>OX352311.1:21007499-26497499 GCA_947086415.1 Pammene aurita | reverse complement strand
GATGACCACCTCCGCTGTGGTACCTTGGAACACTCAAGGCCCATCCAGCTCGGGACCAATCTGCGCAAGTAATGGAACTCCCACTCCATCACCCGCTGGTCCCTGAATAGGCGGCAGCAACTGGCCTGCAAAGGCCCTTCTGCGCCTACCAAGCCTCCTCCGGCGCTGAGGGTACGAGTTCGCGTCATCCTCGCGCTGGCGCTCCGCAGCCTCCTTCTGCCTCATCACAGTGACCTAACCTAACCTAACCTAACCTAACCTTTTTTTTTTTTTTTTTTTTGTTGACCCAGGGGAAATCCGTTATGGATCCCACTCGGCCCGGGAGAAACCGAGTGGGTATGTCCGACTCGCACGGACTAAAACCCCTGGGATGTTCCACCGCTCACTGACGGGACGGGGTTCCGGGAACGCAACTGAACACCACCGGTTCCCCGCTAGCGCTGCCCTCGCGGGCCCATCCTACTAGGTCCGGATGACCACCTCCGCTGTGGTACCTTGGAACACTCAAGGCCCATCCAGCTCGGGACCAATCTGCGCAAGTAATGGAACTCCCACTCCATCACCCGCTGGTCCCTGAATAGGCGGCAGCAACTGGCCTGCAAAGGCCCTTCTGCGCCTACCAAGCCTCTTCCGGCGCTGAGGGTACGAGTTCGCGTCATCCTCGCGCTGGCGCTCCGCAGCCTCCTTCTGCCTCATCACAGTGACGCTGAAGTTGACTGCTGCCACCCAAGCCTCTTTGCTGCTGACCATGGCCCTGACGAGGCCGGGCAACGAAAGGTCCCCTCCAACAACTGCAGACAAGACAGCGCGAGGCTCCACCCATGCTGGGCACTCTACACGCGTATGCTCAGCCGTGTCCACAGCCACTCCTCCACAATGATGGCACAACACCGTTGGCTCCCTTCCCACCACCTCACACAGGTACTTCCCGAAGCAACCATGGCCCGTCAATATCTGCGTGAGGTGAAAAGAAGGGGCACCATATTCTCGCTCAACCCATTCCTTCAGCATGGGTCTAATAGCTGCGACCAGGTCCCAACTAGCCTCCGGAAACTCCAGGCGGCGCGACCATTTTTGATAGAGGTCCTGCCGCGCTTGCTCACGCCATTGGCAAACTTCCCGAGGGGCAGGGCACTCACCTACCCTTCTGGCCTCCACAACCCTCCAATACACACTCGAGAGCAGCTCAGCCTCGAGATCCCATGGAGGACAATCCGCCAATAAGGTAGCCGATACAAATGATACCGACCGGTACGCCCGAGCAGCCCTAAGCGCAATGGCACGCTGCGGACGCCGCAATAGAGTAACACTCCGAGGCGTTAAGACTCCTGCCCATATCGGGGCTCCATACAACGCCATCGATTGCAACACCCCGGCGTACAAGCGCCGGCACGCAGCTCCTGGACCTCGCAAATTTGGGAGGATACGCCCAAGCGCACCGGCTGCAGCCACCAGCTTAGGAGCCAAACGCCGGAAATGCTCCTCGAACTTCCACTTGCTATCGAGGACAAGTCCCAGGTACTTCATTGTCGACCCGACAGCAATCGAAGTCCCCCCCACAGAGAGCACGGTACCAGGCAACGGAGCATTACGAGGCCCATGAAAAACTAGGGCCTCCGACTTATGCAGAGCCACCTCCAGACCTAACGCCCGCACTCTGTCCACCACAAGACCCACGCCAACAGTGGCAAGGTTAGCTGCCTCCCGATGAGTGCTGCCACGGGCTAACACAAGAGTATCGTCAGCGTAACAAGTTACGCTAACCCCCCGTAAAGTAGCACCGCGCAACACCCAGTCGTAACCAATGTTCCACAAGAGCGGCCCAAGCACCGACCCCTGCGGAACACCACACGACATTAACCTCCTGCCCCATCCTTCCATTGTTGGGTAAATTACCTGCCTATCGGCAAAGTAGTCCGCCAACACTCTCTGCAGATAACCTGGCACATTGTGGTACTGCAGAGCCGCCCTAATAGTCTCCCAGGGTAGAGTGTTAAAAGCATTGGATATATCCAACGATACCGCCATAGCAACCCCTACCCGAGAAACCTCCTCCAAAGCAGCGTCCCCTACCCGCGAAATCGCATCCAGCGTTGACCGTAAAGGACGGAAACCGTACTGGTTGTCACTCAAGTCCGGTTCCATACTCCTGGTGAGACGAGAAGCTAGCACCCGCTCAAAAAGCTTCCCCATCTCATCTAACAGCACAATGGGGCGGTAACCAGACGGCTGATTAGGATCACGCCCCTCCTTCCGAAGAAGAACGAGCTTACCCGTTTTCCACCTTGCAGGAAACCGCCCTTGCTCTAGACACATAGTCAAGAGGCCCCGGACTCTCTCCTCCATCTCTCCCACAGCTATTGCCAAAACACACCCTGGGACGCCGTCAGGTCCAGGTGCCGTCTTTTTTGACCGAAGCTTACGGACAGCGACACTGAATTCGACCTCAGTAACGGGGGGAACCTCCGCAACAACCACACGCGGACCAGTGGTTGATACCATCGCTGGCGGCACAAACTGACCTCTATCTGGGAAGAGGGAATGCACCACACGCTCCAAAAGCTCGGGCTCTAGAGTACTAGTTAATGGAGGGGCCCAAGGCCGAAGTTTCTGCCTAACAGCCCGATAGGGCTTTCCCCAAGGATCTCGATCTAGGGTCTCTAGCCACTCCTCCCACGCGGCCTCCTTCGCCTGCGCAATGGCCACTTGCAGAGCTGTACACGCCGAACCTAACCTAACCTAACCTAACCTAACCTAACCTAACCTAACCTAACCTAACCTAACCACGTAAATACCATTTCGTTTTTCACTTTTTTCCTATGTAACTTTTTCAATTTTTTTTGCCGTTTTCGTATTTATTGTCACTAAAAAATAGTTTCTGTGTAATTTGATACATCTTAGCCTTCAACTTTTTATATTAAGCAGTATTAACCACTTTTCTTATTCTCACCTATTAAATAAGATACCCTGCGCTTCTTCAACATTTTTCATTTACTGTGTATTCAAAATATTATGTAACTTACTATCAGGATCTCTTAACAGTTTTTGGAATTAAGATAAGTGTTATAGTTTTCATTTTATTTCAATTTAATCATTTAACATGTAATTTTTTCAAGATCCCGGAACTTTGTCAATTTATTGTACGTGATTATAACTTCTGATCTATCCTTTTTCTCATACCAATTGAACCCTTATTTAATAGACAATAAGTGTACAAAATTTTAGATTTTTAAGGTAGATACTTTTTGTGTAAAGTTATTTTAAGTAAAGATTGTCCCTAAGAAACGCGTGCGTTTACGTAAATACCATTTCGTTTTTCACTTTTTTCCTATGTAACTTATTCAATTTTTTCTGCCGTATTCGTGTTTATTGTCACCAAAAAAATAGTTTCTGTGTAATTTGATACATCTTAGCCTTCAACTTTTTATATTAAGCAGTATTAACCACTTTTCTTATTCTCATCTATTAAATAAGATACCCTGCGCTTCTTCAACATTTTTCATTTACTGTGTATTCAAAATATTATGTAACTTACAATCAGGATCTCTTAACAGTTTTTAGAATCAAGATAAGTGTTATAGTTTTCATTTTATTTCAATTTAATTATTTAACATGTAATTTTTTCAAGATCCCGGAATTTTGTCAATTTATTGTACGTGATTATAACTTCTGATCCATCCTTTTTCTCAGACCAATTGAACCCCTATTTAATAGACAATAAGTGTACAAAATTTTAGATTTTTAAGGTAGATACTTTTTGTGTAAAGTTACTTTAAGTAAAGATAGTCCCTAAGGAACGCGTGCGTTTACGTAAATACCATTTCGTTTTTCACTTTTTTCCTATGTAACTTTTTCAATTTTTTTTGCCGTTTTCGTATTTATTGTCACTAAAAAATAGTTTCTGTGTAATTTGATACATCTCAGCCTTCAACTTTTTATATTAAGCAGTATTTACCACTTTTTTTTAATTCTCATCTATTAAATAAGATACCCTGCGCTTCTTCAACATTTTTCATTTACTGTGTATTCAAAATATTATGTAACTTACAATTAGTATCTCTTAACAGTTTTTAGTATTGAGATAAGCGTTATAGTTTTCATTTTATTTCAATTTAATCATCTAACATCAAATTTTTTTTCAAGATCTCGGAACTTTGTCAATTTATTGTACGTGGTTATAACCTCTGATCTACCCTTTTCTCACACCATCGGAACTCTTCTTTAATAGACAATAAGTGTACCAAATTTTAGATTTTTAAGGTACATACTTTTTGTGTAAAAAAATATACCCATACGCCTTACATCACAGGGATATCAAAACAGTTTCAGGCCTGGTTGTAGACCTGTCATTTCTCCTTAATGAATCTAATTTCGCTTGGCTTTCATAATAATTCCAAATGGCCGCAGTAATGCGCACGCCTCCCCCATCGCCAAGAAGGGCCAGAGAGGCATTGAACACGGCTGACGGGCTCCCAACAGACAGGGGTAATGGAGGAGACTTCGTGGGGGATGAGCCTCCACCACTCATAGACTTGAGCACGCAGGCGCGGGAGGACACGCTCGTTCCTAACATTACGGATACCACCTCTACGGTGTGCGCACCTGCTCCTAAGCACCCAAACATGACTCATAATGAGGATGAACTCGATGCGGGAATTCCGGACACGGCGAGCTCCTGCGGCATGGAGATGCTGAGGCTGAGCCTGGAGTCCGCGGAGAGTCCAAGAGCTAATGATACGGTCGGACGACTGCTAGCTCTGGTTAGACACAACACGAAATCTATCATTAGTCACATCTATCTGAACAAAAGTGTCAAGAAGGAAAGCAAGGAGGCGGTCGTCGAATCTGCCAAAAACATCAAAGACGCCGTGGAGAGATATATCATGGAACTTCATCTAACCGGGGACGAGCGAGGTCGGATAGAGACCCCTGTTCCCCCTACTCTCGTCCAGGATGAAAGCACTAAACGATTGGACAGCGCTATAAGTCTCCTACAGGAGGAGCTTCTAAAAATAAGACAAGAGCAGGTCAGTTTCAGCGCCTTAGTAACAACTGCAATGGGAGACATTAACAGACGGGCAAGCTCTGAGGTCAACGCCTACGCCCCGGAGGAGACTGGGAATGACCGAGGCGGGCCCTCATATAGTGAAGCGGCGGCTCGTAAACCCGCCTTGACCGTCCCCAGAACCAACCCGGCAATTGTAGTGTCCGTGGAGGGAGCACAAAATGGTCATGATGCACTCTCAACATTCCGCAACGAGATTTCTTTCAAAGCCTTAAATTACGCCCCCGAAAAAATCAAGTCAATATCGAACAACAAACTCAGAATTGAGTTTCACTCTGAGCAGCAAAGGGATGAGACGCTCAGGCGTATAAATATTACTCAAAATATCAAAGCAGAGGTGGCCAGATGCCTATGATAATTATGAAAGGTATATACAAAGACACCCCGTCATTAGAGCTCGTGGATATCATCACGTCGCAAAACCACACTATTAATGATACAATCTCAGGAACGGACGAATTGCAGCTCATGTATGTCAGTGGCAACAGAAATCCAAAATTATACAATGCAATATTTAAGTGCTCGCCACGGGTGTGGCGGGAAATGATGATGCTAGAAAGAATCAATGTCGAACACCAACGCGTACACATAAATGAACACTCTCCGTTTAAGCAGTGCCTGAGCTGCCTGCAGTTTGGACATACACGCGCGCACTGCAGGTCAGCAGTCGAGCCCTGCTCTTATTGTGCTGCCTGTGATCATAACTATAAAACCTGCCCGGAAAAAACAAATAAACAAATCCCCCCTAAATGCTACAACTGTATCAATTACAACAATAAATCCTCAACAAAATATAACACCAAACACACAGCAATCAACCCCAACTGCCCATTGATTGCGGCAGCTAAATTAAATTTAAAACAAAGAATAAGATATGACTAATACTAATAACAACCCAAACGCAACATATAATCCTAACCTACACAGTTGTCTACAGATCAATCAAGGACACGGTCGCAATGCGTATCATGAAACATCCGTGTTCCTTAGCAATACACAAAATAATATTGCATTTGCATTCATTACAGAGCCATACATACCAACAAACACTAACAAAATGAAATCCCCGCCCGGATATACAACTTTTCAGTTCCCGGGCGTCGATCATCCGACGAGGGCCGCGATCTGTGTCAGGGACTCGGGCACTGCTGCATTGGGATGCTTGAAGTACTCCAACGCTAATATGAGCGTCGTATTATTAACTGATAGGGCGGGTAAGAAAACTTATATCACCTCCGTTTATATAGAGCCAAGACAGGATCCTCTAAACACTATTTCTAAACTTGAAGCCTTTCTCGGCGATACTGCGGGATCCATGCACATCATAGCAGGGGACTTCAACGGCTGGCATAATTTATGGGGATGCCCTTCGAATAACCGAAGGGGCAGTCAGATAGCTGACATAATGATCAATTACGACCTCACAGTATGTAACGTCGGCAACACTCCCACCTTCGAAGCCGTCACTAATGGCAAACTACGCTGCTCAATTGTCGACCTTACCCTGTATCAAGATTTATCACACCACAAACGACCCTCCACTAAGGTCACGAAATGGAGGGTTGACCCTGACATCTGCCCATCCTCCGATCATCACGCTATTACCTTTAACATCTCGACCGGCTATCACAAGTCGGCAATATATAAAAATAAAGTTAAATTGACCACATACCGGTATGATACGACTGGCGTCAAATGGGAAGAAATAGCTGACGAACTCAGGGACGCTTTGGATGACAAATTACCCTCTGATGAGTATATCCGCACCTGTGAGGAGGAGGAACTGGACTATGTCATATTCGACCTTACGTTGGCTACTACAGAAGCATGCGATGACTTACTGCCTCGCTCACGACCATTCCCACAAAAAGCCCCTTGGTGGAATGACGACCTCGAGTCCTTAAAAAAGGAGGTAATCAAAAACCACCATAACTTAAGAAAAGCAGTCCGGCGGAAACTTCCTATTACGGCTATCTTACAGGAGAGAAACGAATTACGTAAGAAATACTCTAATGCCTGCAGTACCGCCTCAACCGACTCTTTCAAAAGCTTCTGTGAAAGACAGGGTAAGGAGGACGTATGGGCTGTAACAAACCGGATAGTACGCTCGCGACCCTCTCCGCAACCACCTGCCACCCTTCTCCTTCCCGATGGCAGTCACACTGTCGATAGCAAGGATACTGCCGAGGCCTTACTAAGGATCTTTTACCCTGATGATGATGACGTCAATAACGACACACCTCAGCAGGCCTCTCTTAGAGAGCAAATGACGATTCCTCCTGAACAGAACGACGAACCGCTGTTCACCGTAACGGAAGTACTAGAAACTCTAAAAACTATTAGCCATAAAAAAGCTCCCGGCAGCGACCATCTCACCTCTGATATTTGTCTAAAAGTTGCCCAACTATTTCCAGAAATTATCACCTCCATAATGAATAGATGTCTACAGCTCGGATATTTCCCAGACTGTTGGAAGGTTACTACTACCAAAATCATCCCCAAACCGGACAAAACCGACTATAACAAAGCATCTTCTTACAGACCAATAGGCCTGGTAAATGTATACGGCAAACTACTGGAAAAATTAATTGTGAATAGGCTAACACATCATATGTATCGTAATGGCAAAGTAGTACACAAGCAATACGGCTTCCGGCTTCAGACTAATACCACGGCTGCCATCAGGGATGCCCTTGATATCGTGAACAAAGCAAAAACCTATGGCGAACACACCCTTGCTATCTCGTTAGATATAAAGGCGGCCTTTGACAATGCCTGGTGGCCGGCCATTTTCCAAAGGCTCAAACACAACAACTGCCCAAAAAACATATACTGCATACTAAATAACTATGTTACCAACAGGAGTGTGAGAGTTGGATTTGCTGATCAATACTCTGAAAAGAATATGACAAGAGGTTGCATCCAGGGATCAGTTGTGGGCCCGATTCTATGGAACCTAATATTAGACGAGCTCTTGGAGACGGACATGCCCACCGGATGTCACATGCAGGCATATGCCGATGATGTGTTGTTAATATGTCACAATAAGTCAATAAAAGAACTTGAGAATATAACGAACGAATCCGTTAGGCGTATCACTAAATGGGGACATAGTGTAAAACTGGAGTTTGGCAGGGAAAAAACCCAGGCCATAGCATTCACCAATAGAACCAATAGAATTGTCATAACCTCCGAAAACATCTCGATACCTTTTGTAAATCACATCAAATACCTTGGAGTTATCATTGATAGTAAACTTAAATTCATTAAACATGTAGATCATATTATTGAAAAAACAAAAAAACTATACTACAAATTACAAAATCTAATAAGGCCCACCTGGGGTGTTCACCCTGAAAATATACGAACCATATATCTGCATGTTATGGAACCAATAATCACCTACTCCGCCTCCATTTGGTCCGGCGCCTTAAAATACAAATGCATTAACGATAAGTTATTAGCCCTGCAAAGGTTGTGCGCGATAAAGATCGCACGGGGGTTTAAAACCTTAAATACACCTCTATCTATCACGTTAGCCAAATTAACTCCATTGCCTGCTAAAATCAAAGGAGTGGCAGAACTTGAAAACAGTCGACTACAGGGTTTTACGTCCTACTTACCTGCGGACCTTCTGATCGAAAAGCCTTCACCTCCGTCTGCCCTACTACACCCTGCAGACAGAGTAGCCATCCCCTACGCGGAGATCAACGATCGAATCGAGCACGCGACCATGGTCTTCTCTGGTGAAAACCATAAAGCCTGGAGAGCATATACAGATGGAAGTCGCCATGATGGCAAGGTCGGGGCGGCCTTTGTAATTATTAAACCCAACAGCGAGATTATTGTTAAAAAGCTGAAACTGCATGGCTGCTGCTCGGTATACCAAGCTGAGCTATTTGCAATTCAGGAATGTCTGAAATACTGCGACCAGATTAAAGAGAACATCCACAAATTACTTTTGCTATCTGATAACAAATCCGGTTTAACAGAAATCTCTAATCCCAACAGTTATAATCAACTCGTTACTCAAATTCGTCATCTTATACACAACAACAAATCAAGTATAACAATTCAATTCTTCTGGTGCAAGGCCCATTGTGGCATCCCCGGCAATGAGATGGCTGATGCGGCTGCTAAGGCAGCGGCCAATTTACACAAATGCCCTGACTTCAGCTTGGTACCCATCAGCCATGTAAAACACCGGAACAAAACTAATTTCTTACTTTCGTCCCAGTCACTGTACAATAAACCAGAAAACTGTGTCTACACTAAAACGATCCTCCCCACTTTCGAAGAGATTAAACTATATATCGCCACACATCCTCCTAACTTCTATACAACACAATTTTTAAGCAACCATGGCTTCCATAAGGAATATTTATTTAGATTTAAAATCACCCTGAATGACAATTGTCCCTGTGATCCCAGTACGGAAATTACTCAGTCTTTCACTCATTTACTCCATGAATGCCCACGGTTCATTAAGTATAGACAAGACCACAATACAATATGTCAAAATCTAAATATCAATCCGCGTGATATTATTAATACTACCAGCAAAGAGTCAACAGCAGAAAGTTTCCATACCTACCTCAAATATATTATCTCTAAACTAAAAAGCTTCAATGGTACTTAGCCATTCCTAAATATACAATATATAAAAAGACAGTATCATAATCAATAAATACATTGTATTACCGCCACTCGGCGAGGTGTTTAGCCTTGCCTAAGGGCGGTGGCCGTGTGGTGGCGGCCTAGAATACCACTACCCCCTCTCTTCCCGTGGGTGCCGTAGGAGTCGGCTAAGGGACATTAGTTAAGCAGGAAGATCAGTGTAAATGTAAATATGAATGTGTGTGTGTATGTGTCTGTAAATTATGTATAAATAAATTTTATTATGTATTATGTATGCTTATTATTAAAAAAAAAAAAAAAAAAAAAAATTATAATAATATAAAAAAAAAAAAAAAAAAAAAAAAAAAAAAAAAAAAAAAAAAAAAAAAAAAAAAAAAAAAAAAAAAATAATAATAATAATAAAAAAAAAAGTGTTTATTTGTCACTCTGTCTTTCCCTTGTTTCCTTCTTTCATTTGTTGTGGCGGCCATGCGCTGGTCGGCCTGCCTGCGTGGGTGTGACCCTTGGGCGGGCCGGAACGTGTATGGTCGGCATTAGGTACATAACACACACACACTACACTAAACAACACTCTACTCACACACACTCCCGCCTTCACACTGACACATCTCAGAAACAAAGTGTACACCATTAGCACTGCGTTCCTGAATACACAAACACTAAACAGGGTGGAGGTTTTAGTCCGTAGGCGTATGGCGATGGCATCCTGCCTAAGGGCGGGATGGCATCCCCATACGAGTCGGGCATGCGATCAGGTACGGGCCTGGTCGTATCCAATGAGGATTTCCTCCACCCACGGGAAAAAAAAAAAAAAAAAAAAAAAAACCTAACCTAACCTAACCTAACCTAACCTAACCTAACCTAACCTAAAACCTAACCTAACCTAACCTAACCTAACTGCACATATTGAATATAGGCAGCACACCCACCTTTGAGGTGGAGAGGCAAGGCAGGACGTGCACCAGCATAGTTGACGTGACGGCGTGCTCGGCGGACCTTCTCCCCAAGGTATCAGAATGGCGAGTAGATAGAGAGGTGACGGGGTCGGACCATAATGCTATTGTTTTTCGGTTAGATATGGAAATGGGTGCATGCAGAACCACAGAAAGAACTACACGGATATACAACACAAAAAAGGCTAGATGGGACGAGTTTGATGACAAACTCTCCCAGCTCCTGACACAGCACAACATAAACGCAAATAATATACACGCATTGACAGATAAAAAACAACTAGATAACACAGTAAACACGTATACAGCACAAATAACACAGACATGCGCACAGCACATACCACTGAAGAACAAGAGTCAAAAACTTACATTTCCATGGTGGTCCGACAAACTGTACCAAATGAAGAAGTTGGTCCAAACAAAGAGGAGAAGGATCCGATGCGCCGCGCCGGTTCGACGACAGAAGGTGGTGCAGGAGTACCTGCAAGAAAAAGAAAAATATGAAAATGCGGCCAAGATGGCACAAACATGCAGCTGGAAGGAATTCTGCCAGAAGCAGGATAAGGAAACAGTTTGGGACGGTATATACAGAGTTCTCAAAACAACTGAAAGAAGGGCAGAGGACCTACCGCTAATCAAGGAAGGAAGAATATTGGGATTGGAGGAGTCGGCGCAATGGATCGCGGAAAGGTTTTACCCAGAAGACGACAGACGAGAGGATGAAGCTGAACATCGCGAAACGCGCAACAATGCACTCGAAATAAATAACCCAAGTCATGCTGAGATTCATGACCCGGTATTTACAATAGGAGAAATGATGGCCGCGACGAACAGCTTCAACCCCAAAAAGGCCCCGGGCGAGGACGGCTTCACGGCGGACATATGCCAACGAGCAATCAAAAGTCACACCGACGTCTTCCTTGCTGTCGCGAACAAATGCCTCGAGTTGGGCCACTTCCCGACAGCATGGAAAAAAGCGGTGGTGGTGATCTTGAGAAAGCCAGGGAGGGCCGACTACACCGACGCGAAGTCACACAGACCCATAGGGCTCTTGCCGGTTCTGGGTAAAACCTTCGAAAAAATGGTTATGACCAGACTTCGGCACCACCTGGTCCCAAGACTCAGCCCAAACCAATACGGTTTCATGCCACAGCGCAGCACCGAGGACTCTCTCTATGCCTTAATGCAACATATAAAAGCCAAACTTGAGCAAAAGAAAATAGTCACAGTGGTATCATTGGACATAGAGGGAGCCTTCGATAGCGCTTGGTGGCCTAGAATAAGGACCCGCTTAGCGGAGGAAGAATGCCCCATAAACATCAGAAGGGTGATTGACAGCTACCTAGAGGACAGACATGTAGAAGTCAGGTACGGGGGCAAAAGGGCGGAAAGGAAAACAGAAAAGGGCTGCGTACAGGGCTCGATAGGCGGGCCCATACTATGGAACCTCCTCCTCGACCCACTCTTGAAGCGGCTAGGGGGAAAAGGCCATTACGTGCAGGCCTTCGCGGACGACGTGCTGATGGTGTTTGACGGCGGGACGGGACTGGACGTCTCGATAGAGGCGAACGCGGTGCTCTCACATGTCCTGGATTGGGGTGTCAGTAATAAACTAAAATTTGCGCCAGCCAAAACTGTAGCTATAACCATCACAAAAAAGCTGAAATATGACACTCCGGTCCTGGTCATGGGGGGGCGTAACATCGAGATGTCCAAGGAACTCAAAGTCCTTGGATTGACTATTGATGACCGCCTCACCTTCAATCAACACGTCGCTAGGGTCTGCGGAAAGGCCCTTAACATCTATAAAAAACTTCGAACCGCCGCGAGATTGAGTTGGGGATTACACCCGGAGGTGATAAGGTCAATTTACACCGCAGCAGTGGAGCCCGTCATCACGTACGCTGCGGCGGCGTGGGCACCGGCCGCGCAAAAGTTGGGAACCAGGAAGGAGCTGGCGGCAGTGCAGCGGGGCTTTGTGCAGAAGCTGTGTGGAGCATACCGCACAGTATCTCTCGACTCGGCCCTGGTGCTGACCGGGATCCTGCCCCTCGACCTCCGTATACGGGAAGCAGCCGAATTGTACAATGCGAGGAAAGGCCTGACCCGAGCGTTGCCTGACGACAGGGGGATGGAGTTGGCGGCAAAATACTCGGAGTCTCCTCACCCGGCCCTTTGCCAGGAGCTGGACTTCACGTGCCTTCCGGACCGTGAAGCCCTGGACAGATACGCGGTGCAGGAAGTTCAAATATTTACTGATGGCAGTAAAATCGATGGCAGAGTGGGAGCCTCCCTCTCCATATGGAAAGGTGAGTGCGAAGACAAAGCCATCAAGATCACCTTGGCCAACTACTGCACCGTGTATCAGGCCGAACTCCTGGCAATACACAGGGCAACTGAGGAGATAAAGGGGAGGAAGGAGGCGACTTTTGGTATCTTCAGCGACTCAAGAGCTGCTCTTGAGACGCTGACGAACCGGGGCTCGCTCCACCGCTTGGCACTGGAGGCGAGACGCAACATCAAATCTGCCTCTGACCAGGGTAAGAATGTTTTCTTGTTCTGGATCAAGGCACACGCTGGTCTCGCGGGCAACGAACGGGCGGACGAGTTGGCAAAGGTGGCAGCACTTTCGTTGAGGAGGAAGGCGGAATACGACCGGTGTCCCATCTCATTCGCCAAGCGTTTCATACGTAAAGAGACGCTTGGCGAGTGGGCTGAGAGATACGCGTCGGGTTCAACGGCCTCCGTGACGAAGGTGTTCTTCCCGGATGCGGTGGCCGCGTACCGGCTCGTAAGAAAAATCCAGCCGACGGGGGCGGTGACCCAGCTAATGACGGGACATGGTGGGTTCTCCTCGTACTTGCACAGATTCAAGTGCAAGGACAACCCATCATGCATCTGCGAGCCGAGTAAAGAGGAAACCGTGGAACACCTACTAACAGAATGCCCGGTGCACGACTATGCGCGAATCGAGTGCGAAGCCAAAATAGGGGGGATGATTAAGTGGGCAAATATAGGCACTATAATGGAAGGCAAAAAGGAGAGAGAAATATTCTTGGAATTCTGCACAAAAATTGTAAATATTGTAAGAAATAGAAATAGGTAAACAATATTATGTACTCACATATATCATGAGAATATATTAGGAGGAACATAAATAAAAAATTGTGAACAAAAAATAGAAAATAGAAAATAATATAAATTTAAGTGCAATAGATTTAAGAAGTTTGTAAAGCAATAATAAAAGCAAACAAAATCCCTGACCTGAACCATGTCAGAGGAAATTACCTCCCCCCAGATCCTAGATATAAAGTAAATAAAATAAGAGCAATAGCATAGGGATATAAACAAACAGCAGTCCCAGCTGTAAAGACCGAAAGATGAAGAAAGAAAGAAAGAACAGTATGAAGAAAGAAAGTGCGAGGGGAACAAAAGCGAGAACTGGAATGAATGAAAATTATGATAAAATAGGCTCCGATCCATGTGGAGGTAGGCAAAAAAAAAAAAAAAAAAACCTAACCTAACCTAACCTAACCTAACCTAACCTAACCTAACCTAACCTAACCTTTTTTTTTTTTTTTGACGGTGTGAAAATGCATTACGCATACCCTCCGGCCCGGGGAGGCCATTTGGAGGGTTATGTGGGACTCTCTCCTCCGGCCGCCATCCTAGTGATGGTGACGGGAGGAGCATACCCACTAAAAACACACCGGCGTTACCCGCTCTGCCGTTATCGGGGGACGCCCTGGGATCATATTTATTCTACCAGTACGTCCCCCCGGCTGCCCCGGCTTACACCGGGCGCACCCTCGCGCCAAAGGAGGGGAGGGTCGGCAACGCAGCGACCCCTCCCCCAGACGTGTAAGGCCTTAAATTGTGGGTCCCCATCCCACCGGCCCTACTGGGGGAGTAGGCGGTTGATATACTGCAACCGCCTTCTCCCCACCCGTCTGCGCCGGAGCGGGTGCGCATCGGCACTGTCTTCGCGCACTCGCTCCGCTTCCTCCTTCTGCGACATGACTTTGTCGCAGAAATCTACGACAGCCTTCCACAACCTCTCGCTGCTTAGCATACGGGACACTAAATTATGCAACGAGAGGTCGTCTGTCCTCAAAATAGCTCTCAGGTTAGCACGCTCTACGACCCAGCTTGGACATTCCTCTACTGTGTGCCGGGCCGTGTCGTCCTCACAGTCACAGTGGTGACAGCTTTGTGTTGGCTCCCGCCCTATTCGGTACAGGTAATGACCAAAACAGCCATGCCCAGTCATTACCTGTACCAGCCTGTAGTCTAAAGTGCCCTTCTTCCTCACGAGCCAACCCTCAAACGATGGGAGGAGTGCCCCTATTGTCTCAGTACCATAGAAGGACTCCTCTAGCATTCCTTTCCACCTATCTCTTTCCCTCTCAACTGCCGCTCTTCGTCTCGCGGCTACCTCCCGTGGGGCCAGGCGTTCATCCTCCTTTGTTCTGGCCTCCACTCTCACTCTATATCTATCTGCCAGCAACCTGGCATCTAATTCCCACGGCAGGGTACCGGCGAGAGCGCAGGCAGCCGCAAACGAAACCGTTCGGAAACTTCTACATATCCTCTGGGCTATCACCCGCTGTGGTCTTCGGAGGAGGGCCTTCGTCTTCTCCGAAAGCCTCCCTGCCCAAATCGGCGCCCCATATGTCGCCATACTTCTGATGACATTTGAAAAGAGGCGCCGACACGGGGCTCCAGGGCCTCCCACATTTGGAAGAAGGCGGCCTAACGCCGCCGCAGCACCGACGAGTCGGGGAGCCAGTTGTTTAAAATGCTCCCCGAAATCCCACTTTCGGTCCAGGATTAGGCCCAAGTATTTTATATGGGCCTTGACCTGGATCGCCTCACCCCCTACAGGGATGGTCTCGTCGGCCCGCAGGTGCCAGCCCCTTCCTCCGAACACCACAGCGTCTGTTTTGTCCATTGACACCTTCAACCCCAGAAGACTGATTCTCCGAATCGTAACTTCCGTCGCAACTGCGGCTCTCCTCATCGTCTCCGTGTACTCCCTCTCCCTTACGGCCACCATTGTATCATCTGCATAGCAGATGGTGACCATTTGGGGGAGTTGAGCCCCGCGGATCGCCCAGTCGAAACCGATGTTCCAAAGCAGGGGTCCCAAAACCGACCCCTGTGGAACTCCGCACTCCATCCTCCTTTCCTGGCGACCCGCCGCTCCTTCGTAGAGTACTACCCTATCCGTGAGGTAGTGTCCCACAATATCCCTCAAATAGGGAGGCACATTATGGTATTTGAGTGCCTCCCTGATGACCTCATATGGGAGGGAGCCGAAAGCGTTAGCGATATCAAGTGATACCGCTATGGCCCCCTCACCCTCTGCTTTAGCTGAATCAGCAAACTCTTTTAATGTGGCTATTGCGTCAATCGTTGACCGCCCCACTCGGAACCCGAACTGCCTCTCGCTTATATTCGGGCCCGTGCCCTCCAGGTGTTTGGTAATGCGTCGAGATATTATTCGCTCGAGCATTTTCCCAACTTCATCCAGGAGGACAATGGGGCGGTATCCTGAAGGAGAGTCTGCTGGTCGACCCTCCTTACGCAACAGGCACAGCCTACCCTCTTTCCAAATTTTTGGGAATACCCTCTCCTTGAGGCAGTCATCGAAAATTTTCCTCAACTGAAGACCTAGATGCTTCATTGCCACAGGAATTACTTTTCCTGGGACTCCATCTGGGCCTGGGGCCTTCTTACAAGATCTGAGGCGGATGACTGCCCCCATGATCTCCCCATCTGTAACATCCGGAACTTCGCCGATACCCTCCTGGTTCTCCATTGGGACAGCCATCACTGGAGGTGCGAAATCTGGCGCCGCTGGGAAGAGGCCCTCTACTATCCTCGCAAGGAGTTCCGGCTCAAGTGACTCCATGGGGGGAGCGTTTTTCATTTTGTTCCGCACTATTTTATACGGTCGCCCCCATGGGTCCCTATCCAGCGTGCAGATGAACTCCTCGCGGGCTTCATCTTTCCTCTTTGTTATCGCCAGCATAAGGGCCTCTTTAGCTGCTCTCAAATTCCCCAGCAGCACCTCCTCCTCTTCGGCGGTGTGTCGCCGGCGCCGGCATCGCGTGTACTGCCTTCTTGCCGCATTCGCTATCGTGCGGAGGGCAGCAATTTCCTCTGTCCACCAGTAAACCTGCGTTTTTCCGGGCAGTCGCCTCGCTCTCCTCATCGACGCGTCGCACACTCTCGTCAGCGACGTGCGAAGGCGAACTGCCCGTTCTTCCGCCCTCAAATCCGGCGGGGCCACACACCAGGCCTCGATTGGCGCAACCTAACCTAACCTAACCTAACCTAACCTAACCTAACCCAACCTAACCAAGCCCGCAGTCACTTGCGCCACGCTTTTATCACGCTCCGCGCTCGAAAAATCGGAGAAATAGGTTTTTTCGCGAGTTGTACTAAGTGTTATACACCGTTGAAAGCGCGTTAAAAAGACAAAACGAGAAGCGAAAGCACAGTGAAATTCGGACGTGAAACCTGTGAAAAAAGTGGAAAAAACTGTTTTTGTGGAGGTTAGGAAATCTCCGGAAGCCCATAACTCCCGAAAACGATCGACGACCTCACATTCTGCAAGTGTAGGAACCACCGCTGGGACGAGCCCGACCTTCGGAGACTACTCCCGGATTTTTCCGGTGAGGATCCAGGACACAGAGGCCAGAAAAACAATTCCCACGTGGTCGACTTTTCAGCCAAATCAACCCGGAGGTTGAAAGGGGAAAAAAACATCAGGTAGCAGAAGCCGAGACGATACCGGAGACATATCGGACATTGAAATTGGACGACAGGTACGTTCAGTGCAAGTGAATGCGTATGACGAAAAGTTTTACATAATTTCAAGGTCAAAAAACTTAAAATCAAAATCGACAACATATACTTTTTATAGTGCTATTAAATAGTTTGGACCCTTACTAGTAAGTGAACTCAATTTAAAAAAATTTTGAAATAGAAAAAAGGGGAAAAAATTGAGATACAATTAAAAGTGCGTGCGGAACCAACTGCAAACATAAAGTTGTCGAGGCCCCTATTCAAACAACCCTTATAAATAGAAAGTGCGCGCCCGAATATAGACTCCTGGGACCTGTGCGAACAAAAAACTATAGGGGTAAAAACCTCCCCGAGGAGTCTTTGGGCCGACAAACCTTCAGGTGCGGCTTCTGAAAAACCACCCCAAGCCCCTGTAGGGTGCGTTGAGCATCGCGCGGACTTCAAGCAACCACCAGCGTGAAAGGACACTCTTCCTCCACATCAGGAAAAACATATTGGACAATTTAGACTAAGGGTGTAATTTTGGTGAATTTATTTGTGTAACAGGGTGGAGGCCGGCATTACCGGATAAACTTGTAACCCCCAAAAATAGGGGAAGGAAACGAGCTAGGTCAAAAATAACGTCAGCGCAGTTCTCTAAGCGAGAAACGATCTTTGGGGCAACAAACCCACCCACGGGTCAAAAAACCACCCCCGAGCAAAAATTTTCAAAAATCCTGAAAAATCTAGGACTTCCCAATTTTTCAGGATAAAAGATCGCACTTGGCCAGGAGCTGCGGGGCGAGCTCGACCCCCTAGCACCTTTTTCGAAATCTTTAGCGCCCTCCTAACCCCCAAACCAAGCCCTTGTAGTTGGGCAAAAACTACCCCTTGCGATCAAGCCCTTGCCGAACGGAACCCACCCCGGGAAAAAATCCCCCGACACAGGGGCCTGAAAGAACAACTCTCCCCCCACTAGCTCCCACCAACACGGTCAGGATCGGAATACCCGTTTGGAAATAAACCCCTTTTTCAAAATTCTAAATTTTTAAGTTCAACGGTTAAATATAAGATTGTATAGATAGCAAAATTTTGGAAAATAATTAATAACTCGTAAACGGTGCGTCCTAGGTCAAAAATAGCAAAATTTTGAGCCCCCTCCCCTAACCCCACCCCCCCTAACGGGCAACCCAAGTCCCCTTAAAACTTTGAGACCCCCCCCATCTCCCCCTAAAAACCCAACCTCCTACCCCCATTTTCGGACAACGACTAGCCTAACCAGACCCCTGGGGTGCAAAACTTTGAGCGCCTATATCTCAGAAACCAGGGCAGCTGGGAGGGTGGGACTTCCGACATTGGCCCCGGCGCGGGAGACTCTACCCGGAGTAGTAGTGGTTGGCTCTACATAGAGCCGAAAAGGGAAAAAATTGTGTTTTTGCCCCCTTTGAGGTGGGTACCAGCTCGGTTACCTTTTGGGCTCTGGGTAGAGACTGACTAACCTAGACACGGACTCTACATAGAGCCAAAAATTAAAAATTAAAGTCTGAGAAAATTGTTTTATCGGGCAAAGAATATAGGTAAGAGACAAGGCTCCAGGTAGAGCAAAACGGGTAGAGCTAGGACTCTACAAAAAATTTTTTTTTTTTAGTTTTAGTATTATTTTATTTATTGTAAAACTATAACTAAGGGACCGGAATCCCCACTGGGAATTATTGACTCTACAATTTTGTGTTTGACTCAAAAATTTGTTTGTGTTTGGTTTTATTACAGAGTATATCTCTCTCTTCTTTTTGTACTCTACAACTTGCCTCCCTTTTACAGAGGCAAAACCGCTCTACATAGAGCGAAAAATTTAACAAAGACTACTCTAAAAACAGAGTAAATCGTAGTTTAAGTGAACCGTGCCCCTGTGTGCCCTTTACAAACTCTACAAACTGCACACAGTGACACACACCTCCAACATGATGACAGCCAGGACACCACTGAAGGCGTTAGAGTCGGAGCCTATATCTCCGAGAAGGGAGTCGGAGGAGACGACGGTGAGACGCATGACCGGGGAATGGGAAGCAAAAAACAACCCCAAACCATCCCCACCCCCGGCTACAGAAACGAAGCGGGCAGGTCCCGTGGAACGCGGTAGGACTTTCGACCTTCCAGAAACGGAGCAGACTCCTGCGGCTCCCGCGGCCCCCGTGACGTCGACCGCGGCAGCCAAGGCCGTGGGCCTTCCAAAAACGGCAGAGGCCAGACGCCTCCTAGAGAAAGGCAAAGCCTTATTGGAGAAATCCGGCAACATAAAAAGAGAGATCAAGATCGGGGTCACGGAGGTCATCGAAAGGCTCTATAAAACTGTGAAAGAGACGGAACAGGAGAGGAGTCGATTGGGGATGCGACCCTGGCCCACGGGAGGTAAAGCCTCCCCGCAGAGGGCCTCCAAAGAGGACCAGCCCACAGGGAAGGTTATAGAGGAGTCGAAAACGACCCTGGAATCAAGCCTCATCGCAAAATTCGAAGAGCACGCGCAGCGATTAGAAGAGAATAACAAAAGGATGGAGGAGCTGAGGACGGTCTTGGAGGTGCAGAGAGAAACCCTTGAAAGAGCGGTAACAGCCCACGCCACATACGCAAGCGTGGTGGCGGCAAGGCGCCCAGAACAGGTAGTGGCGGGAGGGCAGACTCTGCACTCCATGATCGTCACAGCACAGGACGAGACCGAGACAGGGGAAGAAGTCATAGAAAGAGTCAGAAAGGCAGCAAAAGAAAAAGGAGGCATGCAGATCGACAAAATAAAGAAAGGCAAAGACAGAAAGGTGATCCTCAGCTGCAGGACCAAGGAGCTGAGGAAAGGAATGAAAGAGAGTCTGCAGAGAGAGGGACTTGGTCTCCGGGTCGAGGACGTGGAGAACAAGGACCCCCTTCTGATGCTTAGGGACGTGTTGCAGTGCAACACTGACGAGGAGATACTCGAGCACCTGAGGAATCAGAATGGGGATGTCTTCGGCGGACTCGACCAGGAGAGCAATAGGATGACAGTAAAGTATAGGAAAAGAGCGCACAACCCACACCTGACGCACGTGGTCCTCACGGTATCCCCGCAGATCTGGGGGAGGGCGCTAGAAAAGTCCGTGGTCCACCTGGATATACAGAGGGTCAGAGTAGAGGACCAATCTCCTCTGGTCCAATGCTCTGTGTGCCTAGGGTATGGCCACAGCGGCAAGTATTGCAGAGAGACCACCGCTAAGTGCGGCCACTGTGGGGGACCACATATGCGAAGGCAGTGCGAGCAAAAAGCGGCCGGTATGCCGCCCGCCTGCACAAACTGCAGCAAAGCAGGAGCAAGAAATATAGAGCACGACGCCTTCGACCCGGGGTGCGCGGTCAGGCGGAAGTGGGATGCTATAGCAAGAGCCAAAGTGGCGTATTGCTAAAGGCACCCCTAGCAAAAATCCGACAGTAAATAACAGGCATGGAAAGCGAGGGCTCCTGGTGATGCAAGCCAACCTGCAACGTAAAAACTTAGCCACAAGCGAATTATTACTAGAGGCGGCGAAGAGAAGGGCAGCCATAGCCATGGTCCAGGAGCCCTACGTCGGGGGAGTGGGAAAGATGAGAGGTGGAGGACCTGCAAGGGTGTACCAAAACGCCTCAGAAGAAGAGGGCCCAGTCAAGGCTGCAATAGTCATTCTTGATGCAGACCTGGACGTGGAGCAAGACCCGGAACTTACGACCAATAACATCGTGGTCGCAAGGATTCGGTCTGGCGACTGGTGCATCACTGCGGTGTCCCTCTATTTCGAACCAACCGCCCCCATTGATCCATACCTGGTCCACTTAGTAAGAATCCGGGATAAGCTGGGAACGAAAGGGATGATAGTAGCGGGCGACGCCAATGCAAAGAGTGTCTGGTGGGGAAGCGCGCACACCGACTGGAGAGGACAGGAGCTGGCGGGAGCCCTTCACGAGCTGCAACTGCACATATTGAATATAGGCAGCACACCCACCTTTGAGGTGGAGAGGCAAGGCAGGACGTGCACCAGCATAGTTGACGTGACGGCGTGCTCGGCGGACCTTCTCCCCAAGGTATCAGAATGGCGAGTAGATAGAGAGGTGACGGGGTCGGACCATAATGCTATTGTTTTTCGGTTAGATATGGAAATGGGTGCATGCAGAACCACAGAAAGAACTACACGGATATACAACACAAAAAAGGCTAGATGGGACGAGTTTGATGACAAACTCTCCCAGCTCCTGACACAGCACAACATAAACGCAAATAATATACACGCATTGACAGATAAAAAACAACTAGATAACACAGTAAACACGTATACAGCACAAATAACACAGACATGCGCACAGCACATACCACTGAAGAACAAGAGTCAAAAACTTACATTTCCATGGTGGTCCGACAAACTGTACCAAATGAAGAAGTTAGTCCAAACAAAGAGGAGAAGGATCCGATGCGCCGCGCCGGTTCGACGACAGAAGGTGGTGCAGGAGTACCTGCAAGAAAAAGAAAAATATGAAAATGCGGCCAAGATGGCACAAACATGCAGCTGGAAGGAATTCTGCCAGAAGCAGGATAAGGAAACAGTTTGGGACGGTATATACAGAGTTCTCAAAACAACTGAAAGAAGGGCAGAGGACCTACCGCTAATCAAGGAAGGAAGAATATTGGGATTGGAGGAGTCGGCGCAATGGATCGCGGAAAGGTTTTACCCAGAAGACGACAGACGAGAGGATGGAGCTGAACATCGCGAAACGCGCAACAAGGCACTCGAAATAAATAACCCAAGTCATGCTGAGATTCATGACCCGGTATTTACAATAGGAGAAATGATGGCCGCGACGAAAAGCTTCAACTCCAAAAAGGCCCCGGGCGAGGACGGCTTCACGGCGGACATATGCCAACGAGCAATCAAAAGTCACACCGACGTCTTCCTTGCTGTCGCGAACAAATGCCTCGAGTTGGGCCACTTCCCGACAGCATGGAAAAAAGCGGTGGTGGTGATCTTGAGAAAGCCAGGGAGGGCCGACTACACCGACGCGAAGTCACACAGACCCATAGGGCTCTTGCCGGTTCTGGGTAAAACCTTCGAAAAAATGGTTATGACCAGACTTCGGCACCACCTGGTCCCAAGACTCAGCCCAAACCAATACGGTTTCATGCCACAGCGCAGCACCGAGGGCTCTCTCTATGCCTTAATGCAACATATAAAAGCCAAACTTGAGCAAAAGAAAATAGTCACAGTGGTATCATTGGACATAGAGGGAGCCTTCGATAGCGCTTGGTGGCCTAGAATAAGGACCCGCTTAGCGGAGGAAGAATGCCCCATAAACATCAGAAGGGTGATTGACAGCTACCTAGAGGACAGACATGTAGAAGTCAGGTACGGGGGCAAAAGGGCGGAAAGGAAAACAGAAAAGGGCTGCGTACAGGGCTCGATAGGCGGGCCCATACTATGGAACCTCCTCCTCGACCCACTCTTGAAGCGGCTAGGGGGAAAAGGCCATTACGTGCAGGCCTTCGCGGACGACGTGCTGATGGTGTTTGACGGCGGGACGGGACTGGACGTCTCGATAGAGGCGAACGCGGCGCTCTCACATGTCCTGGATTGGGGTGTCAGTAATAAACTAAAATTTGCGCCAGCCAAAACTGTAGCTATAACCATCACAAAAAAGCTGAAATATGACACTCCGGTCCTGGTCATGGGGGGGCGTAACATCGAGATGTCCAAGGAACTCAAAGTCCTTGGATTGACTATTGATGACCGCCTCACCTTCAATCAACACGTCGCTAGGGTCTGCGGAAAGGCCCTTAACATCTATAAAAAACTCCGAACCGCCGCGAGAGTGAGTTGGGGATTACACCCGGAGGTGATAAGGTCAATTTACACCGCAGCAGTGGAGCCCGTCATCACGTACGCTGCGGCGGCGTGGGCACCGGCCGCGCAAAAGTTGGGAACCAGGAAGGAGCTGGCGGCAGTGCAGCGGGGCTTTGTGCAGAAGCTGTGTGGAGCATACCGCACAGTATCTCTCGACTCGGCCCTGGTGCTGACCGGGATCCTGCCCCTCGACCTCCGTATACGGGAAGCAGCCGAATTGTACAATGCGAGGAAAGGCCTGACCCGAGCGTTGCCCAACGACAGGGGGATGGAGGTGGCGGCAAAATACTCGGAGTCTCCTCACCCGGCCCTTTGCCAGGAGCTGGACTTCACGTGCCTTCCGGACCGTGAAGCCCTGGACAGATACGCGGTGCAGGAAGTTCAAATATTTACTGATGGCAGTAAAATCGAGGGCAGAGTGGGAGCCTCCCTCTCCATATGGAAAGGTGAGTGCGAAGACAAAGCCATCAAGATCACCTTGGCCAACTACTGCACCGTGTATCAGGCCGAACTCCTGGCAATACACAGGGCAACTGAGGAGATAAAGGGGAGGAAGGAGGCGACTTTTGGTATCTTCAGCGACTCAAGAGCTGCTCTTGAGACGCTGACGAACCGGGGCTCGCTCCACCGCTTGGCACTGGAGGCGAGACGCAACATCAAATCTGCCTCTGACCAGGGCAAGAATGTTTTCTTGTTCTGGATCAAGGCACACGCTGGTCTCGCGGGCAACGAACGGGCGGACGAGTTGGCAAAGGTGGCAGCACTTTCGTTGAGGAGGAAGGCGGAATACGACCGGTGTCCCATCTCATTCGCCAAGCGTTTCATACGTAAAGAGACGCTTGGCGAGTGGGCTGAGAGATACGCGTCGGGTTCAACGGCCTCCGTGACGAAGGTGTTCTTCCCGGATGCGGTGGCCGCGTACCGGCTCGTAAGAAAAATCCAGCCGACGGGGGCGGTGACCCAGCTAATGACGGGACATGGTGGGTTCTCCTCGTACTTGCACAGATTCAAGTGCAAGGACAACCCATCATGCATCTGCGAGCCGAGTAAAGAGGAAACCGTGGAACACCTACTAACAGAATGCCCGGTGCACGACTATGCGCGAATCGAGTGCGAAGCCAAAATAGGGGGGATGATTAAGTGGGCAAATATAGGCACTATAATGGAAGGCAAAAAGGAGAGAGAAATATTCTTGGAATTCTGCACAAAAATTGTAAATATTGTAAGAAATAGAAATAGGTAAACAATATTATGTACTCACATATATCATGAGAATATATTAGGAGGAACATAAATAAAAAATTGTGAACAAAAAATAGAAAATAGAAAATAATATAAATTTAAGTGCAATAGATTTAAGAAGTTTGTAAAGCAATAATAAAAGCAAACAAAATCTCTGACCTGAACCATGTCAGAGGAAATTACCTCCCCCCAGATCCTAGAAATAAAGTAAATAAAATAAGAGCAATAGCATAGGGATATAAACAAACAGCAGTCCCAGCTGTATAGACCGAAAGATGAAGAAAGAAAGAAAGAACAGTATGAAGAAAGAAAGTGCGAGAGGAACAAAAGCGAGAACTGGAATGAATGAAAATTGTGATAAAATAGGCTCCGATCCGTGTGGAGGTAGGCAAAAAAAAAAAAAAACCTAACCTAACCTAACCTAACCTAACCTAACCTAACCTAACCTAACCTAACCTAACCTAACCTTTTTTTTTTTTTTTTTTTTTTTTGTTGACCCAGGGGAAATCCGTTATGGATCCCACTCGGCCCGGGAGAAACCGAGTGGGTATGTCCGACTCGCACGGACTAAAACCCCTGGGATGTTCCACCGCTCACTGACGGGACGGGGTTCCGGGAACGCAACTGAACACCACCGGTTCCCCGCTAGCGCTGCCCTCGCGGGCCCATCCTACTAGGTCCGGATGACCACCTCCGCTGTGGTACCTTGGAACACTCAAGGCCCATCCAGCTCGGGACCAATCTGCGCAAGTAATGGAACTCCCACTCCATCACCCGCTGGTCCCTGAATAGGCGGCAGCAACTGGCCTGCAAAGGCCCTTCTGCGCCTACCAAGCCTCCTCCGGCGCTGAGGGTACGAGTTCGCGTCATCCTCGCGCTGGCGCTCCGCAGCCTCCTTCTGCCTCATCACAGTGACGCTGAAGTTGACTGCTGCCACCCAAGCCTCTTTGCTGCTGACCATGGCCCTGACGAGGCCGGGCAACGAAAGGTCCCCTCCAACAACTGCAGACAAGACAGCGCGAGGCTCCACCCATGCTGGGCACTCTACACGCGTATGCTCAGCCGTGTCCACAGCCACTCCTCCACAATGATGGCACAACACCGTTGGCTCCCTTCCCACCACCTCACACAAGTACTTCCCGAAGCAACCATGGCCCGTCAATATCTGCGTGAGGTGAAAAGAAGGGGCACCATATTCTCGCTCAACCCATTCCTTCAGCATGGGTCTAATAGCTGCCACCAGGTCCCAACTAGCCTCCGGAAACTCCAGGCGGCGCGACCATTTTTGATAGAGGTCCTGCCGCGCTTGCTCACGCCATTGGCAAACTTCCCGAGGGGCAGGGCACTCACCTACCCTTCTGGCTTCCACAACCCTCCAATACACACTCGAGAGCAGCTCAGCCTCGAGATCCCATGGAGGACAATCCGCCAATAAGGTAGCCGATACAAATGATACCGACCGGTACGCCCGAGCAGCCCTAAGCGCAATGGCACGCTGCGGACGCCGCAATAGAGTAACACTCCGAGGCGTTAAGACTCCTGCCCATATCGGTGCTCCATACAACGCCATCGATTGCAACACCCCGGCGTACAAGCACCGGCACGCAGCTCCTGGACCTCGCAAATTTGGGAGGATACGCCCAAGCGCACCGGCTGCAGCCACCAGCTTAGGAGCCAAACGCCGGAAATGCTCCTCGAACTTCCACTTGCTATCGAGGACAAGTCCCAGGTACTTCATTGTCGACCCGACAGCAATCGAAGTCCCCCCCACAGAGAGCACGGTACCAGGCAACGGAGCATTACGAGGCCCATGAAAAACTAGGGCCTCCGACTTATGCAGAGCCACCTCCAGACCTAACGCCCGCACTCTGTCCACCACAAGACCCACGCCAACAGTGGCAAGGTTAGCTGCCTCCCGATGAGTGCTGCCACGGGCTAACACAAGAGTATCGTCAGCGTAACTAGTTACGCTAACCCCCCGCAAAGTAGCACCGCGCAACACCCAGTCGTAACCAATGTTCCACAAGAGCGGCCCAAGCACCGACCCCTGCGGAACACCACACGACATTAACCTCCTGCCCCATCCTTCCATTGTTGGGTAAATTACCTGCCTATCGGCAAAGTAGTCCGCCAACACTCTCTGCAGATAACCTGGCACATTGTGGTACTGCAGAGCCGCCCTAATAGTCTCCCAGGGTAGAGTGTTAAAAGCATTGGATATATCCAACGATACCGCCATAGCAACCCCACCCCGAGAAACCTCCTCCAAAGCAGCGTCCCCTACCCGCGAAATCGCATCCAGCGTTGACCGTAAAGGACGGAAACCGTACTGGTTGTCACTCAAGTCCGGTTCCATACTCCTGGTGAGACGAGAAGCTAGCACCCGCTCAAAAAGCTTCCCCATCTCATCTAACAGCACAATGGGGCGGTAACCAGACGGCTGATTAGGATCACGCCCCTCCTTCCGAAGAAGAACGAGCTTACCCGTTTTCCACCTTGCAGGAAACCGCCCTTGCTCTAGACACATAGTCAAGAGGCCCCGGACTCTCTCCTCCATCTCTCCCACAGCTATTGCCAAAACACACCCTGGGACGCCGTCAGGTCCAGGTGCCGTCTTTTTTGACCGAAGCTTACGGACAGCGACACTGAATTCGACCTCAGTAACGGGGGGAACCTCCGCAACAACCACACACGGACCAGTGGTTGATACCATCGCTGGCGGCACAAACTGACCTCTATCTGGGAAGAGGGAATGCACCACACGCTCCAAAAGCTCGGGCTCTAGAGTACTAGTTAATGGAGGGGCCCAAGGCCGAAGTTTCTGCCTAACAGCCCGATAGGGCTTTCCCCAAGGATCTCGATCTAGGGTCTCTAGCCACTCCTCCCACGCGGCCTCCTTCGCCTGCGCAATGGCCACTTGCAGAGCTGTACACGCCGCCCGGTACGCTTCATAAAGCAATTGCTCCTGCGACCTGTCCCTTGATAAACGCCTCCTGCTACGCGTGTACCGGCGGCGCGTCGCCACACAAGCTGCCCGCAGCTGACTGAGTTCAGGTCTCCACCAATATACCCGACGCTTAGCCACGAAAGGCTTGGCTCTCGGCATCGCCACACCACAAACCCGAGTGAGTGCACCACTTAATTCTTCAGCAGCAAGCTCCACATTGCCAACCTCTCTGGTCGCAACTCCCCAGGATTCCACAATAGCCGCCTCCTTGGCAAGCTCCCTGTCAAGGCGCCCCAGCACCCACCTTCGACCTTCCCCAGAACTGGACGGCTGCTCCCGCACAAGCACTGAGAACGAAGCAACATCGCACCGTATGTATCGGTGGTCAGACAATGTTTCCACATCCGCCTCAACCCTCCAGTTCCGGACACGTCGAGCAAGAGCATGTGATGCAAACGTAATGTCCACTATGGACTCCCCTTGCTGGCGAACGCATGTGCTAACAACCCCCTCATTGAGCACAGACAATCCAAGGGAAATTGCCCAGTCCTCCAAAACTTCCCCCCGGGCGTCCGTCACTGAAGATCCCCAAGCAAGAGACTTTGCATTGAAATCTCCAGCAACGAGCACAGGGACAGGAGACATCTGCCCAACCAAAGCCCCGATGCCAGCAAGCAACTGCTCAAACTCGGCGAGACTTCGATTGGGCGAGAAATACACCCCCAATACTGCGACACCACTGACAAGAGCCATGACATAACCCCTCCCTCTAACAGTCCGCTGAACTGTTAGGGTACCTGGCACCATAATAGCAATCAATCCATCCTGATCACTCACCCAGTCACTCTGATTGGGGACGAAATAAGGCTCAGAGACCACAGCCACTCCAATTCGCCACTCTGCCAAGGTCTGCACTAATAGATCTTGGGCATTGCGCGAGTGATTAATGTTCGCCTGTAAGAATCGTAAGCAACTTAAATCCATTTCAACTCGCTATATCCATAGTCTCCTCCACTGCTCCATGCTGAGAAGAAAGAGGCGCTACCGGGCGACCCTCTGACCTCTTTCCTCCTCTGTTTTTCCCACCACTCTGGCATCCTTTACGGCCCAACTCCAAGCACCTAAAGCATCGCAGTGGATTAGCCTCTAGCAATATCACCCGCGCCGAAATCCATCCAACCTTAAGGCGCCCCACCTCTACCACCCTTTTTGCCGCCACTACTGGGCAATTCAACCAAAGAGAACCCGTACCACCGCGGGCATACGACATAACACCTGCCCTAATGGCATCAACTGCACAACCGATCCGGACCGGAGGGCCGCAGCAACTGACGTCACAACTTCCTCCACCGTTACCGAGTCATCCAAACCCAGAACGCGAATGTCAGCGCACTTCACCGGACGACTGACCTGAACCACATCATTGCCAAGGACCTCCCGAAGCTTGACTGCCAATGCATCCGCCGCCTGATCTGCATCCTGGGTGCCAGGAGGAATCTCTAACATTCTAGCACCAGTCACAGTAGTTCGGAAACGAACCTGACTGAGACCCAGCTCCTCCAATTTTATGCGCTTCTTGGCTTTGGTCAAGATGTCTACGTACGTGACTCCGCTCTCTAACGCCTCCGGCTTAAGGGTTAAAGTGACCGCTGGTGAGCGAGGGGGATTAAGCCTCGCGACTGGCTGGGAAGCCTTTGGAGGGGCTGACTTGACACCCGAAGGCCCAGCCATAACACTTACGGGCCTACTCTTCTTACGCCCCACAACCTGCGTAAACTGCTCATGATCCACCGCTTGAGCAGGAGCTGACACCACTGCAGGCACCCTGGCAGAAGCCGCCTCCCGAGCAGCCAAAGTCTCTCGCCTTTTCCTACCGCGCCTAGCCGCAACCTTCCTCTTACCCTTGACACCAGCCGCCAATTTTGGGCCAGCCGGCACTCCTTTCGAGACGCCAGCAACAGGCCCAGGCCCAGGTCTCGGCCTATCCGTACTCAGAGGCGGACGCTGAGCTGGCGCATCAGCCGCCGCAAACCTTGCATCAATTCTGGCATTGACCATACGCCCTATTTTGTTGATGAGATCGCACTCCATGCGTTCCAACAAAGAAAGCACCGGTGCAGGCAACGCCCCCTCCTCAACATCAGGCTCAGCCGGCCCACCTTGAGGCACCTGGCTCTGTGTCTCCAACCTAGCCGTGGCTGCCGCCAACTCCGAACGCAAGCGCGCATTCTCCGCCTGAAGCCTCCCGTTTTCTTCTGACTCTGATCTCTTAGCCAATTCAGTGACATATCTAGTGATTGCCTCCGCCGCATCCTTTAAATCCCGAACAAAAGTGCCTTTTAAAGTTCTTGACTTAGATGCAACCGCACCTACCACAGCCACCCAATCCAAAGTCCTGCCACGTAACTCAGACGCCAACGCATCAGTGCTCGCCATATTCAGAGGACGAGCGGACCGAGTTCGAGCCTGCTTCCCCGTGTCAGCAATCTCTTTCTCCTCTGCGAGTCGCCTCTCCTCCTGCACTGCCGCATTTAGCGTAGCCTTAGCTTTAGCCAGCCCTACATATTGCCCAGTAGTTGGAGGTCTACCTCTCGTGCGCGTTACCGGTACAGGCGCACCAGATACGGGCTCATCCGACTGACCTTCGCTGTCACCTGATTGTTGGGAACCAGCTCCACCCACCTTCTGCCTCTTCACCCCCCTATTATTTCTGAAGCGACCACTTCGAGACTCACCGCCTTCTCCACGTGATGACCCCGCACTACCATCCTCCAAGACGCGGTGCCGACCCTCCATGTCAACATCCACCATTTGTGGCTCCTCAGCAGCATCCGACTGCTCACTTACAATCTCCTCCTCAATTCGTATTTGTTTTTTGTGTTTAAATTTGCCATATGTTTTGTTCCCACGAGTATGGGACGAAATAAAACTACACCTCGGGTGACGCCCATTCCGCAGGTGTGACTAATACTCCAGAGGTAGCCCGGTATCTGGAGGTTTTAACGACTTTGCTGTCGGGTGTTAAAGAGTTTTCCTTCTCGCGGGCCGGCCAATAAAGGCAAGCCCTCCGCGCCACGAACACTACCCGTACCCCATACCGCCACTGATGGGGATGGTTGGGAAAGTGCTGCGGGTTGCGGGATTCAAGGAGAGCTGGCGTAAACTCTCCTAGGTAATCGGTAGATTACCACACGACCCTACTGCACGCTAGAGACTGGACTCCCTCCAGCCACGCATCCCATCGGCACGACTCGCTCACCTTAAGATTGGGGATTATTATAGTGGTTTTCTCCACGCGGCGCAACTCTCAATGAGAAGCGCCCCCGGCCTGCTCAGTGCAGATTACGGGTTGCCCAACGGGAGGCCGAAACCCATCCAGCAGCCACATGATGATGACTGCCAGACCCGCCGCGCCGCAAGCCTTGAAGGCTCGCCTCCTCATGCCGCAAAAGCTGCAGCCAGGCCTTTTTTTTTAAAGGGCCCCAACAGCGAAAGTTGCGTCCCCGCCACCTCCACTGTCCAACAATTGCCACTAGACAAAGACGGCCGCATCCTCAGACACCTCAGAACAACTGAGGCATGTCGGGAGCAGCCAACCACCCAAACTCGGCACCAAAGCCAACGCAGGAGAAAACTCGACTGCCATTCCTCCGACTGTGACTGGTAGTTAGCAGAGGGAAGATAGCAACCGCGCAACTGAGCGTCTATCCTCCCCCTCCCAGGGTGCACCACGAGGAGGTCTACCAGCCCTGCACCCCAACCTAACCTAACCTAACCTAACCTAACCTAACCTAACCTAACCTAACCTAACCTTTTTTTTTTTTTTTTTTTTGTTGACCCAGGGGAAATCCGTTATGGATCCCACTCGGCCCGGGAGAAACCGAGTGGGTATGTCCGACTCGCACGGACTAAAACCCCTGGGGTGTTCCACCGCTCGCTTTTGGACGGGGTTTCGGGAACGCGGCTGCCAACTTCCGATACCCCGTCAGCGTTGCCTTTTAAGGCCCATTCTATTGTGGCTGCTCATGCAGCATCCTCCGCTGAAGGCACCTCGGAACACTTGAGGACCTTCCAGCTCGGAACCTGTTCAGGCGGGTGATGGAGCTCCCGATCCATCACCCGCAGGTTCGCGTTAGGGCGGCAGCATTCTGCCTGCGAAGGCTCTTCGCCGCCTTCCTGTCCTCCTGCGGCGCTGAGGGAGCGAGTTGGCGTCATCCTCGCGCGTTCTCTCCGCAGCCTCCTTTTGTGTCATCACTGCGACACTGTAGGTGGTTGTTGCCGCCCACGCCTCCTCACTGTCAGTCATTTGGAGAATTAGTGCTGGCAGTGAGAGGTCTCCTCCTACAGCCGCGGACAGAACAGCGCGAGGCTCCGCCCACGCAAGGCACTCTTCGCGCGTGTGTTGGGCCGTATCCGCGGCTCTCCCGTCACAGTGGTGACATTCTGTAGTCATCTCCCGTCCCACCACCTCACACAGGTACCTGCCGAAGCAACCGTGCCCCGTCAGAAGCTGTGTGAGGTGGAAGGAGGGTGCGCCGTGCTTGCGCTCGACCCATTTTTTCAAAACGGGCCGAATAGCGGCCACTAGATCCCGGCTAGCACCCGGGATCTCAAGTCGCTCCGTCCATTGATGGTAAAGGACGTCGTGCGCCTCTTCTCTCCATTTGCGAATCTCTTCAGGAGCCGGCCAGTTTTCTTCGCTCCTTGCTGTTATGACCCGCCAGTAGACGCCGGACTGAACCGCGGCTTCTAGGTCCCAAGGCGGGCTTCCAGCCAGCAAGCAAGCTCCTGCGTAAGAGACGGTCCGGTACGCTCGAGCCACCCTGAGAGCTATGGCCCGCTGCGGCCGCCGTAATAGGGCCGCGTTTCGAGGTCTCAGGGTATCCGCCCATATCGGTGCTCCGTAAAGCGCCATAGAGCGCACCACACTCGTGTACAGCCTCCTACAGGCTCCTCCTGGCCCACCCATATTCGGGAGGATCCGTCCGAGCGCTCCAGCGGCAGCCATCAGCTTTGGAGCCAACCGCCGAAAGTGTTCCTCGAACTTCCACCTGCCGTCAAGAATGAGTCCCAGGTACTTCATCGTTGACCCGACGGCGATGGAAGTTCCCCCCACTGTAATTTTTGAGCCTTGCGGTGGTTTGTTGCGAGGCCCATGAAAGACCAGGGCTTCCGATTTGTGTAAGGCCACCTCCAGGCCCAGTGCCCGTATTCTGTGGACCACGCATGCTACCCCTGCCGTAGCTAAGTATGCAGCCTCTCTGTGGCTCCTGCCGCGGGCCGACACCAGAGTATCGTCAGCGTAACAGGTGACACTGACTCCCGGCATAGTGGCCCCGCGTAGAACCCAGTCATAGCCGATGTTCCACAGCAGCGGGCCCAGCACTGAGCCCTGCGGAACACCGCATGACATCTCCCTTCGCCCCCAGCCGTTAGTAGTTGGGAATATCACAGAGCGCCCGGCAAAGTAATCCGCCACTATGTTTTGCAAGTATTCGGGCACGTTGTGATACTTTAGAGCCGCCTTAATTGTTTCCCAGGGTAGGGTGTTGAATGCGTTCGAGATGTCGAGCGATACAGACATCACCACCCCACCCCGTGAAACTTCCTCTTGCGCGAAATCTCTGACCCGCGCGATCGCGTCCAGCGTGGACCGAAGGGGACGAAATCCGTACTGGCAATCGCTAAGACCCGGTTGCATAGTCCTGGTGAGACGAGTGGCTATTATTCGCTCAAAGAGTTTGCTCATCTCGTCGAGCAACACGATGGGACGATAGGCCGACGGCTGATCGGGCGGTCGTCCATCCTTTCGAAGCAGCACCAATTTTCCGGTTTTCCACCGTTCAGGGAATCGCCCGAGAGTCAAGCACGTAGTAAAAAGGGCTCTGACTCTCTCCTCCCACTCACTAAGTGCGATCACCAAAGCACTTCCTGGTATGCCATCTGGGCCGGGGGCAGTTTTCTTTGAGCGAAGTTTGAGAATAGCCACCCTGAATTCCACCTCTGTCACTGGTGGTACATCTCTTAGTACTTCCGGTAGTCTTGCGATAGGCGCCATCGCTGGCGGAACGAACTCACCCCTCTGTGGGAATAGAGTTTCTACTACTCGCTCCAAGAGGTCTGGCTTGAGACTACTTGTTAGTGGGGGTGTCCAAGGTCGGAGTTTTTGCCGCACAGCTCGATACGGCCTTCCCCAGGGATCTCTATTTAGCGTCTCGAGCCACTCCTCCCACGCCGCCTCCTTGGCTTGTGCAATAGCCGTCTGCAAGGATGTACGAGCAGCCCTATAGTTATCGTACAGGATATTTTCATCGGCCTCGTTTCGAATACACCTTCTTCTGTATCTGGTATACTGACGACGCGCAGCCACGCAGGCGTTCCGCAGTTGTCGGAGTTCTGGTCGCCACCAGTATACCTGTTGCTTCGGAGTGAAAGGTTTCGCTCTTGGCATTGCCGCATCGCAAACGCGAACAAGAGCATTGCCAAGATTTTCGGCTTCGTGATCTATCTGTTCTGTCACTGGGACGGCACTAATTCCCCACGACTCAACAATTGCTGCCTCCTTTGCAAGCTGCCAGTCTAGCTTCCTAAGTACCCATTTAGGACTGTTTTCAGCTCTAGGTTGGTTTGGTCTGTACGGTATGGCAGTGGGAGTGAAGAGGTCGAACCGGATATACCGGTGATCGGACAGCGACTCCACGTCTACTTCTACCCTCCAGTTTAGAATAGAGCGAGCAAGGGCATTGGATGCAAATGTGATATCTACGATCGATTCACCCTGCTGCCTCACGCACGTACTTTCCGCACCAGTGTTCATGACATTTAGTCCAAGAGATATTGCCCACTCTTCTAAGACATCCCCCCTCACGTCTGTAATGGGAGAACCCCAAGCTGCAGATTTGGCATTAAAATCCCCAGCTACAATAACGGGCGTGGGGTTTACCTGCCCAACTAGAGCTCCAATTTCAGCTAGCATTGTTTCAAAATAAGCCAAGGTATTATTTGGCGAGGAGTATACTCCAATTATGACTGCACCTCCTACTACGGCAAGCACAAATCCACGACCCCTCACAGTATTTTCAAAGGGCGGAGATCCAGCTACAGCGGGGGCTATTATGGCCACCGTTTTGTCAAGGTCAGATATCCAGTCATCTCGATTGGGAACGAAATACGGCTCTGAAACGACAGCCACGCCTATATGCCACTCTGCCATGGTTTGGACCACAAGATCTTGGGCCCTTGCGCAGTGGTTGATATTCGCCTGTAAACACGAAAGCGCCATATTATTGTGTTTCCATTGATTCCTCTGCAGCTAAATGCTGGGAAGATGGGGCGGCTACCGGGGCAGGTCCTATCTTCTTTCCTTCTCTTGTGGCAGGGCGTGCCTTGCCGCTCTGAAAATCTTTGGCACCAAGACGGTGCCCTGCCGATTTACCAGCAGCCGTGCATATAACACACTTCGCTTCGGCGGTGCATTCTCGGGCTTTGTGGCCTGCAATACCACAGTTATAGCACAGGCAGCTGCGATCTACACCTCTATCGCACTTTGCCCCAACGTGGCCTGTTTCCAGGCACTTATAGCAGCGCAACGGCTTTGTCTCCAGCAATACCACTCGCGCAAAGACCCAACCCACTTTAATCCGGCCAGATTCCAAAATTTTCTTAGCGGCCGCTACTGGGCAGCTGAGCCATAGTGATCCTGAACCAGTTTGCCCCTGCGAGATTGTACCAGATTTTATGGCGTCCACTGGACAGCCCCCTTCCAATGCAACAGCTGCGACAACTTCTTCGCCAGTAACGGAGTCATCTAGTCCTGTGACTCGAATCTCGGCACATTTCACAGGACGCCGAACTTGGACTTCAGCACCAATGACTCCGCGGAGTTTTTCGGCCAGCTCGTCCGCTGCTGCCTCAGCGTTCTCGGTTTCCGGCGGCAGTTCTAGCATTCGCGCACCAGTGACTGCTGTCCGGAATCTTAAGGCAGAAATTCCGAGCTCCTCTAGTTTGATATTTTTCCGCGCCTCGGCCAGGACAGTTTCATATTTTGCCCCTTTTTCGATTGCCTCTGGTTTTAACGTCAGCGTGATGGCAGCCGTACGCGGAGGATTAAGTTTCCTCTTTTTATTTTGTCGAAGCCTCGTCTTTGGAGCGCTGAACTCTTTGGGCTCATTCGCTGTTTTGTTCGCCTTCTTGTTTTTGGCTTTACTGCCCACTACTGCACTCCAGTTTTGCTTATCTGGCACAGCATCTGCGTTTGTACGAAGATTTGCAGCTTCCTGTCTGGCCGCAACCGCTTCCTGGGCTGCTAGGCTGACTCGCTTGCTCTTCTTGCCCTTTTGGGTTTGCTTCTGATGTTCACCAGCAGGAGCAGGGTCCGCGACTGCTGCAGTTTTTGCTGCAGACTGGGCTGTTAAGGAGGTAGGACCTCGATTGTCCAATCCGGTTGGAGCAGCTGATGCATTCTTGCGATCGGCTGCTAATGGAGGCCTCAGCCGAGGTTCCGGTAGCAAACGACTCTCTATGCCTTCTATTCGGGCGTTTAGCATGTTGTTAAACTGGTCCCGGTTCGAGCGTGAAACCTCCTCGATGAGCCGACGAATGTCATTTTCGGCTAATGAAGATGGCTGACTTCGCATCTCGTCAACTTGCTTCCGCAGTTCAGTCAACTGCCAGGACAGCCGCGCATTAGCTGCCTCCAGGCGGGCGACTTCTTCATTTGCTGTGCGGGACCTGACTTCTGCAAAAGCCGCCCCGATTTTTTCTACTGATGCTTTGAGGTCCCTCTGATGGGTGCCTTTTAAGTGGCCTGACGTGTTGGTGACATTTATAATTGTTCTCAGGGCATTTTGTATGTCTTCACCTAGGTCTGCCAATGTTTTGTCATCAAATTGTGTAAGAGACACTTGCCGACTCATTACGCGCTCGGCTCTTTCTCGGGCCACGGATTCGGCCAGCGCGTTAGACGCCGCCAGGTCTTTCTGCTCCTGGAGCTGTCTGTCTCGTTCTTTTTCGGTGTTGACCTCCTTCAAAAAATTTCCAAAGCCTATGTATCGGCCCGATGTTGGCGGCCGGCCTCTGCCCCTTTTGGGTGTCCGCTTTTGCAGTTCGCCTTTTGGAATGGCGCCTTCACTGAGAGTCGCAATATCGCTCTCTGAGCCGGAGGATAATTCGCGCTCACCAGCCGGTCTTTTCCCTCCTTTTTTGCTCCAGAATTTTCCATCAAGTTCTGTTCCTTGGGAGCTCACAGTCTTCATACTGCATGCTGAGGAGTCTGACTCCGAGAGCCGCTGTATTCTGACGATTGGTTGCAGGTTTGGAGAATTTACGTCAAGCTCGTCAGTTGGGGTGCCCAATATTCTATGGGCTTCACTGCTCGAGCCTTCTCCTTCTGCTCTTCTTGCCTCCTCTAGATGCTGGCCCTGAGAAGGGCCGTTTTCGTATTGGCCCTCAGAAGGGCCGTTTTGGTTGTTTGTTTTTTTATCGTTATTTGCCATAAGTATAATTCCCACGAGTATAGGACGAATGTTAACGCTAGCGGGTGACGCCTATTCCGACTAGTGGACTTAATACTCTAGAGGTCGTCCGGTATCTAGAGGTTTTAACGACTTCGCTGTCGGGTGTTAAAGAGTTTTCCTTCTCGCGGGCCGGCCAGTTAAGGCAAGCCCTCCGCGCCACGAACACTACCCGTACCCCATATCGCCCCTGATGGAGGTCGTTGGGAGAGTGCTGCGGGTTGCGGGATTCAAGGAGAGCTGGCGTAGACTCCCCTATGTAGTTACGTTTAAAACTACCACACACTCGTTTTTCCATCAACATAGGCATGAAGCCTACCACCACTACGGCCATGCGCCAAACATTCAACTCTTCTATTCATTAACCTCATTCATTCACCCTTTCAGACATTATACAATCAAAGCCGTCGTCCCGAAGGCCTCCACCGACAAACACGGCACTACGGCCAACGCAGGAGAAGACTCGACTGCCATTACCACTGTGACTGGTAGTTAGCAGAGGGAGAACAGCAAACGCGCAACTGAGCGGCTATCCTCCCCCTCCCAGGGTGCACCACGAGGAGGTCTACCAGCCCTGCACCCCAACCTAACCTAACCTAACCTAACCTAACCTAACCTAACCTAACCTTTTTTTTTTTTTTTTTTTTTTTTTTTTTTTTTTTTTTTTTTTTTTTTTTTTTTTTTTTTTTTTTTTTTTTTTTTTTTTTTTTTTTTGTCCCAGAGAAATGCTTTACGCATACCAATACGTAACATGAGGCCCCCGGGGTGGAGCCAGATATTACGCATTAGTTATGTGGGACTCTCCGGTCACTTGGACCGGCCTACCCACTAAAACTCTGGGATGCTGCCTCCTCCGTGCCTTAATGGTGGTGCAACGGGATCGTAGACCTGTCACCGCGACACCACCAGCACCGTCGCCCTAGGGCGAGCCTTCTCCGCAAAAAGAGCACGCTGTAGCATGACCAGCGTGCCCTCCGCCACTGGCCTCCCTTAACCCCGGGGAAGCCGGGACCAGTGTTCCGGTCCCACCCGCATGGCACCAGGAGGACAAACGCCCCTACCCCGGCACCCGTGTAGTGGGGATGTCTTCAAGGAAAACGTCCCTTCCAGCCATGCCACCACTACACTCCGCCCCCAATCAGACGTGGAATCTGCCTAGGCAGAGTCACGCTGATGGATCTCCGGGTGGTTGGGCTAGCCTCCAAGAGCGGGTCACCGGCCGCCTGCCTATCCGCGTCCCTTCATCGGCCACTCCAAAAGTGGGAGCAAAGGCTAGTAAGCTAACCTTTGCCCACCCCAAATGCTGCCCATAACTAGCAAAGTCTGGTCTAGGCGAGACGGGTACCTAAGAGTGCAAACCAAGACAATGATAGCTATTTGTAACATCCAGGATACTTCAACCACCCTCCGTCACAAGGCTGAGTTTTTGCGATGAGTTGGCACCCCATAGTACCAACCTATGGCCCCAGCTTTAACTACCGCTCTTTTCCGCGAGTCCAGGCCATGGCACTCCTCCGAAGAGGCGTCCCGCCATCTTCCACCACCGCACCTGGTTCGGGAACTGCAGTACATAAGGCCGTCCTCAGCCTCCCCCTCCCCAGCGCCCACCCCACTAATCTACTCTGTTACCAGAGAGCTCGTGGAGGGACTGACAGGATATTGGCAGCAACGGTAGGCAATACCAACCGATATTACCTACCGTGGCCCCCAGGGTGCACCGTCCAGGAACCCTTACCTATTCCCCCGGATCCACCGGATCAAGAGGAATGACAAGGGACCTGGCACTCGAGGAGGTTTCCTGTCCCGCACCCCAACCTAACCTAACCTAACCTAACCTAACCTAACCTAACCTAACCTAACCTAACCTAACCTAACCTAACCTAACCTTTTTTTTTTTTTGTTGACCCAGGGGAAATCCGTTATGGATCCCACTCGGCCCGGGAGAAACCGAGTGGGTATGTCCGACTCGCACGGACTAAAACCCCTGGGGTGTTCCACCGCTCGCTTTTGGACGGAGTTTCGGGAACGCGGCTGCCAACTTCCGATACCCCGTCAGCGTTGCCTTTTAAGGCCCATTCTATTGTGGCTGCTCATGCAGCATCCTCCGCTGAAGGCACCTCGGAACACTTGAGGACCTTCCAGCTCGGAACCTCTTCAAGCGGGTGATGAAGCTTCCGATCCATCACCCGCAGGTTCGCGTTAGGGCGGCAGCATTCTGCCTGCGAAGGCTCTTCGCCGCCTTCCTGTCCTCCTGCGGCGCTGAGGGAGCGAGTTGGCGTCATCCTCGCGCGTTCTCTCTGCAGCCTCCTTTTGTGTCATCACTGCGACACTGTAGGTGGTTGTTGCCGCCCACGCCTCCTCACTGTCAGTCATTTGGAGAATTAGTGCTGGCAGTGAGAGGTCTCCTCCTACAGCCGCGGACAGAACAGCGCGAGGCTCCGCCCACGCAGGGCACTCTTCGCGCGTGTGTTGGGCCGTATCCGCGGCTCTCCCGTCACAGTGGTGACATTCTGTAGTCATCTCCCGTCCCACCACCTCACACAGGTACCTGCCGAAGCAACCGTGCCCCGTCAGAAGCTGTGTGAGGTGGAAGGAGGGTGCGCCGTGCTTGCGCTCGACCCATTTTTTCAAAACGGGCCGAATAGCGGCCACTAGATCTCGGCTAGCACCCGGGATCTCAAGTCGCTCCGTCCATTGATGGTAAAGGACGTCGTGCGCCTCTTCTCTTCATTTGCGAATCTCTTCAGGAGCCGGCCAGTTTTCTTCGCTCCTTGCTGTTATGACCCGCCAGTAGACGCCGGACTGAACCGCGGCTTCTAGGTCCCAAGGCGGGCTTCCAGCCAGCAAGCAAGCTCCTGCGTAAGAGACGGTACGGTACGCTCCGCCACTGCCACCAGACAGAGCCACCCTGAGAGCTATGGCCCGCTGCGGCCGCCGTAATAGGGCCGCGTTTCGAGGTCTCAGGGTATCCGCCCATATCGGTGCTCCGTAAAGCGCCATAGAGCGCACCACACTCGTGTACAGCCTCCTACAGGCTCCTCCTGGCCCACCCATATTCGGGAGGATCCGTCCGAGCGCTCCAGCGGCAGCCATCAGCTTTGGAGCCAACCGCCGAAAGTGTTCCTCGAACTTCCACCTGCCGTCAAGAACGAGTCCCAGGTACTTCATCGTTGACCCGACGGCGATGGAAGTTCCCCCCACTGTAATTTTTGAGCCTTGCGGTGGTTTGTTGCGAGGCCCATGAAAGACCAGGGCTTCCGATTTGTGTAAGGCCACCTCCAGGCCCAGTGCCCGTATTCTGTGGACCACGCATGCTACCCCTGCCGTAGCTAAGTATGCAGCCTCTCTGTGGCTCCTGCCGCGGGCCGACACCAGAGTATCGTCAGCGTAACAGGTGACACTGACTCCCGGCATAGTGGCCCCGCGTAGAACCCAGTCATAGCCGATGTTCCACAGCAGCGGGCCCAGCACTGAGCCCTGCGGAACACCGCATGACATCTCCCTTCGCCCCCAGCCGTTAGTAGTTGGGAATATCACAGAGCGCCCGGCAAAGTAATCCGCCACTATGTTTTGCAAGTATTCGGGCACGTTGTGATACTTTAGAGCCGCCTTAATTGTTTCCCAGGGTAGGGTGTTGAATGCGTTCGAGATGTCGAGCGATACAGACATCACCACCCCACCCCGTGAAACTTTCTCTTGCGCGAAATCTCTGACTCGCGCGATCGCGTCCAGCGTGGACCGAAGGGGACGAAATCCATACTGGCAATCGCTAAGACCCGGTTGCATAGTCCTGGTGAGACGAGTGGCTATTATTCGCTCAAAGAGTTTGCTCATCTCGTCGAGCAACACGATGGGACGATAGGCCGACGGCTGATCGGGCGGGCGTCCATCCTTTCGAAGCAGCACCAATTTTCCCGTTTTCCACCGTTCAGGGAATCGCCCGAGAGTCAAGCACGTAGTAAAAAGGGCTCTGACTCTCTCCTCCCACTCACTAAGTGCGATCACCAAAGCACTTCCTGGTATGCCATCTGGGCCGGGGGCAGTTTTCTTTGAGCGAAGTTTGAGAATAGCCACCCTGAATTCCACCTCTGTCACTGGTGGTACATCTCTTAGTACTTCCGGTCGTCTTGTGATACGCGCCATCGCTGGCGGAACGAACTCACCCCTCTGTGGGAATAGAGTTTCTACTACTCGCTCCAAGAGGTCTGGCTTGAGACTACTTGTTAGTGGGGGTGTCCAAGGTCGGAGTTTTTGCCGCACAGCTCGATACGGCCTTCCCCAGGGATCTCTATTTAGCGTCTCGAGCCACTCCTCCCACGCCGCCTCCTTGGCTTGTGCAATAGCCGTCTGCAAGGATGTACGAGCAGCCCTATAGTTATCGTACAGGATATTTTCATCGGCCTCGTTTCGAATACACCTTCTTCTGTATCTGGTATACTGACGACGCGCAGCCACGCAGGCGTTCCGCAGTTGTCGGAGATCTGGTCGCCACCAGTATACCTGTTGCTTCGGAGTGAAAGGTTTCGCTCTTGGCATTGCCGCATCGCAAACGCGAACAAGAGCATTGCCAAGATTTTCGGCTTCGTGATCTATCTGTTCTGTCACTGGGACGGCACTAATTCCCCACGACTCAACAATTGCTGCCTCCTTTGCAAGCTGCCAGTCTAGCTTCCTAAGTACCCATTTAGGACTGTTTTCAGCTCTAGGTTGGTTTGGTCTGTACGGTATGGCAGTGGGAGTGAAGAGGTCGAACCGGATATACCGGTGATCGGACAGCGACTCCACGTCTACTTCTACCCTCCAGTTTAGAATAGAGCGAGCAAGGGCATTGGATGCAAATGTGATATCTACGATCGATTCACCCTGCTGCCTCACGCACGTACTTTCCGCACCAGTGTTCATGACATTTAGTCCAAGAGATATTGCCCACTCTTCTAAGACATCCCCCCTCACGTCTGTAATGGGAGAACCCCAAGCTGCAGATTTGGCATTAAAATCCCCAGCTACAATAACGGGCGTGGGGTTTACCTGCCCAACTAGAGCTCCAATTTCAGCTAGCATTGTTTCAAAATAAGCCAAGGTATTATTTGGCGAGGAGTATACTCCAATTATGACTGCACCTCCTACTACGGCAAGCACAAATCCACGACCCCTCACAGTATTTTCAAAGGGCGGAGATCCAGCTACAGCGGGGGCTATTATGGCCACCGTTTTGTCAAGGTCAGATATCCAGTCATCTCGATCGGGAACGAAATACGGCTCTGAAACGACAGCCACGCCTATATGCCACTCTGCCATGGTTTGGACCACAAGATCTTGGGCCCTTGCGCAGTGGTTGATATTCGCCTGTAAACACGAAAGCGCCATATTATTGTGTTTCCATTGATTCCTCTGCAGCTAAATGCTGGGAAGATGGGGCGGCTACCGGGGCAGGTCCTATCTTCTTTCCTTCTCTTGTGGCAGGGCGTGCCTTGCCGCTCTGACAATCTTTGGCACCAAGACGGTGCCCTGCCGATTTACCAGCAGCCGTGCATATAACACACTTCGCTTCGGCGGTGCATTCTCGGGCTTTGTGGCCTGCAATACCACAGTTATAGCACAGGCAGCTGCGATCTACACCTCTATCGCACTTTGCCCCAACGTGGCCTGTTTCCAGGCACTTATAGCAGCGCAACGGCTTTGTCTCCAGCAATACCACTCGCGCAAAGACCCAACCCACTTTAATCCGGCCAGATTCCAAAATTTTCTTAGCGGCCGCTACTGGGCAGCTGAGCCATAGTGATCCTGAACCAGTTTGCCCCTGCGAGATTGTACCAGATTTTATGGCGTCCACTGGACAGCCCCCTTCCAATGCAACAGCTGCGACAACTTCTTCGCCAGTAACGGAGTCATCTAGTCCTGTGACTCGAATCTCGGCACATTTCACAGGACGCCGAACTTGGACTTCAGCACCAATGACTCCGCGGAGTTTTTCGGCCAGCTCGTCCGCTGCTGCCTCAGCGTTCTCGGTTTCCGGCGGCAGTTCTAGCATTCGCGCACCAGTGACTGCTGTCCGGAATCTTAAGGCAGAAATTCCGAGCTCCTCTAGTTTGATATTTTTCCGCGCCTCGGCCAGGACAGTTTCATATTTTGCCCCTTTTTCGATTGCCTCTGGTTTTAACGTCAGCGTGATGGCAGCCGTACGCGGAGGATTAAGTTTCCTCTTTTTATTTTGTCGAAGCCTCGTCTTTGGAGCGCTGAACTCTTTGGGCTCATTCGCTGTTTTGTTCGCCTTCTTGTTTTTGGCTTTACTGCCCACTACTGCACTCCAGTTTTGCTTATCTGGCACAGCATCTGCGTTTGTACGAAGATTTGCAGCTTCCTGTCTGGCCGCAACCGCTTCCTGGGCTGCTAGGCTGACTCGCTTGCTCTTCTTGCCCTTTTGGGTTTGCTTCTGATGTTCACCAGCAGGGGCAGGGTCCGCGACTGCTGCAGTTTTTGCTGCACACTGGGCTGTTAAGGAGGTAGGACCTCGATTGTCCAATCCGGTTGGAGCAGCTGATGCATTCTTGCGATCGGCTGCTAATGGAGGCCTCAGCCGAGGTTCCGGTAGCAAACGACTCTCTATGCCTTCCATTCGGGCGTTTAGCATGTTGTTAAACTGGTCCCGGTTCGAGCGTGAAACCTCCTCGATGAGCCGACGAATGTCATTTTCGGCTAATGAAGATGGCTGACTTCGCATCTCGTCAACTTGCTTCCGCAGTTCAGTCAACTGCCAGGACAGCCGCGCATTAGCTGCCTCCAGGCGGGCGACTTCTTCATTTGCTGTGCGGGACCTGACTTCTGCAAAAGCCGCCCCGATTTTTTCTACTGATGCTTTAAGGTCCCTCTGATGGGTGCCTTTTAAGTGGCCTGACGTGTTGGTGACATTTATAATTGTTCTCAGGGCATTTTGTATGTCTTCACCTAGGTCTGCCAATGTTTTGTCATCAAATTGTGTAAGAGACACTTGCCGACTCATTACGCGCTCGGCTCTTTCTCGGGCCACGGATTCGGCCAGCGCGTTAGATGCCGCCAGGTCTTTCTGCTCCTGGAGCTGTCTGTCTCGTTCTTTTTCGGTGTTGACCTCCTTCAAAAAATTTCCAAAGCCTATGTATCGGCCCGATGTTGGCGGCCGGCCTCTGCCCCTTTTGGGTGTCCGCTTTTGCAGTTCGCCTTTTGGAATGGCGCCTTCACTGAGAGTCGCAATATCGCTCTCTGAGCCGGAGGATAATTCGAGCTCACCAGCCGGTCTTTTCCCTCCTTTTTTGCTCCAGAATTTTCCATCAAGTTCTGTTCCTTGGGAGCTCACAGTCTTCATACTGCATGCTGAGGAGTCTGACTCCGAGAGCCGCTGTATTCTGACGATTGGTTGCAGGTTTGGAGAATTTACGTCAAGCTCGTCAGTTGGGGTGCCCAATATTCTATGGGCTTCACTGCTCGAGCCTTCTCCTTCTGCTCTTCTTGCCTCCTCTAGATGCTGGCCCTGAGAAGGGCCGTTTTCGTATTGGCCCTCAGAAGGGCCGTTTTGGTTGTTTGTTTTTTTATCGTTATTTGCCATAAGTATAATTCCCACGAGTATAGGACGAATGTTAACGCTAGCGGGTGACGCCTATTCCGACTAGTGGACTTAATACTCTAGAGGTCGTCCGGTATCTAGAGGTTTTAACGACTTCGCTGTCGGGTGTTAAAGAGTTTTCCTTCTCGCGGGCCGGCCAGTTAAGGCAAGCCCTCCGCGCCACGAACACTACCCGTACCCCATATCGCCCCTGATGGAGGTCGTTGGGAGAGTGCTGCGGGTTGCGGGATTCAAGGAGAGCTGGCGTAGACTCCCCTATGTAGTTACGTTTAAAACTACCACACACTCGTTTTTCCATCAACATAGGCATGAAGCCTACCACCACTACGGCCATGCGCCAAACATTCAACTCTTCTATTCATTAACCTCATTCATTCACCCTTTCAGACATTATACAATCAAAGCCGTCGTCCCAAAGGCCTCCACCGACAAACACGGCACTACGGCCAACGCAGGAGAAGACTCGACTGCCATTACCACTGTGACTGGTAGTTAGCAGAGGGAGAACAGCAAACGCGCAACTGAGCGGCTATCCTCCCCCTCCCAGGGTGCACCACGAGGAGGTCTACCAGCCCTGCACCCCAACCTAACCTAACCTAACCTAACCTAACCTAACCTAACCTAACCTAACCTAACCTAGCCCTAATAAACAAGTGTTTGGCATGCCAATATTTCCCCAAAGACTGGAAGACAGCAACAGTGGTCGTGCTAAGGAAGCCGGGCAAGGACTCGTACACGGTACCCAAGTCCTACAGGCCGATTGGGCTATTGCCACTGCTGGGGAAGGTGTATGAGAAGATGTTGGTTGCACGTCTCAGGTACTATCTGATGCCAAAAATGAGCCCTCATCAATACGGCTTCATGCCCCAGAGAAGCACGGAGGACTCCCTCTATACGCTAATGCAACACGTCCGTAACAAGCTCAAAGAAAAGAAAATGTTGACGCTTGTATCTTTGGATATAGAGGGAGCCTTCGACAATGCATGGTGGCCTGCAATCAGAGTACGATTGGCTGAAGAGGATTGCCCGATGAACTTGAGACGTGTAATCGACAGTTATTTGACGGACAGAATGGTCGGCGTAAGGTACGCAGGAGAGGAGTCGAAACGAGGAACCAGCAAAGGGTGCGTCCAAGGATCAATCGGGGGACCCATACTATGGAACCTCTTGCTGGACCCGCTCCTGAGAGAGCTTGTCGAGCAGAAGGTGTACTGCCAAGCATTTGCGGATGATGTGGTGCTGGTTTTTGAGGGTGAAACAGCTTTGGATATAGAAAGACGTGCCAACGCCGCACTTGAACATGTTCGGGCGTGGGGTGTCAAAAATAAGCTCAAATTCGCACCGCAAAAAACCAATGCGATGGTGGTAACGCGTAAGCTCAAATATGACACACCGCGCCTTCACATGGGTGGGATCGATGTGGGCGTGTCCCGGGAAATAAAGCTACTCGGACTCACGATTGATGCAGCGCTAACATTCAACTCGCACATAACGAATGTTTGTAAAAAAGCATTGAATATGTATAAACATCTTGCCAGGACAGCAAGAGTAAGCTGGGGTCTGCATCCTGAAGTCGTGCGGCTAATTTATACAGCTGTAGTTGAACCGACGATTTTGTACGCGGCTAGCGCGTGGGCGCCGGCGGCTAATAAACTGGGAGTGCAAAAGCAGCTAAACGCGGTACAGCGCGGCTTTGCTCAGAAGCTTTGCAGGGCATACCGTACGGTCTCCCTGAACTCCGCACTTGTGCTGGCCGGGATGCTTCCTCTTGATCTCCGAATACGAGAGGTGGCCTCATTATATGAGGCCAAGAAGGGAGTACCCCGGCCGGCGCTGGGGGATAGGGAGGTCGAGCGGATGGCCCCAGCAATCCTGGCCCCTCACCCTGCAGACCAGATGGGCCTGACGTTTATTAGCCTGGTAGACCAACAGCAGGTGGATAACCACAGCGAGTTTGATATTCGGATATTCACGGATGGGAGCAAGATCGGGGGCAAGGTCGGAGCCGCACTGTCCATATGGACCGGCGAAACCGAGATCAAAACCCACAAGTTTTCTCTACCCGGGTACTGTACGGTCTACCAGGCTGAGCTCTTGGCCATATACAGAGCGACTAGAGTGATACTGAACCATGGTGCGACCTCCTTCGGAGTATATAGCGACTCCATGGCCGCCCTGCAAACGGTCACCAACTATAGTTGCCTTCATCCCCTAGCAGTAAACACAAGAGATAACATAAAAGCCATATCTCTCCAGAGCAAAATAATCACCTTGTTCTGGATAAAGGCACACAAGGCACCATCGAGGAATGGAGTAGGAGATACGCAGCCGGCAGCACCGCTTCAGTTACGAAAATGTTCTTTCCGGATGCGGTGGCGGCATACCGGACGGTACGTAAATTAGAAATTACCAGCGTAACAACACAAATAATGACGGGGCACGGTGGGTTCTCGGAATACCTAAATCGCTTTGGGTGTAAAGACAACCCAGCGTGCAAATGCGATCCTGCCGTGGACGAAACGGTCCCACACTTGTTGTTCGAGTGTCCAGTCTACGACCAAAAACGCCTCGAGCTTGAAATAGAATTGGAACAGAAAGTTACTATTGCAAATGTACAAAGTTTAATGGAAAGTACAAGTAGAGAAAAATTTCTAAAATATTGTGTAAATATTGCGAATAGAGCCATAAAAAGAAATAGCACCAGATAAAGAAAAATATGTTATCACAATATACTGTGTTATATAAGAGATAAACATATAAGAACGAAATGTAATAAATTTTTTTTTTTGTTGACCCAGGGGAAATCCGTTATGGATCCCACTCGGCCCGGGAGAAACCGAGTGGGTATGTCCGACTCGCACGGACTAAAACCCCTGGGGTGTTCCACCGCTCGCTTTTGGACGGGGTTTCGGGAACGCGGCTGCCAACTTCCGATACCCCGTCAGCGTTGCCTTTTAAGGCCCATTCTATTGTGGCTGCTCATGCAGCATCCTCCGCTGAAGGCACCTCGGAACACTTGAGGACCTTCCAGCTCAGAACCTCTTCAGGCAGGTGATGGAGCTCCCGATCCATCACCCGCAGGTTCGCGTTAGGGCGGCAGCATTCTGCCTGCGAAGGCTCTTCGCCGCCTTCCTGTCCTCCTGCGGCGCTGAGGGAGCGAGTTGGCGTCATCCTCGCGCGTTCTCTCTGCAGCCTCCTTTTGTGTCATCACTGCGACACTGTAGGTGTTTGTTGCCGCCCACGCCTTCTCACTGTCAGTCATTTGGAGAATTAGTGCTGGCAGTGAGAGGTCTCCTCCTACAGCCGCGGACAGGACAGCGCGAGGCTCCGCCCACGCAGGGCACTCTTCGCGCGTATGTTGGGCCGTATCCGCGGCTCTCCCGTCACAGTGGTGACATTCTGTAGTCATCTCCCGTCCCACCACCTCACACAGGTACCGGCCGAAGCAACCGTGCCCCGTCAGAAGCTGTGTGAGGTGGAAGGAGGGTGCGCCGTGCTTGCGCTCGACCCATTTTTTCAAAACGGGCCGAATAGCCGCCACTAGATCCCGGCTAGCACCCGGGATCTCAAGTCGCTCCGTCCATTGATTGTAAAGGACGTCGTGCGCCTCTTCCCTCCATTTGCGAATCTCTTCAGGAGCCGGCCAGTTTTCTTCGCTCCTTGCTGCTATGACCCGCCAGTAGACGCCGGACTGAACCGCGGCTTCTAGGTCCCAAGGCGGGCTTCCAGCCAGCAGGCAAGCTCCTGCGTAAGAGACGGTACGGTACGCTCGAGCCACCCTGAGAGCTATGGCCCGCTGCGGCCGCCGTAATAGGGCCGCGTTTCGAGGTCTCAGGGTATCCGCCCATATCGGTGCTCCGTAAAGCGCCATAGAGCGCACCACACTCGTGTACAGCCTCCTACAGGCTCCTCCTGGCCCACCCAAATTCGGGAGGATCCGTCCGAGCGCTCCAGCGGCAGCCATCAGCTTTGGAGCCAACCGCCGAAAGTGTACCTCGAACTTCCACCTGCCGTCAAGAACGAGTCCCAGGTCATCGTTGACCCGACGGCGATGGAAGTTCCCCCCACTGTAATTTTTGAGCCTTGCGGTGGTTTGTTGCGAGGCCCATGAAAGACCAGGACTTCCGATTTGTGTAAGGCTACCTCCAGGCCCAGTGCCCGTATTCTGTGGACCACGCATGCTACCCCTGCCGTAGCTAAGTATGCAGCCTCTCTGTGTGTCCTGCCGCGGGCCGACACCAGGGTATCGTCAGCGTAACAGGTGACACTGACTCCCGGCATAGTGGCCCCGCGTAGAACCCAGTCATATCCGATGTTCCACAGGAGCGGGCCCAGCACTGAGCCCTGCGGAACACCGCATGACATCTCCCTTCGTCCCCAGCCGTTAGTAGTTGGGAATATCACAGAGCGCCCGGCAAAGTAATCCGCCACTATGTTTTGCAAGTATTCGGGCACGTTGTGATACTTTAGAGCCGCCTTAATTGTTTCCCAGGGTAGGGTGTTGAATGCGTTCGAGATGTCGAGCGATACAGACATCACCACTCCACCCCGTGAAACTTCCTCTTGCGCGAAATCTCTGACCCGCGCGATCGCGTCCAGCGTGGACCGAAGGGGACGAAATCCGTACTGGCAATCGCTAAGACCCGGTTGCATAGTCCTGGTGAGACGAGTGGCTATTATTCGCTCAAAGAGTTTGCTCATCTCGTCGAGCAACACGATGGGACGATAGGCTGACGGCTGATCGGGCGGGCGTCCATCCTTTCGAAGCAGCACCAATTTTCCCGTTTTCCACCGTTCAGGGAATCGCCCGAGAGTCAAGCACGTAGTAAAAAGGGCTCTGACTCGCTCCTCCCACTCACTAAGTGCGATCACCAAAGCACTTCCTGGTATGCCATCTGGGCCGGGGGCAGTTTTCTTTGAGCGAAGTTTGAGAATAGCCACCCTGAATTCCACCTCTGTCACTGGTGGTACATCTCTTAGTACTTCCGGTAGTCTTGCGATAGGCGCCATCGCTGGCGGAACGAACTCACCCCTCTGTGGGAATAGAGCTTCTACTACTCGCTCCAAGAGGTCTGGCTTGAGACTACTTGTTAGTGGGGGTGTCCAAGGTCGGAGTTTTTGCCGCACAGCTCGATACGGCCTTCCCCAGGGATCTCTATTTAGCGTCTCGAGCCACTCCTCCTACGCCGTCTCCTTGGCTTGTGCAATAGCCGTCTGCAAGGATGTACGAGCAGCCCTATAGTTATCGTACAGGATATTTTCATCGGCCTCGTTTCGAATACGCCTTCTTCTGTATCTGGTATACTGACGACGCGCAGCCACGCAGGCGTTCCGCAGTTGTCGGAGTTCTGGTCGCCACCAGTATACCTGTTGCTTCGGAGTGAAAGGTTTCGCTCTTGGCATTGCCGCATCGCAAACGCGAACAAGAGCATTGCCAAGATTTTCGGCTTCGTGATCTATCTGTTCTGTCACTGGGACGGCACTAATTCCCCACGACTCAACAATTGCTGCCTCCTTTGCAAGCTGCCAGTCTAGCTTCCTAAGTACCCATTTAGGACTGTTTTCTGCTCTAGGTTGGTTTGGTCTGTACGGTATTGCAGTGGGAGTGAAGAGGTCGAACCGGATATACCGGTGATCGGACAGCGACTCCACGTCTACTTCTACCCTCCAGTTTAGAATAGAGCGAGCAAGGGCATTGGATGCAAATGTGATATCTACGATCGATTCACCCTGCTGCCTCACGCACGTACTTTCCGCACCAGTGTTCATGACATTTAGTCCAAGAGATATTGCCCACTCTTCTAAGACATCCCCCCTCACGTCTGTAATGGGAGAACCCCAAGCTGCAGATTTGGCATTAAAATCCCCAGCTACAATAACGGGCGTGGGGTTTACCTGCCCAACTAGAGCTCCAATTTCAGCTAGCATTGTTTCAAAATAAGCCAAGGTATTATTTGGCGAGGAGTATACTCCAATTATGACTGCACCTCCTACTACGGCAAGCACAAATCCACGACCCCTCACAGTATTTTCAAAAGGGCGGAGATCCAGCTACAGCGGGGGCTATTATGGCCACCATTTTGTCAAGGTCAGATATCCAGTCATCTCGATCGGGAACGAAATACGGCTCTGAAACGACAGCCACGCCTATATGCCACTCTGCCATGGTTTGGACCACAAGATCTTGGGCCCTTGCGCAGTGGTTGATATTCGCCTGTAAACACGAAAGCGCCATATTATTGTGTTTCCATTGATTCCTCTGCAGCTGAATGCTGGGAAGATGGGGCGGCTACCGGGGCAGGTCCTATCTTCTTTCCTTCTCTTGTGGCAGGGCGTGCCTTGCCGCTCTGACAATCTTTGGCACCAAGACGGTGCCCTGCCGATTTACCAGCAGCCGTGCATATAACACACTTCGCTTCGGCGGTGCATTCTCGGGCTTTGTGGCCTGCAATACCACAGTTATAGCACAGGCAGCTGCGATCTACACCTCTATCGCACTTTGCCCCAACGTGGCCTGTTTCCAGGCACTTATAGCAGCGCAACGGCTTTGTCTCCAGCAATACCACTCGCGCAAAGACCCAACCCACTTTAATCCGGCCAGATTCCAAAATTTTCTTAGCGGCCGCTACTGGGCAGCTGAGCCATAGTGATCCTGAACCAGTTTGCCCCTGCGAGATTGTACCAGATTTTATGGCGTCCACTGGACAGCCCCCTTCCAATGCAACAGCTGCCACTACTTCTTCGCCAGTAACGGAGTCATCTAGTCCTGTGACTCGAATCTCGGCACATTTCACAGGACGCCGAACTTGGACTTCAGCACCAATGACTCCGCGGAGTTTTTCGGCCAGCTCGTCCGCTGCTGCCTCAGCGTTCTCGGTTTCCGGCGGCAGTTCTAGCATTCGCGCACCAGTGACTGCTGTCCGGAATCTTAAGGCAGAAATTCCGAGCTCCTCTAGTTTGATATTTTTCCGCGCCTCGGCCAGGACAGTTTCATATTTTGCCCCTTTTTCGATTGCCTCTGGTTTTAACGTCAGCGTGATGGCAGCCGTACGCGGAGGATTAAGTTTCCTCTTTTTATTTTGTCGAAGCCTCGTCTTTGGAGCGCTGAACTCTTTGGGCTCATTCGCTGTTTTGTTCGCCTTCTTGTTTTTGGCTTTACTGCCCACTACTGCACTCCAGTTTTGCTTTTCTGGCACAGCATCTGCGTTTGTACGAAGATTTGCAGCTTCCTGTCTGGCCGCAACCGCTTCCTGGGCTGCTAGGCTGACTCGCTTGCTCTTCTTGCCCTTTTGGGTTTGCTTCTGATGTTCACCACCAGGGGCAGGGTCCGCGACTGCTGCAGTTTTTGCTGCAGACTGGGCTGTTAAGGAGGTAGGACCTCGATTGTCCAATCCGGTTGGAGCAGCTGATGCATTCTTGCGATCGGCTGCTAATGGAGGCCTCAGCCGAGGTTCCGGTAGCAAACGACTCTCTATGCCTTCCATTCGGGCGTTTAGCATGTTGTTAAACTGGTCCCGGTTCGAGCGTGAAACCTCCTCGATGAGCCGACGAATGTCATTTTCGGCTAATGAAGATGGCTGACTTCGCATCTCGTCAACTTGCTTCCGCAGTTCAGTCAACTGCCAGGACAGCCGCGCATTAGCTGCCTCCAGGCGGGCGACTTCTTCATTTGCTGTGCGGGACCTGACTTCTGCAAAAGCCGCCCCGATTTTTTCTACTGATGCTTTAAGGTCCCTCTGATGGGTGCCTTTTAAGTGGCCTGACGTGTTGGTGATATTTATAATTGTTCTCAGGGCATTTTGTATGTCTTCACCTAGGTCTGCCAATGTTTTGTCGTCAAATTGTGTAAGAGACACTTGCCGACTCATTACGCGCTCGGCTCTTTCTCGAGCCACGGATTCGGCCAGCGCGTTAGACGCCGCCAGGTCTTTCTGCTCCTGGAGCTGTCTGTCTCGTTCTTTTTCGGTGTTGACCTCCTTCAAAAAATTTCCAAAGCCTATGTATCGGCCCGATGTTGGCGGCCGGCCTCTGCCCCTTTTGGGGGTCCGCTTTTGCAGTTCGCCTTTTGGAATGGCGCCTTCACTGAGAGTCGCAATATCGCTCTCTGAGCCGGAGGATAATTCGAGCTCACCAGCTGGTCTTTTCCCTCCTTTTTTGCTCCAGAATTTTCCATCAAGTTCTGTTCCTTTGGAGCTCACAGTCTTCATACTGCATGCTGAGGAGTCTGACTCCGAGAGCCGCTGTATTCTGACGATTGGTTGCAGGTTTGGAGAATTTACGTCGAGCTCGTCAGTTGGGGTGCCCAATATTCTATGGGCTTCACTGCTCGAGCCTTCTCCTTCTGCTCTTCTTGCCTCCTCTTGATGCTGGCCCTGAGAAGGGCCGTTTTCGTATTGGCCCTCAGAAGGGCCGTTTTGGTTGTTTGTTTTTTTATCGTTATTTGCCATAAGTATAATTCCCACGAGTATAGGACGAATGTTAACGCTAGCGGGTGACGCCTATTCCGACTAGTGGACTTAATACTCTAGAGGTCGTCCGGTATCTAGAGGTTTTAACGACTTCGCTGTCGGGTGTTAAAGAGTTTTCCTTCTCGCGGGCCGGCCAGTTAAGGCAAGCCCTCCGCGCCACGAACACTACCCGTACCCCATATCGCCCCTGATGGAGGTCGTTGGGAGAGTGCTGCGGGTTGCGGGATTCAAGGAGAGTTGGCGTAGACTCCCCTATGTAGTTACGTTTAAAACTACCACACACTTTTTCCATCAACATAGGCATGAAGCCTACCACCACTACGGCCATGCACCAAACATTCAACTCTTCTATTAATTAACCTCATTCATTCACCCTTTCAGACATTATACAATCAAAGCCGTCGGCCCAAAGGCCTCCACCGACAAACACGGCACTACGGCCAACGCAGGAGAAGACTCGACTGCCATTACCACTGTGACTGGTAGTTAGCAGAGGGAGTGGCCGCGCAACTGAGCGGCTATCCTCCCCCTCCCAGGGTGCACCACGAGGAGGTCTACCAGCCCTGCACCCCAACCTAACCTAACCTAACCTAACCTTTTTTTTTTTTTTTTTTTAAGAGGGGAAAATGCGTTACGCATACCACTGAGACGCGGGGACGGGCCCCAGTGGTTATGTGGGACTCCCATATAGGCTAATGAGACCTATGGTGTACCCACTAAAAACCCCTCTGTTTACCGCCTCAACGCTATAAGGCGAGGCCACAGGGACGCCGAGGCACAACTTCCGCGACCTCGCCAGCGGCTGTCCGGAGATCGGACGCGACTCAGGGGGAATGGTTCCCCCGTTCCTCATTTGCGGGCGCACCGCGGGAGCGGCACGCCTCACAACACAGGGACCCTTGTGTAGGCGACAGACGTCCCCGAGCCTATCGCCCACAGGTGCCCTTAAGGGGGAAGTCGGCGGTCATAAGCCAACCGCCGCCGCCCAACGCGCTTGCGGCGCATTGGCTGGGAGGACGGATCCTCCTCCCTGTTGCGCTCCCTTCTTTCCTTCTGCGCCATCACATCCTCGCAGAAGGAGGCCACCGCCTTCCACGGCCTCTCACCGCCGACCATGGCTTCCACCACGGCTTGCAGGGAGAGGTCGTTTCCTACTACGGCCACGAGTGCGGCCCGCTGCTCCGCCCACGCTGGGCATACTGCCAGCGTGTGTAGCGCCGTATCTTCGGCGTCACCGCACTCGTGGCATTCCGTCGTCGGTTCTCGTCCCGCCACCCTACACAGGTATCTCCCGAAGCAGCCATGCCCCGAGAGGATCTGGGTAAGGTGGAAGGAGAGGAACCCCCCTTTCCTACCGACCCATCTCTCCAGAACGGGCTGGATGGCTCCGATGGTCCAGTGGCCGGCAGTCGGCGCCTCCAGTCGCTCTTTCCACTTCTGGATGAGCACTTGATTGGAGTCGAGTCTCCATCTTCTGATCTCCTCCAGAAGTGGTTGAGACCCACTGGCCCGAGCCTCGCTGACAAGCCAGTACACCTCGGCCAGCACCGCCGCGTCAAGATCCCAGGGCGGAGTCCCCGCCATCACGCACGCTGCTTCGTAGGAGACGGTGCGGTATGCCCTCGCCATCCTGACCGCCATGACCCGTTGCGGCCTCCGCAGTTGGGCCTTGTTTTGGGCGCTCAGGGAGTCAGCCCAGATAGGCGCGCCGTACAGGGCCATCGACCGCACCACTCCCGCGTACAGCCTCCGGCAGCTTGCGTTGGGCCCACTAACGTTGGGTAGAAGGCGGCTAAGTGCCGACGCCGCCCCGATGAGTTTGGGAGCAAGGCACTTAAAGTGCTCCCTGAACGACCAGCGGCTGTCAAGGACTATGCCTAGGTACCGCATTGTCGACTTGACGCCGATGGTCGTTCCACCCACCACTAAGCTGGAACCCGCCGGAGGGGCCTTCCTAGGCCCATGAAAACACAGGGCCTCGGATTTGTTCAAAGCCACCTCTAGCCCCAGCCTCCTGATTCGAGCCACTACCGACGCGACTCCCGCCGTGGCCCGGACTGACGCCTCTCTGAAAGTGCTGCCACGAGCTGTCACCAGGGTATCGTCGGCATAACACGTTACGCTGACCCCCGGCAGATCGTCCCCTCTCAGAGCCCAGTCGTACCCAATGTTCCACAGGAGTGGTCCTAAGACCGACCCCTGCGGAACACCGCAGGACAGCCTCTTCTCCTCCCAAGTACCGCACGTGGGGTACCTGACGGTTCTATCGGTGAGGTAATCCTCCACCGTCTTCCGTAGGTACTCAGGCACAGCATGGCGCCTTAGTGCTGCCTTGATGCAAGCCCAGGGCAGGGAGTTAAACGCGTTGGCGATGTCTAAAGACACCGCCAGAACCACCTCGCCCCTGGAAACTGCTTCATCCGACAGGGCCTTCACACGCGCAATTGCGTCGATGGTGGACCTGCCCCGACGAAAACCGAACTGGTGTACGCTGAGGTCCGGTCCCACTCCCTCAAGGTGCCGGACGAGACGAGCTGCCACCACGCGCTCTAACAACTTACTGGCCTCGTCTAGCAATACTATCGGCCTGTATGCCGAGGGCGAGTCTGCCGGACGCCCCTCATTTTGCAGAAGGACAAGTTTCCCCGACTTCCACGCGCGAGGGAACCGCCCCTGAGCCAAGCAGCCACTGAAAAGCGCCCTCACACGTGACTCGAGCGGGCCCAAAGCCAGAACCCAGGCCCGGCCGGGAACTCCGTCGGGGCCGGGGGCAGTGTTTTTGGCTCGAAGGCGTAGGACCGTTGCCCCCAGTTCCGCCTCCGTTACTTCCGGCGCAACTCCCACGTCTACCATCCTCCCCCTGGGGGGAACCATGGGCGGAGGTGCATGCTCTTCTCTTGTCGGAAACAAGGCACTGACCACCTGCTCTAGGAGCTGCGGCTGGAGACTTTGCGTGAGTGGGGGTGCCCAGGGACGAAGCTTGCGCCGCACCATTTTGTATGGCCTCCCCCATGGGTCATTATTCAGAGTCTCCAGCATCTCCTTCTCTGCTTGCTCCTTTGCCTTGCCGATTGCTCTTTGCAGCAGCTTGACAGCCTCCGAGTATGCAGCATATAGTCGCTCCTCCTCTGGCACGTCTCGATTGCGCCGCCTGCGGCTGTGTGTGTACTTGCGTCTCGCAGCAACGCAGAACTCACGAAGCTGCGCGAGTTCTGCAGACCACCAGTACACTCCGCGCTTTGGGGGAATCGGACCGACCCTCGGCATGGCCGCATCACACACCTCGACCATGTCACTCCCTATCCTCTCCGCCTCCACGTTGACCTCGACTGGGCCCTCTTGAACTGGCAGCCAGGCTTTCACCACAGCTGCCTCGACTAAAATGTCCCTGTCCAGGCGCTTGAGTGCCCATCGTGGGCCATCCCCTCTCAAGGGTCGATTTAGGCCTCTCGGGTTGGCCGGAAGAGTGGAAACCTCGAACCGAATGTATCGATGGTCCGACAACGTCTCCATATCCTCCAGCACCTCCCAGCCTTGGACACGGCGCGCGAGTGCAGCATTTGCAAATGTGACGTCCACGATGGAGCCACCTTGCTACCGCACACATGTATTTGTCGCCCCTTGGTTAAGTGTAATGAGCCCAGTCGACGCCGCCCACTCTTCTAGCTCCGCCCCGCGGGCATCCGTCGCTGGGGATCCCCATGCCATGGACTTGGCATTGAGGTCCCCAGCCACGAGTACCATATTGGGACGATTTCTGCCAATTAAGGCACCGATCTCCAACAGAAACTGTTCGAACTCGGCCAGGGTCCGGTTTGGTGAGAAATACGCCCCGACCACCATTGTGTCGCCGATCCAGGCCGAAACGTAACCTCGGCCCCTTTCAACTCTTTGTAGTGGCGAGGAACTGGCGGAAGAACTAGCTACTATGGCCACAAGACCATCCAAGTCTCCGCCCCAATTGGCCCTGGGTGGGACGGAATAGGGCTCAGCAATGACCCCGACGTCAATCTGCCACTCCACTAGGCTTTGAAACAACAAGTCCTGAGCCCTGGCACAGTGGTTGAGATTCGCCTGTAGCACTTTAATGGCCATATTTATGCTATGTCATTTGTAGACTCCATCTGTACCTCATCCACAGTGGCGGTGGGTGAGCGTACGGGCTGGCTGGGCGGCGAGGGGGGCCGGGAGATATTTCCAGCCTTTGTCTTTGGTCTCTTTCGAGGGGCCGTACAGGTCTTGCTCCCTATCCTATGACCCGCATCTTTGCCAGATGCTGCACAGAGGGTGCAGTGTGGCTTCGCTGTGCACTCCTTCGCCCTGTGTCCCGTCTGGCCACAGCGGTAGCACAGTTCGGATCTGTCGATCTCAGAGAGACATTTCGCCTTGACATGACCCACCTCAAAGCATCGGTAACACCTTTGGGGGCGAGTTTCAAGGAGCTTCACTTGCGCTGATACCCAGCCTATAAGCAGCCTTCCTGCTTCGGTTACTTTTTTAGCAGCAGCGACTGGACAGCGAACCCACACCGAGCCTAGACTCCACGGGTCCAGCTTTATGTCGCCAACTTTCACTTCCTGGGTTGCACACCCCCCAGCTCGTGCTATCGCTTCAGCGATGTCCTCCGTTGTGACTGAGTCGTCAAAGCCAGATACGCGTAGTTCGACGCATTTTGTGGGCCGGGATACCCGCACCTCTTCGGAACTAAAGAGCTGGCTGAGTTTTTCAGCCAGTTTGTCCGCTTTGGGTCCACTAGTGGCCCCTGATATTTCCAGCAATCGTGCGCCAGTAGCCATGACTTTGAACCGGACTGACTGAATTTCGAGCTCAGACAGGTTCACTTTTTCTTTAGCTGTGGCAAGAACACTCTTATAAGTGATGCCCCTGCCTTCAGCTTCTGGCTGTAGGGACAGAACTACAACTGAGGAGTGGGGTGCCCGTAATTTTCGTGCCTTTTGTGTTTTTGTCCGCGGTGCCACTTTCTCTTGTGATTGTGTTCGCTTTTGAGCTGGGTAAGGCTTGCGGGCTGTTTCGAAATCTTTGGCTGATGATCCCTGTTCAGCTTTCTTGGCCTTTCTGCCTACTGCTTTACTCCAACTTTCTTGTGCCGTGGTAGGCGTGTCGGTCACTGGTGTTGCCTTACGTGTTTGCCTGGCTTCGGCCGCCTCTTTAGCAGCCAAACTGGCTTTTTTACGCTTCGGTTTGCGTTTTGTCTGCTTCTCGTCGTCGGGCATGGAAGACGCGGAAGAAGGAACCGCTTCCATTTCTGACCCAGACTGAGCGGCTAAAAAGCTCGACGCTCGTCCAGTAGGACCGGCAGAAGCAGTTGGTGCTGTTCGCAGATCGGAGGCCAGGGGTGGCCGCATCCGTGGCTCCGGGAGAAGGCGACACTCTAGGGTTCTAAGTCGGGCGTTTAACATGTCGTCGAGTTGCGCACGGTTTTGGTTCAGCGCCTCCTCAACGAGCCGTCTCATTTCTGACTCGGATGTCACGGCAGGTTGGTTGTTTATTTCTTGAACCTGTCGTCGCAGCTCCGCTAGCTGGCATGAGAGTTGTGCATTTGCTGCCTCCAGACGGGCCACCTCCTCTGTCGCAGTGCGCGTCCTTAGCTCCTCGAAGATATCACCGATAGCTGCGACTGAGTCCTTAAGGAGTCTTTGGTGCGTGCCCTTTAGGTGGCCTGACGTGGCAATTACGTGCTTCACCGCATTAAGGGCTCCTTGCATCTTTGCTTCTAGTCCAGTTGATGTCAAATCTTCCTGGCTATGGCCAGATTGGCCTGGTATAAACCGGTTAATTTGGCCTTTTCCTCGGTTGGGTGTCCCTTTCAGAAATTTATTGCGCAGGGGCATGCTTCCTTCACTACCAGATCTGCGGTCATTATCGGAGCCTGATGTTCCCTCTTCAGTGGGTTGTTTGACGCCTGGTTTGCGCCAGTGTTTCCCGGTGGGGATACTTATCTTTAAGCTCACCGTTGCCATGCTGCCCTCGGATGAGTCAGACCCCGAAAGATGGGTCTCTTCCACCTCTTTCTCATTGGGGATCGCAGTCTTTGACCCCAACCTGTCGCTTTTTGGAGTTGGTGCCTTGGCTACCGGCTCAACAGACCCCGAAAGCCGGGTCACGTCCACCTCTTTCTCACTGGGAGTTACAGTCTCCGACCCGGACCTGCCGTTTTTTGGAGCAGGTGCATGGGCCACAGGCTCGCGGTCGTAGCGGACCAGGACCACCCGTAGGTCCGGAAGCGAACCCCCCAGTGCCTCCGTGCGCGTAATCGCCGCATCTTCATTATGCACATCCGTCACCCCGCTATGCGAAGGGACAGTTGCCATCGACGACCCCGACGTAGCCCCCATGAGCTCTGGGGTGGGTCCGGGTTTCCCCCGCCCCGGCTTCAGAAAATCGGCCCTGGCCCTCCCCGCACCCTGGCCTCGTCCTCTCTTATTGGACCCGGAGCCGGGCCTTGCTTCGGGGCCGGAAGCATCGCCACTGGATACCCCGGACCCGTCCTCCTCGCTCAGCAGCCGCTTCCGCGCGTCCCCGGACCGACTCGAGGCGGGAACATGCAGCGAGCCATCGGAATCGGCTGTGTCATTTTCGGCGTCGGTGGCCAACGGCGAAAAGCAGATGTCATCACTAGGCAGGTCGCGAGTGTCAACCTTACCGGGTGAAAAGAACTCCTCCCTACCTGCCGGGAGCATTTCATGTCCGCCGCGTGCCCTTCTCCCACAGAACACTCTCGTGGGGATTGGCGTGGGTGACCGCACGTATTCTTGCGGTACCACGAGCGCCTCCTCTTCTCTGTCCTCACCATCCGCAGGGACGGCGTGACGTATAAAACGCCCGTGTTTGTCCCGGACTGGGCGGTACTCCATGGTTTGGGGGTTAGAAGATGGTGTTGGTGGTGTCGTAGCAGACGCCTTTGCATCATCCCTGTCCCCTCCTCCGCGCAATCTTAAACCTAATTCGCATGCATCGTTGTCAATTAAACATTTGCCATGGTCGTCGTTGGTTATCGTCCTTGAGTGCTTTGCCCCCCCAGAATACGATGGGCAGAATGTCACCACAGCGCGGGCACTTGCCCGTTCTGTGGTGTCACCGAGGATTGAGACCCCCTGGAGTAGTTTACACTTTTTATAGCCACTCATTTTTTGCTATTTTTTAAGGAGGTATGCCCCCCCTCTGACGTTCATGACTGGGCTCCCCCCAGCCACGCATCCCATCGGCACGCCAGTCACACCTTGGGATTGGGGATTTTTTATAGTGGTTAACTCCACGTGACCCTCCTCTCAGTGAGGGAGGTCCCCGGTCCGCTCAGTGCGGGTTACGGGTTGCCCGTCAGTGACCGTAGCCACAACAACGCGCCAGGTAGTCTAGGCTACCCTAGAGTAGCTCGTGAACCGAGCTCCACCTGCGTCCCATGGGGACCTGGCGTCTCGCACTGTGCCCTCTGCTGGTTTCAGAGGGACACGCGGAGCCGCTCCTCGTGTGCTGTTCTTAGTCTGGCTCCTCTCCTCAGGCCTGTCCGGCTTGGGAAGCCCTATCCGGCATAGCCCTGAGGGTCATTGGAGCACGCAAGCCCCTTCACCACGGCAAGGTGACAGCAATCGTAGGGGAACCTTTTTTTTTTTTTTTTTTTTGACGGTGTGAAAATGCATTACGCATACCCTCCGGCCCAGGGAGGCCATTTGGAGGGTTATGTGGGACTCTCTCCTCCGGCCGCCATCCTAGTGATGGTGACGGGAGGAGCATACCCACTAAAAACACACCGGCGTTACCCGCTCTGCCGTTATCGGGGGACGCCCTGGGATCATATTTATTCTACCAGTACGTCCCCCCGGCTGCCCCGGCTTACACCGGGCGCACCCTCGCGCCAAAGGAGGGGAGGGTCGGCAACGCAGCGACCCCTCCCCCAGACGTGTAAGGCTTTAAGTTGTGGGTCTCCATCCCACCGGCCCTACTGGGGGAGTAGGCGGTTGATATACTGCAACCGCCTTCTCCCCACCCGTCTGCGCCGGAGCGGGTGCGCATCGGCACTGTCTTCGCGCACTCGCTCCGCTTCCTCCTTCTGCGACATGACTTTGTCGCAGAAATCTACGACAGCCTTCCACAACCTCTCGCTGCTTAGCATACGGGACACTAAATTATGCAACGAGAGGTCGTCTGTCCTCAAAATAGCTCTCAGGTTAGCACGCTCTACGACCCAGCTTGGACATTCCTCTACTGTGTGCCGGGCCGTGTCGTCCTCACAGTCACAGTGGTGACAGCTTTGTGTTGGCTCCCGCCCTATTCGGTACAGGTAATGACCAAAACAGCCATGCCCAGTCATTACCTGTACCAGCCTGTAGTCTAAAGTGCCCTTCTTCCTCACGAGCCAACCCTCAAACGATGGGAGGAGTGCCCCTATTGTCTCAGTACCATAGGGGGACTCCTCTAGCATTCCTTTCCACCTATCTCTTTCCCTCTCAACTGCCGCTCTTCGTCTCGCGGCTACCTCCCGTGGGGCCAGGCGTTCATCCTCCTTTGTTCTGGCCTCCACTCTCACTCTATATCTATCTGCCAGCAACCTGGCGTCTAATTCCCACGGCAGGGTACCGGCGAGAGCGCAGGCAGCCGCAAATGAAACCGTTCGGAAACTTCTACATATCCTCTGGGCTATCACCCGCTGTGGTCTTCGGAGGAGGGCCTTCGTCTTCTCCGAAAGCCTCCCTGCCCAAATCGGCGCCCCATATGTCGCCATACTTCTGATGACATTTGAAAAGAGGCGCCGACACGGGGCTCCAGGGCCTCCCACATTTGGAAGAAGGCGGCCTAACGCCGCCGCAGCACCGACGAGTCGGGGAGCCAGTTGTTTAAAATGCTCCCCGAAATCCCACTTTCGGTCCAGGATTAGGCCCAAGTATTTTATATGGGCCTTGACCTGGATCGCCTCACCCCCTACAGGGATGGTCTCGTCGGCCCGCAGGTGCCAGCCCCTTCCTCCGAACACCACAGCGTCTGTTTTGTCCATTGACACCTTCAACCCCAGAAGACTGATTCTCCGAATCGTAACTTCCGTCGCAACTGCGGCTCTCCTCATCGTCTCCGTGTACTCCCTCCCCCTTACGGCCACCATTGTATCATCTGCATAGCAGATGGTGACCATTTGGGGGAGTTGAGCCCCGCGGATCGCCCAGTCGAAACCGATGTTCCAAAGCAGGGGTCCCAAAACCGACCCCTGTGGAACTCCGCACTCCATCCTCCTTTCCTGGCGACCCGCCGCTCCTTCGTAGAGCACTACCCTATCCGTGAGGTAGTGTCCCACAATATCCCTCAAATAGGGAGGCACATTATGGTATTTGAGTGCCTCCCTGATGACCTCATATGGGAGGGAGCCGAAAGCGTTAGCGATATCAAGTGATACCGCTATGGCCCCCTCACCCTCTGCTTTAGCTGAATCAGCAAACTCTTTCAATGTGCCTATTGCGTCAATCGTTGACCGCCCCACTCGGAACCCGAACTGCCTCTCGCTTATATTCGGGCCCGTGCCCTCCAGGTGTTTGGTAATGCGTCGAGATATTATTCGCTCGAGCATTTTCCCAACTTCATCCAGGAGGACAATGGGGCGGTATCCTGAAGGAGAGTCTACTGGTCGACCCTCCTTACGCAACAGGCACAGCCTACCCTCTTTCCAAATTTTTGGGAATACCCTCTCCTTGAGGCAGTCATCGAAAATTTTCCTCAACTGAAGACCTAGATGCTTCATTGCCACAGGAATTACTTTTCCTGGGACTCCATCTGGGCCTGGGGCCTTCTTACAAGATCTGAGGCGGATGACTGCCCCCATGATCTCCCCATCTGTAACATCCGGAACTTCGCCGATACCCTCCTGGTTCTCCATTGGGACAGCCATCACTGGAGGTGCGAAATCTGGCGCCGCTGGGAAGAGGCCCTCTACTATCCTCGCAAGGAGTTCCGGCTCAAGTGACTCCATGGGGGGAGCGTTTTTCATTTTGTTCCGCACTATTTTATACGGTCGCCCCCATGGGTCCCTATCCAGCGTGCAGATGAACTCCTCGCGGGCTTCATCTTTCCTCTTTGTTATCGCCAGCATAAGGGCCTCTTTAGCTGCTCTCAAATTCCCCAGCAGCACCTCCTCCTCTTCGGCGGTGTGTCGCCGGCGCCGGCATCGCGTGTACTGCCTTCTTGCCGCATTCGCTATCGTGCGGAGGGCAGCAATTTCCTCTGTCCACCAGTAAACCTGCGTTTTTCCGGGCAGTCGCCTCGCTCTCCTCATCGACGCGTCGCACACTCTCGTCAGCGACGTGCGAAGGCGAACTGCCCGTTCTTCCGCCCTCAAATCCGGCGGGGCCACACACCAGGCCTCGATTAGCGCCACCTCTTCGGCCATCTCTATATCTAGGCTGGCCAGTGACCACCTTGGGAATCCGCCTCCCGTTCGGTGCCTGGCCAGTACAGGCGGCGGCGCCACCCGCGATGGGGAGACCCTCATTCGAATATACATGTGATCGGAGAGGGTCTCTACCTCCTCCAGGACACGCCAGTCGCCAATTCTATCGGCGATTTCAGGGGTTGCCAACGTTACATCGACAATGGACCCCCCCTGCCCTCGCACACAGGTGTTGGCGTGCCCTCTATTGACGATGGCAAGCCCCATTGCCACCGCCCAATCCCTCAGCAATGCCCCTTTTACATCTGTAATGGGGGAGCCCCAAGCCGCGCTCTTGGCGTTGAGGTCCCCCATTAATAGCACTGGTTTTGGTGCGACCCTCCTCAGCACCCTCGCCAAGTTGTCGAGGTGCCTCTCAAAGGCTATGAGCGGCCGGTTGGGGGAGAAGTATGTGCCAATTAACACCATACTTTCCCATTTGGCCGCTACATAGCCTGGTCCCTTCTCCAAAGCCACCAGGGGAGGGAAGTCCCCGATGGCCGGCACTACTAAGGCCACATCTCCATTGGCCGACCCTGCCCAATTGGGCTGAGGAGGGACACACCATGGCTCTGCGACCGCCACCACGGTGACGCCCCACTCCGCCATTACCTGCATTATGAGGTCTTGAGCGCGGGCGGAGTGGTTCGCATTGGTTTGTAGAATCTCCAATGGGCGTACTGGCATTAGAGATCCATGTTAAGTTCCTCATCAGCCTGTTCGGCACCTCTATTAGTCTGCCCCTGGGTCCGGGCGGGGCCTTGTTTCCCTCTTATTTGTGGGGGGTTGCACGCTATGCCCCCCATTATGTGTCCCGCTGGACGTTTGCTGTGATGGCAAACCGCACAGAAGGGAGCTTCCACACAAGTCGCCGCCCTATGGCCTGGTTTGCTACAGCGGAAGCAAAGGTTCCCCCTCTCTATTTCTGACGGGCACGTGGCCCTGGTGTGTCCCGTTCCCATGCATTTGTAGCACCGGAACGGAGCCATATCCAGGACCTGGACCGTCGCGCTGGACCAACCAATGACAATTTTACCACCCTCGCACACCTTTTTCGCCGCAACAATCGGGCACCTCACAAGAGTTGACCCGGTTCCATTGTAGGCGACCCGAATTGAGCCAACCTTCACCTCCTCCAAACCACAACCACCCTTAGTGGCAATTGCCGCCGCCACTGCCTCGACAGTTACTGACTCTATAAGTCCCGATACTCTAAGGCCAGCTAGTTTTACGGGCCTGTAAACTCTAGCCTCATCACCGATGAGGCTCTCCAACTTTTCGCGCAAGCATTCTGCTGCCCTGCCGTTGTCCGTATTTGGGACCTCGAAAATTCGAGCCCCATCAGCGGTTTTGCGAACCCTAACATGATCGAGCCCCACTTCTGCGAGGCCGAAAGATGACGTCGCCTTTGACAAGATTGAAGCGTATGTCGCTTCAGACCCCGGCTTCAATGCTACCACAATGCCGGCCGTTGAGGGAAGCACTAATCCGCGACTCCGTGGCTTTGGCGTTGGTGCAGCCCTCGGTACAGCCCTTGGTGCAGCATTTGACAAGGGCTGAGATGCAGCTGTCACCGTCTTTTTGGCCTTATTTTTGGCCTTCTTGCTCTCTACCGTCTTCCACATTTCTCCCTCCTTTTGGGGAAGCGGCTGCGACATAGATAGCCGCGGTGGAGACGACGGAGCTGAATCTAGTCGCACCGACCGTCCGGGCGCAGGCATCGGCTTAGGTTTGCTCTGCGCCTTACGGGCGGCATGCGCACGTGCAGGCGCAAGAACCTCCAGTGACTCCGGCACACGTGCCACTGACTTCTCCGCCACTTGGGCTTTCAATTCCGCTGCCCTTCGGTCCACCGCCAGTGGGGGGCGGATGATGGGCTCAGGAGGAAGACGCTCCCTTATGACATCAAGGCGAGCGTTCATCATTTCGCCCGCACTAATGATAATCTCCCTCCTAAGGTCCTCTTTCATCTCTTCCAATGCGCTTTTAATGAGCGCCGGTAGTTGGCCTTCCATGGACCCCAACTGAGGCTCCACCCTCCTCTCGGAGAAGGCTTTCCTCAGCGCTTTTGTCTCCGTTTCGAGGTGGGCCAACTGTTCCTTCATCCTTTTATTGTTTGCGCGGAGAGCGCGCAGCTCCTGATCTTCCGTGCGCCCCTCTAGGTCCGCCACCTGCTGTGTAATATCCCGGAGAGCAGTATATATCCTCCCCATTACCTTCCCACTAAGATTACCAGATTTTTTAATTTCAGCTCGCACAATGTCGGTAGCCGAGCGGATCCCCTCAAAAATCTCCTCCATTACTGGCTCTCCTTGCCTCTCCTTTGGGAGGCCATTCTCAACTGCCTCATCCAAGTTCCTCACGAAATCGTCATCCACATCAGGCATGAAGCAACGCTTGGCTGTTGCCGGAGCCTTCGGCGCCTGTGGGACCTTCTTGGTGAAGGCCGTCTTTTTGGCACTGCTGCCTGGTCCCTCCGTGTCCTGGACACCAATGGCACGCTTTCCTCTGCCCTTAGCAGACTCCCTCTCCACCAGTAACAAATCGGCTTTATTCGGTCCTTCCCCCTCTGAGTCAGATGAATCCGACAAATTTACCACCTTAAACGTGGGACTCAAGTTCCCCTGGCCCTCCATTCTACTCAAAAGTACCCTCGGCCAGTCAGACATGGACCCAACCGAGTCCATTATGACGAGAAACTGCAAACCTAACTTTGCCAAAAAAATTTCGGTCAAGCGCGAACCTGACCTTAACAAAATTGACGTTTACAATGTTATTTTTGGTCACTTCGTCGATTTTTCATTCATTCCACAGAAGAGCTAGAAGAATTTTGAAAACGTTCAAAAATCGCCCCAACTGACCTCTATTTAATGAGCTACTAAGCAATCACCTATCTTTAGGGATTTCAAAATTATAACAAAAAATATCCTCAAAACCAACTTATATGAAAAGTCGGCGGTGCCTGATGAACACGAATAGCAACCAACAAAAAAATTAATATCTCCTAAACTAATAACTTTAAAATTATAATTCAAACCAAGTTTGAATTCCCACAACTAGCCTAATCTAAACATACAAACGGAAAAAAAATATTTACAACACAAAAGAAGATATGATTTTTTTAAGAAGAAAACGCCGAAAAGAGAAAACCGCAAATGCGAAGAGACTTTTTCTCAATGTTCGAACTTTGAACCCCAATATCTTCCGACTGCGAAGTCGGAAAAATATGGGGCTAAAAGCGTCTGAAAGAGAAAAGCCTGCTCGATTTTTGGTGGAGAAAAATATTAGAGAAAAGGTGGGAGAAAGTACTAAAATAATTTTTTTTAAGTGAAAACGCCTAAACGAAAAAATTGTGTTTGTAAGAAAATTAGAAAAAGATTAAAAGTGAATGGAAAATTAAGAGACAGCAAAGAAAAGAACACACCAAAAAATAGCTCTCAGTTTTCTGTATCTAAACTCCAATTTTCACCAATCTACCTCTATTCGCCCACAAAATTTAAACCTCATCGTAGGGGAACCTAACCTAACCTAACCTAACCTAACCTAACCTTTTTTTTTTTTTTTTTTTTGTCCCAGAGAAATGCTTTACGCATACCAATACGTAACATGAGGCCCCCGGGGTGGAGCCAGATATTACGCATTAGTTATGTGGGACTCTCCGGTCACTTGGACCGGCCTACCCACTAAAACTCTGGGATGCTGCCACCTCCGTGCCTTAATGGTGGTGCAACGGGATCATATACCTGTCACCGCGACACCACCAGCACCGTCGCCCTAGGGCGAACCTTCTCCGCAAAAAGAGCACGCTGTAGCATGACCAGCATGCCCTCCGCCACTGGCCTCCCTTAACCCCGGGGAAGCCGGGACCAGTGTTCCGGTCCCACCCGCACGGCACCAGGAGGACAAACGCCCCTACCCCGGCACCCGTGTAGTGGGGATGTCTTCAAGGAAAACGTCCCTTCCAGCCATGCCACCACTACACTCCGCCCCCAATCAGACGTGGAATCTGCCTAGACAGAGTCACGCTGATGGGTCTCCGGGTGGTTGGGCTAGCCTCCAAGAGCGGGTCACCGGCCGCCTGCCTATCCGCGTCCCTTCATCGGCCACTCCAAAAGTGGGAGCAAAGGCTAGTATCCAGGATACTTCAACCACCCTCCGTCACAAGGCTGAGTTTTTGCGATGAGTTGGCACCCCATAGTACCAACCCATGGCCCCAACCTTAACTACCGCTCTTTTCCGCGAGTTCAGGCCATGGCACTCCTCCGAAGAGGCGTCCCGCCATCTTCCACCACTGCACCTGGTTCGGGAACTGCAGTACATAAGGCCGTCCTCAGCCTCCCCCTCCCCAGCGCCCACCCCACTAATCTACTCTGTTACCAGAGAGCTCGTGGAGGGACTGACAGGATATTGGCAGCAACGGTAGGCAATACCAACCGATATTACCTACCGTGGCCCCCAGGGTGCACCGTCCAGGAACCCTTACCTATTCCCCCGGATCCACCGGATCAAGAGGAATGACAAGGGACCTGGCACTCGAGGAGGTTTCCTGTCCCGCACCCCAACCTAACCTAACCTAACCTAACCTTTTTTTTTTTTTTTTTTTGACGGTGTGAAAATGCGTTACGCATACCCTCCGGCCCGGGGAGGCCATTGGGAGGGTTATGTGGGACTCTCTCCTCCGGCCGCCATCCTCGTGATGGTGACGGGAGGAGCATACCCACTAAAAACACACCGGCGTTACCCGCTCTGCCGTTATCGGGGGATGCCCTGGGATCAGATTTATTCTACCAGGACGTTCCCCCGGCTGCCCCGGCTTACACCGGGGGCACCCTCGCGCCAAAGGAGGGAAGGGTCGGCAACGCAGCGACCCCTCCCCCAGACGTGTAAGGCCTTAAATTGTGGGTCCCCATCCCACCGGCCCTACTGGGGGAGTAGGCGGTTGATATACTGCAACCGCCTTCTCCCCATCCGTCTGCGCCGGAGCGGGTGCGCATCGGCACTGTCTTCGTGCACTCGCTCCGCTTCCTCCTTCTGCGACATGACTTTGTCGCAGAAATCTACGACAGCCTTCCACAACCTCTCGCTGCTTTGCATACGGGACACTAAATTATGCAACGAGAGGTCGTCTGTCCTCAAAAACCTAACCTTTTTTTTTTTTTTTTTTTTTTTTTTTTTTATTTTTTTTTTTTTTTTTTTTTTTTTTTTTTTTTTTTTTTTTTTTTATTTGACGGTGTGAAAATGCGTTACGCATACCCTCCGGCCCGGGGAGGCCATTGGGAGGGTTATGTGGGACTCTCTCCTCCGGCCGCCATCCTAGTGATGGTGACGGGAGGAGCATACCCACTAAAAACACACCGGCGTTATCCGCTCTGCCGTTATCGGGGGACGCCCTGGGATCAGATTTATTCTACCAGGACGTTCCCCCGGCTGCTGGGGGGCACCCTCGCGCCAAAGGAGGGAAGGGTCGGCAACGCAGCGACCCCTCCCCCAGACGTGTAAGGCCTTAAATTGTGGGTCCCCATCCCACCGGCCCTACTGGGGGAGTAGGCGGTTGATATACTGCAACCGCCTTCTCCCCACCCGTCTGCGCCGGAGCGGGTGCGCATCGGCACTGTCTTCGCGCACTCGCTCCGCTTCCTCCTTCTGCGACATGACTTTGTCACAGAAATCTACGACAGCCTTCCACAACCTCTCGCTGCTTAGCATACGGGACACTAAATTATGCAACGAGAGGTCGTCTGTCCTCAAAATAGCCCTCAAATTAGCACGCTCTACGACCCAGCTTGGACATTCCTCTACTGTGTGCCGGGCCGTGTCGTCCTCACAGTCACAGTGGTGACAGCTTTGTGTTGGCTCCCGCCCTATTCGGTACAGGTAATGACCAAAACAGCCATGCCCAGTCATTACCTGTACCAGCCTGTAGTATAAAGTGCCCTTCTTCCTCACGAGCCAACCCTCAAACGATGGGAGGAGTGCCCCTATTGTCTCAGTACCATAGGGGGACTCCTCTAGCATTCCTTTCCACCTATCTCTTTCCCTCTCAACTGCCGCTCTTCGTCTCGCGGCTACCTCCCGTGGGGCCAGGCGTTCATCCTCCTTTGTTCTGGCATCCACTCTCACTCTGTATCTATCTGCCAGCAACCTGGCGTCTAATTCCCACGGCAGGGTACCGGCGAGAGCGCAGGCAGCCGCAAACGAAACCGTTCGGAAACTTCTACACATCCTCTGGGCTATCACCCGCTGTGGTCTTCGGAGGAGGGCCTTCGTCTTCTCCGAAAGCCTCCCTGCCCAAATCGGCGCCCCATATGTCGCCATACTTTTGATGACATTTGAAAAGAGGCGCCGACACGGGGCTCCAGGGCCTCCCACATTTGGAAGAAGGCGGCCTAACGCCGCCGCAGCACCGACGAGTCGGGGAGCCAGTTGTTTAAAATGCTCCCCGAAATCCCACTTTCGGTCCAGGATCAGGCCCAAGTATTTTATATGGGCCTTGACCTGGATCGCCTCACCCCCTACAGGGATGGTCTCGTCGGCCCGCAAGTGCCAGCCCCTTCCTCCGAACACCACAGCGTCCGTTTTGTCCATTGACACCTTCAACCCCAGAAGACTGATTCTCCGAATCGTAACTTCCGTCGCAACTGCAGCTCTCCTCATCGTCTCCGTGTACTCCCTCCCCCTTACGGCCACCATTGTATCATCTGCATAGCAGATGGTAACCATTTGGGGGAGTTGAGCCCCGCGGATCGCCCAGTCGAAACCGATGTTCCAAAGCAGGGGTCCCAAAACCGACCCCTGTGGAACTCCGCACTCCATCCTCCTTTCCTGGCGACCCGCCGCTCCTTCGTAGAGCACTACCCTATCCGTGAGGTAGTGTCCCACAATATCCCTCAAATAGGGAGGCACATTATGGTATTTGAGTGCCTCCCTAATGACCTCATATGGGAGGGAGCCGAAAGCGTTAGCGATATCAAGTGATACCGCTATGGCCCCCTCACCCTCTGCTTTAGCTGAATCAGCAAACTCTTTTAATGTGGCTATTGCGTCAATCGTTGACCGCCCCACTCGGAACCCGAACTGCCTCTCGCTTATATTCGGGCTCGTGCCCTCCAGGTGTTTGGTAATGCGTCGAGATATTATTCGCTCGAGCATTTTTCCAACTTCATCCAGGAGGACAATGGGGCGGTATCCTGAAGGAGAGTCTGCTGGTCGACCCTCCTTACGCAACAGGCACAGCCTACCCTCTTTCCAAATTTTTGGGAATACCCTCTCCTTGAGGCAGTCATTGAAAATTTGCCGCAACTGAAGACCTAGATGCTTCATAGCCACAGGAATTACTTTTCCTGGGACTCCATCTGGGCCTGGTGCCTTCTTGCAAGATCTGAGGCGGATGACTGCCCCCATGATCTCCCCATCTGTGACATCCGGAACTTCGCCGATACTCTCCTGGTTCTCCATTGGGACAGCCATCACTGGAGGTGCGAAATCTGGCGCCGCTGGGAAGAGGCCCTCAACCTAACCTAACCTAACCTAACCTAACCAAAAAAAAAAAAAAAAAAAAAAAAAAAAGTGTGCCTCGACGGGCCGTCGCTGCGATGTATACCTGCACAACTGCGGTGGGTCGTTGCGGCGGCCCGGCGATAACTATAACTAAGATAATAAAATAATAGAACTACTGTGAGAAATGAAATCATTAACTTGTAACTATCAAAATATATTGCAAATTCAACTAATAAAAATGTGTAATCTGACAAATATAACAGTACCGCACGTGTGTAATAAAGTACCGCACGTGGGGTACCTGACGGTTCTATCGGTGAGGTAATCCTCCACCGTCCTCCGTAGGTACTCAGGCACGGCATGGCGCCTTAGTGCTGCCTTGATGCAAGCCCAGGGCAGGGAGTTAAACGCGTTGGCGATGTCTAAAGACACCGCCAGAACCACCTCGCCCCTAGAAACTGCTTCATCCGTCAGGGCCTTCACACGCGCAATGGCGTCGATGGTGGACCTGCCCCGACGAAAACCGAACTGGTGTACGCTGAGGTCCGGTCCCACTCCCTCAAGGTGCCGGACGAGACGAGCTGCCACCACGCGCTCTAACAACTTACTGGCCTCGTCTAGCAATACTATCGGCCTGTATGCCGAGGGCGAGTCTGCCGGACGCCCCTCCTTTTGCAGAAGGACAAGTTTCCCCGACTTCCACGCGCGAGGGAACCGCCCCTGAGCCAAGCAGCCACTGAAAAGCGCCCTCACACGTGACTCGAGCGGGCCCAAAGCCAGAACCCAGGCCCGGCCGGGAACTCCGTCGGGGCCGGGGGCAGTGTTTTTGGCTCGAAGGCGTAGGACCGTTGCCCCCAGTTCCGCCTCCGTTACTTCCGGCGCAACTCCCACGTCTACCATCCTCCCCCTGGGGGGAACCATGGGCGGAGGTGCATGCTCTTCTCTTGTCGGAAACAAGGCACTGACCACCTGCTCTAGGAGCTGCGGCTGGAGGCTTTGCGTGAGTGGGGGTGCCCAGGGACGAAGCTTGCGCCTCACCATTTTGTATGGCCTCCCCCATGGGTCATTATTCAGAGTCTCCAGCATCTCCTTCTCTGCTTGCTCCTTTGCCTTGCCGATTGCTCTTTGCAGCAGCTTGACAGCCTCCGAGTATGCAGCATATAGTCGCTCCTCCTCTGGCACGTCTCGATTGCGCCGCCTGCGGCTGTGTGTGTACTTGCGTCTCGCAGCAACGCAGAACTCACGAAGCTGCGCGAGTTCTGCAGACCACCAGTACACTCCGCGCTTTGGGGGAATCGGACCGACCCTCGGCATGGCCGCATCACACACCTCGACCATGTCACTCCCTATCCTCTCCGCCTCCACGTTGACCTCGACTGGGCCCTCTTGAACTGGCAGCCAGGCTTTCACCACAGCTGCCTCGACTAAAATGTCCCTGTCCAGGCGCTTGAGTGCCCATCGTGGGCCATCCCCTCTCAAGGGTCGATTTAGGCCTCTCGGGTTGGCCGGAAGAGTGGAAACCTCGAACCGAATGTATCGATGGTCCGAAAACGTCTCCATATCCTCCAGCACCTCCCAGCCTTGGACACGGCGCGCGAGTGCAGCATTTGCAAATGTGACGTCCACGATGGAGCCACCTTGCTGCCGCACACATGTATTTGTCGCCCCTTGGTTAAGTGTAATTAGCCCAGTCGACGCCGCCCACTCTTCTAGCTCCGCCCCGCGGGCATCCGTCGCTGGGGATCCCCATGCCATGGACTTGGCATTGAGGTCCCCAGCCACGAGTACCATATTGGGACGATTTCTGCCAATTAAGGCACCGATCTCCAACAGAAACTGTTCGAACTCGGCCAGGATCCGGTTTGGTGAGAAATACGCCCCGACCACCATTGTGTCGCCGATCCAGGCCGAAACGTAACCTCGGCCCCTTTCAACTCTTTGTAGTGGCGAGGAACTGGCGGAAGAACTAGCTACTATGGCCACAAGACCATCCAAGTCTCCGCCCCAATTGGCCCTGGGTGGGACGGAATAGGGCTCAGCAATGACCCCGACGTCAATCTGCCACTCCACTAGGCTTTGAAACAACAAGTCCTGAGCCCTGGCACAGTGGTTGAGATTCGCCTGTAGCACTTTAATGGCCATATTTATGCTATGTCATTTGTAGACTCCATCTGTACCTCATCCACAGTGGCGGTGGGTGAGCGTACGGGCTGGCTGGGCAGCGAGGGGGGCCGGGAGATATTTCCAGTCTTTGTCTTTGGTCTCTTTCAAGGGGCCGTACAGGTCTTGCTCCCTGTCCTATGACCCGCATCTTTGCCAGATGCTGCACAAAGGGTGCAGTGTGGCTTCGCTGTGCACTCCTTCGCCCTGTGTCCCGTCTGGCCACAGCGGTAGCACAGTTCGGATCTGTCGATCTCAGAGAGACATTTCGCCTTGACATGACCCACCTCAAAGCATCGGTAACACCTTTGGGGGCGAGTTTCAAGGAGCTTCACTTGGGCTGATACCCAGCCTATAAGCAGCCTTCCTGCTTCGGTTACTTTTTTAGCAGCAGCGACTGGACAGCGAACCCACACTGAGCCTAGACTCCACGGGTCCAGCTTTATGTCGCCAACTTTCACTTCCTGGGTTGCACACCCCCCAGTTCGTGCTATCGCTTCAGCGATGTCCTCCGTTGTGACTGAGTCGTCAAAGCCAGATACGCGTAGTTCGACGCATTTTGTGGGCCGGGATACCCGCACCTCTTCGGAACTAAAGAGCTGGCTGAGTTTTTCAGCCAGTTTGTCCGCTTTGGGTTCACTAGTGGCCCCTGATATTTCCAGCAATCGTGCGCCAGTAGCTGTGACTTTGAACCGGACTGACTGAATTTCGAGCTCAGACAGGTTCACTTTTTCTTTAGCTGTGGCAAGAACACTCTTATAAGTGATGCCCCTGCCTTCAGCTTCTGGCTGTAGGGACAGAACTACAACTGAGGAGTGGGGTGCCCGTAATTTTCGTGCCTTTTGTGTTTTTGTCCGCGGTGCCACTTTCTCTTGTGATTGTGTTCGCTTTTGAGCAGGGTAAGGCTTGCGGGCTGTTTCGGAATCTTTGGCTGATGATCCCTGTTCAGCTTTCTTGGCCTTTCTGCCTACTGCTTTACTCCAACTTTCTTGTGCCGTGGTAGGCGCGTCGGTCACTGGTGTTGCCTTACGTGTTTGCCTGGCTTCGGCCGCCTCTTTAGCAGCCAAACTGGCTTTTTTACGCTTCGGTTTGCGTTTTGTCTGCTTCTCGTCGTCGGGCATGGAAGACGCGGAAGAAGGAACCGCTTCCATTTCTGACCCAGACTGAGCGGCTAAAAAGCTCGACGCTCGTTCAGTAGGACCGGCAGAAGCAGTTGGTGCTGTTCGCAGATCGGAGGCCAGGGCCGGCCGCATCCGTGGCTCCGGGAGGAGGCGACACTCTAGGGTTTTAAGTCGGGCGTTTAACATGTCGTCGAGTTGCGCACGGTTTTGGTTCAGCGCCTCCTCAACGAGCCGTCTCATTTCTGACTCGGATGTCACGGCAGATTGGTTGCGTATTTCTTGAACCTGTCGTCGCAGCTCCGCTAGCTGGCATGAGAGTTGTGCATTTGCTGCCTCCAGACGGGCCACCTCCTCTGTCGCAGTGCGCGTCCTTAGCTCCTCGAAGATATCACCGATAGCTGCGACTGAGTCCTTAAGGAGTTTTTGGTGCGTGCCCTTTAGGTGGCCTGACGTGGCAATTACGTGCTTCACCGCATTAAGGGCTCCCTGCATCTTTGCTTCTAGTCCAGTTGATGTCAAATCTTCCTGGCTATGGCCAGATTGGCCTGGTATAAACCGGTTAATTTGGCCTTTTCCTCGGTTGGGTGTCCCTTTCAGAAATTTATTGCGCAGGGGCATGCTTCCTTCACTACCAGATCTGCGGTCATTATCGGAGCCTGATGTTCCCTCTTCAGTGGGTTGTTTGACGCCTGGTTTGCGCCAGTGTTTCCCGGTGGGGATACTTATCTTTGAGCTCACCGTTGCCATGCTGCCCTCGGATGAGTCAGACCCCGAAAGATGGGTCTCTTCCACCTCTTTCTCATTGGGGATCGCAGTCTTTGACCCCAACCTGTCGCTTTTTGGAGTTGGTGCCTTGGCTACCGGCTCAACAGACCCCGAAAGCCGGGTCACGTCCACCTCTTTCTCACTGGGAGTCACAGTCTCCGACCCGGACCTGCCGCTTTTTGGAGCAGGTGCATGGACCACAGGCTCGCGGTCGTAGCGGACCAGGACCACCCGTAGGTCCGGAAGCGAACCCCCCAGTGCCTCCGTGCGCGTAATCGCCGCATCTTCATTATGCACATCCGTCACCCCGCTATGCGAAGGGACATTTGCCATCGACGACCCCGACGTAGCCCCCATGAGCTCTGGGGTGGGTCCGGGTTTCCCCCGCCCCGGCTTCAGAAAATCGGCCCTGGCCCTCCCCGCACCCTGGCCTCGTCCTCTCTTATTGGACCCGGAGCCGGGCCTTGCTTCGGGGCCGGAAGCATCGCCACTGGATACCCCGGACCCGTCCTCCTCGCTCAGCAGCCGCTTCCGCGCGTCCCCAGACCGACTCGAGGCGGGAACATGCAGCGAGCCATCGGAATCGGCTGTGTCATTTTCGGCGTCGGTCGCCAACGGCGAAAAGCAGATGTCATCACTAGGCAGGTCGCGAGTGTGAACCTTACCGGGTGAAAAGAACTCCTCCCTACCTGCCGGGAGCATTTCATGTCCGCCGCGTGCCCTTCTCCCACAGAACACTCTCGTGGGGATTGGCGTGGGTGACCGCACGTATTCTTGCGGTACCACGAGCGCCTCCTCTTCTCTGTCCTCACCATCCGCAGGGACGGCGTGACGTATAAAACGCCCGTGTTTGTCCCGGACTGGGCGGTACTCCATGGTTTGGGGGTTAGAAGATGGTGTTGGTGGTGTCGTAGCAGACGCCTTTGCATCATCCCTGTCCCCTCCTTCGCGCAATCTTAAACCTAATTCGCATGCATCGTTGTCAATTAAACATTTGCCATGGTCGTCGTTGGTTATCGTCCTTGAGTGCTTTGCCCCCCCAGAATACGATGGGCAGAATGTCACCACAGCGCGGGCACTTGCCCGTTCTGTGGTGTCACCGAGGATTGAGACCCCCTGGAGTAGTTTACACTTTTTATAGCCACTCATATTTTGCTATTTTTTAAGGAGGTATGCCCCCCCTCTGACGTTCATGACTGGGCTCCCCCAGCCACGCATCCCATCGGCACGCCAGTCACACCTTGGGATTGGGGATTTTTTATAGTGGTTAACTCCACGTGACCCTCCTCTCAGTGAGGGAGGTCCCCGGTCCGCTCAGTGCGGGTTACGGGTTGCCCGTCAGTGGCCGTAGCCACAACAACGCGCCAGGTAATCTAAGCTACCCTAGAGTAGCTCGTGAACCGAGCTCCACCTGCGTCCCATGGGGACCTGGCGTCTCGCACTGTGCCCTCTGCTGGTTTCAGAGGGACACGCGGAGCCGCCCCCCGTGTGCTGTTCTTAGTCTGGCTCCTCTCCTCAGGCCTGTCCGGCTTGAGAGGCCCTATCCGGCATAGCCCTGAGGATCATTGGAGCACGCAAGCCCCTTCACCACGGCAAGGTGACAGCAATCGAAGGGGTCATTGGAGCACGCAAGCCCCTTCACCACGGCAAGGTGACAGCAATCGAAGGGGTCATTGGAGCACGCAAGCCCCTTCACCACGGCAAGGTGACAGCAATCGAAGGGGAACCTTTTTTTTTTTTTTTTTGACCCAGGGGAAATCCGTTATGGATCCCACTCGGCCCGGGAGAAACCGAGTGGGTATGTCCGACTCGCACGGACTAAAACCCCTGGGGTGTTCCACCGCTCGCTTTTGGACGGGGTTTCGGGAACGCGGCTGCCAACTTCCGATACCCCGTCAGCGTTGCCTTTTAAAGCCCATTCAATTGTGGCTGCTCATGCAGCATCCTCCGCTGAAGGCACCTCGGAACACTTGAGGACCTTCCAGCTCGGAACCTCTTCAGGCGGGTGATAGAGCTCCCGATCCATCACCCGCAGGTTCGCGTTAGGGCGGCAGCATTCTGCCTGCGAAGGCTCTTCGCCGCCTTCCTGTCCTCCTGCGGCGCTGAGGGAGCGAGTTGGCGTCATCCTCGCGCGTTCTCTCTGCAGCCTCCTTTTGTGTCATCACTGCGACACTGTAGGTGGTTGTTGCCGCCCACGCCTCCTCACTGTCAGTCATTTGGAGGATTAGTGCTGACAGTGAGAGGTCTCCTGCTACAGCCGCGGACAGGACAGCGCGAGGCTCCGCCCACGCAGGGCACTCTTCGCGCGTGTGTTGGGCCGTATCCGCGGCTCTGCCGTCACAGTGGTGACATTCTGTAGTCATCTCCCGTCCCACCACCTCACACAGGTACCTGCCGAAGCAACCGTGCCCCGTCAGAAGCTGTGTGAGGTGGAAGGAGGGTGCGCCGTGCTTGCGCTCGACCCATTTTTTCAAAACGGGCCGAATAGCGGCCACTAGATCCCGGCTAGCACCCGGGATCTCAAGTCGCTCCGTCCATTGATGGTAAAGGACGTCGTGCGCCTCTTCCCTCCATTTGCGAATCTCTTCAGGAGCCGGCCAGTTTTCTTCGCTCCTTGCTGCTATGACCCGCCAGTAGACGCCGGACTGAACCGCGGCTTCTAGGTCCCAAGGCGGGCTTCCAGCCAGCAAGCAAGCTCCTGCGTAAGAGACGGTACGGTACGCTCGAGCCACCCTGAGAGCTATGGCCCGCTGCGGCCGCCGTAATAGGGCCGCGTTTCGGGGTCTCAGGGTATCCGCCCATATCGGTGCTCCGTAAAGCGCCATAGAGCGCACCACACTCGTGTACAGCCTCCTACAGGCTCCTCCTGGCCCACCCAAATTCGGGAGGATCCGTCCGAGCGCTCCAGCGGCAGCCATCAGCTTTGGAGCCAACCGCCGAAAGTGTTCCTCGAACTTCCACCTGCCGTCAAGAACGAGTCCCAGGTACTTCATCGTTGACCCGACGGCGATGGAAGTTCCCCCCACTGTAATTTTTGAGCCTTGCGGTGGTTTGTTGCGAGGCCCATGAAAGACCAGGACTTCCGATTTGTGTAAGGCCACCTCCAGGCCCAGTGCCCGTATTCTGTGGACCACGCATGCTACCCCTGCCGTAGCTAAGTATGCAGCCTCTCTGTGGGTCCTGCCGCGGGCCGACACCAGGGTATCGTCAGCGTAACAGGTGACACTGACTCCCGGCATAGTGGCCCCGCGTAGAACCCAGTCATAGCCGATGTTCCACAGCAGCGGGCCCAGCACTGAGCCCTGCGGAACACCGCATGACATCTCCCTTCGCCCCCAGCCGTTAGTAGTTGGGAATATCACAGAGCGCCCGGCAAAGTAATCCGCCACTATGTTTTGCAAGTATTCGGGCACGTTGTGATACTTTAGAGCCGCCTTAATTGTTTCCCAGGGTAGGGTGTTGAATGCGTTCGAGATGTCGAGCGATACAGACATCACCACCCCACCCCGTGAAACTTCCTCTTGCGCGAAATCTCTGACCCGCGCGATCGCGTCCAGCGTGGACCGAAGGGGACGAAATCCGTACTGGCAATCGCTAAGACCCGGTTGCATAGTCCTGGTGAGACGAGTGGCTATTATTCGCTCAAAGAGTTTGCTCATCTCGTCGAGCAACACGATGGGACGATAGGCCGACGGCTGATCGGGCGGGCGTCCATCCTTTCGAAGCAGCACCAATTTTCCCGTTTTCCACCGTTCAGGGAATCGCCCGAGAGTCAAGCACGTAGTAAAAAGGGCTCTGACTCTCTCCTCCCACTCACTAAGTGCGATCGCCAAAGCACTTCCTGGTATGCCATCTGGGCCGGGGGCAGTTTTCTTTGAGCGAAGTTTGAGAATAGCCACCCTGAATTCCACCTCTGTCACTGGTGGTACATCTCTTAGTACTTCCGGTAGTCTTGTGATAGGCGCCATCGCTGGCGGAACGAACTCGCCCCTCTGTGGGAATAGAGCTCCTACTACTCGCTCCAAGAGGTCTGGCTTGAGACTACTTGTTAGTGGGGGTGTCCAAGGTCGGAGTTTTTGCCGCACAGCTCGATACGGCCTTCCCCAGGGATCTCTATTTAGCGTCTCGAGCCACTCCTCCCACGCCGCCTCCTTGGCTTGTGCAATAGCCGTCTGCAAGGATGTACGAGCAGCCCTATAGTTATCGTACAGGATATTTTCATCGGTCTCGTTTCGAATACGCCTTCTTCTGTATCTGGTATACTGACGACGCGCAGCCACGCAGGCGTTCCGCAGTTGTCGGAGTTCTGGTCGCCACCAGTATACCTGTTGCTTCGGAGTGAAAGGTTTCGCTCTTGGCATTGCCGCATCGCAAACGCGAACAAGAGCATTGCCAAGATTTTCGGCTTCGTGATCTATCTGTTCTGTCACTGGGACGGCACTAATTCCCCACGACTCAACAATTGCTGCCTCCTTTGCAAGCTGCCAGTCTAGCTTCCTAAGTACCCATTTAGGACTGTTTTCTGCTCTAGGTTGGTTTGGTCTGTACGGTATGGCAGTGGGAGTGAAGAGGTCGAACCGGATATACCGGTGATCGGACAGCGACTCCACGTCTACTTCTACCCTCCAGTTTAGAATAGAGCGAGCAAGGGCATTGGATGCAAATGTGATATCTACGATCGATTCACCCTGCTGCCTCACGCACGTACTTTCCGCACCAGTGTTCATGACATTTAGTCCAAGAGATATTGCCCACTCTTCTAAGACATCCCCCCTCACGTCTGTAATGGGAGAACCCCAAGCTGCAGATTTGGCATTAAAATCCCCAGCTACAATAACGGGCGTGGGGTTTACCTGCCCAACTAGAGCTCCAATTTCAGCTAGCATTGTTTCAAAATAAGCCAAGGTATTATTTGGCGAGGAGTATACTCCAATTATGACTGCACCTCCTACTACGGCAAGCACAAATCCACGACCCCTCACAGTATTTTCAAAGGGCGGAGATCCAGCTACAGCGGGGGCTATTATGGCCACCGTTTTGTCAAGGTCAGATATCCAGTCATCTCGATCGGGAACGAAATACGGCTCTGAAACGACAGCCACGCCTATATGCCACTCTGCCATGGTTTGGACCACAAGATCTTGGGCCCTTGCGCAGTGGTTGATATTCGCCTGTAAACACGAAAGCGCCATATTATTGTGTTTCCATTGATTCCTCTGCAGCTGAATGCTGGGAAGATGGGGCGGCTACCGGGGCAGGTCCTATCTTCTTTCCTTCTCTTGTGGCAGGGCGTGCCTTGCCGCTCTGACAATCCTTGGCACCAAGACGGTGCCCTGCCGATTTACCAGCAGCCGTGCATATAACACACTTCGCTTCGGCGGTGCATTCTCGGGCTTTGTGGCCTGCAATACCACAGTTATAGCACAGGCAGCTGCGATCTACACCTCTATCGCACTTTGCCCCAACGTGGCCTGTTTCCAGGCACTTATAGCAGCGCAACGGCTTTGTCTCCAGCAATACCACTCGCGCAAAGACCCAACCCACTTTAATCCGGCCAGATTCCAAAATTTTCTTAGCGGCCGCTACTGGGCAGCTGAGCCATAGTGATCCTGAACCAGTTTGCCCCTGCGAGATTGTACCAGATTTTATGGCGTCCACTGGACAGCCCCCTTCCAATGCAACAGCTGCCACTACTTCTTCGCCAGTAACGGAGTCATCTAGTCCTGTGACTCGAATCTCGGCACATTTCACAGGACTCCGAACTTGGTATTGGTATGTATTAAATTGAAATTCATGTCAAATACTCAGGGATATAGGACCTTTTAGATGTAGCAAAACCAAACTTTTATATCAACGCAATCAAAAGAAATAGCAATTTAAGTCGCATATTTCAAAACTGAGTACTCGCAAGAAACTCAAAACCTAAAGGGTAAACTCAGAAACTTGAAACTTGGCACGAAGAAACTTCATATAGCACAGACAAAGGAAAAATTACTAAAAGTAGACATTTTAGTAAAATCATACAAAAACATATTTTTTTTTAAATTTAAAATTTCTACCTTTTCCCTCGTAAACGCGTGGATGTATTAAATTGAAATTCATGTCAAATACTCAGGGCTATAGGACCTTTTAGATGTAGCAAAACCAAACTCTGAAAATATCAACGCAATCAAAAGAAATAGCAATTTAAGTCGCATATTTTAAAACTGAGTGCTCACAAGAAACTCAAAACCTAAAGGGTACTTCCCGTAAACTCAGAAACTTCATATAGCACAGACACAGGAAAAATTACGAAAAGTAGATAATTTTAGTAAAATCATACAATTATTTTTTTTCAATTTTAAATTTACTACCTTTTTCCCCGTAAACGCGTAGAGGTATTAAATTGAAATTCATATCAATTACTCAGGTCTATAATACCTTTAAGTTGTAAAGGTTTGTACGGAACCCTCGGTGCGCGAGTCCGACTCGCACTTGGCCGGTTTTTTTCTTTTATTATGTCAATTGCACTTATAAGTACTAATGCCAAGCCAACTTTCTGAAATTTCGATAGGCTAGGGACCATATTGCATGCTTGCAATCCTTATTGTCCGTCCGCGAGTCCTGATCACACTGCGGTCGGCGAACCGTCTAGCCAGAAAACTCAGACGACCTTCAAGACGACGCACATACCAAGGTCGCGCCGTCTGAGGCTTGTCGGCGACCATCTGGCAGAGGCTTTAAGTAAATTTCACATCGGGTGTTGTCAGCCTCATAATGTAATTCATAATTTGTCGCTGTTTTTGTGTTCCGCAATAATATGTAATGTTTTACTGTTTTTATGTTAAAATTTAGGCCCTGTCCTGTAACTGTAACTGTCCTCGGCAGTTTTTACCTTATTTAATATTACTATTGTCCAATAATTTATTTTTACTAGTCCGGCACTCTCTAACCTCCACTCATTTAAAGCTGCCAGATGCCCGGATCTAGCTATAAAGATAGTAATCTAACTAGACGGGTTTTTTGCCTTGATTATTATGTCAGCTCTTAGTCTATAAGGAAGTTCACTAAGCATCCGAACTTGATTAATAGACGGAGAGCTGGCCACGTCCGATATGACACAATAATGAAAGCAACGAAACCGTTCTAGTTACTTTGCTATACTATGCTTATTTCTAGATCCAGACATCTGGCATCTTTAAAGTGGTGGAGGTCAAGGAATGCAAATAGCTTGAAGAAAACAAGTCCTAGATTTCTGGGTTTCATGCAATATCATGGGACATTATGTAATTAATTAGATTACATCATAGCCAGAAGTTTCTGTTGGGGAAAAGTAGTGCCAAATGATGTATAATGCAATTTATACTTAGTCGCTTACTGCTTTTGTTTTCGCAATAGTACAGTGTTTTTTTTTCTGATGTTAAAATATAGGGCCTGTCCTCTATAAATGACACAACTTCGGCAGTTTTTACCTATTTTGGTATTACTTTTTTCCAACTGCAAAACTTTGTTGGTCTGTCACTCTGACCTCCACCCATTAAAAGCTGCCAGATGTCCAGATCTAGCAATAAGGATGGTAAAGCAATCTAACTAGACAGGTTTCATTGCTCTTAATATTGTCTCATATCTGACGTGGCCAGCTCTTAGTCCATAACGAGTACCTATTTATTAAGGAAAGAAGTAAGGAAAGTAAGTATCCCACCAAAAACATAAATGTAAAAAAAGAGAGCCAAGTTCAATACAAAAATTATGCTTGGCTGTGGGCTTGGCCGCAAAAAGAATCGAGATCTAAATGAGTGCCAAGTTCTATGCAAAATCCAAATATGTATTTATAGGAACAAAATAACATTATGAACAAGTATTGAACTCTATTTCTTTGCTTTATTGGATACCTATAACAATTGCTGTTATTTAAAAATGTGAGATCTTAAAGTAGGTTAGATTTGACTTGGCCAGTTTTCATTACATCAGTCATTTTATAAAGTTATTCAACATATATATATAGTCTGGCCAGCCAACGAACGCAGTAGCAATGTACATCAAACAAAAATATAGCAACACTCTAGGGCGAAGCGAACAGCAGCATTGCTCCATAGAAAAGCAGCAATGTAGATCGAACAAAATGGCCACGCTCTTCCGTAGGTACATCAGTCATATGTCAGTGAAGTTTATGGAGGATTTTAACTCCGCATTGTATAAAATAATTTGATAACTCTGAGTCTGATACATGATATACCTATTATTATGTATGACTTTTGTATGAATTAGAATGTGCGAAGAAATTGAAATAACCAACATCTAAAAAGGACAGAAGATCCGAGGTGGAAATTATGCGGTCAAAATACAATAGTTAAAAGTGTTGAAACCCAGCAAGGAAACAAACATTGATTGCTAAAATCATACGGCTAGTCGAGGAAAACGAGCATATCGACTAGAAAATACAACTTTTCAGCGTAGAACGTAAAGAAACAAAAATATATAACTAACCTACGATCAATGTTTCTCTGCGTCCATAGGAAACACCTTAGACAACCCTACACGTGATCCCTGGGTGGTGCTAAAAGTGTTACAAACTTGGCAGCTCTACTGTCCTACCTGGACCTCGCAGCACTCACTGGATTTTCTTCATCATGGCTTGGCTCTCCTTTTTTATACTTATGTTTTTGGTGGTATATCATTACTTTTTGTAAAGAAAACTAGGGAGGTATTGAGATTTAATTTAATTTTTATATTTCTGTTATATAGCAAATATAATAGTACATATATTGGGATAGTTTCAAATATCTGCTTGTAACGGTTCCAACGATACAATTAAAAAAAAAATTTGTAAGGGGACCCCCCTATTTTTTAACTTTTTTTTATTTTTAGACTTTTTCCCACGCTTACACGCAATTACCGAGCTGGATTCCAAATTTCATCCTTCTAGGTCATCTGGAAGTAGGTTAGATTTAGGTACTATATGTCAGTCAGTCAGTCAGTGCTAAAATTTACGACTTTTTGACCTTCATATCTTTGTAACTATTTGAGTTAGCTTCATGAAATTTGGGCTTCTAGATGTCCTCATGTATATAATTAAACACACGTGGTTTTATGTGTTTACGTTTAAGAGGTTTTGAGTTATAGAAGGGTCAAAAGTGGCGCCAAGTGGTTCGTGTGATATACACTCGGTGTTGGCTAGCCAGTTCCTTTGCTTGAACTTGGCTTGACATGCTGCCGCATGACCTGCCTGACCAACAAAGAATATATTTGCGAACCTCTTCGCAATTGCGTCAGGGCGGTTTTACTTCACTGTCGATGTACCCGTTTTTTCCGATGCGCTTAACAATGACGGAAGGGTTGGGACATTTTACCCTAATGGGTCTGTTCGAGAATAGTATCATTTCAGCCAGTGTTTTGCATGCGTATGACATGTCTCAAACACATTGAAAATATTATTTATTTTTATCTTTATAAAAATTTATATAGCATGACAGCTAACGTTTTCATCTCTGTAGCTAAATCATAGAATAATATAATAGTAATTCATACAGAAGGTCGTCTTCCTACAAAATCAACGTTTGACAGAACTTTGTCAGATGAACGGTGACACATGACGTCTCCATACAATTTTACCTTTCGACGTTGTAGGGTTGACAAGTACGCAATTACTATTATACACAATCTGCCTGAATCTACGTAATCTATCAGTAATATTAATACACAACTAAATAAATGTCCGTATTACCTTATTTGCCCAATATATATAATTATTTTTTTAGTACAAAACTACTACTATAAACTACTTATATATTTTATCTTATCTGTGGTCATGCCGCAAAACGAAAGGGATTTTGACAACCCCGAAAACGTATCCGATACGTTCCAAGGCAGTAGCTGTCACAGCGTGGAGATGGACACCCTTGGCTAAATGTCAAATTCAGGAAGGATAATCTTCTGTACTTTTTTTTTTATACCACGACGGTGGCAAACAAGCATACGGCCCGCCTGATGGTAAGCAGTTACCGTAGCCTATGGACGCCTGCAACCCCAGAGGACTCACATGCGCGTTGCCTACCCTTTAAGAACCTATACACTCCTTTTTTGAAGAACCTCATACTGTAGCCCGCTGGGAAAACCTCGGCAGGGAGTTCATTCCACAGTCGCAGCGTTCGTGGGAGGAAATTCCTCTTAAACCGCACTACTGTGTAGTGCGGTTTAAGAGGAATTTCCACACACATAGTAAGTAATAGTACACTTGTACTATTACTTATACTGTGGTCGCGTCATTTAACTTTTTTTAATTCGACTTGTTTAACATCTGAAACAAAGCCTGTGGCGTCAATCTGCTGATACCCAGACCCTTGTTACATACTGCCTTTTTAATAAGCTTATGATATTAATAAATATTTATAAAAGAAAAATTATATTTACGCGAAAATTAAAAAATACGGGCACCTATCTATAATTATTTGCGCTCTGTAAGCTATGAGAAAGTAAAAAAAAGCAATCGAAAAAATGAAATGTTGTCAATCGTCGGCATCGTCGCATTCGATTTTAGTACAGCAGCTGGGGAACTGTTTCGTGAGGTCCTCCTCTTTCGTCTGGTGGCAATTTAGGTCCTCCTGACGGACTTTATCGCATCTGAAAATGAAATATATATATTTTTTATACCACGACGGTGGCAAATAGCTACCGTAATAGCCTATGGACGCCTGCAACTCCAGAGGTGTCACATACTCGTTGCCAACCCTTTACAAAATGGAGGATTCACTGTGTCGACGTCTAAAGGAACAAGAGGGTCCCTCATCGTCAACACACTGGGTCCTCTTTGAGCTCTTTGGCAACCTTACTCACCACTCTCACCAGCAGGAACACAACACTATGAGTAGGGTCTAGTGCTATTTGACTGTGGTTTTCTGTAAGGTGTTTTATTTGCTTGAAAAGGGTACAGTTAAAGATGTTACATGTGTTTTATTGTCCTCCTTATTCAGCTGTCCACAAACAACATGCAAACAATACAATTGTATAAGCACTAATATTAAAATACAATGATATAAAATTAAATAAAATGTCAATGCCTATGTATAATAAAGAAATGTCAACACAATTTATGCAATCCTAATATTTTTTATACAGGACAATGAATAATTATAGTAACGTAATTTTTAATTGGTAATATTTTGCATTTTACACATACATTTAATAAATCTAATAGGTAAGTCAATTCTTAGTTCATAGTTCAGTAATTTCATTAGGTACATTCATTATTAAAAAAATCACTAATGGAGTAAAATCTTTTTTGTACTAGCCACTTGCGTAGAACCTTTTGAAATTCGTGGTAAGGCATTTCTTTAAAATTTCCGTTAAGGCGTTGTAAATGTTAATACACATTACAAAACAATTCTTTTTTAACATGTCACATCCTTGTTGCATACCAACCACTAATCTGTCTCTATTTCTAGTCCCTCTCGGGAATACGTCAGCAGCCGTACTGAACAGATCTATATTTTTCCTAACAAATTTTGCCGTTTCAAATATGTACAGGCATGGCAGAGGAAGTAAATTCAGCGACAGAAATAGTGGCTTACACGATTCCGATGGAGCAACTCCCCAGATAGCACGAACACATTCTCTCTGACACAAAAATACTTGACGTATGTTAACGCCATTTCCCCATACAAGGAGGCCATACCTCAAAATTGACTCTACATATCCGTGATAGGCTGCTAATGCGGTTTTTGAGTCCGTTGTTCGTCGTAATCTATTAAGAACGTATACAAATCTACTCAGTTTATTACATACAACTTGGATATGGCCTTTCCATTTTAGCTCATTGTCTAAGTTAATGCCTAAAAATATTGTTGATTTACAGTTTTGGACATCGTGGTCATTATACGTAATATTTAGAGATTCTACATTACTATTAAAATGTATGTAGCATGTTTTCCTCAAATTTACTTGTAAATTATTTTTTTCCAACCAAGTTACTACATCTTTGACTACTGTGTTTATCTCTATCTCATGCCGTACTTGCGAAGCTGATTTGTCGTTTGACACTATTATTGAGACGTCATCGGCAAATAATATGCATCTATGATTTGTAACATTTGGGAGATCGTTTATGTATGTTAAGAAGAGCAGTGGTCCAAGAACGCTGCCTTGAGGCACCCCAAACCTGTTTATGGCAAATCTGGAGGTGAAGGTCTCTGTTTCGTGTTTATGGTTTATCTTATTTAGTAATGTGCATTGACTTCGGTTTTCTAAGTAAGACTTTATCCATTGCAATGCTGGTCCTCTAACACCGTAAAAATTTAACTTTTTTATTAGTAAATCATGATTCACAAATTCAAAAGCCTTTGACATGTCAAAAAATAGTGCCGTGGTTAGATGTTTTTTGTTGCAATTTGTAGATATCTCGCGTACAACATTAAAAGCGGCTAGCGTGGTAGACTTTGTTTTTTGGAAGCCGTATTGATCCGCTGAAATAATGTTATATTTAGAGAAATAATCCATTAATCTGCAGTGCATCGCTTTCTCAAAAACTTTGGACAGTATTGGGACAAGCGTTATTGGGCGGTAGTTACCTAACTGTTTTATCGTCCTTCTTATAAAGCGGTTTTACTATAGATTTCTTTAAGAGCTCAGGAAACGTTCCGCTTTGCAGTGAATAATTAACTAAATATGACAAAACATTTACAATTTCTAATTTTGATTCCTTTATTATTTTAGTAGCTATGCCGTCATAACCTTCAGCATTTGTATTTTTTAAAGAAGATATTATTTTTAATATTTCGTTTGTACAGAAGGGTCGTAAGAAAATAGAGTTTGCGACTTTATTATTTACGGTGTTAACTGGATTATGGTTTAGTTTGTTTGTTGATTCAATAAAATAGTTATTAAATGCCTCCGCTATAAGACCCGGTTCAGTAATATTTATACCATTATAATTAATTGAATCAATAGAGTGCTTATTATCTCTATTGTCTACTTCTTCTTTTACAATTTTCCATGACGCTCTACAGATATTTTTACTGTTTACAACAAACTTTGTATTACAAGACTTTTGTGCACGTATTATACACTTTTTTTAAATATTTGAGTATGTCTTGTAGTCATTTTTACTTTGTGTTGAGTTTAATTTATAATAAGAGTATCTCAGTTTTCTCTTTGTTTTTATGCTAGTTTTGAGACCCCTAGTAATCCATTTCAGTTTACGATTTCCTTGAATCTTAACTTTGATCAGAGGGAAGCATATATTGTAGAAAATGGTTATAGTTTCATGAAACTTTTTGAAAGCTTGGTTAAAATCTGTTTCCTCATATACTTCCGAAAAAGATAAACTCTTTAAACATTCTTGATATTTTGATATGTTGTCATTTGAATAGTCCCTTTTAGCTACTGTTATTGTGGGTTTTAGTATGTTAGTTTTTTTTATTTCACAGAAACTAAGCATTTGGGCTGTCTCATGATCAGATAGCCCCAATGGTATAACTTTACCTGATGCTTTGTAAATGTTACTGTAGAAATGATCTAAGCAGTTTTTACCACGGGTGGCTTCATTTATATGACTCCTCATGTTAAAATTATTGGTAATATTTAATAAATTTATGGTACACTGGTTACTACTGAGAATATTTATGTTTAAATCTCCCGTTATGACTATTTTTTTCTTATAATATTTTTTCTGTATCACATGTAGGAGGAGTTCTAACTTTCTAAGAAAGATACTAATATTTGAGGTAGGAGTTCTATAAATGCATACCACCACTAAATTAATTTTATTGCTATATATTCCACAACATTCAAACACATTTATTTCCGCATGTTCTTGTAGATTTAGGGCTTTGTATTCATATCCCTTTTTAATTAGAATGCATGAACCACCTCTTTTATTATTTCTAGAGTAGTTAGAGGCAAGTTCGAAGTCGTTTAAAATAATATTTTTTTCATCACCCATTTTGACAAAAGTCTCGCTAAAACAGATAACGTCTGGATGTGTTCCTAAATCAGCTAGTTCAGACAGTACAATTTCTAATAGGTCTCTCTTTGCAAGGAAACTGGCGATGTTTTGGTGAAGTATGTGAAATTCTAAACCTTCATTAACGAGAGGCACGAAAAAACTGGTTTGAAATAGCATTTTCATTACTATTTTCTATGTTGCCGGTCCCTGATTGGCGTGGTATTATACGGAAATAAAAGGGGATGGTTCCCTTTTTGTGTCTGTTTTCAGTAGGATTTGTGGTTGTTAATTTGCCGGATATACGTTTCTTAGGCAATGAGGTAAAGTAGTAAGGGATAGTTCCCTTTTTAGGTTTTTCGTCACACACATTTGATAGAGTAGTTGTGTTGGTACGCCTGTTTGTGAATGTTAGAAATTTCAATCTGTATACATAGTAGTCAATAGATATGTTAATGCGCTGGCATCCTGATTTAATGTAATTTCTCTGATCAGTTAGGTAATTTGTTTCAATGTAAGTACAGTTTGGGTTTGTGATCGCTAACATTTTCAAGTTTTTATTTATAATTTTTTCGTTTATATGCATGTTACAATTTACTGGCATTATTAGTACATTTGTCTTCCGCAGTACATCTAAGGCTACTGATAAATTACATTGTATTTTATTCGGATTTACATCGTTGTTACCTGTGCAGATAATTACAAAGCCATTTTTATCGACATATTCACCTATAGTTTTACAGTAACTTAAAACTTCTGAAGAGCAAGCATTTGGCTTTACGTACGAAAACGTTTTGTATTGATCATTCCATTTGTTACGCCTCGTTGCAATTATTTGAACTGCAAGACCTCGCGCCTGCTCATCACCCAGTATTATAATATTTGGTTTCAAATGTTTGGATTTATTGATTGCTATTTCGTTCTGGTAGCCTGAATTCTTCAACCAACGCTGCGATGAAGAATCCTTTCGTGTACTTGATACTGCAGATTTTGATTGGGAAGTAGTTTTTAGTGCTTGTTCTTGTGAAATGCTCAAAGACAGCTGGAGAGTTTTATCTTGTAGTGGATCCGCAGATTTAATCAGTTGAGGTGCAGTAATCAGTGTTGTGGGCGTATTTACATCTTGATTTATGTTTTTTGGTTCTGTTTGCTGTAATAGCTTCGGTGCCGGTGTACGACTAAAATCTAATTTTGGTTTATTTATGCTTTTCTGATGAATTTCAATGTTTTTTTTTATCGGTCGATTTACATATGCTAGTAAGCTTCGCTATTTCAACTTTATAATCGTCTATCTTCTTTTTAGGGTTCCGTACCTCAAAAGGAAAAAACGGAACCCTTATAGGATCACTTTGTTGTCCGTCTGTCTGTCTGTCTGTCTGTCTGTCTGTCTGTCTGTCTGTCTGTCTGTCTGTCTGTCTGTCTGTCTGTCTGTCTGTCAAGACCATTTTTCTCAGGAACGCGTGGAGGTATCAAGCTGAAATTTATACCAAATACTCAGGTCTATTGTCCCTTGGAGCTGTGAAAAAATCAAACTCAAAAGCCAACGCAATCAAAAGATACATTCGTTTATGCTGCAAATTTTAGTTTTTCGGCACTCGCAAAACCTACGGGGTACTTCCCGTGAACTCAGAAACTTGAAATTTGGCACGAAGTAACGTCATATAGCATAAATAATGGAAAAATTACAAAAAGTAGACATTTTTAATAAAATCATACAAAAAACAGTTTTTTAAATTTTAAACTTACTACCTTTGTTCTCCTAAACGCGTGGAGATATTAAATTGAAATTCATGTCAAATACTCAGGGCTATAGGACCTTTCAAATGTAGCAAAACCAAACTTTTATGTCAACGCAATCAAAAGAAATAGCAATTTAAGTCGCACATTTTGAAACTGAGTACTCGCAAGAAACTCAAAACCTACAGGCTACTTCCCGTAAACTCAGAAACTTGAAACTTGGCACGAAGAAACTTCATATAGTACAGACAAAGGAAAAATTACGAAAAGTGAATTTTTTTAGTAAAATCATACAATAAATATTTTTGAAAATTTTAAACTTACTGCCTTTTTCCTCGTAAACGCGTAGAGGTATTAAATTGAAATTCATATCAAATACTCAGGTCTATAATACCTTTAAGTTGTAAAGGTTTGTACGGAACCCTCGGTGCGCGAGTCCGACTCGCACTTGGCCGGTTTTTAATGAATAGTTCTCATTCAATAGAACTCCAATTTCGTTTTCAGCGATTTCAAGTTTTTTTCCTAATTCTTCATTTTTTCCTTTTAATATATCTACATCTTCGTTTACATTTCTTATTTCTGGACAACTTCTGTTTATAATTTGGCTATCGACAATAATAGATTTGGTTTCCATATCACTGTCGCCTAGAGACTCGAAAAAAATGTTTTATTGGGGTACCTCCCCTATACGTAAAGTGGGGAGTGATTTTTTTTTTCATTTCAACCCTAACGTGTGATATATTGTTGGATAGGTATTTAAAAATGAATAGGGGTTTACTATAATCATTTTTTGATAATGTAAATATTTTCGGAAATAATCGCTCCAGAACTAAAAAAAAATGTGTCCCCCCCCCTCTAACTTTTGAACCATAAGTTTTAAAACTATGAAAAAAATCTCAAAAGTAGAACTTTATAAAAACTTTCTAGGAAAATTATTTTGAACTTGATAGGTTGAACAGTTTTTGAAAAAAATTTACAAAATAATTTCTGAATTAAGTTTGTAATTTAACCGTATAAGCAGGTGTTTATTGTACCTGTAATTTCTACAAAATCACAATGAAATGACGTGCTTTCAAATAAAGTAAAAACGGTGAAAATCGGTTCACGCAATAAAGAATTATCCCATAAAAATCATCTTCCATACTTTAAGCTCGCGCGCAATAGTTTACTTAATTTGCCGATAGATGTCGCTGTACGTGGAACGCTCATATCATATCCTACATGGCGGTGTTATTTTAACTCTTAAGTGGGGACACTTACTGTGACGGACGGAAAACTACGGAACCCTACACTGAGCGTAGCCCGACACGCTCTTGGCCGGTTTTTCCTTTTAATATATCTACATCTTCGTTTACATTTCTTATTTCTGGACAACTTCTGTTTATAATTTGGCTATCGACAATAATAGATTTGGTTTCCATATCACTGTCGCCTAGAGACTCGAAGGAGTTTTGCGTAGACACATTAACGGAATATCTTTGTCCTTCAGTCGTTATTTCACTAAGATTTGGTGATAATGTTGAATTGTTTAAGCTAACCGATGGAGTTGAAAATTTCGAACTGGTTGATAGGGGTGTTATATTCGGACTAGTTAATGGAGTTTTTGAGATTTTCGTTGATGGAGTTGATACTGTTGCCCTAATCGATGGGTTTAAAGCTTCTAGACTATCTGTAGAGCTAGTTGGTGTCGCTTGTGAGATCTTCGAGTTAGTTGATGAAGTTGCGACCTTCAAGGGTGCAGTTGGTGTATTATTTCTGCTGGGATTTTGATCTTGTAACTTTTGAAACCTCTGTTTCGTACAACTATCACACATCCAGTTCTTTTTGTTTTTTTTCGCTCATAATATTAAATGCAGAGTTTGTGATGTTCGTACATTTTGTGTGAAATACTTTCATGCAGGTGAAACAAGTAATCGATAATCTTTTATTTGCGATTTTATCGCATTTTGCACATTTCACTGCCATTTTCGTAGTTTTATATATAGGTAAATAATTAATTTCTACAACGGCTGTCTCCTTAAACGCGTTCATATAACACTAGTCATAAGATTTCTGAACGATACCTTAGACGTCACATTGATTGACATATAGACGTCAGTTTTTAATTGTGTCAGAAACAGGTGGCTGCTAACCCTAAATATTCTTCTTTTTTATGTTCATTTATTAGTTTACATACTATGTTGCTCGATTATAATCCATACTAATATTATAAATGTGAAAGTGTGTCTGTCTGTCTGTTTGTTTGTCCGTCTTTCACGGTCTAACGGGGCGACGAATTGACGTGATTTTTTAAGTGGAGATAGTTGAAGGGATGGAGAGTGACATAGGCTACTTTTTGACTCTTTCTAACCCCCCACTTCCCTAAAATGGGGGGTGGAAGTCTGTTTGCAGCATTACGGAGGGCAAAGGGGAACCGTGTTACCCCGAATTTAACGCGAGCGTAGCCGCGGGCAAAAGCTAGTTTAAAATAAAAAAAGAACCGACTTCACTTCGCCTGCTCCTTTCCAAAAGAAAATGGCCGACCGCGCTACTGTAAAATATAATCAAATCCATTTCGAATCACTATATTTGGGTGTGCTTATAATATTTGAAGAGTTCCTTCGATTTCTCCCGGATCCCATCATCCGGACCTAACCGGGTGACAATGGGACTAACTGTAAAGAACCCTTTAAACAAACAAATAATTTTCCAAATCGGTGCAGCGGTCTCTTGCCTGGCTTGAAAAACATGGTTTTCTTTACCAAACAGCTATTTATATCTTATTCCTGAGGTGCAAGAAAGGCGGCCATATCAGGAATAACATGTAAATCGCTGTTTGGTAAAGAAAACCATGTTTTCAAGCCAGGAAAAGTTGCGCATCGTAGGTAAAGTTGTAGCAGTTGACGGAACCTCCTCCGAAAGTCAGTTGAAAATAAAGAAAAATAAATTTAGGAAAATTTATTGTTAAATAAGAATAATTATTTAAAAGTCTACTACTTTATTATAGTTAGAGAGCCCATGACACTGAACCTAGTTCGATAAGTCTCCTAGAAGTCCTAGATGAGATATATATAATTAGTCGCGTCTTTAATAGGGGAACACGAAATACCGATGCTGCAGTGCAAAGAAAGTGGTGGCGTATTTTAATTTAAAAAACCGGTTTCTAGTACGATAAGTCTGTGACGTTTCGATGACGTCACAGCGTCACGACAACCGGAGCGGCGGGGTGCGACGCGCGGCGAGCGGAGAGCAACAGCCGCATCCCCTCCACGCGCCCGGCCGCCGGCGCCGCGCCGCGCCCATATAAGCCCGCCCGGACCGTGCCGCAGGGGCAGTCCATGTTCCGAGCCCGAGCGACGAACACCGGCTAAGTCCTAGAGGGCCGCGCGAAATCACGCTTTGTTAGCCGGAGGACTTTCCCGTTCCCCTCTCCCCGTAGTATAACCTCAGAGGGCCGGGAGGTTTCCCCAGTTAGTCCTGATACCCGTAAACCCAGAAGGCCGCGCGAAACCTCGCGTCGTTAGCCGGGGGTTTATTCCTGATCCCGCCGTTCCACGGGGAACACTCCGAAATCCTGTCCTAAGCCAGGATTACCGTACCGCATAATCGCGTATACCGGAACTAACCCGTAGCATAGAACCTTCAGGAGACCTAACTTACAACTTAGACTAAGGTTTACTTCCAATAAAAGGGCGTACAAGACCCAGTTATAGTAGTTACCTTGGTGTTTTACTTTAATCCTATCCTCCAAACTCTGAGTTAGCCTGGAAACCTTCACAAAGCCCCTCAGGCTGAAGGATATGTGTGGTTGCCCTCACGACAACCATTACAAGTCTCCTAGATTTCCTTTGTTCCTCGAAGCAGGGGATGGTAGGGCTACACGATAATGCGGTGCTGCAAGCCCCTGTTGTAGCCTTGTCAGTGGCAGCAACATCAAAAGATTGTAGATGTATGAAAAAACGTAAATTTTAATAACGTAACATCTTCTTGCAGTTCAGGCGCTAAGTTTAGGTTACATAACATTTTGTTTTTGTTATAAAAATATCAGGCGCTCCCCCCCCCCCTGCTTCGAGGAACAAAGGAAATCTAGGAGACTTATCGTACTAGAAACCGGATTTTTTATTTATTTTTTCAAAAATAATTGAAATACGCCACCACTTTTTTGCATTGCAGCATCGGCATTTCGTGTTACCCCATTAAAAACGCGTCTAATTATATATATCTCATCTAGGAGACTTATCGAACTAGGTTCAGTGTCGTGGGCTCTCTAACTATTATAAGACATAAAACTGCCATGATTTGGAACCGCAAATCGGTAGACTCAGAAATATAGGTTCCTGAACTTACTTATAAATAATATATACTAAAAATCCTGCTTTTGAATCATTAATATTCATATTCATAATTTTATTAATTTTAAATAGTAACCGCCAATGACTCATAATCAGTGATCGGCACGACCAGTGCAACACCGCGGCGTTCCTATAGTAATTTTAATATGGACATAATTATAATCACATTATTTTGTTAGAAAAAAATATGTTCAATATAATAGTACCTATTCAATAAAATATTAATTTATTAGACACATACTGTTCGTTATTACATTATTAGGAATCTATGAAACCTAGCGTTGCCCGGGGCATCGTCCCCAGTACACTTGCCGCATTTCCTCTTTGTATTGCCATACTTAGCCTCTGAGCAAAATATGCACCCGCTCGCAGGTCGCCAGACACCCAGACAAGTTTATGGGAAATTTCTTTTACAACTTGTTTGGTGTCTGACGACCACGGCCCAAAAGTTTCAACTGCAAGTGCCGCAAATATGTAATTGTTTTTTAAAAATGCATATATTTTATTGGTATAAGTATAGTACACGTCAATTTAATATTTATTATTAAGTACAATATGTAAACCATCCTACATTTTTCATTAAAAAGGTAGGTATGAGTATATAGTTGAAACAAACGTGTTTATATTTATACAAAAGTATTTTCTATTGAAAGAAAATTAAAATGTCGGAAATAAAAATTAAACAATATACATTATCCATGTTAATAATTTCAAATATTCCTTAAAACATAGGTAAAATGTCAATAAAACTAAATAAAATTATTATTATTATTGTAATTTTAAAGCAAAACGATAACATTCTTACCATGTTCCGGTGGCTTGTCCTGGGTGCTATGATAAGGGTATTGCTTTGTAACTACTGCAGAAGCAACACTCGCTAAGTAATTTTAGCATTATAAACTATTTTTTTTTAATTTTATGAATTAAAAGTCAAAAGTTTCAACGAATATTTAACCGACTTAGACTTCAAGACCTGCAGCACAAACAAACATTCCAACTGATATTTAACGACACGTACGTCCTCCTTTTAGCCTTGTGTTATATTTGATCAATATTAAGTAAATCGGTATTACTAAAATTACATATAACGAGTGAAGTCTACGACGAAATCTTTACATTTGTACTTTTGTTCAAGAAAAACTATTTTGAATTGAAAGTTAGAGCCGTTAACAGGATCACATTTTAATGTTATATTTATTTATTTGCATTTATCATTTTTGTTACGTTTTTAGGTAAGCTATGTCCACCAGAACTATGGAATGAAATTGGATTAAATTTTCTATGAATTTTCTGATAATGATTTTATTACCATCCAGGACTATTTTTTTATCCAAATTAGCATTTAAGTAATGTAAAGTTTACCTAGTTGGTTACTAAGTTCTGTTACCAGATTTCTGACTGATAAAATATAAAATAAAGTTTGAAATTCAAAAATTATTTAATAGCCTAATTCTAATGAACATAAAATGGTATAATAATACACAAATCAGATAAGATATTTATTGAAAATCTTTGTAAAGCATAAGATTGCCTGAAGACGCAAACACGAGGTAAATTTAAGAAAATTACACTTTAGAAAATGCATCAAATAAATATTTCACCTTTGTTTAGAAGGTTCCATTGCTTGTTTGTAAGAAACCTGTTTATTAAAGGTAATTGCGTGACCACCATTTAATTTTCTTGCGATTTTATCCCACAGATATTCCCATTTGAAATATTGCCTATTTTTAGGTTTTTCACAAAAGACATAGATTTAGACTGCTATGGAACAAGCAGACTTGCAACGTATAGTCTAGTATTTTATCGGATAGCCCCACGTGAAGTATACATATACCAAATTGAAGCTAATGAATATAGCTACCGAATTGTGTAAGACTGATGCGTCTTAAAGGTGATTAAAAATAAATAGGATTTAAAATCAACATGATTAAGGAGCGTAATTTTGACGTATATTATTCACGCCTTTTTCCGAGTATTATAAAGAATTCTGAAAAACTGCGACAATCATTTTCAATTCAATATAGTGTAATATATTGACTATTAAATAAGCTTTTAAATTATGTACGTGAATAATTAAAATCATGCTACCTATTCCTATTTATTTAGTGAAAACTCTTGTAACAGAACTTAGTAACCGACTAGGTACAAAGTAATAATTAATGTAGCTAATAAACTAAGTGCTAGCACTAAAAATGGTATACCTACGATTTTAAGAGCAACGAAACGATCCAATAAAATCCAAGCGGGGAAACCTGCGGTCTTAGCTAGTTTATATTTTTTTGTTTTTCATTAGAATTTACACAGCTGCCTTTTAACTACGTCAAACTTTTAACAGTGTCAATAGGAATTGACACAGAAGGCGCTTTGATTCGGCAATAACACAATACCTATAAGGAAGGAGGTTTTATAACTCGACGACTTTTTATGGTTCCATATCCAAAATGATAATATCATACAGAGTGTAACAAAATTACTGGTGATCCATTTACGGGCATTATTGCGATTAAGGCGCTAGGCGCTGATTGTGGCCGAAAACTGTTACTTTCTAAAGGATATATCTCAATAACGGGTCATTCAAAAATATTGAAAAAAATATATGTTATTAACCATTTTATGTACAACATTGTCAACGTTTGAATAACTCGTGTAACGTATAGTTTCTCCGTTATGTAAATGTAACGAAATGTCGTTTTATGGTTAATTTTGCTTATATCTACTGAACGGCTCATTCGATTTAAAATATTGTTGAACTAAAAAATATGTACTACAGAACACAACAAACTCAACGTAAGATATTTAAATTGATTAAATTTTCTTAAACAACTTGATCATAATTCCACATTTCGTGCGTTATTAGCTCGGAAACGGCGTTGATGGCAGTTGTGAGCTAGCTTTGAGACGAGAAGGCTGTGTGGCTCGTCGCTCCGTGCTGCCCTTGTACTACATATACTTGTGCTTGGCCCGTGAGCAATAATATCGGACTTACTGTGCCTAAAGACTGAATAACTGCAGAGGGTTCATGCGGTGCGGATATAACGTGTCTTCCCGGAATCAATAATGTATAGACGTTTTATCTTTTAAGATAATGTACTCGTATGCATGTTTATGTAAGTTCGTATAAAAAGTGTATTTTATTTAGATTATAATACAAGTAAAAAACAAATGAAATAAAAATGGATAAAAAACAAAAATCATGAATCTCACATTGCTCTGAAAACAAATTTGGTCATGTAAGTAAACTAAAATTATTACCTTTTAGTAGACGCATGCATCACGCAAAATAGGCATTAGTCGTCGAGTTGCGGAAATCTGCTAGTACTGCAATACAATCTTTGATAAATACTTTGATTAAAGTAAAAAGAGGAAGATACCTGACGTTCATAGCTGACAAAACTGAAATGTGTTCCGGCACCCACACACTTGTAAATGCTTAGTAAATAATATGCTGATAAAAATGTATTTTTATTTCATTCTGTTCTCCTAGTGCTTGAAACCGTTACCAAGCTAAACGTATGTACAAATTATTTATGTATAGAATTGCTATGGTTATGTAATTTTTTTTAATTTATACTTCTAAACTAGAGCCTGTTGCTCATGCAATTTGTGAATTGTAATATTTGCTGAATGTAGGATTCCGTAGTTACCGTCACAATACACCCAATCAAAATGTACTTTTTTATAGGATATTTTATGTCCTTTTACTATGAATATACAACTTTTTGAAATAACTCAAAAATCGCTCAAATAACTCAATAGTTTTTCAATAGAGTTTTCATTGAAAGTAATTATTAGGCCTCACGCTCTTGAATTTTCCCATATTCAAAAGTTACAAGGATTTTTGGAGCCATTATATCGCGAAAGTTTCAATCGGGACGCGATGACCATTTTTTTTTAATTGATTAAATCGCTGCCGTTCCTCAACCCACCAACGGAGAGGCAGCTGACCATCTCGAGGCTTCATTAAACATCACCCTTAACCACTTGACAAGTTTTCGCCTGGGACGCGATGACCAACAAAATTTGTTCCTGGCTTACGGTCTATAGAGACTTATTATAGTTATTATTATTACTTAAGCCTATAGGTATTATAAATTATTTTTTTACTTGAAACATCTGTCAATGAGAAACCATGCATACCTATAGTTTTCTAGTTTAGACATAAATTTCGATTTTACATGTCAAAACCTTTTAAGCAATTATCTTTAATACCAGATACCAGAAAATAGGTTTCTAAAAAATATAATTCGTCAGGTGACAACCAAAACTCAGTAATTGCAATAAAATTATCAAACTTTATTTTTTTTTATACCACGACGGTGGCAAACAAGCATACGGCCCGCCTGATGGTAAGCAGTTACCGTAACCTATGGACGCCTGCAACCCCAGAGGATTCGCATGCGCGTTGCCTACCCTTTAAGAACTAAAATCAACCTTGTTTTGTTACTAATATGGTTCATTACGGCTATAAACTTGTGGTAGTAATTAGTGAGTTTTGGGTGTTACCCGATTAATGTAAGCAATTATCTTTAATACCCGAATTACCCGATAATGAAAACGTTTCTAGAAAGTATATTACTTAAATTTCTAACAGTTTTATTTGCTCTTGCTCCTTTAAACTCGAAACTGGAATTCAAGACCAAAAAAACTACGACAATGTTGCCACTGCAGTAAAATGTTAGTACAATAGTATATTCCTTTTTTGTAAGAAACCATGCTAAGATAGTTTTTGTGTTAGTAATTTCAATCCTTAGATTTAAAGAAATAATTTTAATTACTTATTTGTATATAAATACTAGACGCCCTAATAAAAGTTTAAACATCCGTGATTTTAGATTGCAAAGCTGGTAATTGCACTTGTATCACTTCGGGTATTCATAACATTTGGTGCAATAATTTTCAAATATGTTATTAACTAACTCAAATGTGATTTATTTCCATACCTTTAACTAATCGGCGCAATTTCAGAATAATAGTGAAGTTTATTTTTGGCGCTCCACACACTTGAACTCAATTCAGAAATTCATCATGAATCTTAAGTTTGTCTATGATTGCGAAAATGTGTCTATGGCCTCTATACAAAAATTCAGCTACCATAGACAAATTTCCGCCACTATCAAAGAGCATGTATAAATGAACCATAGACAAATTAAAGCATTTCCGTGTGATTTGATCTATGAAATGATGAATTCAGAACTGAATTCAGATTAAATACATGTATCCGCCTTTATCGGCCATGACACCATGGATTGTCATTCTCATTCGAGATCTGACGTCTTTTCCGAGTGTTCGAATTATTTTTGCTTCGTGGTGATTTTTGCCTTGTTGACTTTTGGTTTTCTGTTAATATAAAGAAGCACATTACAAAAAGGTTGGCGAAACCTGAAAAAATTACTTGTCATAATCATAAGCGACATTACAGTTTTGACAGTGACGTATCTGTCGTAGTTTTTTTGGTCTTGAATTCCAGTTTCGAGTATAGGCGTGAACACAGTGAATCCTCCTTTTTGTAAAGGGTCGGCAACGCGCATGTGACACCTCTGGAGTTGCAGGCGTCTATAGGCTACGGGTAGCTGCTTACCATCAGGTGGGCCGTATGCTTGTTTGCCACCGTCGTGGTATTAAAAGGTCTTATTTGCTAACGCTACCTCGAAACTAGGCACCTAGCGCTGATTCCCGAGACTTACAACGCGTTCAGGATAAGTGAATCTTTATGACTATTATGACTATGCACAATCGGAGGTCACACCTTTACATTGGTTTTTTTGAGTCGTGCGCGAGGTAGGCGATGGAAATTAAAGTACTAGGACTACACGGATCATTCGCAGTTTCTGCGTAGTGCAATATAACCGTCGCTTACCATACGCGTCTCTTTTGACAAACCATTATTGCATTAAAAAGAGAAACCTCTAGATCCGTAACAACTACGCGTAATCGTCGATGCCTTTATACTGGTTTTTTGAGACGATCGTTCGTTACATATTTCGTTGGACACTGGAATATTCGACTAGAGCACCAGAAGTTTAGAACTAGAGATTTATTCATATTTTAAAAATATGAATACTATTGACTCGACATTTAATTTTCTATCTCGGTCCATCTTGCCCGCTTTCATATTGATGCGACAAGGACTTACTACGATTAATATCAATTCAAGATTTTAATTTTTTCAAACCCAAATGACTCGCTTTTTACTTCTATACGTCATTGTTAGAAACATATCGATCTTGCCTACACTACTGTAAATTATATTAGTTGGTCTCTGTCACACTTTGTGCAATGCGCAAAAAATGGAAATCTCGCTTACACGCCCGTGTTAAGTATATTGGTGTATCTCTTTTACCCCTGATGCACATGTACATTATAGCATTTATAGCAGTGTGTAAGCATTTACAAGTGTGTGGGTGCCGGAACACATTTCAGTTTTGTCAGCTATGAACGTCAGGTATCTTCCTCTTTTTACTTTAATCAAAGAATACAATAGACTAATAATTAATTTAATAAAAAACTCCAAAGAACCGAATTTATTTAAACATATTTATTTAACAATACCGTGTTCTAAACGAATGTAATATGCGTTTTATTTTAAGATTAAACACAATCTTTAATGTTATACTTTATACTAATTTCTCAAATCTAGAAATTGCGAAGTAAACTGCAAAGGATTGCAGATAAACCGGCCAAGAGAATATCGGGCTATGCTCAGTGTAGGGATCCGTAGTTGCCAGCCTGTTACAATACATCCATTCAAAAGGTAGTCTATAAAGAAATATTTTGTGGCACTTACGTTATTTTACTATAGGCATAACTCAAAAACGGCTCAACCGATTTTATTCCATATAGTTTTTATTGAAAATACGTGATAAGTATTTCAATGGCCTCACTTCCAGGAATTTTCCCAATTTTTTTGGACCCACGGTTCAAAAATCAAAAAGCATTTTAGCTTTCGAAGGCTATTATTTACGAAATTATTCGTTTTATCCAAAAGTTGTTTAAGGCATATTCTTCTTGAAAGACCTATCCAACAATGGGTTTCAGATACTTATTGTTTTACCACTTTGTAAGCGTAATTAAAACACATAATTACTCATACCAAATTTCAGTCCACTAACTATCACTGAGCAAAGCCTGATTGAGAATCTAATAAAAAATTGCTGATATTTAAGAGTTCAATGTATGTAAGAATAAAGGAAAAAAAGCTTTTTTTATACCACGACGCTGGCAAACAAGCATACGACCCGCCTGATTGAAAGCAGTTATAAAGCCTATGGATGCCTGCAACCCCAGAAGATTCACATGCGCGTTGACTACCCTAAAAAAAACTTTACTATGTCGGTGAAATGCAAATAAATACAAATTTTATATTAATTATCAACACAAGTGAATACATAAATTACTACTAAAGGTTAATATTACCTATCAAATATTTTTAAAAGACCGGCCAAGTTTGTATCGGACCATGTTTAATGTAGGGTTCCGTAGAAAGTAGTTTCTTAGAGATAACTCAAAAACGGATGAACCGATAATATGCGAAATAATTTTCGTAGAAAATTAAGTACTAAGCCTTCTTGGTATTTTTTCATATTTTTTAGACTTACGGATTAAATGTTAGATGCTATTATATTTAGACTTTCGAAGCAATTATTTCTGAAAATATTGACTTAATAAAAAAGTTTTAAAAATACTCTATATACACCGTGGGCTGGAATAACCCGACAGATCTTAACCACGAATTTCTAAGACCAAAAGAATGAAAAAATATTATGTGAGTTTAGGTCAAATTCGCAAAAAAAAAATTTTTTTCTTTTTTTTTTAAGTTTTTGAATTTTTGAAAATGTATTGCACATGAAAAGCGAATGTTATTATTGAAATTGTCGACTAATACAAATAGGTACATGTTTTTTGTAAAAATTTAGTTTCTGCAAAGTTTTCCTTGTCACTTTGATATCTGTCAATAAAGACGTGTAAACTGTGTCCAATAGTGGCAACAACGCCATTAGAAAGGCGTTTTGTGATGAGTTATGATAAAAAGTGTTTTTTTTTAACCGACTTCAAAAAAGGAGGAGGTTCTCAATTCAACTGAATTTTTTTTCTTTTTTTTTTTTTTTTTGTATGTATGTTACTCGATATCTCCGTGAATCGTGAACCGATTTAAAAAAATATTTTTGTGTTTGATAGGGTACACTTTCGAGATGGTCCCCTGTAAATTTTATCAAAATCGGTTAAGCAGTTTATGAAATATCAACAAAAATGGGTAGAAGGCGGTTTTTAAAATTTTTAATTTGGTGATTATTTAAATTCGTATTAACTCTGAAACTAGAAAAGTTTATACGACATTTTAGTATCTAAATATGATCAGGAATACACTGTTAAAATCCGTCTAGTTTTATGGGCCCACGTTGTATATATGTATATATATATATATATATATATATATAAGTTATTTTTAAAGCGGTATCGTACAACATGTTCATATTTACAAAAAAAAATATTTTTGACATTTAGTTTGGCATATGTATGTATGGAGTGCCTCACCTAAAAGATTTTTTTAGGAATTTAGCCAGAAAACTAAGTAGCGGCACATGAAACACACCTCTAGATAAAATTTCAGTAATATATGTTTTATAATAAAAATGGCTGTGACATACGGACAGACAGACGGACATGTTTCAAAAAACTTTTAAGGGTTCCGTTTTTACCATTTTGGCTATGGAACCCTAAGAAGTGTTTGCGCTGTGTTATATTTTAAAGATCTAAATTTAATGGGCTTACATCTCTCATTTGTATGACGATTTCGTGCACAAAACCGCTCCTTACATGTGCATTTTTTCTATTCGCAACTCGCAACAGGCTTAGTTTTGTTAATTTATCGTAATTAAGTGAATTTTTAAGGTTAATACTTAAAATCGTAACAAAAAAATAACCATCTAATAAGCTCACTTGCACAGAAAAACAATCCAAATTCACATGAAAACACCGCTTTGATGTGCATTCAGTTTTTTATTTTTTTCTGATATGTGGAATATTTTTAACCATATTTCGTAAATTCATAAATATTTAGCTCTCTGTACTTCAAATTCAAAATCTAGGTTTTCATTTTTTTTTTAATAAAAATCTACTAATCGAGATCTTTATTACTTATCTTATTTAGTAGCATTCCTAAAAATGTCACCGTAGTACTTAATCACAGTATTCAAATCACAAAACACCCACAAAAGGATTAGGTATGATTATTATAAATCTGCCCGCGCGCCTCTGAGTAAAGTCATATTCTTTGAACATTATTGCGGTGCATCGCGGCGGATTTACGCACGATCGCAATGAGAAGGGTACGCGGGTGGCGCGGGTAGAGAGCGCCCAAACGCTCAAGGACACTCCGGCGACAATCGTCTTAAGAAAGAGTAGGAGATAAAATAATTCGACGCGAAAAAAAACCGGCTACGGCGGTTCCGTACCTTCAATGGAATAAGAACCAAACTAATACCAAAAGGTCGTGTCTGATGCCTATGGAAGAAGTTTTTTGGAGATAACTCGAAAATGGCTGAACCGATAATGTTCAAAATAATTTTCGTAAAAAGTATGTGATAAGGCGCATCTTCTCAATTTTTAGGGTTCCGTACCTCGAAAGGAAAAAACGGAACCCTTATAGGATCACTTTGTTGTCCGTCTGTCTGTCTGTCTGTCTGTCTGTCTGTCTGTCTGTCTGTCTGTCTGTCTGTCTGTCTGTCTGTCTGTCTGTCTGTCTGTCAAGAGCATTTTTCTCAGGAACGCGTGGAGGTATCAAGCTGAAATTTATATCGAATACTCAGGTCTATTGTCCCTTGGAGCTGTCAAAAAAAAAACTTAAAAGCCAACGCAATCAAAAGATACAGTCGTTTATGCTGCAAATTTTACAGTTTTTCGGCACTCGCAAAACCTACGGGGTACTTCCCGTGAACTCAGAAACTTGAAATTTGGCACGAAGCAACATCATATAGCATAGACATTGGAAAAATTACAAAAAGTAGACTTTTTTAGTAAAATCATACAAAAAATATTTTTTAAAATTTTAAACTTACTACCTTTTTCCTCGTAAACGCGTGGAGGTATTAAATTGAAATTAGGAATAAACATACTACAACTTTTGCTTGTTATAGGTTTGTACGGAACCCTCGGTGCGCGAGTCCGACTCGCACTTGGCCGGTTTTTTTCATATGTTTTGGAATTACGGTTCAAAAGTTACAGGGGGGGGGACACCATTTTCCGACTTTCGAAGCGATTATTTCAGAAAATATTCACTAAATCATAAAATGTTTAAAGAAACCTCAAGTTTTCTAAAGACCTATCGATTGATATGCCACATGTTGATATTTGGAAAAAAATTTTTTTTTAAATTTTGTTACTTGTATGGAGCGCCCCCCCCAAATTTTTTTTTTCTGCAATTTAACTACATAACTATGTAGCGGCATACAAAATACACCTTATGTGTAAATTTTATTAAGATTCATCTTATAGTTTCCAGTAAAATGGCTGTGACATACGGATGGACGGACGGACGGACGGACGGGCGGACATGACGAAACTATAAGGGTTTCGCTTTTGCCATTTTGGCTTCGGAACCCTAATTATATGGGACAAGTCATCCCAAACTCAAACTCAAACTTGTGGCCTACTTCAGTAAGTAGGCCACAAGGGCACTTTTACACGTCAAAGTAAAAGAGAGAAAAATAAATCAAACTACACCGGTTCTAACCCTACACCTCTGACTCGAGAAGAATTATGTCCGGCAAGAAACTCCCAGCCGACTAACCCTCCATACAAAAAAAAAATCGCACGTAAAATGCTTTTGCTTACTTTTTCCTTATTAGAATACGATACCAATTACGTCCTACGGATCAGTGGTTTTGTTACACGTTGGTCTTTCAGAAATAACTCCTCCGAAAGTCGAGAAGTGTGTGTCTCTCCCCTCTCGAACTTTTGAACAAAGAACAACGGACACAAAATTATGAAAATATTCAAGAACGAAGGAAGAAGAAAGAAGAAGATATTCTTTATAATATTTATGAATCATAAACTTATATAGATGTCATATACAAAGGCAAAAGTGACCTAGGCCTCCGGTGCCCAGGGCTGGGAACGAAACAGCGTCTTCTGCATTCGCGGCAGACGCCTTTACCACTAGCCACCCGGGTCACAGCTGCAATCGGTCGAATTTTCCCGTGTATATGCAATCTTTATAAATGCTTAGGGGCATTTTAGCCAATCAAAATAAACAAATCAAAATATTTATTAAAAATAATTTGATTAGTTCTTCAGTTGTAACATTTATGAACATTATCGATTCAGCCGTTTATTTCTTAAAAACTCTTTCCATTCCAAACTGATGTACGTACCTGGCATATACGACTTCCGTAGCCAAAGTGGCAAGAACGGGACCTTTATAGTTTCGTCATGTCCGTCCGACCGTATGGCGCAGCCATTTTACTCGGAAACTATGACACGTATCTTAATAAAATTTAGACGTATAAGGTGTATTTTGTCGCTATTCATTTATATACCTAGTTAAATTGCAAATTAAACTGCTGCATACATGTAATTAAATGAAAATAAAAAATTTACCAAATATAAACATGTTGCACATTAAGCGATAAGGTCTTAAAAAAATACAATGAGGTTTCTTGAACATTTTGTTAATAAGTGAATATTTTTAGAAATAATCGCTTCAACAGTCAGAAAAATTGTGCCTCATGAAAAAATTTGTAAAGTGCGCAACCACACACAAGTCATATACTTTCCAAGAAAATTGTTTTGACCATTATCGTTTCAGCCATTTTTGAGTTGTCTCCAAAAAACTTATTCCATACCTATTGTTATTCGTCATCAGACTCGCACTTTGCCGGTTTTTAGGGTTCCGTAGTCAACTAGGAACCCTTATAGTTTCGCCATGTCTGCCCGTCCGTCCGTCCGCCCGTCCGCGGATAATCTCAGTGACCGTTAGCACTAGAAAGCTGAAATTTGGTACTAATATGTATATCAATCACGCCGACAAAGTGGTATAATAAAAAAAGGATTTTATTTATTTATTAGGGTACCTCCCCTATACGTAAAGTGGGGAGTGATTTTATTTTTTTCATTTCAACCCTAACGTGTGATATATTGTTGGATAGGTATTTAAAAATGAATAGGGGTTTACTAAAATCATTTTTCGATAATGTAAATATTTTCGGAAATAATCGCTCCAGTAGTAAAAAAATATGCGTCCCCCCCCCTTCTAACTTTTGAACCATATGTTTTAAAAATATGAAAAAAATCTCAAAAGTAGAACTTTATAAAAACTTTCTAGGATTTTTTTTCTGAACTTGATAGAAAGAAAGAAAGAAGAAATAAAGAAAAGACATTTATTAGCACAAAACAAGGACAGACAAACTTAAAACTAACTAATAGTAGTTACACTAATTACTATCTAAAGCTGTCGTTTGCACTAAATGGACCTCACTCAGCTTGATGTCACAGAATGCTCCACATGGTACACTCTGCGACGCTGATTTTCAGTGAGGCCCAGAGACGGTGGGGTAGGTGGCACTATACAACTAACTACACTAAACATCGCAGTTATTACTAAATTACAGACATAAGAATATACAATTTAAATGAACTCTATAGATACATAAGATAAGATAGATAGATACATAAGTAGGTAAGTAGAAATACTCAAGTTAAAAGTAACACAATTTATAAACAGTTTGTGTGTGTGTGTGTGTGTGTGTGTGTGTGTGTGTGATTGCCTACGTAGTGCATTTTTGTGTGCATTTTTGTTTATCCAATAGAAACTTTCGGGTGCGAATTTTAAAAATTGACAAAGTTTTCGAGTTACGTACTGGTGGGTGCAGATCATTCCAGCACTTGGTAGCAGCAAAGCGGAAGCTGCCACGGAAGGCAGCCGTGTGGTGTTTAGGAATAGTAAGACGTGACGCGTGCCTTATTGCGCGCCGAGAGAAGTTTAGTTTTTCATGGAGGTAAGAGGGTTCTTCATTTTTTAACACTCCAAACAGTAATGTCGCAAAATGTAGATGTCTTCGCGAACTCATGTTCATTAAATCATATTTATTCAAAAACAGACTAATATGAGCTCGACGTGGAACAGGGAAACAAAATGGTGCACATGCGTTTTGTAGTCGCTAGTGCTTTCCTAGTTCGAAATAGTAAACGTCCTCCAAAAACCACATCAGCATAATTTAGTTTTGAAAGAACAAGGGTATCACACAACTTGATACGCATATCAACAGACAGACACTCGCGGATTCTATATAACACTTTCAGGCGATAGAAGCAGTTACGCATAGTTTCAGAAATATGCTTTTCCAATCTTAAACAGTCGTCAAATACAAGACCCAAGTTGCGAGCTTCAGCTACTCTTTCTAACCATTTAAGGAAACGGGGAGGTCATGTGCTGTAATTTTGTCAATTTGTTTTTTGTGCCTAGCAACATAAATTTTGATTTAGAGGGGTTTAATGATAAAGCATTTTGACTACACCAATTATTGATATTGTTTAGATCGTCATTTAGTTTATTTACACTGGTATCATCCGCTTCAAACGATATGTACAATTGTATATCATCCGCATATATATGGTATTTGCAATACTTTATGTGATTGATAATATCTAACAATATAAGCTAAATAGAATGGGTCCCAAGATCGAGCCTTGGGGGACTCCTCTAGTGACTGGCAATGTTCTTGAAACTGACTCTGAGCCATCATCATTACAAATTTTCACATATTGTTTCCGACCGCTAAGATAACTGTGAAACCATTTCAACGATAGATTGTCAAATCCGTAGAATGCCATTTTTGCTAGTAGGAGAGCGGTGTCGATGGTGTCAAATGCGCGGGAAAAATCAAGCAAGACCAGCAATGTACCTTACCAATATCTTGTGCAGCTAAAATATCATCTACCACATCTGTGAGCGCGGTTGCAGTACTTCGATAGGATGAATAGTTTTTGAAAAAAAAAAAAATTACAAAATAATTTCTGAACTAAGTTTGTAATTTAACCGTATAAGCAGGTGTTTATTGTACCTGTAATTTCTACAAAATAACAATGAAATGACGTGCTTTCAAATAAAGTAAAAACGGTGAAAATCGGTTCACGCAATAAATAATTATTCCATAAAAATCATCTTCCATACTTTAAACTCGCGCGCAATAGTTTACTTAATTTGCCGATAGATGTCGCTGTACGTGGAACTCTCATATCATATCCTACATGGCGGTGTTATTAACTCTTAAGTGGGGACACTTACTGTGACGGACGGGAAACTACGGAACCCTACACTGAGCGTGGCCCGACACGCTCTTGGCCGGTTTTTTTTTTCTTCTTATTGAATTGATGGTATGGCCCTTCATTATGCGTGGTTTGTCACGCAATGGGCCGGTTTTTTTATTCATGATAGGGAAGTGATGTCTCGTATATTATATGAGACTTGCTACTTGCTTTTCCACACAAACTCTATCAATCAAGTCGTTTTGTTGTGAAGATCAAACAAAATTTCTATATAGCGTTAACTTCGTTAAAGACAAGTCAGAAATTAAAGTCAAATTCTGACATTCGCACTTAATTGCTGCTCAAAACGCTCCCAATCCAATGAAATGATGTATGTAATAGAGATTTGACGTCACGTCGTTACCGTCAACTGCTACAACTTTGCCCACGATGCTCAACTTTGCCTGGCTTGAAAAACATGGTGTTCTTGACCAAACAGCTATTTATATAGGATGTAACAAGAATGCTGGTGATCTGTTTAAGGGGTGAAAAAGTAAGAAAAATTTTTTTCGCGCGATAAAAAAAGTTGGTTTTGTATGGAGGCTCGGCCGGCTGAGATGACGTGTCCCATACAAAAAAAGTTGTTTTCGCCTCCAAATTTTTTTTCCTACTTTTTATTAGTCGCAATACTATAACGGCCTCCTAGCCTAGTCGGTAGTGAGCCTGCCTACGAAGCAGGAGGTCCCGGGTTCGAATCCTGGTCAGGGCATTTATTTGTGTGTTTATCACTGATATTTGTTCCTGAGTTATGGATGTTTTCTATGCATGTAAGTATTTATATATATCTGTATATTATATACTAGCTGTGCCCGTGGCTCCGCCCGCGTGGAATTCGGTCTGTGTCAGAAAATGCTAATTCACCCCTAATTTCTCTCCCGCTACCCTGGAGGCGGAACGTGAAGTAAAGTTGACAGATGGATACGCTAGAGGACAGTAGTCCTGATATTTTTTTACAACTACCACTAAATTAAACTACACTCAAAAATCAATACATTTTTTTTTCGTTATATTTTTTTTTTGCCATGATTTAAACGACATAGAGTAGCAGGTGTATATCGGACGATACAGTACCACTTTCGTACGTACTGTATCGTCCCACGGCAAATGTCATCCAAATCGATCCTCCCGTCAAATCAGTCTAAGCATGAAAGGTAAGAACAGGCGCGGTTGCAGCGCGGTTGAAATTTGGGGGGGGGAGAAATAGAAATTTTATAAATGTTTGAAATTTTTGAAATTTTTGTAATATTTTACATTTTCGTAATATTCGAAATTTTTCACTTCACTTCACTTCAATTTATTCTATTTTATATTTTTTTTATTTCATTATATTTTACATGTTTCTCAATCGTATGGGTGTCGCATTTTCGTGACCCCGGATCCGCGAACCGTCCGGTAAGGAACTTCGTTCCAAAACTACCACCAGTTCTAACCCTACACCTGGCCCGAGAAGTATTATGACCGAAAAGAAACTCGACGGGACTTATTTTTTTCAAAACAGTAATACATTATTAGATCTTAAAGATATAAAATAATGCGTAGTTCTTCAAGAAGACATATCAAAACAGCTTGAGAGATAGATAATGTACCTATTGTTTAATTATAAAGAAAAATAAATCCTAATCTGACTCACAAAACGTTTGATATGTTTTCCTACCTAAACGGTGTCCTATAATTGTTAGATGATTTTGTAGTAGTTTCTGGTTTGGGCCTTACATCTTTGTCCGTCATATATAGTCCTCGAACCTACAATAACCCTTTGACATTAATGACATTTTCAAATATTTTTTAAGAGCGGGTAAAGTTAAATTTAAAGCATCGACGGGTAACTTGTTATAAAATATGAACACCTTGATCAAAAAATTACAAACTATTTCAAATACCAAATTTCATCTAAATAGGTACCACGGTTATTGGTTGCTTCTTCCCCATGTAAACTTCCACCCCTTTTGCATCCGCTTAGTTATTAGGACGATACAATTTTGTCATTATGGCCCACGAGGTCAACTTTTTTTATTCAAAATTAGATCTTATTCCAGAAGATGAAATTTTAAAATATGATGTACTATTTTTAGGACACTGGGTCACTATTCCACTTGTATTTCAATACCAAATTTCATCTAAATACGTACAGAGGTTATTGGTAGTTTCTTCGCCATGTAAACTTCCACCCCTTTTTCATCCGCTTAAGGTATAATTTCTGAGATAAAACTATTTTATTTCCTTTTCCAGAGCTCAAATGATCTCTATACCAAATTTTATCTAAATCAATTCTGCGGTTAATAATTCCCTATACAAATTTCCAACTCCCTTTTCACCCCTTTAGGGTTGATTTTCGGGGTGAAAACTATCCTTTGTCCTTTCTTGAGACCCATACTATCTCTATACCAAATTTCATCTTTATCAGTTCAGAGGTAAAAAAATCCTCATACCAACTTTCAACCCCCTTTTCACCCCCACAAGGGTTTATTATCGGGATGAAAACTATTCTGTCGTTTCTCGGGACTCAAATTATCTCCATACTAATTTCTATTAACAATTCTCCATACAAACTTTCAACCCCTTTTTCACCCCCTCCAGGGTTGATTTTCGGGATGAAAACTATCTCTATACAAAATTTCATCAAAATCCGTTCAGCCGTTTTTACGTGATGCGCGGTCAAATAAACAGACAAACAGATAAACAGATAAACAGATAAAAGACAAAATTCTAAAAATTGTTGCAACGTGTTCTGTTATCGATTCTAAGTATCCCCAGCCAATTTTTTTTCGAATATATTCCATGTACTTACAGACTTTCGACCCTCTTCAGCTTTATTATATGTATAGATATATATATCGTATGTCTAGTACCCATAACACAAGCCTTATTGAGCTTACCGTGGGCCTAGGTCGATTTGTGTAAGATTGTCCTATAATATTTATTATTATTATTATTATTTATTATACCAATTATGCCCATAAACGGATCACCACTATTTTTGTTACAACCTGTATCTTATTCCCGAGATCGGAGAAAGGCGGCCATTATGAGGGTTAAATAAACCCGGTAGGAATATATAATCACTGTTTTTCAAGACAGGCAAAGTTGTAGCAGTTGACGGTATTAATTTATCAAACGTGCTCACGACACAACTAACCATGTAACTCCCAAAAATGTTTTTGGTACGGCCATTTTGAGTCATTTATCACCACCGCTCGCCGTCGGCAGGGTTTTCATCCTCACACCCTGGAGCCTAAGGGGTCGCGCACTGTACGGTTTAAGAGGAATTTCCTCCCACGAACGCTGCGGCTCTGGAATGAACTCCCTGCCGAGGTTTTCCCAGCGGGCTACAGTACCTATGAGGTTCTTCAAAAAAGGAGTGTATAGGTTCTTAAATGGTAGGCAATGCGTTGTTGCTCTCTAATTATCTGGGGTTGCAGGCGTCCATAGGCTACGGTAACTGCTTACCATCAGGCGGGCCGTATGCTTGTTTGCCACCGTCGTGGTATAGAAAAAATATTTTGGGTTTACTTTACATTTCATACAGTAAATATTGTACTAAGCATAAACGTCTGTAAGTGAAAATTTCAATTTTATAATTAAAGAAAAATGGAAAAATTCACCGCGTCGACCAAGATTCGAACTTGCGACCTTTCGGAACACCGGTCCGACCGCTCTGACCAATTGAGCCATCGACGCTTACTCAACTGCGGTGAATCCTTCCATCAGTTCCTTCATTGCTTACGTCAGAGGGAGACGTGTAGCGACATCTACCGTAATAGTCGGTGGTGTACACGACAACAAAGGGCATTATACGGATTTTAGTGACGATGGGATCTCCTTTTGCATAGTGAGACTTTAGGACCCATAGGCCATTTTAGGAAGCAGAGCCACCTAAATTTATGATGTGGTGGGGGTTCAAATGTGCGTGACACATAGATTGAAAAGTATAAGTCTTCGCAACATACGAGTACTTTAAAGGCAAGTATAATTAAGGGTGTACACTGCCGACTATAGGAGAAGGTTGGGTTTAGGTACGCCTACGCTACGCGAAACGATTACGCTAGTAGGGGAGACCGGGGCATAACCGGATAACTAAGGATTAAATTCTGTAAAATATTCATATAAAAGTAAAAGACATATACCTATTTAGCTCGTATATTTAATTGAGATTACAAAGAAACAAACATATTTACGATTATCGTAAGTTTTATTAGAATTAACAACAGAAATCAAAATGTCTATTATTTCCGATTTTGACCCGGGACCCGTACAAAACCGTATACCGTATACGATATTGACCCATAAGTTACTGATTAATAAGGCATCGCCTGCACATGAAATTATTTAACTCCTCTGAGTCGTAGCCCGTGCAGCCCTCATGGGCCCAGCTTTGAGAGCCCAAGCACTGCACCCAGCCCTCATTGATGCGGCTTGTGCCATATTCTTCCAGGCAGTACATGCAAGTATTGTCATCATCAGCGTTAGATTTTTTTTGTTTTTTTGTCGGCGGTGGACATGTTTTATTATAACAGTGCGTGTCTTTTCATAAATCCAGCCAGCCAATCCTCTCCCGCCAGTTGAGTAGTCTTATTAAAACTATGATCGAGATTATTTGCCTCAGCAAATTGATAAGCTAAACGACGCAGATCCTTATACGTGAGACCAAACAGTCGTTTTGCCATGGTCAAAACATGCTCAACTAGTAATTCCTCTTGAGCTGACGTAAGAGTAGGTTTATATCTTCCCAATCCTTTAACTGTCGAAGCAATCAAATCCTGGCTCTTTCTAAATTTCTTGACTCGATCTTGCAGCGTAGATTTAGGAACATTGTAAGTTTGAGCTGCTTTTAAATACCCCATGCCTCCACCACACACGGCTTCGATTGCCTTTTTCATATTTTCCGAATCCCATTATTGTCTATTAGATGTCCTTTTATAAGTACGCGGCATTGTTAAAAGTATCCAAAACAATAAAAATACGCAATAAACAATAAATAATTACCTCCGGGTTAAAACCGTATATGATACTATTTTACCCCATACGGTTGTTACCCAATGGCTACACGTACAAACAAGTCACTCACTACTACACACAAAACGAAATACCAGGGTAAAACTTATTTAAAAAAACAATCAAAGCTAATCATTTTAATATAATTAATTCGATACTCACCTCATTGCACGTTCAAATTAGTGATTGCCACATGAATTTTCATAAAAATAACATCAGATACGCCGAAAAACAATAAATTTAAATAACTCGATGCAACCCGTGCGCACGGCGAACACTTTTTGTTGACAAATAGCTCCTATTGGTCAGCGCCGAAGAGCGGCTCGTGAGCGGGAAATTTGAACTAATGGCTGAAATAAGCGTGGTGTACTGTTATACCCCGGTATACGGTTTTGTACAGGTCTCCCCTACGCTTTGTGAAACGAATTTACTTTTAAGTTTTAATTAAATCAATCAATCTTCAATAAAACACACACGATTAAATTGCCTCTTAATGTTAACATTTACATACATTAAAGTACATGACTCAGTCAATCACTCAGCTGCTCTTGCTATAGGTCTTACCTACACTCATAAATTCACTTAAACGGACAAAAAGTTTCGACCTTCGACCTTCGTGTCCGATCTTGTCTTGTTGTCCTTCCGTGGCATAGAAATGGTATTCAACATTCTAAGCTAAAAGCTTCAGCCATAGGAGCGGTAGAAAACAATGTTTGATTGCATTTTCTTCTGCTAGAAAAGGCTTAGATTACGCCATTGATTTATACAAAAAGGGAGAAATGGTACCAGGCGCTCGATTGTGTGCCATCAAATATAGGTTGTGGGACCTATATTGAATTAGTTGTGTGGCAGAGTCTCTCAGTCACACTTTGTGCAATGGCGCTAAATATGGATGTCTCCCTTTGTAACGCTAGTCTTTTATTTAGTTTTTATTTAAATTAAAACAAGCAGTACAATAAAAAAAGTATATTAAAACAACGTGATTTTATATAAAAATAAAAAGATGATAATATAGGGTAGATTTAAAATAAGAGCAGATCTCAGGGGTAAGTTCGTGGTAACAATTTAGATTGAGCCCGTATTCACTTATGCACGCTTTTTAACGAGTGCCACTTCCCTGCTGTGCGCTCGGTGCTGAGGTGGCAGTTGCGCATGGACACGGTGACGTCACGTCTGCAGGTCTTCACTGGTCAGTAGGGCAACGCGTAGACTCCGGAGCCGGTGTTGGTGATGTAGGTGGCGAGGGCCCTGGAATTTTCCATTTTGGACATTTAGTAAAAAGTCCGATTTTGCGTTACTGCCTGCAACATTTTGCCGCGTGAAGAAAAAGCGCAAGATGGAAGTGCAGATAGCAGGAAGGCAAGCTCAGAGCATTAAATAGTGATCAGTGATGTGGTAGTAGCATACAAAATCAGCTCAGTTCTCTTTGGCAAGTATTTATACAGTGAAAAGTATTTAATTCACAGCATGTAAGTATCTAACTGTGGAAATTATAATGAAAACAAATCGGTGAAGTAGCAATTACTAAGTTTCACTATAGATATATTTAATTACAAGTTAAGTTTCAATTTGAAAACCATGGTTGAATTTTTTAGTCAAAGTCAAAAAAGTTAAATATGGTAGGTTTACTGTACAACATTAAAGCGTAATGAAAAGGATATTAACTACATGGTGAGCATTAATAAGCATTATTAAAATGGAAATATGTAGCTAATGATTAAAATTAGTAAAAGTTATAAAAATATAATTTCGCAACATTCACCCAAGCGGGGGAAAACACTCGCACAATTAAATTTAGAACATAATAAAAGTTTAACAAATTAATACTATATGTTTTTAGGAATTTCCGAGCGAAAATTTGTTAGCGGCTATGCTTAGCCATTATCACATGGGTGCGGACACATTGCGTCGCCGCAGAAAGCCAAATGGACGAGATCCCATACGTGAGCTCCCCTCGCACCCCTCTAAGACGACACCTACGTCACTTACGTGACTTGCGATACACAGGCGCCTGCATCACAGCGTATAGCAATAAATATTCTAATGTTACTTGTATATACAGATTAAGAGGCAATCATAAGTTTATTTTATTTACTTTTTAGAAGTAATTATGTAGTTTTACTGTTATTTTTTAATAACCTAAGAACGTAGAACCTAACGTTACACCTTACATACCCGTGTTAACTAACCTATATAGGTTTATCTCTTTTGCCGATGCACATACATTACAGCGGTGTGTAGCATTTTACAAGTGTGTAGGTGCTGGACCACATTTCAGTTTGGTTTACTATGAACGTCACTCATCTTCCTTTTTGTATATTTCTATGGATTACGCGCGTTGTAAATGTTGTAATATCGCAAACATTGTGTCGTACAGTACGGCCATTTATAACGTTGACGATTTCAAACGCTTCTCGAAAATGTCGTACCGCTAGTAAGATTTGACGATATTGTTACATCTTACAACCCTCTAGCTGTAGGTACTGTAAAGGTTGTATACCTTTACAGCCTCTCTTCTCGAACACTGTCTGGCGCGGTGTTATTTAAAAATAGAATGCAATGTTCTATGTCAGACGTTCGGGATTCTAGAATGGACAGCCTAGACGGAGAGTCGAATCGAATGTATTAGCGAATGATAAAAAAAATATAGTATATTAAATAATTACAAGTGTTATTCATTGAGGATACCCACCACAGTACTTAGCATTTTAAAGTAATTAGTGCATTTATTGCGAAACAAATCAATACCGATAATAACAACAATAATGCTTAGAAAAAAAAAGCATTCTGGTACCGTTCATTCGTGGTGGTTCATTTCTAAGCATTGTGGTACCGTTAGCAGACGTTCTGCTTAATATAAAATTAATTATAACAACAATACTTTGACAATGACAACCTACATGACATCATGTACAGTGAAAAAACAAATTTGTCAAAGCTGCCAGCTATTATTAAATATTCAACCTCTTATCTCCTAATCTCTCGATACAATGGTAAACTGTAGTATTTGAAGCTTTTAGACTCGACACGTAAAAATATGGAAATTTAAAGAGAAAGTATACCTACCCATTTTAAGATATACTTACTGCAATCGAGTCCACCCTCGATTCTGAACAGTTTTCAGGTTTTCAGTCTTGGGTGTAACACGTTGTATGAATGTACATTAAAATTAATTAGTAAAAAACCTTTCTAAATGAAATAGGAGCATGTATTTACATGCTTGGAATTAAGAATTAATAAGCGATTAATTCAATACTTCAATATTTACAAACGCAAATTATTGGACTTCGTAATCCATAATATCTGAAACCGGCCGGCGCGCCTAGATAATGTCGCTCGACTCAACTAGCATGTGTTTAAAGTAGGTAATGGATTGCACTTAAATTGAAAAGGACATATCAACACGTTGTAGTGTTTCGAATAGGTAATAAATTTTTCATATTAAGAATTTCATAATAAGATCACACGAGTGTTTTAAGGCCTAATTACGTACAGTTGCATACACTGCTTTATCTACACTCATATTATTGATCCAAAATGCCGTATTCCTAAACCATAGAATGGCCGCCATTGCACCGCGTCGTGGCCAACTGGATTGTGTCGGCGTGGCCAACTCGATTGTGCCGGCGGTCGCGCGGGCGGGTGTCGCCGGCCGCGGGCGCGTGCAGGTGTACATTATGTTATCAAAACTCATAGCACATCAATAATTGAGCATGAAAAGTTAAAATTGCGATACTGCCACAGATAAGAAACTTATCATAGTGAAATCGTTTGTTGTAATGCTGGTCATAGCCTACGGTTTTTGAACGCATTTTAGAGGACTTACAATATGAGTGTAGATAAAACATTTTGTTGTACGAGGCCTGCCTTTTAAGTTCTGTCGTTTGCAAACCTCCCACGATTTTATTTAAAAAAACCTTGTATCATCGTAAAATATTTGAATTTTGAACTCGAAAACAAAAGAATGACTCGAGATCGGCCGAATAGTTTCAGTACAGCGTCGGTTCAAAGTTGACAAGTCAGCTGTGAAAATGGAAATTTCGAACTTTTGGGAAAAAAAAGTTTCTTTAACCACAATATGTTTAATCACAATACAAGACTCCGCATAATTATGGAATAATAACTAATATATCTAATAATAATAACTATGTTACCATATTCATTCCTAAAAATAGTAATGAATATGGTAACAGAGTTTGGACTTCTTACATACCTAAAGTCCTAAACAGCTTTCCCAAAGAAGTTATAGAAAATCTAGATAAAAAACCTAAGAATATTAAAAATATTGTTAAAAAATCACTGATAGATACCAATGTAAATGGTAAAATAGATTAATATTATTTAATTTAAAATAATTTATGTTAAAAAATAATAGCTTGGTAATACAATCTTAAATGTAAAAGATTAATACTAAGTTAAGTGAAATTGTTATTAACCCATTTCATTAAAATAAACAGTTTAATTTTTTTCACATACATGTTTGGTAGGTACAATTTTTGTGCGAAGAAAACTCGATTTAATATTTAATTTCCTCGATAGAATTATTCGTCAATGTAATTTTTCATCGTCGACAATTCGCACAGCGCGCCTTTGTACCGAGTCCCTTAGGAGAGTACCCAAGCTGGTACTCAGGCGCTCCTGCTCAAAGGTGACAGCAGTACTCCTTATGGGGTCTGACTTGCGACTTGTATAGAAGCAGTCTCTGCCCCGGAGTGAAGTATCCCCTCTCTCTATTGAGCACACCGAGCGTTTTTGATTCCAGCGTGGCCTTCACTTCAAGGTGACTACGGATTTGGACGTCCCTGAAAATGTCGACACCGAGGATCCCAATACTCGACATGTAAGAGTTGTGCCTTGGAACGGACAAGGGGCCACAGTAAATGGGGTTTTCATAGCGGTAAACACGTACGCAAACTTGTGCCTGTGTTGTAGACAACGTAAATGATTTTATTTGACATTAAATAAAGATTATTTTAAACTGCAGTTGTTCACTCACAACACTGCACTGGACTTACTACTATTTGTAATGAAACACTTCACTTGACAACTTAATACTCATTTATTCGATGTTCTATTTAACTTATATATGTGGCGTACAAAAATCTCGATAGCGCGATGTAGTCGGTAGTACAGCGCCATCTACTGGCATATTGGGCAACTATAAAACTAAACATTACAGCATTTAACATTATCGGCCCCCAAGGACGAATTGTCCTTAGTAAAGATCCATGTAAATAAAACAAAGAATAACAGTGAAGTTAGCAACATGTGAACATCTACATGAATCGAGAATCATAAAATTCAATAACACAGTGGAACTCAAATAGAACTCATCAAAAAACTAAAAAACACGTGAAACTTCTCAACAGTTTATAGCTAAGGATCCACAGGTAGAGGGCAAATTTTAGCTATGGGCCTGCGCAAAGTACCATTCTTTAATTTTAATGTGACCACTCGTGTTAAACCGTCTCTACCAGGATGCTTATCTACTATACGACCTAATAACCACTTTCCAGGAGAGAGTCTTTCATCCTTTATTAAAACTACAGTACCGATATCAGGATCAGGATTAGTAACAGTCCATTTATACCGGTTTTGTAGTGTTGTTAAATACTCAGAACTCCAACGAGTCCAAAGCGATTGCAATATCCTTTGAAGCAATTGCCACCGATCCAAACGGGATACTGGCACGGTTACGAGACTATCTTCTGGAACAGTGATAGGAGCTTCACCTATAAGAAAATGTCCCGGTGTAATTGGAGAAGCATCATCAATTGAATTACTGATAGGAGTTAACGGACGTGAATTTACACAAGACTCCACTTGAGTCAGCAACGTCGAATACTCTTCAAAAGTGAGAAGAGTCTGTCCGATCACACGCTTTAGGTGAGTCTTAATCGACTTCACACCAGCTTCCCAGAGTCCACCGAAATGTGGAGAGCCAGGAGGAATGAAGTGCCATGTGGTTTGGTCGTTCGCCAAAATCTCCGATATTTCTCCAACTACTTCTGAGTTCCTATTCCTAAACATAGTGTCAAGCTCTTTAGAGGCTCCAACGAAGTTAGTGCCACAGTCGCTCCACATATCACTACAATGACCGCGTCTAGAAGTGAAACGACGGAAGGCAGCAATAAAAGCAGCCGTGGACAAGTCACTCACAAGTTCTAAATGAATTGCCTTGGTCACGGTGCACACAAACAAAGCAATGTAGGCTTTACATGTACGTTGACATCTACCAGGGTACAATTTTAACTGGACTGGACCAGCAAAATCTACTCCGCTTTTACGGAAGGGCTTATCTGGCGTTACTCGATACGCTGGTAACTGACCCATGAATTGGTTGATCGGTGTTGCAGACTGTTTGAAACAAGGGATACATTTATGAACTAATTTCCTAACTAAATTCTTAGCACCGATTATCCAATATTTACAACGAATTCCATTCAGAGTCAGTTGAGGACCTCCGTGCAAGCAATGAATGTGAGCGTCATTTACAATTAAAACAGCTAAATGAGCATTACGTATACGTCCTGTAACTCGAATAATGCCATTTTCATCTATAAATGGGGCAAGTGGGGTCAACACACTAGATTTCGGAAACCTCTGACCTTTTCTCAGCATTTGTAACTCATCTTGAAACCAAAACTCTTGAGAGAGTCGAATGCAAACATTTATGGCATATCTCAATTCGCTAACTGTGAGATGCTGAGGAAAAGTCTCTGGAACTGTTTGATTACGTTTGGCATCAATTCTTGTTTGACATATCTTTACAAATCGCAATAAATATGCTGTAACGCGAATCAATTTTGACAGGGTAGAGAATCTAGTCAAATGTGCAAGTCGATTGTCACATTCATTCGATACACCAGTGTGAAGTGCAACTATCTTACTATCTTACCCTTTTAAATTTTCTTTGGCTTCTAGTTCTGTAGTTGGTATGTCGAGAGAGAGCGAGCGACAGTCATCAAAGTCATTAGTTTGGTGAAGTATAGTTGGTCCGCGCCACCACAGATCGCAGTCTTTAAACAGGTCGGGACGAATGCCACGCGACGCAACGTCCGCAGGGTTATCAGCCGATTTGATGTGGTGCCACCGGCCACTACTAACATTATTAACAATTTCAGTAACTCTATTCGCTACGTACGTCTTCCATGTGCTAGGGTTTCTTCGAAGCCACGCTATTACAATCATTGAGTCTGTCCACGCGAAAACAGATTCCTCAGGCAATCGAAGACTGTGCTGTACATCTTTGAGTAACTTTGAAAGCAGTACCGCGCCACACAGTTCCAAACGTGGCACAGAGACTTGTTTAACTGGTGCCACCTTTGTTTTCGCAATAACTAGTGAGACGTGGATCTCGTGAGGCGTGATAACTCGCAAATATACCACAGCAGCGTAAGCTAAACAAGAGGCATCACTGAACCCGTGAATTTCCACCCTTTCCTTGCCGTCAAATTGTGTGTGAACCCAACGATCTAAATGCAAGGTTGGCATGTGACAGAGCTGGTCCCTATAGCTTGACCACTCTGCGGCAAGTTCGAGAGGAAGTGCATCTGTCCATCCAATACCACTCAACCAAAGTTTTTGCAAAAACATTTTTGCAGTGATGATCACAGGCCCTAAAAAACCTAAAGGGTCATATGATCTAGCAATATCTGACAGTACTGACGTTTTCGTGAAGCTTTCTGTGGGTTCTGAAATATCTACCTTAAGTTCGAAGACATCGTGATGTGAATTCCATTTAATACCTAAAGCTTTGATGGTATCATCAAGCTTGATCTCGACACTCGGTTGATTCGTTTTTTCAGAGCTAGGAATATTCTTTAAGACGTCAGAACTGTTGGATGCCCATTTGTGCATTTCAAATTTACCTTTTGCCATAGCTTGTGTGATACGACTTTGTAACTTAGTAGCTTGTTCCACGTCATTCGCACCTGTGAGCAAGTCATCCATATAAAAATCATTACTTATGACTTCTACTAAGTCTGGAAACTCCTCTTTCTCATCCTGTGCAAGCTGCTTCAGCGTGCGAATAGCGAGGAACGGAGCACACGATATACCATACGTTACAGTCAACAAACGTTTCTCTATAACTTGATCTTGTGAAGATGAGCGCCACAGTATGCGCTGATAGTCAACGTCTTCTTTAGCCACGAGTATTTGGCGATATATTTGCTTAACATCCGCAAGCAAACAAATCTTGTGAGTACGCCATCTAACAATCAGATCTCGTAGGTCTTGCAACAGTGATGGTCCAATTAGCAGTTCGTCGTTAAGAGAAGAACCATCTGACGGCTGTGCAGTTCCATCGAAGACTACTCGAAGCTTGGTCGTGGTGCTGGATTCTCGTATCACTGCATGGTGAGGTAGATGATAGACTTTGTGAGTGGGCTTATGTTGTGTGTCTACATCTTCCAGGTGATTCAGCTTTTGATCGATAAAGTCCGCATAATATTTCTGAAATTTAGGCTTGTGTGCGAATCTTTTCTCCATATGTATTAATCGTTGTAGTGCGATTTGTCGAGAGTCACCTAAGTTCTTTTCGTGATCATCTTTAAAGGGTAATCGTACGACGTAACGACCATCGTCTTGTCTGTAGTGAGTTTCTGTATAGTGATCTTCACACTGCCTCTCAAGATGTGTCATCGGTTTCTCATTTGGCTTGTACTCTTCAGTCTCCCAGAATTTGCGAAGGAGTTAATCAACCTCAACATGTGTGTGGTATACTTTAATATTGTGAGGTGGTAGACCGCTTGACGATTTTGGCGCTCCAGAGATAAACCATCCCAGTTTCGAGTTTTGTGCTATGAGCTTCTCATCATCATATTTATGAAGTCCTTCTAGTACAATACACGCATAGACCTCGACACCCAGTAGAAGATCTACGGGTCCCGGTCGTTCCAAGTGAGAATCCGCTAGTTGCAATTGAGACAGGCCAGGCCATTGCGAGATGTCAAATTCTTTGTCAGGTACCAGACCATTAATCTTTGAGAGTACGTGAGCGTTAACTTGCATTAAATGGTGAGTGTCTATCGGTGAGTAAAGATCTAAGTTAACGACGTGCAGTTTCTTTGTAGTTTGATCCTCAAGACCTGTGATATTAACTGGCTCTAGTGTCTTCTTCAGCCGCAGCATTTGCACTGCCGACTCCGTAATGAAGGTTCCTTGTGAGCATTGATCAATAAGGGCTCTGAGTTGTACGAGAGAACCACTGCTGTCCTTCACGTAAATCTGTGCTGTAGCCAGTATAGATTGCTTGTCGTTTTGTGTAACTTTCAGACTTGTGAGTTTCTTAGTTGGTGTGTCTTCAGGTTCTGTGAGTGTCTCCGTTGTGAGTGGCTTTTCAATAGTGCTCTGGTAATGCAAAAGCGTATGGTGTTTGCGATTACAAGTTCTACATGTTGTGGCTTGTCTACAGTTCCGTATGGAATGTCCTTTGACAAGGCAATTGTAGCATAAGTTGTTGTTTCTTACAAAATCTTTGCGTTGATCTAATTCTAATTGTGCGAATTCAGTGCAGTGACAGATGTAGTGACTTTTCTTACAATATGAGCATTCCGTATCAACTTTAGTGGTGAAAGATCTCACATTCTTCTCTTTAGGTGTAGTTGCTGTTTGTTGATATGAGATCTCTTTCTTTTCTTTCTTTTGTGTAGCTTGTACCATTTCCATAGCTCTGAATCGTCCCTCCAAGTATGATGTGAGATTCTTAAAAGAGGGCAACTCTGTAGATGACCCAAGTGACTGCTCCCAAGCTTTGTGAGTTTCATTATCTAACTTGGATACCACAACATGCACGATAATCGAATCCCAAGTAGTTGTGTCAATCTTCAAATTTGCTAGACTACTGAGACACTGGTTTGTAGTATCAAGAAGATCCTTGAGGCCTTTAGAGCATTCGTATGTGAGTTTCTTTTGATTGAGCAGGCTATTCAGTATAGTATTAGCAATCACTCTATCGTTACTATAGCGGTTTACTAAGGCGTTCCATGCCTTAGTAAACATAGTTGGCAGCTGTGAGCTCGAAATGACGGACGACTTGTTCTGCTTCACCTTTCAAGCATGATCTCAAATAATGATGCTTGTGTATGTCACTCAAACCTGGTTCATTGTGTACCATAGAGATAAATAAATCCTTGAAGTGCATCCATTCTTGGTAATCACCGGAGAACGAAGGAAGATTTATGGCTGGGAGTTTACTCTTTGTGACAACTTGAGGTTGAGAAGCATGAGGCACTTGAAGTGAGGCAACTTCTTGAATTGTGATTGGTTCCGTCAATTCCAATAAACTAGTTTTGAACTCCATGTAGAAATCTTCAACGTCATTGTAAAGAGCTTTAAGTTCCTTTTTCTCTTCAACTTCCACTGATGTCTTCAATATTTCTCGGTGTTCAGTAACAAATTGATTCCAGTATTCTTCGAGCGACTCTATGCGTATTTTCAAATAACTTGCCGCATATCGTGTCGACGAAGTCTTCTTGAAATTAATGTAAACTCTTTTAATCTGACTGAAAAGTTCTTCTTGTGATGCTAAGTTAGCCATTATTGTTAAAATTTACTAAGTGTTTGACAGATTTAAAAGTCTTTATTTTATTCTAAGTTATTTTCTAACCGAAAATACGCTAAGTCCAAGAATTCACAAATTCGACTAAGTCCAAATTTTAATCAAATTTCTTCTAAGTGTTTTTTTCAACGGTTTTTTTTCTAAGTCCTAAATCACGCGAAATTGCACTAAGTCTTTTTTTGCACGAAATATTCTAAGTGTTTGTTACCGCGAAAATTCACTAAGTCTTTGACACATCACTTTTTTTTCCACTGTCACTGTACTCACGGTTATCCTAGGTTCCGAAGGACCAATGTTCACTCACAACACTGCACTGCACTTACTACTATTTGTAATGAAACACTTCACTTGACAACTTAATACTCATTTATTCCATTCGTTGGTCAACTGGGCCCGCATAGCACTGAGCCCACGGGCTAAGTTGACCATTTTTTTTTCTTTACGGGCGACTTGACCCAAGGGTCAATTCGGCCCGCGGGCTCAGTCTACCATTACTTACCGCCTAAGAGTCAATTCAGCCCGCGGGCTCAGTCTACCATTACTTACCGCCTAAGAGTCAATTCAGCCCGCGGGCTCAGTCTACCATTACTTACCGCCTAAGAGTCAATTCAGCACGTGCACGTGACATGTTTAAACAGTTTTCTGTATTTTGTTTGGCTTCTTTACATAATAATAATATGATTACATTGAATTGCTGACATGTAATATTTAAGAATATGTATTATCAATAAACGATTTTATTAAATAATTATATGCTGGAAACATAATTATTTTCATAAAGTATTAATTACAGCTGACCCTTGGACATAGTCCACAGTTCTCTTACTTACGCTTACTCAACCTATGGGTTCAATGCAATCCATTATGCCTAAACTGCAAGGATCTTTATGCCACACCTGGCCATAAAGTGGGTTTTGTCGGAAACGCACCAAGTTTGTCATGCTACTTCAGTCAGCCTTAGTATCCAGTAATGAGAATGAAGCCCTATGGTTGACTGGTAGATAATGCCATTTGGCATTAAGTCCGTCATTTGTACATTAGTTTGTATTTTGTGCAATAAAGTTTAAATAAATAAATAAATAAATTATTCACTACATTTGTAATAGAAATAGAAAGAGATTGCATAACATTCGTACTTGCCTACTGGCAGGCACACATTAATTCAGACATTTCTGACGTAACACAAAGACGATGTCACTGTCTTTGTATTGACATTGAATTTCTGTTTGTTTCTGAACTGCGTGAATTATATTCAAGATAGTTAGTTACCTACCGAAAATGCAACCGTACCCTTATAAACCAGGTGGGCCCGCGACATCTAGTTCGGATGCCATGGAATTTATATCATCACAACGAGGGGGGTGTATTATGCTGAAATCTGGTTACCGGTACCGTATAAAAAGGAAAAACAAAGACGAAACGACTTTGTGGAGATGTGTGAAAAGTAAGTGTTACGCTGCTGTAAAATCTAAAGGTGAAAATTTTGTCATTCTTCATGAAACTCGACACAACCATGATCCCGATTTTTCCGAAAATGAAATAAAGAAGTATATGGACTGCTTGAACAAAGGAGTCGTCAATGATTTGACCACTCCCATATCGCACATATACGACGACATAAATGATAAAGTTTTAGACGCTGGATTGGACAATACAAAAAAAATACCTACTTTTGAAAATGTTAAGAAAAAATTGTACCGTAAACGTTACGCATCCCTAGGAATAAAAAAGATTACTTTTAAAAATAAAATGGATATTATAATACCGCAAAAATTTTACTATTTATTATACGCTGACTACACGCACAATAAAGACAGAATTTTAATTTTTTCATGTTGTGAGTTGCGGCAGTTATTACCAAAACACAAAAAGTTTTATGTTGATGGGACATTTAAATCCTGTCAAAGGAATTTTTATCAGCTCGTTACAATACATGCTGATTTTGGCAGCGATAGAAACAAAATCAAAGTGGTGCCAGTGTTATATGCATTGTTACCAAATAAAATGAAAAAAACGTATGAACTTTTGTTTAACCTAATTAAAAACCAAGAGCCATTGTGGAAACCCACACACATCAAAGTGGACTATGAAAAGGCTCTAATATCAGCCTTAATGAACACCTGCCTGGGCGTCCAAATTCATGGCTGTTACTTTCATTTCACGACATGTTTGTGGAGAAAAGCAAGAGAATTAGGCATGAAGAAGTCAAAGTTGGTCAAAGTCCACATTAAGCGATTGTCAGCGTTGGCACATTTGCCGTTTGAAAATGTACTTGATGGTTGGCTGTACTGTTTAGAGGAAGGGCCGAAGACGACAAAAACAAATAGTTTTAATAAATTTTTTTTTGACACCTGGATGGACCCCTTCTCAATATATTTCGGTAAATGGACGTGCTATAAACAGATTAACCGCACCAATAACATGATCGAAGGTTGGCATAGCAAAGTGAACAAGCTACTGAAGCCAAAGCCGAATATTTTACAAGTACTGGTGATAATACAACGGTTAATTAGAAAAGATGTGGACAAAGTTAGAAAAAGTTACTTTTCTAAAAGGCTGCCAGATACCATTGAAGTTAATGACAAAATCGAAGAAAAAATTAATGAATTTGAAAATAATATAATTAGCCTAGAATTATGTATCGAACAGTTAAGAATGTGAATGCCTATAAGTAATACATAACCAAGTTGTTATTTTTTTTATGAGAATCAAAGGATTTATTTCATTGGTAAAACAACAGCGACAGGATGGATCGTGGGACTTTTCAGAAGTGACGTAGAACCGCCCCGTGCAAACCAAAACCTGGGCGACGATGATCGCAGTTTTTCGCACAATAATTATCCTATTTTTATCGGCTTTCATTTGAGATTGCTAAAAACGCACTGTGTATGAAAATAAATTGGATGATTGTCCGAAAAATAGCGACCATCTTGGCCAATTTTGGTTTACACATGGCGGTTCGACGACTTGGTAGCTTTAATCCCGCGAGCCAAACGTATGTTGTAACATTTCTAAAGTTGCCTACTAAGTCGGTTTTTTTATGTTTCGGTAAATAATTTTTTGTAGCATACTGTCACATTTTAATTTAAACTAAGGAGGATTGTTTATTTAATACGTTTCAATAAAATTTCCTTTTAGAAAAATAACTTTTGCTTCTTATTTGATCATGTCATTTCGGAACCGATCGTAGTACAGGACGGCAAGTTTTGAGTCGATAAAATTGAATATTAAACGCCATAAGTAGGTAAGTCTTTAAATCAACATCGATTGTCCCGAAAATCACTATCATTTATTAGATTCAATCATTAACGTAAATACAGCATTAACAATGTTTTTATTATTTAGTGCATTCAAATGGAGGTATGCTTTGGAGGAGTTTGTGTGGGTGTGAGCCCGCGGGTCGAGTTATCCAATTAGTGTGGGTCGATTCACCTTCGAAATGAAACGAAGTAGGCAACTCAACCTGCGGCTCAGTTGACCACTTACTGGTAAATAGTAGTCGACTGAACCCGCGGGCTGAGCGGACCCTTATCGATAAATAGTAGTCGACTGAACCCGCGGGCTGAGCGGACCCTTATCGATAAATAGTAGTCGACTGAACCCGTGGGTCGAGTTATCCGATTAGTGTGGGTCGAGTCACCTATGAAAAAAAACGAAGTGGGCAACTGAACCTGCGGGCTCAGTGCTCAGCGGACCCAGTTGACCACCAAACCTTTTATTCGATGTTCTATTTAACTTATATATGTGGCGTACAAAAATCTCGATAGCGCGATGTAGTCGGTAGTACAGCGCCATCTACTGGCATATTGGGCAACTATAAAACTAAACATTACAGCATTTAACAGCAGTTATAAAGAGCGTTGCATCTCTTTTTTTCACGGGGTCTTAGGCGAGGACCCTGCCCCTGCGCCAGTCCGAGTGGCGCAGCGCCCTATGGCCACCACCGCCGCGGCGCCGATGGCCTGCACCACCGCCACTATCACCACCAGCGCCGCCCACCTCTGCCCGCTCAGCATGCACGGTTCCTCTGTTATATGAGCGTTCTTGTCTAATTCCTCTTCGTCTGATGATTCTGTAAATATGTTATATAGAATAATAACAATATAATCTGAATGAACTCAACAGTTACGTATAGTTATTTTCACCCAGGCGCGGATCGAGGATTTTATTCGGGAGGGGGGGTGGGGGGGTTCCTTAACAAACGGTCGCTGCAAAAGCCCCTGCCGTCGCCATCCCTATATTCGCGCCTGTGTTCACTTTATCCTTTAATAAGAGTGTGGAAAGTTACATTTAATCCTCTAGAGTGAAAAGTAATTTAGTACAAGTTTTGGTTTGTTTCTAATGCGTTAACTTGTTCGATATACTTTCATGCGATGATTTTGAATGATAAATATTGAATACCATCAATTTTTGATTACATTTTAATGAAATTGATATCGGGGCGCAGGTTTCTGTTGATAATTAAAAGATTTGGAATCACTTTTTCCTTTTATTTCACACAAACTTATTATTTTATTACAGAGCGATACTTCTTGTTCAAGTCATGGTGGAAGAGAGAGAGAGAGCACAGATAAGTTAGACTTATACATTAGGTGTCGGGGAGATGTTTGAGTTGCACTTTTTTCAACACTCTTCCTCAACACAAACATTTCTCAACGAGACCCAATTTTTCTACAAGTTTTACAAAAATAGTTTTTCCTAAGGGTTTAGTAAAGACATCTGCTAACTGTTCTTTAGTACTAATGTATTCTACTTTTACAATATTTTGTTCTACCTTTTGCTTAATATAGTTATACTTAATATCAACATGCTTTAGTCTTTTCTGGTCAGTGTTTTTTATTGCTTTAATTGTGCTCTGATTATCCTCATAGACTTTTACATTGTCAACTTTAATATTTAAATCATTTAAAAGTTTTAACATGAAAGAAGCCTCCATAATCGCTTCACACAGAGCTACAAATTCAGCCTCTGTCGTGCTTAAGGTAACTGTAGTCTGTTTTTTAGATCTCCAAACTACACTATTATTAAATACTTTAAACAGATATCCAGATGTTGATTTTCTGTCCTCGGTCCTAGCAAAATCAGCATCTGCATATCCTACCAAAGGCTCACTCGACTCATCTTTGGTATATAGTAATGATAAATTTACAGTCTTTTTAACATATCTCAGTAAACGTTTCAATGCACGCCATAACTCTGCACTGGGCTTAGATTGAAATCTTCTTAGGTAGTACACACAAGCTGCTAAGTCAGGCCTAGAGCCTACAGTCGCATACATAAGTGATCCTATTAATGATCTACACTGGTGTTCATATGACATATCAACAGTTTCATTTTCGTCAAATTTAAAATTAACATCCATAGGTGTATCACAACCTTTACAATTTTCCATATAAAACTTTTTAAGTACATTTTTTAAATATTTAGATTGTTCTATTGAGATGCCCTCTGACTGTTTTTTAATGGATATTTTCATTTCATTACATACATTAAATTTTCATTTCCCATGTCTTTCATGCGAAATTTGGTTTTCAAAAAGTTTTTAACTGACTCTACATCTTTTAAGCTATCGCTGAGGATCAATAAATCGTCTACATATAGGAGTAAGTATAAATTCCCCTTTGTAAATAAGCAATAGTCATTATCTGATCTTTTAAATCCATATGAAATAATCGTCTCATTAAATTTTTCATACCAATATTTTGGCGACTTTTTTAACCCATATAAAGATTTCTTAAGCTTTAGTACATAGCCATCCTGTACATGCATTCCATCTGGAGGTTTAATATACACATCCTCGTCTATTCTTCCATAAAGGAAAGCTCCTTTCACATCCATCTGGTGAATATGGTAGTCTTTCCTGGCAGCCACTGATAACAATGTCCGGAGTGTCTGTAGTCTTAAAACTGGGGAGTACACATCTTCAAATTTCTCTTGCTGTTGGTAACCTCGAACTACTAGTCTTGCCTTACAAATAGTGTTGTTTCCTGTATCTTTCCTTGTAAATACCCATTTCGCATCGAATATTTTCTTGTCTGGTCTTGGCACGATCTCAAAAGTTTCACTTTCTTCCAATACTTTCAGTTCTTCAAATACCGCTTTCTCCCAGTCCTTTTTGTCTTCTCTTTCTTGAATATCGTTATATGTAACTGGCACGTCTTCATAATAACTAGTAAGCAGAGCGAACAATGCTTTATCATCACTTTCTTCTAAATCAAGTATATAGTCTTCTTGCCATTTTGGCTTTCGAATTTTCCTTTTCTCTCTTCCTCCTTCACAACTTATCTCTTCCTTTTCTGGTTCATTTTCTTGCATATCATCTGATGTTTCTATGTTTTTAATCTCTTCTTTTTTCTTTTCAGGTTCAGGTGTGTACTCAGTCTGTTCTGAAGTGTCATAATCCGGTATATTAAATGTCTTGTCCAATTTTATCGGTCTCTCATCAAATATTACATTTCTTGCTGTCACTGCTCTTTGTTTTTCTTCATCAAAAAGTTTATATCCTCCTACGTTGTATCCAATCATAATCATTTTTTTACCTTTGTCATCAAGTTTTCTTCTTGTTTCTTTTGGTACATGATTGTACGCTGTACATCCGAACACTCTCAGGTTTGACACATCAGGTTTGCGTCCTTCCCATAGTTCACACGGTGTTTTCTCTCTTCCTGAAACTGGACTTCTATTTGTTACATATGTTGCGAACAAGATTGCTTCTCCCCAAAATTCTTTCTTCATGCCAGAGTCTATTAATGCAGTCCTGGCTTTGTCCATAAGAGTATTATTCATTTTTTCCGCGACTCCATTCATCTCTGGGTTGTATGGCACTGTATGTTGCATGACGATTCCATTCTTATTACAAAATCCCCTAAACTCATCTGAAAGGTATTCACGGCCATTATCGATTCTCAGCTTTAACAAATTTGTATTAAAATGCTTTGTTACCATATTGTAATAAGTTTCAAACTTTTTGAAAACCTCTGATTTATGTCTAATTAAGAACACCATAGTAAAATGTGTAAAATCATCAATGAATGTTACAAAATATTTATTTCCATCCCAAGTGTCAGGTGTAATCGGTCCGCAGACATCTGAATGTACCAATTCTAAAGGTTTGTTAGCTCTACTTCCTACTTTATTAAATGGTTGTCTACGACTTTTGCCTAAAATACATGGTTCACATAAACTGTCACTTACAATTTTATTTTTTAATTCCGACAAACCATCTACCAGATTTTTACGCACAAGTAAATTTAAATTTTGTGAGCCTAGGTGACAATAACGTCTGTGCCATAAATTTGTATCGGTTGCGTTCATTAACTGGCAAGTATTGACATGACTTTGACAATTAACTGTGTATAATGTTCCTTCTTTGTTACCAATCATTATTAACCAATTATATTTATATACTCGTACCTTTCCATATGCAAATTCGATCCTTAATCCAACATCCTCCATTTTTGACACAGATAATAAATTTTTTCTTACATCTGGAACATAATACACATTTTTTATTATACATTTATTTTCTTTATTTCCTACTCTGAACACTGCCTCTATATTCCCTATACCAATGCAGAAATATTTCTGGGTACTTTTAATTCTATATAGTCTGTAAAATGATCCAGTGAATTTATTAGGTGATCAGAACATCCTGAATCTACATAAAATTTCATATTAGGTTCACTACTCACATTACCACAAAAGAATGCCGTTGTATCCTCATTTTCTTCCACATAATTGGTACTTCGTTGGGTCCATCCTCGGCCACGGGAAGAGCCCTGACTCCATCCGCCACGGCCACGCCCCTGACTGAATCTGGTACCTCTGCCAAATCCACCACGTCCTCTTCCATGTCCATAGTTATATCCTCTTCCTCGGTTCCACTCTTGTCCCTGTCCATGGTTATATCCACCTCCTCGGTTCCACTCCTGTCCTTGTCCGTGATTATAAGTGTGTTCTGGTCTTTGTCGACATTGAAACTTCTTGTGACCAGGCCGCCCACATGAAAAACAAATAAAAGCACTTGGAAATCCTTGAGTAATCTGACCATGTTCACTATATTTGTCGAATTTCTTCTGTTTCTCTTCTTCCGCTAATAATCTGTCTTTCACTGTATTTAATGTAAGGTCTCCTATGGTTTCAAGCGCAGTAACAACTGATTCATATGTTTTAGGCATAGATAAAAGAATGTAATTAATTTTCTCTTCTTCTGACAGGTCACTACCAGCTTCTTCTAATTGAGTACATATTTCTTGAATTTTCGTAAAATGCTTTTTCAATGGCGTCGTGTCGTTGTACTTAATCTCGCTTAATTTTCTTCTTAAAAACAATTTACTTCTCACGCCTTTTTCTTTGAAACAATCTTCTAAATTTTTAAACATTTGATAGGCGCTGTCTTTCCTTACATACTCCAAGTGACTATCCGCCACGGCGGCAATCAATATCGCTTGCGCCCGCGCTTCCAATTTGGCGTTTTCCTTCGTCTCTGAGTATTTTTCCCCTTGAATAGCTTCAAGACATGCATTTTCTTTCATAATACTATTAATTCGGAAAGACCAATTGGTGAACCCCTCTCCGTCAAATTGTACAATATTATATCGATTATTGAAATTTTTTTTACCGTACGCCATTTTGTATTTGCTTCACCCACGCCGCGTTTTATACTTTACTTTTATTGCCGAAAACGATGACCTGGGCCCATAACTAATGAAATTTATATCGGGGCGCAGGTTTCTGTTAATAATTAAAAGATTTGGAATCACTTTTTCCTTTTATTTCACACAAACTTATTATTTTATTACAGAGCGATACTTCTTGTTCAAGTCATGGTGGAAGAGAGAGAGAGCACAGATAAGTTAGACTTATACATTAGGTGTCGGGGAGATGTTTGAGTTGCACTTTTTTCAACACATTTGTAACATAATACCTATTCCACAGTTTGTATTTTACTCTCATGTGGTGAAATTTTTTTGATTACTCTCGGCAGCAAAGTTTGTTCAACCTCTCAATCCTCTCATGCCTCATGCCTTTCACGCTCAAGACTCCACTTATAGAACCACTCGCTATGCCCGTGGCTCATTCGCTGGCTCGGGTCTCAATATGACATGGGAGATTAAACAAGAACTTTGTTCCCTTGTATAATAAATAACTATTCATTGTTACATTTTATACACGATGCCCTCACGGTCACACATGCTTATGCTCTCGCTTTGCGAGACACTTTAACAGTGTATTCATGGTCATATTTAGAGAAAAAAATCCATACTAATATTATAAATGGGAAAGTGTGTGTGTTGGTTTGTTTGTCCGTCTTTCACGGCAAAACGGGGCGACGAATTGACGAGATTTTTTAAGTGGAGATAGTTGAAGGGATGGAGAGTGACATAAGCTACTTTTTGTCTCTTTCTAACCCTCCACTTCCCTAAAATGGGGGTGGAAGTTTGTATGAAGCATTACGGAGGGCAAAGGGAACCGCGTCACCCCGAATTTAACGCGAGCGAAGCCGCGGGCAAAAGCTAGTGTCCTATAAACTTGTCAAAAATTCGCCATACTTTTATTTCTCATTTCACATTTTTAATTGTTACTCAGTGTATAATGCTTTTTTGATGGCGATGTCACCAGTATGGGGCATAGTCTAGACATCTCTTATTGACAGACATCAAAGAGTTTTTAGTTTTTACCAGAAAAAATGTAGCAATTTATTTCATCTGTTACTTTTTTCCAATGACATTTACTTTTTATGTAGAACTGCATTCCAAAAAAGTAAAAAAAGAAAAAAAACTTTTTTGCTGTTTTACAACTAAAGTGACAATGTTTTTTCCTTTTTTTGACCTCAGAAATGCGAGGTTAAAATCTCTCGCAATGCTCACGGGCACCGTGTATATTGATCCACCAGAGTCCACAGGTAAGTCCACCAGACACATTTGCTAGAAAGATCTGACGGAGACAAGCCGATGCACATAAGATGTACATGTAGATGTAAGATACTTTTGTAATTGTTACACAGTAGATAAGGAAGTGTGCTGAGTGTTGCTGTTCGGCAACAAACTGTTGTGCAGTTTGGCAAAAAAATATGTTAATAAATAATATATACTGTGTAATCACTGTTTAATAAAAAAACCCGGCCAAGTGCGAGTCGGACTCGCGCACCGAGGGTTCCGTACAAACCTATAACAAGCAAAAGTTGTAGTATGTTTATTACTAATTTCAATTTAATACCTCCACGCGTTTACGAGGAAAAAGGTAGTAAGATTAAAATTTAAAAAAAATATTTTTTGTATGATTTTACTAAAAATGTGTACTTTTCGTAATTTTTCCTTCTTTTTTGCTATATGAAGTTTCTTCGCGCCAAGTTTCAAGTTTCCGAGTTTACGGGAAGTACCCTTTAGGTTTTGAGTTTCTTGCGAGTACTCGGTTTCAAAATATGCTATTTATTTTGATTGTGTTGACATTAAAGTTTGGTTTTTGACATAAATTTCAATTTAATACCTCCACGCGTTTACGAGGAAAAAGGTAGTAAGTTAAAAATTTAAAAAATATTTTTTTGTATGATTTTACTAAAAATATCTACTTTTTGTAATTTTTCCATTGTTTATGCTATATGACGTTCCTTCGTGCCAAATCTCAAGTTTCTGAGTTCACGGGAAGTACCCCGTAGGTTTTGCGAGTGCCGAAAAACTCTAAAATTTGCAGCATAAACGACTGTATCTTTTGATTGCGTTGTCTTTTAAGTTTGATTTTTTCACATCTCTAAGGGACAATAGACCTAAGTATTTGATATCAATTTTAGCTTGATACCTCCACGCGTTCCTGAGAAAAATGGTCTTGACAGACAGACAGACAGACGGACAAAAAAGTGATCCTATAAGGGTTCCGTTTTTTCCTTTCGAGGTACGGAACCCTAATAATGTGCATGGCTAATAGCTTATCGGGCGGTCATGGTCGCCTGTGTCGGCACGACAGGCGGGGGACTGTGCTCCCTGATATGATTTAGGCGGAACTTGTTATGTACCTCAACGATATTTCAGATACGCACCTTCTGCGTTTTTTTTCACAAGCATAATCAGATTAATGTTTTCCGATTTTGCCATCTCGCCGTAAACCTTGCTCCTCCTCATCGTCATGGAGACATTGGGGTTCATAATGTAGGAGACGTAGCCTTGCGCACAGAACAACACATTCTGGTCGTATGTCTCGTTGAGCGACACCAACTCCAGAACTGTGAGGTTCTTGGAGGCGTTGTATTTCTGACGCTCGGGTATTGTTGGATTGTCGTCGGATTCTGAAACTTAAGACACAGGGATTGGTCGGATTAACAGTTGAAAAATAAATAGCACAAAACAAATTGAAATAGTTGCCGCCCAAACCTCGAGGGAAAACTTTTATAGGTAGGTATCTTAGAGAATCTTCTGTTGGCTTCTGTAGAATTTTGTGTAGTTTCGTTTTTGGAAAATATTCATGATGGTGAACATAGGCACAAATGACTTAAGCGCCGAGGTCAATGGCGCTTAGGAGTTAATACCATTGTGAGATCGCTGTTATAAGGAGTAGCTGTGACTTAGACTGCGTCTCTGGTATGACTTACCTAATCACCTATCATAATATAGCTTAGTTATACAAAAAACAGCCTGTATTTTATGTTAATCAATCAAGCATATTATACAACCTTACCTTTTCTGAACCAAATGTAGATCCTGCCGTCGACAGGGGGGCTGCCGCTGCAGGCGAAGGTCCGCGTGCTGTTCACCGTGACTGTACTTGTGTTGTGTGACTCCACCTTTATGTAAGGTTCTGTAAGCAGACCAAACAGGTTGTACACTTTGTTGCGGAAGGCTGCAATGATTGTTGTTTGCCGCAAACCCTAATTACGGACGTGCCGACGAAAATTTCGGAAACTTCTCAAGTGTTGTGATTTTCGGCATTAAAAATTGTAATTTTATTTTTGTAGGTAGTTAATTTAAGATATATTAAACTTTAATAGTATTCGGTACTTGGCTGCCATCACAAATCTATAAAATATAAAAAAGGGTAGTTGTAAAAACGGCATTGATGGCGGGGAAGTTCCGTTCCCGGGAGCGCGGGCCGTTGGCGGCAGTTGTTTTGTTATCCGTGCCGTAAGGTTGTAATCGAAAGACATATTATTGAGTCTCGTTTCTTGTAAACTAGGTCAACTAATTATAGTGGTGATTAAATCTAACAATTATCCTGAAGAGTCGTGAAGGTTTATTACATATGATTCCACATATGCTTTGTGATTATGATTAGCGATAAGACCGCCTGTTGTTTTCCTCTTTTTATCATGTATTTTTTTTCTACTGTGCTGTTTTTTTTTGAGTTGTGCAATAAAGCATTTATTCATTCTTTCATTCATTCCACCTTACAGAAAACCACAGCCAAATACCACTAAACCCTATACTGGCTATACTCATATAGTGTTGTGTTCCTGTCGGTGAGTAAAGTTGCCAAAGAGCTCAAAGAGGAGCCAGTGAACACACTGGGTCCTCTTTGAGCGTTGACGACGAGGTAACTTCTTGTTCCTTTAGTCGTCAACAGAGTGAATCCTCCTTTTTATAAAGGGTTGGCAACGCGCATGTGACACCTCTGGAGTGGAGTTGCAGGCATCCAGGCTGTAACCGTAGCCATGTGCTTACCATCACGTGGCCCGTATGATTGTTTGCCACCATCGTAGTATTAAAAAAATTGAGATTAAAACTTTCCGTTTCTTAAATTTAAATTTCCTATAATTCTTGTGAATGCTTCTGGAAATATCCGAGATCTTTACCGGCTTTTTTGAAACTTCCCGCAACATGTACAACAGTTATTCTGATTATGAAAGACGAAACGAGCATATAAATTTATATACCTTTACAAATTAAGATTAAGGGATTAGCTTGTACACAACTCGCCCGCCTGATGGTAAGCAGTTACCGTAGCCTATGGACTCCTGCAACCCCAGAGGATTGGCATGCGCATTGCCTACCCTTTAAGAAACTATTTATACACTCCTTTTTTGAAGAACCTTATACTTTAGCCCGCTGGGAAAACCTCATCAGGGAGTTCATTCCACAGCCGCAGCGTTCGTGGGAGGAAATTCCTCGTAAACCGTACAGTGCGCGACCCCTTAGGCTCCAGGGTGTGAGGATGAACACCCTGCCGGCGGCGAGCGGTGCGGTGATAAAAAGCTGCCGTGGGCATCATATCAAACAGTTCTTCAGAGCACAACCCATTGTACAAGCGAGAGAGAAGCTTAGACTCAAAGGTTCAATGTCGCTCGTGAGTTTGGGATCGTCGACGATCCGCACAGCGCGCCTTTACACCGAGTCCAAGGGCTCAAGCTGGTATCCAGGTGCTCCCGCCCAAAAGTGACAGCAGTACTCCGTGGGGTCTGACTTGCGACTTGTATAGAAGCAGTCTCTGCCCCGGTGTAAAGTATCTCCTCGCTCTATTGAGCACACCGAGCTTTTTGGATGCCAGCTTGGCCTTCCCTTCAAGGTGACTACGGAATAGGCAAGATGCAATATTTTCATTTATGCTTTCATTTGAAAGAATGGCACGTAGAATAGACCAGGAGTGTATAATAAAAATTTAAATACTATGATTTATAGTCAAAAATTGCTGCCACAAACTGACAATTTAAATTTTCGAGCCTAAACGGATCTACAGTTTCTGTGACGTCACTCATGTGTGTCATTCCATATTTGTTCGTTCAGAGTGTCAAATTCTTGTTGTTTATTTTTATTTTTTGACCTGGATGCTAGCTTTTTAAGCCAATTCGCATAGAAAGTTGTCAACCCCATTAGTTGTCAAAACAGGAGTGACGTCACCAGACGCTGATTGATGGATTAAAACACGCTCCGTTTCACATTACTTCAAATCCTAATTATTATTTGAAATTAGTATAAACTAAAGTAAAACCGTTTCAATAGCTATTATTTTATGTTTTTTCAAGATTTTCATTAAAAAATAATGGTAAATATGACAGCTGCATCTTCCCTATTGGACGTCACTGGAAATGTCGACACCGAGGATCCCAATACTCCCTGACATTGTAAAAGTTGTGCCATGGAACTGAGGGGCCACAGTTAATGGGGTTTTCTTAGCGGTAAACGCGAAGACTGTCTTTGTGGGGTTAAATTGGCGTAAGTTGTCCTGACCCCACACAAGTTTTTCACGACTCTCTACCACAAGGGATCGAGGGATATGGCACGGCCCGTGTAACAAGCATTCCCAGTACTGTCGTCTGCATAACAATGAATGTCGCCGATAGACAACATATCATTGATATGCGACAAAAACAGCGTTGGGATAGCACGGAGCCTTGCGGGATACCAGCGTTTATGTCCATGCTTTCGGAGCAACTTCCGTCGACTACGGCTCGTATGCTTCTGCCGGAAAAAAAGCTGGCAACCCATCCGCACAATCTCTCAGACAGGCCGTAAGCTGGCAACTTCGACAGAAGACCTCGATGCCAGACCCGATCGAACGCCTTAGCTATATCAAGGCTGACTGCCAATGCCTCTCCCTGACTCTCAATAGCTGAAGCCCATTGGTGAGTGAGATATACTAAGTCACCAGTCGAGCGACCGTGGCGAAAGCCATACTGGCGATCACTGATCAGGTCGTGCTCTTCTAGGTATCCCAGGAACTTCGCATTGATTATGCGCTCCATAACCTTAGAGCGAAGGGGAGGTTATAGCGATAGGCCTGTGATTCGACGGGTCCGAACTATCGCCCTTTTTAGGCACAGGACAGTCTTCCATGAAGACGGTACTTGCCGTTTGCGGTAAGAGAGTGTGAAAAGGCGCGTTAGCACGGGACACAACTCAGGAGCACACCGTTTGAGCACAACTGCTGGTATGCCGTCTGGCCCACTCGACTTGTGAACATTTAATGATATCAGCTCCCGCCAGACATCACTTTGTTTGATGCTAATTTCCGGCATCCAGAAAGCGCACAGCGGGATGATAGGCGGTACGGTGCTGCCATCATCGTTCGATCGAGTTCGAGGCGAAGAAGGCGTTTTATAACTTGGTAGTTACCGACCTGACAGTGGTGGCTGGTAGTTCAAATTATAATTATTTGTAACATTTCTAAATTACTAATGGCCTGTTTCACAATCTCCAGTTAAAGCATATGTGTCAGATAAATGTTTGCTGTCCTTTTCTTTTATATGACTGGAGAAAAGGATAGCAATAATTTTAACTGGCAGATAAGTTTATCTGGAGATTGTGAACAGGCCCTAAATCAAATAAACTAATAGTAAAAAATTAAATAGTAGTCCGCCTCGAACTGAGAACTCGCTATTTCCTTGCCAACGAGTTGACCAATATAACAAGACCCTAATGGTGATTGTCTCGAGCTTTCTAGCTCCATAACCCCTTGATCGATTCTGCTCATTAACGAACTGTCAAGTTGTATTGAGGTCTACTACAACCTAATCACTTTCATAAAGACCAAAAACGTTATTAAAGTTATCGCGGAATAACTATTTAAAATCAAAAAGCCATCGAAATGCACAGTCGTCTAGGTAGCCAGCTGACAGTTCCGTTGTGGTTGTGTCCGAAGTTGTCTGTAAGAACTTCACTTCGCTTACGCTTCACTCGTTCGATAACACAAATCTAAATATATGCTTAAGAAAATATTGTTTATCTTGTCACTGACCCAAAGGATGAATGTTTTTGTTAAACACTATTGGTATCCGCTTGCTTTCCTCCCCCCTGGAGAAGGTCCAGTCCCGCAGCACGCTCTGCTTGGCGCAGTGCACCGAGGTGCCGCTGTCGGAGGGCTCGAGGGTCTTTTTCAGGTTCAGCTCCACCCTGGACTGCCCGGGGGCTTGGTGCTGAGTCATTCTTAACAATGTATCCTTTGAGTTATTTGAAGCTAAAACACAAGTAAAAGCATATCGATAATGCAGTCTGCATTAAATTCTCAAACTAAACTAAAACATATATTCAGTAAGTCGCGCGGCTAGAAAATGTTGATGTCAACTAGAGCCAGTATTTCTTCGGGACCACGGGGACAAACTCGTTCTTCGAACGTCGAAGCTAATTTTAAAATTATATACGCGGTTAAGTCCCGTTACTACAAATAGATATGTGTAAAAACCTTGAAAGTTTAAATCAGTACTATCAAATATAACGGTTACACTCACGTCACTTTAGTCACTTAGCACGACATGTTTCGGAGAGCTTAGGTCTCCACCTTCAAGCACTAAGAGTGCTATTTGAACCGACCCGTACCGCACTGTTGGGCGTCGTCCTAATATTAATCAAGACGGGGGCTGGGGCGTCCGCCAGCATGGAAGCCTGTAATCCATGGCCAGAACTTCAGTGTGTGCTGTGAGAGTTTAGTGGATACAGTGAGTGTGGTTTGTTTATCGTCATGTCGGATGAATCATATACGCTGCACGTTAGCAGCGCCGGCGCAAGATCACCCTCAGTAAGCTCTGTCAGAGCGCGCGACACGCGCGGCCCGCCGAGCAGGTCGCAGGATGGCAGTCGGCAACGGGACGTGCAACAGTACGCTACGGGCCGGTTCAAATAGCACTCTTAGTGCTTGAAGATGGAGACCTAAGCTCTCCGAAACATGTTGTGCGAAGTGGCTAAAGTGACGTGAGTGTAACCGTTTTATTTTATAGTCCGAAAGGTATTCATCCGAGCCTTTGTATCAGATGTGATATGAATAATCTCTTGGTGTTTTGAACATTAAGTCAAAGCGATTAACTGTACGTTCAAGAGTCAAATTTTTTGTACCTTTATCTCATCTGTCCTTAATTTTTTCAGTTTCGTTCCGCAAATTAGCCACACATTAATATGGCTAGTTATTACATTACGAAAAGATAAGATTAAGATTTTCTCATTTTCGTTACGATAACTAGCCATATAAATGTATCTTTACATACAGAAAAGAATAAAATTGCAATGACCCTCAAGTAAAGTTGAATGTCTTAATAACTTGTCAAGTCGTACTGTTGAATAACGTACCAGTTATCAGTATTTAAATCGTTGCATGCGAAGCGATGCATTTGAGATCAAGATTCAAGATATTTATTCATGACGTGTACAATGTTACATAAAAATTTACAATGCTTACTTGACTGTTTTCTTAGTTTTACTTGGCTTATTTTCGTAGCACCACGAAATGGACCCTGCTCAGCAAAATGCTAGCTAGTATGTCAGCTAGTGCTGGTCTGGTGCACATATAAGTTTATTTTTGTATTTATTATTTGATATAAGTACCTAAATACATCGATCCCGTAGACTCCACGTACGCTGGCGAGATGACATCGTCGCCGAGGCGGGCATCATCTGGACTAGACTAGCCGGTGATAGGAACGAGTGGAACAGGAGGGAGGAGGCCTATGTCCAAAGATGGACAGCCCAGTAGATATATAATTAAATAAAATAAAAACAAATAATAAGTTTGAATTATTTAAACGAAAATGTTAATATAGTATAATAGCTAAGAAATTAATGTCTGTAATGCATGAATATTGTAAAATTCTACTGGAAATCCCGTAGACGCCGTGGCAGCGCGCCTATACGGACCCTTCCTGCTTTACTGGGATAAGCTGCACAGGGCGTCTAACTGACGGTTGTATATTTTATTTTATTTGTGTAAATGTGTAATTTTGTAACGTAATTTCAATTATTTTTTATTAGGTAGTTCATTTCAATTATATTTGTAAAATATGGATACATATTATGTATCTGAAATAAATATAAATAAATAAAAACAAGACATAAAGCGTTTGAGTTCGTTATAGTAGTTTATGTAACTATTACGTAATAGGGGTCCTTAAAATACGAGTGTGGTTTTATGAAACGAGCCGCAGGTGAGTTTCATAATAAGATCACACGAGTGTTTTAAGGCCTAATTACGTACAGTTGCACACACTGCTACTCATATTATTTATAATAATTGCCGTGTTCGGAAACCATAGAATGGCCGCCATTGCACCGCCATGGCCAACTCGATTGTGCCGGCGGTCGGGAGGGAGAGTGCCGGCGGTCGGGGGTGAGCGTGTCGGCGGCCGCGCGGGCGCGTGCAGGTGTACATTATGTTATCAAAACTCATAACACATCAATGTTTGAGCATGTAAAGTTAAAATTACGTTACTGTCACAGATAAAAAGCTTTTTTTTTTTTTAATTAGCCTAAAATAGTGTCCCACTGCTGGGCAAAGGCCTCTCCCGCTGATAACCATAACTCTCGGTCCCGTGCTGTTTCCGGCCAGGTGCTGAGGAAAGCGTCCAAATCATTCCGCCATCTCTGTTTGGGCCGGCCCCGTCCGCGCCTCTTTTGCGGCATCCACTTGGTGGCTACACATGCCCACCTATCCGGATGCATGCGGCAGACGTGACCCGCCCAATCCCACTTGAGTCTGGCAGTCTTCTTGCCAACGTCAGCTATGCGTGTTTGGGAGCGCAGCGTAGTGTTCCGGATACGATCCACCCTGCTGACACCTAGAATGCTGCGCTCCATTGCTCGTTGGCAGACCTTCAATTTGGACTTCTGACTCTCGGTGAGCGACCAGGTTTGAGCACCGTAGGTTAGGACAGGCAAAATACACATGTCAACGAGTTTGCGCTTCAGTGACATAGGAAGGTCGCCCTTCATTAGCTCCTTCATGGACCAGTAGCTTTTCCAGGCATTCTGAACACGGCGCTCAATTTCTTTGTCTTGCCTGTTGCTGAAAGAGACTAACTGGCCCAAGTAGATGTACTCGTTGACATACTGTATGATCTGCCCGTCTACCTCAACCCTACGTTTCGTGCTATTGGTCATGACCTGAGTCTTCGCGCGATTCATTTGAAGTCCAACTTGAAGGCTTGCGTTGCTCAGATCTTGGAGCATAAGCTGAAGTTCATCGGCTGAGGAGGCGAAGAGAACTATATGGTCGGCAAAGCGAAGGTTTGACAACCTTCTGTCACCGACGACTATTCCCTTTTCCTCCCAAGAAACCACCAGACTCCTGAAGACTTCTTCGAGTGTGCTCGTAAAAAGTTTTGGAGATAGCGGGTCCCCTTGCTTGACGCCACGCTGTACCCGAAATGATGGACCGGAAGATTGGAGTTTGATGTCTGCTGTACTATTACTATAAATGGTTTTGATTAGATTTATGTAAGTTGGATCGATGTTTTGGTTTTGCAGGGCGGTTATATTAGTAGGATGGGTAATACTGTCAAAAGCTTTGGTGTAATCGACGAATGCTAAATATAAAGGGATTGTAAATTCGGTGCATTTTTCAACAATCTGGTTAACTGTGTGTAGATGATCTACTGTGGAAAATCCAGGGCGGAAGCCTGCTTGACTGGGAGGCTGTTGTCGGTGGAGTTGCCCAGCAATGCGACCCTTGATTACCTTTATAAAAGTCTTATAGACGTGAGACACCAGGCTTATAGGGCGATAATTGCCTATGTCGCTTTTATCACCTTTTTTATGTAGCAGTATGATACTAGAATGAAGCAGTTTTGGAGGAATGTGGCCTGTTCTTAAAATACTGTTGAATAGTTTGCATAGGGGATGTAAAAGATTTTGTTTTCCAAAAACGAGCGCTTCAGTGCTTATCCCATCGATCCCTGGGCTCCTATCGAGCTTCATTGTGGACAGCACCTTCGCCACTTCGTCGATTGTTACAGTAGGAATAGTATCAGGGCAGAAGTATTCGCCGGGACTAAGTACGAGTGTATTGTGCGGGTCTGCATAAAGGGAAGTATAAAATTGCGTGCTTATATCCATAATTTTATTTCTATTGCAATGTTTATGGCCGTTTTCATCTTTTAGACTTGTGATCCATGTTTTACCCCTTGAAATTCCGTTTCTAGCTACCCTGAGGGATTTGTTTTTAAGTAGTGCTGTTTTGACTAAATTGGTGTTGTGGTTTCGAATATCAGTTCGGATGCTGCGTTTAGTTTTTCTATCTATTGCACGGTATTCAGCTGAGCTTATTTCCAATGTGGTTCGTTTTTCTATTAAATTTATAGTGTTTGTAGACAATACTGTACGATGTTTTTCTATTAAATTTATAGTGTTTGTAGACAATACTGTAAAAAGCTTATCATAGTAAAATCGGTTGTAGTCCATTGCCTACCGTTTTTGAACACGTTTTAGAGGACTTACAATGCGAGTGTAGATAAAAACATTTACATTATTAGATATATTTTAAACTTATTTACTAATAGTTTGTTAGTGTTTCATCGTCATCATCATCATATCAGCCGAAAGACGTCCACTGCTGAACATAGGCCTCCCCCAAAGAGTGCCACAATGACCGGTCCTACGCCACCCGCATCCAGCGGACTCCCGCGACCTTCACTAGATCATCAGTCCACCTTTCGGGGGGTCTACCCATGCTGCGCCTTCCGGTTCGTGGTCGCCACTCGAGAACCTTTCCGCCCCAATGGCCATCGGTTCTACGAGCAATGTGCCCCGCCCACTGCCACTTTAGTTTAGCGATTCGGAGGGCTATATCGGTTACTTTGGTTCTGATGCGGATGGCCTCATTTCAGATGCGATCACGCAGAGAGACTCCAACCATAGCCCTCTCCATTGATGACTTTGAGCCTTCTTATGAGGCCCATTGTAAGCGACCACGTTTCAGTTCCATATGTCATCACTGGCAACATACACTGGTCAAAGACTTTCATCTTGAGACACTGCGGAATCAATATTCCGCAGGTAGGACAAAAAGATGTGCCGTAGCTACCCGAACGCTGCCCAACCGACGGATTCGTCGATTGACCTCTTTCTCGAAGTTGGCTTACCTAACTGGACAGTCTGTCCTAAGTATATATAATCGTCCACAACTTCGAGTGTAAAGTCTCCGATTGTAACGGGAGTTGGTGCTACATGATCTTCGTCTTATCCATGTTCATCTTTAGACCAACTCGCTCGGAGGCTTTACTGAGGCTATCGAGCATTATACTCAAATCCTCCATGGTATCAGCCAAGACTATATCGTCAGCAAACCGAAGGTGAGTGATGTACTCGCCGTTTATGTTGATGCCTAGCTTTCTCCAGTCCAGAGTCTTGAAAACACCCTCCAGTGCACCGGTGAACAGTTTAGGAGAAATAACATATCCTTGCCTGACTCCCCGCTGCAACGGAATAGGCTTCGAGTTCAGGTTCTGGAGTCGGACTGACATAGTGGCGTTCTCGTACAAACACTTCAGCACTTCGATATAGCGATAGTCTACTTGGCACCTCTGGAGAGATTGTAGCCCAGGTTTCGATCGAGTCGAAGGCTTTCTCGTAGTCCACGAACGCTAAGCAGAGGGGCAGGTTATACTCCTCAGTCTTCTGTATAACCTGACGGAGCGTATGGATGTGGTCTATGGTACTAAAGCCCCTTCGAAAACCGGCTTGTTCGGGAGGCTGGAAGTCATCTAGCCTGCGTGCGAGACGGTTTGTAATGACTCTTGAAAATTGCTTATAGACATGGCTCAGAAGTGAAATGGGTCGGTAGTTCTTCAGTAACGCGTTATCACCCTTTTTGAAGAACAATACCACACCTCTGTTCCATGCCTTAGGCGTTCTCCCTTCTAGTAAAACGGAGTTGAACAACTTCTAAAGGGCCATAAGGATCGGTTTACCACCCGCCTTCAGAAGTTCGGCTGTAATTCGGTCTTCACCAGGTGCCTTATTGTTTTTGAGCTGTTTAAGAGCCATTCTAATCTCGTACAGGCTGATGTCCGGGATATCTTCGGTATAATGTCGGATCAGTCTAGCTCTAGGGTCTTCCGCCAGATCAACTTCAGGTCTGCTAGTTGATGTGTATAGTTGTCCATAAAAGTCCTCTATCTCCCCCAGAAGCTCGGGTCTGGATGAAACGATTCTACCATCCTCAGTTTTTAATCTGGTGAGCTGGCTCTGCCCAATAGACAGATCTCTTGCAAAAACTTTAGAGCCCTTATTCTGCTCAATGGCCTCTTCAATACGATTTGTATTGAATTGGCGCAAATCACGGGTAAGGGACTTAGAGATCCGATTATTGAGCTGCCGGTATAATGACCCATCTGCTGAGGATTGCAGAACCATTTCTCTCTTTTTCTCGATGAGTTTCTGAGTGGAGTCAGAGAGCCTTTTGGTTCTGTTGCTCCGCTGGGCCTTAAAAAACATAGACACAGTGCTATTGACAGCTTCTACAAATCCGTCGTTGAATTCGTCCACATCGCCGCCTAGACAATCGAAACGGTTTTGGAGTTCCAGCTGGAAGCTCTCAGGGTTTTGGATTTGAAGTGCTGCTGGACGGAGCATAGACTTCATCAGTCGAGAGCGCTCTAGCTTAACAACATATATTCAATGTGCCTCTCACCAGACGGTGATAATTTCCCGCTTTAAGCGTATTGATCACAGAGACATCATTGAATATATGCTTCTTCGTCGACATGATGAAGTCAATCTCGTTTTTGGTTGCACCATCGGGACTCATCCAGGTCCACTTCCTGTGCTCACGTTTCTTGAAGAAGGAGTTCATCATGTATAGTCCCTCGTTCTCCAAGAAGCCAGCCAGTAGTTGGCCCCGGTGGTTCCGACTTCCAAATCCAAATTGCCCCACTCTCAGCTCTTCACCATCTTTTTTGCCCAGTTTCGCGATGAAGTCCCCCATAACAACAGTGAAGTAGGTTTTGGAGCTATGCATGGCCTTCGATATATCCTCATACATAGCCTCCACCTCGTCATCGGAGTGTGCCGAAGTCGGCGCATATACCTGTATGACCTTCAACGAGTACCTCTTGGATACTACGAGTATAAGGTCCGCCACCCTAGTCGACACACTCTCGAGCTTCACCACTTTGTTCACGAGGGACTTATGGACGATGAACCCGACACCTCCCTGGGACTGTTGGTCGCCCTCCCGGATATAAAGCAAGTTGCCGGACTTTAGGATTATCGTTTTCTCCCCCTCTCTTCGGACTTCAGATAACCCTATAACATCCCAACGCAACTTGCTCAATCCTTCCTCCAGTTCCACTATCTTTTCGTCGGTCCGCAGTGTACGCGTGTTATAAGTTGCCAGGGCCAGAAGTCGTCGGTGGTGGTAGCCGGATCTTTGCCGGAGATTCTTACCACCCCTGACCCCGCTAGTACCCTGGACGCTACCATAACCAGGGCACCGGGGGTCGCCGGACACTCGGTGCCGTGGTTTTTGAGTGCTTTCCATTGGGGGTGAATGCCGTAATCACCACGCTTGGCATGCGGGTTGGCGATCGCAGTGTCTCCACCGCACTCTGAGGATGCTGCTGTCCATCCCCCGGTAGTCTTGGCCGTAGTTTTAGGACATACTCCGGGTCCGGGTTAGTTTTTAATTTAGTTAAATTTTTAGACTTTTAGTGTATCAATAGTTCACGTTGTAACTTTATACCTAAATAAGTCTAAGCAATTAAAGAATGTTCTGTGCATGGCAGAAACTGTCATCTTATAGCTAAAGAGCTCTGAAAGTTTCCAGTAAGATCTCACTTTTTTGAATAGTGTAACCGGTTAACAACTTGATCATTTTTTATTAGGGTTCCGTCCCTCGAAAGGAAAAAACGGAACCCTTATAGGATCACTTGGTTATCCGTTTGTCTGTCTGTCTGTCTGTCTGTCTGTCTGTCTGTCAAGAACATTTTTCTCAGGAACGCGTAGAGGAATCAAGCTGAAATTTGTATCAAATACTCAGGTATGTTGTCCCTTGAAGCTGTGAAAAAATCAAACTTAAAAGCCAACGCCATCAAAGAATACAGTCGTTTATGCCGCAAATTTTAGAGTTTTTCGGCACTCGCAAAACCTACGGGGTAATTGCCGTGAACTCAGAAACTTGAAATTTGAAAAATTACAAAAAGTAGACATTTTTAATAAAATCATACAAAAAAACATTTTTTTAAATTTTAAACTTACTACCTTTTTTCTCGTAAACACGTGGAGATATTAAATTGAAATTCATGTCAAATACTCAGGGCTATAGGACCTTTCAGATGTAGTAAAACCAAACTTTTATGTCAACGCAATCAAAAGAAATAGCAATATAAGTCGCATATTTTGAAACTGAGTACTCGCAAGAAGGGTCGGCAACGCGCATGTGACTCCTTTGGAGTTACAGGCGTCCATAGGTTACGGTAGCTGCTTACCATCAGGCGGGCTGTATGCTTGTTTGCCACCGTCGTGGTATAAAAAGAAACTCAAAACCTACAGGGTACTTCCCGTAAACTCAGAAACTTGAAACTTGGCACGAAGAAACTTTATATAGTGCAGACAAAGGAAAAATTACGAAAAGTAGACATTTTTAGTAAAATCATACAATAAATATTTTTTAAAATTTTAAACTTACTACCTTTTTCCTCGTAAACGCGTAGAGGTATTAAATTGAAATTCATATCAAATACTCAGGTCTATAATACTTTTAAGTTGTAAAGGTTTGTACGGAACCCTCGGTGCGCGAGTCCGACTCGCACTTGGCCGGTTTTTTTAAATTTAAACTTACACCTAGTGATGGGCCGTTCCCGGGCACGTTCCCCATTCCCCAACTTTCCCGGAAACGTGCCCGGGAACGTGCCCCACCGTGAGAAATACTGGGGAAAGTTGAATATGTGTATAGCTACATAGTTTGTTTGAATGGTATCCATTATAAAATGAATAATAACAATATTTAGCATGTCAATATATAATGTATTTCTTTTCCAAAAGCAAATTCCCCCGTATTCCCGGAAAAGATGGGGAACGTTCCCCAACTTTCCCGGGAACGTGCCCCAATGTTTTCGGCAATTCCCCATTGTACCGGGGAAGCGAAAAGCGTTTTAATCATAAAGAAACTTATATTATTGCATAATTAACACAGATTTTGGAACGAAGTTCCTTATCGTACGGTTCGCGGATGGGCGGCTAGGCGCAAAAAAGTCACGTGACCATCACGAAAACGCAACACAAAGCCATACGATTGAAAAACATGTTAAATGAAATAAAATAAAATAGAATAAAGTGAAGTAAGAAGTGACAAAGTGAAAAAACAAAAAGTAAAAAAAAAAGCAAATAAAGTCAAAAAGTCAAAATGAGTTAGCAAAAACAAAAATTTTAAAAAGACAAAAAAATGTGGATTGTCAGAAAAGCCAAAAAAGAAAATAATTGACAAAAATTACAAAAAAGTTAAAAATTAAATAACATAACTTCGTTCCAACCGAGTGTTCCACGACACTCACGTATTTTTTTCATTATAAATGCAATAAATAACTAGTTACTTATATAAAAATGTATACATCTAAGTATTGATAAAAGACATCTATATATTGTATTAGTCACATACTAACACGTAATATGAATAACAAGCACTAATCGTTACAAAGAGTATTTAAAACATATTTATTTTTGAATAAGCTATTTGCGGTTGGTAATTTAAGATGTCATTACGATTTGTTAGGAGAAATATGTTTTTAAACTTTAAATGTAAGTTTGTATTATTTATATTAGATATTTACACATTTACGAAAAAAATTTTTTTAATAGTCTCACAATAAAATGTCAATGTAGAACATAATCTGGTAAACTTTTGTAAAAACTGTATAATAAACATCAGACTTACGTAATTTAGTAGTTTAAAAAGGTAACATTGAAAAAATCACATATTATCATCAATTAAATAAATTTCATAAAAACCTACAAAAACTTAAACGTTGACTGGTAGAGAATGCTTTATGGCAATAAATCCGCCTTTTGTACGTTAAGTTTCCTTATGTGCAATAAAGATTAAATAAATAAAAACTTTACGGAATCGTTTTGTATTTTTTTAATTATCACATATTTTAGTAAAATTAAACTTTAAGTTTAAAAAAATCTAATGAAATGGAGTCAAAATCCTACAGCAATCAGACTAAGTAATTAAGTACTTTAATAAAGGTAACATCAAAAAAATCCGTTTTTTTACCATTACAAATAAAATAAATATTACAAAAAAAATGATCACAGAACCGCATCTTTTTTTTATTAATCACATTTTTATAACACTATTTTTTTTGTCAACGCTAAAAAAAATCAAATGAAATGAAGTAAAAATCCAGCCAGGGAATATTATATTTAAAAAAATATTTATAAAATATTCTTATTTTTCCCTATAAATATTTTTTTTAATATTTGTACTGTAAAATTTTTTTCTGATAAAATATTATATTTGAAATACATATAAGTACTTATAAATATTTATCTTATTTTGGCTACAATCAATAATAACAATAACCATAATAAACAATCTTTATTGCAACTTTAGGGTGTACAAGTACAGAGTACCTGTTGTGTAAATAAAGTTGTTAGAAAATTATATATTACGTAAGAATTATTGCGAAATACAAAATAATTATAATCAATTATGAATGTAGGTAGTTTTCACGCTCTCTTAAAAAGTAGGTATTAACCCCTTTCGATATTTGAAGCTTCCAGTCCAGTATCGATACTATAGTTTCTGGCTCACCTTTCGTTTGGTACCACGCCAGCAGCTCGCCGGGCAGCAACAACGCGGAGCAGGTAGACTGGACGTACGGTTTGTCATCTTCCTCGAAGTGGTCTGGGCTCACCCTTGGCCCGTCTGCAAAATACGGGCCAGTTGAACCAACCACACTAAACTTAACCGACTGATCAAGGTTAAATATGATGACAACAGCTTCAAACTGCAAACTGTCAAATCAAACATTTCATACAAATAAATTGTATTGCGACGATGACGTTGACAGATGGTTTGATGTAATCGGACCTTGTGATATTTGTATAGGAGCCCACGACACTGAACCTAGTTCGATAAGTCTCCTAGATGAGATTATATATAATTAATTAGTCACGTTTTAAATGGGGGAACACAAAATGCCAATGCTGCAATCCAAAAAAAGTGGCGGCGTATTTTAATTTATTTAAAAAAAAAACGGTTTCTTGTATGATAAGTCTCCTAGATTTCCTTTGTTCCTCGAAGCAGGGGAGGGATAGGGCTACACGATAATGCGGTGCTGCAAGCCGCCGCGCGTGGCCTTGTCAGTGGCAGCAGCATCAAAAGTTTGCAGATATATGCCAAAACAAAGCGCCTAAATTTATGTAGAGAGGCGATATTAGTCCATTCAATAAGAACGGTCAATCTAAGAGCAATTTAAATTTTCTAGCAAATAATCGCATTTTAGAAGTCAACTGTACGAGTAAGTACCTACTAAAAATATGAATAATGATTCCGGCGTTGCGGCCTGTGGATATAAAAGCAGCAGGGGGGGGGGACACATTTTTTTTTACTTCTGGAGCGATTATTTCCGAAAATATTTACATTATCAAAAAATAATTTTAGTAAATCCCTATTCATTTTTAAATACCTATCCAACAATATATCACACGTTAGGGTTGAAATGAAAAAAAAAATCACTCTCCACTTTACGTATAGGGGAGGTACCCTAATAAAACATTTTTTTCCACTTTTTATTTTACCACTTTGTCGGCGTGATTGATATACATATTATTACTAAATTTCAGCTTTCTAGTGCTAACGGTCACTGAGATTATACGCGGACGGACGGACGGACGGGCAGACATGGCGAAACTATAAGGGTTCCTAGTTGACTACGGAACCCTAAAAACACTCTAGGGGTAGGACAAACAAGACCGCATGCCTAGGGGGTCCTCTAATTAGGGTTTTGTAACTAATTTTAAAGTCAGTTTGAAACCGCTTAGTTGTTAGGTATTTTTAAGGTTCCGTACCTGGAAAGGAAAAAACGGAACCCTTATAGCATGACTTTGCTGTCCGTCCGTCCGTCAGTCCGTCTCTCAAGACCCTTTTTTCAGGAACACGTAGAGGTATCAAGCTGAAATTTATATCAAATACTCAAGTCTACTGTTCCTTGGGGATGTGAAAAAATCAAACTTCTAAGCCAACGCAATCAAAAGATACAGCCGTTTATGCCGCAAATTTCCGAAACTCGCAAGGGAATCAAATCTTACAGGGTACTTCCCGTGGACTCAGAATCTTAAAATTTGGTACGAAGCAACGTCTTATAGCACAGATAAAGGAAAAATTGCGAAAACCGTAAATTTTTAGTTACATCATATAATAAAAATATTTTTAATAATTTTAAAGTTACTACCCCTTTCCTCATGAACGCGTAGAGGTATTAAATTGAAATTCATATCAAATACTCAGGTCTATAATACCTTTAAGCTGTAAAGGTTTATTCGTTTGGGACACCGACCGGGGCGGTCGTCCTTTCGTCCTCTATTGCATTCATAAAAATCCTAAAAGTTGAACAATAGACCACGTGTTAGCGCAACGCAACTGCCCGCCCGCGCCGAGGCAGTTTTAGAGAAAGTCGGTTCTATGTATGCATGGTCTATGTGTTTTCGTTTTCTTAATTTCGCGAAAAATAATATAATCCAGATCCATTAAGCAGTACACTGTGATGCGCCGTTATATTTATTATACGTGCACCCGCGAGTGAATTTAAGTAAGTGCGCGACAGGCTCTGCTCGACTCTTCCACGCCTGACTGCAGTAACCTGGCCCTGTAGCCAAGATGACAAACGTTTGTAGAAAATGAAACGAAACGCTGCACGCTCTCGCTCACTCTTCCATATTGGTGCGATAGAGAGGCGGATACCGTTTCCATTCGTTTTCTACAAACGATTGTCATCTTGGCTAAGCCTCCTGAGAGGATAAAGATAACGTTATAAATACATTACTGCACATCGACGCGGGTGAGACCTTTTCATAGTTTACTACTTATACTAGGCCTTTGCTATTGGGGCCAGACCCGTCTAGGTACTTTTTTAAGTAAATAAAAACCGGCCAAGAGCGTGTCGGGCCACGCTCAGTGTAGGGTTCCGTAGTTTTCCGTCGGTCACAGTAAGTGTCCCCACTTAAGAGTTAAAATAACACCGCCATATAGGATATGATATGAGCGTTCCATGTACAGCGACATCTATCGGCAAATTAAGTAAACTATTGCGCGCGAGCTTAAAGTATGGAAGATGATTTTTATGGGATAATTCTTTATTGCGTGAACCGATTTTCACCGTTATTACTTAATTTGAAAGCACGTCATTTCATTGTGATTTAGTAGAAATTACAGGTACATACAATAAACACCTGCTTATACGGTTAAATTACAAACTTAGTTCAGAAATTATTTTGTAATTTTTTTTCAAAAACTATTCAACCTATCACGTTCAAAATAATTTTCCTAGAAAGTTTTTATAAAGAGATTTTTTTCATATTTTTAAAACTTATGGTTCAAAAGTTAGAGGGCGGGGACACATTTTTTTTTACTTCTGGAGCGATTATTTCCGAAAATATTTACATTTCCAAAAAAATATTTTAGTAAACCCCTATTCCTTTTCAAATACCTATCCAACAATATATAACACGTTAGGGTTGAAATGAAAAAAAAAAAACACTCTCCACTTTACGTATAGGGGAGGTACCCTAATAAAACATTTTTTTCCACTTTTTATTTTACCACTTTGTCGGCGTGATTGATATACATATTAGTACCAGCTTTCTAGTGCTAACGGTCACTGAGATTATTCGCGGACGGACGGACGGACGGGCAGACATGGCGAAACTATAAGGGTTGCTAGTTGACTACAGAACCCTAAAAAAAAAGATTAAGCAAGGTCCAAGGAGTGCTTCGTAAAAACCAGAGCCTGACTTTGGCTAAAACCTGTAGCTTCGGTATCCAACTAAGTAGTCTTCTAAATTTTTTCCATGATACCTAATCGGTATATAGGTACTATTTCTAGTAAACTGAATTTAGCTTGGCCACAAGCCACAAGAGAAATAAGGGAAACTCCGTGGATGACTGGACGTGTATAATATATACACGCGCGCACGGTCATACCAACGCCCAAAACTTATCCAACGAAATTTTGTTATCAAAAAATAAACGTGTGCAAGTTTGAAGTGCAAATATCATATCTAAAACCACCCCATAATTTAACTAACTAAAATAAACATAAACTATTAGCTAGTTGAAGGGTTTGGAGACGTTAGATGAGAGCATTTCCACGCAAGCATTGTTATGGCAACTAGGAGTTATAATCGCCACATGCACAAGTTCTAAAACGAGCCGCCGAAGGCAGGGATCCATACAGAACAGTTACAATCAAACTTAAAGAGAAATATAATGTGCAATTAATACAACCATCGAGACTTTCTCCAGGAAAGAGGGACAAAAAAAAACGTTTTTTGTCATGTTCGACGGACGCGCATCCGAAATCTCCAAACACGTGCGGTTGCTAGCCGCCTGGAAAGACAATAGTCATCATAAATTCGGTTTTAAATGACAGAGATCCTATGACCAGAACGAAAAAAAACGTTACCTAAGCGATGTGAATTATTCAAGCAAGCTAACATTCCTATTCCACAAACTAAAGATATGAAATTAAACAACGCACTACACAGCCAACAGAAATACGTGATGCATGATAAAATGTGTAAAATACCTTTTGCGTATATTAAAAAAGTCTATTACTTACAATATTTAAGTTTTAAGTTATGGTTTATTATGTTTCCATGAATTGAAGTGCAACCGTTAAGATAATTACTAAGATAAGATGTTTACTTGTTCAAATTTTTATGGTCATATAATATCATGTGAGTGTGAGTCGTGTTTTATAATGAAGTTATATATTTTGTGTGTGTCTGTGGTATATTAAAAAAGTTTATCACTTATAATATTTAAGTTTTAAGTTATGGTTTTTTATGTTTCCATGAATTAAAGTGCAACCGTTAAGTGTGCAGCATTGTGAATGTACTTACACAATGTAAATACACAAAAATCCATATTGGATATCAGTGGAGTGTTATTGGCGTTTTTGCGAGTAATCAGTAGTGTGACAATGAAAAATAATTATATTCGTGCTAAAAAATTTAGATTAAATTAGCGGCGATTCTTTCAAGCGATGTTTACTTGTTCAAATTATGGTCATATAATATCAAGTGAGTGTGATTCGTGTTTCATAATGAAGTTATATATTTTGTGTGTGTGTCTTGTGTAATACATCGAAGTTGTACTATTGTGTGTTTACTGTTTAATGTTAAACAGTACAATATGTATTTGGAAGTAATTCACATGTGGCTCACTACAGACTTGCGCAACACTATGCAACTACATTAACACCATACTACCAACAGTACCAACCAACCTAACCACGCATACAGACACTAATAAATAAAGCAACGTCTTACTTATAGAACACTACTCCCTTCGATTGGTCCAATCGCAGGAAAATTGACCACCATTTCTACAGGCTACAAAGAAACAGTCAGCTGAATTTGCTCCGGCAAGCATTCGACAAGCAGCAATTAAGACAAGATGCAACAAGGCTACTCCAAACGCCAAAATCCGGACTTAGTTTAGTCAAAAATATATAATCGAGTAGTGTACAACGAGGTAAATATTAATGAATAAAATAGTTATCGCACTTTCTATGGCCTACAGTCTGAAATCCAGGGTTCTCACAAGCACCAACAGATCACAGCTAAGGAAATACGAACGACATACTATATCCAAAAAAAATGATAGACTCAACGTATCTAATGAACCGTCTAAAAAAATACATGAGATGCTGGAAGACAAGACGATAACAGATTAGGTACAAGTCCACAAACTATGCTATAGACTCATTGACTGAAGACCTATACGCACTTGCTGCGCTGAGCTATGGTCTACAGCTCCACATGAAGAGCAAGTGAAAGAGTGAGACCTATTTTTTACTCATGGATTGGCTACTCGAACCAGAGAATAACTTGACCACAACCAGAAAATGACTACGGCTAACCTAGTCCAACTGCTAGACTACAGATCATAATGCAATGAACGCAACTTATTTATTCGCAGTCACCATCCCTTCGTATATATTTACACACAGTATTTATCCATCTTCCTCACGCTGGGCACGATGCAAGTATTCGGTCTGGTTCTACCTCCTGTCATTCCTATTATCCTTGCCTGCACAAACCCGACAGTCCCATCCTGTATTTATTGGCCCACCGGTTTATCGGGCAGGAAGGCCAGCTGAGCATACCAGGGCGGCAGACGACGGGAAGAGCACGCGAGGAAGCCCGGATACACGCCCTATCTCGGAGTGGGTACGTCCGGACAGAGGTCGTTAACCTGCCGTACTCTACACCTTTGACCGACAGCCTAAACCGTACTAGCACGTGTATTTGAGCTATCTCGGCAAAACTACTCGTCCCTTGTATGACCAGCGCTTCTGCGTCCTTGCAGCAGAACTGCTGGCTGGTGGTGTCACATGACGGTGACGGTGACGGAGTTACTACCCCTTTCCTCGTGAACGCGTAGCTATGACTCGATTGTCGTGATGGGTGAACTTTTACTTATATACCTACAGGTTAGTATGGAACCCTCGCTCGGTTTGCGAGTCCGACTCGCACTTTGTCGGTTTTTTCATAACATGAGGAAACAAATTTATTTATATTTGGGGGCTTCTTTTAAGCACCAATGGCAGCGCACCACATAAGCTTAGGCGCGGCCGATCAGGATTAAGTTTAAAATAAGTTGTACCCATCAGTAAAAATTATGCAAATCACTCCACCTTGAGCTTCCATACAATCAACCAGTTTCCCTCATAATTTAACCGTTTTTGGCACTACCTTTTATAAACCAGTACTCTGGAAATGACATATCTACTTGTAAACGACGTTTTATTTGAGCCTACGGCGCTACAGTGACTGATTTACTATTCTGATCTCTGAACTTTTATTTTGAGGACAGAGATTTAATTTAGACCATAAAGACCGTTTTTATTAATTAGTTATCAAAAATATTTATTAGGGATAGATATCATATACGGGGTATAAATTGGTACAAATCAAAATCAATATTCTAACTTAATGCAAATGCAAATGCAAATATTTGCATTAAGTTAAAATATAGAAGAGGTACAAAACAAACAAGATTTACCGAAAATATGGCTCGTGAAAATTTGTAACCGGCCGGTCTTATCACTGACCGTGACACTGCTGTAGGATACGAGTCGTTCTTACAGCACTTTTGTGGGGGTATTTATTTGGGCGGATTATGTATCCCGTTCTTTAATACATATCAGTGTGTGTGTGTAGTTGCCTTCATATTTTGTAGGTAATTTTTCAGGTTTTCGCTTTTATTTTATAACCACTTTTGTTTTTACTTATCTACCTGTGATCAGTCATCATCCTCTTGCCCTTGTTCCATTTACTTACGGTCGGCGAAGCATGTCTTTTTCTTGCACACATCCTGTCACCCGTCATCTCATCACTCACATCCTTTCTTTTTATATCATCTCTCATACACTCCATCCACCTTTTCCTGGGTTTGCCTCTTCTCCTACATCCCTCCACATTCATTCTTAATACCTTTCTCGTTACATGACTTTCATCCCTCCGCATAACATGCCCGTACCACGCTAGGCGATTACACCTTAATTTGTCAGTTATGGGTGCGACTTTCAGGCTTCCCATTATATTTTCATTCCTTATCCGATCCGTCTGCAGACTTTGTACCTAATTAATTCCCGTTATTGTCCGATTTGCGCGCCAGACTCAACGCACTAGACAGATCTGTCTGTCACATCTTTATGCAGTTGACTAATAGATGATAGGACAACTTATCTAAGTAGGACAAGGATGGTCGCCTGCTTGTGCCGACACGACAATGCAGTGTGTTAGCTGATATTTTATTAATTAACTAGCTTTCCGCCCGCGACTTCGTCCGCGTATAATACGGTTCCTCAGACAGAATGTTATATCTAATTGTATCTTCTTAACTAACTTTTGTTAATCCCTGAACCATCTTTTTAATCTATTTATACTTATATCTATTTTGGCGAAAAAACGGGTAGGTAACGTAGACATAGTTTCAGTTACAAATAAGTGTTAATATGCAAATAATAACGTAAATGTACCCTATTATTTGCGTAACTTCTTTGTGTACTATATAGTGGTGGTTTTATTTGGCGATATAATGACCAAACTATTGTCAGAGCTCACTCTAGAACATGGAAATGGAACGGAAATAGGAACAGTAATTCCTACTAAATCTCAAACAAAAAAAAATGTAAATCTTTATACAAACTTTCAACCCCTTTTTAGCCCCATTCTAGGTTGAATTTTGAAAAACGCTGAAATTGCGTTTTTTTTATTATAATTAGTAAACGTACGAAGTTTCAAATCTCTAACTGTAAATTTTTAACTCCACCGATATAAACCTTTAACCCCCATTTTACCACCTTAGGGGTTGAATTTTTCAAAATCGCTTTTTATTAGTTGTACAGATTATAAATGTAACCCGTCCTGCAAATTACAACATTCTAGCTTCAGTAGTAAAGGCCTTCCTTTCATACAATTTTTTTATCCCCGTTTCAACTCCTCTGGGGTGGAATTTTATAAAACGCTGAAATAAGTATTACTGCTTTAAAGTTAGTAGCCTACAAACAAAATTTCAAGTCTGTCACAAAAAAAATGTTATCTCTATACAAACTTTCAACCCCTTTTTAACCCCGTTTTAGGTTGAATTTTGAAAAACGCTGAAATCTTTTTTATTATTTTTTAATTATTAGTAAACGTGTGAAGTTTCAAATCTCTAACTCAAAATTTTAAACCCCATTCATACAAACTTTCAACCCCCTTTTTACCCCTTTAGGGGATGAATTTTGAAAAACCCCTGCTTAGTGGATACTAACGTTATAAAAACTACCTAATGTGAAAAAGTCAGCTCTGTAGGCTTAACGATTTGGGCTGGGCGTTGATTTAAGTGAGTCAGTCATCTAACGCCATCTAATGTGGAATAGTGTGTACCTAATAAATGAAAAAGTATCGGAACACGGAAAAAATCTATGTACATAATTAATGTATTAGTGAGGTTGAATCTTGTAAAATTCCAGCAGCTTACAAAGAAATCTACGTGGACGGAAAACATCTTTCTAACAATGTATGGTAAAAAAAATCTATTTCAACAAACAAATATTATTATAGGTACCTACTAATACCGAAAGATGAAAAATAATTAACATCCTACAGGGTCAATATGTAATCTAAATGTAAATGTTTTAAATACGTTAATTTTCTCTACTTAATGGAATACAATCAACGGCAAAAACATATTTATGATGAGACCAGTAACTAATTTTGTATTAAGCAGAACGTCTGCTAACGATACCACAATGCTTAGAAAAAATGGAAAAGTAGAAAAATCCACTGCCTCAAGCGAGACTCGAACTCGCGACTCTGGGATACATGCCCATCGCTCTGACCAACTGAGCTACTGAGACACACCTGATGGCTGCGAATTTCTCCACTATATCCCATATGCGTCTTAGGGGGACGCCTAGCGACATCTGCCGAATAAGTCTTACACTTCTCAACCGGCCATCGGAGTCCCAAGTTGTATTGAGAATTCACCGATAACAATGCGCTACCCCATACTACAATTCATTTTGTAGAAAAAATGGAAAAGTAGAAAAAGTGGAAGTTCTTTTCTAAGCATTGTGGTATCGTTAGCAGACGTTCTGCTTAATACAAAATTAATTGTAGTATGGGGTAGCGCATTGTTATCGGTGAATTCTCAATACAACTTGGGACTCCGATGGCCGGTTGAGAAGTGTAAGACTTATTCGGCAGATGTCGCTAGGCGTCCCCCTAAGACGCATATGGGATATAGTGGAGAAATTCGCAGACATCAGGTGTGTCTCAGTAGCTCAGTTGGTCAGAGCGATGGGCATGTATCCCAGAGTCGCGAGTTCGAGTCTCGCCTGAGGCAGTGGATTTTTCTACTTTTCCATTTTTTCTAAGCATTGAGACCAGTAACGTCATCTACTGGGGAGTAGTGAACCTATTAAGTGAATAAGTGTTAAAATACGGAAAGATCGCCATGAAATTTTTCAAAAAAGACGAATTTTAAAGTCTCTAACTCTAAAACAGAAGTTTCTCCCATACAAACTTTGCACCCCTATTTTACCCTCTTAGGGTTAGAATTTTGCTAAACGCTGAAAAGATTTTCTTTGGATTTAAGTTCGTAACCTTTTTACGATTTTTTAAGTCTTCAGCTCAAAAATCAAAATTTCTCCCATACAAACTTTGCATCCCTATTTGATGCCCTTAGGGGTGGAATTTCCAAAAATCCCGTCTTATCCCTTGCATACGTCATAAAAGTAAGCTCTGGACCAAATTTGAAGTTTCTAGTTCCAGTGGTTTCGGCTGTGCGTTGATGGTAGATCAGGACTTCTTCTTTTATATGTTTAGACTAGCTTTCCGCCCGCAACTTCGTCCGCGTATAATACGGTTCCTCATACAGAGTTTCATATCCAATTGTATCTTCTTAACTTACTTTTGTTAATCCCCGAACCATCCTCTTAATCTATTTATACTTATAGCTATTTTGGCGAAAAAACGGGTAACGTAGACATAGTTTCAGTTACAAATAAGTGTTAATATGCAAATAATAACGTATTTGTACCCTATTATTGGCGTAACTTCTTTGTGTACTACATACATATATTGTGGTGGTTTTATTTGGCGATACGATGACCAAACTATTGTCAGAGCTCACTCTGGAACATGGAAATGGAACGGAAATATGAACAATAATTCCTAGTAAATCTCAAACCAAAAAAATAGTAAATCTCTACACAAACTTTCAACACCTTTTTAGCCCCGTTCTAGGTTGAATTTTGAAAAACGCTGAAATTTCGTTTATTCTTTTTAATTAGTTGTAATCGTACGAAGTTTCAAACTCTAACTCTAAATTTTAAACCCCACCGATACAAACTTTTAACCCCCATTGGGGTTGAAACCTCTTAGGGGTTGAATTTTTCAAAATAGCTTTTTATTACTTGTACAGATTGTAAATGTAACCCGTCCTGCAAATTATATATTTCTAGCTTCAGTAGTAAAGGCCTCCCTTTGATACAAACTTTTCAACCCCATTTCAACTCCTCTGGGGTGGAATATTGAATAACGCTGAAATTAGTTTTTGCTTTAAAGTTATAAACAAAATTTCAAGTCTGTCACAAAAAAAATGTTATCTCTATACAAACTTTCAACCCCTTTTTAACCCCGTTATAGGTTGAATTTTGTAAAACGCTGAAATTACTTTTATTGTTTTTTAATTATTAGTAAAAGGACGAAGTTTCAAATCTCTAACTCAAATGTTTAAGCCCCATCCATAAAAACTTTGAACCCCCATTTCACCCCCTTAGGGGATGAATTTTCAAAAACCCCTTCTTAACGGTCACCACACATCAGCGCTCCCGTACTAATTTAGTATGAGAGCGTGACCGCTTATATAATTTGAGTTAACGTTTTTGATCATTACTCATGCGAATTAAAAATATCCACAAAAATAAAGTTATAGGGACTAACCTGGATTATTATACTATAAAATGGTGTAGAATACTATTGAGATGTGCTGTACGAATCGTAGAAATTAACGAATAAAATTGCGCTAATGTTTGGTGCTGCTTGTAAAAGCTTCTGTGTATTAATGAACCGTAAGCCAGGAACAAATTTCATGACCAATCGCGTCCCAGGCGATAACTTGTGAAGTGGTTAAGGGCGATGTATAATGCAGCCTCGTGAAGGTCAGCTGCCGCTCCGTTGGTGGGTTGAGGAACGGCAGCTATTTAATCAATTTAAAAAAAAACGGTCATCGCGTCACGTTTGAAAATTTGTCAGATGATAGTTTATATGCTCTTACAAAAATCGTCAGCCGGCTGTAGCTAGGTGGAAAGACCGTCAGCTGATGCCCTGAAGATCGTATGTTCACGTGACCAGCTGACGGTCTTTTCACTGCGATACAGCTCACTGACGATTTTTTATGTTTATAATAGGATATAAACTATCATCTGATAAAGTATCAATCGGGCCGCGATGACCATTTTTTTTAATCGATTAAATGTCTGCCGTTCTTCAACCCACCAACGGAGAGGCAGCTGACCTTCACGAGGCTTCATTACACGTCGCCCTTAACCACTTCACAAGTTGTCGCCCGGGACGCGATGACCAACGAAATTTGTTCCTGGCTTACGGTCTATAAATGAAAGACATTTTTATACCCAGAACGCGTATCATGGTTGTCATTTTATCGCCTATCACGTCATGCATCACTTTCGCACTTACATACTTGTTAGAACGTGACAGCTGTGGTGACAGGCGATAAAAGTCCGACCATATTAGGCTAGCAATAATATATATGGAACTTTATTATTTAGTGTCAAATGTCAAAGTGTACCTAAATATAAAATGTCAAAATAGCTGTACGATGGGTACTGAAGCTAATGGAGAGAGCACGATAAATACGAACTTTTCCGATAAAATACGAAGGAAAACTTTTATGCACTACAGCACTCAGTTTTTCACAATAGGTAGTTTTTATAACGTTAGTACGTTATAAAAACTACCAATAACTTAATGGAATACAATTAACGGCAAAAACATATTTATGATGAGACCAGTAATGCCATCTACTGGGGAGTAGTGAACCTAATAAGTGCATAAGTGTTGGAATACGGAAAGATCGCCGTGGAATTTTTCAAAAAACACAAATTTTAAAGTCTAACACAAAATAAAAAAATCTCCAATACGAACTTTGCACCTTTTACAAAGTTTTAAGTCACTGACACTAAAACAGAAGTTTCTCCCATACAAACTTTGCACCCCTATTTTACCCTCTTAGGGTTAGAATTTTACAAAACTCTGAAAACACTTTCTTTGGATTTAAGTTCGTAACCTTTTTACGAATTTTTAAGTCTTTAGCTCAAAAAAAAAATTTCTAACTTTGCACCCCTATTTGATCCTCTTAGGGGTGGAATTTCCAAAAATCGCGTCTTATCCCTTGCATACGTCATAAAAGTAAGCTCTGGACCAAATTTGAAGTTTCTAGTTCCAGTAGTTTCGGCTGTGCGTTGATGGTAGATCAGGACTTCTTCTTTTATATGTTTAAGATTACATTTTAGGAACAAATCGCGGATTTAAAGCTATAAATAATTTTCTACCCTTAAGTATTCTTTAGGCTTGATATCATTCGGGCAGGAACGTTAGAAACACACCTTTCACAATCATAATCAGAGTGATGGTCTCCGACATCGCCATCTCGCCGTAAGCCTTGCTCATCATCGTCAAGGAGACACCAGTGTTCATAATGTAGGAGACGTAGCCTTGCACACAGACCAAGACGTTCCGGTCGTATGTCTCGTCGAGCGACACCAACTCCAGAACTGTGCGCTCCGTGGAAGCTTCGTATTTCTGACTCTCGGGTATCGTGGGCTTGTCATCGGAATCTGAAACTTAAGAAACAAGAAAATTCGCTGGAGTAACACTTGAAAAATAACTTCATAATTTCATCACATCAGTTCACGATTAAAAAAATAACTTAAGAAAAATGCCAGCAGAGTTCTGGCCAAAAAAATGGTGTTTTGTTATTATTTTTTATACGACGACGGTGGCATACAAGCCCGGCCCGTCTGATGGTAAGCAGCTACCGTAGCATATGGACGCCTGCAACTCCAAAGGTGTCACATGCGCGTTGCAGACCCTTTACAAAAGGAGGACTCAGTGTGTGGATGGCTAAAGGAAGAAGAGGGTCCCTCATCGTCAACACACTGGGTCCTCTTTGAGCTCTTTGGCAACCTTACTCACCAGCAGGAACACAACACTATGAGTAGGGTCTAGTGCTATTTGGCTGTGGTTTTCTGTAAGGTGGAGATATTTCCCCAGTCGGGCTCTGCTCCAGATTTGAGCGATAAGACATGAATTCGCTGTGCTGTGCCTTGCTGTGCACAACATCAAACTGTCTCCATACAAAAGATAATTTGGTATGGAGAGAGTTTGAGTTCTGGGGAAGGATGTATAATAGTTGTTATCCCCGAAGTCATTCCTTAAGCGGGTAAAAAGGGTGGTGTATTACTAATTCCACGCAGATGAAGTTGCTGGGAAAAAGTTTCTATTCAAGAGTAGATAAGACGTTACCGGCGTAACAATTCAGCTATTATTACAATCATTTCTTTATAAAAATAACGCCGTATACCGAAACCTCCAGAATATAACAAACACTTTTCCGAAAACAGCATCTAAATCGGTTCAGCCAAAAGCGAGATAACCGCGGACAAACCTACACACCTACATACGTACATACAAACATACGGGTCAAACTGAGAACCTCATTTTTTTGTCTTATTTTCAGTACGCGTGTAGACGACGCAATAAACTGGATAACCTGAAACATAAAAAACTTAGAAATTAGTATATATTTTGTTTAATTTTATAAAAATAATATGTAGGTACTTACCGCTGTTGATTTCCTATGTATATGCGTACAATAAAGTGTGCGCGAGAGCATGCATATGTGTGCATCGGCTATCGACCAATCGAGCCTCAGTTGCCCTATAGCTTCCGAGCGACACACGCATGTCCATGCGCTCTAACACTTCATCTAAAAAGTACTCCTCGTTGTTCTTATTTCGCTCCTCTGGACCGCTGCCTGCATCCGTCGGCTACAAATGGTCCTAACGAACCGGATCCTGAGAAGCACCTGATGAAAGGACTTGGAGGAATGTTCAACACACCGCTATCGCACGAAATGGTTAAAACGCGGGGCGCTCTCTTGAGAGAAAAGTTGAAGCAGGCCACGGATGGTCAAAGTGAAGTGCATTCGCATAAATCGTGCCCAGGGAACTCCAAAGTTGAAGAAGTTATGGATCACGCTAGCCAGTTCAACGCAAAGGCACTCAGTTTACAGAATCAAACCGCAAAAGAGGGTACCTTAAAAACTGAGACTGAACCGGCTGGTCATCCCCGATCCAACATTTCTAGCAAATCTTCAATGTCGTCACTACTAGCAAAAAGAAAACAATTACAGTTAGACGCCGCTGAAGCCAAAGCTAGGATCGAGAAAGAGTTGATAGATAAAAAGCTAGACGCTGCACTCGCTAAGCTGGACCAAGAGTATTCTCAGAAGTCTCATTATAGTGGAGAACGACGATCTGTCTTGTCCGAAACATCTCGTAAAGTCGAAGAGTGGCTCGAAAAAAGTCGCCAAGATGAGCAAGATGAACGTAATCTCACGATGCCGTGGCTAGAACCGAACCCCGGACCGAGTGGACTTCAGACCCTAGCTCAAGCAATAGAAAAACTGGCTACTACAACTCAAAGTGCTAATACTCGCCTTTTATCCCGATTAGCCACGTCTAAAGACTTACCGTTATTTTCTGGTGAATCGCTCGAGTGGATTCAATTCAAAAAATCATACGAACAATCCACGAAGTTATGTAACTATAGTGACACCGAAAATATAGCAAGACTCGAGAAATGTCTACGTGGCGAGGCAAAGGAAACGGTCTCATCTTTATTTACGACCGATACCTCACCACGTACTGTCCTAGAAGCATTGGAACTACGTTTCGGAAGGCCCGACTTAATTGTAAACAAAATTATAACTCAATTATGAAATTGCAACCTTTACCGCAAGCGTATCACATCGAGTTAGTGAACTTCGCCGTCAAAGTAAAGAATTTCGTAGCTGCTGCAGAATCTATTAAGCAGACCGATCATCTACGGAGCCCTGAGTTACTAAATATCGTTATATCAAAGTGTCCTAGTGCGCTTATCAATAAGTGGGTAGACTACATATACGAACACAGCGATACAAACAAAGCTAAATTGCAGTTATTCGCCGAGTTCCTGTAGAAAGAAGCTACTAAGATCGCTGCCGCTGGTGTAACTCATATCCATTCTCAAAATGAAAATAAGTTCCCAAAAAAGATGGACGATCGAAAATTTCAAGTTCACTCCATATCAAACAATGATAGTGATACAAAGTGCAAATTTGTAAGGTGTCGCTTCATCCACTAACTAGTTGCTTCAAGTTCAAACGCGCGCTATGCAAAAATAAATGGCGCTTCGTTAAAATAAACAGAATCTGCCATAAATGTCTGTTGCTAGGCCACGGGAAAGACACCTGCCCGGCCGCGTCATGCGATATCGACGGCTGCGGGCTACCCCACCACCGTCTACTCCACTGGCCGACCAAGCCTAACAATGCATCTAGTACTTCGACTCGCAATACTAGCACCGATGAAGACTCAAATAATACGTCCTCGTTAGCTACCTCGACGGAACCTGTAAATACCAACCCCACGACCGAAACCGTACATAATACTATCGTGGCACCCAGTGTTAGTGTTTACCCAAAGACAGTGCGTGTAAACATCCATGGACCTATAGTGGAGTCAAAACCAACGTGCCGGCCGGGCAATAAAACGAGCTGTCAGCAAGGATGCGGCTAAAGTCGATATTTCTTATCGATGAATCACGCTTGTTCTATGAAAAGTACTATGCATGTGCATGGTAGTTATAAGTAAAATCGATTCCATTATCTATAAATAAATATATTTACCTCGTTAGGTTTTAGTGATATCTAAATGGTTAATTATAAATAGCAGTCATTAATATCATGGCATTTTGTTACTGTTGCAATATAATTAGTGTACCTATTAGGGTAATTACGAGTATTATAATGACCTAACAATGTGAAAGTAGTTATAGATTATTATAGCGGTCATTATTAAGTCCTAAACGTTAATTAGTAATATGTTATCGTGCTATTTTCTCATTGGTTCTTAAAATCAATATAATTAGTGTCCACATATATAAATATTGTAAAATGTCTCACGGATATCATAAGTGCCAACCAGTTGAGCAATGGAGACCATATTTTCTAACGTGCAGTTGTTGAAGTTGAAGGGCGATATTAACTCGCAAACTCGGTGCGATATCTATAACGTTCTATCAATTTTTGACGAATTAAAATGTGATCCGACAAAACTTCATCGGTTCAATCTTAATACGCCTCAAGATATTTCGGCGTATATATGTGGAGTAGGAGTGAGGACCGTCGGAAAAATAAAGAGAGAAGTTTTACAAGACGGAGTACCTTCTACACCAAGGAAGACGTTCACGGCTCCAGCAAAAGTCACAAATTTGGACGACTTCGACGTCGATGTGCTGAAACGCATCGTTTCGTCATTTTATGACAATGGAGAATATCCAACCGTCAAACAAGTACTGGAGAAATTCAAGGAAGCTATACCTGGAGTAAAATGCGGGACCACGTCCATGAAGACTATTTTAAAGAAAATTGGCTACAAATACAAGAAGGGCGATGAAGGACGCAAATATTTAATGGAAAGGGGTGATATTGTGTGTGCCAGGATGGATTTTTTAAGGAAGATGGACAATTTAATACGGAATAATGATTCTCGACCGCGATTTTACCTTGACGAGACCTGGGTTAATCAAAACCATTCGAGAAAAAGAATGTGGCTTGACGAAAATGACGTCGGAGGTTTAAAAAATCAAAAAACTGGAAAGGGAGCCCGACTTATCCTTTGCCATGCTGGATCTGCAAGAACTGGATTTGTACCTGAAGCCAAATTATTATTCAGAGCAGTAAAATCGAAGAACGAGGACTACCATACGGAGATGAATGGTGAAACTTATATGGAGTGGTTTGAAAACTTTTTGAAATTACTTGAAGAACCGTCCGTGATTGTCGTTGACAATGCAAGTTACCACTCAGTTCAACTGGAAAAAATACCGAATACCAACACAAAAAAGGCAGAAAATCAAGAATGGCTCCGAAAAAAAAATATCCCATTTGGCAGAACGGACGTTATAGAGGAGTTGCTTCGAAAAGTAAACGCCAGCAATCCATTGAAAGTGTATGCGTTGGACCAATTAGCAAACGAATTACAACCTTATTATTATAAATAAATCCATCGATAATGTGCGAAGGTTGCGGCACGCATCCCTACAAGCAGGTAGAAAAGGGCACGTGGCCGGCCCGGAGATTTATGGCCCCGCCGGCACGATGGTTTTGACTCCACTATAGTGGTATTATTACTACATACGCCCTGTTGGACGATGGAGCTGCAGTGAGCCTAATATCAGCTGACCTTGCCAATTGTGTCAACCTTCAAGGTCAGCCAAAGACATTACGTATGAAGGGCGCCTGGAAGTCTAGTATCGAGTGTAAAAGTGAAATCGTGAACTTTAAACTTTCAAACAAAAATGGTGAAATATTTGACTTACGTGCGCGCAAAATAAGTGAACTAGATTTACCTACTCAGAACCTATCTAAACTGAACTTGGACGCTTACGAATATTTACGTGACTTAAAAGGTGTTTTACCCCTGTGTAATATGGAACCGAAGTTATTAATCGGACAAGATTATTATCATCTGATTATGCCTCAAAAAACTGTTTATCGCGGCGACTTTGAACCTTGTGCTACGTAAACAAAGCTCGGTTGGTGTTTGAACGGAAACGTACCTACAACTGCATTTGGCCGACCTTTGACCGCTGAGCATACCTTGACAACAACGCTGTATGAGCGCGCTAAACCAGCGACCGATATCTGCAACGCCTGCACACCGCCCTCTATCGCCACCCCCGCGGACATCCTTACCGCGCGGCGGGAGACGCACACATGCGCAGACGCAGACACACACTCATCACAACAATGGTCAAGCGATGCATTTATTAACGACAGAGCAGATAAACAACTCCATGAACTGGTTCGCCGATCGTTTGCGCTCGAATCAATAGGAGTGAACTCTAAGCCGCGTGTAAATAAAGACGACATTCGTGCAGTCAACATCATTGATAACTCTGCAAGATTGATAAACGGGAGTTACGAAGTTTGTTTACCATGGAAAAATGATGCTCAACTGCCCGAATCGTATCCTAACGCTTATAGAAGATTCCTTGCTGTGGAAAGAAGAATGATGTCAGATGCTGGATACGCCGAGAGGTACAAAGACCGGATTTATCATCTACTTGAAAGTGGTTACGCCCGAATATTATCAGATGACGAATTATTAGCTCCACATAAGCGGTATACACTCACTTGTCAGAATTTCATTTGCCAGAATTTCATTTGCCATAATAGTCAACAGCCATTATATTGTTTCCCATAATAACATATGCCATAGTTATTGTTTACTATATTAGTCACGTGCCAGAAACTTTGTTTCCCATAAAATCAATTTCAATAATATCATTTGTCATGATCATTGTAAGCCATAATTATCACTAGCCATAATATCATTTGCCATCCAAATTGCTTCCCAGAAAGTAGGTTAGGTTAGGTTAGAACTGTGATCCCCCAAAAAGCGAACGGCTACCAGAAAGTAGGTTAGGTTAGGTTAGAACTGTGATCTCTTACAAAATAAAACGGCTACCAGAAAGTAGGTTAGGTTAGGTTAGATCTGTGATACCAAAAAGCGAACTGCTACCAGAACGTAGGTTAGGTTAGGTTAGAACTGTGATCCCCCAAAAAGCGAACGGCTACCAGAAAGTAGGTTATGTTAGGTTAGAACTGTGATCTCCTTCAAAATAAAACGGCTACCAGAAAGTAGGTTAGGTTAGGTTAGAACTGTGATCCCCAAAAAGCGAACGGCTACCAGAAACTAGGTTAGGTTAGGTTAGATCTGTGATCCCCCAAAAAGCGAACGGCTACCAGAAAGTAGGTTATGTTAGGTTAGAACTGTGATCTCCTTCAAAATAAAACGGCTACCAGAAAGTAGGTTAGGTTAGGTTAGAACTGTGATCCCCAAAAAGCGAACTGCTACCAGAACGTAGGTTAGGTTAGGTTAGAACTGTGATCTCCTACAAAATAAAACCGCTACCAGAAAGTAGGTTAGGTTAGGTTAGATCTGTGATCCCCCAAAAAGCGAACTGCTACCAGAACGTAGGTTAGGTTAGGTTAGAACTGTGATCCCCCAAAAAGCGAACGGCTACCAGAAAGTAGGTTATGTTAGGTTAGAACTGTGATCTCCTTCAAAATAAAACGGCTACCAGAAAGTAGGTTAGGTTAGGTTAGAACTGTGATCCCCCAAAAAGCGAACGGCTACCAGAAAGTAGGTTAGGTTAGGTTAGATCTGTGATCCCCCAAAAAGCAAACTGCTACCAGAACGTAGGTTAGGTTAGGTTAGAACTGTGATCCCCCTAAAAGCGAACGGCTACCAGAAAGTAGGTTATGTTAGGTTAGAACTTTGATCTCCTTCAAAATAAAACGGCTACCAGAAAGTAGGTTAGGTTAGGTTAGAACTGTGATCCCCCAAAAAGCGAACGGCTACCAGAAAGTAGGTTAGGTTAGAACTGAGTTCCCCCAAGAAGCGAACGACTACCAGAAAGTAGGTTAGGTTAGTTTGTAAATATTTTTAGAGCGCCTACAGGAATATAGTGAGCAAATGCATTGTTTGTATGCATGGATTCGGAAAACCATTACTTAGTATGGCGTTAAAATATTCTATTAAATAGTATTATTACAATTAATAATATGGACAACAATACGTATGGCACTCGTACGTTCTGAAATCTAATAATCGGGTAAACAAAGAGTATGTCACATCATTTTTATGGTAAACAAACCATTCGGGAAAATGAAATTCGGGCAAATAAAATTCGGGCATATGAGTATTATTTTATATAATTTTCGGGCAAACAATAGACAACCCACATAAGCGCATATTTTATTTAGCGCACTTCGGAGTGGACAATAAAAATAAGAAAAACTTAAGACTCGTACACGATGCTTCAGCTGCCACCGCTGGTCACTCCCTGAACGATTACCTACTCCAGGGCCCTCACCTACTTCAATCTTTACTGGGCATCATGCTACGCTTTCGAGAGAAACCTGTTGCCATTATGGGCGATATAAAAGAATTCTTCCTTCGTATAAAAATAAGTAACGAAGACCAGCACGCCTTAAGATTTTTATGGCGCGAAAACGTAACCCACGAATTGAAGACATATGTTATGACGTCATTATTATTCGGAACTAATTGTTCTCCGTTTATTGCACAACACATTAAAAACAAAAACGCAATGAGATTTCAGAACGAGATGCCTGAAGCAGTCGAAACCATACTGAAGTCACATTATATGGATGATTGTATCCAAAGTGTGGACAGCGAACATCTCGCCATGAAGCTGATAAAAGAAGTTTCCGAAATACATAAAAAAGGTGGCTTCGAAATAAGAAACTGGATATCTAACAAACCAGATGTTTTGGAGAGCACGCCGAAAGAAACCTTAAGTGATAATGCAATAAGGTTCAAAACCGGATGCGACGACTTACCTCAGAGAACGCTCGGGTTGCTATGGTACCGGACTAGCGACACATTCGGCTTCGATTTATCACTAAAACGCATTCCGTCGGAGATAATAGCCCTGCAAAGAAAACCTACCAAGCGGGAACTCCTGCGCATCTATATGTCAATATTCGACATTTTCGGCTTTCTTGCACCATTTACTGTTAAAGCAAAGATAATGCTTAGAAATATTTGGAAAACCGATACTAAATGGGACGATGAGATTCCGACAAATGAATACACAGGTTTTCGCAACTGGATAACGGAATTACAAACCTTGCAACGTCTGCGCATTCCAAGATTTTATTTTCACGACGACCAAGGTACGAGCGAGCGCGATAGTACAGATAACGCTCGCCGCAACTCCGCGAATGAGACAGCTACAGAACTCGAACTTCACGTTTTTTGTGATGCGGCTCCTACTGCTTGCGCCGCTGTTGCCTATTGGCGTAAGATATGTAACAATGAAGTACAAGTTTCATTCATCGCCAGCAAGTGTCGTTCGTCACCTGTAAAGAAATATATAACTATACCTAAACTGGAGTTGGAATCGGCCGTTATCGCCTGCCGGCTCGCAAGCACAATAGCGCGCGAACACCGGCTAACCGCCTGCACTAGGTACTTCTGGACAGATTCTTTAATTGTTTTGTACCAGATAAAAAACGATACGCGCGACTATAAAGTATTTGTTGCCAATAGACTTGGCGAAATTGATGACTTGTCTCAATCTCGTGAATGGAATTACATACCTACCAACATGAACATAGCTGACAGAGCTACAAAATTAAATACCTACGAGTTGAATAACGACTGTGATTGGCTCCGCGGGCCTGAATTCCTGTACACGCCGCGGGAACAGTGGCCGAAGTATGATCCTGAAAACCAAAAAATAAACAATGATCAGTTGTTACAAGTAAATATGATACATAAAATAAAAGATGAAGACTTACCTGTTGTTCCCGATTTAAATAAATTCTCTTCGTGGACTAGATTATGGAGGTGTAGGGCGAACGTTCTATTGTTTATTAAGAGGTGCAGAAGAAGCCCTGACAATGCTCAGATTGACGCCAACATCATGCAACGCGCTGAAATTGAGTTATTGCGTTACTCGCAGATAAAATCATTTCCTGAAGAGATTTTCGCCCTGGAAAACAACACGCCGATTGACTCACACAGCCGATTACGCAAATTAACGCCGATATTAGATGATCACAGATTACTTCGCGTCGGCGGGCGGATAGACGCCGCATCATGTATCGACTTGAACCTGAAACGTCCCGTTATACTTGACGGACATGATTATGTAACAAGATTAATAATAAAGCGTTATCACGAGATGGCTGCGCACGGCAATAACGAAACTGTAGTCAATGACATTCGTCAAAAATATTGGGTGGTTAATTTGCGCCCTACTGTACGTACAGTCGCGGCACGATGTTTATATTGCCGAATTAAAAAGGCAAGACCAAGTAACCCACGGATGGGAGACTTACCGGCGGCACGACTCGCTCATCACCAACGACCGTTCACACACTGCGGTGTCGACTTATTTGGACATATGGAAGTGACAGTCGGCCGTCGCCACGAGAAGATATACGGAGTTCTATTCACTTGTATGACAATACGAGCCATCCATATAGAAGTAGTACCATCGCTATCAGCGGACTCCTTTATCATGGCCTTGAGAAGAATGGCATCACGACGAGGCTGGCCATACAGAATGTACTCAGACCATGGTACAAATTTTAGGGGCGCTGATGCTGAACTAAGAAGATCGTTTAAGGAGATAAGCGACCAAGCCAGTGTCAAAGATCTTCTGTCAACCAGCGAACTTGAATGGCACTTCATATCCCCAGCAAGCCCACACATGGGCGGGTCCTGGGAGCGTTTAATTAAAAGCGTTAAGACAGCTCTGAAAGTGGTTTTGAAAGAACGAGCTCCACGCGAGGAGATTCTGATTACGCTGCTGGCAGAAGTGGAAAATATGGTTAACGGCCGGCCTCTGAGCTACGTATCGTCAGACCACGGTGACCCAGAAAGTTTGACACCAAACCATTTCCTTATCGGCTCCTCCTCGAATCTTCCAGTTCCTGGTGTATTCGATGATACCGACTTGTTCCGGAAGAAGATGTGGAGAATTTCCCAAAGACTGAGTGATACGTTCTGGCGACGTTGGACACGTGAAGTCCTACCAAATCTACTACCACGACAAAAATGGTGCCAAGAAGGCAAGCAACTTAAAAAAGGTGATGTCGTGGTTATTGTAGACCCAGCCATGCCCCGAAATGTCTGGCCCAAGGGACGAGTCCATGAGGTACACGCAGGAGCTGATGGCCGCGTTCGGATCGTCGACGTTAAAACGCAATCCGGAATATTTACCAGACCAGTAGCACGTTTATCGTTGCTCCCCACAGCTGATGATGATGATTGTCCTTGACGGACAATGGGGCGGAGAATGTAGACGACGCAATGAACTGGATAACCTGAAACATAAAAACTTAGAAATTAGTATATATTTTGTTTAATTTTATAAAATAATATGTAGGTACTTACCACTGTTGATTTCCTATGTATATGTGTACAATAAAGTGTGCGCGAGAGCATGCATATGTGTGCATCGCCCATCGTCCAATCAAGCCTCAGTTGCCCTATAGCTTCCGAGCGACACACGCATGTCCATGCGCTCTAACACTTCATCTAAAAAGTACTCCCCGTTGTTCTTATTTCGCTCCTCTGGACCGCTGCCTGCACCCGTCGGCTACAGTTATAGTACCAATTATTCTTGATTTTTTGTCAGTCAACATTTTTCTACCAGGTGGCATTTTTCTATAACCATCATCAGGGTTTATTTTTTATGTTTGAAGAAACCCGATATTTCCGATACGCTCCATACATCTGTTTCAAAAAAAGCTCACTGCTCCTAAGATTTTGATTCAAATGGGCTCAGAATTATTTATTAAGGCAAAAATAATGAGTGAAAGCTATTTTTGAAAAAAAAACCTAGCAATTTTTTTAAATCGTTTTTTTTTTAAAGTGCACCTGGTAGAAAAAATTGGTACTATAACCATCTGCAAGTATATAACGGTTTGGCTTTTATTTTTAAAGAAAAATCGATTTTTCTCATTCGCTCCATACATATATTCTTTTTTAATTATAATGAATTATTTTCTCACCCAAATTACCTTACTCATTTTGGGACATATTAATACATAAAGCTTTTCCAAGAAAAAAAGGAACAAATTAAGAAATTAATTTCTATTTCTATAAAAGCCGATTTTCAGCCCACAGTGCGACGGCGGCGCGTGGCATCGCCTACACGCGCCTTTAGCCTCCATGTGAAAAAGATGAAGGTATATTTGGTAACTCCTTTGTGGGAACACACTTGATTACGAATCCCACAACGCTGCACATTCCGCCCGCGGCGGGGGACGCGCGGGGGTTTGCAAGCTTCAAGTTTGCTCCCATACCTCCCGTCACTTCTTCTATGTATTTCAATGTAAGAACACGTTTAAATATAATAATATTAATTGGAGTCAGATTTTCATTTATGGGTCACCACTAACTTTACCTTGAACGTGCCGAACTGTCTTGGCCTTCAGTTAGCACAGTGGTGACCCCGACGTGATTTCTGGAAATAATATCAAGGCCGAAGATGCACGGGCTACCGGCAGAACAACAAGGCCAACCCCCTGCGGCGGCCCCACCCGCTGCTGGAGGTCACACGCAGCCGACAGCAGCCCTGTCAACTTCAAGCAACGTTGACATCAAGCCGGACATCATGGCAATCCCGCTATCGCGCCATAACTACGTGTCCGAGGTCAGACAGCCGCCATGCCCTTCGAGCAAGCCACTGTGCGATACCGCGCCGAGAATATCGAAGGGAGTCGCAGCCCTTACGAAGCAGGTAGCAAAGCTTAGCGCCAGAATGACAAGCATGGAACGTACAAGGACTCGTCACGGAAGTGAGAAGCGGCGAGGACGCAGCTTCGGGAGATCAAGGTCGCGCGCAAGAAGTGCTTCATGTGAGCCGCCGCGTCACGCAAAGGACAATCCCGACTGGCTTTGCCCTTATCATTTCAAATTCGGCGAGAGGGCAAGGAGTTGCTACCAACCGTGTGCGTGGAAATCGTCGAGTTCGGAAAACTAGGCGCGATGGTGCAATCTACGACGGAGGTTTGCACTACATCGGTTAGCCGTCGTTTGTGTATTACGGACAAGGAAAGTGGACTTAGATTTCTGGTTGATACAGGCTCGGATGTGTCGATTTTGCCACAGAAAAATAGACTTTACAGTCGCGAGTGCGCGAAATATAAACTTTACGCCGCGAACGGAAGTGAAATCAAGACGTACGGGACAAAAACGTTAGTGTTGGACCTTAAGTTACGCAGACCGTACCGCTTGGAATTCGTGGTAGCGGATGTAAAGCAGCCTATTTTAGGAGCTGATTTTTTAGCCAATCATAAGCTGCTCGTTGATTTAAGTGAACGTAGGTTGATAGACCTGACTACTTACCTCAAGGTCAAGGCGGAAATTGTAAGTACTAACCAACCTTCTATTTTTGTTGTTGCCGAAGAGCATCCCTTTCGTAAGTTGTTGTCCGAGTACCCGGAAATTACTAAGCCTCCTTCATTTAAAGAGACGGCACCGCATAATGTACTTCATTATATTGAAACTACAGGGCCACCGGTTTTCGCGCGTGCTAGGCCCCTTCCCCCAGATAGGTATATGAAGGTTAAGAAGGAATTCGAGTTGATGCAGGAATTAGGGATTTGTCGCCCTTCAAAAAGTGCGTGGGCTAGCCCGCTACATATGGTAGCCAAAAAGAACGGCGACATTCGACCTTGTGGAGACTACCGGATGCTTAACGCTATAACTAAGCCCGATAGGTACCCCATTCCACGATTGCACGACTTTACCTACATTTTGGCAGGGAAGAAAGTGTTTACTAAATTAGACATTAACCGCGCATACCACTGTATTAGCGTAGCACCGGAGGACATAGAGAAAAGTAGTATTATTACCCCCTTCGGATTATTTGAGTTCCCCCGTATGAGTTTTGGACTACGCAACGCGGCCCAGACGTTCCAGCGCTTCATGAGCAACTCCGTACTTCAAGGTTTGGATTTCCTATTTAATTATTTAGATCATGTCATCATAGCTAGCGACACCAGTGAGCAGCATGAACGGCATCTAGCCGCAGTGTTCGAGAGATTCACGAAGTACGGAATAACCATTAACCTCGACAAGGTGCTGTTTTGGACAGCCGTCGGTCGAGTTTCTGGGGCATCACGTCTCGACGGCAGGTATCAAACCGCTCGAGGACAAGGTAAATGCCATCACCGAGTACCCGACGCCTGAGACTATGGAAGAGCTCCGCAGATTTTTAGGAATGCTCAACTTCTATCGAGGTCACATCCCGGGCGCAGCGGTCAAACAAGCCGAGCTAGATAAGTATTTAATTAACACTAAAAAGAGGGACAATACTAAAATCGTGTGGACGACACAAGCGGAAGAGGCGTTTGTGCAGTTTACACTGCAGTAGGTGCAGGCCTTCAACAGGCCGCTACACTCGCACACCCGAAGCCCGACGCGGTCGTGGCCCTGATGTGCGACGCGTCAGACATCGCCGTCGGAAGTGTTCTGCAGCAGAAGGTAAATAACTCATGGGAGCCGTTAGGGTTTTTCTCTAAAAAGTTGTCTTCGGCGCAAACAAAATACAGCACGTATGACCGCGAACTGCTCGCACTATAATTATCTATCTATTAGGCATTTCCGGAAGTCGTTTGAAGGTCGCCAGTTGACCTTGTATACCGACCACAAATCACAAGCCCCTATGCACGGTATTTAATAAAGTAGGAGATGATAGCAAAGAAAGCCCCCGACGCGCGAGGCAACTCCTCTTTATTAGCGAATTTACTACAGCCATACGTCATATTAGCGGCAAGGATAACGTAGTCGCCGACACGCTGTCTAGAGTAGAAACAATTGACTGCCCAACAGTGATTGATTTCTCAGAATTAGCCGACGCACAGGCAAAGGACGACTATGTTTTGCACATGTCGCAATCCGGGCGTAACAGCGCGAGCAAAGTAGAATTGAAATTGATAACTATACCTAACTGCAATAAACCTATACTTTGTGAAACGTCCACGCGTAAGGCTCGTCCTTATCTACCGTTAGAGTTCCGTAGGAAAATATTCGATAGCTTACATTCGTTAAGTCATCCCGGAATTCGCACGACTAGGAAGATAGTTAGTAATAATTATTTTTGGCCCGAAATTAATAAGGACGTGGGCAACTGGGCTAAGTCGTGTATTCAATGTCAGAAGGCGAAGGTCAACCGACATACCGTGTCTGACCTAGGTAGTTTTCCCGAATCGGCCGCCTTCGAGCACATACATGTGGACATCGTAAGACCGTTAACTACAACTACAGATGGGTATAGGTACATTTTAACCATCATAGATAGGTATACGCGTTGGCCAGAAGCGTTCCCAATAAAAGAAATAACCGCAGACATAGTAGCTAAGACCATCTATGAGGGCTGGATTGTTCGCTATGGTTGTCCGATAAGGCTGACTAGCGATCAAGGGCGCCAATTCGAAAGTAAGTTATTTTCGGAGCTAATGAAGTTTCTAGGGGTAGACAAGATTATAACCACCCCTTACAGGCCTCAGTCAAACGGCCTCCTCGAACGCATACATAGATCTCTCAAGGCTGCGCTCATGGCCAAACTCGAAGTCGGAAGCTCATGGGTAGACATGCTTCCTAGTGTAATGTTCGGGTTACGCACGTCAGGTAGGAGCGACAGTGGCATAAGCGCAGCGGAAATGACGTTCGGGCGTACGCTTAGACTGCCGGGATCATTTTATGACATTTCACGAGACAGAGACCCTGTGGACCCGTACAGCGTAGTCGAGAAAATTAGAGATAATATAGCTAAGCTCAAGCCTACGATTAAACGAGATAGGCAAGATAGGTCCATTTTCGTGCACGAAAGCTTATCTACCTGTACGCATGTTTTCCTCAGGGATGACACAGTCCTTAAGCCATTAAAACCGCCTTACGACGGACCTTATAAGGTCATCGAAAGGGGTGAGAAGGTATTTTTATTACAACTCCCTGGCAGGCAGGCTCGTGTATCCATCGATCGGGTGAAACCGGCATTTTTACTCCAGACAGATACAGACAATGACACTGACAAATCTCGACCTGGTAGTACTCGTAGAACCCCAAACAATCATACATCCAAGGACAGGGTGAATCGAGTACCGCCTTCCGCGGCACCGTCACCCGCACCTGCACCGGTGACTCGGACCACACGCAGCGGAAGGGCTGTTAAGAGACCAGTTAGGTTTCTAATCGACGACTAATAACAAGATGTCTTATGGCACATAGTTTCTTGAAGACACAGTAGCGCAATTTAGCATTGCGTGAACGGTTGGTCGTTATGGTTGTTACATTTAAGTTTATAGATTGTCAATGTGTTTACTTTTTATAATTTAGATAAAGTATAAATGTGTTTTTGTTAGATGTCCACAAAGAGAACTTAGGCATTCTTTGGCATAAGAAGCTAAGTCCTTTTTACGTTGGTAAATATGTTCGTAGGTAACAATGTTGGTAAGCATTCAGTTTTCTTATGTGTAAATGTACCTGGCACCGAGTTGCATTACTGTTTTAGTATTTTACGGTCCGGCCGGTCGTGATACAATTGCATTAATGATAACAAGGTCAGCTCAACGTAGTAACAGGTATAGCGCTATACAAAATACATTAGGTTGCAACCTAGTAAAGTAGTACTTTAGACTAAACCTACTTACAATGTAAGATTTTTGTGAGATTCAATTTATTTCTTTTTGCTAAATGAGTTATTTCTGTGTATTTAAGTAAACTGTTAAGTCCGACGTAACCAGTTTCACTCAGATTCCAGCGATAACACTACGATTCTAAATTTAGACAGTTTTAACTCCAGTTTTCATAATTTGTATTGTGTGCACCATGCTAGGTTTGGGACAAAGCAGAGACGAAAAGTCCCAGAATAGCAACATAGCGATCGCCCAGGTCCAGTCGATCTCCGGGCAGGTCGAAACCAAACTTAATTACGTCGGCACAGGGCTCATAGCAATTGGCGTGGTCCTATTTATTATATTGGTGTACGTGCTGCGCGCGCAATGCAAACGCCGCGCTAGGAGCTGGTTACGTCAGGCTGTCGAGGCGCTGCCGCCTCCCACGGCTATCCGAGTGAGCAATGTGCTACCGCAGCAAACGCAGTCAGCACAACCTGTGTACTAGTGTTAGTGTTGCTCGTATGTAATTAGATTTAGAGTTATGTGTAGCATAAGGTAATGGTTCCGTAAGAGAAACCACTGTTTACTTTTTAGATTTTTAATTTCATTTTTTTTTACAAGGGGAGGATTACTGTGGGAACACACTTGATTACGAATCCCACAACGCTGCACATTTCGCCCGCGGCGAGGGACGCGCGAGGGTTTGCATGCTTCAAGTTTGCTCCCACACCTCCCGACACTTCTTCTATGTATTTCAATGTAAGAACACGTTTAAATATAATAATATTAATTGGAGTCAGATTTTCATTTATGGGTCACCACTAACTTTACTTTGAACGTGCCGAACTGTCTTGGCCTTCAGTTCGCACACCTTCATCGCTATCTCTCAGGGCCGTGTGTTGTTTCAAACATCTAAATCAAGTATTGGATAAAATCAATAGTTTCGTAAATAGTAGCTCCGAAATTTAAAAAAAAGCGTACCGTCCTCTAACTTTTGAACCCTGGGCCAAAAAAATATGGTAAATTCATGGATGTCTAAATAAAAGTGCAATTTAAACTGTATATTGATGGCAAAATATCCTAAAAAACTACTTTATGAATAGGTGTAAATATTGTGACGGGCCCGCAGCTACGGAACCCTACATTAGTCATGGCCCGAGATGCTCTTGGCCGGTGTTTACTAAGATGATTTTAAGGGATAGGGAACTATGGTAGCCCAATAAAATATGTGAATAACGCCTGTGCTCGAATTTGCACTGTCACCATAGATAATAGTTATTTATTATACAAAGGGGCAAAGTTGATGGTTTCCTCTCGTGCTTTACTGAGACCCAAGCTAGCAAAAGATTCCAAAATTAAGCCACGAGCGGAGTGAGTTGTTCAAAAAATGGAATCTTGAGCGTACGAGGGCCTCAAGGCAAGAGAGGTTGAACAAGTTTTGCTGCCGAGTATAATACATCTTTTTCACCACACCACCTCAGGAAAAATATAAGCTATAAAAAATCGAAGCCAAATGAATGCTCTCAAAATGATATAATTAAAAATCATCTCTTTACAGTCCATCCTGCTAGATAACGTGAAAAAACAAGCCAAAACTTCTACCAAATTACTTTCCCCACGTGTGGATAAAATGCGTTTTCTCCCATCCGTTTTCAAGGGATAAAGAGCGCGTTTCCGAGGTGGAGCGGTGAAAAGTAACTTTTACTGTTTTTTGCGTAACTTTGTATAATTGTGTGCACGTATTTATAGGAAGGCTCACGACTGCACCGAATCCACGTAATGGACCGGTCGGCCACAGTAGTTATGATCACTTACCTCATCGAGTGCCCCCTTAAATAATGTTTTTTTAAATAATTCTTTTGCTTCAATATATGGCGAGTTATAAAAGCCACTCACACACCATAGGGCCGTAAATTTTGGCTACAGACAGAAAAAGCATCCAAAAAATTGCACTACTGAAAGTGTCCGAAAACGGAACGGACCAGGCTGTCCGACCAAAAATATTGAAAGAGCATCACGTTAGCTATCAAATGAGGTTGGTTTCATCCTGTTACTCGATGAGGTAAAAACATCACAAAAATTGCACTACTAAAAGTGTCCGAAAACGGAACGGACCAGGTTGAGGGCTGTCCGACCAAAAAATATTTAAATAGCATCACTTTAGCTATCAAATGAGGTTGGTTTTATCCTGCTACTCGATGAGGTAAAAACACCCCAAAAATTGCACCACTAAAAGTATCCGAAAACGAAACGGACCAGGCTGAGGGCTGTCCGACCAAGTGATTTGTGCCCTACTTATTAAACTTTTGCTTTACGATGAATAAGGTTTCAAACTGCTCCTCGATGAGATAAGTGATCATACTGTGGCCGCCCGGTCCATAACTATGACGCAAGGGGGCGCAGAAAAGGTTTAGATAGAGCGAAATTAAAATATATTACTTACACATCCATGTACATATGTAAGTATTCGAAAAAAAAATCGGGCTGAACACAGAAAGAGCAACGCTAGACCGGTCGTTGTGGCGTTCTTTCCGTTAATAGGCTTATCAAGGACTAATAGTAGGTGTCTGTTGGTCGTAATTATATGATAGTTAATAATTAAGGCAAAAATAGGATACATATCAAATATATGTAGGGGTGGGGGGCGGCATTATTCAGATTTTGCCCCGCCTCAAAAAAGTTCTAGATCCGGCGCTGACAATCAACGGCAAAAACATATTTATGATGAGACCAGTAACGCCATCTACTGGGGAGTAGTGAACCTAATAAGTGAATAAGTGTTGGAATACGGAAAGATCGCAATGGAATTTAAAAAAACACAAAGTTTAAAGTCTCTAACACAAAATAAAAATTTCTCCAATACGAACTTTGCAACTTTTACAAAGTTTTAAGTCTAACTCTAAAACAGAAGTTTCTCCCGTACAAACTTTGCACCCCTATTTGATCCCCTTTGGGGTGGAATTTCCAAAAATCCCGTCTTATCACTTGCATACGTCATAAAAGTAAGCTCTGGACCAAATTTGAAGTTTCTAGTTCCAGTAGTTTCGGCTGTGCGTTGATGGTAGATCAGGACTTCTTCTTTTATATGTTTAGACTAGAATCACTTACTTTTTTTTCATTTAAATTCAAAATTTGTTTCTAACTGTTAATGATGGATTATTATAATTTGGAAATTTGTGTAGAAGACACAGTTCAGGTAAGAAAGTACTTATATCAAACTTGTATGTAATTCATTTTCAATAGTCAGATTTGGACTCATCTTTTTTCTTTGGTATTTTTCTTAAACTATAACCTATTGTTGATTAATCTAACCTTGGTTTGATATGTTTTCTTATAGAACAACGCACTTATATGTATTGTTTAGTTTTGATGTACTGTTGTTTTGAAATAATAAGACCCGCCGAGTTTCTTGCCGGACATAATTCTTCTCGGGTCAGAGGTGTAGTAGGGTTAGAACCGGTGTAGTTTGATTTTTTTTTCTCTCTTTTACTTTGACGTGTAAGTGTAGCCTACTAGTACGTGCCCTTGACTAGTAAGTGCCCTTGTGGCCTACTTACTGTTTGAGTTTGAGTGAGCTTACTTGGTGTCTATAGCTTCCCCCTTCATTGACTTTGCCCTTCAAGATGTCGACGAAGCCCCGGTTCGCGCAATTTTGCAGTCGTTATTACAAAAGTCGGATCTTCAACATAACGGGCTTATCAATTCGGGGGTTATGAAAATCAGGATTGTGAAAATTGGCAAAATATTTTTGTTTCCGTCAAATGTGATGGAAACAAAAATATATCACTCCTTATAGTGAATGCACTATTAGGACTGATATATTATTCTGTCAATAACAAGACATTAAAAATATATACCTAACATCCTACCATAGACGTATAAAATAAGAAGACGTAACGCCGTGAAGACAAAACTGTGATTCCATAATAAGCCGATTTCTTAGTGTTTACGCGCGACACGCACACATCTACAACTCGTGTACGAGCGGTGATTGGTTCAAACGTCAAAATTGAGTGTGTGTGCACGAGACCGCGGCTCATTATGGAATCACAGTTTTATCTTCGTGGGATTACGTCTTCTTAATTTATATGTCTATGCATCCTACATTAATTATATTTAGGTACGTTAAATAAATAATAATTACTTTTGAACCGACTTCGGGGGAGATTCTTAATTCGTTAGGATCTTTGTTGTTTTTGCAATTTTTTAAATGTTCACCGATTATTTGAAGATGGCTGGACCAATTTGGAAAATTCTTTTTTATTGTTTGAAAGTGGTCCCATTGTCACTAGGTCAGGATAAGGTGATGGGATCCTGCAGAAAGCGAGGGAACTCTTCAATATAGTAATTAGAGTCTTTTTACAGTAGGTCGGGCATTTGCTCTTAGGATAATGAAGTTGCCTAAGTGAACTTGGTTCTTGTTTGTTTAATTGTTTGCAGAGTTTATTCCTGTTACTATGTAATTTTAGTTTGTGTATAAATGATATAGTCCCTTACCTAAAGCACCGCCGATACCGAAAACCTGGAAACAAATTAAACGTTGTCTGATATTGAATCTGAACGGAAAGAGAAGTGTCGTAGAATTCATTAGACCCCTAAGTAATCCCGCAACATAAACATTATAAACCATGACACTGTCTTCGGGCGAATTTTAATTAATGTTGTACAATTATGTGTGCCTAATTAACTATGAATTATGTTATCCCTTAATTAACTATGACTTTATAACGCTTATAAAGCGTACTTTACTAAGCTTTCTTTTTAACGCTTGTTATTCTTCAGGTCCCTATTTCACCACGCTAATATGTGGTATATGGCGGCATCGTTATTACTGACTTCATTAGCGTCCACAGGCTACGGAAACCGCTTACCATTGGGCGGGCTGCGTTCTTGTTTACCAACAGCGCGATATTTAAAGAAAAACTTCATTTATTATCACTAAAACTACTACTTTTGTAAACGGAGGTTTTGACATAATGTATATATTACACGACAATTGTCACGAAATTGCGACACAAACCTAATCTTATGTCGGAAAATATCGACAATTCTTCAAAGCACTTTTTGTGTTTCGTGACGATTGTCATGAGCTCACCAAACTAGAACGACGATATTATAAAAATATGTTGTTTTTAAAAATATATCATGTTAGTGGCAAAGAAGCATACATCTCGCCCAATGGTAAGCGGTTACTGTAGCCTGTGGACGCCTGTGACGTCAGTAATTTGGATGTCACAAATTGTGACAATTGTCACCGTAGTGAAATGAGGGCCAGGTCTATTCTTTATTAGATAGACCTTTTATTTTTTAAATAAAATATTTATAATAATAATATTATACTTTCAATCAGGCCCTAAATAAGGTACACCTAGTCCTTAAAGCATAGTCAAATGTATACACCACTTATAAACCAACCACAAAAATCTCACGTAGGAAAAAGACAGAGGTCATTAGCACTGGGATAGTCAAAACAGCATATGGTAGGAGGCAACAAGCCTCACAATCTGCGTATTTATACAATTTCATAAATAAAGATCTTGAAGTGATCCCTACTCGTATCAGGGACTCGCCTTTGTGCATATCTTTTATATATGTTACTGTTGTTAGGGTTCCGTACCTCGAAAGGAAAAAACGGAACCCTTATAGGATCACTTTGTTGTCCGTCTGTCTGTCTGTCTGTCTGTCTGTCTGTCTGTCAAGACCATTTTTCTCAGGAACGCGTGGAGGTATCAAGATGAAATTTATATCAAATACTCAGGTCTATTGTCTCTTGGAGCTGTAAAAAAATCAAACTCAAAAGCCAACGCAATCAAAAGATACAGTCGTTTATGCTGCAAATTTTAGAGTTTCGGCACTCGCAAAACCTATGGGGTAGGTACTCCCGTGAATTCAGAAACTTGAAATTTGGCACGAAGCAACGTCATATAGCATAGATAATGGAAAAAATACAAAAAGTAGACATTTTTAGTAAAGTCAACAAAAAAAATTTTTTAAAATTTTAAACTTACTACCTTTTTCGTCGTAAACGAGTGGAGGTATTAAATTGAAATTCATGTCAAATACTAGGGCTATAGGACCTTTCAGATGTAGCAAAACCAAACTTTTATGTCAACGCAATCAAAAGAAATAGCAATTTAAGTCGCATATTTTGAAACTGAGTATACTCGCAAGAAACTCAAAACCTAAAGGGTACTTCCCGTAAACTCAGAAACTTGAAACTTGTCACGAAGAAACTCCATATAGCACAGACAAAGGAAAAATTACGAAAAGTAGACATTTGCGCGCGCATCAGTCGCGCGCGCGCATCTAACCGCTGCAGGTGTGTGTGCTCTTGAGCGGGTAACCGTATTTTGCGTTCGTCGCGATGGCTTCGATTGTAAAATGCAATACGTGCAATATTGTTATTGACGAGCTCTTAGCGTATGTACAAAACAAAGTGTCGATTATAGATCAAGATAGTTTAAAAAGAATTTGTGTTACGTCGTTTAAGAGTGATGAAATTAAGAAATCAAAAACGTTATTGTTTGAATCTCTGCCCGCTGACAAAAGGATTATTTTGCGTAAGGGGAAGGCAAAGGAAAGTCGAGATATGGAGGATATTATCAACTTTTTCAAAGGCTCCGATCATGTCGCAAGGCCAGTGTTTGTAGCCAGACAATTGGAAAAACTTCCACCTCTGACATTCAATAGCGTGGATGTAACGAAACTTCTCAAGGATTTGTTGGTTCTCCAAAATGAGGTAAAAAACCTAAAAGAAACGTGTGTTACGATTCAGCAGCTTGAGAACATGAAGTTGGAAATGAAAAAAGAAATCTCTAACTCCCGTGACTCATCAGTCTCATCACCACCACCACCACTTAAGAGCGTGTGGGTTAATGCGAAACGTGGTGCTTGTCTCGATAGTGGACCCATGGGACTTTCTCTAAGTGATGCTCCACCTGAGAATATCTCCCTAATTGACTCTTCAATAAATACATTAACGGAGTTTCGCGAGATAAACTACCCGACATCTGAAAAACAAACGGTTAATAACAGCGCGGCGACGGCGGCGGGGTCGGTAGCAGTGGCGGGGAGCGAGGCGGTTTGCACGGCCGGTCGAGATAATGCGAACGGGTCAATAGCCGACAATGCAAGCGGACAGCTGATTGATGCAATTATGCCTATAAATGAAGCGCCTTTATTAGATCGATGCGAGGTTGATGATAGTGTCGAGAAGAAATCGTTTGCTGACATTCTTAAAAAGGACGGTGAGTGGAAGCCAGCTCCCTCAGGACATCAAAGTCAACAAAAGAAAAACTATCGTTACCTCGGTAAAATAGGTATTTCTTGTGATAACATCGGGAAGTTCCGAGCGGCCGAAAAACATGTTCCGATATTTATTACTAAGGTACATAAGGAGACTGCAGAGCGAGATATAACTGAGTACATATATAAACAAACGAAAGTACATGTTAATCTGGAGAAAATTATTTCGAACAAAGAAAAACATTACCACGCTTATAAATTCTTTGTACCCGAAAGTAAGTTACCTATATTTCTCAACGATAAACTTTGGCCCAAGGATATCATATTTAGAAGGTTTACGAACTTTCGGCCGAAGTATATGAGCAGCAGAGCTGCAGGCGGCCCGAGTAGTTAACTAAATGAAAAGAAATCTTAACTTAGTTAGCTTTAATTGCAAGAATGTTAAGCGGTCAGTTGAGGCAATTCGACAACTATGTAAAAGCTCAGAAATAATTGCACTTCAAGAGACATGGCTGAGAAATGATGAAGTGAGCTATTTAGCCGACATCGATGGTACATTTGGGTGCACTGGTACATCGGCTATGGATACGACGAGTGGCATGCTGCGCGGCCGACCGTACGGAGGAGTGGCGCTTCTATGGAACAAAGGTGTATTTAATAATGTCTCGGTAGTGAAGTGTGATAACCCACGGGTTTGTGCCGTTCGTATAAACATTGCGGAAAAATCGTTCCTCGTTTTTAGTGTGTATATGCCGACGGACAAACTGGACAACTTAGTGGATTTCACTGACTGCCTAGCCCTGGTGAGTGCGATTATTAATAACGAGGACGTCGATACAGCGTACATTCTAGGCGATTTTAATGCTCATCCTAACGAACTATTTTACACGGAGATGTTGGACTTTTGTTGCGAACAAGACTGGACGTGCGCGGATGTTAATATCTTAGGGCTAAATTCGGGAGCATATAGTTTTGTTAGCGAAGCAAATGGTTCTAAGAGGTGGTTGGACCATATTTTGACGACAAAATACGCTATAAGATCTATAGTTAGTGTAAAGATACTTTATGATGTTTTGTGGTCTGATCATTTTCCTTTATCTATAGAGTGTAATTTAGATTTAGGGAATGTGAAATTGTATCAAAATGTCAAACCGGCGACTGACAAAGTTAAATGGGGGGACAGAAAAACTAATCAAATATATTTATATACCCAGATTTGTCAGTCAGGGCTAAGAAACATTGATTTCCCGAGTGAATTTCGTACTTGTTGTGATAGTCACTGCTCTGAGACTAGCCACAAAAAACTTATTGATAAATTGTATGTAAATATAGTTGATATTTTATGCGATGCCGCCTTGAATAGTTATTCGCAGAACCGTTCGCAGAAGAGGAAACCTGTAAGTGGGTGGAACAGGCATGTAAGCGAGGCCCACGGGCAGGCCCGGGAGAAGTTTAGGTTGTGGGATTGGTACGGGAGACCGGAGTCAGGTTATTATCATGATGAGATGCGGAGAAGCCGCAGTATATTTAAAGCAAAGCTAAAATGGTGTCAAAAACACGCTGAGCAGATAACAATGGATATCCTTGCATCTCATCATTCTAAGCGTGACTTTCGTGGGTTTTGGAAATCCACAAGAAATCTAAACAGTAAACCAGGCCTTCCCGCGAGTATAGAGGGCGTGAGTGATAATAGAAGCATAGCCACTTTGTTTCAAAAGCAATTTACCATAAAGTCGCCACTAACGCGGACGTGTGCCATACCTGAGGGTAAGCTCAGTGAGCAGGAGATTAAGATTAGATTTACAGCGAAGGATGTAGACAAGGTTGTGAGATCTATGTCACGCGGAAAATCTCCTGGTCACGATAGCCTTAGTATTGAACACCTCAAGCATGCAGGCCCTCACCTGCCGCGAGTGCTCGCTCTGCTGTACAACCTATGCATTAGCCATGCGTACTTGCCCGAGGCTATGATGAAGACGGTCGTAGTACCAATTGTCAAGGACAAAGGTGGCGATTTAGGAATGAATGAATGAATGAATGAATGAATGAATGAAAGGTTTATTCATGACAATTACAAAAAACATAATAAACAATAACATATACAACCCGAAACATTAATTGCCACGATTTCGTGCGGTCGCAACTCAGCGTTAAATGCCGGCAGGGCCAGCGCTGGTCTTCCGTTGCAACCATTTGACGACACGGCGCATTGACGCCACGATCACATCCCCAAAGTAAGAATATCCTAATCAAAACAAGAGAAAAAAAAACAATAAAAACAGGAAAAAAAAAAAAAAAATTATAAACATAAACACAAAAACAATTTAAAACTTCGAACGTTTCCTAATTCCGTCCTATGGAGGCCGCTTTAATACGGTCTACAGATTGACTCAGATAATCGCGCGACAAAATGCCACGTGTGTAGAGCCCCCCTAGGTTGGATTTTGGAACAGCCGTGGCCATCGACAAGCGTCGATGACAAAGGAAGCGAAGCATTTATAGCCTGTGGTTTACTACTTTTTACTACTATGATATCGTCCATGTCATTCATCCCGACATAGACGCCGACGCCATATTACGTCATGCAGCAAAAAGTAGGTCACGGACACAGGACCAAACTACTTTAAATTACACTTATAACAAACAAAGTAAGACATATTGCGAATTTACGACAGTGAAACCAATAAAACTAAACAGGATCATTTTTAACTACAGTAAGTACCCAAGTATCTTGAATTTGCAACAAAGCGAGTTTATGTCTTAAAATTACCCTTAAAAAAATAACAGTGTCACAATATCATCTCCAGGTCCAAAGAGGGAGTATACTAGGAAGGAACTAAAGCCAGCAATAAAACACCACAGTGATATGCCGCGGGATACCTCCGATGTATAAAAAATGGGACTTTTTCTCTGAGCTCCGATGCCTACGGGACGCAAAACGCAGGTGTGTAAACACAATCTCGTATTGTATATGAATAAATACTATGACTATGTACGTACTCATCAAGTTTAGAAAACAAGTGAATTCTTTGCCCAATACTTTAGAAACAGGTTGCGAGCATATTGAATTAATTGATTCAAAACATGGGTTATCTTACCGTTTGTTGTATAAATAAGACTTAAGTAATAATTAATAAATATATAAGTAAAATGAGATAACTGTGACGGCAAATATCTTACCGCTGTTTACTAAAGGGTTCGAATAAGGAGATGCCAAAAGGTTAAAAACAACTTGTATCGTGCCTTAGATTTTCTTGCCTCAGTTGGTGCTTGAATAAAAAATTTCTAATATTGACCCTAAAACTATGTCTACTTTTTAGGTCCCGAATAGGCGGAGGCAGGTTGTTCCAGCATTTGGTAGCAAGATATCTGAAACTCCCGCGGAAGGCAGCAGAGGAATGTTGATGAGTGAGAAGCTGCGGCCCACATAGTCTTATACCACGTGGCTTCCGAAATGACAATTTCTCAAACAGATATGAAGGGATCTGATAGTTTATAACACCGAAAAGAAGGCATGCTAGGTGCATCTTGCGTCTGTGTAGCATCTTTAAGGTATTACTGTTGTTCAAAAATGGAGTGACATGGGCCCTAGGCGGGATGTTGAAACAAAATCTTGCACATGCATTTTGAACTCTTTGGACCAGACGTTTGGTTTTAGAGAGCAGACGTGGGCCATATACAAGGTCCATATAGTTTAACTTAGACATAACTAGTGATTCTACTAACTGGATTCGCAAAGTTTCACTCAAAAAAGGTCTAATCTTGTACAACACTTTTAATTTATAAAAACATCCTCTTACTGCGTTTAGAATGTGTTTTTCGTAACGTAGTTCATGATCAATCAAAAGGCCCAAATTACGCGCTTCCCAGACTCGTTCTATGGGCTCACCCATCAGCTCAATCTGTACAGATGGTCTAAGTTTAGTCAACTGCTGTTGGGTGCCGAAAATTAGGTACTTTGTTTTAGTTGGATTAAGCAACAAACCATTCTCCCTTGCCCAGGAAGCTATTCTAGTTAGATCAGAGTTTAGTTTACCTATGGCGCTATCAGCCTCCGACTGTTCAAATGAGATGTAGACCTGTATATCATCTGCATATATATGGAATTTACAATCTCTAATATGTATAGCGATGTCAGCAGAGTATAAAATAAATAAGATTGGGCCAAGTATGGAACCCTGTGGGACACCTCTAGTGAGCTCTAATTTGTTAGATTGACAAGAGGACCCATCAGGTAATGTCATTCTTACGTACTGGGTTCTGTTAGTAAGGTAGCTGTTGAACCACTTTATTGCTCTGCTGTCAAAACCGTAGTATCTCAACTTAGATAGCAACAAGCTAATATCAATGCAATCAAATGCCCTAGAGAAATCAAGGAGGACTAAGAGAGTGCACATGCCTCGGTCCTGAGCTTGCAGCAGGTTATCAGTGACATCAAGCAAAGCCGTTACAGTGCTTCGACCCTTCCTAAAACCTGACTGGACATCTGGTAAAATATTGTTTCGTTCAATGTAATCTGTCATCTGCATGCATACAGCTTTCTCCACTACTTTAGACAGGCATGGGAGGATACTAATTGGTCTTAGGTCTTTAAGCTCCAATGGACTAGCCACCTTGGGCAGTGGACGCACAATTGCAACTTTCCAGACGTCAGGAAAGGTAGATGTTATAATGGATGTATTTATAAGATTCGTAATTACATCTAGTGTATATGGTAAAGTCATTAGCAACATTTTCAAAGTTATGCAGTCACATCCCTCTGCATTAGACTTGAGGTCTCTTATAATTTTGATAATGATATCGGCCTTGATTTGCTGTATCTGAAATACTGAATTACTAAACCTGTGGAATTCAAAATAAGTTAGCTGAGATATGGATACATGCGAGACACTAGACAGGTTTAAGAAATGCTTATTAATCACGTCAGGGTCATTAAAAGTAGCTGGAAGCTCTGTTTCGTTTTTTGGTAGCAAGGTAGACTTAAGATTTTTCCATAACAATGTTGGGTTTTTAATTTTGCTGTTAATGTTTTGTTTGAAATAAGCAACCTTCTCATGATACAGGGCTTGCGCCACAGTAGATTTCATTTCCTTGTAGAATAGCCTCTTACCATCAGACCCAGATTTATGATAATCTATGGCTGCTCTATCACGCAGCTGCATCATGAGCCTGATTGTGTCAGTGATCCACGGGGGCTGGGCAGCTTTCACCACAGTTGTCCTAATAGGTGCATGAAGATTAAACAAGGATATAACACATTGATTAAACTCATTAGCTAGGTCGTTGGCAACACCCGTGGGTATCAGATCCCACTTTATGCTCTGCAAGTCCCTGTCGAAATAGGTAGGGTTGATGCTATTAAGTGGTCTACATGTTATGGTAAACGGCTTCATTTTATTGCGCTTAAGATTAAACTCACAGCTTATAAGGAAATGACCATGAAGGGACCCCAGAGGTACTACGCCAACCTTCTTGGCCTGCAAATCGGTGCAGACTATATCAATCAGAGTTTGACTAGATTCTGTGAAGTGCGTAGGCTCAGTGACTAACTGTGCAAGGCTGAAACTGGTTAAAAAGATATTTAATTTAGCGAGCTTAGAGTCAGTTGCCAAAACATTTATATTAAAATCACCCAACAATATTATATGATCATATTTTCTGAAGGAGCTAATCGTGTCAGAGATAGCATCAAAAAACAAATCAACGTCCATTCTTGGAGGTCGATATGCTGTGCCTATAAACAGTTTCTTCCCACTAAGGCTCAAAGTCACCCACATTTGTTCAACCGCATTATGCCGGGGGTCAACTGGGTATTTTAAGGTGCGGGCACTGACGCCTTGCTTTATATAAAACCCAATACCACCCCCACGGGTGCACGGGCCCGGCGGGCGGGGTTTGTGCCGTAGCTTGAATCCTGGCAGCACTGGCGCTCGCCCCTCCTCCCCAACTTTTAGCCAAGTTTCGTTTATAGCTAAGATGTCGAATTCCTGTTGGGTGCAGGCCGCAATGAAATTGTCGTGGTTTGTGCCTAGAGAACCCGCGTTTAACAAACCAACCTTGAGTTGTTTATCCGCCATTAAAATTTGCGAGTGGAAAATACTGGAGAGCATTAAAATTGTTAAAAATATTCATTTCCCATTTAGACCTGTAGAGAAAAGTAGTCACACAAAATAATTGAGCCTTACTGCATGTCGCCCTATGATAGAAACATATGAAAAAATTTATTCTAGAGTAAGAAATAAATAAACGCCAAATAGTTGTTAAACCACTAACCAATAAACCTATTCCAGTCCAAAAACCTGTTTTATTTGGCCTACGGATTTAATCCGCTTTGCAGGCTCCCCGCTTTGGCGACGCACGTAGACACGCCCGTCCTTGGTCCACGAGTAGCGCCAGTCGAGCCTTTTGCACTCCTGCCGAGCGCCGTAGAGTAGCGTCCGGTTCAGCCTCGTCAACCGCTCGTTCACATAGAAACGAGAGGCTCCTCCAGGCAGGCCGAGGTCGGATGTGTCGGCCCCACGGCGCACCCGTGCGGCGCGCAGCAACTCATTGCGGGTCCCGCGGCGCGCGAGCCGTATGACCAGCGGGCGCGGCCGCCCGCCCGACACCGCAGGCTGCGCCGCCGCTTCGAGTGAGGTCCCCTCCGCACCGGCTCCCGACGCCGACCTTCTCGGACCCACCCTCTCGGCGAAGACGATGTCTCGCTCCTCCAAGTTGACACCCAACTTCTTCGCAATCAGGCACGTGAGGTGCGCGGCGTTCTCGCTCAGTTGTTCGGGAATCCCAGTCACCTCTACGTCGTTGAGAAGCAGGTCCTGGTCGCGATCGGCAAGCTCGAGCTTCAGCTCGGCAACGGTCGCAGCCAAGTCACTGTCAGCCGAGCCAGCCATCACACGCTGCTCCTCCCGCTCCTTCGCCTGCTCCTCTAGACGCAGCACCCTATCTTCAACTGCCTGCATACGTGACTCAAACCCATGGACGAGTTTGTTCATCTCCGCCACTTCGTGCCTGAGGGCCACAATATCTTTACTCGTCGCAGTGAATTCCTCCCGCAACAAGCGAAGCTCCTTCGCAATGTCCAGACACTCCTCAGGGGACAGTGCCATCGGCGCCACCGCAGCAGCGGCCTCTTCTCCAGCCTCGCCCTTAATTGGAGTGCCGTCTGCATTGTCCCGTAGGCGCTTCGATCTGCATGATGGGCAGGCCCAGGCGGCAGGGACGCGGCCGGTGATCGGAAAACTCACACACGCCTTGTGATACACCAAGGGGCATTCCGTACACCTAGCGACACCTGTCGACCCTAGTGGTCTACCGCAAGCCGCCCCGCAAGCTGACATGACGAACGATTCAACAACCAAATCCGTGTCTACTGTATTTGTTCAGGTTATGTGCGCTAGATGGCACGTTACTTAAGTTCCGATGTTTTGTACTAGGTGGCACCACACGCTAAGAGGAAATTAAATTAATTAATTATTTCCTCGATCGTCACTTTGCAGCGCGAGATGCAACTTATTCCACTAATCTGCACGCAGCAGCACAGTTTCCCTTAAGCTTCGAGAACTATACACGCTATTTAATATTCGGCACTTATTTAACGCGTATATTGGCGGGTATTTGTCAAACAGATTTGGTCACTGAATATAATTCACCACAATACGTATATTAGTCTTCTATATTACGTAGAGAAAACACTGTTCGTTAAAAGTCACTATATGAACTATACAATAAATCCATGTAACGATACTTCCGACTGATTATTTATTATTTTAACTTGTATCAACACTTCGGATCGACCGCACTCGTCAACGTCCGTGACGTCATCGACAGGAGATAAGACCAATTACAGACCGATCTCTCTTGCGACAGTGATAGCAAAAGTGCTTGATAGTCTTCTTGGTACACAATTGGACAAGTACCTGAACATACATCAAAATCAATTCGGCTTTAGGCCTGGACTTTCCACGGAAACTGCCATATTGTGTCTTAAGGAGACTGTCAAGTACTACACAGAGCGGGACACGTGCGTATACGGATGTTTTCTTGACCTGTCGAAGGCGTTCGATCTCGTCAACTACGACGTCCTCTGGAGGAAGTTAAACAGCACCAACATGCCAACGGAATTTCATAACTTATTTCAGTACTGGTATCTTAATCAGAGGAACGTAGTACGATGGTCGGACGCCTATTCGGAGCCATACAGGTTGGAGTGCGGAGTAAGGCAGGGAGGGGTGACCTCGCCTAAGCTCTTTAACCTGTATGTCAACGCACTCCTGGAGGAGCTCAGCAGCACTCGTGTCGGATGCCATATTGACGATACGTGTCTTAATAATATCAGTTACGCGGATGACATGGTGCTGCTGAGTGCCTCTCCCTGTGGATTGTCAAAATTATTAAACATCTGCGAAAACTACGCACTCAGCCACGGTTTGACATACAATGTCAAAAAAAGCGAATGCATGGTCTTTCAAGCCAAAGGGAAAAAGCTACTGTCTGTACCACCAATTAGACTATATGGAACTCCACTGAAAAGGGTCGATCGATTTAAATACCTTGGGCATGTGGTAACCTCTGACTTGAAAGATGATGATGACATTGAAAGAGAGCGGAGAGCGTTGTCTGTTAGAGCGAACATGGTGGCCCGCAGATTTGCTAGTTGCTCCCCAGAGGTAAAATTAACTCTCTTTAGGGCATTTTGCACTACCTTCTACACTGCTAGTCTATGGGCTCACTATACGCAAAAACAGTACAACGCTCTTCGTATACAATACAACAATGCTTTCAGGGTGCTGATGGGGTTACCCCGTTTCTGTAGTGCCTCAGGGATGTTTGCGGAGGCCAGGGTGGATTGTTTTTACACCACCATGAGGAAACGCTGTACATCCCTGGTGCGCAGGGTTCGGGCTAGCTCCAACGGCATCTTGAAGGCGTTGGCGGAGAGATTCGACTGTCAGTACCTGAACCATTGTCATATGATTCATGTGCTGACATCGAATCCCTTCATGACATGAATATTAAGGACATGTTTGATTTAATTTTTAATGTATTTTAATGTGACATCTTTAATTGTAATTAAGTTATTATTTATTTGTCTTATTTTGTTTTATTATTATAATGTGTTTAATGACCCACGTTGGTTGACAAATAAAGAAATTGAATTGAATTGAATTGAATTGAATTTGTAGTAAAATCATACAAAAAATTTTTTTTTTAATTTTAAACTTACTACCTTTTTCCTCGTAAACGCGTAGAGGTATTAAATTGAAATTCATATCAAATACTCAGGTCTATAATACCTTTAAGTTGTAAAGGTTTGTACGGAACCCTCGGTGCGCGAGTCCGACTCGCACTTGGCCGGTTTTTTTTTTGTTATACCTACTTGTTTATGTGCAATAAAGTGATACATACATACATACAACGTGACTTTTTTTTAAGTTAGTCTTCACTAATTAATATTCAGTAATAGTTGGTTCAAGTAATCTTAAGTAAAATGCATGAGGTACTTAGCAGAATATACAGCCTTGGCCAGAAGTGTTGAGCACCCTTGCGATTTTCATACAAAACTCGAAAGTTTAGACCGGCGTTTCTATCTTTTTTGAAGTTATTTTATCAATTAATTCAAACTGAACAGGCATGTTTTGTTGAAGTGAGTAGTTACTGCATAGAATATTTGCAATTTATCGCACCGACCTAAATTCGCATTTTTGGGACCTCCACTTTTCATATTTTATAGGTACCTTGAAAGTGTTATTAAGTGAAGTTTTCTAGATATATCAATAAAATATAACATTTTACGACATCGTACATTATTATGATAGGGAATTAATATTTAACATCAAAATTGTAAACAAAAAAGAGCTATGCTCAACACTTCTGGCCAAGGCTGTATAAATATGAAGTAAACACTGTTTTTAGTTAGTATTACCTACACACCTATATACCTATATTTTAGTTTGTATTTAGGCTTTGTTTCAATAAGTAATTTTGAACCCGAAAGCAAAAAAGTTAAGTGTAATAGAACTTATTATCTCCATTAGACATCAGTCTGTTACGTAGGTATCTACAACTGTATATTACCTCTAATGTGTGTAAATGTAAAATAGTATTACCAATGCCTAACATAAGAAAAACATAGCGGCCGCACGGCGAGTGCCTGCTTACTCTGTTTGCAAATACCTACCTGTTATTGCAAATGGAGTAAACAGACACTCCCACAGCCACATAAGTACGTAACTAAATTAATAGTACAATGGTGGAGGGTAAATAAGTTTTCTGCCAACAAACCGCTGTGTAACCGTCTTTAAAAAAAAAGAATAATAATAATTTGGCGAAAGAAAAACATTGTGAGGAAACCTGCATATATTCGCAGAGAAATTCAAAGGTGTCCCCAACCCGCTTTGGGCCAACGTGGGGACTACAGCCCGGTCTCTCGTGCCTAAAGGTATGTGCCCAACAGTGGGATGTATAACTAATTATATTATATTTAAATTAACTCATCAAGACGAGAAGAAAGAGGCAAGAGACTTGCATGATGTTGGAGTGTGTTAACCGTGAAGTGATGATCGTGCTTCGAGCTGCCTTTATAAACTCCGTACTGTCAATAATGGCGCACGTGCATCTGAACATACATCACTAATTGCTATTCATTATTCCTTTACATTTTGTAAATAATAATGGAATATTAAAAAGACAGGCCAAGTGCGAGTCGGACTCGCGCACCGAGGGTTCCGTACAAACCTTTACAGCTTAAAGGTAATATAGATCTGAGTATTTGATATGAATTTAAATTTATGCTCGGTTCCCTTCGACAAAAGGGGTCGTTTGAAGACCCACACAGGCCGAGCAGCCTTGCCAGAATCAAAAAGTCCTTAGAACTGGCTGTTTATAAAAAGTTTTTAAAAGAAGTTTTATTTTTATTTTGAACTGTCATTATAACGTAATATTTGACAGTTGGTTTCATTCGAATTGTTCCCGCCGTTACATGGAAAATCAATATTTTGCGAAATATGTCGACTAAAACGTCCCATTATGGAAAAAAATGAGTTACGTGCCGTGATAAAGTACTTGTCTATGAAAAACATGACTACCAAGGAATTTTTTTTGGATATTCAGCAAACCGTAGGCACTAGTGCTGTACCCTATTCCACCGTCGCTTTCTGGGTTGCCCAGTTTAAAAGAGGCAGATCTGCAGATCTAGCTGCGAAGACGACCCCCGCTCCGGCCCGGCCGGCCATCTACCTCAGTTAACGCAAAAACCGTTGAAAAAATTGAGAAAATGGTTTTGGACGACCGGCGACTAACAATTAAATACATAACAGAGACTCTAAAGATTTCGTTTGGTAGCGTACATTCAATACTAACCGATGTTTTGGGTTTTAAAAAAGTGTCAGCAAGATGGGTTCCGCGAATGTTAACGTAGGCTAACAAAGACTTGCGTGTAGAAGTTTCGAAGCGGAATCTAAAGAAAATCTTGCATGACCCGGACATTTTTTATCGTCGTTTCGTAACAATGGACGAAACATGGGTTCACCATTTTGACCCTGAAACAAAAAAGCAAAGCATGTCCTGGAAACGGCCATCTTCCCCTCCAATAAAGAAATTTAAAATATTTCCGACAGCAGGTAAAGTTATGGTCTGTTTTCTGGGATGCAGAAGGAATCCTTTTTATTGATTATCTGCCCAAAGGAAAAACCATTACAGGTGCCTATTACACCGATTTGATACCAAAAGTGCGTCAAGCAATCAAAGAAAAACGTCGAGGAAAGTTGAGTGCGGGAGTGCTTTTTCACCATGATAATGCTCCGGCTCATCGATCACAAATGGCTCTCACTGCAATCCGCCAAGCTAGTTTTGAGATCTTTGATTATCCGCCCTACTCGCCAGACTTAGCTCCTAGTGATTTCCACTTGTTTCCGAAAGTAAAGGAGCACATTCGCGGAACTAAATTTGACGACAACAACGCGGTCATGGGTGCCGTAGAGGAGTTTTTAGAGGCTCAAGAAAAACCGTTTTTTTATGATGGATTAAAAAAACTTGAAAAACGGTATAATAAATGTATAGAACAAGAAGGAAATTATGTTGAAAAGTAAAAAAAAATGATATTCGTTTGTTTTTGACCCTATTTCTAAGGACTTTTTGATTCACCCTTCCCTCCATGCGTTTACGAGGAAAAAGGTAGTAAGTTAAAAATTTAAAAATATATTTTTTTGCATGAATTTACTAGTGTAGTTGTGGTATTTGAAAACTTACGTCTACCTTACAACTTCAACTTCTTGGATTTCAACTTATGGATTACTTTAGATGTATATTCGATACTGGAAGTGATGAAACTGTACGTTTTGGCCATTATTTATCTCACCGACTGTATATCTCACACGGCCATACTGACAGGTACTTCGTTCCCGAAGTGCCCATTTCTCATTATTACATCAAGTTGGCTCGCAGGCTCTGTATTAGGTCCCTATATTGCTACTGTTTCACTCACATCAGGTGAGAGCTCGCAGGCTCGGAAGCAATTATCCTATCTACATGATACTCTGCTAGCGTTACTCACCACATCAAGCACAGCTAGCAAGCGCCTCTAAGGTGCTACTCTTCCACCCATAACATCAAGTGGGGCTCGCAGGCTCGTAGCTGTTCCCTATATTGCTACTGTTTCACTTACTTACACCAAGTGAGAGCTCGCAGGCTCGGCAGCAATAGCTTTATTTACAGTTACGTTGCTACTGCTTCTCTCATCCTCGTCAAGCAAGGTAAAGTAGCAACTTTTCATTAAAATTTCATTCATTTCTCGTCAATAAATTCATTCGTTTCGTCGTCTTGTCATTCGTCGTCGTTTTCACTCAATCAGTCCAACTATAAACATAACATGTAGGTCACTTGTTTGAAAGAGGGTAATGTGAAAATTTTACGGTGATTTGTATACCTAATGATCATATCTGACCTTGGCATCTGGACAAATCCTGAAATCCCACATGGGGTTACTTCTCAGGAATGCTATGTCGCATTTTTGCCTACAAACGTTATTTCCAATAATCAACAATAGTAGAAGCATACTGTATCAATCATGGGAGCGTTTATGACAATTACAGGTTAGTGACACACCACGTCAGGGCAACGCAATTTGTTAGTATATGTGTCTGTGTTCACTCTGACGTCTCACATATTTGTCACATCAGACACTTGTCAAAAGACAAAACGTAATTAATGTCGTGAATAATGTAACTACTGGCATAAATAAAAATAATAAATATAATTTAAAAAAACGAACGGGGTTTTATACCTTTCACTGAATGTGTTTTAATGACTGTATTGCCCTAATGAGCTTTTAATTACATACAGTAAAAAAAAAGGTAAATTATTAATTTCTTCGCAATTACTGGACCGAATGTTATGATACTTTGTATACTGGTTCTAAATACCTTAACGCATATGTTCGTTTCAGCTTCGTCCAGTGGCCAAGGATATTCAAAAATAAAACTCGTGAATTTCGTCAGGTGGACACATCAAAAACCCAAATCGATAGTTCCACAATTTTAGTACATAATCAGTTCAGAATATATAATTGATTCATCTAAAAGGACATGGTTTCTACATCGTAACCGTTTATCCTTCAATGAGCGTTTTGGTTTTTCAACTAACCTTTCTTTATCCGAATTTTATCGGCAACACATTTCATTCTTTGTATCTATCAATTATAATGGAATAAGTTTACTTATTTCATACGAGTTTGACAATCGTATAGAATAATGTTCTGTTTATGCTTGTATTTATAAGGGTCTTTTTTTTGCATGTATTTAATCGGGGAACCGTTCAATTTAAATAGTCATGATATGTTTATTAATTATGATCGAAGGAGCCGACTTAATTTATTGTTTGATACGGCTTGCCAATTGAAGCTTAGCGTAACGCATACGAAAGCATTTTACGACATAAAATATCATGTTTTACGGAGAGTTTCTAAGTTAATGTCTCAATCCTAACAAAGTTAGGAGAACTACAAATTTTTGTGTTGAGTTGCGACGTAGTTAAAATTATACAAGGAAAAAAATTAGCTTCGAAATGCGATCGACGATTAATCTTCGGGAATTATATAGTGAACCCTTTTAATACATACTAACAAAACAAACATAGAAACAAACGGTCTTCCAGCCTAGTCGGCAGTGACCCTGCCTCAGAGTTGGGCAAAAATTATTTATTTACCAATAACCGGGAAGATAACTAAATGATTTTTTATTTGAAATAACTAAATAATCCATCATTTGTTGTTTTGAATATATCCAGATCAGTTTCATTTTTATCTAGATAAATTAGTTGGGATTTATAATAAAAGATGAATGTCAGTAGTACAGTCATGTAGAACTAGAAGTGGTCAGATGAATAAGATAGCTGTAGCATAGCTCTTATATTTAGTCAGGGGCCTTGACGCGATATTCTATATAAATTCATTATTCTAAGCTTACTTCAATAACAAACGAGGCCAGTTATCTTCATCTAGATAATTTATCTTAATAAAAGAAGTTGTCAACGCAATGTTTGAGATTGAATTTATCTTCTAATAAATTTATTTGAAATTATTATCTAGACAATAAATTATCTAAATATCGCCCAACTCTGCCCTGCCTTCGAAGCAGGAGGTCCCGGGGAATAGATTAAGGTGCATTTTATCCGCTTTCTAATACTTGATTGTTTCAGAATTTAGTTACTAGTATGGAGATTGGATGATGAAATAACAATTAGCAATAATTATTTTATATCCGCTCGGTCATTCTGCAGATAACGGAAACCAAATCTTCTGTTTTTAAATATCTGTTCAAGTCTCAAGGTACTGGAATTTTTTACAATTTCAAATAACTCTAACTAATTTAAATTTTACTAACAGTCCTCAGATTTCGTTATCAGATCATATCTGATCAAGAAATCGTGAATTTAGTAGTCATACGAGTAAAACTATCATCTGAAAATATTATTACTTTATTTATTATATTATATGGTAATACTGTAAGTAGAAACTCGTTGGTATCTCGAGGTGTATGTCACAACTGCATACCTAAATATATAATATATTTTTTTTACGTTTGCTTCATCTATGTACTAATCACAACTTGGCATTGTCTTATTGTATAGCCTGACATTACGATTTACTATATTGTATCTACTTTCCCAATTATTACTTTTAATTACGTTAATACGTAATACATCATAATTTAAAATGTAGTACATAAGCTAGAATGTAAGTACATTTAAGTGAATGATACCATTTTTATAAAAAGATTAATGAACTGCTACATCGAATTGTTTCATTAATAACAAATTCCCCCTTTTTTTAATGAATAAGAAAAACTTGTATCATCGTTGACGGTATGACGGTAGGTATATCATGATTTGCTTAAGGCGTTTACCCTTAAAATGGCAGTACTGCGGATAACGTTAATGCTCTGTAGAGATGAAAAGAGGTATCGTACTGCGAAATAGTGACAAGGAAATACGTAAATATTCATTAGATATCATACAGACAAGAAAAATCATCGGACACAGGCAGCAATTTTAGGACGGAAATTGTTATGGATGCCACTTAATTTGTATTTCTTATATAATGTACAGATGTATTTAATATCAATTTATTTTTGCTATAGAGAGGTATTTTTTTGAATGATAACGGTGAACTATCACTTTACAACCTCGCAAGACTCACGTCTTTTGATGTAGAGAGACGTATTACGATTAATGCCTGCAATTATTCGGATATAATCCGGATAATACGAATATTTCGAATAATTTCCAACCAAATTACTATTCGAAATACTCTAATTGCAAGCCCTAATTGCGATTTAAATGTGCTTAAAACTTAGCAAGAATAAGTTTAACTATGCGATTTATAATTCAATAAACACAGTTCATAATGATGGTCATCAAGTTTTTTTTTTGTACGTTTCGTTAATATTATTATTTTTTAAACGAGTTGTATAAGATATAGGATATTCTTGTTTTTCTTAACTAAAGAACACAACAAAGCAAAAGATTTCTCAGCAAAAAGATCTTCAAGTATAGTGTTCCACTATCGAATAAAAAAAAATCATGGCATACCGGAATTACACTTCACACTAGCCACCATTCTTCACACTTCACACTAACCACCATTCTTCACTTCACACCATTAGATAATTTCGAGCTCCAGGTATACTCCTGTTGTCCAGCCGCAGTCTGCTCGCTGGTGGCCACCATGGGAGGCACGGAGTAGTAGTTGAGGTCACGAACTGCATCTGTAATGTCAATTTGAAAGGTATCATATCCTTTGTATTTATCCACCTAAGTATAAGTACTTATACGTGAAAATACTCACAGACAGCAATACTTAACATATTTTGTACTTATTTGTTATAGATGGATAAAATTTAATATACCTAACTCAATCATTACTGTAAGCACTTCAGTGAGAAAAAAAAAATCATTACACGAGTTAGAAGCAAAATATATGTGTATATTAAGCAAGTGTTTGTTCTTATTTTTTACGCGATATAAATATAAAACAAATTGGAACTAAACCTTTCCTTGATTTTCCGTTGGTGTCAAATAGTCAGCTGGCCCATATTTCCAGTAATTTCAGTCTATGATGTATAGGTATGGTGCAGCATTCCACGTGGAAAGTCATCTGAAACATTAATTTTGTAGGCGTAGAGCGTGTTTAAGATCCCACTTCTGATGTCAGATTTATTTAATAAGAGACAAAATATAGTTTATTTCATTTATTCAACATTGAATAAATTAAAGGAGAGAGTCCATTCTATAAATATAAAATGTTAAAAACAACCATAGTAAATGCAATGATGTTTATTAAAGAATATTACTTATAATAATTCTGAATAATTTAATCAATGTTGCAATACTGCCATCACCACTAAGTAAGTCAAGATATAAAATAAAGTATATTAAATCCATTCTAATTCCTCAACCATTACTACAAGTATCCCGTAAGGCCATTAATCATAATATTCTGCACATAATATATCTAACACTTGTAGTAAAACAGAGTAATATATAATCTCATGTAATCAGAAAGGCTAAATTATTTCCAATATAAGGTTGGTGTGTACGTTGTACCATGCACCAACTTGAAATACAGTATTACACGTTTATATATTTATAGTACATTACTGCAGAGACCAGTAAGTAAGCTTTCCTGGCTGAGTATTTAGTAGCCGTCCGAGTCGAAGACGAGGACGGCTACAATACGAAGCCAGGTAAGCTGATTACGGTCGAAGCATGTATAGTGCTTTTCACAAACATGTAAGGAAATAAAATTACTTGTTTAGTGCTTCAGTTACTGGCTGAGTGATTTAATGTTGTATGAAAATCCTTTACGTACGTCGCGCTGAACCTGCCTTGGAATAGAGTCCCTACTGGTCTCTAATTAGTAACGTAACAGGAACATTTCCGAGCATGTTTGAGAAAAATACATTATTAGGTACACGGTAACAAGGTACACACTGATACATTTTATTTAATTAACCCTCAATACTATTTAGAGGTGAGTAATCAATATTACACTTAACTTGGTTCTTGCTGGTTAGCTCTCCAATCACCAATGTGTCCCACAACTGCCAGTCACTTGTTTATAAGGGCTTACCCATTACCCCTTCTACTACCTGGCAGGACAAGCATTCTATATTTCCGGCACATCCGGTTATCGAAATAATTGGAAATAGTATAATAGTAAGTATATTTGCTTAGTTCAAAATAGATGAAAATATAATTTAAAAATGACAATAAGTTATTATTCACTAAACCATCAATATTTAGTATCGTTTACTTAATCATAATGTGACAGCAATACAGGATATCCGCTTCGCAAAATATGTGAAGGTTTAAGTAATATATTTACTCCTTGTAAATAACTTCAAGTGAATAATAATTAGCAATGCTAAATTATTACACCTGACGAGATTATTTACTTGTACAATTATTCGATTATTGTCAACTCGACTATAATAATTGAATACAGGATATCCCGATACGTAATATTTAAGTTAGCAAGCATATTTACCAATTCCAATCCAAATAATCTAATAAGGATTAACGGAAACGAATAGAAATCAAACTGCAATTATCTCTGATATAATTCGGTAGTTGCATTATTTGCATTCTGGCAGTCACGGTCACATAACAATACATTAAGGGTAGTTGTGGTATTTGAAAACTTACGTCTACCTTACAACTTCAACTTCTTGGATTTCAACTTATGGATTACTTTAGATGTATATTCGATACTGGAAGTGATGAAACTGTACGTTTTGGCCATTATTTATCTCACCGACTGTATATCTCAGAAACATATACTAGATATGAAATGAAATGAAATGAAAAAAAAAGGAAATGAGATATCTCTATACTCCGCTTAGCGCGTTATTTCCTTGGAACCAAAGCTGCCAAAAAGAAGGGGTGCGGGAGGGAAATTCGCAATACAGGGAACGCGCGATTCTTCCGTGGGGCGTAAGAAAGAGTCAGACATTAATGGTTGCCATGGAGACGTATTATGTTTACTGTCACTTCCAATATTAGTGTCTCACTATAGAGTGAAATTACTTCGAGCGTGGCAGCGGGGGTCGCCCGGCTATGCGGGGTCTTGTGTTAATTAGTCTATGTAAACGAAGGAAAACTTATTATAAAAAAAAACCGGCCAAGTGCGTGTCGGACCACGCATAGGAGGGTTCCGTACCTTCAATGGAATAAGAACCAAACTAATACCAAAAGGTCGTATCTGATGCCTATGGAAGAAGTTTTTTGGAGATAACTCAAAAATGGCTGAACCGATAATGTTCAAAACAATTTTCGTAGAAAGTATATGATAAGGCGCATCTCTTAAATTTTTTTCATATTCTTTGAACTTACGGTTCAAAAGTTATGGGGGGGGGGGGCTACACAACTTTTCTGACTTTCGAAGCGATTATTTCAGAAAATATTCACTTAATCACAAAATAGTCAAAGAAACCTCAGTTATTTTGAAAGACCTATCGATTGATGTGTTACATGTTGATATTTGGTTGAATTTTTTTTTTAAATTTAGTTACCTGTATGGAGCGCCCCCCTAAAAATATTTTTTTTCTCATATTTAACTACATAACTAAGTAGCTGCATACAAAATACACCTCAAGTGTAAATTTTATTCAGATACGTCGTATAGTTTCCGAGTAAAATGCCTGTAACATACGGACGGACAGACAGACAGACAGACAGACATGACGAATCCATATGGGTTCCGTTTTTTGCCATTTGGCTACGGAACCCTAAAAAGCATTTATTTCGAACGAAGGAAATATTTAATATTATATATATTATAGTTAACATTTCATTCTTTGGACCCGCGGGTATGTCCTTAAACTAAGTCCGGACACGGATATGTCCTTAAACTATGTCCAAAAGAGAGGTATGGGCACTGCGAATGTCATTTCGCTATGTGTGGTAGGGCACAGCACAGCGCATGTCATCTCGCTCAAATCTGGAGCAGAGCCCGACTGGGGAAATACCTCCACCTTACAGAAGTGTGTTCCTGCTGGTAAGTAAGGAGCTCAAAGAGGATCCAGTGTATTGACGACGAGATACTATATTGTTCCTTTACTCGTCAACACAGTGAATCCTCTTTATTGTAAAGGGTCGGCAACGCGCATGTGACACCTCTGGAGTTGCGGGCGTCCATGGGCAACGGTAGCTGCTTACCATCAGGCCGTATGCTTGTTTGCCACTGTCGTAGTATTAAAAATAGTTTGATGTAATTTCAACCGTTTTTATAAAAAAACTAGCCTTTTCCCGCGGCTTCGCCCGCATACTATAAGTACTCAAAAAGGATACGATACCCATGTTGATGTTCAGACTTTGTGACCACATTTGCCCCTTTTAGGGGTTGAATTATCAAAAAACCTGAAAAACGTGTTTACTCATTTATCGTTAGGAATACTCCTGTGAAGTTTCGAATAAAATAATCTAACAAATCTTGATTCGCCATACAAATTATGGACCCCCATTTTACCCCCTTAGGGGGTGAATTTTGAAAAATCCTTTCTTAGTGCACCCCTAGACTTCATAAGGAACCTACATGCCAAATTTGGAATCTCTAGAACCAGCGGTTTGGTGTGCGTTGATATGTCAGTCAGTCAGTCAGTCAGTCAGTCAGTTTCTTCTTTTATATATTTAGATGGGAAAAATTACAAATCGGGACACAAAAATGGGGGGAAGAAGAGAAAACAATCACATGAAGACCTGTTTTCACTTCTGTTACCTATTCCTTACTAAAACCTACCACCTACCTTTATTACTATTACCTAGTGCCGGATTCTAATTTTAAAATACATTAAGAACACAACCCATCTCAAACATAACTCCAACACACAACCAACAATCAACCAATATTGAAGTTGTATTGGAATTGCATTGGAATATTTCTCAAGCAAATTCAGATATTTCTGATTCAGATGTTTATTGGACTAACCTAACCTAACCATTGGAGTTGTATTGAAGTTGGATCGTGTCTATACGTGTTTTAAAGAATTAGCAGAAGCTAGAATACGGGGCCCCTATTTATTTATAAAAGCCACGTGCATGCAAAGTTTCATGATTTCTTTTGGATGGGACCGGATTTTTAGGGTTCCGTAGCCAAAATGAGAATTTTCCAAATCGGTCCAGCCGAAAAATAGCAAAAACAAAAACACTATTCCCAAGACGTCGTCGCCATCTTGAGCTCAAACGATTAGGTATTCAGTAAAAAAAATGTATACAAATGTGATTCAATGTCTTCTTTTTCACCAATGTTGCACATTGATCGATAGGTATTTAAAAACAACATCGTGGTTTCTATGAACATTTTGTGATTAAGTGAATCATTCAGAAATAATCACTTCGAAAGTCAAAAAAATTGTGTCCCTCCTCTGTAACTTTTCAACCGTAACTCCAAAAAATAAAATAAAAAATTGAAATAATGCGCCTGTTATGGATTATTTTACTTCGATAGATTAGGACTGTATGCGAAATGAGAACGAATATATGTTACGAAACGACACGAAACGATATCTGTCGAAACAAGGAATAGCCAGTGAATTGTATGAAGCACTCACCTTTGCTTTGCTGCTGATGACGCTGCAGCTCTCGGTCACAGGAGCTGGCGTAGGCTCCCCAAGTTCTTGGCTCGTTCGAACTTACCTCGAATCCAGGTTACCTTGACCAACTCAGTTCCCGAGATGGAGCTGGATCAGTGCCTCCTCCAATCACTTGGCTTATTTCGAGCAGTTAAACGTGAACTTTACTTAAACCGAGCTATAATAGTGCCACCGACACGATACATTAATTTAAGATGTAATTTACGCGGCAACGCTCGCGTTCCGACATGACAGCGACACGAATTGAAGTGAATCGACAGTTTCTATATATTTTTTTTAACTTTTAGTTGTAATGTTGCCAGGCGAATTTATTTAAAAGCTACAATCCTTAACATTTCCGGCCACCAAAATGCAACGTATTTTCCAAAAGATTTATAACGTTCTTGTCAACTGTGGACAATATAGAGACATTGGCTTGGGGTTTTTTACTAGACGAATTTTTAAAAATTAATTTTAATCTACGATAATATTAAAACTAGAACGACAGTAGTGCGTTAGTGAGTTAGCCTTGCATAGGCAAGGGACACAGTTTTACGATCGGACGCCTGAGTTGGCCCAATTCGGTGCAGACTGTGACGACCCGACAGATTCCGTCACTGCCAGGGTGGAGTTGTACCACCCGGCCCAGCTTCCATCTCATGGGGCTACATTGCTCGTTAACAATGAGCACGAGCGTCCCAGCGATAATGGTTTTTTGGCTATCAAACCACTTATGGCGCTGTTGCAATGTGTGCAAATATTCTAGGTGCCATTTGCGCCAAAAGTCTTGATGGATTTTTTGGAGCAATTTCCATCTCTGGAGGGGGCTTACTTTTACATCAGTAAGGTTACTTTCCGGCAATATGGTAAGTGGCTCAAGGGTGAGAAAATGCCCGGGAGTTAAGACCGAGAGATCATTAGGATCGGAGCTGACGGGGCAAAGAGGCCTCGAGTTTAGCAGGGCTTCAATTTGCGTGAGCACTGTGTAAAACTCTTCAAACGTAAGGCGCTGTAAGCCAATAACACGCGACAAATGGGTTTTTACAGACTTTACGCCAGCTTCGGCTAGGCCCGAGAAGTGAGGACTGCCTGGCGGGTTAAATACGAATTCAATTTGTTCCTTTTGGGAAGCCTCAGCCATTAATTCTTTAATTATGTTACTTGCGCCTATGAAGTTGCGACCTTGGTCCGATATGAGTTTCGAGCATCGACTACGGCGCGAGACGAACCGACGCAAGGCTGCCAGATAGGCATCTGATGTGAGCTCTGATACGAGCTCGAAATGAACTGCTTTCGTGGCAGTACACACGAAGACACAAATATATGCTTTGTACGATTTACTGCCTCTCGCCCTACCTAACGAAATGTTGAAAGGCCCAGCGAAATCTACTGCAACCGACGAGAAAGGTTTTAACTGATTCACGCGGAACGAGGGTAGATCTCCCATAAGAGGGGGAGGAGTCGCCCGTGGACACACACGAAAACACTTAAGGCATGATGAGATGACAGCATAAATTGCACGTTTGGATGACAAAATCCAGAAATCTTGAGCAATGAGACTTTGCAGGGTTTGTAGTCCTGGGTGTAAGAACCTGCGGTGGTATTCTTCAATCACCAGGGCCGTTAGCCGGTGGTCACGGGGCAACAACATGGGGTGCTTCCTTCCATAGTCGAGCGTGTGGTTATGGGTTAGTCTTCCGCCCACCCTCAACAAACCCTCTTCGTCAACGAAAGGACATAATTTACGAAGAGGTTTGTGAAGTGAGTTAGTCGAACCCTTTTTAATGAGCCGAATTTCAGTCGAAAAGACATGCTCCTGGACATGCCGTACGAGAAATCGGATCACCGAGTTGGTTTCACACGCCGACAGAGCCTGTGCCGTGGGTTTTGAGGCGGGGTTCTTCAAATTTTGAAGATAACGGAAGCAGTATGCTAATATATTTACGATCCGACGAAATGACGAAAATTTCGACAAGAGAGCTCCGATGAAATCTGAGTTCGTGGCACTAAACAATGTCAAGATCCTTTCCTCTTCGAATGCCGATTGATCGGTTTGGGAAAGATGTCTTGGCCACTCCTCTTCAGGACGCGACAACCAGGGAGGTCCCGCCCACCATGACTCACACTGCACCAAATCAGCGGGTAGTAAGCCACGTGACCCATGGTCCGCTGGGTTGTCACTAGTAGAGACATGGTGCCAACAGTCGGGAGCAATTTGCTCTTGAATAGCCGCAGTTCGATTAGCGACAAACGTCTTCCAACGCGAAGGGCAAGAGCGAATCCAGGTCAAGGCAACAGTTGAATCAGACCATGCATATAATTGAGCGTCATAGTGGAAGTCACTCAACGCATGTCGTACCGAGGCTACGAGATCAGCTAACAACACTGCTGCTAAAAGCTCCAACCGAGGGATAGACAAACGACGGAGGGGTGCCACCTTTGATTTTGCGCAGCACAGACGAACTATGGTTTCTTCGTTACCGACAACCATACGAAGAAAGACAATTGCGCAATATACTCGTTCCGATGCATCACAAAAGCCATGAATTTGAACGTCACAGGACAAAATCATCCGACGAGGTATGGAGAGTGAACTCAAACACGACAGCTGAGATTTTAGTTTGAGCCATTCTTCAGCTATGGACGCAGGAACGTCATCATCCCATTGTAGCCCGCATGACCATAAGAGTTGCATCAAATATTTTGCAAGAAAGACTACTGGTGAAAGGAGTCCGAGAGGATCAAAGATCCGAGCGATCTCTGAAAGAATTGAACGCTTAGTGCAACGACAATCTGCGTGCGAAGTTTTAAACGAAAATGTGTCAGATTTGGGTAACCACAATAGACCTAAAATCTTCAGCGAGACGTCATGAGCATCGTCGAAGTTACGAAATTATTCCGAGTATAAGTCTGAGTCCGGCAGGTCTGCGAGGAATCTCTGATCGTTTGAAGTCCACTTCCTTAAATGCAGGCGTGCCGACGTCAATATTTTGATTAGGTCATCCCGAATGCGTACAGCAATCTCCACTGAGTCTGCACCTGACACAATGTCATCGACGTAGGTATCCCTATCAAGAATTGTGGCACCAAATGGAGCAGTTTCGACAAATTCCTGCGCCAGCTTCGAGACGCACCACAAAGCTTGGTAGGGGGCACATGAAACGCCATAAGTGACCGTGAGCAAGCGAAAGTCTTGAACAGGCTCGGAGGAAGATGGCCGCCACAGGATGCGCTGGTAATCGCAGTCTTGCTTATCTACGAGAAACTGGCGGTACATTTGTTTTATGTCCCCAGTAAACACGACTGCATGCCAACGGAACCGAATTAGCAAGTCGAAGATATTCTTCTGCAACTTTGGCCCTGACAGAAGAGTGTCATTCAGAGACCTTCCATAACCATCCTTGGCACTAGCGTCGAAAACCGTGCGCAAAGGGGTTGAAACCGAATCGGGGCGCAAAATTCCATGATGCGGAATGTAGAAGAAAGGACTCGTGGGGGGAGGCTCGACCGCTTCCATATGACCACTGTCCACATAGTCACTCATGAAGTTGACATATGCCGTCCGAAAGTTAGGATTTATGTTGAGTTTCCTTTCTAGGCTTAGAAGTCGCTTAAGTGCGATTTCACGAGAATGAGAAAACCGGGGCCGATCCTGAAGGTCATCGAAAGTTAATGGAACGACCATCCTTCCTTCAGGATTCCGACAATATTTATGTCCAATTTGGTTTTCACACGATAATTCCGATTTCGACAAAACGACATTTTTGGGAGGATCCAAACTTTCCAGCTCCCAGAAGCGCTTGATATTATTGTCTAATGATAGACTCGACACGAGAAAGCACCCCTTGGGTTCAGCACTGGAAGTCTTACGATAACGAGAACGAGATGAGCCAACGTCTATAGGGCACTCACCCATCACTAACCAGCCGAAAACAGTGTGGACAGCGACAGGTTCATTGTCATTGCCCTTGACAATACCACCCAAGAGTGACGAAGCGTAAAGGTTAACGTTGACCAACATGTCAACTGGCCCCGACTTGTAGAACGAGGGATCAGCGAGTTCTAAGTTCTTTAGATGACTCCACGAAGCGACATCTAGTGGCTCTGATGGAGTATCAGGGCAAATCTTAGGTAGGACAAATGCTTCAAACGAGAATTTACATGAGGAGTCCCCATTCGCAGGGACTATCTCACAGTCGACAACTCCAAAAGTATCAGTCGATGATAGGCCAATACCATTCACCGATGGTGAATGATTTTTAATATTCATCCCAAGTTTATGTGCACATTTTTGTGTAATAAAATTGCATGCCGAACAATTATCCAACAACATCCGAATTGGCACCAATTTATTAAACTTATTTTTAATCAATACAATAGCTGTCGAGAACATACTTGGTGCATTTGAATTCAACACAGCCAAAGTCACCGGAGTTGCTTGTGCCAAACTAGTCGAAGGCTCCATCTCATTATTTTTGTCAAAATGCAGTAACGAGTGGTGTTTGTGCTTACACAAGCTGCAACTCACCGATGATTTACAATTTTTTACTGAATGTGATGGACGACAACAAAGTATACAAAGTTTCTTTTCTTTTACCAGTGTAAACCTCTCAAATGGGGACAATCCCAAGAATTTTGAACAATTTTCAATATTGTGTCCTGAAGCAGCGCACATGGCACAACTGCTGACAGGCGGCACAACAAAAGATGACTTAGGCTTAGCCACCGGCTGCTTACTATGCACTGTACTAGACCTAACTGTTGAGTTTTCCAGCGCTTGACTTCGCTTTTCAATGAACGACATTAATTCTTCATACTTAGGTATGTCAGCATTGGATTCAAGTTGTAACTCAAAAGCTTCCTTTGTACCTATGTCCAACTTAGACCACAATGAATGAAACAACATAAAGTTCTTATCAGGTAATTGATATTTCGACAAAATTTCTAAATTTTCTTTATATGTTCGACAAATTCTAACCAATTCCGATGCACTCTTGGACTTGGCGGCTTCACAATTTAACACTTTTTCATAAAAGATAGTGGCGATGACTCTTTTCTTATCAAAATGTGTTTTGAGTGTGTTATAAGCGATTAAATAATTTTCATCGCACAAAGGATAATTTTTTATCGAGTCAAAAGCATGACCTCTGACACTAGACAACAAATAGTGCAACTTCTCAACTGCAGGGATATTTTTAATGTGAATCAGTGAATCAAATATTTGGATAAAAGATACCCAGTTTTCAACTTTTGAATCAAAAGGAACTATGTTTATTTTTGGCAATTTAACACTTGAACTATGACTGACGAAATCAGGCTTATGATCTTCCTTTCGTTCCGCTAAACGCAATTTAATCGACTTAACAATCTTTTCGAATTCTGACGAAATTTCCAACTCACTGTTCCTACTCTCACTAGGCATAGAAGAAAGCAGCTCGATCTGAAATGCATGAAAGTCATTCTCTACTTTATTCACATCCTGCCAGGTATACCCTTGCAAGTCTGAATTCTGTATAAGCTCAATTCGAACAAATGCATAATCTCTGCCGACCCGGGTTTTGTTATAAGGTTCTTCACGTTTATCACCGGGTCCCATGGTTCGTTTATGTAATACCAATTAGCAAGTTTAGTTACGCTGTTACTGCTACCCAAATATATATATCTTTGATTAAAAGGATGCAAAACAATTAATAACAAAGCGTACTGAACGTAAAGTTAAATTTTACGAAATGTCAACAATGACAGCTAAAGTTGCGTTCAGAAACTAATCAAAGTTAAATACTCCGATATAAGGCTGGACATACACGAATGTTTGTCTATGAGTATGAACTAAATGCAAATTTAACGAATGGAAAAACGCCTAAGCCAAGTGTTTCAATCTTACCCTCCACTTGTTTTAGTGAACTTCTAACAAATAAATTATGACGAAAATTACTTTTAAATGTGAAAATAACCACGGTCACCTTACAAAGTATGCGGTACGATGGACCAAAAATGTTATGGATTATTTTACTTCGATAGATTAGGACTGTATGCGAAATAAAATAAAATAAAAATAAAAAGCATTTATTTCGGACAAAGAAATCCATATAGTGTTAGTATTACAATAGAACTTAAATAACTATGTTAGTAACTAAACTTAAGTGTTGGGAGATCCAGTGCCTGATTAGGGCGCTATCCCATCTCTCTGCCACGACGGCCAGGAGACTGTTCTGGCTGGCGCGCACTCTGCGGAGCGTCGCGGCGCAGCGCTTACGCAGCGTGGCATGAAAGCCGTCCACATGTGCATCGGCAAACATGCCCGACGCACTGCAGTACCAAGGCAGCCTCAACAGTACCCTGAACGCGTCATTGTATTGTACACGCATAGCATACATGGTACGCTGCGTGTACTTCGTCCACAGGCAACAGGCGTACAGCGAAGTACAGTACGCTCGAAAGATTGTTACTTTAACCTGCGCTGTACACCTGCTGAACCTCCGGGCTATCATGTTGGCCCTCACGGCCAGTGCCCTACGCTCGCGTTCTATATCCGCGTCGTCATGCAGGTCATCGGTGACCAAGTGCCCAAGATATTTAAACGTGTAAACCCTTTTTAGTTGTACGCCATTCAGACGAATGGGTGGGACATGAGATGGGCACTTGTTCCCCGCCTTAAATACCATGTACTCACTTTTGAGCACATTGTATCTCAGACCGTAACTTAAAGCATAAGATTCACACTTTTCAATCAGTACACGCAAACCACCAACTGAGGGACTCAGCAGTACCATGTCGTCAGCAATGAAATGATGAAATGAGAACGAATATATGTTACGAAACGACACGAAACGATATCTGTCGAAACAAGGAATAGCCAGTGAATTGTATGAAGCACTCACCTTTGCTTTGCTGCTAATGACGCTGCAGCTCTCGGTCACAGGAGCTGGCGTAGGCTCCCCAAGTTCTTGGCTCGTTCGAACTTACCTCGAATCCAGGTTACCTTGACCAACTCAGTTCCCGAGGTGGAGCTGGATCAGTGCCTCCTCCAATCACTTGGCTTATTTCGAGCAGTTAAACGTGAACTTTACTTAAACCGGGCTACAATAGTGCCACCGACACGATACATTAATTTAAGATGTAATTTACGCGGCAACGCTCGCGTTCCGACATGACAGCGACACGAATTGAAGTGAATCGACAGTTTCTATATATTTTTTTTAACTTCTAGTTGTAATGTTGCCAGGCGAAATTATTTAAAAGTTACAATCCTTAGCACGCCTTATCACATACTTTCTACAAAAATTATTTTGATCATTATCGGTTCAGCCATTTTTGAGTTATCTCTAAAAAACTTCTTCCATAGACATCAGATTCGTATCTTTCTTTTGGTATTAGTTTGTTTCTTGTTCCATTGAAGCTACGGAATCCTCAATCATGCGTGGTCCGACACGCACTTGGCTGGTTTTTAAATTGGTTAGGGCTGAGATCCGCACTAAACTATTTTAACTCGCGGTATCGTAAGGATTCCAATGTGCAGCACCCTGAGCATGATTGCGGATAGGCTTGACTGTCTGTACATGTCACACTGCGAGAGATTGCATACCCCTGTCAGTGTTGTTTTATTTTAAGCCTACTAAGGGGTTACCCTTAGTCTATAAGATCCACTAATAATATTGCGTCTTGATTACATAAAATAAATAATTAATTAATTCATATACTAATGAATAAATTAAAGTAGGTACGTGGTCCATATTTGCTCAGTTGGAAAAGTAATTTAAATAAGATTCCAAAGAAAAACAACTACAAATATGTTTACAACAACAGACTATTTAATTTTAATCGAATGTATTTAAATATTATGCGCGGAAATTTGAGTTCTATACGATGACGTCGATAAAAATTTGATGAAAACAAACTAAACAATTGTTTGAAAAAAAAAAACGTACTTACCATCTTCTATACATACATACATATAATAAAGCTGAAGAGGATCGACAGTCTGTAAATGGGAGATATTTGAAAAACAAATTGGCTGGGGATACTTAGAATCGATAACAGAACACGTTCCAACAGTTTTTAGAATTTTTGTCTGTTTATTTGACCGCGCATCACGTGAAAACGGCTAAACGGATTTTGATGAAATTTTTTATAGAGATAGTTTGAATCCCGGGAAAGGACATAAGATAGTTTTCATCCCAAAAATCAACCCTGGAGGGGGTGAAAACGCGGTTATTATTATTATTATTAAATTATTTATTCATTATTAAATTATTTATTCATGTAAAACAATTACAGGTTTCGGGAGTTACAATATTGCGCCAAACTGGAAAAGAGTTGAAAGTTTGTGTGGAGAATTTTTAATAGAAATTAGTATATGGAGATAATTTGAGTCCCGAGAAACTTTGATAATTAAACCAACCGGATGCGAGACGCGCACTAATTTCTATCAGAAAAAGTCTGCCAATTTCGGCGCGGGGGACGAGGAAACAACACAAATACTGTTAACACTAATGCATTTTCCGTTGACGCTACACACGCACACGATAAAATTATCAAACACTAGCATAAAATATACTCACACAAGTACAAACACAGACACAGACAACCTGTCCGTGAACGAGTTAATGTCATATTTAAGTAAACGTACACAGTGCGAGGAACGCGTCGATAATAATATACTTAAGTATCGATATTTGTGACGTTTTCAAGTCAAAGGTACATCATTGTCGGTTGTTAATAGAGTTAATTTCTAAATGATTCTTTATGGTAACGCCTTATTGACAACCGATAATGATGTACCTTTGACTTGAAAATGTCACATTTTATCGTAGATTTATTTATCGTTTGCCTACATGTCAGATGATGAAGAAAATCCAGTGAGTGCTGCTAGGTCCATGTAGGACAGTAGAGCTGACAAGTTTGTAACTCTTTTAGCACCACCCAGGGATCACGTGTAGGGTTGTCTAAGGTGTTTCCTACGGACGCATAGAAACATTGATCATAGTTTAGTTATATATTTTTGTTTCTTTACCAAGGATAAGGTTTAGCTATTGATAAAATTATAATGTTAAGTTGAAATTTTTTATTGTACATTGTATAAACCAATTACAAATGTCAACTAAAGGATGAAATTACCATAATTACTACGCAACTCAGTAGCGCACACGATGAGATAGCAAATCTTAATGCTGAAATTGTACAACTTAAAAAACGCCAAACAGAATTGGAGCGTCAAAACACCGTGCTAAGAAACCTCTGTGGGGAATACAATATCTCAACACCGAAGAAAGCGACCCCTAAACGAGGGGGCAAAAAGAGACGAAGCCCTGGAAGATCTCCTACACCTCAAACACCTCAAACGACTCTACCTACTACAACAGACAGTTTAAAATTACCTACAGACTGCAAAAACAATGAACAGATCGTGAAATGTGCCGATAAGGAACCATTAACGCTATCTCCGTGTCAAAAAGGTATAAACTCGTATAAACAAATATTATGCGACGCCACACCTAAAAAACTAAAAACAAACAAAAAAGTTTCCAAGCAAAGAAAATCATCCGGCGATCTAGGACAATCCAGTAATTTAGTGTCAGCATTGAGGTTAAAATCGGCATTAGACGCTCTACCAAATCCTGAACCTAATAGTAATCCATCAGTAACGGATAATAGTAGTCAAAATGAAAAACAAATCTGTGAAAATGATAGTGAAATCGATGGGTCTCATCATTTCGACGACTTGACGCCAAAAAACCAAGTAATTATTCTGAGTAGTAATAAAAAAAACCCGATTCTACGCATCGCAAATAACACGCTGTCACCAAATACACAGATTTGCCACTATATTAAACCAAACGGTGGAACGGAAATGTTGTTAAATGATATACACCTGAAAACAAATCTACTCACGAAACACGATTACTGTATCATACTAATTGGCGAGAAGGATTTTAAATCTTCAAAGAACTACCACAATCTGGTAATTAGCATAAGAGAAAAATTAATAGATTTAGACCATACTAATTTTATTTTATGTTTACCGACATATAAATGCAGCGATGCCAACCGCCTCTATAATTGGCGAATTGAACTTTTTAATCACTTACTATACCTAGATATTTGCACACACGGACACGCCTATCTTATTGACTCTAATGAACGTCTCACATATGAGTGTGACATGTTCCACAGGCTTTCAGGAGACATAAATCACCATGGTATGAAATGTATTTTCACGCAGATCGATGAAGCTATGTATGACATTAGAAAGAATCATCTACATAACGAGAGTCAACTCGATAAAGATTCTAGTTCAATAAACCATTCGGTCTCGGAAACCGGGGAACAGCAGTTTTTTCGTGCCTAGCCACATAAACGTCCTTCACCAGAATATTGCCGGCCTAATAAACAAGACAGACATGCTAACAATTCGTTTAAATGAACTAGAATCGGATAACGTAAATGTAGACGTTATATGTATCACAGAGCATTTTATAATGACCGGCCACGAAGACCTCTTGACTATACCGAGCTATGAGCTAACAGCGTGTTTCTCAAGAAAAAACAAACGCGGTGGGGCCTGCATACTGGTGAAACATGGACCTCACTTTAAGGAATTACCAGAAATTGCAAAACACTCCATCCCAAGAATTTTTGAATGCTGTGCCGTAGAACTGACTGCCCAAAACTCTATAATTGTTTGTGTATACAGGACTCCTAGTTTTAGCAATCTGACTCTATTTTATGAAAAACTTGACATTATTCTCAAAAAAATATGCTTTAATGTTAATAATAGAATTATTTTATGCGGTGACTTTAATATTGACATAATGAAACATAATTATTTATCTTTACAATTTGAATATTTACTTTTAGGTTTTAATTTAAGATTAGAAATAAGACAGCCAACACGTTTATGTAGTAATACATGCATAGACAACTTTGCACACAACATAAAGCAAGGTCAAAATAGTCGAGTATACGACTTCGGTCTATCGGATCACACTGCGCAAGTTTTTAAATATCCCGGGAATAAGATAAAAAAAATAGATACATGGCGTGTTGCCAGACGAAATTACTGCCGAAAAAATCTTGAAATGATTAAGGAAATTTAGAATGTTTGTCCTTTTCTAACATTTATATTACTCGAGATCCTAATGTTGCTTATAACCATTTTCTCGATGACTTCCAATTGTTATATAATTTATGTTTCCCTATAATGACTGTGACGATTAGGACCAATAAAAAAGTTAAGTGGTTATCAAGGGGCATAAATGCCTGTAGTAAGAAACAAAGGCAACTCCTCTGGCAGTATCGACGTATGCCCACCACTACCAATAAAATCATTTTGAAAAACTATTCTCAGAGGTATAAAAGAATAATAAAACTAACACAGAAGGCGCAAAATAACTTTAAAATAGCCTCAGCGAGAAATAAGTCAAAGGCAACTTGGCAGGTTATAAACTCTACTAAGGCTTATTGTAAAAAAAAAAACGACATTATCAAGTTAAAATCCGAAACAAATATTGTAACAAAACCCAAAGATGTAGCAAATATGTTAAATAACCATTTCATAGAATGTGTTCAAAACTTGTCTAAAAATTATACAAAACAGTGTAAAATTACTAAGAATGTACATTCTATGTTTATGTCCCCATCCACAGAACAAGACATAAAGTTAATAATTAATTCCTTAAAAAACACAAGGCTTTGATAAAATTAGTACCAATGTAATCAAATATGTTCGTGATACAATAGCTACCCACCTCAGTTACATACTTTTGTGTATTGATACGGGCACATATCCAGACAAGTGAAAGATTTCGATAGTTAAGCCTCTATTTAAAAAAGGTGATAAAGAAAGCCCTCAGAACTATCGGCCAATAGCCTTAATACCAGTGTTCTCCAAAGTTTTTGAGAGATTTATATACCAATCCTTATATAGCTTTTTGGATACATTTAACTTATTATGTAAAGAACAAAAAGGTTTCAGAAAAGATATTAACATAAACATGGCTATATATGATCTTATACATAATGTTATGGAATGCGTTGATAAGAAAATACCCATATGTGCTTTATTTACAGACATGACTAAAGCTTTTGATCATGTAGATCATAAAATATTACTTAGCAAACTTAATTGTTATGGTATTAGATTGTGTTAAAAGTAAAACAGACCAAGTATTTTCATCCGATGCAAGGTGTGTAAAATATGGAGTACCGCAGGGAAGTGTCCTAGGCCCTTTGTTGTTTCTGATCTATATTAATGATCTGCCCACAGCCATCAATCGACTAATGATTTTATTTGCAGATGATAGCACGTCCATTGTAAAATGTAACGACATTGATAATTATGAAAATGATATTAATACTGTAATAAATGATATAATAATATGGCTTAATAATAATAATTTAACTTAGTAATTAATTTGACAAAAACAAATGTAATGCATTTTTATCAGCGAATTAGTCCAAAAGACATGAATGTTAATTATGAAGGGACCGCGATTGAAACAGTAGAAGTGACTAAATTCTTGGGTCTATTCATTGATAGTAAACTGACTTGGAAATATCACGTAAATGAAATTTGTAAAAAGCTAAGTAAATCAGTTTTCGCTTTACATAAGCTTTCAAAAATAGTAAGCAAAGAATCTTTACTTGTCGCTTACCACGGACTTGTAGCATCAACACTAAGATATGGTATTATATTTTGGGGCAATTCGGTTGATAAAAATACAGCGTTTTTAGCACAAAAGAGATGTGTACGAGCTATGTTTGGCCTCAAAATGACTGATAGCTGTTTTCCATATTTTAGATCGCTAAATATACTGACCTTACCCAGTCTATATATCTTCGAAACCGCTATCGTCGTTAAATGTAATCCTAATTTGTATGAAAAAATTGCTGACACACGAAGGCTTCCGGTAAGACCTCAGTATGAGAACGCATTGCGTAATAAAAATTGTGAAACCGCTTTAGTACGAAAAAGTTTATTGGGAATGGCACCACAAATATTTAACAAAATACCTAACAGTCTAAAAGACTTGAAAATTGGAAAATTTAAGAAAGAGCTGAAACTATTATTAATTAATAAATGTTATTATAGTGTACAACAATTCTTAAATGATATTGATTTATAATTTATTGTGTTATACAAAATTTTACTTTGATCTCGTTTTGATTTTCAAACATGTATAATCATTTGTTATTTTAAATAATTTAAATTTCACACAGTCATTATTTCTAGTTAAGCTTTTCATATTATTTGCATGAAATTCTTTGTATTTAGATATATTATATAATGCATGAATTATACTTTAAATGTTATAATTGTGCATGAAAAATAATCGTACGCCTATTGGCAAAACATAGTGTTTCAAAATATGTTTAATTATAAGACCAAATTACTGTACCTATGTTTTACGAATAAATGATTCTGATTCTGATTCAAAATAATAATATTATAAAAATTGTACAAAAACCAGACTCAAGACAAGAGTACAAGAAGTACTAGTCAAATAACCCGCCCCGTGTTTGTTTTCACTGTAATGAACAATGATGAATCAGTCACTAGCGACATCGCGATGTTCCAGAGTCCTTCGCAGTTGATATTTTGATTATAATGGGCATCTGTTTCCAATTTGTGTTTCTATTTTTATTATCTCTTCTTCATTTTCTATTATAAATAAAAAGTATAACATACTGCTAATGTTAATATAGACATTTATTTTTGTGCTGTCCCATCACTAGAAGTTACCTGTTAGGTACAGTGATACCAGAGTCAGAAATTAAAAGTGCCTATTTAAGGCGATAAGTGTGTATAACGTACCTTATAATAAATAATGTATAATCCATACTAAATTAAAATGCTACATAAAATGTATGGTGAAAATAAAGGAACAAATTAATTTCTAAACAGGAATATCGTTATTTCAAGCATCTATAAGTATATTTCACTTAAGGGGCGCCACACATTAGAGCGGAATTCATCACACTAGCTGAAATTTGTCTATTAAAATGGAAATTTGTTTATGGTAGCTGTATTTTTGAGACCATAAACAAATTTCAGCTATTGTGCCGTACTACAAGCACACATATGCTGAGTTTCTTACGCTGGTTCTTCTCAGTTGGGGCTCCTTTCCGAACCAGTAGTAGTTTATTGCCCTGCCCATAATACGGTTTTAAAAAGATTTGAATTAAATACAGTTGTTAAACCAGTGTTTATGTTTTATTTCATTACCGTGCGTCCGTGCGTATGTGCTAGGCTAGGTTATCCTGATACTGTCAGTTTTTTGAGTTCCAAACCACCTTACTGCCCTGCCCTCGGTGGTCCTCGACGACATAAATAATTTAAAAAGCTATGCGTGTGAATGAGTTTTACCTTTGAAGTACTGACGTTAATCTTTTTATTTTTGTTTATGATTAAAAAATAATATGTAATTTGAATAATTTAAAAGTCGATTAAAATACGTTTATAAACAATTTAATAACAACACACACACACACATACAGACACACTACTTTTTTAACAAAGCAATGCTTTACAATTATGGCTGTATTCCGAATGGGTCTCTGCCTAACCCACGGAGTATCTTTTGAGTGTATTGCCTAACCTGCCATAACAATGACATACTTAATGGCGGACGTATTTCTGCCGCACTGGAGTCGATTACTATTGTTTGCAATATTTCACTTACCTCCCTCGATGTAATCGTGTTCATAATTGCATACCCAATTTATCAATGAATTCATTCATAAATTGAGTATGCAATTATTAACCCAATGGACTATGAAGGACAATGTACTATGAAGAGTCAAGTTTAAAAATTACCCTAAAGCAGATGTATACCAAGTGGCAAGTGTGGCAACACTTTTTGATTGACAATATTTTTTAGTTTTTTGCAAATTTGGTGCACTATTTGAAGACGGCTGGACCGATTTGGATATTTTTTAAAGAGTTACTTCATAATTGGTCCCATTGTAACCAGGTCAGGATCTGATGATGGAATCCTGGAGAAATCGAGGGAACACTTCAACTATTATAGGCATACGTATAGAGATTTGAATATTTTTTACCGCTGCACGAGCATTTGCTTTTGGAAAGGTGGAGGCTAAGTGAAGTCGCATTTTTTGTTTAAAATTATTTTAGAAATGTTTATGTACACACGCCAAACGAATAAATAAATAAATAAAAAAGGTAAACCAGCACGTTTATCAAGAACAGTGATAACTAATCTTATAATACATAAAACAAGCATTTATTATGGAACTAGGACGCAATACTACATTTTGATACAAGTGTGCTAAGTTGATCATTATATAATTTATATATGAATCGATATGCGCATAAGGAATCTGAGTTATGTAATGATCAGGAACACGCGTTTGATACGACGTTTGCGAGGAAAAAACAATAGTATAATTAATAACTTGATAAATACTTTAGTTGTCAGAATGTTTACAGGGTAGAGGTATTACCTATGATAATTAAATTTAACTAACCTTTTTAGGGTTCCGTAGCCCAACTGGCCAAAACGGAACCCTTGTAGTTTCGTCATGTGCGTCCGTCCGTATGTCACAGCCATTTGACTCGGAAAATATAAACTTTAAGACGTATCTAAATAAAAATGTAGACATAAGGTGTATTTTGCATGCCGCTGTTTATTTATGTAGTAAAATTGCAGAAAAAACTATTTTTAGGGCGAGCGCTGTATGTAACTAAATTTAAAAAAATTTTTTTTACCTATATTAACATGTTGCACATCAGTCGATAGGTCTTTAAAAATAACATCGAGGTTTCTTAAAACATTTCTTATTATTTATTTATTATTTATTATGGGACTGACCAGCGATTGGTCCTAGTCTCACCTGATGGAAAGTGAAGACAGGGCCTAAGATGGAACTCACCGGTAGTAATAGCTTATTCACTCTTGCTTTAAAAATAGCGAGAACGTAATTGTTAGGGAATACAGATGGCGGGAGCGCATTTTTAACTAAATATTTTCAGAAATAATCGCTTTGAAAGTCAGAAAAATTGTTCCCCCCCCCCCCCCCCCCTCCTGTAACTTTTGAACCGTAATTCCAAAAAATATGAAAATTTTTGAAAAGATGCGCCTTATCACATACTTTCTACGAAAGTGCTATTTGTCTGTGGTTTTCTGTAAGGTGAAGGTACTTCCCCCCTCCCCAGTCGAGCTCAGGTCCAGATTTAGGTTGAATATACATAAGTTTATAAAGAAAGGTAAACTTATAAATGTAAAACTTTTTATTATACATAACATTGAAATAACTTAAAAATATACACATAAAATAAACAAAAAAAATATTTTTAAAACCTGGAAACGGGGCCGCAAAAATTCATTAATAAATTATATTTTACACTCTAATGACTTTTAAAATTCAGTTAATTAGGCTCAAACATAACACTAATTAACCCAAGACCCCGAATAGCCGGTCGACCCCCGCTGCCACGCTCGAAGTAATTTCACTATATAGCGAGACACTAATATTGGAAGTGACAGTAAACATAGTACGTTTCCATGGCAACCATTAATGTCTGACTCTCTTACGCCCCACGGAAGAATCGCGCGTTCCCTGTCTAGCATTGCGTGTCCCCTCCCGCACCCCTTCTTTTTGACAGCTTAGGTTTCAAAGAAATAACGCGCTAAGCGGAGTATAGAGATATCTTGTATATGGGCTCAAACCGTTGAATTTAATTGTGTACCTGCAGACATTACAGTCGGGGTCATAAGACCCCCTTACTTGTGCGAACCGACGGTTGTCCTATGTATTACATGAGTTTAATGAATATTTCAATTATATAATTGAAAGAAAAACGTGTAGCGACATCTATCGTAAGTGTATATACACGTTAACGGCATCGAAGTTCCAAGTCATATTGGGATAACATCGATAACAATACTGAATAATAAAAAATAAAAAAAACAGTATGGGTTAGCGCATTGTTATCAATGTTATTCCAATATGACTTGGAACTTCGATGCCGTTAACGTGTATACACTTACGATAGATGTTGCTACACGTCACCCTCTGACGTAAGCAATGAAGGAACTGATGGAAAGTTTCACCGAGGTTGAGAAAGCATCGATGGCTCAGTTGGTCAGAGCGATCGGACCGGTGTTCCGAAAGGTCGCAAGTTCGAATCTTGCTCGACGCGGTGAATTGTTCCATTTTTCTTTCAATTATAAATTTTAATTTTGGCTTGCAGACGTTTCTGCTTAGTACAAAATTAATTTAATGAATATGCCAGATTTCATTACAGCTTAGTGACTTTTAAACACTGGCTACATTCAATCAAACACTTGTTTTTTCATGTGTCTTTTTATGTTTCTTCAAACTGCCCGATTCTCTATACGCTTTCTTGCATATTTCACATTCGTACGGTTTCTCACCGCTGTGGACTCTCTCGTGTTTCTTTAAATTCCCTGAATCTGTGAACTCCTTCTTGCAGACTCCGCAACTGTACCGTTTCTCCCCAGTGTGGATCCTCTCGTGCCTCTTTAAAGCATCTATCCGAGGAAACTCTTTACTACACGTTGTACACGTGTATGGCTTCTCACCTGTGTGAATTCTTATATGTAGGTTTAAAGCTCCGGATTGCCTAAACTCCTTACTACAAATATCGCATCGAAATCTTTTCTCTCCGCTGTGAATTTGCTCATGTTTTTTCAAAGTACTCAATCGCGCAAATTCTTGTTTACATGTTTGACAGGAATAAGGTTTCTCCCCTGTGTGCGTTCTTTCGTGATCCTTTAGAACTCTTAAATCAGCAAACCTCCTGTTACATGTTTCGCAGGTGTATGGTCGCTCCCCGGTGTGAGTTCGTTGGTGTTGTTTTAGTGCAACTACTTGTGCAAACCCTTTCTGACAAAACTCACATCTGTGTGGTTTCTCTCCCGTGTGTATCCTTTGGTGTCTCGTCAACTCACTCGGAGACGAAAATCTCTTTTCACACACTTCACAGAGATGTGGAAAAGGCGCGGCTGTGCTTTCTAAATGAATTCTTTCATGCCTTTTCATACCTACCAACTGCGTAAACGCTTTATTACATATCTTACACGAATACGGTTTTTCTCCTGTGTGTAAACGTTCATGTTTTTTTAACGTCCCCGGTAGTCTAAACTGCTTGCCGCAGACTCTGCACACATACGGTTTCTCTCCGGTGTGGAGTCTATCGTGGTTCTTCAAGCTGTACATCTTGGAGAACCGCTTGTCGCAGAGTTTGCAGGCGAATGGTTTCTCCCCGGTGTGTGTTCTCTTGTGCTCCTTGAGATTACTAAGTTGCTTGAACTTTTTTCCGCACTCACACGTATATCTGTCCGAGGCGGCGATTGTGCGTTTTTCTCGCTTGGCGGGTTCCGTGGTGGAAAGGTCTTTCTCTGAAACAAAACATCAACCATCAAGGCCATTCATTAAATGTCACACGATAAGGGGAGGGAGGGCATCTACAGGGGGAGTTCAACTTTGTAAAGGCACATATAATATACAAACATCGTGTAGGGGGCATTTTCATTTAATTTGTACTTAAGCGCGACTTATGATTAAGTCACAATTTCGTGACGAAATGTACGACGTTTGACATTGACCGTCGTTTTGCTTAACGACAGTTATTCTACACAGTTCAGTGAAAACGCCAATGTATGAACTGTTTTTTTTTAAGAAGGAATATAATTCTCTTTGACCCGAGTTCTGTAAAACACTTTTATTCAGATTGTTACGTTAAAAACAAATTGAATGGAAACATAAACGATTTTAAACTATATTTCATTTGGAATTTAAATTTAAATTAAAGTTGCTGAAAACGAGACATGACCCCAGGCCGGGAGGGGTATATAAATATGATCGTATGAAAAAGACAGGGTGAGGACGAAACTATCGAAATCGGTGTCACGTATTATGTGGATGACCCCATGAGAGGAACGCGAGAGAAATATTTTTTGTATGAACACTTGAAACTTTATGAAACCAAGCGTCGGAAGTAACATAATGATAATGTTATCCTATGTATTGATATCTTATGAAGTTATGATTTATGTAAGATTGTCCCATTATATTTATTCAATGGTGTACTGTGTTATTGGTATTTTAGTAGATGAAATATTATAATTCAGGCTCATGTAGAGTAACTTGCAGAAGTTAAAAAGTCGTAGTTAGCTCGACATAATGATAATTCGCTATGTGGGAAGTGCATGTGAGAGTAACGTGAACGATCGCAGTGCACAATGCAATGTGACAAGAAATCACCTATGTCACCTCAACTCGGTCAACTGTCAAAATAGTATATCAGCCAGAGACATTTCATATAAGCAAGTATAAGCGATATTCATAAAAAAGAAAAAAATAACATTAAGCCCCTGCCCAAGAGATGGCGCCTCAATCATGCACACAGCGAATAATATTCTTTTACAACAATAATTAACTTTATTTGTTGTGCAATGAAATGAGGCTTTATTTATATTTTATACGAATTGTCTATGCACATTGTGAATGAACTGGTGTCCAAGATAATAAAGATCTTTTATACCACGACGGTGGCAAACAAGCATAAGGCTGCCTGATGGTAAGCGGCTACCGTAACCCATGGACGCCTGCAATTCAAACGTGTCAGACGCGGGTTGCCGACCCTTTATAAAACGGAGGATTCACTGTGTTGACGGCTAAAGGAACAAGAGGGTCCCTCGTCGTCAACACACTGCATCGTCTTTGAGCTCTGGCAACCTTACTCACCAGCAGGAACAGCACTATGAGTAGGGTCTAGTGCTATTTGGCTGTGGCTTTCTGTAAAGTGGTGGTATTTCCCCGGTCGGGCTCTGCTCCAGGCTTGAGCGAGATGACGTTCCGCTGGCCAAATATAACAGCGTTCTATGGGTGTGTTGCAAAATACTGGGACCCATTCGCAGAGAGGATGGAACCTGGAGGCTCCGTAAGAACCAGGGAATCGAAGATCTGGTGTCCGAGCCGAACATCATTGGGGAAACAAAAGCCGCTAGACTCCGATGGCTCGGACACGTAGTTCGTATGGGTGAAGATCGTGCTGTCTGGAGAGCATACTCTGGCCAGCCAACTTGTAGAAGACCACCTGGGCGTCCTAGGCACCGCTGGAAAGGCGAGGTGCTGAAGGACCTCACCGCGCTGGGGGCCGTTGACTGGACAGAGACGGCTGTGAACAGAGAAGCCTGGCGATCTTTGGTGTCGCAGGCCAAGACCCACTTTGAGTCGCTGCGCCACTGCAGTAAGTAAGTATGATACATGTCAGGGTAGTTAAATTTTGACTTAGTGTCACTATGACAAAGTTTTATTACAATTCGATAAAAGTGGAACATAGAAGCCTGTGATATTGGGCCAGCGAATTTCGCAGAGCTGTGCCCTACCACACTTAGCAAAATGACATTCGCAGTGCCCATACCTCTGGACATAGTTTAAGGACATACCCGGGTCCTATAAATAGACATACCTAGTTGTTAAATAAATAGACATTAGTATGATTACCTTGTACTGTTTCGTTATTAAATCAAATACATATATCTTCAAGATGTCGCTTACGGCTGCTATAAAGCTGATGTAGATCAAAAAATGCAAAAAGATTGCAAGGCATTGAAAATTTCTTCAGCTCAGTTACGCGACCCATAGCTTAATTGGTAAAGCGATCGAGGCCCGGTAAGGCGTATCAGGGTTCGAAATTACCAAGATAATTATGATATTTGATATTTATCAGATAATTGTCGCATAATTATCCCCGGTATGAATTTTTTTTCGTTATAGCTCAACTACTATTGTAGATTCACGCGCGATATTTTTTTTTGTTGGGAATGAACAAATTAAACTTGCTTTAACAAATTTTGGGTTATTATCAGATCGAATATCATATCATAATTATCAAGGTAACTATTATTGATATTTATCGTTTCGAACCCTGAGGCGTATCGATGGTGGTTGTTATTACTATCAAGTCCAACTGGGTTAATTATTTTTTAAATGTTTTCGATATTTGTATTTGATTTAATAACAGTAGAATGCCACACTTAAAGGCCGAACAACACCGGCTGCGTGTGCGTAGACGTGCACGTTCCACTGCGTTGTAAAATAAGGATTCTTATAAATACATGTCACAGCACACACACGCGCACGTCACGCAAGCGGTGTGACATGTCATGTCTTATGAAAATTCTTGTTTTACAACGCAGTGGAACATGCACGTCTCCGCACATGCAGCTGGTGTGCTTGGGCCTTTAAATAATTTTAAACAAAAAAGAACCGACTTCACTTAGCATCCACCTTTCCAAAAGCAAATACTCGAGCTGCTGTAAAAAATACTCAAATCAATAGTGATTGCCTATAGAGGTGTGCCTATAATAGTTGAAGAGTTCCTTCGATTTCTCCAGGATCCCATCATTAGATCCTGACCTGGTTACAATGGGACCAACTGTGAAGTATACTCTTTCAAACAAAAAAAGAATTTTTCAAATCGGTCCAGCCGTCTTCGAAATTTCGAATAATCGTCACCGATTATACATTACACACATACATCTAAAAAAATATAGCAAAAACTAAGATCCCTACGAATTGATAACCTCCTCCTTCGAAATCTTGAAGTCGGTTGATAAGAAATAAATAAATAAATAATCATTTATTTCGGGCAAAGTCCATAAAAGTGTTGTTAATGAAGGCAAACTATTGTTAATGAAGGCAAAAGTCAGAAACACAAACACGAAAGTACACAGAAAACAGCAGACATAATCGGATAAGCAAAAAAAATACCGGCCAAGTGCGAGTCGGACTCGCGCACCGAGGGTTCCGTACAAACCTGTAGGTATATAGGTGTAGAAACTTTAAAATTATTAAAAATATTTTTATTATATGATGTAACTAAAAAATATAAGACGCTGCTTCGTACCAAATTTCAAGATTATGAGTTCACGGGAAGTACCCTGTAGGTTTTGATTCCCTTGCGAGTTTCGAAAATTTGCGGAAATTTGCGGCATAAACGGCTGTATCTTTTGATTGCGTTGAAGTTTGATTTTTTCACCGCTTTAAGGCACTGGTCCCACCGCGGGCGAGTATATTTATAGTTCATCGCAGTGGTAACAGCCAGCTATGAACTATAAATATATATCTCTCTCTTTTATTTACACGGAAGCGATTATCTTTTGTTCGTTTCTTGGGCTAGAAAATAGCCGATAGCTCATAGCTTACTCGCTCGCGGTGGGACCAGTGCCTTAGGGACAGTAGACCTGAGTATTTGATATAAATTTCAGCTTGATAACTCCACGCGTTCCTGAGAAAAAGGGTCTTGACAGACGGACGGACGGACGGACGGACGGACAACAAAGTGATCCTATAAGGGTTCCGTTTTTTCCTTTCGAGGTACGGAACCCTAAAAACAATCAAGTAATGAAAAAATAATCAACAAAGGCAATAGAAAACAAGCAAAAATAATGATGATTACCTTGAAGTTCATTTTCCGTCTCTGGTGCCGTCTCACTCCCGCGGTCTTCCGTCTTGTTCTCGCGCGAGCATGCTGTCTCGCTCCCCGCGCCCGTCTCGCTTGCGCCCGCGCCGTCCCGGGGCTCGGCCTTCGAGAATTCGGCCTCTACCTTGATGCACACTGTTGACGACATTAATAATGTCTTAATTTTGTACAGTCGCCATCAGATATATCGGAGCGGCCAAGGTGGTCACAAATATCTGAACAACGCCTCTATTATCAAGGCGATAAAGTGCATGTTCAGATCTTTTTGAGTACCTTGGCCGCTCCGATATATTTCATGGCGACTGTACTAAGCAGAAACATTTGCAAGCGAAACTTAAATTTTATAATTGAAAGAAAAATGGAAAAATTCACCGCGTCGAGAAAGATTCGTACTTGCGACCTTTCGGAACACCGGTCCAATCGCTCTGATCAACTGAGCTATCGACGCTTACTCAACCTCGGTGAATCTTTCCATCAGTTCCTTCATTCCCTTTATTCTGAAAGGTCGCAAGTTTGAATCCTGCTCGACGCGGTGAATTTTCCCATTTTTCTTTCAATTATAAAATAAATAATGGCTGTTTTAAACCCACTTTATGTGGCTTAAACTACATACATGCAACTTTTAATAAGTGTTTATAATAGACTAGCTTTTAGACGCGACTTTGTCTGCGTGGAATTAGTAATCAACCCCCCTTTTTACCCCCTTAATCCTTCCCCAGCGCTTACAATATCTACATTACATACCAAATTTCATCTAAATCGGTTCAGCAGTTTTTGATTTCAACTTCCCCTTCTCATTTTCACTCCCCTATGGGATAATTTCTGGGGTAAAAGTCCTACCCCTCCTCGGGTCTCAAACCCCCTTTCTACCAAATTTCATCTTAATTGGTTAAGCGTGAAGAGGTAACAGACAGATAGAACGACATACTTTCGTATTTATATAGCTCTTCCCCGCAACTTTGTCTGTGTGGAATTAACATTTGCCATAAGCATTAATAAAACGCCTTAGTAAAATCTCATAGCTAATATATATTAATTTAGCACACATTTTACGTCTACAGTGAGCACAATTCCAAACAAACTTCCAGCTTACAATTCGTCGGGATCTTTGTTTTTGCAATTTTTTTTTATGTATGTTCACTGATTATTCGAGGTCGCTGGATCGATTTGGAAAATTCTTTTTTTGTTTGAAAGAGTATACTTCACAGTTGGTCCCATTGTAACCTGGTCAGGATCTGATGATGGGATCCTGGAGAAAACGAGGGAACTCTTCAACTATTATAGGCACACCTACAGTGATTGAGTATTTTATACAGCAGCTTGAGCATTTGCTTTTGGAAAGGTGGAGGCTAAGTGAAGTCAGTTCTTTTTTGTTCAAACTGACAGACAAATTATATTTAAACGACAAGTGTATCCACTTGGATATTCGTTTGCGCTCAAGATGGCTGCACCGTCTTTAGAATAGTTTTTTGTTTTTTGCTCATTTACATAGTTCAGTGTGTAATATTGATAGCTTATTGTGCGGTGACCTAACAAACAAGTGTGCAGCTACGGAAAAATTAGTCTCAAAGCGCGCGTAACCACCCTTTAGTTGAACAAACGGTTATCCGGGGTCTCGGAGTCTATCACTTTACAATCAACAAGGCCTTACTAAACAATGTTTATTTTATAAAAATTGAATAAAATCATAAGTACACCTTGACATTGGCAGAATTCACCTCGCCAAGATCGGAGGAGTAAAAGCCATTAATAAAATAAAAAAAAGTGTATCCACTTACTGTGTTTCGTGAACACCAAGTCATGCGGCTGCAACACTCGGGGCACATCACTCTCGTCCATGGGCTCGATCTTCACCACTATACTGGCTCCCGTGTCTGCGGACATGACTTCTTCAACACCGTCTGTCAATAAACACAGCCACACTGTTATTAATCATCAAAGATGCAAGTCTAAGAATGTCAAGTTTGTAAACTAAGCATGAATCTTTTTTTTATGGCTTTCACTAATCGCCCGGTTTTAGCGAGTTGAATTCTGCCAATGTCAGCGTGTATACTTTTGATTTTATTTATTTTTAAGAAAATGCAAGCAACATTGTTTGGTTGTGGCCTTGCTGATTGTAAGGTGATAGCCTCCCTACAAACACATGGGTGACCAAGACCCCGGATAACCGTTTGTTCAACTAAAGGGTGGTTCCGCGCGTTTTGAGACTAATTTTTCATTAGCTGCACACTTGTTTGTTAGGTCACCGCACAATAAGCTATCAATATTATACACTGAACTACGTAACTGAGCAAAAAATTATTCTAATGACGCTGCAGCCATCTTGAGCTCAAACGATTATTCCACAATAAAATAAGGTGCTGCAAACTGACAACTGCATTTCTAGGCAAATAGGCTTGTCCACACCGGACGCACCGCCTCCGGAGGCAGCTCGGCTGTTGTGGACGTGCCTCGCCCGAGGCATTGCGGCCGCGCTTGCGTTTGCCTCGGGCGAGGCACATCCACCCCAGCCGAGCTGCCTCGCGCGGCAATTTCCTCGCGAGGCGGTGCGTCCAGTGTGGACACGCCTAATGAAGCATTTGACACATATGACAAAATATTATTAAAGAAATTAGATTTCACTGAAATATAGGTAAGTAATTAATGCATAATTTGACTAAAAATGTATGTGAATAACATGTTTATGTGAATAATATGTTAATGAAGCCATAGATGTTTTTTATAAGTATGTGATTATGATGCCGATTATGAAGGAAGTCAGAATGAAAGGTTTATTTACATTATTTTACATTTCTATTGACCCCAAATTTAGGACGGCACACTGCTGAATATGTGGATGAGAGCATCTACTTAGGACAAATTATATGACCAAACGACACACTCGTTAAATATTTGGAAAGAAGAACTTCAAACGGATGGAAGAGGTATTGGATTCTAAAAGCCCTGTTACACTTTACTTTATTTAGTGTCCCAACTAGCATCCTAATTAGGATCCTAACTTGTTTTCATAGTAAATTTACATGCTAAATGCGGTTACACTTGACTAAATCATTTAGGAAGCTAACTAGGACAAATGTAACAAGGCTTTAAGAGAAGTTTTCAGAGATAATTCTATCTATGGCTTTAAGAGAAGTTTTCAGAGATAATTATACCTAATATACGGAAGCCAAACTTGGGCGCTAACATCGGCACTTACCATCCACCTCCGTCTTCACACGTACTTCCATATTAGACTCCATGTCTATCAGCACCTCAAACCCTCATGATACGTCCATATTCGATGCTATATATATCGATGGAAAGCACAGTTGCTCTGCCATATTGGTACCGCAAAGTGTTTGGTTACTGTCAAACCTCCAATAAGAGCATTATTGAATTAAACAATAAATTCAACTAAAGACAATTAGCGTCTTAACAACGATTTTTAATACATAAAATGTATTAAAAATAAAACCAAAATTACACATAACATCACGTCACGTGACCACGCTTCATGACAGCAGAATGAGTGACAGCTTTGACAAATGACAGTGACGTTTTGATTATTAGCAGCAAAAAAAACTAAAACTACTAAAAGTTACTATTCCAAAACGAAATTGAAAAGACGTCACGTCAAATAATATTATTTTAATTTTATTTAATTCTTTTGTATATTTTCGAGTATATTTTGGATTCAATCACCAAATTTTTAGTTAAAATCACCAAAAAGTGTATAGAACAGCAAATGGACGAAGACGGCGGTGGAGACGATGCGGAAATCACATCGTCTCAGCCAGAAACATCCTCATCATCTGCAACAACAAAAATACCATGTCCCGTATGTTTCCGTGATTTTAAGAAGAGAGGTTTAAAAAGACATATCCTCATGTCACACCAAGGTTATTTTAGTCAACCAACCATAGCGAACCCAAATGAAAGGCAAACTGATGAAACGGTACATCCACCAATCAACCAAGCACAAACGCCAGAACCTATTCAAGACCTACTTCAACCAACTACATTAAACCAATTTGAAAGGCAATCAGACGTAAGAATTCATCTACCTATTAACATAGCACAAATACCAGAGTCTATTCAAAAACCTATTTCTCAAAGGATTTAACGCAAGGCTGCTTAATAGCGAAGGCGGCCCAGACACAATTTGGAGAGAACGCTGGAAAAAATATATAAATTTTCGCAGTAAACAGTACAGCATTCCACAAGGAAACGTAGGCAGACAATTAACTACACTCCGAGTCAATGAAATTAAAGAACTTTCAAATAAACTGCCAGGAGAAGGACACTCCGAAAAAATATTCATTCTATGTAGTACAATACTTCAAAGAGATCCAATGGTCAAATCAGGTCATGATATCAGAAGAACTCTTCAAAGAAGAATGGAAATGTGGAATTCCGAACATTATGACGAACTGATTGCAGAAACCCTACTCTGCAATTCAAAATTGACATCAAGTAACAAGCAGAAACTGGACGAAGACCATGATGTCAGAATATTTAGCCGCCTAATGCTACAAGGAAAAATCAGACAAGCAAATAAATGGATGACAGGAAGATCAGGAGGCGGAATTTTAGGTTCGAATGAAAAAATTGGAAACAAAACAGTATACCAAATATTCAAAGAAAAACATCCAGACCAAATAATCCCACAATGATCTGACTTTTTAGATCACCCTGAACTTCCTATTATAGTGAATGTTGATATTACTTCAAACCACATAGAGCAAGTTGCTAGAAAATTGTCTGGTGGAGCAGGTCCGAGCGGCACAGATTCCGAACAATGGAAATCACTTCTTCTTCGTTTTGGTAACCACAGTTCCGACCTACGGGAAGCAATCGCATCACTAACCAGGAAACTTAGCAGTGAAGTCGTTGAATGGGACTGCATCAGAGCACTGTTGGCAAGAAGAGGCATTGCTCTAAACAAATGTCCAGGCGTCCGTCCAATTGGGATCGGCGAAATATTACAACGCATAATCGCAAAGACAATGGCCACCGCAACAGGATCTGACGTTCAACAAGCATGCCGCTCAGATCAGCTCTGTGCTGGCATGAAATCAGGAATTGAAGGTGGAATTCACGCTATGACCCAATGCTTTAATGAAGGCGAAGACGACCAAGGCCTGCTTTTAATAGATGCAGCAAATGCCTTCAACGCATTAAGCCGCCCAATCGCCCTTTGGAATGCTAGAGTCTACTGTCCCCGTTGTGCAATATTTCTTTGTAATACATATAGAGGATACGCTGTCATCTGCCTATCAGGATCTAATGACTTTATCCTTAGCAAGGAAGGAACAACACAAGGTGACCCGTTAGCCATGCTAATGTATGCAGTCGGGATTTTGCCACTTATTCAAAGCTGCAAAGATCGAGGCAAATATATCCAAAATTGGTATGCTGATGACTCAGCCTGCTTTGGTAAACTTAAAAATATAAGATATTGGCTGGAAAAACTCATGACACAAGGACTGAAATACGGCTACTTCGCAGAACCCACAAAAAGCTATGTAATAATTAAAAATAAATCCAACGAAGAAGCTAATAAGAGATTATTCGAAAATATGGGTGTCAAGATAGTAACCTATCACCGTTTTCTAGGCAGTGTCATGGGGAATGAAAGCGAACAAAAAGAATATACCAAAAAAAAAGTAACTGAATGGACCAATTGCATACGGCTACTGTCAAAAGCTAGCAAAAAACACCCGCAATTAGTTTATACAGCTTTCACAAAATCACTTCAATGTGAGTGGAGATATTTGCAAATTGTAATGGATGAAACCGGCGAAGAATTTCACACTTTAAACGAGACGATAATGTCAACGTTAATACCTTCCATTTTTGACAGAGAAATCACTTCAACAGAACAGGATCTATTCAACCTGCCAGTGAAGCTGGGCGGTCTTGGCATTAACAATCCATTAAAAAACACTGAATATTATAAGCATACATCGTTATCGCGGGAGCAAAAACAAATGTGTTGAAAAATATATATAACAGAATGTCCGTTTAATATAAACAGAATATTATGCCTACACGTCTTAGACTCTAAGAAGTTCTTCATATCTAGCACGATGTTTTTGCTAGAAATGATTAATCAAACTCGTTTTGCTCCTTTCCTACGTTCGTTTTGGAGTAGAAATTTCGTTTAACAGAAGGTTTATTTTTTATGAAAATTACGAGTACTAGCGTTGATTTAAAAAAAAAAACTTTTCGTGTGTCTAAAGTTATCCTTTATCTACAAGTCCAGACAAATGAATGAAAAATGTTTTGAGTAACAGGTGAATAAAGAGGTTGCCGTTACTATTGCGTGGCTAATCTTTTTAGTATGTAGTAATCAAGTCGAGTACGAAGGTTAGATATTAGAAAAAACATTGATAAATTTAGAACTTGTAGGTACAAACGTGTTGATACTACTGTCAATTCTGTTATATCTTATTTGTCATAATCTTTGACGACTGTCAAATCGTTTTTGCTCCCGCGATAACGACGTATGATTATAAGTCATCCGTTGAATCAAATAAATTACTAATTCACGCAATAAAAAATACAGAAAACCTGGACCTAATAGCCCATCATACTCATGCAGCAGAAACCATGACGGTAGCCAAATTGACGAGACATTTGAACGAGAGTGATAGATGTAAAGATGTTTTATCCAAATTACCGAGTAAGATGCAAAGATGTGTCCAAAGAGTAGTTGAATCGAACGCTGTCAATCATCCCTACCACCGCAAACAATACCGACCTTACTGCCACCCAATTTAAAGACGCCCTTGCCTTGCGCTACGCTCACGAACCCGGCAATCTTCCTCAGGTTTGCGACGGATGCGGCGAAAATAATTTTGACCTAAATCATGCCCTAAACTGCAAAAAAGGCGGCTTGATTAAACAAGGCCATGATCAACATAGGGACGATTGCAAGAATTGGGCCGAACTAGCTTGGGGTAAAGGCACAGTTGAACCAATAATGCGTGATGAAAGTGCTACACAGCCAGCCCTTATAGGAGACTTATTACTAAATAGCGTATGGGAACCTTATAATTCCGGTACCTTGGGTCATTAATGCAAGGCGACGGCAGCATCGACCGTGATGTAAGGAATAGGATAAATTCGGGATGGATGAAATGGCGGTAGGTCTCTGGAACAACGTGCGATCCGCGCATGCTCCTTAAACTTAAGGGGAAGATCTACAAAACGATCGTGAGGCCTGTCATAATGTATGGATCAGAATGCTGGGCGACGAAAGTGACAGACGAAAGAAGAATGCATGCTGCGAAAATGAAAATGCTGAGATGGATGTGTGGAGTGACAAGGAAGGATCGGATTAAGAATGAGTATATAAGGGGAAGCTTGAAAGTAGCACCAATACTTGTAACAGAAAAAGTGAAGGGTGATAGGTTAGCATGGTTCGGGCATGTCATGAGGAGGGATGAATGTAATATAAGCAAAAGAATGTTAGATATGAAAGTGGATGGGCGAAGAGCTATGGGTAGGTCAAGGAAACGATGGATGGATTGTGTAAAAGAGGACATGAGGAAGAAAGGAGTGAGTGAGGAGATGACGGGAGATAGAGGAGAATGGAAGAAGAAGACATGTTGTGCCGACCCCACATAACGTGGGATAAGGGCAGGGAGAAGAAGAGAAGAAGAAACGTATGGGAACCTGCAAGGAAAGCGTACTTCGACGTTCACATTGTAAATGCTGACGCTTCCTCTTACAGCAACCTTACATGGCAAAAAACAGCACAAAAACACAGCCGAGAAAAACATCTAAAATATGACCGAGCCACGGAAGACTTAAGAGCCTCTTTTACACCTTTAGTAATCTCATGTGATGGAGCCTTAGGGACTGAGTATATGAGTTTTTTTGAAAAAAACAGCATCCAAACTATCATCCAAATGGGAAAAACCATACTCTCAAATAATATTCTGGCTAAAAGTTAAAGTACAAATATCGGTCATTCGAGCAGTCTCCATGAGGGTGAGAGACACTAAAAGACGCATCAAGGTTTTCGAATGCGAAGACGGCGCCGGAATTCTATACTAAGCAAGATCTTACACCCAACCCCCCCCCCCCCCTTGCCCCGTTAATACCGTCATCGTCCATTTTTGAATATATTTTTTGTTTTGTATTTTATTCTAATAAAGAAATTTTACTAAAAGTTACTATGAAAACGATAACTTTTATAAAATATAACGGCTACACTCACGTTTCTTTAGTCACTTCACTATGATAAATTTTAACTACTTTTACATATACATAGAATGTGAAACTTTATGTTCTTAATTCTCCATTTACTTTTTACTACACACATAAATGTATCACTCTGAAATTCAGAATTCACATAAAATCGACTTGAAGAATAAATTTATTTTATCTATGGCAACTTTCTTCTAGTCGACAGTCGACTGACTATGACACTATGACAGTGACACTGACACTCCGAAGCACCTGCTGTTTCATTCATAGGCTCAGCATTAATTTTGATTTCGGATTTTTCTTGTACCTTCGGTAGCTTAGTCTTCCAAGTCTTCCAACCTTGACGCTGGCAAAATTCTCCCAATAGATAGCCACCATTAAATTTAACAACTGATCTAACATTGTAGATTGTGTAGTGTTTTCTCGTGTTGTCTGGTTTGAGTTAGATGTAGTGTAGGGACGCCCGGCCGCAATTCAGGCGGGCTGTCGATCGCTGCTCGCGTTCATTCAGCCCAGTTCCCTGGAGTTGGAGCTGCAGGTTACTGTTCCGGTTTGAGTTACTCGGGTTCGAATGGAGCCAGTGTATGTAAAGCCTGAGCCCGATTGGGAAGACTTGCCGGGGCCCGCGCGCCCGCCTGCGACACACGGTAAGTTAAAAAAAAAGATAAAAGATATTTATTCCTCAATTTAGGCACATTACAATGCACTTATGAACGTCAGAGAGAAAAAGAAAAACTATTACCGAAGGTTTTACCATAACGAATAACGTGTACGTAAAATTGTTGCTGTAACAAAATCTAAATATGTGGACGAGTTTAGTGAAGTGGCCCACTTTGTCAGTTTAGAAGGGCTCTTCATTCATTCGCTAATAGATAGTGCATATTATGTAGTTTTATGAAGTAATCATCCACAACTCAGGTGCGGTTACCTGCCATAGTATCTTCCTCAATGACTGCTGCAAAAATATCTGACACAATCTTATTTGTAGGGCCATAAGATTGTGTCACATATTTAAGCATGCAAATAAATACCCTTAGAGAGGATAGCCGTATGCGGTCAAGATGGCCACGCTGTCTTTAGAATAGATTTTTTGTTTTTTGCTCATTACATAGTTCAGTGTGTAATATTGATAGCTTATTGTATGGTGACCTAACAAACAAGTGTGCAGCTAATGAAAAATTTGTATCACAATGTGCGTAACCACCCTTTAGTTGAACAAACGGTTATCCGGGGTCTCGGCCATCCACATGTTTGTAAAGAGGCTATCACTTTACAAGCAACAAGGCCTTAACCGAACAACGTTACTTTTATTTTATTTTAACCAAAATGAATAAAATCATATTGACATTGGCAGAATTCACCTTGCCAAGACCGGCGAGGAGTAAAAGCCAGGATTCGAACCCGGGACCTCCTGCTTCATATCCAGTGTCAACTGACTAGGCTAGGAGACTGTTAATTTGTAACACCTGTACACCTTTTGTATTTATAGTAATTCGTACCTTTCATTTCTACATACTCGTACACTTGGTCTTCGAATTATGTTAATTAGCTGAGTAGTTAAAGCGTTCTTTAATTATAAAATATTTATGAACTACCTGCATTTACCTGTGGTTCATTCATACAAAATGACTAATTTCAGGGTTGAAGCAATATGATTTTAAAATTTCATCATTAAAATAATACAAAGTTTTAAGATAGCCAACGGCCTCTTAGCCCAGTGGGTAGTGACTCTGCCTATGAAGCAGGAAGTCCCGGGTTTAAATCCTGGTCAGGATATTTATTTGTGTGTTTATCACGGATATTGGTTCCTGAGTTATGGATGTTTTATATGTATTGCAGTAAAACACTTCTATAATTGCATTAACACGTTTAATTTTGAAGATAAAGTAAATTATTTAAAATTAGCAACAATAATCAGATTATTTAAAATTAGTATTTCACGTAAAAATTACAATTACGGTATCTATATAAAGATATTTCACATTCAATAACTTCCTTAGTGGTCAGAATGTAATTAAAATACAATAATCAAAATATTTTAAATTAGCATTTCACTTAAAAATTAAGATAACTGTACCTATATAAGGATATTTCACATTCAATAGTTACCTTAGTATCGTAAACGTCTACTTTCCGCACAAAAGGAAAATAAAAAGGATGGAGTACTAGCAAAACTGGTAAGTACAAATAAAGACTCGGCTGGTAATTTGGCTGCAGGAAAATAATGGGTTAATGAGGCGGGTGATATGGATGGTGACAGATGATTCGCAGGCTGAACGTAGCCTAAATTCAAGAGCCAGGTCTTTGTACGCCCGTCAAATGAGGCAATTAGAATTTCGGGGATTTTTAGCAAAACAACAAAAAAGCTATTATGGCACAAAAACACTGGATACAAAAAAAATGTAAATAATATGATATTCTCGAAAGACAGGATGGCTAAAGCTGTACTTGAAATTGAATAGAGTTCGTGGGCAAGTGTCCGCTTTGGTTTGGGCGGACCCAACAGCTCGCTGAACTCTCTTTCTCACTTGGAGAGCCCGCTGGATGCGGGCTCTAATTCTCCGACGACGGTGAAGAATCGCGCGGAACACGCAGCGGTTGCAGACCGTCTCGCCGGTCCGGCACCCACAAGCGCCTTCCGGAGTCCTTCCGGCTCAGGCGGTCCCACTGATGGCCTTTTTGTCCGGCAACGTATTTGGTCTTTAAAAAGAATTTTGTATTTAATTCTATAATGTATTAGCACTTGCTATATAATTTTTGAACGCAAAGATCTAGAGAAATAGATCGCACTTTAACACGTTGCAACTAAGCAAATTATAGCAAAACTCTCAAACTAAACCAGAATATGTTTTCTTCTTCAAAAATCTCCGTCCATCTGACACACTCAATCAAAAATCAACTTTTCCTTTTTTGACAATCTGGAATACCTCAAAAATTCATATTCAAAATTAGGGAGGATATTATCTCAATTTTATAACTGCCAGTCGTATTACAAAATGCGGACTGATATAAGCGCCATCTACCCGTAATGCCGTGAATCACAATGTACGCTTTTTTATATATCAACCGCGACCAAGCCTTAGACCTTCCTTAGACACGGAAGTTCTGAAGAAAGTCGACAGATGTCGTACGATAAACGTAGCGTCATGCTACAGTATTTATCTGTTATATATATTGTCAACTAGTACCCACAACCACAACCTGAAAACAACAACCTATAACAACTAACACACACCAGTCCCCGGAGGACAAACAAGACAAAAACAAAACAATTAAAAACGGATTTTATCGCGTGTATTGAGTTTAAATTACATCCCGACGTTTCAAACACTTTACAGCGTTCGTGGTCAACGGGTCGACTGAGGAAAAATGTACAATTACCTCCGTTCAAAAACTATCTCAATATGCAAACCTACCCACATATTAAATATTAAACAAATTTAGTGTTTGCACATGCCGGAGGGGCCTTTATAAAAACAAATTATTTTTTATTACAAAACAAATTATTAAACAAATTATTTTATTATTATTAATTATTATTTTCATTTTTATTTTTAATTTTTTTAAATTAGTATTAAATTATTATTAGTGTCCACACTGTCCACCATTATGGTCTCACAGTCCTATGTCTAGCTTGGTCCTTAACCAAATGAATAACTGGATCCCAAGCTGGTGGTACCGAAAAACCATCCTCTCTGTTGAAATTTGGATATTTTTTAATCTCGATTGCCTCTCGCAACATCCGGGGAATGTATCGTTTCTCCTTGACGAGGACTTGCGGTTTGTCAAATTTAACTGAGTGGTTGGGTCTATCCATGACATGCTCACAGACTGCTGACCTTGGTCGACGGTGCTTTACATCGGCTATATGTTCCTTTACCCGAGTAGAGATGCTCCGCTTAGTCTGGCCTACATATGATAGACCACATTCACATTCCAGCCTGTAGACCCCTGCACTCTGTAGAGGAGTAGCCGACTTCACTGACCTCAGGAACTGTGACATCTTCTTCATTGGCTTAAAGTAAGTTTTTATAGAAGCACGTTTCAAGATGTTGCCAATCCTGTCAGTGACTCCTCGGACAAAAGGCAAGACGGCAGGCCGGCGCTCAACTGTAGGAATCTTCATCCGAGCTTTCTGACTGAGCCGTGGAATCTTGAGCCCGTTCGCTTGAAGTGCATCCTTGGCATGCCGGAGTTCCGCCGCCAGGTGCTGCTCATCACATATCCTCTGGGCTCTCTGAAACAAAGACTTGCCTACAGTAGCTAGCTGACTGGGGTGGTGGTGTGATCTACCATTCAAATATCTATTTGTATGTGTAGGTTTCCTATATACAGTGCGGCCTAAGGTATTATCGGGGTTTCTCAATACTAGTACATCTAAGAAAGGCAGTGAACAATTATTTTCCAATTCCATGGTAAACTTAATCTTACTATGAATGGAATTGAGGTGGTCAAGGAAAACTGAAACACTATTTTTAGGTAATATAGTAAAAGTATCATCTACGTATCTTTTGAAAATCTTCGGCTGCACGGGAGCCAATGAGAGCGCCCTCTCCTCAAAGTCCTCCATAAAGATGTCAGCGACTACTGGAGATACCGGGGACCCCATGGCTACACCGTCGACTTGCAGGAAGAATTCATTGTTCCATAGTAGATATCCTGATGTAAGGCAGTGTTCCAAGAGCTTAGCATATTCTTCAGACATGTTCTGCTCACGCAACCTCTTCTTCACAATTTCAATGCAGTCTTGTACCGGTAGACTCGTAAAGAGTGACTGGACATCGAAACTGACCATGATCTCGTCATCAGTTAATGTAAGGTCTTTAATGTCACTGATGAAATGGTAAGAATCCTTTGTATGTGTTCTAGTATTACCCCGTAAAGATGAAAGGACTCCTGCTAAGTATTGAGCCAATTTGTAAGTTGGAGCATCAATTTGACTCACTATTGGACGTAGCGGGGCACCCGCCTTGTGTATCTTCGGTAACCCATACAATTTAGGAGGCACGGGGCAATCAGGAACCAAACCTGCAACATCTAGATTAAGGGATTCGCAGTATTCACCAATTAGGTCTTTAGTACATTTTAAGACTTTCGCAGTAGGATCTTTTTTGACATGTTTATAGGTTGTGCTGTCCGCCAACAGATTCTCAATTTTCTGGTTGTAATCGGTGGTGTCAAGTACAACCGTCGCATTACCCTTATCAGCTCGAAGTATGGTAAGGTCTGGATCTTCACGCAAGGTCCTCAAGGCCCTTGTCTCTTCCTTAGGTAAGTTTGTTTTCGGCGGCTTTGCCCTTCGCAATAATGACGAGACATCTTGGCGTATAGCCTCCGAATCTTCCTTTTTCACCTGATTTTTCACCAGACAATCTTCTACACTGACAATAATGTCTTCAAAAGGAATCTTCCGTGGTGCCACAACATAATTTAATCCTTTCTGCAAGACCAAATGCTGCGAATCTGTCAACTGTTTACTTGACATGTTTACAACAGACCGGTTTGACACTGACAGCGACGTTCCGTTCCCGCGGTGATTATTCTCAAGCAATCCGTTATCACTGCGCTTCGATTTTAATCTGTCAAACTTAGCAACCTGTCGCTTTCTGCACTGTTCATACGTGAATGCGTAACGTTTATTGCCTAGTTCAACGACTTCATCAAAATCTCTACTGGTCAATGTTATTTGTAACTCACCGGTACTGTCCTTAATCTGTTGCTCAAGTTTGTAAGCCGTATAACGGTTATTGTGGATGAGTTTGCACAGTAATTTCCTGCTTGCTTGGCGAAGTATGCGTTCACTGCCCATAATGTCATTTTTTGGAGCTATCTTCACGCATGTAGGAATAAGATCTTCGTCCCGGCATCTCTTAAGGAAATTTAAAGAACAACGAGAGCGCGCGAGCTTATTCGCCAGGTCTTCACGTCGCCGAATTCTGGTTGCAACTTCCAGTCCGTACTGGTGTACATAATATTGTCTTCGGTTGCCGCGATAGTTATTCATGAAATAAAACAATTAAAAACGGATTTTATCGCGTGTATTGAGTTTAAATTACATCCCGACGTTTCAAACACTTTACAGCGTTCGTGGTCAACGGGTCGACTGAGGAAAAATGTACAATTACCTCCGTTCAAAAACTATCTCAATATGCAAACCTACCCACATATTAAATATTAAACAAATTTAGTGTTTGCACATGCCGGAGGGGCCTTTATAAAAACAAATTATTTTTTATTACAAAACAAATTATTAAACAAATTATTTTATTATTATTAATTATTATTTTCATTTTTATTTTTAATTTTTTTAAATTAGTATTAAATTATTATTAGTGTCCACACTGTCCACCATTATGGTCTCACAGTCCTATGTCTAGCTTGGTCCTTAACCAAATGAATAACTGGATCCCAAGCTGGTGGTACCGAAAAACCATCCTCTCTGTTGAAATTTGGATATTTTTTAATCTCGATTGCCTCTCGCAACATCCGGGGAATGTATCGTTTCTCCTTGACGAGGACTTGCGGTTTGTCAAATTTAACTGAGTGGTTGGGTCTATCCATGACATGCTCACAGACTGCTGACCTTGGTCGACGGTGCTTTACATCGGCTATATGTTCCTTTACCCGAGTAGAGATGCTCCGCTTAGTCTGGCCTACATATGATAGACCACATTCACATTCCAGCCTGTAGACCCCTGCACTCTGTAGAGGAGTAGCCGACTTCACTGACCTCAGGAACTGTGACATCTTCTTCATTGGCTTAAAGTAAGTTTTTATAGAAGCACGTTTCAAGATGTTGCCAATCCTGTCAGTGACTCCTCGGACAAAAGGCAAGACGGCAGGCCGGCGCTCAACTGTAGGAATCTTCATCCGAGCTTTCTGACTGAGCCGTGGAATCTTGAGCCCGTTCGCTTGAAGTGCATCCTTGGCATGCCGGAGTTCCGCCGCCAGGTGCTGCTCATCACATATCCTCTGGGCTCTCTGAAACAAAGACTTGCCTACAGTAGCTAGCTGACTGGGGTGGTGGTGTGATCTACCATTCAAATATCTATTTGTATGTGTAGGTTTCCTATATACAGTGCGGCCTAAGGTATTATCGGGGTTTCTCAATACTAGTACATCTAAGAAAGGCAGTGAACAATTATTTTCCAATTCCATGGTAAACTTAATCTTACTATGAATGGAATTGAGGTGGTCAAGGAAAACTGAAACACTATTTTTAGGTAATATAGTAAAAGTATCATCTACGTATCTTTTGAAAATCTTCGGCTGCACGGGAGCCAATGAGAGCGCCCTCTCCTCAAAGTCCTCCATAAAGATGTCAGCGACTACTGGAGATACCGGGGACCCCATGGCTACACCGTCGACTTGCAGGAAGAATTCATTGTTCCATAGTAGATATCCTGATGTAAGGCAGTGTTCCAAGAAAAAAGTGTTCTCATTGGCTCCCGTGCAGCCGAAGATTTTCAAAAGATACGTAGATGATACTTTTACTATATTACCTAAAAATAGTGTTTCAGTTTTCCTTGACCACCTCAATTCCATTCATAGTAAGATTAAGTTTACCATGGAATTGGAAAATAATTGTTCACTGCCTTTCTTAGATGTACTAGTATTGAGAAACCCCGATAATACCTTAGGCCGCACTGTATATAGGAAACCTACACATACAAATAGATATTTGAATGGTAGATCACACCACCACCCCAGTCAGCTAGCTACTGTAGGCAAGTCTTTGTTTCAGAGAGCCCAGAGGATATGTGATGAGCAGCACCTGGCGGCGGAACTCCGGCATGCCAAGGATGCACTTCAAGCGAACGGGCTCAAGATTCCACGGCTCAGTCAGAAAGCTCGGATGAAGATTCCTACAGTTGAGCGCCGGCCTGCCGTCTTGCCTTTTGTCCGAGGAGTCACTGACAGGATTGGCAACATCTTGAAACGTGCTTCTATAAAAACTTACTTTAAGCCAATGAAGAAGATGTCACAGTTCCTGAGGTCAGTGAAGTCGGCTACTCCTCTACAGAGTGCAGGGGTCTACAGGCTGGAATGTGAATGTGGTCTATCATATGTAGGCCAGACTAAGCGGAGCATCTCTACTCGGGTAAAGGAACATATAGCCGATGTAAAGCACCGTCGACCAAGGTCAGCAGTCTGTGAGCATGTCATGGATAGACCCAACCACTCAGTTAAATTTGACAAACCGCAAGTCCTCGTCAAGGAGAAACGATACATTCCCAGGATGTTGCGAGAGGCAATCGAGATTAAAAAATATCCAAATTTCAACAGAGAGGATGGTTTTTCGGTACCACCAGCTTGGGATCCAGTTATTCATTTGGTTAAGGACCAAGCTAGACATAGGACTGTGAGACCATAATGGTGGACAGTGTGGACACTAATAATAATTTAATACTAATTTAAAAAAATTAAAAATAAAAATGAAAATAATAATTAATAATAATAAAATAATTTGTTTAATAATTTGTTTTGTAATAAAAAATAATTTGTTTTTATAAAGGCCCCTCCGGCATGTGCAAACACTAAATTTGTTTAATATTTAATATGTGGGTAGGTTTGCATATTGAGATAGTTTTTGAACGGAGGTAATTGTACATTTTTCCTCAGTCGACCCGTTGACCACGAACGCTGTAAAGTGTTTGAAACGTCGGGATGTAATTTAAACTCAATACACGCGATAAAATCCGTTTTTAATTGTTTTATTTCATGAATAACTATCGCGGCAACCGAAGACAATATTATGTACACCAGTACGGACTGGAAGTTGCAACCAGAATTCGGCGACGTGAAGACCTGGCGAATAAGCTCGCGCGCTCTCGTTGTTCTTTAAATTTCCTTAAGAGATGCCGGGACGAAGATCTTATTCCTACATGCGTGAAGATAGCTCCAAAAAATGACATTATGGGCAGTGAACGCATACTTCGCCAAGCAAGCAGGAAATTACTGTGCAAACTCATCCACAATAACCGTTATACGGCTTACAAACTTGAGCAACAGATTAAGGACAGTACCGGTGAGTTACAAATAACATTGACCAGTAGAGATTTTGATGAAGTCGTTGAACTAGGCAATAAACGTTACGCATTCACGTATGAACAGTGCAGAAAGCGACAGGTTGCTAAGTTTGACAGATTAAAATCGAAGCGCAGTGATAACGGATTGCTTGAGAATAATCACCGCGGGAACGGAACGTCGCTGTCAGTGTCAAACCGGTCTGTTGTAAACATGTCAAGTAAACAGTTGACAGATTCGCAGCATTTGGTCTTGCAGAAAGGATTAAATTATGTTGTGGCACCACGGAAGATTCCTTTTGAAGACATTATTGTCAGTGTAGAAGATTGTCTGGTGAAAAATCAGGTGAAAAAGGAAGATTCGGAGGCTATACGCCAAGATGTCTCGTCATTATTGCGAAGGGCAAAGCCGCCGAAAACAAACTTACCTAAGGAAGAGACAAGGGCCTTGAGGACCTTGCGTGAAGATCCAGACCTTACCATACTTCGAGCTGATAAGGGTAATGCGACGGTTGTACTTGACACCACCGATTACAACCAGAAAATTGAGAATCTGTTGGCGGACAGCACAACCTATAAACATGTCAAAAAAGATCCTACTGCGAAAGTCTTAAAATGTACTAAAGACCTAATTGGTGAATACTGCGAATCCCTTAATCTAGATGTTGCAGGTTTGGTTCCTGATTGCCCCGTGCCTCCTAAATTGTATGGGTTACCGAAGATACACAAGGCGGGTGCCCCGCTACGTCCAATAGTGAGTCAAATTGATGCTCCAACTTACAAATTGGCTCAATACTTAGCAGGAGTCCTTTCATCTTTACGGGGTAATACTAGAACACATACAAAGGATTCTTACCATTTCATCAGTGACATTAAAGACCTTACATTAACTGATGACGAGATCATGGTCAGTTTCGATGTCCAGTCACTCTTTACGAGTCTACCGGTACAAGACTGCATTGAAATTGTGAAGAAGAGGTTGCGTGAGCAGAACATGTCTGAAGAATATGCTAAGCTCTTGGAACACTGCCTTACATCAGGATATCTACTATGGAACAATGAATTCTTCCTGCAAGTCGACGGTGTAGCCATGGGGTCCCCGGTATCTCCAGTAGTCGCTGACATCTTTATGGAGGACTTTGAGGAGAGGGCGCTCTCATTGGCTCCCGTGCAGCCGAAGATTTTCAAAAGATACGTAGATGATACTTTTACTATATTACCTAAAAATAGTGTTTCAGTTTTCCTTGACCACCTCAATTCCATTCATAGTAAGATTAAGTTTACCATGGAATTGGAAAATAATTGTTCACTGCCTTTCTTAGATGTACTAGTATTGAGAAACCCCGATAATACCTTAGGCCGCACTGTATATAGGAAACCTACACATACAAATAGATATTTGAATGGTAGATCACACCACCACCCCAGTCAGCTAGCTACTGTAGGCAAGTCTTTGTTTCAGAGAGCCCAGAGGATATGTGATGAGCAGCACCTGGCGGCGGAACTCCGGCATGCCAAGGATGCACTTCAAGCGAACGGGCTCAAGATTCCACGGCTCAGTCAGAAAGCTCGGATGAAGATTCCTACAGTTGAGCGCCGGCCTGCCGTCTTGCCTTTTGTCCGAGGAGTCACTGACAGGATTGGCAACATCTTGAAACGTGCTTCTATAAAAACTTACTTTAAGCCAATGAAGAAGATGTCACAGTTCCTGAGGTCAGTGAAGTCGGCTACTCCTCTACAGAGTGCAGGGGTCTACAGGCTGGAATGTGAATGTGGTCTATCATATGTAGGCCAGACTAAGCGGAGCATCTCTACTCGGGTAAAGGAACATATAGCCGATGTAAAGCACCGTCGACCAAGGTCAGCAGTCTGTGAGCATGTCATGGATAGACCCAACCACTCAGTTAAATTTGACAAACCGCAAGTCCTCGTCAAGGAGAAACGATACATTCCCCGGATGTTGCGAGAGGCAATCGAGATTAAAAAATATCCAAATTTCAACAGAGAGGATGGTTTTTCGGTACCACCAGCTTGGGATCCAGTTATTCATTTGGTTAAGGACCAAGCTAGACATAGGACTGTGAGACCATAATGGTGGACAGTGTGGACACTAATAATAATTTAATACTAATTTAAAAAAATTAAAAATAAAAATGAAAATAATAATTAATAATAATAAAATAATTTGTTTAATAATTTGTTTTGTAATAAAAAATAATTTGTTTTTATAAAGGCCCCTCCGGCATGTGCAAACACTAAATTTGTTTAATATTTAATATGTGGGTAGGTTTGCATATTGAGATAGTTTTTGAACGGAGGTAATTGTACATTTTTCCTCAGTCGACCCGTTGACCACGAACGCTGTAAAGTGTTTGAAACGTCGGGATGTAATTTAAACTCAATACACGCGATAAAATCCGTTTTTAATTGTTTTATTTCATGAATAACTATCGCGGCAACCGAAGACAATATTAAGACAAAAACAACCATAACCAAGAAACATAAAGCACAAAAACCTTCCCCAAGCCGGAATGTGGTCACCGTGGGGAAAAATGACCGCAACCTTCCAGAAACCAAGATACACCAAACCAAGAAAGAAAATATAAACAATAACAACCTCTATATAGCAACATATAACACAAGGACGTTGTCCAGCCATGAAAGATTATTAGAGCTAACAAACGCATTAGAAACAGTCAAATATGATATCATAGGACTAGCTGAGGTTAGAAGATTAAGGAGAATCAATAGATGAATACCAGGACTATATTCTGTGCTACAAGGGTGAAACACCGGGCCGATATGGAGTGGGCTTCCTCGTCAAAAAACACTTGAAGAAATATTTAGAAAACTTTGTAGGAATATCTGAACGAGTGGCTCTATTGAATCTAAACTTTGACAACTACCTTTTATCTATAGTCCAGGTATATGCTCCAACGGAGGCAGCAAGCGACGACGATATGCAACAATTTTATGAAACCCTAAACAATGTAGTGGAAAAGGCCCACAATAACTTGATAATAATGGGAGACTTTAACGCCAAGATAGGAAAAGGTCTACCAGAAGAAAAACTTATAATCAAAAACCATGGCTATGGCACGAGAAATTAAAGAGGCGAGAGGCTGGTGGAATTTGCTTTGAATACCTATTACAAGAAGAGACCAAACTGCAAATGGACCTGGCGCTCGCCAAACGGCATCGTAAAAAATGAAATTGACTATATACTCTCCAACCAACCCAAAACGTTTCAAAACGTCGAGGTCCTCAATATAAACTTCCCCTCAGACCACAGAATGGTCAGATCAACAATTAGAATACAAAGGATTAAGAAGAGCAGATCTCATTTCAAAACAACAAACATGAAACCAATATTAAGCAACGCAGAACATATCGAAACATATAAACTCAACCTAACAAAATACTTACCCAACCTTCAAGAACAAAATGGCTGTACCACGGTCCAACATTACTACGACAGACTGACAAACGCAATCCACTCGAGCTTACGACAAATTAAAAAACCTACAACCGAGGCCTGCGAAAACCAAGTTCTGTCAGACCGAACAAAAGCTCTACTGACCCGTAGACAACAGTTACAAAAAACTAAACCGAAATCTCGCTCTATGAAAAATGAGCTGAAAGCGCTGTACAAAATTATTAATAAATACATTAAAATTGACTACAAAAACTATAGACTCAAAACGCTTGAAAAACATCTCATCAAAACAGGCAGCTTAAAGAAGGCCTATAAAGAGCTCCAATCACATAAAACCTGGATTAAAAAGCTGAAAACCCGTGGGATAACTGCCCAAAACCGCAATGAAGTCCTAGAGATGGCTACAACCTTCTACAGAGAACTATACAACATAATTGAAGATACAGATGCTGGGTCAACACAAAATGACATGACACACGGCAAAAACACCCAACAAGAAGAGGTCGAAGAAATCACTGAATTAGAAGTGTTTAAAGCCATTCAACGCCTAAAACTGGATAACAGCCCTGGCCCCGACAACCTGTGCAATGAAGCCATTAAAGCTGCAGACTCCCTACTAAGCACTCCATTAACTCTTCTATTTAATTTAATCTTAAAGACTGCCGAGATACCGAGGCAATGGATAGAGTCAAATGTCATATTATTATACAAGAAAGGAAACCCTAACGACGTCAGTAATTATAGACCAATAAGCTTAATGCCAAACCTATACAAACTCTTCTCAGCAATAATAGAAAAAAGATTAGCCACCACTTTAGACAAACGCCAACCAATAGAGCAGGCTGGATTCAGACGGGGATTCTCAACAGTCGACCATATACATGCAATTGAGCAAATAATTGAAAAACACCAGGAATATAACACACCACTGTACATTGCTTATATCGACTACAAGAAGGCTTTTGACACTATACTTCACCCCGCAATCTGGAAAGCACTACAGGATCAACAGGTACATAACACTTACATAAAAATAGTAAAAAACATATATAAGAACAGCACCAGTAGAATCAAATTGGACAACATCGGCCCATCTTTTCCTATTAGAAGGGGGGTAAGGCAGGGAGACACGATGTCCCCAAGATTGTTTATAGCAGTGCTGGAATCAATCTTCGGTGGGTTGGATTGGAGATCCCACGGAATAAACATCAGAGGAAAGAACCTGTCTCATCTCCGATTTGCTGATGACTTAGCCATATTCGCCAACAGCAGCTCAAATCTAGAATACATGTGCAACACCCTAAATGAGGAGAGCAAAAAAGTGGGGTTAGAAATCTACTTTGCCAAAACCAAAATAATGTCAAATAGCATAAAAAATCCTATACATATTGAGTCTGAACAGATAGAGTATGTTGATCATTCATTACGTTTACCTAGGGAAACAAATAAGCTTTGATGCCAAATCAAACGACCTAGAGATTGGAAGGAACACCTGGAACAGGTTTTGGAGCCTAAAAGAAACCTTAAAGAGTAACCTATCTGTTCAGCTAGAAAAGAAGATAATGGACATGTGCTTACTCCCAACCTTAACCTACGCATGTCAAACCTGGAAATTCACATCGAAGGCGAAAATAATGATAGTTTCATGCCAAAGGGGAATGGAAAGGAGCATGCTAAAAATAAAGAAAAGTGAAAAGATCAGGCACTCTATCATCAGAGACAAGACGAAGGTTATAGATGCACTATGCCAGGCCCAGAAACAAAAATGGAGATGGGCTGGCCACGTTGCCAGACTCCAGGACGAAAGATGGACTTTACAAGCTACAGCCTGGAGAGGTCCTGATGGTAAAAGGAAACCAAGACGACCACTGGCATGCTGGGCTGACGATATAGTCAAGGTGGCGGGGGCCAACTGGGTATGGGTGGCCCAAGATCGAGAGAGGTGGAAGACTCTGGAGGAGGCCTATACCTCGTAAAAGGGTTCTGGTGTGTTTCTTTACCCAAAAAAATTAAGTTAAATTTAGACTAAGTTTGAAATTTATATTAGATTCATTTTTTTTGCACCCAGACATAAAAGGCTTTTTTATTTTATTTTATTTAGTACCCACAATACAAGCCTTATTGAGCTTACCGTGGGACTAGGTTGGTGTGTGTAAGATTGTCCCATAATATTTATTTATTTATTATTTGACTAACAGTAAAGTTTCTTTGCAGGGCATGTCTCGGAGGCCGTGGGAGCATTGTGCATTAAGGTGGAGCCTTCCGAACAGAAAGAAGTTTATATCGACGTGAAAATTGATGATGTTAATATCAAGCAAGAGGTTAATGACCCCCAAGTTTTTAATTTGAAGCAAGCTGTTGATGTGGAAATAGAAAATGTTAATATTAAACAAGAAGTCATTGACACCCAGGATGTTTATTCAAAGCAAGCCTTCGACATGACATTAAAAGATATTAATATATATCAAGAAAGCATTGACAAGAAACCATTTGAAGTTGACATGAAGTTGGAATTAGTTCAAGAGATCATTAACCCGCAAGATGCAATGCAGATCTCTGAGCGCAACATATGTATTAAGAAAGAATCTATTGATCACCTAGAAATTAATGAGTTGAAGCAAGAGGTCATGGACACGGAAGATGCTCCCTTGAACCAGGGCCTTAGCGTGCAGAATGCTGCATTCATGAAGGAGGCTAACCACCAACCGGAGGAAAATATCCAAGTGAAGACGGAGGTTGTTACAGAATTTGCTCGGAAACAGCACGATTTTGGTCTGCAGAACCCTGTGCTCATCAAGGAGGCAGCTAACCAAGAAGAACTTATCAAAGCTAAGAAAGATATTGACGCTGAAGAAGTTACTGTATTCATTGAGAAGGAAGCTATACAGCAGGGAGTCCAAGTAAAAGATGTTAAACAGAAGTGTGCAGTGAAGAGTGAGGTGGAGATGCTGTATGCGGGGCACGAGGTGCGCGGGGAGCTCGTGCTGGGTCCGGTCGGCGTGCAGCGGAGTCCCCGGGCTGCGGACAAACAAGGTTACTTTATTTATTTTATATTTTCTTTAAGGCGAGCGCTGGTAGCCTGGCATCACAGAATAACTAATAGTACTACCGTACAGAAAATTCACTCATTCACAAAAGTCAGATTTAGGTATAAAATTATACCTATACTCGCCGTCTGCAAGCAAAATTGAAACTTATAACCGCGCACGAACCGTGAATCTTCTTTGCGCGCCGTAGTTTTATGGCCGAGCTGTGAGGGTTGTCACTTGACAAGTTTTGGTACCTACTGATTTATTATTTTTAAGATAAATATGTACGAATTACAAACATTGCCATAATCATAGTCTAAGAGCTGGCAACTTATTCATGTTAAGTTAGTTTATTGGACCGATGAGCGTTTAACTGGGTATTTGTAGCGAAATAAAATACAAAAATTAAATGTGTTTATTACAAAATTATCTTACAAATGTTTTACTTTTAAGTATTGTTTAATTGATATTTTTCCCCAATTTAAAATTTCGATTATTAAATCTCAGTCTCAATTTTTTAAGTCATTCATTTCCTGAGAAGGCATCTTTAGATTTCCATAAAACTTTACTTTTATTATAAGCTTTGTAGTGAGTAAACCTTGTATAGTTCAAATCAAGTGACACGACTATCGTGCGAGCCGAGCGGCAGCCCACTGCTATACGCCTGCCCGGGAGGCGCGCCGGCCAAATGTACCTAAACTGCGTAGTGACACCCCCCTGCTGGCAGTAAGACATCTAACGTTCAATCCAGAGGTCTCAGGTTCAACCCCCGGCTCGTACCACTGAGTTTTTCGGAATATCATTTGATATTTACCAGTAGCTTTTTGTTGAAGGAAAACATCGTAAGGAAACCGTACCTAATTCCGATAAGGCCTAGTTTCCTCTCTGGGTTGGAAGGTCAGATGGCAGTCGCTTTCGTAAACACTAGTACCTACGCCAATTCATGGGATTAGGTTGTCGAGCGGACTCCAAGCAGGGACAAACGCTAGGAATAGGAAGATATATTCTTTAAGGTGAAGTGACTTCAGATAAAATGGAACTAGGAACTGTCAATTTGTTGATAACTGCATAAACTAAGATTGTTCCCTAACCGTTTTCAAGAAACACCTTAAGGAGTATTACCTATCCCTCCCTTAATACAAATGTTTGCTGACTGTATTTTTATTATTTTATTTTTATTTACTCTGTGTATGTAGTATATGTATGTAGTATATGTATGTATGTATGTATGTTCATTGATTATTTTATTTGTGTATGTATATGTATAATTAAGCTATTGTATTTTATGTTTTTTGTTATTGTTTACTGGATTTTCACTGTTTCTCATGCCTTGCACCTACTCATACGATTATTTTCGACTAGATTTCCGCTACCCGAAGGTTGTCTCGAAGAGATTCGCTCTCTAGCGATAAGATCGCCTGTTGACTGCCTCTACTTTTAATCTGTGTACATGATAATATGATTTTATATATTTATAGCTTTTTCCCGCGGCTTCGCCCGCGTACTAAAAGTACTAAAAAAGGAGGTTCTCAGTTAGACTCGTATGTTTGTATGTAGGAATGTATGTTTGTCCGCGATCATCTTGCGTTTCGCTGAACTGATTTAGAAGCGGTTTTCGGAAAAGTATTCGTTACATTCTGGAGGTTTCGGTATACCACGTTTTGAAGACGGCGGTTCCCTCATTTTTTATTTTAATGAAATTATTGCAATAATTGTTTAATTGTTACGCCATCAACGACTTACTACTGAGAGATTATGATTAATACAGATTTCTACTCTTGAATAGAAGCTTTTCCCCGCGACTTCATTTGCGTGGAATTAGTAATCCACCCTCCTTTTTACCCGCTTAAGGAATGACTTCTGGGATAACAACTATTATATATCCTTCCCCAGAACGCAAAATATCTCCATACCAAATCATCTAAATCGGTTCAACGGTTATTAATTTCCCATACAAACTTTCAACCCCCGTTTCCCCCTAGAGGGTTGATTTTCGAGATAAAAACTATCCTATATTGTTTACCGCGACTCAATCTATATAATATGTACCAAGTTTCATTTCAATCGTCTGTTCAGCGGTTAATAATTCGCCATACAAACTACCAACATGTTTTCTACCCCTCTAAGATTGATTTTCGGCTTAAAAAATATTCTGTATTGTTTCCTGGGACTCAAACTATATCCACAACAAAATTATCTAAATCGGTTCGCGGTAAAAAAATCTCCATACAAACCTCCAACCCCCATTTCACCCCCTTAAAGATCGATTTTCGAGATAAAAACTGTCCCATGTCGTTTCCCGGTACACAAACTATCTCTATACCAAGTTTCATCTAAATTGGTTCAACGTTTAAAAAATCCCCATACAAACTATCAAATCAACCCCCATTTCACCCCCTTAAGTGTTGATCTCGTAATCAGCGACCCGATAAACCATAGAAACAATACCCATGTTGATATTTAAATTTTGTCACCACATTTCCCCCTTATGGGTTGATTTCTCAAAAAAGCTGAAACACTTGTTTTCTAATTTATCGTTAGGAATACTCCTGTAAAGTTTCGAATAAAATAGTTGAACTAATCTCGTTTCCCATACAAACTTTGAACCCCATTTCCCCCCTTAGAAGGTAAATTTTTAAAAATAATTTCTAAGTGCATCCTTATGCCTTATAAGGAGCCTACGTACCACATTTGGAATCTCTAGAACCAGCGGTTTGGGCTGTGCATTGATATGTCAGTCAGTTTCTTCTTTTATATATTTAGAAGAAGATTGCAATTTGGCACAAATACTTTCAAGAATTTTTATGTCCACAATATTACATTTCAAAATCGATGCCATTTTCTTAATTAACGTCCCAAAAAATCACAAAAACGACACCCATATGGATGTTTAGACATTTCAACCCCATTGTACCCTAACAGGGGAGATGGTATTTCACGTCCGCCACGTCGGATTTTAAAATCGTTGTTGTTTTCGTAATCAACGACCCGATAAACCATAGAAACAATACCCATGTTGATTTTTAGACTTTTTGACGACATTTCCCCCTTTTAGGGGTTGAATTCTCAAAAAACCTGCAATACGTATTTACTCATTTATTGTTAGGAATACTTCTGTGAAGTTTCGAATAAAATGGACTAACTAATCTTGTTTCGCCATACAAAATTTGGACCCCCATTTCACCCCCTTAGGGGATGAATTTTGAAAAATCCTTTCTTAGCGCACCCCTAGACCTTATAAGGAACCTACGTGCCAAATTGGGAATCTCTAGAACCAGCGGTTTGGACTGTGCGTTGATAGATCACTGTCAGTCAGTCAGTCAGTCAGTCAGTCACCTTTGAGTTATATATATATATATATAGATTTTTGAATCGCCTTATTCGTAATTTAATACTTAGAGTTTGTCCGGTAAGAGAAGTGTCATGGTTTATATGGGAACTCATTGTACGCCACTTCTCTTTCTGGACAGATTCTAACAATTATATGGGATTAGTTTTTTAGGGTTCCGTAGTCAACTAGGAACCCTTATAATTTCGCCATGTCTGTCCGTCCGTCCGTCCGTCCGCGGATAATCTCAGTGACCGTTAGCACTAGAAAGCTGAAATTTGGTACTAATATGTATATCAATTACGTTACGCCGACAAAGTGGTAAAATAAAAAGTGGAAAAAAATGTTTTATTAGGGTACCTCCCCTATACGTAAAGCGGGGAGTGATTTTTTTTCATTTCTACCTTAACGTGTGATATATTTTTGGATAGGTATTTAAAAATAAATAGGGGTTTAGTAAAATCATTTTTTGATAATGTAAATACTTTCGGAAATAATCGCTCCAGAAGTAAAAAAAATGTGTCCCCCTCTAACTGAATGAGAATGAGAATGAGACATTTATTGATAAAAATTTTCAACAATTTTTACACGTCAGTTACAATTAGGTACTTATATTTATTAATTTTAAAACAAAAAGGAACTAACAGGTGACAATACAATAAAAAATATAAAATATTATAAATAACTATAAACTAGAGACTACCTACAAATAAAAAATATCCTCCAAATCGCTGCCAATGGGCAGGGTGCCCAGAAGGCTGGCCGCATTGCCACGTTGTATAGCGATGCTTATACGTTGTGCAAAGTATTGGCCAGCCCTCTGGTCACCCGTCGTTTCAATTAAACGCGCCGCTAAGTCTTTGTAGATGCGGCGCGCGCTCGGCCCCCATGGCCCCAACGTTTCGACCCCAAACGCCTCAAATATATAACCACTACCGAGGGTGGCGTATTTGCGGCGTTTGAGGTCTTCTGCTGCGGACGCGGCATTGCCAGCATTTTTACTGGTACCTACAACGTGGCAATGCGGCCAGCCTTCTGGGCACCCTGCCCATTGGCAGCGATTAGGTACTTATAAATTATATTTACATCATATTTTCATGCTTATTTCATAGCAATTTTGGTTAGTTTTCATTTACATGTAGGTAAGTACATTGTTTTTAAATACGTTTTTAATTATAAAGTATGTCCATTATAATTCAATATTTAAATACATTCATTTTGTTAGTCGTCATTGTAATTGTGTCATTTATTAGCATGTCCTTGAAATAAATTCATTGATATTGTAACAGCACAGGTCAATTAGCATTTTTTTAAGTTTGGCTAAGAATATTTTTTTACTCGCCGAATCAACAATGTCACTAGGAAGAGTATTGTATATCCTAGCGCCAAGGACAGGGAGTGACTTCCGAGCTTTATCGTGTCTGATACGGGATCAGTAGCAGGTGCGCACCGCGGGTGTTCCTGCCGTGGCACTGCCCGCGGGTCATGTACTGTTGTAGGTTCGACCTCACGTGCTGGCAAGCTGTTAAAATGTAGATAGATGGCAAAGTGAGGATTTTATGCTTTCTAAATAATGGTTGGGCCGGATAGTCGTAAGGTTTACCAGAAATTATTCTGAGGGCTCGTCTTTGCAATGCAAATGGTCTTTCGGAGTCTGCTGCCGTACCCCATAACTCGACACCTCGAATGAGTATAGAGTGAAAGTACCCATAATACGCTGTTCTTAGGTTATCAGAATTGAGCGTAGGCGCTAGCCTCGTAAGAGCAAAACAGGCCGATGCTAAATTGCCGCAAATTGCGTCTATATGGTGAGACCATGTCAAACCTGCATCTATTGTGAAGCCTAGGTATTTCACCTGATCAACTTGAGGTAAGTTCATGTTATAAAACAATTAAAAACGGATTTTATCGCGTGTATTGAGTTTAAATTACATCCCGACGTTTCAAACACTTTACAGTGTTCGTGGTCAACGGGTCGACCCGTTGACCACGAACACTGTAAAGTGTTTGAAACGTCGGGATGTAATTTAAACTCAATACACGCGATAAAATCCGTTTTTAATTGTTTTATTTCATGAATAACTATCGCGGCAACCGAAGACAATATTATGTAAGTTCATGTTATTGATAACAATATCAAGCTGACATATCGTCGCTATACTTACTCAAACTCGTATCTGCAGAAACCGATGTTTTCAGTAGAGCTAAAAAACTACTTATTTCATAAATTATTAATTACCAAAGTTTTTCTGTAATCAAATTATCTTATTAACAATACAAAATGATTATTTGGAAGCAACAGCTCATAGTTTATCCTTGAACTTCAAAAGTTATGTATAAATTTGGAGATACGAGTTTACAGTACTAAAGTGAACATATTATTAGGTTACTGAAAGAGTTGCTTACGAGGTTTTAAAGTTTATATTTCACATTATCTTTAATTCGTAAAAACTAAGTCAAACTAAACAAAAAATAATTCTCGATGTAATGAAAACAGTTTTTTTACTATTCATGGCGTAAAAGGTCATAGAAACTATGGTAATCTTGAGGAATCACTGCTTTTAAGCTTTGCAGATCATTGTATTTTCTTTTAGTGATCGTCAAAGATCCGCGGTATAGTTTTCGGAGGTCATGGGACGAAGGCAACCGTCGGTTCAAGCGTTGAGGTAACAGTTTCCAGTCGTTATCAAAGTGCAGTTTATAATTAATTCCCGATTGGGAATATTGTAGTGCTCTTATATTGATAACGCAGGGATCACCAGACTTGTTGCCTGGTCTTATGGATTTGTAATATCCCAGACTTGAAAAGTCTTTGAAAAATTTGTGGTCAACGTATTTAACTTGGTATGGCTGTTTTGCTCTAGCATCTTTTATGATCTGAATGAAATCTGCTGGAACATAAAGCTCCCTATTTTTTTTTCGTCTTTCAATAGTTGAATGTACAGAGTCACATTCCATTTGTGTGTGTCCAACGACCAGATACTTTTGGTAAATTTTTATGTTATATCTAATAGCATAATCGAGTAGAGCATTTGCAAGCGTGACGTTGCGATTTTGTGCGGCACAACCGTCACTGAATATAACGATAGGTTTATCTTTATCTTCAATACTTTCTAGGTAGTCTAAAAGACAAGACGTAAATATGTTTGCATCCATACCGCCTTCTGCTTCATGCCAGACATAGCAAGACACGCTACCATCTTTTTCATTATAAATTGTGAACTGGTGAACACACAATTTTAACTTAAAATACTGGGCTCCTGCAGAGAGACTTGGTATTGTTTGCACTGCTTGTAAATCAATAGTAAGCATGTGAATGTTTCCTTCTAAACAGTTCTTTTTATCTTCTTGTTTTTCAGTTCTGGCTCTATCTTTTTCTTGTATGTCAGTAAGATAAATTTCCTCTTCAACATTTTTATTTTTATAGCCATAACACAGATCACATTGATCTTTCTTGGGTCTGTATATTCCTAAATTTGTTTTTTTTACAACACCTAGGAAAGTTTTATACGTAGCTTTGAACTTAAGTGGGATGTTTGTTTCAATTAAATATTTTTCATAGACGCGATATAAATCAACCCATGATTTGTAATCCACCTCTACAAATATTTTGTCACAGTCTTGTCTACAATAATGAGACGGCATCTTAGGGATTGAGTTCAGAAACTTGTTGATGTGTTCAATTTTGCAATCATTTACAGGTTTTTGTTTTTTCGCAAGACGAGCCTTTTTGGTCATACCGATATTGTTAATTTTAGCATTGTTCGTCCAATTTAAAACGCTCCATTCCGCAAGGCACAATGTACCCAGAAACATTTTTTTACATACAGGTTTTAGTACTCCGTCAATTTTCAAAAAATATTCCAAGTTACGGGATCTTTTAGTGGGAATACCTTGAGTTTGTCTCGATACCGGCTTAAGTGTAACCATTGAATTCACGAATGATTTTCGTTGATCCCACGAAAGATCATTCCAAAATGTTTAAAAAATGTCACGTCTCTCAGGTTCAGAAATTTCATTACATTTTTTTATTTTACTGGTATAACATTTTTTTGATTCGCAATTTGGTTGCATTACTCTTGGTTTACGAAGTGTCATATCAACTATACCGGTGCCTTTCTTTCTTTTAACAGAAGTATATGCCTTTCCTCTTTTTCTTAAACGCTTAACTTCATTTCTTTTCCATTTTCTAGGATTGCCTCCGCCTGTTTTCGCTCGTTTTCTACGTATCAATCCAGTGCTTTCATCAAGAGTAATAAAGCATTTTTTTGTAGTTGTAGATGAGCTGTCACTATAGTTACTGGGACAATATTCGGACCCGGTGTCATGTGAATCGGAGCTAGCAACATTTTCACATTCAGGTGTGGAGGAAATCTGAACAAAATACCCAGTTTTCTCGTCCAGGATGTGATTTAAGGGGCGATATGTGCTAGTGCTAGGCACATCTTCAAAATAGTTGTTTTCGGGTGATAACTGAATTATCTCTCCATTTGTTTCGTCTAATATATAGTTGACTACCAGGGAAGTGGTCATTGTAAGCTTCTAGACTGGACACGAAGCCTTTTTTCGTAGTTTAAAGTAACCCAGGTTATTCATTTATAGTATCTATCACGAGTAATGTGTATTTTAATGCAATAATCGCGTTGGAACAGTTACTATTGACAGTGACATGATAATTATTGTTTTTTCTTATCTGACACTTATCTTAGTATCTAAGTGGCCAAGTACCTAATGAAGTAAATAAGTTTAACACTGATAACCAAGTTTATCCTATTTATGTATTTACGAGGTTAATGCAGTTACAAAAATTGTGTCTATGAGATACGAGGAAACCATATCACGATTTACTCTTAACTCTTAGCTGCGATCAAGATAGGAGTTAATTTTTACGATTTATCACAAAAAAACGAAGTCATACACTTAAAAAAAAAATAGGTAAAAAACTCAGATACGAGGTTGAGTAAGTACAGCGACGATATGTCACATTTACGTAGTTTAAAGTGCATAATGTTCGTCTTTTCGATATTCAGTTGCATGCCGTTTGATAAGAACCATCGGGCAACCTGATGCATTATTCTGTTTGCTTTAATTTTCAAGCTATTAACATCATCTGCATTAATAATAATACAGGTATCATCGGCGAACATAATGTATTCTGGATCCGAGCTCGCAGTTGTTATGTCATTAACTAAAGTTAAAAAAAGGTTATTTCCCATTATTGATCCTTGGGGAACGGAGCAATCTCCGATAGGTTCTAGATTTGATTTTTCACCAAGAACAGAGGTACTCTGATATCGGTTGGATAAGAATGAGGCGATCGTTTTTAGGAAATTCCCTTCAAAACCATAGTGAGCAAGTTTTTTTAAGAGCAGAGAATGGTCAATCATTTCGAAGGCACGCGAAAGGTCGCAAAATATCGCTGCGACCTCCCGCCCGCCCCCGATGTGCGCCATCACCCGGCCGCGCCGCGTCCGTTGTTGACCGGCCCTTCTGATAAGCGTACTGCTGTCCATTTAAAAGGCCATTTGAAGTGAAATGCTGCATTAGTCTTGCACTCAATAACCGCTCGAAAATTTTAGACACTACAGGAATAAGGGATATTGGTCTGTAGCATTTTGGTACATGCATTTCTCCTTTTCCCTTATAAATGGGCTGCACTTTCACCAACTTCAGGATATCCGGGTACACGCCAGCGCCAACACACTCGTTTAGTAAGAAAAGGAGCAACGACATTACTAACGGTGGCAAAAGGTCAAAGATATGAGTTGACATGTCATTTATATCTTTTGATGGTTTGCGTTTAATGTTTTTACACGCACTAATCAATTCACTCAACGTAAATGGTTCGAAAACAAATATAGATTGCAAACTAGGTATGTATTGACAAAGATATGCAAGCGCATCATCAGCTGACGGCTGTATGGCTATATTATTAGCTGGTATACTGGGTGTCTCATTCAAATCGGTCAGTATGGGAATGTCTGAAACTATAAGACATACGAAGATCTGTTCTGAGGAACCATGTCATCGATTTTAATAACAAGAAAAACTGCATTCATACATTTTAAAAAACATCTGTACTCCGTTCGGGAATCGAACCCGGTTGTTATGAAATAAAAAACCTACACTATTTCTATTTAGATATCGATTGTGTAGGTCTTAAGCAGTAAATGTCTGTATGAAACATGATGTCTAAAATGAATAAAATGCATTTTATTATATGAAGATACAAAATGCAATTGTAAGATCGTTACCTAAACGTGTTGAATATTGTATTGAAAAAGGCGGTGGTCACTTCGAGCACCTACTAAAATAAATTAAAGTATGTGGAAACACTGCATTCTATTCATTTTAGACATCATGTTTCATACAGACATTTACTGCTTAAGACCTACACAATCGATATCTAAATAGAAATAGTGTAGGTTTTTTTTTTCATAACAACCGGGTTCGATTCCCGAACGGAGTACAGATGTTTTTTAAAATGTATGAATGCAGTTTTTCTTGTTATTAAAATCGATGACATGGTTCCTCAGAACAGATCTTCGTATGTCTTATAGTTTCAGACTTTCCCATACTGACCGATTTGAATGAGACACCCTGTATAGTAGTGGTTCAGCTGTTCGGCGGCGGCCGCGGCGCGCGACCGCTCGCAGTCTCCAGCCGCCCGGCTCACGAGCACGTTGATCGGCCCGCTCCTGCTGTTGATGCGCTTGCCTGTCTCGGATGAAATAACATTCCACATAGCTCGACTCACATTGCCATCTGTACAGCATGCCATTTTATTATTAACGTAATCCTTACGTTCGTTTCGTAACATTGCCCAGTATTCCGTTTCAAGTTTAGATAAGCTCGAACGTACCTCGGTGTCACTTGGTTGTTTTAATAATTTCAGTTTAGTCCTACGTATACTAGAACGTAAGTTACGTATACGGTCATTAATCCAGATGTGTGCAATATTTTTAAGTGGTTGTTTTCTAACAGGAAAATGAACGTCGTGAAAGTGTTTAATCACGTTTATTACCGATGAGGTCCTATTGTTTGGACATTGATCCTTTGCAAGTAAGCTGTCCCAGTCGTAGGACTCAAGACTACTTAAAAAGTTTAACTTATTTTGTTTTGAAAAAACCCTTTTCGACATATTTATAGTAGGAGACATGCTGCTTTCAATATTTATTATGACGCTTACACTCATGTGATCAGATAGGTTAATATCTTTACAAGATACGTTATCAATTCTGGTATTATGTAAGTTTGTATATATATGGTCTATACATGTTTTTGTCGAGTCAGTTACTCGAGTAGGAGTTTTTACCAGCTGTCTAAAGTTATATAGTTTTATAGTATTCAAAAGGTATTTGCTGTTAGGACATTTAGTCATCAGATCAATGTTAATGTCACCTACAATCATCACTTTATAGTTCTGAACTGCTTGTAAATTTAGTAACTCATTTAGTTTACAAAAGTACAAAGGTACATCACCGTTGGGAGGTCGATAGATACACACAATGAGTAGATCTAATCCTATACACTCTATTGCACAGGCCTCAAAATGAGCCTCCACCGACATATCTGCGATCTCCTTTCGTTCCATGGTAACCATGTCCGACTTAGTGTAAATGCAGGTTCATCCTCCTTTCTTTGTTTGTCTGGAGTACTGTGCTCGCAGGCTGTAGTTTAATACATTGATTGCAGATATTTTATCATACTGCATCCAATGCTCTGTAAGGCATACTACATCGACAGGCACCAGCATCTGAAGTTCACTTTCAAGTTTAATTGTTTTATTTTCTAGTCTGTTAATGTTTTGGTGTAAGATACACAATTGGCTTGTTATCCTTGTTGTAGGGTTACTTTTCTTCGGTGATGGTATGTCTAGTTTCTTGCATTCTGGGAGACTTGGCCTCCCTGGGTCGAAGAAAGGGCTGCCATTCCGATATACTGGTGTTAAGGGGCCACGCTGAGGCCACAAGGAAGTCGTTATAAACGGCAGACGGGATGCCGATTTTAAATGACGTATAAGTATCCCTCTTGGATGGTATCAGTTCAGCGGTATACCGAGCATCGTCTCGTACGGTTTTTAGGTGTTTGATTATATCTTCAGGAGATGACTCTTTTTTGAAGAAACACCCATGAAGGTACTTCATGACTCCTACTTCTACTCCACGTACTTCCGTATTTTCAGCAGATCCTTTTAAGTTTAGCCGATTGTTGGGATTGCGGCGTCGTTGGTCCTTTAGATTATGATTGTTCGTGTTATTGTGGCGATATTGATGCCGATTTCGTGGAGATTTCCATCCCAGCTCATCTTCCTGGCTACTAACGGTGTCCCCGAAAGGCTGGTTGTTATCAGGAATACATTGTTTCTCATCAGACTTGATCGTATTGGACTCGTCTGTTTGTAATTTCATGCTGTTGTTAGCAATCGTTGCTGTTTTTTTTAATTGTCGAATCATTTTTATTTTTATCTGCCGTGGCGGTCTTTGTTTGTGGTGGTTCTTGTTTCGCTGGCTGGTTTATTCGTTTCGATTTCGCCTGTTGTTTTGCCTGCACTGCTAATCTCTCTTTCGTGCGCATGGCACATTCGCGCTGTTCGCGTTGCGCTGGCACATGTGTGGGAGCAGGACGACTAGACGGCGCGGATGCGCTGCTAGCAGGTGTTGACGGCGCGCTATTGTTTTCGGCGTTGCCGACTAATTTGCTTGAGCTCTTACTTTTTTTTGTAGGTAAGTTGGGTTTTAAGTCACTTATTTCTTTTAATATTTCGTCCATTTTTGTTGATAATTCACTCACTTTTTGTTCCAACGGTTTAAGGATTATACCTATGAGATTTTTTAACGTTTCAATATCACTTTTTGACATTTTGAAAGAAGATTTCACACTTCGTTACAAGAGAGACCGTTAGTGACCAATGGCCGACCGCACGCGACTGACTTTTGAACCATAAGTTTTAAAAATATGAAAAAAATCTCAAAAGTAGAACTTTATAAACACTTTCTAGGAAAATTATTTTGAACTTGATAGGTTGAATAGTTTTTGAAAAAAAATTACAACATAATTTCTGAACTAAGTTTGTAATTTAACCGTATAAGCAGGTGTTTATTGTACCTGTAAACAAAATCACAATGAAATGACGTGCTTTCAAATAACCCAACCATGGGCCCATTTTTTTTAACTCTTAAGTGGGGACACATACTGTGACGGACGGAATACTACGGAACCCTACACTGAGCGTGGCCCGACACGCTCTTGGCCGGTTTTTTAAATTTGTATTATAAGTTTTTTTTAAATAAAAATGTTAAGATAGTGGATACGCCTATTCCTAGGATTAGGATAAACAAGTAGGCAGGGACCCCAGGCTTCATTGTTATCATAGCTGAGAGGTTAATTTTAAAAGTTAAGGTTAAATGCATTAATTAGAATTAAATTCAATACCTAATCTACTGACCGGAGCCCGCCAGGCACAGCCGAGAGGATAAATGTTAAAAGTTTTAGTATAGCATTTTCTATAACACTTAGGAAATGAGGATATTAAATATGATAACTAAGTAGGCACTTTTTAATGGATCCTAGTTAATATCTAGGCTACATTTTTAATGATTTATTTGGCAATATTTCCGGAGAATGTTAATCTACTACAGAGAACTACAGTGAGAACGCAAAAGTGCCACAGCAAATGGGGTCCTAATAAAAAAGATCTCGTTTATTTCAGACCAATTTTATTGATCCTTAAATGTAAGAAAAAAAACTAAATACTAACTATCTTTTTACCGAAGAGAGCCAAGTGAATACTGAGTTTAATTCTCTATATTATATGAGTGTCCTTACTAAGTGGGAGCTACGTGTTTTGTTACAGAGACTACAGAGGGCGCGCTGGTCGTCGCCAGCGCGAGCGGGGCGCCGCGCCAGTGCAGCGTGTGTCAGCGCGTGTTCAAGCATCCCAGCGCCTTGAACATACACAAGCGGACGCACACGGGGGAGAAACCTTTCTCGTGTGATATATGCCATAAGCCATTCGCGACACAAGATACTTTAATTAGACACCAACGCGTACACACTGGTGACAAACCCTACAGCTGTAACTCGTGTCAAAAACAGTTTTCACAGTGGAGTAGTTTGAAGCGACACGAGCGTATACACACCGGGGAAACGCCTTACGCGTGCGCGCGCTGTGACGAGAAGTTCGCTGATCTGGGCTGTTTGAAAACACACGAAAGAAAGCATACCGGCGAAAAACCGCATTGCTGCAGCATTTGTAACCAGAGATTCACTAAACGGAGTAGCTTAAAAAGCCACGAGAAGCTTCACACGGGTGAGAAACCTCATTCGTGTTCTGTATGTCAAAAGGAGTTTTCTAAACTAAACAATTTGAAGATACATGAAAGAATTCATACAGGTGAAAAACCATTTTCATGCGGGACGTGTGAGAAGCAGTTCGCACATCGCAGTCATTTGAAAACACATGAGCGTATCCACAGTGGCCAGAAACCGTATGCCTGCGAAGTATGTAACGAGACGTTCACTCAACGAAATACTTTGAAAGTACATGAAAGGACTCACACCGGTGAAAAACCATATTCTTGTGGGACTTGCGGTAAGAAATTTACTCACAGCAACCATCTGAAAGTCCACGAGCGTACGCACACCGGAGAGCGACCATTTGCCTGCGAAATATGTAACAACAGCTTCATCGATCGGGCGTCTTTAAACAGTCATGTAAGGACTCATACAGGCGAGAGGCCGTACGGCTGCGATATTTGTAATACAGCGTTTTCAAGTCGGACCATTTTAAAGAATCATTTAAAGAGGCACACAGGGGAGAAACCATTCGCTTGTAGCACTTGCGATAAGCAGTTCGCCCGCCGCAGTCAACTGGTGAACCACGAGCGTGTTCATGTTAAGAACCGTATAGCTGTGGAACATGTGGACGCGGGTTCAGATGACGGAGTAATTTGAAGAATTATGAAAGGTCTCCTGACGACCCAGAGAATAATGGCTTTAATTGAGAAAAATGTGTATACAAGGTGTAGGTACAAAATTGCTGGTAGTCTGTTGAAGGGCGTAATTGTTATCGTATTCTAAGTATGGAACACTAGAAAAAAAAATACGCGAAAACAAAATGGTTTTGTATGGAGGGTCGGCCGGCTGGGACGACGTGTCTCATACAAAAAAAATCTCCTGCTTTGTCTTAGTCGCTATACGATTAGGGCTGCCGTCCGTCCGGGTTTCCCCGGATTTGTCCTAGTTTGGTAGCCGTCCGGGGGGGTTTTAATAAAGGACACTTATGTGAGGAAACACCAAAGCAATTGTTTTTTTAATACTATTATTTTCGGACACGTCCGGGGAAAAAATGCGATTAACGCCAAATGTCCGGGTTTTTTAAAGTCTTTGTCCGGGTTCGGCGAATTTAGAGATGGCAGCCCTATATAAGATACCAATTCTGCCCTTAAACGATTGCAGTGCACAATGTGAGAATAAATTAACCTGCGAATGGCTCTTGTTAATATCAAATTTAATAATATTTGATATCACCTATGTCACTTCTCTCGGTCAACTGTGAAAACTGAATCAGCCAGAGACATCTAAATATATAAAAGAAGAAACTGACTGATTGACTGACTGACTGACTGATTGACTGACTGACTGACTGATTGACTGACTGACTGACTGACTGACATATCAACGCACAGCCCCAACCGCTGGTTCTAGAGATTCCAAATTTAGCACATAGATTCCTTATAAGGTCTAGGGATGCACTAAGAAAGGATTTTTCAAAATTCACCCCCTAAGGGGGTAAAATGGGGGTCCAAAGTTTGTATGGCGAATCAAGATTTGTTAGACTATTTTATTCCAAACTTCACAGGAGTATTCCTAATGATAAATGAGTAAACATGTGTTTCCGGTTTTTTGAAAATTCAACCCCTAAAAGGGGCAAATGTGGTCACAAAGTCTAAAAATCAACATGTACTTATAGTACGCGGGCGAAGCCGCGGGAAAAGGCTAGTTTCATATAAGCAAGGAGTACAGTACAAGCCATTCGTAAAAAAAAAGATTGCGCCCCTGCCCAAGAGATGGCGCCACAATCATGCACACAGAGAATCCAGTGTAAACAGAGTAAACAGTATTTATAGTATAGATACAAAGAAATTAATGTTAAGATACATTATGGCACCTCGAACATTAAACTAAAAATTAAGTTCCGAAGCGTCTTTATTTCAATAAATGTTTTAACAAGTCAATGCTATTTGTAATTTCTCTTTACGTAGGTACAGTCGCCGACAGATATATCGGAGCGGCCAAGGTGGTCACAAATATCTGAACAACGCCTCTATTGTCAAGGCGATAAAGTTCATGTTCAGATATTTTTGAGTTCCTTGGCCTCTCCCATATATTTGATGGCGACTGTACAAGGTGGAAGAGTTTAGGTACTGCGGCCTCCGGGGAACTACCTTACATAGTTGAGGTAACTCCATTTATGAAGAGAAAACTTTAATATTGTCTTCGGTTGCCGCGATAGTTATTCATGAAATAAAACAACTAAAAACGGATTATATCGCGTGTACTGAGCTTAAATTACATCCCGACGTTTCGAACACTTTACAGCGTTCGTGGTCAACGGGTCGATCCGTTTTTAGTTGTTTTATTTCAAGAGAAAACTTTCTTCAAATTTTATTGAAAAATAAAATAATATTAATCCGCCAGCAATGTTATTTGGTGCTACATTTTTAGTACCTACTTAGATTTAACAGTATTCATAAAATTGTCACTTACCTGGTCTTTTGAAACAGCAATAATTCACTGACCAAGGCACCAGAATCTGGTTTTTCGTGGGATATCCTTCGGCCAACCTTCGAAGGTTTTTTTTTCAAGGACCCTTACAGATTCCCGCACCTCGTTTATTAAAATTTAAAAAACCCCCCGATACAATAAATAAACTCTAAAACGGACTAATAATATTTTAAACCTATTATAATTATTATCGTCATATATATTATGTAAGTTCAAATACTTATCGCATCATTAAACCTAAGAATAACGCTTTACCAAAGACAAAAACCCTTATTCTTGTCAAACACACAACTCAATTATAAATAATAAAAAAAACACATTCGTATATACCACTAAACTTCTCGGAACTTTAGGTACGAAATATTATTTGGGATTAATAAAATAGAAATAAGTAAGCATAAAGTGATCACTCCATACAATTGGCCATTAGCCCGCGGCGAAAGCTTGACAAACGCTTGCTATCCACTACTCTCTGCTTCTAAGGAATCGAATTGACAACCCATCCGTACTCGAACGTATGCGCATTTATATCCCAGATAGGTATACAACTTCAGTTGGACGGAGCGTACGCAAACCAAGAAACCTTTTCGCTATTTCAAATGATATCCGGACCTGTCAAGCCTCAAATGTACCACGCACCGAGCAAAATACCACTAAATGAGCTTCTGCATAGCCACCATTCAAACTGCCGATATATTCACAGACAACTTGACTTCTTTAAAGCGTAAAATCAATAGTCACCTGAATAGCTACTACTGTATTATTTATAATCTATATGATATGACATTATCAACATTTAACTTAATGTATTTAAACCGCATATACCTACACGTGAGTTGGCGGCAACTGTGAGCTTAAATTTGTTTTCAACCGACTTCAAGATTTCGAAGGAGGAGGTTAATACGTCATCGGGATCTTTGTTTTTGCTATTATTATAATTTTTTTTTTATGTATGTTCACCGATTATTCGAAAACGGCTGGACCGATTTGGAAAATTCTTTTTCTGTTTGGAAGCGTATACTTCACAGTTGGTCCCATTGTAACCATGTCAGGATCTGATGATGGGATCCTGGAGAAATCGAGGGAACTCATCAACTATTATAGGCACACCTATGGTGATTTGAGTATTTTTTACAGCAGATCGAGCATTTGGTGTTGGAAAGGTGGATGCTTAGTGAAGTCGGTTCTTTTTTGTTTAAAATTATTATTTTCATCATTTCATGTGTTGCAAACTACCAATGTAAAATATGATAGTTCCATATAAGTGTGTTGGCGTTAGCTGTTAGCTTTTTTTTTATATACCACGACGGTGGAAAACAAGCATATGGCCCGCCTGATGGTAAGCAGTTACCGTAGCCTATGGACGCGTTGCCGACCCTTTACAGGGAGGATTCACTGTGTTGACGGCACACTGGGTCCTCTTTGAGCTCTTTGGCAACGTTACTCACCAGCAGGAGCACAATACTGTGAGTAGGGTCTAGTGCTATTTGGCTGTGGTTTTCTGTAAGGTTCTTCCCCAGTCGGGCTCTGCTCCAGATTAGAGCGAGATGACATTCGCTGTGCTGTGCCCTACCACACATCGCTAGATGACATTCGCAGTATATACCCATACCTCTCTTTTGGACGTTGTTTAAGGACATACCCGGGTCCAAAAGCTTACTTATTTCTCTATGATTGTAAGGTCAGATGACAGTCGCTTTCATAAAAACTAGTGTCTACGCCAAATCTTGGGATTAAGTTGCCGAGCCCGCAGGCTTCATTGAAGGCCAAGGCCGGGATAAATGCTAGGAGGATGACGTTGACATGCGTTATATTCGAACGAGCGGAGCGTAAGCGAAGTGAGTTCTTACCAGGGACCCGCCCGGTATCCCCTTCGAGGGTTTTTGAAAGGGTTTTTCGTAAGGCTTTGCTTACCAAAGCCGATGCTCCTCAAAACCCATTCATTTGGCTATTAAAGCGCTACAAATACGGTATCCCCTTCGAGGGTTTTTGAAAGGGTTTTTCGTAAGGCTTTGCTCGCCAAAGCCGTTGCTTCTCAATACCCATTAATTTAGCTATTTAAAGCGCTTTAAATACGGGTAAGCAGTTCCCCTAACTAATATCAGATACCTTCTCAAGCGCTTAAAAAAGCCTTTCGAAAGGGTAGCGTTGGTAGCTCTTGAAGGGGTTTCCCTTTCTACGCTCATGCAATTTTTATCCTTTTTCTAATGACAATAAGAGCAAAATTGTAAATTTACGTTGGACGACCGTATGTCTAGCGCGGTGTCGAAGCGGCGGCGCCTTTGACAAAGCCGCCAAGTTGCCACTGCTTGCGGTTAAGAAGTACCTTATTGCATTGTAATACGGTTACCTTTTGTGTGGCGAAGGGGCGGAAGAATTTGGAGCGCGTGCGACGCATCGTTTTGGGAAGTTTGGAACTGTATTTGTTTTTGTTTATGTATCGGCACAGATTATATAATAGTTCATACGAAGTATCGGTGTGAATATTCATTATTTGTGCCATTTCTTTCGCGAACACCACAGTGTCGGTTTTCGTAAGGCTTTGCTTTCCAAAGCCGTTGCCTCTCAAAACCCATTCATTTGGCTTTTTAGACGAGTACCAGAAAATACATGTACCTCGATTGTGGGTGGATTAATCATCGCGTAGTCCCGCCTCCTTGCCAACGCGGTCATGTGGTAGTTCGCTCAGACTAAAGGCTCAAAGATAGTTCACTTGGAACAAACGACAAAACGACGAGGAGCCAGATTCACTCGAACATGTACATCATATCGTACAAAAACGTGTATGCACTATTATATATTATATGATCGTATATACACGTTTTTAAATAAACATTAGTGATAGTTATTAATAAAGACGACGGAGAGCTGGCTACGTCAGATATGACACAATAATGAGAGCAACGAAACCTAGTTAGTTTGCTATCCTATGCTTTTTTCTAGCTCCGGACATCTGGCAGCTGTTCATTGGTAGAGGTCAAAGAATGTAAACCACTTCAAAAAGACAAATCCTAGCGTTCTAAGTTTAATATATTTTTCTTAATTCTATACGATAATAAATTATGCAAATAATTAGATTATATCATTGCCTTAAGTTTTTGTTGGAAAAAAATTGTGCCAAACGACGCCATATCATATATAATGGGGAACTGTCAAAATGAAATTTCCAACAATGGTCCTTAGAAAAGCAAAATGTGTATGGTGGGAAGTAGTTTTTATTTATTTTAGCGAAAACTACTAACTGTTTCATCTCGAATTGGTCCCTAAGTGAAGTTCTAAAGTTTCCAAAATACTCTAAAATTAAAATGCTGTAGAATAAAGCGACAGGGAAGATTTCCCCTAAGAAAAGCCTTCTGACTGTATATAGTTTCAATACATTGTTAAGGACCATTCATCTTCTCTCACTGTATGCAGTTGTATGGAATCCGGAACAGCGCCCTCTACAAAAAGTTTTCACCGGCCTTTATCATTCATAGTTTGTCGTTTGTCGTTCTGTCCTCTATAAATGAGAAAACTTGGGCAGTTTTTACCTATTTTGGTATTACTTTTTTCCAACAGAAAATTTTTGTTGGTGAATCACTCTGACCTCCACCCATTAAAAGCTGCCAGATGCCCAGAGTTATCTATCGTTGCCGGCTAATTAGGGGGTGTAGATTTCGAAAATGATCTGTTTTAAAATCCAAGATGGCGGTTGTACTTACTACTTACTTACTTACTCCGTTGGCTCAACGACCCAAAGTGAATCTTGGCCTCCGATACCAGGGTGTGCCACTTTCCTCGATCCTGCGCTAGCTCTTGCCAATTTCAGATTCGGAGTTCGCTCAGATCCGCCTCGATCATGTCTTTCCAGCGATACCGTGGTCGTCCGACAGGGTGTCGCCCTTCCGGACAACTATGGAATGCGTTCTTCACTTTCCAATCTTCCCCCATCCTCTCGAGGTGGCCAAGCCAGCGAAGACTGTGAGCTTTGGTCTCTCCTATAATATTAGGTTCAGCCACCAGGTCTTCTATTTCCGCGTTCTTTAGAACTCTCCAGCTTCCATCCAGTCGTTGTTTCGGCCCGAGGATCTTGCGAAGTATCTTTCTTTCTGCGACTAGCAGCATATTCTCCTCTCCAAGTGTCAGTGTCCATGCCTCACAACCGTGCATAAGGATTGGCCTAATGGTTTTATAAATACGGATTTTAGCGGATCTGGTCAGCAGTTTAAACGCTAACACTTTGTGAAGGGCAGGGATTTTGATTTCTTCGCTGCGAGTGTTTATATTTGTGATGGTGCAGCCTAAGTACCTGAATTTCTCCATGCCTCTGTAAGTAGTATCTCCGACATGCAGGTCCTACGGTTGAATACGAGTGTTTTTGTATCGTTTCATGTGGAGATACTCCTCTGTTTTTTCGTGGGATATCCTTAGGCCGATCTTCGATCTGCAAGGACCCTTACGGACTCCCGCACCTGGTCTATAGATGGCCAGATCATCTGCGTATCCTATCATCTTGTGCCTTCAACTCAGTTCTAGCCATCTCTCCAGTGTTAAAACTTTCCTTAGGACATATTCTAAGACTAAGTTGAAGAGCATAGGTGACAAGGCATCGCCCTGCTTGAGTCCCCCGTCACTACTGTGAAGTCGTCAGTAAGTTCCCCCTCGACACGCACCACCATTTTGCTCTCCCCTGTCGCAACCTGAACCATGTTGCTCATGTTGGGGAAGTCAAAATTCCTTAAGATGGTGAAGAGAGCGTTTCGTAGGCCGTATGATATGATGATAGTATGATAGCGCATGGCGAATGAAGATGACGATTATAGTACAGAATAATTAATAGTACAAGTACAGCAGATTCTCCTACCTGAATTTTAAGCTTTACTTAGTATTTATATGTCCACAATCTATCAAGAATCTGCTAAAAAGTGAGTTAAGTACTCGTAAGGTTAGAGCTCTAACCCTCAATGAACCCGAACGGCTGCTCAAAGAGTGGGCTAGGTTAGGTTAGAACTGTGACCCTCAACAAACCCGAACAACTTAAAATGGATTATATTCGGAATTCAAACTGCAATTTAAATTAAAATGGCTAAGAGATATGATAAAATCGCGCAGGATGACAAAATGGCTTACCCATTCCATAATTTCTCTAGTAATCTTACTAAATATGAGTAAAATGAATGAGTAAAACTAGATTTGTCATTTCACTAAACTGGTTTAGCGATTAGATGAAATGTCTAAACCAGGTCATTAAGTTGACAAAATGGGTTCGATATTATAACTTCTTTGCCATTGAAATAACCCGGTTTAAAAAAATTATAAAATCTCAACTGACACAAAAGGAAGTAGGTAACTTAAGTTAAATAGATGGCGCTGTACTAAATATTGTAGATAAATGTGAAATATACCTACCTAAACTTTGGTTTAATGACGCTACAATAACTATTATAGTGAAATGTAAAAAGATTGAGATCTTTAGAGTGACTCTGTTTTCAACTGCTCATTACGTCGAGCGATTTGAGCCAAAACTGCATGACTCATTCTCCAATCCTGAGATCCAGTAGGTAGTATGTAGGTTTCAGAAAAGAGTGTATTACCGCGTATAGTATTATATCTTAGATTTTAAAACAGACATAAGTTAAGAAATCTTCACGCCCTAATTAGCCGGAAATTACTACCATGACGATTTTTCATAAAGAAGTGTACAACAGCGATCTTGGATTTTAGACACACATAATTTTCGAAATCTGTATCCCCTAATTAGCCGAAAACAACACCATAACGATTTTTGAGAAAACAGAGTGTATCCGCCATCTTGGATTTAAAAACAGACAAAATTTTCGAAATCTACACCCCCTAATTAGCTAAAAGGACTCTACCATGATGATTTTTGAGAAAAAAAGAGTAAAACTGCCTTAAAAAGACCGTAAAAACCGTTTATAAAGGTAGCCTTTCAGTCCCTGTTTGACACCCCTCAAAATATGCTGCGCAATTTGTATGAAAATTGCACATGTTTTCTCCTCCGCTCCCTTTTGGACTAAGAGCTGGTCACGTCAGATATGACACAATAATGAGAGCAACAAAACCCGTCTGGTTAGATTGCTATAATACTATCCTTATTGCTAGATCCGGGCATCTGGGTGATTTTAATTGGTGGAGGTCAGAGAAAATAGTAATACCAAAATAGGTAAAAACTGCCTCAGTTATAAGGGACAGGGCCTATATTTTAACATTAGAATAAAAAACATTGCGTATTATCACGGAAACAAAAACAGTAGGCGACAAACTATGAATTACATTATACGTCGTTTGGCACTACTTCCTACAACAGAAACTGTTGGCAATGATATAATCTAATTATTTATATAATTTCTCATAATATTGCATGAAACCCAGAACTCTAGGATTGGTTTTCTTGAAGTGGTTTGCTTTCTTTGACCTCCACCACTTTACAGCTGCCAGGTGTCCAGATCTAGAAATAAGCATAGTATATAGCAAACTGACTAGAGGAGTTTCGTTGCTCTCATTATTGTGTCATCTCTGACGTGGCTCCTAAGGTTGCCCCGGAAAAGGCCGAAATACGTCCACTGTACTGTATAGAAGCTGTTTACACTGAGGTAGAATCTGTCCGGAAAGAGAAGTGTCGTAGAATGTATGAGCTCCCATATAAACCACGACACTTCTGTATTTGGACAAGCTCCATAAGGTAAAAAAAAAAAAACTATTGTTTACGCAATTAATTATCTTGCAATAATAATAATATTATTGACTTAAGTATCTTTTAATAGTTTATCGCATGATTCGCATGTTCTATGTTATAATATAAGTAGGTACAAAACCGGCGTGTCTCGCCCAGCGCGCAAGTATAGTTGGAGTGAACTTACTGTTGTTTATTCTGTAGTTCAAACGACTACCCTAAATTAAACTACATATTATACGAGTATTTTTGTATGGAGATACAGGTTTGATCAACGCAAAAAACGTTGTTGTAAACAGATCTGCAAATAGAGTGTAATAAATAATTAAAAGCACTTTATTTTTGTAAAAATAACCGCTGACGCCGACAAACAATAACCCATCGTTGGCAGTGGCGGCTTACAGACTGATCAAATGTATACTCGAAACTGGAATTCAAGACCAAAAAAACTAAGACAGATACGTCACTGTCAAAACTGTAATGTCGCTTATGATTATGACAAGTAAACTTTTCAGGTTTCGCCAACCTTTTTGTAATGTGCTTCTTTATATTAACAGAAAACCAAAAGTCAACAAGGCAAAAATCACCACGAAGCAAAAATAATTCGAACACTTTGAAAAGACGTCAGATCTCGAATGAGAATGATACATGTATTTGATCTGAATTCAGTTCTGAATTCATCATTTCATAGATAAAATCACACGGAAATGCTTTAATTTGTCTATGGTTCATTTATACATTCTCTTTGATAGTTGCGGAAATTTGTCTATGGTAGCTGAATTTTTGTATAGAGGCCATAGACACATTTTCGCAATCATAGACAAACTTAAGATTGATGATGAATTTCTGAATTGAGTTCAAGTGTGTGGAGCGCCAAAAATAAACTTCACTATTATTCTAAAATTGCGCCGATTAGTTAAAGTTATGGAAATAAATCACATCTAAGTTTGTTAATAAAATATTTGAAAATTATTGCACCAAATGTTATGAATACCCGAAGTGATACAAGTGCAATTACCAGCTTTGCAACCTAAAATCACGGATGTTTAAGCTTTTATTGGGGCGTCTAGTATTTATATACAAATAAGTAATTAAAATTATTTCTTTAAATCTAAGGATTGAAATTACTAACACAAAAACTATCTTAGCGTGGTTTCTTATAAAAAAGGAATATACTATTGTACTAACATTTTACTGCAGTGGCAACATTGTCGTAGTTTTTTTGGTCTTGAATTCCAGTTTCGAGTTTAGCAAAGGATAGCGCCAAGGTAATTCGTGGCGACTGGAAGGAGCGAGGGCTAGTCTGGAAGCGCGTTTATGAAATGTCGTAAGCGTCATATCACTTTATGCCATCTCAAGGTGAAAGTAAGCAACGAATTAAATTTTCATCCTACAATGCTAAAGAACTAGTTTATACAATTTTATCCTTATTGTCTTTATAATTGAGCAATAAAATCAGTTTAAGGTTAAAATAAGACCTGACTTTGAATAATAAAACTCTCGAGGAAATTGTAGCCAATCGTGTTTTCCTCCCACAAATCCCTCGGTCATATAGTCGTAAATCATTCTTGAAAGTATCAAACTTATATTTCAAATATGTTTCGAAAAAAATTAAATCTGCTGAGCACAACCTCAGTCATGTATCACCTTAAAGCGCTTTAAATACGGGTAAGCGGTTCCCTTAACGAATATCAGATACCTTTACCAAGCGCTTAAAAATAGCCTTTCGAAAGGGTTTTTCTATCAGTAGAGGTAGTCTCGTAAGGGAAACCCCTTCATACGGCTAAGTAAAATGAATGGGTATTCAATCGATATCGGACAGCAAGTGATTTGGGCTGTTAAACGAACGACTAGCCGTTCAAAGGCTTTTTTCTGGGAAGGGGTGGGCGGGTCCCTGGTTCTTACAAACAACTTCGGCTACTGGTACGTCTCGGCATTTCGATGGCTTTTTGATTTTGAGGGTTTGTTCCGCGATAACTTTAGTAACATTTTTCTGATCTTAAATTTGTTGGGGTTGAAAATACAAAATACAAAATTATTTATTTGCATGAATACGGTACAATAAATTACAGATGTTAAAATTTAAAATAGGTCCATCATATTCAACCTGCATGCAGGTGTGCAAATAGTACATGCAATGTGCTGCTGAGAGCCTCGCTTACTTACTAAATACAATATTTACAGTACTTATTCTGCCTAATTATAATTTGTAAAGTATTCCTTAATACTATAAAAACACTTTTCTTGTAACCTGTTTATCAACTTAATTTTAAACGATTTCTTTTATAATTTAATTTCGTCAGGTAAATTGTTATACAGGGTTATGCACATGTTATAACAGTTTTTCTTATAAATGTAACAGCGGTAAGGAGGACAGTTCAGTAGATTTTTGTATTGTGCCCTCGTATGTTTCGCACTTGTCTCACAACGGTATGTAAAATAGTTAGGATTCTCCTTAACAAATAGGCAGGCTTCCTTTATATATAGACATATAATAAGAAGCAGAGATACATATAATTTGAGAGTTCGTATATGAGCAGGATCGACCAAGGGGTTGTGGAGCTAGACGGTGAAAAAAAATCTTCAGAAGGGTCTTGTTATATTGGTAATCTTGTTTGCAAGTATATCGCGAGTTCTCCGTTCGAGGCGCACTACTAGTATACATTAGTTTCTAGAGTTTCTACTCGTACATCGATACTTGACCTCCATATTGGATCTTCGGTATGCCGTCGCTCACGTTGCTTGCATCTGTACGATGTTGTGAACCTTTTTGTACAGATTTCGCACGAGTATGGTTTATCCCCGGAGTGTTCGTTCGTGGCTCTTCAGGTTACCCTTATCTCTGCATTGTTTTTTACAAATTTCGCAGCTAAACGGTTTCTCTTCAGTATGTAATCTCGTATGCCGCCTCAAGTCTTGCGGTCGTCCAAAATACTTCTTACACTTCGCACTGGTATAATTTCGTACCTGTGTGCGTCAGTTCATGTGCCCTTAACCCACTGACTTGTATAAATCTCATACTATAATTTACATAAGTGCGGTTTCTCTCTTGTGTGAGTTCTCTCATGCTTTCTCAAAGCACTCGATGTTGCAAATTCTTTTTTACATGTTTCACATGAGTAAGGCTTTAAACCGTTGTGTACACGTGTATAAACTCCTTCTTACATGTTTCACACGAGAATGGTTTTATCCCTATGTGAGAGAGGTAATGTTTCTTCAGGCAGCTGGTTTTTGAGTATCTTTTTTGGCATTTATCGCAGGCATATGGCTTCTCTCCGGTGTGGACCCTAATAACATAACATAACATAAGCACTTATTGCATTTTAACGTAAAGAAGCACAGGAAATAAAAGTAACCAAAAAGCTGGAGATAAAACAAGTGGCGGTCTTATCTTTAATAATTTTAAACAAAAAAAGAACCGACTTCACTTAGCCTCCATCTTTCCAAAAGGAAATGCCCGAGCTACTGTAAAAAATATTTAAATCGCTATTATAGGTGTGCCTATAATATTTGAAGAGTTCCCTCGATTTCTCCAAGATCCCATCATCAGATCCTGACCTGGTCACAATGGGACCTACTGTGAAATATACTCTTTCAAACAAAGCGGTCGCGGGGCGGGGGCCGCTGCGGCAGCAGGCCTGCGTCTCACACAGGCCTGTCTTCTGGGAAACAAGATACAAGTGTATAGCGGACGCTCGGGAGACGCATACTGTGGAGCTACACTTATGTATATATGGTACTTTTGTCCGCTAGTTTGTTTGAAATACAGTAGCTAAAACGTATGACACCTTGCAAACAAAAATGTTAAGTAAATTGTCCAAAAATGCTGTTCTTTTCTATATTATTTCTTAACAACCCCAAGAATATAATAAAAAGGCACACAAGCTTTAAATCTAACAAACAATACAATACAATACAAATACTCTTTATTGCACACCTCAATAAAATAAAACAGAACAGTACACACATTAAAAGTAGAGGCAGTCAACAGGCGGTCTTATCGCTAGAGAGCGATCTCTTCCAGACAACCTTGGGGTAGCGGAAATCTAGTCGAAAATAATCGTATGAGTAGGTGCAAGGCATGAGAAACGAAGGTCGCGGTTCAAACCCTGGCTCGTACCACTGATTTTTTCGGAACTTAGGCTTAGCACGCACTGCGGTTTTTAAAAAGCGGTTCCGCAACCGCAAAAAAGGTAACGTACGGCTGAAAAAAACCGCAAGTGCGTGCGCTTATAGAGAATGCCATACGTTACATTTTTTGCGGTTGCGGAACCGCTTTTTAAAAACCGCAGTGCGTGCTAAGCCTTATGTACGAAATATCATTTGATATTTACCAGTCGCTTTTCAGTGAAGGAAAACATCGTGAGGAAACCGGATCTAATCCCAACAAGGCCTACGTTTCCCCTCTGGGTTGAAAGGTCGCTTTCGTAAAAACTAGTGCCTACGCCAATACCTGGGATTAGGTTGCTGAGCGGACCCCAGGCTCAATAGAGCAAAAGATACGTTTATTTCAGGATAGATATATTTCATCGGCGTGGCGTTTAGTTTAGTGTGACCAGTTCAGCTTAACAAAATCTACTAAATACGGGAGCGACCGGTCAACCGATTAGAGTGAGAGGGAACTATAGTCTTTTTTTAAGAGAAATGGCAGCTTCCGCGAGACTTCAGTGAATTAATAGCATGTACGGTAGAGGCCTTGCTTTTTGTAGGGAGATAGCTGCTCCCTACATGCCGGGATAACGGGATGTCTGACCCAAACAGTGGTTACACGCGTTTTGAGACTAATTCTTCATTAGCGAACGAGTAGAGCGTAGCGAAGTGAAGTTTGGACACAACGGAACTGTTAGCTTGCTACCGGGACGTCCCTGCATTTAGATGGCTTTTTAGGGTTCCGTAGCCAAAATGGCAAAAACGGAACCCTTATAGTTTCGTCACGTCCGTCTGTCCGTCCATCCGTCCGTATGTCACAGCCATTTTACTCGGAAACTACAATTCGTATCTTAATAAAATTTAAACTTAAGGTGTATTTTGTATGCCGCTATTTAATTATGTAGTGAAATTTCAGAGAAAATATTTTCAGGAGGGCGCTCTATACATGTAACTAAAAAAAAAAACAAAATATCTACATGTTGCACATCAATCGATAGGTCTTTAAAAATAACATTGAGGTTTCTTTGAACATTTTGTGATTAAGTAAATATTTTCAGAAAGAATCGCTTCGAAAGTCAGAAAAATAGCGTCCCTCCCCTGTAACTTTTGAACCGTCCGAAGTCCAAAAGATATGAAAAAATTTGAGAAGATACGCGTTATCATAAACTTTCTACGAAATTTTTTTTGAATATTATAGGTCTAGCTATTTTTGAGTTATTTCCAAAAAACTTCTTCCATAGGCATCAGATACGACCTTTTGGCATTAGTCTGGTTCTTATTCCATTGAAGCTACGGAACCCTCCATTATGCGTGGTCCGACACGCACTTGGCCGGTTTTTTATTTATTTTGAATGTTTGTTCTGCGACAACATCAACTTAGTAACGTTTTTCTAAACTTGTTTGTTAGGGCTGTATAAGAGAAAAATATAATTTGCGAGTTCTTCGCTACGCTCGCTCGTTCTATCATTTATATAAAAATAACCGCTATCAGACAAAAACAAGTTATATTTTACACGTTTTTTCTGTAATATGTTGTTAATTTTTTTGTAAGTAGGTACCTCCTTTGAAAATAACTTCAACAGAAACAATGAATTTCCTATAATACCACGACGGTGGCAAACAAGCATACGGCCCGCCTGATGGTAAGCAGCTACCGTAACCTATACTTACCTAACCTGCAACTCCAAAGGAGACACATTCGCGTTGCCGACCCTTTACAAAAAGATTCACTATGTTGATTTCCTATAAAATATTTTATTAAGTTAAGAGTAGCTAACTTAATAAAATGTCTGTTTTAATTCGACGAATCTTAAGTAAACACAATATTTCATGTATACAATACAATATATGAATCATTAGTGAGGCGTGCAAACACATTGTACACTGTAGATTAGATTACAATACAATATATGAATCATTAGTGAGGCGTGCAAACACATTGTACACTGTAGATTAGATTACAATACAATATATGAATCATTAGTGAGGCGTGCAAACACATTGTACACTGTAGATTAGATTACAATACAATATATGAATCATTAGTGAGGCGTGCAAACACATTGTACACTGTAGATTAGATTAGATTATATATGAATCATTAGTGAGGCGTGCAAACACATTGTACACTGTAGATTAGATTAGATTATATATGAATCATTAGTGAGGCGTGCAAACACATTGTACTTACACTGTAGATTAGATTAGATTTATTTAGTTCTTAAAGAAAAAGACATAGTATTTTACACTTGAAAACAAAATGCTTTCACTAAAAAGATCGTCATATAAGAACTATTTACAATACAAATCTATAAAACAATGTCAAGTTCAAATAAAAATGCAATGAAATAAAAAAATAAATGTCATTTTTGTATACACAACTAGGATAAACCTAGGTATTTTCAAGTATCATAAACTAAAACCTATAAAAAATAAATTACAAAAGTATTTACATTAATACAGTTCAATATACGTCAAACTTATTAAAGTCCAGTGTTTTAATTTGAAATAATAAGCTATTTGAAATCAATAAATAATAATTGATTATTTTGCACGTGGTTTATCGCTATATTCTTTTACTGAATTGTCATTAAAAGATTTTACGACATTGACATTAAAAGTTCTTTTAGTCGTTGTTCAAACTTTTCATTTGAGGTTTCGTTTCTGAGGCTGGCGGGTAGTCGTTCATAAAACGACGGACCGATCACTCGCGGAGATTTGTCGAGTAATGTGAGGCGCCGCGGTACAGGTAGTAATCTCCCCCTCTGGCGGGTTATTCTGCCAGGGATATATGCCCGCTTAAACAAATGAATATTTTGACGCGTGAACATAATTATTTCATATACGTAAAGCGAGTAATGCGTCATTAAATTATATTTTATGAACAGCTCTTTACATGGATGCCTCGGATTTACACCTGCCAATATGCGGACGGCTCGTTTCTGTAGTTTAAATACTCTGTCTGAATCTGTTGAGTTGCCATATAAAACTAAACCGTACGACATGAGTGAAAAGAAATATGCATAATAAATCTGAAGTAGTGCTTTACTAGATACGATTGGTTTCAGTTTACGCATTGCAAATAGGGCACTGCACAACCTTTCACATAACTGGTCTACGTGTTCTCTCCATTTCATTTTGGTGTCAATTTTGAATCCAAGGAACCTGCATGAATTGCAGTGTGGTATCGGACTCTGTATCAAGGGTTTGTGTTATTTCCGGCTGAGAACAACATCACGTTGGACTTCGTTACATTGAGGATGAGGCCGTTTGCTGAGAACCACTTATGAAGTTGGCTGCATGTTTGTGATATTTTTTGTTCGAGCTGCGGGTATGTAGGTGCCTTTACTATCACAGTGGTGTCATCAGCAAACAGCACCATTGTACCCTCGGCAATGGAAACAGGGAGATCATTGATAAACATCAAAAACAGGGTATTTCCCAGCGAGGAACCTTGCGGAATTCCTAATTCTAGTCTACCGGCCAAGGATTTGATGTTTTTGCCCTCAATTTTTACCTCAACTGTTTGTTTTCTATTTTCCAGGAATGATGTGAATAATCTGTGTACGTTATTTTTTATTCCGTAGTGCCCTATCTTTTCTAACAATAATTCATGACTAATCACATCGAACGCTTTCGAGAGATCGCAGAATACCCCTGCTGTCTTATCCTTTTCGTCTAACGCTGTTTATGTATATGTATTGTTATACAACATTGTTTCAACTCGCTCCTTTTGAGAAAATACAAGCTGTACCTACAGTAAACGCAATCTTTCCTTTGCTCATGGTATCCACTTATTATTTCCACTTTTTATGTTAGTTATATTTTTGTGGTCATCCATTATTGGCTTATTCTATGTTATTTAAGTTTTGTAATATTTGTTGTTTTGCTGTTGATGCCCCAAATAAAAATAATATAAAATGAAATTCAAAACATCGCTTCAAGCAGCATTCTCGAAACTCAGTAACCTAAAAAAACCGGCCAAGTGCGAGTCGGACTCGCGCACAGAGGATTCCGTACAAACCTGTAGATACCTACAGGTTAGGCTAGGTTAGGATAGGGGTAGTAACTTTAAAATTGTTAAAAATCATTTTATTATATGATGTATTTACTTAACTAAACATTTACGGTTTTCGCAATTTTTCGTTTATCTTGGCTATAAGACGTTGCTTCGTACCAAATTTCCAGATTCTGAGTTCACGGGAAGTACCCTGTAGGTTTTGATTCCCTTGCGAGTTTCGAAAATTTGCGACATAAACGGCTGTATCTTTTGATTTCGTTGGCTTAGAAGTTTGATTTTTTCACAGCTCCAAGGGACAGTAGACTTGAGTATTTGATATAAATTTCAGGTTGATACCTGCACGCGTTCTTGAGAAAAAGGGTCTTGACAGACGGACGGACGGAAGTGACCCTATACAGAACAAAGTGATCCTATAAGGGTTCCGTTTTTTCCTTTCGAGGTACGGAACCCTAAAAACAACTCAAAGTTAGCAATATGTCACTTTAAGTTTCATACTTGGGGACAACTTCAAACTCTACACGCAAATTACAAATGATAAAAAGAACCTTTACCAGCGGGTGTATTGAAAATATTTATTCATCCCACTTGTTTATAAAGCGTTACACGCAGGCGTGATATCAGTTATAGTAATAGTTTAATTCCCTAGGGGGTCATGGACTTTTTATAAAACATTTTTGTTTATGTTTTTCATTGTGTGTAATTCGGCTAGTAAGAATAAATAAAGAGACAATAATATATGTCTCTTAACCCCACGTTGCACAATGTACTATGGACATAGACTAATAACCCAAGACCCCGCATAGCCGGGCGACCCCCGCTGCCACGTTCGAAGTAATTTTACCCTATAGTGAGACACTATTTTTTTGTAAGTGACAGTAAACTTACTACCGTCTCCATGGCAACCATTAATGTCTGACTCTCTCTTTCTTACGACCCACGGAACAATGGCGCGTTCCCTGTCTAGCATTGCGAGTTCCCCTCCCGCACCCCTTCTTTTTGGCAGCTTAGTTTTCAAAGAAATAACGCGCTAAGCGGAGTATAGAGATATCTTGTATATGACTATGGACTATGTCTTGGTATAACTTACCTATATAAGATCGGTGACAATTCCCAAAGTATTATGATGTCATTAAGCTGATCTGATGATGGAGAACGAAGGCGGTCATATAGAAACGCTTTGATAAAACATTGCAGTCAAAAAGAAATATTTTTCTAGTAACTTCCCCTAGTAACAACCAACTTCCACTCATTGTGTGCCTCTGATCATATTTACTCAGTTTTCAGCTTGTATCTTTTCACTTGTTCAAACATGTCAGTTTGAACAAGTAAAATACAAAAAAAATACTTTGAAAAGATGATAAATCAAATCGTTGGCGGATTTTAGGCAGTTTGGAGCAATAAACTGACAGTATCTCAGATAGAATATTTTAAGAATATAACTTTATTGTCAAAAAATTGGTTTTTGATAAAAACCCTAACCGCTGAGCACTGGCTGTACTTCTCAGGCAACAGTCCACTACTGCTCATCAAGACGATTCTAATAAACCTACACTCAATCACTCAATGAGATTACCTTGTTTTTAGATCTCTTTGATGAGATTTAAAAAGAATTGGTATTATGCATGGTAACGGCGAGTTGGCTTATTAAGCGAAACATCTTGAGCAAAATTTCGCTATCATAGCTAACAAGCGGATAAATCCAACTTTTGTTTTTGTGTTAATACAAAATTTCAGCTACCATAGACGAATTTTCCATTTCCAGCTGATTTTTGTCTGTAATAGGTTCATTCAGCGTGTTTAGCGATTTGCACCTTAGTGGTAGTATTTGTATGTGATATTGTTGGGGCCAGACGGCAGATAGCCGCAGATTCTGCCTTGGTTGGAGCGAGTTGTTGAAGCGAGCGCCTACATGGCTGACAAACAACCGACCGCTTCTGGCTATGGCTGGCAGAGCACACCTAGCCACCAAGAGCGTTTAAAGGTGGTGTAGAATTTGGCACCAACCACTGGCTACATGATTTAAAATCTCTGTTTTCCGCCAAGGTCTCGTGGCAGAGAGCTGTGGTTGTATGCCGTCTGGTCACAACTTAAGTCCGATGTATAGAATTGGATGGAGCTGTTTTGGATGGCAGTAGCTGCCACTTATCTCGCTATTGGGTCCGAATGAATCGGACCGATTCATCGAGTCTGCGGCCTGTAGACCTATCTAGTGTAGTTGAGGTTAAGGCTGCATTTTCACCAGAGATGAGCGAGGATGCGTTGCGAGGTTTATTCGAACATATTCATCGCAAGGCATCCTCTCTCATCTCTGGTGTAAACGCAGTCTTACTATGGCTATAAGAGTAATAAATTCATTACACCGTACACGTGAAAAATTAAAAATCTATTGTCTCGCTAATCCAGTATTTACTTTCGATAAGTCAATACCATATTTATTATCTTGTAAATACCATTCACACTATTAACTCTCAATTTCTAAGCCTTATTATGATGGGCATAAGGCCCATACGTAAGTTTTGTTGGCACGTTTCTCCCAAATACAGTTTTGTATTCAGAGCCACTTGTGTAAATTTGATGGCAAAAAATATTTATATTAGGAAGTATAAATTGCGAATATTTGGCAGTTTTTGGCAGTTGTGAATATTTTTTATCAAGATGAAGGGACTTCTGGTACTGGTCTCAGCGGTAAGTAAATTTAAAAAACCACGTTTTTCACCACGTCTGCTCGGAAAGGCGTTCCTAATCCCTTAAAAGCAGAAAGGATAATCGAATTTTTTCTATCGGTATGATAAGTAATTTGTTGCGATTTTTTTCTTGTTTCGTCAGGTTATGTGTTTTGATTTTAAATTATGAAATTTGAATTTGTTATTATCAGACAGGAAAATTAAGGAGTTTTGACATATTTTACGAAATTTGGTAGGATAGAATTTGTAAAAAATATTTTAATTCAATAAATAAAAGTTAAAGTTAGTTAAGTTAGTTTTTTTTTAATTAATTAAATTAAAGTTAACCCTGGCATCACCATTCAGAGGAGAAATGTGTAGCCAGGGTCATGGGCACCCTTCCGCAAGGGAGCAATTTGGGAGATATCTAGGGGTCAGGGTTATGATGTATTTAGGTTAAGTTGCTGTTTTTAGTTTGCTGTTTTTAGTTTTTAAGTTCCTATTTTTGTAATTTTACCATATAATTATGGATTATGTGATTTTGATGAACATTCACATACTCTACAGGTCATAACATAAACATAAGTTAACCTTTAATTTTAATTTTAGGTGGCGATCGCGTCAAGCTCGCCAACATTAGGGCTTCTTAGTCTCGTTGGTGGTGGTCCCGGCGGCATCGTTGGGGGGCTACTCGGAGGACATGGGGCTGGAGGCGCCGGTGTTACACGGGATATCAAAGGAGGAATATCAGGTTAGTTATAAAATTATTTAATCGGTAGATTAATAATTTCATCGGTAGATTAATAATTTAATCCGTTATACCGTTAGTCAGGACGCTGAAACGGTTGCCGCGTTGCGCGATTTAATCGGTAGATTAATAATTTATTGGTAGATTATAATTTAATCGGTAGATTAATAATTTATTGGTAGATTAATAATTTAATCGGTAGATTAATAATTTAATCGGTAGATTAATAATTTTATCGGCAGATTAATAATTTACACACTAACGAAACTCAAGAAAGGAATTTTGGTAATTTAACCCCTAGCACAACTGCCAAAAACTGCAAAATATTTGCAATTTATACTTCCTAATATAACTAGTCATTGTCATCGAATTTACACAAGTGGCTCTGAGTACAAAACTGTATTAGCGAGAAAGGCTAGGAGGTTTATAATGGGGTTGACAATATTTGGGGTTGTAACGGCCTCCTAACCCAGTCGATAGTGACACTGTCTACGAAGCAGGAGGTCCCGGGTTCGAATCCTGGTAAGGGCATTTATTTGTGTGTTTATCACAGATATTTGTACCTAAGTTATGGATGTTTTCTATGTATTTAAGTATTATTCAATATCTATCCATTATATAATTTATATATATCGTCGTCTAGTACCCACAACACAAGCGTTATTGAGCTTACTGTGGGATTAGGTCGGTTTGTGTAAGATTTTCTTATAATATTTATTATTATCAACCGACTTCAAGATTTCGAAGGAGGAGGTTATCAATTCGTCGGGATCTTTGTTTTTGCTATTTTTTTTTTTTTTTTTATGTATGTTCACCGATTATTCGAAGACGGCTGGACCGATTTGGAAAATTCTTTTTTTGTTTGACAGCGTATACTTCACAGTTGGTCCCATTGTAACCATGTCAGGATCTGATGATGGGATCCTGGAGAAATCGAGGGAACTCTTCAACTATTATAGGCACACCTATGGTGATTTGAGTATTTTTTACAGCAGATCGAGCATTTGGTGTTGGAAAGGTGGATGCTTAGTGAAGTCGGTTCTTTTTTGTTTAAAATTATTTATTTATTATTTGACGTCTTCTACGTAGACGAAATCGTGGGCAGAAGCTAGTTTTATATATTAAACAAGGCATTTGTACCTTTTATTTCATTTGAAGTCATAAATAGCTTAATAAAAAAATAAAAAATTGACAATATGATTAAAGGCAAAATTTTACGAAATTTTAGCTTATAGTTTTTACGCACCCAGACCGTATTTAGACAATTTATCCGATGGTCGTTGTTACAGATACCCTTGGAGGAGCAGTGGGAAATATTCTTGGAGGTATGTATCCTACATTCAGTAAAATTAATATTACAAAACCAAAGGTGTAGGTTTAGGTTAGAGCACACAAAATAAATTAAGTTAGAAACCACTTGCTTATACTCGGTACGTATTTTTGAATTGAACAAGGATAAATCAAACAAAAATAAACAAATGACGAACTAGTAATGTTCCAATAGTCAGGCACTGATCCTTAAAAAAAGTCTATTACTATTGAAGAAAAAATTGCAATTATTCATCCATAATTGTTGGCCGAGTAAATGGTGATGTTTCCTTGTCATTGTAAATGATTTTACTTGACATGAAATAAATAAGTTAGCTTCTGCGTACCTATCGAGTAAGTATGCATGAGAAAATCGGAACGGGCGATTTCATACTATTGAGGGTGCTTTTTTCTTCTACCTTGATATTCGTTCCGTTTTTAGGGTTCCGTACCGAAAGGGTATAACGGGACCCTATTACTACCACTCCGCTGTCCGTTCGTCCGTCCGTCCCTCCGTCCGTCTGTCACCAGGCTGTATCTCATGAACCATTATAGTTAGACAGTTGAAATTTTCACAGATGATGTATTTCTGTTGCCGCTATAACGAAAAATACTAAAAAACAATAAAATAAATATACTTGAACTTTTATGTTGTCCAGGAAAAAGGACAGACGGCCATACCGACACTGGATACCAGCAGTTGGGAACAGTTTACCCAAATATCGCGGTGAGTTGGAATCTATTGCTTACCTGTATTTTATTGGGGTTACGTTATCTTTTATCATTAAAGAATTAATATTTCCATACATTTTTAAATAAGTAACATTATGGACGAAGAAGTAAGACTAATTAATTATGATCAATTGAAATTTTACATTTTACTTTACATCCAATCAGGTATGGCTGATTTTAAAAATTTTAATACTGATGAATTACTTATGTTATATAAGAGAGAACGAAGGACGCATGTAACGGCAAAAGTTCCCAAAAACACTATAGTAGACTCCAAGCTCAAGTGGGACTGGGCTGGACACGTCTGCCGAATGCACCCGGAACGGTGGGCCAAAATGGCTACTGAATGGGCCCCGCAGGATGGCCGAAGCAGAAGCAGACCGAAAAAGAGATGGCGAGACGACCTGGATGCCTTTTGTAGCGACTGGCTGGAACATGCACCAGGCTGTGACGAGTGGCGGAAGAGAGGGGAGGCCTTTGCCCAGCAGTGGGACATAACATAGGCTATTAAAAATAAAACATAAAGTAGACTCTACAGGATGTAACTAAAATAGTAATGACCCATTATATGTAGAGCATAATTGGTATTGCGACTAAGCAGGAAAAACATTCTTTGGACTCAATATTTTTTTTTGTATTGTCATCCCTATAGGCCGACCCTCCTTACAAAACATTTTTTTTTGATACTAATTATGCCCTTAAACTGATCACCAGCATTTCTGTTACATATTGTATATTTGCAATATAATGAATGAGCCTAATTAAGTTAAACCTTACTAACTATAAATTTTTTTTTACTTTTGCCGTAATATAATATATATTAAGGTGCTAACAAATTAGTCACGGATATTTTAAGAGATAATACATTACATTAAAACAATTAGGTACTTTTAACTGTAATTAAGGAACCTTTGTATATCATTTTTTTGTTTTCATTTACCGAACAAAAAAAAATATAATTCATTTTTAAAATAACCACCCCTATAATGTACCTGTCAAGATGTTTAACACTGTATGTCATGTCATGTCAAAAGTTTTTTTTCTTAAATGTCATTATGATTCGGGTCTAAAGAGGACCTATCTTATTACCTGGGTGTTTTAACGTAGGAATTTTTTTTCCTAGTTTTCTCCAAAAAAACATAACAAAACCTATGATGTTCCATACTTAAATATACTCTGAGAACCGAGTACTATCAGCGGTAAAAATATCCGTGACTGATTTGTTAGCACCTTATATACGGCCTTTGTTACAACAAATGTTAGAAACCAAAAATAACACAAAAAACTGTTTTTTTTAAATTTCACATTGATTGGGTGTGATTCTGAGCTCGAAAACTCTTGCCTAACATAAGTATTTCATCACTATTAACTTAACATATAAAAAAAACAGTCATACTGGATTTGACGTAAGGCAACATCCCTTAACAGCTACCATGTCCATGAGCTATTATTATACACGTTTTTTAATATCTTTATTTATATTAAAATGTTTGTCATTTTTTCCAGGGTACCGGACTTGGCGGTGCTCTCGGTAAGTTTTATTGTAACTGTTACGTTTTAAGGCCTAATTATGTACAGTTGCATACACTGCTTTATCTACACACATATTATAAATCCTAAATGACGTGTTCGAAAACCATAAGAATGACCGCCATTGCACCGCCATGGCCAACTCGATTGTGCCGGCGGTCGGGCGGGTGCGTGCCGTTGGTCGGGAAGGAGGACAGGATTTACATTATGTTATCAAATTCGATGTTTCAAATTTGAAACTCATAACTTAACAATATTTGAGCATGTAAAGTTAAAATTACGTTACTGCCACAGATAAAAAGCATATCATAGTAAACTCGGTTGTGGTAATGCTGGCCATTGTCTACCGTTTTTGAACACATTTTAGTGGTCTTGCAATGTGAGTGTAGATAAATATAATTACTTTTAGATAACTGGAATAAACTTTACAACCAAAGGAATGAACTAGTTTTGTATACGTGTTTTAAATGTAGTGTTAGTTTGGTATTTAATTCATTACTGTCCATAAATAAACATCTCCAAATAAAGATCCAAATGGTTTCAGTACGTACATAAAGTGTACGTGACTGCAGTTGTTATCAAAAACAATTTCTGCTTTTAAAACGGAAACGTACTGAAATTACCTATAGCACTGATAATTAATGAATACTATGAATACATTGTTCTTTTCAGCTTCTCTAGCTCAAGGGCTCACTGACACCGTGGGCCATGCTGGCAGCATCTTGGACGATGTCCTTCACCTAAGTAAGTTGAGTGGCAAGAGAGTCACTTCACTTTATATATTTCTTGCCATATACTGCGCGGGCTTGAAAATAGCGTAGTCATAATTTTCATCACCAGCTTATGTATTTTTGCAGTAAATATAGGGCCATTTGAACGGGCACATTATGTTTTATATAATTTCTTGTGCTGGTGCGGTCACATATGCGTGCGAGTGTCGAGCCGAATAGCGCACGACTGTTTACACATGCGTTTTGGGACTCGCGCTCTTGCTCGCGAGGGACGCGCGCGTGCTCGCGTCGGGGAGTTGTACGGGGAGACGAATATGTGAACGGGCATTGGTGTTGGCACTCGTACGTGAATGATTCGTCGAACTATTCGACGAGCACCGATGCGCTTAGAGAATTCAACCAACCGGGGCGGCTATTGACAGGCGTTCCCCTATGCCGAAAACGTATGAACAGTGGTCATATTTATTGTATGGACTGACGTTTATCTGACGTGGCTATTTGTACGTTACGTGAATAGTCATACATTTAACGTTCCTCTCCCCTAATCGGCACTTTTTTTATATTGAAAATGACAGACATGGCCGCTTGGGTTGGTTGAATTCTTTTACAGTACAAACACGCTAGTGTGAACGCCGTATAATCGGTATAATACACGTATTAATATAGCATTATTTCTCAGGAATTCCGGCCGTTCTCGATGATGGATTTAACGCCGTTATTGGTGGTAAGTACCTTTATTAACAACTATAGGGTGAAATATTAATCGCTGTTCATATTGAGCGATTAGGTATTTCTGTTCTGTTCATATTGATTAGGTAGGCCATGCCATACTGAACAACTTTTACTGTGGGACCGACTCTGAAATCGTGAAAAAGGCATGAAAAAGGCCGAAATGTATGAAACAGCCAAAAAAAGTTTTGGTCCCATAGTAAAAGTTGATCAGTATGGTCTACCTAATCACCTCGCTCAATATAAACGGTGATTAATATTTCACCGTGTTTAAACTTTTTGTAAAATAATAACACCTTTTTAATATTTTACTGTCAAAATTTTAATATAAAATCTTGTCTTTCGTTACAGTGGGCCGCGGGTTGGGTAGCATCATCGATTCCCTGATCCCAGGACGTGAGTATAACCTTTATTAATCGGTTTTAGAAACCAACTGGTTACCCGAATACACTCGCGATCAAAAAAATCGACTCAAACTAATTTTTAATTTCATCGTTTAATATCTCAGGAACCAATCATGAGATCAAAAAAGCAACGGTACCATTTTAGAGCTAACAGTGTCAGCTTTCAATACGAGCATGTTTTTCAGGCGAAAAATTTCAGTTCATGAAAAACAAGCTAGCATACCAAGGAGGTGTAAAATTTGGGTGCAAAAATGACCTTAACAACGAAAGAAAAAACATTTTCATGAACGAATAACAATTTATTTTTATCTTTAATACCTGGTGTTACCACCAAAAACCTTTTTCACACATGCCATGCGTCTCTTCATTGACCTTATCAGCTTCCTGATGGTATCCTGGGGGCATGCTTCCCACTCTTCGACCAAAGCTTCTTTCAGGGCCAAAATTGTCTCCGGAGCAGGATTGCGAGCTCGAACCTTGCGTTTCAGGTAATCCCATAAGTGCTCGATAGGATTTAAATCAGGACTCAGAGGTGGCCACTTCAGAGTCGGGATGCCAACTGCGTCAAGTATGACAAGGGGCGTTGTCTTGCATGAAATGGAACCCCTCGTCAAAGAACCCGGCGTAGGGGACGACATGGTCTTGCAGGATGTCGGTGATGTACCTGTCTGCATTCAAACCACCGCCTCGACCCCCGCCATCAACAAAAACCAGCTCGGTCCGCCCCTCCATGGAAATCCCCGCCCACATCATGACGGAACCTCCACCGTAGGCGACTGTTTCAGCGAAGCAACACTGGGCGAACCTCTCTCCAGGTCTTCGGTACACCCGTCCTCTTCTGTCGCTGCCATGGAGACACACTCTGCACTCGTCGCTGAAGAGTACGCGGCTCCATTGGTCGTAGGTCCAATTTTCGTAGGTCGCCACGAATTCCTTCCGAGCGTCCCGATGCCTCTGAGTCAGTTTGGGCCCAGTAGCAGGTCTTCTTGGGGTAAGGTTGGCTTCCTTGAGTCTCCGCCGAACTGTTGAGGTGCTAACAGGCACAACCCGGTTCCGCATCAGGTCTTGCTGGATGGCAACAGCGGTACGGTGGCGATTACGAAGACTGGAGGTGGCGATGAAGCGGTCATCCCTCTCCGATGTGCACCGCTGACGGCCAGATCCTTGTTTCCGTTTCAAGGTTCCAAACCAACAAAACCGACGATAAACTCTGGAGACAGCAGACTGGCTTAAATTCAGCTGCTCAGCAACAGAACGCTGCGAGAATCCTCGATTCACCAAGGTGACGACTTCGGTGGCTTCAGCTTCGGTGGTATCCATTTTTCGAAGGTGATTCCGGTGTAAGATTGCGAGGAGATGTGCACTGGTCAACTTCTGATAAGCGAATGATAAGAAATAACCGGTTACACCGGTTTTTATTGGTCTCAAGAGGGCACAACTCGTGCATATCATAACCATGTAAAATGCCATTTTGTACAAAAACTGCGATAACCTAAAAACTACGCAACTGAGATCGATGTCTTTTACTTTTTTTTGTAGCTGAATAAATTCGTAATAAAATTGCATTCAAAGTTTTATTAAAATATTTCCCGCTTTCCGGAAATACGACCAAAAGTAAAAAATGTTGCTTGAGTCGATTTTTTTGATCGCGAGGTATATGCTGTTACATTTTTCCCGGCTAAGGCACGTACAAAATTTGCATTGTATACAATATGTATCTTTTAAAATATTGTATTACCTAAATTGACATTTAACGGCAACTTTATAATATACTAGCTTTTGCCCGCGGCTTTGCTCGCGTTAAATTCGGGGTAACACGGTTCCCCTTTGCCCCCCGTAATGCTCCATACAAACTTCCACTCCCCATTTTAGGGAAGTGGGGGGTTAGAAAGAGACAAAAGTAGCCTATGTCACTCTCCATCCCTTCAACTATCTCCACTTAAAAAATCACGTCAATTCGTCGCCCCGTTTTGCCGTGAAAGACGGACAAACAAACAAACAAACAAAAAACACACACACACTTTCCCATTTATAATATTAGTATGGATTATATAAAGAAAATATTTTTTTCCTTTTCAGTTGGCTCCCTGTTAGGAAACTGTAAGTATTTCTTTACATACAATTTTTTATTACATGCTTAACGCGTCTTAAATCAAGACAGGCAAGACTGAAAAAATCCTTAATTCAAGCTTCATAAAATCTGTACAAGAAAAAAATACAAAAAGATGAAGTTACATGTGATCTTTCTGAGACCGTTGGCCTATAAAGGATTAATGTAATTTTAATAAGCTTTTAATAAAACCCTATTTGACTATTAATGTAAGACAAGTCTTAAGAAGCTCACTTAAAAACATTGCATGATTTTTAATTCAATCTCCGTTACCTAAGTTATATCTGAAACAGATCGATCTTTAGCGATCATACCCGCTGGTTTTGCCTTAAATTAAGGCTTAAGTACTGTTAACCTTATTGTGTATGTACATATACATATGTATCTGTTTGTTTAGGAATTGCAATATTTGTATGGTGTTGTCTTGTATTGTAAACAATATTCTATTTTCAGTGGTCGTATCTATCGGAAAGATCCTCATCTGCCTCCTAGGATCCCCAGGACTGACCGGCAGTCTTCTCGGCAGGACTCCAGGTACTATTTATTTATTGTTTTTTGTTAAATAAATACATTTGTCCCTTAATATCCAATGCCAAGGTGGCACAAATTCAGACAGTAATGATTTTATCACAAATAAATTAATATTATATATTATTAATAGTACATTACTTACCTAGGGCTGTAAAAAAAAGAAAGCCCGAAATCGCAGGTATTTTGGACCCGAGCCGCAGGCGAGGGTTGTAAATATGCGATAGAGGGCTTTCTTTTTTACTGCCCGTGGTGAGTACACAATTTTACGTCCCCACCTGGCCATAATGCGAGTTTTACCGTAAGCGTAGCGAGCGGTAAAACTCACATTATGGCCAGGTGGTGACGTAAAAAGTATTAAAAACTACTCGCAGGCATCTCTCGTTCAATCACTCTCTTGTACTCTGTCATCAATCTTCCAGTCGTGCTTGCAAACAAATCACAACTTTTATTTATATTAAGTCTGGTTAACAATCAGGGAACTGAATTAGGAGATAATTAAAAGGAGCTGTGGCTGCTTTTCTCAATGAGGAAAGGGAAAGTGCAATCAAAGTCTCTAAGGGCATCTAATCTAAGTCTCTAAGTATAATAATATGGATGTGTTTTAAATTAAGTCTTACATATTATTTCCAGGTCAAGACAACCCTCGCGACATCCCGTACATCTGCACCCCTGACTACGGCCGCAACTGGGGTTGCAGCTACAATGGACCCTACAATGCTGACTCCATCATTAGCCACTACCGTGTCAACAACGCAAAAAAGCAAGCCCTCGAGTACATCAACAAGTTCACAAATGGACAAGGCGTTGACAGCTTAACCGGTAAGTAAACCGGTTAGTTTGTATAAATGGTTAACATAACCGGTTTTAAATATTTTCGAATCGAGATACTTATGGTTTATTTCTGTTACAGGATCCCGCAGAATTGTCTGCAATTATATCCTCAAACTTGCTGATATCATGGATAGTACGTAATTTTTTACACTATTATAATTATTATAAAACTATTATAGACCGCAAGACGCAGGTACAATACACCTTGTTACACTGTACTTTTTTTAGTGTCCTAACTAGCATCCTGATTAGGATCCCTTTTAAACGGGTATTGCAATTTGTAGGGCCCAATCCGTTGTGTACCCTGCCTCTCCCTAACCCTCCTTCAGCTCCCTAAGGGCCCTACCTCTTATTACACCTCCCAACCTGACAGATTGGGCCCTACAAATTGTTATGTCTAATACCGGTTTAAGTAGTCAAATTACTTGCTAATTGCGGTTACACTTCTCTAAAAGTTACAAAAGTTTTGTTTTGTTTTTGTAATAAGAAAAGAATACGATACCAATTATGCCCTTAAACGGATCACATGCATTTTTGTTACACTCTGTATGTATATTTATTTATATCTTATTTCTTAATTTCTCAGAGGGCTCCTCCAACTGGTCAGACGTCGACATCAAAAACATCGCCATCTACCTGGTCATCATACAGGGTGCGCTCGGAGACAGCTACCAGAAGGGGCTCGGACCTCAGATCGTTGACCAATGGATCGCCACCTTGAACAAGAACAACAAGAACAAGAAGTTCCCTGGTAATTATTGTTTTTATTTATCCAGTTTGACAAGTGATTCAATAATATTAATATTTTGGCGGACCCGGAGTATGTCCTGGACCCGGAGTAGGTCCTAAAACTACGGCCAAGACCACCGGGGGATGGGCAGCAGCATCCTCGGAGTGCGGTGGAGATACTGCGATCGCCAACCCGCATGCCAAGCGTGGCGATTACGGCATTCACCCCCCATGTTTGGGGGAGGCCTATGTCCAGCAGTGAACGTCTTTCGGCTGATATGATGATGATGATGATGAATATTATAGATGAGCCGATAATAATATTAAGATTTTTTTAAATCTATATTTCTCGTTTTTGGGTCATATAACGTAGGCTTTTTTTTTCTTTTTTAGGGTTCCGTAGTCAACTAGGAACCCTTATAGTTTCGCCATGTCTGCCCGTCCGTCCGTCCGTCCGTCCGCGGATAATCACAGTGACCGTTAGCACTAGAAAGCTGAAATTTGGTACTAATATGTATATCAATCACGCCGACAAAGTGGTAAAATAAAAAGTGGATTTTTTTTATATATTAGGGTACCTCCCCTATACGTAAAGTGGGGAGTGATTTTTTTTTTCATTTCAACCCTAACGTGTGATATATTGTTGGATAGGTATTTAAAAATGAATAGGGGTTTACTAAAATCATTTTTCGATAATGTAAATATTTTCGGAAATAATCGCTCCAGAAGTAAAAAAATATGCGTCCCCCCCCTTCTAACTTTTGAACCATAAGTTTTTAAAATATGAAAAAAATCTCAAAAGTAGAACTTTATAAAAACTTTCTAGGAAAATTATTTTGAACTTGATAGGATGAATAGTTTTTGAAAAAAAATTACAAAATAATTTCTGAACTAAGTTTGTAATTTAACCGTATAAGCAGGTGTTTTTTGTACCTGTAATTTGTACAAAATTACAATGAAATGACGTGCTTTCAAATAAAGTAAAAACGGTGAAAATCGGTTCACGCAATAAAGAATTATTCCATAAAAATCATCTTCCATACTTTAAGCTCGCGCGCAATAGTTTACTTAATTTGCCGATAGATGTCGCTGTACGTGGAACTCTCTTAAGTGGGGACACTTACTGTGACGGACGAAAAACTACGGAACCCTACACTGAGCGTGGCCCGACACGCTCTTGGCCGGTTTTTTTATTCTTTTATTACTCGTACATTCTTGCTGATACATATTGTCAGCATTTAATACATGACATTATTTGAAACTAAATTGTCACATCTAACTAAATAATTATTATAATTTTTTTCATTACATTGTCATTACTAAATTAATTTTCATTATCTTATCATACAATTCATGCTGTAATTATTGGGTTGTACTATGCTAAACCCGTGAGCCATTCGCCCTTGCTGTTTTGCGTGTGACTTTCAGTGCAACTGCTAGGAAATGAGATCGACAATTATCGTCTGCGAATAGATGGGCAAAGGTGCAATTGTCACCTGGTTTAGGCAATACATTTCCAACCATGTGCTCGCAATCCAGTCGCTCCACTGCAAATCGGGGACATTCAAGTAAAATATGTGGGACATTTTCCTCAGTTTCGTCGTTGCAATCGCAGGCTGGGGAGTCGACCAGCTTATATTTATACAGATAGCTTCGGAACCCTCCGTGTCCTGTTAGGAGTTGTGCTTTTAGGTTGTCCATATTATCTATCTTCTGCAACACTTTATATGCCTGTTTAACGTCCGGCTAGAATAATTTTGTACCAGACCCAGTTTCCGCTTCCGAATACCGAAGTTGCCATTCTTTAATGCTGGAGTCCCTGATGGTGCGTTTGGAGAGAGATAAGGGAAACCTGTCGTAAATTGGTTGATTAGAGCTGTTAAGAGCCGCATTCCTGGCAAGTTCATCTGCACGTTCGTTCCCTATAGCTCGCGTTCGCTATAACGTAGGCTTGGAAAACTTCACATCACGTTTTTGGACCCGGGGTATGTCCTTAAACTACGTCCGGACTTGGGTATGTCCTTAAACTATGCCAAAAAGAGAGGTATGGGCACTGCGAATGGCATCTCGCTTAGTGTGGTAGGGCACGTTCAGTGAATGTCATCTCGCTCAAATCTGGAGCAGAGCCCGACTGGGGAAGTACCTCCACCTTACAGAAAACCACAGCTAAATAGCACTAAACCCTACTCATAGTGTTGTGTTCCTGCTGGTGAGTAAGGTTGCCAAAGAGCTCAAAGAGGACCCAGTGTGTTGACGATGAGGGACCCTCTTGTTCCTTTAGCCGTCAACACAGTGAATCCTCCTTTTTGTAAAGGGTCGGCAACGCGCATGTGACTCCTGTGGAGTTACAGGCGTCCATAGGTTACGGTAGCTGCTTACCATCAGGCAGGCCGTATGCTTGTTTGCCACCGTCGTAGTATAAAAAAAAAAAAAAAAACGTCACTCTTGGTATTTATTAGGGTGTCCCTTAAATTGCGAATTTGAGAAATTAGTAATAAATTAATTTGTTTTACCCCAAAATACTCTACAAAAAAAAACAGGCTATTCCTGTCACTCTACCCCCTGTCCCGTTAAGAACATGTCAGAAAAGGCAGCTGCTTACCTGGGAAGGGCAAAATTCTAATTTTAATTTTTACTTTTGTAGTAATATGTAATTTGTATTATATCCAGTGAAATGTATAATAGCCATACGATAAATAACCCCGTGCCGACTTGCATCGTAATTTCCCCATACAAATTACAATGAAGAAATTTGGGCAGAATTTTAGTGGTTTTAGGTTTGCAAACAGATTTTTTTCATAATAACCGTTCATACCATGGATTGACAATGCCTATACAAAATCGTGTTCCCTTATTTCAGGCTAAAGCACTAGCGTTATCTATCGGTTCTGTTAAGCCCATTGATTGACTGGTAGAGAATGCCTTTTGGCATTAAGTCTGCCATTTGTACCATCTTATTTTATGCAATTATGATTGAATAAATAAATAAATTCTAGTTTCTAATATTTTGTTCGGCGATTAACGCTGACAGAATAACTCGACTCCAGACTCAACAGATGGCGCTGTGGCACTCAGTACCGAAAACAGACGTATAGCCTGAAAGTTCGAGGAACGCGATTTTGTATAGGCATTGTCCATCCATGTCTTAATCATCCTTGATATCAGAGAAGGTGTACTGATGACAGTGGACATGAAAAAAAAATTGTTTTGGTCATTTTCATGCTTGGTATGGAAAAATCGGATAAAAGTCGGCACATCTGCATACAACTCCATAGCTTTTGACTGTCAAATGTAACAAAATTGTCTATACACACAATAAAGTATAAAAGCAACCATTATTTAGTGCAATTTCCGACTAGCAATAACTAGAATTACCTATTTTGTTTGAATCAGATCTGTCTCAATACCGCTCCCAAATCATCGCTGCTCTCAACGGCTCTACCCAGGACAGCTGGAATGGTGCTTTCAACACCCATGGATCCACTAACGGCAACACATCAGGAAGTTATGGAGTTGATGGATCCGCTGGTGGCTACAACACTGGCAACTCTGATAATAATGGCGAAGGCTACAACGGTGACCAATCAGACGGATCTGATAATTACAATGAGTATAATGGCGGTGATGATTGCTGAGAAATTTAACCCAAATACATTAAAAGAATAGACACCGGACGTACCAACACTGTGTGACCCCCATTTTTCCAAAAGTCTTACTCCTTACCCTCCCGTTTACAAGCATATTATGACAAAGCCTCTTTAAGTTTTCAGTTCACTGCATGGCATAGTTTAAATAGTTACAACAACTGTATTATAATCTACACAAATAGTAAATAACATATGTTTTGAGATATCTAAGTTCACATAATAAATGGATATTAACAAATTTTTGTTTTTAATTTGCAATGTTGTACTACATTTGGTTTACGACACATTTCCAGGGCTGTAACCTCAAACCACTTCACTTCATCACTCTCTTTCGAATATGCAAGTCGGCCAATTTAACATTAAATGCCAAGTATGCTTATTATGCTTAGTATGCCGTATGCTTGTTTGCCACCGTCGTGGTATAAAAAAAAAAAAAAAAGTTTCTATTTCTGTAGACACCTGTATGTAATTTTTAAAAATTCATAGTAGTTTTAATAATTCAGAACTTGTCACACTAAATTCTTCATTAAACGGCTATTAGACATGGCAATATGTAGGGTCCAACCTGTCGGGTTGGTAGGTGTAATGGCACCTAGGGAGTAGGAGTCCCGATCTAGGGCAATCGGGGCGATTGGCAGTGCCCCGACACCCGCAGCTGTTTATGGAGGTCGTTAGAGTTATTTTACCTTTTTTATTTATAATGTTAGCCATTTGCTACACATTCCGTCTGGTTTTTTATTTAAAATAAAAGTTAAAATGTGTAGATTCGCTGATAATTAATATATTTATCTAGTTTTGTATTTAAATAATAGAAGGGTTGGGCAGATGAAGTTAGATTCAGGCAGCTCGAGCGGTAATTTAAATATATTTAATAATGAAAACAGTTTCTTTTTAACCGACGAAAAAAACGGAGGAGGTTCTCAAGTCGACGCGTATATTTTTTTTTTTTTTTTTATGTATGATCACGCATAACTTTTTACAGAGTAGTTCGATTTTCATAATTCTTTTTTTATTGGAAAGGGTATACCCCGAAATTGGTCCCATATAAATTTGAAACAAAAATTCCAACCTTAAGGGTAGGAAAATAGGGGATGATTGATTTTTCACTCACCGATTGTAACGTATGACCACGCATAACTTTTTACAGAGTAGTCCGATTTTGATAATTATTTTTTTATTGGAAAGGGTATAGGGTAAATAGGTCCCATATAAGGGTAGAAAAATAGGGGATGATTGATTTTTCACTCACCGATTGTAACGTATGACCACGGATAAATTTTTAAAGAGTAGTCCGATTTTTTGGATAAAAATCTTACCCTAAGGGTGGGAAAATAGGGGTGATTTATTGTTCACTCACAGATTTTAAAGCAGAGTTTTTACAAAAAAAAACCTCACGAGTTTTGACAATGAGTTTTAGACCTGCCAGTCTCTTCTTTCTATTTGCTTCCATCCTTTTTTTTTCTCATTATTAGATTCTTCTAAATATCTTTTTCTCATTCGAGCAGAATTTTTTGTAGGCCTACCCATGTTGGTATATAAAGCCTGTTCTTTTTTAAGTATTTATATTACAGAACAAAATAATAGTTAAAGTAGGATTATTAATATAACAGTTAATAGCTAAAGCAAGGTAGGTAGCTATTTTAAAAGTAATCAAAAATTAAGCATGTAATAATTTTTATAAATTATAGCAACAGAAAATTATGAAATAAAAACTTTTTAACAAAAAAATTGAACCGCCGAAAAAAAACGAAAAGCCAATAAAAAACCGTTAACACGAAACGAATCGACCAACAAAAAAAACAATAGCGCACTGAAAAGAAAAAAATAATAATTTGGTTTTCAATAACGCAAGTGCATACCTACCCTACAATTACAATTATAATCTATTTCTATACACTTTCTATATACCTAAAACAATCGCTAGGCTTATATCAATTTAATTATATCTAGAAAGTATGAACTATATACATACTTCTGAAATGAATCACACAAATCTGCGTATTTATATATTTACAATCAGTTATTTTTGGAGTCGGTGCCAGCCTCAAACAAACTTGAGCACCTTTAACCACATAATGTGTTGCGTTCAACTCTTCACTAAGGTGCTCAAGATTGTTTGAGGCTGCCACCGACTCCAAAAATAACTGATTGTAAATATATAAATACGCAGATTTGTGTGATTCATTTCAGAAGTATGTATATAGTTCATACTTTCTAGATATAATTAAATTGATATAAGCCTAGCGATTGTTTTAGGTATATAGAAAGTGTATAGAAATAGATTATAATTGTAATTGTAGGGTAGGTATGCACTTGCGTTATTGAAAACCAAATTATTATTTTTTTCTTTTCAGTGCGCTATTGTTTTTTTTGTTGGTCGATTCGTTTCGTGTTAACGGTTTTTTATTGGCTTTTCGTTTTTTTTCGGCGGTTCAATTTTTTTGTTAAAAAGTTTTTTTTTATTTAATGTATACTGTTATGACTACTATCACCGTGCTTCACCAATACATTTTTTAGATGTTTTGAAGGCATCTCTGTAAACGTTGGTTGGGACGATTTGTTGGTGAGGTAGGGTTTGTAGGGACGATTTGTAGGGAAAGTGTAATAACGGGCCCAACGCCGACAGGAGTTGGACACAACAGGTTGGGCCCTACAAATTGGCATGTGTAATAGCCGTTTTATTTTGATTTTTGACTTGGTATCCACGGTCAAGAAAAAAAAACATCATTTTGACACTGACATGTTAAAAACTAAAAGAAGTAAAAATATCGAAAAGAAAAGCGTTATATTTTTGTTTATTATGTACCTTTCCGCAGCTCTACAGTAATTTTGATCAATAAAAATCAGATTATTAAATACTGGTAGTAAACTCTTGGACAATAAACAATTACGTACCGTACAATTCAAGCGCTGAATCGAGCCGTCTACGGAAGGGTGTTTTGAGTGTGCTAGGAATGGAGACCGTGAAATTGGAGGATGGAGGTGAGTTCTATGATATATAATAACTGTAGATAGGCTACGCATGCTCCAAAGTAAAGCCCCACGGTAGAAAAGACAGGGTATAGCCAACACTTCGTCACAGATTCATCGTTAATCGTTCCCTCAGAGCTGAGGATCGTGTCATCATGTCCTTCTGTTAAAGACCAGGTTCCCCTTCTATACCTCGCTAAGCGCATGGCTTCTTGCAGTTACAGACTAGTTCTGTAAGTTAGTCACAGTCCAGGTATTAGTTATTCTGCGACACCACTTTGATTCTCAAACTTTACATTTTCGGGTAATTTTGACTAACTTAGTATATATATCTAGAGATGGGTAGGGGTGAGTAAATACTGAGTATTTACTCAGTATTTATCCAAAGCACCCAGTTTAGCAGGAGCTAAGCTGAGTATTTACTCGGTATTTACTCCTGACTTTTTACTCACTACCCATCTCTATATATATCTATTCTCTGGACTTGTCAACAAACCCTTATGAGTAGTGAGTAAAGAATGAATTCCCGTTTTACAAAATGTAGTTACGGAACAAAACCACTGTGAAGTTTCAATGAAATAGAAACATTGTTTTGACTAAAACGGGATTTAATCGCGTGCAAATACTTTTATCAAAATAGTGAGTGAAAATCGTGTGAGTTTAAATAAGTAAATAAAAACATGACCCAAATAACAAAAAACATATAAACCACAGAACTATACAATTCATAATTCAGTGGAATTGTGTAATTTCTCAGCTAATTTAACGTACAAGCGGTTGTGTCAAATTACTCCACCGAATTATGAATTCTACCTAAGGATGATAAAGAAGTCACAAAGGCCTCAAAAATATGTGACACGCTCTTATTTGTGAGGCCATAAGAGCGTGTCACATATTTTTGAGGCATTCGTGTAGGAAGTTCTATTGCCGGTGACTGTACAAGATTTGAAGCACATAAATATATGGTGTCAAGCTAAATAAAAGTGTGTAAAGATACTAAAAATGATCCAAGCATGTCCTTTTATAAATGAATATGAATTGACAGGAATGACAGGGCAGGCGGAGGGTGTGGAAACAGTGGGGGTAAAGAAGGAGCCAGAAGAAGAAGCCACAAGCCAGGCGGAAGAACCTGAAGTGCTGCAGCCTACTGATTTGGTGTTTACCAACCATAGTGAGTTGACAAAACTTTTTTTTATGCCACAACGGTGGCAAACAAGCATTAGGCCCGCCTGATGGTAAGCAGCTACACTAACCTATGGACGCCAGCAACTCCAGAGGTGTTACATGCGCATTGCCGACTCGTTACAAAAAGAGGATTCACTATGTTGACGGCTAAACAAGAGTATCCCTCAATGTCAATACACTGGGTCCTCTTTGAGCTCTTTGGCAACCTTACTCACCAGCAGGAACACAACACTACGAGGGCCCAGTTCTATCTGGTGCTCTGCTCCAGATTTGAGCGAGATGACATTAGCTGAGTTGTATCCTACCACACATAGCGAGATGACATTCGCAGTACCCATACCTCTCTTTTGGACATAGTTTAAGGACATACCCGAGTCCGGGTTGTCAATAAATTATTCTTATTATTACTCTATCATTGTATAACAAAACAACAATAGAACAGTCCAGTAGTAAACAGGTTTTTAAAAAAAGATTAAAAACATTACTCTTAGATAATATTAAAGATACATAGTACTTATATTTATTAGTTAATTTATTTACATATGGTTATAATGGTTATAATGTTGATGCCAGAGATGGAGATCTCACGAAAGCAACTAATACTAATTCATAGTATGTACCTAACTAACCAAACGAAATTATATAATACTCCATGGCTCTCGTGGGATGAAACAGGTAGCTGTAGATATGCAGACTTTTATTAAGGGGGTGGAAGTTTGTAACAATCCATACAAACTTCCACCCCCCATTTTAGGGAAGTGGAGGGTTAGAAAGAGACAAAAAGTAGCCTATGTCACTCTCCATCCCTTCAACTATCTCCACTTAAAAAATCACGTCAATTCGTCGCCCCGTTTTGCCTTGAAAGACGGACAAACAAAAACAAACACACACATACACTTTCCCATTTATAATATTAAGGAGTGGTCCTGAAATAAAGTAGCAGTGTACAATCTTGTGTATTTTTTAATTTAGTGCTAATTTTGAAGCAGTATATTTATTTTATTAATCCGTAGATACAATACTAATAAATAAAAATACAATCATAATAGAATATGTGAGCATATTTAAGTTTTCGCGTTTTTAATTCAACATACTTTGTAACCTTTTGAACAACATAATTTGACAATCTTCAATCGACATCCGCTACAATGCCACAATTGTATTTCCATTTTCACAACCCGTTTTATGCTTTTCAGAATTTCATCTTACCAAGAAGCTACATTAATTAACTGTATTTTAGCTAGGATAGTCAGGAAGACTCTCTAATCTAACCTCTGACAAAGATTTTTCTATGGGAGATAATTTTCTATGAAAAAAGACATTTAATTAAAAATTACTGTAACTATCTTAAAATGAAGCCAGATAAAAAAGTTTACTATTGAAGAAAGACAATTTATTAAGGTATAAAATAGCTCATCAAATCAAACTATAAGAAAAAACATGTTTTTGAGAAACACCTCAAAAATTCTGTCAGAAGACGCTGTTCAAAAAACTATGTGTATGATGGAATACAAAAGGCGAAAACTTCCAAACGCTGTTTTATTTAAGTATGATTGTATTAATGTTTTGTATGATTGTATCTAGAGATTATTTAAATATAAACACTGCTTCTAAATCGGCACAAAATAAAAAGATAAATCAAAAAAGGCACGGCTACTTTTTTTCCGGACCACTCCTTAGTATGGATTGTTGTTATGTCTAAGTAGGTATAACACAAAATTGTTATTTTTATTTTAGAGCGCATTATTCGCCAACAAACTGTCCTCAGTTTGGCGAAAAAAAACGATGTACCACTTAAGTTTTCTCTTGAAAAAAATCCATTTTATTTATGTGACGTTTTCAACAAACGTACATCATTGTAGGTTATTTAATATAGTATATTTCTAAATGATTTTTTTATGGCTGTACCGCCTTATTGACAACTGACGACCTTTAAAAAAGCGCTGGTGGCTGGGCGGTAAGACGTCACACTTTCAATCCGAAGGTCGCGGGTTCAAACCCCGGCTCGTACCACTGAGTTTATCGAAACTTATGTACGAAATATCATTTGATATTTACCAGTCGCTTTTCGGTGAAGGGAAACATCGCGAGGAACCGGATTTAATCCCAACAAGGCCTAGGTTCCCCTCTGGGTTGGAAGGTCAGATGGCAGTCGCTTCCGTAAATACTAGTGTCTACGCCAATTCCTGGGATTAGGTTACCGAGCGGACCCCAGGCTCAATAGAGCAAAACAAGCTGGGACAAACGCTAGGAAGAAGAATGATGTACCATCAGGTTCAAAATTGCATGGTCAATTTATCAATGAATTCATTCATAAATTGGCCATGCAATTCTGAACCCGATAGTACAGTCAACCAATTTGATTCCTAGGCCACTAGAACCTTGTCACAATAATAATAATAATACGAAGAATAATCTTTACTTATTGACTTAAACCTAATACAAGTATAACTAATATTTGCACAGTACGCTAATAGCTTAAGTTAAGAGAGACTCATGTATTAGGTTTGAAAGAGGTTCACCGGAACTGAGCCTCTGTCTTCCGAACCTTGCCTGTGACTCGGAAGTCAGTGATTCCACCGGGAATATGAGTTGAGCCGAGTTGTATGCAGTTGTGCCTAATATACAAAATAAATTAAAAGATAACTTAACTATAACAAAGCAGAAAATACAATGATTTAAGAAATAATTATTATACAACAATAACACTTTTTACCTGACGTATGGTTGTGTACTTGTGTGTATGTATTTACGAGTATGTGTGCGTGTGTGTATGTGTGTGTGTGTGTGCGGGTCCTGTGTGTGGGAGAGAGAGAGTGAACGTGTGTGAAAGCGTGCTAGTGAACATGACGAGTTATTAATTGGGACGTGATATAACGTAATACAAGTAATAGGATAGGTAGGGTGATTGTTAATTGAGCGGATTGAGAATTGGTAGCGGTAAGCCATGAGACGCATTTATTTCAGGAAAATTAGGAGGTCTTCAGTCGCCGGAAAAGTTTGTGATTGAAGCCAGGAAATTAATTTTAGTTTACAGTCGAAACGGTTTAATGGGTACGAGTATATATTTAGTTGCTTATTCGTCTTATTATAGATACGAGCACTCATTGCCGCATACTGTCCGCTGGCAACAATAGCTAGTTTGTTAGCGAATATGTTACGTTTATACGTATCCACGGGCAACTGTCATTACGGCAAGTGCAGTGAAACACTTCTTAATTGCATTAACACGTTTAATTTTGACGACAAAGTAAAAATATTTAATATTAGCAAAAATAATCAATTATTTAAAATTTAGCATTTCACCTAAAAAACACAATAACGGCATCTAAATAAGGGTATTTCACATTCAATAAGTTCCCTAGTGGTCAGAATGCAATTAAATTACAATAACAAAAATATTTAATATTAGCACTTCACTTAAAAATGAAGACAACTGTACCTAAACAAGGACATTACACATTCAATAGTTAGCAAAACCGGTAAGTAAAAATAAAGACTCGGCTAGTAATAATTTGGCTGCAGGAAAATAATGGGTTAATGAGGCGGGTGATATGGATGGTGACAGATGATTCGCTGGCTGAACGTAGCCTAAATTAAAGAGCCAGGTCTTTATACGCCCGTCAAACGAGGCAATTGGAATTTGGGGAATTTAGCAAAACAACAAAAAAAACTATTATGGCACAAAAATACTGGATACAAAGAAAAGGAATCCGATTTATAACGTTTTTAACAAAAATGTAAATAATTTGATACTCTCGAAAGCAGGATGGCTAAAGCTGTTGTTTTATATTAAAAAGAGTTCGTGGGCAAGTGTCCGCTTTGATTTAGGCGGACCCAATAGCTCGCTGAACTCCTTTTCTCACTTGGAGAGCCCGCTGGATGCGGACTCTAATTCTCCGATGAATGGTGAAGAAACCCGCGGAAAACGCGGCAGTTGCAGACCGCACAAGTGCCTTCCGGAATCCTTCCGGCTCAGTTGGTCCCTCTGGTTGCCTTTTTGTCCGGCGACGTATTTGGTTTTTAAAAATTTGTATTTAATAATGTATTAGCACTTGCTATATAATGTTTGAGCGCAAAGATCTACAGAAATAGATCGCACTTCAACTCGATGCAACTAAGCAAATTACAGCAAAACTCTCAGACAAAACCAGAATATCTGTTTTTCTTTAAAAATCTCCCGTCCCTCTGACACACTCAATCAAAAATCAACTTTTTTCTTTTTGACAATCTGGAATACCTCAAAAATTCACATTCAAAATTAGCGCGAGTATTATCTAAATTTTATAACTGCCAGACGTATTACAAAATGCGGACTGATATAAGCGCCATCTACCTGTAATGCCGTGAATCACAATGTACGCTTTTTATATATCAACCGTGACCTAGCCTTAGACACAGAAGTTCAGAAGTTCTAAAGAAAGTCGACAGATGTCGTACGATACGTAGCGTCATGCTACACAAGGTTCTACAGTGGCCTAGGAATCAAATTAGTTGACCGTACCTTTGAGTATATTGTAGTAAGTTTAGTAACCACTCACTTGTCGACAGTGTGCATAAAAGTAGAGGCAGAGTTCGAGGAAGTGAAGCCGACGTGTGCGGAGAGCGGGAGCGAGACAGCAGCGTGTGCGAGCGAGACTGCGCTACAGCCGTCTTGCTGGCCCGTACTCACAGTGTTGCCAATGACAGGTAAGTTCGTGCATCCAACTCAACTGCTCAAACATTTACAAACAAACAAACAGTCTGTCTGTCTGTCTGTCTGTCTGTCTGTCAAGACCATTTTTCTCAGGAACGCGTGGAGGTATCAAGCTGAAATTTATATCAAATACTCAGGTCTATTGTCCCTTGAAGCTGTGAAAAAATCAAACTTAAAAGCCAACGCAATCAAAAGATACAGTCGTTTATGCTGCAAATTTTAGAGTTTTTCGGCACTTGCAAAACCTACGGGGTACTTCCCGTGAACTCAGAAACTTGAAATTTGGTACGAAGCAACGTCATATAGCATAGACAATGGAAAAATTACAAAAAGTAGACATTTTTAGTAAAATCATACAAAAAATATTTTTGACGTGATAACGTCTTTAAAATCGTTTTAGTCGGGTGACATGTTCAGAAACTTGTGTCACACCAAAACCTCACGAGCGCGATCGCAGGTATAACGAGAGAGAGACGGACCGATCTCCCGTCTCATCTCGAGCGCTGCCAGTCATTCCGTGAAACTTGTCACGCGGAATCCTCACGAGCGGAGGCTGGCATAGCGTTCGAGTGAGTGGACCGATCTTCCGTCTCTCTCACTCTAGCGGCATACAAACGAATGGAGATTTTCTCCTTGTGTTAACGGAGATTTTCTCCTTGTGATAACGTCTTTAAAATCGTTTTAGTCGGGTGACATGTTCAGAAACTTGTGTCACACCAAAACCTCACGAGCGCGATCGCAGGTATAACGAGAGAGAGACGGACCGATCTCCCGTCTCATCTCGAGCGCTGCCAGTCATTCCGTGAAACTTGTCACGCGGAATCCTCACGAGCGGAGGCTGGCATAGCGTTCGAGTGAGTGGACCGATCTTCCGTCTCTCTCACTCTAGCGGCATACAAACGAATGGAGATTTTCTCGTGCGGTTAAGTTTTCGTTGAATGTTTAACAGTGAAACAAAATGTGAAGTGCAAGTGAAGTGTTACAACAATTGCAACAAAAAAAGGTGAATAAAATAGCCTACTTACTAACAATTAACATTCTTGAATAAACTTGTAAAAGTAATGAAAGATGGAAAAAAGACACGTGTAAACAAACGAAATTTAGAGGTTATGTTATGATAAAAATTGGTTGTTTGTAAAGTAGGTTTACGATCGAGATGTTTACGTGATAACGTCTTATTGGTGATATAAGTTTTTGGGAAGTAAGGAATTAATGAAGATAACAATTTTTTCAAATTTTAAATTACATCTTAGATTAAACATTCAACGAAAACTTAACCGCACGAGAAAATCTCCATTCGTTTGTGTGCCGCTAGAGTGAGAGAGACGGAAGATCGGTCCACTCACTCGAACGCTATGCCAGCCTCCGCTCGTGAGGATTCCGCGTGACAAGTTTCACGGAATGACTGGCAGCGCTCGAGATGAGACGGGAGATCGGTCCGTCTCTCTCTCGTTATACCTGCGATCGCGCTCGTGAGGTTTTGGTGTGACACAAGTTTCTGAACATGTCACCCGACTAAAACGATTTTAAAGACGTTATCACGTCAAAAATGAATTGTGGTAGTGTTAAATAAAAACATAGTTGGACTCATACCCTAAATAATTATAACGGAAAAAATAGATAAAGGAGCGCGTCGCGTCGTGTGAATGATTTGAATATCGAATTAAAATCTCTCACCTGTCAAAACAATGCATTCTAACCGTCGACTCGAGCGACCAATCACAATGCAAGAAACCATTCTCATGTGTCAAGTTGGTTAAGGCGCGTAATACAAATTCAAACATTTAAAATTAGTATTGATTTCAATTCAAATTTTATTTCTAATTAATTGAATATCATTTATTGATAATTTAAACGGAATTATATTACCAAATTAAAATCTCTCACTTGTCAAAACCCTGCATTCTAACCTACGATTCGAGCGACCAATCACAATGCATGAAATCATTCTCATGTGCCAAGTTGGTAAAGGCGCGTATTACAAATTCAAACATTCAAAATTAGTATTGATTTCAATTCAAATTTTATTTCTAATTAATTGAATATCATTTATTGATAATTTAAACGGAATTAGAATTATTTAAACAAATTTTAATCCTAACTAATATTATAAATGCGAAAGTGAGTTTGTTTGTTTGTTTGTTACGCCTTCACGCTTTAGCTACTGTACGGATCACCATGAAATTTTGCATACACGTTGTCTGGGGTGTAGAAAAGGACATAGGGTACTTTTTATCCCGGGAAATATTACTATTCCCGAGGGAAGGAATAAACGTTACGCGGGCGGAGCCGCGGGCGAAAGCTAGTTGATAATATTTCTTTAGAAAATTAAGTTCAATTCGTTTAACAGAAATCACCACGTTCAATACGATGGATCCCCAAGCGCACGTTGTTTCAACGTCTAGTACACCGATGGAGACTGAGGATGTTTTGCCCTCAACGTCTGCAATACCTCCCACTGTGCAACACTCAGCCAATCCCGCCGAATCTAATACCTTGCGAAACCGTGAGTACAGGAAATGTGTATTTTACAAAACTTTCAAATGACTTCATTTCATTTGGAATTAAAATATTTTGTGTTCCATAGAAATCACCACGCTCAACATGATGAATCCCTGTGCGCACATTCCTTCAACATCCAGTACACCGATGGAGACCGAGGATGCTTTGCCGTCAACGTCTGCAATACCCACCACTGCCGAAAAAAATGCCCTGCGAAATCGTGAGTACAGAAAACGTGTAGCAGCTACTAGAACCCCAGAACAGGCCGCGGCGTTTGCAAGAAAAGCCGCTGAAAGACAACGCAAAGCGTACCATCTACGTAGAGCTGCAAATTTAGCTCTCGCCAGCGGCACGGTGGAGACAACTACAATTGTACAAACCAGCGCTCAGCGAAAACGTGCATCTCGACAGCGTCAAGCCGAACGAGTTAGGAGTGCTGCACAACCCAGTAAACAATTATGAGTGCATATCCAGGAATAATAATCGAACTGATTCAGACACCAACGCAGCTGGAGGAGTTGCAATCTATCGCAGATTATCATCGCCATCTACAGCGAAAGTGGTTGAAATTGCGATTACAGACTCAACTCGTCACATCAAAACCTCAGGAGATGTGTGCTTGACTGAAGTTACTTGCTTTACTGCAGATACCACCTTCAAGTTTGTGCTCGGCGCTATATACGTTCATCCAGGAGCTAGTACGCAAAACGTCGGAATGTTACTCTGGCAAGCACTCGGTCCGTACATTCACAACACCCAGTACGTGCCCCCGTTCCTTCAAGTTGATTCTAATATACCCATTCTTCTGTGTGGTGATTTCAACAAAAACGTTAAGACAGATGACTCATTCCTCAGATTCATGAAAGAAACGTTCAATCTTGAAAATTTGTCAGATGTTTCAAAGTCTACTACGTTAAAAGGAACAACCATCGACCTGACTTTTACAAGGCACATAACAGCTGAAAACCTTCCTTTTATTTCTTACTTTTCCTATCATCGTCCTATCCTGAACAAAATTACCCAGATTGGAAACAGATAAATTTACGTGAAGATTGTAACTGATCGTATTGTATGTATGTATGTATGTATGTATGTATGTATGTATGCATAAATGTTTGTATAAATGTATAAAAGTATGTTTGTATGAATGTATGTATGAAGAAAAATGTATATCATAGTCGAATAAGTAAACTTGTCATTTTACACCCGAAATTTATCATCAAAAGTGTGAATAAAACGATAGATGTAATTTAAAATTTGAAAAAATTGTTATCTTCATTAATTCCTTACTTCCCAAAAACTTATATCACCAATAAGACGTTATCACGTAAACATCTCGATCGTAAACCTACTTTTTTTAATTTTAAACTTACTACCTTTTTCCTCGTAAACGCGTGGAGGTATTAAATTGAAATTCATGTCAAATACTCAGCGCTATAAGACCTTTCAAATGTAGCAAAACCAAACTTTTATGTCAACGCAATCAAAAGAAATTGCAATTTAAGTCGCTTATTTTGAAACTGAGTACTCGCAAGAAACTCAAAACCTAAAGGGTACTTTCCGTAAACTCAGAAACTTGAAACTTGGCACGAAAAAACTTCATATGGCACAGACAAAGGAAAAATTACGAAAAGTAGACATTTTTAGTAAAATCATACAAAAAATATTTTTTGAAATTTTAAACTTACTACCTTTTTCCTCGTAAACGCGTAGAGGTATTAAATTGAAATAAATAAATAAACATACTACAACTTTTGCTTGTTATAGTTTTGTACGGAACCCTCGGTGCGCGAGTCCGACTCGCACTTGGCCGGTTTTTTTTAAATGTATGTATGTTCACCGATTATTCGAAGGCGGCTGGACCTATTTAGAAAATTATTTTTTTGTTCGAAAGAGTATACTTTACAGTTGGTCCCATTGTTACTACGTCAGGATTTGATGATGGGATCCTGGAGAAATCGAGGGAACTCTTCGACTATTATAGGCACACCTATAGTGATTTGAGTGTTTTTTTACAGCAGCTCGAGCATTTCCTTTTGGAAAGGTGGAGGCTAAGTGAAGTCGGTTCTTTTTTGTGTAAAGTTTTATTTTTTGTTTTGTTTAAAAAAAAAAGTGTTTTACTACTACTACTATATTATACACCGTGTTTTGTTTGACTTCCGTTAGTTTTAACATATAGTTAGGTACGATCAAGGAAGCGAATTGGCATAACATAACATAACATAAATACTCTTTATTGCACACCTCAAAATAAAGAAACACATAAAGTACAAGTTACAAACAGAATAATCAGCATAGTTAGTTTATATAAATTAGTTACTTTTCATGCAATAATCGTTAAATTGGTCACTAATGTAACTAGGCTATGATGGTAATATAAGTTACTTAACCAAAGAATTTAAATTTCTGACATGTCAGATACAAAGAAAGGATATTTTATTGACTTAACTTGAACACACAGGTAAAATAAATAATAATAAATAAATATTATGGGACAACCTTACACAAATCAAGTCCCACGGTAAGCTCAATAAGGCTTGTGTTGTGGGTACTAGGCGACAATATATATAATAGATAAATATTGATAAATCGGGCGGCCACCGCTACCGGCACGCTTGGGGCTCGCGGGGCATTCCGCCCCGCCCACAGCTCCCGCTGCCGGTGGTGTAGTGCGTCGCATGAGATGGTCTCAGAGTATGAACGAGAATGTCATGCGCGCCTACTATGGGGCTACAGAGGGGGGAACTAATCTGTGCGCGTATCGTGACCGGATACTTCCTCTGTTTCAGGCCCTTGAACCAGCTATTGACACGACTGCGCAACGCCTATCGGATCAGGTGCGCGTCATTCAGCGGCTAAAGCGGTTGAATGACGCGACACTTGATCGGCTTCGCCTGGAGGCTCTCTCTGTTCGCGCGACCACCACCTCGGCGCGGGATCCGCCCGCCACGTCGCCGGATCCGATGCCCGCACCCTACCTGGCATCGGGGGCGCCGCGGGTGGATCTCAGTGCCGATGAGGAGGAGATCGCGAATCAGAGTATGAGTAGTATAGCCAATGAGCAACTGAGGAGGACTTTGGAAGAGGCAATTACGCAGTATCGCTCCACAAACACCCCTAGGCCGCGATTACCACGCTTGCCTATGAATAGATGCAATCTAGCGTTAATGGGAGCCCTGAATGATTTGCTAGATCCACTCCTGCGGACTAGTAAAGACTTAGATGATACGCACTCGATCATGTTTTGCGGAGCCATCGCGGCGTGCCGTGTTGCTCGAGTCAAGTTTCCGGACGCTGAACGTGCACCTAGGACCGCCGGGGGTGTCCCCGCATGGCAAGTGCGGATCGAGCGTCGTATCAACTCATTTAGGACTCTCATTGCAAAGCTGATCTGCTTCAGGGGGGGCAATAACCGCCCCCGAGTAATGCGCTTTGTGCACCAGGCGTTCGCGGGGACGAATATCGAGCCCCGCGACTACATGGCCAATGTCATAGAGCGCATCGACTTTCTGAAGCAGAAAGTTTATGCATGGGCAAGCCGTATTCGCCGCTACAGAGAGCGTGTGGACCGATTCAAGCAGAATCGTAGATTATGGTTCAGAAATGACCTTAAAGCCATCACTGCTGCACAAATGCAGATAATCTCAGATTGGTGTGTTAAGGAAAATCGGCAAGTACACGCCCAGGAATTTACATTGGTTTGCGCCAACTGTAAACGTTCGCTGAATACAGGAAAGCTTCCGAGTCTTGCGAAGATGAACGGCTTCACATATCCTGAGGTACCTCCAGGTCTACCGCCATTGGATCCAATCAGTGAACGGTTGATCTCACCACGTCTGCCATTTATGCAAGTACGTCGACTCCGTCATGATTTCTCATATGGGATCATTGGACAAGTGATCAACGTTCCAGTCGACGTGCAAGAAATGGTGAAATGCTTACCTCGGCAACTGGATGAGGACGAAGTAATCAATGTCAACATAAAACGGAATCTTGCGCACAAAACGAATTACGTTAGCGGATACACGTCTAAACGTACGATCAAGGAATGGTTGGATGTACTTCAGAAGTCGAGCCTTTATCGTTTATACGATATCAAAGTAGATTTGTCGAAGCTACAGCTTACAGTGCCATCAGAAGAAATCCTGCCGGATGAACCTGGTCCTCGCATCGAAGCAATTTCTGCTGAATATACACCTGAATCTGAAATTCTTGCTGCTAGACAGCACACACTATTGTGGAACGAAGAGGATTGTCTTGACATCACACCAGGACATCGGGCAACGCCTCTCAACATCATTTATGACCGTCATGCTGAAGAATTATCATTTCCTGCAATATACTTCGGAGAACCACGTCGTTTCAACATGGGAGTTTCGGTGACACCTTATATGATGGCGACCAGTGAAATAAGACGAAGTGACAGACGCGGCGCCACGCCTCAAAAAATCTTGTACGTTGCTATGAAGATCTTACGTCTACGCATGGTGGATGGAATTTACAGCACGTTCCGGAAAGTGCCGGTTACAGAAAACGTAACTCGACGAATGTTAGAAGACCCAGAATTTCTTAAAGAATTTGTTATACAAAACCTTGCCTTTATGAAATCAGTGCCAAACTCCGTCCAGTACTGGACCTCTCGCAAACGGGATCTCTTTGCTATGCTCCGTCAACTTGGGAAGCCGACCATCTTTCTCACTCTAAGTGCAAATGAAGTACGCTGGTTGACATTACTGAACTTACTCCTCAAATTGAGTAACAAATATCCTGGCAAAGTTGCTGAAGATCTAAACACATCAGAGCGGTGCAGCTTAGTGAGTGACGATCCAGTTACGTGCTGCATATATTTTCACAAACTTGTTGGTACATTGATGAACATGTTGAAAGCGAAGTCGAATTATAATCCGTTCGGCCAATACTTTGTTAAGGATTATTTTCTTCGCATTGAGTTCCAGCATCGCGGAAGTCCCCACGCTCATATTTTACTGTGGTTGAACAACGACCCCCTCGAAACCGTTTCAGAAAATATGCCCAACACCATCGAACTTGTGGAGAAACTAAGTTCAGTTGCAAAAGAAGATGTGCCTAACGATACCATCTACTCCAACCAAATACATAAGCACACTTTCACCTGCACGAAACGAGGCGAAACGACTTGCAGATTTGGAATCCCGTACTGGCCAATGCTGACTACCCGTGTATTGGTACCAATGCCAAAAACTGATGGACGCCGCGTTGCATTCCAGAAAAAGGGTAAAGAGCTACGAACTTCCCTAAGCGACCGTACATATGCTAGCATGGACGACTTTCTGAGGGATCATAGTTTGACGTTCGATGCATACCTCGACGTAGTGCGTTCAACTCTGCGCAGGCCAACATTGTTGTTCAAACGCAACTTCGACCAACTGATGACGAACACATTCAACCCTTACCTTGCTGGTGAAATTAATTCCAACATTGACATCCAGTTTGTCTTAGATGATTATAGCTGCGCACAGTACGTCGTGGAATACGTTAACAAATCGGCTCGCGGAATGGGTAACTTGAATCGAGAGCTGGCGAAAATGATGCAAGAGCATATTGACCGGGACTACACGGGCCAATTGAAGGCTTTGAGTATTAAACTTCTAAATGCAGTTGAAATGTCGGCCCAAGAAGCAGCGTGGTATTTATTACGACAACCGATGAGCGAAACAAGCCGTCAAGTCGTGTACATACCAACAGTATGGCCACGGGAAGTACAACGTTGCCGCAAACGTCGTGTACAAATGAATCGCGAAGGAATTGATGCTGACAGTACAGACGTATGGACCAAAAATATCATTCAGCGATATGAAGAACGACCTCCTTCCTTGGAACCTGTATATTTGGCCGAGTTTGCTTCGTGGTATGCTAAATGTCAAGATTTCATCGACAATGAAGACGACGTGGACGTGCATGAGTATGAAAATTTGGAACCAGAGACCGAAGAAGAAACGACGTCAAGACAATATCGCAGACGACAGATGGGACGGATCATACGATACAGGCATTACGAAGTAGATGAAATTGTCAACTATCAACGTGAGATGGTGCTGCTGTATCTGCCCTTCCGCAATGAATTATCTGAAATTGTTGATTGCAATAAATTTCTACAATTATACAACGACAACAAGGATGTCATCATGGAACGCCGTCAGATATACGAGAAAAATCTTAACATCGACAGTGTGCTACAGGAGCTTGAAGCAATGATGATTCTGCAAAATTCTAACAGCACAGAACCAGCGGAAACTGAGGCAAGGAGAGTGTCTGTCGAACAGTCTTCAGAAGGTGCCGAAAATAACGATGACGTGAATCAAATCGTTCCACGAGAAGGATTTTCGGTTGTAAAGAAACGTAGCAATGTGATGCCAAAACAGAAGTACTGTGAGCTGATTCGAACTACCAACCCTGAACAACGTGAGCTGATTCTTGAGGTTATACATCGTTTGCATGGCTGCGGAGATGAGGTCGTTGACGCAATTCAAGTATTCTTCACAGGACCGGCGGGCTGCGGGAAAACTTATACATTGAAAAGCTTGATGGAGACCTACAACCGCTACACTCAAAATCACAACTCACTTAACAATGCCTACTTGGCTTGTGCAAGTACAGGTAAAGCAGCAGTTCCTCTTGGTGGAACAACAGTTCACTCAGCGTTCCGTCTTACAACATCTCGAGTCATAAAAGATCTATCTTCTGAAACGTTGCAAGCATACAGGAACATGTTCGTTGGCGTAAGAGCCGTTTTCATCGACGAGATCAGCATGATGAGTGCGGCTATACTGCGTAAAATCAATTATCGACTGCAACAGATCACTGGTAATTTCGATCAACCATTTGGAGGCATTCATGTGATCTTATGCGGAGACTTCAGGCAGCTACCACCAGTACGTGCCCTTCCGTGTTTTAAAATTTCAAGCAACGACCTGGGAGGATCTCCACTTTGGCAAACCATCAAATTCTTTCCTCTGGTACGTGTTGTACGACAAACCGATGAACTGTTTTCTTCAATCCTCACTAAAATTGGAAACGGACTCAAACTTAGTGACAATGAGATCGCACTTATTGAATCCAGACACAAGAGTACAGCCTGGTGCAAAGAAAACGTTCCTGACGCCGTTCGGTTGTTTTACAGCAACCAAGAAGTGGATTTTTATAACCGAAGTGCAATTAACAACGCACACAACTTAGTCACCACAGATATTATGCTCGGATATGCAAATAATTCTGAGAGACACCAGTGTCAAGGGCAACTTCACAAGATGACGGTTTCAGAGACAGACGGATTGCCATACATGTTGCCATTAGCAGAAGGTTATCCTTACATGATAACATCTAACATCGACGTCTCGGATGGATTGGTTAATGGTGCTATTGGAGTCTTGAAGCACATCGAACGTCAACCGGCCAACGTAGATGAAAATTCAGCTGCAGCAGGTCCATCGACAAGCACAACTCCGCCACAAGCTGAAGACGATATCATTACTCTTTGGTTTGAATTTCCAGACAAAAACACGGGTGCTAATGCTAAAATCAAATGTCGACCACATGTCGTCAGCAAACCAAACACTTTATCTGTCGATTGGATACCAGTGTACAAAAAAATTGTCAATATTACTTTGTCAAAAACAGTGAAGTGCAAACGGAAACAGTTTCCTTGCGTGCCTGCTTGTGCCATTACAATCCACAAGTCCCAAGGTGGGACATTTGACATCATTGTATACAAGTACTCTTCTCAGCAACCATTGCAATTAGTGTATGTGGCCTTGAGTCGCGTAACAAGTATCGAAGGCTTGTTTATCATTACAGAAAAAGATTCTTGCTTCAATTTCAAACATGGTCGACAAGGAAACGATTCTGAAACTACGAGGGAGATTCGCGATGAATACAACCGACTTCGTGGACACCATCTCCAGACAATCACTAAGAAAGCGCTAAAATTCTGTGATGATGCTACCGACTTGGGACAAACAATTATAACAAACTTCAATTGTCAAAGTTTAAGCGCCCACGTTGAGGATTTAGAAACAGATACAGTCATACTAAGATCCGACTATTTAGTTCTGACTGAAACGTGGATGCGAGACATTTGTCCACCACTTCCGATTAACAATTATGAGTGCATATCCAGGAATAATAATCGAACTGATTCAGACACCAACGCAGCTGGAGGAGTTGCAATCTATCGCAGATTATCATCGCCATCTACAGCGAAAGTGGTTGAAATTGCGATTACAGACTCAACTCGTCACATCAAAACCTCAGGAGATGTGTGCTTGACTGAAGTTACTTGCTTTACTGCAGATACCACCTTCAAGTTTGTGCTCGGCGCTATATACGTTCATCCAGGAGCTAGTACGCAAAACGTCGGAATGTTACTCTGGCAAGCACTCGGTCCGTACATTCACAACACCCAGTACGTGCCCCCGTTCCTTCAAGTTGATTCTAATATACCCATTCTTCTGTGTGGTGATTTCAACAAAAACGTTAAGACAGATGACTCATTCCTCAGATTCATGAAAGAAACGTTCAATCTTGAAAATTTGTCAGATGTTTCAAAGTCTACTACGTTAAAAGGAACAACCATCGACCTGACTTTTACAAGGCACATAACAGCTGAAAACCTTCCTTTTATTTCTTACTTTTCCTATCATCGTCCTATCCTGAACAAAATTACCCAGATTGGAAACAGATAAATTTACGTGAAGATTGTAACTGATCGTATTGTATGTATGTATGTATGTATGTATGTATGTATGTATGCATAAATGTTTGTATAAATGTATAAAAGTATGTTTGTATGAATGTATGTATGAAGAAAAATGTATATCATAGTCGAATAAGTAAACTTGTCATTTTACACCCGAAATTTATCATCAAAAGTGTGAATAAAACGATAGATGTAATTTAAAATTTGAAAAAATTGTTATCTTCATTAATTCCTTACTTCCCAAAAACTTATATCACCAATAAGACGTTATCACGTAAACATCTCGATCGTAAACCTACTTTTTTTAATTTTAAACTTACTACCTTTTTCCTCGTAAACGCGTGGAGGTATTAAATTGAAATTCATGTCAAATACTCAGCGCTATAAGACCTTTCAAATGTAGCAAAACCAAACTTTTATGTCAACGCAATCAAAAGAAATTGCAATTTAAGTCGCTTATTTTGAAACTGAGTACTCGCAAGAAACTCAAAACCTAAAGGGTACTTTCCGTAAACTCAGAAACTTGAAACTTGGCACGAAAAAACTTCATATGGCACAGACAAAGGAAAAATTACGAAAAGTAGACATTTTTAGTAAAATCATACAAAAAATATTTTTTGAAATTTTAAACTTACTACCTTTTTCCTCGTAAACGCGTAGAGGTATTAAATTGAAATAAATAAATAAACATACTACAACTTTTGCTTGTTATAGTTTTGTACGGAACCCTCGGTGCGCGAGTCCGACTCGCACTTGGCCGGTTTTTTTTACATGTATGTATGTTCACCGATTATTCGAAGGCGGCTGGACCTATTTAGAAAATTATTTTTTTGTTCGAAAGAGTATACTTTACAGTTGGTCCCATTGTTACTACGTCAGGATTTGATGATGGGATCCTGGAGAAATCGAGGGAACTCTTCGACTATTATAGGCACACCTATAGTGATTTGAGTGTTTTTTACAGCAGCTCGAGCATTTCCTTTTGGAAAGGTGGTGGCTAAGTGAAGTCGGTTCTTTTTTGTGTAAAGTTTTATTTTTTGTTTTGTTTAAAAAAAAGTGTTTTACTACTACTACTATATTATACACCGTGTTTTGTTTGACTTCCGTTAGTTTTAACATGTAGTTAGGTACGATCAAGAAAGCGAATTGGCATAATATAACATAACATAAATACTCTTTATTGCACACCTCAAAATAAAGAAACACATAAAATACAAGTTACAAACAGAATAATCAGCATAGTTAGTTTATATAAATTAGTTACTTTTCATGCAATAATCGTTAAATTGGTCACTAATGTAACTAGGCTATGATGGTAATATAAGTTACTTAACCAAAGAATTTAAATTTCTGACATGTCAGATACAAAGAAAGGATATTTTATTGACTTAACTTGAACACACAGGTATAAATAATAATAAATAAATATTATGGGACAACCTTACACAAATCCAGTCCCACGGTAAGCTCAATAAGGCTTGTGTTGTGGGTACTAGGCGACAATATATATAAATTATATAATAGATAAATATTGATAAATCCATACTTACTAATATTATAAATGGGAAAGTGTATGTGTGTGTTTGTTTGTTTGTTTGTCCGTCTTTCACGGGAAAACGGGGCGACGAATTGACGTCATTTTTTAAGTGAAGATAGTTGAAGGGATGGAGAGTGACATAGGCTACTTTTTGTCTCTTTCTAACCCCCCACTTCCCTAAAATGGGGGGTGGAAGTTTGTATGGAGCATTCCGCAATTTTCAAGGTAGAAAGCAAAAAATTGGTATGCGGACTATTTGTGACAAACAAAAAAATCGTGCATCATTTTTTTTGGAAATCTGCACCCAACCCCTTAAAAGAGGGGGTGAAATTTTATATGGGTGTTACCCCGAATTTAACGCGAGCGAAGCCGCGGGCAAAAGCTAGTGCTTATATACATAGAAAAACATCTATAATTCTGGAACAAATATACGTGACAAACACACAAATAAATGCCCTGAACAGGATTCGAACGCGGGACCTCCGGCTTCATAGGCAGGGTCACTACCGACCAGGCTAGAAGGCCGTTATGTTACAGGTGCATCATTAATTGCAGTGTCTCAGGGTACAAGAATTATTTAATACTAGCTTTTGCCCGCGGCTTCGCTCGCGTTAAATTCGGGGTAACAAACCATACAAACTTCCACCCCCCATTTTAGGGAAGTGGGGGGTTAGAAAGAGACAAAAAGTAACCTATGTCACTCTCCATCCCTTCAACTATCTCCATTTAAAAAATCACGTCAATTCGTCGCCCCGTTTTGCCGTGAAAGACGGACAAACAAACAAACACACACATACACTTTCCCATTTATAATATTAGTATGGATAGGTTAACACAATCATAAAGATAAAAATTAAGTCCCGATCATCTCAGAACTGAAGCTTATTCAGGACACTGGTAGCTTTGCGAAATATACTTTATTTTAATACCACGACGGTGGCTAACAAGCATACGGCCAACCTGATGGTAAGCAGCTAATGTAGCCTATGGACGCCTGCAACTCCAGAGGTGTCACATGTGCGTTGCCGACGCTTTATAAAAAGGAGGATTCACTGTATTGACGGGGAATCTAAAGGGACTACTACTACTCTACTCAACCTTAACTTTAAGCTGATATTTAATGAAACTAACCCTTGAAATAAAATGAAATAAAAATAACATGGTGTATACCAGGGGTTCTCAATCTTTTTCAGTCCGCGGCTCACTTGCTGGTATAAAAATTTATCGCGGCGCCGTAACCTACTTACCGTGGGACTAGGTTGATTTGTGTAAGATTGTCCCATAATATTTATTATTATTATTTAAAAACCTAGCTAGGCTATCTGAAAGAGACAGGTATAGTAGTGACAAAGATTGCCTCACGGCGCCGTCTGTTATGTATATTCAACGGCGCATGGAGGCGGAGGAAATAACTAAACACATTCTGCAAGACTGCAAACAGGTAGAAGTATACAGAAATAAGCACCTAGGGTCTCCAAGCACCTTACACGACGCGGTAAGCAACATAAAGGCTTTGCTGAGGTTCGTGGAGGAGCTGGGGTGGTTACAGTATCGCCATCGCCGTTTCACGCAAAAAAAGCACGCTGGCACAGAATAACTAATAGTACTACCGTACAGAAAATTCATTCCTTCACAAAAGGCAGATTTAGGTATACAATTATACCTATACTCGCCGCCTGCAGGCAAAATTGAAACTTATAACCGCGCACGAACCGTGAATCTTCTTTGCGCGTCGCAGTTTTATGACCGAGCTGTGAGCGTCAGCACGGGGTTGTCACTTGACAAGTTTTTGTACCTATACCTACTGATTTATTATTTTTAAGATATAAAGTATATGTAGGAATTACAAACGTTGGTTCTGTAAACATAATTTTTTTATCCGGAGATAGTATGTCTGTTTTTCACGGAAGTAGGTGTAGGTATGCCACAGCCGTATTCCTTTGAAATATGTCGGTCAGTTCCTTATATTGTTTCTTGGCAACCAATATTATACCTTTTATACGGATTAGATCGAGGTTTAGGTTTCGAAGCCATTGAGTATTTTCAATTTTGCGCGAGCGCCACGTAATAAGACTATCGTGCGAGCCGAGCGGCAGCCCACTGCTATACGCCTGCCCGGGAGGCGCGCCGGCCAAATGTACCTAAACTGCGTAGTGACACTCACCAGGCGCTGGATGTCGGCTTGGGGAAAATGCCCAGTAAAACTAACTAACTATTCAACGGCGCACCAGCTAGGGTGCCGCAGCGCATAGTTTGAAAACCCCTAGTGTATACAAATAAGTTACTGTCCCTCTTGAATTGTAAGTAACATTCTTACTCGCATTTAAAGTTATTTTACTTCCATATTGTTCCAGAAATCAATAGGTCGACAGAACAGAGCGAGGCTCAGAACAGTTCCCCCACACCGCCGCCGAGCTCGGGCAAGGGTCGGCACGTGTGTGAAATATGCGGGAAAAAACTCATCTCGGCCAGCAAACTGTTAGTCCATACGAGGAGCCACAACGGAGAGAAACCCTTCCAATGTGACAGGTGTCATAAGAAATTCGTACAAAATAGCGACTTACAAAAGCATCATAGAACACACACCGGTGAAAAACCATATTCGTGTAATATCTGTAATAAAAAGTTCGCACATTTAAATAGTGTTAAATCGCATGAAAGAGTCCACTCAGATGATAAACCGTTCTTATGCACTTTATGTAACACGCGGTTCGCTGAACTAGACAAGTTAGAGACGCACGTGCTTAAACATAAATGGCAATCGCATAGTGGGAAAAAATATACATTGTGAATTGTGTAATCGAGAATTTACAGGAATGCGTGGTTTAAGAAGACATGTACTCACACATACCGGCGAAAGACCCTTAAAATGCGAACTTTGTGAGAAAAGTTTTAGAGATTTGCAGACTTTGAAGTCGCATTTGAGGAGTCATACCGGAGAGCTACCATACTCTTGCGAAATCTGTAAGAAGTCTTATACGAGAATTAGCAGTTTGAGGAATCATGAATGGGTTCATTTAAGAAATGGTTTTAAACAAAAAGACGTATAAGGGAGGATATGAAGTATCATGAACGTACGTTTTACATAGCTATTTTTTACATTTTCCATTTGGAATACTTTATTTGAAGTGATTTTATTATATGAAATAGAACGAGGCGTAGATATTATGTGTGGTGTGGCAGAAGTATAACCACAATCATCGAACAAGCGGAGTACAAGCGAAGTGAAGTTCTTACAGACAACTTCGAACACAACGGAACTGTCAGCTGGCTACCTAGACGTCTGTGCATTTCGATGGCTTTTTGATTTTTAATAGTTGTTCCGCGATAACTTTAGTAACGTTTTTCTGATCTATATGAAATTTGTTGGGGTTGTAGTAGAGCTCAATACAATTTGAGAGTTCGTTCATGAGCATGATCGATCAAGGGGTTATGGAGGTAGAAGGCTCGAAAGAAATCATCAATATAGATAGGGTCTTGTTATATTGGTCAACTCGTTTGCACGAAAATCGCGAGTTCTCAGTTCGAGGCGGATTATTAGTTTAATCCTTACAACCATGGTATTATATTATTATATAAGATAATATTACCTAATATAACTCGACATCCATAAATACAAAAAAATACATGTATGAATTGTTTAAGTACTTGCGTATTCACATGATCAATGTTACTCTGCGTCCGTAGGAAACACCTTAGACAACCTTACACGTGATCCCTGGGTGGGGTGGTGATAAAAGAGTAACAAACTTGGCAGCTGCACTGTCCCATCTGGACCTCGCAGCACTCACTGAATTTTCTTTACCATCTGCTTTCCCACTACTACTACTCCAGGGAAGAAATGCCTATCTATATCATTTTATGAAATGAAGAATTTAGTTTTGTATTGTTGCTTCTGCTGCGAAATGGATATAAAGGGATCCGGGGCGTTGTATTAAAGGGTTAGCAACGCGCATCTGACACCTCTGGAGTTGCAGGCGTATATAGGCAACTGTAGCTGCTTACCATCAGGCGGCCCGTATGCTTGTTTGCCACCGTCGTGGTATAAAATAATGTATATATTTGTGTTGTAATTTAAATAAAAAATATCATAACTCACGCGTTTTATTTGCTAATTGTAACCATGCCAAAAATTATAGTTCAGAGCGATGAAAGCAAATCTCTAGACCTAGTAATATCCAGAACTAATAAGTAGTTTCAATGAAAACTATATTGAATAAAATCGCTTGAGTCGTTTTTGAGTTATAACTAAAGGACGTAAGTGCCGCATAGTGAAATGATGTAAGTACCGCAAAATATATAAAACACAACCTTTTGAGTGGGTGTATTGTGACGGGCTGGTAACTACGGAACCCTACGTTGAGCATGGACCGACATGCTGAGTCCACCAGTTATGTTCATTTCATCTGTAAAGTAATCCAAACTCAATGGAACTTTAACGGGTAGTTTGGGGGTATGCAACGAAGACACATAAGTTTTCGACCTCAAGGACCTTGTGGAATTTGGAGGGAACACCTATTTTTTTTCAGTTTTTCGCTTATATCTCATAAAGTAAGCACTTTTTATGTGCACCTTGTATGGCAAAGTTAAAGAGCAATAAATTTCCTAAAAGTTAGTTGTCATATTAGATTTTCAGGCCAAACATTACCGTAGATACAGCCAATTTATTTTTCAAATTCCAATATGGCGGCAAAACCATATTTTTTTTACCAATTCGGAAAAGTTATGACTCTTCAAGTGTCATAACACTTGACAGCTTAACGAAAAATAATACATCCAATGGTTGCCTGGAAGAGATCGCTTATTAGCAATAAGGCCGCCTGTTGTTTGCCTCTCTTCATATGTAAATAGGTTTGGTGTGCTGTTTTTTTTATTCTGAGGTGTGTTATAGAGAGGCTTTAACTTTACTTTAATCATAATCATAAATCATAAATCATTTATTTGCTTGGAAAGGGTACAGTTAAAGATGTTACATGTGTTTTGTTGTCCTCCTTATTCAGCTGTCCACAAACAACATGCAAACAATACAATTGTATAAGCACTAATATTAAAATACAATGATATAAAATTAAATAAAATGTCCATGCCTATGTATAGTAAAGAAATGTCAACACAATTTATGCAATCCTAATATTTGTTTATACAGGACAATGAGTAATTATAGTAACGTAATTTTTAATTGGTAATATTTTGCATTTTACACATACATTTAATAAATCTAATAGGTAAGTCAATTCTTAGTTCATAGGTCAGTAATTTCATTAAGTACATTCATTATTAAAAAAATCACCAATGGAGTAAAATCTGGACCCGGGGTATGTCCTTAAACTACGTCCGGACCTGGGTATGTCCTTAAACTACGCTAAAAAGAGAGGTATGGGCACTGCGAATGGCATCTCGCTAAGTGTGGTAGGGCACGTTCAGCGAATGTCATCGCTCAAATCTGGAGCAGATCCCGACTGGGGAAGTACCTCCACCTTACAGAAAACCACAGCCAAATAGCACTAGACCCTACTCATAGTGTTGTGTTCCTGCTGGTGAGTAAGGTTGCCAAAGAGCTCAAAGAGGACCCAGTGTGTTGACGATGAGGTATCTTCTTGTTCCTTTAGTCGTCAACACAGTGAATCCTCCTTTTTGTAAAGGGTCGGCAACGCGCATGTGACTCCTTTAGAGTTGCAGGCATCCATAGGTTACGCTAGCTGCTTACCATCAGGCGGGCCGTATGCTTGTTTGCCACCGTCGTGGTATAAAAAAAAAAATCTTTTTTGTACTAGCCACTTGCGCAGAACATTTTGAAATTTGTGGTAAGGCATTTCTTTTAAATTTTCCGGTAGGGCGTTGTAAATGTTAATACACATTACAAAACAATTCTTATTTAACATGTCACATCCTTGTTGCATACCAACCACTAATCTATCTCTATTTCTAGTCCCTCTCGGGAATACTTCAGCAGCCGTACTGAACAGATTTATATTTTTCCTAACAAATTTTGCCGTTTCAAACATGTACAGGCATGGCAGAGGAAGTAAATTCAGCGACAGAAATAATGGCTTACACAATTCAGATGGAGCAACTCCCCAGATAGCACGAACACATTCTCTCTGACACAAAAATACTTGACGTATGTTAACGCCATTTCCCCATACAAGGAGGCCATACCTCAAAATTGACTCCACATATCCGTGATAGGCTGCTAATGCGGTTTTAGAGTCCGTTGTTCGTCGTAATCTATTAAGAACGTATACAAATCTACTTAGTTTATCACATACAACTTGGATATGGCCTTTCCATTTTAGCTCATTGTCTAAGTTAATGCCTAAAAATATTGTTGATTTACAGTTTTGGACATCGTGGTCATTATACGTAATATTTAGAGATTCTACATTACTTTTAAAATGTATGTAGCATGTTTTCCTCCAATTTACTTGTAAATTATTTTTTTGCAACCACGTTACATCTTTGACTACTGTGTTAATCTCTATCTCATGCCGTACTTGCGAAGCTGATTTGTCGTTTGACACTATTATTGAGACGTCATCGGCAAATAATATGCATCTATGATTTGTAACATTTGGGAGATCGTTTATGTATGTTAAGAAGAGCAGTGGTCCAAGAACGCTGCCTTGAGGCACCCCAAACCTGTTTATAGCAAATCTGGAGGTGAAAGTCTCTGTTTCGTGTTTATGGTTTATCTTATTTAGTAATGTGCATTGACTTCGGTTTCCCAAGTAGGACTTTATCCATTGCAATGCTGGTCCTCTAACACCGTAAAAATTTAACTTTTTTATTAGTAAATCATGATACACAAAGTCAAAAGCCTTTGACATGTCAAAAAATAGTGCCGTGGTTAGATGTTTTTTGTTGCAATTTGTAGATATCTCGCGTACAACATTAAAAGCGGCTAGCGTGGTAGACTTGGTCTTTTGGAAGCCGTATTGATCCGCTGAAATAATGTTATATTAAGAGAAATAATCCATTAATCTGCAGTGCATCGCTCTCTCAAAAACTTTGGACAGTATTGGGACAAGCGTTATTGGGCGGTAGTTACCTAACTCTGTTTTATTGTCCTTCTTATAAAGCGGTTTTACTATAGATTTCTTTAAGAGCTCAGGAAACGTTCCGCTTTGCCACTGCAAAAATGACTAATACCACTGCAGAAATTCACTAATAATTAACTAAATATGTCAAAACATTTACAATTACTAATTTTGATTCCTTCATTATTTTAGTAGCTATGCCGTCATAACCTTCAGCATTTGTATTTTTTAAAGAAGATATTATTTTCAATATTTCGTTTGTACAGAAGGGTCGTAAGAAAATAGAGTTTGTGACTTTATTATTTACGGTATTAACTGGATTATGGTTTAGTTTATTTGTTGATTCAATAAAATAGTTATTAAATGCCTCCGCTATAAGACCCGGTTCAGTAATATTTATACCATTATAGTTAATTGAATAGAGTTTGTGACTTTATTATTTACGGTATTAACTGGATTATGGTTTAGTTTGTTTGTTGATTCAATAAAATAGTTATTAAATGCCTCCGCTATAAGACCCGGTTCAGTAATATTTATACCATTATAGTTAATTGAATCAATAGAGTGCTTATTATCTCTATTGTTTACTTCTTCTTTTACAATTTTCCATGACGCTCTACAGATAATCTTACTGTTTACAACAAATTTTGTATTACAAGACTTTTGTGTACGTATTATACACTTTTTTTTTAATATTTGAGTATGTCTTGTAGTTATTTTTACTTTGTGTTGAGTTTAATTTATAATAAAAGTACCTCAGTTTTCTCTTTGTTTTTATGCTAGTTTTTAGACCCCTAGTAATCCATTTCAGTTTACGATTTCCTTGAATCTTAACTTTGATCATAGGGAAGCATAGATTGCAGAAAAGGGTTATAGTTTCATGAAACTTTTTGAAAGCTTGATTAAAATCTGTTTCCTCATATACTTCCGAAAAAGATAAACTCTTTAAACATTCTTGATATTTTGATATGTTGTCCTTTGCATAACCCCTTTTAGCTACTGTTATTGTGGGTTTTAGTATGTTAGATTTTTTTTATTTCACAGAAACTAAGAATTTGGGCTGCCTCATGATCAGATAGCCCCAATGGTATAACTTTACCTGATGCTTTGTAAATGTTACTGTAGAAATGATCTAAGCAGTTTTTACCACGGGTGGCTTCATTTATATGACTCCTCATGTTAAAATTACTGGTAATATTTAATAAATTTATGGTACACTGGTTACTAAATACTAAGGATATTTATGTTTAAATCTCCCGTTATGACTATTTTTTTCTTATAATATTTTTTCTGTATCACATGTAGGACGAGTTCTAACTTTTTAAGAAAGATACTAATATTTGAGGTAGGAGTTCTATAAATGCATACCACCACTAAATTAATTTTATTAATATATATTCCTCAACATTCAAACACATTTATTTCCGCATGTTCTTGTAGATTTAGGGCTTTGTATTCATATCCCTTTTTAATTAGAATGCACGAACCACCTCTTTTATTATTTCTCGAGTAGTTAGAGGCAAGTTCGAAGTCGTTTAAAATAATATTTTTTTCATCACCCATTTTTACAAAAGTCTCGCTAAAACAGATGCGTCTGCGCAGAAACGTCTGGATGTGTTCCTAAATCAGCTAGTTCAGACAGTACAATTTCCAATAGGTCTCTCTTTGCAAGGAAACTGGCGATGTTTTGGTGAAGTATGTGAAATTCTAAACCTTCATTAACGAGAGGCACGAAAAAACTGGTTTGAAATAGCATTTTCATTACTATTTTCTATGTAGCCGGTCCCTGATTGGCGTGGTATTATACGGAAATAATAGGGGATGGTTCCCTTTTTGTGTCCGTTTTCAGTAGGATTTGTGGTTGTTAATTTGCCGGATATACGTTTCTTAGGCAATGAGGTAAAGTAGTAAGGGATAGTTCCCTTTTTAGGTTTTTCGTCACACACATTTGATAGAGTAGTTGTGTTGGTACGCCTGTTTGTGAATGTTAGAAATTTCAATCTGTATACATACCTAGTAGTCAATAGATATGTTAATGCGCTGGCATCCTGATTTAATTTAATTTCTCTGATCAGTTAGGTAATTTGTTTCAATGTAAGTACAGTTTGGGTTTGTGTTCGCTAACATTTTCAAGTTGTTATTTATCATTTTTTCGTTTAGACGCCTGTTACAATTTACTGGCATTATTAGTACATTTGTCTTCCGTAGTACATCAAAGGCTCCTGATAAATTACATTGTATTTTATTCGGATTTACATCGTTGTTACCTGTGCAGATAGTTACAAAGTCATTTTTATCGACATATTCACCTATAGTTTTACAGTAACTTAAAACTTCTGAAGAGCAAGCATTTGGCTTTACGTACGAAAACGTGTTGTATTGATCATTCCATTTGTTACGTCTCGTCACAATTATTTGAACTGCAAGACCTCGCGCCTTCTCATCACCCAGTATTATAATACTAGCCTTTTCCCGCGGCTTCGCCCGCGTACTATAAGTACTCAAAAAGGATACGATTCCCATGTTGATTTTCAGACTTTGTGACCACATTTGCCCCTTTTAGGGGTCGAATTTTCAAAAAACCTGAAACATGTGCTTACTCATTTATCGTTAGGAATACTCCTGTGAAGTTTCGAATAAAATGGTCTAACAAATCTTGATTCGCCATACAAATTTTGGACCCCCATTTTACCCCCTTAGGGGGTGAATTTTGAAAAATCCTTTCTTAGTGCATCCCCTAGACCTCATAAGGAACCTACGTGCCAAATTTGGAATCTCTAGGACCAGCGGTTTGGGCTGTGCGTTGATATGTCAGTCAGTCAGTCAGTCAGTCAGTTTCTTCTTTTCAGTGGCGGTACTTCCATACAAGCCCAAAAGCCGGGCTTGCCCTAGTTGCCTCACCGAAATTACGTATTTTAATCGTCGCGATAAATAACCCGTATTAATTATTTCGAGTGAGCTGTTTATAAATTTAGCCACACGCAACAAAGTGTCGCCACTGCCGCGCAAACGACTGAGGCAAACGAAACTAAACGTAGCGCATGCTATCCCGCTCGCACTCTCCGCCGCCGCCGCCTTGCAAGCGGCATGTAAGCGGGCATTCATTTCGCCTATACAAATCGCCCTATTGGTGTCTGTACAACGAGCAACAATTTTTGCCCGGTGTACCTATAGAAAAATACGGCGATTTAAAACCAGCTTTTTGGTGTGAAGTTGGCCGCATGCCGTAAGATCGCGCGAAGCAAGTGAGCGTTAACGGACAACTTCAAGTGTATTATATTACAAAAGTCGAATTTGATATGCAAGTTAATTGTTTGAGCAAGTAAATGTGAATTGAATGGTATTGTGGTGAGGTGAGGTTACGAGTTAGTAAAAGTGCTTAATTCTTTTGTAAAACTTGTAAAAGTGTTAAAATTACTTATTAATAATGGATGAAGCCGTTCCTTGTGACTGTTTGAGGTACGTCCAAGTGTTGATCATGATCAACAAAGGCAAGGTAAAATCTCTGAAGTTTGTTCAAAATCAATGTGTCGATTGTGTCGTTAAACCTAATACCCGGCTTGTGTTATTTGTTTGTAGGCATGTCTCAGATAAACCAGTTGCATAAGCGAAAATTTAGTAGGGCTGCTTACAAAATACACTAGGCTAGATTGTTAGTTGTTTTCATTCTAAATAACTTATATTGCTGTTGTAGCGTATTTTTTTCGAAAGATGATGACATTTTGAGTATTTAAAGATTGAATAGTTAGTATGAAATCATGTCTTTAGGCTTGCCCTACTCCAAACCTCTGGGCACGCTACTGCTTCTTTTATATATTTAGATTTGGTTTCAAATGTTTGGATTTATTAATCGCTATTTCGTTCTGGTAGCCTGAATTCTTCAAACAACGCTGCGATGAAGAATCCTTTCGTGTACTTGATACTGCAGATTTTGATTGGGAAGTAGTTTTTAGTGCTTGTTTTTGTGAAATGCTCAAAGACAGCTGGAGGGTTTTATCTTGTAGTGGATCCGCAGATTTAATCAGTTGAGGTGCAGTAATCAGTGTTGTGGACGTATTTACATCTTGAATAATGTTTTTTGGTTCTGTTTGCTGTAATAGCTTCGGTGCCGGTGTACGACTAAAATCTAATTTTGTTTTATTTATGCTTTTCTGATGAATTGCAATGTTCTTTTTTTATCGGTCGATTTACTAATGTATGCTTGTAAGCTTCGCTATTTCAACTTTATAATCGTCTATCTTCTTTTTTAATGAATAGTTCTCATTCAATAGAACTCCAATTTCGTTTTCAGCGATTTCAAGTTTTTTCCTAATTCTTCATTTTTTCCTTTTAATATATCTACATCTTCGTTTACATTTCTTATTTCTGGACAACTTCTGTTTATAACTTGGCTATCGACAATAATAGATTTGGTTTCCATATCACTGTCCCCTAGAGACTCGAAGGAGTTTTGCGTAGACACATTAACGGAATATCTTTGTCCTTCAGTCGTTTTTTCACTAAGATTTGGTGACGATGTTGAATTCTTTAAGCTAGCCGATGGAGTTGAAACTTTCGAACTGGTTGATAGGGGTGTTATATTCGGACTAGTTAATGGAGTTTTTGAGATTTTCGTTGATGGAGTTTAAAGCTTCTAGACTATCTGTAGAGCTAGTTGGTGTAGCTTGTGAGATCTTCGAGTTAGTTGATGAAGTTGCGACCTTCAAGGGTGCAGTTGGTGTACTATTTCTGCTGGGATTTTGATCTTGTAACTTTTGAAACCTTTGTTTCGTACAACAATCACACATCCAGTTCTTTTTGTTTTTTTCGCTCATAATAGTAAATGCAGAGTTTGTGATGTTCGTACATTTTGTGTGAAATACTTTCATGCAGGTGAAACAAGTAATCGATAACCTTTTATTTGCGATTTTATCACATTTTGCACATTTCACTGCCATTTTAGTAGTTTTATATATAGGTAAATTATTAACTTCAACAACGGCTGTCTCCTTAAACGCGTTCATAAAACGCTAGTCATAAGATTTCTGAACGATACCATAGACGTCACATTGATTGACATATAGACGTCAGTTTTTAAATGTGTCAGAAACAGGTGGCTGCTAACCCTAAATATTCTTCTTTTTTATGTTCATTTATTAGTTATAGGGTTGTTATTTTGAAAATATCTCTGTGTGCGTGAAATTCAACAGACTTTGTTTTGGTTCAGTGTTCACAAGTTTTATGCTAGGAACGGCTTACCGAAGTGTTGTGTCCATCTTCTGTTTATTTGCGGTGGTTACCGCTATGTTTTTACCGGATCCTCGGCGAGTTTAGGTTCGATTTTTCTTAATTATTTAGGCAGAGCTCACAGATACAATACTTGTTATTGTCACGTCACACACACACTCTTACTTAATATCTTTTACTTTTACTTTTACTTTTACTTTTACTTTTACTTAATATCTACAGAATATCAGACATTAATTGCTATTAATGTATGATGACTGATGACTCTTGACAGCATAACGAAAAATAGTATATCCACAAAGTTCCTATCCGATGTTATAGGTTTTCAAAGACGTTAATATTGGTGATTGATCGACATAATTAACATATCAATGATAAAAAAAAAGACAGATAGGCTACTTTTTAAATTTTAATAACCTTTATTCGACTGTATCTTCGTTAATATTTGACCCGAAAATCTAGTATGACAGCTAACTTTCAGGAAATTTATTGCTCTTAAACTTTGCCATACAAGTTGTACAAAAATTCAGAAAGGAGAATCTTTTCTACCTCTCGTTTTTTGTGACTCGGTGCCAAAAAATATAATACCTCGGTGCCGATAACAAAGCTGCGGGTCGCTTCTTGGACACACTAGTTGTAGTAGCCCCTGCCTTTACTTGCTTAGATACTTTTGAATGCCGTAAGTTCCCATATTTACAGAACAATTAAAACAAAGCGCATAATTTGTGCAAGTTACATGCTCTGTGTGCAAATTTCCTACAACTCCTTTATAGTAGTTATTGAAATTCAAACCTGGTCACATTAAAATTGAAATGTCAGTGTCATATTTGACAACTTGAAGATAATTTTTATGGATGGTACAAGGAGGATCGATCTCTCTTATAGGAAAACGGTCGAAAAAGTGTCCAGCGGTAAGCACTAAACAATAGTTCCAAATATCTCCGGGTGGCGCTAGGTATAGTTCAGCATTTGAAATGAATTACCGACATTTAATACTTATATGACATCTATACATATAATAAAGCTGAAGAGGGTCGAAAGTCTGTACATGGAAGATAATCGAAAAAAAGTTGGCTGGGGATACTTAGAATCGATAACAGAACACGTTCCAACAATTTTTAGAATTTTTGTCTGTTTATCTGTTTGTCTGTTTATCTGTTTATCTGTTTGTCTGTTTATTTGACCGCGCATCACGTGAAAACGGCTGAACGGATTTTGATGAAATTTTGTATAGATATAGTTTGAGTCCTGGTAAAGGATAATATATAGTTTTAATCCCGAAAATCAACCCTGGTGGGGGTGAAAATGGGGTTGAAAGTTTGTATGGAGAATTTTTAACCGCTGAAACGATTTAGATAGAAATGAGTATGGAGATAATTTGAGTCTCGAGAAACGTCAAAGGATAGTTTTCAAACCCGTGTGGGGGTGAAAAGGGGGTTGGAAGGTGGTATGAGGAATTTTTTACCGCTGAACTGATTTAGATGAAAATTGGTATAGAGATAGTATGGGCCTCGAGAAATGACAAAGGATAGTTAATTTTTCAAACCCCCCCCCATCTTACTTTCGAACCGTAGGTCCAAAAAATTGAAAAAAAGAAAGGAAGTGACGCCTGTTACCCGTCGATGCTTTAAATTTACCTTTACCCGCTCTTGAGAAATATTTGAAAATGTCATGAATGTCAAAGGGTTATTGCAGGTTCGAGGACTATATATGACGTACAAAGATGCATGGCCCAAACCAAAAAACTACTACAAAATCAACTAACGTTTATAGGACACCGTTTAGGTAGGAAATAGTAGTTTATGTAACTGTTACGTAATAAGGGTCCTTAAAACATGAGTGTGGTTTTCATAATAAGATCACACGAGTGTTTTAAGGCCTAATTACGTACAGTTGCATACACTGATTTATCTACACTCATATTATTTATCCTAAATGCATTATTCGGAAACCATAGAATGGCCGCCATTGCACCGCCATGGCCAACTCGATTGTGGCGGTTGTCGCGCGGGCGCGTATCGGCGGCCGCGCGGGAGCGTGCAGGTGTACATTATGTTATCAAAACTCATAACACATCAATATTTGAGCATGTAAAGTTAAAATTACGTTACTGATACTGATAAAAAGCTTATCATAGTAAAATCGGTTGTGGTAATGCTAGCATTGCCTACCGTTTCCAAACACGTTTTAGAGAACTTACAATGTGAGTGTAGATAAACATATCAAACGTTTTGTGAAGCAGTCAGATTAGAATTTATTTTTCTTTATAATTAAACAATAGGTACATTATCTGTCTCTCAAGCTGTTTTGATATGTCTTCTTGAAGAACTACGCCTTATTTTGTATCTTTAAGATCTAATAATGTATTACTGTTTTGAAAAAAATAAGTCCCGTCGAATTTCTTTTCGGTCATAATACTTCTTGGGCCAGAGGTGTAGGGTTAGAACCGGTGGTAGATTTGGAACGAAGTTCCTTATCGGACGGTTCGCGGATCCGGCCTAGGCGAAAAAAAATCACGTGACAGTCACGAAAAAGCGTCACGTCACGAAAACGCGACACCCATACGATTGAGACACATGTAAAATGGAATGGAATAAAAAATATATAAAATAGAATAAAGTGAAGTGAAGTGTAGTGAAATTGAGAAGTGACAAAGTGAAAAAAGTCGAGAACCTTAAAAGTCGAGAATTTTAAAAATGTCGAAAATGTCAAAATTTTAAAAATTTCCAATATTTCCAAAATTTCCAAAATTTCCGAAATTTCCAAAATTTCCGAAATTTCCAAAATTTCCAAGATTTCCAAAATTTCCAAAATTTCCAAAATTTCCATTATATCCAAAATTTCCAAAATTTTCAATATTTCCAAAATTTCTAAATCATCCAAAATTTCCAAAATATCTAAAATTTAAAAAAAACGCAAAAAAAATTAAAACCACAAAATTTACGAAAAAGTCAAACTGAAATAAAATTAAATAACATAACTTCGTTCCAATCGCACTCGATTCACATACTTTCCACGACACTCACGTATTTTATTTTTCTCTGACGTTCATTATTGCATTGTAATATGCTTACATTGACGAATAAATATCTTAATTTACACTAATATCATAAATCCTCTATTCCGCGTTCAGAACCGTATGTAATTAATTACCAACATTATTGCAGCCAGTAACGTAACATCAGTGTATTATCTGTGACAGTGTGGTAAAAACGTATGAAAATTCATTACCTACGGTAACGTAATGAAAATTCGCCCCCCCGACCGCCGGCGCAGTAATGTTGGTCATGGCGGTGTAATGGCGGTCATTCTAATGGTTTCAATGGATTTTTAATATGTGTGTAGGTAAAGCAGTGTATGCTTCTGTACATAATTAGGCCTTATTACGTAACAGTTATATCGCCATGTCCGTCCGTCTGTCCGCGGTCTAGCTCAGTTACCGTTCGCACTAGAAAGCTGAAATTTGGTGAGGCCTGATAAGAACTTTCAATAAAAACTATATTGAATAAAATCGGTCCTGCCGTTTTTGAATTATTAGTCAAAAACGCATAGTGAAAGGAAGTGCCGAATAGTAAAATGACGTAAGCGCCGCCAAATAAACGACCTTTTGAACGGATGTTTTGTAACAGGGCAGCATCTACGAAATTCTACACGGAGCATCGCCCGACATGCTCTTGGCCGGTTTTTTTTTGCATTGTTATCCCGGAAATCACCCCTTAAAGATTACTAATTCCAATTTCAGAAAATCCCCAGCCAGGTTATACGTAGCCTATAAAAATTCAACGTCTAAAAGAGGGGAGGGGGGTAGCCACTACACTCGATTGAGTTAAATTTGTATGGGTCATGGAACTCCCTCCTCCAAGTGCACCTCAAATAGAAAAAAATCATTTCTGCATTTGGACCCCCCCCCCCCCCATGTCAACCGCGCCTGTTCTTACCTTTCATGCTTTGACTGATTTGACGGGAGGATCGATTTGGATGATATTTGCAGTAGACATAAACATATAAAAACAAAAGTGGTCCTGTATCGTCCGATATACACCTACTATACTCTCTATGTCGTTTAAATCATGCCAAAAAAAAGGATTCATTTATGAGTGTAGTTTCATTTAGTGGTAATTGTAAAATATTTTATTAGGACTACTGTCCTCTAGCGTATCCATCTGTCAACTTTACTTCAAGTTCCGCCGCCAGGGTAGCGGGAGAGAAATTAGGGGTGAATTAGCCGCTTACTGACACAGACCGAATTCCACGCGGGCGGAGCCGCGGGCACAGCTATCTATACATATAATAAAGCTGGAGAGGGTCGAAAGTCTGTACATGGAAGATAATCGAAAAAAAGTTGGCTGGGGATACTTAGAATCGATAACAGAACACGTTCCAACAATTTTTAGAATTTTTGTCTGTTTATCTGTTTGTCTGTTTATCTGTCTATTTGTTTATCTGTTATCTGTTTGTCTGTTTATTTGACCGCGCATCACGTGAAAACGGCTGAACGGATTTCGATGAAATTTTGTATAGTGATAGTTTGAGTCCCGGGAAAGGATAATATATAGTTTTAATCCCAAAAGTCAACCCTGGTGGGGGTGAAAATGGGGTTGAAATTTTGTATGGAGAATTTTTAACCGCTGAAACGATTTAGATAGAAATGAGTATGGAGATAATTTGAGTCTCGAGAAACGTCATAGGATAGTTTTCAAACCCTTGTAGGGGTGACAAGGGGGTTGGAAGTTGGTATGAGGATTTTTTTTACCGCTGAACAGATTTAGATGAAAATTGGTATAGAGATAGTATGGGTCTCGAAAAAGGACAAAGGATAATTTCATCTTGAAAAAAGCCCCCCCCCCATCTTACTTTAGAACCGTACGTCCAAAAAATTTGAAAAAAATAATGGAAGTGAAGCCTGAAAGGTACTTTCAATAAAAACTATCTATCTATACATCTATCACGTGAAAACGGTTGAATGGATTTTGATGAAATTTTGTGTAGAGATAGTTTGAGTTCCGGGAAAGGACAAAGAATAGTTTTCATCCCGAAAATCAACCCCTGGAGGGGGTGAAAAGGGGGTTGAAAGTTTGTATGGAGATTTTTATTAGAAATTAGTATGCAGATAATTTGAGTCCCGAGAAACGACAGAATAGTTTTCATCCCGAAAATAAACCCTTTCAGCCCGAAAAGGGGGTTGGATGTTGGTATGACGATTTTTTAACCGCTGAACTGATAAAGATGAAATTTGGTATAGTATGGGTCTCAAGAAAGGACAAATGATAGTTTTCACTCCGAAAATCAACCCTAAAGGGGTGAAAAGAGAGTTGGAAATTTGTATAGGGAATTATTAACCGCAGAATCGATTTAGATAAAATTTGGTATGGAGATAATTAATTAAAAAGGAAATAAAATAGTTTTATCTCGGAAATTATCCTTTAAGCGGATGCAAAAGGGGTGAAAGTTTACATGGGGAAGAAACAACCAATAACCGCTGTACGTATTAAGATGAAATTTGGTATTTATATAATTTGTATACTCCCCCCCCCCCCCGACCGCCGCCGGCACGCATGGTTTCAGTGGATTTTTAATATGTGTGAAGGTAAAGCAATGTATGCTTCTGTACATAATTAGGCCTTATTACGTAACAGTTACATAAACTACTATTTATCTCTTTTTAGGGTTCCGTAGTCAACTAGGAACCCTTATAGTTTCGCCATGTCCGTCCGTCTGTCCCCGGTCTAGCTCAGTTACTGTTCGCACTAGAAAGCTGAAATTTGGTGAGGCCTGATTAGAACTTTCAATAAAAACTATATTGAATAAAATCGGTTCAGCCGTTTTTGAATTATCAGTCAAAATCGCATAGTGAAAGTAAATAAAGAAAGATAGTACACTGACGTAAGCGCCGCCAAATATCCATTAATAAACGACCGTTTGAACGGATGTTTCGTAACAGGGCGGCATCTACGAAACTCTACACTGAGCATCGCCCGACATGCTCTTGGCCGGTTTTTTTTGCATTGTTATCCCGGAAATCACCCCTTAAGGATTACCAATTCCTCAAATAGAAAACCGCGCCTGTTCTTACCTTTCATGCTTAGACTGATTTGATGGGAGGATCGATTTGGATGATATTTGCCGTGGACATGAACGTGTAAATACAAAAGTGGTATCGTCCGATATACACCTACTATTCTATGTCGTTTAAATCATGCCAATAAAAATTAATAGGATAAAAAAGTATTCTATTTTGAGTGTAGTTTCATTTAGTGGTAATTGTAAAATATATTACTAGGACTACTGTCCTCTAGCGTATCCATCTGTCAACTTTACTTCAAGTTCCGCCTCCAGGGTAGCGGGAGAGAAATTAGGGGTGAATTAGCCGCTTACTGACACAGACCGAATTCCACGCGGGCGGAGCCGCGGGCACAGCTAGTTCTAAATAAAAATATTCAGAGTGTTTTTCTTCTCCGCAAATAATTATTTTGTAAATATGTATGGATTTAATTTTGTTATATCAAAATTAATTTAATCAAATTTAATATCACTGTGGCGCCATCAGTTTATCGCCTTTTGACGGACATTTTTGTAACATAGAGATTTATATCCTTCTTGTACCATCCATAATAATTTTGTGATTATGATAATCTCGTTAAAAAGAATAGGAAAAAATAAGTTTTATCCTTTTCTTCGCTGCATTTAATTTAAAAATCGTTATTGCCTCATTGAAAACTCTATAATGTAACTATATTCATTTAATAAATCTATGTTATATACCGCCAGGAGTTCTCCGGTCATCGTCACCATGAATATATTGCTATTGTTTTATTTATTTTACAAAACAAATGTAAATGGCCAAGTTAATGCTAGTAAATAAAGAGCAGAGAAAACGTACAGATACGATAACGAATATCGTTCGAGAACATAAAAGGGACAAATTGCAATCACGATAAGCTTGGAGTTTGAATAGTTAAAAGTTATGGAACTATTAGAAAAGGTATTTGTGAAAGTAGAAGTGAAGTTGGAGTCTGAGGACGGCACGAGTGACTCGAGTGCCACTGAAGAGGTGCAGCCGAGTGACTTGGTGTTTACGGACCACCGTGAGTTTCTTTTATTATGTTTGAAAACACTATTGAACTGGAGACCTGGCAGGCGATTTTTAAGATTCAAGCGCTCGAATCTGACATAAAACTCTGTCTAAAACCATGCAATGGTAGTTTAAAAATAACAGTGATAGGAATTTAAAATCAAGAATAAGTAAACTTGATTTTTTATTTTTTATTAAGTATATATTTTTACTAGCTTTCCGCCCGCGACTTCGTCCGCGTATAATACGGTTCCTCATACAGAGTTCCATATCCAATTTTATCTTCTTAACTAACTTTTGTTAATCCCCGAACCATCTTCTTAATCTATTTATACTTATAGCTATTTTGGCGTAAAAACGGGTAACGTAGACATAGTTTCAGTTACAAATAAGTGTTAATATGCAAATAATAACGTAAATGGTCCCTATTATTTGCGTAACTTCTTTGTGTTCTATATAGTGGTGGTTTTATTTGGCGATACGATGACCAAACTATTGTCAGAGCTCACTCTGGAACATGGAAATGGGAACAATAATTCCTAGTAAATCTCAGACCAAAAAAATAGTAAATCTCTATACAAACTTTCAACCCCCTTTTAGCCCCGTTCTAGGTTGAAATTTGAAAAACGCTGAAATGGCGTTTATTATTTTTTAATTATTAGTAAACGTACGAAGTTTCAAATCACTAACTCTAACCACCCACCCACCCACCGATACAAACTTTTAACCCCTATTTTACCCCCTTAGGGATTGAATTTTTCAAAATCGCTTCTTATTTGTTGTACAGATTGTAAATGTAACCTGTCCTGCAAATTACAACTTTCAAGCTTCAGTAGTAAAGGCCTCCCATTCATACAAACTTTTCAACCCCGTTTCAACTCCTCTGGGGTGGAATTTTGAAAAACACTGAAATCAGTTTTTTTGCTTTAAAGTTAGTAACCCACAAACGAAATTTCAAGTCTGTCACAAAAAAAATTTAATCTCTATACAAACTTTCAACCCTTTTTTACCCTGTTAGAGGTTGAATTTTGAAAAACGCTGAAATTACTTTATTTGTTTTTTAATTATTCGTAAAGGTACGAAGTTTCAAATCTCTAACTCAAAATTTTAAACCCCATTAATTTTTCAACCTCGTTTCATCCCCTCTGGGGTGGAATTTTGAAAAACGCTGAATTTAGTTTTATTGCTTTGAAGTTAGTAGCTTACAAACGAACTTTCAAGTCTGTCACAAAAAAAAATCTCTATACAAATTTTCAACCCCCTTTTTACCCTGTTAGAAGTTGAATTTTGGAAATCGCTGAAATCACTTTCATTGTTTTTTAATGATTAGTAAACGTACGAAGTTTTAAATCTCTAACTCATAAATTTAAACCCCATCCATACAAACTTTCAACCCCTTTTTGTCCCTTTAGGGGTTGAATTTTGAAAATTCCCTTCTTAGTGGATACTAACGTTATAAAAACTACCTATTGTGAAAAATTAAGCTCTCTAGGTTCAACGGTTCGGGTTGGGCGTTGATTTAAGTGAGTCAGTTAGTCAGTCAGTCAGTCAGGACTTTTACATTTATATATATAGATTAGCAATTTTTTAATATCAGATTACTACTCCTCTGGCGCAGTGACCCAAAGTGGGTCTTGGCCTCCAACACGACTGCGCGCCACTGATCCCGGTCCTGTGCAGTCTCTCGCCAGTCGCCAGCTTGGAGCTCGCACAGACCCGCATCCACCACATTCGCCCATCGATACCTAGGCCGACCGACCGGGCGGCGTCCTGTCGGTTTTCCCTCGTATGCTCTTTTCACCGCCCGTTCGCTTCCCATCCATCATAATATCAGATTACAAATATCAAAAGTAAACTATTTATTTCATGGGAAAATAATGGCAACAAATGTTTGTGTGCGATTATTTTCGAATTTAATTTCCTTGAATTTCAAAAACCGCTCCCCCTGACCCTCGGCAGAGTGTTTATCCTCACGTGCTGGAGCCTATAGGGTTGCGACTGTGCAGTTTAAGAGGAATTTTCTCCCAACACTGCGGCTGTGGAATGAACTCGCTGCCAAGGTTTTCCCAGTAAGCTACAGTATGAGGTTCTTCAAAAAAAGTGTGTAGAGGTTCTGAGAGGGTAGGCAACACGCATGTGAATCCTCTGGGGTTGCAGGCGTCCATAGGTTACGGTGACTGCTTACCATCAGGCGGGCGGATGCTTATTTACCACTGTTGTAGTATAAAAAAAAGACCAAATCAAATTTTGTTAAACATTTGTATTTGTTAATTTATTTATTGTATGGCAACATGTCACTGGATAGATAGGCATTTATTCTGAGGTACTACTACCTACTACTACTACTAGTGGGAAAGCAGTTGATGTAGAAAATCCAGTAAGTGCTGCGAGGTCCAGATGGGACAGTGCAGCTGCCAAGTTTGTTACTCTTTTAGCACTACCCAGGGATTACGTATAGGGTTATCTAAGATGCTTCCTACGGAGCCAGAGTAACATTGATCCCCTGATTTGTTAATAAAACTAGAGAACAAAACAAATTAATTATTAAGTAATAAATATTTTGAATTTTTTATTTTAAGTAGACACACTACTATATAAATTATAAACTTAAATAGACATTATATACAAAGGAAAAAGTGACCAAGGCCTCCGGTGTCCAGGGCTCTGATCGAACTAGTCACCAGCCTAGCCGGAGGCATAGGTCACTTTTTCTTTGTATATGACATCTATTTACGTTGGTTTTGAAATGTTGTTTCAAACAGACAATGGACAGACCAGGACCAAAAGTCACTTGTGGAATTGTGAACACCTCCACTCTTAGAATAGTACGTGAGAATATGGCAACTAGTGAAAACTCATTTATTATTTATACAAAACATATTTATGATCAGTTTCTAAATAATAACTCAATCTTAAACTCTAAAAATTTACTTAAATATAGGTTACTAATATAACTCACGGTTTGGAGTCCAAGCACATGTGCTGGCAGGATATCGCGTTGACAGACTGACTTTTCACAACTACCTCACTTTGTACACCTGTGTCAAAACTACCTTCATTGTCCATACATAACATACCTCCCTCATTAAGAAAGTTCACTAATTTATAAAGTTCATTATTACTACTATTACTTAATCCTAATACTAATTACGAAAAACGAAATTGACAAGACGTCACGTCAAATAATATTATTTAAATTTTATATACTTCTTTTGTATATTTTCTATTATATTTTGGATTCAATCACCAAATTTTTTGTTAAAATCACCAAAAAGTGCATAGAACAGCAAATGGACGAAGACGGCGGTGGAGACGATGCGGAAATCACATCGTCTCAGCCAGAAACATCCTCATCATCTGCAACAACAAAAACACCATGTCCCGTATGTTTCCGTGATTTTAAGAAGAGAGGTTTAAAAAGACATATCCTCATGTCACATCAAGGTTATTTTAGTCAACCAACCATAGCGAACCCAAATGAAAGGCAAACTGATGAAACGGTACATCCACCTATCAACCAAACACAAACGCCAGAACCTATTCAAGACCTACTTCAACCAACTACATTAAACCAATTTGAAAGGCAATCAGACGTAAGAATTCATTTACCTATTAACAAAGCACAAATACCAGAGTCTATTCAAAACCTATTTCTCAAAGGATTTAACGCAAGGCTGCTTAATAGCGAAGGCGGCCCAGACACAATTTGGAGAGAACGCTGGAAAAAAATTATAAATTTTCGCAGTAAACAGTACAGCATTCCACAAGGAAACGTAGGCAGACACTTAACTACACTCCTAGCCAATGAAATTAAAGAACTTTCAAATAAACTGCCAGGAGAAGGACACTCTGAAAAAATATTCATTCTATGTAGTACAATACTTCAAAGAGATCCAATGGTCAAATCAGGCCATGATATCAGAAGAACTCTTCAAAGAAGAATGGAAATGTGGAATTCCGAACATTATGACGAACTGATTGCAGAAACCCTACTCTGCAATTCAAAATTTACATCAAGTAACAAGCAGAAACTGGACGAAGACCATGATGTCAGAATATTTAGCCGCCTAATGCTACAAGGAAAAATCAGACAAGCAAATAAATGGATAACAGGAAGATCAGGAGGCGGATATTTAGATCTGAATGAAAAAATTGGATACAAAACAGTACACCAAATATTCAAAGAAAAACATCCAGACCAAACAATCCCAGAATTATCTGACTCTTAGATCACCCTGAACTTCCTATTATAGTGAATGTTGATATTACTTCAAACCACATAGAAAATTGTCTGGTGGGGTCCGAGCGGCACAGATTCCGAACAATGGAAATCACTTCTTCGTTTTGGTAACCACAGTTCCGACCTACGGGAAGCAATCGCATCACTAACCAGGAAACTTAGCAGTGAAGTCGTTGAATGGGACTGCATCAGAGCACTGTTGGCAAGAAGAGGAATTGCTCTAAACAAATGTCCAGGCGTCCGTCCAATTGGGATCAGCGAAATATTACAACGCATAATCGCAAAGGCAATGGCCACCGCCACAGGATCTGATGTTCAACAAGCATGCGGCTCAGATCAGCTCTGTGCCGGCATGAAATCAGGAATTGAAGGTGGAATTCACGCTATGACCCAATGCTTTAATGAAGGCGAAGACGACCAAGGCCTGCTTTTAATAGATGCAGCAAATGCCTTCAACGCATTAAGCCGCCCAATCGCCCTTTGGAATGCTAGAGTCTACTGGCCCCGTTGTGCAATATTTCTTTTTAATACATATAGAGGATACGCTGTCATCTGCCTATCAGGATCTGAAGACTTTATCCTTAGCAAGGAAGGAATAACACAAGGTGACCCGTTAGCCATGCTAATGTATGCAGTCGGGATTTAGCCACTTATTCAAAGCTGCAAAGATCGAGGCAAATATATCCAAAATTGGTATGCTGATGACTCAGCCTGCTTTGGTAAACTTAAAAATATAAGACATTGGCTGGAAAAACTCATGATACAAGGACCGAAATACGGCTACTTCGCAGAACCCACAAAAAGCTATGTAATAATTAAAAATGAATCTAACGAAGAAGCTAAGAGATTATTCGAAAATATGGGTGTCAAAATAGTAACCTGTCACCGTTTTCTAGGCAGTGTCATCGGGAATGAAAACGAACAAAAAGAATATATCAAAGAAAAAGTAACTGAATGGACCAATTGCATACGGCTACTGTCAAAAGCTAGCAAAAACACCCGCAATTAGTTTATACAGCTTTCACAAAATCACTTCAATGTGAGTGGAGACATTTGCAAACAGTAATGGATAAAACCGGCGAAGAATTTCACACTTTAAACGAGACGATAATGTCAACGTTGATACCTTCCATTCTTGACAGAGAAATCACTTCTATAGAACAGGATCTATTCAACCTGCCAGTGAAGCTGGGCGGTCTTGTCATTAACAATCCATTAAAAAACACTGAATATTATAAATCATCCGTTGAATCAAATAAATTACTAATTCACGCAATAAAAATCCGGCCAAGTGCGAGTCGGACTCGCGCACCGAGGGTTCCGTACAAACCTGTAGGTATATAAGTAAAAGTTCACCCAATGCATTGACATTTTGCATGCAATTGATTTTGTTACAGCTTAAAGGTATTATAGACCTGAGTATTTAATATGAATTTCAATTTAATACCTCTACGCGTTTACGAGGAACAAGGTAGTAAGTTTAAAATTTAAAAAAATATTTTTTGTACGATTTTATTAAAAATGTCTACTTTTCGTAATTTTTCCTTTATCTGTGCTATATGAAGTTTCTTCGTGTCAAGTTTCAAGTTTCTGAGTTTACGGGAAGTACCCTTTAGGTTTTGAGTTTCTTGCGAGTACTCAGTTTCAAAATATGAGACTTAAATCGCTATTTCTTTTGATTGCGTTGACATAAAAGTTTAGTTTTTTCGACATCTGAAAGGTCCAATAGCCCTGAGTAATTGACATGAATTTCAATTTAATACCTCTACGTGTTTACGAGGAAAAAGGTAGTAAGTTTAAAATTTAAAAAAATATTTTTTTGTATGATTTTACTAAAAATATCTACTTTTTGTAATTTTTCCATTGTCTATGCTATATGACGTTGCTTCGTGCCAAATTTCAAGTTTCTGAGTTCACGGGAAGTACCCCGTAGGTTTTGCGAGTGCCGAAAAACTCTAAAATTGCAGCATAAACGACTGTATCTTTTGATTGCGTTGGATTTTAAGTTTGATTTTTTCACAGCTCCAAGGGACAATAGACCTGAGTATTTGATATAAATTTCAGCTTGATACCTCCACGCGTTCCTGATAAAAATGGTCTTGACAGACAGACAGACAGACAGACAGACAGACAGACAGACAGGCGGACAACAAAGTGATCCTATAAGGGTTCCGTTTTTTCCTTTCGAGGTACGGAACCCTAAAAATACAGAAAACCTGGACCTAATAGCCCATCATACTCATGCAGCAGAAACCATGAGGGTGGCCAAATTGACGAGACATTTGAACGAGAGTGATAGATGTAAAGATGTTTTATCCAAATTACTGAGTAAGATGCAAAGATGTGTCCAAAGAGTAGTTGAATCGAACTCTTCACAATGGCTGTCAATCATCCCTACCACCGCAAACAATACCGACCTGCATCATCATCATCATATCAGCCGAAAGACGTCCACTGCTGAACATAACCTCCCCCAAAGAGTGCCACAATGACCGGTCCTGCGCCACCCGCATCCAGCGGACTCCCGCGATCTTCACCAGGTCATCAGTCCACCTTGCGGGGGAGACCCCCCGCACGCGGCAGCGTGGGTAGACACCCACGCTGCGCCTTCCGGTTCGTGGTCGCCACTCGAGAACCTTTCCGCCCCAACGGCCATTGGTTCTACGATACCGACCCTACCGCCACCCAATTTAAGATAAGATAAGATAAATTTATTCATAAAGCCAATTTACATGTCAAATCAAAACACTTAAAGTAAAAATTCACATTATTAAAATGCTTAAATAAAATACAAATAAACAATCTTTAAAATACATTAAATGCATTATTTAACGGTACAAAGTACCTCTTGAAACTTTTTACAAGTAACAAATTCTTTGTAGCTGTAAAACGGGTGCTCGACAAGCCATTTCTTTAGTTGGCACTTAAAGCTGCTTAAGTTGGGAGCATCCACTACAATTTGCGGCAACTTATTGAGCACTATGGGTCCCATCACATGTGTTAGTTTTTTTGACTTTGCCATACTGCAGCCAATGAGAGCAAGCTTTCCGGCATTCCGAGTGTTGTAATTATGGATCATTCTATTTGTTTTGAAGTCAGGTATATTTGTTTTCACAAACATAGCGACTTGCATAACAATTAATGCGGGTAATGTGAGAATACCCAATTTATGGAATAGTTCTTGAGCGGGCGTGTCGTATGGCACCCGAGCGATACACCTGACGGCACGTTTCTGAAGGCGGAAAACTCTCTCCCACTGGACGCAACGGCCTTAGAGCTCAGCGCCGTACTGGATTAATGAGTGTACGGTAGCAAAATAACACGCGCGAGCAACTTCCGGAGTCACCGTTCTCACTACTCTGCTGAGAGCGAAGCACGCGCTTGCAAGCTTTCCGCACAGTCTATCGACATGCTTGTCCCACTTCACACCAGTGTCAATGTCAAAGCCTAGGAAGGTTTTAGAAGCAACTTGCTCTATCAACATTCCATCCAGCCTTACCCTCAATGGTTCAAGATAGCGGCCCGACAGATTAAAATGCATATAATGTGTTTTTTTTATGTTCAAGGCGAGTCCGTTATACCCGAACCACTGAGCCAGCTCCGCGGCCACGACATTTAATGCTTTGCCTACACCATCTAATGTGGGCGCAGTAACGATAGCAGCGACATCGTCCGCATACATTAAGATTTCCCCAGCTTGAATTGCTTCGGGGAGGTCATTTAGCAATAGCGAGAACAGTATGTTCGACACGGACGATCCCTGGGCTACACCTATTTCTGCCTCCAAAGGATCAGATCTTATATTTCCTCCTTCTCCAACGACTATTTGCAATCTTTTATGAAGAAGGCATTTAAGGAGAGACAACTCCGTGCCGTGGATTCCATAGTGCTCCAGCTTACAGGCGAGTACCCCATGGTCGGCCACATCAAACGCCTTAGAGAGGTCACACGATAAGACGGCTACGTGCTGTTCACTCTCTCTGGCAGCCATGACACGGCGAACTAGTTCGCGGGTTAGTGATGTCGTGGACCGGCCCATACGGTATGCATATTGCCTGTCCGACAATACACCCGTTTCAGTTAGAAAGTGTGTGAGACGACTACTAAGACCAGTCTCAAAAACCTTAGCTATCGCTGGTATTATTGACACCGGCCTATAACCATCTATATCTCCCCTCTTTCCTTTCCCTTTGAATATGGGAGTTACCTTACTCGTCTTCAGTGGTGCCGGAAAAGCGCCCTCTTTAATGGAGCGGTTAAATAACGCTGCCATAGCAAATGCAAGAGGGAAAGGCGCTAGTCTTAGCAGCTTCATACTGATACCATAGATATCCTTTGAAGCCTTAGGAGGGATTTGCGACGTGATTAGGCGATATACTTCATCGACAGTAAATGGTTTGAGTGTGAGACAATGCGCCGACGCTGGCCTAACATCATGCAGGGTACGCAGAACACGCGTAACGTCAGCGCGAGGCGCTCCGCATGCCATTACGGCACCCAGAAATCTAGAATTCATGGCATTTAGCGCACATTTCTTGGTAAGGTACCTTGAGCCGTCATCATTCAAAAGCACATCTGTTACTTCTACCTGCGGGGTATTATTTTTATCACATCCTTTATTAACAACCGTCCACATAGTTCTCGAAATATTTTTACTAGATTTAATCAAATTTTCATAGTGTCTGGATTTCTTACTCCTAATTAAATCATCATAGCGAATTCTCATGTCCGATATAATATCATTAATTAATAAATAGTTAAGGTGCTTATTTCTAAATTGAATAATGTCAAATAACAAGGATTTATAAAGTTAAATGTCTGTAGTAATCCATGATGATTCATTCTTATTTTTATTATGTCTTTCTAAGTGGAAAGCAGATTTCGAATTTGTTAATAATTATATTTATTATAGAGGTCGCTAGAGCCGCAGCATCTAAGTTTTTTGCAATAATAGTGTGACGTCACGACGACGTCACAGCGCCGCGACAACCGGAGCGGCGGGGTGCGACGCGCGGCGAGCGGAGAGCAACAGCCGCATCCCCTCCACGCGCCCGGCCGCCAGCGCCGCGCCGCGCCCATATAAGCCCGCCCGGACCGTGCCGCAGTGGCAGTCGATGTTCCGAGCTCGAGCGACGAACACCGGCTGCTAAGTCCTAGAGGGCCGCGCGAAATCACGCTTCGTTAGCCGGAGGACTTTCCCGTTCCCCTTCCCCCGTAGTATAACCTCAGAGGGCCGCGCGAAATCTCGCGTTGTTAGCCGGGAGGTTTCCCCAGTTAGTCCCGATACCCGTAAACCCAGAAGGCCGCGCGAAACCTCGCGTCGTTAGCCGGGGGTTTATTCCTGATCCCGCCGTTCCACGGGGAACACTCCGACGTCCTATCCTAAGCCGGGATCACCGTACCGGATAAAGACCGGACTATTACGTAGCATAGAATCTAGCTCCCTTCAGGAGACCTAACTTACAACTTAGACTAGGTTTACCTTCAATAAAGGGCGTACAAGACCCAGTTATATTAGTTACCTTGGTGTTTTACTTTAACCCTATCCTCCAAACCCTGAGTTAGCCTGGAAACCTTCACAAAGCCCCTCAGGCTGAAGGATATGTGTGGTTGCCCTCACGACAACCATTACATTTGGCGCCCAACGGAAAAACTCACATACAGGAGTTTTGGTTAGCTCAGGAGGATAAGGGTCGATGATAAAGATTTTTTTTTCTTTTTATTCGACGCGTCCCACTCACCCGTAAATCGGGAGGAACCGGAACGTTTCAACGTATCACCGATGCCGACATCCTGGATATACCACTTGAGGAAAGAACAGTTAACTTAATGAACCAATTGCATACGGCTACTGTCAAAAGCTAGCAAAAACACCCGCAATTAGTTTATACAGCTTTCACAAAATCACTTCAATGTGAGTGGAGACATTTGCAAACAGTAATGGATAAAACCGGCGAAGAATTTCACACTTTAAACGAGACGATAATGTCAACGTTGATACCTTCCATTCTTGACAGAGAAATCACTTCTATAGAACAGGATCTATTCAACCTGCCAGTGAAGCTGGGCGGTCTTGTCATTAACAATCCATTAAAAAACACTGAATATTATAAATCATCCGTTGAATCAAATAAATTACTAATTCACGCAATAAAAATCCGGCCAAGTGCGAGTCGGACTCGCGCACCGAGGGTTCCGTACAAACCTGTAGGTATATAAGTAAAAGTTCACCCAATGCATTGACATTTTGCATGCAATTGATTTTGTTACAGCTTAAAGGTATTATAGACCTGAGTATTTAATATGAATTTCAATTTAATACCTCTACGCGTTTACGAGGAACAAGGTAGTAAGTTTAAAATTTAAAAAAATATTTTTTGTACGATTTTATTAAAAATGTCTACTTTTCGTAATTTTTCCTTTATCTGTGCTATATGAAGTTTCTTCGTGTCAAGTTTCAAGTTTCTGAGTTTACGGGAAGTACCCTTTAGGTTTTGAGTTTCTTGCGAGTACTCAGTTTCAAAATATGAGACTTAAATCGCTATTTCTTTTGATTGCGTTGACATAAAAGTTTAGTTTTTTCGACATCTGAAAGGTCCAATAGCCCTGAGTAATTGACATGAATTTCAATTTAATACCTCTACGTGTTTACGAGGAAAAAGGTAGTAAGTTTAAAATTAAAAAAAATATTTTTTTGTATGATTTTACTAAAAATATCTACTTTTTGTAATTTTTCCATTGTCTATGCTATATGACGTTGCTTCGTGCCAAATTTCAAGTTTCTGAGTTCACGGGAAGTACCCCGTAGGTTTTGCGAGTGCCGAAAAACTCTAAAATTGCAGCATAAACGACTGTATCTTTTGATTGCGTTGGATTTTAAGTTTGATTTTTTCACAGCTCCAAGGGACAATAGACCTGAGTATTTGATATAAATTTCAGCTTGATACCTCCACGCGTTCCTGATAAAAATGGTCTTGACAGACAGACAGACAGACAGACAGACAGACAGACAGGCGGACAACAAAGTGATCCTATAAGGGTTCCGTTTTTTCCTTTCGAGGTACGGAACCCTAAAAATACAGAAAACCTGGACCTAATAGCCCATCATACTCATGCAGCAGAAACCATGAGGGTGGCCAAATTGACGAGACATTTGAACGAGAGTGATAGATGTAAAGATGTTTTATCCAAATTACTGAGTAAGATGCAAAGATGTGTCCAAAGAGTAGTTGAATCGAACTCTTCACAATGGCTAACCCAGAATGGTAAACCCAGAAGGCCGCGCGAAACCTCGCGTCGTTAGCCGGGGGTTTATTCCTGATCCCGCCGTTCCACGGGGAACACTCCGACGTCCTATCCTAAGCCGGGATCACCGTACCGGATAAAGACCGGACTATTACGTAGCATAGAATCTAGCTCCCTTCAGGAGACCTAACTTACAACTTAGACTAGGTTTACCTTCAATAAAGGGCGTACAAGACCCAGTTATATTAGTTACCTTGGTGTTTTACTTTAACCCTATCCTCCAAACCCTGAGTTAGCCTGGAAACCTTCACAAAGCCCCTCAGGCTGAAGGATATGTGTGGTTGCCCTCACGACAACCATTACATTTGGCGCCCAACGGAAAAACTCACATACAGGAGTTTTGGTTAGCTCAGGAGGATAAGGGTCGATGATAAAGATTTTTTTTTCTTTTTATTCGACGCGTCCCACTCACCCGTAAATCGGGAGGAACCGGAACGTTTCAACGTATCACCGATGCCGACATCCTGGATATACCACTTGAGGAAAGAACAGTTAACTTAGACAGCTGAGGAAAGGAACATACAGACTGAAGGTCTAAACGTGGAACAGATACGAAAACTATTGGTAGAGGCCGTGAAAGAAGACGACGACGAAGGCAAACCCGACGAGTTAGGAACACCAGACAGAAAACAAACTACAAAGATGGAACAGCCTAACAAAGATTTGAGAAAGATAATCAGGGACTGGAACCTCACCTTTAAACCAACAGACGACGCAGTCGAGTTTATCGAAAGACTGGAGGAATTAATAGCGGCAAGTAGTATAACAAAAGAGGACGTTTTGCCTATCCTGCCCCGGATACTACGGGAGAAAGCCTTACTGTGGTACAGAAATAACGCAGAGACATGGGAGACATGGGAGGAGTTCATCACACTGTTTAAACTCTACTATTTTCCGACAAATTATGAAGAAACCCTAGGAAAGGATCGTAGCCAGGAAACAGAGGTACAGGGAAAGTTTTACAGACTACCTAACTGACCTCCAGACATTGATGCGAAGGTATGGAAAGCTAACCGATAAAGAAAAGATAAACCGTATCCACGAGAACATGCAGAGTAGCTATAAATTATATATTAAAAAACAGGACTTCGAAGATCTGCCCGGATTACTGCAGCTCGCTTCCGAGTACGAGAATATAAAGATGACACCATTTAGTGACAGGTTCAGTATGAATAGGAAATCATACGATGTCAACCAAGACACAACCTCACAGGAAGGAGCAGGGACACCCTATTCAACCAGTCAATCAAGTAAGTCATCGAACTACATGAATCAATACCAACCGCAAGGCAAAAGCACCAATTCAGGAAACGACACCAAAGTCAACCCCACATACAACACACGTACCTGCTGCTGGTCATGCGGGAGAACAGGACACTTGACTAGGAAAAATCAGACAAGCAAATAAATGGATAACAGGAAGATCAGGAGGCGGATATTTAGATCCGAATGAAAAAATTGGATACAAAACAGTACACCAAATATTCAAAGAAAAACATCCAGACCAAACAATCCCAGAATTATCTGACTCTTAGATCACCCTGAACTTCCTATTATAGTGAATGTTGATATTACTTCAAACCACATAGAAAATTGTCTGGTGGGGTCCGAGCGGCACAGATTCCGAACAATGGAAATCACTTCTTCGTTTTGGTAACCACAGTTCCGACCTACGGGAAGCAATCGCATCACTAACCAGGAAACTTAGCAGTGAAGTCGTTGAATGGGACTGCATCAGAGCACTGTTGGCAAGAAGAGGAATTGCTCTAAACAAATGTCCAGGCAGTTGAATCGAACTCTTCACAATGGCTGTCAATCATCCCTACCACCGCAAACAATACCGACCTGCATCATCATCATCATATCAGCCGAAAGACGTCCACTGCTGAACATAACCTCCCCCAAAGAGTGCCACAATGACCGGTCCTGCGCCACCCGCATCCAGCGGACTCCCGCGATCTTCACCAGGTCATCAGTCCACCTTGCGGGGGAGACCCCCCGCACGCGGCAGCGTGGGTAGACACCCACGCTGCGCCTTCCGGTTCGTGGTCGCCACTCGAGAACCTTTCCGCCCCAACGGCCATTGGTTCTACGATACCGACCCTACCGCCACCCAATTTAAGATAAGATAAGATAAATTTATTCATAAAGCCAATTTACATGTCAAATCAAAACACTTAAAGTAAAAATTCACATTATTAAAATGCTTAAATAAAATACAAATAAACAATCTTTAAAATACATTAAATGCATTATTTAACGGTACAAAGTACCTCTTGAAACTTTTTACAAGTAACAAATTCTTTGTAGCTGTAAAACGGGTGCTCGACAAGCCATTTCTTTAGTTGGCACTTAAAGCTGCTTAAGTTGGGAGCATCCACTACAATTTGCGGCAACTTATTGAGCACTATGGGTCCCATCACATGTGTTAGTTTTTTTGACTTTGCCATACTGCAGCCAATGAGAGCAAGCTTTCCGGCATTCCGAGTGTTGTAATTATGGATCATTCTATTTGTTTTGAAGTCAGGTATATTTGTTTTCACAAACATAGCGACTTGCATAACAATTAATGCGGGTAATGTGAGAATACCCAATTTATGGAATAGTTCTTGAGCGGGCGTGTCGTATGGCACCCGAGCGATACACCTGACGGCACGTTTCTGAAGGCGGAAAACTCTCTCCCACTGGACGCAACGGCCTTAGAGCTCAGCGCCGTACTGGATTAATGAGTGTACGGTAGCAAAATAACACGCGCGAGCAACTTCCGGAGTCACCGTTCTCACTACTCTGCTGAGAGCGAAGCACGCGCTTGCAAGCTTTCCGCACAGTCTATCGACATGCTTGTCCCACTTCACACCAGTGTCAATGTCAAAGCCTAGGAAGGTTTTAGAAGCAACTTGCTCTATCAACATTCCATCCAGCCTTACCCTCAATGGTTCAAGATAGCGGCCCGACAGATTAAAATGCATATAATGTGTTTTTTTTATGTTCAAGGCGAGTCCGTTATACCCGAACCACTGAGCCAGCTCCGCGGCCACGACATTTAATGCTTTGCCTACACCATCTAATGTGGGCGCAGTAACGATAGCAGCGACATCGTCCGCATACATTAAGATTTCCCCAGCTTGAATTGCTTCGGGGAGGTCATTTAGCAATAGCGAGAACAGTATGTTCGACACGGACGATCCCTGGGCTACACCTATTTCTGCCTCCAAAGGATCAGATCTTATATTTCCTCCTTCTCCAACGACTATTTGCAATCTTTTATGAAGAAGGAATTTAAGGAGAGACAACTCCGTGCCGTGGATTCCATAGTGCTCCAGCTTACAGGCGAGTACCCCATGGTCGGCCACATCAAACGCCTTAGAGAGGTCACACGATAAGACGGCTACGTGCTGTTCACTCTCTCTGGCAGCCATGACACGGCGAACTAGTTCGCGGGTTAGTGATGTCGTGGACCGGCCCATACGGTATGCATATTGCCTGTCCGACAATACACCCGTTTCAGTTAGAAAGTGTGTGAGACGACTACTAAGACCAGTCTCAAAAACCTTAGCTATCGCTGGTATTATTGACACCGGCCTATAACCATCTATATCTCCCCTCTTTCCTTTCCCTTTGAATATGGGAGTTACCTTACTCGTCTTCAGTGGTGCCGGAAAAGCGCCCTCTTTAATGGAGCGGTTAAATAACGCTGCCATAGCAAATGCAAGAGGGAAAGGCGCTAGTCTTAGCAGCTTCATACTGATACCATAGATATCCTTTGAAGCCTTAGGAGGGATTTGCGACGTGATTAGGCGATATACTTCATCGACAGTAAATGGTTTGAGTGTGAGACAATGCGCCGACGCTGGCCTAACATCATGCAGGGTACGCAGAACACGCGTAACGTCAGCGCGAGGCGCTCCGCATGCCATTACGGCACCCAGAAATCTAGAATTCATGGCATTTAGCGCACATTTCTTGGTAAGGTACCTTGAGCCGTCATCATTCAAAAGCACATCTGTTACTTCTACCTGCGGGGTATTATTTTTACCACATTCTTTATTAACAACCGTCCACATAGTTCTCGAAATATTTTTACTAGATTTAATCAAATTTTCATAGTGTCTGGATTTCTTACTCCTAATTAAATCATCATAGCGAATTCTCATGTCCGATATAATATCATTAATTAATAAATAGTTAAGGTGCTTATTTCTAAATTGAATAATGTCAAATAACAAGGATTTATAAAGTTAAATGTCTGTAGTAATCCATGATGATTCATTCTTATTTTTATTATGTCTTTCTAAGTGGAAAGCAGATTTCGAATTTGTTTATAATTATATTTATTATAGAGGTCGCTAGAGCCGCAGCATCTAAGTTTTTTGCAATAATAGTGTGACGTCACGACGACGTCACAGCGCCGCGACAACCGGAGCGGCGGGGTGCGACGCGCGGCGAGCGGAGAGCAACAGCCGCATCCCCTCCACGTGCCCGGCCGCCAGCGCCGCGCCGCGCCCATATAAGCCCGCCCGGACCGTGCCGCAGTGGCAGTCGATGTTCCGAGCTCGAGCGACGAACACCGGCTGCTAAGTCCTAGAGGGCCGCGCGAAATCACGCTTCGTTAGCCGGAGGACTTTCCCGTTCCCCTTCCCCCGTAGTATAACCTCAGGGCCGCGCGAAATCTCGCGTTGTTAGCCGGGAGGTTTCCCCAGTTAGTCCCGATACCCGTAAACCCAGAAGGCCGCGCGAAACCTCGCGTCGTTAGCCGGGGGTTTATTCCTGATCCCGCCGTTCCACGGGGAACACTCCGACGTCCTATCCTAAGCCGGGATCACCGTACCGGATAAAGACCGGACTATTACGTAGCATAGAATCTAGCTCCCTTCAGGAGACCTAACTTACAACTTAGACTAGGTTTACCTTCAATAAAGGGCGTACAAGACCCAGTTATATTAGTTACCTTGGTGTTTTACTTTAACCCTATCCTCCAAACCCTGAGTTAGCCTGGAAACCTTCACAAAGCCCCTCAGGCTGAAGGATATGTGTAGTTGCCCTCACGACAACCATTACGTTTGGCGCCCAACGGAAAAACTCACATACAGGAGTTTTGGTTAGCTCAGGAGGATAAGGGTCGATGATAAAGATTTTTTTTTCTTTTTATTCGACGCGTCCCACCCACCCGTAAATCGGGAGGAACCGGAACGTTTCAACGTATCACCGATGCCGACATCCTGGATATACCACTTGAGGAAAGAACAGTTAACTTAGACAGCTGAGGAAAGGAACATACAGACTGAAGGTCTAAACGTGGAACAGATACGAAAACTATTGGTAGAGGCCGTGAAAGAAGACGACGACGAAGGCAAACCCGACGAGTTAGGAACACCAGACAGAAAACAAACTACAAAGATGGAACAGCCTAACAAAGATTTGAGAAAGATAATCAGGGACTGGAAACCTCACCTTTAAACCAACAGACGACGCAGTCGAGTTTATCGAAAGACTGGAGGAATTAATAGCGGCAAGTAGTATAACAAAAGAGGACGTTTTGCCTATCCTGCCCCGGATACTACGGGAGAAAGCCTTACTGTGGTACAGAAATAACGCAGAGACATGGGAGACATGGGAGGAGTTCATCACACTGTTTAAACTCTACTATTTTCCGACAAATTATGAAGAAACCCTAGGAAAGGATCGTAGCCAGGAAACAGAGGTACAGGGAAAGTTTTACAGACTACCTAACTGACCTCCAGACATTGATGCGAAGGTATGGAAAGCTAACCGATAAAGAAAAGATAAACCGTATCCACGAGAACATGCAGAGTAGCTATAAATTATATATTAAAAAACAGGACTTCGAAGATCTGCCCGGATTACTGCAGCTCGCTTCCGAGTACGAGAATATAAAGATGACACCATTTAGTGACAGGTTCAGTATGAATAGGAAATCATACGATGTCAACCAAGACACAACCTCACAGGAAGGAGCAGGGACACCCTATTCAACCAGTCAATCAAGTAAGTCATCGAACTACATGAATCAATACCAACCGCAAGGCAAAAGCACCAATTCAGGAAACGACACCAAAGTCAACCCCACATACAACACACGTACCTGCTGCTGGTCATGCGGGAGAACAGGACACGTGACTAAAGACTGCCGATCGACAAGGAGGATATTTTGCAGTGAGTGCGGTAGACAGGGAGTCCTGAGTAAAAACTGCTGTAAAAGGAAACAATGGGGGAAAAATGAAGCTGTAGGAGCTGCAGGAGATGAAAACCGAGAGGACAACCGGATATACGAACGGATCCAAATAATGGGGAAAGAATATCGCTGTCTCCTAGACACAGGCTCAACAAACACTTGACACGTTGACCAACAGACATACGAGGAATGCATGGAGAATGGTGCAGAGGAAAAAGGAGTACAAAGGGAAGTAATACTCGCTAACGGGGGAAAAACGCGAGTAACGAAAAATATATTAGTAGACATTCAAATGAGGAACGCCCGATTTAAGCATTGGATCCGCGTGCTACCCTCCGCCTCATGCACTATCATAGGCATGGATATATTGAAACGAGCCGGAATGTCAATGACATGGGCAACGGACAATCCCGTCAAAAGAAAAGATGACGGCGACACAGGCGGAAGTAGTCGACCAAAACAGAACGAGAACGACAGCTCAGAGCCACAACATAGCGGAACTGAGGAGCAAGTAAGCCAAATTAGACCGAGTTCAGATAGGACTGATATCGGTGACAGTAAACACGAATGCACTGAGTTACAACGGCAGGAATTACAGACACCACCACAACAAGAATTTACAAAAGGCGAGAAAGCCCCGAAAAGAAACACGCGTGCGGAACATAAAGTAAAACGTAAATACACAGAACCCGTAGAACAGAAATATTAGATATGTTTGGTTGCCCTCACGTCAACCATTACAATATTATCCCAATCAACGCTAGCAATTGCTGTAGTAAAGTTATTTTGGTTATCATCGGTGAAATACCTACAATACGACTTATGGGTGTTGTTTACTTCATTTTCATGTCGTAGTCTTACTTCAGCTTTGATCGCAAGATGGTCACTTAAATTGCTAGTTACGGGCCCTGCTACCACCGAGGTTGTTGTCAGGTTTGAGTACACGTTGTCAAGACAGGTCGCAGTAGTACTGGTTATACGGGTATGGAAGTCTATTATATTTTGAAACCCTTGTGTTCTAAGTATGTCGCGCCACATATATAAATTCGCACAGTTCTATATATGCACGTAATAGTTATTCCATAGTCGATAAGGTCTATGGCAGAAATTTCAGAGTACTTTTCTCGCGATAAGTTCACTAAGTCGGTGTTTTCTGTAGATATCACACTATTACGTGCATATATACAAGAACCACCATGCAGCGCGCTGGTCCTACAATAACACGACACTAACTTATATCCATCAATTTGTACACACTTTAATTTCGGTAGCGATAACCAATGTTCCGAAATCCCTAGGATGTCACATTTCATTTCACCTTGCAGCAGCACTTCAAGGCGAAGTGTTTTATATTGCAATGCAGCTATATTTTGATGGCATACTGTAATTGTTCTAAGCGAGCCACTTGGTGTGTTGCGATGTTGTCCGCTGCTCGTTGTGACTGGCGGCCGGGGCCGGTTCTGGCATGCGCTCGCGGCGGCGGGGATCCGTAGCGGTGGTGGGAGTGTCGGCGGGTCGCGCGCCTCGCGCCCCGCCAGTGCGACGTCGAAACCACTCAGAAATCTTTACGCCCGGTGGCCACGAAGTTGGCGTATAAACTAAATCTTGTAAGCGCCCGAGGAAACTAATTATGAACGATGCATGTTTATCTGAATTAATATTTCGTTTTTCTACAGTTATTTCATCGCTATGTATGTGTTGTTTTAGATATTTGAAAATATTTTCAGAGGTCGTCTCAGGTCGAAATAACCATGCCTGTACATACTTACTTCGTTCAACCGTTTGAAGATCTTTATCTTTTCTACCGGCTCCTATAAGAATGGGTCCAAGTTTATTAATTTTTAAAGACGCCCTTGCCTTGCGCTACGCTCACGAACCCGGCAATCTTCCTCAGGTTTGCGACGGATGCGGCGAAAATAATTTTGACCTAAATCATGCCCTAAACTGCAAAAAAGGCAGCTTAATTAAACAAGGTCATGATCAACATAGGGACGATTGCAAGAATTGGGCCGAACTAGCTTGGGGTAAAGGCACAGTTGAACCAATAATGCGTGATGCAAGTGCTACACAGCCAGCCCTCATAGGAGACTTATTACTAAATAGCGTATGGGAACCTGCAAGGAAAGCGTTCTTCGACGTTCGCATTGTAAATGCTGACGCTTCCTCTTACAGCAACCTTACATGGCAAAAAACAGCACAAAAACACAGCCGAGAAAAACATCTAAAATATGACCGAGCCACGGAAGACTTAAGAGCCTCTTTTACACCTTTAGTAATCTCATGTGATGGAGCCTTAGGGCCCCAAAAAACTCATATACTCAGTAGTATATGAGTTTTTTGAAAAAAAACAGCATCCAAACTATCATCCAAATGGGAAAAACCATACTCTCAAATAATATTCTGGCTAAAAGTTAAAGTACAAATATCGGTCATTCGAGCAGTCTCCATGAGGGTGAGAGGCACTAGAAGACGCATCAAGGTCTTCGAATGCGAAGACGGCGCCGGAATTCTATACTAAGCTCTATCTTACACCCAACCCCCCCCCCCCCTTTCCCCGTTAATACCGTCATCGTCCATTTTTGTATATATTTTCTGTTTTGTATTTGTATTTTATTCTAATAAAGAAATTTTACATCCTAATACTATGCTACTGTTACACAACTCTAACACCCCCCACTATTCATCCCCCGCTTCTACATCCCTACATTCGGACAACTCTAACTCACTGTCACTATCTGCCAGGGCTATTCTCTTAGACTCGGGTGAGTTTGAGGGTGTGCTCTGTCTGGCACGCTTGTGGCTGCTGGATACGGTATTTTGCGAATTTTGCTGTATGATAATGTCCTGGGGTCCAGACACTCCTATTATGTCTGCCCAACGGTGTGGTAATGGTATAGAAATTCGGGAATCTTCATCGTCATCATCCTCCGCGTCATCGGTTGCTTCTGGGACTCTTTGTTTTCCTTCTTTCCCCCCGCAACCGAGCATCTGGTTAATATGTCGCACCAACAGCTTATCATTCCATTTTACCATGTATCTGCAGACCCCTAATCGCTTTGCTACTGTCCCTTTCAACCAGCGTGGTCCACCGCAGTAGTTCTTTACGTATACACACTGTCCTATTTCAAATTCTCTGCTTTTTATCTCACTGTTCTTTTCTCTAGCTTCAATGTTATCTGTGTCTTCGAACGACAGAGGGTTTAATTTGTGAAATTTCGTCCTAAAACGCCTGTTGTTCAAGAGTTCAGCTGGAGTTCTATCGTTGACGCTGTTTGGAGTGGTAAGCCATACAGCATTGCTGGCAGCCTTGCTTGCCGCGGTCCCGCTTTTAGTTTTCTTAATTTAGCCTTCACCGTCTGCACCGTTCTCTCCGCCTGACCATTCGTTGCAGGGTGGTAAGGGGCGGATATCACTTGACCCTCTAAAAAATTTCGGAATTCCTCTGAAACAAAACTTCTTCCATTATCACTTACAAGTACATCTGGAAGTCCTTGTTCAGCAAAAATATCGCGCAAAACTCTTATTAAAGTAGAACTACTCATATCTGGTACGATTTTCACCTCTGGCCACTTGGAATATGCGTCAATTATTATTAAAAACGTCTTTCCTTGGAATGGGCCCGCGTAATCCATATGTAGTCTAGACCATGCTTTATTAGGCTTTATCCACTGATGCGTAACTTTAGGTGGTATATTCCTATTCTCTGCACACACATTGCAGCTTTTCACCATGTCTTCAATCTGCTTATCCATTGCCGGCCACCAAAAGTAGCTTCTCGCCATCGCTTTTGTAATCACAATAAATAAAATAAATAAAAATAAAATTTATTTATTTCCAGACAACATAGGTCCATACATAGGTTCGTAACAAATGCTTAAAAAACTAAAGTTAAACCTAAATTTTAAAACTAAGACACTATAAATAAAATGAGTTAGTAAAAAACAAAATAATTAAAACTAAAAGCCCTGCAAACCAGCTGAGCCGTGGTTGGTGGTTCACCGAGGCGCACGCACAATCGGGGCATGCAGCTCGTTAAACCTGCCGAGCACGGCGCTGTCCTGCCTCCCGGCCACGACCTGCAGGACTCTGTTGGGGCTTCCCCTGACTCGTTTGATGAGCGACGCGACTTTATTGCGCATGAGCGCATAGAAGTCATCAGTATGCGCATCGGCAAACATACCTGAAGCGCTGCAGTATCGAGGAAGCCCCACCATCGCCCATACAATATGCGCAGGGTATTGTACGCTCCTTGGGTGTAGTTGGTCCACAGACTGCTGGTGTAGAAAGTTTGGCAGTATGCCTTAAAAAGCGTGACCTTGACCTCCAGTGTGCAACCAGCAAATCTGCGAACCAGCATGTTCCCTCTTACAGATAGTGCCCTTCGTTCTCTCTCGATGTCACAATCATCTTTTAACTCCTCATTTACAATGTGCCCAAGGTATTTAAATTGCGAGACTCTCTGCAATGGCGAACCATTGAGGTAAACTGGAGGAACAGATGCTGGAAGTTTATTTTTGCCTTTAAATACCAAGAGCTCACTCTTTTTGGAGTTGTACTTCAACCCATGCTTTTCAGCATAGGTCTCACAAATAGCTATTAATTTACGCAAACCCCCAATCGTGGGCCCCAGCAGCACCATGTCGTCTGCGTAGCTTATATTATTAAAACTAACTCCGTCCACATGGCATCCAACATAGGTACTGCTGAGTTCCTCAATCAGCTGATTTACGTAGATGTTAAAGAGCCTAGGAGAGGTTAGACCCCCCTGCCTTACCCCGCATTCAAGTCCATACTGGTCAGACAACGAGTTGGCCCATTTTACATTGTTTGTTTGATGTTGGTACCAGTACGACAATACACTTATGAGTTCAACAGGGACACCCGCATCCTCGAGCTTCCCCCACAGAACCCCATACGACACCAAGTCGAAAGCTTTCGACAGGTCCAGGAAACAAGCGTACACAGGCGTTTTACGGTCTAGGTAGTACTTAACTGTGTTCTTTAATGATAGTATAGCAGTCTCAGTACACAGGCCCTCCCGGAAACCAAACTGTGCATCGTGGAGCTTAGTGTGTTTACTGAGATGCCGATCAATCACACTATCAAACACTTTCGCTATCACGGTAGCCAGTGAAATAGGCCTGTAATTACCCTTGTCCGCTATGTCTCCTGTTCCGTTCTTCACTATAGGTACAACCAGTGTCCGCATTAAGTTCTGTGGGAGGTACGAGTGACCTAAGCATAGATTAAATAACAGGGTAAGTACTCGCGGTAGGTGCGGCCCAGCATGCTGCAGGTGCTCGATACTGAGCCCGTCATGGCCAGGCGACCTCCCCCTCTTCATGTTCTTAATAGCATCTTTAATTTCTTTGCAACCGAAGACGAGGCGTTCGCCCGGCCGCGCAGGCCCCCGCCCACGCACCCGCTGCACCGACCCTAAAGGCGAAGTCACCCTAAAATGATCCTTAAAAAGATTAGCAATTTTAGATGGATCTGTAACTCCATTGATACTAATAGGTAAGCTATTCTTTTTATTCAATTTCTTTGTACCTTTCCAAAATTTTGAAAACTGTTTTTGAGAATGATGAGACGCCAATTTATCCAACTCAAACTGCTCCTGCTGTTTGAGTTGCCGCATTGAACAATGCCGTCATGATTCATATGTAGCTCTTCCAACACCTTTGCTCGCAACTTTTCTGGTATCACCACTCTATTTCCCCATAGAATACAATCCTTATACATGGATAACTCATCTCTTTTCTGCCAGTAACTGTTATACTCATCATGGCTTTTCCCAGGCCATCCGTTACGTATCCAATATAGCACCTTACTTAGACACTTATCCTTTTCGTCGAATTGGCCACTTCGGTGGCAGAAAATTCCAGTTCTATAGGCGTCTCCTCTATTAATAGAACCCCTGAAAATTCTTCTTCCCGTATTTGTGTATCCGCGGGACCTGGCCAACGACTAAGAGCATCTGCATTTCCAATTTTTTTCCCTTCGACATATTGGATCTCGTAGTCGTAAGAATTCAATAGAAGTGCCCACCTTAGCATTCTCGGTGAAATAATGTTTGGTATAGGCCTCTTTGGATCAAATATCCCCAACAGAGGTTTATGATCTGTTATGGTAATCACTCTCCGACCACTTATAAACTGATGAAACTTTTTCAACCCATGTATTATTGCCGCTACTTCCTTGTCTATCTGTGCATAATTACGTTCATGTGTGTTCATAGTTCTCGAGGCAAACATCACGGGTTTGACCGTTCCATCACTCATCTCATGTTCTAACACCGTTCCCAAACCATACTGCGAGGCGTCACACGATAAAATCAGTTTCTTTCTTACATCATAATGCACTAGAGTATCTTTACTGGACAGCATCTTCCTCAGCTTTTCAAATGAATCCTGATGTGACTTCTCCCATTTCCATTGGCTTTCTTTGTCTAGTAACCTATATAATGGTTCCGAAATATTCGCTTTATGTGGCAAAAACCTATCATAAAAATTTATTAGCCCAAGGAATGCTTGGAGTTCCTTTACGTTTCGTGGTGCCGGAGTCTTCTCAATCTCACTAATCTTTTCCTCGCATGGATGAATTCCCAGCTCGTCCACAACAAACCCAAGGAATTTCACACTTCTGGCTGCAAATTTACATTTGTTTTTGTTCACCCGTAATCCGGCTTGGTGTAACTTCTGAAGCACTGCTTCGAGTCTTGTATTGTGCTCCTGTACTTCGCTGCCGGTCACCACAATATCGTCCAACAGTACGGCTACCCCGGGGATACCTGCCAATAATGTTGACATCAGTCGTTGGAATATACCAGGGCATGCTTTTACCCCAAAAGGTAACCTTTTCATTTTATATAACCCTTTGGGTGTATTGATAGTTAGCAAATTTGCTGTTTGTTCGTCTACCATTACTTGGGTGTATGCACGTTCCAAATCGATCTTTGTAAATAAAACACCCCCTTGTAGCTCCGCAAATGCTTCACTAAGAGTAGGCAAAGGGTACGTGTCGGTATCTGTCACGGCATACACTGTAGCCCTATAATCCCCGCGCAGGCGCACCTTACCATCAGCCTTAAGCACTGGGACTATGGGTGTGGCCCATTCAGAATGTGCGGTCGCCTTCTGCTTGTAATATATCCAACTCTTCGTAGATTCGACTGTTCATAGCGAACGGTACCGGTCTGCTCTTATAAAATACAGGTTTTGCCCCCTCTCTTGGCCTGATACTTACTACTGGTCCTGTATATTTCCCTAATCCTTCCTGAATACTTCTCTTGTATATCTTTTAACTTTGTGACCAGTTCATCTCTGTCCACTTCTAAGTTATATACCCCCTGCAAGTGTATACCCAGATCCTGGAACCAATTTTGGCCAATCAAACTTGGCCCATTGCCTTTAGCCACAATAATGGACAAGTTTTTCTTCATTCCTTTATATTGCATTACAACCGTAGCTTTACCCAGTAAATACAGCCTGTTATCCGTCCACACCTTTAAAGATACACCAACATCATTCATATCTAGACTCTGGCCCCGCCAAATCGTCTTAGCGGTCTGTTCACTTATTAGACTCTAAGCGCACCCGGTGTCAACTTCCATATTTACCGGGACTCCATTCAGCGTTAATTTCATAATATAAGCTGGCATTGTGCTATCTTGCCTCATGTTATTGACAGTAATTTCTTCGTATATTCCATTAAAATTTGACTTCTGTACATTACCTCCTTTTCCCTTCAACATGCAAACAGCCCCGTAACTCAATATGTCCCGTTCTTCCTCAGCCATGGCACCGGGACCATTTAAACCTGCACTGTCCCTTATGAGCCCTGCCACAACGAAAACAAGATAACCTTTCCATCTGCCTTTCATTCTTCTTGCTTGTAAATTTATTTACTTCCATTGGTACTTCTATATCCGCTGGAACTTGACTGGAAGAAGCCGGCATAATAATACTCGAATCTATCCCTGCCGCCTCATGAGACAAAGCAATCTCACAAGCCTGATCAAATGTCAATGTACTTTGTTGTAACAGCTTCTTCCGTACTTCTTTATCCCTTATACCACATACTAAGCGATCCCGCAGTGTCCGATCCAAATCTTCAAAATTACAGTCGATACTCAATTTCCTCAGTTATGCTATAAAATCCTTAATCTTTTCACCTTCCTCTTGATATTTGGTATGAAATTTGTAAGACTGGATGGTTTCATTTGGCTTAGGGTGGAAATGATTGTTCAACTTACTTACAATTGTTGTAAAAGTAACCTCACTTATTTCAAGCGGGGCTATCAATGATATAATTAGATCATACAAGTCGGAACCACACACAGATAATAAATTCGCTTTTTTCTTAGCATCCACTTCAATGTCACTTGCCTGCAGACAGAAAGTAAACCGCTCTATATATTTTTTCCAGCAGCCATGTGCCACATCAAACTCCCCAAACTTTATGCCCATTATGACCCGTGAATCTTACTTATATGTGTTTTTCACTCAAATCACACACTTTTACACTTTAATCACGCTCTATTTTCCGAATTGTCTCGTCGCCACTAATATAACTCACGGTTTGGAGTCCAAGCACATGTGCTGGCAGGATATCGCGTTGACAGACTGACTTTTCACAACTACCTCACTTTGTACACCTGTGTCAAAACTACCTTCATTGTCCATACATAACAGTTACAAATAAATGAAATAAAAACTAACTTAAAAGTAACAAAAAAAGTCCCCGAGATAATGTTCCCTGCGGAAGAGTGTCCATAATGCTAACATTCCCCCGCTGAATGGCAATGCCGATTCTTTGGCCAAGGAATGGGCCTGCCCTAGGGTCCTTAGTAATGTCAAGGAGCCTCTTTTCAACCGACTTCAAGATTTCAAAGGAGGAGGTTATCAATTCGTCGGGATCTTTGTTTTTGTTTTTTTTTTTATGTATGTTCACCGATTATTCAAAATCGGCTGGACCGACTTGGAATAAAATTTTTGTTTCACAGTTGGTCCCATTGTAACTAGATCAGGATCTGATGATGGGATCGTGGAGAAATCGAGGGAACTCTTCAACTATTATAGGCACACCTATAGTGATTTGCGTATTTTTACAGGAGCTGGAGCATTTGCTTTTGGAATGGTGGAGGCTAAGTGAAGTCGATTCTTTTGAGTTTAAAATTATTTAAATGTTTAAATAAACCATGGGCATCCTGACACCAAGGTCACAAAGTCTCAACTGCAAACGCCGCAAACATGTGGCTGTTTGAGAGACCAGCATGTTTGCGGCGCTTCAAAGCTTCAGCTGCTGCTGCAGCATTTAATAATAAAATAATAAAAAAATATTGTCGCAGAAATCCAGAATCGAAAACAAAAAAAAATACAAAAAGAAATACAGACAGGTAGACATACACCGAAGTAAACAAAAAACATAAGACAATACATAAGAAGGGAAAGGAAAAAAAATACAAATAACAAACAACTTAAAAACTAGGTTAAACTAAATTTCGCGACACTAGGCTCGGAGCTCAGCATTTGCCGCGAGCTCGGTCGGCTGCACAGCGCAGCGCTGTTTTTGAGCCCGCGCTTGTCTCTTGGCTTATACAGATTAAAAATTAAAAGCTAGCTAAAGGGGAAACATTTAGCCATCTAACATTCATCCTGTTGTTTTCAGCATGCATCAAGGTAGAAGCAGGATTTGTTGAACGCGTGGAGAGCGAGACAGCAGCTCCCTGTGAGAAAGAGACAGTGTCTCTTTGTGAAAATGAAACGGCTTCCTGCGAGAACGGGACAGCACCAGTACTGCAGACCACGACTGAGATTAAAGAAGGATTACAAGGTAAATATTGTATATCAAGGATCAAGGATGATATAAGGAAAGGATTGACAATGTATCTTGTAATGTATGTAATGATATATGTAATTTATGTGTAAGAATTGAGGATGCAGTTTCGCATCTTTTTAAAGTTTTATGCTTGTTTTCTGTATCGTTAGAAGCACCGCCTACAATCTTTCTGCTTGGCCCTAAGGTTGACTGGCAGAAAAAGCCTCATGGCATTAAATTCGCCTTTTGTACGATAAGTTTTCTTTTTGTGCAATAAAGATTAAATAAATAAATGTCCATACAAAACGTCGTTCCTGTATTCCTGGCTAAGGTATTAACGCCGATCTATTATTTCACCAACGCAACAGATCTCAGTTTCATACATTTTGTTCGGCGTTAACGCCGCCACATTAACTCCACAGATGGCGCTGTGGCATCTTACCGAAAACAGACGTTTAGGCTGCGTTTCCACCAGAGATGTGCTAGGTAGATGAGCGGTGCGTGTGTATGCGTAGCGAGGAACGTTGAACGTGGAGCATTGTGAGTGTTTCTACCAGAGATGTACGAAGTAGCTGAGTTGAGAAGAGCTGCGAAGATGTGTTGCGAGGGTGTGTAGCCTTTTACAAACGCCGTCTAGTAACTGATAGTTTAGTACCTCGCAACCAATGATATTTACTATGGATGGGTTATACTCTAACAAAATGAGCAGAAAAAATACTTCCAGAGTTATTTCATAACCTAGCAACGATTCTGTTATGTTTATCTATTTTGACAATCATTACATCTTTGTCAATCTCATTGTTAGAAAATGTCTCTCTCACGCGGGTGACGGGAGCTCATTGGCACGTCCGCAACTCACGCTGGCCGGTGCGCGACTAGCGACAATTGTTTGAATTCACTCATTTTAAGTGCTTCAATTTTGGAGCGTGCATAACCCATCTGTCATATCATACCTCGCCACACATTCCGCGCAACACAATCCTCTCAACGCATTCCTTGCAACACATTCCTCGCACACATCATTCCCTTGTTTTATAAGTACAAAAACCTTGCTCCGCTCAGCTGTTCCCACTAGAGCTGTGCTGAGCGAGGATAGGTAAATAAAGCATTTCTTATGGGTTTTGATAAACACATCCTCGCAACGCATCCTTTCACAGCTCTGGTGGAAACGCATCCTTAACTAGCAGTTGGAGGAACGCGATTTTCTATGGTCATTGTCAATATTTACTTGTATCATCCTTGTTGTATATTTATTATCAACTAGCTTTTGCCCGCGGCTTCGCTCGCGTTAAATTTGGGGTAACAAACCATACAAACTTCCACCCCCCATTTTAGGGAAGTGGGGGGTTAGAAAGAGACAAAAAGTAGCCTATGTCACTCTCCATCCCTTCAACTATCTCCACTTAAAAAATCGTCAATTCGTCGCCCCGTTTTGCCGTGAAGGACGGACAAACAAACAAACACACATATACACTTTCCCATTTATAATATTAGTATGGATTTAGATGTAGATTAAGAGTAGGGCCGCCTGTAGATTGCTGGCCGCGTTCATTCAGCTCAGTTTCCTGGAGTGTAAACTGCAGGTTATTGTCCCAGCTGCATTCCTATACTAGTCTCTCGAATCTTCTCGTTTCCCGGCAGAACAGAAGGACATCCTTGAGACTGATATCCATTAGTTTGCATTTCTCTAGTTAACTTTAGTCAAATACATAATAGCGTGCTGCGACGTAGATAAGTTGTATTTAGCAGACTTGCTAATACATGCTTGTTAGTTAGGAAAGGAGAAAAGGAAGACCCGGGTATGTCCTTAAACTACGTCCACGTATGGGTACTGCGGATGTCATCTCGCTATGTATGGTTGGGCACAGCACAGCGAATGTTATCTCACTAAAATCTGGAGCAGAGCCCGACTGGGGAAGTACCTCCACCTTACAGAAAACCACAGCCAAATAGCACTAGACCCTACTCATAGTGTTGTGTTCCTGCTGGTGAGTAAGGTTGCCAAAGAGCTCAAAGAGTGTGTTGACGACGAGGAATCCTTTTGTTCCATAGCCGCCAACACAGTGAATCCTTTTTTTAAAGGGTCGGCAACGCGTATGTGATACCTCTGGAGTTGCAGGCGTCCATAGGCTACGTTAGTTGCTTATCATCAGGCGGGCCGTATTCTTGTTTGCCACCGTCGTGGTATAAAAAAAAAAACTTTGCCACAGTGTGGACAGGGGGATCCCTACTTATGCCTATTACCTTGAGGTATCTGTTAAGGGTGTTATGTCCGTTGATGATACCGGTTGGTAGACTTACTAGTTTTAGAAGATACCAGGCTCTCCTGTGGTCTATACCTTTGATTCTTATTCCATTGAACGTACGGAACCCTCCATTATGCGTGGTCCGACACGCACTTGGCCGTTTTTTTTATTATTTGAAAGCAGATTTTCTAGCGAGTGACCTTAAACATATTTTGTCATAAATGGCTCAGCCGTTTCGGGTGGATAATAATAAATTAATTTAAATTCATAGTAGTTAAATACGTAATTTTAGTATTTCATGTTGTCTGGTATTTAATGTAATATCATTTTTTTATAGGAACGAATGTATACAATCCTACATCTTTTATTTTCCGTGCGAAAATAAAGATCAAATGAAATAGGCATAAGAAGTCACAAATTTTCGAGTTTTTGAAATAGGGAACGACAATTTGAATTTTGAAGTAGTTTTTATTACGTTTATTCATGAAGTACACAAATTTTACATATGAATTTACGAAAAAAATACAAAATAAAAACGTAGAAGTGGATGCTGACAATCAATAATGTGTCAACCCACGAATGAGTTTTGAATGCCGTTTTGTAGCCTGTTTACTGATCTACGTTTTGCGAAGATCCTATCCCATCCCACACCCCAATAACACAAATCCCATATCATGTGGTATATAAATCTGTAACAGAAGTTGTTACTAATAGTTCATTGCAAGCTCTACATTTTGATATAAAAATCTCATTTTACAAAAAAAGTGACTACACATGTTCTTTCCGTGTACCCTTCAAATAACTATTGCAGAATCACATGTCAAATAATACATTATAGCAAACACTTTTAGGCTAATGGTAGATTTATTAGTTAACTTTGTTGTTAAATGTTCATTTGTCAGAAAGATCTGATAAAAAATAAAATTTTATTGGTTAATTATTTGGTCATGAGAATATTTTGTCTAAAATGCTGTTGTAAAATGAAGATTTGCCAAACATTGATCCCAGCAGAAAAGTGCAATGAATCTTTTTTATAGAAAATTATTTGTGGACGAATAAAGCAAAATAATTTGTTTTCGTATGAGCCACCGTTACTGAGTTATTTACGAAAAACCAAAATAAGGGACCTTTACAAAAAAACCGAGCATTCGCCGAGTTTGGGCCAAAATGACAGTCGAAGCGCTCGACGAAAGACGGAGGAGAGACCGCGAGAAGTATTACGATAAAAAGACGAAAGGTTTGATTAAGACGATTAGAGATTTACCGCCCGGTGAGCAGAGGAAAACAAGGGAATTATGGAGGGAGAAAGCGGCGAGAAAACGAGAAAAGGACTACAATTTCAAGAGAGTTCTGAAACTTAGGATTAAAGATAGATAAGAACAACAGATACAACATTTCCAACGCGAGTATGTACTCTAGTATAACTTGAGTTCGATACTAGCATTCACTCTTATTCGGCTTGCTTACGCTGATCCTAACTTTAACGAAGCGCTCCTTCGTGACGCTTTTGTATGTTGATTGAAGAGCGTCGTCAGCCGATGGCCCAGAGGAGGGGCAAGTTGATATAAATGAAGGGTGAAGAAAATATGATGCTGTGTTTTTAAATATTATTGTAATTCAATGTTTTCGCGTAAAATTGGGAGACAAATAAAAATCTAAAAATATACGACCGACCGACCGACCGACCGACCAACCGACCGACCGACCGACCGACCGCCGACCGACCGACCGACCGACCGACCGACCGACCGACCGACCGACCGACCGACCGACCGACCGACCGACCGACCGATTGACTGACTGACTGACTGACATATCAACGCACAGCCCAAACCGCTGGTTCTAGAGATTCCAAATTTGGCATGTAGGTTCCTTATAAGGTCTAGGGGTGCACTAAGAAAGGATTTTTCAAAATTCACGCCCTAAGGGGGTAAAATGGGGGTCCAAAGTTTGTATGGCGAATCAAGATTTGTTAGACTATTTTAATTGAAACTTCACAGGAGTATTCCTAACGATCCAAATCCAAATTCCAAATTATCTTCGATCGAAATTTAAATTTGTTTCCCCACGCCCCGGCACACATCTTCGTTCTTCTCGTTTTCTAAAGCTCATTGACAATGTGCCCCGACATGGAACTGGTTTTATGTCTAATTCTTTCACCATCCAGGCAATCCGACTTTGGAATGTTCTGCCGCTCTCTCTCAGGCAAGCTCAGACTAAATTCACTTTCAAGCGCTTGTTGCGCAAGCATTTCCTTGACAAGCTTTCTTCATCGTCCTCCCGGTATATAACATATATGTATGTATGTTTATTATTATATGTATTTGTGTAAGTTTATGAATATCTATCTATACATATAATAAAGCTGAAGAGGGTCGAAAGTCTGTACATGGAAGATAATCGAAAAAAAGTTGGCTGGGGATACTTAGAATCGATAACAGAATACGTTCCAACAATTTTTAGAATTTTTGTCTGTTTATCTGTTTGTCTGTTTATCTGTTTATCTGTTTATCTGTTTGTCTGTTTATTTGACCGCGCATCACGTGAAAACGGCTGAACGGATTTTGATGAAATTTTGTATAGAGATAGTTTGAGTCCCGGGAAAGGATAATATATAGTTTTAATCCCGAAAATCAACCCTGGTGGGGGTGAAAATGGGGTTGAAAGTTTGTATGGAGAATTTTTAACCGCTGAAACGATTTAGATAGAAATGAGTATGGAGATGATTTGAGTCTCGAGAAACGTCATAGGATAGTTTTCAAACCCTTGTGGGGGTGAAAAAAGGGTTGGAAGTTGGTATGAGATTTTTTTTACCGCTGAACTGATTTAGATGAAAATTGGTATAGAGATAGTATGGGTCTCGAGAAAGGACAAAGGATAGTTTTCAACCCGAAAATCAACCCTAAAGGGGTGAAAAGGGAGTTGGAAATTTGTATAGGGAATTATTAACCGCAGAATCGATTTAGATAAAATTTGGTATGGAGATAATTTGAGCTCTGGAAAAGGAAATAAAATAGTTTTATCTCGGAAATTATCCCTTAAGCGGATGCAAAAGGGGTGGAAGTTTACATGGGGAAGAAACAAAAAATAACCGCTGTACTGTCAGACAACATGGTCCATTTTGTTAGTATACATTCTAAGTTGTTAGTAAGTAATCTTATTAACATACTTAAAATAAAACATAAAACATCTAAAACTTATATTCTAAATTGGACTTTATCAGTTTGATCAACCCGTAGACTATCGGGCAATCAAATCTACCGGCAATCATCCTCAGAATGTTGTTGCTACTGCATATTTATAACATGTTACCCGTCGATGCTTTAAATTTACCTTTACCCGCTCTTAAGAAATATTTGAAAATGTCATGAATGTCAAAGGGTTATTGCAGGTTCGAGGACTATATATGACGGACAAAGTTGCATGGCCCAAACCAATAAACTACTACAAAATCATCTAACATTTATTTAGTACACCGTTTAGGTAGGAAAACATATCAAACGTTTTGTGAAGCAGTCAGATTAGGATTTATTTTTATTTATAATTAAACAATGGGTACATTATCTGTCTCTCAAGATGTTTTGATATGCCTTCTTGAAGAACTACGCACTATTTTGTATCTTTAATAATGTATTACTGTTTTGAAAAAAATAAGTCCCGTCGAGTTTCTTTTCGATCATAAGACTTCTTGGGTGTAGGGTTAGAACTGGTGGTAGTTTTGGAACGAAGTTCCTTATCGGACGGTTCGCGGATGGGGGGCTAGGCGAAAAAAAGTCACGTGACCGTCACGGCACGAAAACGCGACACCCATACGATTGAGAAACATGTAAAATGGAATGAAATAAAAAATATATAAAATAGAATAAAGTGAAGTGAAGTGAAGTGTAGTGAAAGGTGAAAGTGAGAAGTGACAAAGTGATAAAAGTCGAGAACCTAAAAGTAAAAAATATCGAAAATGTCAAAAATGGCAAAATTTCTAAATTACAAAAATTTCAAAAACTTCAAAAATTTCCAAAATTTCCAAAAGTTCCAAAATTTCCAAAGTTTCCAAAATTTTCAAAATTTCCAAAAAATCCAAAATTTCCAAAATTTCCAAAAATTCGAAAATTCCCAAAACTCCAAAAAAAATAAAATTTCATAAATAAATAAATTTCCACAATTTCAAAACTTTCCAAAATTTCAAAATAATTAAAACCACAAAATTTACGAAAAAGTCAATAATGATATAAAATAACATAACTTCGTTCCAATCGCGTGTTTCACGACACTCGTGTATTTTATTTTTCTCTGACGTTCATTAGTGCATTGTAATGTGCTTACATTGAAGAATAAATATCTTGATCTTTTTTTTTTTTTTATACTACGACGGTGGCAAACAAGCATACGGCCCGCCTGATGGTAAGCAGCTACCGTAACCTATGGACGCCTGCATCTCCAAAGGAGTCACATGCGCGTTGCCGACCCTTTACAAAAAGGAGGATTCACTGTGGTGACGGCTAAAGGAACAAGAAGGTCCCTCATCGTCAACACACTGGATCCTCTGATCTATACCAATATCATAAATCCTCTATCGGAACCGTATGTAATTACCAACATTATTGCAACCAGTAACGTAACATCAGTGTATTATCTGTGACATTGTGGTAAAAACGTATGAAAATTCATTACCTACGGTAACGTAACGAATATCCGCCCCCCGACCGCCGGCGCAATAAGGTTGGTCATGGCGGTGTAATGGCGGTCATTCTAATGTTTTCAATGGATATGAGTGTAGGTAAAGCGGTGTATGCTTCTGTACATAATTAGGCCTTATTACGTAACAGTTACATAAACTACTATTTATCTCTTTTTAGGGTTCCGTAGTTAACTAGGAACCCTTATAGTTTCGCCATGTCTGTCCGCGGTCTAGCTCAGTTACCGTTCGCACTAGAAAGCTGAAATTTGGTGAGGCCTGATAAGAAGGTTCAATATAAACTATATTGAATAAAATCGGTTCAGCCGTTTTTGAATTATCAGTCAAAAAAGCATATTGAAAGGAAGTGCCGAATAGTAAAATGAATATCCCTTAATAAACGACCTTTTGAACGGATGCTTTGTAACAATCATGGACCCTCCCCCCCCCCTCCAAGTGCACCACAAATAGACAAAAAAACATTTCTGCATTTGTGACCCCCCCCCCTACCCCAATTTCAACCGCACCTGTTCTTACCTTTCATGCTTAGACTGATTTGACGGGAGGATCGATTTGGATGACATTTGCCGTGGACATAAACGTATAAATACAAAAGTGGTCCTGTATCGTCCGATATACACCTACTACTCTATGTCGTTTAAATCGTGCCAAAAAGAATATATAAAAAAAAGTATTAATTTTTGAGGGTAGTTTCATTTTGTGGTAATTGTAAAATATTTTATTAGGACTACTGTCCTCTAGCGTATCCATCTGTCAACTTTACTTCAAGTTCCGCCTCCAGGGAAGCGGGAGAGAAATTAGGGGTGAATTAGCCGTTTACTGACACAGACCGAATTCCACGCGGGCGGAGCCGCGGGCACAGCTTGTAGCTCAATATGTATATATTGTTAGTTTTTTTTTCTCTTTTAATTCTGTCATATTTAATGGACCCTGCACCTACTTAACCTTTCTGTTTAGCCCATTGGTTGACTGGTAGAGAATGCCTTATGGCATTAAGTCCGCCATTTGTACCATCTTGTATTGTGCAATAAAGATTAAATAAATAAATAAATGAGTAAACACGTGTTTCAGGTTTTTTGAAAATCCAACCCCCAAAAGGGGCAAATGTGGTCACAAAGTCTGAAAATTTGGCATTTCATAATGTTATCAATAGGTTGGATCAAATTAGGGAATCTCCAGATTGGACAGCAGCGGAGCAGGTAAGTAAAATTAGGAACAATAAACAAAATTTTAAAATAAACAAAGCAGAGTGACTACTAATTTTGACAAGGCGGTCCGAATAGTTGCTAAATTTTGTGGACGATTTATTTAGAAGAAGGGGGATTGCCTCGTCGAAGATGGGAGAGCCGAGAATTTTGTTTAATCTGAATTAAATCTGCTAGGACCGTCTGCGCGTCTCCGCCTAAGGTCCCATCGTCGAGATACCACACATTTAATTTAGAATTTAGATTGTGGATTATTGGATTAATAGCCAAACTAAATATAGCTGGACCGAGAGGATCACCCTGCTGACAACCTACGGCCGAAAGGATTTCATTACTTTTGTGTACTAGTTTTGAGGGACAATGGTAACACTGGAGAAGAAAGTTATAAATTTCCGGAACATGTATTTTTATTTCATTTAGCAGGGTGTCCCTATTGACCGAATTAAATGCGTTCTTTACGTCTAATTTTAGGAGAACCTCGCAGGAGTCACCTTGTGTGAAGGTGCGTACGGCATGTACCGCCGCCTCGCAGCCTCCACGAGTACCAAAGCCGACTTGTGCGGGTTCAAAAAGGGACTGTAATTTTTTTCTAGTGAGCCTTTTGGGGATCAAAGTTACTCTGCGTCCGTAGGAAACACTTTAGACAACCCTACACGTGATCCCTGGGTGGTGCTAAAAGAGTAACAAACTTGGCAGCTGCACTGTCCCATCTGGACCTCGCAGCACTCACTGGATTTTCTTTATCATCTACTTTCCCACTAATACTATCCCAGGAAAGAAATGCCTATCTATACCCATTGACATGTAGCCATACGATAAAAAAAATAGTGAGCCGGACGCAGATCTTAGCTGCTAAACGTCGGAATGTCGAGCCTACAGCGATAAGGCGCACACCGCCATCTTTCTTTGTCAAGGCAATACGATTAGCCCCGTAGATTATCGGCGTCACGTCCGGACAAACATCCCCCAGCAACATGAGATTGACCAGTTTTGTAAGACTGGTGGTCAGCTGTTCACCAGCCACTCATGTTCCGTAACTGGTGAGATCAATCAGATGTTGCGGAGAGATACCGTCCAGACCCGACGCTGACCCCTTAGGGAAAGAGGCAAGAGCTGTTAGTATGTCTGTTTCGGTAGCGTGTAGGCAGGCTAGGGGGTCAGACGGAAGGTCAACAAAAATGGGGGTGGAAGGGCCTGGGGGGTGCTTAGACTGTAATGCGGCTGCGGTCTCCGGTGTGTCGGGTGCTAGAGTCTGACTAGGCAAATATTGTTGACAGATATTTCCTTGTTGTATCACCAATTGTCTATGATTTTAAAAAAAAGCTAAAAGTCTGATGTCAATTTATGTCATTATTTCAAATTGTTCACGGTTTATAAGGGTTTAAATAATATTAAAAATAACTGTACCGAGAGGTCCGCAAACTATTATTTAGGCTCGTAAATAATTACGACTATGTGCGAAGTTGACGTGAAGTGTGTTGTGAAAAACTGCAATGTTTACAAGTCGTCAACAATTTTGTAGGTTGGAGCTCTATTAATATTTTGATACTTTAAGTACTAGTTCTAACATTTGCCTATAACTTTGATTAAGTACGTGAATTTATACCTGAATCTCATAAACAGGACAAGTGTGTAAAGAAATGGATAAACTAGATGTTCTGGAAAATATCAATACAATCAAAACATTGGAACGTAAGAAGTTACTTACTGAAAACCAATATTTAGGAGAAATCTGTGGACTGACTGGTCAGTAGTAATTTTATGTAAAAATTTAAATAAAAATATTTTCGCGAAACATGTCTATACAGTACGTAAACCAACTAAAACTATCCCTTAAATATTCGTGCTATGATTTATTATGATTTTCGGCGTGGTTTAACGCAACAACAGTGCATAGATCAACTAACTTCAACTTTTGGTGATGAAGCCCCATCTAAAACTACTGTGTATCACTGGTTTAGTGAGTTCAATCGTGGACGTAGTATGCTTACGGACGAAGTTAAGGCAGGTCGCCCGAAATCGGTCGTTGTACAACAAAATATCGAGGCTGTGCGAAAACTTATAATGGACGACCGACATGTTACGTACTGTGAGAATAGGGAACTCAAGTACATAGTTATTAGATTGTTTTTACTTGCTGCTGAGCATGTTTTGGGGAAGTTAATTTCTGAATGTATTTCCCTTGTTGCAGTCGGTTAAAGATCTTTCTAACACCCTGTGAAGCTTGTTTACTTCGTTGACTTCTGTATGTTTACCTAAACCTACCTACCTACCTACCTTACGTGTGCACAGAAGTCAAAAGTATTTTCTAGTATCAAAACTATTATTCCTGCTACACAAGGTGTGACCAGCCCATGATTTTTTGAATTTCCCGCCAAATATTTGGGTAATATTTCAATAGTCAGACTCTAACGTGTCATCTATCTATATCTATACATCTATATCTATACATATAATAAAGCTGAAGAGGGTCGAAAGTCTGTACATGGAAGATAATCGAAAAAAAGTTGGCTGGGGATACTTAGAATCGATAACAGAACACGTTCCAACAATTTTTAGAATTTTTGTCTGTTTATCTGTTTGTCTGTTTATCTGTTTTTCTGTTTATCTGTTTGTCTGTTTATTTGACCGCGCATCACGTGAAAACGGCTGAACGGATTTTGATAAAATTTTGTATAGAGATAGTTTGAGTCCCGGGGAGAGATAATATATAGTTTTAATCCCGAAAATCAACCCTGGTGGGGGTGAAAATGGGGTTGAAAGTTTGTATGGAGAATTTTTAACCGCTGAAACGATTTAGATAGAAATGAGTATGGAGATAATTTGAGTTTCGAGAAACGTCATAGAATAGTTTTCAAACCCTTGTGGGGGTGAACAGGGGGTTGGAAGTTGGTATGAAGATTTTTTTACCGCTGAGCTGATAAAGATGAAAAGTATAGTCTATATGGGTCTCAAGAAAGGACAAAGGATAGTTTCACCCCGAAAATCAACCCTAAAGGGGTGAAAAGGGAGTTGGAAATTTGTATAGGGAATTATTAACCGCAGAATCGATTTAGCTAAAATTTGGTATGGAGATAATTTGAGCTCTGGAAAAGGAAATAAAATAGTTTTATCTCGGAAATTCCTTTAAGCGGATGCAAAAGGATTGGAAGTTTACATGGGGAAGAAACAATTAACCAATAACCGCTGTACGTATTTAGATGAAATTTGGTATTGAAATAATTTGTAATTTTTTGGTCAAGGTGTTTTATATATTTATAACATGTTACCCGTCGATGCTTTAAATTTACCTTTACCTGCTCTTAAGAAATATTTCAAAATGTCATTAATGTCAAAGGGTTATTGCAGGTTCGAGGACTATACATATATGACGGACAAAGATGCATGGCCCAAACCAGAAACTACTACAAAATCATCTAACATTTATAGGACACCGTTTAGGTAGGAAAACATATCAAACGTTTTGTGAAGCAGTCAGATTTGGATTTATTTTTCTTTATAATTAAACAATAACATTGTCTGTCTCTCAAGCTGTTTTGATATGTCTTCTTGAAGAACTACGCATTATTTTGTATCTTTAAGATCTAATAATGTAAAAAAAATAAGTCCCGTCGAGTTTCGGACATAATACTTCTCGGGTCAGAAGTGTAGGGTTAGAACCGGTGGTAGTTTTGGAACGAAGTTCCTTATCGGACGGTTCGCGGATGGGGGGCTAGGCGAAAAAAGTCACGTGACCGACACGAAAAAGCGTCACGTCTCGAAAACGCGACACCCATACGATTGAGAAACATGTAAAATGGAATGAAATAAAAAAATATAAAATAGAATAAAGTAAATTGTAGTTAAAAGTGAAAGTGAGAAAAAGTCGAGAACCTAAAAGTAAAAAATGTCAAAATATTTCAAATTTAAAAAAAATCAAAAAGTTCAAAAATTTCAAAAATTTCAAAAATTTCAAAAATTTCAAAAATTTCAAAAATTTCAAAAATTTCAAAAATTTCAAAAATTTCAAAAATTTCAAAAATTTCAAAAATTTCAAAAATTTCAAAAATTTCAAAAATTTCAAAAGTTTCAAAAATTTCGAAAATTACAAAAATTTTTAATATTACAACTTCGTTCCAACCGAGTGTTCCACGATACTCACGTATTTTTTTTCTCTGACGTCCATTAGTGCATTGTAATGTGCTTACATTGAAGAATAAATAAATATCTTGATCTACACCAATATCATAAATCCTCTATTCCGCGTTCGGAAACCGTATGTAATTACCACAATTATTGCAACCAGTAACGTAACATCAGTGTTTATCCGTGTATGCTTCTGTACGTAATTAGGCCTAATTACGTAACAGTTACATAAACTACTATTTATTGTAGTCAACTAGGAACCCTTATAGTTTCGCCATGTCCGTCCGTCTGTCCGCGGTCTAGATCAGTTACCGTTTGCACTAGAAAGCTGAAATTTGGTGATTCCTGATAAAAACTTTCAATAAAACCTATATTGAATAAAATCGGTTCAGCCGTTTTTGAATTATCAGTCAAAAACGCATAGTGAAAGGAAGTGCCGGATGGTAAAATGACGGAAGCGCCGCCAAATATCCCTTAATAAACGATCTTTTGAACGGATGTTTTGTAACAGGGCGGCATCTACGAAACTCTACACTGAGCATCGCCATGCTCTTGGCCTTGCATTGTTATCCCGGAAATCACCCCTTAAGGATTACTAATTCCAATTCAAGAAAATTCCCAGCCAGGTTATACGTAGCCTATAAAAATTCAACGTCTAAAAGGGGGGGGGGGGGGGGTAGCCACTACACTCGATTGAGTTAAATTTGCATGGGTCATGCCCCCTCCCCCCTCCAAGTGCACCTCAACTAGAAAAAAATCAGTTTTGCATTTGTGACCCCCCCCCCCTCCCGCCCCAATTTCAACCGCACCGGTTCTTACCTTTCATGCTTAGACTGATTTGACGGGAGGATCGATTTGGATGATATTTGCCGTGGACATGAACGTATTAATACACCTACTACTCTATGTATCATCATGCCAAAAAAAATAATAGGATAAAAAAAGTATTCATTTTTGAGTGTAGTTTCATTTAGCGGTAATTGTAAAATATTTTATTAGGACTACTGTCCTCTCGCGTATCCATCTGTCAACTTTACTTCAAGTTCCGCCTCCAGGGTAGCGGGAGAGAAATTAGGGGTGAATTAGCCGTTTACTGACACAGACCGAATTCTACGCGGGCGGAGCCGCGGGTACAGCTAGTTAGAAAATAAAAGACGTGTTGCACCTTTTAGGTCTCCATCGTGAATTTTTTCCTCGACCTTCCCAAACAGATCGTACTTCTTTTTGGTCGTTTTAGAAATATGTGAAGTTATATTTGGTAAGGTCGGATGTGAAACGTTATTTTTGACCTTTTGTGACAGGGATATATTGCTATGTGTTTCGTCTGAGACATGGAGAATTTTGAATGAAAATGTTAGAAGTTCCTGCCAAGAGTTACTATTATTACTTTTGACACAATTATTGATTAAGTTTGCTAGTTCTTCAGATACAGTGGAACGGGCGCCCCGTGGTATCCGTTTTATGATTGAGGTAGAATGTTTGAGTTGGCCGAGGAGAGTATGTAGTGGAGTGATAGGTGTTGAAGATGGCAGGGGAGGAGAGGAGCTGGGATTTGGGACATTTGGTAAAACAGGAGGAAGAGGAGAAATACGAACCTGGTGGATACGTGCCTGGTGGATGTGCAGAACTTTCGGTGTTGGAAAAGTCCTTTGGCACACACAACATTCCATTTAGAGGCAACAAGCATAAAAAAAACTAATTTTGTATACTCGTACACAAAAAATCAAAATTCACCAATAACTTGTTTTATAATTAAATCTAAAACAAGGTATTGCTGAATTTTAATCAACTGAGTGTATTTTTGTGTTTATCACTGTATAATTAACAAGTTAACAGTGCAATTAAAAATAATGAAACGAGGAAGAAAGTTTGTAGTGCCAATAGAGGAACAAAAAACTATATTATCACATTTCAAAAAGTATTTTAATAGCGTTGATAATATCCCGTCGCCAAATGATCCATTATTTTCAGAAATTATTTTCAAATAGAATTTCGGCAGCTGCAATTTATTTATCAGTGAAAAAAAATTTTGAGTATTTTTTTGAAATTTCGGATTCTGATGAACGTGATGTGCCACAACAGACATCGCCAAGTAAATGTGAAAAGAAAGGTGATTGTAAGTCTTTTCTTAAAATTGATTTCATGATAGACATATACAAATGGGAAAAAATTGAACCAATAAAAAAGTGTGTTAAACTTAACCAAGGTTCGAAATCTTTAGTACGAACTAAAAGTCTGCTGCCAAAACACCAGTGGGCTCACATAATACGTGAAGAATTATGGGAGCAATTAAGGAAACCATGTTCATGGATATTTTGTCAGTACTCTATTAAGAGTGACGTAAAAATAACTTGCAAAGGGTTCTGTAAACAGTGTAAAGCAGAAATAAAGATTACAATAAATTGGCCAGTAGACAAGATTGCCCATTGCGAAGGTATCACAAATAACTTCAATAAAAAGTTCGTTCACACTCCGTATAAAAAAATTAAACTATCTCCTGTTAAACGTGTTGATTTGTCAATTGATCTCAAACATGAATCTGCAATTGCATGCCGCAATAAAATGGCTTCTCAGATGATGAGGTCAGGTGAAACTGAACCACCACATCTACCGACTGTGGGTTGCCTGCGTCAGATCAAATGTGAGGAAAAACGGAGTTCTTATTATGACCCCTATCCAATTCTATCATTATGGATGACTAGCCTTTTCCCGCGGCTTCGCCCGCGTACTATAAGTACTTAAAAGGATACGATACCCACGTTGATTTTCAGACTTTGTGACCACATTTGACCCTTTTAGGGGTTGAATTTTCAAAAAACCTGAAACACGTGTTTACTCATTTATCGTTAGGAATACTCTTGTGAAATTTCGAATAAAATAGTCTATGAAATCTTGATTCGCCATACAAACTTTGGACCCCCATTTTACCCCCTTAGGGGGTGAATTTGGAAAAATCCTTTTGTAGTGCATCCCTAGGCCTTATAAGAAACCTACGTGCTAAATTTGGAATCTATAGAACCAGCGGTTTAGGCTGTGCGTTGATATGTCAGTCAGTCAGTCAGTCAGTCAATCAGTCAGTCAGTCAGTCAGTCAGTCAGTTTCTTCTTTTATATATTTAGATGACTCAAATATCGCCGTATAAGGAAGCAATCAAACACATTTCATTTATGTATTTTATTGGGGATCCCATCATCATCAAGGGGATCAAGAAATTTATTGCAAAGAATTCAAGAAAAGAGACAAATTAATACTTAGTATTGATGCTACTGGAAGTATATTTAAAAAATTTGGGCCATCCCATAAGCTTATATTTACCAAACATCTATTGTTGTACGTTTGTGTAATGAAGACCAAGGAAAATGAACGCAGTATTCCCGTGACGCAGATGATCTCTGAAAGTCAATCGTTGGACACAATTTATAAATGGCTCGAATCTTGGGACAAAATTAATCCAATCCCAATTGAAGTCAACATAGATGACTCTTCAGCGTTAATTGGGGCTGCAGTGAAGGCTTTCACAAATCATGATTCTACAGCTAAGTATTCAGAAGATGCGTACAAAAAATTAGAAGAGGGACAAAAACTTTGCGACTCATGCTACATACCTATTGATACGAGTTATTTCGTGAAAATTCTGTAAAACTTATCTTGCTTTAAGCACGTTGATTGTAGAGTAAAGTTTTTTTTATTTCAAATGCTTAATGGAGTTAAAAAAATGTGAAGACTATGACATAGCGAAAAATATCTTATCTGATATCATAATTGTGATTCTGAACGAACGTGATGGTTTAGATAAAAATGGTATCCCCACGAGATGTGAACAAGCTAAAATGAGATTGAGAAAATTGAGTTTATTGCAAACAAACGACACAGAAATTGAAATTGATGATAATGATAAGTTAAAAGCAAATGATGAGACAGATCAATCGATATTTAAGGACATTTTGGGAAACTCCTCCCGATCTACTCCCGGATACACTCCCGAATTGAGAGGAAAAGAAAATTTAAATTTGATGTTTCCAAACTGGTTTACCAATAAAATCGAATCAGAAAAATTAATTATCACTCTTAGTGACGATTCCCATGAGGGTGGTCATGAGAATTTACATTATTTTCCTGCTTTGATTCCTACTCTATCGCGTTTAATGGTTCAGTTTCCTTTGTGGTCAAATATCATGAAAAATCTTTATAGTTCCGATATTGTTAAACCAACGTCCTCTAAAGTAGAGTCATACTTTAAAACTATCAAAAGGTTACTATTACGGATTGATACTAAATTTAATAGACTACGAGCAGATGAATTTATAATAAAACATCTCGAATTTCTTAAAGGGGAGCTAAACATTGCAATAAGTAACCTACCTCACAAGAAAAAAGTGAACAAACAAACGTCAAGAGAATCAAAGCAGGATGGTAAAATTCTCAAAAGAAAAATTCAATCGACTCATGATTTTACTGATGATTCTATTTTCACGGAGTTACCTTCATACATTAAAAACTGGAAGGGAAAAGGCACACAAAAAAAAAAAAAACCAACAGCAGCTAAGGTTTTTTTTTTTTTTTATGAAATAGGAGGCAAACGAGCAGACGAATCGCCTGATGCTAAGCAACTAACGCCGCCCATAGATGCCCGCAACACCAGAGGGGTCACAAGCACGTTGCCGGCCTTTAAGATGGGAATACGCTCTTTTCTTGAAGGTTTGAAGGTCGTATCGGTCCGGAAATACCGCAGACGACAGTTCATTCCACAGTTTTGTTGTGCGAGGCAGGAAGTTTCTCGAGAAACGCACAGTTGAGGACTGCCAACCATCTAAGTGGTGATGATGGTAATGCTGTCGCGTAGGACGATGGCGGAAAGAAGCGGCAGGGATTAATCCGAATAATTCCTCGGAGCACTCTCCATGATAGAGGCGGTAGAAGATGCAGAGCGAGGCTACATCTCTACGCAGCGCCAAGGAGTCAAGCCGATCCGTAAAATCCTGGCAGCCGACAATTCGAGTCGCTCTCCGTTGGATGCGGTCCAGAGGGAGAAGTTGGTACTGGGGCGCTCCCGCCCACAGATGAGAACAGTATTCCATATGTGGCCGTACCTGTGCCTTGTAAAGCTGGAGGCGGTGGGCCGGAGTGAAATACTGTCTGGATCTGTTGATCACACCGAGCTTTTTATTATCGAATGGAAGTAGATTACAAATTGGTAATACCAGGATTATAATAAATAATACTTGGGCCTTAGATTCAGTGTCTCAAGCATTGGCTATTGCATATATCGATGGATACAGTGTAAGTCGTGTAATACGAAATAGCGAGCACATATTTTGCCAATTTATAAGAAGTATTTTTGATAAAAACACTGAACATGTGTATACACTTCGATCTGAAATTGTACAATTGTATTTCCAAAAAAAACATTATAGTTCGACAGTTGAAATCAGTTGTGATTGCAATGTTAACAATATATTTGAACGCATATTAATTGACTGCATATATGAAGCTGAATCGTGTTCCAATGTAGATTGTCCAAACAATAAAGTAACTAGAAAGGTACCAGTTCTAAATGTGGATATCAATAAGCGAATAAATGAGTTACAAGAAGTTACAGATGGAATAGTAAACACCAATGAAATTCTGCGATGCCGTAGATCTAATTGTAATGGTGTAAAATCGTCGACGATGACTTTTCATGACATTATTGCTTTTGAATTCAATTCAAACGAATTTATTTATATTGGTGATGCGCCAGAAGGGCTTACTTTGAATAATATTGATTACAGGTTGCTTTCAATAATTGAATTTGTTCCACCTCAAGCTGCGGGAATTGGCCATTATAAATGTCATTGCAAACGAGGCTTTGTATGGGAATGCTACGATGATCAAAAATCAAGAATAACTAAGAGTCATAAAAAAATGATTCCTCTGACACTGAAGTTTACTTGCTTAATAAATAAATTCGATTTCTTCAAATTCATAATTGATTTCATTTTTAGTGGAATTAAACCCTTAGGTCAAACTCACACCGACTACGGTAGCACTATTATGGCTATAGCCACACCAACCAATTAGATTCCTAGGCCACTCTAGAACCTTGTAATGACAGGTGCCAGTGCATACGTATAAACGTCAATATTGACTACTAAACTAGTTATTATGACAAGGTTCTAGAGTGGCCTAGGAATCTAATTGGTTGACTGTACCTAATACATTATGCTCCTTGCTAAGATTTTTTGGTTTGTTATCTATTTAATAGTTAGTGATGTTGTATTGTTTGAATTATTTATTATTTAATACACCACAGATTTGGATTGCTCTGCTGATACGCACAGGCGTTCATGTTGTAAGTAGTCCAAAAAATAATTATACGCGAAACTTTTTGATCTGTAACGCTGCAGAGTTGATTTTAAGCTAAATGTAGCTAGCAATTAGGTAGCAAATTTTGGTTAGTAAATAACATGAAAATTCTGCGTCTTTCGGATAATATGTACTTTGTCCGAACATCCTGATGTCAGAATGACTGGTCAAAAAAAAAAGTGATATCTTTTATTATACTGAGGTAGCAATTGTTTGGTAAATGGTAGCAAATACTAGCAAATACTAGGTAGCAATTTTTACGTAAGCAATCAATGCTGAATTCAACAGTCAACCAATCATTCTGACGCACACTATTCATGTGATCATTGCGAACAGTGGACTGACATGATCTGGATTGTGACAACAGCCAAATCAAGTTAATATCAATCCACGATCTCGATCCAGATTGAGTGTGTAATGGCCGCCTATGAATACTTATTCTATGAAAGTTCCAATGTAAAGTAAGCCTTAATGGCTCAACCAAGTCTGTGAACAAGTCTGTGTCTGTTACCGTGTGAAATGATCCGCAGTCTGAGATATAAAGTTTAGCTCTTCTGTAAACATAAAAAATAATGGCATTGCGTTTCCAAAAAAAAAACGCTAAATTATTCGTTATTTTTGTAAGAAAAACTATTATTTAAGGTTATATGCAATAAACATTTCGGAGACAGAGGATTTTTTTATTTCACATTTATTGCAATTTTTGTGTTGATCTAGCTACCGTTCCTCAACCCACCAACGGAGCGGCAGCTGACGTTCATGAAACTTGATGATGCACCTCCCTTGACTTTATTAGTTATCGCCCTGCAAAAAATAACGAGCCATTTGTTGTTGTGCCGGAGTTGAGTAGGTAAAAACCGCCGAAGTTTATTATGTTATAATGGACTGGGCCTATATTTTAACCAGGGATGTTACAGAGCTCCGGTTACGGTTCCGTTAAGTCGGAACTTCCGATTCGTTTTAAACATCCGCTTCGGTTCCGGTTCTCTTACTTTCAAAACTGAGGTTACATCGGATGTCACAGCAACGCAGCGGGGGGAAATGAGCGGCGTACATCAAAGACAAACAGGTTTATACCTGTCATTTGCTCATGTCCCCGCTTGCCTCGTGCTGCTATCACTCGGGCTCCGATTCTGGTTCCGCTTCCGATTCCGTTTCTGGTTCCGATAAACTAAATTTGAGTTATCTGATTCCGCTTTCGGTTCCGATAAAACCACATCTGTTACATCCCTGATTTTAACATTAGAACAAAACACATTGCGTATTATTTCATATCTGACGTGGCTAGCTCTCCGTTTACAAGTTTTTAACTTAGCTGTTTTATCCGACTTTAGAAGGGACAGTCAGGGTTCGAGATGTTAATTATTAATGATAGTTATCTTGATAATTATCGTGATTTTAATAGGCTGATAATTATTGATTTGGTAAGAACCTACAATTTGTAACAGCGGAATGTACAAAAAAATTCGCCCGCGAATTGATAAGAAAATCCATCCATACATAGGATAATGATCGGATGATTATGTGATAATTACAGCGATGATAAAACTATGAAACACCATAGTTAATTCTCTTGATTATTTCGAAAGGAGGAGAGTATTGTTTTTTAATGTATGTTTGTACAGCGCCATCAAATATATCGGAGCGGCCAAGGTACTCAAACATGCACTTTATCACCTTCACAATATAGGCGTTGTTCAGATAATTGTGAACACCTTAGCTGCTCCAATATATCCGATGGTGACTGTACGGTGTACTATGGTGTTGTTTAATATATATGACTGACTCTGTCGGTCTGTCTGTCCAACTGGGGAAGTACCTTTACCTTACAGAAAACCACAGCCAAATAGCACTAGACCCTAATCATGATGTTGTGTTCCTGCCTGCCACCATCGTATTTAATTTAAAAAAGAAATCTGTGGTTACTAGAAGTTATCGTCTTAATATTGAGATAAAATAAATAGATAAAACAACTTGTAAGCGCAAGCTATTATACAATAATTCTTAGACTACGCATTTACGTCAATCCTCATTGAACAAATTTCTTTACAGTGGAAGACCTGCCTTTGAGCGAGACTCAACCCTCTACAGAAAAGCCTCACCGATGTGGCACGTGTCACAAGCAGTTCCGGTCTTCAGGCGAGCTGAAACGGCACCAGCGAATACACAGCGGAGAGCTACCATACTCCTGTGATGTCTGTAAAAAGAGTTTTGCACAATTGGGTGCATTAAGAGTTCATATGAGAACACACACCGGAGAGAAGCCGTTTCCATGTGCTGTGTGTGAAAAAAGATTTACACAGTTATGCCATTTGAAAAAACACGAGCTCGGTCATACTGGTGAGAAATTATATCACTGCAAAATATGTTCTAAGAGCTTTACACAAGCAGACTCTTTAAGAACACACGAGCGAATCCATTCAGGGGAGAAACCTTATGTATGCCAAATTTGTAAAAAAAGGTTTACACAGTCAAGTGCTTTAAATTTGCATGTGCGTAATATTCACACTACTAAGTCGTTTCATTGTGATAAATGTATTAGAAAGTTTTTAAGTTTAGATGCTTTGAAAGATCATGGAATAGTTCATACGGATGAAAAAAGGTTTTCTTGTGAAATTTGTAGAAAAAAGTTTAAGCAATCATGTCAATTGAATGTTCATATTCGAAGTCACACGGGTGAAAAGCCTTACGACTGCGAAACGTGTAAAAGAAAATTTGCACGAATAGAATATTTGAAGAAACATGAAGAACGAGTACATAAAAAGATAAAGCCATATGCCTGCGAGCAGTGTGAGAGGGTTTTTTCTGATTCGGGTAACTTGAAGAAGCATAAACGCGTTCACACCGGTGAGAAACCATACGAGTGTAATGTGTGTGGTGACGCGTTTGCTGCTTCAGGCAGTTTGAAGCACCATAAAAGAACTCATGTAGAGGAGACAAGCAGAAGTTAACTACACGGCAACGTTTGTAAGTTGTGGCTTTGTAACATACCACTATGTCCATTACAAATAAAAAAATATTGTGATTGACCCTGGAAAACCTTAGAATTTAAACCTGGACGTTTAACCGGTAAACTCTGTATTACCGGTTAAACGTAGTCCCTAACACACCAGCACTTCTCCAATCCGTTACAACAAATTTAGTCTTTGTAACTGGACATTGGACTGGGTACTTGGACTTGTGTTTGAATACGTGGATTGAGAATTAACTTAGTTATTAAGTATGTCTCACTTCGCCTTTCGATCGACCGTAGACATTAACGCATCTATTACTAATAATATTTATTAATAGTTTTATTCTGTTTATAATGAAACAATTAATGTTACCACTTATTCTAGTCAATAAACTAATTCCTAACTGAAGAACAAATCAAATTATTTTTAATAACTATTTTGATTTGTTTATTTTAAGTAGATACACTACTATATAAATCATAAACTTATATAGATGTCATATACAAAGGAAAAAGTGACCTAGGCCTCCGGTGCCCAGGGCTGGGATCGAACCAGCGTCTTCTGCATTCGCGGCAGACGCCTTTACCACTTGGCCACCCGGGTCACAGCTGCACCGGTCGAATTTTCCCGTGTATATGCAATCTTTGTAAATGCTCAGGCGCATATTAGCCAATCATCTAAGGTAGAACATTATGAGCCCGTACCTCCAATCCGAACTCGTAGGAGTTCATTGAAAGCGAGAGAGATGGCGGTGCCCTCAGTACAACTGAAGAACAAATCAAATTATTTTTAATAAATATTTTGATTTGTTTATTTTAAGTAGACACACTACTATATAAATCATAAACTTATATAGATGTCATATACAAAGGAAAAAGTGACCTAGGCCTCCGGTGCCCAGGGCTGGGATCGAACCAGCGTCTTCTGCATTCGCGGCAGACGCCTTTACCACTTGGCCACCCGGGTCACAGCAGCACCGGTCGAATTTGCGGAGGCCTAAATAGGTCACTTTTTCCTTTGTATATGACATCTATATAAGTTTATAAACTAATTCCTTGTGAGTATTTTATTTGTTTTACCTTTAAATCATCAACCCTAAGAGTCTTAAAGATTTCAGATACAATATATTTATTTATGATTATGACGTACACAATATTACATACAAAGGGTTTAGCAGGCTAAGGAAGGACGTGTGGCCCCTATGAGGAATAGTTGAAACAAGCAATTAAAATGATTTTTTTCATAATTGTCCTTTAAAAAAATATTGTTGGAAAGAGCTGTAAAAAAATAAATTGAAATGAAATTGAATTGATCTTTTATTTTTCAAGTAAAATATCAATAAAATGATAGGGTATACTCCCACTCAAACTATGGAGCTGTGATTTTGTTTCGATGATTTAGGTGCTATGGATTAGGAGTTTGAAAAACCAATGTTAAGAAAATACATTTTTGACATTATCTCTGTGACAGTTCAAAATAGAGGGCTGAAAGTTGGAGTGATTACTACAGTTATGAGGCGGCAAACAATTGACATTTACCAATTCAACTATTCCTCACAGGGGCCACACGTCCTTCCTTAGCCTACTAAACCCTTTTTATACAGACAAACAAAATAAAGACGTATTTGGTGTAGCACCACGAAATGAACCTTGCACAACGATATGCTAACTAGTATGTCAGCTAGCGCTGGTCTTCCGTAGGGCCCACTTGGTGTTGCCACGACAGATAACACGGACTGAAGACCTAAAATAGAAAATGAAGTTATACTTAACACAAATAATTAAAAAGAGGAATGTAAATGTATAGCGTAAATGACGAATGAAAAACTGCACATGTACAGGAACTTTTTCCATATTTTTTTTTGTGTTCAAAATAAATAAGGGATAATATTAAATTAAAATAAATTGAACTCCTTCCATCTGCGCTGCCTTCGTTCAATTCTGCGCATAAAATGGCAGGATAGGGTACCGAACACGGAAGTGCTACGTCGCGTCAAGCTACCTCGTATTGAGGCACTAATCATGAAACACCAGCTTAGATGGTGTGGCCACGTCGTACGCATGGACAACAGTAGATTGCCGAAAGCAGTGTTCTATGCTGAGCTTTCTTGCGGGAAGCGGAAGCAGGGGGGACAGTACCTGCGGCACAAATATGTTCTTAAGCGCCACCTCACTGCTTGCCGTATACCGTTTGAACGTTGGGAAGAGATGGCGCTGTAGCGGTCGGAATGGCGATCTACTGTTCTTAAAAAAGTGGACCAATATGAACACCAGCGTTTAGAAGACCTGGATGCTAGACGGCATATAAGAAAGACTCGCCCCAAGCCCTCTTACGTATACACGTACAACCCAGCTGGTAAACTTCACTGCGCCTCGTGTGACCGCGTCTTCAAGACGAAGTTTGGCTTTGCAAGTCATTCCCGAGCCTTCCATAATCCGGGAAGGAATAATTGACGGAGTCGCTGTCGCTGGATACGGCGAGGAAGGAATGATATATGAAGAACAATTTTTCAACTGCTATGGAGTCCCCTCGTGAGTGATCCTGCCTACGAAGCGGGAGGCCCTGGGTTCAAATCCGGTAGAGACATTATATTAGTTTGTCATTTATCATGACTATTTGTGTTGTTATTTTGGTAAAGGTATCATTTGGTGGCCAATGCCTACGTCGTACGTTGGACAGATTCCATGCCGTATTCGAGCAAGTCAAGCATACGTGCCAGTCGCCAAAAACTCGTAGTATCTTTACAAAAATAATGATACATTTGTACCTAAGTTATGAACCATTTGTATATAACTCTTTGAACGCCAAGCATCGGACAGAATAATCGTGCTCTCAGGGCCAGCGCGAGGCAACTCGCTCATATTTTGGACGTGATATCACGGGCTGGCACTGAGGGCACGGCTTTCCTTGCGCGTGATATGACGTCTTCGACGGTCAAGGGGTGCTTATTTAAGTAAAATGTACGCACTTAACCTGTACCTTCCAACTGTATTTATCACAACATTTTTTTTTCTTCTTTTCCTGTTCCCATTATTTGGGGTCGGGTCTCCTCACTGTCGTGCGCCAAGTCCTGCGGTCTTGGGTTGTCTGTTGGGGCACCTGGGCTTTCTTGAGGCCACACACACTACATATTGCAAATAAATGTTAGATTTGATTTGTTTTAAGTGTCTTTAAAAGTTAATGTGAGCTTACTGAGGTTTAGCAAATAAAATATTGTCTCCTTGTATTAGACATAATTACATAGATTTAGAATGTCCTCCTGAGTATTAGACATAATTACATAGATTTAGAATATTAGTTAGGATACTAGTTTTATGAACAATATTTGTACGCCATATACCATGGTAAAAAAAGGCTGGAAAACCACATGTAACATCAATTTATACCCTTTTTTATACAAATAAACTATTCTATTCTATTCCTTTCTACCAAAAGTATCATCTTGGACCTTCGACTGTTCGTATAAATTACATTGTTAACCGTTTATTCCTATGAATCAAGTCGTTCTCGGAAGTTCTAAATTAATGAAGTGAAATGAACAATAGTAGATTTTTAACTAAGACATAAACGGTATTATAAACTGGAATATAGGGCCTCGATTCGACATGCCAAACTGTGAGACGTGGATGTCACACTTGTATCGCTAGTGGATAGAGTGATATCCATCCTGTCCACCCAAGTCCACACCTAACTGTCAAGCTGTCAGTAGGTCTCGCTAGAGCGTTTTGTCTATGGCTATGGCCACCATTTTAGATATCACTCTTGAGTGATTCCACCCCGATTTAAACTGTCACAAAAGTGTGATATCATAGTTGTCTCGCAAGCGACTGTCAGTTATGCCATGTCGAATCGGGCCCAGGTTGAAACCGAAGAATTTTTTTAATCGAATGGCTGTCACTGGATGTAGAACTTCTCGCGGGTAAAATTAGTGGGAAAGTAGATGATGAAGAAAATCCAGCGAGTGCTGCGAGGTCCAGATGGGACAGTGCAGCTGCCAAGTGTGCACTCTTTTAGCACCACCCAGGGGTGAGGGTTGTATAAGAGGTTTCCTACAGACGCAGAGTAACATTAATCCCCTAGCAATCAAGGCATTGCTTATATACAATGTTATTCATCATACTACCGAAGAAAAAATTAAGTTTTGAGAAAATATTTCTTTTGCACGCCCTATAACCTACATCGTCAGACGGATTATGGCGTGTGGGGTGTCATTAGTTTAAAAAACGGTGTTTAAAAATTAAGCGCTTGTGCAGTCATAATATCTTTATCTACGCCAATATCATAAATCCTCTATTCCGCGTTCGAAAACCGTATGTAATTACCACCTTTATTGCAACCAGTAACTTAACATCAGTGTATTATCTGTGACAGTGTGGTCAAAACGTATGAAAATTCATTATCTACGGTAACGTAATGAAAAGCTGCCCTCCTCCTCGACCGCCGGCACGCGTCTGCCCGACCGCCGGCGCAATCGAGTTGGCCATGGTGGTGCAATGGCAGTTATTCTGTGGTCTCATGGTTTCCGAACACTTCATTTAGGATTTATAATATGTGTGTAGATAAAGCAGTGTATGAAACTGTACGTAATTAAGCCTTATCACGTAACAGTTAGATAAACTACTAAAACTAATTAAACGTAATATTATAGTGAAAAAATACAACTAAAACAAAATGCTAGGCAGTCAAGCAATAAATTTATTTCGGCAATAAATGAATAATACAAAATTATGCAATTTAAATTGCTAAAACATCAAACGAATTAAAAAGCATTGAAAAAATGAGGTGTCTCCATAGAAATCTTGACAGAAGACACTCCCTCTCCATCAGGAAGCATCTAGCGCGAGCAATCTGAGGATAAAAATAACAGATTAGTAACTTTTAGTAACAGCCACAATAAAAGGAATAGAGGGAAGAGGAAAGTCGTAAAAAGGGAACGAGGAAGGTGACCTGGCCCAACAACTTAAAAAAACTGATAAATATAAAGGCCATTTGTAACCGTGATGTTTTGTCTAAAATATTTAATATTTAAATATAGTATACTAGCTTTTGCCCGGCTTCGCTCGCCTTAAATTCGGGGTAACACGGTTCCCCTTTCCTGATTTAAAACACAGAAGAGAAATCGGAACAGAATAAACCGCACACAACTAGTCCGCATACCAATTTTTAGCTTTCTACCTTGAAAATTGCGGAATGCTCCATACAAACTTCCACCCCCTATTTTAGGGAAGTGGGGGGTTAGAAGAAGACAAAAAGTAGCCTATGTCACTCTCCATCCCTTCAACTATCTCCACGTAAAAAATCACGTCAATTCGTCGCCCCGTTTTGCCGTGAAAGACGGACAAACAAACAAACACACACATACACTTTCCCATTTATAATATTAGTATGGATTAGTATGGATGTTTAGTCTAAATATAAATTTTAACGGCCTCTTAGCCTAGTCGGTGGTGATTCTGCCTGTGAAGCAGTAGGTCCCGGGTTCGAATCCTGGTCAGGGCATTTATTTGAATGTTTATCACGGATATTTGTTCCTGAATTATGCAACGACGGGTCGCGGATAGGTTCGCCTAGCACTCTAAGTGCTTGAGGATGGAGACCTAAGCTCTCCGATACATGTCGCGCGTAGTGACTAAACACATGTGAATACAGCCGCATGAAGTGATAATACTTAGTGTTAACATGTCTCACGAAAGTTTAAATTCACACGAGTGTATTAAGGCCTAAATATGTACAGTTACATACATTATTTTATCGACACACATAATAATTATAAATTATCAATGATGTGTTCGCGAAGGCTTAACACTAAATTGGTAAATAAATTTCCGCAAATAATCACTTCACAAAAAACGATTCACAAACTACCATCATTTCACAAACTTGTTTTATCTAAATATTCCCATTTTATAAATAATTACTTAAATAATATACATTTAGTAACTTTTACACTTTGTCTGTGTAAATATTAATGTCACGAATAAAAAGTTTTTAGACTCAGTTGTCTTGTAAAACATCAATGGACAATACAAAACGACTATTTCATAAAATTAACATTCTGCGCACCGAAATGCAGGGCGGTGTGTAGTTTATACTCAATACTCGTAAAATAAGTACAATTAAATAAGTTGGATCTAAGAGTTGTCTCAGTGAAGGATTTTGGCGTTTTATTCGACACACGGCTAACATTTCATGACCACATCAAAGAACTTGCCACTAGTAGCTTCCGTAGATTAGGTTTCGTTACTCGTAACGTCAGAGATTTCCATGACCCTTGTACCATAAAAGTACTGTACAATGCTTTGGTTAGAAGCAAGCTGGAGGCATCAGCGTTAGTCTGGAACCCTTACGAGTCAACTTATTTATTTATTTATTTTTATACCACGACGGTGGCAAACAAGCATACGGCCCGCCTGATGGTAAGCAGCTACCGTAACCTATGGACGCCTGCAACTCTAAAGGAGTCACATGCGCGTTGCCGACCCTTTACAAAAAGGAGGATTCACTGTGTTGACGACTAAAGGAACAAGAAGGTCCCTCATCGTCAACACACTGGGTCCTCTTTGAGCTCTTTGGCAACCTTACTCACCAGCAGGAACACAACACGATGAGTAGGGTCTAGTGTCGGGCTCTGCTCCAGATTTGAGCGATGACATTCGCTGAACGTGCCCTACCACACTTAGCGAGATGCCATTCGCAGTGCCCATACCTCTCTTTTTGGCGTAGTTTAAGGTCCAAAAATATCCTACTGTTGGAAAAGGTCCAAAAGACGTTCTTAAGAATGTATTATAAAAAGATGTACGGATACTATCCGTTCCTGTATCCAACTAAATTTATTTTAGGAACCCTGGGATTCAATTCCTTAGAAGTGAGGCGCAGTTTGAGCCTACTACTTTTTGCGTGTCGGGTTCTTCGAGGGGACTCTGATTGTCTTGAACTGGTAGGGAGTTTTGTAAGGCTTTTTGTGCCTGATATTAACAAAAATATTACCCTCAGGCCGCTTGTGCACCCCCTGTTGGCAGTGCTAATGGCACGTACGGTTGCACATGGGAACTCTCCGATACTTCGTGCCCTGGACCTACTGAATGCGCTCCTGGTATCACCACCAGAGTGTGACCTGGTGTCGTGGCGATGGGCGAATGTGTGTCATGAGTGTTTGAGATTTTGCGAGCTGATGGATAATAGGCAGTCAAGTGTGTTAGTATGATAATTTTGATTATCTAATAGTAGATATTTATGTAGTTTCGCAGTGTATTAGTGATAAGACTGTAATGCTGTGTAAACTTAAATAAACAATAAACAATATCAGTTATAAACTGAAATAGATGGCATATACCTCAGAAAAAGTGACCAGTCCTCCGGTGTCCGAGGCCTTCTAAAACTAATCATTCGCCTTTTTGTAATAATTGAAGTAGTTACCGTCGCAGTTGTTGTCGTCGCTCGTTCTGGTCCGACTCCTGCTTGTTCTTGTCTCCCACCTCTGTAATATGGTACAATCTATATATATAAAAGAAGAAACTGACTGACTGACTGACTGATTGACTGACATATTAACGCACAGCCCAAACCGCTGGGTCTAGAAATTCCAAATTTGGCACAAAGGTTCCTTATAAGGTTTAGGGGAGCACTAAGAAAGGATTTTTCAAAATTCACCCCCTAAGGGGGTAAAATGGGGGTCCAAAGTTTGTATGGCGAAACAAGATTTGTTAGACTATTTTATTCGAAACTTCACAGGAGTATTCCTAACGATAAATGAGTAAACACGTGTTTCAGGTTTTTGAAATTCAACCCCCAAAAGAGGCAAATGTGGTCACAAAGTCTGAATATCAACATGGGTATCGTATCCTTTTTGAGTACTTATAGTACGCGGGCGAAGCCGCGGGAAAAGGCTAGTTACATTATAAAAGGCGATTTTTACCCCACTTTAACTGTTATAAATTTATATGAATACGTTTTCTGAGGCAGTGGATATTTCTAATTTTCCTTTATTTCTAAGCATAAACATATTTGTTTTATTTTTAGTTCAAACGAAATCATCACTTATACTCACGTTGTTGGACGTTATCGTTTCCGCCACCTGTAATGTAATGCCAATTACAAGTCATGTTATTCAATCAAATACAAACACTGAAAACATTGAAAAAATAATCAACCCAGCAGGATTTGAACCTCGCATCGATACGCCTTACCGGGGTTCGATCGGGGAGCGATCGAGCTCGCCGCCCGCCGTAAGGCGTATCGATGCGAGGTTCAAATCCTGCTGGGTTGATTATTTTTTCAATGTTTTCAGTGTTTGTATTTGATTGAATAACATACTATTGTATGAGTGGAATGCCCCACTTTAAAAAATATGTAAAATAATTATGAATTCCAAGTCAGTTATATACAACTTAGTGTAATTAAACTGAGGGTGACTCTTAGGGGAGAAAATAAGAAAAAAAATCTAGGGTTCTGTCGTTGCCGGCTCGTCAGAATAGACCTAATCCAATAAAGGGCATTTTTATAGGATATTTAGCGGCATTTTGTAAGTGAGAAACTATAACTTTTTGCGATAACTCAAAAACGGCTATAAATATTATATTAGATTGAAAAACAAATTATTATCATCTATGAATCTTGAAGGAAATCAAATTATGTATTTCGTTGAATATTTTTTGATTATCAATTTATAAAGTAGTTATATTAGTTATACTACACACTACTAGTTACACTACTAAATATAAGTTATATTATAAACTGAAATAGACGTCATATACTTCAGTAAAACTGACCAGTCCTCCGGTGTCCGAGGCCTTCTAAAATCAATCGCCATTTTGTAATAATTGAAGTAGTTACCGTCGCGGTTGTTGTCGTCCCCCTCGTTTTGGTCCGACTCCTGCTTGTTCTTGTTTTCCACCTCTGTAATATGGTACAATTACATTATTCATTGTGCTTTTTACCCCACTTTAACTCTTATTACTTTCTATGAATACGTTTTCTGAGGCAGTGGATATTTCTACTTTTCCTTTATTTCCAAGCATAAACATAGTTGTTTTATTTTTAGTTCGAATGAAATCATCACTTATACTCACGTTGTTGGACGTTATCGTTTCGGCCACCTGTAATGTAATGCCAATTACAAGTCAGTTATATACAACTTAGTGTAATTAAACTGAGGGCGACTCTTAGGGGAGAAAAAAAACTAAATACTCGTATAATAAGTACAATTAAATAAGTTGGATCTGGCGCACTGTCAGGTCGCAGTACACCTAACACGCTCCTCGGTTTGCTCATCGTCGCACCTATCTGGTCTCTCTCAAATGATAGTCTTCCGTGATAATAATTTCAAAATTATATTCATATTTTTTTGTAAACTAGAACACCTATTATTGTAGCAATCTAGTACTCCTAGATAACACTTATGAATTGCGTACATACCACGATGATTTTATTAAACGAAGTGTTTAACCAAACAATGCATTTTACTAACGTTTTTTACCATGTGTTAGTTTGTTAATTGTCCTAAATAATAATTAAATTATTTGACAATTGGGTACTTTCCAATAGATACACTTAATTGCTTCGTTGCATTCATAAAATTAAAAATTTAAAAATATACGGGATAATCCAGGTGTTTAAGTTTAAACCATTATAAATTATTTTATAATGATTTAAAATTTTATAAGGAGATGTATTTATTATACTTATAATGTATTTTGACGTCACGATATTAGTCTCCCATATCACAGAATAAGTAATAGTAGGTACAAGTACAGAAGACATTTAGCTACAGAGATGAAAACGTTAGCTTTCATGCGCTCTTAAACAAATAAAATAGGTTTTCAACGTGCTTCATATATCCATGCAGGGTTGAGACATACCATAAACACTGGCTGAAATTATAATATGTGACTTTTTCAATAAAAATTACACATTATTGTCTGTTGTCATTAAGACGTTAACTGTCGTAAAAAATAATTTAGAAATAAACCAACAATGATGTACCTACCTATGAGTTGAAAATAAAAATATAAATAATTTACATGGTTTTTAAAGTGGGGCATTCCACTAATACAAATTTCAATGTTTTCAATGTTTTCAGTGTTTGTATTTGATTGAATAACATACTATTAAAAATATAAATTCACTAAGGTGATAAGCTATGTGCCAAGCCTTCCCTCATTAGCCGGCGCGGTGCGGTAAGCGCATCGGGAAAAACGGGTACAATGGATAGACACATAGTGAAACCCCCCTGCCCATAAAAACTTCATAGTAACAAATCGTTTTGACGTTTCCTAAAGAGTAGCTGATTTTGACTTCATTGTAAAATATCCTATAAATTTATGTCATATTATGTTTATTCAAGTAAATAAAACGTCTCATAAACTATTAATAAAACAATATTTTATTTTTTAATGAAATAAAGTTCAAGTCTACAAATCGCCTTTTTGTAATAATTGAATACTAACCGTTGCCTCCGTAGCCACCCCCGTCGCTCTGGACTGCCCCCTGGTTGATGTTTTCTCCCAACGCTGTAACATGGTACATTTACATTATATATGATGATTTTACCCAACTTTAACAGTAATAAATTTATATGAATACGTTTTCTGTTTAGAAAATACGCGGTTTTATTCTATATTTCCTTCTTTCTTTTACAAAAAAAATTGGTAATGTTACAAACCTTATGTCCTGTAATTTGTGTCTGTCATTGTTATTTTACTAATTATACTTTTCTAATATTCATATTCATACTTTATTGGTAATATAAAATTACGGGTCAGGACTATATGGATATTATTTACATTTGACGATCGCTATACGAACACTAGTATAAACTTTAATATATTATATGAAATTTGTATAATGAGATATTAAAAACAAAACTAAAATAAACAATTTTTAGTTCTAATGAATTTGTCACTTATACCCACCTCCTTGGTTGATTTCATTATTGCCACCTGTAATGTAATGTAAGTAAAATGTGATATCACACATATTCGAATAGGTAACACCAAGTTAAACAAACATTATCAGCCAAATGTAAATAAATTGAAATTAATTTTCATGCGAAAACTATTGATGATAAAACGTTTTCGCTCCATTTCCCAATGAACGATTTGTAGAAACGCTTGAACTCCATTTAATTTAACGGTTTATTTATTGTGTATAGTAAATAGTCCACATGACTTAACACGTGTATGTAATATGTATATGTGTGTGTTATATTATATACAATTCTACACGTGTTTATACCAGTGTCGGCATCAAATAATTTAGCAGACAGCCGGAGTTATTTATTTTATTGTATTCATCAATACATTTGCCAGCGAGCAATGGAGCGTAGCATACTCGGAGTTCGCAGAATCGATCGTGTAAGGAATACCGAACTGCGCTCCAGAACTGGCACTGCGGATGTGCTTGCTAAGACCGCCAAATTCAAGTGGGACTGGGCTGGACCTTTCTGCCGAATGCACCCGGAACGGTGGACTAAAATGGCTACTGAATTAAAGCCCATCTTACAGTCGAGTTCTAAAATATTTATGCGATTATTTGGTAAGAAATATGTGTAGCCGACCTTAAAAACCATGTGAACATAAATGACCCACAGCAAACACAGGGAAAAAGCGGCTTCAGTCAGATCTCACGATTTTTTAGTTTGATGAAATTTTAGTTCTGATGGTTTTTTTATAATAAGGGTACAAGTTAGTTATATATATAACTTAGTGTAATTAAACTATGAATGACTGTTAGGGAAGAAAAAAAGAAAATAAAAAAACTGGCCGAAAGCATGTTGGGCCATGCTTAATGTAGGGTTCTGTCGTTGCCGGCTCGTCACAATAGATCCAATCAAAAGGTCACTTTTATAGGATATTTAGCGGCGTCTACGTTCTGTAAGTATGTATAACTTTTTGCGATAACTCAAAAACGGCTAAACACGCTCCTCGGTTTGCTCATCGTCGCACCTATCTGAGCTCTGTCAAATGATAGTCTTCCGTGATAATAATTTCTAAATTATATTCATCTTTTTTTATAAACTAGAACATTTATTATTGCACCAATCTAGTACTCCTAGATAACACCTATGAATGGCGCACACACCACGATGATTTATTAAACGAAGTGTTTAAACAAACAATGCATTTTACCACGTGTTATTTTGTTAATTGCCCTAAATAATAAATAAATAATTTTACCATATTTTTTTGTCATATTATGTTTATTCAGTAAATACTTCGTGTCAAAAATTATTTACAAGATAATATCTTATTTAAGGGCATGCGCAGTACGTGTTTGGACCTCCTATCCTATGTTTATTGCTATGTAATAAAAATTGAGTGCGACCAGTGAATGAGATGTTTCCCCTTTAGCCAGCTTTTTAATTTTTAATCTGTATAAGCCAAGAGACAGGCGCGGGCTGAAAAACAGCGCTGTGCATCCCACCGAGCTCGCGGCAAATGCTGAGCTCCAAGCCTATTGTCGCGAAATTTGGTTTAGTTTTTAAGTTGTGTGTTACTTGTTTTTTTTTCCTTTCCCTTCTTGTGTATTGTTTTATGTTTTTTGTTTACTTCGGTGTATGTCTACGTGTCTGTATTTCTTTTTGTATTTTTTTTTATTTCTGCGACAATAAATGCTTTTTTTTTCTATCCGAAGCACTTCCGCGTCCCGGTGGTCTAGTGGTCAAGGCGTCAGCCGCGAAAGCTGAAGTCGCCAGTTCAAATCTGGCCCCGGACACCGGAGGACTTGGTAATTTTTGCTGAACTATATGACATCTATTTCAGTTAATATATTATTTGTTTGTGAAATAAAGTTTAAGTCTACAAATCGCCTTTTTGTAATAATTGAAGTACTAACCTTTGCCTCCGTAGCCACCCATGCCGCTCTGGACCGCCCCCTGGTTGATGTTTTCTCCCAACGCTGTAACATGGTACATTTTTTTATATTTTTTTTTATTATGGGACTGCAGACCATTTTATTATGCGATTGGCCCTAGTCTCACCTGATGGAAAGTGAAGACAGGGCCTAAGATGGAGCTCACCGGTTCAGTAATAGCCTATTCACTCTTGCCTTAAAATACCGAGATCGTATTTATCAGGGAATACAGATGGCGGGAGCGCATTCCATTCCTTGGCAGTCCGCACCAAAAAAGACATTTACATTATATATGATGATTTTACCCAACTTTAACTGTTATAAATTTTTATGAATACTTTTTCTGTTTAGAAAATACACATCTTTATTCTATTTTTAGTTCAAATGAATTTGTCACTTATACCCACATTGTTCGTAGATTTTAATATTGCCACCTGTAATGTAAAGACATATAAAAGTCAGTTATATACTACTTAGTGTAATTAAACTAAGGATGACTTTTAGAGAAGAAAAAAAGAAAATAAAAAAACTGGCCAAAAGCATGTCGGGCCATGGTGTTGGTCAATCAACAGGGCATTTTAATTGATGGTTGAAAGATTTATATCGATAACTCTTTTACATCTAGTTACATGTATGGAGTATTTTTCAACCGACTTCAAGTTTTCGAAGGAGGAGGTTATCCATTCGTCGGGATCTTTGTTTTTTTTTTGCTATTTTTTTATGTATGTTCACCGATTATTTGAAGACGGATATGGAAAATTCTTTTTTTGTTTGAAATAATATACTTCAAAGTTGGGCTCATTGTAACAAGGTCAGGATCTGATGACCTTCCTCTTCGTCGTCGTCATAGTCGACACTTGACATTATAGCGAAAAATAATATATCTACAAAGTATATCTACGTTAATATTGGTGATTGATCGACATTATTAACATAGCATTGATAAAAAAACAGATAAGCTACTTTTTAAACTTTAATAAACTTTTTTCGACTGTATATTCGTTAGTATTTGGCCTGAAAATTCGATTTGATAGCTAACTTTCGGAAAATTTATTGCTCTTTAACTTTGCCATACAAGGAAAACACAAAAAGTGCTTAGTTCATGAGATATAATCGAAAAACTGAAAAAATATTAGGTTTTTGTCCCCCTCCAAATTCCACAAGGTCCTCGAGGTCGAAAACTTATGAGAGTCTTCGTGGCATACCCCCAAACTACCCGTTAATGTTCCATTGAGTTTGGTTTACTTTCCAGCTACCCTTAACTTAATTCGACATAAAGTAAAGTAGGATTAATGAGCAGCCTGTATAATGTATTTGTACCGTGTTACAGCGCCGGGATATGGCAACTACCCTGGGGGCGGCAGAGGGGGTCAGGGTAAGTACTTCACTTATTACAATAATTTTAAACTAAAAAGAACCGACTTCACTTAGCATCCACCTTTCCAAAAGCAAATGCTTGAGCTGCTGTAAGAAATACTCAAATCACTATAGGAGTGCCTATAAAAGTTGACGAGTTCCATTGATTTCTCCAGGATCCCATCATCAGATCCTGACCTTGTTACAATGAGCCCAACTTTGAAGTATATTATTTCAAACAAAAAAAGAATTTTCCATATCCGTCTTCAAATAATCGGTGAACATACATTTTTTATGTATGTTCACCGATTATTCGAAGACGGCTGGACCGATATGGAAAATTCTTTTTTTGTTTGAAATAATATACTTCAAAGTTGGTCTCATTGTAACCAGGTCATCTAATGATGGGATCCTGGAGAAATCAATGGAAATCTTCAACTTTTATAGGTACATCTATAGTGATTTGCAGCAGCTCAAGCATTTGCTTTTGGAAAGGTGGATGCTAAGTGAAGTTGGTTCTTTTTTGTTTAAAATTATAATAATAATTGAAGTACTTACCCTGGCCGCCTTTGCCGCCCCCCGGGTGGTTGCCATATCCCGGCGCTGTAACATGGTATAAATACATTAGACAGGCTGCTCATTAATCCTACTTTACTTTATAATCCAGCAGTTATGTCGAATTAAGTTAAGGGTAGCTGGAAAGTAATCCAAACTCAATGGAACTTTAACGGGCAGTTTGGGGGTATGCCACGAATACTCTCATAAGTTTTCGACCTCGAGGACCTTGTGGAATTTGGAGGGGGACAAAAATCTAATAATTTGTCAGTTTTTCGCTTATATCTCATAAACTGAGCACTTTTTGTGTTTTCCTTGTAGTGCATAGTTAAGGAGCAATAAATTTCCCGAAATATTAACGTATATACAGTCGAAAAAAGTTTATTAAAGTTTAAAAAGTAGCTTATCTGTTTTTTTTATCAATGCTATGTTAATAATGTCGATCAATCACCAATATTAACGTAGATGTACTTTGTAGATATATTATTTTTCGGTATGCTGTCAAGTGTTGACTATGACGACGACGAAGAGGAAGGTCCGACAAACCCCAAGCGTTACAAGATTTTCGCAACTTAAAATTACTTGCTTGCTGGTTAAAGTATGAATTAATGTATGATATTCTGTGGATATTTACTAAAAGTAAAGTTAAATCCTCTCTTTTGCACACCTCAGAATAAGAAAACAGCACATTAAACCTATTTACATATGAAGATAGGCAAACAATAGGCGGCCTTATCGCTAATAAGCGATCTCTTCCAAACATACTTTGGATGTAGGTATTCTTTTTCGTTAAGCTGTCAAGTGTTATGACACTTGAAAAGTCATAACTTGTCGAAATGGCTAAAAAAATTATGGTTCCGCCGCCATATTGGAATCTCAACTCAACAATAAATGTATGGATGGTATAGGAAGGATGGAACTCTCTTCTAGGAAAACGGTCGAAAAAGTGTCCAGCGGCAAGCACTAAACAATAGTTCCAAATATCTCCGGCTGGCGCTAGGTATAGTTCAGCATATGAAATGAATTACCAATATTTAACACTTATATGACTTTCTAAATAAAATTAATATTCAGAGTGATTTTCATCTCCGCAAATAATTATTTTGGATTAAATTTTTTTAAATTTCAAAATTAATTTATCAAATTTAATATCATTGTGGCGCCATCAGTTTATCGCCTTTTGACGGATACTTTTGTAACATAGAGATTTATATCCTTCTTGTACCATCCATAAATAAATGGGCTGTATCTTTGTTAATATTTGGCCTGAAAATCTGGTATGACAGCTAACTTTCGGGAAATTGATTGCTCCTTAACTTAGCCGTACAAGGTGTACACAAAAACTGCTTAGTTTATGAGATATAAGCGGAAAACTGAAAAAAAAAACAGGTTTTTGTCCCCCCTCTAAATTCCATAAGGTCCTCGAGGTCCAAAACTTATGAGATTCTTCGTTGCATACCCCCAAACAACCCGTTAAAGTTCCATTGAGTTTGGATTACTTTCCAGGTGAAATGTACATAACTGCTGGACTATTAGCAAGCATAAACTAATCAAGTTGCATCTCCTCTGCCAGCTGTCTATTCTAGTGTCGCGCCACAATTCCCATAGATGGCGACCTAGTTGCACCGCACTGTCAACTTGCATATTACGAGTGCAACGAATATTAAGCGGCCATACAAGACATGTACATCGCGGTAACGAAGTTTCTAGTGTTAGCGGCATAAATACATCGTCCAACCAACTCTTATTGGTCCACGGTCTCCTGCAGGTGTCGGTGTAACGGTAGCTGCTTACCATCAGGCGGGCCGTGTTCGTGTTTGCCACCGTTGTAGTCTTAAAAAAATGAGTAATCCAGGAGCTGTTAGATAACTTCACTCACAAAAAAAATCTAATTTAGTTATTATGAATTTATGACAAATCCCAGAAATTGACGTAGGACAAATTTTTACGAAAGCAAGCAATATGGCCGACCAACCCAGACGTGAAACTAGCCCGTATTGGAATTAGGTCCGGTTTCCTCAAGATGTTTTCCTGCACCGAAAAGCGACTGGTCTATAACAAATGACAAAACGGCCTCCTAGCCCAGTCGATATTGACTCTGCCTACGAAGCAGGAGGTCTCGGGTTCGAATCCTGGTCAGGGCATTCATTTGTGTGTTTATCACAGAGATTTGTTCCTGAGTTATGGATGTTTTCTATGTATTCAAGTATTTATCTATTATATATATCGTCGTCCAGTACCCATAACACAAGCCTTATTGAGGTTACTGTGGGCCTAGGTCGATTTGTGTAAGATTGCCCTATAATCTTTAATTATTTAAATGATCCATAAGTTCCGAAAAACACAGTGGTACGAGCCGGGGATTGAACCCGATACCTCCGGATTGTTGTTATTGCATGACTGAACGTATCCGTTTTGTAACAACGAAAATGTCACTTACATTTCCCTCGTCCTTTACTGTATGAGCCCCCCTGGTTGCCGCCAACAGCTGGAACATAATCGGGTCATTCCAAAAATATTGGCATCGATAATAGTAGTTTATGTAACGGTTACTTAATAAGGGCCCTTAAAATACGAGTGTGATTTTAATAATATCACACGAGTGTTTTAAGGCCTAATTAATACGTATAGTTGCATACACTACTTTAGCTACACACATATTATAAATCCTAAATGATGAGCTCGGAAATCATTAGAGTGACCGCCATTGCACCGCCATGGCCAACTCGATTGGGGATCAATGTTACTCTGCGTCCATAGGAAACACCTTAGACAACCCTACACGTGATCCCTGGGTGGTGCTAAAAGAGTAACAAACTTGGCAGCTGCACTATCCCATCTGGACCTCGCAGCACTCACTGGATTTTGTTCATCATCTGCTTTCCCACTACTACTACCCCAGGGAAGAAATGCCTAGCTATATCTAGTGACACTGACATGTAGCCATATGATAAATAAAATAGATCGAAGTACGAAAAAATAGAAGTGGAAACAGATCGTCAAGTGATTGATGGCCCCCTCTCCCCTTTTATGTGTCCTGATTTTCAGATTTTATATTTTTAATAAAAACCGTAGACTTACAGTGTCAACGATGTTATATTGAAAGACCTTAAAGGTCTAAAAGGTGAGATCCGTTTTCTGCCATTATAACACAGTACGAACCGTATGAGCGACGTAGGACACACTACAAAATAGTTTTAGAAGTCAAGTGGATGGCTATATAGACCAACTTTTGGTGCTCTTTTATGGACATAGCCCGTCCAAAGGCAAATGTTTAACATTTAATGCCTTTATTGCTCGTTGAAGTTTGCCTCGTCACCCATACTATTTTATATGGTGGAGTAACATTGCTCGCCTTAATTTGCGCGACACATAAATTGGAAACTATAAATGCTAGCAATATATTTTAAAACAGCTATTGTAGAAAATATAATGGACAACATATTGTTCATTGGAGGTCTTTGATAACTTCAACTATTTTTAGAGTTCCGTAGTCAACTATTATAGTTGACTACGGGACGGTTGAACGGGCAAGTGTGTAAAGAAACGGATAAACTAGAAGTTCTGGAAAATATCAATACAATCAAAACATTGGAACGTAAGAAGTTACTTACTGAAAACCAATATTTAGGAGAAATCTGTGGACTGACTGGTCAGTAGTAATTTTATGTAAAAATATAAATAAAAATATTTTCGCGAAACATGTCTATACAGTACGTAAACCAACTAAAACCACCCCTTAAAACAAGTGAATAGGGAACTCAAGTACATAGTTATTAGATTGTTTTTACTTGCTTCTGAGCATGTTTTCGAGAATTTAATTTCTGAATGTATGTCTCTTGTTGCAGTCGGTTAAAGATCTTTCTAACACCCTGTGAAGCTTGTTTACTTCGTTGACTTCTGTCTGTTTACCTACACCTACCTACATATCTACCTTACGTGTGCACAGAAGTCAAAAGTATTTCCTTGTATTAAAATTTTTCTAGTATTCCTGCTACACAAGGTGTGACTAGCCCATGATTTTTTGAATTTCCCGCCAAATATTTGGGTAATATTTAAATAGTCAGACTCTAGCTAATATCAAATTTATTTATTCAAATATAAATCGTCAACAGCAACACACAGAATAAACAATAAACAAAACTCTTACATTATGACTAATCTACTCAAAAAGCCCCCCACGAATTGTCCCTGGTGCAAAAGTTATCACGCTAGCCGCGTTACCAGGTTGAATGGCTATGGACAACCTTTGCACCAGGTACGAACCCGCACGGGCGTCAGACCCTGATCCTTGATTCGTCGTCCCACTTCCCTAACAAAGCCAATAGCCTCCGTTCCCCAGCACCCAGTTGTCTGAAAAGCAAGGGGTATAAAATAATAATTCCCGCTCAAGGACGCATACTTGTCTCGTTTTTTGAGCGCGGCAAATTCTGCAGCGGCATCGGCTGTTCGCACCGTTCGGCCCAGATGCGAGGTGGCAAAGGTACTCACGCACGTGGCATCCCAGAGCAGACACTTCCCCTTCTGCCACGGCACTAAAGTTAAGCCGTCCGGTCTTTTGCCGTCGGTGCGGCACAGGCCCGGGGGCTCCAGAAGACAGGGGATGTTGGCGGATATCAAGGCTCTCCTCACGATGTCATTGAGAGCGTGGTGACGTGGAAATCTACCCGAACAACGACAACAACTCAATGCGTGATGGCCATTCGCCTCCACCATGGAGCCGCAGATGCATTTATGAGGTTCACAAACATCGCAGCCCAGGCGGAGAGCAACTGCCACCCGCAAAGAGTCGCTGTCCAGGAGTGTTCCCAGGTGAGGAACAGGTAAAGCATGTAACCACGCTCCCGCTTTAACCCTAGACACCGACCTCAACCTTGCCAAATCCACCCCCGTAGCCACACCCATAAGGCCTGCAAGAGCGTCCTTGGCCCCAACATCATCCCACGCTCGCTGTTCCCACGGAGCCTCGGGCCGCGACGCAGACGGGTAACGAGCCAACCACGTAGGTGTGGTTCGCAATAAATACGTAATTTTAAGAACCGCGAAACACATACGTAGAAGGGTCAGAGCGACATGGGCACTAATATTTTTAAGGCGTTCTTGGGCGAGCAAAAGGAGACGCTTCCTAGTCTGTATTGCACTGGAAATAGCTTCCTGGAATATGGGTGAACCCAAAAGGAAAAAGGTTTCGTGCGACAGCTCTTTAAGACCAGGAAGCAAAGAGCTAAAAGATGAAAAAGAGGAAGAACAGCTAGGTCCGCAGCAGAAAACCTCACACTTCCCCGCATTCACCTCCAGTCCCATATCCTTTAGACGGGGGATAAGAAGAGCCAGGTCCTTCTTTACAATCTCTGGCTTTCCCCTAAGGTACCGTCATCTTTTGGACCGTTTCCCCGAAGGCAAGCGGTCCAAGTGGATCTCCTTGCTGCGCACCCACCTTTTTATTTTTTATTTATTTTTTTTATTTTTTTATACCACGACGGTGGCAAACAAGCATACGGCCCGCCTGATGGTAAGCAGTTACCGTAGCCTATGGACGCCTGCAACCCCAGAGGATTCGCATGCGCGTTGCCTACCCTTTAAGAACCTATACACTCCTTTTTTGAAGAACCTCATACTGTAGCCCGTTGGGAAAACCTCGGCAGGGAGTTCATTCCACAGTCGCAGCGTTCGTGGGAGGAAATTCCTCTTAAACCGTACAGTGCGCGACCCCTTAGGCTCCAGGGTGTGAGGATGAACGCCCTACCGGCGGCGAGCAGTGCGGTGATAAAAAGCTGCCGTGGGCATCATATCAAACAGTTCTTCAGAGCACAACCCATTGTACAAGCGATAGAACACACATAAGGAGGCAAAGTCTCTCCTTAGACTCAAAGGTTCAATGTCGCTCGTGAGCTTGGGATCGTCGACCATCCGCACAGCGCGCCTTTGCACCGAGTCAAAGGGACCAAGCTGGTATCCAGGTGCTCCCGCCCAAAGGTGACAGCAGTACTCTATGTGGGGTCTGACTTGCGACTTGTATAGAAGCAGTCTCTGCCCCACCTGCGAAAGAATCAATGTGTCAACGTACACAAGATTGGAAGGAGAATGATAGTAATGAGACCTGTCGTAAAAAAGGGTACAGGTTAGGTACATGTTTTTCTACTTCGCCCAACAGAACATCCGCGCAGAACGCGTTTTTAAGGTCCAACTTCAAGACGAGGCAGCCTGCATTCCCGGGATCCGTGACAAAAGCACGCGTGGCATGAATTGCGGCCTCACATCCCATTTGTGTGCCGAAACCCAACTGATGTGGCTGGAGATACCCTGTTAATCGCTCCTTAACGCTATAACACCCCAGCTTTGGCTACCAAGCGGCGAAACGTACTGCCCACCGCAATTGGCCGTATGCCCCCCTCTTTTTTTGTCTTAACGACCGAGGGAGTCCCGGTGGAGGTCTCGTCGACACCAACGCATTCAACCAAACCAGAGCAACCTTCGGTCGCGACTATGTTAGCATTTACCTTAGTGGTCAGATTACCTTCGACATGCGCCTCCGGCGCTTTTAAGGCCGAATACGCAAAGGTAAGTAAACCATACCAATCAGCAACATCGTTGGTCTCTATGCACTCATTAATAACGTTCCCTAATTTTTCCGCTGCCAGGTTCCTCGCCCCTTTGGGTACATGTTTAAGCACCCACACCAATTTTTTGAGAGCTCCGAGACTCTCAAGCGCAACTCCTGGTGATAGTGGTGGTGATGCACGTGGCGGCCGGCTAGCACCGCCGAGCCCGTCGGGGCGGGGCAACACCTGGGCAGTCGCCGGCTGCTGGCGTACCCGGGCTACCTCTTTATGTACACGCCCAATGTGAATTTTAAGACCATGCGACGTGAACTTGCGAGACGACTCTGGGCAGTGGGGAGACGTCAACGTATGGGAAGGGGAACTCATCACGATAGCAATAGTTAGGCAACGAAACCTATGTATAGTCCAGTAAAATTGTGCCAAGGACATTGAACAAATGTAAGAATTCCTATGAAAATATTTAGTTACTTAACTGTAGATTCTTATGGTCAATTAAAGGTGTTAAAACATTAAAAATAATAGAAATGACTATCAAAATAATTACAATTTATACATTAAAATATTAAAATCCATAAAATTAATACACAATAATTGTAAAAAAAAAGGACTAGATCGCAGCCTCAAATAATAAATAACAGCGCTCCACCAAAAAAACCAAAAAAAATTAAACAATACAATAAAAATAGGTATTTAAAAAAATAAATAAAAAGAAAATAAAATGTAAATTAAAGCTTGTCTTCCTACATTAAAGTTCACGTACCTATGTAATCATAGTAAACATACCAAGGTTTTGCAAAATACAATTTAACATAATCATACGTTCAATTTCTGAACTAAGTTTGTAATTTAACCGTATAAGCAGGTGTTTATTGTACCTGTAATTTCTACAAAATCACAATGAAATGACGTGCTTTCAAATAAAGTTTTGAAAAAAATTACAAAATATTTTTTTAACTCTTAAGTGGGGACACTTACTGTGACGGACGGTAAACTGCGGAACCCTAAACTGAGCGTGGCCCGACACTCTCTTGGCCGGTTTTTATAAAAATATGAAAGACTGCAAATTAGGACACAAAAGTAGGGGCAGGAGGGAATCACCTACTGGACGAACTGTTTCCACTTCTATTTGTTCTTACTATTATAAGCTACGTGTATGCGATACTGGTCTACTTTTAACTGAAGTACTTACAGTCACCGCCGTCCGCAACTATGTTGTTTTTATCTCCTTTATCTGTAAGACAAGATGTTACACGTTACTATCGGGTTCATAATTTTTTTTTATACCACGACGGCGGCAAACAAGCATACGGCCCGCCTGATGGTAAGCAGCTCCCGTAACCTATGGACGCCTGCAACTCCAAAGGAGTCACATGCGCGTTGCCGACCCTTTATAAAAAGGAGGACTCACTGTGTTGACGACTAAAGGAACAAGAAGGTCCCTCATCGTCAACACACTGGGTCGTCTTTGAGCTCTTTGGCAACCTTACTCACCAGCAGGAACACAACACTATGAGTAGGGTCTAGTGCTATTTGGCTGTGGTTTTCTGTAAGGTGGAGGTACTTCCCCAGTCGGGCTCTGCTCCAGATTTGAGCGATGACATTCGCTGAACGTGCCCTACCACACTTATTGAGATGCCATTCGCAGTGCCCATACCTCTCTTTTTGGCGTAGTTTAAGGACATACCCAGGTCCGGACGTAGTTTAAGGACATACCCCGGGTCCAATTGCATACTGAGCTATTATAGTTTTAGTAAACTATTGCTTGTTATTTAAGCTTTTAATAGAAATGCTTTTTATTTCAAATCAAATCAAACCAAAATACATTTATTTCGAAACACTAGGCTTCATTTTAGGCTTTTCTTATTTGAATTCAAGAAATACTTATTTAGCGTAAAAATAAATATTTAAATGAAATACTATTTATTTAAATAGGACCAATTTAATCATAGGTTCAATTGCTGAGAATAATTTAGACCAGTTTGTTGTTCCACTGCGTTTACTTGTTAGCTAGACCACCTGGAGTGCGTCTAGTTACAATACCTAATTCATGAATTAATTCATTGATAATATGGGTATGCAATTATGAACCCGATGGTACATTATAGCCCACGTCCAAGTCCAGTGAGACTTTTGCCTGGGAATGGCGATTGGGGGGACTGAGACTAGGGCGGGCGAGCGCGCTATTTGGGTACTTTCCTGGGTAAAAAAATATAATTCTATTTAGTCTGTCAGTTAGATTATCAAAAAATATTGGACACGTATTTTTTATTTTGTCAATCAAACAAAAATTGATGAAGATATAGCCCGTTAAAGTTCCACGTGACGTATAATGTGACGTCACGCGGAACTTTAACGGGCTATATCTTCACCAATTTTTGTTTGATTGACAAAATAAAAAAATACATGTCCAATATTTTTTGATAATCTAACTAACGGACTAAATATATTTTTTAGGCAAGTAGCCAATTATTAGATACCCCGCCGCCCGCACCTCCTTCAGTCTCATTATAGACTAAGAGCTGGCCACCTTAAATATGACACAATAATGAGAGCAACGAAACCCATCTAGTTAGTTTGATATACTATCATTTTTGCTACATGCGGACATATGGCAACTATTCATCGGGGGAGGTGAGAGTGACAGCCCAGGAATATTTTTTAGTTGCGAAAAGAAGTAATACAAAAATAAGTAAAAACCGCCGACGTTAACTCAAGCCTATTTTTTAATATTAGAGAAAAATATTGCATATTTTTGCGGAAACGAAAACAGTTAGGCGAAGAACTATGAATGTAATCAAAAAATATAGGTCGTTTCCTCCAACAGAAAGTTCTGGCAATGATATAATCTATTCAATTTTATAATTTGTCATAAAGTTACAAGAAACCCAAATTCTAGGTTTAGTATTGTTCAAGTGTTTTGCATTTACCTCCACCGATGAAATGAAAATTGACTCATATGGTTTGAGTTACTGGGCGAGCCGGTTGATCACAATATCGAATCTCGTATATACATAACATTTATATTTTCATTAAAACTTATTTTTTTTCCCATTAAATCCATAACTAAATAATTAAAAAACAGAAAAATTCAAATAAAAAAATATCCAAATCGGTCCAGCCGTCTTTGAATAATCGGTAAACATAAATAAAAAAAATAGCAAGAACGAAGATTGCGACAAATTGAGGACCTCCTCCTTCGAAATCTTGAAGTCGGTTGAAAACGGCTTATATCCACTGTACCATCGTGTACTGATGAGATTCAGTCTTATGCTGCGTTACTACCAAAGCTGAGTAAGGATGCTTTGCGAGGAATGTGTTTGTTAAGAACCAATAGAATCACTTCATTTACCTAATTCTCGTACAGCGCTACTCCAGGATTGGTTCTTATTAAACACATCCTCGCTTATCTCTGGTGGTAACGCAGCCTTAAAAAATAGTACTTTTTATAATACTTACTTTCTACAAATGAAATAACAAAAAAAATAGAATAACATAATGTTAAAAACTTACTGACAACTAAGCGCAAGCGAACAATAATCGACGCATGACATCTTTCTATTGGTAATTAAAAATAATCCAAATATTTCAGTAAAAGTCTCCTAAACTTCTTAATATTTTTTTTCTACTCATCGACTATACGTAAGTACCTAATGCTTTAATTGAGACTTCATAAACCGAACTACTAGCGGATACTTTTCGATGGAGCTTTTATGGTCGCAAATTTTAGCATCGTCGACTATGCTGAATATTGTCATAAAGTACAACGATCCACCGGGAGATCGAAGTTACTTAATCGTATAGCGCAAGTAGGTTGTAAGGCATTCCTCGAACTTTATTCTTACCGGCTTGCCTATTTTAAGCACTCGTAAAAAAAGTATTGTATACGATAGTGTAATTAAGCTTTTCGATCTCGTACCTTACTTAGGCTTTTTGATATTTATATATTGATTCGTAGCGTAACTTTATATGTACGTAAGTGACAAAAAGTTAAAAATAAAGATTCGATGTAATATCATAAGCTACAGATGTTTTAACAACAGCGATAAAAAACTGCGAACTACATAGAGAACCTGCAAATAATTATATTAAGTAATAACCACTTTCTATACTTCATGAACGAAAGTTGATTGAAAAAGCATGACAATACACGAACTTGTCTGAGATTTGACGATCGCAAAGGATTGACTGAGTACTGGGGATGTCGTCTATAAATGTGTGACTTACTATTTGTATTTGTATTGATCGGACCACTCGGAACTGGACTTTTGATTGGAATGCTCTTCGTAAGGTCCATAACTGAAAACAAAATATTGTTAATTAAATCGTAAAATAAGTCATTGTGAATTACTAAATTAAAAAAACCAGCCAATAGCGTGTCGGGCCACGCTCAGTGTAGGGTTCCGTAGTTTTGCGGAAAAACATCCATGAATTCAAGCTCAACAGTGATATCCATAACTATAACACTAGAAATAAAGATAAGATTGCTGAGCCTGGCCACCGCCTCGGTAAGGTTCGTACGTCTTTTGCTGGGAACTGTACACGTTTTTATAACGAAGTCCCCGCTGATGTAGTGAATTTGCCACTAAATAAATTCAAGTCTTATGTTAAGCGCTATTTGTTGAGGAGAGAGTACTATACTTTAAAGGAATTCATTGAGGATAACGGTGCCTTTAAGCCTGTAGCTTTATATGGTTAGTACAATACAAATTTAGAAATTATTAGGTACATTACTCTATGAAGCAGCTTTACTAGTGTCCAGTATTACCTGTTTTTCGTTTTTATTTTTTTTGTTTTTATTTAGTATTTGGACACTTAGAGACGTTATACATCTCTAAGTCTTGCATTCGCAAATATTTATATGTATAGATATATATTTAATGATCCTGACGCTTAGAGACATGTACATCTCTATGTCACTTTTATATTGTAATTTAGTTCACGCATGTAAAATACGAGCACAGAATATTGTTTCTCACCAGACTAAACATGGCTAGTTTTTATTAATTAATAAAGCCCGCCAGCTTGAACATGTCATGCTCGCTTAAAAGGCTCTGCTTATGGTGGCGTCGTTGATCGGGTCGCCACTTTCCCGAAGAAAGGTTGAGGGAGGCGATGGCTGAGATATGCGTCATACTCGTGAACGGGTGCTGTTTGTGGAGACAGGTCTGTTTAGGCAAACTGGGGCAACAAATTTACGTAACTTTTTATTGATCATATTTAATTTTAGTTTAATTGGCTTTAGACACAACATTCGGTGCTTGATTATCCATATTTTTTATTATTATATAGAATATATAGATCAAGACACTTGGAGACCTTATACATCTCTAAGGATAATTTAGAAATAGTATGTTTGTTGTATACTAGAATCACTTACTTTTTTTTTATTTAAATTCAAAATTATTTTGTTTCTAACTGTTGATGATGGATTATTATAATTTGGAAATTTATCTAGAAGACACAGTTCAGGTAAGAAAGTATATCAAACTTGTATGTAATTCATTTTTAATACATAATTATTTTACATTTTTTAAAGTGGGTATTCCACTCATACATTAGTATGTTATTCAATCAAATACAAACATTGAAAACATTGAAAAAATAATCAACCCAGTTGGACTTGAACCAACATCGATACGCCTTACCGGGGCTCGATATCGCTTTACCAATTAAGCTATGGGTTCAGTTACCGAGCTGACGAAATTCTCAATGCCTTCAATCATCTTTTTGCATTTATTTTTACATCGACTTTATAGCAGCCGTAAGCGACATCTAGGTGCCAACCACTAGAGTTAGATACCCTTCCCGCCGACCCTTTTACAAGTGTCACAACGGAAATAACAGATGGCGCCTGCTATCAACTCATAATTATTTTACATTTTTTAAAGTGGGTATTCCACTCATACATTAGTATGTTATTCAATCAAATACAAACATTGAAAACATTGAAAAAATAATCAACCCAGTTGGACTTGAACCAACATCGATACGCCTTACCGGGGCTCGATATCGCTTTACCAATTAAGCTATGGGTTCAGTTACCGAGCTGACGAAATTCTCAATGCCTTCAATCATCTTTTTGCATTTATTTTTACATCGACTTTATAGCAGCCGTAAGCGACATCTAGGTGCCAACCACTAGAGTTAGATACCCTTCCCGCCGACCCTTTTACAAGTGTCACAACGGAAATAACAGATGGCGCCTGCTATCAACTCATAATTATTTTACATTTTTTAAAGTGGGTATTCCACTCATACATTAGTATGTTATTCGATCAAATACAAACATTGAAAACATTGAAAAAATAATCAACCCAGTTGGACTTGAACCAACATCGATACGCCTTACCGGGGCTCGATATCGCTTTACCAATTAAGCTATGGGTTCAGTTACCGAGCTGACGAAATTCTCAATGCCTTCAATCATCTTTTTGCATTTATTTTTACATCGACTTTATAGCAGCCGTAAGCGACATCTAGGTGCCAACCACTAGAGTTAGATACCCTTCCCGCCGACCCTTTTACAAGTGTCACAACGGAAATAACAGATGGCGCCTGCTATCAACTCATAATTATTTTACATTTTTTAAAGTGGGTATTCCACTCATACATTAGTATGTTATTCAATCAAATACAAACATTGAAAACATTGAAAAAATAATCAACCCAGTTGGACTTGAACCAACATCGATACGCCTTACCGGGGCTCGATATCGCTTTACCAATTAAGCTATGGGTTCAGTTACCGAGCTGACGAAATTCTCAATGCCTTCAATCATCTTTTTGCATTTATTTTTACATCGACTTTATAGCAGCCGTAAGCGACATCTAGGTGCCAACCACTAGAGTTAGATACCCTTCCCGCCGACCCTTTTACAAGTGTCACAACGGAAATAACAGATGGCGCCTGCTATCAACTCATAATTATTTTACATTTTTTAAAGTGGGTATTCCATTCATACATTAGTATGTTATTCAATCAAATACAAACATTGAAAACATTGAAAAAATAATCAACCCAGTTGGACTTGAACCAACATCGATACGCCTTACCGGGGCTCGATATCGCTTTACCAATTAAGCTATGGGTTCAGTTACCGAGCTGACGAAATTCTCAATGCCTTCAATCATCTTTTTGCATTTATTTTTACATCGACTTTATAGCAGCCGTAAGCGACATCTAGGTGCCAACCACTAGAGTTAGATACCCTTCCCGCCGACCCTTTTACAAGTGTCACAACGGAAATAACAGATGGCGCCTGCTATCAACTCATAATTATTTTACATTTTTTAAAGTGGGTATTCCACTCATACATTAGTATGTTATTCAATCAAATACAAACATTGAAAACATTGAAAAAATAATCAACCCAGTTGGACTTGAACCAACATCGATACGCCTTACCGGGGCTCGATATCGCTTTACCAATTAAGCTATGGGTTCAGTTACCGAGCTGACGAAATTCTCAATGCCTTCAATCATCTTTTTGCATTTATTTTTACATCGACTTTATAGCAGCCGTAAGCGACATCTAGGTGCCAACCACTAGAGTTAGATACCCTTCCCGCCGACCCTTTTACAAGTGTCACAACGGAAATAACAGATGGCGCCTGCTATCAACTCATAATTATTTTACATTTTTTAAAGTGGGTATTCCACTCATACATTAGTATGTTATTCAATCAAATACAAACATTGAAAACATTGAAAAAATAATCAACCCAGTTGGACTTGAACCAACATCGATACGCCTTACCGGGGCTCGATATCGCTTTACCAATTAAGCTATGGGTTCAGTTACCGAGCTGACGAAATTCTCAATGCCTTCAATCATCTTTTTGCATTTATTTTTACATCGACTTTATAGCAGCCGTAAGCGACATCTAGGTGCCAACCACTAGAGTTAGATACCCTTCCCGCCGACCCTTTTACAAGTGTCACAACGGAAATAACAGATGGCGCCTGCTATCAACTCATAATTATTTTACATTTTTTAAAGTGGGTATTCCACTCATACATTAGTATGTTATTCAATCAAATACAAACATTGAAAACATTGAAAAAATAATCAACCCAGTTGGACTTGAACCAACATCGATACGCCTTACCGGGGCTCGATATCGCTTTACCAATTAAGCTATGGGTTCAGTTACCGAGCTGACGAAATTCTCAATGCCTTCAATCATCTTTTTGCATTTATTTTTACATCGACTTTATAGCAGCCGTAAGCGACATCTAGGTGCCAACCACTAGAGTTAGATACCCTTCCCGCCGACCCTTTTACAAGTGTCACAACGGAAATAACAGATGGCGCCTGCTATCAACTCATAATTATTTTACATTTTTTAAAGTGGGTATTCCACTCATACATTAGTATGTTATTCAATCAAATACAAACATTGAAAACATTGAAAAAATAATCAACCCAGTTGGACTTGAACCAACATCGATACGCCTTACCGGGGCTCGATATCGCTTTACCAATTAAGCTATGGGTTCAGTTACCGAGCTGACGAAATTCTCAATGCCTTCAATCATCTTTTTGCATTTATTTTTACATCGACTTTATAGCAGCCGTAAGCGACATCTAGGTGCCAACCACTAGAGTTAGATACCCTTCCCGCCGACCCTTTTACAAGTGTCACAACGGAAATAACAGATGGCGCCTGCTATCAACTCATAATTATTTTACATTTTTTAAAGTGGGTATTCCACTCATACATTAGTATGTTATTCAATCAAATACAAACATTGAAAACATTGAAAAAATAATCAACCCAGTTGGACTTGAACCAACATCGATACGCCTTACCGGGGCTCGATATCGCTTTACCAATTAAGCTATGGGTTCAGTTACCGAGCTGACGAAATTCTCAATGCCTTCAATCATCTTTTTGCATTTATTTTTACATCGACTTTATAGCAGCCGTAAGCGACATCTAGGTGCCAACCACTAGAGTTAGATACCCTTCCCGCCGACCCTTTTACAAGTGTCACAACGGAAATAACAGATGGCGCCTGCTATCAACTCATAATTATTTTACATTTTTTAAAGTGGGTATTCCACTCATACATTAGTATGTTATTCAATCAAATACAAACATTGAAAACATTGAAAAAATAATCAACCCAGTTGGACTTGAACCAACATCGATACGCCTTACCGGGGCTCGATATCGCTTTACCAATTAAGCTATGGGTTCAGTTACCGAGCTGACGAAATTCTCAATGCCTTCAATCATCTTTTTGCATTTATTTTTACATCGACTTTATAGCAGCCGTAAGCGACATCTAGGTGCCAACCACTAGAGTTAGATACCCTTCCCGCCGACCCTTTTACAAGTGTCACAACGGAAATAACAGATGGCGCCTGCTATCAACTCATAATTATTTTACATTTTTTAAAGTGGGTATTCCACTCATACATTAGTATGTTATTCAATCAAATACAAACATTGAAAACATTGAAAAAATAATCAACCCAGTTGGACTTGAACCAACATCGATACGCCTTACCGGGGCTCGATATCGCTTTACCAATTAAGCTATGGGTTCAGTTACCGAGCTGACGAAATTCTCAATGCCTTCAATCATCTTTTTGCATTTATTTTTACATCGACTTTATAGCAGCCGTAAGCGACATCTAGGTGCCAACCACTAGAGTTAGATACCCTTCCCGCCGACCCTTTTACAAGTGTCACAACGGAAATAACAGATGGCGCCTGCTATCAACTCATAATTATTTTACATTTTTTAAAGTGGGTATTCCACTCATACATTAGTATGTTATTCAATCAAATACAAACATTGAAAACATTGAAAAAATAATCAACCCAGTTGGACTTGAACCAACATCGATACGCCTTACCGGGGCTCGATATCGCTTTACCAATTAAGCTATGGGTTCAGTTACCGAGCTGACGAAATTCTCAATGCCTTGTTACAACTATTTTGGACTGGGACTATATTTAAAAGAAACTAGAAAATATCTTTGAGTCGTTTATTACCCAAACTACACTTTTACAAATTTCCACCGGCTAGCGTTTACAAAATTAAGCTACTATAGGGTTTTTTTTTTAAATTACTTCTAACAAGTTATATTTTATTAACTACAGTTCGCTTAATAATAACAGGGTTATAGAGCAAATTGGTGGGTCAGCGAACTAAATATATATATATACTGCTTGGTTGGAAACCACTGCCGCTTTAACACTTCAACTTAATTTACATTCTTAAGGGCGCCAGCTCGAATTACATTCAAGCAAATAAATGAGTTAAAGGAACAGGAACCTCTGACCTTAAAGTTAAATAGGGACCCCTTGAATCCTCCCTCAACGTGTAGGGTAGCAGCCGGCGCAAGCCCCAAGCCGCCTCAGCGTCAACTCTCGGCGACCCCGCTACACCAGCAGACTGCGACAATCCACCGTGACCGACGGGGCGGAGAATCAACGGCCAGGACGTAGCCCCGTCTCAAAAAAACCCTAAAAACACAAGTACAATCTATAAGCCTGAATTCACCCATGTCTCAGACAGGTTGAAAACGTTTTTAATAACGCTATTTTAGCTTACCCGGCGTAGAAAAGTGGCCCACATTATAGTCGTTGCGACATATCAATACGCCGGGGTCTTCCTTCACAAATAATCTAATTTACGAGATTCATCGATTTGCCGGGACTGAAAATAAACGCGACACTGATTAGTATGACATCTACCAACAATAACCCAATAACAAAATCACTGAAATAACTCACTCAAGGGGTCGATAAAACCCGCCGATACAAAATAAGGCACCACGTCGTGGGCCTGCAATCAATCGAAATCAAAATCTCCGGACCTCCATTCTCGAGCCGAGGGACCGCAGTGACAGTAACAGAATGTTGCCAACGCAACAACCCGTAACCAGAAACGCTTAACAATTAACTAATGATAGTTCGCAATTTAGTCCAATTTATTTTCGAAACAATATTATTTAATCTAGGAATTCCGGATTTAGTCCGTTTGTGAAGAATTAAAAATTAACCAACTCTGAATGACATTAAAAAGTCTATAGCGATACCGAGTTATTTGAGCTAGCAACTGTATACCACAGATAGCGGAGCAGAGGCGTTTTTTAATTACTCATTCCAACAATTAAGGTAAGGAACGGAAAACTATTTAGTTTAGGTTATTAATGAATCAAAACCCTGCTTTCCTTGAAATAAATTAACTAAATAGAACAAAACCAAAACGATGCGAATGGTCTTACTAGCGCCATCTAGTCTCAACTTGGGACAACTCGTGACTTCAGAGGACCGTATCAAGATAACTATTTGCGTGGAATGTCGATACGATCGCCTGGACGAATCGATAGGTGGCGCTATGCACCCTAAATTATAACATTAACGAATACTACCTAATCTTTACGAACCTACAAGGGGGAGGCAATTTTATCTACGTAACAGTGCTTCCCAACCCAAGTAAAATTTTGACATAGCAAAATTTTGAGCTGGTCCCCAGCTCGCAACGTTCCTCTACATAAACTAAGAAACTAAAACAAATTTACTACCAGGCAACTGAACAATTAACAAATCGAACCCACGCACAATACAAACTAACTACGGTCTACTAGGTACTTTAAAACATATCACGAACTGCTGCTAAATATGAAAGTCTAATTTAAACGTAGCGCGCTGTCAGGCCGTGTCTAAGTCGACAAGGTCCGAACGCTCGCTACTCTAAGCGAATAACATTTAACAAGGAACGGGACATATCAGGCTGTGTCTGAGTCGACGACAAGTCTGTAAAACACACTACAAGACAACACAGTACGCAACTACAGTCAGCACAAGCGCCAACCCGTCCGCGTCTGAAGCGACGACAAGACGGCACCATAGAACGACAAACCACACTCGGTGCTTGCGAATAGTGCTTTAAAGCAACTACAACAAGACACCCACCAACTACAGGACTAGTGTTCACGCATAGGGTTTTAGGGCCACTACCGCAAAAGCACTAAGATACGACACTAACTATTAAGGGAACATGTGTTTAAATCCACCATGGCCCGAAACAGAAAAGTGAAGAAACGTGAAGTAGGTTTAAAGCGCCTACTCCACAATAACCACGTGAAGAGGGTTTAAAGCGCCCTCTCCACCCACTCAAAACATGTAACAAATACCACGCATTCGGTCAGTTAACGAGTTTACCCCGAATGCGATCGAAAATTAAGGTACCAACTCCCACGTAACACGATAACTCCCATCCCCAACACATGAAACATATACTAACAGCAGTCGTATGAAATCAAAATAACATGGTACCTACTCTCCTGCAACTACCTACATAACAATAAAAGGAAGTCTCAATGAGAAGTCGAGATTAATAAGTAATAATAATTAATATTTATATCTTCCATCAGAAAACTTTTAAAACCTACTACAATAAGACAATAATGTCCTGGAAAGGGTAGATCTCGAAAACCTGGAACAATTTACAATTGAAGTCAGACGTCCAAAATTGTGCACTTCAGTGTATGGTTGAATGCTAAAAGGAACCCTAAGAGGCAGTGGTCAAGCTTATAAAACTAATACAACCAGTTAATTCATTAATGAATGTTCTTTGAGCCCTTTACAACATTCAGATGATGATGACACTAAGTCTCATCAATTAGTCTTAGGTCTAATAATCTATCGGTGCACAAATTACAAGGACCGGTCTCCAACCTTATCAAACTCACAAGAGATAAGGATGACTTCCAAAAACTTAAACCTCACCATAAAATTGTGGGCAACTGTACTTAATAACAACATCAGTTAACTTCATCAAATAAACAACAGAACACACATCTTAATAAAAAAAAATATATTTGTGGGTAAAAATTAATTGTCCGCCTAAAGGTACATTTACCCTACTAATATGTAACTCCATACCACAACACTATGTAATAAATTTTCAGAGTAAGTCACCTCTTCTCTAGGAGTATGTAAACAACAACATTTAAGTTATGGTAGAATAATTAAATTAAAAGAAAAACTCCATGTAAAAGGTTAATTACTAATTACACAAATAACTCCTCGGGTTTAAACAACAGGTAATACTTAAACATAACTCTAATAGCAGGTAGCGTGACTGCATTGTAATAGCAATCTAGGAAATAGGTATTTAATTTATTATCAAAAGTTAGAGAAAGCAGGCTTATTTTGCTTCCGACTGTACCACCACATATTAGGTAAATAATGTAATTAAAGATAACAAAGTTACCTTTCAAAACGTTTAAATTATTTTGGTAAAAACTAGAAAAGGATTAAAATACTAAGACTGAATATATTTAGCACAATATTAACGAAATAAATTTATAAATCTTCAAAGCTGCAACACTTTTGTACTTGACTCTCCGGTAAACATGTGCAAAATTAATTAAATTGTTAAAAGTTAAAGTTGCAAATTATAAAAAAAATATATATATTTAAGTTTACATTTAGTTATGCAGTGCTTAAAAACAAATTTAATACTAAACTGTTTGTAAATAGGTAACTAATGTGCATACCTTAACCTCCAAACATTACCACAAATCTCAATAAATGTAAGCACAGTGCACAGTAAATATCATTTAGGTTTACAATTACAAGTAAACACGGTACAAAACAACCAGGCTAGTGGACCAAGCAGTATAATAACCTTCGGCTAAGAAAACAAGGTGAATGTGACTAAAGGTAGTTCGCTAAAAGAAAGCCTCACGTTGGGCCGACAGTGTTACAACTATTTTGGACTGGGACTATATTTAAAAGAAACTAGAAAATATCTTTGAGTCGTTTATTACCCAAACTACACTTTTACAAATTTCCACCGGCTAGCGTTTACAAAATTAAGCTACTATAGGGTTTTTTTTTTTTTAAATTACTTCTAACAAGTTATATTTTATTAACTACAGTTCGCTTAATAATAACAGGGTTATAGAGCAAATTGGTGGGTCAGCGAACTAAATATATATATATACTGCTTGGTTGGAAACCACTGCCGCTTTAACACTTCAACTTAATTTACATTCTTAAGGGCGCCAGCTCGAATTACATTCAAGCAAATAAATGAGTTAAAGGAACAGGAACCTCTGACCTTAAAGTTAAATAGGGACCCCTTGAATCCTCCCTCAACGTGTAGGGTAGCAGCCGGCGCAAGCCCCAAGCCGCCTCAGCGTCAACTCTCGCCGACCCCGCTACACCAGCAGACTGCGACAATCCACCGTGACCGACGGGGCGGAGAATCAACGGCCAGGACGTAGCCCCGTCTCAAAAAAACCCTAAAAACACAAGTACAATCTATAAGCCTGAATTCACCCATGTCTCAGACAGGTTGAAAACGTTTTTAATAACGCTATTTTAGCTTACCCGGCGTAGAAAAGTGGCCCACATTATAGTCGTTGCGACATATCAATACGCCGGGGTCTTCCTTCACAAATAATCTAATTTACGAGATTCATCGATTTGCCGGGACTGAAAATAAACGCGACACTGATTAGTATGACATCTACCAACAATAACCCAATAACAAAATCACTGAAATAACTCACTCAAGGGGTCGATAAAACCCGCCGATACAAAATAAGGCACCACGTCGTGGGCCTGCAATCAATCGAAATCAAAATCTCCGGACCTCCATTCTCGAGCCGAGGGACCGCAGTGACAGTAACAGAATGTTGCCAACGCAACAACCCGTAACCAGAAACGCTTAACAATTAACTAATGATAGTTCGCAATTTAGTCCAATTTATTTTCGAAACAATATTATTTAATCTAGGAATTCCGGATTTAGTCCGTTTGTGAAGAATTAAAAATTAACCAACTCTGAATGACATTAAAAAGTCTATAGCGATACCGAGTTATTTGAGCTAGCAACTGTATACCACAGATAGCGGAGCAGAGGCGTTTTTTAATTACTCATTCCAACAATTAAGGTAAGGAACGGAAAACTATTTAGTTTAGGTTATTAATGAATCAAAACCCTGCTTTCCTTGAAATAAATTAACTAAATAGAACAAAACCAAAACGATGCGAATGGTCTTACTAGCGCCATCTAGTCTCAACTTGGGACAACTCGTGACTTCAGAGGACCGTATCAAGATAACTATTTGCGTGGAATGTCGATACGATCGCCTGGACGAATCGATAGGTGGCGCTATGCACCCTAAATTATAACATTAACGAATACTACCTAATCTTTACGAACCTACAAGGGGGAGGCAATTTTATCTACGTAACAGCCTTCAATCATCTTTTTGCATTTATTTTTACATCGACTTTATAGCAGCCGTAAGCGACATCTAGGTGCCAACCACTAGAGTTAGATACCCTTCCCGCCGACCCTTTTACAAGTGTCACAACGGAAATAACAGATGGCGCCTGCTATCAACTCATAATTATTTTACATTTTTTAAAGTGGGTATTCCACTCATACATTAGTATGTTATTCAATCAAATACAAACATTGAAAACATTGAAAAAATAATCAACCCAGTTGGACTTGAACCAACATCGATACGCCTTACCGGGGCTCGATATCGCTTTACCAATTAAGCTATGGGTTCAGTTACCGAGCTGACGAAATTCTCAATGCCTTCAATCATCTTTTTGCATTTATTTTTACATCGACTTTATAGCAGCCGTAAGCGACATCTAGGTGCCAACCACTAGAGTTAGATACCCTTCCCGCCGACCCTTTTACAAGTGTCACAACGGAAATAACAGATGGCGCCTGCTATCAACTCATAATTATTTTACATTTTTTAAAGTGGGTATTCCACTCATACATTAGTATGTTATTCAATCAAATACAAACATTGAAAACATTGAAAAAATAATCAACCCAGTTGGACTTGAACCAACATCGATACGCCTTACCGGGGCTCGATATCGCTTTACCAATTAAGCTATGGGTTCAGTTACCGAGCTGACGAAATTCTCAATGCCTTCAATCATCTTTTTGCATTTATTTTTACATCGACTTTATAGCAGCCGTAAGCGACATCTAGGTGCCAACCACTAGAGTTAGATACCCTTCCCGCCGACCCTTTTACAAGTGTCACAACGGAAATAACAGATGGCGCCTGCTATCAACTCATAATTATTTTACATTTTTTAAAGTGGGTATTCCACTCATACATTAGTATGTTATTCGATCAAATACAAACATTGAAAACATTGAAAAAATAATCAACCCAGTTGGACTTGAACCAACATCGATACGCCTTACCGGGGCTCGATATCGCTTTACCAATTAAGCTATGGGTTCAGTTACCGAGCTGACGAAATTCTCAATGCCTTCAATCATCTTTTTGCATTTATTTTTACATCGACTTTATAGCAGCCGTAAGCGACATCTAGGTGCCAACCACTAGAGTTAGATACCCTTCCCGCCGACCCTTTTACAAGTAACCCCGGTAAGTAGCCCCGGTAAGGCGTATCGATGTTGGTTCAAGTCCAACTGGGTTGATTATTTTTTCAATGTTTTCAATGTTTGTATTTGATTGAATATCATTTTTAATAGTTAGATTTGGACTCATCTTTTTTCTTTGGTATTTTTCTTAAACTATAACCTATTGTTGGTTAATCTAACCTTGGTTTGATATGTTTTCTGTTAGAACAACGCACTTATATGTATTGTTTAGTTTTGATGTACTGTTGTTTTGAAAAAATAAGTCCCGCCGAGTTTCTTGTCGGACATAATTCTTCTCGGGTCAGAGGTGTAGGGTTAGAACCGGTGTAGTTTGATTTTTTTTTCTCACTTTTACTTTGACGTGTAAAAGTGCCCTTGTGGCCTACTTACTGAATAAATGTTTGAGTTTGAGTTTGAGTTCCTTCCGCCACAGTAAGTATCCCCACTTAAGAGTTTAAAATCTTTATTTGAAAGCACGTCATTTCATTGTGATATTGTAGAAATTACAGGTACAATAAACACCTGCTTATACGGTTAAATTACAAACTTAGTTCAGAAATTATTTTGTAATTTTTTTTCAAAAACTATTCAACCTATCAAGTTCAAAATAATTTTCCTAGAAAGTTTTTATAGAGTTCTACTTTTGAGATTAATTCGTACCAATGTATACGCGGATGACTAATTTGAGAAAAATCGAAACCTGCAACGACAAAATCAAGCAAAACCATCACCTAATATAGTCAACAACATTCAATTAAGAAAACCCGTCGTAATAAAAAAAAATTTGGTGGGCAAACTCCATCATCGAAGTACCAATTAAATAAACAACTTAATTAACAATACAACTTGACAGTATTTAAAAATAACCAAAAACTAAATCTACTATCAACTACCAAGTGGAATCTTATACAAACATAGACCTAAGTGCAACCAAAGATTGACGACAACCAAATCTCTGTATCCCTTTACTTAAAAGTAAGAAAAACTATCTACCCATAAGTAATTTTTATTGTAAAACTTGGAAGTTTTAACTATTCTTTAATGAGAACAAAATATCTAACCAACAACCTAAATAAATAAAAAAATTGGTTAGATTAATCCCAGGCCAAACTGTTTCAACACAACTTATTTATAAATTCTGCCAATGTATACATCCTTTTATACTACACTTATTACATACAATCATCTTTCTTACTAACAGTAATATTTCCTTCTAAATATTACTGCAACAACTTTCACTTTTGTGGTTACATATTTATACTATGCAAACGCAAGGAGAGAATTAAATTGTTTGTTGACAGTTCAAGCCTTAAAATCTTTGACTTGCCATGAGCCAAGCGGATGACCATCTAATGCCTCCAGCTCGTAAACCAAAGGTGATAAAACTTTGGTGATTCTACACTGCACATACTTTGGAGCTAACTTCGCCATTTTAAACTTTTGTGCGTTACTCTGTGTATAATTCGCTTTCCAGACGATATCACCGACCTTAAAACTAGCATGTCTACGCCTCAAGTTATAACGTGAAGCATTTTTTGCATGAGCATTTAATAAATGCTTTCTATCCTCCTCAAACACATATTTTAAACACCCAAATTCACCAGCATACTCCTCTCTTGGTATGTCAAGAGAATAATTTGCTTGAGTATCCTTGTAAAAATTCCCGTTAATGACAGGTTCTCTTGCATGGACTAGAAAAATGGTGAAAATCCAGTTGACTCATTCACCGCACTGTTTATGGCAAATTGTATTTCAAACAAGTGCTTATCCCAAGAACGATGATTGTCTTGAACATAAGACGCCACTGCTGTCATTATCGTTTTGTTGTATCTCTCAACAAGATTAACTTGTGGTGTGTATCTAGGAGTATGATGATGTTTTGGAATATTGTAACGTTCTAGAAGCTTCCGGAACTCAGATCCCATAAATTGTGTTCCATTATCCACAATTACGGTTTCTGGGACTCCTAGTGCCAATATAACGTGATTTTCATAGTTCCTGGCGACAATTGCACTCGTAGCACGTCTCAAAGGAAACAAGAGTGTGAACTTTGAAAAGCAACATGTCACTACCAGTAGAAACGTATATCCCGATTGAGATCTTGGTAAAGGTCCAACCAAATCAACCGAAACTACCTGAAAAGGTCTACCAAAAACTTTTGGTTTCCCCATTCACCCTATAGTCCATTTAGTGGAGTGCTTATAAGCCGAGCAAGTAGTACAGTCCTTGATATATTCTTGAATTTCGTTAAACATTCTTGGCCAATAAAACCGTAAGCATATCCTTCTATGGGTTTTAAATACACCTAGGTGTCCTGCGGTTGGCATAGAATGAAATTCTTCGATTATTTTCCGTCTGTGTTCTTTTCTTACCACATCTTTCCAATCGAACTCTGATGTTAAGCTATATTTACTTTTGCTGTATCGATACAATTTTTGCTGTCTGATTTGAAAATTTGGTACATTCGCCGGATGTTCTTGACCTGTTTTAAATATTTTGTCATACCACTCATCCTCCACTGTCTCCTGTGGAATCGTGTTAATAACATCAACCGGCAAGAGTCTTGACAATGCATCGGGGACTACATTGTCAGTGCCCTTACTATGTTCTATCTCAAAGTTAAATTGAGACAATCTATGTAGGTGGCGATGTGCCACCGTATTAATCTGCCTGACGGATTTTCTAATTTCAGAAACCATTTTAAAGATGCATGATCCGTGATCACCTTAAATATCCTTGTGCCTAAATATGCCTGAAATTTCTCTACTGTAAAAATCACCGCTAACGCTTCTCTTTCTGTCGCGCTATAGTTTCTCTCAGCTTCATTTAATGACCTGCTGACATAAGCTATAGGGTGATCTTTACCCTCGATTTCTTGCGATAACATTCCGCCAAGGCCATAAGCTGATGCATCACAATGCACTGCAAATTGTTTTTCAAAGTCCGGCACGGCTAATATTGGAGCCGATACAAGTAAAAAAGTAAAAAGTAAAAGTAAAAATGTTTTATTGACCAAACATTTTTAAATATACAGTTAACAACATATCAGCCATTCCCACACTAGGCAAAGCCTGTGTCGTGGAAGTCAAAACATAAGATTGATCACCAGAAAAATAAAAACATAGCGGCTTATGAAATCAAAAATGCATGCAGACTTATAACTATTGAAGAACTAAATTAAATTAATATTAATGGGAATGCAATGGGTTATTCTATAACTGAGAGAGTTGTGATTTACGGAATATCGTAAGTTCATGTACTATTTGTATGTTATATGTATAGAGGGTAAGTAGTGTGTAACAGTAGTGTGAGAAAGTAGTGTGTAAGGACGTGATGTAAATTAAGTATGTGTAAAGTGAGATGTAGGAAAAAGGAGCTCTAGAAGTAAAACAAATAATAATAAGTGTTTTGTTAATAAACTTTAACCAACGTATTCAAGAGAGTAAGTCCTCGGTCTCCTTGTATGTTAGGGGCTGTAAGAACTGTCGTATTAATGTTTTTGCCTTAGAGGGGTGGCAGTGCTTGATGTCACAGTCCTTTAGAATAGCATTTGTGCATCCTTAACAAATTGAACGATTGCTCCTCTTCTTCCGACTAACTAAATTTAGGCTCATGTTTTTCCTTTTTAACCGTTAATCTGTTCAATGGGGCAGCAATTGTCGAAAAATTTCGGATAAACCGTCTGTACCACGAGCAAGAGCCGAGAAAGACTTTAACATCATGAGTACGAAAGTTCAAGATAGATGCCACCTTATCAGGATCGGTCCGCAACCCATGTTCGTCGATCAAGTAACCTAAATATCTCAATGAACTTCGGAAAAAATTACATTTCTTGCTATTTATAGTTAAATTAGCTGACTTAAATTTTTCAAGGACTCTATTTAAAAGTAACAAATGAGTGTTAAAATCTGATGAACAAATTATGATATCATCAATGTAACAAAATACCATGCCATTTTCTACGTCTGAACAGAAATTTTGATGAAACAGCATATCCATTAATCGTTGCTGCCTAGCAGTCGCTCCGCAATTTCTAAAAGGCATGACCTTAAATTTGAAGGCTCCCCTCCCAATAACATTAATAGTAGTTTTGTCTTGAGAATCCTTATTCAACGGTATCTGCCAAAAACTTGCTGATAAATCTAAAGATGTCAAGAATCTTGCTTCCTTAAGGCTATCAGAAATTTGTGGTATATACGGAATAGCATATGAATCAGTTTTAGCAACCGAGTTTAATTTCCGAGAATCCAAACAAAATCTCCAATCACCGTTTGATTTCTTAACTAAAATGACCGGATTATTCCAAGGACTTTCACTAGGAGTTACAACATCAAGCTCAAGCATACGATCCAATTCTTTATTTAATGCTACTTTCTTTTCCGGTGAAAGAGGATACTGCTTGACCTTAATTGGTAACGCATCGCCTGTGTCTATCACGTGTTCAATTAAAGTTGTCCTACCTAAACCCTTTCGATCTGTGGAGATGTCCTCAAACCTGTCAATTACTGACAATGCTAATTCCCTTTCAAATGGCATTAAATTATCAAATGATGTTAATGTATGAATTTGTTTTTCATTAATTTGAAAACTGTAAAATGTGTCAGGGGCATTCCTGTAATCAATGTTATTAAAAATTTCAGGCGCGAGCCTAAACGCTTTCCAAAAGTCACAACCTAAAATTACATCCGACACTATTGATGGAACAACATGAAACTTAATTATGTGAGTTATTTTATTAAAGGTAACCGGTAAATACATCACTCCTAATAAATCTAGCTTAAATCCATCTGCAACTGTGCAAGAAACTTTATTTTCTGTAACCAAGGTAAATCCGAGTTTTTCAAAGTAAGTGTGAGAAGAATTTCCAAGCAGAGAAATGCAAGCTCCGGAATCTAATAATCCTATTATTTTAAGTTTCTCCACACCAACTTGAAGATAAGGCCTAATATCTTCCCCATTTGTAGCAAATAAGACTGTGGCAATTGATCCATAGCTATGTTATTTATTAATCGCGTCTAAAACCTGCTTGTTTTGGGTACTTTTGTCACAGTCGTTCACTAGTTTTTTTGGTCCTTGATCTTTATTTCAGGACAATCCGCTTTAAAATGGTCATCCTTTCCGCACTTGAAACAACCACTTTGAATACATTTCTTAAAATTATGATTGGATTTTCCACACTTATAACAAACTTTCTTTGTTTTGGAACGTACCTCACCTCCGCTAGATGTCATTGTTTGTGGTCCATTCAATGTTTTATTTGACGTTTGTTTTTGTACAAATTCCTTTTTATTAGATTCGTAATTACTGTTTGATGAACCTGGATGATTAAAAGAAGTAACTACCGAAGCTACAGGCTGAGATTTCTTTTGTGGCTTATACAAGAATTCAGGTGAGATTACAGAATAATTATTCTTGTTGGGCTCCTTAAAATTTAAGCAGCGTTGTCGAGAGACTTCAACAACTCTGCACTTCTCTTGCAATTCCTCGATAGATTTTATATCCACCATAGCCAACTGTTGTGTATAAAACGGACGTATATTTCTTTGTAATATATCTAATTTTTCTTTTTCAGATAAAGGACTTCTTAACCTATTAAACATTGCCGTCATTATCTAAACATTTAAAAGAAGAAGTCCTGATCTACCATCAACGCACAGCCGAAACTACTAGAACTAGAAACTTCAAATTTGGTCCAGAGCTTACTTTTATGACGTGTGCAAGGGGTAAGACGAGATTTTTGGAAATTCCACCCCTAAGGGGATCAAATAGGGGTGCAAAGTTTGTATGGGAGAATTTTATTTTTTTAAGCTGAAGACTTAAAAATTCGTAAAACGGTTATGAACTTAAATCCAAAGAAAGTGTTTTCAGCGTTTTGCAAAATTCTAACCCTAAGAGGGTAAAATAGGGGTGCAAAGTTTGTATGGGAGAAACTTCTGTTTTAGAGTTAGAGACTTAAAACTTTGTAAGAGGTGCAAAGTTCGTATTGGAGAAATTTTTATTTTGTATATACTTCAATCTTTGTGTTTTTAGAAAAATTCCACGGCGATCTTTCCGTATTCCAACACTTATTCACTTATTAGGTTCTGGTCTGTAGTAGGTCTGGTTCTGGTCTCATCATAAATATGTTATTGCCGTTGATTGTATTCCATAAAGTAGAGAAAATGAACGTATTTAAAACATTTACATTTAGATTACATATTGACCCTGTAGGATGTTAATTATTTTTCATCTTCCGGTATTAGTAGGTACCTATAATAATATTTGTTTGTTGAAATATATTTTTCTACCATACATTGTTAGGAAGATGTTTTCCGTCCACGTATATTTCTTTGTAAGCTGCTGGAATTTTACAAGATTCAACCTCATATATTAATTATGTACATAGATCTTTTCCGTGTTCCGATACTTTTTCATTTATTAGGTACACTACTCCACATTAGATGGCGTTAGAGGTTCTGCTGAAATTAAAAAATTATAGCCGTACCTTTTGACGTTTGCTGTAGTCGGATAAAAAGGTGTTTTTATAAATTAAATAAGACCCGTTGTCCCGCCTTGAGCGTTCTACCCTCCTATATGTCCCTCTGGGTATGGGGAAGTTATAAATAAGGAGGCAGAAAAACGGTCAATTAAAAATATTTATTTCCGGACCAGCTCAGTTGGTAAAGTGGTAAAATGCGTGGTATCGTGCTAAATACAACTAAGACCGGATTCTACAAATCTCCTGAAGGTGCCAAGTTGATAGGCGCGGCGTTTTCTCATCGGCGCTTAGTTCAGCGCAACCGGGCAATTGCGTGGCGCTGAGTCAGGGAAGCAGCCAAAAGCGTTGCAAGAGGTTGGCGGCAAGCAGCGAGCCACAAAATGTCACTCTGGACTTTGGACCCTGGAACGCGTCATCAAACAAAGCATTACAAACGGTCCAGAAGTCTTTGTGAACGCCAACGGCAAGCGGGTAAGCACTTTGGTAGTTGTGTTGCCGTGGGTGTTCACAATTCAGATACGGAGATTACAAAAAGGCGAAGCTAAAAAGTAAAATAATGAAATTTAAATGCAATTGTTTTTTAATAACAATTAGAGGGTGGCTTAATAAATGGACATGATGATTAGCCACTTTGCATTTCCTAGTTATGAACAAAACTATTACGAAGAAGTGATATTAATCTATTTTAATCACTATTGTTATGAAATGGTTATGATTTCAATTAGGCAAGTTAAATTTACAACATTTAATCAGCGCTAAATCGTACTAAGCTATTAACAAATAAATGTATCCACTTACCCAGTTTGGGGTACACTTATACACATTATTTAACACTACAGTGCTTTTATATTTATTGAGGATCACGTAGGGACGAAGTTAAAACATCGATTACGGTAAAATATCTTTTCGTATCAGAGATCGGTATTTTTAAGCGACGTGCGTTCTACTCAATTTCCAGGGCTTAATGAACGAGCGAGCGGCTACATGCGATGACACAGCGCAAGATCAGATTCATTCGTTCATACACAGACTACTATACTAATACAGACGCCCAACCTCCTACACCCAAAGCGATCCGTCCTAAGTATCCAAGACCTGTATCCCAACTTGATTCCATAGAAACGCTATCAGATGGCGGCACCGAGCATGAGGAAAATGATGTTCGCGTTGCGACATCTATTAAAGTTCTGACACACTAAGCTACCTGCTACCTTATATTAATAAGTTGAAATGTCACTAGATGGCGTTTTACAGCCACGCACCTAACTACTGAACACATCCACAACTGTGATTTTTACCGCCTACGGAGCTAATGCCAACACGATTAAACAAATAATTTTAAACAAAAACAGAGATCCCGACAAATTGATAACCTCCTCCTTAGAAAACTTGAAGTCGGTTGAAACTAGTATATGAACAATCACCGATTACGCAGAGTTGATATTAATATATAGTTCAAGCAACACTAGCTGTTCCCCGAAAACTTAACTCCAACAACTCAGAATGCTTGTGGTCGGGCGGGACTGCCGAGAGGCCAGGCTAGGGTGTCAATTTCATACCTACTTATGGGTTGTTGTCAAACATAGGCGAGGTGATCGTGCGCACTAACCAGTATAAGATCGTTTGCAAAATACTCATGATTAATAATAAGACTGCGAAGTCACGTGAAATGGATTTGACTCCGACTCGCACGCAGAGATATACCTACCAACATAACTATGTATCAATGCTTGTTAAGAACTTCGTGTCAATTTCATACCTACTTATGGGTTATTGTCAAATATAGGCGAGGTGATCGTGCGCACTAACCAGTATAAGATCGTTTGCAAAATATGGCGAAGTCACGTGAAATGGATAAGACTCCGACTCACACGCAGAGATATACCTACCAACATATGTATTAATGCTTGCTAAGAACTTCGTGTTAATTTCATACCTACTTATGGGTTGTTGTCAAACATAGGCGAGGTGATCGTGCGCACTAACCAGTATAAGATCGTTTGCAAAATATGGCGAAGTCACGTGAAATGGATAAGACTCCGACTCACACGCAGAGATATACCTACCAACATATGTATCAATGCTTGCTAAGAACTTCGTTGGATAAATGGACTTTGCCTTTTATAGACAACAAAACTCAGTTCCCTCCGGCTTGCCCATTTTAATTTTAGACAACACTCGATTCCTTTCGGCTTGCTTATTTTAATAGACAACATAACTCAGATCCCTCCCGCTTGCCTATTTTAAATATCTCATAGTATTAGGAGTTTCCATACCGACGACCAGATTATACAATATAACGGTTACACTCACGTCTCTTTAGTCTCTACTGTCTTTAGTCACTTCACGCGATGTTTCGCTAGAGAGCTTAGGTTTTTATCTTCAAGCAATAAGAGTGCTTTTCGAACCGGCCCGTGGCGTACTGCGGCACGTCGCGTTGCGGCCTTGCGGCGCGCTGTGATAGAGCTTGTTGAGGGTAATCTAATAATCTTGCGCCAGCGCTGCTAAAGTGTTTTGCAGCGTATTTGGTTCATCTGACTTGAGCGACAATAAACACATTTACAGGGTGTAACAATAATACTGGTGATCCGTTTAAGGGCATAATTTGTATCGTATTGCGACTAAGAAAAAATAGGAGGAAATTTTTTTACCCGCGACATTTTTTTTTATATGGAAAACGTCCCAGCCGGGCAACCCTTCATACAAAACCAATTTTATTTTCGCGTGAAATAATATTTTTCTTAGTTTCTCATAATCAGAATACGATACCAATTATGCCCTTAAACGGATCACCAGTATTATTGTTACACCTCGTATAATTATTAATTACATGGCAGGAACCGATGTGATCGGAGCTTTGAAAGGACTTGGTTCTAGGTAGGTCTCCCATACAAAACTGTTTCTAAACTTGGCATTCTTTGATGAGCTTTTTTAACTGTTTGCAGCAGTCTTATCCAAAGTAGGTAATGGCTTATCTAAGATAGGTTATGGATGAAATAAAATAAATATATAATGAGTTTTACAAAATAAATCTTCATTTAATCATGTATTTTGATTATTTCTCGAGGATCGATAGGTTTTTTATTCAAAACCTACGTTTCCTCACATGTTCTAAACACTCAACCATGTACAGTCGCCATCAAATATATCGGAACGGCCAGGGTGGTCGAAATATCTGAACAACGCCTCTAAATTCAAGACGATAAACTGCATGTTTATGTTAGGGCGCGTTTAAATCCAGCAAGCTGTACCCGCACCTTTTTAATTACATAATTTTAATTAAATATGATTCATATCCTTAAATTGTTACCTAACTTTTCATAACTAACATAGACTACTTACTTGCCTAACCTCGATACCTTAAGAACAACTGTAAAAAGTAATGAAATAAACTCATTTGTATTTGTAGATATATCTGATGGCGAACTGTACAACAACTGTATCTCACATTCGGAAACTACATTTGGCATAAGTACTTAGCGTCTTAATATCGTTGGATCAATCAAGATTTTCTTGTTTTTTGAAAAAGATCAAATCTAAATAAAAATATCGATTATTAGACATTTTTATTTACTTTTATCGTAGAAAATTTAATGAACTTTTAAGCTGCAAGAGTTGGCTCGGACTAGTATGACTAAATGTATGTTTTAAATAGCATAAAACAAAGTGGTCCCCTGGGTTACCATGAAATAATTCAATAACACAGTGAGTCAACATAAAGTAAATCAGTGCACTGTGTAAACAAACAAATTCATATTCCTTATATATATAAAATTTAATATAATGAAACACGTTATATGTAGAAAGTTATAACAGCAAATTGTGTATCCTCAGTGACAAAAACTGTACAACATTTCTCTTTTGTTAAATAATAAGTAATAAATATTTGACTAAAACATCTCATTTTTGTCAATACAACTGCGCGTCGACGGCGCGTCTTTTACTACAATTCCCATCGCTAACCGAGATATTTCGTATCCGTGCCGAAAAATTCAGTGGTACGAGCTGGGGTTAGAACTCAAAACCTGCGGATGGAAAGTCGCGCGTCTTACCGAGTTACCAACAGGCTTTCCAGGCACAGACTTTACCTGCTTATTACGATTAAGTATGTAATAGTAGTTTATCTATACTCACATTGTAAATCCTCTCAAAATGTGTTCAAAAAGTGTTTAAAGGCCTAATTAGTAATTACGTACAGTTGCATTCACTGCTTTATCCTACTCACATATTATAAATCCTAAATGACGTGTTCGGAAACCAATAGAATGACCGCCATTGCACCGCCATGGGCAACTCGATTGTGCGAACGGCCGGGGAGGAGGATAACCGCGGTCGGGGAGGAGGATAACCGCGATCGGGGAGGGCAGAATTTTCATTACGTTACCAAAATCGATGTGGTTATGCATTTTCGAACATTATAACGACACTGGCACAGATAATACACTAATGTTACATTACTGATTGTATTAATGGTGTTAATTACATACGGTTTCCGGACGCAAAATAGAGAATTTATGATATGGGTGTAGATAAACAATATTTCAAGTCAAAAACTGTAAACGTTTTCATAGAGATTCGATTTATAATTGTAAGAAAATGGGAAACTGCCGTTCGCCACCCTCCTAAATTGCACAAATGTTGCATGAATGAATCTTTTAATGTTTTTGCATTTTTATTATATGGACTGAAGTACTTTGTTGGTCCACCGCCAATGGCAATATTATGTATCTAAATCAAATCATACCGACTTATTTTCGATCATCTTGCATAATCAAGTTAGGGTCTCGAATTCTCGACCTATGTTACAAATATCTAGACACGCGGCAGCGTGTCAAGCCAAGTTCAAGCAAAGGAACTGGCTAGCCAGCGCGAAGTGTATATTTACACGAACCACTTGGTGCCACTTTTGACCCTACTATAACTCAAAACCTCTTTAACGTAAACACATAAAACTACGTGTGTTTAATTATATCCATAAGGACATCTAGAAGCCCAAATTTCATGAAGCTAGCTCAAACGGTTATAAAGATATGAAGGTTATTTATTTATTTATTTAAAAAAAAAAATTATTTATTTAATTTAAAAAAAGGTCAAGAAAGTCGTAAATTTTAGCACTGACTGACTGACATATAGTACCTAAACCTAACCTACTTCCAGATGACCTAGAAGGATGAAATTTGGAATCCAGCTCGGTAATTGTGTGTAAGCGTAGGAAAAAATCTAAAAATAAAAAAAGTTAAAAAATAGGGGGGTCCCCATACAAAAAAAAATGTTTTAATTGTATCGTTGGAACTGTTACAAGCAGATATTTGAAACTATCCCAATATATGTATTATTATATTTGCTATATAACAGAAATATAAAAATAAAGTTAAGTCAAAAAATAAGTGGTGTCCCCATACAACTTGTAATACACGCTAAACGACCGGCCAACGGTGTGTCGTCGGCGGCGCGCTGCACCACATAATTATACACAGAACAGAAGTAAAGAGAATGTAGACAATAGTATAAAAAAGAAAACCATGCAGCGGAAACGCAAGAAAAAACATTAAATCTCAATACCTGCCTAGTTTTCTTTACAAAAAGTAATGATCATCATATCATCATCATATCAGCCGAAAAGTAATGATATCCCACCAAAAACATAAATGTAAAAAAGGAGAGCCAAGTTCAATACAAAAATTATGCTTGGCTGTGGGCTTCGCCGCAAAAAGAATGGAGATCTAAATGAGTGCCAATTCTATGCAAAATCCAAATATGTATTTATAGGAACAAAATAACATTATGAACAAGTATTAAACTCTATTTCTTTGCTTTATTGGATACCTATAACAATTGCTGTTATTTAAAAATGTGAGATCTTAAAGTAGGTTAGATTTGACTTGGCCAGTTTTTATCAGAATTAGATATTGTATATATATATATATATATGATGAATAACTTTATAAAATGACTGATGTAATGAACCTACTATAAATACATATTTGGATTTTGCATAGAACTTGGCACTCATTTAGATCTCCATTCTTTTTGCGGCGAAGCCCACAGCCAAGCATAATTTTTGTATTGAACTTGGCTCTCTTTTTTACATTGATGTTTTTGGTGGGATTCTATTTAACATTTACACCTAATAGAAGTTAGACCTTTTGACAATAAGCCTTATTAACAATTTGAATGAGGGCCGCGTTGCGAGGATTCTACTTGATACTTACAATGATACATAGCATCGGACTAAAAGGTTGGTACCTTAATTTAATAAATAATCATAATTATGTAAATCATCATCACAATCATGTTTATTTATGCTGCAGAATTTTTAATTTAGATTTAGAATCAAATGATGATTTCATGGTCTTGCAGTAATCATGAATTTTGACTTCAAATAATTTTTTCATCAAAAAATCGAGATGATTTTCATTATGACAATCATCTGGAATTTTAACTTTCTTCGTCAAATTTGCAATCAAGTTTTCTTTATAAATCAATTTCATTCTATCATTAAACAACGTAAGCATTCGATCAACTAATTTCTCCAAAAAATCAGTAGGTGATTTTAACGTCGGCGTGATTATATTGCCAAACGATTTGTTGATGAGTAATAATTCTCGTTTATCACTTAAATCAACATCATTTTTAATCATCAGTTGTTTGCACGTCGCGCAATTAAATTTCTCTGTGCACACTTTGCCCAACCAACCTGCAAAGTATTCCACCGAACACGTTTCCAAAGTAATTTCGTGGTTGGACGTGGATGGTAGGTTGCATTCAGATGTTACATTTCCTGAATCGGAAATGGTAGCACCTGCATTCGAGGAGTCATTACTAGCTTCTTCGCTTTCAACATGATTTCTTGAATTGGAAAATTTGAAAGATGCTACTCCTGCCTCCTCCAATGGTTGTGTACGTTGCAGGTTGGTTGTTGTTGACACGAATGTGTCAGTGTCTGATTCGCAGTTAGTGTTCTGTAATTTAATTAAATTATTTAATAAATTTGACCGAAAAATGGCTCTTAAATTTTTTGATGTTGGATTACGATTGCAACCACCTTTAATTCTGTAGATTCCAAACAAATTTTCAATAACATCTTGATTTAATCGATTAGTCATCAAAAAATTTACCCCAGTTCCCTCCGTAAATTCTTCAGTAGAGAACTGAATAACGGCATTAATTGTTTGCTCCATGCCTTCGAAGCAAGGTGGTCGCGTCAATTTAAGTGAGCCATTTTGTGTAATCATCTTTTTTTTCAAATCTGCAAATATTTTTTTTCCTTCTATTAAGGTTTTATTTACAAATGATTTTTTATTGCTTGTCAAAGCGCATTTGTATGGGTTTCTATCAAATTTATTTTTTGAATTTAACGCATCAAATAAATTATTTACATGGATTACAAAATCAGCTGTGTTCTTTGCCGTTTCGCTTTTCAGTTCTCCGGTATCTATTGCCGTCTTTATTGCGGCACCTACCGAGTTGCTCAGAACTTGGGTCGCCAACTTCACTCTCATTTTTTGAAAATTATTCGGTTTGAGGTGCGCCGGGGTTAATTTGTGTAAAGATTTACTTTTATTGTTTTTGTCAATATTATACACATCAATTATGTCTTTAAATGAAATTTCTTTTTTGTTTAATTCAAAATTATTTTGCATTAAGTTACTTCGTATATTTTTAATCAAATGAGGCACATCAAAAATCGCAAATAGTTTGTGATTATCAACAAAAAAGAAAGGATCATCTATTGTTACCCCCAAATTTTTAATCGCCTTAATATTAGGTTTGCCCTGATCGCACACGACAATTTTTGGCAGCAGCCCACACTCAAATAATTTGCTAATTACAGATTTAATTAATTGGGCTAATCTATTCCCATGAACTGTCGTATACGACAAAAAATATGCCAGGGGGATCTTCCATTTAGAGTAAATCCCTCTGGCAACAAACACCAGTGCGTGTTGGGCGAATTTGGGGGAACGATCGCCTCCTCCAAAATCTTCGAACCCTTCAATGAGATCGAATTTATTTGTATAATCCAAATCTAGCTTGATACACATCTCGTCAAAACATAAAACGCACGATTTATCTTTTATTGAAGAATCAGCAAATTTAATTTTAATATTTTCAAACACGTCTTCATTAATACCTGGCAAGCAATTTGTGGCTTGTAGCCAGCTCTGTATAGTGGTGGGAGCAGCAAGTACTACACCTTGACTTCTTAAATAATTATACGCGGCTGGTGATTTATAATATAAAGACATACAAAATTTACGTTCTTCTTCGCTCCAATGTTGCTTATTGCTTTTCCTAAATTGCATCTGAGTCAACACTTTGGATGCCTCACTTTTGAATTGAGTTTTATTTATATCTATTAAATTTTTATTCTTCATTTTTTTCTTTAATCTACATAACCTATTACGTTCTCTCTTTAAAATAACGTTTGTGTTCTGGACGAATGTTTTTAATTTTTTACATTTTGGCGTATCTTCGTCATCCGGTCGCTTGCGTTTTCTTGGTGTCGTGCAGATTTCCATGTCTTCATATTCCACTTCCTCTTTTGCATGTTCTTTAACACCGGAATAAACCTTTTTTGGTGTTAAGACTTTCAGTTCAGGAGACCCTTGGGCTAAAACAAAAAAATCTAATATGAACTTTTTTTTATTTTGATTTAGATTTTCTAAGTGATCCCTTAGAGATCTTGATCTACTCTTTCAGCTTACTCTTGAGTAAGCCATAGGCGACCCTAGCCTACCTCATCGAGTAGCAGAAATCGGCCTATGTAGGGCAATGCACGGTAAAAAGTTATAAATTAATTTTGTATTAAGCAGAAACGTCTGCAAGCGATAATTTCAATTTTAGGTCAGAGCGGTCGGACCGGTATTCCGAAAGGTCGCAAGTTCGAATCTTGCTCGACGCGGTGAATTTTTCCATTTTTCTTTCAATTATAAAATTGTAAAATGTTATGTATTTTAGTTATTGGTTTTTTTACAGTCAGCCAAATATGAACCTTATAAGTATAAGATAAGCTAAATAAATTTCAGACAAAAACAATTCGCTCCTCGATGAGGTAGATTTTTTAATGATGTTTTTGCTGACTGTATAAAATGCTCCACGTTTAGCTCAGGCTACCAAGTACTAAAATACGTAACTTTTCACCGTGCATTGCTCTACATAAGCCGAATCCTGCTACTCAATGAGGTAGGGTTGCCTACGACTTACTCTTGATATATATTATATATACTATTTGCATACAAGCTGTTAACAGTTGAGAGAACCACAATAAATGAGCCTCTAGGCATAAAAACCTCAAAAATAGAGTGTGACACAAGGGAGCAAATTTACAAATATTTCAAACAAAGGCGTATCATGTATCAATGTGAACACTTTTTGGGTCAGTGAGGGCAGCTACCAGATCTCGTACTGCTACGCGAAAATGGTCTTAGAAATCCTTACCAAAATTTTTCATTTATAAATATTGGCGCTTAAAGATTTTGGAAAAAATACACAGGGTGCGAGAAAAGGGTCATTTTGGCTAACTTTTTTTTTACTGCCAATCGATCACATTCCTATCCAGGCTCAAAAACATGCATGGGACCAAAAAAAATCCGGCTAGAAAGGCCACCAACCGAGGATTAAATATGTTACCATACAATTACTATGAAATGAAAACTTTATTCTGTTTTTTGCGTATCCTTTCTTAGTATTTGTTGTTATAGCGGCAACAGAAATACATCTGTGAAAATTTCAACTGTATAACTACCAACGGTTCATGAGATACAGCCTTGTGACAGACGGACAGACAGACGGACAGCGGAGTCTTAGTAATAGGGTCCCGTTTTTACCCTTTGGGTACGGAACCCAAAAAATATAGTCCGATCTTCTCCCAACGCACCTTACTTACCCATACACCTACACGATAAGATGCAAATGTGGACGGTATAATCCATTAGGCGGTTCCACACGGCATGGCGGCCGAGGCACGTCCATACTAGCCGAGCTGCCTCGCGCGGCAATTTCCTCACAAGGCGGAAACAGGCGGTTCCACACTTGACGCACCGCCTCGTGAAGCGCCACATTCTTAATCGACTATAAACTGCACATCTTAAATGTACTTTACAAACTTTTCTAGTCTGTGACTCTGGCCTCCACTGATAAATAGCTGCTAGAAGCCCGGATATAGCAATATGAACTTTTTTTATATTTTCACCAAAGGCTTAGATAATTAATTAAAAACCCCCCGACACAAAAAATAAACTCTAAAAAGTAACAAATAATATTCTAAACCTAATAAAATTATTATCGTCACATATATTATATAAATTCAAATATTTTTATTTTCCAAGCGTCGTCGCGTCGGGGGACCGCTAAGTGAGAAAAACCGGCCAAGTGCTTGTCGGACCACGCATAATGGAGGGTTCTGTACCTTAAATGGAATATGAATCAAACTAATACCAAAAGGTCGTATCTGATGCCTTTGGAACAAGTTTTTTGGAGATCACTCAAAAATTACTGAACCGATAATGTTCAAAATAATTTTCAAAGTATGTGATAAGGCGCATCTTCTCAATTTTTTTCATGTTTTTTGAACTTACGGTTCAAAAGTTACAGGGGGGGGGGGCACAATTTTTCTGACTTTCGAAGCGATTTTTAGGGTTCCGTAGTCAACTAGGAACCCTTATAGTTTCGCCATGTCTGCCCGTCCGTCCGTCCGTCCGTCCGTCCGTCCGTCCGCGGATAATCTCAGTGACCGTTAGCACTAGAAAGCTGAAATTTGGTACTAATATGCATATCAATCACGCCGACAAAGTGGTAAAATAAAAAGTGGAATATTTTTTTTTATTAGGGTACCTCCCCTATACGTAAAGCGGGGAGTGATTTTTTTTTTCATTTCAACCCTAACGTGTGATATATTGTTGGATAGGTATTTAAAAATGAATAGGGGTTTACTAAAATAATTTTTTAATAATGTAAATATTTTCGGAAATAATCGCTTCGAAAGTCGGAAAAATAGCGTCCCCCCCCCCCCCTGTAACTTTTGCACCGTAAGTCCAAAAAATATTTAAAAAATTGAGAAGATGTGCGTTATGATAAACTTTATAGAAAAATTATTTTGAAAATGATTTTGAAAAGGTTTAGCCATTTTTGAGTTATTTCCAAAAAACTTCTTCCATAGGCATCAGATACGACCTTTTGGCATTAGTCTTTAACTCTTAAGTGGGTACACTTACTGTGACGGACGGAAATCTACGGAACCCTACACTGAGCGTGGCCCGACACGCTCTTGGCCGGTTTTTTTTGTTTAGATTTAGTTAGGTATATGTATGGAGCGCCCCCCCTAAAAATATTTTTTCTGCGATTTAACTACATAACTAAATAGCGGCATACAAAATACACCTTATGTCCACTTTTTATTAAGATACGTCTTATAGTTTCCGAGTAAAATGGCTGTGACATACGGACGGACGGACGGACAGACGGACATGACGAAATTATAAGGGCCATTTTGGCTACGGAACCCTAAAAACAGGTGTAATCGCAGGTTGCAACAAAGTATTTTTTCAACAACAGCTAATTAATTATTACAAATTACAATTAGGTACGAGCGATCTAAGTTTCATGCATAGTCTACGCTCTACGTAATGCCGCGCGCGGCGAGCTCTGTGTGCGATATGCGGCGCGGGGGTGGGCGTCACCAAGTGCGGCGACTCGAACGGGCAGACACGAGAGGACAGACGACGTTGACGGTTGTGTTGTGTAAATTCTTTTTCACCTCAGCAGCTCGAACAAGCCTACTTCCCTGCGAATACAGTGCGACTTTCGTCATTCCAGGGAGTGAAACAAAGTAGTTTTTTAATTTAGCGAAGACCATGAACTGCCACTTCATATTTCGGGGTCTATTACAAACTCGAAATACATATTTTAACCTTTAATATGTTCTCACTACTGAGGTGAAAAGTTGTATGTGTCACACGAGAGCAAAGTTATTTTGAATCTCGAGTTTTTGAGTCCCTCGCTACGCTCAAGCTCGCTTCGCTCGTGATTCAATTATACAATCTTTCGCTTACTCGGGACTCAAAATCAACACTCGCAAGAAAAACCAACTTTCCTCTCTTGTTGCACAAATAACTATTGTTGCAATCTGCGACTACACCTGTGTTTCTCACTTAGCGGTCCCCCGACGCGACGACGCTTGGAAAATAATTATAACAGGTTTAAAATATTATTTGTTAGTTTTTAGAGTTTAGTTTTTGTGTTGGGGGGTTTTTTAATTTTACTTTTATTTTGTCCTTTTTAAAGTACATGTCATATTTAAAGTCATGGTTACCTTAACATGTTCTTTCAATATCATTGAAGTAATACGGTACCAAATTTCGAATCGATCGGACATAAGGAAGTTAGTCAGATCCCCTCATCAACTAGAAAAGAGCCGATGATCTTCAAACGGCTGTACAGATTTTCATGAAACATGGCTAAGAACACTTGGGATAAGATTATCTATGACACAAAAAACTAAACGAAAATCGGTTCATCCGTTTGGGAGCTACGATACCACAAACAGATACACAGACACACGTTAAACTTATCCCCTCTCTTTTTTGCATCGGGGGTTAAAAATATAATCACCTACTCGTATTAATTACCAACCATTAAGTAAGCATAAAGCAAGCAGGTACCTTTAGAAGTTGATGCACCTGGTGAAACTGGCAAGGTCTCTGTAGATTGGTCTCCTTTATAATGAATAGGGACGGCGAATTTATTTAATCGTGTATGTTTGGGTTTACCATCTCTACTTCGAATGAATTTCTTTTCGAAATGATCTATGCAGATCCATTTGTTTCGGAGAGCATCTTGTGGTAAGTGGGAAATGGTCATATTACCTAAAAATAATAAAAATGTAATTAATTTTATTGATATATTTTTATGTTTGTTAAGAAACTAGGATGCTATAATAATGACTGTAAATATTTTAATTAAAGCAATGCATGTTTTTTTTTCTTAAAATGTATATGTATATGCCAGCAAATCGACATCATTATTTGTTTGATTATGTTTATGTGTAATACTTATACCTAAGAATTATGATTTATACCTGCTACTAAAATTTTCAAAACTAAATTTACATTTAATTTTAGAGACTTAGAGGAGATAACCTTTTTAATTAGCAGGATGTGGCTTTATGTAATATAATATAACAAACAAAAGCCAGGTTTGTGTGACACAGTCATATTTTCTTTTCCTATTCTCAAAGAGCACTATCAAATAAAAAAATAGTGTTGCTTTTGCTCACTAAAGCTAGATTAGGCTTAGGTAACCAGGTAATAAAAATCCCATCAAAAATATAAATGTGAAATGAGAGCCAAGTTCAATATACATGTTATATATGCCTTGGTTGTTCACTTCAACGACAAAAGAAGTGAGATCCAAATGGGTGCCAAGTTCAATGGTCAGTGCTGAAATTTATTTACTTATAGCAACATAAAAAAATTATAACATATCATTTCTTCTTAAAATTTTGGATAATATATTGAAGCCTAAGATTTGACTTATCTAGTTCTTCCGCATTTTCAAGTATGCCCATCTATTCATTACACCGGAGGCCTCCCCGATTGCTCCGGAGGACTTGATCAATTTAAACAAAAATTCAATCCCTTATGATTAAGATATTTCATGACATCAGGACCTATCTTAGCAATTTTGAAATACTCGTTAGGTTTTAAAAATGTTATCGCTACAAATCAATTTCTCAAAAATGAAACGCTAACTTAAAAATAATATTTTTGATTTATTTTTAAGTAGGAGAGTCAATATTATTCTTTTAATCATGTCACATTATAAAATTATCATAAGGCGCTTCACACACTTGATCTGAAATCAGTTCTGAATTTATATCATATCATAGACAATTGTCAGCTGAATTCAGAACTGAATTCAGATCAAGTGCATGGAGAAGATCAATGATACCATTTATCACATTATGCTCATCACATCCAAATACAGATCAGTTTTTCATACCTATACAACCAGCAGTCCATCAAAGTAATTGATACAGTGAAAAAACAATACTGTTTTGCAACTAGTTGGTATGCCTTAACAGATTTAAACATATTTTTGCTGCACATGGCCAAGGATTTCTCCAAAAATTTAAAGTTTGTCATAAATTAGTATGAACTATCAAATAGAGTCCACAAATCATTCTTATGTCAAAGTGGGATGAGCTCCATATGGGCCCTCAAATTAGAAAAGGCATAAGACCCGAAGTGTGTCCTATGTTTACTTTGTTCATTCACATATATTCATTTACATGTACAGTTCATACTGTTCATAGGAATCAAAATCTGCCCTTATTCAAAGGTTTTATCTTTAAAATGCAATTATGTATTTAAAATTTACACACAACCTGTCATTTAAAATTAATGGGACTGTGTATAAGAGAGAAGAAGAAGAAAATGGTGTTAGAAGGTGTGGTCTGTATAACAGCTACTTTTCTAGATAACCGAGTAGGTACTCTATACATATATATTCTTCTGATCGGGTCTTGTTAAATATGTAAATGTAGGTACATATTACTCGTACATTTATAGAGTCATTGAGTTTTGTGGTAAGGTTTTTTTAGTGGTTTATGGTCAATTTATGGTTTATTGACTACTCAAACGGTAAATAAACACTACGAGAAGCAGATATACTTGCTGGTACGTGAATATAAGAAAATATAACAGAACTTACCACAGTTGTCAATCCAAGTTTGCAATCGAGTATCATCTCCAGTTGGGAAGCGAAACAAAGACTTCTGGCCATACCTGACCTTGCACTGGAAATAGGAACACGAAGGCGGCATTTTCCTTCGAGATTTCTTTTTCCAAAAGACTTTGCGTAAATTGCGTCTAAGATCTGCTTATAAACCAAATCGTCGCGGGTGTTTCGGGAGTCCAAATCCGAGCCAGGCCAGTCGCTTGTGTGGAATATCCGTCAAAAGTCCGTTTCAATGCCAGGTGCATAATTTTAATTTAAAATAGTAGCTAAACGTAAAATACGCGAAGATACGGATTTCAAATACGGCGAAGTGAAAAACTTGTGCGTTTTGACAGTGCAGTAGTGAAAGACATCAAGGTATAAGTCATTAATTTATACTATCATTCTTGTCACGTTCGTCCTTAAAGTATGCAATATTTTGTTTTAATTACCTCTTTCATAATTGTTTACACATCTTGTGCTAAATTCTGTATTTCTAACGCGAAATAAATTATTCGAAACCTCATGTGTGAAAAGGAAAAACAAAACGCAACTAATAAACAATAAACGTCTTGTTGTAGCACCATCTAGTGACGGTGGTCATTATTACTTAGAAAGATCGTTAACTACTGAATGGTGTTGCTTCTTTTGCTGTCTGCTACAAAATAACTATTGATAACAATACTCTAAAAAAATGCATTAAATTTGTGTAGAAATTGTACTTATATTTCATATATTGTGTCCTTAATTTATTACACTGCAAAGATCACGTAATATGTTGGACAAATATTTTACAACTTACAATAGAGACCGACAGCGCCATCTATGATATCGATTTAACAATAATTATATGATGTTCTAGATGGGAGGGCATGGTTCATAGATTCGCGAATGCGCCAGGTAAGAACATTAGAACGAGTGAATGTTATTACGGCGGCGCGATATGTTTAAAACGATCAGCGTGTTGATGATTTTGTAATCCTATTTATTATTTATATAAGATAGTATTAACGTAAAACTAGTATGTAATATAGTTCTAAGTTGTAAATATTATTTTTATTAGGTAAGTAGATAGGTTTAAGTTTGTATTTTTATTAAATATGTACGTATAACGTTACACCGTTCATCCTGAACTACTTTATAAGCAGACAACACAACAAATAAAAACAAATCCACCAATACATGGCGCTGTGCCATGAAGATAAATGATGATTGGGTTATAGAGAAATTATTCTAAATGCGTCTTTCGTCTTTCTGAATTTGGTGTCGTTTGAGTCTTGTTAGGTTGTTTCTAAAAATAAATATTGATTGGTTGTTCTGTCTGGTCTGGTCTTAAAATTTAATGAAAAAATACGGAATATTAAAATACATAAAGCAAAAAAATATATAAGCAAAGTACCTATCTTAAAGTTCATTAAGATTGTCTTAGTCGAGTTGTAGTTTTTAATTGCGTTAGCGTAGCGTTAAAAAAATATTAAGTACTGAATCTAGAAAGTTGTAATTTGCAGGATGAGTAAAATTTACAATTTGTACAACTAACAAGAAGCGATTTTGAAAAATTCAACCCCTTAATGGGTAAAAAAGGGGTTAAAAGTTTGTATGGGTGGGGTTTAAAATTTAGAGTTAGAGATTTGAATCTTCACAGGTTTAATAATAATTAAAAAACAATAAAAGTAATTTCAGCGTTTTTCAAAATTCAACCTCTAACAGGGTAAAAAAGAGGTAATAAGTTTTTATAGAGATTAATTTTTTTTTGTGACAGACTTAAAAGTTCGTTTGTAAGCTACTAACTTTAAAGCAAAAATACTAATTTCAGCGTTTTTCAAAATTCCACCTCAGAGTTGTAATTTGCAGGACGGGTTACATTTACAATCTGTACAACTAATAAGAAGCGATTTAGAAAAATTCAACCCCTAAGGGGGGATAAAATAGGGATTAAACGTTTGTATCGGTGGGGTTTAAAATTTAGAGTCAGAGATTTGAAACTTCGTACGTTTACTAATAATTAAAAAATATAAAAGGGGTTGAAAGTTTGTATAGAGATTTACTATTTTTCTGGTTTGAGATTTACTAGGAATTATTGTTCCTATTTCCGTTCCATTTCCATGTTCCAGAGTGAACTCTGACAATAGTTTGGTCATCGTATCGGCAAATAAAACCACCACAATATTGTGGTACTATATAGTACACAAAGAAGTTACGCAAATAATAGGGTACATTTACGTTATTATTTTCATATTAACACTTATTTGTAACTGAAACTATGTCTGCGTTACCCGTTTTTTCGCCAAAATAGCTATAACTATAAATAGATTAAGAAGATGGTTCGGGGATTAACAAAAGTTAGTTAAGAAGTTACAATTGCATATGAAACTCTGTATGAGGAACCGTATTATACGCGGACGAAGTCGCGGGCGGAAAACTAGTAGCAAAATAAAGATGAATAGGCTCATCTTCTCCTTGGGTACGGACACGAATCTCATTTGACAACTTATAATCATACTCTGGATCCTGAAAATCACTCAACAATAAAGCCGCAAGCTCCTGCCAAGATGACACCTTGTCCCTATTTTCACGGAACCATATTAAAGCCTGATCCGAGAACAACCTGGCTGCAGAGTTTAAAAGCTTGGAATCTAAAACTCCGTCAGCCCGCTGAAAATCATCGACTTGTTCCAAAAATGTCTTCGGGTCTGTGTGTCCATTGAACTTGAGATTCCATTTCAAAATACTTTTGTGACCGCGATCCGACTCTGACACAACCAGCCCCTCCACAAAATTACCAGAAGAACCTTCACCTGTTTTTAACAAAGAAGACGCCTTGCTTATATTGTCAAGCTTTGTCAAGAAACCGTCGAGTGTTTGTTTACTTGCCGTTATTTGTGTTTGTGTACCAGTATCCTCTGGCCGAACCCTAGAAATTCTGTGAAATAAGTGATAAGCCAAAGCTTTTGCTTTAATAAAAGTGTAATTTTCTTTTGTTTGTTCAAATTTTTTCCATAATTTATTCAAATCTAATAATTGAGCTGCAATTATTTTAGATTCACTTGCCGGGTCAAGTTCTGTTTCTAGTATAGAATCGGATGGACAATCTTTTAACAAGCTTTTTAGTTGTTTTTTAAGCTAATTTACTTTAACTTCCGGAGATTCGGACCTAATTTCAACTTCATAAATAAGTTCCTCCTTGGACAAAGTATTTACTGAAATTTCACTCTTATCCATATTGAAACCACTACTTATGTATAAAGGTTGAACACGCCAAAACTTGGGCACGCAAAATTTGTTTTTAAACCAGAATGAAAATAAATAAGTACATTATGAATTTTGTTTATCTCTGCTACTACAATCCCAAAATATATATAAAAACTATCAGAAAAACTTTACTAAAGTTATCGCGGAATTATCAACATTTAACTAAATATAAACTTAAATGTATTTTAAATGCATGCATATGTGTTGTTAGTTTTAATGAGCTTTTCCATCATTTGGTTTATTGCAAACATTAATAGCTATTTACTACTATAAAGTGTGATAATTTACATCTTTTAAGTCCCATATAAGTGTGTTGGCGTTAGCTGTTAGATTGTATGTAGAATAAATAAATAAAGAAACAAACTTTCTAAATTAAAAAGCCATCGAAATGCACAGACGGGGACACAGGTAGCCAGCCGAAAGGTCATTTGTGTCCGTTGTCTGTAAGAACTTCACTTCGCTTACGCTCCGCTCGTTCGAATACGTCAATAAATAATTTTTAAGAAAAAAAAACCGACTTCAATGGGGGTAGCCGGTGAAGGATTATTGTAGATGGTGCACTTAGATTCCATACAATGAAATAACTCGCTTAACAAACGCAGCGGAGAGGACAAATCGCCAAACGTGAACTGTGCGTCTTTGAAGAGTTCCGTTCTGATTATCATCAGCAGTTCCACTTCATCAAATGTCACTCTTTTGAATGAAAATGCTTGATTTGTTGATAAAAATACAAAAGTCACTTTATGTATGCCTTTAAGATTTGAGGAATTCCCTCGATTCCTCGTGGAACTCATCATCAGAACTTGAGCTTGACGAAAATTGGTCCTGACAATCTAACTTGCTTAACAAACATAGCGAAGAGGAAGAATCGCCAAACATCAACTATGCGTCGTTGAAGAGTTCCGTTCTGTTCATCATCAGCAGTTCCACTTCATCAAATGTCAATCTTTTGAATGAAAATGCTTGATTTGTTGATAAAAATACCAAAATCACTATGTGTAAGCCCTTAAGATTTGAGGAGTTCCCTCGATTCTTCATGGATCCCATCATCAGAACTTGTGCTTGACGAACATTTGTCCTGACAATTAAACTTGCTAAACAAACACAGCGAAGAGGACGAATCGCCAAACGTGAACTATGCGTCGTTGAAGAGTTCCCTTCTGATCATCATCAGCAGTTCTACTTCATCAAATGTCACTGTTTTAATGATAATGATGGTTTTGTTGATAAAAATATAAAAATCACTATATGCATGCCTTTAAGATTTGAGGAGTTCCCTCGATTCCTCATAGATCCCATCATCAGAACTGCGTTTTGACAAAAACGGGACCAATCTGTATATATATACTTACAATCAAAAAAAGAATTTTCAAAATCGGTTCAGACATGACGGAGTTATGGAGTAACAAACATAAAAAAAAAAACAAAAAAAAAAAACATACACGCCGAATTGAGAACCTCCTCTTTTGAAATCTTGAAGTCGGTTAAAAAAGCTAATTTTTGAGATTTGTTAGGCAAGCGGAACACAGGCTCTATTGAGCCATGGCAAAAGCATATAAATGTTGGAGTAAATCAATAAGTTCAGTAGGTAAGTAATATTTATGGAGACTTTTTTTAATCATAGCATTTTTTGACGTGATAACGTCTTTAAAATCGTTTTAGTCGGGTGACATGTTCAGAAACTTGTGTCACACCAAAACCTCACGAGCGCGATCGCAGGTATAACGAGAGAGAGACGGACCGATCTCCCGTCTCATCTCGAGCGCTGCCAGTCATTCCGTGAAACTTGTCACGCGGAATCCTCACGAGCGGAGGCTGGCATAGCGTTCGAGTGAGTGGACCGATCTTCCGTCTCTCTCACTCTAGCGGCATACAAACGAATGGAGATTTTCTCGTGCGGTTAAGTTTTCGTTGAATGTTTAACAGTGAAACAAAATGTGAAGTGCAAGTGAAGTGTTACAACAATTGCAACAAAAAAAGGTGAATAAAATAGCCTACTTACTAACAATTAACATTCTTGAATAAACTTGTAAAAGTAATGAAAGATGGAAAAAAGACACGTGTAAACAAACGAAATTTAGAGGTTATGTTATGATAAAAATGAATTGTGGTAGTGTTAAATAAAAACATAGTTGGACTCATACCCTAAATAATTATAATACGGAAAAAATAGATAAAGGAGCGCGTCGCGTCGTGTGAATGATTAGAATATCGAATTAAAATCGTAAACTTGTCATTTTACACCCGAAATTTATCATCAAAAGTGTGAATAAAACGATAGATGTAATTTAAAATTTGAAAAAATTGTTATCTTCATTAATTCCTTACTTCCCAAAAACTTATATCACCAATAAGACGTTATCACGTAAATATCTCGATCGTAAACCTACTTTACAAACAACCAATTTTTTTAATGTATTTTGGTTTAATTGAACTTTGGTTAATTTTTATCAAATTGGGTACTTAAAATAATTATTTGTAATAAAAATTGGTGTAGATATAGCCCGTTAAAGTTCCGCGTGACGTTACATTATACTAAAATTGTACTGAAACTATTTTTTGATAATCTAACTGACGGACTAAATATTTTTTTTAGGAAAGTAGCCAATTGTTATTGTATCGAATCAAAAACTTCACGCATAATATTTAAATATAAATATTAAATACCTAGTCTGATGTAAACACTTGTTTTGCTCTTGATCTTGAAATAATGTTAAGCAAATGATAGTTATGACTATGAATAGTTTGAATACATTACATTTCCATCTGTGCAAATATGTGTGATATCAATGAATGGGTATAGGTCATGTATTTTAATCTTCAAGAGTATAAGCGTCACATCGGGATACCTATTAATTCCCCGAGTAAAAATATACCGATTTTACACATTTTTTACTTTGTAGGAAGATTACTTATTCAAATATAATAAAAGTGCTTTTAGCGTTTTGGCTAATTTAACCCCTGAGGGGGTTAAAAAGGGGTGCAAAGTTTGTATGGGGGAAATTTACTTTTTTGAGCTAGAGATTTTAAACTTTGTGGGGATATTACTTATTAATACACAATAAAACTAAAAACATTTCGTATTACGCAGAAACGTCTGCAAGCGATAATTTTAATTTTATTATTGAAAGAAAAATGGAAAAATCATGGGACGTCAATGGAATGTCATGGGACGTTAGCAATTGTTTATTGTTAAAAATACATTTGCACCTTAACAAATAAAGCCAAAGCGGCACAAATTAAGACAATAACATATCTTATCTTATTTGGCTCGGGGGCCCATATGGATACACTTCGACCCAAAGGGATCTTTTGTGTAATTGCTCCCTAGTACACTTACTCAAGAGCTTTTTCAACCATCTCCATGTGTTGGGTGATGGAGCTCAAGGGCAGTGCTTTGAGGTCCTCTGGATCTGGATAGCCGATTCCAAAGTCCCTCATTTTTAGTCTGGCAAGAGCGTGACATTCACACATTAAGTGTTTGATTGTTTCTTCCTCTTCGCCACACATTCTACAATCAGTATTGTCTGACAGTCCCATTTTAGCCAGTACTCCTTTCACGGCGTAATGGCCTGTAAAAACTCCTGTTATGATTTGGAGCCTTTTTCTACTAAGTTTCCAAAGCTTTTTGCTCCAGCTTGAGTCAACTGCATACATGAAGAGCTTTGAATGCCTTAGACCTGTCAAACTACCCCACTCTTGTTGGTGTTTATGTTTGGTGTGGTCCTTTATGGCCGTTGTTATGGTTCCCTTTGAGAGCCCCACAAATGGTTCCGGGCCTAAGAAGTTATTCATAGAGCCCCTTCTAGCAAGCTCATCAGCATTTTCGTTGCCGATAAAGCCCTCGTGCCCTGGGATCCACATCAGTTGCACTTTGTTTTGCCTTTCAAGCCTGTTGAGGACTTGGATACCATTGAATATCAGTCTGGACTCCACTTTGGGCGCTATAAGTGCTCTAAGCGCTGCCTGACTGTCGCTGAGTATATAGATATTCTTTCCCCGGTTCTGTCTATCTATATTCTCTTGTGCACAGGCAATAATAGCATACGTCTCTGTTTGGAACACTGTTGCATAATTGCCCATGCTTATACTACTACTGTAGTCATTTGCATAAATGCCAGCTCCCGTACTCGGTCCTATTTTGGAACCGTCTGTGTACCATATGCTGTCTTAACCATCAGAGATTGGTGGTTCAAGACCCTCGGCCCAATCGGCCCTTGTGAGAATTTTTACATTAAAATTCTTTTGGAAAACAAACTTTTGCATCTTGTCACAGCCCATGCTTGTTAACCTATCCATGAAATTGTCAGATTCCATTCTTGTGTGTTTGGTCTTCGGCTTGCTGTCGTTCCAGAGGCCTACAACAGCCAATCTGTGTAACGATTTGCGCGCTTCAGACTGTAGCACTAAGTGTAACGGCGGTAGATCAAGTAATACATCTAGCGCCGCCGTTGGCGTCGTTTTGAATGCGCCGGTGATAGCCATGCATGCCATTCTTTGTATTTTCATTAGGGCTTCTCTGCATGTGCTCTTTAGTGTCTTTGGCCACCAGACCAGGCTCCCATACAGTATGATAGGTCTTACCATCATGGTATAGATCCACCTCAGTACCTTCGGGGTTAAGCCCCAGGTTTTGCCATATGCTGACCTGCACATACCAAACACTCTCATAGCCTTAGTTATGGTGAGGTCGGCATGCTTTTTCCAATTTAGTTCTTTGTCCAGTGTCAGACCTAGATACTTTACGTCATTGGATATTTCTAGTACCCTTCCGTAGAGCCTTAGTTGCTTCATACCATTCAGGGTCTTTTTCCTGGTAACTGGTATTACCACTGTTTTGCCTGGATTGATCGAGAGTTGGTGGTTATTGCACCACTGCTCCACAAGCCTCAGTGTTCCGTTCATGATTTCTGATACCGTGCTGGGGAATCTCCCGTTAACAAGTATCACTAAATCATCTGCATACCCTACCGTATAAGTTGGGCCTTTATTCAGTTCCTCCAAGAGTGAGTTGACTACCAAACTCCAAAGAGTTGGTGAGAGAACCCCTCCCTGTGGGCAACCTTTTGTGGCCGTTGCAATAATTTCGTCACCCATAAGAGAGGACTTAATAAGTCGGCTATTTAGCATGTTGCCTATCCATTTACATATGGTCGGTTCTATGCCGAGTTTTAATGCTGCAACACTAATTGCTTAGGTAGGTGGTGCGGTCAAACGCTCCCTCTACATCTAGAAAAGCAGCGAGGCATATTTCTTTGTTTTCTATTGCCTGTTCTGCTCTGGTCGTCACCAGGTGCAGTGCTGTCTCAGTTGATTTGCCGGCCTGATAAGCACATTGCATCTGGTGCAGAGGATGTCTTTTGAGCGGACCATCTCTTATGTGTCTATCCACCAGTTTTTCCAACGCCTAGAGGAAGAATGATGAAATACTTATTGGCCGATATGATTTGGCCTCTGTGTAATCTGCCTTGCCCGGTTTAGGTAGGTACGTTACTTTTACCATCCTCCAAACACGCGGAACGTGTCCGAAGGCTATGCACGCCCTGTACAGTCTACTCAAGTGTGGTATAAGTACATTGGCGCCTTCTTGTAGTAGGGTGGGGTCGATTCCATCTGGGCCCGGGGTTTTATAGGGCTGAAATGTCGAGAGCGCCCATTTTAGCTTGCTGTGATCTACTACCTTCTTTGACGTGTCCCAATTGTGTCTAGTAGTTCTCGTTGACTGTTCTACAACACTAATTGTACTTTCGTCTGGTTCGCCCTGGTGTATTACCGAGCCTGGGAAGTGTGTCTCACACATTACTTTGAGAGTTTCTAACCCCGTTTCTGTCATCAATCCGTCACTCCTTCTGATTGAGGTGAGCGGTACTGACTTTGTCGAGGCTAGCGCTTTTGTTAATCTCATGCCTTCCGGTAAAGACTCTATCTGATCGCAGTGGTTCCTCCACGCTTTCCTTTTTGCTTTTCTCACGGCTTTGTTAAATTCCGTGAGTTTGCATGCATAATGCTCAAAGTTGTTAGTTCTTTTAGCATCGTTAAAGATGGCCCGTGTTTCTTTCCTGAGTTTTACGATCTCTGGATTCCACCACGGTATCTTCTTAGCCAGGTTTTTCTTTTCCGGGCAGTTGCTGGTCCATGCCGTTAACACAGCTTTGACGATTTTGTCCGCTTCGAATTCTATGTCAATAATAGAGTTTAGCTTGCCTTTTGGATCCCCTAGATCCGCCTTCAGGTCGCTCCTAAAAGCTGACCAGTCTGTGTTTCTGGGGTTCCGCCTACGTACAGTTTCTACTGGGATTATAGTCTTGTACTTAAAGCATATATATCTATGGTCTGATAAAGAAATTTCTTGAAATACATGCCATGAGTTAGTATTATTACTAGCATTGTTAGAAGCTAACGTTATGTCAATAACCTCACCTCGTCTAGCGTTGACGAATGTCGGTTCATTGCCTTTATTTAGTAATTGTAGAGAAGAACTCACCAGAAAATCCAGTACTTTCTCCCCTCTTCTGTTGACATCTGACGAGCTGCCCCAGATGACTTGGTGCGCATTAGCGTCGCAGCCAATTATCAGGTCGGTGTTCGCCCGGCTGCCGTACGCAACAAGATCTCGCAGTTGTGGTGTAATTGGATCTGTTGCCTCATAGGAAAGGTAGGCTGGACGAGATGATGAGTGCCGTACCCCCCTCCCCCCTTGTTATGGATCTTGACCGTGGTCAGATCCCTGGAACAGAAAGCGTGTAAGATCATAAAATCAACGTCATTTTTAACATATATACATATCCTCATATTACTTTCGGGGCAAAGGTATATTATTGTCCCTCCAGTACCATTTAAGCCTCTTATCTCACCTTTATAAATGTATGGTTCTTGAATAAGAGCAATATCAAACTAATCGCATTTTAGCTGCCTTGCCAGAAGGGCAGTGGCCGCTTTATTGTGTTGTAGATTTATTTGTACACACCTTAGGCCCTCCATGAGTCCTCTTATTATTTGGTGGTGCTGAGATCAGCAGCCACCTCCTGTCCGCCAAAGGACATGGGTGACAGGGCGTTCTCCAGGTAGAGCTCCGCCAGTCCACGTAATTCCTCCGAGCCAGCCACCGACGACAACGGTGATGACTCGCGAGCCATACGTGGTCCGGCATCACCCCCCCCCCCCCCTGAGCACACCATGCCCGCCCCCTCTGCCGACTGTCCCTCTGCCACCTGAACTGCTCCGCCACCAGAAGAGAAGGTGGCTCCGCTGAATCAGGGGCCGTTGCGGCTGCCTCCACAGGCGCCTGCTGTGTCCCTACCATCACACAGGGACCGCTCCCAGCCCCTCCATGCCCCTTTCCCTCCGCATCCTCAAGGAGCTTGAATGAGCTGAGATCGATCCCTGTGTGTAGTTGATAGCCAGATTCGTTGATGACGTCCGTCGCCAAGGTATACACTATCTTCCATTCCTCCATGTGAAGCCGAGGATTAAACCTCTGCATCAGACGGAAGAACAGTTTCAGTTCAACGCCGGCAATAATCTTCGTTTTCCAGGCCATCTTGACTGGTTTTGGAAGATCCTTGACGGCCATGATCCTAAGGCGCAGCCCGGCAATCTCCACTCCCCCGATTACAGAGCTGAGCCATGTGGCGGACTCCCCTACGCAGTTAACGTGGAGGGCACCCCCCACGACGTTTCCGACGGAGACCCTTGGTAGGGGATCTACAGCACTCTCCACCATGAGCTCTATAATGGCTGTCTGGATCGATGTTACCTGCCCTACCAAGATCTTCTCGGCTGGATCTTCTCGCTCGCAGCGATCTCAGCGAACGAGCCACCGACTTTCGGTCTCTTGTGGTCGCCAGCGAGCAGGGAAGATTCGCCACTCTCTCTCAATGGCCTCTTCTTCTGGGTTGCTTCAACCCTCACTGTGGGCACATAATTTTGTGCTCCCACCCTTGCTCGCAGTTTAGCACGCCTCTTCTGCCTCCTGGTAAGAGCAGGTCCTCCACCCGACTGCGAGTTCGAACCCTGGGGGTTGGCCACGCTATCAAGGGCGACCGGTGCCGCTCCAGCAGGATTTGGAAGCGGTGCTCCTGCCCGCCTATCACAGGTGGCTGCAGTTCCACCCCCCATTCCTCCAGTACCTGCACCAGTCGGCTTCCCTAAGGGAGCTTGCTGAGCGTGTCCACTTTTCAACCCTGAGGGAAAAGGTTGGACGGTACCTTTGGAACTGGTTGCTCCACCCCAGCCCCTGTCCGTAGCGGTATACGCCGCGTCAGTCCTAGCAGACCCTATAGCTTTCCCAGCTCCCGCGTTCCTGTTTTGAACAGGTACACGACCCGCTGGTCCCGCTTTTGCGCTCTGCGCCATAGCCTCATCCCTTAAGGGTCCGGCATTTCTCCCTTCCGTCGTTTTAGGTAAATGTGTGTCCATAATAGGTATTATGAAAATTTTCAATGGAGGTCCATTGAAAATTTTTATTAGGCTGGCTCCCCACCCTCCTCGGAGCCCTCACATTTGGGGGTGCTTTGACGCACCAGGGATACCAGACTAATATGGTGCCCCAAAAGTGTGTTATGCATGAATCCGCACGGTGCCAAAACCATCGTCAACTCCCACAGCCGACTCAGGAATCGTGCTCCGCCGATTATGCACCCCACGCCCCAGGACACTCACCATGTGGCCATCAGACTGGACACGACAGCCGATTGATCCTGACTGGCTAGTTCAGGACCTCCCGTGTGAGATGAATCTAGAGCCGAAGGAGTTTCGTCTAACGGGGATAACGACCGCAGACCCCCGCTTCGAAAAACCCACTCCCAGGATCTCCTTCTCCACCCGTACGGGTCCCCGCGCACGGCACAAACACGCGGGTGGCATTCTACCGCTAACCATCCTTCTTTGTGGATGGAGAGCCCACTGCGACATGCCACGTCATCGCTTACGGCTGATTATAAAGGATATAAGTCATTATTCACGAGCTCCCGCCACCCTTTCCTCCATGGATCCGCCCCCGAAAGACTCGACCGATGATTTATCAGCAGTCGATTCCCCAGGGACGCGCACACGTAGGCAGGCAGGCAGGGACTCGACAACTAATGACCCATCTGAGGGATAGGAATGTGTTGGGATTCCTAGGCAGGGCGTTTTTGCACTGAGTCACCTACCATACTCGGTCCTCGACAGCGGCATACGGATGTCGCCACCGATTCTCGAATATGACATTCGACCCTTTGCAAATGCGCCCCGATGTGGCTCAACTGGTTGTTTCCGTTCTGCCTGTTTCTACGATAGAACCAGGCAGTTAACAGGCAGTAACCTCGGGAAGGAGCACAACCAGTTTTGCCTCGGGGTTCTGCCCGTGAGCTCCCCCCGAGACCCTTCACCATGTTAACTATCGGACAGGTAGTTACCATAGAGACAGACCCATCACAAGTAGCGACCGGTCGCAAATAATATCTTGCATATCTTGCATATGGACCCGCCTCCGCCCATAGACAATAACATAGATAGGTATTAAATAATATAGATTATAAAATTATTCAATACTACTTGCAGGCATCTCTCGTTCAATCACTCTCTTGCACTCCGTCATCAGTCGTCCTATCGTGCTTACAAACAAATCACACAAAGGCTGAGCCTCAAGCACGGAGTTAAGCAACGTCAGTGCGTGTACGACCGGCGCCTGCGCGTGCGACTGCGTGCGCACCGCGCCCTCCGCCAACAGAGGGTGTCGGCGCGCACGTATGTACTGGTTAGGCACAAATAGCCGGACGAAGGCAGAGACAAGGGCTACACAATCAATCGTGTTTCTAATGACGCCGATTGCGAATTTTGCCAAAGAGAGCAACCTACGTAGTTGAAGGGAGTCGTATCCTAAATGTCCCTGTAGAAATAAAGTGGGGTACATATAGGGGTAATAACAGTGTATTTTTTTATACAAAGCCCTAAGAAACGCCTTTTGCAACTGCTCCAGCGTGTTAGCGAAATTTGATTTCCGGGTCAAAAAGAACTCCTAAGTCGCGGACTCGCTCCGAGCGTGTTATACTAGCACCGCCGATATCGTACTGAACCTCTTCAGGAGTGTGGGATCGAGTGAAGGACATCATTTCGCATTTACTGGCATTGAAATAGAGTTTATTTTCAACACTCCAGGCGTGGACTGCGTCAATATCCCATTGCAGTTCTTCACAATCCTTTTGACTTTGGATCGGCTTAATAAGCTTCACATCATCAGCGAACATCAACAGCGTACTATGCTGCACTTTGGAAGGTAGATCATTTATCATCAAAACGAAAAGAAATGGTCCCAGATTGGACCCTTGACTGATACCCGATCGGGTGCGGTAGCTTTTAGACTCGTAGGGACTATATTTCACGTACTGCTCGCGATCGGATAGATAATTCGCAAAAAGTGATTGAAGTCTGGGTGTAAACCCCGTTCTACCTAGCTTCAGCAGAAGAATATCATTATCTACCCGATCGAAAGCTTTCTGAAAATCCAGGTAGACAACGTCCACCTGGGCCTTTCTGTCCAGCTCACTTGATAAAATATGAGTCAGGGTAATCAAATTCGTAGCTACCGATCTCTTGGGGAGGAATGCGTATTGTGCGCTGGTGATGTGAGCCTGGCACTGCGGCAGCAATGTACTATGTGTCGCTGATTCGAACACTTTGGCCAGGGCATTCAGAATTGCAATGGGACGATAGTTTTCGACACTCAACTTCGATCCTGGCTTAGGAATTGGTGTTACCCTCGATTTTTTCCAAACTGTAGGGTAGATACCCGAATGGAGAATAAGGTTGAAAATAAACTCTATAGGACCGACTAGATTGTCAATACAAGCCTTAAGTACCAAAGCCGGTATCGCATCCGGTCCCGGCGCCGACCCAGCTCTCAGTTTTTTTATTGCATTCCTTATATCAATCTGTGTAGAGCACCCGATATCCACACACCTAGCGTCAACTGGCGGGGTTTTACTGGCCGCCCGCGCGTCCAGGATAGGTTCATCAGATAGAAAAATAGAGCCAAAGTGAGACGCGAACGCATCAGCGGCAGCAGCGCCAGTGAACTCTATATCCCCGCGTGTTACCCTTGGCTCTACGCCCCCTTACATCGTAAAGAATTTACATGTGACCAGAATTGTGCCGGGTTTTGAGATATCCTCTTAGACACGTGATGCATAAAGTTACTATGAGCTTTGGTTATCTCGCTTTTAATGTTTGTACGAAGCCGTCTATAGGGCTCATAGAATAAATTTTCCCCCGTACGTTTCCACTGTCGATGGAGACGCGCTTTTAATTCTATGTCACGGATGATTTCCCTGGTATGGAAAACTGGATAGGTACGACTACGCGATTTCTTCCGTATTTTCTTTGGAATACAGTGGTGGAAAGCATTATACAGAGTGTCATTGAAAAACTGGACAGCATCATTGGAAAACTCAATCCCATACAGTTGCTCCCAATCAGTATTTCTTATTTTACAGTACAATTGGTAAAAATCCCCCTTAGAAAAATTCCAAACTGTTTTTTTCTGAAATGTTAGATGGTTCCATAATAACCTTACTTGATGCTAGCCTAAACCAGGCTTGAATTATGATAGGCGGATGGTGTGCATCGATCTTCGACAGCACCTCGTGCGAGTCCGCCGGCCGCACATCTATGAAGCAATGAAGGAACCGATGGAAAGATTCACCGAGGTTGATTAAGCGTCGATGGCTCAGTTGGTCAGAACGGTCGGACCGGTGTTCCGAAAGGTCGCAAGTTCGAATCTTGCTCGACACGGTGAATTTTTCAATTTTTCTTTAAATTATAAAATTGATAATAAAACTACTTTCAGTGTTTTGAAAAATTCTACCCTTGAGGGGGGGGGGGGGGTTAAATATGGGTGCTAAGTTTGTATGAGGGCAATTTTTTTTTGAGCAAGACTTTTCACTTTGTGGGAAGATAACTTATTAAAATACAATCAAAGTCCTTTTAGCGTTTTGGAAAATTCTACCCCTGAGGGGGTTAAAAAGGGCTGCTAATGTGCTATTATACGCGGACGAAGTCGCGGGGGCAAAGCTAGTCAACTATAAATGAAATATTATAAATGATCAAAATCACACATCATCTTATCCCTAAAATTTACGGCTCAAGCGATTTTATTAATTCAATATAGTTTTCATTGTAAGTACTTATCCATGATTTTTTTTCAATTTTTTTGGACCCACGGTTCAAAAGTTAGATGGCAGGGCTGCTCTTTTTAGGGTTCCGTAGCCAAATGGCAAAAAACGGAGCCCTATGATTCGTCATGTCTGTCTGTCCGTCCGTATGTTACAGCCATTTTACTCGGGAACTATACGACGTATAGGAATAAAATTTACACATAGGGTGTATTTAGTATGCCGCTACTTAGTTATGTAGTTAAATTGGCATAACTTATACTAAGTGGAACATGTGTTCCTACTAGGTGTTCCCTTCTTTCGCAGACATATATTTCATAGAATTTTGTTTCACAGAAAATGTTTAATAAAATATTTGGTTCATATATTTTCAGTTCGAATATTATTGTTTCAATTATTGTTTACTTCATCATCATCATCATCATATCAGCCGAAAGACGTCCACTGCTAGACATAGGCATCCCCAAAGAGTGCCACAATGACCGGTCCTGCGCCACCCGCATCCAGCGGACTCCCGCGACCTTCACCAGGTCATCAGTCCACCTTGCGGGGGGTCTACCCACGCTGCGCCATCCGGTTCGTGGTCGCCACTCGAGAACCTTTCCGCCCCAACGGCCATCGGTTCTACGAGCAATGTGCCCCGCCCACTGCCACTTTAGTTTAGCGATTCGGAGGGCTATATCGGTTACTTTGGTTCTGCTGCGGATGGCCTCATTTCTGATGCGATCACGCAGAGAGACTCCAACCATAGCCCTCTCCATTGCCCTTTGGGTGACTTTGAGCTTTCTTATGAGGCCCATTGTAAGCGACCACGTTTCAGTACCATATGTCATCACTGGCAACATACACTGGTCAAAGTCTTTCGTCTTGAGACACTGCGGAATATTGGACAAAAAGATGTGCCGTAGCTTACCGAACGCTGCCCAACCGAGTCGGATTCGTCGATTGATCTCTTTCTCGAAGTTGGATCTACCTAACTGGACAGTATGTCCTAAGTATATATAATCGTCCACAACTTCGAGTGTAAAGTCTCCGATTGTAACGGGAGTTGGTGCTACATGGGTATTTGACATGATCTTCGTCTTATCCATGTTCATCTTTAGACCAACTCGCTCGGAGGCTTTACTGAGGTCATCGAGCATCGTACTCAAATCCTCTATGGTCTCAGCCAAGACTACTATGTCGTCAGCAAACCGAAGGTGAGTGATGTACTCGCCGTTTATGTTGATGCCTAACCTTCTCCAGTCCAGAGTCTTGAAAACATCCTCCAGTGCAACGGTAAACAGTTTAGGAGAAATAACATCTCGTAGCCTGACTCCCCGCTGCAACGGAATATGCTTCGAGTTCTGGCCCTGGAGTCGGACTGACATAGTGGCGTTCTCGTACAAACACTTCAGCACTTCGATATAGCGATAGTAACCTCTGGAGAGATTGTAGTACAGCCCAGATCGATTTCGATCGAGTCGAAGGCTTTCTCGTAGTCCACGAACGCTAAGCAGAGGGGCAGGTTATACTCCTCAGTCTTCTGTATAACCTGACGGAGCGTATGGATGTGGTCTACGGTACTAAAGCCTCTTCGTCAACCGGCTTGTTCGGGAGGCTGGAAGTCATCTAGCCTGCGTGCGAGACGGTTCGTAATGACTCTTGAAAACAGCTTATAGACATGGCTCAGAAGTGAAATGGGTCGGTAGTTCTTCAGTAACGCGTTATCGCCTTTTTTGAAGAACAATACCACCACACCTCTGTTCCATGCCTTAGGCGTTCTCCCTTCTAGTAAAACGGAGTCGAACAACTTCTGAAGGGCCATAAGGACCGGTTTAATACCCGCCTTCAGAAGCTCGGCTGTAATTCCGTCTTCACCAGGTGCCTTATTGTTTTTGAGCTGTTTAAGAGCCATTCTAATCTCGTACAGGCTGATGTCCGGGATGTCTTCGGTATAATGTCGGGTCAGTCTAGCTCTAGGGTCTTCCGCCAGATCAACTTCAGGTCTGCTAGTTGATGTGTATAGCTGTCCATAAAAGTCCTCTATCTCCCGCAGAAGCTTGGGTCTAGATGAAACGATTCTACCATCCTCAGTTTTTAATTTGGCGAGCTGGCTCTGCCCAATAGACAAATCTCTTGCGAAAACTTTAGAGCCCTTATTCTGCTCAATGAAGCTCAATTTTTCAAGAAAGTGTGTTTGACTGCGAAGGCGAACTATACTAGTGCAAAAATCAAAATTTTGGACAACAAGGTGAAAACAGTATGGAATATTATAAATAAGGAAGCTGGTAAATGTAAATCACGCGATTGTCAAGTCAACATTGTCTCAGAGGAACAGCAGGTCTTGTCAAATGACGATATTGCCTCGGCATTCGAAGATTATTTTTCTAACATGGCATTAAATACCACAAAATGTCTAAAATCATCTTCGTTTCAAGCTCATTCCTTACTTTGCACTAATATTAAGAAATGTCAGATGATATTTGAATTTGACCTTGTAGATTCAGAAAAAATTGTAAAAATATTCAAATCTCTGAATTTAAAGAAAACAGAAGACTTATGGGGTACATCAGTTGTAGTCATCAGTCATATCATAGACGTCATAGCGCCTTACTTAGCCTTAATTTATAATAATTCAGTTTCACGAGGCGTTTTTCCAGATCTTATGAAATGTAGTAAAGTCATACCTCTTTTTAAATCGGGTGATTCTAGTGATCTGAATAACTTCCGGCCGATATCAATACTTCCTGTACTAAGTAAAGTCATTGAAAAGCTAATGTTAAATGATCTTCTGGGCCACTTCAACAGACATGGATTGCTTACAAGCAATCAGTTTGGTTTCACAAAGGGACGTTCCACAACCGACGCTGCTGCGGTACTCATCAAACATATTTTCATTGCCTGGGAAAAACATTACGATGCAATTGGTATATTCTGTGATCTTTCTAAAGCGTTTGATTGTGTAGATCATACAACCCTCATTCTTAAATAAGAACATTATGGTTTGTCAGAAAATGCCTTGAATCTCATGTCTTCATATCTTAGCAACAGAATACAAACAGTTGTTGTAAATAAAACCCAGTCTAAAGGGACTTCAGTAAAATTAGGAGTGCCACAGGGTTCTATTTTGGGCCCATTCCTGTTTTTGGTTTAAATAAATGATTTACCTTGTGTAGTACAAAACCTTTGTGATATCGTTCTGTTTGCCGATGATACATCTTTAATTTTCGAAGTTGACCGGCAATCTACCGATTTTACTGTAATCAATAACACACTAGCCGCTGTACTGAACTGGTTTACTATTAACAATTTGCTACTTAATGCTAAGAAAACCAAATGTATTAGATTTGTTTTGCCAAACGTTGCACCGGTGGACACTAAGATTCTCCTGAATGGTGAATGTTTAGAGATAGTAGATAAAGCAGTGTTCCTTGGTTCGACGTTGGACAAAAATCTACAATGGAGTCCTCATATAAGAAAACTCGCTCTTCGATTAAGCTCGGCCGCTCATGCCGTTAGGAGAATTAGACAATTAACGAATATTGACACAGCTCGCTTAGTTTATCACAGTTATTTTCATAGTGTAATGTCATATGGTATTCTGGTTTGGGGCAAAGCAGCTGACATACAGACTATATTTGTTTTACAAAAAAGGGCCATCCGCTTTCTGTATAACTTAAAGGCAGGTGCATCAGTTAGAGAACTATTTAAAGAAATTAATATTTTAACTGTTGCTTCCCAATATATCTATGACAATATTATTTTTGTTGTAAAGAATATACATACATTCAAAAAAATTTCTGACATCCACAGCTATAACACTAGAAATAAAAACAAGCTTGCTATCAGAAGTAGTCGTATCCGCAAAGCATATAAGTCATTTTTTGGTCAAGGTATTCACATTTATAACAAGTTACCCGTCGATGCTTTAAATTTATCATTTCCCGCTCTTAAGAAATATTTGAAAAAGTTTAATGTCAAAGGGTTATTACAGGGTCGAGGACTATATGACGGACAAAGATGCATGGCCCAAACCAGAAAATACTACAAAATCATCTAACATTTAGAGGACACAGTTCAGATAGGAAAGCATATCAAACGTTTTGTAAAGCAATCAGATTTGGATTTTATTATTATTATTTTATTTTAATTAAACAATACGTACATTGTATATCTCTCAAGCTGTTTTGATATGCCTTCTTATAGAACTACGCATTATTGTGTATCTTTAAGATGTAATATTACTGTATTACTGTTTTGAAAAAATAAGTCCCGCCGAGTTTCTTGCCGGTCATAAATAATTCTTCTCGGGTCAGAGGTGTAGGGTTAGAACCGGAGGTAGTTTTTTTTTTTCTCTCTGACGTTCATAAGTGCATTGCAATGTGCCTAAATTGAAGAATAAATATCTTTTATCTTTTTTTTATCTTTTAATGGCCTCTTCAATACGATTTGTATTGAATTGGCGCAAATCACGGGCAAGGGACTGAGAGATCCGTTTATTGAGCTGCCGGTATAATGACGCATCTGCTGAGGATTGCAGAACCATTTCTCTCCTTTCCTCGATGAGTTCTGAGTGAAGTCAGAGAGCCTTTTGGTTCTGTTGCTCCGCTGGGCCTTAAAAAACTTAGACCCAGTACTATGGACAGCTTCCACAAACCCGTCGTTGAATTCGTCCACATCGCCGCCTAGACAATCGAAACGGTTTTGGAGTTCCAGCTGGAAGCTCTCAGGGTTTTGGATTTGAAGTGCTGCTGGACGGAGCGTAGACTTCATCAGTCGAGAGCGCTCTAGCTTAATACATATATTCAATGTGCCTCTCACCAGACGGTGATCACTTCCGGTTTTAACCATATTGATCACAGAGACATCATTGAATATATGCTTCTTCGTCGACATGATGAAGTCAATCTCGTTTTTAGTTGCACCGTCGGGACTCATCCAGGTCCACTTCCTGTGCTCACGTTTCTTGAAGAAGGAGTTCATCATGTAGAGTCCTTCCTTCTCCAAGAAGCCAGCCAGTAGTTGGCCCCGGTGGTTCCGACTTCTAAATCGAAATTGCCCCACTCTCAGCTCTTCACCATCTCTCTTGCCCAGTTTCACGTTGAAGTCCCCCATAACAACGGTGAAGTAGGTTTTGGAGTTATGCATGGCCTTCGATATATCCTCATACATAGCCTCCACCTCGTCATCGGAGTGTGCCGAAGTCGGCGCATACACCTGTATGACCTTCAACGAGTACCTCTTGGATACTCTGAGTACAAGGTACGCGACCCTAGTCGACACAATCTCGATCTTCACCACGTTGTTCACGAGGGACTCATGGACGATGAACCCGACACCTCCCTGGGACTTGGTCGCCCTCCCGGAAATAAAGCAAGTTGCCGGACTTTAGGATTATCGTTTCCTCCCCCTCTCTTCGGACTTCAGATAACCCTATGACATCCCAACGCAACTTGCTCAATCCTTCCTCCAGTTCCACTATCTTTTCGTCGGTCCGCAGTGTACGCGTGTTATATGTTGCCAGGGCCAGAAGTCGTCGGTGGTGGTAGCCGGATCTTTGCCGGAGATTCTTAGCACCCCTGACCCCGCTAGTACCCTGGCCGCTACCATAACCAGGGCACCGGGGGTCGCCGGACACTCGGGGCCGTGGTTTTTGTGTTCTTTTCATGGGGGGTGAATGCCGTAATCGCCACGCTTGGCATGCGGGTTGGCGATCGCAGTATCTCCACCGCACTCCAAGGATGCTGCTTCCCATCCCCCGGTGGTCTTGGCCGTAGTTTTAGGACATACTCCGGGACCCGGAGTATGTCCTGGACCCATTGTTTACTTGATTTAAACATATCTCACAGAAACACAGTTCAATGATCAGTACTATTTTTTTAATTAACAAGCTTAACCAACAGTAGAATTATTTTTAGTGTATTCTTGTTTCGCAGACAGAGATTCCATAGATTGTTGTTTCACAGAAACTGTTTACGAAACAAATTTTTGCCAGAAAAGTGGGTAAGGTTAGGTTAGAACTGTGACCCCACAGGAACATACTGTTGCCAGAAAATTGGGTAAGGTTAGGTTAGAACTACGATCCCCGCGGAAACAAACTGTTGCCAGAAAAGTCGGTTAGATTAGGTTAGAACTGTGACCCCACAGGAACATTTTGTTGCCAGAAACTTGGGTTAGGTTAGGTTAGAACTGCGATCCCCGCGAAAACAAACTGTTGCTAGAATTGTGGGTTATGATAGGTTAGAGTTGCGACACCCCCCAAACCAAACCTCACGTGGAAACAATCTGTTGCCAGAAAAGTGGGTTAGGTTAGGTTAGAACTGTGACCCCCACAGAAACACACCGTTGTCAGAAAATTGGGTTAAATTAGGTTAGAACTGCGACCCCCGCGGAAACAAACTGTTGCCAGAAAAGTGCGTTTGTATAGATTAGATTAAAGTTTCCGGTTAGGTTGGTTAGATTTCTTCCATAAGGCGCGTAGCGCCCAGATATTGCGAAGTAGATCCGCTATTGCGGAGCTGCGTCAATTCTGCCTCTGTGGAAAATAAGTCTTACCCAAACAAATCATAGTGAAAGATTTTGAATAGCCCACCCTTTTGTACACTCTGACCTCCACAAGCATGACAGTTGAATGTTAAAATCAAGTAAACAAATAATTGTATGTAAATGATGTGGTTTCATTAGTGATTGTGGTGATTTCCCGCTAGTGCTAGTGCTTTACGCATCTCGACATCCCAATATGCCGACGCCATCCTGTCGGAAGCCGTGATAGCGGTGTCGCTATCGTCACTCAAACGCTACATGTACAAATTTTATTGTATACAGGGTGTAATCGTTAAGTGTGGCCAGGCCATAATTCCGTAAATATAACAGATATCAGAAAACTTCCAACTGATATCGAAAGTGCGTTATCCAATGAGTAAAATTACATTAATAACTTTTTTTTAATAAAATCAGAACTATCCCCTACTGCTTATTGTTTTTCTCTAGTCTCCACTACCCAAAGGTTGTCTGGAAGAAATCGCTCATTAGCGATAAGACCGCCTGTTGTTACCTCTACCTAAATTTATCTAACTGTAAAATTTGTGCTTGTAACTGTATGAGGTGTGCAATAAAGAGTATTTATTATTATTATTATTATCCCAAACATTAACTTCAAACCCGGACCGACGTTCGGATAAAGACTAGTTTGTACGGTCTAGTCATTTCACCATTATCAAATTATTCATGAATTGTTTTATTTTATTCCATATCAATCAATTATCATGTTATTACAGTTTATTCGTGCAAATAATGAATCTCAAGCAGTTTTATCTCTTACGGCATCGACGTTCTTCTTTGGGAGTGAGTCGTCGTAGGTACTAACTGTATGGGAGCATTTAAACTTAATATTTTTAATAATAATACTTTTATTTAAAAAAAGTTATTAATGTAATTTTACTCATTGGGTAACGCTCTTTCGATATCAGTTGGAAGTTTTCTGATATCTGTTATATTTACGGAGTTATGGCCTGGCCACACTTAACGATTACACCCTGTATAGTCAAATTGGTGTTAAAAGTGGTGTTGTTTTTACATTAACTATAATTTATTATCTTAGTCTTAGGGTTTTTATTTCGTATATTTTGTAAAAAAAAATTATTCGGCTTTTACATAGCTCTTCCAATGCTGCCCCGAAAGTAACACCGATCCCTACCGATTGCCCGTACTGCCCGCAACCCCGCCAATTTAAGGGCCAACATGGTCTAAACATCCATATCAGAAAAGTCAATGGCAACCAGACTGCTGCGAGCACGACCCAAGTCCGGCCTGGCTAAGTTATCGACCTACCACAAGCGCCACAAGCAACAACGAGTTTAGTAACTGCTACAATTTCTTATTCAAGCAATAACAGTTCAAATAACCGTCGTAGTATTAAAAAAAAAAAAAAATTATGATTAGGACTACAGAGACATGCTTGGAAAAAAAATGTGCAAGTTTTGAAACACATTCCACAGGGGGCAAAAAACGTCGCCGCAGGTAAATTTATTGTCCTCCCTAATTGAAGCCCGTTTACAGTCCAACGAAGTTGATGATTGATTCACTGTTATCGTTCTATTTCAATGCACTAAGGATTCCCGAGAGAGAGGGATAACGCTAGGCAGAAGAAGAAGAGATAAGAACCTATTGGAATAAATAAATATTATATTTCTAAAGTTTGATTACACGTTAGTAAATACGCAGGTGCATCAATGGATACGCTCCGCAGGAGATATAACTTCAAGGGCGAATCAATATGATCCCGCACACTTGTGTTATCTTAACAATAATAGTCTAAGAGCTGGCTCCGGCTGATATGGCATAATGACGAGAGCAACATAATCCCTCTAGTTAGTTTGAAGTACTGTCGTTATCTCTAGATCGAGGCACCTGGCAGCTATTCATCGATGGAGGTCAAAGTACCCTGCAAATCTAGACAAGCGGCAGCGTGTCAAGCCAAGTTCAAGTATAACAAAACTGGCGAGCAGCACCGTGTGTAATATTAAATGAACCATTTGGAGCCACTTTTAACCCCCTCATAACTCAAAAACTATTTCAAATCAACATGTAAAATTTGGCTCATATATTGAAACTTGCGAGATACATATACTATGTTCTCCAAATTTCATAAACACACCTCAAACAGTTATTTAGATCTTAACGTCCAAAACAACAGGCGGTTTTATCGCTAAAAAGCGATCTCTACCAGACAACTTAGTATTTTCCCCGATGTATAGGCGCACAAAAAAGTTTTTATATTACTTTACTCATTACATATATACAAGGTGGAATAAAAATGCTGATGTTCCTTTTAAGGGTATAATTGGTATCGTATTCTAATTATGTAAAACTAAGAAAAATTATTTTTGCGCGGACAAAAAAATTGCATGGAGGGTTGGCAGGCTGGGACCACGAGTTCCATACAAAAAAAAATTTGCCCGCAACCCCGCCAATTTAAGGGCCAACATGGTCTAAACATCCATATCAGAAAAGTCAATGGCAACCAGACTGCTGCGAGCACGACCCAAGTCCGGCCTGGCTAAGTTATCGACCTACCACAAGCGCCACAAGCAACAACGAGTTTAGTAACTGCTACAATTTCTTATTCAAGCAATAACAGTTCAAATAACCGTCGTAGTATTAAAAAAAAAAAAAATTATGATTAGGACTACAGAGACATGCTTGGAAAAAAAATGTGCAAGTTTTGAAACACATTCCACAGGGGGCAAAAAACGTCGCCGCAGGTAAATTTATTGTCCTCCCTAATTGAAGCCCGTTTACAGTCCAACGAAGTTGATGATTGATTCACTGTTATCGTTCTATTTCAATGCACTAAGGATTCCCGAGAGAGAGGGATAACGCTAGGCAGAAGAAGAAGAGATAAGAAACTATTGGAATAAATAAATATTATATTTCTAAAGTTTGATTACACGTTAGTAAATACGCAGGTGCATCAATGGATACGCTCCGCAGGAGATATAACTTCAAGGGCGAATCAATATGATCCCGCACACTTGTGTTATCTTAACAATAATAGTCTAAGAGCTGGCTCCGGCTGATATGGCATAATGACGAGAGCAACATAATCCCTCTAGTTAGTTTGAAGTACTGTCGTTATCTCTAGATCGAGGCACCTGGCAGCTATTCATCGATGGAGGTCAAAGTACCCTGCAAATCTAGACAAGCGGCAGCGTGTCAAGCCAAGTTCAAGTATAACAAAACTGGCGAGCAGCACCGTGTGTAATATTAAATGATCCATTTGGAGCCACTTTTAACCCCCTCATAACTCAAAAACTATTTCAAATCAACATGTAAAATTTGGCTCATATATTGAAACTTGCGAGATACATATACTATGTTCTCCAAATTTCATAAACACACCTCAAACAGTTATTTAGATCTTAACGTCCAAAAATCGTCATTTTTATCACGTACTGACCTATAGACCAAAACTGTAACCCTGTTCCAGTTAACCTGGAAAGATCACATTTTGCATCCAGATGTTGGGTGAATACGAAGAAATAAATCAGAAACTAGTAAAGGGTTTAGCAGGCTAAGGAAGGACGTGTGGCCCCTGTGAGGAAAAGTTGAATTGGTAAATGTCAATTGTTTGTCGCCTCATAACTAGTAATCACTCCAACTTTCAGCCCTCTATCTTGAACTGTCTCAGAGATAATGTCAAAAATGTATTTTTTTAATATTTTTTTTCAAACTCATATATCTCCTAATCCATAGCAGCTAAAGCGTTGAAACAAAATCACAGCTACGTAGTTTGAGTGGGAGTATACCCTATAATTTTATTAATATTTTATACGTGAAAAATAAAAGAAATAAATGTCAATTTATTTTTTGACAGCTCTTTCCAACACGTTTTTTTGAAAGTACAAATATGAAAAAAATCATGTAAATTGCTTATAGTATTAGCTACTAGCATACAAAAAATCAATCGATTATATTTGGTGCAACATACTGTAAAAAAAAAACTAACGAAAGTATTCAAGTATCAAGAGTAGGCTTCTGAACTTCGTTTTTAAGTTTTTTGTTTGTTGCCTAGCAACAAAGGGTGTATTGTTTTTAATTTGACGTATGACTGTCAAAAAAGGTCACTGAACTACTGCTGTGTTAGCATTTGTAACTAATTTTACTAACTACTAAATCAACGAAACGACGGATGTGCTATATGTTTATTATTTTGTAATAGTACATTACTTACCAAGGACTGTAAAAGAAAGAAAGCCCGAAATCGCAGGTATTTGTGACCCGAGCCGCAGGCGAGGGTTGTAAATATGCGATAGAGGGCTTTCTTTTTTACTGCCCGTGGTGAGTACACAATTTTACGTCTCCATCTGGCCATAATGCGAGTTTTACCGTACGCGTAGCGTGCGGCAAAACTCACGTTATGGCCAGGTGTGACGTAAACAAAATTAATTGGTTTCATTATAGTACACGTATTAACATAACGAATTAAATAACTCATTAGAGCAGATATCACAATATAAGTCACTTAGATAATGACTATCGTAATATTCGTCGTCCCAGGTATAGGACAATGTTATCCTGCAGTCATCGCAATATCCTTTTAACATAACATTTTCGTCAGAGAGCGATATCTCAATACTGGTAAAGACTGTAAAAACAGTTGCTTCGCTATTAACCGTGGCAAGTTGAGCCCAAATATTTTTGATTTTATGATTTCCATCTGAAAGAATGTATATATATGAAGTTTCTGTTTTATTTTTTATTTTATTTACATTTAAAACTTACTTTCGCCATTATGGAAAAATCGGACTCCTCTTCTACATAACGTGTTGTATATTCCCTTAAACAATTCACTATTATCTTAAATGTGCTAGCGTATAAATTATATAATAGTATTGTATAATTTAAAGATAGCTCATACCTAATAAATCATAATGTCTTATGTTATGTTACTCGGAATCGACAAACGCTTAGTTTATACGCTAGCATATTTAACATAATAGTGGATTGTTTAAGAGGCCTTATTCCCAAAACGCGTGAATTTCACGAAATGCTTCATTTTCTTCGAAGGCTATGGCGAAAATACTAAGTTTTTTTAAATCAACTATTGATGCACATAATAGTTCATTTCTTTATCTAGACGGCCATCGGAGCAAATATTACATTTTAACGAGTGAAATATGAAAAAAATTGGTTGTCTTGGAAGGCCTTTCCGGATTTTCCAGTTAGGTGTACCGTTCATTTTCAGATTACGCAAAAAAGGGTAAAAAATCTTATTCAATTTGAATTAAATTCAATTGAGTATATCATGTATGAGACGGCCATGGAAATAAAAATCGAAGATTCATCTTGGATAATCGACAAAATACCTTCTGATTATATGCCAGTTTTTTGATGAAAACACGGTTACATTTCATTTTTTCCACGAAAACCCTAGGAATATTTTGCCCTAAAAATATTACCATTGCAAAGTTAAACTATATTTCTATAACGATAAAAAAAACATTACTATAGCAGTAAATTTCAAATTGCTATGAATTTTTAAAAATTACACTTAAATCACACTTCACATGACACTTTTTGTATGAATCGTATTTTTGGGTACTTAATAATAATAAACATGGTTCAAAATTATTTTTTTGTATTACTAATACTTCAAACTATCTTATAAATAGCATTTTATGCGGCTTTTTTCATTAATAGAGTTTTTCGACCTTTTAGGGAATAAGGAGCCTTAAGGGAATATACAACACGTTATGTAAAAGAGGAGTCCGATTTTTCCATAATGGCGAAAGTAAGCTTTAAATGTAAATAAAATAAAACAGAAACTTCATGTATATATGTACATTCTTTCAGATGGAAATCATAAAATCAAAAATATTTCGGCTCAACTTGCCACGGTTAATAGCGAAGCAACTGTTTTTACAGTCTTTACCAGATATTGAGATATCGCTCTCTGACGAAAATATTATGTTAAAAGGATATTGCGATGACTGCAGGATAACATTGTCCTATACCTGGGACGACGAATATTACGATAGTCATTATCCAAGTGACTTATATTGTGATATCTGCTCTAATGAGTTATTTATTTCGTTATGTACGTATATACGTGTACTATATGAAACCAATTAATTTTGTTTATAAAATAATAAACATATAGCACATCCGTCGTTTCGTTGATTTAGTAGTTAGTAAAATTAGTTACAAATGCTAACACAGCAGTAGTTCAGTGACCTTTTTTGACAGTCATACGTCAAATTAAAAACAATACACCCTTTGTTGCTAGGCAACAAACAAAAAACTTAAAAACGAAGTTTCAGTTCAGAAGCCTACTCTTGATACTTGAATACTTTCGTTAGTTTTTTTTTACAGTATGTTGCACCAAATATAATCAATTGAGTTTTTGTATGCTAGTAACTAATACTATAAGCAATTTATATGATTTTTTTCATAATTGTACTTTCAAAAAAACGTGTTGGAAAGAGCTGTCAAAAAATAAATTGACATTTATTTCTTTTATTTTTCACGTATAAAATATTAATAAAATTACAGGGTATACTCCCACTCAAACTACGTAGCTGTGATTTTGTTTCAATGCTTTAGCTGCTATGGATTAGGAGATATACGAGTTTGAAAAAAAATGTTAAAAAAATACATTTTTGACATTATCTCTGTGACAGTTCAAGATAGAGGGCTGAAAGTTGGAGTGATTACTAGTTATGAGGCGACAAACAATTGACATTTACCAATTCAACTATTCCTCACAGGGGCCACACGTCCTTCCTTAGCCTGCTAAACCCTTTGTATCATTTTATTATAATTTCTAAATTAATTCATTATTTTAGGAACACTCACTTTTACTGCCTGTAATGTATGAATTAGCAACATAATTGATGACAGAATTGTCTTTATGTGAATTTTAAGGGCTTCACGTGAATATATAACGAGTAGAATACAACGTACGTTGGACTCACCAGAGTTAAAACTGGATTTAGATGGAGTACATCTTATCAATTTAGATCAAAGTCAAATAAAGGCACGAAAGAGCTCTATTGTAGAATACATTCGCCTGCGCACGTTATACCGCCCCGACTTGGCCAAATTAAGCTTAAACATAAAACGCGTAAAAAAACCGGATACTGGGCAATTCACTCAAACATTTCAAAGGTACAATAAAATATAGAAGAGAACACAAAAAAGACAATTATACCCCGTAAACGTAGGGATATTAAGTAGATTAACAAAAACCAGTTGGTATTAATTTTATTACGAATAAGACCCTACTAATAATTTCTGTACTAAAAGTCATGATATCCCATCAAAAACATAAATGTGTAATGACAGCCAAGTTCAATATATTACATATGCCTTAGTTGTTGACTTCAACGACAAAAGAAGTGAGATCTAAATGAGTGTCAAGTTTAATGGTCAGTCCAGAAATTTATTTATAACAACATATTTTTTTTAAATCATTTCTTCTAGAAACTTAGGATAATATATTGAAGTCTAAGGTTTGACTTGGCTAGTTCTCATATACGAATTGTATTAAAGCCTTCGCAAGTTCCAAAGCTGTAAGTACTTATTTTATTCTTCCGAAAATGTGGCTTGTTGGTAGAAACTAACCATCGAAAATAGGGCTCTTCCATTACTGTTTTAGTAGGTACCTAATAATGTGACTAATAGCCGAAACTGCCGAAAGCATGTTATAGTATGTGGAGATTTTAATGTTAACTTGCTTGAATCGTCTAATAATTCTGTTAAATTGCTATGTTTGTTTAAATCGTTTAATATGTTTAATTTGTTCTTTGAACCTACCCGGGTGGGCGTCACTAGTGATACATGCCTAGATAATATTTTTTGTAACTGTGAATGTCTGGATAAGCAAATATTTAACTGTTTTAATTCTGATCACAGCGGTCAAAGGGCATCTTTTATAAAGCCAATTCAGGAAACTCCACAAACTGTAACATATAGACCCATTAATGGTTATCGTTTGGAATTATTCAAAAAAGAAATTCAAAATCATCTGTCAACACTGCCTTATTCACATTTTTATGACTCAAATAATTTGTATGAAGATTTGTTTGGTATGATTCTTTGTCAATTTAACAAACATTTCAAATTGAGAACTATTAGTGGGTCAAAGACTAAATCTAAATCAAAGTTTAGCGAATGGGCTACCATAGGCATTCATAAAAGTAGAAAGAGGCTTTATGAACTTTATGGAGAGAGAGAACTGAACAAAAATGCAGATTTTCTGGACTATGTTAAGAACTATTCAAAAATTTTCAAGAAAGTGTGTTTGACTGTGAAGGCGAACTATACTAGTGCAAAAATCAAAATTTCGGACAACAAGGTGAAAACAGTATGGAATATTATAAATAAGGAAGCTGGTAAATGTAAATCACGCGATTGTCAAGTCAACATTGTCTTAGAGGAACAGCAGGTCTTGTCAAATGACGATATTGCCTCGGCATTCGAAGATTATTTTTCTAACATAGCATCAAATACCACAAAATGTCTAAAATCATCTTCGTTTGAAGCTCATTCCTTACTTTGCACTAATATTAAGAAATGTCAGATGATATTTGATTTTGACCTTGTAGATTCAGAAAAAATTGTAAAAATATTCAAATCTCTGAATTTAAAGAAAACAGAAGACTTATGGGGTACATCAGTTGTAGTCATCAGTCATATCATAGACGTCATAGCGCCTTACTTAGCCTTAATTTATAATAATTCAGTTTTACGAGGCGTTTTTCCAGATCTTATGAAATGTAGTAAAGTCATACCTCTTTTTAAATCGGGTGATTCTAGTGATCTGAATAACTTCCGGCCGATATCAATACTTCCTGTACTAAGTAAAGTCATTGAAAAGCTAATGTTAAATGATCTTCTGGGCCACTTCAACAGACATGGATTGCTTACAAGCAATCAGTTTGGTTTCACAAAGGGACGTTCCACAACCGACGCTGCTGCGGTACTCATCAAACATATTTTCATTGCCTGGGAAAAACATTACGATGCAATTGGTATATTCTGTGATCTTTCTAAAGCGTTTGATTGTGTAGATCATACAACCCTCATTCTTAAATAAGAACATTATGGTTTGTCAGAAAATGCCTTGAATCTCATGTCTTCATATCTTAGCAACAGAATACAAACAGTTGTTGTAAATAAAACCCAGTCTAAAGGGACTTCAGTAAAATTAGGAGTGCCATAGGGTTCTATTTTGGGCCTATTCCTGTTTTTGGTTTATATAAATGATTTACCTTGTGTAGTACAAAACCTTTGTGATATCGTTCTGTTTGCCGATGATACATCTTTAATTTTCGAAGTTGACCGGCAATCTACCGATTTTACTGTAATCAATAACACACTAGCTGCTGTACTGAACTGGTTTACTATTAACAATTTGCTACTTAATGCTAAGAAAACCAAATGTATTAGATTTGTTTTGCCAAACGTTGCACCGGTGGACACTAAGATTCTCCTGAATGGTGAATGTTTAGAGATAGTAGATAAAGCAGTGTTCCTTGGTTCGACGTTGGACAAAAATCTACAATGGAGTCCTCATATAAGAAAACTCGCTCTTCGATTAAGCTCGGCCGCTCATGCCGTTAGGAGAATTAGACAATTAACGAATATTGACACAGCTCGCTTAGTTTATCACAGTTATTTTCATAGTGTAATGTCATATGGTATTCTGGTTTGGGGCAAAGCAGCTGACATACAGACTATATTTGTTTTACAAAAAAGGGCCATCCGCTTTCTGTATAACTTAAAGGCAGGTGCATCAGTTAGAGAACTATTTAAAGAAATTAATATTTTAACTGTTGCTTCCCAATATATCTATGACAATATTATTTTTGTTGTAAAGAATATACATACATTCAAAAAAATTTCTGACATCCACAGCTATAACACTAGAAATAAAAACAAGCTTGCTATCAGAAGTAGTCGTATCCGCAAAGCATATAAGTCATTTTTTGGTCAAGGTATTCACATTTATAACAAGTTACCCGTCGATGCTTTAAATTTATCATTTCCCGCTCTTAAGAAATATTTGAAAAAGTTTAATGTCAAAGGGTTATTACAGGGTCGAGGACTATATGACGGACAAAGATGCATGGCCCAAACCAGAAAATACTACAAAATCATCTAACATTTAGAGGACACAGTTCAGATAGGAAAGCATATCAAACGTTTTGTAAAGCAATCAGATTTGGATTTTATTATTATTATTTTATTTTAATTAAACAATACGTACATTGTATATCTCTCAAGCTGTTTTGATATGCCTTCTTATAGAACTACGCATTATTGTGTATCTTTAAGATGTAATATTACTGTATTACTGTTTTGAAAAAATAAGTCCCGCCGAGTTTCTTGCCGGTCATAAATAATTCTTCTCGGGTCAGAGGTGTAGGGTTAGAACCGGAGGTAGTTTTTTTTTTCTCTCTGACGTTCATAAGTGCATTGTAATGTGCCTAAATTGAAGAATAAATATCTTTTATCTTTTTTTTATCTTTTAATGGCCTCTTCAATACGATTTGTATTGAATTGGCGCAAATCACGGGCAAGGGACTGAGAGATCCGTTTATTGAGCTGCCGGTATAATGACGCATCTGCTGAGGATTGCAGAACCATTTCTCTCCTTTCCTCGATGAGTTTCTGAGTGAAGTCAGAGAGCCTTTTGGTTCTGTTGCTCCGCTGGGCCTTAAAAAACTTAGACCCAGTACTATGGACAGCTTCCACAAACCCGTCGTTGAATTCGTCCACATCGCCGCCTAGACAATCGAAACGGTTTTGGAGTTCCAGCTGGAAGCTCTCAGGGTTTTGGATTTGAAGTGCTGCTGGACGGAGCGTAGACTTCATCAGTCGAGAGCGCTCTAGCTTAATACATATATTCAATGTGCCTCTCACCAGACGGTGATCACTTCCGGTTTTAACCATATTGATCACAGAGACATCATTGAATATATGCTTCTTCGTCGACATGATGAAGTCAATCTCGTTTTTAGTTGCACCGTCGGGACTCATCCAGATCCACTTCCTGTGCTCACGTTTCTTGAAGAAGGAGTTCATCATGTAGAGTCCTTCCTTCTCCAAGAAGCCAGCCAGTAGTTGGCCCCGGTGGTTCCGACTTCTAAATCGAAATTGCCCCACTCTCAGCTCTTCACCATCTCTCTTGCCCAGTTTCACGTTGAAGTCCCCCATAACAACGGTGAAGTAGGTTTTGGAGTTATGCATGGCCTTCGATATATCCTCATACATAGCCTCCACCTCGTCATCGGAGTGTGCCGAAGTCGGCGCATACACCTGTATGACCTTCAACGAGTACCTCTTGGATACTCTGAGTACAAGGTACGCCACCCTAGTCGACACAATCTCGATCTTCACCACGTTGTTCACGAGGGACTCATGGACGATGAACCCGACACCTCCCTGGGACTTGGTCGCCCTCCCGGAAATAAAGCAAGTTGCCGGACTTTAGGATTATCGTTTCCTCCCCCTCTCTTCGGACTTCAGATAACCCTATGACATCCCAACGCAACTTGCTCAATCCTTCCTCCAGTTCCACTATCTTTTCGTCGGTCCGCAGTGTACGCGTGTTATATGTTGCCAGGGCCAGAAGTCGTCGGTGGTGGTAGCCGGATCTTTGCCGGAGATTCTTAGCACCCCTGACCCCGCTAGTACCCTGGCCGCTACCATAACCAGGGCACCGGGGGTCGCCGGACACTCGGGGCCGTGGTTTTTGTGTTCTTTTCATGGGGGGTGAATGCCGTAATCGCCACGCTTGGCATGCGGGTTGGCGATCGCAGTATCTCCACCGCACTCCAAGGATGCTGCTTCCCATCCCCCGGTGGTCTTGGCCGTAGTTTTAGGACATACTCCGGGACCCGGAGTATGTCCTGGACCCATTGTTTACTTGATTTAAACATATCTCACAGAAACACAGTTCAATGATCAGTACTATTTTTTTAATTAACAAGCTTAACCAACAGTAGAATTATTTTTAGTGTATTCTTGTTTCGCAGACAGAGATTCCATAGATTGTTGTTTCACAGAAACTGTTTACGAAACAAATTTTTGCCAGAAAAGTGGGTAAGGTTAGGTTAGAACTGTGACCCCACAGGAACATACTGTTGCCAGAAAATTGGGTAAGGTTAGGTTAGAACTACGATCCCCGCGGAAACAAACTGTTGCCAGAAAAGTCGGTTAGATTAGGTTAGAACTGTGACCCCACAGGAACATTTTGTCGCCAGAAACTTGGGTTAGGTTAGGTTAGAACTGCGATCCCCGCGAAAACAAACTGTTGCTAGAATTGTGGGTTATGATAGGTTAGAGTTGCGACACCCCCCAAACCAAACCTCCCGTGGAAACAATCTGTTGCCAGAAAAGTGGGTTAGGTTAGGTTAGAACTGTGACCCCCACAGAAACACACCGTTGTCAGAAAATTGGGTTAAATTAGGTTAGAACTGCGACCCCCGCGGAAACAAACTGTTGCCAGAAAAGTGCGTTTGTATAGATTAGATTAAAGTTTACCGGTTAGGTTGGTTAGATTTCTTCCATAAGGCGCGTAGCGCCCAGATATTGCGAAGTAGATCCGCTATTGCGGAGCTGCGTCAATTCTGCCTCTGTGGAAAATAAGTCTTACCCAAACAAATCATAGTGAAAGATTTTGAATAGCCCACCCTTTTGTACACTCTGACCTCCACAAGCATGACAGTTGAATGTTAAAATCAAGTAAACAAATAATTGTATGTAAATGATGTGGTTTCATTAGTGATTGTGGTGATTTCCCGCTAGTGCTAGTGCTTTACGCATCTCGACATCCCAATATGCCGACGCCATCCTGTCGGAAGCCGTGATAGCGGTGTCGCTATCGTCACTCAAACGCTACATGTACAAATTTTATTGTATACAGGGTGTAATCGTTAAGTGTGGCCAGGCCATAATTCCGTAAATATAACAGATATCAGAAAACTTCCAACTGATATCGAAGGTGCGTTATCCAATGAGTAAAATTACATTAATAACTTTTTTTTAATAAAATCAGAACTATCCCCTACTGCTTATTGTTTTTCTCTAGTCTCCACTACCCAAAGGTTGTCTGGAAGAAATCGCTCATTAGCGATAAGACCGCCTGTTGTTACCTCTACCTAAATTTATCTAATTGTAAAATTTGTGCTTGTAACTGTATGAGGTGTGCAATAAAGAGTATTTATTATTATTATTATTATCCCAAACATTAACTTCAAACCCGGACCGACGTTCGGATAAAGACTAGTTTGTACGGTCTAGTCATTTCACCATTATCAAATTATTCATGAATTGTTTTATTTTATTCCATATCAATCAATTATCATGTTATTACAGTTTATTCGTGCAAATAATGAATCTCAAGCAGTTTTATCTCTTACGGCATCGACGTTCTTCTTTGGGAGTGAGTCGTCGTAGGTACTAACTGTATGGGAGCATTTAAACTTAATATTTTTAATAATAATACTTTTATTTAAAAAAAGTTATTAATGTAATTTTACTCATTGGGTAACGCTCTTTCGATATCAGTTGGAAGTTTTCTGATATCTGTTATATTTACGGAGTTATGGCCTGGCCACACTTAACGATTACACCCTGTATAGTCAAATTGGTGTTAAAAGTGGTGTTGTTTTTACATTAACTATAATTTATTATCTTAGTCTTAGGGTTTTTATTTCGTATATTTTGTAAAAAAAAATTATGCGGCTTTTACATAGCTCTTCCAATGCTGCCCCGAAAGTAACACCGATCCCTACCGATTGCCCGTACTGCCCGCAACCCCGCCAATTTAAGGGCCAACATGGTCTAAACATCCATATCAGAAAAGTCAATGGCAACCAGACTGCTGCGAGCACGACCCAAGTCCGGCCTGGCTAAGTTATCGACCTACCACAAGCGCCACAAGCAACAACGAGTTTAGTAACTGCTACAATTTCTTATTCAAGCAATAACAGTTCAAATAACCGTCGTAGTATTAAAAAAAAAAAAAATATGATTAGGACTACAGAGACATGCTTGGAAAAAAAATGTGCAAGTTTTGAAACACATTCCACAGGGGGCAAAAAACGTCGCCGCAGGTAAATTTATTGTCCTCCCTAATTGAAGCCCGTTTACAGTCCAACGAAGTTGATGATTGATTCACTGTTATCGTTCTATTTCAATGCACTAAGGATTCCCGAGAGAGAGGGATAACGCTAGGCAGAAGAAGAAGAGATAAGAAACTATTGGAATAAATAAATATTATATTTCTAAAGTTTGATTACACGTTAGTAAATACGCAGGTGCATCAATGGATACGCTCCGCAGGAGATATAACTTCAAGGGCGAATCAATATGATCCCGCACACTTGTGTTATCTTAACAATAATAGTCTAAGAGCTGGCTCCGGCTGATATGGCATAATGACGAGAGCAACATAATCCCTCTAGTTAGTTTGAAGTACTGTCGTTATCTCTAGATCGAGGCACCTGGCAGCTATTCATCGATGGAGGTCAAAGTACCCTGCAAATCTAGACAAGCGGCAGCGTGTCAAGCCAAGTTCAAGTATAACAAAACTGGCGAGCAGCACCGTGTGTAATATTAAATGAACCATTTGGAGCCACTTTTAACCCCCTCATAACTCAAAAACTATTTCAAATCAACATGTAAAATTTGGCTCATATATTGAAACTTGCGAGATACATATACTATGTTCTCCAAATTTCATAAACACACCTCAAACAGTTATTTAGATCTTAACGTCCAAAAATCGTCATTTTTATCACGTACTGACCTATAGACCAAAACTGTAACCCTGTTCCAGTTAACCTGGAAAGATCACATTTTGCATCCAGATGTTGGGTGAATACGAAGAAATAAATCAGAAACTAGTAAAGGGTTTAGCAGGCTAAGGAAGGACGTGTGGCCCCTGTGAGGAAAAGTTGAATTGGTAAATGTCAATTGTTTGTCGCCTCATAACTAGTAATCACTCCAACTTTCAGCCCTCTATCTTGAACTGTCTCAGAGATAATGTCAAAAATGTATTTTTTTAATATTTTTTTTCAAACTCATATATCTCCTAATCCATAGCAGCTAAAGCGTTGAAACAAAATCACAGCTACGTAGTTTGAGTGGGAGTATACCCTATAATTTTATTAATATTTTATACGTGAAAAATAAAAGAAATAAATGTCAATTTATTTTTTGACAGCTCTTTCCAACACGTTTTTTTGAAAGTACAAATATGAAAAAAATCATGTAAATTGCTTATAGTATTAGCTACTAGCATACAAAAAATCAATCGATTATATTTGGTGCAACATACTGTAAAAAAAAAACTAACGAAAGTATTCAAGTATCAAGAGTAGGCTTCTGAACTTCGTTTTTAAGTTTTTTGTTTGTTGCCTAGCAACAAAGGGTGTATTGTTTTTAATTTGACGTATGACTGTCAAAAAAGGTCACTGAACTACTGCTGTGTTAGCATTTGTAACTAATTTTACTAACTACTAAATCAACGAAACGACGGATGTGCTATATGTTTATTATTTTGTAATAGTACATTACTTACCAAGGACTGTAAAAGAAAGAAAGCCCGAAATCGCAGGTATTTGTGACCCGAGCCGCAGGCGAGGGTTGTAAATATGCGATAGAGGGCTTTCTTTTTTACTGCCCGTGGTGAGTACACAATTTTACGTCTCCATCTGGCCATAATGCGAGTTTTACCGTACGCGTAGCGTGCGGCAAAACTCACGTTATGGCCAGGTGTGACGTAAACAAAATTAATTGGTTTCATTATAGTACACGTATTAACATAACGAATTAAATAACTCATTAGAGCAGATATCACAATATAAGTCACTTAGATAATGACTATCGTAATATTCGTCGTCCCAGGTATAGGACAATGTTATCCTGCAGTCATCGCAATATCCTTTTAACATAACATTTTCGTCAGAGAGCGATATCTCAATACTGGTAAAGACTGTAAAAACAGTTGCTTCGCTATTAACCGTGGCAAGTTGAGCCCAAATATTTTTGATTTTATGATTTCCATCTGAAAGAATGTATATATATGAAGTTTCTGTTTTATTTTTTATTTTATTTACATTTAAAACTTACTTTCGCCATTATGGAAAAATCGGACTCCTCTTCTACATAACGTGTTGTATATTCCCTTAAACAATTCACTATTATCTTAAATGTGCTAGCGTATAAATTATATAATAGTATTGTATAATTTAAAGATAGCTCATACCTAATAAATCATAATGTCTTATGTTATGTTACTCGGAATCGACAAACGCTTAGTTTATACGCTAGCATATTTAACATAATAGTGGATTGTTTAAGAGGCCTTATTCCCAAAACGCGTGAATTTCACGAAATGCTTCATTTTCTTCGAAGGCTATGGCGAAAATACTAAGTTTTTTTAAATCAACTATTGATGCACATAATAGTTCATTTCTTTATCTAGACGGCCATCGGAGCAAATATTACATTTTAACGAGTGAAATATGAAAAAAATTGGTTGTCTTGGAAGGCCTTTCCGGATTTTCCAGTTAGGTGTACCGTTCATTTTCAGATTACGCAAAAAAGGGTAAAAAATCTTATTCAATTTGAATTAAATTCAATTGAGTATATCATGTATGAGACGGCCATGGAAATAAAAATCGAAGATTCATCTTGGATAATCGACAAAATACCTTCTGATTATATGCCAGTTTTTTGATGAAAACACGGTTACATTTCATTTTTTCCACGAAAACCCTAGGAATATTTTGCCCTAAAAATATTACCATTGCAAAGTTAAACTATATTTCTATAACGATAAAAAAAACATTACTATAGCAGTAAATTTCAAATTGCTATGAATTTTTAAAAATTACACTTAAATCACACTTCACATGACACTTTTTGTATGAATCGTATTTTTGGGTACTTAATAATAATAAACATGGTTCAAAATTATTTTTTTGTATTACTAATACTTCAAACTATCTTATAAATAGCATTTTATGCGGCTTTTTTCATTAATAGAGTTTTTCGACCTTTTAGGGAATAAGGAGCCTTAAGGGAATATACAACACGTTATGTAAAAGAGGAGTCCGATTTTTCCATAATGGCGAAAGTAAGCTTTAAATGTAAATAAAATAAAACAGAAACTTCATGTATATATGTACATTCTTTCAGATGGAAATCATAAAATCAAAAATATTTCGGCTCAACTTGCCACGGTTAATAGCGAAGCAACTGTTTTTACAGTCTTTACCAGATATTGAGATATCGCTCTCTGACGAAAATATTATGTTAAAAGGATATTGCGATGACTGCAGGATAACATTGTCCTATACCTGGGACGACGAATATTACGATAGTCATTATCCAAGTGACTTATATTGTGATATCTGCTCTAATGAGTTATTTATTTCGTTATGTACGTATATACGTGTACTATATGAAACCAATTAATTTTGTTTATAAAATAATAAACATATAGCACATCCGTCGTTTCGTTGATTTAGTAGTTAGTAAAATTAGTTACAAATGCTAACACAGCAGTAGTTCAGTGACCTTTTTTGACAGTCATACGTCAAATTAAAAACAATACACCCTTTGTTGCTAGGCAACAAACAAAAAACTTAAAAACGAACTTTCAGTTCAGAAGCCTACTCTTGATACTTGAATACTTTCGTTAGTTTTTTTTTACAGTATGTTGCACCAAATATAATCAATTGAGTTTTTGTATGCTAGTAACTAATACTATAAGCAATTTATATGATTTTTTTCATAATTGTACTTTCAAAAAAACGTGTTGGAAAGAGCTGTCAAAAAATAAATTGACATTTATTTCTTTTATTTTTCACGTATAAAATATTAATAAAATTACAGGGTATACTCCCACTTAAACTACGTAGCTGTGATTTTGTTTCAATGCTTTAGCTGCTATGGATTAGGAGATATACGAGTTTGAAAAAAAATGTTAAAAAAATACATTTTTGACATTATCTCTGTGACAGTTCAAGATAGAGGGCTGAAAGTTGGAGTGATTACTAGTTATGAGGCGACAAACAATTGACATTTACCAATTCAACTATTCCTCACAGGGGCCACACGTCCTTCCTTAGCCTGCTAAACCCTTTGTATCATTTTATTATAATTTCTAAATTAATTCATTATTTTAGGAACACTCACTTTTACTGCCTGTAATGTATGAATTAGCAACATAATTGATGACAGAATTGTCTTTATGTGAATTTTAAGGGCTTCACGTGAATATATAACGAGTAGAATACAACGTACGTTGGACTCACCAGAGTTAAAACTTTAGATGGAGTACATCTTATCAATTTAGATCAAAGTCAAATAAAGGCACGAAAGAGCTCTATTGTAGAATACATTCGCCTGCGCACGTTATACCGCCCCGACTTGGCCAAATTAAGCTTAAACATAAAACGCGTAAAAAAACCGGATACTGGGCAATTCACTCAAACATTTCAAAGGTACAATAAAATATAGAAGAGAACACAAAAAAGACAATTATACCCCGTAAACGTAGGGATATTAAGTAGATTAACAAAAACCAGTTGGTATTAATTTTATTACGAATAAGACCCTACTAATAATTTCTGTACTAAAAGTCATGATATCCCATCAAAAACATAAATGTGTAATGACAGCCAAGTTCAATATATTACATATGCCTTAGTTGTTGACTTCAACGACAAAAGAAGTGAGATCTAAATGAGTGTCAAGTTTAATGGTCAGTCCAGAAATTTATTTATAACAACATATTTTTTTTAAATCATTTCTTCTAGAAACTTAGGATAATATATTGAAGTCTAAGGTTTGACTTGGCTAGTTCTCATATACGAATTGTATTAAAGCCTTCGCAAGTTCCAAAGCTGTAAGTACTTATTTTATTCTTCCGAAAATGTGGCTTGTTGGTAGAAACTAACCATCGAAAATAGGGCTCTTCCATTACTGTTTTAGTAGGTACCTAATAATGTGACTAATAGCCGAAACTGCCGAAAGCATGTTATAGTATGTGGAGATTTTAATGTTAACTTGCTTGAATCGTCTAATAATTCTGTTAAATTGCTATGTTTGTTTAAATCGTTTAATATGTTTAATTTGTTCTTTGAACCTACCCGGGTGGGCGTCACTAGTGATACATGCCTAGATAATATTTTTTGTAACTGTGAATGTCTGGATAAGCAAATATTTAACTGTTTTAATTCTGATCACAGCGGTCAAAGGGCATCTTTTATAAAGCCAATTCAGGAAACTCCACAAACTGTAACATATAGACCCATTAATGGTTATCGTTTGGAATTATTCAAAAAAGAAATTCAAAATCATCTGTCAACACTGCCTTATTCACATTTTTATGACTCAAATAATTTGTATGAAGATTTGTTTGGTATGATTCTTTGTCAATTTAACAAACATTTCAAATTGAGAACTATTAGTGGGTCAAAGACTAAATCTAAATCAAAGTTTAGCGAATGGGCTACCATAGGCATTCATAAAAGTAGAAAGAGGCTTTATGAACTTTATGGAGAGAGAGAACTGAACAAAAATGCAGATTTTCTGGACTATGTTAAGAACTATTCAAAAATTTTCAAGAAAGTGTGTTTGACTGTGAAGGCGAACTATACTAGTGCAAAAATCAAAATTTCGGACAACAAGGTGAAAACAGTATGGAATATTATAAATAAGGAAGCTGGTAAATGTAAATCACGCGATTGTCAAGTCAACATTGTCTTAGAGGAACAGCAGGTCTTGTCAAATGACGATATTGCCTCGGCATTCGAAGATTATTTTTCTAACATAGCATCAAATACCACAAAATGTCTAAAATCATCTTCGTTTGAAGCTCATTCCTTACTTTGCACTAATATTAAGAAATGTCAGATGATATTTGATTTTGACCTTGTAGATTCAGAAAAAATTGTAAAAATATTCAAATCTCTGAATTTAAAGAAAACAGAAGACTTATGGGGTACATCAGTTGTAGTCATCAGTCATATCATAGACGTCATAGCGCCTTACTTAGCCTTAATTTATAATAATTCAGTTTCACGAGGCGTTTTTCCAGATCTTATGAAATGTAGTAAAGTCATACCTCTTTTTAAATCGGGTGATTCTAGTGATCTGAATAACTTCCGGCCGATATCAATACTTCCTGTACTAAGTAAAGTCATTGAAAAGCTAATGTTAAATGATCTTCTGGGCCACTTCAACAGACATGGATTGCTTACAAGCAATCAGTTTGGTTTCACAAAGGGACGTTCCACAACCGACGCTGCTGCGGTACTCATCAAACATATTTTCATTGCCTGGGAAAAACATTACGATGCAATTGGTATATTCTGTGATCTTTCTAAAGCGTTTGATTGTGTAGATCATACAACCCTCATTCTTAAATAAGAACATTATGGTTTGTCAGAAAATGCCTTGAATCTCATGTCTTCATATCTTAGCAACAGAATACAAACAGTTGTTGTAAATAAAACCCAGTCTAAAGGGACTTCAGTAAAATTAGGAGTGCCACAGGGTTCTATTTTGGGCCCATTCCTGTTTTTGGTTTATATAAATGATTTACCTTGTGTAGTACAAAACCTTTGTGATATCGTTCTGTTTGCCGATGATACATCTTTAATTTTCGAAGTTGACCGGCAATCTACCGATTTTACTGTAATCAATAACACACTAGCTGCTGTACTGAACTGGTTTACTATTAACAATTTGCTACTTAATGCTAAGAAAACCAAATGTATTAGATTTGTTTTGCCAAACGTTGCACCGGTGGACACTAAGATTCTCCTGAATGGTGAATGTTTAGAGATAGTAGATAAAGCAGTGTTCCTTGGTTCGACGTTGGACAAAAATCTACAATGGAGTCCTCATATAAGAAAACTCGCTCTTCGATTAAGCTCGGCCGCTCATGCCGTTAGGAGAATTAGACAATTAACGAATATTGACACAGCTCGCTTAGTTTATCACAGTTATTTTCATAGTGTAATGTCATATGGTATTCTGGTTTGGGGCAAAGCAGCTGACATACAGACTATATTTGTTTTACAAAAAAGGGCCATCCGCTTTCTGTATAACTTAAAGGCAGGTGCATCAGTTAGAGAACTATTTAAAGAAATTAATATTTTAACTGTTGCTTCCCAATATATCTATGACAATATTATTTTTGTTGTAAAGAATATACATACATTCAAAAAAATTTCTGACATCCACAGCTATAACACTAGAAATAAAAACAAGCTTGCTATCAGAAGTAGTCGTATCCGCAAAGCATATAAGTCATTTTTTGGTCAAGGTATTCACATTTATAACAAGTTACCCGTCGATGCTTTAAATTTATCATTTCCCGCTCTTAAGAAATATTTGAAAAAGTTTAATGTCAAAGGGTTATTACAGGGTCGAGGACTATATGACGGACAAAGATGCATGGCCCAAACCAGAAAATACTACAAAATCATCTAACATTTAGAGGACACAGTTCAGATAGGAAAGCATATCAAACGTTTTGTAAAGCAATCAGATTTGGATTTTATTATTATTATTTTATTTTAATTAAACAATACGTACATTGTATATCTCTCAAGCTGTTTTGATATGCCTTCTTATAGAACTACGCATTATTGTGTATCTTTAAGATGTAATATTACTGTATTACTGTTTTGAAAAAATAAGTCCCGCCGAGTTTCTTGCCGGTCATAAATAATTCTTCTCGGGTCAGAGGTGTAGGGTTAGAACCGGAGGTAGTTTTTTTTTTTCTCTCTGACGTTCATAAGTGCATTGTAATGTGCCTAAATTGAAGAATAAATATCTTTTATCTTTTTTTTATCTTTTAATGGCCTCTTCAATACGATTTGTATTGAATTGGCGCAAATCACGGGCAAGGGACTGAGAGATCCGTTTATTGAGCTGCCGGTATAATGACGCATCTGCTGAGGATTGCAGAACCATTTCTCTCCTTTCCTCGATGAGTTTCTGAGTGAAGTCAGAGAGCCTTTTGGTTCTGTTGCTCCGCTGGGCCTTAAAAAACTTAGACCCAGTACTATGGACAGCTTCCACAAACCCGTCGTTGAATTCGTCCACATCGCCGCCTAGACAATCGAAACGGTTTTGGAGTTCCAGCTGGAAGCTCTCAGGGTTTTGGATTTGAAGTGCTGCTGGACGGAGCGTAGACTTCATCAGTCGAGAGCGCTCTAGCTTAATACATATATTCAATGTGCCTCTCACCAGACGGTGATCACTTCCGGTTTTAACCATATTGATCACAGAGACATCATTGAATATATGCTTCTTCGTCGACATGATGAAGTCAATCTCGTTTTTAGTTGCACCGTCGGGACTCATCCAGGTCCACTTCCTGTGCTCACGTTTCTTGAAGAAGGAGTTCATCATGTAGAGTCCTTCCTTCTCCAAGAAGCCAGCCAGTAGTTGGCCCCGGTGGTTCCGACTTCTAAATCGAAATTGCCCCACTCTCAGCTCTTCACCATCTCTCTTGCCCAGTTTCACGTTGAAGTCCCCCATAACAACGGTGAAGTAGGTTTTGGAGTTATGCATGGCCTTCGATATATCCTCATACATAGCCTCCACCTCGTCATCGGAGTGTGCCGAAGTCGGCGCATACACCTGTATGACCTTCAACGAGTACCTCTTGGATACTCTGAGTACAAGGTACGCCACCCTAGTCGACACAATCTCGATCTTCACCACGTTGTTCACGAGGGACTCATGGACGATGAACCCGACACCTCCCTGGGACTTGGTCGCCCTCCCGGAAATAAAGCAAGTTGCCGGACTTTAGGATTATCGTTTCCTCCCCCTCTCTTCGGACTTCAGATAACCCTATGACATCCCAACGCAACTTGCTCAATCCTTCCTCCAGTTCCACTATCTTTTCGTCGGTCCGCAGTGTACGCGTGTTATATGTTGCCAGGGCCAGAAGTCGTCGGTGGTGGTAGCCGGATCTTTGCCGGAGATTCTTAGCACCCCTGACCCCGCTAGTACCCTGGCCGCTACCATAACCAGGGCACCGGGGGTCGCCGGACACTCGGGGCCGTGGTTTTTGTGTTCTTTTCATGGGGGGTGAATGCCGTAATCGCCACGCTTGGCATGCGGGTTGGCGATCGCAGTATCTCCACCGCACTCCAAGGATGCTGCTTCCCATCCCCCGGTGGTCTTGGCCGTAGTTTTAGGACATACTCCGGGACCCGGAGTATGTCCTGGACCCATTGTTTACTTGATTTAAACATATCTCACAGAAACACAGTTCAATGATCAGTACTATTTTTTTAATTAACAAGCTTAACCAACAGTAGAATTATTTTTAGTGTATTCTTGTTTCGCAGACAGAGATTCCATAGATTGTTGTTTCACAGAAACTGTTTACGAAACAAATTTTTGCCAGAAAAGTGGGTAAGGTTAGGTTAGAACTGTGACCCCACAGGAACATACTGTTGCCAGAAAATTGGGTAAGGTTAGGTTAGAACTACGATCCCCGCGGAAACAAACTGTTGCCAGAAAAGTCGGTTAGATTAGGTTAGAACTGTGACCCCACAGGAACATTTTGTTGCCAGAAACTTGGGTTAGGTTAGGTTAGAACTGCGATCCCCGCGAAAACAAACTGTTGCTAGAATTGTGGGTTATGATAGGTTAGAGTTGCGACACCCCCCAAACCAAACCTCCCGTGGAAACAATCTGTTGCCAGAAAAGTGGGTTAGGTTAGGTTAGAACTGTGACCCCCACAGAAACACACCGTTGTCAGAAAATTGGGTTAAATTAGCTTAGAACTGCGACCCCCGCGGAAACAAACTGTTGCCAGAAAAGTGCGTTTGTATAGATTAGATTAAAGTTTACCGGTTAGGTTGGTTAGATTTCTTCCATAAGGCGCGTAGCGCCCAGATATTGCGAAGTAGATCCGCTATTGCGGAGCTGCGTCAATTCTGCCTCTGTGGAAAATAAGTCTTACCCAAACAAATCATAGTGAAAGATTTTGAATAGCCCACCCTTTTGTACACTCTGACCTCCACAAGCATGACAGTTGAATGTTAAAATCAAGTAAACAAATAATTGTATGTAAATGATGTGGTTTCATTAGTGATTGTGGTGATTTCCCGCTAGTGCTAGTGCTTTACGCATCTCGACATCCCAATATGCCGACGCCATCCTGTCGGAAGCCGTGATAGCGGTGTCGCTATCGTCACTCAAACGCTACATGTACAAATTTTATTGTATACAGGGTGTAATCGTTAAGTGTGGCCAGGCCATAATTCCGTAAATATAACAGATATCAGAAAACTTCCAACTGATATCGAAGGTGCGTTATCCAATGAGTAAAATTACATTAATAACTTTTTTTTAATAAAATCAGAACTATCCCCTACTGCTTATTGTTTTTCTCTAGTCTCCACTACCCAAAGGTTGTCTGGAAGAAATCGCTCATTAGCGATAAGACCGCCTGTTGTTACCTCTACCTAAATTTATCTAATTGTAAAATTTGTGCTTGTAACTGTATGAGGTGTGCAATAAAGAGTATTTATTATTATTATTATTATCCCAAACATTAACTTCAAACCCGGACCGACGTTCGGATAAAGACTAGTTTGTACGGTCTAGTCATTTCACCATTATCAAATTATTCATGAATTGTTTTATTTTATTCCATATCAATCAATTATCATGTTATTACAGTTTATTCGTGCAAATAATGAATCTCAAGCAGTTTTATCTCTTACGGCATCGACGTTCTTCTTTGGGAGTGAGTCGTCGTAGGTACTAACTGTATGGGAGCATTTAAACTTAATATTTTTAATAATAATACTTTTATTTAAAAAAAGTTATTAATGTAATTTTACTCATTGGGTAACGCTCTTTCGATATCAGTTGGAAGTTTTCTGATATCTGTTATATTTACGGAGTTATGGCCTGGCCACACTTAACGATTACACCCTGTATAGTCAAATTGGTGTTAAAAGTGGTGTTGTTTTTACATTAACTATAATTTATTATCTTAGTCTTAGGGTTTTTATTTCGTATATTTTGTAAAAAAAAATTATGCGGCTTTTACATAGCTCTTCCAATGCTGCCCCGAAAGTAACACCGATCCCTACCGATTGCCCGTACTGCCCGCAACCCCGCCAATTTAAGGGCCAACATGGTCTAAACATCCATATCAGAAAAGTCAATGGCAACCAGACTGCTGCGAGCACGACCCAAGTCCGGCCTGGCTAAGTTATCGACCTACCACAAGCGCCACAAGCAACAACGAGTTTAGTAACTGCTACAATTTCTTATTCAAGCAATAACAGTTCAAACAACCGTCGTAGTATTAAAAAAAAAAAAAAATTATGATTAGGACTACAGAGACATGCTTGGAAAAAAAATGTGCAAGTTTTGAAACACATTCCACAGGGGGCAAAAAACGTCGCCGCAGGTAAATTTATTGTCCTCCCTAATTGAAGCCCGTTTACAGTCCAACGAAGTTGATGATTGATTCACTGTTATCGTTCTATTTCAATGCACTAAGGATTCCCGAGAGAGAGGGATAACGCTAGGCAGAAGAAGAAGAGATAAGAAACTATTGGAATAAATAAATATTATATTTCTAAAGTTTGATTACACGTTAGTAAATACGCAGGTGCATCAATGGATACGCTCCGCAGGAGATATAACTTCAAGGGCGAATCAATATGATCCCGCACACTTGTGTTATCTTAACAATAATAGTCTAAGAGCTGGCTCCGGCTGATATGGCATAATGACGAGAGCAACATAATCCCTCTAGTTAGTTTGAAGTACTGTCGTTATCTCTAGATCGAGGCACCTGGCAGCTATTCATCGATGGAGGTCAAAGTACCCTGCAAATCTAGACAAGCGGCAGCGTGTCAAGCCAAGTTCAAGTATAACAAAACTGGCGAGCAGCACCGTGTGTAATATTAAATGAACCATTTGGAGCCACTTTTAACCCCCTCATAACTCAAAAACTATTTCAAATCAACATGTAAAATTTGGCTCATATATTGAAACTTGCGAGATACATATACTATGTTCTCCAAATTTCATAAACACACCTCAAACAGTTATTTAGATCTTAACGTCCAAAAATCGTCATTTTTATCACGTACTGACCTATAGACCAAAACTGTAACCCTGTTCCAGTTAACCTGGAAAGATCACATTTTGCATCCAGATGTTGGGTGAATACGAAGAAATAAATCAGAAACTAGTAAAGGGTTTAGCAGGCTAAGGAAGGACGTGTGGCCCCTGTGAGGAAAAGTTGAATTGGTAAATGTCAATTGTTTGTCGCCTCATAACTAGTAATCACTCCAACTTTCAGCCCTCTATCTTGAACTGTCTCAGAGATAATGTCAAAAATGTATTTTTTTAATATTTTTTTTCAAACTCATATATCTCCTAATCCATAGCAGCTAAAGCGTTGAAACAAAATCACAGCTACGTAGTTTGAGTGGGAGTATACCCTATAATTTTATTAATATTTTATACGTGAAAAATAAAAGAAATAAATGTCAATTTATTTTTTGACAGCTCTTTCCAACACGTTTTTTTGAAAGTACAAATATGAAAAAAATCATGTAAATTGCTTATAGTATTAGCTACTAGCATACAAAAAATCAATTGATTATATTTGGTGCAACATACTGTAAAAAAAAAACTAACGAAAGTATTCAAGTATCAAGAGTAGGCTTCTGAACTTCGTTTTTAAGTTTTTTGTTTGTTGCCAGCAACAAAGGGTGTATTGTTTTTAATTTGACGTATGACTGTCAAAAAAGGTCACTGAACTACTGCTGTGTTAGCATTTGTAACTAATTTTACTAACTACTAAATCAACGAAACGACGGATGTGCTATATGTTTATTATTTTGTAATAGTACATTACTTACCAAGGACTGTAAAAGAAAGAAAGCCCGAAATCGCAGGTATTTGTGACCCGAGCCGCAGGCGAGGGTTGTAAATATGCGATAGAGGGCTTTCTTTTTTACTGCCCGTGGTGAGTACACAATTTTACGTCTCCATCTGGCCATAATGCGAGTTTTACCGTACGCGTAGCGTGCGGCAAAACTCACGTTATGGCCAGGTGTGACGTAAACAAAATTAATTGGTTTCATTATAGTACACGTATTAACATAACGAATTAAATAACTCATTAGAGCAGATATCACAATATAAGTCACTTAGATAATGACTATCGTAATATTCGTCGTCCCAGGTATAGGACAATGTTATCCTGCAGTCATCGCAATATCCTTTTAACATAACATTTTCGTCAGAGAGCGATATCTCAATACTGGTAAAGACTGTAAAAACAGTTGCTTCGCTATTAACCGTGGCAAGTTGAGCCCAAATATTTTTGATTTTATGATTTCCATCTGAAAGAATGTATATATATGAAGTTTCTGTTTTATTTTTTATTTTATTTACATTTAAAACTTACTTTCGCCATTATGGAAAAATCGGACTCCTCTTCTACATAACGTGTTGTATATTCCCTTAAACAATTCACTATTATCTTAAATGTGCTAGCGTATAAATTATATAATAGTATTGTATAATTTAAAGATAGCTCATACCTAATAAATCATAATGTCTTATGTTATGTTACTCGGAATCGACAAACGCTTAGTTTATACGCTAGCATATTTAACATAATAGTGGATTGTTTAAGAGGCCTTATTCCCAAAACGCGTGAATTTCACGAAATGCTTCATTTTCTTCGAAGGCTATGGCGAAAATACTAAGTTTTTTTAAATCAACTATTGATGCACATAATAGTTCATTTCTTTATCTAGACGGCCATCGGAGCAAATATTACATTTTAACGAGTGAAATATGAAAAAAATTGGTTGTCTTGGAAGGCCTTTCCGGATTTTCCAGTTAGGTGTACCGTTCATTTTCAGATTACGCAAAAAAGGGTAAAAAATCTTATTCAATTTGAATTAAATTCAATTGAGTATATCATGTATGAGACGGCCATGGAAATAAAAATCGAAGATTCATCTTGGATAATCGACAAAATACCTTCTGATTATATGCCAGTTTTTTGATGAAAACACGGTTACATTTCATTTTTTCCACGAAAACCCTAGGAATATTTTGCCCTAAAAATATTACCATTGCAAAGTTAAACTATATTTCTATAACGATAAAAAAAACATTACTATAGCAGTAAATTTCAAATTACTATGAATTTTTAAAAATTACACTTAAATCACACTTCACATGACACTTTTTGTATGAATCGTATTTTTGGGTACTTAATAATAATAAACATGGTTCAAAATTATTTTTTTGTATTACTAATACTTCAAACTATCTTATAAATAGCATTTTATGCGGCTTTTTTCATTAATAGAGTTTTTCGACCTTTTAGGGAATAAGGAGCCTTAAGGGAATATAAAACACGTTATGTAAAAGAGGAGTCCGATTTTTCCATAATGGCGAAAGTAAGCTTTAAATGTAAATAAAATAAAACAGAAACTTCATGTATATATGTACATTCTTTCAGATGGAAATCATAAAATCAAAAATATTTCGGCTCAACTTGCCACGGTTAATAGCGAAGCAACTGTTTTTACAGTCTTTACCAGATATTGAGATATCGCTCTCTGACGAAAATATTATGTTAAAAGGATATTGCGATGACTGCAGGATAACATTGTCCTATACCTGGGACGACGAATATTACGATAGTCATTATCCAAGTGACTTATATTGTGATATCTGCTCTAATGAGTTATTTATTTCGTTATGTACGTATATACGTGTACTATATGAAACCAATTAATTTTGTTTATAAAATAATAAACATATAGCACATCCGTCGTTTCGTTGATTTAGTAGTTAGTAAAATTAGTTACAAATGCTAACACAGCAGTAGTTCAGTGACCTTTTTTGACAGTCATACGTCAAATTAAAAACAATACACCCTTTGTTGCTAGGCAACAAACAAAAAACTTAAAAACGAAGTTTCAGTTCAGAAGCCTACTCTTGATACTTGAATACTTTCGTTAGTTTTTTTTTACAGTATGTTGCACCAAATATAATCAATTGAGTTTTTGTATGCTAGTAACTAATACTATAAGCAATTTATATGATTTTTTTCATAATTGTACTTTCAAAAAAACGTGTTGGAAAGAGCTGTCAAAAAATAAATTGACATTTATTTCTTTTATTTTTCACGTATAAAATATTAATAAAATTACAGGGTATACTCCCACTCAAACTACGTAGCTGTGATTTTGTTTCAATGCTTTAGCTGCTATGGATTAGGAGATATACGAGTTTGAAAAAAAATGTTAAAAAAATACATTTTTGACATTATCTCTGTGACAGTTCAAGATAGAGGGCTGAAAGTTGGAGTGATTACTAGTTATGAGGCGACAAACAATTGACATTTACCAATTCAACTATTCCTCACAGGGGCCACACGTCCTTCCTTAGCCTGCTAAACCCTTTGTATCATTTTATTATAATTTCTAAATTAATTCATTATTTTAGGAACACTCACTTTTACTGCCTGTAATGTATGAATTAGCAACATAATTGATGACAGAATTGTCTTTATGTGAATTTTAAGGGCTTCACGTGAATATATAACGAGTAGAATACAACGTACGTTGGACTCACCAGAGTTAAAACTGGATTTAGATGGAGTACATCTTATCAATTTAGATCAAAGTCAAATAAAGGCACGAAAGAGCTCTATTGTAGAATACATTCGCCTGCGCACGTTATACCGCCCCGACTTGGCCAAATTAAGCTTAAACATAAAACGCGTAAAAAAACCGGATACTGGGCAATTCACTCAAACATTTCAAAGGTACAATAAAATATAGAAGAGAACACAAAAAAGACAATTATACCCCGTAAACGTAGGGATATTAAGTAGATTAACAAAAACCAGTTGGTATTAATTTTATTACGAATAAGACCCTACTAATAATTTCTGTACTAAAAGTCATGATATCCCATCAAAAACATAAATGTGTAATGACAGCCAAGTTCAATATATTACATATGCCTTAGTTGTTGACTTCAACGACAAAAGAAGTGAGATCTAAATGAGTGTCAAGTTTAATGGTCAGTCCAGAAATTTATTTATAACAACATATTTTTTTTAAATCATTTCTTCTAGAAACTTAGGATAATATATTGAAGTCTAAGGTTTGACTTGGCTAGTTCTCATATACGAATTGTATTAAAGCCTTCGCAAGTTCCAAAGCTGTAAGTACTTATTTTATTCTTCCGAAAATGTGGCTTGTTGGTAGAAACTAACCATCGAAAATAGGGCTCTTCCATTACTGTTTTAGTAGGTACCTAATAATGTGACTAATAGCCGAAACTGCCGAAAGCATGTTATAGTATGTGGAGATTTTAATGTTAACTTGCTTGAATCGTCTAATAATTCTGTTAAATTGCTATGTTTGTTTAAATCGTTTAATATGTTTAATTTGTTCTTTGAACCTACCCGGGTGGGCGTCACTAGTGATACATGCCTAGATAATATTTTTTGTAACTGTGAATGTCTGGATAAGCAAATATTTAACTGTTTTAATTCTGATCACAGCGGTCAAAGGGCATCTTTTATAAAGCCAATTCAGGAAACTCCACAAACTGTAACATATAGACCCATTAATGGTTATCGTTTGGAATTATTCAAAAAAGAAATTCAAAATCATCTGTCAACACTGCCTTATTCACATTTTTATGACTCAAATAATTTGTATGAAGATTTGTTTGGTATGATTCTTTGTCAATTTAACAAACATTTCAAATTGAGAACTATTAGTGGGTCAAAGACTAAATCTAAATCAAAGTTTAGCGAATGGGCTACCATAGGCATTCATAAAAGTAGAAAGAGGCTTTATGAACTTTATGGAGAGAGAGAACTGAACAAAAATGCAGATTTTCTGGACTATGTTAAGAACTATTCAAAAATTTTCAAGAAAGTGTGTTTGACTGTGAAGGCGAACTATACTAGTGCAAAAATCAAAATTTCGGACAACAAGGTGAAAACAGTATGGAATATTATAAATAAGGAAGCTGGTAAATGTAAATCACGCGATTGTCAAGTCAACATTGTCTTAGAGGAACAGCAGGTCTTGTCAAATGACGATATTGCCTCGGCATTCGAAGATTATTTTTCTAACATAGCATCAAATACCACAAAATGTCTAAAATCATCTTCGTTTGAAGCTCATTCCTTACTTTGCACTAATATTAAGAAATGTCAGATGATATTTGATTTTGACCTTGTAGATTCAGAAAAAATTGTAAAAATATTCAAATCTCTGAATTTAAAGAAAACAGAAGACTTATGGGGTACATCAGTTGTAGTCATCAGTCATATCATAGACGTCATAGCGCCTTACTTAGCCTTAATTTATAATAATTCAGTTTCACGAGGCGTTTTTCCAGATCTTATGAAATGTAGTAAAGTCATACCTCTTTTTAAATCGGGTGATTCTAGTGATCTGAATAACTTCCGGCCGATATCAATACTTCCTGTACTAAGTAAAGTCATTGAAAAGCTAATGTTAAATGATCTTCTGGGCCACTTCAACAGACATGGATTGCTTACAAGCAATCAGTTTGGTTTCACAAAGGGACGTTCCACAACCGACGCTGCTGCAGTACTCATCAAACATATTTTCATTGCCTGGGAAAAACATTACGATGCAATTGTGTATTCTGTGATCTTTCTAAAGCGTTTGATTGTGTAGATCATACAACCCTCATTCTTAAATTAGAACATTATGGTTTGTCAGAAAATGCCTTGAATCTCATGTCTTCATATCTTAGCAACAGAACACAAACAGTTGTTGTAAATAAAACCCAGTCTAAAGGGACTTCAGTAAAATTAGGAGTGCCACAGGGTTCTATTTTGGGCCCATTCCTGTTTTTGGTTTATAGTATGTTTATTGTATACTAGAATCACTTAAGTACTTTTTTTTATATTATTTAAATTCAAAGTTTGTTTCTAACTGTTGATGATGGTATATTATAATTTGGAAATTTATGTAGAAGGCACAGTTCAGGTAATAAAGTATATCAAACTTGTATGTAATTTATTTTCAATAGTCAGATTTGGACTCATCTTTTTTCTTTGGTATTTTTCTTAAACTATAACCTATTGTTGGTTAATCTAACCTTGGTTTGATATGTTTTCTTATAGAACAACGCACTTATATGTATTGTTTAGTTTTGATGTACTGTTGTTTTGAAAAAATAAGTCCCGCCGAGTTTCTTGCCGGACATAATTCTTCTCGGGTCAGAGGTGTAGGGTGTAGTTTGATTTTTTTTCTCTCTCTTTTACTTTGACGTGTAAAAGTGCCCTTGTGGCCTACTTACTGAATAAATGTTTGAGTTTGAGTTTGAGTTTATAAATGATTTACCTTGTGTAGTACAAAACCTTTGTGATATCGTTCTGTTTGCCGATGATACATCTTTAATTTTCGAAGTTGACCGGCAATCTACCGATTTTACTGTAATCAATAACACACTAGCTGCTGTACTGAACTGGTTTACTATTAACAATTTGCTACTTAATGCTAAGAAAACCAAATGTATTAGATTTGTTTTGCCAAACGTTGCACCGGTGGACACTAAGATTCTCCTGAATGGTGAATGTTTAGAGATAGTAGATAAAGCAGTGTTCCTTGGTTCGACGTTGGACAATAATCTACAATGGAGTCCTCATATAAGAAAACTCGCTCTTCGATTAAGCTCGGCCGCTCATGCCGTTAGGAGAATTAGACAATTAACGGATATTGACACAGCTCGATTAGTTTATCACAGTTATTTTCATAGTGTAATGTCATATGGTATACCAAAAGACATAACCAAAAGGCTACAGTGCCAAATACCATGGTGCATGTTATATGCGGACGATATTGTCCTCATCGCGAAGAAGGCAAGGGATCTGCAAGAGACCTTTAATAAATGGGTGAAAGAGCTGGAACGACATGGTCTCCGAGTCAGTCGCACAAAAACAGAGTACATGGAGTGTGACTTTGGCGGTGAAGAAGAAACATCGTGCAACATTATAATTGACAATGCAGCGCTACCCCGAGTCACGCATTTTAAGTACCTTGGCTCTGTGCTTACTACTGATGCGCGTGTGGATGCGGATGTTAGCCATAGAGTTAACACCGGCTGGCTAAAATGGAGATCTCTAACCGGAGTACTCTGTGACACCCGGATGCCGGTACGAACAAAGGGCAAAGTCTACAAGACAGCTGTGCGACCTGCCATGATGTACGGAGCAGAGTGCTGGACAACAGCAAAAAAGCATGAACAACAATTGCACACAGCCGAAATGAAAATGCTGCGCTGGGCAGGCGAGGTTACACGTCTGGATAGAATACGGAATGAGCACGTGAGGGGATCTTTCAGAGTGGCCTCTATAACAGAGAAACTTAAGGAAAGCAGGCTTAGATGGTATGGCCACATAATGAGACGCGATGATAATTTCTGTGTGAAGACCGTCCTAAATATCCCAACAAAATCTCTGGGAAGAGGAAGATCCCCTTAAACATGGTGGTCCACTATCAAAAGGGAATTAAAAGCGCAGAATTTAACCCCCACGACAACCCAGGATAGAACATCCTGGCGCCGCCGTACAAGGAGGCCCGACCCCAGATAGAACTGGGACTAAGGGAAGGAAGAAGAAGAATGTCATATGGTATTCTGGTTTGGGGCAAAGCAGCTGACATACAGACTATATTTGTTTTACAAAAAAGAGCCATCCGCTTTCTGTATAACTTAAAGACAGGTGCATCAGTTAGAGAACTATTTAAAGAAATTAATATTTTAACTGTTGCTTCCCAATATATCTATGACAATATTATTTTTGTTGTAAAGAATATACATACATTCGAAAAAATTTCTGACATCCACAGCTATAACACTAGAAATAAAAACAAGCTTGCTATCAGAAGTAGTCGTATCCGCAAAGCATATAAATCATTTTTTGGTCAAGGTATTCACATTTATAACAAGTTACCCGTCGATGCTTTAAATTTATCATTTCCCGCTCTTAAGAAATATTTGAAAAAAAGTTTAATGTCAAAGGGTTATTACAGGGTCGAGGACTATATGACGGACAAAGATGCATGGCCCAAACCAGAAAATACTCCAAAATCATCTAACATTTAGAGGACATAGTTCAGATAGGAAAGCATATGAAACGTTTTGTGAAGCAATCAGATTTGGATTTTATTATTATTATTTTATTTTAATTAAACAATACGTACATGTCTCTCAAGCTGTTTTGATATGCCTTCTTATAGAACTACGCTATTGTGTATCTTTAAGATGTAATATTACTGTATTACTGTTTTGAAAAAATAAGTCCCGCCGAGTTTCTTGCCGGTCATAAATAATTCTTCTCGGGTCAGAGGTGTAGGGTTAGAACCGGAGGTAGTTTTTTTTTCTCTCTGACGTTCATAAGTGCATTGTAATGTGCCTAAATTGAAGAATAAATATCTTTTATCTTTTATCTTTTATGAGAACTAGACAAGTCAAGACCTTAGGCTTCAATATAAATTATCCTAAATTTCAGGAAGAAATTATATAACTGAATAACAAATCAAATTATTTTAATAAATATTTTGATTTGTTTATTGTTAAGTAGACACACTGCTTAATAAATTATAAACTTATATATATGTCATATACAAAGGAAAAAGTGACCTAGCCCTCCGGTGTCAAGGGCTGGGATCGAACCAGCATCTTCTGCATTCGCGGCAGACACTTTAACCACTTGGCTACCCGGGTCACAGCAGCACCGGTCGAATTTTCCCGTGTATATGCAATCTTTGTAAATGCTAAGGCGCATTTTAGGTAAAACATTATGAGTCCGTATCTCCTATCCGAACTCTTAGGAGTTCATTGAAAGCGAGAGAGATGACGTTGCCGTCAGTACAGCTGAATATAAAATAATGAATAAATACTCAATAGTTTTGTTTTTATTAAATACTCGGGATTATTCGACCGCCTGCTGTGACCTGGGTCGCCAAGTGGTTAAGGCGTCTGGCGCGAATACAGAAGACGCTGGTTCGATCCCAGCCCTGGGCACCGGACTTCACCGGAGGCCTAGGTCACTTTTTCCTTTGTATATGACATCTATATAAATTTAAGAATGATATTTTAAGTTGTTATAAAAAAAATATGTATAAATTTCAGGACTGACCATTGAACTTGGCACCCATTTAGATCTCACTTCTTTTGTCGTTGAAGTCAACAACTAAGGCATATTATAATATATTGAACTTGGCTCTCATTTCACATTTTTGTTTTTGATGGGATAAGTATAATATTCCAAACTTTATTGTGTCATGTTTTACGGGGCTAGCTCTCCGTCTATAAGGTCGTTGCAATATCATTTCAAACACCGTGCCCGCCAGACTCTGTACGCCAAAAATACGTATACAATTTTGAACTTTATTACAATGGAGTAAGGTAGCAAAGTTTATTCATATTTTTGGCATATAACTATATTTATTTATTTGTTGCATTTTATTAGTACGGTCACGACTGTAAATATAGATACATTTAATGTGACAAAAATATGTAGCCACGACTGTATTACCAAGGCGTACAGTCTTGGATACATATTTTTGTCACATTAAATGTATCCATATTTTCAGACGTGACTGTAAATAAATAATAAACAGCAAACAGTTTTGTGTGCTCAGATGAACGCGCCTAATTATTATCATTGCGGAGTATATAAGGGCAGCTCGGAGCATGATCATCAGACTATCAGGGCTAACTCCACAGCCAGCATACTCTAGCACCATGCATCTCTCCTGCCTCTTCCTTCTTGTCTCGGTGAGTGAACATTTTAAATATCTTTTTTCTACTCGACGACTGTAATGCTTGAATTGTGATTGTGTAGACCGAACTACTAGCGCATACTTTCCGATAGAACTTTTATGGTCGCATATTGTGACATCGCCAACGATGGTACAAAGGATTTTCATACAATATTGTAACACTGTTGCACGAGCCCGCGCGGCCACGCCGCCGTCGCGCGTCGCCGGGGAGGGGCCCGGCACGATCTGCCGGGAGATTGAACTTACTCTATTGTATACAGGCAGCAGGTCTTTCGTCGAACTCTATTCTTACCGGCTTGCCTATATTGAGCACTCGTAGAAAACTATTGTATACAATAGTGACATAATCAAGCTTTTCAATCTCTTACCTTACTTAGGCCACTCAGCAAGCTTCGTGGCCTAAACACGGTACTCGACTGAAAAGCTCTTAATTATGTCACGATTGTATAAAATACTATAACATAATTGATACAGAGTGTAAAAAAATGCTGGTGATCCGTTGAAAGGCCTGATCTTTTTATAACAGTAACAATATGTTATGTAACCTAAACCTAGCACCTGAACTGCAACAAGATGTAACGTTATTAAAATTAAGTTATGTTTTAAAAGATCAGGCGCTTTGTTTTGGCATACATCTACATTCTTTTGATGCTGCTGCCACTGACAAGGCCACGCACGGGGGCTTGCAGAATCGCATTATCGTGTAGCTCTATCCCTCCCCCGCTTCGAGGAACAAAGGAAATCTAGGAGACTTATCATATTAACTTACTAGAAATCGGAATTTTTATATTTTTCAAAATAAAATTAAAATACGCCGCCACTTTTTTGCATTGCAGCATCGGCATTTCGTATTCCCCCATTAAAGACGTGACTATATACTTATCAAACTAGGTTCAGTGTCGTGGGCTCTTATACACGGTTAGGTCAGTATTTGATTATATTTGCTACAACAAGTTTCTTGAGCTAGCCGAGAAATTCGTGAAAAACTGTCAACATTGTGATTTTTAGGGTTCCGTACCTCGAAAGGAAAAAACGGAACCATTATAGGATCACTTTGTTGTCCGTCTGTCTGTCTGTCTGTCTGTCTGTCAAGACCATTTTTCTCAGGAACGCGTGGAGGTATCAAGCTGAAATTTATATCAAATACTCAGGTCTATTGTCCTTTGGAGCTGTGAAAAAATCAAACTTAAAAGCCAGTTTATGCTGCAAATTTTAGAGTTTTTCGGCACTCGCAAAACCTACGGGGTACTTTCCGTGAACTAAGAAACTTGAAACTTGGCACGAAGAAACTTCATATAGCACAGACAAAGGAAAAATTGCGAAAAGAAGACCTTTTTAGTAAAATCATACAAAAAATATTGTTTTTAATTTTAAACTTAGGTACTACCTTTTTCCTCGTAAACGCGTAGAGGTATTAAATTGAAATTCATATCAAATACTCAGGTCTATAATACCTTTAAGCTGTAACAAAATCAATTTTCTATGTCAATGCAATGGGTGAACTTTTACTTATATACCTACAGGTTTGTACGGAACCCTCGGTGCGTGAGTCCGACTCGCACTTGGCCGGTTTTTTCCTGTATAAACTCAAAAACTTTTCATTTATTGAAAAAGGTTGCTATTGAAGTTTTAAAGAACATTGAATTATGCATTATTTAAGCCCACAATCAAATCTCTATCTTTTATAGCTCCTGAGATCACTTCATGCATTGATAAAATAAAATATAATACTATAAAGTATACAAGTTCCGCCGTGACCGGGTGGTCTAGTCGTCAGGACGTCAGCCGTGAAAGCTGAAGACGCCAGTTCAAATCTGGCCTCGGACACCGGAGGTTTTGGTCACTTTTTCTGAAGTATATGACATCTATTTTCAGTTTATATATAGTAGTGTAACTACTTAAAAAAAATTGCAAATAAAAAAATATTTAACAAAATAATTTGATTTGCTTCAAGATTCATAGATGGCAGCACCATCTCTCTCGCTATACCAGAATCACGTAAGTGATTCGGATAGGAGGTCCAAGCACGTACTGCGCATGCCCTTAGAGTACGGTCAACGGCGCCTAGCCGTTTCAAATTCAGAGATTGCATATACATGAGAAAATTTATCAAGTTCCGCCGTGACCGGGTGGTCTAGTGATCAGGACGTCAGCCGCGAAAGTTGAAGGCGCCAGTTCAAATCTGGCCTCGGACACCGGAGGGTTTGGTCACTTTTTCTGAAGTATATGACATCTATTTTCAGTTTATATATAGTAGTGTTACTACCTAAAAAAAAAATTGCAAATAAAAAAATATTGAACAAAATAATTTGATTTGCTTCAAGATTCATAAATGGCAGCACCATCTCTCTCGCTATACCAGAATCACGTAAGTGATTGGGATAGGAGGCGCAAGCACGTACTGCGCATGCCCTTAGAGTATGGTCAACGGCGCCTGGCCGTTTCAAATTCAGAGATTGCATATATGTACATGAGAAAATTTGTCATGTTCCGCCGTGACCGGGTGATCTAGTGGTCAGGACGTTAGCCGCGAAAGCTGAAGACGCCACTTCAAATCTGGCCTCGGACACCGGAGGGTTTGGTCACTTCTTCTGAAGTATATGACATCTATTTTCAGTTTTACTTTATAGTTTATTAAGGTTTACATTGGTACTTCGAAACAGTTGCAGGTATTTGAACTAAATTGAATATTTCTAATCAGAATTGTTAGAAATTATCCACCCACAATCACTAAAAACAAATGTATATTTGAAACTGCAGTAGGTAGGTACATGTTTAGGTACCTACCTACTGCAGTTTCAAAATAATGAACCCTCATTTATTCGATTTGTGTGTACTTATTTCCATATCTCCACCATTTTATCTAGTTTAATAATATATACTTCAAGTAAGAGAGTCACAACATATAATGCGCCATTCACTTCGAGATTCGGAATCGCATTGTATTTCCTGGATCACCTTTGTTTGTGTAAAGATTATTTCATTATTTCATAAAATAAGGCCATTTGAGTCTCTGGCATTAAAATTTTATTTTTCTGTGGTATCTTGTCAGTGTAAATGCAGTTTTTTTTGGAGTTCGCGCGCAAGTTGATTGTTTTAAGTTAAGTTAAGTTAAGTTTTTTAAAGATATAAGTAGCCGTATCTTGAAAATATTTAAGGTAGACAATCGAATTTCGACTCAAATTGTTTAAAATTAAAGGACCTTCAAAACCGCCAAAGCAACCTTATTAATAGAACTTATAAATTGTAACATAAAAAGGAAAATATAATAAAATCAGCACGTATTAATGTATTGCTCAGCCAGCACAAGTAACTAGTTGTAGCAAATAAAGATGTTGTAAATAGCCTTAACTAGTCCCAACAACATGTCAAAAATCCAGAACTACATCATGCTTTGTGATTTTAGCAATTTTGATTGTTAAATTCACGGGCCTATAAATCCCACATAGCGTTATCTTATCAGGAATTATCTAACGAATTTTTTTAAATTCGAACATTACATTTAAAAAATCGAACAAAAATTATTTCCAATAAGAGACAGCTAAAATAATCAGACTGTATGAGGCATTGGCAATGTTTTCGACAATTTTTCTCTTTTGAACCGACTTCAAGATTTCGAAGGAGGAGGTTATCAATTCGTCGAGATCTTTATTTTTGCAATTTTTTTTTATGTATGTTCGGCGATTATTCGAAGACTGCTGGACCGATTTGGAAAATTATTTTTGTGTTTGAAAGAGTATACTTCACAGTTGGTCCCATTGTAACCAGGTCAGGATCTGATGATGGGATCCTGGAGAAATCGAGGGAACTCTTCAACTATTATAGGCACACCTATAGTGATTTGAGTATTTTTTACAGCATCTCGAGCATTTGCTTTTGGAAAGGTGGATGCTAAGTGAAGTCGGTTCTTTTTTGTTTAAAATTATTATTGAGTAACAATAGCATATTAATGATGCGTCACGTCAAAGCTACTCAATGTATTTGTATGTGTTTTGTCGTATGTATGAATAAGGTATTTAAATATAATGAAGGAGGTTTCATAGTATTCAATGAGGATGTATTTCCTAATGAGCTTTTTATTACATAGAGGCTGCTCCAAACTAAACAAATCATTATTTTTTTTCAATTCCTTTTTAGTCACTACACCGATTGTTACCTATATAGTACTTTATATATCGGTTCTAATTACTCTAATGTATACATTCTTTTCGACTGTCCAATGGATCAGGACCCTTTAAAGGAGATACTGGAAGGAGCTGGAAGAGGGCTTTGCCAATAAGCACACTGAAGTAAGAAACTTCATTTAACATAGAAACAAATTTATTTTCATAACAATAATATAAGTTCAGAATAAAGGGGCTATATAATTTATTACACATTTTTTTTAAAACTAAATGCCTATTTCTTTAAACAAAATGTTGTCACCGAAATTAATAAAACTCAAGGGTGCGATGTTAAAACTTACATTAGCTAAAAACCGCAGAACATGGAAAAGCATGGAGGCTTTCACCACTACAGTTGACACTGTTGTTTCTTATTGTTTTATGTACGTATATGTATGTTTATTTTGTATTTATTTAAGTATGTATATTCATATGAATGTGCTGTGTTATCTATTTCGTCTCTTTTGTTTCTATGCAGCACCTACTGCTTATTGTTTTTCTCTAGTCTCCACTACCCAAAGGTTGTCTGGAAGAAATCGCTCATTAGCGATAAGACCGCCTGTTGTTACCTCTACCTAAATTTATCTAATTGTAAAATTTGTGCTTGTAACTGTATGAGGTGTGCAATAAAGAGTATTTATTATTATTATTATTATTACAGGCGGTCCTTACATTAATATTAAATAAAAATAAGAATTTAAATTAGTATTACTACGTGACATAAATAATTTACATCATATTAATTTTACTATAATCTGTAATGCATGCTCATTAAATTCAAATAAGTAAAAAGTGACAATGAATTAGTATTTAATATAGTAATAATGAAAGGAATGTTTGATAATTAATGAAACGAATGAAATAAAGCTTTTATATTTTATAAAAAACTTTTTAAATAGAATGGGGTCTTGAAGTATATTTTATAACTAGGGCCCAGAATTTTGCGTGCGGTTTGTGAAACGTCATAGGGAGAGAACACCAATGTTTATCGATATATCGATAAATCGGGAGCTTTTTTATTAGTGTCTTTAAAAACTAATACGTCAAACATTCAAATGATACATATTCTTTTTAATAACGGTCATTCACGAAAAAAGCTTAACAAATAAATTATAATAAATAATTAAAATATAATAAATTATAGTTTTATAAAGGATGATGTATGGTAAACGTACGAGTGCTCGACACTGTCCCAATGGATACCACCTTTATTCTTAAGTCACTGTCAAAAGAGGTGACAGAAGGGTGTCATCTATTGGGCATTAGCATGTCGAGCACTGGTTCTTTTACTTTATGTCTCATTTGAAAGTTAGGGGTTTTAATTTTTAAGACACTAATAAAAAAAACTCCCGATTTATCGATATATCGATAAACATTGGCAAAGGCAAATTGGCATTGGCATTGGCAAAGGTTGTCTGGAAGAAATCGCTCATTAGCGATAAGACCGCCTGTTGTTACCTCTACCTAAATTTATCTAATTGTAAAATTTGTGCTTGTAACTGTATGAGGTGTGCAATAAAGAGTATTTATTATTATTATTATTGGCGTTCTCTCCCTATGACGTTTTACAAACCGCACGCAAAATTCCGGGCCCTATTTATAACTTAGTGTAAACCTCTGGGACGATGACGTGTTAAATATAAAATGTTTTTTTTTTCAGTTCGCCTGCGTGGCCAGGTTGCCAGGGAGCTACGCTGCAGGAGGCAGTAAATACATTATTATTTTTATACTCCAGCGCTGTTATGTGTAAATTAAATAACTGAGAGTAGTGTCCAAACCATATATATTTTTTTTAGTATTCCATAGAAGAGTGTAATAATATATTTTATAACACTAACAACTGCGATGTAATTAACTTTATAACACTGATAATAGTATTATATTACAACGAAGGCCCGTCGTTGCAAATTTTTAGGGTTCCGTAGTCAACTAGGAACCCTTATAGTTTCGCCATGTCTGTCCGTCCGTCCGCGGATAATCTCAGTGACCGTTAGCACAGAAAGCTGAATTTTTTAACTAATATGTATAATATCAATCACACCGACAAAGTGGTAAAATAAAAAGTGGAAAAAAATGTTTTATTAAGGTACCTCCCCTATACGTAAAGTGGGAAGTTTTGTTTTTTTTTTTTCATTTCAACCCTAACGTGTGATATATTGTTAGATAGGTATTTAAAAAAGAATAGGGGTTTAGGAAAATCATTTTTTGATATTGTAAATATTTTCTGAAATAATCGCTCCAGAAGTAAAAAAAATGTGTCCCCCCCCCCCCCCCCTCTAACTTTTGAACCATAAGTTTTATGTAATATGAAAAAAATCTCAAAAGTAGAACTTTATAAAAACTTTCCAGGAAAATTATTTTGAACTTGATAGGTTGAATAGTTTTTGAAAAAAAATGGTTCACTATTGTCTTGCAGAAACTTTTCTGACATATATTTGTTTTGCATAATGATACTTGGCATAAGTAATGTTTGGCAGAAACACCTTAGGCATAGTATGCTTTGGCATAAATCATTTCGCAGATTTTTATAATGTCGAATCTTATATTGGCATAATGTTGATGAGCATAACTGTTTTTTAAACGAATAGTACTTATTGCATAATATTTAGGCGGCATAAAGTTGTAAATCCGATTTTTTTTTAATTACAAGATAATCGTCATTGTCTTATCATATTGTACAAGACATACGCGGAATTCGATGTATTGCTCATAAGAACGTGCAATCATTGTAATAAGCATAGCTGTGAGCATATTTGTGTCGGTATTCCGGTAAATGAAATTGTTATCTGCCAATTGTGTCTGTGGTAATTTATTGTGTCTTTCCAAGGCGGGCTCCCGGCCAGGCTGCTACGAGCGAGTTATCGCGGTATACTCGAGCCATCCTGAGAGCAATGGCCCGATGCGGCCGCTACAATTACTTTTACCTAACCTAACCTAACCCACTTTTCTGGCAACAGTTTGTTTCCGCGGGGGTCGCAGTTCTAACCTAACCTAATCCAATCCAATATTCTGGCAACAGTTTGTTCCTGTGGGTGTCACAGTTGTAACCTAACCTAATTCAATTTTCTGGCAACAGTTTTTTCCTGTGGGGGTCACAGTTCTAACCTAATCTAACCCACTTTTCTGGCAACAGATTGTTTCCGCGGGGGTCGCAGTTCTAACCTAACCTAACACACTTTTCTGGCGACAGTTGTTTCCGCGGGGGTCGCAGTTCTAACCTAACCTAATCCATTTTTCTGGCAACAGTTGGTTTCTGCGGGGATCGCAGTTCTAACCTAACCGAAATGAATCTAAATTTGGTGGGTCTCAAATTCTACTACGTAAAATTTACCTCACCCACTTTTCTGCTAGCAGAAAATAATTATGCTATTGTAATTGTATGCTAAAGGTTTATTATGGTACATAAAATGATGCTAAACCAAATTCAGTCAAAGTAGTGTTCTGCAAAACAATATGCTGCAAAACGTGTCGTATGCGTAGTAGTAGTTATGCCAACTATACCTTTATGCAAAACAAGCTTTTGCCCACGGCTTCGCTCGCGTTAAATTCGGGGTAACACGGCTCTCCTTTCCTGATTGCCCCCCGGAATGCTCCATACAAACTTCCACCCCCCATTTTAGGGAAGTGGGGGTTAGAAAGAGACAAAAAGTAGCCTATGTCACTCTCCATCCTTTCAACTATCTCCACTTAAAAAATCACGTCAATTCGTCGCCCCGTTTTGCCGTGAAAGACGGACAAACAAACAAACACACACATACACTTTCCCATTTATAATATTAGTATGGATATGGATTACCATTCGACCGAAAGTGTTTCTGCGAAACATGTTATGCCAAGTGTATTTCTGACCAATATTTTTCTGCCAGATGAGGGTAACCCAAAAAAAATTACAAAATAATTTCTGAACTAAGTTTGTAATTTAACCGTATAAGCAGGTGTTTATTGTACCTGTAATTTCTACAAAATCACAATGAAATGACGTGCTTTCAAATAAAGTTTTTTAACTCTTAAGTGGGGACACTTACTGTGACGGTCGGAAAACTATGGAAGCCTACACTGAGCGTGGCCCGACACGCTCATGGCCGGTTTTTTTGTTAAAACGTACAACAAATGGACTAGAAATCGAAGGCAAAACAAAAGAATAACCATTACCCACCTATTTTTTTTTTGCCGTGCAAGTCAGTAGGTATTTTTAGGTTTATTATTACTAAACTCGGCTACGCCTCATATCATGTTGTAACGGGTTTAAATGTAATGACCACCAAAAAATAGTTTGATACCCTTAGCTTTCTTACAAAAAATATACTGAACACTTAATGTAGCTAATAATTACCAAATCTTAGACAGAATTTTTCACGTGAAGATTGGCAAAAGGGGGCACGGGAAGGCCAAGCCCCCCGCATTAAATAACAACAGTCATACGATCGCTATTTTCACTAGGATAGGTTCGTTAGTTATCTTTTGCCCCTAAAACTTAAATAATTATATATGTGATAGTAATCAGTTAAGATTCCGGTAACGATTTGAAAACGAAAATCGCTAATAATGAAATAACGGACGTGAATTGTATTTGAGATAGTTTGAAGTCTGGGTCTCTATCGGTGCCCATACATTTTTACTTCCTTTTTTTCCGTCCATAACGTTTTCCATCATAATTTTTATTAGTCATATGTATTATCAATAGTCATAAAATGTAACAATCTAAATAACTGGTCCGAATTTTTGCAGGTCATCATTATTGTTAGTCATAAAATCTGTTACTCATAATATTCAAAGTCCAGATGGTATCTATTACATAATGTTGAAGGCAATAAACTTGCTTATAATAATTGTTTTAAGTTCTTTAATCGCAGATTATAATGATAACTAGGGGTGTATATTGGGTTCCACAAATTTTAAGTTCCGATTTTTTACAGTCCATAACGTTAGCCATCATAAGTGTTTTTTTTTTAAATAAATATTAATATTAAATATTATAGGAAAATCTCACACAAATCGATCTAGGCCCACAGTAAGCTCAATAAGGCTTGTGTTATGGTTACTAGACGACGATATATATAATAGATAAATATTGATAAATACTTAAATACATAGAAAACATCCATAACTCAGGAACAAATATCTGTCATAAACACACAAACAAATGCCCTGACCAGGATTCGAACCTCCTACTTCCTAGGCAGGGTGACTACCGACTGGGCTAGGAGGCCGTTAAGTTTTACTAGCCATATTGTCAATAGTTATGTAATTAAACAACACAAATTACATTTCCGATAACTCATTGCGTCGAGGACACGATACTAGGTAATTTGAACAGAGGTCTTTTAATTGGTAGTTGACTTATTTCAATAAAACTCATGTCATGGCTTTTTATTTCGGGTTTTTTTACTTATTTTTTTTTACATGTAATAATATTTATTCCGCATATAATTATTTTTCTTAGGGGTCACAGTTCTAACCTAACCTAACCCACTTCTGGTAACAGTTTTATTTCTTGGGGGACGCAGTTCTAACCTAACCTAACCTAACCCACTTCTGGCAACAGTTCATTTTCTCGGGGGTCGTAGTTCTAACCTAACCTAACCCACTTCTGACAACAGTTCGTTTTCTTGGGGGTCGCAGTTCTAACCTAAACTAACCCACTTCTGGCAACAGTTCGTTTTTTCTTGGGGGTCGCAGTTCTAACCTAACCTAACCCACTTCTGGCAACAGTTCGTTTTCTTGAGGGTCGCATTTAGTAAACGTTATACTTGAAAAAAATTATGACTATTGATGTTTACGTCCATAAATCATAATGGATATCATTTTATGACTATTGAAACACGGATGACATTAAAATGATATGATCAACGAATATTAGTCCGATAAAATATATGCCTTAAAATATTTCTGAATAATTAATTATTGAAAGACCTTCGAATGTTATACTCATCAATTTTATGCCTTTTGCGATTATACTGTTTAATATTATAGATCTTTATTATTAGAACTATGAAACGTTATGCTTTACAAAAATTATGACTATTGATGTTGATGCATATAAATTATATGGATATCAATTTCTGACTATCGAAATTCAAAACAATAAGTTTATGGGAAACAAAGGGATCCCTTGAAGTCTTGTTATTGCAAAAAAATACTTTTGGTACACATTTTTTATTATATAATACCCGAAAACTCAATTCTTGCAGAGCTTGTTTAGTGAGGACGTCGATTCGTGCAATATTGTCGCTTCATTTTATATTATTGTTTGTTATGCCCTCCAATATGTTTTATACTTTCTGATTAAAGCATAAAGCCAGTCTATTTCTTTATTTATATTTTTATGGAATACTTTGATACAATCTCATAAATACCACATAAACTTCGCCAACTTTTCCTAAAATCGTTCTAGGTAAACATACTCTTGCTTGAAACTTATTCCTTATTCCTTAAACGACTGAATTTCAAACGTTCTTTTGTATTTTTCATACTAGTTTAACATCATTTTAATCAATATATATCTTACTCTTGCACCTCTCTAAGCAAAAATCGCGAAACAGCTGTTAGATTAAGGTGAATTATGTTTAAATGAAACATGAAATCAAAAAAATTGTTATACGTATACAGTTTAAGAAGAAACTATCTTTCATTATATGTATACAAACTAAACTTAGTCTTATGTGTTACTGTAAAATAGTATCGAAAAGTTGAGCAAATTCGAAAAAAACTTTACCGGACTCTTAAACATAAGCCTTTTGTAACTTTAACCCTCAATTTTTAAGAAATTGTATGATTGTTGCATAAAATACTACTAATTAAAAACGTTGTCGTTGTTTAAAGGTTGTCGGGAAGAGATCGCTTTTAAGCGATAATACCGCCTGTTGCAACCTTGTTTTAATTTTGATTTTTGTTTGCTTATTTTTACTGTATGGTGTACAATAAATAATATATTATTATTATGCATGAAGAGACACACTTTCGCATTTATAATATAACTAGCTTTGCCCGCGGCTCCGCCCGCGTGGAATTCGGTCTGTGTCAGTAAGCGGCTAATTCACCCCTAATTTCTCTCCCGCTACCCTCGAGGCAGAACTTGAAGTAAAGTTGACAGATGGATACGCTAGAGGACAGTAGTCCTAATAAAATATTTTACAATTACCACTAAATGAAACTACACTCAAAAATGAATACTTTTTTTTATCATATAATTTTTTTTGGCATGATTTAAACGACATAGAGTAGTACCTGTATATCGGACGATACAGGACACTTTTGTATTTATACGTTCATGTCCACGGCAAATATCATCCAAATCGATCCTCCCGTCAAATCAGTCTAAGCATGAAAGGCATGAACAGGCCCGGTTGAAATTGGGTAGGGGGGGGTCACAAATGCAGAAATTATTTTTTTTGTATTTGAGGGGGGGGGGAGGGGGTCCATGACCCATGCAAATTTAACTCAATCGAGTGTAGTGGCTACCCCTCCCCCCCTTTTAGACGTTGAATTTTTATAGGCTTCGTTAGCTGGGGATTTTCTTGAATTGGAATTAGTAATCCTTAAGGGGTGATTTCCGGGATAACAATGCAAAAAAAACCGGCCAAGAGCATGTCGGGCGCTCAGTGTAGAGTTTCGTAGATGCCGCCCTGTTACAAAACATCCGTTCAAAAGGTCGTTTATTAAGGGATATTTGGCGGCGCTTACGTCATATTACTATTCGGCACTTCCTTTCACTATGCGTTTTTGACTGATAATTCAAAAACGGTTGAACCGATTTTATTCAATATAGTTTTTATTGAAAGTTCTTATCAGGCCTTACCAAATTTCAGCTTTCTAGTGCGAACGGTAACTGAGCTAGACCGCGGACAGACGGACGGATATGGCGAAACTATAAGGGTTCCTAGTGGACTACGGAACCCTAAAAAGAGATAAATAGTAGTTTATGTAACTGTTACGTAATGTTACGTAATAAGGCCTAATTATGTACAGAAGCATACACTGCTTTACCTACACACATATTAAAAATCCATTGAAACCATTAGAATGACCGCCATTACACCGCCATGACCAACCTTATTGCACCGGCGGTCGGGGGGGCGGATATTCATTACATCACCGTGGGTAATGAATTTTCATACGTTTTTACCACAATGTCACAGGTAATACACTGATGTTACGTTACTGGTTGCAATAATGGTGGTAATAACATACGGCTGCGAATGCGGAATAGAGGATTTATGATATTGGTGTAGATCAAGATATTTATTCTTCGATGTAAGCACATTACAATGCACTAATGAACGTCAAAGAAAAATAAAACATGTGAGTGTCGTGGAACACGCGATTGGAACGAAGTTATGTTATTTTACATAATTTTAGAATTTTTTTTGCAAATTTTTTTTTTTGGAAATTTTTGAAAATTGTGCCATTTTTGACATTTTCGACATTTTTCATTTTTAGGTTCTCGACTTTTTTCACTTTTATCACTTTGTCACTTCTCACTTTAACTTTTCACTACACTTCACTTCACTTCACTTTATTCTATTTTATATATTTTTTATTTCATTCCATTTTACATGTTTCTCAATTGTATGGGTGTCGCGTTTTCGTGACGTGACGGTCACGGGACGGTCACGTGACTTTTTTTCGCCTAGCCTGGCATCCGCGAACCGTCCGATAAGGAACTTCGTTCCAAAACTACCACCGGTTCTAACCCTACACCTCTGGCCCAAGAAGTATTATGACCGAAAATAAACTCGACGGGACTTATTTTTTCAAAACAGTAATATATTATTAGATCTTAAAGATACAAAATAATGCGTAGTTGTTCAAGAAGACATATCTAAACAGCTTGAGAGACGGATAATGTACCCATTGTTTAATTATAAAGAAAAATAAGTCCTAATCTGACTGCTTCACAAAACGTTTGATATGTTTTCCTACCTAAACGGTATCCTATAAATGTTAGAAGATTTTGTAGTAGTTTTTTGGTTTGGGCCATGCATATTTGTCCGTCATATATAGTCCTCGAACCTGCAATAACCCTTTGACATTCATGACATTTTCAAATATTTCTTAAGAGCGGGTAAAGGTAAATTTAAAGCATCGACGGGTGACATGTTATAAATATGAACACCTTGACCAAAAAATTACAAATTATTTCAATACCACATTTAATCTCAATACGTACAGCGGTTATTGGTTCTTTCTTCCCCATGTAAACTTCCACCCCCTTTGCATCCGCTTAAGGGATAATTTCCGAGATAAAGCTATTTTATTTCCTTTTCCAGAGCTCAAATTATTTCCATACCAAATTTTCATCTAAATCCGTTCAGCGGTAAAAAAATCCTCATACCAACTTCCAACCCCCTTTGCACCCCCACAAGGGTTTGAAAACTATCCTATGACGTTTCTCGAGACTCAAATTATCTCGATACTCATTTCTATCTAAATCGTTTCAGCGGTTAAAAATTCTCCATACAAACTTTCAACCCCATTTTCACCCCCACCAGGGTAGATTTTCGGGATTAAAAATATATATAAACCTTTCCCGGGACTCAAACTATCTCTATACAAAATTTCATCAAAATCCGTTCAGTCGTTTTCACGTGATGCGCGGACAAATAAACAGACAAACAGATAAACAGATAAACAGACAAACAGATAAACAGACAAACAGACAAAAAATTTAAAAATTGTTGTAACGTGTTCTGTTATCGATTAAGTATCCCCAGCCAACTTTTTTTCGATTATCTTCCATGTACAGACTTTCGACCCTCTTCAGCTTTATTATATGTATAGACTATGAATTTAGCGGCACCTCCGGTAATAAGCGGCGATAAGACCGCCTGTTATCTGCCTCTGCAGTTCTTCTTTATCCTCGTCATTTTCCGTTACTCGGGGTCGGCTTTCCTAATCTTGAGGCGCCATATACTGCGCTGAAGCATCGTTACTAGACAGGCCAGTCCTTCATGTCCCTCTGGACTTTCGTCAGCCAGGTAGTTGGTGGCCTAACCAAGTGTCGCACTTGTACGTGAAACCTCATAACTTATACTCTAACATATTACCCTATTCTTCAATCTTTTTAGTTTAGTAATTTTGTTTGTTTTCAGTTTTGGACCTTGCGAAGGGCATCCCAATCCAAAGTCTAGTTCCGAGTAGTTTGACGAATACAAATGGTAAGTAAAGTCACAAATTTATAGACGACATCCCCAGTACTCAGTCAATCCTTTGCGATCGTCAAATCTCAGACAAGTTCGTGTATTGTCATGCTTTTTCAATCAACTTTAGTACATGAAGTATAGAAAGTAGTTATTACCTAATTTAATTATTTGCAGGTTCTCTATGTAGTTCGCAGTTTTTTATCGCTGTTGTTAAAACATCTGTAGCTTATGATATTACATCGAATCTTTAGTTTTAACTCTTTTGTCACTTACATACATATAAAGTTACGCAACGAATCAATGTAGAAATATCAAAAAGCCTAAGTAAGGTACGAGATTGAAAAGCTTAATTATGTCACTATCGTATACATACTTTTTTAAGAGTGCTGAAAATATGCAAGTCGGTAAGAATAAAGTTCGAGGAATGCCTTACAACCTACTTGCGCTATACGATTTAGTAACTTCGATCTCCCGGTGGATCGTTGTACTTTATGACAATATTCATTATTCAGCATAGTCGACGATGCTAAAATTTGCGACCATAAAAGCTCCATCGAAAAGTATCCGCTAGTAGTTCGGTTTATAAAGTCTGAATTCAAGCATTAGTTACTTATATAGTTATATAGTTACATATATAGTCGATGAGTAGAACAAAAATATCAAGAAGTTTAGGAAACTTTTACAGAAATATTTAGATTATGTTTAATTACCAATAGCATGATGCCATGCGTCGATTATTGCTCGCTTGCGCTTAGTTGCCAGTAAGTTTTTAACATTATGTTATTCTATTTTTACAACGTGGGGAAAACAATCTTCTATTGCAAGTAAGTATTATAAGATTAGATTAGATTTAGATTTGTTTTATTTCACGAAAGACAATTACATTATAATTTTACATCGTCAAGCAATATTGACTTATTTTCAAAGTTATGGGAATTTATGTCATGATTGTCATGTCGTAATAAAAAATATTAAAATAATAGCAATATGTACAACAATCTTATTAGTATCCTAATAAGGATCGTCAAAATACATTTAACAGCAATAAAAATCAAAAATCAAGAATGGAAACACAAAAAAAATGTTTGATACCCTTAGCTTTCTTACAAAAAATATACTTAACACCTAGTGTAGTTAATGATTACCAAATCTCATACAGAATTTTTCACGTGAAGATAGGCAAAAGGGGGCACGGGAAGGCGAAGCCTCCCGCATTAAAGACTGTATTGACAAATATAAGGTCATCTGCAACAAGACGTCATTCTTGTTTTATTTGCTTTAAAAACATAAATTATTTATTATGATATGATGTAGATGATATGATGTTAAATCAATTACTACAATTATTTTTTCGGATCACTTTTGATTTCATAAACTGAGAGGCCATACACAGGATCAACGAAAAATACTCTTGGACAAATACATACGAGAAAACGGTATGTCCATGAGAAAGATCGCTAAAATCGTGAGGGTGTGTGTTTCTGCGATTTAAATTGCATTAAAAAGTTTGGGTAAGACTTCTCTTTTAATGACAAGTCGAAAAATCGTCGAAAAACTGTCTCGAATAATCGCAATATCGACTCAAAGATACATCGAAAAATCAAAAACTCACTCAGTGCTTCAATAAGATATGTGGAAAAAAGTAGAGAACTTCTGTAGGAATGGTTCAAAGGGCCAAGAATCGCAACGACTGGGTAGCCCTCGGAAGCAACGGAAGCCAAAACAACTCCAAAATAGGCTGCAAAAGTTAAACACCGTCTTCGAAATTTATATGACACAGTTTTACTTAAAAATGAACAGTGCATAATTCTAAGCGACGAAAACCCCTTCAAACTGGATTTTTTGTTCTACCGGGCCTGTAGTACTCTACTATTCGCAAAGGAGAACACCTGAATGAGAACAAAACGTCAATTTTATCCGAAAAATTTGGATCTAAGACAATGTGTGGTAGGTAATATGCGAATGCAGTATGAAATCTACGGCGTTCGTCACTACTTCCACGATGACTGCCAATCTTTACATAAAGAAGTGTGGACAAAATGAATTTTGTCACTGATTAGACGCCACAGGGGTCTACTTTATTTTGGCCCGATTTGGCTAGTTGCCACTGTGCCCCCTGCATCAGAGAGTGGATGGAAACCCACGACGTGCGTCATGCTGCTAAGAATATGAATCCGCCAAATTACCCTTAGGTACGTCCCATCGAGGACGTGATGGGCAAGCATGAAGAGAAAACTTCGGCAAAGCTTCACGGAAGCGGATTCCGTAAAAAAATAAAAAAAAACTTGGCTTCAGCGTCGAAACTAGTCACAGTAAACGTTGTCCGAATCTGATGAGAAACGTCCGAAGCAAACGATGAAAAGTCGCCCGAAAACAAAGGTTACAGGTGTCTTAGTCAACACTAAAACGTTTAAAAAGGCCTTCTAACCAAATGCCCAAAACATACTTACGCAAAATAATAAACTTTTAAAAAGTTTTTACACATTTCACTTGTCCTTATAATTGTCAATACACTCTTTAAATAACAACAGTCATACGATCGCTATTTTCACTTGGATAGGTTCGTTAGTTATCTTTTGCCCCTAAAACTAAAATAATTATATCTGTGATGGTAATCAGCTAAGATTCCGGTAACGATTTGAAAACGAAAATCGCTATTAATGAAATAACGGACATGAATTATATTTGATAAGATAGTTTGAAGTAAAAAAATACTTTTGGTACACGTTTTTTATTATATAATACCCGAAAACTCAATTCTTGCAGAGCTTGTTTAGTGAGGACGTCGATTCGTGCAATATTGTCGCTTCATTTTATTATTGTTTGTTATGCCCTCCAATATATTTTATACTAGCTGATTAAAGCATTGTGGGAACACACTTGATTACGAATCCCACAACGCTGCACATTCCGCCCGCGGCGAGGGACGCGCGGGGGATTGCAAGCTTCAAGTTTGCTCCCACACCTCCCGACACTTCTTCTATGTATTTCAATGTAATAACACGTTCAAATATAATAATATTAATTGGAGTCAGATTTTCATTTATGGGTCACCACTAACTTTACCTTGAACGTGCCGAACTGTCTTGGCCTTTAGTTCGCACAGTGGTGACCCCGACGTGATTTCTGGAAAGAATATCAAGGGCGAAGATGCACGGGCTACCGGCAGGACAACAAGGCCAACCCCCTGCGGCGGCCCCACCCGCTGCTGGAGGTCACACGCAGCCAACAGCAGCCCCGTCAACTTCAAGCAACGTCGACATCAAGCCGGACATCATGGCAATCTCGCTATCGTCAAGGTTGCCGGAATTTTGGCAAGACCAACCACGGGTGTGGTTCATCCGTATCGAGGCCGTACTCGCGCCTCAGAAATTGGGCGACGACGCGCGTTTCGACCCCGTCGTTGTGAAGCTGCCTAAGGAAGTGATAGTGCAGTTTACGGATTTTCTAACCCGCCCGCCGGCCGCGAACGAATTTCCCGCGCTCAAGGCCAAGCTGTTGTCCTTGTTTGAGGACACAAGGATCCGGCAGATTGAAAAGTTAATCGGCGAAATGGAGCTCGGGGATTCGAAGCCCAGTCAGCTACTGAGCAGAATGAAGGACCTGTCCCGGGAAAACTTCCCCGACGAAACATTACGGATTTTGTGGCAAGGTCGCCTCCCTACGAACGTACGCGGAGTGCTTGCGGTTGCCGAAACGAGCGACTTGGACAAGTTCGCAATTATTGCCGACAACGTTGCCGAGGCAACGCACCATAATTACGTGTCCGAGGTCAGACAACCGCCATGCCCTTCGAGCAAGCCACTGTGCGATACCGCGCCGGTAACATCGAAGGAAGTTGCAGCCCTTTCGAAGCAGGTAGCAAAGCTCAGCGCCAGAATAGCAAGCATGGAACGTACAAGGACTCGTCAGGGAAGTGAGAAGCGGCGAGGACGCAGCTTCGGGAGATCAAGGTCGCGCGCAAGAAGTGCTTCACGCGAGCCGCCGCGTCGCGAAAAGGACAGTTCCGATTGGCTTTGTGCTTTCCACTACAGATTCGGCGAAAAGGCGCGAAAATGTTACCAACCGTGCGCGTGGAAATCATCGGGTCCGGGAAACTAAAGACGATGGTGCAATCTACGGCGGAGGTTTGCACTACATCGGTTAGCCGTCGTTTGTGTATTACGGATAGGGCAAGTGGACTTCAGTTTCTGGTCGATACAGGCTCGGATGTGTCGATCTTGCCGCCGAAAAATAGACTTTATAGCCGCGAGTGCGCGAGATATAAACTGTATGCCGCGAACGGGAGTGAAATCAAAACGTACGGAACTAAAGTGATGAGTTTGGACCTTAAGTTACGTAGACCGTATCGTTGGGAGTTCGTGGTAGCAGATGTAAGGCAGCCTATTTTGGGAGCTGATTTTTTAGCCCAGCTGCTCGTCGACTTAAGCGAGCGCAGGTTGATAGACCTGACAACGCTTTTCAAGGTCGCGGCGGAAATTGTAAGAACCAACCAACCCTCTATTTTTGTAGTAGCTGTTGAACATCCCTTCCGTAATTTGTTGTCCGAGTACCCAGAAATTACTAAGCCTCCTTCATTTAAAGAGACGGCACCGCATAATGTACTTCATTATATTGAAACTACAGGGCTACCGGTTTTCGCGCGTGCTAGGCCCCTTCCCCCAGATAGGTATATTAAGGTTAAGAAGGAATTCGAGTTGATGCAGGAATTAGGGATTTGTCGCCCTTCAAAAAGTGCGTGGGCTTGCCCGCTACATGTGGTAGCCAAAAAGAACGGCGACATTCGACCTTGTGGAGACTACCGGATGCTTAACGCTATAACTAAGCCCGATAGGTACCCCATTCCACGATAGCACGACTACCTACATTTTGGCAGGGAAGAAAGTGTTTACTAAATTAGACATTAACCGCGCATACCACTGTATTAGCGTAGCACCCGAGGACATTGAGAAAACTAAATTATTACCCCTTTTGGGTTATTTGAGTTCCCCCGGATGAGTTTTGGACTTCGCAACGCGGCCCAGACTTTCTAGCGCTTCATGAGCAACTCCGTACTTCAAGGTTTGGATTTCCTATTTAATTATTTAGACGATGTCATTATAGCTAGCGACACCAGTGAGCAGCATGAACGGCATCTAGCCACAGTGTTCGAGAGATTCATAAAGTACGGAATAACCATTAACCTCGACAAGTGCTGTTTTGGACAGCCGTCGGTCGAGTTTCTGGGGCATCATGTCTCGACGGCAGGTATCAAGCCGCTCGAGGATAAGGTAAATGCCATCACCGAGTACCCGAAGCCTGAAACTGTGGAAGAGCTCCGCAGATTTTTAGGAATGCTCAACTTCTATCGAGGTCACATCCCGGGCGCAGCGGTCAAACAAGCCGAGCTAGATAAGTATTTAATTAACACTAAAAAGAGGGACAAGACTAAAATCGTGTGGACGACACAAGCGGAAGAGGCGTTTGTGCAGTGTAAAGCAGGTCTTCAACAGGCCGCTACACTCGCACACCCGAGGCCCGACGCGGTCTAGGCCCTGATGTGCGACGCGTCAGACATCGCCGTCGGAAGTGTTCTGCAGCAGAAGGTAAATAACTCATGGGAGCCGTTGGGTTTTTCTCTAAAAAGTTGTCTTCGGCGCAAACGAAATACAGCACGTATGACCACGAACTGCTCGCACTATATCTATCTATTAGGCATTTCCGGAAGTCGTTTGAAGGTCGCCAGTTGACCTTGTATACCGACCACAAGCCCCTATGCACGGTATTTAATAAAGTAGGAGATGATAGTAAAGAAAGCCCCCGACGCGCGAGGCAACTCCTCTTTATTAGCGAATTTACTACAGACATACGTCATATTAGCGGCAAGGATAACGTAGTCGCCGACACGCTGTCTAGAGTAGAAACAATCGACTGCCCAACAGTGATTTATTGCTCAGAATTAGGCGACGCACAGGCAAAGGGCGACTATGTTTTGCACATGTCGCAATCCGGGCGTAACAGCGCGAGCAAAGTAGAATTAAAATTGATAACTATACCTAACTGCAATAAACCTATACTCTGTGAAACGTCCACGCGTAAGGCTCACCCTTATCTATCGTTAGAGTTCCGTAGGAAAATTTTCGATAGCTTACATTCGTTAAGTCATCCCGGAATTCGCACGACTAGGAAAATAGTTAGTAATAATTATTTTTGGCCCGAAATTAATAAAGACGTGGGCAACTGGGCTAAGTCGTGTATACAATGTCAGAAGGCGAAGGTCAACCGACATACCGTGTCTGACCTAGGTAGTTTTCCCGAATCTGCCGTCTTCGAACACATACATGTGGACATCGTAGGACCGTTAACTACGACTACAGATGGGTATAGGTACATTTTAACCATCATACGTCATATCATATCATCATAGGTATACGCGTTGGCCAGAAGCGTTCCCAATAAAAGAAATAACCGCAGACATAGTAGCTAAGACCATCTACGAGGGCTGGATTGTTCGCTATGGTTGCCCGATAAGGCTGACTAGCGATCAAGGGCGCCAATTTGAAAGTAAGTTATTTTCGGAGCTAATGAAGTTTCTAGGGGTAGACAAGATTAGAACCACCCCTTACAGGCCTCAGTCGAACGGCCTCCTCGAACGCATACATAGATCTCTCAAGGCTGCGCTCATGGCCAAACTCGAAGTCGGAAGCTCATGGGTAGACATGCTTCCTAGTGTAATGTTCGGGTTACGCACGTCAGGTAGGAGCGACAGTGGCATAAGCGCAGCGGAAATGACGTTCGGGCGTACGCTTAGACTGCCAGGATCATTTTATGACATTTCGCAAGACAGAGACCCTGTGGACCCGTACAGCGTAGTCGAGAAAATTAGGGAAAATATCGCTAAGCTCAAGCCTACGAGTAAACGAGATAGGCAAGATAGGTCCATTTTCGTGCACGAAAGCTTATCTACCTGTACGCATGTTTTCCTCAGGGATGACACAGTCCGTAAGCCATTAAAACCGCCTTACGACGGACCTTATAAGGTCATCGAAAGGGGTGAGAAGGTATTTTTATTACAACTCCCTGGCAGGCAGGCTCGTGTTTCCATCGATCGGGTGAAACCGGCATTTTTACTCCAGACGGATACAGACAACGACACTGACAAATCTCGACCTAGTAGTACTCGTAGAACCCCAAACAATCATACATCCAAGGACAGGGGGGATCGAGTATCGCCTTCCGTGTGGCACCGTCACCCGCACCTGCACCGGTGACTCGAACCACACGCAGCGGAAGGGCTGTTAAGAGACCAGTTAGGTTTCTAATCGACGACTAAATAACAAGATGCACTAGGGCACATAGTCTCTTGAAGACACAGTAGCGCAACTTAGCATTGCGTGAACGGTTGGTCGTTATGGTTGTTACATTTAAGTTTATAGATTGTCAATGTGTTTACTTTTTATAATTTAGGATTAAGTATAAATGTGTTTTTGTTAGATGTCCGCAAAGAGAACTTAGGCATTCTTTGGCATAAGAAGCTAAGTCCTTTTTACGTTGGTAAATATGTTCGTAGGTAACAATGTTGGCAAGCATTCAGTTTTCTTATGTGTAAATGTACCTGGCACCGAGTTGCATTACTGCTTTAGTATTTTACGGTCCGGCCGGTCGTGATACAATTGCAGTAATGATAACAAGGTCAGCTCAGCGTAGTAACAGGTATAGCGCTATACAAAATACATTAGGTTGCAACCTAGTAAAGTAGTACTTTAGACTAAACCTTTACTTACAATGTAAGATTTTTGTGAGATTCAATTTATTTCTTTTTGCTAAATGAGTTTTTTTTGTGTATTTAAGTAAACTGTTAAGTCCGACGTAACCAGTTTCACTCAGATTCCAGCGGTAACGCTACGATTCTAAATTTAGACAGTTTTAACTCCAGTTTTCATAATTTGAATTGTGTGCACCATGGGTTTGGGACAAAGTAGAGACGAAAAGTCCCAGAATAGCAACATAGCGATCGCCCAGGTCCAGTCGATCTCCGGGCAGGTCGAAACCAAACTTAATTACGTCGGCACAGGGCTCATAGCAATTGGCGTGGTCCTATTTATTATATTGGTATACGTGCTGCGCGCGCAATGCATGCGCCGCGCTAGGAGCTGGTTACGTCAGGCTGTCGAGGCGCTGCCGTCTCCCACGGCTATCCGGGTGAGCAATGTGCTACCGCAGCAAACGCAGTCAGCACAACCTGTGTACTAGTGTTGGTGTTGCTCGTGGTAATTAGATTTAGAGTTATGTGTAGTATAAGGAAATGGTTCCGTAAGAGAAACCAATGTTTACTTTTTAGATTTTTAATTTAATTTTTTTTACAAGGGGAGGATTACTGTGGGAACACACTTGATTACGAATCCCACAACGCTGCACATTCCGCCCGCGGCGAGGGACGCGCGGGGGTTTGCAAGCTTCAAGTTTGCTCCCACACCTCCCGACACTTCTTCTATGTATTTCAATGTTAAACATTCAAATATAATAATATTAATTGGAGTCAGATTTTCATTTATGGGTCACCACTAACTTTACCTTGAACGTGCCGAACTGTCTTGGCCTTTAGTTCGCACAGCATAAAGCCAGTTTATTTCTTCATTTATATTTTTATGGAATACCTTGATACAATCGTATAAATACCACATAAACTTCGCCAATTTTTCCTAAAATCGTTCTAGGTAAACATACTCTTGCTTAAAAAAATATGCAGGAAAAAAAAACTGCTGCACTTATTTCTTAAACGACTCAATTTCCAACGTTCTTTTGTATTTTTCATACTAGTTTAACATCATTTTAATCAATATATATCTTACTTTTTCACCTCTCTAAGCAAAAATCGCGAAACAGCTGTTAGATTAAGGTGAATATTTTATAAATGAAACATGAAATCAAAAAATTATTACACGTATACAGTTTAAGAAGAAACTATCTTTCATTATATGTATACAAACTCAAATTAGTCTTATGTGTTACTGTACTTTACCGGACTCTTAAACATTAGCCTTTTGTAACTTTAACCCTCAAATTTTAAGAAATTGTATGATTGTTGCATAAAATACTACTAATTAAATACGTTGTCGTTGTTTAAAGGTTGTCGGGAAGAGATCGCTTTTAAGGGGCTGACAACAGCTAAATTCCCTCCCTATCTTATTCAGCGCGAGTGAAAGAGAAACACTGTGTTACGATTAGTATGGGAGCTCATTGCAAATTTTACAAAATAATGAATTTAAAAAAACGACGCATTAATTGAGAAATATAAGGCAACGAAGTTTTTAGTATTAGTGTGGTGGAATTTTGTCCTTAGTTACAGACGTATAAGTCAAGAAACTAAAGACGTACAACTGTTTAAAGCTAATTTTAAGATGTAACTTTGGAATTATTTTCTATCGAGCCGATTTCGTCCAATCGTGTATCGGACGCAACGAAGTTCTTCCAAATATAACGAATATTAACATACATTTTTTTTACTTTCTCAAAACAAGTAGTTATAGCTGAAACACTGTTTGAGTAAAGTCAATTTGAAGGTCATCGGGTGTTGTCAGCCTCTTAAGTGATAACACCGCCTGTTGCAACCTTGTTTTAATTTTGATTTTTGTTTGCTTATTTTTACTGTATGGTGCACAATAAACAATATATTATTATTATGCATGAAGAGACACACTTTCGCATTTATAATATTACTATGAATGTAGCGGCACCTCCGGTAATAAGCAGCGGTAAGACCGCCTGTTATCTGCCTCTGCATTTCTTCTTTATCTTTGCCATTTCCCGTTACTCGGGGTCAGCTTTCCTAATCTTGAGGCGCCATATACTGCGCTGAAGCATCGTCACTAGACAGGCCAGTCCTTCATGTCCCTCTGGACTTTCATCAGCCAGGTAGTTGGTGGCCTGCCTTTCCCTCTTTGTGGTTTAGCCATGGAAACGCACTTCTTCACTACGTGATTGTCAAAAAGTTGTATTTTATTGAAATGTTCACAATTTGAATAATTGTATTGCTTTGTATTGTTTTGATATGTAGCATTCGGGCGTGGTTAAGGCAGAGTGTCCCACTTGTACGTGAACCCTCATAACTTATACTCTAACATATTACCCTATTCTTCTGCCTTTTTAGTTTAGTAATTCACAATGACTTATTAATTAATACGATTTAATGAACAATCTTTTGTTTTCAGTTATGGACCTTACGAAGAGCATTCCAATCCAAAGTCTAGTTCCGAGTGGTTTGACGAATACCAATGGTAAGTAAAGTCACACATTTATAGACGACATCCCCAGTACTCAGTCAATCCTTTGCGATCGTCAAATCTCAGACAAGCTCGTGTATTGTCATGCTTTTTCAATCAACTTTAGTTCATGAAGTATAGAAAGTGGTTATTACTTAATTTAATTATTTGCAGGTTCTCTATGTAGTTCGCAGTTTATTATCGCTATTGTTAAAACATATGTAGCTTATGATTTATGATATTACATCGAATCTTTAGTTTTAACTCTTTTGTCACTTACCTACATATAAAGTTACGCAACGAATCAATGTAGAAATATCAAAAAGCCTAAGTAAGGTACGAGATTGAAAAGCTTAATTATATCACTATCGTATACAATACTTTTTTACGAGTGCTTAAAATAGGCAAGCCGGTAAGAATCGAGGAATGCCTTACAACCTACTTGCGCTATACGATTTAGTAACTTCGATCTCCCGGTGGATCGTTGTACTTTATGACAATATTCAGTATAGTCGACGATGCTAAAATTTGCGACCATAAAAGCTCAATCGAAAAGTATCCGCTAGTAGTTCGGTTTATAAAGGCTCAATTCAAGCATTAATAGTTACTTACAAATAGTCGATGAGTAGAACATAAATATTAAGAAGTTTAGGAAACTTTTACAGAAATATTTAGATTATGTTTAATTACCAATAACTTAATTAACAATACCAATGCTCGCTTGCGCTTAGTTGCCAGTAAGCTTTTAACATTATGTTATTCTATTTTTACAACGTGGGGAAAACAAACTTCTATTGCAAGTAAGTGTTATAAGATTAGATTTAGATTTGTTTTATTTCACGAAAAACAATTACATTATAATTTTACATCAACAAGCAATATTGACTTATTTTCAAAGTTATGGGAATTTATGTCATGATTGTCATGTCATATTAAAAAATATTAAAATAATAGCAATATGTACAACAATCTTATTAGTTATCTCCCAATAAGGATCGTCAAAATACAATTGACAGCAATAAAAATCAAAAATCAAGTATGGAAACACTTACAAAAAAAAATTTGATTCCCTTAGCTTTCTTACAAAAAATATACTTAACACCTAATGTAGTTAATGATTACCAAATCTTATACAGAATTTTTCACGTGAAGATAGGCAAAAGGGGGCACGAAAAGGCGAAGCCCCCCGCATTAAATAACAACAGTCATACGATCGCTATTTTCACTTGGATAGGTTCGTTAGTTATCTTTTGCCCCTAAAACTAAAATAATTATATCTGTGATGGTAATCAGTTAAGATTCCGGAACGATTTGAAAACGAAAATCGCTATTAATGAAATAACGGACATGAATTGTATTTGATAAGATAGTTTGAAGTCTTGTTATTGCAAAAAAAATCTTTTGGTACACATTTTTATGGATTCCTCATGTCTGTCTGTCTGTCCGTCCGTATGTCACAGGCATTTTACTCAGAAACTATACGACGTATCTGAATAAAATTTACCCATAAGGTGTATTTTGTATGCAGCTACTTAGTTATGTAGTTAAATAAATAATAAATAAATAAATATTATAGGACAATCTTACACAAATCGACCTAGGCCCACGGTAAGCTCAATAAGGCTTGTGTTATGGGTACTAGACGACGATATATATAATAGATAAATATGAATAAATACTTAAATACATAGAAAACATCCATAACTCAGGAACAAATATCTGTGATAAACACACAAATAAATGCCCTGACCAGGATTCGAACCCGGGACCTCCTGCTTCGTAGGCAGAGTCACTACCGACTAGGCTAGGAGGCCGTTAAATAAAAATAAAAAAATATTTTTAGGGGGGCGCTCCATACAGGTAACTAAATTTAAAAAAAAATTAACCAAATATCAACATGTGACACATCAATCGATAGGTCTTTCAAAATAGCATTGAGGTTTTTTGACTATTTTGAGATTAAGTGAATATTTTCTTAAATAATCGCTTCGAAAGTCAGAAAAGTTGTGTAGCCCCCCCCCCCGTAACTTTTGAACCGTAAGTTCAAAAATATGAAAAAAATTGAAGAGATGCGCCTTATCATATACTTTCTACGAAAATTGTTTTGAACATTATCGGTTCAGCCATTTTTGAGTTATCTACAAAAAGCTTCTTCCATAGGCATCGGATACGACCTTTTGGTATTAGTTTGGTTCTTATTCACAGATAAGGTAACCACTAGATAAGCCTTACGAGGCGACTTGGGGTCACCACTCGTTGGAGTAAAACGACTAATAAATTGCGCGGGCGTCCGCCGTGCCGTTCAGTTGCGACCATGTTTTAGACCTGCACGTAGTGTGCGTGTACTTACACAACTTTTTTTTTAAATACGTATGAAAACTATTCAAAATTCTGGCATATTGTAGTATAAGGTGGTGTGGCAAATGTTTTTAAACGTTAAGAATCAAAAGAGTTGGAGTTACATTCCACTTTTACTTCAAAATATTTTTTTTACTTTAATATGTTTCTAGCCAGCGGAGTTCATTTTGAATTAGTAAATTGAGAAGTAGTTAGTATGCCCGTCTTTTTTATCATGTTAATTATGCAATGTGCTATTCCTTTCTTACGGAAGCACGTGTAGGATAGTGATGTGCGGATGATGTGTACCGGACTTATATACCGGCACCACGTACTTTCGACTTAACAAATATACGAAGTACAATAGAAAACAGAAGATCTGTTTTATTTTCTTTTTTCCTTTAGTTTGAGTAGTTGGTAGAATTTAAAGATTTATTCTGTCGGTAGTTTTTCTTTTCATATATGTAGTTACAATAAATATGGGTATTAAGGGTGCCACATGAGCGTATAGAAATAAGATACTTTCAATGGGTGTCGCATGAGAGTTGTTTTAAGTAACTTTTAATTGGTGTCACATGAGCGTTGCTTCTATGAGACATTTTCAAATGGCGTCTTATGAGAGTTGTTTTAAGGAACTTTTAATTGGTGTCACATGAGCGTTACTGCTATGAGACAAGTTCAGTAGGTGTCACATGTGCGTTGCTTCTATAAGACGGTTTCAATGGGTGTTATATGAATGTTGCTTCTATAAGACGCTTTCAATGGGTGTCACATGGGCGTTGCTTCTATAAAACGGTTTTAATGAGTGTCACATGAGCGTTGCTTCTATAAGACGCTTTCCATGGATGTCACATGAGCGTTGCTTCTATAAGACGCTTTTAATGGGTGTCACACGAGCGTTTCTTCTATAAGGCGCTTTCAATAGGTGTCACATAGGAGTGGCTTTAAGCAACTATTAATGGGTGTCACATGAGCGTTGCTTCTAGAAGACACCTTGAATTGGGTATCACATGGGAGTCGCTTCTAAAAGTACTTTCAATGCACAGATAAGGTAATTTTAGATAAGTCTATAAGGCGACTAGGTAAAATTTATTGGTAATACGTTTTTAAAATAGGCATATACATATTGCATTATTGTTATTTGTTATCAATTTAGTAAACAGTAAATACCTCAATCAACAACAACAAATTACGGTACGGTACGGTACGGTACAGTACTGTTTACTTGTAGTACACATGTCCCATCACTACGCAAAAACGTGATAGCGTGGTGATAGCGCGCGGTCGTTGAATCGACCAATCGCAGCGCCGCTATCACCCACCCGCCCCTCACGTCTTCCGCAAGATTTGGTGACTCACGGCGCGAACAAAATGAGCAACAATATTACTCTATAGTAGGTTCTCTGTGTTCTTATTCCATTGAAGGTACGGAACCCTCCTATGCGTGGTCCGACACGCACTTGTTTATTATATAATACCCGAAAACTCAATTCTTGCAGAGCTTGTTTAGTGAGGACGTCGATTCGTGCAATATTGTCGCTTCATTTTATATTATTGTTTGTTATGCCCTCCAGTACGTTTTATACTATCTGATTAAAGCATAAAGCCAGTTTATTTATTCATTTATATTTTTATGGAATACTTTGATACAATCTCATAAATACCACATAAACTTCGCCAATTTTTCCTAAAATCGTTCTAGGTTAAACATACTCTTGCTTAAAAAATATGTATGAAAAAAAAAGACTGCTGCACTTATTCCTTAAACGACTCATTTTCCAACGTTCTTATGTATTTTACATACTAGTTTAACATTATTTTAATCAATATATATCTTACTCTTTTCACCTCTCTTAGCAAAAATCGCGAAACAGCTGTTAGATTATGGTGAATTATTTATAAATGAAACATGAAATCAAAAAATTATTACACGTATACAGTTTAAGAAGAAACTATCTTTCATTATATGTATACAAACTCAAATTAGTCTTATGTGTTACTGTAAAATAGTATCTAAAAGTTGAGCAAATTCGAAAAAAAACTTAACCGGACTCTTAAACATAAGCCTTTTGTAACTTTAACCCTCAAATTTTAAAGGAATGAAGACATTCATACTAAGTTTAATTTAAATTCAGTCGATAAAAATTCCCCATACATCTTTTCAACCCCCTTTTTACCCACCATAAGGGTTGATTTTCGGAATAAAAACTATCTTTTGTGTATCCTTTCCTGGGAACTATCTCTCTACCAAATTTCATCCACATAGGTTCAGCGATTTAAGCATGAAGAGACACATTTTCGAATCTATAATATTACTATGGATTTAGCGGCACCTCCGGCCTTTGTCTAAGTAAAAATAACTATTTGCAATAAGTCTACAATAGCTCAACCAATTTTGTTTGATATAGTTTCCATTAAAAGTACTTATTAAGCCTTAATACTTTCATGATTTTTTTCGTATTTTTTGGACTTACTATATAAGAATTAGAGAGTGGGACGCACTTTTTTAAACTTTCGGAGCTATTATTTATAGACCCATATTCTTTTTAAAAGATCTATCCAACAGCACCCCACACAATAGTCTTGGAGCGAAAAAAATTCACCCCCACTTCATATTTACGGGGGGAAGTACCCAAATAAAATAAAATAAACAGTTTTTGTTTTACCACTTTTTCGGCGTTATTAATACACATACTTACTCATATAAAATTTCAGTTTTCTAGTACTGACGATCACTGAGCTAGACCACGAACAGATAGATGGACAGATGGACATGGCGAAACTACCTATAAGGGTCCCTAGTCGACTACAGAACCCTAAAAATTAAAGTACAACAGGATATCAACCCATATCTTCGAAGCTTATTTTCGACTAGATTTCCCCCTAAAGATCCCGATAAGACCGCCTGTTATCTGCCTCTGGATTTATTATATGTAATTGTGTACTGTATTGTACTGTTGTATTTTATTGAAGTGTGCACAATGTGAATAATTGTATTGTGTTGTATTGTTATGATATGTAGCATTCAGGCGTGGTTAAGGAATCAGAGTGTCGCACTTGTACGTGAACCCTCATCACTTATACTCTAACATATTTAAAAAAAATTTAGTTGGTAGTACCAAAATATTGTTCCTACCTACTACTACCCTATTCTCCTAACTTTTTAGTTTAGTAATTCACAATGACTTATTAATTAATACGAATTAATGAACAATCTTTTGTTTCCAGTTATGGACCTTACGAAGAGCATTCCAATCCAAAGTCTAGTTCCGAGTGGTTTGATGAATACAAATGGTAAGTAAAGTCACACATTTATAGACGACATCCCCAGTACTCAGTCAATCCTTTGCGATCGTCAAATCTCAGACAAGTTCGTGTATTGTTATGCTTTTTCAATCAACTTTGGTTCATGAAGTATAGAAAGTGGTTATTACTTAATTTAATTATTTGCAGATTCTATAGAAGGTTATTGCTTCAGTAATGCCGGTGGCCAGTTTTGCACAGACTAAAACGCGAATTTCCATGACAATGTTCAAGCAAAGCTATGAAGTTATTATATTTTTCACGCGGGTGTCATGAGCTCGACCGCACATGAATATATTTTATTCGCAGATGCGCGACTAGAGTGAAGAGCCAATTGTCTCATTTTATAATAAACTGGCCCTAGTGAAAAGGGGTTAAAAGTTTCAATGGCTCAACGAAAGACGGTACAAATAAGTGCCCCATTTTATAGGACTTGTTGCCTTTTTCACTAAGCCAATTTGACTTATACCTCTTTTCACTAAAGTCACAGGTATGTTTCACTTATAAAACCGTGCATCCTCTCTACAGTAATTATTATTATAGATTTTAAAATAATCACGTTCTACATTTTTTTTGTAATTACTGTCTTCTTTCAACCTAACCTGTCTGATGTAATTTTCACCTGTGCCTTAAAAATATTTAAAAGGCAAATAACGTTTCCTTTTACATAAATGGTGAACACCCTTTTACAGACGGCCCAATAACTAATTTTTATTTAAAAAAATTAAACATCGTTTTTTTTCTACACGCATATCATAAATCCTCTTTTCTGCGTTCGGAAACCGTATGTATTACCACCATTATTTTTGAATATATTTCGGATAATCTGATAATTTATTACGTTTCCCAAAATCACATTTTAGAATATCACGTATACATTGCGAAACTCGGGCGCTATTTTGATTTTTAGTAATACCGGTAACGATCCCTGACTACTAATGGTTTCCGAAGTTTCCGAACACGTCATTTAGGATTTATAATATGTATGTAGATATAGCAGTGTTTGTAACTGTACGTAATTAGGCCTCAAAACACTCATGTGATCTTATTATGAAACTCGCCCGCAGCTTGTTTCATAAAACTACACTCGTATTTTAAGGGCCCTTTTTACGTAACCGTTACATAAACTACTATAATAATATCGACGCCAATATTTTTGGAATGACCCGATTATGTTCCAGCTGATGGCGACGACCGCGGGGACTCAGACGGTAAAGGACGAGGAAATTGTAAGTGACATTTTTGTTGTTACAAAACGAATACGTTCAGTCATGCAATAACAACAATCCGGAGGTATCGGGTTCAATCCTCGGGCTCGTAACACTGAGTTTTTCATAATTTATGGATCGTTTCAATGAAAAATAATTAAAAATTATAGGGTAATCTTACACAAATCGACATAGGCCCACAGTAAGTCCAATAAGACTTGTGTTATGGGTAATAGACGACGATAAATATAATAGATAAATACGGATAAATACTTGAATACATAGAAAACATCCATAACTCAGGAACTCTCTGATAAACATACAAATGAACGCCATGATCTACTATACCTAAGAAGAAGACAAAACGTGCATCCTGCAAATATGAGAAAAGGGATTTTTCAGGTGATAGTATAAGATAGAAGGTTATTTCTTCAGTAATGCCAGTGGCCAGTTTTGCACAGATAAAAATGTTAATTTCCATGACAATGTTAAAGTAAAGCTATGAAGTTAATATATTTTTCACGCGGTTGTCATGAGCTCGACCGCACATCAACATATTTTATTCGCAGATACGCGACTAGAGTGAAGAGCCAAATGTCTCATTTTATAATTAACTGACCCCAGTGAAAAGGGGTTAAAAGTCATAATGGCTTAACGAAAGACAGTACAAGTGCCCTACATTTTATAGGACTTGTTGCCTTTTTCACTAAGCGAATTTGACTTATACCTCTTTTCACTAAAGTCATAGGTATGTTTCACTTATAAAACCGTGCATCCTATCTACAGTAGTTATTATTATAGATTTTAAAATAATCACGTTCTATATTTTTTTGTAATTACTGTCTTCTTTCAACCTAATTTTTCTGATGTAACTTTCACCTGTGCCTTAAAAATATTTAAAAGGCAAATAACGTTTCCTTTTACATAAATGGTGAACATCCTTTTACAGATGGCCCAATAACTAATTTTCATTAAAAAAAATAACCACGATTTTTTTTCTACATGCATATCATAAATCCTCTTTTCTGCGTTCGGAAACCGTATGTATTACCACCATTATTTTTGAATATTTTTCGGATAATCTGATCATTTATTACGTTTACCTAAATCACATTTTAGAATATCACGTAAACATAGCGAAACTCGGGCGCTATTTTTATCTTTAGTAATACTGGTAACGATCCCTGACTACTAACTAATGGTTTTCGAAGTTTCCGAACACGTCATTTAGGATTTATAATATGTGTGTAGATAAAGCAGTGTTTGCAACTGTACGTAATTAGGCCTTAAAACACTTGTGTGATATTATTGCGAAACTCGCCTGCGGCTTGTTTCATAAAACCACACTCGTATTTTAAGGGCCCTTATTACGTAACCGTTACATAAACTACTATAATAATATCGATGGACGAGGAAAGTGTAAGTGACATTTTTGTTGTTACAAAACGAATACTTTCAGTCATGCAAAAACAACAATCTGGAGGTATCGGGTTCAATCCTCGGGCTCGTACCACTGAGTTTTTCATAATTTATGGATCGTTTAAATGAAAAATAATAAAAAATTATAGGGCAATCTTACACAAATCGACATAGGCTCACAGTAAGACCAATAAAACTTGTGTTATGGGTACTAGACAACGATAAATATAATAGATAAATACGGATAAATACTTGAATACATAGAAAACATCCATAACTCAGGAACTCTCTGATAAGCATACAAATGAACGCCCTGACCTACCTAAGAAGAAGAAAAACGTGCATCCTGCACGTATGAGAAAAGGTATCTTTCAGGTGATCGTATGAGAGAAGGTTATTGCTTCAGTAATGCCGGTGGCCAGTTTTACACAGACTAAAATGCGAATTACCATGACAATGTTAAAGCAAAGCTATGAAGTTAATATATTTTTCACGCGGGTGTCATGAGCTCGACCGCACATCAACATATATTATTCGCAGATGCGCGACTAGAGTGAAGAGCCAATTGTCTCATTTTATAATAAACTGACCCTAGTGAAAAGGGGTTAAAAGTCATAATGGCTCAACGAAAGACGGTACAAGTAAGTGCCCTACATTTTATAGGACTTGTTGCCTTTTTCACTAAGCTAATTTGACTTATACCTCTTTTCACTAAAGTCACAGGTATGTTTCACTTATAAAACCGTGCATCCTATCTACAGTAGTTATTATTATAGATTTTAAAATAATCACGTTCTATATATTTTTTGTAATTACTGTCTTCTTTCAACCTGACCTGTCTGATGTAACTTTCACCGGTGCCTTAAAAATATTTAAAAGGCAAATAACGTTTCCTTTAACATAAATGGTGAACACCCTTTTACAGGTGGCCCAATAACTATTTTTCATTAAAAAATATTAAAAATCGATTTTTTTTATCTACACGCATATTTTAAATGCTCTATTCTGCATTGGGAAACCGTATGTGTTACTACCATTATTTTTGAATATTTTTCGGATAATCTGATAACTTATTACGTTTACCTAAATCACATTTTAGAATATCACGTAAAAATTGCGAAACTCGGGCGCTATTTTGATTTTTAGTAATACCGGTAACAATCCCTGACTACTAATGGTTTCCGAAGTTTCCGAACACGTCATTTAGGATTTATAATATGTGTGTAGATAAAGCAGTGTTTGCAACTGTACGTAATTAGGCCTTAAAACACTTGTGTGATATTATTACGAAACTCGCCTGCGGCTTGTTTCATAAAACCACACTCGTATTTTAAGGGCCTTTATTACGTAACCGTTACATAAACTACTATAATAATATCGATGCCAATATTTTTGGAATGACCCGATTATGTTCCAGCTGCTGGCGACGACCGCGGGGTATCAGACGGTAAAGGACGAGAAAATTGTAAGTGACATTTTCGTTGTTACAAAACTAATACGTTCAGTCATGCAATAACAACAATCCGGAGGTATCGGGTTCAATCCTCGGGCTCGTACCACTGAGTTTTTCATACTGTATGGATCGTTTAAATGAAAAATAATTAAAAATTATAGGGCAATCTTACACAAATCGACATAGGCCCACAGTAAGCCCAATAAGACTTGTGTTATGGGTACTAGACGACGATAAATATAATAGATAAATACGGATAAATACTTGAATACATAGAAAACATCCATAACTCAGGAACTCTCTGGTAAACACACAAATGAACGCCCTGACCTACTATACCTAAAAAGAAGACAAAACATGTGTGGTGGCCATCAGCACCACACTCCTAACAACTTCAGCGGGCCCAAGTCAGGGGCGACGGCGCGAGCGGACCGCGGGATGGCGATCCCTGGCTGTGACGTCACGCCCCGCCGCGCTGGCGCCGGCCGGAGCGCACTGCATCGCCTGCGCTCGGACAGTGATCTTCCGAGACTCGCACTGACCGCACGTCGTTTTGCCCCGCCGTATCGCTAGCTTTTGCTTACGCGCGCTCCGCTATCTAGAATTGTTTAGCTTCGCGCCTTCGTTCATATCTTCACTGTCCATCTTCTTCAAACCTTTTTCGAATAATTAAGTACTGCATATAAAGCTGATTGTTATATAGACCCACGCGTTTAATTTATTTACCTAAGAGTAGGGTTCTATATCTGGTGACCGCGCGACGTTTACGGAGAACTATGTCGGACACGGAATCGAAGCAAACAAAGGAACCGAACGAGGCGGAAAACGTGGCCACGGCGGATAATGGCGGCCCTGCACCTTTGGTTTACGGGGCGGTGAATCGAGTTGCCGTACGTTTACCTCCGTTCTGGCCGGACGACCCAGAAATTTGGTTCGCCCAGGTTGAGGCGCAGTTTGAAGTGACGGGAACGAAGACGGACTCCACAAAGTTTTACACGGTGGTGCAGCAGTTAGACCAGAACGCCGCCAGGGAAGTACGCGACGTCATTACAAATCCACCTGCCAAAGACAGGTATGACAAGTCCTATCTACAGTAATTATTACTATAGATTTTAAAATAATCACGTTCTATATTTTTTTTGTAATTACCAAAGGGCGGAATTGCTCATGGCAAAAATCAAACGTCAATAGAGTTGGAACGTTGAATTTTATCGACTTTTTCAGTTATCGATAAGATCAGTCACCTTTTACATTTCTGACTTTAACATTATTCTCTTTGATTAGATTAAAAGTAAATTGCATGGCAGTTAACTGTCATTTCTGCCACTAGTCTTTTTGCAACTAATTCACGTGTGTAAAAATTGGTTAATACAAAAAGAAAAACAATCAACAAATGGATAAAGAAGTACCCTTGTCTTACTTACAACGAAAACAACTCAAAAATATACTGCTCTAAATGTAAGGTTCACTTAAAGCAACTAAAAAAAATCGGTTGTCTGTAAAGTCGGTTTACTGACGATAGTTAAACGTGACAACGTCATAAGAAAATACTGATGGAATGGTTGCAGTTTCAAAAGAAAATTTTAATTTAACTGCACTTCATACTTGACGAAAACATGTAAATGTATTATTGTATAGCAGCTGTCCACGCGGACGCATCGCTCACTCAAGTAGGAGAGAGACAGATGTCGAACGCTGCCGAACGCGAAGGCCGATTGTGCCTCTTTGTCGCTCGTTCCGCGCTCTCGCTTGCACTTCAAGCCTTAAATGGAACGCCTCAGAGCGTGGTAACGCCGCATGAGTCATGTTTTTTCGTGCGTGCAGCCGGCTCCAACGAATTATAAGACGTTGTCACGTCAAAAATATTGAGTTGAAACTCACATAACGAGTAAAACACATTCACCTGATTTTAAAGAGGTAAAGTACGATAATAGTTTTTATCTAGATTTAATAATATTTCTCGTTTGTGGCAACATTCCATGGAAAAATGTTATTCCGTAATGTTCATATGAAGTATAATATTGTTTGTTTATGGATTTGAGGTTTACTTTTGTTAATAAATAAATAAAGATACGCTAGGTAAATATAATTTCAGTTATTCGACTATCTAGTCGATAAAATTCAACGTTCCAACTATATTGAAGTTTGATTTTTGCCATGAGCAATTCCGCCCTCTGGTAATTACTGTCTTCTTTCAACCTGACCTGTCTGATGTAACTTTCACCTGTGCCTTAAAAATATTGAAAAGGCAAATAACGTTTCATTTTAGATAAATGGTGAACACCCTTTTACAGGTGGCCCAATAACTATTTTTCATAAAAAAATACTAAATATCGATTTTCTTTATCTACACGCATATCTTAAATCCTCTATTCTGCGTTTGCAAACCGTATGTGTTACTACCATTATTTTTGAATATTTTTCGGATAATCAGATAAAAATATTACGTTTACCTAAATCACATTTTAGAATATCACGTAAACATTGCGAAACTCGGACGCTATTTTGATTTTTAGTAATACCGGTAACGATCCATGACTACTAATTGTTTTCGAAGTTTCCGAACACGTCATTTAGGATTTATAATATGTGTGTAGATAAAGCAGTGTATGCAACTGCACGTAATTAGGCCTTAAAACACTTGTGTGATATTATTACGAAACTCGCCTGCGGCTTGTTTCATAAAACCACACTCGTATTTTAAGGGCCCTTATTACGTAACCGTTACATAAACTACTATAATAATATCGATACCAATATTTTGGGAATGACCCGATTATGTTCCAGCTGCTGGCGACGACCGCGGGGAATCAGACGGGAAAGGACGAGGAAATTGTAAGTGACATTTTCGTTGTTACAAAACGAATACGTTCAGTCATGCAATAACAACAATCCGGAGGTATCGGCTTCAATCCTCGGGCTCGTACCACTGAGTTTTTCATACTGTATGGATCGCTTAAATGAAAAATAATTAAAAATTATAGGACAATCTTGCACAAATCGACATAGGCCCACAGTAAGCCCAATAAGACTTGTGTTATGGGTACTAGACGACGATAAATATAGTAGATAAATACGGATGAATACTTGAATACATAGAAAACATCCATAACTGAGGACCTGTCTGATAAACACACAAATGAACGCGCTGACCTACTATACCTAAGAAGAAGACAAAACGTGCATCCTGCACGTATGAGAAAAGATGTCTTTCAGGTGATCGTATGAGATAGAAGGTTATTGCTTCAGTAATGCCGGTGGCCAGTTTTGCACAGACTAAAATGCGAATTTCCATGACAATGTTAAAGCAAAGCTATGAAGTTAATATATTTTTCACGCGGGTGTCATGAGCTCGACCGCACATCAATATATTTTATTCGCAGATGCGCGACTAGAGTGAAGAGCCAATCGTCTCATTTTATAATAAACTGACCCTAGTGAAAAGGGGTTAAAAGTCATAATGGCTCAATGAAAGACGGTACAAGAGAGTGCCCTACATTTTATAGGACTTGTTGCCTTTTTCACTGAGCCAATTTGACTTATACCTCTTTTCACTAAAGTCACAGGTATGTTTCACTTATAAAACCGTGAATCCTATCTACAGTAATTGTTATTACAAATTTTAAAAAAATCACGTTCTATATTTTTTTTGGAATTACTGTCTTCTTTCAACCTGACCTGTCTGATGTAACTTTCACCTGTGCCTTAAAAATATTTAAAAGGCAAATAACGTTTCCTTTTATATAAATGGTGAACACCCTTTTACAGGTCCAATAACTATTTTTCATAAAAAAAATATTAAATATCGTTTTTTTTTTATCTACACGCATATCTTAAATCCTATATTCTGCGTTGGGAAACCGTATGTGTTACCACCATTATTTTTTAATATTTTTCGGATAATCTGATAATTTATTACGTTTACCTAAATCACATTTTAGAATATCACGTAAACATTGCGAAACTCGGGCGCTATTTTGGTTTTTATTAATACCGGTAACGATCCCTGACTACTACTGGTTTCCGAAGTTTTCGAACACGTTATTTAGGATTTATAATATGTGTGTAGATAAAGCAGTGTTTGCACCTGTACGTGATTAGGCCTTAAAATACTTGTGTAATATTATTACGAAACTCGCCTGCAGCTTGTTTCATAAAACCACACTCGTATTATAAGGGCCCTTATTACGTAACCGTTACATAAACTAGTATAATAATATCGATGCCAATATTTTTGGAATGACCCGATTATGTTCCAGCCGCTGGCGACGACCGCGGGGAATCAGACGGTAAAGGACGAGGAAAGTATAAGTGACATTTTTGTTGTTACAAAACGAATACGTTCAGTCATGCAATAACAACAATCCGGAGGTATCGGGTTCAATCCTCGGGCTCGTACCACTGAGTTTTTCATAATTTATGGATCGTTTAAATGAAAAATAATTAAAAATTATAGGGCAATCTTACACAAATCGATATACTCGTAGGCCCACAGTTATCCCAATAAGACTTGTGTTATGGGTACTAGACGACGATAAATATAATAGATAAATACGGATGAATAGTTGAATACATAGAAAACATCCATAACTCAGGAACTCTCTGATAAACACACAAATGAACGCGCTGACCTACTATAACTAAGAAGAAGACAAAACGTGCATCCTGCACGTATGAGAAAAGGTGTCTTTCAGGTGATCGTATGAGATAGAAGGTTATTGCTTCAGTAATGCCGGTGGCCAGTTTTACACAAACTAAAACGCGAATTTCCATGACAATGTTAACATCAACATATTTTATTCGCAGATGCGCGACTAGAGTAAAGAGCCAATAGTCTTATTTTATAATAAACTGACCCTTGTGAAAAGGGGTCAAAAGTCATAATGGCTCAACGAAAGACGGTACAAGTAAGTGCCCTACTTTTGATAGGACTTCAGGCCTTTTTCACTAAACCAATTTCACTTATACCTCTTTTCACTAAAGTCACAGGTATGTTTCACTTATAAAACCATGAATCCTATCTACAGTAATTATTATTATAGATTTTAAAATAATGACGTTCTATATTTTTTTTGTAATTACTGTCTTCTTTCAACCTGCCTTGTCTGATGTAACTTTCACCTGTGCCTTAAAAATATTTAAAAGGCAAATAACGTTTCCTTTTAGATAAATGGTGAACACCCTTTTACAGGTGGCCCAATAACTATTTTTCATTAAAAAATATTAAATATCGCTTTTTTTATCTACACGCATATTTTAAATCCTCTATTCTGCGTTGGGAAACCGTATGTGTTACCACCATTATTTTTGAATATTTTTCGGATAATCTGATAATTTATTACGTTTACCTAAATCACATTTTAGAATATCACGTAAACATTGCGAAACTCGGGCGCTATTTTGGTTTTTATTAATACCGGAAACGATCCCTGACTACTAATGGTTTCCGTAGTTTCCGAACATGTTATTTAGGATTTATAATATGTGTGTAGATAAAGCAGTGTTTGCACCTGTACGTAATTAGGCCTTTAAATACTTGTGTGATATTATTACGAAACTCGCCTGCAGCTTGTTTCATAAAACCACACTCGTATTTTAAGGGCCCTTATTACGTAATCGTTACATAAACTACTATAATAATATCGATGCCAATATTTTTGGAATGACCCGATTATGTTCCAGCTCCTGGCGACGACCGCGGGGAATCAGACGGTAAAGGACGAGGAAAGTGTAAGTGACATTTTTGTTGTTACAAAACGAATACAATCAGTCATGCAATGACAACAATCCGGAGGTATCGGGTTCAATCCTCGGGCTCGTACCACTGAGTTTTTCATAATTTATGGATCGTTTAAATGAAAAATAATTAAAAATTATAGGGCAATCTTACACAAATCGACATACTCGTAGGCCCACAGTAAGCCCAATAAGACTTGTGTTATGGGTACTAGACGACGATAAATATAATAGATAAATACGGATGAATAGTTGAATACATAGAAAACATCCATAACTCAGGAACTCTCTGATAAACACACAAATGAACGCGCTGACCTACTATAACTAAGAAGAAGACAAAACGTGCATCCTGCACGTATGAGAAAAGGTGTCTTTCAGGTGATCGTATGAGATAGAAGGTTATTGCTTCAGTAATGCCGGTGGCCAGTTTTACACAAACTAAAACGCGAATTTCCATGACAATGTTAACATCAACATATTTTATTCGCAGATGCGCGACTAGAGTAAAGAGTCAATTGTCTTATTTTATAATAAACTGACCCTTGTGAAAAGGGGTCAAAAGTCATAATGGCTCAACGAAAGACGGTACAAGTAAGTGCCCTACTTTTGATAGGACTTCAGGCCTTTTTCACTAAACCAATTTCACTTATACCTCTTTTCACTAAAGTCACAGGTATGTTTCACTTATAAAACCGTGCATCCTATCTACAGTAATTATTATTATAGATTTTAAAATAATCACGTTCTATATTTTTTTTGTAATTACTGTCTTCTTTCAACCTGCCTTATCTGATGTAACTTTCACCTGTGCCTTAAAAATATTTAAAAGGTAAATAACGTTTCCTTTTAGATAAATGGTGAACACCCTTTTACAGGTGGCCCAATAACTATTTTTCATTAAAAAATATTAAATATCGCTTTTTTTATCTACACGCATATTTTAAATCCTCTATTCTGCGTTGGGAAACCGTATGTGTTACCACCATTATTTTTGAATATTTTTCGGATAATCTGATAATTTATTACGTTTACCTAAATCACATTTAAGAATATCACGTAAACATTGCGAAACTCGGGCGCTATTTTGGTTTTTATTAATACCGGAAACGATCCCTGACTACTAATGGTTTCCGAAGTTTCCGAACATGTTATTTAGGATTTATAATATGTGTGTAGATAAAGCAGTGTTTGCACCTGTACGTAATTAGGCCTTTAAATACTTGTGTGATATTATTATGAAACTCGCCTGCAGCTTGTTTCATAAAACCACACTCGTATTTTAAGGGCCCTTATTACGTAACCGTTACATAAACTAGTATAATAATATCGATGCCAATATTTTTGGAATGACCCGATTATGTTCCAGCTGCTGGCGACGACCGCGGGGAATCAGACGGTAAAGGACGAGGAAAGTGTAAGTGACATTTTTGTTGTTACAAAACGAATACAATCAGTCATGCAATGACAACAATCCGGAGGTATCGGGTTCAATCTTCGGGCTCGTACCACTGAGTTTTTCATAATTTATGGATCGTTTAAATGAAAAATAATTAAAAATTATAGGGCAATCTTACACAAATCGACATACTCGTAGGCCCACAGTAAGCCCAATAAGACTTGTGTTATGGGTACTAGACGACGATAAATATAATAGATAAATACGGATGAATAGTTGAATACATAGAAAACATCCATAACTCAGGAACTCTCTGATAAACACACAAATGAACGCGCTGACCTACTATAACTAAGAAGAAGACAAAACGTGCATCCTGCACGTATGAGAAAAGGTGTCTTTCAGGTGATCGTATGAGATAGAAGGTTATTGCTTCAGTAATGCCGGTGGCCAGTTTTACACAAACTAAAACGCGAATTTCCATGACAATGTTAACATCAACATATTTTATTCGCAGATGCGCGACTAGAGTAAAGAGCCAATAGTCTTATTTTATAATAAACTGACCCTTGTGAAAAGGGGTCAAAAGTCATAATGGCTCAACGAAAGACGGTACAAGTAAGTGCCCTACTTTTGATAGGACTTCAGGCCTTTTTCACTAAACCAATTTCACTTATACCTCTTTTCACTAAAGTCACAGGTATGTTTCACTTATAAAACCGTGAATCCTATCTACAGTAATTGTTATTATAGATTTTAAAGTAATCACGTTCTATATTTTTTTTTGTAATTACTGTCTTCTTTCAACCTGACCTGTCTGATGTAACTTTCACCTGTGCCTTAAAAATATTTAAAAGGCAAATAACGTTTCCTTTTAGATAAATGGTAAACACCCTTTTAGAGGTGGCCCAATAACTATTTTTCATTAAAAAATATTAAATATCGTTTTTTTTTATCTACACGCAAATCTTAAATCTTCTATTCTGCGTTGGGAAACCGTATGTGTTACCACCATTATTTTTGAATATTTTTCGGATAATCTGATAATTTATTACGTTTACCTAAATCACATTTTAGAATATCACGTAAACATTGCGAAACTCGGGCGCTATTTTGGTTTTTATTAATACCGGAAACGATCCCTGACTACTAATGGTTTCCGAAGTTTCCGAACATGTTATTTAGGATTTATAATATGTATGTAGATAAAGCAGTGTATGCACCTGTACGTAATTAGGCCTTAAAATACTTGTGTGATATTATTACGAAACTCGCCTGCAGCTTGTTTCATAAAACCACACTCGTATTTTAAGGGCCCTTATTACGTAAGCGTTACATAAACTACTATAATAATATCGATGCCAATATTTTTGGAATGACCCTATTATGTTCCAGCTGCTGGCGACGACCGCTGGGAATCAGGCGGTAAAGGACGAGGAAAGTGTAAGTGACATTTTTGTTGTTACAAAACGAATACAATCAGTCATGCAATGTCAAAAATCCGGAGGTATCGGGTTCAATCCTCGGGCTCGTACCACTGAGTTTTTCATAATTTATGGATCGTTTAAATGAAAAATAATTAAAAATTATAGGGCAATCTTACACAAATCGACATACTCGTAGGCCCACAGTAAGCCCAATAAGACTTGTGTTATGGGTACTAGACGACGATAAATATAATAGATAAATACGGATGAATACTTGAATTCATAGAAAACATCCATAACTCAGGAACTCTCTGATAAACACACAAATGAACGCGCTGACCTACTATACCTAAGAAGAAGACAAAACGTGCATCCTGCACGTATGAGAAAAGGTGTCTTTCAGGTGATCGTATGAGATAGAAGGTTATTGCTTCAGTAATGCCGGTGGCCAGTTTTGCACAGACGCAAACGCGAATTTCCATGACAATGTTAAAGCAAAGCTTTGAATACAAACATTGTAAACATTGAAAAAATAATCAACCCAGTTGGGCTTGAACCAACATCGATACGCCTTACCGGGGCTCGATATCGCTTTACCAATTAAGCTATGGGTTCAGTTACCGAGCTGACGAAATTCTCAATGCCTTCAATCATCTTTTTGCATTTATTTTTACATCGACTTTATAGCAGCCGTAAGCGACATCTAGGTGCCAACCACTAGAGTTAGATACCCTTCCTGCCGACCCTTTTACAAGTGTCACAACGGAAATAACAGATGGCACCTGCTATCAACTCATAATTATTTTACATGTTTTTTTAAAGTGGGTATTCCACTCATACATTAGTATGTTATTCAATTAAATACAAACATTGTAAACATTGAAAAAATAATCAACCCAGTTGGACTTGAACCAACATCGATACGCCTTACCGGGGCTCGATATCGCTTTACCAATTAAGCTATGGGTTCAGTTACCGAGCTGACGAAATTCTCAATGCCTTCAATCATCTTTTTGCATTTATTTTTACATCGACTTTATAGCAGCCGTAAGCGACATCTAGGTGCCAACCACTAGAGTTAGATACCCTTCCCGCCGACCCTTTTACAAGTGCTACAACGGAAATAACAGATTGCGCCTGCTATCAACTCATAATTATTTTACATGTTTTTTTAAAGTGGGTATTCCACTCATACATTAGTATGTTATTCAATTAAATACAAACATTGTAAACATTGAAAAAATAATCAACCCAGTTAGACTTGAACCAACATCGATACGCCTTACCGGGGCTCGATATCGCTTTACCAATTAAGCTATGAGTTCAGTTACCGAGCTGACGAAATTCTCAATGCCTTCAATCATCTTTTTGCATTTATTTTTACATCGACTTTATAGCAGCCGTAAGCGACATCTAGGTGCCAACCACTAGAGTTAGATACCCTTCCCGCCGACCCTTTTACAAGTGTCACAACGGAAATAACAGATTGCGCCTGCTATCAACTCATAATTATTTTACATGTTTTTTTAAAGTGGGTATTCCACTCAAACATTAGTATGTTATTCAATTAAATACAAACATTGTAAACATTGAAAAAATAATCAACCCAGTTAGACTTGAACCAACATCGATACGCCTTACCGGGGCTCGATATCGCTTTACCAATTAAGCTCTGGGTTCAGTTACCGAGCTGACGAAATTCTCAATGCCTTCAATCATCTTTTTGCATTTATTTTTACATCGACTTTATAGCAGCCGTAAACGACATCTAGGTGCCAACCACTAGAGTTAGATACCCTTCCCGCCGACCCTTTTACAAGTGTCACAACGGAAATAACAGATGGCGCCTGCTATCAACTCATAATTATTTTACATGTTTTGTAACTGAACCCATAGCTTAATTGGTAAAGCGATATCGAGCCCCGGTAAGGCGTATCGATGTTGGTTCAAGTCCAACTGGGTTGATTATTTTTTCAATGTTTACAATGTTTGTATTTAATTGAATAACATACTAATGTATGAGTGGAATACCAACTTTAAAAAAACATGTAAAATAATTATCAAAGCTTTGAAGTTAATATATTTTTCACGCGGGTGTCATGAGCTCGACCGCACATCAATATATTTTATTCGCAGATGCGCGACTAGAGTGAAGAGCCAATTGTCTCATTTTGTAATAAACTGACCCTAGTGAAAAGGGGTTAAAAGTCATAATGGCTCAACGAAAGACGGTACAAGAAAGTGCCCTACATTTTATAGGACTTGTTGCCTTTTTCACTAAGCCAATTTGACTTATACCTCTTTTCACTAAAGTCACAGCTATGTTTCACTTATAAAACCGTGAATCCTATCTACAGTAATTGTTATTATAGATTTTAAAATAATCACGTTCTATATTTTTTTTGTAATTACTGTCTTCTTTCAACCTGACCTGTCTGATGTAACTTTCACCTGTGCCTTAAAAATATTTAAAAGGCAAATAACGTTTCCTTTTAGATAAATGGTAAACACCCTTTTAGAGGTGGCCCAATAACTATTTTTCATTGAAAAATATTAAACATCGTTTTTTTTATCTACACGCAAATCTTAAATCCTCTATTCTGCGTTGGGAAACCGTATGTGTTACCACCATTATTTTTGAATATTTTTCGGGTAATCTGATAATTTATTACGTTTACCTAAATCAAATTTTAGAATATCACGTAAACATTGCGAAACTCTGGCGCTATTTTGGTTTTTATTAATACCGGAAACGATCCCTGACTACTAATGGTTTCCGAAGTTTCCGAACATATTATTTAGGATTTATAGTATGTGTGTAGATAAAGCAGTGTATGCACCTGTACGTAATTAGGCCTTAAAATACTTGTGTGATATTATTACGAAACTCGCCTGCAGCTTGTTTCATAAAACCACACTCGTATTTTAAGGGCCCTTATTACATAACCGTTACATAAACTAGTATAATAATATCGATGCCAATATTTTTGGAATGAACCGATTATGTTCCAGCTGCTGGCAACGACCGCGGGGAATCAGACGGTAAAGGACGAGGAAAGTGTAAGTGACATTTTTGTTGTTACAAAACGAATACGTTCAGTCATGCAATGACAACAATCCGGAGGTATCGGGTTCAATCCTCGGACTCGTACCACTGAGTTTTTCATAATTTATGGATCGTTTAAATGAAAAATAATTAAAAATTATAGGGCAATCTTACACAAATCGATATACTCGTAGGCCAACAGTTATCCCAATAAGACTTGTGTTATGGGTACTAGACGACGATAAATATAATAGATAAATACGGATGAATAGTTGAATACATAGAAAACATCCATAACTCAGGAACTCTTTGATAAACACACAAATTAACGCGCTGACCTACTATAACTAAGAAGAAGACAAAACGTGCATCCTGCACGTATGAGAAAAGGTGTCTTTCAGGTGATCGTATGAGATAGAAGGTTATTGCTTCCATAATGCCGGTGGCCAGTTTTACACAAAATAAAACGCGAATTTCCATGACAATGTTAACATCAACATATTTTATTCGCAGATGCGCGACTAGAGTAAAGAGCCAATTGTCTTATTTTATAATAAACTGACCCTAGTGAAAAGGGGTTAAAAGTCATAATGGCTCAACGAAAGACGGTACAAGTAAGTGCCCTACTTTTGATAGGACTTCAGGCCTTTTTCACTTAACCAATTTCACTTATACCTGTTTTCATTAAAGTCACACGTATGTTTCACTTATAAAACCGTGCATCCTATCTACAGTAATTATTATTATAGATTTTTAAATAATCACGTTCTATATATTTTTTGTAATTACTGTCTTCTTTCAACCTGACCTGTCTGATGTAACTTTCACCTGTGCCTTAAAAATATTTAAAAGGCAAATAACGTTTCCTTTTAAATAAATGGTGAACACCCTTTTACAGGTGGCCCAATAACTATTTTTCATAAAAAAATATTAAATATCGTTTTTTTTTCATCTACACGCATATCGTAAATCCTCTACTCTGCGTTGGGAAACCGTATGTGTTATCACCATTATTTTTGAATATTTTTCGGATAATCTGATAATTTATTACGTTTACCTAAATCACATTTTAGAATATCACTTAAACATTGCGAAACTCGGGCGCTATTTTGGTTTTTATTAATACCGGAAACGATCCCTGACTACTACTGGTTTCCGAAGTTTCCGAACACGTTATTTAGGATTTATAATATGTGTGTAGATAAAGCAGTGTTTGCACCTGTACGTGATTAGGCCTTAAAATACTTGTGTAATATTATTACGAAACTCGCCTGCAGCTTGTTTCATAAAACCACACTCGTATTTTAAGGGCCCTTATTACGTAACCGTTACATAAACTAGTATAATAAAATCGATGCCAATATTTTTGGAATGACCCGATTATGTTCCAGCTGCTGGCGACGACCGCGGGGAATCAGACGGTAAAGGACGAGGAAAGTGTAAGTGACAATTATGTTGTTACAAAACGAATACGTTCAGTCATGCAATAACAACAATCCGGAGGTATCGGGTTCAATCTTCGGGCTCGTACCACTGAGTTTTTCATAATTTATGGATCGTTTAAATGAAAAATAATTTAAAATTATAGGGCAATCTTACACAAATCGACATACTCGTAGGCCCACAGTAAGCCCAATAAGACTTGTGTTATGGGTACTAGACGACGATAAATATAATAGATAAATACGGATAAATACTTGAATACATAGAAAACATCCATAACTCAGGAACTCTCTGGTAAACACACAAATGAACGCCCTGACCTACTATAACTAAGAAGAAGACAAAACGTGCATCCTGCACGAATGAGAAAAGGTATCTTTCAGGTGATCGTATGAGATAGAAGGTTATTTCTTCAGTAATGCAGGTGGCCAGTTTTACACAAACTAAAACGCGAATTTCCATGACAATGTTAACATCAACATATTTTATTCGCAGATGCGCGACTAGAGTAAAGAGCCAATTGTCTTATTTTATAATAAACTGACCCTTGTGAAAAGGGGTCAAAAGTCATTATGGCTCAACGAAAGACGGTACAAGTAAGTGCCCTACATTTTATAGGACTTCATGCCTTTTTCACTAAGCCAATTTGACTTATACCTCTTTTCACTAAAGTCACAGGTATGTTTCACTTATAAAACCGTGCATCCTATCTACAGTAATTATTATTATAAATTTTAAAATAAGCACGTTCTCTATTTTTTTTGTAATTACTGTCTTCTTTCAACCTGACCTGTCTGATGTAACTTTCACCTGTGCCTTAAAAATATTTAAAAGGCAAATAACGTTTCCTTTTAGATAAATGGTGAACACCCTTTTACAGGTGGCCCAATAACTATTTTTCATTAAAAAATATTAAATATCGTTTTTTTTTATCTACACGCATATCTTAAATCCTCTATACTGCGTTGGGAAACCGTATGTGTTACCACCATTATTTTTGAATATTTTTCGGATAATCTGATAAGGAGAATGGGCAGATTGGGACCACCCTCCAATAGCACTAAGATGTATGTCGACCGATAGGTCTTGTCAATAGGAATAACTTTTGCTTTGACAGCTTTGTTGTCACAGTTGTCCGTTCAGAGATATATGACATTTAAGATCCGATCAGGGGTTATAATTAAGGGCCGTCAGAGGGACACAACTGCCACGCATGGTCACCATCTGTTACGCCGATGACACGAGGGTGGCCGTGAAGGGAAAGCGGTCCAAAGAAACTCTTTGGAGAGCGGCTGTAACGATGGCAATGACTGTCGGTCGCATAGAGCTCCTCGGGTTGAAGGTGTCCCTCCCAAAAACGGAAGCGATCGTCTTCGGTAAATGGCGGTTGGGCCCTGACACAACCATTGCCGTCGGAGGGGAAGCTGTCCGGGTTAAGCCCCACATTAAATATCTGGGCCTTATCCTGGACAGAGGTTGGCAATTTCGTGAGCACTTGGCGAGGCTCGCCCCTCGGCTAGTGGGAGCTGCGTCGGCTCTCGGGCGCTTGCTGCCCAATGTATGTGGAGCCAGCTAACAGCTCCTGCAGGAAACTGTTTGCGGGTGTGCTTAGGAGCATGGCTCTGTATGGTGCACCAATATGGGTGGACCCGGGGTATGTCCTTAAACTACGTCCGGACCTGGGTATGTCCTTAAACTACGCCATAAAGAGAGGTATGGGCACTGCGAATGGCATCTCGCTAAGTGTGGTAGGGCACGTTCAGCGAATGTCATCGCTCAAATCTGGAGCAGAGCCCGACTGGGGAAGTACCTCCACCTTACAGAAAACCACAGCCAAATAGCACTAGACCCTACTCATAGTGTTGTGTTCCTGCTGGTGAGTAAGGTTGCCAAAGAGCTCAAAGAGGACCCAGTGTGTTGACGATGAGGGACCTTCTTGTTCCTTTAGTCGTCAACACAGTGAATCCTCCTTTTTGTAAAGGGTCGGCAACGCGCATGTGACTCCTTTGGAGTTGCAGGCGTCCATAGGTTACGGTAGCTGCTTACCATCAGGCGGGCCGTATGCTTGTTTGCCACCGTCGTGGTATAAAAAAAAAAATAATAATAAAAAATGGATGGACCGGGTGAATATGGGTGGCAGTGTGTGTCCCTCGTTTACCTAAATCACATTTTAGAATATCACGTAAACATTGCGAAACTCGGGCGCTATTTTGGTTTTTATTAATACCGGAAACGATCCCTGACTACTAATGGTTTCCGAAGTTTCCGAACACGTTATTTAGGATTTATAATATGTGTGTAGATAAAGCAGTGTTTGCACCTGTACGTAATTAGGCATTAAAATACTTGTGTGATATTATTATGAAACTCGCCTGCAGCTTGTTTCATAAAACCACACTCGTATTTTAAGGGCCCTTATTACGTAAGCGTTACATAAACTACTATAATAATATCGATGCCAATATTTTTGGAATGACCCGATTATGTTCCAGCTGCTGGCGACGACCGCGGGGAATCAGACGGTAAAGGACGAGGAAAGTGTAAGTGACATTTTTGTTGTTACAAAACGAATACGTTCAGTCATGCAATAACAACAATCCGGAGGTATCGGGTTCAATCCTCGGGCTCGTACCACTGAGTTTTTCATAATTTATGGATCGTTTAAATGAAAAATAATTAAAAATTATAGGGCAATCTTACACAAATCGACATACTCGTAGGCCCACAGTAAGCCCAATAAGACTTGTGTTATGGGTACTAGACGACGATAAATATAATAGATAAATACGGATGAATACTTGAATACATAGAAAACATCCATAACTCAGGAACTCTCTGATAAACACACAAATGAACGCGCTGACCTACTATACCTAAGAAGAAGACAAAACGTGCACCCTGCACGTATGAGAAAATGTGTCTTTCAGGTGATCGTATGAGATAGGAGGTTATTGCTTCAGTAATGCCGGTGGCCAGGTTTGCACAGACTAAAACGTGAATTTCCATGACAATGTTAAAGCAAAGCTATGAAGTTAATATATTTTTCACGCGGGTGTCATGAGCTCGACCGCACATCGATATATTTTATTCGCAGATGCGCGACTAGAGTGAAGAGCCAATTGTCTCATTTTATAATAAACTGACCCTAGTGAAAAGGGGTTAAAAGTCATAATGGCTCAACGAAAGACGATATAAGAAAGTGCCCTACATTTTATAGGACTTGTTGCTTTTTCACTAAGCCAATTTGACTTATACCTCTTTTCACTAAAGTCACAGGTATGTTTCACTTATAAAACCGTGAATCCTATCTACAGTAATTGTTATTATAGATTTTAAAATAATCACGTTCTATATTTTTTTTGTAATTACTGTCTTCTTTCAACCTGACCTGTCTGATGTAACTTTCACCTGTGCCTTAAAAATAATTAAAAGGTAAATAACGTTTCCTTTTACATAAATGGTGAACACCCTTTTACAGATGGCCCAATAACTAATTTTCATTAAAAAAATTAAACATAGATTTTTTTTCTACACGCATATCATAAATCCTCTTTTCTGCGTTTGGAATCCGTATGTATTACCACCATTATTTTTGAATATTTTTCGGATAATCTGATAATTTATTACGTTTACCTAAATTACATTTTAGAATATCACGTAAACATTGCGACCCTTGGGCGCTATTTTGATTTTTAGTATTACCGGTAACGATCCCTGACTACTAATGGGTTTCGAAGTTTCCGAACACGTTATTTAGGATTTATAATATGTGTGTAGATAAAGCAGTGTTTGCAACTGTACGTAATTAGGCCTTAAAACACTCATGTGATCTTATTATGAAACTCGCCCGCGGCTTGTCTCATAAAACCACACTCGTATTTTAAGGGCACTTATTAAGTAACCGTTACTTAAAGTACTATAATTCGATGCCAATATTTTTGGAATGACCCGATTATGTTCCAGCTGCTGGCGACGACCGCGGGGACTCAGACGGTAAAGGACGAGGAAAGTGTAAGTGACATTTTCGTTGTTACAAAACGGATACGTTCAGTCATGCAATAACAACAATCCGGAGGTATCGGGTTCAATCCCCGGCTCGTACCACTGTGTTTTTCGGAACTTATGGATCATTTAAATAATTAAAGATTGTAGGGCAATCTTACACAAATCGACCTAGGCCCACAGTAACCTCAATAAGGCTTGTGTTATGGGTGCTAGACGACGATATATATAATAGATAAATACTTGAATACATAGAAAACATCCATAACTCAGGAACAAATATCTGTGATAAACACACAAATGAATGCCCTGACCAGGATTTGAACCGGGACCTCTTGCTTCGTAGGCAGGGTCACACTGAAAAAAATACTTTGGTAGGAATGACAAACCCGTTTTGTAAACGGCGTTAAAACAAATTTTTAGTCATTAACACTAAAGTTTAGGTGTCATTACAGGTGCTAGCTATATTTTACATCACTTTGGTAATATTAAAATGTAATTCCCACAAATTAACTTTAGTAAAATAAAAAATAACAAATTCATGTTATTTCTAGTAAAATAATGCAAAAATAGAGCGACTTTCATGAGTTTTAGAAGTAATATTTTCATGGTTAGTAATCTGTATTGTAACTTTAAATAAATAGTTTTTGTCAATTATGAAATTAAGAAATTGTAGTTAACTTTACAGTTGCACATTGGTTGTAAGAGTATTATTTGCAACTACTGCAACACTTTTTGTAATTACTAGCGTGCGTGAATGATAATTCCAACAAAACTGTTTTTAGTAATTTATAGTGTGGTCGTTCTTATTATTACAACATTTATTTCCGATCGCTAGCATTCACCTGTTATTTCCACACAGTAAACCTTAATAATTCCAACAAAATTTGATTTAGTACATTCTATAGTGGGTCGTTAGGTATTATTGCAATGTTTGTTTGTAATATTTAGCGGTCAACTGTTATTTCCAACTAAGTCATTTTAATAATTCCAACTTTACTTGATTTACTTGTTTCTAGTGTGGCGATTGGTATTATTGCAACACTTGCTTGTGATATCCATCCGTGACACATCTTATTTTTACCCAAACAACTTTAGTAACTCCAACAAAACTTGCATTAGTAATTTCTATTATTGCCATTTTTATTATTGCCTCATATTTAGTAATAACTGATGTTTGACAGAGTTGCCAGTGTTCACTATTTTTTTTTGTCTGATTTCGGATAATTCTGACTTGCGATAATTTCGACCCTTTTTAAATTTTCCAACTGTGGATTTTTAAAATCTTTTAAAATACTCACTTGTTGTAGACTTTTATTCCAACTACATAGAAGTTGTTAATTTACATAAGTGCAGTGATAGTAATGATATTATTGCTACATCAAGCCCATACTTACCTAGATCTAATGGTCTCACTGAAGTTTCAGTCAGGATTGTCAAAAACATATTCCAAAAGTGTGTGGAACTTTCGTTTCTAGACTAAAATCTATCATACCGATTTTAGTCTACAAACATTCTAAACTGGTATTTTATTATACATTTATTTTATCTCTTAAATTTTTATCTTTAAATGACAAAATAATTTATTGGCAGAAAACAAGATACATAAGAAAATAAAACTAAGCTTTACCTATAAATTAAACCTAAAATTAAAAATAAATGCTAATTAAAGTAAAACTTAAATAAAAACTAAAACTAAATAATATTTTTGTCTTTTAATCTTATTGTGAAATGATTCTCATACATTTTGACATGTTAAACTTTAAAAAACTGAAAAATAGATGTCATATACTTCAGAAAATGTGACCAAACCGACCGGGCGTGACCGGGTGGTCTAGTGGTCAGGACGTCAGCCGCGAAAGCTGAAGACGCCAGTTCAAATCTGGCCTCGGACACCGGAGGGTTTGGTCACTTTTTCTGAAGTATATGACATCTATTTTTCAGTTTATATATAGTAGTGTAACTACTTAAAATTGCAAATCAAAAAATATTGAACAAAAATAATTTGATTTGCTACAAGATTCATGTTAAACTTTATTAGATTTTGTTTTAATTTTATAATTGTACCTGACGATTCTAAAGTCCTTGTTGCTATGCATACTTGAGTAAACACATTTTTGACTTTGACTTATAAATTCAGAATTTATCGATCGCGTCACATCACTAGCGACCAGCTGTACATTTTATTTTGACGTTCAGGTGTCACTGATTTCATCATCATTGGTGCTGTCATCAGCGCGGTAATCGCTCGGTTCCCCTCCCGCACCCCTCGGTTTTGGCAGCTTTGGTTTCAAAGAAATAACGCGCTAAGCGGAGTATAGAGATATACAGGGTGAAACTTAAGTCTTGAACAGTAATATGTTTTTCTAACTCCATAAACAACAAGCAATTTAATGCCCCAACTCTTACTAAAAACAGACAAGTTTTTTTTTTTTCATATTTTTTGTCGTTTATTTTACTTTTAAATGTGATCATGTGGAATTAAAACAGCTTTATAAGATATTTCAGATGAAAAATTAAGTTAATTTCATTTCTAACTAGGACAAATCTGATGTCAATGTCAGTTCCGATTCAAAGAATCAATTCAATTTACTAATTTAAATATCTTAATAAGCCGTTGTAATATCCTAAATTCACTGCTAAAAGTAAAATAAACGACAAAAAATATGAAAAAAGAAAAAAAAACTTGTCTGTTTTTAGTAAGAGTTGGGGCATTAAATTGCTTGTAGTTAGAAAAACATATTACTGTTCACGACTTAAGTTTCACCCTGTATATATGGTTTGGTAATAGCACCGAGAGTAAATAATACGAGGGCGATAAGTACTGAAAATTATTAGAACTGGCCACTTGTAAACTACATAAAAAAAAATTGATAATGGAACTCTTTGTTAATATTATTGTGTTTTTATTCCATTCACTTGTGATTTGTTTTACGATTTGGCGGCAAATTGAAAATTGTCTGTGTTACGTTGGCATGAATTTAAAGCGAGAAAATTTTCGTGCAATGATTTTTTATGACTTTCGATGTCATTTAAGTCAACAAGAAAATTATGATAGACTTCGATTGGCCTTTCACGATGAAGCCCCATCTCGTGCCACTGTTTACAACTGGTTTAATGAATTTAAACGTGGTCGCACTAATCTGACCGATGATTTGCGTAAGGGACGGCCTTCTACGGCGACGACTGAAGATAACATCAGTGTTGTGCGGCGTATGATAGAGTCTGACAAAAGAGTGACCTATCAGGAGATTCGTGCAAGCTTAGGCATCGGTATGAGTCAAGTCCATAAAATTCTCCATGAACATTTAGCGGTGAGGAAGCTTTGTGCCCGGTGGATACCTCATAATTTGACAAAGGCCCAAAAAATCCGTCGTGTTGATTGGTGCCATGAATTGGCTCGAAGATTTAACGGAGGTGACTCAAAAGCTGGATTTACTGTTATGATCCTGAAACTGCTGACAGTCTGCTGAGTGAGTGTTTCCTTCCGAGGAGTTGCCTACTAAAGTGAAGAGAGGTCGGAGTGTGGGGAAAAAGGTGGTCGCCTCGTTCTTCAGAAGGGAAGGTCATTACGCAACAATTGTTTTAGAGAATCAAAAAACAGTTACTGCAAAGTGTTGCAGTATACTAACAATTGTTTGCCACTTGTCTTGGAAAAAGTTCGGGAGAAACGACCTCGAGGTAGGATTCTCCTTCACCACGACAACGCCTCGTCGCACACCGCCAAGCAAACGATCGACTATTTGGCCAAGGCAGACGTGGAATCAATAGGTCACCCGCCTTATAGCCCCGACCTCGCACCTTGTGATTTTTATTTATTCCCAAAAATTAAAGAAAAACTCAGAGGAAAACGTTTTATGGACGCCGAGGAAGCAGTGGCTGCGTTTCAAAAGGCCGTCGAAGAGACCCCTAAGGAGGAGTGGGCAAAGTGCTTTTCTCAGTGGTTCTATCGGATGCAGCGATGTATTGATGTAGAGGGAGACTATTTTGAAAAGATATAATAAAACTAATAACTTGCCAGTTTGTTCAGTTTTTAATTTTCTAAAAATTTTCAGTGTCCTCCTAGTACTATAATACAGAGGTCCCTCTTTGACTTTACGAATTTTGTTGTCCCTTCTTCACGCATAACAAGTTCTCTGTCTCACTCAGGCAAACGTATCGGATACGTCGTGTCACACTCAAAATTTTTTTTAACAGAGATGCACACCCTTGGTAATAATAGTCCTAACAGACACACGGATTTGGCCGTGACCTTGCACGGATCGATAAGGACGCTGCTATTTGTAAGAGTGAGATAATATATCAACGGCCTCCTAGCCCAGTTGCCTACGAAGCAGGAGGTCCCGGGTTCGAATCCTGGTCAGGGCATTTATTTGTGTATTTATCACGGATATTTGTTCCTGAGTTATGGATGTTTTCTATGTATTTAAGTATTTATCTATATCTATCTATTATATATATATATATCGTCGTCTAGTACCCACAACACAAGCCTTATTGAGCTTACTGTGGGACTAGGTCGGTTTGTGTTAGATTGCCCTATAATATTTATTATTATTTATTTATTATAATATACTGATAGGTAGTGCTATATCACTCTTACAAATAGCAGCGTTCTTATCGGTCCGTGCAAGATCACGCACAAAATCTGTGTGTCTGTTTGGGCTATAACTTGTATATTTTTGAACAAATATTTTGAATTTCTTTTTTATTGAATTTAGAAATCTGGCAATGGCAACACTGCGCTTGCTTGGCTGTAATTTTTGTTTACTAATTCTTAGAGTGTTCAATTTTATATTTGCAATAGTAGTTTATGTAACTGTTACGTAATAAGGGTCCTTAAAACATGAGTGTGGTTTTATGAAATGAGCCGCAGGCGAATTTCATAATAAGATCACACGAGTGTTTTAAGGCCTAATTACGTACAGTTGCATACACTGCTTTATCTACACTCATATTATATAAGTATATTAAATTAAGTGTTTGGAAACCATAGAATGACCGCCATTGTACCGTCATGGCCAACTCGATTCTGCCGGCGCTCGCGCGGGACCAATCGAGTTGGCCATGGCGGTAACATTATGTTATCAAATTCGATGTTCCAAATTTGAAACTCATTGCTTAACAATATTTGAGCATGCAAAGTTAAAATTACGTTACTGCCGCAGATAAGAAACTTTTCATAGTTAAATCGTTTGTTGTAATGCTTGTCATTGTCTACGGTTTTTGAACGCATTTTAGAGTACTTACAGTATGAGTGTAGATAAAATAGATAGTAATAACAAATGTAGTATGTATTTTACTATAGTCTACTGTATTAATTTTTACAACAGTATTTGTTATTTCAAATGAATTGTATTAATTTTAAAAACACTTTGGTGGTATAGAAAATGTTTTGTGAATTCAATTTTTTTTTATTTTATTTCTGCACGAAGTCGCGCGATTCATTTGCCTGTTACCGACGCCTGCGCCGCCACTGCCGTTCATTCTCTTTCGGAAGCTGTTTAATGCGTGTCGTGTTATCACAATTTTAAGAAGGTGTTATGTTTAGTTCTAAGGAATGGACAACCTATCCAGCGACATGTCAATAAACTGGGGACTTGCAGATTATGTAGCTGCATTTCGCGGTAAGTTGATGCTTTGTTATTTAACTTTAACGTTGCTGGCTAGTTATAGTTTATCTATATATACATACTAGCTAGCTGTCTCTCGTGTCATCGTCCGCGTAAAGCCGTATGTGTTATTCTGATGTCTATGGAACATTTGATGGTACTTATATTTTCACGAGTATACAAACTTCCAATCATCTTATTTTGGCTGTGACAGACCTACTCCCACAACTACTCTTTTGAGGGTTCTTTTTTGAGGTGAGTTACCCTAAAAAGTAACATAACACAGGCTGTTTTGGTTGTAGAAGGCAGAGTAGATGCCGGGATTCTTCGGCATTTGGCAGACGCTGAAATATGCCAGCATGCAACTGGAAGCAACACAAACAATACTCCAGAACCGTGCACGGATTCCACACCGAGTGTATGTATGATTTATTTACTAAATATTTTGTTGATAAGATAATGTAAGGACCCCCCCTGCATACAAACTTTGTATGCAGGGGGGGGGTCTATTTCTCTGCAGCTGACCGTACATACAATTAGGGCTACCATCCGTTCAGTTTTCCCCGGATTTGTCCTAGTTTGGAGGCCGTTCGGGGGGTTTTCAAAAAGTGTTCGGGGAAAACCCAGACACTTCATGTGAGGAAACACATTTAATTTACCGTCCGTACACGTCGGGGAAAAAATGCGATTTACGCCAAATGTCCGAGTTTTTTAAAGTCTGTCCGGATTCGGCGAATTTAGAGATGGGAGCCCTACATACATACAATGCACATGCAATATTTCTTTATTTATTCGGAGAACCAACAGCTAATAATAATATTATTGCTATACAGATAAGTGACAAAGAGCCAATTATAGGTTCCCACCAGTAGCATCATTATAGCAATAGTTAACATTTGGTGGTTTCCAGTAAATTATACCTACAACATGTTGTTGAGTTTAAGTTAATATAAACTAAGTAATCTGAGACTTATACATAAACAGGATGATTTATACATTATTCGTAAGAACTATTATATAATCTGTAACATTAGGTCCATTACGGCCTCCTAGCCCAGTCGGTAGTGACCCTGCCTACGAAGCAGGAGGTCCCGGGTTCGAATCCTGGGCAGGGCATTTATTTGGGTGTTTATCATAGATATTTGTTCCTGAGTTATGGGTGTTTTCTATGTAACTAAGTATTTATCCATACTTATCTATTATATATATCGTCGTCTAGTACCCATAACACAAGCCTTATTGAGCTTACTGTGGGCCTAGGTCGATTTGTGTAAGATTGTCCTATAATATTTATTTATTTTATTTATTAAAAAACTATATAATGTATACTTAATTACTATATAATTATATTAGGCTTCATACATATAAATCTCTGTAGCCCAAGACATGCTCACTTGAAGAATTCGCCTCTCGTGCTATTTCTTACAGTTGTAATGTTGCTATTGAATATGTCATAATATATATATATATATATATGTATTATATTAAATACATTTATTGATGTTTTTAAATTATCGGCTTAATTTTTTTTTCAGTTGCCAACATTGTTGCTGTCACTCTTGAGCACATTGAGCAGTAACGGAGGAGTTCCTTCTGCAGGGGCCGAAAATTTCCTTGGTGACTACATATTGAGCCCCTCGTCGAGTGAACTTGTTTCATGTGGACCAGTCCAGTGACGTCTGACAGACAGAACGTGGAATCATAATCTTTATCGACCCTAACAGAAGCATTAATCCTAATGATGTTTACTTCATTTACATTTTGTACTTCATCCATCATCATCCAATTTAAGAGTCAAACTCTTGTCGGTGTAGCTGACGGAGCGTGTAGCTCTCTCCATCTGTTTCTATCCAGAGCCGCCTCCTTGACCTCCCTATACGATGTGACGGCTATCTTCTCTTTGATTTGGTTAATATAACTTATTCTCGGTCTTCCTCTTCCTCGCTTGCCTTCAACCTTGCCTTCTATGATGTTCTTTATAAACGCGTCATGCCGTATAAGGTGACCAATCATTTTCCCCCTTCTACTCTCTATCGTGTTCAATAATCTCCTTTTTTCTCCTACTCTTTTCAATACGTCTTCGTTCGTAACATGTTCTATCCAACTAATTTTTTCCATCCTTCGCCAGCACCACATTTCAAATGCCTCCAATGTTTCTCTGTCTCTCTGTGTCATGGTCCACGTCTCACACCCATATAATGCTATGCTCCAAATAAAAGTTTTAATCAATTTCTTCTTTGTCCTCTTTGATATGTTGGTGGTAAGAATATACTTTTTGTTGTTGAAAGCCTGTTTTGCCAAACTTATTCTTATTTTAATATCTGGTGTACACCTTGAATCTGCCGTAATTACACTACCAAGATATTTAAAACTATTAACATTTTGAAGTGAAATGTGGTCTATATTTATAATTGTTTCGGCTTGAAATCCTGCTTTAGACGTGGACAGTGTTTTAGTTTTATTGGTATTAATTTTGAGAGAGAATTCTTGAAAAACAGTGTGCATGGTATTTAAAAGAAGTTGTAGATCCTGCGGTGTTTCTGCGACTGCTGCTATGTCGTCAGCGAACCTAACGAACTTGACAGTTTCACCGTTGAACTTAACACCTACATCTGTCATCTCCCAGACTTTCCTTATAGCCGACTCTATGAAAACATTGAATATGAGTGGGGAGAGTGGACATCCCTGTCTAACACCTTGGCGAATTTTAGCATGTACTCTTTCTGTTCCTATTTCTATGATAGTTTCTTGGTCCTTGTAAAGTTCGCAGATTATTCGCCTATCTCTATAATCCAACCCTACGTCTTTCAATACTTTCATCATGCCTAACCAATCAACCTTGTCGAAAGCTTTTTCCAAATCCACAAAAGCTATATGTGTGGTCAACCCTAAGTCTAATCTTCTGTCAATTATTTGTCTTAGGGCTAAAATAGCTTCCCGTGTGCCTTTGTTCTTTCTGAACCCATACTGATCCTCGCTTAAAACGGTTTCTAGCTTATCTTTTATTCTATTTTGAATTATTTTTAGGAGTATTTTAGCTATATGCGAGATTAAACTTAGTTGGCTTTTTTAGGCATAGTTACAGTTTTGGTAATTTTAAAGTCCTTTGGCAACTCTCCTTTATTATAAATTGTCTTAATCATATTAAATATCTCAATGTGTACTGTCTCATTTGAAAATTTTACTAATTCTATATAAATTCCGTCGTCTCCCGCAGCTTTACCATTCTTTATACTCCGTACAGCTAAATCATATTCTTCTCTTAGTATGTCTGGTCCTAGTTCATCTTGTTCTATAGTTTCTACTCTTTCTATATCATCCGCAGTCAATCCTTCACCACTGTATAAGTTTTCTATATATCTCTTCCATCTGCTTAGTACTTCGTTTACATCTATTAATATTTTATTATTTTCATCTAGTATTGCCGAACTTTTAGTTTTCTTATATTTATTCTTATTTAGATCTTTAATAATTCTATATGCTATATCAGGCTTCCCTTTGTTCATGTAATAATCTATCATATCACAGTCTTTTTCCATATCTATTTCTTTCTGTTGTCTACATTTTAACGTTATTTGGTTAGTTAATCGGTGATACTCCTTTATACTATTCTCGTCGTCTTTGTTGCGGTATACCCTTCTTTCAAGCATTAAATCTATAATCTCTTCATTAAGCCACTTTTTCCTAGGTTTAATTCTTTCTTTTCTTAAAGTCTGCTCTGCACTTGACTTTATTATATCTTTTATATTGCACCATTTATCATCTATACTATTATTTTTATTAACATTATTACATTGTTCATTATAAATATTAATTCTTTCCATTAACTTATTATTGTATTGCACTCTATCACAGTTGTTTTTTAACTTATTGAGATCTATTTCTTTGGCTCTATGTTTCTTTTTTGTTTTACTCACTTGAATGTCCCACGTACTTACAAGTAAATTATGGTCGGTGTTTAGATCAGCCCCGGGGTATGTTTTGCAGTTACTAACTAAATTCTTATATTTATTCCTTACAATGATGTAGTCTAGTTGGTATCTGGCTAAGTTTCCAGGCATTTTCCAAGTGTATCGTCTTCTCTTTGGATGTTGGAAAAGCGTGTTTGTTATACATAACTGATGTGCCTTGCAGAATTCTACTAATTTGTTACCTCTTTCATTTCGTCTACCTAATCCATATTTCCCGACAACATCGCCTTCCTGTCCTTCCCCTACTACTGCATTAAGGTCCCCCATTAGTATAAAGTTCTCTCTATCTTTCACTAAGTCCATTAAACCGTCAAGTTGTTCATACATGTGGTCTATGTCTTCATCTGTGTAACTGCCTGTAGGCATGTAAATCTGTATGATAAACAAATTCATGGGTTCTGTCTTAATTTTGACTGCTGTAATCCTGTCACTGTAGTGAATTGTGTTTTCTACTAATTTCCCATAATATTTATTTAGAATGATAGCAGTTCCGTTGCTTCCTCTTTTTCCACCAGTATATACAACTCGGAAGTCATCTGTCCAGTAGTCTCCGCTGCCCTCCCATCTTACTTCACATAGTCCTAGGATATCCAATTTGAGTCTATTCATTTCCGATTTCAGCTCTTCTAGTTTTCCGGGCACCAGCATGGTGCGCACATTCCATGTCCCTATTCTACACGGATTTCGCAGGATGACGACCTGGGTAGCCGCGTCCCTACCCCTGCCGGACTCGGACCGCCACGGAATATTACATCGTGGAAGCCCGTTGTCAAGAACGTTATTTCCATTATTCGACATTTTCCATCAGCTCCAAATTTGGGAGGATTGTGCAGTAGGTTCCCATTGCTTTCTGCACCGCAGTATGAGCCCTGTCAAAAGCCCTCCCAGAAGTCTCTTCTTCGGCCTTTTGATAGTACTGGTACTGCTGCTGCCCAGCACCAGGGGAACGCTTATTTACTGGCTTTTTATAAGCAAGTTTCTCCCACAAAACTTTCCACTACCTCCTGATAACCTTGCCGCTGTTTGGTTGGGGACTCCTTATTCAATATATTCGAAGCTAACCATCATATCTGATGGTCATTCCACTATCCACCACCTGTGGACCCCACTGGTAGCCTACAGCTCAGCCCCAGCAGTATATTTTGTACTTAACATGTTAATTTAAGATGTACTATGTAAGGTTCCTATATATTGAAGAATATGAATAAAACATATTTAATTATAATTAAATATTAGTTTTATTTGAACACGGTTTCTTCAAATATTTTAATAATAAATTTGTCATGATAGTAGTGTTGCTATAACAATTCATTATACTAGGCATCACTAGTGTTAATTTATAGCTCCCCATAACTTTCAGAGTTAAAAGTATTGAAAGTATTCAAGATAACCTTCATTCCTAGAAATAAATGCATTGTTTCTAGGAATGAAAGTTATCTTGAATACTTTCAACTCTGAAAAGTCATGGGGAGCTATAAATTAACACTAGTGATACCTAGTATAATGATTTGTTATAACAACATTACTATCTTGTCAAATTTACAAAGCACACTAAAATAAGCAAAGATTTACACTAGAATATACAAGAAATAAACTAAAATTCACTAAATTATTTTGTAAAATAAATTACGAAGTTATAGGAATTACCAAACGTTATAACGATTTTTAAACTTCCTTTCTTAATATCACTCAGCGTTGACTTAAATGCACAAAAAACTTCAATAATATTAAGTACGACGTAATCGAAATTAGTGAACTATGTTGTGAAAATAGACACATACTCTGTAAATTTCACAAATATGGGAATTTAAATTTACTCTACAGTTCGTCATATTTGATACGACTTAATTGAAATTACTAAACAGTCGTGTGTATTTAAGCTTATAACTTCATAAATATTGCAAAACTTTACTTAAATCCACTATAAAGTTTACCAATATTGAGTAAGACTTTATTCAAAATTGCTGAAGTATGTTGTTGATTTTACTTTGTACACTTGTATATTTTATAAATAATAACTAGATATCACTAAACTACAGCAGTAAAATTTGCTAACTTATTAATGGAAAATAATGAACGATAACATGTTATTACAAAAATCCTTGTAATTGTTCGTGACGTCATCGTTTGGAGATTACAAAACTTTTGTATTTTCCGTGACGTCATCGTTTCAGCCATTACAACGGCCTCTTAGAAATTACAAAACAAGCGTTGCAGTAATTACTATATAAAATAAATAACTAAAATTGACTTCTTGCGATTACAAAAAGTTTGTTGTCCTGGGAATTAGAAAAAAAAATGTGATTATTACTATTTTTTTGTTGGATTAAATGAATTTTTTTTTCCGTGCACTATCGACTGGGCTAGGAGGCCATTTTGTCATTTGTTATTGACCAGTCGCTTTTCGGTGCAGGAAAACATCTTGAGGAAACCGGACTTAATTCCAATACGGGCTAGTTTCACGTCTGGGTTGGTCGGCCATATTGCTTGCTTTCGTAAAAATTTGTCCTACGCCAATTTCTGGGATTTGTCATAAATTCATAATAACTAAATTAGATTTTTTTTTGTGAGTGAAGTAATCTAACAGCTCCTGGATTACTCATTTTTTTAATACTACGACGGTGGCAAACACGAACACGGCCCGCCTGATGGTAAGCAGCTACCGTTACACCGACACCTGCAGGAGACCGTGGACCAATAAGAGTTGGTTGGAAGATGTATTTATGCAACTAACACTAGAAACTTCGTTACCGCGATGTACATGTCTTGTATGGCCGCTTCATATTAGTTGCACTCGTAATATGCAAGTCAACACAGTACGGTGCAACTAGGTCGCCATCTATGGGAATTGTGGCGCGACACTAGAATTGACAGCTGGCAGAGGAGATGCAACATGATTACATGATTAGTTTATGCTTGCTAATATTCCAGCAGTTATGTATGGAACTTTAACGGGTAGTTTGGGGGTATACAACGAATATTCTCATAACTTTTCGACCTCGAGGACCTTATGGAATTGAGAGGGTGGACAAAAACCTGTTTTTTTTTTCAGTTTTTCGCTTATATCTCATAAACTAAACAGTTTTTGTCTTTACATTGTATGGCAAAGTTAAGGAGCAATAAATTTGCCGAAAGTTAGGTGTCATACCAGATTTTCAAGCCAAATATTGACAAAGATACAGCCCATTTATTGTTGAGATTCCAATATGGCGGCGGAACCATAATTTTTTTTGCCATTTTGAAAAGTTATGACTTTTCAAGTATCATAACACTTGAAAGCTGAACGAAAAAGAATACCTACCTACATCCAAAGTATGTTTGGAGGAGATCGCTTATTAGCGATAAGGTCGCCTATTGTTTGCCTCTCTTCATATGTAAACAGGTTTAATGTGCTGTTTTCTTATTCTGAGGTGTGCAAAAGAGAGGTTTTAATTTTGCTTTTAGTTAATATCCACAGAATATCATACATTAATTCATACTTTAACCAGCAAGCAAGTAATTTTAAGTTGCGAAAATCTTGTGACGCTTGGGGTTTGTCGGACCTTCCTCTTCGTCGTCATCATAGTCGACACTTGACAGCATAGCGAAAAATAATATATCTACAACTTGGAAGAATAATAAGTAAGGAAGCGTAATCAACGCTCAAAATCTGCTCCACTTTCCTGGTGCCAAAGTGGGCAGAGCTTGTGACAGCGGTGCCCTAATGTCATGTCAAACATTTTGAAATTGTCATGTCGTCAAAATATTAGTTTTTTCGGTCCATGAAATTTCGGTATTATATTGGTACTAGCTTTTTCCCGCGGCTTCGCCCGCGTACTAAAAGTACTAAAAAAGGAGGTTCTCAGTTAGACTCGTATGTTTGTATGTAGGAATGTATGTTTGTCCGCGATTATCTTGCGTTTCGCTGAACTGATTTAGAAGCGGTTTTCGGAAAAGTATTCGTTACATTCTGGAGGTTTCGGTATACCACGTTTTGAAGACGGCGGTTCCCTCATTTTTTATTTTAAAGAAATTATTGCAATAATTGTTTAATTCTTACGCCATCAACGACTTACTACCGAGAGATTATGATTAATACAGATTTCTACTCTTGAATAGAAGCTTTTCCCCGCGACTTTATTTGCGTGGAATTAGTAATCCACCCTCCTTTTTACCCGCTTAAGGAATGACTTCTGGGATAACTACTATTATACAGGGTGGAAAGATAAGTCGGGCCCTGGAGAGAAACTACCTTAAAACCTTAAGATAGCTCAATTCGCTCAAAGGAAACATTATTTATATTTTTCCTAAAAACTAAAACTGCATTCACAGTTTTTTTCTTAATTTTCACTTTATTCCATACTAATTGTATGAAAAATATTATTATTATTATTTATGTGTTCTCTTGTGCCCTAAACTTGGTTGGTATTTAGAAGTTTTTATCCTCGTTGGAAACAGGATCGATTGGCATCAATTGTCATAAAAATTATTTATGGCAAAAATTACAAAATAAATACTTTTTTTGAAAACTGTACTCTTTTCCAAAAATTTGTAAATGCAGTTATGTCCCTTTAAAGAAATTATAGAATGTTTCCTTTCAGTGAATTGAGCTATCTCAACGTTTTAAGGTAGTTTTCCTCCAGGGCCCGATTTATCTTTCCACCCTGTATATCCTTCTCCAGAACGCAAAATATCTCCATACCAAATCATCTAAATAAGGTCAACGGTTATTAAAATTTCAACCCCCGTTTCACCCCCTAGAGGGTTGATTTTCGAGATAAAAACTATCCTATATTGTTTACCGAGACTCAATCTATATAATATGTACCAAGTTTCATTTCAATCGTCTGTTCAGCGGTTAATAATTCGCCATACAAACTACCAACATGTTTTCTACCCCTCTAAGATTGATTTTCGGCTTAAAAAATATTCTATACTGTTTCCTGGGGCTCAAACTATATCCACAACAAAATTATCTAAATCGGTTCGCGGTAAAAAAATCTCCATACAAACCTCCAATCCCCATTTCACCCCCTTAAAGATTGATTTTCGAGATAAAAACTGTCCCGTGTCGTTTCCCGGTACACAAACTATCTCTATACCAAGCTTCATCTAAATTGGTTCAACGTTTAAAAATTCCCCATACAAACTATCAACCCCCATTTCACCCCCTTAAGTGTTGATTTCGTAATCAGTGACCCGATAAACCATAGAAACAATACCCATGTTGATATTTAAATTTTGTCACCACATTTCCCCCTTATGGGTTGAATTCTCAAAAAAGCTGAAACACTTGTTTTCTCATTTATCGTTAGGAATACTCCTGTAAAGTTTCGAATAAAAAAGTTGAACTAATCTCGTTTCCCATACAAACTTTGAACCCCATTTCCCCCCTTAGGAGGTAAATTTTTAAAAATTATTTCTAAGTGCATCCTTATGCCTTATAAGGAGCCTACGTACCACATTTGGAATCTCTAGAACCAGCGGTTTGGGCTGTGCGTTGATATGTCAGTCAGTTTCTTCTTTTATATATTTAGAAGATTGCAATTTGGCACAAATACTTTCAAGAATTTTCATGTCCACAATATTAAATTTCAAAATCGATGCCATTTTCTTAATTAACGTCCCAAAAAATCACAAAAACGACACCCATATAAATAAATAATAAATAATAAATAAATATTATAGGACGATCTTACACAAACCGACCTAGTCCCACAGTAAGCTCAAGAAGGCTTGTGTTGTGGGTACTAGACGACGATATATATAATAGATAAATATGAATAAATACTTAAATACATAGAAAACACCCATAACTCAGGAACAAATATCTGTGATAAACACACAAATAAATGCCCTGACCAGGATTCGAACCCGGGACCTCCTGCTTCGTAGGCAGGGTCACTACCAACTGGGCTAGGAGGCCGTATGGATATTTAGACATTTCAACCCCATTGTACCCTAACAGGGGAGATGGTATTTCACGTCCGCCACGTCGGATTTTAAAATCGTTGTTGTTTTCGTAATCAACGACCCGATAAACCATAGAAACAATACCCATGTTGATTTTCAGACTTTTTGACCACATTTCCCCCTTTTTGGGGTTGAATTCTCAAAAAACCTGCAGCACGTGCAACACTCGTTTATTGTTAGGAATACTTCTGTGAAGTTTCGAATAAAATAGACTAACTAATCTTGTTTCCCCATACAAATTTTGGACCCCCATTTCACCCCCTTAGGGGATGAATTTTGAAAAATCCTTTCTTAGCACACCCCTAGACCTTATAAGGAACCTACGTGCCAAATTTGGAATCTCTAGAACCAGCGGTTTGGACTGTGCGTTGATAGATCACTATGTCAGTCAGTCAGTCAGTCAGTCAGTCACCTTTGAGTTATATATATATAGATTAAAATGCCGGCTTGTGCCGTGCATTGGTGCAGGAGCCACACAGGCGCCAAAGATGGTGATATTTATTTTCATCGGTAAGTAAGTCACGCATAGATATTCTCATACATTACGGACTTGGTTGATGTTATGCAATATAAGTTTTCGAAAAGTAAACATAACTCATTTGAGGAAAAGTATAATGAATGTTCATTTATAAGTATTACCTAGTAGTAATAAATCGACAAAACAACATCCTTCGAATTAGTATCTACTATACTTATGGCCTGTTTCACAATCTCCAGTTAAAGCATATCTGTCAGATAAATGTTTGCTGTCCTTTTCTTTTATATGATTGGAGAAAAGGATAGCAATAATTTTAACTGGCAGATAAGTTTATCTGGAGATTGTGAAACAGGCCCTTACTCTGGTAAAATCATACCATTCTGGCCGTGCCATTTCTAGTACAACTGACTATTTGGTATGACTCTTATTTTTCATTAATAATTAATGCTATAACTTCATAGCATTAGTCTTTAATTATCAAATTTAGAGCAGAGCCCGATTGGGGAACTACCTCTACCTTACAGAAAACCACAGCCAATTAGCACTAGACCCTACTCATGGTGTTGTGTTCCTGCCGGTGAGTAAGGTTGCCAGAGAGCTCAGAGGATGCAGTGTGTTGACGACGGGGGATCCTCTTGTCCCTTTAGCTGTCAACACAGTGAATCCTCTTTTATATGAAAGCGTCGGCAACGCACATGAGACACAGACTCTGGAGTAACAGGCGTCCATAGGCTACGGTAGCTGCTTACCATCAGGTGAGCCGTATGCCTGTATGCTACCGTTGTAGTGTAAAAAAATGGATACAAAATGTAAATTTATCTTTGTATTTCCCTAAGCCTGCGAAAATAAATAGTACACATAAACTAACTCATCCGTTATTTTTTTAGTTCTAAAAAATGAGGAAGCAAAGAGAATTTTAACTATTTATATTGAAGGTATGCTATTATAGTCTGGCAAACCATTTCTGTCAGTAGAAAAACGCGGCAAATTCAAAATACGTACATGTGGCAACCCTTTGTGATGATACACCGTATTCGTGACGAACAATTCAATTCACATTTCTTTTACATTGAATTTTTTTCTAGTGTATTTCACTCTCTCATCTTAAGCGCGAGTCAGACAGAATTCCTGCAACGTTCTAAATTGAATTTAAATTCGTTTTTAAGGCATATGTCAATTGCCTCAACCGAAATATATCCGTCTCCTTTTTACACACAGTACATGTCACCTAATGAAAGGGGCGGAAACACCAACTAAAATTAAAAACAAAGAATTTGATGATCATTGCTGCTTTTTTCATTGATTCTTAGTGTTGTCATACTTCTGTTCGCTGTACATTGCTACTGCGTTCATTAGCTGGCCAGACTATATTTTCTAGTTTAGTCATAAATAAAGTTAAAAAATAATCGCCATAAATTTTTGCCATAATCAACCTTAATTGCTTAACATTATCTTGAGAAGAGGGTCTCCCTAATGTAACGGATTTATAAAATTGTATAAAAGTTCAAAATCTTTACTATTTTATGTTAATTATGCTTATTTTGTAGTATGTAAGTACCTATATTGTAATTAAGCACTTTTATGAAATAAATGAAAGATGAATGGAAGGCTTTCATATTATTCCTTATTCCAAGAACGATTAAATTTACGTATATTACATAAGTAATGAAAAATGCACTAAAAAATAAATTGTTAATTGATTGCATTATTATTTATTACGTGAACCCACCCACGTCAAACGTAGGCGTATTTATTATACGTTAACTTGACATTTCAGTTATTTCATTTGAGTATCTCCTGTCCAATTAAACTTCATTGTCAAATTGATTTTGACCACTCGCAACAAGGCAACTTTTCTTATTGGTGAAATGGCATGAAACCTTTGCGGAATTAAGGTTAACACAAAAAAATGCCTAAAGAATGAGTACTTGATTGGTTAATAAGACAAAAGACATTTTAGTTTTGTAAACGTGAAAATGGGTCGTGTTTTCACATGAACTTTGCTTGCCTTTACTCGTCTTGATATTATATGTCGATGATCTACAAAGTATATCTACGTTAATATTGGTGATTGATCGACATTATTAACATAGCATTGATAAAAAAAAATAGATAAGCTACTTTTTAAACTTTAATAAGCTTTTTTCGACTGTATAGTCGTTAGTATTTCGCCTGAAAACTCGGTTTGACCGCTAACTTTCGGGAAAGTTATTGTTCCTTAACTTTGTGATACAAGGAATACACAAAAAGTGCTTAGTTTATGAGATATAAGCGAAACACTGAAAAAATATTAGGTTTTTGTCCCCCTCCAAATTCCACAAAGTCCTCGAGGTCGAAAACTTATGAGAGTCTTCGTGGCATACCCCCAAACTACACGTTAAAGTTCCATTGAGTTTGGATTACTTTCTAGCTACCCTTAACTTAATTCGACATAACTGCTGGATTATAAAGTAAAGTAGGATTAATGAGCAGCCTGTCTAATGTATTTGTACCGTGTTACAGCGCCGGGATATGGCAACTAGCCGGGGGGCGGCAGAGGCGGCCAGGGTAAAACCTTTTTTTTTTTTTTAATTACTAAAAAGATGTTTTAATCAATACAGTATTTTATAGTTTCGCCAAACTGTATAACAGTTTGTTGGCGAAAAAGAGCATTCTTAATCATTCTCTTATACTTAACTATATATGTTACTAGCTGTGCCCGCGGCTCCGCCCGCGTGGAATTCGGTCTGTGTCAGTAAGCGGCTAATTCACCCCTAATTTCTCTCCCGCTACCCTGGAGGCGGAACTTGAAGTAAAGTTGACAGATGGATACGCTAGAGGACAGTAGTCCTAATAAAATATTTTACAATTACCACTAAATGAAACTACACTCATAAATGAATCCTTTTTTTTATTAATTTTTTTTTGGCATGATTTAAACGACATAGAGAGTATAGTAGGTGTATATCGGACGATACAGGACCACTTTTGTTTTTATACGTTTATGTCTACTGCAAATATTGTTGATAATTACACAGCTAGCCTCACGGCAACGTTTTACGAGATGATTGTGGAATACGTGGACACAGAATACAGTCTATGGCTGACATGGTTCCTGATGCCCGTGGTGGTCACGTTCCTGCTACCAGCCGTCATCATAATACTTATATACTTCAGCGCCATCATCTTCCATCTATACAGGCTCTACAGGTTGCGAGTGGTAGATGGGGTCCAAAATGATTGGCGACAAGCGGCTCGACTTGCGGTCTGCGCACTATGGGACGCCCACGGATAGTTGTGGCATGGTTACGAGATCCAAGGTCTGGAGAACATTCCCAACGGCCCGTTCCTAGTGATCTACTACCACGGCGCGCTGCCCATAGACATGTATTACTTCACTGCGAGAATGTTGCTATTCAAGAGGCTCCACCTCCACACGGTGGCTGATCGGTTCATATTCAAGATACCAGGCTGGAAAACTCTTCTCGACGGGCTCTTCGTGATCCCATCAGGCACTGTAGGCGAATGCGCTGCGGTGCTGCAAAGAGGGAGCCCCCTCGCCATCTCTCCAGGGGGAGTGTACGAGGCCCAATTTGGTGACCACACTTATAAACTTCACTGGAAGAACAGACTTGGGTTCGCTCGCGTCGCCTTACAGGCTAAAGTGCCAATAATCCCCATGGTGACCCGCAACGTCCGCGAAGCGTTCCGCACAGTCGGCTGGCTGCGCGGCGCGTGCAGGCGCGTGTACGCCGCCACCAGGGTCCCGCTAGCACCAGTCTACGGCGGCTTCCCCGTCAAACTGGTCACACACTTGGGCAAGCCGATAGAATATGACCCGAACCTCACACCGGAGCAGCTCGCCAAGAAGGTAGCAACAGCGATAGAAGATCTAGTGGAAGAACACCAAACGGTCCCCGGCAACATACTACGTGCCCTCTACGAAAGGGTCGTCGACCTGCCGAAGAAGAGGCCACAAACTGCCGCCAACGGCAATTGCCAGAACGGGACGCCAGAAAGTGCCAGCTCCAGTGAAGTCAAAACGAAAGTGTCATAAAACCGGTAGGTTATTTAGGGTTATATTTAGTAGAGCACTGCCAAGGGGTTTAAAGTTTCCTTGAAAATTACTTTGTGTAAAAACCGCAGAAAATAGATTAAGCTAGAAGCGCCAAATGCTTGTACTCTGCATGGTATTTAGCTGACCTGGGTTCGTCCAACGTGCCAATCGTTAACGCTTCGTAGCGAACGAAACGCAACTGTCACTGTCGCACTAATATGGAAGAGTGATAGAGAGACGTGACTACGATACGCTACGGAGCGTTAACGATTGGCACGTTGGCTACGCACCCAGGGATCAACTATACAAATTATGAACTCGTGATGTTACAACTGTCATTGATCTCTAAGGGTTTCCCCCCCATCTATCGACGCGGATTCGGCAAGATCCGGTGGAGAAGGGCTTTATGTCCACGCAATAAGAGCTAACAAGGCACGGTTCGGCTCGGATCGGCTCGGCCGACGCCTGCCGACGCGTCGACGTCTTTTTCGCTCTTATTGCGTGGATATAAAGCTTTTTTCCATCGGATTTTGCCAAATCCGCGTCGATAGATGGGGGGAAACCCATAAATAGAAAATTTTAAACAAAAAAAAAGACGCGACTTCACTTAGACTCCACCTTTCCAAAAGGAAATGCCCGAGCTACTGTAAAAAATATTTAAATCACTACCCAAGTAACACAGGAAGCATTATAACATATGAATAGTTAACTTATTTCCAACTTAAGGACCGTATAAACTCTTATATACGTTCACCAAGCAACTTGTCGCATTATATGATGCTTTGAGCTGTATAACGGTTATATAATGGCATATCTAAATGCTTTTGTAAAGCCTTTAGCTTTAGTGCAGCAAACCACAACGCAACTGTACAGCAATCTACAATAGCATTATATAATGCTTTAAGCTGTATAACGGTTGTATAATGACATGTATAAATGCTTTTTTAAAGCCTTTAGTTTTAGTACAGCGAACCAAAATGCAACTGTACAGCTGAATGCTGTACAGTTGCGTTTTGATTTGCTACACTAATGCTTCGGTGTGGTTTAGTGCCTTAGGTTCTACAATAGCATAAATAAATGCTTAATGCTGTTTAAGAGCATGAATATTAGCCATTATAATGCCACGTAAATCCGGTATACAGCTTTCAGCTGTTTTTAGTGCTTTAGGTTCTACAATAGCATTTTATGATGCTTTACGCTGTATAACGGTTGTATAATGGCATATGTAAATGCTTTTGTTTAGCCATTAGTTTTAGTGCAGCGAACAACATGCAACTGTAAAGCTGAATGCTGTACAGTTGCGTTTTGGTTTGCTACACTAATGCTTCGGTTTGGTTTAGTGCCTTAGGTTCTACAATAGCATAAATAAATGCTTAATGCTGTTTAAGAGCATGAATATTAGTCATTATAATGCCACGTAAATTCGCTATACAGCTTTCAGCTATTTTTAATCCCTTAGGGTGTACAATAGCATTTATAAGTAGGTAATACGTTCCTAAAGCAGTATAATAGCAATAATATAAATCATTATAAAGCCAAGTAATTCACTATAAGGGGCTGTTCATAAATTACGTCATTTCAAATGGGGGGGGGGGGTCTGGACATCGGATGATGGTAGCATAACCTAGGAGGGGGGGGGGGGGCGGTCATTCCGAAGATCGTATCATCAATGTGTAAAAAAAGGAATGATAGTCGTGTTTCTATAAACTTTTAATGCTATAAAATATTATCTACTAAATAGTTTTTTATTTTTTTTTAATGACGTCACTTTATTTGGCAGCTTTACTATCAAAAATTGATGACGTAATTTATGAACAGCCCCTATACAGCTTTTAGCGGTTTTAGTGCCTTAGGTTCTACAATAGCATAAATAAATGCTTAATGTTGTTTAATAGCATAATTATTCACGTGTAATGCTGTAGGCATAAATAAGGCATTTTTTAAGGGTCACTGAGCTGCTATTGGACTAAGAGCTAGCCACGTCAGATATGACACAATAATGAGAGCAACAAAACCCGTCTGGTTAGATTGCTATACTATTCTTATTGCTAGATCCTGGCATCTGGCAGCTTTTAATGGGTGGAGGTCACAGTGACAGACTAGCAAAATGTTTTAATTGGAAAATAGTAATACCAAACTAGGTAACAATTGCCGAAGTTGTCTCAGTTATAAAGGACAGGGCCTATATTTTAAGGGGCTTCCTGGCGCCAACGACCTTGGATCTGATTCCCTTAGTTTTCTAATTATTTATATAGCTTATCATATTATCAGTAACGGCCTTAAACAATATAGTATCCTATATTTACTTCAATATTCATTGTCCACGAGATATTTGACATCAAAGTCGAACCGGTTTAGGCTAAAAAAGTGGTTTTATGGTCATAAATTTTGTTTTAATTAGTTAAAAATTAAAATCTCTCTACAGTTTTTAGAGACATCAAAGAGGAACCCTAATATGTAAATTACGTATATATAAGATTCTTTACACCATTCGAATATCGATAAAAGTGTTTTTTTAGACCATATTTTAAAAATATCATTAAAAAATAACGGCTCATTTATTTCAAGATCCGGCTCTACAGAATGGAGATAAAAGATTCAAAAACCGATAGTCGTTTGCCTTATAATTCTATCTATAGTGAATATGTTGGAATATCGACTCAAAACTGGTCAAAAATCGATAAAAAAAACGTTAGACCAAAAAATATTGTGTATTATTACCATACATCGGGATCCATTTTCGGTGCGGGAATGTTTGACATTAGCCAAAGAGTAGGCATTAACTTAAAAAACAGAATGTACTCTAGCACGTTTCTACCTAATGAATAATTGATCGAAAAAATCATAAGTATATACAATTTATATGTAATAGCTGACTATTATGTATATATATTGTAGATACATTAACCTATGATTTTTTCAAGTATTTTTTTATTAATTCATGTAATGACACTAATGACTGATCATTGTCAACCTCTTCAGTTAATCAAATAGTTCATAAATATCGGACGTCAAGATTAATATTTGACACTTATTATACCGTGTCTTTGTCTAAGGTAGATCTAGTTAATAAATTTCGGTTATGCAATTGCATATTTAAAATACTAAGTATATAATACTCAATACAAACATGCCTCTAAGAAAAAAAGCTCGTATCATAGTGTGTAAGCTATTCACAGAGAGGTAGTTATTCATTAAGCATAATATGATATTTTCTCAAACTAACTCTCAACCTATCTGTTTATCTCTACTCTTTCTCAAATCGTTCCCGCACCGAAAACTCCGATGTATGATTATTACGGAAACAAAAACCGTAGGCGAAAACTATGAACTATATTTTATTATACATCGTTTGGCACTACTTTCTCCCAACATAAACTTTTGTATAATTTCTCTTAATATTGTATAGTATTTGTATAGTTTCTCATAATATTGCATCAAACCCAGATCTCTAGGATTTATTTTCTTGAAATGGTTTGCATTCTTTGACCTCCACTACTTTAAAGCTGCCAGATGTCCAGATCTAGAAATAAGCATAATATACCAAACTGACTAGAGGGGTTTGGTTGCTCTCATTATTGTCATATCCGACGTGGACGGGGCTAGCTCTCCGTCTATATAGACCAACGCCATTTTGTAAATAATTAATAACCTAAAAATAAAATCATGCGGACCTATTTATACAAGGAAAATACCTATATAATAAAGAAATTACTTAATTTAAGACTGCTCAACCAACACTATTATGGTAATAATGCAAAACTCGTTCTATACGAGGATTACACAATTGTTTTGTTTATTTGACGCATATCTTTTTATAATATTTTATAGCAAAACCACAATAAATCAAAGGAGCGTGAAAATTTTCAATGAAACTTATATACACATTTACAGTAAACTACATTGCGCAGTAATATTTGAAGGATATAATAACGTAAAAGTGTCAAAAACTTTTATAAATTTTCTTAGGATGCAAACAAATATGACGTGTCACTCATTCAGTTTTTTGTACAGTCTTCGTCCATTTTATATTGCGAGACAAAGTAGTTAAATCACAACGTTCATTGTATTATAACATTTGTTCCTTCGGTATTAGAGACGTTTTTGCATTGACGTAAGGTTTATTTTACTACACTCTTATGCTAGTATAATGCGTTTGTATTGCGATTGGCAAGTTAATCGAGAGTACTTATGCTTCTTTACTGCGATTAGCAAGTTTTTTGGCCGTATTAAGGCTTCTTTAATGCAGTCGGCAACTTAATAGAGCGTACTAATGCTTCTTTGAGGCGATTGGCACTTTCCATGACAACGATAATGCTAATAGCGCAGACATAATGCGCCTGCAATGCTATTAAATGACCTGTATAGGATCTCAAGCTGGGTAATTTGTGCCCATTTAAGACCTATATCAGCACTATAAACGATTATAATGCTACTATAAAACGAACTCAAAATGCTAAAAGCATACAGATATGCTGTAAGACGGCCGTTATACTGCTTTGATGTGTTACTTGGGTATAGGTGTGACTATAATGTTTGAAGAGTTCCCTCGATTTCTACAGGATCCCATCATCAGATCCTGACCTGGTTACAATGGGACCAACTGTGAAGCACTTTCAAACGAAAAAAGAATTTTCAAATCGGTCCTGCCTTCGAATAATCATGAAACGGTGAACATACATTGAAAATGGTTTATTATTATTACGCCGAAATAATTACAACAATTCATCCAAAAATTTGGGCCGAGTGAATGATGATGTTTCCTTATCATTTTGCTATCCAATTACTTGTCAAGTAAGTAAGTGTGATAAAATGGAGGTGTTTGCTACTTCTAGCTGAATATTTGTTCTGTGTTTAAGATTGAGTACGCTGTAAATGCGGTTGTGACGTTTTCTGACAAATACCGCCTTGTAGGAATTGCCAGCCTTGTGTTATTATTAAACGACACCGCTTCGGTCACCCACATTTGGTGGTTCACTAATTTATTTACTAAGTATTATCTGTACTCACGTTGAAGACGTTATTGAGGTCGCGTAAATTCAAAATGACCTTTTTTAAAACCGCTATTTTAATATTAATTCGGGGTCCTATTGGAAATGATAAACATATTTAGATAAAGATTTTTGTGTATCTTTAAGATATAATATTACTGTATTACTGTTTTGAAAAAATAAGTCCCGCCGAGTTTCTTGTCGGTCATGATGCTTCTCGGGTCAGAGGTGTAGGGTTAGAACCGGTGGTAGTTTTTTTTTCTCTCTGACGTTCATAAGTGCATTGTAATGTGCCTAAATTGAAGAATAAATATTAAAAAAAAAAAAAAATATCATCCAAATCGATCCTCCCGTCAAATCAGTCAAAGCATGAAAGGTAAGAACACGCGTGGTTGAAAATGGGGGGGGGGGGGGGGTCACAAATGCAGAAATGATGTTTTTCTATGTGAGGTGCACTTGGACGAGGGAGTTCCATGACCCATGCAAATTTAACTCAATCGAGTGTAGTGGCTACCCCCCCCCCCTCCCTTTTAGACGTTGAATTTTTATAGGCTACGTATAACCTGGCTGGGGATTTTCTGGAATTGGAATTCGTAATCCTTAAGGGGTGATTTCCGGGATAACAATGCAAAAAAAAACCGGCCAAGAGCATGTCGGGCGATGCTCCGTGTAGAGTTTCGTAGATGCTGCCCTGTTACAAAACATCCGTTCAAAAGGTCGTTTATTTGGCGGCGCTTACGTCATTTTACTATTCGGCACTTCCTTTCACTATGCGTTTTTGACTAATAATTCAAAAACGGCTGGACCGATTTTATTCAATATAGTTTTTATTGAAAGTTCTTATCAGGCCTCACCAAATTTCAGCTTTCTAGTGCGAACGGTAACTGAGCTAGATCGCGGACAGACGGACGGACATGGCGATATAACTGTCACGTAATAAGGCCTAATTATGTACAGAAGCATACACTGCTTTACCTACACACATATTAAAAATCCATTGAAACCATTAGAATGACCGCCATTACACCGCCATGACCAACATTATTGCGCCGGCGGTTGGGGGGGCGAATTTTCATTACGTTACCGTAGGTAATGAATTTTCATACGTTTTTACCACACTGTCACAGATAATACACTGATGTTACGTTACTGGTTGCAATAATGTTGGTAATTAATTACATACGGTTCTGAACGCGGAATAGAGGATTTATGATATTGGTGTAGATCAAGATATTTATTCGTCAATGTAAGCACATTACAGTGCACTAATGAACGTCAGAGAAAAATAAAATACGTGAGTGTCGTGGAAAGTATGTGAATCGAGTGCGATTGGAACGAAGTTATGTTATTTAATTTTATTTCATTTTGACTTTTTCGTAAATTTTGTGGTTTTAATTCTGCATTTTTTTGAAATTTTAGAAATTTTGGATGATTTGGAAATTTTGGAAATTTTGTAAATTTTGTAAATTTTGGAAATTTTGTAAATTTTGTAAATTTTGTAAATATTGTAAATTTTGACATTTTTGACATTTTTGGCATTTTCGACATTTTTAAAATCCTCGACTTTTAAGGTTCTCGACTTTTTTCACTTTTATCACTTTGTCACTTCTCAATTTCACTACACTTCACTTCACTTTATTCTATTTGATATATTTTTTATTCCATTCCATTTTACATGTTTCTCAATCGTATGGGTGTCGCGTTTTCGTGAGGTGACGCTTTTTCGTGACTGTCACGTATCTTTTTTTCGCCTTGGCCGGATCCGCGAACCGTCCGATAAGGAACTTCGTTACAAAACTACCACCGGTTCTAACCCTACACCTCTGGCCCAAGAAGTATTATGACCGAAAAGAAATTCGACGGGACTTATTTTTTTCAAAACAGTAATACATTATTAGATCTTAAAGATACAAAATAAGGCGTAGTTCTTCAAGAAGACATATCAAAACAGGTTGAGAGACAGATAATGTACCTATTGTTTAATTATAAAGAAAAATAAATCCTAATCTGACTGCTTCACAAAACGTTTGATATGTTTATCTACACTCACATTGTAAGTTCTCTAAAACGTGTTCGAAAACGGTAGGCAATGCTAGCATTACCACAACCGATTTTACTATGATAAGCTTTTTATCTGTATCAGTAACGTAATTTTAACTTTACATGCTCAAATATTGATGTGTTATGAGTTTTGATGACATAATGTACACCTGCACGCTCCCGCCGGCACAATCGAGTTGGCCATGATCTCTATACCAGTTTTCATCTAAATCAGTTCAGCGGTAAAAAATTCCTCATACCACCTTCCAACCCCCTTTTCACCCCCACAAGGGTTTGAAAACTATCCTTTGACGTTTCTCGAGACTCAAATTATCTCCATACTCATTTCTATCTAAATCGTTTCAGCGGTTAAAAATTTTCCATACAAATTTTCAACCCCATTTTCACCCCCACCAGGGTTGATTTTCGGGATTAAAACTATATATTATCCTTTACCAGGACTCAAACTATATCTATACAAAATTTCATCAAAATCCGTTCAGCCGTTTTCACGTGATGCGCGGTCAAATAAACAGACAAACAGATAAACAGACAAACAGATAAACAGACAAAAATTCTAAAACTTGTTGGAACGTGTTCTGTTATCGATTCTAAGTATCCCCAGCCAACTTTTATTCGATTATCTTCCATGTACAGACTTTCGACCCTCTTCAGCTTTTTTATATGTATAGATGAGTTAGTAACAAACTACTTAAGTACTTATACAAAACTAATTTAAGTTTCTTTAACATGAACACACATGATTATTTAAAGAATATAATGTAAACAAGATGTTCTGAACAGGCGAGTGAATTTAGACTTTACAATATTAGTAATATGAGTTACTTCAATTATTACAATAATATTAAACAAAAAAGAACCGACTTCACTTAGCATCCACCTTTCCAAAAGCAAATGCTTGAGCTGCTGTAAAAAATACTCAAATCACTATAGGTGTGCGTATAAAAGTTGAAGAGTTCCATTGATTTCTCCAGGATCCCATCATCAGATCCTTACCTGGTTACAATAAAACCAACTTTGAAGTATATTATTTCAAACAAAAAAAGAATTTTCCATATCGGTCCAGCCGTCTTCGAATAATCGGTGAACATACATAAAAAAAATAGCAAAAAAAAACAAAGATCCCGACGAATGGATAACCTCCTCTTTCGAAATCTTGAAGTCGGTTGAAAAATACTCCATACATGTAACTATGTAAAAGAGTTATCGATATAAAACTTTCAATCATCAATTAAAATGCCCTGTTGATTGACCAACACCATGGCCCGACATACTTCTGGCCAGTTTTTTTATTTTCTGTTTTCTTCCCTAAAAGTCATCCTTAGTTTAATTACACTACTTACTTACTGCAGTGGCGCAGCGACCCAAAGTGGATCTTAGCCTCCGACACCAAAGATCGCCAGGCTTCTCTGTTCACAGCCGTCTCTGTCCAGTCAACGGCCCCCAGCGCGGTGAGGTCCTTCAGCACCTCGCCTTTCTAGCGGTGCCTAGGACGCCCAGGTGGTCTTCTACAAGTTGGCTGGCCAGAGTATGCTCTCCAGACAGCACGATCTTCACCCATACGAACTACGTGTCCGAGCCATCGGAGTCTAGCGGCTTTTGTTTCCCCAATGATGTTCGGCTCGGATACCAGATCTTCGATTTCCTGGTTCTTACGGAGCCTCCAAGTTCCATCCTCTCTGCAACTGGGTCCCAAAATTTTGCGATAGATTTTTCGCTCAGCCACCAGCAGTGCCTGTTCTTCTTTTTGTGTTACTCATACTCATACTCATTTACTCATAATATTTTAAATATTACATGTCACTCGGTTTTATAGCATACATTTAAATCACAATTATATAATACTAGCCGTGCCCGCGGCTCCGCCCGCGTGGAATTAGGGCTTTGTCATTAAGCGGCTAATTCACCCCTAATTTCTCTCCCTCCCCCTGGAGGTGGAACTTGAAGGTCTTAAAGTAAAGTTGACAGATGGATACGCTAGAGGACAGTAGTCCAGATACAATATTTTACAATTACCACTAAATAAAACTACACTCCAAAATCAATAGTTTTTTTCGTCCTTATTAAATTTTTTGACATGATTTAAACGACATAGAATATTCGTAGGGGTATATCGGACGGTACAGTACCACTTTTGTATTTATACGTCCTTGACTGTACCTATTCATATCATGTCCATGGCAAATATCATCCAAATCGATCCTCCAGTCAAATCAGTCTAAGAATGAAAAGGTAAGAACAGGCGCGGTTGCAGCCTAAAATCTAGGGGGGGGGGGTAACTATGAAATTAGGAGGTCACTAAAGCAGAAATAATCTTTTGAGGGGGTCAGTAATGAATTTTTCTATTTGACGTGTACGATTCGGGGGGGGGGGTGGTCAAGCGGCGCGATGCGGGCGTAACTCGCGCCCGATACAGCATGCGCGCAAGGAGCGTCGCTCATTCCTTCCGAATTCAAGATTAATTAACGCTCGCACTACGCACCGCGCTGCCTAACGTCCGACTGATGTGACCCAGCGCAGCGCAGCGTGCCGCCGCGTCCGCGCCGCGCAGCGTTGCGCCCGCGCCGCGTGTTAAAAAGCATCCGTTCAAAAGGTCGTTTATTAAGGGATATTTGGCGGCGCTTCCGTCATTTTACTATCTGGCACTTACGTCCTATCACTATGCGTTTTTGACTGACAACTCAAAAACAGCTGAACCGATTTTATTCAATATAGTTTTTATTGAAAGTACCTTTCAGTCTTCACTTCCATTATTTTTATTTTTATTTTTTGGACCTACGGTTCAAAAGATGGGGGGGGGCGCCCTTTTTTGAAGATGAAACTATCCTTTGTCCTTTCTCGAGATATACTATACTATCTCTATACCAAATTTCATCTAAATCAGTTCAGCGGTAAAAATTCCTCACACCAACTTCCAACCTCCTTTTCGCCCCCACAGGGGTTTGAAAACTATCCTATGACGTTTCTCGAGACTCAAATTATCTCTATAGTCATTGCTATCTAAATCGTTTCAGCGGTAAAAAAATCTCCATACAAACTTTCAACCCCATTTTCACCCCCACCAGGGTTGATTTTTGGGATTAAAAGTATATATTATCCTTTCCCGGGACTCAAACTATCTCTATACAAAATTTCATCAAAATCCGTTCAGCCGTTTTTACGTGATGCGCGGTCAAATAAACAGACAAACAGATAAACAGACAAACAGATAAACAGACAAAAATTCTAAAAATTGTTGGAACGTGTTCTGTTATCAATTCTAAGTATCCCCAGCCAACTTTTTTTCGATTATCTTCCATGTACAGACTTTTGACCCTCTTCAGCTTTATTATATGTATAGATTAAACATAAAAATAGAATTATTAATCACTTTGTTATGTCAGCTTGGAATTAGTAAATACTCAAATTGACTTTGTTTCTGTCAAGAAATTCAGTTCAGAGTAGAAAGTTTTTTCAAGTAGCCATTTCTTTAGTTTGTTTTGGAACATGTTGGTGCTATCCAGTAATTTGAATTCAGCGGGTATCGCGTTATATATATTTGGACCCATGACTAGCATGGTTTTGGAAAACTTGGTCAGTCGGTGGAAAGGGGATAAAAGCCTCTCCTTGCTTCCTAAGCGGGTACGGGAGGGTTTATTTATTTCAAAAGTGTGTTTGTGCATATGTACATGCTTCGCTATTATATATATGAATTGTGATGGCAGTGTAAGAACCTTCATGTGAGCGAACAGATGTTGGGCCGTTGAACCCGGTGGAGTCTTTGCTATAATCCGTAATGCACGTTTTTGTAAAACAAAAACTCGGTGCCATTCCGCCGCTGTACCCCATAGCTCTAGAGCGTAGCACTTGCTTGAATGGAATAGGGAGAAGTAGCTCGAACGCAGTTGCCTTTGAGGTAAAACGTGTGCGAGTCTCCCCAAAGCAAAACACGCGCCAGACAACGTTCCACAGAGAACGTTTATATGTTGGTTCCATCTAAGGGCAGAATCGAGAGTTACCCCTAGGAATTTTGTGTACGGGATCTATGCCATGCTTGTATTTTCAATATTGATTGATAAATGTCTTGGAGGTTTACTGCCAAGGTGAAAATGCATAACTTGTGTTTTAACAAGGTTTAGGGCCAGCCCATTAAGGGTAAACCAGTTTTGCATTGGTTTTAAGTCCGCGAATAGAAATTCCTCTAAGGTCTCTAGTGAGGGGGCAGTCAAGATGTCGCATGAGTCATCCGCAAAAAGATACATGTCACCTTTAACAGCGGAAGGTAGGTCGTTAACTTGGATCAGAAAACACAGATTAGCTAAAGACGATCCTTGGGGCACCCCAATGTCTACGCCGTACTCAGATTGTATTTGACCGCAATTTAAGGCAACTGTCTGCTGGCGTTCCCTAAGGAAATCAGTCATCAACGCATGTGCTGATCCACGTATACCCGCGTGATGAAGTTTTTTCGCTAATACGTCATGATCGCAAAGGTCGAAGGCTCGTGTCATATCGCATAATAGAACAGCTACATGCGACGAGCTATTCTTACCTATGATTATTTTTTGTACTGTCTCGCGTATAACATGAGTACATGACCTATTTTTTCTGTAGGCATATTGTTTCTCACTCAGAATATCAAAACGTTCTAGGAAACATGTAAGTATTTGACAGAGACATTGTTCGAATCATTTGCCATTTGCTGGAATGATACTAATTGGTCTGTAACTCGTGACATCATCAATTTGCCCTTTGACCATCTCTCCTCTGACCATATACGCTGAATTATGTGAAACACTCTTTCCCTAACAGCCGTACCTCCATACTTCCATACTTTACTTGGCAGTCTGTCAATACCAGGAGCCGTTATTTTTTAGCCTCATGATCGCCTTGGTAACTTCATCAAAGGATGGTGGGGGCACTGGTTCATTATTGCTTTCTGCTGCTATGGAAGTCTTCTGACTTAGCGGACAATTGAGCAGGTCTCTAAAATAGTTCCTCCACAGGTGTTTCTGCTTCTCTGGGTCAAATGTAAGGTTACCCTCATTATCTACTAGGGCCTGAGCTTTAGGTTGATACCCTTTCCTTGTCTCCCTTACCTCACGATAAAAGAGCCTAGTCTCAAATGCCTTTATTAATGTTTCCATACTTAATACCAAATCGTCTAGGTGTTTCCGTTTCGCCTGCCTTAAGGTGTTTCTACAGTTTTGGCGCTCCATCGCATATTTAGCAACCCATATGGTGTCTTGGTCCGCCAGTATCTTAAGATGCCTTCTCTCTTCGACTGCCTTTTCACATTCTGGGGTCCACCATTTCCTGCGCTTCATCTTTTTTCTCTTACCTAGTATCTTGAATGCTGTTTCCTTTATGACGTCTCTTGTTTTCTTCCAGACTACATCAAGGTCGTCGCCTACCGGTAGTTCTCTGAAACTGTTGGACAGCATGAGCGTGAATTTCTTCGCCGTTGCCTTATCTTTCAAGCTAGAAGTGTTTATTTTGGCTTCCCTGCTGTAATTTTAGCCTTCATTTTTACTCCCAACATGTAATGGTCAGTATCGCAATCTGCTCCGCGGTAGGATCTTACGTCTTCGATCATGTTCCTGTGTCGTCTGTCAATTAAGACATGGTCTATCTGGTTTATAGTTACCCCATCTGGCGACTTCCATGTACCCTTATATATATCTTTATGCGGGAACATTGTACTTTTTATCCAGTCTTATGCCATTGTCGTTGGACTTCTCATGCTTGCTGTGTTTGCCTATAGTTGGTGTAAGGAATTCCTCTCGACCCACTTTTGCATTGAAATCCCCAATGACGATTTTCACGTCGAATTCCGGGATTCTATCAATTATCGACTCTAGGTCCTCATAAAAGTGGTCTTTGGCATCATCAGAAGGCTCTGTAGGCGCGTATGCACTGACAATAGTGATGTTTGAAAATTTGCCTTTGATGTGAATGCACCATAATCTATCCGAGATGGCATCGAATCCAAGAACGTTATGTAGGTATTTCTTTGCTACTACAATTCCGGTACCATTAGCTCGTGGACCGCTATCTGAACCGCTGTAGAATAAGGTTGCATTGTTATCTATACTGCACTAAGTAGTATATAACTGACTTGTATATGTCTTTACATGGGGCGGGATTCGAACTTTTAACAACACATTAAACCAACCTTACTTAGACACAACTGCAACATTAGTCCAGCATTCAAGCGATATTGAAGTTGTATTGCTAATTGACATTCTAAATTTGATTCCGTTGACATTTTGGCTTAAAATTGTATGCTTAGTGTATCTTTTATACATTGCTAAAACATAACTCACACACAACTATAACACTACCTGTCACTGTCAATAGACTCGATAGTCTCAAGCCGTAGTCCGAATCACGTTAACAGCGCACACGCTGCTTACGTGGCCATGAGCGCGCTAATGATTCGGACCGACTACGACTATCAGCACTTTTAGCGTTGTGAGCGTTGTAAGTGTGATTCGGACCACGGTTTCAAAGTCACTTGTGTTTGGTGTTGCAAGGCTAATAAATTTAATTACTCCAACGTACAAATATCCACGTCAGATAAACGTCAGTCCATACATGTGTATGACCACGGGTCATATGTTTTTGGCAGAGGGGAACGCCTGTCAATGGCGACTCCGGTTGGTTGATTAGCAGAATAATATAATAGTATTTTATACAGAAGGTCGTCTTATAATATAATTTTACCTTTCGACGTTGTAGGGTTGACAAGTACGCAATTAGTACTTAGTTACTGGACCTGCCCCAATCTGCCTTAATCTACGTAATCTAACAGTAATTTTAATACAAAACTAGATAAATGTCCGATTTATTACCTTATTTGCCCAATCTAATTAATATTTTAGCACAACACTACTACCACCGAGTAAATAATAGTACTATACAGAGGTCCCTCTTTGACGTTACGAATCATGTTGTCCCTTCTTAAGGCATAACAAGTTCTCTCTCACCTCAATTTTTTTGACAGATATGCACACCCTTGCTACTACTATAAACTAAAAAAAATACTATTATCACCGAGTAAACCGCTACAATGACACTGACAACAGAGACCCATCAATAAAATTATTGCCAGTGTAAGAAATTAGTTCCAATGAAATTCCGCGACATGGCGCATGATCATATATTTCTGGTCAGGCTTTACTTAAATATTGGTTATGCAGCAAATAAAACCGGTATTAGACATTGCAATTTGTAGGACCCTATCTCTCAGGTTGGGAGGTGTTATAAGAGTTAGGGATGCTGAAGGAGGATTAGGGAGGGGCAGGATACACAACAGATTGGGCCCTACAAATTTCAATGTATAATACCGGTTTAATTATTATTTATCACAATTTTAAGAGACCCGTATTTTTTTGTTTTTGCGAAAATCCATGTTTTTTAGTGGAAAAATCGATTTATATTATTTCTTGGACAGAAAGGGCGTATGTAACAGTAACGTTGAAATAGTTACATGTTGATTGACACGTAAAAAACCATAGCGTGACCATAGTGCGCTTAAACAGTTTTTATTATCAATCACAGAACATAACTGGTTCAACGGTGGTTTCTTTAGTGCAAATTATTCAGGCATCTTTTAGAAAAGTCTCAAGTCTAATACCTATGTATGCATTTACATTTTAGTTATTTATGTATAGATAAAAGTGGTGGTAGCCTAGCAGGTAAAGTTGTGCAAATTTCAATCCAGAGTTGGTAGGGCTAAACCCTAGCTTGTACCAATAAGTTTTCAAAACTGTTGTACAACATGTATTATCATCTGATATTTACCGCTTGTAGACATTGGGGCCCACGGGAGATGAAATATGTAGACGGACTTAGGTATTTACAGTTTTATTTTACACATAATAGCACCACAGTATGTACAAACAACTATTTACATAAAATTGCACATATATTTACAGATCTGCCAAACATTAATCTGAAATAATTTACAACAGCGAGAGAAAACACAACGGATCATTTGACAGATAAAATTTGCAATAAATTTTTAATAAACAAAACACGCGCGCCTAGCGCTGGGCTTTTCAGCCAGTGTGCGCGCCACCAAAGAGGTTGGAGTTTAACGCGTCGCTTACACACCCCACCCTAGTGCTGGCACCTGGCACAGCACTCAAACTCATTCACGCGTTGAGCCGAGTAATGACTCAAGGTCAGTGGCGTAGTGAGTGCTGGGGCAGCCAGGGCACGTGCCCTGGGCGCAATCAAGAACCGCAAAAAACCAAGTTTGCTAATATCACCCACGCTATTCCTTCTGCATATCAATGACATGCAGATTAGCGGCATTCATTGTTATGCAGACATAAGTACGGGTGATGCCTACTACACCGGCCGAACCAACATTTCTCGGGAGAATGTCATTGAGAGCCGGGACAAGCTTGTGTCTGAAGTTGAGACTTCCCTTAAAGAAGTTTCAGAATGGGGTCGTCTAAATTTAGTCCATTTTAACCCTACCAAGACACAGGTTTGCGCGTTTACCGCAAAAAAGCTTGCGTTTGTCGCTTCACCTCGTTTTGAGAGCACTTCTTTAACTGCCACTGCCAGTGTCCGAATCCTTGGCGTCGACATTTCGAGTGAAGTCTAGTTCCGCGGCCATTTAGAGGGTAAAGCCAAGTTGGCCTCAAAAAAGCTCGGTGTGCTTGACAGATTGAGACAGTATTTCTCCGGCCCACCGCTTCCAGCTTTACAAGGCACAGGTAAGCCCACATATGGAATACTGTTCTCATCTGTGGGCGGGAGCGCCCCAGTACCAACTTCTCCCTCTGGACCGCATCCAACGGAGAACGACTCGAATTGTCGGCTGCCAGGATTTTACGGATCGGCTTGACTCCTTGGCGATGCGTAGAGATGTAGCCTCGTTCTGCATCTTCTACCGCCTCTATCATGGAGAGTGCTCCGAGGAATTGTTCGGATTAATCCCTGCCGCCTCTTTCCGCCATCGTCCTACGCGACAGCATTACCATCATCACCACTTAGATTGTTGGCAGTCCTCAACTGTGCGTTTCTCGAGAAACTTCCTGCCTCGCACAACAAAACTGTGGAATGAACTGTCGTCTGCGGTATTTACGGACCGATACGACCTTCAAACCTTCAAGAAAAGAGCGTATTCCCATCTTAAAGGCCGGCAACGTGCTTGTGACCCCTCTGGTGTTGCGGGCGTCCAAGGGCGGCATCAATTGCTTACCATCAGGCGATTCGTCTGCTCGTTTGCCTCCTATTTCATAAAAAAAAAACTACCTATTCAAAAATTATTCAATCCAAATCGGCTATAAAGGCAAAAAAGTTTTTTTTTTTCAAAAAACATTTCTGTCTGAATATACTGCGAAGTAATGTATAACTACTTTTCATTACATTACATTACACACTTAGCAAAATTTGTAAACCTGAATATTTAGACGTAAAATTTTGATTCTTATTATTTTGTGGCATGAATCTAAAACTTATGCGATTAATTTCGTGAGTAATGTTAGTTGGGTTTAAAATGACATCTATTAAAATTAGCAACATATATATTTTTACATAGGTACCTACATTTTTTAAGACATCAATCGATTATATTTCCCGTGACATTCAAATTTCCAATATCTCTGAGTAATCTACTATCTACCAAAGAAACGTCTAAAATGTGAAAATAGATCAGGCGTCTTGCTCCACGAGTTGAAACGGCTCTTAAACTGACCAGACACGATAGTGTCTGTTACTGATAAGTAATCATCAATTTATTTTTTTAATTCTGCGGGCTAAACCGGCAAAAAAAAATACGTCTAGCAATAAAAAAGAGTAGAAAATAATACGTCCGAAGAAAAAACTTAATGGTAACATAATCGCATAGGAAAATAAAAAAGTGGGGGAAAACGCGAATGGAAAGTTTGCTACGCGGAATTAACTATTTCGGGGAAAAGATCTAACCCCCCTTTTAAAATAACATCGAGGTTACTTTGAACATTTTGTGATTAAGTTGATATTTTCAAAAATAATCCCCTCGTGCGTTGTGTAAAAAAAGTTCAGAAGATGCGTCTTATAACCGCACTTACGGTTCAAAAGTTACAGATGGGGTTCACAATTTTCTTCGGAGCGATTGTTTCTGAAAATATCTTATCACATGCTTTCTAACTACCGCGCTACCCAGGAGCGTGTTAGGTGTACTGCAACCCTACAGTGCGGCAGAACCAACTTATTTAATTGTACTTATTGTACTAGTATTGAGTATAAACTACATACCGCCCTGCACTTCGGTGGGCAGAAAGTTATTTTAATGAAATAATAGTTTGTTATTGTCTATTGACGTTTTGAAAAACAACCGATTTGTGAAACGATTTATTTGTGAACGTATAATATTGTTTATATAATAATTTGTCTTTCAATCTAATATAATCTGTTTAGCCGTTTTTGAGTTATCGCAAAAAGTTATACTTTCTCACTTACAGAACGTAGATGCCGCTAAATCCATACTAATATTATAAATGAGAAAGTGTATGTGTGTGTTTGTTTGTTTGTTTGTCCGTCTTTCACGGCAAAACGGGGCGACGAATTGACGTGATTTTTTAAGTGGAGATAGTTGAAGGGATGGAGAGTGACATAGGCTACTTTTTGTCTCTTTCTAACCCCCCACTTCCCTAAAATGGGGGGTGGAAGTTTGTATGGAGCATTCCGGGGGGCAAAGGGGAACCGTGTTACCCCGAATTTAACGCGAGCGAAGCCGCGGGCAAAAGCTAGTATCCTATAAAAGTGCGCTTTTGATTGGATCTACTGTGACGAGCCGGCAACGACAGAACCCTACTTTGAGCATGGCCCGACATGCTTTTGGCCAGTTTTTTATTTTCTTTTTTTCTCCCCTAAAAGTCGCCCCCTAAAAGTGAATAATTAAACTAAGGAGTTTAATTATTCTGAGTTGTATATAACTAACTTGTATATGGTATTACATTACAGGTGGCGGATACTACTAACGTGAGTATAAGTGACAATTTCATTTGAACTAAAAATATAATAAAGATGTGTATGCTAAGAAATAAAAGAAAAGTTGAAAAATCCACTGCCTCAGAAAACGTATTCATAGAAGTTTAGAACAGTTAAAATTAAAAGATTATGAATACCCTCTCAATGGCTTACAACATTTCATCAACATTCATTTCACAAACAACTTTATTTTACGAACAAATAAAAATTGTTTTCTACCTAAATATCCGTGATAAACACACAAATAAATGCCCTGACCAGGATTCGAACCCGGGACCTCCTGCTTCATAGGCAGAGTCACTACCGACTAGGTTAAGAGGCCGTTAAAATGTATATTTAGACTATATATATACATAGTTAACGTATATTTAGTTATTTGATATTTTAGACAAAACATCACGGTTACAAATGGCCTTTATATTTATCAGTTTTCTGATGATATTAAACCAGTTCACCTCCCTGTTTCCCTTTTTACGACTTCTCTCTATTTTCCTTTTATAGTTGCTGTTACTAAATGTTACTAATCTGTTATTTCTATCCTCAGATTGCTCGCGCTAGAAGCTTCGTTGGCGATAGGAAGGGTCTTCTGTCAAGATGGCTATGGCGACACCTCGTCTTTTTTCAATGGTTTCAATTAGTTTTGTGTTTTAATAATTTAAATTTCATAATTTTGTACCATTCATTTATTGCCGAAATAAATTTAAAAAAACATCCAGCTACGCTGTAAGCATTAAATTATTTTGAACTATACCTTGTCTTTGACTTCGAAATAAAATCAATTTGCTACAACACGAAAATGAGGTGAGGGTAGCTTACAAAATTATGTTCCTTGATAGGTGACCTTTTTAATTTAGTCGTTGCCAGAGTCGTTCAGTTTCTCTATGGACAGATCTAAGCCTATTTTATAAACAAAATAAATGATTATTTACTTTTTTTATTGAAACGTAAAATAATAAAATTAACATAATTTTAGATTTTTCTAAATGTTGATTGTTTTAAGTTTGTTTAGATTTGTCTTTAATCTATGGTTTACGGTAGATTATAGAATAGCTCGGTAAAACACGCGGGAAAATGGGAACCAATGAGAATCAAGCTGAGTTGGTTGGACCAATCGAAATAAGAGTTGTTGAATGGATTGAGGAACGTTTGAATTAGCGGGGGTTCTCATCTCAAGACAGTTAGGTCTATATAAGGTCGTGGAAGGAAATATCTGGGCTTTTTCTTCAGCAGAGCGTCGCGTATAATGGAGATCAGTGAGTTTAGGCTGTAAGGTGCAAATAGTGTTTGAGTTTGTTCACAGATCTATTATCAAGAGAAATCCACGGCCCGCGCGCTTCTATGCTAACGAAGATGAGGGACCTTGCTGGGGCGCTGAAGATCATTGCATGAAGGGTCTCGTGTTCCACGTGGCTCGCAAGCATCAGTCACTACTAACTGTCTCGGTAAGAAATTTAGATTTATTCGGGTTTTAATAGCAAGTGCGTATGACGGACCGTCGCGTTAATATTTACAGAATAGTGGGTAGTTTCGGGTTGAAACGTGTTGAGATTTTAAGTTCGTTATTCAGCAGATAATCTGATAGTCTTATCGAGGCGTGTTTATTTAACCAAAATAAAAAGTAAAATCATTGGGTTATGTTATGTGTAGATTGCAGTTGGTGAGAATTTCAGTCCATTATTAAGTACGTCTATCTATTTTGTTGTGTTTCGCCATCTAATTGAGTGAGTTAGTGGTTAGTCAAATGTATAACAAAAGAATGGTGATTACGAGCATAGATTTGATAGAAACCGGGAAAAGACTTAAAAACCTACAGGTATCTATAAAGGGCGTGCGAAGTGAATATAGTTAGTTGAAGATTATAATTAAAATGTATGATAACAGTTTACTCGTATTGCATAGCATGGTGTCATTGAATTGGTGGTTGAATTATTTATAAAATTTGTAATCAGTTTTATTAGTATGAGTGGTTGTCCTTGTCATTTAACCAACTAAATAGGATGCACAATAGGAAGGTTAAATAATTCTAAGTGTATTGTGTGTCGGTGTGTATACGTAAATATTTTATGTGCAATTTTAAATTCATTGTAATGAGGTCATCAAAGTATTGATTCACGGGTTTTATTTATTCGTCGTTGCGCATTTATGTTAATATTTCGTATATGGTAAATAAAGGGGAAGGTATACGTTATCTAAATTATTGTTAGTAGAAACAGTTGGATGAGTAAATACAATTGTAGGTCTTAATCATTAGCGGGTTCAGTTGAACTTGAAGGATTCACCGCGTCGAGCAGAATTCGAACTTGCGACCTTTCGGAACACTGGTCCGATCGCTCTGACCGGCTGAGCCATCGAGGCTTGCTCAGCCTCGGTGAATCTTTCTATCAAGCTCCGTCCTTGCTTACGTCAGAGGGTTACGTATTTATCTAGTGCTCTTTAGAGTATGGTTTCTGAGTAGACAATTTATTAGGTTTCTCTAATTGAATATGATTTCCTATCATATTTAATCCATTTATTTATTCTATATAATTAACCGTCATTCATTCTCGAATTATATGCTTCAAGTAAATTAGTAGTTACCTTTGCATTAGTTTATTTTATAACGATAAAAATATTTATTCTTCGTTGTAGTTAAAGTTTTAGTTTCAGTCTTGATAAATGAGTAATTCTACATATCCCACAATAGGGCGTAAAATTAGTAAGCCAACTATGGAAAATACGTTTTGTTAATCCTTGGTTATTTATCAAATTCCCGGTTACATCGGCTGAGAGGGCGCCTTCACCGTAAACTTCTGAAGGATCGTTGCCGCAGCGTGAGTGAGCGCTTCGGTGGCCGTATGCAGCTTCGGGCGTACAGATCTTCGGCCTGTCCAGTTGGACCCATCTTGAAGCCTTGACGAGCACTTCAGGGAGCTGTCAGCAGAGCTAAGGCAGGCTAAGGCTACTGCGAGACTTCGGCGCCATTGCGAAGAGTCAATCCATCCAGCAGAAGTCAGTCCTCCAGGTGTGTTGTTTTTGATTTATTGCTTTATGCTCATTTTCATTTGTGCCGTATTAAATTTCAGTGAAATTAGTATTCACCAGCATATTTGAACATTAGTGTGCGTTATGCCACCGTAATAAAATTCTACTAAGGTTCGATAAATTGAATATGATGGTATATGCATTGATTTCGTTTAATCACTATAATAGGAAATTACATTATCTAGCTAGTCATGGTGGTGGCATGCAGGTGCACATGGAAGCTAGTACCATGTTAATTGTGTAACATATTCGTTAATTAATGTTTTCTATGTCTTGCATGCAAATACCATTGTACATTTCCAAGCAATGATTACGTTAAAGGTTTCTACAGCTTATTCAAATAAATAAACATTATTGAGCAGTTTGTTGCTCAATATACGGCTAAATAATTTAAGTGGTTAAATCCACGTAATTATAAACAGTAAATTATTAAGATATTTACTTTATCTTTTCTTGACGGTGTTTGTTAGACACTGATTGAGAAACCTTTATTACTTATAGAGTCAAATAGTGAAAATTATAATTAGGTTGCCCAATAAATAAATGTAGATACTTTGAAAGGTTCAATATTTAGTACAATTGGCTACCTACCTAAAAAAAAAAATATATATATATATATATATATATATATATATATATATACATATATACCATAGTACGGAGAAACACCTTTACTATTACAGTTATAAACTTGTACATGTATGTGTTTTCCGGTACACGAGCATCGGACGTACTACTGCTGCACGTGGCACGCTGCTCGTTGACATCGTGAGTTCATCACTGCCAGAACAACGGCGGCTACCCTGAGCAAACTCCAGAGGCCAGAAGCAGCAGCCAGTGATGATGCTTCTCCACGTTGCCACGTATGGTGATATACGAAAAGTGTTCTTGTGAGTTAGTTCCATACTTCTCTTTATTACACCGACGGGTGATTGCAAATTATCCGAATTTGGAGGTTACTTAATTAAGAGATTGATATTTATAAATGTAGACGCTCTATACCAATAAATAGGGCTCTATTATGTTTGATTCAACCATATTTGAATAACATGCAACTTACCTAGTAATTTATATCAGATTGTTGTGATTTCATAATGTGAGGATACCCGAGTACGAAGGACTTATAATATATATACATACTTCATGTTGACGTTTACTCTTATCGTCTAGATTTAACAATACATTTTATTTAAGTATTAACGCTACTGTTAACGAAGTTGACATCTACAATAAACTATTGATAGTATATATAAGTCCTAAGTTACTCGTACTTCCTTTCCACTGATATAGCTCGGCTGTTAGTTATTTGTAAATCACACGATCTTTCCACTGAAGGAATAGATAATACTTTATGTTGCACTAGTTAAATGATACTTGAAGTCAAAATGGTTTTAATCATCGTAGATGCCTTGATTTTGGTATGTAGCTCGGATTGCGTGAATTGCGAATGATTTGTGATAGCTGACATCTCATGGATATCATTTTCAGAATGCTATTGTTGACATAAATATAGATTGGTCATACAAGTAAACTTAATATCTATATAATGATTCTATATCATTAAGTATATAGACTGATAGTAATCTCGTCAACAGCATCTGTCCATTTATATACTAAAATGTGTATATATATATATATATATATAAATCACACACCATATTTATTTATAATATTGTAGTCGTTGAGAACCAGTCACAATGGATATTATTTAAATAGTGATTGTCCCAACGATGAGGTAGTTATAACTGGAAATGTCAAGAAGTTGTAAAGACTCCTTCCAGTTATGACAAAAGGTACTTGGTAACAAAGGTAACGGTATTACCCAAAATTATTTATTAATATTTATGCTAAGCAAGGGTTTTGATCCAGGTTGATGGAATACGCAACTGTGTTTTATTATAGGGCCAGACCGATCTTCCAACAGTGGTATTCTGTCTTTAGTGGATCTAGCTTGGAGATCTTTGAAAAGGGTGATCCATGTGAACTTATTATATTCCAAAATAGACTGCTTGGATGAATTTTATATGATTCATACAAGACGTATATTTTTCTCAGAGATCTCGACTGTGAATTCATTCTAGAGAAAATATGCTACTTCGATGAGTCTAGATTAGATTCATACAGGAAGTATATTTTAAGGTAGGGATTGAATTGATTCTTTGACGAGTTTACTCGCTGATCTCGCACCACGAGAGTCTGTATCATTTGTTTGCCGATAGTAAACCGTTAAAGACTCCAATATATATAAATATATCATATGCTTAACTATTTTATCATATGGAAGAGGCGGTTTGCATTGGAGTCAATGATGATATAGGTAATATGTACAGAACTCTACTGTGAGAGGATTATACATTACTGAGATTTACGAATGTAAAGCTCAGTTATGCGGTCAAATTAGTCTATAAGTACAACTTCATTTTAAGTATGATTCAACTTTGAAATAAAGCCTTATTGTAAACGCTAAGCAATTTGATTACATTATTGGGTAAAAGGTAACAAACCCTACTCCAACTGGCTTATAAAACGAAATAATAGTTGTGTTCTTACATATATCGAATAACAAATACAATAGAATGGCTGGTTTCATAATATTAGAGGCTGCCCTCATATTGTTGACGTGTTTATGGCCGTGCTGGGTGCTATTGTCTATTAACTAATTAGAATAGGCTCCGGTGTCTGAGCATACTCGTCATTCTTATCCACACGTGAGATGTTCCAATATGCTAGTCGGGCTGGTTGGTGGTGCATGTATGCTTGATAGGGCCGGGTTAACCTAAGATAATGTATACGAATGCAAGTCTAATTTATAAGGGCTAACCCATTAGGGTATGCATGTTCAATGATAGGGCCTACCTGAGGGATTTGCTAATCAGCATTCCCATTAGGGTTTGCATGTTCGTCACCTGAGGGTTACGCATTCGTATACAAGTCCAAAAGACGTTTATCTTATGGTTCTGCATGGAATAACTCACGTTGTGACCCTTTGCGCAGACATAGCTTAGCCTATAGTATCGGCGTATGCTCGGTAATTTTATGAGGTGTAAAAAGTAGCCTTATAGTTGACTGCAATCATCTATTCTATTTTAACGATAATCTTGATTAATATTAAGATTTTAATGAGCCAGAGTTCCATTATCCTATTCCCATATATCTATATTATGACACGTCACGTTATGATCACATTATTAATATTACAATCTTTTAATAAAATGACATTAATCATTATAACATAATATAATTACCTTTTATGTTTAACTTATTACAATTACAGATTTTACTGCATAAAGGAAAATCCTTCTGGTTTATCGTATATACAGTAGTATACAGTGTACATAGTGAATTCAATATTTTGCTTTATTCAATGCTTATGTAAGATTTTTACATAGTCAACAATAGCATTATGTAGGGAGTAGGTATGTATCACAATAGTAGTTGGTATATGATTGTGATGTTAAATATTGAGGAGGTTATAATTAAATACTTGTTTTAACAGTTTGTAGGTTAAGTAGGATGTTACCAAATTTTACTTGTTTTATGTAAAATTATATTTATTTCTTTAATTTCTGGTTCTCTGTATTTGTTTGAGCATTGTTCAGATTTAATTCTGTTGTTTAGCGTTTCTCACACCTCAGGAGACCTTGGTTATTACTTATCATAATGTAGTTCAATATGTACCACTATTTTTATAAATTGTGTGTCTTTAATCTTTACAAAATTTATTATGTATGTGTACAGGTTAAACTTGGGCGTCAGAGTTTTTTTCACCGCTATAGTTTTTCTCTGGCATATTTTGGCTCTTGAACTGTAGCGGTATATCTAATGTGACCTAACGGTTACATTAGATATAATAGTTTCTAGAGACATTAAATTTTCCATTAACAGTAATTTCTTATTACTTGAATAAATTTTCTTATTAACTTATATGTTGTTTAAATCCTATTATTTCCCTTAGTGATAAGATCCTCGCTTTCAAAGAAAAGTTTCAGTTAAAGCTTTAGGTAGGTTCAGCTTTAAAATATTATTGGTTAGTATAGGTGAGTTTTTACAACTGCAAAGCATTTTGTTTTAATTATATTTTTTACACTAAAATATTACGTTCAGTTAGTTAAGATATTATGACTGCATAAGCGGTTTATTTTTAAACATCGTTTTTTTAATGCCGTGTTGCACTCTCATAATTGAAATGAGACTAATGACACCTCACACGTCATAATCCATCAAACGATGTAGGTTATAGGGCGTGCAAAAGGAATATTTTCTCAAAAATTTACTTTATCTTTATAGCGCAATCATTGGAGAATTTGCCTTACAAAAGGTGGAGTAGAAAATGTTTTAATGGTTATTGGAAGGCTACAGGATGGTTATTAAAATACTAGATTTGAGACCTTGAGGGGGTGGAGCGTTGGCCGCCATCTTGGTTTAAACGTGCCATAAGTCCGTTTTTGAACCTTGGCGCTTAAACGGTTATCAGTATGCCTAAAATGTCTATAGAATGTATGAAGAAGATAAAATTGTCTACAATATTTCCATTCACAATATATCTATAAGTCTTACAGATATAAAGATACAGGGGTGAAAAAGTGTACATTTTCTCTTCCCCCCCCCCCCCCCCTTTATATCATAAGAATTTTATTTATTAGCTTCAAAGTTTTGTGCTTCGAGATAAGGAAATGAAGTCTCTACCACAGTTCTGTCATCTTCTAATGATTCTTTTAAAAGATATTCAAAAGTTGAATTCACCCCCTAGAGCGCTTATAGAGGGGGTGAAAGTAGTAAGTCTCACACACAAAATCAATGTTCTATTACTCATCATAAAATACTACTAGGCCGTTGTCAGGTATAGCTTTCGATCAATTCGGGTATAATTAATTTAGATTTGACAAAAAACATACATATTTTCATACAAAAAATTTTTTTTAAGAAAGTGCTTGAAAATATTTTTATTTTTTAAAACTTCATATGTGACATTGTCATGGTAAAGGTAATATATTCTCGGTATTGAGTTATTGGTACCTCCTTATTGTTCAAAACATTCTCCTTCATATGCAAAAAAAAAGAGATCGCTATGTTGAGTATTTTTTTTTTTTTTTTTTTTGAAGTTTCAACATGTCTGTGTACTCTTTTGAGATGTTTGTGGGCGGCAATCCTTGATGTGTGTTTATTTGTATGATAAAATTTTAATTATTTGTTCCGTGTTATTTTTAATTAATAATACTAAAATAGATGATAAATTATATTAATCAAAGCGTGGCTCATCTGACTGTTTAGTTATCGTTTCTGTACCGTAAATGGAAAGTTTAAAATTGGAGTAATTACATAACTGTTTTTAGTGTTCAATAATACTATTTAATTATTTATTATTTTAAGCAATTGCTTTCATTCTGTAGCCCAAGTAATTGGAATATTTGAGAACTGTATTGACTAACAATGATAGCGCGCCATTACGCAGGCGGTGTGATGTGATCCCAGGTGGTCTGACCTGGACGGGTAGGATTGGAAAGGTTATTTAAGCGGTGCATGCCCCTTGTTTTTGGTCATTCTTTTGCTAAGCCTAATTGTATAAACAACTGAGCACTATTCTTTTGCAAATAAATATTATTTCTATAAAAGTGAGTTGTTACTTGAGACGTCTGTTCCTGTTACAATGGATAGTGGTGCAACCTCGGAGCAACCTGATAACCGGGGTAATCAGGCGAATAGCGGGACAGCACCGACATATTCGACTTTAAAGTTTGAAAGCCTAAAAAACCTAGTTATAGGTTGAAGTTATGGAGATAGCGGTTTTAAAATGTTCCCACATACATTATACTACTCGACAAATCATATGTTGTCTCTAACATTTTACATTTTATAGAAATAATATAATAATAATGCACGTAGGGTCAAGAATCAAAAATAAAATCCATACTAATATTATAAATGGGAAAGTGTATGTGTTTGTTTGTTTGTTTGTCCGTCTTTCACGGCAAAACGGGACGACGAATTGACGTGATTTTTTAAGTGGAGATAGTTGAAGGGATGGAGAGTGACATAGACTACTTTTTGTCTCTTTCTAACCCCCTACTTCCCTAAAATGGGGGGGGGGGAAAGTTTGTATGGGGCATTCCGGGGGGCAAAGGGGAACCGTGTTACCTCGCATTTAACGCGAGCGAAGCCGCGGGCAAAAGCTAGTATTTTATATAACTCAAAATCGAAAGCTTTTCAGCTGGCTTATGTTGATTTCTGAATATGATGTAGGCAAGGTTTATAATAAAAATAATGAAACAACCATATCTCAAGGCATAATTTTTTAAATAATAAAACAAAAAAAATCAACACTTACATACAAAATCAACATTATAATTTTTAACTCTCATAGTTTACGTTAATTTAGGAACAAAACTAACGATCAAGTGTAAGTAAACACAAAAGTAAAGTAGTTTTCTATCAAAAAAGTGACTTCAAACCCATAATTATTTTTGCATGTTTTTAAAGTGGGTCATTCCACTCATACAATAGATTGTTATTAAATCAAATACAAACATTGAAAACATTGAAAAAATAATCAACCCAACAGGACTTGAACCTGTATCGATACGCCTTGCCGGGGCTCGATCGCTTTACCAATAAAGCTATGGGTCAAGTTACTGAGTTGACGAAGTTTTTCAATGCCTTCAATCATCTTTTTGCATTTATTTTGATCTACTTCGGCTTTACAGCAGCCGTAAGCGACATCTAGGTACTAACTACTAGAGTTAGATACCCTTCCCGCCGACACTATCGCAAGTGTCACAACGGCAATATAGAGGGTGCTGCTATCAACTCATAATTATTTTTGCATGTTTTTAAAGTGGAGCATTCCACTCATACAATAGATTGTTATTAAATCAAATACAAACATTGAAAACATTGAAAAAATAATCAACCCAACAAGACTTGAACCTGTATCGATACGCCTTGCCGGGGCTCGATCGCTTTACCAATTAAGCTATGGGTCAAGTTACTGAGTTGACGAAATTTATCAATGCCTTTAATCATCTTTTTGCATTTATTTTGATCTACTTCGGCTTTACAGCAGCCGTAAGCGACATCTAGGTACTAACTACTAGAGTTAGATATCCTTCCCGCCGACACTATCGCAAGTGTTACAGCGGAAATATAGAGGGCGCTGCTATCAACTCATAATTATTTTTGCATGTTTTTAAAGTGGGGCATTCCACTCATACAATAGATTGTTATTAAATCAAATACGAACATTGAAAACATTGAAAAAATAATCAACCCAACAGGACTTGAACCTGTATCGGTACGCCTTGCCGGGGCTCGATCGCTTTACCAATTAAACTATGGGTCAAGTTAGTGAGTTGACGAAATTTTTCAATGCCTTCAGTCATCTTTTTGCATTTATTCAATGTTTATTCATTGTTATTTTTTCAATGTTTTCAATGTTTGTATTTGATTTAATAACAATCTATTGTATGAGTGTATAATAGGTACTAGGGCTATTACTATTTATTGACTCCACGGTTAATCGTTGATCAGAAGGAAAAGTCACTTGTAACACAATATAACAAAGTTTATTGATAATGAAGGACACAGTACATAATATGTTTACACTCAGTAATGACTCTACGTAAAGCTAGGGGAGTGCACTGAGAACCGGGCTAGTCGCAAGGCGGAGGCGGGGGACAACTGGCGAGGCCCGCGCCTCGCGGTTCGTACGTGGAATGCGATGTCAGCATTCTTGTTATTACATGTGTCCCTACAATAGTCCTCCCCTAAAATTTGTAAAAATTTTTAAAAATAAAACTCCTGACTTCAATCAGCATGAATAGCTTGGTAACGCTTCGCTAGCGGTAGGCGTCTTACTTAATACCTCACTGTAACCGTATACCTACTGCACGCTCGGCACTTCCCGGCGGTCGGCGGGCGATACCAGGAATTCACGCTGATGCAATAATACACTAATATGACTACTGTAGTTTATAATAAAACATGTAACTGGAAATTAATGACACAATTTAAAGTAAGTACACATTATAAGGTTTAAAAACATAAAACTTTTACCAACTAAATAGCAGTTTTTTTTTTTAAACTTACATCTAACAACACTATCCGTAATGTAATGTCACTTGCACAAGGGAAATCTTTATCAGAGAAAAAGGAAATAAGTCACGCGTAAACCGTTGAGGGCTGCACCTCTTGTGGCGGCAGGGCCTGCACCTGGACCACTGGCGTCTGCACTCTCGCGGCACCAACCTCCTCATGTAACCAACGTCTGGTCTTCTTCACGCACAACCTCCTCAGTGCAAATAACAGGCTGATCCCTATCAGGCCTGCTACTACTATCAGTATAATGGATAACATGTTCAACTTGGACTCGACTTGCGTGACGTTTGTACTACTTGGGCCTGAGCTATAACCTCGTTATTCGTCTGTTTGCTCTGTCCGTAGCCCATCTTGTACTGTTGTAGTGAAAATATTCGTATAGAATGAAATTTACCGTAGACTACAACTTTTTAAATATGCAAAAATATGATCAAAATTGCAAACTAACAACATACTTTTTCTCTTGTGCAAAAGACTTACAAAGCAAAAACCTAAAAAAAATGTTGTGAAACGTGCGCTTGAAATGACATGATGCATTTACGCAACATCGTAAAATCAACAAAATACTTATTTCGAAATAGAGACTAAGTACAATTACTAATTAGTTCATCAACATAATACAATAACATGTGTTTTGAAACAAAATTCAATTACTCACAGCTTGACTGGTCGTAGCCTCACAACCAGTATAACTTGACCTATTGATATTCTGTCTCGAAACGAATAGGCGTGCGTACTACTCGCCCACTTTTAGTCGTTCTAAGGTTAGGTCGTACGTCTGTAGATTCAGATGTCAAGTTAGACTGTACGTCGGTAAATCTGTCTGTCTCAGTAGTCTCTCGGGTCAGCCCTAAGTCGCTTGAATCGTTTAATACGTACGCTGGCTTAAGCCGATCCATAGAGATGTTCGCTACCCGATCCTGAAGCTCGATCTTATAAACTTTCTCGTAACGTCCCAGAACCTTATACGGACCATCATACGGACATTTTAAAGGTTTCCTTACCGTAGCGTCCCTGACAAAAACGTGAGTGCAGGTTTCTAGGTCTGGATGCACGAAAAACGCTTTGGAATTACCATGTGACTTAATTGCTCGACTGTACTTACTGATGGTATGCCGTATTCGCTTAACTAAGTCTTCACCGTCTGCATCTTCGCTGGTTGTGACGTCATAAAAATCGCCGGGTATCCTAAGACAGCGTCCGAACACCATTTGTGCGGCACTTACCCCGTTGTCGCTGCGTAGTGCTGCGCGCATTCCAAGTATTACCGCCGGTAATTCATTGATCCAGGACGAATTCTTTAACCTAGCCTTGAGTGCTGCCTTCCAGGAGCGGTGAAATCTTTTTATCCTACCATTCGCCTGCGCATGATATGGTGAAGTTCTCAACTTTTTCACCCCTAGCAGCTTCATTAAACATTTAAACAAATTGCTTTCAAATTGCCTGCCCTGATCTGTTGTAAGCCTGAGTGGGCACCCGTAACGAGCTATCCACCCCTCAAATATGACTGTGGCCACTTTTTCCGCTGTTATATCTGTAACAGGAAAAGCCTCAGGCCATCTCGTCTGCCTATATATTATGGTAACACAGTATCTATAACCCTCTTCTGTAGTGGGCAATGGGCCTGTTATATCTAAATATATTTAAATGTTCAAATCTACCAGCCTCTGGGTACTCTGCAAGAGCTGTAACCGTGTGCCTAGATACTTTGGCTTTTTGACACGGTATGCAACACTTAGCCCATTTACCTACATCCCTATTTAATCCAGGCCAGAAAAATCTAGCCGCAACCATTTTTCTAGTGGTTCGTACACCTGGATGATTTAAGCTATGTACCGAATCAAAAGCTATTTTCCTAAAAGCACTAGGCAAATAAGGTCTCATATTGCTAGTAGCAGTTTCGCAATAGATTGCCTTATTGCCAGTGGGCAAAAATACCTTCTTGAAACGCGATCTGTTGCTTTCGCTCGACGCTTCGCTGGAAATGTAATGATCATGTTCCTGAGCGTCAGCGACTTCGTCGAAGTCGATTATTGTGGGACAGGAAACCGTTTCTATGCGCGATAAGCAGTCTGCCGGGATGTTGTTCTTACCTTCCACGTATCGGATGTCAGTGGTAAACTCGCTGATAAATAACAATTGCCTGGCCCTGCGAGGCGTTTCTTTGTTACTATCCACGTTCTTAAAGGCGTAAGTTAACGGCTTGTGATCGGTAAAAATGATTAAAGGTTGCCCTTCAAACATTTTTCTAAAGTACCGTACACCCATGAATATCGCTAAAAGTTCCCTATCATACGTACTGTATTTCTGCTGAGCACTGGTCAGTTTCTTGGAGAAATGCCCTAATGGCTTCCATGCACCATCTACCAATACCTGCAGCACAGCGCCGACCCCATAGTCAGACGCATCACTCATAAGTGCTATGGGAGCATCAACGCGAGGATCGAACAATGTAGCCGCGTTTTTCAAGCTTTGCTTACATTGTTCAAAAGCCTCCGTTGCCTCTGCGGTCCAAACGATCTTCGTCTTGTCCCTCTTCTTGCTGTTATGCAGATACTTATTGAGCTCTGCCTGGTGAGATGCTGCGTTTGGTAAGTGGGCACGATAAAAGTTTACCATACCCAAAAAACATCGTAACTCCTGTACCGTCTCGGGTTTCGGGTAGGCCGCTAATGTTTCAACCTTCTCTGGCAATGGCCGTATACCCTCTGTGGAGACTTCAAAACCTAGAAAATCTAATTTTGACTTACCAAAACAGCATTTTGTCACGTTGATGGATCCCAAACTGGTTGAGCCGCTCGAACACAGCTTGGAGATGCCGCTCATGTTCTTGCTCCGACTCGCTTGCTACAAGAATATCATCAATGTACACGAAAATAGAGTCAAAGTTAGAGAAAACCGTGGTGTCCATGAACCGCTGGAACGAAAAAAAAAAAAAAAAAAAAAAAACGTCTGGGCCGCATTCTTCAAGCCGGACGGCATTTTTGGGAATTCCCACAACCCAAATGGGGAAATTATTCTGTTTTCTCGATGTGTTCGTCAGCTATAGGGATGCAGTGGTACGCTCTGTTAATATCTAAAGTGGAAAAAATCTTTTTACCCGTCAGAATATACGTAAAGTCCTGTATGCGTGGAATTGGGAATCTGTCAGACTTTGTAACCTCATTTAATCGCCTGTAATCCCCGCATGGGCGAAGTTCGCCGTTCTTTTTTGGAACGACATGCAACGGACTCGCCCATGGGCTCTTTGATGGCCTACAGATACCCATTTCCTGCATGAGTCTAAATTCCTCTTTAATTTTCTTGTAACGGTCTGGTGGTAATGGTCGCGCTCTAGCAAAAATTGGTGGTCTCGTCGTCTCTATATGATGTCTCACACTATGACTGGGGGGATCTCTGAAATTAACTGGTTTTGTTATATTGGGATACCTACTTAGCAAGCTGTGAAAACGGTGATCAGCTTCAAGGACCTTGATCGATGGGTTAACACAGTGCTCCAATGACCCGATAACACTCAAATATGTTAAGCCATCGACCAACCTTCTAGCTAGCAAATCGACAAGTAGGCCATAATTAACAAGAAAATCCGCGCCTATAATCGGTTACTTTACATCAGCGATCACAAATGTCCATTTATAGGCACGTCTCAACCCAATGTTTAACTCTAGAGTCTTTAACCCGTAGGTTCGAATGTCAGTACCATTCGCTGCATATAGTTTACACACACTTTCACCGGTTGATAGTTTGTTCCTTACCGGTATAACACTGATGTCGGCACCCGTATCGATAAGAAAACGCAAACCACTGTTACTGTCCGTGATGCAAAGGCGGTGTGACGGTGGAGCTGTACAAGTTTCCGCCACCTCTTGTACTCTAGCTAGTTTCCCGACGTCGCAGTACTCCAGGAACACGGTGGTACGCAACGCTGCGCCTTCTCTCTATACCGGTAGTGGTATGTGCACAACCAGTCTGGGCTTTGAGGCGTTCTTCTGGAGCTGCTCCTCCCCCTCGATGTTGACGTACGCCGCGCGTTTCCCCTCGAAATGGATCTCCCTCTTTGCCTACAGCGACACTGACTTGCCTGCCTCTGCTGCCCTTCAAGATCGCGCAGCCTGCCGTCGAGTTTCTCAAGGCAGCCAAACTGCTGTCATGTCAGAAATTGGCGACGCTCTGCCCCGCGGAGTTGACGTCTGTACCTCGGATATGTGTGGAGTCGGTCTGACTGCCTCCAGCACCTTATCCGCAATGGCTGCCAGGTTGTCTAGGTTCTGGATATCGGCGACTGCCACCGCTGCTCTCGCTGCTTGAGGAAGGTGGTTCTGCCAAAGGATACACAAGGTCTGATCGGGCACCTTCCCTCTCGCCAGATCTTGCATCTTTCGTAGCAGATGTGACGGCTTCTGGTCTCCCAGCTCCATGTCGCTGAGGAGCTTCTGCAGCTGCGCTTTGGCTGAATCTTCATAAATTGCCAACAACTTCTGCTTCAGTGCCTCGTACTTGCCAGTCTCAGGTGGCTGCAGCAGCAGATCAGTAATCTGTCCAATGGCGCTCTTCGTCAGTTTACCGAGGACGAGGTCATACCTCGCCTGGTCCTTTAGGTGTTGCGGATTCAGGATTGCTTCAATCTGTAGGAACCAATGCCTCGGCTGATCCGCCCAAAATTCTGGCAACCTGGATGCGACCGTGACGGTAGCCAGGTCCAGCTGCTCGCTGGTTCTTGGAAACCCTGCAGGCGGCGCGCCTGCCAATGGCGGCGCCATGCCTTGCGCCCCGGCGGCGGGCACTCAGCTTGTTCCGTTTGTCATCTTTTATTACTTTGGCGTTAAAATCACCAACTGTCCTTGCCCCGGTTCACTGCCCCAAAATGAGTTGCTCCCGCAAAACAGAAAAAAAAATACCACTGTCCGTATAAAACTGTCTATAAATTCACCGAACGTTTAAAGTCACTGCGTTTCTATCGGGGTCACCACTTATAGGTACTAGGGCTATTACTATTTATTGACTCCACGGTTAATCGTTGATCAGAAGGAAAAGTCACTTGTAACACAATGTAACAAAGTTTATTGATAATGAAGGACACAGTACATAATATGTTTACACTCTGTAATGACTGTACGTAAAGCTAGGGGAGTGCACTGAGAACCGGGCTAGTCGCAAGGCGGAGGCGGGGGACAACTGGCGAGGCCCGCGCCTCGCGGCTCGTACGTGGAATGCGATGTCAGCATTCTTGTTATTACATGTGTCCCTACAAGTGGAATGCCCCACTTTAAAAACATGAAAAAATAATTATGAGTTGATAGCAGCGCCCTCTATATTTCCGTTGTGACACTTGCGATAGTGTCGGCGGGAAGGGTATCTAACTGTAGTAGTTAGTACCTAGATGTCGCTTACGGCTGCTGTAAAGCCGAAGTAGATCAAAATAAATGCAAAAAGATGATTGAAGGCATTGAAAAATTTCGTCAACTCAGTAGGGGGCGTCCATTAATCGCGTCATACATTTTTGGCTTGTTTTAGACCCCTCCCCTCCCCCATGGTGATCTTTGGTGATATTTTCAGGACCCCTCCCCCCCGTCCAATATGACGTGTAATTTTTTTTGCTAACCAAATTTAAGTACAGTTTTCTAACACATTAACCTACGTAACGTACGTACACGTGAAGGGTAAATTAATGAAACTACATGGATACCTCACCGTTTAATTAAAATTATCTTTAATAGAAAAGAAACCGGCCAAGTGCGTGTCGGACCACGCATAATCGAGCGTACCTACAATCGAAAAACTAATATAATAAGGTCGTATCTGCCTATGAAAGAAGTTTTCTTGGAGATAACTCCATAGTTCCTAAACCGATAATGTTTATAAAAATTTTCCTTCAAAGAATATACAATGATGTATCTTCTCAATTTTTTTCATACTTTTTGGATTTCCGGTTCAAAAGTTACAGGGGGGCACAATTTTTTTGAATTACGGAATGATCATTCTTAAAATATTCCCTAAATGAAAAAAATTTTTTAAACAAACCTCAATGTTATCAACCGACTTCAAGATTTCGAAGGAGGAGGTTATCAACTCGTCGGAATCTTTGTTTATGCTAATTTTTTTTTGTATGTTCTCCGATTATTCGAAGACGGCTGGACCGATTTGGAAAATTATTTTTTTGTTTTAAAGAGTATACTTCACAGTTAGTCCCACTGTAACCAGGTCAGGATCTAATGATGGGATCCTGTAGAAATCGACGGAACTCTTCAACTATTATAGGCAAAGCCATAGTGATTTGAGTATTTTTTACAGCAGCTCGAACATTTGCTTTTGGAAAGGTGGAGGCTAAGTGAAGTCGGTTCTTTTTTGATTAAAATTATTTTTAAATAAGTACCTATATTACCTATCGAGTGATGTGCTACATGTTGATATTTGGTAAAAAAAAATTTTGACAAAAAGTTACATGTCTGGAGTGTCACCCTAAAACTGTATTTTTCAGGAATTTTACTACAAAACTTAGTAGCGGCATACAAAATACACCTTATGTTAAAATTTTATTAAGATATGTTTCATAGATTCCGAGTAAAATTGCTGTGACATACGGACGGACATAACGAAACTATAAGGGTTACGTTTTTGCCATTTTGGCTGCGGAACCCTAAAAACATACTTCACAAAATAATATTTCAAATATGTATCTCATAAAAATTAGTCCCAAGACGTAAAAAACCTTGTCGTGGAGGAGTTCCATTCTGGTTTTCACGAGCAGTTTCTATTTCACTAAATAGCACTATTTAAATGCAATTGTTTGGTTTTTAGATTTAAAAAAAATCGCTATACGTCTGCTTAAGGTTGCAGGAATTCCCTTGATTCCTCGTGGATCCCGTCATTAGAAATGGATTTTAACAAAAATGAGATCAATCTAAGAGACGCCGTGCATAAAGCATAGCGACGCCACGCCTGCTCAAATGAACGCTGAAGTGCCAACTGCGAGGCAAATTTCCGCGCGCAAATTTTACTCTGGTTTCGACAGTTTGGTTCATTTAAAAGTTGATACTTTTTATTTTATTGAATATAATACAGTAGCACGGAGAAACAAAAAAATTACACGTGATATGTGTCCATACCCCCCCTCCCCTGTGGTGATCATTGGTGATTTTTTCTTGACCCCCTCCCCCCCTATACAATATGACGCGATTAATGGACGCCTCCTAACTTGACCCATGGCTTAATTGGTAAAGCGATCGAGCCCCGGCAAGGCGTATCGATACAGGTTCAAGTCCTGTTGGGTTGATTATTTTTTCAATGTTTTCAATGTTTGTATTTGATTGAATAACAATCTATTGTATGAGTGGAATGCCCCACTTTAAAAACATGCAAAAATAATTATGAGTAGCGCCCTCTATATTTCCGTTGTGACACTTGCGATAGTGTCGGCGGGAAGGGTATCTTACTCTAGTAGTTAGTACCTAGATGTCGCTTACGGCTGCTGTAAAGCCGAATTAGATCAAAATAAATGCAAAAAGATGATTGAAGGCATTGATAAATTTCGTCAACTCAGTAACTTGACCCATAGCTTAATTGGTAAAGCGATCGAGCCCCGGCCAGGCGTATCGATACAGGTTCAAGTCTTGTTGGGTTGATTATTTTTTCAATGTTTTCAATGTTTGTATTTGATTTATTAACAATCTATTGTATGAGTGGAATGCTCCACTTTAAAAACATGCAAAAATAATTATGAGTTGATAGCAGCACCCTCTATATTTCCGTTGTGACACTTGCGATAGTGTCGGCGGGAAGGGTATCTAACTCTAGTAGTTAGTACCTAGATGTCGCTTACGGCTGCTGTAAAGCCGAAGTAGATCAAAATAAATGCAAAAAGATGGTTGAAGGCATTGAAAAATTTCGTCGACTCAGTAACTTGACCCATAGCTTAATTGGTAAAGCGATCGAGCCCCGGCAAGGCGTATCGATACAGGTTCAAGTCCTGTTGGGTTGATTATTTTTTCAATGTTTTCAATGTTTGTATTTGATTTAATAACAATCTAAGTGACTTCAAAGTTTAGACTTTTAACATGATTTTTTGTATGTAAAGTGATCTAGGGTACCACATTGTCGCTATTCTTAAGTTGAGAGAAATAAGAATTTTACTTCCATTATTTAACATAGTGTCCGCACTATAAGTGCATATATCTAATACAAATATTATTATGAATCAATAACATAACTTATTTTATAAAAAAATAACAGTCTTTTCGTCATCTTTACTAATTTAGATCAAGTTTGTTAGTTTAACATTCCTTAGGGTCCCACATTGTCGCATTATGACTTATGAGATCAAACTTATTATTAAGACTTACTATAATAAAATTATTACTTACAAAAGTAATAATTTGCATTTAACATCATTATGAAAATGATTTACACTATTCAACCTCGCACTTAGGGGTACATAAGTGCTGACGCCAAGTCATTTAAATTCTTACGTCTTATTGAGAGATTGGTGACTTTTTACGAGTATTAACTGATTATCTATACGGTTCAGAAGCTTGTTAAATATAAGTCAACTATATTTTCTGTTAGAAAGTTTTGATTTGTCACTAACTTATATCCCGCCCCTTATTTATATTTAAGTTTTTGTTATGCAATTAATTCAAAGCATCTGCCAGGCACCCGGATTATTAAAATCGTTAGTATGGCACACTAACTAGAGAAATTTTTATTTCTCTATGTAGTATACGGGAGCGAATGATACGACCGGCTTGCTTCAGAACTGGTTTATTACTGTCATACATGACACTCCTCCCACGCTGATTCTGGGAACCTGATAACAAACAAATAATCACTGGGTAAAGTAAACATCGTGAACAACAGAGACTTACAAACTAAAACTTATAATTTACGACCTTATCTCTAGGGCGCAAGTTAACGCGACGAGCGCCAAACTCACACATGGGCGCATCATCAGTAACAATAGGTGACACGGAATCCGTAGTCTCCATAAGAGCGGTGTCCACGTGTGAGTGTTGCGCTTCAGTCATCCCCTCCGCGTTTACATTTTGCTCCAGGTCTGACTGTGGCGTCGCAGACGCCGAACCTGCGATCAGCTGTTCGTCATCTCGCGATATAATAGAATCGGCAATGACCTCATCTTCTTCGCATTCAAAAAATTCGTCATTAATAATATGTCGTTCGCTTGCATGCGAAGAGTTAGGTATTACCGCTTCTTCTTCTGCGGAATTTGGCTCAGCAATACTTAACCTAGGCGGTTCTGGGTTAATAATATTTTGTGACGACAAATCAGAACAATCGTAATCAGTACTGATCGGTGCATAATATCGTCTTAATTGATCAACATGGCGTTTACATACGCCGAGACTGTTTACAAATACTGTATACATTCTATTACCTAACTTATTAACAATCCTACCTAATAGCCAAGTAGGTTTTTGGGATATGTAACAACGAACCCATACATCATCTCCAGTCTCAAACAATCTACATCGTTTAGTGCCAACGTCAGGAATGGATATTTTAAGTTGTTGTTTTGGTAAAATTAAGTGCAACCGTGTGCGTAGATCTCGACCAAACATCAATCTAGCCGGTGAGTCACCGGCCGCGCAGTGTGGCGTAGTACGGTATTCAAATAAGTACCTCGCTAATTGCCTATTTATTTCTATGATCGTCGACTTAGAATTATTTTGTAATATGCATTTTAACATCCTTTTACACAATTTTACGTATATTTCGGCTTGCCCGTTGCTACAAGGGTGATAGATAGGAGAAGTTAAATGTTTTATTCCATTAGAGTGACAGAATTTGTTAAATTCGTCGTTACTAATCTTTGGATCATTATCCGATACAATTAATAACGGATACCCAAACACGTAGAACAACATGGCTAATTTACTAACTAGTGTCTTTGTGGATAAATCATTCATATATATGCATTCTACCCACTTACTATAACTATCTACTACGACAAGGAACACTTTCTGATCATATTGAGCATAATCGATGTGTATGCGCTCCCACGGGCCGGATGCGCGCGGCCAGGGCCGGAACTCTGCGCGCGCGGGCGCGGCGCGTAGTGCGCTGCACGTACTACATGCAAGAACCATGCGTTCGATTTCCGAGTCGATACCCGGGAACCAAAACTTACTCCGTGCTAAATTTTTTGTTTTAACTACGCCAAAATGACCCTTATGTAACTCCTTAATCAATTGTTCCCGATATATTTGTGGGATAACAATCCTATGTCCGCGTAAAATACAGCCGTCCTCCACGTCCAAATCATTTTTACAATTATAGTATGGTAAAATATTTTTACACTTTATCTTACGTGGCCATCCAAAACGAATGTACTTAGATACCATCTGCAGTACCTTATCTTTCAATGTAGCCACCTTGATATCATCGAATAAAACAGGCAGTGTACTATCCGTAATGAAATTAAGATATGACCCGCCCCTGCAAATGTCCTGTTCGCTATCTGTGTCAATGGGTGACCTTGAAAAGTAATCCGCTATGGCATTTTTTTCACTTGTTATATATTGAATTTTATAATTGTATGCGGACAAGAAAATTGCATACCGCTGTAACCGCGAAGCTGCCATAATAGGAATCCCATTTTTTTTTCCAAATATGGCTAATAAGGGTTGATGGTCGGTTTTAAGTATGAAAGGTATGTCGCGACCATATAGGTATTGGTGAAAATGCCTAACGCCAAAATAAATGGCTGCGGCTTCTTTATTGATCTGGCTATATTTTTTTCACTCGCTGATAAGGACCTCGAGGCAAATGCGAGCGGTCTCTCATGACCCTCGTCGCCTTGCGCCAGCCAGGCGCCAAGGCCACCCGGGCCCGCGTCAACTGTAAGCACCAGACGTGCCGCGGGATCAAAATGAGTCAACACCCTGTCAGAAGCTAATTCTCGCTTTATCGTATTAAAAGCATTCTCGTGCCTATCATTCCATACCCAGGGAACGTCTTTACGAAGCAACTCGTGTAACGGACTCAGTGTGGATGCGGCGTTAGGAATAAAATTGCGATAGTAATTTATAACTCCCAGGAACCTTTTTACATCCATGACATTTTTTGGTATAGGCGACCCTAAAATTGCTTCAGTTTTTTTTGGACACGTTCTAATGCCATGCCTGTCGATGACGTAACCTAGGTATGTAACACTTGGGCGGAAAAATTCGCATTTGTCTTTTTTTAACCGTAGGCCGGCGTCCCGTAATCTATGGAGTACCTCACGCAACCTAAACATGTGTTGTTCCCTCGTGCTGCCTGTGACGCATACATCATCAATCCAACAGGACACACCTTCGATACCGGCTAGCAACGTCTCCATCGTCCTTTGGAAAATGGCCGGCGCATTGGCCAAACCATAGACAAGGCGGGTGTACTTAAATAGCCCCCGTGACGTGTTTATGGTAGTAAACTCCTGAGATTGATCCTCGATAGGAAACTGGTTGTATGCGTCACTGAGGTATATCTTAGTATAAGACTGGCCTCCTCCTATTTTCGCAAAAACTTCCTCAATTCGCGGCATTGGGTACCTATCCACATGCATATCTTTATTCAAGGTTACCGAATAATCTCCTGCTATACGTACTTTACCGTTAGGTTTTAAAACGGGAACTATAGGTGTAGCGTAGTTTGAAAAATTTACCGGTACCAAAATACCTAACTTGGTTAACCGGTCAATTTCTTCTTCTACCTTATTTTTTATAGCGAAAGGTACGGTTCACGCTTTAAAAAACTTAGGTTCGGAATTTTCTTTGAGACTAAACTTAATTTTAAATTTATTGAATGTACCTAAACCATCCTCCCATAATTCTGCATACTCATTAATCAAACTTCCCACATCGGTTTCATCATTATGCACCGACAGTTTATTTGTAAGTATTGGGCACAATTTAAATCCAAATTTAAACATAAAATCACGACCTAATAGCGGTGGCCCTCCGTTCTCAACAACGTAAATGTTAATCTTATTTATAATACCTTGATAATTAATATCAACTGTGAAATAACCCAACGGCGTGATTTTGTGTCCATTATACACACATAATTTTATAGATGTTTCTACTAGGAGTTGTTTAGAAAATTGAGCCATATACATTTTTTTTGAAATCACAGAAAGTCCAGAACCGGAATCGAGTTCCATTTCAACTTCTTTATTATTAATATTTACACGCAAAAGAATAGGAGCATAATTTTCATACCTTAGGTTAAAAAGTTCACATTCCTTACAGTCTTGACAAGTAGTATCCGAATCTCGTCCTTGAGTTTCGACACAATTGACCCGAACCTTACAAACTTTCTTTAAATGTCCTTTTTCACCACACTTCTGGCAACGCAAGCTTTTATAGCGACACTTATCACTATTATGGTTTTTCATTCCGCATACGAAACATCGAGGAACATCACTATCGCGCTGATATCTCGAACTGGAGGCCGGGGTCGCGCGGCCGGGCGCGCGGCGGTCGGGCCCGTCGCTCGACCTCCCGTCGCTGCCTACCCGAAACACCGGCTCCTGCTTCACTATCACGTCAACGCCAGATGTATCCACCTTTTTTGCCTCGCGTGCACACTCAGCTTTCTCCGCAATTTCCAGTGCCTTCGTGAAGGTCAACTTTTTACAATCTTGCTCAAATAGCTTGTCCCTTTCAGGGCCCATGCCCAACCCGAGGACGAAACGGTCCAGCAGAACCATCTCTAAGGCGGATCCGAACTCGCAGTAACACGCGAGACCCCTTAATCGCGCCGCCCAGTCACCTAGGGTTTCACCAGGGCTCCTTGTAGCACCGTAGAATTTTGCCTTCTCAACGAACGAACACTGCTTTGGTTTAAAATGCTTATCGAGTACCTCAACCAGTTCTTTGTACGTTTTGTTTTCAATGTCATCTGGGTATACGAGATTACGTAACAGCCGGTACGACTCATCCGAAAAGTATGTTAACAGCACTGCACTTTTATGTTCATCCTCGATGGAATTCAAAAACAGAAATTTTGTTAATTTTCCCTTAAAAATCAACCAATCGCCAGTTTTGTGATCAAACACCGATAATTTACCTAAATACGACATTTTTTTTTTTTAACTCGCGGGTAAGTTCACAACTCGTCTGCCAATGTAGTATACGGGAGCGAATGATACGACCGGCTTGCTTCAGAACTGGTTTATTACTGTCATACATGACACTCTATATAATAGCAAACCTATTTCCGTTGCCAGAGCAACGCGTGCGCAGCGTACAAGCAGCATATTCGTGGCGTATTAAGACGGTCTGGACGCACTTAAAAATTGTAAATAGGTAATTTTATTATCCTATGTAATCTATTTATTTATTTTTAACAATCCAATTGAATAAACTAACATAATATGAATTTTGATTAATATATTTTGTATCTAGTTGATTGATTTAGGTTTGTTTTGTTTTGTCTTAATAATTATTGTTTATTGACCACTATTGTTAAAAGGGTAACATAACATAAAGCTAAGTGAACGTAACGGGCAGCTGAGTTACGAACTGACAAGCAAATGGATGGGAGTAAACTGAGATTTAGACAACACGTGTTACTACATTTTCCAATGGCCCCGATATTACTTCAAGATTATGAGCGACAATGTGGTACCCTAGTCGGTATAGTTTGACTGTATTTTTTTCTTACTTTTAGTTGAAACGTTTAACTTTTTATCAATGCACCGTATTATTTTAAGTGTGTTGAAGCTATTTTTAATCAAAACCTATTTTCACTATTTTCGAGTTGATTAACAAAATCAGTGATATCTCGGAATCCATAAGCGACAAAGTGGTTCCCTAACCATGATGACGTCACATATAACTGTCAAGTTATTATTAAAATATCTTCTAGGCTTTAGAATTTTTTACATAATGCTTGAACAGTTGACTTTATGACAAAAATTCTACGATAAGTATAAAGACAATGAGTATGCGTAATATTTTCCTTCCTGTAACTTTGTATCTATAAGACGTACAGAATAAATACAAATAAAAAAAAAATTGAGTCTATAACTCTCGTAGACATTTTTGTCATAAAGTAAACTGTTCAAGCATTATGTAAAAAATTCTAAAGCCTATACGATATTTTAATAATAACTTGACAGTTATATGAAGTTTAAAAAATAAAAATATTTTCAAGCACTTTCTTTAAAAAATATTTTTTTTTGTATGAAAGCATGTATGTTTTTTGTCAAATCTAAATTAATTATACCCGAATTGATCGAAAGCTATACCTGACAACGCCTAGTAGTATTTTATGATGAGTAATAGAACATTGATTTTGTGTGTGAGACTTACTACTTTTACCCCCTCTATAAGCGCTCTAGGGTTGAATTCAAATTTTGAATATCTTTTAAAAGAATCACTGTGGTAGAAACTTCATTTCCTTATCTCGAAGCACAAAACTTTGAAGCTAATAAATATAATTCTTATGATTTAAGAAAATGTACACTTTTTCACCCCCTGTATCTTTATATCTGTAAGACTTATAGATATATTGTGAATGGAAATATTGTAGACAATTTTATCTTCTTCATACATTCTATAGACATTTTAGGCATACTGATAACCGTTTAAGCGCCAAGGTTCAAAAACGGACTTATGGCCATGAAGTTAAATACAATCTGGAGGTCATACTTCGACCACAAAGTGAGGCCGAAAGAGAGGGTAATGTAGGGGGCTGCATCTCATTCTAAGTAGAGTGACCATATGTACTTTCATGTATGTGGGATTGGGATAGTATGAAGATAAATATAAAATAAAATACGCTTGTCGTCTCTAATTAGTTTACTATTTTAAACTTATTGCTAGATCCAGGCATCTGGCAGCTATTTATCGGAGGACGTCAGAGTGACAGACCAGCAAAATATTTCAGTTAATAGGTAAAAACTGTCGAAGCCTATCGCTAATATAATAACAAAAAAGTAAAAACATTGCGTATCGCTACGGAAAAAAACAGTCGGTAGGCGACAAACAATACATTAACGTAACGTCATTTTGCACTATTTTCCCCCAACAGAAACTCCTGAAAATTATATAATCTTATTAATTACATGATACTGCACTGCATCAAACCTAGAACTGTAAGATATTTATTTCTTACAACTCGTTTGCATAACACCGATGAACAATTGCCAGAGGTCCGCGTCTTAAAAAAGGGGATAGTTAGTGTAGCAAACTAAAACTAAGTAAGTACAGGGGGTTCGTGGCTCTCACTATTGCGTCATGTCTGATGTGGACAGTTCTCCGACTTTAATATACTTAAAGGTAAATAAAGAAAACATCAATAACATCGAACTGCTCAATGGTTGACTGGAAGAGATCTCTTTCATGTACAAATATTGTATATTCTTCCTGTTGTATTTTTCTTTGTTGTACAAATGTTGTACAATAAAGTATATTTTAACAGTCTCCTAGCCTAGTCGGTAGTGACCCTGCCTATGAAGCAGGTCCCGGGTTCGAATCCTGGTCAGGGCATTTATTTGTGTGTTTATCACGGATATTTGTTCCTGAGTTATGGATGTTTTCTATGTATTTAAGTATTTATATGTATATATCTATTATATATATCGTCGTCTAGTACCCACAACACAAGCCTTATTGAGCTTACCGTGGGACTAGGTTGATTTGTGTAAGATTGTCCCATAATATTTATTTAATATTTATTTATTTATTTATAATACTGCCACTACTACAATTTTTTGTATGGCCTTGTGCCATTTTACGACCCTTTCGAAAGGGCCTAAAAAGACCCGCGGGCCACTCCTGTCCTGTGTAAGTAATACTTAGGAACAGACCATGTACTTATGTACATTTCTGTAAAAACAACAAAACCGACCCGTAGCTTGCCGACATCATAGTCACCCTATTGTTTGACAATCTTAACTTGTTGTTAAATCGTAAAATTGAATGATTGTGGATTACCGGTGAAAGGAAAGTCTACTTTATTGTTAAGTCTCACCCCTGCACCCTTTTACGCAACATATCTTGACCATTTTTACTCAAAAATGTTGTTACGAAATGTTGTTGAGCTGGGCGGCGTCATTTGAAATAATATCAGTGACATATTATGTCAGTGATGGGACTGATGGGATGGGGATACCAGACCGTATTTTAAATATTACAAAACTTACTACTGTCTGCAATATTAAATGCAATTCTTTAATTTAATGAATAAATAATATTTACGTCGTAAAAAAATTCAAAGCAGCTAAATTGATCAAAGTATTAATTCAAATCTTGCAATAAATTATTATAAGTAGAAAGTAACTTCTAGTGTAATTATTTTACATGTTTTTTTAAAGTGGGTATTCCACTCATACATTAGTATGTTATTCAATCAAATACAAACATTGAAAACATTGAAAAAATAATCAACCCAGTTGGACTTGAACCAACATCGATACGCCTTACCGGGGCTCGATATCGCTTTACCAATTAAGCTATGGGTTCAGTTACCGAGCTGACGAAATTCTCAATGCCTTCAATCATCTTTTTGCATTTATTTTTACATCGACTTTATAGCAGCCGTAAGCGACATCTAGGTGCCAACCACTAGAGTTAGATACCCCTTCCCGCCGACCCTTTTACAAGTGTCACAACGGAAATAACAGATGGCGCCTGCTATCAACTCATAATTATTTTACATGTTTTTTTAAAGTGGGTATTCCACTCATACATTAGTATGTTATTCAATCAAATACAAACATTGAAAACATTGAAAAAATAATCAACCCAGTTGGACTTGAACCAACATCGATATGCCTTACCGGGGCTCGATATCGCTTTACCAATTAAGCTATGGGTTCAGTTACCGAGCTGACGAAATTCTCAATGCCTTCAATCATCTTTTTGCATTTATTTTTACATCGACTTTATAGCAGCCGTAAGCGACATCTAGGTGCCAACCACTAGAGTTAGATACCCCTTCCCGCCGACCCTTTTACAAGTGTCACAACGGAAATAACAGATGGCGCCTGCTATCAACTCATAATTATTTTACATGTTTTTTTAAAGTGGGTATTCCACTCATACATTAGTATGTTATTCAATCAAATACAAACATTGAAAACATTGAAAAAATAATCAACCCAGTTGGACTTGAACCAACATCGATACGCCTTACCGGGGCTCGATATCGCTTTACCAATTAAGCTATGGGTTCAGTTACCGAGCTGACGAAATTCTCAATGCCTTCAATCATCTTTTTGCATTTATTTTTACATCGACTTTATAGCAGCCGTAAGCGACATCTAGGTGCCAACCACTAGAGTTAGATACCCCTTCCCGCCGACCCTTTTACAAGTGTCACAACGGAAATAACAGCCATCCATCCATCCATCCCCCCATCCATCCCGCGCCATCTGTTATTTCCGTTGTGACACTTGTAAAAGGGTCGGCGGGAAGGGGTATCTAACTCTAGTGGTTGGCACCTAGATGTCGCTTACGGCTGCTATAAAGTCGATGTAAAAATAAATGCAAAAAGATGATTGAAGGCATTGAGAATTTCGTCAGCTCGGTAACTGAACCCATAGCTTAATTGGTAAAGCGATATCGAGCCCCGGTAAGGCGTATCGATGTTGGTTCAAGTCCAACTGGGTTGATTATTTTTTCAATGTTTTCAATGTTTGTATTTGATTGAATAACATACTAATGTATGAGTGGAATACCCACTTTAAAAAAACATGTAAAATAATTATGAGTTGATAGCAGGCGCCATCTGTTATTTCCGTTGTGACACTTGTAAAAGGGTCGGCGGGAAGGGGTATCTAACTCTAGTGGTTGGCACCTAGATGTCGCTTACGGCTGCTATAAAGTCGATGTAAAAATAAATGCAAAAAGATGATTGAAGGCATTGAGAATTTCGTCAGCTCGGTAACTGAACCCATAGCTTAATTGGTAAAGCGATATCGAGCCCCGGTAAGGCGTATCGATGTTGGTTCAAGTCCAACTGTGTTGATTATTTTTTCAATGTTTTCAATGTTTGTATTTGATTGAATAACAAACTTCTAGTGTGTTACTAAAATAAATGTATATAAATAAAACCACATTGGTAAGTTTCATAAGTTGGCAGCAGTGTGCGAGTGAGACACCGCCCCCTACATTATGCTCTCTATCGGACCGTTTTATTACTTTTTACTAGTGACCTATGAACGACTGTTTTGCTCGGTAATAAGGTTCAACTGTGGTTAGGGAAATATAGTAAAAGTACTATCCGGATTGTCTTATGATCCGTGCTTATGGCACGTTTAAACCAAGATGGCGGCCAACGCTCCACCCCCTCAAGGTCTCAAATCTAGTATTTTAATAACCATCCTACACAGCCTACCAATAACCATTAAAACATTTTCTACTCCACCTTTTGTAAGGCAATGTATGGAGATGATTCCCCAATGATTGCATTATTACTAGTGTGATGAATAACATTGTAATGCAATCAAAATACGACAAAACTCGAAATCCGTCGGACAGTTTTGAAATTTGGTGTGTATGTTGATTAGAGGTCTCGCTTTATTGTCCACACCATTTGACATTTGACGACCTCGAGGAACCGCCAGCACCTTGGAAAAATTCCTCCATCCTGAAGAAATTCGCTTTTCCCTCTGAATCTACGCACTCTATGAAAATATAATCAATGACAATGTTAAAACTCATTTAATTCTACATAGAAACATGCGTACTCTTTTGCTGAAAAATGCACCTCCTTAGAGATAGCACTTGAGGAAGTGAAGTGTATCGTCAATGCCTTTCCAGGGGATATTCTCATGATACTTGTGAGAATAGTGAGAATACTAAGTATAACGTTTATTAATAGTTCTGTATGTCAGCTACACCAATATTAACATTTTAACCAACTGCGACCAAAATAGTAAGTGGGGTGATGGTTTCAAAACTGAAAACTGAATACATCATGTAGCCTAGCATGCTAAGCGGATTTCTACAAGTGACATATCCGTTAATTCCACTTGATCTAAACAATACATCCATACTTACTTACTTACTTGTATTTTATGTGTTTCTTTATTTTGAGGTGTGCAATAAATAGTATTTATGTTTATGTTATGTTACATATATATCTAAAAAAGAAAACAATATGGCGGCCGCAAGAGGTCACCAAATATGAAATCATGTTTTTTCCTTGGTGCCTAAACTATTGTGCTGATTTCAAAAACTGATACACCAGGAGGTTTGTAATCAACACACCAGTGCCATGCAAAGCAAATTTTCTAAAATGTATGAGGGATAAATCACTAAGACTAAATAATTTGATCATAAAACCCTATTTATAGTCTTAATTAGAGGTCAATCCATAGTGGCAGCAATTAAACTCAACACCGATTTTCTCTGCGATCCTAGTATGCATGTCTGAAAACAAGAGCTTCGAGGACCATCAGAGTCCGTTGCCATCATGCAAAGTATATCCATTTTTAGTTTTTTTGCACCCTTACAAATGTACAAAAAATGTAATCGTTATGCAATGAATGTGTATGGCAGACGAAACTTCATTAAATTCCACACAATAAAATGTACTAATGTGTATGTAAATGTGGGAGGGAAAAGTGAATTTCTTTAGAATGGAGGACATTTTCCAAGGTACTGGCGGTTTCTCGAGGTCCTCAAATGTCAAATGGTATAGACAATAAAACGGGACCTCTAATCAACATACACACCAAATTTCAATACTGTCCGACGGATTTCTAGTTTTGTAGTTAGTATTTTGATTGTGTTATTGTATATAAGCTATGCCTTTATTACTCAATGTTACTCTGCGTCCGTAGAAAACACCTTTGTATAAGAAAACCCTACACGTGATCCCTGGGTGGTGCTAAAAGAGTAACAAACTTGGTAGCTGCACTGTCCCATCTGGACCTCGCAGCACTCGGTGGATTTTCTTCATCATCTACTTTCCCACTACTATTAACCGAGAGAAGAAATGCCTATCCAGTGAGACATGTAGCCATACGATTAAAAAAAAATGCTTACTACACGACTCCAGTTTCAATCTATATTTCAGTTTATAATACCGTTCGTGTCTTAGTTAATCGTCTACTATTGTTCATTTCACTTTATTGATTTAGAAATTCCGAGAACGACTTTATTCATAGGAATAAACGGTTAACAATGTAATTTATACGAACAGTCGAAGGTCCAAGATGATACTTTTGGTAGAGAGGAGATAATATTTTAATTGCCAAACCTCATTAAGCTTATATTATAATAATAAGACCAGGCAAAGGTGACAACTAACTAGGTAAATTATTCATTTCGATTTGCTATAGTGGAGTTTGGTTGTCCACTTTGGCCAGTGTAATAAGTATTTGTTAATTTTCAGGTTAAGTACACACTGAAAGGGGAGATATATGTCATATATTTAGATTGATGTACTCTTTTACTTTCTGTAATAAAAAGTAACTGTAGGTAGATCACTTATAATCCTATGTAGGTATGTAAGACATGTGCTCCCATATATAAAGTAATTTCCATTACAGGTATAGTACATACAAGATACAAGAATCATGCAAAGATGCATAGCCACTTATAGGTGACCACAGGGCCACGATTCGAGATGCCAAAGTGCGAGACGTGGCTCTCACACTTGTCTCGCTAGGTGATAGAGTAATACACCTAACTGTCAAGCTGTCAGTAGGTCTCGCTAGAGCGTTTTGTTTATGGCTATGGCCACCATTTTAGATATGTTGACAGGACATTGGGAATCCCATGGCAGAGAGTAAAAGGTGTTTTTAGGGTTCCGTAGCCAAATGGCAAAAAACGGAACCCTTATGGATTCGTCATGTCTGTCTGTCTGTCTGTCCGTCCGTATGTCACAGGCATTTTACTCGGAAACTATACGACGTATCTGAATAAAATTTACACATCAGGTGTATATTGTATGCAGCTACTTAGTTATGTAGTTAAATTTGAAAAAAAAAAAATATTTTTAAGGGGGCGCTCCATACAGGTAACTAAATTTAAAAAAAATTTTTTTTACGAAATATCAACATGTGACACATCAATCGATAGATCTTGCAAAATAACATTGAGGTTTCTTTGACTATTTTGTGATTAAGTGAATATTTGCTGAAATAATCGCTTCGAAAGTCAGAAAAGTTGTGTAGCCCCCCCGTAACTTTTGAACCGTAACTTCAAAAAATATGAAAAAATTTGAAGAGATGCGCCTTATCATATACTTTCTACGAAAATTGTTTTGAACATTATCGGTTCAGCCATTTTTGAGTTATCTCCAAAAAACTTCTTCCATAGGCATCAGATACGACCGTTTGGTATTAGTTTGGTTCTTATTCCATTGAAGGTACGGTATTCCCTCCTATGCGTGGTCCGACACGCACTTGGCCGGTTTTTTTTAGTAGGTATACGTAGGTATCGAACCATGGATGTATAAGAAGTGGATCTCATTCTCCGGTCACAAAGTGAGGCCGACAGAGAAGCTTATCTAAGGGAGTGTCTCGTTTTGACTAAGGAGGTAGGTAATGACGTCATCAGACAATCAAAATGTGAATATGTGTCAAATGTGATAATTTTGTAACGAGTGCGAGTGAGACACCGCCTCCTACTATTATGCTCTCTATCTGACAGTTTTTAGTACTTTTAAGGGTTCCGTAGCCAAAATGGCATAAACGGTACCCTAATAGTTTCGTCATGTCCGTCTGTCTGTCCGTCAGTCCGTCAGTCCGTCTGTCCGTATGTCACAGCCATTTTACTCGGAAACTATAAGACGAATAAAATAGAATTTAGACATAAGGTGTATTTTGCATGCCGCTATTTAGTTATAGTCTGGCAAACCATTTTTTCAGTAGAAAAGCGCGGCAAATTCAAAACGTACATGTGGCAACCCTTTGTGATGAGACACCGTGTTCGTGACGAACATTTCAATTCACATTTCTTTCACATTGAATTTGTTTCTAGTGCATTTCACTCTCTCGTCTTAAGCGCGAGTGAGATAGAACTCCTGCAACGTTCTACATTGAATTTAAATTCGTTTTTATGGCATATGTCAATTGCCTCAACCAGATTATTTGTTAAAGTTGATGACAGATGAGACGAAAATATCCGTTTCCTTTTTACACACCGTGAATGTCACGTAATAAAAGGGGTGGAAATACCAACTAAAATTAAAGCCTGACCAGAAATATATGATCAAGCGCCATGTTGCGGAATTTCTTTGGAACTAATTTCTTACACTAGCAATAATTTTAATGACAGAATGATTATGCATGAGTGAGTGCATGGCATGCTGTCACTGTCATTGTGGCAGTTTAATTGAATAATAATAAAGTGTTGAAAATTAAATAATAAACGACAAAAAATCCCAAAATTGTCCATAGTCAAGAGCGGAACATTGTAAATAGTGTATATAATAAACTGCTATAAATAATACGCCCGGGAAATGAAACTATGTCGCTGTGAAACATTTTAAAATTGACATCAGAGCTGACAGGTAAACAAATCAAGATGTCACCATATCATAGAGATCTATGACTATACTGAACTGTTGCCATATAAATGAGAGTAATAGCGCCCTCATGACAATAATCATATATTTCTGGCCAGGCTTTAAAAACATAGAATTTGACGATCATTGCTGCTTTTTTCACTGATTCTTAGTGTTGTCATACTTTTGGTCGCTGTACATTGCTCCTGCGTTCGTTGGCTGGCTATATGTAGTTAAATTGTAACTAAATTACAAAAAACAATTTTTCCCCTAATATCAACATGTTGCACATCACTCTATAGGTCTTTAAAAATAACATTGAGGTTTTTTTTAACATTTTGTGATTTAGTGAATTGTTTTCAGAAATAATTGCTTCGAAAGTCAGAAAAATTGAGTGAACCGAAGTGTGATGTGAAGTAAAAGAGGGGGGGGGGGCTGTAACATTTGAACCCTAAGTCCATATAAATATACTTAAACAAAATTTGAAAAGATTACCTTATTTTTCTATTACATACTTTGTACGACAATTGTTTTGAACATTATCAGTTCAGCCATTTTTGAGTTATATTCAAAAAAACTTCTTTCGTAGGCATCAGATACAACCTTCTGGTATTAGTTTGGTTCTTATTCCATTGAAGGTACGGAACCCTCTATTATGCGTGGTTCGACACGCACTTGGCCGGTTTCATACTAGTCGCCTATGAACGACTCTTTTACTTGGCAATAATTTTCAACTGTGGCTAGGGTACCGAGTAAACAATAGTACTATACAGAGGTCCCTCTTTGACGTTACGAATCATGTTGTCCCTTCTTAACGCATGGCAAGTTCTCTTTCTCACTTAGGCAAACGTATCGGATACTAGTTGTCAAATTCAATGACAGACATGCACATCCTTGGTTAGGGAAAAGGTTTAAGAAAAAGATCCACTTCATATAAATCCGTGATACGAACCCAGATTACACCTTGTTAGTACTGGAGCCCGCCCCACTGTAAATTTATCAAAAATCTTATCGGTTGGCTTCCATATTAGCGCAATAATTGGAGCATTTGAAAATGTTTTAATGGTTATTGGTAGGCTACAGGGTGGTTATTAAAATACTAGATTTAAAACCTTGAGGGGGGGGGGTGCGTTAGCCGCCATCTTGGTTTAAACGTGCCATAAGTCCGTTTGTGAACCTTGGCGCGTAAACGGTTATCAGTATGCCTAAAATGTCTATGCAACGTATGAAGATTGTCTACAATATTTCCATACACAATATATCTGTAAGTCTTACAGATATAAAGATACAGGGGGTGAAAAAGTGTATATTTTCTTATATCATAAGAATTTTATTTATTAGCTTCAAAGTTTTGTGCTTCGAGATAAGGAAATGAAGTCTCTACCACAGTTTTGTCATATTCTAATGATTCTTTTAAAATATATTCAAAAGTTGAATTCACCCCTCGAGCGCTTATAGAGGGAGTGAAAGTAGTAAGTCTCACACATAAAATCAGTGTTCTATTACTCATCATAAAAAAACTACTAGGCGTTGTTAGGTATAGCTATGGATCAATTAGGGTATAATTAATTTAGATTTGACAAAAAAAATATATGCTTTCATACAAAAAAATTTTTTTTTAAAGAAAGTGCTTGAAAATATTTTTATTTTTTTAAACTTCATATAACTGTCAAGTCATTATTAAAATCCCACCAAAAACATAAATGTAAAAAAGGAGAGCCAAGTTCAATACAAAAATTATGCTTGTGGGCTTCGTCGCAAAAAGAATGGAGATCTAAATGAGTGCCAAGTTCTATGCAAAATCCAAATATATATTTATAGGAACAAAATAACATTATGAACAAGTATTAAATTCTATTTCTTTGCTTTATTGGATACCTATAACAATTGCTGTTATTTAAAAATGTGAGATCTTAAAGTAGGTTAGATTTGACTTGGCCAGTTATCATTACATCAGTCATTTTATAAAGTTATTCAACATATATATATATATATTTTAATTCTGATAAAAACTGGCTGACAAAAAGAAAACTAGGCAGGTATTGAGATTTAATGTTTTTTCTTGCGTTTCCGCTGTATGGTTTTCTTTTTTATGCTATTGTCTACATTCTCTTTACTTCTGTTCTTTGTATAATTATGTGGTGCCGCGTGCCGCCGACGACACACCGTTGGCCGGTCGTTTAGCGCGTATTACAAGTTGTTTGTATGGGGACCACTTATTTTTTGACTTAACTTTATTTTTCTATTTCTGTTATATAGCAAAAACAATAATACATATATTGGGATAGTTTCAAATATCTGCTTGTAACGGTCCCAACGATACAATAAAAAAAAATTGTTGTATGGGGACCCCCCTATTTTTTAACTTTTTTTTATTTTTAATTTTTTTCCTACGCTTACACACAATTAAAGAGCTGGATTCCAAATTTCATCCGTCTAGGTCATCTGGAAGTAGGTTAGGTTTAGGTACTATATGTCAGTCAGTCAGTCAGTGCTAAAATTTACGACTTTTTGACCTTCATATCTTTATAACCGTTTGAGCTAGTTTCATGAAATTTGGGCTTCTAGATGTCCTTATGGATATAATTAAACACACGTAGTTTTATGTGTTTACGTTAAAGAGGTTTTGAGTTATAGAAGGGTCAAAAGTGGCACCAAGTGGTTCGTGTAATATACACTTGGCGCTGGCTAGCCCGTTCCTTTGCTTGAACTTGGCTTGACACGCTGCCGCGTGTCTAGATTAGCATTTTTTACATAATGCTTGAACAGTTGCTTTATGACAAAAATGTCTACGAGAAGTATAAAGACAATGAGTATGAGTAATTTTTTCCTTCCTGTAACTTTGTATCTTCTAAGACGTACAGAATAAATACAAATACAAAAAAAATAGAGTCTTTATAATTTTCGTAGACATTTTTGTCATAAAGAGAGCTGTTCAGGTATTATGTAAAAATGCTAAAGCCTATACGATATTTTAATAATAAGTTGACAGTTACCTATATGAAATTAAAAGAAAAATTCAAGCACTTTCTTAAAAAAAAAAATTTTTTTTCTATGAAAGCGTATATGTTTTTTGTCAAATCTAAATTAATTATACCCGAAATAATCGATTGCTATACCTGACATCGCCTAGTAGTATTTTATGATGAGTAATAGAACATTGATTTTGTGTGTGAGACTTACTACTTTCACCCCCTCTATAAGCGCTCCAGGGGTGAATTCAAATTTTGAATATCTTTTAAAAGAATCATTAGAATATGAAAAAACTGTGGTAGAGACTTCATTTCCTTATCTCGAAGCACAAAACTTTGAAGCTAAAAAATAACATTCTTATGATATAAGAAAATATACACTTTTTCACCCCCTGTATCTTTATATCTGTAAGACTTACAGATGTATTGTGTCTGGAAATATTGTAGACAATTTTATGTTCTTCATACGTTGCATAGACATTTTAGGCATACTGATAACCGTTTAAGCGCCAAGGTTCAAAAACGGACTTATGGCAAGTTTAAACCAAGATGGTGGCCAACGCACCCCCCCCCCCTCAAGGTCTCAAATCTAGTATTTTAATTACCACCCTATAGCCTACCAATAAACATTAAAATATTTTCTACTCCACCTTTTGTAAGGCAATGTATGGAGATGATTCCCCAATGATTGGATTATATAGCGATATAGAGCCCATCTTCGAGATCATGAAAAAATAAGTCTTACTAGGTCTTAAATGGGCGCTAGTATGTATAACACGATGTAAATTGTTCTTGAATAAATATCATATCATATGGCGTCAAGTTGAAAATACAAGAAAATGACGTTAATTAATTAGTGGGTTTACCGCTCCAAATTTGTACTCACCTACAATCTACTTCAAATAACCTACATACCAAATTCCGGTGGGAGCATACAATTTTAAGATTCGAATCTAATCGCAATTTTTGCATTTGATTTATTTTTGAGCTAACCACTCCAAATTTTTTGACCATAAACTAGGCACTTCACCGCCTTATGTTAAACCGTAAAAGTTAACACAGTTTAAAAAAAAAATACTTTAAATAGTTTCAAAAATTTACTTAATTGGCACACGCATAACTGGATATCCATGTTTAAGTGTCTTAAAGTTTAACATGCTGTTCTAAAGTGTATAACAGGAAATGTTCATCCTTATATTTTTTTTATTTTTGAAAAAAAATGGTATTCAATATTTATATGACGTTCTAAATAAAACAATTTTTTTAGAACGTCGTAGAACGCAATTTTTTTTTATGGAAGTTACAAAAACTATTTAAAACGGGGTATTTACCATGGGTATTTGTTTTGTCGAGGTTCCGATATATATTATATGTATCGACATGTTAAAAACTAACAAACGAGGATGGTGGCAGCATTTCTCCGCTGTATCGCAAAACTTATGAGTTGAGCGAGGAAGCTGCCAGCTCTTTGGTCACCAATTGAGTCGACGAGCCTCGTTTTGCGTTTTTCAAAAAGTTACTGAGCACTGGGGAGCAAGGGTCTCGACTACGTAAGATATAAAAATGTTTTATGGATCTTCAGTTTTTCAGCTGCTTTGGCCACCGCACCTGCTTGTTTATTGGTTCCGGTGAAGTGAGAAGCCGCCAGTGTGTCTACGCATGTAGTACCCCACATGCACGCATGTGGCATTTACTTAAGTACCGCAAGAATACCTGTGTGGAGCACAAACACGGACTCAAAGCCGGAGTCAGATTTAAATCAATCAGGTGCCGGTCCAGACACTATACGGTTTAAGACATTTATTTCTCAAAAAGATTTACATAAATCACTTACTGAGAAAACAATATGTATCTTAAAGCTAAATGGGAGAGGGTAGAATGCAAAAGCTGGTGGACGAGTTAAGAACAAAGGCGCTCGGTAACACCAAGCGCAATGCAACAATGTAATGTTGTGCAATGCACAACATTACATTGTTGTGCAATGCACAACATTACATGTGCATAGGGACCAGTTAAACCGAACTACCCGGTGTGATCACTGGTTAACTTACATATGATTTGTGTGTATTCATTAAGTGCATACTTTGTGGAAAAGCCTTAGAAGACGTTATTATTTAAGTTTTTAACTTTTTTATGTTATACATTTTTGTACATTTATGTATAAAATTTTTAATTTTGAAGTATTTTAATTATTTATTGTTATTATTATTTCACTTATTTCTATCCAGTAATAATGTCAATATTTCTGTACCCATCCTTTTCTATGTATATGAATGAAGGATGAGCAAGATGAGTAGAGAAATAATATCATTATTACTGACAGTGTCTGGAAAAGCTGTACACTCGTCACCAAACCTCCTGTTTGGTGACGGGTAAGCCGGTAGCCAGTGCTGCGGCTTAGGAGTGAGTGACTCATAAGAAATTTGGCACAATACGTCGTCCCAGCTCCAATGGCAATTTGGATGGGTAAAAACATCCTGACCCGCAAAGCACTTCACCAAGCTTTTTTGGCCTCCTCCAAGCCCATAGTTCCATGATTTGGGGGTGGGTCTCCTGCAACAAATTGCGATTTCTACTGGTCTTAAAACCTTATATACCCACCGTAATGGCCTTAAATTTGGTAAGTATGTAGATTTTGTAGGTGGTTAAGTAAGTGGGCTTCGCCGTGAGTCAAAATTTAAGCGTAACGATAAATTAACGTATTTTTTTTGTATTTTCAACTTGACGCCACACATACTAGCACCCATTTACGACCTCTAAGACTTATGTTTTCAATATCTCCGTGATGGGCTCTACAACGCTGTCAACGCTATATGGAAGCCGACCGGTAATTTTAGATTTTTGATAAATTTACAGTATAGCCGGCACCAGTATCTACAATGTTTAAGTAGTGAAGTATCAAATGTCAAACAATCCTTTAAGGCACTGACTACCAGGCTACTGATAGCAATGATGGAGGCGACCTCTAATAATTGCCCCCACGAAACTTTTGCGCGAAGTTGATTTCTGACTATTCAAACTAGGTAAGATACCTACTAGAAGTAATTATAAAATTGATATGATTTTAAGACATTTTCACTGAGAGCACATTAATATTTATAATTTTTAACTGTGGGTATTTATTAAATATATATAACTGTTAAAATATAATATAATTGGCATTACCTAGTTGGTTACTAAGTTCTGTTACCAGATTTCTGACTGATAAAATATAAAATAAAGATTGAAAATCAAAAATTAAAGTAATTATTTAATAGCCTCATTTCTAATATAATAATACACAAATCAAATGAGAAATTTTATTGAAAATCCTTGTAAAGCACAAGATTGCCTGAAGACGCAAACACGCGGTAAATTTAAGAAAATTACACTTTACAAAAGTGCATCAAATAAATATTGCACCTTTGTTTAGAAGGTTCCATTGCTTGTTTGTAAGAAACCTGTTTATTAGAGGTAAATGCGTGACCACCATTGAATTTTCTTCCGATTTTATCCCACGGATATTCCCATTTGAAATATTGCCTATTTTTAAGTTTTTCACAAAAGACATAGATTTAGACTGCTATTGAACAAGCAGACTTGTATAGTCTAGTATTTTATCGGATAGCCCCACGTGAACTATACATATACCAAATTGAAGCTAAAGAATATAGCTACCGAATTGTGTAAGACTGATGCGTCTTAAAGGTGATTAAAAGTAAATAGGATTTAAAATCAACATGATCAAGGAGCGTAATTTTGACGTATATGTTTCACGCCTTTTTCCGAGTGTTATAAAGAATTCTGAAAAACTGCGACAATAATTTTCAATTAAATATATTGTAATCTATTGACTATTAAATAAGCTTTTAAATTATGTATGTGAATATTTAAAATGTTGCTACCTATTCCTATTTATTTAGTGAAAACTCTAGTAACAGAACTTAGTAACCGACTAGGTACCTATTTAACCTAAAGTTCAATTAACATGCCATAAAAGAAATGTCGATATCTGGCCGGGGAGCGAATGGATATACATCAAAAAGTGCGATGAGTTGTAGGTGTTCCTCCGCCCTGCTGTTGGGAATATCTCTACAGTACCCTGCATTTACTGTGCTCTGCATTATTTTGTGTAATTTGGATGCTATGTTAAAGTAGATTTCCTCAGATTAAGCAAGCCACTCGTAATAAATCTCCTACAACGCCTTGACTGTATGCGGCTGTATAGCCATTCGCCATGTACATGTGCATGTGGGATACTACATGCGTAGACACACTGGCGGCTTCTCACCTCACTGGATCCAATAAACATACAGATGCGGTGGCGAAAACAGCTGAAAAACTGAACACCCTTAAAAAAATCGATGTTTAAAGAAACAAATAAATATTAAATAAATATTATAGGACAATCTTACACAATTCGACCTAGGCCCACAGTAAGCTCAATAAAACTTGTGTTATGGGTACTAGACCACGATATATATAATAGATAACTATGGATAAATACTTAGATACATAGAAAACACCTATAACTCAGGAACAAATATCTGTGATAAACACACAAATAAATGCCCTGACCAGGATTCGAACCCGGGACCTCCTGCTTCGTAGGCAGGGTCACTACCGACTGGGCTAGGAGGCCGTTAAACAAGTATGTATAGTTAGAAGTGCCATCTGTAACCATATCAATTCATGATATAAGAAATATAATATGATATAATATTGGAATATAACTTGCACGTAAGTCAGTCAGAAACACAATTACATTTACTTGCAGGAAACGTCAACTTCTTTTTTGAAATGAAGACCCATGGTTTTCATATCCCGAGTCTCCTAAATAGTAATTCAAAACTTAGGTGGGTGTTAGTGGCAATTCGTTATAATCATGAGGATTATGACTAGTACTGCTATGCACTGTATTTATTTACCTGATATGTTTATATTTCCATAACATCCTCGACTCTCAGGATTAGGAATACCTTTGTAATATAAGAGTCTTACATTAGATTAGAATCTATGAAGAATATGTGTAAAATTGTTTGAAATGTCTAAAACCTTAGTTTAGTTAGGAGTCAGTAGTAGGAGCCAATTTTGAACCCGCGATCCTTAGAGCGTAAGTCGGGCGTCTGGCCGCCAGGCTACCAGAGTTTGTTTTGGTAATTACTATACTGTTGCTCCATTTTTCTACTATGTTTATCTGCGTGAAGTATCAAATGTCAAACAATCCTTTAAGGCACTGACTACCAGGCTACCGATAGAAATAACGGACTAGCCCAGTCGGTAGTGACCCTGCCTACGAAGCAGGAGGTCCCGGGTTCGAATCCTGGTCAGGGCATTTGTTTATGTGTTTATCACAGATATTTGTTCCTGAGTTATGGATGTTTTCTATGTATTTAAGTATTTATCCATATTTATCTATTATATATATCGTCGTCTAGTACCCATAACACAAGCCTTATTGAGCTTACTGTAGGCCTAGGTCACTTTGTGTAAGATTGTCGTATAATATTTATTTTATTTATTTATCCATATTTATCTATTATATATATCGTCGTCGTCTAGTACCCATAACACAAGCATTATTGAGCTTACTGTGGTCCTAGTTCGATTTGTGTAAGATTGTCCTATAATATTTTTTTATTTCTCGAATTTAATTTCTTTTCTGATGTTTTTGAAATGCCTCAAACTTTCCATAGACGTTGACATAACAAAGACTGCAGCACTATAAGTAGGTATTAAAATAGACAGAAACATTGCAAAATTAAATAATTATACTATTAGTAGTTAGGTTTTCTTATTAAAATTATTTTCTTGTGTATGAATGCTTTTTCACCACATCAGCACCACCGCCTATCTTGGTTTTTTTAAATCGTCGGTAAAATTGTTTTTTTTTTCACAAGGGAGAACAGTAATTACTTTACGTTATAGAACGATGATTTTGAACCATAAATATTTGCCAAAATTAATTTGTTTTGTTTTATGTATTTACCTAAGCTTGTATTTTTTTGCCGTGGCGTGGTGAAAAATGTTGTAATACTCTCGGCAGCAGTTTGTTTGCTTCTAGTGCCCCCCACAACGCTCAAGATACCACTTTTTTAACCATACACTCGTTATAATTTTGTAATCTTTCACTTGTTCGGGTCTCGATATAAACACGTGAGATAGATATCAAGGTTGTATTCTTGATATTATAATTTATTTACACTAAACCTTTTCTACATAATATTGGATCTACGTGTTCGGTTTACAAGTCAATGTATTGTTTGATTTCTTGTGACAAAAAACATTTATTGGTTACAGGAAATCTTAAAATCATTCATACCAGTCATTTTTATTCAATATGTAATATTTGTCACATATCTTTTACCCAAAGCACAGGTTTCGTCCTAGTTGCTACACCCAAAAGTGCATCGTCAAATCTAAAAAATTGCTTGTAAGCCGTCTATGTAGAATAACCTAGTTCTAGCCTAGTATTGTAGCGCGAAAATACACGTATGATTTACACACATTCTCACACACGTATTTAGTTTCAGAAGACATTCAAAGATGTCGCTTTCAAATGAGTTTTCATAAAATGCTTCAAGGCTCTCTTGATTTACTGACGTCAACGTCAAAACAATAAGATGGCGCCCATGCCAATAGAGAAATTCCTCTAGCGAGACCTGTTGATTTTGACGTTATCCATCTCGATTTCAACTGTAACAAAAGTGTGATCTCATAGTTGTCTCGCTACCTACTGTCAGTTATGCCATGTCGAATCGCCTCCCAGGTTACACAGGTATTCATCAAAGAGTTACAATAAGATATCTTAAACTAGGTTAGAATTTTAACAATTAAGTTAAAATTAAAATTAGATTATGTTAAACTTACATTCCTTTATTGGACATAACATCATGATAAATGATTAACTTAACTAAAAAATAAAACTAAATAAACCTAAAAAATATCAAAAAAATTAGGTGCCCGCGGCATGGTGCCAAGGATGCTGGCAGCATTCATAAAGCTATAAATTAAAAATAAATGCTAATTAAAGTAAAACTTAACTAAAAACTAAATAAACCTAAAAAATATCAAAAAAATTAGGTGCCCGCGGCATGGTGCCAAGGATGCTGGCAGCATTCATGCCACGGGCACCTAATTTTTTAGATATTTTTTAGGTTTATTTAGTTTTTAGTTAAGTTTTACTTTAATTAGCATTTATTTTTAATTTATAGGTAAAGCTTAGTTTTATTTTCTTATGTATCGTGTTTTCTGCCAATAAATTGTTTTAACCAATGATTAACTAATATAATATCCCTACCAGATTCGACCCCAGGGCCTCCCCACTTCGTAGGCAGGATTACTCGCGACGAGGCCAAGTCGAGCAAAACAAACAACAAAGGCACGGCCGTACCATCCTTTACCCGAAGCCATTCAGGCCATTTTCGACCCCCTCTTATTCTGTTCTCGGTAAACCGAGAAGGCTGAAATTTCTGTGACCAAGAGGCCATAATACAAGGAAGATATATACACAATATCATTGACTTTCAATATATAATTTAAGAATTATTGCAAGTCAAAATTTCTTAATTAATTTTGTCACTGACTTACTGACTCACTGATCACGATCATCGAATATCTAAGGTTCTAGCAGTCCCACGAGCTCCAAATTTTGAAAATTTCTAGTGTTTACGTTATAAAGCCACTGAAAATTTAAACTTAATAGTAGTATAGATTCACCGTTTCTACTCCATCATTTTCCCACCACCAAAACAATGGTTTTTCGGGATTATGGTGGGTTTTCCGGACTATGAAACCTAAAAAAAAAAAAAAAAGTTTGGTATGTTTTAGTACGTTTAGCCCCCCATTTAAATCGATTGCACTAGGTCTCAACAGTGCCCGGAGCCTCCTTCAGCACTTAGGCACTCCGCTAATTAAACAATACACGCTCTTCGACACCACAATAGAACCCTTGCTCACCTTTTTCTATTGTCTCTATTGTTAGCTCGACTCGGCGACATCGCATTGTTACCGAGCTCGATAGAGGCATACTCCTACGTTGTAGTTTGTTCTTTACGTATTTGCAATAGGTTTTATAATTGCTTAATTGGTTACTCCTTATGAAAGACTAGGTATACTACCTAAAGTTTCCAAAGTTTAGGTATAGTTTTGGTGGTGGGAAATCAATGGGGTAGAAACGGTCATATAACTTAACGAGATTTTTAATGATCTAACAAGCCCCGCGAACTGACACAAATACATTACCCTTTATTAGTCTGGACTGGAGTAGGTATCAATTTTATACCTAAAGTAATTAATTCACATTTCGCGAATATATATGCAAATTTCAATGTATCTATAAAGTTTCCATAGTTTAGGTATAATTTTGGTGGTGGGAAATCAATGGGGTAGAAACGGTCATATAACTTAAAGAGATTTTTAATGATCTAACAAGCCCCGCGAACTGACACAATTACATTACCCTTTATTAGTCTGGACTGGAGTAGGTATCAAATTTATACCTAAAGTAACTAATTCACATTTCGCGAATATATATGCAAATTTCAACGTATCTATATGTGTTACAGCACAATATGAAACTTCTGGTATATTTTTCAACCCCATCAATTTTAGTTATCTATTCGTTTTCAGTTTTTGCCTAAAATTTATTATTTTATACAAATCCAATTTTTGAAATATTATTTTATTGATTCTAGATTTGTGTTTATATATTTGTGTTGTCTTAATTTTTTTTTTTGGGTAAATTATTTTATACAAATCCAATTTTTGAAATATTATTTTATTCATTCTAGATTATTTCCAGTCTAGATATTTGTGTTGTCTTAATTTTTTTTTTATGGTAAATTATTTTATGCAAATCCAATTTTTGAAATATTATTTTATTGATTTTAGATTATTTCTAGTCTAGATATTTGCGTTGTCTTATTTATTTTTTTGAACTCGTAAATAACTTTGGTATATGTGACAACCGACTGATATTTATTGGTGGACAATAAACATGACTGTGTTTTGAACAAGTTTCAACCTGTAAGTATGCTGTACGTTTCCGTAAAGGAAGTTCCCATTATTTATTATAATATATAGATCTTTTGTTAATGTAGGATTCGATGTGTGATTTATTGCATTCTTGTTTTTACCAGTTAGGTGGGGCGGTGCGATGTTTAAAACTTCTTTGGTGCTCTAATTTAAAGTCGCAATTTCTATTATTAGTTTTTTCTTGATGCTGTCGGCTTGAGAACTTAACCTTTTTTACTAGATGTCCTTTGAAGAAGGTAATAACTTACTTTTTATTCGTTTCTGAGAAATATATAAATCAATCATCGGGTTTGAAGTCACACGCGATTTTAATAGAAAGTAAATGCACAAAAGATCTGTCGTTTAAATTCTTTAGAATTCTTTTGATAATTTAATCTTTTGTTAGAAAACATTCCGCTGCAAACAAAAATTTACCTGTCCCGAAATCCTGTTTAAACTCGTCGCTACCTACCTAGGTGGTCCTTTGTCCCCACCAGCCGTGACCTTTTTTTCAACACAAATTCATATAAAAAGGCTGAGGCTGTGAGTAACTTTATATAGTACCTTCGGATCTCCAGTTCAGTTAAGAGCTCTCAGTTTCTACGCTTTGAAGTTTTAACGAAGACTATTCATAATGGATGTAAGTATTTAAATAGTATTACTCTATAATTATTGCATTAAAAAATTTATGTGTTGTGTGTATGTTTTAAGTCTTTAATATTAATTATGAATTTTGTTTCAGTTTTCCGACAACACTTTCAAAAACTTTTACGTTGATGAAAATGAAGACGAAGCAAGTGATGAAGAGGGGACGCTGGCTTTCAAAGTGAAGCAAGCTATTGCGAAGAAGCGTCAATCAAATAATATTGATGGCTTTTTTGAAAGGCCTAAGAAGAAGACAAAAGTGTATAAGAAATCTTCAACGGTCTCCAAAAAAGAAGAAGACGGTGTTTCCTATCTCACTTCGGGTCAGGACGATGGAGCATATGCATCACACCTTATAAAGATCGAAGTATACGACATGAATAAAATACGAAACGTTGGACCTCTGGACCACTGGAAACACTGTGACTATCGTGTTAAATATTATGCTAACGAAGGTGACTCACACGAACAAAGTGCTCGGGATGTTATATTTAATATAACGAAAGAACTATCATCTAAAACCAAATGTGTAAAATATTTTATAGAGACTGATAAGTGTGATAAAAAATAGTTTTAATCAGTGCTTTATTTATAACTAGAATAAGTTCCTTTATTTTTTCACTTATAAAATACTTTCTTTCTTGTCTTATTGTATATTAATGTTATTCCTCATTTATTGAACATGTTTAATATTAGATGTAGTTTTAACTGCTTATTTTGTGTTTCTTTCTACGTCACTGCATTTGTCTTAGGTAGTAAGAATATTTTGTAATTATAGTTGTAAGAAATAAAATAAAACCCAATTTATTTTCATAACACATTGTTTTAATTCACAAAAACTGATTTAAACATATTCCTTAAAACTAAATCATTACACAAAGAATTATCAGCAAACAGATATAAAAACTCAGACATTTTTTTCCCTTGAAGCTTAAAATAAAGATAAACTAAACAGTATTCTCCACAAACTGAAGTAAAATAATTCTGAAGTGATTGATGGTTATAAAACCACCTCTTAGAGTTTCTATTTAAAAATAACCTGTGATAACCAGTAGGCTTTCGACCAAAAGAGTCAAAGTATTCACCATAGCCATTCACATCAATGTGCATTGCAATCCAATGAGAACCGGGCTTTGAATCAGGATCTAGATTGCTTATAATAAAAGTAGGTAGATTAACCCAAACAGGAATCCGGTTTGCAGCAAAAACATTTGACTTAAACCTCGGGTTTATTTTATTCATACAAAATTGTATTTCATTCGAATCCATAATAATAATTAATCTAAAAAAGTAAACACTGGTGGTTTTACAGACAATGTTCAAGTGGTAATGATAAAATTGAGTGAATGCATTGTATTTATTTAATTACTAACTATTATAATCTACAGTGATATCACGATTTTTATTTATTTCAATTATGTTATCAAATTCAGCATACACAATACAGTTGATAGTAGTACTTAAAGCTGAATCAAAACGAACTTCGATTCGAACACTTCCGTGTCTTACAAGATTCCAGTGTGAAGTTGAACTTGCAGATAAATCAGGAGTCAAATCGAAACATAATAAAGAATAACCACCCACATAGTTTGATCTGCTTATAGCATTACCTTCGTTATGGAAATGAATACCAGTTCCAGAAAACAAAGTATGATATGCAGTTGCTATTAAACCCGCAGAGTTAAATGAGGGTTGCAAAGTTTTAGAAGGAATTTCATGACCATCTACGTACAAACTAAATGAATTCATATGAAAATGTTGAAAATTGAAGGGATTTATAGCTAAATTACCATTAAACCCAGAGTTTGAAACGAATCCAATAATACATCTTTTAGGGACTTGCCCGAGGAATATATTATCCAATGTTTTACCTTGTATACCTGCGGGTAATGTCAGAACCTTAACTTCTGCCCTTGTTATCGGATATTTCGCAGTTGTTGATGCTAATACTTTTTGATGAGCTAACAATACACTAGGATTTATTCTTGCTCTTCTGATAATGAGACTGGCATCTGTTATTTGTACTTTAAATTTACCATCCTTATGACAAATTAAATTAAATGTTTCTTTCGAACGGACTAATTTAACTCTCATTTCTACACCATTAATTAGAAATTTCTCCTGGTTAAACATATCACCATGTAAATGACCAATCATTTCAACTTCCTTGCTTTCCTTAACAAAGTCCATTCTTTCGTGAAACCCTTTATTAGTCGAGTCAACGGCGTCCATATAGTTGGGGGTATCTTCATACCACAATCCACAAGTCAGATGAGATTTTTTGGCTGCTGAACCATAATTAAGCAGATTTTCCATGTAGGCTCGGTAAGCATAAGTGTTGTTTGGAGGTGATATAAGCTTCTGATTTAAATAAATGTCTAGTTGGCTAAACAGGGAATGTAACCAATTGTTTACCGGTGCAACATTTGCATCAGGTTTTATTTTTGTACCATCTTGATTCAATATTTTGGCATTTATATGCAACAAAGTGTGTGATAGATCAATGTAGTCATCACCTGACCCAGGAACTTGAAACTCAATAGGACCATCGTCACTTAGAGATGAAATTGGTTTGTAATGAATCCACTGGCCACTTTCAATGCTTGTTTGAGTTGATGGTAAAGCAAATAAGTCTAACTCAGATTTGGCACACTCACAAGAATGACTATGTAAGAATGACATTTTTTAGTTTGAAAATATATCTTCAATATTGTTTTTCCTAATTTCTTTACCTCCTCTTCGGTGCGATGCTTTTAAGTTAATGAATGGTCCACGTCTTTTTGTGGACGTTTTATACCCAGACCCCGACATCAAAGAATCAATTTTTTCATCTGCTTTTCTTTTTAAGTTGGCGCTTGCTTCATTGAACCGAGATCTAATAGAACTATCCATTGGTCGTGAATTTACCATATCGGATAAAAGACCGATTCCTGCATCTAAAGTTTCTTTTCCCACTGTTTTAAGACCACTAGATAATAATGGTAGCACAGACCTAAAAAGACCACCCAAGAAACTCCCGATCCCATGTCCTCGTTGATATGGTACCCCTTTATAAACTATTCCTATACCCGTACCAGCTTGGTGTGAATAGTAATGTTCATATGGGCAAGACGTAGATGATCTTTTATAATTCATTTTACCCGTTGAAAGTGTAGCTTCACGCAAGAAGATCCAAACTGGAATGGTATTCTAGCTCCAGTAGTTGTCCTTATATCTATTTCTATAGTATCGAATTCTCTTCGTAATACGGGTACATAGTGAGCAGGTGAGAAAATATGTGTTTTGTAAGCACCATAGATAAATTTAGTTGGGTCTAACGGTATTATTCTCAGTAATGATGTAATTACATCTCCCACCACTTGTGGATGAATGATATCAGTATAAACAAATATTTGTGAGGGTAAACCTAAGTATAAATTTGCAGGATGTTTTCCAATTGACATTTCTTTTAAATTTGATCTTGGTCGAAATCCTAATTGTAGACTTAATATGGGTGTTGTTGTAATTGAGACTATTTCTTTATCTGTTGATATCCCCACCATTTTTGTAATTTTATCATATCTAAACTTAACTTTGCTTTTTAGCTGTGGGTTTTCATTTAATGCATCAAGAAAATGATCAAGACTATCATACGAAGTAGCTGGTATGTGAGTTTTTGAATCAACGATTTTATCCGTCTTGTCTGCAGGTCCTCGAACTTTCTTTTTAATATAAATGGTATTTTCATGTTCTTGAACATTGTACATGGAGCATGGGTATTGAAATTCTACTAAACCCACGACCCATTCTCCTTCCAATTTAATGGTTTTAGGTAATTTTGTTAAAAAGTGCGCAGTTGTATTATCATTGTAATATTCCGATGAGCTATTGCTCAACAAAGTTAAGTAAAAACTGTTTTCACTCATATTGTTTCTAAACTTGATGACGGTATCCAGGAATTAAATTTATTAGGATAACCTCGCCACTTCACGAACACTTCCTTTCTGCCACCAATACGGCGCGAGCGTATTATTTTATCAATTTTATATTTGATGGAGGGGTGGTGAGTTACTTTTTGTAATTCTTTAGAATAAAATGTACCAATTATTGGTTCACCTTCCAAATCTTTTAAAGTATAAACAACCCACGGAGACCTATTGATAACTGATTCAATCACAAATATTTCATCACTCCAATTGGTTTCATAACCCTTTTGGAATATATGTTTATATTTAGTTATCCTAACATGATCACCTACATTTAGCCTTGCATTTTCTAAAGAAGGTTGTTTATCATTTTTTCTTTCATATAAGTTACACCAAACAGTCCTTATATTACTAGAGTTAACATCAACTGGACGCATTTTTATGCTGGAATGATAGCTATGGTTATATGAATAAAGCAGATCTTGTAATATATTAGTGTAATTGTAAGTATTTTTATGAGTGAAATAACGCCACATTTTAGTTTTGAGAGTTCTTTGAAACCTTTCAACTATGCTAGCTTTAATGTCTGGGTTGTTAGTTGTATAATAATTTATGTTCTTACTTTTAAAATAATCTCTCACCATCTTTGAAACAAATTCTGTACCCTTATCAGATTGAATATGTCTAGGGGTTGCATTTGCTTCCGTGAATATGCTTTCAAAACACGTTTTAACCGTTTCAGCATCCTTCTTTTTCATAAGTCTCGCAAATGCATATTTGCTAAATACATCAATAACACAAAGAATGTATTTATACCCATCGTTGTATTGACTATAGGTGCGCATATCACTTAGATCAGCTTGCCATAGTTCATTGTAGTTTGACAGGATGTATTTGTTACGCGAGAAACGTTTATGAACAGGTTTATGTAGAGTGTACGCTTCTTGGGACTGCAACCATTTTTTCACTTCCTCTCTATTCATTTGACCTTTCATTTCCTTCATAACATTATTTAAACTACTATATCCAGCCGGGTTTGATATATCGTAATATATTCTATTTATGTCTAATAAGGAGTCCATCTTTCCCAATCAACTTTCTTTTGAGACCTCGTTTTTGGCTTAGTAGATAGAGGAGTAGATGCGTTTTTTTCTTTAATTGATAGGTTGTGCTCGCTAATAGAAGCCTGTGAAGTGTTAGCTTCAGGTTTAGATTGAATTTTATTAATAAATTCTAAAGTCTCGGGGTTACCAATACATGACGATGGAACTTTTATATCATTTAAAAAACGAGCGAAATCCTCCCATCCCACTGGTTTTGAGCGTTTGAGCGGTCTAAGTACATCGCCTACCAAATCGAGAATATTGCTATTTGGTATTGTCTGACTGTTTATAACTACTTCACCGTTCTCCTTCCACCAAATTTTAGGTCTATTCAGAACAATGTTTTGCAGTAGCGTCTGACTTTTTGTCCTGTACGATTTAGGTATAACATCTATAATATAGGATGGAGAATATCGTTTAGGTAATTGAACCTTTGATACACCAGGAGGTGTGGCATAAACATCTTCTTCCGGCACAGGTGAATTTGCGTCTCCGCTTAAGTTCTGAGTAAATGATTCCTCCTTTCGGATACTTTCCTCTTTTTTTACATTTTCCTCCTTTTTGTTAACTTTCGAAGCAACATTGTAGTTATCGTTAGTAAGGTAGTTCACTTCATCCATCACTATTGGTAATTTAAATGGTCTTCGATCTGCCTCAGCAAAATGTAAAAATCGTTGTAGTGCTTGACAATATAATGCCCACTTTTCACGATCATTTATTTTTCTTCTAAGAATTGTTTGCATTTCTCCATCCAGACGGGATGATATATTTTCCACCTGATTTTCACTTTTTTTAAGTCTTTCAATAAATTCAGGTTCTACTAACAACATTTTCTTTGTATTCTCCATTGTATCTAAGATAAGGAGTTTACCAATGCACTTAAAACTGCACCTAAAATTATTGGTAAAAATGCACCCCCTTTCTGAAGAATAACGGTTTTTCTAAGCTTATTTTTGCCTTTTGAAACTAGTTTTCGTAATGTTTCCTTATATTTTTTTAATTTAGATTTTTCTTTGTTATCTAAAGGAATTTTACCCTTTAGAACGTTATAGATACATTCACAAATGATGTTGATCTCATCTTCATCGCACGATTTAAGCAAAGCAGTGCGATATTTTGGTTTAAGTAAATGCAGGGCTTCCAGTAAATGTTTATAGGTGCTTACTCGAGAATGCATCATTTAGAACTGACTGAAACTTGATGATCCTTGTTATATTTAAATCCTTTCTTTGGGATATACACTGTGCAATGGCCATCAAATGGAAATATTTTAGTTTTAAAACGACACATGTCGTCTGTGTTTTGTTTTAGATCAATCATAAGATAGCCGTGAGCGTTTTTAGTAGCATCCTTGTAAGCTTCGTCAACGAACTTTGAGTTTTCTGGGCATACTTGACGAGACAAATAACGTATTTGTGTTTTATCTCTAGGATTCTTAAAAAACACTAAATAACTTGTATTCAAAGACATATCACGTTGACCTTTACCCTGATGAAATATATTTTGAGTAATATAAAACAGGCTTAAATTTCTGTGGTGACTACCTTTTGTAAAAATATCAACCAGTCGCCCATTTGATTCTCGCATTAAATCATCTATTATAAGTAATTTGGGCTTCAGTCCATCAAACATGGACATATCAGGTATTCCTTGACTATAAATCACATTTTCTAGATTATATAGGGGTTGCATTTCATCATAACACCAAATCACTTCATCAAACTCAACATTACATAATTCTTTCGAATGTTCAAGAAAACTTGTAACAAATTTAGTTTTTCCACAACCACTCGGACCAGCTACAATAGTGGTGAAGGGATGGTAAAAATGAATCATTTTGAATTAACGTGAGGAGTGTGTTGTTATGAAAAGGAATTAATTTCAAATGACAATTTTTTTTAAAGTTTATCAAGAACATTTATTAAAAATAACACATAACAAAAAAAATATTGACACAAGATAATTTTAACTTCTAAACTAAATCATACAATTTACAAAAATTATACACATTGCACAAAAAATAAATACATTTCATTGAATATTCTGTGTAAATTAAATAAATTTTAAAGTACACCATGAGGAATTTTATAATGACCCCACGCAAGAGTATCAATAGAATTTCCTAACAAATATCGTTTCGTGTCATTACGGGAAAGCGTTATTTTGGTAATTTTCTGTGTAAATAAAATGTGTTTTATTGATTTGAAACGTAACATTGTATCATATTTAATTTTTTTCTTAAATAAACATTTTTTTAAACTATCAAGATCATACGTTTGCGTTACGCATTTATTGACACCTTTAGCTTTAGCTTTAATTTCTTTATTTTGTACATCTATGGCGTACATTTTTGAACGCAAACCAATAAATTCCTTAAATATTTCCCCATTGTTTTCATCTTTGAAAACACCAAGTTGCTTTTTATTTACCAGAGGGAAACCATACACGTTGTCCTCTGGGTATTCAGAAGTATCAAAATATAAATTAAGATCTGATTTTATGTCATCATAAAAGTCCTCTGTGAATATTTGATATAGTAAACTATCAGTATCTGTGTAAAGCAATTTCAAATTATTTTGATATTTGGTTTTCATATAGTCGTAATGAAATTGATACATCAAAGTTTTAGAAAGATCTAAAATGCAAAAACCTAGGTAAATTGGTTTGTTGTATAAAACTTTAGTTTTTTTTAATTGAACAGCTACTAAATCATGTGAAAAAACAGATAAACTATGAAATTCAGGTTTCGCAATTAAAGATTGAACTCCTTGAGATTTCCCACGATTTTCCCAGTGATTTAATAATTTGATGTTTACTCGTTTCATTACATTCTCCATAGTTTTACCAAACACTGAATTGTTCATGAGTTTGAAAAAATCTTTTTCGAATTCAGACGATGCTTGGGATCGCATGTAGGTATTTAAATCTATGTAACTTTTTAACCATGGGGATTGCTCAAATTTTAATATTCTATGGATTTTAAGCAATTTTAATCCGTTTTGTAAACTTTGTTTAAGATTTCTGTAATGAATGACATAGTTTGTTTTCTTGTTTAGATTTGGTATTAATTTTTTTGCTTTAGCATTACCTAAACATACATTTTCAGGACAGAATGGTAGATCCGAATGATAATCATGTAATTCTTTAGGGTACTCAATGTCTACTTCTAAGATAAAGCCATGATCAGCATCATCTGCAATATTAAAATTCGTCTCTACATTCACCCATTCAAATTTACCTGTAGGAAGAGGTTGAGACATAGCCCATCCATACAAGTTATTTGCATCTAAATATACAAGAAAAGAAGACGGTTGGTTTGATTCATAGTTTGACATATATTTATTGTTAGCTTTAGCATGTCTGTGACTGCATTGGGATATACCTCCACGAATATTTTTTGCTATGAAAGCAATTTTATCAATATCCGTCAAAAGTTCAAGTTTTATTTTTGTAACTTTTAACATAGCATCCCAACTCAATCCTGGGGCAGTGTAATAATGAGCTGGATCCAAACCGTAGGTCTTAACACATACATTTCTAAAATTTTCAAATACATCAGTTAGTAGCAAAACATCTGTTTTCAGATATAAATCTGAATAATCACCCATATTTTGACAATTAAAGTGATTCCACACACCCACAGCATGTTCATAATCTTCATCTGAAATGTGGCTATTATTCAGAGAACTATAAAATAAATCCTTACGAGGAAGGGCGGTAAGGTTTAAACTATCAAATGATGTCATGTATTCATATGGGTACACACCCTTACGTATCAAGCGCTTATAGTCTTCTTCACTTGGAAAATTTAATTTTAGTTCATTGAATTGATTTGTTGTTAAGTTTTTAGCTAATTTTTCAAGACTACTAGACATGAATTTAAGGGAATCAACGAATCTTAATTTCACTCTACGGTTATTAACTTTTAACATTTTGGAAAAGGAAATATATTTTTCTTTGTTCTGTGGGATTAGTTCTATATCACCATCTTCAAAATTAGCAGAGCCCGACTGGGGAAGTACTTCCACCTTACAGAAAACCACAGCCAAATAGCACTAGACCCTACTCATAGTGTTGTGTTCCTGCTGGTGAGTAAGGTTGCCAAAGAGCTCAAAGAGGACCCAGTGTGTTGACGATGAGGGACCTTCTTGTTCCTTTAGTCGTCAACACAGTGAATCCTCCTTTTTGTAAAGGGTCGGCAACGCGCATGTGACGCCTTTGGAGTTGCAGGCGTCCATAGGTTACGGTAGCTGCTTACCATCAGGCGGGCCGTATGCTTGTTTGCCACCGTCGTGGTATAAAAAAAAAAAAAAAAAAAAAAAAAATTAAGCCCATGTACTATATAGTGATTGTCATAGTTGCTTAAGTTATGAAAAAACACAGGTACAAAGTTTTGGGGCCTGTACTTTTCATTGCAAAGTGAATGTGCAACGCCTTCGTAAACACCGGTATGCCAATTATAGGAAACGCAGGAATCCTCGTTTAAACATGTACTACAAATGAAACAGACTTTGCTGTTTGCAATGTATTCTTTATTTAAAGTTGTTAAGGGTAATGGGGGCTTGGAAAATGTATTCTTTTTACAAATACTCTCCAAATCATATTTAATACATTTCATAAACGTTTGACCACAGTTCTCTCCTTTGTATGTTCTATAAATTGATAACTTGTCATCATATGCACATTTAATATAGTATCCAAAACTATAAACTTGATGTTTCTGAATGTTAATGGTTGAGGAACGCTTGTCTATACGTCTGCGTTTACGTTTGATTTTATCATCCACATAATCATCATCATCTCCATAATCTTTATCACTGTCAGGTGTTGGAGAGTGACTATTATCTTTCGTGGTTTGTTCATTAGTAAACATCGGTATCAACGTTCAAATTTCGTGGCAATGTACGGTTGGCAGAAAAATAAATACAAACAAATCACTTAGTATTTTTAACCTTTATTTTGTATATGTAAATAAAAAAGCCCCTAAATAGTACATTTCCTAATTAGGGTGGTAAAACAAAGAAAGGCCGCGCAATCGCAATTGTTGCGGCCCAAGCTGCAAGCGAGGGACGTAATTATGCGATCGAGGGCTTTCTTTATTACCTCCCGTGTTGGAAAAATATGTGCACATTTGGCCAGAAAGCGGCTCTATCCGTACGCGTAGCGTGCGGAAAAAGCCACTTTATGTCCAGGTGTGGCATACAATATTTTACGAGTTAGAATAGATCACTAAAATTTGTTCCATAGATTTTGCTGTCAATCTTTGACGTCTGTAAGAATATATCCATTTTAAATGACTAAAAGATCTTTCCACGCTGACTGAGGTAATAGGAAGGTATGTCAAGCATTGAAAATTTTGCACACAGTTTTTATTTACACTTTCTGGTATTTCAGCCTCGTTGTTTTTAGATAGTTGGTTAATTATTTGTACAGTCTTATAACCAGGATTTTTCTTTAATACACTTTTTAATTTAAAATAAACTTTTCTGGCATTTTGATGTAACCTTAACGTTGATATTTTTTTTTGCAAACCATGAACAATGTTTAATGATTCTGCTAGACTCAGTTTTGGATCCTCCAATAATTTTATTGACTTAGCAATTATACTAAAGTGTGTATCGACGAATAGTAACTCAGTTTTTAAATTCCGGTTACGGAAAAATTTTTTTGCTTTAGAAATTGCACTCGCTTCACGCGGATTTAAGGCATCGATGACAGATTTGATTTTATCATAATGCATGTGATAATATGAGGCAGCATTTAACCATGTTCCCCATCTTGTTATCACGGGTCGGGGTGGTAGAGGAATATTTACACACATTTGATGAAATAAATTTGTCCTTGAAGGAGCGTTACGAAATATTTTTTTGATACAGTCAATCAAACTGTTTATGGTCGGGTAAAGACTTCTAATTATCTCTGCGACTCGATTACATCCATGTGCTATGCATGTTACATGAGTCATATTTTTATATTTCTGAACAAGGTTTTTAGCTGCTTTTACCATGTAGGAACCGGCATCCGTTATAAAAAATAATAATTTATCCATGTTTTTTTTGTATTCATCGCCCCAAAGATCTTCAAGGGTTTCCTCAACGAGTTTGGTTATTGTCGAATGGTTAGTTGCCTCCAATACCTTAGAAGCAAATAAATGTGGCTGGGTACTAGTTCCATCTAGAGCTCCGATCAAAATATTTGCCACTTTTTTTCCCACGGAATCTGATGTTTCATCAACACTGAGGTAAATCATTTTATTTTGTAATTTCTCTTTCAATTCATTTTTTTTCTTTTCATACAATTCAGGTAAGCATTTTACTCGTATTTTTGTTTCACTCGGCACAGTAATATCGTTTCCATATTTATGATTTAAAAGGTTTTCTACAAAATTTCTAAATTTAGGATTGTCTAATTTTGACCACGGTATATTCGAACAAATCATAAACTCTGTTAAATCTTTATTAAATTTTTCTTGTGCATTATTTTTATGAATTTTGTTGTGTAAATCTGTTTTTAAATGGCGGTCGATACTAGATTTAGAGGGAAATAATTTCGAATTACACAATTTGCAATATACGATATCGTCTTTAATTTCGAAATCAGCATTATCTCGTATTATATCCTGTAAATGGCAGCGTGAATCAGATAATTTATCTTGATGAGATTTTGATTTCAAATGTTTCTCTATATTGTACCTTTTCTTTTTTATATTCATTTCGCAAATAGTACAGCAAGCACCTTCGTTAGTGAATATAAAATCAGTATACTGCGTCAAATCCATTTTCTCAAGTCTGATAGGGAGTTGGGTAAAGATTTATCAATGCTAAATTGTAGTTGTAAGTGTTTTTAAGAACTATTATCGTTGAAGATTTTACCACATATTATTTTGCATGACAATTAAATTGACATTTGTTGCCTATTTGGCATTTAGAATTTTTTTTACAAATGGATAATGAAATGAGTATTGAGGTTCTATGACGTATTAAGAATATAAACCTCTTTAAATATATGTACAGTTTACCAAAGTACGATTAAGAATAAAAATAAATTAAATGTTATTTATTACTAATAAATAAAACAATGATACCTATGTATTTCTTTTTTTGCGACCCTTACCAAGTGCCACGAAATTTGAACGTTGATACCGATGTTTATTCATTAGATTGTTCTGACTGAATAGGACTTAAAAATGCCTCAAAATCTGCATACACAACAAAAGGAACTCGTAATTTACGCTCGTAATTATTGAAATTAAGTTGACTTGAAGAAGTCATTTTGTCAAACCAATCTTTCCTTTTATCCTCTTCAGAGGGTAAATTGGTACATATATGAAAACAATCGTTCTTTTGATGCTCTACTAAATTCTGATTAGATGAAAAATTTGACAAACAACCATCACATATATTAACAGCATGTTGTGATTTATTTATTTGAGCGGATACTAATCGAGATAAATTGTTGATTAGACAATAGTGTCCTCTATTCCCCTTTGTTATATATAACAAATTAAAATGTTTTGTTCTTTTACATTTTGTAATGTGTAAAGGACCAACAATATCATGACTTTTATTTTGTGAATTATACTCCAAACCAAACACGTTAATACTTAAATCATTTAACTTTTCAAATTTCTGAATATCAGTAAACTTGATAGGAAAAGGAATGTCACCAAACTTCAATTTCTCCTTGTATTTGACATAACAGTTCACCATATTAGCGTGATTGTTTTTCTTAGGTGGATATAAACCCGAAAGCAATGCCCAACGGAAACATTCATGATCATTGTTTTTGATGTTTATTACTGCTCTTTTGTTTGTTATATCACGTGGTAATTCAATATATGAAGAACCACGCAATGGTTTATATTTATTAACATTAACGTCTAAGTGGTTTATGTTTACCAAACTCCATCCACTATCTTTTCTTTCAAAGTTTGTTAATCTCTCTGTTATTTCATTTACGAGGGATATGAAAAATAAATCTTTATCACTGCTCACATTAAAAAGTTGATTGTTTAATTGAAAATCAAATGTATTTCTTAGCTGTTTGGTATCCTGACAAAAATTTGCATTTAAAATAAAATTAACTTTTAAAGCACAATGATCTGCAACTGATCGATTTAATAAAGTGAAAATTGTATCTTTTTTTTTTCTAAAAACGATTCGGGGGTTTGAAAGGGTTGGTAATCATTTTTATTACTTGATATTCTGTACGTAGCAACCCTGTTTCGGAATGCATTTTCAATTAGCTGAACGTTGATTAATTCGCTGTCTGAACTAAGAACATTGTTTTTGTGGTTATTGCTTTTCAAATGGTTTGCTAAATATCTTTTTACCACATACACATGGCACACAGAACATTCAATTTTGTCATTATTTTTTGTGCTTACGTCAATACAGCAAGCTTGTGTTGTAGAAGTTGATGCTGAATCACTGCTAGTTGAAGGTTGACTCTTCTTTGTTGATGCCTTAGACACAGGATCCGTAGTTGCCATTTCTATTCCGCCTCCAACTTGTTGGGATCTAAAGACATAAAATAAAATATCACAAATAATATAATTACATCATTACTTATAATATGATTACCAGAAACAAAGATTAATAATAACTACAAAATACTGACTTGTATATTTCTTACAGTGCAAACAATACGCTTGCATTGGTAGGACTCCGTCTACTACATCAGTAGTTGATATATGAATATCCTGTGTTTGATTCCTATGACCCTCACATGGGGTATAATATGGTTTAATATCTTGATCTTCGAAAATTGAATCAGGTAATAAGCCATCAATAAACCACAATCGGATGTGTCTATGAAATTTCTGGATTATTAACTTTTTGCTAAAACTTGCTATCTCGCTACGTTCTAATTTAGGCTCAAGATAAAATGCCATGTTGCAAAACTGAATCACACAACACCACAGGTACAAAACACTGAAACTTCAATTTGCTATAGATAATTTTAAAACTGGGGACCCACTTTTATACCACTATCCCCTCCGTATCCGTAAGTCAGGTAAGGAAACATGTAACAACAGGTTTTAACTTAGATCACCCACCCCAACAAGATGCAAGGTAGAAAAAAAAATGTACAGTGAATTAAATATTTAAAAAAAATTGATTAACTTACATTTCATATTTTTGTTGACTTAGAGATTCACACAAATTATATATTTCTTGGTCTTCAAAATATTCCTTCTCCGCGTCTTCACATAATTGAAGAAGTTCAACATCACAATTATCATTTCCAATTTGCATGCTATATATAGATTAAAAATTTATACTTTGAAATTTAAAGTGTTCCTTCAAATTCTATCTCTGATTAGTTAAAATTAAGAAATTTATTCACTTAATCGTAATTGAACACGTGATTTGCAGCTCACTTCGTTTCTAAAATTTAGCCCCCAGCCTCAGCCTTTTTATATGAATTTGTGTTGAAAAAAAGGTCACGGCTGGTGGGGACAAAGGACCACCTAGGTAGGTAGCGACGAGTTTAAACAGGATTTCGGGACAGGTAAATTTTTGTTTGCAGCGGAATGTTTTCTAACAAAAGATTAAATTATCAAAAGAATTCTAAAGAATTTAAACGACAGATCTTTTGTGCATTTACTTTCTATTAAAATCGCGTGTGACTTCAAACCCGATGATTGATTTATATATTTCTCAGAAACGAATAAAAAGTAAGTTATTACCTTCTTCAAAGGACATCTAGTAAAAAAGGTTAAGTTCTCAAGCCGACAGCATCAAGAAAAAACTAATAATAGAAATTGCGACTTTAAATTAGAGCACCAAAGAAGTTTTAAACATCGCACCGCCCCACCTAACTGGTATAAACAAGAATGCAATAAATCACACATCGAATCCTACATTAACAAAAGATCTATATATTATAATAAATAATGGGAACTTCCTTTACGGAAACGTACAGCATACTTACAGGTTGAAACTTGTTCAAAACACAGTCATGTTTATTGTCCACCAATAAATATCAGTCGGTTGTCACATATACCAAAGTTATTTACGAGTTCAAAAAAATAAATAAGACAACGCAAATATCTAGACTAGAAATAATCTAAAATCAATAAAATAATATTTCAAAAATTGGATTTGCATAAAATAATTTACCATAAAAAAAAAATTAAGACAACACAAATATCTAGACTGGAAATAATCTAGAATGAATAAAATAATATTTCAAAAATTGGATTTGTATAAAATAATTTACCCAAAAAAAAAATTAAGACAACACAAATATATAAACACAAATCTAGAATCAATAAAATAATATTTCAAAAATTGGATTTGTATAAAATAATAAATTTTAGGCAAAAACTGAAAACGAATAGATACTAAATAACTAAAATTGATGGGGTTGAAAAATATACCAGAAGTTTCATATTGTGCTGTAACACATATAGATACGTTGAAATTTGCATATATATTCGCGAAATGTGAATTAGTTACTTTAGGTATAAATTTGATACCTACTCCAGTCCAGACTAATAAAGGGTAATGTAATTGTGTCAGTTCGCGGGGCTTGTTAGATCATTAAAAATCTCGTTAAGTTATATGACCGTTTCTACCCCATTGATTTCCCACCACCAAAACTATACCTAAACTATGGAAACTTTATAGATACATTGAAATTTGCATATATATTCGCGAAATGTGAATTAATTACTTTAGGTATAAAATTGATACCTACTCCAGTCCAGACTAATAAAGGGTAATGTATTTGTGTCAGTTCGCGGGGCTTGTTAGATCATTAAAAATCTCGTTAAGTTATATGACCGTTTCTACCCCATTGATTTCCCACCACCAAAACTATACCTAAACTTTGGAAACTTTAGGTAGTATACCTAGTCTTTCATAAGGAGTAACCAATTAAGCAATTATAAAACCTATTGCAAATACGTAAAGAACAAACTACAACGTAGGAGTGTGCCTCTATCGAGCTCGGTAACAATGCGATGTCGCCGAGTCGAGCTAACAATAGAGACAATAGAAAAAGGTGAGCAAGGGTTCTATTGTGGTGTCGAAGAGCGTGTATTGTTTAATTAGCGGAGTGCCTAAGTGCTGAAGGAGGCTCCGGGCACTGTTGAGACCTAGTGCAATCGATTTAAATGGGGGGCTAAACGTACTAAAACATACCAAACTTTTTTTTTTTTTTTTTTTTTAGGTTTCATAGTCCGGAAAACCCACCATAATCCCGAAAAACCATTGTTTTGGTGGTGGGAAAATGATGGGGTAGAAACGGTGAATCTATACTACTCTTAATTAAGATTAAGTGAATATTTTCTGAAATAATCGCTTTTAAAGTCAGAAAAATTGTGTCTCCCCCCTGTAACTTTTGAACCGTTAGTCCAAAAAATATAAAAAAATTGGAGAATATGCACCATATCACATATTTTCTACAAAAAAATATTTTGAACATTATCGGTTCAGTAGTTTTTGAGTTATCTCCAAAAAACTTCTTATATAGGCATTAGACCTTTTTGTATTAAATTGGTTCTTATTTCATTAAAGGTACGGAACCCTCCATTATGCGTGGCCCGACACGCACTTGACCGGTTTTTTTTTGTTACGCTAAAAAATAATATTGACACAAGTGAAGCGCGAGCTACAGTCCATTTTACTACCACGGGAGTTATAGCTTTTTTAAAGTATGCCACCAACTCAAACGAGCCAATAAGGTCATAGAGAAATATTTGTTTGAAATCAAGCTGCCAATGATTTTTACTTTTCGAATACTGACGTTTCTCATTTTTTTTGTATGATACAAAATATGAATTTGAATAATTTGAAAACCGTTTTCAATATTTGTACACAATTTTCTATCGTGGCTATATATGCAGGATTATAATAGGCTTTGATGCCTAACCTGTTAAACGATAAAAAAACTGCATTTAACATTTATTTCACTTACAATTTTAATTTTTCTTCGCAAATATGATGAAAAATATGTAACCAGGGGGGGGGCGGTAAGAATACTGCAAACCAATATTTCTCTAACTCCCCGCAATGCACAATGTACTATTTATCATCCTGCCTGTGTATTTGCAGTATGTAATAATGTATAGATTGCAAGTTACAACTGTTCAAGCACTAGTTGACGTCATCACTTATTGTTACCAAAGGTAAGATGCCTCAAGGTCATGTTCCAATTTTTTGTCTTCTAATAGACTTAGGGTGGGTTGCACCAAACCGCCTGTAAAAGTAAGCCAAATGTTACGCTAATCGGAGCTACTTAACGATTGCTAACATAAATGGGTTGCACCAAGTGCAAAATAACAGAACGTAAGAGTTAAGCGGGATGCCACTGTCTAAACGCATTTCTACTCACATTTTTATGGTAGAATATTTATTCAATATGGCAACACAACCATAAATGCCAAACTAAACTTGTCAAAATCGTCACACGAAGAAAAAAATCTAAAGAAAGGAGCGCGAACTAAACTTAACTTTGCACTCTGCAGCTTGAAAATCAAGAATATACAAACATTTAGCCATTCCTGAACATGTTTATTACTCAATCAAAAAGTGGGCTATCCATTGCGCCTTACGAGGAAATTTTTTCAAAGGATAATGCAACTTGTGCTGAGAGTGGAGTTTAAAGCGAAAGCCAGAATAGTCGGCTGGTGTATTGTGCATTATATTATAGTGAGTAAATCATCCTGCTAGTTTATTACTACTTACAGAACCCTAAACAAGTAAAGCCGTTGCTGGAAGCACCAAATGGCGAGAAGGAGCCCAATCGCAAAACAAAGGCATCACTAGTTTTAACTCTTGAAAATTCGTAAAAATAGGGTACTGAATCCCTCCAACCTGGTTGATTATGGCTGGCACTGTAACCAACGTCCTAAATATTGAACTTATACATGTACTTACTTATTAAATGAGTGTTCTAAAGTATCTTAACGGCCTCCTAGCCCAGTCGGTAGTGACACTGCCTACGAAGCAGGGGGTCCCGGGTTCGAATCCTGGTAAGGGCATTTATTTGTGTCTTTATCACAGATATTTGTACCTGAGTTATGGATGTTTTCTATGTATTTAAGTATTTATCAATATCTATCTATTATATATATCGTCGTCTAGTACCCACAACACAAGCCTTATTGAGCTTACTGTGGGACTAGGTCGGTTTGTGTAAGATTGTCCTATAATATTTATTTATTTATAATATTTATCTTTGTTAACAAATGATGAGTAGCACATATGTTACACTAATGAATAATGATACACAATGTTTTTTATTTCAGGTTTGAATTTACCTTTGGTATTGAAGACAAGATGAAATCGAGGCTTGTTATGCTACTCAGTGCCTAACTCCAGGATGTTTGAAAGTAAAAATGCAGTGATTTCAAGAAATTGGTAGAATCTCAATGTAAAAATAAAGTATAATTATACTAACCTAATCAATCAGTATTTTAATTTTGATAATAAAATACATAATTATATTTATTTAGTTACCTTATTTTTGTTTTATTTATTATTCAAACACTGGCATAGGTTTCCTTTGTAGATGGAAGCAAGATCCTCCCCCCTCCAAACATATTTCTACTGCAAATATTATTCACCAGTTTTCTAGCACTTGGCATAAATAATCAATGAAACTTGACACTTGAAGTATTTTAAGTCAGATCAATCAGTTCTTAGATAGTGTGAAGCGGACCCTTGGCCAAAGTGAGCCAGCTTATTGATCGGACAAAAAACTTCATATACTGAACCACAGATCTTTGATAATGGTTATTAACAATACTCTACTCTTGATACATGTTACAAATATTATTCAGGTAAAAGTGACCATAAAACAGTGTGGCTAGGATTCCAAAAATGTTTTCTTATCACTTGTATCTTAATAATCATAATCATTTATTTCTTTGTAATGATATATGTTTACAAGTCATACAACAGCCATGTAGGTAGGTACCTAGTTACTATTATGTTTTATTTGTAAATAGGTACCTATGCTGGTTGGGAAAGATATATGATAAAGAGAGACCTTTATTATTTATTACTAATAAATTCATAGTAAAATCATAACATAACACATATTTTATAATTGATTTTGAGCACTGATGATAGGACTAGGACTAATCAAAAATGCATGCATACATACATCATCTTAGGAAGCTTTTTCCCTTATAGAAATGTAAGTATGAAAATATATCTACTTTTTATACTTACAAAATGAAATGCATGTACTTATTTTGCGTACAGTCACCGGCAATAGTATCTTCCTACATGAACTGTACAGTGAGTAGGTACAATTTGGATTAAAAAAAGCATGTTCATAATAATGTCCGATTTAAAATATACTAATGGGGAAGGTATCTGTCAAAAGTCAGGAGGTGCCAGCATAAGTAGGCACCACCACTAGTTTTGTTGAATGAGATTTGGCTTAAAGGGCTAAAATTAATGCCAGTAAATTCCAAATAAAACAAGAATTTGACACTATTGGTAGGACTGAGACTACAACCTATGCCGGCACCATCTGTAAACACTTGATTGGCCATAATCCTGATTGCAGCGACGAGCAGCAAATGGTAGGTAACAATTGCCATAGAAGAGCGACACACATGAAGTCAAATTAGTTGTCAGTAGATAGTTTATTTATTTATATGGGTTTAATGTTTCAATAGATCTGTAAAATCTTTGTGTTTATTTCACAAATTAAACTGAAATACAGTGTAAGCTCTTTATCAACACTCAAGGGACCGGACATTTTGTGACATTATCACAAGTTGTCATTAAATAGAGGCCTACTGTGCTTGTTTTAAGGCAAATAATGAAATCAAATAAAAAACAAGAATTATATGAATTACTATAATGAATTTTCATACACATTTGAATTTGTGGATACCTAACCATTGTTGAACTATTTTTTTATTGTCCCACAACACATGACACTCTTATTTACTTGATTGTAAATTCCGAGACACACTTTATTTACATGTACTGTTCTGAACATTGTTTAGTTAGGTGTCGAGGCTCGATTTCTGTAGGACATTGGCGATAAATGTTTGGTGGTATAACTTCATGCCCTTATTAAAAGCATTAAAGAAACCTCTCTGATCATTTGGCATCTTTTGAATCGTATGACTTGCTCCCATCAAGTCCCGTTCGTGGGCTGTTCTACCGTGTCATAAAACTTGTTTTTCTTCTTGACCTGGTCATTCCACCGCGTCGGAGGTTTACGTTCCCTTTTGTCTTCTACCTTGCAGTATTCAAGTCAACCGTTGTTTCCAAAGGTTTGGTCTTCATTGACAAAAACAGAGTGGTTTTTTAATGGTTGTCATGATTCTGGTCCTGCTCATTCTACGGCTGTCGGCTTTCATGACAATGACTGTAGGTTCTGGTATGTTTGTGATACATAACAGAAGTCTGTACTATTTCAACCTGAAGTCACTCGATTTTAACTAAATAACGCACTTTTTACAAAGAATTTTATGTACTTATTATTTAATACCGTTATCTGATCTAAAAATTATGAATAAAACCAAACGTCAATCGTATACGCCTTTTTACGTTCAGATACTCGCATATATTTATTACTGCAAACAATATTTTAATATTTTTCATCAAATATCACTGTCTTTTTGTCTAATAATGCATTTATCCTTGAAATACGAGACATTTTTGCAAACTGTCAGCCATATTTAAACGTAGATTTGAGTTAACCAGTGCTCGATGGCTGGTTAAGGTTATCGTAACTTTCTGACTGCTAAAGTGCATGGTGCAACGGAAAAACGGACTTGACGTCTACTGTAACCATGATGAGTTCGTTAAGTGTGCGTGGTGCAACCCGCCCTTATTAGGTGGTATTCGCAGTAGCCAAAGTCAATTATTAAAAGGCGGGAAAGGAGGATGCCCAGATTCATAATGGACTCTGGCCTAAAAACCAATAATGACAAGCCATATGTCATTTGATAGGTTTTTTCATATTCTAAAACTTTTTGTATGGCGGAAAATCTTAAATCGCTGTGTGAAACAAGTTATGGCAAAATAAAAACATCCCCTCAATAAGATTTTTTTTACTGATATATATCTAGGGTTTAAGTTCTATACAGCGGTTTTTAAACGTTTTTACATAAATACACATAAGAAAACAACTAAATATCGATTGATATACCATAAAACAATGACTACTATTCTTTAAGCAAAAGGTTCATCAATTATGGAGCTGTGTTAAGTGCCCAGCTGGAGGAATAAATACTCCGTGTCTTCCTGCACCAAGGTACCAAACTATGGATACTACATGTGCACAACTTTTTTCACACAAAGATTTGGGATTACCTGCTATAGTAAAAGTTTTAGAACTTTGAATAAGCTATCCAGTGACATATCGCTTGTCCTTATTGGTCAATAGGCCAATCTGACCACCCTTCGACGCTTGTAAGTCAATGACCTAACTCTCTGATTTACCTCGTCAATCACTCAAAAAACAAATCAAGTTAGTACAAAAATATCAGTCATCAGCTAGTAACCATATAAAATCAATCTGACCAAGTCCGAGTCAGGACTCGGGACACCATGTGTGTCGTACTCGGAGGTTGACAAATAATCCTCATCGTCTTAAGTCAAAGTCTCACCTTAAGAAGGTGTATGTTAGATGGTTGTATGAAATTATTTCAATGTGTTCGTATAAACTTGAATAATAAATAATGAGTCTTACCATACCCTCAGGTGACAACAAAACTACAAAAATTGCAGATTGCTAAAAAATAATTGAACTAAAATCAGAATTGTCAACCGACTTCAAGATTTCGAAGGAGGAAGGTTATCAATTCGTCGGGATCTTTGTTTTTTTTTGCTATTTTTTTTATGTATGTTCACCGTTTATTCGAAGACGGCTGGACGGATTTGGAAAATTCTTTATTTGTTTGAAAGAGTATACTTCACAGTTGGTCCCATTGTATTTAGGTCAGGATCTGATGATGGGATCCTGGAGAAATCGAGGGAACTCTTCAACTATTATAGGCACACCTATAGTGATTACAGTATTTTTTACAGCAGGTCGAGCATTTGCTTTTGGAATGGTGGATGCTAAGTGAAGTCGGTTCTTTTTTGTTTAAAATTATTTTTTTACCAATATGGTTCATTACCTGTGGTCGTAGTTCACTAACTACTCACTCTCAACTCACTAGTTTTGTTAATTTAAAGGTGTTGCATAATGTGTCAGGGGGTGCTACGGGAGGGTGCACGACCATTAAAGAAGCGCGCCAGTTTAACACTGATTTATTCGATGCACACTAGAACAGGCTTTCATAAAGGTTCGCCCACTCGCACAAGTACCTATATGTATACATAAATCTAACAGAAAGCCTGTTTGAAACTTGAACTTATATTCCATAGAATTAATGATTATATCTACAAAACCTGTACATTTTGTCGCCATTACGTGACTAGCATAACTTGACCTCCAAATTCGTAGAATCACGCTTGTTACGGACAGCCTAGATCCCTACCTAAATAAATTGTATTCTACCTAGTTAGTTATAAGGTTTCTAGGTAAGGTGATAAATAAGTGGTACACACAGGTCGACTTTATTAAAGTAAAAACTAGATTGATTGATGTCTGTGCAGAAACAAGACTTGTTTGTACCGCTGAAAAGCAGTATGTGTGCCCTCTGTGATGGTACGCGCCCGACTGAGGGCGGGCAGAGGGGGAGCGGCGTATTTGACTGAATGTTGACCCAAGCAGCCGTAATTACCAAACGACGACCGCGGGCCCCGACTGAGGTGGCAAAGCTTGACCGAAGCGAGAGCCGCGAAAACATTTTGATTTTTCCGGAAAATGCCGCAGCCCACATAGGTCATACATACCTCTAGAGATAGGTTTTCTAGTAAACTATCCAGTAGAAATAGTTTTGTAAGCCTCGGACTTAGGATACCGGAGTTAGAGTAGATAGAAGCTCACTCCCATACAAAATTAACTAATAAGAAAAAGCAACTTTTTAGTTTATTGATATTATGTAAAGATAATGTTCTAGATAGACAGATCTTGCAAAGACCTTTCTAACAAGGTATAAATCATCAAAATCCGTCCAGTAGTTTTCGAGATATAAGCAAAAATGTAAATAAATACGCAAATGTCCTAAGTCGAGTGCAAGAAAGAGATAGCAATGTAAACAAAGGACTTCTCTGTCTAAAACTTCTAGAGTCTTCGAATGTATGAAAAAGATAGAGATATCCTTGTCTAAAATATCTAGATTTTTCCATAGTGTAAAAGAGATGAAGATAGATCTCTCTTTCAGATTGTTCTAGATATTTCCACCCTCGCTATTTTCGAATCATATAAAAGCCGGCACGCACCGCCGTAGTTCAGTTCAGTTCAGTTCAGCAAGCAGTTCCAGCAAGAAAAATAAGAAGAAGAAGAGATAATAGTGACCAGTAGTCGACAGTATCAGTATATCAGTGTGCGTACCGGCTTTCTATGTGCCTAGTGTTAAAGTTTAGTGCCTAGCGTACCTAGGGTTCATATGACAGGGTATATGTACCTGTTTATGGACTAAGCGTTATAAGTAAAGTGTTAGTGTCTCAGTTTGTACCTAGTGCTCTTAGGGTAAACGTGCCAGTACTCGAGCAGGGTATATGTACCTGTTCGTGGACTAAGTAGTTCAAGTAAAGTTAGTGACAGTGCGAAGTAGGGTAAATGTGCCTATCCTCGGACAGGGTATATGTACCTGTTCTAGGAAATAAGTTGTAAATAGTGTAAATAGCCATAGTTAGCCAAGTGTACCGAGTGATTGTGTTTTAGTAATAAATAAGAATCCAAGTGCAGTGAGTGTTATTACTGAGAGTCCCGTTCCACAGTGGGAGGAATTGGATCCCGAACCAGCGAATGCTCTGTATCCGCATAAATAAATATTTAGACTGTGCTGTCGCTGATGCAGACTGACGCCAGAGAGTAGCCTGGCGGCCACAGTTCTATGGTCCTTCGAACCGGATCAGGGGATTCAGTGGAACTTGGACTAGTGAAAAGTGGATTCTTATAGTGACTACTGATACTTTGCATGTGTGTTATTTGTGACATTGTGTTGTGATATAGTGCTATAAAGTGCCGAGATGGAATCTTCAGGAATAAAAACGAGGTCGCAGTCTGGCCGCCGCACCGGAGAGGAAGAAGGCCGACTAGAAGATACTGCGGAAGGCGTATCTGCGAACGTGGCAGGGGCACCCGGTACCGTGCGCACCCCACAGGATGGGGTCACGGACAAGGCCGGGCAGCCGTGTCAAGAATCTTCTGCGGGGGTACCTGTAAGGGCCGGAGTCATGGTACCGTCTGGGCCCGCGAAGGTTGTCCATAAGGGACCACCACGTTCCCCGTCGACACTGGAGCGGCGAAGGATCGAGCAAGCGATCAAGAAGCAGCTGCGACACAAGGAAAAGGCGGAGCAACGCCGAGTTGAGCGCGAGCACCTGAGTGGGCGCGCGCAGAACCTGTCTCCGGTTTCGGAAAGAGGGAGTAAGGAGGCCCAGTCAGAGGGCCACCCTAAGGCCACGGAGACACAGAAGGTACCGACTCCATCACCAAGCAAGGCACCGACGGTCAAGTCTCATCCGTCGAGGAAATCACACGCATCACACGTAAGCAGCCTCCGATCAGCCAAATTAAGAGAGCTCGAACTCAAGCAAATCAGGAAAGAGGTCGAGCTAAAACGGCGAGAGATCGAGTTGGAACGAGAGCTGCTAAGGAAGGAGTACGAGCTCAAGAGGGACGAGGTACTCGAAGAAACGAGCTCTGGAACTGGAACTGACTCATCGTCCGTGGGGTCATCGCGCACAATCAGTCCGGCCAGGGAACAACCGGCTGAACCCGATAGTCGAGTGCACGAGTGGCTGCGCACCATTGAAGACACGCCGCGTCATCGAGTGCGCGTAGAGTCGCCGCCCGTACCGTCACGGGTCAGGCGCGCCCAATCGCCGCCGCGTGGGCCGCGTATTGAGGCACGAGCGCCGCCGCCCGTGGAACCGCGTGATCAGCCACCAGGACGACATGAATGGACGCCGTATTCCGAAAACGCCAGACTAAGGTCGTCGGTAGAGCCGCTGCCGAGTGATGCAGCGACAGCGTTCAACAGGCTCGCCGACCAGCTACGGGACGCCGTCAGGACCACACCGCCGAAGCAGTGTTACGAGTTGCCGCCATTCACGGGCAATCCTAACGAATGGCTTCTGTTCTTCAACGCCTACACGGAGTCAACCCTACGGTACAACTTCAGTGCGTTCGAGAACATGGCTCGGCTGAGGAACTGTCTACGTGGAGATGCACGGCAGTGTGTGCAGCATCTGTTATCCACATCGACACAGCCAGAGCTAATAATAAGGCTCCTTAAGAAGAATTTCGGGCGCATCGACTTACTGGTGGACAAGGCGCTGGACGAGCTCAAGCGGCTACCGCCGTTGGGACCCAGTGCCATCGACCTCAACGAATTCGCAACGAAGATTGTAAACATTGTAAGTACACTTTGCGAGCTCGACAGCAGGAACTATAGCAACAACCCGTTGTTAGTTCGAGAGATAACAGACAGACTGAGTCCACACCTCAGAAGTCGATGGTGCGCCTACGCAAAGGAGCACATAAAGGGCGGCAAGTGTGAGCTGATGCTGATGGCTGACTTCTTAATGGAAGAGAGCGACGCAGAGTTAGAATTCTCGCACGCTCGCATGCCTGGCACCAATAAAAGGAGGGAAGCGGCGACTAAGGAGGTAGCTCGACCATCACCGAGTCGCGCAGTCCAGGGAAGAGGCGCGCGTAGGACGCAAGCGCAGTACCACGCCGAGCAGACGTACACAACAGGGAACACCGTGGGCATTCGGGAGCCTTGCTTGTGCTGCGGCGGTGAACACAGGACTACGGAATGTAAGCGAGTCCTGGTCATGGACACAGGCGCGAGATGGGACTGGGCCAAAAGCAACCGCATATGCTACAAATGCCTGAACGGTAAACACTCCAAGTTGAAATGTCACGCAAAGGCATGCGGTTCCAACGGATGCACCAGATGGCATCACCGATTACTGCACAGCGAGGGCAGCACGCAGAGAGAAGCGCGTGCACGCTGGCCGCCACCCCGCGCGGCCTCACCTGCCTCGCAACCTGCCGCCCGCGACGGGTCCGGACATCCGCAGGCGGCCAAACCAACAGAGCCGGAGATCACGTCGAACACGACGGTGGAACAAGTGAACAGCACGTCCAGCGTTTTTTGAAGATGGTACCTGTTACCGTAGAGGGTCCAAAAGGGAAGGTGGATACCTACGCTATGCTTGACGATGGCAGCACAGTGAGTCTGATCCAAGCAGACTTGGCCGAAGCCATAGGAGCCACGGGACCCGAGACGCCGCTGCGCCTGGCAGGGGTAAGCAACATGGAAGCTGTGCCAGAAGTAAGCAGACAAGTCAGAGTTCGCGTACAAGGAAAGGGCCTAGAGACCGCGTATAACTTAGTCTTCACCACAGTGAAGAGACTAGGACTACGAACGCAAAGGATGAGCAAGCAGGTCATGGAGATGGAACACTTCAAGGATATCCAGACTGCCTGCTACGACGAGGCCGTACCGCGACTACTTGTGGGGACAGACCAATGGCCAGTGTTGCTACCTCAGGAGGCGAGAATACGGGGACTGGACGAGCCGGCAGCAGTACTGACAGGGTTAGGTTGGGTGGTCTTCGGAGGTAAGCCACGTATAGTCAACCCACCCGAGAAGCACGTGACGCTACACTGCCGCCAAGAGGATGACGAGCACCTGGACTCTATGTTGCGGGAATATTTCAACATAGACTCGCTCGGCATCAAGAATGTCAAGAAGGTAGATCCAGGGACACAGAGGGCCCTGGATATCTTCGAGAAGTCGGTCAAGAAAATCGACGGACCACGCTACGAGGTGGGACAGCTATGGCGGGACGAGGAGCCACGAATGCCGCCGAGCCTGCACACGGCATTGAATCGACTGCATAGCATCGAGCGCAAGATGGACCGTGACCCGGCATTCGCAGCGAGCTACACCGATCAAGTAAATAACTTGCTTGCTAAGAAGTATGCTGAGCCGCTGGAGGAGCCGCCAGATAGCAACGTAGCGTGGGTTCTACCGCACTTCGCTGTGACCAACCCCAACAAGCCGGGAAAGATCAGATTAGTCTTCGATGCAGCGTGTCGCAGCCAAGGGAAGTGCCTCAACGATTTTCTTCTGGAAGGCCCGGACTTACTACAGTCACTGATCGGGATACTGTTCCGGTTCCGCGAAGGGAAGTTCGCCGTGGTGGCGGACCTACAGGAGATGTTCCTCCAGATCAAGATGAGGAGTGAGGACCAGCCCTCACAAACTTTCGTCTGGAGAGGAGACCGCCGAACCGGAAACCCGCAGTTCTACAAGATGACGAGCATGCTGTTCGGCGCAGCGAGCTCGCCTTTCCTGGCGCACAGCGTTCGCAACAGGAACGCCCAGGACAACGCCGAAGAATTCCCGGATGCTGTAGAGGACATCGTCCGTAACCACTACATGGACGACTACGTGGCAAGCTATCCGGACGAGGAAGAGCTCGTACATCGTGCCACGCAAGTAACATCGTCGCACGCTAAAGGAGGGTTCAAGCTTCGTGGATGGACGTCCAACAGTAAGAAGTTACTGCAAGGTATCCCACAAGAGCTGCACGCAAACGCACCGGCGCAGCTAGGGAAGAAGGAAAACAAGATCCTTGGCATGTATTGGAACCCTGAAACGGACGAGCTCGGGTTTAACACGGCCATGATGAGGGTACCGGCCGAGGTACGAGACATGAAGACTACGCCGACGAAGAGGCAAATGCTATCGGCCGTGATGTCCGTGTACGACCCACTGGGGCTGTTAAGTCACTACACAATAACGGCCAAAGTCCAGTTACAAAACTTGTGGGCCAAGAAACTGGACTGGGACTCACCACTGCCAGAAGAGGACAAGCGCGACTTCAAAGAATGGTTACGGGCTTTGGACAGCGTTGCAGCACTTCGAATTCCAAGATGCTACTTGTCAACGGGGGCAGCGGCGAGCAAGGAACTACACGTCTTCGTGGACGCCAGCACCAAGGCGTACGCATGCGTGGCATATTGGAGAGTCGTCCAAGAAGATGGGACGGCCCTGGTCAGCATGGTCGCCGCCAAAAGTAAGGTGGGGCCAACGAGACAACTCAGCGTGCCACGCATGGAGCTTCAGTCAGCGCTCATCGGATCGAGACTGCAGCAGACCATCCGAGAAGAGCACCGTCTGACGCCAGCACGAGTCGTTTTGTGGACTGATAGTGGAACAGTACTCCACTGGATTCGCAACGACGCCAAACGCTACAGCGCCTACGTAGCCAACCGCTTAGGAGAGATAGCGGAGCTAACAAAGCCAAGTCAATGGCGCTGGGTACCAACCAAGGAAAATCCGACAGATGAAGCTACCCGGCCGGATAACAGAAGTCACCTTCGACAGCCGATGGTATCAAGGACCAGACTTCCTGAAGAGGCCGGAAAACGAATGGCCAAAGGAGATCGATCCAGGAGGGCGACTACGTAATCATCGTGGATGGAAATTTACCACGCAACGTATGGCCGCGAGGGATCGTCACGAAGGTGTACCAGGGACCAGATGGTGGAGTCCGATCAGCCGACGTCCAGACCAAGGGAGGCGTGTTCCGGAGGCCCGTCACGAAGCTGGCTGTCCTACCGTTGCAACAGGAGCAGCCGCAGGAGCGTCAGCGGGGGCAGAACTGTTACGGACAGCCTAGATCCCTACCTAAATAAATTGTATTCTACCTAGTTAGTTATAAGGTTTCTAGGTAAGGTGATAAATAAGTGGTACACACAGGTCGACTTTATTAAAGTAAAAACTAGATTGATTGATGTCTGTGCAGAAACAAGACTTGTTTGTACCGCTGAAAAGCAGTATGTGTGCCCTCTGTGATGGTACGCGCCCGACTGAGGGCGGGCAGAGGGGGAGCGGCGTATTTGACTGAATGTTGACCCAAGCAGCCGTAATTACCAAACGACGACCGCGGGCCCCGACTGAGGTGGCAAAGCTTGACCGAAGCGAGAGCCGCGAAAACATTTTGATTTTTCCGGAAAATGCCGCAGCCCACATAGGTCATACATACCTCTAGAGATAGGTTTTCTAGTAAACTATCCAGTAGAAATAGTTTTGTAAGCCTCGGACTTAGGATACCGGAGTTAGAGTAGATAGAAGCTCACTCCCATACAAAATTAACTAATAAGAAAAAGCAACTTTTTAGTTTATTGATATTATGTAAAGATAATGTTCTAGATAGACAGATCTTGCAAAGACCTTTCTAACAAGGTATAAATCATCAAAATCCGTCCAGTAGTTTTCGAGATATAAGCAAAAATGTAAATAAATACGCAAATATCCTAAGTCGAGTGCAAGAAAGAGATAGCAATGTAAACAAAGGACTTCTCTGTCTAAAACTTCTAGAGTCTTCGAATGTATGAAAAAGATAGAGATATCCTTGTCTAAAATATCTAGATTTTTCCATAGTGTAAAAGAGATGAAGATAGATCTCTCTTTCAGATTGTTCTAGATATTTCCACCCTCGCTATTTTCGAATCATATAAAAGCCGGCACGCACCGCCGTAGTTCAGTTCAGTTCAGTTCAGCAAGCAGTTCCAGCAAGAAAAATAAGAAGAAGAAGAGATAATAGTGACCAGTAGTCGACAGTATCAGTATATCAGTGTGCGTACCGGCTTTCTATGTGCCTAGTGTTAAAGTTTAGTGCCTAGCGTACCTAGGGTTCATATGACAGGGTATATGTACCTGTTTATGGACTAAGCGTTATAAGTAAAGTGTTAGTGTCTCAGTTTGTACCTAGTGCTCTTAGGGTAAACGTGCCAGTACTCGAGCAGGGTATATGTACCTGTTCGTGGACTAAGTAGTTCAAGTAAAGTTAGTGACAGTGCGAAGTAGGGTAAATGTGCCTATCCTCGGACAGGGTATATGTACCTGTTCTAGGAAATAAGTTGTAAATAGTGTAAATAGCCATAGTTAGCCAAGTGTACCGAGTGATTGTGTTTTAGTAATAAATAAGAATCCAAGTGCAGTGAGTGTTATTACTGAGAGTCCCGTTCCACAGTGGGAGGAATTGGATCCCGAACCAGCGAATGCTCTGTATCCGCATAAATAAATATTTAGACTGTGCTGTCGCTGATGCAGACTGACGCCAGAGAGTAGCCTGGCGGCCACAACGCTTATTCGGTAACCTAGCCTACGTTCAGCCCACCTTTTATCCGATTTCACGTAAAAAACTTATCAAAAATCTGTTTGCTTACGCTTTATAAACATTTATTTAATCGTAACCATCAGGTATAAATAGCAATCATGCAGCGTACTTTTCTTTGATGCAAGGGGCTTTTCCTTCATTCTCTGTGAACAGGCTACTAAGTGAAAAACTATTTTTGTAACTTAACCTAACGAATCCAAGGGTATATCTAGCGATCATACATTGCCCTTTTTAGGGTTCCGTACCTCGAAAGGAAAAAACGGAACCCTTATAGGATCACTTTGTTGTCCGTCCGTCCATCTGTCAAGACCCTTTTTCTCAGAAACGCGTGGAGGTATCAAAGTGAAATTTATATAAAATACTCAAGTCTACTGTCCCTTCAAGCTGTGAAAAAATCAAACTTCTAAGCCAACGGAATCAAAAGATACATCCGTTTATGCTGCAAATTTCTGGAAATTTACGAAACTCGCAAGGGAATCAAAACCTACAGGGTACTTCCCGTGAACCCAGAATCTTGAAATCTGGTACGAAGCAAAAGCACAGATAAAGGTCAAATTGCGAAAACCGTAAATTTTTAGTTACATCATATAATAATTTTAATGTTACTACCCCTTTCCTCATGAACGCATATGATAGAGGTATTAAATTGAAATTCATATCAAATACGTACCAGGTCTATAATACCTTTAAGCTGTAACAAAATCAAACTTCTATGTCAACATAATGGGTGAACTTTTACTTATATACCTACAGGTTTGTACGGAACCCTCGTGCGCGAGTCCGGTTCGCACTTGGCCGGTTTTTTTAAATACCTATCCAACAATACCACACAGAAAATGCACTTGAAGTCCAGAGCAGGCTGGGAAAATGGCAAGAAAAGTTGGAAAGTGTTAGACTAAAAATAAGTAGAACCAAAACTGAACACATGTTCTATGATTTTGGTGGTCTATCCAGATTTTCCCACATTGCCTTAGCCAGTAGGAATACACCATATTCCTACCAGTTTGCTCCGAATTCCGGTACCTTGGGTCATTAATGCAAGGCGACGGCAACATCGACCGTGATGTAAGGAATAGGATAAATGCGGGATGGATGAAATGGCAGCAGGTCTCTGGAGCAACTTGCTATCCGCGCATGCCCTTTAAACTTAAGGGGAAATCTACAAAACGATCGTGAGGCCTGTCGTAATGTATGGATCAGAATGCTGGGCGACGAAAGTGACAGACGAAAATGCATGCTGCGGAAATGAGAATGCTGAGATGGATGTGTGGAGTGACAAGAAAGGATCGGATTAAGAATGAGTATATAAGGGAAGCTTGAAAGTAGCACCAATAACAGAGAAAGTGAAGGGTGGTAGGTTAGCATGGTTCGGGCATGTCATGAGGAGGGATGAATGTAATATAGGCAAAAGAATGTTAGACATGAAAGTGGATGGGCGAAGAGCTATGGGTAGGCCAAGGAAACGATGGATGGATTGTGTAAAAGAGGACATTAGGAAGAAAAGAGTGAGTGAGGAGATGACGGGAGATAGAGGAGAATGGAAGAAGAAAACATGTTGTGCCGACCCCACATAACGTGGGATAAGGGCAGGGAGAAGAAGAAGAAGGGTTGGAGTAAAAAAAATCGACTCCCCACTTCATGTGTACGCATAGTGTGTACGGGTGGAACAAATTCTGAAAAAATAGTATTTTTTCAGCTTTTGTTTTACAAGTTTGTTGGCGTGATTAAAACACATATTCATGTGAATTTTCAGTTTTCTAGTACTAATCCTTCCACTGTCAACATGGGAGAGTAAATAAAACAATCACTTGAAATTGAAAAATACTTTATTGCCCAAATGTTTTCAAAATGATAACATAAAAGTTTTAGAACTTAGGAGTTGTTATTTACAGTCAAATAAACGTGATATAAGGGAGTAGAAAATTATAAAAATCAAATTTAAAATGAGAATGAGAGATTTAAATGGTGAAATGAAGATATTTTGGTTTATAGATGTTTCACTTATATTTTGCTATTAACACCTATCGAAGTAGCATGAAGAAATCGGCACGCACGGTTTCATAGTATTGAGGGAGCTTGCTTCTTCTACTTTTTCTGTGTCTACATAGTTTCATAGCTTAGTTTTTATGACATTTTTTAGTTACGTTGCTATAGACTAAGAGGTGGTCACGTCAGATATGACAGGATAATGAGAGCAACAAAACGCATCAAGTTAGATTACTATACTGTCCTTTGGCATCTGGCAGCTTTTAATGGGTGGAGGTCAGAGTGACAACTAACAAAATTTTTCAAAATAGTAATCAACCAAAATTGGTAAAAACTGCTGAAGTTATCTGAGTTATAAAGAACAGACCCTATATTTTAATAGAAGAACAAAAAATATTGCGTATTATTGCGGAAACAAAAACAGTAGGGGACAAACTATGAATTATATTATACGTCGTTTGGCACTACTTTCCCCCAACAGAAACTTTTGGCAATGATACAATTTCTCAAAATATTGCATTAAACCCAGAACTCTTGGATTTGTATTCTTGAAGTGGTTTGCATTCTTTGACTTAACGACTTAACCACTTAACAGTTGCCAGATGGCCAGATCTAGAAAAAAGCGTTGCTCTTATTATTGTGTATATCTGACGTGACTAGCTCTCCGTCTACTAGCACATCTGCAGCAAAAACTATGTCTAAAAAAGGAGTTTACAAATTTACAAGTTAACAGTCTTCAACAATGCGTTTCTTTACAACCTTCTTCTCAGATTCGGATGAAGAAGCTTTCTCTTGACTGCTACTACTGCGTGATTCTGATCTGATTTCTTTTACCTCAGTATCACCAGATTTAATTGTTTTTTCTTGATTCACACTGCTGGCTTCACTAGAATCTTTGCTACTTTGCAATGCTTTTTTTTTATAAGATATGTCAGTTTCTTCTGTAACTCTTGTTCCACGTCCACTTTTATTGGAAGAACCTTCAGTATCAGATTCATTTGAACAATTAGTATCAGAAGAAGTATCTGTTTTGGTTGAAGAGCTGGAACAGTATTCAACCGATGACTCTGAAGCTTCTTTAGTGATCATGACCTTCTTCCAACTCCAGGGCTTGATGACTTCAATTTTCTTCGTAACTTCAATTATGATTACGGATATATCTGTAAGTAAAACATTACCGTTTAAGTACTTGAAATGTTCTATCAAAAAATTCGTCTGTTCAAAATTTTACAAATTCATGAAATGTGAGTTGAGGTTTTGACTTTATTCATGACAGCTTGTTTAATCTAAAATGTTGTTGATTATCATCTGATTTTATTCTTCATTTTATATTAGAGATACCGTTTTCTATTTCTTGAATTTGACTAGACGTATGTACAGTCAACCAATTTGATTCGTTTATACGTATCCACGGGCTACTGTCATTACAATAAGGTTCTACAGTGGCCTAGGAATCAAAATGGTTGACCGTACTGCCCCTTGTATGGCTATTATGCTTTAAATAACGAGTAGGGTTTGTCCGGAATGAGAAGTGTCGTGGTTTACATGGGAACTCATACATTCTATGACACTACTCTTTCCGGTCAGACTGTACCTACCTATTAGCCGCTCGCAGTGTTAAAATGAGTTGCTACATTACCAAACCTTTTTATTGAGTAATGCCTGAGAGTATGTATTAAAGTCTAAGAACTTTTTGGGACTCCAAATCTAAAGCGCCATTTGAATGAGAGCAAATCAATGTTACCGTATAATGTAAGGGGAACCGCAGTAACGCTACTCGTTACTAGATGTCGCTGCACGGCTCCTTTGATACATACTTTCTAGTTATGCTTTGTCCTAGTTTCCCTTATGAATAGCGACATCTAGGGTGTGTCAAACACATTACAAATGTTTCGAATTGGCTCGAACATCAGGCTAGTCAGAACAACATTGGCTTTCTCTTTCTTTTTTACTGAAAAGTCCTTGCTGTCTGAGAATTTGGCAAGCCGATCGGAACCGTGATCTATGGACATTGCGCCACTGCAAGCTTGTGTTATGTTATAAAACATATAATATATGTTACCTTTGTATCCACCCTTCTTGAAGTGCGATAAGCATAACTTTTGCAGTTCTGTGAACAAAAATAGTATTTTTTTATATCAATGCAGCAAAAATAGTTGTTTACCGTTAATTAGAGAATGCAACCGGCTCCCATTTTGTATGACGATTCTGGTAATTTATCGGTTTACTGGTAAATTCTATAAAAAAATTACCGGTTTGCAAATCGAAGGTACACTTTTACCTTCCAAAGCCTGCAAAAAAACTTTAAGGCGATGTATGCCCCGATCTTCTATACTTGAACTCGAGTATAATGGAAAAAAAAATCGCTTCTTAAAAACAATTTCATACAAGGTGAACGATTTTCATTGTCATTAAGTGTATGTGCATATTGCGTATCTTGACTTGATTTACAAACGCCCTTGTGGCCTATTTGCTGAATTATTTTTTGTTTTATGCCTAAAATGGACTAAGTATGTTGAAAAATATTATTGACAAACTTACCATTAACCAGATTAACTCCCACTGGAAAAAAGTAATTTATTAAATCGATTTATAAATTCATTGGAAATTACGACGAAAAAGTAACTAAATTTTTTATGACTCACATCCTTGTGTGCAGCTGTTTCCAATGGCTCCAAAAACTATGATAACTGTAAAGAAAAAAAGAAAATTGTATTTTTTTATAAGAAACAAATTAAAAATATCGGTTCTTGCGAAATTTCTATTAGCATTCTGGAGTGCGATTTTTGAATCTCACCAAGTGACTAATTCTCACCGATGTGAGTGATTTCCGAAAGTAAATCACTCACATCGGTGAGAATTAGTCACTTGGTGAGATTCAAAAATCGCACTCCTGGACTATTCTTATGAATTTAGTTAATCTAGTAAATTTAGTTTAGACGAGTTTTCTCATGAAAAAATTATAACAAAATATTTGTGACCAGCGTCGCTTCTGATTCTGATTATTCTTTGGATATGCCAAATCGAAACACCATAGGCAAAAAAAAATGTAAACTCGTGGACGGTAATTATAATTCTGTGTCATTGCACTGTTTGCATATAATAAAAAAATCTGTTTTACATATGTAACTCAAAATAGATTACGACAGCTTTTAGCTTTTAGAGGCAGATAATAATAAAATTTAATTTAATTTTTCACTTTTTTTTATACTTACTGCTTTTGTAAACGGTAACCAAGTCATCCTTGCACCAATCGCTGGAGCTTCCTAAAAAACACAAGTATTTTACTTAATGCGTACCTACCGTCTTTCCTATTCAATTCAATTTTTTAAATAATACTTACTATATTGTGTTTAAAATATTACAAAATACAATTTCCAAAGGGTAGGTCGAAAAGCAGATGGAATAATTTAATAAAGTGACATCTTAGCGAGTGCGAGTACAAGATTTTATGAAAGGTTCATATTTAGGATCTTACCTATTTAATAACAATATTTACATGGCCAGGAGTATAGATAAAAAATAAAATTAAAATAAGATGCAGTTAAAATTTTTTTTTTGGTTAGCATAACCAAACCTATAAAACATATAAAATTTAATGTGATTTAATTTGTACAACAATGGGAACAAAATCAATACTTACTTTTAGTAATATCGATGAGTATGCGTATCTGTTCGAAGATAATTCCTGAGAGAACTGAAAATAAATGAAAAAATGCGTAAATTTTTTAACAACGATTTGTAGATATAGAATTAAATACAAAAATAATAACCTCATCTGTACTTGTTATTAGTTCAGTATATCGAATGAAACTGTAGTCACATAAACAGTGAAATGCGTAGCATTATTAAATTTAAACTTTTGTGAGACATACTATCACTATAAAATATAACGGTTACACTCACGTCACTCAGCTCTCCGAAACATGTTGCACGAAGTAACTAAAGTGACGTAAGTGTAATCGTTATATTTTATAGTGCGTCGTTAGCCTTTGAAAAAATATATGGTTGAAAATTTCAAAGCACTATTCGGTAAAAATTCAAAAAAGACCAAAATACGTTTCTGGTAAGTAATATGCAAACCTTTTCTCCATTACAATTTTGAATTATTTAACAGGTAATTGGTAATCAGCATATCATTATGCATTTATTTCACTGCAATCTTTATAAATTCGTTATATTTCGACTGTGAGACTGTTCAACTAGGCAAGGTAATGAAGCTCCTTGAAGGTATGGCTCGAAAATGCTGATATTTATTATTATCAATTAATAACATTTTAATTTTACTTTTAAATTTAATTACTAGGTAGCTTACAAATAAATGAAATCTTTATGCATGACGTGTTATAAAGGCATATTCACTCTGTGTGCCATTAACAGCCGGTTAGCAATCGTCACAAAACTGACGGTAATTGTCAAAAATGTGACGGTTAGACGTTACTGAAACACGACTTAAGGTCGTGCTTTAAGGTAAAAGTTAAAATAAAAAAATGCCCGTAAAATCTACAAACATGAGTATAATATGAACTTATCTTTTACTCACCGTCGTTTGTGTACTCTTTAATGATGGCGTTATATGTTATTTCCACGTCTGCTAGATCGTAATTCTTCATAACATCTTGTGGATTTTTCCATTCGCCATCGTACCTTTAATATTAAATGTAGGTATATATTATAATACTGTGAGCAGCAGATGTAGCTAAGCGGATGATGGACTAGCTACTTAGCTGGCCACGTCAGATATGACACAATAATGAGTGCAACAAAACCCGTCTGGTTAGATTGCTATACTATCCTAATTGCTAGATCCGGGCATCTGGTAGCTTTTAATTAAAGTGGCAAACTAGCAAAATTTTTGAATTAGAGAATATTAATACCAAAGTAAGTAAAAACTGCAGAAGTTGTCTCAGTTTAAAGGACAGGGCCTATATTTTACCATTTGAACAAAAAACATTTCGTATTATTACGGAAACAAAAACAGTAGGCGACAAACCATGAATTACATTAGACGTCGTTTGGCACTACTTTCCCCCAACAGAATTTTTTGGCAATGATATAATCTAATTATTTATATAATTTCTCATAAAATTGCATCAAACCCAAAACTCTAGGATTTGCAAATAGCAATCATCTCCTAAAAAAAAAATAAGGAACCCGCCTTCACCAAAACGTGATATACCGAAACCTCCTGAATGTAACAAATACTTTTCCAAAATCCGCATCTGATCGGTTTACCAAACGCGAATTAATCGCGGACAAACATACATACGTACATACAAACATACGAGTCTAACTGAGAACCTTCTTTTATAGTACGCGGGCGAAGCCGCGGTCAAAAGCTAGTTAGTAATAAACAAGTAAGAACCTTTTGTATCCCATATTACATCCATAATCTGCTCCGCAAATACCTAGAAAAAAAAAATGTTATTTTATAATATAATTCCAATAATATTTCAACTAGGAGAGTTAAAATAGGAACGCAGTTTTACGTTTAGAAATATACGTTATTAATTAAAAGGTTGAAATCGGGTCCTATGTATATATAATATTCCTTATACATTAACAATTTGTTTTTATTAAAATTGAAAAAGAACTAAGGAATTTTATTAAATTTAAATTTATTATATTTTACATGCATCCGGATAGGTGGGCATATGTAGCCACCAAGTGAATGCCAAAAGAGGCGCGGACGGGGCCGGCCCAAACAGAGATGGCGGAACAATTTGGACGCTTTCCTCAGCACCTGGCCAGAAAAAGCACGGAACCGAGAGATGGAAATCAGCGGGAGAGGCCTTTGCCCAGCAGTGGGACACTATTTTAGGCTAATAATAAAATAAAATAAATATTCCACATAATATCCGTTAGTGATTTAAATTTTAAAACTTATAATTTGCAAGAAAATGGTACCATGCAACCATGAAATAAGTTTTTAAATATAACATTCTGCAGTTAAATTATACAGCCAATATCTTACCAGGTTTTCCACTAGGAGAGCCGACGATAATACACAGGATGATCCTAACAATAACGATCACCACTGAAAATAAATAACTGTCAGTTAATACACAGAATAACACTTTAAATCAAAAGTCATTGAATTAGAGTAGCTCAACTTTAAACTCATTGAATTAGATTAGAAACATGTACCATAATTCTGATTCAGTAAAAGAAACATGGGTCCTAAAACCATAAAACTATGAACTACCTACGTTGAATAAATTAAGTAAGAAATAATAGGTACTCACAATTTTCTATAATAACTCCCACTGAAAAATTAAAAAATCATTATAATATAATATAAAAACTATCTCCAACTAGTCCATTTATAATTTTAAACAAAAAATAACCGACTTCACTTCGCATCCACTTTCCAACAGCAAATGCTCGAGCTGCTGTAGGAAATACTCAAATCACTATAGGTGTGCCTATAAAAGTTGAAGAGTTCCCTCGATTTCTCCAGGATCTCATCATCAGATCCTGACCTGGTTACAATGGGACCAACTGTGAAGTATACTCTTTCAAACAAAAAAAAGAATTTTCCAAGTCTGTCCAGCCGTCTTCGAATAATCGGTGAACATACATTAAAAAAAAATAGCAAAAACATAGTTCCCGACGAATTGATAACCTCCTCCTTCGAAATCTTGAAGTCGGTTGATAAAATATAGTTCGCATTATATTGTTATAAATTATATCAATAGTAAAATAAATTAATAAAAGAACAGATTAACATAAAAATAGAACTTACGTCTTGGTATGAGTACTTCAACGATAATTCCAATTACTTTTCCGACTGCAAAAAAAACATAGAAAATAATAAAATATATATACTTTTGTCATAAAAAGGATTTATTAAAGTAAGTATGAAACAATTAAATAAACTCACGGCTGATCAATATATCGGCGACATTATCCATTGACGTTATTGCTGCGGAAATAAGAAATATATTAATGTAATTGTTTTTTTTTTTATAATTATTATTATTTCCAAATGTTGTCTAAATAATTGTCCAAATTTGACAGCAGTCTAAGGCGCCTAGTAGTAGTAGTAGTAGTAGTTTAAATAATTGTATTTATTGAAGAAATTGGGACGGGTGGCCTAGACATGGAGCAATAGTGTAAGTTGAAGGGTCATTCTAAAAGCAAAAGTTTCAAAACGTGGGTATATTAATAATACTTACATAAGATTTTGGAATAAAAAGTAACAATTATTTTGATAAATATAATAAAAGGAAAAAATCGTGAATAAAATGAAATGCAAAAAAATGCCAGACTGATCCCGAAGACGCCGCTTCAGAGCTGGTATTTATTTCCTTAGTAAGTAGTCCTTAGGAGTCCGATAAAGTTTTTTTTCGTTTTCGCTCAACTTTTCGATACTATTTTACAGTAATTATTAAGACTACTATTAATTTTTATACATATATTGAAAGATAGTTTCTTTTTAAACTGCATAAGTGGAACAAATTTATGGTTGTATGTGTCAGTTATAAATAATTCCCCTTAATCTAAAAGTTGTTTCGATTTTTTTGCTTGGAGATGTGATATGAGTAATATTTTTATTGATTAAATTGATGTTAAGCCAGTATGTTCAACGGAATAAGTCCAACAGTTTTTTTCATTTTCATACATATTTTTTAAACAAGAGTACGTTTACCTAAAATAATTTTAAGGAATAAGTTTAGGTGGTATTTTTGGGAATATGTTAAAGTTTTTCATAGAAATTTAAATGTAGAAATAAACTTGACTTTATGATTTAATCAGATAATATAAAATATTTTGGAGGGCTTCACAATCAGATAATATCTATAAAATATTTTGGAGGCCTTCACAAAAAATACCAAAAAATCAAGCGACAAGATTGCACCAATCAACGTCTTCACTAAACAAGCTCTGCAAGAATTGAGTTTTTGGGAATTAAATGATAATAAATGTGCACCAAAAATATTTTTTTTGCAATAACAAGACTTCAATTCATATGCGTTATTTCATTATTAGCGATTTTTGTTTTCAAATCGTTACCGGACTCTTAGTGTAGTATATAAATAGGCTCTCTGCACGTTTCAAGTTACTCTTTTCATCGCCTGGTTCAGTATATTTAAAGATTTTACTGCAGAATAGTGTTGTTATTATTAATAAAAATAACTTACTTGTACTGATAATCGTGATAATGATTTTCTTAGCGACTATGACGACATCTAAAAAAAGGATAGACAAAGTGAGACAAGTTATTCGCTAAATTTGCAATAAAAAAGTAATAAACACAAAATTTGTTGCATTTTTTTTAAGAAAAATATATTGAGCACAAATCGTTGCATGTGTTATTTATTAATATTCAAAATAATAGTACATGATTATGAACTTTACCTGAAAGGCCGTTATTAAAAGTATCTGTAAATAAAAAAATTTGTTAGTCCATAGTAGTATTTTCTACGGTTCTCTGCCTTTTCGCCGTATAACGTTTCCCAAGCTGTTTCATTTGCCAACTCTGTCATTTAGCAGAAAAAAACCTAACCTATATGGTTCTGCGCGATGATTATAAAACAAACCCTGAAAAGTTTACGGTTTCAGAAAAAAAATACAGTATGCCAAATGGTACGGTTGGCAAATTAAACAGTTTGGGAAACATTATTCGGCGAAATGCAGGATCGCATTTTCTACATTACTTTAAAATGTATAACAGTGAAAAAGTAAAGTAAGTCTTTAATTTTATCTACATCCATATTATAAATTCCCTATAATATGTTTAAAAACGATACACTAATGGCCTATATTAAGAAACGTGTATCTGTCGTGCATCATAAAATTTTCTTTAGAGTATTGATGACCGATCTTTAATTACATTCAAATTCCGAACGTTATCTCGTAAAGATTCCAGAAGATTTTCGAAATTTGAATGTCATTAAAGTATTGGTACTTATGACAATCAAGCTGGTCATGACTTGAAATCTAGTTGGCCATGGGGGTGCAACGGATGTCTTCTCATGAATGGGAACACGTTATTGAGAAGTTATAATATGTGTGTAGATAAAGTAATGAATGTAACTACGTAATTAATTAGGTATTAAAACACTCGTATGATATTATTATAAATCTCGCTTTGATTGTTATATAAAACCACACTCTCATAATTTTACTTATATCGTCAGATTTATCACATATGATTTGGCTATGAAAAAAAAATGGTCTAAGAGCTGGCCACGTCAGGTATGACACAATAATGAGAGCAATAAAACCCATCTAGTAAGACTGCAATACTATCCTTATTGCTAGATCCGGGAATCTGGCAGCTTTTAATGGGTGGATGTCAGAGTGACAGACTAGCAGTTTTTGAATTGTAAAAAAGTAATGCCAAAATAAGTAAAAACTGCCGAAGTTATCTTATTTATAGAGGAAGGGGCCTATATTTTAACATTAGAATAAAAAACATTGCGTAATATTTCAGAAAGTAGGCGACAAACTACGAATTACATTACTTATACGTCGTTTTGGACTACTTTTCCCTTTTGGCAATGACATGATCTAATTATTTATATAATTTTTCATAATACTGTATCAAAACCAGAACTCTAGGATTTGTATTCTTAAAGTGGTTTGTTTTCTTTGACCTCCACCACTTTACAGCTGCGAGATGTCCGGATCTAGAAATAAGCATAGTATAGCAAACTAACGAGACGGGTTTCGTCGCTATCATTATTGTGTCATATCTGACGTGGCCAGTCTAAAAGCAACACAAGAACACACTATCGTATTGTTATTCATTAAATACACGTTTCAGCCTTTTCCTAATAATGGAATACGAAAGTGACACTGCCATAGTGACTCTTAGTTTTGACAAAAAACGGGACTTAATCGCGTACACTCCCTGAGTCTGCCTGCGACCACGAGCGTTTCAATACGCTCGAAACGTCAGGAAAATAATAAAAGTAAGTATATGCGATTAAGCCCCGTTTTTTTGTCAAAATAATGAGTGAAAATCGTGTGAGTTTAGATCATTAAAAAACATGAAGTTTTACCAATTGAAGTCAACACTTCGCCTGCCTTACAACTTCCTTCGTCATCTCCACCGCGATCCTAAAAACACAAACAATACATTGTAATTCTTACAGTCAAGGTCTAAACTATCGATCCAAACATTGGGGCAAAAATATGTGAACACAACTTGACATGAATAAGGTCGTGTCAGACGTCAATAAAGAAAGAAGAATTAAAAAGTTGGAAGTATATTTTTCTTCCGAATTAATCGCAACCTATTCGAGATAACTAAACCGTCGCAGTAACGTTATAAATAATAGATATCGATGTTGTATTTCGTCTGTTTAGAACCTTTGCCTTAATTTTTGTATGGCAGTTGAACTTTTTAAAAAGTTTGTACCTCGACAAAAATGGAATTTGTATGCAACATTTTTGGCCCGAAATCGAGGCTGCAATTTCTGTAACTTTTTAAATTTTAATTTTACCAGAAACTAGGCACTTCGTCGCCTTATTTAAAACCGTAAACGTGAACATTGCGGGACATTTTTTAATAAAAATATTTTTACCTAAACCACGTATTGATAAACAGTTCCACTTCATCAAATGTTACGCTATACAACGTGTTACTTGAGCCACTAAAAACCCCAGACACCCCAGACACCCCAAATTACTTTTATCATTGCTAATTAATCTTGAGTATTTATTTTTCAATCAGTCACTTATATCGAAAGATATTCGCATGTTTAGTTTTGCTTTCAATTCTATTCAATTGTTAACTCTACATTTGCTGCGTTGTTGTCACAGCTCTACATGTGTCATGTCAAGTCAAGCTATCAACCTACTTTGTCAATTTGTATGACATGACATAAGATGATATACTTTGACAATGACAACCTACATGACACTATGTACAGAACAAAAAGTGTCAAAGCTGCCAGCCTTTATTAAATATTCAACCTCTATCTCCTAAACTCTCGATAGAATGGCAAACTCTAGTAATAAATAAATAAATAAATATTAACACGTTGTATATGTGATAATTTTACAAATGGGTTTTCGAGAAATCGGGAAACTTATACAAAAATAATGATTTTAGATACTGTATAGGATTAGTCTCCTTTGTTTATGTTAAACGGACATAAAATAATACTATGAATTTTTCTAAATCTAAAGACGGAATTTGACAAAAATAAACTTACGGTATTCTTAGATTTATCGGATTCCTGGTCGCTTTCAGATTTCTCCTCTTTAGAATTTTCACTTTTCTGGTTTGTTCTGTCTTTTGACTTAGATTCTTCTTTCCTACTAGATTCTTCGGATTCCCGGTCTTTTTCAGATTTCTCCCCTTTAGAATTCTCACTTTTCTGGCTTGTTTTGTCTCTTGACTTAGATTCTTCTTTCCTTCTAGATTCTTCTGATTCCCGGTTATATTCAGATTTATCCCCTTTAGAATTTTCAGTTTTCTGGTTTGTTCTGTCTTTTGACTTAGATTCTTCTTTCCTTCTAGATTCTTCTGATTCCCGGTTATATTCAGATTTATCCCCTTTAGAATTTTCAGTTTTCTGGTTTGTTCTGTCTTTTGACTTAGATGCTTCTTTCCTTCTAGATTCTTCTGATTCCCGGTTATATTCCGATTTATCCCCTTTAGAATTTTCAGTTTTCTGGTTTGTTCTGTCTTTTGACTTAGATTCTTCTTTCCTTCTAGATTCTTCTGATTCCCGGTTATATTCCGATGTATCCCCTTTAGAATTTTCAGTTTTCTGGTTTGTTCTGTCTTTTGACTTAGATTCTTCTTTCCTTCTAGATTCTTCTGATTCCCGGTTATATTCAGATTTATCCCCTTTAGAATTTTCAATTTTCTGGTTTGTTCTGTCTTTTGACTTAGATTCTTCTTTCCTTCTAGATTCTTCTGATTCCCGGTTATATTCAGATTTATCCGCTTTAGAATTTTCAGTTTTCTGGTTTGTTCTGTCTTTTGACTTAGATTCTTCTTTCCTTCTAGATTCTTCTGATTCCCGGTTATATTCCGATTTATCCCCTTTAGAATTTTCAGTTTTCTGGTTTGTTCTGTCTTTTGACTTAGATTCTTCTTTCCTTCTAGATTCTTCTGATTCTCGGTTATATTCAGATATACCCCCTTTAGAATTTTTAGTTTTCTGGTTTGTTCTGTCTTTTGACTTAGATTCTTCTTTCCTTCTAGATTCTTCTGATTTCCGGTTATATTCAGATTTATCTCCTTTAGAATTTTCACTTTTCTGGTTTGTTTTGTCTCTTGACTTAGATTCTTCTTTCCTTCTAGATTCTTCTGATTCCCGGTTATATTCAGATTTATCCCCTTTAGAATTTTCAGTTTTCTGGTTTGTTCTGTCTTTTGACTTAGATTCTTCTTTCCTTCTAGATTCTTCTGATTCCCGGTTATATTCAGATTTATCCCCTTTAGAATTTTCAGTTTTCTGGTTTGTTCTGTCTTTTGACTTAGATTCTTCTTTCCTTCTAGATTCTTCTGATTCCCGGTTATATTCCGATTTCACCCCTTTAGAATTTTCAGTTTTCTGGTTTGTTCTGTCTTTTGACTTAGATTCTTCTTTCCTTCTAGATTCTTCTGATTCCCGGTTATATTCAGATTTATCCCCTTTAGAATTTTCAGTTTTCTGGTTTGTTCTGTCTTTTGACTTAGATTCTTCTTTCCTTCTAGATTCTTCTGATTCCCGGTTATATTCAGATTTATCCGCTTTAGAATTTTCAGTTTTCTGGTTTGTTCTGTCTTTTGACTTAGATTCTTCTTTCCTTCTAGATTCTTCTGATTCCCGGTTATATTCAGATTTAACCCCTTTAGAGTTTTCAGTTTTCTGGCTTGTTCTGTCTTTTGACTTAGATTCTTCTTTTCTTCTAGATTCTTCTGATTCCCGGTTATATTCAGATTTATCCCCTTTAGAATTTTCAGTTTTCTGGTTTGTTTTGTCTTTTGACTTAGATTCTTCTTTCCTTCTAGATTCTTCTGATTCCCGTTTATATTCAGATTTATCCCCTTTAGAATTTTCAGTTTTCTGGTTTGTTCTGTCTTTTGACTTAGATTCTTCTTTCCTTCTAGATTCTTCTGATTCCCGGTTATATTCCGATTTATCCCCTTTAGAATTTTCAGTTTTTTGGTTTGTTCTGTCTTTTGACTTAGATTCTTCTTTCCTTCTAGATTCTTCTGATTCCCGGTTATATTCAGATTTATCCCCTTTAGAATTTACAGTTTTCTGGTTTGTTCTGTCTTTTGACTTAGATTCTTCTTTCCTTCTAGATTCTTCTGATTCCCGGTTATATTCAGATTTATCCCCTTTAGAATTTACAGTTTTCTGGTTTGTTTTGTCTTTTGACTTAGATTCTTCTTTCCTTCTAGATTCTTCTGATTCCCGGTTATATTCAGATTTATCTCCTTTACAATTTTTACTTTTCTGGTTTGATCTGTCTCTTGACCTAGATTCTTCTTTACCTGAAAAAAACAATTAAGTTCTGTTTTAAAGTTGTCAAAGAAACGAGTTTGTGACTTTTTAAAATAACAATACAGTAATACTCGTTTAAAGCAATGGCGAAAGAACCCAACCAAAAACGGGTGTTAAGCGAAAAAGCGAATTATGCGGGACTGGTGCAAAATGGCGTATTATGCGGGACTGATACAAAATGGCATATTATGCGGGACTAATACAAAATGGCGAATTATGCGGGACTTATACAAAATGGTATATTATGCGGGACTGATACAAAATGGCGTATTATGCGGGACTGATGAAATAATGGCGTATTATACGGGACTGATACTAAATGACGTATTATGCGGGACTGATACTGTATATCTCTAGTATCTCTACTGCTAGTTACGGTCAATAAAAAGGCGTTTTAAATAGGATGGAAAATTGAAAGAATCGCTTAAGTTTATGTAGCTCAGTTGATAGAGCGGTCGACCAGTGTCTCGAAGCCGCTAGTAAAAAAAAGTGAAATATACTTACGTATTCCCGTCCACTTTGTGGTTTCAACACCACCACCGCCCCCTTTAACTGGTCGTCCTCCACCATTTGGTTTCCCTCCATCTCCTGCGAAAAATATGTTTCAATTTGAAATACAAAGCAGCGTAATCATGGCAGCAGCATAGATAAATACATAATAATAAGTCCTATTGGAGGTATGATTAAACTTATTCTTAGTAAATTTTAAGCAAACTCAAAACGTAATACGTTATAAGCGGAAATCTTCTTCATAATAGATTTGACTCTTTTTACCCCTGTCTACAACTGCAAAATGAGTGTATAGTTTTTTCAATGTTTAGTTAGATGTAGTACTTATACGAACTTTGTAACGTAGAGACCTAACGGAACCGACATATAAAAGATTTAAAAAAAAAACCGGCCAAGTGCGAGTCGGACTCGCGCACCGAGGGTTCTGTTCAAACCTGTAGGTATATAGGGGTAGTAACTTTAAAATTATTAAAAATATTTTTATTACATGATGTAACTAAAAATTTATGGTTTTCGCAATTTTTCCTTTATCTGTGCTATAAGACGTTGCTTCGTACCAAATTTCAAGATTCTGAGTTCACGGGAAGTACCCTGTAGGTTTTGATTCCCTTGCGAGTTTCGAAAATTTGCGGCATAAACGGCTATCTTTTGATTGCGTTGGCTTAAAAGTTTGATTTTTTCACAGCTCCAATGGACAATAGACCTGAGTATTTGATATAAATTTCAGCTTGATACCTTCACGCGTTCCTGAGAAAAATAGTCTTGACAGACAGACAGACAGACAGACAGACGGACAACAAAGTGATCCTATAAGGGTTCCGTTTTTTCCTTTCGAGGTACGGAACCCTAAAAAAGAAAAAGTTTTATATCTTATTATAGTATATAGGTATTTAGCCTTGTATGGAGTGAACGCTCTAAGTTTACCTAGTTCTCTTTGGCAGCAGTCATTGTGTAGACTTTTCTAGTGCGCTAACCTAAATTCTTAGAAGCTTTCCATCATCATCCTCCTAGCGTTTGGCCCGGCCTTTACCATAGCTGGGCCGGAAATGAGCCTGGGGTCCGCTTGGCAACCTAATCCCAATTTGCGCAGGCACAAGATTTCACGAAAGCAACTGCCATCCGACCTCCCACCCCAGAGTAAACTAGGCCTTATTGGGAATAGGTCCGGGTTCCTAGCGATGTTTTCCTTCACCGAAAAGCGACTGGTAAATATGAAATGATATTTATATTAACATGCATCTCAGACTTTACGCCTTGATAAATGAGTCGTGGCTACTTTTTTTTGTCACATTAAATGTATTCATATTTTTAGACGTGACTGTACGAGCCGGGTTTTGAACACACGACCTCCGGATTGATATTCATACATCTTACCGCCAGGCTACCAGCTTCTTAAAAACTTTTGATCCTATCGATTGGTATTAAACCATTTGGTCGCTGATTGTATTCATTTGAAAATAGTACTGAGTAATTTTTTTTTATACCACGACGGTGGCAAACAAGCATACGGCCCGCCTGATGGTAAGCAGCTACCGTAACCTTTGAACGCCTGCAACTCCAAAGGAGTCACATGCGCGTTGCCGACCCTTTACAAAAAGGAGGATTCACTGTGTTGACGGCTAAAGGACCAAGAAGGTCCCTCATCGTCAACACACTGGGTCCTCTTTGAGCTCTTTGGCAACCTATAATTATTTGTTATGTTACCTCCTGGCAGCCCTTTTCCGCCCCCTCCACCGCCTCCGCCTCCCGATTCTCCCCCATGCCCTCCTCGTCCTCCATTTACTCCTCTTCCACCGACTCCACTTTTTCCCTTGTCTTTGTCCCTTCTTACCTTTATTTCCGTGTCCTCCAAGACTTCCGACTATTAGTCCTAATCCTCCACCTCCTCCTTGGCCACCTTCTTTTCCTCCTTCACCCATTCCTCTCCCTCCCTTTTCTTCTTTGCCACCTCCTCCTCCGCAACCACTCCCGCCTCCGTGTCCTCCTTGTCCGCAACCACCCCCGCCTCCTTGACCCCCTCCTCCTAAAACTGAAATTGAAATTAAAAATGCAATGAAATTGTTGTTTAAGAACATAATATTATTATGTATCCATACTAATACTATGTTCTAAAATTAAATTCACTTAACGGATGAGCTGTTCAAAATTACCTTCACCTATTATCAACCGACTTCAAGATTTCGAAGGAGGAGGTTATCAATTCGTCGGGATCTTTGTTTTTGCTATTTTTTTTTATGTATGTTCACCGATTATTCGAAGACGGCTGAACCGATTTGGAAAATTCTTTTTTTGTTTGCAAGAGTATACTTCACAGTTAGTCCCATTGTAACCAGGTCATGGTCAATGGAAACTCTCATAACAAACATGATCTGATGAAGGGATCCTGGAGAAATCTAGGGAACTCTTCAACTATTATAGGCACACCTATGGTGATTTGAGTATTTTTTACAGCAGATCGAGCATTTGGTGTTGGAAAGGTGGATGCTTAGTGAAGTCGGTTCTTTTTTGTTTAAAATTATTTTAACAATAAAGTCGTGTCATTTTGAACACCTCACCCGCTTATCTACTTCTGCTGCTGAGTGTACAAAATGATAATACTTTGCTCCAAAATTTGCTCCATCTTGATATATGAAGTTATACGTTTCATTAATGTTACTCTGTTTTTGGGCAACGTTGCATTTGAAGAAAATCGGGTCGAGCAATGTTGCCTTTCTTTCAATAATTCCGCTTACAGAAAACCACAGCCAAATAGCACTAGACCCTACTCATAGTGTTGTGTTCCTACTGGTGAGTAAGGTTGCCAAAGAGCTCAAAGAGGACCCAGTGTCGTCGTTGACGATGAGGGACCCTCTTATTCCTTTAGCCATCAACACAGTGAGTCCTCCTTTTTGTAAAGGGTCGGCAACGCGCATGTGACTCCTTTGGAGTTGCAGGCGTCCATAGGTTACGGTAGCTGCTTACCTTCAGGCGGGCCGTATACTTGTTTGCCACCGTCGTGATATTAAAAAAAAAGCCCGCACTTTTAAATTCGGTATATCTAGATCTGAATAAAGAGGATATTAATTATTTTATCTACACTCATACTGTAAGTACTCTAAAATGCGTTCAAAAACCGTAGACAATGACAAGCATTACAACAAACGATTTAACTATGATAAGTTTCTTATCTGCGGCAGTAACGTAATTTTAACTATGCATGCTCAAATATTGTTAAGCAATGAGTTTCAAATTTGGAACATCGAATTTGATAACATAATGTTACCGCCATGGCCAACTCGATTGGTCCCGCGCGAGCGCCGGCACAATCGAGTAGGCCATGACGGTAAAATGGCGGTCATTCTATGGTTTCCGAACAATTAATTTAATATATATAATATGAGTGTAGATAAAGCAGTGTATGCAACTGTACGTAATTAGGCCTTAAAACACTCGTGTGATCTTATTATGAAATTCGCCTGCGGCTCATTTCATAAAACCACACTCATGTTTTAAGGACCCTTATTACGTAACAGTTACATAAACTACTATTTTAACTCTCAAAGCAGTCATACAATAAAAACTGATCCTCGTTACACGTTAGGAGTACAACATCCCAATTGGGTTTTTTTTGCGGTAACATAAGATCTTCCTTCCCATGATATATACCTCCGACAATTCCTCCTGTTTCTTTGCCTCCTCCTTTATGGCACCCGCAGCTTTTTGATCCCATACAAGCAGTGGCAACTGCCAGCTGAAAAAAAAGCGACTTCGTTAGATACGGGTACTTTATTTAGAAAAAAATACAAGACTCCCCGGTTTGGGACCCGAGTATGTCCTTAAAATAGGTTCAAAAGAGAGGTATGGGTACTGCGAATGTCATCTCGCTATGTGTGGTAGGGCACAGCACAGCGAATGTCATCTCGCTCAAATCTGGAGCAGAGCCCGACTGGGGAAGTACCTCCACCTTACAGAAAACCACAGCCAAATAGCGCGAGACCCTACTCATAGTGTTGTGCTGCGCGCCCGGCAAATGCTGAGCTCCGAGCCTATTGTCGCGAATTTAGTTTGGCTTAGTTTTTAAGTTGATTGTTTCTTGTATTTTTTTCCTTTCCCATCTTGTATTTCTGTTTTTGAAGTGGAAATTTCTTTAGCGGCGCTGTGCACTTTTTGTGATGGGGAAAAAATGTTAAACTCGCGTCAGGGTCACGTGACCGTCAGATTCGTCAGGTTCAGTGTTGCCAATTTAGTACTTTTGGGGCTAAAGTTAGCACTATTTAGACTGACTTAGCCCTAATTTTTTGCATTTAGCACTTAGCACTATTTTTAGCACTTTTTGGAAATTGCAATTATATAATAAATAATTTTCCAAAAGTTGATAAGTTTTATTTGTAGTCTGTCAAACCAAAACTGTCAGTAAGTAGTAGTAGCACAGAATAATATAATAGTATTACATAAAGATGCTTATCTTCCCTATAAAATCAGTGTTTGACAGAACTTTTAAATATGAACGGTGACACATGCGGTCTTCATACAATTTCGCCTTCGACTATATAGGGTTGACAAGTCAAGTATGGAATTAGTTTGATTGCTAGACCTGCTCCAATCTGCCTCAATCTACCTAAGCTATCAGTAGTTTTAATACAAAATTAAATAAATGTCTGATATATTACCTCATTTGCCCAATTTAACTGTAATTTTAGTACAAACAAAACTACTACTATAAACTACTTAAATATTTTATCTTATCTGCAAATAAATGGATTTTGACAACCTCGAAAAGTATCCGATCACTAACCAAGGCCGTAGCTGTCACTTTGTGGAGTTGTACACACGGACCAGTAGAGAACCAGACATTACTTTTGCTCTATTTCCCTAACCACAGTTGAACCTAATTACCGAGCAAAACAGTCGTTCATAGGTGACTAGAAAAAACGGTCCGATAGAGAGCATAATATAAGGGGCGGTGTCTAGGTACATTGGGGCAGATCTAGCAATCAAACTAATCGCGTACTTGTCAACCCTAGAAGTGGAAAGGCAAAATTGTATGGAGACGTTTGTTTTGAAGGGAAGTTAGCCTTCTGTACGTAGTACTATTAAATTAAATAAGATCAATCGAGCTTCGCAAGTGAAGTACAATCGATGATTCGCTTCATTGGAAGATATAATAAACAAATTCGAATGGATAACTTTTTTATTTAGCACTTTATTTTAGCATATTTTTTTAAGTTTTAGCACTATTTTAGCACTTTTTTCATTATAGTTTTAGCCTGATTGAAGTGCGGAGTTGGCAACACTGGTCAGGTTGAAAATTCGTAAGACGGACACGTGACCTGATCGAATAAATCTATATTAATCATTCCGTCGAGGGGTACGGTAGACCCGAATGAAATTATACTCAAATGAAAAAGCGTAAAAAAATAACAGTTTTGAATTGAAGACATATATGGGCAAAATTCGGATTGTCGCGTATTTTGCATTTAAAAGTGTTAATTTAATGACAAATGGTGGGCCATATTACATATTTTAGTGGTTGACAACTTGACAGTGAGGGGTGCGTTCGGAAATTGTGAACTATGTTTACGTCCGGCATATTTGACAGGTTAGTTGGTCAAAAGGAGGACGAAAGTAAATAAATTAAGAAAACCCGGCTGACTGACAAGGCAAGAAAAGCATTTGACACACGACAAAATATATTCTTCCAGAAATTAGTTTTCTTTTCACTGAAATATAGGTGAAGCCTGACCAGAAATATATGATTATTGTTAAGAGGGCGCTATTATTCTCATTTATATGGCAACAGTTCAGTATAGCCATAGAGCGTATTATTTCTCTATGGTATAGTCACATCTTGATTGGTTACCTGTCAGCTCTGATGTTAATTTGAAAATGTTTCACAGCGAAATAGTTCCATTTCCCGAGCGTATTATTTACAGCTGTTTATTACATACACTATTTACAATGTTTCGCTCTTGACTATGAATAATTTTGGGATATTTTTGTCTTGTATTATTTAATACTAGCTGTGCCCGCGGCTCCGCCCGCGTGGAATTCGGTCTTTGTCAGTAAGCGGCTAATTCACCCCTAATATCTCTCCCTCCCCCTGGAGGCGGAACTTGAAGGTCTTGAAGTAAAGTTGACAGATGGATACGCTAGAGGACAGTAGTCCAGATAAAATATTTTATAATTACGACTAAATAAAAGTACACTCAAAAATCAATAGTTTTTTTCGTCCCTTTAAAAAATTTTGACATAATTTAAACGACATAGAATAGTAGGTGTAAGAACAGGTGCGGTTGCAGCTTAAAATGAGGGAGGGGGTAACCATATGACGGGTACGGTTTGGGGGGGGGGGGTCATGTCCCCATTTAAATTTGTTGATATCCGTACCCCCACTTCTAAACTTAGAGTTAATTTGGCAAAATCCTTCCTAAGTGGATTATTCATGTCACAACGTATTAATTTCAGCGCCATCTGTTAGTTAAGTAACCCTGCTTAACTCGTTAGTCTTAGAACATATTTGGAAAAAAGTTTGCACCTCCTGCCTAAGTGGCTGAACCGATAATGTTCAAAACAATTTTCGTAGAATAAGGATTCGTAGGATAAGGCGCATCTCTTAAAATTTTTTCATATTTTTTGAACTTACGGTTCAACACGGGGCTACACAACTTTTCTGACTTTCGAAGCGATTATTTCAGAAAATATTCACTTAAAATAGATGTCATATACTTCAGTCAAAAAGTGACCAAAACCTCCGGTGTCCGAGGCCAGATTTGAACTGGCGTCTTCAGCTTTCGCGGCTGACGTCCTGAATACTAGACCACCCGGTCACGGTGGAACTTGACAAATTTTCTCATGTATATGCAATCTCTGAATTTGAAACGGCTAGGCGCCGTTGACCATACTCTAAGGGCATGCGCAGTACGTGCTTGCACCTCCTATCCGAATCTATTACGTGATTCTGGTATAGCGAGAGAGCAATTTTAAAAAATTGCAAATCAAAAAATATTGAACAAAATAATTTGATTTGCTTCAAGATTCATAGATGGCAGCACCATCTCTCAGCTACTTAGCTGCATACGAAATACAACTTATGAGTAAATTTTATTCAGATACGTCGCATAGTTTCCGAGTAAAATGCCTGTGACATACGGACGGACAGACAGACAGACAGACATGACGAATCCATAAGGGTTCCGTTTTTTGCCATTTGGCTACGGAACCCTAAAAACATCCGTTAACGTAAAAGGTCGTTTATTGAGAGATATTTGGCGGCGCTTCCGTCATAAACTAATAATTGCGTGGTGGGTTAATTGTTTGGCGTTGTAATTCTACTATCCGGCACTTACGTCCTTTCACTATGCGTTTTTGATTGACAACTCAAAAACAGCTGAACCGATTTTATTTAATATAGTTTTTATTGAAAGTACCTTTCAAGGCTTCACTTCCATTAGTTTTTTCAAATTTTTTGGACTTACGGTTCAAAAGTAAGATGGGGGGGGGGGGGGGGGGCGCCCTTTTGAAGATGAAACTATCCTTTGTCCTTTCTCGAGACCCATACTATCTCTATACCAAATTTCATCTAAATCAGTTCAGCGGTAAAAATTCCTCATACCAACTTCCAACCCCCTTTTCACCCCCACAAGGGTTTGAAAACTATCCTACTCGTATGACATTTCTCGGGACTCAAATTACCTCCATACTAATTTATATCTAAATCATTTCAACGGTTAAAAATTCAACCCCCTTTTCACCCCTACCAGGGTTGATTTTCGAGATTAAAACTATATATTATCTGTTGTAATGAATAGTAACCTCTGTTGTGCAGATATGTCATTATTAGTTTTTCTATTCCTTTTAAAATTTATGTAGACTTCACTTCGATTATACACTCATGACAGTAAACATCTTTTTTCTATTTATTTTACAAATCCCTTTTAAAACTAATTTAAACCCGTCCTTCCAACACGTTATCAGCACGAAAAGTTCGTAAAAGTAATAAGGAGTTTAGTTAAAAGTGTGATAAGTAAAATAATTTCATAGTAAAATGTTAAACGAATCAGGAGATGTTTCGAGTGTGAGAAATTCCCCTACGTCAAGCTCATCTATTCCATCCTTCTGTTTAAGAAGTAAGGATGGATATCCTACGTGGAAATTTAAGATGCGCAATTACCTTTTGCACGAGGATCTATGGGAAACAGTAAGTGGATACCCAGATAGAGATCCGACCCCCACCTCTACCAAGGTACGTAAAGACGCTAAAGCTCTGGCAAAGATATGCTTAACAGTAGATGGTGCAGCTATCACGCATGTGCGATGTGCGAAAACTGCAGCCGAAGCGTGGAGTTCTTTGCAGAAAGCTTTCGAGGATAAGGGAATGGGACGAAGACTATCTTTAGAGCGAAAGCTGTACAGGTTGAGTCTGTCAGACTATGACAACATAGAACTGTACATAAATGCAGTTATGTCAACCGCACAGGACTTGGCGGATATAGATGTAGTCATTGAGGATAAGTCTATTGCTGCGATACTATTAGGAGGTCTCACACCAAAATACGAACCTCTCATCATGGCTCTAGAAAATAGTAACATCGAGGTGACTACTGACTTAGTAAAGACAAAACTGCTGAACGAAATGTCTAAAGATGCAGCTACTTCATCAGATTCCGTATTTAATGTCAAGAAGAAGTCGACGGCCAAGAACAAGGAGATAGTTTGTTACGAGTGCAAGATGCCCGGACATAAGAGACCAGACTGTCCAATGGGACGCAAGAAAGAGAAAGTCAATGCGGTAACTATCAGCGATACTACATTTACAGCTCTCAAAACTTCTAAAAGCTCAAGCAGGGACATCATTTATGTAGATTCAGGTTGTACTAGGCACATGACTTCCAGAAGAGATTGGTTTCAGAACATTAAGATACAAAACGAAGGTACCGTTACTGTCGCAAACGGAGAACAGATAAAGTGCTGCGGAATTGGAGATATTTCAATAAATACACCCGAGAATGTTGTAAATAAGATTAGTGATATTGCTTTTGTACCAGATTTAAAAGCTAACTTGCTATCTGTACATAAAACTGTAGAGAAGGGTTTTGTATGTCTTTTTGATACTAATGGTTGTAATTTTTATAAATCTGATAATTTTCGTTTTACAGGTGAATCTGTTGCTCATGCCTCGCCCTGTGGTGGACTGTACATTTTAGATGGTACTGTTAATATTCCCGAGAATGTGGCTGATAATTATTTGACACAGGATGTGCGCTCTGACTGTCAGGAAAGTTATAAACTTTGGCATGCTAGGCTAGGCCATTTGTGTCGTATTGGCATGAACCAACTGAAGAATCACAAGGTAGGCGTAAAATTTTCAGTAGTCGATAAAAATAGTTGCATAGCTTGCGTGGAAGGTAAACAAGCAAGAAAACCGTTCAAAAAGGTAGCATTTAATAGGGCTACCTCCCCGTTGGAATTGATCCATATGGATCTCATGGGACCTTTGTCTACAACTTCTTTTCAAGGAAATAGGTATATGTTAACTATAGTAGACGATTATACGCGTAAGATTTTTTCTTATTTTATTCCTTCCAAAACCGAGGTTAAAAATAAATTTTGTCTGTTTCAAACTTATGTTGAAAATCAATTAGACAAGAAAATAAAGTCTGTTAGGACTGACGGAGGCAAAGAATTTGTTAATAAAGAGTTTGTTGATTATCTTGCTTCTAAAGGTATCCAGCATCAAACAACTGCGCCGTACAGTCATCAGCAATATGGTGTTGCAGAACGCACGCACCGTTCTATTACAGAGAAGGCGAGAACTTTGCTAGCTGACAGCTCACTGCCTAATGCATTCTGGGAAGATGCATTCCAAGTTGCCGTGTACCTGAAAAATAGGTCTCCTCATAGAGCCTTAGGTGGACAAATTCCTTTTGACAGATGGTATGGTCGCAGAGGTGATCTTAGTCATCTGCGGGTGTTCGGATGTCGAGCACTTATTCATATACCATCGTGTCACAGGAAGAAATTAGATGTCAAGGCACAGGAAGCAATATTCGTCGGTTATTCAGAAAATCCAGGTACTTATATTTTTAGGGATCCTGCTAACCCACGAAAAGTAATGATTTCCAGGGATGTAACCTTTTTTGAAAACTGTTTTACAGCGTTAAAGCACAGGCAAGCTGAGCCTGTCATACAATCAGAGCCTATCTTACTATTCGAGAATAAAAAAGAGGCTGAGCCTGGCCAAGACCAGCTGACAACACAGACGGACTCAATACTGATATTTGAAGAGGAGCCCGAGGTTGGTCATGATTCTCAATATTTTGATTGCGATGAGAGTACCGATCCTGCTGCTGAGACATCTTCACCAACAAATCTTCAAAGGTTGGAAGATCCAGTGACTTGCGAAGAAGTAGAGTCTTCAAGTGACGCGGGATTACCTATAGTAGATGAAGAGCCAGCAAGTTTGGAAGAGGAAACTGTCTCTGAGCAGCGGTACCCCTCAAGAAATAGGAAACCACCAGATTTCCTGACATATAATGTGTCAACGGTTGACTCTGAAGAACCTACGACATACTATGAAGCTACTCATGCCGATAGTTGTGATAAATGGCACCATGCTATGAAGGATGAGTACAGTTCGCTCAAAAAACTCCATACATGGGATTTAGTAGACAGGCCTAACAAAAAGGTCATACCATGTAAATGGGTTTACAAGATTAAAAAAGATGCATATGGAAACATCACAAAGTATAAAGCGAGGCTGGTGGTCAAAGGTTTTCATCAAGTCGAGGGAGTAGACTACGATGAGACGTTTGCGCCCGTGATTCGTCACTCTTCACTCCGCACGTTGTTTGCATTAGCTGCAGAGATGGGGTTAAGAATGAAGCATTTGGATGTTGATACTGCGTTTCTTAACGGAGATTTAGAAGAAGAGGTCTTCATGGAGCAACCTCTCGGATTTGTCGAAAAGGGCAAAGAGAACAAGGTTTGTTTACTGAAGAAATCCCTTTACGGCCTTAAACAGGCACCGCGAGCGTGGAACAAAAAGTTAAATGAAACGCTTTTAAAAATAGGTTTTACAGGAACTCCTTCCGTGCCTTGCGTATATTTAAAACTTTTTGGTAAAGAACTCGTAATATTGGGTATATTTGTCGATGACATAATAATCTTCTATAAATCAGATTCGACATTTGACATTGTCAAAAGCGATTTGTCGAAATATTTTTCACTAAAAGATCTCGGAATACTAAAATGCTATTTAGGATTGCAAATTGAGTATGATTCCGAGAAAATAAAAGTTAACCAACGAAATTACATACTCTCCATATTGGAAAAGTTTAACATGCAGGAATGTAAAGTTGTGGACACTCCGTTAGTTAAGAAGAATATGGAAAGGAGACCTGATGGTCAAGTTGGTGAGTCTTATCCTTATCAGAATCTAATAGGATGCCTCATGTATCTGACGGTTAACTCACGGCCCGACATCGCTTACGCTACGAGTTTTTTGAGTCAGTTTAATACGTGTTATACAAAGGAGCATTGGATTGCTGCAAAAAGGGTTCTGCAGTACCTGAAGGGTACTATAGACTATTCATTGGTTTACAGGAAGAACGGAGAGCCCTTGAAAGGCTTTTGCGACGCGGACTGGGCTAATTGTACGATTGACAGAAGGTCATATACCGGTTATACCTTCAAATTAAGTGGAGGTCCAGTGTCCTGGGAGTCCAAGAAGCAACCTACCGTAGCTTTAAGCTCAGCGGAGAGCGAATACATGGCGCTAGCTTCTGCGACGAAGGAAGCATGTTATTTACGTCGGTTTATCTACGAAATAACAGGTAAACTTAATTCAGTAAACCTAGCTTCTGACAGTCAGAGTGCCATCAATCTCGTTCGAAATCCGGTACACCACAGCAGGACGAAACATATAGATACCAGATATCACTTTATTAGGGAGAAGGTGTCTAACAACGTCGTTAGGTTAGATTATATTAAAAGTAGCGATAATCCTGCAGATGTACTTACTAAGCCACTCGGGCCCATAGTACATAAACGGTGTACAATTAATTTAGGTTTAGAAATATAACTTAATTTTCTGTTTGTCTCGCACAACTTCGATTAAGGGCGGCTGTTGTAATGAATAGTAACCTCTGTTGTGCAGATATGTCATTATTAGTTTTTCTATTCCTTTTAAAATTTATGTAGACTTCACTTCGATTATACACTCATGACAGTAAACATCTTTTTTCTATTTATTTTACAAATCCCTTTTAAAACTAATTTAAACCCGTCCTTCCAACATTATCCTTTCCCAGGACTCAAACTATCTCTATACAAAATTTCATCAATATCCGTTCAGCCGTTTTCACATGATGCGCGGTCAAATAAACAGATAAACAGATAAACAGACAAACAGATGAACAGACAAAAATTCTAAAAATTATTGGTACGTGTTCTGTTATCGATTCTAAGTATCCCCAGCCAACTTTTTTTCGATTATCTTCCATGTACAGACTTTCAACCCTCTTCAGCTTTATTATATGTATAGATTCAACACTATACTGTAATTCAAATAAACCGCGACAATGACACTGACAGCCTATCACATGCACTCACACATGCATATCATTCTGTCAGTAAAATAATTGCCAGTGCAAGAAATTAGTTCCAATGAAATTCCGCAACATGGTGCATGATCATATATTTCTGGTCAGGCTTTAAGTAAAAATTGATATTTTTACTAAAAATAAATGTAAATAACATAAAATTCATGAAAATTCGTAAGACGGACACGTGACCTGATCGAAAAATGGTTACAATGTCATGAGCCAATAGACCGCCGGCGCGGCGTAGGAGAGGAAGTATTCCCCTCTCTTTCTACCGCGCGGCGAAAATGTATGCCTGCGCCTGCTGTTTCGTTCGAAATCGCAATCTTAGCACTACGAAATACAAAACTACTATTGATGCGGTATTTATTAGACATTTAAATAGGTTAGAATCAAAATTGTTCGTTTCTTATTTCAGCTACCATAAACCTATCGTATCAGTTTTCGAGACTGGCGATGATGGTTCTAGTAATGATGATGGTGTAAGAGTCGTTGAAATTATGGATGGAAGTTGATATTTCTGAGAGATAAACTTTTTAATGTTAAATAATTGTAATAGTTCTGAAGTGTTAAATTTTTAATGTAATATAAATTGTCATGTTTGTGTACGATAGCGCAATAAATGAATATTGTATTTTACCACATAAAAATTTTATACTGATAATTAAAGCAATTCGTGCAAAATTATTCCCTAACCATTCCAAAATATCAAAAATGCACAAAGTTAATATTCAAGTTTTCATTTCTGCCGGCACTCCCGGAGTACCACCCGTTGTTTATTTTGTATATTTCTTCTAGTGTATGTTACCTGTCTGTATTTTTTGTGTGTGTATTTTCTGCGAAAATAAATGCATTTTTTTTATTTTTTTTAGACAGAGTTTAATTGCTGCCTAGTGAGGCATTGTCGATTGATTTGGAGACAATAAAAAAAATTGTGGTGGTACTAATTTCATTTAATTTAGTTTATATTTACTCGTAGTTGGAACTTAATTTTAGGATTCGTTTTAATGAAATTGCCGTAATCTAACTGTGCAAAACTTGGGACAAAAAAACCACCAAAAAAAAAAAGTTTTGTATGGAGGGTTGGCCGGCTGGGATGAAAAATTTTCTCCTCCTTTTTCTTACCCGCAATACGATACTAATTATGCCCTTAAACGGATCACCAGTATTTTTGTTACATCCTGTATAGTCGCCATCAAATATATTGGAGCGGCCAAGGTACTCAAAAATATCTGAACATGCACTTTATCGCCTTGACAATAGAGGCGTTGTTTAGATATTTGTGACCACCTTAGCCGCTCCTATATATCTGATGGCGACTGTACCTATGTAATGGAAACGCGTTTTCCTAGTTTAATCCGGTATGTTAAGGTGACAAGGTTAACTCCAGGTAATTTTTTATTGATAACACATAGGTATATTTTTAAGTGGGTTACAGGATGTTTTATGTAACATGAAACAAAAAACTGAACTGCTAACAATAGTACACAAATTGGAAACAGATTATCACAGCGAAAAAATTAGATGTAAAGGGCTCTGGTAAACCACGAGTTAATAACTTATACTATTAAATACAATACAAGCCGCAGGTTGTGTTAATTTTAACCAGATTTTCAAGATTCAAGATTCAAGATACTTATTAATGACGTACACAATATTACATAAACAATTACATACAAACAAAATAACGACAACACACATATTTTAACAAGTTTACGAATATCGCGATTAATCCTTTTGCATAATTTCTTACTTTTCTCTGTACACTTCCTCGCCATGTCTCTGTTAAGCCCTTCAAGTATATGCCACCGACTATGCTTCGGTTAAACTTATTTTACTCGTATGATTGGTAAAACGGAGTTTTCACCAGACAGTAGCGAGGAATGTGTGTTAAGAACCAAATTCTGGGTGTGTGTGAGGATGGGTGAATGAAGTGATTATTGGTTCTTGACGACCACATCCCTGGCAACGCATCCCCGCTCATTTCTGATGCTGGCGCAGTCTAAGTCCATATTAATACCTTTTTTTATCACATTTAACATACTTCAACATTTTTAGGGTCCCGTACCTCGAAAGGAAAAAACGGAACCCTTATAGGATCACTTTGTTGTCCGTCTGTCTGTCTGTCTGTCAAGACCATTTGTCTCAGGAACGCGTGGAGGTATCAACCTGAAATTTATATCAAATACTCAGGTCTATTGTCCCTTGAAGCTGTGAAAAAATCAAACTTCTAAGCCAACGCAATCAAAAGATACAGCCGTTTATGCCGCAAATTTCCGCAAATTTTCGAAACTCGCAAGGGAATCAAAACCTACAGGGTATTTCCCGTCAACTCAGAATCTTGAAATTTGGTACGAAGCAACGTCTTATAGCACAGATATAGGAAAAAATGCGAAAACCGTAAATGTTTAGTTACATCATATTATAAGAATATTTTTAATAATTTTAAAGTTACTACCCCTATATACCTACAGGTTTGTACGGAACCCTCGGTGCGCGAGGCTGACTCGCACTTGGCCGGTTTTTTATCTTAAAATTTGTTTTTTTCCTCGCAAGTGTGACGAATAACTTTGTAATTCGGAGAGTAAAAATATTTCAAACGAAATGAAATGTAACACTTTTAATTTTCAGGCAACTAAGTGATAAACATAATCCTTCAAAATTTAAAAATTGAGACTTAAAAGCCCTCGGCTTTGTTCTCGAGCATCTATAAACGCAATTATTCTCTTTATACACCTAAATTTACCATTTGAACTGTGAACGGGTTTTAGTTAATTTGTATTAAGGTTAGACTTTTGATTAAAAAAACCGACCAAGTGCGTGTCGGACCACGCATAGGAGGGTTCCGTACCTTCAATGGAATAAGAACCAAACTAATACCAAAAGGTCGTATCTGATGCCTATGGAAGAAGTTTTTTGGAGCTCAAAAATGGCTGAACCGATAATGTTCAAAACAATTTTCGTGGAAAGTATATGATAAGGCGCATTTCCTCAATTTTTTTGGACTTACGGTTCAAAAGTTACAGGGGGGGGGACACACAATTTTTCTGACTTTCGAAGCGATTATTTCAGAAAATATTCACTTCATCACAAAATGGTCCAAAAAACCTCAATGCTATTTTTAAAGACCTATCGATTGATGTGCCACATGTTGCTATTTGGTTAAAAAAAAAAATATTTAGTGACATCGCCCCCCCTAAAAATTTTTTTTTTCAAATTTAACTACAAAGCTAAGTAGCGGCATACAAAATACACTTTATGTGTAAATTTTATTTAGATACGTTGTATGGTTTCCCAGTAAAATGGCTGTGACATACGGACGGACAGACAGACAGACATGACGAATCCATGAGGGTCCCGTTTTTTGCCATTTGGCTACGGAACCCTAAAAAGTTATTATTTTATTAATGCTATTAAATTGGTAAAGAAGTGTTAAAACTTACCACGGATAACAACAGTACCACCTTTAGACCGACCATGGTGGTGGTTGGACTTGCAAGTAACGATTGCGCTAGCTCAAGCTATTTATACTGTTCGCAGCTGAAGTTAAATTAGGGATCCGCAGGCAGCGGACGCTACCACAGTATGAACTCTATGAGCGTAGACCACTTAGTAATATCACTACATAGTATAAAACAAAGTCGCTTTCCGCTGTTTGTCCCTATGTATGCTTAGATCTTTAAAACTAAGCGACGGATTTTCATGCAGGTTTTTTAATAGATAGAGTGATTCAAGAGGAAGGCTTATATGCATAATACATGCATAATATAGTAGAGACACACTGATGATTTTAGAGATTTCTAATGTGATGTCGTAAATAAACCCATTTTTTTCGCTTACATTGCAAACAGGGCGAGTCCTAAGAGATAGATCAAAATAATGTACTACATGTACGTCTTAAAAAGGTCTACAAAAAGTCCGCGATGCGATATCTATCTCTTAGGGATAATCCATAATTGTGTAAGATTTTCCGATAATATTTATTTTATTTTTATTTATTACAGGAATAGCAACAAGCACTTTCGAATCGTCAGTTACAATTATTATCTTAAGCTAATTACCGGGTGAAATGAAATCTAAAACGTGATACAAGGTAATCAAACCTGAATGTATTCATGATTTTTAACAACCTTTACTATGGAGTCAAAAAACTTTCTTATACATTTCGTCCTTACTATATCATTTTTTTTTATATTTTTTTTATACCACGACGGTGGCAAACAAGCATACGGCCCGCCTGGTGGTAAGCAGTTACCGTAGCCTATGGACGCCTGCAACCCCAGAGTATTTACATGCGCGTTGCCTACCCTTTAGGAACCTATACACTCCTTTTTTGAAGAACCTCATACTGTAGCCCACTGGGAAAACCGCGAGCCATTTGCGCAAGTCTGTTTGCGAAAAGCTGATGGGCTGAGAATGTCAGTATCTGAGAGGCTGAGAATCTGAGAGGCTGAGAGGCTGAGGGGCTGAGAATCCGAGAATCTGAGGATCTGAGAGGCTGAGGGGCTGAGAAAATGAAAGGCTGAGAAGCTGATGGGCTGGGAATCTGAGAATCTGAGGATCTAAGAGGCTCAGAATCTGAGAGGCTGAGAAGCTGAGGGGCTGAAGGGCTGAGAAGAGAGAGGCGTAGAAGAGGGACCTCTTCTACGGACGCAAACAGACAGACCTGATGATGATGTACCTAGTAAATAGCATTGTCATGTAAATTACGGAAGTATACCAAATTTCAGCTCAATCAGACATCGGGAGGTGGTTGAAATATAACTTACAAGATTTGAAGCACTTAAGAGGATGACAACAGCTACATTCCCTCCCTATCTTTTTCAGCGCGAGTGAAAGAGAAACACTGTGTTAATATTAGTATGGGAGCTCATTGCAAATTTAGCAAAATTATGAATTTAAAAAAAACTACGCATTAATTGAGAAATACAAAACAACGAAGTTTTTAGTATTAGTGTGGTGGAATTTTGTCCTTAATTACAGACGCATAAGTCTAGAAACTAAAGACATACAACTGTTTAAAACTAATTTTAAGATGTAACTTTGGAATTTTTTTCTATCGAGCCGATTTCGTCCAATCGTGTATCGGAAATAACGAAGTTCTTCAAAATATAACGAGCATATATTTTTTTTACTTTCTCTAAATAAGTAGTTATAGCTAAAAAACTGTTTGAGTAAAGTCAATTTGAAGGTCATCGAGTGTTGCCAGCCTCTTAAATATACGGGGTCAAGCTAAAAAAGCTAATAAAAGTGTCTAAAAATGGACCTTCGATGACAATGTCGACGAGCGTTAAAATGTTTGGATTTTACATTACTAGCTTTTTTTAATGGTCTAAGAGCTGGCCACGTCAGATATGACACAATAATGAGAGCAACAAAACCCGTCTGGTTAGATTGCTATACTATCCTTATTGCTAGTTCCAGGCATCTGGCAGCTTTTCATGGGTGGAGGTCAGAGTGACAGCGTAGAAAAAAATTTTAATTGGAAATTTTTAATACCAAAATAGGTAAAAACTGCCGAAGTTGTCTCAGGTATAATGGATAGGGCCTATATTTTAACATTAGAATAAAAAACATTGCGTATTATTTCGGAAACAGAAACTATGAAACTATTATTTGAGGTGTGCAATAAAGAGTATTTATGTCGTCGTTTTGGACTACTTTCAGGAAGTTTTGTATTGTCTAATTATTTATATAATTTCTCATAATACTGCATCAAAACCAGAACTCTAGGATTTGCATTCTTAAAGTGGTTTGTATTCTTGGGCCTTCACCACTTTACAGCTGCCACATGTCCGGATCTAGAAATAAGCATAGTATAGCAAACTAACGAGAGGGGTTTCGTCGCTCTTATTATTGTGTCATATCTGACGTGGCTAGCTCTCCGTCATAATACAGAAGCTGCTTTCATACATGCTGCCATCAGGCGGGCCGTATGCTTGTTTGCCACCATCGTGGTATAAAAACCGGCCAAGTGCGTGTCGGACCACTAACTTTTGAACCGTAAGTTCATAGAATATGAAAAAAAATGAGAAGATGCGCGTTATCACATACTTTCTACGAACATTATTTTGAACATTATCGGTTCAGTAACTTTTGGCATTAGTTTGGTTTTATTCCATTGAAGCTACGGAAACCATGGAGGGTTAAGAACGGACGGAATAAGAACTAAACTAATGCCAAAAGGTCGTATCTGATGCCCATGGAAGAAGTTTTTTGGAGATAACTCAAAAATGGCTGGATCGATAATGTTCAAAATATTTTTTGTAGGGGGGGCGCTATTTTTCCGACTTTCGAAGCCATTATTTCTAAAAATATTCACTTAATCACGAAACATTCAAAGAAACCTCAATGTTATTTTTATAGACCTATCGATTGATGTGCAACATGTAGATATTTGGTTTTTTTTTTTAAATTTAGTTACAAGGAAGGGGCGCCCCTCTTGAAAAGTTTTTTTTCTGCAATTTCACTACATAACTAAATAGCGGCATACAAACTACACCTTAGATCTAAATTTTAATAAGATACGTCTTATAGTTTCCGAGTAAAACGGCTGTGACATACGGACGGACGGCTGGACGGACGGACAGACGCAAATGGCGAAACTATAAGGGTTCCGTTTTTGCCATTTTCGCTACGGAACCCTAAAAAAAAGGAATAGATACTAGATGCCTATTTTTCAAGAAAAAGCGTCTATTAAATAATGAAAAAATATTGTAGAAATCGAAGCGTTATTTTGTTTTAAACCAATCGCACTTCACTTTCATTTTGACTTTTCCTTGCTTATTTATTCAAGTGGCAATTAAACAATTAAGCAATAGGACACCCAAAGGTTATTGCAGTTAATAAACACATTTCATTTGCAAAAATGCAATAATTATGCATATATTAAACACTATGACATCATTATTATTTTCATTTCGAGCTAGTTTTTATGCGTGACTAAACAATGATGTGGAAAATAGAGATCATGAAATATTTGGACGTCAATGTCTACGCAAAATGAGATGAGGCTATTTTGTATTCCTATTTTGTTTTAGTTAAATGGTCTCTCCGGTCGATCTACCATAACCGGTATTAGACATTGCAATTTGTAGGGCCCAATATGTAAGGTTGGGAGGTGTAATAAGAGTTAGGGCCCTTAGGGATCTGAAGGAGGGAGGGAGAGGCCCATAGGGTACACAACAGATTGGGCCCTACAAATTGCAATATCTAATAACGGTTATTGTAAAACGGCCTCTCGCTTAAATTATACGTTTTTTATGTGCGTTTATATCATATACTCTGATATCATAATACAAAAAAATACCCAGGAATGCTCTTAGTTTTGTAAAAAAAATCGTTTTTAGGGTTCCTTACCTCGAAAGGAAAAAACGGAACCCTTATAGGATCACTTTGTTGTCCGTCCGTCCGTGCGTCCGTCTGTCAAGACCCTTTTTCTCAGGAACGCGGTGAGGTATCAACCTGAAATTTATATTAAATACTCAAGTCTACTGTCTCTTGGAGCTGTGAAAAAATCAAACTTCTAAGCCAACTTAGTCAAAAGATACAGCCGTTTATGCCGCAAATTTTCGAAACTCGCAAGGGAATCAAAACCTACAGGGTACTTCCCGTGAACTCAGAATCTTGAAATTTGGTACGAAGCAACGTCTTATTTATAGTAAAGATAACGGAAACATTGCGAAAACCGTAAATTTTTAGTTACATCATATAATCAAAATATTTTTAATAATTTTAAAGTTACTACCCCTATATACCTACAGGTTTGTAAGGAACCCTCGGTGCGCGAGTCCAACTCGCACTTGGCCGGTTTTTTTTATAAACCAAGGATATGTTCAGGGAAACGCAGTAACGCCATTTATCGTGTCACTATCGCAGCAGCTAGCCTAATATGCCTATGCGGCAAAGCGCCTCGCAGTAGCAAGGAACGGACCAATTCGGGTAGCACTTTTAGTGCTTGAAGACAGTTTTCATTACATCAGTCATTTTATAAAGTTATTCAACATATATATATTTAATTCTGATAAAAGCTGGCCAAGTCAAATCTAACCTACTTTAAGATCTCACATTTTTAAATAACAGCAATTGTTATAGGTATCCAATACAGCAAAGAAATAGAGTTTAATACTTGTTCATAATGTTATTTTGTTCCTATAAATACATATTTGGATTTTGCATAGAACTTGGCACTCATTTAGATCTCCATTCTTTTTGCAGCGAAGCCCACAGCCAAGCATAATTTTTGTATTGAACTTGGCTCTCTTTTTTACATTTATGTTTTTGGTGGGATATCATTACTTTTTGTAAAGAAAACTAGGCAGGTATTGAGATTTAATGTTTTTTCTTGCATTTCCGCTGCATGGTTTTCTTTTTTATGCTATTGTCTACATTCTCTTTATTTCTGTTCTGTGTATAATTATGTGGTGCAGCGCGCCGCCGACGACACACCTTTGGCCGGTCGTTTAGCGTGTATTACAAGTTTTTTGTATGGGGACACCACTTATTTTTTGACTCAACTTTATTTTATACACTATCCCAATATAAATATAATAATACATATATTGGGATAGTGTCAAATATCTGCTTGTAACGGTTCCAATTAAAAAAAAAAATTTTCTATGGGGACCCCCCTTATTTTGTAACTTTTTTTTATTTTTAGATTTTTTCCTACGCTTACACATAATTACTGAGCTGGATTCCAAATTTCATCCTTCTAGGTCATCTGGAAGTAGGTTAGGTTTAGGTACTATATGTCAGTCAGTCAGTGCGAAAATTTACGACGTTTTGACCTTCATATCTTTATAACCGTTTGAGCTAGCTTCATGAAATTTGGGCTTCTAGATGTCCTTATGGATATAATTAAACACACGTAGTTTTATGTGTTTAGGTAAAAGAGGTTTTGAGTTATAGAAGGGTCAAAAGTGGCACCAAGTGGTTCGTGTAAATATACACTTGGCGCTGGCTAGCCAGTTCCTTTGCTTGAACTTGGCTTGACACGCTGCCGCGTGTCTAGATAGAGTTAGCATGTCTCACGAAAGTTTAAATTTTATTCAGTCCAAGTGGTCTATGGTCCTTGGTAGTTAACAATTTTATGGCTTGTTATTGTTACTAACGAGGTATACTCGTACTAATAAGTAATAATAGGGCATTTACAAAGAGAAGTAGGGCGCTGAAAGTCATATAACTGAAGTTCAGGGCGTATTCGGGGCCAAAATAAACGATAGTTGCTATACTAGCTGTCATTCAAAGCACAGAATAATATAATAGTATTTCATACAGAAGGTCGTCTTCCCTACAAAATAAACGTTTGACATAACTTTGACAGATGAACGGTGGCACATGACGTGTCCATAGAATTTTACCTTACGACGTAGTAGGTTGACAAGTACGCAATTAGTATTATTGCTGGACCTGCCCCAATCTGCCTCAAACTACCTAATCTGTCAGAAATTCTAATAAAAAACTAGTTACATATCCGATTTATTACCTTATGAACGAAAAGGATTTTGACAACCCCGAAAAAGTATTGAGTCTATTATTAAATTTAAACTTTTGTGAGACATACTTAGGGTCCGGTTGCACCAAACTGTCTGTTAACGTCAACGTTATCGTTAAAAAATCTTGTATGAAAAGATTGACAGTTTTCTATGGGCTGACAGCTCCGTTGCCATATTTAACGTTGACCAGTTCGTTAGTTATGCGTGGTGCAACCCACCCTAACACTATTAAATATAACGGTTACACTCACGTCACTTTAGTCACTTCACTTTGTAACCTATATTTTAAAAAAAACCTATATGAATGATCCCGTCTGGTTACATAATACTAAGGGGTATAAATAAATGAAAGAAAACACAGTCTCCACTTGGTAATTATTTATTACTTCTTTCAGTCTGCTAATACACCCTAAAATATACTAACAACTAGCTCAGCTGTTATCCGCAGAGCTATTGGTTTGTTAATGTATAGTTTTACATTATAGGATAAACCACCATCATTGTTAAATTCAATTAAGTTTATTTGAAGATATTAAAAAATATGTATTAGAACCTGTGCATTAAATATGTCAAACAAAACTGTCCATCAGACCTCGTCCTTTATTATGATATTCAAATCATTTTAAAAAGCAATGGTAACGTTAAAAGGATACCTACAGGTCCAACACTACTGCAAACTTAAAGGCCAACACGTACCTGTCACTGAAGACAAAACATAAATTTCAACTGCATTTCCCCCAGTCTTTTGAGGCGAATGACCTGAAAACAATAGAATATAATGATCATCTAGCTTTTGTACAACAGCTTATGATAATCTTAAACACCATAAGCTGACCCGCAGTAATACATACGGGAAAATCAGTAGCAACATACACTAAGCATTTGGAACTCGTAGCGAAGACCTTCCAGGCCTCGAATCTCCGTTAGAGAAGTCATCCAAAAAAACCTTGCCCCGCTCGGGGACCGATTCTTCCTTTTACAAAGACTTCCCGCAAAGGAAAACCATTTTCTTAACTGGCTTGACCTGGAAAGATCAATGAACTCAAATAAAAATTTCAAACAAACACGGTCATGGCGGCGTTGAGTGAAAACTCGCTACTGTTAACCGGGGTCATGTAGATGTGTGACATCACTAGCGCTTGAGTCCATCCCTAGCGCTTGACAGCGTGGGAACGGAGAGATCGCTTGCGCACGTAATGGCGTTGGTTGTGGTTAGTGTTATAAATTCTAAATCTCTTACAAATATTCAGAAGTGAGACGATGGACCTTTTAAGTACAATATAAACTATAGTTTTCTGTGAAATATTGATGCACGGTGTGGTATAACATACTTTACTAACTGTGGTGTTTGCGAGAGGACGCTATCTATTTTAACACGCTAGTGGCGAAAAATAACGCTCAATTCTGGTCAAGGTGTGCTCTATAACTAACAATATCGTGCTGTGAATAGCTTCATAATAAAATACTGTCGATTTAGTGTGTTACGTGCTAAAATCGTGTACGAGTTTGAATGCATGCACTTGTGTCGCTATCCACCATTTTGTTGCGTGCATGGTTTGTGATTTCGTTTGCGTGGCAATTCACCGGCGTTTCAGAAGATGCGGAACCTGAGGGTTTACGCCTAAAATGGTAATCAACGCGGGTTTGGAATTTACACAAACACTGGGTGAGCTAATTCCGATTATAATTGTTAATATTACCTAGAAAATCTTGTTGTTTGTGCTGTGATCAACGTGAACTTTGAGCTATCTATTTGGACATTAGTACATGGAAAATAATCCTATGGTGTAATCTATCTGTGAAAAAGCTGTGAAGTTTAAATTTAAACTCGTACTGGAACTGATTTTCTTTAATTACTGTGCTATAATTATAAACAAGTAAAAAAAAAAAAAAAAAATTTAAAATGGACAGGCGTGATAAGGGGACTCGTTCTAGATCTAGAAGGAGAAATTCCAGTTCAGACTCTGATTTTAGTCAGCCAAGCTCAAAAAGGAGACATTATCTTGAGATAGAAAGAAAAGATAATCGTATAGAGGCTCTGGAAAATATACTTAGGGATTTACAAAAGAAAAGAACAGTCAGTGTTGGCGAGGCTCCATCATCAGAAACTGGCGAATCAAAATCAAATACCACAGCTACTGAGGTTAGTAATTTGTCTCTTGGTGTAACATCTAGCGGAGTGGTGCGATATGTGGGACGAAATGACTTTGTTCCCGAGTTTGATCCACAAACTTCACCTGTCTCTGTACAACACTGGATTAGAAACTTGGAGAGCACAGCATCTATGTATGGATGGGATAAGCGCACACTGATTTGTAACTGTACAGCAAAACTGAGAGGTTATGCCAAAGATTGGTACGCTTGTCAAAAATCTTATGATATTAGGTGGGATGAATGGAAAGAAAAATTGATTACCGCCTTCCCATTTACCAAAAATAAATTGTCATTGATCAGAGAGCTTGTAAATAGGGAAAGGAAATCCGATGAGGATATTATAAAGTTCTTTTATGAGAAACTAGGAATTGGTATGACATGTAACTTGGGAGATGACATAATTGCAGAAGCCATAATTGGGACACTAGGCGATAAGTTAATGGAGATGGGGGCTATATCAGCTGCTTGCCATAGCACTACTGCGCTACTGAAGTACCTGGCTAGTATGAAGACATCTAGTGTTTCTACAGAATCTGATTCTATGGCATCTGACCAAAAGACTCATGATAAAACCACCAGCTCTGGCAGAATCAAAACTACCCTGTGCTTTAAGTGTGGTCGGAGGGGCCACAAAGCATTGTTTTGCAAGAGGAACGTTACTTGTCAACTGTGCAATCGGCCGGGACATCATGCTGCTGATTGTAGGGACAAAAAGAAGAAGCATTGCTCATTCTGTAAGATCGATGGCCATGTAGAAGCAGATTGTTATAAGAAAAGGAGGAAGAATAAAAACTGCTCATTTTGTAAAATAGATGGTCACACATTGGAAGAATGTTGAAAAAGGAAGGAAAATGGTGGAAGACAAGTGAAGACAGTGAAGAAGTTGACTCTAACCAATGATCGTTCAGACCCAAAGTATTATAAAACTGTATTGATAAATGGTACTTCTGCAGAAGCGTTCATTGACTTTGGCAGTGTGTGCAACACAATGACACAAAAGTTTTCGGACCAACTGGATTTATCCCCATCTATTAGTGATTCTGTTATCATAGGGTATGGTGAAGGTGTGACAATGCCACTAGGAATGGTCTCTGCATTGATAAATGTTGATGGAGTAGAAAAGCAAAACATATTGTACATAGTACCAAACGGAGTTCAAGAGTATGATGTTTTGGTTGGACAACCATTTACAGAGGAGTCAGACCTACTGATAATGAAGACCGCTAAAGAGCTTGATATTTATGAAGGTGAAATAGCTTTAGGTCTGATTGAACTTTGTGAGGAATTTAAAAAAGTGCAGCTGTACCCCAATGAAAATATAACTCTGAAGCCTGGGTTAAACAAAGTAGAAGTCAGATCTGAACCCAGTGTGAATGGTATAATAAAATTGAACTATAGTGAGCAAAGGAAACCACTTTCTGAAAAGGATGTAGTGAGTGAAGCCATTGAGAGCTTGGATGGCAATTCTACCATTAAGATAGTTAATAAAACAAACAGGGTATTACAACTGAATGGTGACGATTGTATTGCACGTGCGGAATTGATGAATCAGACCAAAAATCATACTATTGAGAACAAAGAACCCCAAACTGAACTTGGCAAGCTACTGGTTGAGTATGAACAATGTTTCTCGGGAGCCGGTTTAGAATTGGGTAACTGTGACATAGAGATGGAAATTAAATTAACAGACAATAAAGTCATCAACTATAAACCTTACAGGGTGTCATATCACGAGAGGGAGATAATAAGGCAAACTGTTCAAGAACTTTTTGAAGCGGGAATCATTGAACATTCGAGGTCACCATATGCCAGCCCGGTATTGTTGGTAAAGAAGAAAGATGGAAGTTATCGGATGTGTGTGGATTACCGAGCCCTTAATAAAATTACAGTAAAGGAAAGGTACCCCAAGCCAGTAATTCAAGACCTGTTGGATCGTTTAGCGAACAAAACTGTATTTTGCTGTTTGGATCTTGCTAATGGTTACCACCAAATCAAGATTGCAGAATCATCAAGGCCACTTACTGGATTTGTCACCCCTGATGATCATTTCCAATATAAAATGATGAGCTTCGGCTTATGTAATGCGCCAGCCGTGTTTCAACGCGCAATGAATAATGTACTGGCTCCCGTCCTCCATAAATGCGCTGAAGTATACATCGACGATGTGATTGTATGGGGAGAGAATGCTGAGGAATGTCTGGCCAATTTGCAGAAAGTGATGGAATTGATTGCTGCCGCTGGCCTTAAGTTGAAGAAGAGTAAATGCTCTTTCCTAACTGACTCCGTGGAATATTTAGGGCATGAAATATCTAAAGGAGAGATTCGTCCATCCCCATGTAAGGTCGAAGCTGTGGTAAAATATAAAACACCGACGAGCGTGCACGAGCTGCGCCAGTTCCTTGGTTTGGCCAGTTACTTCCGTAAGTTTATCAAGGGTTTTGCAACTATAGCGCGACCACTTACTGTGCTGACGAAAAAGACCACTGATTGGTGTTGGGGAACACAGCAGGAGCAGGCGGTGCAGGAACTAAAAAGGATACTCACGTCGGCTCCAGTCTTAGCTATTTATTGTCCAGAAAGAGAGACACAAGTACACACAGACGCATCTAAGGTAGGATTGGGAGGGGTGCTCCTTCAACGACAGGACTCAGGAGAAATGAGACCAGTTGCCTATGCAAGTAGGCAGACAACATCAGCCGAAGAGAAATACCATAGCTTTGAGCTTGAAGCCCTGGCTGTGGTTTTTAGTATTAAGAAGTTCTCTGTATATGTAACAGGGATTAAATTTCTGGTAGTGACAGACTGTTCGGCGTTGAGATTAGCCTGGACAAAGAGAGACCTTTCCCCACGCATAGCGCGTTGGTGGCTTGACTTGCAGGAGTATGATTTTGATGTCGAACATAGGCCAGGCACATCAATGACACATGTTGACGCTTTGAGTCGGAACCCTTTAATAATCCGCCATATTGAAGAAAAAGAATTGATTGATGCACTTCAAGATTCAGATGAAGGTATCCAGTCACTTATCCATAATTTGAACATCGAGCTAGAAGCGGGTAAGGGAAAGAAAGGTGGCCTGGTGAAAGATTACAAATTAGTGAATGGACGACTATGCCGAGTGGTTGATGGCGAATGTAAGCCTGTGTTACCTAAGGGTGCTAGGTGGCACATTGCTAAAACATATCATGATGATAATGGGCATCTAGGAGCTGAGAAGTGTATACTTGCCATCCAATCTAAGTATTGGTTCCCAAAGATGAGGCGATTTATAGAAAAGTATGTCAACAGCTGTATTGGTTGTCAATTCACTAAAAAGCCGACAGGGAAACAACCAGGATTCCTGCACCCGATCCCAAAGGTTCCAGTTCCATTCCATACAATCCATATTGATCATTTAGGACCTTTTACGAAGATCAACGGTAAAACATATATTTTTGCTATCATTGACGGGTTTACAAAGTATGTGTGGTTGGAAGCAGTGGCATCAGCCAATACCCGAGGTGCTATCTTGGGATTGGGTAGGCTTAGACAAGCATTTGGTCACCCATCAAAGATTGTAAGTGATCGTGGAACAGCATTTACGAGTCGAGAATTTGAGGAGTACTGTAATAAGCGTAGTATAAAACATGTCCTAAACGCTGTTGCATCACCACGCGCTAACGGACAGGTGGAGCGACTTAATCGCACTATTCTAGCTTCTTTGACAGCCCATATGGGGGAAAATCAGAAAGGTTGGGATGCCTATTTACCTGATGGGCAACTGGGCATTAACTCCACTGTGTGTCAGAGCACGGGCAAATCTCCATTAGAATTGTTATGTGCCTTTGTACCACGCTTAGCCGGAGATTTACAGGGACCAATGACCTCGACTAGTAACATTTTGGAGCTGAGGGAAACGGCCACCAAAACTATACTCAAAAATGCAGAGAAAATGGAGTCTCGTTTTAACAAGAGACGACGAGCTGCTAAACCATATGCAGTTGGAGATTTGGTTATGGTAGAGCGTAGAATTATGCGACCTGGTTTAACAAGTGGCAAGCTGGTGCCCAAGTATGGAGGGCCTTACAAGGTGACTGCTGTCTTACCAAATGACAGATACGAGGTATGTTCCAATTCCAAGGGAAAGAGAGCTTATAGGAATGTTGTTGCGCGCGACAAAATGAAAACGTGGCATGCGCGTGATTTCAGCTCTTCTGAGGATGACGCTGCAAGCAGCTCTTAAAAGTAAATACTGTTTATCAAATGTACTACCATTTCATCTAACAGATACAACAACTTTCAGCCTACTTAATAAATTTATAAATATCAGTATGATCTGTCTTAAAAATAATAATCAAATCTGCTTAAAGAGCGTCAAAACAAGTGCGCTTAAAGAGCCAAAGTTACAGGAAGCTTGAAGAGCCACAAGTGACAATTAGCTTAAAGAGCTTGAAATATACAATTTGCTTGGAGAGCCTGTCCAACATAAATATGCTTAAAGAGCCTCACCACAAATCTGCTTAAAGAGCGTCAATATAAGTCCGCTTAAAGAGCCAAAATTACAGTAAGCTTAAAGAGCCACAAATAACTATTAGCTTAAAGAGCTTGAAATAGATAATTTGCTTAGAGAGCCAGACCAATACAAATTTGCTTAGAGAGCCAGTCCAACGCAAATTTGCTTAGAGAGCCATTCAACACAATCAGCTTAAAGAGCAAGAAATGATAATTAGCTTGAAGAGCTTTAAATAGACAATTAGCTTAGAGAGCCAGTTAACACAAGTCAGCTTAAAGAGCCTTTGGTGAAAGCATGCTTGAAGAGCAATGACCACTTCTAAAATCTAAAGGCCTCAATGTCTACAAGGGTTTCCTCGGATCCATGCAAGAATGAAGAGGCCTATTGTCGGCGTAAACCTTCGGGGCGAAGGTTCTGTCAGGAGACGGCCGAACTGTTAACCGGGGTCATGTAGATGTGTGACATCACTAGCGCTTGAGTCCATCCCTAGCGCTTGACAGCGTGGGAACGGAGAGATCGCTTGCGCACGTAATGGCGTTGGTTGTGGTTAGTGTTCTAAATTCTAAATCTCTTACACTACACTGACAAAAATACTCACAAATCAGCCGAAACAAACAGCAGCGATGTGCAACACAAGCTTAAGTTAATCATTAAAGATCCATAATGTATTTATTTTCTAATATATTTGATAGAATCCAGTTTACGTTTTTCTCTTGTATCCATCTTCTTTTCTTTTTTCCATTTTCTTTTTTTAGTCATTTGAATTTCGAATATTTTCTTGCTCCAATCCATTTTTGCCAGTTAGCTTCAAACTAAACATGTAGGTTTTATTACACAATAAAACGGAACGAGATTTTGTTTTATATAATAATAATATAATTATTTTATTTTACATACTATCGAAATAAAATGTTCTTTAATAATTACAAATTAATACTATCATGAAATAAAATAATTAATCACATAGTTCCACCGGCTCTTACTAGACGGCGCTACGTGACAATACCCCCCTTCCAACAAGAAGGTTCACTGATATAAACCAACATATATTAGTGAACTTGCCTGTCCTCAGGCACGATAAATCTTAAAACTAACGATAAGTCAACCTAATTCCTACCAATGTATACGCTGATGACTAATTTGAAAAAAATCGAAACCTGTAACGACAAAATCAAGCAAAACCATCACCTAATATAGTCAACAACATTCAATTAAGAAAACCCGTTGTAATAAAAAAATTTGCTGGGCAAACCCCGTCAACGACGTACCAATTAAATAAACAACTTAATTAACAATACAACTTGACAGTAGTTACGAGAAAAATAAACAAAAACTAAATCTATCTATAGACCTAAGTGCAACCAAAGGTTAACGACAACCAAATCTCTGTATCGCTTTACTTAATAGTAAGACAAACTATTTACCCATAAGTAATTATAATTGTAAAACTTGGAAGTTTTAACTATTCTTTAATGAGAACAAAATATCTAACTAATGATGTGCCTATGGAAACTTTCCTATGCTGCGAAATGTTCCCAAGAGAAATTTTCGTGAAATTTCCCGTAACATTCTCCAGACTTAGAAACATTGGAAATTTATAGGAAATGAATTTCTTCCCACGTAGACATATCAGTGTAAATAGTGAGTATAGTCTTACGATTCCATATCGGTATTGACTACAACTGATTTTTATAAACTTCGCCAAGAACTCATAAAATTCATAAATTTCAATAAACACTCAGAAGAATATTTCGAAATATTTCGCAGAATGTTTCTTTTTTGAAACTTCTTGCAATATTTCGTTGTAATAATAGTTCCCAAAAATGCAAAAAGTACTCTTACAATCTTAATTATACGACTAATAGAGGTTGATTTCATTAAGGTAAACTATTTACAGCTATCATACACATGGCCACTTCAAGAAGCGTCATCGATAACAAAGATATATATTTGTCATTCCCTTTACGGAATTCAAACATGAAGCCTAAAGGTGTAATACATAATTATTTTATAGAAAAGTGCGTTTCGGACAAAATACAGTATGAGTGCTTATATTGCGGGACGTCGTCGCTGTTTATAAACAGCGAAATGCGACAAGGATGAAGGAACATATATTGAAATGTTCTCAGTGTCCGGTAGACATAAAAGAAAAATTTGGATATTCAAATTTACCACAACCAGGACCTACAAGAACGATAGAACAAAAATCCAGCAAGGTACGTGCTTCTTGTTTCTTGTTTAATCAATCTAGAGAAAATATACGGTTAACTGATTGCTACAATTGCTATTGCGGATATATGCTATAATTCGACTTATAATTTGTTACAGAAATCTATAAACAGTTTAATCGCCCGTGCTGTTTATGTGACTGCTATGCCTCTTGCGACTTTAGAGCACCCATTATGGCAAAAAGTGTTTAACACACTACGTCCAGGTTATCGTCCACCGACGAGGAAACAATTAGCGACATCGTTATTAGATTTGGAATACGAGTCAATAAAAAAAGAAGTCAAAGAAATATTTAAAAATTCGAACTGTTTACATCTAGCTGCAGACGGGTGGTCTAATGTAAATAACGATAGTGTAATTATTTTGGTGATTTGAAACCACTTTTTTATACGTTTATCGAGACAAGCAAAATAGACACAGTGCAGAGTATTTGTTGGAGAAAATATCCTGCATTATAGACAAACTTAGTGAAAAAAATTTACTGCAATGGTTTCTGATAATGCTACGAATATGGTTAAATGTGGTAAACTTTTAGAGGAAAAATATACTCACAGTCTGTGGAGTGGCTGTATGGCACATATTTTGCACCTGCATATATCCGATATATTGAAAATAAAAGATATAGCAAATTTTTTCACAGATGTTATAGGCATAATTAAGGCTGTCAAATATTCACATATAATGAAGGCAGCATTTAAAGCAATTTCTGAAGAGAAAAACGTAACAGTATCACTACATCTTCCCGTAAAAACAAGGTGGGGTAGTTACAGCCAATGTTTAGAAAGTCTTTTGAGTTCTAAGATCGTGTTACAGAATTTATGTATCAATGAAAGTGTGGACAAAAATTTATCAAGAGAACAAAAACGAAATATATTAGATGAAGATTACTGGCAACGAATTACATGGGTAAGAGATTTTTTAAATCCAATTACGACCTGGATATCGAAATTAGAAGGAGATTATGGGTCCTTACATAATGTGTATCATTGTGTTAAAGAAATCAACCAAAGCCTAACAGAGGATTTCATCGATAATATATTGGATCAGTTGTCTATTGAAGGTCTAAAGGAAAAATTTCATTTAAGACAGAAAACTGAGCTAAAGCCTATTCATTTTGCCGCATGCATTATGAACCCAAATGACAAAGGTCGAATCTTGAACGAAGAAGAGTATATGTATAGACCGCGATTTGTTGACAACGTTTGCTTGTCAAACCTTTAACCGAAGCAGTGATTTATAGATGAACTTTCAAGTTATAAAAACAAATGTGGGATATGGGCGAAGTAATTTCTATACGAACTGTCTAATAAAATGGAGCCCGCGGCATGGTGGAATACCTTTTTTCCTAAAACGAAACTAGGATTAATTGCTAATAGAATATTAACGGTCCCTGCTACATCAGCCGCCGTGGAAAGGTCTTTTTCGACATTTGGAGGCATTCACACTAATAAAAGAAATAGACTTTTAACCGAAAGAGCAGGTAAAATTACTTTTATTGCTCATAACTGGAAAATATTAAATAAAGTTGTTTTAGCTAACGAATGCTCTCTGGATTCTCCGGACACTTCTGACAACACACTTCAAAGAAGGCAGTCTGTAACTGTTTCTGATCATTCTACAAGTTCATCATCCTCGACAAGTCCTTCAACTGTGAGTTACACATCACGAAGCGTCTCCAGTGACATCTCCATGGATGAATTTGAACAGCGTTTACTTCATAGTTCGTCAGAGTTTTGAAAATGAAGCCTTAAAATATTTAAGTTTATATATATATATTACTAAAGAAGTGCACAATGTTTTCTGCTGTAGTCTAAGTCAGGCGATTTTTATTTGAGGTTTTATAATAATAATATGAAGGGTCCACGGAAAGAACATGTCTAGTAACTTTTTTTTTAAAGTGAGATTTTAATGCCAAAATATAGAGCAAGTAATAAACTATTACTTACATCTTCTGTTACAACTATACTATTATATTGACATGATTTTTTTTACTTAAAAAAAACCTTTACACGGAAATAACGAGAATTCAACCTGCCACCAAATGCATACTCAGAGCTCCTGCCTATAAAAAAAAAAATATCAAGACCTGCAATGCTTAAAAAGGTTTTGTGCTACAGAAGATTTTTTTGATAAGCTACCTCATTATTGACTTTGATCTACTGTTTATCTATGACATAATATGTCATAGATTTCATATATCATAGTTTTCTATGTCATAGTTTTCTTTTGTTTAAGTTAAAGAGTCTCACGCTTTATTTTCAATTTAAAAGCAGAATTTATTAATAAGCTATTTTCGGAAAGATGATGAAAACTGACGACTATACATTATTTAACCAAGCGTATTGGAAAATTTGTACAACTATAAGTTTCAATGTATGTAACTTTATGGCTCAAAACAGTGGAAAACCACTTTTAGAAAAAGTACCTATTTTTTCAAGAATTTATTTTTAAATTTTCTTTACGTAAGTCACAATATAGTTCTATTTGGTTATTGCTACATGTTTATGTTACAGGTGAACAGTGTAAAGGAATCGATTTTTAAATTGTCACTTCCAGGATTCATACAGTCCCAACTGTTTCATGATATTCTCCCAATTTGGGTTACAGATCTAGATACAGAAAATTATATTTTAACAGGAGATTTGTGCCAATGCGGTTATGATAATGATACCGCACATTATTATGATTTCGAACGATTTCTCCCTGATTTATTCTGCATACGATGTGCCGGGCCGCTGTTTTCAATAAAGTCTTAAATCACTCCAAAGGGTCGTTGTATTAATTATTATTGGACATCGTTATAATACTATACCTATAATTACCTAATTAATATTCAAACTTAACAGATTCCAATAAAATATACTTTTATGCTTTTGACTTTGCATGTTTATTTCCTGTAGTAAAGTGACAACGCATGTTTCTTCCGTTTTCAATAGGGGAATGGTTCGGTTTTTTGGTATTTATAATAACAATCCGTTACTTCTAACTAATATTCTGTTTATGTATCTAATGATAAGTAATTTTAACATACAATTGATTTATACACAAGTGCATAAATATATTTGATGATTATTTACATCGTTCCAAACTTTAAAAACGCGATAACTCAAAATGTCACTAAAGTGACAAGACATGTTCTTTCCGTGGACCCTTCATATATTCTCGAGAATTCTTCCATGAAGTTTAATTCAAGTTCTCGTAATATTCCGACTATGATAATTTCCCTAGAACTTACCTAGCAATTTATTCGAATACTTCTCAAACGAACGACACAAAACATTAAATTGTACATTTATACATGTAGTAGGTAGTTGAAAATATAAATTTCCATGAAACGAGACGTTGTTATTGCCGGATTTAAAATGTTCTTTAAATTTCCGGTTTTTGAAATGTTCTCAAAAGTGTTGATGGAATTTTTCCTTCATTTTTGAAAGTTTCCGCAATTTGCACATCATTATATCTAACCAACAACCTAAATAAAATAAAAAATTTGGTTAGATTAATTCCAGGCCAAACTGTTTCAACACAACTTATTTATAAATTCTGCCAATGTATACATCCTTTTATACTACACATATTACATACAATCATCTTTCTTACTAACAGTAATATTTCCTTCTAAAGATTACTGCAACAACTTTCACTTTTGTGGTTACATATTTATACTATGCAAACGCAAGGAGAGAATTAAATTGTTTGCTGACAGTTCAAGCCTTAAAATCTTTGACATGCCATGAGCCAAGCAGATGACCATCTAATGCCTCCAGCTCGTAAACCAAAGGTGATAAAACTTTGGTGATTCTAAACTGCACATACTTTGGAGCTAACTTCGCCATTTTAAACTTTTGTGCGTTACTCTTTGTATAATTCGCTTTCCAGACGATATCACCCACCTTAAAACTAGCATGTCTACGCCTCAAGTTATAATGTGAAGCATTTTTTGCATGAGCATTTAATAAACGCTTTCTAACCTCCTCAAACACATCATTTATACACCCAAATTAACCAGCATACTCCTCTCTTGGTATGTCAAGAGAATAATTTGCTTGAGTATCCTTGTAAAAATTCCCGTTAATGACAGGTTCTCTTGCATGGACCAGGAAAAATTGTGAAAATCCAGTTGACTCATTCACCGCACTGTTTATGGCAAATTGTATTTCAAACAAGTGCTTATCTCAAGACCAAGGTCTTGAACATAAATTGTGTTCCATTATCCACAATTACGGTTTCTGGGACTCCATGTGCCGATATAATGTGATTTTCAAATTCCTGGCGACAATTGCACTCGTAGCACGTCTCAAAGGAAACAAGAGTGTGAACTTTGAAAAGCAACATGCCACTACCAGTAGAACCGTATATCCATATTGAGATCTTGGTAAAGGTCCAACCAAATCAACCGAAACTACCTTAAAAGGTCTATCACAAACTTTTGGTTTCCCCATTAAGCCTATAGTCCGTTTAGTGGAGTGCTTATAAGCAAAGCAAGTAGTACAGTCCTTGATATATTCTTGAATTTCGTTAAATATTCTTGGCCAATAAAACCGTAAGCATAACCTTCTATGGGTTTTAAATACACCTAGGTGTGCTGCGGTTGGCATAGAATGAAATGTATCGGTACAATTTTTGCTGTCTGATTTGAAAATTTGGTACATTCGCCGGATGTTCTTGAACTGTTTTAAATATTTTGTCATACCACTCATCCTCCACTGTCTCTTGTGGAATCGTGTTAATTACATCAACCGGCAAGAGTCTTGACAATGCATCGGGGACTACATTGTCAGTGCCCTTCCTATGTTTTATCTCAAAGTTAAATTGAGACAATCTACATCCCCACCGTGCTAATCTGCCTGACGGATTTTCTAATTTCAGAAACCACTTTAAAGATGCATGATCCGTGATAATCTTAAATATTCTTGTGCCTAAATATGCCTGAAATTTCTCTACAGCAAAAATCACCGCTAACGCTTCTCTTTCTGTCGCGCTATAGTTTCTCTCAGCTTTATTTAATGACCTGCTGACATAAGCTATAGGATGATCTTTATCCTCGATTTCTTGCGATAACATTCCACCAAGGCCATAAGCTGATGCGTCACAATGCACTGCAAATTGTTTTTCAAAGTCCGGCACGGCTAATATTGGAGCCGATACAAGTGCATCCTTCAACAAATTGAACGATTGCTCCGCTTCTTCCGACCAACTAAATTTAGGCTCATGTTTTTCCTTTTTAACCGTTAATCTGTTCAATGGGGCAGCAATTGTCGAAAAATTTCGGATAAACCGTCTGTACCATGCCATTTTCTACGTCTGAACAGAAATTTTGATGAAACAGCATATCCATTAATCGTTGCTGCCTAACAGTCGCTCCGCAATTTCCAAAAGGCATGACCTTAAATTTGAAGGCTCCCCTCGCAATAACATTAACAGTAGTTTTGTCTTGAGAATCCTTATTCAACGGTATCTGCCAAAAACTTGCTGATAAATCTAAAGATGTCAAGAATCTTGCTTCCTTAAGGCTATCTAAACTTTGTGGTATACTCGTATACGGAATAGCATATGAATCAGTCTTAGTAACCGAGTTTAATTTCCGAGAATCCAAACAAAATCTCCAATCACCGTTTGATTTCTTAATTAAAATGACCGGATTATTCCAAGGACTTTCACTAGGAGTTACAACATCAAGCTCAAGCATACGATCCAATTCTTTATTTAATGCTATTTTCTTTTCCGGTGAAAGAGGATACTGCTTGACCTTAATTGGAAACGCATCGCCTGTGTCTATCACGTGTTCAATTAAAGTTGTCCTACCTAAACCGTTTCGATCTGTGGAGATGTCCTCAAACCTGTCAATTACTGACAATGCTAATTCCCTTTCAAATGGCATTAAATTATCAAATGATGTTAATGTATGAATTTGTTTTTCATTAATTTCAACGGCCTCCTAGCCCAGTCGGTACCCAAGTAACACAGAAAGCATGATAACATATGAATAGTTAACTTATTTCGAACTTAAGGACCGTATAAACTCTTATATATGTTCACCGAGCAACTTGTCGCATTATATGATGCTTTGAGCTGTATAACGGTTGTATAATGGCATATCTAAATGCTTTTGTAAAGCCTTTAGCTTTAGTGCAGCAAACCACAACGCAACTGTACAGCTTTCGACTGTTTAAAAGCACTTAAGCGCTTTAGGTTCTACAATAGCATTATATAATGCTTTAAGCTGTATAACGGTTGTATAATGGCATGTATAAATGCTTTTTTAAAGCCTTTAGTTTTAGTGCAGCGAACCAAAATGCAACTGTACAGCTGAATGCTGTACAGTTGCGTTTTGGTTTGCTACAGTAATGCTTCGGTGTGGTTTATTGCCTTAGGTTCTACAATAGCATAAATAAATGCTTAATGCTGTTTATGAGCATGAATATTAGCCATTATAATGCCACGTAAATCCGGTATACAGCTTTCAGCTGTTTTTAGTGCTTTAGGTTCTACAATAGCATTTTATGATGCTTTACGCTGTATAACGGTTGTACAATGGCATATGTAAATGCTTTTGTTTAGCCATTAGTTTTAGTGCAGCGAACAACATGCAACTGTACAGCTGAATGCTGTACAGTTGCGTTTTGGTTTGCTACACTAATGCTTCGGTTTGGTTTAGTGCCTTAGGTTCTACAATAGCATAAATAAATACTTAATGCTGTTTAAGAGCATGAACATTAGCCATTATAATGTCACGTAAATTCGCTATACAGCTTTCAGCTGTTTTTAATGCCTTAGGGTGTACAATATCATTTATAAGTAGGTAATACGTTCCTAATGCAGTATAATAGCAATAATATAAACCATTATAAAGCCAAGTAATTCACTATAAGGGGCTGTGCATAAATTACGTCATTTCAAATAGGGGGGGGGGTCTGGACATCGGATGATGGTAGCATGACGTAGGAGGGGGGGGGGCGGTCATTCCGAAGATCACATCATCAATGTGTAAAAAAAGGAATGAAAGTCGTGTTTCTGTAAACTTTTAATGCTATAAAATATTATCTACTAAATATTTTTCTATTTTACAATTAAGTTTAAAACGCATTTTTTTTAATGACGTTACTTTATTTGGCAGGGGGAGGGTTGGATGATTTTAGGGAGGGGGGGGGGGGGTAAAAATCATCAAAAATTGATGACGTAATTTATGAACAGCCCCTATACAGCTTTTAGCGGTTTTAGTGCCTTAGGTTCTACAATAGCATAAATAAATGCTTAATGTTGTTTAATAGCATAATTATTCACGTGTAATGCTGTAGGCATAAATAAGGCATTTTTTAAGGGTCACTGAGCTGCTATTGGACTAAGAGCTAGCCGCGTCAGATATGACACAATAATGAGAGCAACAAAACCCGTCTGGTTAGATTGCTATACTATTCTTATTGCTAGATCCTGGCATCTGGCAGCTTTTAATGGGTGGAGGTCACAGTGACAGACTAGCAAAATGTTTTAATTGGAAAATAGTAATACCAAACTAGGTAAAAATTACCGAAGTTGTCTCAGTTATAAAGGACAGGGCCTATATTTTAAGGGGCTCCCTGGCGCCAACGACCTTAGATCTGATGCCCTTAGTTTTCTAATGATTTATATAGCTTATCATATTATCAGTAACGGCTTTAAACAATATAGTATCCTATATTTACTTCAATATTCCTTCGAGATATTTGACATCAAAGTCGAACCGGTTTAGGCTAAAAAAGTGGTTTTATGGTCATAAATTTTGTTTTAATTAGTTAAAAATTAAAATCTCTCTCCAGTTTTTAGAGACATCAAAGAGGAACCCTAATATGTAGATTACGTATATGTAAGATTCTTTACACCATTCGAATATCGATAAAAGTGTTTTTTTAGACCATATTTTAAAAATATCATAAAAAAATAACGGCTCATTTATTTCAAGATCCGGCTCTACAGAATGGAGATAAAAAATTCAAAAACCGATAGTCGTTTGCCTTATAATTCTATCTATAGTGAGTATGTTGGAATATCGACTCAAAACTGGTCAAAAATCGATAAAAAAAAACGTTAGACCAAAAAATATTGTGTATTATTATTTATTACCATACATCGGGGTTTTCGGTACGGGAATGTTTGACATTAGCCAAAGAGTAGGCATTAACTTAAAAAACAGAATGTACTCTAGCACGTTTCTACCTAATGAATAATTGATCGAAAAAATCATAGGTATATACAATTTATATGTAATAGCTGACTATAATATATATATATATATATTGTAGGTACATATACCTATGATTTTTTCAAGTATTTTTTTATTAATTCATGTAATGACTGATCATTGTCAGTTTATCAAATAGTTCATAAATATCGGACGTCAAGATTAATATTTGACACTTATTATACCGTGTCTTTGTCTTAGGTAGATCTAGTTAATACATTTCGGATATGCAATTACATTTTTAAAATACTAAGTATATAATAGTCAATACAAACATGCCTCTAAGAAAAAAAGCTCGTATCATAGTGTGTAAGCTATTCACAGAGAGGTAGTTATTCATTAGGCATAATATGATATTTTCTCAGACTAACTCTCAACCTATCTGTTTATCTCTACTCTTTCTCAAATCGTTCCCGCACCGAAAACCCCGATGTATGATTATTACGGAAACAAAAACAGTAGGCGACAAACTATGAACTATATTTTATTATACATCGTTTGGCACTACTTTCTCCCAACATAAACTTTTGTATAATTTCTCTTAATATTGTATAGTATTTGTATAGTTTCTCATAATAATGCATCAAACCCAGATCTCTAGGATTTATTTTCTTGAAATGGTTTGCATTCTTTGACCTCCACTACTTTAAAGCTGCCAGATGTTCAGATCTAGAAATAAGCATAGTATACCAAACTGACTAGAGGGATTTGGTTGTTCTCTTTATTGTGTCATATCCGACGTGGCTAGCTCTCCGTCTATATAGACGAACGCCATTTTGTAAATAATTTATAACCTAAAAATAAAATCATGGGGACCTATTTATACAAGGAAAATACCTATATAATAATGAAATTACTTAATTTAAGACTGCTCAACCAACACTATTATGTCAATAATGCAAAACTCGTTCTATACGAGGATTACACAATTGTTTTGTTTATTTGACGCATATCTTTTTATAATATTTTATAGCAAAACCACAATAAATCAAAGGCGCGTGAAAATTTTCAATGAAAATTATATACACATTTACAGTAAACTACATTGCGCAGTAATGTTTGAAGGATATAATAACGTAAAAGAGTCAAAAACTTTTATAAATTTTATTAGGATGCAAACAAATATGACGTGTCACTAATTCAGTTTTTTGTACCGTCTTCGTCCATTTTATATTGCGAGACAAAGTAGTTAAATCACAACGTTCATTGTATTATAACATTTGTTCTGTCGGTGTTAGAGACGTTTTTGCATTGACGTAAGGTTTATTTTACTACACACTTATGCTAGTATAATGCTTTTGTATTGCGATTGGCAAGTTAATCGAGAGTACTTATGCTTCTTTACTGCGATTAGCAAGTTTTTTGGCCGTATTAATGCTTCTTTAATGCAGTTGGCAACTTAATAGAGCGTACTAATGATTCTTTAATGCGATTGGCACTTTCCATGACAACGATAATGCTAATAGCGCAGACATATTGCGCCTGTAATGCTATTAAATGACCTCTATAGGATCTCAAGCTGGGTAATTCGTGCCCATTTAAGACCTATATCAGCACTATAAACGTTTATAATGCTACTATAAAACGAACTGAAAATGCTAAAAGCATACAGATATGCTGTAAGACGGCCGTTATACTGCTTTGATGTGTTACCTGGGTAGTGACCCTGCCTACGAAGAAGGTGGTCCCGGGTTCAAATCCTGGTAAGGGCATTTATTTGTGTGTTTGTCACGAATATTTGTTCCTGAGTTATGGGTGTTTTCTATGTATCTAAGTATATATTTATCTATATAAGTATATATATCGTCGCCTAGTGCCCATAGTACAAGCTTTGCTTAGTTTGGGACTAGGTTGATTTGTGTAAGATTGTCCCCAAAAAAAATATATATATATATTTCAATTTGAAAACTGTAAAATGTGTCAGGGGCATTCCTGTAATCAATGATATTAAAAATTTCAGGCGCTAGCCTAAACGCTTTCCAAAAGTCACAACCTAAAATTACATCCGACACTATTAAATCTTCTGAAATCACATTACCTTTCGCTGCCTTAAGTTGCCTTCATTCATGTATGCATGTATGTATTTATTTATTGTGTATTTATGTATATATTGTGTATTTATATATTAAGTATCTGTTTATGTATTTAGGTATAAGTAATTAAAGTAAGTGCTTACTATTCAAATACTAGAATCATATCGGCACTACCCGATCATTGTTTACAGTTCACAGTTTCCTGCTACCCAAAGGTTGTCTGGTAGAGATCGCTTTTTAGCGATAAGACCGCCTGTTGTTACCTAGCTTTTATCACTGTATCACTGTATACTTTTCTTTTTTCATGTGGTGTACAATAAAGAATATTTATTATTATTATTATTGATATAACAACATGAAACTTAATAATGTGAGTTATATTATTAAAGGTGACCGGTAAATACATCACTCCTAATAAATCTAGCTTAAATCCATCTGCAACTGTGCAAGAAACTTGATTTTCTGTAACCAAGGTAAATCCGAGTTTTTCAAAGTAAGTGTGAGAAGAATTTCCAAGCAGAGAAATGCAAGCTCCGGAATCTAATAATCCTATTATTTTAAGTTTCCCCACACCAACTTGAAGATAAGGCCTAATATCTTCCCCATTTGTAGCAAATAAGACTGTGGCAATTGATCCATAGCTATGATATTTTTTAATCGCGTCCAAAACCTGCTTGTTTTGGGTAGTTTTGTCACAGTTGTTTACTATTTTTTTTGGTCCTTGATCTTTATTTCAGGACAATCCGCTTTAAAATATTTAGTCATCCTTTTCGCACTTGAAACAACCACTTTGAATACATTTCTTAAAATTATGATTGGATTTCCACACTTATAACAAACTTTCTTTGTTTTGGAACGTACCTCACCTCCGCTAGACGTCATTGTTTGTGGTTCATTCAATGTTTTATTTGACGTTTGTTTTTGTACAAATTCCTTTTTATTAGATTCGTAATTACTGTTTGATGAACCTGGATGATTAAAAGAAGTAACTACCGAAGCTACAGGCTGAGATTTCTTTTGTGGCTTATACAAGAATTCAGGTGAGATTACCGAATAATTATTCTTGTTGGGCTCCTTAAAATTTAAGCAGCGTTGTCGAGAGACTTCAACAACTCTGCACGTCTCTTGCAATTCCTCGATAGATTTGATATCCACCATAGCCAGCTGTTGTGTATAAAACGGACGTATATTTCTTTGTAATATATCTAATTTTTCTTTTTCAGATAAAGGACTACTTAACCTATTAAACATTGTCGCCATTATAGCAAAATAAAGATGAATAGGCTCATCTTCTCCATGGGTACGGACACGAATCTCATTTGACAACTTATAATCATACTCTGGATCCTGAAAATCACTCAACAATAAAGCCGCCAACTCCTGCCAAGATGACACCTTGTTCCTATTTGCACGGAACCATATTAAAGCCTGATCCGAGAACAACCTGGCTGCAGAGTTTAAAAGCTTGGAATCTAAAACTCCGTCAGCCCGCTGAAAATCATCGACTTGTTCCAAAAATGTCTTCGGGTCTGTGTGTCCATTAAACTTGAGATTCCATTTCAAAATACTTTTGTGACCGCGATCCGACTCTGACACAACCAGCCCCTCCACAAAATTACCAGAAGAACCTTCACCTGTTTTTAACAAAGAAGACGCCTTGCCTACATTATTAAGCTTTGTCAAGAAACCGTCGAGTGTTTGTTTACTTGCCGTTATTTGTGTTTGTGTACCAGTATCCTCTGGCCGAACCCTAGAAATTCTGTGAAATAAGTGATAAGCCAAAGCTTTTGCTTTAATAAAAGTGTAATTTTCTTTTGTTTGTTCAAATTTTTTCCATAATTTATCCAAATCGAATAATTTAGCTGCAATTATTTTAGATTCACTTGCCGCGACATGTTCTGTTTCTACTATAGAATCGGATGGACAGTCTTTTAACAAGCTTTTTAGTAGTTTTTTAAGCAAATCCACTTTCAATTCCGGAGATTCGGACCTAATTTCAACTTCATAAATGAGTTCCTCCTTGGACAAAGTATTTACTGAAATTTCCCTCTTATCCACATTGAAAAGTTTACCTTAACTGTACACCACTAATTATGTATATTATTTAATGCTAGTAAAGCAATAATTTCAGTATTATTTTACTCAAGCTGATCTTAGCAAGGACATAAGGAATAGGAAGGAACGGTTATATTATTGACTATTTGTAAAATTGGTGGTTTAAACTTCACAAAATATATTATTTGTCTGTATGAATTATACTTTAATGCAATTTCTATATTCACTTTGTTGCATTTACAGATTTCAGTCAGATTTTATACTAAACACAGATGAGATCACAATATTGAAATGAAATTTGTGCAGCGGTGCACAAGCATAGCATATACCTACCAAAAAAAATTTTATCTCACCAAAATACCTTTACAAAAAAATATTACTTTATCCTGTACATAGAATAATAAAGACATTCATTGACAACAATTGGTTTCTATATACACAAGTTTAGTTTTCTACGGTGTTGGCCCTGTCTACAAATCTACAATATAGTAAGTTACCTAGAAAAAGAGTCTTGTTTGCCAGTTTAATGCACAAAATTGATAGTTTATCCAATAAATGCACTTGTAAAACAAAGATTCCATTTGGGAGCCAATTATGTAACCTATATTTCAAAAAAACCTATATGAATGATCCCGTCTGGTTACATAATACTAAGGAGTATAAATAAATGAAAGAAAACACAGTCTCCACTTGGTAATTATTTATTACTTCTTTCAGTCTGCTAATACACCCTAAAATATACTAACAACTAGCTCAGCTGTTATCCGGAGAGCTATTGGTTCGTTAATGTCTAGTTTTACATTATAGGATAAACCACCATCATTGTTAAATTCAATTAAGTTTATTTGAAGATATTAAAAAATATGTATTAGAACCTGTGCCTTAAATATGTCAAACAAAACTGTCCATCAGACCTCATCCTTTATTATGATATTCAAATCATTTTAAAAAGCAATGGTAACGTTAAAATGATACCTACAGGTCCAAGACTACTGCAAACTTAAGGGCCAACACGTACCTGTCACTGAAGACAAAACATAACATTTCAACTGCATTTCCCCCAGTCTTTTGAGGCGAATTACCTGAAAACAATAGAATATAATGATCATCTAGCTTTTGCACAACAACTTATGATAATCTTAAACACCATAAGCTGACCCGCAGTAATACTTACGGGAAAATCAGTAGCAACATACACTAAGCATTTGGAACTCGTAGCGAACACCTTCCAGGCCTCGAATCTCCGTTAGAGAAGTCATCCAAAAAAACCTTGCCCCGCTCGGGGACCGATTCTTTCTTTTACAAAGACTTCCCGCAAAGGAAAACCATTTTATTAACTGGCTTGACCTGGAAAGATCAATGAACTCAAATAAAAATCTCAAACAAACACGGGCATGGCGGCGTTGAGTGAAAACTCGCTACACAGACAAAAATACTCACAAATCAGCCGAAACAAACAGCAGCGATGTGCAACACAAGCTTAATAGCTTAAGTTAATCATTAAAGATCCAAAATGTATTTATTTTCTAATATATTTGATAGAATCCAGTTTACGTTTTTCTCTTGTATCCATCTTCTTTTCTTTTTTCCATTTTCTTTTTTTAGTCATTTGAATTTCGAATATTATCTTGCTCCAATCCATTTTTGCCAGTTAGCTTCAAACTAAACATGTAGGTTTTATTACACAATAAAACGGAACGAGATTTTGTATTATATAATAATAATATAATTATTTTATTTTACATACTATCGAAATAAAATGTTCTTTAATAATTACAAATTAATACTATCATGAAATAAAATAATTAATCACATAGTTCCACCGGCTCATACTAGACGGCGCTACGTGACAACTTCGCGCGACATGTTTCGTGCACTACGGGTCGGTTCAAAGAGTACTCTTAGTGCTTGAAGATGAAGACTTAGGCTCTTTGAAACATGTCGCGCGAAGTGATTAAAGTAACGTGAGTGTAACCGTTATATTTTATAGTGTACCGAGTCTATGTTATTGTTTAGAATGTATCAAATATTACCGTCATTTTCTCATCCTGTAAATGTGCAAAAGTAATGCCTACCTCATCTAGTAGCAGGATTCGGCCGATGTCTCTGCTGACTGTACAATATGCTCCAAGCTTGGTTCAGGCTGCTAGCAGCCTGTACCTGCCCCACCTGGCGGGTACCTCCCCTATACGTAAAGTGGGGAGTGATTTTTTTTTTCATTTCAACCCTATCGTGTGATATATTGTTGGATAGGTATTTAAAAATGAATACGACTTTAGCACAATTATTTTTTGATAATGTAAATATTTTGGGAAATAATCGCTCCAGAAGTAAAAAAAATTGTGTCCCCCCCCCTCTAACTATTGAACCCTAAGTTTAAAAAATATGAAAAAAATCTCAAAAGTAGATCTTTATAAAAACGTCCTAGGAAAATTATTTTGAACTTGATAGGTTGAATAGTTTTTGAAAAAAAAAATATCTGCACAAAGTTTGTAATTTAACCGTATAAGCAGGTGTTTATTGTACCTGTAATTTCTACAAAATTACAATGAAATAACGTGCTTTCAAATAAAGTTGACGGACGGAAAACTACGGAACCCGACACTGAGCGTGGCCCGACACGCTCTTGGCCGGTTTTTAACCTTTAAAAATGACATAAATCACAAGTCCGATTTTATTTTATGACCTGTTAGAATACGTCAAGTAGTAATAATAAAAAATATTTTCTAACAATTGTTAACATTGCGCTAGGTATAATATATGTATTTGTTTGCTACACATGGAAAAGATTAAGTAAGTTTTATTTTTCTCCACCAGGCTATCGCGTTTTGCTATTGCAACATAACTTAACATTTTATAACGGTTTTGTCAAGAGCATATATCGTCTTAGCCTAGCTAAATGGTAATTCGTTTAGAATTCAAGGTCACATTTTAACAAATTGTTTTCGATTATGCTCACATAATCTATAGACCAAACTGTTATAAAATGACAGATGATGTTGAAATAGTTGAATGCAATAGTATGGTAAAGGAAAATATATCTTGTATAATTTTTTCTTGTTGTTATTAACAAATATGCATATAATACTTAGCGCGACGTCAAAAACTGTTAGAAAATATTTTTTACTATAAGTAATCATATCATATTCTCTAACTAAAAAAGAAAATCGCACTTGTGAATTATCGAAGCTCAAAACTGTTCGCGTACTGTACTATTTCTTTAGCCGTCAACACAGTAAATCCTCTTTTTTGTAAAGGGTCGGCAACGCGCATGTTGACAGCTCTGGAGTTTCAGGCGTCCATTGGCTCATAAACCATCGGGTCGTATTCTTGTTTGCCACCGTCGTGGTATTAAAAAAATGGGGGTGCAGACACAATGGCTGCAGGTACCTATCCAAACATATTGCATTACGTATCTTAATCCAGCAGTTATGTCGAATGAAGTTAAGGGTAGCTGGAAAGTAATCCAAACTAAATGGAACTTTAACGGGTAGTTTGGGGGAATGCAAGGAAGACATTCATAAGTTTTCGACCTCGCAGACCTTGTGGAATTTATAGGGGGGACAAAAAAACTATTTTTTTTCCAGTTTTCGCTTATATCTCATAAACTAAGCACTTTTTGTGTACACCTTGTATGGCAAAGTTAAAGAGCAATAAAATTTCTGAAAGTTAGCTGCCATACCAGATTTTCAAGCCAAATATTAACGAAGATAGAGTCGAAAATATGTTATTAAAATTTAAAAAGTAGCTTATCTGTTTTTTCATCATTGCTATGTTAATTATGTCGATCAATCACCAATATTAACGTCGTTGATAACCTATAACATCGGAACTTTGTGGATATATTATTATTTGTGATGCCGTCAAGTGTCATCATACATTAATAGCAATTAATGTATGATATTCTGTGGATATTAAGTAAAAGTAAAGTTAAATCCTCTGTATTGCACACCTCAGAATAAGAAAATAGCACACCAAACCTATGTACATATGAAGAGAGGCAAACAACAGACAACCTTTAGAAGTTTTATTTTTCGCTAAGCTGTCAAGTGTTATGACACTTGAAAAGTTCAGAATTGCAAAAAAAAATATGGTTCTGCTGCCATATTGGAATCTCAACAATAAATTGGCTGTATCTTCATTAATATTTGGCCTAAAAATCTGGTATGACAGCTTACTTTCAGGAAATTTATTGCTCTTTAACTTTGCCATACAAGGTGTACACAAAAAGTGCTTAGTTTATGAGATATAAGCAAAAAACTAAAAAAAAATAGTTTTTTGTCCCCCCTCCAAATTCCACAATGTGCTCAAGGTCGAAAACATATGAGTGTCTTCCTGGCATACCCCCAAACTACCCGTTAAAGTTCCATTGAGTTTGGATTACTTTCCAGGTGAAATGTACATAACTGCTGGACTATATATTAAATTAATGGCCTGTTTCACAATCTTCAGTTAAAGCTTATCTGTCAGATAAATGTTTGCTGTCCTTTTCTTTTATATGACTGGAGTAAAGGATAGCAATAATTTTAACTGGCAGATAAGTTTATCTAGAGATTGTGAAACAGGCCCTTAGATAAACATAAGTTTATCTGAAGGTATTAGAGTACTGTTGAAATGTTACTTTACATACACTTATATTAGGTTTTCAACCGACTTCAAGATTTCGAAGGAGGAGGTTATCAATTCGTCGGTATCTTTGTTTTTGCTATTTTTTTTTTTTTTTATGTATGTTCACTGATTATTCGAAGATGGCTGGACCGATTTGAAAAATTCTTTTTTCGTTTGAAAGAGTATACTTCACAGTTGGTCCCATTGTAACCAGGTCAGGATCTGATGATGGGATCCTGGAGAAATCGAGGGAACTCTTAGTCAGGGAACTCTTAGGGCACACCTATAGTGATTTGAGTATTTTTTACAGCAGCTCGAGCATTTGCTTTTGGAATGGTGGATGTTTAGTGAAGTCGGTTCTTTTTTGTTCAAAATTATTTAGTCAATAAAGATTATTCTTCAATTAAATCGTCATCTAAGTATCTCAAATAATAGTAGGGCAGTCCAAGAGTCTCCTAATTTCACCTCTCTTTCGGACTCACTTTATGGTTGAAGGAGGGCACTCCATAGTGCTAATATACATACTTTCTGCTACTAATCGATGAGGTAGCCTACGGGCTAATCTTGATCTATATGGTTCAGGGATTTTTAAGATTAACCGGGATTTATTGTAGTTGGCTGTTTTGACTGGTTGATTCGAAGGTACGAGGCCTTCCCCCTGGTAGATGGTGTTCCCATATTACCCTGCTGTCACTGATCGAAGAGTCAAAACAGTGATACTGCTGATGGATTCAGTTGCCCACATAATGCGGCATTGAATAAGGCAGGTTAGAACTACTTTGACTTACGTCAAGAAGGTACCAGGTAGTCAATAGTGTGGATATAAGTATTTAATTTTGTTGTTATTTTAACATAGCTCTCGAGTTAACAAATTTAAGTGACATTATATGGACTTACGAGTCCAAAGAATGAGTAATTTTGTATTTGAATTAACACGGCACGAAGCCATGCGCTTAGCGAGGGATAGGAGCTCATGGAGGAACCTGGTGTTCAGCAGAAGGACATGATGTCACGATCCTCAGCACTGAGGGAACGACTGATGATGATGTTTTGACTGGTTTAGTTGGTGACCCAAAGATTTGATCCTATCACAGAATATTTTTAGGGAAAGTATACTATGGAGTGTATACAGGGTGTTACAAAGATACTGGTGATTCGTTTAAGGGCACAATTAGTGTAGTATTGCGACTAAGAAAAAGTAGAAGAATTTTTTGGAAGCGAAAAAAATATTTTTTTGTATGGGACTCGTGGTTCTTCTAGCTGGCTAATAGAAAACCAATTTTTCTTTCGCGCGAAAAAATATTTTTCTTACTTTTTAATAATTAGAATACGAGGTATCATATTCTAATTATGCCCGTAATTGGTAAATTATGCCCTTAAACGGATCATTTTCGTTACACCTTGTATTTTAACCTGCGTGATTTGATCATATCCCTTAGGGATTTGATGAAACCCCTGGTGTGGTTATTTCCCTGCGATTTATTTAAGTGTCATTTGCACAACATTGATACAACAAACATACATTGTAAATAACTTTATTGCAAACATAGATACAAACAATAAAAGGTGGGCTGGGTCATATCTGGCACAGCGGATCAGCATTGCGATCCAAAGGGGCAATGCTGCCAGCCTTCTGGGCACACTGCCAATAGACAGCGATTTGGGGCAAATTTTCTATTTATAGTTTATCTTTAAGTTTATTTTTTAATTTTTAGCATTTAACTTTTATTTTAGGTCTAGTTTTATTGTTTATTGTAATGTTATCTGTTTCTAAATATATTAATCTATAATAATAAAATATCGCTACACAAATGTTTCATAAAATAAACCTGTTTATTTTCTTTCATAACTACTTGACAATAATTAAAATGCATTTGGCATTCAAATATTTACGAAGCAAAACAGAATGAAAGAAAATAGTTTTTAATTTTAGTTTTAGCAACAATTTTAGTATAGTAATGGCTTACAAGACAATTAGAGATTTCTAACAATCGTCATCATCCACGGTCTTCTTATAGGCCAACTTGCTGGACCGGGTGTCTCCGCTCTCAGAGGACTTCTTTTCGCTGCTAACCTCGTTTTTGTTAAAGTTGTATTGGCTGACCTTGCTGCCGTCAGCGTTCACAGCAGACTTGCCGCTTCCTGAGCTGCTCTTGGTATGAGCTTTTTCTTCAGACCCCTTCTTGTATTGATTGCTTGCGTTTTGTTTCATCAATTCTTCACTGCTGCTACTATCGTCGCTACCAGAATCTGTGTTAGAGTTAGAGACGTTCCTGCCAGAGTTAGATCCACTGATAGATTTGTCAGAGCTAGAACTGCTGTCACGTTTATCGTTTCTAGATCCCTTCGAGCGGTCGCTAGATTCGTGCGAGCTGTCGCTTGCGTCAGAGTTGTTAAATCTCTTCGAGTTATTTAAGTCGTTAGATTTGTCAGAGCTAGAATCGCTGCCAGATTTGTTAGATCCGTTCGAGTTGATTGAGTCGCTAGAATTGTCAGATCTAGAATCGCTGCCAGAGTTGCTGTCACGATTACCGTCAGAGTGGCTAGATCTATTGGAGTTTTTGTCAGATCTGTTCGAGTTTCTGGTTGATTTATCGTGAGAATTGCGGTACGAGTTGTTCCTAGATTCGTTTTCAGAATTGTCTCTGGATTCACTGCCAGAGTTGTTAGATCCGTTCGAGTTGATTGAGTCGCTAGAATTGTCAGAGCTAGAATCGCTGCCAGAGTTGCTGTCACGATTACCGTCAGAGTGGCTAGATCTATTGGAGTTTTTGTCAGATCTGTTCGAGTTTCTGGTTGATTTATCGTCAGAATTGCGGTACGAGTTGTTCCTAGATTCGTTTTCAGAATTGTCTCTGGATTCACTGCCAGAGTTGTTAGATCTGTTCGAATTGATTGAGTCGCTAGAATTGTCAGAGCTAGAATCGCTGCCAGAGTTGCTGTCACGATTACCGTCAGAGTGGCTAGATCTATTGGAGTTTTTGTCAGATCTGTTCGAGTTTCTGGTTGATTTATCGTCAGAACTGCGGTACGAGTTGTTCCTAGATTCGTTTTCAGAATTGTCTCTGGATTCACTGCCAGAGTTGTTAGATCCATTCGAGTTAATTGAGTCGCTAGATTTGTCAGAGCTAGAATCGCTGCCAGAGTTGCTGTCACGATTACCGTCAGAGTGGCTAGATCTATTGGAGTTTTTGTCAGATCTGTTCGAGTTTCTGGTTGATTTATCGTCAGAATTGCGGTACGAGTTGTTCCTAGATTCGTTGTCAGAATTGTCTCTGGATTCACTCTCAGAGTCGTTAGATTCATTAGAACTCTGGTTGGAAGTGCTAGATCTCTTGAAGGCACCGTTCCATTCGTCTTGTGTAGCATCACGAAGAGCGTTAATGATTTGTGAGCGGTGTTGAGACAGATCTAGAACAAAAATAGAAACAAGTTATTGAATAGCCATCATTATATTTAATTTTTCATTATTTCCAAAGAAAAAATGTTATAGCTCCAATTATAAAAATGGTGGTAACTTATTTTTGAGTCTTGGTAACATGTACCTACTAATTTAACATTATGCTCATTTAAACCTTAATAATATGCATAGAGATATCTAAATAGAATACTTTTAAAAATTATCTAAAAGTATAGGCCTTTATAAATATATTAGGGAATGCAAACCGGTAAATAATTGTATAGAAATTACCGGTAAATCGGTAAATTACCGGTAATTCTCATACAAAATATTAACCAGTTGCATTCCCTAAAATATACAAAGTGAAATCCCCTTTTCACCTGTAGAGTAGGTTTTAATTTTATTGGACCATTTTTTCAATGTAATTATTTAAAACTAGCTTTTGCCCGCGGCTTCGCTCGCGATAAATTCGGGGTAACACGGTTCCCCTTTCCTGATTTAAAACACAGAAGAGAACTCGGAACAGAATAAACCGCACACAAATAGTCCGCATACCAATTTTTAGCTTTCTACCTTGAAAATTGCGGAATGCTCCATACAAACTTCCACCCCCCATTTTAGGGATGTGGGGGATTAGAAAGAGACAAAAAGTAGGCTATGTCACTCTCCATCCCTTCAACTATCTCCACTTAAAAAATCACGTCAATTCGTCACCCCGTTTTGCCGTGAAAGACGGACAAACAAACAAACAAACACACATACACTTTCCCATTTATAATATTAGTATGGATTTAGTATTAGTATTTATAGTTGTTGAGCTAAAGAGTCGTTCATTTATTTCGTACGATGCAGGGGGAGGGGGCTCCATAGTGCAGTATGTATATCTTCTTAATGGGGGATAATTTTTATCACCTTTATTTAATAGTTAGAGAGCCCATGACACTGAACCTAGGCGTTTAGTTTTTTCATACATCTAAAATCTTTTGATGCTGCTGCCACTGACAAGGCCACGCATGGGGGCTTGCAGCACCGCATTATCGTGTAGCCCTGCCCCTCCCCTGCTTCGAGGAACATAGGAAATCTAGGAGAATTATCGTACTATAAACCGGATTTTTTATAAAAAAAAAATAAGTCCCAAAAGTATTTATTACAAGTGGTACATAACGATGTGCGTACCGTATATTAGTGTATTATTTTTACACAACTTATTCGTACACGTGACTTTTCTTTCCTGCTAGGAGGGAATAAAGTGGCACTTTTCGGTTCTAGGACATTAGTTTTTCTTAGCCAGTCCGTCATTACAAACAAATTTTTTATTAAATAATTCGATTAATTTGTGTTTAGTGAAGCTCATATAGTTAACATAAATATGAAAAAAAGCGCGTAGTAGCCGTCGCGCTGCCGTCGCGGAAGGCAGCTCGTGAAAATGGTCATCGTAAATTGACCGAAACATGTCGAGCAAAAATCGACTTAAATTACGTGAGTAACCCGTTTATTTTTAATATGTTAGAGTCTCACGAAAGTTTTATAGTTAAAACATAAATATGATTCAACAATAACATGATTTACGTGTTACCTCGCAGTATTCACTGGATTTTCTTCATCATCTGCTTTCCCACTACTTCTACCCCAGAGAAGAAATGGCTATCCATATCCAGTGACATGTAGCCATACGATTAATAAATAAACGTAATAAATGAACGGACTTTTAAAATTGCTAACATACAGAAATAAGGGTTTCGAATTAATTCCAGTAGTTAAAATAATTACCTGGGAATCTCTTGTTCTTGTTGTTCTTTTTCAAGATAGAAATCCATTCTGAAAAAAAAAATTAAACAAAAAAGAACCGACTTCACTAAGCATCCACCTTTCCAACACCAAATGCTCGATCTGCTGTAAAAAATACTCATATCACCATAGGTGTGCCTATAATAGTTGAAGAGTTCTCTCGATTTCTCCAGGATCCCATCATCAGATCCTGACATGGTTACAATGGGACCAACTGTGAAGTATACGCTTTCAAACAAAAAATGAATTTTCCAAATCGGTCCAGCCGTCTTAGAATAATCGGTGAACATACATAAAAAAAACCGGCCAAGAGCGTGTCGGGCCACGCTCAGTGTAGGGTTCCGTAGTTTTCCGTCCGTCACAGTAAGTGTTCCCACTTAAGAGTTAAAATAACACCGCCATGTAGGATATGATACGAGCGTTCCACGTACAGCGACATTTATCGGCAAATTAAGTAAACTATTGCGCGCGAGCTTAAAATATGGAAGATGATTTTTATGGGATAATTCTTTATTGCGTGAACCGATTTTCACCGTTTTTACTTTATTTGAAAGCACGTCATTTCTTTGTAATTTTGTAGAAATTACAGGTACAATAAAGACCTGCTTATACGGTTAAATTACAAACTTAATTCAGAAATTATTTTGCAATTTTTTTTCAAAAACTGTTCAACCTATCAAGTTCAAAATAATTTTCCTAGAAAGTTTTTATAAAGTTCTACTTTTGAGATTTTTTTTCATATACTTAAAACTTATGGTTCAAAAGTTAGAGGGGGGGGGGACACATTTTTTTTTACTTCTCGAGCGATTATTTCCGAAAATATTTACATTATCAAAAAATGATTGTAGTAAACCCCTATTCACTTTTAAATATCTATCCAACAATATATCACACGTTAGGGTTGAAATGAAAAAAAAAATCACTCCCCACTGGGGAGGTACCCTAATAAAACATTTTTTTCCACTTTTTATTAATTTACCACTTTGTCGGCGTGATTGATATACGTATTGATGAACATGTCATGCTCGCTTAAAAGGCTCTGCTTATGGTGGCGTCGTTGATCGGGTCGCCACTTTCCCGAAGAAAGGTTGAGGGAGGCGATGGCTGAGATATGCGTCATACTCGTGAACGGGTGCTGTTTGTGGAGACAGGTCTGTTTAGGCAAACTGGGGCAACACATTTACGTAACTTTTTATTGTTCATATTTAATTTTAGTTTACATGGCTTTAGACACAACATTCGGTGCTTGATTATCCATATTTTTTATTATTATATAGAATATATAGATCAAGACACTTGGAGACCTTATACATCTCTAAGGATAATTTAGAAATAGTATGTTTATTGTATACTAGAATCACTTACTTTTTTTATTTAAATTCAAAATAATTTTGTTTCTAACTGTTGATGATGGATTATTATAATTTGGAAATTTATTTAGAAGACACAGTTCAGGTAAGAAAGTATATCAAACTTGAATGTAATTCATTTTCAATAGTCAGATTTGGACTCATCTTTTTTCTTTGGTATTTTTCTTAAACTATAACCTATTGTTGGTTAATCTAACCTTGGTTTGTTATGTTTTCTGTTAGAACAACGCACTTATATGTATTGTTTAGTTTTGATGTTACTGTTGTTTTGAAAAAATAAGTCCCGCCGAGTTTCTTGCCGGACATAATTCTTCTCGGGTCAGAGGTGTAGGGTTAGAACCGGTGTAGTTTGTTTTTTTTTTGTCACTTTTACTTGGACGTGTAAAAGTGCCCTTGTGGCCTACTTACTGAATAAATGTTTGAGTTTGAGTTTGAGTATTAGTACCCAGTTTTCTAGTGCTAACGGTCACTGAGATTATCCGCGGACGGACGGACGGACGGGCAGACATGGCGAAACTATAAGGGTTCCTAGTTGACTATGGAACCCTAAAAAAATAGCAAAAACAAAGATCCCGACGAATTGATAACCTCCTCCTTCGAAATCTTGAAGTCGGTTGATAATACCTTATTCACGAAAAAAAAACGTTCCAAGCGATACATACTGCTCTGACTTTGACGCTGACGGTGAGCGCGCGAAACAATTGTAATAGACGGAGAGCTATCCACGTCATATATGACACAATAATGAGAGCGACGAAACCCCTCGTTAGTTTGCTATACTATGTTTCTAGATCCAGATATCTGGCAGCTGTAAAGTGGTGGAGGTCAAAGAATGCAAACCACTTTAAGAATACAAAGCCTAGATTCTGGTTTTTATGCAGTATTAAAAAAATATATAAATAATTAGATCATATCATTGCCAAAAGATTTTGATGGGAGAAACTAGTCAAACGACGTGTAATGTAATTCATACTTTGTCGCCTACTGTTTCTGTTTCCGAAATATTATGCAATATTTTTTGTTTTAATGTTTAAATATAGGCCCCGTCCTCTATAAATAAGACAACTTCGGCCTTTTTTACCTATTTTGGTATTACTTTTTTCTAATTCAAAAACTTTGTTAGTCTGTCACTCTGACCTCCACCCACTAAAAGCTGCGAGATGCTCGGATCTAGTAATAAGGATAGTATAGTAATCTAACCAGATGGGTTTTGTTGCTCTCATTATAGTTTAATATCTGACGTGGCCAGCTCTTAGTCCAATATTTATATCATACCAACATGGTCTGATACAATTGTTGGTCATTGACACAATGTTTAGAAATATAGGAAAGGTAGAAAAATCCACTGCCTCAGGCGATACCCGAATCGATACTGGGATACATGCCCATCGCTCTGACCAACTGAGCTACTGAGCTTGTGGTATCGCATGACGCTTTCTATACAAAATGAAGTGTTGGAAGTGTTGCGTAGGACGCGGAACGTTACAGCGTGAACCATCCTTGTAATGTGCGTTTGAACGAGAGATTTATGAAATAAATCCTGTTACATTGTGTAGTGATGATTGTAATTGTTGTAGATTAAATTTTGACGTAGATTAAAGATTGATTAACGGCCTCCTAGCCCAGTCGGTAGTGACCCTGCCTACGAAGCAGGAGGTCCCGGGTTCGAATCATGGTCAGGGCATTTATTTGTGTGTTTATCACGGATATTTGTTTCCGAATTATGGATGTTTTCTATGTATTTAAGTATTTATTTATGTTTATCTATTATATATAAATCGTCACCTACCCACAACACAAGCCTTATTGAGCTTACTGTGGGACTAGGTTGATTTGTGTAAGATTTTCCGATAATATTTATTTTAATTTTATTTATTACAGGAATAGCAACAAGCACTTTCGAATCGTCAGTTACAATTATTATCCTAAGCTAATTACCGGGTGTAATGAAATCTAAAACGTGATACTGATTTGTTTATTTTAAGTTGGCACACTACTATATTCGAGTTCGGATTAGAGGTACGGACTCATAATGTTCTACTTTAGATGATTGGCTAAAATGCGCTCGAGCATTTACAAAAGATTGCATATACACGGGAAAATTCGACCGGTGCTGCTGTGACCCGGGTGACCAAGTGGTCAAGGCGTCTGCCGCGAATGCAGAAGACGCTGGTTCGATCCCAGCCCCGGGCACCGGAGGCCTTCGTCACTGTTTCCTTTGTATATGACATCTATATACATACGTTTATTAGACTAGGATACACGCACAAGGGGGCGATTGAGATTCAGACTCTCTCGAATCTGACATTTAAAACTCTGTCTAAAACGATGAAATGGTGTTTTGAAAATAAAAGAGATATTAATTTAAAATCATGATAATTTAAAGTAATAATTCCATGCAAATTTAATGGCGAGCCAGTTTTATGCGCGATTATTTTCGAGCTTAATTTCCTTAAATTCGAGTGCTCTTCTTCTATACCTCTTACCGTTTGTCCATTGATGGTCTAAGAGCTGGCCACGTCAGATATGACACAATAATGAGAGCAATGAAACCTGTCTAGTTAGATTGCTTTACCATCCTTATTCAATTATGTCAGAGTGACATACCAACAAAGTTTTTATGTTGGAAAAAAGTAATATCAAAATAGGTACAAACTGCCAAAGTTGTGTTTTTCATAGAGGACAGGGCCTATATTTTAACATTAGATTAAAAACCACTGTCTATTATTGCGGAAACAAAAGCGGTATAGGCGACTAACTAAAAATTGCATTATACATCATTTGGCACTACTTTCCCGGAACAGAAACTTCTGGCTATGATATAATTTTTATTTATTTTATTTATTTATTTATTTCCAAACATATTACACAGTATTACAGTAGATACTTAGGCACTGTGGTATGCATACAATATTATTATTATATTAGAATAACGTTAACATAGAGTTGTGTTATACAATAACAATAATCTTAAATACTAACTGAAGACGGCCGATCATCCATCGCCTCACATAACCTCTTACATTCGTCATATAACGTCTTCCAACTACTGGCAAAAACATCGCAGTCAGGTGCTGACTCGAGAAGTGCGTTAAGTTAATGTAAGGCGCGAACTAATGGCGAGTTCCTGTACGCCACAGTGCGCGCATTAGGAACTGCCAGTAAGTTGCGATTACGTGGCCTAAAATTAATCTTTGATTGAAACAGAGGGGGTACGAGAAGGCGTACCAGTTGTGAGACCAGCTGTGGGCAGTCTGAATCCCCACGTATTATTCGGCATGCCCCGGTCACGAGAGCATAATTGCGCCTCACTTCCAGGGAGTTAAAAAGCCCAGGGTGCCAAGCAGAAATTTCGTTGGGTAAAGGAAGGGATAGTATCCAAAGATTTTTTTATATAAGAAGCGCAAAAACGCCTTTTGAATTTTCTCTAGGAGCAGGGCATAAGTGACCTCGTGGGGGTTCCACACTACAGATGCTGCCTCCAGTTTACTCCTAATTAGGGCGGTGTAGACAAGTTTAATGACAAAGGGATTGTCAAATTCACGAGCATTGCGAATGACGAACCCCAATCTCCGATAACAGTCCTTAGCTAGGGTTCTTATGTGGTCATGAAAATTTAAGTTGGATTCAAATGTGACACCCAGGTCTTTGATAGGGTCAACGCGTTTTATTAGTTCCGTTCCAAGCCGGTAATTGACAGATAAGGGACTACGAGCACGGCTAAAGGACATCACGGAACACTTATCTATTGTTTACATAATTTCCCATGATATTGCATCAAACCCAGAACTCTAGGATTTGTTTTCTCCAAGTTTTGCATTCTTTAACCTACACCAGTTTACAGCTGCTAGATGTCCGGATCTAGAAATAAGCATAGTATAGCAAATTAACTAGAGGGGTTTCGTTGCTCCTATTGTTATGTCATATCTGACGCGGCCTCCGTCTATGAATTCGAGCGCTCGAAAGTAAAAAATCGGACCCCAGTACGCGTATCATTATCGCCTATCACGTCATGCATCACTTTCGCACTTACATTGTTAGAACGTGACAGCTATGGTGACAGGCGAATAAAATCCGACCATATTAGGCTAGCAGATCTAGCAGAACATTTACGCCAAACAGCTCCAGTGGACAGATCTGGGCGTTTATTCCTAGCTATTTATTAAGAACTAGCTTTTGCCCGCGGCTTCGCTCGCGTTAAATTCGGGGTAACACGGTTCCCCTTTGCCCCCCGGAATGCTCCATACAAACTTCCACCCCCCATTTTAGGGAAGTGGGGGGTTAGAAAGACACAAAAAGTAGCCTATGTCACTCTCCATTCCTTCAACTATCTCCACTTAAAAAAATCACGTCAATTCGTCGCCCCGTTTTGCCGTGAAAGACGGACAAACAAACAAACAAACAAACAAACACATACACTTTCCCATTTATAATATTAGTATGGATATGGATTAGCTACCATTAACTATGCCTGGTGCCGGATTCTAATTTTAAAATACATTAACAACACAACCTATCTCAAACATAACTCCAACACACAAACAATGAACCAATATTGGAGTTGTATTGGAGTTGCGTTGGAATTTTTCTCAAGCAAATTCTGATATTTCTGATTCAGATGTTTATGCCGCTATTGAAGTTGGACCGTGTTTATACTTGTTTGAAAGTTTGAATACGGCCCCTGGTCTTGCACTGTTTATCTACCAATAATATTTTACTAGAAACAAGTTCAAAAGCGTTGTGCCATGACTGATGCTGAGTGGCAACCATTTTGGTGTAGGTACATTTTTATTTTTTGTATATTTCATGCTATCCTTCTTTTCTCTTTACACCAAATAAATATTTCATTATTAATTTCAAATGAAAGATTTTTCTACAAACATTTAAAGCACTCAGAAGTAAAAACATAAAAAAAACACTTACGGTCAACGATTTTAGTTCCAACTGAAAGAAATGATAAACAATTAATATTAAAATAATTACAAGTTAATAAATAATAAGTATGATCCAATGCTCACTGGATCACTTAGTTATTTATTATGCTATAGGGTATTGTAAAAAACAGTAAACCGTTACTACATTGAGTAACAGGAGATGACATCCCTAAGATTTTTTGTTCCAAAAATTGTAGTGACATTACGACGAATTGACGTGTTTCTGTAATTTTAATTTTAACATTTATTTATTCGGAGTGTTTGAATTTTGTTGTAAAATAATCTAAATTAAGTACTGTTGTATGCTAACGTAAACACTAAGACATGTAACTAACAATTCATATGGGCTCCCGGGCCTGAAATAAACGTATATTTAATTTAATTTAATTAAATTAATTACAAGTCACTCTTTGATTCAGTCATAGCTGTCAACCGCCAAACATGGCGCACAAAATTTGTTCTAAATGTCATATCTAGAATACATAATTACTCAATGCGTTACTATAAATAAAAACTGAAGCAAGTTTAGACTAACCTTACCCTAACCTAAAGAGCACCATAAAATAAATTAATCCAAGATTTACTGCTACGAAATACAAAACCGAATATTTTTAGTATGATAATAACCGGTTTTTGGCTAGTAACAGGTTAAAAAAAACCGGTTTGCATTTACTATTAACAGCGTAATCCGGCTTTTTGAGAAAAAATATACTACAGTTTTTGTGTAAACGTTTAATCCCTTAGAAAATTCTACCAACCGGAGCGGCCATGTTTGACATTTTCTATACAAATTGTTGCAGGGGACCCCTCCCCTGCAACGTCAAATGTATGGCTATTCGTACGTAACGTACAAATAGCCACGTCAGTCCATACAATAAATATGACCACTGGTAGGCTTTCGGCAGAGGGGAATGCCTGTCAATGGCCGCTCCGGTTGGTTGAATTCTCTAAGGTTAGTCTTTCTATAAACGTGTACATATATTGTGTTGAGATTGAAATAAGTTTATATTTGTTGACAAAAAAAATATTACTCACGTCCTCGTTGGTAGCTGTCACCGAGAGTACCCTGGATGACGACAACTGTAAAATAGATAAAGTATATTGTACAGTCTATTCACTTGCCCTGATTCGACATGGCATAACTGATAGTCGCTTACGAGACAACTATGATATCACACTTTTGTGACAGTCGAAATTTGGGGTGGAATCACTCAAGAGTGATATCTAAAATGGTGGCCATAGCCATAGACAAAACGCTCTAGCGAGACCTACTGACAGCTTGACAGTTGTTTCTATCCACTAGCGATACAAGTCAAGTGTGACATCCCCGTCTCACAGTTTGGCATGTCGAATCAGGGCCCTGTACATGGTCACTTACAACGTACATGTCAGACGTGATTATCTTCTACATTGGAGTCGCACGTACGGCAGGACCTGTCAAACAGCCACTAATAGTGGAACCACTTTTGCCCAGCAATATGGTACTATAAAACGGTAGTACAGGCTAGACATGAAATGGACGCATCTTAGATTCTTAAGAAACTGTATTTTTACTTTGATTGCAATATACTCATATCCCAACTTTAAGTATCGTTTACGTGCTGTACATCACCGAACTACCTACAACTGCAAGTGTAGTAGCTAACTGGCTGCTACAGATATATATTTCTTTTATAACTACAGCCTTGGCCAGAAGAGCACCCTTGCGATTTTCATAGAATAGGTACCTTGAAAGTGTTATTAAGTGAAGTTTTCTAGATATATAAATTAAATATAATATTTTACGACATCGTAAATTGTTATGATACTCACACTCAAACATTTATTCAGTAAGTAGGCCACAAGGACACTTTTACACGTCAAAGTAAAAGAGAGAAAAAAAATCAAACTACACCGGTTCTAACCCTACACCTCTGACCCGAGAAGAATTATGTCCGGCAAGAAACTCGGCGGGACTTTTTTTTTTTCAAAACAACAGTACATCAAAACTAAACAATACATATAAGTGCGTTGTTCTATAAGAAAACATATCAAACCAAGTTAGATTAACCAACTATAGGTGTAGCGTAGGTATCTAGGGCAGAGATGAGTTATTAAGGCCTGTGTTACAATTCAACAACAGTTTATTTAGTTTTTAAAACGTGGGTCGTTGGCCTACTACGGTGGTGGCCCGGTGGCCATTTGGATCGGTGCGTAGCGGGTGTTACTGTCCTGGTGTCCTGGCGTAGTGACGTCCCGGCGTTTATCGCAGGGCGATACGCGCAATCCAGGCGCGGAGGTTAGCCGGTCAGTTAGCCCGTAGGGTGGACCCTGGAATTTTATGTCACTGGATTAAGGCTACGAAGTCAAACCGGCTCCATGAAGCGTCCCGCCTTATTTATAAACTCATATCTTGACAGCATAAACATTCCTGTGGTTATTTAAACTGAGTCTAGTTTGTCTGTGGCAGTCGATAAATGGTGGTTCAGAACGGAGATGAATTAAAGGTATAAGTGTAAGGTTGCAATCAGCACAGTGCGATATTACGGAAGCTAAACAATTATTTACACTTAACATTAATCTTACGCATGTTTTACACCTAACCTAATCCTACAAACTATTATGCTTAAGTAATAATAAAGCTTTTCGTTCACGGAACTTTACATTCAAAACAGTGTCCGCCATTTTAGCGTAGCGTAAAGCATTAGGCTGCAAGACACAATAGCAAGCTACAGGACAAAGAAAAACTTAAAACTAAGAGTGTTATTCACTTATATGCTCAAACTTGATGCTGAAAACAGATGCACTGAATTAATTCGTACACTGAATTTAGTGGCACAACAGTGGGAGAGCACTTGTTTCTTATTTAATTTATATTTACGTCTCGACTTCGCGAGACAAAGACGCAGCTGATAACGCTCGCACGAGCGACGTGCGTTCAGCGCTGCAGTCTTATGTCCAGTGGCGCGGGCGCATTCCGGGCCTAGGACCGTTATAACATGGCGCTGGCGATCGCGTCGGCAAGGATTACGCAATCGGAATGTCGATAAGTATTTTAGTTTGCAATTTATATTTTGTTTTATTTAACTATATAAATATTAACGCTACAGTTACCCCGCTCCCTTGGGAAGGATTTTAGCTCACCTTACAAAAAAATCCGGTTGTATTGAACTACAAGGCATTCTATTTACCACTACTACAATGGGTTTGCATTATCTTGCGCGCTTTACTAGTTTAAGGTCCTTAATATGCCAAGTGCCCAAATCTTTGCCAGACATATCTTGCAAATCATAAACTAGAGGGGACCTTTTACGTACTATTTTGCATTCTAAGAACTTGGGTGCCAATTTCTTACTGAAATACTGGTCTTTATCACTTTGGTAGTAGGTTTTCCTCCAAACTATGTCATTGACTTGAAATTCGGTTGACAGACGTCTTAAGTTATAGCGTGAGGTATTTTTAGCATGAGCATGCCAAAGATGATTTTGAACCTCATCAAAGATAGTTGCCATGTGGCCAATGTTTTCGGCATAGATACTGCGTGGTAGAAAAATTATTTCATTGGCCAGATCGTTATCAACATAGTGTGAGCCGCATGTTACTAGTTCTCGTGCGTAGACAAGAAAGGATGGCGTGTAATTTGTTGCTTCGCTTCTAGAATTATTAATGGCAAAAGTTATTTTTGGTAGGTTAACGTCCCAAGTCCTGTGATCGTTTTCTATGAAAGTAGAAATACATGTAATAAGGGTTCGATTATGACGCTCGACAGTATTTACTTGTGGAGTATAACGAGGGGTAAAGAAGACGTTAGGCACTTTGTACTTCTTAAAAAATGTATCTAAGTTTTTGCTTATAAATTGACTTCCGTTATCTAGGAATATGGTCTGAGGGACCCCATGAACAAGAAATACCGAGTCCTCTAGATGTTTTATTACTGCCTCCGCATTCGCTCGGCGTAGTGGAAATGCGAGACAATATTTTGTAAAACAGCACACTATAACGAGTATGAATGTGTTCTGTTTTCTACTAGAAGGAAGAGGACCAATGAAGTCTATTGATAACATTTGGAAGGGCCGAGAGCACTGTTTGGGTCTGCCCATGACACCTAGCGTAGTATGGTTTGGTAATTTGTGTGCCAGACAAACAGAACAACCAGAAACAACCCTAACCACGTCAGAATGCATACCCGGCCAGAAATACCGCAGAGACAAACGGTGGTAAGTTTTATGAATACCTAAGTGACCAGCAGTTGGAGTTGCGTGATTTTCTATGATGATTTTCTCGCGCAACTCGCTAGGAACCACTTCTTTCCAAGCAAACTCCGATGTTAGTTCACACTTGTTTTTAGAAAGTCTGTAGAGAACAGTGTTATTGATTGTGAAGTTAGGAAGACTGGAGGGAGACCTGTGGCAAGTATTATATTTTTTAATGTACGAAGGATCAGCCGTATGTAAGATAGAATCGGTAGTTGTAATGGAATCAATGGGCAGAGCGCGAGAAAGAGCGTCAGGTATAATATTATCCACACCTCGACGGTGTTTTATATTAAAGTTGAAGGTGGATAATCGTATACCCCAGCGAGCCAACCTACCGGTTGGATTGTTGAGAGAAAGAAACCATTTCAAGGCCGCATGGTCTGTGTACACGGTAAAGGTCTGGCCGTTATCCAAATAGCAACGCCAGTGCTCCAAAGCAACGAGGACAGCCAAAGTCTCCCTTTCAGTAATGCTGTAGTTACGCTCTGCACCCGTTAAGGACTTACTCATGTACGCTATGGGATGCTCTTGGCCGCTGATCGTCTGACACAACATAGCACCAATACCATAATTACTCGCGTCTGTGTGCACCTCGAAGGGCAGATCGTAATGTGGGCAAGATAAGACTGGACACGAAGTAAGTTTATTTTTGAGCTCTTCAAAAGCCGAGTTAGCTTCTTTTGTCCAAACAAAGGGTGGACCGCCTTTCTTACCTGATGTCAAATTATTTAAAGGACCAGCGATGGTACTGAAGTTCGGAACAAATCGTCTATACCATGAAGCAGTTCCCAAGAAGCTCTTTACGTCCTTCTTTGTAGTTGGTGTAGGGTAATTTAGAATGGCCTTCACTTTCTCGGGGTCTGTGCGTAGACCCTGGGAGTCAACTATGTAGCCAAGATATTTCAAACTTTCCCTAAAAACTGTGTCTTCTCGAAATTTATAGTCAAGTTAGCATGTTGTAGTTTATCTAAAACCCGTGACAATAGAGAAACATGGCTTTCAAAACTGTTACTTACGCAGATAATGTCGTCTAAATAACAGAATACTCTAAGCTCAAATTCCGGACCAAATAGCTTATCGACCAGTCGCTGCTGAGTAGCAGGAGCATTAGTGAGGCCAAAAGCCATTGTTTTGAAACAATAGGTTCCCCGGTTAGGTACAAAAAAACAAGTTTTACAGCGGTCTTCCGTAGCTATAGGAATTTGCCAGAAGCTTTTAGATAAATCAATGCTTGTTAAGTATTTCGCATCTCTAAGGTTGTCTAAGATCTCGGACATATACGGAAGACTGTACGCATCTTTAACTGTAACGGAGTTAAGTTTACGGCTGTCAAGACAAAACCTTGGCTTGCCATTTTTTTTTTTACTACTAGTACTGGAGAAGACCAAGAACTTTCACAGGGCTCTATCACATCTAGTTGTAGCATTTTGTCCACCTGTTCATTAATTTATAAATATCATAATTTTGGTTTTTTCCGGTGACATACGGTAGTAACGCTGTCTAATAGGGGACGCATTACCCGTATTTATGTGATGTTGAATCATCGAAGTTCGACCTAATCCCTTTTCCTCGTAAGATATAGCCTTAAATTTCGCAATAATATCATCGACGACTGGGCGCTGATTGGAATTTAGATTTTGATAGGGTGTAATATGATTAATTCCTAGTGGGGAAGTCTGATCGGTAGCAGAATCGGAAGTTTTATCTATGTTTAGAGAGCCAATATATTTCGGACATAAGTTGAATTTCCGCCAAAAATCTAAACCCAAGATAAAGTACGTTTTTGCACCTGGAACTATGTATGCCTTAAGAATATGATTTTGTCCTTCAAAGGCTACAGGCAGGTTTATATATCCAATACACTCTAATACGTGTCCACCAGCTGCTTCCATATTAGAGGTATCGTCGGTATTAATAGTAAAATTTGAAAAGATATTATTGTTGTGAAAACCGTTGCCAATTATCGTTACAGCGGCTCCGGAATCCAGCAGTCCAAAGGCAGTTGCACCTTGAATTTTTACATCAGTGAAAACCCGGTTGCTGTAATTAATTGTTTCTGATTGCAGAATTGAAGTTACTGTATAGACATGAAAGAAGTTTTTTATAAACTTTAACCAGTCCTTCCAGTCACTAACATCGGAGCGATCGGAGTAACTGCAATTCTGCTCTAAGCGTTTTTTTGTTCGTGGGCAGTGGACGATAATTGTTTCTGGCAATCTGGGCAGTCATGAAATTTAACCCCTGGATGACCACAACGGAAGCAGAGAATAACACGCTCCGCTGTGCAGTTCCTCAGCGAGTGTGTGTCAACACGGCAACGTGGACAATATTTCGGCCTAACGTTAATTGCGTAAACGGGTGCAGCAGCAGTTACTGCATCGACAGGAATATTATTTGCAATGTTGGGTTTACTAGCGTAGCTGGCGAAACGAGGCTTAAAGTCATAATTTTTTGTGTAGGTCTGTCTTTGTAAAAAAGGTTTATTTGTTGAACAAGAGGCCTGAGAATAAGCAAAGTCCGGGGCTAGGGTCTCAGACGTTGCTTTGGGTGGTTCCCGATATTGCGACATACGAGATTGAACATTCTCATAATTCTTGCATGCGGTTTGCAGCTGTTCAACGTTCCTGATTTCCTGGCAAGATGTGAGCACATTGGCATAGCAAGGACGTATATTATGAAGCAGTATTTGTAGTTTTTCCTCTTCGGGAAGTGGTTTATCCAATTGTGAAAACATACCCGACATAATTGAAAGGTAGATTGTAATATTTTCTCGCGGGCCCTGTGTTCGTGCCTTAATTTCGTCTCTAAAACGGTAGTCATAGTTTGGGGTGCTAAAAGCCTCTTTGAGCCTAACACAGACGTCCTCCCACGAATCAACATCATCTCTGATACTGCGGAACCAATGTAAGGCATCATCGGTGAATATCTCGGTTGCGAATGCTAGAATTTTGCTAGACGATAGCGACCTGGCCCTAATAAAATCAGACGCACTACGGATAAAAGATCGAACACACGTTTTTCCATTAAATTTAAGCTTTGACAGCTCTGAGGTCAACCCACGCTCGCAATTAACAGTAATATGACTAGGTACATCTTCAGAAACTGAACCAGATGCAACTGTATCAAACTTATTTAATGCTGATTTGTACGTTTGATATAGTTTGAAGCATTCATTGCACGCGGATAATACGTCCGGTTGTAGTGAGCAATCAATTCTGTTTAAGCGGTGGAATATGTGATTCATAGTATTTTTAGTTCGGGTCAAATGGTTCTTATCATAATTGTCATTTAGCGATTTAACACTTTTAGCAACCTTTGACAAGCTTTCTTCCACTGCCGCTGTGTTTACTATCGGATCGAATGGCGATACCAAGATATCCTCAGAGGGATAAAGCCGCACTAGTTTGGTAATTTGCTTGCGTAATTCTAACACATTATCAGCCGGACTCTCCCCTCTAATCTCAACTTCATATGTAAGCTCTGTCTTTTGCAGTGACAAGAATTTTATATCCGATGTCATGATTGTAACGTGTTTTCCACAATGTTTGGGTATATTAGTGCACTTGAAAATAGGGTTATTCTATACTACTCCGTTCTGTTACAAGTAATAGAGAAAGTGAAAGTAGTGACTTGTTTTTATTGTTAAGGGAAAAGTAAAATAAAAGTAATGTAACATGTAAAGAACATGAAAGATACGGAAAGTGAGATAGATTAAGATAAAAGTGACTTAGAGAAGGAACCAACTATTGAAATGGCAAAACAAGAACACAACTAGTGTCTAAAGCGCAGTTACAAGATTTCTTACTATCGATATCGATAAAGTTCAATGTCCGCTCTCTAGACTCAAGTTGTTAAGCACAAATAAATTAAAAACAAGACTTCACAAAACAACACGCACACAAAACAACTACTCAGCGATCCAAAATACCACAGAATACACCTTGATACCAAGTTGGAGGCGCCACTTGTAGCGTAGGTATCTAGGGCAGAGATGAGTTATTAAGGCCTGTGTTACAATTCAACAACAGTTTATTTAGTTTTTAAAACGTGGGTCGTTGGCCTACTACGGTGGTGGCCCGGTGGCCATTTGGATCGGTGCGTAGCGGGTGTTACTGTCCTGGTGTCCTGGCGTAGTGACGTCCCGGCGTTTATCGCAGGGCGATACGCGCAATCCAGGCGCGGAGGTTAGCCGGTCAGTTAGCCCGTAGGGTGGACCCTGGAATTTTATGTCACTGGATTAAGGCTACGAAGTCAAACCGGCTCCATGAAGCGTCCCGCCTTATTTATAAACTCATATCTTGACAGCATAAACATTCCTGTGGTTATTTAAACTGAGTCTAGTTTGTCTGTGGCAGTCGATAAATGGAGGTTCAGAACGGAGATGAATTAAAGGTATAAGTGTAAGGTTGCAATCAGCACAGTGCGATATTACGGAAGCTAAACAATTATTTACACTTAACATTAATCTTACGCATGTTTTACACCTAACCTAATCCTACAAACTATTATGCTTAAGTAATAATAAAGCTTTTCGTTCACGGAACTTTACATTCAAAACAGTGTCCGCCATTTTAGCGTAGCGTAAAGCATTAGGCTGCAAGACACAATAGCAAGCTACAGGACAAAGGAAAACTTAAAACTAAGAGTGTTATTCACTTATATGCTCAAACTTACCCAAAGCGGGGGAAAACAGATGCACTGAATTAATTCGTACACTGAATTTAGTGGCACAACAGTGGGAGAGCACTTGTTTCTTATTTAATTTATATTTACGTCTCGACTTCGCGAGACAAAGGCGCAGCTGATAACGCTCGCACGAGCGACGTGCGTTCAGCGCTGCAGTCTTATGTCCAGTGGCGCGGGCGCATTCCGGGCCTAGGACCGTTATAACATGGCGCTGGCGATCGCGTCGGCAAGGATTACGCAATCGGAATGTCGATAAGTATTTTAGTTTGCAATTTATATTTTGTTTTATTTAACTATATAAATATTAACGCTACATAGGTTATAGTTTAAGAAAAATACCAAAGAAAAAAGAGGAGTCCAAATCTGACTATTTGAAAATGAATTACATAAAAGTTTGATATACTTTCTTACCTGAACTGTGTCTTCTACATAAATTTCCAAATTATAATAATCCATCATCAACAGTTAGAAACAAATTTTGAATTAAAAAAAAAAAAGTAAGCGATTCTAGTATACAATAAACATACTATTTCCAATTATCCTTAGAGATGTATAAGGTCTCCTAGTGTCTTGATCTATATATTCTATATTAAAAAAAATATGGATAACCAAGCACCGAATGTTGTGTCTAAAGCCAATTAAACTAAAATTAAATATGATTAATAAAAAGTTACGTAATTGTGTGGCCCCAGTTAGCCTAAACAGACCGGTCTCCACAAACAGCACCCGTTCACGAGTATGACGCATATCTCAGCCATCGCCTCCCTCAACCTTTCTTCGGGAAAGTGGCGACCCGATCAACGACGCCACCATAAGCAGAGCCTTTTAAGCGAGCGTGACATGTTCAAGCTGGCGGGCTTTATTAATTAATAAAAACTAGCCACGTTTAGTCTGGTGAGAAACAATATTCTGTGCTCGTATTTTACATGCGTGAACTAAATTACAATATAAAAGTGACATAGAGATGTACATGTCTCTAAGCGTCAGGATCATTAAATATATATCTATACATATAAATATTTGCGAATGCAAGACTTAGAGATGTATAACGTCTCTAAGTGTCCAAATACTAAATAAACACAAAAAAATAAAAACGAAAAACAGGTAATACTGGACACTAGTAAAGTTGCTTCATAGAGTAATGTACCTAATAATTTCTCAATTTGTATTGTACTAACCATATCAAGCTACAGGCTTAAAGGCATTGTTATCCTCAATGAATTCCTTTAAAGTATACTCTCTCCTCAACAAATAGCGCTTAACATAAGACTTGAATTTATTTAGTGGCAAATTCACTACATCAGCGGGGACTTTGTTATAAAAACATGTACAGTTCCCAGCAAAAGACGTACGAACCTTACCGAGGCGGTGGCCAGGCTCAGCAATCTTATCTTTATTTGTAGTGTTATAGTTATGGATATCACTGTTGAGCTTGAATTCATTGATGTTTTTCCGCACATACATAATGTTTTCAAGTACGTATTGAGATGCTACGGTAAGAATATTTGCCTCTTCAAATTTTCCTCTTACGGATGCTCGACCGCGTATTTTATAAATGCCACGTACAGCTCGTTTTTGTAGCACAAATATGGTCCCAATATCAGCCGCTTTACCCCACAACAGAATTCCATACGACATAACACTGTGAAAGTAACTGAAGTATACTAGCCTGGCAGTTTCACTGTTTGTTAGATGGCTGATTCGCCTCACGGCATAGGCTGCACAGCTAAGTTTCCCAGCTAGGGTGGCTATATGTGGATGCCATTGTAATTTCGAGTCTAAAGTGACTCCTAAGAAAACAGTTTGATTTTCGAATTCCATTGTTTTATCATTTATTATAATCTTGCTGCTGTTAATCTGCTTGACGTTGGGAAGTGTAAATTTGATGCATTTCGTTTTCTTGGCGTTCAAAAGTAGTTTATTAAACCAATTTACTACTGTGGAGAGTGCACTGTTAATACTATCGAAGCTGGTTTATTTTCTGTCCACTTTAAATATCAGAGATGTGTCATCAGCAAATAACACTATATCATGTTTATCTTGCACAATTTTAGGTAGGTCATTAATGTACACCAAAAACAGGAAGGGACCAAGTATTGAGCCTTGAGGCACTCCGAGTGCCACAGGGGACCCAGAAGATTGAGTTCCATTAATAACCACTCGTTGTGTTCTATCCGATAGGTATGATGAGACGAGGTTAAGGGCACCATCTTTGATCCCGTAATGGCTTAGTTTTCTCTTTAGATTTTCGTGATCAACGCAATCAAATGCCTTCGATAGGTCACAGAATATTCCAACAGCATCTTGTTTTTTTTCCCAAGCGGCAAAGATGTGCTTAAGAAGAACAGCACCTGCGTCAGTAGTCGAGCGACCTCTGGTAAAACCAAATTGATTTCTGGCGAACAATTCGTTTCGGTTAAAATGTGACACAAGTTGATTTAGAATTAGTTTCTCGAAAACTTTGCTCAGTGCCGGCAGTATTGAAATTGGTCTGAAATTGCTTGGTTCTGTTCTCGATCCTGATTTGAACAAGGGGATGACTTTGCTGTGCTTCATTATGTCTGGAAATATTCCTGTATCAATACATTAGTTAAATATATCAGCTAAATGTGGTGCAATCGATTCAACAATGGAATGTAGAACTTTAACAGATAGGCCCCAAAGATTTTTCTTTAAATTTAGGGATTTAAATGTTTTAATAACTAAGTATGGACTAACATATGAAAATTTAAAGATATCTGTACACTCTGCTATATTTGTTTTCAGTATTGCCTCAGCGACGTCAGGCGATGAATGAAGAGACTTTGTTGTTTCTACCGGTATATTAGAGAAGACCTGCTCAAAATGATCCGCAACTTCAAGGTCCGAACTCACTAAATTATTATTAATACGTAGGTTGTAGTGCGGATCTTTGATTTTACGTTTCCCAGTTTCATCGTTGATTACTTGCCAAACAGTTTTTACTTTATCCTTGGAATTTTGGATCTTTCTGGACAGATAATCAGCTTTAGCAGCGGCACACATCATCTTAAAAGATTTAGAAAAGTTCCTGACATAATCTAGGAATTCCGGACTTTTATTAATTCTTCTCAAGTCATATAAATCATAGAGCCCTCGTCTTTTATCATGATTATCCGGCGTAGCCCAGTCGCTAAATTTCGTCTTGACCTTGCCTTGCACCTTCTTCGGAATGAAACAGGCATCAGATTCCCTTTTAACCAACCCCAGTTAACCAACTCAATACTCATACGGTTAGGGTTTTCCTGGGTAAATGGAAGATAACATAATTGTTTCGTGATATTCCGACTGAATAAATCTAATCACCTTTCGGAAATTGGTCTGCACATAGTGACTTGTGGAATATCCTCAGTTTTTTCGCTAAAAGAGGCTTTTTGTCCACAGTGGTCAAAACTTAAGTTGTTTATTATAGATTTACTAGTCGCATCCTTGTTACTGAAAATGTAGCACTGGTTGCTGTGATTCGTGTAGGCTCACAAAATAAATTTACTAAATTGTAGGATTAATACTTAACATCAAAATTGTAAACAATAAACAGCTATGGTGAACACTTCTGGCCAAGGCTGTATATAAGCCTTTCTATAAATTAAAGCTTGTAGATATATTGTAGATAAAAACGGCACCATATGGTATAATACTTGTAATGCTGACTTTATGATTATGACAACAAAGTACAAATTCAAATATATAAAAATCGTCTGTCAATAGCAAAGTGACTTTGAAATTCTTGTTTAAGGCACATCTTCAGTCGATCAATAATGACATGAATGGTCGCATTCAATGGAAACAAGCATACATTGACACTCAATTCTCTGTTACTTTATTTGTTTTTAGGGTTCCGTACCTCGAAAGGAAAAAAACGGAACCCTTATAGGATCACTTTGTTGACCGTCTGTCTGTCTATCTGTCAAGAGAATTTTTCTCAGGAACGCGTGGAGGTATAAAACTGAAATTTATATCAAATACTCTATTGTCCCTTGGAGCTGTGAAAAAATCAAACTTAAAAGCCAACGCAATCAAAAGATACAGTCGTTCATGCTGCAAATTTTAGAGTTTTTCGGCACTCGCAAAACCTACGGGGTACTTCCCGTAAACTCAGAAACTTGAAATTTGGCACGAAGCAACGTCATATAGCAAAAATAAAGGAAAAATTATAGGGACAGCTTATGCGTTGTCAGCATTCCACGCGCCTACGGGAGGTCCAACGCTAAGCTCGCTCTTTAGTTGTCTCCCGGTCGCGAGCGTAGTAATACACATTCATAATGAAGTACTCCGGCTTTATCATTTCAACTCCCAGATAGTTAATTCCTATATAACTCTCGGACTCTTTGATGGTCTACAAATACCCATCTCCTGCATATTTTGAAATTCCTTTTTTGCTTTTTCATACCTATCAGGAGGCAGCGGTCTAGTTCTTTGGTGTATAGGAGGCCCTGTTGTCTCAATATGATGATAAGTATTGTGTTTACGTGCCTCAATAAACGACAACGGCTTTAATATGTCTGGGTACTTGAGCAATAAATCATATGCCTTATTATCCGTACCTACTAAATTAATTGATGAGTCAGTATGGTTTATGATTGTGCCAATTACAGAAATACTTGTCAAATAATCAATTAGTCGTTTACCAAACAAATCTACCAGCAACCTATAATTACGCAGAAAATCTGCACCTATTATAGGTTGTTTGACGTCGCACACAATAAAATTCCATTTAAAATTACGTCTTAAATTTAAATTCAACGTCAAGGTAACATATCCATACGTCCTAATTTCGGTATTATTCACGGCATATAATTTGCAATGTACTGGTTGTAACGAGTCTTTACAAAATTTAAAGTTCTTTGGAATTACACTCACATTTGCACCAGTATCGATCAAAAATTTAAAATTTGAATTTCTGTCTGTTACACTAAGGCGATAATTATTTACCGTTGTGCAGGGTTCCGCCGAAAACGTCTGCACCTCATCTAGTTTCCCGTCGGCGGTTGACCTTTCCAGCTGCAAGGCTGTACACACTTGTTGGCCCTCGTCTTGTAGCGGAAGTGGTAGAAACACAGCCAATCAGGGTTGTTAGGGGTCCTTCCAGCGCGGCTGTTGCTGCGCGAGCGACTACGCGCACGCCCTTGGCTGCTACCTTGTTGACTGAAACTGGCTAAGTCACTGATTCGATTGTTGATCTTCGCTAATTCTGCTGTTATGTAGTCTATCGGCGTCTGTTCCGAGGTCCCTTGAATAGCGGCGACCTCATTTGGCTTACACGTCTCTAATATTTTGTCGGCAATACTTGCCAAACTCTCAATATTCTTTGAATCCGCCGAGGCAACGACGGCCCTCACCGACGGTGGTAAATGCCCTTGCCAGAAGTATATCAAGGTCTCTTCTGGAATTTTATCGCGCGCGAGATCGCGCATCTTTCTCATCAATTGCGACGGCCGTTGGTCCCCTAGCTCCATATCTGACATGAGCTGCTTTAACCTTTGGGCTTCGGTTTCCTCGTAAACACTGAGCAACCTTGCTTTTAAGGTTTGAAATTTATTCGTATCCGGCGGCTTTTCTAGTATATCTGCTACTTGCTGAATTGCTTGTTTGCCCAATTTTGCAATCACTATGTTGTAATTTGACTGATCTCCTGATTTTTGTTGGTCTAAAATTGCTTCGACTTGCAAGAACCATAGTCTTGGCTGGTCCTGCCAGAAGTCTGGAATCTTCGATGTTAGCGTAATCGCCGACAACTCTATCGTTGTCGCGGTTCCCGGTAGTGGTGGTGGGTCTGGAGCCATGCTGCAGCACCGTTAAATTTGCTTCCGTTTACCCTGGAGCGCGGGAAGTTGTCTGCGATAAGCGATAGCGTACGGTAACACACGCGAACGCGTAACGATATACGAACGTGACTCAACCAGAATTCCTTTATAGTTTTATACACAAAAATCACTTATAAGTAGTTCACTGCTATTTAAGTTCAAAGTACACTTAATGTTCAAAGTCAATCACGTCGGGGTCACCAGTTATATAGGAATTAACTATCTGGGAGTTGAAATGATAAAGCCGGAGTACTTAATTATGAATGTGTATTACTACGCTCGCGACCGGGAGACAACTAAAGAGCGAGCTTAGCGTTGGACCTCCCGTAGGCGCGTGGAATGCTGACAACGCATAAGCTGTCCCTATAAAAATTGCGAAAAATGTAAATTTTTAGTTACATCATAAATAGGAAATTCGTTTATGGTGACTGAATTTTTGTACGGAATCACAGATAGTATTTATTTTTTGATTATTTATTTTTACTTACTGTTGATAACCATGTTGGTGATGTCGTCATTGGACCATCTGTCTGAGCCCTCTGTAAAAAAAAAAACATTACAATGCAAAATATCTCAAAAACTATACCATTTCCACTAAGACCAAAACTTAATCTGATAACCCATTTAGCTGTTTCATCAGGCCTTTTAAGTCTCTTAAGGACACCTAGTATGAATCGTGACATGGTTCACATTCACAAAATGTTTTTATTATTAATTTTTAATGCTGTTGTCGGCCGCCAAATGATACAGTCGACTACAAAGAGATGTATCCACTTTTAGACCACCTTATTGCTTTGTAATAAGGTCTAAAAGCGGGTACATCTCTTTGTAGTCGACTGTACTTTACCTTACCCAGACCTTATGACAACGCAATAAGTCACCTTATTGATTTGTAATAAGGTCTAAAAGTGGATACATCTCTTTGTAATCAACTGTACCTTACCTTACCCAGACCTTATGACAACGCAATAAGTCACCTTATTGCGTTGTAATAAGGTCTTAAAGGGGATACATTTCTTTGTAGTCCACTGTACCATTTGATCGAGATTCTAGACTATCACAAATAAACATGGTAGTGGTAAAATAGTAGGTACTTACTGTCCATAATAGTAGCAATGCTGAGCATGCGGCTAATTACAATCCTGCGAGATCCTGTAATAAATAAAACAATTAACGACGATAATAAGATAAATATTCATTACAATAATCAAAACGTTTACAGATTTTACAGGGCACTTTTTAGTATCGCGCTATGAAAGCTCCGAGGCCTGGTAATATGTTATATGTAAGGACAGAGAGAGAGTTAATGTATCTATATTAAGGTAAACGTCTTAGTGATCGACATGTTAATGTCTAACAGTTGGCACCCTGCAACTATTTTTACCCCTACCCTATTTTGACCCCCATTTTGATTGCCAAAGTAAGACGTAGACGTAATTTTAAAGAAGACGAGTACTGGGACAGTGACGAACACTAGGATGTCTACCTTACATACTTGTAAAGTAGCAACACAATAAGTCCATACAAGTTTTAAAGTGAAAATTTTATTACATCGCCTCAAAAATCGTTTTGCACGGTAATAAAGTTCAACTGTGGTTATGGGAAAAGAGTAAAAGTACTGTCCGGTTTCTCTCCTAGTCAGTGCATAAGGCATATGCTACGATAGTTGCCAAACATAAAATTGTCAACAGAAAATTGTAATGAAAAACGGCCGCCAAAGTAAGTATTACACACAAAAATTTAACCATATGTGCATTGACAATCAAAGTACTAATCTTTTAAAATATATTAAAGCGTAAAAGACGGTTACTCCTATAAGCATTTTGGCTCAAATAAGAATTTCAATCAAATTATGGTTAAATAAAGGCCGCTTATTGTTTCAATGCCTCGATTGCTACAAACAAATTGGACACCAATTTCTAAGCGCCATGCTAATATACTTAGCAAAGTTTCACTTGCATCGTGGTTTCATAAAACCACACAAAGTTTTTTTTTAATTATTGCTAGTTAATCGATTAATTTCACAAACCGGTTACTCCATATAGCTTTAAAAAACCTTTAATTATTATTGCATGTTATCAAGTGGGGAAAAAATACAAAAAGATGAACGAGGACATTGGAAATTTCGTGAGCTTAGTTATTTAACCGATAGCTTAATTGGTAAAGTAATCCCCCGGTAAGAAGTATCGATATGGGTTAAAGCCGTTTTGTTTCATTCGTAAGTTCGTTTGATTATTGTTTCAATGTTTTTAGGGTTCCGTAGTCAACTAGGAACCCTTATAGTTTCGCCATGTCTGCCCGTCCGTCCGTCCGTCCGTCCGCGGATAATCTCAGTGACCGTTAGCACTAGAAAACTGAAATTTGGTACTAATATGTATATCAATCACGCCGACAAAGTGGTAAAATAAAAAGTGGAAAAAAATTTTTTATTACGGTACCTCCCCTATACGTAAAGTGGGGAGTGATTTTTTTTTCATCTCAACCCTAACGTGTGATATATTGTTGGATAGGTATTTAAAAATGAATAGGGGTTTACTAAAATCATTTTTCGATAATGTAAATATTTTCGGAAATAATCGCTCCAGAAGTAAAAAAATATGCGTCCCCCCCCCCCCCCTCTAACTTTTGAACCATAAGTTTTAAAAATATGAAAAAAATTTCAAAAGTAGAACTTTATAAAAACTTTCTAGAAAAATTATTTTGAACTTGATAGGATGAATAGTTTTTGAAAAAAAATTACAAAATAATTTCTGAATTAAGTTTGTAATTTAACCGTATAAGCAGGTGTTTATTGTACCTGTAATTTCTACAAAATTACAATGAAATGACGTGCTTTCAAATAAAGTAAAAACGGTGAAAATCGGTTCACGCAATAAAGAATTATTCCATAAAAATCATCTTCCATACTTTAAGCTCGCGCGCAATAGTTTACTTAATTTGCCGATAGATGTCGCTGTACGTGGAACTCTCATATCATATTCTACATGGCGGTGTTATTAACTCTTAAGTGGGGACACTTACTGTGACGGACGGAAAACTACGGAACCCTACACTGAGCGTGGCCCGACACGCTCTTGGCCGGTTTTTTTTTACCGGTTAAATTTGATTTAGTAACACATGAGTGCTCCATAAAAACGTTTTTTACCGCTTCAAACGTTTAGAAACATTTTAAATCACTCGGTAAATTTTAAAAGCAATTTACTTGTTTAACCGGTTAATTCCACAAACCGGTTACTTAATATGTTGTTGATCCTAGGGCACCCCGGTGCATAGGGCGTCAACAAGATCCTTCCACGCCTGAGCAACGATACTCGATTTCATAAAACCTTACCACGCAGGCTGTCAATGCCCCGTCCGTTGGTGTACTTGTTGATGAAACCCAACACCTGCTGCCTGGCGTTCTGGACCTTGTAGAACTTGAGGATGGAGTTGACGTCGTACGCTCCATTGTAGCTGCAGCCCCAGTTGCGGCCGTAGTCTGGCGTACAGATGTACGGGATGTCGCGGGTGTTGTCTTGGCCTTCAATAACAAGAAAAAATATATTAAAATAAATAATGAGCAAGAGGGATATTTCCAGTTTTAATTTAGGGCCCATAGGTTATTGTATTTTAACTTTTGTTAGACATACTAAGGGTGGGTGGCACGACGCACAATTAACGAACTCATAGAATAGAATAGAATAGAAATAGTTTATTCGTAAACACATACATATGAAAGAAACAGAAGGAAAGAAAACATAATACGAGAAAGTGCCACGAAATGGCCTCATCTCAGCATGATGCTGGCGGTTGTCAGCGCTGATCTTCCGATGAGACCATCGGGTGAAAACAACTCATCAACGTTAAATATGACGACGGAGCTGTCATCCCATAGAAAACAGTCAAACTTTCATACAAGATTTTTTTAACGATGACGTTGACGTTAACAGACTGTTTTGGTGCAACCGGCCCTAACACTATAAAATAAACCAGTTAAACTCACGTCACTTGCAAAATAGGACTCTTGGGCCGGTTCAAATAGAACTCTTAGTGCTTTCAGATGGATTCCTAAGCTCTCCGAAACATGTCGCGCGAAGTGACCAAAGTGACGTGAGTGTAACCGTTATATTTTATAGTGTCCATAGGTTATGTTAAGTTTCGTTGGTTTTTATTATTTTAATTACTTTAGTATATTAAAGAGTCCAATAAAGCTAGCTCCACTGCCTTGACTTTCAAAGCGCAATGTGTGGGCCTGCAGTCAGCATAAACATCAAATTGATATAAAAATTGCGCTTATAATTGCAGTTTTTGACAAGGAACGTAAGAGACTGGTTAGACGTGGACAGTACAGAGAAACTAAATCGCATGACTTCAGATAGAATGGCATATAGGCATAAGGTCGCCAACCTCCGGGACGGAGAAGGCGCTTGAAGAAGAAGAAGAAGGAGAAGCAGAAGAAGAAGAAGAAGAAAAAGAAGAATAGCAGTTCTTCAGTGGTCTGACTCTAGACCTTATATTATTGTACAAGCTGTAGAAGCACTTTTTTGTTCAATAAAGATGTTAAAGAGATGAATTTAATGCAGAGGATTGCAAGGTCTTACGAAATGAGGTGCTAAATCGTAGATTGTTAAACATACTAGTTTATGTAACTGTTACGTAATAAGGGTCCTTAAAATACGAGTGTGGTTTTATGAAACGAACCGCAGGCGAGTTTCATAATAAGATCACACGAGTGTTTTAAGGCCTAATTACGTACAGTTGCATAAACTGCTTTATCTACGCACATATTATATATCCTAAATGAAGTGTTCGGAAACCATTAGAATGACCGCCATTGCACTGCCATGGCCAACTCGATTGTGCCAGCGGTCGGGCGGGCGCGTGCCGGCGGTCGGAGAGGAGGGAAGATTTTCATTACGTTACCGTAGGTAATGAATTTTCATACATTTTTACCACACTGTCACAGATAATACCCTGATGTTACGTTACTGGTTGCAATAATGGTGGTAATTACATACGGTTTCCGAACGCGGAATAGAGGTTTTATGATATTGGTGTAGATGTATTGGTTCCAAGTTTATAAGATAAAAGTATTTATTTTATAAACTTGGAAAGCGGAACGCCCTAGGGCGCACATGTATGCCTTTAAGCCCGCTACGTAAATAGACAATGATTACTTTCAGAGCATGAAAAATGAAAATGTTGTTTTCAAGGAAGAGGAGATTTTACCTGGAGTCCTGCCGAGAAGACTGCCGGATAAACCTGGTGAGCCGAGGAGGCAGATCAGGATCTTTCCGATGGAGACGACCACTGGGAACAAAAGGAATGATTAATTTACGGAATTTGATTCCGTTATTGTGCCTAAATTGAAGAATAAATATCTTTATTTTTGTCATCTGTATTCCCTGGTAACTGATAAATATCTGGTTCTCTTTAAATAAAGATTACGGATGTATGTGTATACTATTTCGCGATCGTGAAACCTCGTACTTCGCGATTACTTCCGAACGCTGTTGACGTGTTCATAAATTATGGTACAGTCGCCATCAAATATATCAGACCGGACAGGGTACTCAATAATATCTGAACACGGACTTTATCGCATAGACAATAGAGGCGTTGTTCAGATATTTGTGACCACTTCGGCCTCTGCGATATATCTGATGGCGACTGTACTTATTAATTGTTGACATTTCTATGTTGATTCAATGCTCTTTCTTGAATGATTGTAGAACAATGAGAAATTATTATTTGGAACTTTTTTGTTACTTTAACTTTTTTAAAGTTATTATTGCTAGTTAAATTATAAGCTGAAGACAGGGCGCTATGGCGCTCATTAGGGGAGGCCTATGTCCAGCAGTGGACTAATATAGATTGATGATGATGATGATGATGAAGTTATAAATACCTATAGATACTTACAGTTTCCAAGGAGCGAACCAACTGAAAATGAAAAATACCCATATTAAACACTTAAAACATTTATTTTTTAATTATTTATACACTAAAAGAAGACTAATTATATGTTGAGATTTTTATTTTATTTTATACCACGACGGTGGCAAACGAGCATATGGTCCGACTGATGGTAAGCAGTTACCATAGTTTATGTACGCCTGTAACTCCAGAGGATTCACATGCATGCGCGTTGCCTACCCTTTAAGAACCTACGAGTATACACTCCTTTTTAGGGTTCCGTAGTCAACTAGGAACCCTTATAGTTTCGCCATGTCTGCCCGTCCGTCCGTCCGTCCGTCCGCGGATAATCTCAGTGACCGTTAGCACTAGAAAGCTGAAATTTGGTACTAATATGTATATCAATCACGCCAACAAAGTGGTAAAATAAAAAGTGAAAATTTTTTTTTTATTAGGGTACCTCCCCTATACGTAAAGTGGGGAGTGATTTTTTTTTTCATTTCAACCCTAACGTGTGATATATTATTGGATAGGTATTTAAAAATGAATTGGGGTTTTCTAAAATCATTTTTCGATAATGTAAATATTTTCGGAAATATTCGCTCCAGAAGTAAAAAAATATGCGTCCCCCCCCCTCTAACTTTTGAACCATAAGTTTTAAAAATATGAAAAAAATCTCAAAAGTAGAACTTTATAAAAACTTTCTTGGAAAATTATTTTGAACTTGATAGGATGAATAGTTTTTGAAAAAAAAATACAAAATAATTTCTGAACTAAGTTTGTAATTTAACCGTATAAGCAGGTGTTTATTGTACCTGTAATTTCTACAAAATTACAATGAAATGACGTGCTTTCAAATAAAGTAAAAACGGTGAAGATCGGTTCACGCAATAAAGAATTATCCCATAAAAATCATCTTCCATACCTACTTTATGCTCGCGCGCAATAGTTTACTCAATTTGCCGATAGATGTCGCTGCACATGGAACTCTCATATCATATCCTACATGGCGGTGTTATTAACTCTTAAGTGGGGACACTTACTGTGACGGACGGAAAACTACGGAACCCTACAGTGAGCGTGGCCCGACACGCTCTTGGCCGGTTTTTTGAAGATTATTATGACCTCTACTCAAAATAACAGCATTCGTTGTAGGGCTGTAGATATTTATTTTCAGTGACGGTAAAATGCATTATTTGTGGAATATCTTAGTGAATGGGCATAGTTTGTCGATTTACATCGACACTTCTTTTTTTCACGTAATAACGTATATTGTAAAATTGTAATGTGTAGTATTTAACCCTTAGTACGCCAAGAACCTCTAAAGATAGACGGAGAGCTGGCCACGTCAGATAGGACACAATAATGAGAGCAACGAAACCCCTGTAGTTAGTTTGCTATACTATGCTTATTTCTAGATCCGGACATCTGGCAGCTGTAAAGAGGTGGAGGTCGAAAAATGCAAATAACTCGAAGAAAACAAATCCTAGAGTTCTAGATTTTATGCAATATTATGGGAAATTATGTATCATAGCCAGAAGTTTCTGTTGGGGGAAAGTATTGCCAAATGATTTATAATGCAATTTATAGTTGGTCGCCTACTGCTTTTGTTTCCGCAATAATACACAATGTTTTTTTTCTCATGTTAAAATATAGGCCCTATCCTCTATAAGTGACACAACTTCGGCAGTTTTTACCTATTTTGGTATTACTTTTTTCTAACTCAAAAACTTTGTCGGTCTGTCACTCTGCCCTCCGCCCATTAAAAGCTGCCAGATGCCCGAATCTGGTAATAAGGATGGTAAAGCAATCTAACTAGACAGGTTTCATTGCTCTCATACCTGACGTGGCCAGCTCTTAGTCCAAGAGGTCTTGTGTCGTTGTGCCCATCACGCCAACAACCCATAAATGGGTCGGAGTGAAGGTGTACTTTGATCATGATTGTCATGAATAAAATCTAATATGAATTGTTTTGCACAGCACTACGAGTTTCCTCTTTTTTGATAACGCAAAAGTTACTTGGCGTGTGAGCATATACAAGATATCTCTATACTCCGCTTAGCGCGTTATTTCTTTGAAACCTAAGCTGCCAAAAACAAGGGGTGCGGGAGGGGAACTCGCAATAGACAGGGAACGCGCCATTGTTCCGTGGGGCGTAAGAGAGAGTTAGACATCAATGGTTTCCATGGAGACGTACTAAGTTTACTGTCACTTACAATAAATTAGTGTCTCACTATAGGGTGAAATTACTTCGAGCGTGGCAGCGGGGGTCGCCCGGCTATGCGGGGTCTTGGGTTATTAAGTCTATGCGTGTGAGTGATCAGTGATCACTTCATTCAAATATGAAGGTTTAAGTAAACCAATAACTCCATATTGAGTTTCTAGGCCCTTTTTTCTATGGACAGACACATTTAACGCCTGTTCTTTAGTCTCATGTAATTTTTCCTCTTTGTATAGTCACCGGCAATAGTATCTTCCTACACGAATGCCGCAAAAATATGTGACACGCTCTTATGGCCCTACAAATAAGAGCGTGTAACATATTTTCGCGGCCTTCGTGTAGGAAGATACTATTGCCGGTGAACGTACCATCACCCACACAGTTAACTGCCCATCGGTGGACCTTATGCCTTTTGCAATAAGGTCCACCGATGTACAGTTAAGGGGCTGACAACAGCTAAATTCCCTCCCTGTCTTTTTCAGCGCGAGTGAAAGAGAAACACTGTGTTACAACTAGTATGGGAGCTGATTGCAAGTTTTGCAAAATAAATTAAAAAAAAAACTACGCATTAATTGAGAAATATAAAATAACGAAGTTTTTAGTATTACTATGATGGAATTTCGTCCTTAATTACAGACGTATAAGTCAAGACAGTAAAGACATACAACTGTTTAAAGCTAATTTTAAGATGTAAATTTGGAATTATTTTATATCGAGCCGATTTCGTTTAATCGTGTATCGGAATTAATGAAGTTCTTCCAAATATAATGAATTATTAACATATATTTATTATACTTTCCCAAAACAAGTAGTTATAGCTAAAAAACTGTTTAAATGAATTATACAGTGTATTACTCACGTCCTGGGATGAATGCGTTGATGATGCCACCGAGACCACGTGCAGCTGTAATAATTTAATAAATATATGTGGCCCTAGTAAAAAGTGGGAGGTATAAGTATAAAAACCAATTGAACTAAATAATCTGCTATGAAACGTCACTTCGAAATAAAAGTATCATCGATAAATTTTATATCGGAAGGAAGTCCCAACTTAATTGTCATTTTTGCCACAAAAACTTCAATGTCTGTTCTACTGAGAGAAATGGCTTGCCAAAGTGTGAATACATATTAAAATATTTATAACGGGTTACTCACGTAATTTAAGTCGATTTTTTTTCGACACGTTTCGATAAAATTACGACAATGATACCGTCGTGGAAGGCCACTCGTGATAATGATCATCAAGCCGTGAAACATGTCGAGCAGAAAAATCGACTTAAATAACGTCAGTAACCCGATATAAATATTTTAATATGTATTCACACTTTGGCAAGCCATTATATGTTAGAGTCTCACGAAGAGAACTGAGCTGTCTGCTTATAAGTATAAGCCTTAAAATTATGTAATGAGTTACTATTTCAAATGACTGCTTAATTATAACCCGGTAATGTATAAGTAACTGCACAGATTTTCTTTTTGATTGGCTCAATAAAGAGCAATTGTATTGTTTTGTAATAATTTAAAACTTACTGCTAATGACAGCGTTGAATCCGTCATCGAGGATAGCTGGGATTCCTGTAATAAGTACATACAATATTAATAATAATTTTAAACAAAAAAGAACCGACTTCACTTAGCCTCCACCTTTCCAAAAGCAAATGCCCGAGCTACTGTAAAAAGTACTCAAATCACTATAGGTGTGCCTATAATATTTGAAGAGTTCCCTCGACTTCTCCAGGATCATATTATCAGATCCTGACCTGACAATGGGACTGTGAAGTAAACTCTTTCAAACAACAAAAAAAAAATTCTAAATCGGTCCAGCCGTTTTCGAATATATATAATAAAAACAAAGATCCTGACGAATTAAAAACCTCCTTCCGTAGAAGTTTTAGAGGTCGATTCCGCTTGTGGTAAATGTGTAATACTCCTACTTAAAGTTTTTTTTTTAAACTCTAAGTAGACGTTTTTAACATCTGTCTTTGCTCATATGCTGTTAAAAAGTATCAGTACTTTTTTATTATGGTTTTACGAGGCACGTCTTAAGAGAAAAAAAAAACAGAAATTCCTTAGGAACGTGCCACATAAATACCAAAAAAAAATCATCATCAATGCCAAAGAACACAATGAACGCCCCACAAAATTTTCAAAAGCAGAGAAAATAAAAAGCACCCTAACCTTGACCTACCTAATGGTATACTACGTCTATGTTAGAACTTACTTAGATTAATGATATCGTCCAAGATGCTACCCGCGTTACCAACTTTGTCAGTCAGACCCTGAGCTAGGGATCCTGCAAAAACAAATTATGTTCATTATTAACTTTTATTGGAGTGATCCAGTAACTTTACACAATCATCGTGTGCGTCTAATCGGGTAGATCTGATTTTTTGCAGACTTGTTTGTGATGTTGACCCAATAAATAATCCAAGTTTTGTGACCTCGAGCGCTTCGGAACTTTGTCAAAAAACGATTTGACGCACACTACCCCGCACTTTAGGCGACAAGGTTCCTGGATTACAGTGTAGTCAATAAAAAACCTTATTTTATTTAGTTGTAGGGTCTAAAGCGAGAGAGCCTTTTGGTAAACTTTTGGGTGTAACCTAACGCTACCCAATGGCCTATTTATAGTACTTACTAGCCTTTTCCCGCGGCTTCGCCCGCGTACTATAAGTACTCAAAAAGGATACAATACCCATGTTGATTTTCAGACTTTGTGACCACATTTGCCCCTTTTGGGGGTTGAATTTCAAAAAACCTGAAACACGTGTTTACTCATTTATCGTTAGGAATACTCCTGTGAAGTTTCGAATAAAATAGTCTAACAAATCTTGTTTCGCCATACAAACTTTGGACCCCCATTTTACCCCCTTAGGGGGTGAATTTTGAAAAATCCTTTCTTAGTGCTCCCCTAGACCTTATAAGGAACCTATGTGCCAAATTTGAAATCTCTAGACCCAGCGGTTTGGGCTGTGCGTTGATATGTCAGTCAGTCAGTCAGTCAGTCAGTCAGTTTCTTCTTTTATATATATAGATAGATTAACTACTGGAGTTAGATACCCTTCCCGCCGACCCTTTTACAAGTGTCACAACGGAAATAATAGATGGCGCTGCTATCAACCCATAATTATTTTACATGTTTTTTTAAAGTGGGGCATTCCACTCATACAACAGTATGTTATTCAATCAAATACAAACACTGAAAACATTGAAAAAATAATCAACCCAGCAGGATTTGAACCTCGCATCGATACGCCTTACCGGGGCTCGATCGCTTTACCAATTAAGCTATGGGTTCAGTTACTGAGTTGACGAAATTCTCAATGCCTTCAATCATCTTTTTGCATTTATTTTTACATCGACTTTAAAGCAGCCGTAAGCGACATCTAGGTGCTAACTACTGGAGTTAGATACCCTCCGTTCCGACACCCGATTCCGTTCCGTTCCGATTTCCGTTGTGACACTTGTAAAAGGGTCGGCGGGAAGGGTATCTAACTCCAGTAGTTAGCACCTAGATGTCGCTTACGGCTGCTATAAAGTCGATAGATAGATTAAGTTTGATGAAATTTTAATCATTTTCAATAGATTTGTAATACAATTCCTTTTTTTATGTAAGATTACTTGACAATCTGCCTGTGACCAAGAACGTAACGTCACATTCATGTTAAGTAAGTAAGTAATAGTACATTACTTACCTAGGGCTGTAAAAAAAAGAAAGCCCGAAATCGCAGGTATTTGGGACCCGAGCCGCAGGCGAGGGTTGTAAATATGCGATAGAGGGCTTTCTTTTTTACTGCCCGTGGTGAGTACACAATTTTACGTCCCCACCTGGCCATAATGCGAGTTTTACCGTAAGCGTAGCGAGCGGTAAAACTCGCATTATGGCCAGGTGTGACGTAAATATTCTTTATTGCACGAAAAATACAAAAATAATAAAAACTTAAAATAAGGTAACAACAGGCGGTCTTACCGCTAAAAAGCGATCTCTTCCAGACAACCTTTGGGTAGCAGGAAATGAAGAATCAATTAAAAATAACACCTTAAAAACCTCAAACGAAATAATAATAGCAAGTGTACACTATAAAGTCATGTTTTCAACTGGATAATTTGTAACAATCGTGCAAGGTTCCTTTTATTTATACCACGACGGAGGCAAACAAGCATACGGCCCGCCTGGTAAGCAGTTACCGTAGCCTATGGACGCCTGCGACCCCAGAGGATTCACATGCGCGTTTCCTATCCTTTAGGAATCTATACACTCCCTTTTTTTAAGAACCTCATACTGTAGTCCGCTGGGAAAACCTCGGCAGGGAGTTCCTACATTAATATGTATATCTTAGCTATACTTCCTATTGTAATAAAAAGGTTTGCGAAAAAAAAAATATAATTCTACTTACCGAGAGCAACGAAGAGACCGCCTCCCTAAAAATATAATTCAAATTAAACAACATTTGAGGAGGTTTTGCTGCAAGCGCTGGTAGCCTGGTTCAAATTCCGGCTCGTACTACCGAGTTTTTCAGAACTTATGTACGAAATATCATTTGATATTTATCAGCCGCTTTTCGGTGAAGGAAAACATCGTGAAGAAACCGGATCTAATCCACACAAGACCTAATTTTCCTTCTGGGTTGGAAGGTCAGATAGCAGTCACTTTCGTAAAAAACTCGTGCTTACGCCAATTCCTGGGATTAGGTTGCCAAGCGGACCCCAGCCTCAATGGAGCCGTGGCAAACTGGGACAAATGCTAGGATGATGATGATGATGATTTGAGGAGGTTTTGGTCAGAAATTTGAAACTTGCTCGAGGCGGCAATTTTCCTTCTATTTTGTGTTTAAGCTTCAAACCTATTGATAATAATTAATAAGTGAAACTAGTCATTTACCGGCCTCCTAGCCTAGTTGGTAGTGACCCTGCATAAGAAGCAAGTTCCTGAATTATTGATGTTATCTATGTATATAAATATTTATCTATATCTATATAAGTGTTATATATATCGTCGTCTAGTTCCCACAACACGAGTCTTAATTGAGCTTACTGTGGGACTAGGTCGATCTGTGTAAGATTGTCCCATAATATTATATTGATTTATTAATTTTTCTCCCATCTCCCAACACACAAACGGCGGAACCAATTTTGATGTAGCAGTCTAAGTCTAAGATCCATCGTAGGCAAGTTCCTGCTCGGCTAGGAAAAGAACCGGCCAAGTGCCGGTCTCCCATTATCTATAAAAACTGAAAAAAATCATGTCTGTTGTATAAGCCCAGTCAAATATTTGTTTTATTCTGTATGTAAATATTTGTTGTTATGGCAGCAACAGAAATACATCATCTGTGAAAATTTCAACATTCTAACACGATTCATAATATACAGCCTGCTGACAGACGGACAGACGGACAGCGGAGTCTTAGTAATAGGGTCCCATTGTTACAGTCAAGTGTAAAAATATGGGTTTACTCATCTTACTCAAAAATATGTCCCATAGTATCTTATTCCGTTGTAATAAGTGCGTAGTACCATATTTATGAGACGATTTTTTCGATACGTATTTTTGCACTTGACTGTACCATTTGAGTATGGAACCCTAAAAACGCCCCGAGCGTCCGTGTGTTTGTGAACATGACAATACCAGCTCATACGTTTGTTCCACACGCTCACCGCTGACATTCAAAATCCGAACATATATCGCTCGGGGCGTTTTTTTGTGAAACAGGCACTAGAGTAGTCCACGTCTCATTAACTTACGGCAGTTTGTGGGTAAACCCCTCCCAAAGCCTGGTAGCCGCGGTCGGTTCTGCCTCCTGGCCTGCTTCCTGAAATAACATACACATATTTATTCACAATAAATCTTTCCTGAGACTCTAACATATTAATAATATGTTCACCTTGCAAATTCATATTATATGTGCAGCATAACTGTCATAATGATTTATCGATAAATTAATAACGTTAAGAAGTCCCTAGAACATTTTCATTCCGGCCACTAAAAGTTCTATGTCTGTTCATTATTAACCCCAACAGATACTGGTGTCATATTTTAGGGTAGGGTATATTGATATAGGCTTGCCAGACTAAACGAAAAAACGCCAAAATATTTGTTAACAAAAAATTATAACGGCTCACTTAATTTAAGTCGATTTTTTCGAGCGAAAATTGACTTAAATTACGTGAGTAACCCGTTATATTTTTATTTAATATGAGTCTCACGAAAGTTTTATAGTTAAATTATTTTGATCTTTATTTATCACATTGGGCTGCCACGTACAATCTAAGGCCAATCGAACAGTCTTGGAAATTTTATAGATAAAAAGAATTTAAACGCATACAAAAGTTATACATTCCCGAAGACATACCTCCAAGGATTCCGCCGGCAAGTCCACCAAGTCCATCTGTAATAGATGAATATTGCAATATGTGAGACGTCATTAAGCTTTTACAAGGAGCACGGGGTCACCACACATAAGCGCAATTTTATTCGTAAATTTCTACGATTCGAACAGCACATCTCAATAGTATTCTACACCATTTTGTAGTATAACAATCCAGGTCAACCCCTATAACTTGTTTTTGGGGATATTTTTAATTCACATGAGTAATGATCAAAAACGTTAACTCAAATGAAATAAGCGGTCGCGCTCTCATGCTAAATTATTACGGGAGCGCTGATGTGGGGTGACCTCGAGTTGTACTTATGATCTATCTAGTGGTTGAGGTTATCTGTGGTGAGACGTAAGACGACATTCGGAAGATTGTGGGTGACTTCTGGAGGAGTTTGGCTCCATGAAGAGTGGCGTACATGAAGAGAGGCCTATGATCAGTAGTAGGTCGTAAGAGGCTGAATGATGATGATGAAGACATTATAGTCCGATTTGCAAGCGTCAAAGTGAGGAGATGCTACATGAATATAGTATTTTGTATAAAAAAAACAAGTGCGAGTCGGACTCGCGCCCCATAGGTTCCATACATCACACAGTTTTCACAATGTTTTTGAAGTTAAAACGTCTTTAGCAGCGCTGTGCACTTCTTGTGATGGGGAAAAAATGTTAAACTCGCGACAGGTCACGTGACCGACAGATTCGTCAGATTGAAAATTCGTAAGACGGACACGTGACCTCTGAAGTTCTGAAGTGTTAAATTTTTAATGTAATATAGATTGTCATGTTTGTGTACGATAGCGCAATAAATGAATATTGTTTTTTACCACATAAATGATAGTACTTATACTTACTGATAATTAAAGCAATTCGTGCAAAATTATTCCCTAACCATTCTAAAATATCAAAAATGCACAACGTTAATATTCAAGTTTTCACTTCTCCCGGCACTCCCGGAGTGCACCCCGTTGTTTTTTTTTTTGTTAAGTCCGACTCACGCTTACCCTCCAAAAGTGCTGCTATATTGAAATTGTTATTTATTATACAAGGGCGCAAAGTTGTTGTTTAACCTCTCTTACTGAATCACAATCACATGGTCTTAGAAAAGAAGGATAATGGAAAAATTCACTGCCTCGTCCGATTCCTTTATTTCTAAAACAGCATCGTTAGCAGACGTTGCTTTATACCAAAAGTAATTTAATAAAAAATGTAATTACTTGATAAACCACCACCGGAGCCTCCGCCGAGTCCACTGACACCCGATCTGACACCTCCTGTAAATACAAATTTCATAATTCAAACATCCTTTTTAAAGAGCTCAAAGAGGACCCAGTGTGTTGACGATGAGGGACCTTCTTGTTCCTTTAGCCATCAACACAGTGAATCCTCCTTTTTGTAAAGGGTCGGCAACGCGCATGTGACTCCTTTGGAGTCCAGGCGTCCATAGGTTACGGTAGCTGCTTACCATCAGGCGGGCCGTATGCTTGTTTGCCACCGTCGTGGTATAAAAAAAAACCTGAAACGCAAACCTCGTATACTACGGGGCCCATAGGTGCGGACCGCGAGACTTTTTGTGAAGGAAAGTGCCCCCCCTGAACTAAATCCTGGATCCGCGCCAGCATCCTGCCCATGAAGCTTTATAAACGGTACTTTGACGAAAGAGCGAGGCCGAAAGGGAAATCAAAGTAGGGAACTGCTTTTCGTTCTGTTCTGAGTTATGACGTCATCAGACGATAATGCTAAAATGAGAAGCATTCAAGATGTGTGTCAATTGTGTACCTAACGAGTGCGAGTGAGACACCGCGCTCCCTAGTTTATGCTTTCTATTGGACCGCTATCACAAAACTTTATTGTAGGATACACAATAATAAATTAGACTTACAAATAAAACATACCTGTTTAAAATAAAACTAACCTAAAAACTAAATAAAACCTAAAAAATATCCAAAAAAAATTGGGCCCTTTTGCTGCCGAAAATGCTGGCAGCATTTCCCAGCTGTATCGCAATACTTATGCATTGAGCGAGGAAGCTGCCAGCTCGTCGGTCACCAGTTGAGTCGACGAGCCTTTTAGACAGGTCTTTGAAAAAATTATGGGCACCGTTTTCTATGAACACCAAGTTTTACTGGGTAATAAATTAATAATAATAAGGTTCGAATTAGTTTAGCAAAACGTGTAAATACCAGCTCCATCTTTCAGCGGCGCATTCAGATGTTATAAAATCAAATCGTTGTACTCGGACACAGCAGTCGTTCTGTTAAATGACTGCTAGTAGTGTTCAAACAATACTTATAACATATATATAAGTAGTGGTATAATATATAAGTAGTATATTATAACTCTGATTAATGTACTTCCATTAATGTACCATCGGGTTCATAATTGCATACCCAATTTATGAATGAATTCATTGATAAATTGGGTATGCAATTATGAACCCGATGGTATATTATACCACTGATATTAGTACTCAAATGTTAATAGTTAATATGGACACACTGGCCCCTTCGCACATTATCGGAACGAATAAGCAAGTAGGTGCGGCGGTGGGGCCGAAAAACGAAAGACCTCGAAATACCTGGGGCACTGGTCCCACCAAGAGCGAGTAAGCCAGTAAAGTTAAGCGAGTAGCATTACATTGCGGTTTTTCGAGGTATAGAGTGATCGATCGACCTTTCAAGGCCCGCGATGTAATGCTACTCGCTTAACTTTACTCGCTTACTCGTCGCCGGTGGGACCAGTGCCTAAGGTTCCAACAGTTGCTACATCATAACATTTGCAAGCTACATTGAAGAACTTAAGCTAAATGCACAACCAATTGCTGGCAAAGACAACATGCAAAGTTATTATCTTGTGTGCTAAAGGGAAAATTTTCAGTATTTCTTAGCAATTATCAAACGTTTATAATGTAGGTATTGTTTTTTTTTCTTTTATATAAATTTTTACTCTGTCATGCCGTTCGGAGTCAAAACCCTTGTTCCGTGGGGTCCCAGGGCTCGTTAACTTTTCAAATAGATGTCGAAAACACTGATCTAAACTACTGGTGACCGACGACCTGGTAGCTTCCTCGCGCAGCGCATCAGCATTGCAATACAGCGAGGAAATGCTGCCAGCATCCTTGGCCTTGGCATCCATGCCGCGGTCACCTGATATTTTTGATATTTTTTAGGTTTATTTAGTTTTAGACTTTAGTTTAATTTGCAGTTAATTTTAGTTTTAGTTTATAGGTATGCTTAGTTTTATTTGCTTATGCATTGTTTTCTGCCAATAAATTGATAAACCCCTTAGGTATATTACCACCATATGTTTTTCGAAATTAAAATAAGTTGCTTTCATGTCGTAGAAAATTATTTTAGATATTTAACCAGTTTTGAACTCCAGGTAGCGTTCGGACTTAAAAATATAAATTACCTCCAATCACTTGTCCGGGGAGGCCACCAGCCCCACCGAGGCCGCCGCCGAGACCGCCGAGGCCGCCGGCTCCACCGCCGAGGCCGCCGGCTCCACCGCCGAGACCGCCGGTCACGGCCCCGAGGAGGCCTGTAGCTGCCCCACCAATATTCCCAAGGAGACCTAAGAACAAGCTTTCCTTTGTTTATGACATTTATTTAAGTTTATACTAATATAGTAGTATAGTTTGTCTACAAAAAATAAACGAATGAAAATATTAATTAATAGCATAATTAAAATCAAATTATGCTATTAATTAATATTTTCATTTTCTAGTTATTAGACCTGAGAACAATAACAGCTTTATCAACATTATCAATCTTTCAAACTTGGTCTTTGACAAAAATTCAGAAGGTTAACCTCAAGGTCTGCCAAAGAGCAATGGAACATAGTATTTTGGGCGAGAAAATAAGCGATCGCATTAGAAATACAATACTGCGTTCCAAAACAAAGATACCTGATGTAGCCCAAACAGCGGGAAAACTAAAATGGGACTGGGCTGGACACGTCTGCCGTATGCCGGAAGACTTATGGGCTAAAACAACCACCAAGTGGGTTCCACAAGGCAGAACCCGGCGTCAGGGCAGACCAGGGAAACGTTGGAGCCGAACTTGATGCCTTTCGTGCTGACTGGTGGGAGACTGCACAAGACCGGGATACGTGGAACAAGGAGAGGGAAGCCTTTGCCCAGCAGTGGGACACTCTTAGCTCTTACATAAATAATCCATACTAATATTATAAATGGGAAAGTGTATGTGGTTTGTTTGTTTGTCCGTCTTTCACGGCAAAACGGAGCGACGAATTGACGTGATTTTGTAAATGGAGATAGTTGAAGGAATGGAGAGTGATATAGGCTACTTTTTGTCTCTTTATAATCCCCCACTTCCCTAAAATGGGGGGTGGACGTTTGTATGGTTTGTTACCCCGAATTTAACGCGAGCGAAGCCGCGGGCAAAAACTAGTTATAAATAAATCAGTCTTTCTACTGAGGATCGAAGGGTTTTGTTGAAGACCAGGGTGCGTAGCCCACCTGCCAAACGTCACTGTCGCACTAATATGGAAGAGTGATAGAGAGAGGTGACTATTACGATACGCTACGGAGCGTTAACGATGGACACGTTGGCTACGCACGCAAGTTCCTATACGCTTTCTAACTCTTGCGAAGCGCATGGCCTTTTACATGTGCAGTTTTAATTGCATGTGTGTAGTAATTTGGACACATAGTCTAGCAGGGTCTTGGTACTTGCGCCTTCAACTTTAATTTACTTCTCGTAAATACATATGTATATAGTTTGAGAGGAGGTATTTATCAAAGTGATTCAGGTAATATTATCCTCATCTGCTCACAAATTGCCAAGAAAAATAGATTTTATATTTAAAATAAATAAATTAAATATACGTTTATTTCAGACCATTGCCCATATCGTTGTTAGTAAAGTACAGAATTAATGCTATATACAAATATATTTTTTTTACTTAAATAGGACTTAAATAGTTATGAATTAAATAGGGCTGCAGCATCATTAATAAATAAATAACAATTAAAATTCACTCAACAAAATAATACGACTAGAATTGGTAAGTAATAAATTATAAAATCGTTAATGTCAACAGGTGAAGTATTATTAATTGCTATAAATCAAAAATTTTAAACTACTAGAAATTAAAACATTATAATTTACGTAGCCGGTAATGACCCTGCCTACGAAGCAGGAGGTCCCGGGTTCGAATCCTGGTCAGGGCGTTTTGTGTGTTTATTGGAGTTATTTGTTCCTGAGTTATGGATGTTTTCTATGTATTTATCCATATTTATCTATATATCGTCGTCTAGTACCAATAACACAAGCCTTATTGAGCTTACTGTGGGCCTAGGTCGATTTGTATAAGATTGTCCTATAATATTTATTTATTTATTATAAATTAAATAGAGTGGTTAAATAGAATTGAATTAAATTAAATTAAAAATTGAATTAAATGTAAAATAAAAAAATATTGTAAATATCACATATTTAAAATAAAATTTCACCCGTCAACATTAACAAAACTTGATTGAAAATTATAACTGAAGTAAGTAAGTAAGCAAACTAGAATGGTATTTAAGTGACTAGTTAAGGCTGTCCCGGAGTAACTAGTTATAAGTGTCTTTACTTTGGTAAAGTTACTATTTGGCGTCTGGTCCTTACGATTATTTTGCTCAAATCATTGATGACATCCCTAAGAAATTCTTTGTCCCAAAAGTTGTAGTGAAAATCACTACAAGTCTATACTACTATTTGATTCAGTCACCGCTGTGAACCGTCAACATGGCGCAAATAATTTGTTTTAGATGTCACATATGTATATACACCGTGTCCAAAAAGTTCGAATACACTTTGGAGGTCTTATAACTTTTTTGTACGAATAGTTATTGTAGTGAAATCTGTATTTTATTAAAGCTATACTAATATACAAAATATGCTGCAAATATTTTGGACTAATTCCACCTCTTACCTATTTTACTAGCTGACTACATTTTTCAACTCAATCTCACGCGGCACGCACCGCTTTCAAGGTTATTTCGTCCCAAATATGCTCGATATCTTTTTTTTCACTGTCCATATTTGCTATTTTATAATAATGTGACCTACAAGGCGTGTAAAAATATACCAAATCAATGTAATAAACGCAAATCTGGAGAATGGAGTGGCCGTTTACTTTCGGCAATATAATCATCGAAATTAGCTTTTCTCAAAGCTTGAACAACGTTTGCACTGAGAGTCTATTCGACATGGCATAACTGACAGTCGCATGCGAGACAACTATGATATCACACTTTTGTGACAGTTGATTCATCTAACCACCTACGTTAAAATCAACAGGTCTCACTAGAGGAATTTCTCTATTGGCATGGGCGCCATCTTATTGTTTTGACGTTGACGTCAGTAAATTATGGGAATCCCACGTAAGGCATTTGTTTATCTCTAGTAGGTAAAGAGAGCCTTGAAGCATTTTATGAAAACTCATTTGAAAGCGACATCTCTGAATGTCTTCTGAAACTAAATACGTGTGTGAGTATGTGTGTAAATCATACGTGTATTTTCGTGCTACAATACTAGGCTAGAACTAGGGTAGTCTACATAGACGGCTTACAAGCAATTTTTTAGATTTGACGATGCATTTTTGGGTGTAGCAACTATGACGAAACCTGTGCTTTGGGTAAAAGATATGTGACAAATATTACATATTGAATAAAAATGACTGGTATGAATGATTTTAAGATTTCTTGTAACCAATAAATGTTTTTTGTCACAAGAAATAAAACAATACATTGACTTGTAAACCGACCACGTAGATCCAATATTATGTAGAATAGGTTTAGTGTAAATAAATTATAATATCAAGAATACAACCTTGATATCTATCTCACGTGTTTATATCGAGACCCGAAAAAGTGAAAGATTACAAAATTATAACTAGTGTATGGTTAAAAAAGTGGTATCTTGAGCATTGCGGGGGGCACTAGAAGCAAACAAACTGCTGCCGAGAGTATCACAACATTTTTCACCACGCCACGGCAAAAAAATACGAGCTTAGGTAAATACATAAAACAAAACAAATTAATTCTGCCAAATATTTAAGATTCAAAATCATCGTTCTATAACGTAAAGTAATAACTGTTCTCCCTTGTGAAAAAAAAACAATTTTACTAACGCTTTAAAAAAATCAAGATGCTGATGGTGGTGCTGATGTGGTGAAAAAGCATTCATACACAAGAAAATAATTTTAAGAAGAAAAGAGAACCTAACTACTAATAATATAATTATTTAAATTTGCAATGTTTCTGTCTGTTTTAATACCTACTTATAGTGCTGCAGTCTTCTTTGTTACGTCAACGTCTATGGAAAGTTTGAGGCATTTCAAAAACATCAGAAAATAAATTAAATTCAAGAAATAAATGAATCTTACACAAATCGAACTAAGCCAACAGTAAGTTCAGTAAGGCTTGTGTTATGGGTACTAGACGATATATATATATTAGATAAATATGGATAAATATTTAAATACATAGAAAACATCCATAACTCGGGAACAAATATCTGTGATAAACACACAAACAAATTCCCTGACCAGGATTCGAACCCGGGACCTCCTGCTTCGTATGCAGGGTCACTACCGACTGGGCTAGGAGGCCGTTATTTCTATCGGTAGCCTGGTAGTCAGTGCCTTAAAGGATTGTTTGAAATTTGATACTTCACGCAGATAAACATAGTAGAAAAATGGAGCAACAGTATAGTAATTATCAAAACAAACTCTGGTAGCCTGGCGGCCAGACGCCCGACTTACACTCTAAGGATCGCGGGTTCAAACTTGGCTCCTACTACTGCCTCCTAACTTAACTAAGGTTTTAGACACTTCAAACAATTTTACACATATTCTTCATAGATTCTAATCTAATGTAAGACTCTTATATTACAAAGGTATTCCTAATCCTGAGAGTTGAGGATGTTATGGAAATATAAACATATCAGGTAAATAAATACAGTGCACAGTAGTACTAGTCATAATCCTCATGATTATAACAAATTGCCACTAGCAAGACCCAAGTTTTGAATTACTATTTAGGAGACTCGGGATATGAAAACATTTGGGTCTTCATTTCAAAAAAGAAGTTGACGTTTACTGCAAGTAAATGTAATTGTGTATCTGACTGACTTACGTGTAAGCATGCCCTCCCATTTAGAACATCATATAATTAATGTTCACAAAATATCAATAGATGGCGCTACGTGTATCGATCGAGAGTATTGCAAAATGTATTCTTCAATTTTAGCAGTAAATGTACAATAATCATGTATACATATTATTCTTTGAATGCAAACATCGTCTTTCATACAAATTACATGCTTTATTTGAAAAAAAAAACGGACTGCTAAAAATAACAATTACGAGTAACAGCGCCACCAAACCAGCCAAACACAAAACACCATAGTAAATATAATAACGAAAGCTTTAACTACAACGAACAAGCCGCGGTAGATGGCGCTGCACAAGAACCAATAAAATACGCATCTAAAAGTAAATATAATGTGTCACGAAGTTAGAATATACATAAAAAATAATTTAGCAATAATTAGATATCGAATTAACATCGATACAATAGTAGTTTATGTAACTGTTACGTAATAAGGGTCCTTAAAACATGAGTGAGGTTTTATGAAAAGAGCCGCAGGTGAGTTTCATAATAAGATCACACGAGTGTTTTAAGGCCTAATTACGTACAGTTGCATACACTGCTTTATCTACACTCATATTATTTATTCTAAATGCCTTATTTGGAAACCATAGAATGGCCGCCATTGCACCGCCAGCATGGCCAACTCTCGTGTGCCGGCGGTCGCGCGGGCGCGTGTCGGGCTGTCGGCGGATCCCCGGGAGGGTGCAGGTGTACATTATCTTATCAAAACTCATAGCACATTGAGCATGAAAAGTTAAAATTACGTTACTGCTACGGATAAAAAGCTTATCATAGTAAAATCGGTCGTGGTAATGCTAGCCATTGCCTACCGTTTTCGAACACGTTTTAGAGAACTTACAATATGAGTGTAGATAAAAGGTTAAATGTGCCGCCCTCAAAGCGAAAACATTTAGTATCATTTTTAAATGTGTGCGTCCTTAAGACGGCGACATGCGCACACTAACGCATGCGTAAATATGGTCAGCAAGCTAATTACTTACACTGCGATATTCTCTCTAATATTTGGCCAAATAGAATCTTGCCAGGCTTTATTACATTATACAAACAATTATATTTAACTTGATACCTTTTTTATGTCGATGTCATCATCGATCTCATGAGTAGCATCAATAATAAAATTTACCTACGACTATTATTTTTCTGACTTTATTTTTTTTTAAGTTAATGGTTAATAATGATTTCTTTTAACATTAAATTAAATACAGTACAAATTTAAAATCTTCATCAAATCATTCGGATCGAAATCGAAATAATCTGCTTTTTAGACAGGATCATAAAATCAACAACTAAAATAAGCCTGAATATAATAGTTCTCCTGAAATATTTTACATTGAACTCGTATTTAAAATAAAACATTATCTTTATCTTTTATCAAGTCTGTTGACGCTGCCGAGCTATTCGCGTTTCTTTACGTCCATCAATAGATGATCCCTATGTGAACCGCCACACGGTACAAGCAGGTGTCTAAAATTGAATGGCCACAAACAACACGCCACAAGGCCGCCACGGCGCGGTACCTAGAAAATAGTAGCACTTTTCTCACAATATTTGCCAACACTACTTACTCTGTCTTGCATGCAATTTTCGTTTTGATCGCTTCGCACTGCATATTTTTGTCAAGAGAAAATATTTTACTACCCTTAGAGAATTCAACCAACCGGAGCGGCCATGTCTGTTATTTTCTATCCAAAAAGTCTGCCGATTTTTACGGGGGAGGGGAACGTTAAATGTATGGTTATTCGTACGTAACGTACAAATAGCCACGTCAGATAAACGTCAGTCCATACAATAAATATGACCACTGGTCATATATTTTCGGTAGAGGGAAACACCTGTCAATGGCCGCTCCGGTTGGTTGAATGCTCTAAGGTTGCACCTTTGCCTTTATTTGTGTTTCTGGTATTATTCCTAAACTTTCGCAAGACACAAGACGGCATTTTGACACATATATTTCGTGACATGAACAAATTTATGAGAGCGGTGTAGCGTCGAACGTGTGAAAAGTCAGATTTGACCTTGGGTTTAAAACATTGAATCTCTTCATTGCTGCATGGTTACGTCATTCCGCCACAGTTATAATATAAATAATCAAACAGTATTCTTTGACCTTACGTTAGTTATGATATTTTTCTGGTACGCAATGCTTGCTCCGAGGTAGGTTGTCCTAGATATATGGATGGGTTTTATTATACCAAATTTATATTTTATCTGTGTAAGTAACTAGGTATAACTAGGTGTGTAGGTACTAGGTAGTCTAGGTACTGTTTTAGGTAGCGTAGGTTATTTTTTTAATCATTGATTTATGTTATGCTCTTCGAATACCAGAATCTATTATGATTTATTATGAGTATAATGTAACATTTCGAAAATATAAAACAAGAATAGAACACGTTAGGTACAATTTTACAGGTATCGGATATTTAAAAACGCACAAATACTTAAGTAGTGCTTTTATATTGTCAATAATATAAATTTATTACCTAGTGTCATTACATGAAGATAATGTGTTCCTATCTAGACAACTAAATACATAATTTTAAATATAATCTGATAAAATAAAATTAACTAAGAATTTATAACATGTTGCAAAAATATAATTAACTAGTACTGCAAACGTAATTAAAATTAAACATTTGTCAAATACAAGCTTATGGCCTGACACCTGCGGGCCTACCGCGAATCCGTCTCTATCGCTCTTGCATATTCGACGAACGGATAATAAATATCTTTCACCTTTTTTTTATCTATTATCTTTGAAGTGGTTCACGGTTCTAGCCCTGAAGTTAGTTACCTACTCTAAAATCATAAGAGTAATCGGTAATTGACTACTGTAGATTACTTACTTACATTACAACTGTGACTTGCCGTCGTGTGTAGCATGACACCATAAAGTAAGTATGACACCTATAAGCGGGCCTATCGACTCTCCCGAAGTCCCGAGTCCCATTCTGCGCCCCAGTTATTTTGATCACATGTGTGAGCACAGCCGAGTCAAGTTTTCGAGTAGCCACTGTAACTTGAACTATAGTTTTATGACAACTATGCGTAGTCGAGGAGCGCTCTTATACTGGTTTGTCAAATCATCTTAGCTACGTAGGCCAGTGAATGTGTAAATATAACCGGATTCACATTTGTCTTTATTTCTGGTCAGTACGCACCTGCGTAGGTACATACCTACCTACGTTAAAAATGGCCAAGTCTTGATTTACTTTCATTCAGGCTGTGTGACATTTAAAATGATATTATATGCACCTAGAGTATTTTCAAACCTTCTTAGTTTTCATGTATTAAGTGTTAATAATAATAATAAAATCGACCAGTACCAAATTACCAATGGTTTTGTTACTAAACGATTTAAAAATACTTATACATATACAAAGCTCAAAGAGGACCCAGTGTGTTGACGATGAGGGATCCTCTTGTTCCTATAGCCGTCAACACAGTGAGTCCTCCGTTTTGTGAAGGACCGGCAACGCGCATGTGACACCTCTGGAGTTGCAGGCGTCCATAGCCTACGGTAGCTGCTTACCATCAGGCGGGCCGTATGCTTGTTTGCCACCGTCGTGGTATAATTTCCAAGCTATTATGAATTATAAAGGTGGCATTCTGATGTAGAGATTGTATACCTACTAGCGAGTAGCGCGGTTTCTTTCATTTGCATCGCATGCACGTATGATAACCACTAAAGTTCTGGGGGAGAGGGGGAAGGGGATAGAGGAGAGTAAATAATAATAATAAATATTCTTTATTGTGCACCAAATACGAAAAGAGGAATATATACAGCGAATACTGGTCCTACAATCTTTATATAATTAATGCATAATTATCTTGTAACCACCGATAGTAGTGTCGTATTTTTACTTTGCGAACTTGGCCGTCTACTTTACTACGGTGTCTTTTCTAGGTGCAGTACCTGCCTACCTAACGAGGGCTATAAATATACATTATTTGAATACCATATCTGGGCGCCTGTAAAACGCCATCTAGTGACACTTAAACATATTAGTATAAGTAACAGGCAGCTAATGTGTGTTGTAGATATAATAGATGTCGCAACCGCAACATCAATTTCCTAATAGATCGGTGCCGTCATCTGTTTAGCGTTTTATGAACTAAAGTTTGGATACCGTTCTTGGATACTTAGGACGGGATCGCTTGGGACTATGGAGTTTGGGCGTCTGTATTAGTTATATGGTCTGTGGTGTAAGTTATATTCCAATATTATATCATATTATATTTCTTATATAATGAATTGATATGGTTACACATGGCACTTTAAACTATACATACTTGTTTCTTTAAATATCGTTTTTTTTTTAAGGGTGTTCAGTTTTTCAGCTGCTTTCGCCACCGCATCTGTATGTTTATTGGATCCGGTGAGGTGAGAAGCCGCCAGTGTGTCTACGCATGTAGTATCCCACATGCACATGTGCATGGGGAATGGCTATACAGCCGCATACAGTCAGGCGTTGTAGGAGATTTATTGCTAGTGGCTTGCTTAATCTGAGGAAATCTACTCTAACATAGCATCCAAATTACACAAAATAATGCAGAGCACAGTGAATGCAGGGCACTGTAGAGATATTCCCAACAGCAGGGTGGAAGAACACCTACAACTCATCGCACTTTTTGATGTTTATCCATTCGCTCCTCGGCCAGATATCGACATTTCTTTTATGGCATGTTAATTGAACTTTAGGTTAAATAGGTAATGCCAATCATATTATATTTTAACAGTTATATATTTTTAATAAATACCTACAATTAATAATCATAAAAATTATAAATATTAATGTGCTCTCAGTTAAAATGTCTTAAAATCATATCAATTTTATAATTACTTCTAGAGGTATCTTACCTAGTTTGAATAGTCAGAAATCAACTTCGCGCAAAAGTTTCGTGGGGGCAATTACTAGAGGTCGCCTCCATCATTACTATCGGTAGCCTGGTAGTCAGTGCCTTAAAGGATTGTTTGACATCTGATACTTCACTACTTAAACATTATAGATACTGGTGCCGGCTATACTGTAAATTTATCAAAAATCTAAAATTACCGGTCGGCTTCCATATAGCGTTGACAGCGTTGTAGAGCCCATCACGGAGATATTGAAAACATAAGTCTTAAAGGTCGTAAATGGGCGCTAGTATGTGTGGCGTCAAGTTAAAAATACAAAAAAAAACCGGCCAAGAGCGTGTCAGGCCACGCTCAGTGTAGGGTTCCGTAGTTTTCCGTCCGTCACAGTAAGTGTCCCCACTTAAGAGTTAAAATAACACCGCCATGTAGGATATGATATGAGCGTTCCACGTACAGCGACATCTATCGGCAAATTAAGTAAACTATTGCGCGCGAGCTTAAAGTATGGAAGATGATTTTTATGGGATAATTCTTTATTGCGTGAACCGATTTTCACCGTTTTTACTTTATTTGAAAGCTCGTCATTTCATTGTGATTTTGTAGAAATTACAGGTATAATAAACACCTGCTTATACGGTTAAATTACAAACTTATTTCAGAAATTATTTTGTATTTTTTTTTCAAAAACTATTCAACCTATCAAGTTCAAAATAATTTTCCAAGAAAGTTTTTAAAAAGTTCTACTTTTGAATTTTTTTTTATATTTTTAAATGTTATGGTTCAAAAGTTAGAGGGGACACATTTTTTTTTACTTCTGGAGCGATTATTCCCGAAAATATTTACATTATCAAAAAATTATTTTAGTAAACCCCTTTTGAATTTTTTTTTATATTTTTAAATGTTATGGTTCAAAAGTTAGAGGGGACACATTTTTTTTTACTTCTGGAGCGATTATTCCCGAAAATATTTACATTATCAAAAAATTATTTTAGTAAACCCCTATTCATTTTTAAATACCTATCCAACAATATATCACACGTTAGGGTTGAAATAAAATAAAAAATCACTCCCCACTTTACGTATAGGGGAGGTACCATAATAAAAAAAAAAACACTTTTTATTTTATCACTTGGTCGGCGTGATTGATATACATATCAGTACCAAATTTCAGCTTTCTAGTGCTAACGGTCACTGAGATTATCCGCGGACGGACGGACGGACGGACGGGCAGACATGGCGAAACTATAAGGGTCCTAGTTGACTACGGAACCCTAATACGTTATTTTATCGTTACGCTTAAATTTTGACACACGTCGAAGCCCACTTACTTAACCACCCACAAAATCTACATACTTACCAAATTTAAGGCCATTACGGTGGGCGTATAAGGTTTTAAGACCAGTTGAAATCGCAATTTGTTGAGCCTTAATTTATTTTTGAGCTTACTGCTCGAAATTTTTACAGAAGCTATAAGACCCGTTTAGTAAGAAAATACCAAATTTAAGACCATACCCGTGGGCGCATAAGGATTTAAGACCATTTTAAGAAATAGTCGGCTTCATAACATCAACTGTAAGACACTCCTCCGTCTACAGCTCAGCCAGCCTCGTAGGTAAAGTCACTAAAATCTTACAGGACCCCCACCCCCAAACCATGGAACTGTGGGCTTAGAGGAGGCCAAAAAATCTTGGTGAAGTGGTTGGTGGGTCAGGATGTTTTTACCCATCCAAATTGTCAATGGAGCTGGGAAGAGGTATTGTGCCAAATTTCTTATGAGTCACTCACTCCTAAGCCGCAGCACTGGCTACCGGCTTACAGTGTGGTCAGCTTTTCCAGACACTGTCAGTAATAATGACATTAATTCTCTACTCATCTTGCTCATCCTTCATTCATATACATAGAAAAGGATGGGTACAGAAATATTGACATTATTACTGGATAGAAATAAGTCAAATAATAATAACATTAAATAATTAAATGGCACGTATTGTGCCAAATTTCTTACGAGTCACTCACTCCTAAGCCGCAGCACTGGCTGCCGGCTTACCCGTCACCAAACAGGAGGTTTGGTGACGGGTGGACAGCTTTTCCAGACACTGTCAGTAATAATGACATTATTTCTCTACTCATCTTGCTCATCCTTCATTCATGTATATAGAAAAGGATGGGTACAGAAATATTGACATTATTACTGGATAGAACTAAGTCAAATAATAATAACAATAAATAATTAAAATACTTCAAAAAAAAAATTATCTATATATATAAATGAACAAAAATGTATAACATAAAAAAGTTAAAAACTAAAATAAAAACGTTTTCTAAGGCTTTTCCACAAAGTATGCACTTAATGAATACACACAAATCATATGTCAGTTAACCAGTGATCGCACCGGGTAGTTCGGTTTAACTGGTCCCTATGCACAACATTACATTGTTGCATTGCGCTTGGTGTTACCGAGCGCCTTTGTTCTTAACTCGTCCACCAGTTTTTGCATTCTACCCTCTCCTATTTAGCTTGAAGATAAATATTGTTTTCTCAGTAAGTGATTTATGTAAATATTTTAGACAAATAAATGTCTTAAACCGTATTGTGTCTGGACCGGCACCTGATTGATTGAAATCTGATTCCGGCTTTGAGTCCGTGTTTGTGCTCCACACAGGTGTTATTGCGGTACTTAAGTAAATACCACATGCGTGCCTGTGGGATGCTATATGCGTAGACACACTGGCGGCTTCTCACTTCACCGGAACCAATAAACAAGCAGGTGCGGTGGCCAAAGAAGCTGAAAAACTGAAGACCCATAAAAAACGTAGTCGAGACCCTTGGCGCGTGGGGACCCAGTGCTCAGTAACTTTTTAAAGAACGCAAAAAGAGGCTCGTCGTCTCAATTGGTGACCAAATAGCTGGCAGCTTCCTCGCTCAACTCATAAGTTTTGCGATACAGCGGAGAAATGCTGCCACCATCCTCGTTTGCTAGTTTCTAACATGTCGATACATATAATATATATCGGAACCTCGACAAAACAAATACCCACGGTAAATACCCCGTTTTAAATAATTGCGTTCTACGACGTTAAAAAAAATGATTTATTTAGAACGTCATATAAATATTGAATACCATTTTTTTTCAAAAATAAAAAAATATAAGGATGAACATTTAAAGCATTCTTTTAGAAACATGAATGAATGAATGAATGAAAGATTTATTCATGACAATTACAAAAAACATAAGTGTGAATTGAAATGATTTTTAACATTGTACTGTAAAATAAATTGTATGGCAACCATACACATAAACGCAACATTTCACTGTAAAAATAGCAATTTCATATTTTTTCCATACTTTAAACAGGGCAACTATGTGATCGTGACGTCACTTTTGCACGTCATTTTGGAGCGTTTTGAGAAACAAATGCAAATCTCGGACTTTAAGTCTCATTTCTGACTTTTCAGTTTGCTTTAACGCAATTGGCCCCATATAGACATTTGATCCTCACAACAAAACGAATCGATTGATACCATACATGAAAAAAATTCACCATGCCTATATTGTATGCTCCCACCGGAATTTGGTATGTAGGTTATTTGAAGTAGACTTTACCGTAAGTACAAATTTGGAGCGGTAAAACCACTGATTAATTAACGTTATTTTCTTGTATTTTCAACTTGACGCCATATGATATGATATGATATTTATTCAAAAACAATTTACATCGTGTTATACATACTAGCGCCCATTTAAGACCTAGTAAGACTTATTTTTTCATGATCTCGAAGATGGGCTCTATATCGCTATATGGAAGCCAACCGATAAGATTTTTGATAAATTTACAGTGGGGCGGGCTAACAGGGTGTAATCTAATCTGTGTTCGTATCACGGATTTATATGAAGTGGATCTTTTTCTTAAACCTTGTCCCTAACCAAGGATGTGCATTTCTGTCATTGAATTTGACAACTAGTATCCGATACGTTTGCCTAAGTGAGAAAGAGAACTTGCCATGCGTGAAGAAGGGACAACATGATTCGTAACGTCAAAGAGGGACCTCTGTATAGTACTATTGTTTACTCGGTGCCCTAGCCACAGTTGAAAATTATTACCGAGTAAGAGTCGTTCATAGGCGACTAGCATAAAACCGGCCAAGTGCGTCGGACCACGCATAATAGAGGGTTCCGTACCTTCCATGGAATAAGAACCAAACTAATACCAGAAGGTCGTATCTGATACATATGGAAGAAGTTTTTTGGAAATAACTCAAAAATGGCTGAACTGATAATGTTCAAAATAATTTTCGTAAAAAGTATGTAATAGAAAAATAAGATAATCTTCTAAAAATTTTTTAAGTTTATTATATGGACTTAGGGTTCGTTACGGGGGGGGGGGGGGGGGGTTCACTAAAGTTTTCTGACTTTCGAGGCGATTATTTCTGAAAATATTCACTAAATCACAAAATACCAAAGAAAAAAGATGAGTCCAAATCTGACTATTGAAAATAAATTACATACAAGTTTGATATACTTTCTTACCTGAACTGTGTCTTCTACATAAATTTGCAAATTATAATAATCCATCATCAACAGTTAGAAACAAACTTTGAATTTAAATAATATAAAAAAAAGTACTTAAGTGATTCTAGTATACAATAAACATACTATTTCTAAATTATACTTAGAGATGTATAAGGTCTCCATGTGTCTTGAATAAAAAAATATGGATAATCAAGCACCGAATGTTGTGTCTAAAGCCAATTAAACTAAAATTAAATATGATTAATAAAAAGTTACGTAATTGTGTGGCCCCAGTTAGCCTAAACAGACCGGTCTCCACAAACAGCACCCGTTCACGAGTATGACGCATATCTCAGCCATCGCCTCCCTCAACCTTTCTTCGGGAAAGTGGCGACCCGATCAACGACGCCACCATAAGCAGAGCCTTTTAAGCGAGCGTGACATGTTCAAGCTGGCGGGCTTTATTAATTAATAAAAACTAGCCACGTTTAGTCTGGTGAGAAACAATATTCTGTGCTCGTATTTTACATGCGTGAACTAAATTACAATATAAAAGTGACATAGAGATGTACATGTCTCTAAGCGTCAGGATCATTAAATATATATCTATACATATAAATATTTGCGAATGCAAGACTTAGAGATGTATAACGTCTCTAAGTGTCCAAATACTAAATAAACACAAAAAAAATAAAAACGAAAAACAGGTAATACTGGACACTAGTAAAGTTGCTTCATAGAGTAATGTACCTAATAATTTCTCAATTTGTATTGTACTAACCATATCAAGCTACAGGCTTAAAGGCATTGTTATCCTCAATGAATTCCTTTAAAGTATACTCTCTCCTCAACAAATAGCGCTTAACATAAGACTTGAATTTATTTAGTGGCAAATTCACTACATCAGCGGGGACTTTGTTATAAAAACGTGTACAGTTCCCAGCAAAAGACGTACGAACCTTACCGAGGCGGTGGCCAGGCTCAGCAATCTTATCTTTATTTGTAGTGTTATAGTTATGGATATCACTGTTGAGCTTGAATTCATTGATGTTTTTCCGCACATACATAATGTTTTCAAGTACGTATTGAGATGCTACGGTAAGAATATTTGCCTCTTCAAATTTTCCTCTTACGGATGCTCGACCGCGCATTTTATAAATGCCACGTACAGCTCGTTTTTGTAGCACAAATATGGTCCCAATATCAGCTGCTTTACCCCACAACAGAATTCCATACGACATAACACTGTGAAAGTAACTGAAGTATACCAGCCTACCAGCCTACCAGCCAGGATATTAGGGGAAAAATTGTTTTTTGTAATTTAGTTACATGGAGCGCCCCCCATAAAAATATTTTCTCCTTCAATTTAACTACATATAGTCTGTCCAGCCAACGAACGCAGTAGCAATGAACAGCGACCAAAAGTATGACAACACTAAGAATCAGTGAAAAAAGCAGCAATGATCATCAAATTCTATATTTTTAATTTTAGTTGGTATTTCCACCCCTTTCATTACGTGACATTCACGGTGTGTAAAAAGGAGACGGATATATTTCGTCTGATCTGTCATCAACTGTAACAAATAATCTGGTTGAGGCAATTGACATATGCCATAAAAACGAATTTAAATTCAATGTAGAACGTTGCAGGAGTTCTATCTCACTCGCGCTTAAGACGAGAGAGTGAAATGCACTAGAAACAAATTCAATGTAAAAGATATGCGAATTGAAATGTTCGTCACGAACACGGTGTCTCATCACAAAGGGTTGGCACATGTACGTATTTTGAATTTGCCGCGCTTTTCTACTGAAAAAATGGTTTGCCAGACTATAATTAAATAGCGGCATGAAAAATACAACTTATGTCTAAATTTTATTTTATTCGTCTTATAGTTTCCGAGTAAAATGGCTGTGACATACGGACAGACGGACTGACGGACAGACAGACGGACATGACGAAACTATAAGGGTACCGTTTATGCCATTTTGGCTACGGAACCCTTAAAAGTACTAAAAACGGTCCGATAGAGAGCATAATATTGGGGGGCGAAACCTCACTCGCACTCGTTACAAAATTGTCACATTTGACACATATTCACATTTTGACTGTCTGCTGACGTCATTACCTCCTTAGTCAAAACGAGACACTCCCTTAGATAAGCTTCTCTGTCGGCCTCACTTTGTGACCGAAGAATGAGATCCACTTCTTGTACATCCATGGTTCGATACCTACGTATACCTACTAAAAAAAACCACCAAACTCTCTGCCATGGGGTTCCCTACGTCCTGTCAACATATCTAAAATGGTGGCCATAGCCATAGACAAAACGCTCTAGCGAGACCTACTGACAGCTTGACAGTTAGGTGTATCACTCTATCACCTAGTGAGACAACTGTGAGAGCAACGTCTTACAGTTTGGCATCTCGAATAGGGGCCCTGTTTTGAGCACAATTTTGTGAGAAAATAATTTCATTTTTATTCCTAAACACAGTTTTCAAATTTTCAGGAGCGTTTTGCGACGAAAACCTCTGATTTATAATTATCATTATTAATGTGAGACTTTATCGGTAAATATAACGAAATTTGGCCCCACATATTTAACTGAACCCCACACTACCACCAATAGTTCCCTCTGGAGTCTGGGAACATTGACCTCATGGCTTAGGCTGTTTTTTATACTTGCTGCTCACAAACGACCGTTTTGAGCATTGTAAGGCTATTTTAATTCAATGAGTTTCTCGTCAGAAAATCAACTCCTTCCTGCGTGCCAGGAATGTATTGAGTTGGATTATGTACTCTAATTTTCTCGATTGCTACGGAAAAACGATGAACTTCACGTTTATTGTAGCTATGATATCCAGGATCCACCTCGAAAATACCACGTAAGGATCTCCTCAAAATTTTCAGATCGGCAGTTGATTTTTGGATAAAGCGGCTTTTGTCCTCTAAACTCGCACTCTCACGATATTTAGTATTTTAATGGTTCTAGCTGCGTAGCTGACCAGATTTTTTCCTGTCTTCTAAAGAGGAGCTATTTTAAGACCTTCTCATTGTTGTGTAAACGAGATTGCGTTTGATTCCAAAAAGTTTTAAGGCCTTGAAAAAACACCTTTGCAGTCGCCATTACGAAATTTTGTACTAAATTGTTAATCGAAAGTACTTCATTGAAGAGTGAAGACAAATTTCAAGTCCTTGGCGTTTTTTACTATTACATTATGTTCAAGTTAACTTATTCTTTAGATTCATATAATAAATGGATGGCCTGCAGCCTGTATGCCTTCAGGGTCAACGCAAAAATATGTGTATTCGAACTTATTGGACAGGGTGTAGTAGAATACATAATAGACGGAGAGCTAGCCAGACACAATAATGAGAGCGACGAAACCCCTCTCGTTAGTTTGCTGTACTATGACTATTTCTAGATTCGGACATCTGGCAGCTGTAAAGTGGTGGAGGTTAAATAATTAAAACCACTTTAAGAATACAAATCCTAGAGTTCTGGTTTTGATGCAGTATCACAAGAAATTATATAAATGATTCGAATATATCATTGCCAAAACTTTCTGATGGGGGGAAGTAGTCCAAAACGACGTATAATGTAAATAGCGTGTAATGTAGTTTGTCGCCTACTTTCAGTCTCCGAAATAATACGCATTTTTTGTTCTAATGTCAAAATATAGGCCCTGTCCTTTACAACTTCGGCAGTTTTTACCTATATTGGTATTACTTTTTTCCAATACAAAAATTTTGCTAGTCTGTCACTCTGAACTCCACCCATTAAAAGCTGCTAGATGCCCGGATCTAGCAATAAGGATAATATTGCATCTTAAACTTATATAGATGTCATATACAAAGGAAAAAGTGACTTAGGCCTTTGTATATGACATCTATATAAGTTTATGATTTATATAGTAGTGTGTCTACTTAAAAAAACAAATCAAAATATTTATTTAAAAAAAATTGATTTGTTCTTCAGTTATATTGCATCTTAATAGACGGGTTTCGTTGCTCTTATTATTGTGTCATATCTGACGTGGCCAGCTCTTAGTCCATAATTAATCAACGGCTCAAATGCAATATTGAATCTGTATAATACGTAAGCGTCGCCGTCAAATGGTACCTTTACCAAAACAATGACACATTTTAATTCCTTACCGCCGGCTCCCCCCACTCCACCTGCTGCCCCGAGGAGTCCTGTGGCCACATTATTATTATTATTAATGACTTATTAAACAAATACAATAATAATATTACTGCTAAATAATTTATCGACATTGTCTCACAAAACTAAATAAGAATAGAATAGAATTAACAATCAAAATACGACAAAACTCGAAATTTGCCGGACAGTTTTGAAATTTGGTGTGTATGTTGATTAGAGGTCCCGTTTTATTGTCCACACCTTTTGACATTTGAGGACCTCGAGGAACCGCCAGCACCTTGGAAAATGTCCTCTATCCTGAAGAAATTCGCATGTCCCTCCGAATCTGCGCACTATATGAAAATATGATCTAGGACAATATTAAAGCACATTAAATTCTACATAGAAACATGCGTACTCTTTTGCTGAAAAATGCACCTCCTTAGAGATATCAATTGAGGAAGTGAAGTGTATCGTCAATGCCTTTCCAGGGGATATTCTCATGATATGTAACTTGTGAGAATACAAAGTTAACGTTTATTTATGGTTTTGTATGTCAGCTACACCAATATCAACATTTTAACCGACTGCGACAAAAACAGTAAGTAAGGTAATGGTTTCAAAACTGAAAACTGAATACACCCTTTAGCCTATAATGCTAAGCGGATTTCTACAAGTGACATATCCTTTAATTCCACTTGATCTGAACAATGAATCCACACTTATATATCTAAAAAAAAAAACAATGTGGCGGCCGCAAAAGGTCACCAAATATGAAATCATGTTTTTCCCTTGGTGCCTAAACTATTGCGCGGATTTCAATGAAAGATACACCAGGAGGTCTGTAATCAACACACCAGTGCCATGCAATGCAAATTTTCTAAAAATGTATGAAGGATAAATCACTTAGACTAAAATAATTTGATGATAAAACCCTATTTTTGCTCTTAATTAGAGGTCATTCAATAGTGGCAGCAATGAAACTCGACACCTATTTTCTCTGGGATCCTAGTATGCATGTCTGAAAACAAGAGCTTCGAGGACCACCAGAGTCGGTTGCCATCATGCAAAGTATATCCATTTTTAGGGTTCCGTACCTCGAAAGGAAAAAACGGAACCCTTATAGGATCACTTTGTTGTCCGTCTGTCTGTCTGTCTGTCTGTCTGTCCGTCTGTCTGTCTGTCTGTCAAGACAATTTTTCTCAGGAACGCGTGGAGGTATCAAGCTGAAATTTATAGCAATTACTTAATTCTATTGTTCCTTAGAGCTGTGAAAAAACCAAACTTAAAAGCCAACGCAATCAAAAGATACAGTCGTTTATGCTGCAAATTTTACAGTTTTTCGGCACTCGCAAAACCTACGGGGTACTTCCTGTGAACTCACAAACTTGAAATTTGGCACGAAGCAACGTCATATAGCATAGACAATGGAAAAATTACAAAAAGTAGAAATTTTTAGTAAAATCATACAAAAACATATTTTTTAAATTTTAAACTTACTACCTTTTTCCTCTTAACCGCGTGGAGGTATTAAATTGAAATGCATGTCAAATACTCAAGGCTATAAGACCTTTTAGATGTAGCAAAACCAAACTTTTATTTCAACGCAATCAAAAGAAATAGCAATTTAAGTCGCATATTTAGAAAATGAGTACTCGCAAGAAACTCAAAACCTAAAGGGTACTTCCCGTAAACTCAGAAACTTGAAACTTGGAACGAAGAAACTTCATGTAGCACAGACAAAGGAAAAATTACGAAAAGTAGACATTTTTAGTAAAATCATACAAAAAATATTTTTATTTAATTTTAAACTTACTACCTTTTTCCTCGTAAACGCGTAGAGGTATTAAATTGAAATTAGTAATAAACATACTACAACTTTTGCTTGTTATAGGTTTGTACGGAACCCTAGGTGCGCGAGTCCGGCTCGCACTTGGCCGGTTTTTAGTTTTTTTGCACGCTTACAAAAAATTTAATCGTTATGCAATGAATGTATATGGCAAACGAAACTACATTAAATTCCACACAAAAAAATGTACAACACCACATCACAAAAATGTATCCTTCTTTTAGAAATATAGTTCAGAAGTCAACATTTTGAGTTGGTGTCCAAACTATTAGCAGATTTCAACTAAGGATACATTCGGCAATTGATAGGTTTTTGATAACCCATTACTACAAGAAGGCTAAGTTTTTGAGATATGGTGTTGTACACTTTTTTTAGTGGAATTTAATGATGTTTCGTTGGCCATACACATTCATTGCATAACGATTACATTTTTTGTAAGCGTGCAAAAAAACTAAAAATGGATATACTATGCATGATGGCAACCGACTCTGGTGGTCCTCGAAGCTCTTGTTTTCAGACATGCATACTAGGATCCCAGAGAAAGTAGGTGTCGAGTTTAATTGCTGCCACTATTGATTGACCTCTAAGTAAGAGCGAAAATAGGGTTTTATCATCAAATTATTTAGTCTTAGTGATTTATCCTTCATAAATTTTATAAAATTTACATTGCATGGCACTGGTGTGTTGATTATAGACCTCCTGGTGTATCTATCATTGAAATCCGCGCAATAGTTAAGGCACCAAGGAAAAAACATGATTTCATATTTGGTGACCTTCTGCGGCCGCCATATTGTTTTTTTTTAGATATATAAGTGTGGATTAATTGTTCAGATCAAGTGGAATTAAGGGATATGTCACTTGTAGAAATCCGCTTAGCATTCTAGGCTACAGGGTGTATTCAGTTTCCAGTTTTGAAACCATTACCTTACTTACTGTTTTTGTTGCAGTCGGTTAAAATGTTGATATTAGTTTAGCTGACATACAAAACTATAAATAAACGTTAACTTTGTATTCTCACAAGTTTCATATGATGAGAATATCCCCTGGAAAGGCATTGACGATACACTTCACTTCCTCAATTGATATCTCTAAGGAGGTGCATTTTTTTAACAAAAGAGTTTCTATGTAGAATTTAATGAGCTTTAATATTGTACTAGATCATATTTTCATAGAGTGCGTCGATTCGGAGCGAAAAGTGAATTTCTCCAGGATGGAGGAAAAATAAAAGATTACAGGGCACGATTCGACATGGCAAACTATGAGCCGTGGATGTCACACTTGTATCGTTAGTGGATAGAGTGATATCCATCCTGTCCACCCGTGTCCACACCTAACTGTCAAGCTGTCAGTAGGTCTCGCTAGAGCGTTTTGTCTATGGCTATGGCCACCGTTTTAAATATCAATCTTGAGTGATTCCACCCCGATTTCAACTGTCACAAAAGTGTTATATCATAGTGTCTCGCAAGCGACTGTCAGTATATCGAACCGTGACCCTGGATGTGCCAGGGGTCTCCGCACTAGGCTTCGCCTGTATCGCGGTGAACCAGTTACATTTAAACTTAAGAACTAAGTTAACGGCCTGTTAGGCCAGTCGGTTGTGACCCTGCCTACGAAGCAGGAAGTCCCGGATTCGAATCCTGGTCAGGGCATTTATTTGTGTGTTTATCACAGATATTTGTACCCGAGTTATGGATGTTTTCTATATATTTAAGTATTTATCTGTATCTATTTACTATATATATCGTCGTCTAGTACCCACAACACAAGCCTTATTGAGCTTACTGTGGGACTAGGTCGGTTTGTGTAAGATTGTCCTATAATATTTATTTATTTATAACTGCAAGATCAGCTTGACTGTGGAATCCACTGTCGCATACAAAAACAATTATTGAAGATATGTTTTAAGTAATGCTTTTTCAATATTAATATAATTTATATTTAAATGACATTTAGTAATGATATATTTTTATAGTTCGTGCACTTACTCGTATAGTTTACCTATGTTTTGTCTAATAACTTGTCGGCTAATTTCGGTTCGTCTAATTTCAGCTCATCTAAATTCACTTTGCATACATATTCACTTCGTCTAATTTTCATTTAGACGAATTTCACTTCGTATACTATCCATTTTGTATAATGTTGTTTCGTCAAGTTTTAATAAAACCTAGTTGTTATAATGTCATTATATGGAATATTCAATTTGTATAATTTTATTTAGTCTTAAGCTTAGATTGCACGAGTTTATTACGTTAAATTTCTGCACTAGCCTATTCTAACCAAGTCTATTCGTTGTTGGTGAGGTTGCAGTTCTAACCTAACCCAACCTTTCTTGGTAGCCATTTGTTTTTGTTAAGGTCGCAGTTTTAACCTAAACTCTCTCACTTCGTTCGAGCGCCAGAAATATCTCAGGTGAAATGGGTCACTTTCAACCCTTAGTTAACAATCTACTATTTCTTACCGCCCGCAGCTCCCGTTACTCCTCCGAGTATGTTACCCGCGCCACCACCGCCTCCGCCAAGGAGCGCTCCTGTGGGATTAAATTATAAGTAAACATATTCGGAGAAAAACTTAATATGAAACAAAGCCAGAGCCGTAGCCAGGGTTAAAATTAAGATAATGTGCATGGCCCATTCTAACTTTATAATTTTAAACAAAAAACAACCGACTTCACTTAGCCTCCACCTTTCCAAAAGGAAATGTTCGAGCTACTGTAAAAAATATTTAAATCACTATAGGTGTGCCTGTAATATTTGAAAAGTTCCCTCGATTTCTCCAGGATCCCATCATCAGATCCTGTAAGTATACTCTTTCAAACAAAAAAAGAATTTTCGAAATCGGTCCAGCCGTCTTCGAATAATCGGTGTACTTACATTGATAACCTCCTCTTTCGAAATCTTGAAGTCAGTTGAAAACACGTTATGACACGATAGATCCAACTTCAATACAACTACAATGCATTAACTACACTGTGTAGTTAATGCATTGTAGTTGTATTGAAGTTGTGTTGTATTGAAGTTGTAGCTGTATGGTGTAGACTGTCTACACAATACAGCTATGGCCTAAACATCTGAATCAGAAATGTCAGAATTAGCTTGAAAATGATTCCGATGCAACTCCAATACAACTCAATATTGGTTGATTATTTGTTGTGTGTTGAAGTTGTGTTTTTAATGTTCTGTTTGTAAAAAGTGTGTTGTGATTTGTTTAGATTAAAGAGTTATTAGCATTCATAAAAGCGACTGGTATCATTCGATATAAATATACCAGTAGCTTTTCGGTAAAGGAAAACATCGTAAGGAAACCGGACCTAAACCCGATAAGGCCTAGTTTCCTCTCTGGTTTGGAAGGTCAGATGGCAGTCGCTTTCGTAAAACCTAGTGCCAATTCATGGGATTAGGTTGTCAAGCGGACCCCAAGCCGGGACAAACGCTAGGAGGTAGAAGAAGAAAGAGCATTATACTGTAGTAAAAAGTGTGTTACCGAGTCCAGTCGGTGTCCAGCATGACGCGAACGCCACCTGTAAAAAATTAATCATAATATTTTAAACAAAAAATAACCGAATCTTGAATAACCGAGTCTTGATGTTATCGAGGTCAGAGGCGGTGTCGGAGGGTTTGGTCACTTTTTCTGAAGTATATGACATCTATTTTCAAAAAATAACCGACTTCACTTAGCCTCCACCTTTCCAAAAGCAAATGCTCGACCTGTTGTAAAAATATTTTTTATTTTTATTTATTTATTTAAACTTTATTGCACAACAAGTGATAATGAATAAATGGCGGACTTAATGCCAAATGGCATTCTCTACGTCAACCATTGGGCCAAACAGGGACTTGTAAGTTGGTGCAGGAAGAAAATTTAAATTGATAGAGAATAGTTATCGTAAAGCAAAACTTATTAAACATATGTTTACAATAAATAAAGGCTATTATATAATATACAACAAGATAAAATAAACTAATCTACTCAAATCACTATAATGTGCCTATAATAGTTGAAGAGTTCCCTTGATTTCTCCAGGATCCCATCATCAGATACTGACCTGGTTACAATGGGTCCAACTGTGAAGTATACTCTTTCAAACAAAAAAAAGAATTTTCCAAATCAGTCCATCGGTCTTTGTATAATCGGTGAGCATACATACAAAAAAGCAAAACTAAAGATCCCGACGAATTGATAACCTCCTCCTTAGAAATCTTGAAGTTGGTTAAAAAAGGTGAACCGACTTCTGTTTCATTGATGTTTTTGAAGTGTGTAAATTTTGGGCCGTTCGCTTCATTACTGGCAATATTCTTTTATCTGGACAATGTGTTCGGTTTGGAAATGTATAAATATGTATATTATTCTTTTTACTCGCCGACTATAATCTTCTAAATATATAAAAGAAGAAACTGACTGACTGACTGACTAACTGACTGACATATCAACGCACAGCCCAAACCGCTGGTTCTAGAGATTCTAAATATGGCACCTAGGTTCCTTATAAGGTCTAGGGATGCACTAAGAAAGGATTTTTCAAAATTCACCCCCTAAGGGGGTAAAATGGGGGTCCAAAGTTTGTATGGCGAATCAATATTTGTTAGACTATTTTATTCGAAACTTCACAGGAGTATTTCTAACGATAAATGAGTAAACACGTGTTTCAGGTTTATTGAAAATTCAACCTTTAAAAGGGGTGCGTAACATAATGAATACGCACTTTTGGTATAATTTCAGTTTACAAACGTTCTAAAAGTATACTAATGTTAGATATAATGTATTAATTGTCTATTTTCAATTAGTATAATTAAAAAATAATATAACGTGCATTATACATACCGTTGTTTAGTCTAACGTACATATAGACGAATTCCGTTTTGCATAATAATAGTTACGTATAACAGTTAAAATATCGACTAACATCTGAAATAACAATCTAGGTTAGGTTAGGTTAGAACTGCGACCCCCACAAAAAGAAAACTGCTACCAGAAAAGTGGGTTAGGTTAGAACTGTGACCCCCACAAAAAGAAAACTGAAACCAGGACAGTAGGTTAGGTTAGGTTAGAACTACGACCCCCACAAAAAGAAAACTGCTACCAGAAAAGTGGGTTAGGTTAGGTTAGAACTGTGACCCCCACAAAAAGAAAACTGCTACCAGGACAGTAGGTTAGGTTAGGTTAGAACTGCGACCCCCACAAAAAGAAAACTGCTACCAGAAAAGTGGGTTAGGTTAGAACTGTGACCCCCACAAAAAGAAAACTGCTACCAGGACAGTAGGTTAGGTTAGGTTAGAACTACGACCCCCACAAAAAGAAAACTGCTACTAGGAAAGTAGGTTAGGTTAGGTTAGAACTGCGACCCCCACAAAAAGAAAACTGCTACCAGGAAAGTAGGTTAGGTTAGGTTAGCTTAGAACTGCGACCCCCACAAAAAGAAAACTGCTACCAGGAAAGTGGGTTAGGTTAGGTTGGAACTGTGACCCCCCCCCCCCCCCCCCCACAAAAAAAATACTATCAGAAAGTAGGTTAGGTTAGGTTAGAACTGCGTCCCCCTACAAAAAGAAAACTGCTACCAGGAAAGTAGGTTAGGTTATAGGGAAGGGTTTGAAAAAAAAAACAATTTAGTACATTCAACAAAAAAAATAGGTTTTAATATATACTTTTACAACATTTTTAAAGTTTTTGCTTTTTTAAACTTAAATTAGAGGCGATTGCTTGAAGATATTCAATTTCAGAATACTCAGCTTTCCGGCTCAAAATGTTATTAATTCGCTCCTGTTGTTGTTTGTAAATCTTTTTACGCTTAGCGATTGGCTCACCATTTTTTTACTTTTCTATGTCCCCAAAACTTTAACACTTTCGTGCATGAGTTCCATGGCCACATGATAAAAACCCGGCTGCACCTTATCAATTATTTGGTTGAAACGATGCTGCCATGATTCGGCACTGTTTTGTGTTCGCGGTAAGCCACGTGACTCCAAATTTTCGATACTCCATAGAGACGGTGGAAATTTGGGTTGATTTAAAACATAATCTCTTCCAAAATCGTCGAGTATTTGTTTGCCTTCGGATGACCGCTCTTCTAGAAGTTTCATAAAGTTTTCGGAATCTCGTCCGGTTCTAAAAATGCCAAAGCTAAAAGACACTTCATTTCAATAGAAAACTTTTTATCAGTACCGTATAAAGTTGTTTTTCCATTTTGTTGAATCCGCCTTTAGATAATCTGGCCCAAGTGAAAGAAACATCCATTTATATTTACATGGTCAAAATAATACTTTACACTCTGTATAGCGGCTATTTCAAAATCCATTATTACGTTTTTAACCATAATTTCAATGTCATTTTCTTGACAGTACTCAATAATAAGTTCAAACATTTTTATGTAAGTCTTCTTGTCTTTGTGAGTGCAAAATGTATAAACCAAAGGATAGGTCTGTCTATTATCTTCAAATATATTGCCGTGAATTACATATAGTTGCTGAAATACTCCTGCCACAGCAAATGTTCCATCCATAATCCACAGAGCAGATTTCCCTGAATATCTCATTAAACACAAAGAGGAAAGTATTATTATTCTTTTGCGATCAGAAATAAATGCATCGGCTATAATGAAACTTTTGTTCTGGAATTGTAATTTGTCTTCATGCGTAGTGAAGAAAATATCTTTTGGCTCAATTAAAATCGGTTTACCTTTTTGCTTCTCTCTATACACTATTTGCCGTAAAGATTGGGTTGAAGGCAACTGTGACAGCGTATGACTGTCATAGTTTCTCTTACAGTTTTGCAAGATACGACAAGTTTTACGATCAAAACTCTGTCTTGATTCAACCTTCACAGTATCAATGAAAGTTGCGACGTCCAGCTTGAATGGATTTGGATCGTGGTTGTGGTTCTCATCCGCCTTTTGCACGATATGTGGTTCATCTTCGCCGTTAGATACAGTAATGGCTCGAGCCTTACACTCCTCTCGAGTCCTCAATTCACAAATCCAGTAGTATTTGTTGTTTACCTGTCGATTCTTACATTAACTGTAGCCATTTGAATTTATGTTACTATCAATATAGCATAAATTCGTATACGTTTTATTACTTACCCCTTTAAAAGGGGCAAATGTGGTCACAAAGTCTGAAAATCAACATGGGTATCGTATCCTTTTTGAGTGCAAAAGTATGTTTTACAAAAAAAATGTACCAATTTCTTTTAGGCGATAATTTTATTAATAACATTTGCTTTTCATGTGCAATAAACATTCAAAAGATGAAAAAAAAAAACGAAAAAAAATTATTTTTTTTGGCGAAATTGACCTAAAGTCACATAATATTCTTTTCTTTTTTTTGGTCTTAGAAATTCGTTGTTAATATCTGTTGGGTTATTCCAGCCCACGGTGTATATATAGATGAATTTAAACATTTTACTAGTCCTCTTGAAAACTCTTGTATTTGTTCCATTACCTATCATTTTAATGATGCTCAAAAATAAATAAAAATTTCATTTCGTGATTGGCTGACATGTAAAAATACTGAAACAAACAATAACGCCGAAAAATTTACATACCGTCGAAAGCAGTACCAGTAGTCCCTTCATTTTGCCGGAGTCTTAGTAACTGCTGAAATTCGCCAAAATACCCAATTTATACCCCCCATTTATTATATTAAGATTTGCACAAGTGCACAATATGAATTGTAACTTCCCATTTTACATGAATTATTATATTGAGACAGAAAGCCAATATTGGTTTGCAAGACAATGAGATTTTTTAATTTTTGCACGTATTTTTAATTTTCTCCGCTTTACGAATATCACGATGTACTTATAATTGTATAATTGTCAATTATCAAGTTATTTTATTCCTTTATTTCTTCTGGGGACATATTCTAACTCCAATATAACTCCAATTAATTAATAATACAATACCACAACTGACGCCAAAACAACTTAATTAGAATTTGGTATCGGGTACTTTCCTGGGTAAAAAAAATATCATTCTATTCAGTCCGTCAGTTAGATTATCAAAAAAAATTGGACATGAATTTTTTATTTTGTCCATCAAACAAAAATTGGTGAAGATATATCCCGTTAAAGTTCCGCGTGACGACACATAATGCTAAAAGAGTAATGGAATGTGACGTCACGCGGAACTTTAACGGTCCCGGTTGAGAATTCGTATTTTTTTTTTAATATTACTGTGCATAATAATATTTTTTAAGCTTTTGAAGGAGTTATATTGATTCTTTGGGAGTAATGTTTTGTATAAATTATGTAGTTTTGGTTTAAAGTTTTTTATATATGAATTTATTCGTGCACCTCTTATTTGAGTCCCATTTCGTGACAAAAATTTAGCTCAACTCCTAAATTCGTCAGCTCGTGGCCCCTGTTATAAAGTATTAAGTATTCCAGAGTAAATCATGATAAATTGTTGATAATAATCTTAAATATTTAACGGGTTTACTTAAGTAGGAAACCGTGGTGGGAATTGGTGTAGGAAATAGTGGAAAATTATGTGTGAAAGAGTAGGAAAGGTGTAGAAAAGGGTGGAAAAAGTGATTGGATGGGATAGGTGTGATAAATAATGGAAAATAGTATGTAAATGGCGTGGAAAACTCCCTCGTTATTTCCTCGCAGTAGTCATAAAAAGCACTATGTAATGTCTTGGCCGAAAGCTCTATAGATGGACTGAATCTTCGAGGGTCTCCCCTGGCGGGCCAGCTCTCGAACTAACTCGTCACCCATAGTTTATTAATACCCTTTATTATATACTAATAAACTATGGGTGACGAGTTAGTGAAGCGAGTGGGTGAAGCAGCGTGTGCAGAAGCTATGAAGCATAGCGTGTGGTCGCATTAAAAGGTTTGTCTATTTTTTTTTTCAATAAAGTTTGATGTAGTGTTAGTGTCCAGGCTCTGTGTGGGAATCTGCTTCAGTTTCACGAGTTAAGATTCCTACCTACTTAATGAACACAAGGAATTACCAGTTCTGATTCGTAATAGTACCGATTATAAGTCTATGACGTAAATTGTTTGTGTCTGAGTTACCTATCAATATAGATTTATCTGTAGTATGTCCGTTTTCAAGAATAAGGTTCGGCAAAGTTTTTTTGACAATAATAAGAAAGCATTAATGTTATATTGTTAGTAGCAATTCTCTTTTTATGTTTTGATATTTTATTTTGCGTGTAGTAGGAACATAATTAAATATGTAACACAAGTTGTACAATGTTCTAAATGTTTACATAGTAATATAGGAAACTTTAGGCCTAATTTGTGTCTATTTTTGTAATGACTGTTTTTGTATATGGCTGTTTGTTTTATAAATAAATAAAAAATTGTCATAATTGTCCAAGGTCAAATTCATGAAAATTTCAGAATGGAGCCCAGGCTCCACTAAAGTATAAAGCAGGGACATACGCTGCGAAGATGATGATGAATAGACTGCGCTCCATGTAAACAGGAATATATTAATAATTTCCGTTTTAATGCCAATTAACTTAATTAACGCTCGTTAATATATTGTATTTGCACAGTTGTTTAATTATAGCGGTGACGCAAACGGCTACAAATGAAATAAAGAGTATATTCTTCAAAAAAATCGATTGTGACGAGCTTCTATCGCTAATTTTACTTTCCTTTGTACAGTCGCCATCAAATATATCAGAGCGGTCAAGGTAGTTAAAAATATCTGAAAATGCACTTTATAGCCTTGACAATAGAGGCGTTGTTCAGATATATGTGACCACCATGGCCGCTCTGATATATCTAATGGCGATTGTACAATCCCTAATTGCTCACTAAGACGAATGCAACACGCCCAAACACGGCGGGATAATATTGAGTAGTTGAGGAGTTCCTATTTCTCTATGTATCTAGTTCATGACAGGTATGAAAACAACTAAACGTGCGTCAAAAGCCCAGCAGGGCTCAGCAAATCGTTCTACGTAGAAGTAGGAGTCCATCAAGGATCAGCTTTGAGCCCTCTACTGTTCAGTCTTTGCATGGACTACACACACATGCACGCACGAAATATACAAAAGCCAACACCAGAATGCTACGTGGACGATATATTATTTGCTATCGAAAAATGTAACCGATCTTCAAGAAACACTTAGGGCCGGTTGCACTAAACCGTATGTCAACGTCAACGTCATCGTTGAAAAAATGTAGCATGAAAAGTTTGACAGTTTTCTATGGGATGACAGCTCCGTCGCCATATTTAACGTAGATCAGTTCGTTAGTTATGCGTGGTGCAACCCATCCTTAGTCAGTGGGTAACACGAATAGAAAACCATAAGCCGAAATCATAGACTAATTAACCCAAGACCCCGAATAGCCGGGCGACCCCCGCTGCCAGGCTTGAGGTAATTTCACTCTACAGTGAGCCACTAATTATTGGAAATGACAGTAAACTTAGTACGTCTCCATGGCAACCATTAATGTATGACTCTCTCGTACGCCCCTCAGAACAATCGCGCGTTCCCTGTCTAGCATTGCGTGTTCCCCTCCCGCACGCCTTCTTTTTGGCAGCTTAGGTTTAAAAGAAATAACGCGCTAAGCGGAATATCTTGTATGTGGCCGGAATAAAACAGAATATTTGGAATGTGACTACGGAGGGACGGCGGAAACTGGCTGCAATATCTATATAGTTAGATCATCTGGCACTACCCAAATATGAAGCAAAAATCGATAAAGACGTAGATCTCCGAATCAATACCGGATCACTATCGAGTATTTATTTATCGTATGGCTACATGTCACTGGATATAGATAGGCATTTCTTCCCTAGGGTAGTTGTAGTGGGAAAGCAAATGATAAAGAAAATCCAGTGAGTGCTGCGAGTTCCAGATGGGACAGTGCAGCTGGCAAGTTTGTTACTCTTTTAGCGCCACCCGGGGGTCACGTGTAGTCTAAGGTGTTTCCTACGGACGCAGAGTAACATTGATCCCACTATCTATCTAGTACTCGCTACCTCATAACTATCGAGTGTGCTTTGCGATCACAGAATGCCCGTTGTAACGAGTCAGAAACTCTCTGCCATGTTTCATTGTTCGTACATTGATATTTATTTATTTATAATTGGTTAATATAAACTAATTATTATTTAGTTTAAAAAAATACCTATTATTAGTTTCACACGGTAATAAATTTACTTGTAATCTACACCATGTCTAGTTTTTAAGTCAAGACCTTAATGATTTGTTTAAAAGCCACACTTAGTAAACGCAAGAGTAAACTTAGAAACGCCAATAAAGATGCTAAATAATTACCCATAAATTAGCAACTATACAATTCGGAAATGTAATAATTAATTAAATAATACAAACCAAATAGAACTGTAATACAAGAGCGTAAATAAAGAAATGCAACAATACAAACATGTGCATATACGTTACAAAAAGGGATTGAAGTGAAAAAACTTAAGTGGGCCACAGACTAGAGTTTTTGTATAGACGACCGAAGCGTTTAGAGGTATAGAACACGGGTATGTTCGAACGGAATATTACAAAACAGATGTGCATTTACTATCTAGTTTAGTGTTATGGTCTGTGATTATTATGGGCGGTTTTAGGGCGGTATAATGCTAAAGTAAAAACAATACTGGGTCAAACTCAATAAGTAGGTCAAATTAGTTCTTATTTTATTTTGTTAATAAGGTGCAATTTGTACTAATTAGTATGGAAACTGATAATTTGGCAATATGGTGGAACGGTCATAGGTGGGAAGTTTTGGGGGCGTCAACAAAGTAGCGTGGTAGGAGAAGCTTACCGAGGTTTTAAAAAGGGATTCATTCATTCTGGGGATTCCATTCAGGGATTCTGGACAAGCATTCGGGGCATGGGATTCGAAGATTACGAGGGTTACAGTCAGACGTGTTCTCTGTGTTAGATTTTTGGGTTAATGTAGGATACCTATGTTATGGCCTAGCCTGGACTTTGCTAGTTTCTCATAAAATTAATGAAGTTTGGACTGGGAAATAATATAACGTATTTAGTTGTGGGTTTTTAATTAAAATTATTAATCATTTAATCAGTGAAAATTTTATTAATTTTTAAATTGAATCTTGAAGCAAATCAAATTATTTTGTTCAATATTTTTTGATTTGCAATTTTTAAGTAGTTACACTACTATATATAAACTGAAAATAGATGTCATATACTTCAGAAAAAGTGACCAAACCCTCCGGTGTCCGAGGCCAGATTTGAACTGGCGTCTTCAGCTTTCGCGGCTGACGTCCTGACCACTAGACCACCCGGTCACGGCGGAACTTGACAAATTTTCTCATGTATATGCAATCTCTGAATTTGAAACGGCTAGGCGCCGTTGACCATACTCTAAGGGCATGCGCAGTACGTGCTTGCACCTCCTATCCGAATCTCTTACGTGATTCTGGTATAGCGAGAGAGATGGTGCTGCCATCTATGAATCTTGAAGCAAATCAAATTATTTTGTTCAATATTTTTTGATTTGCAATTTTTAAGTAGTTACACTACTATATATAAACTGAAAATAGATGTCATATACTTCAGAAAAAGTGACCAAACCCTCCGGTGTCCGAGGCCAGATTTGAACTGGCGTCTTCAGCTTTCGCGGCTGACGTCCTGACCACTAGACCACCCGGTCACGGCGGAACTTGACAAATTTTCTCATGTATATGCAATCTCTGAATTTGAAACGGCTAGGCGCCGTTGACCATACTCTAAGGGCATGCGCAGTACGTGCTTGCACCTCCTATCCGAATCTCTTACGTGATTCTGGTATAGCGAGAGAGATGGTGCTGCATTCTATGAATCTTGAAGCAAATCAAATTATTTTGTTCAATATTTTTTGATTTGCAATTTTAAACTAGTTACACTACTATATATAAACTGAAAATAGATATCATATACTTCAGAAAAAGTGACCAAACCCTCCGGTGTCCGAGGCCAAATTTGAACTGGCTAATTTATTGGAGATTTGGAGCTAAATACGCCATGTGTTAATTATTTGGAGATTTATTGTTTAGAATAATTAGTGTTATTTTAATAGTGGTTCAACAGTTAGTTTGTGGTTTCTTTTAATTAACTTTATGGGGTTAGTTATTTGAGTAGAGAGAACAAGTCTGATCTAGCTATAGTCGAGCTAGACTTTCAGTTGATTTGGACGGGTAACTTAACAGTGTCAACTACAGTCCAAGTTCCCTGAAAGGTGTTGAGTTGAGCTTCGCCAGTTGTCTCGGTTATTCGGAGAGACATCTGCTCCTGGTATCTGGATGGCTTGGGTAGTCACCTAGACTTCCTAAATCAGCCAGATTACTTGTTCATTCCATCTTCCTTTACCCATATATCCTTTCCACTCTTTTCGTCAGCTCACTCGCTGTCCCAAACCCAAGTGTGAGTGACCTGACCACGTGAGGAAATAGGGTGTTAGTCTAAATCGGAGTATCCTCACCCGTCTTAGTTAGCTGTAGCTAGAAACTTCCATTGCACATAGGAAGTTTACGCGAGTAATTTAAATGTGGAATGCGGATTCCTAGTTTGCTAATATTTCGATAGAATAGTTGGATAGTTTAGCTGCTAGTCTACGTGTCATTTGTAGGAATTTAGGATTGTAGGATTTTATAGGAATGTTATAGTTCAACCAGTTAATTAAGCCATTAGACATTCATGTATACAGGGTGAAACTTAAGTCGTGAACAGTAATATGTTTTTCTAACTCCATAAACAACAAGCAATTTAATGCCCCAACTCTTACTAAAAACAGACGAGATTTTTTTTTTTTTTTCATATTTTTTGTCGTTTATTTTACTTTTAAATGTGATCATGTGGAATTAAAACAGCTTTATAAGATATTTCAGATGAAAAATTAAGTAAATTTCATTTCTAACTAGGACAAATGACAAATTTGATGTCAATGTCAGTTCCGATTCAAAGAATCAATTCAATTTACTAATTTAAATATCTTAATAAGCCGTTGTAATATCCTAAATCCACTGCTAAAATTAAAATAAACGACAAAAAATATGAAAAAAAAAAAATATCTTGTCTGTTTTTAGTAAGAGTTGGGGCATTAAATTGCTTGTTGTTTATGGAGTTAGAAAAACATATTACTGTTCACGACTTAAGTTTCACCCTGTAGATAGCTAGGATATTGACTTACGTAGTTATTTATGGCTTTTGTTTTTAAATGAGTATTTTACCACGGGGTTTCTTGGGATTTATTAAAAGTATAATTAGCTAGAATAAAGCTGGGTTAGGGATAACTAGGACATTATTATAATATATATTTATCTATGACAAACTATTGACAAACACGATTCATTTACAAATGACGTTGTATATATTTTGGTCCTTACTATACTACTGGTAGTTAGAATATTGTGGGATCATTTAAAATAATAACTCACAATATTAAATCGTAACGTTAGAATCATTTTGCTTATTATTTATAAAAAAATACTTTGCAGCCTGCTTCTCTCATAGCAGTTAGTATTTAGATTTCATACTGTTATCTAGGGATCTATAATTTATTTCAGACCTTAAAATACAAGGTACTATCACTATTCATTACATAATTTATAATTAGACATCAGTGAATGTTTTATCTTGGCTTGATCGAGGCAGAAGCAAGATCGTAGTTTATTTTGGTACCAAGGTGATCCAAATGACTACAACTAAAAGTCTAGGTGGAATTATTTCATTGAATACTAAAGATTTATACCAAAACTATATTGCTAAATTGCAGAAACTAGAGAACCAGAGTGGATCTAATACTGCTGTTATCACTACCAGTATTTTGTTGTGTTAACGATCCCTTTTGATGTCCTCTCATTAAATGTCACAATATAATGACAATATGAACAAGAATGTCTAGTCATTATTAGTTCCTTCAGAACTATAGTTGTTCCTTCTGAACTGGAAAACCATTCACAGGCGTGGGGCGGGAGTCTGACTTGCAACTGGACTGATGACTACGGATGCCGCGGAGGAGGAGCGGTATCTCTACCCCAAAAACAAAATATGTTTAATAAATTTAATAATATATAATTCTAATTATTTGTGACATTCTAATTTGATTTAGGTACTCTGACATCTGACATACTGACTTGACATTGTGATGTTTAGTGTGTAGGTTAGTGTTTAAGACAATATGTTGTTCATACTTCATTATAGCATACCTCAACATAGTTTTAACATAGGTACCTACTTAACACTAGTTAAAATGAGCGCGGCCTCGCCAACAAACTGTTATCGCAGTTTGGCGAGCAACATAAATTTGTTTAAATGTTTTGTACTTTTGATAAATAAATTAAAAAAAAAACATACTATGGACTTTTCTTACATACTGATTTATACATGACATTAACGTGACGTGATTGACGATTGTTTATTTATTTGCTATTCTTAGATACATAACTTTTTCCTACATGCGAAAAGGATTTCGGTTACTATAAGCGGTTACAACATGGGTTCTACAAACACACTAGCGATCATTTGGCCAATTTACTGATCCAATTCAAGATATTAACTTATTTAGTTTATTTGTTTGGTTTCGATTTATTTACAAATTTTTTATTAGATTTTATAGTTTGAAGAGTAGGTATTTTATTTTAGATTACCTTGATTTTCTTATTGTAATTTGTAGTTAGAATAATAGCTATTTTAGAAGTTTAGTTTTTAGTTAAGTAGGGGATGTAGATTAAAATGTATAGGGGGGGGGGGGGGGCTAGCTGTTACACCGTCAGGGTAAAAGGCTAAGTGTACAAAACGGTAGTTCGACCAGAAAGTATCAGGGGATCGTTTAAGGTAGCACCTACAATCGAAAAAGTAAAGGAAAGTCCTCTACGTGGTACGACCATATCCTTAGACGCGTAAACGACCATTCCGTTAAAAATACCCTAAATATTCCCAACCAGCAGCGAGGAAGTGGTCGACCGGTGGGCGGATATGCAAAAAGAGATCCGGAAAGAGAACTTGAGTTTTCAGAGAAGCCAGAACAACTCTGTTTAAAGCACTCGCTTTAGCACAGACGCACAAGGAGACCCGACCCGACTGGGAAGTGGGATTGGCAAAGAAGAAGAATTGAGGAGTTCCTATGGCCACCTTCCAGCTCCATCATCGAATCAGCTCCATGTCATAATAATATTGCATTTTCATTCGATTCACACACGCATGCAAAATTTTAGCTCAATCGGGAAACTGAAAGTGGGTCAAATTTAACTTGCAAGATCTAATTACAGACAACAGGTGATAGTGGAAAGTAAATAAAAGAGTTGCAAGAAAGTTTACCCATCCCGATGCATAAAATAGCGGCCAAGCCTCAAGCTATATATGACTCAAGACGCTCAAGATACGTTGGCGGTGTAGTCACGTTGTATTTTGTTCAAAATTAGCAGCACGACAAAAACTTTGCCAATGGCAGCGAACAATGGCAATGTAAAAACTGCAAATGGTGTTGCAATCGTTTTAAACTTGTTGTCTGCCTCGAACTGAGAACTCGCGATTTAATTGCATACGTTAATAAACACGTAATATAACAACACCCTTATGAAGCTTTTGTGCCTTTTAGCTCCATAAACCCCTGATCGATCCTGCTCGTATAAAAACTCTCAAATTTTGTTTTCACCTCAGCAGCTCAAACAAGCCCACTTCCCTGCGAAAAAACAGTGACTAAAGTGCGACTTTCGTCATTCCAGGGAGTGAAACAAAGTAGCTTTTTAATTTAGTGAAGGCCATGAACTGCCACTTCATACTTCGGGGTATATTACAAATTATAAATACATATTTGAACTTTAATATGTTCTCACTGAGGTGAAAAGGTGTGTGTGTCAGCAAAGTTATTTTACATCTCGTGTTTTTGAGTCCGTCGCTACGCTCAAGATTCTAACTTAGAATCACTCGCTTCGCACGTGATTCAATCATAGAATCTTTCACTTACTCGGGACTCAAAATCAACACTCGCAAGAAAAACTAACTTTCCTCTCTTGTTGCACAAATAACTATTGTCTCTGCTCCCAACAAATTTCATAAATATCAGAAAAGCGTTAAAGTTGTCGCTGAACAACTATTCAAAATCGAAAATCCATCGAAATACAGGGATGTCCCAGTAACTAATTGACAGTTCCATTGTGTCCGAAGTTGTCTGTAAGATCTTCGCTTCGCTGCGTTCGCTTGTTAAATATTAAGACTTTGGCTGTGAGAAATCCATACACTCATCATGCTCCTACCATTTGTCCCGGCTTATTCGGTATTTAACTAAAGTTATAATTATCTTGGATACAATGTAAACAATAGAGTTCAATCACTCTTACGTTGTTATGCGAACACAATACTAGCGCTAATATGGTGAGCTGTTTACATTTGCAATACCTAACAATAACAATTGTCGCACAGCTGGTGCTCTTATTTAATGGCTAACTTAATATAACTCGTTACACAAAATAAGGAATAGTTCTGTTCTTAGGAATAAAATTTTGTTTATTAGGTACCTATTGCAATTTTTACATTGACACCCATATCTTCAATAACAGAGTATGGACCTAAATATACTGGGTCCATTTTTTCTCGTTCTTCTTTTTTAACTAACAATAAATCTCCTACATTATAGTTTATGGGATTCCATGTTTTATCATATTTTTCTTTCCTTAACTGTTTAGACTTAATTAAGTTATTTCTAGCGTCTTCCTGAGACTTTTGTAATCTATACCTTAATTCTATAGGATAATCATCGAAGTTATATATAGGGTCTGTTGTTAACAATATTACTAGGTATATTACACAAGTTACAAGTTTTCCGAATACTAACTCATAGGGAGTACATTTTTTTTTTTTTTTTTATACTACGACGGTGGCAAACAAGCATACGGCCTGCCTGATGGTAAGCAGCTACCGTAACCTATGGACGCCTGTAACTCCACAGGAGTCACATGCGCGTTGCCGACCCTTTACAAAAAGGAGGATTCACTGTGTTAACGGCTAAAGGAACAAGAGGGTCCCTCATCGTCAACACACTGGGTCCTCTTTGAGCTCTTTGGCAACCTTACTCACCAGCAGGAACACAACACTATGAGTAGGGTCTAGTGCTATTTGGCTGTGGTTTTCTGTAAGGTGGAGGTACTTCCCCAGTCGGGCTCTGCTCCAGATTTGAGCGAGATGACATTCACTGAACGTGCCCTACCACACTAAGCGAGATGCCATTCGCAGTGCCCATACCTCTCTTTTTGGCATAGTTTAAGGACATACCCAAGTCCGGACGTAGTTTAAGGACATACCCCGGGTCCACAAACATATATTTCGTTTCAGAATGCATAGTCGTGTTATAAGAGAAGCACCTATATTGCAACCAGTTGCTCCATTCGTGAGCCTGGTTATCAGTCTGGATCACTGACCTATAGTATATGGACTAGAAGTACCTACGAAATGAGCGTGCATACCTAAAGTGTTTTGCCAGGTAAAATGGCGTCCTTCCGGTAGTGTTGTTCTGTTCAAAAGCTTAAAAATATCGATGTCAGCTTTTCATAAATCTAACAAGCTTTTACTTACAGTTCAAAATCTGTAAGAATGAACTTTTGACACTTCAGTATTGACGTCATTAGTGATGGGGCTAAGACGTATCGTTTGTCAAATTTAGCGATTATTTATGAATTGTTTGAATCGATTTTACTACAACCGATTTTTTCTTGTTATATGCCTATATATTTTGTATCACAAATCTTCTCAATTTATAACAATAACAATAAGAGAATAAGAATAATGTTTATTGACTTAAACCTAATACAAGTGTAAGTAATATTTGCACAGTACGCTAATAGCTTAAGAGAGACTTATGTATTAGGTTTGAAACAGTTTCACCGGAACTGAGCCTCTGTCTCCCGAACTAGGCCGATGCCTGTGACTCGGAAGTCAGTGATTCCACCGAGAATATGGGTTGAGATGAGTTGTATGCAGTTATGCGTAATATACAAAAATAAATTAAAAAGGGAAACTTAACTATAAAAAAAGCAGAAAATAAAATATTTAGGAAATGATCATTTAATAATTGTTATCTACTAATTATGAATGACATTATAATAATTCCATAATTAATACAACATGATAAGAAAGTCTTATATTGTCTATTGATTACATAATCGATTTTATCGACTTACGGAAATGTTATATGAATCGGAACAGCAGACATGGTCACAACACTAAATTTAAAAAAAAGGAGGCGTAGACCGTAACTGTTTGCATGCTAAATTGTTATAGTAAAATATTCAATAACTAAGATATGAAAAAATTTAACATTAATTAAGTTATGTTTATAAAAAGTGAAATATTGTGTTTACGTACATGACAAACTGTAAAATCGTTATAGGATTTTGTTTATAATTTCAAAGTGTCTTGCGCGTTTACGTTCTACGGGCGTTGCGATGTGTCAAAAGTTAATTCTTACAGATTTTGAACTATAGTTCGCACTTAATTGCTCACACAATCAACCAACGCAGACATTTCGGTTTAAAGATATTTATTTCTTATAAGAACACAACAGTTCACTTATATAACATTATGTGGCTTCTTCCAACACATCTTAGTAAATATTATCATAAATATAGTTCTTAAGCTTAGTTTTGAATATAGTTTTTCCTTGAGAGTCTTTAACATCTTTCGGTAGATTGTTAAACATTTGTGCACCTTCAGATATGATAGTTTTTTTCCCATATCCAGTTCTATCTCTAAACAATTGAATTTTGTTAGTATTTCTTAAGTTATGTCTAAATATTCTTTTAGTTCGTATTAGCTGAGAGTGTATATTATTTGTTAATAACTTATTTATAAGCATGCAAGTACAGTATGTGTATAGCTGTTTTAGGTTAAATAGTTTTGTTTTAGCATAGAGTGATTTTGATCTTGTTAAATGTTGTTAAATTTAATTATTTTATACTGTTATTCTGCACTATTCTCGTCATAGAAAAGTGTTCGGCCATATCTCTGTAGAAACGTAGTCGCATTTTTCCTGCGCGTATAGTGGCATGATACATTAGTACTGTATTGGTACATTGTGCATTAGGAGCGGTAAACAAGAATTCACGAACGAGTGTGAATCGAAGGCCGAATCCTAAGGCAAGGGCTTAATTGACACGAATTTGTAATTCTTGTACCGCCCCGTGGCACAAAGTTTAAATAAAACTTCTACATAATTTCATACTTTAATTTGGGCAATAATAATAATCCTTTATTGAACCATCTTATAAAATTTTACATTGCTTCGTCGTAAATATTCTACGATTGTTTCTAAATTATGATAGTAACATTTTTATTAATTTTATTTTATTTAAAATTATTTATATCAGATGGTCTTGCTTTTAAGCATAGGTCTCCCCTACACATGCAGTGATCACGTGCTTTTCTCCCTTTATTGAATAGTTAAACCAATACTTTCAATAAGAGCAGTCTTAGTTTAGTGTGCAGCTTTATTCTTCTTTTAAAAGAACGCTTGGCTTCTTCTACTTCTTTTAAACGGTTGTTCGCCGTGTAACCCGAAGACGTTTCCTCGGTGTTGTTTTGCAACGCTGTAAAGTTGTAACAGACTATAAGATTTAAGGTAACTTTCGATGTCGGCAATCGACATCGGTACAACACTATGCTTCATTACCAAAATAACTGTCAAATGAGTATTATTTAAATCACGTAAATACAATCGCCAACAAACAAATATGTATATTTTTTCATTAAGGACGATAAATTCGTCATAAAACTTACAATAAATATGCAAAATTTACAACTAAATGGCACTTTTTTGACGAAATACGGCTACTAACCTGTGATGACACAAATTCAGTTGATTTTTCGATTACTGTGTACTACACTGTTTCATTGAGCACACAGACATGTTACGATTCCATCACTTAATGTCCACACTGCAAAACCAAATTCTAAAGTTGCTTTTAATAAGGAAAATCGCCATTAAACCAAAACGTTGTTCACCACTTGACAGCCGATGTACTACAAAATTTTGCCAGGTAAAATGGCGACCGGCCTCCGAGCGGCAGCCGGAAACAAACGTGTGATATCAATTTTGACAGTATAGGAATTGAAAACAACGAAATGTGCTGTCATCTCTTTTATCTCACGCTCTCGGCTATCGGAAAGAAAGAAATAGATTATGTTTTTTGATTTCTGTGTCGATTTTATATATATTTGTATAACACGAATTATGTATAGTAGAATAGGGCCTCTCCTTATTTTTTATTTACTCATTGGTCTGGATTCTAAGGAAAGCTCCTAAGGCCTTATGAGAGTTCTCCAAAGAACCGAGACTTTCGTGGTGATATGCCGTGGACTGCGTGGTATGCTCGCGCGATTAGGTAGTGGGTAAGCCCAGACGTACTTCGTGAGCTCGCACTGAATCATCAATATATAGTTATACCCATTAATGTCTTTAGTTATAGGGCCAACTAAATCTAAATATACTTTATCACATGCTGATGTAGCTGTTGTAGTAATAGTCATTGGCTCCTTAATTGTTTTGTGAAACTTTTGTTTTTGGCATTTGTCGCATTTTTTAATAAAAGTTCTTATGTCTTTTTCCATGCTGGGCCAGTAGTAGTATCTTTTTATTTTGTTAGTCATCCTACGAATACCCGCGTGGCCGCTAGTCGGCAGGATATGAAAATCATTTATTATGACACGTCTGTCATCTTTGTTATTTACTTTGAATACACCCTTTATAATACATATTCGTGGTCCGGACCATCCACTATTATTACCGTCCATCCACTATTATATCCGTACCTCGAAAGGAAAAAACTGAACCCTTATAGGATCACTTTGTTGTCCGTCCGTCTGTCTGTCTGTCTGTCTGTCTGTCAAGACCATTTTTCTCAGGAACGCGTGGAGGTATCAAGCTGAGATTTATATCAAATACTCAAGTCTATTGTCCCTTGGAGCTGTGAAAAAAACAAACTTATAAACCAACGCAATCAAAAGATACAGTCGTTTATGCTGCAAATTTTAGAGTTTTTCGGCACTCGCAAAACCTACAGGGTACTTCCCGTGAACTCAAGATCTTGAAATTTAGTACGAAGCAACGTCTTATAGCACAAATACAGGAAAAATTGCGAAAAACATAAATTTTTAGTTTCATCATATAATAAAAATATTTTTAATAATTTTAAAGTTATTACCCCTATATACCTATAGATTTGTACGGAACCCTCGGTGCGCGAGTTCGACTCGCAATTGGCCGTTTTTTATACGCTGAGTTAACTCTTTTATCATCTTTTCATTGTCATTATTTTTAATAATACATATTTCTTTTATATTTATTGTATTGCAGAAAAGTTCCAATTCCCTCATGAAGAAAGCTCGTTTCATACACGATTGGGATTTTGGTGCAACACTAATAAGTGACAATGAGGATGTGTAAACAAATGAATTGTTGCTACTACAAATACGATCATCCTTTCTCTTACACTTGTGATACTCATTTTCATCAAAACTTAGCTCTGTTGAATTGTTTGGTTTTTTAAGTATTTCCACTACTTTTGGTTGATCACTCCAATCGTTTTGAAAATTCTTAACAACCGAACTATTTTGCATTTCTTGCTCTTCCATTCGCTTCTTTTGCCTACGCGTTGTTACAAACATAACTCGTTCACTCATATCTTTTAGCTGTTGACTTGTTAGCTCAATCCTTGATAATGCGTCTGCAGCCACATTATCTTTACCTTTCAAATACTCAACCACAAAACCATACTCTTCTAAACATAATCTGAACTTTGTTAGTCGGCTGGAAACGTCCCTCATGTTAAATAAATATATTAACGGCCTGTGATCTGTAATTATTATAAAACGTCGGCCATATAAATATGGTCTGTAGTATCTTATTCCCCATAGAATCGCCAACAATTCTTTTTAGACGGTTGGGTAATTTTTTCCGCTTTGTTAAGGGGCCTGCTAGCGTATGCTACAGGTAACCCATCTCCGTTTGATAAAACACAACCTATTGCTATTCCTGATGCGTCAGTATGTAATATAAACTCGTTATCACTGGCAAAATTGGGATATTGTAACAACGGTGGGTTTGTCATTGCCTGTTTAAGTTTTTTAAATGCGTTAGAACACTCATCGGTCCAAACAAACTGTACGTTTTTTTTAATAAATGATTTAAGGGTTGGGTTATTTCCGCAAATTTTGGAATGAATTTCCTATAGTAATCGGCGAATGTTACGAATCTTTTGACTTCGTCTTCATTTTTTGGAGTAGGGTAATTTTGAATCGCTAAAGTTTTACTTCGGTCTGGTTTTATTCCTTCTGAATCTAAATGGCCTAAATATAAAATTTATTTTTTCAAAAAGGTACATTTCAGGGGATTAAGTTTAAAATTTACTTTTCTCAATCTTGAAAAGACATCGATTTGTTATGTTGTTCAAGATTACGTCCCATAACGATTAAATCGTCTAAGTAAACAATACATTGTAAGTAATTTAAACCTGACATTGCTATAGTCATTGCGCGACTAAACGCACTCGGTGAAGGTTTCATACCCATTGGTAGTCTTTTCATCTGATAGTGTTTATCAGCCAAAAATGCCGTTTATTTCCTACTCTCAGCATCAAGTTTAATTTGATAGTAGCCTTGATTGAGGTCCAGAGTAGTAAAGTAAATTGCACCAGACAACGAGTCCAGTATCTCAGTAATATTGGGTAATGGGAATTTGTCACTTTCTATGCGCTCGTTAACTTTCCTATAGTCAATTACTACCCTCCATTTCTTTTGCCCACTTGAATCTGCCTTTTTTGGTACAAGTAGTAAATGACTAGCCCATTCGAAGTATGACTCTTCGATAATATCGTCTGCTATCATTTGTTTAATTTGTTTTTTTTATTTCCGCTTTCTGTGAGTGGGGCAACCTATAGGGCTTACTATACACTGGAGCTTCATTAGGCTTTAAATGGATTTTTTGTTCATAAAGATTCATGGTGTTTAGTTTATCTCCCGGTAGGTGAAAAATATCGGCATATCTTGCACAAATACTTGCAATGCTATTCTCTTCTTCCGAATTTAAATAATTTAGTTTTAGCAATGAAAATAATTGTTTTACTCGTTCGGCGTTATTTGAGCATTTTTCAAAATTAAAAACATCCAAATCTTCCAGCCGCCTAATCTCAGGAGTGATACACTTTACAGTCACGTCTTGTTCTCGCGTGTTCAGCACTTTAATCATTAAATTACCATTCACACTTCTAGACAAAGAGTTCGCTATGAATATTCCCTCGCATACAAATGCAAATACAAATGCAAAATCCAAGGTGCCTCTAAATTTTTTTTTAAATCTACGCCCACAGGTAAACTTTTAAAGATATGAATCTCGTGACAAAATGATTCATTTGTTTCATCATATAAATCGAGACAACTGACACCAACTGATGTAATTATACCGCCAAGCCCATTTACGTTGGTTGTTCTTGGTTGAATGAACGGAGTTGTTGACTCTATTGAATCATACTTGACTGCACTTAATGATGCTCCTGTATCCAACAACCAAGTCAATGACTTTCCATTTACGTAAAACTGAACTGAGTTCACATTACCGAAAGCTAAAATATAAGGTAAGTTAGTCACGCAAAAACTGGAGTCCAGATGATCTCGCAGGTGACTCATTAGTGTCATTGGACCCACGTGTCGTTTTTATTTGATGTTTATTTTGCGGTCTACTTGGTCTGAAATTACTATTATTATGTCCGTAGTTTTTACGGTAGTTATGACCCCTGGAACCACCTCTGAAACTACCACTACCTCTACCTCTGTACGAGTAAAAAGCACGTCCATTGGTTTTCCTGTACTCATATTGTGGGTGCAAGGCTGCAATTCTATTTTTGAAATATAAATTTCCACGACCAGAAGACATATGAGGTCTCGTACCTCTACCGCGCGCCGTAAACACCTGTTCCGAAGGTGAAGGCGACATCGCAATTTCTTCGTCTTTGGCACCCTGTATTGCGTCTTTAAGTGACGTATAATTTCGGGCCGATATTACTGTACTTAACCTATCATTTCGCAAGCCACTGGCAAATTTATGAATAGCTTGCCTCTCATTAAGAGGTTTTAGTATACAGGGCCCCGATTCGAGATGCGAAAGTGACACACGTAGATATCTCACTTCTATTGTGCATCTATTGTGCTTCTATTGCGATCCTATTGCGGTCCTATTGCTGTTGTTTTTATCTGTCACATTTACAGTAGGTATCGCTAGAAGGTTTTGTCTATGACTATGGCGACCATTTTGTTTGTTATGACAGGACGTCGGGAATCCCTGGCAAAGAGTAAAAGGAGACTTTTTTTAGCATACAATAGAAACACAGATTACGCAATATTTTTCTGCACGAAGTAGCCAATATCAAATAATTATTTTTGCGATGAAGACCATCAACGCACAAGTTCTTTGTAGTGTCATCTTGATTCTTGAATGTGTGTAATAGGAGAATTGTATTTGCGTCTCGTTCTCTCGTTAACGAAAGAACCAGACGCAGATACAATCTGAGGATGCGTCCGTCTATGCGTAGACCATAAAGTTGTTATTTTAAACTGGAGTATACTCTTCGGCCACAGAGTAATTCCGAAAGAGAGCGTAATAGAGGAGGCTGCGTTTCGTTTTGACCACAGATATCTCAAAGAACAGATCCGAAAAAATAAGCCAGACGTTTTTTCATATAGTTGTCTCTTTGGTTATTTATGGTTAACCAAGATGAGTTAGAATGGGGCAGATAGTATGACCTTTTTCGGCTGTTAACGAATTGTCTCGATTTAAAACTTAACCAAACTGTCAAATTAACCTAGACGTCAAACACAAAATTGTAGCAAAAGACGGTTTATTGCAAGTTATCGTGCTATTTCTGAAAATTAAGCTGTATACATTGAATATTCATTATTTATATGTAGGCAGAAATGTCGTGCATAGTTCCATACCGCAGGAGGTGGTTCAAATCAGCGAATAAGTCCGGAGAAAATACCAGTTTCCATCGGTAAGAAACTATTGTTTTCATTTCAAAATTTTCAAACACATTATGTAATATAATAGTCTCGGATAACTGCACATGCTGGATACTATAAAATATGAACCTTTTGCGTAGTTCCAAGTTGATTTTATTGAGATTTATTAGTAAAATTAAATTTTTGTAAACAACGCTAGTGTTGTAACTAAATGAAAATAATTATGTCGATATTTTATCGATATGAAATATTTATCTAGGCAAACACAAAATATTATTATATTAAATTATTGTTTACATAATTAATTGTCAATTGTTCAGATTTCCGGAATATAATATATTGCGTCAAAAATGGATTGACGCCGTACGCCGGGCTCAATAATTAGACGCCGAACAAACATCAAAGGATTTGCTCGAAACATTTTAAAAATGACTATTTTTTACTACTTGCAATGGACAAATATTATTACCAAATGCAATACCTACAATATTTCAGAGGCCTCTTGAGGTAAGTTGAGAAAGCGCTTGTTTAAACCGGTGTTAGACAACGCAATATTTGCAATTTCTTGGCCCCATTTTGTCATGTACCCTGTCTCTCTCCACCCCTCCCACTTTTATTACACGGCGCAATCTGACAGATTATGCCCTTTCTGTAGAAATTGCAATGTTTTATATCGGTTTTATTTATTTTGCGACCACAGATAATCTCCTATGAGGCGTGGCCAGACGTAGGAACATGATGCCGACCGCCGCGCTCGGTCGACCGTCTACAATTGCATGCTTCAGCGCAGCGGATAGCAGAGTAGTACGACGCTATAAGATAGAACGAGACGAAATTGATATGACCTTGTTTTCATATACCTATCTGAGTTAACGCAATAAAAATATATTTATGTCATACTTTGACACACTTAAGGGAATCAAAATGTCTTATAGCACAAGTATAAGAAACCCAGACTTTCCAACCCAGAGAGGAAACTAGGCTTGTTAGGATTAGGCCCGGTTTCCTCACGATGTTTTAAAAAAATTTAGAAAATATATCGTTGTATTTTTTTTACGAAAATAGTGTTGAAGATAGTTATCTCCAAAAACTTCTTTTATAGGCAGATACAAGTTTTTGATATATTTTTTTTCGATAGTAGTTACGGAACCCTCCATAATGCGTGGTCCGACACGCACTTGTTAATTTTTTGTAACATTGGAATACCTGTTACGGATATCAACAGTAAATATCGATGTCGATATTTAGTAGAAAATTATCATTCACTGCACTAAATCTCGTCACGAAGTCATGAAAGGCTGAGACAATGACAGCTGAAGACCTGTGAGATAGCATGGTGTCTATCTTTTTCTTACTTACCGATAAGTACATTAGTGAGAGCAGATCGGGAATATAGAAAAGTTCAACTTATAATTTCAGATCTGCTTTTCTCTGATATCTGTGATTTTAAACAATAACCGGTTGACAGCTGAATGAATTTGAAGTACCAAATTTAAAAACAGAAGAGGAGGTATATTCAAGCATATAACATAGGTTTAGGCTCCAAACAAACCTGTTACCCAATCAGGTCGCCCGAAGGCGCATATCTTAACTAAATACCGGAGCCCCACACACACAGGGTTCTACGCCGTGCGGTTTTACGAGTGAGTGTCTTTCGGTCAGGTTACCGAATCAGGAGCCGTATCGGCTACCGGACGTTTGCTTGGAGCCTTGGTAAGGCCATAGGTTTTAACCCTACAAAAGCAAAACAATCTGATCACGGTCGCTGTAAATTGTTGAACTTGCGGTTTGAAAATGTTACACCAGGAGTACTTCAGCTCAGAATGCAAACAAGTAAAATCAATCAGTCCGATCGGATAACCGTACCCAGCAAGGTGTTTGCTGGAACTTTTAAAAGAATGCAAACAATTAAAATTAACCGGCCGCGTCCGATCGGGGGACGGAATCCGCCAACCTGACGCGTAGACCGAACGTTTACCTTGACCCGGATCAGTTACTCAATTTGATACCTTATTCCAGCCCATTTCCAGCCTTAGCACATATTTGTGGTCAACGTGACATTTTTTAAATATCCTATAAACAATTAAGTACCGTAGTTTTATTATGTTGGAGGCAGACCGATAGTTATATATATTTTTTTACAAGCGTCATCTACTGTGAAATAGAAAAAGGTAGAGACAACCACGGGCCAGTAGAGTCTGGACGGTACTTTTGCTCAATTTTCCTAACCTCAGTAGAACCTTACTAACGAGCAAAACAGTCGTTCATAGGTGACTAGAAAAAACGGTCTGATAGAGAGCATAATATTAGGGGGCGGTGTCTCACTCGCACTCGTTACAAAATAGTCACGAACTGACATTTGACCTTATTCTCATGTTGTCATGTTGGCTATGTCTGGTGACGTCATTACCTCCTTAGTCAAAACGAGACGCAACCCCCTATATCAAACTCTCTTTCGGCCTCACTTTGTGACTGAAGAGTATATTCCAATTTATCCTACTTCCTACTAATATTATAAATGCGAAAGTTTGGATGGATGGATGTACGTTCCGATTAATCTCAAAAACTACTGGACCAATTTAGATGAAATTTAGTATAGAGATAGTTTGATATACACATTTCCGCAACCGTAGACAATTGTCTATGATTTCAGAGCCGAATAAGATAAATTTTCATCATTCGATACCATTGTATCTAACAAGATAAATATACTACAAGCAAAGAAAGAATACCACAGCATACTATTTTCCAGTTATTAATATACTTATAATGCGATTGAAGTCGTGTGTTGAATATTGTGAGAATATTAATAATATTTTATACAATCGTGACATAACGAAGTACGAGATTGAAAAGCTTAATTGTGTCACTATTGTATACACTACCTTTTCTACGAGTGCTCAAAGTAGGCAAGCCGGTAAGAATTAAGTTCGAATGCCTTAAAATTTATTACCGACCAAAGATGATAATTATTTCGAAACGACAATCATCTTTTAGAAAGGGTCAGAGGTCTTCCCGTTTGTATCTCTCTCGGCTAGTTTTCCTCCTTCTCATACGTCGAGCGAAAATGCACCTTAAAGTAATTATCTTAGAGTACATTTTACTTATTGATTTTTTTGGCTGAGATCGCTTCAGTTTAAAATAATAACTTCATGTACTATACTTCGTTTTTTTTGAGATTAGAAATTGAGTAAACATAGAAACAGTAGTTACCAACCTGTTCTAAATGTTCAATTTAAACACACTGCAAGCACACCAACAGAGGATTAGTTAACATGATTAAGAGTTCACATTTGTGAAAAAATAACAACAATTTGTCTGCAGTTTGTATTTATTGTTGTGTTGGATTATTTAATCTGTTAAATAATCCAACACAACAATAAATACACAATTTCGTTTTAGATTTTGTATGCCAACATTAGAGACACGTGAAAAATGAAAAACTGACCTGACAGTGACGCACGTACCTTCTAAAACGAAAACTTAAGATCTAGTTTTTTTAATCAGTATTCAAGAAAATTATTTAATCATAATATGCACTTATTAATCAATTTTCGTAAATAAAAATGCGTCTAAACGTTATATAATAGTTTTATTATATAATAATAATATTATATCTATTATCACGGATAGGACTATTGTAGCCAATAAGCCTGATATCGTGGTAATAGATCGACCGCAACGCCGGGCCATGCTCGTCGACATCACCGTCCCATGTGACGAGAACCTCGTGAAGGCCGAGAAGAACAAGTCCAGCAAGTACCCAGACTTGGCTCACGAGGTAACCGCCATGTGGGAGGTTGATTCGGCGATCATTGTACCGATAGTTGTTTCTGCGAACGGTCTCATAGCGAAGAGTCTCGACCAACATCTAGAGAGACTTTCGCTACGGGGTTGTGGTTGGATCAAGGGTCAGATTCAGAAGGCAGTTATCCTGGACACGGCGCGCGTAGTCCGAAGGTTCCTCTCTCTGCGGCCCTGACCACCGGCAGCCTGGGCCCTGATCCGTTGCCGGCGGCACCTTAGGTTAGGTTTTTTATTATGTTTTATTGTTTTTTATGTTTTAGATGTATTTTTATATTTTACTTTTGTCAAAATATTATAAAAACCTAATCTATGAAATTAATGAAATAAAGAGAATATTATATAAATAATAATTATTAATAAAGCAACTGTCTTAGGTGATGGTAAAAGATTTGGTGGACTTCGAGGTGACTTTTCTTGTTGTATGCCACTCGGGCCTGCCTCTGATTGCTCCATAACCCTCCAACCAACCATACGTACTATATTAGAGCAAGCAAATACCTTTACTTAAATAAGAATTACAATAAGCTTTAAACATTAAAAACTATCCAGGTATGGCTGAGAGATACTAATAACAGATGACGCGAGAAAATATTTAAAAATCGAACCATCCGTTGCGAATCTCTTCATCTCTAGGTATTTTATTGTGCAACATTCACAAGAACATTAACAATGATAAAAAATAAAATATTTAGTGCATATAACAACTACCAAAATATTGTTAAATACTCAATATAACATTTACAAATACAGGCATGGCTTTACTATAAATACAAATATATTTAAGTATGTTTAATGACGGCGTAGGCACTTTGACAGTTGTGACATTTATCGTGCCTAATAAAGAACCCTGTACATGGTTCTGTCAACGTTTTTCTAATCTCAAAAAACACGAAGTATAGGTGGGATTCCCCTCATCTACTGACGTCTACGTCAAAACAAATAAGATGGCACCCATGCCCATAGAGGCAATCCTCTAGCGATAGTTGTTGACTTTGACGTAAGTAGATATCTTACTATTGTGAAGCTATTGCAGTTTAGCGTCACTCAAAAGTGAGATATCTCCACGGATCAGAAGACAATCCGGATAGTACTTTTACTATATTTCCCTAACCACAGTTGAACCTTATTACCGAGCAAAACAGTCGTTCATAGGTCACTAGTAAAAAGTAATAAAAACGGTCCGATAGAGAGCATAATGTAGGGGGCGGTGTCTCACTCGCACAATGCTGCCAACTTATGAAACTTACCAATGTGGTTTTATTTATCTACATTTATTTTAGTAACACACTAGAATTTACTTCCTACTTATAATAATTTATTGCAAGATTTGAATTAATACTTTGTTCCCTTTTAGCTGCTTTGAATTTTTTTACGACGTAAATATTATTCATTCATTAAATTAAAGAATTGCAATGAATATTGCAGACAGTAGCAAGTTTTGTAATATTTAAAATACGGTCTGGTATCCCCATCCCATCAGTCCCATCACTGACATAATATGTCACTGATATTATTTCAAATGACGCCGCTCAGCTCAACAACGTTTCGTAACAACATTTTTAAGTACAAATGGTCAAGATATGTTGCGTAAAAGGGTACAGGGGTCAGACTTTACAATAAAGTAGACTTTCCTTTCACCGGTAATCCACAATAATTCAATTTTACGATTTAACAACAAGTTAAGATTGTCAAACAATAGGGTGACTATGATGTCGGCAAGCTGCGGGTCGGTTTTGTTGTTTTTACAGAAATGTACACAAGTACATGGTCTGTTCGTAAGTATTACTTACACAGGACAGGAGTGGCCCGCGGGTCTTTTTAGGCTCTTTCGAAAGGGTCCTAAAATGGCACAAGGCCATACAAAAAATTGTAGTAGTGGCAGTATAATAAATAAATAAATATTATGGGACAATCTTACACAAATCAACCTAGTCCCACAGTAAGCTCAATAAGGCTTATGTTGTGGGTACTAGACGACGATATATGTAATAGATATATACACATAAATACTTAAATACATAGAAAACATCCATAACTCAGGAACAAATATCCGTGATAAACACACAAATAAATGCGCTGACCAGGATTCGAACCCGGGACCTCCTGCTTCATAGGCAGGGTCACTACCGACTAGGCTAGGAGGCCGTTAAAATATACTTTATTGTACAACATTTGTACAACAAAGAAAAATACAACAGGAAGAATATACAATATTTGTACATGGAAGAGATCTCTTCCAGTCAACCATGCATTGAGCAGTTTGATGTTATTGATGTTTTCTTTATTTACCTTTAAGTATATTCTTACTTTTTTAACTTCATTTTTTAAGACTTTCTTATCTACATAATTAGATGTAAGATCAAGTATTAATTAAAAATAATATAATTGTTTTTTGAACTCCCCGTCGGCACACAAACCTCTCTAAGGTTTTGCCAATGATGGGTCTTGTAATAGAAAATATTGTAATTTACTTTTCTTATTCAATAAATTAAAAAAAAAAAGTCGGAGAACTGTCCACATTAGATATGACGCAATAGTGAGAGCCACGAACCCCCTGTACTTACTTACTTAGTTTTAGTTTGCTACACTAACTATCCCCTATTTTAAGACGCGGACATCTGGCTATTGTTTATCGGTGTTATGCAAACGAGTTGTAAGAAATAAATATCTTACAGTTCTAGGTTTGATGCAGTGCATTATCATGTAATTAATAAGATTATATAATTTTCAGGAGTTTCTGTTGGGGAAAAATAGTGCAAAATGACGTTACGTTAATGTATTGTTTGTCGCCTACCTACTGTTTTCCGTAGCGATACGCAATGTGTGTACTTTTTAGGGTTCCGTACCTCGAAAGGAAAAAACGGAACCCTTATAGGATCACTTTGTTGTCCGTCTGTCTGTCTGTCTGTCTGTCTGTCTGTCTGTCTGTCTGTCTGTCTGTCTGTCTGTCAGTCTGTCAAGACCATTTTTCTCAGGGACGCGTGGAGGTATCAAGTTGAAATTTATATCAAATACTCAGGTGTATTGTCCCTTGGAGCTGTGAAAAAATCAAACTTAAAAGCCAACGCAATCAAAAGATACAGTCGTTTATGCTGCAAATTTTAGAGTTTATCGGCACTCGAAAAACCTACGGGGTACTTCCTGGGAACTCAGAAACTTGAAATTTTGCACGAAGCAACGTCATATAGCATAGACAATGGAAAAATTACAAAAAGTAGACATTTTTAGTAAAATCATACAAAAAATTTTTTTTTAAATTTTAAACTTACTACCTTTTTCCTCGTAAACGCGTAGAGGTATTAAATTGAAATTCATGTCAAATACTCAGGGCTATAGGACCTTTCAGATGTAGCAAAACCAAACTTTTATGTCAACGCAATCAAAAGAAATAGCAATTTAAGTCGCATATTTTGAAACTGAGTACTCGCAAGAAACTCAACACCTAAAGGGTACTTTCCGTAAACTCAGAAACTTGAAAGTTGGCACGAAAAAAATTACGAAAAGTAGACATTTTTAGTAAAATCATACAAAAAATATTTTTTTAAGTTTTAAACTTACTACCTTTTTCCTCGTAAACGCGTAGAGGTATTAAATTGAAATTAGTAATAAACATACTACAACTTTTGCTTGTTATAGGTGTGTACGGAACCCTCGGTGCGCGAGTGCGACTCGCACTTGGCCGGTTTTTTTGTTATTATATTAGCGATAGGCTTCGACAGTTTTTACCTATTAACTGAAATATTTTGCTGGTCTGTCACTCTGACGTCCTCCGATAAATAGCTGCCAGATGCCTGGATCTAGCAATAAGTTTAAAATAGTAAACTAATTAGAGGGGTTCTCTGCTCTCATTATTGCGTCAACGTATCTGAAGTGGCCAGCTCCTTAAGTCAGTAGAATGTATAAGTTCCCATATGAACTATGAGACTTCTCTTTCTGGACAATACTTACTAGACGACAAGCATATTTAATTTTATATTTATCTTCATACTATCTCAATCCCACATACATCATAGTACATATGGTCACTCTACTTAGAATGAGATGCAGCCCCCTACATTACCCTCTCTTTCGGCCTCACTTTGTGGTCGAAGTATGACCTCCAGATTGTATTTAGATTGTATTTAACTTCATGGATATCTCAGTTGTATTGTGGTTGTATTGCATGACGCTGTCATTTATGCCATGTCGAATCGCGCTCCTGTAAGCGCTCGAATCACCATTGGCTTGTGAAATCGTCAGTTTGACAAAAATGTCCTCTAAATCCCTACCGAACTGCTCTAAACTTTTTCCCGCTTGCCGAGCTGTTTGCAATTGCTTTTGCAAGGCGTTATCAGACTTACGTGGTACTAAATGATGTTTCATTTTACTGATTAAACTCGTAACCGTGGCATAGCTACCTGACAATCGCAGTTTCGCGTTGTAAGACAAACGTGTTTTCAAAACGAAATTTATCAACACCGGGATATCCGTGTCGTTTATCATAGTCTCATATAGTTCAATGGCAAAATTAATTGCAAAGTTACTTTTACAGTATCATCCATGACAGGTAACAAAGAAACCGCCGTTTTCAAATCGAAATTCGGTTAGGAACCCATGTTTGTCTTTATCAATTGCTGCGATTCCTCGAATAATTGCAATATTCTAGAATACTCTTTTTCAATTTTCGTAATATACTGCTGTACTTTATCATCGACGGGTTCTTCCTAGGGATTGCGGTACCGGTGCCTTTTTTTTCAGAACCGGTACTGAGATTTCCGGTACTGGCTCGGAACCGGGAACTCCCGGTTCTTTCGGTACTTTTCGGTACTGAGTTATTTTGTTCGAGATTTTGCTAATTTTCGCTATAATATAATGAACACTACCGTCATCCCTCGCGTATGTTTTTTTTCTTTATGGGTTGCTATTCAAACCGGTCTTTTAAAGTTAGCGATTTTCTTTTGGTCGCATTTTCAATGGTTTTAAGAGGCCTTATTCCCAAAACGCGCGAATTTCACGAAATAGTTCGTTATCTTCGAAAGACTAAGGCGAAAATACTTAGTTTGTTTAATCAACTATTGATACATATAATATTTTGTTTATTTCTTTATCTAGACGGCCATTGGAGCAGATATTCCATTTTAACGAGTAAAATATGAAAAAAATTGGTTGTCTAGCAAGGCCTTTCCGGATTTTCCAGTTAGATGTACCGTTCATTTCAAAATCACGCTTAAAAAAAGGTAACAATTTTTATTAAATTTGAATAAAAAGTATATCATGTCTGAGACGGCCATGGAAATAAAAATCGAACATTCGTCTTGGATAATAGACAAAATACCTTCTGATTATATGCCAGTTTTTTTGATGAACACAGTTATATTTAATTTTTTCACGAAAACCCTATAAATATTTTGCCCTGAAAAATATTACCATAGCAAAGTTGAAGTATATTTCTATCACGATAATAAAAATTCTGACCATATTCATTTTTAATTTTTTTTCTATAGTTGTAAATTTGAATTTAGTATGAATTTTTCAAAATTACCTATAAATCACACTTCACAGGACACTTTCTGTAAGAATCGTATTTTTGGGTACTTAATAATAATAAATATGGTTTAAAAGTATTTTTTTTGTATTACTAATACTTTTTTCATTCATAGAGTTTTTCGACCTTTTAGGGAATAAGGAGCCTTTAAGAATAAAAATACTATACTTACAACCTGTTATATTCGTAAGTAAGTAAAAATAGGGAAAGTAGAAAGTCAGTATATAACAAATAAGAAAGAAAGTTTAAAGGCGAATTTATCCCTTAGTTACTGTTGATAGATCGGAGTCTCATTGAAGAATATCAACAGCGTTGTATTTTTTCACGGACCAGTAGATAGTAGTACCGAAAATCCGGTGGAGGAAGCGGTTCATGTAGACTTTAAGCTTGCGTGAGATATCTTTCGTGACTTCCCAAAAAGGAAAAAGAGGGAGAGAAGACCCCTTGTCGCACAACCGCATTCACTAGAATATCCTCCGAAACAAGGCTACGAGGTCACGCTACAAGAATATTTCTTAGATTGCATTTATAAGGTTGGAATTTTTGACGTGATAACGTCTTTAAAATCGTTTTAGTCGGGTGACATGTTCAGAAACTTGTGTCACACCAAAACCTCACGAGCGCGATCGCAGGTATAACGAGAGAGAGACGGACCGATCTCCCGTCTCATCTCGAGCGCTGCCAGTCATTCCGTGAAACTTGTCACGCGGAATCCTCACGAGCGGTTAGACGTTATCACGTAAACATCTCGATCGTAAACCTACTTTACAAACAACCAATTTTTTTAGGGAATACCAATATCATGCAGACGGCCCCAGATACAAGCCCACCTTAGCGTATCAAATGCTTTTTCGAAATCTTAATCTATTTTTGACATTCGAAAACTGCCTTGATTCATGTAATCAGTTTAAGCCTGGTCTTGAGTTAATGGAGTTAAAATGAAAAGTTTTTGATAAATACCAAATGACTTTAAAGACAACTGACTTTTGACTATTTTCTGGTTCTTTAAAGACATCGACATAACTATTTCTACACAAGTATATAGAGATACCGTCACGTTACATGTGACGTGACACTAACACTATACATCTTGATATATGTATAAAAAGCAACCGAACGAAGAGTAATGTGATGAGATAAAAAGAAAGAAAGGAAATGTGTGAAAATGATGGTTAGGATTTCGGCTTTAAAACAATATAGTTAGTCAATCGCATTGATGTTTCACAAATAATTGCAACAAACAATGATCCATACAATTTCAAAGGTAATAACAATAATATCACTGGAAAATTTGACACTATGTGTAAAAAAAATCCTTCCTCCCCAGTACCGAAAAGAACCGAGAACCGAGATTTTCATTTGTCGGTACCGGTTCTGACTGAGTTGTTAAGTCCCGGGATTTCCCGGTACTTTCGGTACCGGGAATTCCCGGGACCATTCCCTATAATCTTCACCCTTCTCTACCTTCGAAATATAAATTTATAAATATGCATTATACTCCTTATAAACCGACTTTGCATCTGAAAATTTTTCTTGACCTAATTTCTCACTTCATCGAGTAGGACCAAGCTTAAGCAAATATTCTTTAAAATAGTTAATGCGCTCATAAAATTCTACAACGCTTGACAATACCCTAAATTAATCAAAAATATAACGTAATTATGTTACTCATTAAAGGCTATACTCTTGTTAAAATTCTAATCACTACACTTACATGGTTTTCAGGAAGCTTGACGACAGCACTTGTTACTTAACATAGTTTATCGGGTTGCGTTTTCTTGCGTTTTCGCCACTGAAAGTTTGTAGTTTTCCACGAAACTCGACGATAGTTCCTATTACCACTGCCACCTTATACGGATGCACGCCTGCGCATCACCATAGCAGCCGCCTGTCGCTCAATCTTCTTTGTAAGGCACTTATGGACCTTTTTCCAGACGAGGTAAAAGAAGATAATGCTGATCATCACTCCCATGGCCATTGTTATGTATGACTGCTCCTCGCCGTGACTGATATCTTGAGTTGACCTGGCTTTGTTGTTCTGGCCAGTCTGAGCAATGATGACTTCTTCCTTCTCTATTTTAGACACCGTTTTCCCCATGTTGAAAGATGAAATGTAGCTCGTGAGATGAGTGGTTTCAGTTGTTGCAGCACCTCTAACACGCTATTCTTGAGTCCCCCAGCTGCAGCAGGACCTCGACGACAGCACCATTTGTGAAAATTGTCCCTTCGTAGCTCTCAAAATTAACGTACAGCTGACAGGGTCGCCATGTATTGTAACCTCCTTGGTGGTAGATGATGATGATGATTATAGGTAGGAATACAGAATAAAACACATGTTTCCTCTTCGAAGTAGCAATATGTAATAATGATTAAAAGACAGGTATACATTGGTATATAGTTGATGATTAATACAGATTCCATATATGAAAGCAACTAGCCTACTTATTCTAATAAGGTATGTCTCTAGGTACATCACAGTGCGAAGTTGTCTCTAAGAACTTCCCTTCGCTTATGCTCCGCTCGTTCGATTATGTGTAGGCCATACTTTAATGAGAATAGCTCAAAGAAAGAGAGCATTTTGTATCTGTGGCAAATGTCAAATACAACTGACATGTTTACCATTTCCTTTATTTCCTTTAATGAAGAATTTTAATATATTTTCAACATGAAAAGTGTTATTTCGTTTATACGTGATCCTCAGTAAGTTGAATATAATGAAATATGTTTTATATGTTTACATTAAGGCTTGAATAAATGTATTGTTTTACACAAATAGCGTAGTTACATACAGAAATCATGGTCAGAGTCTACAAAAGGGAGGGCGATTTAAAATCCAAGGGTCCCTTTGGCTTGTTTGGGCAAGACATGTTTTCCACAAAGGCAGAATTGACGGAGCTACTACTTTGCGTTATCTTGGCGCTACGCGCCTTATCCACCCTTATCGCCTTATCGCCCCCCCTTTTACACACTCCAACCGAAATTAGACGAAAGGTCAATGCTGCTAATTTCATCTGCGGGGTATTTCAGTAGGTAAATCGGCTTTTACGGCTCAAAAAGCAGCAGTATGTACGCAAATACCCCGCGGACGGAATTTGTTTATTTATATCAACTTTATTGCACAGTAAAACAAAGTACAAAGGGTGGACTTAATGCCAGAAGGCATTCTCTACCAGTCAACCATGAGGCCAAAAAGATAGAAAAGTGCGGGAAACGAGTAGAAAAGTTGAGAAATCAAAAATATTACGTTACATATAATTGAATAAGCTAATATTGAATTTAGCCCTCATTGCCTTAATTACATAAATTTATTTTTATTATTTTAGAGTTTCATTTATAAGACATGGAAGGAGAGAAGCAGGTATTTAAACTTCTTATTTAATTTGTAAGGATTTTTTGTGCTTAAACAATCTTTTATCTACACTCACATTGTAAGTCCTCTAAAACGTGTTCAAAAACGGTAGGCAATGTAATGCTAGACCACAACCGATTTTACTATGATAATTTTATCTGTGACAGTAACGTAATTTTAACTTTACATGCTCATATATTGATACCTTTTGAGTTTCAAATTTCGATAAATCCTGTCCTCCTTCCTGACCAACGGCACGCGCCCGCCCGACCGCCGGCACAATCGAGTTGCTCATGGCGGTGCAATGGCGGTCATTCTAATGGTTTCCGAACACTTCATTTAGGATATATAATATGAATGTAGATCAAACAGTGTATGCAACTGTAGTGCTTTTCTAGTAGTAGTTTATCGTGCGGGAAGTTCGATTTCTCGCACTAGCGCCTTTTACTTTTCCAGCCATTCACAGCTTGGCATCATGATTCATGATCACCGCGCCGCGCCGCACCGTGCGAGAGCGTGCGGATATATAGTATTAAGGCAACCTCAAAGTGACTAATAGTCCTTTTTGTAATTTTTTCGCAACTGTATTAAAAAACGTTGTTCGATACACGGACGGAATGTCATTCTTAACTCGTCCCGAGTTTTGCCAGTCGCCTACGGTTTGTGGCAAAATGTTTCGGAACTCGTGGAATAATGACATCCTTTCCGACCTAGTATCGAAATGTACTATTTCGGTGTTACGTGTTATAGCGCAATCATTGGAGCATTTGCCTTACAAAAGGTGAAGTAGAAAATGTTTTAATGGTTTTAGGGTGGTTATTATTAAAATACTAGATTTGAGACCTTGAGGGGGGGGAGCGTTGGCCGCCATCTTGGTTTAAACGTGCCATAAGTCCGTTTTTGAACCTTAGCGCTTAAACGGTTTTCAGTATGCCTAAAATGTCTATGGAACGCATGAAGAAGATAAAATTGTCTACAATATTTCCATACACAATACGAGTACATCTGTAAGTCTTACAGATATAAAGATACAGGGGGTGAAAAAGTGTATATTTTCTTATATCATAAGAATTTTATTTATTAGCTTCAAAGTTTTGTGCTTCGAGATAAGGAAATGAAGTCTCTACCACAGTTTCGTCATCTTCTATTGATTCTTTTAAAAGATATTCAAAAGTTGAGTTCACCCCTAGAGCGCTTATAGAGGGGGTGAAAGTAGTAAGTCTCACACACAAAATCAATGTTCTATTACTCATCATAAAATACTAGTAGGCATTGTCAGGTATAGCTTTCGATCAATTCGGGTATAATTAATTTAGATTTGATATAAAACATACATGCTTTCATACAAAAAAAAAATTTTTAAAGAAAGTGCTTGAAAATATTTTTATTTTTTTAAACTTCATATAACTGTCAAGTTATTATTAAAATATCGTATAGGCTTTAGAATTTTTTACATAATGCTTGAACAGTTGACTTAATGACAAAAATGTCTACGAGAATCATAAAGACTCAATTTTTTTTTGTATTTGTATTTATTCTGTACGTCTTATAGATACAAAGTTACATGAAGGAAAATATTACTCATACTCATTGTCTTTATACTTATCGTAGACATTTTTGTCATAAAGTCAACTGTTCAAGCATTATGTAAAAAATTCTAAAGCCTATACGATATTTTAATAATAACTTGACAGTTATATGAAGTTTTAAAAAATAACAATATTTTCAAGCTCTTTCTTTAAAAAATTTTTTTTTTTGTATGAAAGCATGTATGTTTGTCAAATCTAAATTAATTATACGCGAATTTATCGAAAGCTATACCTGACAACGCCTAGTAGTATTTTATGATGAGTAATAGAACATTGATTTTGTGTGTGAGACTTACTACTTTCACCCCCTCTATAAGCGCTCTAGGGGTGAATTTAACTTTAGAATATCTTTTAAAAGAATCAATAGAAGATGACGAAACTGTGGTAGAGACTTCATTTCCTTATCTCGAAGCACAAAACTTTGAAGCTAATAAATAAAATTCTTATGATATAAGAAAATATACACTTTTTCACCCCCTGTATCTTTATATCTGTAAGACTTACAGATGTACTCGTATTGTGTATGGAAATATTGTAGACAATTTTATCTTCTTCATGCGTTCCATAGACATTTTAGGCATACTGAAAACCGTTTAAGCGCTAAGGTTCAAAAACGGACTTATGGCACGTTTAAACCAAGATGGCGGCCAACGCTCCCCCCCCCCCCCCTCAAGGTCTCAAATCTAGTATTTTAATAATAACCACCCTAAAGCCATTAAACCATTTTCTACTCCACCTTTTGTAAGGCAAATGCTCCAATGATTGCGCTATAACACGTAACACCGAAATAGTACATTTCGATACTAGGTCGGAAAGGATGTCATTATTCCACGAGTTCCGAAACATTTTGCCACAAACCGTAGGCGACTGGCAAAACTCGGGACGAGTTAAGAATGACATTCCGTCCGTGTATCGAACGACGTTTTTTAATACAGTTGCGAAAAAATTACAAAAAGGACTATTAGTCACTTTGAGGTTGCCTTAATACTATATATCCGCACGCTCTCGCACGGTGCAGCGCGGCGCGGTGATCATGAATCATGATGCCAAGCTGTGAATGGCTGGAAAAGTAAAAGGCGCTAGTGCGAGAAATCGAACTTCCCGCACGATAAACTACTACTAGAAAAGCACTTTTTTGAGCAACTGTGTGTAAAAAATATTTTTCCTACTCACTTTTATCGTTGACTGTACTTACAGTAGTATACCAAACAATTCAATCAGACACCGGAAAGTGGTTGAAACTTAAGTTACAATATTTGCCGACCCTTTACAAAAAGGAGGATTCACTGTGTTGACGGCTAAAGGAACAAGGTCCCTCATCGTCAACACACTGGGTCCTCTTTAAGATCTTTGGCAACCTTACTCACCAGCAGGAACACAACACTATGAGTAGGGTCTAGTGCTATTTGGCTGTGGTTTTCTGTAAGGTGGAGGTACTTCCGCAGTCGGGCTCTGCTCCAGAGTTGAGCGAGATGACATTCGCTGAACGTGCCCTACCACACTTAGCGAGATGCCATTCGCAGTGCCCATACCTTTCTTTTTGACGTAGTTTAAGGACATACCCAACACCGGACGTAGTTTAAGGACATACCCAAGACCGGACGTAGTTTAAGGACATACCCAAGACCGGACGTAGTTTAAGGACATACCCAAAACCGGACGTAGTTTAAGGACATACCCAACACCGGACATAGTTTAAGGACATACCCAAGACCGGACGTAGTTTAAGGACATACCCAAGACCGGACGTAGTTTAAGGACATACCCAAGACCGGACGTAGTTTAAGGACATACCCAAGACCGGACGTAGTTTAAGGACATAACCAAGACCGGACGTAGTTTAAGGACATACCCAAGACCGGACGTAGTTTAAGGACATACCCTGGGTCCGGGTTTGTCTTGGCTTTTGCCACGGCTCAATGAGGGTTTTCGCGATCGAGTTTTGCACTAGATGGCAGCACCGTGACGTTTTTGACAGCAGCTGTCAATATTCACCAATCAATTAAATTTATTTATTTATTCTATTAAAAATGAATAATATCATAGGTACACGCTTACATTGGCAGAATTCAACTCGCTAAAACCGGCGAGGGGTAAAAGCCATTAATAAAAAAATCGGCCAAGAGCGTGTCGGGCCACGCTCAGTGTAGGGTTCCGTAGTTTTCCGTCCGTCACAGTAAGTGTCTCCACTTAAGAGTTTTTGAAAGCACGTCATTTCATTGTGATTTTGTAGAAATTACAGGTACAATAAACACCTGCTTATACGGTTAAAACAAACTTGGTTCAGAAATTATTTTGTAATGTTTATTCAAAAACTATTCAACCTATCAAGTTCAAAATAATTTTGCTAGAAAGTTTTTATAAAGTTCTACTTTTGAAATTTTTTTCATATTTTTAAAACTTATGGTTCAAAAGTTAGAGGGGAGGGGGGACACATTTTTTTTTTACTTCTGGAGCGATTATTTCCGAAAATATTTACATTATCAAAAAATGATTGTGGTTAACCCCTATTCATTTTTAAATACCTATCCAACAATATATCACACGTTAGGGTTGAAATGAAAAAAAAAATCACTCCCCACTTTACGTGTAGGGGAGGTACCCTAATAAAACATTGTTTTCCACTTTTAATTTTACCACTTTGTCGGCGTGATTGATATACATATTAGTACCAAATTTTAGCTTTCTAGTGCTAACGGTCACTGAGATTATCCGCGGACGGACGGACGGACGGGCAGACATGGCGAAACTATAAGGGTTCCTAGTTGACTACGGAACCCTAAAAAACCGACCAAGTGCGAGTCAGAGTCGCGCACCGAGGGCTCCTGTAGGTTTGATATGAATTTCAATTTAATATACCTCTACGCGTTCATGAGGAAAGGGGTAGTTTAACTTTAAAATTATTAAAAGAATTTTTATTATATGATGTAACAAAAAATCTACAGTTTATGCCATTTTTCCTTTATCTGTGCTATAAGACGTTGCTTCGTACCAAATTTAAAGATTCTGAGTTCACGGGAAGTACCCTGGAGGTTTTGATCCCCTTGCGAGTTTCGAAAATTTGCGACATAAACGGCTGTATCTTTTGATTGCGTTGGCTTAGATATTTGATTTTTACACAGCTCCAAGGGACAGTAGATTTGAGTATTTGATATCAATTTCAGCTTAATACCTTTACGCGTTCCTGAGTAAAAGGGTTTTGACAGACGGACGGACGGACAACAAAGTGATCCTATGAGGGTTCCGTTTTTTCCTTTCGAGGTACGGAACCCTAAAAATGAAAAAAAAAAATATAAACCTGATTGGTGGATTATGACACTTAGACCTCGCGCCACGGTGCTGCCATCTAGTGAAAAACTCTATCGCGGAAACTCTCATTGAGCCTGGGATCTGCTTGGCAACTTTATCCACGAATTGGCGTATGCACTAGGTTTTACGAAAGTGACTGTCATCTGACCTTCCAACCCAGAGGGGAAACTAGGCCTTATTGGGATTAGCTCTGGTTTCCTCAGTTTCTCACCACGTTGTCACAACGTTGTGAAATGGCCAGTGTAAGTAGTGTAACCTGTGTTGAAAGAAACCAAGGTATGGCCAATTTACGGACTCCACACGTTTTTTATCGATTTTTGACCAGTTTTGAGTAGATATTTCAGCATTTACACTACAGATCCATACTAATATTAAAAATGGGAAAGTGTATGTGTTTGTTTGTTTGCCCGTCTTTCACGGCAAAACGGGGCGACGAATTGACGTGATTTTTTAAGTGGAGATAGTTAAAGGGATGGAGAGTGACATAGGCTACTTTTTGTCTCTTTCTAACCCCCCACTTCCCTAAAATGGGGGGTGGAAGTTTGTATGGAGCATTCCGGGGGGCAAAGGGGAACCGTGTTACCCCGAATTTAACGCGAGAGAAGCCGCGGGCAAAAGCTACTATAGTTATAAAGCAAAAATTCTTAAATCTATTATGTCGATTCAGTGGAGCCAGATTTAGAAATAAACAAGCCCTTATTTTTTATGACTTTTTAAAATACGGTGTAAAAAAACACTTTTATCGATATTCGAATGATGTAAAGAATCTTACATATACGAAATCTGCATATAAGGGTTCCTCTTTGACGTATCTAAAAACTGTGAGAGATTATAATTTTAAACTAACTATTACAAAAGTTATGACCAGAAAACCACTTTTTTGACCTAAAATTGTTCGACTTTGATATCAAATATCTCGAAGACAATGAATATTGAAGTAAATATAGGATACTACAGCCTTGGCCAGAAGTGTTGAGCATAGCTCTTTTTTGTTTACAATTTTGATGTTAAGTATTAATTCCCTATCATAACAATGTAAAATGTTATATTCTATTGATATATCTAGAAAACTTCACATAATAACACTTTCAAGGTACCTATAAAATATGAAAAGTGGAGGTCCCAAAAGTGCGAATTTAGGTCGGTGCGAAAAATTGCCAATATTCTATGCAGTTACTATATACTCACTTTAACAAAACATGCCTGTTCAGTTTGAATTAATTGATAAAATAACTTCAAAAAAGATAGAAACGCCAGTCTAAACTTTCGAGTTTTGTATGAAAATCGCAAGGGTGCTCAACACTTCTGGCCAAGGCTGTATATTGTTTAAGGCCGTTACTGATAATATGATAAGCTATAAAAATCTTTAGAAAACCAAGGGACTCAGATCGACGCTCATTGGCGCCAGGGAGCCCCTTAACCATTACCACGTCGCAGCACCACTTTAATTCTCAAACATGAAATTTTGGGGTAATAGTGGAACACCTTGAGGAGTGCAAGGCCAGGTATAGGTTCACCAGAGTTGCAGATTATGCAAAATCCACTAAGCCACATCCACAAAGTTAGTGAATATTACCCCAAGATTTAAAGTTCTAGAATCAGGCTGCGTTTCCACTAGCGATAAGAGAGGATGCGTTGCGCGGAATGTGTTTACGTAGAGCCAATCCTAAAGCTGCGCTATGCGATTGGTAAATGAAATTGGTTCTTAAAAACACATTCCTTGCAACGCATCTTCGTTCATTTCTGAAGCGGTGTTAGTTTCTTTCTCTCTGACGTTTATAAGGGCATTGTAATGTGCCTAATTTGAAGAATAAATATATTTTTCACTTCTCATGCTCAAAAAGTGTGTCATATTATGCTTACCAAGGCGGACTAAAGTAGTACATTTAGCCTTTAGGGCTAAAATGTATACATATTTATGATTTACAAAACATTTTAAATTAACCAATCGGAGCACTTCACCATATTAAATCCACCAATCACAACACACATATCGAAGTTAATCGGAACGCTAGATACTTTTTTGGTGCGTATACTGTGTAAATAATTAAAGTCCTTAAAAAAACATTGTATTTAATATCAACCAATCAGAATACAGCAATGTTAAAATCGACCAATGAGGAAACGCAATTTATTTCTCAAAACGTGAGGTGTTTTTTAGTTCCTACTTCACAATCATTAAAAAAGATTGTAATTTTTTGGAAGCGCTTTAAAGCGTGTTTAAACTTTTAAACGGCTATTAGACATGGCAATTTGTAGGGCCCAATCGGTTGTGTCCAACTCCTGTCGACCCCAACGCACTTTATTACACTTTCCCTACAAATCGGCCCTACCGACCCTACCTCACCAACAAATCGTCCCTACCGACCCTAGCTCAACGTTTACAGAGATGCCCTCAAAACATCTAAAAAATGTATTTGGTGAAGCACGGTGATAGTACTCATCTATACATATAATAAAGCTGAAGAGGGTCGAAAGTCTGTACATGGAAGATAATCGAAAAAAAGTTGGCTGGGGATACTAAGAATCGATAACAGAATACGATCCAACAATTTTTAGAATTTTTGTCTGTTTATCTGTTTGTCTGTTTATCTGTTTATCTGTTTATCTGTTTGTCTGTTTATTTGACCGCGTATCACGTGAAAACGGCTGAACGGATTTTGATGAAATTTTGTATAGAGATAGTTTGAGTCCCGGGAAAGGATAATATATAGTTTTAATCCCGAAAATCAACCCTAGTGGGGGTGAAAATGGGTTTGAAAGTTTGTATGGAGAATTTTTAACCGCTGAAACGATTTAGATAGAAATGAGTATGGAGATGATTTGAGTCTCGAGAAACGTCATAGGATAGTTTTCATACCCTTGTGGGGGTGAAAAAGGGGTTGGAAGTTGGTATGAGATTTTTTTTACCGCTGAACTGATTTAGATGAAAATTGGTATAGAGATAGTATGGGTCTCGAGAAAGGACAAAGGATAGTTTTCAACCCGAAAATCAACCCTAAAGGGGTGAAAAGGGAGTTGGAAATTTGTATAGGGAATTATTAACCGCAGAATCGATTTAGATAAAATTTGGTATGGAGATAATTTGAGCTCTGGAAAAGGAAATAAAATAGTTTTATCTCGGAAATTATCCCTTAAGCGGATGCAAAAGGGGTGGAAGTTTACATGGGGAAGAAACAAAAAATAACCGCTGTACTGTCAGACAACATGGTCCATTTTTTTAGTATACATTCTAAGTTGTTAGTAAGTAATCATATTAACATACTTAAAATAAAACATAAAACATCTAAAACTTATATTCTAAATTGGACTTTATCAGTTTGATCAACCCGTAGACTATCGGGCAATCAAATCTACCGGCAATCATCCTCAGAATGTTGTTGCTACTGCATATTTATAACATGTTACCCGTCGATGCTTTAAATTTACCTTTACCCGCTCTTAAGAAATATTTGAAAATGTCATAATTGTCAAAGGGTTATTGCAGGTTCGAGGACTATATATGACGGACAAAGTTGCATGGCCCAAACCAATAAACTACTACAAAATCATCTAACATTTATTTAGTACACCGTTTAGGTAGGAAAACATATCAAACGTTTTGTGAAGCAGTCAGATTAGGATTTATTTTTATTTATAATTAAACAATGGGTACATTATCTGTCTCTCAAGATGTTTTGATATGCCTTCTTGAAGAACTACGCACTATTTTGTATCTTTAATAATGTATTACTGTTTTGAAAAAAATAAGTCCCGTCGAGTTTCTTTTCGATCATAAGACTTCTTGGGTGTAGGGTTAGAACTGGTGGTAGTTTTGGAACGAAGTTCCTTATCGGACGGTTCGCGGATGGGGGGCTAGGCGAAAAAAAGTCACGTGACCGTCACGAAAAAGCGTCACGTCACGAAAACGCGACACCCATACGATTGAGAAACATGTAAAATGGAATGAAATAAAAAATATATAAAATAGAATAAAGTGAAGTGAAGTGAAGTGTAGTGAAAGGTGAAAGTGAGAAGTGACAAAGTGATAAAAGTCGAGAACCTAAAAGTAAAAAATATCGAAAATGTCAAAAATGGCAAAATTTCTAAATTACAAAAATTTCCAAAATTTCCAAAAGTTACAAAATTTCCAAAAGTTACAAAATTTCCAAAATTTCCAAAATTTCCAAAAATTCCAAAATTCCCAAAATTAAAAAAAAAAAAAAATTTCATAAATAAATAAATTTCCACAATTTCAAAACTTTCCAAAATTTCAAAATAATTAAAACCACAAAATTTACGAAAAAGTCAATAATGATATAAAATAAAATAACATTACTTCGTTCCAATCGCGTGTTTCACGACACTCGTGTATTTTATTTTTCTCTGACGTTCATTAGTGCATTGTAATGTGCTTACATTGAAGAATAAATATCTTGATCTATACCAATATCATAAATCCTCTATCGGAACCGTATGTAATTACCACCATTATTGCAACCAGTAACGTAACATCAGTGTATTATCTGTGACATTGTGGTAAAAACGTATGAAAATTCATTACCTACGGTAACGTAATGAATATCCGCCCCCCGACCGCCGGCGCAATAAGGTTGGTCATGGCGGTGTAATGGCGGTCATTCTAATGTTTTCAATGGATATGAGTGTAGGTAAAGCGGTGTATGCTTCTGTACATAATTAGGCCTTATTACGTAACAGTTACATAAACTACTATTTATCTCTTTTTAGGGTTCCGTAGTTAACTAGGAACCCTTATAGTTTCGCCATGTCTGTCCGCGGTCTAGCTCAGTTACCGTTCACACTAGAAAGCTGAAATTTGGTGAGGCCTGATAAGAAGGTTCAATATAAACTATATTGAATAAAATCGGTTCAGCCGTTTTTGAATTATCAGTCAAAAAAGCATATTGGAAGGAAGTGCCGAATAGTAAAATGAATATCCCTTAATAAACGACCTTTTGAACGGATGCTTTGTAACAATCATGGACCCCCCCCCCCCCCCTCTCCAAGTGCACCACAAATAGACAAAAAAACATTTCTGCATTTGTGACCCCCCCTAACCCAATTTCAACCGCACCTGTTCTTACCTTTCATGCTTAGACTGATTTGACGGGAGGATCGATTTGGATGACATTTGGCGTGGACATAAACGTATAAATACAAAAGTGGTCCTGTATCGTCCGATATACACCTACTACTCTATGTCGTTTAAATCGTGCCAAAAAGAATATATAAAAAAAAGTATTAATTTTTGAGGGTAGTTTCATTTAGTGGTAATTGTAAAATATTTTATTAGGACTACTGTCCTCTAGCGTATCCATCTGTCAACTTTACTTCAAGTTCCGCCTCCAGGGAAGCGGGAGAGAAATTAGGGGTGAATTAGCCGTTTACTGACACAGACCGAATTCCACGCGGGCGGAGCCGCGGGCACAGCTAGTAAGTCATAACAGTACACATTAAATAAAATCTGAAACTGTTTTTTTTATTATAGATATTTAAATGACCGCTCGAGCTGCCTGAATCTAAATTCATCTGCCCAACCCTTCTATTATTTGTATACAAAACTAGATAAATATATTAATTACCAGTGAATCTACACAATTTAACTTTTATTTTAAATAAAAAAACCGGCCAAGTGCGAGTCGGACTCGCGCACCGAGGGTTCCGTACAAACCTTTACAACTTAAAGGTATTATAGACCTGAGTATTTGATATGAATTTCAATTTAATACCTCTACGCGTTTACGAGGAAAAAGGTAGTAAGTTTAAAAAATAATAATAATAATTGTATGATTTTACTAGAAATGTCTACTTTTCGTAATTTTTCCTTTGTCTGTGCTATATAAAGTTTCTTCGTGCCAAGTTTCAAGTTTTCTGAGTTTACGGGAAGTACCCTTTAGGTTTTGAGTTTCTTGCGAGTACTCAGTTTTAAAATATGCGACTTAAAATGCTATTTCTTTTGATTGCGTTGATATAAAAGTTTGGTTTTGCTACATCTGAAAGGTCCTATATCCCTGAGTATTTGACATGAATTTCAATTTAATACGAGTACATCCACGCGTTTACGAGGGAAAAATTAGTAAGTTTAAAATTTTAAAAAATATGTTTTTGTATGATTTTACTAAAAATGTCTACTTTTTGTAATTTTTCCATTGTCTATGCTATATGACGTTGCTTCGTGCCAAATTTCAAGTTTCTGAGTTCACGGGAAGTACCCCATAGGTTTTGCGAGTGCCGAAACTCTAAAATTTGCAGCATAAACGACTGTATCTTTTGATTGCGTTGGCTTTAAGTTTGATTTTTTTACAGCTCCAAGGGACAATATGCCTGAGTAATTGATATAAATTTTAGCTTGATACCTCCACGCGTTCCTGAGAAAAATGGTCTTGACAGACGGACAGACAGACAGACAGACAGACAGACAGACAGACAGACAGACGGACAACAAAGTGATCCTATAAGGGTTCCGTTTTTTCCTTTCGAGGTACGGAACCCTAAAAACTGACGGAATGTGTAGAAAATGGCTAACATTATAAATAAAAAGGTAAAATAACTCTAACGACCTCCATAAACAGCTGCGGATGTCGGGGCACTGCCGATCGCCCTAGATCGGGACTCCTCCTCCCTAGGTACCATTACACCTACCAACCCGACAGGTTGGACCCTACAAATTGCAATGTCTAATAGCTAATTATACCGTCATCTGTGGCATTTATTCGCGGTGTTTATATTTTGTATCAATGTCAAAGAAGTTAAAAAAAATAAAAGACGAAAGAAGAAGTTAAACCATAATTTTAACCTTAGTTTAGTTATTGTGCGTAAATATAGTCTGGCCAGCCAACGAACGCAGTAGCAATGTACAGCGAACAAAATTATGACAACACTAAAGAATCAGTGAAAAAAGCAGCAATGATCATCAAATTCTGTTTTTAAAATTTTAATTGGTATTTCCGCCCCTTTCATTAGGTGACATTTACGGTGTGTAAAAAGGAGACGGATATATTTCGTCTGATCTGTCATCAAGTGCAACAGATAATCTGGTTGAGGCAATTGACATATGCCTTAAAAACGAATTTAAATTCAATTGAAAACGTTGCATGAGTTCTATCTCACTCGCGCTTAAGATGAGAGAGTGAAATGCACTAATTATTATGACAAAAACGGGACTTAATCGCGTACACTTACTTTTATTATTTTCCTGACGTTTCGAGCGTGCCGTAACGCTCGTGATCGCAGGCAGACTGGCGAGGAATTGTATCAGCATCTCCTAGCTGCGTGGGTTTTTCGAAATACCCGCACTTGTTCTCGATTATGCACATTCACGCTAGGGTTGTCACTTTGCCTACACACAACACTCACGACATCTGGTGGTTTGGAAATGCAAGTATTTTCACGCTTACATTTGCTGATCACTGGATTCCACAAAGACGAGATCCCCTGTCCCTCGTTCTGGTTGAAATTCTTATGCTTCCTAATTTCAATAGCTTCTCGTAGTTTCCTGCTATAACGGAGACGTTCTGTAGAGATGACTTTTGGATTATGGAGCTCAATCCAGTGGTTTGGTCCAGATTCTAACAAATGTTCGGCCACAGCAGACTTGTTTATTTGCCGATTTTTGACTGCTGTGATATGTTCCCTGACCCTTTCCGCTATTTTGCGTTTGGTTTCCCCAATATAGGAACTACCACAGCTACAATCAATCTTATAAACACCCGGTGTTTGATAAGGGATAACATCCTTAGCCGACCTTAAATGCCCCGACACCCTGGATAACGGCATGTATACGGTTTATATAGAGTACTTCCTTAGTACTGTACCTACTTTGTCCGTCACTCCTTTGACATAAGGCAAAAATGCCGGTCGTCTTGCAACATCCGGATGCTTCCTTCCCGGTTTCCGTCTGGGTTGCCTACTGTCCACCCTGTACCCATTCCTCCTAAGGACCTCCTGAATATGTGACATCTCACTCTCTAAAAATTCAGGGTCACAAAGATCATGTGCTCTGTTCCTTAGGGAATTCACTACTGACAGTAGATGGCGAGGGTGATGGTGAGACAGAGCGTTAAGATACCTGTCTGTGTGTGTGGGCTTCCTGTAGACAGTGTGCGCCAGGGATCCATCCATTCGACCTATCACTTTCACGTCCAGAAAAGGCAAACTACGTTCCGATTCCAATTCATAGGTAAACTTTACCTTGGGATGAATGGAATTAAGATACTGGAGCAACTGTTCAACTTCCTGTTTGCCACCCTTTATAATGCAAAACACATCATCGACATATCGCTTCCACAATTTCACTGCCCATGGTTGCAGATCTAAGCTGGCCTCAAAATGCTCCATCCAGATATTTGCTAAAACCGGGGCGACAGGGCTACCCATAGCAACTCCGTCGATCTGGAGGTAATGCGTTCCTCTATACAAAAAGTAGCTTCCTTCCAAACAGTTCCTTAATAACACCATGACTGATCCCAGTATCTCATTGTCCGCAAGCCTTCCCCGAACTACCTCAAGACATTCTCTTACTGGTACATTGGTAAAGCGTGACTCGACATCAAAACTCACCATTATGTCATCTGGTTCCAGCGTTATGTTCTTAAGAATGTCTATAAAGTGACGGGAATCCTTCACAAAGGACGTTGTCTTACCCACAAGCGGCTGCAACACCGATGCAACGTGCTTGGCCAGATCGTAAGTAGGTGAGGCGATCTGACTTACAACCACCTTCACCTTCGGTAATCCATACAACTTCGGGGGTTGCACTATTTTAGGCTTGTATAAGCGGTCATAAACGTCCTCCTGAAATAACTCCTTATAATCCCTAATGACAGCCCTAATTCGGCGCGTAACTCTGGCAGTAGGGTCATATGAGACAGGCGTGTACACATTCGTGTCATTTAATAAAAGCCGAATTTTCGCGTCGTAATCCGATGAGTCCATGACCACAGTGGCGTTTCCCTTGTCCGCCTTTAGAACCAGGATATCCTCATTCGCTCTCAGGTTCTTCAGTGCTGATCGCTCTTCTGCAGTAACGTTACTCTTCGGTAGTGTAGCCTTTCGCAAAATAACCGCAACATCTTGTCTTAGCACCTCCGCATCGCTAAGCGGCACCTTGTTACACATTATTGCCTCCTCAACACTACAGATTACGGTCTCATATGGAATCCGCTTAGGTGTCAAAGCGAAATTCAACCCTTTCTCAAGTATACCGACGGTCGCTTTTTCTAAAGTGGTGCTTGATAAATTTATAACCGTGGAGGTAGGTTTATCATGGCGCTGCTTAACCCTGGTCTCGTTTATTCCATGTCGATATAGCAACCTCTCGTATTTCTTATTATGCACCTCAGTACGATAATAATAAATAAATGCACTAAAACAAATTCAATGTCAAAAAAAATTTAATTGAAATGTTCGTCACGAAATATGATGTCTCATCACAAAGGGTTACCACATGTAAGTATTTTGAATTTGCCGCGCTTTTCTACTGACAGAAATGGTTTGCCAGTCTATAATAAGTATTTTTATCTTATTTTCTCGCAATCGAAGTGAAAAATAGTGTACCATTACTCTGGTCTAAAAGCCATATTACCACTCGAACAATTTTCCCTCACTTCGTTCGGGAAAATAACCACCTCGTGGTAATATGGCCTACTTTAGACCCTTGTCAAACAATCTACTATTATCATTTAATTTATCTTTTATTTTTTATCTTTTTATCTTTTATTTTTTTATGTTTTATCTTTTATCCTTTATGTTTTATTTTTTATCTTTTATCCTTTATCTTTGATGTTTTTTTTTTCTTTTATCTGGTAGAAACGCAGCCTCAAAGTGGTGTTAGTGGTGTCATGTTGTTTTCTTCTGTGCCATTGTATAATAACCTGATTTAAACTTACACGATTTTCACTCATTATTTTGACAAAAACGGGACTTAATCGCGTACACTTACTTTCGTTATTTTCCTAATTACGGGATTAAGGGCCTGTTTCACAATCTCCAGATAAACTTATCCGCCAGTTAAAATTATTGCTATCCTTTTCTCCAGTCATATAAAAGAAAAGGACAGCAAACATTTATCTGAGAGATATGCTTTAACTGGAGATTGTGAAACAGGCCATAAGTCCCGTTTTTGTCAAAATAATGTAAGATAACTGGTCGTCAGTTGCCGTGGACAGTAGTACGTTCGAGATTCACAGCTCCCCCACCTTGGTGCGGCCTCTTCGTAACCTAGGCTACAAAACGAAGACGGGTAAATGCGTCCGCTGCTGCGTTGGTAAGTTATTGGAGAGGCTGGTAAAGGGCGGTATGCCCGACAAAATGTCGACCGTACCGTCCTTTAGAATATATTTCCGATATACTTACTTATCAACCGACTTCAAGATTTCGAAGGAGGAGGTTATCAATTCGTTAGGGTCTTAGTTTTTGCTATTTTTTTTAATTTATGTTCACCGATTATTCGAAGACGGCTGGACCGATTTGGAAAATGATTTTTTGTTTGAAAAAGGATACTTCACAGTTGATCCCATTTTAACCAGGTCAAGATCTGATGATGGGATCCTGGGGAAATAGAGAGATCTTTTAAAAAAATATAGGCACACCTATAGTGATTTAAATATTTTTTACAATAGCTTGGGCATTTCCCTTTGGAAAGGTGGAGGCTAAGTGAAGTTGGATCTTTTTAGGGTTCCGTAGTCAACTAGGAACCCTTATAGTTTCGCCATGTCTGTCCGTCCGTCCGTCCGTCCGCGGATAATCTCAGTGACCTTTAGCACTAGAAAGCTGAAATTTGGTACTGTAGCACAAAGGAATGCAAGTTCATGCCGAGTTGACCCCGACGCGTAAAGCAGGTAGCCGAATCCCGCCGGCCTATCGAGTAACGCCGGCGCCTCGCCGTTTTTTTTGCACCGACCATTGCGCGCGACAAGTGCGCGCGCCAAAACGTCCGTTGGATCATCGCTTCAAGTGCCAAGCCACGCTACAGGGATGCGTCGCTTCACCCACGCCATCGATCGGTATAAAAGGGTCACCGGGCCAGGGAGCAAATCAGTTGACATCACGATCGGCTCCAAGCCAGCATCTTGCTCCAGGTACAACAGTTTCTGGGTCGCACATTGCATAAACCCTATATGGTCGCAATTCAGATCCACACAACTGAATATCTGGGCAAAGCTGTAGCGAACACCTTACTTAGTACGGAAAAAGCCTGTTCCGATCACACATTGCGTAAACCCTACATGGTGGCAATTCCGATCATACACGGTGAATTTCCTGCTTAAGCAAGGCGTAAGCCCAGTGCGGAGTTCGTCTCGTCCCGATCACCCAAGCTATCTTTACGGTGAAAAATCGTCTACTTCGTATAAAGTAATTAACAAAGTGAAAGTGCATACGTGTCTTTACACGTGTACCAAGGTTACTTGGTACACAATTACGTGTACCAAGTGTAAAGACAAAGACAATCAAGTGAATCAAAGTGTAATTACTACGGACTTCATTGTAACTTGTCGTAAATATGTATCTGTGTGTAATGGTGCGTCAATAATCGAATCTTATTGGAAAATCTGTTTTGGTTGTTCTGCAAGCCTGGCCTGAAACCACGATCCCATTCTTATAAGAGTGCCGACTTATTGGAAACCCTAACCCAATTGGTCTGCGCTCGAAAAAGGGGCCAACATCAACCCCCTTTTTCACAGTACTAATATGTATATCAATCACGCCGACAAAGTGGTAAAATAAAAAGTGGAAAAAAATGTTTTATTAGGGTACCTACCCTATACGTAAAGTGGGGAGTGATTTTTTTTCATTTCAACACTAACATGTGATATATTGTTGGATAGGTATTTAAAAATGAATAGGGGTTTAGTTAAATAATTTTTTGATAATGTAAATATTTTCGGAAATAATCGCTCCAGAAGTAAAAAAAATGTGTCCCCCCCCTCTAACTTTTGAACCCTAACTTTTAAAAATATGAAAAAATCTCAAAAGTAGAATTTTATAAAAACTTTCTAGAAAAATTGTTATGAAAAAAAAATCAAAATAATTTCTGAACTAAGTTTGTGATTTAACCGTATAAGCAGGTGTTTATTGTACCTGTAATTTCTACAAAATCACAATGAAATGACGTGCTTTCAAATAAAGTTTTTTAACTCTTAAGTGGGGACACTTACTGTGACGGACGGAAAACTACGGGACCCTACACTGAACGTGGCCCGACACGCTCTTGGCCGGTTTTTTTGTTTATAATTTTTATTAATATACAGGTTCTGTGGCGACGTGTACCGTCTGCCTCGCAGTCACTGTGGTCGTCGTTTTCTTCCTGTTTGAGCTTACTCACGTCTTTGATAAGCTGCTAGGAGACGTGTGAGGTATGTTGTGTAGTCAGTCAGTGTGGCAAGATTGCAGACACATGAAATCATCATGAAATGGTACCATTTTGCGGAAGAAGTTTAAGCCGTACCATGTAAAGATTCAATATTGTATGAGCAATTAAAGCGTATGCGCTGGCCTCCAAATGGTATTAAACTTAACCGCGATGAGGATACATTTGAGAATTGAGATTTATAGATCTCGGCAAATACGATTAGTTTTTCCAGATTTAGCCATGCGGCAGATAGAAAGACAGACATACTGGCAGATTCAAACATAACAAACCGTAAAGGTTCCTTTTAAGGGTTCCGTACCTCGAAAGGAAAAAAAACTGAACCCTTATAGGATCACTTTGTTGTCCGTCCGTCCGCCCGGCCTTTTCTCAGGAACGCGTGGAGGTATCAAGCTGAAATTTATATCAAATACTCAAGTCTACTGTCCCTATATATATAGCCGTTTATGCCGCAAATTTCCGCAAATTTTCGGTACTCGCAAGGGAATCAAAACCTACAGGGTACTTCCCGTGAACTCAAAATCTTGAAATTTGGTACGAAGCAACGTCTTATAGCACAGATAAAGGAAAAATTGCGAAAACCGTAAATTTTTAGTTACATCATATAATAAAAATATTTTTAATAATTTTAAAGATACTACCCCTAGGTTTTTACGGAACCCTCGGTGCGCAAGTCCGACTCGCACTTAGCTGGGTTTTTTTACACTGATATTTCTATAGTTTTTATACCTTTTGGCGATGAAATACTATATTATACTTATTCTGTGCTTTTGGGCACGATACCAAACAGTAAAGTACGAGTAAGCAATACCTTAAAAAGATTTAGAAACATTAAAACCTCTTTCATTTCCTCTCAGCTACTAATACTGTCACTTAGGAATTCTGATGACATTTCTAAATTGCATATTTTGCAGCTTTAAAAAAATTAAACTGAGTAACAAATTACACGGTTTTATTATTTTCGTGTTTGTGAGAGTAAATTATGCTTCAGCACTGTATTGCGTGCATTTAAATTATTGTATTTAGACGTGTCTTGTTAAGTATTTTGTTATATTTCGGTAAGTTTACGAAATTCTAGTAAAAGATAGTCTAGATCAAGTGTCACTAATATACATAGAACAAGAGCCCACGACACTGAGCCTAGTTCGATAAGTCTCCTAGATTAGATATGTATAATTAATCACGTCTTTAATGGGAGAACACGACATGCCGATGCTGCAATGCAAAAAAAGTAGCAGCGTATTTTTTTTCTTTTTTTGCAAAAAAATAAAAATCCGGTTTCTAGTATGATAAGTCTCCTAGATTTCATTTGTTCCTCGAAGCAGGGGAGGGGTAGGGCTACACGATAATGCAGTTGTGCAAACCCCCGTGCGTGACCTTGTCAGTGGCAGCAGCATCAAAAGATTTTAGATGTATGCCAATATCTCATCTAGGAGACTTATCGAACTAGGTTCAGTGTCGTGGATTCTAATACTAATACTAGAGTATTTATAAAGTTTTCAAGCTAAGTGCTACGTTATACTACTGCTATTATCATTAAGTCAGCTCACCCATGTAGGCTAACATATATTATTTAACTTGTACCTACGTCTCTGTTACAAATCTGAACAATGTGTGAACAACGATGTGTTCCGGACATATACGGAGCCGTAGCTAACGCGGGTAGCCAGAGTGTTCACTCCATACAACAGATTATTAGCCCGAAAGCTTGACATTATGAAGGCTAGACGACTAAGAGGACTGAGGGAGTGAATAGGGGCACCCGTTGTGACACTTAATATTCACGCACCCTGCCCGCTCCTTCCTCAGTCCCCTTAGTCGACTAGCCTTTTTTTATGGAGGATAGGCAGGCGATTGACCACAATCTCACCTGATAAGTGATGATGCGTTCTACGGTGGAGCACGCTTACCTATGAGATACCTATTTACGCGCTTTGAAGAGACCCAAATTGTACTCAAGTGGAAACACTCGGGCAGGCCGTTCCACTCCTTGGTAGTTCGCATTAGGAATGCTGAGCGAAACGTACTTGCGTAGCTGCTTTTATGGAATACCTACCATGAAGCGATGCCGGAGTGCCGATTGTCTGGTAGTCCTATGGTAAAATGGGGACGGGGGAATAAGGTTGTGCAGTTCCTCGGCACACTCTCCGAAATGTATCAGATAAAAGATGGATAGGCTGGCAACCTTGCGACGATGCTCCAGACTTTGAAGTCGAGCATTCGTCAGATCGTCATCATTGATAATATCAAGCTTTTGAGCGAATACCAGTACGGAATGAGCGCTCTATGCTTACTTATCTATCTACAGTAGTACCCTTTTCGAAAATTTAATGTAATCTAAGGACAGGGACCGGAGCAGGTTACCAATAAAGGGGTTAGATAAGGTATTTCATAGGGTTGTTTTAAAAAATCCCTATAAATTTGATAAACACATCGTTGACTTAGGTACCTACCCCAAGGTAAGCGGTAATGACAAGTGTGTTTCGAATGCAAACAAGCTAGTTTAATGTAACTGATGTAAACTTACACGATTTTCACTCATTATTTTCGAAACGGGACTTAATCGCGTACACTTACTTTTATTATTTTCCTGACGTTTCGAGCGTTACGGCACGCACGGCGGCAATAATAAAAGTAAGTGTTCGCAATTAAGTCCCGTTTTGATAATAATAAGCTATTTTATCTACACTCATATTGTAAGTTCTCTAAAAAGTGTTCGAAAACAGTAGGCAATGGCTAGCATTACCACGACCGATTTTACTATGATAAGCTTTTTATCTGTGGCAGTAACGTAATTTTAACTTTACATGCTCAACTATTGATGTGTTATGCGTTTTGATAACATAATGTACACCTGCACGCTCCCGCGCGGCCGCCGACACGCGCCCACCCGACCGCCGGCACAATCGAGTTGGCCATGGCGGTGCAATGGCGGCCATTCTATGGTTTCCGAATACGGCATTTAGAATAAATAATATGAGTGTAGATAAAGCAGTGTATGCAACTGTACGTAATTAGGCCTTAAAACACTCGTGTGATCTTATTATGAAACTCACCTGCGGCTCGTTTCATAAAACCACACTCATGTTTTAAGGACCCTTATTACGTAACAGTTACATAAACTACTATTAATGTCTATTACTGAGACTTTCGACAGGGAAACCACATTGAATATGGTAAACCTTGTTGAAAACGGTTGCCCTATCATTAGGGTTATCCAATGATAGGGTGACCATTTCACTGGGTATCTGGATAACCATTTTATTAGGGCTACCCTATCAAAAAGATTAATCAAATACAGGAGTTTTCCGGTCCCTGTCTTAAGTATTATTTATATTAATTTGATTGTTACAGAGTGTTATGGCAGGCAGCACATTGCCGGAATCACCGTTCCGTATCCGAGGCACACTGTATGGCGAAAAACATATGAGCAAAATCAACTGTTGTATGTGTGTCAGCGCCATCATCTTCTTAATAATACTGATTGCTTTCATCACTTATTACCTCGTGTTTAAGTTATAGCAATGTGCTGTTTAGGTTAAGTTCTGTATTTATATTTAGAATATATAAAATGTCTTTATCGTCGTCGTCTTTTGTATGAAATAAAATGTCCTTATTGTCTTTTTTAACCGACTTCAAGATTTCGAAGGAGGAGGTTCCCAATTCGTCGGGATCTTTGTTTTTGCTATTTTTTTAATGTATGTTCACCGATTATTCGAAGACGGCTGGACCGATTAGGAAAATTATTTTTTTGTTTGAAAGAGTTACTTCGTAGTTGGTCCCATTGTATCCTATAGATCCTGGAGAAATCGAGGTGAAGAACTCAGTAGTTCGCTCAAATCTGGAGCAGAGCCCGACTGGGTAAGTACCTCTACCTTACAGAAAACCACAGCCAAATAGCACTAGACCCTACTCAGTGTTGTGTACCTTCTGGTGAGTAAGGTTGCTAAAGAGCTCCAAGGGGACCCAGTGTGTTGACGATGAATGACCCTCTTGTTCCTTTAGCCGTCAACACAGTGAATCCTCCTTTTGGTAAAAGGTCGGCAACGCGCATTTGATACCTCTGGAGTTGCAGGCGTCCATAGGCTACAGTAGCTGCTTACTATCAGGCGAGCCGTATGCTTGTTTGCCACCGTCGTGGTAGGAAAAAAAAAGTTAGGGACTGGCTAAGGCTTGCTTTCCACCAGAGATGAACGAGGATGTGTTACGAGGAATGTGTTATTGAGATCCAACAGACACTTTATTTATGGACTAAGAGAGCTGGCCACGTCAGATATGACACAATAATGAGAGCCTCGAAACTCGTCTGATTCGATTGCTATACTATCCTCATTGCTAGATCCGGGCATCTGGCAGCTTTTAATGGGTGGAGGTCAGAGTAACAGAGAACCAATTTTTTTTAATTGCAAAATAGTAATACTAAAATAGGTAAAAACTGCCGAAGTTCTCTAAGATATAAAGAATAGGGAATAACATTAGAACAAGAAACATTGCGTATTATTTAGGAAATAGAAACCGTAGGCGATAAACTATGAATTACAATATACGTCGTTTTGGACTACTTTTTCCCATCAGAAAGTTTTGGCAATGATATTATCTAATTATTCATATTATTTCTCATAATACTGCATTAAAACCAGAACTCTAGGGTTTGTTTTCTTTAAGTTATTTTCATTCTTCGACCTCCACCACTTTACAGCTGCCAGATGTCCGGATCTAGAAATAAGCATAGTATAGCAAACTAACGAGAGGGGTTTCGTCGCTCTCATTATTGTGTCATATCTGACGTGGCTAGCTCTCCGTCTATTACTTACCCTCGCGCAGCGCAGGTCTATGATTGGTTCTTAACAAACACATCCTCGCAACGCATCCTCGATCATCTCTGGTGGTAAAGCAGCCTTAAGGAGGGAGGAACATTTAGCCATACTTTAGCAGATTCTGCTGGTTCCAGTTCATGTCTTCAACTCGCTTTATCATCATGCATGGTATAATCATAATTTTTTTGGAAGGGTTGGCACATGTGTTTATGGTATGTCTCAAACAAATCTGCATGGATATATGAAGCCCGTTGAAAACCCTGTTTTATTTTTTCAAGAGCCCGTGACAGCTAACTTTTTCATCTCTGTTTGGTCTAAGAGCTGGCCACGTCAGATATGACACAATAATGAGAGCAATGAAACCTGTCTAGTTAGATTGCTTTACCATCCTTATTGCTAGATCCTGGCATCTGGCAGCTTTTAATGGGTGGAGGTCAGAGTGACAGACCAAGAAAGTTTTTAAGTTGGAAAAAAGTAATACCACAATAGGTAAAAACTGCCAACTTTGTGTTTTTTATAGAGGATAGGGATACTTTAATATTAGATTACAAACTATTGTCTATTATTGCGGAAACAAAAACGTTAGGCGACTAACTAAAAATTGCATTATACATCATTTGGCACTACTTCCCCTAACAGAAACTTCTGGACATGATATAATCTAATTAATTACTTAATTTCCCATAATATTGCATCAAACCCAGAACTCTAGGATTTGTTTTCTTCAAGTTATTTGCATTCTTTGACCTCTATCACTTTACAGCTGCCAGATGTCCGGATCTAGAAATAAGCATAGTATTGCAAACTAACTAAAGGGGTCTCGTTGCTCTCATTATTGTGTCATATCTGACGTGGCCAGCTCTCCGTCTAGTTGATGAATGTCAAATTGAGGAAGGAGAATCTTCTGTTCTTGTACAGTCGAGGACAAAGAGATGTATACACTTTTGGACCTTATTGCGTTGTAATAAGGTCCAAAAGTGTATACATCTCTTTGTCCTCGACTGTACTATTACATGCTGTGTCGGTATTGCCTGTAACCAATGTCAAGTATTAAAAGGCGGGAAATTGGATGCTTGTAATGGTGCGTACACACCGGGCCAACGAAGGGCTATCTATCTCATTCTAACAAATAGCTGCCGCATAAGTGCTTCGCGTTCGTTGGCCCTTCGTTGGCCCGGTGTGTACCCACCTTAAGTCAATCTTTGGGTAGAAAGATGGTAGGAAGTCTTCCATCGATTTTTTTAAACCGGCAACGTTATTCGGTAGAGGCCTTGCTTTATGTAGAGTGATAGCTGCTCCCTACAAACAGCTCGGGGAGGCCCGACTCCGACGACAACAGGCTTAACCATGGTTTTACCAAACAATGGTTACACGCGATTTGAGAGTAATTCTTCATTGGCTGCCATCTCTCTGTTGGCTGCACACTTGTTTGATAGATCACCGCCATGAAGTTATTATTTTAAACTGGAGTATACTCTTCGGTCACAAAGTGAGGGCGAAAGAGAGGGTATCTAGGGGACTGTGTCTCGTTTTAACTAAGGAGGTAAATGACGTCATCAGACAATCAAAATATAAATTTGTGTCAAATGTGACAATTTTGTAACGAGTGCGAGTGAGACACCGTCCCCTACTTTATGCTCTCTATCGGACCGTTTTTACTAAAGCCTGACCAGAAATATATGATTATTGTCAAGAAAGCGCTATTACTCTCATTTATGCGGCAACAGTTCAGTATAGTCATAGAGCTCTATGGTGAAATCTTGATTTGTTTACCTGTCAGATCTGATGTCAATTTGAAAATGTTTCACAGCAAAATAGTTCCATTTCCCGAGCGTATTATTTACAGCAGTTTATTACATACACTAGTACAATGTTTCGCTCTTGACTATGGACAATTTTGGGATTTTTTGTCGACTATTATTTAATTTTCAACACTTTATAATTATTTAAGTAAACTGCCACAAAGACAGTGACAGCCTGTCATGCACTCACACATCCATAATCATCCTGTTATTAAAATTATTGCTAGTGTGAGAAATTAGTTCCAATGAAATTCTGGTCAGGCTTTACCTACTTTTTACAAGTCACCTATGGAACGACTGTTTTACTCAGTAATAAGGTTCAATTGAAGGTTCTGTGGTTAGGGAAAAAGTGTAAGAATTAGATCCAGTGTATATAAATTTATGATAATTATATTATTGACGTTTTGATTGTCTGATGACTTCATTACCACCCTAGTCAAAACGAGACACAATCCCCTAGTTCACGCTCTCTTTCGGTCTCACTTTGTGCCCGAAGAGTATACTCCAGTTAAAAATGATAACTTCACGGTCAGAAGTCAGAACAGAATATTAATTCCGTCAGATTGACTGATATATTGTTTGTTATTTTCATGTTATTTTCCAAATTATTTGTTATTTGACTATAAAATGCTATAAATCACTTAAAATTATTTGTTGTTTGTTTGTGAATTGTGAACGTAAGTTTATTTCGTCCTGTCGTGTGCGTTTGTCCCGAGTTTTTACTTATAGGAGTGAATTATGTAAGTAATTTAAAATATTTAAAGCTAGAACTTTTTTCATTGTGTAAGAACCGGGAATATTGCAAGTTATTTTGTAACAGTGCACTCACTCCGTACCTACTAAGTTGAGCTGTGGGGGCGCGCCTCCGACTGGAATCGCACGTTTTTTTTGCAAAAGAGTGCGGTCCGCGCGATGGCTGGCATGCCTGCCGATGCCCCGGCACAAGCCCTTCGAGATCTCCAGATCTTACCCCTACCCTGCGTTTTCATAAACCAGGGAGCGGTATTTACACGTACAAACCTTGAAATATTCAAGCGAAAGGGCAACAATACAAATTACAAACTCCGCAGTAAAGTTGGGGCTGGACGGCAGATAGCCGCAGATTCTGCCACGTGACCTTGGTTGAAGCAAGTTGTTGAAGCGAGCGTCTACATGGCTGACCAACCAACCGCTTCTGTCAATGGTTGCCAGAGCACGCCTAGCCACCAAGGGCGTTTAAAGGTCATGTAGAATTTGGCACCAAGCACTGCATGGCTACATGGTTTAAAATCTCTGTTTTCTGCTAAGGTCTCGTGGCAGAGGGCTGTGGTTGTATGCCGTCTGGCCCTAATACACAAAAGACTAGTCACCGAAGATCACAGGGTGTTTATCCTCACACCCTGGAGCCCAAAGGGTCGCGCACAGTACGGTTCAAGAGGAATGTCCTCCCACGAACGCTGCGGCTGTGGAATGAACTCCCTGCCGAGGTTTTCCCAGCGGGCTACAGTACTAGGTTCTTCAAAAAACCGGCCAAGTGCGAGTCGGACTCGTGCACCGAGGGTTCCGTACAAACCTGTAGGTATATAAGTAAAAGTTGACGTAGAAGTTTGATTTTGCTACAGCTGAAAGGTATTATAGACCTGAGTATTAGATATGAATTTCAATTTAATACCTCTACGCGTTTACGAGGAAAAAGGTAGTAAGTTTAAAATTTAAAAAAATATTTTTTGTATGATTTTACTAACAATGTCTACTTTTCGTAATTTTTCCTTTGTCTGTGCTATATGACATTTCTTCGTGCTAAGTTTTAAGTTTCTGAGTTTACGGGAAGTACCCTTTAGGTTTTGAGTTTCTTGCAAGTACTCAGTTTCAAAATATGCAACTTAAATTGCTATTTCTTTTGATTGCGTTGACATAAAAGTTTGGTTTTGCTACATCTGAAAGGTCCTATAGCCCTGAGTATTTGACATGAATTTCAATTTAATACCTCTACGCGTTTACGAGAAAAAAGGTAGTAAGTTTAAAATTTAAAAAAATATTTTTTGTATGATTTTACTAAAAATGTCTACTTTTCGTAATTTTTTCTTTGTCTGTGCTATATGAGATTTCTTCGTGCCAAGTTTCAAGTTTCTGAGTTTACGGGAAGTACCCTTTAGGTTTTGAGTTTCTTGCAAGTACTCAGTTTCAAAATATGCAACTTAAATTGCTATTTCTTTTGATTGCGTTGACATAAAAGTTTGGTTTTGCTACATCTGAAAGGTCCTATAGCCTTGAGTATTTGACATGAATTTCAATTTATTACCTCCACGCGTTTACGAGGAAAAAGGTAGTAAGTTTAAAATTTAAAAAAATATTTTTTTGTATGATTTTACTAAAAATTTGTACTTTTTGTAATTTTTCCGTTGTCTATTCTATATGACGTTGCTTCGTGCCAAATTTCAAGTTTCTGAGTTCACGGGAAGTACCCCGTAGGTTTTGCGAGTGACGAAAAACTCTAATATTTGCAGCATAAACGACTGTATCTTTTGATTGCGTTGGCTTTTAAGTTTGATTTTTTCACAGTTCCAAGGGACAATAGACCTGAGTATTTGATATAAATTTCAGCTTGATACCTCCACGCGATCCTGAGAAAAATGGTCTTGACAGACAGACAGACAGACAGACAGACAGACAGACAGACAGACAGACAGACAGACAGACAGACGGACAACAAAGTGATCCTATAAGGGTTCCGTTTTTTCCTTTCGAGGTATGGAACCCTAAAAAGGAGTGAATAGGTTCCTAAAGGGTAGGCAACGCGCATGTGAATCCTCTGGGGCTGCAGGCGTCCATAGACTACGGTAACTCCTTACCATCAGGTGGGCCGTATGCTTGTTTGCCACCGTCGTATTATAAAATAAAAAAAGCACAGACTCGCCAAATCAGAACGGTATGATTATTATTTAGGACCCCCTGTTTACAATCGCTTGCCTGACAACATCTACCGCGACGTTCAATGCTAGATTAAAACAGTGGCTCTTGCAAGAGTTATTTTACGACTACGATGATTTTTTTGACGTGATAACGTCTTTAAAATCGTTTTAGTCGGGTGACATGTTCAGAAACTTGTGTCACACCAAAACCTCACGAGCGCGATCGCAGGTATAACGAGAGAGAGACGGACCGATCTCCCGTCTCATCTCGAGCGCTGCCAGTCATTCCGTGAAACTTGTCACGCGGAATCCTCACGAGCGGTTAGACGTTATCACGTAAACATCTCGATCGTAAACCTACTTTACAAACAACCAATATTTTAATTTCCTTTACTCCTGTAATAAAGAAATGCACTGAGATCTGAGATTTCAATTATATGTGATAAATTAGTGAGATAAGACTTCTTCGGCGGATATCGCTAGGCGTCCTCCTAAGAATATAGAAGAAGAAGAAGGATATAGTGGAGAAATTGGCAGCCATCTGGTAAGTCTCAGTAGCTCGGTTGGTCAGAGCGATGGGCATGTATCCCAGAGTCGCGCATTCGAGTCTTGCCTGAGGCAGTGGATTTTTCTAGTCTTCTTTTATTTCTAAACATTGTGGTATCGTTAGCAGACGTTCTGCTTAATACTAGTAGTTTATGTAACTGTTACGTAATAAGGGTCCTTAAAACATGAGTGTGGTTTTTTGAAATGAGCCGCAGGCGAATTTCATAATAAGATCACACGATTGTTTTAAGGCCTAATTACGTACAGTTGCATACAGTGCTTTATCTACACTCATATTATATATATTAAATTAAGTGTTCGGAAACCATAGAATGACCGCCATTGTGCCGTCATGGCCAACTCGATTGTGCCGGCGCTCGCGCGGGACCAATCGAGTTGGCCATGGCGGTAACATTATGTTATCAAATTCGATGTTCCAAATTTGAAACTCATTGCTTAACAATATTTGAGCATGCAACGTTAAAATTACGTTACTGCCGCAGATAAAAAACTTATCATAGTTAAATCGTTTGTTGTAATGCTTGTCATTGTCTACGGTTTTTGAACGCATTTTAAAGTACTTACAGTATGAGTGCAGATAAAATATTAACTGACTTAAGTCTAATAAAACTGCGCGAGAAAGAGCTGTACGAGTGGTTCTTACAGCACTATTGTGGGGACTTTTTTTGGGCTGATTGTGTATCCCGTTCGTCATTACACATCGATGATTAAGGCTTATAACATAATAATTGAGACTAGCTAAAAGTATTAAAAAATATTATATTTTTTCTCTAGTTTTGTTACAATGTATTACATTATTTTCAGATTTGGATCAATAAATGTTCGGAATGGAGGAATTATAAAAAAAACTTTGGAGGAATTATAAAGTAAAACATGTAAGTACAGTCTACAGCAAAAGTAGCTAAGCAGGTGAGGTGTTCAGAATGATCTCCACGCGCTCGGAACAGTGAAGTGCCAAGATGTTGCATTTCGTGGACGTTTCCGCTACGCAGCGACTAAATGCTGGAATAACATCCCACCGCCAATTAGGAACCTGCAAAACGTTGTCAGTTTTAGAAATAAACATACAAAATGTATCTTCGATCACCATCAGAAGTAGGAAACTTTGAGTCACGACACTAGTTGCATTTAATAGATAAGTACATAAATTAATGTTTTTTACGTGTGCCCCTTATATATTTTTATATTATCCCATATTTATTTTGTATTTCCTGTGCATGACTGTGTAGGTTTTTCATTCGTCGTTTACGTTCCTCCTTTTAATTATTTGTGTTAAGTATAACTTTATTTTCTATTTTTACTTTAGTTTGTGAAATCTGTCGTGGCATCACCGACTGGGGCCTACGGAGGACCAGCGCTAGCTGACATACTAGCTAGCATATCGCTGAGCAGGTTCCGTTTCGTGGTGCTACACCAATATGCCTTTATTTTGTTTGTCTTTAATTTTGTATGTAATATTGTGTACGTCACGAATCAATATCTTAAATCATGATATTTTTGACATCCTGTTTGGCTGCTTTTGCTGACTGTCATTCGGAACAACGCTCGGCCCGTCTGGTGGGAAACCGATACCGTAGCCTAACCTATGGATACTTGCAACTGCGGGTTTGGCTTTATGGAAAAATTTAGACAGTAATTCCGAACTACTCATGAGCTGATGGAAACTATAAAAATTTTTGTATAGGAATGAAAAATTCCGTTTCTTAAATTTAAATTTCCTATATTTCTTGTAAAATTTTCTGGAAATTTCCTTAATTTTTTCCAACCTTTTTGAAAATTTTCGCAACTTGCATAATTTGTACATCAGTAACCCAAATGTACGTCAACATTTATTTGTAGATATTTTAATTGCAATGTTTTTTTCTGAATACAGGCCTCGGCCAAGAAGCGGTAGCGGTAACATGCCGAAAAAGGTGAAAAGTGGTACCGAAAAGAAACCAGAATCTGGTACCGAAAAGAAACCAGAATCTGGTACCGAAAAGAAACCAGAAACTGGTACCGATGGACCAGCGCCGCCGGCGAGTAGTCCTGAAGCTAAACGAAAGAAAGCGGAAGACGATAAGAAATATGCTTGTCCCCCCGGGTATGGATGCATGCTTCTCTGTATATCACAGACTACACAGACTCATAATTAAGCTTTTACAAGGAGCACGGGGTCACCACACATCAGCGTTATTTTATTCGTTAATTTCTACGATTCTAACACGACGCTCAACGACCCAAAGTGAATATTGGCCTCCTATACGAGAATGTGCCACTTTCCTCGATCCCGCTCTAGCTCTTGCCAATTGCAGATTTAGAGTATCGCTGGAGAGACATGGTCGAGGCGGATCTGCGCGAACGATACGAACAGCACATCTCAATAGTATTCTACACCATTTTGTGTTATAACAACCCGTAACTTGATTTTTGTGGATATTTTAATGCACATGAGTAATGATCAAAAACGTTGACAGCTCAAAAGTGCTACGAGAATTCCGGCCTCTGCTCACTTATACCCTCCAATACGTTTTATATTATCTGAATAACATTATAATAATTTAAAATGAATAACATAATGCTTTAACAGGACTTGTATGACAAATCCGGGACGATTTGCCGTGTTCATGGCACAGTACTACCAGAAAGTGAAGTATGCCACGGCCGCTTTCCTACTTGCGGTACTCATTCTTTCTCTCATCATATACGCTGCGGTCTGCACTCGGAACCAAAAGGAAGAAAAACGGAGAGCGAAAGAAGATTTCGAGCAGAGAGTGCGATCTGTGTAAGCTTTTTTTCAACCGCCCTCAAGATTTCGAAGGACGAGGTTCTCAATTCGACGAGGTCTTTTTTTTCTATTTTTTTATGTGTTCCGATTATTCGAAGACGGCTTGACCGATTTGGAAAATTCTTTTTGCGTTTGAAAGAGTATACTTCACAGTTGGTCCCATTGTAACCAGGTCAGGATCTGATGATGGGATCTTGAAGAAATCGAGGGAACTCTTCAAATATTATAGGCACACCTATAGTGATTTAAATATTGTTTACAGTAGCCTAGGCATTTCCTTCTGGAAAGGTGGAGTCTAAGTGAAGTCGGTTCTTTTTTGTTTAAAATTAATAATACTACGACGGTGGCAAACAAGTATAAGGCCAGCAGGTGACATCCAGAGGTGTTATGCGCGTGGTCAACCCTTCAAAACAGAAGAAGTAATTCAATATACGGAAGTTGAATTGTTTTAATAAGATCAAATTATACCGCTGAACAAAAATTTTGTAACTGGGTCTCGATTCAGTTAGTGACGCGATAGATTGCGGTACCTGAATTATGGAAACGCGATTTTGTAATTTTGTTAGTCTAGGTACTAAATGGTCCTTACTGTTTATTAGACTAGGTAAACAGAAAAACAAATAATTTTTAATAAAAAAAAACCGACTTCAAAGATTATTGTAGATGGTGCACTCTTAGATTCCATGTAATGAAAAACCTTGCTTAACAAACACAGCGAGGAGGATAAATCTGTATACTTACAACAAAAAACTTTTTTTCAAAATTGGTTTAGACATGACGAAGTTAATGGAGTAACAAACATAAAAAAACCGGCCAAGAGCGTGTCGGGCCACGCTCACTGTAGGGTTCCGTAGTTTTCCGTCCGTCACAGTAAGTGTCCCCACTTAAGAGTTAATAACACCGCCATGTAGGATATGATATGAGAGTTCCACGTACAGCGACATCTATCGGCAAATTAAGTAAACTATTGCGCGCGAGCATAAAGTATGGAAGATGATTTTTATGGGATAATTCTTTATTGCGTGAACCGATTTTCACCGTTTTTACTTTATTTGAAAGCACGTCATTTCATTGTAATTTTGTAGAAATTACAGGTACAATAAACACCTGCTTATACGGTTAAATTACAAACTTAGTTCAGAAATTATTTAGTATTTTTTTCAAAAACTATTTATCCTATCAAGTTCAAAATAATTTTCCTAGAAAGTTTTTATAAAGTTATACTTTTGAGATTTTTTTCATATTTTTAAAACTTATGGTTCAAAAGTTAGAGGGGGGGGGACGCATATTTTTTTACTTCTGGAGCGATTATTTCCGAAAATATTTACATTATCGAAAAATGATTTTAGGAAACCCCTGTTTAATTTTAAATACCTATCCAATAATATATCACACGTTAGGGTTGAAATTAAAAAAAAAATCACTCCCCACTTTACGTATAGGGGAGGTACCCTAATAAAAAAAAAAATCCTTTTTTTATTTTACCACTTTGTCGGCGTGATTGATATACATATTAGTACCAAATTTCAGCTTTCTAGTGCTAACGGTCACTGAGATTATCCGCGGACGGACGGACGGACGGACGGGCAGACATGGCGAAACTATAAGGGTTCCTAGTTGACTACGGAACCCTAAAAACATACAACCGAATTTAGAACCTCCTCCTTTTGAAATCTTGAAGTCGGTTAATAAACAAACTGATTTACCTCCAATGCTTCGCAATCACGCACTTTTAAAGAACCACCGTCCTGGTTTAATTATCAATTTATACACATAACCATGTTATTTTTAATAATTATATGCGTTAATTACATATTGGGGTGAAAACTTATTTATTGAATATTATTTTGTCGTATATCAAATGCTTTTTTTGCCTAGGTATGCAGTTGTCAGCCAGCCATCATTGTTTATCTTTATTTACTTTTCTATGGACACTGACTTAAATAAGCCGTATTATGTCAGGTCAGATTAAACATAAAATATTTACAAATGAACGAATAAATACCGGTATTTTTGGGCTAGTATTCAAAGGCACAAAAAAATCTGAACCTATCTATCGAACGAGCAGAGCGTAAGCGAAGTGAAGTTCTTACAACAACTTCGGACATAACGGAACCGTCAGCTGGCTACCTAAACGTCTGTGCATTTCGATGGCTTTTTGATTATGAATAGTTGTCGCGCGGTAACTTTAGTAACGTTTTTCTTATCTATATGAAATTTGATGGGGTTGTAGTAGAGCTCAATACAATTCGAGAGTTCGTTCATAAGCATGATCGATCAAGGGGTTATGGAAAAAAAAATCATCATTAGGGTCTTGTTATATTGGTCAATTCGTTTGCAAGAAAATCGCGAGTTCTCAGTTCGAGGCGGACTATGACTTACGGAAATCTAAATTCACATTTAAACAGTGTATCCAGATTCTTTCGCTGCGGAAGTCCTTTGCGCAAGTATTTTTGGTATTAGACGGAGAGCAGATATAACACAATAATTAGAGCAACGAAACCCCTTTAGTTAGTTTGCACACTATGCTTATTTCTAGATCCGGACATCTGGCAGCTGTAAAGTGGTGGAGGTCAAAAAATGCAAATAACTTGAAGAAAACAAATCCTATAGTTCTGGGTTTGATGGAATATTATGGTAAATTATGTAATTCATTAGATTATATCATATCCAGAAGTTTATGTTGGGGGAAAGTAGTGCCAAATGATATATAACGCAATTTTTAGTTAGTCGGCGCAATAATAGACAATGGTTTTTAATCTTATGTTAAAATATAGGCCCTGTCCTCTATAACACAACTTTGGCAGTTTTTACCTATTTTGGTATTCCTTTTTTACAACTTAAAAACTTTGTTGTCATGTCACTCTGAGATCCACCCATTAAAAGCTGCCAGATGCCCGCACCTAGCAATAAGAATGGTAAAGCAGTCTAACTAGACAGGTTTCATTGCTCTCATTATTGTGTCATATCTGATGTGGCCAGCTCTTAGACCATATGTGGAATACTCTTATTGTTCCCCGTATTGTTGTACGTCATAAGATGTCCATGCCCAATACATAAATTTAAGAATAATAAAAAAATCTTATATTATAAGCAGACTTGTATCTGTTGCAGATATTTTGGAGAAGATTTATTCTGAACCTCTGATTCAACGTGGTGATCTATGGAGTTTAAAGTGACCATTTCAAAATGTGAATACATTTCGCAATCGCCATTTTACGAGTAACCCTTAACAACGCCATTGTATACATAAAAGTCGCTCACACACCAAGATCCCGGACGCAAGCGAACTAATATGAACCTTAATTGAAAGTATAAAGGTTGCTTTTACAGCGTCCGCCATAACACATAAGGGTGTTCAGTACGATAACTCATGATACTTTTAAGAGTCGCTACGTCGCTGGTAAACAAGCATTAAGCTGTCATTGTAGCCTACAACTCCAGGGGTGTAACATGCGCGTTGCCGACTCTTTAGAAACCCAAAGGAGTGTACGGGAGATGAAATTATAACCACGATGGTTGCAAACAATCATGCCTCAAGATGCCTGGACCTCCAGAGGTTTCACATGCGCGTTGCTGACTCTTCATCAAAAGGAGGATTCACTTTGTTGACGGCTAAAGGTACATGAGGGTCTAGTCGTCAACACACTTCATCGTCTTTGAGCTCTCTGGTGACTTTACTCACCGGCAGAAACACATCACTATGAGGAGGAAATTCCTCTCAAACCGCATAGGCAAGACCATTTGGGTTCCAGGGTGTGAGGATGAACGCCCTGCAAACGCATGGTGTTAAAAGTGTCGACCTATGGGAATACAATTTAATATATATAAAATAATAATTACCTGTGAGTTCCTTTAATTGCCTTTCTGTGTATCTTTAAGATCTAATGTGTATTTTGAAAATATAAGTCCCGCCGAGTTTCTTGCCGGTCATAATACTTCTCAGGTCAGAGGTGTAGGGTTAGAACCGATGGTAGTTTTTTTTAAATTCTCTCTCTGACGTTCATAAGTGCATTGTAATGTGCCCAAATTGAAGAATAAGTCTCTTTTATCTTTATTTGATTGTATAACTGTAATGAATAAATAAAAACCCACAGAATATAAATGGTGGTATTTATCGCCATTTCGGAATTGGAACCATGGCCGATGGTGATCGGTGCGTTGTTCATCTTTACTCTGGATGTAGCATTTCTTTTGACTGCATGCATGGAGGTGGTTGGAAATGCTACCTTTTTTAAGGTACCGTTGTCAAATAAAAACCCTTATAGTTTCGCCATGTCCGTCCATCCGTCTGTCCGCGGTCTAGCTGTGACTGTTAGCACTCGAAAGTTGAAATTTGGTATCAGTATGTCCATCTATCACGCCGACAAAGTGGTAGAATAAAAAGTGGAAAAATATTTTTAATGGGGTCCTATGGGTATCACTGGATCGTCCTTCCAAAAAAAATTGAGGTCTTCCAAAACATTATTTCCAGTTTACAGCTGACAGATGTCCCGATCTAGAAATAAGTATAGTATAGCAAACTAACGAGAGGGGTTTCGTCGCTCTCATTACTGTTTAACGGCCGCCTAGCCTAGACGGCAGTGACCCTGCCTATGAAGCAGGAGGTCCCGGGTTCGAATCCTGGTCAGGGCATTTATTTGTGTGTTCATCACAGATATGTTCCCGAGTTATGGATGTTTTCTATGTATTTAAGTATTTATCTATATCTATATATTATATATATCGTCGTCTAGTACCCACAACACAAGCCTTATTGAGCTTACTGTGGGACTAGGTTTATTTGTGTAAGATTGTCCCATAATATTTATTTATGTTATTGTGTCATATCTGACGTGGCTAGCTTTCAGTCTATTTAGACATATCGGCCTTCTAAACTTTAAGCAATAACTACCACAGAATAATGAAAAGCCTGACCAGAAATATAATAAGTAATATGATCATGCGCCATGTTGCGGAATTTCATTGGAACTAATTTCTTACACTGGCAATAATTTTAATGACAGAATGATATGCATGTTTGAGTGCATGTGAAACACAGTCATTAAGCAATACTACAGAATAATATAATAGGCAATACAATGCAGAAAAAGATGGAGAGTCCAACGATATTGAAGCAAGTAAACAATGTGCTATATCCATAAGGTATAATATTCTTGAATACATCAATGTGCCATGTGCAAAACCGTTGATATTTTAAAAACATCGAACCTCTTTTTTCCTATGAGAGTCATGCTGTCAGACTGACTACTTGACAATTGTTTGTTATTTACCAAATTTATGTCCCAGTTCATTCTTGTGTTTGTAAATTCAACTTGTATATACATGTGCGCTTATTATTTGCTATCTACATTATGTTGACTTCATAGTTGTAGTAAGCAATACGAATATCAGGTTACATTTAATTATTTCGTGGGATGGCATAAGGGTAACTTCGATGCATGTGGTGACCCTGCTTATGAAGCAGGAGGTTCCGGGTTCAAATCCTGGCCAGGGCATGTATTTGTGTGTTTATCACGGCTGTGTATTCCTGAGGAATTGATGTTTTCTATGGGTTTAAGTATTTGTCTATTTGTATTTATATGTATCTCATATTTGTATTTATATTTATCTATTTGTATTTATATGTAACACGGCCCGCCTGATGGTAAGCAGCTACCGTAACTTATGGACGCCTGTAACTCCAAAGGAATCACATGCGCGTTGTCGATCCTTTACCAAAAGGAGGATTCACAGTGTTGACGGCTAAAGGAACAAGAGGGTCCTTCATCGTCAACACACTGGGTCCTCTTTGAGCTCTTTGGCAACCTTACTCACCAGCAGGAACACAACACTATGAGTAGGGTCTAGTGCTATTTGGCTGTGGTGTTCTGTAAGGTGGAGGTACTTTCCCAGTCGGGCTCTGCGCCAGATTTGAGCGAGATGACATTCGCTGAACGTGCCCTACCACACTTAGCGAGATGCCATTCGCAGTTTGGCGTAGTTTAAGGACATACCCAAGTCCGGACGTGGTTTAAGGACATACCCCGGGTCCCATATTTTGGGACTAAGTTTCTTTGTGTAAGATTGTCTCGTAATAATTTTTATGTACGTTCATATCATAAATCCTCTTTTCTGCGTTCGGAAGCCGAAAATAATGATCACCATTATTTCTTCCAGTAATGTAACATCAGTATGTGCATATACGTAGATCTTAGTCAAAATATAACCCTCCTCCCCGACCGCGGTTGCCCTCCTCCCCGACCGCCCTATTGCCCCTGTTGCCCCCCCCCCCCCCCCTGTATCCGCGCCTGTTGATGCTGTTGGTCTATTTTCTTAGTCTAAGTATGTTACAGTGAGAAATGGAGCCTAGGGGATATTCCGGATCTTCGTTGAGCGAACCCAATCCCCGAGGCACCGTATATGGCGTCAAGAATGTGGACAAGTTCAAGATCTTCATGATAGCGTTCGGAGCGATCAGCGTGATCATGTTTATCGGTGCGATCGTTTATATTATGATCAGGACGGCCAAAGTGCCAGGAAGTGATAAACCAACAACAACTACCACGAAGTAAGTTTTGGTGAATTATTTGTGTTGGGGTCTTAAGACTCGAGTTTGCAATATTCTTTATCTACACTCACATTGTAAGTCCTCTAAAATGTGTTCAGAAACGGTAGGCAATGGCCAGAATTACAAAAACCGATTTTACTATGATAAGCTTTTTATCTGTGGCCGTAACGTAATTTTAACTTTACATGCTCAAATATTTAACAATATTTGAGCATGTAAAGTTAAAATTACGTTAGGAGTTTCAAATTTGGAACATCCAATTTGATAACATAATGTAAATCCTGTGCTCCTTCCTGACCAAACGGCACGCGCCCGCCCGACCGCCGGCACAATCGAGTTGGCCATGGCGGTGCAATGGCGGTCATTCTATGGTTTCCGAACACGTTATTTAGGATATATAATACGAGTGTAGATAAAGCAGTGTATGCAACTGTACGTAATTAGGCCTTATTACGTAACAGTTATATAAACTACAATTTTTACCATCCCTCCGCGGAAACGCGCTGTTTATCCCTTGAAAGCGGGAAAAACGCATTTTATCCACAAGTGAGGAAAGTAATTTGGTACAAGTTTTGACTTGATTTTTCACGTTATCTGACAGGATGGAAGTGAAAGAAAATAAATACTTAAATAAATGTATGCCAAAACATAGCGCCTGGTCTTTTAAAACAAAACATAATTTTAATAACGTAAAATCTTGTTGCAGTTTTACAAAAGATCAGGCGCTTGGTTTAGGGTACATAACATCGTGTTACTATTTAAAAAAGATCAGGCGCTTTATTTTACAGCAGCTCGAGCATTTGCTCTTCGAAAGGTGGAGGTTAAGTGAAGTCGGTTCTTTTTTGTTTAAAATTAATTTATATTTATTTTAATATTGATTGTTTCAGAAGCGGTGGATAAAGCTTCTTTTGATTCTTTTTAATGTTGGTTAACCCAGCGTGGCCATAAATATGGTGTTCCGGTGACAGGTTTTTATAATTCTATGGAGTGCTTAATGTGTTTATTGGCGTGACAGTCTTAACGGTGGAAATGTACACTTTACCTTCAAGCAAATTACCAATTACTGGAATCGACTACATAGGTAAGTTAATTCCATTTTCAACCGACTTCAAGATTTCGAAGGGGAAGCTTCTCAATTCGTCGGAAACTTTGTTTTTTCTTTTTTGTTATGAATTTCGCCAATTATTCGTAGACGGCTGGACCGATTTGAAAAATTATTTATTTGTTTGAAAGAGTATACTTCACAGTGGGTCCCATTGTAACCAGGTCAGGATTTGATGATGAGATCCTGTATAGTGATTTGAATATTTTTTAGAGCAGCTCGGGCATTTCCTTTTGGAAAGGTGGAGTCTAAGTGAAGTCGGTTCTTTTATGTTTAAAATTATTATTATACACGGTTGCGTGTTCCTCACGGATAAAACGAAAACTAAATGATAAAAGACCTCAAGAGCTACCGATTAGACTCCCATGTAACTTCAGCAAAAATTCAATAGTGGATACATTTTCGATATTGCGTTTTTCGAACTAACGTGTATGCCAATCATAATGAAAAGCTTTCAGTCGAGTACCTTGTTTAGGCCACGCAGCTTGCCGAGTGGCCTAAGTAAGGTACGAAATTAAAAAGCTTAATTATGTTACTATTGTATACTTAGATAATTCAACCCGGATGGAGTAGCCATATCATTTCCGATACAAAAAAAGTCTGCCGATTTTTGCGGGGGAGGGGAACGTCATATGTATGGCTATTCGTACGTAACGTACAAATAGCTACGTCAGATAAACGTCAGTCCATACATGTGTATGACTACTGGTCATATGTTTTCGGCAGAGGGGAACGCCTGTCTACTCCGGTTGGTTAAGTTCTCAAAGATTGTATACGATACTTTTTCGAAGAGAGCTTAAAATAGGCAAGCCGGTACGTATTGAGTTCGAAGAACGTGCAACCTGCTGATTCTATTCAATTTAGTAACCTCAATCTCCCGGTGGATTGCGCCGGCGGTCGGGGAGGAGGACACGGGTGGTCGGGGAGGAGGGCAGCAGTGTTATAACTTATAACCAGACCGAGGAATCCATGGGGCAAATTTTGTTGAGAGGTAGGGACTTCCTATATCGAAAAATTAAATTATCGGTGTTCTTTCTATATACTAGTGTTCGCCCCCAACATTGTGTGTTTTTTGATCTATTGTTCAACATAGCATATTTTAAATAATAACTAGGTAACTTATATAAAGGTAGAGTGTAATACCTATTGCACTACAAAATAGTTAATAATTATCTCAACCTTATAAATTGTCTTTAAAAACAATAAAGAGTACTGAGTAATTATATATATATATTTTTTACTTTAAAGAAAAACATATTTTACGTCACACCTGGCCATAATGTGAGTATTACCGCACGCTACGCGTACGGTAAAACTCGCATTATGGCCAGGTGGAGACGTAAAATTGTGTACTCACCACGGGCAGTAAAAAAGAAAGCCCTCTATCGCATATTTACAACCCTCGCCTGCGGCTCGGGTTACAAATACCTGCGATTTCGGGCTTTCTTTCTTTTACAGCCCTTGGTAAGTAATGTACTATTTACAAGCAAACCTTGAGTGATCACTAGTATATAGAAAGAACACCGATAATTTAATTTGTCGATATAGGAAGTCCCTACCTCTACGAAATTTGCCCCACGGATTCCTAGGTCTGATTATAATATTGTATGTAAAGCCCTTGCCCCCCCCCCCCCCCCCTCACCCATGAATAAAATCCTGGATCCGCGCCTGAATCAAACATGTATCAACCAGTCTGTTATTTGTTCTAGAGTTGAATAAGGTTCGTCCTACGCTCCAATTGGCCGTTGCTGTCTTTGATGTACTACGGAGATGGCGGCCAAAGGAGTTGAAGAAGATATATTATATTTTATCTACACCAATATCATAAATCCTGTATTCCGCGTTCGGAAACCGTATGTAATTACCACCATTATTGCAACCAGTAACGTAACATCAGTGTATTATCTGTGACAGTGTGGTAAAAACGTGTGAAAATTCATTACCTACGGTAACGTAATGAAAATCTGGCCTCCTCTCCGACCGCCGGCACGCGCCCGCCCGACCGCCGGCACAATCGAGTTGGCCATGGCGGTGCAATGGCGGTCATTCTATTGGTATCCGAACACTTCATTTAGGATTTATAATATGTGTGTAGATAAAGCAGTGTATGCAACTGCACGTAATTAGGCCTTAAAACGTAAGTTGTATAAACTACTATTTATTGAAGAAATTTCACTCCGTATAGGTACAGTCGCGCAATTTAATTGTTGAACCATATACAGTATACAGTTCAACCGATTTCCTTTGTTTAGTAAAAATGTCCAATGTGAGTGAACTCTAAATCTCAATAATTAAAAGCGATTTAATTTTATCGGATTTTATTCATAGACTGCGTGTTGATACTTACTTGAACTGATAAGTGATTATAATTGAGTTAATAAAGAACTATGTGCTGCTTTTGGCCAAAACTGTACAATAGGCATGGTGAATTTTTTTCATGTATGGTATCAATAGATTCGTTTTATTGTGAGGATCAAATGTCTATATGCGGCCAATTGCATTAAAGCAACACAAAAGTCAGAATTTAGACTTAAAGTCTGAGATTTGCATTTGTTTTTCGAAACGCTCCTAACAAAATGATTAAATGACGTACAAAAGTGACGTCACGATCATATATTCGCCCTGTTTAAAGTATGGAAAAATTATGAAATTGCTATTTTTACAGTGAAATGTTGCGTTTATGTATATGGTTACCAATTATTTAACAGTAAAATGTAAAAAATCCAATCTAATCATTGTTTTTTTTTTAAATTTCGTACATTAAAAAATTTAAAAAAAATTAAATTTTGAAGCATGATTTGTTTAAACCATTTCAATAGAATTTTTTTAGTTTTCACTTTATTTGAATATATTGGTAATTCTGTATCCTATCAACTAAATTTTATAGCTCACCAAACGAAGACGCTTAACTGCCTGATAGGGGAGATAATTCGTGTATAGATGAATTTTGGTGTAGTTGTAGATAAAGGTATTTTACACAACATACTAAAAGTACCGGTGGATGGGGGCGCCGGTAGCGGGGGGGGGTTTAAAGATCCCTAATTTATTTATAACTCGGTAACGGTGGCTCATACGAAAAAATATTCTACCGCTTAATTAATTCACATATAATTTTCTATAAAAAAGATTCTTTGCACTTTTTTGCTGGGATCAATGTTTAATGAGATATCGAGGAAATACGACAAACACTTTTTTAAACTTTCGGAGCTAATATTTACGAAAGTATTCGTTTTATCCAAAAATAGTTTTAGAATACCCTTATTTTGTTTAAAAGACTTATCCAACGATATCCCACACATTAGGGTTGGAGTATTTACCCCCCACTCCATGTGTACGGGAGGTACCCGAAAAAATTATATTTTTTCAGATTTTGTTTTAAAACTTTGCCGGCGTGAATAAAACACATACCCATACGATTTTTTTTATTTTCTAGTACTAACCATCACTGAGCAAGCTGCTCACCCTGCTACCTCACTTCTTACCCTTTTAGTTTCGCCTTGTCCGTCTAACCCCATCTATCCGTCTAGACGTCTAGTACTAACCATCACTAAGCAAAGCCGTGGACGGACAGACGGGGACAGACGGACATGCCGAAACTATAAGGGTAGGCACCCTGCTCACCCTGCTAAGTGATGGCTAGTACTAGACAAGTGAAATTTCGTATGAGTATGTGTTTTAATTACGCAGACAAAGTTTTAAAATAAAATGTGAAAAAATATTATTTTTTCGGGTACCTCCCTACACATGGAGTGGGGGGTAAATATTTTATTTACTCCAACCCCAATGTGTGGAATATCGTTGGATAGGTATTTTAAAACAAATAAGGGTACTCTAAATCAATTTTTGGATAAAACTAATACTTTCGTAAATATTAGCTCCGAAAGTTTAAAAAAGTATTTCTCGTATTTCCTCGATATCTCATTAAACATTGATCCCCTAAACAAGAACTTTTTTATAGACAATTATATGGGAATGAATTAAGCTATAGAACATTTTTTCGTATGAGCCACCGTTACCGAGTTATTTACGAAAAACCAAAATAAGGGACCTTTGCACCCCCTCCTCCCCGCTAGCGGCGCCCCCATCCACCGGTACTTTTAGTATGACGTGTAAGATACCTTTGCCTACAACTACACCAAAATTTGGCTAACCGCGAATTATTTCCTCTAAGTTTTCCTTCATTTGGTGAGCTATTATTGCATAATTCAACATGTGTCATACTTAAATAGAAAATATCCAGAAAAAAAAAATCACGATAAACACACAAATAAGTGCTATTACCGGATTTGAACACAGCTTCAACCTCTTATATTCAGAGCAATGACGCGTAGTTTCAGTGTCCGCGAGGCAACCGGATGGCTCGCAGTATTTAAGCTCCCTACGTGTTGTGGAATCACCTTGTGCAACTTGAACTGACCCACGTTCGACTTTGTTTTTCATCAACCCTCAATTCCAGTATCTGTATGTGATGAAGAACGAGCATGCAAATTGCCATTCACACCGGCTGGTCGGTTATCGATCCGTCAGAGTTGGAAGCCGGAACAAAATGAGGGGGGGGGGAGGATAAAAAACCAAGTCCAACGTGGGTCAGTTCGGGATGCACAGGGTGGTTCCACAACACGTTGGGAGCTTAAATACCACGAGCCATCCGGTTGCCTCTCGGACAATGTAACTAAAATAAAAAATAAAAAACATGTATTTGTGACGCTTAACTAATACATGAACATTGAGAGACAATAACAATGAACACAAACAATGAACGTGCATCACTACGCGCCATTGTTTTAACTATTAGACAGGATCACTACCCACTATAGGCTAGGTAAAGGGGCGTTAAAAAATCTGAGTTTCTTTTATCCTGAGTGCCACTGAAGCGGTCAAGCGAGCGGAAAGGAGCGGACTGTTTGGTGGGATGGTGGCCGGGGAAGAAATCCGGAGCCCTTCTGCGACCATACGGGATTTTGGAACGAAGTTACTTATCGGACGGTTCGCGGATGGGGGCTAGGCGAAAAAAAGTCGCGTGACCGTCACGAAAACGCGACACAAAGCCATACGATTGAGAAATATGTGAAATGAAATAAAATAAAATAGAATAGAATAAAGTGAAAAGTCAAGAAGTAAAAAAAGTCAAAATGTTAAAAAAGATCAAAAAAGTAAAAAAAAGGAAAAAAAATTTAAAAAGTCATAAAAATAAAAATAAATAAAAAAGGTAATAAAGGCAAAAAGTCAAAAGTTACAAAAAAGTAAAAAATAAAATAAAATAACATAACTTCGTTCCAACCGAGTGTTCCACGACACTCGCGTATTTTTATTTGCGTGAGTAGGTACATGTACTAAAACTAATTTCCACATTCTATTTTCTTTATTTCCTGTACATTTCTAGAAACTACTGAAACTTTTCCTACGCATCGAAAACCTTTCGCAACACGTAATCCACTTATTATTTCATTACTTGATTACCTTCTGATTTCACGTTATATTCCTACTATTTATTATTTATGAAACATATGATCTACAAGCAATGGATTAAACGTATAATGTGATTCAAAACCTTTTTTATCTTCAGTTGTTGTATTATTAATATATATTTGAACAGTGGTAGTTTTAATACTACTATTTGGAATCAAAGCTTGAGTTGCATTTTCATTAGTGGTATGTTTTTTTGTGTTATGTATTGTTGTTTTGTTATGTGTCACAGTAATAATTTTAACATGATTATCTTTAGTTTTATTAGTTTTGTCAATATTTGCTACAGTGGTTTTTGACTTTGCTGTAGTAGTTTGCGATGCACTTTTAGTACTTGATTTGGTTGAGGTTGTGATATTTTGAGTGACTTTAGTAACAGTGGAATGTTTAACAGTAGAATCTGTCGCATCATTATTTCTAAACTCCAAATTAGGTTCTGTGGTAGTTTCCTTAAGAACAATCCTTTCAGAACTGTCGCGTGAAAAATATTCTTCGTTATCTCTCTCAATAGAATCTGAATTCTTAGGGGGGTAGTAATGTTTTCTTTTTCCTTCATGCTTCTGTTTTTTATGACTATGGCTTGCTCTAAATGTTAGGTTATTTGTCGAATTATCAGTGTCAGTCGTTAGATTTTTTACGAAGTCAAATTGATCCTTTACATTTTCTATTTTCTGTTCTATGTTTTTAATCATTTTTGTCATATTACCTCCCGGGGTGTCAAATTGCAAGGTGTCATTTTTGAGATATTTCCTCATGCCTTTGTCTTTGATGTTTCGTTCGTTTTCAAAGCCTTCTATACTTAATCCTTCATGTGATGTATTTGTAACAGGGAAGTTTCTTTCTTCTTCTTTTACAACTCTCCAATTATTGGTTTTCCTCTTTGACAAAAATCTGTAATAAAAACAATTTCAAATTAAACAGCTATTTTATTTGAGCAGAAAATCTAGACACGCGGTAGCGTGTCAAGCGGCTGTGTGTTTATGTTGCAAGAACCATTTGGAGCCACTTTTGACCCCTAAGTAACTCAAAATCTATTCAACAAACATATTAAATTTGGTACATTTATTAAGTCCTTAAAGGCTAATCCCACATTTCATGAATATAGCTCAATCGGTTTATTAAACGAACCATTTGGAACTTTTGACCCCTACGTAACTCACAATCTGTTTAACATAAACATGAAATTTAGTTCATTTATTGCGATCTTTAACGCTAACTAGAATCCCAAATTTCATGAATATAGCTCAATCGGTTTTTGAGATATGTACAATCATTTAGAAATCAGGCTATTTCTCACTGACCGACTGACCTAACCTCAAAAAGCTAACTGACAAAAACCCACTTCAAGATGACCTAGCAAGTTAAAATTTGGCATCCAGCTTAGTAATTGTGTCGATACGAACCTAAGATCAAGAAACAGTGTTTCTTTACGATTTGTTTTGATTTACATACTGCTTAGTATGCCTATGGAATTTGTAACAGCAAAAATGAATTTGAATGTCAACATATTTTATACAAAAAGTAATGACTTGTAGGTGAAGAACTTGGGTCTCATTTTACATTTATGTTTTTTATAGGATACAATTATACCATATTTCCTTAGTATAAAGTCTCGTTCAATAATTTAGCTGTTTACTATAAGGGGCCGGTTTTAAAAAATCATGTGAATTTTAACAATTGTAACCCATTTGATATCCGTTTATTTACCTGATAAGAAAAGGCCCTAAATATACCCCGTTTTTGTAGAATGCGACAAATAACGATCGATTTCGTCCATGTTTCATTGCGTTTTATGCCATTTTAGGGAAAAAAATATGGATACCTACTACAAATTTCCATTATTATCGATACGAGTACGCCTAAGACAATAAGAAGTAGTCAAATAATAATGTATATAAAATAATAGTAATAATTCACATCTCTGCAATCTGCTGCACGGTCAGGCAGGTGACAGTTTAGTTAGAGCTGGGAATGCCTGCTCCGTCGTCGAACCCCAATAGTTTCGCTGCAGGTTTGAATTTGTGACGTGTGCCTCGTATGCACATACTGGTGGCTCGAATTATAGTAATGCATATCCTTGTTCTAAGCCAGTAGTAGTAGTCAAATATTAATTATCTCTATATGAATTATCTTTTGGGGAAACTCAACTGATAGGAATGCAGCATTTATGGTACATAGGAGGTGTATAAGAAATATGTGCAGCTTAAAGATGAGGGACTGTTGCATTTCATATTTTAGATCTTTAAATATACTGACCTTACCCAGCTTATAAATATATTATAGAAGCGGCTATTTTTTTTAAATGTAATCCCAATCTCTACAATAAAATTGCTGACACACGAAGACTCCCTGTGAGACCGCAATATGAAAATTTACTGCGCAACAAAGAGTGTCATACATCATACAGCCCTAGTACGGAAAAGTATATTGGGAATGGCACCACAAATATATAACAAAATTCCTGATACCATTAAAACACTAAGGGCGGGTTGCACCACGCACACTTAACGAACTCATCATGGTTACAGTAGACGTCAAGTCCGTTTTTCCGTTGCACCATGCACTTTAGCAGTCAGAAAGTTACGTTAACCTTAACCAGCCATCGAGCACTGGTTAACTCAAATCGACGTTTAAATATGGCTGACAGTTTGCAAAAATGTCTCGTATTTCAAGGATAAATGCATTATTAGACAAAAAGACAGTGATATTTGATGAAAAATATTAAAATATTGTTTGCAGTAATAAATATATGCGAGTATCTGAACGTAAAAAGGCGTATACGATTGACGTTTGGTTTTATTCACAATTTTTAGATCAGATAACGGTATTAAACCTTTGGAAACAACGGTTGACTTGAATACTGCAAGGTAGAAGACAAAAGGGAACGTAAACCTCCGACGCGGTGGAATGACCAGGTCAAGAAGAAAAACAAGTTTTATGACACGGTAGAACAGCCCACGAACGGGACTTGATGGGAGCAAGTCATACGATTCAAAAGATGCCAGATGATCAGAGAGGTTTCTTTAATGCTTTTAATAAGGGCATGAAGTTATACCACCAAACATTTATCGCCAATGTCCTACAGAAATCGAGCCTCGACACCTAACTAAACAATGTTCAGAACAGTACATGTAAATAAAGTGTGATGCGGAATTTACAATCAAGTAAATAAGAGTGTCATGTGTTGTGGGACAATAAAAAAATAGTTCAACAATGGTTAGGTATCCACAAATTCAAATGTGTATGAAAATTCATTATAGTAATTCATATAATTCTTGTTTTTTATTTGATTTCATTATTTGCCTTAAAACAAGCACAGTAGGCCTCTATTTAATGACAACTTGTGATAATGTCACAAAATGTCCGGTCCCTTGAGTGTTGATAAAGAGCTTACACTGTATTTCAGTTTAATTTGTGAAATAAACACAAAGATTTTACAGATCTATTGAAACATTAAACCCATATAAATAAATAAACTATCTACTGACAACTAATTTGACTTCATGTGTGTCGCTCTTCTATGGCAATTGTTACCTACCATTTGCTGCTCGTCGCTGCAATCAGGATTATGGCCAATCAAGTGTTTACAGATGGTGCCGGCATAGGTTGTAGTCTCAGTCCTACCAATAGTGTCAAATTCTTGTTTTATTTGGAATTTACTGGCATTAATTTTAGCCCTTTAAGCCAAATCTCATTCAACAAAACTAGTGGTAGGTGCCTACTTATGCTGGCACCTCCTGACTTTTGACAGATACCTTCCCCATTAGTATATTTTAAATCGGACATTATTATGAACATGCTTTTTTTAATCCAAATTGTACTCACTGTACAGTTCATGTAGGAAGATACTATTGCCGGTGACTGTACGCAAAATAAGTACATGCATTTCATTTTGTAAGTATAAAAAGTAGATATATTTTCATACTTACATTTCTATAAGGGAAAAAGCTTCCTAAGATGATGTATGTATGCATGCATTTTTGATTAGTCCTAGTCCTATCATCAGTGCTCAAAATCAATTATAAAATATGTGTTATGTTATGATTTTACTATGAATTTATTAGTAATAAATAATAAAGGTCTCTCTTTATCATATATCTTTCCCAACCAGCATAGGTACCTATTTACAAATAAAACATAATAGTAACTAGGTACCTACCTACATGGCTGTTGTATAACTTTTAAACATATATCATTACAAAGAAATAAATGATTATGATTATTAAGATACAAGTGATAAGAAAACATTTTTGGAATCCTAGCCACACTGTTTTATGGTCACTTTTACCTGAATAATATTTGTAACATGTATCAAGAGTAGAGTATTGTTAATAACCATTATCAAAAATCTGTGGTTCAGTATATGAAGTTTTTTGTCCGATCAATAAGCTGGCTCACTTTGGCCAAGGGTCCGCTTCACACTATCTAAGAACTGATTGATCTGACTTAAAATACTTCAAGTGTCAAGTTTCATTGATTATTTATGCCAAGTGCTAGAAAACTGGTGAATAATATTTGCAGTAGAAATATGTTTGGAGGGGGGAGGATCTTGCTTCCATCTACAAAGGAAACCTATGCCAGTGTTTGAATAATAAATAAAACAAAAATAAGGTAACTAAATAAATATAATTATGTATTTTATTATCAAAATTAAAATACTGATTGATTAGGTTAGTATAATTATACTTTATTTTTACATTGAGATTCTACCAATTTCTTGAAATCACTGCATTTTTACTTTCAAACATCCTGGAGTTAGGCACTGAGTAGCATAACAAGCCTCGATTTCATCTTGTCTTCAATACCAAAGGTAAATTCAAACCTGAAATAAAAAACATTGTGTATCATTATTCATTAGTGTAACATATGTGCTACTCATCATTTGTTAACAAAGATAAATATTATAAATAAATAAATATTATAGGACAATCTTACACAAACCGACCTAGTCCCACAGTAAGCTCAATAAGCAGTGATCGGAATAGGTAGTGCCATTTCGGGTGAATGACCTTAAACATTGTAAAGAACATGGATAAGACTTGAGATTCTTCGACTCGTATTTCTCACAGAAAATTTTCTTCAAAACACAAAAGTTAAAAAAAATGTCATTATAAATACACCATTCATTTAAAATTACTTTCGTTTAACAGTTACAATTAACAATAATACAATCATAAAACAAAACACGAAACATCAACATCATTATTTTAAATGAACATAATTAAATAATTACTTTCTTTGAAATTATAGTACCAAACCATATTTTTTATCAATATTTTCTACTGTCAATCTATTTCTTTTGACGTCCGATATCTAACTGAAACCACATTTTCCATACTTACGTTAGGCCCGCGGTTCTTAAAATATTTTTTAAACCAAACACAAACTTTATAATTTTCATATCAAATCCCGGGGTAAAAAACTATATCCATACTAAGCTTACGCACCGAAGTCCCGCGAAATGGCACTACCTATTCCGATCACTGTCAATAAGGCTTGTGTTGTGGGTACTAGACGACGATATATATAATAGATAGATATTGATAAATACTTAAATACATAGAAAACATCCATAACTCAGGTACAAATATCTGTGATAAAGACACAAATAAATGCCCTTACCAGGATTCGAACCCGGGACCCCCTGCTTCGTAGGCAGTGTCACTACCGACTGGGCTAGGAGGCCGTTAAGATACTTTAGAACACTCATTTAATAAGTAAGTACATGTATAAGTTCAATATTTAGGACGTTGGTTACAGTGCCAGCCATAATCAACCAGGTTGGAGGGATTCAGTACCCTATTTTTACGAATTTTCAAGAGTTAAAACTAGTGATGCCTTTGTTTTGCGATTGGGCTCCTTCTCGCCATTTGGTGCTTCCAGCAACGGCTTTACTTGTTTAGGGTTCTGTAAGTAGTAATAAACTAGCAGGATGATTTACTCACTATAATATAATGCACAATACACCAGCCGACTATTCTGGCTTTCGCTTTAAACTCCACTCTCAGCACAAGTTGCATTATCCTTTGAAAAAATTTCCTCGTAAGGCGCAATGGATAGCCCACTTTTTGATTGAGTAATAAACATGTTCAGGAATGGCTAAATGTTTGTATATTCTTGATTTTCAAGCTGCAGAGTGCAAAGTTAAGTTTAGTTCGCGCTCCTTTCTTTAGATTTTTTTCTTCGTGTGACGATTTTGACAAGTTTAGTTTGGCATTTATGGTTGTGTTGCCATATTGAATAAATATTCTACCATAAAAATGTGAGTAGAAATGCGTTTAGACAGTGGCATCCCGCTTAACTCTTACGTTCTGTTATTTTGCACTTGGTGCAACCCATTTATGTTAGCAATCGTTAAGTAGCTCCGATTAGCGTAACATTTGGCTTACTTTTACAGGCGGTTTGGTACAACCCACCCTTAGGGCGGGTTGCACCACGCACACTTAACGAACTCATCATGGTTACAGTAGACGTCAAGTCCGTTTTTCCGTTGCACCATGCACTTTAGCAGTCAGAAAGTTACGTTAACCTTAACCAGCCATCGAGCACTGGTTAACTCAAATCTACGTTTAAATATGGCTGACAGTTTGCAAAAATGTCTCGTATTTCAAGGATAAATGCATTATTAGACAAAAAGACAGTGATATTTGATGAAAAATATTAAAATATTGTTTGCAGTAATAAATATATGCGAGTATCTGAACGTAAAAAGGCGTATACGATTGACGTTTGGTTTTATTCACAATTTTTAGATCAGATAACGGTATTAAATAATAAGTACATAAAATTCTTTGTAAAAAGTGCGTTATTTAGTTAAAATCGAGTGCCGAGTGACTTCAGGTTGAAATAGTACAGACTTCTGTTATGTATCACAAACATACCAGAACCTACAGTCATTGTCATGAAAGCCGACAGCCGTAGAATGAGCAGGACCAGAATCATGACAACCATTAAAAAACCACTGTTTTTGTCAATGAAGACCAAACCTTTGGAAACAACGGTTGACTTGAATACTGCAAGGTAGAAGACAAAAGGGAACGTAAACCTCCGACGCGGTGGAATGACCAGGTCAAGAAGAAAAACAAGTTTTATGACACGGTAGAACAGCCCACGAACGGGACTTGATGGGAGCAAGTCATACGATTCAAAAGATGCCAGATGATCAGAGAGGTTTCTTTAATGCTTTTAATAAGGGCATGAAGTTATACCACCAAACATTTATCGCCAATGTCCTACAGAAATCGAGCCTCGACACCTAACTAAACAATGTTCAGAACAGTACATGTAAATAAAGTGTGATGCGGAATTTACAATCAAGTAAATAAGAGTGTCATGTGTTGTGGGACAATAAAAAAATAGTTCAACAATGGTTAGGTATCCACAAATTCAAATGTGTATGAAAATTCATTATAGTAATTCATATAATTCTTGTTTTTTATTTGATTTCATTATTTGCCTTAAAACAAGCACAGTAGGCCTCTATTTAATGACAACTTGTGATAATGTCACAAAATGTCCGGTCCCTTGAGTGTTGATAAAGAGCTTACACTGTATTTCAGTTTAATTTGTGAAATAAACACAAAGATTTTACAGATATTGAAACATTAAACCCATATAAATAAATAAACTATCTACTGACAACTAATTTGACTTCATGTGTGTCGCTCTTCTATGGCAATTGTTACCTACCATTTGCTGCTCGTCGCTGCAATCAGGATTATGGCCAATCAAGTGTTTACAGATGGTGCCGGCATAGGTTGTAGTCTCAGTCCTACCAATAGTGTCAAATTCTTGTTTTATTTGGAATTTACTGGCATTAATTTTAGCCCTTTAAGCCAAATCTCATTCAACAAAACTAGTGGTAGGTGCCTACTTATGCTGGCACCTCCTGACTTTTGACAGATACCTTCCCCATTAGTATATTTTAAATCGGACATTATTATGAACATGCTTTTTTTAATCCAAATTGTACTCACTGTACAGTTCATGTAGGAAGATACTATTGCCGGTGACTGTACGCAAAATAAGTACATGCATTTCATTTTGTAAGTATAAAAAGTAGATATATTTTCATACTTACATTTCTATAAGGGAAAAAGCTTCCTAAGATGATGTATGTATGCATGCATTTTGGATTAGTCCTAGTCCTATCATCAGTGCTCAAAATCAATTATAAAATATGTGTTATGTTATGATTTTACTATGAATTTATTAGTAATAAATAATAAAGGTCTCTCTTTATCATATATCTTTCCCAACCAGCATAGGTACCTATTTACAAATAAAACATAATAGTAACTAGGTACCTACCTACATGGCTGTTGTATGACTTGTAAACATATATCATTACAAAGAAATAAATGATTATGATTATTAAGATACAAGTGATAAGAAAACATTTTTGGAATCCTAGCCACACTGTTTTATGGTCACTTTTACCTGAATAATATTTGTAACATGTATCAAGAGTAGAGTATTGTTAATAACCATTATCAAAGATCTGTGGTTCAGTATATGAAGTTTTTTGTCCGATCAATAAGCTGGCTCACTTTGGCCAAGGGTCCGCTTCACACTATCTAAGAACTGATTGATCTGACTTAAAATACTTCAAGTGTCAAGTTTCATTGATTATTTATGCCAAGTGCTAGAAAACTGGTGAATAATATTTGCAGTAGAAATATGTTTGGAGGGGGGAGGATCTTGCTTCCATCTACAAAGGAAACCTATGCCAGTGTTTGAATAATAAATAAAACAAAAATAAGGTAACTAAATAAATATAATTATGTATTTTATTATCAAAATTAAAATACTGATTGATTAGGTTAGTATAATTATACTTTATTTTTACATTGAGATTCTACCAATTTCTTGAAATCACTGCATTTTTACTTTCAAACATCCTGGAGTTAGGCACTGAGTAGCATAACAAGCCTCGATTTCATCTTGTCTTCAATACCAAAGGTAAATTCAAACCTGAAATAAAAAACATTGTGTATCATTATTCATTAGTGTAACATATGTGCTACTCATCATTTGTTAACAAAGATAAATATTATAAATAAATAAATATTATAGGACAATCTTACACAAACCGACCTAGTCCCACAGTAAGCTCAATAAGGCTTGTGTTGTGGGTACTAGACGACGATATATATAATAGATAGATATTGATAAATACTTAAATACATAGAAAACATCCATAACTCAGGAACAAATATCTGTGATAAAGACACAAATAAATGCCCTTACCAGGATTCGAACCCGGGACCCCCTGCTTCGTAGGCAGTGTCACTACCGACTGGGCTAGGAGGCCGTTAAGATACTTTAGAACACTCATTTAATAAGTAAGTACATGTATAAGTTCAATATTTAGGACGTTGGTTACAGTGCCAGCCATAATCAACCAGGTTGGAGGGATTCAGTACCCTATTTTTACGAATTTTCAAGAGTTAAAACTAGTGATGCCTTTGTTTTGCGATTGGGCTCCTTCTCGCCATTTGGTGCTTCCAGCAACGGCTTTACTTGTTTAGGGCTCTGTAAGTAGTAATAAACTAGCAGGATGATTTACTCACTATAATATAATGCACAATACACCAGCCGACTATTCTGGCTTTCGCTTTAAACTCCACTCTCAGCACAAGTTGCATTATCCTTTGAAAAAATTTCCTCGTAAGGCGCAATGGATAGCCCACTTTTTGATTGAGTAATAAACATGTTCAGGAATGGCTAAATGTTTGTATATTCTTGATTTTCAAGCTGCAGAGTGCAAAGTTAAGTTTAGTTCGCGCTCCTTTCTTTAGATTTTTTTCTTCGTGTGACGATTTTGACAAGTTTAGTTTGGCATTTATGGTTGTGTTGCCATATTGAATAAATATTCTACCATAAAAATGTTGTTAGAAATGCGTTTATACAGTGGCATCCCTCGTAACTCTTACGTTCTGTTATTTTGCACTTGGTGCAACCCATTTATGTTAGCAATCGTTAAGTAGCTCCGATTAGCGTAACATTTGGCTTACTTTTACAGGCGGTTTGGTGCAACCCACCCTTAGTCTTGGAAATTTTAAAAAAGAAATGAAATTGTTATTAATTGAAAACTGTTATTATAGTGTGCAACAATTTCTAAACGATATTGATATTTAATTTAACTCTTGTAAGACTAATAACTTGACATTACTACTAGGAATAAATTATATATTAATGCTTATCCTTTTAACATTCAAATTATCAATGCGTATTAATTGTAATTTTTTATCATTTATTTAATTATTTAGTTATTCATTGCATGGTAATTTTAAGTATATTGCTTGTACTTAGGTATAAAAAAATTCGTATGCCAACAGGCAAAACATAGTGTTTCTCAACATATTATTAAGACCTAATGAATGTACCTATGTTTTACGAATAAATAAATGATTGATTGATTGATTAAATTTTATAATCGTTTACCAGAAATCGCACAACGATCATATCATAACACAGATTTTTCTAATCTTAAGAAAAGCGAAGTCATAGACTCAACCATTTTATCTTTTAGGCACGCTTGCTACTATGTTGACGGCTAAAGGGACAAGAGGGTAACCTTACTCACCGGCAGGAACACAACACTATGAGTGGGTTCTAGTTACCTTTCCACGGATAAATAAGCTCCAGTGTGAAGTTTCCCATTAGTGTCATCCTGCGGATCCTGCTCTTCTTTTGTCTTGTCTTGCTTTTCATCTATTTCTTGAGATGATGATGGCTGGCCCCTTAAATCAACGGCATGCATTCTTTGCCCACCCGTCAGTAACACTGGATTCGAATTTAGTGAACTTTTCGGTTTCCTGCTATTTTGCTTTAAAAATGCTGGTAGTTTATTCGGTGTTTTGTTCTTCAAAATACTTTTTCTTGTTACTTTTTCGGGCTTTTGATCTAAAGTTCTCTCAAAAGGCATTCTATTGTCAGTTTTAGGTCTGTAGAGAGGATGTCTATTTTTTGCAGAAACTAAATACTTTACCTTTCTAGGCTTAACCTTAAATTTGTATACTTTAGGTGTTGTCGGGCGTCGGTCCTTTATCGTCATGCTTTTATTTGATTTATGCCTTTTATTTGTATGTCTGTGAGTGGCAAATTTTTTTTGGTTTCTAGCAACTGGCCGTCCTTTTATTTTATGTTTTATTTTATCATTAATATTACCTCTGTTTTCCTCGTGTTCCTCAATTATACGAGTATATCCATCTGCTTCTATCGGATCAAGATTAGACGGACGCCGCTTTTTACTCCCCCTGTTGCGGTTGCGATGGATTCTTAAGTAATCGTTAGCCATTTTTATCACTTCACGTTTAATCTTATTATTAAGATTAGAAAAATGATCAAAAAATAGAAATTTTAGTGTATCCCGTGCCACGTCTTCTAAGTGCACATCTGAAGATCTTTTTAACATTTCTAAATGCCTAAGAGCTGCTTTCAACTTATGGTTACCACCCATGTACAAAAAGTTGCCGATGTCGAGTAAATCGTTTTTTTCTTCTCCGTACTTTTTATTTTCAACGGCCGTAATGGCTACGTCTAAGTATTGACGCAACTTATCAGCTTGCATGTCTTTCAAAGCATTGAACCGTGAATGTAGTTGCCTTCTGATATTGCCACTACCAAACGACTTTTGTAATTCACTTTCTCTGTCAATGTATCTTTTTGTTTCTTCACTTATTACAACAAATATATCTTCAAGGTCATGATCGTTGTATTTTTTTAATATATTTGCGGCATCTGCTACGAAATCTGTGAAGGTGATGTCATTACGTTCGCTTCTTCTACCATTTCGGATTTCAATGCCTCTTTTGATATTTTCTAAAGCGTTTTGAACTTTGTCTATAACTGCAAGCCCATCCGTTGGATCTTTTTTGCCGAATTGCAGAACTGTCTCAAGAGCTATGTTAACTTGTTTTTGCTCTTCCGTTCTTACTGTATTTACTGTAAAAAGTCAATAATTCTTGCAACCAAATAACAATAAGAAGGTATTTTTTCTTGAAATTACTTATTTAGACTGCGTTTCCACCAGAAATGAGCGAGCATGTGTTGCCAGAAATATATTTGTTAAGAACCAATCCTAGAGCTGTCCTGTACGAGGATAGGCAGGTGCGTCTTAAAACACATTCAGAATCAGAATCAGAATCAATCGTTTGATTCGCGATAAACCATAGTTGCATACAAAAGTATAAAAAAAATAAAAACAAAAGAAATATACACAGTTTACCACGAAATGGACCCGCCTCAGCATTATGCTGACCCGAAAGCCAGCGCTGATCTTCCGGCGGGACCATTTGTGGGCCACGATCGCAGCTGTACGACACGGCCTTACTATACAGTTGAACGCAGCCACTTTGCTGAGCGCAGATGACGACTAGCGCCATCTAGTCTGCGAGTATGATAACGTGTGACATTGACGTGAGAGGCCAATTCCGTACAACCAAACCTCGTACAACCAACCATTCCTCGCAAAGTATCTTCGCACCCTTATGAAACGCAGCCTTATAGTGACCATTATTGGCCAGTATAGTTGGCATAGGATATCCAAAAATGTATATGATTAGAAAAACCAACCACGGTAAATGGTAGAACAAGATCAGGAATTAGATTTATAATTGACTAGCTTTTGCCCGCGGCTTCGCTCGCGTTAAATTTGGGGTAACACGGTTCCCCTTTGCCCCCCGGAATGCTCCATACAAACTTCCACCCCCCATTTTAGGGAAGTGGGGGATTAGAAAGAGACAAAATGAAGCCTATGTCACTCTCCATCCCTTTAACATCTCCACTTAAAAAATCACGTCAATTCGTCGCCCCGTTTTACCGTAAAAGACGGACAAACAAACAAACACATACACTTTCCCATTTATAATATTAGTATGGATATGAAAACCAAGTAAATACAATTAAAAATTATTGAAACTTATACCAAACACAGCAGCGACCACTACGAACACAATCGTTTTCATTTCTAATTTTAAAACGATTTCAATTCAAGTAAATCGTATACCAACGAGTGATATTTCGCAATACGTTCGTTTGATATAAATGTAGTTTTCATCACATTCACACCGGGAGTGCGATTTTTGAATCTCACCAAGTGACTAATTCTCACCGATGTCAGTGATTTACTTTCGGAAATCACTCACATCGGTGAGAATTAGTCACTTGGTGAGATTCAAAAATCGCACTCCTGCTCCTATGAATGGCAGTTACATATACCGATACACTGATACGGACAGAAGTAGCTAACCGAGCGAGGTGTTCAAAATAATGTTAGCATGAATGCCGATTATAATATTACTAGTAGTCCACCTTGAACTGAGAACTCGCTATTTCCTTGCAAACGAATTGACCAATATAACAAGACCCGTTTGATGATTGTTTCACGCCTTCTAGCTCCATAACCTCTTGACCTTTTTTTTAATACCACGCCGGTGGCAAACAAGCATACGGCCCCGCCTGGTGGTAAGCAGCTACCGTAACCTATGGACGCCTGCAACTCCATAGGAGTCACATGCGCGTTGCCGACCCTTTACAAAAAGGAGGATTCACTGTGTTGACGGCTAAAGGTACAAGAGAGTCCCTCATCGTCAACAAACTGGGTTCTCTTTGAGCTCTTTGGCAACCTTACTCACCAGCAGGAACACAACACTATGAGTAGTGCTATTTGGCTGTGGTTTTCTGTAAGGTGGAGGTACTTCCCCAGTCGGGCTCTGCTCCAGATTTGAGCGAGATGACATTCGCTGAACGTGCCCTACCACACTTAGCGAGATGCCATTCGCAGTGCCCATACCTCTCTTTTTGGCGTAGTTTAATATAAGGACATACCCAAGTTCGGACGTAGTTTAAGGACATACCCCGGGTCCATACATACCCCGGGTCCAGGTCCGGGTGACCTATCCTGCTCATAAACGAACTCTCAAATTATATGTATCTCTGCTACGATTCCAACAAATTTCATAAAGTTCAGAAAAACGCTACTAAAGTTATCGCGGAACAAGTATTCAATATCAAAAAGCCATCAAAATGCAGGGACGTCTAGGTAGCCAGCTGACAGTTCTGTTGTGTCCGAAGTTGTCTGTAAGAACTTCACGTCGCTTACGCTTCGCTCGTTGGATAAATCGTCGAAGGTCACCGTCTCTGTCTGCCTGTTACGTCCTCATGCCAATGAACCGTTTATTACGATGTAAGGGTTTAGCAGGCTAAGGAAGGACGTGTGGCCCCTGTGAGGAAAAGTTGAATTGGTAAATGTCAATTGTTTGTCGCCTCATAACTAGTAATCACTCCAACTTTCAGCCCTCTATCTTGAACTGTCTCAGAGATAATGTCAAAAATGTATTTTTTTAACATTTTTTTTCAAACTCGTATATTTCCTAATCCATAGCAGCTAAAGCGTTGAAACAAAATCACAGCTACGTAGTTTGAGTGAGAGTATACCCTATAATTTTATTAATATTTTATACGTGAAAAATAAAAGAAATAAATGTCAATTTATTTTTCGACAGCTCTTTCCAACACGTTTTTTTGAAAGTACAATTATGAAAAAAATCATGTAAATTGCTTATAGTATTAGCTACTAGCATACAAAAAATCAATTGATTGTATTTGGTGCAACATACTGTAAAAAAAAAACTAACGAAAGTATTCAAGTATCAAGAGTTGGCTTCTGAACTGAAAGTTCGTTTTTAAGTTTTATGTTTGTTGCCTGGCAACAAAGGGTATATTGTTTTTAATTTGACGTATGACTGTAAAAAAAGGTCACTGAACTACTATTGTGTTAGCATTTGTAACTAATTTTACTAACTACTAAATCAACGAAACAACGGATGTGCTATATGTTTATTATTTTATAATAGTACATTACTTACCAAGGACTGTAAAAGAAAGAAAGCCCGAAATCGCAGGTATTTGTGACCCGAGCCGCAGGCGAGGGTTGTAAATATGCGATAGAGGGCTTTCTTTTTTACTGCCCGTGGTGAGTACACAATTTTACGTCTCCATCTGGCCATAATGCGAGTTTTACCGTACGCGTAGCGTGCGGCAAAACTCACGTTATGGCCAGGTGTGACGTAAACAAAATTAATTGGTTTCATTATAGTACACGTATTAACATAACGAATTAAATAACTCATTAGAGCAGATATCACAATATGTCACTCAGATAATGACTATCGTAATATTCGTCGTCCCAGGTATAGGACAATGTTATCCTGCAGCCATCGCAATATCCTTTTAACATAACATTTTCGTCAGAGAGCGATATCTCAATACTGGTAAAGACTGTAAAAACAATTGATTCGCTATTAACCGTGGCAAGTTGAGCCCAAATATTTTTGATTTTATGATTTCCATCTGAAAGAATGTATATACATAAAGTTTCTGTTTTATTTTTTATTTTATTTACATTTAAAACTTACTTTTGCCATTATGGAAAAATCGGACTCCTCTTCTACATAACGTGTTGTATATTCCCTTAAACAATTCACTATTATGTTAAATGTGCTAGCGTATAAATTGTATAATAGTATTGTATAATTTAAAGATAGCTCATACCTAATAAATCATAATGTCTAATGCTATGTTACTCGGAATCGACAAACGCTTAGTTTATACGCTAGCACATTTAACATAATAGTGGATTGTTTAAGGGAATATACAACACGTTATGTAGAAGAGGAGTCCGATTTTTCCATAATGGCAAAAGTAAGTTTTAAATGTAAATAAAATAAAAAATAAAACAGAAACTTTATGTATATACATTCTTTCAGATGGAAATCATAAAATCAAAAATATTTCGGCTCAACTTGCCACGGTTAATAGCGAAGCAACTATTTTTACAGTCTTTACCAGATATTGAGATATCGCTCTCTGACGAAAATATTATGTTAAAAGGATATTGCGATGACTGCAGGATAACATTGTCCTATACCTGGGACGACGAATATTACGATAGTCATTATCTAAGTGACTTATATTGTGATATCTGCTCTAATGAGTTATTTATTTCGTTATGTTAATACGTGTACTATAATGAAACCAATTAATTTTGTTTATAAAATAATAAACATATAGCACATCCGTCGTTTCGTTGATTTAGTAGTAAGTAAAATTAGTTACAAATGCTAACACAGCAGTAGTTCAGTGACCTTTTTTGACAGTCATACGTCAAATTAAAAACAATACACCCTTTGTTGCTAGGCAACAAACAAAAAACTTAAAAACGAAGTTTCAGTTCAGAAGCCTACTCTTGATACTTGAATACTTTCCTTAGTTTTTTTTTACAGTATGTTGCACCAAATATAATCAATTGAGTTTTTGTATGCTAGTAACTAATACTATAAGCAATTTATATGATTTTTTTCATAATTGTACTTTCAAAAAAACGTGTTGGAAAGAGCTGTCAAAAAATAAATTGACATTTATTTCTTTTATTTTTCACGTATAAAATATTAATAAAATTATAGGGTATACTCCCACTCAAACTACGTAGCTGTGATTTTGTTTCAATGCTTTAGCTGCTATGGATTAGGAGATATACGAGTTTGAAAAAAAACGTTAAAAAAATACATTTTTGACATTATCTCTGTGACAGTTCAAGATAGAGGGCTGAAAATTGGAGAGATTACTAGTTATGAGGCGACAAACAATATAGAACATGCATGAAAAATATTTAATTGAATCTGTTGCATAAACACGTTCAACAACCCCAAACTAATATAAATAAGTGGAAATCCGTAATAATTTTTAACAGTTTTTTAAAGATATTGCGGTTTGAAAACGTACAATTTTAATACATCAAATGTATTTTCGAAACTTCAGTTCGATTACTTATGTCCTAGCAAGAAAAAAAATGTATGACAACTATATAGCTAAACGCATTTTTTCGCGCCTAAAATTACAAAAACTTGTTCCTTCCAAACAGTTTTCTGCAACTTTGTGAACGGTGACGTCACAATCCGCACACTTTTTGTATGGGGCGTTTTGACGCGCGGCGCAGACGCCTAACGTATTTTCACATTTTTGACGTTTCTGGGCTATCATAGATAGTAGGTTTATTAGAGACATTTGAATCTACAGGGAAATAGAATCGAATGACGTCTTCCAAAAAAATCATGCATATTCCTAATTGACATTTACCAATTACATTTACATTTACCAACGGCCTCCTAGGTAGTAACACTGCCTACGAAGCAGGAGGTCCCGGGTTCGAATCCTGGTCAGGGCATTTATTTGTGTGTTTATCACAGATATTTGTTCCTGAGTTATGGATGTTTTCTATGTATTTAAGTATTTATCCATATTTATCTATTATATATATCGTCGTCTAGTACCCATAACACAAGCCTTATTGAGCTTACCGTGGGCCTAGGTCGATTTGTGTAAGATTGTCCCATAATATTTATTTATTTATTTATTTATTTATTTAATTCAACTATTCCTCACAGGGTCCACACGTCCTTCCTTAGCCTGCTAAACCCTTTAGTATGAAGATAGAAGATACGAGTCCCGGGGAAGGATATAGGATAGATTTCATCACAGACACATCCTAAATTGCAGTGGAGGTTTGTATGGAGAATCAATAATAGCTGAACAGATTTAGATGAAATTTAGCATGGATTGTAGCATTACGCTACGTATCGTACGACATCTGTCGACTTTCTTTAGAACTTCTGAACTTCTGTGTCTAAGGCTAGGTCACGGTTGATATATAAAAAAGCGTACATTGTGATTCACGGCATTACAGGTAGATGGCGCTTATATCAGTCCGTATTTTGTAATACGTCTGGCAGTTATAAAATTGAGATAAGACTCGCGCTAATTTTGAATGTGAATTTTGAGGTATTCCAGATTGTCAAAAGAAAAAAGTTGATTTTTGATGGAGTCTGTCAGAGCGCCGTGAGATTTTGAAAGAAAAAGAGATAATCTGGATTTGTTCTGGTCTTTTTTGCCATAATTTGCTTAGCTGCATCGTGATAAAGTGCGATTTATTTCAAACATTGTATGGCAAGTGCTATTGTTGCATTGTTGGAGCAGAAATAAAACCGAAACCCTTGCCGGGCGAAGAGGCCCAATATAAATTATTTAGCAAGTGCTATACCCTGAAACCGCCTGATTCCGGAAGGCCCTTGTGGATGCCGGGCCGGCGGGACAGTCTGCAGCTGCCGCGATTTCCGCGGGTTTCTTCGCCACATCATCGGAGAGTTAGAGTCCGCATCCAGCGGGCTCTCGCAAGTGAGAAAAGGAGTTCAGCGAGCTATTGGGTCCGCCGTATCAAAGCGGACACTGGCCCACGAACTCTTTTTTAATTTAAGCAACAGCTTTTGCATCCTGCTTTCGAGAACATCAAATTATTTATATTTTTGTTAAAAAAACGTTACAAATCGGATTCCTTTTTTGTATCCAGTATTTTTGTGCCATAATAGTTTTTTTGTTGTTTTGCTAAATTTCCCAAATTCCAATTGCCTCGTTTAACGGGCGTATAAAGACCTGGCTCTTTAATTTAGGCTACGTTCAGCCAGCGCATCATCTGTCACCATCCATATCACCCGCCTCATTAACCCATTATTTTCCTGCAGCCAAATTATTACTAGCCGAGTCTTTATTTTTACTTACCGGTTTTGCTAACTATTTAATTTGTAATGTCCTTGTTTAGGTACAGTCGTCTTCATTTTTAAGTGAAGTGCTAATATTAAATATTTTTAATTATTGTAATTTAATTACATTCTGGTCACTAGGGAGGTTGTTGAATGTGAAAATGAAATAGGTACAGTTCTCTTCATTTTTAAGTGAAGTGCTAAATTTAAATATTTTTGTTATTATAATTTAATTGTATTCTGACCACTAGGGAACTTATTGAATGTGAAATACCCTTATTTAGATGCCATTATTGTGATTTTTACGTGAAATGCTAAATTTTAAATAATTGATAATTTTTGCTAATATTAAATATTTTTACTTTGTCGTCAAAATTAAACGTATTTAATGCAAGTAAGAAGTGTTTTACTGCAGGATATAGTATGAGTTCTGGGGAAGAATATACAACAGTTTTTATCCCCAACATCGTGTCCCTTAAGGGGATGAATCCACTCCCCTGAATTTACTAATCCCACGCAGATGAAGTCGCTGCAAAAGGTAGTAAAGAATATATGAATTAAGGTCAGTTAGAAAGCCGCAACTGCTTAGCAGCATCAAATGCTGACCATGCGGCCCATATTACTGCATAAACAAGGATAAGAATAGTAACAGCCGTTAGAAAACGCATTCAAGTATTTATATAATATTCTCATGCAATAGATTCCAAATTCTAATTGGTTTTAAATGCACATCCGGCTATTATTAGAAATAGAAAACATTTATTCGCGACAATCACAACATGCAAACAAACATACCTAATCAAGAATATTAACTAGGTAATTATAATTAACGCATGAATATGGTTGCCACGAAATGGTCCCGAATCAGCATTGTGCTAACCTGGGAGGCCAGCGCTGGTCTTCCGCCGGGGCCACACGTGAGTGATGTCACGGAGCATTAGCGGAGCACGGAGCTGTTATTCGTGGTGAGACAGATTATGTCTAAATAAAGTTTCCTTTTTCTAGTTCTAGTATTTAAAAAATGTTTTTAATACCAACTTTTAACGCCGACTGTTCTTTTCGTCCAAAGTCATCAACTGCTCAAAGAGAAGATTCGAAGATACCCAAATACAATGAGCTTCCATTGTTTTATCACAGAGTTCTTATGGCCACCTTCGGTCTCCGTCATCGGACCTGCTCGATGGTACCAAAATATTGTATTGTCATTCAACCGACATAGGCAGGTACAATCCTACCCGAAGGCCGCAAAATGATGTGACACGCTCTTATGGCCCTACAAATAAGTGCATGTCACATATTTTTGCGGCTTTCGTGTAGGGAGATACTATTGCCGGTGACTGTACGAGTATAATAATTAATAAGATATTATTCTTTGGCAAATTCTTGTTGCAATAAACTGTTATAGGAGGTTGTAGTAAACACCATTTTATTTCTTGTTTCTTTATTTCAGATTACAAAACTAGAGATCAAAATATATAATCGTATGGTTTTGGATTGATGCCTGGCATTTTAAATATTTGATACTCAAAAAGTTATATTTTCGGTTTTGCTTTTTTTCCCACTAAATTTGTAGATGTGGAACTATTTACTTCTGTAACAGAACTGTCATGATCTTCAGATTTATTTGTTAAAGTTGTTTTATTTTTAGCTATACCGATTTCACCTTGTATATTGTTTGCTTTTTTTGGTTGGTCGAAGTCTAATTCCCTGATTTCAGACTTTTTCGCAGTTTCCTCCTGAGTTGGTTCCCTTTTTTCGTTAAATTTATTTGTGTCAGTTATATTAGCAGAATTATTATCAGCAACAGTTTTGTCTGTATCATTCTGATTTAATATTTCACTAGCATCTAGGTCATATTGAGCTCTAAATGAGTAAGTATTTGGTGTAACCACTTCTTCACTATTAACATAATCTGTTTTGTTACTTAGCTCGTTTTTATTGTCACTGCGTTGTAATTGAGCTATAGTTAGACTTTTCAAGTATTCGACCTGATCCTTCACGGCTTCTAGTTGTTCTTCTAATTTTTGTATCATTATCTTTACGTCAACATACGTATCATTGGCGACCTCTAGTGTATCGTTTATGTTACTTTTCCTTATAACTCTTCTTTCGTCATCGCTGTATTCAGCACTGCGGTATTCAGCTTTGTTTATCATTATACTGTTTTTGTCACTGAAACAATTACAAAAAGCTTATCTGATTGCTACGAATGTGTCCCAAAATAAATGATTTTTTTTATACCACGACGGTGGCAAACACGCATACGGCCCACCTAATGGTAAACAGCTACCGTACCCTAAGGAGGCCTGCAACTCCAGAGGTGTCACATGCGCGATGCCGACCCTTTACAAAAAGGAGGATTCACTGTGTTGACGGCTGAAGGAACAAGAGGGTCCCTCATCGTCAACACTCTTTGAGTTCTTTGGCAACCTTACTCACCAGTAGGAATACAACATTATGAGTAGGGTCTAGTGATATTTGGAATGATTACAGGGGATTTGAGCACACATCTCTTAATTTGCTAAAGTTTGTTATATGTATCTGTTTTCCAATGAGGACTATCGCGTATGAATTTTCCGCTAAAGGAGCTAGTGTAGACGGAGGTCTTCAAAATGCCAAATGCCATAGTAAATAAGTGGGATTCGTAGAATTATTTGTAAATTAACAATTGTGTGAATATTTTGCCATACCACGACATTATTATGGCAAATATGAGTTACAAGTCATTTAATGTGAATGCTTTAAGAAAATTCTCCTCTTTAAAAAAACGGTAGCCCTCGGAGGTATCCATTACAATGAAAAAATCAACTTTAAAGAACTCTTGAACATCCCATGATGTTCCAAAGTTCTTTAAAGTAGACATATGTTTCCAATTTGTGGTATTTACCACCGGATATACTACGTGTTATTCCATGACTAAAAAACCTGAAAACTGTTTATTGAGAATCGAGAGTGGAATTTATTGCAGTATATCTTGACATGGGTATACTTTTTCGTTAACGTGTCGAGTCTAAAAGTTTCGAATACTACAGTTTATGGCTGGCAGCTTTGACAAATTTGATTTTCTTTGTCAAAATATGTCGTCTTATGTCATGTATGTATGTATGTATCACTTTATTGCACATAAACAAGTAGGTATAACATAATACAACAGTAACATATCTAAAAGATATGCACAAATGCGAGCTTATCCCTGATAGGGATCTCTTCCAGCCAACCCATTCATGTTATGAATTAATTAATTAATTAATTATTTATTTCATGTAACCAAGACACAATAATATTAGTGGGTCTTATAAGGGGTTAGTAGGCTTAAAATAAAACAACACTGACAGGGGTATGCAATCCCTCGCAGTGTGACATCTATAGACAGTCAAGCCTATCCAAATTGACAAATTAAGTTGATAGGTTGACATAACATGACATATGTAGAGATGTGACAACAACGCAACAAATGTAGAAAGAAACAATTGAATAGAATTGCAAGGAAAAATAAACATACGAATATCTTTCGAAATAATTAACCGATTTAGAGCCGGCCTACAACTTTGTTCCAGTGGCGGTAGAGACTTCTGGCCCTTGGTGCGCCGAAGCCAAGTCCTTTATTAAAAGTCTAGGACGGCGTCTAAGGGACAAAAGTGGCGACCCTAGGTCCGGTGCATACTTGGTGCAGCAAATATCGCTTGCGATACAGCGAGGCAACGCAGGCAGCATCTTCGGAACATTTACGCCGGGTACCTGTCAGCCCTAGCTTGTTAAGTTCTTAGCTTTAGATACTTAGTATAATATTATTTATTTGTTTTAAATTCTGTTTTTCTAATCGATTATATACTTGTTAACCCGTTTTTCAAATATATAGTAAAGTTTTTAAATTAACCGATTGAAAAATAAATGCTAGATTAATTAGCAATAATAGAAATCATTTGGGGTGTCTGGGGTTTTCAGTGGCTCAAGTAACACGTTGTATAGGAAATTTACATCAATTTGAATAAATCTTGTATCCCGAAAGTTAAAATTCAATGGCGCTATAAATTTAACTTTGTTAACGTAAATTTCATATTTATGCTGGGTTTTCACACGTTTCACGTTAGCGTAAGCAAAGTCGGCGCAGAGTTGGCGTAGTTTCATTATAATCAGTAACAGGAGTGGGGATCAATGTTACTCTGCGTCCGTAGGCAACCCTACACGTGATCCCTGGGTGGTGCTAAAAGAGTAACAAACTTGGCAGCTGCACTGTCCCATCTGGACCTCGCAACTCACCACTGGATTTTCTTAATTATCTGCTTTCCCACTACCCCAGGGAAGAAATGCCCATCTATATCCAGTGACATGTAGCCATACGATAAATAATAGTAACAGGAGTCTGTTTATAGAAATAATAATTTGTTTGATCAATTATATTTTTTTGGCGGCACCGAGTTAAACATACGTTTAATAAAGAAAGACTTTGGTATTGTCCCCCCTTTTGTATTCTACATAATTTTATATTAATATTATTTTTGACAAATTTATTAACAGGCAGTTTATATATACCTACCTGCATTTAATAATTTGCTTAATTTTTTTCTGCTGCTTTATGTCTTTTTAGGGTTCCGTAGCCAAATGGCAAAAAACGGAATCCTTATGGATTCGTCATGTCTGTCTGTCTGTCTGTCTGTCTGTCCGTCCGTATGTCACAGCCATTTTACTCGGAAACTATACGACGTATCTGAATAAAATTTACATATAAGGTGTATTTTGTATGCCGCTACTTAGTTATGGAGTAAAATTTGAAAAAAAAAATTTTAGGGGGGCGCTCCATAGATGTAACTAAATTTAAAAAAAATGTTTATTAACCAAATATCAACATGTGATACATCAATCGATAGGTCTTTAAAAATAACATTGAGGTTTCTTTGACCATTTTGTGATTAAGTGAATATTTTCTGAAATAGTCGCTTCGAAAGTCAGAAAAATTGTGTAGCCCCCCCTGTAACTTTTGAACCGTAAGTCCAAAAAATATGAAAAAAATTAAGGCGATGTGCCTTATCATATACTTTCTACGAAAATTATTTTGAATATTATCGGTTTAGCCATTTTTGAGTTATCTCCAAAAAACTTTTTCCATAGGCATCAGATACGACCTTTTGGTATTAGTTTGGTTCTTATTACATTGAAGGTACGGAACACGGAACCCTCCTATGCGTGGTCCGACACGCACTTGGCCGGTTTTTTAATTTAATGAGCTCCGATTATCTTATTAAATTTGTTTAATGACTATACTTAATTTGTTACTAAACCTTTAAATTTTACTTACTTCTCTGTCGAAACAAAAGTAATATTGAGCCGTCCTGGCGTCTTCCGCGATAAATCTACATCTATAATATTGTTGTGTTGTATAACAATCTCTTCTGTGCTAGTTATGTCTTCTATTCTATCTCTCTCCGTAGAGTCTTCTGAGGATGTTGATTTAGCCCTAAAATCAAAGTCTCGCGTGACTTGACCGCCCATTATAAAAATCTCTTCTGAATCTCTGTTTCGAGCATTTTTCTTTTCGTCTGCATATGTTGATTGATGCAAATATTTGTTTTGTTGCCTTACATATTCTGGTTCCTTTTTAACTTTACGATTTCTCTTCATTGTTCCTGTAATGTGTGGTACACTTAAAATATCCTTTATGTTCTCTTCGTAGTTTTTGTTTATTAATTTGCTTAACTCGGTTTCAGTTAAGAATACCTCTTGTTTCGTGTTTCTTGTTTTCTGTGGTGAATTGAAACCTCTAGTTGTATAAATACTCTTGCTCTTTCGGTCATCTCTGAATGGAGTTGGACGTAGGATATCAAATTTTTTGGAATCTTTTTCCCCATTATCTTGTCCAGTAAATGATCTCCAGTAATATTGGGCCGCATCAATTAACTGACTTTTAACTTTTGGACTCAAATCAAGATAGTGATGATACACGAGGAAATTGAGAGTATCTTTTATAATATTTTCTAAATTAAACGTATTATCTCTTTTTATTTTATCTAAATTTTTGAGTGCCCTCCTTAACTTTTCACCAGCGCCAGTATACAAAGTATTTCCTATTTCGAGTGCATCATTATTTTCTCTAGTTAGTTTAAGATATTCTATGAGATTAATAGCCGAATTTAAATACCCACGCAATTCGTCAGCCGACATATCCTCGACATTATCCAATTGATCATTAATATATCTTCTTATACCTGTATGAGGGAATAGCTCTCGTAAATCTTTTTCACTGTTAACATATCTTCTTGATTCTTCTTTGACAACAACAAATGCGTCTTCTAGTTTGTTATCATCAAGACTTTTTAATGTTTTAGCAGCATGTAGTATAAAATCTGTGAATGTCATATCGTGTTTGGTGTTCCGTCGGGCGCTGCCTTGCATACCATGTTTTATTTGGTTTAAGAAATCCTGGACCTTGTCTATGACAGCGATGTCTGCAGCGCGGTCCTTCTTGTCGAACTGAAGCACAGTTTCAAGAGCTATATTCAGTTGTTTAGGGTTTACTGCTTTTACTGTGTTTACTGCAAAAAATGACATAATTAGTACTAGTTTGTTGCCTTTGGAGTTGCAGGCGTCCATAGGTTACGGTAGCTGCTTACCATCAGGCGGGCCGTATGCTTGTTTGCCACCGTCGTGGTATAAAAAAAAAAAAAAAAAAGAAATAGTTTGTGTGGAAACACGACACATCTTTTTCCGGACATACTCTATCATTTTGTATTATTTCAATAACGAAAAAAAAAAAACAATAGAAATGAAATAAAAGGATTTCAGATAGGTACATGATTCTACTAGTCAGCTTACACTTACACCACACCTTAATTGTTTTGCTTAATGTACAAAAATATATGCCAATCTCGCAACGCAGTTCTCCTACTGAAAAACGTTCTAATGTAAAACCAAGCCGGTGTGCCGGAGTTTACTAACAACATGTAATTGTGATCCTTTGAATATTAGATGTCTATATTTTTATAATAAATAAAATGACCTGGCCATCGCACGGCTAAACATACATCACATGCCTATCAATGTGTACATATTATATTATAACTATAATGAAATATTATTTAGATGATTTATTTGTCTTGTGCGACTGCCAAGTCATTATATTTGTTATAAAAATAAAGACATCTAATATTCAAAGCTCCTTTTGTCATGCGTTTAGTTTATAGATTTTTAACACACTTGCTCAAGAAAGTGCTTTTCTAGTAGTGCTTTAGCGTGCGGAAAGTTTGATTTCTCGCACTAGTGCTTTTTGCTTTTCCAGCCAATCACGGCTCAGAATCATGACGCAAATGTGATTTTTCCACATATACGAATCCAACCCGAGTTATTGGTTCCAACGAAATCTGAAACCTATGCTTTGGTACCTGAATTTTAAACAAATAATTGCTTAGATCTAAGATAAAGTAATTATTTTCTGAAATACCTAATTGTTATTTGTATTAAATCCGATTGATATATGTATTTTCCGCAAATTTTTAAATCAAAATATTGTTACTAATTTTATCTCTTAGTGTAATTTGGACGCACAGGAAGCGCACAACGCACATGCCCACTTTACGTTGTCCGGTCTTAACGAATGTTTAAAAAAAACCGGCCAAGAGCGTGTCGGGCCACGCTCAGTGTAGGGTTCCGTAGTTTTCCGTCCGTCACAGTAAGTGTCCCCACTTAAGAGTTAAAATAACACCGCCATGTAGGATATGATATGAGCGTTCCACGTACAGCGACATCTATCGGCAAATTAAGTAAACTATTGCGCGCGAGCTTAAAGTATGGAAGATGATTTTTATGGGATAATTCTTTATTGCGTGAACCGATTTTCACCGTTTTTACTTTATTTGAAAGCACGTCTTTTCATCGTGATTTTCTAGAAATTACAAGTACAATAAACACCTACTTATACGGTTAAATTACAAACTTAGTTCAGAAATTATTTTGTAATTTTTTTTCAAAATTATTCAACCTATCAAGTTAAATATAATTTTCCCAGAAAGTTTTTATAAAGTTCTACTTTTGGGATTTTTTTCATATTTTTAAAACTTATGGTTCAAAAGTTAGAGAGGGGGGGACACATTTTTTTTACTTCTGGAGTGATTATTTCCGAAAATATTTACATTATCAAAAAATTATTTTAGTAAACCCCTATTCATTTTTAAATACCTATCCAACAATATATCACACGTTAGGGTTGAAATGAAAAAAAAAATCACTCCCCACTTTACTTATAGGGGAGGTACCCTAATAAAAAAAAAATCCACTTTTTATTTTATCACTTTGTCGGCGTGATTGATATACATATCAGTACCAAATTTCAGCTTTCTAGTGCTAACGGTCACTGAGATCATCCGCGGACGGACGGACGGACGGGCAGACATGGCGAAACTATAAGGGTTCCTAGTTGACTACGGAACCCTAATAACATCGCGGTATTTAAATTACTTTTTACATTAATTCCTTTGAAAATAAAGAACCCCTTGTCTAGATGTTACTCTTATCCTACAATTATATTAATTTACAATTACTATAAATTATATTATTTACAATTATATTTATTATTATTAATTTGAACGGCCTCCTAGCCTAGTCGGTATATAGTGACCCTGCCTACGAAGCAGGAGGTCCCGGGTTCAAATCCTGGTCAGGGCATTTATTTGTGTGTTTATCACGGATATTTGTTCCTGAGTTATGGATGTTTTCTATGTATTTAAGTATTTATATGTATATATTTATTATATATATCGTCGTCTAGTACCCACAACACAAGAGCTTACTGTGGGACTAGGTTGATTTGTGTAAGATTGTCCTATAATATTTATTTTATTATTTATTTATTTAATTATATTTGTTTCACATAAAAAATAATATAAATTACCCAATATACTAGCAGCGGCGATATACACGTCGACTCTCATTTTATTAAGAGAAATATTTCCAAAGGTTGCAATATAGTCGTAAACATAATGTTATATATTTATGTCGGCAATATAAAACTTATACAATTTCATATTTACCAGTAGGTATAGTAGTAATTTTTTAAGATGTCGGAATCTTACTAAGGAGTTCTACCGACACTTCCGACATTTAAAAAAAATCGTACAATATGACTCTTGCCAATTTCCATAACTACCGGAACATCTATGTAAACAGTAAAACTTTTAGAATTATAATCTAATATTTTAAAGATTTATGTAGATAACACATTATACAGGGTGTAACTAAAATGCTGGTGATCCGTTTATAATAAATAATAATAATAATAAATACTCTTTATTGCACACCTCATACAGTTACAAGCAAATTTTACAATTAGATAAATTTAGGTAGAGGTAACAACAGGCGGTCTTATCGCTAATGAGCGATTTCTTCCAGACAACCTTTGGGTAGTAGAGACTAGAGAAAAACAATAAGCAATAGGTGGTGCATAGACACAAAAGAGACGAAATAGATAACACAGCACATTCATATGAATATACATACTTAAATAAATACAAAATAAACATACATATACGTACATATATACATATATAATACACACAGTAAGAAACAACAGTGTCAACTTAAAAACCTAAGGAAGAGATAAATAGTATTCCTTAAGTTGCGATTTAAAGCTACCAATAGATTGCGCGCGTTTTATGTTGAGAGGGAGAGAATTCCACAAACGAACGGCCTGGAACGTATATGAGCAATTATAAAATTTGGAAGATGAAGATGGCACTTTTAGGAGCAATTTTTGAGAGGATCTAATATAATCCGTTTAAGGTTAAATTAAGCGAATTTTTTTTTTTTAATGAAACTAGTAGCAAACGAGCAGACGAGCCGCCTGATGGGAAGCGGTCAACGTCGCCCATGAACATAAGCAACATCAGGAGCCGCCTATGCGTTGCCGACCCTTGAGAGACCTGTACGCCCGCTTCTTGAAGAACCCCATGTCAAAGCGCAATGGAAACACCTCGAGAGGCAGCTCATTCCACATTCCGCACGTTCTAGGCAGAAACGAGCGAGATGCCCGTTTTGGTTTTGTATGGAGGGTCGGCCGGCTGGGATGACAGCTCCGTGGCAAAAAAAAACTATCGTGTAAAAAAGTTTTTTCTTCAACTTTTTCATAGTCACAAAACGATACCAATGCCCTTAAACGGATCGCCACTATTTGTGTTACACCTGTATGCCATACGATAATAGTAGTTTATGTAACTGTTACGTAATAACTCAAATAAGGGTCCTTAAAACATGAGTGTGGTTTTATGAAACGAGCCGCAGGTGAGTTTCATAATAAGATCACACGAGTGTTTTAAGGCCTAATTACGTACAGTTGCATACACTGCTTTATCTACACTCATATTATTTATCCAAAATGCCGTATTCGGAAACCATAGAATGGCCGCCATTGCACCGTCATGGCCAACTCTCGTGTGCCGGCGGTCGCGCGGGCGCGTGTCGGGCTGTCGGCGGATGCGCGGGAGGGTGCAGGTGTACATTATGTTATCAAAACTCATAGCACATCAATAATTGAGCATGAAAAGTTAAAATTACGTTACTGCCACGGATAAAAAGCTTATCATAGTAAAATCGGTCGTGGTAATGCTAGCCATTGCCTACCGTTTTCGAACACGTTTTAGAGAACTTACAATATGAGTGTAGATAAATAATAATAGTAGTTTACGTAACTGTTACGTAATAATGCCTAATAACGTACAGTTGCATACACTGCTTTATCTACACACATATTATAAATCCTAAATGATGTGTTCGGAAAGCAGTAGAATGACCGCCATTGCACCGCCATGACCAACTCGATTGTGTCGGCGGTCGCGCGGGCGCGTGCCGGCGGTCGGGGAGAGCGCGGATCTTGGTAACGTTACCGTGGGTAATGGATTTTCATACGTTTTTACCACACTGTCAGAGATGTTACGTTACTGGTTGCAATAATGGTGGTACTTACATACGGTTTCCGAACGCGGAATAGAGGATTTATGATATTGGTGTAGATAAATATATTTATATTTAAATTTGACATTATTGTCCTTATATTATATATACATACTAGCTTTTGTCCGCGACTTCGTCTGCGTTGAATTAACATTCGCCCTAATTAATGAAACGCCTTAGTAAAATGTTATAGCTAGTATTAATTTAGCGCATATGCTATTTTATGTCCACAATGAGCCATACAAACTTCCACCCCCCTTTGCAACCCTTAAGGTATGACTTCTGGGATAAAAACTATCCTATGTCCTCCCCGGGGACTCAAACTATCTTCATACCATGTTTCATCTCAATCGCTTCAGCGGTTTAAGCGTGAAGAGGTAACAGACCGACAGAGAGACGTACTTTCCCATTTATAATATTAGTATGGATATACGAGTGAGATATACTGGGTGTGGCCTGTAATAGGAGCAAAAAATTAAGATGTAGATTCTACTCCTCAAACTAGACAATAGCTGCCTTTATACAGTCGCTCTATCGCGCGTGAAACAGCAATCGTGTGCGAAAGAATGCGCAAGAAAAGATGTCGGAGCGGGTTGGGAATGTTGGGATAGACCATGCAATTGCGCGTGGCAGTAGGTGCACGCAATCACGTGGTTCGAAGTGGTCTTTACACGTACAGTTCTATCGCACACGCAAGATGGCGGACATAAGGTAAACGTCCCCTGTTTCGGCAGGTTAAGGCTGTTAAGAACGTTTTGAGAATTCGTCATTTTTTTTAAATATTACTATGCATGTGGGAATGTAATACAGTGGGAGAACTCCTAAGGCGTGGAGCGGGGGTTTGGTGGTGCTGTTTTTTAAGAAGGGTGATAAAACCCTCCTTAAAAACTACAGACCCATCACACTTCTGAGCCACGTCTATAAGCTTTTCTCACGAGTGGTCACGAATCGTCTCGCCAGGAGACTCGACGAGTTCCAGCCACCGGAACAGGCTGATGGGTTCCGCGGAGGATATGGCACCATAGACCACATTCACACAGTGAGGCAGATTATACAGAAGTCCGAAGAGTATAATCAGCCCCTGTGTCTCGCTTTTGTGGACTATGAGAAGGCCTTTGACTCCGTGGAAACTTGGGCTGTTCTGGAATCCTTACAGCGATGCCAAGTAGACTATCGTTATATCGAGGTGCTGAGATGTCTCTCCGAAGCCGCCACTATGAGTGTCCAAGTACAGGGCCAGCAGTCTAAACCCATCCAATTGCGCAGAGGGGTGAGACAGGGGAATGTCATATCCCCGAAACTGTTCACAAGCGCATTGGAAGACATGTTTAAGACGCTGGACTGGAAAGGTAAGGGCATAAACATAAACGGCGATTACATCTCACACCTGCGATTCGCTGATGACATAGTCGTAATGGCGGAGTCGCTAGAGGAGCTGACCCGGATGCTGGACGGCCTAGCTTCAGCCTCGCGACGCATCGGTCTTGGCATGAATTTGGATAAAACCAAAGTCATGATCAATGGCCACATTGATCCGGGACCGGTCGTCATACATGGCCACCTTCTTGAAATTGTTTCTGAGTACCTTGTACCTTGGGCAGATCCTGCAGTTAGGTAAAAACAATTTCGAGAAGGAGGCCAAAAGGAGGATCCAGCTAGGCTGGGCAGTGTTTGGGAAACTACGCCGAGTCTTCTCGTCATCCATACCGCAATGCTTGAAAACGAAAGTTTTTAATCAGTGCGTCCTACCCGTAATGACCTACGGAGCTGAGACGTGGCCACTCACGGTAGGGCTGGTCCACCAGTTCAAAGTCGCTCAGCGAGCTATGGAAAGAGCTATGCTCGGAGTTTCTCTGAAGGATAAGATTCGTAACGAATACATCCGACAGAGAACCAAAGTTATCGACATAGCTCAAAGAATTAGCAAGCTGAAATGGCAGTGGGCCGGCCATATCTCGCGAAGAACCGACAACCGCTGGGGTAAACGTGTTCTTGAGTGGAGACCGCGACTCGGCAAACGTAGTGTAGGACGCCCTCTGGCCAGGTGGGATGACGATCTGCGAAAGACTGCAGGCAGATGCTGGATGCGGCAAGCTAAAGACAGGGCGCTATGGCGCTCATTAGGGGAGGCCTATGTCCAGCAGTGGACTAATATAGGCTGATGATGATGATGATGATGATGATGCATGATAATATTTTTTAAGCTTTTGAGGGAGTTATATTGATTCTTTGGAAATAATTTGTTGTATAAACTATGTCGTTTTGGTTAAAACTTTTTTTTATATGAATTTATTCGTGAACCTCTTATTTGAGTCCTATTTCGTGACAAAAATTTAGCTCAGCTCCTAAGTTCGTGACCTCGTGGCCCCTGTTTCGGTATAAAGTATTCCAGAGTAAAACATGATAAATTGTTGATAATAATCTTAAATATTTAACGGGTTTACTTAAGTAGGAAACCGTAGTGGGAAATAGTTTGGGAAATAGTGGAAAATGATGTGTGAAAGAGTAGGAAAGGTGTGGAAAAGGGTGGAAGAAGTGATGAGGTGGGATAGGTGTGAGAAATAATGGGAAATAGTATGGAAATGGTGTGGAAAACTCCCTCGTTTGTTTCCTCGCAGTAGTCGTCAAAAGCACTATCTTATGTCTTGGCCGAAAGCTCTATAGATGGACTGAATCTTCGAGGTCCCCCTCGAAGATTCAGTCCATCTATGACCCTGACAGGCCAGCCCTCGAATTGACTCGTCGCCTGTAGTTTATTTTCAAGCCTTTACAATAATATACTATTTCTTCCACCTCCTTGAGAACGGTCGCATTAAAAGAATTGTCTTATTTAAAAAATTTCAATAAAGTTTGACATAGTGTTAGTGTCCAGGCTCTGTGTGGGGATCTGCTTCCGCCCGCTCAGCTCAACTGATCAGCTTCAGGAGTTAAGATTCCTACCTACTTAATGAACACAATAAATTACCAATTCTGTATCGAAAAAGTACTAATTCTAAGTCTATTGCGTAACTTGTTTGTATCTGTGTTACCTATCAATATAGATTAATCTGTCACGAACTTGGGGAAAAGTAACAAAAATCCAGTTCCTTACTTCGTGATACAGATTTTTTGATATTCACGGTCTTAATTTAGTAGATCATATTTAAAGTACGTACATTAATCATTAACCATCGTATATGTACTACACATACACAAAAATAAATATAATAAATCGAATTATAAGCAAAATTGTGCTGGTAAGTAGTTAATACGCGAATTTATCTTAAAAATGTAAAATCGGGTCACATTCAAACTCGGTTTATAAGAATTCTAGTGAGAAAAACATATACCGAATTTAGCTCATACGAAACTTAATGAAATACACTACTTGTTTTCTCATTTACATTTAGATTACCTAAGTTGTTAAATATATACACAAGCAACCAAAATATATCTAGAAAATCCTTGATTCGGTAGTGCCACGAAACAGGCGACACACAAGAAATAAGATGAACGCTATTTCGTGAGTCGATTTATTGCACTTTTAAGGGACTTCTATGCTTACATTTAATCCTTTTATATGTCAAATCAATTACTAGGGAACCCACAGAGACACTCTCAAAACTATTATTCAAATGGACTTACCCTTGCCTTTCCATGAGCTTAAGAAGTGAGAGCGCGCACCTTACGGTTACAAAAAGTACACCCATACCGCACAGCTATTCGCGGTCAGCTGACAGTTTCGAGCTTCATATTACTCTTAGTTTAATCACTAAAATATTAGTACTTGGCCTTTTTAAGAGATTATATAATAGAGATTTTTTACTTATCCATAATTTCAATAAAAAATGTTTAAATTGCTTATTATTTGCGCCAGAAAAAAAAACTAACGAAATAACGTACTATCACGAAACAGGGGCCCTTTACCTTACGCACGTGGAGTAAAGAATTAATAGTGGATTTACTTTCAATAGCTGCCTTTATACAGTCGTTCTATCGCGCGTGAAACAGCAATCATGTGCTAAAGTGATATTTCTATTTCTTCTATACATTTTTCACCGCAACACTATACCTACTAGTATAACCTATAACCGCGCACTTCAGTAAAACTGTGTGAATTGAATGCACTCCAACACGCGCCACTTTCGCGCGTTCTATCCCTCATGATAAGCCTTTACACGTTCGCTCTTTCCGTGATTCAAAAGTGATGCGAGTAATAGCGCGCGAAAGAGCGTTACCTTAAAAAACGTTCAAAACATAATCGCACATGATTGCGCGTACAGGCTTGCCGGTGCGCAATCCTGTACGCTCCTGAGAACGCGCGACAGAGCATGTATAAAGGCAGCTAATGTTTGTTCAACGACTTTTGAAAGTTATGTAGATTCAGATTGTCTCTTTTTCAAACAAACTAAATAGTATTTTCAATGTACATCAAAGTCCGCCTAAATGACATCGCCTGTCAGTTTTGTCACCCTACAGATATTAATCAATGTCGTAATACATTGCGTGTTCGAATAAACTTTAAACTGTAATATAGTCTGGCAAACCATTTCTGTCAGTAGAAACGCGCGGCAAATTCAAAATACGTACATGTGGCAACCCTTTGTGATGAGTCTGATGTGTTGAGACACCGTATTTCATGACGAACATTTCAATTCACATTGAATTTGTTTCTAGTGCATTTCACTCTCTCATCTTAAGCGCGAGTGAGATAGAACTCCTGCAACGTTCCCAATTAAATTTAAATTCATTTTTAAGGCATATGTCAATTGCCTCAACCAGATTATCTGTTGTAGTTGATGACAGATCAGACGAAATATATCCGTCTCCTTTTTACACACCGTAATTGTCACCTAATGAAAGGGGCGGAAATACCAACTAAAATTAAAAACATAAAATTTGATGATCATTGCTGCTTTTTTCATTGATTCTTAGTGTTGTCATACTTTTGTTCGCTGTACATTGCTACTGCGTTCTTTGGCTGGCCAGACTATAAAATTCAAACTATAAGTTATTTTTAAAAGTTGTAAAACAAATGTTGTCTAGTTTGAGGAGTAGAATCTACGTTTTAATTTTTTGCTCTTATTACTGGCCACACCCGGTATTAGAAATCGATGTCTAAATGTGATCAGATTGGTATGCAATGAATGACGCATACATCATTATCGCGGGAGCAAAAACAAATGTGTTGAAGAATATATATATAACAGAATGTCCGTTTAACATAAACAGAATATTCTGCCTACACGTCTTAGCCTCTATGAAGTTCTTCATATTTAGCACAATGTTTTTGCTAGAAATGATCAATTAAACATGTCTTGCTCTTTTTCTACGTTCGTTAAAGTACGTCTTTTTCAGTTGAAATTTCGTTACACAGATTTTTTTTTATGAAAATACGGAGTCCCGTTGATTTTTGAAAAAAAAAACTGTTCTTGTGCCCAAAGTAATCCTTTACCTACGAGTCCACACAAATCGATCACGAATGAAAAATGTTTGGAATAAATTACTGAGGAGGTTGTCGTTAGGATTGCAATAAGGCAATTTTTTTAAAGTATGTAGGTACTATAATAAGTCGAGAACGAAGGTTGGATATTAAAAACAATATCGATAAATTTTGAACTCGTAGGTACAAACGTCTTGATACTACTGTCACTTCTGTTATTTCTTATTTGTCTTAATCTTTGAGTACTGTCAAATCTAGACACACGGCAGTGTGTCCGCCAAGTTCGAGCAAAAAATAGCGACACACCGGCCGTGGGTTATATTACACGAACCATTTCGGGCCAATTTCGACCCCCCTATAACTCAAAACATATTTTATCTACGCATATGAAATTTCGCGTGTCTGTTGACATCCCCTTAATTGTCTAGAATACAAAATTTCATTATTCTACCTATAGCAGTTCTTGAGATATTGACGTCAGAAAATCGCTATTTTTACCATACACTCACTCACTGACTCACTCACTGATTCACTGACTCATCAAAAACCTAGACCACTTCCAATGGTCGTACTGACTTGAAAGGGTTTAGCAGGCTAAGGAAGGTGGTGTGGCCCCTGTGAGGAATAGTTGAATTGGTAAATGTCAATTGTTTGTCGCCTCATAACTAGTAATCACTCCAACTTTCAGCCCTCTATCTTGAACTGTCACAGAGATAATGTCAAAAATGTATTTTTTTAACACTTTTTTCAAACTCGTATATCTCCTAATCCATAGCAGCTAAAGTATTGAAACAAAATCACAGCGACGTAGTTTGAGTGGGAGTATACCCTATAATTTTATTAATATTTTATACGTGAAAAATAAAAGAAATAAATATCAATTTAGTTTTTGACAGCTCTTTCCAACACGTTTTTTTGAAAGTACAATTATGAAAAAAATTATATAAATTGCTTATAGTATTAGATACTAGCATACAAAAACTCAATTGATTATATTTGGTGCAACATACTGTAAAAAAAAAACTAACGAAAGTATTCAAGTATCAAGAGTAGGCTTCTGAACTGAAACTTCGTTTTTAAGTTTTTTGTTTGTTGCCTAGCAACAAAGGGTGTATTGTTTTTAATTTGACGTATGACTGTCAAAAAAGATCACTGAACGACTGCTGTGTTAGCATTTGTAACTAATTTTACTAACTACTAAATCAACGAAACGACGGATGTGCTATATGTTTATTATTTTTCACTTCTCATGCTCAAAAAGTGTGTCATATTATGCTTACTAAGGGGGACTAAAGTAGTACATTTAGCCTCTAGGGCTACAATGTATACATATTTATGATTTACAAAACATTTTGAATAGACCAATCGGAACACTTCACTATATTAAATCCACCAATCACAACACATATCGAAGTTATTCGGAACGCTAGATACTTTTTTGGTGCGTATACTGTGTAAATAATTAAAGTCCTTAAAAAAAACATTGTATTTAATACTAACCAATCAGAATACAACAATGTTAAAATCGACCAATCAGGAAACGCAATCTATTTCTCAAAACATGAGGTGTTTTTTAGTCCCTACTTCACAATCATTAAAAATATTTTTATTTATTTTATGGAAGCGCTTTAAAGCGTGTTTAAACACTTTGAACTGTTTAAAGAGCTATAGTCTGCCAGCCAACGAACGCAGTAAGTAGCAACAGCCGCAGTAGTAGCAGCAGTACAGCGTAAAAAAGTATGACAACACTAAGAATCAGTGAAAAAAGCAGCAATGATCATCAAATTTTATGTTTTTAATTGTAGTTGGTATTTCCGTCCCTTTCATTTGGTGACATTTACGGTGTGTAAAAAGGAGACGGATATATTTCGTCTGATCTGTCATCAACTGCAACAGATACTCTAGTTGAGGCAATTGACATATGCTTTAAAAGTGAATTTAAATTTAATTGGGAACGTTGCAGGAGTTCTATCTCACTCGCGCTTAAGATGAGAGAGTGAAATGCACTAGAAACAAATTCAATGTGAATTTAAATGTTCGTCATGAAATACGGTGTCTCATCACAAAGGGTTGCCACATGTACGTATTTTGAATTTGCCGCTCGTTTCTACTGACAGAAATGGTTTGCCAGACTATAATTATAACCGTCGTCTGTGGCATTTATTTGCGGTGTTTATATTTTGTATCTATGTCAAAGAAGTTAAAAAATTAAAAGACCGTCAAGTTAAACCATAATTTCACCTTAGTTTAGTTATTGTGCGTAAATAATTAGTATTTTTATCTTATTTTCTCGCAATCGAAGTGAAAAATAGTATGCATTACTCTGGTCTAAAAGCCATATTACCACTCGAACAATTTTCCCTCACTTCGTTCGGGAAAATAACCACCTCGTGGTAATATGGCCTACTTTAGACCCTTGTCAAACAATCTACTATTATAAACAAAATTAATTGGTTTCATTATAGTACACGTATTAACATAACGAAATAAATAACTCATTATTTAGAGCAGATATCACAATATAAGTCACTTAGATAATGACTATCGTAATATTCGTCGTCCCAGGTATAGGACAATGTTATCCTGCAGTCATCGCAATATTTTCGTCAGAGAGCGATATCTCAATATCTGGTAAAGACTGTAAAAACAGTTGCTTCGCTATTAACCGTGGCAAGTTGAGCCGAAATATTTTTGATTTTATGATTTCCATCTGAAAGAATGTATATACATGAAGTTTCTGTTTTATTTTATTTACATTTAAAGCTTACTTTCGCCATTATGGAAAAATCGGACTCCTCTTCTACATAACGTGTTGTATATTCCCTTAAACAATCCACTATTATGTTAAATGTGCTAGCGTATAAACTAAGCGTTTGTCGATTCCGAGTAACATAACATTAGACATTATGATTTATTAGGTATGAGCTATCTTTAAATTATACAATACTATTATACAATTTATACGCTAGCACATTTAACATAATAGTGAATTGTTTAAGGGAATATACAACACGTTATGTAGAAGAGGAGTCCGATTTTTCCATAATGGCGAAAGTAAGTTTTAATTGTAAATAAAATAAAAAATAAAACAGAAACTACATGTATATACATTCTTTCAGTTAATAGCGAAGCAACTGTTTTTACAGTCTTTACTAGTATTGAGATATCGCTCTCTGACGAAAATGTTATGTTAAAAGGATATTGCGATGACTGCAGGATAACATTGTCCTACACCTGGGACGACGAATATTACGATAGTCATTATCTAAGTGACTTATATTGTGATATCTGCTCTAATGAGTTATTTAATTCATTATGTTAATACGTGTACTATAATGAAACCAATTAATTTTGTTTACGTCACACCTGGCCATAACGTGAGTTTTGCCGCACGCTACGCGTACGGTAAAACTCGCATTATGGCCAGATGGAGACGTAAAATTGTGTACTCACCACGGGCAGTAAAAGAGAAAGCCCTCTATCGCATATTTACAACCCTCGCCTGCGGCTCGGGTCACAAATACCTGCGATTTCGGGCTTTCTTTCTTTTACAGTCCTTGGTAAGTAATGTACCTACTATTATAAAATAATAAACATATAGCACATCCGTCGTTTCGTTGATTTAGTAGTTAGTAAAATTAGTTACAAATGCTAACACAGCAGTAGTTCAGTGACCTTTTTTGACAGTCATACGTCAAATTAAAAACAATACACCCTTTGTTACTAGGCAACAAACATAAAACTTAAAAACGAACTTTCAGTTCAGAAGCCTACTCTTGATACTTGAATACTTTCGTTAGTTTTTTTTTTTACAGTATGTTGCACCAAATATAATCAATTGATCTTTTGTATGCTAGTAGCTAATACTATAAGCAATTTACATGATTTTTTTCATAATTGTACTTTCAAAAAAACGTGTTGGAAAGAGCTGTCAAAAAATAAATTGACATTTATTTCTTTTATTTTTCACGTATAAAATATTAATAAAATTATAGGGTATACTCCCACTCAAACTACGTAGCTGTGATTTTGTTTCGACGCTTTAGCTGCTATGGATTAGGAGATATACGAGTTTGAAAAAAGTGTTAAAAAAATACATTTTTGACATTATCTCTGTGACAGTTCAAGATAGAGGGCTGAAAGTTGGAGTGATTACTAGTTATGAGGCGACAAACAATTGACATTTACTAATTCAACTTTTCCTCACAGGGGCCACACGTCCTTCCTTAGCCTGCTAAACCCTTTGGCATGGAGATAGGTCTTAAGGTCAAAGTAAAGGGAAAAATCTGAAACCGGCCAAGTGTGAGTCAGTTTTAAAAATAGCGAAGGTGTAATTTTGTTCTACTATGAAGTCATAATGAACTAAATCTTCCAATGGTCGTACCGAACTGAAATTTGGCTCGAAGGTTTGTCTTTAGGTCGAAATAAAGTAAAAATCTGAAAACGGCCAAGTGTGAGTCAGTTTCGAAAACAACGATTGTGTAATTTTGTTCTACTATAAGTAGGTATGGAGTGGAAATGAGATAAGACTTATTTAAATTTAGATACATACCAATTTAAGACAATACATGTTTGTCTTAAAGACAAGAACAATAAAATTGTTCACCACTCTGTGTGTGTCTGTTGCGGGAACCGAACCCACGATTTACGAAGTGCAAAGCAGGTCACTAGGTACCAGTGTTGGCCGATAATTTCAATTAGAATTGAAAATTGATCAATAAGATTGAAGATTAATTCCGTAACTAATCAATTACACTAACATCAATTTTTACTAACGTTAGTTCGCATTGATTTTGTGACGTCGTTAATTACACTAACCGTCAATTAGAATTAACCTATTAGTTACACTAACGTCTCGAAAATTTAATAAGAATTACAGTTAATTAGATTAACGTTAGTGTAACTAAATTAATCCTGTCTTACACTAATAATTAATTTTAAAACTGCATCTCGGGTTCGGAAGTCGGGACCAATATCACAAGATGGAGCTCATGCTGGACCCTAGGGCTACCTACTGGATCTCTGGTTTGGCGCATCATAGACTCATGCTGTTTGGGCTCATTCGACTTGTACTGATGAGCAGATGGTACCGGTATCAAAATCTGGAGCTCATGCTGGACCCTGGGGATCCCTACTGGATCTCGGGTTTGGCGCATCATAGACTCATGCTGTTTGGGCTCATTCGACTTGTACTGATGAGCAGATGGTACCGGTATCAAAATCTGGAGCTGATGCTGGACCCTGGGGATCCCTACTGGATCTCGGGTTTGGCGCATCATAGACTCATGCTGTTTGGGCTCATTCGACTTGTACAGATGAGCAGATGGTACCGGTATCAAAATCTGGAGCTCATGCTGGACCCTGGGGATCCCTACTGGATCTCGGGTTTGGCGCATCATAGACTCATGCTGTTTGGGCTCATTCGACTTGTACTGATGAGCAGATGGTACCGGTATCAAAATCTGGAGCTTCTTTTTACTTTTACTTTCTTTGTGTGAAAGTCAAAGTCAAAGTCAAATTCAAAGTCAAAGTCAAAGTGAAAGTGAAAGTCAAAGTCAAAGTGAAAGTCAAAGTGAAAGTCAAAGTGAAAGTCAAAGGTAAAAGTCAAAGTGAAAGTTAAAGTGAAAGTCAAAGTGAAAGTCAAAGTGAAAGTCAAAGTGAAAGTCAAAGTGAAAGTCAAAGTGAAAGTCAAAGTGAAAGTGAAAGTCAAAGTCAAAGTGAAAGTCAAAGTGAAAGTGAAGGTGAAAGTCAAAGTGAAAGTCAAAGTGAAAGTCAAAGTGAAAGTCAAAGTGAAAGTCAAAGGTAAAAGTCAAAGTGAAAGTTAAAGTGAAAGTCAAAGTGAAAGTCAAAGTGAAAGTCAAAGTGAAAGTCAAAGTCAAAGTGAAAGTCAAAGTGAAAGTCAAAGTGAAAGTCAAAGTGAAAGTCAAAGTGAATGTCAAAGTGAAAGTGAAAGTGAAAGTCAAAGTGGAAGTGAAAGTCAAATTGAAAGTGAAAGTCAAAGTGAAAGTCAAAGTAAAAGTGAAAGTGAAAGTAAAAGTGAAAGTTAAAGAAAGTGAAAGTAAAAGTGAAAGTCAAGGTCAAGGTCAAGGTAAAAGTAAAAGTAATCAAAACCTCTTAGCTTAACCTAAATTCGCGTTTAGTTAGGTAAATTATTAATGTCGTCGGCAACGTATTAAGGTGGATGATTTATATTCTTCTTGGTCCAACACGCTGGCTGGCGTTCCGCAAGGTGGCGTGTTGTCCCCTTTGCTATTCTCCATTTTCATTCATTCCATCACTCAAAATCTTTCTTCACGTTATCACCTGTATGCCGACGACCTTCAGATCTACTCGCAAGGTGAAGCTGGTGATCTCCCGAATGCCATTGCTACTGTAAACAGAGATCTGGTGAGCATCCTAAATTGGAGCCATAATTTTGGTCTCAAGGTCAATCCTGATAAGACTCAAGCCATTGTCTTTGGTAGTCCCAGACAAATATGCGGAATTGACTTTGATAACCTAGCTCCGATTGACTTTGATGGTGTCCTTATACCGTATTCACAACAAGTAAAAAACCTCGGTGTCATGATGGATAGAACCTTATCGTGGGTGCCCCAGGTAAACGAAGTAAGTAGGAAGATGTTTGCAGCAGTAAATTCCCTTAGGAGACTACGTAATTTCTTTCCTATTGCAACCAAAATTGCGCTAGCTCAAACTTTGCTTCTTCCCATCCTGGATTACGCTGATGTATCCTATATCAATCTCACCCAAGAGCAACTTAGTAAGTTTGAGCGCATCCAGAATGTCGCTATTCGGTTCATTTTTGGGTTACGCAAATATGACCATGTTTCTCACTTCAGGGCTAAGCTCAAGTGGCTCCCTATTCGTCTTCGTCGTAACTCCCATGTTCTGTCCCTTCTGTACAGTATTCTATTCAACCCCGCAACTCCCCATTACCTCAAAGAGCGTTTCAGTTACCTTCGTTCGGCTAGATCCGCCCAAAACCTGCTTCTAAATGTCCCATCCTCTTCGTCAAAAGTATATAATAGTTCCTTTACCTTTCAGGCCATACGCCTGTGGAACTCGTTACCTCTAGAAATAAGGCGTGCAAAATCCCTAACTATTTTCAAGAAACACCTTAAAGAGTATTATCTATCTCTCCCTTAACACAAATGTTTGCTGACTGTATTTTTATTATTTTATTTTTATTTACTCTGTGTATGTAGTATATGTATGTTCATTGATTATTTTATTTGTGTATGTTTATGTATAATTAAGCTATTGTATTATATGTTATTTGTTATTGTTTACTGGATTTTCACTGTTTCTTTTGCCTTGCACCTACTCATACAATTATTTTCGACTAGATTTCCGCTACCCTAAGGTTGTCTGGAAGAGATCGCTCTCTAGCGATAAGACCGCCTGTTGACTGCCTCTACTTTTAATCTGTGTACTGTACTGTTATATGTTATTGAGGTGTGCAATAAAGAATATTTGTATTGTATTGTATTGTCAATTACCAATTCAATCTACACTAAAAATTAAATTAATGTTTAAATTTTTGAGAAAGACTAAAAATTAAATATCTTCAATTATTAGTTATTTGCAAAGGATTAACACGTTAGTTACAATTAATTTCAATTCTAATTGAAATCAATTTGCACTAAACTATTAGTGTTCAATTTTAACTAACGTGTTTCAATCTTCAATTTTTAATTTTCAATCACACTAACGTTCGGCCAACACTGCTAGGTACACTAGGTGCGCTAAATCAGTCAAACAAAAATGAAAAGACTATTTTTTCTCGCATAGTCTAAATAATTTTAATAGAAAATTATATACTTGACACATTGCAGTCCAAAGGTGTCGATTCATTGCATTGAAAAGGTGTGTGGTGTGTGAAAACTTGCCAAGTAACATCATTAAAAAGTACTGAAAATAATAAATGTTATCAGGAAACTGCTAAAAAAACCGGTGTGCGTTTCTCTGACTATTATAATTTTAGGTATTTCTATGTAACGTGATACTTATTCAAAATGTACCTTAAAAACTGCTGGAAATCAAGTGTGCATTCCTATAACTATTTATGATTTGAGGTATTTTTATGGAACTTGGTACTTATTCAGATCTCACTTCTTTTATAGGCGAAGCATTCCCATAGTATCGAACTTGGCAGCCTTTCACATTTATGTTTTTGATGGGATCGTTTTTACTCGTGGGATCGTATCGGCCACTGAGGCTCCATGTCAATTGTGTGAATTAAAAATGTCTTCTTCTCCCTGCCCTTATCCCACGTTATGTGGAGTCGGCTCAACATGTCTTCTTCTTCCATTCTCCTCTATCTCCCGTCATCTCCTCACTCGCTCCTTTCTTCCTCATGTCCTCTTTTACACAATCCATCCATCGTTTCCTTGGCCTACCCATAGCTCTTCGCCCATCCACTTTCATATTTAACATTCTTTTGCCTACATTACATTCATCCCTCCTCATGACATGCCCGAACCATGCTAACCGACCACCCTTCACGTTCTCTGTTAATGGTGCTACTTTCAAGCTTCGCCTTATATACTCATTCTTAATCCGATCCGATCCGTGTGAATTAAAAATGTATGCAAAGTTTATATTTTATACTTAATTAAATTGATATAAAAATTGGTAAATAAAAAATGTAGGTAATTGAAAATATAAAGCTTTATTTTAAGATATTGTGACATTTGATTATATACAATAGCTACAACACACTAGCTTATGGCAACTAAGAATTATAATTGTATATCTTTTTCAAGCCTAACTGCCTAATTATAGGACAAAATGTAGTCATAGCGGCCAAGATTTATTAAATCATAACATATTATGTTCCTTTTGTAGTACATTGGGTCGGTAATATCTTATATAAAAAAAAATATTGCTTTAAAACTATGTTTTGGTGTCATACATTAGCACATAAATAATTGCTAACCAAATAGTTTTCTAAGCTTTTTAGCAGGGCTTGTAACCGGTATTTTTCTCCATACTAAAATACCGTTTTTAGGGTTCCGTAGTCAACTAGGAACCCTTATAGTGTCGCCATGTCTGCCCGTCCGTCCGTCCGTCCGCGGATAATCTCAGTGACCGTTAGCACTAGAAAGCTGAAATTTGGTACTAATATGAAAATCAATCACGCCAACAAAGTGGTAAAATAAAAAGTGGAAAAAAATGTTTTATTAGGGTACCTCCCCTATACGTAAAGTGGGGAGTGATTTTTTTTTTCATTTCAACCCTAACGTGTGATATATTGTTGGATAGATATTTAATAATGAATAGGGGTTTACTAAAATCATTTTTTGATATTGTAAATATTTTCGGAAATAATCGCTCCAGAAGTAAAAAAAAATGTGTCCCGTCCCCCCCCCCCCCCCCTCTAACTTTTGAACCATAACTTTTAAAAATATGAAAAAAATCTCAAAAGTAGAACTTTATAAAAACTTTCTAGGAAAATTATTTTGATCTTGATAGGTTGAATAGTTTTTGAAAAAAAAAGTTGTTTGTAATTTAACCGTATAAGCAGGTGTTTATTGTACCTGTAATTTCTACAAAATCACAATGAAATGACGTGCTTTCAAATAAAGTAAAAACGGTGAAAATCGGTTCACGCAATAAAGAATTATCCCATAAAAATCATCTTCCATACTTTAAGCTCGCGCGCAATAGTTTACTTAATTTGCCGATAGATGTCGCTGTACGTGGAACGCTCATATCATATCCTACATGGCGGTGTTATTTTAACTCTTAAGTGGGGACACTTACTGTGACGGACAGAAAACTACGGAACCCTACACTGAGCGTGGCCCGACACGCTCTTGGCCGGTTTTTTTTTCGTTCTTTCGTTTACTATTTCATATTTAATCGAAAAATCTTACAATATAAAGTCATAACATAACCTAAAAACAATACGAGTTCTACGTAAAAACCATAAAATATGTAAACATATTGGGTTATTTCGGGGCTTTTTGCGAAAACCGGTTACAAGCCCTGCTTTTTAGGGTTCCGTAGTCAATAGGAACCATTAAAGTTTCGCCGTATTCATCTGTCCGTCCGTCTGTCAGCGGATTTGCAAGTGATGGTTAGTATGTACAAGAAAACTGAAATTTGGTATGGATATGTGTTTTAATAACGCCGATAAACTGGTAAATGAAAATCTGAATTTTTTTTTTTTAGGGTAGACCAGTACCTCCCATAAGCTATGTCCACACTGTGCCTTTTTCCTCTTCAACTTTCGTTTTCATCTTTCAATATCAATTTCGTCTAGCGCATTCAATTGTTGCGTACATCAAAACGCATGCAACTAACTGTCCACATTAGTCGTCGAGTTGCGGTTAATTTGTGAAGATGTGTGACGAGAGCATTCTACTTGCCGAATATGTGCTGCTTACTTGATTATACGACATAAAAAAAAAAAAGAAAATTATAGACGAGGAACTATTTGAAAAAACGAAATTGTGTGCTTATGCGTGAACTAAGAGAAGATAGATAGAGATGTTCTTTTCAAAAAGGCACAGTGTGGACATAGCTGATAAATTTTAAAGTAGCTTCCTTGTCATCGTCCGCCATTTTGAGATGTTGACAACTTTGTTGAACCGAAATCCACCGAGCGTGGGAACGCGAGCGTCACGGCGTGCGCTACGCTTGCAACTACAAAGAGGCATGCGTTACGGGCATGCCTCACGTGCGCTGTTGAATGCGCTATGGCGCATGCCCTAATTGAACGAAAGAAGGCACAGTGTGGACATAGTACACATGAAGTGGCAGGTAATTTTTTTAGCTTCAACCCTATTGTGTGGGGTGTCGTTGGATAGGTATTTTACAAAGAATAAGGGTCTTCTAAAACAATTTTTGGATGAAACTAATACTTTCGTAAATAATAGCTTCGAAAGTGTAAATAATAGCTTCGAATAGAACGCGGAATAGAGGATTTATGATATTGGTGTAGATAAATACATATTTTAAACAAAACAGTTTTTCAACAAAGTAATTGTGATTTCTAGGCTACAGTCAGCAGTAGTAGATAAGCAGGCGAGTTGTTCAAAATGATCCTCACGCGCTCATCACTTAACAATACAATTGTGTCAAGGCAAAGGTTGAAATGAAAGTGCAGGGCATATTGCCCGGACTACAGATGATAGACAAAACGCGTCACTAAATGTATGGACCAAGCGGCGAGAGAAGGCCAGCACGGCTAGCACGTCTTACGCGCAACTGGCGCGACAAGAGACAGATCTGCGCGACTTCATGCGTTGTCGCTAGTTGGCAGCACAACTTGCGCGTGAAAGGAGCGAAGGACTCGCGATCAAATGCCACTGTCATAAAATGACGGTGACTCGCGACTTTGAACTAAAATCCTTAGCACAAAGTTGAGTTCTCTTCGCGTCAGTTGCAGCCGCGGGTGCATGTTATGCTAACGGAAAGCGAGATTTTTGACAGGCGCGAGAACGTTTTCCCTACTCGCGGCTTTAGTCGCTCTTGCAAGACGTGCTAGCCGTGCAGGGTCGACGACATTAAAAAAAACTACATTGGATACAGACGGCAAAAAATAGGAAAGGCTAGAGACAGTTGGGAGGCGTATACCCTAGAAGGGGCCATGACTTAAATGTTAAACTAATTGGTCGCTTATGTTTATTGCAAAGCCTGACCAGAAATATATGATCATGCGCCATGTTGCGGAATTTCATTGGAACTAATTTCTTACACTGGCAATCATTTTAATGACAGGCTGATATGCATGTGTGAGTGCATGTCATTGTGGCGGTTTATTTGAATAATAATATTGTTTAATATTAAATAATAAACAACAACAAAAATAAACAAAAATATTTATAATCAAGAGCGAAACAATGTAAATAATGTATATTAACTGCTGTAGGTAAATAATACGCTCGGGAAATGAAACAATTCCGCTGTGAAACATTTTCAAATTAACATCAGAGCTGACAGGTAAACAAATCAAGATGTCATATCATAGAGAATAATACGCTCTATGACTTAACGGGCTTATGGTTTAACGGCCTCCTAGCCCAGTCGGTAGTGACCCTGCCTACGAAGCAGGAGGTCCCGGGTTCGAATCCTGGTCAGGGCATTTATTTGGGTGTTTATCACAGATATTTGTTCCTGAGTTATGGATGTTTTCTATGTATTTAAGTATTTATTCATATTTATCTATTATATATATCGTCGTCTAGTGCCCACAACACAAGCCTTATTGAGCTTACCGTGGGACTAGGTCGGTTTGTGTAAGATCGTCCTATAATATTTATTTATTTATTTATTTATTTTATGACTATACTGAACTTGCCATATAAATGAGAATAATAGCGCTCTCTTGACAATAATCATATATTGGAAATAAAGGTTATATTCCTATAATATTATTATTTTTGAACACCTGGCCTGTTTATATTCTTCTGCTGTTGTACATGTAAAGATACGTACAGTCGCCATCAAATATATCGGAGCGGCCAAGGTACTCAGAAATATCTGAACATGCACTTTAACGCCTTGACAATAGAGGCGTTGTTCAGATGTTTGTGACCACCTTGGCCGCTCCGATATATCTGATGGCGCCTGTACCTCGCGCCACCCACCATACATAAGCCCACAATTTAACCAATTTACTAAGAAAATAGAGTCGAGTTTCCTTGGTTTCATATTTTAAGAAAACAAAGGATAATGCACTTTATAGCACTTACAAAAGGTTTAAATTCCATTGCAATAAAATGTACAGAATATATAGGGCCATAAATCACCATCTACATATAAAGCCTGACCAGATATATATGATTATTGTCAAGAGGGCGCTATTATTCTCATTTATATGGCAACAGTTCAGTATAATCAAAGAGCGTATTATTCTCTCTGGTATGGTGACATCTTGATTTGTGTACCTGTCAGCTCTGATGTTAATTTGAAAACATTTCAAGCGTATTATTTACAGCAGTTTATTATATACACTATTTACAATGTTTCGCTCTTGACTATGTAAAATTTTGGGATTTTTTTGTGGTTTATTATTTAATATTCAAAACTTTATTATTATTCAAGTAAACCGCCTCAATGACAGTGACAGCCTATCATGCACTCACACATGCATAATAATCCTGCCATTACAATTATTGCCAGTGTAAGAAATTAGTTCCAATGAAATTCCGCAACATGGCGCATGATCATATATTTCTGGTCAGGCTTTAGTTACGCTGGAAATCTCGGAGAATGATTATTTCTTACCTGGCTCTGCTACTACTAGATTACTTATCTACAGCCATATCATAAATCCTCAATTTTGCGTTCGGAAACCGTATGTAGTTACCACCATTATTGCAACCAGTAATGTAACACCAGTGTATTATCCGTGACAGTGTTGTAAAAATGTGTGAAATTCATATCCACATCGATTTTGGTAACGTAATGAAAATCCAGCCCTCCTCCCCGACCGCGGTTGCCCTCCACCCCGACCGCCGGCACAATCCAGATGGCCATGGCGGTCATTGTAATGGTTCCCGAACACGGCATTTAGGATTTATAATATGTGTGTAGATAAAGCAGTGTATGCAACTGTACGTAATTAGGCCTTATTACTTAACAGTTACATAAACTACTATTTTTGGGTCTATTTTTCTTTATTTACTTATTACATTTAAGACCTAACATATTGCCCTTGAATTTGTTCTAAATAAAGCACATATGGCATTTTAAGAGTTTGTGACAGTTTTACCTTAAACTAATAGTATCAATTATAACGAATACATTGTTCTAAAAAAATCATTTCAAACTTCAATAAATACATTTCTATTAAACAGTTGTTTCAAAAACAAATAAACACGTCAAAGGATACTTGGAAACAATACACAGTGCCCGCGAGGAAACGGAAAGATTTTAACATCAAACTCCAGAGGATTCACATGCGCGTTGCCTACCCTTTAAGATCCTATACACTGTTTTTGAAGAACCTCATACTGTAGCCCGCTGGGAAGACCTCGGCAGGGAGTTCATTCCACAGCCGCAGCGTTCGAGGTAGGAAATTCACCGCCCTAGTACACTTATTATAATTGGGTACTTTCCTGGGTAAAAAATATATAATTCTATTTAGTCCGTCAGTTAGATTATCAAAAAATATTGGACACGTATATTTTATTTTGTCAATCAAACAAAAATTGGTGAAGACATAGCCCGTTAAAGTTCCGCGTGACGTCACATTCCAGTACAATTTTTAGTATAATGTGACGTCACGCGGAACTTTAACGAGCTATGTCTTCACCATTTTTTGTTTGATTGACAAAATAAAAAATACGTGTCCAATATTTTTTGATAATCTAACTGACGGACTAAATATATTTTTTTAGGAAAGTAGCCAATTGTTGTACAGTATTTAACATAAGCAGTATGTCTTGTTTTTGGTGGCGTAAGCAGCTTGGTCCCTCAGCAGCTGCACCCTGAGTTCCTCCACGTTCTTCATCACCCTCACGTCTGACGCGCAGTCGTCTACTATCTTTTGGAACAGTTCCTCTGAAACGATAACAAAATTAATTCAATTATTAAAAGATAAAATAGTAGTTTATGTAAATGTCACGTAATAAGGGTCCTTAAAACATGAGTGTGGTTTTATGAAACGAGCCGCAAGCGAGTTTCATAATAAGATCACACGAGTGTTTTAAGGCCTAATTACGTACAGTTTCATACACTGCTTTATCTACACTCATATTATTTATCCTAAATGCCGTATTCCGAAACCATAGAATGGCCGCCATTGCACCGCCATGGCCAACTCGATTGTGCCGGCGGTCGGGGAGGCGCGTGTCGGCGGATGCGCGGGAGGGTGCAGGTGTACATTATGTTATCAAAACTCATAGCACATCAATAATTGAGCATGAAAAGTTAAAATTACGTTACTGCCACGGATAAAAAGCTTATCATAGTAAAATCGGTCGTGGTAATGCTAGCCATTGCCTACCGTTTTCGAACACGTTTTAGAGAACTTACAATATGAGTGTAGATAAAGATATTTATGCTTCAATTTAGGCACATTACAATGCACTTATGAACGTCAGAGAAAAAAAAAACTACCACCGGTTCTAACCCTACACCACTGACCCGAGAAGTATTATGACCGGCAAGAAACTCGGCGGGACTTATTTTTCAAAACAGTAATACAGTAATATTATATCTTAAAGATACACAACAATGCGTAGTTCTATAAGAAGACATATCAAAACAGCTTAAGAGACATACAATGTCCGTATTGTTAAGGCACTGGTCCCATCGCGGGCGAGTAACGATGAGCTATCGGCTATTTTCTAGCCCAAGAAACGAACAAAAGATAATCGCACCCGTGTAAATAAAAGAGAGAGATGTATATTTATAGTTCATCGCAGTGTGAACAGCCAGCGATGAACTATAAATATATATCTCTCCCTTTTATTTACCCGGAAGCGATTATCTTTTGTTCGTTTCTTGGGCTAGAAAATAGCCGATAGCTCATAACTTACTATCTCGCGGTGGGACCAGTGCCTCAATACAAATAAAATAATAATAATAAAATCCAAATCTGGTTGCTTCACAAAACGTTTGATATGCTATCCTATCTGAACACATGATTCACATTTTAAGGCTGCGTTTCCACGAGAAAGGGCATATGCCCGGTTTTGGCCACTTTAAGGAAAATGTGTCCATTCAGACGTCCGTCATTTTGTGTCAATAAGGAATTATGACACTCTTTATGTGCGGAATCATTGAAAATATATTACTTTATATATATGAATATCTGCTGTTACCATTCTGACATTAGATTTTCTTTTTTTCTTTAATGAAATGTCAAAACGGGGCCCAGGAGCCAGTTTTGGCCACTATTTTCCATTGCTTCTGACAACTGATACATAACATAACAGATAACAGTGCCACCTGTGCTGCCATAATTTACTTTTATATTAACTAACAAACCATCTACCTGTAAATTAGTCTATCCATACTAATATTATAAATGGGAAAGTGTATGTGTGTGTTTGTTTGTTTGTTTGTCCATCTTTCACGGCATAACGGGGCGATGAATTGACGTGATTTTTTAAGTGGAGATAGTTGAAGGGATGGAGAGTGACATAGGCTACTTTTTGTCTCTTTCTAACCCCCCACTTCCCTAAAATGGGGGGTGGAAGTTTGTATGGAGCATTCCGCAATTTTCAAGGTAGAAAGCTAAAAATTGGTATGCGGACTATTTGTGTGCGGTTTATTCAATTCCGAGTTATCTTCCGTGTTTTAAACCAGGAAAGGGGAACCGTGTTACCCCGAATTTAACGCGAGCGAAGCCGCGGGCAAAAGCTAGTATCTTAATAAAGTTTAAAATGGCCATAACCGGCACAGTGGCCAAAACCGGGGCATATGCCCCATGGACAAGGATGCGTTGCAAGGAATGTGTTTGTTAAGAACTAATAGAGCCACTTCATTTACCTACAGGGTTCGAAATTATCATGATAATTATGATCTCTGATATCTGGTATAGTCGCGGATGCTCTAGAACGCAAAATGACTAGTGTAATATTTTTCCAGTATCGCTTTTAGTCTACATCGCGAACGATCTAGAACGCAAAATGTCTACATCATTTTCGTCGTTTTTTATCTTTACGTTAGCCATGTCGACGGACGCTCCTATTTCTGTGCGGTTTGTAACTTAAAACTAATACACAAACAAGTGCGAGTCGGACTCGCGCACCGACGGTTCCGTACAAACCTGTAGGTTTGATATGAATTTCAATTTAACCTTTTGACCGCCAAGCATTGAACAAAAATGACGCGCCACCGACGCCACGTAATCGCGTTTTGTCAAGCGAAATTGAACTTTGCGGAAGCCAGCGTAGGTCCCTATTGCATTACAAAGCCTGTTGGCTGTAGCCGTCGTTGGCGTCCATGGCACAACTCTTTGATGTCGGCCACAGCCGACTGTGGCGGTCAATAGGTTAAATACTTCTACGTGTTCATGAGGAAAAGGGTAGTAACTTTAAAATTATTAAAAATATTTTTATTATATGATGTAACTCAAAATTTACGGTTTTCGCAATTTTTCCTTTATCTGTGCTATAAGACGTTGCTTCGTACCAAATTTCAAGATTCTGAGTTCACGGGAAGTACCCTGTAGGTTTTGATTCCCTTGCGAGTTTCGAAAATATGCGGAAATTTGCGGCATAAACGGCTGTATCTTTTGATTGCGTTGGCTTAGAAGTTTGATTTTTTCACAGCTCCAAGGGACAGTAGACCTAAGTATTTGATATCAATTTCAGCTTGATACCTCCACGCGTTCCTGAGAAAAAGGGTCTTGACAGACAGACAGACGGACAGACGGACGGACAACAAAGTGATCCTATAAGGGTTCCGTTTTTTTTTTTCGAGGTACGGAACCCTAATTAATAAACACAGTTTTAAAGACGTCACTGAAATGGTCTCCACTCAACATTATGTCAAGGTACCTTTGAGGTATCTTGACGCTGGTCTTCCGTGGCAACCGTACGTAGGCTAAATAAACTAAAATTACATTTAAGGCGAAACATTCTACCTTCTGCCTAATGCTTCAGTATACAGTAATAGCGATATGGGTAAAATATTACACTAGTCATTTTGCGTTCTAGACCGTCCGCGAATAACCTTTATAGGTGTGCCTATAATAGTTGAAGAGTTCTCTCGATTTCTCCAGGATCCCATCATCAGATCCTGTCCTGGTGACAATGGGACCAACTGTGAAGTATACTCTTTCAAACAAAAAAAGAATTTTCCAAATCGGTCCAGCCGTCTTCGAATAATCGGTGAACATACAGCCTTGGCCAAAAGTGTTGAGCACCCTTGCGATTTTCATACAAAACTCGAAACTTTAGTCCAGCGTTTCTATTTTTTTTTTAAAGTTATTTTATCAATTAATTCAAATTGAACAGGCATGTTTTGTTGAAGTTAGTAGTAACTGCATAGAATATTTGCAATTTGTCGCACCGACCTAAAGTCGGATTCTTGTGACCTTAAGTTTTCATGTTTTATAGCTACCTTGAAAAAGTTTTCTAGATATTTAAATAAAATATAACATTTTACGTCACCGTACATTGTTATTATTGGGAAATAATACTTAACATCAAAACTGTAAACAAAAAACTGCTATGTTCAACACTTCTGGCTGTACTTACAGTAAAAAAAATAGCAAAAACAAATATCCCGACGAATTGATAACCTCCTTCGAAATCTTGAAGTCGGTTGAAAATACTTACCCACGTTCTCTCCCGTTTTGCTAGAGGTCATAAAATGTCCTCTCAGACCCTGACAGTACGTGGCTACGGTTTCTTCGGGTACCTCTCGCTGTGCCAGGCCGGAGTCTAAGAGGTCCTTTTTAGTGGCGCACAGATATACTTTGCAATCCTGAAAAAACATATTACGAGTAGTCTACCTCGAACTGGGAACTTCTTATATGTAGAACGAGCGGAGAGTACGCGAAGCAAATTCTTACGAACAACTTCTGGCTACTGGGACGTATCGGAATTTCGATGGCTTTTTGATTTTGAGAGTTTGTTCCGCGATAACTTTAGTAACGCTTCTCTGATCTTCATGAAATTTGTTGGGGTTGTAGCGGAGATACATATAATTTGAGAGTTGGTATACGAGCAGGATCGACGAAGGAGTTATGGAGCTAGAAGGCGCCTAAAAATCATCATAAGGGACTTGTTATATTGGTCATCTCGTTTGAAGGGAAATTGCGAGTTCTGAGTTCGAGGCGGACTGCTAGTTTACATGCAAGCTAGTTGTACAATATATGACCCTTATGAAGATCGTTTTTCACCTTCTAGCTCCATGACCTCCTAGCCCAGTCAGTAGTGACTCTGCCTACGAAGCAGGAGGTCCCGGGTTCGAATCCTGGTCAGGGCATTTATTTGTGTTTATCACAGATATTTGTTCCTGAGTTATGGGTGTTTTCTATGTATTATTTAAGTATTTATTCATATTTATCTATTATATATATCGTCGTCTAGTACCCATAACACAAGGCTTACTGTGGGCCTAGGTCGATCTGTGTAATGATTGTCCTATAATATTTATTTAATATTTATGAGCCCTTGGTCGATGCTGCTCATATACGAACTCTCAAATTATATGTATCTCTGCTACAACCCCAACAAATTTAATGAAGATCAGAAAAACATTACTAAAGTTATCGCGGAACATAATCAAAATCAAAAAGCTATCGAAATGCCGAGACGTCCCAGTAGCCGAAGTTGTTTGTAAGAACTTCACTTCGCTTACGCTCCGCTCGTTCGAATATGTTTTCCATACATTTACTTTGGAAAATTTATTTTATTTTATTAGATTACCTCTTCAATCCCGAGGTCTCGGGTTCAAACCCCGGCTCGTACCACTGAGTTTTTCGGAACTTATGTACGGAATATCATTTGATATTTATTAGTCGCTTTTCGGTGAAGGAAAACACCGTGAGAAAACCGGTACTAATCCCAACAAGGCCTAGTTTCCTTTGTGCGTTGAAAGGTCAGATAGCAGTCGCTTTCGTTAAAACTAGTATCAACGCCAATTCATGGGATTGGGCTGCCAAGCTGACCCCAGGCTTAATTGAGCCGTGGCAAAAACCGGGACAAACGCTAAGAGGGTGTGGAGATTACCTCTTCGACTGTACTCAGCTCTGCGAGCCATTGCCACAGCCTGGTCCAGGAGAGAAGAGAGGATGGCTCCTAGCAGATGACAGCGTGTACTCTGTAGTACAGTCGCCATCAGGTATATCGGAGCGGCCAAGGTGGTCACAAATATCTGAACAACGCCTCTTTTGTTAAGGTGATAAAGTGCATGTTCAGATAATTTTGAGTACCGTGGCCGCTCCGATATATCTGATGGCAACTGTACATACTAGTGCTACCTGAATAGTGCATTACGGACCCAGGGCGGTTAAATAAAGAACGGCTCAAATCCCGGGCATTTGTGCCCCGAACCGAAGATGAGGGCCATAAACACATCTGACATTGTTGCCGCCCGTGGTGCGTACACAATTTTAAGTCTTCTGCATGTAAAGTGAGATTTGCCGCTGCGCCCGCGGGCGGTAAATCTCACTTACCGTCCGGAGTGACGTAAATATAGTTACCTCTTCGACTGTCCTCAGCTCCGCGAGCCAGTGCCGCAGCCTGGTCCAGGAGAGAACAGAGGATGGCTCGTAGCAGATGACGGCAGCGTGTGCTCCTCTGTAGTACATACGCGTCATGGCTTCATACCTGAAACGAGCATCAGAACTCAAGATATTCCTCTGTAATTATACTAGTAGTCCGCCTCGAACTCAGAACTCGCGATTTCCTTGCAAACGAGCGGACCAATATAACAAGACCCTTCTGAAGATTTTTTTTCGCCTTCTAGCTCCCCAACCCCTTGAACGATCTTGCTCATATTCGAACTCTCAAATTATATTGATCTCTGCTACAACCCTAACAAATCTCATAAAGATCAGAAAAACGTTACTAAAGTTATCGCGGAACAAACTCTCAAAATCAAAAAGCCATTGAAATGCCGAAACGTCCCAGTAGCCGAAGTTGTTTGTAAGAACTTCACTTCGCTTACGCTCCGCTCGTTCGACAAGGTGTAAGAAAAAGAGTAGTGATCCGTTTAAGGGCATAATTGGTATCATATTCTTAGTATACAAACGTAAAATTTTTTTTATTCTCCCGCTACAATTTTTGTTACACCTTTTATGTCAATATAAAAAAGTTTTTTTGCAAAAAATATTTTTTTAATACATGCTTTTAACGCTGACTGTACTTTTCTTGTAAAACTTATCTACTGCTGATGATTCTAACGTACCCAAACACAACAAGCTTCCATTATCAACTGACTTCAAGATTTCGAAGGAGGAGGTTATCAATTCGTCGGGATCTTTGTTTTTGCTATTTTTTTTTTATGTATGTTCACCGATTATTCCAGCCGGACCGATTTGGAAAATTATTGTTTTGTTTGAATGAGTATACTTCACAGTTGGTCCCTGTACGCGACGGGGCTGGCGGCGGTGAATAAAACACGTAAATTATCATGTACAGTTTATATACACCCCACAAATAAATACAAACATGGAAAAAGCACAATATTTACAACTAGGTATTTATACATAAATATAACAAAAGATGTATAAACAGATCATTTGTTGCTCATTGACAGCAGACGACAAGTGAAGTTCAACTTTTTAAAACAAAAGACGCGCGCTGGCAGCGGTGTCTGCAACACCCAGGCTGCCAGCCCGCGTGCACTAAGGAGGTTGGTAGGCCTGTCGCCTACAGTCCCATTGTAACCAGGTCAGGATCTGATGATGGGATCCTGGAGAAATCGAGGGAACTCTTCAACTATTATAGGCACACCTACAGTGATTTGAGTATTTTTTACAGCAGCTCGTGCATTTGCTTCTGGAAAGGTGGATGCTAAGTGAAGTCGGTTCTTTTTTGTTTAAAATTATTTTATCACACAGTTCTTATGACCACCTTCGGTCGCCATCATCAGACCAGCTCCAAGTCTTCATAATATTGCATTGTCAAATTTAACTTGCAAGATTTGATACAGACAACGGGACAGGTAGAACCAAATAATTTTAAACAAAAAAGACCCGACTTCACTTAGCCTCCACCTTTCCAAAAGCGAATGCTCGAGCTGCTGTAAAAAATACTCAAATCACTATAGGTGTGCCTATACTGAAGAGTTCCCTCGATTTTTCCAGGATCCCATCATCAGATCCTGACCTGGTTACAATGGGACCAACTGTGAAGTATACTCTTTCAAACAAAAGAAGAATTTTCCAAATCGGTCCAACCGTCTTAGAATAATCGGAACATACATAAAAAAAAACCAGGCTAAGTTCGAGTCGGACTCGCACACCGAGGGTTCCGTACAAACCTTTACAACTTAAAGGTATTATAGACCTGAGTATTTGATATGAATTTCAATTTAATACCTGTACGCGTTTACGAGGAAAAAGGTAGTAAGTTTATAATTTAAAAAAATATTTTTTGTATGATTTTACTAAAAATTTCTACTTTTTGTAATTTTTCCATTGTCTATGCTATATGACGTTGCTTCGTGTCAAATTTCAATTTTCTGAGTTCACGGGAAGTACCCCGTAGGTTTTGCGAGTGCCGAAACTCTAAAATTTGGAGCATAAACGACTGTATCTTTTGATTGCGTTGCCTTTTAAGTTTGATTTTTTTACAGCTCCAAGGGACAATATGCCTTAGTATTTGATATAAATTTCAGCTTGATACCTCCACGCGTTCCTGAGAAAAATGGTCTTGACAGACAGACAGACAGACAGACAGACAGACAGACGGACAACAAAGTGATCCTATAAGGGTTCCGTTTTTCCTTTCGAGGTACGGAACCCTAAAAACCGGCCAAGAGCGTGTCGGGCCACGCTCAGTGTAGGGTTCCGTAGTTTTCCGTCCGTCACAGTAAGTGTCCCCACTTAAGAGTTAAAAAAATGGGCTATATGTTACATTGTAGGCCAAGCAAATAAGATCTATAAAAAGTGTTTTGAGGAATTAATTCCCAGCAGGCTGGAAATCGTTCTAATATCTTCATGTGGTCCTAAATGCATGTAATCCGAGTTTGCCCAATCCCAAGAGGTGTGCATAACTTTTTAGCGAAATTTTTGCTCTTTGTCAGGTTTTTGCTTGTAGCTCTAAAACAGTACGTCCGACGAAAAATATCATGTATATCAATATTAAAGAGGGTTAAATTCTGCGTCGAATGAGTATCTTAACTTCTAATCCGGTTTAGCGTTACAGCCGAAATGAAAAATTATAAACCGGAAAAATGTCTCATTTAATTGAAAAACTCATATTTTGACTTCCATACCACATATCTCTGAAACAGATGACTCCTAGTGAAAAACCTATAGAATAAAAGTTGAAGACAATATAATTTCACGTTATATAGACATTTCAATTTACAAATTCAGTCATTTTGAAAGACTAAATTTGGCATGAATTCAAAAGCGGTTTTTTACTAATTCCTTCTAAGTTATATTTTCCATAAATATGAGGTGTTAGGCGTACATTTAATGCATTGTTACAACTAAGAACATTTAGATGCAAATTTCTAAAACGTACCCAATCAGAAAACTATTTATACACCGTGTTTTTTTTTATTTCCGGTTATTATATATTATAACTTTTGATTTTGGCTGTACCGCTGAACCGAATTAAAAGTTAAGATACTCATTGAAGGCAGAATTTAACCCTCTTTAATATTGATATACATGATATTTTCCGTCGGACGTACTGTTTTCGAGCTACAAGCAAAAACCTAACAAAGAGCAAAATTTTCGCTAAAAAGTTATGCACACCTCTTGGGATTGGGCAAACTCGCATTACATGCATTTAAGACCACATGAAGGTATTAAAACGATTTCCAGCCTGCTGGAAATTAATTCTTCGAAAAAATCTTATTTTCTTGGCCTATTGTTGATTTTGTAGAAATTACAGGTACAGTCGAGGACAAAGAGATGTATACACTTTTGGACCTTATTACAACGCAATAAGGTCCAAAAGTGTATACATATCTTTGTCCTCGACTGTACAATAAACACCTGCTTATACGGTTAAATTACAAACTTAGTTCAGATTTTTTTTTGTACTTAATTTTTTTTCAAAAACTACTCAACCGTCAAGTTCAAACTAATTTTCCCAGAAAGTTTTTATAAATTTCTACTTTTGAGATTTTTTTCATATTTTTAAAACTTATGGTTCAAAAGTTAGAGGGGGGGGGGACATTTTTTTTACTTCTGGAGCGATTATTTCCGAAAATATTTACATTACCAAAAAATGATTCTACTAAACCCCTATTCATTTCTAAATACCTATCCAACAATATATCACACATTAGGGTTGAAATGAAAAAAAATCACTCCCCACTTTACGTATAGGGACCTCCCCTATATCCTATACCCTAATAAAACATTTTTTTCCACTTTTTATTTTACCACTTTGTCGGCGTGATTGATATACATATTAGTACCAAATTTCAGCTTTCTAGTGCTAACGGCACTGAGATTATCCGCGGACGGACGGACGGACAGACATGGCGAAACTATAAGGGTTCCTAGTTGACTACGAAACCCTAAAAATGAAATAACAAAGATCCCGACGAACTGATATCCTACTCCTTCGAAATCTTGAAGTCGGTTGATAAAATCTTGTAAAAATACGGTACCTAACTTCACTAAGTTTTTTTTGGTACACACTCTTATAGCTGACTGTACCTAGTAGATAGCATTGTCATGTAAACTACTGAAGTATACCAAGTTTCAGCTGAATCAGACACCGGGAATATTAATTTACTAGACTTGAAGCACATATACAACGTGTTACACCCAAGACTAAAAACCTGAGAAGTGTTTGTTCAGAATCGAAAGTGGAATCGATTGCAGTATATATATTTTGCAGTATGTGTAGTTTTCCTTATTTTAATTTTAATTCAAATGTAGTATTAATAATTTTTTAACGTATGGATCAATATGGATCTGAAATAAATGAATTTTATTTTATTTTTTATATCTTAATGTGGGTACACTTTTTGTTTAATTTTGCAATTGTTTGTGTGTCGAGTCTAAAAATTTTGAATACTACAGTTTACCATTCTATCGAGAGGTTAGGAGATAGAGGTTGAATATTTAGTAATGGCTGGCAGCTTTGACTAATTTGTTTTTTCACTGTAAACAGTATCATGTAGGTTGTTATTGTCAAAGATCTTATGTCATGTCATACAAATTGACAAAGTAGGTTGATCGGTTGACATGATATGACACGTAGAGATGTGACAACAATGCAACAAATGTAGAGTTAACAATTGAATAGAACTGCAAGGAAAACTAAACATACATATCTTTCGAAATAATTAACTGATTGAAAAATAAATACTCTAGATTAATTAGCAATAATAAAAATCGTTTGGGATGCCTGAGGTTTTTAATGGCTCAAGTAACATGTTGTATACAGAATGGCCAAAAAAGAAGTATTTTCCCATTGGCTGTAAGGTTTTTGGACCCAACCAATTGGCTAGATGGATTTGGAACCTCTCAGATTGATTTTATTTTTGGATTTTTGGAAGGGTTCTATACTCGTAATATCTATAAGGGGAATATAGTTATTTTTTGGCTTTCCTGTACTCTGTGATGGGGTCTAAACAAAAGTATGTATAAATGATGATAATGAATGAATCAAAGGTACCTTTCACTACCCGCTGTGTCCCAGATACCAACATTGAAGTCTCGGCCGTCGGAGCGCATGGTTTTAGCACAAAACGCTGCTCCGATAGTCTGAAAAGTAAATATTCAATTGAAGTATATATTATACTAGCAACACGGTGGCTTCGCACGGGATAAAAAATGGTTATTGTGGGTTATCCCTAAGAGATAGACATATACCATAGCGGACTTTTTCGTAAACCTTTTTAAGGTGTACAATACTGTAGTGGACCTGCTTAATAAGTATGATCTTTTCCTAAATATTAGATTACTTACTAATGAACCTTCGGCCGTCTAAAAACCTAAAATCGTGGTGACAAATGTACTTTTGACATGTCAAAATTAAGATTTAAATTGCAATGGAATAGGAGGCCTTTCTATAGGCCTCTGGCTGGCTAGAGGATAATAGATTGAATGTTATGTTAAATATAGAAATTAATCACATCATTAATTATGTGATTTTGAAAATTCAAAACAAAAACAGTACAATCATTGAAACAAACAGTGTTCTTGCGCAAGGCTACAGGGAGTTGAATCATAGTCCAGGATAAAACGCTTTGTTATCATACAAACTAATGTAAACAAAAACTTACATTTTGATAAGGAGTCCCCGCATTGAAGCTACAATTCACAAACCTAATAACCAAACTTGTTTTCCCAACATGTTCACTCCCTAATAACACTATTTTGAAGTCACAACGGCTCATTTTCAAGCTTAAATTTTCAAAATCCACTAACACCTTTTTGGTCAGCCTGTTTTTAAACGTTAACACATTTCATATGGCGTAAAACATGGCCAGATAATGTTTAAATCCTTGAAATTACGTCCGGTTTTAATTGCAATTTTATTATGTTAATTCGATGTTCAGTTTGAATGAAATGAGAAACTTTGTGCATGGATTTATAGTGTTTTTGGCTTTTTGCAGCGATGATAAGACATAGTTGACACTAACAGTGACGTTTTTGAGGCATTTTCACGGAAGCTGTGAACCTTTGTTGAGACGTTTTTACTCAAACAATTCAATGCTTGTTGCCTAAGTATTGTCTTACTTCAAGCATAGACAGAGAGAATCATTCTGTCTTATTCTTAGGCTATTACCTATGATCATGAAGTTAAATACAATCTGGAGGTCATACTTCGACCACAAAGTGAGGCCGAAAGAGAGGGTAATGTAGGGGGCTGCATCTCATTCTAAGTAGAGTGACCATATGTACTATGATGTATGTGGGATTGGGATAGTATGAAGATAAATATAAAATTAAATATGCTTGTCGTCTAGTAAGTATTGTCCAGAAAGAGAAGTCTCATAGTTCATATGGGAACTTATACATTCTACTGATTTAAGGAGCTGGCCACATCAGATACGTTGACGCAATAATGAGAGCAGAGAACCCCTCTAATTAATTTACTATTTTAAACTTATTGCTAGATCCAGGCATCTGGCAGCTATTTATCGGAGGCCGTCAGAGTGACAGACCAGCAAAATATTTCAGTTAATAGGTAAAAACTGTCGAAGCCTATCGCTAATATAATAACAAAAAAGTAAAAACATTGCGTATCGCTACGGAAAACAGTAGGTAGGCGACAAACAATACATTAACGTTACGTCATTTTGCAATATTTTCCCCCAACAGAAACTCCTGAAAATGATATAATCTTATTAATTACATGATACTGCACTGCATCAAACCTAGAACTAAGATATTTATTTCTTACAACTCGTTTGCATAACACCGATGAACAATTGCCAGATGTCCGCGTCTAGTCAAAATAGGGGATAGTTAGTGTAGCAAACTAAAACTAAGTAAGTACAGGGGGTCGTGGCTCTCACTATTGCGTCATATCTAATGTGGACAGTTCTCCGACATTAATATACTTAAAGGTAAATAAAGAAAATATCAATAACATCAAACTGCTCAATGGTTGACTGGAAGAGATCTCTTCCATGTACAAATATTGTATATTCTTCCTGTTGTATTTTTCTTTGTTGTACAAATGTTGTGCAATAAAGTTTATTTTAACGGCCTCCTAGCCTAGTCGGTAGTGATCCTGCCTATGAAGCAGGAGGTCCCGGGTTCGAATCCTGGTCAGGGCATTTATTTGTGTGTTTATCACGGATATGTTCCTGAGTTATGGATGTTTTCTAAGTTATGGAAGTTAATTAAGTATTTATATGTATATATCTATTACATATATCGTCGTCTAGTACCCACAACACAAGCGTTATTGAGCTTACTGTGGGACTAGGTTGATTTGTGTAAGATTGTCCCATAATATTTATTATACTGCCACTACTACAATTTTTTGTATGGCCTTGTGCCATTTTAGGACCCTTTCGAAAAGGCCTAAAAAGACCCGCGGGCCACTCCTGTCTTGTGTAAGTAATACTTAGGAACAGACCATGTACTTATGTACATATCTGTAAAAACAACAAAACCGACCCGCAGCTTGCCGCCATCATAGTCACCCTATTGTTTGACAATCTTAACTTGTTGTTAAATCGTAAAATTGAATGATTGTGGATTACCGGTGAAAGGAAAGTCTACTTTATTGTAAAGTCTCACCCTTGCACCCTTTTACGCAATATATCTTGACCATTTTTACTTAAAAATGTTGTTACGAAATGTTGATGAGCTGAGCGGCGTCATTTGAAATAACATCAGTGACATATTATGTCAGTGATGGGACTGATGGGATGGGGATACCAGACCGTATTTTAAATATTACAGAACTTACTACTGTCTGCAATATTAATTGCAATTATTTAATTTAATGAATGAATAATATTTACGTCGTAAAAAAATTCAAAGCAGCTAAAAGGGAACAAAGCATTATTAATTCAAATCTTGCAATAAATTATTATAAGTAGGAAGTAACTTCTAGTGTGTTACTAAAATAAATGTAGATAAATAAAACCACATTGGTAAGTTTCATAAGTTGGCAGCATTGTGCGAGTGAGACACCGCCCCCTACATTATGCTCTCTATCGGACCGTTTTTATTACTTTTTACTAGTGACCTATGAACGACTGTTTTGCTCGGTAATAAGGTTCAACTGTGGTTAGGGAAATATAGTAAAAGTACTATCCGGATTGTCTTCTGATCCGTGCCTATGATATATAATAATGACAGATGGGTTATGCATGCTGCAAATGTCAAGCACTTAAAAGATAATCGTTTGCGCTCAAGATGGCCACGCCGTCTTTAGAATAGTATTTTTGTTTTTTGCTCATTTACGTAGTTCAGTCTATAATATTGATAGCTTATTGTGCGGTGACCTAACGAACAAGTGTGCAGCTAATGAAAAATTAGTCTCAAAACGCGCGTAACCACCCTTTAGTTGAACAAACGGTTATCCGGGGTCTCGGCCACCCACGTGTTTGTAAGGAGGCTAACACTTTACAATCAACAAGGCCTTAACCGAACAACGTTGCTTTTATTTTATTTTACAAAAATTGAATAAAATCATAAGTACACCTTGACATTGGCATAATTCAGGAGTAAAAACCATTAATTAAAAAAAAACCACTTAAAATGAGTGAATTCAAACAATTGTCGCTAATCGAGTAATCGCGCACCGGCAAGGTGCTGTGGACGCAAACATAATTTTATATTTAATTGTATTCAATTAAGATTAAAGGCTGACTTTACGTATTCCAGTTGTTTTTCTTGTACCTGTGTAGTATTTTCCTTACTTTAGTCAGGTGAAAAATATGTGTTACACTATTTTCGAATTATTTATTTACCATAGAATCCATTCGCTGGCTCGTAGTTCAACCCTAGAATGCATTCGCTAGCTCGTGCTTCAATCCCACACTTGCGGTTAAAATACAACTTTGCACCTTGTATAACAAATATTTTTTATTTTATTATTTAATAATTATTATTTTATTTTTCTTTATTAGCGAAACTTTATTACAGAAGCATGCAACAATAAGAATTACCAGAATTACATTCGTAATAGTTAGAAATAGAGGTAAACCTTAGGTAAACACACCTTCCTTAGGCGTTCTCACTAAAAACGTGCAGTAACATACACGGACTTAATTATAACTAAGCAAGTAATTAACCGGCAAGTATAAGCGTTTGAACATGAGTAACTAATAAAATAAGAAAGATTTAAACCGCAGCCAAATAGCACTAGACCCTACTCATAGTGTTGTGTTCCTGCTGGTGAGTAAGATTGCCAAAGAGCTCAAAGAGGACCCAGTGTGTTGACGATGTGGGACCTTCTTGTTCCTTTAGCCGTTGAATCCTTCTTTTTTAAAGGGTCGGCAACGCGCATGTGACGTCTTTGGAGTTGCAGGCGTCCATAGGTTACGGTAGCTGCTTACCATCAGGTGGGCCGTATGCTTGTTTGCCACCGTCGTGGTATATAAAAAAAAGATACAATTATTAAGGATTATGTCGATTTATAAGTACAGTCATCGGCAATAGTATCTTCCTACAAAAAGGCTTCAAAAGTATGTGACACGCTCTTATTGCCCTACAAATAAGAGCGTGTCACATATTTTTGCGGCCTTCGTGTAGGAAGATACTATTGCTGGTGACTGTACTACTAACGATAAAACTCGTCAGATATTTATCGGTAATATTGATAATTCTGATTTATAATCCTACTAAAGTAGGGACCTTCTATGCAAATAAAATTCTTTTGAATTCCTCTCCTTGAATCTTTGACCTACTTACTTAATTATTTTTTGTATGTTCTTTTAGATAGCACCGTCCTGCATGCTTAAAATAAAACCTTTAATACTTAGGTAATAAAATAACTAACACTTATAATAATATTTTTTTCATAATATAATTACCCAGTATACACCCTGGGCTGGAATAACCCGACAGATCTTAATCACGAATTTCTAAGACCAAAAGAAGGAAAAAATATTATGTGACTTTAGGTCGATTTCGCCAAAAAAAAGTTTTTTTTTTCGTTTTTTTTTCCTTTTTTTGAATGTTTATTGCACATGAAAAGCAAATGTTATTAATAAAACTATCGCCTAAAACAAATTGCTACATTTTTTTTGGAAAAATTTAGTTTCTGCATAATTTTCCTTGTCACTTTGATATCTGACAATAAGGACGTGTAAACTATGCCCAATAGTGGCAACAACGCCATCAGAAAGGCGTTTTGTGCTGAGTTCTAATAAATAGTGTATTTTTTAAAAATTGTTATTAACTCTGTGATAAATATGGGTGGGAGGGAGCGAGTGAAACCACAGACGGCCGTTAGCGCACTGACTATATTTGTATAGGTAACACGCATGTGGACGCAGCCACACGCACACATATATATGTGTGCGTGTGGCTGCGTCCACATGTATATACACACACATATAACACGCACACATATATATGTGTGCGTGTATATATGTGTGGAGGAAGTGTTATATAACACTTCCTCCACCTAGTTACATAACTAATCTTAATTACATTTAAAAATATTTCTTAAAACTAGGGTTGGTACGCTCTCGTAACAATTTCCTGGGTACTGTAATAGGCTCAGGGCTTACCACGTCTTGCAAGCCTGGCCTTTGACTTACTTCCTCCGCTTCATGGAATTCCTCATCATCATCAGAGCTTGAGGTACTCTTTGCTTTACTTTCTCCCCGTGCGGGGGCATCCGATGACGATGCTAAGGGCAGTGGTAGCGGTGGACTCGGACGAGTCGATGAAGGTAACGTTGGTGGCGGTGGCGGCAGCGTCGGGGGCGACGGAGCCGGCGGAGGCGGCGGCGGCGGCGGCGGCGGCGGCGGCGACGGTGATGGCGGCGAGGGTAAGTTAGGTATATCAAAATCCAGTAAGTCACAGTAGTCCCAATCATTTGTAGTACCTTTATACTTAAGTATATGATTTACATGTTTTTTTATACACACTGATGAAGATTAAATATAACACTTGGCCTAGTCTCTTTTCAACTACACCCTTAGACCAAGTGAACTTGTTTTTGTTCGTGAACTTTTTATATAAAACACGTTCACCTGTTGTAAAGGTTCCTTTGTTCTTTCTGTTTAGGTAATTATTCTGCGAACACTGTTTGTTTTTGACATCATTAGCGAGCGTGATCGACGAGGATGAAGGCGTCGGCGTTATCGGCTGTAATAAATTCTAAACGCGATCTAAGTTTACGTCCATATACTAGTTGCGTTGGTGAAGAGCCTGTGGTAGTATGAACGGAGTTCCTGTAATTGAACAAATATTGCAATAATTTAATCTTACTATCCCGTACATTACGACCTGTTAGCAGACTAGATTTGATGCCTTTTTTAATAACTTTCACCATACATTCCGCCTGACCATTACTGGCCGGGTGATACGGCGGTGACGTCACGTGTCGAATACCGTTTAAGTCACAAAAGGTATTAAACTCGTGCGAACAAAAGGATGTACCGTTATCACTTACGATTACCGTAGGTAATCCGAACCTTGAAAAAAAATCGCATAATTTATCTACGACAGCTAAAGATGATGTCGAGGTCCCCATATCATAGGCCTCCACCCATTTGGAGTATGCATCCACCACGATTAGATATGTGCGGTTATTTATTGGGCCTAGGAAATCTATATGGAGCCTGTAAAATACCGTGGGGGGTAGGTCCCAGTGTGCTAATGGGGCCCGCGCCGGAGATGGGCGTAACTGGATACATACCTCACATGAACTTATCATTCTTTCAATTGCTTCGTCTATACCTGGGAACCATAACCTTGAACGTGCCTCTGCTTTAGTTTTAACGATACCCAGGTGAGAGGTATGCAACTCGGACAAAACTTTCTTTCGCAAACTCTCCGGTATTACTACTTTGTGACCCCTCATAATACACCCGTTTTCCACAGATAATTGCGTACGACACAAAAAATATGGTTTTATTTTTATATCGTTAACCTTACGAGGCCAGCCATTCAATGTATAACCAATTACCTGTTGGAGAACAGTGTCTTTTTGAGTTTCGTCGCGAAGCTCATTAATTGAAATAGGCAAATTACCGTCCGCGACGAAACATATGTACGCAGCGCGATCCCAGTTGTTATCGCACGGGTCGTCCTCCCCGCCCCCTCGCGGCGGTAAGCAAGCCCGTGACAGGTATCCGCGCTGTTATCTGCGCTGCGTACGTATTCTATAATATAATTTACGTCACACCTGACCATAATGTGAGTATTACCGCACGCTACGCGTACGGTAAAACTCGCATTATGGCCAGGTGGAGACGTAAAATTGTGTACTCACCACGGGCAGTAAAAAAGAAAGCCCTCTATCGCATATTTACAAACCTCGCCTGCGGCTCGGGTCCCAAATACATGCGATTTCGGGCTTTCTTTCTTTTACAGTCCTTGGTAAGTAATGTACTATTTCAACACACCTGCTCGTAACGAGGTTTCAAATTATTTCAAATTTCAAATTTATTTATTGCATGAAAATTAACACTGACAGTTATACCTTACGTGCTAATCTGTATTTATACTTATGTTCTAACATGCTCTTTATACAATTATACATCTAGGTAATTGCGCCCATTGGTGCAATGAGTATATATATATATACATTATTCACAGGCAAATAAAAATTAAATACTGGCATTAAATATAGTTGAATTCAGAAATTATAATGGTGTCAATGATTTATAAAAGTAACTTATTAGTGTCACTACTTCCACCTTCATCAAGGATAAGTACAAAATAATTAGATAAAGTCAAGGTTCACAGCAATAATCAAGAATACAAAATAATTAGATATTAATAAAGTCATAAGTTTAAAGTTATACAGTTCCATTTGGGTATAGTCAAATAAAAAGATAAAGCTAATCAATAAAATGGTCAACTTATTCTATAGGTCAAGTAGTGGTTTTGTTTATATTATTACATGTCTTAAATATATTATTGCGCATATTAGGTAATAGAGCTAGGGGTAACGATGGTTTCAATGTAGCGATTTGATGCAGCTAGAAACTTAGCTTCCGCCGTTGAAAAGAAGTCTAGTTCGCTGTCACTATCCAGAATGTTGTTAAGCAACGTCAAAGCCTGGTGGAGAGGGGATATGGCAAGCAGGCTCGGCCGGCCTGGAGGCACGGCAAAGAGACCACGATTGCGGGTCCTAAGCTGTCTCGCGTAGGGACAGGGGACACGTATTGGTATTTGTAATAATAATGGAGGATTTGCTAATTGTCCTCGAACTAGGCGAACAAAATATTTTATTAGGTACATACTTCTGCGTGACTCCAAGGAAGTATAATCTACCATACCTAAAATGAATAGTGTGGGATAGAGAAAAGGATAAAAGCCGTAGAGTTTTTTATACAGGAATCTAATGAACGTTTTTTGTACTTTCTCAATTAGACAGGTGTAGAGCTTTTCATGAGGACTCCATATAGCAGCATTTGTTTCTAGCTTACTCCTAACGAATGCATTATAAAGGGAACCCATTTTGCATAGTATACTTATTACTAAATAGTTTCGCTTGACGCAAGACGAATCCGAGACATTTTCGGGCCTGGTTACGTTTGACGTTTGTACTCTAGTACCAAGTTGTACGTACGCAGACGAATCGTTGTAATTTAGTCGGGTATTACCTTTACTTTTTTTTAACTCTTTATGAGTTTACATTCTAAAAAAGTAAAAAAAAGTAAATATATAAAAAATATACACATTTACGATAGAATATAAATTATACAATCCTGATTGTGAATACGAATCATTTCAACTTATTATATTACTCGTAATACACAATAAATTACGTTTTAAACACGAATTGTCTGTTTTAATGTTGGCTGTTTGGCATTATACGTCCGCGCCTTTGCCTCAAGCTGCACGCACATCCAAAAAAGAAAATTGCGCGCCATTCATAAGTTAACCTCAATCATTGTTTATTTGTTAGATTTTTCTCATCGTGTTTTATTAATTTAAACAAATTATATTTTCAATGAATAAGAAGACAACTTTGGCGTTAATTTACCCTGTGGATATATTTAAAAATTGTGATACATATTATAGTAAAATGTCATCATAAAAATCTCGTGAGCAATACGTAAGAAATAAATACTATAATTTATTACACAATAAATGTGAAGTCTTTAATTTTATGAAATGATTTGAAAAAGAGTTCCAGATACTCAATAACATCACAAAAAAGGTTAGTTAAATTTAATTATCTTAGGTTCGTAAGTACCTGTATCCTGTAAACCTTCTGACAATTAATGTATTTATCAAAAGTTATGAATTATACTATTCTGTTATTTCCTCTCAAGTGTGTTGAAAAACGTCGTATGAAACGCGTGTGCTTGATCAATACATAAGCTCAGCTTCCTTATGCGCACTCACGTGCGTTCGTGCGCACAAAATCGCTTCGTATGTAATGATCAACTTAGCACACATGTATCATAATGTACTATATAGCCACTTAGAAACATTGCATATCTTTGCAGTCTATTCGCCGATACTTCTGGAATACCGCGCTGGGGATGAAAAATACTAGTCAGCGGTTTATGATCTGTACGTAAGACGAAAGGTATCGACCTCCCGTACAGGTATTGGTGGTATCTACGTATCCCAAATATAATACTTGTAGCTTCTTTTTGAAGCTGAGAATAGCGTTTTTCGGCCGCGTTAAGACTACGCGAAGCAAAAGAAACCGGCCTTTCGCTCCCGTCTGCTTCGACCTGTGATAAAATAGCAGATAAACCGGTCGGGGAAGCATCGACTGTTAAAATGACCTTCGCATTAGGGTTGAAATGCGCAAGTACCTGATCGGACGCTAACGCACTTTTAATTTTGCTAAATGCATTATCATGTTGGCTTGACCAATGCCACTTAATGCCCTTTTTTAAAAGGTCATACAAAGGACTAAGGATACTCGACGCTTCCGGAACAAAACTCCGATAATAATTAACGAGTCCTAAGAAAGACTGTAGCTCGTTTACATTTTTTGGTTTAGGGGCATTTACCATCGCTTCAATTTTATCTGTTGATTTTTTTAAACCATTTTTATTTATTATATATCCTAAGTACGAGACTTCGTCTTGAAAAAAAACGCATTTTTCCTTCTGTAAGGTTAACCCCGCCGATTGCAATCGCTTAAGAACTGCGTGCAACCGGTCCACGTGCTGTTTTTCGTCAGTACCTGTGATTAGTACGTCATCCAACAAACACAACACGCCGTCCATGCCCGCCAGCAGGCCCTCCATGGCACGCTGGAAGATCGCCGGCGCCGAGGCCAACCCAAAAACTAGCCTAGTATACTAATACAGACCTCGGTGGGTATTAATACAAGTAATATTTTGTGAGGCCTCGTCGAGCATGAATTGATTGTACGCCATCGATAGATCGAGTTTGGAAAATTGTTTCCCGCCACATAATTTGGAAAATAACTCATTCGCGGTAGGTAGCGGATATTGCTCGACGACCAACTGTTTATTAATACTCACCGAGTAATCTGCGCACAGCCTAACGGTCCCGTTCCGTTTTAATACGGGAACAATTGGCGAAGCATAATCTGAATGTTCGATTGGAACAAGAACGCCTAACTCGACAAGCCTATCTATCTCCTTATCGATCTTATCTCGCAACGCAAAAGCGATCGGTCGGGCTTTAATAAAAACTGGTTTAGAGTTTTCCTTTAATGTTAACTTAATTGTTGTTTTATTGTAACACCCAAGTGTATCCGAGAACAAGTGTGGATATTCTTTTTGTAACTTTTTTTCAACATTTCCGTCATTACAATAAAGTACAGGGGTTAATTGCAAATTAAATACAGAAATGAAGTCTCTTCCCAGCAGTGCAGGGCCCACGTCGCAAACTACATAAGCATTCAGTGAATGCGTGCTCCCCGCGTATGAAATGGGTATTGGAATCATTCCTATACACCTAATGGGTTCCCCAGAATAACCGTGCAGCCTTTTATTCGTGGGGCGTAAAGGAATATCGCTGAATTGCTTATTGTACGTATTTTGGTTTACGACTGTAACAGCACTACCAGTATCAATTTCAAATTTAAATTCTTTCCCGTGAATGGTTACCGTTTCTACCATAGGCTCTCCGCGAATAGAACGAATAAAGTATATCTTACCGTCGTCATCGCCCTCATCCTCTAGATCCATGTTTACGTACTTCACTTTCGTGCACATTCTACGTAAATGGCCTTTAATATTGCACTTTTGACGCACATAATTTGTAAACCGACACTCCGCAGGTTTATGATTGGTATAGCCGCAAACCGTACACGGAACCTTCGCGACACCGTCATTTTTCTTCGGTGTCTTAGATATCTTCAAGAGCTGATCAGCGCCGGATTGCGAGCTTGACGCAGCGGCCCCTGCGCTGGCACACCGAATCGTTTCTGTCAACTGAACCGCTTTAGCCAGGGTCAGACCCTTTAAATCCTGGGCATAAAGCTTCTCCTTTTCCCGGCCTGGCAACATGCCTATCAGAAACCTGTCACGTAGTGCCTCTTCCACATTTCCAAATTCACAATGTGCAGTCAGGCCACGGAGCCTCGCCGCCCATTGCGTGTGAGACTCGCCTGCTTGCTGTGACGCGGAGTAGAATATATGACGCTCGCCGAACCCTACCCTTGTCGGCGTAAAATGCGCGTCCAAAAATGCTATGATGTCCTCGAATGGCACGCTATCCAATGTCTTCGGCAAAGCCAAATCCTCAGCCATTTAAAGGTGCCTTCGCTGAGTGCGCTTAAAAGAATGGCCTTCCTCTTCTTTCCCGTAGCATCTGTAGTCCCGTCCAAATCGTTTGCTAAAAAATATTGCTGGATTCTGCCCTTGTAGCTTTTCCAACTTTGGCTAGCATGGTCAAAACTGGTTAAAATTCCGAAATTAGTTCCAGACATTTTTTTTTAGCACGGTACGGGTAGATTGCGCACGCGAGTCGCCACTGATAAATATGGGTGGGAGCGAGTGAAACCACAGACGGCCGTTAGCGCACTGACTATATTTGTATAGGTAACACGCATGTGGACGCAGCCACACGCACACATATATAACACTCTGAAACTAGCCGTATTCCAGAAAAGTTTATAGGACATTTTAGTATCTACATATGATCAGGGCCCTTATTCGAGATGCCAAACTGTAAGACGTTGCTCTCACAGTTGTCTCACTAGGTGATAGAGTGATACACCTAACTGTCAAGCTGTCAGTAAGTCTCGCTAGAGCGTTTTGTCTATGGCTATGGCCACCATTTTAGATATGTTGACAGGACGTAGGGAATCCCATGGCAGAGAGTTTGGTGGTTTTTTTTAGTAGGTATACGTAGGTATCGAACCATGGATGTATAAGAAGTGGATCTCATTCTTCGGTCACAAAGTGAGGCCGACAGAGAAGCTTATCTAAGGAAGCGTCTCGTTTTGACTAAGGAGGTAATGACGTCAGCAGACAATCAAAATGTGAATATGTGTCAAATGTGACAATTTTGTAACGAGTGCGAGTGAGGTACCGCCCCCCACTATTATGCTCTCTATCGGACCGTTTTTAGTACTTTTAAGGGTTCCGTAGCCAAAATGGCATAAACGGTACCCTTATAGTTTCGTCATGTCCGTCTGTCTGTCCGTCAGTCCGTCTGTCCGTATGTCACAGCCATTTTACTCGGAAACTATAAGACGAATAAAATAAAATTTAGACATAAGTTGTATTTTTCATGCCGCTATTTAATTATAGTCTGGCAAACCATTTTTTCAGTAGAAAAGCGCGGCAAATTCAAAATACGTACATGTGCCGACCCTTTGTGATGAGACACCGTGTTCGTGACGAACATTTCAATTCACATATCTTTTACATTGAATTTGTTTCTAGTGCATTTCACTCTCTCGTCTTAAGGGCGAGTGAGATAGAACTCCTGCAACGTTCTACATTGAATTTAAATTCGTTTTTATGGCATATGTCAATTGCCTCAACCAGATTATTTGTTACAGTTGATGACAGATCAGACGAAATATATCCGTTTCCTTTTTACACACCGTGAATGTCACGTAATGAAAGGGGTGGAAATACCAACTAAAATTAAAAACATAGAATTTGATGATCATTGCTGCTTTTTTCACTGATTCTTAGTGTTGTCATACTTTTGGTCGCTGTACATTGCTACTGCGTTCGTTGGCTGGACAGACTATATGTAGTTAAATTGAAGGAGAAAATATTTTTATGGGGGCGCTCCATGTAACTAAATTACAAAAAACAATTTTTCCCCTAATATCAACATGTTGCACATCAATCGATAGGTGTTTGAAAATAACATTGCGGTTTTTTTGAACATTTTGAAAGTAAGAAAAATTGAGTGAACCCCCCCCCCCCCCCCCCCCGTAACGAACCCTAAGTCCATATAATAAACTTAAAAAAATTTGAGAAGATTATATTATTTTTCTATTACATACTTTTTACGAAAATTGTTTTGAACATTTTCAGTTCAGCCATTTTTGAGTTATCTCCAAAAAACTTCTTCCATATGTATCAGATACGACCTTCTGGTATTAGTTTGGTTCTTATTCCATGGAAGGTACGGAACCCTCTATTATGCGTGGTCCGACACGCACTTGGCCGGTTTTATGCTACTCGCCTATGAACGACTCTTTTACTCGGTAATAATTTTCAACTGTGGCTAGGGCACCGAGTAAACAATAGTACTATACAGAGGTCCCTCTTTGTCGTTACGAATCATGTTGTCCCTTCTTCACGCATGGCAAGTTCTCTTTCTCACTTAGGCAAACGTATCGGATACTAGTTGTCAAATTCAATGACAGAAATGCACATCCTTGGTTAGGGACAAGGTTTAAGAAAAAGATTCACTTCATATAAATCCGTGATACGAACACAGATTACACCTTGTTAGCCCGCCCCACTGTAAATTTATCAAAAATCTTATCGGTTGGCTTCCATATAGCGATATAGAGCCCATCTTCGAGATCATGAAAAAATAAGTCTTACTAGGTCTTAAATGGGCGCTAGTATGTATAACACGATGTAAATTGTTCTTGAATAAATATCATATCATATCATATGGCGTCAAGTTGAAAATACAAGAAAATAACGTTAATTAATCAGTGGTTTTACCGCTCCAAATTTGTACTTACGGTAATGTCTACTTCAAATAACCTACATACCAAATTCCGGTGGGAGCATACAATATAGGCATGGTGAATTTTTTTCATGTATGGTATCAATCGATTCGTTTTGTTGTGAGGATCAAATGTCTATATGGGGCCAATTGCGTTAAAGCAACAGAAAAGTCAGAAATGAGACTTAAAGTCCGAGATTTGCATTTGTTACTCAAAACGCTCCAAAATGACGTGCAAAAGTGACGTCACGATCACATAGTTGCCCTGTTTAAAGTGTGGAAAAAATATGAAATTGCTATTTTTACAGTGAAATGTTGCGTTTATGTGTATGGTTGCCATACAATTTATTTTACAGTACAATGTTAAAAATCATTTCAATTCACACTTTAAAAAATCGTAAAATTTTGAAATTTTGCAGCTTGATATCTTTGAACCACTTCAAAAGAATTTATAAATTTTCACTTTAGTTGGATATATTGATCATTTTGCATCCTATCAACTAAATTTTATTGCATCAATCAATATGTGTCATCATGCCTATTTTAAGATTTGAATCTAATCGCAATTTTTGCATTTGTATTATTTTTGAGCTAACACTTCAAATTTTTTGACCATTAACTAGGCACTTCACCGCCTTATTTTAAATTTTAAACCGTAAAAGTTAACGTTGCGGGACAGTTTTGAAAAAAAATACTTTAAATAGTTTCAAATATTTACATAATTGGCACACGGATAACTGGATATCCATGTTTAAGTGGCTTATAGTTTAACATGCCGTTATAAAGTGTATAACAGGTATATGTTTTTTTTTTCCTCTTTTTTATTGTTTTTTTTTCTCTTGTTTTGATTAATGTATTCTTACTTTGGGGATGTGATCGTGGCGTCAATGCGCCGTGTCGTCAAATGATTGCAACGGAAGACCAGCGCTGGCCCTGCCGGCATTTAACGCTGAGTTGCGACGATTTCGTGGCAATTAATGTTTCGGGTTGTATATGTTATTGTTTATTATGTTTTTTGTAATTGTCATGAATAAATCTTTCATTCATTCATTCATTCATTCATGTTTCTAAAAGAATGCTTTAAATGTTCATCCTTATATTTTTTTATTTTTGAAAAAAAAATGGTATTCAATATTTATATGACGTTCTAAATAAATCAATTTTTTTTAACGTCGTAGAACGCAATTTTTTTTATGGAAGTTACAAAAACTATTTAAAACGGGGTATTTACCGTGGGTATTTGTTTTGTCGAGGTTCCGATATATATTATATGTATCGACATGTTAGAAACTAGCAAACGAGGATGGTGGCAGCATTTCTCCGCTGTATCGCAAAACTTATGAGTTGAGCGAGGAAGCTGCCAGCTCTTTGGTCACCAATTGAGTCGACGAGCCTCTTTTTGCGTTCTTTAAAAAGTTACTGAGCACTGGGTCCCCACGCGCCAAGGGTCTCGACTACGAAAGGTATAATTTTTTTATGGGTCTTCAGTTTTTCAGCTTCTTTGGCCATCGCACCTGCTTGTTTATTGGTTCCGGTGAAGTCTAGAAGCCGCCAGTGTGTCTACGCATATAGGATCCCACAGGCACGCATGTGGTATTTACTTACCCATATAACCATTTTCGGTCGCCGTTACGAAACATGTCGACACATTTTGCGTCGACACTATTATTTTCTAGTAACAAGTTCGGTCGCCGTGTGGTCGCCGTGTGGTCGCCGTTACCAGAAATGGCGAAGAGTCGACGCAGACACATTTGGTCACACGGTGTCGTCGCAGTGTCGTAACAATGTTCCCAGTTTGCGACTAGTTTTCAAGAAATCATTCGTTCAATCGTTCTTTTTGTTCGTTTCCATTGAGGAAGTGTCACCAGTGTCAGGGAAATAATAAATACTTATAAGTAAATCAAATGAGTGACGTTGACGCCATCATCGCCATCGATTTAAGTTTTTCCACAGACGTAAGTACGAGTATTAATTGTTATTTTTAATAGTAATATTGCCAAGATTATTATGGGCAATTAAACTGCTCGAGTGATTTTACGAACTTAGTCTAAAGTCATCAACGCGCCATCCTATTACTCTAGTTAGGCCAGAAATATATTTATTAACGACTCTGTGCAGTGTACACGACTGCTTTATTTAATGCATTTTTAGTGGTCTGAAGTATTCTTAGGCAGAATTGTAACTTTAAAAGGAACAAAAACGCATAATACACATATAAACTTGTTAGTTATTATGTATAAATATGTTTTAAGGCTAACAAATATTGCAGTCACAAAGTAGTCGCAAAGTTACCGGAATGTGTAGACATGTGTCGAGTTGTTACTAAAAGTAGAAACGACGTTACTAGATTTACAAAATGGCTCCTTGTACTTTTATGTTTTCAGATATTCTCAAAGTTTACCGGGCCATGCCTTGGACAGTAATCCTGACCGAAGAAGACAAAAAAAATGATATGTTATAAAAATATATTGAGAATAAAATGAAGTCTAACTGTAATATACTCGTACTGTTGCCTAGTATCTAATTCATATAACGTTAATTTGACCTATTTACGCCTATAATAACTATATCCACGCTATAATTAATTAAAACGTTTCAAATTAATAGTCTAAAATAAAATATAATATTATAGTACTTACTTGTGTTCGCGTTCTGTGCATTTTTTAATATTTTAACTTTTCTATAAAATGTTGACGAGTGTTTGTATGGTGTTTTTCGTTTATTATCACCCGGCTCGCTCATGATCACTTATTAGCATTACGAGCATGCATTTAAGGTAATGACTAATGGAACAGTTTGAGTATGTCTGGTATATTTTTGATTACAATGTTTCGAAACAGTGTCGTAACATTACGACACATTGTGTAGAGTTTATTATAAAGTGGTAACGAAGTGTCTACACCGTTACTACTTGTTACCGGATTTTGTTCAATGTTTTGACACCTGGTCACAAACTGCACGCAAAGTGTATAAACATGTTTCGACACAAGTGCGACCGAAAAGTGTGCACACTGCGTCGACACTTAGTTACTGAAACAAATCTAGTCGCATTGTGTGCACACTGTTACCACACGAAGAAACCAAAACTCAACACAGACACAAAGTGTAGGAACTGTTTCGACACTTCTGGTTTTATGTTACTACTTTGAAAATCCTGCGACCAGAATGGTTATATGGGTAAGTACCGCAATAACACCTGTGTGGAGCACAAACACGGACTCAAAGCCGGAATCAGATTTCAATCAATCAGGTGCCGGTCCAGGTACTATACGGTTTAAGACATTTATTTCTCAAAAAGATTTACATAAATCACTTACTGAGAAAACAATATTTATCTTAAAGCTAAATGGGTGAGGGTAGAATGCAAAAACTGGTGGACGAGTTAAGAACAAAGGCGCTCGGTAACACCAAGCGCAATGCAACAATGTAATGTTGTGCAGAGGGACCAGTTAAACCGAACTACCCGGTGCGTTCACTGGTTAACTTACATATGATTTGTGTGTATTCATTAAGTGCATATTTTGTGGAAAAGCCTTAAAAGACGTTTTTATTTTAGTTTTTAACTTTTTTATGTTATAGATTTTTGTACATTTATATATTTTTTCTTTTTCTTTTTTTTAAAGTATTTTAATTATTTAATGTTATTATTATTTGACTTATTTCTATCCATTAATAATGTCAATATTTCTGTACCCATCCTTTTCTATGTATATGAATGAAGGATGAGCAAGATGAGTAGAGAATTAATGTCATTATTACTGACAGTGTCTGGAAAAGCTGTCCACACTGTAAGCCGGTAGCCAGTGCTGCGGCTTAGGAGTGAGTGACTCATAAGAAATTTGGCACAATACGTCTTCCCAGCTCCATTGACAATTTGGATGGGTAAAAACATCCTAACCCGCCAACCACTTCACCAAGCTTTTTTGGCCTCCTCTACGCCCACAGTTCCATGGTTTGGGGGTGGGGGTCCTGTAAGATTTTAGTGACTTTACCTACGAGGCTGGCTGAGCTGTAGACGGAGGAGTGTCTTACAGTTGATGTTATGAAGCCGACTATTTCTTAAAATGGTCCTAAATCCTTATGCGCCCACCGGTATGGTCTTAAATTTGGTATTTTCTTACTAAACGGGTCTCATAGCTTCTGTGAAAATTTCGAGCAGTAAGCTCAAAAATAAATTAAGGCTCAACAAATTGCGATTTCAACTGGTCTTAAAACCTTATACGCCCACCGTAATGGCCTTAAATTTGGTAAGTATGTAGATTTTGTGGGTGGTTAAGTAAGTGGGCTTCGCCGTGTGTCAAAATTTAAGCGTAACGATAAATTAACGTATTAGGGTTCCGTAGTCAACTAGGACCCTTATAGTTTCGCCATGTCTGCCCGTCCTTCCGTCCGTCCGTCCGCGGATAATCTCAGTCACCGTTAGCACTAGAAAGCTGAAATTTGGTACTGATATGTATATCGATCACGCCGACAAAGTGATAAAATAAAAAGTGGATTTTTTTTATTAGGGTACCTCCCCTATATATAAAGTGGGGAGTGATTTTTTTTTCATTTCAACCCTAACGTGTGATATATTGTTGGAAATGAATAGGGGTTTACTAAAATAATTTTTTGATAATGTAAATTTTTTCGGAAATAATCGCTCCAGAAGTAAAAAAAAAAATGGGTCCCCGCCCTCTAACTTTTGAACCATAACTTTTAAAAATATAAAAAAAAACTAAAAAGTAGAACTTTATAAAAACTTTCTAGGAAAATTATTTTGAACTTGATAGGTTGAATAGTTTTTGAAAAAAAAAATACAAAATAATTTCTGAAATAAGTTTGTAATTTAACCGTATGAGCAGGAGTTTATTGTACCTGTAATTTCTACAAAATCACAATGAAATGAAGTGCTTTCAAATAAAGTAAAAACGGTGAAAATCGGTTCATGCAATAAAGAATTATCCCATAAAAATCATCTTCCATACTTTAAGCTCGCGCGCAATAGTTTACTTAATTTGCCGATAGATGTCGCTGTACGTGGAACGCTCATATCATATCCTACATGGCGGTGTTATTTTAACTCTTAAGTGGGGACACTTACTGTGACGGACGGAAAACTACGGAACCCTACACTGAGCGTGGCCCGAAACGCTCTTGGCCGGTTTTTTTTTGTATTTTTAACTTGACGCCACACATACTAGCGCCCATTTACGACCTTTAAGACTTATGTTTTTTTAATATCTCCGTGATGGGCTCTACAACGCTGTCAACGCTATATGGAAGCCGACCGATAATTTTAGATTTTTGATAAATTTACAGTATAGCCGGCACCAGTATCTATAATGTTTAAGTAGGTAGTGAAGTATCAGATGTCAAACAATCCTTTAAGGCACTGACTACCAGGCTACCGATAGTAATGATGGAGGCGACCTCTAGTAATTGCCCCCACGAAACTTTTGCGCGAAGTTGATTTCTGACTATTCAAACTAGGTAAGATACCTCTAGAAGTATTATATTAAAATTGATATGATTTGAAGACATTTTCACTGAGAGCACATTAATATTTATAATTTTTATGATTATTAATTGTAGGTATTTATTAAAAATATATAACTGTTAAAATATAATATGATTGGCATTACCTATTTTACCTAAAGTTCAATTAATATGCCATAAAAGAAATGTCGAGATCTGGCCGAGGAGCGAATGGATAAACATCTAAAATTGCGATGAGTTATAGGGTTCTTCCACCCTGCTGTTGAGAATATCTCTACAGTACCCTGCATTCACTGTGCTCTGCATTATTTTGTGTAATTTGGATGCTATGTTAGAGTAGATTTCCTCAGATTAAGCAAGCCACTAGCAATAAATCTCCTACAACGCCTTGACTGTATGCGGCTGTATAGCCATTCCCCATGTACATGTGCATACTACATGCGTAGACACACTGGCGGCTTCTCACCTCACCGGATCCAATAAACATACAGATGCGGTGGCGAAAGCAGCTGAAAAATTGAACACCCTTTAAAAAAATCGATGTTTAAAGAAACAAGTATGTATAGTTTAAAGTGCCATGTGTAACCATATCAATTCATTATATAAGAAATATAATATGATATAATATTGGAATATAACTTACACGTAAGTCAGTCAGATACACAATTACATTTACTTGCAGTAAACGTCAACTTCTTTTTTGAAATGAAGACCCATTGGTTTTCATATCCCGAGTCTCGTAAATAGTAATTCAAAACTTGGGTCTTGTTAGTGGCAATTAGTTATAATCATGAGGATTATGACTAGTACTACTGTGCACTGTATTTATTTACCTGATATCTTTATATTTCCATAACATCCTCAACTCTCAGGATTAGGAATACCTTTGTAATAGAAGAGTCTTACATTAAATTAGAATCTATGAAGAATATGTGTAATATTGTTTGAAGTGTCTAAAACCTTAGTTAAGTTAGGAGGCAGTAGTAGGAGCCAAGTTTGAACCCGCGATCCTTAGAGCGTAAGTCGGGCGTCTGGCCGCCAGGCTACCAGAGTTTGTTTTGATAATTACTATACTGTTGCTCCATTTTTCTACTATGTTTATCTGCGTGAAGTATCAAATGTCAAACAATCCTTTAAGGGCTTTAAGGCACTGACTACCAGGCTACCGATAGAAATAACGGCCTCCTAGCCCAGTCGGTAGTGACCCTGCCTACGAAGCAGGAGGTCCCGGGTTCGAATCCTGGTCAGGGAATTTGTTTGTGTGTTTATCACAGATATTTGTTCCTGAGTTATGGATGTTTTCTATGTATTTAAGTATTTATCCATATTTATCAAATATATATATATATCGTCTAGTACCCATAACACAAGCCTTACTGAGCTTACTGTGGGCCTAGTTCGATTTGTGTAAGATTCATTTATTTCTCGAATTTAATTTCTTCTCTGATGTTTTTGAAATGCCTCAAACTTTCCATAGACGTTGACGTAACAAAGACTGCAGCACTATAAGTAGGTATTAAAACAGACAGAAACATTGCAAAATTAAATAATTATATTATTAGTAGTTAGGTTTTCTTATTAAAATTATTTTCTTGTGTGTGAATGCTTTTTCACCACATCAGCACCACCGCCTATCTTGATTTTTTTAAAGCGTCAGTAAAATTGTTTTTTTTTTCACAAGGGAGAACAGTTATTACTTTACGTTATAGAACGACGATTTTGAACCATAAATATTTGGCAGAATTAATTTGTTTTGTTTTATGTATTTACCTAAGCTTGTATTTTTTTGCCGTGGCGTGGTGAAAAATGTTGTAATACTCTCGGCAGCAGTTTGTTTGCTTCTAGTGCCCCCCGCAACGCTCAAGATACAACTTTATTAACCATACACTAGTTATAATTTTGTAATCATTCCCTTTTTCGGGTCTCGATATAAACACGTGAGATAGATATCAAGGTTGTATTCTTGATATTATAATTTATTTACACTAAACCTATTCTACATAATATTGGATCTACGTGGTCGGTTTACAAGTCAATATATTGTTTTATTTCTTGTGACAAAAACATTTATTGGTTACAAGAAATCTTAAAATCATTCATACAAGTCATTTTTTATTCAATATGTAATATTTGTCACATATCTTTTACCCAAAGCACAGCTTTTACTTTGACGAAACCTCGTCATCGTTGCTACACCCAAAAATGCATCGTCAAATCTAAAAAAATGCTTGTAAGCCGTCTATGTAGACTACCCTAATTCTAGCCTAGTATTGTAGCACGAAAATACACGTATGATTTACACACATACTCATACACGTATTTAGTTTCAGAAGACATTCAGAGATGTCGCTTTCAAATGAGTTTTCATAAAATGCTTCAAGGCTCTCTTTACCTACTAGAGGTAAACAAATGCCTTACGTGGGATTCCCATAATTTACTGACGTCAACGTCAAAACAATAAGATGGCGCCCATGCCAATAGAGAAATTCCTCTAGTGAGACCTATTGATTTTGACGTAGGTGGTTAGGTGAATCAACTGTCACAAAAGTGTGATATCATAGTTGTCTCGCATGCGACTGTCAGTTATGCCATGTCGAATAGACTCCCAGGAATACACTGTTAAAATCTGTCTAGTTATATGGGCCCACGGTGTATAACTGCATGAAATTAATTCCTTGCAATATACTTAAACTTAAACTACAACAGGGTCACAAAATAATAAAAAAAGAAAAACTATTACACCCTATTAAACCTCAATTTGTTTTCGTTGTAAAACGAACTTAAGCACCTACCTAATTTAGAAAAGATAATGTATTTTCGCAAAAACATATTGTAAAATCTCATGTGGAAAGGGGTAAGGAGGAAGTCAAAGATAAAATCACCAACGCGGGCGAAAAATTATCAAAAATCTGTGCCATAATAACCGGATACCCCGTAAACGCAACAAATTAGCTGATGAAATAAATTATCAAGCATTGATAGCTACATTATATTAATCTGCTGATTGCCGATTGCTTATCATCAAGTAAGTAATTAACTGCAGGTGTTAGTCCGTGTTGAAGTGTCCAAGATGAAGTCTGCTGTGTTGGTGTTTGCTGGCTTAGCTCTGGCTACCGGTAAGTATATAAAAAAATCGGCCAAGTGCGAGTCGGACTCGCGCACCGAGGGTTCCGTACAAACCTGTAGGTATATAGGGGTAGAAATTTAAAATTATTAAAAATATTTTTATTATACGATGTAACTAAAAATTTACGGTTTTCGCAATTTTTCCTTTATCTGTGCTATAAGTTGTTACTTCGTACCAAATTTCAAGTTTCTGAGTTCACGGGAAGTACCCAGTAGGTTTAGATTCCCTTGCGAGTTTCGAAAATTTGCGGAAATTTGCGGCATAAACAGCTGTATCTTTTGATTGCGTTGGCTTAGAAGACAGTAGACCTGAGTATTTGATTTCAATTTCAGCTTGATACCTCCACGCGTTCCCGAGAAAAAGGGTCTTGACAGACAGACAGACGGACGGACGGCCAACAAAGTGATCCTATAAGGGTTCCGTTTTTTCCTTTCGAGGTACGGAACCCTAAAAAGCCATAGTTCGAAACAGGTTACCGAATCAGAATCCATTTACTCGTTTTCGTAAATGTTTACTAACTATGTGACTAGAGTAACAATTTGGTTGTCATTTTGTTTATGCTTTAACCACATAAATATTGACCCAACGTCTGCCTATCTAAAGGCTACGATACACCCATCAGTAATAGTGTCATTATTTCTGTTTTTGTCTTCTTCTTTCTCATCGCCACTTCCCGTTTCACTGGGTCGGTTTGCTTAAGAGTCCGGTAACGATTTGAAGGAATCGCATTTAATAAGATAGTTTGAAGTTTTATTATAGCAAAAAATTAATTTGGGTCTATATGTATTAATATTTAATACCCTAAAACAGAATCCTTACAGAGCTTGTTTAGTGAGGATGATGATTCGTGCAATCTTGTCGTTGATTATTAGTTATTATTGTTTATGGCCCCTAATATGTTTTATATTATTTGATTAAAGCATGAAGTACGGTTTATTTCTATAATTTTACTTTTCTAAAATGCTTTAATTCCTTCCCAAAAATATCACCTAAACTTTTTCATAAAATTGCTCTAGCTAAACATCTCTAGCTAAACATACTTTCCCTTAAAAAATATGTATGAAAATGAAAAAAAAACTGTTGCACTTATTCCTCAGAAGACTCATTTTTCAACGTATTTATGTATTTTACGTACTAGTATAACTTAATTTTAATCAATATAAACCTTACTCTTTTCACCTCTCCATGCAAAAATCGCGAAATAGGTAAATAACTTATGCTTAAATGAAACAAGATGTAACTGTTACGTTTTAAGTCCTAATTAGTCTAATTACGTACAGTTGCATACACTGCTTTATCTACACTCATATTATATATTCTAAATGAAGTGTTCGGAAACCATAGAATGACCGCCATTACACCGTCATCTAGACACACGGCAGTGTGTCCGCCAAGTTCGAGCAAAAAAAAGCGACACACCGGCCGTGAGTTATATTACACGAACCATTTCGGGCCAATTTCGACCACCCTATAACTCAAAACATATTTTATCTACGCATATGAAATTTCGAGTGTCTGTTGACATCCCCTTAATTGTCTAGAATACAAAATTTCATTATTCTACCTATAGCAGTTCTTGAGATATTGACGTCAGAAAATCGCTATTTTTACTATACACTCACTCACTGACTCACTGACTCATCAAAAACCTAGACCACTTCCAATGGTCGTACTGACTTGAAATTTGGCATGGAGATAGGTCTTAAGGTCAAAATAAAGGGAAAAATCTGAAAACGGCCAAGTGTGAGTCAGTTTTAAAAATAGCGAAGGTGTAACTTTGTTCTACTATGAAGTCATAATGAACTAAATGGGTCTATCTTCCAATGGTCGTACCGACCTGAAATTTGGCTCGAAGGTTTGTCTTTAGGTCGAAATAAAGTAAAAATCTGAAAACGGCCAAGTGTGAGTCAGTTTCGAAAACAACGAATGTGTAATTTTGTTCTACTATAAGTAGGTATGGAGTGGAAATGAGATAAGACTTATTTAAATTTAGGTACATACCAATTTAAGACAATACATGTTTGTCTTAAAGACAAGAACAATAAAATTGTTCACCACTCTGTGTGTGTCTGTTGCGGGAACCGAACCCACGATTTACGAAGTGCAAAACAGGTCACTAGGTACACTAGGTGCGCTAAATCAGTCAAACAAAAATGAAAAGACTATTCTTTCTCGCATAGTCTAAATAATTTCTAATTTTACAACTAATAAAATCGCAGATTCAAGAACATGGAAATCATATATACTCTAAGATGGAATTATATATACTACTGCCCATCTCACCCTCCGATACGCCACGGGATGAGATGGGATGGTGCACTTCTAGGGCTACATAATAGGCCACCAATTATAATACCTACTGGTAGGTAGGTATTACCAAGTTATTAATTATCTACATATGTAGGTAGCGTACTTACAAACAGAATAAAGTACGTTATTGATGTATGTAATTATATGTAAGTAGGTACATTTTATAGGTGTAGGGAGCCAGTTTATTTGTAAAAATCACCTATAAATAAATAGTAAAATAGAATTAGACGCTTAGTATAAAGGGTTATAGTATAAAGTACATACCTAAGTGGAATGAGACATTTCCTAAAGCAAAAGTGATAAAAAATAATAAAGAACCTACACCTAACAAAAATAAATGAAATCCCATCAAAAACATAAATGTGAAAGGCTGCCAAGTTCGATACTATGGGATTGCTTCGCCTATAAAAGAAGTGAGATCTGAATAAGTACCAAGTTCCATAAAAATACCTCAAATCATAAATAGTTATAGGAATGCACACTTGATTTCCAGCAGTTTTTAAGGTACATTTTGAATAAGTATCACGTTACATAGAAATACCTAAAATTATAATAGTCAGAGAAACGCACACCGGTTTTTTTAGCAGTTTCCTGATAACATTTATTATTTACAGTACTTTTTTGGCAAGTTTTAATAGAAAATTATATACTTGACACATTGCAGTCCAAAGGTGTCGATTCATTGCATTGAAAAGGTGTGTGGTGTGTGAAAACTTGCCAAGTAACATCATTAAAAAGTACTGAAAATAATAAATGTTATCAGGAAACTGTTAAAAAAACCGGTGTGCGTTTCTCTGACTATTATAATTTTAGGTATTTCTATGTAACGTGATACTTATTCAAAATGTACCTTAAAACTGCTGGAAATCAAGTGTGCATTCCTATAACTATTTATGATTTGAGGTATTTTTATGGAACTTGGTACTTATTCAGATCTCACTTCTTTTATAGGCGAAGCATTCCCATAGTATCGAACTTGGCAGCCTTTCACATTTATGTTTTTGATGGGTTAAGTATTACAGTCATTTTACGGGCGGCTAGTATGGGGAATTGGAAATAATTAATAATAGCTAATATTTTTAGTGTAACGGATATATCATAATACAAGTAGTATTTACGCAATGAAATCCTACAAAATATCGTTATTTGCTAACCGCCACAAATATGTACACACATATTACAAGCGTTTTTCTTATAGGATTTTAATTAATTTATCATTTCTAAGTCATTTAAAATGTGTAAGAACAAACTACCAATTATTACTATTTGTTTCTAACGAATTAGGATATATGTATATCGCCCGCGCCGTACATTTTGTTATTTATGTGGTTTTACATGGACATGGTTTCTTGTTTTTCGCTTTAAACAGAAGGAAGACTTAAATATCGTCATATTTACAAATAAAAATAATTGATATTATTGTAAATAAAAATATACAATTTTTTATATATATTTTTTTTACCTATTTGACTACTTCCGGGTGAAAAGTTGGTAGGATTTTTGCATATATTATCAATAAATATTCCATAAGAATGAATAATAAAAAAAATCTGGCTATTATAAATTAATGTTTGACGCAACCGTATCTTTACTGTTCTACATGGCCAACTCGCTTGTGCCGGCGGTCGCGCGGGCGCGTGCCGTTGGTCAGGAAGGAGGACAAGATTTACATTATGTTATCAAATCGATGTTCGGAATTTTAAACTCATAACGTATCAATATATGAGCATGTAAAGTTAAAATTACGTTACTGCCACAGATAAAAAGCTTATCATAGTAAAATCAGTTGTGGTAATGCTAGCCATTGTCTACCGTTTTTGAACACGTTTTAGAGGACTTACAATGTGAGTGTAGATAAAATAAAAAATCGTTCCACTTATACAATTTTAAAAGAAACATTATTTCAAAATATGTATACAAACTGATAGAAGTTTCGTTAATAGTTACTGCAAAATAGTATCAAAAAGTTGAGCGAAATCGAAAAAATAGTTTACCGGACTCCTAATAAATCTTGAGGCGCCACTTGCTCCGCTGATAAACGTCGTCGGAAGCCTGAGTTCCGTCACATCCCTCCGGACATCGTCATTCATTCATGTTACGAGTTGGGACATTTGCTTCTTATTTATCAACTAGTAGTTCGCCTCTGAGAACTCGCGATTTCCTTGCAAATGAGTTGACCAATATAACAAGACCATTATGATGATTGTTTTGCGCCTTCTAGCGCCATTACCCTTTGAGCGATCCTGATCAGTGATCATACACGAACTCTCAAATAATATTGATCTCTGCTACGCCCCCAAAAAATCATAAAGTTCAGAAAAACGTTTGTTATTATGTTATTTGTTATTTATTTATTTACATATAATAAATAAATACATAGCATTACAGTATCCCAGGACACCAAGACACTTATATACAAGTCACAATATCTTATAAACTAAAAATATTAAAATTACCAAATAAACATGTCATCCAGTACAATAAATTCAAACAACTATAAATGTCACCAGCTGTACATAAAAAATCTAATGAAACAGTCAAAAATTAACACAATCTTTTACAATAAATAAATTAAACAGTAAAATAATATATATTAAATATTCAGTCGTAAGTTCGCAACAATAATTAAAAATATATATTTATTTATTTTACGTTACGTTACGAAAGTTATCGCTATTCAAAATCAAAAAGCCGCTAAGTCGCTAAGCTGACAGTTCCGTTCTGTCCAAAATTTTCTGTAAAAACTTCACTTCGCTTACGCTCCGCTCGTTCGACCAGTTGGGACTTTTGCTTCTTATGTATCAAATACAAGTAGGTATATTGACAAGTACAGATTCTAAACATAGTCATGTTTTGTCTGGTTACCATATGGGAACCTCCGGTTTTACCTCTAGATAAGGCTACCAAAATTAGTTAGGTATAGTCTGTCTGGCTGCAGTAACAGTGGAAGTAATAAGCTATACTCATGCCTTTTTAGGGTTCCGTAGCCAAATGGCAAAAAACGGAACCCTTATGGATTCGTCATGTCTGTCTGTCTCTGTCCGTCCGTATGTCACAGCCATTTTACTCGGAAACTATACGTCGTATCTGAATAAGATTTACACATAAGATGTATTTTGTATGCCGCTACTTAGTTATGGAGTTAAATTTGAAACAAAAAATATTTTTAGGGGGCGCTCCATAGATGTAACTAAATTTCAAAAAATGTTTTTTAACCAAATATCAACATGTGACACATCAATCGATAGGTCTTTAAAAATAACATTGAGGTTTATCTGACCATTTTGTGATTAAGTGAATATTTTCTGAAATAATCGCTTCGAAAGTCAGAAGAATTGTGTAGTCCCCCCCCCGGTAACTTTTGAACCGTAAGTCCAAAAAATATGAAAAAATTTGAAGCGATGTGCCTTGTCACATACTTTCTACGAAAATTGTTTTGAAATTTATCGGTTAAGCCATTTTTGAGTTATCTCCAAAAAACTTCTTCCAAAGGCATCAGATACGACCTTTTGGTATTAGTTTGGTTATTATTACATTGAAGGTACGGAACCCTCATATGCGTGGTCCGACACGCACTTGGTCGGTTTTTAATGGTGAGGGTACTAGCGTAAGAAAAAGACGGTATTATTATCTCTGTCTATGCTTGAAGTAAGACAGACCTTGGCCAAACTATATACGATAGGTCTAAAAGCAAATATTCAATTTTGTATAATTTGACCTCAATCAATTTTATCCTGGGATTTCAGCTCTCCCTACCCAAGACCCTGTCATCAGAAAGCTTGAGCCTGGACCCCGCTACCAACATGTGGTAGACGGTGAGGGTCAACTTCACCTCGTTGATATGTGGCAGAAGGCCAGTGATATCAAAGAGTCCGCCAGATACAACCCTGACTCGCAGAACATCTACCATCTGTTTACAAGGTAAGAAGATATGGAATAAGAGCTGGCTACGTCAGATATGAGTAATGAGAGCAATAAAACCCGTCTGGTTAGATTGCTATACTATCCTTATTGCTAGATCCGGGCATCTGGCAGCTTTTAATAGGTAAAGGAGTGACACTTGCAAAATGTTAGAGTTGGAAAATAGTAATACCAAAATAAGTAAAAACTGCTGAAGTTGTCTCAGTTATAAATGACAGGGCATATATTTTATAACATTAGAACAAAAAAGATTGCGTATTATTGCGGAAACTAAAACAGTAGGCGACAAACTATGAATTACATTATACGTCGTTTGACACTACGTTCACCAACATAAACTTTTGGCGATGACATAATCTAATTATTGATTTTTATTTATTTTATTTATTTATTTTATTTGTTCAACAAATTACACAGTATGACAGTTAAACCAATTCACTGTGGAATTCATATAAAAGTGTATACAATTATGTAATCAATAATATAACAAAGACATATAAAATACAAATCTAATATATAACAGTCGACTCACGTTTAACTTCATACACTCACTACAGACACTGATATAATTTCTTATAATATTGCATCAAATCCAGAACTCAAGGAATTGTTTTCTATAAGTGGTTTGCATTCTTTGACCTCCACCACTTTACAGCTGCCAGATGTCCATTCACATTTCGGTGCGGTCACCATTGCCTATCGAAGCCCAGAATCCCATGCTTCAGTCCACCGAGAAAACTTCGACAGTTGAAGCTGATTTAAACCAATTATGTCTAATTTCAAGGTTAAACCCAACCGTGAGCCAGCCAATGCTGATCGGCAACGCTGGTCTTCTTGGGCTGACCAACTACGACCCCCGAAGACGCACCATTGTCCTCCTCCATGGTTGGAACAGCGGACCCAGCTCCGACTTCAACACCGTCCTTATACCTGGTAGGTAGTTACTACTAGTTAGCAGTCCGCCTTGGACTGAGAACTCGCGATTTTGTTGCAAACGAGTTGACCAATACAAGACCCTAATGATGACTTTTTCTTTCTAATCTCTTAAATTATATCGTCGGTGAGATTGCCAATTCCGTTATGTGAATTTTAGCAACTTTACAGGAGAGATAAAAAAACGTTTATCATACTAACGGCCTCAAATAATTTCATGAATAAGTTTTTACGTAATGTCTAAAAATCCAAGAATTATATTGTCTGTGTTTAATAAAAAATTCGTTTATTTAAAAAATATATATAATTTTTTTTCTTATATTTGTGCACATATGGAATTTGGTTTTGCTCTCACAATATACGTATGTGTAACTTATGCACATAGGGATATTAATTTTTAGTTCATGTTCGGAATGCCAGGTTCCGTTATGTGTTCTTTCGAAATAAAACAAATAAAATCGTCTTAAATTTTATTACTTTTTCAAAAATAATCTTCAAAATAAGTAGGTACCTATTGGGGAACAGAAGAAACGTAACTATGAATAATCATCAAAATCAGTTAACATACGTATAAACAACACACATTCGAGCTTTTTTTCTTAAGGGACAATGAAATAACTGGTTTAGTATACCTACTAGTTTACTGCCTTACTAGTTTAGTATAAAAACAACCTGAAAAATTAAGCAATGGTTATATTTAGTCAGTCGTGATGAAGATTATCGTAAAAATAATGATGGTCCCTATGCATGTATCTTTTCAAAGATTGTCAAACTTGCTCTTCTCGATTTTTTGCGGGGAGTTGTATAGCTTTGAAAGTGTATTAGAGTTTATGTGTTGACGCTGAGGTAGTGGGCTCCATTCTTCAGTATGTTAAACTGTTAAACTTCTGTTCGTAACTTATAATAAATTGAGCCATTTTTGTATAGAAGGCCTCTTATGTCTGTTACCGTTGGATCCCCAACTTTTTTGCCTGGCCTGATTGATGAAAATTGGCATATTTTTTCATAGTTTTTTTTTTTTTTTTTTTTTTTTTTTTTTTTTTTTTTTTTTTTTTTTTTTTTTTTTTTTTTTCACACAACAACACATAACAGTAAACATATAATAAACACTAAACAACTTAAAACTAGAGATAAAAAATTTGGCCCAGATCGTTGTCAACGGGCAGGGTGCCCAGAAGGCTGGCCGTATTGCCACGTTGAATGGCGATAGCTATACGTTGTGCAAAATAGTAGCCAGCCCTCTGGTCACAAGAGGCTTCTATTAGGCGCGCCGATAGATCTTTGTATAGTCGGCGCGCGCTTGGCCCCCACGGCCCCAAAGTTTCAACCCCAAACGCCGCAAATATGTAGCTACTTCCTAGAGCAACATACTTGCGGCGCTTGAGGTCTTCGGCCGAGGATGCCGCGGCGCCAGCATTGATTTTGGTGCCTGAAATACGGGACGGTGCCAAGGTATCAACGCAGGTAGCGTCCCAAACTAGCGGCCGTCCCGCTAGTTTGGGACGGCCGCTTTATAGTTTTTAAAAAATGTGTAATCTAAGTGATGGACATCATATGGTCTTGAAGGCCGGGCATGTCTCATTATATTCAAGTAATCATTAGCCGTGTAAATAGGAGCCTTAAAGAGACCTTCTAACGTAGAATGTACACTGTCGACTTCCATCATAGTATGTCCTTTTTCGAGAATAATTTGTTCTAGTTCGACGTTTGTTTCAATTGACAAGTTCAATAGAGCAGCACGGCTAGCACGTCTTACAAGAGCGACTTAAGCCGCGAGTAGGGAAAACCTTCCCGCGCCTGTCAAAAATCTCGCTTCCGGTAGCATAACATGCACCCGCGGCTGCAACTGACACGAAGAGAACTCAAAGTTGTGCAAAGGATTTTAGTTCAAAGTCGCGAGTCACTGTCATTTTATGACAGTGGCATTTGATCGCGATTCTGTCGCTTCTTTTACGCGCAAGTTGTGCTGCCAACTAGCGACAACGCAAGAAGTCGCGCAGATCTGTCTTTTGTCACGTCAGTCTCGCGTAAGACGTGCTAGCCGTGCTGATGACAGTATTTTGTTTCTGTTCTGGTATGAGCATCCATCCGATATAAGAATAATTTTGTTGTAGCCTTGGGGGATTTTCTTTTTAAGAAAATATATCAGACAAGAAGTGAATTCATTTGCAGTGACTCCGCCGTCACCCTCATGCCAAACATATAACTGGACATTTTTGTCATTATTACAGTAGATGCTGAAATTGTGAAGTTGTAGTTTTTGTTTGTAATACTGAACCGATACTTTTAACTTGGGACACAATAACACTCCTTGTACATCCATCGTAACAACAAGAACTTCTGAAGAGCACATACCCAGGGCTAGCCTCTTGGCAGCATAGGCTTCCTCTTTTTTGTCAATGTGTAATTTATATTCTTCCTCAGTAATATTGTTCTCTTTGAAAGAAACACAAGTGTCACATTGATCCTTTCTGGGTTTGTAAATTGAGATCCTTTCTAACTTGAGAACTTTTGAGAAGAGAGTACGATGTGCTGGAGATTTCCCGTGTTGAAGGCACCATTTCTTGTAAACACGGTAAAGATGTGATTTGCTGTGAAAGGTACTTTCAACATACACTCGCTTAGATGACCTTCTACAATAGTGGCTGGGCACTTTAGGTAGCAAATCCAACCATTCTTTTACCACACGTGATTTAGGGTTCAACAACTGTATTTCGGGTACATTGTCTTCCTCTCTGATTTGTCCTGTTGTATCATTTGCGTTCTTTAAATGTCCCGAGTTTAACGACTTCGTCCAGTCAGATAAAGTGTCGTAATTAATATCCAAAGTACTGATAAAGAACTTCTTACAGACCCTGATTAACTCATTTTTCTCGTTTGGTAATTTGTAATCATACCCTATTTCTTTTGCAGTCGTGTCTTTTGAATCTTTCCTTCGTCGTATTATAGGCCGTACTGTTACCAAATTTTTTATGTAAGCTTTTTTGCCATTCCACGAATCTAAGCTCCAAAAGTATTCAAAAATATTCTCCCGTTGATTCTCCGAAACTTCACCACAAAGAAAACTTCTATCTGTTTTTACTATAGCATCATGGGGACAAGGTTTTTCTTTCTTGAATCTCTTGGCTTTCTCAACAAATTCATAACTACAGTGTCCATTCTCGTCATTTACTCTTTTTCTACCGGTGTACTTCTTCCCGTTTAGCCTCTGGATTTTATTGAAATCCCGACTTTTTCTCTTGTTATAAACTTCAGAGTCATTGTCATCGTCAATTGATTTGTCTTGGTGTTCCACTTCTCGTAGTTCACCAGTTACTTCGTCAAGATAAGTCATCTCTGCATTATCAATTTCATCGGTAGCAGTGGAAAGTGCAAACAGCCCCGTTTGTTCATCTAGCACCAAGTTGCAGTGCGAAGAAGAAGTACTAAGAGATGGAAAATCATTGTTATGATTAGGCTGTACAGTCTCAACAACATCTTCAGATGGACTAGCTATCATAAATGATGGCGGATCTTGTATCCCATCGAAAGAAAAATGCGGATCAAAGCTATTGTTGCATAATTCTTCAAGACAGGTATTTATCACAGTGGAATTTAGCGAAACCCGGTCACGTTGATCATTTTGACCTGTGTGGTGATAGGAATCACTTTCAATAGTCGGCACGAGCCTTGGGGGACTGCGAGTACTTGTGTTGTGGCAGTGAATTGGTCGACTGTCTCTTGGACTATATGAATTTGGTATGAAGGTATCAGAAGAGAAATGTGAATCAGGTGCGTGGCTACTTATTTGTCCTGTGCTAAGATCAATCAGCAACTTAGACCGCCAGTGTTTACCCTTTTTAGACATAATTTCTATTTATTTTATATCTGTGACTAACCTGCAAACAAAATGTTGAATTTAAAACAAAAAAATAACCCAATTATTTAATTGGCCAAGATGCAGTTAAAGGTTGTCTAAGCGTACATATTATATATATACATGTAGATCATTTGTGTCTAAACTTAATGGATAATTATGCTAGAACCATATTTATTAGACTAAAGTATTGTTCTCTTTTCAAACTAAAATGTATTTTCCACTTGACGATCATAATATAAATGCATGAAGATTTATATCGTTTAATCTATAATGTCAATTTATATTATGAAATAAATAAATGTATCTGTCTAAATCTATCTATCCAAAATATTACAAAATGGTTGCTTAATAACGTATAGAACGTTAATTATTAATATATTTCTATAAATAAATAATGTCAATGTTTCTATATAAACAGAATTAAAGGTAGGTTACGTACCCACATATTGCAAAGTTAATTGTTAACTTACTATTTAAACATTATTGCACCAAAATAACATGAATAGTGTATACATGAGCAGATGACAGGTAAATTGACTTTAAGAGTATTACTAGTGATAGTAGTAAATGGTTTTACTTACCGTTATCCAAAATTGTTTGGAGAAAAGACGTTTTTTGCGCTAAGTTCACAGTTGTACTGAGTAAGTTGTTGATAATATCAATGTCGTATTGTGACGGTAGATATTATCTACCGTCACATTACGACAAAAAAATCACGTACGTGCAGCGATAGTTACCAAGTCAGTTGAAGTTTAGAGACAACCAAATTACGTATGTGCTTTTTTACACATGAGTGTTTATTTTTTAAGGTACAATCACAAACGTGAATTGTCAAAAGCTGATCCAAGTTGAATTTACATATATGGGTCTTTGCGTTAGATGCAGAATTCAATTTCGGTTCCAAATATGTGAAAAATTTTTTTTTGATAAAATGCACATAACGGAATTGGCAATCTCACCGACGATATTGAGCTCTACTACAACCCCAACAAATTTGATATAGATCAGAAAAACGTTACTATTAAAGTAATCGCGCGACAACTATTTAAAATCAAAAAGCCATCGAAATGCACAGACGTCTAGGTAGCCAGTTGACAGTTCTGTTATGTCCGAAGTTTTCTGTAAGAACTTCACTTCGCATACGCTCCGCTCGTTCGATTAATTATCTATTTTCCGTACTGAATCGCATATAGTCAGTCTCTATTCCAACAGTATCTGGCTGCAAACATATACAAAATACTCTCTGTACAGAAACAATGTTAGGCATAGGTACTTATTCAGCTGGTTTGTAAACTCGTTTTGAGCTTTTATTTACTATTGCCAAAGTATAAGTAAAGTATAAGGTGCTAACAAATTAGTCACGGATATTTTTACCGCTGATAGTACTCGGTTCTCGGAGTATATTTAAGTATGAAACATCATAGGTTTAGTTATGTTTTTTTTGGAGAAAACTAGGAAACTAATTTTCTACGCTAAAACACCCTGTTAATAAGATAATTAAATGAGACCTCTTTAAATCCGAATCATAGTGACATTTAAGAAAAATAGTTATTTGTTATACAAGGGTGCAAAGTTGTATTTTAACCGCGAGTGTGGAATTGAAGCACGAGCTAGAGATTGGATTCTAGGTTTGAACTACGAGATAGCGAATGGATTCTATGGTTGAACCGCGAGCGAAGCGAGTGGTTCGAAAATAGAATCCTGAGCGTAGCGAGTGTTGCAACACACGAGACGTAAAAATAACTTTGCAGCCGTGTGTAACACAAATCTTTTCACCTCACTAAAGCGAGGAAAATATAGCCAGCCAACGAACGCAGTAGCTATGTACATCAAACAAAACTTAAGTTTGTTTGAACGTCTGTCGCGCGCTTTTGTACGTCATTACAAAAATTGTAATTCTGCATTGAATAATAAAATAATTGATATTTCTGATATATTTATGACTTTTCAATGAAAAAGAAGGTGCGCAGAAATTAAAATAACCAACATATACAAATGACAATGATGATTATGCGGTCATAATACAATAGTAGAAATCCAGGAAGGAATGAAACATTGATACCTACTTACATTGATTGCTAAAATCATAAGGCCAGTCGAGGGAAACGAGTAACTACTTATATCTATCAGAAAATACAACTTTTCAGTTTAGAATGGAACAGGATTAGCTTCATTGTCTGTATGAATAAGAGTCATGTTAATTTACATATATTATATTATTCAGTATACTCCTATTTATTATGATTTCCTTTTATCATTTCGTTTGACGACTATATTGGGTAGGTAGGTACTTATTTAATCTATTGTACGAATTGTATAATTGATTAATCAATAAACGCAAGTGAGATTTTGGTGTTTATTTATTTTATACATAGCTTAGGTACCTACATGAAGGAAAACATTACAAAGGCTTCATAACAGACTATTCTGTTGTAGGTAGCGGGATGTTTGGTGCTTAAACCTGTTAAATTTTACTGTTTTCTTGCTTTGTGACAATATGCAGCACTTGCTCCTATGCAACAAACGATCTTGGACTTCATTTATCACTAGTTTTCGCTTCAATTATTCGATTTAACACTGAAAGAAAGAACTTGAAATTATAATTGAATACAAAACTCTACATAACCTCAGTCACATATATCACGCTAAATGTATTACACCTATCGTAAGTACCTACAATAATATCTGAACTGGTCTTTGCGTTGATTTAATACATTTATTGAAAGGTGATGGCAGATATTACATTAATAAATAATAAAAAACGCAATCTGAAACTCAAGAATATAAGTAAACAAAAGGCCACAGATAAAACAAAAACAAAATGCCACAGATAAGATAAAAAACAATGCACAATTTTAGAAATAGAAATAGAAATAGAAATATCTTTATTCGTGACATTACAGACAGAACAAATAAACTACAGATAATTATAGAATAAAACAGGTGTCACGAAATGGCCTTTTCTCAGCATGTTGCTAACGTTAGCCAGCGCTGATCTTCCGAAAAGACCATCCGGTGAAAAATTCACGGCAGGTAACAAACATATTTAGCGAGTACAATCTATGATAACAAAAAGGCAATAAAAAAAACATCAGTAATAAACTTCAAGAGAACAATAGAAATGGAAAACTTAATAAAAGAAAAATATAAGTACCTTATAACTACAACGCAACAATCTAGTGACCACGCATCTGACCAGACATGCCGTAGCCTAGGCTAACATTATAACTCATAGCCACTAGCGCCAGGGTCAACGCCGTCAACGGCAGACACGTGAAACATAACACAAAACAATACACTCTAACCTAAAAATCGTGGCTTACATACGACACAGGAGACTATAACTGAAAGAATACAATACACAACATAGCAACAGAAGAAAGCGGGCAAAAAAGACAATTGTTAACAAGGAAAATACACACAGCAACGCAAAAGGAACATAACTATAGCGGTACGGTTACAAACAACTAGTATCAACTCTACAAGTTTCCTCGTTGAGTTGGTGACAAAGCATAAACTTATTAATGTTCAATTTAAAGCTATGACTACTTTTTAGGTCCCTCAATGGCGGTGGAATATTGTTCCAGCATTTTGACGCCGCATATCGAAAGCTCCCTCGGAAAGCGGCCGACGCATGACGAGGCGTCAGCAAATACAACCTACACTCCCGGCGTTAACGTAACCTGATGCCAGCTAGCTTTTTAAATAGATAAGCAGGACTCTTATACTGAAGCACTCCGAACAGCAAGCAAGCCAAGTGAAGCTTACGGTGGTGCATTTTAAGCAAGTTGTGCTTATTAAGAAATGGGGTAACATGGCCTCTCAACGGGACACTAAAGCAAAACCGAGCGCAAGCATTTTGAACCCTTTGGATGAGTTTTTTTGTTTTAGAGAGAAGTCTAGGGCCAAACACTGTGTCCACGTAGTTCAGTTTAGATAAAACAAGTGATTCAACTAACCTGATACGTAAGTTTTCATTAATATATGCCCTAATTTGGTACAGAATCTTAAGTTTATAGAAACAACTCCTAACAGCCTCGGCTACATGCTTTTCATATCGAAGCCCACAGTCCATTAGGAGGCCCAAATTACGAGCCTCATATACCCGCTCAATGGGTTCCTCCATCAGCCTAATGTCTAGTGCACTACTGATACCATCCAGTTGTTTCTTGGTGCCAAAAATAATGTATTTGGTTTTACTGGGATTAAGTACAAGGCAGTTTTCTCTGGCCCAGCTTGCAATACTAACAAGGTCCAGATTAAGCTTCTCCAAGGCACTGTTAATTTCTGTTGGCTTACAAGAGATATATACCTGAATGTCATCTGCATAGATGTGGTACTTGCAATGAGTGATGTGGAACTTTATATCAGCGGAATATAAAATGAATAGTAGCGGACCGATGACTGATCCCTGAGGAACCCCTCTAGTAAGGCCAGTCCTGTCCGAGTACAGTGAGGAACCATCATTGAGACTTACTTTCACTTTTTGGGACCGCTTATAGAGGTAGCTGTCAAACCACTTAATAGTACTATTGTCAAAACCATAGTATCTCAGCTTGGACAGTAACAGGCTTATATTTAAACAATCAAATGCCCGGGAAAAATCAAGGAGTACTAGTATTGTGCACATTCCCTTATCTTGAGCATCCAAGATGTTGTCAGTGACATCCAGTAAAGCAGTCATTGTACTGCGACCTTGGCGAAACCCTGACTGACCATCCGGCAAAATATTGTTACTCTCTATGTAGTGCCTTAACTGGTAAGATACAGCTTTTTCCAATATTTTTGACATACATGGCAGTATGCTGATAGGTCTTTAATCTCAGTTGGGTTTGAGTTTTTGGGTAAGGGCTGTACAATGGCTAATTTCCACACATCTGGAAAAGTGGATGTAAGTAAGGAGGTATTTATTGTACTTGTAATAGTGTCAATGGTATGCGGGAGTGTCATTATCAGCATATTTAAATTAATACCGTCACAGCCTTCAGCATTAGATTTTAAACTTTTTATAATTTTAATAATCTGGTCAGAGCTAATGGTATCTAAATGGAAAATAGAATCACTGTACCTGTGGAACTCTAAAAATGTCAACTTTGATATAGTGACATCTGAAATACCTGGCAGGCTAAGAAAATGTGTGTTTAAGACTGTAGGATTATTGAGACAAGAAGGTATTTCAGTGATTTTTTTGGGCAGCAAATTAGATTTTAAAATTCTTCCATAATGCTTTAGGTTGATTTATTTTATTATTAATATTTAGATTAAAATAGGCAATTTTTTCAGTATATAGTGCTTTATTTACAACTGATTTTAGGTCTTTGTAATATTTTTTCTTAGACTCACATTGGTTTTTATGGAAGTCTGCAGCAGCTTTGTCTCGCAATCGCATCATGACCTTGACCGTATCAGTAATCCAAGGATAGGACTGGGCCTTGACCAAGGATCTCCTCAGGGGTGCATGTAGATCAAATATTTCAAGTACTTGATGGTTGAAAGTACTCACCATATCATTAACATTTCCCAGCTTAGACACTATGTCCCAATGAACACTCTGCAAGTCCACATCCAGGTCATCAGAACAGATGTTTTTCAGCGGCCTATAGACAATGCAGTATGGCCTAGGCTTGGTTTTCTGTATGTTGAAGTTGCATACTACCATGCAGTGACCGTACAGGGTACCAACATGTTCTATTTTTGTGCTTTTTGGCTTTATGTCTGCACAAACAATGTCAATCAGCGATTGGCTTGTATCAGTAAAATGTGTAGGCTGAGATATTAATTGAGATAACCCAAAACTAGTTATGAAATTGTTAAACCCTGTATTTTTACTGCTATTGTTATCTAACAGGTTTAAGTTGAAATCACCCAGTACTACCAAAGCATCGTAGCAGGGTGTTGAGCTAATCGTGTCAGTAATAGCATCCAGAAATAATTGAAGATCCATCCAAGGTGGACGATATGCTGTACCGATTACCAGCTTCTTCCCATTGAGAGTCAATGTGATCCACATCTGCTCAACCAACTTATGATCAGGATCGACGGGATGAGGCAAGGTGCGTGCATTAATGGATATGGCAACCCTTGCCATGTAAACAGTAGTAGCGTGAGCTCTTAGCAATTTTATTTATAATAATTACTTACAAGTCGAAAGTTATCCCTAGTTGTGTGTCCAAAAGTGGTAGTGCGCACCCAGTTTACGTTTCCCAGTGAAAGAAGCACATAGATACACTAAATTACTATCGCAGACACTGGTAAGATTATATTCAGAGCCGTTACACCAAGGAAAACATTCAAATCAGTGTATTTAGTGAATCACTCGTGAATTTTCGGCAAAAAGTAACGGGACCAACTCCAGCTGATTGGGTGTCGAACACTAACTGACATTGACATTGAAAGTGACAATTGACGGAAGCGTTCCGATACACGCATAGTTGCAAAATAGTTGCCAGTACAAAACTGCGTTCGTTCTTAGCGCCATCTACCGACACCAGTCACCAACAACCACTACGGGCCGCGTCATGGATACTCCAGAACAACACTATACAGTTCCTTGTACAGGTTGTCAAATCGTTATTGAGAACCAGCGCCATCTACAGTGCCGGGCTTGCAGGGATGTATATGACCTGCTTTGTGCTGGTGTTACGAACCATTTGTACGATACGCTGACAGCTGAACGTCGAAAGACCTGGATATGCCAGGGTTGTATATGTAGTCAGCCAAGGGGAGATAACACAAACACACCGATAAGGGCAGTAGCATCGGACTTAAGTGTTAGCCACATATCACTCCCTGATGAGTCGATGGAATGCAGCTACTTAAATAACTCGGCTAGGTCCCAGATGTCGCAACACGTAACGTTTCGTCGTCCACAACCACAGAACAATGCCACCGATGACTCAGTATACCTAGATAGCATGCGCGTACTAATTAGAGAGGAGTTGCAATATTGCGTAGATCAGCGCCTACCAACATTAATCTGCAATGCTATCGCTAGTCAAATTGCCCCAATTGTGCAGTCAGTTGGGGAGTTACAACTGAAAGTTACGGCTATTGAGGGGAGAGTTACCGTCCTAGAAGACAAATTAAATTCATTGGTGGCTTGTGAACGCGAAACCACCCCTGGATCCTACGCGTCCGCTGTTGTAAAAGCGGGTTACTTACTTCACCCAGAGCCTAGGCCGAGGACAACCCCTGACAACTCAGAGCAGCACTGTGACAAAACGCATGAATTATTAGTTGACATCGAAGCCCCGTCCACAACCCCCCTTGCTTTGGTTTGCCCGCCGGCGGCGACTGTCTCCATGACAGCAGAAGTGCAGCACAGCAGTAGTACAGCGCCGACGGAAACCATTCTTGTCCCGCAGGTAACAGTTGCCCCTACTAGTCCAGCAAATGAGGAACCATATCATCGAAAATCCCAGAATGCTCCAGTGGATAATGGAAATAAATCACTTAGCAAAACTCCACAAAAACTATCTCCAGAGGTGAAACCCGATGCTTTGCTTGGCCCAATCACGAACACACTAACTCAGACAGTACCCCCAAAGTTCAAAAAGCCCCAGAAGCGCAACTCCACGTCTACCGTGGCTACGGGTAATGCAGATGCCGAATCCCTTGAAGGTGAGTGGAGGACAATCGGCGGTCGGCGTCGTAGCGCTGAAAAAATCGCTCGCCCCAGCAGCAGTGGCGAGCGAGGGCATTCTCGTGGTGGAGTAAGCAGAGCGGACAAAAACAACAGCGGTGGTGTGCGACGCGGGACAGCTCCACCAGGGGCTACTCTTCTATCTGCTGCGGCGCGGTTACATCAACTTCACTTATATTATGTGCAAGAGGGTACTACATCTGAACAAGTTCGAGCTCATCTGACCACTATTTGTGACAGTGACGTGTGTGTTGTTGACACCTTGAAATCCCGTGGGAAATATTCATCATTTAAACTCGGGGTGCCCTCCGAGTATGCCGAACTAGTACTGTCACCCGACAACTGGGCTGAGGGTATTTGTGTCAAATATTGGCAGCAGAACTTTCGATCTGGCCGGGGGAAAAGCCGCGTCAGCGACTCGCCCCCGGCGTAAAAACCTTCTGTTTTATTACTTGAACGTACGCGGATTGCGATCGAAGACTGATATGTTTTTCATGAATGTTACCCAATGCAATTTTGACGTCATTGCTTTAACCGAAACCTTTTTGACAAGCTCTGTGTGCAATGGCGAGCTCTTCCCCAGCGGGTGGCACGTCGCGCGCCGCGACCGCGTAGGCGATGCCGGCTGGGGCGGCGTGCTCCTTGCTGCGCGCGAGAGTTATTCTATGCGTGTTCTTCATGACATTGATGGGCTTACCCCAGATATGGAGTTGTTATTTGCCATCATAACTTACAAGAACTTGAAATTTTTATGTTCTGTTGTATATTTACCTCCAAGTTATAACGCCGAGCAGTATATGAAAGTCCTGTCATGTATTGAAAATGCAGTATGTACATATCCCAACTTATGTTTTATTTTGTTTGGTGACTTTAATCTTAATTCGTGTTGCAATAATGTAAAAACTGACTTTGACATATTTTGTAATTTTTGTAAGCTGACCCAATATAACAATATTGTAAATGACTATGGGGGCATGTTGGATCTCGTGCTGAGTGATCTTGAAGGGGAAAGACTCCTTGTCTACGGCTGTAGTGACGATATGTTAGTTCCGATGGATGCATACCACCCGCCTCTCGCGGTACGGGCGGCATTTTCGTGTGGTCTAACTCCGCCACCGTGTGCGGTGCCGCGACCGCGCAGCGTTTCCTGCCCTAACTGGAACTGGCATAAGGCGGACTACGTGTCGCTGTACTCAGCCTTGGCCGCTATTGACTGGACCGATCTTCTAACAGCCACAGATGTGGACTGTGCTGCTGACCTTTTGTATGCCAAGCTTTACTCGTGCATTAACCTGTTTGTACCTCTAAAAAATACGTCTAGGAGCCATTCCAAATACGCCTATCCCAAATGGTACACGGGGGAGATCATACGCTACATCAAACTTAAATACTTCCATTTGAAGCGTTTCAGGCGTGAGGGTAAAGATTTCAACAGGCATATGTTTAAATTTTACAGGGCGCATGTGAAATACCTAATTAATAAAGAATATAAGTTGTACATGCAAAATCTTCAAAATAGTATTGCACACTGCCCGGCAAAGTTCTGGGAATATGTCAAAGACAAAAAAAGGGAACGACAGAATTCCGATGAGTTTTTCCACCTTGATGGCGAGGTAGTGAGTGGGCAGGGGGCTGCTGATGCTTTTGCTAGGTATTTCAGCTCAGTGTTTCAGCAGAATAAGCCACACCTAGACGCTGCAGCTGCGGCGAGTGTTGCCTACTCCTCGGGTGACTCAAGGTCGGTCGCCATTCCTTTTATTTGTGAGGTCGACTATGAGAAGGCTGTTAGGACCTTAAACCTCGATCGTCTGGTGGGCCGGATGGTATTCCGGTATTTTTAGCCAAAGATTGTGCCTCTGCCTTAATGACTCCCTTGTTGCATATATACAACCTTTCGCTTAATCATTACACCTATCCAAAGCGATGGAAAACCTCTAGAGTGACACCGGTTCCTAAAGGTGGTCCCGACACGGATATAACCTCTTTTAGGCCGATAGCCGTCCTTCCCGTGTTTGGTAAAGTCTTTGAGATGATAATTAATCGCCACATAAGTCTGCAGATAGCTGATCGTTTGCATCCCAGTCAGCACGGCTTCCGAAAGTCCCGATCTACTACTACTAATCTCATAGCCCTCGCTGACTATGTATGTAAAGAGATGGATGAGGGTCGCCAAGTCGATGCTGCCTATTTTGATTTCAGGAAGGCATTCGACCTGGTTGACAATGACATTCTGTTAGGTAAACTAGCGTTAGCAGGCCTCACGCCAAAACTATTAAAATTCTTCGCTAGTTACATGTCCAGCCGGCAGCAGTATGTCAGGGTAGGAGGTTTCGAGTCCAACGAGTACTACACTCTGTCTGGAGTAAGTCAGGGCAGTACTCTGGGGCCAACACTGTTTCTCATTATGATAAATGATCTGCCTGAGGCGATTTATCCTGCTAAATGTCTGCTCTTTGCTGATGATCTGAAACTCTTCCGAGGCATGAGTAGTGAGGCTGATAGTACAGCGTTGCAGGTTGGTATTGATGCCGCAGCTGAGTGGAGTATGACAAATCGGCTACCTTTTAACGTAAAAAAGTGCAAGGTGATCACATTCTCACGCAAACGGTCCCCATTCCAAACTGAATACAGTTTAGCTGACGCTCCTCTGGAGAGAGTTAGCGAAATCAGAGACCTTGGTTTAACATTAGATGTAAAATGGGATTTCCATTCGCACATTACATCTTTTCGCAAGCATTCCAGTAAGATCTTAGGATTTGTTATGCGTGTATCTAAGCAATTTCATGTTAGAGTAGCTAAGATTCTTTACAATGCATATGTACGCAGCAAGTTGGAGTATGGCGCTGTTGTCTGGGATCCATATGAGGCCAAATATTCCTTAATGGTGGAAAGAATACAACGCAAGTTTGCTCGTTGGTTGTATAAAAAAGCCTATGGATACTATCCTTACCTCTACCCCTCAGTCTTTGTCTCAGGGATGGTCGGACTGGACACGCTCGAGTTTAGAAGGAAACTATTGACATTGGTACACTATCTCTCAGTTGTTCATCACCGAGTTGATAGTCCAGAGGTGTTGGAGAGGATTGAGTTGCTCGTTCCCCTTAGAATACCTCGGGATGCACTCGGGGCGGTGGCACCGCGCCGCCGGCCATGCCTGTTGCTGCAGCCGTACGCTCGTACTTGCTACGCGAAGCACGCGCCCACCGTACGTGCTTTATCGTATCTGGATTTAATGTTCACTCAGTACGTAGACGCTGACATGTTCGCTGACCCTTTGACACGCTTGTGTAACACTGTAAGACTATTTCTTAATTGTAATTATCTTAAATAATTGACTGACATTCTTATTAATTTTGACATTTACTTACTTATATGCCATTTTATTTTTTCTTAATGTAATAAGTACTTATGTAAATTGTATTAGTTTCTGTTTCCTATTTTGACGACAATCTGTTTCCTAGCATGTAAGCGAATTGGTGTATACTGTAAGCTTGCATTGTTTTTTTATGAATAAATAAATAAATTAAGATTACGCTTAATATAAAAGCCTACGCCTCCACCACGTGATCGCGCGCCCTGAGGTCTAGGAATATGGCGGAAACTGAACCCCGGAAGTACTGGCGCTCGCCCCTCCTGACCTGCTCTCAACCACGTCTCATTGATCGCTAAAACATCAACATCTTGCCGGGTAGCCGCCGCTATGAAGTCGTCATGATTAGTGCCAAGGGAACCAGCATTGAATAAACCAATATTAAGCGATTTATTTAACATTTTGTTTCAATATAAGACCAAACACATTTGTGTAAAACATATTTTTTCTGATTAAATAGTAATTGTTGTAAATTGATAAATGTGTAGTAGAGCCATGATCGCTGATTGCAGTACAAAACTTAAAACTAGAGTGTTGCCTATAATAACAGTCTAAATTATTTAAAATTAAAACATTGCCATGCCATGATAAACATGCCAACATAACAATATGTATAATCATAATCACCACAGTAGCCTCAAACGGTGCCGGACCCAAAAACACGCAGAATGTCAGCCTCTGTACGTATGCGGAACGCCTGCTTCCCTTCACTCTGTCGGGCATAGACTCGACGACCTGTGCGCGCTGCGCGCCGGCTCCGACCTCGCGCAGACCTGCCGTCTCGTGCAGGAGGACGTGGACGCGGTCGTCAAGTGGTCTCACGATAACGGGATTGTGTTGAACGCTGACAAAACTAAATTGATGTTAATTCATTCTCCCTACTTGATCCCTAAAGTTATTTTGCCATCAATTTTTACTCATAGTTTTGTCTGCCTACATACTAATATAAAACCTTGTAACTGTCAGCCCATACAAAGAGTTAATTGTGTCACTTACCTTGGAATGAAAATTGACGAACACTTCTCCTGGACTACACACGTAGATTTCATATGTAATAAGTTAAAAATAATTTTAGGTAAATTCTATCATTTAAGTTTTAAAGTTCCCACTAGTACCCTAAAATGTCTGTACAAAGCACTAGTTGACTCCATCCTTAGTTATGGTCTAGACTGCTATGGTCTTACATTTAAAACAAACATGAACAAACTAGAATTATTACAGAGCAGATTCCTTAAATTACTAGTAGATAAAAAGACTAAAAATAACTTAAAAAACAATTACAAAAAATTATTCAAAATCTGTAAAATCATGCCAATAGGATCTAAACTCAAATATATTTTAGCAGTTAACAACCATGGCAGTCAAGACCATCTACATTTAGTTCAGCATAAGTTAGCTACTAGAGCAATGACCGCGGGCAAATATGAAGTACCTAGAGTGTCCAACTACTATGGAGACAGGACACTCAAAAAACGACTACCATACCTGCTTAACTCTTTGCCCGTGGACATTGTAAATGAACCAAAAAAATCTAGATTTAAGAACCGCCTGAAAAGGTATCTTTTGGATGTCCTATAGAAGGGCCGAGTAGCCTTTTTATGGGACACCCTAGAGATACCTGAGATCTCATCTGCTTAACAAATAGAATAAATAGATAAGTAGACATTGTAGTATTAAGATATGTAAGTATAATGAATGAGACTGTATTGACTCCACAGTCAAACTATAAAATATAGTTTTGTGGAGCGATGATTCACCTTATGTTTGTACCATATTTAATAATTAAATAAATAAATAAAATAATAAAATAAAATACCACGCCTCGTCCACGAGAACCTCCACTGGTGTTGACGACACAGTTCACGTACTTTGTGGAACAGTAGGCGGTTCGTGCGCGTGAGACGCTCGTTGACAAAGATGCGGCGTGGTGGGCCCGGTAGGTTGCTGTCGAAGTAGGTGAAATTACGGCGCACCCGGGCGGCCTGTAGAAACTCGTCCCGCAGATGCCGCCGCGCCAGCCTGACGACGACGCGACGCGGACGCCCCCCAGCCTCACCGTCGGCGCCCTGCTCGCCCCGGCTAGCCACTCCGACGCGCTCGGCAAACACCACATCACGCTGCTCCAAGGTGACCCCTAACTTGGCTGCGAGGACAGTGACGGTGTGGACCAGATTTTCTCCCTGTACCTCGGGAACGTGGCCTATGTCGAGGTCGGAGAGCAACGCATCTTGGTCGCGGTCGTTTAGCTCATGCTGAAGGCGCGCCACCGTCTGCTGCAATTCCACCACTTCGTCGCCCCGGGGCGCCACCTCCAGCTCCGCCGCCTTCTTCTCGACCACTTCCAGCCTCTGCTCGACCCCTTCCAGTCTCTGCTCGACCCCTTCCAGCCTCTGCTCGACTCCGTCCATCCGTGCCGTCAAGCTCGCCAATGAGGCCCGGATCTCCTCCCGGAATGCTCGCTGCTCGGAAATGTACTCCTGGAACTCCTGGCGTAGCGCTGCAACTTCGGCTCCCTGGCTCGTATCAGCGGAAGAAGAAGAGTCTTCCGGGGGACCCTGCATATTGTATGCAGCTCTGACTGGGGTGTTGGTATTTCCCGTCTTCTCCTTTTTGGCCTTGCATTCAGTGCATATCCAGTCCTTAGGGATATCACCTTTTTCAGGCAGGGCCTCACAGTCCCTGTGATAAAGGCACTTACACTGCGGACAGGTAGCGCCACCTCCACGCGGCGACATGAACTTCTTGCAGCCCATGCATTTGTTCATCGTGGAATTCGTGGATTATCGGGCTGCTAACGGAGGAGTATAAAAGTTCCAATCGTAGACGCTAGATGGCGCTAATATAAAAGTTATGGGGACAGATGTCTTATTATTTTTATGTCCGTACCCACGCGTAAAAAAAAACAAAACTGGGCGCACACAACAATTATAACTTACTAGCGCACTAATACAGGCACGCCGTTATCTACGAACACTAGTACAACTTTATAGCTCACTGATGTAAACACTGAACAGTTTCGATACTAGGTAACTATTACTTTAATATTTATTAGCGATGTAGTAGCGCACGCACACTACGTACGTGTTACCGTCCGTGACGTCACTCCACTTCTTTTCGAATTATTCTGAAACAGGTGTTGCCAACCCGCGGTTTTTCAAATTTGCCGCGCTTTTCTACTGACGTAAATGGTTTGCCAGACTATAACTACATAGGTACAAAAAATTACTGGAAAATGTAAAATCAATTAAAATGAATAAATGAAAATAAAATTTCTTGTAAGATTTTAAGCGTTTTATGGTAAAATCATGTAAGTAATAAAATTGTTTACACTAAATGTTTTTAATTGAATAAATTATTTTTGCGTCCACAGCACCTGATTTGGTCAGATAATTTAATCAGATGGCGCAGATTGTCCTGTCTGGAGTGGCCTTTACATGTTATTATGTTTAAAAAAGGAACTAATAACACGTTCGAATTTCAAATATTCTTTGCACTCTTGTGAATAAAATGCAGTTTTGCTATCTGTTTTTAAAGAATAAAAAAGGGCTTTCCGAGGTAGTGAGGTGAAAATACTTTTGCAGTGACATGACAGACAGTGTTAAACATCTTGAAGGTACATTATAGGGGTGGTTATTTTAAAAATTAATTATAATATTTGTTTTTGTTCGGTAAATGAAAACAAAAAAATGATATACAAAGGTTCCTTAATTACAGTTTAGCAGTACACCCGTGTGGTTAGACGGGTGTCTCCACAGGTATATGTACTGGCTGATACCGATTCCGAGCACGTCGGTACCTATCATATTAAAGATATCTTGAAATAGTTTCTTCTTTCGGCCCGTTCAGTTTTCTCAAAATTCTAAAATGCGCTTTAGTCCGCCATTCCCTTATCGGTAATCCTTGCTATCAAGCACGACTAAAAGTTAATGGTTTTAATGTAATGTATTATCTCTTTAAATATCCGTAACTAATTTGTTAGCACCTTATATACAGGGTAGCCAAAAAATAACTATATTCCTGTTGGCTGTAAGTTTTGGGACCCAAGTACCCAACCAATCCTCCCTAGATGGATTTGGAACCTCTCAGATTGATTTCTCAAGAGTTCCCTCGATTTCTCCAGGATCCCATCATCAGATCCTGACCTGGTTACAATGGGACCAACTGTGAAGTATACTCTTTCAAACAAAAAGTATACTCTTTTAAATAATTTTCTACATCGGTCCAGCCGTCTTCGAATAATCGGTGAACATACATTAAAAAACAAACAAAAATAGCAAAAACAAAGATCCCTACGAATTGATAACCTCCTCCTTCGAAATTTTGAAGTCGGTTGAAATCGCAAGGCAGAAGCGGCGCAAAAAGATTCAGAGTACTAAAATACCTACTACCTATTTAGTCTACCTACCTGCCGAATATACATACTTACGTAAAACCATCGTTAAACCTAAAATTTTCGTAGACTTGTATACATTTTGGATTATTTTGCCCAGCATTCCTCCAAGCCGAGGACCTGAACGTGATCATGGTGGACTGGACATCCGGCTCCAACACTATCAACTATGCTGCTGCCGTCACCAACACAAGGACTGCAGGTAAATAGATTACTCATCGACCTCCTAGCCCAGTCGGTAGTGACCCTGCCTACGAATAAGCAGGAGGTCTCAGGTTCGAATCCTGGTCAGGGCATTTGTTTGTCTTTATCACAGATATTTGTTCCTGGGTTATGGATGTTTTCTATATGTATTTGTCCATATTTATCTATTATATCGTCTCCTAGTATTAGATCGTCGTCTAGTACCCATAACACAAGCCTTATTGAGCTTAATACAGTAAGCCTAGATCGATTTGTGTAAGATTGTCCTATAATATTTATTTATATACTTATTTACTTATTAAGAGGTTATTTTTAAGTAGAAATAGTAGTAGGTCACAGCTTGAATACCACCGTGGACCTACAAAATTCCCGGATCCAGAGGAAGGGAAGACCGACGCAGGCCTATGAAACTTTCCCGCACGGCCTTGGTTTGATACCTAGGCGCCCCGTGCCGCCGGCGGTACGGTATAGTCAGTGAACCGACACACGCGCTCACCGATGCACGGTGCAATATTTGACAAAACTTACTTCTCCCCATACAAACTATCGAATTATGTACACAGTTCTATCTTTATTATGTATGTATCATTTATATAGCAATCTAAAACTATCTCTGTTGCCTTTAATTAATAAGTTTTGAGACATAATTGGTGTCCTGCATCTGGTTTCCTCTTGCGATTAAATCAAAGATACACGCAGTATATATGACAAAATACGAGGTGCCGCTGGCGCTGTAACCCGGGTAGCCACTGTAGCCTAATAGTTCATTCATGTTTTCTCCTTATCTGTCACTTTGACAGTTGTGTTTGTTAGAAACAGACAAAACATACATTAACTAACTGAGGCCTGTGAGACGTTTATGTATAAGGGGGTGCGTCTGCCGCAAATGCTGGTTCTATTGTAGGTTTAGGGCCATGAAAAGAAAAGATTATGTTCGGATTCGATAATTATGTATAATTATTTCTCTTTTATAGCCACTGGGAAGCAAGTACACCGTCCGTTCTAACACTAAGAGGGTAGTCAAGAGTTGCCATAACAAAATAATGTAACTTAGTGTTGCTATATTTTATTTTACATTTAATATAATTTAGTATTGATTTATATGTGATTATTATCATTGATTTTTGTATATAATATTAATTTAATAAAACCAACAGGTTCTTCAAAAAAGGAGTGTATAGGTTCCTAAAGGGTAGGCAACGCGCATGTGAATCCTCTGGGGTGCAGGCGTCTATAGACTACGGTAACTGCTTACCATCAGGCGGGCCGTATGCTTGTTTGCCAACGTCGTGGTATAAAAAAATGCAGAAGACATACCTACTTCAATTTCAGACCGGAGGCCTTGGTCGCTTTTTCGTTATCGACTTCAGTTTTTAATGATGTTTTAGGTGAAGGCATCGCTCGCTTCATCGACTGGCTGAACAGCGAGACCGGGGCTTCTGCAACCCACTACCACATCGTCGGGCACAGCCTGGGGGCTCACATGGCCGGCATTATAGGGCGCAACATGAACGGCGCCCCTGCGTATTTGACTGGTCAGTTCTCCTCTCTTCTCAAATCTGATACTACTAGTAGTCCGCTTCGGACTGAGAACTCGCGATTTTCTTGCAAACGAGTTGACCAATAACAAGACCCCAATGATGTTTTTTTCGAGCCTTCCAGCTCCATAACCCCTTGATCGATCATGCTCATCTCATGAACGAACTCTCAAATTGTATTGAGCTCTAACTACAACCCCAACAAATTTCATATAGATCAGAAAAACGTTACTAAAGTTATCGCGCGACAACTATTTAAATTCAAAAAGCCATCGAAATGCACAGACGTCTGACCAGTTGACTTAAAGCCCTGTTACACTTTACTTTTTTTAGTGTCCTAACTAGCATCATCGTTCTGCATCTGTATCCTGGCATTACTGGCCCTGTAGCCAAGATGACAATCGTTTGCAGAAAGCGAAACGAAACGCTACACGCTCTCGGTCACTCTTCATTACTCCGATAGAGAGATGGATAGCGTTATAAATATTATTTGAAACGGGGTATTTACCATGTATATTAACGTTTTCGAGCACCCGATATTTCGGCGCAGTTGCATGCACCAGCGTCACGGAGTAACTGACGATGCGACGAGTTTTAGTTGTCTACCCACACACCGTAGCGTTCTACCCTATGTCGAGTAATATTTATAATGTGAATATCCATGTGAGCTTGAAATCATATATTAGACGGATAGCGTTTCGATTCGTTTCCTGCAAACGATCGTCATCTTGGCTAAGCTCTCTGTCTTTCCCAGTTGTGTAAACTGTCATACTGTCAAACTTCCAGCCCTAGAACCTGCCCTTCCCGGTTTCGTCACCAACGACCACAAATTCCGCGCCAACGATGGCGCCTATACCGAGGTGATCCACACCAACGCCGGCAACCTGGGCTACGTCAGCAACCTGGGCCACGTGGACTTCTACCCGAACGGGGGGATCAACATGCCGGGCTGTGATGGAATGGCTTGCGACCATGCTAGGTAAGAACGTTTTGTACAAACTCGTATCATAACATCTGGTTTGAGGATATGCAGAAAGGGATCCGGAAAGAGAACCTGTGTAGATAGATACTTATATACACAAGTATGAATAAGTGTGGATACATTATCCCGTTATTTGCAGATCCTACTTCTACCTCGCTGAGTCGCTAATCTCCGGCGGGTTTACCGGGCGCCGCTGTGCGACCTATGCCGGAGCTATGACTGGCAACTGCATTCTGTTTGGCAACCTGCAGATGGGAGGGCTTGTGCCGAAGACTGGGTAATATATACGGATAGAGAGCTATTTTTTATTGTCTGGCTACATGTCACTGGATATAGATAGGCATTTCTTCCCTGGGATAGTAGTAGTGGGAAAGCAGATGATAAAGAAAATCCAGTGAGTGCTGCGAGGTCCAGATGGGACAGTGCAGCTGCCAAGTTGCTCTTTTAGCACCACCCAGGGGTCACATGTAGGGTTGGCTAAGGTGTTTCCTACGGACGCAGAGTAACATTGATCCCCAAGAGCGAGCTATTTACTGGCGTGACATAAGCGTGTGTTTTGACAAACAATCTTTTACTATTTGGCACCCTGACGACGAGAGGGTGGGTGCCAAAGACTGAGCAAGATATAAATACTGATAAAGAAACTGGTGGCATAGAGCCAGTTGTGTATGCATTGACAGACAGTTTACTATTTGGCACCCTGCAGACCAGAGGGTTTGAGCCCAAGACTGAGCTGATGTGATAAAGAACAAGCATGCACTTAAAAAAATCTTCGCTCTCGTACATAACCTGCGTACGCACTTTCAGACGGCTGCTGTTTCAATCGGTTGCCTCGCGATAAAAAAATATTTTTGCTCCCCTCTATTTTATCTTTTATTTTTTTATTCAGTAAGTAAGTAGTAAGTAGGCTACAAGGGTACTTTTACACGTTAGATAGTTTATCAAAGTAAAAGAGAAAAAAAAACAAACTACACCGGTTCTAACCCTACACTCTGACCCGAGAAGAATTATGACCGGCAAGAAATTCGGCGGGACTTAGTTTTTCATAAAAACAGTACATCAAAATTAAAAATAGGTGTCATATACTTCAGAAAAAGTGACCAAACCCTCCGGTGTCCAAGGCCAGATCGAGGCGAGTACATCAAAACTTAAAAATACATATAAATGCGTTGTTCTATAAGAAAACATATCAAACCAAGGTTAGATTAACCAACAATAGGTTATAGTTTAAGAAAAATACCAATGAAAAAAGAATGATTATAAGTCCAAATCTGACTATTTGAAAATCAATTACACACAAGTTTGATGTACTTTCTTTCCTGAACTCTACTTAAATTAAAAAATTATAATAATCCATCATCAACAGTTAGAAACACATTTTGAATTTAAATAATTCTGTTAAATTACTGCTCTCAATTATGAATTCTACCTCAAAACGACCTCGCTTACTATCCCCGAATTTCTACTTGTAGTTATAATATATGTAGAATCTATCATCTTTCAGAAATTCTGGTATCTACTGGTTGGAGACCAACGCTTCACCTCCATTCTCTAAGGGGCAATTTACCCTATAAAGGATCATCATCATCAACATCATCATCGCACTCGAAAAATGTCCACTGCTAGACATAGGGCTCCCCCATGGATTTCCACAGCGACTGGTCCCATGCTACCCGCGATCTTCACCAGAATAAACTCTTATACAGAACAGGACATTCTGTCAAGTGTATGGGATAAAATAATAAATATATTTTTATTAAATATTAGTTTTTTTGAACCTTACTTACTTACATTCATTTGATTCTTGTGAATACCACGACACGGTGGCAAAGAAGCATACGGCCCACCTGAAGGTAAGCAGCTACCGTAGCCTATGGACGCCTGCTACTCCAGGTGTGTCACATGCGCGTTGCCGACCTTTTACAAAAAGTAGGATTCACTATGTTGACGGCTAAAGCAAGAGCAAGAGAGTCCCTCATCGTCAACACACTGGGTCCTCTTTGAGCTCTTTGGCAACTTTACTCACCAGCAGGAACACAACACTATGAGTGGGGTCTAGTGCTATTTGGCTGTGGTTTTCTGTAAGGTGGAGGTACTTCGCCAGTCAAGGATATTTAAAATGTTATCTTCGAACGAGCGGAGCGTAAGCGAAGTGAAGTTCTTACAGACAACTTCGGACACAACGGAACTGTCAGCTGGCTACCTAGACGTTCCTGCATTTCGATGGCTTTTTGATTTTGAATAGTTGTTCTTGTCAAGCAGTGAGGTAATGCGGTTTTCGAGGACTTTAATAAACAATCTGTAAATATGTGAGATCAAACTAATCGGTCTATAGTTTAATGAAATAAATAAATAAATTTCTCGATGAGCACTATCGAATGGGCCATGTGCCAACTTGCTAGTCAATTAAGTAGTTATAATGAAAAAAATAGGATCATATTTTGCTGACTGTACAAAAACCCTAAACTTTGGCTTAGGCTACCAAGGTACTAAAATACATAACATATCACCGTGCATAGCTCTACATGAGCAGAATTCTGCTACTCGATGAGGTAGGGTTGCCTACGGCCTACTCTTGATATATACAGTGTGGAAAGATAAGTCGGGCCCTGGAGGGAAACTACCTTAAAACGTTGCGATAGCTCAATTCGCTGAAAGGAAACATTATTTTATTTTTCCTAAAAACTAAAACTGCATTCACAGTTTTTTTCTTAATTTTCACTTTTTTCCATACTAATTGTATGAAAAATATTTTTATTATTATTTTATGGGTTCTCTTGTGCCCTAAACTTGGTTGGTATTAAGAAGTTTTTATCCTTGTTGGAAATTGGATCGATTGGCATCAATTGTCATAAAAAAAATTATGGCAAAAATTACAAAATAAATAGTTTTTTTGTAAACTGTACTCTTTTTCAAAAATTTGTAAATGCAATTATGTCCCTTTAAATAAATTAAAGAATGTTTCCTTTCAGTGAATTGAGCTATCTCAACGTTTTAAGGTAGTTTCCCTCCAGGGCCCGACTTATCTTTCCACACTGTATATGTTATCAACAAAAATATCAAGTAGATCGTGTATGACTTAAGATAATACTTATAAGATTAGATACCGATATCTTAAACAATAAGCGGTTGTTGGTTAAAGCCCTGTCCACTTGTCCTATTTAGCTTCCTAAATGATTTAGTTTCTAAATTTAGTCAAGCCTAACCGCATTTAGCAGGTAAATTTACTATTGAAAAATGTTAGGATCCTAATTAGGATGCTAGTTAGGACACTAAAAAAATTAAAGTGTAACAAGATAAGAAGCTGGCGTCTGACTTTTAATCCTGAGGTCTCGGGTTCAAACCCCGGCTCGTACCGGAAAATATGTACAGACAGACATGCGTGAGAAAACATCGTGAGGAAACCGGATATAATCCCAATAAGCCCCAGTTTCCCCTCAGATATGGAAGTCAACGCCGATTCGTGGGATTAGGTTGCCGGGGCGACCCCAGGCTTCAGGCCCAGCCGTGGCAAAAAGCCGAGACATTTGCTAGGAGGATGATGTTAAATAGAATCAAATGTATTTTTTTGTACCCCACGTAAGGCCTTAATCTTATTGATTTTGGTGTACAAACATTAACCATATAAATGTATGGCTAGTTCCGTAATACAAATTAGTTAATTTTAAAAACTGGCCACGTGCGAGCCGGACTCGCGCACCGAGGGTTCCGTACAAACCTGTAGATATATAGTGGTAGTAACTTTAAAATTATTAAAAATATTTTTATTATATGATTTAACAAAAAATTTACGGTTTTCGCAATTTTTCCTTTATCTGTGCTATAAGACGTTGCTTCTTACCAAATTTCAAGATTCTGAGTTCACGGAAAGTACTCTGTAGGCTTTGATTCCCATGCGTGTTTCGAAAATTTGCGGCATAAACGGCTGTATCTTTTGATTGCGTTGGCTTAGAAGTTTGATTTTTTTACAGCTCCACGGGACAGTAGACTTGAGTATTTGATATAAATTTCAGCTTGATAACTCCACGTGTTCCAGAGAAAAGGGGTCTTGCCAGACGGACGGACGGACGGACGGACGGACGGGCAACAATGTGATCCTATAAGGGTTCCGTTTTTTCCTTTCAAGGTTCGGAACCCAAAAAAGTAAGCTTGAATTTCAGTAGTAGTAATAAAACACATGTACAAGAAAACACAGCGAGAGACATATAACAAAACATATACGTAGAAATGATCACCACATTATCGTGTAGTTCTACCCCTCCCCTGCTTCGAGGAACAAAGGAAACCTAGGAGACTTATCAGCATACGTCGAACTCCAGCGGGCATTTTGCGGGCACGTCATTTGGTAAGGTATATAATCTTTACAAAATAAAGAGTTTTTACACACTATGTAGATAATTTAAGATTGGTACATGATAACAATACTAAGTACGTAGTAAATAGTTAAATACTATGTGATACCAAATGACGCGTCCGCAAAATGCCCGCTGGAGTGCGACGTATGCTTATCAGACTAGAAACCGGATTTTTTTATTTCTCAAAAAAAACGCGGCCACTTTTTTGCATTGCAGCATCGGCATTTTGTGATCCCCCATTAAAGACGTAACTAATTTTATATATCTCACCTAGGAGACTTATCGAACTAGGTTTAGTGTCGTGGGCTCTTATACTAATACTGTAATCCCACAAGAAGCGCTAGTAGCCTAGTGGTAAGATGTTCAATGTTCGATCCGGAAGTCTCGGGTTCAAACCCCGTCTCGTACCACTGAGTTTTTCGGAACTTATGTACAGAATATCATTTGATATTTACCAGTTGCTTTTCTGTGAAGGAAAACATCGTAAGAAAACCGGACCTATAGTCAGATGGCAGTCGCTTTTGTATAAACTAGTGCCTATATAATTTTTTATATATTTTTTAACGGCCTCCTAGCCCAGTCGGTAGTGACACTGCTTACGAAGCAGGAGGTCCCGGGTTCGAATCCTGGTCAGGGCATTTATTTGTGTGGTTATCACAGATATTTGTACCTGAGTTATGAATGTTTCCTATGTATTTAAGTATTTATCTATATATATCGTCGTCTAGTACCCACAACACAAGCCTTATTGAGCTTACTGTGGGACTAGGTCGGTTTGTGTAAGATTGTCCCATAATATTTATTTATTTATTTATTATATAATTAATTGCCGCCTGGTCTAGACTCGCCATAGACAGAACCGAAAGGCACAAAATGGAGGAGGCCTATGTCCGTAAATGGACAATCCAATAGGATAAAAGAAATAAATAACTATATATTTAATCAATAAATACGCAACTATATTATTATGAATTGTTTTATGAAAAAATAATATATTTAATCTAATAATATCTATATTATAGTCACAACTCTTAAAGCATGTTAAGAGCAATAGGTAATTGTTATTATATTATAGTTAAAATAATGTTTAGGTACCATACAGTGTAGAGCATGGATTAATGTAAGTAGTTTCTATTTAAATTGTAGAAAATGTGATAAGATGGTAACTGATTTTAATTAACTTATTGGAATAAAGGCTATGATTATGATTATGATGATTATGATTTTATATTTAATTCATGGGATAAGGCTGTGAAGCGGACCCCAAGCCGGGACAAACACTAGGAGGAAGAATACTGTAATCCCATTAGAAGACCTTTGGCATAGCTCATTCCACAGCTGGAGAAATTCCTATTGCACCGCAAAGACCGCGACTTTCCAGGGTGTGCAGATGAATACCCGGACGACGGCTAGCGGTCTGATGGTATTTCGAATGCCCTAGGGTCTAGGGCTAAACATACCTTTATCACAGGGCAGACACGCCATACTACAAATCCCGTTTGAGCGCCTTTGTGTGCACGCCACATCTGTATACGCTTCAATGTGTACGTGCGTCTTTAGGGCACTGTTTCCGCTGTCGTAAATGACGTTTGACAATACAACGACATCTTGCTTTTTATCGATGCGCTGCCAACCTGTAGGCCTAGCACATGAGTGTAGCGACAGTATCTCGCGGTCGACATAGACATCTGTCACTTTCTGATGCATACAGTCAGACAGTGATAGATGTCTATCTCGACCGCGAGATACTGTCGATACACTCATGTGCTAGGCCTACTGATGGATTAGCCTACTAGTTCCCTACAAATCGACCGCCGCCGCGGGGTGAGGTAATTATGTTCGGGGCGGGGCGTAGCGTGGCCATTCTGTATGAAATACTATTATTTATTCTGTGCCTATACAGGGTGATTCATTAGACGTGAGCAGGCTTAACACTACGGATTCAGTTAATAACAAGCTCTTGTATGATACAATTATTAGTGTGATTAGCGCAAAAAAAAACTTTTTGAGTAAAAATAAAATGTTTTAAATTATTAAGACACGCATGGTCACTCTACAATTAGAATACTTCGTCGAGTACTGATATTCTCTTATTTTCTGTGATATGTGTCAAATTGATGTCTGGTTACTTTGGAAACATCGTATCCCACTTAATTTGACAATGATTTTTTTCATAATTGAAGTGCTGTCATGATTGTTAAAGAGGTTTTATCTTTATTGATTTGTTTATGTAGGATGACCATGATTACAGAAAATAAAATTTCTACGAATCAAAAAAGTAAAAAAAAATAGAAAGGCGTTATTGTTTCACTTAAACATAATGGCGGCCGATTCATTATCGTTAACTAAGCGTGTAGGGTTGTTCCTGCTCACGTCTCCTGAATCACCCTGTATACTGCTGCGAGGTCAGTAATACAATCTATAAAATTCCTGATTGATTGGAATATCCCTGTTTATCTTTATTTATCATCAAGTGTTTGTATCCTTATCTTGTTTACAAAACCCAAAATTTGCCTTTTCTTTACAACAACAAGACATAAAATACATCTGTCTCACGTAAATTTAATCCGAGATTAAAATCACTCAATCAATTAAAGATAAAATCATCAATTGTTTTTAAGTGAACAGTGTTGAGTAGGAAATGATCATACCGATTTGGTTCTCCGGTCTGTCAAGATGAAGCTGTTAGTGGTTATTTTGGGCGTCATAGCTGCTGCAGCAGGTTCGTAAGGGGATGTCTTAGGGAAGGGGTGGCTGGGTTTTCAAGGGGAGGGCGTTGAAAAAGTTTTCTAGGGCCAAATCTTAGTAAACATTACGTGGTGTCTTGGAAATAAGGCGCAATTTTATTTTACCCCAACAAACAGAGTAAAATAACTAGATATTTTGAGTTATAGATGAATTTGACTAGAAATCTTGAGTTATAGATGAATTTGACTAGAAATTTTGAGTTATAGATGAATTTGACTAGAAAATTATGTTACATAAATGAATTGAGTTTAAGTTATATGAGTTTAGTTATATAGTAGACTAGTAGAGAAGATAGTAGAGACTTTTAGAGTAGATCAATAAAATATTGTATTTTTGTTTATATCTGAGGGCTCTACTAGTTTTTTCTTTGTCAGAATCCAACATAAGTACCTAGTTAGCTCAGAATAACGTATTTTCAGTAAATTTTTCAATTACAATAATGTCTAGTGATAATTGGAGGGAATCTCACAAAATCTGACCCTTCTAGATATCGCTCAAAATCAAAGACGTAATATTCGTTCATAGCGGGAAGAAGGTGACAAATCGAGATGAAAACTTGAAGAAATTTGAACTTCAAATATAATTCCATAAGGTTATAGATTAATTTTAAGTTTTGAAATAATAAAATTCATCCTTAACCCAACATTTCTAGTTATATAGTAGACTAGTAGAGAAGATAGTAGAGACTTTTAGAGTAGAAAATTTAAATATTGCATTTTTGTTTATATCTGAGGGCTCTACTAGTTTTTTCTTTGTCTGAATCCAACATAAATACCTAGTTAGCTCAGAGTAACGTATTTTCACAAAATTTTTCGATTAGAATAATCTCTAGTGATAATTGGAAGGAATCTCACAAAATCTAAACCTTATCGCTCAAAATCAAAGACGTTCATAGCTGGAAGAAGGTGACAAGTCGAGATGCAAATTTGATTAAATTTCAACTTCAAATAGAATTCCATAAGGTTCAAATTTATTTCATTTTATATCTCGAGTTATCACTTCTTTCCGCCTTGTATGGATATCGACGCTGGAAAGCAAACACGTAGTAACCCACACACGGTCGAAAAATTTTTTATTGCATTTTTGGAATCTCCGTATTTTTCTGCGTCGATAGGTCGAATCCAAGCGCCGATATGATGAAAAATGGGAACAAGAATTTTCTCGTTTTTTTATAAATGTGCACCACAAACACGTAGTAAATGGCAAAAAAACCTCAACGATTTTACTTATTGCATTTACAACACTTTGAGTTCCGTGAAATTTCAAGTTATGTGATTGAAATTTCAACGGCGCGCGTTGTACGGACGCTAGTGCGGGTTACTAAAAACACTGTTACACCATTTTGATCACCGATATTATCTAAACTGTAACATTTATGACTTTATTGCGGCTATCTTTTGTCAAATTCACGTGGGTTACTGCGTTTTTGGTGGCCATAAAAAAATTAAGAAAATGAAATCTCATACATTTGGCGATGCGTCTACTACGTGTTTGCTTACTGTGAAAAAAAATTAAAACGTAATAACCTACACAATTTCCACTTGTAATAACTTTTGGTTGAATTCATTAAAATAAAATTGAAGTCCTACAAATTTTGTTTATTGTATCCAATTTTGAAAAAGTTAGCTTCATAAACACGAAAGTTATGATTTTTTTTTCAAAACTCGGAAGGTTTTTCATCTCTGGTGAACAATTTCGTTTTTGTGGGTTACTACGTGTTTTCTTTCCAGCGTCGATATATGAAGCTCGCCTAACTAAGCCATTCAAGTGTCTTAAGTGCCTTACACCAAGATGAGCAAGCATGAATCGAACGTAATTTTCTTAAATTCAAACAATTTTTTAATTTTGGGTTTTTTTCCTTAACACTAATTTAAACTTTCACATCCGGTATCTGTCCCGAATAAAGACGTGTCCGTGGTCTTTCTTCAGGACCACGGGGACAATATCGTCCTCCAAACGTCGGAGTTCTCGTCCTCCAAATTATATACGCGGTTAAGTTCCGTTTGTACAAATATATATCTAATCTCTCTTTATCTTTTATTAGGTACCTAGTAGTATCCGATTAAAATCTTATAAAGGAACTAAACAAATGTTATTTATTTAAATTAAGGATTATTCTTTTAGATAAATAAACGATGGTTCATATGACTCATTGAGTCAGAAGAGAATACCTGTTACAAATTCAGAGGTCTCAAAATTTATTAATCCAGAACACTCTAGTTCAGATCCAATTACCGGTTTCCTTTCCAGCTCTGCCCAGCGACATCGCCGACCCAGTGCTCATGAAGCTGAGTGGTGATGGCGAGCGCTACCAGCCCATGAGGGGTAGTGACGGCGTGGTGCATATGGTGGATACCTGGATGAAGGTCTCGGACCTGCAGGAAGCTGCCAGGTTCCAGCCGGACTCGCAGAACGCTTACCATCTCTTCACCAGGTACCAACTTTGTTATCTTGGACCTATCATTTATTCACCATGAAGCTCTGCAGCATCTTGGAGCCTGTGCTCATTACTCTGAGGGTCACATTGAAGGCTGGGCACTTGGCTGAAAATCTCTGACCTGCAGGAGACCGCTAGATTCCAGTAACACAAGCAGAACGTGTATAATATTTTCACCAGTTACCAGCTCTGTCCAGCATCTGGGAGTCAGTGCTAATGACGCTGAGTGCCTGGCGCACATGGTGGTGCACTGGTTTCAACAAATACACAAATAAAATTACCGATAGACAATACACACATTAAGACATTTTTTAAACCTACCTACCGACAATAAAATAGAAATTAGCACCTTAACATTTTTTGAATTTAATCGCTTTTCTTCATCATTGTTTACCCTAAGGACAGTTACAGAAACGCAGGTTCTTAAAGCTTTTAGATCCCTTAAGTCTAACGCTCAGGACATTGATGGAATGACACTAGATATGATATTGCTCACCCTACCACATACATTGAAAGTCATAACATCTATTGTTAACACTTCAATTGAAAGTCGCTCATTTCCCGACGGGTGGAAAGCAGCTTTGATCCGTCCTACTCCCAAAGTACACGATCCCCAGCTAATCAAAAACCTTCGACTCATAAGCATACTGCCATGCCTGTCTAAGGTCCTTGAAAAGATAGTGTGTGTTCAGGTAACAGAGTATTTGGAGTCAAACAATGTACTGCCAGCACAGCAATCGGGTTTTCGAAAGCATCATAGTACTGTTACAGCTTTACTTGACGTGACAGATAATATCCAAGCTGCTCAAGGTAAAGGAAAAACTATCCTTACACTGCTCGATTTTTCGAGGGCGTTTGACACAATAAATGTAAGCCTGTTATTGTCTAAGCTAGCGTACTACGGATTTGACAACGACACAGTAAAATGGTTTGCTAGCTACCTAAGTGGCTGTAAACAGTCAGTAGAAATACAGCGACCAGACGGTGTAAGCATGGCATCTCAACTGCTGCCAGTGACGAGAGGAGTGCCTCAGGGATCAAAATTAGGTAATATATTGTTTATATTATACTGTAGCGATATCACTCCTGCCATAAAGCACTGTCAATATCATATGTATGCCGATGACCTACCGTTGTATATATCGTGCAGCATGTATGATGTTGACGAGCAGGTCAACAAACTTAACGATGACCTAGAACGTATTTCTAAATGGTCACTCGCGAACTCACTTTCCCTTAACCCAATCAAATCAAATTTTTGTTCCCAGAACTAAATAGTTCTGGGAACAAAAATGCAAATAGAAAAAATATCCAAAACCTGCTTCAAGGTACAAATAAACAATAAAGCGTTAGAGCGGGTAGAAGAGGTTATGAACTTAGGTCTTATGATGGACGGAGAATTACGCTTTGAGGGCCACATTCACGATACTGTCTGTAACTGCTTCTACAGGCTCAAACTGCTGTATAAAATTCCTAACTTCCTTGATGTTGGCCTTAGAATAAGACTATGCGACGCACTTGTGCTTTCCAGGTTGAACTATTGCGACTGTGTGTGGGCCGTGGCTGTTGGCACGAACGCAGAGACTTATTTAGCGCGTCCAAAATGCCTGCGCTCGTTTTTGTTTCCATATACCGCCGCGAGCACATGTTACGCCATTCCTTAACCAACATAAAATTTTACGGATGTCTACGCGTCAAAAATTACATCTAGCCGCTCTTATATTCGGTACTGTAAATAGACAGGTGCCCTCGTACCTTTATGAGAACTTGGATGCGAGGCTCTCGGTCTGCGGATGTCAGGTCCTCCAGAATCCTACTACTTGCCTATCCTGTGCACCACTCAGCCGCATTTCGTGGCAGTTTTAGATACGCCGCTAGCAAATGCTGGAACAACATGCCTCCACCTATTCGTGCGCTAAAAGCGATAAGTTTTTTTTAAATTAAAGTGTCGAATGTTATTTATTAGCACTCAATTGAACGCCTAGCGGCAGCAATAATATCAAAACTGTTTTTAAGTGTACATACCTTTTCTTTTCTCTTTCTTTTAAAATTATATATTACATAAGGGCAAAGAGATTTATCTTGTAACCGGTCTTACTATTTTCTTGTATATTTATTTTTTCTTGTTTTGCTTTTGTTGTTTGTTTTTTGTCTGCATTTGTGTCGTCATTCGTTAGTTATAAGGTAGCTGTAAGTTAGTTATAAGTTAGGGTCCCCAACGAAAATGAGCGCCGTGGCTTGCTGCGGCATTATGCTGAGTCCCTTTTATCGTCCTTAATGTTTGTAACTTTTCCTTTGTTCATTTAATTGGTGTGACGTTAATAAATGTATTTTCTTTCATTCTATTAGCGGTCCTAATAGTGAAGATGATGATGACTATAATATATCATTATTTGTTTTTGTGAGTAGAACAACCATCAACTAAAGGGCAAACTACATTTTACACACGACCCAAAGGCGCGCACACCTGGCTTTGATCAGCCACGTAAGGTCTGGGTCAAACCGCATTCGAACAGGCGTTGGAAACTGCGCCCACCACTGGTACAAGTGGGGCTGGCGTGACTCCCCCCAATGCGTATGCGGTGCCTCCGACCAAACAGTGGAACACATGGTCTTCGAATGTTCGGTCACCAAATACAACGGACGGGTTGAGGACCTCGCGAGAATTAGTAAAGAGGCCATCGAATATTTGAAGAAGGCTAATCTCAACTCAATTTGTAGTTTAAACCTTGTACTATTAATATCAAAATATATAAAAGAAGAAATTGACTGACTGACTGATTGACTGATTGACTGACTGACTGACTGACTGACTGACTGACTGACTGACTGACATATCAACGCACAGCCCAAACCGCTGGTTCTAGAGATTCCAAATTTGGCACGTAGGTTCCTCATAAGGTCTAGGGATGCACTAAGAAAGGATTTTTCAAAATTCACCCCCTAAGGGGGTAAAATGGGGGTCCAAAGTTTGTATAGCGAATCAAGATTTGTTAGACTATTTTATTCGAAACTTCACAGAGTATTCCTAACGATAAATGAGTAAACTCGTGTTTCAGGTTTTTTGTAAATTCAACCCCTTAAAGGGGCAAATGTGGTCACAAAGTCTGAAAGTCAACATAGGTAATATCGTATCCTTTTTGAGTACTTATAGTACGCGGGCGAAGCCGCGGGAAAAGGCTAGTGTATAAAATAATCCAGTGACTCATAAATGCCATACGATAAAATTTATTCGTTTTCAGACAGAACCCCACAGTGAGCCAGCCGCTCCTGTTCGGCGCCGATGGCCTCCTCGGAAGCACCAACTACAACAGAAATCGACGCACCATCATTATCCTCCACGGTTGGACCGACAACGTGCTCGGAAACGTTAACCGTGTCCTAATACCAGGTATCTATCATGACAAGGAGGTTGAAATAAATGGAGCCTGAAACTATCCTCCTAATTTTTTCTGGGTGTTTTTGTCACGGAGTTTTAACTAGAGGTCCTGTCAATCTAATTTGAAAGTGAGGTCTAATAAGTACCTTCAATGGAAACTGTATTGAATAGGATCGGTTGAGCCGTTTTTGTATTATAACTCAAAAATGCATACGTGCATGACGTAAGTGCTGCATAGTAAAACGACGTAAGTGCCATAAAATATCCCTTAATAAATGACCTTTTGAATAGATCTATTGTAACAGCCCAGCAACTATGGAACCCTACACTGAGCATAGCCTGACATGCTCTTGCCCGCTTTTTGCTGGGATTTCTGAATACAGTCGTGGTGGTATAACGTGTTCCAGCGTTCTTGGACAACGAGGACGTGAACGTGATCTCCGTGGACTGGAGCGCGGGCGGCGGCACCATCAACTATATAGCAGCTGTCACCAACACCGTCACTTCAGGTAAGATTTTTTATTCGAACTAGGTTATGCAGCGGTAGAATTGGAACTAGTGTCTTCAGCTTTCGTGACTTAAGCTTACGCCATTACCTCCAGACCTGGTCCTGACAGAAGCCGGCAGTTTGTGAAATATATGCAATTTCAGAATGCTCAGATACTGGAGGGTTAGAGTTGTTTCCCACTTGTCAGATGTCGGGCCCGGACTTTAAAGTCCGGATGTTCCAGTGGTAGAACATTTTATATGAACCTGTTCACACTAAATCGGTGTCGAACGAGTGTGAGTAGCTTCATATAAAATGTTCTGCCACTAGAACGACCGACTAAAATCCGAATCCTACATCCGACAAGTGGGAACCAGCTCATTCATAGGTCACTTAAGTAGGTGACATCTATTTCATGATTTTCAAGTTTTACTTACTAACCTCTGTTGTAGGTGTAAGTGTCGCTCGCTTTGTCAACTGGCTGATGGCTTCCACCGGAACAACTCCTGAGCAGATCCACATCATCGGTCACTCTCTGGGCGGGCACCAGTCCGGCATCATCGGCAGAAACGTCAACGGAAGGATCTCTTACATCACTGGTTAGTCTTATGATACTCGTAGTTAAACGCAACCTCTGAGTTCAACATCATCGAGCGTTCTCTAGCCGACCATTAGTCCTGCATCATTGGCAGGCACGTCAACGGGAGGGTTGGTTATATCACTGGTTAGTCCTATAAATGCATCCCAAATCTAATAGCATGAGTCATGCAGTCCACCGTCTCACAGGCATACAACTCAAACAGGCGATATTTATAACTCAGAATGTGCCTCTTCCATTAATATCTTGAAAAACTAATAAATAATAAAATTATGATCTATTTTCTAAGTCTACGATCTTCACAGCTCTGGACCCAGCTCTTCCCGGATGGCTGACCAACGACAATCGCTTCCAAGCCAACGACGGCGCCTACACCGAAATTATCCACACAAACGCTGGCTTGCTGGGTTACATCGCGACCTTGGGACACGTTGACTTCTATCCTAATGGCGGTATCAACATGCCTGGGTGCAGCGAGCCTACCTGCGACCATGACAGGTTAGATTTCATGCTTACTTTGATGCTTATTTTTATCAGAGCTACGTCTTCTAGCCGACACGATCACCAACCAGATTAAACTCCTGTATTGATTTAATTGTCAGCCAGAATCTGTAGCCTCGGTTCATGAATTGGTGCTCTCTGACTAAGAATTACGCATTATTGTGTATCTCTAAGATAGAAAGTATTACTGTTTCGAAAAAATAAGTCCCGCCGTGTTTCTTGCCGGTCATAATACTTTTCGGGTCAGTGGTGTAGGGTTAGAACCGGTGGTATTTTTTTTCTCTGACGTTCATTAAGTGCATTGTAATGTGCCTAAATTGAATAATACATATGTTTTACCTTTTGATACAGGTCAAACTTTAGGTTTTCTTGTTAAGAAACCCCACAATGACGTAAATTATTTATTGGAAAACTTGTAAAAGAGATTTTAGTGAAGTAGGTACATAATTATAAATTTCACTAGTGCCTAAAAAGCTTACGTTGGAGCACTGTTTACGAGCAAACAGACTTGAACACATTTAACATAAGTATTTCATCCCTATTAACATAATATACTATAATTTTAAACAAAAAAGAACCGACTTCACGTAGCATCCACCTTTCCAACAGCAAATGCTCGAGCTGCTGTAAAAAACACTCAAATCACTATAGGTGTGCCTATAATAGTTGAAGAGTTCCCTCGATTTCTCTAGGATCCCATTATCAGATCCTGACCTGGTTACAATGGGACCAACTGTGAAGTATACTCTTTCAAACAAAAAAATAATTTTCCAAATCGGCCCAGCCGTCTTCGAATAATCGGTGAACATACATAAAAAAAAATAGCAAAAACAAAGATGCCGACGAATTGATAACCTCCTCCTTCGAAATCTTGAAGTCGGTTGAAAATCAACCATACCTGGCCCCGTAGCCAAGATGACATTCGTTTGCAGAAAACGAAACGAAACGCTACACGCTCTCGCTCATTCTTCTATATTAGTGCGATAGAGAGAAGGATAGTGTTTCGATTCGTTTTCTGCAAACGATTGTCATCTTGGCTAAGGCTACTGATTTGATGTAAGGCAAAATGTGCCATTTCGACGGATCAAATGATTACAATTAAGATTATGAACGGCAGAATCTGACTGGTTGTAGTGACCCTACAAATGACCACGACGGGTTAAACTTCATACTTTATCTTCGATCCTTTGCTTACAAAATGATGGCATTCTTACATGGCGATCCTAGTCTGGACCATGGAGTCCAGGTTAAATTAACTTATGATAAACTCTTTATAACGGATGTATCACATTATTTAGGTCCGACATGTTTCGATTTGTTGTGAGGATCTTAGACAGGAGCCTAAGCTTGGCTGCCCGCAGCCAAGGCCTGGCCTTTCCAAACCTGTCCAAGATCCTTTTTATTTAATTTAATACCACGACGATGGCAAATAAGCATACGGCCCGCCTGATGGTAAGCAGCTACCGTAACATGGACGCTTGCAACTCTAAAGGAGTCACATGCGCGTTGCTGATCCTTTACAAAAAGGAGGATTTACTGTGTTGATGGCTAAAAGAACAAAAAGGTCCCTCATCGTCGACACACTGGGTCCTCTTTGAGCTCTTTGGCAACCTTACTCACCAGCAGGAACACAGCACTATGAGTAGGGTCTAGTGCTATTTGACTGTGGTTTTCAGTAAGGTGGAGGTACTTCCCCAGTCGGGATCTGCTCCAGATTTGAGCGAGATGCCTTTCGCAGTATCCATACCTCTCTTTTTGGCGTAGTTTAAGGATATGCCCTTGTGACAAATCTAAATTTCACGAATAAAATCCTAGCTAATAATAGGCCTTTCTCACATAGGGCAACCTATTTTGTTTTGGATATCCCATATGAGAAAGGCCTAAATTACGTGAGTGACTGATTCACCACTGTGACCAGTAAATATTGAAATATTTTCACCGACATTTTATTGCAGGTGCTTCCACTACTTCGCGGAGTCACTCTACACCGGAGGCTTCACTGGCACGAGATGTGCCACATATCCTGGCGCGATGACGGGCAACTGTATACTGTGGGGGAGTCTACAGATGGGAGGCCTCAGGCCTAAGACTGGGTAAGATCCCTACACCATATCAGGACTAGCGCCACGTATCCTGGCGCGATGGCTGGCAACTGCCTGTTGTGGGGGACTCTACAGATGGGAGGCCTTAGGCCTAAGAATGGGTAAGATCTCAACAGAAATGACAGGGCTAGGTGAACTACCCTGCCGCGATGACTGCCTATTACTTGTGGGGGACTCTACAGATGAGAGGCCTTAGGCCAAAGACTGGGAAAGATCCCAATCAGAAATAAGTTACAGAATATACATATTTTTATAGTTTATTATTTAATATTTAACACTTTACTATTATTCAAATAAACCGCCACAATGACACTGACAACAGTGACAGGCTATCACATGCCCTCACACATGCATATTATCCCATCATTAAAATTATTGCCAGTGTAAGAAATTAGTTCCAATGAAATACCGCAACATGGCGCATGATTCTATATTTCTGGTCAGGCTTTACATAATTTATTTTGAAATCTTATTTCATTTGGATCTTTGCTGTTTGTTACTGACTGTATAATACTAATATAATCTTCCACTCCCGTAAATTATGCTATAAACTGACTACACATTGACTTGTATACGTAGTTGAGACGAGGCAATTGTTCTTCATTTCCTGCTACCTAAAGGTTGTCAAAAAGAGATCGCTTTCTATCTACAATACCGCTAGTTATTACCTAATTTAAAGTTCTAGTAAAAATGTTTTGAAATCTTATTTTACGTTTTTGCGACATAAATATTATTAAATAAATATTAATAGACTATCTTACGCAAATGGACCTAGTTCCACAGTAAGCTCATTAAGGATTTGTGTTGTGGGTACTAGACGTCGATATACAATAGATAGATATAGATAAATACTTTAATAGATAGAAAACATCCATAACTCAAGAACAAATATCTGTGATAAAGACACAAATCAATTCCCTGACCAGGATACGAACCCGGGACCTCCTGCTGCGGAGGTACGGTCACTACCGAATAAGTATATTATTATATTTGCTTTCTTATTACTCTCTAGGCGTAAGTATTTTCTTAAATTAGTTATTATGTTTTCCTATTATTGTATTGTTTTTGACTGGATTTTTTACAATAAAGATTTTTTACATTACATTACATTATGCTGTTTTTTCCTTTACAGATCTTCCGGTATCTTCTACTTGCAGACCAACAGTGCCCCGCCTTTCTCTCGAGGCTAAACTTATCAAATTATCTTAAAAAGTGATTATGACCCAGCAGATTAAAATCTATTGAGTTTTTACACATAAGCGCAAAATACGGCCATTTCCTGATGTCAGGTTGGAATCACCGACAATAGTATCTTCCCACACGAAGGTCGCAAAAATATGTGACACGCTCTTATGGCCCAACCCAGTAAACAAAAGCATGTCACATATTTTTGCCGCATTCATGTAGGAAGATATTATTGCCGGTGACTGTACATTTCTGTGGGATTTTTCATTAATTTGACTTAACTATACTATGGTTTGGACTGCAAAACGGGACGAAGTATGCATGTACGAAATATCCTATTCTTCAATCGGATAAAGGATTTGTAAACTCAATAGATTTTAATCTTCTTGATTTCTATTACGACCGACTAATTACATAAATATCACATTTATGTAACTGAGCTATATTTCCTGTGACGGTTTTAGGATTTTCCTGATATTCCTAGCTGTTATTTTAGGGATCAGTTCTGTGTAAACCAAATATTTTTGTAATATGATTGTTTGTTTTATTTATTTGAAGCCACTTTACTCACTCAACTCCACCGATCAAATAATAATTAGGGATACACAATCAGCCCAAAAAATGGCCCCACAAGAGTACTGCAAGAAAGACTCGGGCGGTACTTTGTTTTGACTGTGTGCCGGATTCTAATTTAAAAATACATTAACAATAAAATAAAAATACAACCTATCTCAAACATAAATCCAACACACAACAAACATTCAACCAATATTGAAGTTGTATTGGAGTTGCGTTGGAATATTTCTCAAGCAAATACTGCTATTTCTGATTCAGATGTTTATGCCGTAGCTGTATTGCGTTGTTAATGCATTGGAGTTGTATTGAAGTTGGATCGTGTCTATACGTGTTTTAAAGATAGAATACGGCCCTGTCTTATTACGGTAATACTGGCCGGTTACAAATTTCCAGGAGCCATATTTTCAGTAAATCTTGTTTGACTGTAGTTCCTTTACATTGTTGCTCGAAGCTCAACTCACTTAATGACAAAACACTTATTACATAATAGCGCTGCATCTTTATTGTTTGACACGGTCATAAAAGAGATACAACAACCGCAAACTGCATAAGACTAGGCATTTTCAGAAAAAAGTGTACCCTTTACTTTGTTTAGAAAAACCTAATACATTTTGGGTTATTTCTTCTCAGAATCACGAGGACTTTCGATTTAAAGGTTGTCTGGAAGAAATCGCTCATTAGCGATAAGACCGCCTGTTGTTACCTCTACCTAAATTTATCTAATTGTAAAATTTGTGCTTGTAACTGTATGAGGTGTGCGATAAAGAGTATTTATTATTATTATTATTATTATCAAAAAAAGTGTTCCCAATTTTTTGTCAGTTTCTTGACGCATTTTTCCATGCATTCTGTATGAACCGTTACACAACTGACTAATAATTTATGTATTAAAAATATTTATGACGGGTTACAGACGTAATTTAAGTCGATTTCATCACCATCGAGTCGATCATCGTAAATTGATCGAAACATGTGGAGCAAAAATCGAATTAAATTACGTGAGTAACCCGCTATATTTAAATATTTTTAATATGTTAGAGTCTCACGAAAATTTTATAATTAAAATAATTTGTGTATGGAAAGTGGGCTTTTTTCAAAATTGCCACATTTATTCTGAAAACCTACTAAAAATACAATCGACAACACTGCTACTACTTACAGGTCAGCTTTTAGGCGGCTTATTAAGCAGAGATAAGCGAGGATGCGTTGCGAGGAATGTGTTTTTTAAGAACCAATCCTAGAGCTGTGTTGTGCAAGGATAAACAAATGAAGTGATTCTATTGATACTTAAAAAAACACATTCCTCGCAACGCATTCTCGCTCATCTCTGGTGGAAACGCAGCCTTAGCGCGCTCCTAAGTCTACGGGCAAGCGCGAGTCAGACTAAAGAAATAACATTAAAATTGTATAATGCACGGAACCCTCAAGGCGCGAGTACGATTCGAACTTGACCAGTTTTTTTAGAACAGAACCACATAGGTACTCTAATTCATTGGGAGAACCTGGACAGGGAGTTCATTCCACAGCCGGAGTGTTCGCGGAAGGAACTTCCTCTTAGACCGGTTTAAGAAGCAGCATGAGCAACAAGAGGGTTATTAAAATTCATATTTAGTGTGTTATTTATTTATTCATCCAAATATAATTATTATTTACCATTTTGACTTCTTTTTCATCTTGGGTTTGGATTGTTTACAGTAACATTTTTCTGTGGAAACACATCAAATGTTATTTTATTTGAACACATATCCGTAGGTATAATATGTTCAGAAACGATAAGCTATTAAGTAACCTGTATCTGTGTTGCATCGTAAAATTTACTTTACAATATCGGTGAGCGATATTTTAATTAGGTACATTCAAAATTTCGAACATCTTCAGGGTATACTGATTACAAAAGGTGTTCGAAATTTGAATGTAATTAAAATATTGGTACTTATGAGTCTTATGACAATGTAGTTGGTCATGATTTGAAATTTATTCAGTAGATTTGCAGCAGAATGATAAGTCCAATCACGGGGGCTTGCAGCACTGTGTTATCGTGTAGGCCTACCCCTCCCCTGCTTCGAAGAATAAAAAACTGGGAGTCTTATTATACTAGAAACCGGTTTTTTTAATACGCCGCCAGGTTTTTGCTTTGCAGCATCGCCATTTCGTGTTCCCCCATTAAAGACGTAACTAAGATATCTGGAAGTCTTATCGAACTGGGTTTAGTGTCGTGGGCTCTTATACAAGATTAATTTCTAACGGTTTCAGGTATTTTTTTTTAAAAGATACTCACGTTTTGAACCGCAAGGATCACCCTGGACCGCTGTGATAGCCATCTGTGAAAGACAGACAGATTATACCTAGTATATTATGCATCTAGAGGGATAAATGCAATATTGCGAAGGAGTCCAACTGATCCACTCATATGAGGAAATATATAAGTAGCATTTATAACATGAGATGTCTGTTGATTTTAAAAGGAAAATTAATTTATAGCTTGATTTTAAACTAATATTTACTTATAACCTACGTTCAACTGAAGAACAAATCAAATTATTTTTAATAAATATTTTGATTTGCTTATTTTTAAGTAGACACACTACTATATAAATCATAAACTTATATAGATGTCATATACAAAGGAAAAAGTGACCTAGGCCTCCGGTGCCGAGGGCTGGAACTGGGGGCAGCCCTCAACTTATGCTCCCACAGGCAGCTTAAGCGAGAATGAACTGGATCTATTCTACAACGATCTGAGGGAGGCCCATGCACTAACAACAGGAATAACACTAGTAATAGAAGATTTTAATTAAAAGATTGGAAAGCCTACAGAGGAGGAAAATCGAACCATGGGACATTATGGATATGGGAAACAGAACAGCAGAGGCGAACGGCTTATAGAACATGCTTTAGAATACCTACTATGTATAATGAACACCTACTTCAAGAAAAAAGTTAGCCGCAGGAGGACATGGGATTCTCCGGATTCTAAAAGACAAAACGAAATATACTACATCCTGTCCAATTAACCACACAAAGTAAGAAATATGGAAGTGCTAAGCAACATTAGATTCCCCTGTGACCACAGAGCGGTAGAGCAGTAGCGCAGCACACAAGCTTTCAAGTCAGAAAATAAGCAGAAAAAAATTCCATTCAAAAACCAAAACTCCTAAAACTGACGAAGAAATAAAAATACGGCCAATTACGTGTCGGACCACGCATAATGGAGGGTTCCGTACCTACAATGGAATAAGAACCAAACTTAAGTTTTTTGGAGATAAATATCTACCAAAACTATTCAATCTAGTACTAGACACAGGCAATTTACCTAAACAGTGGGGAAACTCAGACATCACTCTAATATACAAGAAAGGTGATCCTTTAAATATAACAAATTACAGACCAATCAGCCTCCTAGCAAGTACATACGAGCTATTTACATCCATCATCCTATAACGAATAACACAAGCAATTGACAATGCTCAAGCTACAGAACAAGCTGGTTTTTGCTCAGGATATAGCACAGTTGATCATAATACACACACACTAGAAATAGTACTAGAAAAATATAAAGAGTTCAAGGCACCACTATACATAAGTTTCATAGATTATAGCAAGGCCTTCGACACCTTCAGCTACGACTCCATATGGAATGCGCTGGAACTAGCTCAAGTTAACACTAAGTACATAAATATTCTGAAGAATACATATGAAAACAGCACAAGGAGAGTAAAACTTGACAGAAGAGGATATGAGATAAACCTAGAACGGGGGGGGGGGGGGGTGAGACAAGGTGACCCTCTCACCTAAACTCTTCATTGCAGTGCTAGAAGGAATAATATTTAGAAAGCTTGACTGGAGACGGACTGGAATAAGGATAAATGGTCATTACCTAAGCCATTTAAGATTCGCGGACGACATAGTGCTATTTTCAGAGTCCGCCACAAACCTAGAACTCATGATAAGGACAATGACCAAACAAAGATGTAAAGTAGGGCTCGAAATGAACACTAATAAAACAAAAGTTATGAGTGTTATGACCAACAGCTATGAAAGACCAATAATCATCGGGGACGAGATAATAGAATATATAAATAACTACATATACATAGGGAAACAAGTGTCATCCTCGAAAAACAGCAATGAAGAAGAAATCATAAGAAGGGAAAATATAACCTGGAAAAAGTACTGGTCCTTGAAATAAATTATTAAGGGAAATTATAGCCTGACATTCAAAAAAAGTGGTGAGTGACACCTGTCTCTTACCGTGCCTAGTCTACGGCTCTCAAACATGGATGTACACCAACAAGGTTAAGGAGAAAAGAAGATCCACGCAAAGAGTCATGGAAAGAAGTATGATGAGGCTAAGGAAAATAGATAAAATAAAGCACACGATTTTAGAAAAAAAACCGGCAAAGTGCGAGTCGGACTCGCGCACCGAGGGTTCCGTACAAACCTATAACAAGCAAAAGTTGTAGTATGTTTATTACTTATTTCAATTTAATACCTCTACGCGTTTACGAGGAAAAAGGTAGTAAGTTTAAAATTTCAAAAAATATTTTTTGTATGATTTTACTAAAAATGTCTACTTTTCGTAATTTTTTCTGTGTCTGTGCTATATGAAGTTTCTTCGTGCCAAGTTTCAAGTTTCTGAGTTTACGGGAAATACCCTTTAGGTTTTGAGTTTCTTGCGAGTACTCAGTTTCAAAAGATGCGACTTAAATTGCTATTTCTTTTGATTGCTTTCACATAAAAGTTTGGTTTTGCTACATCGGAAAGGTCCTATAGCCCTGAGTATTTAACATGAATTTCAATTTAATACCTCCACGCGTTTACGAGGAAAAAGGTAGTAAGTTTAAAATTTCAAAAAATATTTTTTGTATGATTTTACTAAAAATGTCTACTTTTCGTAATTTTTCCTTTGTCTGTGATATATGAAATTTTTTCGTGCCAAGTTTCAAGTTTCTGAGTTTACGGGAAGTACCCTTTAGGTTTTGAGTTTCTTGCGAGTACTCAGTTTCAAAATAAGCGACTTAACACGTTCCCTGTGCATGCATCACATGTGTAGCATTTGAAGGTATTGATGATACGTGAATGCTGCACATATGATACACGACCCTATTTAATCATAAGGACAATTTGAAATCTGCACGTACGAGCTAAGCAACGTCAACTTGCTTGCACGTATCGGCTATGAAAAGTTATAATTTGAGACTAGGTAAAGAGGCACTTTATAGAATGTTGCCAGGCTATCGAGTGTACCTATATACCAAAAAATTGCACGTGTGGGGTGAATTCCTGTTCTTAGCTGCACAGGTAACGTGTTAAATTGCTATTTCTTTTGATTGCTTTCACATAAAAGTTTGGTTTTGCTACATCGGAAAGGTCCTATAGCCCTGAGTATTTAACATGAATTTCAATTTAATACCTCCACGCGTTTACGAGGAAAAAGGTAGTAAGTTTAAAATTTCAAAAAATATTTTTTGTATGATTTTACTAAAAATGTCTACTTTTCGTAATTTTTCCTTTGTCTGTGATATATGAAATTTTTTCGTGCCAAGTTTCAAGTTTCTGAGTTTACGGGAAGTACCCTTTAGGTTTTGAGTTTCTTGCGAGTACTCAGTTTCAAAATAAGCGACTTAAATTACATTTGAAAGGTCTTATAGCGCTGAGTATTTGACATGAATTTCAATTTAATACCTCCACGCGTTTACGAGGAAAAAGGTAGTAAGTTTAAAATTAAAAAGAATATTTTTTTGTATGATTTTACTAAAAATGTCTACTTTTTGTAATTTTTCCATTGTCTATGCTATATGACGTTGCTTCGTGCCAAATTTCAAGTTTCTGAGTTCACGGGAAGTACCCCGTAGGTTTTGCAAGTGCCGAAAAACTCTAAAATTTGCAGCATAAACGACTGTATCTTTTGATTGCGTTGGCTTTTAAGTTTGATTTTTTCACAGCTTTAAGGGACAATAGACCTGAGTATTTGATATAAATTTCAGCTTGATGCCTCCACGCGTTCCTGAGAAAAATGGTCTTGACAGACAGACAGACAGACAGACAGACAGACAGACAGACAGACAGACAGACAGACAGACAGACGGACAACAAAGTGATCCTATAAGGGTTCCGCTTTTTCCTTTCGAGGTACGGAACCCTAAAAAACAAGGTAACTGACGCCCTCACACACACCCTAAAACTAAAATGGAGCTGGGCAGGTCACGTAGCCCGCATGACAGACAAAAGGTGGACAATACTAACCACTAAATCGAAAGGGCCAGATGGCAAACGACCCTTAGGCAGGCCAAAAACACGCTGGGCCGATGACATAGTCCATACAGCTGGAAAACAATGGACGGAGAAAGCAAATCAGAGAGAGGAATGGAAGTAACTGGAGGAGGCCTTCACCCAAAGTGGGATCTATACTTACAGAATAAAATAACTAAAACTAAATTTTGAATTGTAAAAATGTAACTTTTCTATGGAATAAAAAGCTATAATAATAATATACTAGTTTAACGTCACTTTAATCAATAAAAATCAAACTTTTTTTAACTCTTCAAGCAATAATCGCGAAACAGCTGTTAGATTAAGGTGAATTCATTAGAAATTAAACATAAAATTATGCAATTTAAAAAGAAACCATCTTTCGTAATATGTAAACAAGCGAATAGTAGTCTTATTAGTTCATAATACAGTATACAAAAGTTGAGCGATATTGAAAAAAAACTTTACCGGACTCTTAAATATTAACGACACGTAACTAAGTCCCATGTTCATTTAAATAATCAAATTCTTAGAAATAATGTAATTTCACATGTTGCAAAATTTAAAGTAAGAAAAAAATTAATAAAAATCTTACCAAAGCAATGGCCACTAGAAAAAAAATGTTTAATAAATTCATTTTCAATCAAGATATGTTATGTACTATCCAAAAGGTGTTATAAATGTATGTAATGAAAATGTAAAAGTTTGCTGCATTTGAATACACGTAGCTTGTTTACAATTTATTAAAATAAATACTGATAACAGTCTGATTTTGCATGACAATAGGTATCGCACACAAAGGAATGGAAAGACAAACATTGTAATATTTATTATTCACTTCTTTCAGTTAAATGGAAAAACTAGGTTTTACATTGACTTACCCTAACATATTTTTTATTGCTGTCAATAAAACGTTTTTCCTCCGTTTTTGGGCTAAGTAAACGGCATTAAAAAATTGTATTTTACCTATAGATTACAAAAAAATAACAGTCAAATGTTCTATACATGAAGAGCGAAAATCATTCAAACAAAATAAAACCTGGGAAATTACAGAGCTACTACCAGACGGAAAGAAACCAATAACATCCAAGTGGGTAGGTATTTAAAAGGAAAATGAATCCAGTTAGATCAATTTTACGATTTAAAGCACGGCTGGTCGCAAGAGGTTTTAACCACAGCTTGGCTTACAGTACAGTGGCAGTGGTGTGGAACACCTTATTGGATTCGCTGACGCGGATTATGCTACAGACTCAGAATCTAGAAGATCGACGGCAGGGTACCTATTCCTGATGAATGGCGGGCCAATCACTTGGAGCAACCGTCGACAGCCCTCAGTCGCGCTTTCAAGAGGAAGGATCTTCCTCTTAGACCGGTTTAAGAAGCAGCATGAGCAACAAGAGGGTTATTAAAATTCATATTTAGTGTGTTATTTATTTATTCATCCAAATATAATTATTATTTACCATTTTGACTTCTTTTTCATCTTGGGTTTGGATTGTTTACAGTAACATTTTTCTGTGGAAACACATCAAATGTTATTTTATTTGAACACATATCCGTAGGTATAATATGTTCAGAAACGATAAGCTATTAAGTAACCTGTATCTGTGTTGCATCGTAAAATTTACTTTACAATATCGGTGAGCGATATTTTAATTAGGTACATTCAAAATTTCGAACATCTTCAGGGTATACTGATTACAAAAGGTGTTCGAAATTTGAATGTAATTAAAATATTGGTACTTATGAGTCTTATGACAATGTAGTTGGTCATGATTTGAAATTTATTCAGTAGATTTGCAGCAGAATGATAAGTCCAATCACGGGGGCTTGCAGCACTGTGTTATCGTGTAGGCCTACCCCTCCCCTGCTTCGAAGAATAAAAAACTGGGAGTCTTATTATACTAGAAACCGGTTTTTTTAATACGCCGCCAGGTTTTTGCTTTGCAGCATCGCCATTTCGTGTTCCCCCATTAAAGACGTAACTAAGATATCTGGAAGTCTTATCGAACTGGGTTTAGTGTCGTGGGCTCTTATACAAGATTAATTTCTAACGGTTTCAGGTATTTTTTTTTAAAAGATACTCACGTTTTGAACCGCAAGGATCACCCTGGACCGCTGTGATAGCCATCTGTGAAAGACAGACAGATTATACCTAGTATATTATGCATCTAGAGGGATAAATGCAATATTGCGAAGGAGTCCAACTGATCCACTCATATGAGGAAATATATAAGTAGCATTTATAACATGAGATGTCTGTTGATTTTAAAAGGAAAATTAATTTATAGCTTGATTTTAAACTAATATTTACTTATAACCTACGTTCAACTGAAGAACAAATCAAATTATTTTTAATAAATATTTTGATTTGCTTATTTTTAAGTAGACACACTACTATATAAATCATAAACTTATATAGATGTCATATACAAAGGAAAAAGTGACCTAGGCCTCCGGTGCCGAGGGCTGGAACTGGGGGCAGCCCTCAACTTATGCTCCCACAGGCAGCTTAAGCGAGAATGAACTGGATCTATTCTACAACGATCTGAGGGAGGCCCATGCACTAACAACAGGAATAACACTAGTAATAGAAGATTTTAATTAAAAGATTGGAAAGCCTACAGAGGAGGAAAATCGAACCATGGGACATTATGGATATGGGAAACAGAACAGCAGAGGCGAACGGCTTATAGAACATGCTTTAGAATACCTACTATGTATAATGAACACCTACTTCAAGAAAAAAGTTAGCCGCAGGAGGACATGGGATTCTCCGGATTCTAAAAGACAAAACGAAATATACTACATCCTGTCCAATTAACCACACAAAGTAAGAAATATGGAAGTGCTAAGCAACATTAGATTCCCCTGTGACCACAGAGCGGTAGAGCAGTAGCGCAGCACACAAGCTTTCAAGTCAGAAAATAAGCAGAAAAAAATTCCATTCAAAAACCAAAACTCCTAAAACTGACGAAGAAATAAAAATACGGCCAATTACGTGTCGGACCACGCATAATGGAGGGTTCCGTACCTACAATGGAATAAGAACCAAACTTAAGTTTTTTGGAGATAAATATCTACCAAAACTATTCAATCTAGTACTAGACACAGGCAATTTACCTAAACAGTGGGGAAACTCAGACATCACTCTAATATACAAGAAAGGTGATCCTTTAAATATAACAAATTACAGACCAATCAGCCTCCTAGCAAGTACATACGAGCTATTTACATCCATCATCCTATAACGAATAACACAAGCAATTGACAATGCTCAAGCTACAGAACAAGCTGGTTTTTGCTCAGGATATAGCACAGTTGATCATAATACACACACACTAGAAATAGTACTAGAAAAATATAAAGAGTTCAAGGCACCACTATACATAAGTTTCATAGATTATAGCAAGGCCTTCGACACCTTCAGCTACGACTCCATATGGAATGCGCTGGAACTAGCTCAAGTTAACACTAAGTACATAAATATTCTGAAGAATACATATGAAAACAGCACAAGGAGAGTAAAACTTGACAGAAGAGGATATGAGATAAACCTAGAACGGGGGGGGGGGGGGGGGTGAGACAAGGTGACCCTCTCACCTAAACTCTTCATTGCAGTGCTAGAAGGAATAATATTTAGAAAGCTTGACTGGAGACGGACTGGAATAAGGATAAATGGTCATTACCTAAGCCATTTAAGATTCGCGGACGACATAGTGCTATTTTCAGAGTCCGCCACAAACCTAGAACTCATGATAAGGACAATGACCAAACAAAGATGTAAAGTAGGGCTCGAAATGAACACTAATAAAACAAAAGTTATGAGTGTTATGACCAACAGCTATGAAAGACCAATAATCATCGGGGACGAGATAATAGAATATATAAATAACTACATATACATAGGGAAACAAGTGTCATCCTCGAAAAACAGCAATGAAGAAGAAATCATAAGAAGGGAAAATATAACCTGGAAAAAGTACTGGTCCTTGAAATAAATTATTAAGGGAAATTATAGCCTGACATTCAAAAAAAGTGGTGAGTGACACCTGTCTCTTACCGTGCCTAGTCTACGGCTCTCAAACATGGATGTACACCAACAAGGTTAAGGAGAAAAGAAGATCCACGCAAAGAGTCATGGAAAGAAGTATGATGAGGCTAAGGAAAATAGATAAAATAAAGCACACGATTTTAGAAAAAAAACCGGCAAAGTGCGAGTCGGACTCGCGCACCGAGGGTTCCGTACAAACCTATAACAAGCAAAAGTTGTAGTATGTTTATTACTTATTTCAATTTAATACCTCTACGCGTTTACGAGGAAAAAGGTAGTAAGTTTAAAATTTCAAAAAATATTTTTTGTATGATTTTACTAAAAATGTCTACTTTTCGTAATTTTTTCTGTGTCTGTGCTATATGAAGTTTCTTCGTGCCAAGTTTCAAGTTTCTGAGTTTACGGGAAATACCCTTTAGGTTTTGAGTTTCTTGCGAGTACTCAGTTTCAAAAGATGCGACTTAAATTGCTATTTCTTTTGATTGCTTTCACATAAAAGTTTGGTTTTGCTACATCGGAAAGGTCCTATAGCCCTGAGTATTTAACATGAATTTCAATTTAATACCTCCACGCGTTTACGAGGAAAAAGGTAGTAAGTTTAAAATTTCAAAAAATATTTTTTGTATGATTTTACTAAAAATGTCTACTTTTCGTAATTTTTCCTTTGTCTGTGATATATGAAATTTTTTCGTGCCAAGTTTCAAGTTTCTGAGTTTACGGGAAGTACCCTTTAGGTTTTGAGTTTCTTGCGAGTACTCAGTTTCAAAATAAGCGACTTAACACGTTCCCTGTGCATGCATCACATGTGTAGCATTTGAAGGTATTGATGATACGTGAATGCTGCACATATGATACACGACCCTATTTAATCATAAGGACAATTTGAAATCTGCACGTACGAGCTAAGCAACGTCAACTTGCTTGCACGTATCGGCTATGAAAAGTTATAATTTGAGACTAGGTAAAGAGGCACTTTATAGAATGTTGCCAGGCTATCGAGTGTACCTATATACCAAAAAATTGCACGTGTGGGGTGAATTCCTGTTCTTAGCTGCACAGGTAACGTGTTAAATTGCTATTTCTTTTGATTGCTTTCACATAAAAGTTTGGTTTTGCTACATCGGAAAGGTCCTATAGCCCTGAGTATTTAACATGAATTTCAATTTAATACCTCCACGCGTTTACGAGGAAAAAGGTAGTAAGTTTAAAATTTCAAAAAATATTTTTTGTATGATTTTACTAAAAATGTCTACTTTTCGTAATTTTTCCTTTGTCTGTGATATATGAAATTTTTTCGTGCCAAGTTTCAAGTTTCTGAGTTTACGGGAAGTACCCTTTAGGTTTTGAGTTTCTTGCGAGTACTCAGTTTCAAAATAAGCGACTTAAATTACATTTGAAAGGTCTTATAGCGCTGAGTATTTGACATGAATTTCAATTTAATACCTCCACGCGTTTACGAGGAAAAAGGTAGTAAGTTTAAAATTAAAAAGAATATTTTTTTGTATGATTTTACTAAAAATGTCTACTTTTTGTAATTTTTCCATTGTCTATGCTATATGACGTTGCTTCGTGCCAAATTTCAAGTTTCTGAGTTCACGGGAAGTACCCCGTAGGTTTTGCAAGTGCCGAAAAACTCTAAAATTTGCAGCATAAACGACTGTATCTTTTGATTGCGTTGGCTTTTAAGTTTGATTTTTTCACAGCTTTAAGGGACAATAGACCTGAGTATTTGATATAAATTTCAGCTTGATGCCTCCACGCGTTCCTGAGAAAAATGGTCTTGACAGACAGACAGACAGACAGACAGACAGACAGACAGACAGACAGACAGACAGACAGACAGACGGACAACAAAGTGATCCTATAAGGGTTCCGCTTTTTCCTTTCGAGGTACGGAACCCTAAAAAACAAGGTAACTGACGCCCTCACACACACCCTAAAACTAAAATGGAGCTGGGCAGGTCACGTAGCCCGCATGACAGACAAAAGGTGGACAATACTAACCACTAAATCGAAAGGGCCAGATGGCAAACGACCCTTAGGCAGGCCAAAAACACGCTGGGCCGATGACATAGTCCATACAGCTGGAAAACAATGGACGGAGAAAGCAAATCAGAGAGAGGAATGGAAGTAACTGGAGGAGGCCTTCACCCAAAGTGGGATCTATACTTACAGAATAAAATAACTAAAACTAAATTTTGAATTGTAAAAATGTAACTTTTCTATGGAATAAAAAGCTATAATAATAATATACTAGTTTAACGTCACTTTAATCAATAAAAATCAAACTTTTTTTAACTCTTCAAGCAATAATCGCGAAACAGCTGTTAGATTAAGGTGAATTCATTAGAAATTAAACATAAAATTATGCAATTTAAAAAGAAACCATCTTTCGTAATATGTAAACAAGCGAATAGTAGTCTTATTAGTTCATAATACAGTATACAAAAGTTGAGCGATATTGAAAAAAAACTTTACCGGACTCTTAAATATTAACGACACGTAACTAAGTCCCATGTTCATTTAAATAATCAAATTCTTAGAAATAATGTAATTTCACATGTTGCAAAATTTAAAGTAAGAAAAAAATTAATAAAAATCTTACCAAAGCAATGGCCACTAGAAAAAAAATGTTTAATAAATTCATTTTCAATCAAGATATGTTATGTACTATCCAAAAGGTGTTATAAATGTATGTAATGAAAATGTAAAAGTTTGCTGCATTTGAATACACGTAGCTTGTTTACAATTTATTAAAATAAATACTGATAACAGTCTGATTTTGCATGACAATAGGTATCGCACACAAAGGAATGGAAAGACTAACATTGTAATATTTATTATTCACTTCTTTCAGTTAAATGGAAAAACTAGGTTTTACATTGACCTACCCTAACATATTTTTTATTGCTGTCAATAAAACGTTTTTCCTCCGTTTTTGGGCTAAGTAAACGGCATTAAAAAATTGTATTTTACCTATAGATTACAAAAAAATAACAGTCAAATGTTCTATACATGAAGAGCGAAAATCATTCAAACAAAATAAAACCTGGGAAATTACAGAGCTACTACCAGACGGAAAGAAACCAATAACATCCAAGTGGGTATTTAAAAGGAAAATGAATCCAGTTAGATCAATTTTACGATTTAAAGCACGGCTGGTCGCAAGAGGTTTTAACCACAGCTTGGCTTACAGTACAGTGGCAGTGGTGTGGAACACCTTATTGGATTCGCTGACGCGGATTATGCTACAGACTCAGAATCTAGAAGATCGACGGCAGGGTACCTATTCCTGATGAATGGCGGGCCAATCACTTGGAGCAACCGTCGACAGCCCTCAGTCGCGCTTTCAACGACAGAATCAGAGTACATGGCCATGTACTCTCGATACAAAGAAAGCCACATGGGTTCGCCAATTTCTGAACCAAATTTGACAATAAGTTTAAAAGAAAAACCTGTGAAAATACACGTTGACAACCAGAGCGCTATAAAACTTCTCAAAAACCCAGTGTTTCACAAGCGCACCAAACACATTACAAGTACAATATCACTACATACGTGAACGGTACGAGGCTGGAGATATAACAGTCACATATGTCAACACGAATGACCAAGTCGCAGATGGTTTGACGAAACCCCTGCCAAAGACAAATTGGTAATTTTCAAAAACAAAATATTGGTGTGAACATTGACATTCAGTGGGAGTGTATTTCTGTTTTTCTTTACAGTGGAACAACCGTTAAAAGTTACAGTGGAATCACTGTTTCTGTTTTAAACATTTATTTGTTTGTGTTTTCTGCTCTACCCTACCTAGTGTAGGAGTGTCGGAAGTAGGTAGGATTCAGCTCACATATAGCATATACATACATCATCCTATTTTAGTTAGCATGGTTGTTCTGTTAAACAAATGTCAGGATAACTGAAGGAACGTGCTTTCAACTGACTTGAAAATTCGAAGGAGGAGGTTATCAATTCGTCGGGATCTTTGTTTTTGCTAAAAAAAATTATGTATGTTTACTTATTATACTTCACAGTTGGTCCCATTGTAACCGGGTCAGGATCTGATGATGGGTTCCTGGAGAAATTGAGGGAACTCTTAAACTATTATAAGTACACTTATAAGTAGTGATTTGAGTATTGTTTACAGTAGCTCGACCATTTGCTTTTGGAAAGGTGGAGGCTAAGTGAAGTCGGTTCTTTTTTGTTTAAAATTATTTAATTATAACATAAATCGTATACATATTGGAGAACTCGCATGTACAATACAAAATCATCGGGGCTTGACTCTGAATCGCTTTTAGCCGTCTTTGTGTTGAATTCTGGGAATAATCTTAGCACGACGGTTAACAAACAATACAAACTGTATTTTTTAATAAGATTTATTTACTATTACACCCGCCCACACACAAACACACACACACACATAGACACACACACGTACTTTTCTAATTATTTCAAAATAATCTGTAAATGTTAATTATTATTATTTATTAATTATTTATAAAGAAATTTTGCTTTATATAATAATTTCCTGTAATAAAAAATTGTAATGATTTGTTAAGTTTTATTTAGCATGCAAAGGAGATCGTCAATTCCGGGCCCACTTGCGATATGGTCTCGTATAAGGTTTGTTCTTCAATTTTAAGCAAATACCCATTTTATTCCGAAACTAGACAAAATATTGCATGAAAATAAAACTGGAATTAGCAATCAAAAATAAAAAGTAATTTCGTTGATCCTTCCGCGATCCAAATAGTGCTAAATAAGTTGTTAATGTCTGTACAGTATTGACATAAGGTTAACTTCTCGGGCCGATACGAAACGGACATTTTGAGTAAGGAGTTACGTTTACTTTGCTAATCTTGTTTATGATTATAGTTTGACACTATTAATGTATGAAGTCACCGCCATCCATGTCTGCCGGCGGCAGATTGCCGCATGAAGTTATAATTTGAAACTGGAGTGTGCTCTTCGGCCACAAGGTGGGGCCGAAGGAATTGGTGGTATGGAGGGATGCGTCTCGTTTTGACTATTTTTATATATGTATATATATATACTAGATGGGGATTTATAAAATGTGGATGTAATTGTTACACATTTTCCCTAACCACAGATTATAAGGTTGAATCTGATGAACCTTATTACCGTGTAAAACAGTCGTTCATAGGTGACTAGAAAAAACGGTCCGATAGAGGTCATAATAATGGGGGGCGGTGTTTCACTCAAACTCGTTACAAAATTGACATACATTGACAATTTGACTTGTTGACTTGTTGTCATGCTGGCATTATTGTCTAATGACGTCATTCGACTCCCTAAGTCGAAGCGGGACGCGGCTCCCTAAATTACTCTCTCTTTCGGCCTCGCTTTTTGGCCCAAAAGTGTACTCCGGATTAAAATTATAGCTTCATGGATACTAGTAGGAGCGCACTAACAGTGCTAAACCTTATCTCTTTTTAATAAGTGCTACGATTGTTTAGTTAATAGTAGCAATGATGATTTGACAGGCATTATCCTTGTTTACCCAAAAACAAGAAATTAGCGGCAGGATCAAAATATGACTTTTTATTATTTTATTATGATTTCCGTTTCATTATCATGTCAGATTTTGTAGAAATTCTTTAAAAAAACAGGTATTTATTTTGTGCTATACCTACTTTAAATCATAAATATGTACGCTTTAAAATATTGTCCTTATCACATTCATGGTTTTACATCCCGATTTCTCAATTTTCCCGTTACATTTCATGATTATTTTATGACCACCCTGATCTAGAAATTAAAGCGGATGTATTGATATCTATTTCATAATTATACGCACCTTTATGATCTGGGGCAAATCGCCTAACAAAAATTGACGATCTCCTTTGAATGTTAGAATTAGTCAATTTAATTTAATTTATTCTATTGTTTGCAAGTCATGAAACTGTTTAATATTACATTATCATTGTAACCTATTACTATCTGTGGAAGATCAGTATCTCTTGGTACAAGTATCAAAAATACTTCAAAAGAGATACCTACTAGCATAGCTACTGTAAAAACTCTAAGTTACTTTCACAATTTTTTAGAATAGAATACAATTTTCATAATAGAATGCAATGCCGTGTAATTGTGTATGTCATCATTTAATTTCGTTGTCACGATAATATATTGCATTAGTTATATATTTTTAAATCAATAAAATTATTGACACAAATGGTGAACTGTTCTCAGTGACGTGCAAAGGTTTTGTTTGTTCGTTTGCGAGTGTCATGATTGTGTTGTGTTTTATTGTTGAGCAAAACAGTACTTCACGCCGGATCACTGGCTTTTGTTATATAAAGCGCAGGTTTGACCTCATATGACTGTTCTCATCTCTGGTCTGGCGCCCCGCAATACCAGCTTCTCCCACTTGACTCCATCCAACGTCGGGCAGTTCGTATTGTTGACGATCCCGATCTTACTGACGGCTTAGATCCACTTAGTCTCCGGAGAGATGTTGGCTCTCTGTGTGTGTTTTCGAGACATTGTTGTGATGTCTGTACAATGGGGAATATTCTGAAGAACTTTTTGAACTGGTGCCATCGTCACGTTCGTTTCTACCATCGCACCTCTCGCCAAAGGAACAAAGTTCATCCTCATTTCCTAGACACATGGTATACCAAAAATAAACGGGCATCTCGCTTGTTTCTGCCTAGAACGTGCGGAATGTGGAATGAGCTGCCTCCCGAGGTGTTTCCATTGCGCTTTGACATGGGGTTCTTCAAGAAGCGGGCGTACAGAGCTCTCAAAGGTCGGCAACGCATAGGCGGCTCCTGATGTTGCTTATGTCCATGGGCGACGTTGACCGCTTCCAATCAGGCATCTCGTCTGCCCGTTTGCTACTAGTTTCATTAAAAAAAATTGTAAGAAATTCTTTTAAGGTCATTGTATGGATTTGGCGACATTTGTTTTGTATTTAAACGTTGTCGTTTCGTATCGTTTTTAAATGTGTCGAAATATATTTTTATCTACACTCATATTGTAAGTTCTCTAAAACGTGTTCGAAAACGGTAGGCAATGGCTAGCATTACCACGACCGATTTTACTATGATAAGCTTTTTATCCGTAGCAGTAACGTAATTTTAACTTTTCATGCTCAATTATTGATGTGCTATGAGTTTTGATAACATAATGTACACCTGCACCCTCCCGGGGATCCGCCGACAGCACGACACGCGCCCGCGCGACCGCCGGCACACGAGAGTTGGCCATGCTGGCGGTGCAATGGCGGCCATTCTATGGTTAAGGCATTTAGAATAAATAATATGAGTGTAGATAAAGCAGTGTATGCAACTGTACGTAATTAGGCCTTAAAACACTCGTGTGATCTTATTATGAAATTCGCCTGCGGCTCATTTCATAAAACCACACTCATGTTTTAAGGACCCTTATTACGTAACAGTTACATAAACTACTAATTTTCACGTAGTGCGCGGTCGAATAAACAGACAAACAGACAAAATTCTAAAAACTCTTGGAACGTGTTCTGTTATCGATTCTAAGTATCCCCATGCAACTTTTTTTCGAATGTCTTCCATGTGAAGATTGTCGACCCTCTTCAAGTTTACTATACACACGACACGGCGGAAGTCCACGACGTACCTTTGCGAAAATGGGAGATAGTTTAGTGTTACCACTATATTTCCGATATAGAAACTATATGTAAATATTTGTGCAACCGTGTCCAACTTATAGCCTTTTAAACATTCACGCAAATAACTGGTTGAGCTGTACAAAACGGAGGGGGATTGGCGATTTTGATGAGCTGTCAACCACAACTGGAAAGGGCGCAGTGCGAGATTGCTATTTCGCGACAATGCACTCGCTTCTGACCAACGGTGTGGAGCTATGAGGCCGCGCATCCGACTGGAGACGCGTTTTTAGCATGCAAAAACGCGCCGTCTGCGCGTTAGCCGGGAAAGCAGTGGATACCCCAGCACATGGCCTTTTCCGCGATTTCAAGATTCTGCCCCTACCTTGTTTACTTGTAGGCCAAGAAGCAGTATTCATGCGGGAGAACCTAGACATGTTTAAGCGCAGAGGCGTTAATAATAATTACAAACCGCAGCAATAAACACCATGATAGGTTAGTCACCAAATCACACACTTACTAAATCACAACGGTCCGTGTATTATTTAGGACCTTCTATTTATAACCGTCTGCCTGACCATGTAAGAAGTGCAGTTTCAGCTGCGGCATTCAAGATTAGCTTGAGGGAGTGGCTGCTGCAATAAATATTTTAAAACTATGACGAATTTTTTTATATCCTTTTAACTCTTTTTTCTACTCCGGTACTTTTATCTGTCAATTATATGGTCCCGCAAACGAATATAAAAGCATGTCTTATGCAATTTCAAAAAAGTCTATCTAGTCTATTCTTCATAAAGACCCTAGGGTTATTATGTGATATAATGCAACTGCAAACAGAGGTGCCCTGTGAACACAACAATTTTTATCTATCATTTATACATTCGTCATCATCTATATACTCGAAGAAACACAGATAATATACTCAAAGAAAAGTCTATCTAGTCTATTCCCCAAAAAAACAACTTAAATAAAAGCGCCAAAATAGAATGGCGTGCAGTCACGACTTTAGAAGAAAATAAATTACTGCCAACCTAAGAAACCTAAATAAACGTAGCGTTTTTAGAAAAAAAAAAAAATGAAAAAATGAAAAGAACCACGGACATACTTTGTAGTTTTTACGTTTGCCATTCGTTTGTGGTAGCAAACTTTGAAAATAATACATTTTTACTAATCTCTGTCGCTCTTTGATAATTGATTTAATAACGACGGTGTGTGTTTGTGTTAGTAATCTTGAAATACAGTGTTTTAAAACGTGAAACTTAAATTATTGTTGATTATGTTGACAAAATAACTGCAATATCCATGAAGTGTTAAATTTCGCACTTTTTGTAAAACTATGTGTAGTCGTAGAAAAAGTATTGTATGCAACGTCGTATAAGTAGGTCAAAAAATGTTCGTGGCGTTTTTCTTAACAATTTTCGCCTCCGGCTGCGCCTACGGCTCAAATTGTTACCCACGCCACTCACCTTTTTTGACCCCTCTTATACAACTGTTGCATAATAGTAGTTTATGCAACAGTTGTATAAGAGGGGTCAAAAAAGGTGAGTGGCGTGGGTAACAATTTGAGCCGTAGGCGAAAATTGTTAAGAAAAACGCCACGAACATTTTTTTACCTACTTATACGACGTTGCATACAATACTTTTTCTACGAATACACTTACTTTTACATAAAATGCGAAATTGAAATCTTCATGGATATCGCAGTTATTTTGTCAACATAATCAACAATCATTTAAGTTTTACCTTTTAAAACACTATTTTTCAACAATACTAACATTACTAACACAAATACACACCGTCGTTATTTGATCAATTATGAAAGAGCTACAGAGATTAGTAAAAATACCTAAATTACTTTCAAAGTTTGCAATTCGCCCCAACAAACGAACGGGAAACGTAAAAAACTACGAAGTAGGTCTGTGGTTCTTATATTTTTTTCTTTTTTAAAGTTTTTTTTTCTAAAAACGCTGCGTTTATTTAGGTTTCTTAGGTTGGCAGTAATTTATTTTATATTAATAGCCGTGTTTGCACGCGATCCCGTGATACTATTTTGGCGCTTTTATAGAACAAGTGTTATTTTGGGGAATAGACTAGATAAGACTTTTCATCGAGTGTATTATCTATGTTCTTATAAAGGTGTTAACGAATGTATAAATGACAGATAAAAGTACAGGAGTAGAAAAAATACTATAAGATGAAATAGACTTTAATAATTATACATACATAAATGTTTTGATTTACAAATATCAATTATCATGTGATATATTGTATTGACGTGTAAATTTGTTATTACCTAATAATTTATGAATAGAAAATCGGCAATGTTTTTTTTTAAATGGTACTTTACTTTTTTTTCAAAATTCCCGACTAGAAAAAAAATCAACAACTACTACTTAAAGCTCAGGTGTTAGGGTGCGTTTCCACCAGAGATGAGCGAGGATGCGTTGCGAGAAATGTGTTTTTTAAGAACCATTCCTAGAGCTGCCCTGTGAGAGGATAAACAAATGAAGTGATTCTATTGGTGCTTAACAAACACATTACTCGCAACGCATCCTCGCTCATCTCTGGTGGAAACGCAGCCTTAGCGCACTCCTAAGTCTACGGGCAAGGGAACACTCAAGGCGCGAGTACGATTCGAACTTGTCCAGTTTTTAGGTACCCTATAGGTATGTAGTTAATTGGGAGAACCTCGGCAAGAAGTTCCTTCCACAGCCAGAGCATCCGCGGAAGGAACTTCCTCCTAGACCGGTTTAAGAAGCAGCATGATGCGAAGAGGGTTATTAAAAATCATATTTAGTGTGTTATTTTTTTATTCATTCAAATGTTACTATTATTTAACATTTTGACTTCTTCGGCTTGGGTTTTTCGCACTCACATTTATCTGCGGAAACACATCAAATGTTAGTTTATCTGCATCCATATCATAACTTCGCTTTAACATGTTGTGAAACGATAAGCTAACTGCCTTTATTAAGAAATCTGTATCTGTGTTGCATCGTAAAATTTGCTTTACAATATCGGTGACCGGGATTTTAATTAGGTACATTAAAATTTCGAACTCCTTCTCAAGTCTGCTGGTATACTGATTATTACAGAAGATGTTCAAAATTTGAATGTTATTACAATATTGGCACTTTGTATAGTTGGTAATGATTTGAAATTCTTCTTATACGAGTATGAGCCCACGACACTAAACCTAGTTCGATTAGACTCCCAGATGACGTATACATCTACAAACTTATTATACTGCTACCACTGATAAGGCCAAGCACTTGGGCTTGCAGTACTGCATTATCGTATAGCCCTACCCCCTGCTTTGAGGAACAAAGGAAACCTGGGAGTCTTTTCATACTAGAAACCAGTTTTTTTGCGATTTTTTTTAATTCGCGGCCAGGTTTTTTGATTTGTAGCATCGCCATTTCGTGTTCCCCTAATAAATACGTACCTATTTTTTAACCTTTTTTATCTCTAATGGACTTTAGGGCGGTATTGTTATACATTAATACATCTGGAAGTCTTATCGAACTAGGTTAGAATCCAGTCGGATTCTAACTTTAAAACACCGTTTTAAACGTATAAACACGATCCAGCTTCAATACAACTCCAAGGCATTAACAACGCAATACAATCCAATCATTGGGGAATCATCTCCATATATTGCCTTACAAAAGGTGGAGTAGAAAATATTTTAATGGTTATTGGTAGGCTATAGGTTGGTAATTACAATACTAGATTTGAGACCTTGAGGGGGGGGCGCGCGGCCGCCATCTTGGTTTAAAGGTGCCAAATGTCCGTTTTTGAACCTTGGCGCTTAACCGGTTATCAGTATGCCTAAAATGTCTATGGAACGTATGAAGAAGATAAAATTGTCTACAATATTTCCATACACAATATATCTGTAAGTCTTACAGGTATAAAGATACAGGGGGTGAAAAAGTATATATTTTCTTATATCATAAGAATTTTATTTATTAGCTTCAAAGTTGTGTGCTTCGAGATACGGAAATGAAGTCTCTACCACAGTTTTGTCATCTTCTAATGATTCTTTTAAAAGATATTCAAAAGTTGAATTCACCCCTAGAGCGCTTATAGAGGGGGTGAAAATAGTAAGTATCACACACAAAATCAATGTTCTATTACTCATCATAAAATACTACTAGGCGTTGTCAGGTATAGCTATCGATCAATTTGGCTATAATTAATTTAGATTTGACAAAAAACTTTTCATAGAAAAAAAAAATTTTAAGTAAGGGCTTGAAATTTGTTTTTTTTTTTAAACTTCATATAACTGTCAACTTATAATTAAAATGTCGTATAGGCTTTAGCATTTTTTACATAATGCTTGAACAGTTCACTTTATGACAAAAATGTCTACGAAAATTATAAAGACCCAATTTTTTTTGTATTTGTATTTATTCTGTACGTCTTATAAGATACCAAGTTACAGGAAGGAAAAAAATACTCATACTCATTGTCTTTATACTTCTCGTGGACATTTTTGTCATAAAGTCAACTATTCAAGCATTATGTAAAAATGCTAAAGCCTATACGATATTTTAATAATAACTTCACAGTTATATGAAGTTTAAAAAAATAAAAATATTTTCAAGCACTTTCTTTAAAAATATTTTTTTTTGTATGAAAGCATATATGTTTTTTGTCAAATCTAAATTAATTATACCCGAATTGATCGGTAGCTATACCTGACAACGCCTAATAGTATTTTATGATGAGTAATAGAACATTGATTTTGTGTGTGCGACTTACTACTTTCACCTGCCACAAAAGATCAAATCTGGTCGACGCGGCACATCGATAGTCCAATTAAGAATAATAATACTACTTTCACCCCGTCTATAAGCGCTCTAGGGGTGAATTCAACTTTTGAATATCTTTTAAAAGAATCATTAGAAGATGACAAAACTGTGGTAGAGACTTCATTTCCTTATCTCGAAGCACACAGCTTTGAAGCTAATAAATAAAATTCTTATGATATAAGAAAATATACACTTTTTCACCCCATGTATCTTTATATCTGTAAGACTTACAGGTATTTTGTGTATGGAAATATTGTAGACAATTTTATCTTCTTCATACGTTCCATAGACATTTTAGGCATACTGATAACCGTTTAAGCGCCAAGGTTCAAAAACGGACTTATGGCACGTTTAAACCAAGATGGCGGCCAACGCTCCCCCCCCTCAAGGTCTCAAATCTAGTATTTTAATAACCACCCTATAGCCTACCAATAACCATTAAAACATTTTCTACTCCACCTTTTGTAAGGCAAATGTTCCAATGATTGCGGTAATACAGCTACGGCATAAACATCTGCTTGAGAAATATTCCTACGCAACTCCAATACAACTTCAATATAATATTGGTTGATTGTTAGTTGTGTGTTGGAGTTATATTTAAGATAGGTTGTGTTGTTATTGTATTGTCAATGTATTTTAAAATTAGAATCCGGCACTAGGTTTTAATGTCGTGGGCTCTTATAGTTACAAGATTGAAAATATTATTTTTTAAAGGAAATTAGTTTCAGGCACTTTCTAAAAAGATACTCACCTTTTGAATTGCAAGGACTACCCTGGACCGCTGTTATAGCCATCTGTGAAAGACAGACAGGCATACATTATGCATCTAGAGGGGTAAATGACATATTGCGAAAGAGTCCAATTGATCCACTCATTACGTAAATATATAACTAGCATTTATAACATGATATGCCTGTTGATTTTAAAAATAAAACTCAATATTTTACTTATAACCTACGTTCATATAAGTGACTAGCTTTCGCCCGCGGCTTCGCACGCGCAGAAGAATACTAAGCCATTGTTATTTTTATTTAAAAAGCCATACCAATTTATATCACCCTAGCTTAGCTTAGCTTGGCCTTTTGTACAGTCAGGGAATTTGAATGTTTGTCACTTTTGAACTTGAATGTCATTTCATTACATAGAGTTAAAAAGTGACATAGGTACATTAAAATTCCCTGACTGTATCTATAGTACTTCCTTATATACAACATTTGAACGGCCTCCTAGCCCAGTCGGTAGTGACCCTGCCTATGAAGCAGGAGGTCCCGGGTTCGAATCCTGGTCAGGGCATTTATTTGTGTGTTTATCACAGATATTTGTTCCTGAGTTATGGGTGTTATCTATGTATTTAAGTATTTATTCATATCTATCTATTATATATATCGTCGTCTAGTACCCATAACACAAGCCTTATTGAGCTTACTGTGGGACTAGGTCGATTTGTGTAAGATTGTCCTATAATATTTACTTATTTATTTATTTATTTTAACATTAGTGGTTTTGCCTTGAGGTGCTAATATGACCAAGCTGCTCGACGAACTCACTCTGGAGCAAGGATGATATAGAAATGGATGGACAATACCCATACAAAATCGCGTTCCCTTATTTCAGGTTAAAGCACTAACGTCATCTATCGGTTACACCAGACACTAAATCCTAGTTTCTAATACTTTATTCGTGCTTAACGCTGACAGAATAACTCGACTCCAGACTCGACAGATGGCGCTGTGGCACTTAGTACCAAAAACAGACGTATTGCCTGAACGCGATTTTGTATAGGCATTATCAATCCATGTCTTAATCATCCTTGATGCCTATACAAAATCGCGTTCCTCGAACCTTCAGGCTATACGTCGGTTTTCGGTACGAAGTGCCACAGCGCCATCTGTCGAGTCTGGAGTCGAGTTATTCTGTCAGCGTTAAGCTACGAACAAAGTATTAGAAACTAGGATTTAGTGTCTGGTGTGACCGATAGATGATGCTAGTGCTTTAACCTGAAATAAGGGAACGCAATTTTGTATGGATATTGTCCATCCATGTCTATATCATCCTTGCTCTGGAGCAAGCCACGTAAAACTGTCCGTGTGAGAAGCAGTCCCCCCTTAGATCTATCCCTCCTGTTTTCAAAGACTGACCCCGAGATTTATTAATGGTCATTGCAAACAAAGAAACAATACCCATATCGATTTTTAGACTTTGTAACCACATTTATCCCTTTTAGGGGTTGCATTTTTTAAAAACCCTGAAACACGTATTTACTCATTTATTGTTAGAAATACTCGTGTGAAGTTTAAAATAAAATAGTCGAAACTGATCTGGTTTCTCCATACAAATTTAGGACCCTCATTTCATCCCCTTAGGGGATGAATTTTGAAAAACCCCTTCTTAGTGGATACTAACGTTATAAAAACTACCTATTGTGAAAAAATCAGCTCTCTAGGTCCAACGGTTTGGGCTGGGCGTTGATTTAAGTGAGTCAGTCAGTCAGGACTTTTAGGGTCTCCCCAAACCTATCGATGCGGATTCGGCAAAATCCGGTGGAAAAAAGCTTTATGACCTCGCAATAAGAGCTAACAATGCACGGTTCGACTCGGCTCGGCTCGGCCGACGCCTGCCGACGCGTCGACGTCTTTTTCGCTCTTATTGCGTAGACATAAAGCTTTTTTCCACCGAATTTTGCCGAATCCGCGTCGATAGGTTTGGGGAGACCCTTACGTTTATATATATAGACTAGCTTTTGCCCGCGGCTTCGCTCGCGTACTAAAAGTACAAAAAAAGAAGGTTCTCAGTATGACCCGTATGTTTGTATGTATGTTTGTCCGCTCTTATTTCGCGTTTGGCTGAACCGATTTAGATGTGGTTTTCGGAAAAGTATTTGTTACATTCTGGAGGTTTCAGTATACCACGTTTTAGTGAAGGCGGTTCCCTTATTTTTTTAAAGAAAGTATTGTAATAATTGTTGAATTGTTACGGCAGCAACGACTTACTACTGTTAAGAGATTATGATTAATGCAGATTTCTACTCTTGAATAGTAGCTTTTCCCTGCGACTTTCGATTCGTCTGCGTGGAATTAGTAATCCACCCTCTTTTTTACCCGCTTAAGGAATAACTTCTGGGATAACAACTATTATATATCCTTCCCAGGAACTCAAATAGTCTCCATACCAAATCATCTACATAGGTTCAGCGGTTAATAATTCGTCATGCAAACTACCAACCCCTTTTCTACTCCTTTAGGATTGATTTTCGGGACAAAAACTGTTTTGTTTGCCGGGACTCAAACTACATCCACAACAAATTTTATCTATAACAGTTCGCGGTAAAAATTCTCCATACAAACCTTCAACCGCCATTTCACCCCTTTAATTCAATTCAAATTCAAATTCAAATAATTTATTTCAGATCATATGTCCATAGTGTTAGAATACATTCCCTTAAAACTATGTTAGTAAAACCTATACTATATTATATTATATACTAAACCTCTGGAAGACATGTGAACAGAGTCCCAATGTTTCCATAAGGCGCAAGCAGGCGACTCTAACACTAGGCGCAGAAGGCTGTTGGAACTGTCACGCACGCGACGAATCAGGGAGGCCGTTCTCTTTCTTAATATCGCACTGAGACCGTCAGTGCGCGCCTCCGCGAACATACCTGACGCGCTGCAAAAACGAGGCAGTCCCAACAGCATTCTGAACCCATTGTTGAACTGGACGCGCAGGGCATTGAAAGCCTTTTTTGTATAATTTGTCCACAGGCTGCACGTGTAAAAGGTCTGGCAAAAGGCTTTAAACAGCGTTATTTTGACATTCCTACCACACTGTGCAAACCTGCGAGACAACATGTTACAGCGCACCGCCAATGCCCTGCGCTCCCTCTCCATATCAGCGTCGTCCTGGAGAGTATCGGTCACCCAGTGTCCGAGATACTTAAAACGTGACACCCTTTTAAGAGGAGCACCACACAAGCTGATCGGTGGTAATGAGTCGAAGGCCTTGTTACCTGCTTTAAAGACTAACAGCTCACTCTTACTTGTGTTGTACCTCAGACCGTGGGCGACCGCATACTCTTCACACACCTTTAAAAGTTTAACTAGCGCACTGATTGATGGACACAGCAGCACCATATCGTCCGCGTAACTAATATTATTCATCGTGGTGCCATCAATCGAACATCCGATATTCGTGCTGCTGAGTCCAGCAATAAGCTCGTCCATGTACAGATTGAACAAGCGCGGTTTAAGGGTTGACTTTCGCGATATAAACTATTTATATTCCGTCCCGGGACTCAAACTGTCTGTATAGCAAGTTTCATATAAACAGGTTCAACTGTTAATAATTTCCCATACAAATTTCCAACCCACTTTTCACGCCTTTAAGGGTTGATTTTCTGGATGAAACCTACCCTATGTCATTTTGGGCTATACCTATACCACGTTTTGGTGAAGGCGGTTCGCTTATTTTTTAAAGAAATGATTGCAATAATTGTTGAATTGTTACGCCAACAACGGCTTACTACTATTAAGAGATTATGATTAATGCAGATTTCTACTCTTGAATAGAAGCTTTTCCCCGCGACTGCGTCTGCGTGGATTTAGTAATCCACCCTCATTTTTAACCGCTTAAGGAATAACATGTCAACAAGTCATGATATGTCAGTCAGTCTCTTCTTTATATATATAGATTAGATTGTAATTTGGCACAAATATTTACATAAATTTTCATGTCCACAATATTAAATTTCCATATCGATGCCGTTTTCGTAATGTACGTCACAAAAAACCATAAAAACGACACCCATATTGATATTTAGACATTTCCACCTCATCGCACCCCAACAGGGGAGATAGTAAGTCACGTCCGCCACGTTGGATTTTAAAATCGTTGTGGTTTTCATAATCAGCGACTCGATAAACCATAGAAACAATACCCATATTGATATTCAGACTTTGTCACCACATTTTCTCCTTTTAAGGGTTGAATTTTTAAAAAACCTGAAACACGTGTTTACTCATTTATTATGAGAAATACTCGTGTGAAATTTTGAATAAAATAGTCTAACTAATCTTGTTTCGCCATACAAACTTTGGACCCCATTTCATCCCCTTAGGGGATGAATTATGAAAAATCCTGAAACACGTGTTTACTCATTTATTGTTAGAAATACTCGTGTGAAGTGTAGAATAAAATAGTCGAAACTGATCTGGTTTCCCCATAGAAACTTTGGACCCTCATTTCATCCCCTTGAGGGATGAATTTTGAAAAACCCCTTCTTAGTGGATACTAACATTATAAAAACTACCTATTGTGAAAAATTCAGCTGTATAGGTTCAACGGTTTGGGCTGAGCGTTGATTTAAGTGAGTCAGTCAGGACTTTGACGTTTATACATATATATAGATTAACATAATATTAAAAAGGTATAACTGCCGTGAGAGTAAAATAGGCTTTAGCTCCCGCTTCACTGGTGTAAAATAGCACCCTTTATAAGCAAGCGTTATGAAAAGTACATTATACTACTGTACGGGCTAGTTCTCGCATAATCTTGCTATGATATTTGATAATGATGGAGTAGCGATTTATTGATTAAGAAAGAAAATGATACAATTATTAGTCTTAATTCGAATGCACTGCGCGGCGGTCAGATATGTACTAACTTAAAGTAATAAAAACTATGCTACGCACAGTGTTTTATGGAAGCCAAAAAAGTGACATCCCCATTTTATTACTACACGCGATTAAGTCCCATATTTCGTTTAATAATCAAATTCTTAGAAATAATGTAATTTCACATATTGCAGAATGTAAAGTAAAAAATATTTACTAAAAAACTTACCAAAGCAATGGCCACCAGAAAGAAAATGTTGAATAAATTCATTTTCAATCAAGATAATATTATGTACTATCCAGAAGGTGTTATAAATGTGATCAAAATCTCAAAGTTGGCTACATTTTTATACTCGTAGCTTGTTTACAATCTATTAAAATAAATAATGATCACAGTCTCATTTTACATGACAATACGTCTCGCATACAAAGGAATGGAAGATCAACATTGTAATAATTTATTATTCTCCTTTTTTCAGTTAAATATGGATTTACCATAAATTATAAATTATTTATTGCTCGTTTTTGAGCTTATTATTATCTTTTCACGCTACTGTTCGGAAATGTGACAAGAGATGGTCAAAATCCAAGCTGGAAAGTAAGCATTTGCTGTAGCACCTGAACCACCACTACAGCAATGTTATTGTAGCGATGAAATGTCATTAGTTGGAAAGTAAATTGTCCAGTTATGTCATTTCATTCATTAAAAACATTAAAAGGTCTTTTTTTGGCACAACTTTATGTTTCAAAAATTAATTAAGGTTGTTTATCGGGCCAACTACCTGTTTTTTAAAAAAAGAAACGTCAAAACCATTTATTCACCCTTAAGGCGTTTTTACTTTTTTTAGCCGTTTGTGGTTTTCTATCAAAAACGCCTCTAAGTAATGAGTCGGTTTGAAGCAAACAATAGAAAAACGCTTCTTGAAAGTGAAAAAAAAGTAAAAAGGCGGGAATGGAATACTGAATTGGATATTTTATTAAAGCATTTATATTATTATGACAAATGTTTTTTTTATTTCCTCACAGTAGTCGTGAAAAGCACTATGTAATATCTCGGCCGAAAGCGCTATAGGTGGACTCGTATCTTCGAGGGCCTCCCCTGGCAGGTCGGCCCTCGAACTAACTCGATCCACCTATAGCTTACTTTCAAGCCTCTACAACAAAGTACTATTTTTTTATGTGGTTTCTTTTTTTTCTCCTTATTAGGGGGTACTATGTTTATTATGCGGTCCATGGCCAAGCCTAATAAATACTTAATTGAATAAGTTATTTATTGCGTTGAATTTCCTGAGATAGTCGATGAAGTCGAAAATTTTCTTGTAAATCTGCAGGTATTTGTTATTTATTTTTTATGATTGGTTGCCGTTTTAATTGTACTGCTTTTTAGGGTTCCGTAGCCAAAATGGCAAAAACGGAACCCTTATAGTTTCGTCATGTCCGTCTGTCCGTCCGTCCGTCCGTCCGTCCGTATGTCACAGCCATACATTTTACTCGGCAACTATACGACGTATCTTAATAAAATTTTGACGTGAGGTGTATTTTGTATGCCGCTATTTAGTTATGTAGTGAAATTGCAGAAAAAAATATTTTTAGATGGGTGCTAGATAGATAGTGCATAGATAGATCCATACATGTGGCTAAATTTAAAAAAAAAATTTACCAAATATCAACATGATGCATTAATGTGCGATAGGTCTTTAAAAATAACATTGAGGATTTTTCGAACATTTTGTAATTAAGTGACTATTTTCAGAAATAATCGCTTCGAAAGTCAAAAAAATAGCGCCCCCCTCCTTATATCTTTTGAACTGTAAGTCCAATAATATGAAAAAACTTGAGAAGATGCGCGTTATTATATACTTTCTACGAAAATTGTTTTACACATTATTCCAGTTATTTCCAAAAAACTTCTTAAATAGGCTTCAGATACGACCTTTTGGCATTAGTTTGGTTCTTATACCATTTAAGCTACGGAACCCTACATTATACGTGATCTGACACGCACTTTGCCGGTTTTATTATCTTTTCTTATGTTTTCTTAATACCTGTCAAATTTTTAAAGTTAACTCAGTTTAATAAAATTTAATTTTAATGTGTACGTTTTTGTTTCGATCTTTTTAAATTGTACTGATATAGACATGCTGTCTGAAATCTATACATATAATAAAGCTGAAGAGGGTCGAAAGTCTGTACATGGAAGATAATCGAAAAAAAGTTGGCTGGGGATACTTAGAATCGATAACAGAACACGTTCCAACAATTTTTAGATTTTTTGTCTGTTTGTCTGTTTATCTGTTTGTCTGTTTATTTGACCGCGCATCACGGGAAAACGGCTGAACGGATTTTGATGAAATTTTGTATAGAGATAGTATGAGTCCCGGGAAAGGATAATATATAGTTTTGATCCCGAAAATCAACCCTGGTGGGGGTGAAAATGGGGTTGGAAGTTGGTATGAGGATTTCTTTTACCGCTGAATTGATTTAGATGAAAATTGGTATAGAGATAGTATGGGTCTCGAGAAAGGACAAAGGATAGTTTCATCTTCAAAAAATCCCCCCACCCCCCCTCTTAGTTTAGAACCGTAGGTCCAAAAAAATATAAAAAAATAATGGAAGTAATGCCTGAAGGGTACTTTCAATAAAAACTATATATACATATAATAAAGCTGAAGAGGGTCGAAAGTCTGTTCATGGAATGTATTCGAAAAAAAGTTGGCTGGGGATACTTAGAATCGATAACAGAACACGTTCCAACAGTTTTTAGAATTTTTGTCTGTTTATCTGTTTATCTCGGAAATTATCCCTTAAGCGGATGCAAAAGGGGTGGAAGTTTACATGGGGAAGAAACAACCAATAACCGCATATTTAGATGAAATTTAGTATTGAAATAATTTGTAATTTTTTGGTCAAGGTGTTCATATTTGTAACATGTTACCCGTCGATGCTTTAAATTTACCTTTACCCGCTCTTAAGAAATATTTGAAAATGTCATGAATGTCAAAGGGTTATTGCAGGTTTGAGGACTATATATGACGGACAAAGAAGCATTGCCCAAACCAGAAACTACTACAAAATCATCTAACATTTATAGGACACCGTTTAGGTAGGAAAACATATCAAACGTTTTGTGAAGCCGTCATGCAGATTAGGATTTATTTTTCTTTATAACTAAACAATAGGTACATTATCTGTCTCTCAAGCTGTTTTTTTATATGTCTTCTTGAAGAACTGCGCATTATTTTGTATCTTTAAGATCTAATAATGTATTACTGTTTTGAAAAAAATAAGTCCCGTCGAGTTTCTTTTCGGTCATAATACTTCTTGGGCCAGAGGTGTAAGGTGAGGTCTAACGACCCGGTGGTAGTTTTGTAACGAAGTTCCTTCTCTTCTCGGACGGTTCGCGGATGGGGAGCTAGACGAAAAAGCGTCACGTCACGAAAACGCGACAGTCCATATGATTGAGAAACATGTAAAATGGAATGAAATAAAAATATATAAAATAGAATGAAGTGAAGTGAAGTGTAGTGAAAAGTGAAAGTGAGAAGTGACAAAGTGATAAAAGTGAAAAAAGTCGAGAACCTAAAAGTAAAAAATGTTAAAAATGGCATAATTTCTAAATCTCAAAAATGTCACATGTTGAATTATGCATTAAAATTTAGTTGATAGGATGTAAAATGATCAATATATCCAACTAAAGTGAAAATCTATAAATTCTATTGAAATGGCTCTAAGATATGAAGCTGCGAAGTTTCAAAATTTTTCGATTTTTAAAGTGCGAAATTAAAAAAAAAAAATGATAGCATTCGATTTTTTACATTTTATTGTAAAATAAATTGTATAGCAACCATATACATAAACGCAATATTTCACTGTAAAAGTAGCAATTTCTTATTTTTTCCATACTATAAACACGGCGACTATGTGATCGTGACGTCACTTTTGCACGTCATTTTATTAGGAGCGTTTTGAGAAACAAATGCAAATCTCAGACTTTAAGTCTCATTTCTGACTAATGTGTTGCTTTAACGCAATTGGCCCCATATAGACATTTGATCCTCACAACAGAACGAATCGATTGATACCATACATGAAAACAATTCACCATGCCTATTAATTACCACCATTATTGCAACCACTAACATCAGTGTATTATCTGTGACAGTGTGGTAAAAACGTATGAAAATTCATTACCTACGGTAACGTAATGAAAATCCGCCCCCCCCCCCCCCTCCCTGAATACTATTTATCTCTTTTTAGGGTTCCGTAGTCAACTAGGAACCCTTATAGTTTCGCCATGTCCGTCCGTCTGTCCGCGGTCTAGCTCAGTTACCGTTCGCACTAGAAAGCTGAAATTTGGTGAGGCCTGATAAGAACTTTCAATAGATACTATATTGAATAAAATCGGTTCAGACGTTTTTGAATTATCAGTCAAACACGCATAGTGACAGGAAGTGCCGAATAGTAAAATGACGTAAGCGCCGCCAAATATCCCTTAATAAACGACCTTTTGAACGGATGTTTTGTAACAGGGCGGCACCTACGAAACTCTACACTGAGCATCGCCCGACATGCTCTTGGCCGGTTTTTTTTGCATTGTTATCCCGGAAATCACCCCTTAAGGATTACTAATTACAATTTAAGAAAATCCCCAGCCAGGTTATAGCCACTACACTCGATTGAGTTAAATTTGCATGGGTCATGAACCCCCCCCCCCCCCCTCCAAGTGCACCTCAAATAGAAAAAAATCATTTCTGCATTTGTGAGCCCCCCCCCCACACCCATATTTCAACCGCTTCTGTTCTTACCTTTCATGCTTAGACTGATTTGACGGGAGGATCGATTTGGATGATATTTGCCATGGACATGAACGTATAAATACAAAAGTGGTCCTGTATCGTCCGATATACACCTACTACTCTATGTCGTTTAAATCATGCCAAAAAAAAATATGATAAAATAAAGTATTAATTTTTGAGTTTAGTTTCATTTAGTGGTAATTGTAAAATATTTTATTAGGACTACTGTCCTCTAGCGTATCCATTTGTCAACTTTACTTCAAGTTCCGCCTCCAGGGTAGCGGGAGAGAAATTAGGGGTGAATTAGGCGCTTACTGACACAGACCGAATTCCACGCGGGCGGAGCCGCGGGCACAGCTAGTAAAAAAATAATTTCATTTAATTCATTGATCGTCATTAAAAATATAACGGTTAATTGATGGTGTGAATCAATTTATGGGATTAGATTGCCGAGCTACACCATTTCCTTATCCTTTACCCCTACAATTCTCGTTTTTTTCTACTTCTTTCCCTATGTTTTATGTATGTGTGTGTGTGTGTCTACGACTAAATTATATTCAATTATATTCTACAAAATTGCGAGACCTGCAATTATGGGGTACATACAGAAATTTGTATTTTACCTCTAGAGTACAAAACAAAAGATAACTGTCAAATGTGAGTCGATCTCAAGGCAACATAATACTTTTGAATAATTTTGTAATTGTGTGATACTTATATACTTGACACCTCCAATATCTAGACGACTAATTGGCCAAAAATATATGTGTGTACAATACAAAATCATCGGGGTTTGACTGAATCGCCTTTATGGACCCGGGGTATGTCCTTAAACTACGTCCGGACTTGGGTATGTCCTTAAACTACGCCAAAAAGAGAGGTATGGGCACTGCGAATGGCATCTCGCTAAGTGTGGTAGGGCACGTTCAGCGAATGTCATCTCGCTCAAATCTGGAGCAGAGCCTGACTGGGGAAGTACCTCCACCTTACAGAAAACCACAGCCAAATAGCTGAGCACTAGACCCTACTCATAGTGTTGTGTTCCTGCTGGTGAGTAAGGTTGCCAAAGAGCTCGAAGAGGACCCAGTGTGTTGACGATGAGGGACCTTCTTGTTCCTTTAGCCGTCAACACAATGAATCCTCCTTTTTGTAAAGGGTGGGCAACGCGCAAGTGACTACTTTGGAGTTGCAGGCGTCCATAGGTTACGGTACCTGCTTACCATCAGGCGGGCCGTATGCTTGTTTGCCAGCGTCGTGGTATAAAAAAAAAAAAAGTCGTCTTTTGTTATATTCTGGGAATAACCTTAGCACTATACGGTTAACTAACAATAAAAACTGTATTATCAACCGACTTCAAGATTTCGAAGGAGGTTCTCAATTCGTCGGGATCTTTGTTTTTGTTTTGCTATTTTTTTTAAATGTATGTTCACCGATTATTAAAAGACGGCTGGACCGGACCGATTTGGAAACTTTTTTTTTTGTTTGAAAGATTATACTTCTCAGTTGATCTCATTAAACCAGGTCAGGATCTGATTATGGGGTCCTGGAAAAATCGAGAGAACTCTTCAACTATTATAGGCACACCTATAGTGATTTGAGCGTTTTTTATAGCAGCTCGAGCATTTGCTGTTGGAAAGGTGGATGCTAAGTGAAGTCAGTTCTTTTTTGTTTAAAATTAGTTTAATAATCTTTTTATACTATGCATATAGAATGCAATGCCGTGTAATCGTGTATGTCATCGTTTAATCTCGTACGATTTTAAACGTCATAATGGAATTGTGATGATAATGTATTGCATTAAATGTATATTTTTAAATCAATAAATTGTTGACACAAATGGCGTACTGTTCTCAGTGACGTGCGATATTTTTGTTTGTTATTATTGCGAGTGGCATATGTTGTTTTTTATCATTGTAAGTAATTCTTTGAAGGACATTGTATGGATTTGGCGACATGTGTATGGTATCGTTTATAAACGTTGAAATCTAATATAAAGATGTTGTTGTTTAAATATATTTGAATCATCATGCTTCTAGCGTTTTCCCCGGCTTTTTGCCACGGCTCTGTTGAACCTGGGTCGGATCGACAACATAATCCAAGGAATTGGCGAAGGCACTAGTTTTTACGAAATCGACTGCCATCTGACCTTCGAACCCAAAGGGGAAACTAGGCCTTGTTGAGATTAGGTCCGGTTTCCTCACGATGTTTCCCTTAACTGAAAAAGACGACGGGTCCCATACATTTTTTTAATCAATTTTTTTTCCCTTTTTGGATTACGGGTCAGGCTTCAGTTAGAGTACAGTTTTATTTTGAAAGGTTTTATTCAATCGGGGGCTGTAAAGGAAAATAAAATATATCAATCAAGTAAAATAATTATTTATTGCACCAAAATAATACCAGAAAACTATTTAATAACTCTTGCGCATGTTTTTGTGTCAAAACATTTTATTCGTTTTAATCTAAAATTATTTTTAATAACTTTAATAAATTTTGAATCAAATGCACACTGAATTGAATTTATTTAAAATACTATGGGCCTGTTTCACAATCTCCAGATAAACTTATCTGCCAGTTAAAATTATTGCTATCCTTTTCTCCAGTCATATAAAAGAAAAGGACAGCAATCATTTATCTGACAGATATGCTTTAACTGGAGATTGTGAAACAGGCCATAATATTAATTTATTTTAATAGCTAAATATTGTTTTTTTTTTGTGTTTTTGTAATTTGCGATCTTATCTAATAATATGTTTCAAGTCCTTTAGACATTGCCTTGTCATTTGTATTAAAATATTAATTTAAATTATTGTTGAACAATATAAATTAAAATTATTAGCTATGCATATAGGCTAGTAAAACATAAAAAGTCAAATGGTTTTCAAAGACAATAATATATAAATAAGCATTTTTAAACAAATCCGCTTAGTCGCACAGTAAGGTTAATGAGGCTGGGGTATGGGTACTAGACGATGATATAATTTATATAACAGATAGATATATACACTATATGAATTTACATAAAATATGTGATGATTTTACAAACTTTCAAACAAGAATTTTACTAACATAATTGAGATCAATTGAATTCAAAATCCTTTTTTACTGAGATGTGAAGTTCAGTGAAAATGAAAAGGATTTTTTAATATCATTATTTTGGATCAATTCACGTAGTATTTTAGATTCATCACTTTCGTGACGACAGTTTCTTGAATTGTCTTTTTTAGAAACACTTAACTCTTCATTTTTAGTAAGTTTGTCTTTAGCGACATTTTTATTTGTATCTGTATTTTGTGTGCTCTCTAAAAAGTCTAAAATATAATCTTTATCCGTCTCTTTTTCATCTTTTGTCTCTCCAGCAACGTTTTCTTTCTCTGAAGTTATATTTTCCGTTTCAGTTATATCTTCTTCAGTTTTAGTAATAATTTCTTCTTTATCAGCTTCGTCATGTGCATGATCTCTTGTATCTGTAGTAGCATTGTCCTCAATTTCTTGAAGGTTTTTTTTTTCATCTACACTCTCATCTGATTCAATTTGATTTGCTTTTCTCAGCTTTTTTGCGCGATAACTTTTCACCATTTCATCATTGTTCTTATCCGCTGCGATATTTTCTTTTTCCCCAGTAACACTATTTTTTACTTCACTACCGCTCTCTTTACCTTTGCCCAGTTTGTCTCTTACTTCATCTTTATTTACAAGATCTGTTTCTTCGTTATTGTTCGCGTTTTCTTTTGACATTGCTGTATAAGCATCATTAAGTTTATTTGTTTCATGCTTTCCCTGGGCTACTCCAAACTTTGACAGTTCATTTTGAAGTGATTTTTGCTCAAGGTTTTTTCCATTTACATCATTATACCGGGATTTACGAATATCAATATTACTAGTTACAGTTTGTGGTAAAGGTTTTTTGGCAAGCTTATAATATTTGTGTCGGTTTCCATTGCGAAGATATTTTTTAGGAAGTGTTTTGCCACGACCGTGTAAGCGTCTGCCATATTTTTGTCCGCGTTGGTAGATTGGATGCACTAGATTTACATTTTGGTTTTTATTTATTTCAGAGTCGTTGTCTTTTTTTATAAATTGTTCCAGCCTATTAATGTATGTCTCTATATTTCTCCCATTTTCATTGAGATCAATTTGGTTTTTGCGTACTTTATTGTGTTTTGATTTTTTTCTAGACTCAAGTTGATCATCATCTGAGTCGCTTAGTGTTTTCACATTTTCATCATATCCGTTTAACTTTTCTTCGAAATTGTCTACAGATTTATATGGGTCATCATACTTCTCGTTTATTTTTGACAAATGGTCTACGATAACGCGGTTGCCTTTTTTTCTGTTCTGGCTACGATTACCTTTTCTATCTTTTTTATTATGTTTTACAAGTTGTGATTCAAATTTATCATATCCATCTCGGCTAATGATTCCAGTATTATCGATGTCTGTTGAATTTTCTAGATCAAGCATATTATCTACATCGTTGTCTAAAATTATCTCGTCCTTGTCTTCTAATATGATATCTTTGTTTTCTTTTAACAGCTCATCTACAGCGTTTGTAAGTGTATCAACACCAGTATCTGTAAATAATGTTTTAGTTTTATGAAACGTTATTATAAATTCAAACAATAATATAATTATAGTATAACGTTAACTTTGAATTTTTAGTGTACGGTGGTAGAAAGAGCAGAATACAAGTTATGCTCTGATTAAAAAAAAGTAAAGCGTGAGTGGAGTCCAGGCATCAATTTAAATCAAAAGGTGTAGGTTCAATCAACGAGTTTTTAGAAACGACTGTACATAAGATCGCCAAATATCTAAAGTAGAATTACTTACAGCTTTTCGATGGAAGAAACCTACTTTCTTCTGCAAAGTATATCAAAGTGCTTTTTACTAAGATTATAGCCGAGTCCTCTCTGGCGTGTGACCCTGAATGTAGTGCCCAGCAGTGAGGCATATACAAGCTGAGATTACTTACAAAAAAATTAATAAAAATACCTTGAAACTGTTCTGAACTGCTAAACTCCTGGTTTATCCTATCTCTCGGTTTTGGTATTAGAAGTGAGCTTGACCTTGATTTGGAGGTTCGTCTTTGAACTGAAGAAAATAATACAATTATTTTGAAGACAATGTCGTTTTAGCAGCGATTTTATGTAATGGTGCATCCAGATCTGACAAATCTGGTACTGCGCTATTTTCGACTTCGAAAACAGGCAGTACGCTGGCTTGGCACCGGGGTCGTATAAATAAGAAGTTTAACTTACCCTCTCTATTGCGATCCTTATCTTTAACCAAAGCAGCGAGCTGAGAGTCTAGAAGCTTCTTCACGCCCTCTAACACTGTCTGTTTAATGTTGTCTGAGATCTGCTCATCCAGCCCATCCAGCGTGCTATCCAGCTTGCCGTCCAGCGTGCTTTCCAGCTTACTGTCCAACGCGTCGGGATCAGGAAGGGATGCGGTGTAGACGCCGCAAAAGAGCGCGAGAATTAACACTAAAAAATTAAAATTTTATCGTTATCATCATTATGTCTACCGAAAGCTGGAAGCAGAACTTCCTTAAGACCACAAATTACGCGTACAGAAAGTCATCATACACACTCAGTTCCAGCGCGTGATATCACGTCCAAAATAGGTATAACTGAGTGAGCTCTGGCGTCAGTGGTACGATATTTCTGTCCGCTGCTTGGCGGTCATGACTATGACTGTGAATAGGAAACATTATTTATTTATTTATTTAATCTTTATTGCACAATACAAGATGGTACAAATGGCAGACTTAATGCCATAAGGCATTCTCTACCAGTCAACCAATGGGCTAAACAGAAAGGTTAAATAGGTGCAGGGTCCATTAAATATGACAGAATTAAAAGAGAAAAAAAAACTAACAATAGATACATATTAAGCTATATTCATAAACTTACACAAATACATATAATAATAAACATACATACATATATTTTATATACCTTATGTGAACCATCAGGAGGACGATGAAGAAATCTTGTCAAGGAAATGCTTGCGCAACAAGCGCTTGAAAGTGAATTTAGTCTGAGCTTGCCTGAGAGAGAGCGGCAGAACATTCCAAAGTCGGATTGCCTGGATAGTGAAAGAATTAGACATAAAACCAGTTCCATGTCGGGGCACATTGTCAATGAGCTTTAGATAACGAGAAGAACGAAGATGTGTGCCGGGGCGTGGGGAAACAAATTTAAATTTCGATCGAAGATAAATGGGGCGTACGGGTCAAACAATATGGAATACAGAGTGCAAAGAATACGATTTATAATTATTTGGTATTAACAAGTCTTGTTATTGGAAGGCGAGATGGCAGTCGCTTCCGAAATAACTAGTGCCTATGCCAAATCTTATGATTAGGTTCTTGGACACGGATATGTCTTTAAACTACGTCCAAAAGAGAGGTATGGGTACTGCGAATGTCATCTCTCTATAAGTGGTAGGGCACAGCACAGCGAATGTCATCTCCCTCAAATCTGGAGCAGAGCCTGACTGGAAAGTACCTGGAGGTACTTTCCACAGACTTACAGAAAACCACAGCCAAATAGCACTAGACCATACTCATAGTGTTTTGTTTCTGCTGGTGAGTAAGGTTGCCTAAAAGATCAAAGAGGACCCAGTGTGTTGATGACGAGGGACCCTCTTGTTACTTTAGACGTCAACACAGTGAATCCTCCTATTTGTAAAGGGTCGGAAACGCGCATGTGACACCTCTGGAGTTGCAGGCGTCCATAGGCTGCTTGCCATCAGGCGGGCCGTGTGCTTGTTTGTCACTGTCGTGGTATTATAAGTATAAAAAAAATATTAGGTAGGCAAGCGGACCCCACGCTTTAAACAGTGGCAAAACCCGGAAGACACATTAGGAGGATGATGAATCTTCATTAAATAATGTAATGTAAAAACTTTTAATTGTACAAAAACAAGTCTGAAACAAATATAATAATAGGAAAACGTAAGTACAAAGGCAAACTTATCCCTTTAAGAGATCTCTTCCAGTTAACCATTGAGTAGATGAGAGAAGAAGTTAAAAGAGGGAGACAAATGCGGCAACATGTACAACATGGTACGAGAAAGGTAGATACTATAGATGCGAGTATATACAAAATTTATAGGAAAAGCATATTATATATCAAACCAGAGAGGAGTGAGGAGACAATCACAATAATAACACAGAAAAGGAACATCTAAGACACATACAGAATAATACAATAGCAACAAATTAATCAGAGTCAGGTAACCACAACTTCTTTAGCTTCTCCTTGAACGACGCAACCGACTGTGACTGTCTGAGCAAAACAGGTAACTTGTTCCAGAGTTTAACTGAGCCCACAACAAACGACTTGCTGTAGCCACGATTTTGGTGAGGCGGGATGGCGAGTGACAGGTTCTCACTCGACCGCAGACGGTGGCTACTGCCTTCAGCCAAAAATTTAAATTTCTCCGAAAGGTGTTTAATTAACAGATGAGGACCGAAATTACTTATCACATCTTAGACTACAAGATTTGAACCTAAGCTTGTTAAGGTAACAATTTACTTACCCATCACCGACGCCATGTTGAAAGTGCATTTCTCAGAAAAACCCTGCCTTTTATATCATTCTGACTTTTAGGTATCGACATGGAAGATTAATGCAGATTTGGTTCAGTGAAATGTCAGTAAAATTGTGGGCGTGGCTGCTGGGTTCCGTGTTAAATTTTTTTTAATACCCCGCCCGATTATAAAGTCACTAGCCTTTTCCCGCGGCTTTGCCCGCGTACTATAAGTACTCAAAAAGGATACGATACCCATGTTGATTTTCAGACTTTGGGATCACATTTTCCCCTTTTAGGGGTTGAATTTTCAAAAAACCTGAAACACGTGTTTACTCATTTATCGTTAGGAATACTCCTGTGAAGTTTCGAATAAAATAAACAAATCTTGATTCGCCATATAAACTTTGGACCCCCATTTTACCCCCTTAGGGGGTGAATTTAAAAAAATTATTTCTTAGTGCACCCCTAGACCTTATAAGGAACCTACGTGCCAAATTTGGAATCTCTAGAACCAGCGGTTTGGGCTGTGTGTTGATATGTCAGTCAGTCAGTCAATCAGTCAGTCAGTCAGTCAGTTTCTTCTTTTATATATTTAGATTGAAGTAACATCGTACCGAGAATCACAACGGCACACGAAAAGTGGCACAGTACACACAGTAGTTCCGTGTCCTACAAGAACTTTTTGGACGCGAAAAAAAATATTTTTGTATGGTACATGTCATCCCAGCCGGCCAAATCTCCATACAAAACATTTTTTTCGCGTGGAAATTTTTTTTCTTAGTTTTTCATAATGAGAATACGATACCAATTACGCCCTTACACGGATCGCCAGCTTTAGGTTCACACGATCCTCGAAAGTGACGTGATGTTCAGTTGTCTCTATACAAAATGAAGTGTCGGAAGTGTCGTGTAGGACGCGGACAACGTGAACCATCCTTTTTGTACATATTAGGGCTCCCGGTCGTATCCGGGTCTCATGTACCCGTTTCGAATACCCGTTTCTGAATAACGCTACACGGTTTCCTGGCCTGTTCCGCACGTGTAATTAAGAAACGTGTAGTTAAGATCCGTTTCTACGGGTAAACGGGTAGCCGAAGAAACATTTCTTAACTACACGCGGATCTGATAACGTCCTTGACGAGTGGCTGGAGGTACGGGTCGAAACGTGTGGAGTCGTTTGAAATAAAATAAAAAGAAACCTTATTTGAATCGGTTCTAAGTCTCCAGGAAACGTTTCCAAGAGACGGTGGTTCGTGTAAACCGGTTCCTTAGCACCGCCGGCGTTAAGTACACGGGTATTCGTCTCCGCGTGTAACACGTGTAGCGGGAGCTCTAGTACATATGTCTGAGGAACTTTTTTGAACTTGCTGATAGTATTAGTACAGTCGCCATCAGATACACCGGAGCGGCCAAGGTCGTCACAAATATCTGAACAACGCTTCTCGTGTCAAGACGATAAAGTGCATGTTCAGATGTTTTTGAGTGCCTTGGCCGTTCCGATATATTTGATGGCGACTATACCTACCTTTAGTAGTGTACTAACAGGACCCTAAATTCCAATCTAACTCGGTTCAGTTTTTAATTAGTTAATAAGATTAGTAACTAGTTGATTAGGTGACGCGTATTAGTAGTTAATACTAGTGTTAATTAATGATTAATAGCCTTATACTAGCCTAGATAATGGAATACTTGTGAAGTATAGCAAAATATTGTAGTCGTAAATCTAAACTTTTGATACATATAAATAGATTAAAGCTCGGAATTGGTTGCAATATTATAAACAAAAGAACTTTAACATCATTGAGTTAGGATGTATAGTATGTAGTGCTCGGGAGAGCACAAGGGATTATGAGAGAGAGCCGAGTGATAGCTCAGAGCTGGATATCGTTACCAACTTTATGTATGTTGTTGGGCACGACACTACGACCCCAAAACTGCCGAGAGACGGGGACTTAGGTGAATGTCTCCCGAGTAATGACGTCATGAAAATGGCTGCCGCTTTGTTGCGAAAAGTGCTAATTTCATCCAAACTGTGCACTGCACCTACACGTGTGTAGTATCGAACGAAAGAAGATTAAATTGGCTATATTGTTGGTATACATTATACATATAATCGGTATAATCGGTAATACCGCATCGGTTCTAAATTTTCAGATTGATAAGGTTATTATATAAGTTCAAGGGTCCACTGAATATCAGTCGCATCGCAATACGTGTTCAGACACATACTTAGTGGAATTGGAAACAACCAAAATGTATAAAACTTTGAAAGTCTTCTTTAGCTTTAAGTGTATTTTGTGTTGTTTCAAATAAAGTTATATTTGTTTCTTTTCATTAATTGCGCACCAGTTATTTACGGTAAACTATGACATCAAATGCTATGCTATGACATCAGCACGGCTAGCACGTCTTACGCGCGACTGGCGCGACAAGAGACAGATCTACGCGACTTCCTGCGTTGTCGCTAGTTGGCAGCACAACTTGCGTGTGAAAGGAGCGACAGACTCGCGATCAAATGCCACTGTCATAAAATGACAGTGACTAGCGACTTTTAACTAAAATCCTAAGCACAACATTGAATTCTTTTCGTGGCAGTTGCATCCGCGGGTGCATGTTATGCTACCGGAAAGCGAGTTTTTGACAGGCGCGGGAAGGTCTTACCCACTCGCGGCTTAAGTCGCTCTTGCAAGACGTCCTAGCCGTGCTGATGGTCTACAAAGGCGACAACATTTGTTTTAAAATTTGAGTATTTTATTCATACATCTCGGAGGTAGGGTTTAAATAAAACAACGAAAAGTCACCTTAGAAGATACTATGTAATATGGTAGTGAAATAATAAAGTAACATAAGGTTTGGTGGACAATAAACATAGCAGAATAACATAATTCTCCTTTTTAAGCCATAGCCTTAACTAAGCCATAACGACATACTTACATATAACAGAGATTATGTCCCAGGTATGTCCTTAAACTACGTCCGGTCACGGTCACGAGTATGTCCTTAAACTACGTCCAAAAGAGAGGTATGGGTACTGCGAATGTCATCTCGCTATGTGTGGTAGGGCACAGCACAGCGAATGTCATCTCGTTCAAATCTGGAGCAGAGCCCGACTGGGAAAATACCTCCACTTTACAGAAAACCACAGCCAAATAGCATTAGACCCTACTCATAGTGCTGTGTTCCTGCTGGTAAGTAAGGTTGCCAAAAGGCTCAAAGAGGACCCAGTGTGTTGACGACGAGGGGCCATCTTGTTCCTTTAGCCGTCAACACATTGAATCCTCATTTGGAGTTGCAGGCGTCCATAGGCTATGGTAGCTGCTTACCATTAGGCAAAAAAAATTATCAAAGAATAATTGACAGGTCAACAAAATTATTTTCTAACTGTTGTACCTATAACTAACTTTTGAATACAGATTAATGCTTTATAAGTAAGTTAGTACCACTTACCACATGTTAAGAAACACGTTAATTTATTATAACACAAATTATATTTATGCATTAATAAGGTCAATTCCACTACCAGTTTTACATAAATTTAGACAGTGTATCATGTAGCACACTTAAATAAAACAATTAAATTTAAAAACTCTCTCGCATTAAAGGAGACTATAAAAGGAATAAAACATTTCCAGTACATAACAGGACTCCTACAGTTACAAGTGTGTGCTACACGTACGCTCACTCACACAAGCACAGTCGAGAGACGATTGGTCGAACGCTACGACGTCTTAATATTAGGGCATGTTCCGGTGTATGCTCCCAAATTGTTAATTTACTTTGAAATGAAAAATAATCACGTTTATTTTAATACTAACTTTCATTTGTTTTTTAGAGTTTACACCAGAACGACTTAAATTCTAATAGGGGGTTTGATAAATAAATTGCTTATGTAACGTTACAGAGATACAATATTCTTTAAACAACATACAGACATTAAAGCATAACTATTTATTTAGGTAAAAAAAATGTTGCACAATATTGTATAACGACTAGATATACATAAATGAATTGTCTACGGTAAAGTAAAAAGTATACATATAGATGTATATTAACAAAAATAAGTATATATAAAAAATGAGCAATTTATTTATCAACCACCCTGCCTCTAAGATAGGAATAAGGCAAAATATACTCTAAATGGAAGATTAAAAGGTTCATAGTTCAACGAGAGAATATAACGATTAATATAGTAAATAGTTTCTTTCTTATTTATAGTATTGCCTTTAGTGTTCCGCAAGGTTTACATTTATTTTAAAATATACATAAAATTTAAGATTTCATTAACGTTAAAAAGAAAATTAACGTTAATATTTAAAAAAATCCTGAAAATTTATTTGTAGTAAATTAACGTACCTAATCCATGGTGTTGTACCAATTTTTTTAATTAAATACTTGGTGACATCTGTATTTATTTTTACAAACTTATATATATATATAAAGGAAAAAGTGACCTAGGCCTCCGGTACCCAGGGCTGGGATCGAACCAGTCTCTTCGGCAGGCTACCCTGGTCACAGCGGCACTGGTAGAATTTTCCCGTGTATATGCAATCTTTGTAAATGCTAAGACACATTTGGCCAATCATCTAAGGTAAACATTACGAATTATTACCTCCAATCGGAACTACTGAGGAGTTCATCGAAAGCGAGAGAGATGGCGCTGCCGTCAATACAACTGAAGATTTAATTTTACATTTAAAAATATATATATTGGATATGTGCCTTAAAATTCAGAAAACTATGTCTTTGTGCTGTTAACTTAAATATGAATTATCTAAGCTAGTTATTGGTGCCATAATATTATTATTACTAGAGTCACTAGATTGTCAAGAAATGGTCGATTTTTAAGATTAAAGCATGCATTTAGTGTAACAGGACCTTGTCAAAACTAGTTGGCTGCGAAAATGACCGGTGAAATCTGTGTCAGGACACCAGACAGTTTTTATGACACAGAGTAAAAGCTTTGGACAAGGCCTCATAGTAATACTTATAGAATATTAAAATACTAGTAAGTAATTATAAATACTGAAGTATTTATTGCCTTTATTTATAATCAGTAAATAGCCGTATTTTGATCCACAATAACATCACATAGATTAGATAAGAACAGTTAATTTGTAAAAATCCAAATGTTATTGCTAACTTTAAGAGTCTGGTAACGATTTGTAAACGAAAATCGCTAATCATTATATATAATAAAACTAAGTTGAGAAAATGTGCGTGCCGATAAAACTTAAAAAGGAGTCCCAGCACGATAAAGGGACTTATATAGTGTGATAGCCCTTTATTCCCCCTCGAACAAGAAAGTTCCCGTTTTAACCTAAAGGGTGTGTCTTTAAAGATATAATGGCTTTTCCAACCCTTCAACTCGGAAAGTAAGTGTAGTGGCGCCATCTGTTGTCGAGTAGTTGAACTTCATTCATTGTCCAAAGTGGCGCCATCTGTTGTCGAATAGTTGAATTTCATTCATTGTACACAATATGGACTTAAACGAACGATTATTCCCAAACTTTCTCGAATATCCTAGCGCCATCTTTCTCGAATATCCTAGAGCCTAGCTTTCTGAATATATAAGAGCCCGGTGTCACCCGCCAGAGTTAGTTTGATTTGAACAGCGAAACAAGCGATTTCGAAACGAAAAAGAAAGAAATTATCTGTGTGTGAGCCTTTATTTTGAAGTATCACGTGTGAGTATTTTTAATAGTGTGTTTAATTAATTCTCGATTTCGAAGCAAAGAAGAAAAACGTTATCTGTGAGCCTTTATTGTGAAATTTCAAATGTGAGTATTTTTAATAGTGTATTTAATTAATTCTAATGGTTTTTTTTATTTATTTTCTTTTAATTGTAATTTCCTTAACTTTCAAGTAGTCGCGCGGCGTTGAATCGATGCCTTCTATATACTTTGGCCGTAAACAAAATATCGCGCGACCGCTTGAAGATTAAATATTTTTTTTTCTTTGTCTCAACGTGCTCCACGTTTACGTAACAATATATTCGTCTATAAAATGTTCATTTAATTTATATTTTACAGAATACAATGCCTAGACGTAAAAGAGGTGGAGATCTTGCCAGTTCTGCAGCGAAACGGCGGAAACAAAAAGAAAATCGAAGAAATGAAACGGAAGAAGAGCGCGAAGCACGTTTACAAAATCAACGAACCAGAATGAGCACCCTGAGAAGCGGAAAAGGCGAAGAAAGAAAAGAAAATAAAAGTATTGAAGAATCGAGCATTTTAAAAGATAATCTAACAAAGGAAGCATTCCACTACGAACCGACGAAGAAATATTACGATCATAAATATGTTGTGATCGGAAAAATGAATAACATTTGCCAATTTTGCCACGCGAAAAAATTCAGTAAAAAAACACCAGGTCTCTGTTGCATGAATGGAAAAATTCGATTACCACCACTGGAAGCACCTCCACAGGAATTTCTACATTACATGACCGGGGAAACACCAGAATCAAAACACTTTCTTCAAAATATAAGATCATACAACTCCTGCTTTCAAATGACTTCTTTCGGTGTTACTTCGACTGACCCTAATAGAGACAAATTTGCATATGTATTTTCAATTCAAGGGCAAATTTATGACAAAATTGGATCGTTACTACCAATGCCTAACGATGACTATAAATTTCTGCAAGTATATTTCATCGGAAATGAAGAAAACGAAATTGATCAACGATGTACAAATTTTATTGGATTGAAACGCGAAATAATCCAAGATGTACAGAGGATCTTACACAAATACAATCAACTGATTTACATATTCAAAACAACACTAGACCGCATGATTTCTGATGACTATAAAATTGTAATTCGAGCCGATAAAAGACCACGTGGATAACACGAACGTAGATTTAATGCACCTCAGATAGATGAAGTCGCCATCGTAATTGTGGACAATGAAAATACAAGCCGTGACATAATTGTACAACGAAGAAGAAAAGGACTACAACGCATTGCAGAGACACACCGTTCATATGATGCTCTTCAATATCCGTTAATATTTCTGCACGGAGAGGATGGTTATCATTTCAATATAAAACAAATTCATCCTAAAACAGGCATAGAAACAAACAAAAAAGTCACTTCCAAGGAGTTCTATGCTTACCGCTTAATGATCAGAGGCAATGAAATATACAATCACATTCTCAACACTCGCCGTTTATTCCAACAATTTCTGGTAGATATGTACGCAAAAATAGAAGCAGAACGGATGCTTTACATAAGACTGAATCAGAAGAAACTACGCACAGAAGAATACATCCACCTTCGAGATGCGATCATAAATGACGGCAATATTGACGATATTGGAACAATGGTAATCTTACCCTCATCATACATAGGAAGTCCAAGACATATGCACGAATATACTCAAGATGCCATGACCTACGTAAGAAAATATGGACGACCTGATCTCTTCATAACATTTACATGCAACTCATCATGGCCAGAAATCAAAGAACAACTAAAATACGGACAAACCTCCATGGATCGACACGACATGATAGCCCGAGTTTTTCGACAAAAACAAATAAGATTTATTGAAGTCATCACAAAATACCACATCTTTGGAACCGTTAGATGCTGGATGTATACAATCGAGTGGCAAAAACGAGGATTACCTCACTCACACAATCTCATATGGCTACACGATAAAATTTATCCCACGGATATCGACAAAATCATCCAAGCTGAATTTCCCAATCCACAAAATCATCCGGAACTATAACAACATAGTAGTGAAAAACATGATTCACGGACCATGTGGACCATTAAACTTCAATGCGCCATGCATGAGTGATGGAAAATGTACAAAAAAATATCCAAAACCATACTTGGACGATACAAAAACTGAAGATGACGGCTATCCCAAATATAGAAGACGATCACCGAAAAACGGTGGCTTCACAGCAAAAATACGAATACAAGGCAGAGACGAACTGGAAATAGATAATCAATGGGTAGTACCATATAACCCACTACTTTCCAAAATGTTCCAAGCACACATAAACGTTGAATATTGCAATTCAGTAAAATCTATTAAATATATATGTAAGTACGTAAACAAAGGTAGTGATATGGCAGTATTTCAAATAGTCCAAAATAGCGAACAAAATAATAGAAATGATGAAATCCTCATGTACCAAATGGGAAGATACTTCAACAGTAACGAAGCAGCGTGGAGGATTTTTAGTTTTCCCATACACGAACGCGAACCAGCTGTGCAACATCTAGCAGTACATTTGGAGAATGGACAGAGAGTTTACTTCACAAAAGACTCGGCTAGAAAAATTGCAAGCGAACCACCTCGGAACACAACATTAACAGCTTTTTTCCAACTTTGCCAAACGGATCCATTCGCAAAGACGTTACTGTATGTCGACGTCCCTATTTATTATACGTGGGACAAAACAAGGAAAATTTTTCAACGACGAAAACAAGGAATGCCAGAAGAGGGTCATCCAGAAATAATGAAAACTAACGCAATAGGTCGAGTATACACTGTACATCCAAACAATGCCGAATGTTTCTATCTCCGAATGTTGTTACACGAAATACGGGGACCAACAAGTTTCACAGATCTCAGGACTATTGACGGCTACATATGCCAGACTTACAGAGAAGCATGTCAACGTTTAGGATTATTGGAAAACGATAACCACTGGGAATTAACACTACAAGAAGCCACACTCACAGCTTCAGCTGAACAAATTCGAGAGTTATTCGCCATAATTCTAACAACATGTAACCCATCAAACCCAAAACAGCTATGGGACTCTTTCAAAAGGAATATGAGTGATGATATATTGTACCAAATCCGACAAGCTAATCCAGAACTGACTATGGAATTCAATGACGAAATCTTCAATCAAACACTCATTCGCTTAGAAGATAAATGTTTAGCAATAAATAACCAGACCTTAGTAGAAATTGGAATGCCAGCACCAAAAAGAAATACTTTCAGTGTGCTAAACTACGAAATTACAAAGGAAAAAAGCTACAACGTCAATGAACTACTTGAATACATTGCTCACAACAAACCACTCCTCAATGACAATCAAAAAAAAATTTACAACGTTATAATGAACCGAATAAATAACAACACTGGTGGAATTATTTACTTGGACGCACCAGGAGGCACCGGTAAAACGTTTCTAATAAATCTAATACTGGCGGAAAAACGTGCTGAAAAACACATCGCACTGGCACTAGCATCATCCGGCATTGCAGCCACACTTATGGAAGGAGGACGAACTGCCCATTCTGCCTTACAACTACCGTTGAATATAGCCGAACAACAATTCCCGGCATGTAAAATCTCAGGAACATCTGGACGGAGTCAACTTCTAAAACATGCTAAAATTATCTTCTGGGATGAATGCACTATGACCCATAAAAAATCACTAGAAGCCATGGACAGAACATTACAAGAATTGCGAAAAAACTCTGAAATGATGGGAGGAGCTCTACTCATACTCTCAGGAGATTTTCGACAAACACTTCCAGTTATTCCCAAATCAACACCAGCAGACGAGATCAATGCATGCTTAAAAAAGTCACATCTCTGGCCGCAAGTACAAATACTGCAATTAACAAAATACATGAGGGTTGAATTATCAAAAGATGAAACAACAGCACATTTTGCTAAAATACTTTTACAAATAGGCGAAGGTACATATCCTACTGACCAAACGACCGGCCTCATTGAACTCAATAGTGATTTCTGTAACATAGCCACTACTGAAAACGAAATAATCGACAAAATTTATCCAAATATTATTCAGAACTATACCAACGTAGAGTGGTTATTTCAAAGAGCAATTTTGGCCACTAAAAATAATATTGTTCACGATATCAGTTTTAATATTCTAAAGAAAATACCTGGTGAAGAGAAAGTATATAAATCGATCGACACGATGATATCCATTGAAGAAAGTGTCAACTTTCCTACTGAATTTCTAAACTCTTTACAAGTACCAGGAATGCCATTACACTGCCTTCGTCTGAAAATTGGATCTCCAATCATACTACTCAGAAATCTCAACTCCCCAAAACTATGTAATGGAACGAGGATGATCGTAAAACAGCTATCGAATAATGTCATTGAAGCTGAACTTATTTCTGGAAAGAACAAAGGACACACAGTATTTATACCTAGAATACCACTGATCTCTTCTGAATTGCCATTTCAATTTAAAAGATTGCAGTTTCCAATTAAATTAGCCTTTAGTTTTACAATTAACAAAGCGCAAGGGCAAACTTTGAAATATTGTGGCATCAACCTCAAAGAATCCTGCTTCTCTCAAGGTCAGCTATATGTAGCTTGGTCAAGAGTAGGAAGTTCGAAAAATTTATATATATATACCCCGGACAATAAAATGAAAAATGTTGTTTATAAACAAGTAGTGTAAATAATGAGAAAATGTAAATACATGTAAATATAGAAAATGTTTTCAAAATATATTTTTTACTTTTTACGTCATAGTATGTTTTTTTATTTCATCTACCACGTAATCTCATATCAACTCCCGAGCGAAACCGGGTATCATAGCTAGTAATGAAATAACGCACATGGCATTTGATAAGATAGTTTGAAGTCTTGTTATTAAAAAAAAATCATTTCGTCCATATGTGTTATTATTTAATACCCGAAAACTCAATTCTTGCAGAGCTTGTTTAGTGAGGACGGTTTTTCGTGCAAACTTGTAGCTTGATTTATTATTATTATTTTGTTATGCCCTCTTATATGTTTTATATTATCTGATTAAAGCATAAAGTAAAGTTTATTCCTACATTTTTATTTTTATGAAAAAAAATTATACATTCCCAAAAATACCACCTAAACTTGGGCAATTTTTCTTAAAATTGCTCTAGCTAAACATACTCTTGCTTAAAAATTTGTATGAAAATTAAAAAAACTGTTTCACTTATTCCTCCGACCACTCATTTTCCAACGTATTTATATATTGTACTAGTTTAACATAATTTTAATCAAAAAAATCTTACTCTTTTCACCTCTCCAAGCAAAAATTGCGAAACAGCTGTTAGATTTACGGTGAATGAAACAAAACAAATTAATGAAACAGAAAACCTAAAAAGTATTCCACTTATACAGTTTAAAAAGAAACGAATTTTCATATCTTTATAACCGATTGAGCTAGCTTCATGAAATTTGGGCTTCTAGATGTCCTTATGGATATAATTAAACACACGTAGTTTTATGTGTTTACGTTAAAGAGGTTTTGAGTTATAGAAGGGTCAAAAGTGGCACCAAGTGGTTCGTGTAATAACACTCGGCGCTGGCTAGCCAGTTCCTTTGCTTGAACTTGGCTTGACACGCTACCGCGTGTCAAGATTTTTTTAGTTGTGCCTTTAAATACTTGCCATATAGGGAGTTAACCCCCAATGGCCTCAATTCGCATATAGCCTAATACCTGTTATACATGTGCAGTAAAAGGAGGTATGTGCCCAACAGTGGGTCTTCAAGGCTGGTAATTAACTCGGTAATTCAACATTTGGATTTTTCAAACCTACATTCAACACTTCACTCTCAAGAAATATACTAATTTGTAGTTTAGGAATATTCTTTATCTACAATCACATTGTAAGTTCTCTAAAACGTGTTCGAAAACGGTAGGCAATGGCTAGCATTACCACAACCGATTTTACTATGATAAGCTTTTTATCTGTGGCAGTAACGTAATTTTAACTTAACATGCTCAAATATTGATGTGTTATGAGTTTTGATAACATAATGTACACCTGCACGCGCCCGCGCGTCCGCCGGCACACAAGAGTTGGCCATGGCGGTGCAATGGCGGTCATTCTATGGTTTCCGAACACGGCTTTTAGGATAAATAATATGAGTGTAGATAAAGCAGTGTATGCAACTGTACGTAATTAGGCCTTATTACGTAACAGTTACATAAACTACTATTAAAAATAAATACAATGATTTTGTCAATATTACCTAGATACTACTTAAAGTTATATTCTTAAATTTAAATTTCGAGGAAATCTAGCGTTTTTAAAGTGAAGAGGAGAGTTAAGATTAGAAAATATTTTTTATCTCAGATGGTAAAATAGTTTAATAGAATATCTAGTATATTTGTTAATGTTAAGTGACCAAGAATATGAATTTTCAAAGAGTTTCGTTTAATTAATTAATTAAACGAGTGTTTTTTTCACTGCCCCAGTAGATGTAAGTAATCTTTAAACTTTTGTCATTACCATTAGCAATAAACTACTCAGGGTGTTAACCACTGGGCATTGCGTGTCGAACACTATGATGTTTATTACTAAAAGACAACTAATATAAAACGTAAACTTAATATTAAATTGAGCGAGATTATACCGAGTCCATCTAACGTAATTATGGGGGAAAACATTATAGACGGAGAGCTAGCCACGTCAGATATGACACAATAATGAGAGCGACGAAACCCCTCTCGTTAGTATGCTATACTATGCTTATTTCTAGATCCGGACATCTGGCAGTTGTAAAGTGGTGGAGGTCAAATAATGCTAACCACTTTAAGAATACAAATCCTACAGTTCTGGTTTTGATGCAGTATTATGAGAAATTATGTAAATAATTAGATTATATCATTGCCAAAAGTTTCTGATGGGGAAAGTAGTCCAAAACGACGTATAATATAATTCACAGTTTGTCGCCAACTATTTCTGTTTCCGAAATATTACGCATTGTTTTTTGTTCTAATGTTAAAAAACGGCCAAAGTTGTCTTATTTATTGAGGACCCCCGTCCTCAATCATCAGACAACTTTGGCCGTTTTTACCTATTATGATATTACTTTTTTCCAATTCAAAAATTTTGCTACTTTGTCACTCTGACCTCCACCCATTAAAAGCTGCCAGATGCCCGGATCTAGCAATAAGGGTAGTATTGCAATCTTACTAGATGAGTTTCATTGCTCTCATTATTGTGTCATATCTGACGTGGCCAGCTCCTAGACCATTAAGTTCAGAAAAAAAATATGTATTTTAAATCACTGGTACCTAAACAAAGTGTCATTTTCAGTTGGCGTCCAGGTAATACTCGTATTAATAAAATGACAAGCCAACTAGACTTAAGACTGCATCGACCTCCAGTCCAGTGGTGCCCTCATTGTGGATTGTGTTTCTTATTAAACTAATCAATTTCTGTATATTTAATCCATCATGTTAAGTTGTAGTCCCTCTAATTCTGCAACTTATGATCTATGTCATACAGTTTTATATTATTTACTCTTGGCTTTAGCACCTAAACGGCCAAAAGCGGCCACTATTTGCCATATAGGTAATGAAGCAAAAAATACGCAAAATGTGACAAAGATTAAAAGTTGCGTAATCAAGAGGACTACAACTTAACACTGAGGGATTATATTTACATAAATTGATTCGTTTATTAGGAAATACAAGCCCCTAAAGAGGGCGCCACTGGACGGTCGACACAATACCAAAGACCATATGCATTTTGAAGTTATAAAGCTAATTGGGTGCCTTTTGAAGCTTTGGATCTTTTTGTATTTTGTATATTTAGAATTGAGTCATGTAGTATTTAGTTTAATTTTTTTTCTACTCGTCGACTGTAATGCTTGAATAGTGATTGTGTAGACCGAACTACTAGCGCATACTTTCCGATAGAGCTTTTATGGTCGCATATTGTGACATCGCCAACGATGGTACAAAGGATTTTCATACAATATTGTAACATTTTTGTCCTTCCCGACCGTCCGGGTCCTTCTTCCCGACCGCCGGCACAATCCACCGGGAGATAGAACTTACTCAATTGTATAGAGGCAGCAGGTCTTTCGTCGAAATCTATTCTTACCGGCTTGCCTATATTAAGCACTAGTAGAAAAAATATTGTATACAATAGTGACATAATCAAGCTTTTCAATCTCGTACCTTACTTAGGCCACTCAGCAAGCTTCGTGGCCTAAACACGGTACTCGACAGAAAAGATCTTAATTATGTCACGATTGTATAAAATACTATTTTGTAATGCATACGGAATTATAAATTGGTAACCACAATAATAATTTGTTTAGGTAAGTACTATAATTTAAAATTAACCAGTCACTTAGAATGTATAGGAACAAAGAGCAACACTCTTAACTGTACATCGGTGGTCCTTATTACAATAGGCATAATGTCTACCGATGGGCAGTTAAATAACAGTGTAGGCGATGGTACATTAAAAATAATATAAAACGGTATTATCGGATTGACAGTTTAAAATAAGTATCGCAGAGTGCAGCTATTTTCAATTAATACTAACCAAAAAAAAATTGATTTCATAGTAATTGAAGGAAAAATGTTTTATACGGTAAATATAAAATAATAGGTAGGTAGAGTTTCTGCGAGAAGAGAAGTGTCCCTTTGGCCGTCAACACAGTAAATCCAGTTTTTATAAAGGGTTGGCAACGCGTATGTTACACCTCACGACTGGCAAGCGTAGGACCTGGGATATGTCCTTAAACTACGTCTGCACTTGGATATGTCCTTAAACTACGCCAAAAAGAGAGGTATGGGCACTGCGAATGGCATCTCGCTAAGTGTGGTAGGACACGTTCAGCGAATGTCATCGCTCAAATCTGGAGCAGGGCCCGACTGGGGAAGTACCTCCACCTCACAGAAAACCACAGTCAAATAGCACTAGACCCTACTCATAGTGTTGTGTTCCTGCTGGTGAGTAAGGTTACCAAAGAGCTCAAAGAGGACCCATTGTGTTGACGATTAGGGACCTTCTTGTTCCTTTAGCCATCAACACAGTGAATCCTCCTTTTTGTAAATGGTTGGCAACGCGCATGTTACACCTCACGACTTGCAGGCGTACATAGGCTACGGTAGCTTCTTACCATCAGGCGGACTGTATGCTTGTTTGCCACCGTTGTGGTATAAAAAAAAGTGTCGTAATTTCTTATGGGAATGAAGTTAATAGTGACACTTCTCTACACGAGACTTTACCTAAATTTTTCAGATCACAAGTAAATATTCTGTAGCTGAATTTGAATCTTATGATGATATTCTTAAGGGCGTGTTTCGTTCACCGCAACTGAGGTGTTGACTTCCTTCGAGCGATTTGCTTTGCTCTGCGTGAAGTTTCTTCAGATACCTTGAAACACAGGAAATAAACAATTCTAATTGAAATTAAATTCAATAAATACTAAGTAAAAAATACTAAATGAAAAAATGTAAGTATCAATCTCAACCTCTGCTTCGCTAAGCTTTATATAGCAATATAAGTATTATTTTTTTCTTAGCGTTGCGTCATATAAAATAATAATGGGGATCAATGTTACTCTGTGTCCGTAGGAAACACCTTAGACAACCCTACACGTGATCCCTGGGTGGTGCTAAAAGAGTAACAAACTTGGCAGCTGCACTGTCCCATCTGGACCTCGCAGCACTCACTGGATTTTCATTATCATTTGCTTTCCCACTACTACTACCCCAGGAAAGAAATGCATATCTATATCCAGTGACATGTAGACATACGATAAATAAAATAATAGTCACACGTTAAAAATATTCCAGATTTCCAGAACTATAATTGGGTGGTATTAGTGGTATAGTATCATTTTAGAGAAAACCAACACTAAGACTACTGGACCCTAGACTCCTAGGTTGGCCTTACCGTAGCGATAGCTCTAGCGGGCACGGGAGGGGGGAGCCGCGGGCGCGCGGGGGGCGCGGGCGCGGCCGCGGGCGGCGCCGGCGCAACAGAACAGCACGCTTCTGCGCTGCTGAAACATGACAGTGTTGACTAATAACCCCCTTATTCATAAATGTCTACTAAACTTGAGGCCTCTGATAATCGTTTGTCCCTTTCCGTCCAACCTATATGAGAGAAAGGGACAAACGATTATCAGCGATATCTTAACTTTAGTGGCCGTTTATGAATAAGGGGGTCAGAGTATTGTCGAGTCAGAACTAACGTGCCAGTAGGGCAATAAAATATAGCGAGAACTCTGCGAGTGTAAGCGAGACATATAGCGTAATGAGTTTCGAACCATCATAGTAATATGCAATCGATCTTTCTAAAGCATTTCATAATATAGAACATAAAATATTTTGATATTAGTACAATACGATTTATCCTCAAACGCCTTAAATGTCATAATCTACATAGCCTAGTAATAAATAACAAAGAATATTATAAGTAAATAATATACGGTGTAGTAGAACTGCTGTAAGATTAAGAGCTCCACAAGGTTCTATATTGGATCAATTACTGTTTTAATTAATTAATTTTAAAATAATGCTTTGCAAAATAAATGCTTTGCAAAATTAAAGGAAAGATTCATGATTATATTTTCAATATTGACCGGAAAGCAAGATATTACAGTGTAATTAATAGTACACTAAACTATAACGTTAGACTCCTTAAAGGCCAGGACAGAATAACAGCGTTGCAAATTGTGGGGTCAACTCGCAATTTCGCAACATTATGCTGAGTCTGAGCTTTCTCTTTATCGTGCACATTGCTGAACACATTCTGAACTTCTGTAGTTACGTACCTATACTCGACTAGTGTTTACCTTTAGGTTTGCATTTTTCAACCCCTGTTTTTTATGTTATGTAGTGTGTGCTTTATTGAATAAGTTTATATCTATCTATCAATCTATTTACCTTGATATTTACCAGTCGCTTTTCGATGAAGGAAAACATCGCAAAGCCAGACCTCATCCTCACTTTTTCCTAGTTTTCCCTCTAACTTGGAAAATCCGATGGCAGTTGCTTTCGTAAAAACTGCCTAGGCCGATTCGACTCTAGGCTCAAATGACCCGTAGCAAAAAGCCGGGACACACGCTTTGATATGATCTTACCTGTCATTGTGCGCCGACACCGAGGGTCACAGCACGGTGTCCAGGGTGTTGAGGGAGCGACGCAGCGCCGGGTCGCGCGCGCACCAGCGCGCCAGCTCGTCGGGGGTCACCACTCCGTCTGCATTAGTGTCTATCAGCTGTTGAGGAAAATCACAATTAAAAAGTATCACAGTCACAGGAATGTGAAATATTATGTTTATTTTCTTTAATTTCTTTTTCCTAATTAACTTAGTTTTTTTTTAGTTCCCACATCAACAACTTTCGTTAACTGTTAATATTTTTCAACCGACTTCAAGATTTTGAAGGAGGAGGTTCTCAATTCGTCGAAATCATTGTTTTTGCTATTTTATGTATGTTTACCGGTTATTCGAAGACAGCTAGACTAATTTGGAATATTTTTTTTCACCTCAGCAGCTCGAACAAGCCTACTTCCCTGCGAATAAACAGTGACGAAAGTGCGACTTTCGTCACTCCAGGGAGTGAGACAACGTAGTTTTTAATTTTGTGAAGGCCACGAACTGCCACTTCATATTTCGGGGTCTATTATAAATTCGAAATACATATTTTTAACCTTTAATATGTTCTCACTACTGAGGTGAAAAGTTGTATGTGTTACACGAGAGGAAAGTTGGTTTTTCTTGCGAGTGTTGATTTTGAGTCCCGAGTAAGCGAAATATTCTATAATTGAATCACAAGAGAAGCGAGTGATTCTAAGTTAGAATCTTGAGCGTAGCGAGGGACTCAAAAACACGAGATGTAAAATAACTTTGCACAAATAACTATTTTGCTTGAACTTGACAACTGGTCCCATGTCTTCAGCTCAAGATCTCATGATGAGATCCCGGAGAAATCGAAGGATCTCTACAAATATCAGGTACACTTATAGTGGTTCGATTATTTATTACAGTAGCTCTGGCATTTGTTCTTGGAAAGTGGAGTCGTCTAAGTGAAGTCGGTACTTTTTTCTAACTATAAAAAATACTCTACCGACAAGAGCAAGGCTCTCAAAATGACAATTATGAAGATGAAAAATTCACCCTTACTTATATCTATAGGGTTTCGTACCCAAAGGGTAAAAACGGGACCCTAATACTAAGACTGCAGTCCGTCTGTCACCAGGCTGTATCTCATGAACCGTTATAGTTAGACAGTTGAAATTTTCACAGATGATGTATTCTGTTGCCGCTATAACAAAAAATACTAAAGAATAGAATAAAATAAATATTTAAGGGGCCTCCCACACAAGAAAGATTTTGCCGTTTGTATTAGATAATGGTACGGAACCTTTCGTGTGCGAGTCCGACTCGCACTTGGCCGGTTTATTTATAAAAGGTGCGACCACATCGCTGCTTAAAATACGGCGACGTTACGGAATCGCAGTGACGCATCGTATCTGCACCGTTTTTATCGCATGCCCTCCACACCGCTGCTCAAAATACGCTGACGGTACGGAACCTTTATTTGAGCTTACATGAAAGATCCGGTCAACATGGTCCTGCGCAGCGGCAGCGTGCGCGGGGGGAAGGGCTGCAGCACCCACCAACTCGTAGATTGCCTGTAACATACAAATCCATAATTAATATTTTAAATGCGAAAGTTTGTCTTTCTGTCTGTAACTTCTTCACGCTTAGACCGCTGAACAGAATAAGATGAAATGCGGTATGAAAATACATAGTTTGAGTCCCGTGGAAGGACATAGCATAGTTTTTATTCCAGAGATCATCGCTTAAAGGGGTGAAATAGGTATTGGAAATTTGTATGGTGAATCAATAAACACTGAACGGAATTAGATGAAATTTGGTATAGAGATAGTTTGTTCTAGGGAAGGATAAAAATATTTCTATCTCCAAAATTATCCGTTAAGGGAGTAAAAGGGGGGTGGATTACAAATTCGAAACAGACGAACTCGCGGGCAAAAGCTAGTCATACAATACAACTCAAATGTAAATACTCCTTATTGCAAACGTTAACAGAAAAATCTATATATAATTTGATGATCAAACTTGTTACCTATTGAGAATTTAGATCTCAATTATTTTATCGGTCAAGTCAAAACAAAGCATATTCTTCGCATTGAACTTGTAGTATGTGTACAACGCCTCACACACACGATTATAGCTTTAAGCGCATGTAAGAGCCGGGTATTTCTCATTCAACACCCCCCATCACATGGCGATCCTGGCCCCTGCCTCCCCGGGCCTGATCGCCATGTGTAATGTGGGACGTTAAATGAAACAACTAGGTTCGACGTTACATATATAATGAATTAAATATGGTGTATTATCAGCTGCAGATTGCATACCCAATTTTTGAATGAATTCATTCATAAATGTGGGTATAATTTTTTGCAGGCTGCCGTACAGACCATTGGACCCGGGGTATGTCCTTAAACTACGTCCGGACTTGGGTATGTCCTTAAACTACGCCAAAAAGAGAGGTTTGGGCATTGCGAATAGCATCTCGCTAAGTGTGGTAGGGTACGTTCAGCGAATGTCATCTCGCTCAAATCTGGAGCAGAGCCCGACTGGGGAAGTACATCCACCTTACAGAAAACCACAGCCAAATAGCACTAGACCCTACTAATAGTGTTGTGTTCCTGCTGGTGAGTAAGGTTGCCAAGAGCTCAAAGAGGACCCAGTGTGTTGACGACGAGGGACATTCTTGATCCTTTAGCCATCAACACAGTGAATCCTCCTTTTTGTAAAGGGTCGGCAATGCGCATGTGACTCCTTTGGAGTTGCAGGCGTCCAGAGGTTACTGTAGCTGCTTACCATCAGGCGGGCCGTATGCTTGTTTGCCACCGTCGTGGTATAAAAAAAAACGTCAGTATGTCACGTCAAAGCATCCCGCCACTTTTTTCATTCCCCTGGATTTAGAGCAGTCTCTTGCCATTCTTTCAAAAAGGAATCAAGCTTGCCTCGCTTTCGTCGAGTCTGCCGGATCCTCGATTTGTCGGGTTACTTCTTAGTGGATCTAAGCTCACAACTCATTTAGCATGATGATCTGATGATAACGATGATTACCTGGACGACTTTGGTCATCTCCTGTCTCGTCACGCGGCCGTCTCCATCAGCATCATACAGCCGGAACACCCACGCTAGCTTCTCCTGCTCCGATCCTCTTGCCACGCGAGACAGGATTTCAAGGAACTCCTGAAATTATAGGAAGTTCCAGGTCATTATCGAAAGAGCGGAGCGTACGCGAAGTGAAGTTCTTACAAACAAGCTACTGGGACGTCCCGGCATTTTGATATTGAGGGTTTGAACTGCGATAACTTTAGTAACGTTTTTCTGATCGCTTGAAATTTGTTGGGGTTGTAGCAGAGATACATATAATTTGAAGGTTCGTATATGAGCAGAATCGATCAAGGGGTTGTGGAGCTAGAAGGCGAAGAAAAATCTTGAGAAGGGTCTTGTTATATTGGTCGTTTCGTTTGCAAGTAAATTGCGAGTTCTCAGTTTGAGGCGGACTACTAGTTATTATCATTTTAGACATTTATAAACTGACATAGATGCCATATAAGAAAGAAAAAGTGATGACCGGTTCCTAAGGCTGGAACCGAACCGGCTTCTTCTGCATTCGCAGCAGCTTTAACCTCTAAGGCCGTGTCCTACGTGGATGAATAAAAGCAGAGACTATACATAATCAAGGTGTAACAAAAATGCTAGTGATTCTTTAAACGGCATAATTAGTATCGTATTCTAATGATAAAAAACCAAGAAAAAAAAATCTCACTTAAAAAATATATATATTTTCTACTCGTCAATTGTAATGCTTGAATTGAGATTGTGTGGACCGAACTACTAGCGCATACTTTCCGATAGAGCTTTTATGGTCGCATTTTGTAGTATCGCCAACGATGGTACAAAGGATTGTCATATAATATTGTAACACTGTTGTCCTTCCCGACCGCCGGCACAATCCACCGGGAGATAGAACTTACTCAATTGTATACAGGCAGCAGGTCTTTCGTTGAACTCAATCCTTACCGGCTTGCCTATATTGAGCACTCGTAGAAAAAATATTGTATACAATAGTGACATAATCAAGATTTTCAATCTCGTACCTTACTTAGGCCACTCAGCAAGCTTCGTAGCCTAAACACGGTACTCGACTGAAAAGCTCTTAATTATGTTACGATTGTATAAAATACTATTGTATGGAGGGTTGGCCGGCAGTGACGACGTGTCCCATACAAAAAAAAATCTTTCCGCGTCCATAAATATTTTCTCCTATTTTTCTTACTTTCAATACGATACCAGTTATGCCTTAAACGGATGCCACTAGTATTTATACATTTATACATCCTGTATAGACAGCCACAGTCTACGAACTTTTCGAGGCTCCAAGTCTGAAGCGCCATCTGAACGAGATCAACCCAAACTTTCCGTAGTAATACCGTAATAATAGTACCTATCAATTACTAGATGGCTCTGAGGGGCAGAGAGTACTCTTCCCTACATTATACGGCAGCTTTGGTTAGTCTCGGTCACATGGCACTTCAGACTTGGAACGTCAAAAATTTCTTAGACTGTGATTGTCTTATTAGTCGGTGGTGCACACGATGACAAAGGGCATTTTACGGATTTTAGTGATGATGGGATATCCTTTTGCATAGTGAGACTTTGGGACCCATAGGCCATTTTAGGAAGCAGAGCCACCTAAATTTATGGTGCGGTGGGGGTAAAAAGGGGGGGTTAAAATTTTCGCGACACATAGATTGAAAACTATAAGTCTTAGCAACATACTTTAAAGGCAAGAATTGTAGAGAATTTCATGAAGAATATTTCCTTCATTGAAAGTTTTGTGGTAACTTCAACTGTTTTTGTAAAAAAAATATGAATGTTCCTACTTTTGTGGGAAGTCGGGAAAATAATTGTTATATTTGTAACACATTAATGTGCAGAGTTAAGATTTGGCTTGAGTCTCGTATCCAGGCCATCAATAAAATAAGTAAGAAAATATTATCTGTTTTGACTAGATACTATTAAAATATTATTATTGGTATGGTATTTATGGTATACCATGTATATTTGAGTTAGGTAAACACCCCGTTTCTAATACATTATTTAGTAGTTAAATTAGTATGTTATACATTGTATATTAAACGGTTTTATTGAAAATAGTGATGCAGGTAATGTACTCAAGGCTAAAATAATCGATAGGTCCTAGGTACCATTCATCACACCGCTAGCGCAGCGTACCTAACCTAAGTTCATATATAATATAATAATATTAGGCGATGTCCGTTGATAAAAGATTCAAGCGCTCCACGATTTCAGTTTTTTGTATTTTCAATGCTCTAGCTACATTGATGAGAAGAGTGGTGTGATGACTGGTACCACAGAATAACTAATAGTACTACAGTACCTACAGAAAATTAACTCCTTCACAAAAGTCAGATTTAGGTATAAAATTATACCTATACTCGCCGCCTGCAAGCAAAATTGAAACTTATAACCGCGCACGAACCGTGAATCTTCTTTGCGCGCCGCAGTTTTATGACCGAACTGTGAGGGTTGTCACCTGACAATTTTTTGTACCTATACCTATTGATTTAATATTTTAAAGATAAATATGTAGGAATTACAAACGTTGATTCTGTAAACATTAAATTTTTATCCGGAGATAGAAATTTTTATAGAGATCATGTCTGATTCTCACGGAAGTAGGTATGCCACAGCCGTATTCCTTTGAAAATATGTCGGTCAGTTCCTAATATTGTTTCTGGGCAATCAATATTCAATAAATTAAGGATGTTTATTTTAACTATTACTAAGTAAGGACTTCGGGACCTTTCAATATCGTCCGGAATTTGAAAATGTTATATCTTTTATACGGATTAGATCGAAATTTAGGTTTCGAAGCTATCGTGTATTTTCAATGTTTCGCGAGCGCCACGTGACACGACTATCGTGCGAGCCGAGCGGCAGCCCACTGCTATATGCCTGCCCGGGAGGCGCGCCGGCCAAATGTACCTAAACTGCGTAGTGAAACCCCCCTGCTGGTACCTAGAACCTACCGAATTATTTTTATAGCTTTTTGTACATTATCTATAGCATTGTTTATTTTCAATAAAAGCTTTTGAATTTACCTAAACAATACTTATTTTCTTTTCAAGTTGTTATGTTACTAAAACGGTCTAAACTCCGCTTATTTTATGATCCGCAATGCACTGTGTTCTACTAGTAAATCCCTTTCATTTTATACTCGATTGAGGGGGTTGTTAAGAAATATGTAATACGCGGCATTCTGTAGCGGCAGCCATCTTGGATTTACAACGATACTGAATCTATTAAAATGTAATTATCATCAGAACTTAAGATGTGCACCAGATATCGGATCAATTTGTCAACAGGACAAGGGTAAAATTTCAACCACAAAATTATGGAGATTTGGGATGAAGCATGTAGATATGCATTTAGTTATGTAAATATTAGTTTATATTATAATTATAATATGTTAATATTATAAATTAACAAATTTTCAAATTAGTTTGTGTAATGTCTAAGTAGGTATAACACAAAATTGTTATTTTATTTGAGAGCACACTATTCGCCAACAGACTGTCCTCAGTTGAAGATTATACCTACCACTTAAGTTTTATCTCAAAAAAAATAAACGGACCCTTATTGATAATCCCCAACTGATAATACCTTTCACTTGAAAACGTGACTAGATAACAGGGACCGGAGAACTCCTCTATTTGATAACTCTTTTCGATAGGGTAACCCTATTATTTGGTTACAAAATTATATGGTTACCCTAATTTCAATGTTATGTCCCTGTCTAATGTCTTAGCAATAGAGATGAAATTAGCTTGATAGGTAAACGTCATTTTGGATTTTCATTTCGGTAAGCGCTACATTATCATTATTAGCAGCAGCAGTAGCAGCCAGTATCAGTCCACTGCTGGACAAAGGCCTCTCCTATGGCACGCCACAGTGCTCGATCTTCTGTTCTCCTCCTCCAATCCGTACCCGACAAGCGCTTACCTTTGGGTAACGCAATGATGTGCTTACTAAATTGATAGTTTTTAAAAACAACCCTACCAAATACTCACTCGATCTAATACCCCTTTATTGGTAACCGGTTTCGGTATCTTCTAAACGATCTCTTTATTTCACTAACGGATTATAACAAGCATACTAAGGCAAGATAAATAATAGAGTTTAAAACGGTTGACGTCCATTTAGTAGTGAAAGATATAATTAGGCAAGCATTAGAGCTCAAACCACATCGTTTTTCCTACATAATTAGATTGTGGTTGATAACAGGCCTATTAATATTTTTTTTCGCTAAAGATATTATAACCAATATAGGATTTATATACTTTTTATAAAGGAGAATAACAGGGCTTTACCAGGAAAATATATTTTTCATGTTACGACCATAAATAAAAAAAATATAGGCATTTATTCAAAAAAATATCAAACATTGATTTCATATTTTTTATGTTTTCTCAGTTTTCTTATATGGAAAGGTATAATTAAAATACCAAAAATGAATTCGGCATCCTTGCTTTACACGAAAATTATATCAAACTTGACTATATAGCTCTATTTTATTTTTAATTAATTATGGGGGGCACCCCCCACTTCGTCAAAAATTTGCATCAGAAATTTGATTGGCTCCCCTTCTTAAATTAATCTTAGAGCCTAAAGGTAAACCTTTAGGCTCTCCAAATGGAAATTCCATCATAATCATTTTCATTATAAATAAGTGTACACCACCGACTATATTGACTGAATCGAGTCCCCGCGAATGGTACAGGCGGCTAGATTCGCTTCGTCTTTGTTTTTATAGTCTCCGATAGAAGCGAACACATTTGCAAAGCGATTCGAAACGGTGACACGCGAATTCGAAAACATAAGGCCGTATTCTAACTTTAAAACACGTTCAGACACGTTCCTACTTCAATACAATACAGCTAGCGCCTAAATGTCTGAATCAGAAATATCAGAATTTGCTTGAAAATTATTCCAACGCAACTCCAACACAACTTCAATATTGGTTGATTATTTGTTGTATGTTAGAGTCATGTTGGTGCCGTATTCTCGTTTTAAAATACATAAACAATGCATTAAAATACAATCTAACTGAAACATAACTCCAAAACACAACAAATAATCAACCAATATTGAAGGTAGTATTAGAGTTGCATTGGAATAATTTTCAAGCAAATTCTGACATTAGCTTTATTAGCTGTATTGCGTAGTTAATGCTTTGAAGATGTATTGAAGTTGGATCATGCCTAAACGTGTTTTAAACTTAGAATACGGCCCTTGGTGATATATTGTGTTTTTAATGTATTGTTCATGTATTTTAAAATTAGGATACGGCACATGTGCCTTATATTAATAGACCACACCACATATTAAACAGACATTTTGAAGCATTTACAATGAGCCTGAGCACGCATAGGAGTCAAATATCCGTTTCATCCGCAGATTCGTCTTATATTAATTTACTATATAAATGAAGAAAATTATTTTTAGCGCAAGAACTGCAAAAATACTTATAAAAAATATATGCTTCTACTACTGCTGACTGTGCGAATTATTAAGAACGGAATAGCGTCGGCAATTTAAAAGAATTATCAGCTTTAAACAAAGAAGGTGGCGCTGGCAGTCATGGGCGATCGTTCAATCCTTTTAATAAGCGGATTGTGGTCACACTGCGAGCGGAGGCGGTTTAGAAGAAAATGTAGCATCTCCTAGTGCCGGATCCTAATCCATACTAATATTATAAATGGGAAAGTGTATGTGTGTGTTTGTTTGTCCGTCTTTCACAGCAAAACGGGGCGACGAATTGACGTGATTTTTTAAGTGGAGATAGTTGAAGAGATGGAGAGTGACATACTACTTGTAACTGGCTTGGCTTGGAGTGGCTACTTTTTGTCTCTTTCTAACCCCCCACTTCCCTAAAATGGGGGGTGGAAGTTGGTATGGTTTGTTACCCCGAATTTAACGCGAGCGAAGCCGCGGGCAAAAGCTAGTTTTAAAATACATTAACAATACACTAACAATCCTATCTCAAACATAACTCCAACACACAACAAACAATCAACCAATATTGAAGTTGTATTGGAGTTGCGTTGGAATATTTCTCAAGCAAATTCTGATATTTCTGATTCAGATGTTTATGCCGTAGCTGTATTGCGTTGTTAATGCATTGGAGTTGTATAGTGTTTATACGTGTTTTAAAGTTAGCGACAATTTGATGAAATTATTAGTATTTGCAAGCATTATTAAAATGATAATGGTCATGAATTTAAATACTATTTAAAACAAGACCCTAATTATAATTGTTTCAAGCCTTCTGGCTCCATAACCCTTGATCGATCCTGCTCATGTCATGAACGAACCCTCAAATTGTATTGAGCGCTGCTACAACGCCAATACATTTCATAAATATCAGAAAAAGGTTACTAAAACTATCGCGGGACAACCATTCAAAATAAAAAAGCCATCGAAATGCTCAGACGTCTAGGTAGCCAGCTAACAGTTCCGAAGTTATCTGTAAGAACTTCACTGCGCTAACGCTCCGCTCGTTCGATAAGATAAATATTGATAGTATGAATCAATGCCTTGTTAAATAAGTATATCCGCTTACACTCGGCTGCACAAGCCTAATACCAATTTTTCCAATACTTGGGAGCCCGCCAGCTTTAGGGTCGATTTTCGGCCTAGGCCGTTATTCAGCTCAACAATGGTAGACAATACGGAAACCACGGCTTTCCGCTCCCTAATTTTTTAGTTCTACTGTTCGGTAAAAAAAATACATTATTTTTGAATGGCTTTGACTCAACTTAAAATAATTTTCACACTATCCGATCCGATATCGCATGCGCACTTAGTTTAATTTACTTACCGTCAAACTTGGCAACTTTACCTTCTGCTAGCAATTTTAACAATTGTCTGCTTAACCAAGAAAATGGTGTAACAATTATATAGAAACACATAGTAACTTATAGTAGCTTAAAACATTTTAGATGCAACGATTCGATATTTAGTGTTATTTTTAATTACCCAACATAAAGTACAATATTATATGCGACATAAAATATTGTTATATAGGTACTTTAAGAAATTGACAAAGTGTTAAATTAATTTAAGTACCACTGCAAATATAATTTCTAATAAAATTTTCTTTAATAATAGAAGTAACGAATGAATAACCTGAAAAATAATTGTCATTACGATGTCTTGATTGACAGATCTTTGTTTACAATCTGACAAGTAAGGATGAATTCACTATATTTAACGATACTATTTTACACAATCATGTACAAAGGTAAAATTACATGTACAATAAAAATAGCCCCTTGTTTTTAACTACCGACTAAAATTAAACATAAGTAGCAGTTTATTACAAAAGGGGAGGCTTCATTGATAGGATAAAAAAGAATATAAATTAGACTTACAAATAAAACATACCTATTTAAAATAAAACTAAATTAAACCTAATAAATATCAAAAAAATTGGGGCATGGTGTCGAAGATGCTGGCAGCATTTCCCCGCTGTATCGAAATACTATTTAATTATTCTAATAAAAAATACACACCTCGAAGTTGATCTTGCCACTCTGCTTATGTTTGACAGTGTTGAAGACTAGCTGGGCGTACTGCGTGGCATCTGTAAAATACATAAGGGCGTTTTTAACCCCGTAAGCAAAAATAGAGGCGTTATGTTTGACCGCTATGAGTGTCTGTCTGTATATCTGCGGCAGTGAGAAAAGATTTATAAGCTATGAGTGTGTTTGAAAGATAACAAATATGTAAAAAATTTTTTTATTTTATTTCAATATTATGTATAAATAATGGAAAAACTGTAAAAAGGCTTTTCGAAAGACACATCTGTTACATGGTAAAAAAAAACAAAATAATGAACTAAAATGAAAATAATAACCATTTCTTCATCAAATGGAAACTGAAATTTTAATACTTACCACCCAGAGGGAAGAATTGACAGAAGATGTGTTTAAACGATTCTTCATCGACAACCCCCGATGGACATTCCTGAAATAATAATTTGTTACATTCAATAATCCATTACAGTAGATGCCGAGAAAAAAATATTATCGGACAACTAAGTATACAGCCGAACGTAGCGACGCCGGATAGGAATACGAGGCCGAGATTTTGTCAAGTTCTTAAATTCGTCCTATTCGGCTTTTGTCCGGCGTTTGCCCATTCTTCATTCGTCACATTCGTCGGTAGTCTTTATCATCTTTGGTCATATTTGTTGTTTGTCTTTTTCTAATTCCCGCTCCTTTAGGTATTCGTCATCATCTTCTTTGGACTTTTATGTTAGTCTATCTCTTTTATAGTCTTATTCGAGAAAGTGAAAGTTAATACAATTATGAACAATCAAACTAACCTCGAAAATGATCTTTTATAGTCCTATTAAACCAATTGTGTTAAGCAATCAATGTGTCAATACTAGTTTATGTAACTGTTACGTAATAAGGCCTAATTACGTACAGTTGCATACACTGCTTTATCTACACTCATATTATATATATTAAATTAAGTACTCGGAAACCATAGAATGACCGCCATTGCACCGCTATGGCGAACTCGATTGTGCCGGCGGTCGGGGAGGCGCGTGTCGGCGGCCGCGCGGGCGCGTGCCGTTGGTCAGGAAGGAGCACAGGATTTACATTATGTTATCAAAACTCATAGCACATCAATATTTGAGCATGAAAAGTTAAAATTACGTTACTGCCACAGATAAAAAGCTTATCATAGTAAAATCGGTTGTGGTAATGCTAGCCATTGCCTACCGTTTTTGAACACGTTTTAGAGGACTTACAGTGTGAGTGTGGATAATAGTAGTTTATGTAACTGTTACGTAATAAGGGTCCTTAAAACATGAGTGTGGTTTTATGAAACGAGTCGCAGGCGAGTTTCATAATAAGATCACACGAGTGTTTTAAGGCCTAATTACGTACAGTTGCATACACTGCTTTATCTACACTCATATTATTTATCCAAAATACCGTATTCGGAAACCATAGAATGGCCGCCATTGCACCGCCATGGCCAACTCGATTGTGCCGGCGGTCGCGCGGGCCCGTGTCGGGCTGTCGGCGGATGCGCGGGAGGGTGCAGGTGTACATTATGTTATCAAAACTCATAGCACATCAATATTTGAGCATGAAAAGTTAAAATTACGTTACTGCCACAGATAAAAAGCTTATCATAGTAAAATCTGTCGTGGTAATGCTAGCCATTGCCTACCGTTTTCGAACACGTTTTAGAGAACTTACAATATGAGTGTAGATAAAAAATATTGTAGAATAACTAATGAGACTAAAAAAGAGATCTTACATTGAACATGCCCAAAGAAGATGATAATTGATGACGAATACCGAACGAGCCGGAATAAGTTAAAGACATACAACAAATATGACCTAAGATGACAAAGACTACCGAAGAAAGTGACGAATGAAGAATGGGTGATGAAAGAAGATTGAGACGAATAAGAACTTGACAAAAAACCGGCCAAGAGCGTGTCGGGCCACGCTCACTGTAGGGTTCCGTAGTTTTCCGTCCGTTACAGTAAGTGTCCCCACTTAAGAGTTAATAACACCGCCATGTAGGATATGATATGAGAGTTCCATGTACAGCGACATCTATCGGCAAATTGAGTAAACTATTGCGCGCGAGCATAAAGTATGGAAGATGATTTTTATGGGATAATTCTTTATTGCGTGAACCGATTTTCCCCTTTTTTACTTTATTTGAAAGCACGTCATTTCATTGTAATTTTGTAGAAATTACAGGTACAATAAACACCTGCTTATACGGTTAAATTACAAACTTAGTTCAGAAATTATTTTGTATTTTTTTTTCAAAAACTATTCATCCTATCAAGTTCAAAATAATTTTCCAAGAAAGTTTTTATAAAGTTCTACTTTTGAAATTTTTTTCATATTTTTAAAACTTATGGTTCAAAAGTTAGAGGGGGGGGGACGCATATTTTTTTACTTCTGGAGCGATTATTTCCGAAAATATTTACATTATCGAAAAATGATTTTAGGAAACCCCAATTCATTTTTAAATACCTATCCAATAATATATCACACGTTAGGGTTGAAATGAAAAAAAAAATCACTCCCCACTTTACGTATAGGGGAGGTACCCTAATAAAAAAAAATTTTTCACTTTTTATTTTACCACTTTGTCGGCGTGATTGATATACATATTAGTACCAAATTTCAGCTTTCTAGTGCTAACGGTCACTGAGATTATCCGCGGACGGACGGACGGACGGACGGGCAGACATGGCGAAACTATAAGGGTTCCTAGTTGACTACGGAACCCTAAAAACGAATGGGACGCCCGATAATATACCGCCGAGAATTTGTTTTCACGTTGAGGCAATAATGCTTTTCATAAACATCACGCAAGACATCTCAAGGGATCGAAAAAGCGCTCCGTTAAAATTAGACCAGTTTAAGCAGGACGACCGAAAAGCGTTAATGCTACAAATATGGAGATCAAGTTGTACTAGTTAGGTACTCTCGATATAATATACTACTAATACTTTTGCCCGCGGCTTCGCTCGCGTTAAATTCGGGGTAACAAACCATACAAACTTCCACCCCCCATTTTAGGGAAGTGGCGGGTTAGAAAGAGACAAAAAGTAGCCTATGTCACTCTCCATCCCTTCAACTATCTCCATTTAAAAAATCAACCGCCCGTTTTGCCGTGAAAGACGGACAAACAAACAAACAAACGAACACACACATACACTTTCCCATTTATAATATTAGTATGGATTATTGAAGAACAAATGGATTTTTTTATTTTATTTAAGTAGACACACTACTAAATATATAAATTATAAACGTATATAGATGTTGTATACAAAGGAATAAGTGACCTAGACCTCCGGTAACCAGGGCTGGGATCGAACCAGCGTCTTCGGCATTCGCGGCAGACGCCCTAACCACAAGGCTACCCGGGTCACAGCGGCACCGGTCGAATTTTACCGCGTATATGCAATCTTTGTAAATTCTAAGGCGCATTTAGCCATCTATTATGAGTTCATACCTCCAAAATACTTCAAATACTTCAACCAACAAAGGAGTTCATAGAAAGCCGCGAATGCAGAAGACGCTGGTTCGATCCCAGCCCTGGGTACCGGAGGCCTAGGTCACTTTTAGGGTTCCGTATCCAAAATGGCAAAATCGGAACCCTTATAGTTTCGTCATGTTCGTCTGTCCGGCCATCCGTCCGAATGTCACAGCCATTTTACTCGGAAACTATAAGACGTATCTTCACAAAATTTACACATAAGGTGTATTTTGTATGCCGCTACTTAGTTATGTAGTTAAATCGCTAAAAATAAATTTTAGATGGGCTCCATACATATAACTGATTTGAAAAAAAAAAATTTTACCTAATATCAACATGTTGTACATCAATCGATAGGTATTTAAAAATAACATTGAGGTTTCTTTAAACATTTTGTGATTAATTGAATAAATATTCAGAAATAATCGTTTCTAAATTCAGAAAAATTGTGTCCCCCCCTGTAACTTTTGAACCGTAAGTCCAAAAAATATGAAAAAAATTGAGAAGATGCGCCTTATTACATAATTTTTACAAAAAATATTTTGAACATTACAAGTTCAGTAATTTTTGAGTTATCTCCAAAAAACTTCTTTCATAGGCACCAGATACAACCTTTTCATATTAGTTTGGTTCTAATTCCACTGAAGGTACGGAACCCTCCATTATGCGTGGTCCGACACGCACTTGGCCGGTTTCTTTTTCCTTTGTATATGACATCTACGTTTAGTATTATCATGCTATATTTTCGGTTACATTTTATTTGTGTTGTGGAATTAATGTACCAGACCTGTTTGAACCCCCGGTACATGAGCTGGATCTCCCTGGCCGTGAATTTGGAGCCCTTGGCCAGTTCTTTGAGCCCCTCGGGGCGGTGTCGCGCGGGCAGCGGGGCTTCTTCGCACTCTTCCTCTGTGGACAAATTGAAAACAAGCTTTAGTAGTCCGCCTCGAACTATCATAAATAAATAAACATATTATGGGACAATCTTAAACAAACCGACCTAGTCCCACAGTAAGCTCAATAAGGCTTGTGTTGTGGGTACAAGACGACGATATATATAATAGATAGATATTGATGAATACATAGAAACATCCATAACTCAGGAACTCTGTGATAAACACACAAATAAATGCCCTGACAAGGATTAGAACCCGGGATCTCCTGCTGCAGGCTAGGAGGCCGTTAAATTGAAAACAAACTTTAGTAGTCCGCCTCGAACCATACTATCCTCAAAGCCAACTGGCGATCGGGGTCGTAAAACTTCTCTTTCGCACTTGCACGGCCGCAGCAAGAGTGAAGGAGATAGCATTACGACCTCAGTCACCAAATAGTATATTGCCACAGAATAAATACTAGTGTTTCATACGCCACGCTCCGCCCCGCCCCGATCGGAATGACCTCACCCCGCGGCGGCCGATTGGTAGGGAACTAGTAGGCTAATCCGTCAGATTGGCAGCGCATCGATAAAAAGCAAAATCGCGGTTTTACGACAGTGAAAACAGCGCCCTAAGACGCACGCACACGTGTGCAGATGTGCCGTGCACACAAACGCGTTGTGTAGTATGACGTGTCCGCATAGTATTGCGGATAGTATAAAAACTCGCGTTTCTTATAAACGAGTTGAGCAGTATGTTAAGAGCCATTTACAAAACTCTTTTCGGCCTTCTGATTCTAGAACCCTCTGGTGAATTCCAGTTCATATAAGAATTTAACTCTCAATAATATGTATCTCTGCTACAACCCCAACAAACATGAAGATCAGAAAAACGTTACTAAAGTTATCGCGGAACACTAAATTCAAAAAGCCATCAATATGCAGGGACATCCCAGTAGCCAGCTGACAATTCCGTTGTCTGTACGAACTTCGCTTCGCTGCACTCGCTCGTTCAATAAACTAAAATTTTAAACAACTCTAACGCAGAAACGGCTGAGACTATTTTAAATAAATATGTATAAGAAGCATCGCTAGAAAACCTGATTTCAAATTCAAAAAGACGCATTCAAATCGTTTTACTCTTTTAAAACTTACAAAAACTTATGGTGTCACCATATACAAGATATCTCTATACTCCGCTTAGCGCCTTATTTCTTTGAAACCTATGCTGCCAAAAAGATGGGATGCGGGAGGGGAACAAGCAATGCTAGATAGGGAACGCGCCATTGTTCCGTGGGGCGTAAGAGAGAGTCGAACATTAATGGTTGCCATGGAGACGTAATAAGTTTACTGTCACTTACAATAAATTAGTGTCTCACTATAGGGTGAAATTACTTCGAGCGTAGCATCGGGGGTCGCCCGGCTATGCGGGGTCTTGGGTTATTAGTCTATGGGTGTCACGGACAAACTAATAGACAGACGCACACATAAAGGTCAAATTTCTTAACACCTTTACATTTTGGGTTAAAAATAGGTTTTATGGCGTTAAAAAGATACATTATATCTAGAGCTTATATGAAGAAGTAAACTAAAAGCATATTCTTTACCGGCTTTAGTAAAAGCTATACGGCTCATACTCAAAGGCGCTTTCACTGAAAAACCTGAATTCAGCCCTTTCAGACTGTTTACTTTACTGAAACTCGACATGACTTGAATAGTTTGGTGGGGGTGTATTCGACTCCTCAGAAAATAGGTCGTGACTTGATGGTCATATTCGCTTTTAGCTGACCAGACACTATAAGTAATAATAATATTATATCTCTACCCATTCTTCTCATTCTTTAGATACATAGAAAAGGACGGGTACAGAAATAATGACATTATTACATTATTAGCTTTTGGGTGAATTTGTGGGAAAAGTAAACTTCTTTTCTTTTCTTCTTGGACCCGGGTATGTCCTTAAACTACGTCCAAAATAGAGGTATGGGTACTGCGAATATCATCTCGCTATGTGTGGTAGGGCACAACACAGCGAATGCCATCTCGCTCAAATCTGGAGCAGGGCTCGACTGGGGAAGTACCTCCACCTTACAGAAAACCACAGCCAAATAGCACCAGACCCTACTCATAGTGTTGTGTTCCTGGCTGGTGAGTAAGGTTGCCAAAGAGCTCAAAGAGAACCCAGTGTGTTGACGACGTGGGACCCTCTTGTTCCTTTAGCCGTCAACACAGTGAATCCTCCTTTTTGTAAACGGTCGACAGCGCGCATGTAACAGGCTACGGTAGTTCTTTACCATCAGACGGGCCGTATGCTTATTTGCCACCGTAGTGGTATAAAAAAAACAACTGGTGGCACTCCGGGAGTGCCGGCAGAAGTGAAAACTTGAATATTAACTTCGTGCATTTTTGATATTTTGGAATAGTTAGGAAATAATTTTGCACGAATTGCTTTAATTATCAGTATAAAAGTACTATCATTTATGTGGTAAAATACAATATTCATTTATTGCGCTATTGTACACAAACATGCCAATTTATATTACATTAAAAATTTAACACTTCAGAACTATTACAATTATTTAACATTAAAAAGTTTATCTCTCAGAAATATCAAATTCCATCCAAGTAAGAGTCGTTGAAATTATTCAACGACTCTTACGTTTAATTCTCTAATTTATTACTAGAACCATCATCGCCAATCTCTAAAACTGATACGATAGGTTTATGGTAGCAGATATAAGAAACGAACAATTTTGATTCTAACCTATTTAAATGTCTAATACTCGTAAATACCGCATCAATAGTAGTTTTGTATTTCGTAGTGCTAAGATTGCGATTTCGAACGAAACAGCAGGCGCAGGCATACATTTTCGCCGCGCGGTAGAAAGAGAGGGGAATACTTACTCTCCTACGCCGCGCTGGCGGTCTACTGGCTTCAATTAAATTGTAACCATTTTTCGATCAGGTCACGTGTCCGTATTACGAATTTTTATGAATTTTATGTTATTTAAATTTATTTTTAGTAAAAATATCCATTTTTACTCAGCTATATTTCAGTGAAAAGAAAACTAATTTCTGTAAGAATATATATTGTCGTGTGTCAAATGCTTTTCTTGCCTTGTCAGTCAGCCGAGTTTTCTTAATTTATTTACTTTCGTCCTCCTTTTGACCAACTAATCTGTCAAATATGCCGGACGTAAACATAGTTCACAATTTCCGAACGCACCCCTCACTGTCAAGTTGTCAACCACTAAAATATGTAATATTCATTAAATTAACACTTTTAAATGCAAAATACGCGACAATCCGAATTTTGCCCATATATGTCTTCAATTCAAAACTGTTATCTTTTTACGCTTTTTCATTTGATCATAATTTCATTCGGGTCTACCGTACCCCTCGACGGAATTATTAATATAGATTTATTCGATCAGGTCACGTGTCCGTCTTACGAATTTTCAACCTGACGAATCTGACGGTCACGTTACCCTGACGCGATTTTAACATTTTTTCCCCATCACAAAAAGTGCACAGCGCCGCTATAGTACATTGTTGTAGAGGCTTGAAAGTAAGCTATAGGTGGATCGAGTTAGTTCGAGGGCCGACCCGCCAGGGGAGGCCCTCGAATAGGGCATGCAATACCGGTATTGCTTGTATGGGCAATCCCGGAATTCCGGTATTAGCCCATACAAGCAATACCGGTATTGCATGCCCTACCCTCGAAGATACGAGTCCACCTATAGCGCTTTCGGCCGAGATATTACATAGTGCTTTTCACGACTACTGTGAGGAAATAAAAAAAACATTTGTCATAATAATATAAATGCTTTAATAGAATATCCAATTCAGTATTCCATTCCCGCCATTTACTTTTTTTTTCACTTTCAAGAAGCGTTTTTCTATATTGAAAGTGTACAACATGTAAAGTTGCTTGGTTTTGACTTAGACCAAACATTGTCAGGGAACTTCCACGTAAATTCAGTCTGTGCAAAATTGACCAAAGGCGTGTATGTTCTGAAGCAATTGAAACCACTTATCTCAAATGATAACCTGAAAGAAACCTATTACTCATATGTGCATTCTATTTTGTCATATGGGATCATATTATGGGGAAACTCAACGGATTTCGAACGTATCCTAAAGTTGCAAAAAAGCGCTAATAGAGTCCTGGCTAATGCTAAGTATGACGCTCCTTGCAGAGAACTTTTTAAAAGACTAGGCATTTTAACTATGGTGTCGACATATATCTTAGAAGTTTTAATGTACGTAAGAAATAATCCGAGTGAATTTAGACGTATTGGTGATATAAGTAATCGTCCAACAAGATACCCTGATAACTTAAGGCAAGATCAATGTAAACCAGAAATGGCAAAGAAACGTCCCAAAATAATGGGGCAAAGACTTTATAACAAACTGCCAAAGATAATAAAAACTGAGACTAACATAAATGCATTCCGTCGCAAAGTTAAACTGCTACTACTAAATAAGACAATATATAGCGTAAAAGAGTACATGAATAGTGAGTTCCAATGGCACTCCATTGGAACTCACTATTCATGTACTCTCTACTCACTAGAAAGATTAAGAATAAATTTATATTGACTATTATATTATAAAGGAAAAATTATTGGACATTGATTTATTATTTTTTTTATTTATTGGAAAATTGATTTAATGAATATTTATTTTTGTGAACCGTGTAAAATCTGTACCTAGTGTACCTACCTTGACAATCTCAGTATGTATGCATGGATTTTATTTAGGAAAACATTGTAATACTATTGAGAAATAAATGATCTGAATCTGAATCGTAACTGGACAATTTACTTTACGACTAATGACATTTCATCGTTACAATAACATTGCTGTAGTGGTGGTTCAGGTGCTACAGCAAATGCTTACTTTCCAGCTTGGATTTTGACCATCTTTTGTCACATTTCCGAACAGTAGCGTGAAAAAGAAGTTTTCACTTCAAAAATCTAGCTCTACCTATAAATAACCCTCGAATTTGAATTGGTCCGTATAATATTAAAACTAACGGTTTACTTAATGAGTAGAGTTTGTAAGCACTTTCCACCACAGTGTGAAACCACCATTGATTATCCACAACTAGATCTCGCAGGGTAAAGGTGTCTTACCTGTCACAAAATCTTTTTATTTTAAAGATAAAGATAAATGATTGTCACAACTGTGTAAAAAGGTATAACATGTCATTTATTTACAATATAGGTAGGTGTGGTTTGTGTTTGATTTTAATAATTAGTAACTAAAGGGAGAATTCTTGCGACATCTAGACAGAAACTTAGAACACCATTTCATCATATAATATAACTAACTACGTAACCAAAGGTTGTGTGGAAGAGATCGCTTTTTAGCGATAACATTGCCAATTGTTTTACCTCTACTTTTACTGTTTGTGACTTGTATTTTATGTGATTCTTTATTTTGAGTTGCACAATAATAGTACATTACTTACCAAGGACTATAAAAGAAAGAAAGCCCGAAATCGCAGGTCTTTGCTTTCTTTTTTACTGCCCGTGGTTAGTACACAATTTTACGTCTCCACCCGGCCATAATGCGAATTTTACCGTACGCGTAGCGTGCGGTAAAAGTCACATTATAGCCAGGTGTGGCGTAAAGAGTATTTATGTTATGTTATGTAACTTGGGGTAAGGAAACCCTACCATTAAATACACACTTTCACTAGAATAAAGAAGCTCTGTATCTCCTTCTTTTCATCGATTTCTTAACGAGGAGATCTGCTGGAGACCCAACGCCGTCGACATGAGAGTCGCCAGACTTGTGGGTATAGACTTAAGTTGGGCGGGGTACTTTCCTTTTAGAATCAAAAGATATGACAAAAACACTCACAACTTAAACAAATACAATTTTCAATGGGAATCACACACGAAATCGAACTTTATGCACGCTAAAAAAGCGACTCTTTTAATAACTTAAAATATTACTGAATTTCTAATTTATAACGTAATTTTTTTTATAGAACTCCATTTCTAAATTTAAGAACCTCGAAATTCAATTGCTCCGTATAGTAAACCTAGCGGTTTGCTTAATGAGAAGAGTTTCTAAGCCTTTTCACCACAGTGTGGAACTGCAAGGATTCAGGACATAGATTATCCATCACTAGATCACTTACGCAAACAAAATACGCACGCTTCGAGGGCACACACTGGTCGCTGACGCGGGGTGGACTACCATTTCGGTGAAAATTGTATAGCTAATATAAAAATTATCAGCTCACTTTTTTGTCACTATTAGTGTGACATGTTTGGACGCACTAGGAGTCCATTCTTCAGACTTATTCAGACGCCTTATTCCTTATGCCAATCAATGAGAGTTTCTGCAATCAAATTTTTCCATCAAATTTAATCCACCAATCATGTTTAATCACTTTCTTTTTATTCGTGGATTTTGACAGCTGCTGTCAAAAAGTGAAAAACTTGATAACGGACACCCTCATTGAATAAACAATAAAAATAACTGATTTAAAATCCTCTTGGAATACAAATTTATAACGTTTCTTTTATAGCACTTCATTTCTAGATTCCCTTCCAATTTCAATAGACCCGTATATTAAACCTAACGGTTCGGTTACTGAGCTTTGTAAGCAGACCATACCAGTAGATTTCTCAAGATAATAGCGAGCTTCGATCTAAATCTATGTGAGGTAAATTTGGGAACTAGGAAACTCGCAGGAGATGCACTGACTGATTTAAATATCAGTGCCTCCAGTGAATAACGGCATAATATGAGTTATTCCTTGTAGTTTATATTGTCCCATTCGATTCAGCTCGTCGAACTACATAACATATCAAAAGGGCGTAACTCTAGCTGTTTCCTAACCTAGTTTTTGCATTGACCCAAAGGGCATAAATCCAGTGTGATTGAATGCATAAGCTACTTTATCCGGCGTTAGCGACAATCGCAAAGAAACAAGTGATCTCAAGTCAAAATTACATATGAACTAAAAGACATATTCGTAGTTTTATTTTGAAGAAACGTAATTATTGATTTTGGTCCAATACGTCCTGGTAATATTTTGACATGAACGGATTTCTACCATTATTCAATCGTGTTCATAAAGGAACATCTCGTTTTGCGTCATTGCTATAAAATTATTTGCGTAATAAAGAGAGGCTGATTCCATTGCCAGTTGATTATAAGTTGATTTCATTAAAGAGTTTAAGAGTTGTTTTATTATATTTTCCTGAAATAACTCTTTATTCAGAACATTAAATGCTTCGTAAGTCATGTCATTCCTAAAATAATAAATAAATAAATAAACATTATAGGACAATCTTACACAAACCGACCTAGTCCCACAGTAAGCTCAATAAGGCTTGTGTTGTGGGCACTAGACGACGATATATATAATAGATAGGTATTGATAAATACTTAAATACATAGAAAACATCCATAACTCAGGTACAAATATCTGTGATAAACACACAAATAAATGCCCTTACCAGGATTCGAACCCGGGACCTCCTGCTTCGTAGGCAGTGTCACTACCGACTGGGCTAGGAGGCCGTTGTAATAATAAATATAATAATGGCACAACTCGTATTCTTCGTTTATGCACGTTGTACTTAAGGGCATAAGTCGTTTTAGTGCTAAAAACTTAATAAAACTATAAGATTAAGTTGATGTCTTTAAGAATTCGTGAATAAGGGCATAATTAGAAGAAAAAGGAAAAAAACATATTAACATGTTACAAATATTAATTATTTGTTATTCAATACAAAGCTAAACTCCATTACTTCTAAAAAAATGCATTTGAAGCTCAATTTATAAACGCTAGCGTCGCCAAGACAACGAAGTTTTGTTTTTTGTCTCTCCTGAAAAGTACCGATTTTGAATTATGCCGTTATTCACTGGAGGCACTGATATTAAAGCTGTTAGCGACAAACTATTCGTGTTAAATCGGCGATTTGGTGTTTATTATTTTTCGACGATTTCGTGTTTAATATCCGGCCACCGGATATTCGGCCAAAAATTCTACATATAATTAAGCTAATTTGCGCAAGCAGGTGGTACTCTATACTCCATGCAGGTCGCAACTTGTTCAAGACATTTTTAGCTCCCTATAGTTTAATGAGTGGAAGAATTACGTGACGTAATAAACTAGTAGTCCGCCTCGAACTCAGAACTCGCGATTTTCTTGCCAACGAAATGACCAATATAACAAGACCCTTCTGAAAATTTTTTTCGCTTTCTAGCTTCACAACCCCTTGTACGATTCTGCTCATATACGAACTCACAAATTATATGTATCTCTGCTACAACCCCAACAAATTTCATAAAGAATATAAAAACGTTACTAAAGTTATCGCGGAACAAACTCTTAAAATCAAAAAGCCATTGAAATGCCGAGACGTCCCACTAGCCAGAAGTTGTTTGTAAGAACTCACTTCGCTCGTTCGATTATTAAGTAGATTATTTGATATTTTACTATGTATTTATCCCGTTTTTAAACTTGACTACGTATCATTTTACTATACGGTTTCCGGCCGAATAGTAAATTTATGGCCGGATAAGCCGGATACCGGATAGTGGCCGGATATCCGTTGCATCTCTAGTCTTGATATGTTGAAAAACTACCCATGCATATGTATTATTAAAACATAATGTGTTACTGTTTTAAAACAGTAAGTCCCGTCGAGATTCTTAGCGGTCATGTTTCTCGGGTCAAAGGTGTAGGTTATAAATGAAATGAAATGAAAGCATTTATTTCGGACCACGATACATCCATATTATGTTAGTATAAGAACTTATATTAAGAGTAAAATTATGTTATTAAGAACTTATATCTATAGGAAAGCATAATTATAATTGGCATTGACATGCATTGGCATCCAATGCGTAAGGATAGGGCTGTCCACCCTTTCCGCGATCACCTTCAGGAGAATGTTGGTAATGCTCCGTACGCGTTCACCCAGGGACGCCAGCACCCGCTTGCGCAGGACGGAAACCGAAATGCGCAATTTATTTTTATTTTTCTATTTTAATTTGATCCCTGTTGTTTTATTTAGAACCGGTGGTAGTTTTTTTCTGACATCCATAAGTGCACTGTAATAAGTGCCTAAATTAAGGAATACATATCTTTTTAGAGTTCCGTAGCCAAAATGGCAAAAATGGAACCCCTATAGTTTCGTCATGTGCGTCTGTCTGTCTGTCCGTATGTCACAGCCATTTTACTCGGAAACTATAAGACGTATCTTAATAAATTTTTGACATGAGGTGTATTTTGTATGCCGCTATTTAGTTATGTAGTGAAATTGCAGAAAAAAATATTTTCAGGAGGAGCGCTCCATGCATGTAACTATAAATCAAAAAAAAATTACCAAATATCAACATGTTGCACATCAATCGATAGGTCTTTAAAAGTAACATTGAGGGTTACTTGAACATTTTGTGATTAAGTAAATATTTTTAGAAATAATCGCTTCGAAAGTCGGAAAAATAGCGTCCCACCTGTAACTTTTGAACCCTAAGTCCAAAAAATATAAAAAAAATGGAGGAGATGCGCGTTATCATATAATTTCTACCAAAATTATTTTGAACATTATTGGTCCAGCCATTTTTGAGTTATTTCCAAAAAACTACTTCCATAGGCATCAGATACGACCTTTTGGCATTAGTTTGGTTCTTATTCCATTGAAGCTACGGAACCCTCCATTATGCGTGGTGCGACACGCACTTGGCCGGTTTTTTTTTATCTTTTACCTCATGCACTCTCTAGAAGACTTGACATAGATCAGTACGTAGCTAACTTCGTAGCGCGTAGCTACGCTAAGTTACGTCGTAGCAGTGCTACGAAGTTTTATCTAGACACACGGCAGTGTGTCCGCCAAGTTCGAGCAAAAAAAAGCGACACACGCCGTGGGTTATATTACACGAACCATTTCGGGCCAATTTCGACCACCCTATAACTCAAAACATATTTTATCTACGCATATGAAATTTCGAGTGTCTGTTGACATCCCCTTAATTGTCTAGAATACAAAATTTAATTATTCTACCTATAGCAGTTCTTGAGATATTGACGTCAGAAAATCGCTATTTTTACTATACACTAACTGACTCACTGACTCACTAACTCATCAAAAACCTAGACCACTTGCAATGGTCGTACTGACTTGAAATTTGGCATGGAGATAGGTCTTAAGGTCAAAGTAAAGGGAAAAATCTGAAAACGGCCAAGTGTGAGTCAGTTTTAAAAATAGCGAAGGTGTAACTTTGTTCTACTATGAAGTCATAATGAACTAAGTGGGTCTATCTTCCAATGGTCGTACCGACCTGAAATTTGGCTCGAAGGTTTGTCTTTAGGTCGAAATAAAGTAAAAATCTGAAAACGGCCAAGTGTGAGTCAGTTTCGAAAACAACGAATGTGTAATTTTGTTCTACTATATGGGTATGGAGTGGAAATGAGATAAGACTTATTTAAATTTAGATACATACCAATTTAAGACAATACCTGTTTGTCTTAAAGACGAGAACAATAAAATTGTTCACCGCTCTGTGTGTGTCTGTTGCGGGAACCGAACCCACGATTTACGAAGTACAAAGCAGGTCACTAGGTACACTAGGTGAGCTAAATCAGTCAAACAAAAATGAAAACACTATTTTTTCTCGCATAGTCTAAATAATTTCTAATTTTACAACTAATAAAATCGCAGATTCAAGAACATGGAAATCATATATACTCTAAGATGGAATTATATATACTACTGCCCATCTCACCCTCCGATACGCCACGGGATGAGATGGGATGGTGCACTTCTAGGGCTACATAATAGGCCACCAATTATAATACCTACTGGTAGGTAGGTATTACCAAGTTATTAATTATCTACATATGTAGGTAGCGTACTTACAAACAGAATAAAGTACATTATTGATGTATGTAATTATATGTAAGTAGGTACATTTTATAGGTGTAGGGAGCCAGTTTATTTGTAAAAATCACCTATAAATAAATAGTAAAATAGAATTAGACGCTTAGTATAAAGGGTATAGTATAAAGTACATACCTAAGTGGAAAGAGACATTTCCTAAAGCAAAAGTGATAAAAAAATAATAAAGAACCTACACATAACAAAAATAAATGAAATCCCATCAAAAACATAAATGTGAAAGGCTGCCAAGTTCGATACTATGGGAATGCTTCGCCTATAAAAGAAGTGAGATCTGAATAAGTACCAAGTTCCATAAAAATACCTCAAATCATAAATAGTTATAGGAATGCACACCTGATTTCCAGCGGTTTTTAAGGTACATTTTGAATAAGTATCACGTTACATAGAAATACCTAAAATTATAATAGTCAGAGAAACGCACACCGGTTTTTTTAGCAGTTTCCTGATAACATTTATTATTTTCAGTACTTTTTAATGATGTAACTTAGCAAATTTTAATAGAAAATTATATACTTGACACATTGCAGTCCAAAGGTGTCGATTCATTGCATTGAAAAGGTGTGTGGTGTGTGAAAACTTGCCAAGTAACATCATTAAAAAGTACTGAAAATAATAAATGTTATCAGGAAATTGCTAAAAAAACCGGTGTGCGTTTCTCTGACTATTATAATTTTAGGTATTTCTATGTAACGTGATACTTATTCAAAATGTACCTTAAAAACTGCTGGAAATCAAGTGTGCATTCCTATAACTATTTATGATTTGAGGTATTTTTATGGAACTTGGTACTTATTCAGATCTCACTTCTTTTATAGGCGAAGCATTCCCATAGTATCGAACTTGGCAGCCTTTCACATTTATGTTTTTGATGGGATGAATATTTTCGCATTGTAGGGAGCCGAGTTGCAGGAATAGAAGTTATACGTGCATCCAAATTACGAAACGAACGGACCATCTGCTAAACAGTTTGTTTATTGTTGATTCACTTGATTATATATGTAACCTAAAATGTATCTATTTTGCCTGACAAACCAGTAACTTTATACAATCATCGTATGCGTCAAATCTGGTAGATCTGTTGTTTTGCAGACTTGTTTATGATGTTGTTGGCCTAATAAATAATCCAAGTTTGTGACCTCGAGCGCCGCACGCAACTTTTTCAAAAAACGAAAATCTTTTTTTCTGATTTTGGAGATTATAACCCTAAAAGACTGGTTTTTGACAGTCTGCTAGAAATCATAACTACCGGATTTGACGCACAGTACCCCGTACTTTCAGACGACAAGGTTCTAGGGATTATGAAGAATGAATTGCATTTTTTAACAATTAAATGTATAGGCTGACTTCGGAGTCCTGTAGCAAGAGAACTGTAATTAATTTTTTATCACTTAGCAAGCTTCGTGGCCTAAACAAGGGGTACTCGACTGAAAAGCTCTTAATCATGCCACGATTATATAAAATACTATTTCAGAGCGGAGAAAATAGTAACTTTCATACAACTTCGTCATCCTACGCAGTGGGCGCGATTCGAAAAATAAACACACACACTGGACAGACACAGCTCCAACCCAACTCAACCCAACTCAACTCAACGCTATAACGACATTGACATTTGCTATTCGAACAGATTTTCATTCAACATTGGTCTCACATTGGTCTCACATTGGTTACACATTGGTCACACATTGGTCTCACATGGGTACAACATTGTGACAATGTGTGACCAATGTGTGACCAATGTGAGACCAATGTGAGACCAATGTTGAATGAAAATCTGTTCGAATAGCAAATGTCAATGTCTTTATGGCGTTGAGTTGAGTTGGGTTGAGTTGGGTTGGAGCTGTGTCTGTCCAGTGTGTGTGTTTATTTTTCGAATCGCGGCCAGTGTAACGTCTTGTCACTTCCCATTCAGCGTAAGACTAGGTCTTATGTTCTAGTATCTCATGATTTACTTTGTTTAAGTTTAATTTTACTTGAATACTAAGAAAATATTAAATTCATTCTGTTTTGATCGAAAACCGGGTAGTGGTGATCAGTTACCGGTTCCGGATCATGTATCATCCTATTCTCTTGAGGTAAGTATATATTTCTAAACCGTATTTATCTTACTCCGAGCTCACTTCACCTTGAGATATTGCTTTTATTAAATGAACATTTTCACTTAACTGTGTGTAACATTAACGGACGGTTATAATCGTCACAAAACTGACGGTAATGTCAAATCCCATACAATTTATTTATTTAAACCTTTGGGAAACAAACAGGCAAAATACAATACAAATAGTCAATCAGATGATACATTCACAAGCCAAACGGTTACCGCAAAAAAATGTTAACATTTCTGTTGCTCAGATGGAAATACGATTGAGTTATTAAAAATATTTATAACGGGTTACTCACGTAATTTAAGTCGACTTTTGCTCGACATGTTTCGGTCAATTTACGATGACCATTTTCACGAGCTTGACCGAAACGAAACATGTCGAGCAAAAATCGACTTAAATTACGTGAGTAACCCGTTATAAATATTTTTAATATGTTAGAGTCTCACGAAAGTTTTATAGTTACGATTGAGTTAACATTGAAAGCTAATAAACATTATAATATTTAAAATTACAAACATGCGGATATCAATATAGAGGCAAAATAATTTTGGAAAGATACAGAGTATTATAGAACACAGAGTTGAATAATTATATCATTACTAGCCCGCGGCTTCGCTCGCGTTAAATTCGGGGTAACACGGTTCCCCTTTCCTGATTGCCCTCCGGAATGCTCCATACAAACTTCCACCGCTCATTTTAGGGAAGTGGGGGGTTAAAAAGAGACAAAAAGTAGCCTATGTGGTGACATAGGCTACTTTGATGGAGAGTGCTCCATCCCTTCAACTATCTCCACTTAAAAAATCACGTCAATTCGTCACCCCGTTTTGCCGTCAAAGACGGACAAACAAACAAACACACACATACACTTTCCCATTTATAATATTAGTATGGATATGGATTGCTATCTTGCTAGTCTTTTTAATTTTGTCAGGAATGTGACGGTTAGACGTTACTGAAACACGAGTTATGTCGTGTTTTAAAGTACAAGTCAAAATAAAAATGCCCAAATACGAATATATATAATACTAGCTGTACCCGCGGCTTCGCCCGCGTGTGTGGGAGGTTTTGTCATTTTCATTTACTATCCAGGCCATTAGTATAGAATTTACGCGTTCTACATATAAATATCTATCTTTTATTAGTTCATCCGTGATAAAGATAACTGACTAAACGGCGTGCGTGCGAGATCTGCGAATGCTAATGGCCGAGTCCATGCAGGAGAATATGCTTCGAACAGAGGATCAAACGCTGAAGGTACTGGTGCGAAGTATCGTGTGAGCGCAATGTCTCAGCGAAAACTGCTTTTGCAGCAGCAGGCCAAAATCTAATAAGGCCAAAGGCAGCAAAAGTTGTTTCAGCAGGAGCTTGAAAGGGGGACCCAAACAAAACTCAATGGTCAAGTTTTTTGGTGAACCCGAACGCCGAAGCCGTGACATGGTGAGCGGCAATATCGCGGAAGCCATAGGGCGAGTACCGCGCAGGACCCAGGCCCGGAGAATCGCAGCGAGAATTGCTTCAGCAGAAGCAGCATGTCAGGGACCGGATATACTTCAATGGCGAAGTGTCTTGACGAACTCGAGGGCTGCGGACACGTGGGTGAGCGGAAATGTATGTGAAAGTCAAAGGCTGAGTACCGCGTAAGGTTCAGGTTCAGAACATCGCAGCGAGAACTTCTTCAACATTATCATGACAGGGACCGGACATAACTTAAAGGCGAAGTGTCTTAGCGAACCCGAGGGCCGACGCTCGAGGGTGAGCGGCAACGTCTGAGAAAGCCAAAGGTCGAGTACCGTGTAGGGCCCAGGTCAGCAGCAGTACCATGACAGGGAGCGGACATACTGGTATCTCAATGGTGAAGTGTTTTAAGGCCCGAGGATGAGTGGCAATATCTGCGAAAGCCATAGGCCGAGTACCGCGTAGGCTCAAGCCTGGAGCGTCGCAGCGAAAATTTCTCCGGCAGCAGCAACATGATATAATCCGGACAAAACTCAATAGCGAAGAATCTAAGCTAATCTGAGGGCCGGAGGCCCGATGGTGAGTGGCAATATCTGCGAAAGCCATAAGTCGAGTACCGCGTAGGCCCAGGCCCGGAGCGTCGCAGCGAGAATTTCAGCAGCGTGACAGCTAAATAAGTAGCAGCTAGTAATTGCTAGATCCATGACTACCCTTTTTAGGGTTCCGTAGCCAGAATGGCAAAAACGGAACCCTTATAGTCTTGGTCATGTCCGTATGTCCGTCCGTCCGTATGTCACAGCCATTTTACTCGATGACATTTTAGACGTATCTTAAAAAAAATTTAACATTTATGTAGTGAAATTGCAGAAAAAAAAAATTTTTAGGGGGGCGCTCCATACTAAATAAAAAAAAACAAATATCAACATGTAGCACATCAATCGATAGGTTTTTTAAAATAACATTCAGGTTTCTTTGAACATTTTGTGATTTAGTGAATAGTTTCAGAAATAATCGCTTCGAAGGAAGGAAAAATAGCGTTGTCTCCCCTGTAACTTTTGAACCGTAAGTCCAAAAAATATGAAAAATTTGAGAAGATGCACGTTATCATATAGTTTCTACGAAATTTGTTTTGAACATTATCGGTTAAGCCATTTTTGAGTTATTTCCAAAAAACTTCTTCCATAGGCATCAGATACGACCTTATGGAATTAGTCTGGTTCTTATTCCATTGAAGCTACGGAACCCTCCATTATGCGTGGTCCGACACGCACTTGGCCAGTTTTTATTGCAATCAGCTGTTAAAGCGAGATGAAACATTGATCTCACAAACGGTACAATTTTTGCTGTCGGGTAAATCGAAATGGACAAATCTTAACTACGTGTTTCATTTGTTTTGACGTATATTGTAAGTAGGTTTCTGTACCTTCTGTAGCTTCAGTAATTTTAAAGTACCTCCAGGTATTAATGGGGATCACTATATATGTACGGATACTTACAATTTCCTAAACGAAGTAACATGTGAAAATAGATGTCATATACTTCAGAAAAAGTGACCAAACCCTCCGGTCTCCGAGGCCAGATTTGAACTGGCGTCTTCAGTTTTCGCGGCTGACGTCCTGACCACCAACACGAACAACACGTTTAACACGTTTACGAAGTAACACGTTTTAAAAATATTTAACCCGCAATTGTTAAATTGGGAAAGCATTTAAACATCCATGGTTTAAACCTCGGCGGAACGTAGCAGACCGAATCGCTTAATTTAATCTAAACACGTCCTTAAATAATGTTTGTATATAGTATACAGGGTACCTATACAGCGCCATCTGTGACCACTTATGAGAACTAATTTTTTATGAAAATTATGTTTTTAATAAGCAGAATAAAAACTACCCTAGGTATATGTTGCTCCGGGGTATAAACTGTTACTATACAAAATTTCGTAAAATTCTGTGCAGTAGTTTTTACGGAGTGCGCGGACAAATTCACAGACAGGCAAGAATTCCAAAAATCACTGAAATGTATTCAGTCAACGTTTCTAAGACCCTCCGAATAAGTTTTTCTAGAATATCTTCAATGTACATTTTTTTCTCCTTACGCGTTTATTATATGTAGGTATAGATTATTCTGTCATATTTAATGGACCCTGCAGACCCTTTGGGGATCAATGTTACTCTGCGTCCGTAGGAAACACCTTAGACAACCCTACACGTGATCCTTGGGTGGTGCTAAAAGAGTAACAAACTTGGCAGCTCCACTGTCCCCTCTGGACCTCGCAGCACTCACTGGATTTTCTTCATCATCTGCTTTCCCACTACTACTATCCCAGGGAAGAAATGCCTAGCTATATCCAGTGACATGTAGCCATACGATAAATAAATAAATGGACCCTGCACCTACTTAACCTTTCTGCTTAGCCCTTTGGTTGACCGGTAGCTGGTAGAGAATGCCTTATGGCATTAAGTCCGCCATTTGTACCATCTTGTATTGTGAAATAAAGATTAACGCCTTATTCATAAAAAGTTACAACCTCCTTCAAACCTACTTGAAGTCCGGAAGCCTAAAAACGTTATTTATAAACGTTATTTATCTCTAAACAACTCTACAAACCTATTGCAAATGCTCGAAAAGTTACAGGACCCAGGACCCTTCTTTATCTCCTCCATAAGGATCAAAATGGCCGCCATAATATTGAACAGCTGATTTTGAGACTAGCGACACCGAACACAAATCAGAAGATTTCTACTGAATGGAAGTTACTCTATCGGTACAAGTTTTATGTTTTGTGAAAAATAATATTATTTATTGTAATAAATAATAAAACCTTTAATAGATAAGTGACTGTGAACTTTTGAAGTGAAATTGTTGCTATAAAATTCCAATTCAGGCAATGGAGCTTGTGAATAGGTACAACTACGAAAACCGATTTTGGAATATGTATCATAACATAAGGTAAGAAAGAAGTGTGTGGGTGAGCATATTTGTCATTTACTATCAACTTGTCGTATTAGTATATACTTTACACTGCAGGTCAGGGGTCAGGATGTTATTTATAGAAATATATAAGTAAAGCATCATTTTCAAGCCAAAGAAGTAGGCACTATTCATCGCACTGACAGTATTGCTTAATATTGAAACCGAGCAAAACTACCTAGTTCCAAATAAAAAGAGTAAATTAAAGTTTCATTCTTCTTCTTTGCCATTACACTCTTTACAGAGTGGTTGTGGCCATCATGTTGGATTCTGAGTGCGAAAGTTTCATTAGTCATGAAATAAGAAGCAAACAATTTTCACCTATTTAGGTTAGTTTTGGTCTCAGGTAAGTAGTTAGTAAAGTAGTTGCAACAGATTTTCTATTAGGAGGCAGATAGGTTACCATTGGGACCTAATCTAGTTTATGCTTAACATGCTTAACCGTTTGAACGCTAACAACACCTAAAGGTATCATGAGTTCTCATGCTCACAGCGCCAAGAGCAAGCAGAGAGCAAGAGCAGTCAAAGTATAACCTTCATACTTTCAAGTAAGGTTTATATTGGGTTACTTGCGCTAGTAAAATTTGCGTGTGAGTGATATGTTACAGTTTGACGTATGGCGTTCAAAGGGTTAACATACCTGATATAAAACAGCCTCCAACCAATCTTTAGATGAACTCAATACCTAACCTAACTTCTTACTAATGGTGTCAGTCAACATATTTAATTTGAAGCTAAACATCGCACTATTCTTACTTTAACTGGTAGTATATGAAAAAAATATGTGGAATAGATATACATTCATCTTTAATTAAAGATAATGAAGTGGTATTTTTAAAACAAGTATTAACCTTTTGACCGCCGAGCATTGAACAAAAATGACGCGCCACCGACGCCACGTAATCGCGTTTTGTCAAGCGAAATTTAACTTTGCGGAAGCCCGCGTAGGTCCCTATTGCATTACAAAGCCTGTCGGCTGTAGCCGTCGTTGGCGTCCATGGCACAACTTTTTGATGTCGGCCACAGCCGACTGTGGCGGTCAATAGGTTAAAGCGGCAATCAATGCACATACATTACTGATTTTGTTCATTACAATTCAACCACAGAGGTATAGTTTGGGAAAACTATAATTATTGCAACATAAATGTGTTATTTTATTACCAAAAGGTTAGCCTACAGCAGCATAACTATCAACACTTAAGAGTAATGAAAATGGATAGGTATAATTTGTATGCAAAACACCTTATAGAATTACCCATTTTCATTTCTCTTGCTAAGATTAAGCTCTTGAATAATAATATGCTACTAAATAAACAGATTCTCCCAGAGAAGCATTAAAAATCATTACAAAAGCTTCTTGAAATAAAATATTTTTATTTAGCAAAATTAAACATACAATTCCATAATAAAACAAAGCTAAAGAGTATTATGGGTCTAGAACCAGTAGTTTTGACCAAAATCAGGCTATGTAGCTTCTAATTTTTCTTTTTTATGTTTCAGTTGATTGCCTTGCCGCTAAGGACTGCTTGGTTTGGAATATGTCCGGGGCCGGTAGACTTTTCCTGGATTTGTGTGGATACTTGACCCGGTTGCCCTTTCCTGCTTAATGCTTGACGACTTACTGCCTCAATAATGGCAGTGGATGATGACGGCTGATGATATGTGCTGACCTGAAAAGAATGCAACAAATTTAATTAAATTAATTTTAAACAAACACTTTTTTTTATTTTTAGCCTTCATATATATTATTCCATAGAAGTTTTCTACAAAATTGGCAGAAATCGTTGTGACTACATATTATAACCATAAATTTACATTAAATTGAGAATGACCAACATCCTAAGGTATATATACCTATCACCACTGGTTATTAGTAGTTATTACATAAGTATGTAGTCAAATTTTCATGACAATAAACGGCAGCAATGTAAGTACATCTGCTTGATGCCTTTTATTGTCAGCATCTGACTGATTGACTGAATAATATAGAATTTACAGACATTACAGCATCACAATCTGGAATACCTACTTATATTCTGCAATAATTATGGTGACATTAATAAGGATTTTGAATGAATGTTTCAATACATTTCGCAAATTATCTAACCATTGATTTTTCACTAGTTTAATATCATCCTTCTGGGTATAGTTAGTACACTATTATTTCAATGCATTAACTGTTGGCGATATCAGAGAGATATAACTGGTGTACAATAAGAATACCTAATGTTATTAGTTGTAACTAGGCACTGGTTGTAGGAATATAATTATTACTGTGAAAATGTCCTGACTTGGGCAGGTATTGTACTTACTTGCAAAAGGAAAAGGTCCACCTTAAAGGTGTTGGTGTTTGTATCCGGATTTTTTTCTTATATTTCGCTCTTGTAATAATACCTGAGGAGGATATATCAGTGATTAGATTAATTAAAAACAGTAAAGGCAAGCAAGAATCAACTTCACATAACCTAATTATAAGTAAATAAATTGGTATTCTTACCTTGTATTGTAGTCAACTGTGCAATTATTACTCCCATTTTTTGTTGCATTGATTCGTCTTTTCAATGCAAGGGCTTTTTGAGTTAGATTACATTTATCAAAACTAGTATTTGCATTTATTCGATTCTATTTCGCCGATTTCCCGCTCCTTACTGACATTTGCTGTCAAACTTTTTTTTTTTATTGCGATTGGGATACGATTTTGTCTATTATTTTGCCAAGAGTGCCAACATAACGAGTCGAATCAATGAAATTACTATAGTAGGCTTATGGAGGGATTATAAATCACACATTTCTTAAAACGTCATTTAGGCTTATATAGCGTTTTAACTATATGATGGTTAAAACCTCATTTAAGGATTTTTTATGAATAAGGCTGTAAATAAATAAATATATGGCAACCTAAAAAGAGAAAGTGAACGCTATAGTGACATTTTTCCACCATCTTATTGGTTGTTTTCTCGCCTGTCATCCCAGTCATCGCTGAGTGACAGCTAACATGACAACGCACTAAGAATAGTGAGAATATCTAGAAAAGTGTCATCGCACGAGCGGAGCGTAAACGAAGCAAATTCTTACAAACAACTTCTGGCTACTGGGACGTCTCGGCATTTCGATGGCTTTTTGATTCTGAAAGTTTGTTCCGCGATAACTTTAGAAGTATCGACTAAGGGGTCATGGAGCTAGAAGGCGCAAAAAAATCATCATAACGGTATTGTTACATTAGTCATCTCGTTAGCAAGGAATTTACTTAACAGATGGCAGGTCATTTTGTAGCGGTGTCTCAGGCTATATGAATGATTTGGTATACTAACTAGTAGTCCGCCTCGAACTCGGAACTCGTGAGTTTCTTGCAAATGACATGACCAATATAATAAGAAATCATCATAAGGGTATGATGATTTCTTTTGCGCCTTCTAGCTCCATGACCCCTTGGTCGATCCTGCTCATATACGAACTCTCAAATTATATGTATCTCTGCCACAAATTTCATGAAGATCAGAAAAGCGTTACTAAAGTTATCGTGGAACAAACTCTCAAAATCAAAAAGCCATCGAAATGCCGAGACGTCCCACTAGGCAGAAGTTGTTTGTAAGACGTTGCTTCGCTTACTTACTCGTTCGACTAATTATAATACTCGGAGAAATTAGTCAAAGCTCAAGATTAGATTTATTGTATTTTGGAAAAACCATTTGAACGCCAAGAGCCACTAAATGGGACGTGTGATGTCGTGCCTGCCACGCCAGCGATCACTAAAGTGGTCATGGCGGACGCTGTCAAAGCAATTGTCCCGCTGATAGATAAGGTTTATATTCGTTATTCACTAGTCGAGATATTGGCGTGTAGGCCACGTCTTGTTGCGAGAGGATAAGGATCGGTTGCACCACACCGTCTGTTAACGTCAACGTCATCGTTAAAAAAACTTGTATGAAAAGTTTTGACAGTTTTCTATGGGGTGACAGCTCCCTTGCTATATTTAACGTTGATCTGTTCGTTAGTTATGCGTGTTGCCACCCACCCTAAGTGTTCAATAGGTTAATAGGACACAGTTCAGCTAAGGGATGAATAAATGTTTAATGAAGACTGAATAAGGGCGGGTTGCACCAAATCGACTGTTAACGTAAGCCAAATGTTACGCTAATCGGAGGTACTTAACGATTGCTAACATAAATGGGTTGCACCAAGTGCAAAATAACAGAACGTAAGCGTTGCGTGGGATGCCACTGTATAAACGCATTTCTAACAACATTTTTATGGTAGAATATTATTTTCATATGGCAACCCAACCATAAGTGCCAAACTAAACTTGTCAAAATCGTCACACGAAGAAAAAAATCTAAAGAAAAGACCGCTGAACTAAACTTAACTTTGCACTTTGCAGCTTGAAAATCAAGAATATTCAACAATTTTGGCCATTCCTGAACATGTTTATTACTCAGTCAAAAAGTGGGCTATCCATAGCCGCCTTGCGACCAATTTTTTCAAAGGATAATGCAACTTGTGTTGTGAGCGGTGTTTAAAGCGAAAGCCAGAATAGTCGGCTGGTGTATTGTGTATTATATTATAGTGGGTAATTTATCCTGCTAGTTCATTACTACTTACAGAACCCTAAACAAGTAAAACCGTTGCTGGAAGCACCAAATGGCGAGAAGGCGCCCAATCGCAAAACAAAGGCACCACTAGTTTTGAGAACTCTTGAAAATTTGTAAAAATAGGGTGTTGGATCCCTCCAACCTGGTTGATTATGGCTGGCACTGTAACCAACGCCCTAAATATTGAACTTATATATGTACCTACTTATTGAAAGAGTGTTCTAAAGCATCTTTGTTAACAAATTATGAGTAGCAAATATGTGACATTAATAATACACAATGTTTTTTGTTTCAGGTTTGAATTTACCTTTGGTATTGAAGACAAGATGAAATCGAGGCTTGTTATGCTACTCAGTGCTTAACTCAAGGATGCTTGAAAGTAAAAGTGCAGTGGTTTCAAGAAATTGGTAGAATCTCAATGTAAAAATAAAGTATAATTATATTAACCTAATCAGTATTTCAATTTTGATAATAAAATACATAATTATATTAATTAGTTACCTTATTTTTGTTTTTTTTATTATTATACAAACACTGGCATAGGTTTCCTTTGTAGATGGAAGCAAGATGCTCCCCCCTCCAAACATATTTCTACTGCAAATATTATTCACCAGTTTTCTAGCACTTGACATAAATAATCAATGAAACTTGACACCATTTAAGTATTTTAAGTCAGGTCAATCAGTTCTTGGATAGTGTGAAGCGAACCCTTGGCCAAAGTGAGCCAGCTTATTGACCGGAGAAAAAACTTCATATACTGAACCACAGATCTTTGATGATGGTTATTAACAATACTCTACTCTTGATACATGTTACAAATATTATTCAGGTAAAAGTGACCATAAAACATTAGTGTGGCTAGGATTCCAAAAATGTTTTATTATCACTTGTATCTTAATAATCATAATCATAATCATTTATTTCTTTGTAATGATATATGTTTACAAGTCATACAACAGCCATGTAGGTACCTAGTTACTATTATGTTTTATTTGTAAATAGGTACCTATGCTGGTTAGGAAAGATATATGATAAAGAGAGAGACCTTTATTATTTATTACTAATAAATTCATAGTGAAATCATAACACATATTTTATAATTGATTTTGAGCACTGATGATAGGACTAGGACTAATCAAAAATGCATGCATACATACATCATCTTAGGAAGCTTTTTCCCTTATAGAAACGTAAGTATGAAAATATATTTATTTATTTATTTATTTAAACTTTATTGGCATTCTCTACCAGTCAACCACTGGGCCAAAAAGAGATATGTTTGGTGCAGGCTTTATGAAATAATGTACTGAAACAGTATCACAATTACTAAATATACAATAAATATCAAACATTAAGAATAATGATAAACTTACACATATACTTTATATAATAAACTTACATACAAATTGTTATACAAGTGTACCTACAATGAAACATCAGACGATAATCAATCACGCAATTTATCAGACAAATGCTTACGCAACATGCGCTTGAGAGTGAACTTACTCTGAGCTTTTCTGATGTCAATCGGAAGGTCATTCCAAAGGCGTATTGCCTGGAGAGTGAAGGAATTGTTCATAAAACCGGTGCGATGAAGGGGAATAGCAAGCTTAAGGCTGCGAGAAGTGCGAAGATTACATGCAGGGCGTGCAGTAACAAATTTAAAGTTAGATCGAAGATATTGAGGTGTGGTAGGATCAAAAAGAAAAGAATACAGTGTACTTAAGAGTCTAAGAGATCTACGCTCGCGTATCGGAAGCCAATTCAGCTGCTTACGATAAGCTGATATGTGGTCGTACTTCCGAAGGCAAAATATGAACCTAATACAGTTATTGAGCAATCTGTCCAGTTTATTCAGAGAAGTTTGAATGGCATTAGAGTAGCACACATCAGCATAATCAATTATGGGAAGGACAAGAGCTTGTACGAGAAGGGTCTTAGTGCTTACTGGCAAGAAATTTTTGAATCTGTACAGTGATCTAAGTGTGTACGTCACTCTGCGACACACATCAGACACCTGGGGCTCCCATGTGAGGCCACTGTCTATGATCAGACCAAGATTTTTCACTTTAGGTGATGGGTATCACAACATCCTCGAACCGGATAGGTGCTACACTCGGCAAATCCATCAAGGCAAGCGTGCGGGGACTTCCAAGTACAATAGCTTGACATTTGGATGGGTTCACCGCGATTCCAAAAGAACGTGACCACGCAAAGAGACTGTTTAAGTTAGTATTTATAATGGAGACCGCATGATCAATGTCCTTAACGCTCGCCTGAGAAGATAAAGATGGTAAGAGCAGCTTATACTAGGAGTGACCGTGTTAATAAAAATTGAGAAGAGAAGAGGAGAAAGAATGCCACCCTGTGGAACTCCAGAAGGGAGATCACACCAGTCAGAGAAGGATTTATCAGCACGAACATATTGGCAGTGATCTTTAAGATAGGAAGTAAACCACTGAGCCGCTGATGGTGATATACTTAAGTGTCTAAGGCATGCAAGTAGAAGATCATGGTTAACGACATTAAATGCGTTCGAGAAATCAACCAGAACCAGCAACGTAACCTGTGATAATTCCATGCCCTGCCTTACATCTTCCACAACTTTGAGCAGAGCAGTGCATGTACTATGGCCTGGCCGGAAACCTGACTGGAAAGGGGAGAGGAGTTGATTTGAGTAAATATGGGCAGAAAGTTGCTTATGAACGATTGCTTCAAGGACCTTTGAGAGAAACGGGAGAATGGAAATAGGACGAAAGTCTTTTAGCAAACTGGGGTTAGAAACTTTAGGGAGTGGTAGAAGAAAGGCTTTTTATACTTACAAAATGAAATGCATGTACTTATTTTGCGTACAGTCACCGGCAATAGTATCTTCCTACATGAACTGTACAGTGAGTACAATTTGGATTAAAAAAAGCATGTTCATAATAATGTCCGATTTAAAATATACTAATGGGGAAGGTATCTGTCAAAAGTCAGATGGTGCCAGCAGCGTAGGCACCTACCTCTAGTTTTGTTGAATGAGATTTGGCTTAAAGGGCTAAAATTAATGCTAGTAAATTCCAAATAAAACAAGAATTTGACACTATTGGTAGGACTGAGACTACAACCTATGCCGGCACCATCTGTAAATACTTGATTGGCCATAATCCTGATTGCAGCGACGAGCAGCAAATGGTAGGTAACAATTGCCATAGAAGAGCGACACACATGACGTCAAATTAGTTAAACCATGCTATTACCAAATTGTCAGTAGAGTTTATTTATTTATATGGGTTTAATGTTTCAATAGATCTGTAAAACCTTTGTGTTTATTTCACAAATGAAACTGAAATACAGTGTAAGCTCTATATCAACACTCAAGGGACCGGACATTTTGTGACAATATCGCAAGTTGTCATTAAATAGAGGCCTACTGTGCTTGTTTTAAGGCAAATAATGAAATCAAATAAAAAACAAGAATTATATGAATTACTATAATGAATTTTCGTACACATTTGAATTTGTGGATACCTAACCATTGTTGTTGAACTATTTTTTTATTGTCCCACAACACATGACACTCTTATTTACTTGATTGTAAATTCCGCATCACACTTTATTTACATGTACTGTTCTGAACATTGTTTAGTTAAGTGTCGAGTCTCGATTTCTGTAGGATATTGGCGATAAATGGTTGGTGCTATAACTTCATGCCCTTAAAAGTATTAAAGAAACCTCTCTGATCATCTGGCATCTTTTCAATCGTATGACTTGCTCCCATCGAGTCCTGTTCGTGGCCATTTCTACCGTGTCATAAAACTTGTTTTTCTTCTTGACCTGGTCATTCCACCGCGTCGGAGGTTTACGTTCCCTTTTGTCTTCGCCGTTGTTTCCAAAGGTTTGGTCTTCATTGACAAAAACAGGGTGGTTTTTTAATGATTGTCATGATTCTGGTTCTGCTCATTCTACGGCTGTGGGCTTTCATGACAATGACTGTAGATTCTGGTATGTTTGTGATGTGTAACCATGATGATTTTGTAAAGTGTGCGTGGTGCAACCCGCCCTAAATGTTTGAGTTTGAGTTTGTAGCCTTAAAATTATCGGAAGACAAAAAACAGTTTGTATATAACTGGTTCGTGAAGCCTATTTCAAAATGGCGACGTCTTGAGGTTCCTTGGGGATATTATTGTAGCCCCAAACATACAGCTGTCCATCTCGTATGTTATGACTTGGCTTATACGTTGTTACATCGCGACGGTACGTGTCTAGAATACAAAGCAACGACCACAATATTGTGTGTCTAAGAATATACTCGTACTTAGATAATTCAACCAACCGAAGCGGCCATTGGCAGGCGTTCCCTTCTGCCGAAAACATATGACCAGTGGTCATATTTATTGTATGGACTGACGTTTATCTGACGAGGCTATTTGTACGTTACGTACGAATAGCCATACATTTGACGTTCCCCTCCCCCGCAGTAATCGGCAGACTTTTTTTATATAGAAAATGACAGACATGGCCGCCTCGGTTAGTGGAATCCTTTAAGACAATATAATACTGGACCATAGAGAAATAAGTAAGCTTAGAGTGCTTACTCCATTTGGTTATTAACGCAAATCTTTATAGCACACCGCAAAATAAAGAAACACAGCAAATACAAGTTATAAACACTAAATGTAGACGTAAAAAAACAGTAAGCGCTCCCTGCCAAACCAGATTCGAATGGTCTCTTTTCACTGAAAAGTCTAAAATAATCAGTATCAAAATACTTGCTGACAAATATCGTTGATCTGTCCTACTTAATTAATTGCCTTTTTAATAGTGCTCTCACGTATGGGAGAGGGCCTAAGTGATAGTTTAGAGCTGGATATTGTTACCAAAACTGCCGAGAGAGGTGATTGTCTCTCGAGTAATGACGTCATCAAAATGGCTGCCGCTTTGTTGCGAAAAGTGCAAATTTCATCCAAGCAGTGCACTGCACCTAGAAGTGTGTGGTATCAAACGAAAGAAGATTAAATTTGCTATATTAGAGTAATACATTATATACTAATGTATATTACAGTTCTTAATAAAATCTGCCTAAAAAATAATTCGGATATTTTCATTTTACAACCAGAGTTGCTGGCATCTATAGGCTACAGTAGCTGCTTACTATCAGGCGAAACGTGTTATTGTTTGCCACCGTAGTGGTATAAAAAATCTATTAAAACCACGAATCCCTGAGCACAGTTTCGTAGTTGACATGCAGTAAATCTGAGTCCAACATGAAATAACATGTCCAACGTAATAGCATCACGTCTCGTTGCAGCGACTCGCATGATACGAATGCTAATGTATAGGTACTTAGACATTTCTTAGTTTTACTTTTCATAATTTTTATTAAGCGATATTGGAGGTCCCGTTTCAGTTTCAGCTTGGGCTAAAATGCTCTCTGCCACGTCAGATATGACACAATAATGAGAGCAACAAAACCTGTCTGGTTGGATTGCTAACTATACGATCCTTATTGCAAGATCCGGGTATCTGGCAGCTTTTAATGAGTGGAGGTCAGAGTGACAGACCAAAATGTTCGAATTTGAAAATAGTAATACCAAAATAGGTAAAAACTGCCGAAGTTGTTTCAGTTATAAAGGCCTATATTTTAACATTAGAACAAAAAACATTGCGTATTGTTTCGGAAAAAAAACAGTAGGCGACAAACTATGAATAACATATTAAATTTAAACTTTCGTGAGACATACTATCACTATAAAATATAACGGTTACACTCAACTAAACTGACGTGACTAAAGTGACGTGAGTGTAACCGTTACATTATGCGTCGTTTGTCACTACTTTCCCCTAACAGTAACTTTTGGCAATGATATAATCTAATTATTATATAATTTCTCATAATATTGCATCAAACCCAGAACTCTAGGACTAGATTTCTTAAAGTGGTTTACATTCTTTGACCTCCACCACTTTACAGCTGCCAGATGTCCAGATCTATGAATAAGCATAATATAGCAAACTGACTAGAGTGGTTTCGTTGCTCTCATTACTCTGTCATATCTGACGTGGCTAGCTCTCCGTCTATTCGTACACGTCCGGCGTCTGTCCGGCTGTTCTCCTCTACAGGGCGCATTTCAATTCGGAATTGGAATCTCATTGGAATTTTATATACCGTATATTTACATACCGTCATATCCAACTTTGCCCGCTTTTTCCGAAATAACACGATTTTTTCAAACATTTTGTACGATAAAATATTCATTTTTTAGATTACTAAGTCATAAGTACATCAGCTTACCCACTTTTTTGGTGATTTTGAGGTAGAGTAACGTTATGTCGAGTTTTGCCCAACATTGCCCAAGTCGATTTTTCGCTTAAATACAGCCCTTACGGTATTGAAACAAGAATCACAGCAAGGTTTTGGTTAATCATATCGTTCCCTGTAAATAGCTTAGCGACCAGTATTACTATAACCTTTTGTTTAAATCGGGTGGGTATTGTTAGGTACCCGTTTTCGCTGTTTTCCATACAAGGCGCACCCAAGCATTTCAAAAGTACTAGGGTTGTCACTTTTGAGTAACTTTCTTTAATTTAGTCATGCTATTTTTTTAAGGCATTAGTATAGTGATTGAATAAAAAAAATGTTTAATGGGTATTTTTTTATTATTTATAATAGGAAAAAATGATAACGAGGCAATCATAGTAATGCTTACAAATAAATCGGCAGATTAAAATTAAATAATATGGTTTCACGTTAACATTTAAATTTAAAAAACAGTTCCAAAACGTTATGTTTTTTAAATAATCACCTTTTTCGCGCCGAGTGGTGAAAACCCTAAGCCGTTTTTGGTCTTGGGCAATCACTGTTTGCTACATTACTACTTAACATTGCCCAACGCCATAACTCCCCCAATAACAATAATCTTTTTTATATGAAATATCGATATAAACAATCTACAGTTATTGCCTTATTACAAGTCACGGGTTTTAATCACCATCGGCTTCCCCATTTTGTGAGATGCCTTAAACTTTTCAATAAAAAATTTTCCGCACCGAATGCATCAATGCACCGAACTCAACGAGTTCTAACAAGCTATTTTCTACAAAACTAGTGGTAACAACTGAAGAACAAATCAAATTATTTTTTAATAAATATTTTTGATCCCAACCCTGGGCACCGGAGGCCTAGGTCACTTTTTCCTTTGTATATGACATCTATATAAGTTTAAAACTAGTGGTGTTGCTAGATAGCTTTTACATTTTCAACATTGACGGATTTTGTCTGGGCAAAGTTTCATATGGGGGCAAAGTTAGAGTATTTGACAGTAGATGTTTTTGCCGTTTCGTTTTTATGTAAATTTACACAATGATATAAATTCTGATGTTAAAATATGAGACCTGTCTTTTATAACTAAAAAAGACTTTAAAACTTTATTGGTCTCATTATCGTCATATCTGACGTGGCCAGCTCTTAGTCCATTAGAATCGTCTTAACCGACTTTTACTTTGTATAATTATTATAATAATATGACTTGTTTCCCAGATTATACACACGTAATTTGTAAACTAAATATAACTGAAGACGATCCAGAGTCAAATCAAGCAGGACGGTCAGGCGGACAAATCGATACCTTTGGGTTCAATTGGCGTAAAGGACAAACAGTGATAGACCAGAAACAATTAGAACGTATGAGTAAAAAAATTAGGAAGTGCATAAGGAGAGATTTAAGGAAACATAAAACAGAAATAGTAGTAAACACAATAAAATAATGTAGAGGTCCAAAGGTATTTAGAAGAAAATTAAGGACAGGAGTCAAGGAAATAGTAAAACTCACAGACACTGATAACAATTTGGTTACAGACCGTGATCAAATTGTTAAAATTGTTGAGGAGTTTTATAGTACCTTATACTCATCACTATCTGAGGCACCACACATATCTACAATTGACCCTAGAGCACCTCCCATCCCGTATAGGGATAACGACAGCATACCACCAATAATAGCCAGTGAAATCCGAAAGGCATTGTACCAGATGAAGGCTGACAAATCTCCTGGCGAAGATGGCATCACAGCCGATCTACTTCGCGCTGGTGGCGACCCTGTCATCTGTGTCCTGGTAAAACTTTTTAATAAAGTTTTACAAGATACTCGCACACCAGAGTTATGGAAACCTGCCATAGTTACCATCCTACATAAAAAAGGAGACATTTCGAAGTTAAATAACTACCGCCCCATAAGCCTCCTTTCCCACACGTACAAACTCTTCGCAAAAGTTTTATGCAACCGTCTTACCCGTATCCTCGACGAATGCCAACCTCCCGAGCAGGCTGGTTTCCGGAGCGGATATTCCACCATCGACCATATACATGCGGTAAAGCAGTTGATGGAGAAGAGTCACGAGTACAACCGGCCCCTGTGCATGGCCTTCGTCGATTACGAGAAGGCCTTCGACAGTGTCGAGCACTGGGCCGTGTTTGACTCTCTCCATCGTTGCTCAATCGATGTTCGCTATGTAGATGTGCTTCGGGAGCTATATAGCTCGGCAACAATGCAGGTTCGGCTCCACAAACTCAGTAACCCGACATCTATTCAACGGGGAGTGCGCCAAGGGGATACCATTTCACCCAAGCTTTTTACGACGGTACTAGAAGACGTCATAAAAACGCTTGCATGGGACAGAACTGGTATTGACATCCATGGGGTCTTCTTGTCGCACTTGAGGTTTGCCGATGATATTGTTTTGTTTGCCGAGAACCTGGAAGATCTTCAAAGCCCAAGACCTGTACGATGCTTCATTAAAGGTAGGTCTTAAGATGAATATGTCCAAAACTAAAGTCATGCATGACCAACACCCCTCGCGGTTCGAGCCCAACCATACAGGTTGGGAACGAAACACTACAGGTGGTCGACCAATACGTATATCTTGGGCATATTCTATCTTTTGACAAAAAACATCACCAGAAGGAGATCTCTAGGAGAATCCAGCTGGGTTGGGCGGCATTCAATAAACTAGCGGACATCCTTAAGCCCGTCGACGTTCCACAATGCTTGAAAACTCGCCTCTTCAATCAATGTGTCCTGCCCACCATGACGTACGGAGCCGAGACATGGACGCTCACTAAGGAGACTGCACAAAACCCGAGTGGCACAGAGGGCCGTGGAGCGCGCCATGCTCGGCATCAAGCTTCAAGACCGAGTGAGGAATGTCGAGATCCGCCGTCGCACTAAGGTGCAAGACGTGGGATACGTCATTACCAAGGACACGTTGCCAGGCAGAGTGATGGCAGGTGGACTAAAACGTTGACGGAGTGGTGGCCTCTTTCAGATGGAAGAAGCCCCTGGCGTCCGTTGGCTCGTTGGGTAGATGATATTCGGAAGGTCTGGATGAAATTGGCACAGGACCGGGATAAGTGGCGTACACGAAGAGAGGCCTATGCTCAGCAGTGGGCGATAAAGGGCTGATGATGATGATGATGATGAAAGTACAAAATGCTGGTTTTCAGGAGACGCAAAAAACAGAGACTTTTTTTAAATTTCGATTATATTTTTTTTGTTTATCGAGCTATATCTTTGATGTGTATTATTAGAAAAGTACTCAAATTGTTGGTATCTCTAATCTGAATTAACAATCATACCCATAAACTAAATACTTTAGAAATTAGATGTCCTTTACAATTGGTCAAAACGCTATGAATGTCCTTTACGCCCATGGAATTTATGACAGTTTAAAAATGATGGGGTCGTAAGTGACGGTCCTAGATTATTTTACTTCAAATTCGGGGCGTAAGTAACGGTCTCAGATTATTTTACTCCAAATTTGGGGCATATAGGTACCGGTCACAGTACACACGTTAACTGTATTCAGCTTAGTTTACTGTAAAGAAGCCTGAAAAATGTATGAAAACGTGGCTGATCCGAATAGGTATATCCAGATTACATTTATAATATAGAAAACTCAATATTTATGTTGTGTAATATAAATGAATTACTTGCTCAAAAACTAGCTAATATAGTCCGGGAATGAAGATAAAGTAAATGTCCCAGTGCTTATACGAGTATTTGTACAATTGTTGACACTCTCGGGCTTAAATAAAAACAAGGGAAGTAACCGATCGGTTAACGATGATTACTATTAGGATATCAAGAATTAGGACGTTTACATAGTGAGTAAAATACTATTAATATAATTATTTTACATTTTTTTAAAGTGGGCTACGGCTGCTATAAAGTCGATGTAAAAATAAATGCAAAAAGATGATTGAAGGCATTGAGAATTTCGTCAGCTCGGTAACTGAACCCATAGCTTAATTGGTAAAGCGATATCGAGCCCCGGTAAGGCGTATCGATGTTGGTTCAAGTCCAACTGGGATGATTATTTTTTCAATGTTTTCAATGTTTGTATTTGATTGAATAACATACTATTAATATAATTTCAATAATATCGTTTCAATATTTCAAGATATCTTATTGTAATGTACGATCCAACAAGATTTTTATTTGAAAGTAATTTTTAATTCTACTATAAGTAGTAATTTCTGTGTCTCAAGAGTCACAACTGAAAAAAGGGTTAACTTTAGCTGAGGCGCAGAATACTTTCTTACCTTGCGTTTAACGCCCAATAATAAACTAATCTGACATAACTAAAAATGTATCCTGTTTACGGTTATCATTTACATACATATTATTCGAAATATTTATAATATTACATCTCATTTCAATTATAATTAAAGAATATATTAAACAATTAAATGAATTAATTAAAACAAAATCTATCATAAAGTATTAATTGCCACTTAGTCCTGTCCGGATACGTTTCAAACTTGACACGTTAAGTTTTAGACCCGGGTACATCCTTACACTACTTGCGTCTAAAAGAGGGGCAGGGGCACTGCGAATGTCGTCTTGCTTTGTGTGGTAGGGCACAGTTCAGCGAATATCATCTCGCTCAAATCTGGAGCAAAACCCGACTGGGGAAGTACCTTCACCTCACAGAAAACCTCAGCTAAATAGCACTGCACTAGACCCTACTCTAGGGTTGTCTTTCTGCCGATGAGTAAGGTCGCTAGAGGGCTCTAAATGGGTGCAATGTGTTGACGACAGGGGCCCCTTTTTTCTCTTTAGCCTTCAAACCAGTGTACTTTTTTCTACAGGATAAAATATTCTTGATCCATTTCTTGAAGCTTATCTTTAATTTTTTATTGAAAAGGTAACGTAGTGTACCCTGAATGAAAACGACGTGGGATAGTAGTTTGATCATAGTGCTTTTTTAGGTCTTATACTTAGCCGACGAAATTGGTAATCATTCGGTATAACTAGGTCAATAGTAAAATTTAAATGTTAATTTAAATTATAACCGATGTTTATGTTATGAATGAAAGCAATACAAATTGATGTTACATTTATAATTTTTCGTTGGCGTCCATGTTTTTATACGATTATTTTTAAACGATTATTAAATTCATAACACATTATCAATTTAACTTCTCTATTTACTATACAATTAAAAAACAAACAAACAATTACACTCACGTGCCCTTAATTATGATAAATAATTAATAAAAACATGTCCTTTATAGCCCACAAAACCTAACTGTATTCATGGTAAGTGACCTTTACACCGTTAGTTTACATTTAAACTGAGCGTAAATGTTCACTAATTTGAAGGTCAAACATTACATTTTAGCAATAAAGGTCCCATGAAATAATTTTTTTGACATTATACACCTTTACATCCGTGTTAATTCTTTTAATTGTAGAATTTAGAAACTCCTTTATAGCAGTAAACTGCACAAACTATTACAAAAGTCCTTTACAACCATGTTCACTTCATTATATTACATTTCATTATGGTAAATTCATTTTTAGAGCAGGTCGTGAAGGACAAACGTAATAAAACATATCCTTTACGCCCATCTAGACCATACGATTTGGAAAATAAGCAAGTTGAAATGAAGGACTTAAAGGACAGAAAATGAGATGAAAGTCACTTACTACGATATTTATATCTAGCGACTTCCTTTACGATTATACCTTAAACTTGTAAATTATAACTGGTTATTTACGACCCTTTAGATACGCTGTTTTTGCAAACTCAATTTTGGGTCGTGAAGGCAATTTTTTAAGAGATATTGAAATTTTAACTATACAGAACGATAGCGCTTGAAATTCTGAACACAGGTATATATAACTAATTTTCGCCAAAATGTCCTTTACGACAATTGAACCCAAAGGTATCGAAATGTTAATATTAAATGAGGTACAGTCGCGCTCGAAACTGCAAACTGTTCACATTGGGCAAATACCCGAGTTTGAGTCCACACTACGAGTACTGTAAACTTATTTACTTGAAGCAGAATTTCATTTATACTAGCTATTTTCGAGGGTCACAGTAAAAATAACTCTTATAAGTGGCAAACAAGCATACGGCCCGCCTGATGGTAAGCAGTTACCGCAGCCTAAGAACGTCTGCAACTCCAGAGGTGTCACATGCGCGTTACCGACCCTTTACTAAAAGGAGGATTCACTGTGTTGACGGCTTAAGGAACAAGAGGGTACCTAATCGTCAATACACTGCGTACTACATATTTGAGCTTATTTGGCAATTTTCGACGATATTACTTATATAAGAATAACTTTACAAATAGAAATAGTATTGAACCTACGACCAGAGCGTGTAGCATTGAAAAGAAGATCAATTTGTTCATTCATGTGCACATTTTAAATTGTTGAGTAAAGAACCTTGAAATGAGGAACATATGTTATTAATTGGGTACTTTCCTCGGTAAAAAAAATATAATTCTATTTAGTCCGTCAGTTAGATCATCAAAAAATATTGGACACGTATTTTTTATTTAGTCAATCAAACAAAAATTGGTGAAGATTTATAGCCCGTTAAAGTTCCGCGTGACGTCACATTTCAGTAAAATTTTTAGGGTTCCGTAGTCAACTAGGAACCCTTATAGTTTCGCCATGTCTGCTCATAGGGGAGGTACCCTAATAAATCATTTTCTTCCACTTTTTATTTTACCACTTTGTTGGCGTGATTAATATACATATTAGTACCAAATTTGAGCTTTCTAGTGCTAACACTAAGATTATCCGCGGACGGACGGACGGACGAGCAGACATGGCGAAACTATAAGGGTTCCTAGTTGACTACGGAACCCTAAAAATTTTACTGAAATGTGACGTCACGCGGAACTTTAACGGGCTATATCTTCACCAATTTTTGTTTGATTGACAAAATAAAAAATACGTGTCCAATATTTTTTGAAAATCTAACTGACGGACTAAATATATTTTTTTAGGATAGTAGCCAATTAGGATAGTCCTGACATAGTTTTACAAGTTTCATGATTTTCTTTTATGTACTTTTCTGTATATATATCGCCTGTTTGAAAATATTTGCATGCTTGCATGCAAGCTGAATGCACTGAACTTTAGTTTAATTATAAGAACTGTTATTGCTGTGTTCTTATGCAAATAAAATTCCTTGAATCTTTAAATCTATGTTTCACAAATATAATTAAATAGAGCTCGACTTTGAAAAGATTTTTGGAACTTTAACCCCAAAGGGGAAATAACGAGTCAATCGTTTTTTAGATAATTTCACCTGGACAAAGTAGCGGGCGGCAGCTAGCAGTCTGTTTCGCCATGGAAAAATAACTGAACCTACATATTTTGATGAAAATTTATTTAAAAAAATTTAAACTTGCATAATAGGGATGATGAAACATGTTGAATTATACAATGAAATTAAGTTGATAGGATGCAAAGTTACCAATATATCCAAAAATATATCATGCTTCAAAATTGCAAAATTTTTAAATTTTTTAAAGTACGAAATTAAAAAAGACAATGATACCATTAGATTTTTTACATTTTACTGTAAAAATAGCAATTGCATAATTTTTCCATACTTTAAACAGGGCGACTATGTGATCGTGACGTCACTTTTGGACGTCAGTTTGTTAGGAGCGTTTCGAGAAATAAATGCAAATCTCAGACTTTAAGTCTAATTTCTGACTTTTGTGTTGCTTTAACGCAATTGGCCGCATGTAGACATTTTTTTTATCGTATGGCTACATGTCACTGGATATAAATAGATATTTCTTCCCTAGGGTAGTAGTAATGGGAAAGCAGATGATAATTAAAATCCAGTGAGTGCTGCGAGGTCCAGATGGGACAGTGTAGCTGCCAAGTTTGTTACATATAGACATTTGATCCTTACAACAAAACGAATCGATTGATACCATACATGAAAATAAATTCACCATGCCTATTACTGAAATTTAATTAATAATGCTTTTGTACAGGACGGTTCAGGAACACAAAATTCCACTCTAATGAAAATATTAGCGAAGATACAAAAGTGCAAAAAACTGAGTTACCAAAGGCGAAATTATAACAGCGCCACCTAGTACTTAGACTTCAAACTATCGAAGAACCATTTGATCAATTTTAAAAACAATCGCTTATTTCGATTGGGAGCCACAATGCCACATATAGATAAATATACACACCTTATCTTATGACAGTCTTTTTTTCCGTCAAGGTTTAAAAATAAACAAACGAAAATTGTGTAGTCGACTGTCCATATTTTAGGCGTCTCATACAATATGCATGCAGCCTAACGATTTATCCTAATGGATTCCATCTACAACTCAATATCGACCTTGTATCATTCAGATCGAGTACATATTAGTGGTGCTAAAAATTAACATTATGACCTTTTTTGTAAGAATTCGGGTTCGTTTTTAGATCGTATTGATTTTAGAAGAGGGTAGTGTAAAGAGTATGAATTGTCTTTTTAGGTTGACTTATAAGAATAGTACCTACATTATAGCAGAGCCGGGAAACAGGGCATTATCGGCCAAGTAGGTATATATGAGGCCGGGAATCCATTTTTACGCCAAGGTGTGTATTAGCGCTTTTCTCAAATATGCAATAAAATGAAATAAGATACTTATTAAAAAAAACCGGCCAAGTGCGTGTCGGACCACGCATAGGAGGGTTCCGTACCTTCAATGAAATAAGAACCAAACTAATACCAAAAGGTGTATCTGATGCCTATGGAAGAAGTTTTTTTGGAGATAACTCAAAAATGGCTGAACCGATAATGTTCAAAATAATTATCGTAGAAAGTATATGATAAGGCACATCGTCCCAATTTTTTTCTTGGACTTACGGTTCAAAAGTTACACGGGGGGACACAATTTTTCTGAATTTCGAAGCGATTATTTCAGAAAATATTCAATTAATCACAAAATGGTCAAAGAAACGTCCATGTTATTTTTAAAGACCTATCGATTGATGTATCACATGTTGATATTTGGTTAAAAAACATATTTTGAAATTTAGTTACATCTATGGAGCGCCCCCCTAAAAATATTTTTTTTTTCCAAATTTAACTCCATTACTAAGAAGCGGCATACAAAAAACACCTTATGTGTAAATTTTAGTCAGATACGTCGTATAGTTTCCGAGTAAAATGACTGTGATATACGGACGGACACACAGACAGACAGACAGCCATGATGAATCCATAAGGGTTCCGTTTTTTGCCATTTGGCTACGGAACCCTAAAAATATAAGTTACATTCAAGAGGCATTTACCATCCTGTCACGAGAACAAAAAAAAGTTAGCTGTTCGTCAAACCTGCCGCCATCTTTGACGCCAAGGTCACTTTGTAAGCTAAGCCTGAAAAGTTGCATGGAATTCCATTACAGTCCTCGAGTTGCGCCCGAAATAGGATACTTCCGAGGCTATTATAAGGAAAATAACGACAAAATTTCATTTGTTTGACTAAAGTACGGACAGGTGGTAGCATTCTTGAGTCAACCCTTATATTTTCTTCATGTCCGTCTGTCTGTCTGTCCATCCCCAGCTGTGCTCAGTGATGGTTAGTACCTACAGAAAACTGAAATTTGGTATGAGTACCTATGTGTTTTAATCATGCCAAAATCTGTAAAAAAAAATATTTAGGGTACCTCCCGTACACATGAAGTAGGGGGTAAATTTTTTTCTTGCTCCAAATCAATCATGTGTCAGGTTTTTTTATTAAGAAAAATAGCTCCAAAAGTTTAAAAATTGCCCCCCTTTAACTTTTGAACCGTGAGCCAAAAATATTTTGAAAAATTCATGTGAAGCCTGATAAGTATTTTTAACGAAAACTACCTATATTGAATAAAATCGATTGAGCCGTTTTTGAGTTATAACTCAAATACACATAGTAAATTACGTAAGTGCCGCAAAATATCGCTCAATAAACGACCATTTGAACGAATGTATTATAATAGGCCGATAACTATGGAATCCTACACTGCGCATGGCCCGACATGCTCTTGGCCGGTTTTTTATTCACAAAAGGTTATCATTCCCAGAAAGTACACGTAATTTCCTTTCATTTAATTTCATGAGAAATATAGCGATCCGTTACAAAGGCACATCTTAGACAAAACCCTTCCTTTGATGAGATTCTATATTCCTATAGCAGACCAAGGAAACCGGTTAGTGTTAGTACATACCTCAGTGTCTATTATTTTCAACCGACTTCAAGATTTCGAAGGAGGAGGTTATCAATTCATCGGGATCTTTGTTTTTGCTATTTTTTCTATCCACCGATTATTCGAAGACGGCTGGGCCGATTTGGAAAATTCTTTTTTTTGTTTGAAAGAGTATACTTCACAGTTGGTCCCGTTGTCATCAGGTCAGGATCTGATGATGGGATCCTGGAGAAATCGAGGGAACTCTTCAACTATTATAGGCACACCTATAGTTATTTCAGTATTTTTTGCCTGAGCTACTATAAAAATCACTATACCTATAGGTGTGCCTTTAATATTTGAAGAGTTCCCTTGATTTCTCCAGGATCCCATCATCAGATCCTTACCTAGTTACAATCCGACCAACTGTAAAGTATAGCCACTCTTTCATACAAAAAAATAATTTTCCAAATCGGTCCAGCCGTCTTCGAATAATCGGTGAACATACATTTAAAAAAATAGCAAAAATAAAGACCCCGAAGAATTGATAACCTCCTCCTACGACATCTTGAAGTCGGTTGATAAATAAATATTATGGGACAATCTTACACAAATCAACCTAGTCCCACAGTAAGCTCAATAAGGCTTGTGTTGTGGGTACTAGACGACGGTATATATCATAGATAGATATAGATACATACTTAAATACATAGGGTAACATCCATAACACAGGAACAAATATCCGTGATAAACACACAAATGCCCTGACCAGTATTCGATCTCGGGACCTACTGCTTCATAGGCAGGGTCACTACCGACTAGGCTAGGAGGCCAATAAACAAAATAAAATAATATGATATGTTCTCTAGTTATAATGTACTAGCTTTTTTCCGCGGCTTCGTCCGCGTACTATAAGTAGTCAAAAAGGAGGTTCTCAGTTAGACTGGTATGTTTGTATGTACCACATTTTCCCCTTTTAGGGGTTGAATTTTCAAAAAACCTGAATCACGTGTTTATAATGATAATTCCTAACGCAAAACTTTTTTCGTATGCTGATGATACGGCTATTGTCTATACCGGCAAATCATGGAATGAAGTGAAACATAGCGCTGAACTAGGAATGGTAGAGGTCTCTAAGTGGTTGAGAATGAACTTATTGACACTAAACACCGACAAAACAAAATACATGTGTTTCAGTATTACAAGTGTCACGCAGCCCACACAGAGTATAGACCTAAAAATACATTCCGATCAATCTTGTGTTGGTACTAACTGTGGCTGCACTTCTATCGAAAAAATTAACAAAATTAAATATCTGGTTGTTCTACTAGATGAGCATTTAAATTGGTACTCCCACATTGACCAGGTAATATGTAGAATCAGAAAGCTACTCTGGATACTCAAGACGCTAAGGCATATTGTGCCCGGTACAATAATCACGAAAGAATCAATAAGTCGCAACATTTTAAATGAAATATACACGTCCCTGGCACAATCTGTCTTGGTGTACTGCATATCTGTCTGGGGGGGGCGCCGCCAAAACTCGCTTCTTAGACCTTGAACGTGCGCAACGAGCACTTATCAAAGTCATGTACTTTAAAAAAAGCAGATTTCCCACTGAATTACTATACGAAATCAGCGGACTTCTGTCCGTTAGAAAATTATATATTCTGCAGTCTACCTTAAAAAGACACAGGACTCTACCATACAACCCAAACTACAATAAGAAAAGACTGATTGCCAATATAGTAAACCCATCTAATACTAGAACTTCATTTGCTAAATCACAGTTTAACATAAAGTCCGCAAACCTTTATAATAAAATCAATAAATTACTAGACATCCATTCAAAATCTTACCATGATTGTAAAAAGCTTTTAACATGTTGGTTAAAAGCAAAAACATATGATGAGACAGAGATTTTAATACGTCAAATAACAAAAAACATATACATGCTCACACACACACACACGCACACACACACACACACACACACACACACACACACACACACACACACACACACACACACACACACACACACACACACAGAGAGAGAGAGAGAAACACAGAAGATCTCTCATTTTATTGTGATATAAATTATATACCTGTAATCAAATCATTCGTAATTTTTATTTGTATAGATTGGTTTATTTACATAGTTTATAGCATTGCATAGTGTTAGTATAGTGTACCTTCCTATCTAGTATGTCTTAGAATTAGAATTAGTTATAATATAATTTAAGCAGTACTCAGTTTTAAACATAGTGCCTAAGGAAGAGCGGTGTCTCCCGACACAGGCATTTTCATGCTTACCGGGCGGCTCCATCCCTTAGATCATTTTGTACACCTAATTTATGAAATAAAGAATTTTGTATTTTGTATTCATTTATCGTTAGGAATACTCTTGTGAAGTTTCGAATAAAATAGTCTAACAAATCTTGTTTCACCATACAAACTTTGGACCCTCATTTTACCCCCTTAGTGGGTGAATTTTGAAAAATCCTTTCTTTGTGCACCCCTAGACCTTATAAGGAACCTACGTGCCAAATTTGGAATATCTAGAACCAGCGGTTTGGGCTGTGCGTTGATATGTCAGTCAGTCAGTTAGTCAGTCAGTCAGTCAGTCAATCAGTCAGTCAGTCAGTCAGTCAGTAAGTCAGTCAGTCAGTTTCTTCTTTTATATATTTAGATGTTTATTTAAGTACCTACTGGTTATTAAAATACTGGTTTGTCGAACCTACGACTCGTGTATTCTCTCCGAGCGATTGGAATATCTTTCGACCCTCTTCATGTGTAAAAAACCGGCCAAGAGCGTGTCGGGCCACGCTCAGTGTAGGGTTCCGTAGTTTTCCGTCCGTCACAGTAAGTGTCCCCACTTAAGAGTTAATAATACGGCCATGTAGGATATGATATGAGAGTTACACGTACAGCGACATCTATAGGCAAATTAAGTAAACTTTTGCGCGCGAGCTTAAAGTATGGAAGATGATTTTCATGGAATAATTCTTTATTGCGTGAACCGATTTTCCCCGTTTTTACTTTATTTGAAAGCACGTCATTTCATTGTAATTTTGTAGAAATTACAGGTACAATAAACACCTGCTTATACGGTTAAATTACAAACTTAGTTCAGAAATTATTTTGTAATTTTTTTTCAAAAACTATTCATCCTATCAAGTTCAAAATAATTTTCCTAGAAAGTTTTTATAAAGTTCTACTTTTGAGATATTTTTCATATTTTTAAAAGTTATGGTTCAAAAGTTAGAGGGGGGGGACGCATATTTTTTTACTTCTGGAGCGATTATTTCCGAAAATATTTACATTATCGAAAAATTATTTTAGTAAACCCCTATTCATTTTTAAATACCTATCCAACAATATATCACACGTTAGGGTTGAAATGAAAAAAAAAATCACTCCCCACTTTACGTATAGGGGAGGTACCCTAATAAAAAAATTGTTTCCACTTTTTATTTTACCACTTTGTCGGCGTGATTGATATACATATTAGTACCAAATTTCAGCTTTCTAGTGCTAACGGTCACTGAGATTATCCGCGGACGGACGGACGGACGGACGGGCAGACATGGCGAAACTATAAGGGTTCCTAGTTGACTACGGAACCCTAAAAAGCTTCACTTCAAAAACAAAATGGCGCAACAGACGAACTTTTTCAATTTTTACTTTTGTTTCTATAGCAGTACCATTGGATCTTTATCTTTTCTTTATTAATGATAAGAGAGTTGAAAAATGGAAAGGGAAACAGAATGCAAACTGGCATTTGACCTCTTTATTTATTTATTTTTTTATACCACGGCGGTGGCAAACAAGCATACGGCCCGCCTGATGGTAAGCAGCTACCGTAGCCTATGGACGCCTGCAACTCAAGAGGTATCACATGTGTGTTGTCGTCCCTTTAAAAGGAGGATTCACTGTGATGACGGCTAAAGGAACAAGAGGGTCCCTCATCATCAACACACTGGGTCCTCTTTGAGCTCTTATCAATAACAGTACCTAAATGATATTAGAACGGGGAGAGAGCGCTGGTAGCTTGGCGGTAAGACGTTCGACTATCAATCCGGAGTTCTCGGGTTCAAACCCCGGCTCGTACCACTGAGTTTTTCGGAACTTATGTACCTACGGAATATCATTAGATATTTACCAGTTAATTTTCGGTGAAGGAAAATGTAAGGAAACCGGACCTAATCCCGATAAGGCCTAGTTTCCCCAGGCAGTCGCTGTCGTAATATCTAGTGCCTACGCCAATTCATGGGATTAGGTTGTCAAGCGGAACCCAAGCCGGGACAAAGGAAGAATAGAGAAGAAGAAGAGTACCTAAATGATATTGTTAGTACGTGCAGTCAACGCCAAAAATATGTATACAATTTTGAACTGTATTGCAATGTCAGCTATATATGTATATTATAACTATATGTTTATATTTGTATTTATTTATGTATAGTGTACATTTATGTTTTTTTATATATCTATAGTAGGTTAGACTGTTTTATTATTTTATTATTATTTTATTTATTGCCGTTTTGTACAGCCAGGTATGTCTACCAGTTCTAATTCTCTCTCAACTGCTCAAAGGCTGTCTGGAAGATATCCCTTAAGGGATAAGTCCGCGTTGTACAAATATTGTGTGTTCTTTCCTGTTGTATTTTTCTTTGTTGTACAATAAAGTATTACCTACTACTACTGTTTTAACCTTTTATCTGTTTTCTTGTTCCATTGTGTACTTGAAAGTACCTATGCCATTTAATTATTTTTAAGTATTCCAATCCGTAAAAACAACCTTAAATAAAATCCTAAAACATATTTCAGTAATCACCCACATCAACAAGCATAACCATTAATTCCCATCTAAGTAAACAACACTGTTTGTTCAGTAACCCAAGCCAAATGATTGCGTCCCGAACTTCCTCCAATATTACTTCCCATGCGAACCCTATTCTGAACAAACCAAGTTAATATTTGAATTCTAGGCTTACCCACTTATACTTAGTAGTCCGTCTCGAACTCAGAACTCGCGATTTCCTTGTGAACGTGATGACCATTATAACAAGATCCTTATGATGTTTTTTTCGTGCCCTTTATCTCCATGGCCTCTTGGTCGATCCTGCTCATATACGAACTCTCAAATTATATGTATCTCTGCTACAACACCAACAAATTTCATGAAGATCAGAAAAGCGTTACTAAACTTAAAATAAAATAAAATAAAATAAAAATAGCCTTTATTCTACCATAATTGACAGTACTTTACAATCATTCATTTGCAATTTTATCTTAAATATAATTATAATTAACTGGTTCTAAATTCATTCAATTCGGCATGAGCGCATCTCAGTACATATCAGAATCATAGATAAGTATTATTAAACACTTTTCATTAAACTTAACATTTCATTCATTATTTGCAATTATACTATCCTATCTAATCTGTTTTATAATAATCTAGGAACCATTTTAAGCACAAATATAATAAAAACATTTCATATTATTTAGATAAATACTATTAATTATACCATTCATTATATAAAGTCTTATTATTTAGTCTAGTTTAGTCTAGTTACTAAAGTTATCGCGGCACAAACTCTCAAAATGAAAAAGCCATCGAAATGCCGAGACGTCCCAGTAGCCAGAAGTAGTTTGTAAAAACTTGCTTCGCTTACGCTACGCTCGTTTGATTACGCTCCGCTTATTCGATTATTTGTAATCGGGTAGTGACAACGAACTTATTCAGGGAAGAGTAGCATTATCTTTTAATAACTACTAGCTTTTTCCCGCGAATTCGTCTGCGTGGAATTAGTGACCCACCCTCCTTTTTACCCCTTTAAGGGATGACTTAAGGGATAAAACTATTCTATATCCTTTCCCAGAACTCAAACTATCTCCATACCATATTTTATCTAAATAAGTTCAGCTTTAATTGATTCCACATACAAGCTTCCACCCCCCTTTTCACTCCATTTAAGGGATGATTTCTGGGATAAAAACTATTTTTTATCCTTTGCCAGAACTCAAACTATCTCCACACCAAACTTCATCTAAATCGGTGCAGCGGGTAAAAATTCTCCATGCAAAGTTCCAACAGTCTTTTCACCCCCTCAAGTGTTGATTTTCGGGATGAAAACTATCCTGTCCTTTTTTGGGTCTCAAACTATCTCTATACCATACTTCATTTAAATCGGTTCAGCGGTTTCAGCATAAAGAAGTAACAGACAGACAGGCAAACACATTTTCGCATTTTATAATATTTGTATGGATGAGAATCATAGGAAGCACAGGACATTTTCATTGATTATAAATTAGTTTTTATTTTATTTTGAATGTATGCATGAATAAAAAGGTTCTTTATTTTATTTTATTGAATTACTTCAGCGTTTTTTCCTTTTTTTGCCACAGTTAGCCTAGGGCCGGCTCGTTGACCAAATCCCATAATTAGCGTAAGCACAAATTATACAAAAGCGCTTGCTATCTGACATTACAGTATTTTAAACTGTACAGCTAGTTTAGAAATGATGAGCACCGATAAGAAACTTCACGCAAGAAACTACAATGATGGAGGAACTTGATGCACATTTCAAAAAGTTGTGGTTAACTTTATCCAACTAACTACAAGAATGCTTAGCAGCAGTTGGTCCATATATTTCGTCTACAAGTCTAACTTAGTTCAGAAATTCTTAGGTATTTACATGATAATCTATGGTTGCCATACAATTTATTTTACAGTAAACTGTTAAAAATCGAATGGTATCATTGTTCTTTTAAATATCGTACTTCAAAAAATCGTAAAATTTTGAAAGTTCGAAGCCAATCTTTGAACCATTTCAATGGATTTTTTTAATTTTCACTTTATTCGGATATCACTATAAAATATAACGGTTACACTCACGTCACGATATGTCGATGACGTTTTTGCTGTGATGGCTGGTATGTGATGTGAACTTGTTACTTATTTACCTAAACGAGCTGCATCCCAAAGTAAAGTTTACCATTGAGAAGGAGGTGAATGGTACGCTACCTTTTCTTGATATGTTGGTTCAGCGGGATCAGAGCGGAAAGCTGTCACATAAGGTACATCGAAAGGCCACACACACTGACAGATATTTGCAGGCTGGTTCTCATCATCATCGCGCACACCTGTTGGCAGTCCCGCGAGCATTGATTAACAGAGCTCTGTGGCTCTGTGATCCACAGTATGTGCAAGAAGAGCTGCGGCACGTCAGACAGGTGTTAGAGAGAAATGGGTACAATTGGAGACAGAGTCAGCGTGCAGCGGGTCCAATGCCTCTACAAAATCGGTACACTGTAGAGAGGGCACCGGCCTATCTGCCATATATTAAGGGGGTGACGGACGAAATTGGACGCCTATTACGCCAGAGGTATAGCATTAGGACAATTTTCCGCCCCCATACTAAAATCAGGCAAATGTTACGCTCTCCAAAGGATAGTGACCCGCTAGGTAACCCAGGCGTTTACGAGATACCTTGCGACTGTAGTAAGTCCCATATAGGGGAAACCGGACGTAACTTGTCAATGAGACTCTCGGAGCATATACGGAGTGTGAAGAAAATGGATTGCAGCAACTCGGCGGTAGCAGAGCACGCTTGCGATGCAGGCGCGTCACATTTCCTTCGCTTTGATAAAGCTAGACTGCTGGTTCGTGAAATATGCTACGTCCCACGCAAAATACGCGAGGCGATTGAGATTGGGCGTCGTCCGAATTTTAATCGAGACGGGGGCTGGGGCGTACCGCCAGCATGCAAGCCTGTAATCCATGGCAAGAACTTCAGTGTGTGCTGTGAGAATTTAGTGGACACAGTGAGTGTGGTTTGTTTATCGTCTCTCATGTCGGATGAACCGAATGCGCTGCAAAGCACGGTAGCAGCGCCAGCGCAAGATCACCCTCAACAAGCTTTGTTAGAGCGGGCGACACGAGCTGCGCGGCGAGCGGGACGCAGGCCGGCAGTCGGCAACGCGTCGTACAACAGCGCGCTACGGGCCGGTTGGTCACACATTGGTCTCACATTGGACCAATGTGAGACCAATGTTGAATGAAAATCTGTTCGAATAGCAAATGTCAATGTCGTTATGGCGTTGAGTTGAGTTGGGTTGAGTTGGGTTGAGTTGGGTTGGAGCTGTGTCTGTCCAGTGTGTGTTTATTTTTCGAAGCGCGGCCCATCTACATGACTAACAAAAATATAGAGAGTGTGTACAAAGGCGAACTTATCCCTTTAAGGGATATCTTCCAGCTAACCTTTAAGAAACTGAGAGAAATCGGTCAGACATGTTAGACAAAGATTTGTACATTAGTTGTACATGACGGAGAAACTGCTGAAGTTTGTCTGTTCAGAATAAGCCTGCAGTGTTTGCGTTGGGGCAAGTACCCCTGATAAAGCCACTGAGGGTCGCTCAGAGACAACCATTCATTCGAATTTAATTTAAAAAAATTCATCGTCATCTTTTTAGCGTTTGTTCCTTTCTTCCAAGGCTCAATGAACTGACAAGGTACCTATTTAGGTTAAAACTGTTTTCAACCGACTTCAAGATTTCGAAACAGGACGTACTCAATTCATCGGGATCTTTGTTTTTTTATGTTTTTTTTTATGGAGAATAGGCAGACGTTTGACCGCGATCTCACCTGATGGTAAGTGATGACTGATGATGCAGTCTACGGTGGAGCACGCTTACCTGTGTCTGTTCACCGATTATTCGAAGACGGCTGGACCGATTTCGAAAATTCTTTTTTGTTTGAAAGGGTATATACTTGACAGTTGGTCCAATTGTCATCAGGTGATGTAATGATGGGATCCTGGAGAAATCGAGGGACTATTATCTCGCCAACTATTATTATAGGCAACTTATAGTATTCAGAGTATTTTTTACAGCAACTCGGGAATTTGCTCTTGGAAAGGTGATTTTGGGTCTTTTTAGGGTTCCGCACCTCGAAAGGAAAAAACGGAACCCTTATAGGATCACTTTGTTGTCCGTCCGTCCGTCGGTCCGTCCGTCTGTCAAGACCCTTTTTCTCAGGAACGTGTGGAGGTATCAAGCTGAAATTTATATCAAATACTCGAGTCTACTTTCCCTGAGAGCTGTGAAAAAATCAAACTTCTAAGCCAACGCAATCAAAAGATACAGCAAATTTCCACAAATTTTCGAAACTCGCAAGGGAATCAAAACCTACAGGGTACTTCCTGTGAACTCAGAATCTTGAAATTTGGTACGAAGCAACGTCTTATAGCACAGATAAAGGAAAATTTGCGAAAACCGTAAAATTTTAGTTACATCATATATTAAAAATACTTTTAATAATTTTAAAGTTACTACCCATATATACCTACAGGTTTGTACGGAACCCTCGGTGCGCGAGTCCGACTCGAACTTGGGTGGGTTTTTTTTTTTCAATTATTAGTTCGGAATAATGACTACCTAATCTGTAAGCAAACGAAACTTTAAATGATTAGACATGTAAAGGAGAATGGGCATTTTTGTATGGGGAGTGTACCATAGATGTATACTGTTGAGACGTATCTCGTTTTAAAGCTCGTGATCACCGGATTATTTTATCATATGGCACCATTGTTGGATATCGTGCAGGGACCGAGATATTTAAAAAAAAAGAGCGAACATAAAAAGAGCATTTTTTTAAAAGATACGATATGTAATCCGTTATAGCATGGTTTATCTGAAAGCATATGAGAACTGGTTCAATTCTGTGTAAAACACCCCAAGCTTGAATACTTACAGGGCTAGAATTAATTAATTTAAATTAAGCTTGATATGAATATCGCTCGGTTTAGAGCCAAGCTAATGTGTATACGGGAGGCGTATATTACATGTCAAAGGTATTTTTATAAACTATTTTTCGTAATATATACTTTAGCTCCTATGCATGCAGGAACTAAAATATATCGACTTTGTATGTTAATTAATTGTGCTTAATGTAAGTTTTCTACTCGTCACTAGATGGAGCTAGCTTCCAAAATTCTAAATGACATAATTAAAATGAACATTAAGAAAAACGACGTGCCGGCGCGTCGGTCTAACTCCATCATGACTCATGACAACGTATATCTGCTTATATTATGTATCTGCTTACCATCATATGGGCCGTATGCTTGTTTGCCACCGTCGTGATAAAAAAAAATAGTATTATTTTTTGACAGGGCTAAGTCGAAAAAGGAAGTTTAGTCTATCTCCCTCTTTATCGGTCGAATTTGCGAAAGCACAAGAGAAAGGCAAATAGACGAATCTTCAAATTCAAATTCTGTTGTTTGAGGTAACCCCCTAGAACAGCTAGTTTATAGTCAACGTTCAGAAACTAACTTATATATTATAATTACGCGACGTGAAGCCTTAGATCACAGATTTTTGAGCGTTAAAAAGCAATGATATGGAGCCAGCATTATTAATATTTATGTAGTTTAACTAATCGACTCTTAGTCGGTTCTTCTATTGCATACAAGATGTCGCCAGTAACTGATTTTAATTATTTAAGTAGTTAATTGCGGTCATTTAACATTAATTAGTCACAAAAAAATTAACGATTACAATTAATTTCAGGCGAATAAACTATGTAAATATGTATAAAAGTTAACCTTTTTTGTATAGGTTAATTAGTTCCAGTTTTTGCCACAGCTAGGCCACAGCGCAGACACAAAATAATGAATACCGGCTTCCGTGCACCCTTACGGCCTTCGGTGCCATATAACTAATTAATGCTATGATTAAGACCTTTCATTTGAGATAAGGTTGAATTGTATACACCAGTGGCAAAAGTTGTCCATTTTGCTGCCAAAGCTCCATCTAGTGTTCAAAAGAAGAATTAGGCCGTCGTTAATTACAGTTAATTAACGCATAAAACCGTTTTATTTTGGTCTCTGCATACGTTAGAGTGCAAGTATCATTTACGAAAAGTAACTTATAAAAATACCTTTTAGCTGTTACATACAACTTTTGTATACACGTTAGCTTCGCTATGCTACAGGTGTTTTTACATATTAGCAAATGTTTCATCTACTAATTCCAGCCCTGTACGTATTTTTCAGATGGTGGTGGTAAATCAGCGTGAAGCATTTCTTATATTCTTTCATATAAAATACGCTATAACTGGTTATAGACCGGATATTTTATGAATTAACCGTTTATATGCGCAACCTTTTTTTTTAAATAGCTCGGACCCTGCACGCTATCCAATGATGGTGTCATACAATTAAATAATGCACTAGTTAAGACCTTTCAAATGAGATACGTCTCAATCGTATACACTCATGGTACAAAATGCCCATTCTCCTTTGTAATTTGTATTTTAATTGTAACATTCTGGAACCTAAGTGTCACAAAAAAAAATGTTTAATTTTAATAAAACCATGAACTGCCACGGGTATATTTCGCCTTAAATACTTTAATGTAGACTTGTCTTTATGAAGTCGGAATTGGCCCGGCCGCTGTGTTTGAGTTTGGGAATAAAGCTATACGCATTCCCATTGCTTGTTGACAACGAGGCATCTCGGACAACCAATAAATATAACGTGAACTTAAGATTCATCACAATACGGCGAATTCTTCTTCAGCTAATTTCTGTTTGGCCCTATGGTTGACTGGTAGAGAATGCCTCGAGGCATTAAGTCCACCATTTTGACGTGATAACGTCTTTAAAATCGTTTTTTTTGTTAATTTTATTGTGCTATATAGTTTAAATAAATAAATACGGGTGTTTTTTATCCAATATACGATTGTTTTAATCAATATACGATTATCATACGATGTATCTATGGATGTATTTGTGTCTAAGTCGTGAAATGATGAAAGGTCGAAAAGGGGATGAAAAATAGTTAGTTTTAAATCAAATACAAATATTAAAAACATTGAAAAAATTATCAACCCAGCAAAAAAACAGAAAGAAAATTTTTGGGGATGAAAACTCCGGCTCCGGCTCTTACATTCCTTGGGCGACAATCAGCTTTTGTTATGGTCGAGTCTCATCAGAGTTTTAGCCAATCTAATGTTAAACCGAAATATTTGAAAAAAACTTTAATGGCAAAGGGTTAGTACAGGGTCGAGGACTATAACATTATGACGGTTAAAAATGCATGGCCCAAACCAGAAACTACTACAAAATCATCTATTTATGTAACATTTGGAGGATACAGTTCAGATAGGAAAGCATATTAAACGTTTTGTGAAGCAGTCAGATTTGGATTTTATTATTTATTTAGTTTTATTTTTTATTAAATAATAGGGACATTGTCTGTCTCTCAAGCTTTTTCAACCGACTTCAAGATTTCGAAGGAGGAGGTTATCAATTCGTCGGGATCTTTGTTTTTGCTATTTTTTTTTTTTTTTTTTTAATGTATGTTCACCGATTATTCAAAGACGGCTGGACCGATTTGAAAAAATATTTTTTCGTTTGAAAGAATATACTTCACAGTTGGTCCCATTGTAACCAGGTCAGGATCTGATGATGGGATCCCGGAGAAATCGAGGGAACTCTTCAACTATTATAGGCACACCTATGTATAGCGATTTGAGTATTTTTTACAGCAGCTCGAGCATTAGCTTTTGGAAAGGTGGATGTTTAGTGAAGTCGGTTCTTTTTTGTTCAAAATTATTGTATGTAATATGTCTTCTTATAGAACTACGCCTTATTGTGTATCTTTAAGATAATATAATGTATTACTGTTTTGAAAAAATAAGTCCCACCGAGTTTCTTGCCGGTCATAATACTTCTCGGGTGTAGGGTTCCCGGTGGTAGTTTTTTTTCTCTCTCTGACGTTCATAAATAAGTGCATTGTAATGTGCCTAAATTGAAGAATAAATATCTTTTATCTTTTTATCTTTTACCGACTCTGTAAGCAATGGTGACTACAACGGCGGTCCTAATAAAAACCGAATGTTTGCGCGCTGTTTACCCTAAACCAACTCAATATTGTACAAAAATAACTTTTGCTTCCTGTTTTTTTAATGATAAGAAATGAGTGTTTAGTTTTAGTTGAGTGATTAAAAGAAAAACAGGCTGTTTAGTTATTTAGGCTATTTTGTAGGTCACAACAACACTTAATTTGCCCCGACTCAAAATATTCGTGTTTCCGTTTCTCTTTTCAGCAAGTCGGCGTTATGGAACTTATGTAACTACGTGCCGTATTTTAAAATACATAAACAATTCATTAAAAATGAAATCTATCACAAACATAACTCCAACCCACAAAAAATAATCAACTGATATTGAAGTTGTATTAAGTCGCATCGGAATAATTCTCAATTAAACTCTGACATTTCTGATTCAGACGTATAGGCGCCAGCTGTATTGCGTAATGTATTTGAGTTGTATTGAAGTTGGATCGTGTCAAAACGTGTTTTAAAGTTGGTAGACATTGAGGGCCGCGGGAGATGTCATATTTAAAACAAACAACTACTACTACACAGAATGTACAAACAACTATTTACATAAATTAGCACATATATTTACCCATCAGAAAATTTGACAAAGAAGATTTTCACTAACTATTTTTAAACAAAACACGCGTGCCTAACGCGGGCCGAGCGTGGGCTTTTTAGCCAGTGTGACTATACTCCGCTTAGCGCGTTATTTCTTTGAAACCTAAGCTGCCAAAAAGAAGGGGTGCTGGAGGGGAACACGCAATGCTAGACAGGGAACGCGCGATTCTTCCGTGGGGCGTAAGAGAGAGTCGGACAATAATGGTTGCCATGGAGACGTACAAAGTTTAAATATTACTCTCTTACTATATAGAGTGAAATTACTTTGAGTGTGGCAGCGGGGGTCGCCCGGCTATGCGGAGTCTTGGTTAATTAGTCTATGGCGCAACCAAAGAGGTTGGTGTTGAGAGCGTCGCTTACTAGTTAAAATACTGCCCCTGAGTTCTGCAAGCTTTGGGAATGACAAAGGTGGTCTTAATAAAACCAATGTTTGCACGCTGTTTGCGTAAACCAACTCAATATTGTACAAAAATATAAGACTTCCTGTCTTTTAAACGATCTAAAGTTAGTGTATGGTTTTACTTAACTTATCAATACAAAGGCTGTTTAACTTAGCCTAATATTTAAGCTATTAGGTAGGTCACAACAGAACCTTTCGCCGACTCCAAATATTCATATTTTGGTTACTCTTTTCAACAGATAAATAAATAAATATTATGGGACAATCTTACACAAATCTACCTAGACCCCTGTACGCTCAATATGGCTTGTGTTGTGGGTACTAGACGACGATATATATAATATATAGATCTAGATAAATACCTTAATACATAGAAAACATCCATCAGCAACAAATATATGTGACAAACCAACAAAAAAATTCACAGATTTCGTGCCTCACACGACTATCGAGCACATTGGAAATGAATCTACGGAAGTCGAAAAAATATTGTCGCTGAGCGACGAGAAAGTCGGGATAAAGAAAATGTTATAAAATAAAACTACGACGTTGAATGCTAATTATTTTATTCTTAGATTAACATAAGTATCCTCGACATAACGCCTGTGAACCAGAGTTGGGCAAAAATTAACGTGATTGAAACTAAAGTTAAAAATGAGAACGTTACTCATAATCATATGAACATGATTACGAATTCAATCATGAGCTTTCTAATCTGATTGACCACCAACATGAGTAAATCATGTCGATTTTTAGTTTCACTCATGATTAGCTAAAGTGATTACATTAGTAAGACAGTATGCTTAGTTAAACTAACGATTTAGTTGATTAGATGATTAGATTTTGCGTAGCTACTAGCTCCTTCACTTTTTTCCCTGACGAAACAGAGGCGGTACCTAGGTGAGTATAATATACATTTAGGATAAATGGCTATTTGTGACAATATTTCTAAAGGTATCATTTGGCGGTTGGCGCTTACGTCTTAAGTTGTATAGTGCAGATTCAATATTGAGCAATAAAAGCGTAAATGCCAGTGGCAAATGTTACCTTTACCACCATATTGACAATTTTTTTGTTAGTTTTTGATATGAGTGTACAAATGAATGCTCCCATTTAACTTTGAAACGGCCTGTTCGGTTTTATTGGGGTTTTCGGCTACAGTTAAGGCAGCTATCACACAGCTGTGGTTACCACATGCGCTTTTCATTCTCATTCTCATTCTCATTCTCATTCTCATCCTCATTCTCATTCTCATTCTCATTGTCATTCTCATTGTCATTCTCATTCTCATTCTCATTATCATTCTCATTCTCATTCTCATTTTCATTTTCATTTAGGATAATGAAAATTTCTACAAATGTATCTGGTTCAATATGTGAAATTCAGAACAAACGCCTTATTCAAGTAATAATATAAATCAGCTTAAGAACACTCTAATCATACATTCGTCAATCACATTGAACAAGTTGATTAGCGTTAATTTAGTTTCAATTAGCGCCCGACGTTAATGTTTTACTCATGGCGAAATTACTTGATTGTCTTGTGTTATGATTTAATCAGCGATTATTCAATCAGCGATGATTAGTAATCGATCACCGATTTTAATCAAGTGTGCCCAACTCTGCTGTGAACATTCATTTCATTTTTAGATTAATAAGCAGGATATAATAATGTTCAAAGTACAAGAAAATTATTACATTACAAATCCGTAGTCAACTCGAGAAATGGTAGCCAATAGCTAAATAATTTTTAAGCAAAAAAAACCGACTTCTTCAATGGGGGAAGCCGGTGAAGGATTATTGTAGATGGTGCACTCTAATACAATGAAATAACTTGCTTAACAAACACAGCGAAGAGGACAAATCGTCAAACGTGAACTATGCGTCGTTGAAGAATTCCTTTCTCATTTTACATTTCACATGTTTATGGCATCAGCCGCAGTTCCACTTCATCAATATGTCACTGTTTTCAATGAAAATGCTTGATTTGTTGATTTAAATACAAAAATCACTTTATGTATGCCTTTAAGATTTGAGAAGTTTCCTCGATTCCTCCTGGATCCCATCATCAGAACTTAGCTTGACGAAAATTTGTCCTGAGAATCTAACTTGCTTAACAAACATAGCGAAGAGGACAAATCGCCAAACGTGAACTATGCGTCATTGAAGAGTTCCGCTCTGATCATCATCAGCAGTTCCAGTTCATCAAATGTCACTCTTTTGAATGAAAATGCTTGATTTGTTGATAAAAATACAAAAATCACTTTATGTATTTTTTTTTTTTTTATACCACGACGGTGGCAAACAAGCATACGGCCCGCCTGGTGGTAAGCAGCTACCGTAACCTATGGACGCCTGCAACTCCAAAGGAGTCACATGCGCGTTGCCGACCCTTTACAAAAAGGAGGATTCACTGTGTTGACGACTAAAGGAACAAGAAGGTCCCTCATCGTCAACACACTGGGTCCTCTTTGAGCTCTTTGGCAACCTTACTCACCAGCAGGAACACAACACTATGATGTATGCCTTTAAGATTTGAGAAGTTTCCTCGATTCCTCCTGGATCCCATCATCAGAACTTAGCTTGACGAAAATTTGTCCTGAGAATCTAACTTGCTTAACAAACATAGCGAAGAGGACAAATCGCCAAACGTGAACTATGCATCATTGAAGAGTTCCGCTCTGATCATCATCAGCAGTTCCAGTTCATCAAATGTCCCTCTTTTGAATGAAAATGCTTGATTTGTTGATAAAAATACAAAAATCACTATGTGTATGCCTTTAAGATTTGAGGAGTTCCCTCGATTCCGCATGTATCCCATCATCAGAACTTGAGCTTGACGAAAATTTGTCCTGACAATCTAACTTGCTTAACAAACACATCGTAGAGGAGAAATCGCCAAACGTGAATTATGCGCCGTTGAAGAGTTCCGTTCTGATCATCATCAGCAGTTCCACTTCATCAAATGTCACGCTTTTGAATGAAAATGCTTGATTTGTTGATAAAAATACAAAAATTACTATGTGTTTGCCTTTAAGATTTGAGGAGTTCCCTCGATTCCTAATGGATCCCATCATCAGAACTTGAGCTTGACGAAAATTTGTCCTGACGATCTTACTTGCTTAACAAACACCGATGTGTGTTCGATAAGAGGAGGAATCGCCAAATGTGAACTATGCGTCGTTGAAGAGTTCCCTTCTGATCGTCATCAGCAGTCCCGCTTAATCAAATGTCACTGTTTTGAATGAAAATGATTGATTTGTTGATAAAAATCACTACATGTATGCCATTAACATTTGAGGAGTTCCCTCGATTCCCCATGACGGAGTTATGGAGTAACACATAAAAAAAAAACAAAAAAAAAAAACAAATTAAAAAAAACATACACGCCGAATTGAGAACCTCCTCTTTTGAAATCTTGAAGTCAGTTAAAAAAAATTTTATGTGAAAAACTTTTTTCAAAAAGGTTAGGCTACAGGATAAACCCTTAACCCGATCGTCTTTTTTTTAGGCTTAAATTGTAGCTGACTAAATTGTCCAGAGGAATTCTTCTCGAATTTTTGATATCATTCTTCGTTTCCAAAATATCAAACGCCAAAATCAAAAATTTTGAAAAAATTGATTTATTTTGTCACTATTCCGGCCATAACTTTTTTCTTTTTTGAATTTGTCGAAAAAATATATTTTCATCTTACAGCTCTCGTAAATATGAGTCTTTTGAGCTATTTTTGAATATCATATCTTTACAATTTTCCGAGTTATAAGGGGATCGCACTTTTTCGTGAAATCGGGGCCTATACTGGAACGAACGAAAAGACATTTCCAATGTCAAAATGCCCTTACCAGGATCGAACCCGGGGCCTCCTGCTTCGCAGTGTCACTACCAACTGGGCTAGAAGGCCGTCAAGGTCGGCGTTATGTAACTTATGTAACTAGGCTTCTACGCATTGTTATTCTAAGTTAGCCCGTACCATTAGTTAAGCGTTCAGTGCGACCGCCAGTGAATAATGGTGCAAGTTACTTGAAGGATGTAAATCAACCCTTATCGAGCCTACCGTTAGCGTAACATAACAGCTGCAATAGTTCGAAACAATAGCCTCCTGGAGGTATCGATTCTGGCAAAACTGATATTTTTTTCATAAAATCGATGAAGTATGTAACCCATAATGTCGGAAAATTTGTAAAAAAAATCATGGCGTTTTCCCCTCGATTTTTCCTTATGTTCTCAGGCGAGTACATGGGGACTTTGTCCTCACTCGAGGTACCAGTATCACATAAACAAAAAACTACAATAATCAAATTAACTTGCATGTAAGCTTACAAAAATTTCTTATTTGAACTTATTACTTATAGTACTAGCATTAATTAATTCAGTCTCAAATAAACCGAAATCCTATACCTAATAAATCAACCTATTTTGCATAGATAAACATAAAAAAAATTATTTGTACTTAACACAGGCTAACAAATGAAAGTCAGTAAACAATAAACTCTTCTGAAATAAACTATTGTACGAGTACAAATGTAACAATGGTACGTAAGTTGCATATTAAGTTAATTACCTTACTGTAATCTACTAACTAGAAATCACAGTTACAATTTTGTCTTAAGTCTGACATTTCTTAGGTCATTTATATCCTACCATATAGTTTAGTTTTTAATTCAGTAACTTATATGTTGATTCGTACATTAGATAATTTTTATCTTAGGTACCTTTAATATTAGTTTTTAGTCCAGTCGTTACGAAAATCAGTCAGTAAATCAGTAAATATTTTAAAAGTGACACAAATCTCTTCTCAAAAATAATCATCTTAATTAACAAAATAAAATAATAATCTCTCATTCTTTTTAACCGACGAAAAAAACGGAGGAGGTTCTCAAGTCAACGCGTATATTTTTTTTTTTATGTATGACCACGCATAACTTTTTACAGAGTAGTTCGATTTTGATAATTATTTTTTTATTGGAAAGGGTATACCCCGAAATTGGTCCCATATTAATTTGGAAAAAAAATGCCAACCTTAAGAGTAGGAAAATAGGGGATGATTGATTTTCACTCACCGATTGTAACGTATGACCACGCATAACTTTTTACAGAGTAGTCCGATTTTGATAATTATTTTTTTATTGGAAAGGGTATACCCCGAAATTGGTCCGATATAAATTTGGAAAAAAAATTCTAACCTTAAGGGTAGGAAAATAGGGGATGATTGATTTTTCACTCACCGATTGTAACGTATGACCACGCATAACTTTTTACAGAGTAGTCCGATTTTTTGGAAAAAAGTCCTACCCTAAGGGTGGGAAAATAGGGGTTATTTATTGTTCACTCACAGATTTTAAAGCAGAGTTTTTACAAAAAAAACCTAACGAGTTTTGACAAAGAGTTTTAGACCTGCCAGTCTCTCGTGTGTAGACTTCTCAGTCTCTGCATTTCTGCTAGAGCTCGTTCATCGTGAGGTTTGTGTAATACCTTATTTGGCTCTAGGTCAGATAAAGCAATACCCTCAGGTGTTTTTACTCTACTAAGTGCCACATATGCCTGCCCTTTGGCAAACACTTTTTTGCCGAGGTCGATTACAGCTTTATCAAGGGTCGTACCTTGTAGTTTGTGTACCGTGACGGCCCAGCATAAAATTATCGGTAACATCCTGCGCTCAATGTCGCCATAACCCTTAGTACCTTAAAAAGTTGCAACGACTGGAGGTATGGCGACACAACCATCGTTATCCTTTAATCTGTCTCCTATGCTTTCATCGTCAAATTTGATTAATATGCAATCCGGTAATTCCCCTTCCTCTAGTTGATCCCTGCGTAGCGATGGCCATTTTATTGATTTGACAATACCCATAGCACCATTGACGAGGCCGTCAGATACTGCAATGTTACGTCTCAACATCACACGGGATTGAACAGCTAATTTTACCTCAGATAAAAGTCCACCACAATTGTTCACATCTTTTGGAATAACATTATCTGGAGGTGTCTTTCCATAGGTAGCAACTTCACGAGACTCATCTATGGAAAGGATTTTATAGACGCGATTTTGTTTTGAGTTCATAGCTGTCATCTCATTATTGTATTCGTCAACCTGTTTAACGGTCGGAAATATTTGAACCACAACACCATCCTTAAACTCTTCACCTAAAGCCACCCTTCGCCTCTGACATAGCAGTTCCAGTTGACCTGTTGTCAATTCGCCAACGCGTAAATTGTTTAATAGGTCAACAAACTCTGTGTCATTTCGTTGTCTCATGTTGATCGTTAATTCGCAGAATGAAAATGTGTGCCATAAATTAACTTCTGCAGCATTCCAAGGTGTCTGTACAAAGCACCAATGCCCTTTTACAGGAGGCAGTTGCATGATGTCTCCAAAGAGAACAATATTTATGCCACCAAATAACTTCTCATTATTTTTGAATTCCTGTAGCCGCAAATGAATCATACGTAAGTTTTCGTAAGAAACCATAGATACTTCGTCAATCACTAACCAACTTATGTTACGCCATTTACGTCTTTCCTGTTCTAGTTTTTCACCAGTTAAGCGTCTATATGCTGTTGAATTACCTTTTTCGATGGGAAGAGAAAAAAGAGAATGCAATGTTTTCCCAAGTACCTGGCGGGCGGCAACACCAGTCAATGAACCTACCTCAACAAATTTAGGCTTTAGAAGCAAATCAACTGTAGGCGCATAACACCTCTTGATGTGCTCCACGAGTAATTTTAAAACAAATGATTTGCCACTGCCAGCTCCTCCAATTATAAAGAGCAACAACTTTTCATCATCACCATGTAAATCTTTTTCAATGGCCGTAGAAATTTTTTGAAATAAATCCTTCTGCTGTATGTTTAGACCTCTCATATTATTTAAAAAAACATCATCAATCATTGCACCTCTTTCTTTTGCATCTTCACAGTAGTCGTCTTGATATTGATTAATATGTTCATCTGCGTTTATAATTTGATCGTTCCTGATATTTTCGAAACCCGTGGCACGGTTAGCATTTTCGCAACGCGTTTCACGGGCAACATTTAAAGCAGTTGCCTGGGCAAGTGCCTGTTGAATTACCTGTTCTGCATGAGCGAAATCTTCAGTACTAACGTTAGTCAACAGAGGCCTTAATTCGTCTTTTCGTCTAAGGAAACAAGATTCTGGAGTCTCGTCTTCTAACATTAGTTTGTTTTCATCGCGAAACGGAATATGGCAAACAATTAAGCTGTAATAATACCCATCTTTGTCACTATTAAGTGTGTAGTAACGTGTACGTAACACAGCTGGCTTATTTCTTACTCGCATTAGTGAACCGTCCCTCAATCGTATATATCTTATTCTTATAGGCTCATCAACAGGTTCTCTCAGTTCGATATCACCATCTTCCTCACTCCACATAATATTTGAAACCGTCTCATAACGCACAGCGAATTCTGCTAGACTTATATTTTCTAGCTCATCAGGCCTCAACACGTAACGGTCAAATACGTTGTTATATATTGAAGTTTCATCCCCTTCAAACCGCAACAAACGAAAGCGTTGATTTGGCATGCAGCTATTTACAAATATTGTTTTACGAGAACTCATTTTAAGCGGCAGATGGCAAAGACGATATGCACATTCGGGAGCACTTACCAATCGTTGCGAGAGTATTGCCATAGAGACCGCAAACAGTTGGCTCCATACTGTGCCACCTCGTCTTTTAGCTTTTGTAATTGCTTGGCGTACAACGTCTCCAGTGTCGTGAGGTTCACACTTACTTGCATATTTTGCAACGTAATACGCGACGGCAGAGATATTTCCGCATGGCTGAATGTCCATGTTTCCTTCCCAAAGACTAAGAATTTCAGGACTATAGTTATTAACCATAGTTTCTTGAGAAGTTCTTCGCAAGATACAAAACCGACCGTTGTTGGCAAGTGCTTCATCGGGACCCAAACATAAGGTAGCCTCACTTGGAGCCCTGGGAAACCCAAAACGACAACAATGGTTGGTGCGGTCTTTGTAGCAGGTATTGGTATGTCTATGCATTTGAACATTTTTGACTAGATTTGATAACTCAGTGTTATGGGGGTTCAAAGAACACGAAACAACTCTTTCAATTACACTTATTCCTTCATTTGTCGAAAAATCAGGAATATCTTCACACCACACCAACATGTGCAAGTGTGGACTTCCTCTATTCTGGAATTCTATCCTATACCAATAGTCTACGATACCTCCAACCAAGCAGTCATTATTTTGTTTTAAATAACGCACAAGAGCATAAACTCTTATTGTGAATTGTCTGGCAACAACCACTGGATATTTTTGTACCAATTTTAGTCGTTCAGGAAATGTTATGCTATCTATATCATTTACATTGCGGCCATCCGCAATGAGCAAGGCTTTTATCATATCCGGCCAGTTTAGATCATTGCACGAAAAGGTCATAAACCAGGTAGGAGGCCCTAGACTTCTTACCATAGCAATCAACTCCGAACAGCATTGTCTCCAGTACGAAGCAGACCCTCGCACATTTCTCATAGTCAGATGCATATTGTCAATCAGTCCTTGGGGTGTAAGTTCTCCTTGCCCTTGTCGCATTCTGCATGAAACTGATACACTAGCTTTAGCTCGAAAATACTCCACTACAGATAATGCAAAAAATAAATAATCATTTCTCTGGAACCTTTTATCATTACTCATTAAACGAGCTTGGAAGTAGTCTAATGGAGTAATCGGAACCTCTCTTTCTTCACCAAATCCATTTTTTCCGTCAGGAAATAAAAAGTACCAGCCCAACTCTTCCATTCTTTTTTCACGTTCATAATTTAGGGGCGGTGCTGTTTTTCTTTTCACTTCTTGTAGTCTTACTTCATCTTCTGGGTTAGGGTTATCGATGGTAACAACACTGTCCAAATTGGTACTCTTTCATCTATATGCCTAAGCATACTGGTTGTAATAATATATCTCGGTTCTGTATTATAATTTTGCTGTAATTGTGGGTCGATTAAGTCTTCTCCCATGTTCCTATTATTTTCTTCTGACGATTGTTGCACGATAATAGATGTATGCAGATCTTGCGGCGGGTGACAATTAGATGATTGATGTTGTTGTTCAATTTCTGAAGATGTTTGTGTATGTTGCTGTAACTGTTCTAGTTGATTTTGGGGTGTTATCGTAAGTGGTGTCAGTGAATAAACATTTAGAGTCAACACACTGACAGATGTGTTTTTAATGATTAAGTTTCTACGCACGATATTATGCAAATCATGGATACTAGTAGATCGTATACAACATGAAGTACCTCTCGTTGGAGCTTTGAAACCTTTGGGACCTCGCGCGTGGGAGTCAAACAACCAGTAAGAAATACCTTCAGGCTCTTGTCTACAATGGACGGCTACAGTTGTATTATTCAGCGTAAGTATGACATAACTATGATCCCTAAATACATTTATTAGAGCATTTAACAAATTGGGAAATCCTTCTTCACAATAGTCGTAGTCTACGTGACCATTAAAGGCTGATTCATGACGAACATTGATATTAACTTTTCGATTGTTGTATGTGATATTAGGTAAAAGCTCAGTTGCAGCCAAATACTCAATATGTGCTTCTTCGGGATTGGGGTTGGCCCGAGCCGCAATACAATCTCTATAGTATTTATCTCCTACCAATAACATGTAATCAATGTCGCTTTTGCACCAATCATTAGGATTGATCAGAGAAAATGCCACACTAGCAACAGTTGCAATCCCTGTGCATTGCTGACCTCGTGAGTCTGGACTAAATCGTTCATTGCTCTGATGAAATGAACCATGTAATATGGATACATTGTTAGTTAAGGCAGTATAGTTATTTGTAGGTACAGTTGACCTTTCAGCAATTGGTTCTTCACTATCATGACCATGTGCGGGTTCATCAGCAATTTGTGTTATCGTAGAAATATCGATTACAGATTGACGTTGTTGTTCAATTTCTGAAGATGTTTGTGTATGTTGCTGTAACTGTTCTAGTTGATTTTCGGGTGTTATCGTAAGTGGTGTCAGTGAAAAAACATTGAGAGTCAACACACTGACAGATGTGTTTTTAATGATCAAGTTTCTACGCACGATATTATGCAAATCATGGATATTAGTAGATCGTATACAACATGAAGTACCTTTCGTAGGAGCTATGAAACCTTTGGGACCTCGCGCGTGGGAGTCAAACAACCAGTAAGAAATACCTTCAGGCTCTTGTCTATAATGGACGGCTACAGTTGTATTATTCAGCGTAAGTATGGCATAACTATGATCCCTAAATACATTTATTAGAGCATTTAACAAATTGGGAAATCCTTCTTCACTATTGTCGTTGTTTACGTGACCATTACAGGCTGATTCATGACGAACATTGATATTAACTTTTCGATTGTTGTATGTGATAATAGGTAAAAGCTCAGTTGCAGCTAAATACTCAATATGTGCTTCTTCGGGATTGGGGTTGGCCCGAGCCGCAATACAATCTCTATAGTATTTATCTCCTACCAATAACATGTAATCAATGTCGCTTTTGCACCAATCATTAGGATTGATCAGAGAAAATGCCACACTAGCAACAGTTGCAATCCCTGTGCATTGCCGACCTCGTGACTCTGGACTAAATCGTTCATTGCCCTGATGAAAAGAACCATGTAATATGGATACATTGTTAGTTAAGGCAGTATAGTTATTTGTAGGTACAGTTGACCTTTCAGCAATTGGTTCTTCACTATCATGACCATGTGCGGGTTCATCAGCAATTTGTGTTATCGTAGAAATATCGATTACAGAAGGAAAATATACACGAACATCTTTATAGAGTGCATTATTCCTTAGGAGCCACTGCAATGCCAATTGAAGTTTACCTACATCTATTTGAAACTCCCTAGTATGTTCTAAATTTTCACGACTTTCTACTACGAGCACTAATCCAGTTTGATTAGGTTCAAGCGGTAGTTGCTCCGCCAGCTCGACCACATACTGAGCAAAAATAATTGCCTGCCCTTTGCACCAGTCTTGGCTCAAACGATTTTGAACTTTTATTATTTTAAGAAATGGGACTACTCTGCAAATAAAACGTTTCTCAATTTCCGACAAGTCGTCAATTTCTGTAGGTATTGAAGCTACTGACATTTTATTCCAATAGGCCTGGGGTGGAATATTATGTTTTTTAATATTGTTTGAGCATCGTGAACAAGTAATTATGTTACCTAAAGCTACCAATTCATTAGGCAAAATAGAACCTAAGTTTGCAGTTTGCAATTTAGTACGTTGCTGAGGATACAAACTTTTTTTGCATATTGAACACGGCAAGTCAGCATAAACATTAATCGCTTTCTTAAAGTTCTCTGCGTTGCACTGGTTTCTTCGCTCGCAAGCCGCTTGTCGCATCGCGCTCAAACGATTAGTTCTCTCCTCGGGAGATTCGTGAAGTACCACCATTGCAGAACGGTTACGAGCAGCATCCAAACGCAGCAAATGTTCGTCTTCAGTTTCATTCGAAAGTCGCTCTCTGATCATTTCTAAACGATGAGCGCGTTGCTCTTCACTCTCATTTGAAAGTCGCTCTCTTATCAGGTCTAAGTGACGAGTGCGTTGCTCTTCACTCTCATCTGAAAGTCGCTCTCTTATCAGGTCTAAGCGACGAGTGCGTTGCTCTTCACTCTCATTTGAAAGTCGCTCTCTTACAAGATCTAAGCGACGAGCGCGCTGCTTTTCACCTTCTTGAGATAACCTATCGTTAATGTAGCTTCTCATCCTCGACAGTCTTTCCTCGCGCTGATCTAAACTCTCCTGTGAACGTATTAATTCAATTCTCTTTCTATTTGCTTCCATCCTTTTTTTTTTCTCATTATTAGATTCTTCTAAATATCTTTTCCTCATTCGAGCAGAATTTTTTGTAGGCCTACCCATGTTGGTATATAAAACCTGTTCTTTTTTAAGTATTTATATTACAGAACAAAATAATAGTTAAAGTAGGATTATTAATATAACAGTTAATAGCTAAAGCAAGGTAGGTAGCTATTTTAAAAGTAATCAAAAATTAAGCATGTAATAATTTGTATAAATTATAGCCACAGAAAATTAAAAAATTAAAACTTTTTAACAAAAAAATGTAACCGCCGAAAAAAAACTAAAAGCCAATAAAAAACCGGTACTAACACGAAACGAATCGACCAACAAAAACAATAGCGCACTGAAAAGAAAAAAATAATAATTTGGTCTTCAATAACGCAAGTGAATACCTACCCTAAAATAACAATTATAATCTATTTCTATACACTTTCTATATACCTAATATAATCGCTAGGCTTATATCAATTTAATTACATCTAGAAAGTATGAACTATATATATACTTCTGAAATCAATTACACAAATCTGCGTATTTATATATTTACAATCAGTTATTTTTGGAGTCGGTGGCAGCCTCAAACAAACTTGAGCACCTTACTGAAGAGTTGAACGCAACACAAATTTTAATTAGGTAGATTAAGTAAATACTTAAGTAAGTACACAGCTTTCAACTCACGCACCAACAGATCCAGTCCCGTAATAGAAATAAATCTATTCGCAGGAAACGTAAATTTGTAGTTTATTTATACGTCAATTCATAAGTAGCAAATCTGATCTACAAAAAACATTATTAGACAACTACTCATAAACACAAACAACATAAAGAGACTATTATGTCAATCATAAACAGGTATTTACAATACAAATATTAATGGAAAAGGTAGTAACCTAATACACGAAATACATAAACGTTTTAAGATTACTCATCCATTAGCCTGACCAAGTAAGATTTGCGCATTGAAAATTCAATATTTTGACACGACCGTCAATGACGTCTGCCCTCACGCGTCTGCCCGCATTCGGGTCGCGCACTCCACCGCGTGCCCCTCCCCTCGCTCCACCCGCACGTAAGCAGCGCCGCCTTGTATTGGGCGCTTGGCGGAGGTTGCAGTTTTGGAATGTGTTGCGTTCAACTCTTCACTAAGGTGCTCAAGTTTGTTTGAGGCTGCCACCGACTCCAAAAATAACTGATAGTAAATATATAAATACGCAGATTTGTGTGATTGATTTCAGAAGTATATATATAGTTCATACTTTCTAGATGTAATTAAATTGATATAAGCCTAGCGATTATATTAGGTATATAGAAAGTGTATAGAAATAGATTATAATTGTAATTGTAGGGTAGGTATTCACTTGCGTTATTGAAGACCAAATTATTTTTTTTTTCTTTTCAGTGCGCTATTGTTTTTGTTGGTCGATTCGTTTCGTGTTAGTGCCGGTTTTTTATTGGCTTTTAGTTTTTTTTCGGCGGTTACATTTTATATTGTTAATTAAGCTGATTATTTTTGAGAACAGATTTGGCAATATTCTTGTTGTGATGTGTACATGTGTATAACTATTCAGAGAAACTGTTTCTCTGAATATTTAGACACATCTACACATCACAACAAGAATATACCCCTCTTGTCCTTCTGCTGTCGAAGAACATACATTTGGTGTTGGAAAAGATGGGAACATCTTCGTTTTTAAAATCGTATGACAAATTTGGACTAATTCTCAGTCCTTTAATCCTGAAAATCGGTAATATAACATTGTTTACTTTCATGTGAAATCAAAAAAACTTACAGTATTGAGACCGGTTGTACTCGTACGAGAACATAAATTACTTGTTTAAATCCACGCGTACTCGCACGAGTACATAAACTTCAGAGCTATATAAAGCTAAAGTTTTTTAATTTTACCGAGGAAATCTACTTACTAACATATGAAATACATCATATATTTACTAATGAAAACCAAACAAAAATATATAATTAGACATTCATTGGGATACATTTGGATTTACTTACCGCGGGGCATGGTGTGGCCGGTAGTGTCAGATGTCTAAGCCGTACTGATCGCTGATTGGCCATCTGTGACTCGGTGTTTATTTTATTAGGTTGACAGTTTCGTTCGGAAACGGTCTATTTGTGCAAACTTGGTAAGCAGGTTTGACATTTGACAGGAGATTTTTAAAAATCTTATGTCCTCAAGTGAGGACCAGGGGATCCAGGAGGATAGTTAGTATGGACTAAGAGCTGGCCACGTCAAATATGACACAATAATGAGAGCATTGAAACCAATCTAGATTGCAATATTATCCTTATTGCTAGATCCGGGCATCTGGCAGCTTTTAATGGGTGGATGTCAGAGTGACAGACTAGAAAAGTTTTTGAATTGGAAAAAAGTAATACCAAAATAGGTAAAAACGGCCGAAGTTATCTTATTTATAAAGAACAGGGCCTATATTTTAACATTAGAACAAAAAATATTGCGTCGTATTTCGGAAACAGAAACAGTAGGCGACAAACTATGAATTACATTATAAGTCGATTTGGACTACTTTCCCCCAACAGAAACTTTTGGCAATGATATGATCTAATTATTTATATAATTTTTCATAATACTGCATCAAAACCAGAACTCTAGGATTTGTATTCTTAAAGTGGTTTTCATTATTTGACCTCCACCACTTTACAGCTGCCAGATGTCCCGATCTAGAAATAAGCATAGTATAGCAAACTAACGAGACGGGTTTCCTCGCTCTCATTATTGTGTCATATCTGACGAGGCTAGCTCTCCGTCTATATAGTAGTGCTGTAGTAAGTTATATGTTTATTACGAAAAATAAGTTATATATATATAAATAAATAAATAAATAAATATTTTGGGGACAATCTTACACAAATCAACCTAGTCCCAAACTAAGCAAAGCTTGTACTATGGGTACTAGGCGACGATATACATACTTATATAGATAAATATATACTTAGATACATAGGAAACACCCATAACTCAGGAACAAATATTCGTGATAAACACACAAATAAATGCCCTTACCAGGATTCGAACCCGGGACCTCCTGCTTCGTAGGCAGGGTCACTACCGACTGGGCTAGGAGGCCGTTATATAAGTTTTAAGTTTAGTGTTAATTTGACTTGTGTGTATTATTTTGTATTTGTAATTATTGTATTTGACTTTATTATGACAAAAACGGGACTTAATCGCGTACACTTACTTTTATTATTTTCCTGACGTTTCGAGCGTGCCGTAACGCTCGTGGTCGCAGGCAGACTCGACCTGAGTCTGCCTGCGACCACGAGCGTTACGGCACGCTCGAAACGTCAGGAAAATAATAAAAGTAAGTGTACGCGATTAAGTCCCGTTTTTGTCATAATAATGAGTGAACATCGTGTAAGTTTAAATCAGTACATTGTATTTGACATTGTTAAAATTAAAAATGTTCGTATCAAGTTAGATTCCAACCCGCAATTCTTTATAATACCAGACGGTTTACGAACTTACCGAAAAAATTAATATATGTACGGACTTAATAAAACATCGTTCAAAACTAGTTTGAATTTGATCATCATCATCCTTCTAGCGCTTGCCCTTTGAGCCTGGGGTTCGCTCGGCAACCTGATGAACCTGATCCCAGGAACTTTGTAAAGGGTCGGCAACGCGCATGTGACTCCTTTGGAGTTGCAGGCGTCCATAGGTTACGGTAGCTGCTTACCATCAGGCGGGCCGTATGCTTGGTTGCCACCGTCGTGGTATTAAAAAAAAAAAAAAAAAAAAAAAATTGGCGTAGCCACTAGTTTTTGAACAATCAACATCGTGCCTACTGTTCTAGCGTAACATATATAACAGCTGCAATAGTTAGAAACTAATTTGAATTTGATCATCATTATCCTTCAAGCGCTTATCCCTTAGGCATGAGGTTCGCTTCGCAACCTGATCCCAGGAATTGGCATAGGTACTAGTTTTTCAACAATCAACTCACATCGAGACTTATGTACTAGAGTACATAACCGCCGTACAGACTTTGGAAATTAGATTGAATTTGAACTATCATCATCATCCTAGCGCTTGTCCCGGCTTTTTGCCACGGCTCCATTGAGCCTGGGGTCCACTCGATAGACTAATCCTAGGAATTGGTGTAGGCACTAATTTTTGAACAATCAAACCTTATCGAGCCTACTGTTCTAGCGTAACATAACAGCTGCAATAGTTCGAAACTAATTTGAATTCGATCATCATCCTTCTAGCGCTTGCCCCTGATCCCAGAAATTGGCGTAGGCACTATACAAGGTGTAACAAAATGCTGGCAATGGCGAAAAAACTGGCCAAGTGCGAGTCGGACTCGCGCACCGAGAGTTCCGAACAAATCTTTACATCTTAAAGGTATTATACTTGACTATTTGATATGAATTTCAATTGAATACCTCTACGCGTTCATGAGCAAAGGGTGCAGTAAAACACTTCTTAATTGCATTAACACGTTTAATTTTGACGACAAAGTAAAAATATTTAATATTAGCAAAAATAATCAATTATTTAAAATTTAGCATTTCACGTAAAAATCACAATAACGGCATCTAAATAAGGGTATTTCACATTCAATAAGTTCCCTAGTGGTCAGAATGCAATTAAATTACAATAACAAAAATATTTAAATTTAGCACTTCACTTAAAAATGAAGACAACTGTACCTATTTCACTTTCACATTCAACAACCTCCCTAGTGGCCAGAATGTAATTATATTACAATAATTAAAAATATTTAATATTAGCACTTCACTTAAAAATGAAGACAACTGTACCTAAACAAGGACATTACACATTCAATAGTTAGCAAATCCGGTAAGTAAAAATAAAGACTCGGCTAGTAATAATTTGGCTGCAGGAAAATAATGGGTTAATGAGGCGGGTGATATGGATGGTGACAGATGATTCGCTGGCTGAACGTAGCCTAAATTAAAGAGCCAGGTCTTTATACGCCCGTCAAACGAGGCAATTGGAATTTGGGGAATTTAGCAAAACAACAAAAAAAACTATTATGGCACAAAAATACTGGATACAAAGAAAAGGAATCCGATTTATAACGTTTTTAACAAAAATGTAAATAATTTGATACTCTCGAAAGCAGGATGGCTAAAGCTGTTGCTTTAAATTAAAAAGAGTTCGTGGGCAAGTGTCCGCTTTGATTTAGGCGGACCCAATAGCTCGCTGAACTCCTTTTCTCACTTGGAGAGCCCGCTGGATGCGGACTCTAACTCTCCGATGATGTGGCGAAGAAACCCGCGGAAATCGCGGCAGCTGCAGACCGTCCCGCCGGCCCGGCACCCACAAGCGCCTTCCGGAATCCTTCCGGATCAGGCGGTTCCAGTGTATAGCACTTGCTATATAATTTATATGGCCCTTTTTGCCCGGCAATGGTTTTAGTTTTATTTTTGCTCCAATAATGTATTAATAGCACTTGCTATATAATGTTTGAAATAAATCGCACTTCACCACGATGCAACTAAGCAAATTATATCAAAAACCCCAGACCAAATCCAGATTATCTCTTTTTCTTCCCAAAATCTCACGGCGCTCTGACAGACTCAATCAAAAATCAACTTTTTTCTTTTTGACAATCTGGAATACCTCAAAAATTCACATTCAAAATTAGCGCGAGTATTATCTCAATTTTATAACTGCCAGACGTATTACAAAATACGGACTGATATAAGCGCCATCTACCTGTAATGCCGTGAATCACAATGTACGCTTTTTTATATATCAACCGTGATCTAGCCTTAGACACAGAAGTTCAGAAGTTCTAAAGAAAGTCGACAGATGTCGTACGATACGTAGCGTCATGCTACAAGGGGTAATAACTTTAAAATTATTAAAAATATTTGTATTATATGATGTAACTAAAAATTTACGGTTTTCGCATATTTTCCTTTATCTGCTATAAGGCGTTGCTTCGTACCAAATTTCAAGATTGTAAGTTCACGGGAAGTACCCTGTAGGTTTTGATTCCCTTCCGAGTTTCGAAAATTAGCGAAAAGCGGCATAAACGGCTGTATCTTTTGATTGCGTTGGCTTAGAAGTTTTATTTTTTCACAACTCTTAGGGACAGTGGACCTGAGTATTTAATATAAATTTCAGCTTGATACCTCCACGCGTTCCTGAGAAAAAGGGTCTTGATAGACGGACGGACGGACAACAAAGTGATCCTATAAGGGTTCAGTTTTTTCCTTTCGATGTAGAACCCTAAAAACTAAGAAAGAAAGTGTACATAATTATACGTCAACGATTCATTAATGAGCATCCTTCAGAGCAAGGACCATACGTAACGAGGACTGTGCACAAAATGTAACAATGATCGAGCTACTGTAAAAAATAACAAATGCTCGAGCTACTGTAAAAAATAACAAATGCTCGAGCTACTGTAAAAAATAACAAATGCTCGAGCTACTGTAAAAAATAACATATGCTCGAACTACTGTAAAAAATACTTAGCCACCACCTTTCCAAAAGCAAATGCTCGAGCTGCTGAAAAAATACTCAAATCACTATAGGTGTGCCTATAATATTTGAAGATTTCCCTCGATTTCTCAAGAATACCATCATCAGATCCTGACCTGATGACAAAGGGACCAATTCAACTCTAATTTAATATTACCGTAAAGTCTTTAAAATAAATAAAAAAGTAATGTGTCAAATTGGTCCGCTTCCGAATTGGAAGGTTTCCGCTTCCCAAAGGTTGTCTGGAAGAGATCGCTCTTTAGCGATAAGACCGCCAATTGTTTTACCCCTGCTTTTTTGTTTGTGACTTGTGTATACTTTGTGTCTATTATTTGAGGTGTGCAATAAAGAGTAATAATGTTTATGTTATGTTATTGGTCCGTCCGTCTTCGAATAATTGGTAAACATACATAAAAATTGCAAAAATAAAGATCCCGACGAACTGAGAACGTCCACCTTCGAAATCTTGAAGTCAGTTGATAATAGTAGTGATCAGTTTTCAGGGCATAATGGGTGTCGTATTCAAATTGTGAAAAAGTAAGAAAGAAAAATTTCACGGGGAAAAAAAATTGGCTTTGTATGTATCGTTAATGTTTCTCCTACTTTTTATTAGTCGCAATACGATACCAGTAGGGAAGATGCAGCTATCATAATTACAATTATTTTGTAATCAAAATGTTGAAAAAACATAAAATAATAGCTATTGAAACGGTTGTACTTTAGTTTATACTAATTTCAAATAATAATTAGGATTTGAAGTAATGTGAAACGGAACGTGTTTTAATCCACTAATCAGCGTCTGGTGACGTCACTCCTGTTATGACAACGAATGGAGTTGGCAAATTTCTATGGGATTTGGCTTAAAAGGCTAGCATCCAGGTTAAAACAATTAAAAAAACAACAAGAATTTGACACTGTGAATGAACAAATATGGAGTGACACACATGAGTGACGTCACAGAAACTGAAGATCCATTTAGGCGCGAAAATTTAAATTGTCAATTTGTTACAGCAATTTTTGACTATAAATCATAGTATTTTCATTTTTTGATACACTCGTGGACTATTCTACGTGCAATTCTTTCAAATGAAAGCAAAAATGTAAAAATTGCATCTTGCCTATTATGCCCTTAAACAGATCACCACAATTTTTGCTACACCCTGTATAACTTGCGTTTGCCTGACAAACGCAAACTAACACCTCCTGTTCCATTTAGGGATGTCGCGAATGTCAAAATTTACACATTTGCGAATGCGAATGCGAATGTCCCGGATGCGAATGTTCGAATGCGAATGCGAATGTTTGAAAAAAAAATTGAAATACCACAGATAAATAGTAATTTTTGATGAAATCAAACATAAAAAAGTTCGCAAAACATTCGCATCATTTGATGCGAATGCGAATGTTAAAAATGATGCGAATATTCGAATTATGCGAATGCGCATGTGAATATTCGTGACATCCCTGGTTCCATCACACATTTTACAATTTCATAATTTTTTTGTTGTGTTTAAATACTTTCACAATAACTCAGGCGTGACTGAAAACGGAGGTTAAGCCTGAATTTTGGAGCAATAGATAAAATTATAAAATGTACCGTTTACACTCACGTCACTTTAGTCACTTAACTTCAGTCACTTTAAAGTGACTCGAGTGTAACCGTTATATTTTATAGTGTTAGTATGTCTTACGAAAATTTAAATTTAAATATGAACACAATTTTGAATATCAGTATTCTATTTAAATTTAATTATGAATACAATTTTGAATATCAGTATTCTATTTAAATTTAAATATGAATACAATTTTGAATATCAGTATTCTATTTAAATTTAAATGTGAATACAATTTTGAATATCAGTATTCTATTTAAATTTAAATATGAATACAATTTTGAATATCAGTATTCTATTTAAATTTAAATATAAATACAATTTTGAATATCAGTATTCTATTGAAATTTAAATATGAATACAATTTTGAATATCAGTATTCTATTTAAATTTAAATATGAATACAATTTTGAATATCAGTATTCTATTTAAATTTAAATATGAATACAATTTTGAATATCAGTATTCTATTGAAATTTAAATATGAATACAATTTTGAATATCAGTATTCTATTTAAATTTATATATGAACACAATTTTGAATATCAGTATTCTATTTCAATTTAAATATGAACACAATTTTGAATATCAGTATTCTATTTAAATTTAAATATGAATACAATTTTGAATATCAGTATTCTATTTAAATTTAAATATGAATACAATTTTGAATATCAGTATTCTATTTAAATTTAAATATGAATACAATTTTGAATAACAGTATTCTATTTAAATTTAAATATGAATACAATTTTGAATATCAGTATTCTATTTAAATTTAAATATGAATACAATTTTGAATATCAGTATTCTATTTAAATTTAAATATGAACACAATTTTGCATATCAGTATTCTATTTAAATTTAAATATGAATACAATTTTGAATACCAGTATTCTATTTAAATTTAAATATGAATACTATTTTGAATATCAGTTATGGCTTATAATATTAACTAGCTTTTTCCCGCGGCTTCGCCCGCGTACTATGAGTACTCAAAAAGGAGGGTCTAAGTTAGACTCGTATGTTTGTATGTACCTACGTATGAAGGAATGTATGTTTGTCCGCGATTATCTCGCGTTTGGCTGAACCAATTTAGATGTGGTTTTCGCAAAAGCATTTGTTACTTTCGTGAGGTTTCGGTGTACCACGTTTTAGTGAAGTTAGTCCCCTTATTTTTTTAAAGAAATGATTGCTGACTTGTTACGCCGACTTACTACTACTAAGAGATTATGATTAATGCAGATTTCTACTCTTGAATAGAAGTTTTTCCTCACGACGTCGTCTGCTATATATCCTTCTCCAGAACTCAAATTATCTCCATACCAAATCATGTAAATATGTTCAGCGGTTATTAATTCCCGGAATAAAAATGATCCTATATTGTTTCCCGGGAGTCAAACTATCTATGTACCAAGTTTCATTTCAATCGTCTGTTCAGCGGTTAATAATTCGCCATACAAACTACCAACCCCTTTTCTCTATGTTTGATTTTCGGGATAAAAACTAACCTATATTGTTTCCCGGGACTCAAACTATATCCAAAACAATTTTTATCTTAATCGGTTCGCGGTTAAAATTTATCCATACAAACCTGCAACCCCCATTTCACCCCCTTGAGGACTGATTTTCGAGATAAAAACTGTCGTATGTCGTTTCCCGGGAAACTATCTCTATACCAAGTTTCATCTAAATCGGTCCAGCTGTTAATAATTCCCCAAAAAACTTTCAACCTCCTTTGCTTTGCTCCCCTTAAGGGTTGATTTTCGGTATAAAAACTATTTTGTCCCTTCCCGGGACACAAAATATCTCTATACCAAGTTTCATCTAAATCGGCTTAACGTATTAAATTCCCCATACAAACTTTCAACCCCCATTTCACACCCTTAAGTCTTTATTTTAGGAAAAAACCATCCTAATCCTTCAGCGGTTAATAATTCGCTACACAAACTACCAACCCCTTTTTTCCCCTCTAGGATTGTTTTTTGGGATAAAAGCTATCATATATTGTGTCCCGGGACTCCAACTATATCCATACCTGTTATCTAAATCGGTTAAAAATTCTTTATACCCAACCCCCATTTCACCCCCTTTCGCGATATAAACGATTTTGTTCCTTCTCGGGACTCAAACTATCTGTATACCCAGTTTCATCTAAATAGGTTCAACTGTAAAAAAATTGGCATACAAACTTCCAACCCACTTTTCACCCCCTTAAGGGTTGATTAAAACTACTTCATGTAATTTTGGGCTATGCGTTTATATGTCAGTCAGTAATTTTTTTCTTAAATATAGTATATTAAGATTATTAGATTGCAATTTGCTACAAATACTTTCAAGAATTTTCATGTCCACGATAATAAATTTCAAAATCGATGCCATTTTCGTAATTAACGTCCTAAAACAACACAAAAACGACATCCATATTTATACTTATACATTTCAACCCCATCGCACCCCAACAGGGGAGATGGTATTTCACGTTCGCCACGTTGGATTTTAAAATCGTTGTTGTTTTCATAATCAACGACCCGATAAACAATAGAAACGATACCCATGTTGATTTTCAGAATTTGTGACCACATTTGCCCCTTTTAGGGGTTGAATTTTCAAAAAAACCCGAAACGCGTGTTTACTCATTTATTGTTAGGAATACTTCTGTGAAGTTTCGAATAAAATAGACTAACTAATCTTGTTTCCCCATACAAACTTTGGACCCCCATTTCACCCCCTTAGGGGATGAATTTTGAAAAATTCTTTCTTAGTGTACCCCTAGACCTTATAAGGAACCTACGTGCCAAATTTGGAATCTCTAGAACCAGCGGTTTGGACTGTGCGTTGATAGATCACTATGTCAGTCAGTCACCTTTGAGTTATATATACAGTTAGCTGCATAACTGAACCAATGTGCATCACTTTGACATGTTTCTTTCATTATTTCAGAAGAGGCTAGTTATTAAGTTACTATTTTATTATTAATTGGTAACAACGCTAATAAACTTACTGACCTATTATGTTATTGTAGATAAAAATAAACATTTTCTCTATTAGATAATATTTGGTACTGACTCAGTTTTGCACCGACATCGTTAAATGAAGATAAGTCTTATCAATTATGAAAAAAATAAAAACTTTCAGGTTATATTTGTTCGTCTCGGTGTCAGCTATGTATCCATATGAAAGCCAATTTCGATTCATTGCATTCACAATCTTGATTTTTTTATTCGTCCATGATTTTGAACCAAAAACCGTTAAACTACATTTTTTTTATTTAACCCGATATTGATATTTTTCTTTTACACAACCAGGTAAGACAATTAGTTGAAATAGTACATTATATGCTCTTTAAAATGAGGTGTATGACTTTTATATCACTCACGTATTTTTATGGTTATCTCAGAATGAAGTCCGCTACAAAAATTAACTAACGAGAAAGTTGTTCGGCCATTTGCCTTGACTCAGTTTTGCACCTGACAATACATTGCCAGTAACTAATTACAAAAATAAGCCTGATTTAAATGTTTGATAACTAAAATAATGGTCGTGGAATTCCTTACTTTAAATGAGTTACTGAATTGGGAATGCCTAAGAAAAAATGAAATAATGGGAAAAATAAATTAGGTGAAATTTCACAGTTTTCGGTATGAAATTGAGAAAAATATATAAGTCGGAAGAAAATAATTTGTGAAGCAGTTTTGTAGCGGTACCCAAGGACTAATATTTTACGTTTAGAACTTTTATGTAACTTTGATTGTTATCAAATTATTTACATTTTACTAAGGTACTAATTTTGACTCAGTTATGCACCTAACTGTATTTATTTTATTTATTTAAGGTTTATAAATAAATAAAATTTGAATATCAGTTCAGGCTTATAATACCTATGATCCCTGCATCAGAGCGAAATAAATATATTCTTATCGCTAATCCACTCACCCATGTCTGGTTTTGGTCGATGCCTCGATATCCGGCTTGCTTGATTTTATTTTATCTCACTCGTGACGTCACTGGTTCGTAGATTGGTGCAATAAGGAATGGTTAAAAATGGAATGTCCTTCAGGCATTAATTAGGTACATTTAAATAGAACTACATTGAAAATACACACAAATACATTGAAATGCAATATAATGGTAAAAAATGGTAAAGAGCTTACCTACTCAACTAAGTACAATATTGCCTTTAAGTCGTGGTAAAAATATATCCGGTTGATCATAGATTAATATGAAGTGGATCTAATTCTTACACTTTTTCCCTACCCACAGTTGAACCTTATTACAGAATAAAACAGTCGTTCATAGGTGACTAGTGCAATTTAAATATTATGTCATAAATATCAACTTAATTGTTAGTAAATCAACCTGTAGCTATATTACGTAATAATTTAGGGATTGATAAGAAATTTGTAGACTTATACACTTTGCATATATAGATAGATAGATAGATAGATTTATTATTCGAAAAGTATACATTAAGTTATATAGTGCTCTGCAAAACTGTTTCCACAGTTTGTCTGCAGGTGAGATAGTTAACTAATGTACTATCTTCGCTACTTATAATATTATCAGCGACTGTTTTCTTTACGGTATAAGCGGTACGGTAGCGCTATAGAATTTCGATATCGATGTTATAAAGGTAGAAAAGTATACCGGTTGAAATAACGGTACGCTACGGGTATAAAATTAAGATATTCATTACGGTACTTATACCGATTATAACGATATCCAACCGGTGTTATTTCGGTATCGTAATTTTATATCATAGCTTGTACTTGTGCGAGGAAGCGGGGTGCGGAGCATGGGAAGCCGGTAGGTAGCGCATATTTCAACCTCAACCTCCTCAACCGTTTTTACTGATATTAAAATAACGGTACCGATATTTAGATACCAAAAAATATCGGTTGCGCTACCGAAATCATATCGAAACAAACGGTATGACGTCATAGAGTTTTAAAACGGTACCTTTATTTTTACGATATGCAGTGCCTGAATATTATTACTGAACGTTATAAAAAACAACCTGTACAAAAACTTTGCCGTATAGGTTACAAAATATCCGATGTATATGGAAAAATGATCGATACCTCGTTATATTAAAAACGAGCCATATAACGTTACTGTAATAGCTTATAGCTCATAACGTTGAACGATATCTTTACGACTATATTAAGTTTGTTAGCTTGGTATAAGCCCAGTTAAAGAATATATATGCATCATTATCAGTTAGGGTCGGCAACGTGCATGTGATACCTCTGGAGTTGCAGGTGTCTGTAGGCTATTGGAACCGCGTACCATCAGGCGGGCTGTATGTTTATTTGCCACCATTGTGGTAAAAAAATTACCCGGGTTACTACCACAGCTCAATGGAGCCTAGAGTCCGCTTGGCAACCTTATCCAAAGAATTGGCGTAGTCACCATTTTTACTGCCATATATGACCTGGGAAAAAACGTTGTTGCGATAGGTCCGCCTTCCTCACGATGTTTTCCTTCATCGAAAACGAACGGTAAATATCAAGTGATATTTTGTATGACCCGAGAAACTCAGTGGCACATGTCGGGATTTGAACGAGAGTTTGTAATAAGTCAAGATTGAAATCGGACGTCGTAAAGGATAAAAAATTATAAAAGATATTTGTTCTCCAATGTAGGCAGATTACAATGCACTTATGAACGTCAGAGACAAAAAAATATACCACCGGTCATAACCCTACACCTCTGACCCGAGAAGTTTTATGACCGGCAAGAAACTCGGCGGGACTTATGATTTCAAAACAGTAATACATTAGATCTTAAAGATACACAATAATGCGTAGTTCTTCAAGAATACATATCAAAACAGCTTGAGAGACAGACAATGTATGTACCTATTGTTTAATTAAACAGAAAAAAAATCCAAATCTGACTGCTTCACATAAAGTTTGATATGCTTTCCTACCTGAACGGTGTCCTCTAAATGTTAGCTGATTTTGTAGTAGTTTCTGTCCAGGCTACCAGCGCTTACATAGGTAGGTGTACCTACAGCTACACAATATAAATACAATGTTACATGCTAATTGTTGTAATTATAATATCCACGATATTCATAAAAATTACCATAATGCGTGCGATCGATCGGGGCAAATGCAAATACACCCTAACGCTACCTCTTAATTATTAGCCCGTTCCCATTTCCACCATGTATACCTGATCCGGTATCGATACCGGAACCGGATATTGGTCCGGTGCTGGCGGAGCGCTCAGTTTTATTCTGACGATGATATATTAACATGATAGGATCGTACGGTTTCAGACTTTGGAAAATTGCCATTTTTGCAACTACATTAATATTAATTTTACGTGACAGATAGTGTTAAAGAGCTTGTTAAATGCGAAGAATGAACAATATTTAAGAAAATGTTTGGGAAAGAATAACTATTTAAATATTATGGGACAATCTTACACAAACCGACCTTAGTCCCACAGTAAGCTCAATAACTGTTGTGTTGCGGGTACTAGACGACGATATATAATAGACTAGCTTTTCTTGCGTTAAATTCGGGGTAACACCTTTCTTGATTTAAAACACAGAAGAAAACTCGGAACAGAATATTATTAAAACTTCACCCCCTCTTTTAAGGGGTTGGGTGCAGATTTTGAAAAAAAATGATGCAAGATTTTTTTGTTAGTCACAAATAGTCCGCATACCAATTTTTAGCTTTCTACCTTGAAAATTGCGGAATGCTCCATACAAACTTCCACCCCCTCTTTTAGGGAAGTGGGGGGTTAGAAAGAGACAAAAAGTAGTCTGTGTCACTCTCCACCCCTTCAACTAACTCCACTTAAAAAATCACGTTAATTTGTTGCCCCGTTTTGCCGTGAAAGACGGACCAACAAACACACACATACACTTTCCCATTTATAATATTAGTAAGTATAGTATGCATGGAGAATAACGTACAAAGCTAGATATGGATAAATACATAGAAAACGTCCATAACTCAGGAACAAATATCTGTGATAAGCACACACATAAATGCCTTGGCCAGGATTCAAACCCGGGACCTCCTGCTTCATAGGCAGGGTCACTACCGAACCGACAAAGGCGTTAAAGGCGCTCTTTATCGATAAGACCCAATTGTTTTGCCTCTGCTTTTTTGTTTGTGACTTGTGTATACTTTGTGTCTATTATTTGAGGTGTGCAATAATAAGTATTTATGTTATGTTACGTTATGTTATTGTTTCACTTAAACATGATGGCGGCTGATTCATTATCGTTAACTAAGTGCGTGCGTTAGCGTTGTTCCCGCTCACGTCTTCTGAATCACTTTGTATAAGCCGGAACGGGCAATATCTGTATTAAAATTACGAATATTTAATTCAGGCAAATGCACTAGCGCCATCTATTGCGTCTCTAACGCAGTAAGTATCAGTGTCATATATTTTTTCCGGTAATTTGAAATAAAAATTTCTATCGAAAATTATAATTATTCAATGGGAGTGATTAAGGATATTACTCCATATATGTATTCGTAAAACAACCCCATATAAAAAAGTGTAATGAAAATATTTATTATTTACAAAACTTTCAGCAGTCGGCTGAAAAAATAACCCCATGTTTATCATGAACGCAACTTTTCTCCAAGTTCTTAAACTCTGAAACTTTGAAGAAATATTTTTCACAACACTGACCCAAATAAAATAAAAGTACTGTGCCTGAACAAACAGCAACACTCTTAACTGTGGACCTTATTACAAAAGGCATACGGTCCACCGATGGGCAGTTAACTGTGTGGGCGATGGTACAGTAAATTATGGTTCTTAGCAAACTTTAAATGAAGTAGGTACAGAATTGAGGCCCTTATAGCTGTTTAACAGTCTTTAATAAATGGGAGTTTCAAAAAGTGGTTAATATGGGACCTCATACATTTTACGACACTTATCTTTCCGATTTCTATTTACCTAAAGTGATCTTGGTACTTTATTGTCAAGTAAGTAAGACCGTTAATTTATAAAGATGTCATATATAAAAATGTGACCTAGCGTCTCTGACGCAGTAGGTATCAGTATCAAACATAAGTTTACTAAATAATTAAATATAGATGTCATATACTTCAGAAAAAGTGACCAAACCCTCCGGTGTCCGAGGCCAGATTTGAACTGGCGTCTTCAGCTTTCGCGGCTGACGTCCTGACCACTAGACCACCCGGTCACTAGTGGTCAGGACGTCAGCCGCGAAAGCTGAAGACGCCAGTTCAAATCTGGCCTCGGACACCGGAGGGTTTGGTCACTTTTTCTGAAGTATATGACATCTATATTTAGTTTATATATAGTAGTGTAACTACTTAAAAAAAAAATTGCAAATCAAAAAATATTGAACAAAAATAATTTGATTTGCTTCAAGATTTACTAAATAATAATAAAATAAACAAATCAAAATATTTATTAAAATAATTTGATTTTTTCTTCAGAAGTATGATCGTGTTTATACAGTGTGAGTCTTTATAATGAGCACATCGGAAAATCCGAGAAACTACGACAAATTTTATCGACGAAAAAAAAGGTAAAAAAATTTTTTTTGGCTCTCATTATTTTTTTATGATTTTTTAAAGTTTTTTTTTCGCAATTCCATACTACATGTACATAAAACGTAACTGCATAAATTTGAATACCTTGCCCGAGTAGCTACTTCTACTTCTGTATACGGTTGTACAATATTAACTAATATAAGCTCATTCAAAGCTACAAGCCACAAGAACCGCACAGAGGTCTCACAGTCCATTAATGGGCACATAAGAACAATATTTGTTTTTGTCCGCTACAGGACTACTGTGCGTGATATATTGTCCTCCACCATGTTAAATGATTAATTTAATATGGTATAGATCGGTCTCAATGTATGTGTGTAACACTATAAAATATAACGGTTACACTCACGTCAGTTTAACAGTGCGCTACGGGCCGGTTCAATTAGTGCTTGAAGATGGAGACCTAAGCTCTTCGAAACATGTGGCGCGAAGTGACTAAAGTGATGTGAGTGTAACCGTTATATTTTATAGTAATAGTAGTATGTCTCACGAAAGTTTAAATTTAATAGTATCCCAAGTAACACATCAAAGCAGTATAACAGCCGTCTTACAGCATATCTGTATGCTTTTAGCATTTTGAGTTCGTTTTATAGTAGCATTATAAACGTTTATAGTGCTGATGTAGGTCTTCAATGGGCACAAATTATCCAGCTGGAGATCCTATACAGGTCATTTAATAGCATTACAGGCGCATTATGTCTGCGCTATTAGCATTATCGTTGTCATGGAAAGTGCCAATCGCATTAAAGAAGCATTAGTACGCTCTATTAAGTTGCCAACCGCATTAAAGAAGTATTAATACGGCCAAAAAACTTGCTAATCGCAGTAAAGAAGCATTAGTACTCTCGATTACCTTGCCAATCGCAATACAAAAGCATTATTACTAGCATAAGAGTGTAGTAAAATAAACCTGACGGCAAAGCAAAAACGTCTCTAATACCGACGGAACAAATGTTATATATAATACAATGAACATTGTGATTTAACTTCTTTGTCTCGCAATATAAAATGGATGAAGACGGTACAAAAAACTGAATGAGTGACACGTCATATTTGTTTGCATCGTAACAAAATTTATAAACGTGATTGACTCTTTTACGTTATTATATCCTTCAAATATTACTGCGCAATGTAGTTTACTGTAAATGTGTATATAAGTTTCATTGAAATTTTTCACGCGCCTTTGATTTATTGTGGTTTTGCTATAAAGTATTATAAAAAGATATGCGTCCAATAAACAAAACAATTGTGTAATCCTCGTATAGAACGAGTTTCACATTATTAGCATAATAGTGTTGGTTGAGCAGTCTTAAATTAAGTTATTTCATTATTATATATGTAGGTATTTTCCTTGTATAAATAGGTCCGCATGATTTTATTTTTAGGTTATAAATTATTTACAAAATGGCGTTGGTCTATATAGACGGAGAGCTAGCCACGTCAGATATGACACAATAATGAGAGCAACTTTGGTTGCTCTCATCAGTCAGTTTGGTATACTATGCTTATTTCTAGATCTGGACATCTGGCAGCTTTAAAGTAGTGGAAGTCAAAGAATGCAAACCATTTCAAGAAAACAAATCCTAGAGATCTGGGTTTGATGCAATATTATGAGAAACTATACAAATACTATACAATATTAAGAGAAATTATACAAAAGTTTATGTTGGGGGAAAGTAGTGATAAACAATGTGTTCATAGTTTGTCGCCTACTGTTTTTGTTTCCGTAATAATACACAATATTTTTTGGTCTAACGTTTTTTATCGATTTTTGTCCAGTTTTGAGTCGATATTCCAACATATTCACTACAGATAGAATTATAAGGCAAACGACTATCGGTTCCTGAATCTTTTATCTCCATTCTGTAGAGCCGAATCTTGAAATAAATGAGCCGTTATTTTTTTATGATATTTTTAAAATATAGTCTAAAAAAACACTTTTATCGATATTCGAATGGTGTAAAGAATCTTACATATACGTTATCTACATATTAGGGTTCCTCTTTGATGTCTCTAAAAACTGTAGAGAGATTTTAATTTTTAACTAATTGACACAAAATTTATGACCATAAAACCACTTTTTTTGCCTAAACCGGTTCGACTTTGATGTCAAATACATACAATAAAGCTGTATACCGGATTTACGTGGCATTATAATGGCTCATATTCATGGCTATACTCATAAACAGCATTAAGCATTTATTTATGCTATTGTAGAACCTAAGGCACTAAACCACACCGAAGCATTAGTGTAGCAAACCAAAACACAACTGTACAGCATTCAGCTGTACAGTTGCATTTGGGTTCGCTGCACTAAAACTAAAGGCTTTAAAAAAGCATTTACATATGCCATTATACAACCGTTATACAGCTTAAAGCATTATATAATGCTATTGTAGAACCTAAAGCAATTAAGTGCTTTTAAACAGCTGAAAGCTGTACATTTGCGTTGTGGTTTGCTGCACTAAATCTAAAGGCTTTACAAAAGCATTTTGATATGCCATTATATAACCGTTATACAGCTCAAAGCATCGTATAATGCGATAAATTGCTCGGTGAACGTATATTAGAGTTTATACGGTCCTTAAGTTCGAAATAAGTTAACTATTCATATGTTATAATGCTTCCTATGTTACTTGGGATGTGGGTACGGTATGTTTAGTTTTTCCTATCTTTTGGGTACTGCGTATGTCATCTCGCTACGTGTGGTAGGGCACAGCTCAGCGAATGTCATGTCGCTATGTGTGGTAGGGCACAGCTTAGCGAATGTCATCTCGCTACGTGTGGTAGGGCACAGCTCAGCGAATGTCATCTCGCTACGTGTGGTAGGGCACAGCTCAGCGAATGTCATCTCGCTACGTGTGATAGGGCACAACTCAGCGAATGTCATCTCGCTACGTGTGGTAGGGCATAGCTCAGCGAATGTCATCTCGCTACGTGTGGTAGGGCACAGCTCAGCGAATGTCATCTCGCTAAAATCTGGTCCAAAATGTTTCTCCTACATTTTCTTACTCGTAATACAATACCAATTATGTCCTTAAACGATTACCAGTATTTTCTTTACGTTGTATGAGAATAATATTAGTTTTTTGTCCTCCGCAGGACCACTGTGCGTGATATATCGTCCACATCCCGCATGTCTGCTGATGCGTGTGACACGGCATATTTCGCGTGAAATATATTCAGTAATAAAACTATTGCATAAATGTTATTTTTGTTACGTTATGCTGTCTGTATCCTTTATTATAAGTTCAAAACGTACTTATGCAACTATAGGGCTGGGTTGTACAGTCACTGGCAATAGTATCTTCCTACTAGTGGAGTACGGGAGCGCCTTTTTAACCTATAAAAATGACATAAATCACAAGTCCGATTTTATTTTGTGACCTTTTCGAATACGTTAAGTACTAACAATAAAAAATATTTTCTAACAATTGTTAGTATTGCGCTAGGTATAATACATGTATTTGTTTGCTACACGTAGAAAAGATTATGCAAGTTTTATTTTTCTCCACCAGGCTATCGCTTTTTACTACAGCAACATAATAATAATAATAATAAAAACTTTATTGCGGACAACTTATAGTCCATAGATCTGGTTAGTTACAGTTTTGCTTATAATCTAATGTTAGTACCTACGCTAATGGGAATACAATGACAATTACACACTTATATTATGCTATCTTTAACGACGTGCATCGACGTCCACCGGGCTAGCATAGGGCTGTCCCAGCGGTTTACAAACACGCTCAGGATACTGTTGGGCTAACTTCCCATTTTATAACAGTTTTGTCAAGAGCATATGCCGTCTTAGCCATTCGTAATTCGTTTAGAATTCAAGGTCACTTATATTTTGACAAATTGTTTTCCATTATGCTCACATAATCTACTGACCAAACTGTTATAAAATGACAGATGATGTTAAAATAGTTGACTGTAATAGTATGGTAAAGGAAAACATATCTTTTATAATATTTTCTTGTTGTTATTAACAAATATCTATATAATACCTAGCGCGACGTCAAAAACCGTTAGAAAATATTTTTTACTATAAGTAATCATATCATATTCTCTAACTAAAAAAGAAAATCGCACTTGTGAGTTATCGAAGCTCAAAACTGTTCGCGTACTCTAGTATACACGAAGGCCGCAAAAATATGTGACACGCTCTTATTTATAGGACCATAAGAGCGTGCCACATATTTTTGCGGCCTTCTTGTAGGAAGATACTATATTGCCGGTGACTGTACATAAATATCATGACAATATGATAATAAATAATTAAAGTTGTTCCCAGACCTGAATACTAATATAATGTATAAATCTTGTAGGTATTAAATTTAAAGTTGCGTGAGACATACTAGCACTATAAAATATAACGGTTACACACACGTCACTTTAGTCACTTCGCGCGACATGTTTCGGAGAGCCTAGGTCTCCGTCTTCAAGCACTAAGAGTGCACGCAATAGTGCGCTACGCACGGGCCGGTTCAAATAGCACCTAGGCTCTTCGAAACATGTCGCGCGAAGTGATTACAGTGACGTGAGTGTACTTGTAACCGTTATATTTTATAATCTTGTACGTGTTGATGATTTCCTTAGCACATATACAACGTGTTACACCCAAGACTAAAAACCTGAAACTGTTTGTTTAGAATCGAGAGTGGAATCGATTGCAGTATATCTTAACATGGGCATACTTTTTCTTTAATTTTCCATTTTTTGACGTGTCGAGTCTAAAAATGTCTAATACTACAGTTTACCATTCCATCAAGAGGTTAGGAGATAGAGGTTGAACATTTGATAAAGGCTGGCAGCTTTGACAAATTTGTTTTTTCACTCATGTAGTTTGTCATTGTCAACGTATATCATGTTATGTCATGTCATACATATTGACAAAGTAGGTTGACATGACATGACACATGTAGAGATGTGACAACAACGCTACAAATGCAGACTTAACAATTGAATAGAATTGCAAGGAAAACTAAACGTACGACTATCTTTCGAAATAAGTAACTGATTGAAAAATAAATACTCTAGATGAATTAGCAACAATAAACATCATTTGGGGTGTCTGAGGTTTTTAGTGGCTCAAGTAACACGTTGTATAGCTTCGGCATACTTAACTTAGTAAACCTAATTATTATTTTCTTTTTGTTTAGTGTTTAGTTAAAATAAGAATTTAGTATACGAGTATACAGGGCGTCCCGCGACTTTGCAACACGGAGGGGAAGTACGATAAATACTGTAGATAGGAATTTTTACTGAAAGAAGACATCATTTTTATTTTTAAAGCAATATGAACTGCATTCAAAGAATTTTAATTAATCGCCTGTCTGAACCGAGAATCGAACCCGCTAAATGTGGTAACAAAAAACTTGCAATTTTACTCTACTGATCGAAACCCTTAATTGTAAGGCGGCTATCACACTGATGCGGTTTCCGCATGCGGCGACGGTGTCTGAGCGAGATAGCGCTCTTCATGTGTATAGCGCTGTCTCGTTCACCGGAGCGGAACGCGGCGCCTGCAGTGAAAGCCCAATGGTTGACTGGTAGAGAATGTTTTTAGTGTAAAGAACTAAATAAATAAATTTGTGCGAATAAGATGCCGAGCGGACAAGCCGGGAAAAGTGCTAATAGCGTAGCGCATAGCGACTTAGAGAATTCAACCAACCGGAGTCGCCATTGACAGGCGTTCGCCTCTGCCGAAAACATATGACCAGTGGTTATACCCATGTATGGACTGACGTTTATCTGAGGTTACGTACAAATAGCCATACATTTGACGTTCCCCTCCCCCGCAAAAATCGGCAGACTTTTTTTGTATATAAAATTTTAGACATGCCTACTCCATCCCGGTTGAATTCTCTAAGCATAGGGAACTGTGGTACGGAAAGTGTTAAAACCGGTTGAATAAAACCCTGGTCTTTCAAGTAGGGGTGCAAAAGCAGGGGCTTCTAACTTCTAAACACGTTTAGATACGATCCAACTTCAATACAACTCCAATGCACTAACTACGCAATACAGCTAGCGCAACGTCTGAATCAGAAATATCAGAATTCGCTTGAAAATTATTCCAACACAACTGCAATACAACATCAATACTAAAAGTGTTATGTGTTGGAGTAATACGTTATAAGGCCTAAATTACGTACAGTTGCATATACTGCTTATAAATGCTTGCATATACTGCTTAAATAATAAATGACGTGTTCGGAAACCATTGGGTCGACCGCCATTGCACCGCCATGTCCAACTCGATTGTGCGAACGGTCGGAGAGGAGGACAACCGCGGTCGGGGAGGAGGGCTGGATTTTAATTAAGTTACTAAAATCGATGTTCCAAATTCGAAACTCATAGCTTAATAATATTTGAGCATGTAATGTTAAAATTACGTTACTGCCACAGCTAAAAAACTTATCATAGTAAAATCTGTTGTTGTAATGCTGGCCATTGCCTACCGTTTTTGAACACATTTTAAAGGATGTAGACAGATTGTGTTTACAATGTTTTGTTTACGTATTTTAAAATTGGAATACGGCATCAATTACGAGTAAATAAATGCCAGAGTAACGGAAGGGAGCGATTTGTAAACGACCGTAACAAATCGAGGGGTTCCTGTGACCCTACACGCCGTTTATCAAGCACAGTAAACGCCAACCATATAGAATAGAATATAGTTTATTCGTAGATACACATTGGGAAACTACGCCGAGTCTTCTCGTCATCCATACCGCAATGCTTGAAAACGAAAGTTTTTAATCAGTGCGTCCTACCCGTAATGACCTACGGAGCTGAGACGTGGACACTCACGGTAGGGCTGGTCCACCAGTTCAAAGTCGCTCAGCGAGCTATGGAAAGAGCTATGCTCGGAGTTTCTCTGAAGAACAAGATTCGTAACGAATACATCACAGACAGAGAACCAAAGTTATTGACATAGCTCAAAGAGTTAGCAAGCTGAAGTGGCAGTGGGCCGGCCATATCTCTCGAACAACCGACAACCGCTGGGGTAAACGTGTTCTTGAATGGAGACCGCGACTCGCGTAGTGTAGGACGCCCTCTGACGAGGTGGGATGACGATCTGCGAAAGACTGCAGGCAGATACTAGATGCGGCAAGCTGAAGACAGGGCGCTATGGCGCTCATTAGGGGAGGCCTATGTCCAGCAGTGGACTAATATAGGCTGATGATGATGATGATGATGATGTAGACACACACACATAGACATAATACACTTGAGAAAGAACTACCTAGAAAAAAAGATAATGCCACGAAATGGCCTCATCTCATCTCAACATGGTGCTAGCGCTGATCTTCCGGTGAGACTATTAGGTGAGAAAATCACGACAGGTAACACAAAGAAAGAGTAACCTTACAATAAAACAAGGAATTAATCAACATACAGTGAACAGCTATCACAACAAAATACAACATGAAAATTTAGAATTTATACATCAATAATGCATCAGTCCGATATACAGCCACTATAGACTAATAACCCAAAACCCCGCATAGCCGGATTAGCCGGGTGACCCCCGCTGCCACGCTCGAAGTTATTTCACCCTATAGTGAGACACTAATTTATTGTAAGTGACAGTAAACTTAGTACGTCTCCATGGCAACCATTAATGTCTGACTCTCTCTTACGCCCCACGGAACAATGACACGTTCCCTGTCTAGCATTGCGTGTTCCCCTCCCGCACCCCTTCTTTTTGGCAGCTTAGGTTTCAAAGAAAGAACGCGCTAAGCGGAGTATAGATATATCTTGTATATGACAGTCACGAACCCGGATTGTTGAACCACTTGCCATAGTTCGTAATTTATCCGTGTTATGAATGACCGATGTTACAGACTAGCTGTCAACTGTCAGTTACATCGGTCATTTATTACATGGCTAAATTACGAACAATGGCAAGTGGCTCAACAATCCGGGTTCGTGACTGTAACAACATACCTGATAAACAAACCTGAATCTATTCATGATTTTGAACAACTTTTACTGTGGGGTGAATAGGCATGGTGAATTTTTTTCATGTATGGTATCAATCAATTCGTTTTGTTGTAAGGATCAAATGTCTATATGCGGCCAATTGCGTTAAAGCAACACAAAAGTCAGAAATTAGACTTAAAGTCTGAGATATGCATTTGTTTCTCGAAACGCTCCTAACAAAATGATGTGTAAAAGTGACGTCACTATCATATAGTCGTAGTCGCTCTGTTTAAAGTATGGAAAAAATATGAAATTGCTATTTTTACAGTGAAATGTTGCGTTTATGAATATGGATAGCATACAATTTATTTAACAGTAACATGTATAAAATCGAATGGTAAAATTGTTTTCTTTAAATTTCGTACGTTAAAAAATTTAAAAATTATGAAATTTTGAAGCAGGATATCTTTGAACCAGTTCAATAGATTTTTTTATTTTCAGTTTATTTGGATATATTGGTAATTCTGCATCCTATCAACTAAATTTTAAAGCATAATTCAACATGTGTCATCGTCCCTATTATAATGTTTTTAATTCGCAAGGACTGTTCTACTAGGGGACAAAATTATACATTTTCACGAGCTGCCTTCCGCGACGGCTATTGCGGTGTGGTGTACATAAACAATACATGATAATAGGTTGCCGAGCGGACCCCAGGCCCAATAGAGCAAAAAAACTGGAACAAACGCTAGGGGGAAGAAGAAACAATACATTAAAAATGCAATATATCTTAAACATAACTCCAATGTGGATCAAAGTTACTCTGCGTCCGTAGGAAACACCTTAGACAACCCTACACGTGATCCCTGGGTGGTACTAAAAGAGTGACAAACTTGGCAGCTGCACTGTCCCATCTGGACCTCGCAGCACTCACTGCATTTTCTTCATTTATCATTTATTATTTATCATTTATTGTCAAACTGTGTACATGCAGATGTCATAATTACAGAAAAAGTCCAACAGTTTGCCCATTTCGGGCGTACAATAATAAACTTACAACTAGATAAAATAACACAATAACAAAACATTTCCTACATTATATAAAAAATACTTTTACTCCGTGTGATTATAATATTCATTCAGACTGTAAAAACTCTTAACTAACAACCATCTCTTGAGCATGTTTTTGAATTTTGTCCCATTTTGTGACCTAATATGATCAGGTAAATGATTATATATTTTAATTCCAGAGACATAAGTGCTCTTTTCTAGAATAAAGCTCGAAGGTTTCACCGTACATAGATCGTGTTTATATTGTGTTCTAATGTTCCTCTTAAAATTACTTTTTTTGGTAAAAATGTCATTTTGTTCCTTAACGAATAAACAAATTTCTAATATATAAATACATGTCAGTGGTAAAATGTCATTTTCCTTAAATAATTCTCTTACAGATTCTAGATACTTAAACTTAAATATAATACGTAAGCATTTTTTTTGAAGAATAAATGTTGATTCGACATTTACCGAGTTTCCCCAAAATACTATGCCATATTTCAAGTGGGGATAAACGTTTCCATAATATGCCTTCTTTGCGACATCGACTGTAGTTATATTAGTCAATATAGATAGTGCATAAGATGCGCTGGATAGTTTTTTATTCACTTTATCGATGTGATTCTTCCAGTTTAAGTTACTGTCTATTGTAACTCCTAAGAAATTTGTACTATTCACTTGTTCGATAATTTTACTATCTATAACTACATTTAGATTTTTTGGCTTTTGCTTATAATTTACAAATTGTACCATTTTAGTTTTGTCAATGTTCACACTTAAATTTAAAGATTGCAACCAGTCAATTACAAGTTTCAAAGTATTAGATAGCTCGTTATTCATATCTAACCGTTTGTCCTCACAAACGAAAATAGTGGCATCGTCGGCAAACATAACACACAAGTGGTTAATAATAAAGGGAAACTCATTCACATATACAAGAAATAGTAGGGGTCCCAAGACACTGCCCTGGGGTACCCCTTGCAAGGTGATTTCAACTTGTGATTGTACTCTTGTTACTGTCTTTGTATTCCTATCATATGCGTCTAAAACCGTGGCTTGTGTTCTTTTATTTAGATAAGACTGTATTAATTTTAAGGCGACACCTCGTACTCCAATATGTTCTAGCTGTTTCAATAGAATCTCGTGAGAAACGCAATCGAAAGCCTTTGATAAGTCTATAAATAATCCTATTGAAGTTTTCTCTTTATCCATATCCGTCCAAACTTTGTGTAAAATTTCGAATATGGCCATTGTCGTATTTTTCCCCTTTTGAAACCCGAATTGGTTTGAATTCAATATTTTGTGTTTGTCAAAAAACGAAATCATTCTATTTAATATAACCTTTTCAAAAATTTTTGAAAAATTAGGCAATAATGCAATGGGCCTATAATTATTTATGTCTTGTTTGGGCCCTTTTTTATGTAAAGGCCTTATTAGCGCCTTCTTAAGATCATCCGGAAAGATTCCATTCTCTAATGTTAAATTTATGATATAAGTTAATGGCCCCGCTATGTATTCTATGCTAGATTTGATTAAAGTCATTGGTATTAGGTCATGTCCAGTGCTATTTTTATTTTTTAATTCTTTAACTATTTTAATGACTTCTTCAGTTGTCGCTGGTCTTATAAAGATGCTTGATAAGATAGGTGGGACAAGTGGTTTATAATTAGAGTTACTTACATTACGACTATTACTTAATTGTATAAAAAAATCATTTATTGTATTAGCTATGTCAAAAGGATTTTCCAAAATAGTGTCATCTTTTCTTATAGATTCTATTGTATCTTTTATCATATTTGTTTGAGTTGTGTTTTGTTTTATTATTTGCCATGTAGCTTTACTTTTGTTAGTACTCTTGTTGATAAAATTATTGTTCGTGTTTCGTTTTGACTGCTTGGTTACTGCTTTCATGATTCGACAATACTTCTTGTATTCATTTCTGGCAGTTCCATTACTCGATTTAAGTGTTTGTAAATATAACTGCCTTTTGCGTTTACTAGCAATTACAATCCCTTTAGTCTTCCAATTTGGTTTCTTTTTGTGTGTTATTTTAATTTTTTTAGTCGGTACGCAAAGATCATAAATAAGACTGAAATTATTAATGAATGTTCTATAGGCATTATTTGGGTCCGTTTCAGAGTAAACATCCGAAAAACTGATGTCTGTAAGGTACTTCAGAAAAATGTCTAAATACTTGTCTGGATTTCGGTTATGAATATACCAATAATGTTCCTTAAAACCTAAGCTGGTTGGTATTGTGACAATTTGACACGTATGATCGGAGAGTCCGAGGTCCAGTACTTCCACTTGAGAGTGCAATGCATTAGTGAAAATATTATCTATACATGTTTGGGAATAATTTGTAATCCTTGTTGGTACAAAAATTTTGGGTTTAAGTTTGTATGAGCGGAAGGTGTTGAGGAATAATTCACTTTTTTTATTTTTTTCTAGAATATTTACATTGAAGTCACCTAAAATGAATAATTTTTTGTAGCTATTTCTTTGCCTTGTCACTAACTTATTCAATAGCAATTCCAAGTTCACCAAGAAAATGTCGAGGTTACTATTCGGAGTTCTATATACACATATAATTAAATAGTTTAATCCGCACACTATTGCCCCACAACACTCGAAGTGACTTTCAACTGGCATCTTAGCCACCCAATCCAGCTCACGGCACTCGATTGAGTGCTTCGCATAGATTGCTACTCCACCACGTTTCTTTAGCTTGCGAGAAAAGTGTGAAACATTTTTATATCCCTCAATCTGTAAAATTTTAACTTCTTCGTCTTTTAAAAAAGTCTCACTAAAACAACAAATATCTATACCCCTTTCATGTAGCATTAATTCTAAGTCATCCAGTTTTGATTTTATACTTTGTGTATTTAGGTGTAGTATGATTAGGTTATTTTGGTTTTTTTTACAAACATTTTCATCTTTATTTACGAAAAAATTCTGCCACGTTTTGTTTTTCTTCATTAATTGTAGGTACTTGTGCTGTCTTTATCTTGGTATGTTTTAATTTCATTTTTTCAAACATGTGTGAAATAGTGTTGTTTTGCGATTTACATGGTTCAGTGTTACTATGTTTGTGTGTATTTACATTATTTTTATTTACAAAGTAATCCGTAATAGTCTTTTGTCGTATCTGTGGTTGGTGATTTATTGTAGTTTTGTTTATCAAGTAAATGTGATCTGTCATACTTTTATCGTAACCAATGCGTAAAATTTCCCTTAATAACCATCCACCAACGAGTTTACAATTACGAAGGTTATTTTTATATTGATTGTACTCAAAAGGTACGTACTTTGCATGAGTGGATTTAGCACAAGCTATACGAACTGACTCATTAAGGCTATGTATGTTTAAATATTCATTGTATGTTATCCCCCCGATCAAGACATTCGTATTTGTTAGCAGATTTATGTTGTCAAGAATAGTGGATTTAAAACTAGCAGGGTTCACATCATTTGAGCCACCAACGATCACTACATAATCAGACATTGTCAGATCATTACACATCGATTCACAATTTGATAAAATTTGCTCTATACGTGCATTGGGCCTTATGATAGCTGAAACATTAAAATTGTCACCTAATAAATCTTGCAGTACCTTACGAAGTCCTTTGCCATATTGATCACAAAATATTTTTACTTGTTTTTTCGAAATTCTATCCTGCACTTGTATCTTCTTCTTCCGTCCGTGGTCTACTATACTGGTCTCCGTTATGTTGACTGTCTTCTTTTTGGTCTCCAAATTCATATGACACTTTGCTGTTGGTGTATTTTCTACTACCTTTTTAAAAGTCGTTTTTACGGTCTTTTCCTTATCGTTTTGTTCAATACTCGATTGTTCTAATGCTTCTAGATCCGTAAAATTTAGCCTTGTCCTATTTATACTTCTGTGTTCTTTAGTAGTTTTTGACGGCGTCGATTTACATATATGTACTAGTTTTTCAGTCTTCTTTTCATAGGCTAATATTTGTTTTTTTAGACATAAGTTTTCTAATCCTAAATTTTCAATTTCAATATCAGCAGTTTTTAGTTGCATCTCCAGTTTAACTATTTTAATTTTCAATTCTTCTAACTCTTCTTTCATACTATAACCATTCTCTGGACAGCTTCGGTTCAAAATGAAAGATTCTTCCTCGTTGCTGGGTGCATCCGACGGTAGAGAGTCGAATGAGTTCTCCGTAGGAATATTTGGTTTTACGCGTTCCGTCACATAGTTTGTAGGGGTATGTAAGTTACGTAAAGTTATAGTTGGATTTGATGGTGTTGTAGTTTGTGATGAGTTTGAACTACCTGGTGCATGTACGCACGCATTACATTTCCAGGTTTTTGACTCCTTTGCTCTCATAAGGTCAAACAATTTTTCTGAGATTTTAGTGCACTTCACATGAAACATATTTTTGCATCGAGAGCAGGTGAGAAATCGTCTATCCAAAATGTCGTCATGACAGTTAATGCATGTGGCCATAATGTCCGTTTACTCGTGTGTATAATGTCCGCTTCGATCTTGTGTCAGCAGCCGCGCGCAGCCACTCGGGCCGCAGGTACGTCACAAACAAGTAGCGGATGACTCACCACCGCGCACCGCTCGCTCGCCTCTTGAGTGTGTGGTATATGGGCCGTTAACTAAAATATTTAAAATGATTATTGTCATATCTCCTAAAGTATAGCACGGATTTTGAAACGGTTTTTTTCACTGTATTCCTTGTTTCACTGTCTTGAAAACGGTGTATTACACAATCACGAAAACGTATTTTTTTGCTCCATTTTGATTTAATAACAACAGAGTAAGCGTGACTATGACTGCCTTGCGCTAGCAGGTTACGACGACCACTCACTCACTCACTTCATCATCATCTGCCTTCCTACTTCTACTACCGCAGGGAAATGCCTATCTATATCCAGTGACATGTAGCCATACATACGATAAAGAAATAAATAAGAACTACAACACACAACAAACAATCAACCAACATTGAAGTTGTATTGGACTTGTATCGGAATTATTTTTCAAGCAAATTCTGATACTATAAAATATAACGGTTACACTCACGTCACTTTAGTCACTTCGCCCTAAGATGGAGACCTAAGCTCTCCGAAATATGTCGCGCGAAGTGACTAAAGTGACGTGAGTGTAACCGTTATATTTTATAGTGATAGTATGTCTCACGAAAGTTTAAATTTTACAAATTCTGATATTTCTGATTCAGACGTTTAGGCGCTAGCTGTATTGTGTAGTTAATGCATTGGAGTTGTATTGAAGTTGTGTCGTGTCAACACGTTTTCCAAAGTTAGAGTACGGCTTCTGTACTCAAATGCATGGCAGGCTGTATAAAATGGGATAATTAAGACTATCTTTAGTACCGGTCTAATAGTCACAATTTGCGATGCATAATTTCTAAAACATTTCCTTAATTGTAAAATTTTGTAAGTTACCTACTTATGTAGGTAAAGGGGAAGTAAAGGGTACAAGGAAAGAAGATGTCTAGTCACTTTTTAGGGTTCCGTACCCCGAATGGAAAAAACGGAACCCTTATAGGATCACTTTGTTGTCCGTCCGTCCGTCCGTTTGACAAGACCCTTTTTCTCAAGAACGCGTGGCTGAAATCAAGCTGAAATTTATATCAAAGTAGCCTTTTCCCGCGGCTTCGCCCGCGTACTCAAAATAAGTATTCAAAAACGATACGATACCCATGTTGATTTTCAGACCACATTTGCCCCTTTTGGGGGTTGAATTTTCAAAAAACCTAAAACACCTGTTTACTCATTTATTGTTAGGAATACTCCTGTGAAGTTTCGATTAAAATAGTCTAACAAATCTTGATTCGCCATACAAACTTTGGACCCCCATTTTACTCCCTTAGGGGGTGAATTTTGAAGAATCCTTTCTTAGTGCATCCCTAAACCTTATAAGGAACCTACGTGCCAAATTTGGAATCTCTAGAACCAGCGGTTTGGGCTGTGCGTTGATATGTCAGTCAGTCAGTCAGTCAGTCAGTCAGTCAATCAGTCAGTCAGTCAGTCAGTCAGTCAGTCAGTCAGTTAGTCAGTCAGTTTCTTCTTTTATATATTTAGATACTCAGGTCTACTATCCCTTGGAGCTGTGAAAAAAATCAAACTTCTAAACAAACGTTATCAAAATATACAGCCGATTATGCCGCAAATTTTCGAAACTCGCAAGGGTATCAAAACCTAAAGGGCACTTCCTGTGAACTCAGAATATTGAAATTTGGTACGCAGCAACGTCTTATAGCACAGATAAAGGAAAAAATTACGGAACCCGTAAAATTTTAGTTGGGATCCCTTTGTTTCCCATAAACTTATTGTTTCGAATTTCGATAGTCAGAAATTGATATTCATATAATTTATGGGCATAAACATCAATAGTCATAATTTTTGTAAAGCATAACGTTTCATAGTTCTAATAATAAAGATCTATAATATTAAACACTATAATCGCAAAAGGCATAAAATTGATGAGCATAACATTCGAAGGTCTATCAATAATTATTCAGAAATATTTTAAGGCATATATTTTATCGGACTAATAGTCGTTAATCATATCGTTTTAATGTCATCCCTTTGTTTCCCATAAACTTATTGTTTCGAATTTCGATAGTCATAAAATGATATCCATTATGATTTATGGACATAAACATCACAATAGTCATAATTTCCCAGAAGTGGGTTAGGTTAGGTTAGAACTGCGACCCCCAAGAAAACGAACTATTGCCAGAAGTGGATTAGGTTAGGTTAGAACTGCGACCCCCAAGAAAACGAACTGTTGCCAGAAGTAGGTTAGGTTAGGTTAGAACTGCGACCCCCAAGAAAACGAACTGTTGCCAGAAGTGGGTTGGGTTAGGTTAGAACTGCGACCCCCAAGAAAACGATTCAGATTATCTTATCTGACGATCTTATTATCTTATGATGGCTAACGTTATGGACTATAAAAATCGGAACTTAAAATTTGTGGAAACCAATATACACCCCTAGTTATCATTATAATCTGCGATTAAAGAACTTAAAACTATTATTATAAGCAAGTTTATTGCCTTCAACATTATGTAATAGATACCATCTAGACTTTGAATATTATGAGTAACAGATTTTATGACTAACAATAATGATGACCTGCAAAAATCGGACCAGTAATTTAGATTGTTAAATTTTATGACTATTGACAATATGACTAATAAAAATTATGATGGAAAACGTTATGGACTGAAAAAAACGGAAGTAAAAATTTATGGGAACCGATAGAGACCCATTTTAGTTACATCATATAATAAAAATATTTTTAATAATTTTAAAGTTACTACCCCTATATACCTACAGGAAATGAGTTTTACTCGTAATATTAAAAAGCTCTACAGTTTGCAATGAACTATAACTCACAACTTCTGTTACAGCAGTAAATTTAAATTTTATGTAAATCCACTTGTTAACTCTTAAAAACCATCTAGTTACTAAAATAGTTGGTCTGTTGAATCGTTCCAAACTTTAAAAGTGCTATTTAATTACAAATGTTGTCAAAGTTTGGGACACGGGTATGTCCTTAAACTACGTCCAAAGGAGAGGTATGGATACTGCGAATGTCATCTCGCTATGTATGGTAGGGCACAGCACAGCGCTGCGAATGTCATCTCGCTCAAATCTGGAGCAAAGCCCGACCTTACAGAAAACCACAGCCAAATAGCACTAGACCCTACTCATAGAGTTGTGTTCCTGCTGGTGAGTAAGGTTGCCAAACAGCTCAAAGAGTACCCAGTATGTTGACGATTCGGGATCCTCTTGTTCCTAGAGAGTCGTCAACACAGTGAATCCTCCTTTTTGTAAAGGGTCGGCAACCCGCATGTGACACTTCTGGAGTTGCCGGCGTCCATAGGCTACGGTAGCTGCTTAGTATGAGGCGGGCTGTATGCTTGTTTGCCACCGTCGTGGTATTAAAAAAAACTGGCCAAGAGCGTGTCGGTCCACGCTCAGTTTAGGGTTCCGTAGTTTTCCGTCCGTCACAGTAATGTCCCCACTTAAGAGTTAAGCACGTCATTTCATTGTAATTTTATAGAAATTACAGGTACAATAAACACCTGCTTATACGGTTAAATTACAAACTTACGAGGGTTGCTACTTATATATCCGGAAACAAAAAAACAAACAAACGTACACGGCTGAAAATTGTTTTATTGTTTTTCAAAGTATTCCCCTTGATGATCTATGCACTTTTGCATTCGCGTGAACCAATTTTTAAAGCACTTCTGCCACTCCGCCTGAGGTACCTCCATAACGTGTTGTTTGAATGCGTCGACAGCATCTTCAGCGGTCGAAAATCGTTGACCGCGTAATTTATTCTTTATATTTGGAAATAAATAAAAATCGTTGGGTGCCAAGTCAGGGCTGTACGACGGATGACCCGTTAATTCCACATTTTGACCCTCCAAAAATAGAGTTGTTTCGCGTGACGTATGACAGCTGGCATTGTTATGATAAAGAATGATTCTTCGTCGCTGGTTAGTTTTACGAATTTGTTCAAATACTTCCGGTAAGCAAATGGTCGTGTACCACTCTGAATTAACTGTTCTACGGTTTTCTAGTGGCACTGTAGCTACATGGCCATTAATACCGAAGAAGCAGGCCACCATTTGTTTCAATGTACTTTTTGCACGAGTAACTTTCGTAGGGTTCGGCTCATTTTGAAACACCCATACCGTTGATTGTTGCTTCGTTTCGGAATCGTATGCATAGATCCAGGATTCGTCACCTGTATAGATGTTATAAACGGCTTTTGAGTCACCACGGTTATATTTTTTTAACATTTTATTGCACCATTCGACGCGAGCATCTTTTTGCTCTTTTGTTAAGTTGTGGGGTATCCAACGCGAACAAATTTTTTTTACAACCAAATAATTATGTAATATGCTATTAATGCTGGTCATAGAAATACCCAGAGTCGCCTCTATCTCGCGGTACGTAACATGTCGGTCGTCCATTATAAGTTTTCGCACAGCCTCGATATTTTGTTGTACAACGACCGATTTCGGGCGACCTGCCTTAACTTCGTCCGTAAGCATACTACGTCCACGATTGAACTCACTAAACCAGTGATACACAGTAGTTTTAGATGGGGCTTCATCACCAAAAGTTGAAGTTAGTTGATCTATGCACTGTTGTTGCGTTAAACCACGCCGAAAATCATAATAAATCATAGCACGAATATTTTCACGAGTGAGTTCCATTCTTGCTGCGAGATGACATTTAAAACCCGTCAAAAACAAAACACGAGCGTTAATAAGAAAGAAAAAATATACCGGCCAGTACTTAAAAAAGTTCAAATTTTACCATGGAGGTCAAATATGCTATTTAAGAAGATTGTAATCCCGGTTTCCGGATATATAAATAGCAGCCTATGTAGTTCAGAAATTATTTTGTAATTTTTTTTCAAAAACTATGCAACCTATCAAGTTCAAAATAATTTTCCTAGAAAGTTTTTATTAAGTTCTACTTTTGAGATTTTTTCATATTTTTAAAACTTATGGTTTAATAGTTAGAGGGGGGGGGGGACACATTTTTTTTTACTTCTGGAGCGATTATTTTCGAAAATATTAACATTATCAAAAAATTATTTTACTAAACCCCTATTCATTTTTAAATACCTATCCAACAATATATCACACGTTAGGGTTGAAATGAAAAAAAAATCACTTCCCACTTTACAGGTACCCTAATAAAATATTTTTTTCCACTTTTTATTTTACCATTTTTGTCGGCGTGATTTATATACATATTAGTACAAATTTTCAGCTTTCTAGTACTAATGGTCACTGAGATTATCCACGGACGGACGGACGGAAGGACAGTCATGGCGAAACTATAAGGGTTCCTAGTTGACTACGGAACCCTAAAAAGTGACTAGACATGTTTCGTGTACCATTCATGTATTGTGAGTTCCAAAACCATGTAATTGGTGCTATTTCTGGGCCCACCTTACAAACAGTAGTAGCATACGCTGTTCACTTAAACAAATATTTTGATTCGATTTACATCCCGCACCAAACGGCGTGCTAGAGAATTCATCGCCCGTATTTATAAATGCAATGACATTTGCACTCCATCTATTCGTATTAACACTTCACTGACTAGAGGTGGACCTTAAATCTTTGGAATAAGGGTTACAATATGTCAATAATATGGACGATAGATATATTTTACAAATGGTGGCGATAAATGGACTGGCAAACTACACTATTTATTGGAAAGGGAAGTATTTGTGACATTATCACGTATCGTAAAATGGGGTGAGTAGGGCTAACACCAAAGTTTAAACCTGGATAAAAGTAAATTTTTATATGTGACAAGTTAATTTTTACATAAATAGTCCAGTCGTTTGTCATTAATTTTTTCACAGATATTACAATAAATGTGACGTTTTTAAGTCAAAGGTCATCATTATCTGTTGTTACTAGAGTTTATTTCTTAATATATTTTGCCGCCTTATTGACAAACCACAATGATGTATGTTTGACTTGAAAACGTAACATTTATTGTACCGTGTATTGTGTGTATGTAAACACTTAATTATTATATATAATTAAACATTACACTCTAGGTCGGCCACAACCGTTGAAATGTTGAAACGTAACGATATTTACACTTCATTCGTATTTGCAAATGGCGGCGATCAACGGCCCGGCGAAATTCACTCTATATTTGAAATGGTGCAATTTATTGCAACATCTGTGACTTTATTCTAAAAAGAGCGTTTAAAGAAACTAAATTATATTAAAATCGTATTTTTTACTTTTTGGCATAAGCTTTCATTGAAGCGTAGCCAATATTACTGTACTAGAATGGGGTTTATAAGGTTTCTTTGATAAATTTCAAAATTAATATCTGTTTATCTTTCCGAACATGAAATCTAAAAATAAGAAAAAAAGGAATATCGGTTTTTCCTCCTCTATCGATTTCACTAATAATAAATATTTTATTAATAATGTATCTCTTGTAAAAAACATGATGATCAACTTTATACTGATGTTGGGGTTATTTTGATATCCCCCTTTTTTTTTTGGAATATAAGGAGGAAAATTCCAAACCATTAGAAAAAATCCGTTCACGGATTTAGGAGTTATAAAGGTTTCTGTGCCTTTGAGGGTACTTTGACAAGGAACAACAAGGATATTTTAGGATAAATCAAGTTGATTACAAATCAGTTTAATATCTTATTGAATTCAGTTAAGAAATATAATAAAAAAATAAAAAGTACCAGTACCTAATATGAATTAAATATGTAGTACAATTACCGGTGCTTACAATTTTTTACCCAAAAGAAACAAAATTAAGGAAATTTGACTTGCAATAATTCTTAAAGTATGTATTGAAATTTAATGATATTGGGAATATATCTTCCTTGTGTTATGGCCTCTTGGTCACAGAAAGTTCGAAGTTCTAGCTTTGTCGACAACAGAATTAGAGGGGGGTCGAAAATGGCCTGAATGGCTTCGGGAAAAGGATCGTACGGACGTGCCTTTGTTGTTTGATTTTCTCGACTTGGCGGGGGCACTGCTGTGCCCCAGATATTTAAATAACTTTTGCTTACAATTACGACAATTTTAACCATGCAATAAAATAATTCCGCCCGCAATGTAAATGCAACACACTCAAATTAAACCTCAGTTTAATTGTCGTTGAAATTGACAGGTACTTCCTTTTCTTCATATTTGCAGTATACTGCTGCGCAGTAAATTAAAATAGTAGTTTTCGATCGAAGTATGTCATTTTGCACGAGTACCGAGGTTACTTGATCCGAGCCGAGAGGCGAGGTTTAGCACTAGTGCATAAAATCAAACTTTAGGCACGATTTGCAGCTACATAAACTAAACTTTTTGAGCAATTGTATTAAAAAATCATTATTATGGTTTTATAATTAAATGTAACTTATAAAACTTCTTAATAAATGATAAAGAAAAAAAAGCATTTTGGACCATACAGAGGTGTCTGGTTTAAGTTATTGCTTAAGTTATACACGTGTTACAGAAATGTCCCGGCCGGCCAACCGTCCATAGTCCATACAAAACCATTTTATCTACACTCGCATTGTAAGTCCTCTAAAACGTGTTCAAAAACGGTAGGCAATGGCTAGTATTACCACGACCGATTTTACTATGATAAGCTTTTTATCTGTGGCAGTAACGTAATTTTAACTTTACATGCTCATATGTTGATACGTTATGAGTTTAAAATTCCGAACATCGAATTTGATAACATAATGTAAATCCTCTCCTCCTTCCTGACCAACAGCACGCGCCCGCCCGACCCGCACAATCGAGTTTGCCATGGCGGTGCAATGGCGGTCATTCTATGGTTTCAGAACTCTTCATTTAGGATATATAATATGAGTGTAGATAAAGCAGTGTATGCAACTGTACGTAATTAGGCCTTATTACGTAAGAGTTACATAAACTACTATTTTTTTGTACGTACTTTTTTATAATTATTATACGATACGAGTTTGCCCTTAAAAGGATCAGCAGGACTTTTATTACATCCTGTATAGTATAAGTGTTTTTAAAGCAAATTTTAATTCATACATTAGTAGTTTATGTAACTGTTACGTAATAAGGGTCCTTAAAACATGAGTGTGGTTTTATGAAATGAGCCGCAGGCGAATTTCATAATAAGATCACACGAGTGTTTTAAGGCCTAATTACGTACAGTTGCATACACTGCTTTATCTACACTCATATTATTTATTATAAATGCCGTATTCGGAAATCATAGAACCGCCGTGGCCATCTCGATTGTGTCGGCGTGGCCAACTCGATTGTGTCGGCGCTCGCGCGGGACCAATCGAGTTGGCCATGGCGGTAACATTATGTTATCAAATTCGATGTTACAAATTTGAAACTCATTGCTTAACAATATTTGAGCATGCAAAGTTAAAATTACGTTACTGCCGCAGATAAGAAACTTATCATAGTTAAATCGTTTGTTGTAATGCTTGTCATTGTCTACGGTTTTTGAACGCATTTTAGAGTACTTACAGTATGAGTGTAGATAAACTTTGTAAAGGGTTTAAATATTTAAACAATACAGCGAACGACACCAACTTTACCAATCAGAACATACCGCTACAAACTCTCACTTTGCGCCCAAGGGACGCACTTTTGGTAATTTAGTCAAAATATTATTTACTAGCTTTTGCCCGCGGCTTCGTTCGCGTTAAATTCGGGGTAACAAACCATACAAACTTCCACCCCCCCATTTTAGGGATGTGGGGGGTTAGAAAGAGACAAAAAGTAGCCTATGTCACTCTCCATCCCTTCAACTATCTCCACTTAAAAAATCACGTCAATTCGTCGCCCCGTTTTGCCGTGAAAGACGGACAAACAAACAAACAAGCAATCACACACATACACTTTCTTTTTTTATAATATTAGTATGGATTCAATGTGTCGGAACGTTTGGGATTTGAAATAATATTCTTTAATAATTTTTATCTACACCCATATCATAAATTCTCTATTCTGCGTTCGGAAACCGTATGTAATTACCACCATTATTGCAACCAGTAACGTAACATCGGTGTATTATGTAACAGTGTGGTAAAAATGTATGAAAATTCATGACCGCATCGTTATAACGGTAACGTAATGAAAAATCAAGCCCTCCTCCCCGACCGCCGGCACGCGCCCGCCCGACCGCCGGCACAATCGAGTAGGCCATGGCGGAGCAATGGCGGTTATTCTAATGGTTTCCGAACACGTCATTTAGGATTTATACTCGTAATATGTGTGTAGATAAAGAAGTGTACGCAACTGTACGTAATTACTTAATTAGGCCTTATTAAGTAACAGTTACATAAACTACTATTATAATATTATTATAGGACAATCTTACACAAATCGACCTAGGCCCACAGTAAGCTCAATAACTTGTGTTATGGGTACTAGACGACGATATATATAATATATAGATATAGATAAATACTTAAACACATAGAAAACATCCAAAACTCAGGAACAACTATCTGTGATAAACATACAAATAAATGCCCTGACCAGGATTCGAACCCGGGACCTCCTGCTACGTAGGCAGAGTCACTACCGACTGGGCTAGGAGGCCGTTGAAATATTATGTTATGCATCTCCAAACAAAGATTTTTTCAAATTGAATGCTTAAGACTGTGTCGACCGTCCCGTGGCGCCCTCATTCATGTATAATCCCTCAGTGTTAAGTTGTAGTCTACTGATTACGCAACTTTTGATTTTTATCTACACTCATACTGTAAGTACTCTAAAATGCGTTCAAAAACCGTAGACAATGACAAGCATTACAACAAACGATTTAACTATGATAAGTTTCTTATCTGCGGCAGTAACGTAATTTTAACTTTGCATGCTCAAATATTGTTAAGCAATGAGTTTCAAATTTGGAACATCGAATTTGATAACATAATGTTACCGCCATGGCCAACTCGATTGGTCCCGCGCGAGCCCCGACACAATCGAGTTGGCCACGCCGACACAATCGAGATGGCCACGGCGGTACAATGGCGGCCATTCTATGATTTCCGAATACGGCATTTATAATAAATAATATGAGTGTAGATAAAGCAGTGTATGCAACTGTACGTAATTAGGCCTTAAAACACTCGTGTGATCTTATTATGAAATTCACCTGCGGCTCATTTCATAAAACCACACTCATGTTTTAAGGACCCTTATTACGTAACAGTTACATAAACTACTATTGTCACAGAGTTTATTTTTGCGTACTTTTTTATTCATTACCTAAACGGCAAATGGTGGCCACTTTTTTCTGTTTAGGTGATGAAGCCAAAAGTAAGTAATATAAAACTGTATCACATAGTACATAAGTTGCGGAGTAAGTAGGACTACAACTTAACATGATGGATTATACAGAAATTGATTGTTTATTAGGAAATACAATCCCCCCAATGAGGGCGCCACTGGACGGTCAACGCAGTCTTAAGGAAATGAAACAGGGCTATAAAATATAACGTTTACACTCACGACACTTTAGTCACTTCGTGCGACATGTTTCGGAGAGCTTAGGTCTCCATCTTCAAGCACTAAAGTGTCGTGAGTGTAACCGTTCTATTTTATAGTGATAGTATATCTCACGAAAGGTGAAATTTAATAAATGAAACAGGGTTTTAAAAATAATAATTGAATAAGTTATTCCTGTGCTGTTCTGTTGTTACATAAGTCTGTGTGTGTGGTTTGTTGACCAGGTTTCACATCCGTATGTAAGGCACGGGAGAATGCAAGTATCGAATAAGTCGACAGATATTAGTTTTTTTATAACACGACGGAGCAAACTAGCATACGGACCGCCTGATGGTGGCTCCAGAGTGTAAGGATAAACACCTTACCGACGGCGAGCGGCGCGCTGGTAGACCGTTGGTAAAGTATCATGTCAAACAATTTCTAATAGCACAACCCGTAGTACAGTCGCCATCAGATATATCGGGGCGGCCATGGTGGTCACAGGTATCTGAACAACGACCCTATTGTCAAGGCGATAAAGTGCATTTTCAGATATTTTTGAATACCTTGGCCGCTCCGATATTATTGATGGCTACTGTACAGTCGACTACAAAGTTGTAATAAGGTCTAAAAGTGGATACATTTTTATGTAGTCAACTGTACTAGCGGTAGAATACACATAATATGCCTCCAAAGTCTTTCTTTAGATTAGAATTTTTTTATACCACGACGGTTGCAAATAAGCATACGGCCCGCCTGATGGTAAGCAGCTACCGTAGCCTATGGACGCCTGTAACTCCAGAGGTGTCACATGCGCGTTTTCAACCCTTTACAAAAAGGAGGATTCACTGTGTTGACGGCTAAAGGAACAAGAGGGTCCCTCGTCGTCAACACACTGGGTCCTCTTTGAGCTCTTTGGCAACTTTACTCACCAGCAGGAACATAACACTTATGAATAGCAGTAGTAGTATGTTGTTGAAATACAAGAAACTAACTGCTAATAACAGACACTCTAGCTGGTACCCATTTGGAATGTAATGTCCTACAGATGTTAGTTTTAGCCATTAAATGGATCGTTCCTAGGAGACCTAACTACCTATTCTATGCCATACAGGGTTTCTCGGAGATTGGGCATTTAATTAAATGAGTTTAAGCGAGTGGTCGTTATGACAAATTAAATGTAATATTTTATTTTTATCGGCTACAGTTATAAATTTGAATGATGAGGTGATCAAAGTAGCAATTAGGTGGATTTAGGTGGATAGTTATTGACATTTTAAATTTTAATTGTTCTGTCTAAAAAAAAAGCGGCCATGTGGCGAGGGTTCCGTACAAACCTTTACAGCTTAAAGATATTATAGACCTGAGTATTTGATATGAATTACAATTTAATACCTCTACGCGTTCATGAGGAAGGGGGTAGTAACTTTAAAATTATTAAAAATATTTTTATTAATTTTTCTTTTATCTATGCTATAAGACGTTGCTTCGTACCAAATTTCAAGATTCTGAGTTCACGGAAAGTACCCTGTAGGTTTTGATTCCCTTACGAGTTTCGAAAATTTGTGGCATAAACGGTTGTACCTTTTGATTGCGTTGGCTTAGAAGTTTGATTTCTTCAGAGCTCCAAGGGACAGTAGATCTGAGTATTTGATATAAATTTCAGATTGATACTTCCACGCGTTCCTGAGAAAAAGGATCTTGACAGACGGGCGGACGGACAGACGGGCGGGTGGACGGACGGACGGACGGATAACGAAGTGATCCTATAAGGGTTCCTTTCGAGGTACGGAACCCTAAAAATCATGAAATCATGAAAAGATGCAACATGGGAAGGTTTGGCAGCACAGCGTCCTGAGTGGCGCAGGCTGGTGCTGGACAAAGTACGCGATTTCGAGGAGCACCGTAAGGTTGACCTCGACGCTATACGCGACGAGCTGAAAACACGCCAGCCTGCTACCATTCACTACCATTACATGGCTGGTGTCCTAACGTGCCCTCAATGTATTAAAAAAAGATTTTTTTACCAGCTAAAACCAAGATTTTATTGATAAATACCCTTATATTACCAATTGTCGATTATGGTGATGTGTGCTATCCCGACTAGCGAAGAGCTGCTTGGCAAGTTGGACCGACTACTGAATAACTGCATACGTTTCATCTTCTGTCTCCGGAAATATGCCCATGTGTCTTCTTTTCGTAAGCAGCTTGGCTGGTTCCCCATACGTCAACGGCGTGATGTCCGCCCAAGTAACACATCAAGGCAGTATAACGGCCGTCTTACAGCATATCTGTATGCTTTTAGCATTTTGAGTTCGTTTGATAGTAGCATTATAAACGTTTATAGTGCTGATATAGGTCTTAATTGGGCACAAATTACCCAGCTTGAGATCCTATACAGGTCATTTAATAGCATTACAGACGCATTATGTCTGCGCTATTAGCATTATCGTTGTCATGGAAAGTGCCAATCGCATTAAAGAAGCATTGGTACGCTCTATTAAGTTGCCAACCGCATTAAAGAAGCATTAATACGGCCAAAAAACTTGCTAATCGCAGTAAAGAAGCATTAGTACTCTCGATTAACTTACCAATCGCAATACAAAAGCATTATACTAGCATAAGAGTGTAGTAAAATAAACCTTACGTCAATGCAAAAACGTCTCTAACACCGACGGAACAAATGTTTATACAATAAACGTTGTGATTTAAGGGGCTGACAACAGCTAACTTCCCTCCCTATTTTATTCAGCACGAGTGAAAGAGAAACACTGTGTTACGATTAGTATGGGAGCTCATTGCAAATTTTACAAAATAATGAATTAAATAAAAACGACGTATTCATTGAGAAATATAAGGCAACGAAGTTTTTAGTATTAGTGTGGTGGAATTTTGTCCTTAGTTACAGACGTATAAGTCAATAAACTAAAGACATACAACTGTTTAAAGCTAATATTAAGATGTAACTTTGGAATTATTTTCTATCGCGCCGATTTCGTCCAATCGTGTATCGGACGCAACGAAGTTCTTCCAAATATAACGAATATTAACATACATTTTTTTACTTTCTCAAAACAAGTAGTTATAGATAGATAGATATATTCTTTATTTATTCTTTATTTGATAGATATATTCTTTATTTGCTTGCCACAATATACACACAGTTAGGTAGGTACATAAATTACATCCTTAAAAGAAAGAAGCTGTAAAAAATAGTTAAACATATGAAACCAAAAGCAAAAAAAAAACGATTTCTGTGTGCGTTGCAGCAATACAAAAGGGTTCTGACTCAGCAATACGCTTCACTCTTACGGGCGAAGCACTGGTATTCTGCCAGAACCCAGGCCACGTCACATGTATGATAGAAGTATAAATATCTTAATTTTCACTATGATTAACTTAATGTATCTACTTGTGTAAAAAAGAAAAAGAAAATGCGGTGTATGCTGATACCGATATGTAATGTAGTGTAAGTGTAGGTAGTGTAAAAAGATAACAGAAAACATATATTCTCCATTCAGGCTATATTCGGTAATCTGAAACCAAGTATCCGTGTGGAATACCTGTTATTTGCTTATTTATTAGTACTTTTTTTAAATGGTATTTAAAGGTTGCCTTTGTTTTAAGGCGCCTGACAGGTGGGGGGATATTGTTCCAACACTTGGTTGCGTGATACCGAAAACAGCCTGTAAAAGCAACAGTTCTGTGTGGATGTACTTCCAAAAGGCAGCGTCGAGTAGATCTAGTGCCATATCGTTTGTGAAAAGATGAAATTTGTATTTTTGAGAAAAGGTAACTGGGCTTTTTGTCATTTAAAACACCAAACAATAGGCTTGCAAGATGCAAATGTCTCCTAGAAGACATATTCAATATAGAAGCTTTATTTAAGTACGGCGTGATGTAACTTCTGGGTGGGATTGGATAACAAAAACGGTAGCAAGCGTTTTGGACTCGCTGTATGAGACGGCGAGTTTTCGCTTGTAAACGTGGCCCATAAATTATATCCCCGTAATTTAATTTGGAGAGGATGAGTGACTCACATAAAATTGCCCTTACTTTCTCACTTAACAAGCTTCTTATTTGGTACAAAACCTTCAAGCGGTAAAAACAGGATCTCACCAACTCCCCCACGTGCTTTTCGAACCTAAGCTGACTATCCATCACTAATCCGAGGTTCCTAGCCTCCTCAACACTTTCTATCAGTGAATTTCTAATAGTTATTTGTGGGTTTAGGTCTAAGATTTTAGATATTTGACATTTTGTACCTAATATCATAAACTTTGACTTGTGAGGATTTAGCAGTAAACCGTTATCATCAGCCCAGGTGGAGGAGGTTATAGTTGAAACACTGTTTGAGTAAAGTCAATTTGAAGGTCATCGGGTGTTGTCAGCCTCTTAACTACTTTGTCTCGCAATATAAAATGGACGAAGACGGTACAAAAAACTGAATGAGTGACACGTCATATTTGTTTGCATCCTAACAAAATTTATAAAAGTTTTGACTCTTTTACGTTATTATATCCTTCAAATATTACTGCTCAATGTAGTTTACTGTAAATGTGTATATAAGTTTCATTGAAAATTTTCACGCGCCTTTGATTTATTGTGGTTTTGCTATAAAATATTCTAAAAAGATATGCGTCAAATAAACAAAACAATTGTGTAATCCTCGTATAGAACGAGTTTTGCATTATTAACATAATAGTGTTGGTTGAGCAGTCTTAACCCTCTACCGCATGGGAAGCCAGTAATGGCTTCTAAGTTTTACGATTTTTTTTCTTGCCTAAAAAATTCGAAAAAAAAATTAAAACACTTAAAACAGGGTAATCATCGGCTTAAGAAATATGTGGGTAGTTTTAAATTCTTGATAGGATTAACAAGCAGTAAACAAAACTTCATTTACCTGACGCGTCGGCTGACTGTTGACGGTATCAAATATTGAGTGTTTTCATCGACATATAAAAAAGTGAAAAACGTAAGTAAATGAACAAATAAAAATATATTTGAGTCAATTGAAGTACCTTTTTGCGTGTGATAATGTGATTTTTCGTAAAATATGATATTTTGTACTAGTTGTTGTCGTTTTTTTAAATGGCTTCTTATGCAATTAGGATAATATTGTACAAGTTCATAAATGGATTCGTATGCATTCAGGGTACTATTTGTTAGTTACCGTTTTTTTTATTTATTTCAGATTATGCGTCCGTTTCATTTTTATGGTAGTTCAAAACAAGTGAATCCTATTCCCGGGGATGGGTCCCTTGGCAACGATGACTCTGTATCCGACTCTGATGATGATAATGTGCCATTATCTAATATAAAATCAACAAAGCGGCGTAAAACTCCTGTAATAATCCCAGATTCTGACCCTGATTCATCGGACGAAGATTGTGAACCAGCAAATTCTATATCCACGCCAGCGTCAAAGAAAAAAAAAACACCAAAAGAAAAAATCAACTGGGCTGAAGAAAAAATGCCGCCATACGTATAATGAAAATAATTTTAAATTTAATGGTAGTGAGAATTTGCCTGGTTTTATAAAAAAGTTGGAATCTCCGGCAGAATTCTTCAATTTCTTCTTTACGGACGAAATTATAAATTTTGTTGTGCAACAGTCAAATTTAAAATCGGTTCAGGATAATATTAACAAGCCAGCTGGTATCACAAAGGAGGAATTGGAACAATTCATAGGTATTATAATATTTACATCATTGGTTCACTTGCCAGCTACCAGAATGTATTGGTCAAACACAGTTGGCCAACGTCAAGTTTACGAAACGATGACATGCAATCGTTTCGAATCCATAAAAAGATTCCTGCATTTAAATAATAATAAGGATTTTATACCTGTTGGTAGACCAGGCTACGATAAACTTTTCAAAATAAGACCTCTTATAGAAAAGATTAGAGAGCGATTGATGTTAGTGCCCAAAGAAGAGCATCTAGTCGTAGACGAGCAAATAATACCTACAAAATGCCGACACGAACTGAAACAATATAATCCTGCTAAACCTAATAAATGGGGATATAAAAATCAGGTACTCAGTGGCGTTTCTGGATTCAGTTACGATTTCGATATTTTTGCTGGAGGACAAAGCAATACATATCCAAGTGACGCACCTGATCTTGGTGTTAGTTCAAATGTTGTAACACGACTGACAGCAACTGTTCCACGTAACGTAAACCATAAGATCTTTTTCGATAATTGGTTTAATAGCCCAAACCTGCAGGTATACTTATTTAAGAACGGACTACTTCCATTAGGGACAGTTAGACTAAATCGAGTTCCAAATTCGCAGATGCCTACCGAAAAAGAATTAAAAAAGCTGGGTCGCGGTGCCATGAAGGAAAAAGTTGCAATCATTGATGATGTCAAACTAAGTCTTATATCTTGGTTCGATAATAAACCTGTGAACTTGCTTTCGGCATATGTAGGCAGCGAACCCGTGACGTCTAAGACTCGGTATGTTAGGAAGGAGAAAAAATATGTTGAGATTACTTCACCTCAAGCAGTCGATGCCTACAATATGCACATGGGAGGAGTGGACTTGTTAGACTCCTTGTTAGGTTTATACAGAATCACTATAAGGTCGCAGAAATGGTATAAGAGGATTTTTTTCCATTTTATTGACATGTGTGTAGTTAATGCTTGGTTGTTATGGCGTCGCAATTCCGACGTGTATATGCCTCTATATGATTTCAAGCTTGCTGTCTCTGAACATTATAGAATGGCAGGAAAAAGTTTGGCTAGGAAACGTGGACGCCCGAGTACAGCAGCTGGTACTCCGAACGGAACACCCCCTACAAGTCGGCCACATACACCAACCACCCCAACAGGCCGCACGCCACGCCAGCTGGAAACTTCGCATTGCAAAAAACCAAGAAAGACGCCTACAAGAGTTCAAGAATTACCACTAAACTCAGTACGTTCTGATAAGGTGGATCACTTCCCAATTCATGAAAAAACTCGCTTATTGTGTCAAAGAATTGTGGTTACCGTTCGTATTTGAAATGTGAAAAATGTAATGTTTATTTATGCCTCAATGAAAAAAGGAACTGCTTCAAAATGTTTCACTTGTAGATATATAGAATTAATATGTTGTCCGCATGCATATGAAGCCACAAATGGATGTCGTGTATAGTCAGGCGAACGCATGCGAAGCCATAAATGAACATGGTTAAAATTTTCTTATAATATTAATGTATATATTTTTTTGTTTTTGTTTCTTTTTCAAGAAGTCCAATAAAATATATTTGTCGCATAAAATATTTTTTTTTTGTACACCTATCATAATTCATGCAGTAGAGGGTTAAATTAAGTAATTTCATTATTATATAGGTATTTTCCTTGTATAAATAGGTCCGCATGATTTTATTTCTAGGTTATAAATTATTCACAAAATCGCGTTGGTCTATATAGACGGAGAGCTAGCCACGTCAGATATGACACAATAATGAGAGCAACCAAATCCCTCTAGTCAGTTTGGTACACTATGCTTATTTCTAGATCTGGACATCTGGCAGCTTTAAAGTGGTGGAGGTCAAAGAATGCAAACCATTTCAAGAGAATAAATCCTAGAGATCTGGATTTGATGCAATATATGAGAAACTATACAAATACTATACAATATTAAGAGTAATTATACAAAAGTTTATGTTGGGAGAAAGTAGTGCCAAACAATGTATAATAAAATATAGTTCATACTTTGTCGCCTACTGTTTTTGTTTCCGTAATAATCATACATCGGGGTTTTCTTTTTTTTTTTTTTTTATACTACGACGGAGGCAAACAAGCATACGGCCTGCCTGATGGTAAGCAGCTACCGTAACCTATGGACGCCTGTAACTCGACAGGAGTCACATGCGCGTTGCCGACCCTTTACGTTTCGGTGCGGGAACGATTTGAGAAAGAGTAGAGATAAGAGTAGAGGTAGGTTAGTCTGAGAAAATATCATATTATGCCTAATGAATAACTGGACTGAACCTCTATGTGAATAGCATACACACTATGATACGAGCTTTTTTTCTTAGAGGCATGTTTGTATTGACTATTATATAGTACTTTAAAAATGTAATTGCATATCCGAAATTTATTAACTAGATCTACCTAAGACAAAGACACGGTATAATAAGTGTCAAATATTAATCTTGACGTCCGATATTTATGAACTATTTGGTTAACTGAAGAGGTTGACAATGATCAGTCATTACATGAATTAATAAAAAAATACTTGAAAAAATCATAGGTATATGTACCTACAATATATATACATAATAGTCAGCTAAATATTACATATAAATTGTATATACCGATGATTTTTTCGATCAATTATTCATTAGGTAGAAACCTGCTAGTGTACATTCTGTTTTTTAAGTTAATGCCTACTCTTTGGCTAATATCAAACATTCCCGCACCGAAAACTCCGATGTATGGTAATAATACACAATATTTTTTGGTCTAACGTTTTTTTTATCGATTTTTGACCAGTTTTGAGTCGATATTCCAACATATTCACTATCAATCAATCAATCAATCAATTTATTTAATTCAGATGAAACATCCATATATGTTAGTACAGAAAACAAAACATAAAAATAAAATATTTAAAAGAATGAGTTAGTACTAAAAAACTAAACTTACATACTAGATTTTGTGTGAATTTGGATCCACCTTATTATCAAGGGTGAATCCCACCTATCCGAGAACACGCTTAGGATGCTATTGGAGCTGTGTCGGAGTCGCGTATTAGCGGACGCACATCGCTTCCTCATGAGGGCAGCAAAGCCGTCGGTCCGTGCCTCCGCGAACATCCCCGACGCACTGCAGCGCCAGGGCAACCCCAGCAGCACCCTAAACGCATTGTTATATTGAACCCGTAGGTCGCTGTATGCCCTCTGCGTAAATGAAACCCACAGACTGCACGTGTATAGAGCTTGGCAGTATGATTTGAATAACAACAGTTTAACTTGTTTTGAACAACGTGCAAATCTGCGGGCCATCATATTGCATCGGGCAGCCAGCGACCTACGTTCTCGTTCAAGATCACAATTATCCCTCAAATCCTCAGTGACCCAATGGCCCAGATATTTAAACTTATCCACCCTAGACAGAGGAGTACCGCAGAGCTTGACTTCAGGTAACTGAGAGTAAGTTAGAGTCCCGGACTTAAAAACCATGAACTCGCTCTTTTTGGCATTATAACGAAGTCCATGAGCCGCAGAATAAGCCTCACATTTGCGTAACAGTGTTATCAAGCTACCGATAGACGGGCTCAGCAGCACCATATCGTCGGCATAACTTATATTATTAATGCACATACCGTCTATATGACATCCAACGCCGGTGCTGCCGAGCTCATCCATCAGGCGGCCCATGTAAATGTTAAAAAGCCTGGGCGAGCTCAGCCCGCCCTGCCGCACCCCGCAATTCAGGACATATTTATTAGAGTACGAGCCAGCCCACCTTACACAATTCGTTTGACAGCCGTACCAAAATTTCAAAAGGGAAACTACCTCAGGAGCAACTGTAGTATCCTGTTCAAGCTTATGCCATAAGGCATCGTAACAAACAAGGTCGAACGCCCGCGACAAGTCCAAAAAACAGGCAAAGATCGGCGTTTTTCTAGCAGTGTAGTACTGAACAGTCTGTTTCAGCGCAAGAATAGCACTTTCAGTAGAGAGTCCGGGCCTGAAACCGAACTGATTGTCGGATAGCCGAGTATGGATGGCAAGATGCTTGTCAATCAGACCGTCCAGCACCCTGGCCAGGATAGTCGCCAAAGATACAGGCCTGTAATTGGACATGTCGGACGCGTCGCCCGTTTTATTTTTAATGATAGGAACTACCACTGTATGCATCAAGTCCTGAGGCAGATAACCATGGCCTAAACACAAACTATAAAATAACGCCAGCACACGAGGCAAATGAGGGCCTGCATGCTTTAGGTGTTCTACACTGAGGCCGTCATGGCCAGGAGATTTACCTCTTACCATTTTCCGAATTATGGACGCAACATCTTCAGCCGCGAACCTCACCGAGAGATCAGACACACTAACGGCCTCAGCGCAGGACCCCCTCCGCACACGTGACAATTGAGGTTCAACCATAAATTGACATTTAAAAGCTTCGGCAATATCAGTAGGCTCACAGAATCCCGCGACACTGACGGGGAGACCCGGTTTGGGGATAAGATTATTGGTAGCCTTCCAGAACTTCCCAAAATCCTTCCTAGAATGATTTTTAGCAATAATGTCCATCTGAATTTGTTGCTGATGATCCTGGCAATACTTTAACTTAGATTTTAAAAGTTTTCTTGAGTTGCACATATCTTTGTAAATATAACCACTGTTAGGTTTGCCACACGATAACCATAGTTGATAACAACGCCTCGTGAGCATCACGAACATGTTTATTCCAGCCAGTGACATGCCTCTTATTATGATTCAATTTCTTACCCCCTCCCTTGACAGTAAGCTCAGCACCCTCTATAAGTGTATTCACAATTTTACAATACATGTTGTCTAAAATTACACGGTGACTGGTAACGGAACACATGCCCTGCCCACACATTTGAAAATCATCTGGAAAATCTATTTCTCTTAAGTTAGAGGTACAATAAGCCATATAGTCCTTTATTTGACTTTCATCCCTTTCTCCCCAAACGATATTATTATAAATAACCGATTGAGTTACATACTTAGGTAAAATTAAACTTATGTTACACTCTATACGCAGTGGAATATGATCTGAGTGATAAACACCGTATAATACTGACGCATTAACTACCAGATTTCGTGCCGCACTGGTCACTACACAATGATCTAGCCAGCGCAGGGCGCCATTTGCCATACTAACAAACGTATGCGTGTCCGTTGGCAATAACTCCATGTCTACGCAAGACCACGATTGATCCGTACACACTGTCAGCAGCTCCTTGGTAAAACGCTCGCCGGGGTGACAGTTCAGATCGCCCAATATAAAAACAGACTCGACATTAGCACTTTCAACTATAGCAATAAGTTCGCCTAAACACGTTGTAAATTCTATAAAATGATCCGAAGAGTCCGTAGGCATATATACAGAAAATATAATTAAGGCACGATCGTTCATTGTTATTTTTATAGCTGTTAAGCGATCACTATCGCATGATAACACAGACACCGACGTAAACAAAGACTTCCTCCACAACAACGCTACTCCACCATAGGGCCTCCCTCTTAGAACCCCTGCAGTCGTGTCCACGGCTGATTTGCCCGTGTAAGCAAAATCCTTATGAATGTTACCTAGATATGGTATGTCAGATGGTAAAAGCCATGTTTCTTGCAGTGCAATTACGTCCGCACTTTCACATAATTTTCTAACACAATCAACAGAGCGAACTATATTTTTACAATTAAAAGTCAAAAAGCTTACATACTTATCGCTTCCATCCATTATGTTTTGTTGTTGTTTTCTCGCACATCCGACGGGTTGTCTTTCCGCTTGCTAAAATATATAAAGCGTCTAAAAACAATCCCCTCGGGCCATAAACTGTCATTTAGAAAAACATCTAATTTATGTTTCGATACAAACAACTTAAATGCATTGTAAGGCTTATCTGATTTCATATTAATCTTTGCCAGTGTAACTTTTTCCTTTGTCATCCTACATATGTAGTCACAAATGTCACGTTCGGTAGTCTCCTTGTTTACATTCGATATAAACAAAGGTATTTTCTCTTCCGAAGCTTTAAATTTCTCCGTCGAAGTAGGCACCGCCTTCCCGGTTTTACTTTCTAACTGATTCCGTACTTTACGTCTTTGGACTTTGATCCATTCTTCATCAGGCTTAATCTCATTCCATTCACCTTTTTTCGCTACCTCAGCCATAGTTAACTGCTTCTTTTGCACAACCGTGCTGGTAGAAGTCTCCGTTCTCGATGATGTCTCTCCGAGTATTGTAGAGTTAACGGGTGCAACAGAGATAGTGTCAGTCCCGCGCTTGTCTTCCAGGCAGGTCGCTTGCGAGCGAAAGAGTGAACGATATGTCGGTGTTTCTGATTCCCCCGGTTCAGTGCGCGATAACTGAACAGCACGTCACGCTGGCTGCAGTCTAGCAACGACATATGCGGTAAACCGATCGGACCGCTATCCAAGACGTACCCTCCTCTTCTATTAGTATTAACGTTTGAATGAACTAACGGGCTCGAACAATTTTGATTCGATAACAATAGCTTATTTGCCTCTTCAAGATGCGATTTAGTGACATAATTATTTTTAATATCCGTAACTTCCGCACGTAAAATGACTAAATCCTTTAACAACTTTGTAACATCGACGTGATCAAAACAAACCGGAGGTAGTTTATGAAGATTGTATGCCACAAAAACCGGCAACTTCTCGGCCTCAGTTGTACGAAAAATCGATATCATGTCCTCGAGATCCTTCTGTTTCTTCTCCTTCCGCCTAGAAATTAATTTCTGGCTAGTACTAGTCGACGAAAAAAGTAGTTTTTTCGCCTCATCAACCTCCTCTTCCGAGAAAGCAGACACGCAAATCCTTATTAAACTTTCACTGTCTATGACATCATGTTTATTTCGTATGAATGCCAACACCTCTGATATAACCACATTACAGTTAGTACACTTAAGCGTATTCACAACAGACATTTCGTCAACAGATCGGCGACCGTTCGCTAGCGCGCGCTATAGGTAGAATCTATAGGTAGAATTATAGGACAAACGACTATCGGTTCTTGAATCTTTTATCTCCATTCTGTAATGCCAGATTTTGAAATAAATGAGCCGTTATTTTTTATGATATTTTTAAAATATGGTCTAAAAAACACTTTTATCGATGTTCGAATGGTGTAAAGAATCTTACATATACGTAATATACATATTAGGGTTCCTCTTTGATCGCTCTAAAAACTGTAGAGATTTTAATTTTTAACTAATTAAAACAAAATTTATGACCATAAAACCACTTTTTTATCCTAAACCAGTTCGACTTTGATGTCAAATATCTCGAAGACAATGAATATTGAAGTAAATATAGGATACTATATTGTTTAAAGCCGTTACTGATAATATGATAAGCTATATAAATCATTAGAAAAACTAGGGAATCAGATCTAAAGTCTTGGCGCCAGGGAGCCCCTTAAAATATAGGCCCTGTCCTTTATAACTGAGACAACTTCGGCAATTTTTACCTAGTTTGGTATTACTATTTTCCAATTAAAACATTTTGCTAGTCTGTCACTGTGACCTCCACCCATTAAAAGCTGCCAGATGCCAGGATCTAGCAATAAGAATAGTATGTATCAATCTAACCAGACGGGTTTTGTTGCTCTCATTATTGTGTCATATCTGACGTGGCTAGCTCTTAGTCCAATAGCAGCTCAGTGACCCTAAAAAAATGCCTTATTTATGCCTTCAGCATTACACGTGAATACTTATGCTATTAAACAACATTAAGCACCCCCCCCCCCCCCTAAAATCATCAAATCATCCAACCCTCCCCCAGCCAAATAAAGTGACGTCATTTAAAAAGAAAATGCGTTTTAAGCTTAATTGTAAAATAAAAAAACTATTTAGTAGATAATATTTTATAGCAGTAAAAGTTTATAGAAACACGACTTTCATTCCTTTTTTTACACATTGATAATGTGATCTTCGGAATGACCTCCCCCCCCCCTCCTACGTCATGCTACCATCATCCGATGTCCAGACCCCCCCCCCATTTGAAATTACGTAATTTATGAACAGCCCCTTATAGTGGTTTATATTATTGCTATTATACAGCATTAGGAATGTATTACCTACTTATAAATGCTATTGTACACCATAAGGCATTAAAAATAGCTGAAAGCTGTATAGCGAATTTACGTGGCATTATAATGGCTAATATTCATGCTCTTAAACAGCATTAAGCATTTATTTATGCTATTGTAGAACCTAAGGCACTAAACCAAACCGAAACATTAGTGTAGCAAACCAAAACGCAACTGTACAGCATTCAGCATGTTGTTCGCTGCATTAAAACTAATGGCTAAACAAAAGCATTTACATATGCCATTATACAACCGTTATACAGCGTAAAGCATCATAAAATCAGGCATTAAAAATAGCTGAAAGCTGTATAGCGAATTTACGTGGCATTATAATGGCTAATATTCATGCTCATAAACAACATTAAGCATTTATTTATGCTATTGTAGAACCTAAGGCACTAAACCACACCGAAGCATTAGTGTAGCAAACCAAAACGCAACTGTACAGCATTCAGCTGTACAGTTGCATTTTGGTTCGCTGCACTAAAACTAAAGGCTTTAAAAAAGCATTTATACATGCCATTATACAACCGTTATACAGCTTAAAGCATTATATAATGCTATTGTAGAACCTAAAGCACTTAAGTGCTTTTAAACAGTCGAAAGCTGTACAGTTGCGTTGTGGTTTGCTTCACTAAAGCTAAAGGCTTTATAAAAGCATTTAGATATGCCATTATAAAACCGTTATACAGCTCAAAGCATCACATAATGCGACAAGTTGCTCGGTGAACGAAGAAATAAGAGTTTATACGGTTCTTAAGTTCGAAATAAGTTAACTATTCATATGTTATAATGCTTCCTGTGTTACTTGGGCGCATGCTTTGTACGTTATTCTCCATCCATACTATACTTACTAATATTATAAATGGGAAAGTGTATGTGTGTGTTTGTTGGTCCGTCTTTCACGGCAAAACAGGGCGACGAATTGACGTGATTTTTTAAGTGGAGATAGTTGAAGGGATGGAGAGTGACATAGGCTACGTTTTGTCTCTTTCTAACCCCCCACTTTCCTAAAATGGGGGGTGGAAGTTTGTATGGAGCATTCCGCAATTTTCAAGGTAGAAAGCTAAAAATTGGTATGCGGACTATTTGTGACTAACAAAAAAATCATGCATCATTTTTTTTGGAAATCTGCACCCAACCCTTTAAAAGACGGGGTGAAATTTTCCGAGTTCTCTTCTGTGTTTTAAATCAGGAAAGGGGAACCGTGTTACCCCGAATATAAAGCGAGCGAAGCCGCGGGCAGAAGCTAGTACTTAATAATCCGCAGGCCCCTGAATATCTCAAATCCTTTTTTCACTTTCTTTAATGCTTCCCGTGACCATCAATTGCGCTCCGCGAGTAATCTAACCCTCTCTATCTCGCTTCATCGTACAGGTATCATCTTTAATTCGTTTTCTATTCAGGTGGCTCGTCTTTGGAACGGTCTTCCCACTGAAATTAGGAAAGCTCCGTCGAGCTACGTTTTTAAAAGGTCTGTGCGAGCTTTCTTTGCTGGTAGCTCAAAATCAAATTTCTGTATCTTCTCCAAAAGTGCTTTTCTTGGCGAAATAAAATTACATATATAAGTATTTGTGTGTATGTATATTATTACACGTGTAGTAGTTTTATATGTATGTATTTTATGTATTCTAGTTTATATATTTTATGTGTATGAATAGGGTAATAGAATAACTTTTCGATTTTTTTCATTAGATGCACCGCCTACAATCTTCTGTTGTGCCCTAACGGTTGACTGGTAGAGAATGCCTTATGGCATTAAGTCCGCCTTTTGTATGTTAAGTTTCCTTATGTGCAATAAAGATTGAATAAATAAATAAATAAATGTGCACGGGGGTTCATCTCGAAGATCGGCTACGTCAGCCATCTTCGGGCGCACGAGCGCTGGACTAACTAGGAGTCGAAGTGGTCGCCATGGTCGAAACTGTCGAAAGTTAAAATCGAACGGAAGGGTATACAGGGTGTAAAAAAATGCTGAAGATCCTTTTAAAGGCATAATTGGTATCATATTGTAATTATGAAAACCAAAAAAATTTTTTTTTTGCGCCAGTTTTTTTTTTCGTACTTTTTCTTAGTCTCAATACGATACTAATTAAGCCCTTAAACGGATCACTATTTTTTTTACACCTGTATACGTATACAATAAAACGCAACCAAACCTTTACCTACATATATATTAATCGGAAAATTAAGATAATATCACAAAATACACAATTGAAACACCATCCCGATTATACGAAAATAATTTATGAGAACATAAATTATGCGTTATTTGTAAATTATGTCAACGGCTCTCTGATAAACGACGTTTTTAACAAAAGGGTTTCGGAGATAATATCATAAATTGGCGAACGAGAATCGGTCAAGTGTGAACCGTACTTATATCCATCCATACTAATATTATAAATGGGAAAGTGTATGTGTGTGTTTGTTTGTTTGTCCGTCTTTCACGGCAAAACGGGGCGACGAATTGACGTGATTTTTTAAGTGGAGATAGTTGAAGGGATGGAGAGTGACATAGGCTACTTTTTGTCTCTTTCTAACCCCCCACTTCCCTAAAATGGGAGATGGAAGTTTGTATGGAGCATTCCGGGGGGCAATCAGGAAAGGGGAACCGTGTTACCCTGAATTTAACGCGAGCGAAGCCGCGGGCAAAAGCTAGTATATTATAAATTGGCGAACGAGAATCGGTCAAGTGTGAACCGTACTTATATAATATTTGGGTGTAAGATAAAGCTTGGAAAAATAGAATTTACTTGATACCCCTTTATTCATAAATATCTTACTAAAAGCCTCATTAATCCATTCGTCTGTCTGTCACTTTGACTGTTGTGACTGTTACAATCAGACAAAAACCGGCCAAGAGCGTGTCGGGCCACGCTCACTGTAGGGTTCCGTAGTTTTCCGTCCGTCACAGTAAGTGTCCCCACTTAAGAGTTAATAACACCGCCATGTAGGATATGATATGAGAGTTCCACGTACAGCGACATCTATCGGCAAATTAAGTAAACTATTGCGCGCGAGCATAAAGTTTGTGCTATGTTTCTGGACCCGGGGTATGTCCTTAAACTACGTCCGGACCTGGGTATGTCCTTAAACTACGCCAAAAAGAGAGGTATGGGCACTGCGAATGGCATCTCGCTAAGTGTGGTAGGGCACGTTCAGCGAATGTCATCGCTCAAATCTGGAGCAGAGCCCGACTGGGGAAGTAACTCCACCTTACAGAAAACCACAGCCAAATAGCACTAGACCCTACTCATAGTGTTGTGTTCCTGCTGGTGAGTAAGGTTGCCAAAGAGCTCAAAGAGGACCCAGTGTGTTGACGATGAGGGACATTCTTGTTCCTTTAGTCGTCAACACAGTGAATCCTCCTTTTTGTAAAGGGTCGGCAACGCGCATGTGACTCCTTTGGAGTTGCAGGCGTCCATAGGTTACGGTAGCTGCTTACCATCAGGCGGGCCGTATGCTTGTTTGCCACCGTCGTGGTATAAAAAAAAAAAAAAAAAAAAAAAAAAAAAAAAAAAAAAAAAAAAGTATGGAAGATGATTTTTATGGGATAATTCTTTATTGCGTGAACCGATTTTCACCGTTTTTACTTTATTTGAAAGCACGTCATTTCATTGTAATTTTGTAGAAATTACAGGTACAGTAAACACCTGCTTATACGGTTAAATTACAAACTTAGTTCAGAAATTATTTTGTATTTTTGTTTTCAAAAACTATTCATCCTATCAAGTTCAAAATAATTTTCATAGAAAGTTTTTATAAAGTTCTACTTTTGAGATTTATTTCATATTTTTAAAACTTATGGTTCAAAAGTTAGAGGGGGGGGACGCATATTTTTTTTACTTCTGGAGCGATTATTTCCGAAAATATTTACATTATCGAAAAATGATTTTAGGAAACCCCTATTCATTTTTAAATACCTATCCAATAATATATCACATGTTAAAGTTGAAATGAAAAAAAAAAATCACTCCCCACTTTACGTATAGGGGAGGTACCCTAATAAAATAAAAATTCCACTTTTTATTTTACCACTTTGTCGGCGTGATTGATATACATATTAGTACCAAATTTCAGCTTTCTAGTGCTAACGGTCACTGAGATTATCCGCGGACGGACGGACGGACGGACGGGCAGACATGGCGAAACTATAAGGGTTCCTAGTTGACTACGGAACCCTAAAAGGGAGGTGGATTACTAATTCCATGCATGCCTACGAAGCAGGAGGTCCCGGGTTCGAATCCTGGTCAGGGCATTTATTTGTTTGTTTATCACAGATATTTGTACCTGAGTTATGGATGTTTGCCATGTAGGTATTTAAGTATTTATCTATTATGTATATCGTCATCTAGTACCCACAACACAAGCCTTATTGAGCTTACTGTGGGACTAGGTCGGTTTGTGTGAGATTGTCCTGTAATATTTATATTTTTTTATTTTTTAACCGACTTCAAGATTTCGAAGGAGGAGGTTATCAATTCGTCGGGATCTTTGTTTTTGCTATTTTTTTTTATGTATGTTCACCGATTATTCGAAGACGGCTGGACCGATTTGAAAAATTCTTTTTTCGTTTGAAAGAGTATACTTCACAGTTGGTCCCATTGTAACCAGGTTAGGATCTGATGATGGGATCCTGGAGAAATCGAGGGAACTCTTCAACAATTATAGGCACACCTATAGTGATTTGAGTATTTTTTACAGCAGCTAGAACATTTGCTTTTGGAGACGTGGATGCTAAGTGAAGTCGGTTCTTTTTTGTTCAAAATTATTATTTATGCAGACCAAGTCGCAGACATAAGAACGCGTGGTGGCTCAAGTGCAGATTCATATTTATGGGTTTAGGAGGCAATTCCTCAGAGCTCGTGCGTAGCCTGTCATTGCATGTTAGAGGTCCCTGTTGGATTTGTGTTATACCCCAGTCAATGGATCTTGATGTTTATATATTTTATGGTAGACTAATATAAAGGCAATGGTTGTAAGCAATAGGGATGATGACACATGTTGAATTATGACATAAAATTTAGTCGGTAGGAAAGTAAAAATAAAAAAATCTATTGAAATGGTTCAAAGATATCATGCTTCAAAATTTCTATATTTTACGATTTTTTAAAGTATGATATTTAAAAAAAAACAATGATGACATTTTTAACAGTTTACTGCAAAATACAATTATGGCAGCCATATACATAAACGAAACATTTCAATGTAAAAATTTTAAACAAAAAAGAACCGACTTCACTTAGCATCCACCTTTCCAGAAGCAAATGCAGGAGCTGCTGTAAAAAATACTCAAATCACTATAGGTGTGCCTATAATAGTTGAAGAGTTGCCTCGATTTATCCATAATCCCAGCATCAGATCCTGACCTGGTTACAATGGGACCAACTGTAAAGTATACTCTTTCAAACAAAAAAATAATTTTCCAAATCGGTCCAGCCGCCTTCGAATAATCGGTGAACATACATAAAAATAAAAAAAAAATAGCAAAAACAAAGATCCCGACGAATTGATAACCTCCTCCTTCGAAATCTTGAAGTCGGTTGAAAATAGCAATTTCATAAATTTTCTATACTTTAAACAGGGCGACCATAATATAATCGTGACGTCACTCTTCATATCATTTTGTTAGAAGCGTTTTGAGAAACAAATGCAAATCTTAGACTTCAAGCTGACTTTTGTGCTGCTTTAACGCAATTGGCCCCATACAGACATTTGACCCTCAAAACAAAAAAATCTATTGATATCATATATGAAAAAAAAACATCGTGCGTATTGTTGAGGTTATAGCTGTTTATTAGGAAATATTGGGAAGGAACTTGTGCTTACATGTTTTATACCACGTGAGTGACAAACAAGCACACAGCCGACCTGATGATAATTAGATGTCTGGCTGTTCAGTACAGTTTGCGTTTCTCGACCGATTTAAATTTTTTCGAAATAATTAAAACGCATATAAAATAATGAAGTTTGGTGATTTTTTTTTATTCCACGACGGTGGCAAACAAGAATACGGCTTGCCTGTTGGTAAGCAGTTTCCGTAGCCTATGGATGCCTGCAACCCTAGAAGATTCACATGCGCCTTGCCTACCCTTTAAAAACCTATACACTCCTTTTTTGAAGACCCTTTTCCTCCTTTTGTGAGATTTTGAATAAACTATGAAAATAATCGCAAGGTTTATAGCTCAAAGTCACTAGTTAATAGCAACGAAAGATAAAACAATAGTAGTCTTAAAAGCCCTAAATATTTACCCCACCAAAAATATGATATCTAAATTGGGGTATACAGGAGGCAGCTCGTGAAAATGGTCATCGTAAATTGACCGAAACATGTCGTGCAAAAATCGACTTAAATTACGTGAGTAACCCGTTATAAATATTTTTAATATTCAGGATGTAACAAGAATACTGGTGATCCGTTTAAATGTATAATTTGTATCGATTGCTAGTAAGAAAAAGCAGGAGAAAAAAATTTTGAATCCGAAATATATTTTTTGTATGGAACAAGTCGCCCTGGCCGGCCAACCCTCCATAAAAAACCATTTTCATTCGCGAGAAAATGTTTTTTCTTAGTTTTTCATTATTACTGTACGATACTAATAGGTATGGTGAAATTTTTTCATGTATGGTATCAATCGATTCGTTTTGTTGTGAGAATCAAATGTCTATATGCGGCCAATTGCGTTAAAGCAACACAAAAGTCAGAGATTAGACTTAAAATCTGAGATTTGCATTTGTTTCTCGAAACGCTCCTAACAAAATGGCGTGCAAAAGTGACGTCACGATCATATAGTCGCCCTGTTTATAGTATGGAAAAATTATGAAATTGCTATTGTTCGAGTGAAATGTTGCGTTTATGTATATGGTTACTATACAATTTATTTAAGAGTAAAATATTAAAAATCGAATGGTATCATTGTTTTTTTTAAATTGCGTACTTAAAATTTTTTTTATAAATTTTGTAATTTTGAAGCATGATATCTTTGAGCCATTTCAAAAGATTTTTTTAATTTTCACTTTATTTGGATATATTGGTAATTCTGCATCCTATCAACTAACTTTTATTGCCTAATTCAACATGTGTCATCATCCCTATTATCACTAGCATTTATGTTACACCTTATATAATAATGAGGATAATATACCGCGCATGTGATTTAACGCGTAAAAAATTTGTTTAAGCCAATCATAATTTTGAATCACTTTTTTTTAATCGTGGTTAATTGTGTATTGGGTAATATTTAAAGCTGAGCAAGGGTGAAGGGAGAACTATTCAAGGGACTATGAGGACTGTGCTTGGGAGTCATTTTTGTACAGACGGTGCCATATTTTTCGACGTTAGTTAATGTTTAATTAATACAGTAAAGATACGGTTGCGTCAAACATTAAGTTATAATAGCCTGATTTTTTTTTCTTTCTTAAGTGATACTTATAAATAATATATGCAAAAATCCTACAAACTTTTTACCCGAAAGTAGTTAAATAGGTAAAAAATTTTTTTTTTTAAATTTAATTTACAATAATATCAATTATCTTTATTTGTATACATGACGATAATTAAGTCGTCTTCCTGTTGAAAGCGAAAAACAAGAAACCGTGTCCATGTAAAACCACATAATTTACAAAATGTACGGCGCGGGCGATATATATCCTAATCGTTAGAAACAAATAGTAATAAGTGGTAGTTTGTTCTTACACATTTCAAAAGACTTGGAAATGATATATTCATTAAAATCCTACAAGAAAAACGCTTGTAATATGTGTGTACATATTAATGGCGGTTAGCGAATAACGACATTTTGTAGGATTTCACTGCATAAATAATACTATCATGATATATCCGTTACACTAAAAATATTAGCTATTGAAAAAATAGATGTCATATACTTCAGAAAAAGTAACCAAACCCTCCGGTGTCCGAGGCCAGATATTAGCTATTATTAATTATTTCCAATTCCCCATACTAGCCGCCCGTAAAATGACTGTAGTAAATGCCCATCCTCATTGACTGGGGTATGCGGATATTATGTAAATGTAGCTATTGCCTGCAGACCGGAATGTCAATTGAGTAATTATGGAAAGGTAGCCATTAGGGTAACGTGTACCTCATCTAGGACCATGCAGCACATGGACTGACAACATTGTATCCGTCTAGCGTTTGTCCCGGCTTTTAGCCACGGCTGAACTTTCTCGAGAATATTCTCAACCGAGAATGTTCTTCATACAAAACAGAGAATGTTCTCGAGAATGGCACAACTATAGTTAAGGTTAAATTTGAACTTGAGGTCCGCTTGGCAACCTATTCTCATGAATTGACGTAGACAGTAATTTTTACTACCAGCGCTTTTAAATACCTAGATAGACTAAGAGCTGACACGTCTCATTGACACAATAGCACAGAATAACTAATAGTGACAATAGTGAGGGCAATGAAACCTGACTAATTAGATTTCTTTACCATCCATGTTTATAGATCCGGGCATCTGGCAGCTTTTAATGGGTGGAGGTCAGAGTGACAGACTAGCAAAATTTTTTAATTGGAAAATAGTATGTCAGTTGTTGTGTTGTGAGTTGTGTCAGTTATAAAGGACAGGGCCTATATTTTAACATTAGAACAAAAAAGATTGCGTATTATTACGGAAACAAAAACAGTAGGCGACAAACTATGAATCTAGACATGCGGCAGCGTGTCAAGCCAAGTTCAAGCAAAGTAACTGGCTAGCCAGCGCCAAGTGTATATTACACGAACCACTTGGTGCCACTTTTGACCCTTCTATAACTCAAAACCTCCTTAACGTAAACACATAAAACTACGTGTGTTTAATTATATCCATAAGGACATCTAGAAGCCCAAAATTCATGAAGCTAGCTCAAACGGTTATAAAGATATGAAGGTCAAAAAGTCGTAAATTTTAGCACTGACTGACTGACTAACATATAGTACCTAAATCTAACCTACTTCCATATGACCTAGAAGGATGAAATTTGGAATCCAGCTTGGTAATTGTGTGTAAGCGTAGGAAAAAATCTAAAAATAAAAATGTTAAAAAATAGGGGGGGGTCCCCATACAATTTTTTTTTAAATGTATCGTTGGAACCGTTACAAGCAGATATGACACGAAAACAGATATGACGATCATGGGAAACCCACTCGTCACTCATAATTAGATACAGGAAGACCTTAATAGAATTATAAGTTGGACACAGGACTGGCTAATGTCACTAAATTCCGAGAAATGTACTGTTCTTCATATTGGGAGTACCAATCCTCAGCTTCCATATACAATAGGAACTCAAGTACTGCAGAAAGTTACTTCACAAAAAGATCTTGGTATCACCATAACAAGCAACCTTAAGTGGGATATGCACATTCTTGAAATGACGAAAAGAGCCAATTCACTATCATACTGCATACGAAAGGCTTTCAAGACTGATGAAGATAGGGCATTATTTCTCAAGCTATATAAAACATACATTAGGCCTTTACTTGAATATGCTTACCAAATTTGGAGTCCATACTTCGTGAAGGATACGAATATGCTTGAAAAGGTGAAACGCAGGGCAACGAAAATGGTATATGGATTACGTAACATGCCATATGAACAAAGGCTTAGATGTCTTGGCTTGACAACTCTGGAGCAAAGAAGACAGCGTGGCGACCTCATTGAAACTTATAAGATCCAACATGATTGTTATGACGTACCAGAATTAAAAAAAAACCGGCCAAGTGCGAGTCGGACTCGCGCACCGAGGGTTCCATACAAACCTATAACAAGCAAAATTTGTAGTATGTTTATTACTTATTTCAATTTACTACCTCTACGCGTTTACGAGGAAAAAGGTAGTAAGTTTAAAATTTCAAAAAATATTTTTTGTATGATTTTACTAAAAATGTCTACTTTTCGTAATTTTTCCTTTGTCTGTGCTATATGAAGTTTCTTCGTGCCAAGTTTCAAGTTTCTGAGTTTACGGGAAATACCCTTTAGGTTTTGCGTTTCTTGCGAGTACTCAGTTTCAAAATATGCGACTTAAATTGCTATTTCTTTTGATTGCTTTCACATAAAAGTTTAGTTTTGCTACATCGGAAAGGTCCTATAGCCCTGAGTATTTAACATGAATTTCAATTTAATACCTCCACGCGTTTACGAGGAAAAAGGTAGTAAGTTTAAAATTTCAAAAAATATTTTTTGTATGATTTTACTGAAAATGTCTACTTTTTGTAATTTTTCCTTTGTCTGTGATATATGAAGTTTTTTCTTGCCAAGTTTCAAGTTTCTGAGTTTACGGGAAGTACCCTTTAGGTTTTGAGTTTCTTGCGAGTACTCAGTTTCAAAATAAGCGACTTAAATTGCAATTTCTTTTGATTGCGTTGACATAAAAGTTTGGTTTTGCTACATTAAAAAGGTCTTATAGCGCTGAGTATTTGACATGAATTTCAATTTAATACCTCCACGCGTTTACGAGGAAAAAGGTAGTAAGTTTAAAATTAAAAAAAATATTTTTTTTGTATGATTTTACTAAAAATGTCTACTTTTTGTAATTTTTCCATTGTCTATGCTATATGACGTTGCTTCGTGCCAAATTTCAAGTTTCTGAGTTCACGGGAAGTACCCCGTAGGTTTTGCAAGTGCCGAAAAACTCTAAAATTTGCAGCATAAACGACTGTATCTTTTGATTGCGTTGGCTTTTAAGTTTGATTTTTTCACAGTTTCAAGGAACAATAGACCTGAGTATTTGATATAAATTTCAGCTTGATACCTCCACGCGTTCCAGAGAAAAATGGTCTTGACAGACAGACAGACAGACAGACAGACAGACAGACAGACAGACAGACAGACGGACAACAAAGTGATCCTATAAGGGTTCCGTTTTTTCCTTTCGAGGTACGGAACTCTAAAAACATGTTTATTATGAGTAGGCATCATCGTCTGAGAGGCCATAGCTTAAAAATTAACCGAGGACCCAGCGCAAGCAATCCTAGAAAACACTTTTTATGCAATCGAGTTGTGCGCGAGTGGAATAAATTACCAGAGACAGTGATAAGTGCCCCCTCAGTGAACAGTTTTAAAAACAGACTAGATAAACGTTTGAAATCAAAAATAATTTAACTTTATGCTTATAAACAAGTGCAGTGATATACACGCATCAGCTCATAGCTGCTAGTGTATTAAACAATATAATAATATAATAATAATAATATTTGAAACTATCCCAATATATGTATTTGCTATATAACAGAAATATAAAACTAAAGTTAAGTCAATAAATAAGTGGTGTCCCCATACAAAAAACTTGTAATACGCGCTAAACGACCGGCCAACGGTGTGTCGTCGGCGGCGCGCGACACCACATAATTATATGTACACAGAACAGAAGTAAATTTACATAAAACCGCTTCCGAGCAACACATAAAACATAGGCACCGCTTACGAATACCGATTTAGTTATTTATTGTTTTATTACATTTATGTTCATCCTGTTTCTTTCTCAACGATGAATTAAATGATTGTTATACTATAACCACAAACGTTCTTCGTGACTAAACCAGTAATAGTATAAAAGTGAAGTACATACATGAGATTCAATGAATAAATAAATATACTTTATACAACCCGTTCGCTATAAGAGAGAATGTAGACATTAGCATAAAAAAGAAAACCATGCAGCGGAAACGCAAGAAAAAACGTTAAATCTCAATACCTGCGTAGTTTTCTTTACAAAAAGTAATGATATCCCACCAAAAACATAAATGTAAAAAAGGAGAGCCAAGTTCAATACAAAAATTATGCTTGGCTGTGGGCTTCGCCGCAAAAAGAATGGAGATCTAAATGAGTGCCAAGTTCTATGCAAAATCTAAATATGTATTTATAGGAACAAAATAACATTATGAACAAGTATTAAACACTATTTCTTTGCTTTATTGGATACCTATAACAATTGCTGTTATTTAAAAATATGAGATCTTAAAGTAGCTTAGATTTGACTTGGCCAGTTTTTATCAAAATTAAAAAAAATATATATATGTTGAATAACATTATAAAATGACCGATGTAATGAAAACTGGCCAAGTCAAATCTAACCTACTTTAAGATCTCACATTTTTAAATAACAGCAATTTTTATAGGTATCCAATAAAGCAAAGAAATAGTGTTTAATACTTGTTCATAATGTTATTTTGTTCCTATAAATACATATTTGGATTCTGCATAGAACTTGGCACTCATTTAGATCTCCATTCGTTTTGCGGCGAAGCCCACCGCCAAGCATAATTTTTGTATTGAACTTGGCTCTCCTTTTTTACATTTATGTTTTTGGTGGCATTACATTATACGTCCTTTGGCACGGCACTACTTTCCCCCAACAGAAACTTTCGGCAAAACGATCCCAGGTGTAGAGAATTTCGGAGGAACGCAATTTTATTTAGATATTGGCAGTTCAAGTTTTATACGATCCTTGCCCACGCATACCAGTAGTAACTGCCGTTGTAAAACTAGTATAATTTTGAACTTTATTGCACAAGTATACGGTACAAAATTGTATGAGTTTTCAATTGTCTGTTACTGCTCTTAGTGCAGTCTAATTACGAATTATTGGTCTGCCGCTAAGGTTAATTGTCAGATAAAATGGAGGCAATTTTATTAAATTAAGGATTAGGTACTAGTTAAAAGCTAGCCTACTTGTGTAAAATCTAATTTATTAGATAGATAGATAGATAGATAAAAGATTTATTTGAATTCTGCAACACACAACAGCAAAGTACAACAATAACACAAAGAATCATTTGAAAAAGTAAAAATAAAATGTAACAAAACATGAGATGAGGTGAGGTAGTGTGCGTTGCAGCAAAACAAAAGGGTTCACAGCTCAGCTTTACGCTTCACTCTTTCGAGCAAAGCACTGATAATTCTGCTGAAACCCAGGCCACATTAGTTTCAACTGAAACTATATAAAAAGGTAGGTACTCGAAGGCGCAAAATGTATTTACGTTAATACTTGTAGGTAGGTATACAAAGTGGTGTATAATGTGCAATGTGTGATAGTGCGTGTGTTGTGCAATAGTGTAAAATAAGTATCTTGAAATTAGTACAGTGTAATACATATACATAATATATAAATCAACAAATAATAAAAATATAAAATGGACGAAAATGGTGTGAAACTTGACCAAGTCATAATTTAGACTCTGAAATCCGCAACCAAATAACCGTAAGGTATCCCTGTTTTTTGTTTTTCCAAAAGTATCATTTTGAAATGGTGTTTGAAAGATAGTTTGGTTTTCAACCGCCTTACAGGTGGAGGGATGTCATTCCAGCATTTGGTTGCTAGATATCGGAAGCATCCCGTGAAAGCAGCCGTTCTATGAAGGTGCATTTCTAAAAGGCAACGCCGAGTAGACCTAGTGCCGTGACGATTATGAAATTTAGATATATTTATTTCAGAATAGAGGTACTCGGGTGTTTTAGAGTTTAGAACGCCAAAGAGGAGACATGCAAGGTGTAGATGTCTACGAGAAGACATGTTCAGCATGGACGATTTGTTTAAATATGGCGTGATGTCGCTTCTTGGAGGGATAGAATAACAAAACCTATACTCGTAGCATGCGTTTTGGACTCTCTGTATTAAGCGACGAAAATGGACGAATATAAAATGGACGAAAATGGTGTGAAACTTGACCAAGTCATAATTTAGACTCTGAAATCCGCAACCAAATAACCGTAAGGTATCCCTGTTTTTTGTTTTTCCAAAAGTATCATTTTGAAATGGTGTTTCAAAGATAGTTTGGTTTTCAACCGCCTTACAGGTGGAGGGATGTCATTCGAGCATTTGGTTGCGAGATATTGGAAGCATCCCGTGAAAGCAGCCGTTCTATGAAGGTGCATTTCTAAAAGACAAGACCTAGTGCCGTGACGATTATGAAATTTAGATATATTTATTTTAGAATAAAGGTACTCGGGTGTTTTAGAGTTTAGAACGCCAAAGAGGAGACATGCAAGGTGTAGATGTCTACGAGAAGACATGTTCAGCATGGACGATTTGTTTAAATATGGCGTGATGTGACTTCTTGGAGGGATAGAATAACAAAACCTATACTCGTAGCATGCGTTTTGGACTCTCTGTATTAAGCGACGAGTTTTCTGTTGCAGACGTGGACCGTAAACTACATCACCGTAATTAAGCTTTGAGAGAACCAGCGATTCACATAAGATTATGCGGACCTTTTCACATAAGAGATTTCTTATCCGGTACAAAATCTTTAAACGGAAAAAACTCGATTTTAATAATTCTCCAACGTGATTCTCAAACCTCAATTGACTATCGATGACTATACCCAGGTTTCTGGCCTCTGATACCCTTTCAATTGGTGATCCTTTTATATTTATTTGAGGGTCACCGCTTATGATTCGTGAAACCTGTAATTTTGTACCCATAATCATGTATTTTGATTTGAGAGGGTTCAATAACAGACAGTTTCCTTCAGTCCAGGAAGAGATGTTATTAAGATCGTCATTAATTTTTGTGATTGAGTCGGCAAAATCATTAGGGCGAGCTGAACATCATCTGCATACAAATGATATTTACAGTGCTGAATAGCCTTGGTTATATCAGCACTATAAATAATGAAAAGTAAAGGACCCAGTATCGAACCTTGAGGGACACCTCGAGTTACCGGCCTAGCATCAGATACCAAAAACGCGCCATCTTCTTTACATATTTTAACTGACTGCGTACGTCTATCAAGATAACTTTTAAACCACGCGAGTGACTTAGATTCTACGCCATAATATATCAATTTGGAGAGTAACAAATCGGTATTTATGCAGTCAAATGCGCGAGAAAAATCCAACAGCACTAAACACGTGCCTTTGCCTGAGTCTTGTTCAGAAATAATATTGTCAACAACGTCAATCAAGGCGGTCGTCGTCCCCATACCTCTACGAAAACCTGACTGTAATTGAGGCAGAATTCTGTTGTTATCTACGTATTTGTATAATTGTTCATAGACAGCCTTTTCTAATATTTTTGAAAGAAAAGGTCAAATACTTATAGGCCTGAGCTCATTAAGTTCACGTGGTTTATCAACCTTGGGCAACGGTGTTACTACGGCAGATTTCCACAATGACGGCACCTCACCAGTCAAAATTGATCTATTAACGATGGCTGTTATTACTGCCAGGGTGCGCGGAAGAGTGAGCAGCACCATATCTCTACTAATTCCATCTACGCCAACTGAATTAGTAGCAATAGATAATAAGTATTTGCCTACTTCTTGCTCGTCGACTGGCTTCAAGCTGAACGACGATTGACCATAACGATGCTGTTCAAAATCCAACAAGGTAGAAAGCGAAACATGACTATTACCTGGTACATTTAGGAAGCTATCATTGATCAAATTTGGGTCATTAAAATGATCTGGTAGACGGTCTCGATTATTAGAGTCCGTCAAAACAGATTTTTTAAGATTAAGCCAGAGTGTTTTAGAGTCCTTGTTATAAGCATTTATGTGAAAATTATAATATGCCTTTTTTTCATTAGAGATGCTCTGTACAACAAGATTTTTTAAGTCTTTGTAGTATTGTTTATGTACTTCCGATTTCGTAGCCCGGTATGCAAGATGAGCCTCGTTGCGCTTGTCAATCATGATTTTAATTGTTTCGGTGACCCACGGTAAATTATTGTTACGTCTAATTGTGAAAGTTTTTATAGGTGCATATATGTCAAATAAAAGTCAACAATAGACAATTAAAAGCGTCAACCATACACTCCACGCTATCCATTTTTAAAACAGACTCCCAGTCCAAATCCTGAAGATCCCTATTAAATGCAGCTAGATCGATATCTTTGATAGGCCTACTGGTAAACTTTTTCGGTACTATTTTCGGCCGCTTTATAGGTAGTGTAATATTTACCATGGCATGACCAAGAGAGCCAGTTATGTTAGAAACGCATACATCGGTGACAGGCGCGTTAGTACAAATAACGTCGAGAAGCGTTTCATTGTCTACAGAAAAGTGAGTAGGCGTCATTACCACTTGCTTTAAACCTAAGTAGCTAAGAAAGCATGTAAACTTCGATGTGTTACTATTTGTTGTGTCTAACATATTGATATTAAAATCACCGAGCAAAACAACATAATCATGTCTGGAAAAGTATGTTACGGATTCGGTAAGGGCGTCAAAAACCACATCCACGTTAATCCAATTTGGACGGTATGCTGTACCTATTATGTAACTACGTTTATTGAGTGACACAGATAACCATAGTTGTTCGATGTTAGCAATAGGGTGGGTAGATCGGCGCGCCCGCACGCTGGATTTAATGTAGAATCCTACCCCGCCGCCGCGGCCTCCGCGCATCGAAGTCGGCCGCGGAGCATTTATAAATTTATATCCGGGGACATTCGGAGCTCGCCTTTGTTCACCCTGTCTGATCCAGGTCTCGCAAATTGCAACAATATCAGCGTCAAATTTTTTCATAGCCACTAAGAAGTCATCTTGTCCTGTTGCTAAAGATCCCGGGTTGTAAAGGGCTAATTTAATAAATTTAGTTTTAGACACAATAGTGGGTGTAGTTAAGTGTTGACATACATATGTACAAGTACGAACGGCAACAGGGGCAATTGCCCCCCCCCCCCCCCCTTGCCCCTGAAACGTAAACCTCGTATAGTACGGGGCCCATTCGTGCGGACCGCGAGATATTTTGTGAAGGAAAGTGCCCCCCCTGAACGAAATCCTGGATCCGCGGTTCTTTCAGGGTTCCGTAGCCAAAATGGCAAAAACGGAACCCAAACTATAAGACGGATTTTAATAAAATTTAGAGATAGGGTGTATTTTGTATGCCACTGTGCCCGCTATTTAGTTTTGTAGTAAAATTGCAGAAAAAAATATTATAGGACGTTCCATACATGTAACTTAATTACAAAAAAATACTAAATATCAACATATTGCACATCAATTGGTCTTTAAAAATACAAAATAGGTCTTTAAAAATGACAACATTGTGTAAAAGTGAATATTTTCAGAAATAATCACTCCGAAAGTAAGAAAAATTGCGTCCCCCCGTAACTTTTGAACCGTAAAAAAATTGAAAAGATGCCTTTTATCACATTCTTTCTACGAAAATTGTTTTGTACATTATCGGTCTAGCCGTTTTTGAATGATCTCCAAAAAACTTCTTCCATACCCACCAGATACGACCTTTTGGTATTTGTTTGGTTCTTATTCCATTGAAGGAACGGAAACCTTCATTATGCGTGGTCCGACACGTACTTGGCCGGTTTTTATTTTTAATGTTAATAGTATCGGTTCGATTGGCTTGTTCAGATTCAGGATGATCTTCCATCCATCCCTGTGATCCATCTTGCTATCAATTGGTTATTAAGTTCATGTCAAGTACATATCAAAATGAGATTGCTTAACGTCAATACGATGCTTCAAACATTTATTGTCAAAATCATACGTTCTTTAGATGTCAGTTCGGTAGTAAACGAAGATCATTTTGTGAATCCGTAACAAATCCTGGTTTTTAATTTAGAATATCCCACAATTGATAATTGAGTACCTACATCAAATCTCTATCACGGTTTTGACATCGTCGATATACCTCGTAATTTGAAAACAAAAATATGCTTGATAAATAAACTATCGAGGGCGGAAAAATATCACTTTTACATTACAAATAAAATAAATAAATAATAAATAATAACTTGCTTAAAGTACATGCAAAATAAATTTAATTTGTACATTTAAAATGGGATTTATTTATTTATTTATTTATGAAGAGATAATTACGAGTACTTTAAGTTAAGTTGTAAACCCAGAGTAGAAAACTCTATATTTCGAATGCGGGGAAAGTAAAGTACTTACATTTTTTTATAAATCCAATAATAAACTTTGTTATCAAATTTAAACATACGAACGCTATAAAATATAACGGTTACACTCACGTCACTTCAGTCTTAGTGCTTAAAGACGGAGACCTAGGCTCTCCGAAACATGTCGCGCGAAGTGACTAAAGTGACGTGAGTGTAACCGTTATATTAAATTTTATCGTAAACTTTTTTCTTTGTAGAACGGTCACAAACTATTGTAACCGTACAATCTTATTTGTAGGGTCATAAGAGCGTGTTCACATATTTTTGCGGTCTAATACTAAAGATACTATCTTCAAGGAAGACCGCAAAAATATGTGAACACGCTCTTATGGCCCTACAAATAAGATTGTGTCAGATATGTTTCCGGCCTTCAATGAAGTAGATACTATTGCAGATTGTAAAACTTCATGAGGTAACCCTTTACAATTGAGACAAAATAATCGTCTTTTATCCTATGATATATAATAATGACAGATGGTTTACGGACGCTCCAAAAGTGAAGCACTTAAAATGAGTGATTTCAAACAATTATCGCTAGCCGCGCACCGGCCGGCGTGAGATGCGGACGTGCCAATGAGCTCCCGTCACCCGCGCCGCGTGAGAAAGAGACAAACTGTAATTTTCTAACAATGAGAGTGACAAAGACGTAATGACTGTCAAAATAGATAAACAACAGAATCGTTGCTAGGTTATGAAATAACCCTGGAAGTATTTTTTCTGCTCATTTTGTTAGAATATAACCCATCCATAGTAAATATCATTGCGTTTATCGAATCAGTTAAATATCAAAAAGGAAATCATACAACAAATCAATTGTGTAGGTACAAGATTAGCTTTCCAAATTGTATTAAAAGTTAAATACACTGGAACAGATATATCGCCCAGTGGCGAAGCATAATATCACTTTCAGCTTCATATTTGAATAAATAAATATTATGGGACAATCTTACACAAATCAACCTAGTCCAACGGTTAGCTCAATAAGGCTTGTGTTGTGGGTACTAGGCGATGATATATATATATATATATATTATAAAGATATAGATAAATACTTAAATACATAGAAAACATCCATAACTCAGGAACAAATATCCGTGATAAACACACAAATAAATGCCCTGACCAGGATTCAAACCCGGGACCTCCTGCTTCATAGGCGGGGTCACTACCGACTAGGCTAGGAGGCCGTTGAATAATGAGTAATGACTGACGTTCAAGCCATTATAGATGAAAACAAATTATTGTATAATATTTAAGTAAGTAAGTAAATATTGTTTATTGCACCAAAAATACAAGAATAATAAAAATATTTTTTTACAATAAACTTAGAATAAGGTAACAACAGGCGGTCTTATCGCTAAAAAGCGATCTCTCCCAGACATCCTTTGGGTAGCAGGAAATGAAGAATTAATTTAAAATAACAGGTAGTGCAAAGAATTTAAAGTAAAGAGAGCAAATTATACACCAACACAATATGACTCCTGACTCAATATGACAAACTCCTACAAATTTTTAAATAAATATTAAAAACTAACTAAAAATACATAAAACATAAAATATCATACTTATATATACATATATACATATAAGTTATACCACATACAATATATACATACACATAATGTATTGGCAAATTAAGGTAGAGACAAATAATAGAGTTTCAACTGATTTTTAAAAGAGGGAAGAGATTTCGCTAGTCTTATATCCACGGGCAAAGCATTCCACAAGCGAACACCGTGGGAGGTGTTGAGTATTTGTACATACTCAATTGTCCAATTTCAGTCAAAATGGATCTATTAATCATTTTCGGTAAAATTTTGTATTGGGAAAATTATCTAAATATTATCATACTTCAAAATATAGCGTAGTTGTACTTACCTGCGATATTCTGTAATATGTATAAAGTAACGATGATGACTTTTTTTGTAACCTTTACGACTACGTACCTATTCTTACCTAAGTGTAGTTAATAATAAATAAATCTCTACAGATATCTTTTGATAAAAAAGTCAATCATATAATGATTTTATAATCAAAATTAGAAAATTTGCCTACTACGAATACATCAATAACCATTTATATCATCAGTACATCAATACGTCACGTCAATAAAGTAAAATCTAAACGTCAATATCCTAAAAGCAACAGATGACTATCGTTCGCTTTGAAATTTAAAACCGAAAAAACGCCAAAGACATTCCATTTTCAAAATTCTTTCGCACCAACCTGATCGCAAGACTTGTTGATGTGATATGAGCTCTATTCGTATGTTCAAACAAGTGGTTTTTGCGTGGCGGGCGAGCGAGCGGCCGCCCCGCGCCTGGTCGGGTAAGGACTGAGGGTTGGCAGTTGGTTGAGGTGTTTTGTGACTGGATTGATGTGGGAGAGAGAGGTTGTATACAGGATGTGGCTTTTAAGGCGAAGATTAAATATGTATTTTTATTTAAATTTTATTTACCTACACAAAAAAGTGTATATACAAGAGGTGGAACTAATTCTATACTTTCTACTAGTCAACTTTTGGTTCTAACGGAAACTTGTAGTTGGTGCAGAATCTGTTTTATTTTATTTCTTACGTTATTCTAGGAAAAATTATGATTTCAAATATAAAATGTAATAGGATAAGAATAGCACCCATTGAAATTTTCTAAAAGTGTGTTTTATATTGTGGTTTAAAAAAAATACATCATTGTGTGTGTTTCTCGTTTCACCATACAAACACTGCCTTTATCGGAATAAAATAATAATGGAATTTAGTAACAAAATAACCCGTTTTCAATGCTCTCGAAGTCGAGTTAAAGCAAAATCGGCCATCAAATCTGATAAAAAAGAGAAAAAGATAAAATAAATGTAAAATAAATGGAAATCCTGATTCACTTTTACATTATGAAACCTGACAATCCTTTAAATCAAAACAACACCCCACGCGCGAAAACGCGCTTGCGTGCTGCCAGTTCAAATTTGGAAACTATTTCATCACAATTTTCCAATCAAATATGGACCTTAACTTAACTTATTAAAGTCTGTTTTAGATCGCATACATTCAAGGGAGCCTGAAATATGTGCTAACAACAGAACGTAGCATCAGTAGTTACAATAAATTAAAATTAATTCTTAAGTCAATTACATAAAGCTCATTTCTAATTATCAAATTAAAATATTAACAGGAAAATTCGGAAACAAATAGAGCTTTTAGTGTCTTCGGATTGCAGTTTATTTATTTTAAACTTTGTTATGTCCTGTTTACGGTTTAATTTTGTTTGTGTAACTGTGGTCTTAAGGTGTTTTTTCGTTTTGTGAGTTTAAGTAAGACATTATTTTCAGTTGGTCTCCCTTGCGAATTGATAATACTTTTATAGATTTCTTATCCCCTGGTACTTTGACGCTGTTAAATTTGGGTTAACGGATTTTTTTCTCTGACTGAAAAAAGTTTTTGTTATCTAGTTTTTTTTTACCACGACGGTGGCAAACAAGCATACGGCCCGCCTGATTGTAAGCAGCTACCGTAGCCTATGGACGCCTGCAACTCCTCTGGAGTGCGCGTTGCCGACCCTTTACAAAAAGGAGGATTTACTGTGTTGACGGCTAAAGGAACAAGAGGGTCCCTCACCGTCAACACACTGGGTCCTCTTTGAGCTCTTTGGCAACCTTACTCAGCAGCAGAAACACAACAATATAAGTGAGGTCTAGCTAGTGCTATTTATTGGCTGTTGCTTTCTGTAAGGTGGAGGTACTTCCCCAGTCGGGCTCTGCTCCAGATTTGAGCGAGATGAGTCCAGAGCTCGGATTTTTCACGGCAAAACAAAACACTAGCGTAATTTAGCCAGTGCTTGAAATATTATTTTATCGACACCTATCGAGTCTTACTAGAGTATATGACAGGTATTGCCTCAGTACATTTTTTCTTTTTTTATTCGATGGTACACCTATCAGTGTGAATGTCAAAATTTAAAAACTAACAAACGTGCGAAAATTTCGATGCGAAGACTTACTAGAGCTCAAAATCAATATTTTTGACCAGTCTAAGGTGACCTACTGGGGGTTAGAAGGTTGTGCATTAATTACCGGACATCCTGTATAAGTAATAAAATAACTTTTCATTTTAGCTTTGCCATAGTCGAGCAACAAAGAGGTAGGTCTGCATGTACAACTTAGAACGAAGTAACTATACCACCTCATTTAAAATGATAGAAACGACTGCAAATTTCATCTCACATGACATATGACATTCACACTTTAACTGTCATTTCATTACGTGTAAAACGTAAATTGCATCTAGGTATTATTTATTTCGCAACGCATTGAATCCGACGTGTTGGATATACGTATAATAACTTAATATTGCAAGGTATCAATTAATACAAAAATGAGTAATGTACAAGATCGGATCAAAACGTGGATTGAAAATCACCCTGAGTTAGTCTATAATGAAGTGACCTACACTATATACTGCTCTATGTGCGATATGCATCTAAAACTGAAGAAATGCAATATTGAGAATCATGTGAAAAGCAACCGCCACAATTACCGTTCGGGGCAACCAAATAGGAAACATCAATTTTATTTCGATTTAATTATTTTTCTTATTTCATGCAACATACCATGGGCAACAGTCAACAACAATAATTTTCGTCATTTTTTAAACAAGTATTTATGTTGCGACTGCTCTATGACTTCTTTACCGGACGAATCGACCCTGCGAAAAAATCGACCTGCTGTGACCAATTATTTTTTTTTATTTATTTTTTTTTTCTTTTTTTTTAGGTAATTATTAATTTATATTAGGTACAGGATAAAACTTAAATAAACTATGTAAATAAACTAAAATTAAATTATTATTTGTGGATATCTATAGACGAAACACCAGATTTCATGGGAAAATGTGTGACAAACGTGGTGATTCGGTCTTTGCAAAAAAAATTGTTCTAAGCAATTTTATCTTTTGGGGTCGAAGGTTTTAGAGAAGGTAAATGGGGAAACAATAGCAAACCTAATAATAAACCAATTAAAATTTTTGTTTCAAAATTCTTTCAATGATAACGTAAACAATTTGCTTTTACTTTGCACAGATAGTGCCGCATATATGCTTAAAGCCGGTCGTATTTTAAAAGCAACGTTTCCTCGTATGAAACACCTTACGTGTTTAGCTCATGGTCTGCACCGGGTTGCCGAAGAAGTGCGAGATAATTTCAAAGGTGTGGATGGGTTGATATCGAATGTCAAAAAGATATTCCTAAAATCTCCAGAGCGTGTACGCCTTTTTAAGGCAAAATATCCGTCCATTCCCCTACCTCCCGAGCCAATTATCACCAGATGGGGAACTTGGATATCTGCTGCGGTATATTACGCTCAATACTATGAGCAAATACGTGATGTCGTCTCCATACTTGCTAATGACTCGGCAGCTATAAGAGCTGCAAAAAAATGTTTTCAAACACGCAAACTACGACCGGAGTTAAATTTCATTCGCGACAACTACGAAGTAATAGCCTCTTCAATAGAACAATTGCAATGTTCGACTTTATCCATTGCGGAATCCTTCCTCATTCTGGATACTGTTCGTTGCTACGTAAACTGGAGTAAACTTTTACCAGTGATACGTAAATTTGAAGCCGTGCTCGAACGAAATCCTGATTACGAAATTTTAAGAGACATATCTGAAAATATTACCCGAACTGATAATGAATTCTATAAATTTGCTCCCTTGACGTCAACTGAAGTTGAACGTACATTTAGTGTACATAAATGGATTTATAGTGATAAACGCAACTGTTTACTCCCAGAGAATGTTGAAAAGATAATGATCATCTACTCCTATCACTATTACCCAAATAAAATGTGTTGTGCTGCTGTGTGTACTGACGTAGATTTTGAAGAAGAAATTGCGTCTGTTTCTAATATATAGTAACTTTATACAAATGTTTTTATTAGTTTTATTACATATTAATTTTATTTGGTGACTTTTATTTCTTCTAGTTCTGAATTATCGATATCGATAAAATAATATTTCAAGCACTGGCTAAATTACGCTAGTGTTTTGTTTTGCCGTGAAAAATCCGAGCTCTGGAGATGACATTCGCTGTGCTGTGCCCTACCACACATAGCGAGATGACATTCGCAGTACCCATACCTCTCTTTTTGGACGTAGTTTAAGGACATACCCGGGTCCGGATGTAGTTTAAGGACATATCCGGGTCCAGAAGATATCCGGGTCCAAATAGTAGTAGTTTAGGTAGTTTAACTAGTTCGGGTAGTTTGATTTATCCTGTAGCCTAAACGCTTGATACCATTGATGGCCTAACATATCAACTGTGTTTATTCGGTTGTAAATTAGGATAAAAATATCATAAATAGGTGTTTTGGAGATCCTGGTCGGCAAAAACAATAGGATACTTTTGGTCATATTAATCTGAGCAAGCCTCTCAATAATATGTACGCAACTGTAAAATAATAAATATCTGCACTAATATGATGTATACTTTTCTATCTTCTTCCTCCTAGCGTTGGTCACGGCTTGGGGTCCGCTTGACAACCTAATCCCAAGAATTGGCGTAGGCACTAGTTTTTACGAAAGCGATTGCCATCTGACCTTCCAACCCAGAGGGGAAACTAGTCCTTATCGGGATTAGGTCCGGTTTCCTTACGATGTTTTCCTTCAACGAAAAGCGACTTCTGAAAAACTCAGTGGATGGGAGCCGGGGTTTGAACCCGAGACCTCCGGATTGAAAGTCGGACGTCTTACGGCCAGGCTACCAGCGCTCTATATTATAATTTTCTATGTAGGTACATTTATTTTCGAAGCCCGGGAATGCTCATATATTTATGAACTAGCTGTGCCCGCGGCTCCGCCCGCGTGGAATTCGGTCTGTGTCAGTAAGCGGCTAATTCACCCCTAATTTCTCTCCCGCTACCCTGGAGGCGGAACTTGAAGTAAAGTTGACAGATGGATACGCTAGAGGACAGTAGTCCTAATAAAATATTTTACAATTACCACTAAATGAACTACACTCATAAATGTATACTATTTTTTATTATATTTGTTTTTGGCATGATTTAAACGACATAGAGAGTAGTAGGTGTATATCGGACGATACAGGACCACTTTTGTATTTATACCTTCATGTCCACGGCAAATATCATCCCTTTTTTTTTTATTTCATCATTTCCGCGCCCGCTCGCCGCGCCGCGCGCACGCACTCACAGCTCCGTATACGCAGCCGACATGCCGCGTTGAGCCCAGCTCCGCGAGCACATTTCGCCGTTAGTGAGAATCTCAACACCCTTGCCGCGTAGAGCCCCGCTCCGTGTGCCGGATTTCAGTGCAATGACACCTAATACTTACGAGACAGTGACTCTAAAACCATCAACCTCACGCCCAGTTTACGAGAACACGGGCCATTGTGTTTAGTGACTATAAGTGCAGTTAATTATCCAATTGCTCAGTGTACGTTACAATATCGGATTTACCAATACCACGGGTAAGTGACTGTGTTTTCTAACCCCATTACTGTAAGTGTGATGTCAATACTAACCCATTAATTGTTAAAAATGTCTAACATTTACGGTTCGCTGGCCAGTATAGGCTGTAACCCAATTAATAATGCAAATTTGTTGGAATGGCTGACAAGGGAAGATCCGACCCTCGCCAAACGATATATTGAACAACAGGCCGCGCTCAACAAAAAGCAAGCGGTCAGTCACTCGGCCAACCAGCCCTCCTCGGGCACGGGTCTCAAAGACCTCACAGGCTCTCAATCTAAACTAAAAACAAAGCTCAAAACCAAAATAGGTAATATTAGCCGGTCAAATTCAAGGGGCCCCAGCCCGCTCAGAGGACTTAGCCCCCTCAACAAAAATAAACAGGGCGACCCGAAACACCCTCTTAAAAACGCTGAACGCTTTAAAGGCGCCATCATTCAAGCGATAGACAGTCTATCCCCCCCCCTCCCCACGGGCACTCCCGCCCCCTCCCCAGACGATCCCACAATATTGAGCAATGACAGCTCGTTACCCTTGGGACAAAATACAGCCGACAGTGAGCTCCCACTCGGACAGAACCCCTTTGAGTCCCTCCAGAGGGACTCCGACGGCTCCGATATGGAGTATGAAGACCTCCCCTCTGAAACTGAATATGGTAACCCCTCCCAATTTGACACAAACGGAACCTTCCAACCCGTCAAAAATAGGAAAAATAATAGGAAGGCGAGGAAGACGGCCGCCGCCGCCATCGCGGCGGCCGCCGTCCCCCTCGCCCCCACGACATCGCCCCTCCCTCACTTCCGACAGCTTCACAGCCAAACGGTGCTACCATTTACGCCTATCCTCATAACGGGACCGTCCCACAGACCTCCGATAACCATTCCAACTCTCTAACAAACACCCAACACGACTCCTCCCAAAACCCGGACCTACACCAAATTATTCCGCCAAACAGGCCCCTCAGGCCCCCAATCATTCTTATGAAGGACAAGAGTAGATGGCTCTCCATTTCCGGAGAGGCGACCAGACTGGGTATGGGCTGGGTCAGCGCCACCCCAGTCCCACCAAAACCATATAACCCCGGTGGTATCGCAATCACCACACAAAACGCCGACCAGTACCGCGCCTGGACCAAGCTACTAGTAAATGGTTATGATACAGGCCATTTCAACGATGGCACTAAACTAATAGCTGTAATTAAACGCCTCCCAATTGAGATAGGCGAGGACGACGTCCTCGATGACCTACGTTCCAAACAATACCCCATCCTTGAGGTACACCGTATGCGCAGGGCCCGCGGGCACGCCCCTACAACCGCTGTCCAAGTGGTACTCTCCAGAACACTAAAAGGTATGGATATATTCAACCTGACGTCACTCTGTGGCCTGAGCGGCCTCAGAGTAGAAAGACTCAGACGGGATGGAAAAATGGCCCGCTGTAATAATTGTCAATTCTGGGGTCACTCTTCGAAGTACTGCACTAACCCCGCAAGGTGCGCTAAGTGCCCCCTCCCCCATGCCACATCTAAATGCCCTAGACCTAAAGACTCAACCGAGCCGTTCACCTGCACCCTCTGCGGAGGACCCCACACAGCTAGCTACGGGGGCTGCCCCTACGCACCACACAACTGGGACCCCAAACATATCAAAAAACAACCTATTAACAACAACAACTATAGACCAAGGAACGACTGGGCTAAGGGCAACCCATTCAATAACACAAATAGCAACTTAGTACATAATCAACCTGATTTCTCACACAACCCTGCTAACTTCCCTCAATTAGGCAGGCCAAACCACCCAAACATCTACAATAACAACTACCCCAACCACACCCCAACTCAACCCCCTAATCAGAATCAGAGCCTACCCCCCGCCCCACCTTCCCAAAAGTCCCCCTCAGGGCAAATAGGACCAAACCCTCTCTCCTACAACCCCCCCTTCTATAATCAACCAGGCTTAAATCCCACCACCCAGGCCTCTCTAGCCACTAATAAACAAGCAGGCACTAACAATTATATTTATAATAATAATCATATCAATTACAAACAAAACGCCGACCCTCCCACCAATCAATTACGTTACAACCCCATTCGCAAAAACCCAACACATATTCACTCCAAACAACCCCAAATCAACCAATTTAAACAGACACACAGGCCCTCTAATGTCCCCTCCCTAGCTGAGGACATGCGGCTTGCCTTCGACCTCGCCGATGTCGTTGACATTGACGAGGTACGCGCGCTGGCCGCCGAGATCAGAGCCGCCGCTAATAACTCACAGAAAATAAACATATTGGTTCGCTACGCGGGCCTCCTCCGCGCCCTACAAGCCTTTAACAATAATAATAATGGATAGTACGCCCAATAATAGACTGAAACCTAATTCAATTAGGATAGCCACCTTTAACACTAACAGTATTAACGGTAAAAAAGACGAAATAGCCCTATTTTTAAAAGATCACTCCATAGACATACTTTTCATACAGGAATCTTTCTTAAAAGCTAGCCACAGAGACCCAAAGATCTCCAATTACCAACTGGTCAGAAATGACCGACTATGTTGCGACAAAGGCGGAACCCTCATTTATTATCGACGCTCATTTCACGCCTCCCCCATCCCCCTCCCCCCCCCTCAAAAACCTGGAGGTGTCTGGGCTGAGGTTGGCCTTGACTGGTCACAATCCGGTCACGCTATTCTCGGCCTATCTCTCCCCTTCCAAAACCCTACTAAAAAGTGACCTGGAGGCTGTGTTCGGAGTCGACAAATCCGTCATACTGATGGGTGACCTTAACTCCAAGCACAGCATCTGGAACTGTAACATCACCTCCCACAACGGTAGCAATCTCCTTAAATTTACTCAACAGTTAGAAATAGACGTAATAGCTCCCATGGAACCCACTCACTTCCCCACCTGCCTAGAATTCCGCCCCGACATCCTCGACCTAGCCATATTTAAAAACATCTCCCTTAAAATGAATTCCATCAATGTTATACACGAACTCTCCTCCGACCACCGTCCTGTCATCATCTCTCTAGGCCCTGACCCCACCTTCTCCCCTCCCCTCAAAACCATTATAGACTGGGGTAAAATAGAAACCTCGCTCAACGACAAAAACTCCTCTCTACGACATAGGAAAAGAGGGCATCAATGACGTAAAACAAACCGACGCGGCGATCGATACCCTCACCGGGGGCCTACGTGATTTGGTCAACAACTGCTCCTCTCAAATACCCAATGATAACGATAAAAAATGGCGCCTCCCAAACCACCTTAGGGCTCTGGTGAGGCTGAAGAATGCCGCCGTCCGCGCTTACGACTCCTTCCCCTCTCACGAAAATAAAAACGCGGTCAATCGCCTCCAAAAGCACCTGAAGCGTCAGACCGCGGTTTATCGAAATGAGAGGTGGAATAACACTCTATCAGCCATAGAACCCCACCACCAAGCTTTTTGGAAATTAACCAAAGCCCTTAAAACAGATTTAGCGTCATCAATGCCCCCCCTCAACAGAGCCGGAGGCCAATCGCCCGCATTTGAGGATACTGAAAAGGCTGAGTGCCTGGCCGAAAGTCTAGAGGAACAATGCTCCCCTAGTTCCCAACCTGTAGACGACGAGCACATCACCAACGTACACACGTACGTTCGTAATAAACTCTCTGAACCCCTGGACCCGATACCGCTTCCAGTTATTACAGCCACCGAACTCAAGTCCCAAATCAGGCGTCTTAAACCTAGAAAAGCTCCAGGTTCCGATGGAATCCCTAACAAACTTTTAAAACTCTTCCCGGATCAACTCATCACCATTTTACTTCTCATTCTAAACTCAGCCCTCCGCTTCTCCCATTTCCCAGCGCGCTGGAAGGAGGCGGTTGTTATAGGCATCCCAAAACCGGGTAAACCCCGCACTAACCCCACTAGCTATCGACCTATCAGCCTACTCCAGACGCTGGGAAAACTCTATGAAAAGCTTATTCTAACTCGCCTTCTTTCATTTCTCTCCCAACAGGATGTGATCATCCCTGAACAATTCGGCTTCAGGGCTGATCACTCCTGCATCAACCAAGTACACCGCCTTGTGGAACACATTCTCTTCTGGATGTCAGGCTGGGGTCGCTCGATCCCAACTGGAGCGATCTTCTTTGATATAAGCAAAGCATTCGACAGAGTTTGGCACCTAGGCTTGATCTACAAGCTTTTTAACATCGGGGTGCCAAACCGTCTGGTCCACCTACTAACAGACTTCCTTGTCGACCGTAGCTTTGCTTATAGAGTAGAAGGCTCGCTATCCTCCTCACATCCAATAGGGGCTGGTGTTCCGCAGGGCTCCTGTCTCTCACCAACTCTCTTCTCTATCTATATCAATGACATACCTAAGGTCCCTCTCACTAACTATGCACTTTTTGCGGATGACACTGCCATCTATGTTTCATCCCCACGCTTTGAAAGGGTCTGCTCCCTTCTACAGCAAGCTGCCGACGCCCTCGGGCAATGGTGCAAGCTGTGGAGGGTAGAGATGAACCCTGACAAAAGCGTGGGAGTTTTCTTTTCTCGAACTACACCCTATGCTAACCTACTCGCTTCCTTACCCAGTGTCACGCTCTGTGGCAGGCCCATCCCCTGGAAACATGAGGCCAAATACCTGGGCGTGACGCTGGACAAGCGCCTTACTTTTCGAAAACACATCAAAACCGTTAAACTCAAAGCCCAGCTTTACCTAAACCGCCTTCACTGTCTTATCAACTCCAAAAGCCAAATGTCCACTCACAATAAACTTCTACTTTACAAAATCGCAATCAGAACCGTCTTCTCTTATGCCTCTGTGGCCTTCGCCCAGAGCGCACCCACCCACCTCAAATCTTTACAAACACTCCAAAATAAACTCCTTCGTAAAGCTGTAGGCGCACCTTGGTTCCAACGGAACCTGGACCTCCATCGAGACTACAAACTACCCACAGTGAACCAACATTTTAAAACCATCAGCAATCGATACTTCGACAAAGCCGCCGACCACAAAAACGCTCTGATAAGACATGCCGCGGATTACGAGCCAGAGGCTCCGCCTAAGAAAGGCGTGCGCAGGCCGCGGCATGTCTTAACTGACCCTGACGATCCTATCACTCTGACACAAAAACTGGAAGCGGAAATCGACCTCAAACTGGCAGCAAACCGGCCCCCCAACATTAACAACTATAACGCATCCTATAGACCCGATCGGCGCAAACCGACCGGTTATTATAGTACTCGCCCGCATTGGGAAAATAACAGAAAACGTAATTGACATCACACAGGCCCTCAGCCTCTTATTAGACAATTTTAAAAATGTATAAACTTAGCCCAGTTCAACTTATTAAAAAGATCATATAAAAAGAAAATTAAAACAAAAAGAGTACAATCACAAAAAAAAAAAAAAAAAAAATGATTTCAGGCCGCGAGGCTGACACAGTCAACCCGCGTTGTTACTGGCCCATAACTGCGGCCAAACAACCTAATAATAGTCAAAAAAAAAAATATCATCCAGATCGATCCTCCCGTCAAATCAGTTGTCACAAATGCAGAAATTATTTTATTCTATTTTAGGTGCACTTGGAGGGGGGGGGGGGGTCCATGACCCATGCAAATTTAACTCAATCGAGTGTAGTGGCTACCCCCCCCCCCTTTTAGACGTTGAACTTTTATAGGCTACGTATAACCTGGCTGGGGATTTTCTAGAATTGGAATTAGTAATCCTTAATTGGGTGATTTCCGGGATAACAATGAAAAAAAAAAACCGGCCAAGAGCATGTCGAGCGATGCTCAGTGTAGAGTTTCGTAGATGCTGCCCTGTTACAAAACATCCGTTCTAAAGGTCGTTTATTTGGCGGCGCTTACGTCAGTTTACTATTCGGCACTTCCTTTCACTATGCGTTTTTGACTAATAATTCAAAAACGGCTGAACCGATTTTATTCAATATAGTTTTTATTGAAAGTTCTTATCAGGCCTCACCAAATTTCAGCTTTCTAGTGCGAACGGTAACTGAGCTAGACCGCGGACAGACGGACGGACATGGCGATGTAACTGTTACGTAATAAGGCCTAATTATGTACAGAAGCATACACTGCTTTACCTACACACATGTTAAAAATCCATTGAAACCATTAGAATGACCACCATTACACCGCCATGACCAATATTATTGCGCCGGCGGTCGGGGGGGGCGGATTTTCATTACGTTACCGTAGGTAATGAATTTTCATACGTTTTTACCACACTGTCACAGATAATACACTGATGTTACGTTATTGGTTGCAATAATGTTGGTAAATAATTACATACGGTTCCGAACGCGGAATAGAGGATTTATGATATTGGTGTAGATCAAGATATTTATTCGTCAATGTAAGCACATTACAGTGCACTAATGAACGTCAGAGAAAAATAAAATACGTGAGTGTCGTGGAAAGTGTGTGAATCAAGTGCGATTGGAACGAAGTTATGTTACTTAATTTTATTTCATTTTTTACTTTTTCGTAAGTTTTGTGGTTTTAATTTTTTTTGCATTTTTTTAAAATTTTGGAAATTTTGGAAATTTTGGAAATTTTGGAAATTTTGGAAATTTTGGAAATTTTGGAGATTTTGGAAATATTGGAAATTTTGGAAATTTAGAAATTTTAAATTTTTGACATTTTCGAAATTTTTGACATTTTCGACATTTTTAAAATTCTCGACTTTTGAGGTTCTCGACTTTTTTCACTTTTATCACTTTGCCACTTCTCAGTTTCACTACACTTCACTTCACTTTATTCTATTTTATATATTTTTTTTTCATTCCATTTTACATGTTTCTCAATCGTATGGGTGTCGCGTTTTCGTGACGTGACGCTTTTTCGTAACGGTCACGTGACTTTTTTTCGCCTAGGCCCCCATCCGCGAACCGTCCGATAAGGAACTTCGTTCCAAAACTCCACCGGTTCTAACCCTGTAGGTGTATCTCTGGCCCAAGAAGTATTATGAATTTATGACCGAAAAGAAATTCTACGGGACTTATTTTTTTCAAAACAGTAATACATTATTAGATCATAAAGATACAAAATAATGCGTAGTTCTTCAAGAAGACATATCAAAACTGCTTGAGAGACAGATAATGTACCTATTGTTTAATTATAAAGAAAAATAAATCCTAATCTGACTGCTTCACAAAACGTTTGATATGTTTTCCTACCTAAACGGTGTCCTATAAATGTTAGATGATTTTGTAGTAGTTTTTTGGTTTGCTGCAATAACCCTTTGACATTCATGACATTTTCAAATATTTCTTAAGAGCGGGTAAAGGTAAATTTAAAGCATCGACGGGTAACATGTTATAAATATGAACACCTTGACCAAGAAATTACAAATTTCAATACCAACTTTCAACATACAAACTTTCAACCCCCTTTCCACCCCTTCCAGGGTTGATTTTCGAGATGAAAACTGTTCATTATCCTTTCCCGGGACTCAAACTATCTCTACACAAAATTTCATCATTATCCGTTCAGCCGTTAACTAATTAAAAATACTTGGAACGTGTTCTGTTATCGATTCTAAGTATCTCCAGCCAACTTTTTTTCGAATATATTCCATGAACAGACTTTCGACCTTCTTCAGCTTTATTATATGTATAGATAGTTTTTATTGAAAGTACCTTTCAGGCGTCACTTCCATTATTTTTTTCAAATTTTTTGGACCTACGGTTCTAAAGTAAGATGGGGGGGGGGGGGTGTTTGAAGAAGAAACTATCCTTTGTCATTTCTCGAGACCCATACTATCTCTATACCAATTTTCATCTAAATCAGTTCAGCGGTAAAAAAAATTTTCATACCACCTTCCAACCCCCTTTTCACCCCCACAAGGGTTTGAAAACTATCCTATGACGTTTCTCGAGACTCAAATAATCTCCATACTCATTTCTATTTAAATCGTTTCAGCGGTTAAAAATTCTCCATACAAATTTTCAACCCCATTTTCACCCCCACCAGGGTTGATTTTCGGGATTAAAACTATATATTATCCTTTCCCAGGACTCAAACTATATATATCCAAAATTTCATCAAAATCCGTTCAGCCGTTTTCACGTGATGCGCGGTCAAATAAACAGACAAACAGATAAACAGATAAACAGACAAACAGATAAACAGACAAAAATTCTAAAAATTGTTGGTACGTGTTCTGTTATCGATTCTAAGTATCCCCAGACAACTTTTTTTCGATTATCTTCCATGTACAGACTTTCGACCCTCTTCAGCTTTATTATATGTATAGATTCAAATGTTTTAATTTTTATCACATTAAAATGTGGTCTAAGAGCTGGCCACGTCAGATATGACACAATAATGAGAGCAATGAAACCCATCTAGTATGATTGCCATACTATCTTTATTGCTAGATCCGGGCATCTGGCAGCTTTTAATGGGTGGATGTCAGATTGACAGACTAGCAAAGTTTTTGAATTGAAAAAAAGTAATACCGAAATAGGTAAAAACGACAGATGTTATCTTAATTATAGAGGACGGGGCTTATATTATCATTAGAACAGAAAATATTGCGTAATATTTCGGAAACAGAAACAGTAGGCGACAAACTATGAATTACATTATACGTCGTTTTGGACTACTTTCCCCCTTCAGAAACTTTTTCCAATGATATGATCTAATTATTTATATAATTTTTCATAACACGGCATCAAAACCAGAACTCTAGGATTTGTATTCTTAAAGTGCTTTGCATTCTTTGACCTCCACCACTTTACAGCTGCCAGATGTCCGGATCTAGAAATATGCATAGTATAGCAAACTATAACGAGAGGGGTTTCGTCGTTCTCATTATTGTGTCATATCTGACGTGGCTAGTTCTCCGTCTAATACTCCTGGTAGGGTATGCTAAATAAAGGAACATAGATATAAAAAAGCACATATTTTTTGAACAGAAAAGCCGGGTTTCCAAATAGCCCAAGGCATTTAAACATCGAATATCAAATTTACCCCTTTTCACCACCTTTTGTTCCATTGTTCCAATAATTACCAAACCCCGTATGTGGAGCTGTGACTCAGCGACTTTCAGCGTCAAAAATACGTACACACACAGCCTTATCACAAGGGAATAGGGTACAGAATTGTTGAGATATATTTGACTGTAGCTAAACAGCTACGTTAGAACCGAATTTAATTTCATGTTAACAATAGAATGTAGTCAGGAATAATGATTATCGGGGAATAATAAGAAGTCGAAGTAAAAACGTAATTTATAAATTAAACGAGGAATTCATTCATACAATGGGTAACAGCTGGTAATCCTTTTAGGGACATAATTTGAATTATATTCTAATTATAAAAACCAAGAAAAAAATATTTTGACAAGAAAAAAAAATATTTTTGTATGAAGGGTTTGCCGTGCGACGGGTCCCATACAAAAAAAAACTCCTTTTTTTCTTAGTCGCAATCCTGTATAGCTTTAGCCCGGGACTTCCTATTACGATTACGACACGTGCAAAATGGATTTTCTCAAATCTCAAACATGCAATGAAATATTTGTTCTTACGTTTTTTATAAGTGACTAGCTTTTGCCCGCGGCTTCGCTCGCGTTAAATTTGGGGTAACACGGTTCCCCTTTCCTAATTGCCCCCCGGAATGCTCCATACAAACTTCCACCCCCCATTTTAGGGAAGTGGGGGTTTGAAAGAGACAAAAAGTAGCCTTTGTCACTCTCCATCCCTTCAACTATCTTCGCTTAAAAAATCACGTCAATTCGTCGCCCCGTTTTGCCGTGAAAGACGGACAAACAAACAAACACACACATACACTTTCCCATTTATAATATTAGTATAGATACTGCCCTGCTGCGCCGAATGGCGCTATCTCAGAAAAAAAAATGCAAACTTGTTTATACCTTAATTTCTGTATCTTAGAGTTCAATTTCCAAGAGAATTTGATTTTGAAATAGCTTAGCAAGGCAGAATAAGCTCGGAAGTATCCTGTTTCGGACGCGACAACTAGAGGGGACTGTAATGTGATTTCATACAACTTTGCAGGCCTATGTCTGCAAATATGGCGGCCGGTTTCAAGAACAGCTGATATAGATTTTTTACGTGTTGTTTACCTCTAATTTGACTTTATACACGCTCTGTACTGGTTTTCTTTTTGAGGTGTTCAGTAAAGAGTATTCGTATTGTATTGTATTTTATATTTTTTTCTCGTGTGTGAAGTGAGAATAATAATTACAGTTCACGAGTAGACTTAATGCCTTATGAACAGGTATATTTTTTATTTTTAAGTTACATTATTTATTTCATTACATAAGATGGATTACCGGCCTCATATTTTTCATATGCCTTACTCTATAGGGTGTAAAAAAAATAGAAAGAAAGAAGAAAGAAAGAAAATACATTTATTAGCACAAAGGAGAAATGGAATACAACAATTCAGACTTAGATCTAACTTTGCGCTAAATGGTACTCACTCAGCTTGGTGTCACAGAGTGCTCCATATGGCACACTCCACGACGCTGATTTTCAGTGAGGCCCAGACGTACTACCACTAATTATTTACAACTAATTACTGACTAATTACTACAACTAATCATAGGTACATAGATATATTATATATATATATATATATATATTTATAATTTAGACTTAACAACTATAACAGCTATGCTATGCTAAAGCAAAACAGACAAATTTTGGATGTTTGTGTGTATGTGTGACGGTGTGTGTGTGTGTGTGTGTTTGCACGGTTGCCTTACGTAGTGCTCTTTTGTTTAAGCAGCAAGTATTTTTTCAAGTTAGTTTTAAAGGTAAGCAAATACTGGCGATCCGTTTAAATGCTTAATTGGCATCGTATTGCGACTAACAAAAATTAGGCAAACAAATTTGGACGAAAAAAAATTTTTATTGTATGGGACATGTGGTCACGGCCAACTCTCCATGAAAACCTTATTTTTACTGTATGGGACATGTGGTCACGGCCAACTCTCCATAAAAACCCTATTTTTATTGTATGGGACATGTGGTCACGGCCAACTCTCCATAAAAACCCTATTTTTATTGTATGGGACATGTGGTCACGGCCAAATCTCCATAAAAACCCTATTTTTATTGTATGGGACATGTGGTCACGGCCAAATCTCCATAAAAACCCTATTTTTATTGTATGGGACATGTGGTCACGGCCAACTCTCCATAAAAACCCTATTTTTATTGTATGGGACATGTGGTCACGGCCAACTCTCCATAAAAATCCTATTTTTTTTCTAGTCTTTCATAATTAGAACACGATACCAATTATGCCTTTAAAATGATCACCAGTATATTTGTTGCACCCTGTATACCTACTTGCCCAGTAATTCGCGTTTTCCCAGCCGCTGCTGTAATATAGGTACTTAGGTACTACTGTAATCCAGCCGACGCTAATTTGGCCTTCTTTCTTTCCTAAAAGGTAAAGTACGTGCTAATTACATGAAACGTAGACAAGCTGGAATCAAGTCCTAAAGGCGCGCCAGCGCCCTACCTAATTATCCCATTATCTGAGCTGTCAAAAAATAAATTGCCACTCACATCGAGTGTGCTTGAGTCTTCAAGCTACGCCCCGTTTTAGGGTTCCGTAGTGAATTCTCCAGTCGGGTACTTTCTATTTTATTTTATGAAGGATAGGCAGAAAATATGTGACACGCTCTTAACGCACTACAAATAAGAGCGTGTCACTTAGTTTTTCGGCCTTCGTGTAGGAGGATACTATTGCCGGTGACTGTAGATGGCCGAGAAGTGGTAAATCGATTTTTTTTATCAAAATTAGGATATTCATATTCATTTATATTGTACTAGCCTCTTCCCGCGGCTTCGCCCGCGTACTATAAGTACTCAAAGAGGATACGATACCCATGTTGATCTTCAGACTTTGTTACCACATTTGCCCCTGCCATTGCATTTGCCATTTGGGGTTGAATTTTCAAAAAACCTGAAACACGTGTTTACTCATTTATTGTTAAGAATACTCCTGTGAAGTTTCGAATAAAATAGTCTAACAAATCTTGATTCGCCATACAAACTTTGGACCCCCCATTTTACCCCCCTAGGGGTTGAAGTTTGAAAAATACTTTCTTAGTACATTCCTAGACCTTATAAGGAACCTACGTGCCAAATTTGGAATCTCTAGAACCAGCGGTTTGGGCTGTGCGTTGATATGTCAGTCAGTCAGTCAGTCAATCAATCCGTTAGTCAGTCAGTCAGTCAGTTTCTTCTTTTATATATTTAGATTAAACATATGTAAATTACATGAGATCGATGTCAATATTTACATGGATAAAAATTCAAGAATAATACTTACATTCAGGAAGTTATAGCAATTTTACAATAAACAAAAGTAACATACATTTTTAAAGCTCTTCAATGAGAAATTCAGTTATAGAATAATAGGCTTTTGGATTTAAAAAATTGATTTTAGTTTCAAAATAAACCCACGAGTGGAGCGAGCGTTTTTTATATTTCAGGGAATTTTATTATAAAATTGTTGGTCCCAAGACGTGTAATGAGTGGTCAGTTTTTGGTAACCTGTGCGTTGGCCACCTTCCTTACCTTTTTGTTGCTACTTCGCTACAGTACACTCGTTGCTGCAGTATGGCGCGCAGTTGTGGGGGAGGGCCGCGGACTGGCAGCGAGCCTTTCGCTTACAAAGAAGGAAAGTGTTGCAAGTAAGCCGGGATACCTGCGTAAAGGCAGAACTAGGTATTCTGACTTTAAAGAACTAGGTATTCTGACTTTAAAGAACTAGGTATTCTGACTCTGCCTTCAATAGTGATCCAACAGATAACTATTTATGTTCATACCAATCTGTCCCAGTACAAAAAACGTGCCGATCTGCCTCGCTTGCTGCGATACCCAAACCAGCTTCTCCCAGTGGAACGAAGACTGAAAAAGTCCAAGAAAGTGAGTAACATAAAGGGCCCTACAGTCTGTAATAACCTGCCGGACATAGTTACCTTCGCACTTTAAGGCTAGACTAAAAAGTTGGCTTCTCGAACACACATTATACAGTTTTGACGAATTTTTAAAATTACCTAAGTTGTAATAAGTAAATGAATATGTATACATATTCTTTATGTTTAATGACATGTAATATTGTAAATATCGCGAATAAATAATATGAATATGAATATCTTGGATACCTTCTATTAGACGGAGAGCTGGCCACGTCAGATATAACACAATAATGAGAGCAAAGAAATCCCTTTAGTTAGTTTGCAATACTATGCTTATTTCTAGGTCCGGACATCTGGCAGCTGTAAAGTGGTGGAGGTCAAAGAATGCAAATAACTTGAAGAAAACAAATCCTAAAGTTCTGGGTTTGATGCAATATTATAGGAAATTAAGTAATTAATTAGATTATTTCATGTTCAGAAGTTTCTGTTAGGGGAAGTAGTGCCAAATGATGTATAATGAAATTTTTAGTTAGTCGCCTAACGTTTTTGTTTCCGCAATAATAGACAATGGTTTGTAATCTAATATTAAAATATAGGCCCTATCCTCTATAAATAACACAACGTTGGCAGTTTTTACCTATTATGGTATTACTTTTTTCCAACTTAAAAACTTCGTTGGTCTGTCATTCTGACCTCCACCCATTAAAAGCTGCCAGATGTCAGGATCTAGCAATAAGGATGGTAAAGCAATATAACTGGACAGGTTTCATTGCTCTCATTATTGTGTCATATCTGACGTGGCCAGCTCTTAGACCATATATATACGATTTTTTTTGTTCCAACCCAATGAGGGCTACCGTTTTCAACCGACTTCAAGATTTCGAAGGAAGATGTTATCAATTCGTCGGGATTTTTGTTTTTTGTTTTGCTATTTTATTTTTATTTTTTAAGACGGCTGGACCGATTTGGAAAATAATGGTTTTGTTTGAAAGAGTAAAATACTTCCCGGTTGGTCCCATTGTAACCAGGTCAGGATCTGATGATGGGATCCTGGATAAATCGAGGCAACTTTAACTCTTGAAAAGTGTATCTCAGAAAAAAATACCTGAGAAAAGGCATTGCCTATTTTCAATGAAAACTATATTTAATGAGATCAGATTAACTGGATGGATCACAAATTGTATATACTTACTTATCATGAATTAAAGCATATATTAAATAGTCGTAAAATTATTGATTTTCTACATTTTTTACATTTTAATTTAATATATATGCGCGACATAGGCCGTCGACGGAGACAGAAGGGAGAGGACCCCGTTCCGAGTCGTTTCTGGTGCAAAGGATGTCCATAGCCATACAGCGTGGTAATGCTGCGAGTATTATGGGCACTTTTGCACCGGAACCTTCAAGGATCGTATTTGACTTATTTAAAAGATTATTTTAGATTTAAAAGTTTGTGATATTTTTATTTTGTATAAATATTTTAATACTAGCTTTTGCCCGCGGCTTCGCTCGCGTTAAATTCTTCATACAAACTTCGACCCCCCATTTTAGGGAACCCCACTTCCCTAAAATGGGGGGTCGAAGTTTGTTTCGTTAGAAAGAGACAAAAAGTAGCCTATGTCACTCTCCATCTCTTCAACTATCTCCACTTAAAAAATCACGTCAATTCGTCGCCCCGTTTTGCCGTGAAAGACGGACAAACAAACAAACACACACATACACTTACCCATTTATAATATTAGTATGGATATCATTACGCGTTATAAGCGTACAGTCGAAGCATGATAACTGCACTGACTGTTGGCCAGGGTAAACGACATAATTATACCGATAAATGACGATTTGCCCCTGAAAACCATGCAGAGTTATCGTGGTCACACTTTTACAGCTATTTTTTAAGCGTATGGATTATATTGATAAAATTTGTAGGTACTAATTCTACTATTTCTTAGGACTAGGTCAGCGAACGTTGCCCGGGCTCCTTTTTGATGAGTTTCATTCCCTATTGTATCTTCTTATAATACGTATTTTTTGATATGATAGCTATCTTTCACAAAAATAAAAACTTTCACGATTGTCACAAAAAAGAACTTGTAATCTCTATACAAACTTTCAACCCCTTTTAACCCCATTAGGGATTGAATTTCAAAAAACACTGTAATTACTTTCATTATTTTTTAATTAGCAGCAAACGTACGAAGTTTCAAGTCTCTAACTTAAAGTTTAAAATCCTACCCATACAAACTTTTAACCCCCTTTTTACCCCCAAAATCGCTACTTATTACTTGTACACATATAAATGTAACCTGATCTGCAGTTTAAACTTGTATTTATATATATAGATGACAATTTGAATGTTAGAATTTGTCAATATAATTATTTTTTCAACCGACTTCAAGATTTCGAAGGAGGAGGTTATCAATTCGTCGAGATCTTTGTTTTCAACCGACTTCAAGATTTCGAAGGAGGAGGTTATCAATTCGTCGGGATCTTTGTTTTTGCTATTTTTTTTTTTTTTTTTTTTTTATGTATGTTCACCGATTATTCGAAGACGGCTGGACCGATTTGGAAAATTATTTTGTTGTTTGAAAGCGTATACTTCACAGTTGGTCCCATTGTAACCATGTCAGGATCTGATGATGGGATCCTGGAGAAATCGAGGGAACTCTTCAACTATTATAGGCACACCTATGGTGATTTGAGTATTTTTTACAGCAGATCGAGCATTTCGTGTTGGAAAGGTGGATGCTTAGTAAAGTCGGTTCTTTTTCAACCGACTTCAAGATTTCGAAGGAGGTGGTTATCAATTCGTCGGTATCTTTGTTTTTGCTATTTTTTTTTTTTTGACGTGATAACGTCTTTAAAATCGTTTTAGTCGGGTGACATGTTCAGAAACTTGTGTCACACCAAAACCTCACGAGCGCGATCGCAGGTATAACGAGAGAGAGACGGACCGATCTCCCGTCTCATCTCGAGCGCTGCCAGTCATTCCGTGAAACTTGTCACGCGGAATCCTCACGAGCGGTTAGACGTTATCACGTAAACATCTCGATCGTAAACCTACTTTACAAACAACCAATTTTTTTTTATGTATGTTCACCAATTATTCGAAGATGGCTGGACCGATTTGAAAAATTATTTTTTTGTTTAATAGAGTATACTTCACAGTTGGTCCCATTGTAACCAGGTCAGGATCTGATGATGGGATCCTGGAGAAATCGAGGGAACTCTTCAACTATTATAGGCACACCTATAGTGATTTGAGTATTTTTTACAGCAGCTCGAACATTTGCTGTTGTAAAGATGGATGCTAAGTGAAATCGGTTCTTTTTTGTTTAAAATTATTGTTTAAAATTATTGCTATATTTTTTTTATTTTTTTTAATGTATGTTCACCGATTATTCGAAGACGGCTGGACCGATTTGGAAAACTATTTTTTTGTTTGAAAGCGTATACTTCACAGTTGGTCCCATTGTAACTGTTGTGTGTAGACCGGATTACCACGTCGAACCAAGCAGCGCTGACCCGCTGTACCATTTACCAGGTCATGTAGGGAGATGAATAAAAACACTTATTTAGAATTGTAAAACATTTGAGCAGTGTAGTTGCAGGTGTTTCCCCGCTGGGAGTAGTTGTAGAAGTGAGGTTGAAGTGAGCAACGAGTACGAGTGCTGACCTCTTTTATGGGTTTTCTAGCGTGCTCGTACTAGTGGCTGGTATGTGCCGTGTATGTGAGACATTTATTGGCTAATAAGCTTACAGTATTACATGTTTGTAGGAGGGTTAAAATTGATATTTATATAGGACATTTCTTCGTAAATTAGTACAAAATTCTTATAATCTAGACATTTTGCGTATTATGACATGATATCAATAAAATTAGACACAGATAAGACTTAGCAACTAGACATAGAAACACAATATTTATACACGTTATTAACACAAACAAATTGGTATAAACCGAGAAAATGATTGACTTAGATCTAGTTATACACAAACAATGGCAATTTTAAGCTATCTGCGACAATTCTCCCCCACGTGCGTCAGTACAGTCGATTGGTGCAGAGCAGATGAGAATGAGTCTGGAAACCGGGCGGCGAACTTCTCCTGCGCGAGTACGTACAATGGCTACTCTTATGTGGCCATCAGGACCTGGAAAGAGCTGTGCGATCACGCCTCTAGGCCAAGTACCTCGTGGCATCGTGCCGTCGGCTATAATTACTACATCTCCTACGTGTAGTTTCGTCGCGTTCTGGTGTGCACTGGATCGTGGCATCAGGTTTGGACGATATTCTTTCAGCCAGCGTTTCCAGAAGTTGTCAGCTAGTGCTTGAGCTGTTTTCCAGGACGAAGGGCTCATATTTTCGTCGGAGAAGACTCCCAGCGGGGACATAGCGTTCGATCGGCCGATGAGAAAGTGATTCGGCGTGAGCGCTTCGGTCTCTAAGTCAGGATTCACTGGGGTCAGCGGTCTGGAGTTTACCAGGTGTTCAGCTTCCAGCAGTAGCGTATGGAGAACTTCTTCATGGGGTGCTCTGTCTTTTAGCGTGACTTTCAGAGCTGTTTTCACGCTTCCGACTAGACGCTCCCAAGCCCCGCCGGCGGAGGGGTTGCCAGGCGGGATCTTCTTCCAGATCATGCGTCGTTCGGTCATAAATGGTTTGAGACTATCGGGCAGAGAGTTTTTGGCCTCTGATAGCTCGCGTTCTGCGCCGTAAAAGTTTGTGGCGTTATCTGAGTACAGAACGGTGGGTGCGCCGCGTCGAGATATCATTCTTCGTAGCGATAGGATCATAGAGGCTGCCGATAGGGAGGCGGCTAGCTCTAGGTGCACGGCTCTAGTGGTGAGGCACGTGTAAAGGACGCCCCATCGCTTTTCTCGGCGGCGGCCTACAACAATTTGCATAGGACCGAACAAATCTACGGCTGCTGCGGTAAATGGCGGTTGATTCGCCTTGAGCCTCTCTGGCGGTAGGTCGCCTACAGGAACCTTGAGGGTAGCTCCTTTATAGGTCCGACACCATTGGCACTTATTCGTTAGATAACGAATCGTACCGCGCAGTCCGACTATGTAATATCTTTGCTTCAATTCGTTGATCACCGTCGCATGATTTCCGTGGTTGAAAAGTGCGTGGAAATGATGGATCAACAGCTTGGTAAATGCCTCCTTAGCGTGCAAGACAGGTATATGGGCTTCGTCTCTGTCTATTCGGGCATCTAGCACAATTATTCCGTTCTTATCGAGCTTCATAGCAACTCGATGTAATGCAGACTTCTTCGGCAGCGCGCGCCCGGCTTCCAGTAGTCGTATCTCTTCGGCATACGACTCATTTTGGCTCCGTTTAATCAGCAGTATCTCCGCTAGACTTATGTGTCTGTTATTCATTTCTGTTTCTGGATTTCTATTGACAGACAATCTGGCTTTGAATACCTCGGCAGCAACCAAAACTCTGGCCGTAGTGCGAACCAGCCTAGTGAACTTCGAGAACCTACATATCTCGGGCAAGTATGCGAACTTGTTTTGAACGGTATTTACAGAGCAAACCGGTTTTATGACGCGCTCTTCGCACGTTTCTACGACGGGCTCTATTGTTTTCTCGCGCGGCCAATGCTCCTCCGCTTGCCGTATAAAATCAGGCCCTATAAACCACCGGTGGTTAGCTCCGAACTGGGCCGGAACGCCCTTAGTAGCGTCGTCGGCGACGTTTAACGCGCTAGGTACCCAACGCCAATCGGTAGGTTTAGTTGTGTTTTCTATTTCGGCTACTCTATGTGCGACAAAGCTTTTGTACCGACGTGGATCCGACCTTATCCAGGATAACGCTGTCCGAGCGTCGCTCCAAAAATACCTATGTTTAATGCCATAATCGGACTCCTTCACTACTGTGTCGGCTAGTCGTGTCGCTAGTACACAACCTTGCAATTCTAACCTAGGAATGCTGACAATACGCAACGGTGCGACTCGCGCCTTGGCGGCTACTAAGGCTGCGGACTTTTGTCCGTCCGGGCCTTCGCTAACTAAGTATATCGCGGCGGCGTATATCTTTTCACTAGCGTCGCAAAAAACGTGCATGTCGGCCTCTCTATTTCTCGCGGGTACGTATCGCGGTATTTCTAACTCCCTAAGTTGCTGAATATTACTCACGAATGAATTCCACGCGGGTGCGAGCGAGGTGGGTATAACGGTATCCCAGCCTATCCCTGTACGCCAGACTTCCTGCATCAATGCCTTCCCTAAGACAGAGATCGGGCTTACGTAGCCTATGGGATCGAATATCGACATCGCGCTACTCGTCACCTGTCGTTTAGTGGGTAATTTCGTACCGTTGAGCACGTCTTCGGGCGTGTTGCGTAAATTTACGTTAAACCCTAACGTGTCGCGTTTATGGTTCCATTTTAAACCTAATGTGCGCTCGCTTTCGCCTCCCCCGATGAGGGACGTATCCTCTTTGCTAGGAACTACGTCAGAAATTACGTTTGGGTTGTTAGAGGCGAACCCGCGGAGCTCGAACGACGCGCGTAAATTAAGCGCGTAAATTTCGTTTACTATGCGCCTAACATCGCTCTCACACTGGTCGAAAGCTACGACTAAGTCGTCCATATACGTGTTTTTTATAGTTTTCTCAGCGGCGATCGGAAATTCCTTCGCATGTTCGTATGCGTTTTTGTTTTTGACGTACAATGCCGTCGTCGGCGAAGCCGCGGACCCGAATATCAGTCTTTTCATCCTATATTCTTGCGGTGAGGCTGAGCGGTCCTCCCCCCGCCAAACAAAACGTAACGAATCTCGATCGCGTTCTATAATCTCTATCTGCAGGAACATTTCTTTAATGTCGGCTATTACCGCGGTCCTGCCTTCCCTAAAACGGACTAACACGCCGAATAAGGATTCTAACAGATCAGGACCCGCTAGAAGAGCGCTATTTAGCGACCTGCCGTACGCGGTAGCGGCTGCGTCCCAGACTACGCGCATTTTTCCGCGCTGCGGATGAAACGTTGCGAAATGCGCCAAGTACCATGCCCTAGGCGCGTCCTGCGGGGGCGGCGAGTCTACTTTTTCCGCGTAACCTTTGTCTAACAGGTTATTTATGTGTTTAGTATACTCGATTTTCAGAATAGGGTCGCGATCTAACTTATTTTCCAGGCTGTACAGCCGCCGTAACGCGTGCGCTTTATTATTTGGCAATTCTTCGTTATCGGTACGCCATAACAAACCCGCTCGGAACCTATCTTCCCCGGGGATTTTTTCACATGTCGCTTCTAGTAAATCTATTGCTCTTTGATCGGGATCGGCCCGAGGTAACTTCTTAACTACCCCTAGTGACTCGATATCGAAATGTTCCTTCATGAGAGCTAAAGCTTCATCGTCGGCCGTTCGTGGCCCCATGTGGCCTACGAACGCTACGGTTGCCTCCGATGACCTATGTGGTCCGTGCAGTGACCATCCTAGCCGCGTCAAACTAGCTGGCTAGCTTAGTGGATTTGGTGCGATTTACCGCTGATAATTTGGCGCGTCACTATCAAATGCCAATTATCTTGACCTATAATTATTGAAGGCGCGGCAGAATCGTAACACAGCTCATCGGCTATGTCGGCTAAGTGGTCGCACTGCGCGACTATGTTTTTGGAGACGCCTTGCGCTCCTACGTTCAATCGATTGATGGTAAGCGCTTCCATCATTTCTAGATGCCTACTGCAAAAGCCGCGGATTGCGAATCGCACGTTACAAGAGTCCGGATCGCTCACGCTCCCACCTATACCTTCTATGTCGAGCGTTTCTCCCCGCTCTCGGGGCATTATACGATCGGCTGTTTCGTGTGAAATCAAACTAAGGGCCGCCCCTTCATCTAACAGGGCTAAGGCTTGCGTAGTACCCAGTGGGCCCGTAACCTCTACGGGCATCATTTTCAAAAACGTGGGCGCTATCCTAATCGCGTGAACGTTACTGACTTTTTTGTCTTCCACGGGCGCTTTAGATGCGTTCAAACCGTGTAGTAACCTGTGATGCCCGGCTTCGCACTGTTGCACTCCGCAAGCCACATACCTGCATTTGAAGCGACCACGGTGCGCCGCGCCTAGACATTTATAGCACAGCTTTTCGTTTTTCGCCCAATCCCAACGTTCGGTTACCGATGCATTCAAAAATTTAGTACACGCTTCCACTTTGTGTTCATGATTATGACATATTAGACACTTATCACGTGACGTAAATCGTGCTGGTACCGAATGTTGTTTGGGCTTGGTCCCCGTATACGCGGGCCTTTTAGCCTCGCGGGGCTTCGTTTGAGCTACCGTCGGCGACCTATACTCCCCCGTGTGAGCTCTATCTAATACTCTATTTCGCGGGCGAGTGCTCTGGTAGCTGTCGTTGGAGTCGCTCGAATAGTCGCGGGAGAACACGGGGGCGGGAGTACGGGTGGGGGCGGTATGACGCCCTGACCTATTGTCCAGCTCAAAGGAAACCGTGTTCACGGCATTTTTCGGCTTCGGACCTCGATGACGACTCGTTCTTTTAGCCGCGGAACTAATTTCTAAATCGGGCGAGTTCAAATTAGCTTGTTTGAACTTGCCCCATTCGTACCTAACAATAAGGTTCAACTTATCGACGATCTTGTTGACTAGCTCTGGCGCGTACAAGTATTTTTCTTGCTTTAATGATTTTATTGTCGCTACTGCATTTGCGACGTGCGCGGCAAAAGACACGATATTACTGTTATCTTCGGCTAGGCGCGGCATGCGTTTAACATTATGTAGCTCAGTCAACACGATCTCTTCAGGGTCCCCGAACTGCCTCTCTAAGGCCTCCATTATCTCGTATGGATCCTGGACGGTATACATTATGGATTTCACCGCGGTACGCGCTTCACCTTTCAACGCGCGCCTAATTCGACTGACGTTATTTACGTAACTAAACATGGGCGCGGTATCGTTAAATTCGGCACGGAATGCGATCCATTCTGTGATATTACCGTCGAAAGCGGGTAATTCGGGTGGCCTATGCATAATGGGCGCATACTGACTAGACACATCTCGCGGCGGGCGATGAGTACTCATATGCGGCTCGCGGGGCGCGGGGGCGCTGGGCGCCGGCGCGCTAGAGGCGAAATTACGTATTGTGTGTAACGCGGACGCTTCATTTTTAGTTACGTAATTGCTCTGATCTAGCTGGGACTGTCGTTCTACCCAATTCCTCACGCGTTGCTCGTCTTTTTCGACAAGAGGTTCGGACTTACCGCTAACAGATTGCGCCTCATGCTGGGCAATCTGTAGCCTTAACTTGGCAGTTTCCGTCTCTTTATTAGCAACGGCGAGGGCGGCTTTATGAACCTCGAGTTCCGCTAGCAACAGAGCTAACTTTTCGTCGCACTTTTCACTATACACACTTCGATTTTCGCGCACTTTTTTACTACCGCGGTCGCCGCACTGAGAAAAGCGGTCTTTTTCCCCGGCGGACGTGTTAGGTTTACACGATGTCCCCGGTGGACTTTTAACTAACGTCTTTTCCGCCTCGTCTTCCGATATTTCCGAATAAGCGGGCGCCGGCGCTATTGCCGGCGGCGGCTGTAGACGCGGTTCGACACTAGGACCATCGCCAAGAGTGCTGGTGGTGCCTTTGTCCCATGTATTGGTATCGCCGGAGGTTGTTTCACCAGACGGCGGGGTAACGGCTCTGGAGGGTTGTCCCTTGTGTGAGCGAAGAGACATCTTGAGCGTATGATCGGACATCTTCTTCTTTCTTCTTGCTTCTTGACGCACGTGGGGTTCCCTAACCTTACCTACCTAAAACCTAATGGCTGACACTGCCTAGTGCAGTGAAAGCGGCCCTACGTTCACTTTACTTACTCGTGGGCGTTAATCCCTGATGCACTGAATCTCGCGCAAAGGCTAAGTGCAAGTGCCAGAGCGTCCGAAAGCAGTGTGAAGACGTCAACCATGTGACGTTGCAACGAAAGTTGCCAGGACACGAACGTGGAGTATGGCCTCTACACGAGTGGTCCGTCCAGCAAGCTGGTAAATAGCACAGGGCTCTTCCGCGAAAGCGGGCAGGTGTATCAGCGGTTAGGCCGGACACCGTATGAAGATTCTGAGCGAAATTAATCCAGCTCAGCGCGTACTTGTTTCTTTCTTCAATTGGCCGCAGTTTTCTGATATCCGGTTCGAAGGACCAGCTGTTGTGTGTAGACCGGATTACCACGTCGAACCAAGCAGCGCTGACCCGCTGTACCATTTACCAGGTCATGTAGGGAGATGAATAAAAACACTTATTTAGAATTGTAAAACATTTGAGCAGTGTAGTTGCAGGTGTTTCCCCGCTGGGAGTAGTTGTAGAAGTGAGGTTGAAGTGAGCAACGAGTACGAGTGCTGACCTCTTTTATGGGTTTTCTAGCGTGCTCGTACTAGTGGCTGGTATGTGCCGTGTATGTGAGACATTTATTGGCTAATAAGCTTACAGTATTACATGTTTGTAGGAGGGTTAAAATTGATATTTATATAGGACATTTCTTCGTAAATTAGTACAAAATTCTTATAATCTAGACATTTTGCGTATTATGACATGATATCAATAAAATTAGACACAGATAAGACTTAGCAACTAGACATAGAAACACAATATTTATACACGTTATTAACACAAACAAATTGGTATAAACCGAGAAAATGATTGACTTAGATCTAGTTATACACAAACAATGGCAATTTTAAGCTATCTGCGACAGTAACCATGTCAGGATCTGATGATGGGATGCTGGAGAAATCGAGGGAACTTTTTAACTATTATAGGCACACCTATGGTGATTTGAGTATTTTTTACAGCAGATCGAGCATTTCGTGTTGGAAAGGTGGATGGTTAGTGAAGTCGGTTCTTTTTTATTTAAAGTTATTTATTTTATTTTGCTAGTCATGAAACTGTATTATACCTATTATATAACATTATCATTGTAACATACCGTCTGTGGAAGAGCAGTATCTTTTGATACAAGTATCAAAAATACTAAAAAAGAGATTACTAGCACAGCTACTATAAAAACTGTAAGTTACACAATCATCGTCATCATCCTTCTAGCGTTTGTCCCGGCTTGGGGTCCGCTTGACAACCTAATCCCACGAATTGGAGTAGGCGCTAGTTTTTACGAAAGCGAGGGCCATCTGACCTTTCAACCCAGAGGGGCAACTCGGCTTTATTGGAATTAGGTCCGGTTTCCTTACGATGGTTTCCTTCACCGAAACGCGACTGGTAAATATGAAATGGTATTCCGTACATAAGTTCCGAAAACTCAGTGGTACGAGCCGGGGTTTGAACCCGAGACCTCCGGATTGCAAGTCGGACGTCTTACCGTCAGGCTACCAGTACCAGCGCTCGTAAGTTACACAATAAATTATTTTAATTTTTAATTTTATTTTTTTAATACAATATCAGTAGTGAGTAGATCATTTTGAGCAGTTTTCGTGTATAGATACATGTGTGTCGTGTATATCAGGCGGATGCGTCTTATTTTTATGTGTTACCTGTAGTGATATGTCAGATAATGATAGGATCAGGGTAAGACGTTATAGTCTAAGAGCTAACGTTGGTTTTTTTATCTAACGACGGTGGCAAAAAAGCATACGGCACGCCTGTAAGCATCTACCGTAGCCTATGGACGCCTGCAACTCCAGAGGTGTCACATGCGGGTTGCTGACTTTTTACAAAAAGGAGGATTCACTGTGTTGATGGCTAAAGGAACAAGAGGGTACCTCATCGTCAACACACTGGGTCCTCCTTGAGCTCTTTGGCAACCTTACTCACCAGCAGGAACACAACACTATGAGTAGGGTCTAGTGCTATAATATAAAGTATTAAGATAAACTACAATAGATGTAATAAAGGAAATCGATCCAAACCATCCAATCGAATCGAACCGAATCACACGCCACAACCACTAGGCTACACGGGTCACAGCAGCACCCGTCAAATTTTCCCGTGTTTTATTAATACTAGCTTTTGCCCGCGGCTCGAGCGAAGCCGCGGGCGTTATATTCGGGGTAACACGGTTCCCCTTTCCTGATTGCCCCCCGTAATGCTGCATACAAACTTCCACCCCCCATTTTAGGGAAATGGGGGGGGGGGTTAGAAAGAGAAAAAGTAGCCTATGTCACTCTCCATCCCTTCAACTATCTCCACTTAAAAATCACGTCAATTCGTCGCCCCGTTTTGCCGTGAAAGACGGACAAACAAACACACACATACACTTTCTCATTTATAATATTAGTATGGATTCATTTATTTCAAGAAAAAAAACTTAAGTATACCAGGGCATTTTCATTTAAATACCTGTGTACCATTAACGGCCGGTTAGCAATCGTCACAAAACTGACAGTTAATGTGAAATGCCATACATTTTGTCAGGAATGTGACGGTTAGACGTTACTGAAACATGACTTCAGTCGTGCTTTAAAGTATAAGTTAAAATAAAAACCGGCCAAGTGCGTGTCGGACCACGCATAGGAGGGTTCCGTACCTTCAATGTAATAAGAACCAAACTAATACCAAAAGGTCGTATCTGATGCCTATAGAAGAAATTTTTTGGAGATAACTCAAAAATGGCTGAACCGATAATGTTCAAAATAATTCTCGTAGAAAGTATATGATAAGGCACATTGCTTCAAATGTTTTCATATATTTTGGACTTACGGTTCAAAATTTACAGGGGGGGGACACAATTTTTCTGACTTTCGAAGCGATTATTTCAGAAAATATTCACTTAGTCACAAAATGGACAAAGAAACCTCAATGTTATTTTTAAAGACCTATGGATTGACGTGTCACATGTTGATATTTGGTTACAAAACATTTTTTGAAATTTAGTTACATCTATGGAGCGCCCCCCTAAAAATTTTTTTTTTTCAAATTTAACTCCATAACTAAGTAGCGGCATACAAAATACACCTTATATGTAAATTTTATTCAGATACGTTGTATAGTTTCCGAGTAAAATGGCTGTGACATACGGACGGACAGACAGACAGACAGACAGACAGACATGACGAATCCATAAGGGTTCCGTTTTTTGACATTTGGCTACGGAACCCTAAAAAGGCCCTTCTACGTCTTTTTACGCTAACCTGAGGATACTTTGTAGGTAGTTGGATTATTCTATCTGTTTGAAATCATGCAATATTTTTAAATGCTAAGGCACATTTGGCCAATCATCTAAGGTAGAAAAAATGTAATACTTAAAACCGATTAAAATTAATAATAAATAAAAATCCATCAGGGTTAATTACACATACAAACAAGGCTTAAAAAATATTATTAGTTAGATTAACACAAACACTAAATTATAATCACACAAACTTAAAAGCTAAATAAATAAAATAAAACATTAATCAATGGCCCGTTTGATTAAGTTAACCTTACCATGTTCAGTTAAAATCTAAAATATTGATATAGTTTATTGGCAATTTATTTATTTATTAAGCGCTGTATAGACAATTTAAGTAATTAATGGAATCAGGCGTTACTTTGTGGAAGTCCATAATATCAACCGCGGAATAGCAAAGCAATATTATTGTAGTTGATAGACTATTTAGTTAAGCTATTATAGTAGTTTATGCAACAGTTGTATAAGAGGGGTCAAAAAAGGTGAGTGGCGTGTGTAACAATTTGAGCCGTAGGCGAAAATTGTTAAGAAAAACGCCACGAACATTTTTTTACCTACTTATACGACGTTGCATACAATACTTTTTCTACGAATACACTTACTTTTACATAAAATGCGAAATTGAAATCTTCATGGATATCGCAGTTATTTTGTCAACATAATCAACAATCATTTAAGTTTTACCTTTTAAAACACTATTTTTCAATAATACTAACATTACTAACACAAATACACACCGTCGTTATTTGATTAATTATTAAAGAGCTACAGAGATTAGTAAAAATACCTAAATTACTTTCAAAGTTTGCAATTCGCCCCAACAAACGAACGGGAAACGTAAAAAACTACGAAGTAGGTCTGTGGTTCTTATATTTTTTTCTTTTTTAAAGTTTTTTTTTCTAAAAACGCTGCGTTTATTTAGGTTTCTTAGGTTGGCAGTAATTTATTTTATATTAATAGCCGTGTTTGCACGCGATTCCGCGATACTATTTTGGCGCTTTTATAGAACAAGTGTTATTTTGGGGAATAGACTAGATAGACTTTTCATCGAGTGTATTATATATGTTCTTATAAAGGTGTTAACGAATGTATAAATGACAGATAAAAGTACAGGAGTAGAAAAACACCCTTAATGTAAGGCATTTACTAACCTTGATATGTTGTGTTCATTATAAGATTGTTATTATTTTTAATTGAATTTATTTTAATCGAACGAGCGGAGCGTAAGCGAAGAACAACTTCGGCTAACGGGACGTCTCGGCATTTCGATGGCTTTTTGATTTTGTGGGTTTGTTAGGCGATAACTTTAGTAAAGTTTTTCTGATATTTATGAAATTTTTTGAGGTTGTAGCAGAGATACATATATTTATTTTTTATTTTTGATTTTATTTATTTATTCGGGGAACCAACAGCTAATAATAATAGTATAGCTATATTGGTAAGTAACAGAGAGCCAATTAAAGGTTCCCACCAGTAGCATCATTATACCAAAAAGCAAATGGTGGTTTACAGTAAATTATACAACATGTTATCAACTATTACCTACTAAGTGAATATAAACAAAATAATCTGAGACTTATACATTAACAGCATGGCTTGTACATTACATCTATATAACTATATTGAATTACTACATATAATAGACTCCTTATAAATCTCTGTGGCACAAGGCATGCTCACCCACTAAAGAATTCGCCTGTCATATTACGCCTAACAGTTGTAATGTTGCTATTGAATATGTCAATGTCCAGCTCCCTCGTCAAATTATTTAAACTATATATAAGCGAGAAGGTGAAAAAAAATCTTTAGAGGGTCTTGTTATACGTCATGTCGATTGCAAGTAAATCGCGAGTTCTCATTTCGAGGCGGATTACTAATTTTGATTTTAACTGTATTTTTTATGTGAATTTTAATTATTATAATGTAATGTGTATTATATGATGCCATTGTATTTCGTAATAAATTAATATTGATTGATTGATTGGCCAAAAACATGCGTAATTTTATAACAAAAATCTATACTAATATTATAAATGGGAAAGTGTATGTGTGTGTTTGTTTGTTTGTTTGTTTTTCCGTCTTTCACGGCAAGACGGGGCGACAAATTGACGTGATTTTTTAAGTGGAGATAGTTGAAGGGATGGAGAGTGACATAGGCTACTTTTTGTCTCTTTCTAACCCCCCACTTCCCTAAAGTGGGGGGTGGAAGTTTGTATGGTTTGTTACCCCGAATTTAACGCGAGCGAAGCCGCGGGCAAAAGCTAGTTGATTATATGTACATTAATATATGTTAGAAGTTTAAATAAATAATTGATAATATACCTATATTTTATGTAAAAACTTATTTTCTACACATGCTTAATTTCCTAAATTTAACTTGTAATGTTACTTCTACCATACCAAAGCATATTATCGAAAAAAATATGGCAAGATAAGACCCTAGCTCTTGGCGCAATACGATATGCATTACGGGGTATTGGGAGTATATCCTTTCAGACCTCCTGTCGTATTACGGACCCTACGGCTAATAAAACTCGGGTACAGTCATCTGCCGATATTCATATACAGAGTGTTTTTGGGGTTCCGTACCGCGAAAAAAAAAACGGAACCCTTATAGGATCACTTTGTTGTCCGTCCGTCCGTCTGTCTGTCTGTCAAGACCCTTTTTCTCAGGAACACGTGGAGGTATCAAGCTGAATTTTTTTTTTTAATTTTAAACTTACTACCTTTTTCCTCTTAAACGCGTGGAGGTATTAAATTCATGTCAAATACTCAGGTCTACTGTCCCTTGGAGCTGTGAAAAAATCAAACTTCTATGCCAATGCAATCAAAAGATACAGCCGTTTACGCCGAAAATTTCCGCAAATTTTCGAAACTCGCAAGGGATTAAAACCTACAGGGTACTTCCCGTGAACTCAGAATCTTGAAATTTGGTACGAAATTTTTAGTTACATCATATAATAAAAATATTTTTAAAATTACTACCCCTATGTACCTACAGGTTTGTACGGAACCCTCGGTGCGCGAGCCCGACTCGCACTTGGCCGGTTTTCTATTTTTTTCGACAATGCGCTATATTGTGGGCGGTGATTAGGCCATAGTGAACAACTTTTTCTATGGGACCAACTCCGAATTCACAATTTTTTTAGCTGTTTTGGGCGATCAGATGTAGAAAGGATATAATAATTAATATTATATTTGATATAATATTAATTATTATATATATATATTATTATATCATATGATATAATATTAATTATTATATCAAATATAATAATTAATCAATATAATTCCCATCTTAAAGGCCGGCAACGCGCTTGTGACCCCTCTGGTGTTGCGGGCGTCCATGGGCGGCGTTAATTACTTACCATCAGGGGATTCATCTGCTCGTTTGCCTCCTATTTCATAAAAACTTGTTGATTATGACCTATCTAATCACCTAAAAAGCCCTGTGTTTTGAGCCTGTAAGTTTCTGCCACGAATTTAACGAACGAGCGGAGCGTAAGCGAAGTTCTGACAAACAACTTCTAGCTACTGGGATGTTCATTTTGAGAGTTTGTTCCGCGATAACTTTAGTAACATTTTTCTGATCTTAACGAGATTTGTTGGGGTTGTAGCAGAGATCAATATAATCGAACGAGCAGAGCGGATCGTAAGCGAAGCAAATTTTTACAAACGACTTCTGGCTACGGGGACGTCTCGGCATTACAATGGCTTTTTCATTTTGAGAGTTTGTTCCACGATAACTTTAGTAAGGTTTTTCTGATCTTAATGAAATGTGGGGTTGTAGCAGAGATCAATATAATCGAACAAACGGAGCGTAAGCCAAGCAAGTTCTTACAAACAACTTGTGGCTCTCGCGGAACAAACTCTCAAAATCAAAAAGCTATCTAAATGCCGAGACGTCCCAGTAGCTAGAAGTTGTTTGTCAGAACTTCGCTTACGCTCTGCTCGTTCGATACTATTCTCATTTTTGTAAAACGGTATATTTTAAAGATTAAAGGTATGTAGCCTCGACGTTTCGGCCGCATTAGCCAACAACTCATAACGACAGCTGTAATTAATTAAGGGCTTTTCCAGAAACCTGTCGCCGCAGTAAAAGGGCTTTTAGCAACAACTTACCCCAATCAACGAGGACTTTTATCGATGCGAAATTAGGACCGTCACCTGGGGTAGACATGCCCTATCTAAAATAACATTACTACCTTAAGAGGCTGACAACGGCCGCTGACCTTGAAATTGGCTTTACTTAAACAGTTTTTTTGTAATACCTATTAGTTTTGGGAAGTAAGAAAAATATTTGAATTACTCTAATAAAGCCTGAACTGAAATATATGATCATGCGCTATGTTGCGGAATTTCATTGGAACTAATTTCTTACACTGGCAATAATTTTAATGACAGGATGATTATGCATGTGTGAGTGCATGATTGGCTGTCACTGTCATTGTTGCAGTTTACTTGAATAATAATAAAGTGTTGAATATTAAACAATAAACGACAAAAAAATGCCAAAATTATTCATAGTCAAGAGCGAAACATTGTTGATGGATACGTAGACAGGACACAAGTGAAACAGCCGGTAGCTAGTAGCTAGTAATGCACTGCTTTATTCACGTATAGGTATCGTGGTGGGCGCAGCCACACACACATGTAAGCATACGCTAACCGTATACATAACAATTGTAAATAGTGTATTATAATAAACTGCTGTAAATAATACGCTCGGGAAATGAAACTATTTAGCTCTGAAACATTTTAAAATTAACATCAGTTCTGACAGGTAAACAAATCAAGATGTCACCATATCATAGAGAATAATACGCTCTATGACTATACTGAACTGTTGCCTTATAAATGAGCGTAATAACGCCCTCTTGACAATAATCATATATTTCTGGTCAGGATTTAACTCATTATATTGTTTAGAACTTTTTAAAGTTCGTTACACGATTGGATAAAATCGGCTGGATTCGGAATTCCGAAGTTACATCTTAAAATTAGCCTTAAGGTTCTTGACGTATACTTCTGAAATTAAAATCAAAATTCCTACACACTAAGGGTACACCACGCATAACTAACGAACTGATCAACGTTAAATAAGTATGGCGACGGAGAAAAATGTCAAACTTTTCATACAAGATTTTTATAACGATGACGTTGACGTTAATAGACGCTTTGGTGCAAGTAGAGATGGGTAGTGAGTAAATACTCAAGGGTAAATACCGAGTAAATACTCAGTATTTACTCAAAATACCCGTATTTACTCGTTTATACCCAAATTGGTGGGTATAAACTATTTAGAGTGCTGCAAGGGATATAACATTTTGAAATTTAGGTGTAATTTGTAACCCACTACTAAATTAACTAGTGAAAGTCGCAAAAAACATTTTTTTAAGAGGGGCACTCCATACATGGAACTAATTGTCACACCAAAAATCAGAAACCATCAACGTGTCTACATAATTAAATAAGGCATTAAAATATGATGATTCTAAATATATTTTTTATATATTGAATATATTTTTGAAGAAAAAAAAGCATTTCTGAAGACTAAAATTTTGTTTACCGCTCTATAACATTTAAACCAAAGTACAAAAATATGAATATTAGCGGATGAATAGGGACTAGAAAATACTTTAAAATAAAATTACTTTCAACATGATCGGTTGAGCCGTTTTTGAGTTTTCTTTAGAAAAACTCTTAATAAAATGACGTAAGTGCCACGTAAACACTCACCTTTGCTTTGAACGGGGTCAGGTTTGCTAATGGCGATACCTAGCTCCACAAGATCGATGTACCGACAACTTGGATATCCCAGCACGGTTAGCACAAGTGTGACGCGAGAGTATCTCGCGCGCGAGATAGTCTATCCATCTTTTTCTGACTGTATCATTTAAAAAGAGACGGGTAGTACTATATGCGAGATACTATCGCTTCACGCTTGTGCTAACCGTGCTGTAATCCAATAGCGAGCATGTGATTTCTGTCGCGGTCCTCAGAGCCACACATTTTAGCGTGAGACTGGAACGCTACCAAAAATATCCATTATCCAAAGATATTCACTAACAAAAATCAAAAGTCCAGAAACGTTAACTTTAGTCACAAATAAAACACCATCAAAGTCCATATAGTACAAAGCAAGGGTCCAAGGAAAATCACACGAGGCACTTTACGTAAAATGAGCAAGTAGGTAGTCCTCCGAACAGGTTGACTGACAAACAGCAACTGAGCGTGCCAAACGCGCCAGGCGCGCCAGCGTGCCTAACTGTATTTTCATTGGATACTAGTCGTACAGTCACCAGCATAAATATATGACTGTGGGCAGCGTTGTAAAAATATATGATTCTCCATTGAGGGCAAAAGTATACGACACTTCCACGGTAAAAATATGTGATAGTTTCTGGCCGGCATAAACATCGTTTTGCATCGATCAGCATAAATATCGGATCCGTCCACTTAAAAATATCTGATTACCTATCAAAAGCAAAATTATGTGACTACTGCCACCGGCATAAATATCTAACCTCTGTGAAAGCTTTAACATCGGATGACAGGTCGACCGCATAAATATCTGACATAATAACAAAATCAAAATTATGTCATCAATATACAAAACCAAACCTTATCTAGCTGGTATAAAGCAGTAAATGGTATGGTTGATATTCATCATGACGTTTAATAGATGTGATAAACCTTCTTATTACTATCCTAAACTATCATTAAAAAGTAAAAAAATTACGTCAATATGGCATGTTACATTAGAAATAAACAAGTTAAATCATTGATGTATTATGTATTCTACTAGATGAGCTATCTAGAACAAATTTTGTGCCCCATGTTTGGTTGACAGCTGTCACTGAATCAAAGAGTAGCTTTAACAAAACAGACGTGACACTGTTTTGACAAAATTCATATTCTGCCTAAACACATTTTGTAAAGAAATGTAAATAACTAAATAATTGTTTTATTTGTATCTAATGTTTATTTTGCTTCTTACCCTAGAGTTTAAGGAACGAATGGAGAAAAATACTATTTTTGCCGACAAGTGCCTTTAAATACGAACTTTGGGGGTTAATGATCCTTGATATTTACTTAAAATGACATTGATTTCCTCGCACGGATGAATCGCACATGGGTGATATTTAGATATTTAAGTTTTAAATTGAAATCGTAAAAAAAATTGCTATATATTTTACTCGCATTAACAATCTTAGCAAATTCGCCCTCGTTGTAAAATAAAAATATGTTTACTGAACTAAACATTACCTAACGTACCTATCTAAAACATGTTTATTACGTAAATATGTTTATGCTGAGTACTATTAAACAATAATGTAGGTAAATTAAGTGTAGGCACATATGTTGTTACTATTGCGACATTAATCTGTGCGCCAAGGAATATGGCGTCGCAACGCCAACATTAATATTTTAAATTAGTGTAACACCAATCTTTGCACTTACTTACCTATGAAACGTAATTCCATGGCTTTTATTACTATTTTTAGAATTATTTTTACAGTTTGTTATCATACTTATCATGCAAAAAGCCTTTACGTTTAGTATTTGATTTTTAAAAAATATTGACACCTGCGTGTAATCATGTCAGTGGTCTAACAGCCAATGTCAGACTTTTAGTGATTTTCACTACAACTCATGGGACAAATAATTTCTTAGGGATGTCATCTCCTGTTACTCAATGAGTTAAATTATTATTTTGCATGGATTGCAACTCGTAATAATTAGATTAATTCAATGCCATGTACAGCGCGTCTTATCAAATCTACGAGCAATTGAAGCATATGATTATTTAAATATACGAAAAAATAGACCGCTCCATTAAATAATTAATCCATTGAGAGTTTATGTGAGTTTTTTCTTGATACCTACGTAATCAATAGGTTCTACCGACTTAGTAATGCATTTGTAATTTAATATTGTTTTTAGATAAATGCCGTGAAATCATGGATTACTTGCAAGTGGAAGATGCAAAATCGACCATCCTAAAAATTTGTAGTCGTATTTTTGAAAATACAGCTTAAGACTTATTTAGTATGTAACCTGGAGGGCCCAGAATGGTCGAATTTATAATACTGAAGATAAATAGTGCAAAATAAAATGATTGAATATTGACCTTGTTTTATTGCATGTTGCAAGGCACCTGTCCGACAAGTGACAAGGAGGCAACAGGAGAGCAATGAGCCAATCAGGGTTGGGCGAAAATTTGTGTCAATACACAAATTTATTTATTTAGTTTCAATAAACTAAAGTTAAAAATTAGAACGTTAATCTTTATCATATAAACATGATTACGATTTCAATCATGAGCTTTCCAATCAGATTGAGCACCGACATGAGTAAATCATGACGATTTTCAGTTTCTACTCGTATCATGATTACTTAGCTGAAGTGATAACATTAGTAAGACAGATGCTTAGTTAAACTAACGATTTAGTTTTTACACATATCTATTTGTAATAACGGGACTTAACCGCGTATATATTTCTAAAAATTACCTTCGACGTTTCGAGGACGACATTGTCCCCGTGGTCCCGAAGAAAGACTTATTACAAAGAGATATTAACGATTTAGTTGTTTTAATGATGTTTTAAACAGGATTGGATTTTGCATAGCTACTAGCTCCATTATTTTTTCCCTGACGGAACAGAGGCGGTACGAGTAAGGTCAGTGTCAATAGAAAAGTAAAATAAGGTAAACAAATATGTCTGAATTTGTATGCAAGAAAGGCATTTGGCAATATTAAAGAAATCTGTTTTCACTAAAATATGTAAATAATAAGGTTGTGTATGAATTGACAAAAAAAAACATAATTGTTCTTTAAGACGATTGTCGCCGGAGTGTCCTTGAGCGTTTGGGCGCTCTCTACCCGCGCCACACGCGTACCCCTCTGATCTCGATCGTGCGTAAATCCACCGCGATGCACCGCAACAATGTTCAAAGAATATGACTTTACTCAGAGGCGCGCCGGCAGCTTTATAATAATCATACCTAATCCTTTTGTGGATGTTTTGTGATTTGAATACTGTGATTAAGTACTACGGTGACATTTTTTTAGGAATGCTACTAAATAAGATAAGTAATAGCGATCTCGATTAGTAGATTTTTATGTAAAAAAATAAAAACCTAGATTTTGAATTTAAAGTACAGTGAGCGGCAAAATATTTACGAATTTACGAAATATGGTTAAAAATATTCCGCATATTAGAAAAAATAAAAAAATACTGACTATTACAGCAAAAAAAAACTGAATGCACATCAAAGCGGTGTTTTCATGTGAATTTGGTTTTTTTTGCTGTGCAAGTGAGCTTAATAGATGGTTATTTTTTGTTGCGATTTTAAATATTAGCCGTAAAAATTCACTTAATTACGATAAATTAACAAAACTTATCCTGTTGCGAGTTGCGTATAGTAAAAATGCACATGTAAGGAGCGGTATTTGTGCACGAAATCGTCATACAATTGTCATGAGAGCTGTAAGCCCATTAAATTTAGATCTTTAAAATATAACACAGTGCAAACACTTCTTAGGGTTCCATAGCCAAAATGGCAAAAACCGAACCCTTAAAAGTTTTTTGAAACATGTCCGTCTGTCCGTCCGTATGTCAAAGCCATTTTTATTATAAAACATATATTACTGAAATTTTATCTAGAGGTGTAGTTCATGTGCCGCTACTTAGTTTTCTGGCTAAATTGCTAAAAAAACTTTCAGGGGAGGCACTCCATACATACATATGCCAAACTAAATGTCAAAAATATTTTTTTTGTAAATATAAACATGTTGTAAGTACGATACGGTTTTAAAAATATTTTATAAATATAGAGGATTTTTAAAACTGTTTTATTAAGTCAATATTTTCAGAAATATTTGTTCCAAAGTCTAAATATAATAGGCTCCCCATCTAACTTTTAATCCGTAAGTCTAAAAAATATGAAAAAAAACAAGAAGGCTTAGTACTTAATTTCTACGATAATTATTTCACATATTATCGGTTTATCCGTTTTTCAGTTATCTCCAAGAAACTACTTTCTACGGAACCCTACAATATGCGTGGTCCGATACAAACTTGGCCGGTCCTTTAAAGATATTTGATAGGTAGTATTAACCCTTACTAGTAATTTATTTATTTACTTTGTGTTGATAATTAATATAAAATTTGTATTTATTTCACCGACATAGTAAAGTTTTTTTTTAGGGTAGTCAACGCGCTTGTGAATCTTCTGGGGTTGCAGGCGTCCATAGGCTTTATAACTGCTTTCCATCAGGTGGGTCGTATGCTTGTTTGCCAGCGTCGTGGTATAAAAAAAATCTTTTTTTCCTTTATTCTTACATTGAACTCTTAAATATCAGCCATTTTTTATTAGAATCTCAATCAGGCTTTGCTCAGTGATAGTTAGTACACTGAAATTTGTTATGAGTATGTGTTTTAATTACGCCTACAAAGTGGTAAAACAATAAATATCTGAAACACATTGTTGGATAGGTCTTTCAAGAAGAATAAGCCTTAAACAACTTTTGGATAGAACGAGTACTTTCGTAAATAATAGCTTCGAAAGTAAAACATGCTCTTTGATTTTTGAACCGTGGGTCCAAAAAATTTGGAAAAATTTCTGGAAGTGAGGCCATTGAAATACTTATCACGTATTTTCAATAAAAACTATATGGAATAAAATCGGTTGATCCGTTTTTGGGTGATGCCTATAGTAAAATAACGTAAGTGCCACAAAACATCTCTTTATAAACTACCTTTTGAATGGATGTATTGTAACAGGCCGGCAACTACGGATCCTTACACTGAGCATAGCCCGACATTCTCTTGGCCGGTTTATATGCAATCCTTTGCAGTTTACTTCGCAATTTCTTGATTTGATAAGTTTGTATAAAGTATAACATTAAAAATTGTGTTTATTCTTTAAAAAAAAACGCATATTACATGCGTTTAGAACACGATATTCTTAAATAAATATGTTAAAATAAATTCGGTGCTTCGGAGTTTTTATTAAATTGATTATTAGTCTATTGTATTGCAGTACTAGTAGATTTCCACACGACGACTAACGCCTATTTTGCTTAATGCATAAGTCTTCTAAAACATAATAATTGTAGTTTACTTACATGACCAAATTTGTTTTCAGAGAATTATGAGATTCATGATTTATGTTTTTTCCTCCATTTTAATTTTTTTTTTACTTGTATTATAATCTAAATAAAATACACTTTTTATACGAACGTACATGAACATGCATACGAGAACATTATCTTAAAAATAAAACGTCTATACTTTATAGATTTCGGGAAGACACGTTATGTTCGCATCGCATGAACCCTCTGCAGTTATTTAGTCTTTAGGCACAGTAAGTCCGATATTATTGCTCACGGGCCAATCAATAGTATATGTAGTACAAGGGAAGAACGGAGCGACGAGCGACACAGCCTCCTCGTCTCAAAGCTAGCTCACGACTGCCAGCAACGCCGTTTTCGAGCTACCAACGCACGAAATGTGGAATTATGATTTGTTTAAGAAAATTTAATCAATTTAAATATCCTACGTTGAGTTTGTAGTGTTTTGTAGTACACATTTTTTAGTTCAACAATATTTTAAATCGAATAAGCCGTTCAGTAGATATAAGCAAAATTAACCGTAAAACGACATTTCGTTACATTTAAATAACGGAGAAACTAAACGTTACACGAGTCATTCAAACGTTGACAATATTGTACATGAAATGGTAATTAACATATATTTTTTTCAAATTTTTTGAATGACTCGTTATTGAGATATATCCCTTAGAAAGTAACAGTTTTCGGCCACATTCAGCGCCTAGCGCCTTAAAAAAGTGTCATTGTGAAGCAATGAAGGTAAATGTGTTTGGTTACATTATTTTACTTTTCTATTAACACCGACCTTATTTGTGACAATGTTTTGGTAAAGGTATCACTTGGTGGTTGGCGGTTACGTCATAAAATGTATTATACAGATTCAATATTGTATTAGAGCAAAAAAAACGTATGTGCCAGCTGCCAGATGTTACCACTACCAAAATACCGACACATTTGTTTGAAAAATTTTTGGTATGTGTACAAATGAATGCTTCCATTAAACTTTGAAACGGCCTGTTAGATTACATTACAGTTTTCGGTTACGGTTAAGGTTAACTATCACACTGCTGCGGTTTCCACATGCGGCGATGACGTTCGAGCGAGATAGCGTTTTGCATATGTATAGTGCTGTTTCCTTGACTGATATATGTGTCAAAACGTCTAGTTTAAAAGCTAATACCGAGTAATATGGCTGTGATATGCAGATTAACGGACAGATGGGCGGGCGGGTCAACTTAAATGGAGTTAAAAAACCAATATACTAAATCACGAAAAACCCATTTTTTGGAGTTTGACCTTGCATAACTTTTTTGAGATAACGTTAAAAACATCATAATGAAAGTGTATAAGAGTTTCCAGCGTATTATCTCTGATTCCGACGGTTACCCTAATATGCTTAGGCTAATTTGAAGTCTATTTTTATTCCCGATATAAAAAAGGAGTTCGGTTCTACAATATCTACCCATTCTATTTGGTTTTGGACTAAAATAATTATTAACTTAATTTGGTAGATTAGGTTGTAAGTTCTCAATCTATCAAGTTTTGTATTAAAATTAAATCCAAATTTGATGATAAAGTCAGATTAGGGCAGATTGAGCGGTCGTTTTAGTAACTGCAATAAAATACTAGAATTTATCGAGTATACAGCCGAATTCTGTATAATTATTAATAGAAAAAAATAAATAACAGCAGATTTTTATAGGAACTAACATTACCATCGCCACAGGTTCACCCTTCCTTGGTAGTTACATAGGCAAGGGAAAAGAAGACTTTATAAGAAACAAAGTGAAGCAATTTATTTCAATAATCGAGAAACTAACACATGTCTGTAAGGACTCCCCCCAAGCAGCTTACCACCCTCATGTGATGGATGTGGCAACAGCCAATTTAATATCGACCATGCTCTCTGCTGCAAGACTGGAGGGCTAATTTCAAGACGACACAACGAAGTTCGTGATCTATTTGCTGAACTATGTCACCAAGCATGGAGCAACGTTACAATAGAACCCATAATCACAGAAGGTGACCTTGGATTACGCGGCGACTTATCTTGCCGTGGCGTATGGAATGCTCAGAGAGAGGCTCTTTTTGATATCCGTGTCGTAGACACTGACGCTCCCTCTTACATTACACGCCATGTCACTTCTGTCCTAAAATCTGCTGAGACTGAAAAACAAAGAAAATACTCCGCTGCCTGCGAAGCGAAACACGCTACCTTCACCCCTCTCGTGACTTCCGTCGATGGCGTATTCGCACCACAGATGACCTCCTTTGTCAAGCACATAGGCGAAGCCCTCGCGGACCGCTGGAATAAATCGCTGAGTACGATACTGGGTTGGCTTAGAACAAGGATATGCACTACTATAATTCGAGCCACCAGTATGTGCATACGAGGCACACGTCACAAATTCAAACCTGCAGCGAAACTATTGGGGTTCGACGACGGAGCAGGCATTCTCAGCTCTAACTAAACTGTCACCTGCCTGACCGTGCATTGCAGAGATGTGAACTATTACTATTATTTTTTATACATTATTATTACCTATTTCTTTAATAAATGACTTATGAAACATAAGAATACAGCCGTATTGTAGAGTAGTTGCCTAAAATTATTTATTTACAACAAAAAAAAATACTAAACTTCATACATATGTAGTCCACAATAGAGCATTCACTATTAAACTGTTCAATGATTTCAATTTGAAAGAAGTAGGTAAATAAAAATTAAGCAGTGAGATAGACTAACAAAATCCTCCCAGACTTTTCGTTACCTATATGTATTAGAATTTAGTTGCTATCGGATAAGTATATTTTGTGGAAACCTGTTTAGCTTGACAGGATTTTTACAAACCACATTTTTTTATTAAATTACCCGCTAAGAAAATTGTATAATAACGAAAATTTCTACAATTCAGAATAAAGGCCTGTAATAATATAACTTAAAAATATTCCAATCATATTAAACAAATCATGATTAACTTAAGTTGATTGGCGTTACTTTAGTTTAAATCAGCACCCGTCGTTATTGATATATTCTTGGCGAAATTACTTAATTGTTTTGTGTTATCAGCGATGATTTGATAATGAGAATTTTTAATCAAATCACCGATTTCAATCATGAGTCCCCAACTCTGGAGCCAATGAACCTTGGTATCACACACGAATCGTAGAAATAAACCATTTTTAGTTGCCATAGACAAATTTAAGCATTTACCTCTGATTTTGTCTACGAATTGATGAATTCAGAACTGACTTCAGGTCAAGTGTGTGGAGTGTCGAATACGGTCAACGGCGATCCAGACGTCAAGTTGGCGCCATGTCGCGGTGAGTATAGACCCCTTTACCTCAGTCACTCGCCGGATTTCAAATGGGCGAATCTGCCCCTGCCGGTTTAGGACTACATTTACGAATGGATGTGCGAAACTGCGAATATTTTATGACATTCCTGCTTTTTCAATTAGAAATCGTATAATAAATTTCTAATTTTCGTTTGCAATATTTCACTTACCTCCCGGTGGTGAGTGTTCCCAAGGGAGTTATGGACTTAATACTAATTTATTAATGATTTATTTAGATATTTTTTGACACATTTTTTTTTTCACAAGAGTGATGAAAAAATTGTGTGTAATTCGTAAGAATATTGCAAACTTGAGTAACAAGGACCGTTGACAAAACAACAATTAACATGGTATTATAGTGACTAGTTAGATATTATTTTATGTCGCCGGGAAGTTATACTATAAAAATACTACCCGTAAATGTTCAAAGTAATGTATTGAATAAATAATACTGCTTCTTTAAATTAACAATTTATTTACCCTATATACGTAAATCAACCGTTAACAGTGTTGGCGCGATTTTTTTCTTTAATTTAATAAAGTAAAATATCGCTTCTCGCAGATTGACGGCAGTCGCACCGAGTCCTAACTGTATGAATAAATCGTAAATATTGTAATGAAGCTTTTAATGCAATGAAACATTATGAATTTAAATGTGTCAAATTCGTGATAAAAAATGGGAGATAGACATATGCAATGACACTTCAATGACAAGTCTGCACTCTTTTCGTGAATTGTCAAATAGCTTTTTACAATTAAGACCTCTATGCCAGCCAGATAAGGTTTGGTTTTGTATATCGATGACTTAATTTTGATTTTGTTATTATGTCAGATATTTATGCGGTCGACCTGTCATCCGATGTTAAAGCTTTCACAGTGGTTAGATATTTATGCCGGTGGCAGTAGTCACATAATTCTGATTTAGACGGGTAATCAGATATTTTTAAGCGGCCGGATCCGATATTTATGCTGATCGGTGCAAAACGATGTTTATGCCGGCCACAAAGCATCACATATTTTTACCGTGGAAGTGTCGTCATATACTTTTGTCCTCAATGGAGAATGAGATATTTTTGCAGGGCTGCCCAGAGTCATATATTTATGCTGGTGACTGTACTACACTTGTTAGTGTCCACTAATCACCCAATCAAAATAAGGGAAGCGAAACGCGCATTTTGCAAGATAAGGATTTAAAGCACATTCAGCGAGCCGAGCCACCTTTTGTTCACTCTTCGACACTATATATCCCTTATGAAAACGATGTTTATTGATGTTAAAACTTTGCATACTTTTGAGATAAGAAGTAGACAAATATAATAGAGAATGCAGTTTAAGTCCACGCCGCAAACTAGGTGGTCTTTTGTTCGCAGTTTGACCCTTTATGGTCATTATTTATATATTCTTTGTTCATTAGCACTAGCTAACAATCGCCGCGCTATATGATAAGAGCTATAATATTGTGAAGTATTTTCGTGGCAGTTTTTTTTTGTAAACATTTTGGTAACATCTGTATAATATTCGAATCGGCTTGCGAAATGCACTTATCTAGAATACAAAAACGACTGAAGTCCCATGTTTTCAAAGTAAATACCTTCGTATTTGAAACAAAATAGTTGACTATGTTTTTATCAGTTATCACGTCTACATTCCTACATTCCCTAAATTCCAAATTTCTTCTCACTGCTAATTACCTTTATTTCATCCAATATGCTTCTTATAACAAAAATATTATTTATACACGCTAGAAATATTCAATACAAAACAATTTAGTGCTTTAATCTCACTTTTTAATATATTTTATTAGTAATAGTTTTTACCCACCGAAATGAGTAAATACGAGTATTTACGGGGTGCTTTGGATAAATACTGAGTAATTAGTATTTACTCACCCCTACCCATCTCTAGGTGCAACCGGCCTTTATACTAAAAACACTTGGCTTAAACTTTACCATTAATGCGTTGTTTTTTTTTGTCCGTATAGTAAAAATATAACATATTATTACAATACTCTGATGACTGGAGTAAGTATTACCACAGACAAATCCTGACGACATTAATAACCGCATTAGGCAGTCTTTTTGGTTAATTAATGGACCGGACAGATTTGTTCCTTTATTTATGGACGAAGTTTATTCATATTTATGGAACGGCTGACCTAAAAGGAATCAAATACTTATTAAAAACCGGCCAAGAGCATGTCGGTCCATGCTCAGCGTAGGGTTCTGTAGTTGCCGGCCCACCTCAAATCATCCGCTCAAAACGTCGCTTTTTACAGGATATTATGCGGCACTTACGTTCTTTTACTATGAGATGACAACTTTTTGCGATAACTCAAAAAATTCACATATTTCGTGCCTCACACGACTATCGAGCACATTGAAAATTAATCTACGGAAGTCGAAAAAATATTTTCGCTGAGCGACGAGAAAGTCGGGATAAGGAAAATGTTATAAAATAAAACTACGACGTTGAATGATAATTATTTTATTCTTAGATTAACATAAGTATCCTCGACATAACGCCTGTGAACCAGAGTTGGGCAAAAATTAACGTGATTGAAACTAAAGTTAAAAATGAGAACGTTACTCATAATCATATGAACATGATTACGAATTCAATCATGAGCTTTCTAATCTGATTGACCACCGACATGAGTAAATCATGTCGATTTTTAGTTTCACTCATGATTAGCTGAAGTGATTATATTAGTAAGACAGTATGCTTAGTTAAACTAACGATTTAGTTGATTAGATGATTAGATTTTGCGTAGCTACTAGCTCCTTCACTTTTTTCCCTGATGAAACAGAGGCGGTACCTAGGTGAGTATAATATACATTTAGGATAAATGGCTATTTGTGACAATATTTGTAAAGGTATCATTTAGCGGTTGGCGCTTACGTCTGAAGTTGTATAGTGCAGATTCAATATTGAGCAATAAAAGCGTAAATGCCAGTGGCAAATGTTACCTTAACCAAAATATCGACAATTTTTTTGTTAGTTTTTGGTATTAGTGTACAAATGAATGCTCCCATTTAACTTTGAAACGGCCTGTTCGGTTTTATTGCGGTTTTCGGCTACAGTTAAGGCAGCTATCACACAGCTGCGGTTTCCACATGCGCTTTTCATTTTCATTCTCATTCTCATTCTCATTCTCATTCTCATTCTCGTTCTCGTTCTCGTTCTCGTTCTCGTTCTCGTTCTCGTTCTCATTCTCATTCTCATTCTCATTCTCATTTTCATTCTCATTCTCATTTTCATTTTCATTTAGGATAATGAAAATTTCTACATATGTATCTGGTTCAATATGTGAATGTGTTGTGTGTTTATTGTTTCTTAATGTAATAAGTACTTATGTAAATTGTATTAGTTTCTGTTTCCTATTTTGACGACAATCTGTTTCCTAGCATGTAAGCGAATTGGTGTATACTGTAAGCTTGCATTGTTTTTTATGAATAAATGAAAGAAATGAAATGAAAGAATTTTTCATTTCATTTCAAATGAAAAATTCTACATATGTATCTGGTTCAATGTGTTAAATTCAGAACAAATGCCTTATTCAAGTAATAATATAAATCAGCTTAAGAACACTCTAATCATACATTCGTCAATAACATTGATCAAGTTAGTTGATTAGCGTTAATTTAGTTTCAATCAGCGCCCGTCGTTAATGATTTACTCATGGCGAAATTACTTGATTGTTTTGTGTTATGATTTAATCAGCGATTATTCAATCAGCGATGATTAGTAATCGATCACCGATTTTAATCAAGTGTGCACTCTGCTGTGAACAAACAAATTGAAAAATTTCCACACGCATATCGAAGTTTGAATAATTGTCGCCGTGGCGCCTGAGTATACATATTTCATTTTTAGATTAATAAGCAGGATATAATATTTTTCTAAGTACAAGAAAATTATTACATTACAAATCTGTAGTCAACTCGAGAAATGGTAGCCACATAGCTAAATAATTTTTAAGCGAAAAAAAAACCGACTTCTTCAATGGGGGAAGCCGGTGAAGGATTATTGTAGATGGTGCACTCTATACAATGAAATAACTTGCTTAACAAACACAGCGAAGAGGACAAATCGTCAAACGTGAACTATGCGTCATACAAATCACTATGTGTATGCCATCATCAGAACTTGAGCTTGACGGAAATTTGTCCTGACAATCTTACTTGCTTAACAAACACCGATGTGTGTTCGATAAGAGGAGGAATCGCCAAACGTGAACTATGCGTCGTTGAAGAGTTCCCTTCTGATCATCATCAGCAGTTCCGCTTAGTCAAATGTCACTGTTTTGAATAAAAATGATTGATTTGTTGATAAAAATCACTACATGTATGCCATTAACATTTGAGGAGTTCCCTCGATTCCCCATGACGGAGTTATGGAGTAACAAACATAAAAAAAAAAAAAACAAAAAAAAAAAACAAAAAAAAAAACAAAAAAAAAAACATACACGCCGACTTGAGAACCTCCTCTTTTGAAATCTTGAAGTCAGTTTAAAAAAATTATGTGAAAAATGTCTTTCTGACTTTTTTCAAAAAGGTTAGGCTACAGGGCAGACCCTTAACCCGATCGTCTTTTTTTAAGCTTAAATTGTAGCTGACTAAATTGTCCAGAGGAGTTCTTCTCAAATTTTTGATATCATTATTCGTTTCCAAAATATCGAACGCCAAAATCAAAAATTTGGAAAAAATTGTTTTTTTTTTCCCTATTCCGGCCATAACTTTTTATTTTTTTCATTTTCTCAAAAAATTATTTTTGAATCTTACAGCTCTCGTAAATATGAGTCTTTTGAGCCATTTTTGAATATCATATCTTTACAACTTTCCGAGTTATAAGGGGATCGCACTTTTTCGTGAAATCGGGGCCTATACTGGAACGAACGAAAAGACATTTCCAATGTCAAAACTGCTGAATTTCATCCGTTTTATTCAATATACCTATGGTTTCCGCTTCACAAAGGTTGCCTGGAAGAGATTGCTTTTTAGCGATAATACCGCCAATTGTTTTACCTCTGATTATTCTGGTTTTTTTTGTGAGTATTTATGTTATGTTACTAGTTTTCATTGAAAGTAGTAATTAGGCCTCACATTCATGAACTTTTGCATTTTTTTTGGACCCACATTTCAAAAGTTGGAGGGTTGAGTAGGTAAGCACTTTCTAAAATTTTGGAGATATTATTAACGAAACTGTTAGTTTTAGAAGACTTCTATACTTTTTGAAAGACCTATCCAACTACAAACGATAGGCTTGGTAGAGCGAAACAAAAATTCACCCTCACCGCACATCAATAAGACTAGCCTGTTACAAATTTTTAGGGTTCCGCAGCCAAAATGGCAGAAACGGAACCTTTATAGTTTCATCTTGTCCGTCTGTCTGTCCGTCCGTCCAAATGTCACAGCAATTTTACTCGGAAACTATACGACGTATCTGAATAAAATTTACACATAAGGTGTATTTTGTATGCAGCTAGTTAGTTATGTAGTTAAAGAACCCCGTACCAAAAGTATGGAAAATGTGGTTTCAGTTAAATATTCTTAGATTTTGATATAATATAGATTTTAACGTCCTGAACAAAAGTCTCTATGGGGGCTACCACTGTTGCCGAGTCCCTTTCAGAGTTACGACTGATTTTGTACCGTCAAGGAAATTGACTCTAGTACCAATTCGCACCTTGTCACAGTGACAGTAATATCAGTAATATGACACCTCCAGCATCTTTTTCAAGTGAAAAATAAATCGTTTCATAAATATTTTACGAAGTTCTTATTACAAAGACATACAGATCATAGGAACATATTTTTGTGCATTTTAATGCACCCATATTTTTACAGCAGACAAAACAAACTATTAATAACGGATAAAATGAAAGAAAAATAGTGTTACTCGTTAAATCTCATATATTTACATATTTTAATAGATACACATGTACGCTTTTAAACTCGGTTTATTAAGGGTTCATTTCTGTTCACACAGTCAAGTATGTGGTTTAATAATGCAGTACTTGGGTATTTCACGTTTTCTTGATGTCGTGCATAACCAAGGTACCATACGACACTGGCAACATGAGCACAACAACCAATAGTTCTGGCCCCGGTTTTGCATTTACAGTAATAGGCCAAAGATAGACTCTTCTTCCGGAATTTCGTTTTGGAACGCTATCCATAATTGATATTTAACTGCATTTCGAAAACGCGAGCGTATAATTCTCATACGTATCAGGCCGTGCTCATTTAGTTCATCGAACTCAAATACATCGTTATACTTATATAACTTTATTGCACAAAACTAACACTAAAAACTTTGTTTTTATCCATATCCATTTTGTCCTGTATGTAAGCAGGGCTAAAATTAATTTGGTGAATACCAATAGTCAATCGCTTCAAATACGCCATGTCAAGCCTAGAAAACTGCGGAAAATGATTTTCATTAAGAAGGTTCCAATCAGCATTACGTCTAGTTAGATTAACGTCAGCTTCCACCCGTGCTTGCATTACATTCATATCATGAATCCTGTTCAGTAACTCTCTGGCTAATGGAACAGTTGCATCCTCCATGTAGATATTGACATGATATCTGTAATTATAGCACGAGCTATTTTCAGAAAGTCGTTTAGATGATTAAGGTTGGGATCAAACCATCAAAAAACTTAAAAATTGACTTTAAATGGCCAGCTTATCGCAAATATTGCAATATAGGTTCAATTTAATGTCAATTGTTTAAATAAATAGTTGGTAATTGCATCAAATTAATGATTTGTTATCTGATACAAAACCAGTCGTAACTCTGAAAGGGACTCGGCAACAGTGGTAGCCCCCATAGAGACTTTTGTTCAGGACGTTAAAATCTATATTATATCAAAATCTCAGAATATTTAACTGAAACCACATTTTCCATACTTTTGGTACGGGGTTCTTTGAAAAAAAAAATATTTTTTGGGGGGCGCTCCATACAGGTAACTAAATAAAAAAAAACAAATATCAACATGTGACACATCAATCGATAGGTCTTTCAAAATAAAATTGAGGTTTCTTTGACTATTTTGTGATTAAGTGCGCTTCGAAAGTCAGAAAAGTTGTGTAGTTGTGCCCCCCCCCTGTAACTTTTGAACCGTAAGCTCAAAAAATATGAAAAAATTTGAAGAGATGCGCCTTATCATATTCTTTCTACAAAAATTATTTTGAACATTATCGGTTCAGCCATTTTTGAGCTATCTCCAAAAAACTTCTTCCTTAGGCATCAGATACGACCTTTTGGTATTAGTTTGGTTCTTATTCCATTGAAGGTACGGAACCCTCCTATGCGTGGTCCGACACGCACTTGGCCGGTTTTTTTAAGAACATCATGTTTGAGTAGTTACCTCCTTTAGGTATATTGTTGCTCGCTGGTGTATAAACGTACGTATTGTATAAAATATACGCTACATATTAAAACTGTTAAAACGTATTAACGAATAAAGTCTCTTTGTGTACGAACAAAGTGAAACTTTTCACTAAAATCGTCCACAAATAAGGATCAACAATAAGTTCTTAATGACTTTTTTTATCTATTTATTTAAGTAGGTCCGGTCCGGCTTCGCTCGGGATAAAAAATGGTTATTGTGTGTTATCCCTAAGAGATATACATATACCATTGCGGACTTTTTTGTAGACCTTTTTAAGGTGTGCAGTACTGTAGTACATTATTTTGATCTATCTAGTAGGTTAAAGCCAGCGGTTTCAATGTAAAATGTGTTTATTTACGACATCAGATTAAAACCTCTAAAATTATCAGTGTTTTACATTTCTCCAGGATCCCATCATCAGATCCTGACCTGGTGACAATGGGACCAACTGTGAAGTATACTCTTTCAAACAAAAAAGAAATTTCCAAATCGGCCCAGTCGTTTTGGAACAATCGGTGAACATACATAATAGTAAAAAAACCGGCCAAGTGCGTGTCGGACCACCACGGATTCCGTACCTTCAATGGAATAAGAACCAAACTATTACGAAAAGGTCGTATCTGATGAAAAGGAAGAAGTTTTTTGGAGATAACTCAAAAATGGCTTAACCGATTACGTTCAAAATAATTTACTTAGAGAATATATGATAAGGCGCATCTTCTAATTTTTTTTCATATTTTTTAGACTTACGGTTCAAAAGTTTCATGGCGGGGACACAATTTTTCCGACTTTAGAAGCGATTATTTCTGAAAGTATTCACTTAATCACAAAATGGTTTAAGGGACCTCGATCTTATTTTTAAACATCTATCGATTGGCGTACAACATGTATTTTTTTTGGAATTTAGTTACATGTATGGAGCGCCCCCCAAAAATTTTTTTCTGCAATTTAACTACATAACTAAATAGCGGAATACAAAACACACCTTATGTCTAAATTTCATTAAGATACGTCTTATAGTTTCCGAGTAAAATGGCTGTGACATACGGACGGACGGACGGATGGGCAGACGGACATGACGAAACTATAAGGGTTCCGTTTTTGCCACGAATTGAGAACCTCCTCCTTTGAAATCTTGAAGTCGGTTGATAAATCCTTGGTTGATAACTTGTAAAATTGTACAGTCTACTACTTTTGAAGATATCGTATATCATCGTCCTCTTGCCCTTGTCCCATTTACTTGGGGTCGGCGCAGCATGTCTTTTTCTTCCACACATCTCTGTCACCCGTCATCTTATCACTCACATTATTTCTTTTCATATCATCTCTCACATAGTCCATCCACCTTTTCCTAGGTTTGCCTCTTCTCCTACATCCTTCCACATTAATTCTTAATACCTTTCTCGTAACATGACTGTCATCCTTCCGCATAACATGCCCGTACCACGCTAAGCGATTAGCCTTTAATTTGTTAGTTATGGGTGCGACTTTCAGGCTTCCTCTTATATATTCATTCCTTATCCCCTTATACACTCTGATCCATACATGTCGACAGGTCTTATAATGTATTTATAGATTTTCCCCATAATAAAGTAAATAATGTCACCAGTTGTCTAAAAAACTATGGAATAGCGTCCAGATCTTAATGTACATCGGAATTGTAAGCGGAGTCGATTAGATTGACAGCATATTGATGGTGTCTTTACAAGTTCTCGAAGATTGATCGTCTTGAGGGGTCATTGACGACATGGATTATGATATTTGTTACAATGTCTGTTATTATACATTGTGTAAATCCAATACGGGAGAATCTTTATTTAAACGGTGGTTATTGTAGGACGTTATTAGGAAGTATATTTAGATAACCTTTGCTTACAATTACGACGAGAGTTATAACTAAAAATAATTTTAAACAAAAAAGAACCGACTTCACTTAGCCTCCACCTTTCCAAAAGAAAATGTCCGAGCTACTGTAAAAAAACCGACCAAGTGCATGTCGGAACACGCATAATGGAGGGTTCCTTACCTTCAATAGAATGAGACCCAAAATAATACCAAAAGGTCGTATCTGACTCTAAAAATGACTCCAATATGGCTAAACCGATAATGTTCAAAACAATTTTTGTAGAAAGTATGGGTTAAGGCGCATCTTCTCAATTTTTTTTTTAATTTTTGAACTTACGGTTCAAAAGTTACAGGGGGGGGGTCACAATTTTTATGACTTTCGAGGCGATTATTTCTGAAAATGTTTACTTAATCACAAAATGTTCAAAGAAACCCTCCATGTTATTTTTAAAGACCTATCGATTGATGTAACTAAATAGCGGCATTCAAAATACACCTTCTGTCTGTCTATATTTGATTAAGATACGTCTTATAGTTTCCGAGTAAAATGGGTGTGACATACGGACAGAAGGACGGATGGACAGACGGACATGACGAAACTATAAGGGTTCCGTTTTTGCCATTTTGGCTACGGAACCCTAAAAATACTCAAATCACTATAGGTGTGCCTATAATAGTTGAAGAGTTCCCTCATTATTTCCAGGATCCCAGCATCAGACCTTCACGATATTGTAAACACGACTTTAAAAAAAATTGCCTCCCCACCCCTTGTCACACTTTGTTGACCCTTCTAGCCCTCGGGAGGCCCTATAAGGAGCCCTCCCACGGCAAGCCATGACATCCAGCTGAATTCCCAGGAATGCTGTAGTTTGATTCAAAAAAAATTGTTGACCCGCTTAATGTATGACGTAATTAATGTAATATATAATATAATTATGTAATATTATATAAATTGACGTAATAATGGCCCCGGGCAACAGTACGAGTAAATCAGCAAATAAGCCGTGGCCGTGGCCAAGTTTGAAATATTATGGTCCATGAAACCACTCTTCCATTTCACAAAGCGTTCTGATTCGTCGATATATTTGAGATTTCGTTTTAAACCCGCTCGAAATACGCGAATATAGACGTAATAAATGGAGAGCGGAGAAAACGTTGGTCGTACAACTCGTACACCGCTATCTCATACAACGGCGATTGCAAAAATCGCTTCGGATTCCGAAAAAAATGTTTTTTTGGGTTCGCTTATGTAGCTTATGTAAAGCTGATGTAGATCAAAATAAATGCAAAAAGATGATTGAGAATTTCGTCAACTTAGTAACTTGACCCTTAGCTTAATTGGTAAAGCGATCGAGCTGCGGCAAGGCGTATCGATGCAGGTTCAAGTCCTGCTGAGTTGATTATTTTTTCAATTTTTGAATTTTATTTAATAACAAACTCGCGATTTTTGTGTCCCAGACAATCAATAGTACTGACAATCAATCAATAGTGATCAATGACAATCAATAGTGATAGCGAAAAAGAATGTGGCAAAGAGTAAATTTAATCTGAAACCCACGGATAAGAACAAAGCCAAATATCACGCTTTACGAAATCGCTGCAGTAGGGTGTGCCGCGATGCCCAGCGGCGCCATATTCATGAGTCGGTGGCAGATGGTGACCCAGCTAAAATCTGGAAATTTTTGAAGTCCTATGGAGTTCGTAAATCTAACAATACTTCTATATCCAAGGACTTAGACACCAATCTCCTTAATCAGCATTTTTCTTCTTCCGCTGTTTTCATTGGTCCAGTTAAGGCTGACACCCTCAATCACCTTATTTCTTCTTCAACTCCTGGCTCTTCTTCTTTTTCCTTTACTCTATTCACTGACAGTGAGGTTGAGAGGAACATAAAATCTATCACCTCAAATGCCATTGGCGTCGACTGTGTGGGTCGCAGGATGATCATTCCCCTCCTTGACCTTCTTGTCCCTATAATTACTAGAATCTTTAACGTTTCGGTTTCCTCCTCTTCCTTTCCGAATTCGTGGAAGGAGGCTGATATTATTCCTCTTCCCAAAAAATCAACTCCGTCTTCTTTCTCTGACTTTAGGCCTATCTCCATCCTGCCTTTCCTTTCAAAATTTTGTAGAGCGTCTAGTGCATCACCAGCTGACTTCTTATTTAAATAGCAATTCCTTCCTAAATCCTTTTCGATCTGGTTTCCGATCTGGTCACAGTAGAATCACCGCTCTCGTCAAGATCACAGACGACATCCGTTCAGGAATGGATAAAGGAAAGCTTACAGTCCTGACGTTGTTAGATTTTACCAACGCGTTTAATACCGTCGACTTTGATGTTTTGTTGGGCGTGCTCAATTCCCTTAACTTATCTCCTGCTGTGATTAAGTGGTTTCGAAGTTATTTGGAGGGTCGTCGGCAGCGTATTAAAATAGATGACACTCACTCTTCGTGGTGCAACACGTTGGCTGGCGTCCCGCAAGGTGGTGTGTTGTCTCCTCTTCTTTTTTCTATTTTTATAAATTCTATCTCTAGTGGTCTTCTTTCTTCATTTGATTTATATGCCGATGATCTTCAAATATACTCTCAGTATCTTGCTGCTGATTTACCCTCTCAGATTCTAGCCACCAATTCTGACTTGCAACGCATTCTGGTCTGCAGTTCTTGCTATGGAATTACAGTGAATCCTACGAAAACCCAAGTAATTATTATAGGTAGCCCTTGGAATATAGCAAAAGTAAATTTCGAAAGTCTGCCACCTGTTATGTTCGACGGAGTTCAGATCCCGTTCTTGAGCAAAGTTAAGAATCTTGGCGTGATTATGGATCGTACGCTTTCTTGGGTCCCGCAGCTCAATGAGGTTAGCCGTAGGATTTTCGCATCCGTGCGTTCTCTAAGACGCCTTCGCAACTTTTTACCACTTGCCACTAAAACTGCGCTGGCACAATCTCTTCTGCTTTCCATCTGAGATTATGCCGGCATTTCTTACCTGGATCTTACTGAAGAGCAATTAAGCTGGAACGGCTACAAAATGTATGTATTCGGTTCATTTACGGGCTGCGAAAATTTGATCATGTCTCCAACTTCCGTTCGCAACTCAAGTGGTTACCGATCCGATTTCGTCGTAATGTCCATATCCTTTCTCTTCTCTACAGAACTTTGTTTATCCCTAATACTCCTGGCTATCTTAAAGAGCGCTTTAGTTTTTTATCTTCCCTCAGGTGTTCACAAAATCTCCTTCTTATGCCCCCATCGTCTTCTACTAACTTCTATAATAAACCTTTTAGTCTCCAGTCTGTCAGGATGTGGAATGCTTTGCCCATTGATATAAGGCGTGCTCAATCACTAGCAATTTTTAAAAAGCGTCTAAAAGAGCATTATTTATCTCTTACTTAACCTTAAGTTCCTACTCACGTCATGCATGCAAATTACTCTGTTTCCTTTGCGTTACCTTGTCGTTGTCTTCTCCTGTGCATACTTGTACTTATATATGTATTTTATGTAGTGTATATTATATTATCTATTATATTTAGTATATGTAGTATATGTTACACGGTATGTACCTTATTTATTGCTATTTTGCACTGCCCAATAAATTGTTTCTGTTCGCTGTTTCGCTATTGTCTGGTAGAGATCGCTTTTTAGCGATAAGACCGCCTATTGTTACCTAAATCCTGTTTCTTTTTTTTTAAATATCGTATGTGTGTTTACTTTTGGTGCACAATAAAGCATTTTATTATTATTCAATCAATTTCAATCAATCAATTTATTTAATTCAGATGAAACATCCATATATGTTAGTACAGAAAACAAAACATAAAAATGAAATATTTAAAAGAATGAGTTAGTACTAAAAAACTAAACTTACATACTAGATTTTGTGTGAATTTGGATCCACCTTATTATCAAGGGTGAATCCCACCTATCCGAGAACACGCTTAGGATGCTATTGGAGCTGTGTCGGAGTCGCGTATTAGCGGACGCACATCGCTTCCTCATGAGGGCAGCAAAGCCGTCGGTCCGTGCCTCCGCGAACATCCCCGACGCACTGCAGCGCCAGGGCAACCCCAGCAGCACCCTAAACGCATTGTTATATTGAACCCGTAGGCCGCTGTATGCCCTCTGCGTAAATGAAACCCACAGACTGCACGTGTATAGAGCTTGGCAGTATGATTTGAATAGCAACAGTTTAACTTGTTTTGAACAACGTGCAAATCTGCGGGCCATCATATTGCATCGGGCAGCCAGCGACCTACGTTCTCGTTCAAGATCACAATTATCCCTCAAATCCTCATTATTATTATTATTATTATTATTATTATTATTATTATTATTATAGTGCCTACCCACAATTCGGAGTACGAATAAATAAAAACTTATTGGAATCCTAAGAAAACTTAAACTTACATATACCCAAAGACAGTGAAAACTCTTCGTATAGTAATTTTCTTACAGAGTGACCTGTTTTTATTGTGCTTTAGTGTCTTAGAATTAAAAACTGGATTACCATGTATATGCTATGCTTTGAGTTCGTTATATTTCGGTATCATCGCCTCACACAAAACAGTGACGTTGTTTACATTTATAACAACGATATAGTAAAGGATTATGGTCATCTAGCGTTTCTCCCGGGGTTTTATACGGCTCATTTAAGCATGGGATCCGCTTGGCAGCATAATCCCATGAATTGACGTAAGCACTTGTGTTTACCAAAGACACTGCCATCTGTTCTTCCAATCCAGAGGGATAGTAGGCCTTATTGGGATTAACTCCACGATGTTTTCATTCACCGAAAAGTGGCTGGTAAAAATCGACTGATTATGACTTTTGTGATGCACGTTCATTTTTTGTTTTCATTGTTATTGTCACTCAATGTTCGTGTGTTAAGCGTCACAAATAAATATTTTTATTCTTATTTTTTATTCTTCATATTTCGTAAAAAAACTCAGTGGTACGAGCCTGGGTTTGAACCGAGATCTCCGGATTGAAAGTCGGGCGTCTTACCGCCAGCCTACCAGAGCTTTTTATTTCAAAAATAAATAAAAACATTGTATGGCAGCCGCCGTAACCCGTGTCGGAACTCGGGACTTAAACTGCAAGACAAAGATGGCGTGATCTCCGCGTTGCAGTTTTATCTGACGCTTAAACAGCGTTTAGAAGACAGTTTGGTCGTAAAACGGTCCGTTCTTATCTTGGTTTCATGTTTTTCGTGCCCCGGGATTACTGAATAGTAGATATGGCTTCTTAATAACATTTGACTTTATTTTTTAAGCTTCGTACGTTCGTCATTGTTGATCCATGAAGCGGTTGGAAACAGATTAGTTTCTGACTTATGGACCTATTTTGTTCTTAAGTATTCCTTAGTTTTGACAATAAGCGAAAAAAAAGATTAGTCGTTCAATCATGGACTTTTATTTTTGAACTATTTGCGATTCAATTCGTATTATTTTCAGTCGGTTGAAGATTTCGAAGGAGAGTTCTCGATTCGTCGGGATCTTGGTTTTTGCTACTTTTGATGTATGTACACCGATTATTACTAGACTGCCGGACTGATTTGGTAAATTATTTTTTTGTTTGGAAGAGTATACTTCACAGTTGGTCCCATAGTCATCATATCAGGATCTGATGATGATATCCTGGAGAAATCGAGGGAACTCATAAAATATTAAAGGCGATTTGAGTATTTTTTACAGCAGTTCGAGCATTTGCTTTTGGAAAGGTGGAGGCGAAGTAAAGTGGATTCTTTTTTGTTACAGGTAGTGTTTTTAACAATGAGCGAGTTAAGAGAAGCAATCATTGAACCAGTCTTACCGGTCAAATGCTAATTCCAAATACTTGAGATAAATACACTCTAATAACTACAAACAACAAAAAAAGAAGATAAAAATAAAATAAATAAATTTATATATACATAGACAATATATATATATACATACGCATGGCAGACGGGATAGATAGGTAGTGATTTTTTAACAGTTTCTTGAAATTATGAAGAGATTTTGCACATCTAATGTCTAATGACAGAGCGTTCCACAGCCGAACTGCTCGAAAAGTAAAGGAGTCGTCATAAAATTTAGTGGAAGATGAAGGGGCACCAAGTAGATACTTTCGCGAAGGCCTAACAGAGGAGAGATACGTAAAACGTTCTTTGAGATATGGAGGAGAAGCGGGATTAAACAAAACATTATACAGAAGAGCAAGAATATGTGAATTGCGACGATGCCTGATAGGGAGCCAATTGAGCTGAGCACGGAAATTGGAAACGTGATCGTATTTGCGCAAGCCAAATATAAATCGGATACAAAGATTCTGAAGACGCTCTAGTTTATTAAGCTGGGCCTCTGTAAGATCGAGTTAGTAGATGTCAGCATAGTCCAGTATAGGCAGAAGGAGAGATTGGGCTATCGCAATTTTGGTGAAGAAGGGCAAAAAATTACGAAGTCTGCGAAGTGAACCCACTGAAGCAAACATTTTCCTACTCACCTCGCTTATCTGAGGTATCCAAGATAACGTACAATCCATTAAAATTCCTAGATTGTTCACCTGTTTCACATAAGGAATGTGGACACCATCAAACATTATGACAGGTAGTATAGAATAATCGATACGAGAAATAAGTTTTGGACTTCCTACAATTAACGCCTGAGTTTTAATTGGGTTGACCTTAAGTCCGTACCGCCTACTCCAGTCTAAGATACAATCTGTCCTGATTTAAGGAATATTATAACCATAGGTAGATCGTTAATATTTCTAGTAGTGTGCTTACTACAAAAGCTTAATTTTTTTTTATACTTGTGTTTTATCCTTCTTATCGAACGAGCGGAGCGTAAGCGAAGCAAGTTCTTACAAACAACTTCAGGCCACTGGGCCGTCCCGGCATTTCGATGGCTTTTTAGGGTTCCGTAGCCAAAATGGCAAAAACGGAACCCTTATAGTTTCGTCATATCCGTCTGTCTGTCCATCCGTCCGTCCGTATGCCACAGCCATTTTACTATAACTATAAGACGTATCTTAATAACATTTATACATGAAGTGTATTTTGTATGCCGCTACTTAGTTATGTAGGTAAATTGCAGAAAAAATGTTTTTAGGGAGGGCCTACATGTATAAAAATGTTTTTATACATGTAGGTAAATTTTAAAAACATTTTTTTACCAAATATTAACATGTGGCATACTAATCGATAGGTCTTTAAAAATAACATTGAGTTTTTTTTGAACATTTTGTGATTGAGTCGATATTTTCTGAAATAATCGCTTCGAAAGACAAAATTTTTTTATAACTTTTGAACTGTTAGTCCAAAAAATATGAAAAAATTTGAGAAGATGCGGCTTATTACAACCTTACTACGAAAATTATTTTGAACATTATCGTTTCAGCTATTTTTGAGTTATCTCCAAAAAACTTGTTCCATAGGCATCAGATACGACCTTTTGGTATTAGTTTATTTCTTATTCCATTGAAGGTACGTAACCCTCCATTATGCATGGTCCGACACGCACTTGGCCGCTTTCTTTTGTTTTGAGAGTTTGTTCCGCGATATCTTTAGTAGCGCTTTTTGATCTTTATGAAATTTGTTGAGGTTGTAGCATAGATAGATATAATTTGAAAGTTCGTATATGAGCAGGATCGGCCAAGGGGTCCTGGAGTCAGGAGGCGCGAAAAAATCATCATTAGGGTCTTGTTATATTGTACTGATTTAAACTTACACGATCTTTACTCATTATATTGACATAAACGGGACTTAATCGCGTACACTTATAGACGGAGAGCTGCCACGTCAGATATGACACAATAATGAGAGCGACGAAACCCCTCTCATAACGACGTATAAAGTTATTCATAGTTTGTCGTCTACAGTTTCTGTTTCCGAAATATTACTCAATGTTTTTTTTTTTCTAATGTTAAAATATAGGTCTCTTCCTGTATAAATAAGACAACTTTGGCCGTTTTTACCTATTTTGGTATTACTTTTATCCAATTCAAAGATTTCGCTAGTCTGTTACTCTGACCTCCACCCATTAAAAGCTGCCAGATGCCCGGATCTAGCAATAGGGATAGTAAGGCAATCTTACTAGATGGGTTTCATTGATCTCATTATTGTGTCATATCTGACGTGGCCAGCTCTTAGACCATTACTTGTTATATTGGTCATCTCGTTTGCAAGGAAATCGCGAGTTCGGAGTTCGAGGCGGACTACTAGGTTAAAACAAAAGAATAGTGATTAACTCGAGTGAAAGCCAATTTCACTCAAACTATTGGCAAATAGCGAATCACAATCTATAAACAAGAAGTTAAGACGCTTAGTGAAAGTGGTCATGTGAACTAAGTTTCTCGCTTCAGTCCTGCGGTTTGTTTCGTGCTTAAGATGCAACTTTAGCTTTTGATGTTTATTTAGTATGCTAGTAAATGCTGGAACTTAATTCCGCCGCCGATCCGTGCACTGAAATCTATTTACACTTTTAAAAATAAATGTCGGGCTTACTTGCTCGCGGATCAGATAGGTTAAATTGACTATGTTTTTTAACTTTCCTCATTTAACCTTTGTCTGTACATGTTTTTAGTATTTAGAATGTAATTTTCTCTGTCGTGGATACTAATTACTTATTCCAACTGTATGTGTCAGTTATTTAAAAAGTCTCGGCACTATTATTTCGACTACCGCCATTTTTCACAATAACAAATTGTTGTTAATAGTAATTGTAATTTTTCCTATAGCTTTTTTGTTTTTTAAACTTAAAATTTCAAAACCGTTCAAGTCGGTTTGCCAGTAGTGACAGGAATGTCATCTGGCAATATTGTTGTCACTAGTTAGATTAAGTATAGTTTTAAGTTCTGGTTGCCCTGAAAATCAGCGTTGTGGCTACACAGCCATGACTCGTGCTGAGTGGCAACCATTTTGGTGTAAATTATAATTTTTGTATATTTCATGTTATGTTTCTGTTCGCTTTGCACCAAATAAATATTTTTCATTTTTTCATTTCATAGTACCTACCCCCTAAGGAAACTATTAATTATTGTTCTTTTCTATTGTTCATATTAACAATAAAATTTGTAATGTAACTTAATACCTGTCCAATTAGCTGACCAAGGGCGGGTTTAAATCTAGCAAGCTATACCCGCACCTTTTTCTTTACATGATTTTAATTAAATATGATTCATATATTTAAATTGTTACCTAACATAGACTACTTACGTGCCTAACCTCAAGAACAACTGTAAAAAGTAATGAAATAAACGCATTTCTATTTGTAATTTGTGCATAACTTTCAAAAACTAAATGTAACCGATAGGTTAACCGACGGATAAAATACGGCTATTTCCGGGTTTGAATCCAGATCAGGGCATTTATTATTTGTGTTTATTATGGATATTTGTTCCTGCTGCGTTATGGAATTATTTCGATATATATTTAAGTATTTATCTAAAGTGGTTACTAGGCGACGATATTAAAAATAGATAAATACTTTAATACATAGAAAACATTCATAACTCAGGAACAAATATCCGTGATAAACACACAAATGAACCCGGGACCTCGTGCTTCATAGGCAGGGTCACTAGCGACTAGGCTAGGAGGCCGTTAAATCTAAATATATTGCATATGGAATACCTACGAGGCAAGTAATTTTAATATTATTTATATCTATGAAACAAGACTTTACTTATAGAGAATTCCTAACTTACTTTCAGAGCAAGAAAAATGCATTTTTTTTTAAATATTATAACGAATTAATCACGTACTTTAGCTATATTCCGAGAAACATATTTCTATAAATGTACTAGGATCATTATCACTAGCGTACTCCGCGAAAATCAACCAATTTAGGTTTGTAACCCGTTATAAACTCAATATGTTATATGTTAGAGTCTCAGGAGAGTTTCATTAATAGTTGATACTTTTAAACAAAAAAGAACCGACTTCCCTGACCCTCCACCTTTCCGAATGCAAATGCTCGAGCTGCTGTACAAATACTCAAATCACTATAGGTGTGCCTGTAATAGTTCCCTCGGTTTCTCCAGGATCCCATCATCAGATTCTGTCCTGATTACAATGGAACCAATTGTGAAGTACTCTTACAAAAAATAAAAAAACGGAAATCGGTTCAACCGTCTTCGAATAATCCGTGACCGGATAAAATAAAATAAAATAGCAAAAATAAAGATCCCGACGAATTGAGAACTTCTTGCTTCGAAATCTTGAAGTCGGTTGAAAAAGTAATATTTGACAAAATACGTACACGTACCTACTGGTAATTTCTTGCACAAGTACCTACGTAACCGTTAAGGTAAAGTGTCGACTCACTAAAGCGCGGTTTAAAGTAGCTTTGTGGGGTATTCGGCGTACGAAGCACTACAGTTTGAATACTGACGCTAGAGCTGGGACAGTGTCACCGATATTCTCGTTTTTCCACATCACCCGGGTAAGTCCTTAAACTACGTCCGGACGCGGGTATGTCCTTAAAGTACGTGCAAAAGAGAGGTATGGGTAAGTACTGCGAATGTTATCTCGCTCAAATCTGGAGCAGAGCCCGACTAGGGAAATACCTCTACACTACAGAAAACCACAGCCAAATAGCACCCTACTCATAGTGTTGTGATCCTGCTGGTAAGTAAGTTTGCCAAAGAGCTCAAAGAGGACCCAGTGTGTTGATGACGAAGGACCCAAATGGCACCAAAACTATACAACAGACTGTCGAACGACATATTAAAATTAGATAATATCAACCAGTTCAAAACAAAGCTGTACAATTTTCAAGTCTCAAAAGCATATTATTCTGTTCATGAATTTCTATCAGACTCTTGACAATTTATTACTATTTTATAACTTTAAGTAGGATTTGAAGTAAGCTTTTAAATTACCATTATTATTGTTAATTATTTAGTGCAATATAGTTTGGAATTATATAAATTTATTGAATAATTAAATTTTGACATAGTTAGTTAAATAATCTTATACAATATTTTGTAAATAATGCATGCTGCATGCTGTTTTGTGGCTATTTGTATGCCGAGAGGCAAAACATAGATATCCAAATTGATTGTAAGACCTAATGTTACCTATGTTTAACAAATAAATAATTTGAAATTTGAAATTTGACCCTCTTGTTCCTTTAGCCATCAACACAGTGAATCCTCCTTTTTGTAAAGGATCGGCAACGCGCATGTGACACCTCTGGAGTTGCAGGCGTCCATAGGCTACGGTAGCTGCTTACCATCAGGCGGGCCGTATGCTTGTTTGCCACCGTAGTGGTATAAAAAAAAGCATCAGCATCATTTCAGCCTTTCATCGCCCACTGCTGAGCATAGGCCTCTCTTCATGTACGCCACTCGGACGAGTGTCCTGAGCCACTTAAATAAAGAGCCTGAAACAACCTTTCGAATATTGTCTACCCGTTACACTTGCTAATAAACACATGGCGCACTCCACCAAGGGGTCTCTCTCCATTGTATCCGTTTCTACCGTTGCGCTAACCGCATAATTATGAGGCCTGATGAGGTAACGGCCTCCTAGCCTAGTCGGTAGTGACTCTGCCTACGAAGCAGGAGGTCCCGGGTTCGAATCCTGGTCATGTATTTGTGTGTTTATCACAGATATTTGTTCCTGAGTTATGGATGTTTTCTATGTATTTAAGTATTTATCCATATTTATCTATTATATATATCGTCGTCTTGTACCCATAACACAAGCCTTATTGAGCTTACCGTGGGCCTAGGTCGATTTGTGTAAGATTGTCCTATAATATTTATTTATTTATTTATTTATTTATGAGGGAAGGGTTGGCACATCGCTTGACACTTTATGGGTGCGTTCGAAAATAGTAACAATTCAGCTAATGTTTATGATATGCGTATGACATATTTCAAACACGGCACGGATATATGAAGCATGTTTAAAACCCTATTTTATTATTTTAAATGCGAATGACAAATGCATTTTTTTCGTCTCTGTAGCTAAATGTCAAATTCAGAATCTTTTGCACTTGTACTCTTAGTTTTTCTGTGCCATTGTACCCGTTTTATCCGATTAGCTTACCGCATATAAGGTAAAGGGTTGTCACACCGCTTATCACATTATGGGTGCGTTCGAGAATAGTGGTCAAATTATCATTTGATATTTAAACCAGTTGCTATTCAGTGAAGAAAAACATCGTGAGGAACCCTGACCTAATCCCAACAAGGCCTAGTTTCCCCTGGGTTGGAAGGTCAGATGGCAGTCGCTTTCGTGAAAACTAGTGCGTACGCCAATTCCTGGGATTATGTTGCCGAGCGGACCCCAGGCTCAATAGAGCATGGCTAAAAGCCGGGTTAAGCCCTAGCTAGAATAATGATGATGAAACGATTGGTGATGAAATTTCGAATTTTTAATATTAGTGGGACTATGTAAGACATAAGCCCGCCTCTATGTCGGGTCAAGTACCTCATTTTAATATCAAACCGAATCAGAGCAAACGAAAAGCAACAAGCCCCGTGCTTTTCAGGAACACTTGTTACCTTCTACTCCTACCCGATATTGACGTTTTTTTAATTACGTGCAAATGGAAAGCAAGGTGAAATGAAAAGCACGTTCTAATGAGTGATGCTTTGATGTTTGTTAAACGGTTGTTGATGTAGGTACCTAACTTTAAAAAACCGGCCAAGAGCGTGTCGGGCCACGCTCAGTGTAGGGTTCCGTAGTTTTCCGTCCGTCACAGTAAGTGTCCCCACTTAAGAGTTAAAATAACACCGTCATGTAGGATATGATATGAGCATTCCACGTACAGCGACATCTATCGGCAAATTAATATTTTTTTTTCAAAAACTATTCATCCTATCAAGTTCAAAATAATTTTCCTAGAAAGTTCTACTTTAGAGATTTTTTTCATATTTTTAAAACTTATGGTTCGAAAGTTAGAGGGGGGGGGGGGGCACATTTTTTTTAAATTCTGGAGCGATTATTTCCGAAAATGTTTTCATTATCAAAAAATGTTTTCAGTAAACCCCTATTCATTTTTAAATACCTATCTAACAATATATCACACGTTAGGGTTGAAATGAAAAAAAAAATCACTCTCCACTTTACGTATAGGGGAGGCACCCTAATAAAACTTTTTTTCCACTTTTTATTTTACCACTTTGTCGGCGTGATTGATATACATATTAGAACCAAATTTCAGCTTTCTAGTGCTAACGGTCACTGAGATTATCCGCGGACGGACGGACGGACGGGCAGACATGGCGAAACTATAAGAGTTCCTAGTTGACTACGGAACCCTAAAAACACTTTATTTTTAATACCACGACGGTGGCAAACAATCATACGGCCCGCCTGATGGTAAGCAGCTACCGTAACCTATGGACGCCTGCAACTCCAAAGGAGTCATATGCGCGTTGCCGACCCTTTACAAAAAGGACACACACTTTTTGGCACACACTTTTATTACTGACTGTACCTAGTAAATGGATCATTTTAGGAACTTTTTTGTGATCTTAATCTATTGCCAGAAAAAAGTATGATAGAAATTGAATTTCGTGTAAAAAATTGAATTCACAACTTTTACCTGAACCAAATAATAGGAATTTGTTAACCAAAATTCATATATTAATTGGGGATCAATGTTACTCTGCGTCCGTAGGAAACACCTTAGACAACTCCACACGTGATCCCTGGGTGGTGCTAAAAGAGTAACAAACTTGGCAGCTGCACTGTCCCATCTGGACCTCGCAGCACTCACTGGATTTTCATTATCATCTGCTTTTCCACTACTACTACCCCAGGGACGAAACGCTTATCTATATCCAGTGACATGTAGCCATACAATAAATAGAAATATATTAATATTTATTAATGTAGAAAGATGGTAACGCAGTGGTAATGCCTTATTTTCATACAAATCGGGAGACAATCAAGGACCACAGAGTTACTGAGTATACATCGTCATTACGATTATATTTAGGGCGAATATGTTTTTACGTATAAACTTTTATGCTCGAAATAAGTGAAAAATCCTCAAATTTGCGGGAATTATTAGCTTCCTACCAGAGATTAGTAAAAAATAGAGACTGTCAACCTCCGTCGATGGGGACACTTTTGCGAGTTGCCCTCATATCTATATACTTATATGAACCAAAGTCGTGTCGGTTACAACTCAAAACCGGATAAACGCGATTTATCCGTTTGAGCTCAAGATGGCTGCGCCGTCTTTAGAATAGTTTTGTGTTTTTTGCTCATTTACATAGTTCGGTGTGATAGCTTATTGTGAAGTGACCTAACGAACAAGTGTGCAGCTAAAAAAAAATTAGTCTCAAAACGCGCGTAGCCACCCTTTGGTCGAACAAACGGTTATCCGGAGTCTCGGCCACCCACGTGTTTGTAGGGCGGCTATCGCCTTACAATCGGCAAGGCCTCAACCGAACAACGTTGCTTATATTTTATGAAAAACTAATATAGTAATATAATAAATCTACACCTCGACATTGGCAGAATTAACCTCGTCAAAATCGGCGAGGGGTAAAAGAAAAAAACGCGACTTTAATGATGTTTGATTTTTTAGATTTATCTCTGCCACTAAATAGCGGCATAAAAAATACACCTTATGTCTAAATTTAATTAAGATACGTCTTATTTTATTTTTTAAAACCTACATATTTTACATGAAGATCTTATGTTAAATCTTGAAGCAAATCAAATTATTTTGTTCAATATTTTTTGATTTGCAATTTTTTTTTTTTTTTTTTTTTTTTTTTTTTTTTTTTTTTTTTTTCAACGGCGCCTAGCCGTTTCAAATTCAGAGATTGCATATACATGAGAAAATTTGTCAAGTTCCGCCGTGACTGGGTGGTCTAGTGGTCAGGACGTCAGCCGCGAAAGCTGAAGACGCCAGTTCGAATCTGGCCTCGGACACCGGAGGGTTTGGTCACTTTTTCTGAAGTATATGACATCTATTTTTCAGTTTTTTAAGATCTTATGTTATTAAATTGGTATTTATATTTTTGCTATTAATTAATCTACTCATAACACATTGACATTTGTTTTTTCATAGCGACTTGACTGATTGTTAATCAAATTTTGTATATTATTATTTTATAAGTGCCAAATCATGTAAGTAGTTACTAATTAAGTAGTTGAATTATATGCATGCTGCATGCCATTTGCTATTTGTATACCACATGGTGGAACATAGTGATACCCACCAAAATATTGTGAGACCTTTCAATGTTTTACAAATAAATTATTTGAGTTTGAGTTTGAGCTTATAGTTTACGAGTAAAATGGCTGTGACATATGGACGGACGGGCGGACGGACGGGCGGACGGACGAACGGACGGACATGACGAAACTATAATGGTTCCCATTTTGCCATTTTGGCTACGAAACCCTAAAAATAAAGTAGAGTTTAAGGCTAGGTTGGTGTGTGTAAGATAGTCCCAAAAACAGTCTATATTATTCACTGGTCTCTTTAACCCAGTTGTGTCAGCAATAGTTTGAAAGGCAGTTCCGCGAGTTTTTGCAAATTAAAAGTTTATGCCACTTGAGCCGAGCTCCGAGTAAAACCTGCCAGGCGCCGCTCCACCGATCATAACAGCCATAAGTAGCCAGTTTAAATTTGGAGTTTGTTGTACGAGAATATGGTTGAAAATTGAATGAGTTTTGTAATGGTTGTTGTGACTGTTTGTAGTTAGGACAGGACTTAAAAATGACTAACGTCGGATTTTATAGAGGTATTTTGCAAATATTCACCGAAATATCGGTTTAACTGTAATTAACGAGGCATTTCCATAAAATTTTCAAAGGTAGGAGTTATTCCCATAGGATCTTTACATTAAACTTATACAGAGATGTCATATACCAGGGAAAAAGTGACCTAGGCCTCCAATGCCCAGGGCTGGGACCGAACCAGCGTCTTCTGCATTCGCGGCAGACGCCTTTACCACTTGGCCACCCGAGTCACAGCAGCACCGGTCGAATTTTCCCGTGTATATGCAATCTTTGTAAATGCTAAGGCGCATTTCAGCCAATCATCTAAGGAAGAACATTATGAGTCCGTACCTCCAATCCGAACCCTCAGGAGTCCAGTGAAAGCGAGAGAGATGGCATTGCCGTCAGTTCAACTGAATAACAAATCAGCCCTGGGCACCGGAGGCCTAGGTCACTTTTTCCTTTGTATATGACATCTAAATAAGTTTATAATTTATATAGTAGTGTGTCTACTTAAAATAAACCAAATCAAAATATTTATTAAAAATAATTTGATTTGTTCTTCAGTTGATCTTGGACCCGGAGTATGTCCTAAAACTACGGCCAAGACCACCGGGGGACGGGGGGCAGCATCCTCGGAGTGCGGTGGAGATATTGCGATCGCCAACCCGCATGCCAAGCGTGGCGATTACGGCATTCACCCCCCATGATAAGATCCAAAAAACCACGGCCCCGAGTGTCCGGCGACCCCCGGTGCCCTGGTTATGGTAGCGGCCAGGGTACTAGCGGGGTCAGGGGTGCTAAGAATCTCCGGCAAAGATCTGGCTACCACCACCGACGACTTCTGGCCCTGGCAACATATAACACGCGTACACTGCGGACCAACGAAAAGATAGTGGAACTGGAGGAAGGATTGAGCAAGTTGCGTTGGGATGTCATAGGGTTATCTGAAGTCCGAAGAGAGGGGGAGAAAACGATAATCCTAAAGTCCGGCAACTTACTTTATTTCCGGGAGGGCGACCAACAGTCCCAGGGAGGTGTCGGGTTCATCGTCCATAAGTCCCTCGTGAACAACGTGGTGTAGATCGAGAGTGTGGCGTACCTTGTACTCAGAGTATCCAAGAGGTACTCGTTGAAGTTCATACAGGTGTATGCGCCGTCTTCGACACTCCGATGACGAGGTGGAGGCTATGTATGAGGATATATCGAAGGCCATGCATAGCTCCAAAACCTACTTCACCGCGTTGAAGTCCCCCATAGACTTCAACACGAAACTGGGCAAGAGAGATGGTGAAGAGCTGAGAGTGGGGCAATTTGGATTTGGAAGTCGGAACCACCGGGGCCAACTACTGGCTGGCTTCTTGGAGAAGGAGGGACTCTATATGATGAACTCCTTCTTCAAGAAACGTGAGCACAGGAAGTGGACCTGGATGAGTCCCGACGGTGCAACTAAAAACGAGATTGACTTCATCATGTCGACGAAGAAGCATATATTCAATGATGTCTCTGTGATCAATACGGTTAAAACCGGAAGTGATCACCGTCTGGTGAGAGGCACATTGAATATATGTGTTAAGCTAGAGCGCTCTCGACTGATGAAGTCTACGCTCCGTCCAGCAGCACTTCAAATCCAAAACCCTGAAAGCTTCCAGCTGGAACTCCAAAACCGTTTCGATTGTCTAGGCGGCGATGTGGACGAATTCAACGACGGGTTTGTGGAAGCTGTCCATAGTACTGGGTCTAAGTTTTTAAGGCCCAGCGGAGCAACAGAAAGAAAAGGCTCTCTGACTACACTCAGAAACTCATGGAGGAAAGGAGAGAAATGGTTCAGCAATCCTCAGCAGATGCGTCATTATACCGGCAGCTCAATAAACGGATCTCTAAGTCCCTTACCCGTGATTTGCGCCAATTCAATACAAATCGTATTGAAGAGGCCATTGAGCAGAATAAGGGAAGTTTTCTCAAGAGATTTGGCTATTGGGCAGAGCCAGCTCGCCAAATTAAAAACTGTGGATGGTAGAATTGTTTCATCCAGACCCGAGCTTCTGGGGGAGATAGAGGACTTTTATGGACAGCTGTACACATCAACTAGCAGACCTGAAGTTGACCTGGCGGAAGACCCTAGAGCTAGACTGACCCGACATTATACCGAAGACATCCCGGACATCAGCCTGTTCGAGATTAGAATGGCTCTTAAACAGCTCAAAAACAATAAGGCATCTGGTGAAGACGGAATTACAGCCGAACTTCTGAAGGCGGGTGGTAAACCCTATGGCCCTTCAGAAGTTGTTCGACTCCGTTTTACTAGAAGGGAGAACGCCTAAGGCATGGAAAAGAGGTGTGGTGGTATTGTTCTTCAAAAAGGGTGATAACGCGTTACTGAAGAACTACCGACCCATTTCAGTTCTGAGCCATGTCTATAAGCTGTTTTCAAGAGTCATTACGAACCGTCTCGCACGCAGGCTAGATGACTTCCAGCCTCCCGAACAAGCCGGTTTCCGAAGAGGCTTTAGTATCGTAGACCACATCCATACGCTCCGTCAGGTTATACAGAAGACAGAGGAGTATAACCTGCCCCTCTGCTTAGCGTTCGTGGACTACGAGAAAGCCTTCGACTCGATCGAAACCTGGGCTGTACTACAATCTCTCCAGAGGTGCCAAGTGGACTATCGCTATATCGAAGTGCTGAAGTGTTTGTACGATAATGCCACTATGTCAGTCCGACTCCAGGACCAGAACTCGAAGCCTATTCCGTTGCAGCGGGGAGTCAGGCAAGGAGATGTTATTTCTCCTAAACTGTTTACCGCTGCACTGGAGGATGTTTTCAAGACTCTGGACTGGAGAAGGCTAGGCATCAACATAATGACCTCAGTAAAGCCTCCGAGCGAGTTAGTCTAAAGATGAACATGGCTAAGATGAAGATCATGTCAAATACCCATGTAGCACCAACTCCCGTTACAATCGGAGACTTTACACTCGAAGTTGTGGACGATTATATATACTTAGGACATACTGTCCAGTTAGGTAGATCCAACTTCGAGAAAGAGGTCAATCGACGAATCCGACTCGGTTGGGCAGCGTTCGGGAAGCTAGGGCACATCTTTTTGTCCAATATTCCGCAGTGTCTCAAGACGAAAGTCTTTGACCAGTGTGTGTTGCCAGTGATGACATATGGTACTGAAACGTGGTCGCTTACAATGGGACTCATAAGGAAGCTCAAAGTCACTCAAAGGGCAATGGAGAGGGCTATGGTTGGAGTTTCTCTGCGTGATCGCATCAGAAATGAGGCCTTCCGCAGCAGAACCAAAGCAACCGATATAGCCCTCCGAATCGCTAAACTAAAGTGGCAGTGGGCGGGGCACATTGCTCGTAGAACCGATGGCCGTTGGGGCGGAAAGGTTCTCCAGTGGCGACCACGAACCGGAAGGCGCAGCGTGGGTAGACCCCCCGCAAGGTGGACTGATGACCTGGTGAAGGTCGCGGGAGTCCGCTGGATGCGGGTGGCGCAGGACCGGTCATTGTGGCACTCTTTGGGGGAGGCCTATGTCCAGCAGTGGACGTCTTTCGGCTGATATGATGATGATGATGATGATCTTTACATTCTTTACACGAAAGATATCTTTGGATCGAAGTGTATCCACACGGGCCCCCGAATTACTTACTTACCTATTTGGCGCAATGACCCAAAGTGAGTTCTGGCCTCCGACACAGAAGACGCCATTTTGCTCGGTCCTGCGCTATTTCACGCCAGCTTTCACCGGCGCCGAGCTCCTGAAGATACGCTCGTACTCTATCTGCCCAGCGATACTTAGGACGACCGACAGGACGCCGTCCAGTCGGTCGACCCAAATATGCTCTCTTTACAGAGCGATCTTCTTCCATCCTCTAGAGGTGGCCGAGCCAGCGGAAACGATGTGCTTTTGTCTCACCGAAATAAATACGATAAAAATATCCTCATAGGTATAAAACTTAAACTTCTGTGATCCAAAGATGCCAATTAAAACTAAAGGAAGGGTATACAAGGCCACTATGCTATATGGCTCAGAGTGCTGGCACATGCGGAAAGACGATACCCAGAAGTTGCATGTAAATGAACTAAAAATGCTTCGATGGGCTGGAGGAGTTACGCGCATAGACAAAGTGAGAAATAAGTATATCCGTGGCTCCTTCAAAGTTGCTGATGTAGCCTTTAAATTGAGGGAAACGAGACTACGGTGGTACGGGCACGTTATGCGGCGAGAGGAAACCATATGACCCGTAAAGTGATGGCCATTGAAGAGGGCAAACAAGGCAGAGGACGCCCTCCCGCTACCTGGACAAGAACTATTGCTAGTGATTTGAAGACGTTGGGAATTAACCCAGAAACGACACTGAACCGCCAAGTATGGCGAGAATGTATTAGGGGGGGCCGACCCCGTATAGGGATTAGGCAAGAAGAGAAGAAGAAGACGATAAAACTTAAAGTTAAATGCTTATGCACATTGTGACAAAGTACTTACTTCATACTTTTATCATTTAAATATAAATGACGCTAAAGAGGATGCAGCGTGTTGCTCCTTTAGCTGTCAACACAGTGAAACCTTCTTTATATCAATGGGTCGGTACCGCGCATGTGACGCAGAGTTGCAAGCGTCTACAGGCTGGGGTAGCTGCTTACCATAATGGTATATCAAGTAAAACATTCATGTTTTTATGAGTTAAGCGGGTTTAAAATGATCTACAATATTGATTTGCTTCACAATTAAGTCATAGCTCATTAAATTTTTTAGGTCAGCTAAGTGAGCTCCTTAGCTACTTCTGTTCTTTGTGTGTTATAGTCAAGGGTGTTCATCTTCACGAAGTGACAGCTACGGCCTTGAAACGTATCGGATACGTTTTCGAGGTTGTCAAAATACCTTTCGTTTACTTGCGGCATGACCACAGATAAGATAAAATATTTACGTAGTTTATAGTAGTAGTTTTGTACTTAAATAATACTTAGATTGGGCAAATAAGGTAATAAATTGGACATTTATCTAGTTTTTATTAAAATTACTGATAGATTAGGTAGATTGAGGCAGGTTCAACAATAATACTAATTGCGTAAATGACAACCCTAGAACGTCAAAGGTAATAAAATTGTATGGAGACGTCATCTGTCGTTCATCTGTCAAAGTTCTGTCAAACGCTGATTTTGTAGGAAAGACGACCTTCTGTATGAAATACTATTATATTATATTACTAATGATTTTTGAAGATGTCGGAATTGTAGGCAGAATTCTTTAGTAAGATTCCGACATCTTAAAAAAGTACTGCAATACTTATAAATAAATATTGCAATAAATCTTTCAAACCAGCCAATAAACCCTTCAAACTTGGTCTTAATTATTGTTATTTGGAGTTTTATGAGGAAAGTTCGGCACAATGGTACAATATCGAAGGGTTTCCAACTTTATTTACACTCCTTGTTTTAATGGTATCGCAGAAGTTGATTCGGTAGCAAACAATATAATAGACTTGCTAAATTTAGAACTACATATATACAGGTTAAGATCTGGGCCATAATCCTGAACCACTTTATTGAGTCTGTAACTGAATACCATTATCGTATGGTAGTATTTGATCAAAACAGAATTAATTTAGTTTTCGTATTTTTCATTAAAATTAACGGGATCCTGCCGTTTTACTCAATTTATTTTGGTCAAATTTCATTTCAAAACTTTTAGCAACTATTTCGTTTGCCAATGCAAACTTTGGCACAATTTTAATACGAATATTTTTATTACGTCAAATTTTTATTCAGCAAAATATTATTACGAAAAATTACATTATAGCATTTGGTCTTTTAGCATATGCTTTAATAAGGCAAAGAAACATTAGACAATAAACATTTAGTCAAGTAAATGTTATGGCAAACCATAAATAAACAAAAATCACATTTATTTGGGTTATGAAATTTTAGAAAAAAATTTAAGATTTAATAATTATGAAAACAGTAAGAATTCTGAAGAATAGTAGGTTAGGTTAGGTTAGAACTTTGACTCCCAAGAAGAACGGACTGCTGGCAAAATAGAGGGTTAGGTTAGAACTGCGACCCCAAAGTAAAAAGAACTGCTAGTTACCAGATAGTAGGTTAGGTTAGGTTAGAACTTTGGTCAAAGTACCAGTTGGTAAACGAGATATTGCTTAAACGTGAACATGTCAAATGTTAGGTTTGCGTAAGAATTATTTGTCAAGTGTTAATTTGGCAAACCATTATTTGCCAAATGAAATTCTACGAAAAATTTTTGGGAAGTGATTATTTGTCAAACATTTTTTGGTAAAACATAGGTAACCCCCTGGCCGATTTCGGCCCTGGCGGCTGAGTGTAGTGGCTAGGTAGAGCGTCGGTCATCGTAGTATCTTTCTTAATTTTATTAAATAAAAAATAAATAAATATTATAGGACAATCTTACACAAATCTACCTTCGAAATGTCTTTAGAAAAGTACTATATAGATTATACAGACATACCTAGGCGTGATACAGATTTACGGCCTCGCATTCCTATCCGACCTAGCTAACGCTCGGCCGTTAATCGTGTTTTCCTGACCGCTACTTTCATGTACCATAATATGACCCAAAAATACTTTTCAAGCCACAAACAGCTGGAAATATAATATATTTCATTTTTTCCGCAACCGTAAGTCTTGTGGGTAATTTTTTCGTTTCCCATGATTTATATCATTTGAGCCGTGAGGGAATTACAAATATTGTACAAGAAAATGGTATTTGATACTAAGAAATTGCGATCATAATTTACACGAAGAAAGAGTCTAACATATAAAAAAAAACCCGGCCAAGTGCGAGTCGGACTCGCGCACCGAGGGTTCCGTACAAACCTGTAGGTATATAAGTAAAAGTTCACCCAATGCATTGACATTTATTATACGATTTTACTAAAAATGTCTACTTTTCGTAATTTTTCCTTTGTCTGTGCTATATGAAGTTTCTTCGTACCAAGTTTCAAGTTTCTGAGTTTACGGGAAGTACCCTTTAGGTTTTGAGTTACTTGCGACTACTCAGTTTCAAAATATGCGACTTAAATTGCTATTTCTTTTGATTGCGTTGACATAAAAGTTTGGTTTTCTCGATATCTGAAATGTCTTATAGCCCTGAGTATTTGACATGAATTTCAATTTAATACCTCCACGCGTTTACGAGGAAAAAGGTAGTAAGTTTAAAACCTAAAAAAATATTTTTTTGTATGATTTTACTAAAAATGTCTACATTTTGTAATTTTTCCATTGTCTATGCTATATGACGTTGCTTCGTGCCAAATTTCAAGTTTCTGAGTTCACGGGAAGTACCCCGTAGGTTTTGCGAGTGCCGAAAATCTCTAAAATTGCAGCATAAACGACTGTATCTTTTGATTGCGTTGGCTTTTAAGTTTGATTCTTTCACAGCTCCAAGGGACAATAGACCTGAGTATTTGATATAAATTGCAGCTTGATACCTCCACGCGTTCCTGAGAAAAATGGTATTGACAGACAGACCGACGGACAGACAGACAGACAGACAGACAAACAGACAGACAGACAGACGGACAACAAAGTGATTCTATAAGGGTTCCGTTTTTTCCTTTCGAGGTACGGAACCCTAAAAAACAATTTTAATACAATGTATTCTTATTTTTAGAGTTCCGTACCTCGAAAGGAAATAAACGGAACCCTTATAGGATCACTTTGTTGTCCGTCTGTCTGTCTGTCTGTCAAGACCATTTATCCCAGGAACGCGTGGAGGTATCAAGCTGAAATTTAAATATCAAATAATCAGGTCTATTGTCCCTTGGAGCTGTGAAAAAATCAAACTTAAAAGCCAACGAAATCAAAAGATACAGCCGTTTATGCCGCAAATTTTCGAAACTCGCAAGGGAATCAAAACCTACAGGGTACTTCCCGTGAACTCAGAATCTTGAAATTTGGTACGAAGCAACGTCTTATAGCACAGATACAGGAAAAATTGCGAAAACCGTAAATTTTTAGTTACATCATGTAATAAAAATATTTTTAATAATTTTAAAGTTACTACCCCTATATACTTACAGGTTTGTACGGAACCCTCGGTGCGCGAGTCCGACTCTCATTTGGTCGGTTTTTTTTTTTTAAGTTGACTTTCGTACACTATGTAGTGCTTTTTAATCGTGCATTTTTATCTGTTAATGTATCATCGCTAGATGTAATTAATTTGCTTATTTTCAATTATGATTTCCGCGATCAAGTTTTTCACTAGACGGCAGCACCGTAGCGAGAGGTCTTTTTGACAGCAGCTGTCAAAATCCACTAATAAAAAAAAGATTAAAGATGATTGGTGGATTATGTTATGACAGCTAGACCTGTCGCCACGGTGCTGCGATCTAGTGAAAAACTCGATCGTGGAAACCCTCATTTACCTTTCTACCTACGTTTACATATACGGAACCCTAAAAAATAGATAGCCGCTTAATTGTGACACTATTTTGGTATAGGCTAGCGCTTAAATCGTACTTTATACTGATTTAATGTTGTATCGTATTCAAACAACAAAAGCGTAACCGCCCGTTGCCAGATGATACCTTTACCAAAATACTGGCAATAAGTATTATATAATGTAAGATTTAATATCCGCAATATTTAGTAAACTATTGTAGGCAGGTATAATATGTTTAAAATATTTATAACGGGGTACCCACGTAATTTAAGTCGATTTTTAACCGGCGCGCTGCCGTCGCGGAAGGCCGCTCGTGAAAATGATCAGTTAAATTGATCGAAACATGTCGCGCAAAAATCGACTTAAATTACGTGAGTAACCCGTTATAAATATTTTTAATAGATATAATATGCTTATTTCAAATTAAAACAGTACCACTCTTAACCTCGAGCGGTATTCATACTTTAAAATCATGATTTGTTACAGATGGTACCTATACGAAAATACTAGCAATAGGTATTATATGATGTAACATTTAATATCGGAAATATTTATTTAACTATTGTAGGCAGGTATAATATGCTTATTTCATAGTTAAACAGTACCACTCTTAACCTCGAGCGGTATTCAAACTTTAAAATAATGACTTGTTACAGATTTGTCGTCAAAATATAAATAGTGTGTGTGGAAGACCAATTAGACCATAACGTCCATAACTACCACTCGCAGTGACGTCAGTTACTACGTTATCATCATGACGCCTTACCCATCTTTTCAGATGGTTTAAGCAGCATCTGTGAACAAGCGTCAGCGCCGCTCGTGGCTATATAGCCCAACTAGCTTTTGCCCGCGGCTTCGCTCGCGTTAAATTCGGGGTAACACGGTTCCCCTTTCCTGATTTAAAACACAGAAGAGAACTCGCAACAGAATAAACCGCACACAAATAGTCCGCATAACAATTTTTAGCTTTCTACCTTGAAAATTGCGGAATGCTCCATACAAATGTCCACCCCCCATTTTAGGGAAGTGGGGGGGTTAGAAAAAGACAAAAAGGAGCCTATGTCACTCTACATCCCTTCAACTATCTCCACTTAAAAAATCACGTCAATTCGTCGCCCCGTTTTGCCGTGAAAGACGGACAAACAAACAAACACACACATATACATTCCCATTTATAATATTAGTATGGATTCTTGACAGGCATAATCGTCCACATTTTCTACAAGTAAATTAAGGGTCTGCAACAAGCCGACCCTTGCCGTGCACATATCTTAACGCCCGTTTTCGGGCCAATTGGAACCAGGAAATGTCATGGGTTTCGCGACCTTTTAACAGGCTGTTTTCCCACTCAATGCGGTTTGCTGCTAGGCCATGAGTTGCAGTTGATGTTAAACGCAACCATGTCGCGCTTTAGGCAGTCCTTGAAGCGGAGTAATGGGCGTCCCACGTTGCGCTTGCCTGAAGCGATCTGGCTGAGCATGGTGTGTCTTATAATGGCGTATATAACTGTTACAAAAAAGTTATATACACCTTGTTTAATTGTCATCGTATTGTGACCATTGTAGCTTAAAAACGGGACACCAAAGCGTCACTAAAGCGTTTGATGCAAAGCAATTTCGGTTTTAACGTTCCGTAGCCAGAATGGGAAAAACAGAACCCTTATAGTTATAGTTTTGGTCATGTCCGTCTGTCCGTCCGTCCGTATGTCACAGCCATTTTACTCGGAAACTATAAGACGTATCTTAATAAAATTTACACATAAGGTGTATTTTGTATGCTGCTACTTAGTTATGTAGTTAAATTGGGAAAAAAAATATTTTTAGGAGGGGGCGCTCCATAAGGCGTAGTTTACCCGACATAAGGTATAGTTTGTATGCCGCTATTTAGTTATGTAGTAAAATTGCAGAAAAAACTATTTTCAGGGGGGGCGCTCCATACATGTAACTAAATAAATTTTTTTTTACCAAATATCCACGTGTTGCACATTAATCGGTAGGTCTTTAAAAATAACATTGAGGTTTTTTGGAACATTTTGTGATTAAATGAATAGTTTCAGAAATAATCGCTTCAAAAGTCGGAAAAATAGCATCCCTGTAACTTATGAACCGTAAGTCCAAAAAATATGAAAACTTTTGAAAAGATGCGCGTTATCATATACTTTCTACGATAATTATTTTGAACATTACCGATTTAGCCATTTTTGAGTTATTGCCAAAAAAAACTTCTTGCATGGGCATCAGATACGACCTTTTGGCATTAGTCTGGTTCTTATTCCATTGAAGCTACGGAACCCTCTATTATGCGTGGTCCGACACGCACTTGGCCCGTTTTTTGTAATACCACGACGGTGGAAAACAAGCATACGGCCCGCCTGATGGTAAGCAGCTATCGTAGCCTATGGACGCTTTCAACTCCAGGGGTGTCACATGCGCGTTGCCGACCCTTTATAATAAGGAGGATACACTGTGTTGACGACTAAAGGAACAAAAGGGTCACTCATCGTCAACAAACTGGGTCCTCTTTGAGCTCTTTGGCAACTTTACTCACCAGCAGGAAAATAACAGGGTCTAGTGCTATTGCCAAATACCAAATTGTCATGAACTTCATAAATAATTGATAACTAGAAAATATCAGAATAAGCCGTCAAACTTCGCTAATGACAGGTCCAATTCCGTTCAATATCAAATTAAATTCAAACATACATCAAGATTATATCTTTCGAAAGTTACTCTCGTGTATTTAATAAATCGGCTAGCGATAATATAGTCGTTCTCATTAATTATCGCGTTTTAATTACAGCTCCTTGTTTAATTAATTAACGGAACGCGCAGCTGACGATATGATTTATGAATTTAGGGTTTTGATTATACAAGGGTCGGTCTGAAAGTTTTTGGAATATCATAAACCGTATCAATTAGGCAATCTTTAACCCTTTATATTTATAAAAACGTTTTGATACTACATAGATGAATATTATTTATAAAATATTTTCTTACAACGGGTTTCCTTTTTAGGGATCCGTAGCCAAATGGCAAAAAACGGAATCCTTATGGATTCGTCATGCCTATCTGTCTGTCTGTCCGTCCGTATGTCACAGCCATTTTACTCGGAAACTATACGACGTATCTGAAAAAAAAATGACAAATAAGGTGTATTTTGTATGCTGCTATTTAGTTATATAGTTAAATTTGAAAAAAAAAAAAAAATTTACTGGGGGCGCTCCATACATGTAGGTAACTAAATTTCAAAAACATTTTTTTAACCAAATATCCACATGTGGCACATCATTCGATAGGTCTTTAAAAATAACATTGAGGTTTTTTTTTACTATTTTGCGATTAAGTGAATATTTTCTGAAATAATCGCTTCGAAAGTCAGAAAAATTGTAGACTGTAACTTTTGAACCGTAAGTCCAAAAAATTGTTTTGAACATTATCGGTACAGCCATTTTTGAGTTATCTCCAAAAAACTTCTTCCATAGACATCAGATACGACCTTTTGGTATTAGTTTGGTTCTTTTTCCATTGAAGGTACGGACCTATGCGTGGTCCGACACGCAGTTGGCCGGTTTTTTTTAAATATAGTAGGCCAGAAATTGGCCTTTTATTAGTATGTAATAGTATTATATTGGCCTTATCTGTGGCAGCAGCATCGTAAGATTGGAGATGTATCCCAAAACATAGCGCCTGATCTATCTATCTATCTATCTATACATATAATAAAGCTGAAGAGGGTCGAAAGTCTGTACATGGAAGATAATCGAAAAAAAGTTGGCTGGGGATACTTAGAATCGATAACAGAACACGATCCAACAATTTTTAGAATTTTTGTCTGTTTATCTGTTTGTCTGTTTATTTGACCGCGCATCACGTGAAAACGGCTGAACGGATTTTGATGAAATTTTGTATAGAGATAGTTTGAGTCCCGGGAAAGGATAATATATACTTTTAATCCCGAAAATCAACCCTGGTGGGGGTGAAAATGGGGTTGAAAGTTTGTATGGAGAATTTTTTACCGCTGAAACGATTTAGATAGCAATGACTATGGAGATAATTTGAGTCTCGAGAAACGTCATAGGATAGTTTTCAAACCCTTGTGGGGGTGAAAAGGGGGTTGGAAGTTGGTATGAGGAATTTTTTACCGCTGAACTGATTTAGATGAAAATTTGTATAGAGATAGTATGGGTCTCGAGAAAGGACAAAGGATAGTTTCATCTTCACAAAAGCCCCCCCCCCCCCATCTTACTTTAGAACCGTAGGTCCAAAAAATTTGAAAAAAATAATGGAAGTGAAGCCTGAAAGGTACTTTCAATAAAAACTATCTATCTATCTATCTATACATATAATAGAGCTGAAGAGGGTCGAAAGTCTGTACATGGAAGATAATCGAAAAAAAGTTGGCTGGGGATACTTAGAATCGATAACAGAACACGTTCCAACAATTTTTAGAATTTTTGTCTGTTTATCTGTTTGTCTGTTTATTTGACCGCGCATCACGTGAAAACGGCTGAACGGATTTTAATGAAATTTTATATAGAAATAGTTTGAGTCCCAGGAAAGGATAATGTATCGTTTTAATCTCGAAAATCAAACCTGGTGGGGGTGAAAAGGGGGTTGAAAGTTCGTATGAAGAATTTTTAACCGCTAAAACGATTTAGATATGGAGATAATTTTAGTCCCGAGAAACGTCATTGGATAGTTTTCAAACCCTTGTGGGGGTGAAAAGGGGGTTGGAAGTTGGTGTGAGGAATTTTTTACCGCTGATTTGATTTAGATGAAATTTGGTATAGAGATAGTATGGGTCTCGAGAAAGGACAAAGGATAGTTTCATCTTCAAAAAACGGCGCCCCCCCCCCCCCATCTTTTGAACCGTAGGTCCAAAAATAAAAATAAAATAATGGAAGTGAAGACTGAAAGGTACTTTCAATAAAAACTATATTGAATAAAATCGGTTCAGCTGTTTTTGAGTTGTCAGTCAAAAACGCATAGTGATAGGACGTAAGTGCCAGATAGTAAAATGACGGAAGCGCCGCCAAATATCCCTTAATAAACGGCCTTTTGAACGGATGCTTTTTAACAGGGCGGCAATTTCGGAACCCTACACTGACTGAACATGGCCCGACATGCTCTTGGCCGGTTTTTTTTTTTGCATAGTTATCCCAGAAGTCACCCCTTAAAGGCTTGGCCAAACAGACGGCGCGACCGCGGCACATGTTAACAAGTTAGCGACGTCAAACAGACTGCGTCCCGCCGGCGTCGCGCCCCGCTTCTGTCGCTCCCCGCGCGTCCACGCGGCGCGGGCGCAGCGTTGCGCGGCGGCACGCTGCGCTGCGCTCGGACGTTAGGCAGCGCCGTGCGTAGTGCGAGCGTTAATTAATCTTGGCTTCGGAAGGAATGAGCGACGCTCCTTGCGCGCATGCTGTATCGGGCGCGAGTCACGCCCGCATCGTGCCGCATGACCCCCCCCCCCCCAATCGCACACGTCAAATAGCAAAATTCATTACTGACCCCCTCAAAAGATTATTTCTGCTTTAGTGACCCTCTAATTTCATAGTTACCCCCCCCCCCCTAGATTTTAGGCTGCAACCGCGCCTGTTCTTACCTTTTCATTCTTAGACTGATTTGACGAGGATCGATTTGGATGATATTTGCCATGGACATGATATGAATAGGTACAGTCAAGGACGTATAAATACAAAAGTGGTACTGTACCGTCCGATATACACCTACGAATATTCTATGTCGTTTAAATCATGTCAAAAAATTTACTAAGGACGAAAAAAACTATTGATTTTGGAGTGTAGTTTTATTTAGTGGTAATTGTAAAATATTGTATCTGGACTACTGTCCTCTAGCGTATCCATCTGTCAACTTTACTTTAAGACCTTCAAGTTCCGCCTCCAGGGGGAGGGAGAGAAATTATGGGTGAATTAGCCGCTTAATGACAAAGCCCTAATTCCACGCGGGCGGAGCCTCGGGCACGGCTAGTTTTTAATAACATAACATCTTGTTACTGTTATAAAAAATCAGGCGCTTTGTTTTGGCATATATCTACAATCTTTTGATGCTGCTGCCACTGACAAGGCCACGCACGGGGCTTGCAGCACCGCATTATCGTGTAGCCCTACCCCTCCCCTGCGGCCATGCTTCGAGGAACAAAGGAAATCTAGGAGACTTATATCATACTAGAAACCGGATTTTTTATTTTTTTTAAATACGCCGCCTTTTTTTTGCATTGCAGCATCGGCATTTCGTGTTCCTTCATTAAAGACGTGACTAATTATACATATCTCATCTAGGAGACTTATCGAACTAGGTTCAGTGTCGTGGGCTCTTGTTCTATATGTATAACACGAGATTTTGTAGGTTATGGGCACATACTGTGTATATTAAACCCATATGTCAGACACGATAGATTTGCGTACCTAGTAAATCCATCGGAACTGTTGATGAGATCGCACGAGACAGCGCGAGATCGAGCGAGGCGAGATTTATTGCTGTACGCTATGCAATGGTTTACTGGATAAACGGGGTACATTGTGCTGAGTTGTTACAATGGATTTTATTTTAAAAAATACACAATAGATTTTTTTTTATACCACGACGGTGGCAAACAAGCATACGGCCTGATGGTAAGCGGCTAATGTAACCTAAGGACGCCTGCAACTCCAGAAGAGTCACATGCGCGTCGCCGACCCTTTACAAAAAGGAGGATTCACTGTGTTGACGGCTAAAGGAACAAGAGGGTCACTCATCGTCAACACACTGGGTCCTCTATGAGCTCTTTGGCAACCTTACTCACCAGCAAGAACACATCACTATGAGTAGGGTCTAGTGCTATGTGGCACTGGTTGGTTGGTTGGTTGTTTTCTGTAAGGTGGAGGTACTTCCCCAGTCGGGTTCTGCTACAGAAATGTGTAGCAGAATCGCTCAAATGAGCGAGATGACATTCGCAGTACCCATACCTATTTTTTGGACGTAGTTTAAGGACATACCCGGGTCCATAAACCGGATCCGGGTAAACCCAGATTCAAAATTTCATGGACAAATTATGAATGAATTCATAATGTGTCCATGCAATTTTGAATCTCACTGTACCTACATGGTTTTGTCTTAAATAGTTTTGATTTGTATTCTGAAAGATTCTTCGCATTATTGTGATGATATTACTGTTTTGAAAAATCAGTCCCGTGAGTCTCTCGCTGGTCATAAATTCATAATTAATTTTGGGTCAGAGGTGTAGGGTTAGATCCGGTGGAACTTTATTTTTCTCTCTGACGTTCATAAGTGTGTGTATGTGTGTGTATGTAATGTGTAATAAACCTACTACCAGTCCTATTGTAGCCCTGTAATTGTAACGAAAATACGTTAGGCGTCTGGGCCGCGCGTCAAAACGCCCCATACAAAAAACGTGAGGTTTGTGACGTCAAAGTTGCGGCAAACTGTTTGGAAGAAATACGTTTTTGGAAATTTTTTGTAATTTTAGGTACGAATAAATGCGTTTACCTATACAGTTGTTATTGTTATACATTTTTTTTCTTGATAGAAACTACATCGAATTGAGATTTTGAAAATACCTTTGGGGTAAGTATTTTAAATAAATTGCTCAAATTGTACGTTTTTTAACCGCAATAGCTTTACAATAATGTTAGAAAATTACAACGGATTTCCACTTTTTTATATTAATTCGGTGCGGTTGAACGTGTTTATTGAACTAATTTAATTTAAAAAAATCAAGCATGCTCTCAATAAAATTAACCAGCATATTTACTAGATTCATTTTGCAAAAACGGTGCTTTAGAACCATTGTTAATGTACATATTATAACAAACTGTAAACCGCATTTTACTCAACATAATATTTTAACTTTACCCTCTATGTATATTTTAGAAGCAAGTAATTTTTTTAAAAATAATACATTGCTCTTTCCGCAATATTCCCGCCCATCAAACTTAAGACCCAACACTAGATTAGCTCGACCTGACTCAAGTATGAAAATGGTAGACACTGGTCCATTTGCCATGTGTGTTAACATATTTAATAAGTTGCCAAAGTCAATCCATAGTAGGGGTTTCTCTCAGTACAAAAGTGAAAAAATTATGCGCATCGAGGAATATTTGTGAATTTTTGAACATAGATAGAGTGCGCTACGATGAAAATTTTTAGTATTGGAGGTCCGTAAAATTTTTGGACCTTCACGTCAAAATCAGGGGTCCCGTGCAATATGTTATTACTCTATGGTTAAGGCTGCTAGGGGTTGTGTGGTATTTTCAATGACCTATCTATTGATGTGCAACCTGTTGACATTTAATAAAAAATGTATGGAGCGCTCCCCTAAAAATATTTTTTTCTGCAATTTAACTACATCATAACTAACTAGCGGCATACAAAATACACCTTATGTCTAAATTTCATTAAGATACGTTTTATAGTTTCCGAGTAAAATGGCTGTGACATACGGAGGGACGGATATGACGAAACTATAAGGGTTCCCTAAAAAGTATGTTTTCTTTTAAAGTCTGTCGGGTTATTAGGATCCATTCTGTATTTTTATACAGGATGACTTGCTTTCGAAGTAGAAACAAGAAGCCGTCACTATCTAGGCTGTTCGTAAGCAAGCATATTTATCAGATGTCGGACGCAGACCTTAACTTAGGCCTATTAAAGTTATTTTTTTTTTGTTTTGGTTTGGTTTAAAGTCGCTAGGCTGTTCGCAATTAACCAGCGTATTTATCAGTTGTCGGACCCAGGCCTATAACTCATGCCCACTACATTAGTTTCGGCCATTTTGTCCGTACGGTTCTGTAACTGTTTCTGATAAATACTTAAACATAACAATAATAAAGACATATTGCATTACGCACATAAATTACTAATTAACGTTAAATATGGCGAAGGAGCTGCCATCCTATTAGAAAACTGTCAATGTTTTCATACAAGCAAAAAAGATGTCGAAGCCGTGCCGTTAAGCAGATGGTTTAGTGCAAGCGACCTTAAGCCTTTAATGTAACTGTTACGTAATAAGGGTCCTTAAAATACAAGTGTGGTTTTATGAAACGACCAACGCAGGCGAGTTTCATAATAAGATCACACGTGTGTTTTAAGGCCTAATTACGTACAGTTGCATACATTGCCTTATCTACACATATTATAAATCCTAAATTACGTGTTCGGAAACCATTAGAATGACCGCCTTTTTTGCCTCTAACTAGGAGGTGTGGACATACATAGTACACATACAAACATATGAGGTAAAAATTACTAAAGCTGCTATAAAGTCGATGTAAAAATAAATGCAAAAAGATGATTGAAGGCATTGAGAATTTCGTCAGCTCGGTAACTGAACCCATAGCTTAATTGGTAAAGCGATATCGAGCCCCGGTAAGGCGTATCGATGTTGGTTCAAGTCCAACTGGGTTGATTATTTTTTCAATGTTTTCAATGTTTGTATTTGATTGAATAACATACTAATGTATGAGTGGAATACCCACTTTAAAAAAATGTAAAATAATTATGAGTTGATAGCAGGCGCCATCTGTTATTTCCGTCGTGACACTTGTAAAAGGGTCGGCGGGAAGGGTATCTAACTCTAGTGGTTGGCACCTAGATGTCGCTTACGGCTGCTGTAAAGTCGATGTAAAAATAAATGCAAAAAGATGATTGAAGGCATTGTGAATTTCGTCAGCTCGGTAACTGAACCCATAGCTTAATTGGTAAAGCGATATCGAGCCTCGGTAAGGCGTATCGATGTTGGTTCAAGTCCAACTGGGTTGATTATTTTTTCAATGTTTTCAATGTTTGTATTTGATTGAATAACGTAAAAATTACTGTTAATATTTGGTAATTAGTTTTTAATTTAGTTATATGTATTCAGCGCCCCCCTAAAAATATTTTTTTCATCAATTTAACTACATAACTTAATAGCGGCATACCAAATACATCTTATACGGACAGACGGACATGACGAGACTATAAGGGTTCCGTTTTTGCCATTTTGGCTACGGAACCCTAAAAATAAAGCAATAGCACGTTCAGATTACACTCATGTGGGGGTTCCCACAGACCCCTAATAAGATTGAGGGCGGGTTGACACGTGTGATTGATAGAGATGCTCCGCCATCTTGGATACGTGAACTTGGACTCCATTAGCTAATAACATTATTATGTCAGACATAATTGTTGTCTTACGAGCGCTGGTAGCCAGGCGTTAACACGTCAGACTTTCAATCCGAAGGTCGCGGGATCAAACCCCGGCTCGTACCACTGAGTTATTTGGAACTTATGTACGAAATATCATTTGATTTTTACCAGTCGCTTTTCGGTGAAGGAAAACTTCCTAAGGAAACCAGATTTAATTCCAACAAGGCCTAGTTTTCCCTCTGGGTAGAAAGGTCAATGGCAGTCGCTTTCGTAAAAACTAGTGCCTATGCCAATGTCTGGGATTAGGTTGCCGAGCGGACCCCAGGCTCAATAGAGAGAAAAGCTGTGACAAACGCTAGGAGGGAGATTATTGTTGTCTTACATATGGTTAAATCATTATTGGCCACGACATCTTGACTGATGATTGTTTTAGTGCAATCTAGGCTTTGTCATGCTTCGACACTCCGTCAAATATGTCACGGCGCCACTCTGGTCTCATACTAGCGCGTACTTCCCAATTATCTGGGTTTATATCAAAGGATTCCATATCCAGCTAGCTATATATTATACCAATTGAGGTCTAATCGCCTAGCGTGCTACGGGCATGTTATGCGAAGGGATGAAAGTCATGTTACGAGAAAGGTATTAAGAAAGAATGTGGAGGGATGTAGGAGAAGAGGCAAACCTAGGAAAAGGTGGATGGACTGTGTGAGAGATGATATGAAAGGAAAGGATGTGAGTGATGAGATGACGGGTGATAGAGATGTGTGGAAGAAAAAGACATGCTGCCCCAACCCCAAGTAAATGGGACAAGGGCAAGAGGATTATAATAGGAAAAATACATAATATAGAACTAAGGGAATGAAATTAAATGAAATGAAGATTTATTAATAAGGTTACACGTAGTTGGACATATCATATCAATATAGAATATTACAATTGTGGGGCATATAATATGTAGGTACTTGTTTATTTAATTATTAATAGGTATTATTATTTGTAACATTGATGGAAAAATATTCGTGTAAGTCATAAAATTGTGATTTTATAAACATTTTTTTATATTTTATTTTAAAATTATGGACGGAAGCCATCTTTGATATTCTTTGGTAGGTATTACTTATATATAACCATATATGCTCAGAAGAATGTTAGTAGGTAACACGAAAGAGATGTCATCATCCACCTAGCGTTTGTCCCGGCTTTTTCTACAGCTCAATTGAGCATGGAGTCCTCTTGGCGACCTGATTCCATAAATTGGCGTAAGGCACTAGTTTTTACGAAAGCGGATGCCATCTAATTTTCCCACCCAGAGGGGGCACTAGGCCTTATTGGGATTAAGTCGACGGTTTCCTTACGATGTTTCCCTTCGCCAAAAAGGGACTGATAAATATCAAATTATATTTCGTACATGAGTTGCGATAAACTCGGTGGTTCGAGCCGGGGTTTGAACCCGAGACCTTAGTAAGATGATCATACGGCCAGGCTACCGCGCTGCTTTAGCGAAAGAAATGTATCCATACTTACTTACTATCCATACTAATATTATAAATGGGAAAGTGTATGTGTGTGTTTGTTTGTCCGTCTTTCACGGCAAAACGGGGCGACAAATTGAAGTGATTTTTTAAGTGGAGATAGTTGAAGGAATGCAGAGTGACATAGGCTACTTTTTGACTCTTTCTAACCCCCCACTTCCCTAAAATGGGGGGTGGAAGTTTGTATGGAGCATTCCGGGGGGCAATCAGGAAAGGGGAACCGTGTTACCCCGAATTTAACGCGAGCGAAGCCGCGGGCACAAGCTAGTAAGTAAATAAAACTAGTAGTCCGCCTCGAACGGAGAACTCGCGATTTTCTGGCAAACGAGTGACCAATATAACAAGACCCTAATGATGATTTTTTCGAGCCTTCTAGCTCCATAACCCCTTGATCGATCATGCTCATAAACGAACTCTCAAATTGTATTGAGCTCTACTACAACCCCATCAAATTTCATATAAATCAGAAAAACGTTACTAAAGTTATCGCGCAACAACTATTCAAAATCAAAAAGCCATCGAAATGCACTGACGTCTAGGTAGCCGAAGTTGTTTGAAAGAACTTCACTCCGCTTACGCTCCGCTCGTTTGATAAAGTTAAAGTGATTTACGTGAGTCCGGTCCGTTGCGTGATTTAGGTAAATTTTGTGCGACTTTTTTGATCATGAGCGACCAAAGCGAGCTGATTGATCCACTTTGCTCGCTGTAAATGATGTAGGTGTTTCACAGTAAAACGAAAGGATAAACGTACACGAGAAACTATTTATTTTCACAAGTTACAGATACCACGTTATTTAAACAAGAGAGCAGTATGTACGTGTGTCGCGCGCGGATAGACAGGACGACTGCTCGGTGGTCAAAAACAAAGACCGTTGGAACCTTGTCGCTGCGTCACACGTATATCTTAAATCTACCTTCGAATTTCACCTGATAGCTATACCATACAAATTGTCGGAGTACCAACATAAAAAACAGAATACAAAATAAAATAATATAGAACCATTTTGAGCACGTCGCTAACACTCGCCTTGCTTTAGCCTCTTCTTTCCCACCACTTCACCATTTGACTTCTGCAAATGGGTCAAATGATTGTTTCCGCGATCGAGTTTTTCACTAGATGGCAGCACCGTGGCGAAAGGACAAGCTGTCATAAATGTCATAATCCACCAATCATGTTTAATCATGTTAAATGTTTAATCATATTTTTTTATTGGTATATTTTGACAGCTGCTGCCAAAAAGACCTCGCGCCGTGTTTTTTCGTGTCAAGGTTTCCATGTGTTTCATACGCAGAATGGCTACCTAATACCTAGACATAAAATATCTACAATTTATTATATTCAAATATAGTCAAAATAGTTTTCAAATAGCTCCTCAAGCGGCGCAAGTATGCAACCATAAATAGCGGTTGCATATTTGAGCTGTTTGGGGTTGAGACCCTAGGACCCTGGAGGGGTAGCGCCCACAGGGTCTTTAAAGAATGACCGAACGACTGTGACCGGAAGGCTGGGTCATATCTTGTACAGCGGATCAGCATTGCGATCCAAAGGGCCAATGCTGCCAGCCTTCTGGGCACGCTGCCAATAGACAGCGATTTGAGGCAAATTTTCTATTTATAGTTTATCTTTAAGTTTATTTTTTAATTTTTAGCATGTAATTTTTATTTTAGGATATATTTAAGTTTCACAACAATGCCTTCACAACCCTGCGTAAATCAGCTGGAGCTACTGTATTGCCCTACCTGCAAAGACAATAAGCAATACAAAGGTCGGCGGGGGCTCGCTATCCATACGGCTTACCGGCATGGCACCCGTACGGCTATCGATCCCCCGCTGACCAGCGCATCCCAACCAGCGCCATCCTCCTCTGCCGATGGCTCTACAGTGGCGTCATCTCCGCCAGTCACGCTGACAGAGAGGTTAGGGTTGATGAAGACCAATATCCCAATTGTAAAACGAATACCGCGTGGTGCTCGCGTAAGCGTTGCCCGTTGCCTCACCGAGTGCGTAGCTAAGGTCATTTCTGAAAACTCTTTTCAATCATGGGAGCGTCTACTCACATTTCCTTACAAAGTTTTACATGCAGATCGATCCAAAAAGTCATCACTCACCACCCAAATAAAAAATAATTCTTTTTCCGTCTCTGATTTGACAATCATTCCCCAATTTCATAATAACCATATAAACACGCGCAATTCCCCCAATCCAATAGCACGTAAAGTTAAATCTATTGAAAACAAACTTTCAGAAGGAGATGTGAGTGGAGCAGCCCGACTTTTGTTTTCTCGAGATGACTTAGCTGCGCACTCCACAGAGACCTTCGCTGCCCTGAAGCAAAAACACCCAGCCCCCGCTGCCTCCTCCACACAGCCGGACAACCCTGCCGCTGACGAACCCACACTTGTGGTGTCAGAGGATGCAGTAATGTCAGCAATTTATTCATTCCCCACCGGATCTGCGGGCGGAATGGATGGTTTGTGTCCTCAGCACATCAAAGACTTAACAACGGCTTCATTAGGTGAAACGAGTTCTTCCCTACTTAAACAGATAACAGCACTTATAAACCTTATGCTGTCAGGAAGAGTGCGCGCTGAGATTGCCCCTCTTTTGTACGGTGCCAACCTCGTTGCCCTTGCAAAGGAGGACGGTGGCATTCGTCCGATAGCTGTAGGGTGCACTTACAGGCGCCTAGCTTCGAAGTTGTGCTGTAAGAAATTTAACCACAAGTTGACAAACATCTTCAAACCCCGGCAAGTGGGATTCGGTATCAAGGGGGGCTGTGAGGCGGCCGTGCACGCTGCGCGCACGTTTTTAAGCCGTCCAGACTTCGAAGTTTTTGTAAAAATAGACGTAAAAAACGCTTTTAATGCGGTCGACCGCGGTGCTCTCCTGTCTGCTGTCAAAAAAGAACTACCAGAGCTCCACCAATTTATTTTTCAATGTTACGGAGCACCGTCAAAATTACTTTTCGGTGACAAAATCATTTTATCGTGCATGGGTTGCCAACAAGGAGACCCGCTTGGGCCCGCCCTTTTTAGTCTAGTTATCCACCCCATCATTTCAAGTTTAAATTCTAAATTCAACTGTTGGTACTTAGACGACGGATCCCTTGGAGGAGATGCTTTAACTGTTTTAGAAGATTTAAAATGTATTGTAGAAAAATTTACGAAAATTGGCTTGTCACTAAATTATACCAAATGTGAAATATTTATACCTGATCACATTCCATCTGACACAAAAAGTGAAATTTTGACAAATTTTAATGTAGTCTTGCCAAATATCTCCGTTCTTTCAAAGTCATCTCTTAATCTTTTAGGCTCACCAATTTTCAACGAATCGATCGCCCCTACCATCAACCGAAAACTTGATTTATTTAACAGCACGTCAGAGCTACTTTTTTCAAATAAACCCCCATATGGCCCTTTTTATCATCCGTTTCTGCCTATTCACCCCTAAATTCATGTATTTGCTCCGCAGCTGCCTTATTTGGAAATTTCCGTATATATTATCATCCATCGACACCTTACTTCAGACTACACTGTCCAAAATTCTGAATATCAATTTTAGCATTAGACCATGGACCCAGGCGGTTCTCCCGATAAGGTTTGGAGGATTGGGGATTCGCACCTCGACTAGCACGGCTCTACCAGCATTTCTGTCTTCCGTGTATGGCTCGATGTCTCTCGTCAGTGTCATATTAAACCACGCACAGATACTGGACGATGAGATCGCGAGCCTCAAGGAAGCCAGAGAAGTCTGGTGTCAGTCGTGCCCGAGTGCAGACATCCCAGTCTTTAGACACATTCAGCGGGCTTGGGACTCCCCCCTTCTTAAAATAACCCATGCCTCACTCATTGAAGAAAGCCCGGACGACTTGGAACGTGCCCGCATTCTGGCGGTTTCGGCTCCAGAGTCGGGTCACTGGTTGAAGGCTCTACCTTCCAGGCAATTGGGCACTGTTCTGGACTCAAGTACCTTGAGGATAGCAATATCCTTGAGGGTTGGGTCCAGAATATGTGTCTCCCACACGTGTGCCTGCGGCAAAAGTGTAGACCAGATGGGCCGCCATGGCCTCTCCTGTACAAGAAGCGCCGGCCGCTTATACCGCCACGGCACTATCAATGATTTGGTCCGTCGCGCGCTTGCGACTGTGTCTGTGCCTGCAATTTTGGAGCCGGTGGGCATGGCAAGAGATGATGGCAAGCGTCCCGACGGAGCCACGTTGGTGCCGTGGAGGTTGGGTAGGGCTCTGGTGTGGGATGCGACGTGCGTCGACACCTTTGCGCAGTCCCACATCCAGGCGACCCGCACACAGGCCGGCGCTGCGGCTGACCAGGCCCAGGTTCTCAAGCGCCGCAAATACTCTTCCTTACTTAAGGGCTATGAGTTTGCGGCGCTTGCTTTAGAGACACTGGGCCCCTGGTCGGCCGACATGAAATGCTTCATGAGGGCCCTGTCGGCCCGGCTGGTGGAAAGTACAGGGGACCGTAGAGCTGGCGCTTACCTCTCCCAGCGTATAGCCTTAGCTGTACAGAGAGGTAACGCGGCCAGCGTTATGGGGACCATGCCGCAGGCGGACCTTTTGGACGGGGTATTCTTTTTATAGTTGGGTTTTCATAGGTAGGTTTATTTTTATATTTTTAATTAGTTTGTTAGTATAGTTTTAATTTTTAGAAGGAATAATGTATATACTAGTCGTTTATTGTTAATTTTCTATAATAAACAAAAAATTTACGTTCTCACAATATTAATAGTACATTACTGCAGAGACCAGTAAGTAAGCTTTCCTGGCTGAGTATTTAGTAGCCGTCCGAGTCGAAGACGAGGACGGCTACAATACGAAGCCAGGTAAGCTGATTACGGTCGAAGCATGTATAGTGCTTTTCTCAAACATGTAAGGAAATATTTTAATACATACCCAAAAATACCACCTAAACTTAAGCAATTTTTCTTATAATTGCTCTAGGTAAACGTACTCATGTTTAAAAAATATGTATGAAAATGAAAAAAAAAATTACATTTATTCCTTAAACGACTAATTTTCAAACTTATTTATATAAAATTACTTGTTTAGTGCTTCAGTTACTGGCTGAGTGATTTAATGTTGTATGAAAATCCTTTACGTACGTCGCGCTGAACCTGCCTTGGAATAGAGTCCCTACTGGTCTCTAATTACTAACGTAACAGGAACATTTCCGAGCATGTTTGAGAAAAATGAATAAATAAATAATTTACTGTCATATACAATCTTGAATTTTAAAAAATAGCCAGTTAATCTTTAGCCAGTTTATTTACGTAGCACATTCGTACCCGCGCCATTCTACATTTTGTTGTACATTATTTTCATTTCTTGTTTTGTGACGGAAAAAGAGGCTTAATTAGGCTATCAATCCCGATAGCTTGGTTTAATAATAACAACTGTAAATATTCTTAATCACAGAACTCAGTGGTCCTTGATTGTCTCCCGATTTGTATGAAATTAAGGCATTTACCACTGCGTTATCATCTTTTTACAATCAATGAATTTTGGTTCACAAATTACTATTATTTGGTTCAGGTACAATTTGGGAATACAATTTTACACACGAAATTGAATGTCGTTCATACTTTTATCTACACTCATATTGTACTCGTAAGTCCTCTAAAATGCGTTCAAAAACCGTAGGCAATGACCAGCATTACAACAAACGATTTCACTATGATAAGTTTCTTATCTGTGGCAGTAATGTAATTTGGAACAGTTGTCAAAACCAATACAATTTCAATGGGTTTATATTCTAGTATCCATAGATTTTAAAATGTTGTCGATACGAAACGTCAGTACGATATATTTTTTGACATAAACCGCACGACATTTTGATCTCGGATGACATGAGAATAAGGACGTCGTTCGTTGGCTGATATTAAAAAAAAACTCGCGACAGAAGTTTGTACATATATATATTTCTCTATGGTTTGTACGGTCAGCTGCAGAGAAAAGGTACCACCGTGCCCTACAAACTTGTATGGCGGGTGGTACCTTTTCTCTGCAGCTGACTGTACGGCCGCCATTTCTGTTATCAACTTGTCAGTTATTGTTTGTCGAAACATTTTTAATTGCGAAATGTAATAGTAGTTTATGTAACTGTTACGTAATAAGGGTCCTTAAAACATGAGTGTGGTTTTATGAAATGAGCCGCAGGCGAATTTCATAATAAGATCACACGAGTGTTTTAAGGCCTAATTACGTACAGTTGCATACACTGCTTTATCTACACTCATATTATATATATTAAATTAATTGTTCGGAAACCATAGAATGACCGCCATTGTACCGTCGTGGCCTACTCGATTGTGCCGGCGCTCGCGCGGGACCAATCGAGTTGGCCATGGCGGTAACATTATGTTATCAAATTCGATGTTCCAAATTTGAAACTCATTGCTTAACAATATTTAAGCAATACAAAGGTCGGCGGGGGTTCGCTATCCATACGGCTTACCGGCATGGCACCCGTACGGCTATCGATCCCCCGCTGACCAGCGCATCCCAACCAGCGCCATCCTCCTCTGCCGATGGCTCTACAGTGGCGTCATCTCCGCCAGTCACGCTGACAGAGAGGTTAGGGTTGATGAAGACCAATATCCCAATTGTAAAACGAATACCGCGTGGTGCTCGCGTAAGCGTTGCCCGTTGCCTCACCGAGTGCGTAGCTAAGGTCATTTCTGAAAACTCTTTTCAATCATGGGAGCGTCTACTCACATTTCCTTACAAAGTTTTACATGCAGATCGATCCAAAAAGTCATCACTCACCACCCAAATAAAAAATAATTCTTTTTCCGTCTCTGATTTGACAATCATTCCCCAATTTCATAATAACCATATAAACACGCGCAATTCCCCCAATCCAATAGCACGTAAAGTTAAATCTATTGAAAACAAACTTTCAGAAGGAGATGTGAGTGGAGCAGCCCGACTTTTGTTTTCTCGAGATGACTTAGCTGCGCACTCCACAGAGACCTTCGCTGCCCTGAAGCAAAAACACCCAGCCCCCGCTGCCTCCTCCACACAGCCGGACAACCCTGCCGCTGACGAACCCACACTTGTGGTGTCAGAGGATGCAGTAATGTCAGCAATTTATTCATTCCCCACCGGATCTGCGGGCGAAATGGATGGTTTGTGTCCTCAGCACATCAAAGACTTAACAACGGCTTCATTAGGTGAAACGAGTTCTTCCCTACTTAAACAGATAACAGCACTTATAAACCTTATGCTGTCAGGAAGAGTGCGCGCTGAGATTGCCCCTCTTTTGTACGGTGCCAACCTCGTTGCCCTTGCAAAGGAGGACGGTGGCATTCGTCCGATAGCTGTAGGGTGCACTTACAGGCGCCTAGCTTCGAAGTTGTGCTGTAAGAAATTTAACCACAAGTTGACAAACATCTTCAAACCCCGGCAAGTGGGATTCGGTATCAAGGGGGGCTGTGAGGCGGCCGTGCACGCTGCGCGCACGTTTTTAAGCCGTCCAGACTTCGAAGTTTTTGTAAAAATAGACGTAAAAAACGCTTTTAATGCGGTCGACCGCGGTGCTCTCCTGTCTGCTGTCAAAAAAGAACTACCAGAGCTCCACCAATTTATTTTTCAATGTTACGGAGCACCGTCAAAATTACTTTTCGGTGACAAAATCATTTTATCGTGCATGGGTTGCCAACAAGGAGACCCGCTTGGGCCCGCCCTTTTTAGTCTAGTTATCCACCCCATCATTTCAAGTTTAAATTCTAAATTCAACTGTTGGTACTTAGACGACGGATCCCTTGGAGGAGATGCTTTAACTGTTTTAGAAGATTTAAAATGTATTGTAGAAAAATTTACGAAAATTGTCTTGTCACTAAATTATACCAAATGTGAAATATTTATACCTGATCACATTCCATCTGACACAAAAAGTGAAATTTTGACAAATTTTAATGTAGTCTTGCCAAATATCTCCGTTCTTTCAAAGTCATCTCTTAATCTTTTAGGCTCACCAATTTTCAACGAATCGATCGCCCCTACCATCAACCGAAAACTTGATTTATTTAACAGCACGTCAGAGCTACTTTTTTCAAATAAACCCCCATATGGCCCTTTTTATCATCCGTTTCTGCCTATTCACCCCTAAATTCATGTATTTGCTCCGCAGCTGCCTTATTTGGAAATTTCCGTATATATTATCATCCATCGACACCTTACTTCAGACTACACTGTCCAAAATTCTGAATATCAATTTTAGCATAAAATGCGTTCAAAAACCGTAGGCAATGACCAGCATTACAACAAACGATTTCACTATGATAAGTTTCTTATCTGTGGCAGTAATGTAATTTGGAACAGTTGTCAAAACCAATACAATTTCAATGGGTTTCTATTCTAGTATCCATAGATTTTAAAATGTTGTCGATACGAAACGTCAGTACGATATATTTTTTGACATAAACCGCACGACATTTTGATCTCGGATGACATGAGAATAAGGACGTCGTTCGTTGGCTGATATTAAAAAAAAACTCGCGACAGAAGTTTGTACATATATATATTTCTCTATGGTTTGTACGGTCAGCTGCAGAGAAAAGGTACCACCGTGCCCTACAAACTTGTATGGCGGGTGGTACCTTTTCTCTGCAGCTGACTGTACGGCCGCCATTTCTGTTATCAACTTGTCAGTTATTGTTTGTCGAAACATTTTTAATTGCGAAATGTAATAGTAGTTTATGTAACTGTTACGTAATAAGGGTCCTTAAAACATGAGTGTGGTTTTATGAAATGAGCCGCAGGCGAATTTCATAATAAGATCACACGAGTGTTTTAAGGCCTAATTACGTACAGTTGCATACACTGCTTTATCTACACTCATATTATATATATTAAATTAATTGTTCGGAAACCATAGAATGACCGCCATTGTACCGTCGTGGCCTACTCGATTGTGCCGGCGCTCGCGCGGGACCAATCGAGTTGGCCATGGCGGTAACATTATGTTATCAAATTCGATGTTCCAAATTTGAAACTCATTGCTTAACAATATTTGAGCATGCATAGTTAAAATTACTTTACTGCCGCAGATAAGAAACTTATCATAGTTAAATCGTTTGTTGTAATGCTTGTCATTGTCTACGGTTTTTGAACGCATTTTAGAGTACTTACAGTATGAGTGTAGATAAATGTTTATTATTAACTATATTATAATAAATAAATATACTTTTCTTATCAGTTCTAATTTATTTATTTTTATTAAGCTTACACCTGTGGATATGTTTCAGCACTTGTATCTATCTACCTAGTAATGAAGGTCAATTGCCTTCGGCTTCTGAACCCATATTTGAGTACTTGCAATATGTGTGTAGATAAAGTAATTTATGCAACTGTACATAATTAGGCCTTATTATGTATCAGTTGCATAAACTACTATTTTCCGGCATTAGATTAATGGTTACGAAAAAGTAGAATGAGATGGCTCCATCTCTCAGAATGCGGGTGGAACTGCAGTGTTAGTGTAACAGCATCAACTGCCCTCTAGCCGTGGAATTCAGAACTATAACGTAAGTAGAACGTACTTCACTTGTTTCTACACAGATGGCGCTAATGTCAATTGTACAACAAGATTTTTGGGATTCTGGAGTCATCTTTGCAGAGCTTTGCGCGTTTGTCTCCATTCCACCACGTCTAGCTTCACACATATCCAATAATTTTGTCAGCCTGGATTGCGTGATTGTTTTTGCGTTTTAGCAAAATCTATCATGTATAAGGCCGCAGACTCGACGTACAAATAGCAACACTCTTGACTGTACATCGGTGGACCTTATTACAATAGGCATAAGATCCACCGATGGGCAGTTAACAGTGTGGGCGATGATACACAAGTTAAGTCGGCGCAAATCCGCGCCGACTGGCCATATAGTTCGAACCACTGACAACAGATGGTGTGAAAAGATACTGCATTGGTGCCGACGCGAAAATAAACGAGCGGCACACCATCCGAAGCAACGGTGGGCCGACGATATTGTCAAAGTGGCAGGACATACATGGACTCGCAAAGCCAAAGACAGAATTTTATGGAAGGAGCTGGAGGAAACCTTCGCCCAAAACTAGGTACCTCAATAAGAAAAAAAAAAAGAAAATAACACAACTAAATGTACTAAACCGGATGAAATAATGAGCAATAAAGGCTTATATAATGTATGTAATGTAATGTAAATTCGCGCCTATACCCGGTAAACGATGGAAAGACCCTAGGCAATATACTGTGCAATTATCTGCATGCCACGCGGCGCTAACGGCGGCGCAGCGAGCGGTGAGATGAGCGGCTACTGCTTCCATCCAAAACAGGTTCATACAAGTCTATACATTTGATAGCGCCGCCGATCACGTGCGAGTTTTTTTATTGAATTGAAACTTACCTACAGGTGGGTTGAGTTGTCTTCGCACGTAGGCGATTAGTCTTTCTCGAATGGTGAGTTTTTTGGCTTCGGCTTTCTCTTCGGCGGTCTGAAAAGATTTTAAATTTTAACGAATTTTACGTGTGCGGAGTCGTGAGCGGGGGCTACTACATCGCCATTAAATATATCGGAGCGGTCAAGGTAACCAAAATATCTCAACATTCACTTTATCACCTTGACATATTGTCATATTGAGGTGTTGTTTTTTTGTGACCGCCTGGGCCGCTCTGATATATCTGATAGCGACTGTACTGTGACATTTCTGTGTACTATAAAGCTCAAAAATAACAACCCGGACATAAAAAAAACCCCGGCATAGTGCGAGTCAGACTCGCGCACGAAGGGTTCCGTACCATTATCTATAAAAACGGCAAAAAAATCATGTCTTATATGGGAGCCCCTTTAAATATTTATTTTATTCTGCTTTTCAACCGACTTCAAGATTTCGAAGGAGGAGGTTATCAATTCGTCGGGATCTTTGTTTTTGCAATTTTTTTTTATGTATGTTCACCGATTATTCGAAGACGGCTGGACCGACTTGGAAAATTCTTTTTTTGTTTGAAAGAGTATACTTCACAGTTGGTCCATTGTAACCAGGTCAGGATCTGATGATGGGATCCTGGAGAAATCAACTATTATAGGCACATCTATAGTGATTTGAGCATTTTTTATAGCATCTCGAGCATTTGCTTTTGGAAAGGTGGATGCTAAGTGAAGTCGGTTCTTTTTTGTTTAAAATTATTAGTATTAGTTGTTACAGCGGCAACAGAAATACATCATCTTTGAAAATTTCAACTGTCTAACTATCACGGTTCATGAGATACAGCTTGGTGACGGACGGATAGCGGAGTCTTAGTAATTAGGGTCCCGTTTTTACCCTATGTCAACACTAACTTTATTCTCAATATTGGCAGATATTTCTCCTCCTTATCAACGCATATACCTTTATGACCTCCACTGAATAATGTCAGTTTTGGCCGCGATTCCCAGAGCACTCGTAAACGCGTTTATTATTTAAGAGTAATCTCCTTCATCTAACGTGTAATCAACTTTACTTGCACACGTTGTTGATTTATTACCAGAAGTAGCTAATACTATTAAAAACGACGCCACAGTAGTGCACCACGGACCGGTTCGAATAGCACTCTTAGTGCTCAAAGATGGAGACCTAGGCTCTCGGAAACATGTCGTGCGAAGTGACTAAAGTGACGTGAGTGTAACCGTTATACAGAATGATTGGTAAGTTAGCAGTAAGGGCAGTTGAGCCTCCAAAAATCTACGGCATCATTCGAAAAAGAGATTTCAAAATCAACAGATTTAATTTAATAACACACAACAAGCAAGCAAGTAGGGTCCCGTCCCTAGATGTATTTCACGAAAACGAAACAACTTTTAAAAATAAATTGCTTAGTATCTGTTTTCGTCCTTAGTCAATTTGTTACATCTATTAGATAGTTTTAAGAAGATATACTTACGTTAAATTTCTAACTTACTTTAGTTAAAATTGTAAATGCTAGTTTTTAGTTAAATAACTCGTGTTTAATGTCATACGCATGCTGTGATTGCCTGTAAGTGGGGTATCAATTGTATATGTTTTCAATCTTTATATTTAATGTGTGTTGTATCTCCTGTTGGTAGTCCTAAGCAATAAACAAATAACGGCACCTACATACAACAAATATATTTATTACAACTTTCTACAACGCTATCAAAAAAAGAATCCGATAAAATAATAACAGCGCCCAACATCCTATCTCTGGTGTACAAGTACATTCAACCAATTTGATTCCTAGGCCACTCTAGAACCTTCTCAGATAGCTAGTTTGGTAGCGAATAAGTTACGTTTATATGTATCCACGGGCAACTGTCATTGCGACAAGGTTCTACAGTGGCCTAGGAATCAAATTGGTTGACCCTACATCCATACTAATATTATAAATGGGAACGTGTATGTGTGTGTTTGTTTGTTTGTCCGTCTTTCACGGCAAAACGGGGCGACGAATTGACGTGATTTTTTAAGTGGAGATAGTTGAAGGGATGGAGAGTGACATAGGCTTCTTTTTGTCTCTTTCTAACCCCCCACTTCCCTAAAATGGGGGGTGGAAGTTTGTATGGAGCATTCCGGGGGGTAATCAGGAAAGGGGAACCGTGTTACCCTGAATTTAACGCGAGCGAAGCCGCGGGCAAAAGCTAGTATACTTATATTATGAAACCTTTACCTAGAATATTTAACGCAATAAAATCAGACAAACCATTCTATTGAGAAAGTACCTATGTAGTAAATAGAAATGAAATGAAATTCTTTTATTACATAATAATGTTTCATGTGCCTTATTCTAACTTAAAGACATGTCTAGATGCGATCATGATTTCGAAGAAGGAGATAATCAATTCGTCGGCATCTTTTTTTGCAATTTATTTTTATTTTTTATGTAGGTATGTTCACCGATTATTCGAAGACGGCTGGACCGATTTGGAAAATTCTTTTTTTGTTTGAAAGAGTATACTTCACAGTTGGTCTCATTGTAACCAGGTCAGGATCTGATGATGGGATCCTGAAGAAATCGAGGAAACCCTTCAACTATTATAGGCAGTGATTTGAGCATTTGCTTTGGATAAGTGAAGTCGGTTCTTTTGTGCTTAAAATTATTGTTTACAATTATCTGTTTAACAATCTGTCCAAGCGTTGAGTTTATTTTTTAGGAATACCTACTAAAGTTGTACAAGGAGGTTTTATAACGAGGAAGGTCAAACAAAGGTCATTATTATTTTTGCAAAAATATCCCAATCCACTAGACATTTTAAGCATACTGATAACCGTTTAAGCGCCAAGGTTCAAAAACTGACTTTTGGCACCTTTAAACCAAGATGGCGCCCCCCCCCCTCAAGGTCTCAAATCTAGTATTTTAATAACCACCCTATAGCCTACCAATAACCATTAAAACATTTTCTACTCCACCTTTTGTAAGGCAATGTATGGAGATGATTCCCCAATGATTGGATTATTATTAATATGGCGAAATATTAGTCTGAAATTGATCGATAAACCTAAACCTCGAAATGGTTTTAGAAATATTATACCTTTTCAAAATAAATGAATCCCAAGAATTGTTTCCAGTTTTTTGAAACGCAACGATAAGTATTTATAGTTTTCTTATTGTAATTTTTTTGTGTTAATAAGATAGTTCTGAAGATAAAATATGGATACCTACTTGATGTCCTAAATAAATATTTTCATAACTTTTGCCTCGAAAAGGGCTTTATATATGGGAAAATTACAAAATTAATTTGGACTTGATTGCAGAAAACGTGTGACTTCACAACTCACGCTTTGACACATAATTATATACAATGCACACGCATTATAGTATAGGTTTTACTAGCATAAAGTAGTTTTAAGGGAATGTATACTAACACTATGGACAAATGGTCTGAAATAATTATTTGAATTTGAATTACACACGTAATACACACATAGAAGATTTGAATTGTCCATGCAATTGAATAAGGGCGTTTTATTATAACCAGATACTTATGAAAAGATCCTAGCACCGTTTTTTCTAAATCACGATATGATAAATCAGATTGCCTAGAATTATTTTATTCATGTTAATCTTGGTTAGTCTAGTCGTTTTCTACAAGTCACTGTAGGTAAATATCAGGGTACTCCTATCCTGTGGAAAACTATTTCGTTATAGCGAAACGCAACTATTGTAGGTAATTGCCTTAACTGTCAACCAATAGGTCAGAGTTTAAGGTGCGACCACACCGCTGCTTAAAATACGGCGACGTTACGGAATCGCAGTGATGCATCGTAAGTATCCGTACCGTTTTTTATCACATGCCCTCCACACCGCTGCTCAAAATACGCTTACGGTACGGAATCGCAGTGACGTGCCGTAAACGTCACGACTTTTCCGCATGCTCTCCACACCGCTGCTCAAAATACGGTTTGGAAGGTTCGCGTCAAAAATATTTCGTATGGGGCACGTCAAGGCGTACACGTTGCGTCTGCGTATTTCGAGCAGCGGTAAAATCGTGACGTTTACGGCACGTCATTGCGATTCTGTGCCGTCAGCGTATTTTGAGAAGCGGTGTGGAGGGCATGCGATTAAAACAATACGGATACGATGCGTCACTGCGATTCCGTAACGTCGCCGTATTTTAAGCAGCGGTGTGGTCGCACCTTTAGTCTCAGGGTCAGAGTGCTGTTAACAGTGCCAGAAGTCAGAATCTTCAATGGCGTTTCGACTTGGAGCACGTGACGCTTGTGAAAAGATATTTTAAATTGGTAATTTTAATAAAATATATGCTCATTGTCCACAAAAGGTAGTTTTACATATTCATATTCATTTATACACGTCAAAAGTAAAATTAATGCTTCTACTACTACTACATGTTATTGTAATCGAAAATAATTTAATGCGTTACAATTCAACCCTAACTTTTGTAGGTGGAAACAACCCTATTCAGCACTCTTGAGATGGGTCTAAATTTTATACCACGATGGTGACAAACAAGCATGCGGTCCACCTAATGGTAAGCAGCTACCGTAGCCTATGGACGCCTGCAACTCCAAAGGTGTCACATGCGCGTTGCCGACCCTTTACAAAAAAGGAGAATTCACCGTGTTGACGGCTAAAGGAACAAGTAGGTCCCTCAGCGTCAACACACTGGGTCCTCTTTGAGCTCTTTGGCATCCTTATTCACCAGCAGGAACACAACACTATGAGTAGGATCTAGTGCTATTTAGCTGTGGTTTTCTTTAAGGTGGAGTACTTCCCCAGTCGGGCTCTGCTCCAGATTTGAGAAATCTAAATTCCTTGACTTTAGTTACTCCGGGAGTCGCAATTTACCCCATTTTAAGGCACCATACGTGAACAGAACAGATATAAAAATGTTACTGAAATTAAGTTAAATTAAAACAATACAAACAATAAATACTAAATAAATAACAAACGTAGTTAAACAATAAATTTAAGGCGCTAGGCGCTTATTGTGGCCGAAAACTGTTACCTTCTAAGGGATATATCTCAATAACGGGTCATTCAAAAATTTTGAAACAAATATATGTTAATTACCATTTCATGTAAAACATTGTCAAAGTTTGAATAACTCGTGTAGCATATAGTTTCTCCGGTATTTAAATGTAACGAAATGTCGTTTTACGGTTAATTTTGCTTATATCTACTGAACGGCTCATTCGATTTAAAATATTGTTAAACTAAAAAATTTGTACTACAGAACACTACAAACACAACGTAGGATATTTATATTGATTAAATTTTCTTAAACAACTTGATCATAATTCCACATTTCGTGCGTTGGTAGCTCGAAAACGGCGTTGCTGGCAGTCGTGAGCTAGCTTTGAGACGAGGAGGCTGTGTCGCTCATCGCTCCGTGCTTTCCTTGTACTACATATACTTGTGCTTGGCCCGTGAGCAATAATATCGGACTTACTGTGCCTAAAGACTAAATAACTGCAGAGGGTTCATGCGGTGCGGACATAACGTGTCTTCTCGGGATCAATAATGTATAGATATATCTTTTAAGATAATGTACTCGTATGCATGTTCATGTACGTTCGTATAAAAAAGTGTATTTTATTTAGATTATAATACAAGTAAAAAACAAATGAAATAAAAATGGAGGAAAAAGAAAAAATTAATCTCATAATGCACTGAAAACAAATTTGGTCATGTAAGTAAACTACAATTATTATGTACTAGCTGTGCCCGCGGCTCCGCCCGCGTGGAATTCGGTCTGTGTCAGTAAGCGACTAATTCACCCCTAATTTCTCTCCCGCTACCCTGAAGGCGGAACTTGAAGTAAAGTTGACAGATGGATACGCTAGAGGACAGTAGTCCTAATAAAATATTTTACAATTACCACTAAATGAAACTACACTCATAAATGAATACTTTTTTTTTATTATATATTTTTTTGGCATGATTTAAACGACATAGAGAGTAGTAGGTGTATATCGGACGATACAGGACCACTTTTGTATTTATACGTTCATGTCCACGGCAAATATCATCCAAATCGATCCTCCCGTCAAATCAGTCAAAGCATGAAAGGTAAGAACAGGCGGGGGGTCACAAATGCAGAAATGATTTTTTTCTATTTGAGGTGCACTTGGAGGGGGGGGGGGGGTCCATGACCCATGCAAATTTAATTCCATTTTACATGTTTCTCAATCGTATGGGTGTCGCATTTTAGTGACGTGACGCTTTTTCGTGACGGTCACGTGACTTTTTTTCGCCTAGGCCCCCATCCGCGAACCGTCCGATAAGGAACTTCGTTCCAAAACTACCACCGGTTCTAACCCTACACCTCTGGCCCAAGAAGTATTATGACCGAAAAGAAATTCGACGGGACTTATTTTTTTCAAAACAGTTTCAATACATTATTAGATCTTAAAGATACAAAATAATGCGTAGTTCTTCAAGAAGACATATCAAAACAGCTTGAGAGACAGATTGTTTAATACCTATTGTTTAATTATAAAGAAAAATAAATCCTAATCTGACTGCTTCACAAAACGTTTGATATGTTTTCCTACCTAAACCTATAAATGTGTCCTATAACCTGTGTCCTATAAATGTTAGATGATTTTGTAGTAGTTTTTTGGTTTGGGCCATGCATCTTTGTCCGTCATATATAGTCCTCGAACCTGCAATAACCCTTTGATATTCATGACTTTTTTCAAATATTTCTTAAGAGCGGGTAAAGGTAAATTTAAAGCATCGACGGGTTATAAATATGAACACCTTGACCAAAAAATTACAAATTATTTCAATACCAACTTTCAACATACAAACTTTCAACCCCCTTTCCACCCCTTCCAGGGTTGATTTTCGGGATGAAAACTATTCTTTGTCCTTTCCCGGGACTCAAACTATCTCTACACAAAATTTCATCATTATCCGTTCAGCCGTTAACGAATTAAAAATTCTTGGAACGTGTTCTGTTATCGATTCTAAGTATCTCCAGCCAACTTTTTTTCGAATATATTCCATGAACAGACTTTCAACCCTCTTCAGCTTTATTATATGTATAGATAGTTTTTATTGAAAGTACCTTTCAGGCGTCACTTCCATTATCTTTTTTTTTTTTTTGGACCTACGGTTCTAAAGTAAGATGGTGGGGGGGGGGGGGGGGGGTTGAAGAAGAAACTATCCTTTGTCATTTCTCGAGACCCATACTATCTCTATACCAATTTTCATCTAAATCAGTTCAGCGTTAAAAAATTCCTCATACCACCCCCCTCATTTCACCCCCACAAGGGTTTGAAAACGATCCTATGACGTTTCTCGAGACTTACATTATCTCCATACTCATTTCTATCTAAATCGTTTCAGCGGTTAAAAATTCTCCATACAAACTTTCAACCCCATTTTCACCCCCACCAGGGTTGATTTTCGGGATTAAAACTATATATTATCCTTTCCCAGGACTCAAACTATATCTATATAAAATTTCATCAAAATCCGTTAAGCCGTTTTCACGTGATGCGCGGTCAAATAAACAGACAAACAGATAAACAGATAAACAGACAAACAGATAAACAGACAAAAATTCTAAAAATTGTTGGAAAGTGTTCTGTTATCGATTTTAAGTATCCCCAGCCAACTTTTTTTCGATTATCTTCCATGTACAGACTTTCGACCCTCTTCAGCTTTATTATATGTATAGATTAGTAGACTAATGCATCACGCAAAATAGGCATTAGTCGTAGAGTTGCGGAAATCTGCTAGTACTGCAATACAATAGACTAATAATTAATTTAATAAAAACTCCAAAGGACTGAATTTATTTAAACATATTTATTTAAGAATATCGTGTTCTAAATGAATGTAGTATGCGTTTTATTTTAATATTAAACATAATCTTTAATGTTATACTTTACACTAATTTATCAAATCTAGAAATTGCGAAGTAAACTGCAAAGGATTGCATATAAACCGGCCAAGAGAATGTCGGGCTATGCTCAGTGTAGGGATCCGTAGTTGCCGGCCTGTTACAATACATCCATTCAAAAGGTAGTTTATAAAGAGATATTTTGTGGCATTTACGTTATTTTACTATAGGCATAACTCAAAAACGGATCAACCGATTTTATTCCATATAGTTTTTATTGAAAATACGTGATAAGTTTTTCAATGGCCTCACTTCAAGGAATGTTCACAAATTTTTTGGACCCACGGTTCAAAAATCAAAGAGCATTTTAAACTTTCGGAGCTATTATTTACGAAAGTATTCTTTTTATCCAAAAGTTGTTTAAGGCTTATTCTTCTTGAAAGACTTATCGAACAATGTGTTTCAGATACTTATTGTTTTACCACAATGTAGGCGTAATTAAAACACATACTCATACCAAATTTCAGTGTACTAAGTAACTATCACTGAGCAAAGCCTGATTGAGATTCTAATAAAAAAATGCTGATATTTAAGAGTTCAATGTATGTAAGAATAAAGGAAAAAAGCTTTTTTTTTATACCACGACGCTGGAAAACAAGCATACGACCCGCCTGATGGAAAGCAGTTATCAAGCCTATGGACGCCTGCAACCCCAGAAGATTCACTTGTGCGTTGAGTACCCTAAAAAAACTTTACTATATCGGTGAAATGCAAATAAATACAAATTTTATATTAATTATCAACACAAGTAAATAAATAAATTACTACTAAGGGTTAATACTCAAACAAATAATGGTATATCAAATATCTTTAAAAGGGTAGGGTAGGGTTCAGTAGAAAGTAGTTTCTTAGAGATAACTCAAAAACGGATGAACCGATAATATGTGAAATAATTTTCGTAGAAATTAAGTATTAGCCTTATTGGTTTTTTTCTTATATTTTAGACTTACGGATTAAAAGTTAGATGGGGGGGGGGGGGCTATTATATTTAGACTTTCGAAGCAATTATTTCTGAAAATATTGACTTAATAAAAAGGTTTTAAAAATCCTCTATATATACACGGTGTAACATGAGGAAACCGAATAATTTTAACAGCGTAATTGGAGACTAAAATGTCGTATAAACTTTTCTGGAATTGTTGAAAATATGATCAGAGTGGAGCGGTGTGATTGATGGAAACAACGGCTTTCAATACTGAAGATATTTATAAAGAATAGGCTAGGCATACGACCTTACATTCGGGCGGTGAGACGGAGAAGAGAGATAACAAATTAAGTCAATCACGGTTTTTGACATTTACAGTTGACAGATAAAGACCACAGGTTACATTAATAACTTAGTAAAGGGTGTACTATCGGGTTCAGAATTGCATGGCCAATTTATGAATGTTTGGACCTGGGTATGTCCTTAAACTACGTCCGGACCTGGGTATGTCCTTAAACTACGTCCGGACCTGGGTATGTCCTTAAACTACGCCAAAAAGAGAGGTATGGGTACTGCGAATGACATCTCGCTAAGTGTGGTAGGGCACGTTCAGCGAATATGATCGCTCAAATCTGGAGCAGAGCCCGACTGGGGAAGTACCTTCACCTTACAGAAAACCACAGCCAAATAGCACTAGACCCTACTCATAGTGTTGTGTTCCTGCTGGTGAGTAAGGTTGCCAAAGAGCTCAAAGAGGACCCAGTGTGTTGACGATGACGGACCTTCTTGTTCCTTTAGTCGTCAACACAGTGAATCCTCCTTTTTGTAAAGGGTCGGCAACGCACATGTGACTCCTTTGGAGTTGCAGGCGTCCATAGGTTACGGTAGCTGCTTACCATCAGGCGGGCCGTATGCTTGTTTGCTACCGTCGTGGTATAAAAAAAAAAAAGAATTCATTGATAAATTGACCATGCAATTTTGAACCTGATGGTACATTCCAACAGGAATTCGCCTAGTTTTAGAGTTACTACCACTTAAATAAAAATAAAAAACATTTTTTAATGTAACTCAGTGCAAAACGCTTTTTTAATGGCGATTTCACCCTTTATGGGGTCTAGTCTAGACATTCTTATTGACAGATATCAAAGTGCCAAGGAATACTTTACGTAATTAAACTATTTTTTTCGAAAAAAAATGTACTAATTTATTTTAATCGAGATCTTTACCAATAAAATTTATGTTTTTATGTTCAAAATCATTTAAAAATCGAAAAACAAAACTTTTTTTTTGGCGAAATCCAGAAAAGTTTATACGACATTTTAGTCTCCAATTATGACTAGGAATACGCTGTTAAAATTATTCGGTTTCCTCATGTACACCGTGTATAAGATATTTTTAAAGCCGTATCGTACAACATGTTCATATTTCCAAAAAATATATTTTTGACATTTAGTTTGGCATATGTATGTATGGAGTGCCTCCTCTAAAAGTTTTTTTAGCAATTTAGCCAGAAAACTAAGTAGCGACACATGAAACACACCGCTGGATAAAATTTCAGTAATATATGTTTCATAATAAAAATGGCTGTGACATACGGACGGACAGACGGACATGTTTCAAAAAACTTTTAAGCGTTCCGTTTTTGCCATTTTGGCTATGGCACCCTAAGAAGTGTTTGCGCTGTGTTATATTTGAAAGATCTAAATTTAATGGGCTTACAGCTCTCATGACAATTGCATGACGATTTCGTGCACAAATGCCGCTCCTTACATGTCGATTTTTACTATTCGCAACAGGCGTAGTTTTGTTAATTTATCGTAATTAAGTGAATTTTTATGGTTATTATTTAAAATCGCAACAAAAAAATAACCATCTATTAAGCTCACTTGCACAGCAAAAAAAAACCATCCCACATGAAAACACCGCTTTGATGTGCATTCAGTTTTTATTGCTGTACTAGTCAGTATTTTTTTCTTTTTTTCTGATATGCGGAATATTATTTTCGTCATTTTATTATTTCGTAAATTCATAAATATTTTGCCGCTCACTGTACTTCAAATTCAAAATCTAGGTTTTTCTTTTTTTACATAAAAATCTACTAATCGAGATCGTTATTACTTATCTTATTTAATAGGTAAGTAGCATTCCTAAAAATGTCACCGTAGTACTTAATCACAGTATTCAAATCACAAAACACCCGCGAAAGGATTATAATTATTATAAAGCTGCCCGCGCGCCTCTGAGTAAAGTCATATTCTTTGAACATTATTGCGGTACATCGCGGCGGATTTACGCACGATCGCAATGACAGGGGTGAGCGGGTGGCGCGGGTAGAGAGCGCCCAAACGCTCAAGGACACTCCGGCGACAATCGTCTTAAATAGAAATAGTGTTTTTCTCTAGAAGAGCTATAACGTCGAGGTATTTCTTGATTATTTCTGGTTTGGAAGAAAACACGGAAACGTGTTGCCAGTGTTGGTATGAAGACCTACACGCACGCTGATAAAGAGACAAATCTTTTTTAGGGTTCCTTCCTTTTAAATAAGTAGGTTTTTTTTTCGCATAAACACTATTGTTTTAGGATGTTGTCGGAAAGGAGTTTCAAAAAGAATAGGTTTTAGGTTCAATTATAATTTTTGGAGAAAAATGATTCTAAACAAAAAAGAACCGACTTCACTTAGACTCTACCTTTCCAAAAGGAAATGCCCGATCTGCTGTAAAAAAATATTTAAATCACTATAGGTGTGTCGCAGCCGTCTTAGAATAATCGGTCAACATACATTTTAAAAACTAGCAAAAACAAAGATTCCGATGAATTGGCAATCTCCTTCCTTGGAAATCTTGAAGTCGGTTGAGAAGCAATAATCAATCCGATAGTGAAAAAAGTCGTAATAAGTACGTATTAAAAAGTAATCAATTATCCACACACTTGCTTAATATTTTTCAGTGGACTCTATTGTCTAAGTAATAAGGGTGATGGCTGCTAGCTAGAGCTACCGAAAGCAACTGAGTGGTTATGCTATACCTATATCGTATCAAATAGATTGAACCATTTTTGGCTTATTGCAATGCTTTCTTAGTATAAAGATAATTTTAAACAAAAAAGAACCAACTTCACTTAGACTCCACTTTTCCAAAAGCAAATGCTCGAGCTGCTGTAAAAAATATTCAAATCACCATAGGTGTGCCTATAATAGTTGAAGAGTTCCCTCGATTTCTCCAGGATCCCATCATCAGATCCTGACATGGTTACAATGGGACCAACTGTGAAGTATACGCTTTTAAATAAAATAAAAAAATTCCAAATCGGTCCAGCCGTCTTCGAATAATCGGTGAACATACATTAAAAAAAAAACAGCAAAAAAAAAACAAAGATCCCGACGAATTGATAACCTTCTCCTTCGAAATCTTGAAGTCGGTTAATAAAGGACGTAAGAGCCGCAAAATATCCTAAAAAAATATATTTTAATTTACGTGTGTATTGTGAGTCACAATACACACGTAAATTTGTGACGGACTGGCAGGTACGGAACCCAGCATTTAGCGTAGAGCGTACTCTTGGTTACATTTTCTCGTGCCTTGACCTGACTGTTTGAGTATAACTTTGACCTTTTTCATGTAAATTGGTACCGTCGTCGGTTTTTCCTATCATTTACAGAAAAAATGCACTTTGACATTGTATTTCGGCATAGGTATATGGGGTTAGACTTGCGCATTTTTAAATTGTGTAGCGTGACAAGGAGAAGTTAGTTAGCTGCAATGGTAAATGACAAATGACTAAATGATCATTCAATTGTTTTGTGTGATATAATAAAATATTATTTACAATCTCAGGTAAGTCAGGTACATTTTCATTTCTACAGGGTGTGACAAAAATACTGGTGATCCTAATAAGGGTATACAGGGTGTCTCATTCAAATCGGTCAGTATGGGAAAGTCTGAAACTATAAGACATACGAAGATCTGTTCTGAGGAACCATGTCATCGATTTTAATAACAAGAAAAACTGCATTCATACATTTTAAAAAACATCTGTACTCCGTTCGGGAATCGAACCCGGTTGTTTTGAAAAAATTTTTTTTCACGTCCATAATTTTTTTCTACTTTTTCTTACTCTCAATACGATACTACCAATATTTTTGTTATCTCTTCTGTCTTTACATTTAAGAGCTGTGCTCTTATCGGTGGAGCAATCTCCAACTCGTCCGGTCCTCTGCCAACTCTTTAACCTTCTGGTATGACACGACCTGAACCTTTTCTTTTATTTGGTTGAAATAATTTATTCTCGGTCTTCCTCTTCTTCTCTTTCCCTCTATTTTTCCTTCTATGGTGTTCGTAAGGAACAGGTCGTGTCGTAGCAGATGTCCTATTAATACTCCTCTTCTGTTTTCTATTGTCTTTATTATATTTATTTTTTCTTTAACTCTTTCCAGAACCCTAACATTTTTGTTATACCCTGTATAAAATCATGCTCTGAATGTGAATCATTGTTTATCTATTATATAGGTATTTAGTCAGAAAATGAATCTTTTCCGCCCTAAGGAGTTTATCCCTGCTAAAAAAATAATTACTCCTTAATTATACATGTATAATTATTGATAATTATGATTTTTGATGCAAAATCGCTCACTTAGGCTTTCTCCAACGTCTCCAACGTTTTACACTCAGACGTTCAAAAATATATGACCACAACCTTATTTGTATGGGTATACACGGTGTCCGTGAGCGTTGCGAGAGATTTTAACCACGCATTTCTAAGGTAAAAAGGAGGAAAAAATATTGTGACTTTCGTTATTAAACGAAAAAAAAATTTTTTTTTTTTCACTTATTTGGAATGCTGCTCTAAATAAAACGTAAATTTCATTGGAAAAAAGTAACGGATAAAGCAAATTGCTACATTTTTCTCGTAAAAACTAGTTTATGCAAAGTGTTTCTTTGGTCTTTTATATCTGTCAATAAGAGATGTCTAGACTATGTCCTATACTGGTAAGATCGTAACACAAAAAAATTTTGTTTTTTGTAAGTAGTATTTACTCTGAAACTATGGCGAATTTTGAGAAAGTTTAGTTTATTTCTCTAAATATGATCATGAATAGACTGTTGAAGTCTCTCGCAATGCTCATGGGCACCGTGTATATTGTACGTATACACGATGGCGGCGAGCAAACACAAAAAAATAACCTCGCATTCCTGAGGTCTTAAAAAGGAAAAAAACATTATGCAAGTTTCCGCCAAAAAAATTTTTTTTGTTATTAGCTACAATCACAGCCCAGTTATTCAGCATACTTATGATAATTTAAATTCGCACGAATGCGTTATCTATGTTTTCTGTTGTGCACTTTTCATCCTAAAGCCTTTGGCCTAAAGCCCTAATTAGACAGCCAATTTACTCGGAAACAAGACGTCACTTAATAAAATTTAGACATAGGGTGTATTATACTTATGTAACTTTTGAACCGTAAGTTCAAAAAAATATGAAATATATTAAGGAGATCCGCCTTATCACATACTTTCTAAGTAATTTATTTTGAACAGTATCAGTTTAGCAATTATTGAGTTATCTTCAATAAACTTCTTCCATAGGCATCACCCAAGTAGCACACTAGCGGTATAAGCAGACATTATACCGCTTAAAGGTTGTACAACAGCGGTTTAATAGAGTTTGTATACTCCTTAAGCTGTATATAAGGGATATAAATAACTTCAAAAAGGCTAAGGTGGTATAATCGCGATACAATAGTCAAAGTAACGGCTTTGACGGTATAAGAGAGTATTACAGCGCTTCTGTACCTGCATAAGAGAGGTATAAGGATCCCATATAACTCTATAAAATCTTAAGCGTTAAAACAGACTTATAAGCCTGCGTTATACCACTTAAAGAGTTACTAGAGTGTTAATAAGTAGGTTAAAGCGGTACAATAGAGATATTGAGATCTTTTTTACCACCTTTACCGTAGTAGAGTATTATAACTCCTTACTATCTCTTAAAGTGGTATATCTGTGAATAATGACGCCTATTTAGAACTATAGCCTGCATTTTTCTCTCTTATATGAGTAAAGGAGTTTTTAACCTCTTCTTAAATCCTAAGGCTCTACAATAGCGATAACTATAGCTATAGTAGATCCTTAGCCTCTCAAATAGCGATTACTATCGCTATAGCAGATGCTTAAAGCAGTTACTATCGCTATAGTAGATCCTTAGGCTCTACAATAGCGATTACTATCGCTATACTACCGCTAACACAGTTATAGTAACGATAGTAGATGCTTAAAGCTGTTCTAACAAGTCGCCATTTTTTTTATATGTTACACTTTATTTCTATATATGTTTCTTATATAATACACTATAATTTCCAACATACACACTTTGAATTTGCATATAATGGATTTATAAACTTATCACAAGGCTCTGTCTGACATGACTGTGTGAACCATTTCAAGATTACGTTTAATTTTACAATACACTTCAATATATTTTTACAATGCAGATTTTACGATTTCGAGGGGCGCGTGAAAAATATAACTAGATTACGGTATACTTTGACAGTAAACTGATGTTCGCACAAATAATTCAAGTAATCAAGTAAAAAAACATACTTTAGGACTGCTATATGTATAATATAATTATTTTAACCACCATGTTGTGATGTGCGCCATGCACATCACAACTTATGACACCGCACACTTTGTAGAATGTTTTTACATTTTATTATATACAATTTAGGATATCTATTTGTAATAACGGGACTTAACCGAGTATATATTTTTAAAAATTACCTTCGACGTTTCGAGGACGACATTGTCCCCGTGGTCCCGAAGAAAGACTGGCTCCAGTTGACATCAACATCTTCTAGCCGCGCGAGTTTTTCGAACTACCCGCACTTGGTCTTGATTATCAACTTGAACGTTTTGCACACTAGGGATGTCACTCGGTCGACATACAACACTCACAATGTCCGGCTTTCGAACCGGCGGTATTCGTTGACGCTTACATTTACTAATGACAGGATTCCATGTAGATGAGATCCTAAAACCATCGTCCCGATTGAAATTGCAGTGTTTTTTGATTTCAATGGCTTCACGAACTTTTCTACTGTAAAACCGACGATCCGTAGAAAGGATTTTAGGATTATGAAGCTCAATCCAATGGTCCAGTCCTGACTCCAGTAAATGCTCAGCAACGGCAGACTTGTTCACCTGACGATTTTTGACAGCTGCTATATGTTCCTTGACTCTTTCCGCTATTGTTCTCTTCGTTTGTCCGATGTAGGAACTACCACAACTGCAATCGATCTTATAAACGCCAGGTGACTGAAAAGGGATAACGTCCTTCGGTGACCTTAGATTTTCCCCGATTTTCGACAACGGTGTGTACACGGTCCTTATAGAGTACTTCTCAAGTACTGTTCCAATCTTATCCGTTATCCCTTTTACATAAGGCAAAAATGCTGGTTGTCTTGACACATTCGGACGCTTCACTCTTGCCTTTCGTCTGGGTTGCCACTTTTTCACCTTATACCCATTCCACCTAAGTACCTCCTGAATATGCGACATCTCGCTCTCCAAATATCCAGGGTCACACAGATCATGTGCTCTGTTCACTAATGAGCTGACAACCGATTGTAGATGACGGGGATGGTGGTGAGAAAGAGCGTTTAAATACCTGTCTGTGTGCGTCGGCTTTCTGTATATGGTATGCTTTAGGGTTCCACCTGTATGACCAATCACTTTGACGTCCAGAAAGGGTAAACTGCGCTGTGCTTCCAACTCATACGTAAAATTAATCTTAGGATGAATTGAATTTAGATGTTGGAGTAGTTGCTCTACTTCCTGCCTCCCACCCTTCATAATACAAAAGACATCATCTACATACCGCTTCCACAACTTCACTGCCCATTGCTGCAGGTCTATACTGGCTTAGATATGTTCCATCCAGATATTTGCCAAAACCGGTGCTACAGGGCTTCCCATGGCAACCCCATCGATCTGGAGGTAATGTCTTCCACAATATAAAAAGTAACTACCCTCTAAGCAGTTTCTTAGCAACACCATAATTGACTCCGACATGCCACTATCGCTAAGCTTCTTTCTGACAACCTCAAGACATTCTTTCACTGGAATATTGGTAAACAGCGACTCCACGTCGAAGCTCACCATTACGTCCTCCGGTTCCAAAATTACTTCCTTGAGAATGTCTTTAAAGTGACGAGAGTCCTTCACATAAGACGACGTTTTACCCACAAGAGGCTGCAGTACTGACGCAACATGCTTTGCGAGGTCGTAAGTAGGGGAAGAGATTTGACTCACGATTGGCCGCAAAGGCACATTAGTTTTATGTACTTTAGGCAGTCCATATAATTTAGGTGGTAGTACGATCTTTGGTCTATACAAACAATTGAAAACGTCCTCCTCGAATGACTCCCTGTAGGATGTTTATATCACTAATTTCAAATCAATAGGAGATAGAAAACCCTTTAAGTTGCATATTAGAGTGACAGTACCGCTTAAACCTGAGGGGCATAGAGGTGTCTTATAACTCTTATTTTTATTTAGCTCTTACGATCGCTCTTCACGCGCCATTATAACTCCTTTAGCTCTTACTACCGCTATTCACGCACCATTATAACTCCTTTAGCTCTTACTACCGCTCTTCACGCGCCATTATATCTCTTAGCCATTTCTCTGTTGTATCGCTTAAGCTCGTATTAAAGCGACTCTAGCGATATATGACGCTAAAGCCTGTATAAACTGGGCCCTTTTTGGCGATATAGAACTTCTATATCGCTAATATGGAGCTTGCTTGTGCAGGCTTAGCCGTTACAAACAGCCCTTATACCGCTCTTTTAGCGCTTATTTTAACTCTTGTGTGCTACTTGGGGCAGATACGACCTTCTGGTATTAGTTTGGTTCTTATTCCATTGAAGGTACGGAACCCTCCATTATGCGTGGTCTGACACGTACTTGGCTGGTTTTTATTATTACTTATCTCCACATCGTGATATTCGTGATTAATCTAGAAAATATAACGACCAAAAATCCCGCGAAGATAAAATTGTGATTCCATTATCATTATAAGCCACAGTACTATGTTTTCTTGTATGATCGTGATCTTTTATATGTGATCAGCTAATGGACCGAGCGGCCACCGTGTGATCACTTACCACATCGAGGAGAAGTTTGGAACCTAACAGTAAAAGCTTAATAGGTCACAAATCACTTGATCGGCCTGATGAGGTAAAAACAGCCCGAAACTTGCACCACTAAAAGTGTCCAATACCGGAACGGACTAGGCTGAGGGCTGTCCTACTAATGAGTATTGAAAAAGCATGACTTTAGCTATCAAATGAGTTTGAAATATACCAAAAATTGCACCACTAAAAGGGTCCGAAACCGGAACGGACTAGGCTTAGGGCTCTCCTACTAATGAGTATTGAAAGAGCATCACTTTAGCTATCAAATGAGGTTGAAATATCCCAAAAATTGCACCAATAAAAGGGTCCGAAACCAGAATGGACCAGATTGTGCCCAGGTCGACCAAGTGATTTTGTGACTTATAAATTTTTACTTTTCGATGAATAAGGTTCCAAACTGCTACTCAATGAGGTAAGTGATCATATGGTGGCCGCCATAAGGATACGTGAAGATCTGTCCTCCGGGCACGTCCGCCAGACAAAATTGGCAGACAGATCTGTGCAGATAGTTCTAGGCTATTGAAATGCCTACTCAACATCTCTCTCTTCTCTTCTTTTTCTTCAGCGAGTATGCGGCCACTGTTGGACATACGGTTTGCGATTACTATCCTCCAGAGTTAGCCTGCAATCTTTTTAATATTTTCCTCCCATCTGGTTGGAAGTCTATGATCTGGTATTTTTGAACGAGGTCTCCATGCTAGGACTCGCTGGCTAAACCTCCCATCATCTCGACGACTAACGTGTCGCCAATTTCAGAGTAGCAATCCGTTGACCGATATCTACTAGTTTGGTCCGTCGCCGGATGTCCTCGTTTCGGATTATATCGCGAAGAGATACAACAGCATAGTTTTCTTTAACGTTCTACAGTGGATAAGGACATCAGTAGCGAGTATGATTTGGGAGCTGGCGTTACTGGCAGCGGCGCTCGGCGCGGCTTACTTCAGGTGGTCAGGGAGAAGACTCCACCGCCTCGCGGCAAAGCTACCTTGCCTGCCGGACACTTGCTATCCTTTGATCGGACACGCGTACATTTTTGGTGGCAGTAATGAAGGTAAATTATTAATCAGCGATACACGATAAGGTACGGCATGGTAAGGACGTCAGACTTTCAATCCGGATCCCTGAATTTTTGAAACTGATATACGAAATATCATTTGATATTTAGCAGTCGATTTTTGGTGAAGGAAAAAAACATCATGAGAAAACCGGACCTGATCCTAAGTATCCCAATAAGGCTTAGTTTCCCCTCTGCTTTGGAAGGTCAGATAGCAGATGAGTTTATATTTCCTCGATGAAAAATGTATTAGTCCAAAATAATACAACGAGGAAACGAGGATGTGGTAGAAGGAGAATATCATGGATAAGGAACGTAAGAGACTGGTTAGACGTGGACAGTACAGAGAAACTAATTTGCATGACTTCAGATAGAATGGCATATAGGCATAAGATCGCCAACCTCCGGGACGGAGAAGGCACTTGAAGAAGAAGAAGAAGAAAATAATACAAATACTTGCAAGAAATCAATTGAATCGAACATCTTTAATAATAGTAATAATATGCCTCCCAAAGGTCCGGAACACAATTGTTCCGTGGTCGGGAAAGACATACAAAGTAATAATAATAGTGCTACATATTTTTTATTTATTTTTCAGATATAATGAAAACGTTACAAAACCATGGAAGAATGTCAAACCAGAATGATGGCCTTTTATGTTATTGGATGGGATATAGACTGTTTCTTAGTAAGTGTAACGTATTTATATTATATATTCTTATTGTCATGTCTCATTTACGAAGTCACTGGCCCATTATTACTTTTATGTTTCACTTTTATTAATCTAAATTTGAACATAGCAACAGTGACACTAAGTCTAAATTTAACTACCACGAAAATGCAACATAGAACTCTGTAATATTGAGCCAGCGAATTGTTATGTTCATCAAACTTAAAAAAAAAACACCAAACTACTTAAATTGACTATAAAATTGTATTTATCGTATGGCTACATGTCACTGGATATAGATAGGCATTTCTTCCCTGGGGTAGTAGTAAATAGTGGGAAAGCAGATGATAAAGAAAATCCAGTGAGTGCTGCGAGGTCCAGATGGGACAGTGCAGCTGCCAAGTTTGTTACTCTTTTAGCAGCACTCAGGGATCACGTGTCAGGTTTGTCTAAGGTGTTTCCTACGGACGCAGAGTAACATTGATCCCTATAAAACGGAGTAAATAAATATGTAAATATACAAATGTTCGGGGATTTTACACTACACAGATCAATCTAGCCCTAAACTTAGCAAAGCTTGCTTTTAATTTAACTACCTAATTTAAGAGGAGGACTGGGTAATTTTGCGCTCAGCACACCATCGAGAGTGATTAAAGACTATATAACTAAGTTTTTTGTGGAATGAATTTTAAAACACGGTTGAATATAATTTCCTCTATATAATTATTTTTCAAAGTCATGTCTAATTTTATACTAAAACTGATCATTTACCTAAAATTAAAGGAGTATAGCAATGAAATTTGAATATGATAAAAGCATTTACTAGTTATAGTATACTGTAGGAGGAATTTTCGATGAACATTATAGATTCCCATATTTTTCGTAAATAGTCCAGAAACTGCAGTTATACCTAATAGACGGAGAGCTGGCCACGTCAGATATGACACAATAATGAGAGCAACGAAACCCCTCTAGTTAGTTTGCTATACTATGCTTATTTCTAGATCCGGACATCTGGCAGCTGTAAAGTGGTGGATGTCAAAGAATGCAAATAACTCGAATAAAACAAATCCTAGAGTTCTGAGTTTGATGCAATATCCAGAAGTTTCTGTTGGGGACAAGTAGTGCCAAATGATGTATAATGCATTTTTTAGTTAGTCGCCTACTGTTTTTGTTTCCGCAATAATAGACAATGTTTTTTTAATTTAATGTTAAAATATAGGCCCTGTCCTCTATAAATGACAAAACTTTGGCAGTTTTTACCTATTTTGATATGACTTTTTTCCAACTTAAACACTTTGTTGGTCTGTCACTCTGACCTCCACCCATTAAAAGCTGCCAGATGCCCGGATCTAACAATGAGGATGGTAAAGCAGTCTAACAAATCAGGTTTCACTGCTCTCATTATTGTGTCATATCTGACGTGGCCAGCTCTTAGACCATAAGGAGCGTTGCATTTATTTTTTTGTTAACGAGAGCCATAAACGTATCTCGTGTTAGTGGGCGTGGTTTCCACGAATTTAGATAGGTATTAGCCTTAATTGATTCGCCACATTGTTACTTTTTATTTTCGTGTCGAGGTTCCCTTAATGCTTCATACGTAAGATACCCAATAGGCCGCGGCATTGACAGCCAATTCTTCTTACTGCAGCTAACTTGGGACCTCAGCCTGTTCAAGGATTTCCAAGTTGGCCAAGGTTTTTTGTGGCAGATCAGCCGAGTCACTTTCTAGGGCTCCTCATCAAATACAATTGTTATGCAGATTTGACAGACCCTGCCGCTATAGAGACGGTGTCGAAGGCTTGCCTGGACAAAGATGAATACCTAGTAAAGTTCACGCGGACGGCGATTGGCAACGGCTCAATATTCGCTCCAGGTAAATCAATTGCACACTATCACTGTTGTCGGATCGAAACCAACGAGCTGGTAGCAATAAAATTAAAGCAAGAACGCAGCGCCTTAAATCACTATAGGCAGTGAGAGCGAGCGAGACGTACAGCTAAATGAGTTTCTACTCAATAGACACGTTGGTTTTGACCGCACCCTGGAGTCAGTAGTCAAAACTGCGCGTGACGACTGGATTTTTAAGGCGTTTTGGTGTGATACGCCAAATCTCCTAAAATACAGTATTTATTACCAACTGGTGCCGGATTCTAATTTAAAAATACATTAACAATAGAATAAAAATACAACCCATTTCAAACATATCTCCAACACACAACAAACATTCAACCAATATTGAAGTTGTATTGAAGTTGCGTTGGAATATTTCTCAAGCGAATTCTGATATTTCTGATTCAAATGTTTATGCCGTAACTGTATTGCGTTGTTAATGCATTGGAGTTGTATTGAAGTTGGATCATGTCTATACGTGTTTTAAAGTTAGAATACGGCCCCTGGGAGTTGAACACACACACTGAAAATAATTTGGACCGGATTTGGATAATAACTTTTATGTACTCAAACCGTTCTGATTGCAGTAAACATTTGGCACCCACGTCGCAAAATCAATGCCCCTTTCTTCAATCAAAAGAACCTGAACCGGCTGGTGCCGGTGTTTGATCAGAAAAGCTCCATCATGGCGAACCTGCTTCGGGCGGAGGCTGGCGGAGGCGACTTCTCCATCTGGAAATACGTTACTGCATTCACGTTTGACACCGTTTGCGGTAAGATGATTTATCAACATTTCGAAGGATGAGGTTATCAATTCGTCGGGATCTTTGTTTTTTTGTATACCACGACGGTGGCAAACAAGCATACGGCCCGCCTGATGGTAAGCAGCTATGGACTCCAAAGGAGTCACATGCGCGTTGCCGACCCTTTACAAGATGGACAGGATTCACTGTGTTGATGGCTAAAGGAACAAGAAGGTCCCTCATCGTCAACACACTGGGTGCTCTTTGAGCTCTTTGGCAACCTTACTCACCAGCAGGAACACAACACTATGAGTAGGGTCTAGTGCTATTTGGCTGTGGTTTTCTGTAAGGTGGAGGTACTTCCCCAGTCGGGCTCTGCTCCAGATTTGAGCAAGATGACATTCGTAGAACGTGCCCTACCTCACTTAGCGAGATGCCATTCGCAGGGCCCATACCACTCTCTCTTTTTATGTATGTTCACCGATTATTCTAAAGACTCTGTAGGTCGGGTGTCACCCGATTTCACAGTATAAAGGTACCGCAGGCACCTATTTTAAGAGCACACAAATGCTCCATTTTAATTAAAAATAAAATTACCAACTATCTTTCCCAACTTCCCAGAAACTGCTGTAAACGTCGAAATTAATACGCAAGAGACGACGGACCACTGCTTCGTTCTGTCCGCTATAGACGAGTGTGGACAGATGCTGGCTAAACGCATCTTTCAACCTTGGCTGCATTCCGACTTCGTCTACCAGAAACTACGCTGCTACAAAGAGTTTCAACATCATTTGCGACTCGGATATTCCTTTATAGACGAGGTATTATTATTTTTATTTACAACAAAAAAAAAACATCAATGTTATTCTGCGTAAGCGTCACATTACGTGTGTGTCATTCTGCGTAAGTGTCACTTTGCATGTGTGTCATTCTGCGTAATCGTCACATTGCGCGTGTGTCATTCTGCGTAAGTGTCACTTTGCGTGTGTGTTATTCTGCGTAATCGTCACATTGCGCGTGTGTCATTCTGCATAAGTGTCACTTTGCGTGTGTGTCATTCTGCGTAATCGCCACATTGCGTGTGTGTCATTCTGCGTAAGTGTCACTTTGCGTGTGTGTCATTCTGCGTAATCGTCACATTGCGCGTGTGTCATTCTGCGTAAGTGTCACTTTGCGTGTGTGTCATTCTGCGTAATCGTCACTTTGCGTGTGTGTTATTCTGCGTAATCGTCACATTGCGCGTGTGTCATTCTGCGTAAGTGTCACTTTGCGTGTGTGTCATTCTGCGTAATCGTCACATTGCGCGTATGTTATTCTGCGTAAGTGTCACTTTGCGTGTGTGTTATTTTGCGTTATCGCCACATTGCGTGTGTGTCATTCTGCGTAAGTGTCACTTTGCGCGCGTGTCATTCTGCGTATGTGTCGTTTAGCGTAAGTGGCGTTACGCGTTGTTAAAATATGTCATTATGCGTGTAACTGCCGGGGTTTAAGTGCAATTTTCAAATTTTGATATAATTACAACAGATTTTTTTATTACACGGGAATGGTGCCAATTAAACAGGCTGCGAACTGGGCACGGTCGATCAGGCGATTTCATTTTTAGGTGTGGCTGGCACGATTCTCCGAAGTGCGACTGTGGGGCTCCTGTTGAGTCTATCCACCACATTGTCCATGAATCCCAAATGAGGAAATAACCTGGAGACTGCCTTCTGGATTTACTATCATTAAGCGAAAACGCAGCCCATTGGCTGAATTGGACTAAGAGCTGGCAACGTCAGATATGAAACAATGAGAGCAACGAAACCCGTCTAGTAAGATTACAGTACTATCCTTATTGTTAGGTCCAGGCATCTGGCAGCTTTTAATGGGTGGAGGTCAGAGGGACAGACTAGCAAAATTTTTCAGTTGGAAAAAAGTAATACCCAGATAGGTAAAAACTGAAGAAGTTGTCTTATTTATAGAGAATGGGGCCTAAATTTTAACATTAGAATGAAAAAAATCTTATTATTTCGAAAACAGAAACAGTAAGCGACAAACCATGAATTACATTATACAACGTTTTGGACTACTTTCTCCCATCAGAAAGTTTTGGCAATGATATAGTCTAATTATTTATATAATTTCTCATAATGCTGCATCAAAACCAGAACTCTAGGATTTTTATCTTAAAGTGGTTCGCATTCTTTGACCTCCACCACTTCACAGCTGCCATATATCCGGATCTAGAAATTAGCATAGTATAGCAAACTAACGAGAGGGGTTTAGTCGCTCTCATTATTGTGTCATATCTGACGTGGCTAGCTCTCCGTCTATAAGAACCTAGATATTAATTTGTAAATATCCATACGATTAAGGGACTGACAACAGCTAAATTCCCTCCCTATCTTTTAGCGCGAGTGAAAGAGAAACACAGTTTTACGATTAGTATGGGAGCCCCTTGAAAATTTTGCAAAATTATGAATTAAATAAAAACTACGCATTGATTGAGAAATATAAAACAACGAAGTTTTTAGTATTAGTGTGGTGGAATTTTGTCCTTAGTTACAGACGTATAAGTCAAGAAACTAAAGACATACAACTGTTTAAAGCTAATTTTAAGATGTAACTTTGGAATTATTTTCTATCGAGCCGATTTCGTCCAATCGTAGATCGGAATTAACGAAGTTCTTCCAAATATAACGAATAAATATATGTTAATACATATATTTTTTTTACTTTCTCAAAACAAGTAGTTACAGCTAAAAAACTGTTCGAGTAAAGTCAATTTGAAGGTCATCGGGTGTTGTCAGCCTCTTAAATAAAATAAATTTGCGCTTTATGAGGTTTTTTAAGACTTTGGTCTGATAGTTATGACTTCATGAGTGATATAATCTATTTATTACATTGATGTAATTAAAAATAGGAAGAAACGTGACGTTTATAGCTGATAAAACTTAACACCGGCACCTAAAGACTGTATTGAGAAATATAAGGACAACTGCAACAAGCCGTCATTCTTGTTTCATTTGCTTTAAAAACATAAATTATTTATTATGTTCTAGATGATATGATGTTAAATCAATTACTAGAATTATTTTTTCGGATCACTTTTGATTTCATAAACTGAGAGGGCATACACAGGAGCAACGAAAAATACGAGTACTCTTGGACAAATACATACGAGAAAACGGTATGTCCATGAGAAAGATCGCTAAAATCGTGAGGGTGTGTGTTTCTGCGATTTAAGTGGCATTAAAAAGTTTGGGTAAGACTTCTCTTTTAATGACAACTCGAAAAATCGTCGAAAAACTAGCTCGAATAATCGCAATATCGACTCAAAGATACATCGAAAAATCAAAAACTCACTCAGTGCTTTAATAAGATATGTGGCAAAAAGGAGAGAACTTCTGTAGGAATGGTTCAAAGGGTCAACAATCGCAACGACTGGGTAGTCCTCGGAAGTAACGGATGCCAAACCAACTCCAAAATAGGCTGCAAAAGTTAAAAACTGTCTTCGAAATTTATATGACACAGTTTTACTTAAAAATTAACAGTGCATAATTCTAAGCGACGAAAACCACTTCCAACTGGATTTTTTTTTTCTACCGGGCCCGTAGTACTCTACTATTCGCAAAGGAAAACACCTGAATGAGAACAAAACGTCAATTTTTGCCGAAAAATTTGGATCTAAGACAATGTGTAGGTAGGTAGGTAGGTAGGTAGGTAATATGCGAATGCAGTATGAAATCTACGGCGTTCGTCACTACTTCCACGATGACTACCAATCTTTACATAAATAAGTGTGGACAAAATGAATTCTGTCACTCATTAGACGCCACAGGGGCTCTACTTTATTTTGGCCCGATTTGGCTAGTTGCCACTGTGCCCCCTGCATCAGGGAGTGGATGGAAACCCACGACGTGCGTCATGCTGCTAAGAATATGCATCCGCCAAATTACCCTTAGGTACGTCCCATCGAGGACGTGAGGGGCAATCATGAAGAGAAAACTTCGGCAAAGCTTCTCGGAAGCGGATTTCGTAAAAAAAATAAAAAAAACTTGGCTCGAGCGTCGAAACTGGTCACAGTAAACGTTGTCCGAATCTGATGAAAAACGTCCGAAGCAAACGACGAAAAGTCGCCCGAAAGCAAAGGTAACAGGTGTCTTAGTCAACACCAAAACGTTTAAAAAGGTCTTCCAACCATATGCCCAGAACATACTTACGCAAAATAATAAACGTTTAAAAAGTTATTACACATTTCACTTGTCTTTATAATTATCAATATACACACTTGTAAATGCTACACACCGCTATAATGTACATGTGCATCAGGGGTAAAAGAGACACACACAACAATATAGTTATAACAGGCGTGTAAGCGAAATATCCATATTTTGCGCCTTGCACAAAGTGTGACAGAGACCAACTATAGTAGATTTTTAACCAAGGGTTGAAAGTGACCCATTTCACCTGAGATATTTCTGGCGCTCGAACGAAGTGAGAGCGCCAATAGTTCGAGGGTGAAATGGGTAATTTCACCCGAGTTAAACACTCTGCTTTTCATTTTGACTGTGAGGAAAGTGCAATACTACACGCACATTCTATAAAACAGGTATATAAAGAATAATCTATAAAAAAATTAAGTAAAATTTTAACAATTTGAAAAAGACTAATTCAATTTTTTCCCGGTGGTCGGAGAGGAGGACATCCGCGTGGGCACTGGCTCATTCCACAATTAACACAGATAATTACTTTCCACCCTAGGGATGGAAAAGCAATATTCCACCCGACTATCTACCCAGGAAAATAAAACTTTCCGAACAGGAGAGATGAAAATATAATTTACGGTAGTGTAGGCGAGATCATCATATTTCTAACAATAATAATAGTGCAACAATAACAATAATAGTGCAATCCGAATATTTAGAATAGTGAATTGCATGGAAACTATTCGAACTATTCGTATTATCCGGATAGTATCCGGATAATTGCCAGCCTTAATTACAACACGCAGAAACGGCGGGATGCCTGTGGTCCTAGTATTTTTATTTTCATCGCCTACCATATACTGTTACTTGTAGATTTTATTTTATATGTTTTTAATTGAGTTGAAATTGATTAAAACTAGGTACGTTACTAAACAATAAACTTAAATATAAATTAAAAACTATCTTAAATAAGTATACACTAAACCAAAAAATCTCCCCGCGGCATGGTACCGTAGATGCTGGCAGCATTTTCCCGTTGTATGGCAATACCAATGCGCTGGGCGAGGAAGCTGCCAGCTCTACGGTCAGATTATATTATGTCTAAGAAGTTATGAGGTAAATGTCATTCCCGGTTTTTATTCCTATTCGTCTGGGTATATATATTCATTTTGTAATATTTACCGGTTACAGGTTATAGGAAAGAAAAGGGAAATAATAACATCAGACGGACTTAAAGATTACAGTAAGTATAACACCAACTACTACTGTAAACCTTATGATGTATGTTTGTCAGAGATGTGCAAAATGGTTTAGAAAAAGTATTTAAATACAAAATGCAAATACTTTCATGATATACTATTTCAAATGCAAAATACAAAATACTTAGCAAAATTGTATTTCAAATACTAAATACAAAATAGGTATTTTCAAAACACATTTTTAAAATACGAATACATTTTGGAATTCCGTCGCCAAGATGGCAAAAACGGAATCCTTATCTCGTCACGTCCGTCTGCCCGTGATCATACGAGTATGTCATAATAGCCATAGCATAGCCATTTTAATCAGTAAATATAAACCAAATGTTAATTATTTTTTATCCAGAGTTGAGTTATATGTGCCACTAATATGTTTTGTAGATAAATGGTTAATAGTAGTTTGTTTGACAAGGATCTAAAGTAGGCCATATTACCAAGAGATGGTTATTTAATAAAATTCTTCGAGTGGTAAGATGGCATTTAGACCAGAGTATTCATCGCCAATACGCACAAAACCGCTCGGATTTTTCTTCACACAGCACAATTTCATGTATACATTTCGAAATTGATATACCTAGGTCTTTAAAGTGTTCTACACAATACAATAACTATCTCTATAATTTACATGTGGTAGGACACGAATTGCGAGTTTTTGCATCTTCAAGACACGTTCAAAGTCCGTAGAGTTTCCCCAAAGTATAATTCCGTACGAAAAAATGGAGTGTATATGAGCATAGTACGCTTCTTTTAGGTGTTCGCTAGAAATAATAGCTCTTAATTGCCTACTTATTATTTACGCACAATGACTAATCGAAGGTGAAAATATGGTTTAACTTTTTTTTTTACTGCTATGACACAGATACAACAAATAAACACCGCGAATAAATGCCACAGACAACGGTATAATTAGCACTTACAGCGTCTGTTAGACGGTTGCCAACAAGGCTGCCAACGTTCCAAGGTCACCCTGACCTTGGTTGGTGGTTCATACAATTTTGCTGGCAACAACTGTCTACACAATCGGTGCAGACCAAGGTCGCTCAGTCGGAGGGGCCTGTTGTATGTATGCCGTCTGGTACACGCTTAAAAGCTTTTTTTTCAATGACTGTGAAGTAGAAACTTAATTTGGTACGTAACGTACAAATAGCCATGTCAGATAAACGTCAGTCCATACAATAAATATGATTATATACCACTGATTATATGATTTCGGCAGAAGGGAACGCCTGTAAATGGCCCCTCCGGTTGGTTGCCCCTAAGGTTATGACAAAAGTTCCAGTAGGTAAATTGACGTCCTCCTTTTGAAATTTCAGTCAGTTAAAAAGCAATGTATTTATTTAATACATATTTTTTCAGAGCTCAACAACGAATTGTCGCATTTCATCGACGTAATAATTAAATCTTCCGGAGGTATGGATAAAGGCTACTCCGATATGGAACTACGTGAGGAACTCTTAGTGTTCATGATCGCCGGGACCGACACGTCGGCCACTGCCGTTTCCTTCACTGCTGTATTGCTTTCCCGGTACCCAGACGTGCAGGACAAGGTGCACAAAGAGTGAGTGGAAACAATGAGGTAAACGGCTTCTGAGCTGGCGTGGATCCAGGATTTGATTCAGGGGGGGGACAATTTCCTTCACAAAAAATCTTCCGTCCGCATCTATGGCGTCCGTAGTATACGAGGCTTGCGTGTGAAGAGGGGGCAATAGCCCCTGTTGCCCCCCCCCCCCCCTCCCCTGTATCCACGAATGCCTCTTAGTGTCGTCGGTAATGAGTAATGACGCTACCTACCTACAAGCCACAAGGTCTGAATCTCTCGATATATATGTATTATATATTCAAAGGCTGATTAAATTTCTGGGTCATGATGCAGAACCGCTTTTTCTGACTCTGTAACTGATCAACATTAAGATCAAGTGGTATTTGATCGTAATAGAATTAATATAATTGCATTAAACTAATTAATTAAACTAAGTAAATCATGGTGACGCTATGACTTTTGAAATACGCTGTATGGGAAGCGACAAGACAATCACATTGAAAAGGGTGACTAACTTGTATGAAAATATTATCATCTAGAAATAAATATCAAGATTTGTCACAAAATCATATATCGTCATATACTCATACGTCACATAATCATGTATCGTCGTCTAGAGGTAGTTAGTAGCCACATAACAACTATCACAAGCCTTATAGAAGGAGAGCTGGCCACGTCAGATATGACTCAAAAATGAGAGTATTAGGGCTTGTAATCCGGATATTTAGAATAGGAATTTGTATGGAAACTATTCGAAATATCCGTATTATCCGGATAATTGCAAGCCTTAAAAGAGCAACTAAAACCCCTCTAGTTAGTTTGCTATACTATTAGTTAGGTCAAAGTATGCAAATAACGTGAAGAAAACAAATCCTAGAGTTCTAGGTTTGATGCAATATTATGGGAAATTATGCAATTAATTAGATTATATCATAGCCAGAAGTTTATGTTGGGGGAAAGTAGTGTACACATTGTCTAATATTAAAATATAACCTCTGTCCTCTGTAAATGATACAACTTCGGCAAGTTTTACCATGTTTTTACCTATTTTGGTATTGTTTTTTAACTGAAAAGTTTTGTTGATCTGTCACTCTGACCTCCACCCATTAAAAGTTGCCAGATGCCCTGATCTAGCAATTAGGATGGTAAAGCAATCTAACGAGACAGGTTTCATTGCTCTCATTATTGTGTCATGTGACGTAGCCAGCTCTTAGTCCATTATTGAAATTACTGAGGGACTGGGTCGATTTGTGTAAGATCGTCCCATGTATATTAAACTTTTTTCCAGACTGAAAGATGTATTCGGTGACTCGGACCGCGCCGTCACTGCGGAAGACCTCTCCCGGCTCACATATTTAGAAGCTGTGATCAAGGAGAGCCTTCGTCTTTACCCACCGGTGCCGATCGTGGTACGGGAGGTTCACCAAGATGTGATTCTACGTAAGTTCCACAACCAAGAAGGGCTTTGCACGGCTTCAGTATGAAAGGCTCCGCCAAACTGCACCCACACTAGCGTCTTCCGAGCTTCGGCCTCTATCCAGCGCCACGTAAAAAGTCACCAGTGTGTTTCTAAGAGCAGATTATGTCTGGTGCGGAAGGGTCCTGGACTTGCCCCCTTCCACCATCCACGTTTCCGCAGCTCAAATAATGATCATAAATAAAACCCGAATAATAGCCCGACTTTAAAGCATGACCCGACTATGAGGGCGTCGCAGGAGCCCAGTGCAAGAGCGCGCTCCGGGTGTCGGGCTTAGCCTGATTTAAAATTATAGTGGTGCGACCACACCGCTGCTTTAAATACGGCGACGTTACGGAATCGCAGTGACGCATCGTATCCGTACCGTTTTTAACGCATGCCCTCCACACCGCTGCCCAAAATACACTCGAAATACGCAGACGCAACGTGTACGCCGTGATGTGCCCCATACGAAATATTGAGACCCAGCTCAATGCTCAAGCTCAGCGGTGTAAGAGCGCAAGTAATTTAGCATTCTATTAGAGGGGCCTAGTTAGTCTATATGTTACTGTTAAATTATACCCATATTGCAAATCATTTTCCTGAGCTAGCTTTGCATCTTTTTATCGTCATAATTTTTAAAGCTTGGATCTTGTCTATGGAGTAATCAACATTTTTTTCTGTTCTTTGCTAATGTTTTAAGCTCCGTTGTCCCGATGGTTTGATCCAGAAACACGTTTCAATCTTCCTCCGCCACTTTCTTTTCTCCCTTTATAATACTTTTTTTTTATAAAAAAACCTTCTATTGATAACTATCGCTACATTGGTAACTACTTATGTAATCCTATTTGTGTAGCGTCAGACACGACGCTGGTAGAGGGGACCACGGTCGTATTCAACATTTGGGGCACGCACCGCAACCCTGCCTACTGGGGACAGGACGCGGACGAGTTCCGTCCGGAACGCTTTCTGGAGGACGCGGTGCGACACCCTGCGCAGTTTGTACCATTCAGCTACTCCGTCAGGAATTGCATCGGTTAGTGTTCAGTAATAAAAGTTTGAGAACCCATATCGAAAGAGCCCTTATGGTGGCCGGCGGTTACGCCTTTATTGCTTGAAAATTGTATTGAATCTGTATAAGGACTACAACGTAAGCCGCCATAAGGGCCCTTTCAATATGAGGGGAGAGAGATTTCACAAATAGTATTTTATTACTGTTAAATAGTCATCTAAAGGTTGCCTTTCTTTTAAGGCATCTGGCAGGTGAGGGATATTGTTCCAACACTTTGTTGCGAGATACTGAAAGCAGCCTGTAATAGCAAGCCTTTAGAAGCTTTGTTTAAATATGACGTGATGTAACTTCTAGGTGGGATTGGATAACAAAAGTGGTAGCACTCATTTTGGATGAATGAGACGGCGAGTTTCGCTTGTAAACGTGGTCCATAAACCACAAATTTCTTATTTGGTACTTCCAGTCGGAAGTGGTGTTGAAACTATATATGTTATTTGTATTCCAACAGACAGTGATATAATGTCTATAATAACACTAATCACAGGTGACGCCCATTTTATTGTAGAATCCTTCGCTTCGTTTAGGATTCAATGTAAGTCCTCGTCGTAAATACATCATTTTCCTCCCTTGCGGGGCAATTGAATATTTCAGTTCAGTAACATTAACACTTGCATTATTGCCAGGAGCGACTTACGCGATGCTGTCCGCGAAGACCGCGCTCGCCAACATGCTGCGCTGCTACCGGCTGCTGCCGCCGGCTGCCGCGGCAGCCGGCCTGCGCCGCCCGCTGCCCGTCAAGTACGACATCATGATGAAGGCCGTCGATAACTTCCAAGTCAGAGTACAGGAGAAGAATAAAAACTTATGAGTACATTAATTGTGAATTTTCATTTTTTCTTCTTGTTTTGCACCTTCACCACTCACTTGCTTTGGGTAGCTCTAGCTACCAGCCGTGACCCTTATTACCTAGGCAATAGAGTCCACTGAAAAATTTAATTCCTCACCTTATTCAATTATTTTCGACTAGATATCCGCTACACAACGGTTATCTGGAACAGTTCGCTCTCTAGCGATATTAGCCCTATTCTAACTTTAAAATACGTGTAGACACGATCCAACTTCAATACAACTCCAATGCATTAACTACGCAATACAGCTAACGACTTAACGTCTGAATCAGATATATTAGATTTTGCTTGAAAATTATTCCGATACAACTACAATACAACTTCAATAATGGTAGATTATTTGTTGTACTTATGTTGAAGTTATGTTGGGAATAGTTTGTGGTTTGAATGTATTGTTCGTGTATTTCAAATTTAAAATACGGCACCTGTTGTAGCTATAATTGCCTCGTTAGAGTACAGTCGTCATCAGATATATCGGTGCGGCCAAAGTGGTCGCAAATATCGGAAAAACTACTCTATTTTCAAGGCAATAAAGTGCATGTTCAGATATTTTTGAGTACCTTGGCCGCTCCGATTAATTTGATGGCGACTGAAGAGATATGATATGCTTGTTCCTGAAGAACTGTTTGATATGATGCCCACGACAGCTTTTTATCACCGTACCGCTCGCCGCCGGCAAGGTGTTTATCCTCACACCCTGGAGCCTAATGGGTCGCGCACTATACGGTTTAAGAGGAATTTCCTTCCACGAACGCCGCGGCTGACGAATGAACTCCCTGCCAAGGTTTTCCCAGCGGGCTACAGTATGAGGTTCTTCAAAAAAGGAGTGTTAGTTTAGTTTAGTTCTCAAAGGGTAGGCAACGCGCATGTGGCTCCTCTGGGGGGTTGCACGCATCCATAGGCTACGGTAACTGCTTACCATCAAGCGGGCCGTATGCTTGTTCGTCACCGTCGTGGTATAAAAAATAAGTATGCACGGGAGGTTAACATGCGTGATCGCATGCGTGCCCTTAGAATTGGCTGACACAAGCGACATCTGTACCGTACAGATGTGGCTTGTGTCACCGTTTCAGCTACTAAATTCGCTGTGATCGATTGAGCCCTGCCTAAAATGAACAGCCTAAAACGTTCAAAATCTTGTGCTCGTGAAAGGAAAGACCCAAGTTAATATTTATTGAAATAAAGAGCATTTAAACACACCGCACAGGAAGGCCGAGGCAGAGGTAGGACAAAACGGAGATGGCGAGGCGATCTCAACTCGTTCTGTGGCAATTAGGAATATGCATGATTTTTTTGGAAGACGTCATTCGATTCTATTTCCCTGATTCAAATGTCTCTAATAAGCCTACTATCTATAATAGCCCTGAAACGTCAAAAATGTGAAAATACGTTAGGCGTATGCGCCGCGCGTCAAAACGCCCCATACAAAAAGTGTGAGGTTTGTTACGTCACCGACCACAAAGTTGCAGAGAACTGTTTGGAAGGAACAAGTTTTTGGAAGATTTTTGTAATTTTAGGCACGAAACAATGCGTTTAGCTATATAGTTATCATACATTTTTTTTCTTGTTAGAAGATAAGTAATTGAACTGAAGTTTTGAAAATACATTTGAGATATAAAAAAAAATGCCTAAAGTTTTGGTTTTTAAACCGCAACATCTTTAAAAAACTGTTAAAAATTATTACGGTTTTCAAACGCAAACTCAAACTCAAACATTTATTCAGTAAGTGGCCACAAGGGCACTTTTACACGTCAAAGTAAAAGAGAGAAAAAGAAACCACCGGTTCTTACCCTACACCTCTGACCCGAGAAGAATTATGTCCGGCAAGAAACTCGGCGGGACTTATTTTTTCAGAACAACAGTACATCAAAACTAAACAATACATATAAGTGCGTTGTTCTATAAGAAAACATATCAAACCAAGATTAAACAACAATAGCTTATAGTTTAAGAAAAATACCAAAGAAAAAAGATGAGTCCAAATCTGACTATTTGAAAATGAATTAGATACAAGTTTGATAAACTTTCTTACCTGAACTGTGTCTTCTACATACCTTTCAAAATTATAATAATCCATCATCAACAGTTAGAAACAAATTTTGAATACAAATAAAAAAACAAAAATAGTAAGTGATCCTAGTATACAATAAACATACTATTTCCAAATTATCCTTAGAGATGTATAAGGTCTCTAAGTGTCTTGATCTATATATTCCATATAATAAAAAAAATATGGATAATCAAGCACCGAATTTTGTGTCTAAAGCCAATTAAACTAAAATTTAATATGATTAATAATAAGTTACGTAATTGTGTGGCCCCAGTTAGCCTAAACAGACCGGTCTCCACAAACAGCAGGGCACGTTCAGCGAATGTCATCGCTCAAATCTGGAGCAGAGCCCGACTGGGGAAGTACCTCCACCTTACAGAAAACCACAGCCAAATAGCACTAGACCCTACTCATAGTGTTGTGTTCCTGCTGGTGAGTTAGGTTGCCAAAGAGCTCAAAGAGGACCCAGTGTGTTGACGATGAGGGACCTTCTTGTTACTTTAGTCGTCAACACAGTGAACCCTCCTTTTTGTAAATGGTCGGCAACGCGCATGTGACTCCTTTGGAGTTGCAGGCGTTCATAGGTTACGGTAGCTGCTTACCATCAGGCGGGCCGTATGCTTGTTTGCCACCGTCGTGGTATAAAAAAAAAAAAAAAAAAAAACAGCACCCGTTCAAGAGTATGACGCATATCTCAGACATCGCCTCCCTCAACCTTTCTTCGGGAAAGTGGCGACCCGATCAACGACGCCACCGTAAGCAGAGCCTTTTAAGCGAGCATGACATGTTTAAGCTGGCGGGCTTTATCAATTAATAAAAACTAGCCACGTTTAGTCTGGTAAGACACAATATTCTGTGCTCGTATTTTACATGCGTGAACTAAATTACAATATAAAAGTGACATAGAGATGTTCATGTCTCTAACCGTCAGGATTATTAAATATATATATATACATATAAATATTTGCGAATGCAAGACTTAGAGATGTATAACGTCTGTAAGTGTCCAAATACTAAATAAAAACAAAAATAAATAAAAACAAAAACAGATAATACTGGACACTAGTAAAGCTGCTTCAGAGAAATGTACCTAATAATTTCTCAATTTGTATTGTACTAACCATATCAAGCTACAGGCTTAAAGGCATCGTTATCCTCAATGAATTTCTTTAAAGTATAGTACTCTCTTCTCAACAAATAGCGCTTAACATAAGACTTGAATTTATTTAGTGGCAAATTCACTACATCAGCGGGGACTTTGTTATAAAAACGTATACGGTTCCCAACAAAAGACGTACGTACCTTACCGAGGCGTCGGCCAGGCTCAGCAATCTTATCTTTATTTCTAGTGTTATAGTTATGGATATCACTGTTGAGCATTCATGGATGTTTTTCCGCACATACATAATGTTTTCAAGTACGTATTGAGATGCTACGGTAAGAATATTTGCCTCTTCAAATTTTCCTCTTACGGATGCTCGACCGCGCATTTTATAAATGCCACGTACAGCTCGTTTTTGTAGCACAAATATGGTCCCAATATCAGCCGCTTTACCCCACAACAGAATTCCATACGACATAACACTGTGAAAGTAACTGAAGTATACCAGCCTGGCAGTTTCACTGTTTGTTAGATGGCTGATTCGCCTCACGGCATAGGCTGCAGAGCTAAGTTTCCCAGCTAGGGTGGCTATATGTGGATGCCATTGTAATTTCGAGTCTAAAGTGACTTCTAAGAAAACAGTTTGATTTTCGATTTCCATTGTTTCATCATTTATCTTATATCTTGCTGCTGTTAATCTGCTTGACGTTGGGAAGTGTAAATTTGATGCACTTCGTTTTCTTGGCGTTCAAAAGTAGGTTATTAGCCGTAAACCAATTTACTACTGTGGAGAGTGCACTGTTAATACTATCGAAGCTGTTTTCTTTTCTGTCCACTTTAAATATCAGAGATGTGTCATCAGCAAATAACACTATATCATGTTTATCTTGCACAATTTTAGGTAGGTCATTAATTTACACCAAAAATAGGAAGGGGGACCCAGAAGATTGAGTTCCATTAATAACCACTCGTTGTGTTCTATCCGATAGGTATGATGAGACGAGGTTAAGGGCACCAGCTTTGATCCCGTAATGGCTTAGTTTTCTCTTTAGATTTTCGTGATCAACGCAATCAAATGCCTTCGATAGGTCACAGAATATTCCAACAGCATCTTGTTTTCTTTCCCAAGCGGCAAAGATGTGCTTAAGAAGAACAGCACCTGCGTCAGTAGTCGAACGACCTCTGGTAAAACCAAATTGATTTCTGGCGAACAATTCGTTTCGGTTAAAATGTGACACAAGTTGATTTAGAATTAGTTTCTCGAAAACTTTGCTCAGTGCCGACAGTATTGAAATTGGTCTGAAATTGCTTGGTTCTGTTCTCGATCCTGATTTGAACAAGGGGATGACTTTGCTGTGCTTCATTATGTCTGGAAATATTCCTGTATCAATACATTTGTTAAATATATCAGCTAAATGTGGTGCAATCGATTTAACAATAGAATGTAGAACTTTAATAGATAGGCCCCAAAGATCTTCAGTTTTGTTTAAATTTAGGGATTTAAATGTTTTAATAACTAAGTTCGGAGTAACATATGAAAATTTTAAGATATCTGTACACTCTGCTATATTTGTTTTCAGTATTGCCTCAGCGACGTCAGGCGATGAATGAAGAGACTTTGTTGTTTCTACCGGTATATTAGAGAAGAACTGCTCAAAATGATCCGCAACTTCAAGGTCCGAACTCACTAAATTATTATTAATACGTAGGTTGTAGTGCGGATCTTTGATTTTACGTTTACCAGTTTCATCGTTGATTACTTGCCAAACAGTTTTTACTTTATCCTTGGAATTTTGAATCTTTCTGGACAGATAATCAGTTTTAGCAGCGGCACACATCATCTTAAAAGATTTAGAAAAGTTCCTGACATAATCTAGGAATTCCGGACTTTTATTAATTCTTCTCAAGTCATATAAATCATAGAGCCGTCGTCTTTTCTCATGAATATCCGGCGTAGCCCAGTCGCTAAATTTCGTCTTGACCTTGCCTTGCACCTTCTTCGGAAGGAAACAGGCATCAAATTCCCTTTTAATACAGTTAAACAACTCAATACTCATACGGTTAGGGTTTTCCTGGGTAAATGGAAGATAACATAATTGTTTCGTGATATTCCGACTGAATAAATCTAATCGCCTTTCGGAAATTGGTCTGCACATAGTGACTTGTGGAATATCCTTAGTTTTTCCGCTAAAAGAGGCTTTTGTCCACAGTGGTCAGAACTTAAGTTGTTTATTATACATATATTTCCACTTACTTATATTAATTTGTGGTTGTTGAACGTGTTTATGCAACAAATTCGATTAAATATTTTTCATGCATGTTCTCTATTGGCGGGAGCGTGCACTGTTGAGCCGTGATGGGTGGCGCAAAATAGGGGAAGCCTTTGCCCAGCATTGGGACACGAAATAGGCTATTTAAAAAAGGAGCATTATCCAATTGAGAGCATATATTTTATAATATGTGTAATGATTACTTTTCTGGTGAAGTCGGCACTGGAAGTTGGGGAACGGTTGTGTTCATAATTATCTGAGCATGAACAAACAGGATACAATAACCCCCGAAAGTTTGACTCCAGGCTCTACCAGAGCTATTTGTTTTTGCAAGTGTTGAATTTGTTTTTATATAAATTACTTTACATTGTATTTTACTAGGAAATATACAATGATTATTTTCTAGTAACATATAATAATTTATTTCGGAAAAGGTGCCACTTTGTCGATACGGAGTTATTGATACTTCCTAAAACTACATAAAATACGCTATCTATTAGTAAAAAACCGGCCAAGTGCATGTCGGACCACGCATAGGAGGGTTCCGTACCTGCAATGTAATAAGAACCAAACTAATAGCAAAAGGTCGTATCTGATGCCTATGGAAGAAGTTTTTTGGATATAACTCAAAAATGGCGGAACCGATGATGTTCAAAATAATTTTCGTAGAAAGTATATAATAAGGTACATCGCCTCAAATTTTTTCATATTTTTTGGACTTACGGTTCAAAAGTTACAGGGGGGGGGGACACAATTTTTCTGACTTTCGAAGCGATTATTTCAAAAAATATTCGCTTAATCACAAAATGGTCAATAAAACTTCTATGTTATTTTTAAAGACCTATCGATTGATGTGTCACATGTTGATTTTTGGTAATTTTTTTTTTTTAATTTAGCTACATCTATGGAGCGCCCCCATATTTTTTTTTATTTTATTTAACTACATAATTAAGTAGCGGCATAAAAAATACACCTTATGTGTATATTTTATTCAGATACGTCGTATAGTTTCCGAGTAAAATGGCTGTGACATACGGACGGACAGACAGACAGACATGACGAATCCATAAGGGTTCCGTTTTTTGCCATTTGGCTACGGAACCCTAAAAATGAAGTCTCTATGTGTAATGGGTTTTTTTTACCTTTAAATTTGCCCTATAAAAAGGACAACTGATAAAAACGTGGTTAAAGTTTGTAACAGCAAGAAACACACTTGTACTTAGAAGTTATGGAGTGAATAGTACCAAACTAATCTTCATACTTCAAAGTTACTAAATTGTTAAAAATTATACCACAAATCCTTACAGATCACACGCTGTGGCAGCATGAACATCAAAGTGGAAGGATAAAATTTCAATATGAATTTAGATTTTTTTTCTGTGATAAGACACGAGACTGTAATTTAAAAAAAAATACGTTAATAAATGTATTCCAAATCCAGAACAGATATAAACGTTTAAATAAATCCATTTAATTAGTCGTAATTTTCTAATTTTCTAAAAAGTTCACGTGACAAAATGTATTACTTCTTCTTCTTCATCATCGTACCATATCCTAACGGATGTCGGCGATCACCCTGCGAAAGTCCTCTCTGTATTTCGCCACTCTACCCAGAGGGGCAGCGTCAGCAATACCAGTCCAAACGCTTATATTATTGCACCATGATGTTCTGGGTCTTCCTTTCCCATATAACCATTTTCAGTCGCCGTTACGAAACATGTCGACACATTTCGCGTCGACACTGTTCTATTTTAGTAACAATTTCGGTCGCCGTGTGGTCGCCGTGTAGTCGCCGTTACCAGAAATGGCGAAGAGTCGACGCAGACACATTTGGTCGCACGGTGTCGACGCAGTGTAATAACAATGTTCCCAGTTTGCGACTAGTTTTCGAATAATCATTCGTTCGATCGTTCATTTTGTTCGTTTCCATTGAGGAAGTGTCACCAGTGTCAGTGAAAAAATATATACTTAAAAATAACTAACATTAGTGACGTTGACGCCAACGTCGCCATCGCTTTAAGTTATTCCTCAGACGTAAGTATTTATTGTACATTTATAATATCAATATTATTGCCAAGATTATTATGGGCAATTAAACTGCTCGAGTGATTTTACTAACGTAGTCTGAATTCATCAACGCGCCACCCCATTATTCAAGTTAAGCCAGTAAAATAATAATTAACTCCTCTGTGCAAGTGTACACGACGAGTCACGACTGCTTTATTTGATGCACTTTTGGTGGTCTGAAATATTCTTAGGCAGAATTGTAGCTTTAAAAGTAATAAAAACGCATAATAAACATAGAAACTTGTGAGTTATTATGTATAAATATGTTTTAAGGTTAACAAATATTGCAGTCACAAAGTAGTCGCATAGTTACTAAAAGTAGAAACTACGTTACTAGATTTACAAAATGGCTCCTTGTACTTTTCTGATTCCAGATATCCTCAAAGTTTACCTCGAGGCATTCCTTGGTCAGTCACTGGTTATGATGGAAGAGGATTACAAAAAACTTAAGGTTCCAGTTATAACAATACGATGAAGTAGCTAGTTACTAAATAATGATGTACTTTTATGATGAACAGACCTCGTAATTTGTAATAACACTTTTAAATTACAAATATCTATTGTCTGAAACAAAATTGTATACATTATTTGACAGTACTCACTGGTGTTTGATTTATGTGCATTTTTGTAATGTTCCTATGGGATGGGCCCATTTTAAAAAACGTTTGTGATACGATTACCTAATCCAGCAATTATGAATAAAATTTGTTTTCGTTTTCTTGTTTGAATGGAAATACCACCAAGCATTGTTGGGCAAACAATTAACTAAATTACATATTGACAATTGTAATTACTCAATATAATGCAGTTACAATTACAATAAAAAAGTAAATTGAAGCTCCAATTAAAAATTGCAATTAAAAAATCAAATTTGTAATTATAATTCGCAATTAATTACGTTAGCAATTACCTACAAATTCCTTTTGCGTCGTATCTTTTTAAAATTTGGTTTAAAAAAGCAAATAAGTAGGACTGGAGTCGCTTAGGTTACATTTTAGGATTTAATGACTAATGATTAAATTATTTTGTTTTGTTGCTGCCTACATTTGTTGCTCAAGTAGTGCCAATATTTTTGGATCGAATTATTGGATTCCCCATTGTTTTTTATGCTGGACCTTTGGCTGATGTACCCAACAATTTTTTAGTCTGCCTAATTAAATTGAGTAATAGTATGAAAAATAATTCAATAATTTGATTAAAACCATTGGCACTACTTAAGTAAGAAATGCCGCGCATCCAAGCAATGGAACAGTTTGACAATCTTTGGTATTTTATGTTAATTTTTAGTTACAATGTTTCTACACAGTTAAGTAACGTTACGACACATTGTGTATACTTAATTTAAAGTGGTAACGAAGTTTCTACACTGTTTCTACACGTTACCACTTTTTGTTCTTAGTTTTGACATCTGGTCACAAACTGAACGCAAGGTGTATAAAAATGTTTCGAAACAAATGTGACCGAAAAGTGTGAACACTGCGTCGACTCTTAGTTACTAAAAAAAATCCAGTCGCATTGTGTGCACACTGTTACCACACGAAGAAACCAAAAGTCAACACAGTCGCGAAGTGTAGTAACTGTTTCGACACTTCTGGGTTTATGTTACTACTTTGAAAATCCTGCGACCAGAATGGTTATATGGGCTACCTCTTTTTCCCTCAATTTTCCCTTCGATTATGTTCTTTAATATTGCGTATTTGTCGTTCCTGTAGATATGCCCAAAATATGCTGTTTTCCTTCTTTTAATTGTTAATACGACTTCCTTGCTCTTTTTCATTCTATCTAATACTGTTTCATTTGATATTCTATCTACCCACGATATTCTTAGCATTCTCCTGTATATCCACATTTCAAATGCATTTAATTTGTTCATCAAATATTTATTTAAGGTCCATGCTTCAACTCCATACATCAGAATTGGCAATACAAAACATTGAACTAGTCTCCATCTCAGGTTTAAATTTATATCTTTATTTATGTATAACTTCTTCATTTTTATAAAGGCACTCCGGGCCATTTCTATTCTTATGCGGATCTCCATTTCTGGGTCCCATTTTTCATTGAGCCAGCATCCTAAGTACTTATATTTCATGACCCTTTCAACTAGTTTACCATTTATATTGAGGGTTTCATCATTTTCATGTTTTTTACTTATTATCATGTATTTAGTCTTAGCCGTGTTAATTTTTAATCCGTATTGTTCAAATTTTGAATTTAGTAATGTTAATAAAATATTTAGCTCATTCATATTATTTGCTATTAATGCTGTGTCGTCTGCGTACCTTAAATTATTTATGATTGTACCATTAACTTTGATTCCGATGTCTACTTCTTCCAAGGCTTCTTGAAATATAAATTCTGAGTATAAATTAAATAGAGCTGGAGGCAAATGCATCCTTGTAGCGCTCCTTTTAGTATCTTTAGGTTTTTGGAGTGTTTTTGTCCTACCTTTATGTTAGCTGTTTCGTTCCAATATAAGTTCTTTAATAATCGTTTGTCCTTCTCGTCTATATCAGTACGTTCTAACAGTTGAATTAATTTATCATGTTTGACATTATCGAACGCTTTTTCGAAATCAATAAAACATACATAGACGTTTTTCTGGTGTTCCATACATTTTTGTATCAGTACCTGCATAGACACTAGTGCTTCTCTAGTTCCAAGACCGTTGCGGAAACCAAACTGCGTAGAACTAATGTAACTGTCAATTCTGTTGTAGATTCTTTGGTGTATTATTTTTAGTAAAATTTTAAGTGCATGACTCATTAAGCTAATTAGTCTATAGTCACTACAGCCCTTAGCATTGGGTTTTTTGGTAGAGGTAGGAAAGTAGATTTTACCCAGTCATTAGGGATTATTCCAGTATCGTATATTAAATTAAGCAATCCAACCAACACCATTACATTATTGTCATCGAGTAATTTAAGTAATTCGGCGGATACACCATCGGGTCCCACTGCTTTTCCGCCTTTTAGACCGCTTTTAAAACTTCTGATTTTATTATTGGCGGTCCCTCCGCAGCGTCTTCAGCGGTAATGTCCCTGTGAATATTCGTTCTACGGTCGTGAAATAGCTTTTCTATGTATTGCTCCCAAGTTCTGCCCTGTTCATTTTTATCAATTACTAAATTATGTTGATCATCATATAGTTTACTAATAATGCATTTCCTGTTAGTTTTTGTGAAGTCTTTAATATTCTTATGTAGGTTAACACTATCATGTTTGGCATCCAGTTTTTCTATTTCCTCGCATTTATTTTCTAGATATTTTTCTCTTTCTTTCCTTATTTTATTTCTTATTATGTTATCAAGTTCTTTATATTTCTTCTTATTTGTATATTTGTATTCTTTCCTTTCTTGCATTAAATTGAGTATCTCTTCCATAATCCATTCATTAGTAGTTTGAGGTTTTTTAGAGTACCCAAGTTGAGTTTTAGCGGTGTTCAGCAATGCACTCTTCAGTTCTTCCCAATGTGATTCGACATTTTGTTCATTTTTAAATTTCGAATCGATAGATACTATATCTATTTGTAATAACGGGACTTAACCGCGTATATATTTCTAAAAATTACCTTCAACGTTTCGAGGACGTTTTTTAGAAATATATACGCGGTTAAGTCCCGTTATTACAAATAGATATGTGTAAAAACCGTGAAAGTTTAAATCGATAGATACTACTTTGTATAATTCATCATTTAGGTAACATTTAGCTTTATTCTTTATATCTTCATTTTTGAGCTTAGTCAAATCAAAGTTAACTCTGTTTTGTGCTGGTTTCTTTACTTGCTTTAATTTTAACTTGAGTTTAGCCACTACAGGATTGTGGTCTGAACCTACATCTGCTCCAGGGTATGTCTTTACATTGATAACGGAGTTCCGGAATCTTGAGTGAACCAATATATAGTCTATTTGGTTTCTTACAATTTGTTTAGAGTTATTTTTTGGCGAGGCCCACGTATATAGTCGTCGCAGTGGGTGCTGATTAGGGTTTGTAAAAACCGTCCGAAATCGGAACCCGGTTTTTAACCGAAACGTTAGGCTCAAAAACCGGGTAACCGGGTAACCGGTTTTTGACCAATTTTATTTTGACGCATTATTAAGCCATTTTTGAACCATACATGAGCGTTACTGTTCTCGACGATACTTCACGACATTCACAGGACGGTTTTTGACATTTAATAAATGTTAATAAAATAACACAAAACATTTGATAATGTAATATCGTCATGTCATGTGGCAGTTGGTTTGACTAGCTCAATTCTATTGTGTAGAATGCTTTTTATTATATCACAGTGAGGTAGCAAATAATAAACGTACATTTGTAATCATCTTTTTAATGACAAGTTGGCAACATTCGGAACAACAAATCAACAAAGAGCAAACAAATAAAAAAAAAATTAAGCCAGAATTTAAAGAAATCAGTAACTACACTAGTAATGTTATTCAATCAAATACAAACACTGAAAACATTGAAAAAATAATCAACCCAGCAGGACTTGAACCTCGCATCGATACGCCTTACCGGGGCTCGATCGCTTTACCAATTAAGCTATGGGTTCAGTTACTGAGTTGACGAAATTCTCAATGCCTTCAATCATCTTTCTGCATTTATTCCTACATCGACTTTATAGCAGCCGTAAGCGACATCTAGGTGCTAACCACTGGAGTTAGATACCCTTCCCGCCGACCCTTTTACAAGTGTCACAACGGAAATAATAGATGGCGCCGCCATCAACTCATAATTATTTTACATGTTTTTTTAAAGTGGGGCATTCCACTCATACAACAGTATGTTATTCAATCAAATACAAACACTGAAAACATTGAAAAAATAATCAATGATTGATTATTTTTTCAATGTTTTCAGTGTTTGTATTTGATTGAATAACATACTGTTGTATGAGTGGAATGCCCCACTTTAAAAAAACATGTAAAATAATTACACTGGTAATGTCACAATAAAATTTAAGTTTAAACATTTTGATATTTATATATAAAATAATATAACATAAACATTATTTGAAACTGAGTAATTAAACATTTATTAAACTAACAGTGATTTAAATGCTATAATTAATCAACATGAAATATAGTTTCTATAACAATAAAATAAACCAGCCATAAATTTTGAAACATCAGAGTTAATTTCTAAAACAAACTCGTTAGACAATCGAAATATTTTTATGTCTATCCTTTATTTTGGATTATTTCAATGATTTAAAGTTTGTTCATCATTAAGTTTACTTATGGTATCTTGAAATTACTTTTTTGTTGTTAAAAAATGATGCCTTAAAATAATCAAAGCATTTATTGTTTTGTCATTCATCCTTGAACGGAGTTTAGAGCATAAGTATCCTGATGTAGAAAAAGTCCGCTCGCAATCAACACTGGTAGGCTTGATGGATGTTAATAGCTTGTAAGCCATCTCCAAATATCTTCCTCTGGTTCCGCCACTTTCATGGAGTGCCATTTCGATTCGTAGTACATTAGAGCATAATTGCTGTTGCCCATGGTGCGTTTCAGATGTGCTCTTGCTCTTCAATTTTCTATTTAATTCAGCTCTTAAAGCCTCCTTAACTGAAGTTCCCGACGTAGAAGCTACTGGTTCAACAACTGAAGTTCCCGACGTAGAAGCAACTGGTTCAACATCATGAGTTTCTGAAGAAGGATCTTCCAGTTTCCAGTCCATCAAGACCAAACTCACATCTCACGACACGTGTTATTTAAAATATTTTCACACAACACGCTAAAAATAACACTCCCGTCAGAATGTATTCTCACCGACTGATAACGTTGTCAAAGGGTTAGTAGCAGGTAGAAGACTAAGTTAGAATTTATAATTGTATGGAGTGACTTGACAACTTGACAAGTCAACAAACACAAATATTGCCGCAATTCGGCCAGTGCTGTTCTTATCGATATTTTTATTTATTAAGAGTTCTACAAACGCTGCGACTTATTGGTTGCGATATTGTCGCTGCAACTTGATTAAGGCTTAAAGGCTGAAGAATGCTGCAACATGATGTGGAAAATACGTTACTTTTACGGAATGACTATTACTTGTTGATAAAACTATGCGGTACGCGACAAATTGAGACGCGACAAAAGAGAATGTAAGCAGTTTAATAAAATAAAATGTTTCGGTTTTAACCCGGTTTTTGACTTTTGAAACCGGTTTTTAACCGAGCCAAAATAGGCCCGGTTATCCGGTTTTCCGGTTACCCGGGTACCCGGTTTTCAATCCCTAGTGCTGATACCATGTGTTTGTAATTACCAATTCCTTTTCCTCGCAAAACTGTATTAATCTGTCCCCTCTTTCATTTCCCACTCTCCCATTCCATCTTTCCCACTGATCCTTTCCCGACCTTAGCGTTGAAATCTCCTAATATGATTACTATATCTTGCGACTTTATACTTTTAGTTATTTCCTCTATTTGTCTATAGAACTCCTCTATTGTCTCATCGTCTTTATCTGCGGTCGGTGCATACGCCTGTATTAAGCTGATGTTAAAAGGTTATCCACTAATTTGAAGTAACATGCATCTTTCAGAATAGGGCAGGAAAATGTATTACAAAAACTTATAAATTTCATATGTGTTCTAATAAATATTATAAGATAACGGAACAAACACTATTATCATGTATTAAAAACACACAAAACTTAATCTAAACCCAATTTTAAGAATTATAAAGTTAAGCGATTTTCTTTAATAAATTATAGTTAGGGTACCACTTTGTCGATGTACTAAAATTTAGTGAATAGTTAGTGAAATTTTTTTTTTAATACAATTGCTCAAAAAGTTTAGTTTATGTAGCTGCAAATCGTACGTAAAGTTTGATTTTATGCACTAGTGCTAAAAAGTAATCTGATCTGCAAATCGTGCGTAAAGTTTGATTTTACGCACGATTTGCAGATCAGAATTTTAAATAAATGAGTATTATGCAAAGCCCCGCTTATAAAGAACCCACCTGAACTACGCGCGATTGGGCATAAAGGAGTATTATGGGAGACCCAATAGTATTACTTGAACAACGCGCGACTGAATGAAGCTCTCTTTCGTACACTAACAGAATATAAATGTAATTTTATTTCATTGTAGTTTTTTCGCAATTGTAATAAAAAAACGTTGTTCGTCACACGTGCGGAAGTGTAATTTTAACCCGTCCCGAGTCTTGACCCTCGCCTATCGGCTCGGGTCAAGTAACCTCGGTGCAGAGATGGACATTAATCGAATAATTTTTTAGTTAACTAATCAATCGATTAAAAATATTAATCTATATTAAATCTATATTGAAACTCGGTTGTCACTCGTTTTCGCATTTTTTATTTAAGTTGCAATAACTTCCTACATAACTTGCAATATGTAACTAGGGGTAAATATTGTATAGGTACTCGAATGTTGTAAGGTTGTAACTATGTTAGTTTGGGTGCAATCTTGCAACTTATTTTGAAGCGGATATCTTGAACCGATTGAGCTAAAATTATGAATACACGTTTAATTTGAAATGGTTGAATGACAGTTTAATGTTATGGCACCATCGATCTGATCTGGTGCTAGACCCGACAGGTGACTATAATAATACATACACTAGAGTTCGGACTCGTTGATGTCCTCTGAACGCGTAAATAACGATTGTCAAAGGAATTCGGTTGGTTATAAAAGATTGTTATAAAAATATTTAATAAGCTTCTGAATAGGGTTTATGTCTAAAATATTGAACATGTTGTCATGAATAGTTATAGATTTTAGGTGCTTAAGTTATTGCTTATTACGATGCTCAGACGATTAGTACTGAAAATGTAGGTAAAGGTTTAAGGACACGGACCTCAGGTATAAAGTAAGAAAGATGTATGAAGAAAGGAAAAAACTACTTAACTCATCCATTTTATCGCTTATTATATTTAAATTAGTTCCATTAATATTGGATGGTTAATACTTGTTACAAATGGTCATACGTTTGCCGTGCTGACGAGCCCTAACATGATGGGTTGTAGAATTGCCAATTTGCCATCCAAACTAAACGTTTAATATACAATTTTAGCCTTTGATAATTAAACCAACCGGATGCGAGGCGCGCACTAATTTATATCAGAAAAAGTCTGCCAATTTCGGCGTGGGGGACGAGGAAACGCGCAAAAATACTGTTAACACTAATGTATTTTCTATTGACGTCGCTACACACTAAAATTATCAAACACTAGCATAAAATATTATTCACACAAGTACAAACACAGACACAGACAACCTGTCCGTGAACGAGATAATGTCATCTTTAAGTAAACGTAAACAGTGCGAGAAACGCCTCGATAATAGTATACTTAAGTATCGATATTTGTGACGTTCTCAAGTCTAAGGTACATCATTGTCGGTTGTTAATAGAGTTCATTTCTAAATGATTTTTTAAGGTAACGCCTTATTGACAACCGATAATGATGTACCTTTGACTTGAAAACGTCACATTAAATCGTAGATTTATTTATCGTAGATTTATTAGTGGAGAATACTACAAATTGGAAACAAATAACTATTGCAATGAAACAATGAACTGCAAAAAACATCACGGGATTCCAACCCACGTGTTTAGATTACCGTTCCAACGTGCTTCCAATTACACTAGACGTTCCGCTATCCACCTCAGTGAATTTTTCACTGTAATTAACAATAATGAATCAGTCACTAGCGACTTCGTGATGTTCCAGAGTCCTTCGTAGTTGATATTTTGATTGTAATGGACGGGGTTTCCAATTTGTGTTTCTATTTCTATTCTCTCTCTTCTTCATTTTCTATTATAAATAAAAAGTATAACATATTGCTAATGTTAATATCGACATTTATTTTTGTGGTGTCCCATCACTAAAATTTGCCTGTTAGGTACAGTGATACCAGAGTCAGAAATTAAAAGTACCTATTTAAGGGGATAAGTGTGTATAACGTACCTTATATTATAATCAATAAAGTATAATCCTTACAAAATTAAAATGCTACATAAAATGTATGGTGCCAATAAAGGAACAAATTAATTTCTAAACAGGACTATCGTTATTTCAAGCATCTACAAGTATATTTCACTTAAGGGGCGCCACACATTAGAGCAGAATTCAGTGCGGAATTCATCACACTAGCTGAAATGTGTCTAATTTTGTTTATGGTAGCTGTATTTTTGAGACCATAGACAAATTTCAGCTATTGTGTTGTGCCGTACTACAAGCACACATACGCTGAGTTTCTTACGCTGGTTCTTTTCAGTTGGGGCTCCTTTCCGAACCAGTAGTAGTTTATTGCCCTTCCCATAATACGGTTTTAAAAAGATTTGAATTCAATAAGGTTGTTAAACCAGTGTTTATGTTTTATTTCATTACCGTGCGTCCGTGCGTAATGTGCTAGGCTAGGTTATCCTGATAGTGTACTGACACTGTCAAAAACTGTTTTGAGTTCCAAACCACCTTACTGCCCTACCCTCGGCGGTCCTCGACGACATATACACGGTGTCCAAGAGGAAAGGGAAAGATTTTAACAGTATATTCTAGATCCTATTTAGAGACAAAAACGTCATATAAACTTTTTTGAAATTCGCCTAGTTTCAGAGTTAATACCAATTTATAAAAAATATCCTTTTTATTATAACTCAGCACAAAACGCCTTTCTGATAGCGTTGTTGCCACTATTGGGCATAGTTTACACGTCTTGATTGACAGATATCAAAGTGACAAGGAAAACTATGCAGAAACTATATGTCTCCAAAAAAATGTACCGATTTCTTTTAGACGATAATTTTAACAATAACATTTACTTTTCATGTGCAAGAAACATTCAAAAACTAGAAAAAATAAGAAAAAAAAAATTTATGTATGCACTTTATTGTACATCTAAAGTAACAAAAACATGATAACATGATTTTTTTTTTCTTTTAACATGATAACATGATAAAAGAAAAATAAACAAAGTACAAAGGCGAACTTATCCCTTTAAGGGAAAATATATTTTTTTTGGCGAACTTGACCTAAAGTCACGTAATATTTTTTCCTACTTTTGGTCTCAGGAATGCGTGGTTAATTTTTTTCCCTTTCCTCCCGGGCACCTTGTATAATTTAAAAAGCTATGCGTGTGAATGAGTTTTACCTTTGAAGTACTGACGTTAATCTTTTCATTTTTGTTTATGATTAAAAAATAATATGTAATTTGAATAATTTAAATGTCGATTAAAATATGTTTAGAAACAATTTAATAACAACACACACACACAGACACACTGTTTTTTTAACAGAGCAATGCTTTACAATTATGGCTGTATGCCGAATGGGCCTAACCCACGGAGTATCTTTTAAGTGTATTGCCTAACCTGTCATAACAATGACATAATGGCGCACGTAGTTCTGCCGCACTGGATTCGATTACTCTTGATTGCAACATTTCACTTACCTCCCTCGATGTAATCTTGTTCATAATTGCATACCCAATTTATGAATGAATTAATTAAATTGGGTATGCAATTATGAATCCGATGGTACTATGTACTATGAAGAGTCAAGTTTAAAAATTACCCTAAAGCAGATGTAGTACCATTAAGTGGCAACACTTTTTGATTGACAATATTTTTTAGTTTTTTGCTAATTTCGTGCACTATTTGATGATATTTAGACGTAATTATACTTACAGATGAAAAGAAACGTTATCCTTCTGTAAACTAGATAATTCAGATCTTTTCTTACATGAAAACACGCAGCAATTCGGCATTTTTACCTCAGATCTATGGATGGTACAGGAAAGATGGAACTCTCTTCTAGGAAAACGGTCGAAAAAGTGTCCAGCGGTAAGCACTAAACAATAGTTCCAAATATCTCCGGGTGGCGCCAGGTATAGTTCAGCATTTGAAATGAATTACCGATATTTAATACTTATATGATTTTCTAAATAAAATTAATATTCAGTGTTTTTCATCTCCGCGAAAAATTTTTTTATATTTAATTTTTTTTATTTTCAAAATTAATTTAATCAAATTTAATATCATTGTGGCGCCATCAGTTTATCGCCTTTTGACGGATACTTTTGTAACATAGAGATTTATATCCTTCTTGTACCATCCATACTCAGATCGTTCCGCGCTGACTGACATTCATTGAATGGCGTTTGACGCGCGACAACTAGTTTTATATATCCGCTATGACCAGTGGTCTTGTACTTTTGGCAGAGGGGGACGCCTGACAATTACTACTCCATTGGTTTATTTCTCTGAGATTTTAGCTCATTTGGTTGGTATTATTAAAGAGAATAATAGTTAGCAAAGAGATCTCACTCCATAAATAATCAAAATATCGTAGGTAATAAGTACATGACCATTTTATTATTATACATCCGTTAAGATGTATAAAACCCCTCTCAGTCTGTCAACATAGTAATATCGAGGTTTTCCGTTCAATTTGCTTCTACCATTAGTCGCGAAAAAGTAGTCTAACTAATTAGTCGATTACAAAATTTAGTTGTCCGAAATCAATCTGCAACTAATTTAATTGCAACTAAACGAGTTTTGAAATTCGTAGATTGTATATGATAAGGTGCATCTTCTCAATTTTTTTCATATTTTTGAATTTGCGGTTCAAAAGTTACAGGGACACAATTTTTCTGACTTTCGAAGCGATTATTTCAGAAAATATCCACTTAATCACAAAATGGTCAAAGACATCTCAATGTTATTTTTAATGACCTATCGATTGATGTATCACTTGTTGATATTTGGTTCAATATTTCTTTTTTAATTTAGTTACATTTTTGGAGCGCCCCCCTAATTTTTTTTTTCAAATTTAACTACATAACTAAGTAGCTGCATAAAAAATACACCTTATGTGTAAATTTTATTCAGATACGTCGTATAGTTTCCGAGTAAAATGGCTGTGACATAGGGACGGTGAGACAGACATGACGAATCCATAAGGGTTCCGGTTTTTGCCATTTGGCTACGGAACCCTAAAAATTATGAGTCGACAACTAAACGTTATCAGACGCTAATCAATAGATCTATCAATTATCGATGATTGATCAATCGATTGGGCGATGACGATTGACTCATCGATCGCCCTACGTGGATCTGTATTAATAGTATCTTGGCTAAAAGTATGATATCGTCGTTTTGTCTAGGTATCGACAAAGTGTTAAAGCTTGTGATGCCGCTGCCACTGGCTAGTCCACGCACGGGGGTTTGCAGCACCGCATTATCGTGTAGCTCTACCCCTCCCCTGCTTCGAGGAACAAAGGAAATCTAGGAGACTCATCATACTGGAAACCGGATTTTTTAATTTTTCAAAAAAATATTAAAATACGTCGCCACTTTTTTTGCATTGCAGCATCGGCATTTCGTATTACCGTATTACCCCATTAAAGACGTCTTTATTATATATATCTCATCTAGGAGACTTATCGAACTAGGTTCAGTATCGTGGGTTCTGACATACACATTTTCTGGAGATATTGATTTTAACGGTACGTTTTTTGCGCATATCTGAAAACTGTATTTTGTAGGTTAGAGGAGTTATAGACATAAGCCGGCAGCATTATAATGGCCTGTTTCACAATCTCCAGTTAAAGCATATCTGTCAGATAAATGTTTGCTGTTCTTTTCTTTTATATGACTGGAGAAAAGGATAGCAATAATTTTAACTGGCAGATAAGTTTATCTGGAGATTGTGAAACAGGCCCTTAGACTTGCATTCGCAAATATTTATATGTGTAGATATATATAAATGATTCTGACGCTTAGAGACATCTACATCAGTGTTATACTGTAACACTCTATGTCACTTTTATATTGTAATTTAGTTAACGCATGTAACATACAAGCACAGATTAATATTGTTACTCACCAGACAAAATGTGGCTAGTTTTTATTATTAACTGATAAAGCCCGCCAGCTTGAACATATGCTCGCTTAAAAGTCTTTGCTTATGGTGGTGTCGTTGATTGGGTCGCCACATTCCCGAAGAAAGGTTGAGGGAGGCGTCATACTCGTGAATGCGGGTGCTGTTTGTGGAGACCGGTCTGTTTAGGCTAACTGGGGCTACACAATTACGTAACTTTTTATAATTCATATTTAATTTTAGTTTAATTGGCTTTAGACACAACATTCGGTGCTTGTTTATCCATTTTTTTTTATATATTTTTGTAAAATAGAATATTTATATCAAGACACTTGGAGACCTTATAAATCTCTAAGGATAATTTGGAAATTGTTAAGTGCCCTTGTGGCCTACTTACTGAATAAATGTTTGAGTTTGAGTTAGTATGTTTTTTGTATAGGGTCAGGGAGGGAACAGTCGCTAGGATTTTTTCAACAGGCTGTTGCATGAAAAATAGAAATCCCTAAACTAATTTTTGCAAGTACAGAGCACCGTGCATTATTAAACTTTCATATGTAGCAAATATATTTGCTGTTACTTTCACCAAAAAACATATATACATTCTTTTTTAGAAATTGGGAATCGAGCCACTGTGTACCGGTTGCTGTACACAGTGACTAGGACTCGCTAGTACACAGTGGTTCTAACAGTACACAGTGGTTCGAGTCACTGTGTACTACGCCCTGTACACAGTGGTTCTAACAGTACACAATGGCTATCAACGTAGGAATCGAACCTAAATTATATAACAAATAACATTTTTGTTGAATAAAACGGTAATTAGAATAGGTAAGCCCAATTCCGGAATAATCGTTCCTGTTTCATTCTTGATTTAAAATAGGTACCTACCTAAATGTCGCATGATTTATTCACTTTCATTTTATTTAAAAAAAAAGAGTGCAAGAATAATTTTTAATAATCACAGAATTTTTATTCTTATGCATAGTCAAGTAAATTTTAGCCCAACTCTGTAAGGTGCACAGTGGTTCGCGAGCCACTGAGTACTTTTCCAAAACGAACGACTGTTGACCTTGGTGTCATTTTGAATTTTAGTTCAAATTAAGAACACATACAAACACCCAGGTCCTTGAATTATCAGCCAATACTAAGTAGATTAGACACACTCTTCGATAATAACATAAGTAATTGAAAATCTCGTACGAGTTAAGAAAAAATAGGAGTGAAACTTACCTGGAAATGCAATTTTGATAGCATTAAACACAAAAACGCACCATAACACATTCGCATGGCGCCGGAGCGGCTCACTAACCAGTTCGTACATGGTCGGGTACGGAACGCTTCCGATTGATGTAGAGGACAGACATAAAGCTCTTTCCGTTTCTCGCACAGCACATTCGAGCCACTGTTCCCACCGAGCGACTGTTCCCTCCCTGACCCTACTTGAATCAAAATGTGTTTTTATTCTAACTGTTTATGATAGATTATTATAATTTGGAAATTTAAGTAAAGGACACAGTTCAGGTAAATCAGTATATGAAACTTGTGTGTACTTCATTTTAAAATAGTCAGATTAAAACTCATAATCATTATTTTTTCTTTTGTATTTCTATTAAACTAGAACCTATTGTGGTTATTCTAACCTTGGTTTGATATGTTTTCTTATAGAACAACACATTTATATGTATGTTTAAGTTTTGCTGTACTGTTGTTTTGAAAAACCGCCGAGTTTCTTGACGGTCATAATTCTTCTCGGGTCAGAGGTGTAGGGTTAGAACTGGTGTATTTTTTTTCTTCTCTTGTGCTCTAACGAGGCACTACAATAGGTGCCGTATTCTAATTTTGAAATACGTAAACAATACATTCAAACTACAAACTATCCCCAACATACAACAAATAATCAACCATTATTGAAGTTGTATTGTAGTTGCATTGGAATAATTTTCAAGCAAATTCTGATACATATAAAGCCTGACCAGAAATATGTGATTATTCTCAAGAGGGCGCTATTATTCTCATTTATATGGCAACAGTCATAGACCGTGTTATTCTTTATGGTATAGTGACATCTTGATTTGTCACTGATTTGTTTACCTGTCAGCTCTGATGTTAATTTGAAAATGTTTCACAGCGAAATAGTATCATTTTCCGAGCATATTATTTACATCAGTTTATTATATACACTATTTACAATGTTTCGCTCTTGAATATGGATAATTTTGGGATTTTTTTGTGCTTTATTATTTAATGCTTAGAAAAAATGGAAAAGTAGAAAAATCCACTGCCTCAGGCGTCCCCCTAAGACGCATTTGGGATATAGTGGAGAAATTCGCAGCCATCAGGTGTGTCTCAGTAGCTCAGTTGGTCAGAGCGATGGGCATGTATCCCAGAGTCGCGAGTTCGAGTCTCGCCTGAGGCAGTGGATTTTTCTACTTTTCCATTTTTTCTAAGCATTGTGGTATCGTTAGCAGACGTTCTGCTTAATACAAAATTAATTAATATTTAATATTCAACACTTTATTTTTATTCAAGTAAACCATCTCAATGGCACTTGACAAAGTGACAGCATATCACATGCACTCACACATGCATATCATTCTATCATTAAAATTATTGCCAGTGTAAGAAATTAGTTCCAATGAAATTCCGCAACATGGCGCATGATCATTTATTTCTGGTCAGGCTTTATCTGATTTAGACGTTCATGCATTAGCTGTATTGCATAGTTAATGCATAGGAGTTGTATTGAAGTTCAATCGTGTCTACACGTGTTTCAAAGTTAGAATAGGGCCCTAGATGATCTTAATATCGCTAGAGAGCGATCTGTTCCAGATAACCGTTGTGTAGCGGATATCTAGTCGAAAATAATTGAATAAGTAGGTGAAGGTGCAAAACAAGAAGAAAAAATGAAAATTCACAATTAAAGTACTCATAAGTTTATATTCTTCTCCTGTACTCTGATTTGGAAGTTATCGACGGCCTTCATCATGATGTCGAATCTGACGGGCAGCGGGCGGCGCAGGTCGGCTGCCGCGGCAGCCGGCGGCAGCAGCCGGTAGCGGCGCAGCATGTTGGCGAGCGCGGTCTTCGCGGACATCATCGCGTAAGTCGCTCCTGGCAATAATGCAAGTGTTAACGTGACTGTACTGAAATATTCAATTGTCTCGCAAGGGAGGAAAGTGATATATTAACGACGAGAGCTTACATTGAATCCTGAACGAAGCGATGGATTGTAGAATATGATGGGCGTCAACCTGTGATTAGTTTTATTATAGACATGTACACACTGTCTGACGGAATAAAAAAATATATGGTTTCAACACTACTTCGATTCATTTAACAGTAATAATAAAATACTATTAGTGATATTCCATATTGAAAAGGCCGTTATGGTGGCTTACGGTTGTAGTCCTTGTACAGATTAAATACAATTTTCAAGCAATAAAGGCGTAACCGCTGGCCACCATAAGAGCTCTTTCGATATGGATTATCATACTTTTATTACTGAACACTAACCGATGCAATTCCTGACGGAGTAGCTGAATGGTACAAACTGCGCTGGGTGTCGCACCGCGTCCTCCAGAAAGCGTTCCGGACGGAACTCGTCCGCGTCCTGTCCCCAGTATGCAGGGTTGCGGTGCGTGCCCCAAATGTTGAATATAACTGTGGTCCCCTCTACCAGCGTCGTGCCTGACGCTACACAAATAGGGTTACAATCTTAAGTAGTTATAAATGTGACGATAGTAATCAATAGAAGCTTTTTTTAATTAAAAAATATGTATTACTAAAGAAGGGAGAAAACAAAGAGACCGAGGAAGAAACGTGTGTTTAGAAGACCAAGCCAAAGAAAAGGCTATCATAACAACGGAGCTTAAAACATTAGTAAAGAACACAAAAAAATGTTGATATCTCCATAGACAAGATACAAGCTTCAAAAATTATGATGATTAAAAGATGAAAAGCTAGCTCTGGAAAATGATTTGCAATATGGGTGTAATTTTACAGTGACATATAGACCAACTAGTTCCCTCTAACATGATGCTAAATTACTTGCGCTCTTACTATGTGCGCGGCGGCATTATAACTTTAAGTCGGGCTAAGCCCGACACACTGGGCTCCTGTGACGCCCTCATAGTCGGGTCATGCTTTAAAGTCGGGCTATTAATCGGGTTTTATTTATGATCATTATTTGGACTGCGGAAGCGTGGATGGTGGAAGGGGGAAAGTCCAGGACCCTTCCGCACCAGGCATGATCTGCTCTTATAAACACGCTAGCGTCTTTTTCGCGTCAGCGTCTTGACAGCGCTATTGCAAATGGCGTCCCGTGGCGCTGTTTAGAGGCCGAAACTCGGAAGATGCTAGTATGGGTGCAGTTTGGCGGAGCCTTACTATAAAGCCGAGAAAAGCCCTTCCGGGTTGTGGAACTTACGAAGAATTACATCTTGGTGAACCTCCCGTACCACAATCGGCACTGGTGGGTAAAGACGAAGGCTCTCCTTGATAACAGCTTCTAAATATGTGAGCCGGGACAGGTATTCCGCAGTTACGGCGCGGTCCGAGCCACCGAACACATCTTGCAGTCTGGAGAAAAGTGTAATATATATGGGACGATCTTACACAAATCGACCTAGTCCCTCAATAAGTTCAATAATGGACTAAGAGCTGGCTACGTCAGATAGGACACAAAAATGAGATCAATGAAACCTGTCCAGTTAGATGGCTTTACCATCCTTAATTGCTAGATCTGGGCATCTGGCAGCTTTTAATGGATGGAGGTCAGAGTGACACATCAACGAAGTTTTTCAGTTGGAAAAAAGCTATTGCTAAAATAGGTAAAAACTGCCGAAGTTATAATTTACCTCTGTAAATATTTTAATATTAGACAAAAACATTGTGTACACTACTTTCTCCCCACATAAACTTCTGGCTATGATATAATCTAATTTTCACGCTACTGTTCGGAAATGTGACAAAAGATGGTCAAAATCCAAGCTGGAAAGTAAGCAATTGCTAAAGCACCTGAACCACCACTACAGCAATGTTATTGTAGCGATGAAATGTCATTAGTTGGAAAGTAAATTGTCCAGTTATGTCATAGCATTCATTGAAAACATTAAAAGGTCTTTTTTTGGCACAACTTTATGTTTCAAAAATAAAATAAAGTTGTTTGTCGGGCCAACTACCTGTTTAAAAAAAAAGAAACGTCAAAACCATTTATTCACCCTTAAGGCGTTTTAACTTTTTTAGCCGTTTGTGGTTTTCTATCAAAAACGCCTCTAAGTAATGAGTCGGTTTGAAGCAAACAACAGAAAAACGCTTCTTGAAAGTGAAAAAAAAAGTAAAATTGCGGGAATGGAATACTGAATTGGATATTCTATTAAATCATTTATATTATTATGAGAAATGTTTTTTTATTTCCTCACAGTAGTCGTGAAAAGCACTATGTAATATCTCGGCTGAAAGCGCTATAGGTGGACTTGTATCTTCGAGGGCCTCCCCTGGCGGGTCGGCCCTCGAACTAACTCGATCCACCTATAGCTTACTTTCAAGCCTCTACAACAATGTACTATAATTTCATAATATCCCATAATATTACATCATACCTAGAACTCGAGGATTTGTTTTCTTCAAGTTATTATATTTATTTTTAGATGATAATGCAAAAATATAAATTAGTCACCCTTTTCAATTTGACGTCTTGTCGTTTCCCATACATCGTATGTCATCAGTAATAGTGACCATTATTTACATATACAATTCGATAAGAATAAATAATAAAATAAAATAAATTCAGTTACGATCATACATATATCACTTGATCTTAATTTTGATCAGTTACAGAGTCAGAAAAATATATAATGTAGTATACTGATAGAGAGATTCAGACCTCCTGCTTCGTAGATAAGGTCATTACCCACTACACAGAGGCCGTGGCGTTTACCTCATTGTTGCCACTCACTCTTTGTGCACCTTGTCCTGCACGTCTGGGTACCGGGACAGCAGCACAGCAGTGAAGGAAACCGCAGTCGCCGACGTGTCGGTCCCGGCGATCATGAACACTAAGAGTTCCTCACGTAGTTCCATGTCGGAGTAGCCTTTATCCATACCTCCGGAAGATTTTATTATTACGTCGATGAAATGTGACAAGTCGTTGTTGATCTCTGAAAAAATACTTATTAAACATATCTACATTGTTTTTAGGGTTCCGTAGCCAAATAGCAAAAAACGGAACCCTTATGAATTCGTCATGTCTGTCTGTCTGTCTGTCCGTCCGTATGTCACAGCCATTTTACTCGGTAACTATACGACGTATCTGAATAAAATTTACACATAACATTAGGTATATTTTGTATGCCGCTACTAATTTTCTTAAACAGGTAGTAGATACAACTATAAAATAAAATAAAACTACCTAAAAGCTTACCTAAAATCCCAGTTATAAAAAGAAAACCCCCTCTAAGAGGTCCCCCTGCGGCAGGGAACCCATGACGCTGGCCGAGTTACCTCTCTGTATTGCCAAGGAGATGCGCTGGCAGAGGTAAGTGCCAGCTCTAGGGTCCCCTGAAGCGCTGACCAGCCGTTTCGACAGGGCCCCCATGAAAGTTTTCATATCAGCCGACCAAGGACCCATTGTCTCCACTGCAAGCGCCGCAAACTCATAATCTTTTAATAAAGATGAGTATTTACGGCGCTTTAGTAGTTGGGCTTGGTCGGCTGCAGCGCCGGCCTGTGAGCGAGTACCCTGAATGTGGGACTTCGCAAAGGTGTCGACGCACGTGGCGTCCCACACCAGGGGCCTTCCTAGTTTCCACGGCACTAGAGTGGCTCCGTCGGGCCGCTTGCCATCGCTTCTCACCATGCCAGCCGGTTCAAGGGTTGCCGGCACGGAAACGGTAGCAAGCGAGCGACGGACCAAATCGTTGATGGTGCCGTGGCGATATAGACGGCCGCCGCTTCTTGTGCAAGAGAGCCCATGTCGGCCCAGCTGATCCACGCTTTTGCCACAGGCGCAGGTGTGAGGGATACATATTTTGGCACCGGTTCTTAGGCAGATAGCTATCCTTAGGGCTTTAGTATCTAAAACGGTCCCAATATTTTTCGATGGCAAGGCGTTCAGCCAGTGACCCGACTCGCTGGCAGAGACAGCTAGCAGGCGGGCACGCTCTGGGTCGTCCGGACTATTATAAACAAGTGAGGCGTGGGATGCCTTAAGGATGGGGGTATCCCATAATCTCTGCACGTGTTTCGTAGCCGGGACATCCACTCCCGGGCAGGCGCTACACCAGGCGCTCTCAGCCTCTGCCAAGCTCACTATCTCGGCGCCGGATATCTGAGGGAGATTTAAGATTTTTCCGACGAGAGACAGCGAGCAGTAGGCAGAAGACAGGAAAGCGGGCAATGCGACGCCGGCCGAAGAGCGGACACCCAGGCCACCGAACCGTACAGGGAGAACCGCTTGGGACCATGGTCTGGGTTCGAAAGTAATATTTAGGACTTTAGATATGGCGGTTTGGAGGACGCTATCGATTGATGACAATATGACAGGGAATTTCCATATCGGGCAGCATCTAAGTAAATATGTAAATTTGGGGGTGAAAAGACAAAAACGGATGATGAAAAGGGCCATATGTGGGTTTATTTCAAATAACAGGTTCGAGGTACGGTTAAACAGGTTTAGTTTGCAGTTAATAACAGGGTTTATGGCTTCGTCAAAAATGGGTGAACCTAAAAGTGTGAGAGATGAATTGGAATGAACAGAAATGTTTGGCAAAGCGGCATTAAAGTTGGTAAGAATTTCGATTTTCCTGTCTGAAGAAAGGTGGTTGGCTATAAAAATTTCACATTTTGTAAAGTTTAGGGAGAGGCCAATGTCTGAAAATTTATCTATTATGAATTGCAAGTCCTGTAAAACTGTAGCAGCATCCCCGCCTAGAGAGCCGTCATCCAGATACCATAAGTTAAATTTAGAATTTAGTTTTGAAATTATGGGTTGTATAGCTAAACTAAAAATTGCAGGTCCAAGCGGGTCGCCCTGTTGACAACCCGTGCATGATAGGATGGTTTTATCGCCAAATAGTAAATTTGTGGGTGCCCCGTAACATTGTGATAAATAGGCATATGATTCCGGGAGTTCTTTTTTAATTTCTGTGAGGAGGGCGCCGCGGTTCACAGAATTGAAGGCGTTCTTTACGTCGATTTTTATAAACACCTCATAGTCCGGACGGCTCAAAAAGGACCGCGCAGCGTGCACCGCTGCCTCGCAACCGCTCTGGACACCAAAACCTAGCTGCTGAGGTTTAAAAATGTTGGTTAAATTTTGGTTAAATTTTGGTTAAATTTTCGGCAACAGATTTTTGATGTCAAGCGCCTGAAAGTGCACCCGACGGCAATTGGGCGGATGCCGCCGTCTTTTTTGGCTAAAGCGATAAGGTTAGCACCATAAAGAATCGGGATGATTTCGACGTTTACACGGCCGGCTAACATCAGGTTCACCAGGGCAGTCAGTTCTTTAAGTAAGGTTAAACCCGCGTCTCCAACAGGAGTCATGATCAGGTCTTTTAGGTGAAGGGGTGTTATGCCATCTAGCCCGCCCGCAGAACCATTGTGAAAAGACATAATTGTCTGTTGCACCGCATCCTCAGAGACGGTTAGGCAGGCAATGTCTGGGGTAGGGGGGTCGGGGAGCTGGGTTGGAGTTGTGGGGACCGGATGTTTATCCCTAAGGGCGGCGAAAGTTTCAGGTGAATGCGTCGCCAAGTCATCATAAGAAAAAAGCAGCCGAGCCGCTCCACTCACGTCTCCCTCCGATATTTTATTTTCTATTGCTTTTATTTTGGAGTAAGGCTGAGGATTAGAAAGGTTGTTAAAATTTGGTTGACTGGCGGGTGGTAAGTTATTTGAGTTGAATTTTATTTGACTGGTCAGAGAGGTTTTGCTTGATTTATCGGCATGTAGGGCAGAATAGGAGAACGTAAGCAGGCGTTCCCATGCTGTGGGAGAATTTTCGGAGATGACCTTGGCGACGCACTCTGAAAGGGAATTAGCGACGGCTCTGCGGGCGCCTCGGGGTATTCTTTTTACGACTGGGACATGTTTTTTTAAATAACCCAACCTTTCTGCAAGTATGGTGGAACTATTGGAGATAAAGCCGTCATTGACAGACGAAGGCGTAGGCTGTGAAGCATATAAAGGCGGAAGGGCGTCGACAGTCATACGCGTTGCGTGACGGCGGGCGGTATGGATTGCTAGTCCTTTTTGCCCCTTATACAATTTATTATCTGAGCAAAAAGGGCACTCCAATAGTTCCACCGATACAGCAGTCGCGGGCTGGGTAGACATAATTATAAGGCAGCACTTAATGTACAAAAAATATCATACACTAATACTAGCTATAAAAAAATGGAGTAAAAAACACAAAAAGTAGAACTAAACACATAGATTAGTGAAAAGGATAAAAAACTTTGCGATATTCTTCAGCAGGGGGGGGGGGGGGTAATGTGTGCACCGAGCTCCTGCGTTTGAGAAGAGGCCAGCTCCTCCGTGGCCCCCTGCTTTGCGGATACGCAGCCGCAAATCTCTTCGGCGTTCCTGTTGCGCAGTATGTTTGGAGCGGGAGCGAGCACGATTAGGTTGCAATATAAAACGAAGCACTATCACATTTTAAAAGAATTCGCACAGGCGTAGCCACATTCGATTGATAAATAAGTAAATATTCCCCGTATTTTTGTAGTTACAGCGTCTGACGGCAGCTGTCACTCGCGTGTAGTAGGAGTGTTGTAGCCTGAAGATTGGCGCACGGGCTTCCACGGAGGACTTTTAATCACAGTACGCTGTCTATTCGCTAAAATAATGCGGGCGAAAGATCAGGGATTGTTTTATGGGCTGGACAGCGGTTTAAAATTAAATAAAAATTGTTACAAATTTTGAACTTTGCTTTTCCGTTGCTAGGGTAATTTTCATGTAGTTAGTTATGTAGTTAAATTTGAAAACAAAATATATTTTTAGGGGGGGCGCTCCATATATGTAACTAAATTTGATTTTTTTTAAACTAAATATCAACATGTAACCCATCAATCGATAGATCATTAAAAATAACATTGAGGTTTCTCTGACCATTGTGTGACTAAGCAAATATATTTTCTGAAATAATCGCTTTGAAAGTTCGAATAATTGTGTTCCCCCCCGTAACTTCTGAACCGTAAGTCCAAAAAATATGAAAAATATTGAGGAGATGCGCCTTATCATATACTTTCTACAAAAATTATTTTGAACATTATCGGTTCTGCCATTTTTGAGTTATCTCCAAAAAACTTCTTCCATAGGCATCAGATACGACCTTTTGGTATTAGTTTGGTTCTTATTCCATTGAAGGTACGGAACCCTCCTATGCGTGGTCCGACACGCACTTGGCCGGTTTTTTTATTTATTTTTTATACCACGACGGTGGCAAACAAGCATACGGCCCGCCTGATGGTAAGCAGCTACTGTAACCTATGGACGCCTGCAACTCCAAAGGAGTCCATTGCGCGTTGCCGACCCTTTAAAAAAAGGAGGATTCACTGTGTTGATGGCTAAAGGAACAAGACGCTCCTTCATCGTCAACACTCTGGGTCCTCTTTGAGCTCTCATCTATATGTATGTAAGTTTTGATGTACTGTTCTCCTAGTTTCTTGACGGTCATAATTCTTCTCGGGTCAGAGGCGTAGGGGTAGAACCGATGTAGTTTTTTTTTTTGTCTCTTTTACTTTGATACGAGTACAATGTCTGATCTCACGTGTAAAAGTGCCATTGTGGCCTACTTACTGAATAAATGTTTGAGTTATAAATAATTTAAAGTGTTTTAACGGTGTTCTGATCAAGCCTCCTTCTTCGAAACTTTACTATACCTACATTAATACGATAAAAAATATATATTTGTAAAGTAACATACATAATTAATTAGTTTAGAGTAGTAGTTGGTGTAATACTTACTGTAATCTTTAAGTCCGTCTGATTTTATTTTTTCTCTTTTCTTTTCTATAACCTGAAACCGGTAAACATTATAAAAAAATATTACGTATATACACGGTGTAACATGAGAAAACCGAATAATTTTAACAGCGTATTCCTGATCATAATTGGAGACTAAAATGTCGTATAAACTTTTCTGGAATTCGCCTAGTTTCAGAGTTACTACCACTTAAATAAAAAAACATTTTTTAATGTGACTCAGTGTAAAACGCTTTTTCGATGGCGATTTCACCCTTTATGGGGTCTAGTCTAGACATTCTTATTGACAAATATCAAAGTGCCAAGGAATACTTTACGTAAGCTATTTTTTACGGAAAAAAATGTACTAATTTATTTTAATCGACAGTTTTACTAATAATATTTTTGTTTTTATGTTCAAAAGCATTCAAAAAATCGAAAAAAGAGCAAAAAAAATTTTTATTTTTGGCGAAATCCAGAAATGTTTATACGACATTTTAGTCTCCAATTATGATCAGGAATATGCTGTTAAAATTATTCGGTTTCCTCATGTTACACCGTGTATATACCCAGATGAATATCGATTTTTTATGTAGGAATGGCGGGGTGAATAGGAACAAAAATCGGGAATGAAATTTACCATGATGTAAATGTCATTCCAGTTATGAAACTGCTTAGACATAATCTAAAAGTAACAGTACATTAGTGTAAAATGTTTAGTTAATCATTTGTAAGTTCGTTAATAAATAAATAAAATTTATTTATTTCGGACAAACAGGTATCCACAGAGTATTAGTAACAAACAAACAAAAATCTTAATCTACTGTTAGTCTTAATAATAATTTAATTACAATTATAAAATCTACACATTAAACATCTACACTTCGAATTGCGCTACACTTTTTATTTGCCCAGTCCAATATTTTAATAACTTTTTATTGTAATTTTTTGTTGGTAAAAATCGGATACTTATAATACATCTACAAAAATATTTATTGTGCGATTAAATATGTTAGTAGGTTAGTTGCTCAAGTGATTATAATCCTGGAGATGCGTGAAGATGATGGTATGTACTTAATTATCAAATTAAAATTAAGTCGGTCTAATTATCAAATTAAAAGTAAGTCGGGCTAATTATGAAATTCAAAGTAAGTCGGGCTAATTATCAAATTCAAAGTAAGTCGGGCTAATTATCAAATTAAAAGTAAGTCGGGATAATTATCAAATTAAAAGTAAGTCGGGCTAGTTATCAAATTAAAAGTATGACTGTTTATGTGTATGTGTTCTTTATATTTTTGTAAAAAGTAACGGATTTACTAAAATTCAAGACTAGATAGTAAACAATGTTATTTGTATGGGTTGTACCTTTCTAGGATTCCGTACCTCAAAAGGAAAAATTGTACCCTTATAGGACCACTTTGTTGTTTGTCTGTCTGCCTGTCTGTCTATCTGTCTGTCGGTCTGTCAAGACCCCTTTACTCAGGAACGCGTAGAGCTATTAAGTTTAAATTTACATCAAATACGTATGTCTACGGTCCCTTGAAGCTGTAAACAAATCTAGCTTCTAAGTCAATTCAGTCCACAGATACGATTATTTAAGCCTTATTTTCTGACACTTCGCAGGGGACCCAAAACCTATAGGGTACTTCCCATAGACCTAGAATCATAAAATTTGGTAAGAAGGAAGTTTTTATAAGTCCGAAAATAGTGAATTTAATGTACCATCACAAAAAAAATGCGATTACAACCTTACAATACCTATAGACATAAAATCATGAAACTTGGCAAGAATGAAGGCCTTACAGCACATTAAGTAAGGAAAAAGTCAAAAAAACGGCCAAGTGCGAGTCGGACTCGCGCACCGAGGGTTCCGTACAAACCTATAACAAGCAAAAGTTGTAGTATGTTTATTACTAATTTCAATTTAAGTTTACGCGTTTACGAGGAAAAAGTAGTAAGTTTAACATTAAAAAAAAATTGTTTTATTTTACTAAAAATGTCTATTTTTTGTCATTTTTCCATTGTCTATGATATATGACGTGGCTTCGTGCCAAATTTCAAGTTTCTGAGTTCACGGGAAGTACCCCGTAGGTTTTGCGAGTGCCGAAAAAATCTAAAATTTGCATCATAAACGACTGTATCGTTGGATTGCGTTGGCTTTTATGTTTGATTTTTTCACAGCTCCAAGCGACAATAGACCTGAGTATTTGATATAAATTTCAGCTTGATACCTCCACGCGTTTCTGAGAAAAATGGTCTTGACAGAGAGACAGACAGACAGACAAACAGACAGACGGACAACAAAGTGATCCTATAAGGGTTCCGTTTTTTCCTTTCGAGGTACGGAACCCTAAAAATGGTTAATTTGTTGCTCCATCACAAAAAAAATAGGGCTTGTAAACATACAAAACCTGTAGGGTACTCCCATAGACCTAGATTCATGAAAATTGGCAAAACGTTACGGCTGACTGCTTAAGTAAAGTAAAAAACTTACTCGCACTTAGCCGGTTTCTTTTTCTTTAAGTACTTATAGTAAAAATTATGTTAAATCATGAAATTAAGTATAGTAAGAATGTTATTAAATAATGAAAAAACATACCACTAAGGTCAATATACGAGCACGAACATCGGTTTTGATTTGCATTTTATTTCATAATTTTGCGTTTTATTTAGAGGGAATGGGTAGGTTTACTTCTATCTAACTATGTAAGAATTACCCTGGTAAACTTTTTGCACGGTTGTGGCGCCATCTCTTGGGGTAAACATATTTTTTTCTTTTTTATAAATGGCTTAGATTCCTTGCTTCTATGAAATGTATCTGGCTGATTTACCATTTTGACAGTTGACCTAGTTGAGGTGACTTAGGTGATGCCAAATATTATGAAATTTGATATTGACAAGATCCCTTCGTATATGGATGGTATACCATCCATACCTTTGCAGTTAATTTTCTTGTCACATTGCGCGCTGCGAACATTCACGTCATGGACCATACGCCAGGCGCAAATTCCATCAGTCATCATCGCGTCCCGTTCGATAACTCCATAGTGATTAAGGACGACGTTTGATTAATCCTCGTGAGCGTCAGCTGCCGCTCCGTCGGTGGGTTGAGGAACGGCAGCCACCCAAAGACGTAAAAAAAAATCAGTCATCGCGTCCCGCTTGAAACTATGACAGACGATAGATTATAAACTATTTAAAGCATAAAAAATCGTCAGCCGGCTGTATCGCGGTGGAAAGACCGTCAGCTGGTCACGTTAACTTGTAAAAAAAATCTTTTTCAGTCATCGCGTCCCATGTGTATCTTTGTCAGATGGTAGTTCATATGCTATTATGAAGATATAAAATCGTCATCCGGTTGTATCGCGGTGGAAAGACCGTCGGCTGATGCCTTGAAGGTCGTAACGCAAGAGCCACTCGGTAGTATATGTCGCAAATTCAAATACACCAGCTATCCATTTTATAACAAAAGCGGTCAACGACCGCTCCGTTTGAGGGCAGAGGAACGGTAGCCATTCAAATATAAATGCACCAGTTGTCGAGTGGGACGCGATTGGTCATCAAATTTGTTCGTGGCTTACGGTCTATTACTATGGTGGGGACCATTGCACTTCGCACATAGCGAATACGTCAGAATCGCTTTTTCCTATTGATACCTTTATTCTACTCAAATGTTCATTATCAATAGGGATGCTGTATTATTCCTTACAAAAAAGTGGATTTAAACTAAATTGATCTAAAATTTATTATAACAAACAGATTAATATCACTCATGTCATGACTATTAGACCAAAGACCCCTCCCTAACGCGCTTATCAAGAAATCTGTTGTAATTATATCCAAATTTGAAAATTGTACTTAACCCCGACACATAGATTTTTTTTATTTTATGAAACTAGTAGAAAACGAGCAGACTAGCCGCCTGATGGGAAGCGGTCAACGTCGCCCATGAACATAAGCAACATCAGGAGCCGCCTATGCGTTGCCGACCCTTGAGGGCCCTGTACGCCTGCTTCTTGAAGAGCCCCATGTCAAAGCGCAATGGAAACACCTCGGGAGGCAGGTCATTCCACATTCCGCACGTTCTAGGCAGAAACGAGCGAGATGCCCGTTTATTTTTGGTATACCATGTGTCTAGAAAATGAGGATGAACTTTGTTCCTTTGGCGGGAGGTGCTATGGTAGAAACGTGACGATGACACCAGTTCAAAAAGTTCTTCAGAACATTCCCCTTTGTACAGCCGGTAGAACACACACAGAGAGCTAACATCTCTCCGGAGACTAAGTGGATCTAAGCCGTCAGTAAAATCGGGATCGTCAACAATACGAACTGTCCGACGTTGGATGGAGTCAAGTGGGAGAAGCTGGTATTGCGGGGCGCCAGACCAGAGATGAGAACAGTACTCCATGTGAGGTGGAACCTGCGCTTTATATAACAAAAGCCGGTGATCCGGCGTGAAGTACTGTTTTGCTCTACTGAGCACCCCGAGCTTCTTGGAGGCCAGGTTGGCTTTGTTCTCCAAATGACCCCGAAACTGGACTTCGTTCGTAATGTCGACACCCAGTATCCCGATACTCTTGGATATAGTTAGAGGGATGTTCTGAAATTTTGGCGCTATGACGAATGGGGTTTTCTTAGCAGAAAACGCGCAGACTTGTGTCTTAGTAGGGTTAAACTAGACGAGATTACGTCTACCCCATACGGAAACCTGCTCGAGGGAGGTGTCTATTTCTGACACAAGTTGCATTCTGCACTCCAACACCCGCTCAGAGGGGGGCATATACACGACCTGTGTAGTAGCTATCGCCAGAACTGTCATCCGCATAGCAATGGATATTGTTGGTTACCAACATATCATTGATATGCAAGAGAAACAGAGTTGGCGATAGAACAGATCCCTGGGGGACGCCAGCGTTAATGGGCTTGTAATCTGACTTAATTCCGTCAATGACGACAGAAATGCTTCGCCCAAATAGGAAGCTGGCAACCCATGTACAAAACCCCTCACAAAGCCCGTATGATGGAAGTTTAGAATGAAGTGCCTTATGCCAAACCCTATCAAAGGCCTTTGCTATATCGAGGCTAACTGCCAATGCCTTCCCCTTGCTCTCGATGGCAGTGGCCCAACGGTGAGTTAGATAGACAAGAAGATCACCGGCGCCTCGACCGTGGCGGAATCCGTATTGCCGGTCGCTTATGAGCTGGTTATCCTCGAGGTACTTAAGGAGCTGGTTATTTACCACACGCTCTAACACTTTAGAGAGCAAGGAGGTGATCGCAATCGGCCGATAGTTGGATGGGTCTGTACGGTCACCCTTTTTTGGTATAGGGTGAACCCAGGCAATTTTCCAGAGAGACGGGAACTTCCCTGAGTGGTATGATAGCGAATTCTCGCTATCATACCACTAGTGCCTATTCAGGCGCGTTAAAACTGGAGCCAGCTCTGGAGCGCAGGTTTTTAGCACAATGGTAGATATACCGTCGGGCCCACTGGATTTCTTGACGTCAAGGGCAAAGATAGCACGCCTTACCGCATTTTGGCTAAAGCGGACATTGGGCATATAATGCCCACAATGCGGAATGATAGGTGGTGTGTTGCCCCCGTCGTCAACAGTCGAATTTGATGCAAATGAATGGGATAATAGATCCGCCTTTTCCTTTACGGTATGAGCCAGACCCTACAAAAATTTCCCTGAACAGCTTTAGCGAGAGACCCGAAAATACTGGACCCAGAAGGCTGACTAACCAGCCTCTCACCTATACTGCGAGTATGTTGGTACACTTTAATTTAGAGGCTTCAGCGCACGACTTACCAAACCAAGGCTGAGAACGACCACCAACACGAACGTAGTTCGTAATATCGTGTCAGCTACGAATTTCGCACAGGTATCGATGTTATCTGATGATAAGCAGAGCTGCTTCCAAGGGTAGGACGCGTAGAACTCCCGCAGTCTGTCCCAATCTGCTGACCGATAATGCCAAACACGACGTGACCCTGGGGGTCAAGATTGCCTTGTCTGATCCAAGATTGAATTGGAACGTACCAAGCAATAATCTGATGACCCCAGGGGTGCAAGACGTGATATTCGGTGGCGTTCTGGAAGCGAGGTCAGCAGTAGGTCCAGTAGAGCAGGGGAATGACCTTCAATGTCTGGGATTCTAGTGGGACCATCGACAAGTTGTGAGAGATCATACGCCACAGCAAGGCTATGACTATGAACAGGTCTCCCAGCATTCAGTCAGTACGCGTTGATCCCAACCTCTCAGTGTGGTGTGCGTTAAAATCGCCGAGGATTACTAACTCTGCAGAGGGAAGCCGCTGGAGAATTTCGTCGAGTCCCGCTTGCAGACGCTCCAGAAGACTATCAGTCTCCGAGTCTCCGCTGTGAGACCTGTAGAGGCACGAATAGATACAGACGTGGCCCCCGTAGTCTACGCGCGCCCAAATTATTGACAGGTCTCTGTCTTCGAAACTGCTCAGACGGCGATAGCAGATATCATCCCGGATAAACATTCATACCCCAGCACGCGACACAAATTTGTGTTCAAGGCTGTGGCCGGGGTACATAAGGTAAGAGATGTCAGCCGGGGTAGATATCTGTGTCTCCGTCAAGAAAAACAGGGCGGGCTTGTCTGTCTCGAGATGATGATGAACGGAATTCAAGTTGGAGTGAAGTCCCCTGATGTTGCATACATCCACAGTAAATGTGGAACATGAAGCCGCTATATTACGTTTTTTCTTATTATGAGCAGGCATATTTAATAAAAGCGGGTTGTTTAGGGGAAAAGTGATGGATCAGCAAAGAACCGACAGAAACAAGGCCACTCCTCGCCTGTCGCCGCAAGTGGAGTGGTCTCCTGTCATGGGGGACGGAAGGGCCCCCGGTCCGACCCATGGTCAAACGCTACGTTCCACTCCGGTTTCCCAGGCCGGCGCAGCGATAATTACACGGGCTTTGTACACTGGCGGCAGGACAGCCTCCCCAGCTGGGATAAGCCAGGGTTTGGGTCCTCTACGAACCAGCGGGAGTAGTATATATTTGGGAAGTTTAGCCCTATTCCATTTCGTTTCGAGCGATTCTCGCTCTAACTCATTCCATAGGTCTAAACTCCCAAATATATCCTAGCCCTTGCAACCTACTCCTAAAGTAAAGAACTAATTATTTTAATGTATACTCTAAAGCTTATGAGAATATACTATTTGCATATTGCCTTTCAAGTTTGTTGCACGTATTTATTGGTAACATGAAGTTTGTAAAACAACCTCAGAGATTGCAGTTGGATATAGTTTGTTCGTCGTCCAGTAAACGTTATTTTCGACACGGATCACTTTTACCTGACAATATTCGCTGTATAATATGTGGTCCATCGAACTGTGGAAAAACTAATTTAGTTATTGGTTTGCTGCTACATGAACAATGTCTACGCTTTCAAAATGTTTATGTATACTCTAAAACCTTATTCCAGCCTATTTATCAATTTATAGAGCAAGTTTTAAAGCTGGTTCCATCCATTTCATAAATATAGTGAAAATGATGAAATCTTGAGTCCTCATGCAGCCAACATTAATTCAATCATGATATTTGATGATGTTGCATGTGAAAACCAAAATAATATCCGAGATTACTTTGCAATGGGAAGGCATAAAAATATAGATAGCTTCTATTTGAATCAAACGTATAGTAAAATACCTAAACAATTAATAATGCCAACTTAATTATTCTTTTTAAACAAGATGATATTAATTTGAACCATGTTTATGACGAACATGTAGGAAGTGATATGTCGTGGTCTCAATTTCGTGAAATGTGCGGACAAGTATGGAACATGCCGTTTGATTACTTAGTTATAAATAAAGATTGTAATAGAAATTCTGGATGTTATAGGAAAGATTTTGATACATTTATCATACCAGATTAACTAGATACATAAAGCATGGTATTTATATTAATAATTTATTACTTAAAATGGAACCTCATAGTTCGGACATGAAACATAAAATTAACGAAGAGAAATTATTTAAACAAAAAGTACTCCAATCTGCTGAAGCAGTAAGAAAAAAAGTTAAGCTCATTCGTGATGTTACATCAAACGATAATATAATGCTGGAAGCAATGTTGAAACCAATCACAGATCCCCTTAGTGAAATGGTAAAAAATAATAATAGTAATAATGATAACAACCTGAACATTAGGGGCACTGATTTTGATAATGATATGTTTAAATGGAACAAGTCGATAAAAACTTTGAAATATAGTCCTTCTGAAGATGGAATAATAGAAAGTTCAGATGATAAAACATTACGTAGAAAATCATCTGAATCTAAATTAAATTATAGTGAAAATGAGTTGAGTGACGGTGATCCTACGTCTCATGAAAGTGCCGACCAAAGTGATTCTGACACCACTAATAATGCTTCATTTAGAACGCTCGAATCGTACGCTTCTCCTCTCGAAGATCCTGCTTTGCCAAAACAATATTTTAACATGAATTTGGTGTACGTAATGAGGGTGGTAAGCTAATGTTTGGATCTTATCCGATTTCTGTGAATAATGATAAACTCATGATAGGCGGAGAAAGCTATTTTTTAACACAAGGCTTAAACGATTTATTGTTTAAGAAAGTACCTGACTTAAAATTAGTAACTGAAGATGATAAACGATCATATAAAACATTATTATTGAAAACGAATGCACATAGACGTGACTTCGATCCGAATAAGCCGATAAAAAGCAACAAGGGCACGAAATATTTATACGTTATAAAACCCCTTTTCAAGTTATCCAAGCAACGTACAGTAAGTGAAAAATTATATGTATCCGGTGAAGGTTTGCCATCAATGAAAAAAGTAAAAAGAGACATCTCATATGTGTATTGGGATGACCCAAACGAATTAGTAGAACGATTGAAACTGCTTATTGCATCGCGTGATGCTGGTAATACAGGGTTAGATAATGAAATCATATCTATGACTTTTTTTTCGGGTAGGTGAACAAAACGAACCACATCACTGTTCACATATTTTATTAGTAAAAATAGAATTAAAAGTAATTTGGATAATTTGAAACAATAAAATTGATGGTTAGATAATATAGTTTACCTACCAGTAGTATTCAAGCATTTCTCCAGGAAGTTACATTGATTTTTGCACTTTCACCTACTTCAACTGTCAACATCAACACACTATGTCGGACATCAACTCAATTCAAGGATCAATTGCGGAGCTCACTGAAACCTTGAATGCAAGGATGGCTGAGATGCAGAGTAATTTGGACAAAGCGGGCTCAAGCAACCCTGGGAGCGGTATTGAGGCAGTAGCGGCGGACTTCACTAGCTTCAAAGCATTTGTTTTGAACTCTCTCAATATACTCCAGAAGCAGGTGGAGCTCATCGCTCAACAGGTCGATCAAATAGAAATGCGATCTCGACGCAAGATGCTGGTCATCCATGGTGTTCCGGAGGCTGACAAAGAGGACACAACGGCCCTTGTAGTTGAACAGCTCAAAGCTGTTAAGGCTGACGTGGCTGCAAATGACATAAGGCGCAGCCACCGACTTGGCCGTCGCAGAGGCAGCAAACCCAGGGCTATTGTGGTGAAGTTCTGTGAGACTGCCGTCCGTGATAAAGTGTGGTTTGGTAAGGTGGCATTGAAAGGCTCCGGCGTAACGATAGCCGAGTTCTTGACCAAATCACGTCAGGAGACCTTCATGGCAGCTCGGGAGTGGTTTGGCGTCAGAAGATGTTGGACCTGGGACGGCGTTGTTCATGTCTTGGATGCGAGCGACGTGCGCAGGCGTGTGGTGAGCCTTGCAGAGCTTAAGGCGATTTCGGATGCGCTAGAGCAGCCTGTGACTCCGACCCCAAGCGTAGATGCTCCTCCCAAGGCAGATAATTGCAGCAAAGCCGAGAAACCGGAGAAACAGATAAAGCCCAGACGTGCGGCTGCCAAATTGAAGCCTTAGTATGTACATAGTGTAGCTTTCTTCTGTATTTGTTCGGGTTATACTGCTTGACGCTTTTCTATTTCGACGTGTAATCACTGTTATTTGTTGTATACCCTCTTTAATAGTCTCCCGTAAATATTATAAATTAATTCCAATAACTTCATTGCTAACATTAAATGTCACTTTGCTAAGTTCCAACTGACATTGACAGTTGACATGTGTGCTGACGGATGGCAGGTATAGTGTTGCCAACTGTTAAATTGCGGTCCGCTTTACCAAGTTAAATATTTCCTTATTAAATTACGTTCCGTTTTTCTTAGTTAATTATTTCCTTAGTTTTGTGATTTAACTTAATGCCTGTCGAATCTGAAGCCAACATGTATTTTTAAATTGAACTTCCGTTTCTTTATAAGTGTATTTCTTTCTTTATTTGCTGCTGGCGGGTAGATTGTGGAGTTTTTGTTTAGTTTTTACTGTATATATTTTTATATTTATTGAATATTAGTATACACTTATTATATACTTATTATATTTTTAACTTTATATATATTTTTCAGATGCCTTTCAGTGATAACAGTGGTCAGTATTTATCTTTTTCCTCCTAAGACAGTGTAAGTGAAGACAGTTTCCATAGTTTGCCTCCTTCGCTTCACGACTTTCTGAAATCTCAGTTTAATGATGTACCTAAAAAATTTAACGTTGTGCATTTAAATGCGCAAAGTATTCCTGCACATTACAGCGATATGTTACTCTCTTTTGACATTAAGAACATTCATGCTATTTTAATTTCCGAATCGTGGCTCAGACCAGCTTTGCCTTCAACGTCTTACTCTTTACCTGGTTTCAATTTAATTCGGCACGACCGCCTTGGAAGAGGTGGCGGTGGAGTTGCGATTTACCTTCGTTCTTACATCCCCTGTTCAATTGTTAATGTATCTGCCAGTTCTTCTACTTCTGATGCCGCAGAGGATATGTTTCTCGACGTTTCCCTCTCTCATTCCAAACTTTTACTTGGCGTTTTTTATTCCCCCTCCCTTCACGTTAATTACTTTGTTTCTCTTGAGAAACTTCTCGAAGACCTTATGCCTTCTTATAATCATCACATTCTTATGGGAGATCTAAATACGTGTCTTCTGAAGGATGACAGTCGATCCCGGCGCCTTACATCCCTGGTAGATGCATGCAATCTAACTATTCTCTCTTCAGACGCCACACACTATTTTCCAAATTGCTCGCCTTCTCTTCTTGATTTAACTTTAGTTTCTTCGACTTCTCATGTGTCTAAATTTGGACAATACTCCGCGGATGCCTTCTCATATCATGATCTGCTCTATCTCTCTTACAAAATTCGTCCTCCCAAATCTAAATCAAAAATTCTTTTGCAGCGCAATTTTAGTGGATTAAATGTGGAAAAGCTTCGAGATGACGCTTTAACAATCGATTGGAGCAGTATCGCTCGAGCGGGTTCGGTAGACGATCAAGTTTCTCTCTTTAATTCGCTCCTCATACAACTTTATGACGCTCATGCTCCTGTTCGTGCAATAAAAGTCAAGCATCTCCCTGCTCCTTGGCTCACTAAGGATATTAAAGCCCTTATAGAGAGGAAGAATCAATCTAAATCTAAGTATAAGGCTAACAACTCTGAGAAAAATAAACTTAAATATCATACCCTGCGCAATCGCTGTAGCACTATATGTCGAGATGCTCAGAGGCGTCATATTCACAGTTCTGTTGAAGATGGAAATCCAGCCAAAGTGTGGAAATTTTTGAAAGGTCTCGGAGTTGGCAAATCTCAACAGGCAACCAATTTAAACAATATTAGCGTTGACCAGCTTAACCAGCATTTTTCATCGTCCACCTGTTTCAGTGGTCCTAAGAAATCTAACTGACTTCATCATCTTTCATCACTTCCTGCCTTAGATTTCTCTTCTTTCTATTTTAGCCCTTTCTGTGAGAGTGATGTTAGGAAGGGTATATTGAATATCACTTCTAACGCCGTTGGTGTTGACTGTGTTAGCCGAAATATGATACTTCCTCTCCTTGATTTGTTTGTTCCTATTATCACCGGTATTCTGAATTTTTCCATTTCATCAAGTACTTTTCCCAGTCTGTGGAAGGATGCCAATATTATTCCTTTACCCAAAAAATCCAACCCCAGTTCCTTCTCTGACTATCGCCCCATCTCCATTCTTCCTTTCCTATCCAAAGTCCTCGAACGGCTAGTGCATCAGCAACTAACTTCCTTCCTGAATAGAAATGACCTCCTAAACCCATTTCAATCTGGTTTTCGTCCGGGCCACAGTACTACCTCGGCTCTTGTCAAGGTTACCGATGACATCCGTTTGGGTATGAATGACCAGAAGCTTACAGTTCTTGCACTTCTAGATTTCAGTAATGCCTTTAACACGGTCGATTTTGACATTTTGCTCGCGTTCTTACAGTCTCTTAACATATCGGCTGCAGCGATTGACTGGTTCCGCAGCTATTTGGTTGGTCGTCGGCAAAGAATAAAACTAGATTCTTCGTGTTCTTCCTGGTGCAGCACATCAGCTGGTGTTCCACAGGGTGGTGTGCTGTCTCCTCTTTTATTTTCTATCTTCATTAATTCCATAACTCTTGATCTCTCCTCTTCGTATCACCTCTATGCCGACGACCTTCAAATATATTCGCAGGGTATGCATAGCGATCTCAATTCAGTTATAGAAGCCACGAATCTTGATCTGCTCCGCATATCAAATTGGAGTCAAAATTACGGTTTAAAAGTAAACCCCCTAAAGTCACAGGTAATTGTGATGGGTAGCGCTAAACAAATCTCCAAAATTGACTTTCTCAGGCTCCCTCCGATAGTCTTCGATGGTATCCAAATTCCTTTTTCCAACCAAGTGAAAAATCTTGGCGTAATCATGGATCGTTGTCTATCATGGGTGCCTCAGGTGAGTGAAGTGAGCAGGAAGATGTTTGCTGCCATAGGGTCTCTCAGACGGCTCCGGAATTTCCTGCCAATTGCTACTAAAATTGCGCTTGCTCAGTCGTTACTTCTCCCCATTCTTGATTATGCAGATATCTCCTATTTAGACCTAACCGAGGAGCAACTTAATAAGCTTGAGCGTATTCAAAATGCCTGCATTCGGTTCATTTTCGGATTACGCAAATTCGACCATGTTTCTAGTTTTCGTTCTCAACTCAAATGGCTCCCTATCCGTCACCGCCGTAACTCTCACATACTTTCTTTACTCTTTTCTATACTTTTTAACCCTGCAACTCCCCGCTACCTCAAAGAGCGTTTCTCTTATCTTAATTCTATTAGATCCTCTCAAAAATTGCTCCTAAAAGTGCCATCTTCATCTTCCAAATTTTATAATTGCTCATTTACGTTCCAGGCCGTTCGTTTGTGGAATTCTCTCCCTCTCAACATAAAACGCGCGCAATCTATTGGTAGCTTTAAATCGCAACTTAAGGAATACTATTTATCTCTTCCTTAGGTTTTTAAGTTGACACTGTTGTTTCTTACTGTGTGTATTATATATGTATATATGTACGTATATGTATGTTTATTTTGTATTTATTTAAGTATGTATATTCATGTGAATGTGCTGTGTTATCTATTTCGTCTCTTTTGTTTCTATGCACCACCTACTGCTTATTGTTTTTCTCTAGTCTCCACTACCCAAAGGTTGTCTGGAAGAAATCGCTCATTAGCGATAAGACCGCCTGTTGTTACCTCTACCTAAATTTATCTAATTGTAAAATTTGTGCTTGTAACTGTATGAGGTGTGCAATAAAGAGTATTTATTATTATTATTATTATTATTTGTATCTCCTTTGAGAATCACGGGACTTTATATCCCGGTCTTTTGGTAGGCTTGCGTGGGGATACAGATCCAACACGCAGAGGCCCCTTGGAGAAATTTGCTATGTTATACACCTGCTAGAACCCATTCACGGGTACATTAATAGGTACCCGTGAACCGGTTCCAGCAGGAATTATGGCTATTGTAAATAAAATGGACAGAGTAATGGGCTATGGTATTGAAGTTAGGCTGGTCAAAGATTAGGCTATTGTAAAGAGGTCCGGACACCTGCCATAACAATTTTATTACATGTTATCGAGGCAGGCGGTGACTCGCCGCCGACTAGATGGGCCCCTGAAACTGCCGTCGCAAATACGACCAGGAGCAACATCGGTGTGAGCGGCTCAGGGTGTGGAGAGGTGTACACCGCTTTCTGCCAGTGACTGTAGGAAGCCCAGCCACTGTACCAACTCGCGACTTATGCAAATTTCACTTCCACCCAGCGAGCATATAGCTCTGACGGCTCCTCTCTGGACGGCCAACTAAGGCAAGCCAGAGCCGAGAGTCCTGCGGGTCCCCTTGGGGTCCACTCCGACCGACGAAGACACGCCGGAGACGGAGACCCTGACCGACTCTCTGGAGCACTCGGGTCCGCGGGGTCGTCACTCCCCGACAGCTCGCCACAAGCTGCCCTACGGGCTTATTATTATTATTATTATTACTATTATTGAAGAATTACGTGAAGCAAACAAATAATATATAAATGAATACTCTTTTTTTCTCACCAGTTGAAGTCTGACTTTCAAGTATAAAAATGAATGTAGACAAATTCGGTCACCATGTTCATAAACGCTTGCGTGTTGATGAAATCTCTGAGCTCAAGTACAAGGCTTTGCTTCGAACAGATGCAGGATACTTTGAAGGGAGTTTGCAATTGAAGGGAGTTGCGAAACCTTCATCACCTGATGATGCTGTTAACAAGCAGTACGTCGACGAATACATTCAAAACATGTACGAAAAGAAGTATATTGACTCTTTGTTTAACACAATAAATAATCAGATTCGTCAACTCGTAACTCAGTTAAAACTGAACTTTTACACGAAGAAGGAGATAGATGATATCTTTTCTTTAAATTAAATAATGATAGAACAACAAATAGTGAACGAGATCCATCGATCAGCGCGAAGAAATTTTAATCGACGATCTGTTGTACTAAAAGGAATTGATGATTTATGGCAAGCTGATTTGATCGATTTACAAAAGCTACATACGGTTAACAGAGGATATAAATATATTTTAACGGTTATTGATACATTTTCGAAGTATGCATGGTGTACACCTATTAGGTTTAAAACTAAAAGTGAAGTCAAAAATGCATTCGAACTAATAATAAAAACATCTAAACGAAGACCTAAAAATTTACAAACTGATCTAGGAAAAGAATTCTACAATCGTGAATTTGATTGCTATTTAAAATCATTAAAAGTAAATCATTACTCAACGTATTCAATTAAGAAAGCATCTATTGTGGAAAGGCTGATAAAAACACTTAAGTTCAAACTCTACAAATATTTTAGTTTAGTCGGTAACTATAAATGGGTTGGTACACCGTTAGACGATGTAGTAAAATCTTATAATCAAACCGTACATCGCACAACAAAATTTAAGCCTATTGATGTAAATTTTGTTAATGAAATTCAAGTATCAAAAAATATTGACAAATCGCACTCCAATTTGTGTTATAAATTGAATAAATTCAGTTTAGGAGATTGCGTACGCATAAGCAAGTATAAAAGCGTCTTTCATAAAGGTTATACACCTAATTGGTCAACAGAACTTTTCACTATTAAACATGTGAATCGCACTCACCCTGTTACATATCACCTTCAAGACCAGCGTAGAAACCCTATACTCGGTACATTTTATGAAGAAGAACTTTTGAAAACCAACCACCCAAACGTCTATCTGATAGAAAAGGTTATTAAAAAGAAGGGTAGAAAGTTGTATGTTAAATGGTTAGGGCTTAGTGATAGCGAAAACAGTTGGATTGATAAAAATGCAGTTGTTTAGTTATATTTATATACTTTCTCTTCAATGACAGTGTTATTATCTTACGGGATATGAAGGGAAGAGGACTCTTAAACAGCGCTATTAATATTTTGCCATTTGAATTACACTTACCTGGTTATAACTATTGTGGTCTGGGAACAAAATTGCACAAAAGGTTACAAAGAGGCGATAAAGGAATTAATACCCTAGATAATGCGTGTATGAAACACGACATAGCATATGATAGATATTCTGGTTTAGCTGATAGACATCGTGCTGATTTAGAACTATACGAAATGGCCAAACAAAGAAGAAAATCGAAAGATGCAGGAATGGGAGAAAAAATTGCTTCGTGGCTAGTAAGCAAAGTGATGAAATCTAAAATAAAGGCAGGTGCTGGTATAAAACCGTTTAAACGTTTTGTGTCTAAGATACGTACTGAATTAAAAAAGAAATCAACAACAAAAGGTTGTAATATAATTGATCGCGCACTTATTGCCGCAAAAAAAGTTTTTAATACCAACGCTAAGGTGCGGATACCTCATCTTATACCACTCCCAAAAACTGGAGGCTTCTTACCGTTGATACCTATTTTTGCTGGGTTGTCTGCGTTGGGATCATTAGCGGGAGGAGCTGCAGGAATTGCTAAAGCTGTAGGTGATTACAAAGCTGCCAGAAAAAGTCTAGCTGAATCAACGAGACATAACAAAATGATGGAATCTGTTGCATTAGGAAAAGGATTACACATTAAGCCATATAAAAATGGGAAAGGAATATGTTTCAAAATTTCAAAAAACTGAATGAGAGGTTACCCAGGCGCGCTCTTTCAAATATTGACATTTTAAAACACTCCTCTGATATTCCCCATTTTCGAGGAGTTTATATGAGAGACAGTTTACCAAAGAGTCCTAAAAAAGTAGAATGTGGAATTGTTAATTTGGATAGTTCTAAAAACAGGGGCACACACTGGGTAGCCTACGTAAAAGATGGCAATTATTGTGAATATTTTAATAGTTATGGAGACCTTCCACCTCCTCTAGAAATAAAGAAATATTTAAAAAAATACGATATTTACTATAATTATGACACGTACCAAAAGTTTAATACTGTCAATTGTGGTCATTTATGTCTAAAGTACTTAAAACAATATTGGTACAACCTTTAAATACCCTCTCACAATAAACAGTTTATCATTCTCACGATGTCTTTCACTTTATCTATAACTGGTACGTCCTCTACCCTGATAACAAACCATTCACCAGCTCTTCAACTGGATGGTGAATATGAGTGTGGACTGTTATATATATATCAACGTTTAATTCTATACCCAACATACACAACAGAAATAATAAGTTCTATTATGGTAAAAACAAAGTAATTAAAATTCCAGAAGGATCATATGAACTTCAAGATATTAGCGATTACCTCAAAGAACATATTCAAGGAGACTGATTTACACTAACATGCAATAATAATACCTTAAAGACATCTATTTTATGCTCAGAAAATATTCATTTTGGTAAAGAAAGTTCTATCGGCAGTTTACTTGGTTTCGGCTTAGAATCCATTCAAGCAAATATATTAACAGAATCCCCTTATCCGGTCTCCATTCTGTCAACAACTGTAGTCCGCATTGAATGTGACATAGTGAGCGGATCATTCGTTGACGGAAAACCTAGTCATATTATTCACGAGTTTGTACCAAACGTGCCACCTGGTTATCGGATTATAGAAACACCAAAGAACGTCATATATTTCCCTGTAACCCAAAACAGCATAAATTCAATTACGATAAGAATTTTACACGTTAACAGTAACCTAGTTAATTTACGAGGCGAAGAAATTCAAATATATTTACACCTGAGAAAAAAATGATAGACTTCAATAAAACTCCAGTCCCTCTTAAAAACATCACTAGTACTCATCAAGCAATCACGAAAAGAAGACCTAAAGTGAAACTTACAAAGCAAAATAAGCAATTACTCCAAAGCATAGGTCTAATAAAATGAGTATATTAAACTTAACAGAACCTTTTGTCTTTGACAACACAATTGTGTTGTCTTTTGTCTTTGACAACACAAGAGCTTTGAATATCATTCTTATAAGCCGTACGTAACAAGTTTTAACTTTAACGATGAAATACGTATACCCATTAACCAACAAGATCTATACGTACTACCGTCAGCAAGTTCTTTATACATAGAGGGTACTATAGCCGCATTCAATAGAGAAACAAAAGCAGGGGTTAAAAGTATTCTTTTTACAAATAACCCCATACTTCATCTATTTCAAGATATTCGATATGAATTAAATGGAATTGAAATTGACAAAATTAAAAACGCAGGTGTTACAACAACTATGAAATCTTTTGTATCTATGAGTGAATTGGAAGCATCCATGTCTAAGATATGGGGATTTGATGTCAACGGTACAAAAAACACGACAGGTACATTTTCTGTGTCGGTACCTTTAAACAAAATTCTCGGGTTTGCTGAGGATTATAACAAAATCATAATTAATTGCAAACATGAACTTATTCTCTTAAGATCCAATACTAATCTGAATAGCGTTAAACTAAATGCGAATGAATACATAGATAATATTACTATATCTAAAATAGTATGGCGCATGCCTCATGTTAAGGTGTCTGATCGAGAACGATTAAACTTACTTAAATGTTTGGAAAAAGATCGTGCCATTCAGATAGCATTTAGGACTTGGGATTTGTATGAATATCCACTATTGCCTGAAACATCAAAACATTCTTGGTCTATCAAAACTTCATCTCAAATTGAAAAGCCTCGTTACATTATAATCGGAATGAAAAAATGTTGCTGATAAAGACATAACACACTTTGATCACTGTAATTTGAGAGATATTAAGGTTTTCTTGAATTCAATCTACTTTCCGTACGAAAGTTTTGATGCCAGTTTCTCGGCTGGAAAGTTTGCTATATTATACGAACAGTATGCAAAATTTCAGCAGTCTTATTATAACCGTCTACAAGCGCCGTTGCTAAGTCCTCAAGTTTTTAAAGATATAGCTCCTCTATTTGTTATCAACTGTTCTCGTCAAAACGAAACCTTGAAAACCGGTTCGGTAGATGTGAGAGTTGAATTGAATTGTGAATCAGATATACCAAAGAACACCGCAGCTTACTGTCTGATTTTAAATGATAGTATATTTGAATATAAACCTTTAAGTAATATTACGAAAAAAGTATCGTAATGCAGCATATATTTGTAGACCTGCAGGGGTTTAAAACAAAAGAAAACGAATTTATTGTCAAAGAATTTGCATACAGTACTCGGGAATACACTCAAGTGTTCTTAATAAAACCTCCTTTTCCATTTTCTAAATTAACTGAAACTGAAAAAAGGCAAGTCACGTGGTTAGAAAAGAATTATTCCATTTTGTGGTGTGAGGGATACATAGATTATATACAGTTTAAAAAACTAATTGGTAACCATATAAAAGATAAGACGATCTATGTTAAAGGGATGGAGAAAGTTAAATGGGTAAAAGAATTATATCCGAACTGTACTGTTTTAGATTTAGGTGAAAAAGACATACCTAATTTCCAAGAGCTATATAAAAAATATTGTTCTAATGAATGTGTTTTCAATTGTGTGTATCATAAAAAGTATTGTGCATTAAAAAATGTTTTATGTCTAAAAAAATTGTATTTCGATACTATTGTGTCTGCGCAAAATTAATGATATTCATTAAATTAGAAATAAGTTTAACTAGTTCGGTATTAAGTTTTAATGATAGTAAATAAAAGTTTTTAATCAAAGACATGAATTTTTATTTATTTTATGCATACATACATCTTTAACCTTGTAGTTCACAATAAACTCAGAAATTTTCCTGTAACATTGATTTAGATATTTGATTTATTAAACTGAATGCCGAATCCACAACTTTGTCCATCGGTTCGCGTGCTATATATTGAGCACTAAATATCATATTTTCTTCATCATCACTCTCTGTCGAGGTTTCCTGCTCATTGCATAAGTTGATGATTTTGATTTGTATCATGCGGGGTCCGTCAGTTACTGATTTTCGACATTTTACAAAAGTAGCGGTTGATTTTAATTTTCGTTTTGGGGCACGCTGTTTATTTTTTAATTTCTTTTTGATTAGTGTTTCTTTTGATGATGGCGCTGTAATGGTCACGTCATGTTTGTTAGCAAGTTCTGGATAAGCCGCTTCAAAGGTCTGAGTGTTCCACTCTTGAGCATGTGGGAAGGGATCCTCAGGGTCACAATGTTCGCACATGTTAAAATCTGTAACAGGATAACATAACATAAACATAACCATAAATACTCTATATTGCATACCTCAAATAACGAAACGTACAAAATAGAAGTTACAAACATTAAAAGTAGAGGTAAAACAATTAGGATATTATCATGAATAGAAAGAAAAGAAAGAAAGAAAATACCTTTGATAAAGATATTAATCTAATTAACTCATATTAGATCAACCTTTAATAATATCCTTTAATATCTAGTAAAAGTAGTAAAATTATCGACTTAAAATAAAATAACATTAATTTAAAATAATTATCGACTTACTTGAATGCGTGCTTCGTATTGTGACAAATTAATAAATGAACATCGTAACAATATAGGTAATTGCTAGTATTGCGTTTTTCGATAATGTTGCTGACCTGCTATTATCAACGTACGCACGCGCCAAGAAATGAGACTTCATTCAGTTGCGCAATATAAACACGTTAGGTAGGTAAGCTTTTTGTTACTTGTCAGCATTAGGCGGTTCATCGAACTATGCAAAAGAAGTAGGTCACATGAAAGACCCGTGTCCATATTTGATGAAGAAAATTAAAACTTGTAGTCATTAGTTAAGGCCCATTGAATCATTATGCATACTATGGTAAGCATACGATCCACATTATGGTAAGCGATCACCATAGCCTATGAATGCGATCTACACCAAGTGATAGTTAATCACAGAGCGCACTTGCACCTAATATTTTAGATATTATGATATATAACTTTTGAATTTCCTTAAAAGAAAATGCACTTACATCAGTCTGCTTTTAGGTATACCTGTTGTAACAAAAATACTGGTCATCCGTTTAAAAGCGTTTTCACTATCTTGCCGTATTCTGATAAGGAAACATTTTTAAAGCAAAATAATATTGCTGAAGACTTAAACGGATGGCTAGTATTTCTGGAAGAACCTGTAGAATTCAAAAGATATAGGGATTGTGGAAGAAAAAATAAACAGAACACAGATTTTAATAAGTTTATTATATAAAATAAAAGCACACATTAATGGACGTATAAAATACAGACTTATGTTATTATACGTTTTACATTTTTTACCTATGCATATCGTTAAAATAAAGGGTAATATTTTCCATCAGGTAACTAATTTTAATAACAATTTGAAATACTTACAAAACAAATACAATACAAAGAGTACATTAAGTATTCCTAGCAACAGCATATCATACCAATACCTACTTGTAGTTAAAATTATTTCCTTGTTTGCTCAGGATGAAAGATCTACAAAAAAGAACTATTACCCCATGCCATGGTTGAAATTTTGTCTGATAAAATGAGTCGTTTATCATCTTTGTTACATAAGGCAACTTTTTTGACCGTTTGAGTGAAGATCTCATGTTTGATAGTTTTAAATAAAATATTTTTTTTTCGAATGATTTTATCATTTAACAGTACGTCTTTATAATTAGCCAGAGTCAAATCTTTGATGGCACCAGTTTTGGTACCTTTTGCTTTTTTTATGAAACTTTTTTTTTCGTATCTACTAGTAATGCAGTACAGCTTGCTCCTCAAGCCAACATACTCGGTTATTAATGCTCCTTCTAATTCATCTTTGAATAGACCTGGAATCTTTTTGTTAAGCAAAGGAATCTGGAAAACATTCGAAGGGCTGTAATTACTAGTGTCAAAAAAATCTAAGAAATGATTTTTTAAATCGCTGTAAAAGTCTGTAGTTTTAATTTCATAAATAAAACTGTCAGTGTCAGTATAACAAAGACGAACGCGATCACCATAGTGGGGCTTTATAACCGAATAGTGAAATTTATACATATGGTTTTTGGACAGTTCTAATACTGAGAATCCTATGTAAATGGGTTTATCCAATACAACCCTTTCTGGTTTCATTTGTATGGCTACCAAGCTGTCAGTAAGCACTGTGGCGCTATGAAAATTAGGTCTTGCTATTAAAGTACCGGCAGAAGTAACCTTTTTAGTGCTGTTTCGTTCGTCATGCCATTGGTTGACCAATTTTACGTCTACACGTCGTTCACTATCTTCGAGAGTTTTTCCAAATACCGAATTGTTCATTAATTTAAAAAGGTCCTGTTGAAATTTGGTTTTCGCATTTTTCCGTAACTCAGTATTTAAGTCCATGTATTCCTTTAGAAAGCAATTTTGTCGAAACGTAAGTACACGGTGTATTTTATTAATAACCAAACCGTTCCTTAGGCATGTTTTTAAATGCACGTAATGAATAACGTACTCATATTTATCGAACAAATTAGGAATTAATTTCGTAGTTTTTCCTCCCGGGGGAACAAACTTTTCTGCACAAAAAGGATAATCGTTGTGAGTACGATGTAAAGACGAGGGATAGAGCAAATTGACCTCCAGTATATATCCAAATTCAGCTTCGTCAGAAACCGACATAATATCTAATTGGGAAATTTCATTGTTATCCAAAAAACGGAAATCTGACACGGGCAGCGGTTGTGACATTGCATACCCATACAAATTATTAGCATCGATGTATACCAGAAACGAATCAGGTAATTTGTCATCATAAGTTTTCATATACCTATTATTTGCAAAGGAATGTCTAGTTGAACACATACAAATCCCTCCTCGAATCCCTTTTTGAATGAAGCGAATGATTTCTAGTTCTGATATTAGCTCTAATTTGATACCTGTCTTTAACAACATTGCATCGAATGAAAGACTGGGTGATGTTAAATAGAACGCTGGATCTAAACGATAGCTAACCTTACAGCTTTTCCGAAAATTTTCAAAGATGTCTGATAAAAGTAACACGTCCGTTTTAAGGTATAGATCAGTGTATTCACCCAGATTTTTTATATCAAATGTACGCCATACAGTTTGCGCATGCTTATAATCTTCATCACTTATTTCCTCTGAGGTTAATGAGTTATAAAATAAATCCGGTGAAGGCAATTCAGTCTCGGTAAACGTGTCCCAACATGTTATGTAGTCATAAGGATAAACACCTTTTCTAGTCAATAAGTTAAATTTAGTTTCATCAGAAAAAAACACTCTTAAGTGAAAAAAGTCTGACCTATATAGACCCTTCGCTAATTTTTCTAAACTAGTATCTAAGAATTTAAATGAATCTACAAATCGTATTCGCACATACTGATCGTCATGCATCTTTAAAAACTTACTAAAGGATATATAGTTTTCCTTATTCGTCGGAATTATTTGCACAGAACCTGGACCTTTGCTTAACTCCTTTATAAACAAGTGCGCATAATATCCTGCTAAGTTATGAAAGAATACGGGAATAAATTTTGGAACACTATAACGTAAGTTACAATATTGATGAGCGGCACCTCGATATAAACCAGTCAAGTGACAGTGATCTCTTATTTTATCGCCAAATAATGCCTTCTGGCAAATGTGGCATTTATGAGCATTTTTGTGGGCTAAAGCATTTGCTTCTGTAAAAAGCATAGGCACTTCTTTACGTAATATTTTATAAATATCTTCAACATGTCTGTATAAATATTTTAAGAATTTAGAAACACAGTCAGGTCCCCTGTATTGAATAAAACGATTTAAGCTTTGATCATAAGAGCACACTATATTATAGGCAAAAGCTGCTGGTATATGCATTTGTTTATTTAAAGTAAAACTCTCAGGAGGTTCCTTTTCAGGCTCGCATGATTGAAATGGCCTTAGAATTGTTTCAAAGTCGCTATAAATTACAAAAGGGACATCATAATGACGCTCATAATTTTTAAATTGAAGATATGAACCTTTTTCTGGGAGTACAGTGGCAATGCCACCACAGGTATGACTCTCAAACTTGTCTAGTGTCGGAAAAAATAAGAGGCAATCTTCACAAAAGTAAAGTTTGCCATGATGTTTAGTTATTTGCGAACGAACCAAGCGTGACAAATTATTTATTAAAACGTAGTGTGATTTATTTTCCTTCTCAATTAAAAGTAAATTAATTTTTTTACTTCGTTTGTATTTGGATCTATAAAGAGGACCTGCAACTGTACGGTTGTCTATTAAAGAATACACATTGATGCTTAAATCCACATTGTTCCGCTCAAACGTGCAAATATCTGCGAAAGTCATAGGAAAACTGAGGCCATCAATATTCAGCACATCTTTGAAGGGTGGGTATGAAGTCGTACGCTCTTTATGTTTTTTAGTTGGATAAAGCGCCGCAACAATACTCCACAGAAACAATAATCATCTTTATTCTGTATGTTAACGCAAGCTTTCTTGTTTTTAATAGGCTTAGGTAAATCTATGTAAGAAGATCCTTTCAGGAGTTGGTATTTATTAATATTAATCTCAAAATACAAATTGGATAAGAAAGTCCATCCACTATCACGTTCTTCAAAGTCCTCAATCCTCTTTTTCAAGTCGTTTACCACTTTTTGGTACAACTCAGAAAATGTATAATTTTGATGTACTGTAAAGTTTTTTGTTGTAAACGACTTCGTTTCCTCTCTGTTGTCTTTAAATAAAAGAAACTTTCCAAAATACTCAAAGTTGATTTTTAAACACACGTGCTTTATCAGACAATCTTTTATAATGTTTTCTAGTTTAGATGTTAAATTATCTAAAAACAGTTCAGGTATAGCAAATTCTAATTCTTCAGCCCCAAAAACTCTATAAGATGATATACGACCCTTAAACGCAGACGAAATTTCAATCACGCCATCAGTTAGTGCTGCTAACGAGTTATTTTTGTGTTGTGTACTTCTAAAATGACCTACCCATTTATTTCTCTGAACTTTGATTGAACAAGCACAGCAAAAAGGCATTTTGGTTCAATTTATCTAAAACTGCGAATACAACACTAAAATACCTATTTATTTAAAGTAAGTGTATGTCTAGATATTGGTTTATTTAATCGTATGGCTACATGGTCGCTTACAATATTAGAGAAATTTACTTAATCAAACTATAATCTTAAATCTAGGTCTTTCACCCAACGGGCTGCGTTCACATCAGGGGAGAACAAGTCCAGGGAGTCCCCGGCGTATTTCCTCTTTGGGCAATCGTAAATAATGTGGTGTATGGATTGAACGGGTGCTCCGCAATCGCACTCTGGTGAATTTCTCCAGCCCCACTTGAACATGTGTTCTCCGCAGCGGCCATGCTCGGTTCTGAGTCTATTAAGCTGGCACCAATCCCGTCTGGAGGCAGAAAAGCCCAATGGCTTTTGAGTGGGGTCATAGTTATATACAGAGGCCCTGGGCGGATTTGCCTTCCATTCGACTTTCCATGTTTCGTTTATGTCGAAAGGCTTCTGCATCAGGTATTGCGCTGTATTGTAGGGTGGAAGTCGGGATTTCAAGCGGTGGCGAGGCGGATACAGAAATTCCTGATAGACCGGTAGGTTTAGGTTGTGGGAAATTTTTCTTGCTTCCCTCAGCAGAGCCTGTTGTCTTCTAAGATGTGGAGGAGGTATGTGGCTTAGTGCTGGCAGCCATTGGACGGGAGTCGACTGTATGGCACCTGATATGCAGCGCATAGTTTTGCGCAGCTGTACGTCTACCTTTTCCGTGTGAACGCTGTTAAGCCAAACCGGGGCGCAATATTCACCTGCGGAATATACAAGGCTAAGCCCAGTTGTGCGTAGTACATCTGCGCTAGCTCCCCAAGACGTGGCTGTAAGCTTATGAAGGATATTATTGCGAGTTGCTAATTTCTTACTCAGCTTGCTTAGATGGGTACGGTATGTGAGCGAGCGGTCTAGGGTGATGCCAAGATACTTAGGTTGTGGGTTGTATCCTAGGGCTCTGCCGTCGAAGATGACCTTGGGGCTGTATGTGGCCATTTGATTGTGAAGGTGAAAGGTCGATACTTCAGTCTTGCTGGCGTTTGGTACTAGTCTCCACATCTTTAGATAGTTGTTAATCTTCATCAAGTCATTTGTGAGCTGTCCCTCGGAAACTTTAAAAGTTTGATGCTGATATGTGAGAGCAATGTCGTCAGCATACATAAACTTTCTGGAATTTGTGTTTGGAAGGTCGTGTGTGTAAAGGTTAAAGAGTAACGGCGCCAAAGTTGATCCCTGAGGGAGACCATTTTGTAACTTTCTGACTCGGCTCTGATTGTCCCCTAGGTGAACAACGAACTCGCGATTGCTGAGCATGTTATTGATTAAGCTCGTGATTCGTTGGCAGGGCACGGCTTTCATCAGCTTAAAAAGCAACCCATGTCGCCATACAGTATCATAAGCTGCAGACAGGTCCACGAAGACAGCTACAGTTTTTAGTTGATTTTGAAACCCGGCTTCTATATGTGAAGTAAGAGAAAGGACTTGATCAACGCAATTACGACCGCTTCTGAATCCTGCCTGCTCCACCGGGACAATGCTGTCTATGAGTGGACCTATCCTTTGAGCCAGTAGTTTTTCCAGTAATTTGTAGACGCAGCTAAGTAAGGCGACTGGTCTGTAACTTTTTGGGTCATCAGCCGGCTTTTCGGGCTTGAGAATAGCAATCACTTTTGCAAAGTTAAAGGATGAAGGTAGTTTATTCCTCGTCAGTATATCCGAAAAGAAAGCTGCTAGCCATTTAATACACTTAGGACCCAGGTTCTTAATAAACTCATTGTATATGCCATCCTGCCCAGCTGCTTTACCGAGAGCAAGTTGCTTGATAGCGATTATTGTTTCATCAACTGTAAACGGCTTAGAGAGGTTTTCGTCAACTGGTAGGCTCTCCTTGAGGATTAAGGCATGTTTCTTGATATTTTTAGTGGCTACGCGGTCTCCCCTTACTCGTGACGTCTCCAAAATGCGATTTGCTATAGAGTCTGTCAACTTTTGAGAGCCGTTGTGATTTTTCATCCCACACTTTCCTGTCAGTTTATTGAGGACTCTCCACGCTTTTCTACTCGATGTTTTAAAATTCATGTTTTCAACGTTAGCTATCCATTTGTTCTTCCGCTCCGCATCCAGTGACTGAAGGAGGTCGCGGCCTATCTCCTGGTTGCCGGAATTTTTGTACTGTTGGTAAAGTTTCTCGCTATTACTGGACCAACCGGGGACGTAGATTTTTCTAAAGCCTTGGGGTATATACTTTTTGGCAATTGCGGTTACCAGGCCTATAAACCTCTCATAATTTTCAGCTTTCGGCGGGATCCACCTGATAGATGCGTCCATGTTTGTAGTAAAGCCATGCCACTTTGCCTTTTGAAAATTCCATCTTGGTAGTGGCATGGACTGGACTAACGGGATTTGGTGACCAACCTCTATCAAAGCTGGGCGATGTTGACTATTAGGGAAATTAGCAAGAATTTTTCTTGTGGTGGGAAGAGATGCGCCAAGAGTATCGTGTGAGACAAAGGCTAAATCTGGGTTGTAATCCTTTCCCCATCTCGCCGATTTAAATGAACCTTTGTCTTTGGCATTAAAGACTAGTAGATAATTATTGTCCTCCGCCCACTGGTTAAGCGAGATGCCATTGGAGTCATTCGAGTTGTAACGCCATGACGTGTGATGGCTATTGAAGTCGCCAGCATAAACACAAGGATGCGGTAAAATTGGCAGACAATCTTCCCATGAATTAGCAGGAGGTTTGTAGATATTTGCTAAGGTAAGTTCCTGTATTTTAATAACCGAGATGTAAAAGTTTGGGTTAGGTATTTGCGGTAACACCGTAACATTCGGCACGCCCTGTTTAGCATAAGTGGCTATTCCATATTTTGGGTGGTTTTGTGCATCGACCAGATTATACCCCGGGATTATTCCCCTTGACTCCAAGTTTTGTTCATCCCTGGTGTGTGTCTCCTGAAGTAGTAAAATATCAACGTTGTGTTTCGTCAAGATTTTGTGCAAGACTTCGCACTTTGCCAGGCTGATTCCTTCAATGTTAAGCTGGCATATACGTAAGCTAGGCCCAATAGTGATTTTTGAAGAGCTATCATCATTGTATGCATCCATTATAGTATACTCGTAGTATTCTCATTCGACGATTGCAGCGACTCGGTTCTCTTGCTGTGAGGTTGATCGATTAGCAACAGGTACAGCAGCCGAAAGGTTGTTACTCGTTTAGCGCCACCCGGGGGACACGTGCAGGGTGTAAAGTGGCAATTCCTGCGGACGTGAGTAACTAGATATTGGTTAAAAAGGCGTTACCTGGATACATTTAAAAAATAAACAACTTAAAAAGTACTCATATGAAGTATCTTCAAAAAACTAAACGAAATTTTTAAGCTTTTTTGTTGCGAAAAATGTAACATCAGCTTCGTCAAAGAGCGTTTTTAAATGCTTTGTTAGTTTTTGAAGATACTCCCACTGAGGAGTGCCTGTATTAATTTGAGCTTTAATTGCCAGAAGGGCCTTTTTCCACTTTTGTTCCGCTAACTCACTGCGTATATCGGCGGTGTTGTATATTCGCAGCTCCACGAAAAACTCTCCTTCAAGGTCGATAGCACGACGTGTCAATCCATCAGCCACGCGTTGAGTTATAGACGAGCGCAGTTGGTCCGGTACTGGATAATTCTTTGCCACCGACTCGTCCTCGGGAAATAGCTCGAAGACATCAAACGGGTTGCTGGCTGCTTTTTTCTTTGATGCCTCGTTGGTAGTCCTGTTAAAAAAAACAATAAAATATGATGCAAAACAATATAACCGGTTACATAGGTGTTACAACATATTGGATAAATATACATTCTAAATTTGTAACATACCGGTTCGATTTTGACTGGCGGGGTTTCTTGGTTTTTTTGGGTGCAGCGTCAACTTCTTCCCACTCGTGTTCCGAATCAGACCTGAAAATATTTTCATAAATTATAACTATATATTCATAATATAAATAAAACAAAACGTAGGTAATAACCACCATTAGAGTGGATATTAGATGCCTACAATACGTTTATCATAATAAATTAAATGTACCTATTAGCAGCATTAGACTTCCTTTTCTGTACTGGTTTTTTTACTTTTGCGTCTCCCGCCTGGTTGTTTACGACTGCAATGGGTTCAAACTCGGAGTCAGACCTAAAAATTTAATTAAATATTCATTAAAACCTTGAACAGGATCAGATAGTATGATAATGTATAAAAGACAAAATAAAACACTTACTTACATGGTATATGTATATGTTATTAAAGGTCGTGGAGAGAACTTATTAGGAGACGTAACAACGAAGACGCACGTAATGTTCACGACAGTAATAGAAGACACAAAGAAATATACAATTAGAACGATGGCTATAGCGGTTTATTGATGATTTTACTAAACGAATCAGGATTGTCACAGTCCACATTTCATTAGCAATTATAATTAAAGGTAGTAATTATAATAACAAAGCAAAACTTCAAAGGCAACCTCTTTAGATATAAGTATATAGGTACAGGGTGTCTGGAAGAGATCGTTCTATAGCGAAAAGACTACCTGTTGCTAACTTAATATATGTTATTACATTATTATTGTAATTATTCTCATTTTGGTTTAATGAAGAAATTTACATACTTACAGTATGTATACTTAGATTATATAAGTTAAACGTTTGACATGAAAACAGGATTTAAAAACTTATGTTATACGCATCGATAAAAGATCCGAACGATGAATAAAGAGATTTAGTGAGTATCCCAGTCATGATAATATTGTGTCAAATAAATAATAATTATCCCTCATAGATTTTTATATTACTTAACTAAATGACCGTATAATGTATATGTCGACAACCCTATATTTATGCCAATGCTATGCTAACCCAGGTATTGTATAACAAATTAATTACATCCGTTTACAATTACGAAATCATAAAAATTGTTTTTATCAATTTGCGCAATCGAAGCCAATAAAATATATGACATTGCATTTCATAACACCAACAATGACAACCGGTTTAGCGCAGTGTTCCTGCCTATGAGGTTCAGGGTTCGAATCTCGACCATGGCAATATTTGTTTGGCGAGCATAAATATTTTTCTGAGTCTTCGATGTTTTCTATTTCCTAGAAACATAAAGTACCTGGATGACCAGATGATTTTTTGACGTTTTCTAAAAATTAAACCTAGCTAGATCGATTTACCGCTCCCGGAACCCTCTGCATACAAAATTTCATGAAAATCGTTGGATCCGCTTCCGAGATTCAGATTATGCATATAAAAGGTATTAGATAGTTCGAAGTCTTTATAGAATAATTATTTGCATGCATACCAAGAGCGCCCTCTATGTATGCAGGTGAGGATTAACGTTAGCGTTAATAAGCATGCAGACATTGATCGATTAAATGAGTTCATTTTATTGCGTACTTACTAAATGTTATTTAAGTTTAACGCAATGCCGTTTGATGGCACCACATTACTATGGAACCAAAGGTGGCATCTATTGAAATTTGTGCAAACTAACATGCAAACTAGCACGATGTCTGTGAAGTAGGTAATTGACGAAGTAGCTGGTACCAATGACTCACCAATAGAGTTCGCAGTAAAACTTCCTTGGTAAGAAATATGATCTGGCTAATCTGATTATATTGCAAAGTGCATTTAAATACGATTTTATGAATATTTGTAATTTTTTACTTTTACTGTTTTATTTTAAAGTGCACAATTGCATGTCTTAGTTATTCAATAGGTGTCATGCGCGTCATTTATTATATCCAATCGGAACCCTTGGTCTACAACGCACTATTAAATTTTTTTATGTTGCTTCTTATAAATAAACGCTATGATGCCTAGGTTGTCGGATTGTTGACGACCGAACATCCCAACACGTAAATCACGCTTTGGCCTGGCCAGCCAGAGAATGTAGTGTTGATTCAGATAATTAGGGAAACTCTGTATATACGCGGTCGATATATATGGATTTCCATGCCTGGAGAGGATTGTACTCAAGCACGTAAAACGCAACCTTACGCCGGGGTTTCGCACCTTGGAGGTTCATTCATGTTCTGTGACGCTGACGAGCCGATCAGTCATGTTGTGTCAAACGCCATAGTCAACCGAGCAGTAGCTTGGAGCGCTATGTGGGCTTACGCCTGGGTTCAGTACCTGGGAGTCCTTGCAAACAACCTAAGACTGGCCAACTTGGGATGTGTTGTGTAGCGTTAAGCTTTTGCTATTTTGATTACCTACATTCTAGTTGTTTCTGATCCTAAGGAAACAAAGCAGTCGTAAAATGCATTTCGAAACTACTTGAATATCTATATATAGCCGAATGAATGTATAAAATTGCATCAAGCAAAATACGAAAACATATCGCTGAGAAAATGCAAATTCTGACTCACCGAAACGCGATGTCTCGTTAGTAAACCGCATTCCGCCGTTCGATGGTCAGTTTATTATGATGATCCAACAAACCATACGGGGAAGTCTATACCTAGATGTTAAACGTTTCCAACCCCTTTCTAGATTGCAAGGGCTAGGATATATTTGGGAGTTTAGACCTATGGAATGAGTTAGAGCGAGAATCGCTCGAAACGAAATGGAATAGGGCTAAACTTCCCAAATATATACTACTAGCGGGCGGCTAGCGGACAACCGTTTCACCGGGTTTCCCTGGCCCCCATGACAAGGAACCACGCTTGAAGCACCCAAGCAAGGTAACATGCCTATGTAAGACCAAGGGAAGTCGGAATAAGGGGTCAAGGGGGGGGGGGGGTAAGGGGTCGGGGTAAGGGGTGGTGTGTTTGCTTTGCATTACTACCAACTTGTAATGAGATTGATATGTTGTTGTTTGATGTAACTACATAGTCATAGATTCTAAACTAGTATTCCAAAACTTGTATAGAACGCTCCGCCAACAAACTGTTCTACAGTTTGGCGAAATTATGCATTTATATTATGTACATGTTTTTCTTGGTAAAAAAAAAAAAAAAAAAAAAAAAAATTAAGCTGATCGGAAAGGGGACGGGTTTTCACGCACTCAACCTGAACACATCAACAAGGAAGGATGCTTTGCGGCCAACTACAACGCGAAGGTGGTTGCCGACCAGACGAGTCCTTAGGACTAGAGAGATGAGACCGTCCTTTATAGAACTCTACCGCCAGCTAATGTACAGTGATTTAAAAATTACATAGGGCCACTGACAAACCCCACAACCCGAAGGAATTGTGTTGACCATTTAGCACTACCCAGGGGTCACGTGTAGGGTATCTAGAGTCAAGAAACACAAGTGTTTCGCCTACGAACGCGGTCAACTATAACCCCCTAATAAATGATTGTATTTTTTGCAGTAAATATTCCTATGAATTATAAAAATCAACAATACCTCGTCTATAAAAGAATGTAGGAGTCGTAAATGATGTTGATACTCTTTGTATAGGCGTAGTTTCTGGTAGACGAAGTCGGAATGTAGCCAAGGTTGCATGATGCGCTTAGCAAGTATCTGTGTGCACTCGTCTATGGCGGACAGAAAGAAGGAGTGGTCCGTCTTCTCTTGCGTATTGATTTCGACGTTTAGAGCAGTTTCTGGAAAGTTGAGAAAGATAGTTGGTAATTTCATTTGTTACTATGGGTGCCTGTGCCATTCTCATGCTATAAAATGGAGCATATGTACGCTCTTAAAATAGGCGCCTGCGGCGCCTTTAATACTATGAAATCGGGTGATACCCGACATACAGAGCGCGCTCTTACTAAGGGCTCCCTTATGCTACAAATGAAGCGTACTTTGCGCGCATTTGCTCTGGACATCTGCGGCGCCCTTATACCATAATGTCGGGTGAAACCCGACATGAAGAGCCATTACCTACGGCATCCTCATGCAATAAAGTCTACTATATCTTACCGCAAACGGTGTCGAACGTGAATGCTGTAACGTATTTCCAGATGGAGAAGTCGGCGCCGCCGGCCTCTGCTCGCAGCAAGTTCGCCATGATGCAACTCTTCTGGTCAAACACGGGAACCAGCTTGTTCTGGTTATTTTTATTGAAGAAAGGGGTATTGATTTTGCGACGTGGATGCCAAATGTTTGCTACAATCATAATGGTTTGAGTAAATACATTTTATTTAAAAAAAAGTTATTATCCAATAAAGAGGTCAATTTAAATTATCTTGAAATTCATACAGCTTAATTCTTAACAAATCCAAAGTCGCCACGCGTAGTCTTGACTACAAAACTAAATGTGGGGCCAAAAAGGTCAAAATCAACGTGTCTATTGACTCAAAAAACTCATTTAGCTGGACGTCTCACTCACTATTGCTGTCTGTTGACTTGTGATTTACGGCGCTACGTTATTGTTTTAATTTTATTGCCCTGCCGGCACATTTAATTCCACCTTACAACAGTGATAGTGTGCAATTGATTTACCTGGAGCGAATATTGAGCCGTTGCCAATCGCCGTCCGCATGTACTTTATTAGGAATTCATCTTTGTCCAGGCAAGCCTTTGACACCGTCTCTATTGAGGCAGGATCTGTCATATCTGTACAACAATTGTATTTGATGAGGAACCCTAGAAAGTGACCCGTCTGATCTGCCACACACAAAACCTTGGCCAACTTGGAAATCCTTGAACTGGCTCAGGTCCCAAGTTGGCCGCTGTAAGGAGAATATGGCCCGATGGGGACTGCTCCGTGGCTCTTCGACTCAATCTGTTTGCGGCACGGCGTCGCCAACCATGAGGCACCAGCTGGCCTGCCCCACCAGCCTATATTACTGCTCGGAGCTCGATATGATAGACGCGGCGCCCAGGGCTGTCAACATCGCCGCTATTGGGTATCTTACGTATGAAACATTAATGAACCTCGACACGAAAAGAAGAAGTAACAATGTGGCCAATCCACGGAGTAGTGGGCCAATAAATTAAGGTTATATCTTAATTCTTGGAAACGACGCCCACTTATACGATTATAGCTCTCAAACAAAAAAAAGAATTACAACGCCCTTAAGGTATAAGTGCAGTTGTTGAACAAATTACGAAAAATATGAGAATCTATAATGTTCATAAAAAATCCTCCTACAGTATACTATAACTAGTAAATACGTCTTAATCATATTCAAATTTGAAAAATACATAAACAAAATACATAATTGCGCAAATTATGTAAACTCCTCTCTGATGCACTTCAAGGTTAAGGATCTGCATGATGATTAGACATGGGTACAATATTATTTATTTATTACATTATGTAATTATATACACATGTTTATAGTAAGTATTGCATATTTATGTACGTGTATTAACTATTAGGTATGTTAATGTGATTTGTTTTTATTGAGTCATCCCTGCTCTTATAATCCTGCACCAATCATTAGATTCTGTTTAGCCACATGGTTGACTCGTAGAGAATGCCTTAAGGCATTAAGTCCGCCATTTGTACTTTTTTGTATTGTGCAATAAAGATAAAATAAATAAATTTCATTGTTTTACTCCTTTAATTTTAGGTAAATGATCAGTTTTAATACAAAAGAAGACGTGACTTTGAAAAATAATTATATCGAGGAAATCATATTCAATCGTATTTTAAAATTCATCCCACAAACATGTCATATACTTAGTCTTAATAATTAATAATAACGCCTGCATACCCGAAGCCACCTAATATAAAATTCGAGCTAATTTAAAAAAAGTTAAGGTTACCCCGCTCTATAAAGGGAACGGTTCCAAAGCAGCTGTAAACTCGCACCGCCCCATATCTCTGGTACCCGTCCTAAGTCTTATATTAGAAGTTGGCCTTAACAACAGACTGTTATCGTTCTGGATCCCACAATCAACCCTGTCAGATAAGCAGTTCGCATACCGTCATGGGCGTTCAACAACCGATTTAGGGCGTGAAGTTGTGTGGGACGTGCTCAGGGCGCGAGAGACCGATCTGCAGGTGGCCGTGGTGTGATGCGACCTCTCGCGCGCGTTCGATACTGCTCACCACCGCCTTATTGCGCGCAAACTAGAACACTATGGAGTTCGTGCGCCGGCACTTTCATTGCTGATGTCTTTTATGTCAGACAGATGCCAAGTAGTGGTAGGTGACAATGGTCGTGTTAGGTCCGAGGAGATGAAGTGCCTACTTGGTGTACCGCAAGGCTCATGCCTATCTAATATACTGGTTCCGCGGTAGGCCGGTTTAGGTGCGTAGTATACTTATCACCAGCTGTCACGACGCTCCGCCACGTAGCTGAAGACAAGTAAATATGAGCCACCACGTCTTATGTCGTAGACGACACGCCGCCCCTCCTGCTGCAGTAATGGCGGATGGATGGTCGAAGAGAAACAACGGCTTCCAATTGACACGTATATTTAACTACACTTAACCTAAAACACACAACTTATCAACTGGCAGAAAAATGTTATTCAACAGTATGTGTACGAGATAGTGTTATTAATGTTTTTACTTTCAGCATTGTGCAAAAGCGTGGTTCATGCAGCATGATAAACGTTTTATAGCACAATGACAAATGAAATGTTGTCGATAGTGGGTAGGTACCAAAATGCGCATAGAAAGAAAGAAAGAAAGAAACATTTTATTCTCAAAAAGCTCACATTACAGAACAAAAAAAGGTAAGATTACAAAACTAAAACACAAAACAGAAACATTAAAAAGTTGAAAAAGTAACACATTAAATACAGAAAAAAAAAGAAAAAAAGAAGCTTAAATAAGAATATGGGAAATGCTGCTGTTTAATTAAAGTTCCACAATGTGTACAATCAAGAACAGGCAGACTCAGCATAATGTTGCAAATTGCAGGTGAGAAATTTGCAACGCTGTTATTCTGTCTCAACCTTGCGGAGTGACATAAAACCTAAACAGGTACTTGAGTAAAATTAAAAATAAGTAAATATGGGTGAAAATTCAAATTATACGGGTAGATATACAATAACTCTCTTTTCGATTTACGTAAGAAGGGAACAACATAAAATAATAAGAGGATAAGGATAATATGAAAATGTACTTAAATATAAATATATTTGATTGGTGTATAATTGTATTAAGGTGACATTGTTAATGTTACGATTTATAAATACATAGGTAGATATTGAATATATAATTTATCAGCTTGACTGTTGAACAACTGTTCCAGAGATCTCGGACTTTTGGACATTTAATAATAATTCACGCAATTTACGCTGAAGGCCAAGCTTGGAACCACAGCTCCTAATCGGAGGAGGCAGATCATTCCAGCATTTTATAGCCTGGAACCGAAAGCTGCCCCGGAAGGCTGCGCAGTTACATTTAGGGACTATGAGTGGTTTATAGTTGGCTGCAATACGTATCGCTCGCTGTTGTTGCCGCCAAGCTATTTTCGTCAAGAGGTAAGGAGGTTTGCCTAATTTAAAGACGCCAAAAAGAAGAGAAGCAAGGTGGAGGTGTTGCCTTTGTTTCATTTTAAGCAAATTTGCATTACGCAGGTAAGGGGACACAGATGTTCGCGGAGGATTCGCAAAAAAAAGCGAGCGCAAGCATTCTGTACCCTTTGAATTAGCTTTTGGGTTTTGACAAATAAACAAGGACCAATGACAAAATCGCAATAATTCAATTTAGACAGAACAAGTGATTCACAAAGTTTGATTCTAAGTTCCACAGGGATGAATTGGCGAATATTGTACAGCACCTTAAGCCTGTAGAAACAGTTACGGACTGTGTTGAGAACATGTTCTTCGAAACGCAAGTGAGAATCCACCAGGACTCCAAGATTGCGTGCAGTATACACCCGCTCAATAGGAACACCACAAGCATGTACCTCATTGGTGCATTCCGGAAATACAGATATTTGTTTCTTACTCCCAAGAATGAGATATTTGGATTTTGAAGGGTTTAGCACTAGGGAGTTCTTAATGGACCACGCGGCAATATTCGAGAGATCCTCATTCATGCACTGTACCGCGTCACTTACATTATTTTTGTCAAACGAAACCATCAATTGCAGATCGTCAGCGTATAAGTGATATTTGCTGTGTTTTATACATTTAATGATATCAGATGAATAAAGTATAAACAACAAAGGACCAAGAATAGAGCCCTGTGGAACACCTCTGTTGACAGGCTGAGCCTTAGAAAGATTAACTAACCCAACTTCAACTAGCTGATGACGATACGTGAGATAGCTATGGAAAAACTTTACTGCCGAACTATCAAAGCCGTAGTACGACAACTTAGATAGCAATAGTGATATATTAATCGAATCAAAAGCTCTGGAAAAGTCAAGCAAGGTCAGTATTGTACGCATACGGTAAATGAAATGTTGTCAATTGACAACGCGGTCCAAGTGACAAGGCGGTCCAAGCGATGGCGTCGTATGCGCATTTTGGTACCTACCCATAATTATGGGTAGGTACCAAAATGCGCATACGACGCCATCGCTTGGACCGCCTCGCAGTAGTACCTCATCTGTCGTTTCGATATGTGCGTTTACATTCATGTCTCTGATTCTTTTATTTGTCGACTCTACCTGTGCATGTTTTATGGACTCCTGGCTTTGCTTCACGATTGGCTTTACGTTAACATGGAAAGACAAAATAATTGTGTATCATGAAATCGATCTGTGTTACGTCGACGAAAACACGTGCTGACAGAGCTCTTTTTGGAAAGACATCGGGATCATGCAGTATTATTATTGCAAAAAATAAGTAAGCGCCCACGCGAGCGAAGTACTCTACCATTACTCCGTTATTATTCTTATCGGCTCGCCGTATCTAGCCTATGAGATAGCGATGGAAAGATATACTATTAAGTACTGAGATAATGCCTACAAGTATTTATGTTTGTAATATTTTAGTAATTGTGAGACTGAAACTTGACTCCACAGTCAAACTTAATTGAAAAATTTGTGGAGCATAAATATGTAACTAATATTTAAAACTACTGTTCCTAATAATTAATTAAATAATAAATATTAAGCATTGTCGGTTCGCTAATTCAGCGTCGCAGTTACCGCTGTTATCCGATGTGTTTCTTTGTACAGTCAGCATCAAATAGATAGTGACAGGGAATACTTCCAAATTTACCGCAACATCTACAATAACCATTAATACCGGTTCGTCCAGAGTGATCAAATTCTTCGGGCCATCCGACGAGTACAAAGATACCGGAGCACGCACAACGCCTAATACTTGGTTACTTCCAATCCGCTGTTAGCACTGGAACACCCACAACACCATCGGTGTCGTAGCATTCAAAGTATCCAAAATTACGGGACACGCTAGAAAAATTAACTTTTTTTTTAATGACATAGAGCTCAAAAACATATTGATGTCAGTACAACGTATCAAATGTAAGTGACAAAATGAACGACCAAAATTTAAAGTTCTAAGAAGTTTAAGCTACGTAACCGTTATACGCCTTATTGCATCCGGAATAAAGTTTGATTTCATGTTGTATACATATTTATGAATACTTTGGCTGTTACGCAACCAGTGGCGGTGTGGTTGTACCGGTATTATTGCCGGCTTGACTGTTGTCAGGTATTAGGATTTTTGAGTGCTCCTGTATATTTGTAAACGGTAAATGGTCTGAAGAATTAGATTACTTTGTTTGAGTTATTATTAATTACTACTCTGGATGTCACAATATATTTGGGTATCTTAACAGCCACGGTATATATGATGCTGACTGTATGTGATGTGACGAATTATTACAATTCGATTAACTACAATTAAACCATTTATGGATCCAGTTACAGTGTTATTAATGTAGGCGCCACAGAGGCATTGCTGCTTGATCACAAACTGTGGAACTATGTTTGTTGTAATGGTTGTTACAGATTCGTTTTAATGGCTCGAGGGCCATATGCCATGCTTGTTGGATAAGGTTTGCTCGTTATTTGCTAAATGAACCCGTACCAGACCAACCAGTTCAAGATCAACCTATAGAGATCAAGCAGAACAAGATCAAGCACCCCCTCAAGCAGGTCCACAACTAAGTTTTGTTTCACTAGAGGATATTGGCGAGCATCAAATACAGGCATTGTATTTTTGCAAACTGCAGAAATGTGATGGCCTATAATGTTTCACAATATGCTAAGTTCCTACTTTTACACAATCACAATTTTTATATACCAGAATTAGTTCGGTTTTGCAATGCTCATTTTATGAACAATGATTGGGAAGACTTGCTTAATAATCCAGCCTTCGAAAACTTTGCTCATGTTGTTGGCATGATGAAATTATATAAATGGGGTTTCGAACGAAGAGGCCACTGCATGATAGATCAGGTCGTCCCGCCACGGTTCTCGGAATGTACTTAACAAAATAACAACATAACAAAAATAAGAACTGGTGAACCAGATGAGCGCTTAGCAACAAGATTCAGTATGTCGAGAAAAACCTTAGAAAGGAACTTGGCAATAGCAAGAGAATGCTTTAAGGGATGATTTTGTTCCTCAGAATTTGGGCTTAAATCACATTACTAGAGAACACGTGGTGGCCAGAAATCTTGTAATTCCAAGCCATTTCTTTGGTGGTAACCAGCAACGAAATATAACAGCAGCTATTCAAAGTATTTTTGAAATAATTCCAATAGTTCTGATTTAATTCATTGCAAAAATGCTACAATGATAAGAAATGATTTTTATTTTTTTCTCAATTCTCCCATAGCTTGCAAGAATGCGACTCATACCACTGAGTACCAGGTACATTTACCTACATATCTAGCCTTATTTCGTTTGTGTACGTTGTGGGTCATATGTCCGAACAAAATGCCCAATGACCTTTTCATTTCATTTCATTATTTAAGGTATCGTGTAACCCCCTTATTCAACGGACGAGGCCAAATACCAATTTTATGATCATTATGATCAGCTACACGAAACAGGGGTTGAGTGATATCTTCTGATCGCTTGGATATACTGGGCGATTTTAATGCCAGGGTTGGCCAAGATCTAGCTGCGTGGCTTAACTGTATTGGTAAACATGGTATAGGTAAACAAAATGAAAACGGTCAACCTTTGCTAGAATTTTGTTCTAGAAACCTGCTATGCGTTACCAATAGCCATTTTAAAAGTACATTATTTCGCAAAGTTTTTTGGAAGCACCCTCGCTCTGGCCATTGGCATCAGCTTGATATGATGACACTCTACACCAGAACCTTTCACGGTGCCAAATGTGACGCTGATCATTCCTTGGTTGCGCGTATTGCTTTCGTCCTGAAGAAAAACCACTCAACCAGACCTTCTGGTAAGAAAATAAATGTTCTTAATACCAGCAATGACGAGATGGTTTGAGAATTCGGAGGCTCGGTAAATAGTGCGCGGTCAACCTGGAGCGGGGATGCACAAATTGGTGAAATATGGGGGAGGGTTAAACTATTGCTAACGGAGACTGCTAGCTCGGTTACCAAGTTTTCGGTTACCAAGAAACTAAGACCAAGGTTTGGTTTGCCGAAAACTTTGAGCAATTGAAACCTTAGCTGGACTCTAAGCGCCAAGCTGCACTGCAACACCGCTTGAAGGCCACTCCTGAAATACAAGGAATCTTAAAATCACCACGTGAACTCTACAGCATAATGCACGATACTTCGAAAATGTGTACTGGACCAATATGTGCGCCAATATTCAAAAGTGCGTTCATACGGGTAACTTTAGCGGCGTTTATTGTGTCATCAAGAAGGTTCTCATCCTGTCATCATCTAGATCCTGTACTTAAGATAACCCCTCTTAAAGAACTTGACATCTCTATAACTGACAGCTGCCGTCAACTCAGGCGATGGGTGGAACATTACACCGAAATCTATTCGAATCCAGTTGCTTTTTGTTTTTCCAATAATAGTATGGCACAATTTACAAAAATATCAGTTTCGCCATACATTAAAGTTTATCGGTGATGGTAACACTCACTTCTAGTTTTTGTACCAGGTTTTCTTATCCTTTGACCTTAGTACCTATTGATTCAGAGGCCTTAGAATTGACGCCAAAATTAGTAACTTTGGTGAAACTAGATGTACCACCCTCAATAGAGGAATTACACAAGGTTGTAAAACAACTTAAGCGCGGGAAGAGTCCAGGTAGTGATAATATGTACCCAAGCTGAAATCATAAAGCTCGAATGTGTGGGCCCTATTCTGCATAGTCTGTTGTGGAAATGCAGGGAGGAAGGAAAATTCCCATAGGATATGCGTGATGCCAATATCGTTACGCTATACAAGGGGAAGGGAGACCGTGGCGACTGCAACAATTACCAAGGCATTTTTCTCCTTATTATCGTTGGTAAGTTATTCGGTCGTGTAGTTTTTTCAAGGCTACCGAAACTCGCCAATCGCGTATATCCCGAAAGTTAGTGATTTTGTGCCCAGCGTTCCACAACAGATATGATTTTTACACTTGACACACAGGAAAAGTGTAGAGAGCAGAGAACACCTTTGATCGTCGCGCTTGTAGACCTGAATAAGGCCTGTGTCACTGTCAGCAGGTAAGGGTTTTATTCCGTACAAGAACATATGGTTGCCCACAAAAACTATTAAGCCTTGTAAAGTATTTTCACGGAAGTATGCAGGGTGCAGTGGTGTTCGATGGTACCGTTTTTGACCCGTACTTTATGCGCAGAGGTGTTCGGCAGGGCTGCGTACTGGCACCTACCCTGTATGGTGTTTTTTTCTCGTTGCTGCTGAAAACTACTTTCGGTGACGACCAGCAGGGTATTCATCTGCATACAAGGGCTGACGGAAAGCTTAACAATGTTGCTCTCCTGAAGTCAAAGCGGAAACGGGACGATTTATTCGTAGACCGTTTGCTGGTTGCTGATGACGCAGCCTTTTTTGTCACGTCCCAGTACGAGTCCACACTATCATGGACAAGTTTTTTCGTGCTTGAACTCTGTTCTCTATGTCTATTAATCCCTGAAAAACTGTTGTGTTGTAGGAATACCGACAATATTGTTGGATGGTACCTCACTGGAGCTAATCGACAAGTTTTGCTAACTCGGGTCGATGGTGGCTAACAATCTTTCACCGGATGCAGAGATCGACGTTCGTATCGGAAAAGCGGCTACGTTGTTTGGGAAGTTGTGTACAAAAGTATGGAAAAATAAACATCTAACTAAGAAAACTAATATGATCGTTTATCAAACGTGTATCTTGCTAAACTGCACTAGTTCGGCGAATACTTAAAATAAATAATCCCACTAGCGTTCGTGATTTGCGTCCGATCAGTTTTTTGTCTGTTATGTCTAAAATATTGGAGAAAGTAGTATATGATCAGATGCTTCGTCATTGTGAATCCAATGACCTACTGCCTCAGATGCAATCTGGTTTCAGAAAATACTATAGTACGAGCACGGCCTTGCTTGATTTGTCGACAATATACTGTTATCCCAAGACGAAGGTATGGGTACAATACTGACCTTGCTTGACTTTTACCAGAGCTTTTGATTCGATTAATATATCACTCTTGCTATCTAAGTTGTCGTACTACGGCTTTGATAGTTCAGCAGTAAAGTTTTTCCATAGCTATCACACTTATCGTCATCAGCTAGTTGAAGTCAGGAGCTGTGGTGGGTTAGTTAATCTTTCTAAGGCTCAGCCTGTCAACAGAGGTGTTCCACAGGGCTTTCTTGGTCCTTTGTTGTTTATACTTTATTCATCTGATATCATTAAATGTATAAAACACAGCAAATATCACTTATACGCTGACGATCTGCAATTGATGGTTTCGTTTGACAAAAATAATGTAAGTGACGCGGTACAGTGCATGAATGAGGATCTCTCGAATATTGCCGCGTGGTCCATTAAGAACTCCCTAGTGCTAAACCCTTCAAAATCCAAATATCTCGTTCTTGGGAGTAAGAAAGAAATATCTGTATTTGTGGAATGCACCAATGAGGTACAGGCATGTGGTGTTCCTATTGAGCGGGTGTACACTGCACGCAATCTTGGAGTCCTGATGGAATCTCACTTGCGTTTCGAAGAACATGTTCCCAACACAGTCCATAACTGTTTCTACAGGCTTAAAGTGCTGTACAATATTCACCAATTCATCCCTGTGGAACTTAGAATCAAACTTTGTGAGTAAATTGTGCAGCACAATTGTCTGTCTAAATTGAATTATTGAGATTTTGTCATTGGGCCTTGTTTATTTGTCAAAACCCAAAAAACGAGTTCAAAGGGTACAGAACGCTTGCGCTCGCTTTTGTTTTACGATCCCTCCACGGACATCTGTGTCCCCATACCTGGTAATGCAAATTTGCTAAAAAGGGAACAAAGGCAACACCTTCACCTTGCTTCTATTCTTTTTGGCGTCTTTAAATTAGGCAAACCTCATTATCTCTTGAGTAAAATAGCTTGGCGACAACAACAGCGAGCGATACGTATTGCAGCCAAATATAAACCACTCATGATCCCTAAATGTAACTGCGCAGCCTTCCGGGGCAGCTTTCGGTTCCAGGCTACAAAGTGCTGGAATGATCTGCCTCCTCCGATTAGGAGCTGTGGATCCAAGCTTGGCCTTCAAGGTAAATTGCGTCAATTATTATTAAGTGTCCAAAAGTCCGAGATCTCTGGAACAGTTGTTCAACAGTCAAGCTGATAAATTATATATTTTTATATCTCCCTATGTTTTGATCTACCTATAAAATATATTTATATTAAAGTACATTTTCATAATATCTTTAGTCTCTAATGCATTTGTTATAGTTTTGGTCCCTACCGACATAAATCTCGTTATGGAGTTATTATTGTATATCTACCCGTATAATTTCAAGTATCACCCATATTTATTTATTTTTAATTTTACCCCTGTTCCTAGTTTGGGTTTTATGTCAAAGGTTGAGACAGAATAACATCGTTGCAAATTTCTCACCCGCAATTTGCAACATTATTCTGAGTCTTTGCCTGTTTTTTATGGTACACATTGTGGAACTTAAATGAAAACGCAGCATTTGCCATGTTTATATTTAAGCTTCTTTTATTTCCGTATTTAATGTGTGCTACTTCTCAAGTCAACATTTTAATGTTCTGGTTTATGTTTTATTTTTAGTCTTGTTATCTTTCCTTTTTTGTTCTGTGATGTGTGCTTTTTTAGAATAAAATGTTTCTTTATTTCTTTCCTCTTTGTCTTTAGCATACTCTTGTACGGGGCTAAGACCTAGACATCATCAGTGACTTCACTAGCGTTGCCTTAACGCTTTCCACATGCGCTGTATCCGGAACATCTTGGACATAGACTGGAAGGACAGAGTAACGAACAAGATGGTGCTTGAGATTGCACAGCTGCCTAGCCTCTTTGCGCTACTAAAGCAGAAACGGTTACGCTGGCTGGGGCATGTGCATCAATTGCAACTCTCACGTTTGCCGCGGCGTGTTTTGTTTGGTGTCGTAGCTGATGCCAAGAAAAGCATCGGTCGGCCTTCGGCACAAGGACTACGCTAAGCGAATGCACGCATTTAACATCCCGGTTCACAAATGGGAAGAGTTTGCCGAGGACAGAGACAAATGGCGAAAACTGGTGCTTGATGGGCGCAAAATAAATGACCAAACTTGGTTCAGGACACTCACTGAGAAGCGAGCCAAGCGACATCAGCGCTGCATCAGTTTGCCGTCGGAAAATTATACCTGCCATCATTGCGGTCGTTTCTGCCGCTCCCGAATTGGCTTTTACAGCCTTGAAAAATGTTGTCACCCTTCCTGACACTGCTTATATAGTCTGTTACAGACTCAAAGGTCATTGTTGAACCCCCCTTATTCATAAACGTCTCTAAGACAATTGTATATGTATTAGAAAAAGACAAAACATTCATTGACTAATTGAGGCACATTTGAGAGACATTTATGAATAAGGGGATAAGTCGTATATTTTTTGAGGAATTTGAAATCTGCTGAGGGCGATTACTCAGTCCTCTTCTTAAAGTAGGTAAGTACTTAATTTAAAAGCAATCTTTTCTAAGTTTGCAGTTAGATTGTTCTGTGTTGTCTAAGATCCCCAAATATTTATTCACTTCATTTTATAGTTAATTCAAGTAAAGTACATATTATGTTTGTTGTTTTTTTAATGATTTTATGAACATAACGCATGGTAAATGAGACAATACATTAATAATATAATATATAAGAAGGTTACACTCACTAACAAACAGTCTATATCCCATCCAATAACATAAAAGGCCATCATTCTGGTTTGACATTCTTCCATGGTTTTGTAATGTTATCATTATATCTGAAAAAGAAATATTTAAAACGATGTGACTTTAAGATTTCGAAGGAGGAGGTTCTGAAATCGTCAGGATCTATGTTTTTGCTTGTTTTTTTTATGTACTTATGTTCACCGATTATTCGAAGACGGCTGGACCGATTTAGAAAATTATTTTTTGTTTCAATTTATACTTGTCATTTGGTCCACTTGTCATAGGGTCTGGGTCTGATGATGGGATCTAGGAGAAATCGAGGCAAATCTTCAACTATTATAGTGATTTGAGTATTTTTCACAGAAATTCGGGCATTTTCTCTTGGAAAGGGGAAGCCTAAGTGAAGTCGGTCCTTTTTTTGTTTAAAATTAATTTTAACTACATTTTTCATCGAGGAAATAGAAGAAAGTGATATGCTATCTAACCTTCCAATGCAGAGGGAAATCAAGCCTTGTTGGGATTAGGCCCGGTTTCCTCATGATGTTTTTTTCTTCACCGAAAAACGACTGGTAAATATAAAATGATATTTCGTACATAAGTTCCAAAAACTTTGTGATACGAGCCGGGGTTTGAACACAAGACCTCCAGATTGAAAGTCTCACGTCCTCACCGTGTCTTACCTTATCGTGTATCGCTGATTAATAATTTACCTTCATTACTGCCACCAAAAATGTACACGTGTCCGATCAAAGGATAGCAAGTGTCCGGCAGGCAGGGTAACTCTGCCGCGAGGCGCTGGAGTCTCCTCCGTGACCAGCGGAAGTAAGCTGCGCCGAGCGCCGCTGCCAGTAACGTCAGCTCCCAGATCATCCTCGCTACTGATGTCCTAAATCACTGTAGCCAGAGTTGGGCACACATGATTGAAATCGGTGATTTGATTACTAATCATCGCTGATTACATCATGACACAAAACAATCAAGTAATTTCGCCAAGAGTAAATCATTAACGACGGGCGCTGATTGAAACTAAAGTAACGCCAATCAACTAAAGGCTAATCATGATTTGTTCAATATGTTCGGTAAAACCTTATTTGCATTTTTGTTTTTGACGTAAAAAATATAATACGTCAATATCACACTTTCTTTGTATATGATTCTGTAACATCACATTATTTTTTATTATGTAAATAAAAAAAACAGTAAATATTATTATATTTTTTGGTCCTGAACGAGCGTCCCACGTAACATTTACACACATAATGACGGACATAGAGGAATATAAAACACTAAACAATATGAGAAGTATTATAATGGGAAAGATTATGAAGAGAACTAGAATCATAAATTACGTAAATAATTTGTTTTCATCGAACAGTTTGAATATAGAGGAGATAAAGTTGCGGTGTACCGACTAAACCGACTTATCTAAGCATATGGAGAAGTTCGATCACGTTCAACAGGCAATAGAGCTCATAGAAAAGGACGAGAAGAAAGCCGATAAGACACGATCGGTCATGGATTCCAGATATTACACAACTAGACCTCTCATTAACAAATTACTGGAGAAAAAAGAAGAGGACGTTAAGGCAAAAAGTCAACGTTACAAACTTCCAAAACTAGAGCTTCCGACATTCAGCGGTGATATACGCGAGTGGCTTGCGTTTAAAAACCTGTTCCAGTGCGCCATGGAAGGAGGAAACGTGCCGGAGCTGCAGCGCATGCAGTATCTAAAGAGCTGCTTGAAAGGCGAAGTTGCGGGATTAGTTAACTCTCTTCTGTTACGGAATTCGAGGGAAATGCTATGAATAGCTACGGACATATCTACTCGACAGAAAACAGAGAACCGAGATCAGTAGTTACTATGCTAAGACCAAGGAATTGTATAGGACGCTGTCAGATAAAACTACTTTTAACGTGGGCGTGCCACAAGGAAGTATTCTAGGGCCTCTGCTGTTCCTTATCTATATTAATGGCCTCCTAATATAACTCACAACAAGGTCCTACTTTTTGCCGATGACTGCTCAGTAGTAATTCCGAGTACGGATCCCCTGACATACTCTCGTATACTTTTCTCTCAATAGCTCAAAGGTGTTAGCTTTCCAGTTATGGAAGAGATCCCTTACGGGGATAAGTTCGCCTTTGTACTTTGTTTATTTTTCTTTTATCATGTTTGTATTGTTACTTTTCAGAGATGTGACCTTATTGAAATACTTATATTTTTAAATGCAAATACAAAATGCAAAATACCTATTTCCTATTTTGTATTTGATTAACTTTTTAACAAAAGCATTTTGCATTTTATTTAAAATGCTTTTTGGAACCATTTTCTATTTTGAAAATACAAAATACTTTTTTAATAATTTAATATAACGTTGGTATAAGGGTAGCTTTAACAGGTTATAGTTATATATAGCTCCTACGTGGTGATTGGTAGGACGGGACACCGCGTAACCAAGGGAAAAAAGGCACTCATTGCTGACGATCTTGTTATTTTGTAACAAATTGAAATCGAGAGCTAAGATAAGTATGGAAATCATCATCCTCTTAGCGTTTGTCCCGATATGGCGAACTTATCACATGAATTGGCATAGGCACTAGTTTTTACAAAAGCGACTATCTTCTGACCTTCCAACCCAGAGGAGAAACTAGGCCTTATTGGGATTAGTTCCGGTTTCCTCTGGATGTTTTCCTTTACTGAAAAGTGACTGATAAATATCAACCGATAATTCGTATAAGATTTTCGAAAATCTCAGTGGTACAAAGTCGGGGTTCGATCCCGAGACCTCCAGATTGAAATTCGGACGTCTTATCGCCAGGATACCAGCGCTTACGAGTATAAGAATGAAAATCATTTTAAATATAAATCCATTTTTGTACCGAATTATCATCGCATTGAAAATAAAAAATATATACATACTTAGAAATTAAATTCCCTGGAACGGAAATTAATCACATTTTGATCCATATAGATAAATATAACTCACTATCAGAGTATGAAAAAAAAACATTTAATTACATGTATAGTGCCGACCCTAAAAAATATGTAAAGCAAATTACCTACAAAACAAATTAGGGGCACACAAAACTCACCTCTAGTTAACATTTGATTAACATTTGCTTATTTTGCATTTTTTTAATTTACTGATTAAAATGGCTATGCTATGCAGAGTCCGAATTGTTTGCGGCAAAAGAAAAGAATGTCGCAATCTAGCTAGTGGTAGAAACATTTTTTATCGATATCGAGTATTATTATACAAAAAAGTCATGCAATATATCATTTAAATTATTTTATAATCATTCGCGATAGTTAATTTAAAACATGCAAAAGAATTAGTAAATTAAGGGATTGTTTTATAAATACGTGTTTTCCATCTAAATGTTAACTATACCTCATATTAACTAATAAAATAACCCTTCCTTTTGGCTTTGCCGTAGTCAAGTAACTCATGGACAATAATAGACACTTCAGTAAATGTCAAATGTCATTTCATTACGTATGACAGCTATCGATAACGATAAAAAAAATGTTTCTAACACTAGCTGCATTGCGACAGACTTTTGTTTTGCCGCGAAAATTCCAGGTTCTGGGCCTATGAGTATGACTATGACGATCACGGGCAGACGGACATGATGAGATAAGGATTCCGTTTTTGCCATCTTGGTGACGGAATTCTAAAAAGTATTTTGAAAGTACCTATTTTGTATTTAGTATTTGAAATACAAATTTGCTAAGTATTTTGTATTTTGCATTTGAAATAGTAAGTCATGAAAGTATTGGCATTTTGTGTTTTAATACTTTTTCTGGTGTCCTGCTTTTTCGTCGAAAATTGTATTGCCGAATTTCACTTGCCAACCAACTTTTTGCAGACGTTTCATTTGCTCAAATAACTTTTACCAAATTATTATTTCGCAACCATTTCATTTCCCAACCCCATAGTTGGGAAATGAAAATTACCTACTAGGTTGGTTTAGGTTAGGTTGGATTAAGTAAACTTGGAAAATAAAATTCTGCCAAATGAAACTTCTGCGAAAAGTTGGTTGGCAAGTAAAATTCGGAAATACAATTTTCGGTGAAAATACCCTAGAGTTAGGTTTTCTAAACCATTTTGCACATTTCTGTACTTTGTTATGTACAATAAAGTGTTTACATACATATATACGAAGCTGAAGCGAATTTAACATTCAAGGATGTCAACACCTGGTTGGAAAGAAACAATTTAAAGGTAAACCTGAGCAAGACCCTGTGGTGCATAAAACTCTATGTACTTGGAGTTTTATGCACCACAGGTTGATCCTAAAAATATAGCGATCCAGTACAATCAAGAGTCAATAGAAAAAGTACAATCCATACGATTCCTCGGTTTGCTCTTGGATTGTCACTGCAATTTGCAAAAAGCTCATGTAGCTTTACCTGGTCAAAAAGTTGGGCAGGTTTGCTCTGGGCAGGTTGACTCAAGTTGTGTCTCAAAATCTGTACTATTGGCTTTTCATGGTCACATTATATCAAACCTCCGATATGGCCTTATTCTTTGGGGAGACTCCTCATTTGCTATCCGTGCGTTCATATTGCAGAAAGACTGTGTGAGAGCCATGTGCGGTGTCAGACCCGGTGACCCTTGTAAACATCTCTTCATAAAACTTAAGATTTTACCGTTACCCACATTGTATATATAGATAAGTACAAAATAATAGCAGCTAATCCTAGGTCTACGTCTAAGAACCATGGTTTTAATCTGAGATACCCGGATCGTAACACAGCTTTCTTTAAAAATGTATACTGTATATGTCGATAAAGATTTTCAATCATTTACCAAGACTTAAAGACTGTTGACTTCCCTGAATTTAAACATAAATTGTATAAATGGTGCTTACATAAAATGTACTATAGTATTAATGAACACTTGATGTACCTAGTACTCTTTATTAATGTTTACCTATTTATTCCACAATTTACATTTAGATTTTTAGGGTTCCTTAGCCAACATGGCAAAAACGGAACCCTTATAGTTTCGTCATGTCTGTTTGCCCGTCCGTCCGTCCGTATGTTACAGGCATTTTACTCAGAAACTATAAGGCGTATCTTAATGAACTTTAGACACAAGGTGTATTTTGTATACCGTTACTTAGTTATGTAGTTAAAATTCAGAAAAAAAAAATTAGGGGGGGCGCTACACACATGTAAGTAAATTTCAATTTTTTTTACCAAATATCAATATGTTGCATATCAATCGATAGGTCTTTAAAAATAACGTCGAGGTTTATTTGAACATTTTGTGATTAAGTAAATATTTTCCGAAATAATTGCCTTGAAAATTATAAAAAATTGTGTCGTCCCCCCTGTAACTTTTGAACCGTGACTCCAAAAAATATGAAAACATTTAAGAAGATGCGCCTTATCACATTCTTTCTACGAAAATTATTTTAAACATTAATAGTTCAGCCATTTTTGAGTTATCTTCAAAAAACTTCTTCCAAAGGAATCAGATACGACGTTTTGGTATTAGTTTGGTTCTTATTCCATTGAAGGTACGGAACCCTCCATTATGCGTGGTCCGACACGTACTTGGCCGTTTTTTTTCTGTATGTGTAATATTTTTATTTTTTGTAGTTTTAAATTATTTCTATAGCATGACATTGACATATTATTATTATGACTTATATTAATTTAAGAATTCTATTTTATATATTTTTTTACATCTGTCTACACTCGCGAGCAAATAATACGGGTCAGTGACAAAAACCCTTATATTTTGCAAATTAATAGCGGTATGTGCAGGAAACTAAGTGTGTATTAAAGATAATTTAATATCGAATTAAATTGAACCTTCAATGTTCTACAAGAATTCTGGAAAAAGTTTTATTTAAAAAAAGTCGAATTTGGTACCAAATTCAAATTAAGCTTATTTCACTTTTGATTGTTTTCTCACTTTTGTTTTCAATCTGTCAAAATGCATAAAATAGCAAAATGATAAAAGGCAGTTTTTGTTGACTTTGATGGTCATTATTGAATTACTATCATGTCGCTAACACAAGATGAATGTACACGTATCGTCACTTTGTTACAAGAAGGCAGAAGTCAGAGATATACAGCAAGAAGAACAGGCGTGTCACTATCTACGGTGCAGAGGGTCCTCCAACGTTTCCTACAAACTGGCAGGAATCTTCGAAGACCAGGAACCGGCAGGCCGAGATGTACTGCGGCTAGAGAAGATCGATTTATTGTAACAACAATGCTCCGAAATCGGCATCTCACTGCAGTTGAAGTCAAAAACCAACTTCGGGAGACCCGAAGAGATGACATCAGCGAGTGGACTGTAAGGCGGTGGCTTCGTGAAGCTATTTTGACCCCACATAGACCGGCAAATGGCCCAAAACTTGACAGAGGGCATCGAACTGCAAGGAAACTTTAAGCACGCGAATACAGGCGATGGGGTGCCGAAGAATGGGCAAGAATTTTCTGACGAATCCAGATTTATGCTCTATGCACATGACGGGCGGCGAAGAGTTTACAGATGGCCAGGTGAACGTTTTATTCCAGCCTGTTTTGAAGAAAAAGTTGCTTTCGGCGGTGGGTCTGTTATGTTTGGGCTGGAATCTCTTCAGAGAGTAGCACGCAATTAGTTTTGATAGAAAATGGAACGTTAACTAGTGCCAGGTATGTGGAAGAGATTCTTAATGAGCATGTAGGCCCATATTTAATTAATATGGGTGAAAACTCAATGTTCATGCATGACAACGCCAGGCCACACACCGCACAGATTGTGGAAGATTATTTTGAGGAGGTTGGCATCAACACTATGAACTGGCCCTCGAGAAGCCTGGACCTAAATCCGATTGAGCACGTATGGGACGAGCTCGGAAGGCGTGTAAGAAATCGAAACCCCGCCCCAGCTACACTTAGAGACCTGAAACAGGCGTTAGTGGAAGAATGGGCTAATATCCCGCAAGAACGCATAAGAAACTTAATAAACAGTATGCCTAATCGTTTAGAAGCCGTATTGATATGTTTTACTTTTTTTTTGTTTTTAGTTTTGTGTGTGAGTTACCACGGTTGCTTTTTACCTATAATTAATTGATATCGTGTTTACTATGTTAATTAAATAAACAAGTGAATATCATCTCTAACTCTTGACGTTGTTTTATTACCTATGCATTTATCTATAATATACAATTTAATTCAGGCTCCTAGCTTTATTATTTTAGGAGATATTATAATTTTTCGTACTGACTCGAATTATTTGCACGCGAGTGTAAATTATACTCAGTGTCGACATTATTAGATATTCATTGACATGCAATATAAACAACATATTGTACGCCAAACGCAAGATTATATTGCAACCAATGTATACTATTAGTTTATTTAAAAAAGAAATACTTAAATTTTCCTTCTGACATTTAGATTTTATTCTAGAAACATTCTAGACTATGTAGGACCCGGAGTATGTCCTAAAACTACGGCCAAGACCACCGGGGGATGGGCAGCAGCATCCTCAGAGTGCGGTAGAGATACTGCGATCGCCAACCCGCATGCCAAGCGTGGCGATTACGGCATTCACCCCCCATGGAAAGAAGACAAAAACCACGGCCCCGAGTGTCCGGCGACCCCCGGTGCCCTGGTTATGGTAGCGGCCAGGGTACTAGCGAGGTCAGGGGTGCTAAGAATCTCCGGCAAAGATCCGGCTACCACCACCGACGACTTCTGGCCCTGGCAACTTATAACACGCGTACACTACGGACCGACGAAAAGATAGTGGAACTGGAGGAAGGATTGAGCAAGTTGCGTTGGGATGTCATAGGGTTATCTGAAGTCCGAAGAGAGGGGGAGGAAACGATAATCCTAAAGTCCGGCAACTTGCTTTATTTCTGGGAGGGCGACCAACAGCCCCAGTGAGGTGTCGGGTTCATCGTCCATAAGTCCCTTGTGAACAACGTGGTGAAGATCGAGAGTGTATCGACTAGGGTGGCGTACCTTATACTCAGAGTATCCAAGAGGTACTCGTTGAAGGTCATACAGGTGTATGCGCCGACTTCGGCACACTCCGATGACGAGGTGGAGGCTATGTATGAGGATATATCGAAGGCCATGCATAGCTCCAAAACCTACTTCACCGTTGTTATTGGGGACTTCAATGCGAAACTGGGCAAGAGAGATGGTGAAGAGCTGAGAGTGGGGCAATTTGGATTTGGAACTCGGAACCACCGGGGCCAACTACTGGCTGGCTTCTTGGAGAAGGAGGGACTCTACATAATGAACTCCTTCTTCAAGAAACGTTAGCACAGGAAATGGACCTGGATGAGTCCCGACGGTGCAACTAAAAACGAGATTAACTTCATCATGTCAACGAAGAAATTCAATGATGTCTCTGTGATCAATACGGTTAAAACCGTCTGGTGAGAGGCACATTGAATATATGTGTTAAGCTAGAGCGTTCTCGACTGATGAAGTCTACGCTCCGTCCAGCAGCACTTCAAATCCAAAACCCTGAGAGCTTCCAGCTGGAACTCCAAAACCGTTTCGATTGTTTAGGCGGCGATGTGGACGAATTCAATGACGGGTTTGTGGAAGCTGTCCATAGCACTGGGTCTAAGTTTTTTAAGGCCCAGTGGAGCAACAGAACCAAAAGGCTCTCTAACTCCACTCAGAAACTCATCGAGGAAAGGAGAGAAATGGTTCTGCAATCCTCAGGAGATGCGTCATTATACCGGCAGCTCAATAAACGGATCTCTAAGTCCCTTACCCGTGATTTGCGCCTATTCAATACAAATCGTATTGAAGAGGCCATTGAGCAAAATAAGGGCTCTAAAGTTTTCGCAAGAGATCTGTCTATTGGGCAGAGCCAGCTCGCCAAATTAAAAACTGAGGATGGTAGAATCGTTTCATGCAGAACCGAGCTTCTGGGGGAGATAGAGGACTTTTATGGATAGCTGTACACATCAACTAGCAGACCTGAAGTTGATCTGGTGGAAAACCCTAGAGCTAGACTGACCCGACATTATACCGAAGACATCCCGGACATCAGCCTGTACGAGATTAGAGTGGCTCTTAAACAGCTCAAAAACGATAAGGCACCTGGTGAAGACGGAATTACAGCCGAACTTCTGAAGGCGGGTGGTAAACCGGTCCTTATGGCCCTTCAGAAGTTGTTCGACTCCGTTTTACTAGAAGGGAGAACGTCTAAGGCATGGAACAGAGGTGTGGTGGTATTGTTCTTCAAAAAGGGTGATAACGCGTTACTGAAGAACTACCGACCCATTTCACTTCTGAGCCATGTCTATAAGCTGTTTTCAAGAGTCATTACGAACCGTCTCGCACGCAGGCTAGATGACTTCCAGCCTCCCGAACAAGCCGGTTTCCGAAGAGGCTTTAGTACCGTAGACCACATCCATACGCTCCGTCAGGTTATACAGAAGACTGAGGAGTATAACCTGCCCCTCTGCATAGCGTTCGTGGACTACGAGAAAGCCTTCGACTCGATCGAAACCTGGGCTGTATTACAATCTCTCCAGAGGTGCCAAGTGGACTATCGCTATATCGAAGTGCTGAAGTGTTTGTACGAGAACGCCACTATGTCAGTCCGACTCCAGGACCGGAACTCGAAGCCTATTCCGTTGCAGCGGGGAGTCAGGCAAGGAGATGTTATTTCTCCTAAACTGTTTACCGCTGCACTGGAGGATGTTTTCAAGACTCTGGACTGGAGAAGGCTAGGCATCAACATAAACGGCGAGTACATCACTCAGCTTCGGTTTGCTGATGATATAGTAGTCTTGGCTGAGACCATGGAGGATTTGAGTACGATGCTCGATGATCTCAGTAAAGCCTCCGAGCGAGTTAGTCTAAAGATGAACATGGATGAGACGAAGATCATGTCAAATACCCATGTAGCACCAACTTCCATTACATTCGGAGACTTTACACTCGAAGTTGTGGACGATTATATACACTTAGGACAGACTGTCCAGTTAGGTAGATCCAACTTCGAGAAAGAGGTCAATCGACGAATCCGACTCGGTTGGGAAGCGTTCGGGAAGCTACGGCACATCTTTTTGTCCAATATTCCGCAGTGTCTCAAGACGAAAGTCTTTGACCAGTGTGTGTTGCCAGTGATGACATATGGAACTGAAACGTGGTCGCTTACAATGGGCCTCATAAGAAGGCTCAAAGTTACCCAAAGGGCAATGGAGAGGGCTATGGTTGGAGTCTCTCTGCGTGATCGCATCAGAAATGAGGCCATCCGCAGCAGAACCAAAGTAACCGATATAGCCCTCCGAATCGCTAAAGTGGCAGTGGGCGGGGCACATTGCTCGTAGAACCGATGGCCGTTGGGGCGGAAAGGTTATCGAGTGGCGACCACGAACCGGAAGGCGCAGCGTGGGTAGACCCCCCCGCAAGGTGGACTGATGACCTGGTGAAGGTCGCTGGAGTCCGCTGGATGCGGGTGGCGCAGGACCGGTCATTGTGGCACTCTTTGGGGGAGGCCTATGTTCAGCAGTGGACGTCTTTCGGCTGACATGATGATGATGATTCTAGACTAAGTATTTTATTATAATTTTTTTTTCTTTTAAGTTTTATTGTGAAATTATTATTTTACATTTTGACGTGTATTTTTTTATATATAATTGGATCAACATATTTCTCTGAATTATATATTAGCTTAAGATAATAATTGTAACTGACGATTCGAAAGTGCTTGTTGCTATGTCTACTTGAATATACAGTGTGGAAAGATAAGTCGAGCCCTGGAGGAAAACTACCTTAAAATGTTGAGATAGCTCAATTCACTGAAAACAAACATTCTTTAATTTTTTTAAACGGACATAACTGCATTTACAAATTTTTGGAAAAGAGTACAGTTTACAAAAAAACTATTTATTTTGTAATTTTTGCCATAAATATTTTTTATGACAATTGATGCCAATCGATCCTATTTCCAACAAGGATAAAAACTTCTTAATACCAACCAAGTTTAGGGCACAAGAGAACCCATAAATAATAATAAAAATATTTTTCATACAAGTAGTGTGGAAAAAAGTGAAAATTAAGAAAAAAAATGTAAATGCAGTTTTAGTAGTAGTAGTAGTAGTAAAACACTTATTGCACAAAACAAATACATGACCAACAAAAATATAGTGTGTACAAAGGCGAACTTATCCCTTTAAGGGATCTCTTCCAGCGGACCTTTAAGCAACTGAGAGAAATCGGTCAAACATGGTAGACAAAGATTTGTACATTACTTGTACATGACGGCAAAACTACGGAGAAGTTACTAAACCTAGATATAGGTAGTGTTAATAAATACGTAACGTATTGGTATAGATTATACAAATACATATAAATAAATATAATAATACATACATAGGTATATATATATATATATATAAACCATATACATATAACCGCACACGCCCACCCACCTTCCAATTGTCATGGGTTTGAAAGCCATAACTTTTTCAATTTAGCCTTAAGCGACGCCACTGACTGGCACTGCTTCAGCGGAGATGGCAACGCGTTCCACAACTTCACAGAGTATACCGTAAATGACTCGACGTATGATTTGTTTTTATGAGGAGGGATGGCAAGAGATCTGCGCTGGATCTCAGCCGATGGTTGCTTCCATCCGCCAAAAATCGGAAGCGCTCTGAAAGGTAAAGTGGGGAAGAGGGCATAAAAAGTACCTTGAAAAGCAGACATAAGGTATGCAAGTCTCTACGGCTACGGATAGGCAACCACTCGAGCTGAGAGCGAAATGACGAAACGTGGTCAAATTTCCTCAGGCCAAATATATATCTAATTCAGACATTCTGCAGACGCTCCATCTTGTCTAGTAGTTCTTCATTAAGATCGAAGGTCGCGATTTCCCCGTAGTCCAGAAAAGGGAGCAGAAGAGATCGGGCTATGATGACCGTCGTGCGGAGTGGGAGAAAATTTTGAAGACGTCGTAGAGAATGAAGGGAAGCGAAAAGTCTCTTGCTGACATCGGCAATATGGGCAGACCAAGAAAGCGTTTGATCTATGATAATGCCTAAATTCTTGACAGTAGAGGAGAACGGAATATGAATTCCATCGAAGAAAATATTAGGCATTATCTGACCCTCCAACTTAGAGATGAAGTGAGAGCTGCCAATTATGATTGCCTGTGACTTTTTCGCATTTACCATCAAGCCAAACGACGCCGCCCAGTCGCGTATAACCTCTAGATCACGATTTATTTGGCCTATTAGGAGCTCAACATCCTCAGGGCTATCCGCTTCATGTATTTGCAAGTCGTCTGCATATAGGTGAAGTGACGATGCCAAGGACTTCGTGATACCATCGATAAAGATAGAGAACAGCAGCGGGGACATCACTCCACCCTGAGGAACACCAGCGGTTAGTTCACTCCACTCAGAAGTGATGTCATCTACTTTAACTCGCTGGCGCCTCCCAAAAAGATAATCCCGAAACCAGGCTGGAGCTAATGAGGACAAGTTTAGCTTATGTACAGCGATCGGAATAGGCAGAGTATAAATACCTAAACTTGGCAGAACAGAGACAAAAAAATGGAGACTTCCTTACGACTACATATTTTTCGTCCCGGGAATTCCCGGGAATGTACTAAATGAGTTATATTGTTAAAAATAAGATAAAAAACAACGCGTGCCGCTCCAGTTCAATCAATATACATGAAATAAAACAACCAAAAATATCGACGGATTCTTCTATATTTTTTGTAATTATACACCATATATACAATGTTTCTTAAATCTAAATTTAAATATTCTAGCTACTTAATTAACAAATACAATATCATACATATGCAATATCATCATCATCAGCATCAGATTCAGAATCATTACTAAAATTATTTTCTTGTAAATAATTAAAATATATTACCATTAATTTTTCTATATTTTCGACGGTAAGTCGGTTTCTTTTGACGCTTAAAATCCATTTATACGTTGAAAATGACCGTTCAACATCCACAGACGTGAGCGGAGCAAATTTATAGAATAAGTCGTCATCTGCGTCGATCCCCTGTTTAAGTTTTTCGCTTTTGGCCCTAACTATATCATAGTCAGGATTTCGTTCTATGACTTTCTCTAATTTATTTTCGACCGCCGCACTAGACGACCAATTCAAAACGCATCTTACGTTGTCAATAATTTCAAAATATTCTTCCAGTGATAATTTTGTGTCTTGTAACTGTTTAAGTCCCACTTGAATTATCGTATAATTTTCGTCAATAAAGTTAAGTTCTGATTCAATATTTTCACTTCTTATCGCGGCTTTTGCTTTTCTTATAGATATTGCTTCTTTACTGTTTAGATTATTTACAACGTTGGATATTTGTTGAAAATGTTTAGAGTAATACGACGTTGCCTTTAGCCATGTACCCCATCTAGTTATAACAGGTTGCGGAGGTAGCGGTAAATTAAGGTACATGTTTTTTAGTATATTTACTCTATTAGGTGATTTTAAAAATATTTTTTTTACATTCGCTACTAAATTGTCAACATTTCCGTATTGAGAGCGTACTTGTTCCGCTACTCTATTAAGGGCATGTGCTAAACAAGTTATGTGCAACATATTTGGAAAATCGATTTTCAATAACCGTCCGGCTCGCAACATATATGCCACGCTGTCAGAGCATAACATCAGCACATTATCAGATTTTTCGACAAATGATTCTCCCCACATTTCTTTCAAAGATTCTATAACAAAATTTGCTATTGTTTCCCCGTTTACGCTTTTAAGCACCTTGCATGTAATTAAATACGGTCGAGTAGCTACATTTTTGATTAAAGGCATAACTAGCAAATTAACCACATATCTTCCCATAAAATCGGTTGTTTCGTCAAGTGATACCCATATCTTATTGTTTCCTATTGTGTCGTGTATATGTTTCAATCTATTCCTATAAAATTCACCAAGCTACTTTTTTCGTAATAATGATTCAGATGGTACATTCTTGTTTACGCAAACACAACAATTATTGCGGCAAACATATTTGTTGAAAAATAATTTAAACTCTGAATTACTAACTTGTGACCAAGGAATGTTACACAAAATTAAAAATTTGATCAAATCGAAGTAAAATTCTTTTTCAGGATTTTTTCGCCTGCCTTGATGTGTTGGTCCGTTGATGTGTCGATCAACGTTGCCTTTATGCATGGGTTTCAAAGAAGTCTCACATTTGGTGCAGAAAATGATACCACTTGCTTCGTCATATACAACGTAGTTCTGGATTATTAACAATCCAACTAGTCACCAGTTCGGGTCTCACTTGTTTCGCCATGCTGACCGAAATCGTATCTAAAATAAATTAGATATAAAAGTTAGCAAACGGAAACAGTTTGTAATGAAGGTTGCAACGCCAATAACTTATTTTACTTTGATTTGTTACAACGTAACATTTCAAATTTAAAATTCATTAGTGTCATTTAACAATTAACGTATTCGAAACTTTATTAACCAATTAATGCACTATAAGGCTATTTTTTCTGGGAAAGCTCCAAACGCCCTCTAAATCAACACGTGCAAACGCGCAAAGGGACACAAAACCCCATTTTTTGAGGTAAAAAGTTTTTTTTTGCGTTTTCCCAAATTGAGTAGTATTTAACAACTGCAGCAAGTATGTACTTGTTTATTTTACGCATTTTCACAGTGTATTCCGTTGCAAGTTTGCACGTGTTAATAAAGCTATATTACACTAAGTATTAAATTGATGTCGGTTTGCTACATTACACAGTCAACTTATGAAACATTGGTAAATGACCCTACTCAAGGTTTGCCACCGCACATTTGAGCTTTATATTTTCTTAATTTTAATTATAAGATATATTATTGGCCGGTACTGTACATACAAATACAAAAAAGCAATAAAAATCAGCTTACCTTGAAACTTAGTAGTCTTGCAGTAGCCGTGGTATTTTTGTATCCAGTTAGTCAAATCCAATCAAAGCAAAGTCAGTGTTCGAGTTCAAGCCAGATAATCAGGTAATGCAGGTGAATTTCCAGTAAACAAGCCAACGTCAAATATCACAAAAACTCAGAATAATCACGTCCGTACTCTTCAAAGGGTTGTATGAAAGTGCACTGTCAACTTATTATTTAATGCACAAGAAGGGTAGCAGCGACCAGCGATAACGACATCTGCTTTCTATTTTACACAATAAAATAACAATAGAAACCACAAGCAATACAATAGATAAGCCTACTTTATCTATTTCTTTCACTCAAACACAATAAAAGCACTTGCGTAAAAGAGACGGACGAGTTTTAAATAATACAATGAATGTTATTTTTTCCATTTAAACTAATAATAAATATAGTTTTGTTGTTACTTATGAGTTTTAATACCTCCGGAATATAATTATGGGATTATTTTATTTAGTGTATGTTTAACCCGGGAAGTCCCGGAAAAAAATGTTATCACAAGGAAGTCTCCACTTCATGACTTTGTTCTACGCCGAAGTTTAGGTATTTATACTCTGCCTATTCCGATCACTGCTTACGTAGTAGTGCAAGCAGGATCTCAAAGTCGACTGTGTTAAAAGCGCTGCTGAAATCAAGCAAGACTAATACTGTCAGCAGTCGATTATGAATATTGAAACAAATGTCGTCAGTCACCTTTATCAAAGCAGAAACAGTGCTATGCCCGGCGCGGAAGCTAGATTGGAATGCATTAAAGAGGTTATGTTCATTGAGATAGGAAGATAGGCGATTATTAGCAAAATGCTCAATAACTTTGGAAAGGATGGGAAGGATAGAATTTTTGATTTTGATTTTTGTTCTACGCCGAAGTTTAGGTATTTATACTCTGCCTATTCCGATCACTGCTTATGTAGTAGTGCAAGCAGGATCTCAAAGTCGACTGTGTTAAAAGCGCTGCTGAAATCAAGCAAGACTAATACTGTCAGCAGTCGATTATCAATATTGAAACAAATGTCGTCAGTCACCTTTACCAAAGCAGAAACAGTGCTATGCCCGGCGCGGAAGCTAGATTGGAATGGATTAAAGAGGTTATGTTCATTGAGATAGGAAGATAGGCGATTATTAGCAAAATGCTCAATAACTTTGGAAAGGATGGGAAGGATAGAAATAGGGCGATACTGAGAAAAAGATGCGGGATTAGGGACTTTAGGTAGTGGAATAACTTGGGCAAGCTTCCACGTGGAGGGAAAAGTACCAGAGGAAAAGGAAAAGTTAATGATTCGGGCAAGGATGGGAGCGATAACTTCCGCTACGAGCATTACCATATCCAGTCTAAGGTTATCTTGACCGACGGCCTTCGTTCCAATATTTTTAAGGATGGCAATGACTTCTTGGGGTGAAATTTGGTTGAACTCAAAAGGAGGTGAATCGAGGCGTTTTAGTTTTTAGGAAAAACAAAAGAATGTTTCGTTCCAGCGAATTGAGCTATCTCGACGTTTTAAGGTAGTTTCCCTCCAGGGCCCGACTTATCTTTCCACACTGTATACATTTTTGACTTTGACTTTAACACTGGCTGATAGTGACGCACTACATGTATTACTGAACCGCACTGAGAATACGATTGAGTCAGCTGTGAGCCCATACTAATTTTGACGTAAGTATATTGGACTAAGAGCTGGCCACGTCACATATGACACAATAATGATAGCGATTAAACCTGTCTCGGTAGATAGCTTTACTATTCTTATTGCTAGATCCGGGCATCTGGCAGCTTTTAATGGGTGGAGGTCAGAGTGACACACCAACAAAGTTTTTCAGTTGGAAAAAAGTTATACCAAAATAGATAAAAACTGCTGAAGTTGTATCATTTATACGGAACAGGGTCTATATTTTAACATTAGAACAAAAAACATTGTATTATTGCGAAAAAAAAAACAGTAGGTGTGATTAACTATAAATTGCTTTTCACATCATTTGGCACTACTTTCCCCGAACAGAAACTTCTGGCTACAATATAATCTAATTAATTACATAATTTCCTATAATATTGCATCAAACCCAGAATTCTAGGATTTGTTTTCTTCGAGTCATTTGCATTCTCTGACCTCCACCACGTTACAGCTGCCGTTACAGATGTCAGGATCTAAAAATACGCATAGTATAGCAAACTGACTAGAGGGGTTTCGTTGCTCTCATTATTGCGTCAAGAATCAAGAATCAATCTTTTTATTCGTGATAAACCATAGTTGCATACAAAAGTATAAAAAAAAATAAAAACAAAAGAAATATAGAACATAATATACACAGTTTACCACGAAATGGACCCGCCTCAGCATTATGCTGACCCAAAAGCCAGCGCTGATCTTCCGGCGGGACTATTTGTGGGCCACGATCGCAGCCTTACTATACAGTTGAACGTAGCCACTTTGCTGAGCGCAGACGACGACTAGCGCCATCTAGTCTGCGAATATGATAACGTATGACATTGACGTAAGAGGCCAATGCCGTACAACCAGATATCAGATAAAGATACATTATTGGAAAAAAATACTTTTACAACGTTAATATAAAAGCAAAATATGTGGAACAAACGTGATTACATTAAAAATATTTAGAGTAAATCATTCAACATAAATAAAGTATCATATCTCCGTCTATATGGGAAATCTGTCGAGTCTAATCCTATTCTAATCAATTAAATTGAGGCCTTATTATTATTATTTAACGTTCCTCAATTTCAAGAAATCTTACTCGATAGATGGCGGTAGCGCTCAGTACACGACCGCTGGCAATAACAAGGAAGATATGTGCGCTTCAATCAATTCTATATTGTTTTCAACTTCAAGTACAACTAAAAAATTTTTAGGTGTAAGTATTACACAGACTGTTATTTTATTTTATATGGAAGATACTAATAATTAGAGTATGTTTAACTTTCTTACCGTCATCGTCTGATACATAAGACAAAGTGACAATGTAAATGACATCTTCGTAGATTTTTTGAAGTGAAAACTTCTTTAGCGACGCTGTGCACTTTTTGTGATGGGGAAAAAATGTTAAACTCGCGTCAGGGTCACGTGACCGACAGATTCGTCAGGGTCACGTGACTGACAGATTCGTCAGGTTCAGTGTTGCCAATTTAGCACTTTTGGGGCTAAATTTAGCACTATTTAGACTGACTTAGCCCTAATTTTTTGCATTTAGCACTCAGCACTATTTTTAGCACTTTTTGGAAATTGCGATTTTATAAAAAATAATTTTCCAAAAGTTGATAAATTTTATTTGTAGTCTGTCAAACCAAAATTGTCAGTAGTAGTAGCACAGAATAATATGTATAATAGTATTACATAAAGATGCTTATCTTCCCTATAAAATCAGTGTTTGACAGAACTTTGAAATATGAACGGTGACACATGAGGTCTTCATACAATTTTGCCTTCGAGATTATAGGGTTGACAAGTCAAGTAAGGAATTAGTTTTGATTGCTAGACCTGTTCCAATCTGCCTCAATCTACCTAAGCTATCAGTAGTTTTAATACAAAACTAAATAAATGTCTGATATATTACCTCATTTGCCCAATTTAACTGTAATTTTAGTACAAACAAAACTACTACTATAAACTACTTAACACTAGAACAGTCGCTTATGGGTCTATTGGACCCGGTGACCTTCATAACAGCCAATAAATTTTTTGTTAGGTATCGCGCGATGTTGCCGTTCTCAGTACCTTCCCGCAAAAGTATCGCGCGTAGGTTCATCACCACGCGAGTCTGTCTGCGCACCGCGCTCGCGAGCGACGGACGTCTAAGTTGCGTATGGGTCTGGTGGACACGGTAGCGACCATTTGCGTGCGTAATATTTATACGTCTGGGTCTACTGGACCCGTGAGCGACTAGTTACGTAAGTTGTATTTACATTATCTTAAGTGATAATCTTTGTAAAGTTTCTCGTTTATTTAGCATTCAAGATGGCCGCTTCTAGAGCTCTGACAGAAAAAGAAATATCAGATTATAGAAATGAAGAAATAGATAATGTAGACTGTTCCGAAACTGAAGACTGTGTAGAAGAAAGTTACCATAATACTGACTATGAACAAGATGATGACAACTATTTGACTATTGAGTTGGACGATATTACAGAGGGATGAAATGCCTTACAAGGTGATTTATTTGGAGAGATTTCAGCAGAAAATTTGCAGTCTCAGAGTATCCTTGACCCATCTCGTTGTGTTCCACTGAATTGAGATATATTGGAGCAACGTCCCGATCTAGATTGCGTCTCAGTATCAATACATCGTTAAGGGTACTTTGTTGGTGAAATAAAATTCAAGTACCTTCGCATAATACCAGAACACGAAGCTACAACATCATACGTGAGCCAGCTGCATCGTGTCGCAAAGCAACTAATGTAACAACTCCTGTGGAATCTAAACAACTTTTTTTGTGACGAGATGCTTAGTCAAATTGTGTATTATACCAAAATTTACATAACAGACGACGCGCAACCTGATTTTGAGAGAGAACGAGACTGCAAGCTCACTAAAGTTACAGAAATACAAGCAACTGAGTAAAAATATGGATTTTAGATTTTGATAGATTTTTTCATAGTTCGAAGTGTGTTAACTCATAATTTTTTGGTATACATTGTGATCTTTTTTTATGGTGTTTGTTAGAGCAATAGTAGCAGTTTAAGAAAAGATAAAAAAGGAAACAAAGTACAAAGACGTATTAAAGTTATTACCATAAGTTATAAAAGATATGCAAATAACGTTAAAAAGGTAGGTATTTTTTGAAATTATAAAAATATTGTGGTGATTCGCCATTAATAAACTGTTGATTATTTTATAATGATTGTTTTATTGCTTATTTTATGAAATTTATACGTATATCCAATATATTTGAATAGTTTTCAATTTAGGGTCACACAATGGACTGGGTCCAGTGGACCCCATAGCGACTAAAAGTGTTCGAAACTAAGGCGCGACTGTTCTAGTGTTAAATATTTTATCTTATCTGCAAATAAACGAAGGGGATTTTGACAACCTCGAAAAGTATCCGATCACTAACCAAGGCCGTAGCTGTCACTTTGTGGAGTGGAGTTATACACACGGACCAGTAGAGAACCGGACATTACTTTTGCTCTATTTCCCTAACCACAGTTGAACCTAATTACCGAGTAAAACAGTCGTTCATAGGTGACTAGAAAAAACGGTCCGATAGAGAGCATAATATAAGGGGCGGTGTCTAGGTAGATTGGGGCAGATCTAGCAATCAAACTAATCGCGTACTTGTCAACCCTAGAAGTCGAAAGGCAAAATTGTATGGAGACGTCATGTGTCATCGTTCATCTGTGAAAATGCTGTCAAAACATTGATTCTGTAGGAAAGTTAGCCTTGTGTACGTAGTACTATTAAATTAAATAAGATCAATCGAGCTTCGCAGGTGAAGTTCAATCGATATTATATGACTCACTTCATTGGAAGATATAATAAACACATTCGAATGGATAACTTTTTTTTGGATATTTTTTTAAGTTTTAGCACTATTTTAGCACTTTTTCAGTATAGTTTTAGCACTGATTGAAATGCGGAGTTGGCAACACTCTCAGGTTGAAAATTTGTAAGACGGACACGTGACCTGATCGAATACCTAAATCTTCTATATTAATAATTCCGTCGAGGGGTACGGTAGACCCGAATGAAATTATACTCAAATGAAAAAGCGTAAAAAAATAACAGTTTTGAATTGAAGACATATATGGGCAAAATTCGGATTGTCGCGTATTTTGCATTTAAAAGTGTTAATTTAATGACAAATGGTGGGCCATATTACATATTTTAGTGGTTGACAACTTGACACTGACAGTGAGGGGTGCGTTTGGAAATTGTGAACTATGTTTACGTCCGGCACATTTGACAGGTTAGTTGGTCAAACGGAGGACGAAAGTAAATAAATTAAGAAAACCCAGCTGACTGACAAGGCAAGAAAAGCATTTGACACACGACAAAATATATTCTTACAGAAATTAGTTTTCTTTTCACTGAAATATAGGTAAAGCCTGACCAGATATATATGATTATTGTCAAGAGGGCGCTATTATTCTCATTTATATGGCAACAGTTCAGTATAGCCATAGAGCGTATTATTTCTCTATGGTATAGTGACATCTTGATTTGTTTACCTGTCAGCTCTGATGTTAATTTGAAAATGTTTCACAGCGAAATAATTCCCTTTCCCGAGCGTATTATTTACAGCTGTTTATTACATACACTATTTACAATGTTTCGCTCTTGACTATGAATAATTTTGGGATATTTTTGTCTTGTATTATTTAATATTCAACACTTTACTGTAATTCAAATAAAACGCGACAATGACACTGACAGCCTAACACATGCACTCACACATGCATATCATTCTGTCAGTAAAATAATTGCCAGTGCAAGAAATTTGTTCCAATGAAATTCCGCAACATGATGCATGATCATATATTTCTGGTCAGGCTATAAGTAAAAATTGATATTATTACTAAAAATAAATGTAAATAACATAAAATGCATGAACATTCGTAAGACGGACACGTGACCTGATCTAAAAATGGTTACAATGCCATTGAAGCCAATAGACCGCCGGCGCGGCGTAGGAGAGGAAGTATTCCCCTCTCTTTCTACCACGCAGTGAAAATGTATGCCTGCGCCTGCTGTTTCGTTCGAAATCGTAATCTAAGCACTACGAAATACAAAACTACTATTGATGCGGTATTTATTAGACATTTAAATAGGTTAGAATCAAAATTGTTCGTTTCTTATTTCAGCTACCATAAACCTATCGTATCAGTTTTAGAGACTGGCGATGATGGTTCTAAACTAGAATTTATAATTGTACGGAGTGACTTGACAAGTCAACAAACACAAATGTTACCACAATTCGGCCAGTGCTGTTCTTATCGATATTTTTATTTATTTATTAAGAGTTCTACAAACGCCGCGACTTATTGGTTGCGTTATTGTCGTTGCAACTTGATTAAGGTTTAAAGGCTGAAGAATGCTGCAAAATGATGTGGAAAATACGTTACTTTTACGGAATGACTTCTAAAGGAGATAATAATAATTTCTAAAGGCGGCTACTCACACAGCTGCCGCGGGGTTAATACCGGACGCATGACTTAGTTAGAGAATTCAACCAACCTAAGCGGCCATGTCTGTCATTTTCTATACAAAAAAGTCTGCCGATTTTTGCGGGGGAGGGGAACGTCAAATGAATTTCGTACGTAACGTACAAATAGCCACCTCAGATAAACGTCAGTCCATACAATAAACATGACCACTGGTCATATGTTTTCGGCAGAGGGAAAAGCCTGTCAATGGCCGCTCAAATTAGTTAAATTCTCCAAGCGCACGGCGGTCGGGCCAATATTGGGATTTCTCTACACACATGCCTGCCGTTCAGTTTTTGAGTGAATATCTTGCTGAACGCACGTCTCTAAAATGGCTCCAGAGGCAGCTTAGAGTAAGGAATAGGACAGAGGATACTTTACTACTTTTTATCCCGAAAAAAAAACTTTTTCAGAGGGCCACACGATAGCCGAATTCTATGCGGACGAATAATTATCCAAGTATATTTTTGTGTATTTTAGAAGTAGGTATTTTTAGAAATATCGTCTTCGGACTTTAGTAACGTTTTGTTGTTATTACTCGTAGAAGTGTTGAATTAAATTATTAAGTGATGTTGCCTCGGATTACGGATTCTTGTGGACGTGCAAGAATTAGAACCAGAACAATGTTCTTCCAAAACGTCGCCTCCATAATGAAGAGCTCAGATTTATAGAAACTATATAATAGTAGTCCGCCTCGAACTGAGAACTCGCGATTTCCTTGTAAATGCATTGACCAATATAACAAGACACTTATGATGATTGTTTTGCGCCTTCTAGCTCCATAAGGTTAAATTTACTACAATATCGCATTGGGAAACTATAATGTTAGTTGTATTGTTATTGTGAAATAAACTAAAAAAAAACCCATTGATCGATCCTGCTCACATTCGAACTCTCAAATTATATTGATTTCTGCTACAACCCCAACAAATTTCATAAAGATTGTATTAGAAAAAACGTTACTACAGTTACCACAGAACAACTATTCAAAATCAAAAAGCTATCGAAATGCAGCGATGTTCAGGTAGCCACCTGAAAGTTTCGTTTCCGTTTCATCCGAAGCTGTCTATAACTTCACTTCGCTTAGGCTCCGCTCGGTCGACGAGATAGAAAAAGATATGATATGTTGTATAACATAACTATACGATTTATCAGCGGCAACGTATTTCAAAACTTTCTGATTTGAATATTGTAGGCTGTTACATGATAATTTAATTCCCTAACGTTAATGGATCCTTTAAATGGAATCGTGTTGGTAGTGTTTAGTACAACATTACACTTTTCGATACTTTCTATCGACTTATAACCATGACTATTTTATTTTAGACTAGCTGTGCCCGCGGCTCCGCCCGCGTGGAATTCGGTCTGTGTCAGTAAGCGGCTAATTCACCCCTAATTTCTCTCCCGCTACCCTGGAGGCGGAACTTGAAGTAAAGTTGACAGATGGATACGCTAGAGGACAGTAGTCCTAATAAAATATTTTACAATTACCACTAAATGAAACTACACTCATAAATGAATCCTTTTTTTTATTATTATTTTTTGGCATGATTTAAACGACATAGAGAGTATAGTAGGTGTATATCGAACGATACAGGACCACTTTTGTTTTTATACGTTTATGTCTACTGCAAATATCATCCAAATCGATCCTCCCGTCAAATCAGTCAAAGCATGAAAGGTAAGAACAGCCGCAGTTGAAATTGGGGGGGGGGGGGGGGTCACAAATGCAGAAATGATTTTTTTCTGTGCACTTGGAAGAGGGAGTTCCATGACCCATGCAAATTTAACTCAATCGAGTGTAGTGGCTACCCCCCTCCCCTCTTTTAGACGTTGAATTTTTATAGGCTACGTATAACCTGGCTGGGGATTTTCTGGAATTGGAATTAGTAATCCTTAAGGGGTGATTTCCGGGATAACAATGCAAAAAAAAACCGGCCAAGAGCATGTCGGGCGATGCTCCGTGTAGAGTTTCGTAGATGCTGCCCTGTTACAAAACATCCGTTCAAAAGGTCGTTTATTTGGCGGCGCTTACGTCATTTTACTATTCGGCACTTCCTTTCACTATGCGTTTTTGACTAATAATTCAAAAACGGCTGGACCGATTTTATTCAATATAGTTTTTATTGAAAGTTCTTATCAGGCCTCACCAAATTTCAGCTTTCTAGTGCGAACGGTAACTGAGCTAGACCGCGGACAGACGGACGGACATGGCGATATAACTGTTACGTAATAAGGCCTAATTATGTACAAAAGCATACACTGCTTTACGTACACACATATTAAAAATCCATTGAAACCATTAGAATGACCGCCATTACACCGCCATGACCAACATTACTGCGCCGGCGGTCGGGGGGGCGAATTTTCATTACGTTACCGTAGGTAATGAATTTTCATACGTTTTTACCACACTGTCACAGATAATACACTGATGTTACGTTACTGGTTGCAATAATGTTGGTAATTAATTACATACGGTTCTGAACGCGGAATAGAGGATTTATGATATTGGTGTAGATCAAGATATTTATTCGTCAATGTAAGCACATTACAATGCAATAATGAACGTCAGAGAAAAATAAAATACGTGGGTGTCGTGGAAAGTATGTGAATCGAGTGCAATTGGAACGAAGTTATGTTATTAAATTTTATTTCATTTTGACTTTTTCGTAAATTTTGTGGTTTTAATTTGTTTTGCATTTTTTTTAAATTTTGGAAATTTTGGATGATTTGGAAATTTTGAAAATTTTGGAAATTGGGGATATTTTGGAAATTTTGGAAATTTTGGAAATTTTGGAAATCTTGGAAATCTTGGAAATCTTGGAAATCTTGAAAATTTTGGACATTTTAAAAATTTTGAAAATTATGGAAATTTTGAAAATTTTGACATTTTTGACATTTTCGACATTTTTAAATTTCTCGACTTTTAAGGTTCTCGACTTTTTTCACTTTTATCACTTTGTCACCTCTCAATTTCACTACACTTCACTTCACTTTATTCTATTTTATATATTTTTTATTCCTTTCCATTTTACATGTTTCTCAATCGTATGGGTGTCGCGTTGTCGTGACGTGACGCTTTTTCGTGACTGTCACGTGACTTTTTTTCGCCTAGGCCGGATCCGCGAACCGTCCGATACTACCACCTTCGTTCCAAAACTACCACCGGTTCTAACCCTACACCTCTGGCCCAAGAAGTATTATGACCGAAAAGAAATTCGACGGGACTTATTTTTTTCAAAACAGTAATACGTTATTAGATATTAAAGATACAAAATAAGGCGTAGTTCTTCAAGAAGACATATCAAAACAGCTTGAGAGACAGATAATGTACCTATTGTTTAATTATAAAGAAAAATAAATCCTAATCTGACTGCTTCACAAAACGTTTGATATGTTTATCTACACTCGCATTGTAAGTTCTCTAAAACGTGTTCGAAAACGGTAGGCAATGCTAGCATTACCACAACCGATTTTACTATGATAAGCTTTTTATCTGTATCAGTAACGTAATTTTAACTTTACATGCTCAAATATTGATGTGTTATGAGTTTTGGTAACATAATGTACACCTGCACGCTCCCGTGCGACCGCCGGCACAATCGAGTTGGCCATGGCGGTGCAATGGCGGCCATTCTATGGTTTCCGAATAATGCATTTAGGATAAATAATATGAGTGTAGATAAATCAGTGTATGCAACTGTACGTAATTAGGCCTAAAAACACTCGTGTGATCTTATTATGAAAACCACACTCATGTTTTAAGGACCCTTATTACGTAACAGTTACATAAACTACTATTTCCTACCTAAACGGTGTCCTATAAATGTTAGATGTTTTTGTAGTAGTTTTTTGGTTTGGGCCATGCATCTTTGTACGTCATATATAGTCATCGAACCTGCAATAACCCTTTGACATTCATGACATTTTCAAATATTTCTTAAGAGCGGGTAAAGGTAAATTTAAAGCTTGGACGGCTAACAGGTGTCACTTCCTTTCTTTTTTTCAATTTTTTGGACCTACGGTTCGAACGTTTAAGATGGGGGGGGGGGGGGGGGTTGGAAAAGAAACTATCCTTTGTCGTTGCTCGAGACCCATACTATCTCTATACCAATTTTCATCTAAATCAGTTCAGCGGTTAAAAATTCTCCATACAAACTTTCAACCCCATTTTCACCCCCACCAGGGTTGATTTTCGGGATTACAACTATATATTATCCTTTACCAGGACTCAAACTATATCTATACAAAATTTCATCAAAATCCGTTCAGCCGTTTTCACGTGATGCGCGGTCAAATAAACAGACAAAAATTCTAAAAATTGTTGGAACGTGTTCTGTTATCGATTCTAAGTATCCCCAGCCAACTTTTTTTCGATTATCTTCCATGTACAGACTTTCGACCCTCTTCAGCTTTATTATATGTATAGATATTCCAGGCAACATTTTAACTATCAGTCATGTGTCAAGTCACTTTTATAATTAGAAATTCAAGTTTAGTAATGATGATGGTGTAAGAGTCGTTGAAATTATGGATGGAAGTTGATATTTCTGAGAGATAAACTTTTTAATTTAAAATAATTGTAATAGTTCTGAAGTGTTAAATTTTTTATGTAATATAAATTGTCATGTTTGTGTACGATAGCGCAATAAATGAATATTGTATTTTACCACATAAAATTTTTATACTGATAATTAAAGCAATTCGTGCAAAATTATTCCCTAACCATTCCAAAATATCAAAAATGCACAAAGTTAATATTCAAGTTTTCACTTCAGCCGGCACTCCCGGAGTGCCACCCGTTTTTTTTATACCACGACGGTGGCAAACAATCATACGGCCCGCCTGATGGTAAGCAGCTACCGTAACCTATGGACGTCTGCAACTCCAGAGGAGTCAGATGCGCGTTGTCGACCCTTTATAAAAAGGAGGATTCACTGTGTTGACGGCTAAAGGAACAAAAGGGTCCGTCATCGTCAACACACTGGGTCCTCTTTGAGCTCTTTGGCAACCTTACTCACCAGCAGGAGCACAACACTATGAGTAGGGTCTAGTGCTATTTGGCTGTGGTTTTCTGTAAGGTGGAGGTACTTTCCCAGTCGGGCTCTGCTCCAGATTTGAGCGAGATGACATTCGCTGAACGTGCCCTACCACACTTAGCGAGATGCCATTCGTAGTGCCCATACCTCTCTTTTCGGCATAGTTTAAGGACATACCCAAGTCCGGACGTAGTTTAAGGACATACCCCAAGTCCAGATTATGACAGAGACCAAAATTAAAAGTACATTTTTTCACGTAAGGCGGTCAAAAGGAAAGGCATCTGGTAAATATACGCATCTAATACCAGCCGTGTAATCTGTAGAGACTGTTGAAGGTACTTTTCGAATTAAAAAAATAATAAATGTCGCGCTACTACTACTATTTTTCTACCAAATGAATCCAAAATCAATTAAGATAAGAGCTAAGAGAGAACTTAAGTCGATTTTTGCTCGACATGTTTCGGTCAATTTACGATGACCATTTTCACGAGCTGCCTTCCGCGCGTGCGGTTACGTGAGTAACCCGTTATAAATATTTTTAATATGTTTTTTTGGTAGGAAGTCATTTATTAAAGAAATAGCTAATAATAATGTATATAAAATAATAGTAATAATTCACATCTCTGCAATGCACGGTCAGGCAGGTGACAGTTTAGTTAGAGCTGGGAATGCCTGCTCCGTCGTCGAACCCCAATAGTTTCGCTGCAGGTTTGAATTTGTGGCGTGTGCCTCGTATGCACATACTGGTGGCTCGAATTATAGTAATGCATATCCTTGTTCTAAGCCAACCCAGTATCGTACTCAGCGATTTATTCCAGCGGTCCGCGAGGGCTTCGCCTATGTGTTTGAAAAAGGAGGTCATCTGTGGTGCGAATACGCCATCGACGGAAGTCACGAGAGGAGTGAAGGTAGCGTGTTTTGCTTCGCAGGCAGCGGAGTATTTTCTTTGTTTTTCAGTCTCAGCAGATTTTAGGACAGAAGTGACATGGCGTGTAATGTAAGAGGGAGCGTCAGTGTCTACGACACGGATATCAAAAAGAGCCTCTCTCTGAGCATTCCATACGCCACGGCAAGATAAGTCCCCGCGTAATCCAAGGTCACCTTCTGTGATTATGGGTTCTATTGTGACGTTGCTCCATGCTTGGTGACATAGTTCAGCAAATAGATCACGAACTTCGTTGTGTCGTCTTGAAATTAGCCCCCCCGTCTTGCAGCAGAGAGCATGGTCGATATTAAATTGGCTGTTGCCACATCCATCACATGAGGGTGGCATTGAGTTTGGGGTTCTGTGATAGCGTATTGCCAGGGCGTCTCTGAATTCTTGAGGGGACAAGTCGAAGTTATCTTTCTTCGTTGGTATAGTAGATAGCCAGGTGGAAGACTTTGTTTTCATTTTCAATGCGATTGATCTTTCTATAGCTCTTCTTTTGTTAGGGGGTAATTTGGCCAATATAGTGTCTAAAAGTTCGTTATCACGAGCTTCTTTCATTGTTCGGCTTTCTTTGCGTGCGTCAATCAGGGATTTATTGTGTTGGGCTAGGTCTACATGTTGTGTCCCGATCAAAGCTGATGAGAGGATTGAACAGCCTTTTTTAGAGGTTTTGTAGCTCAAATTATTCTCGGTGAATGGATTGGATATTGCCAAGCCACCTTTATGTACGGGTAGGGAAAACAGAGCGGATTCGTCGGCAGTGATGTCGCTACCCATCATAGTTGGCATGAAATTAGCCCGTAGTGCAAGTGTCAGTGGTTCAAAAAGTTCGTTAGAATCAGCGATTACACGTTGTAGGAATGACCATTTGAATTGGGCAGCTTTGGTAAGTGCTGTGTAAGCTGCTTGGGGGGAGTCCTTACAGACATGTGTTAGTTTCTCGATTATTGAAATAAATTGCTTCACTTTGTTTCTTATAAAGTCTTCTTTTCCCTTGCCTATGTAACTACCAAGGAAGGGTGAACCTATGGCGATGGTAATGTTAGTTCCTTTAAAAATCTGCTGTGCTTTATTTTTGCCTGTTTCAGATACAATAAGGATTGTCTTTTTAGGTTGAGGGAGGTATCCATATGCCGGTCCTATGTTGCAGATCTGTTCCCACCATTTACGAAGGCTTTTGAAGTTTCCCTGGACCGATGAGTCATCAGCGTACCATGTCTGGAGTGTATTCTGTTCTTTTTTTAGTTTATTGATTATGGGTAATGTTGCAATGTTGCATATAGTGGCATAGCGAGTGGATCGCCTTGGGTAACGCCTTCTTTGCTATACATTCTTGTGTCTGAGTTTCGAATAACAAGCTCGGCATGGCCGTTATATGTGTTGTACAGGAAACGGGCACAATGTGGCCAATATATTCGGGCCTGCCACAAAGCAAGCTGCCTATTTACACTGTTAAATGCGTTGTTAGCATCAACGAGGAGCATTCCCCATTCTGAGCTTGGGTGACATTTCTCTTCAAAAGTGTCATTCATTGCATGTATGGCTCCTTCGATACCAGAGTTGAGGCCACTGCAAAGTTGCCATTGTCCACATGCTTCGGTGACTTCAGATCCTGTTGCCAAGATCATACATTTAGAGAGGATTCTTCTAAGGCATTCCCCGATTCCAATGGGTCTCACGCCTGGGCATTTATCCAGAGCTACCAGACGGCTCGACATAAGGGATTGTATTTGTGTCCAAGGTACGTGTTCGTTATTCAATTTCATAGTAAGTTGGGCTATGGCATTTCTTAGGTGCAGGCTCGCATCGCCGAAACGTAAGAGAAAGTCCTTCCAATTTTCGGACGTTGAGCCAGTTGGACCCCCACCACCATGTAGTTTTCTTGCAACTTGCTCGACGTGGTTACTAGTTATGTCGACATCTAATAATGTTGGCATTTCGGGGAAATCCTCGGGCAGGGCAAATAAGTCAGGGTTGGGGTTTGCGGGAGGTGGATGTTTTTCTCTTAGTACGTCGCTGACGGTTTTACCGGTATAATCGATTTCGTCATTACTATTCAGGACTTTGCTTGTATCTTTGGTTAATAGCCAGCTTAGGGCCTCGCGGACTTTGCCACGTTGAATTAGTCTTGTGAATGTTTGTGTTGTTTCGTCGTTATTGTGGTATTTTCGACTATATGTATTTTGAAGAGTTTTGTCAGATTTTATCGATTCTGAGATTAAAATATCAAACTGCTCATCGGCCCACAGTTTGAGGCGGCGGTCAAGTAATCTGCTGATATCTTTGGCCTGTTTAATGTTTTTGTCCCTTTGTAGCAATACGGCAGTGTAAATTAGTAATCGTTCTGAGGGATAATTTAGCTTGGTTAGGTGTTCTATTTCATCGGCAAGTGTATGAACGAATTTTCTGCTTGCTGTGCCAAAAGGGAGATCGTAAAGTTTTCCATGAAGTGAGCATATGTCGTTCCATCTTTTTTGCCATATACCTGTCTTCGATCCTGTGTTGTTAAGGTAGGGCGACCCATATGCTTCTTCTAGTGGTGATGCAAAAGGCAAGTGTTGAGTGGAGGCTTGTTGATGCGAAGAGGACTGCTCACCATGGGCGGCACGTACCTATGTGACGTTGCAGGCCGTTTCTTTTAAAGGTTTTGGAACAGGTCGGACAGGTTTCTTGATTGCTTGAATTGACTGCGGTCGTATTCATTTCTTCAAAACACAATTTTGTTGGGGGCTTTCAACATGTATTAGGTATGAATGTTGATATTTTTGTTTTACGGTAATTTCGAATGGAGTAAACACTTTCACTATATATTTAGATATTCTGGTGTATTTTAAGAGTGTTTTTGTGTTGTATATTGCAGAGATGTGAATTATTTTAAAGAAATGTATTTGGATTTTCAAAACAGAGGGTGACAGTGGCATGTGTCATTTATTTTTAATATGTTAGTCTCACGGAAGTTTTATAGTTAAAACTTTTAATAGCTAATAGAGAAATAAGCTCTGTAAGAACACCGCAGCTGTTTTCTTACATTTAACCACCTTTGGTCTCCACCGCCATCACCCATCAGGTCTGCGCTATGGTATCATTACAATGCTCTTGCACCGAACTTATATCTGGACAGTGTTACATCTAGACCAATAATGTGCTATCTTATGATGATAAATACCATTTCTGTCCCATCACGCATAAGAAAAAAAAAATCGCAAAGAATACAAAAAACCAGAGAAACAGAGAAATATGTATTAGAAGGAAAACACAAAAAAATACAGCAGGAGAATTGTTGAAACAGAGAAAGATGTATTAGCAGGAAAACACAAAATACAACAGGAGAATTGTTGTATTTTTTTTTGGTAAACAGTGGCGGCGTCCATAGTACTTGATTCCTGCTGGCATGCCTAATTATCAGTCATTAGGAACTGATAATTAGGCATGCCAGCAGGAATCGAGTACTATGGACGCCGCCACTGTTCATGCAGAAATTTTAGTGCAAAGCTTAATTGAACAACAGAAAGTGTCTGAAAAATCGTTTACATAAGTATTGCTACAGACAATTGCTTATGATAATTATATACTACATAAACGTTACAAACATTAAATACATGTAAATAAAATTATGAATGACCACTAATTACAAATAAACCGAATTACATTTATTTCATTAAATAAACCGTATAATCATAATAACTTCTCGTACGTAACGCTATCCGGGAACGTTTTAGGGGAATATGCTCAGTAATTTACCGTAATAGTGGTTATATATTAAACTACAACCTTTAAAGTGGTTTTTGAAAATTTTATCCCAAGGAATAATCATGATATAGGAAATCTTCGGTTCACGAAAAGCCGTATTTGACCATTTTATGTCGTGTGCAAACGTAACTATAGGTAAATTATTGTACGGTATAACTAAATGAACGAAACAGTTACTTATTTCTCCATAACTTTTGCTCAACTCGATGTTGATGAATCCTTTTCTTTTAACTACGTTCAGTTTACCTACCCTTTTAAGTGTCATTATTTGAACTAAAAGAGCTTTATTTTTCGAAATATCTCGGTGTAATTTACGTGTAAATACCTACTATTTATTTATTTATCGTATGGCTACATATCACTGGTATAGGCATTTCTTCCCTGTATAGTAGTAGCGGGAAAGCAGATGATAAAGAAAATCCAGTGAGTGCAGCGAGATCCAGATGGGACAGTGCAGCTGCCAAGTTTGTTACTCTTTTAGCACCACCCAGGGGTCACGTGTAGGGTTGTCTAGTGTAAGGTGTTTCCTACGGACGCAGAGTAACATTGGTCCCCTACCTTGTTATATTTTCAATATTGGTTACATGTTTCAGTACCTACCCACGGGTAATTGCGTTGTTGCATTAGATAAAAAATATAACTTACCTGATTAGGAGCTGTACTGAAATTATATTTTATTATAACTAAAAAACAACATTTAATAATAGCTTCAATACTTTACTGATGAAGCTTATTCACCTATGTTATTCACGCTAGTCAATTTAAAAATGCAATTTTGTGTGAATAACAGGACATACCGATCATGGTACGTACGTCAAACAGGTCAACACAAATTAATTTAATTATGCAGTTAGGTCTAGACTACTTACATGAAAACGTAGCCAAGAGTAGGTATGTCGGTCAACGCTCCATGCTGGGTTCCGTAGTTACCAGTCCGCCACAACTAGGGTTTTATCATTGAGTAACAGGAGATGACGTCTCTAAATTATTTGCGCGAAAAGGAATATATTTAGTCCACGACACTGAACCTAGTTCGATAAGTCTCCTAGACGTAACTAATTATATATTTAGGCTTAATTAAACAAGTTGTGGCTTTCAAATGAATCCTAACAGTAAGATATATGCGGTAATAATTTTCATATTATTTATTTTATTTTATGTAGGTAGTATATATTTATAGTATACAGGATTATTCATGAGACGTGAGCAGGCTTAACACTACGGATTCAGTTAATAATAAGCTATTGTTTGATATCAGTATGAGCGTGATAAGCGCAAAAATTTTTTTTTTATTGAAAATAAAATGTTTAAAATTATTTACGACACGCATGGTCACTCTTCAATTAGAATACTCCGTCAAGTACTGATGTCAGAATATTCTCTTGTTTTTCTGTGATATGTGTCAAATTGATGTCTGGTTACTTTGGAAACATCGTATCTCACTTAACTTGACAATTATTTTTTTCATAATCAAAGTGCTGTCATGATTGTTACAGAGGTTTTATCTTTATTGATTTGTTTATGTAGGGTGACCATGATTACAGAGAACAAAATTTCTACGAAACAAAAGGGTAAAAAAACATTGACAAGCGCTATTGTTTCACTTAAAAATGATGGCGGCCGATTCATTACCGTTAACTAAGTGTGTAGGGTTGTTCCTGCTCACGTCTCATGAATCACCCTGTATACACCCGAGAGCAAAAGTTTCGGGTCACTAGCATTTTCTTGAATAATTCAAAAACGAATAAAGCTAGCGAGTTCAAATAAATTGGACCTTGTAGACAATTTATTGCTACTAAAATAAAATACCTTTTGTTTATTACTCATAGTTTATTTATATTTTTTAAAACGATAAAATAAAAATGGCGTCCATTTGCTCGCAAATACAAAATTAAAATATATTGAACTTTTTATTTACTTGTTTTAATTTCCTGGTCTGGGTCCCATCTTTCATTGAACCACGCCCTTAGATATCTATATTGCTTAACTTTATCTATGACTTGTTTATCAATTGTAAGGGGTGTTGTGTTTACTCTATCGGGAAATTTCGAAACTACCATGTATTTTGTCCTCTTAACATTCATTTTCAGTCCTAGGTTCTTTAGCGAGGTATTCAGCTTATTGATTAGTATTTGTGATTAGTATTTGTGATTAAAAACATTACACATAATAAAATAATAACAAGTAGTAACTAATATCCTAATAAAATAATATTGTTTAGCACTTATCTAAAAATAATATAATACAAAATAAAATAGTTAATCATAAACTAGATAAAGTCTCAACTTGTTTCATGTTTCTGCGATGCACTGTACTTCGCGCGCATGCCTTTGTCAGGGGGGTTTCACTACGCAGTTTAGGTACATTTGGCCGGCGCGCCTCCCGGGCAGGCGTATAGCAGTGGGCTGCCGCTCGGCTCGCACGATACTCGTGTCTCGTGGCGCTCGCGCAAAATTTAAAATTCACAATGGCTTCGAAACCTATCTCGATCTAATCCATATAAAAGATGTATTTACGGATGTCTGAATAAACGGAAGAACAAGGAAGCAGAAATAACATTTTTAAATTCCGGACGATATTGAAAGGTCCCGAAATCGTTACTTAGTAATAGTTAAAATAAACATCCTTAATTCATTGGATATCGGTTGCCCAGAAACAATATTAGGAACTGACCGACATATTTTCAAAGGAATACGGCTGTGGCATACCTACTTCCGTGAGAATCAGACATAATTTCTATAAAAATTCTTATAAAAAGTTGACCGGTAGTTTTAACCGCTTTTGCTCCGAACACTTTTATTCTTTCTTTCTTTTACTTCTGTACTTTGTAAACTCCGTCTGATTGTACTATGCGCACATCACCAACCTTTCATCATCATCATCACGCAGTACTGCTTCCTGCTTATGCTTCTTGCCGTGCCGAGTACAGTCAGCGGAGATAAATAGTGAATATTTTATTTACACAACGGAAATAAATTCCAGGGTGCCTAGTTACGGCTAGACCTTGAAGACCAAATCCAGGCAGTTGTTCCTGAGCGGCCCGCGCTGAGGTCCCTCAGCTCGCCCGTCTCCTGACCCGCACCAGTTCCGGCTTCTCCAGGGGAGTACTTCCGTGGTGGGAACAACTCAACGCCTCGGAGCAATAATCTTGTTCCTGAATTTCTGTAAACAAAGACGGCTGTCAAACCATCGTTGATACTATTAACTGAACATTCCTAACACCTATTGCGAAGGGATAAGGTTTACCACCGTTAAGTGCGATAGCACTAGTATTTGTCATTACAAAATTGAAAAAAAGATGCGTTTCGTTATCGAAGGAGCATGATATTATGCCATTATGAAACCCACTTTTAATATTCAAACTCTGATCAAAAATGCAAAAATACGCATTTTCAATCTTTAGGCGTTTTAATACAGTCGATTTCTAATTTAAACTTCCGTATTCGTAGGCTTAGATACTATTTTAATATTACAATGTTCTAACTTACCGAACAGTATCAAAACGCAGATTATGTAACGGTATCCATTGACAGTGTCAAACCAAAAAACAAACCCATTTCAGTCCAGGTGAAGTTAAACTTTATGTCAATGCCATAAGGACGTTGTCGACGACGAACGACTTGTCTTGCTGTATTTTAATCGCGGAAAAATCAACATAATGTTTATTTATTTAGTATTTCTAATTCCCGTTTAATTTTTTTGCAATATTTTGTCTACTTTAGTAATAAAATGAGTATTTATTTTACATTGCAGTACAAGCTGTTTACGGTTTATATCAGGTGGCCCGGAATTTACGATCTCCTTTGATTATATTTTTTTCATGCCATTCCTTTTCATCAACCAATAAGTTTTTATACGTATAATTAAGGATGATACAATTGCCTAAAAGGTTCAATTTATTTTGATACGCTAGCATTTTTACTTTCAAAGATATTAAAGTTTATGTTACTGACCCGAAACTTTTGCTCTCGAGTGTATTTTGTATTTATGTAAGAAGTTTATTTATATTTATGTATGATACCGAACTGAGTATCTACCTAATTAGATTATAAATTATAATACAACTCATCTTACCGTATCGTACAGTACCTATGTCTGCCTAGCACTTCCAAATTTCTCTCTCAATTGCTCAAAGGTTAACTGGAAGAAATCCCTTAAAGGGATAAGTTCGCCTTTGTACGTATATGTTGTGTTTTATGTCTTTCGTTGTATTTTCCTGTACAATAAAGTGTTTTGGTTGCACTGGATGTTTATATAATTTATATTTATTCATAAACACATGAGTAAGCCGGACCTAATCCCGATATTCATATTCATATTCTTTATTGCGTTTCATGTGTATAGTAGCAACATAATACTCGTAAAACTTATACATATATCTATTATTATATAACAATAAACCAGACTACTAGGTATAGTAGTTTATGTAACTGTTACGTAATAAGGCCTAATTACGTAGAGTTGCATACACTGCTGTATCTACACACATACCTATTATAAACTAGCTGTGCCCGCGGCTCCGCCCGCGTGGAATTCGGTCTGTGTCAGTAAGCGGCTAATTCACCCCTAATTTCTCTCCCGCTACCCTGGAGGCGGAACTTGAAGTAAAGTTGACAGATGGATACGCTAGAGGACAGTAGTCCTAATAAAATATTTTACAATTACCACTAAATGAAACTACACTCATAAATGAATCCTTTTTTTTATTATTATTTTTTGGCATGATTTAAACGACATAGAGAGTATAGTAGGTGTATATCGAACGATACAGGACCACTTTTGTTTTTATACGTTTATGTCTACTGCAAATATCATCCAAATCGATCCTCCCGTCAAATCAGTCAAAGCATGAAAGGTACGAACAGGCGCAGTTGAAATTAGGGTGGGGGGGGGGGTCACAAATGCAGAAATGATTTTTTCTGTGCACTTGGAGGAGGGAGTTCCATGACCCATGCAAATTTAACTCAATCGAGTGTAGTGGCTACCCCCCTCCCCTCTTTTAGACGTTGAATTTTTATAGGCTACGTATAACCTGGCTGGGGATTTTCTGGAATTGGAATTAGTAATCCTTAAGGGGTGATTTCCGGGATAACAATGCAAAAAAAAACCGGCCAAGAGCATGTCGGTCGATGCTCCGTGTTGAGTTTCGTAGATGCTGCCCTGTTACAAAACATCCGTTCAAAAGGTCGTTTATTTGGCGGCGCTTACGTCATTTTACTATTCGGCACTTCCTTTCACTATGCGTTTTTGACAAATAATTCAATAACGGCTGGACCGATTTTATTCAATATAGTTTTTATTGAAAGTTCTTATCAGGCCTCACCAAATTTCAGCTTTCTAGTGCGAACGGTAACTGAGCTAGACCGCGGACAGACGGACGGACATGGCGATATAACTGTTACGTAATAAGGCCTAATTATGTACAAAAGCATACACTGCTTTACGTACACACATGTTAAAAATCCATTGAAACCATCAGAATGACCGCCATTACACCGCCATGACCAACATTACTGCGCCGGCGGTCGGGGAGGCGAATTTTCATTACGTTACCGTAGGTAATGAATTTTCATACGTTTTTACCACACTGTCACAGATAATACACTGATGTTACGTTACTGGTTGCAATAATGTTGGTAATTAATTACATACGGTTCTGAACGCGGAATAGAGGATTTATGATATTGGTGTAGATCAAGATATTTATTCGTCAATGTAAGCACATTACAATGCAATAATGAACGTCATAGAAAAATAAAATACGTGGGTGTCGTGGAAAGTATGTGAATCGAGTGCAATTGGAACGAAGTTATGTTATTAAATTTTATTTCATTTTGACTTTTTCGTAAATTTTGTGGTTTTAATTTGTTTTGCATATTTTTTAAATTTTGGAAATTTTGGATGATTTGGAAATTTTGTAAATTTTGGAAATTGGGGATATTTTGGAAATTTTGGAAATTTTGGAAATCTTGGAAATCTTGGAAATCTTGGAAATATTGGAAATTACGGAAATTTTAAAAATTTTGGAAATTTTGGAAATTTTGTAAATTTTGTAAATTATGGAAATTTTGAAAATTTTGACATTTTTGACATTTTCGACATTTTTAAATTTCTCGACTTTTAAGGTTCTCGACTTTTTTCACTTTTATCACTTTGTCACCTCTCAATTTCACTACATTTCACTTCACTTTATTCTATTTTATATATTTTTTATTCCTTTCCATTTTACATGTTTCTCAATCGTATGGGTGTCGCGTTGTCGTGACGTGACGCTTTTTCGTGACTGTCACGTGACGTTTTTTCGCCTAGGCCGGATCCGCGAACCGTCCGATAAGGAACTTCGTTCCAAAACTACCACCGGTTCTAACCCTACACCTCTGGCCCAAGAAGTATTATGACCGAAAAGAAATTCGACGGGACTTATTTTTTTCAAAACAGTAATACGTTATTAGATATTAAAGATACAAAATAAGGCGTAGTTCTTCAAGAAGACATATCAAAACAGCTTGAGAGACAGATAATGTACCTATTGTTTAATTATAAAGAAAAATAAATCCTAATCTGACTGCTTCACAAAACGTTTGATATGTTTATCTACACTCGCATTGTAAGTTCTCTAAAACGTGTTCGAAAACGGTAGGCAATGCTAGCATTACCACAACCGATTTTACTATGATAAGCTTTTTATCTGTATCAGTAACGTAATTTTAACTTTACATGCTCAAATATTGATGTGTTATGAGTTTTGATAACATAATGTACACCTGCACGCTCCCGTGCGACCGCCGGCACAATCGAGTTGGCCATGGCGGTGCAATGGCGGCCATTCTATGGTTTCCGAATAATGCATTTAGGATAAATAATATGAGTGTAGATAAATCAGTGTATGCAACTGTACGTAATTAGGCCTAAAAACACTCGTGTGATCTTATTATGAAAACCACACTCATGTTTTAAGGACCCTTATTACGTAACAGTTACATAAACTACTATTTCCTACCTAAACGGTGTCCTATAAATGTTAGATGTTTTTGTAGTAGTTTTTTGGTTTGAGCCATGCATCTTTGTTTGTACGTCATATATAGTCCTCGAACCTGCAATAACCCTTTGACATTCATGACATTTTCAAATATTTCTTAAGAGCGGGTAAAGGTAAATTTAAAGCATGAACGGGTAACAGGCGTCACTTCCTTTCTTTTTTAAAATTTTTTTGGACCTATGGTTCGAACGTACGATGGGGGGGGGGGGGGGGGGTTGAAAAAGAAACTATCCTTTGTCATTGCTCGAGACCCATACTATCTCTATACCAATTTTCATCTAAATCAGTTCAGCGGTTAAAAATTCTCCATACAAACTTTCAACCCCATTTTCACCCCCACCAGGATTGATTTTCGGGATTAAAACTATATATTATCCTTTACCAGGACTCAAACTATATCTATACAAAATTTCATCAAAATCCGTTCAGCCGTTTTCACGTGATGCGCGGTCAAATAAACAGACAAACAGATAAACAGACAAAAATTCTAAAAATTGTTGGAACGTGTTCTGTTATCGATTCTAAGTATCCCCAGCCAACTTTTTTTCGATTATCTTCCATGTACAGACTTTCGACCCTCTTCAGCTTTATTATATGTATAGATCCTAAATGCCGTGTTCGGAAATCATTAAAATGGCCGCCATTGCACCGCCATGGCCAACTGGATTGTGCCGGCGGTCGGGGAGGAGGGAAACCGCGGTCGGGGAAGAGGGCCGGATTTTCGTTACGTTACCAAAATCGATGTTCCAAATTTGAAACTCATAACTTAACAATATTTGAGCATGTAATGTTAAAATTAAGTTACTGCTACAGATAAAACCGGCCAAGAGCGTGTCGGGCCACGCTCAGTGTAGGGTTCCGTAGTTTTCCGTCCGTCACAGTAAGTGTCCCCAACTTAAGAGTTTTTGAAAGCACGTCATTTCATAGTGATTTTGTAGAAATTACAGGTACAATAAACACCTGCTTATACGGTTAAATTACAAACTTAGTTCAGAAATTATTTTGTAATTTTTTTTCAAAAACTATTCAACCTATCAAGTTCAAACTAATTTTCCTAGAAAGTTTTTATAAAGTTCTGCTTTTGAGATTTTTTTCATATTTTTAAAACTTATGGTTCAAAAGTTAGAGGGGGGGGGACACATTTTTTTTTACTTCTGGAGCGATTATTTCCGAAAATATTTACATTATCAAAAAATGATTTTACTAAACCCGTATTCATTTTTAAATACCTATCCAACAATATATCACACATTAGGGTTGAAATGAAAAAAAAAAATCACTTCCCGCTTTACGTATAGGGGAGGTACCCTAATTAAACATTTTTTTCCACTTTTTATTCTACCACTTTGTCGGCGTGATTGATATACATATTAGGACCAAATTTTAGCTTTCTAGTGCTAACGGTCACTGAGATTATCCGCGGACGGACGGACGGACAGACATGGCGAAACTATAAGGGTTCCTAGTTGACTACGGAACCCTAAAAACGTAACTCGTTTAACCTCTCCAAGCAAAAATCGCGAAATAGGTGTTAGCTTAGGGTGAATTACTACTTATAAATGAAACAAGAAAATAAAAAAGCTTTCCACTTACACAATATAAACTTGACTACGGAACCCTAAAAAACTTATCATAATAAAAATGGTTGTTGTAATTCTGGCCATTGCCTACCGTTTTTTATTTAAATACGTTTTAGAGGACTTACAATGTGAATGTAAATAAAATATTTAATTAATCAACATGTAGTGAACCAACAAAGAGCTTAACTTACTCACTTAGAAATTCCTCTATAAAATAGTATGCTACTTGAATATCGTTTTAACTTTATTTTAAATGTATGTATGTTAGTTTCTTCCTGGATTGACTTTGGTAACTTATTAAATATGTTAACACACATGGCAAACGGACCAGAGTCTACCATTTTCATACTTGAGTCAGGTCGAGCGTTGGGTCTTAAGTTTGGTGGGCGGGAATATTGCAGAAAGAGGGATATATTGGATATATTATTTTGAACAAAATTACTTACTTCTTAAATATACATAGAGGGCAAAGTTAAAATGTTATAATGATAAGGCCGATGTTCCCCTCTGGGATGGTAGCTTATAATATAATACAATCAATATTTAAAATTCTTAAACATGTTGCGTCTACACAACTACTTACCCAAATATATTTGTCACTTGCCCAGTCAATTGTAACGTACTGCGTTCCCATATGGGGCGGAGCCAACAAAACTAAGTTTCTACAGGTTGAAAGAGCGCAAAGATGTCTGCTCAAAGTTATATTTTCTAAACCGTATAGATTTCCTACTGATGACTTGTACAAAGAATGTAATTTACTATCCATAAGAAAGCTGTATGCCCTAGGATGTGTCACAAAGTTACACTTGACAATTAAGTATAACACTCCCATTGTAACTCGGAGGAGAAAGCGCAAAGCTGCACCAGTGCCCTCATTTAACTCTAAATTTGCTAAAAGACAATTTACTCATCAATCTGCCAAGCCATATAATACTATAAATGAACTACTTAATATTTACCCACTACAACTATATGACTGTAAAAAAATCGTAACAGAATGGTTAAAAATGTTAACATATGCCGAAACTGAATCAATCTTGCAATAAAATAAAATATAAATAAATAAATATGTAACACACACCCGCACACACCCACGCACATGCACACGCACACGCACACGCACACGCACACACACACACACCCACACACACACACACACACACACACACACACACACACACACACACACACACACACACACACACACACACACACACACACACGCATGCTTAAATTTATTAAAAATATAAATATGTATATGTATGGCAATAATAATAATAAATACTCTTTATTGCACACCTCATACAGTTACAAGCACAAATTTTAAAATTAGATAAATTTAGGTAGAGGTAACAACAGGCGGTCTTATCGCTAATGAGCGATTTCTTCCAGACAACCTTTGGGTAGTGGAGACTAGAGAAAAACAATAAGCAGTAGGTGGTGCATAGAAACAAAAGAGACGAAATAGATAACACAGCACATTCATATGAATATACATACTTAAATAAATACAAAATAAACATACATATACGTACATATATACATATATAATACACAGAGTAAGAAACAACAGTGTCAACTTAAAAACCTAAGGAAGAGATAAATACTATTCCTTAAGTTGCGATTTAAAGCTACCAATAGATTGCGCGCGTTTTATGTTGAGAGGGAGAGAATTCCACAAACGAACGGCCTGGAACGTAAATGAGCAATTATAAAATTTGGAAGATGAAGATGGCACTTTTAGGAGCAATTTTTGAGAGGATCTAATAGAATTAAGATAAGAGAAACGCTCTTTGAGGTAGCGGGGAGTTGCAGGGTTAAAAAGTATAGAAAAGAGTAAAGAAAGTATGTGAGAGTTACGGCGGTGACGGATAGGCAATATTTGTAAAAAAAAAAAAAACTTGTAACTAATTTGAATATCTTACCTTATATTATGTATAAGTTTAAAAATTTATTACTAATAATTTGAATTACCTTTCCTTATATTATGTATAAGTTTAAGAATTAAGAATTTGGTTAACTGCTACCTCATAATTAATAGAAGAGCAGAGCCTTCTGGCACAAGTATTTGTTTACTTAAAAAAAGGTTCTTGTTTTGTTTCTAGTGAAAACCTTAAGTGTAACCAATAAATCATTTTTCATTTTTTTCATTTTTTTTTTTCAATCAAAATATGACAAAACTCGAAATCCGTCGGACAGTTTAGAAATTTGGTCTCGAGGAAAAAGCGAAATTGTTCAGTATGGAGGACATTTTCCAGGATGCTGGCTGGCGGTTCCTCGAGGTCCTGAAATGTCAAATAGTGTGGACAATAAAACTGGACCTCTAATCAACATGCACACCAAATTTCAACCCTGTCCGACGGATTTCGAGTTTTGTCGTGTTTTGATTGTTTTATTAGAGGGTAAAGTTAAAATGTTATAATTATATATGTTCCCCTCTGGGATGGTAGCTTTAGTTTATTTCGTTAAAATTAGTCTTACCTACGGCAATTCTTTATTAATTGCGAAGCGGGCCCTATACCCTGTATCTTTAGGTATTTAAATAAAAGTAAATAAGATCTACCCTCAAATGGCTCCTTAAACCAGTTGAGGGTAGATGAAAACATTACACGATCAAATAATATTGGTTAAAGCCAGATCGTTAAGTGACTGATCCAGGCAGTTTTGTATTTGATTGGTTAACCAATAAAAGTTATAACTACCCGAAAATGTAAAACTTGTTTGTTTAATTTTATTTAAATACCTAAAGGCAGAGTATAGAGGATGAATCGTTCATATCCTTCAAGTAATGAGAGCTAGGATTTGTTTTCTTTAAACCACGACGGTGGCAAACAGGTATACGGCCCATTTGTTATTATGCAGCTACCGTAGCCTGCAACTCCAGAAGTGTCACTTGCGCGTTGCCGACCCATTAATATAAAAGAGGATTCACTATCACACGGCCAAAAGGGTCCCCGTCGTTAACGCACTGCATCCTCTTGACTCCAGGTTTTTTGAATCACGAGAAAAAGGGAAGGGATGGCTTGAATTGCTTTTATTTTGTTTAATTCATAAAATAGCTAGGCTCTCTCAGAATACGGCGAGTCGCATGGATAATGGTTATAATTTCGTCGGATACAAAAGAAAGATATCCTTCTTCCATTAAATGTTTCATTTTAATTATCACTACTAAATAGTAGGGTTTCCTCTCAGTACAAAAGTGAAAAAAATTGTGCGCATCGAGAAAAAATTGTGAATTTTTGACCATGGATAGAGTGCCCCACAATGTGCCCCACGATGAAAGTACTCGGAGCAAAATTGACTAATAATAAGCAATACATACATTTTAAGGACAATACGTTACGGATGTTCACGTTTCACATTGATTTTCTATACTTACTACGGGGAAAAAATATACACCACGACGCGATTGATTTTTTTTCGCGTAGTTTTTGTATGATAAAAGCTTTAAAATTATATGTATTTAAAAACTGCATTAAATACTCGTATGCTTCCTTATCATATTTTTTTTATTAAAAAAAATGACATTTATTAGTTATATAACGTTCTAGAAAATTTTTTTTTTTGAGTGTTTCCTCTTCACGGATTTTTACTTTTTTAATATCAAAAATGAATTCTGCATGTCTGTTTTATAATGAAACGATACCACACTACCCCTAGCAGCCTTAACCAGAGAGTAAAAACATATTGCACGGGACCCCTGATTTTGACGTGAAGGTCCAAAAATTTTACGGACCTCCAATACTAAAAAATATTCATCGTGGGACGCTCTATCATGGTCAAAAATTCACAATTTTTCTCGATGCGCACAATTTTTTCAATTTGAAGCTCTGCTATACTATACATAGTATAGGTATAAAACAAAGTCGCTTTCCGCTGTTTGTCCCTATGTATGCTTAGATCTTAAAAACTAAGCAACGGATTTTGATGCAGTTTTTTAATAGATAGCGATTCAAGAGGAAGGTTTATATGTATAATACATGCATATATAGTAGAGAAACACTGATGATTTTAGAGGTTTCTAATGTGATGTCGTAAATAAACCCATTTTTTGCGCTTACATTGCAAACGCTGGCTGAATTCTAAGAGATAGATCAAAATAATGTACTACAGTATTGTACATCTTAAAAAGGTCTACAAAAAGTCTGCAATGGTATGTCTATCTCTTAGGGATAACCCACAATAACCATTTATCCCGAGCGAAGCCGGGGCGGGTCGCTAGTTTAGTATATAAAGATAGTACAGGCTAGATATAAGATTAAATAATTAGAATACGATAGCAATTATGTCTTTAAAAGGATCACTAGAATTTTTGTTGCATCTTGTATTACGACAATTTCAAATGTAATTTTAAAATCTGAATACTTACTCCCTTTACCCTCGTAGCAAACGACCAAGAACCAAGAAGGCTGATTGGATCTGAGTCCAGTAATAACTATTCAATTTTGAACCATATTTCCCGGAAATAAGATCGAAAATACACGTGTTCCTAACTTCTTACGGGCATTATGTTAGGTTTAAGCTTATCTGGGTTGCCTAGAATCTAAGCTAGCGCATAATGGACTAAGAGCTGGCCACGTCAGATATGACACAATAATGAGAGCAACAAAACCCGTCTGGTTCGATTGCTATACTATCCTTATTGCTATATTCGGGCATCTGGCAGCTTTTAATTGGTGGAGGTCTGAGTAACAGACTAGCAAATTTTTTGAATTGGAAAATAGTAATACCAAAATAGGTAAAAACTGCCGAAGTTGTCTCAGATATAAAGGATAGGGCCTATATTTTAACATTAGAACAAAAAATATTGCGTATACCTATTTCGGAAACAGAAACAGTAGGCGAAAAACTATGAATTACAATATGCGTCGTTTTGTCGTATAGCAAACTAATGAAAGGCGTTTCGTCGCTCTCATTATTGTGTCATATCTGACGTGGCTAGCTCTCCGTCCATAAGCTTATTAGTAATCCTAGACAAAGAAGTACCTTACAGTAGGTACCGTAAACCGGGGTTTATAAGGCCGGGAACTATAAGAAATTTAAGGGCTACTTTGATACAGAGTTCAACTATGATATTTAATAATGACAGATGGGTTATGCACGCTCCAAAAGTGAAGCACTTAAAATGAGTGAATTCAAACAATTGTCGCTAGTCGCACACCGGCAAGCGAGAGATGTGGACGTGCCAATGAGCTCCCGTCACCCGCGTGAAAGAGTCTAATTTTTCTGACAATGAGAGTGACAAAGATGTAATGATTGTCAAAATACATAAACATAACAGAATTGTTGCTAGGTTATGAAATAACTCTGGATGTATTTTTTGTGCTCATTTTGTTAGAGTATAACCCATCCATAGTAAATATCATTGGATTTCAAGGGTAATTTCTAAATGATCGGTAAAAGAACTTTTAATATATTTTTACTGTATAACAACATTTGACATGATTTAGAAGTATATAACACTTAATAAATATATTTATCAATATCTATAACACTAAAGGCATAATTACATTCCGTATAACAAAGGGTAGATATAATATACATTCGGTATAGCAAATACCCAGTATAATGTTTGAATAACATAACATCAGTTGAAATAAGAACAGTAACAAATTACAAACGAATACAATAGAGGTTAACATTTTTACAATTATGTCTAAATGTGTAACTTAGTTTACAGTTAAGATGCACAAGATACAATAATATAAAAACCGGCCAAGTGCGTGTCGGCCCACGCATAGGAGGGTTCCGTACCTTCAATGGAATAAGAACCAAACTAATACCAAAAGGTCGTATCTGTGATGCCTGACTTTCGAAGCGATTATTTCAGAAAACATTCAATTAGTCACAAAATGGCCAAAAAACCTCAATGTTATTTTTAAAGACCTATCGATTGATGTGTCATCAATCGATATCACATGTTGATATTTGGTTAACTTATATAGATGTCATATACAAAGGAAAAAGTGACCTAGGCCTCCGGTGCCCAGGGCTGCGATCGAACCAGCGTCTTCTGCATTCGCGGCCAAGTGGTAAAGGCGTCTGCCGCGAATGCAGAACACGCTGGTTCGATCCCAGCCCCGGTGTTGAGTGTAAAGAGGGACGTCAAAAATTGTCTTATTTAGAGAATGATCGTGTATCTCTTTCGCACTCGCGGAATGTTCATATACGTGTTGGTTTCTCTTTTGCGCACTTCATTTGTCTTTAGCGTGAGTGCCATTTTAGGTCTGTGATTGCCGGTGACTCTACTACCTTAGTGTTAAATTGAAAGTTGATATATCGAAGTACTGTTATACCCAATTATTAATATTTGTTTTTTTCTTTTTTTATTTCTCCTTTTACAAGGGAATTGTTTGTTTTTTGTTGTTTATTGTGCGGGCCATGGCCAAGCATAATAAAACTTATTTAAATAGTATTTTCAAATATTGTTGAATATGTTAAGAATTTTCTAGTCAAGCGTCATGTCTTTAAATTGTGGCTTTTTGTAGAGCGTGAACAGTGTAGGAGGGAATATTTTATTATTTATAGTGCTAACGGTCACTGAGATTATCCGCGGACGGACGGACGGACAGACATGGCGAAACTATAAGGGTTCCTAGTTGACTACGGAACCCTAAAAACGTAACTCGTTTAACCTCTCCAAGCAAAAATCGCGAAATAGGTGTTAGCTTAGGGTGAATTACTACTTATAAATGAAACAAGAAAATAAAAAAGCTTTCCACTTACACAATATAAACTTGACTACGGAACCCTAAAAAACTTATCATAATAAAAATGGTTGTTGTAATTCTGGCCATTGCCTACCGTTTTTTATTTAAATACGTTTTAGAGGACTTACAATGTGAATGTAAATAAAATATTTAATTAATCAACATGCAGTGAACCAACAAAGAGCTTAACTTACTCACTTAGAAATTCCTCTATAAAATAGTATGCTACTTGAATATCGTTTTAACTTTATTTTAAATGTATGTATGTTAGTTTCCTCCTGGATTGACTTTGGTAACTTATTAAATATGTTAACACACATGGCAAACGGACCAGAGTCTACCATTTTCATACTTGAGTCAGGTCGAGCGTTGGGTCTTAAGTTTGGTGGGCGGGAATATTGCAGAAAGAGGGATATATTGGATATATTATTTTGAACAAAATTACTGACTTCTTAAATATACATAGAGGGCAAAGTTAAAATGTTATAATGATAAGGCCGATGTTCCCCTCTGGGATGGTAGCTTATAATATAATACAATCAATATTTAAAATTCTTAAACATGTTGCGTCTACACAACTACTTACCCAAATATATTTGTCACTTGCCCAGTCAATTGTAACGTACTGCGTTCCCATATGGGGCGGAGCCAACAAAACTAAGTTTCTACAGGTTGAAAGAGCGCAAAGATGTCTGCTCAAAGTTATATTTTCTAAACCGTATAGATTTCCTACTGATGACTTGTACAAAGAATGTAATTTACTATCCATAAGAAAGCTGTATGCCCTAGGATGTGTCACAAAGTTACACTTGACAATTAAGTATAACACTCCCATTGTAACTCGGAGGAGAAAGCGCAAAGCTGCACCAGTGCCCTCATTTAACTCTAAATTTGCTAAAAGACAATTTACTCATCAATCTGCCAAGCTATATAATACTATAAATGAACTACTTAATATTTACCCACTACAACTATATGACTGTAAAAAAATCGTAACAGAATGGTTAAAAATGTTAACATATGCCGAAACTGAATCAATCTTGCAATAAAATAAAATATAAATAAATAAATATGTAACACACACCCGCACACACCCACGCACATGCACACGCACACGCACACGCACACGCACACACACACACACCCACACACACACACACACACACACACACACACACACACACACACACACACACACACACACACACACGCATGCTGAAATTTATTAAAAATTTAAATATGTATATGTATGGCAATAATAATAATAATAATAAAGAAAGTTTATGCATGGGCAAGCCGTATTCGCCGCTACAGAGAGCGTGTGGACCGATTCAAGCAGAATCGTCTTTTCCAAAGTGACCAAAGAAAGGTATACCGAAGGTGGGAGGAAACCTACCCCCGTGTGTCCAACGTGCGACTGCCGGATGCTACTGCCACGACTGATTTCTGGCGTAGCATCTGGTCAGCGCCCGTTGAACACACGGAGGGCGAGTGGATGAGCGTTGTCGGACGTGAGTGCGAGTCCATCGAACCTATGGGGGCTATCACCATCAGCCCCGATGACGTAAGTTGTGCAATCCGTACGGCCCAGAACTGGAAAAGTCCCGGCCCGGATGGATTGCACAACTTCTGGCTAAAATGGTTTCGGTGCTCGCACTCGCGGCTCGCAACGCAATTTCAACAAGCCCTCGAACTTGGCTCCCTCCCGCCTTCCTTAACAACCGGTGTAACCTTCCTGCTCTATAAGTCCGGTAGTACCACGGAAGCGAAGAACTACCGACCCATCACGTGCTTGCCTACACTTTACAAGCTCCTTACATCCATTTTGAGAGCAAAAATAAACGCGCACATGGTCGCAAACAACATTTTGGCCTCAGCTCAAAATGGATGTAGGGTTGGGTCCCGTGGTACTAAAGAGCTCCTCCTCATAGACATGACCATTTGCCAACGAGTCAGGCGGAACAGGGGGGCCCTCTCGGCCGCTTGGATTGACTACAAGAAGGCCTATGATTCGGTGCCTCATTCATGGCTGGAGAGGGTCTTAGAGCTGTATAAAATTGACACAGCTTTAAGATCCTTCCTTGGCGCGTGTATGAGGCAGTGGACCACAGTCCTTCGTCAACCAGGAGGTGGGGATGACCCCCCTGGCCCACAGGACTTTATAAGGATCGAGCGAGGAATATTTCAGGGTGACAGTCTGAGTCCCCTGTGGTTCTGCCTAGCTCTAAATCCGCTCAGCACTCTGCTGAAGGATTCGGGGCTAGGTTGCCGGCTTCGGAGAGAGGGTGAAGTCATAGCTCACCTTCTGTACATGGACGATCTCAAATTATTTGCACCAAATAACCGAGACTTGTTGCAGCTACTGAAGACCACTGAAGTCTTCAGTAGTTCCATCAAGATGGAGTTTGGTGTTGATAAATGTGCGGTTAGCAATGTACAGCGGGGGAAAGTAGTAAATTCAGCAAATTTACAGCTTTCTGAGACAATGACGTTCAGATCTATCTCTGAATCAGAAACCTACAAATACCTTGGTATGTCACAGTCTTTGGGTGTTGAGGATGTGGGTATTAAACAGGCGTTGAAGGAGCGCTTCTTTAGTCGGCTGACAAAAGTACTTAATAGTCTTTTGTCAGGTGGCAACAAGGTGCGCGCCTTCAATGCCTGGGTGATGCCCCTACTCACATACTCCTTTGGCATACTAAGGTGGACTCAGACCGAGCTGGATGCCCTGGATCGGAGAGTCCGTCTATTGCTCACCACACACCGTATGCTTCACCCACGCTCGTCTGTTATGAGATTGTACATCCCACGGAAATGTGGAGGTCGCGGCTTTTTAAACGCCAAAAATCTCCACAATCGTGAGGTGTACAATCTCAAGAATTATTTCCTTAACAACGAGTGTGGGATGCATCGTGATGTGGTGGCAGTAGATAAGGGTCTCACGCCGCTCTCCTTGGCAAACGAGAACTGGCGCAAACCTGTGGTGCTAAGCACCGAGGATCGCAAGGCGGTATGGAAGAGCAAGGAGCTACACGGGCGGTTCTACAGGGCCCTCACGGGACCCGACGTGGACCTGCTCGCGTCGGTGAACTGGTTACGATTCGGGGACCTCTTCGGGGAAACCGAAGGTTTTGCCTGTGCAATTGCGGACGAAGTTATCATGACGAAGTGCCGTACTACAAGTACACACCTGCGCCAGTTCTCGAAAATGGTCGTGCCACGCTCTATTGGGATCGATCTATTATCACGGACAGGACTATTGTAGCCAATAAGCCTGATATCGTGGTAATAGATCGACCGCAACGCCGGGCCATGCTCATCGACATCACCGTCCCATGTGACGAGAACCTCGTGAAGGCCGAGAAGGACAAGTCCAGCAAGTACCTAGACTTGGCTCACGAGGTAACCGCCATGTGGGAGGTCGATTCGGCGATCATTGTGCCGATAGTTGTCTCTGCGAACGGTCTCATAGCGAAGAGTCTCGACCAACATCTTGAGAGACTTTCGCTACGGGGTTGTGGTTGGATTAGGGGTCAGATTCAGAAGGCGGTAATCTTGGACACGGCGCGCATAGTCCGAAGGTTCCTCACTCTGCGGCCCTAACCACCGGCAGCCTGGGCCCTGCTCCGTTGCCGGCGGCACCCTAGTTTAGGTTTTTTATAATGCTTTTATTGTTTTTATATGTTTTAGATGTATTTTTATATTTTACTTTTATAAAAATATTGTAAAAAGCCTAAACTAAGAAGAAAAATAAATAAAGAGCATAATAATAATAATAAATACTCTTTATTGCACACCTCATACAGTTACAAGCACAAATTTTACAATTAGATAAATTTAGGTAGAGGTAACAACAGGCGGTCTTATCGCTAATGAGCGATTTCTTCCAGACAACCTTTGGGTAGTGGAGACTAGAGAAAAACAATAAGCAGTAGGTGATGCATAGAAACAAAAGAGACGAAATAGATAACACAGCACATTCATATGAATATACATACTTAAATAAATACAAAATAAACATACATATACGTACATATATACATATATAATACACAGAGTCAGAAACAACAGTGTCAACTTAAAAACCTAAGGAAGAGATAAATAGTATTCCTTAAGTTGCGATTTAAAGCTACCAATAGATTGCGCGCGTTTTATGTTGAGAGGGAGAGAATTCCACAAACGAACGGCCTGGAACGTAAATGAGCAATTATAAAATTTGGAAGATGAAGATGGCATTTTTAGGAGCAATTTTTGAGAGGATCTAATAGAATTAAGATAAGAGAAACGCTCTTTGAGGTAGCGGGGAGTTGCAGGGTTAAAAAGTATAGAAAAGAGTAAAGAAAGTATGTGAGAGTTACGGCGGTGACGGATAGGCAATATTTGTAAAAAAAAAAAAACTTGTAACTAATTTGAATATCTTACCTTATATTATGTATAAGTTTAAAAATTTATTACTAATAATTTGAATTACCTTTCCTTATGTTATGTATAAGTTTAAGAATTAAGAATTTGGTTAACTGCTACCTCATAATTAATAGAAGAGCAGAGCCTTCTGGCACAAGTATTTGTTTACTTAAAAGAAGGTTCTTGTTTTGTTTCTAGTGAAAACCTTAAGTGTAACCAATAAATCATTATTCATTTTTTTCATTTTTTTTTTTCAATCAAAATATGACAAAACTCGAAATCCGTCGGACAGTTTAGAAATTTGGTCTCGAGGAAAAAGCGAAATTGTTCAGTATGGAGGACATTTTCCAGGATGCTGGCTGGCGGTTCCTCGAGGTCCTGAAATGTCAAATAGTGTGGACAATAAAACTGGACCTCTAATCAACATGCACACCAAATTTCAACCCTGTCCGACGGATTTCGAGTTTTGTCGTGTTTTGATTGTTTTATTAGAGGGTAAAGTTAAAATGTTATAATTATATATGTTCCCCTCTGGGATGGTAGCTTTAGTTTATTTCGTTAAAATTAGTCTTACCTACGGCAATTCTTTATTAATTGCGAAGCGGGCCCTATACCCTGTATCTTTAGGTATTTAAATAAAAGTAAATAAGATCTACCCTCAAATGGCTCCTTAAACCAGTTGAGGGTAGATGAAAACATTACACGATCAAATAATATTGGTTAAAGCCAGATCGTTAAGTGACAGATCCAGGCAGTTTTGTATTTGATTGGTTAACCAATAAAAGTTATAACTACCCGAAAATGTAAAACTTGTTTGTTTAATTTTATTTAAATACCTAAAGACAGAGTATTGAGGATGAATCGTTCATATCCTTCAAGTAATGAGAGCTAGGATTTGTTTTCTTTAAACCACGACGGTGGCAAACAGGTATACGGCCCATTTGTTATTATGCAGCTACCGTAGCCTGCAACTCCAGAAGTGTCACTTGCGCGTTGCCGACCCATTAATATAAAAGAGGATTCACTATCACACGGCCAAAAGGGTCCCCGTCGTTAACGCACTGCATCCTCTTGACTCCAGGTTTTTTGAATCACGAGAAAAAGGGAAGGGATGGCTTGAATTGCTTTTATTTTGTTTAATTCATAAAATAGCTACGCTCTCTCAGAATACGGCGAGTCGCATGGATAATGGTTATAATTTCGTCGGATACAAAAGAAAGATACCCTTCTTCCATTAAATGTTTCATTTTAATTATCACTACTAAATAGTAGGGTTTCCTCTCAGTACAAAAGTGAAAAAAATTGTGCGCATCGAGAAAAAATTGTGAATTTTTGACCATGGATAGAGTGCCCCACAATGTGCCCCACGATGAAAGTACTCGGAGCAAAATTGACTAATAATAAGCAATACATACATTTTAAGGACAATACGTTACGGATGTTCACGTTTCACATTGATTTTCTATACTTACTACGGGGAAAAAATATACACCACGACGCGATTGATTTTTTTTCGCGTAGTTTTTGTATAATAAAAGCTTTAAAATTATATGTATTTAAAAACTGCATTAAATACTCGTATGCTTCCTTATCATATTTTTTTTATCAAAAAAAATGACATTTATTAGTTATATAACGTTCTAGAAAATTATTTTTTTTGAGTGTTTCCTCTTCGCGGATTTTTACTTTTTTAATATCAAAAATGAATTCTGCATGTCTGTTTTATAATGAAACGATACCACACTACCCCTAGCAGCCTTAACCAGAGAGTAAAAACATATTGCACGGGACCCCTGATTTTGACGTGAAGGTCCAAAAATTTTACGGACCTCCAATACTAAAAAATATTCATCGTGGGACGCTCTATCATGGTCAAAAATTCACAATTTTTCTCGATGCGCACAATTTTTTCAATTTGAAGCTCTGCTATACTATACATAGTATAGGTATAAAACAAAGTCGCTTTCCGCTGTTTGTCCCTATGTATGCTTAGATCTTAAAAACTAAGCAACGGATTTTGATGCAGTTTTTTAATAGATAGCGATTCAAGAGGAAGGTTTATATGTATAATACATGCATATATAGTAGAGAAACACTGATGATTTTAGAGATTTCTAATGTGATGTCGTAAATAAACCCATTTTTTGCGCTTACATTGCAAACGCTGGCTGAATTCTAAGAGATAGATCAAAATAATGTACTACAGTATTGTACATCTTAAAAAGGTCTACAAAAAGTCTGCAATGGTATGTCTATCTCTTAGGGATAACCCACGATAACCATTTATCCCGAGCGAAGCCGGGGCGGGTCGCTAGTTTAGGATATAAAGATAGTACAGGCTAGATATAAGATTAAATAATTAGAATACGATAGCAATTATGTCTTTAAAAGGATCACTAGAATTTTTGTTGCATCTTGAATTACGACAATTTCAAATGTAATTTTAAAATCTGAATACTTACTCCCTTTACCCTCGTAGCAAACGACCAAGAACCAAGAAGGCTGATTGGATCTGAGTCCAGTAATAACTATTCAATTTTGAACCATATTTCCCGGAAATAAGAGCGAAAATACACGTGTTCCTAACTTCTTACGGGCAGTATGTTAGGTTTAAGCTTATCTGGGTTGCCTAGAATCTAAGCTAGCGCATAATGGACTAAGAGCTGGCCACGTCAAATATGACACAATAATGAGAGCAACAAAACCCGTCTGGTTCGATTGCTATACTATCCTTATTGCTATATTCGGGCATCTGGCAGCTTTTAATTGGTGGAGGTCTGAGTAACAGACTAGCAAATTTTTTGAATTGGAAAATAGTTATACCAAAATAGGTAAAAACTGCCGAAGTTGTCTCAGATATAAAGGATAGGGCCTATATTTTAACATTAGAACAAAAAATATTGCGTATACCTATTTCGGAAACAGAAACAGTAGGCGAAAAACTATGAATTACAATATGCGTCGTTTTGTCGTATAGCAAACTAATGAAAGGCGTTTCGTCGCTCTCATTATTGTGTCATATCTGACGTGGCTAGCTCTCCGTCCATAAGCTTATTAGTAATCCTAGACAAAGAAGTACCTTACAGTAGGTACCGTAAACCGGGGTTTATAAGGCCGGGAACTATAAGAAATTTAAGGGCTACTTTGATACAGAGTTCAACTATGATATTTAATAATGACAGATGGGTTATGCACGCTCCAAAAGTGAAGCACTTAAAATGAGTGAATTCAAACAATTGTCGCTAGTCGCACACCGGCAAGCGAGAGATGTGGACGTGCCAATGAGCTCCCGTCACCCGCGTGAAAGAGTCTAATTTTTCTGACAATGAGAGTGACAAAGATGTAATGATTGTCAAAATACATAAACATAACAGAATTGTTGCTGGGTTATGAAATAACTCTGGATGTATTTTTTGTGCTCATTTTGTTAGAGTAAAACCCATCCATAGTAAATATCATTGGATTTCAAGGGTAATTTCTAAATGATCGGTAAAAGAACTTTTAATATATTTTTACTGTATAACAACATTTGACATGATTTAGAAGTATATAAAACTTAATAAATATATTTATCAATATCTATAACACTAAAGGCATAATTACATTCCGTATAACAAAGGGTAGATATAATATACATTCGGTATAGCAAATACCCAGTATAATGTTTGAATAACATAACATCAGTTGAAATAAGAACAGTAACAAATTACAAACGAATACAATAGAGGTTATCATTTTTACAATTATGTCTAAATGTGTAACTTAGTTTACAGTTAAGATGCACAAGATACAATAATATAAAAACCGGCCAAGTGCGTGTCGGCCCACGCATAGGAGGGTTCCGTACCTTCAATGGAATAAGAACCAAACTAATACCAAAAGGTCGTATCTGTGATGCCTGACTTTCGAAGCGATTATTTCAGAAAACATTCAATTAGTCACAAAATGGCCAAAAAACCTCAATGTTATTTTTAAAGACCTATCGATTGATGTGTCATCAATCGATATCACATGTTGATATTTGGTTAACTTATATAGACGTCATATACAAAGGAAAAAGTGACCTAGGCCTCCGGTGCCCAGGGCTGCGATCGAACCAGCGTCTTCTGCATTCGCGGCCAAGTGGTAAAGGCGTCTGCCGCGAATGCAGAACACGCTGGTTCGATCCCAGCCCCGGTGTTGAGTGTAAAGAGGGACGTCAAAAATTGTCTTATTTAGAGAATGATCGTGTATCTCTTTCGCACTCGCGGAATGTTCATATACGTGTTGGTTTCTCTTTTGCGCACTTCATTTGTCTTTAGCGTGAGTGCCATTTTAGGTCTGTGATTGCCGTGTTCTACTACCTTAGTGTTAAATTGAAAGTTGATATATCGAAGTACTGTTATACCCAATTATTAATATTTGTTTTTTTCTTTTTTTATTTCTCCAAGGGAATTGTTTGTTTTTTGTTGTTTATTGTGCGGGCCATGGCCAAGCATAATAAAACTTATTTAAATAGTATTTTCAAATATTGTTGAAGATGTTAAGAATTTTCTAGTCAAGCGTCATGTCTTTAAATTGTGGCTTTTTGTAGAGCGTGAACAGTGTAGGAGGGAATGCAGTGTTTCAAAAAATCTGTAATAATTACATAACTAAATAGCGGCACACAAAATACACCTCATGTCAAAATTTTATTAAGATACCTCTTGTTTTCCGAGTAAAATGGCTGTGACATATGGACGGACAGACGGACATGACGAGACTACTTTTTTGCCATTTTGGCTACGGATTTTGTTTTTTTTTAAAGAGAGGTATGGGTACTTCGAATGTGATCTCGCTATGTGTGGTAGGGCACAGCACAGCAAACGTCATCTCGCTCAAATCTGGAGCAGAGCCCGACTCTGGAAGTACCTCCACCTTACAGAAAACCACAGCCAAATAGCACTAGACCCTACTCAAAGTGTTGTGTTCCTGCTGGTGAGTAAGGTTGCCAAAGAGCTCAATGAGGACCCAGTGTGTTGACGATGAGATACCGTCTTGTTCCTTGAGCCATCAACACGGTGAATCCTCCCTGTAAAGGGTCGGCAACGCGCATGTGACACCCTTTGTTTGCCACCGTCGTGGTATAAAAAAAACGGAACCATAAAAAGAACACAAGGACGGTATTTTGACCCCCGTTTGAGATAATGACAATTGCCGCATCGTCCGAAACCCTCTGGAGTGCTCGAGCTTCCGCAAACTTTCTGCGACAAATTGCCTGGGAATACGCAGCGGAGCTTATTTTAAAGTTACGACTTTGGACGCAGTTTCAATTAAAATGTCAGCTCTAAATAAAAATTAGGAGTCTAAATAAAGCCTGACCAGAAATATATGATCATGCGCCATGTTGCGGAATTTCATTGGAACTAATTTTAATTTTTTAATTTTAAGTGTTAGCACTGGCAAAAACTTTAATGATGGGTTGTCACTGTTGTTAGTGTCATTGTGGCGGTTTACTTGAATAAAAGTAAAGTGTTATATATTAAATAGTAAATGTCAAGAAATGCCCAAAACTATTCATAGTCAAGAGCAAAACATTATAAATACTTAATGTGTGTAAAAAACTGCTGGAAATAAAACAATTTCGCTACGAAACATTTACAACATAATGTACTTTTTGAAGACTTTTTGACTATACTGAAGTTTTGCCATATAAATGAGAATAATAGCGCCCTCTTGACAATGATCATATATTTCTGGTCAGGCTTTAGACAAAAAGGGAAGAAAATATCATACAAACACATACGTCTTGTAGGTTGTACCATAAGACTTATAAATAAATACTTAACTTAGTATTTGGGAACCATGAGAACAATATTACACAGATCGACTTAGCCTCAAATTAAGTAAAGCTTAACTAACTAATGTTAATAATAATATAATTAATGTAATGTTAGAATTGTTAGAGCAAGGTTAATTACTACTTATACACTACGGATGTAGTGTATATGCTATCAATAGATAAAAGATATTTATCCTTCAATTTAGGCACATTACAATGCACTTATGAACGTCAGAGAGAAAAAAAACTACCAGCGGTTCTATTCTAACCCTACATCTCTGACCCGAGAAGTATTACTGGCAAGAAATTCGGCGGGACTTATTTTTTCAAAACAGTAATACTTTTCAAACACATCTTTAAGATACAGAATTATCCGTAGTTCTTCAAGAAGACATATCAAAACAGCTTGAGAGAAAGGCAAATGTACCTAAAAATAAATAATAAAATCCAAATCTGACTGCTTCACAAAACGTTTCTTTTAGTTTATTATTTACGAATTATAGACATAATGGTTATCGTTTGCGGTGAAGCAGCTGCCTAAAGCCTTTTTAGTTATATTTTACAAGAAATAAGAAAATTACCCAATATATCTTCCCTAATCTATCTGTCAATTTTTTATCCTTTGCTTATCTCGCACGAATTGTATTTTTGCGCAGGTTTAAAACGAATTTATTGTGTTTTAATGTATAATCAATAGGGAAAGGATGATCTGGTTTGAATGATATATTTAGATTGGATTCTAATGTGATCACGATCATTGATCATACACACTCTCATACCAAAGGGTTTAGCAGGCTAAGGAAGGACGTGTGGCCCCTGTGAGGAATAGTTGAATTGGTAAATGTCAATTGTTTATCGCCTCATAACTAGTAATCACTCCAACTTTCAGCCCTCTATCTTGAACTGTCACAGAGATAATGTCAAAAATGTATTTTCTTAACATTTTTTTTCAAACTCTTATATCTCCTAATCCATAGCAGCTAAAGCATCGAAACAAAATCACAGAAACGTAGTTTTAGTGGGAGTATACCCTATAATTTTATTAATATTTTATACGTGAAAAATAAAAGAAATAAATGTCAATTTATTTTTTGACAACTCTTTCCAATACGTTTTTTTGAAAGTACAATTATGAAAAAAATCATGTAAATTGCTTATAGTATTAGCTACTAGCATACAAAAAATTAATTGATTATATTTGGTGCAACATACTGTAAAAAAAACTAACGAAAGTATTCAAGTATCAAGAGCAGGCTTCTGAACTGAAAGTTCGTTTTTAAGTTTTATGTTTGTTGCAACAAAGGGTGTATTGTTTTTAATTTGACGTATGACTGTCAAAAAAGGTCACTGAACTACTGCTGTGTTAGCATTTGTAACTAATTTTACTAACTACTAAATCAACGAAACGACGGATGTGCTATATGTTTATTATTTTATAAACAAAATTAATTGGTTTCATTATAGTACACGTATTAACATAACGAATTAAATAACTCATTAGAGCAGATATCACAATATAAGTCACTTAGATAATGACTATCGTAATATTCGTCGTCCCAGGTATAGGACAATGTTATCCTGCAGTCATCGCAATATCCTTTTAACATAATATTTTCGTCAGAGAGCGATATCTCAATATCTGGTAAAGACTGTAAAAACAGTTGCTTCGCTATTAACCGTGGCAAGTTGAGCCTAAATATTTTTGATTTGATGTGCATCCGTCGTTTCGTTGATTTAGCAGTTAGTAAAATTAGTTACAAATACTAACACAGCAGTAGTTCAGTGACCTTTTTTGACAGTCATACGTCAAATTAAAAACAATACACCCTTTGTTGCTAGGCAACAAATATAAAACTTAAAAACGCACTTTCAGTTCAGAAGCCTACTCTTGATACTTAAATACTTTCGTTAGTTTTTTTTTACAGTATGTTGCACCAAATATAATCAATTGATTTTTTGTATGCTAGTAGCTAATACTATAAGCAATTTACGTGATTTTTTTCATAATTGCACTTTCAAAAAAACGTGTTGGAAAGAGCTGTCAAAAAATAAATTGACATTTATTTCTTTTATTTTTCACGTATAAAATATTAATAAAATTATAGGGTATACTCCCACTAAAACTACGTTTCTATGATTTTGTTTCGATGCTTTAGCTGCTATGGATTAGGAGATATAAGAGTTTGAAAAAAAATGTTAAGAAAATACATTTTTGACTATATCTCTGTGACAGTTCAAGATAGAGGGCTGAAAGTTGGAGTGGTTACTAGTTATGAGGCGACAAACAATTGACATTTACCAATTCAACTATTCCTCACAGGGGCCACACGTCCTTCCTTAGCCTGCTAAACCCTTTCAGCTTTCTAGTAAAGCCAAAGTGACACATTGTGTGATGACGTTAATCATAAAAGGTATATTAGCGAACTATACACTAGGATAATATCAGTGCTGAGTGAAGCAGCTGTTCTAAGCTATAATTGTAAAAAACTCAGTAATAAGAAGCGCTATATCACTGGTTGGAACAAACATGTAAGAGATGCTCATGGAGAGGCCCGGCTGGCTTTCCTCGACTGGGTTAATAGTGGTAAACCTCGGTATGGCCCTGCATATCAAACAATGTGTTCTACCCGGAAGCATTTTAAAATGAAACTGAAATGGTGCCAAAATAATCAAAACCAGATTCAAATGGACATCTTGGCATCGCATCACGATGCTTAAAGATTTGGATCCTTCTGGAAGAGCACCAGTCGTCTGGACACCAAGCCTAGCCTACCCGTGAGCGTCGGGGGTGCGAGTGAGCCGGTGGAAATTGCAAATCTTTTTAAAATACATTTTAAAATCCAGCCTCGGCTTAACCAAGTAAGCGGGTCCCTGACAACTGAGGAGCCGTGTGCGGGCGCTTGTCAACGACCAATTTATTTTTCTGCTAGGGAAATATCTAGTGTCCTACGGAATATGTCGCGTGGCAAGTCGCCTGGGCATGACGGTCTCAGTGTTGAGCATCTGAAGTACGCTGGTTCTCATCTGCCAAGGGTACTAGCAATGTTCTTTGCTTTATCCATCGGGCATTCTTATCTACCTGACGACTTAATGAAAACAATAGTGGTGCCGGTCATTAAGAACAGAACATGTGATGCATCGGAGCTAAATAATTACAGACCAATCTCCTTAGCAACTGTGACTGCTAAAGTGCTGGATAGTCTGCTTGATCAGCAGTTGAGTTTACACTTGAAGCTAAATGACGCTCAGTTTGGTTTTCGAGCTGGTCTGTCTACTGAGTCAGCTATTTACTCTCTCAAGCACACTGTCCAGTATTATGCAAAAGAACGAACCCCTGTATATGCTTGTTTCTTGGATCTCTCTAAGGCCTTTGACCTAGTGTCTTATAATATTTTGTGGTCAAAATTATCCGAAGAGACAAGCATGCCCAGGGAGCTTATATCAATATTTAAATATTGGTATAGGCATCAGACTAATGTAGTGAGGTGGTCTGGCTGTGTGTCGGATGTATACAGGTAGGAATGCGGAGTGAGACAGGGAGGGTTGACGTCTCCGAAGCTTTTCAACCTGTATATGAACCGGCTGATCGAGGAGCTCAGTAACATGCCAATTGGTTGTTCCGTTGGTGGAAAAGTTATTAACAACATCAGCTACGCGGATGACATGGTGTTGCTGAGCCCTTCGATCAGTGCGCTAAGAAAGCTGTTGGCCGTATGTGAGCGTTATGCTACTGCCCATGGTCTCAGGTACAACGCGACAAAAAGTGAGCTGTTGGTGTTTAAAGCGGGCAACAAAACTTATGAGGTTGTCCCTCCAGTCTTACTTGACGGTTCACCATTGAAAAGAGTGTCACAGTTTAAGTACCTGGGGCACTGGGTAGTGGACACATTGTGTGACGATCTTGATGTGGAAAGGGAGCGCCGAGATTTGGCGGTCCGGTGTAATATGCTGGCACGTAGGTTCGCGCGTTGTAGTAAGGGTGTCAAAATTACTTTATTTAAGGCATTTTGTCAATCCTTCTACTCGTGCGCGCTGTGGGTTAGGTATACGCAACGGGCCGTCAATGTCTTAAGGGTGCAGTATAATAATGCGTTTAGGGTGCTGATGGGCCTGCCCCGCTATTGCAGCGCGTCCGGCATGTTCGCGGTAGCGGGCGTGCCCGGGTTTCACGCTGTAATGCGCAGCAGGATCGCGTCGCTCATGCGCAGGGTGCGGGGCAGTACCAACAGCATCCTGAGTACGCTTGCTGAACGGGTGGACTGCCCGATAATGCGGCATTGGGATGAGGCTCACGCACCGGTGTGTGCCCCAGCCCGCCGTTATTAAGACCTTAAAGCTTAAGCTTTGCTACTAACCCTAGTTGTAAGTTAAATTTTAATTTTGTTTTTGTTCTTGATACTAACAAATTATGGATCTCAGAGTTCGAAATAAATGATTTTAATTTAATTTGTTTAATTAATTTAATTTAATTTAATTTAAAGCCGCGCCGGACGAACGGACAGACGGGGAAGGCTATACAATTAAGGTTCCTAGTTGACTACAGAACCCTAAAAATGTTTAAACAAAACAGAACCGACTTCAATTAGCCTCTACCTATCCAAAAGGAAATGCCCGAGCTACTGGAAAAAACACTCAAATCACTATAGGTGTGCCTATAATAGTTGAAGAGTTCCCTCGATTTCTCCAGGTTCCCATCATCAGATCCTGACCTGGTTACGATGGGACCAACTGTAAATCTTTCAAACAAAAAAATAATTTTCCAAATCGGTCCAGCCGTCTTCGAATAATCGGTGAACATACATAAAAAAAATAGCAAAAACAAAGATCCCGACGAATTGATTGACCTCCTTCTTCGAAATCTTGAAGTCGGTTGAAAACAAATATGTAAGCAATAAATCTAAATCTACGAATAGTGCTATAAAATAATACTGCAGATTTGAAATGTACACATGTTTTATGCGACATCTTCTTTTTGTCAAATATTTCATTTCGTATGGATTACCCTCGACCCTTCTCATAGCACATAAATATGACAATTTGGAATACACTTTTTGTAGTGTAACCTACTCAGCTTTATTCTTCAATTGACCGAGCGGGTTAAGCGAGGGAAACGTCTACGCTTGGGCAAAAATGCTTCCGTATATCCGAATGTCTAGCTGTTTTCCTCTGCAGGTCGTACCTATTCCTCAACTGATTCCCTTAAATGTTTTTGAGGCAGTGGTGTGATTGTAATTTATATATTTATCTTAAGGCTACTTGTCACTGGATAAAATCAAAATCAAAATCAAAATCAAACATTTATATTATTCAGTAAGTAGGCCACAAGGGCACTTTTACACGTCAAAGTAAAAGAGAGAAAAAAAAAAAACTACACCGGTTCTAACCCTACACCTCTGACCCGAGAAGAATTATGTCCGGCAAGAAACTCGGCGGGACTTATTTTTTCAAAACAACAGTACATCAAAACTAAACAATACATATAAGTGCGTTGTTCTATAAGAAAACATATCAAACCAAGTTAGATTAACCAATAATAGGTTATAGTTTAAGAAAAATACCAAAGAAAGAAGATGAGTCTAAATCTGACTATTTGAAAATGAATTACATACAAGTTTGATATACTTTCTCACCTGAACTGTGTCTTCTACATAAATTTCCAAATTATAATAATCCATCATCAACAGTTAGAAACAAATTTTGAATTTAAATAAAAAAAAAGTAAGTGATTCTAGTATTCAATAAACATACTATTTCCAATTATCCTTAGAGATGTATAAGGTCTCCAAGTGTCTTGATCTATATATTCTATATTAAAAAAAATATGGATAATCAAGCACCGAATGTTGTGTCTAAAGCCAATTAAACTAAAATTAAATATTATTAATAAAAAGTTACGTAATTGTGTGGCCCCGGTTAGCCTAAACAGACCGGTCTCCACAAACAGCACCCGTTCACGAGTATGACGCATATCTCGGCCATCGGATATGCGCCAGACGCATATCGCAGATATAGATAGGCATTTCTTCCCTGGGGTAGTAGTAGAGGAAAAGCAGATGATGAAGAAAATCCAGTGAGTGCTGCGAGGTCCAGATAGGGCAGTACAGCTGCCAAGTATGTTACTCTTTTAGCACCACTCAGGAATCACGTGTGGGGTTGTCTAAGGTGTTTCCTACGGACGCTGAGTAACATTGATTGTAATATAGATATGATTAATTCAATTCAAATTTAGTAATTTTATAATTAGCGTATTTGGCACGATCTAAACTTTGGTAGACTATAATTTTTAGAACTTTTGTACAGTCGCCATCAGATATATCAGAGCGGCCAAGGTGGTCACAAATGTTTCAACAACGACTCTATTGCCAATAAAGTGCATGTTCAGATATTTTTGAGTACCTTAGCCGTTCCGATATATTTGATGGCGACTATACTGCGACTTTTTAGGGTTCCGTACACAAAGGGTAAAACGGGACCCTGTTACTAAGACTCTGCTGTCCTTCCGTCTGTCACCAGGCTGTATCTCATGAACCGTGATAGTTAGACAGTTGAAATTTACACAGATGATGTATTTCTGGTGCTATAACAACAAATACTAAAAAACAGAATAAAATTAATATTTAAGGGTCTCCCATACAACAAACATGATTTTTTTGCCGTTTTTATAGATAATGGTACGGAACCATTCGTGCGTGAGTCCGACTCGCATTTAGCCGGCTTTTATAATAAAATTGTGAACGTCATATAGGTACGCATTATCAACCGACTTCAAGATTTCGAAGGAGGAGGTTATCAATTCGTCGGGATCTTTGTTTTTCCCTTTTTTTTATGTATGTTCACCGATTATTCGAAGACGGCTAGACCGATTTGGAAAATTCTTTTTTTGTTGAAAGCGACAGTTGGTCCCATTGTCAGGATCTGATGATGGGATCCTGGAGAAATCGAGGGCACTCTTCAACTATTATAGGCACACCTATGGTGATTTGAGTATTTTTTTTACAGCAGCTCGAGCATTTGGTGTTGGAAAGGTGAATGCTTAGTGAAGTCGGTTCTTTTTTGTTTAAAATTATTTTTCTATTAATGTGGTTATTCTCATTTAATGTGTCGTACAATCACCGGAAATAGTATCTTCCTACACGAAGGCCGCAAATATATGTGACACGTTCTTATGGCCCTACAAATAAGAGCGTGTCACATATTTTTGCGGCCTCCTTATAGGAAGATACTATTGCCGGTGACTGTACAAGCTCGAGTAATACCTAATATACAGGGTGGAAAGATAAGTCGGGCCCTGGAGGAAAACTACCTTAAAACGTTGAGATAGCTCAATTCACTGAAAGGAAAAATTCTTTAATTTCTTTAAAGGGACATAACTGTTGGAAGTAGGTAGGATTCAGCTCACATATAGCATAGACTAACCTTCCTAATACATCATCCTATTTTAGTTACCATGGTTGTTCTGTTAACAAAGCTGTCTATATATAGTAAATAAATATACATGCAACTGAAGGAACGTGTTTTTTAATTATAACGGTTATGGGCATGCACCTATAAAATAATGGATAAAGAAATAAGTGGTATTGGCATGCTGCAGAAGTTCAGTGCAGAAAACTACCTACAATGGAAGTTTCAGTTGAAGTGCGCTCTAAAAGCGAAAGGATTGGGACAGTTTATAGAAAGTGGAGGAAGTGAATCCGCTGGCACGAGTACCAGCGCTGGCGGCACTGGGGAGGCCACTGCGGCAGCAGACCAGCGAGAGCGGCAAGATGCGGCCGCAATGTTTATCATCACATCGTCTCTGACATATGAACAAATGGTTCTTATTGAAAATTGCACATCAGCGGGACAGATAATAGAAAAATTCGATGCCATCTACGCTCAGAAATCTGAGTTCAATAAAATGACTCTCCACGAACGATTCTACACTTATAAGATGAAAGAACAAGATGTTATTGCTCATCATATTTCAAAAGTTGAATCACTCGCCAAACAAATAAAATAATCCGGAGACAACATAAGCGACGCGGCAATTATTACAAAAATAATTAGTAGTCTTCCAACAAAGTACAGAAACGTAAGACAAGCATGGCTATCGATGGATGCTTCGAAGCAAACTGTAGCTAATTTAACTGTAAGGCTTCTGGATGAAGAAGCTAGCCTCGGCAATAATGACCCCGCTGATCCTTTTGCCTTGGCCACTGTTAGTAAGAACGCATATCCTGAGAGAAGACCTTTTGCAAAACCTCCGATTTGTTATTTTTGCCAAAAGCCAGGGCATATAGCGTAATATTGCTTCTCGCGAAAAAGAAGTCTTAACAAAACAAATTCTGCAGCAAATATGACGTACTCTGCATTCATGGTTAATACCTTTACACAACATTTCCAAGCTGATGACAATGATATCTGGTATTTAGATAGCGGGGCTTCTTCCCACATGACCAGCAGACTAGAATTCTTCAAGAAACTCGAAGAGTCTCTAACCACATCAGTGCGGATCGAAGACGACTCTGAGGTGACCGTTAAAGGAGTAGGAACCGTCTATATTAAGAAGATGCTTAACAATCGGTGGTACGATTCTGAAATAAATGACGTACTATATATCCCAAATTTAAAGAAAAACTTGTTTTCTGAAGGCGTTTTAACAGAAAAAGGCTATTATATTAATAAAGATAAATGGCATGCATATATATTGGACGCTGAAAAAAGGTTAGTGGCCTATGCATACAAGCAACCTAACAACCTGTACCGACTACTGTTTAAAACCGCTGTCCATGAAAATCTGACTGGCGATGCCAATGCTGTCACATCTGACAATAGTTTGAAACTTTGGCATGACAGACTTCCACATGTAAACATTAACTATCTGAAATTATTGATAAACAATGGAACATTACAAGGAATTTCTCAAAATAATTTCAAAGATTTTTTCTGTGAGGCATGTGCCTATGGAAAGCAACATCGGCTCCCATTTCATGCAAAATTAGACACGGAGAAGAGGGTCTGTAGGCCTGGTGAAGTTATTTATTTAGACGTATGCGGGCCTTTGTCGACACCGTCGATTTCTGGTTTTAAATACTTTGTGTTATTCAACGATGCATGTACAGGTTATCGAATCGTATTCTTCATAAAACACAAGAGCGATGTCTTGGAAAACTTCAAGGAATTTTTACGATTAGTTCATAATAAATTTGGACGTCCTATTAGAGTATTACACACTGACTGTGGCGGAGAATACTGCAATACTGAATTTAAAGGTTTTTTAAGTAACTTTTGAATAACTCTGGAAACAACAGCACCATACACACCAGAACAAAATTCACGTGCTGAACGCGACATGATGACTATTATGGAATCAGCGCGAACCATGCTTCAAAATTCTAAGCGCCCTAATTACCTTTGGGCCGAAGCTGTCAATTGTGCCATATATGTGCTAAACAGAACCCCTATAAAACAAACGCCTAATTCAACTCCTTATCAGGAGTGGACGGGAGAGAACTTGAATCATACAAAAATTTTTAGTTGTGACGCATACATGCATATACCAAACCAGTTGAGACGAAAACTTGACTCGAAGAGCAAAAAGTTAGCATTTGTTGGTTATGATGGGAATTCTACTAACTATCGGCTTTATGACCGTATTACCAGGAAAGTACATATTTCACATAATGCTCTCTTCAATGAATCGTCATTCTCGGGTGAAGAAGGAAACCATGATGTACCATTACAATTTATAATACACGATAACGTTGAGCAGAATCATTTAACCGAAGACCGGAACCCGTTTCAAATGGAAGACAGTACTATTAGTACTGAACAAGCTTCAATGAGCGAAGATCGTAACCCAATAGACACTTTCTTTGATTCTGAACAAACAATACCTGGAGAAAACGTAACTGAGGCAAGAATGTTGAGACCCAGAGAGACCCTCAAAGCACCAAGTCGATATGAAGCGAATATTATCTCTGAAGAACAAAGTACCTATGAAGAGGCAATGAAAAGCTGCGAAGTAGATGAATGGAAATGTGCTATACATGAAGACCTAAAATCATTAGAACAAAATGAAACCTGGAAAATTACAGAGCTACCAGACGAAAAGAAACCAATAACATCCAAGTGGGTATTTAAAAGGAAACTAAATCCAGATGGATCAATTTTACGCTATAAGGCACGGCTGGCCGCAAGAGGTTTTGACCAGAAACCTGGAATCGACTACTATGAGACATTTTCCCCAACGACCAGGAACGACTCGATAAGAATTTTACTTGCAGTTTGTGCCGACAAAAAGTATGAAATGACTCAGGACTTGACGTAGATGTAAATAAAGTATGCAAATTAATAACTAACTATGGACTTAAACAGGCATCAAGGTGCTGGAATCGAAAACTTAATGAATTCCTTAATAAAATTGGCTTTGAAAGCATACAAGCCGACACGTGTGTTTATATGGGACTACTAGATCATGAAAAAGTCATACTAATAATATAATATGTCGGTGATGGACTTATATTTTCAAAGAAAGAAAAGTACGCTTACATTATTCCTTAATTTGTTCAAAAAGGAATTTGAAATAACACCCACATATGTCAACACGAATGACCAACTCGCAGATGGTTTGACGAAACCACTGCCAAAAGACATTTGTTATTTTCAAAAACAACATTTTATTGGTTTGAACATTGTCATTCAGTGGGAGCGTATTTTCTGTTTTTTCTTTACAGTGGAACAACCGTGAAAAGTTACAGTGGAAGTCACTGTTTTTGTTTTAAACATTTATGTGTTTATTTGTTTGCGTTTTCTGCTCTATCCTACCTAGTAGGAGTGTTGGAAGTAGGTAGGATTCAGCTCACATATAGCATAGACTAACCTTCCTAATACATCATCCTATTTTAGTTACCATGGTTGTTCTGTTAACAAAGCTGTCTTATATATAGTAAATAAATATACATGCAACTGAAGGAACGTGTTTTTTAATTATAACAATAACTGCATTTACAAATTTTTGGAAAAGAGTACAGATTTCAAAAAAAGTATTTATTTTGTAATTTTTGCCATAAATAATTTATATGACAATTGATGCCAATCGATCCTGTTTCCAACGAGGATAAAAACTTCTAAATACCAACCAAGTTTAGGGCACAAGAGAACCCATAAATAATAATAATAATATTTTTCTAAAATATTAATAAAAGAGAAAATTAAGGAAAAAACTGTGAATGCAGTTTTAGTTTTTGGGAAAAATAAAAGAATGTTTCCTTTGAGCGAATTGAGCTATCTCAAGATTTTAAGGTAGTTTCCCTCCAGGTCCCGACTTATCTTTCCACCCTGTATGTGTACTCACAGAACCCATAATTCTGCTCATTCGGGGCTAATGGCGCAGAAATACCATTAAGGCGGCTTTCACACGCGGTTTCCGCATGCGGTGCCGGTGCGCGAGCGAGATAGCGCTCTGCATGTGTAGAGCGGTCACGCTTGCACACCGTGGCCGGATCCGGTTGCGGTGCCAGTGTAATAATCGCCTGTTTCTGTCGGTATATAAATGCAAGTAGATACCGTAAATGTAAGATGGTCCAGGGATCCGATTCGACATGCCAAATTGCGAGACGTGGCTCTATGTCTCGCTAGGTGATAGAGTGAAATCCATCTGTCCACACGTGTCCACACCTAACTGTCAATCTGTCAGTAGGTCTCGCTAGAGCGTTTTGTCTATGGCTATGGCCACCATTTTAGACGTCACTCTTGAGTGATTCCACCCCAAATTTCAACTGTCACAAAAGTGTGATCTCATAGTTGTCTCGCTAGCTACTGTCAGTTATGCCATGTCGAATTGAGGCCCTGGCTTGCGATAGCTACGATTACAGCATAATACTAGTAACTTTATGTTCTAAACTTAAGCTAGTAGTCCGCCTCTGAGAACTTGAGAGAGATTTACTTGCAAACGAGTTGACCAATATAATAAGACCCTTATGATGATTGTTCCGCGCCTTGTAGCTCCATAACCCCTTAATCGATACTGCTCATATACGAACTCTCAAATTGTACCTATCTCTTCTACAGCCTTACCAAATTTCATAAATATCAGAAAAACGATACTAAAGTTATTGCGGAGAAACTATTTAAAATCAAAAAATGCCATCGAAATGCAGGGACGTCTAGGTAGCCAACTGACAGTTTCGTTGTATCCGTAGTTGTCTGTAAGAACTTTACTTCGCTTACGCTCCGCTCGTTCGATAAGCTTATCATTATCAGCCCATTTTAAGGGGCTTCCATAAACGATTTTTTGATAAAGTTAATACTTTCGGCTAGAATAGCTCCCAAAATTAAAAAAAAAATCTGTGTAAAGGGAGGCCTTTCAATTTTGAATGACGGGTCTGAAAAATGTGAAGAAATTCATGAAAGTACAGCAGCAATTGAATAAATTCGGTTTAGCCTTTTTTGAGTTATTGCAAAAAGTTATCATTTTATAGTAAAAGGACGTAAGTGCCGCATAGTATAAAAATAAAATAAATAAATATTATGGGACAATCTTACACAAATCAACCTAGTCCCACAGTAAGCTCAATAAGGCTTGTGTTGTGGCTACTAAGCGACGATATATATAATAGATAGATATAGATAAATACTTAAATACATAGAAAACACCCATAACTCAGGAACAAATATCCGTGATGAACACACAAAAAAATGCCCTGACCAGGATTCGAACCCGGGACCTCCAGCTTCATAGGCAGAGACACTACCAACTAGGCTAGGAGGTCGTAAAAAAACCTATAAAAACGACGTTTTGAGGGGGATTATTGTGACTAGCTGACAACTACGGAACCCTACATTGAACATGGCTCGACATGCTCTTGACCTGTTATTTTAATTTGGTAATGATTAGTAAGTAAAACACTTTATTGCACAAAACAAGTACATGACCAACAAAAATATAGTGAGTGTGTACAAAGGCGAACTTATCCCTTTAAGGGATCTCTTCCAGCTAACCTTTAAGCAACTGAGAGAAATCTGTCAGATATGGTAGACAAAGATTTGTACATTACTTGTACATGACGGCAAGGCTACGGAGAAATTGCTAAACCTATAGTATTACGTATTGGTAAGTATAGATCATTCGATTAATTATTCGTTTTCTTTCAAACCAAGCTTCGTAATACGATACTGCAATCAAGAATTAAAATTAAACAAATTTATACTAACACGTACAATTTTGAAAACAAAATGTGCTCTAGCGAGAATCCGAGCTCTGCGGCGATCGTGGGCGGAATTCAAATTAGGGACGATACCGCGCAAAATATGCAACACAGTTGATCCCATTGTCAGGATCTGATTTTGGGATCCTGGAGAAATCGAGGGCACTCTTCAACTATTATAGGCACACCTATGGTGATTTGAGTATTTTTTTTACAGCAGTTCGAGCATTTGGTGTTGGAAAGGTGAATGCTTAGTGAAGTCGGTTCTTTTTTGTTTAAAATTATTTTTCTATTAATGTGGTTATTCTCATTTAATGTGTCGTACAATCACCGGCAATAGTATCTTCCTACACGAAGGCCGCAAATATATGTGACACGTTCTTTTGGCCCTACAAATAAGAGCGTGTCACATATTTTTGCGGCCTCCTTATAGGAAGATACTATTGCCGGTGACTGTACAAGCTCGAGTAATACCTAATATACAGGGTGGAAAGATAAGTCGGGCCCTGGAGGAAAACTACCTTAAAACGTTGAGATAGCTCAATTCACTGAAAGGAAAAATTCTTTAATTTCTTTAAAGGGACATAACTGTTGGAAGTAGGAAGGATTCAGCTCACATATAGCATAGACTAACCTTCCTAATACATCATCCTATTTTAGTTACCATGGTTGTTCTGTTAACAAAGCTGTCTATATATAGTAAATAAATATACATGCAACTGAAGGAACGTGTTTTTTAATTATAACGGTTATGGGCATGCACCTATAAAATAATGGATAAAGAAATAAGTGGTATTGGCATGCTGCAGAAGTTCAGTGCAGAAAACTACCTACAATGGAAGTTTCAGTTGAAGTGCGCTCTAAAAGCGAAAGGATTGGGACAGTTTATAGAAAGTGGAGGAAGTGAATCCGCTGGCACGAGTACCAGCGCTGGCGGCACTGGGGAGGCCACTGAGGCAGCAGACCAGCGAGAGCGGCAAGATGCGGCCGCAATGTTTATCATCACATCGTCTCTGACATATGAACACATGGTTCTTATTGAAAATTGCACATCAGCGGGACAGATAATAGAAAAATTCGATGCCATCTACGCTCAGAAATCTGAGTTCAATAAAATGACTCTCCACGAACGATTCTACACTTATAAGATGAAAGAACAAGATGTTATTGCTCATCACATTTCAAAAGTTGAATCACTCGCCAAACAAATAAAATAATCCGGAGACAACATAAGCGACGCGGCAATTATTACAAAAATAATTAGTAGTCTTCCAACAAAGTACAGAAACGTAAGACAAGCATGGCTATCGATGGATGCTTCGAAGCAAACTGTAGCTAATTTAACTGTAAGGCTTCTGGATGAAGAAGCTAGCCTCGGCAATAATGACCCCGCTGATCCTTTTGCCTTGGCCACTGTTAGTAAGAACGCATATCCTGAGAGAAGACCTTTTGCAAAACCTCCGATTTGTTATTTTTGCCAAAAGCCAGGGCATATAGCGTAATATTGCTTCTCGCGAAAAAGAAGTCTTAACGAAACAAATTCTGCAGCAAATATGACGTACTCTGCATTCATGGTTAATACCTTTACACAACATTTCCAAGCTGATGACAATGATATCTGGTATTTAGATAGCGGGGCTTCTTCCCACATGACCAGCAGACTAGAATTCTTCAAGAAACTCGAAGAGTCTCTAACCACATCAGTGCGGATCGAAGACGACTCTGAGGTGACCGTTAAAGGAGTAGGAACCGTCTATATTAAGAAGATGCTTAACAATCGGTGGTACGATTCTGAAATAAATGACGTACTATATCTCCCAAATTTAAAGAAAAACTTGTTTTCTGAAGGCGTTTTAACAGAAAAAGGCTATTATATTAATAAAGATAAATGGCATGCATATATATTGGACGCTGAAAAAAGGTTAGTGGCCTATGCATACATGCAACCTAACAACCTGTACCGACTACTGTTTAAAACCGCTGTCCATGAAAATCTGACTGGCGATGCCAATGCTGTCACATCTGACAATAGTTTGAAACTTTGGCATGACAGACTTCCACATGTAAACATTAACTATCTGAAATTATTGATAAACAATGGAACATTACAAGGAATTTCTCAAAATAATTTCAAAGATTTTTTCTGTGAGGCATGTGCCTATGGAAAGCAACATCGGCTCCCATTTCATGCAAAATTAGACACGGAGAAGAGGGTCTGTAGGCCTGGTGAAGTTATTTATTTAGACGTATGCGGGCCTTTGTCGACACCGTCGATTTCTGGTTTTAAATACTTTGTGTTATTCAACGATGCATGTACAGGTTATCGAATCGTATTCTTCATAAAACACAAGAGCGATGTCTTGGAAAACTTCAAGGAATTTTTACGATTAGTTCATAATAAATTTGGACGTCCTATTAGAGTATTACACACTGACTGTGGCGGAGAATACTGCAATACTGAATTTAAAGGTTTTTTAAGTAACTTTTGAATAACTCTGGAAACAACAGCACCATACACACCAGAACAAAATTCACGTGCTGAACGCGACATGATGACTATTATGGAATCAGCGCGAACCATGCTTCAAAATTCTAAGCGCCCTAATTACCTTTGGGCCGAAGCTGTCAATTGTGCCATATATGTGCTAAACAGAACCCCTACAAAACAAACACCTAATTCAACTCCTTATCAGGAGTGGACGGGAGAGAACTTGAATCATACAAAAATTTTTAGTTGTGATGCATACATGCATATACCAAACCAGTTGAGACGAAAACTTGACTCGAAGAGCAAAAAGTTAGCATTTGTTGGTTATGATGGGAATTCTACTAACTATCGGCTTTATGACTGTATTACCAGGAAAGTACATATTTCACATAATGCTCTCTTCAATGAATCGTCATTCTCGGGTGAAGAAGGAAACCATGATGTACCATTACAATTTATAATACACGATAACGTTGAGCAGAATCATTTAACCGAAGACCGAAACCCGTTTCAAATGGAAGACAGTACTATTAGTACTGAACAAGCTTCAATGAGCGAAGATCGTAACCCAATAGACACTTTCTTTGATTCTGAACAAACAATACCTGGAGAAAACGTAACTGAGGCAAGAATGTTGAGACCCAGAGAGACCCTCAAAGCACCAAGTCGATATGAAGCGAATATTATCTCTGAAGAACAAAGTACCTATGAAGAGGCAATGAAAAGCTGCGAAGTAGATGAATGGAAATGTGCTATACATGAAGACCTAAAATCATTAGAACAAAATGAAACCTGGAAAATTACAGAGCTACCAGACGAAAAGAAACCAATAACATCCAAGTGGGTATTTAAAAGGAAACTAAATCCAGATGGATCAATTTTACGCTATAAGGCACGGCTGGCCGCAAGAGGTTTTGACCAGAAACCTGGAATCGACTACTATGAGACATTTTCCCCAACGACCAGGAACGACTCGATAAGAATTTTACTTGCAGTTTGTGCCGACAAAAAGTATGAAATGACTCAGGACTTGACGTAGATGTAAATAAAGTATGCAAATTAATAACTAACTATGGACTTAAACAGGCATCAAGGTGCTGGAATCGAAAACTTAATTAATTCCTTAATAAAATTGGCTTTGAAAGCATACAAGCCGACACGTGTGTTTATGGGACTACTAGATCATGAAAAAGTCATACTAATAATATATGTCGGTGATGGACTTATATTTTCAAAGAAAGAAAAGTACGCTTACATTATTCCTTAATTTGTTCAAAAAGGAATTTGAAATAACACCCACATATGTCAACACGAATGACCAAATCGCAGATGGTTTGACGAAACCACTGCCAAAAGACATTTGTTATTTTCAAAAACAACATATTGGTTTGAACATTGTCATTCAGTGGGAGCGTATTTTCTGTTTTTTCTTTACAGTGGAACAACCGTGAAAAGTTACAGTGGAAGTCACTGTTTTTGTTTTAAACATTTATGTGTTTATTTGTTTGCGTTTTCTGCTCTATCCTACCTAGTGGGAGTGTTGGAAGTAGGTAGGATTCAGCTCACATATAGCATAGACTAACCTTCCTAATACATCATCCTATTTTAGTTACCATGGTTGTTCTGTTAACAAAGCTGTCTTATATATAGTAAATAAATATACATGCAACTGAAGGAACGTGTTTTTTAATTATAACAATAACTGCATTTACAAATTTTTGGAAAAGAGTACAGATTTCAAAAAAAGTATTTATTTTGTAATTTTTGCCATAAATAATTTATATGACAATTGATGCCAATCGATCCTGTTTCCAACGAGGATAAAAACTTCTTAATACCAACCAAGTTTAGGGCACAAGAGAACCCATAAATAATAATAATAATATTTTTCTAAAATATTAATAAAAGAGAAAATTAAGGAAAAAACTGTGAATGCAGTTTTAGTTTTTGGGAAAAATAAAAGAATGTTTCCTTTGAGCGAATTGAGCTATCTCAAGATTTTAAGGTAGTTTCCCTCCAGGTCCCGACTTATCTTTCCACCCTGTATGTGTACTCACAGAACCCATAATTCTGCTCATTCGGGGCTAATGGCGCAGAAATACCATTAAGGCGGCTTTCACACGCGGTTTCCGCATGCGGTGCCGGTGCGCGAGCGAGATAGCGCTCTGCATGTGTAGAGCGGTCACGCTTGCACACCGTGGCCGGATCCGGTTGCGGTGCCAGTGTAATAATCGCCTGTTTCTGTCGGTATATAAATGCAAGTAGATACCGTAAATGTAAGATGGTCCAGGGATCCGATTCGACATGCCAAATTGCGAGACGTGGCTCTATGTCTCGCTAGGTGATAGAGTGAAATCCATCTGTCCACACGTGTCCACACCTAACTGTCAATCTGTCAGTAGGTCTCGCTAGAGCGTTTTGTCTATGGCTATGGCCACCATTTTAGATGTCACTCTTGAGTGATTCCACCCCAAATTTCAACTGTCACAAAAGTGTGATCTCATAGTTGTCTCGCTAGCTACTGTCAGTTATGCCATGTCGAATTGAGGCCCTGGCTTGCGATAGCTACGATTACAGCATAATACTAGTAACTTTATGTTCTAAACTTAAGCTAGTAGTCCGCCTCTGAGAACTTGAGAGAGATTTACTTGCAAACGAGTTGACCAATATAATAAGACCCTTATGATGATTGTTCCGCGCCTTGTAGCTCCATAACCCCTTAATCGATACTGCTCATATACGAACTCTCAAATTGTACCTATCTCTTCTACAGCCTTACCAAATTTCATAAATATCAGAAAAACGATACTAAAGTTATTGCGGAGAAACTATTTAAAATCAAAAAATGCCATCGAAATGCAGGGACGTCTAGGTAGCCAACTGACAGTTTCGTTGTATCCGTAGTTGTCTGTAAGAACTTTACTTCGCTTACGCTCCGCTCGTTCGATAAGCTTATCATTATCAGCCCATTTTAAGGGGCTTCCATAAACGATTTTTTGATAAAGTTAATACTTTCGGCTAGAATAGCTCCCAAAATTAAAAAAAAAATCTGTGTAAAGGGAGGCCTTTCAGTTTTGAGTGACGGGTCTGAAAAATGTGAAGAAATTCATGAAAGTACAGCAGCAATTGAATAAATTCGGTTTAGCCTTTTTTGAGTTATTGCAAAAAGTTATCATTTTATAGTAAAAGGACGTAAGTGCCGCATAGTATAAAAATAAAATAAATAAATATTATGGGACAATCTTACACAAATCAACCTAGTCCCACAGTAAGCTCAATAAGGCTTGTGTTGTGGCTACTAAGCGACGATATATATAATAGATAGATATAGATAAATACTTAAATACATAGAAAACACCCATAACTCAGGAACAAATATCCGTGATGAACACACAAAAAAATGCCCTGACCAGGATTCGAACCCGGGACCTCCAGCTTCATAGGCAGAGACACTACCAACTAGGCTAGGAGGTCGTAAAAAAACCTATAAAAACGACGTTTTGAGGGGGATTATTGTGACTAGCTGACAACTACGGAACCCTACATTGAACATGGCTCGACATGCTCTTGACCTGTTATTTTAATTTGGTAATGATTAGTAAGTAAAACACTTTATTGCACAAAACAAGTACATGACCAACAAAAATATAGTGAGTGTGTACAAAGGCGAACTTATCCCTTTAAGGGATCTCTTCCAGCTAACCTTTAAGCAACTGAGAGAAATCTGTCAGACATGGTAGACAAAGATTTGTACATTACTTGTACATGACGGCAAGGCTACGGAGAAATTGCTAAACCTATAGTATTACGTATTGGTAAGTATAGATCATTCGATTAATTATTCGTTTTCTTTCAAACCAAGCTTCGTAATACGATACTGCAATCAAGAATTAAAATTAAACAAATTTATACTAACACGTACAATTTTGAAAACAAAATGTGCTCTAGCGAGAATCCGAGCTCTGCGGCGATCGTGGGCGGAATTCAAATTAGGGACGATACCGCGCAAAATATGCAACACACTAAACTTGTAAAGTCGAAAATACTCGAGAGAATTTTATATTTAATAGTTTATTTCTGCAAGAGAACCAAGGTTGCCGACATAGCTTAGAGAGTTGCCAGACTTAAGAGGCTGACAACACCCGATGACCTTCAAATTGACTCTACTCAAACAGTTTTTTAGCTATAACTACTTGTTTTGAGAAAGTAATTAAAATATATGTTAATATTCGTTATATTTGCAAGAACTTTGTTAATTCCGATACACTATTGGACGAAATCGGCTCGATAGAAAATAATTCCAAAATTACCTCTTAAAATTAGCTTTAAACAGTTGTATGTATTTAGTTTCTTTACTTATAGTCTGTAACTAATGACAAAATTCACCACACTAATACTAAAAACTTCGTTGTTTTATATTTCTCAATTAATGCGTAGTTTTTTTTAATACATCATTTTGCAAAATTTGCAATGAGCTCCCATACTAATCGTAACACAGTGTTTCTCTTTTACCCGCGCTGAAAAAGATAGGGATGGAATTTAGCTGTTGTCAGCCCCTTAAGTGGCAGTGGGCGGGCCACATTGCTAGCAGAACCGATGGCCGATGGGGCAGAAAGGTTCTTGAGTGGCGACCGCGTACCGGAAGACGCAGTGTGGGGCCCCAGACTAGGTGGACCGACGATATGGTTAGAGTCGCGGGAAACAGTTGGTTAAGGGCGGCGAATGACCGTTCGTTGTGGAGATCCTTGGGGGAGGTTTTTTTCAGCAGTGGACGTCTTTCGGCTGAAATCATGATAATGAATAGTTTATTTTATCATTTTTAAGGCAACATGTTTAAAGAAACTTTTTACACTACACTATCCTCCTGCCACCCTCAAAAAATTGCCAACACAAATAGAATTTTGTTATGTCAGAATTAAGATTTAAAATACGATGCAACGGGAGGCCTTTTTAAGTCTCTGGGTGGCTAGAAACTTAAGGTACCTATTTAAAAAGCACAATGAGCTATTAATATCAAATAAATGTAATTCTGATTGACTAGTTTATATACATAAAAACTATAATTATTATAATTTTGAAAATTAAGTTAAAGACACAGTTCAGGTAAGAAAGTATATCAACTTGAGTGTAATTCATTTTCAAATAACCAGATTTGGACTCATTTTCTTTTGTTTGGTATTTTTCTTAAACTATAGCCTATTGTTGGTTAATCTAACCTTGGTTTGATATGTTTTCTTATACAACAACGCATTTATATGTATTTTTAAGTTTACAAGGGCTGCTATTTATATATCCGGAAACCGGGATTACAATCTTCTTAAATAGCATATTTGACCTCCATGGTAAAATTTGAACTTTTTTAAGTACTGGCCGGTATATTTTTTCTTTCTTATTAACGCTCGTGTTTTGTTTTTGACGGGTTTTAAATGTCATCTCGCAGCAAGAATGGAACTCACTCGTGAAAATATTCGTGCCATGATTTATTATGATTTTCGGCGTGGTTTAACGCAACAACAGTGCATAGATCAACTAACTTCAACTTTTGGTGATGAAGCCCCATCTAAAACTACTGTGTATCACTGGTTTAGTGAGTTCAATCGTGGACGTAGTATGCTTACGGACGAAGTTAAGGCAGGTCGCCCGAAATCGGTCGTTGTACAACAAAATATCGAGGCTGTGCGAAAACTTATAATGGACGACCGACATGTTACGTACCGCGAGATAGAGGCGACTCTGGGTATTTCTATGACCAGCATTAATAGCATATTACATAATTATTTGGCTGTAAAAAAAATTTGTTCGCGTTGGATACCCCACAACTTAACAAAAGAGCAAAAAGATGCTCGCGTCGAATGGTGCAATAAAATGTTAAAAAAATATAACCGTGGTGACTCAAAAGCCGTTTATAACATCTATACAGGTGACGAATCCTGGATCTATGCATACGATCCCGAAACGAAGCAACAATCAACGGTATGGGTGTTTCAAAATGAGCCGAACCCTACGAAAGTTACTCGTGCAAAAAGTACATTGAAACAAATGGTGGCCTGCTTCTTCGGTATTAATGGCCATGTAGCTACAGTGCCACTAGAAAACCGTAGAACGGTTAATTCAGAGTGGTACACGACCATTTGCTTACCGGAAGTATTTGAACAAATTCGTAAAACTAACCAGCGACGAAGAATCATTCTTCATCATGACAATGCCAGCTGTCATACGTCACGCGAAACAACTCTATTTTTGGAGGGTCAAAATGTGGAATTAACGGGTCATCCGCCGTACAGCCCTGACTTGGCACACAACGATTTTTATTTATTTCCAAATATAAAGAATAAATTACGCGGTCAACGATTTTCGACCGCTGAAGATGCTGTCGACGCATTCAAACAACACGTTATGGAGGTACCTCAGGCGGAGTGGCAGAAGTGCTTTAAAAATTGGTTCACGCGAATGCAAAATTGCATAGATCATCAAGGGGAATACTTTGAAAATCAATAAAACCATTTTCAGCCGTGTACGTTTGTTTGTTTTTTTGTTTCCGGATATATAAGTAATTTACTGTTGTTTTGAAAAAGTAAGTCCCGTCGAGTTTCTTGCCGGTCATAATTCTTCTCGGGTCAGAGGTGTAGGGTTAGAACCGGTGTACTTTTTTTTTCTCTTTTACTTTGATAAACTATAATGTGACGTGTAAAAGTGCCCTTGTGGCCTACTTACTGAATAAATGTTTGAATTTGAGTTTATAAAAAAATCACATATTTTAAATCCATATAGGTATTTCACGAGTGGTTCATCGGTGGTATCGCTGAAATGCTGAATTTTTATTTACTGTTTAAATAAAAATTCAGCATTTCAGCGATACCACCGATGCCATAAATCAGAATGATGTAGCCACAGTGGGCTTATTCCTGAAAACCCAGTATGCATTATATTACACATTTGGTTGACTTGGTAAATACAGAATTGTAACCTTTTGTTAAAGATTTTCACTATTTAAAGTGACATTGCTGTTATTATACATGTCGTTCGATGTCGTTGATGATTTGTGGTTCATATTTTCGTATTTTTTCTGAAATAACATTTTCTGGTGGTAAGTAATTTTAGCGTAGAATTAAACAATATGGCGAGTTTTTTTAGCGATTATAATGTAATGGTTTATTTTTAAGAGTTCAGTAAAGAGTATTTGTACTGTATATTGTATAGCATATTTGTACTAGTAATGAGGGTGTTTCACTACATGGAAGCACCGTGGCGACAGGTCTAGCTGTCATGATACTCATGATCCACCAATCATGTTTAAAAATGTTTTTTTGATTGGTGGATTTTGACAGCTACTGTCAAAAAGACCTCTCGTCACGGTGCTGCCATCCAGAGAAAATTTCTATCGCGGACACTCTCATTCAAATTATTGTACAAGACAGGTCAGGTTAAGCCAGTTAAGTTTGTAAATCTGCTGGGACCTTTAAGGGTTATGTTTTCCATTTTTAATTTATATCAACAGCAGGTATCTTTGTCTCGTTCTCACCTGTTCCTTGCGCCGCATCCTTGTCTTCTGTATCTCCTCCTTCTGCCCCGCCACCGCAGCACCGGGGCCATACATTGTCTTGTTAACCTAACACAGCACTAAAAGTACGATATACATACATCACACTTTGATGTTTGGGGTTGCAGTTAACACCGCACTAATAGTATGTTATCTTAAAATAAGTTGGTAAACCGGCCGGTATTTTAGAGCCGAGAGATAGGTCTTTGTTAAAGTGATGTTTTCCATTTTTACATTATATTAAAAATAGTACTTATCTTTGTCTCTTTCTCACCTGCTCCTTGTGCTGCGTCCTTGTCTTCCGTCTCTCCTCCGTCTGCCCAGCCATCGCAGCACCAGCGCCATACACTGTCTTATCAACTTATCACAGCGCTAAAAGTACGATGTATCACACTTTGATGTTTGGGGTTGCAGTTAACACAGTACTAAAAGTACGTTATACATCACACTTTGATGTATGCGATTGCAGTTAACACCGCCCTAAAAGTACTTAAAACGTAAAATAAGTTCGTAAATCGGCCGGTATTTTTGAGCCAAAATAGGTCTTTGTTAAAGTGATGTTTTCCATTATTAATTTATATTAAAAATAGTAGTTATCTTTGTCTCTTTCTCACCTGCTCCTTGTGCTGCGTCCTTGTCTTCCGTCTCTCCTCCGTCTGCCCAGCCATCGCAGCACCAGCGCCGTACATTGTCTTATTAACCTAACACAGCACTAAAAGTACGTTATACATCACACTTTGTTGATTGGGGTTGTAGTTAACACAGCACTAAAAGTACGTTATATGTCAAACTTTGATGTTTGGGGTTGCAGTTAACACGTCACTAAAAGTACGTTATACATCAAACTTTGATGTTTGGGGATGCAGTTGTTCATTTCATTTACGCTTAAACTTTAACTGCCTAAATCTCTTGGTGAGATTGTGATCTGCATTTTTTCGGTAGTATTTTTGGTTAGATGAGTTTTGCATCAAATTGTTTTAAAAATAGGTTCTTAAAGGGTACAAAATAGGTACAAAAAGGGTTCAAAGGGTATAAAAAAAGCCTAACAAACGCGTAACTTAATTAAAAGTTAATGTCACTATTTATAAAATAAAACTACTTAAACTAAACCTGGATTTTTTGTTTCGAGTATGCACATGAATTTACGTTCTTTCCTCGCTATGCTATTTAGAAGTGGAAACACAGAAGTGAGAAACAAAAAAATCAAGAGTTAATGAACTTGCGAACTGACAGCTACATTCCGTTTACGCTCAGTAAATTAAGCTGTTTCGTATTTTAGCTAACTTTAAAACAAATTGTACGAAACTGGTAGCGTGGCGGTAAAATTCCGACTACGGAGGTCTCGGGTTCAAAACCCCGGCTGGTACAACAGAGTTTTTCGGGACATAACCCTTACAACACGAGAATATTTTTTTTGTATTTTTGGTTTGAAGTTGTATTTTTCGGTGCATTTAAGGCCCATAAAAAGACAAAAAAATACAAAAAAAATTCTCCCCACCAAAAATTTTGTGAAAACCCACCCGCACGATCGTTTCATTTCGTTGCGACCCCTAGTAAAAATGTTATTATTTTTTTTGAAATATAAGGGTAAATTACAGAGTTCAAAGGAGTTAATAAATATTTAATAATAAAATTTTAGATTTCTTACATGTTTTACATGAAATGATTTAAAAAAAAACGCTTTTGATTGATCATATTTTCAATTTATCATAGTCAACACAATTTAAATTTGTCGACTTGCGTCCTGACCCGCACAATTGTGCGTTATAACTTTAGGCACAAAAAAATGACTAAAATTTCTGGTTAAACTTTTAATTATCTACATTATACGATGGAAGAACCTTTAATTTAATAAAAAACGAATTTAACACATTTAAAAATCTCAAATTAAAAAATTTCGTGAATACCTACTGTAAGCTTTGTAATTTGTAAGCTTTTTATAAATATCGGGACCCCGGATAACCGTTTGTTCAACTAAAGGATGGTTACTCGCGTTTTGGGACTAAATTTTCATTAGCTGCACACTTGTTCGTTAGGTCACCGCACAATAAGCCATCAATATTACACACTGAACTACGTAAATGAGCAAAAAACAAAAAACTATTCTAAAGACGACGTAGCCATCTTGAAGCTCAAACGGAAACCTTATAAATAATTGTGTACATTCTTGTCACATACGTCAACTGTCAAAAACAATCGCATGGTGATTTCAATTACGAGTGGGTAGGGGCACTCGTAAATCGATATCATAGGTATGACAAATGTAAGTCACCGATGAGTTTCAAAAATACGAACTTTCGGAAATCACTCACATCGGTGAGAATTAGTCACTTGGTGAGATTCAAAAATCGCACTCCTGGTCGTCCGTCTCGTACACGTACCTCCTTGACGCTCACCGCGCCGACGGCTGGTCCCCTAACTAAACACACGCGGGTTTAAAATGAATAATAATCGAACGCACGATCGATCGATGCCGTACTGAAGCGGCAAACTTGATTATTTTTCAAACTAGATTTTTGAAAAGTTGAACGCACGATCGTATCAGCCGGATTTAATGTTCACCAGTCGTTTTTTGGTGAAGCATAACGTTGTGAAAACACTGAATCTAATAATAAGGCCTATATAGTTTCCCCTCTGGGTTGGATGTTCAAATGGCAGTAATTTTCGTAAAAACTAGTGCCTGCGCGAATTCATGGGATCATAGTGCCGAGCGGACCCTAGGTTTTATTGAACCGAGGCGAAACTTTTTTCCTTTTCTTTCTTTTTATTAAACAATAGGTGACAAACTTTCAGACCAATTTCAATACTGCCGGCACTGAGCAAAGTTTTCGAGAAACTAATTCTAAATCAACTTGTGTCACATTTTAACCGAAACGAATTGTTCGCCAGAAATCAATTTGGTTTTACCAGAGGTCGCTCGACTACTGACGCAGGTGCCGTTCTTCTTAAGCACATCTTTGCCGCTTGGGAAAAAAAACAAGATGCTGTTGGAATATTCTGTGACCTATCGAAGGCATTTGATTGCGTTGATCACGAAAATCTAAAGAGAAAACTAAGCCATTACGGGATCAAAGCTGGTGCCCTTAACCTCGTCTCATCATACCTATCGGATAGAACACAACGAGTGGTTATTAATGGAACTCAATCTTCTGGGTCCCCTGTGGCACTCGGAGTGCCTCAAGGATCAATACTTGGTCCTTTCCTGTTTTTGGTGTACATTAATGACCTACCTAAAATTGTGCAAGATAAACATGATATAGTGTTATTTGCTGATGACACATCTCTGATATTTAAAGTGGACAGAAAAGAAAACAGCTTCGATAGTATTAACAGTGCACTCTCCAAAGTAGTAAATTGGTTTACGGCTAATAACCTACTTTTGAACGCCAAGAAAACGAAGTGCATCAAATTTTCACTTCCCAACGTCAAGCAGATTAACAGCAGCAAGATTATAATAAATGATGAAATAATGGAATTAGAAAATCAAATTGTTTTCTTAGGAGTCACTTTAGACTCGAAATTACAATGGCATCCACATATAGCTACCCTAGCTGGGAAACTTAGCTCGCTCTGCAGCCTATGCCGTGAGGCGAATCAGCCATCTAACAAACAGTGAAACTGCCAGGCTGGTATACTTCAGTTACTTTCACAGTGTTATGTCGTATGGAATTCTGTTGTGGGGTAAAGCAGCTGATATTGGGACCATATTTGTGCTACAAAAACGAGCTGTACGTGGCATTTATAAAATGCGCGGTCGAGCATCCGTAAGAGGAAAATTTGAAGAGGCAAATATTCTTACCGTAGCATCTCAATACGTACTTGAAAACATTATGTATGTGCGGAAAAACATCCATAAATTCAAGCTCAACAGTGATATCCATAACTATAACACTAGAAATAAAGATAAGATTGCTGAGCCTGGGCACCGCCTCGGTAAGGTTCGTACGTCTTTTGCTGGGAACTGTACACGTTTTTATAACAAAGTCCCCGCTGATGTAGTGAATTTGCCACTAAATAAATTCAAGTCTTATGTTAAGCGCTATTTGTTGAGGAGAGAGTACTATACTTTAAAGGAATTCATTGAGGATAACGATGCCTTTAAGCCTGTAGCTTGATATAGTTAGTACAATACAAATTGAGAAATTATTAGGTACATTACTCTATGAAGCAGCTTTACTAGTGTCCAGTATTACCTGTTTTTCATTTTTATTTTATTTTGTTTTTATTTAGTATTTGGACACTTAGAGACGTTATACATCTCTAAGTCTTGCATTCGCAAATATTTATATGTATAGATATATATTTAATGATCCTGACGCTTAGAGACATGTACATCTCTATGTCACTTTTATATTGTAATTTAGTTCACGCATGTAAAATACGAGCACAGAATATTGTTTCTCACCAGACTAAACATGGCTAGTTTTTATTAATTAATAAAGCCCGCCAGCTTGAACATGTCATGCTCGCTTAAAAGGCTCTGCTTATGGTGGCGTCGTTGATCGGGTCGCCACTTTCCCGAAGAAAGGTTGAGGGAGGCGATGGCTGAGATATGCGTCATACTCGTGAACGGGTGCTGTTTGTGGAGACCGGTCTGTTTAAGCTAACTGGGGCAACACATTTACGTAACTTTTTATTAATCATATTTAATTTTAGTTTAATTGGCTTTAGACACAACATTCGGTGCTTGATTATCCATATTTTTTTATTATATAGAATATATAGATCAAGACACTTGGAGACCTTATACATCTCTAAGTATAATTTAGAAATAGTATGTTTATTGTATACTAGAATCACTTAAGTACTTTTTTTTATATTATTTAAATTCAAAGTTTGTTTCTAACTGTTGATGATGGATTATTATAATTTGGAAATTTATGTAGAAGACACAGTTGAGGTAAGAAAGTATATCAAACCTGTATGTAATTTATTTTCAATAGTCAGATTTGGACTCATCTTTTTTCTTTGGTATTTTTCTTAAACTATAACCTATTGTTGGTTAATCTAACCTTGGTTTGATATGTTTTCTTATAGAACAACGCACTTATATGTATTGTTTAGTTTTGATGTACTGTTGTTTTGAAAAAATAAGTCCCGCCGAGTTTCTTGCCGGACATAATTCTTCTCGGGTCAGAGGTGTAGGGTTAGAACCGGTGTAGTTTGATTTTTTTTCTCTCTCTTTTACTTTGACGTGTAAAAGTGCCCTTGAAACTGAATAAATGTTTGAGTTTGAGTTTGAGTTTCAATAGGTACATTGTCTGTCTCTCAAGCTGTTTTCAACCGACTTCAAGATTTCGAAGGAGGAGGTTATCAATTCGTCGGGATCTTTGTTTTTGCTATTTTTAGGGTTCCGTAGTCAACTAGGAACCCTTATAGTTTCGCCATGTCTGCCCGTCCGTCCGACCGTCCGCGGATAATCTCAGTGACCGTTAGCACTAGAAAACTGAAATTTGGTACTATAATAATATGTATATCAATCACTCCGACAAAGTGGTAAAATAAAAAGTGGATTTTTTTTTATTGGGTACCTTATTATTATTATTAGGGTATACGTAAAGTGGGGAGTGATTTTTTTTTTTCATTTCAACCCTAACGTGTGATATATTGTTAGATAGGTATTTAAAAATGAATAGGGGTTTACTTAAATCATTTTTTGATAATGTAAATAGTTTCGGAAATAATCGCTCCAGAAATAAAAAAAATGTGTCGTCCCCCCCCCTCTAACTTTTGAACCATAAGTTTCAAAAATATGAAAAAAATCTCAAAAGTAGAACTTTATATAAACTTTTTAGGAAAATAGTTTGAATAGTTTTTGAAAAAAAATTACAAAATAATTTCTGAACTAAGTTTGTAATTTAACCGTATAAGCAGGTATTTATTGTACCTGTAATTTCTACAAAATCACAATGCAATGACGTGCTTTCAAATAAAGTAAAAACCGTGAAAATCGGTTCACACAATAAAGAATTATCCCATAAAAATCATCTTCCATACTTTAAGCTCGCGCGCAATAGTTTACTAATTTTGCCGATAGATGTCGCTGTACGTGGAACGCTCATATCATATCCTACATGGCGGTGTTATTTTAACTCTTAAGAGGGGACACTTTCTGTGACGGACGGAAAACTACGGAACCCTACACTGAGCGTGGCCCGACACGCTCTTGGCCGGTTTTTTTATGTATGTTCACCGATTATTCGAAGACGGCTGGACCGATTTGGAAAATTCTTTTTTTGTTTGAAAGCGTATACTTCACAGTTTGTCCCATTGTAACCATGTCAGGATCTGATGATGGGGTCCTGGAGAAATCGAGGGAACTCTTCAACTATTATAGGCACATCTATGGTGATTTGAGTATTTTTTACAGCAGATCGAGCATTTGGTGTTGGAAAGGTAGATGCTTAGTGAAGTCGGTTCTTTTTTGTTTAAAATTATGATATGTCTTCTTATAGAACTACGCATTAATGTGTATCTTTAAGATATAATGTATTATTGCTTTAAAAAAATACGTCCCACCGAGTTTCTTGCCGGACATAATACTTAGGTCAGAGGTGTACGGTAAGAACCATTGTAATGTGCCTAAATTGAAGGATAAATATCTTTTTAACTCCAGGAAAAACGCTAGGAAATCTAGTAAAATACCGAATTCAGTGGAGGTTCACTACAAGCGTTAGAGAGTTTTACAACGATAAATTATTCGGAACATAGTCTGAATTAGCCAAGTCGCCATTAACTTGGCTGTAAGCTCTACCCGAGTCTGTTATGTAAATTAAGATTTGATTAATTCAACCGCGATTATGTAGGTACCTTACCTACCTATATCATCCATTATATTATTCATTATATTATCCGTCTGGCCTAGCATTTCTACTGGCTTTTGCGACGGCTCAATAAAATTTTAAATAGAGTTTCAAAATATTATATTAGTTTTCAAAGTTCATATTTGCGTGTACTAGCCAGTTTGAATTATGGGATTATGGATGGTACAAGGAGGATCGGTCTCTCTTATAGGAAGACGGTCGAAAAAGTGTCCAGCGGTAAGCACTAAACTATAGTTCCAAATATCTTCGGGTGGCGCTCTAGGTATAGATAGTTGAGCATTTTTAAATGAATTACCGATATTTAATACTTATAATTCTAAATAAAATTTATAGTCAGAGTGTTATTCTTCTCCGCAAACAATTATTTTATAAATATGTATGGATTTAATTTTTTAATATCAAAATGAATTTAATTAAATTTAATATCATTGTGGCGCCATCATTTTATCGCCTTCTGACGGACACTTTTGTAACATAGAGATTTTTATCCTCCTTGTACCATCCATATATGGGATTGTAAAATATTAGTACATCATAATAATGCATTTTTTTTTTCTTTAAAGGCGCGAACACTTGAGATTTTCGGAACTTATGTACGAATTATCGGTTGATATTTATCAGTCGCTTTTCGGTGAAGGAAAACATCCCGCGGGAATTGGAACTAATCACAATAAGGCGTAGTTTCTCCTCTGGGTTAGAAGTGAGTGCCTTTTTTCCCTTGGTTACGCGGTGTCCTGTCCTACCAATCACCGACGTAGGAGCAATATAACTATAACCTGTGAAACCTACCCTTTCTACCAACATTATATTAAATTACAAAATAAAGTATTTTGTATTTTCAAAATAGAAAATGGGTCCCAAAAAGTATTTCAAATAAAATACAAAATGCTTTTGTTAAAAAGGTATTTAAATACAAATTAGGAAATAGGTATTTTGCATTTTGTATTTGCATTTTAATTAAAAGTATCTATATCTTCTATATCTATCTATACATATAATAAAGCTGAAGTTTTTAAACTATTTAAACATTTATTTTACAAACGACATTTAAGATTGAATTAAATGGTTATATTTATTTTATTCTACTGCTATATTTTTTTTACGAGTCTTGGGACCTTGTTGCAAAAAGTTCTAAGAGGGATATCAAAATCGTAAAATCCTTTTTCCTGAAATTACAGCTGTAAGGAAAATGTAATATGACACGATTTTGGAAAATATAGATTATTGTCCAAGGAAATTCTTAGCTTCAATTTCACATTTTTCGACATTTTTTTTATTTAACAAACCTTTATTGCATAATAAAAGATGGTACAAAGGGCGGACTTAATGTCATAAGGCATTCTCTACCAGTCAACCAGTTTTGTGGGTTTTTGGGTTGACACAGTTTTGCTGAACAGCATCCATATTTGAAATTATTAATTTGTAGAATAGTAATAATATGTGTGTTTAGAAAAAAAATACACTTTAAATGTCAGTAAAATTAACTACTTGCCACTAATCCAAATACCAGAATCCAATTGTATGTATGTCTGCCGAAACCTAAACCAGCACTTTTTGAAGCAAATTTTTATATTTGTAAGAATATACTTTTTATTTTCTAGGTTTTAGTTAATACCGTAGTTTTTATTTTGGTTGTACCTAATTAGTTTTCAAATTATGTCTGGGATATTTCCTAGTTTAAGCTCGTTTTAAAAAAGTCACGATAATATTCTATTAATACACTTTTTTTTACTTGCACTAACCACTTTTCCCGCGCATCCACGCACTGAACGCTCCATACACACTGCCGTACTTATAGCTATATAGCACTGCCGCATCGAAATAACGATCTCACTCTACCATCCCAACGCACCAAAATATACCTTAAATCTTAACACAAAAGCGACGAGCTAAACCGCACTACGTAATTTTGTAAAACCATCTAGTCCTTGCAGTTGAAACAAAGGAATTTGAATTCTGTTTTAAAGTTAATTCAGTTTACAAAATAAGCAGCAATGTAACGCAATATTACATTTATGCAAAGTTACATTTACATTCCATGAAAGCAATTTGGAACTTTGCTTATATGAAATTAACGGTCTATTTAACAGCATTGCGCAGCCTGTCCAAGGCAAACTTAATTTTGCAGTTGTTTTAAAGCTTATGGAAATAAAAATAAGGTGCATTTTTGAAAGATTGAATGGCATTAGTTAAATCAGGATGCTGAAAAAATGCAATCCTTTTTTCTCTCTTGCTAGTGATTTATGTTATTTGTTAAATAATAAATAGGATTTAAACATTGTAGTAAGTTACAAAATACGCGTAATAATCAACATATTTTACACCCCGTTTCATTAGCAGAAATAGGTTAACAGGCGAGGTGTTTAAAATGATCTGAGCACGATTTTAATGTTAAAACCACAAGAACGTGTGACCGACACATTTTGAACGCTTGGTTCGTTAAGCTACTTCTGTTTCTAAACTGTTTTTGTTTCCGTAATTATACGGAATGTTTTTTGTTCTAGTGTTAAAAAATAGTCTGTATAAAATATGTTGTTTTATTAAAATTTCTGTGTCCGCGATTACGCTATATATGAAATAATTAATTAGTCTACGTTTATACGTGCTCGTAGCTAGTACCTATAAGTAAGTTCTTTATTTGCGTTAAATGTGGTAACAATAGGTAAAGGGTTTATGGTTAAAAAATATCACACATTTAGCCGCGTTACGGCATGAAAAATGTATTCTTAAAACTAAAAACTTAAAACTACTAGAGCATGCAATATAACACCTTAATTCAATACCTATAGTATGTCGTAAAATGAAAAATAAAAACAAAACAATGCAACATTACTTACTCAATTAGTCAAAAAAATAATTTAAATTATAAAAACATTTATCCATTAGCCAATGTCAAAGTTTACGTAGGAACAAGGAATCAGACAGCTGTCTTAAATCTAGAGGAATATTGTTATAAACGTTTCCTGACATCATAAAGCAATTATTATTGTACTGAGTAGAGTTACATATTGGCCTTTGTATCCTAAGTACATCTCTGTATAGGTAAGTATATACCTTGGTTATCAATAAATACATATACCGCAATCAGTGTTTCTATAAAGAATACAATCAACCATTAAAAATCAGATTAGTTCAGGTGTACGACCCATACATAGGCCCTGTCCTTTATAACTGAGACAACTTGGGCAGTTTTGCCTATTTTTGAAGTACAATTTTCCAATTCAAAAAATTTTGCTAGTCTGTAACTCTGACCTCCACCCATTAAAAGCTGCCTGATGCTCGGATCTAGCAATAAGGATAGTATACCAATCTAACCAGACGGGTTTTGTTGCTCTCATTATTGTGTCATCCTTAGTCCAGTAACATCCTGTGGTAACATGCAAAGATTTAGATTAAAATGCAAAATTAAGGAGGCTTGTTTTTCATTAATAAGATTAAGATTATTTATTTCAGACCAGGTCCATATATATTTTAATTAAAATAATAATAACAATAATTAATTAAGATTACCTATAATATTAAATTTTATAATAAATTACAATAAATTACATTTGTAGCGACAAGAAATACATTATTAGTCTTACAACTAAGGTTAGTATACACATACAGGTAAAAACAGCATCCTATTTCTACATACAGTATATTGGCTTGCCTGTCAGTACATGTATCATATGGCAATGGTTCATGTACTGACAGTCAAACCTTGACGCAAATGCCCTCAAGATAATGTTAGAGCTGTCCCGCACCCTACGTGCCAGGGACGTGCACCGCTTCCGCATCGTGGTGTAAAAACAATCTACCCTAGCTTCAGCAAACATCACCGATGCGCTGCAGTAGCGAGGCAGCCCCATCATCATCCTGAAGGCATTGTTGTATTGTACGCGGAGGGCGTTGTACTGTTTCTGCGTGTAAGAGATCCACAGGCTGCTCGTGTAAAAAGTTGTACAAAAGGCTCTAAATAGAGTTACCTTAACTTCAGCAGAGCAACGAGCAAACCTGCGCGCTACCATATTTGCCCAAACAGACAAGGCCCTCCGTTCTCGCTCAATATCGGCATCATCTTTCAAGTCTGAGGTTTCCACATGGCCGAGGTACTTAAAATATTCTACTCTATTCAAAGGAGTACCATATAAGCGAATAGGCAGCACAGGTGGCAGATCTTTTTTACCTTTGACCCGAAAGACCATGCATTCGCTCTTTTTTAAAACTACCCAAAACTGAAGGATGGAACAATCTACTCGCTCGGCTATGGCCCTCAAGATACTGTTGTGGCTACTGATACAGATACCCGGTTTTGGCCACTTTAAGGAGAGTTTGTCTATTCAGACGTCCGTCATTTTGTGTCAATAAGGAATTATGACATTCTTTTTGTACTGAGTCATTGATAATATATTACTATATTTATATGAATCTCCGCTGTAAGATTTAATGTCAGAATCTTACAGCAGCTTACAGCGGAGCGGGCCCGTGCCCAGTAGCCAGTTTTGGCCAATTTTATCAATGGCTGCTCACAAGTCTCACAACTGAATGACTACTGATATATGACAGATGACAATGCCATCTATGCTACCATAATTTACTCTTATTTAACTTTAAACCATAGAATTGTAAATTTGTCTATACCTCAATAAAGTTGAAAATGGCCAAAACCCGTACAGTGCCCACAACCGGGGCATCTGCCCTATTAAAGTAGCTTACCTAAGTATTTCACAAAACCAATCGGTACACAGCTGAAATACATTAACAAAGATAAATATTTTAGGACCTCTTTCATATAACCTCAAAAATAACTTTAATTAGAATCTACAATAGTGTGTAGTATTTATAGGTAGCAGAGTAATATATATCTATACAAAACGTGATAGTATATATGTGGTTTGCCTTTATAAATAGAAATAGAAATCATTTATTTGCTTAAACATGGTAACATACATAAGAATAGATCTCATGATTGATGTCATTTTGTATCACATGTTTAGCCAACATATGGCATGCAAATTAAAACCTAATTCGTATGTTACAATTAATTTACAATTTGTCAAAAAAAAAAACAATTTATGTCAAGATAATCATTATAGTTCATAATCTGTTAAGTTAATTAATTAAATTCGTGCATGTCGCAAGCAATCAATATAAATCAAAGCTATACCTACCTTTAATATATAGTCAAAATATATAATAAAAACATCTAAGTATATTTAATTAATCATCATTAAGTCATTCAAATTATATAATAAAAGCCTATGGTTGTCTTAATCGTTGTCGTTAAAAAAATCGTTTAGGGAGTAGTAACATTTACCCCTTAGCCACTTCTTTAGTCTGACAGTAAACAATTTGTCGGGTAATTGTCTGATTTCATATGGTAACTTATTGTAAACTAGGATACTCATTATGAAGCAGTTTTTTTTAAAGAAAGCGGAGTCAACTAGAGGCATCTGTAATTTAAACTCATCCCTTGGTCTCAATCTGTTGTTGTAGGATGGCCGTTTAAAGTAGTGCGGAAATTTGCGTACAAGGCATCCTAACTCTAATATGTATAGGTCAAATAAGGTAAACAGTCAAAGTTTCTCAAATAAAGGCCGGCAATGGGCTCTTGGTTTAGCTCCACAGACTGCTCTGATACAATCTTTTTGAACGAAAAATGCTTTTTTTGCGTCTGTAGAGTTACCCCAAATTGATATGCCATATTTCAGGACCGAAGCAACATAACCATGGTAAGCAAGCAGTGATGTTTTTTCTCCTGCGATAGTCCTTACCCGTTTTAAAGCATAAACAAACCTATCAAGTTTACCGCAGACCAACTTGACATGATTTCTCCAAGTACAGCATTCATCTAAGGTTATACCTAAGAACTTTAAGTCGCTAGCCCTTTCAATAATCTGATTCTGACAGTGCAGTTGTAAGTCGAGGAGTTCAGTCTTATAATTCCGGAATTGTATGTAGCATGTTTTTGAAGTGTTCGTTTGTAAATTATTTCGGTTTAACCATGAGTCTACGGCGTTTATTGTTGTATTAATCTTATCCCTATAAGGGACAGTAGCGTCATCGGCAGGTATTATTACGGCTATATCATCAGCGAACAGGGACATCGGGCACTGTATTTCCTTAGGTAGTTCATTAATAAAAGAAATAATAGGGGACCAAGTATACTTCCCTGTGGGATCCCATATCCGTTGCATCTGTACTCTGATCGATAAGCTATATTAACATTTAATTGTTGGAGTTTGTTTATTTCTACACATTGCATACGGTTTTTTAGGTAGCCTTAATCCAATTAATTCCACAATGTTCGCACTTTTGGATCAACAATTTATGATTGACAAAATCGAAAGCCTTAGTCATGTCTAAAAAAGTAACTACTACTGAAATTTTTTCATCAATGTATTGAGTGATTCTACGTACAAGTGTATACGCTGCATCTGTGGTGGATTTATGCTTCTGAAATCCATTTTGTTCTTTAGCAATGATGTCGAATTTATTCAAAAACTAGCTGTGCCCGCGGCTCCGCCCGCGTGGAATTCGGTCTGTGTCAGTAAGCGGCTAATTCACCCCTAATTTCTCTCCCGCTACCCTGGAGGCGGAACTTGAAGTAAAGTTGACAGATGGATACGCTAGAGGACAGTAGTCCTAATAAAATATTTTACAATTACCACTAAATGAAACTACACTCATAAATGAATCCTTTTTTTTATTATTATTTTTTGGCATGATTTAAACGACGTACAGAGTATAGTAGGTGTATATCGAACGATACAGGACCACTTTTGTTTTTATACGTTTATGTCTACTGCAAATATCATCCAAATCGATCCTCCCGTCAAATCAGTCAAAGCATGAAAGGTAAGAACAGGCGCAGTTGAAATTGGGGGGGGGGGGGTCACAAATGCAGAAATGATTTTTTCTGTGCACTTGGAGGAGGGAGTTCCATGACCCATGCAAATTTAACCCAATCGAGTGTAGTGGCTACCCCCCTCCCCTCTTTTAGACGTTGAATTTTTATAGGCTACGTATAACCTGGCTGGGGATTTTCTGGAATTGGAATTAGTAATCCTTAAGGGGTGATTTCCGGGATAACAATGCAAAAAAAAACCGGCCAAGAGCATGTCGGGCGATGCTCCGTGTAGAGTTTCGTAGATGCTGCCCTGTTACAAAACATCCGTTCAAAAGGTCGTTTATTTGGCGGCGCTTACGTCATTTTACTATTCGGCACTTCCTTTCACTATGCGTTTTTGACTAATAATTCAAAAACGGCTGGACCGATTTTATTCAATATAGTTTTTATTGAAAGTTCTTATCAGGCCTCACCAAATTTCAGCTTTCTAGTGCGAACGGTAACTGAGCTAGACCGCGGACAGACGGACGGACATGGCGATATAACTGTTACGTAATAAGGCCTAATTATGTACAAAAGCATACACTGCTTTACGTACACACATATTAAAAATCCATTGAAACCATTAGAATGACCGCCATTACACCGCCATGACCAACATTACTGCGCCGGCGGTCGGGGGGGCGAATTTTCATTACGTTACCGTAGGTAATGAATTTTCATACGTTTTTACCACACTGTCACAGATAATACACTGATGTTACGTTACTGGTTGCAATAATGTTGGTAATTAATTACATACGGTTCTGAACGCGGAATAGAGGATTTATGATATTGGTGTAGATCAAGATATTTATTCGTCAATGTAAGCACATTACAATGCAATAATGAACGTCAGAGAAAAATAAAATACGTGGGTGTCGTGGAAAGTATGTGAATCGAGTGCAATTGGAACGAAGTTATGTTATTAAATTTTATTTCATTTTGTAAATTTTGTGGTATTTTTCGTAAATTTTGTGGTTTTCATTTGTTTTGCATTTTTTTTAAATTTTGGAAATTTTGGATGATTTGGAAATTTTGTAAATTTTGGAAATTGGGGATATTTTGGAAATTTTGGAAATTTTGGAAATCTTGGAAATCTTGGAAATCTTGGAAATTTTGGAAATTACGGAAATTTTAAAAATTTTGGAAATTTTGGAAATTTTGGAAATTTTGGAAATTTTGAAAATTTTGGAAATTATGGAAATTTTGAAAATTTTGACATTTTTGACATTTTCGACATTTTTAAATTTCTCGACTTTTAAGGTTCTCGACTTTTTTCACTTTTATCACTTTGTCACCTCTCAATTTCACTACACTTCACTTCACTTTATTCTATTTTATATATTTTTTATTCCTTTCCATTTTACATGTTTCTCAATCGTATGGGTTGTCGTGACGTGACGCTTTTTCGTGACTGTCACGTGACTTTTTTTCGCCTAGGCCGGATCCGCGAACCGTCCGATAAGGAACTTCGTTCCAAAACTACCACCGGTTCTAACCCTACACCTCTGGCCCAAGAAGTATTATGACCGAAAAGAAATTCGACGGGACTTATTTTTTTCAAAACAGTAATACGTTATTAGATATTAAAGATACAAAATAAGGCGTAGTTCTTCAAGAAGACATATCAAAACAGCTTGAGAGACAGATAATGTTTAATTATAAAGAAAAATAAATCCTAATCTGACTGCTTCACAAAACGTTTGATATGTTTATCTACACTCGCATTGTAAGTTCTCTAAAACGTGTTCGAAAACGGTAGGCAATGCTAGCATTACCACAACCGATTTTACTATGATAAGCTTTTTATCTGTATCAGTAACGTAATTTTAACTTTACATGCTCAAATATTGATGTGTTATGAGTTTTGATAACATAATGTACACCTGCACGCTCCCGTGCGACCGCCGGCACAATCGAGTTGGCCATGGCGGTGCAATGGCGGCCATTCTATGGTTTCCGAATAATGCATTTAGGATAAATAATATTGAGATATATGGGAGCCAGGAAAACCGGGATAACAAATTAAAAAAGCCAGAGCACGTCCATTCGTATTCGAAGATATATTTCAAGGGAACTTACAACTACCACCCAATTGTGACATTAAATCATTTGTTTATTTCCTTAACCTACCCGCGAGTTCACTGACCGAATGATCAGCTGTGATACATGTCTATAAATCGCTGTTGCTCATATACAGGATGATTCATGAGACGTGAGCAGGCTTAACACTACGGATTCAGTTAATAATAAGCTATTGTTTGATATCAGTATTAGTGTGATAAGAGCAAAAAAAAAATTTTAAGTAAAAATAAAAAGTTTAAAATTAGTTACGACACGCATGGTCACTCTTCAATTAGAATACTCCGTCGCGTACTGATGTTACACATATCACAGAAAAACAAGAGAATATTCTGTCAAATTGATGTCTGGTTACTTTGGAAACATCGTATCTCACTTAATTTGACAATTATTTTTCATAATCGAAAGTGCTGTCATGATTGTTAAAGAGGTTTTGATCTTTATGGATTTGTTTATGTAGGGTGACCATGATTACAGGGAACAAAATTTCTACGACACAAAAAGTTAAAAAAAAATTGAAAGGCGTTATTGTTTCATTTAAACATGATGGCGGCCGATTCATTATCGTTAACTAAGTGTGTAGGGTTGTTCCTGCTCACGTCTCATGAATCACCCTGTATATATACATATATCACACCCTACCACTTAACTAAGAAAACATTTCTTTTTTTATTGGGATTCGTGTAAAATTCTTTCCCACCGCCATGTGAAACTATACTTTGCGCCCCTGACATATAATAAGATGTGGACCTCTGGAAAAGAACTTTTTCACTACCACCCATTATGCAACAATACATTTATTTCTGATTTCTAAGTAGGTATGTTATTACTTATTACTAGATATAAGTAATGAGTATTTTTATCTAATATTTAAACTATGATTATGTAAATAGATACAAACTTAATATAAAATGGGATTGCCATATCTTTCTACGGGAACTCGCACCCGCTTAGGTATCGGCTCGGGTGGAACAGGGGCCGGCTCTGGCGGCTCGCGCGGCGCTGAATTGTTATTGTCGAGCGCTGGGCACGCCGATATAGCCAAGCGTGAGTTATTACGTAACTGATCTATATGCCTTTTAAATATTTGACCGTCTTCCCTTTGCACTAAATAATCCCGTGAACCTAATTCCTCCGTGATCGTACCTTTAACCCATTTCTCCCCTTTACTAAAAATCCTTGCCCAAAATTTTTCACCAACACTACACGACCTCTCTACCCCTCCCGCGTACTCACGCTGCCGGAGTTGCGCGGCGCGCGCACACTCCTGCGCCGCGGCACCGGCGTCGGCGCGCAGCTGGTCCAGCCGCGTGCGCAGACACCTCCTCTGCAGTAATCTCGCTGGCGACTCCCCCGTGCTGCTGTGAATGGAGTTCCTATATAGGCCAGTAAATATGACTGGAGGGCCGTGTCCACGTCTTGTTTCTCTCGCACAGCTTTCAGAATGGTTTCTTTGACCAATTTTACCGCACACTCTGCGGCCCCGTTTGAAGATGGGTGGTAAACTGGGGAATATGTTTGTAATATGCCATTTAATTGCATAAAATGGGCCAGTTCCTCGCTTGTGAACGGTGGGCCATTATCTGAAACCAGGATCTTAGGTAACCCAAAACGCGCGAACATCTCTCTTAGTACTTTAATTACGTCATTTGCCGTTGTTCTCGGCATCTGTTTGACCTCAATCCATTTGGACGATGAATCGATGACTGCCAAATAGGTCATGCCATTTAACGGTCCTAGGAAATCCATATGTAATCTACTCCAAACTTCTTCGAGATACGGCCAAGGTTGTGGTGTACTTTTAGCTGGGGCTGGAGCTTCCAAAGCACACGCCGTGCATTCGCGGCACGCTTTTTCGATTTCGGCATCGATGCCCGGCCACCAAACATAGCTTCGGGCAAGACTTTTCATTTTTACCACTCCAAAGTGACCCATATGCAACTCCTGTATAACGTTCGTTCTTAAAGCTTTGGGTATCACCATTCTGTACCCCCACATCACACATCCTGCCTCTGAGTATAGTTCCTGTCGGCGTACCCAGTAAGGTTGTAGCTCCGGATCGTCGCACTTCGCCGGCCACCCTGACTGTAAGTACATTACCACTTTTCTCAGTAGGTCTTCTGTTTTTAAGTTGTCCCTGACTTGGTCACTAGTAATTGGTAAGAAATCCTGCACAAATTGCACGTACGTCACCTCCGGCGCTTTGTCAGGAGATTGTTTTCCCACTGGTAACCTTGACAGTGCGTCTGCTCCATTTTTGTCGGTTGGCACGTATTCTATGTCATACTGGTAACCAGACAAAATGACTGCCCACCTTTGTAGTCTGCTCGCTGCCATCGAAGGAATGCCTCCCTTGTCCCCAAATATGGAAACCAACGGTTTATGATCGGTTCTTAACAAAAACTTCCGACCGTACAGATACTGATGGAATTTTTTTATTCCAAATATAATCCCCAAAGCTTCCCGTTGGATCTGAGAATAATTTACCTCTGCTGCGTTGAGCACTCTGGATGCGTACGCCACGGGCCTTTCAGTTCCATCTGGCATACGGTGGGAGATCACAGCACCTACGCCGCTCGAACTAGCATCTGTGGTGAGACATAAGGGAAGTTCAGGATCATAGTGCGCCAGTACCTAACTGGACACTAAACAGCGCTTGACGGCATTAAATGCTTCCGAACATTCCTTGGTCCACATAAACGAGACCCCTTTTCTCAATAATTTATACAACGGCGTTAACGTCATGCTTATATTTTTAACAAATTTACCATAGTACATAATCATCCATATGAATGAGCGTAACTCCGTCACATTAGCAGGTATCGCCATGTCCTTTATGACCTTAATTTTCTCTGGGCACGTGTGAACCCCTTGTTTACTAATTCTGAAACCTAAGTACGTCACCGATTCCGCGAAAAAAGAGCATTTTTCTTTTTTTACTTTTAAACCAAACTTCTCGAGGCGTCCTAAAACTTGATGTAATGTACATAAATGATCATCCTTATCTACCCCTGTCAAAATTACATCATCAAGGAAAACTCCTACTCGCGGTAAGTCTGCAAAAAGTTGTTCAAGTTTCCTTTGGAATATCCCCGGACTTGATGATAGACCATAGATCAGTCTATTATACCTATACAAACCTTTATGTGTATTTATTACGGTAAAAGGTTTGGACGCCTCGTCTAACTCGAATTGAGCATAAGCTTGTGACAGATCAATTTTTGAAAACGTTTCCCCTCCGTGCAATTTGACCAACAAATCTTCCACCCTGGGCAAGGGAAAACGATCAATTTCTAGGCATTTGTTTAGTGTTAACTTATAATCGCCGCATATACGAATACCTCCATCACGCTTGACTACCGGAACTATCGGCGTGGCCCACTCGGACGTTTCAACCGGCGTGATAATGCCGTCCCGCTCTAGGTGATCCAACGCCCGCTCAACCGGAGCGCGCAGCGCATACGCTAGCGGCCGCGCGCGCATGTACACCGGCGCCGCGCCCTCGCGCACGCGCAGTGCCACCGTGCCGCCTGTGTACCGCCCGAGCCCGTCCGCAAACACCTCCTTATACCTAGAAATTAACGAATCCATACTAAGGTCCACTTTCGTATCTATTTTATTACAATGCAACTCTTCAAGGCCAATCGCTAACTCATGTAACCATTGTCTTCCTAATAGCGGTTCTCTGCCCTTATCTATAATAAACAAGTCCAAAGTTAACTCTTTACCTTTATATTTCACTAATGGAGTAATTTTACCCATTGGGCGAATAGATGGGGAATCCGTTGTATAGTAATTTAATACTAAATTAGGTGTTAAAATAGGCACATTTTTAAATAACCTTTGATAACAGTCAAAACTTATACATGAAATGACACTACCTGTATCCACTTCCATTTTTAAACTTATGTCATTTACGTCCAAGTCCAATATGAATGGTTTGTAACAACTTAAACTGCCTACAGTTAGAGCGTTAAATTGTACCTCAGTCAATAACTCCTCCTCGTCTTCTTCATTCGCGTCCAACGCATGCACTTTAGTTCCGCTCCGTAGTTGAGGGCACATCCTTTTTAAATGGCCTTGTTGCATGCATACGCGACAGGAATACATGCGGAATTTGCACGTCGCTGCTTCATGATTGTCGCCACAAGCACAACACTGGCCCTGATAACGGCCCCGTGCCGCTCCTGCCGTTCCCGCTGTGGATGCTGACCTCCCCGGCGCGCGTCCGCCCCATGCTGGCGACGTCCCCTTAGTGCGCCTCGCTGCCTGGTTTGAGCCGTTGGCCCGCCAGGTACCCGAGGTACCGTGTGTCCTGGTACCACTCGCAGATGAATACAGCACCTCCGCGACCTCTTTACCAGCGCCGCGTGCCCTGCCATCCACTGCTGCGGCATCCTTCTCTGCTGCCTCCATGGCTACCGCTAGCTTCCAGGCCCTCGCAAACGACAATCCATCTTCTACGAATAACCTCTGCCGAATTGTGTCGTCCGCTATGCCACACACAAATTGATCCCGAAGATTATTTTCCAGCTCCGTCTTGAAATCACAATATTTAGTCATTTTTTTAAATTCTGCTACGTAGACTGCTAATGACTCGTCATTTTTTTGTACCCTCTGACGAAACTTGTAACGTTCCGCCATTATGCTACGCTTAGGTTGTAAGTGATTAGTCATAAGTTCTTTTAGCACTTCAAATTTCTTTGTTGACGGCTTGTCCGGCGTGCACAATGTTACTAATAATTCGTAACTCGCACTGCCCATCACTGTAATTAACGTAGGCACTTTTAACTCGTCAGTCACTTTATTCACAATGAAGTACTGTTCTGACCTATCCGCATACAACGCCCAATCATCCGTGCTGGGGTCAAACGGTTGCAACTTTCCTATTGACATTTTCCACTTATTTTTCACTTCCGCACGCTTATAGTCCGAATTCGTCGCCAAATGAGATATATGGGAGCCAGGAAAACCGGGATAACAAATTAAAAAAGCCAGAGCACGTCCATTCGTAATCGAAGATATATTTCAAGGGAACTTACAACTACCACCCAATTGTGACATTAAATCATTTGTTTATTTCCTTAACCTACCCGCGAGTTCACTGACCGAATGATCAGCTGTGATACATGTCTATAAATCGCTGTTGCTCATATATATATACATATATCACAAATATGAGTGTAGATAAATCAGTGTATGCAATTGTACGTAATTAGGCCTAAAAACACTCGTGTGATCTTATTATGAAAACCACACTCATGTTTTAAGGACCCTTATTACGTAACAGTTACATAAACTACTATTTCCTACCTAAACGGTGTCCTATAAATGTTAGATGTTTTTGTAGTAGTTTTTTGGTTTGGGCCATGCATCTTTGTACGTCATATATAGTCCTCGAACCTGCAATAACCCTTTGACATTCATGACATTTTCAAATATTTCTTAAGAGCGGGTAAAGGTAAATTTAAAGCATGGACGGGTCACAGGCGTCACTTCCTTTCTTTTTTTCAATTTTTTGGACCTACGGTTCGAACGTAAGATGGGGGGGGGGGAAGAAACTATCCTTTGTCATTGCTCGAGACCCATACTATCTCTATACCAATTTTCATCTAAATCAGTTCAGCGGTTAAAAATTCTCCATACAAACTTTCAACCCCATTTTCACCCCCACCAGGGTTGATTTTCGGGATTAAAACTATATATTATCCTTTACCAGGACTCAAACTATATCTATACAAAATTTCATCAAAATCCGTTCAGCCGTTTTCACGTGATGCGCGGTCAAATAAACAGACAAACAGATAAACAGATAAACAGACAAACAGATAAACAGACAAAAATTCTAAAAATTGTTGGAACGTGTTCTGTTATCGATTCTAAGTATCCCCAGCCAACTTTTTTTCGATTATCTTCCATGTACAGACTTTCGACCCTCTTCAGCTTTATTATATGTATAGATTGGGTAACTCTATTATGGAATGCCCTCTCAAATATCTTGGAAAATATCGGAACCAGTGTTATTGGACGATAGTTTCGAACGTCAGTTTTACTGTCTTTCTTATGAATAGGCTTCACTATCGCTTTCTTGAGTCTTTCAGGAAAGATGCCTTCTGTGAAAGAAAGATTAACTAGATGAGTCAGAGCCAGAGATATATCTGTAACGCAATATTTGAGGACTCCGGTTGCAATACTGTCAAAGCCTACAGAGTTAGTATTATTTAGTGATTTAATAATTTTCTCTATTTCATCTGTTGTGCATGGGTTTAGAAACAGACTATTTGGAATTCGTTTGACCTTTAATGACGAAACTTTGTGGGGAACAGTCGCGTTAGCATTAATGTCAACATTCGTCGATTCTATCAAGAAATCATTGAAAACGTTTGAAATTCAGAGGGGTTTTTTATGGTCTCTGAATTTAACTCTATGTATTCTATTTCATGTCTAGTTTTATGGTCATCATGTTTTTTGTTAATGACATCCCAAACTGCTTTGCTTTTATTTTTGGATTTACGTATAAATTTACTTCTCTCATTCTTTTTTGACGTTGTGACACATGTTTTTAGCAATTTTGAATATAATTTGAACTTTTGTCTATTTTCGGTAGTTTTTTCTTTATAGTATAAATTTCTTAGTTTTCTTTTAGTCCTGCTAGATTTTAAAAGTCCTTTTGTAATCCATTTGGCTCCTGATGTGTTTAAATACTTTAATTTTAACTATTTTTTCAGGAAAGCAAAGGTTATAAAACAACGTAAAAGTATCTTGGAATTTGTTGAATTCTAAAAAAATCATTTATTGAGAGCTCTTCGGCCCATGAAAGGCAAGAAATTAAATTCCGGAATTTTTGCATATTTTCGTTGCATAGGTCTCATTTTGTCATACACCAGTATTCCGGCGCGTGCTTTATTGTGTTCTTTTTCATCGGAAATTCAATTAATTGACAGGTATCATGATCAGATAGATGTACAGGGTAAACATAGCCCTTAGCATCCCTAATGTCACTTGATATATGATCTATGCATGATTTTAAGCGTGTTGGCTGAGTCATATGCAAAGATAAGTTATAATTTATGTAGTAAATTGAGTAACAAATAGTAAATAATAACATAAACCTTATGGAACACCGCCAAAACCAACTCCAACCAACTAAGTGGGAACAATATACATATGTCATTATTTATGTAAAGGTTATATATAGGAAATTTACATTTCTAAAAGAGCTTTAGTTCTTTAAGTTAAAAGGTTTAAAGTCCTGAATATAATGTTATTAATTAGCTTTTACCAGAAACTTGATACATGTTTCAGTTCCTAAATTACCAAACCTCGTTTCGTTTCGCACCACTCACTCAGGACTCTTACTTTGAAGTTTGAACTCCGGTTTAACCTCCTTAAAGGATTGAAATTCGCGATAAAAAAAATATATGTTCATTTTAGGTCAAGTAAGTATATGATTAATTGATTATACTACTTGTATCATATATTTCATTCAAACCTATTTAGCAATTTTGACATGAACAAGCATCCAAACATTCGGAAATTCAAACTTGACATATAAAATAGTATGTTATTCAATCAAATACAAACACTGAAAACATTGAAAAAATAATCAACCCAGCCGGACTTGAACCTGGCATCGATACGCCTTACCGGGGCTCGATCGCTTTACCAATTAAGCTATGGGTTCAGTTACTGAGTTGACGAAATTCTCAATGCCTTCAATCATCTTTTTTTGGATTTATTTTTTACATCGACTTTATAGCAGCCGTAAGCGACATCTAGGTGCTAACTACTAGAGTTAGATACCCTTCCCGCCGACGCTTTTACAAGTGTCACAACGGAAATCATAGATGGCGCTGCTATCAACTCATAATTATTTTACATGATTTTTTAAAGTGGGGCATTCCACTCATACAATAGTATGTTATTCAATCAAATACAAACACTGAAAACATTGAAAAAATAATCAACCCAGCCGGACTTGAACCTGGCATCGATACGCCTTACCGGGGCTCGATCGCTTTACCAATTAAGCTATGGGTTCAGTTACTGAGTTGACGAAATTCTCAATGCCTTCAATCATCTTTTTTTGCATTTATTTTTTACATCGACTTTATAGCAGCCGTAAGCGACATCTAGGTGCTAACTACTAGAGTTAGATACCCTTCCCGCCGACGCTTTTACAAGTGTCACAACGGAAATCATAGATGGCGCTGCTATCAACTCATAATTATTTTACATGATTTTTTAAAGTGGGGCATTCCACTCATACAATAGTATGTTATTCAATCAAATACAAACACTGAAAACATTGAAAAAATAATCAACCCAGCCGGACTTGAACCTGGCATCGATACGCCTTACCGGGGCTCGATCGCTTTACCAATTAAGCTATGGGTTCAGTTACTGAGTTGACGAAATTCTCAATGCCTTCAATCATCTTTTTTTGCATTTATTTTTTACATCGACTTTATAGCAGCCGTAAGCGACATCTAGGTGCTAACTACTAGAGTTAGATACCCTTCCCGCCGACGCTTTTACAAGTGTCACAACGGAAATCATAGATGGCGCTGCTATCAACTCATAATTATTTTACATGATTTTTTAAAGTGGGGCATTCCACTCATACAATAGTATGTTATTCAATCAAATACAAACACTGAAAACATTGAAAAAATAATCAACCCAGCCGGACTTGAACCTGGCATCGATACGCCTTACCGGGGCTCGATCGCTTTACCAATTAAGCTATGGGTTCAGTTACTGAGTTGACGAAATTCTCAATGCCTTCAATCATCTTTTTTTGCATTTATTTTTTACATCGACTTTATAGCAGCCGTAAGCGACATCTAGGTGCTAACTACTAGAGTTAGATACCCTTCCCGCCGACGCTTTTACAAGTGTCACAACGGAAATCATAGATGGCGCTGCTATCAACTCATAATTATTTTACATGATTTTTTAAAGTGGGGCATTCCACTCATACAATAGTATGTTATTCAATCAAATACAAACACTGAAAACATTGAAAAAATAATCAACCCAGCCGGACTTGAACCTGGCATCGATACGCCTTACCGGGGCTCGATCGCTTTACCAATTAAGCTATGGGTTCAGTTACTGAGTTGACGAAATTCTCAATGCCTTCAATCATCTTTTTTTGCATTTATTTTTTACATCGACTTTATAGCAGCCGTAAGCGACATCTAGGTGCTAACTACTAGAGTTAGATACCCTTCCCGCCGACGCTTTTACAAGTGTCACAACGGAAATCATAGATGGCGCTGCTATCAACTCATAATTATTTTACATGATTTTTTAAAGTGGGGCATTCCACTCATACAATAGTATGTTATTCAATCAAATACAAACACTGAAAACATTGAAAAAATAATCAACCCAGCCGGACTTGAACCTGGCATCGATACGCCTTACCGGGGCTCGATCGCTTTACCAATTAAGCTATGGGTTCAGTTACTGAGTTGACGAAATTCTCAATGCCTTCAATCATCTTTTTTTGCATTTATTTTTTACATCGACTTTATAGCAGCCGTAAGCGACATCTAGGTGCTAACTACTAGAGTTAGATACCCTTCCCGCCGACGCTTTTACAAGTGTCACAACGGAAATCATAGATGGCGCTGCTATCAACTCATAATTATTTTACATGATTTTTTAAAGTGGGGCATTCCACTCATACAATAGTATGTTATTCAATCAAATACAAACCATGTAAAATAAAAAAAAAAAAAAATCATGTAAAATAATTATGAGTTGATAGCAGCGCCATCTATGATTTCCGTTGTGACACTTGTAAAAGCGTCGGCGGGAAGGGTATCTAACTCTAGTAGTTAGCACCTAGATGTCGCTTACGGCTGCTATAAAGTCGATGTAAAAAATAAATGCAAAAAAAGATGATTGAAGGCATTGAGAATTTCGTCAACTCAGTAACTGAACCCATAGCTTAATTGGTAAAGCGATCGAGCCCCGGTAAGGCGTATCGATGCCAGGTTCAAGTCCGGCTGGGTTGATTATTTTTTCAATGTTTTCAGTGTTTGTATTTGATTGAATAACATACTATTGTATGAGTGGAATGCCCCACTTTAAAAAATCATGTAAAATAATTATGAGTTGATAGCAGCGCCATCTATGATTTCCGTTGTGACACTTGTAAAAGCGTCGGCGGGAAGGGTATCTAACTCTAGTAGTTAGCACCTAGATGTCGCTTACGGCTGCTATAAAGTCGATGTAAAAAATAAATGCAAAAAAAGATGATTGAAGGCATTGAGAATTTCGTCAACTCAGTAACTGAACCCATAGCTTAATTGGTAAAGCGATCGAGCCCCGGTAAGGCGTATCGATGCCAGGTTCAAGTCCGGCTGGGTTGATTATTTTTTCAATGTTTTCAGTGTTTGTATTTGATTGAATAACATACTATTGTATGAGTGGAATGCCCCACTTTAAAAAATCATGTAAAATAATTATGAGTTGATAGCAGCGCCATCTATGATTTCCGTTGTGACACTTGTAAAAGCGTCGGCGGGAAGGGTATCTAACTCTAGTAGTTAGCACCTAGATGTCGCTTACGGCTGCTATAAAGTCGATGTAAAAAATAAATGCAAAAAAAGATGATTGAAGGCATTGAGAATTTCGTCAACTCAGTAACTGAACCCATAGCTTAATTGGTAAAGCGATCGAGCCCCGGTAAGGCGTATCGATGCCAGGTTCAAGTCCGGCTGGGTTGATTATTTTTTCAATGTTTTCAGTGTTTGTATTTGATTGAATAACATACTATTGTATGAGTGGAATGCCCCACTTTAAAAAATCATGTAAAATAATTATGAGTTGATAGCAGCGCCATCTATGATTTCCGTTGTGACACTTGTAAAAGCGTCGGCGGGAAGGGTATCTAACTCTAGTAGTTAGCACCTAGATGTCGCTTACGGCTGCTATAAAGTCGATGTAAAAAATAAATGCAAAAAAAAGATGATTGAAGGCATTGAGAATTTCGTCAACTCAGTAACTGAACCCATAGCTTAATTGGTAAAGCGATCGAGCCCCGGTAAGGCGTATCGATGCCAGGTTCAAGTCCGGCTGGGTTGATTATTTTTTCAATGTTTTCAGTGTTTGTATTTGATTGAATAACATACTATTGTATGAGTGGAATGCCCCACTTTAAAAAATCATGTAAAATAATTATGAGTTGATAGCAGCGCCATCTATGATTTCCGTTGTGACACTTGTAAAAGCGTCGGCGGGAAGGGTATCTAACTCTAGTAGTTAGCACCTAGATGTCGCTTACGGCTGCTATAAAGTCGATGTAAAAAATAAATGCAAAAAAAGATGATTGAAGGCATTGAGAATTTCGTCAACTCAGTAACTGAACCCATAGCTTAATTGGTAAAGCGATCGAGCCCCGGTAAGGCGTATCGATGCCAGGTTCAAGTCCGGCTGGGTTGATTATTTTTTCAATGTTTTCAGTGTTTGTATTTGATTGAATAACATACTATTGTATGAGTGGAATGCCCCACTTTAAAAAATCATGTAAAATAATTATGAGTTGATAGCAGCGCCATCTATGATTTCCGTTGTGACACTTGTAAAAGCGTCGGCGGGAAGGGTATCTAACTCTAGTAGTTAGCACCTAGATGTCGCTTACGGCTGCTATAAAGTCGATGTAAAAAAATAAATGCAAAAAAAGATGATTGAAGGCATTGAGAATTTCGTCAACTCAGTAACTGAACCCATAGCTTAATTGGTAAAGCGATCGAGCCCCGGTAAGGCGTATCGATGCCAGGTTCAAGTCCGGCTGGGTTGATTATTTTTTCAATGTTTTCAGTGTTTGTATTTGATTGAATAACATACTATTGTATGAGTGGAATGCCCCACTTTAAAAAATCATGTAAAATAATTTTGACATATAAAATTTTGCATCTGAGTTATTTAATTTTTTACTTAAAAACCGGCCAAGTGCGAGTCGGACTCGCGCACCGAGGGTTCCGTACAAACCTGTAAGTATATAGGGGTAGTAACTTTAAAATAATTCAAAAAAAAAATTATATGGTACAACTAAAATTTTACGGTTTTCGCAATTTTTCCTTTATTTGTGCTATAAAACGTTGCTTCGTACCAAATTTCAAAATTCTGAGTTCACGGGAAGTACCCTGTAGGTTTTGATTCCCTTGCAATTTTCGATAATTTGTGGAAATTTGCGGGATAAATGGATGTGTCTTTTGATTCCGTTGGTTTAGAAGTTTGTTTTTTTTTCACAGCTCCAAGGGACAGTAGACCTGAGTATTTGATATAAATTTCAGCTTGATACCTCCACGCGTTCCTGAGAAAAATGCTGTTGACAGGCAGACACACAGACAGACAGACAGACAGACAGACAGACGGACAAGAAAGTGATCCTATAAGGGTTCCATTTTTTCCTTTCGAGGTATGGAACCCTAAAAACATACCATTTGTTAAAAGCCTTCAAACTGATACTGTTAGTAATAACCTAATATGAACTCTAATTCCATTTGAATATTAAAATAATGTACCTATACAAAAATAATCTATTGTTAGTTTTTTCTCTTATTAATTCTGTCATGTTTAATGGACCTTGCACCCAGGGTTGGGCAGTATTTCAAATACATGTATTTGAAATACAAATACGTACTTTGTATTTGTATTTCAAATACTGACTTCGAAAAGTATTTGTATTTTGTATTTTAAATACTACACGTACATGTATTTAGTATTTTGTATTTCAAATACTTTAAGCTTTAAAATACATTAACATAAAATACATTATCTAAATTCCATAATCATAATATGGACTGATTTTTAACTATAGTTAGTTGGCCATTAGGCCTGTGGCAACACTGAGTATAAGTGTCAACGCGAAACTTTAAGTATTATGTCAACAGTTTAGTTCGTTACGCGTTACGCGCATAGACATACTAGCCATAGACCTGTCATGGTAATAATAATACCAAGATCCCAGAAGTAGAAATACGAGTCGTACTAGTTTGAGCAAGAATGGTGACAATGACTTCATCGTCTTTACTGACTCTACTCATGTCAGGCCCGCGACAGCTAGGATGGAATTAGAAATCTTTAATTGACAACGGGAAAGAACTATAAGTGTCCTTGAACGCAACCCAAATATTAGGAAAGTATTCATACAATTTTATTCTAGCCTGTGACCTTCTGTGCCAGTCGACAGACTGTTTTCATTGGCTGGTTACATTCGGTGATCTACGAGAGGCTTATCCGACAATACTTTTAGGAATTTAGTTTTTATAAAATTCTCTCTACAATGAGGATAAGGCGCAAAAATATGCACAGATTTTGTTTAAAAAACTAGTGCCTATGCCAATTCCTGTGATTAGGTTGCCGAGCGGACCCCAGGCTCAATAGAGCAAAAAGCTGGGACAAACGCTAGGAGGAAGGAGGTTTGTTTTAAATTCCAAGATGGCGGAAATACACTTTTTCGTATAAAAGGTCATGGTAGCCATTTTCGACTCGATGTAGGGTGTGTAGATTTCGAAAATGATGTCTGTTTTAAAATACAAGATGGCGGTTATATACTTTATTCTGAAAGATCGTCATGGTAGTCCTTTTCGGCTAATTAGGGGTTGTAGATTTCGAAAATTAGGTTTGGTTTAAAATCCAAGATGGAAATACACTTTTTTGTATAAATTGTCATGGTAGTAATTTTCGACTATTTCGGGTGTGAAGATTTCAAAAATGATGTCTGTGTAAAAAAAAAGCTGGCGAATATATATTTTTTCTGATAAATCGTAATGGTAGTCGTGTTCGGCTAATTAGGGGGTGTAGATTTCTAATATTATGTTTGTTTTAAAACCCAAGATGGCGGTAATACACTTTATTCTGAAAAATCGTCATGCTAGTCGTTTTCGGCTAATCAGGGGTGTTGTTTTCAAAAATTATGTTTGTTTTAAAATTAAAAATGGTGGAAATACACTTTTATGTATTCATTGTCATGGTAGTCCTTTACGACTATTTCGAGTGTGTAGATTTCAATTTTTTTAATACTACGACGGTGAAAAATAAGCATACGGCCGGCCTGATGATAAGCAGTTACCGTAGCCTATGGACGCCTGCAACCCCAGAGGATTCACATGCGCGTTGCCTTCCCTTTAGAAACATATACACTCCGTTTTTGAAGAACCTCAACCTCGGCAGGAAGGTCATTCCAAAGCCGCAGCGTTCGTGGTAAATTATGTCTGTTTAAAAAATCGTCATGCTAGTCATTTTCGGCTAATTATGGGGTGTAGATTTCGAAAATTTAACTGCTGAGTTAAATTTTCAAAGACCCCGGATTTTATCTCAAGCGGAAGTGCTCATCAAGGTAAGTATAATGAGCTCAAACACAATGAAGTTATGATGAGAAGATAGGGAGTGCTGGTGACCGACTCCTGACTCCATCATGAGACCCTGGACCTCATATCTAGCGGAAGTGCTCGTCTAGGTAAGTCTAATGAGCCCAAACACGATGAAGTTGTGTCAAGTAGATAAGGAGTTCTGGTGACCAACTCCTGATGAGACCCTGGACCTCATCTCAAGAGGAAGTGCTCGTCAAGGTAAGTTTAATGAGCCCAAACACTATGGAGGTGTGATGAGTAGATAGGGAGTCCCAACACGATGAAGCTGTGACGAGTAGATAAGGAGTTCTGGTGACCATCTTCTGACTCCATGAGACCCTGGACCTCATCTCAAGCGGAAGTGCTCGTCAAGGTAAGTCTAATGAGCCCAAACACGATGGAGCTATTATGAGTAGGTAGGGAGTTCTGGTGGCCAACTCCTGACTCCATCATGAGACCCTGGACCTCATCTCAAGTAGAAGTGCTCGTCAAGGTAAGTCTAATGAGCCCAAAAACGATGAAGTTGTGATAAGTAGATAAGGAGTTCTGGTGACCAACTCCTGATGAGACCCTGGAACTCATTTCAAGAGAGCACTATTCAAGGTAAGTTTAATGAGCCCAAAGACTATGGAGCTGTGATGAGTAGATAGGGAGTTCAAACACGATGAAGTTGTGACAAGTAGATAAGGAGTTCTGGTGACCAACTTCTGACTCCATCATGATCCCTGAACCTCATCTCAAGCGGAAGTGCTCGTCAAGGTAAGTCTAATGAGCCCAAACACCATGGAGCTGTGATGAGTAGGTAGGGAGTTCTGGGCTGAAGTCCGCTAAATGCGCCTAAAAAGTATTTCATAAAATGTATTTTGTATTTGAAATACATCATATTGAAAACTGTATTTTGTATTTCGTATTTCAAATACCTGTCGCCAAAGTAGTTTGTATAAATAATAAATAAATAAAGAAAAAAAAGCATACGACTTAATACTGATGAGATGACATGATTCCATTGGTACAAAATATTGTACCTCCGGTCGAATGAGTCGAATCACCGAATCACATTCAAATGATTTAAAATCAACATTCAAAGTCACAGGCAAAGGTAGTATTTTAAATATTTTAATGTATTATTATCGATGTGTCAGTTATCGCAAAATTCAATTTCATAAACTGATAAGAACTAGAACGAATAAATACATTCAGTAGTCGAGCCATGACATTGTAGAATATGAATCATATATTGTATATTTATTTCGGTAAGTTTTTGACATGTTTTATAAATATTTAAGAAACACTTTTCTATTTCAAATGTCGGGGCCAAACGCCTCGTTTTCAGGAGATCTACAAATAAAAATTAAAGAATAAACATAATTTGGTAATTATTTTATGATAATGTATAAAATAAATAATGAATAAATATTATTGGACAATCTTATCCAAATCGACCTAGTCCCACAGTTAGCTCAATAAGGCTTGTGTTGTGGGTACTAGGCGACGATATATATAATAGATAGATATAGATAAATACTTAAATACATAGAAAACATCCACAACTCAGGAACAAATATCCGTGATGAACACACAAATAAATGCCCTGACCAGGATTCGAACCCGGGACCTCCTGCTTCATAGGCAGGGTCACTGCCGCCTAGGCTAAGAGGTCGTATACGTGTATAGTTTTCAAACAAAATCAAGTTACAATAATTAATTGCTTAGACATCTTTTAATTTGATCATGTTCTCATGTTACACTCATTCCAAAGGCTCACTTTATTCACTTAAGGGCTCGTTTTATATTATACTTGCTAAATGCTATTGTAAGTATGTGGCACTAATATCAACATTGCGTAAGAGCATTGTAAGCTGTTATTGGCTTAAGAAATGCATTATTTGCATTAGTCTTATAACCTTATCTTATATAGGCGTATAAGAGTATTTTACAATGCGGTTATTAGCCACTTACTATTATAAAAAATAAGTTTATAAACAGATGTAGGTATAACATTTTGAGGAGTTACAATATCGCGAAGGCTATAAAAATACTTTATTAAGAGTCCGGTAACGATTTGAAAACGAAATCGCTAACAATGAAATAACGCACATGAATTGCATTTAATAAGATAGTTTGAAGTATTGTTATTGCAAAAAATACTTTTGATACACATTTTTTATTATTTAATACCCGAAATTTCCATTCTCGCTGAGCATATTTAGTGAGTCGCGTTGATTCGTGCAAACTTGTAGCTTGATTTTTTTAATGATCTGATTAAAACATAAAGCCAAATTTATTTCTACATTTAAATTTTTATGAAATACTTTAATACATTCCCAAAAATACCACCTAAATTTCGGCAATTTCTCTTTCTAGGTAAACATACTCTTGCTTAAGAAATATGTATAAAAAACTGTTCCACTTATTTCTTAAACGACTCATTTTCCAACGTATTTATATATTTTACATACTACTTTAACATCACCTTAATCAATATAAATCTAAAAATGTTCACCTCTCCAAGCAAAAATCGCCTACCAAACCATACAAAACCAATTATTTTTTGGGGTGAAAAATTTTTTTTCCTACTTTTTCATAATTAAAATACAATACCAATTATGCCCTTAAACGGATAACTAGCATTTTTGTAACACCTTGTATATACAAATTTCGACACAATGTGGCAAACAAGCATGCGGGACGTATGCTTGGGCGTTGCCGAATCCTGTACACGTTTTTTTCACAAAAAGAGATACATTTAATCAATTCCACCTATCTGCCAAACTGCACAGCAGTTTGTTGGCAGAAAACTTATTTTACCCTCCACCATTGTACAGTCACCGTCAATAGTATCTTCCTACACGAAGGCCGCAAAAATATGTGACACACTCTTATGCTCCTACAAATAAGAGCGTGTCACATATTTTTGCGGCCTTCGTGTAGGAAGATATTAGCGCCGGTGACTGTACTATTAATTTGGGTACGTATGTACTTATGTGGCTGTGGTAGTGTCTGCTTACTCCATTTGCAATAACAGGTAGGTACTTGCAAACAGAGTAAGCAGGCACTCGCCGTACACCCCTTTCTTAAAGAACACCATCTATACTAATATTATAAATGGGAAAGTGTGTGTGTTTGTTTGTTTGTCCGTCTTTCACGGCAAAACGGCGAGACGAATTGACGTGATTTTTTAAGTGGAGATAGTTGAAGGGATGGAGTGTGACATAGGCTACTTTTTGTCTCTTTCTAACCCCCCACTTCCCTAAAATGGGGGGTGGAAGTTTGTATGGAGCATTACGGAGGTCAAAGGGGAACCGTGTTACCCCGAATTTAACGCGAGCGAAGCCGCGGGAAAAAGCTAGTATATTATACATTTCCAGGTATCTTGGCCGCAGCCTCATCCGTGGTATCATGGAAGCTCGTAGACCTAGGACCTAAACCTAGGTCAAGACTTGATTCACTTGAGATCCAGGAGATTCTCTCCAAGCTGAAGAGGGCTAGGACTAATTGTAAGCATATGCGACAACACCTATTATTAAAACACCTGATCCTAAATTAGATATATTAGTATTTGTGCTAAACCATGGCGTACTTATGAAAAATATCTACATATAAACAAATATTCAATATACTGAAAAGATAGATGTCATATACTTCAGAAAAAGTGACCAAACCCTCCGGTGTCCGAGGCCAGATTTGAACTGGCGTCTTCAGCTTTCGCGGCTGACGTCCTGACCACTAGACCACCCGGTCACGGCGGAACTTGACAAATTTTCTCATGTATATGCAATCTCTGAATTTGAAACGGCTAGGCGCCGTTGACCATACTCTAAGGGCATGCGCAGTACGTGCTTGCACCTCCTATCCGAATCTCTTACGTGATTCTGGTATAGCGAGAGAGATGGTGCTGCCATCTATGAATCTTGAAGCAAATCAAATTATTTTGTTCAATATAGTTTTGCTGGGACCTCTCTTTAGGCTAACAGTGCCTGTGTTGAGACGCCCCGCTCTTCCAACAAACGACACTACTTTTACATAAAAAGTAACAACATAACAGTCTCTTAAGGTACACGTATTGTTACCATTAAATAGACTAATATACCTATATAGATATACATGTGTGTGTGTTTGTGTGTTCGTGTATGTACCTGCAAACTCACTCTCATAACGTGAGTAGTTGTTCAGTCTGATTATAGGTTTTTTCCTAAAGCCATTTTGTAATTTCTTTTTTACAGTGACAATAATTATTCCCATAGATATTTAGATGCATATTTACTACATTATAAAGATGACGTGATTGTTTACGATATTGTATTTTTGCAAATATGGTTCTAGTTTTGGAAATATTTACAACAATATTTTTATAAATCAATAATAACTATAATAAGCTAATAATGAGCTATGAATACATGTTCATAAATAAAATAATTAAATTCAATACTAAATACCAAAATAACGAATCTCATAAATTTTGAAGCGTAAAACGGGGTCTACTTTACAGTAAATGATATATTCCAATACGATAACTTCCTGTAAACCACAAATACGCAGACAAGATAATCGTCACGTTATTTATTATATTTACAATGTACTTATGTATGAAACAACTTATTTATTTATTTATCATTTTTGTTGTAATTAACAACAAACTATTATTTTTTCTTTCACAACAGAGTTTGATACTACGTAAAATCAAAATAAACTTGCTTAGGCTGAGAAGATTCTAATGTTAGACCAACTAAAATCTGAGTCGGCTTAGAAGAGACTTCCGTAAGAGCTATATTACGTAGTCTAAGTTGGCTTAAATTCGTATTTGGCACTAATGCTGTCAGTTACAGCAGTCTTCAATAAGACTGATATTAAGCATAATTAGCTTATAATTGATGCCTAAATCCGAGCTTATACGATGATAAAAGCTTGAAATAAGAGCGAAAAAATAGTATTCTTGAGATTAATGTACGACTGATTTTTGCTGGTTGCTAGGCGGGATCTCTGAGTGTATCAGATTTCCGCTGCAAAGACGGAAACCGCTGGAATCGGCTAAGAATGTAGCGCGTAGCGAACTACGGTACAGAATGTGTTAAGGATCCTCAATATGTGCTCGTACTAGTTGCATAAGTTATCATCAGTTATCTACACTCACATTGTAAGTCCTCTAAATTGTGTTCAAAAACGTTAGGCAATGGCCAGCATTACCGCAACCGAATTTACTATGATAAGCTTTTTATCTGTGGCAGTAACGTAACTCTAACTTTACATGCTCAAATATTGTTAAGTTATGAGTTTCAAATTTGGAACACCGAATTTTCCTGCTCTCATAGTTGCATACACTGCTTTATCTACACTCATATTATAAATCCTAAATGACGTGTTCGGAAACCATTAGAATGACCGCCATTGCACCGCCATGGCCAACTCTAATGTCCCGGCGTTCGGGGAGGTGGACAACCGCGGTCGGGGAGGAGGCCTGGATTTTCATAACGTTACCAAAATCGATGTGGTTATGGTAATGTTACATTACTGTTTGAAATAATAGTCCGTTACCGTTTGTAATTAAACGGTTTCCGAACGCAGTATAGAAGATTTATGATATGGATGTAGATAAAGTACTATGAGACAGATTTTTACGTATTTGTAGACTGTTATTATCTTTCTTGCAGCTGTAGATATGGATTACTTTGGTGAGAGCGTCGAAAGGGGACATCCGTCACAGAGGACAAGTGTAGAGGTAAGTTTGAAGCGTAATGGACGCATTTTTTCAATGTTTAATCGCGTCCCATGCCATAACTTATGATTCTTATGAAGTGATTAAATATGTATTTACAATAGCATTTATAGTATCAAGTAATTAAATGGCTACCGTTCCTCAACTCACAAATAGAGCGGCAGTTGAACTTCACGAGGCTTCATTATACATCACCCTTAACCACGTTGTTCCTGGTCGTTATTCTATTTTTTTATAATAAATAGAATAACTTGGCAATCGCACAGGACAATAAATAATCTAATAATTATTCATTATATACTTAATCCAATATGTACACATTGATAGCCGTGCGATGGCCAGGTCATTCTATTTATTATAAATATATAGACACCTAATATTCACAGGATCACAATGACCTGTTGTTATTAAACTCCGACACACCGGCTTGGTTTTACATAAGATCTCAATACTTTTTGCAGTAGCAGAACTGCGTAGCGGTACTGGCATTTTTGTACATATAATGTTTTTGGTGGGATCAAAGTGACTAAATTGTAAAAAGGGAGCACGTTATGTAGGGCACTCGTCGAACTGGATTCTTACCGGCTTGCCTATTTTGAGCACTCGTAGAAAAAGTATAATATACAATTGTGACATAATTAAGCTTTCCAATCTCGTACCTTACTTAGGCCACGAGTACTCGACTGAAAAGCTCTTCATTTGGTCACGATTGTATAAAATATTACTACGTCACACCTGACCATGATGTGAGTTTTACCGCACGCTACGCGTAGCGTCCGGTAAATCTCGCATAATGACCAGGTGGAGACGGAAAATTGTGTACTCACCACGGGCAGTAAAAAAGAAAGCCCTCTATCGCATATTTACAACACTCGCCTGCGGCTCGGGTCCCAATACCTGCGATTTCGGGCTTTCTTTCTTTTAGTCCTTGGTAAGTAATGTAATAATAAATAATAATAATAAATACTCTTTATTGCACACCTCATACAGTTACAAGCACAAATTTTACAATTAGATAAATTTAGGTAGAGGTAACAACAGGCGGTCTTATCGCTAATGAGCGATTTCTTCCAGACAACCTACTACAACAATGTAGACAATGTACTATTATGTTCATATATTTTTTTCCTGCTTGTACACTTTCACTTTGTTTTTCTTGTGTTCCTATTTAATTATGTAATTTACCATCAGACGTCGGACAGCGAGCAACAATCCAACCCCTTCACTGAACGAAACCCAATCGTCGTATACGTTGATGATCCTAACGTCGACAAATATCAGAGGAAGAAGGTCAAAGTGCACCGAAGGTATGGTCAATTTAGAAAATACTAGTATTCCGCCTCGAACTGAGAACTCGCGATTTACTTGCAAATGAGATGACCAATATAACAAGATCCTTCTGAAGATTTTTTTTCGCCGTCTAGCTCCACAACCCCTTGATCGATCCTGCTCATAAACGAACTCTCAAATTGTATTGAGCTCTACTACAACCCCAACAAATTTCATATAGATCAGAAGAACGTTACTAAAGTTATCGCGCGACAACTATTCAAAATCAAAAAACCATCGAAATGCACAGACGTCTAGGTAGCCGAAGTTGTTTGAAACAACTTCACTTCGCTCTCTGCTCGTTTGATAAATTTGCGTTCACCTTGTGACATACATGTCAAAACAAATACAAGTTAAAACTAGTAGTCCGCCTCGAACTCAGAACTCGCGAATTCCTTGCAAAGGAGATGACCAATATAACAAGACCCATATGATGATTTTTTCGCGTCTTCTAGCTCCATGACCCCTTGGTCGATCCTGCTCATATACGAACTCTCAAATTATATGTATCTCTGCTATAACCCCAACAAGTTTCATGAAGATCAGAAAAGCGTTACTAAAGTTATCGCGGAACAAACTCTCAAAATCAAAAAGCCATCGAAATGCTGAGACGTCCCACTAGCCAGAAGTTGTTTGTAAGAACTCACTTCGCTCGTTCGATAAGAAATTATGATATTACATTTTTTTTATCTTAATATTATGCGTCGTAACGATATGCCAATTAAAATTATGCACATTTGCGTATAAAAGATCATACATTTTTATGATTATTCGAAGTAAGCGTTATTCGTCATAATGTTATGCCTAATCTGTTATGCCTTTTCATATCAGAAAATTTAATGTTATTCCTAATACAGTAATCCTGTATTATTATGCTACTATAACGTAAATATTAAAGTAACTTAAATAACAAAATTCTAAATTTTATTCAGTAAGTAAGTAGGTTAAAAGGGCAATTTCACAAGTTAAGTAAACTATTTAATCTCATAGAAAAGCACTATATACATACCTCTTCTTAAAAACGGCTTCCCGGCCTCGTATTTCTATCATATCTACTTGGCCGATAATGCCTGTTTACCCGGCCTCTGCTGTAATGTACTATTTCCTAATTCCAGCTCTTCATCAGACGATGACAAAGTTAGTTACACGGATGTCTTGCAGTTCCTCATTCAAGTAGACGCTCGTCTCAAGGAGCAAGAAGGTATTATACTTCATACTAGCGACCTGCCCCCGGCTTCTCACGGGATTAAAAATGGTTATTGTGGGTTATCCCTAAGAGATATATACCATCACGGACTTTTTTGTAGACCTTTTTAAGATGTACAATACTGTATTACATTATTTTGATCTATTAGGACTCAGCCAGCGTTTGCAATGTAAGCGCAAAAATCGGTTTATTTACGACATCACATTAGAAATCTATAAAATCATCAGTGTTTCTCTACTTGATTATACATGTATTATACATATAAACCTTCCTCTTGAATCACTCTATCTATTAAAGAAAAACGCATCAAAATCCGTTGCTTAGTTTTAAAGATCTAAGCATACATAGGGACAAACAGCGGAAAGCGACTTTGTTTTATACTATGTAGTGATAACAGGTTCCCGCGGCTTCGTCTGTGTGAGTTTTGGAAGAAAAACTACCCTAAATATTCTGACCAGTAGCTTTTTCGCCGCAAAAAAAATGTTTCTCCTACTTTTTCTCAATCGTAATTCAATACCGATTAAGCCTTTAAACGGATCACTAATATTTTTGTTACATCCTTTATACAATTTAGTAACTTCGATCTCCTGTGGATCGTATCGGCGGTCGGGGACGTTCGACTATGGTCTTCCTCCCCGACCGTTGTATAATATTGTATGAAAATCCATTTCAGCATAGTCGACAATATATGATTTCAAGCTCACATGGTCATTCACATTATAAATATTATTTATATCATCACGGAGTGATGGTGCATGCAACTGCGCCGAAATATCGGGTGCTCATAAATACAAATATAAATGGTAAATAACCCGTTTTAAATAATATTTATAATAGTCGACAATGCTAAAATTTGAAACCATAAAAGCTCCATCGAAAAGTATGCGCTAGTAGTTCGATCTACTAAGTCTCAATTCAAGCATTCGGACAAGAAAAGACACAGTTCATATATGAAAGCATATGAAACGTTTTGTGAAGCAATCAGATTTGGATTTTATTATTATTATTTTATTTTAATTAAACAATACGTACATTGTATGTCTCTCAAGCTGTTTTGATATGTCTTCTTATAGAACTACGCATTATTGTGTATCTTTAAGATATAATATTACTGTATTACTATTTTGAAAAAATAAGTCCCGCCGAGTTTCTTGCCGGTCATAAATAATACTTCTCGGGTCAGAGCTGTAGAGTCAGAACCGATGGTAGTTTTTTTTTCTCTCTGACGTTCATAAGTGCATTGTAATGTGCCTAAATTGAAGAATAAATATCTTTTATCTTTTATTATTATAGTCAACGAGTAGAAATAAATTGATTTGTTCTCAAGTCACATATAATGTTTAACGTAATATTTATAGTCTAATCCTTATGAATAAGAACAGTAATACTGTATTAACACAATAATAAAACACTTGCACAAACAATGTAGAATTTCATTACAGGTGTCTATTCCCCGCGCTTGAAACGTGATACTTTGCAAGCCTCCGCCCTCGCTTTTATCAGCTTGTAGTTAAAACTATCAAATTCATATTCCGACCCTATAAACTTATATAGATGTCATATACAAAGGAAAAGTGACCTAGGCCTCTAAGTTATATAATAGTGTGTCTACTTAAAATAAACATTAACTAGTGTTTCGTAGACCTCGCGATTATAGCTGAAACTGAATAAATGACAGGATACTTTATGATAAATATATAATATCTTAGCCAACTCGCAATATATCTAGTGCCACAGACTATTATGGCGGTTAATGGTCTAAGAGCTGGCCACGTCAGATAAGACACAATAATGAGAGCAATGAAACCGATCTAGTAAGATTGCAATACTATCCTTATTGCTAGATCCGGGCATATGGCAGCTTTTAATGGGTGGATGTCAGAGTGACAGACTAGCAAAGTTTTTGAATTGGAAAAAAGTAATACCAAAATAGGTAAAAACGGCTGAAGTTATCTTATTTAAAGAGGACGGGGCCTATGTTTTAACATAAGAACAAAAAACATTGCGTAATATGTCGGAAACAGAAACAGTAGGCGACAAATTAAAAATTACACTATACGTTGTGTTGGACTACTTTCCCCCATCAGAAACTTTTGACAATGATATGTTCTAATTAGTTATATAATTTTTCATAATACTGCATCAAAACCACAACTCTAGGATTTGTATTCTTAAAGTGGTTTGCATTCATTGACCTCCATCACATTACAGCTGCCAGATGTCCAGATCTAGAAATAAGCATAGTATAGCAAACTGACGAAGGGTTTTCGTTGCTCTCATCATTGTGTCATATCTGACATTGCTAGCTCTCCGTCTATATGAAAACAGTTTTTCTCAAGCTGAAATGGAGACCTTCGAAATTAATCTGCTTCGAATGGAGTCTGTTAATGAAGACAATATTTTCGAGCATCTTCCAGAAGAAAATATAATAACATTAATAGCATACACTAAATAGTAGTTATAACGGGTCACCTTAGATAGAAATTTCTATTCTAATAGACGTTTTTATTGTCGTTGGGTACCTATAATATTTATATTGATTCAAGTGACAATTCTTAATTCTATCCTTTATGAATAATGCAGTTGTTATGACACGGTAAATTAACACGAAATTCATGAAAACAAGTTTGGCTTGTTTTAGATTTATTTTATTTATTGGGGAGAAAAACGGATACAAGGCAAAAACATGTACAAAAAATAAATCATGGAAGTAAATAGGTACTGCTTATATCCTAGCACAAATCCCACTGAGATTTAGATTAATTTATTATATAATAATAAATTATAGTACCCTGGGTATATTCTAATGATTTGTTTAGTTTTATTTAGCATGCAAATTTTAATGCTAGAATTAGTCAATTTAATTTAAATTACTCTATTGTTTTAATTTTGCAAGTTGCTGTTTTATATTACAATATCATTGTAATCTATCATCTGTGGAAGAGCAGTGATACAAGTATCAAAAATACTTAAAAAATGATACTAGCATAGCTACTGTAAAAACTTTAAGTTACCCTAGGTTAGGTTTTTATAATAACATAACATAAACATAATAGTAGATTGTTTGGCAAGGGTCTAAAGTAGGCCATATTACCACGTATATCGTCAAGTTAAACCATAATTTCACCTTAGTTTAGGTATTGTGCGTAAATAATAAGAATTGGTATCTTATTTTCTCGCAATCGAAGTGAAAAATAGTATGCATTACTCTGGTCTAAAAGCTAAAAGCCATATTACCACTCGAAAAATTTTCTTTATTAGTCTGTGTTGACGATATTTAAATTTTTTAAACTTCTTTGACATAGATACAAAATATAAACACCGCGAATAAATGCCACAGACGACGGTAAAATTAGCTCTATAAACAGTTTGAACACCCTTTAAAGCGCTTCCAAAAAATTAAAATCTTTTTTAATGATTGTGAAGTAGGAACTAAAAAACACCTCATGTTTTGAGAAATATATTGCGTTTCCTGAATGGTTGATTTTAACATTGCTGTATTCTGATTGGTTGATATTAAATACAATGTTTTTTTAAGGACTTAAATTATTTACACAGTATACGCACCAAAAAAGTACCTAGTTTCGATTAACTTCGATATGTGTTGTTGGATTTAATATGGTGAAGTGTTCCGATTGGTCAATTTAAAATGTTTTGTAAATCATAAATATGTATACATATTAGCCCTAGAGGCTAAATGTACTACTTTAGTCCGCTTTAACATGACACACTTTTTGAGCATGAGAAGTGAAAATACTCTTTGTTGCACACCCCAAATTATAGACACAAAGTATACACAAGTCACAAACAATAATGTGTTCATATGTATTTTGTATTGTTCTTTTGTATGTTGTTTTTTTAAGTTTATATTTATAATCATGTTATAAAACCTAACCTAAGATTTAAAATAAATAAAGTAATGGCCATAGCTTAATCTATACAAATTTATGTTATGTGCGTCAAAGAAGTGTAAATAAACATATTTTATTGATTGATTACATTTAAATTTAACAAAACGATAATAATTTTATATTTCATAGTAATAAAATAATATACACTACTTACTTATATTTAAAACAGTATTGTAACCAGAAACGAAAAGACATCAGCCTAAACCGTTTAAGGTGAAACTTAAAGTTTAACTAAGAAAAAGTTATTCAATCAAATACAAACATTGAAAACATTGAAAAAATAATCAACCCAGTTGGACTTGAACCAACATCGATACGCCTTACCGGGGCTCGATATCTAACTCTAGTGGTTGGCACCTAGATGTCGCTTACGGCTGCTATAAAGTCGATGTAAAAATAAATGCAAAAAGACGATTGAAGGCATTAAGAATTTCGTCGGCTCGGTAACTGAACCCATAGCTTAATTGGTAAAGCGATATCGAGCCCCGGTAAGGCGTATCGATGTTGGTTCAAGTCCAACTGGGTTGATTATTTTTTCAATGTTTTCAATGTTTGTATTTGATTGAATAACATACTAATGTATGAGTGGAATACCCACTTTAAAACATGTAAAATAATTATAAGAAAAAGTTTTTGGAAAGTCAACCTACAGGAATGAAAACAAAGTTATAATTTCTGAAAAACTATGCAGACGAAGCCGCGGGTTAAGGCTAGCTTAAAAATGTTATAAGTGATTACCATAGTTTATGGCACAGGTAAATAACAAAGCAGTGAGATAGAGAGAAGCGGGCAGGGGGCTTGACTAGAGCTCCCGTTGAAAACTTGGTATCCACCCCCCCTTCCCGCTCCTCCACCAGTCCCCTTGGTCGTCTAGCCTTATTTATAGAGTCTAATTAATATACTTGTTTAAATAACTGTTTTTAACTTGATCTTATGATGAACTTGATGATATTTATAACGGGTTACTCACGTAATACGTAGTAGCCGGCGCGCTGCCGTCGCGGAAGGTTCGTGAAAATGATCATCGTAAATTGATCGAAACATGTCGAGCAAAAATCGACTTAGATTACGCGAGTAACCCGTTGTAAATATTTTTAATATGTTAGAGTCTCACGAAAGTTTTATAGTTAAAATTACAATCTATTAATATTCATAAAGGCGCAGGACCTGATGGAGTACATACATTGGTTATTAAAAACTGTTATTCGTCTCTAGCAGCTCCAATTGCGATTCTATTTAAAAAATCTATTAAAGAAGGTTGTGTTCCTGCAATTTGGTAAAAAACATGGATAACTCCTGTGCCGAAGGGCTCGGTTAGTCGTGATATTGAAAAATATTGACCTATATCCAAACTTTGTCAATTTAGCAAACTTCTGAAAAAAATTGTTGATGACCAATTATCTGCTGTAGTGCGATACCATATTGTACCTAATCAACATGGTTTCTATAACGGCCGTTCATCAAGTCATCTTATGATCTTTTATATTTCAAGTTTAACCGATCCCTTAACTGCCCCGACGCCAGACCCTGTGCTATCGTACAGGGTGGGCTCCAATAATCCGACCAACTTAAGTATCGCATTTTTCAAACATAACAATGTTTGTTCACAATGTTACCGATGAGACTAAAACAGGACATGACCCCATTTTGTGATACACTACACCTTCTTTTTGCTTCTCTTCCTCCTTGGTTGTTCTTTATTCCTTTTTATTAATTATTTATTATACCTAATTGTCACATTTCCTGAAAAGTTTCAATACAATACGATACAAATATTCTTTATCTACACTCACACTGTTAGTCCTCTAAAACGTGTTCGAAAATGGAAGGCAATGGCTAGCATTGCCACAACCGATTTTACTATGATAAGCTTCTTATCTGTGGCAGTAACGTAATTTTAACTTTAAATGCCGCCGCCGACACGCTCCCGCCCGACAGCCGGCACAATCGAGTTGGCCATGGCGGTGCAATGGCGGTCATTCTATGGTTTCCGAACACGGTATTTAGGATAAATAATATGAGTGTAGATAAAGCAGTGTATGCAACTGTATGTAATTAGGCCTTATTACGTAACAGTTACATAAACTACTATTATTGCACACCTCAATAAAATAGAACAGTATAGTACACAGATCGAGAACAGAACAGAAAGTTTCCGTAGAAAAAAATATGGCATTTAATGATTTAAGTACCTAACACTGATTTGTAATAAAGAACGGGATACTTACACAATCAGCCCAAAAAATGGCCCCACAATAGTGCTGTAAGAACGACTCGTATCATTAAGGGTGTTTGCAAATCAAAACTTTTTCAACCGCCTTCAAGATTTCGAAGGAGGAGGTTATCAATTCGTCGGGATCTTTGTTTTTGCTATTTTTTTTATTTTTTTTTATGTATGTATGTTCACCGATTATTCCAAGACGGCTGGACCGATTTAGAAAATTCTTTTTTTGTTTGAAAGCATATACTTCAAAGTTGGTCCCATTGTAACCATGTCAAGATCTGATGATGGGATCCTGGAGAGATCGAGGGAACTCTTCAACTATTATAGACACACCTATGGTGATTTGAGCATTTTTTACAGCAGATCGAGCATTTGGTGTTGGAAAGGTGGATGCTTAGTGAAGTCGGTTCTTTTTTGTTTAAAATTATTTTTATTTAATTTTTGAGACATGCTTTTACTGCTAACTGTACTTTTCTTTATATAATCTCTAACTGCTCACCAAGACCAATGCAACGAGCCCAAATGATAGAATAATGTTGAGAAGTCGAGGGGTTCATATGGCCTTCCAGCTTCATCATCAGATATTATACTAATATTGCATTCTTATTCAATTTACATACGCATGCAAAATTTTAACTCTTTTGGAAAACTGGAGGAAGGTCAAATTAAACTTGCAGAATTTTATTATTATTGTGTTTTTTCACTTTGCGATGTCTGCAGAAAAGACGAACGCTATTAGCATACCATAAGATTTTTAGGACTTTTCGTGAATTAATACATTAATAAAATATATTCTTAGTCAGCTGTATTCTTAGTACATTTGACGTCAAAAATATGTTTACCACCTGTTGCACCTTTTTAATAACTTTTTTGACAGTTCATTTTTTCTTTACTAAGATATGATTACACTTTATAGGGCGACAAGACCAATATTCTCATGAAAATAGCAAACTCATCGATCTTATACGGGACTTCAGAAGAGTCAACGAAGAAGATTCCAGTGATGACGCCAATGAAACAGTAGAACAAGCGGCAAAATCAAAAGAAGATAGCAAAGAGAGAGTTTTTACGCCAAGAAGAGAAAGAAGATTTAAGTCAAGTGAAGAGCGAAGCCCTAAACAAAAGCAAGAGAGAATATATAGTGAAGAGAAAAATAATAAGCCAAGAAAAGAGAAAGATTATAGGTCAAAAGAAGAGAGAGTTTATAAGCCAAGAATTCCTGCTGGAAAAAGTCGATTCGCTTCGGCATATAAAGGACCACCAAAATTTAATTTTATGAGAACTCCGAAACCATTTTTAGGGAAGCGAGGCATTTATGAAGAGAATTAAATTATTTGAAATGCAGTGTTTTTTTTTGGGTTCCGTACCTCGAAAGGAAAAGAACAGAACCCTTATAGGATCACTTTGTTGTCCGTCCGTCCGTCCGTCCGTCTGTCAAGACCCTTTTTCTCAGGAACGCGTAAAGGTATCAAGCTGAAATTTATATCAAATACTCAGGTTTACTGTCCCTTGGAGCTGTGAAAAAATTATACTTAAACCAGCGCAATCAAAAGATACAGCCGTTTATGCCGCAAATCTTCGAAACTCGCAAGGGAATCAAAACCTACACCTACAGGGTACTTCCCGTGAACGCAGAATCTTGAAATTTGGTACGAAGCAACATCTTATAGCACAGATAAAGAAAAAATTGCAAAAACCGTAAATTTTTAGTTACAACATATAATATTTTTTTTATACTTTTAAAGTTACTACCCCTTTCCTCATGAACGCGTAGGGGTATTACATTGAAATTCATATCAAATACTCAGGTCAACAACACAACTCTTCACTAAGGTGCTCCAGTTTGTTTGAGGCTGGCACCGACTCCAAAAATAACTGATTGTAAATATATAAATACGCAGATTTGTGTGATTGATTTTAGAAGTATGTATATAGTTTATACTTTCTAGATGTAATTAAATTGATATAAGCCTAGCGATTGTATTAGGTATATAGAAAGTGTATAGAAATAGATTATAATTGTAATTATAGGGTAGGTATTCACTTGCGTTATTGAAGACCAAATTATTCTTTTTTTAACGGCCTCCTAGCCTAGTCGGTAGTGACCCTGCCTATGAAGCAGGAGGTCCCGGGTTCGTATCCTGGTCAGGGCATTTATTTGTGTGTTTATCATTATCACGGATATTTGTTCCTGAGTTATGGATGTTTTCTATGTATGTAAGTATTTATATCTACAGGGTGATTCATGAGACGTGAGCAGGATCAACCCTACGGATACTGTTAACTATAAGCTACTCCCTCATACTAGTATTAGTGTGATTAACGTATTTTTTTTTTAATTGTAAAAAAAAAAATAGTTTTTAAATTTGCGCGATAGGCATGGTCACTCTACAATTAGAATACTTCTGTCAAGTACCGATTCTCATCGTTTATCTATGATACAAAGTCAAATTGATTGTCAGCAGATAACACATCAGTCTGATTACTTTTGAAACGGCGTATGTCATCTCATCAGTCTAGTTACTTTTGAAACATCGTATCTCCCTCAAGTATGTAATTATTACCTAGTGCAACATTAGTAACATTACTTAAAAGAAATAAAACGTATGAAAATCACATGGGAAACATTTTAATTGCACAATAAAATAATAAAACAAAATTAAACGTTAAAAACAAAATTAAAACAACCTTTTTTCAAGTGAAATAACTTTACGTGTTTTAAAACAATTATTGATATTTTAAAAGTTGCTCAAAATGTGAGCCGCCTTGTTGTAAACACAACTCTGCCCGTCGTCTGTGATGATTGTTTAGTCTCTCTAGAGCAAAATTGTTTGCTTTAACTGTGTCAAAAGCTGTAATAATTCGTTCGCGTAGTTCCTGCACGGTGTTACTTTCGCGTTCGTAAACATGTGTTTTGATTTCACCCCACAGAAAAAAATCTAGTGGAGTTAGATCAGGGCTGCGGGGTGGCCAAGGGACTGGCCCACCGCGTCCGATCCACCGATGCGGAAAATGATCGTTCAAATAATCACGGACACGATGTTCAAAATGTGCCGGTGCTCCATCGTGCTGATAGTACAAATTATGTAGATGATGCTCTGGTACACCTTCTAAAAGGACCGGAATCACGTGTCGTAACATTTCTAAGTAGGCAGCACCATTAAGTCTGCCTTCAATAAAATGAGGTCCAATGATGGTATCATTCACTATGGCAGCCCAAACGTTGAGACTGAAGCGTATTTGATACGCATTCCGTCGCGTGAGATGGGGGTTCATAGCACTCCAAAAATGTTCATTATGAACATTGAAAAGTCCGACTCGCGTAAAAGTACACTCGTCGGACCAAAGAATGTTAGTTTGTTCATTCTCCAAAAGCCACTGACAAAACTGCCTTCGTAAGGGGTAATCAGCTGGCGACATATCTTGAACCGGTTGATAGTGATATGGATGAAGCCCCGTAGCATTTAATAGCCGCCAAACGTATGACTGAGACACATGGTATCGCCTGGAAGCTTTCCGAGTACTCCGCCGCGGGTCCCGAGCAAAATAATTTAGTATCCGTTGGTCCAATCCATCTAAATCACGCTGCAGTCCACCTCGTGCTTGAGCATGAGTGGGCACTGTGAATTGCCCATAATCCCGTAAATTTTGAACCATCCGGAGTATTAATCCATGTGTTGGCACTGGCAAATTCGGGTAACGCTCATGAAATAAGTCCTTTGCTCTGTTTGTGTTATTGGTCTGATAGTAAAACCTTACCACCTCGCATCTTTCAATGTTGGAATAAGGATATGCCGCAGGCATGATTTTTTACGATATTTTATGTGAATTCAACAATATCACAAACGTAAATGTTGACAATCCAAAATTTGACAATTTACTTTTTTGATTATTTTCTTTATTAAGTTCTGTCATTACAGTTAAAGAGGTTGGGTATCCTTATCAATTAGTCAGTGTAGGGTAACCATGAGTTTCGAGAACTCAACTTTTATTTAACAAAAAGTAAAACAAAATTAAAATGGTGTGGTCTTTTAACTTAATTACGGTGGTAAACGATTCACTAATGTTTACTGTATATGTAGTGTTAGTCCTGCTCACGTCTCCTGAATCACCCTGTATATATCTATTACATATATCGTCGTCTATTAGTACCCACAACACAAGCCTTATTGAGCTTCCTGTGGGACTAGGTTGATTTGTGTCAGATTGTCCCATAATATTTATTTATTTATTATTTATTTATTTATTATTTTCAGAGCGCTATTGTTTTTTGTTGGTCGATTCGTTTCGTGTTAGTGCCGGTTTTTATTGGCTTTTAGTTTTTTTTCGGCGGTTAAATTTTTTTGTTAAAAAGTTTTGATTTTAATAAAATACGAGTAAAAGCTCATTTACATTATACAAGGCACCTTTACATCTAGACTCATCGATTTCGATGATGACGACCCGAATGCAAACCCTATGGAGGTTGACTATTATACGGCTAGCGAGGCCGAACTTGGTCTTAAATACCCTATTACACATGTGGCAGTAAAGCTGGCCAGTTGCGTTGTAGGTGTACACGTAAGAGGGCTTCGATCTGTCTTTACGTAGTTACCTCTTTACGTCTAAAAAGATACATAATATAAGATAGATAAACATTTATTCAATAAAGCACACGTTACACAACATAAGAACAGATGTTGAAAAATGCATACTTAAAGATAAACACTAGTCAAATATAGGTACTACAGAAGTTCACAATGTGTTCAGCAATGTGCGCGATAAAGAAAAGGCTCAGACTCAGCATTATGTTGCCAAATTGCAAGTGGACCCCACAATTTGCAACGCTGTTATTCATATATTCGTATGACTAAGGTTTTGCCGCGACTTTATTCAACTAAACCCAGCTGGCCATTCTCCCGTTCGTACTTTTAACCGCCGTCATCTGATATATGAAACAAAGTGACAATGTGAATGACACCTTCATAAATTATGACAGAGTTCAAAATTGGAAGTTCAATTATTGACGTGTCGTGTGGCGGCCAAAAGGATAAAATATCCTACGTCTCGTTTCAGGTTAACCCTTTACTGCGTGCTTAAAAAAGTAAACTTTTAAATATGAACATTGACACACAATCAATAGAGTTGAAAACTATAACTGTATAAGGATGTGTAAAAGGGTGCCAAATTTTTTCCAAATCCGATCACCCGTTTTTAAGAGGAGAAATAACTACCAAAACTATAGATAAATAAGTAAGCATAGAGTGCTAATTCAGTACGACTGGTTATTAGCACAAAAGCTTGACATTATGAAGGCACGATTTGGCACTTAATGAGCACTGTCGAGTCAATGATGTGGTTTTTGTCAAAAATAGGGTCATATTTTTACGGTTTAAGAGGAATTTCCGCCCACGAACGCTGCGGCTGTGGAATGAGCTCCCTGCCGAGGTTTTCCCAGCGGGCTACAGTATGAGGTTCTTCAAAAAAGGAGTAGGTTCTTAAAGGGTAGGCAACACGCATGTGAATTCTCTGGGGTTGCAGGCGTCCATAGGCTACGGTAACTGCTTACCATAAGGCGGGCCGAATGCTTGTTTGAAACCGTCGTAGTATAAAAACAAAAATTGCTGACTGTGCAAAATGCTCCAACTTTCGCTCAGGCTACCAGGTACTAAAATACATACAGGGCAGTGCCCTACATGTGATTTTTTTCTGTTCTCCAATTTCCCATCATATTTATTGTATTCATATGTATTGGTTTATCTTGTTGTATATTATATAAGTATCAGTATGTAACCATATAGGTATATGTAAGCTTTCATTTATTGTAAATATATGTTTAATAAGTTTTGCTTTACGATAACAATTCTCTAACAATTAAATTTTCTTCCTGCACCAACTTAAGTCTCTGTTTGGTCCAATGGTTGACTCGTAGAAAATGCCATTTGGCATTATGTCCGCCATTTATAAATTATAACTTGTTGTGCAATAAAGTTTAAATAAAATAAATAAATAAGCCTTATTCTGCTACTCGATGAGGTAGGGTTGCCTACTAGTGCTCTATAAATAAAAGTGTGTAAGACTTTTCAAAAATATCTCTTTCTAAAAACATGCAAGACAGCTCTCACCACTATTTTAAAGATTTGCAACTTTTGAATGCCATTTCTGAGGCTAATAAGCATATAGCCCGCTCTATGGTAAGCGATCACCGTAGCCCACGAACGCGTGCAAGTCCAGAGGCATCACAAGCGCATTGCCGACCCTTTAATATAAAGAAGGATTCACTGTGTTTTTTTATATACCACGACAGCGGCAAACAAGCATACTCGCCTGATGGTAAGCAGCTACCGTAACCTATGGACGCCTGCAATTCCAAAGGAGTCACATGCGCGTTGCCGACCCTTTACAAAAAGGAGGATTCACTGATGTTACGGTATCTCAAAGTTTCAAAAGGCTAATTTTGTATTATACGTTATCAATTAAAGGTTCATTCAATTCAACAAACATTCAACCGCCACACAATAATCAAAAGCATCACCGACCCGTCAACTGTCAACGGTGACTGACCGATAGTGACGTATCCATTCATTTACTATGACATTAAGCACCGTGTTGCCACTGCAATATTGATAGTCACGTTACAGTTGGCCATCCTTTAGGAACGAGTCTCTTCGTTCTAAGCCTTAGTCTATTTATCCAAGTCCGTTACAATCATAATACTAGTTAATTTCAGATGCGACACGGCCGCTAGATACACCACATCAATCGTCGGATCCGACTGTAGCGTTCGTAGGCTACATGGTGCCGCGAACGACGGACGACGAAGTCCTAGCTCCCGTAAATGAGCAGGATATAACTTCAGTAGACGTTAGAAACGGATTCGCCTCCGACAACCCGAACGTAATCTCGGACGTAAGCTTAGTCCAGTGTAAAGAGGGTACGTTCCTCAGCGGGGGAGGCGAAAGCGAACGCACAATAGGTTTGCCGCCAGTAGAATCTGTAGAACCCGTCACGAAAACGGTCACAGAACGCGTCAACAAACCTGTTTGTTCCGTAAATAAGGTTTTCGAAATATACGAGGTTAGTCCGCGCTACGGCCCGAGTTTTGGTTGCCGCCGAGGTTTTCAAAGCCAGATTGTCTGTTAGAAATCCAGATACAGAAATGAACGACAATCACACAAGTTTGGCAGAAACTCTATTGATCAAACGGAGCCAGAATGAGTCGTATGCCGAAGAAATACGACTGCTGGAAGTCGGGCGCGCGCTGCCTGAGAAGTCTTCACTACACCGAGTCGACGTGAAATTGGACAGAGATGGCGTGATAGTGACTGACAGAGACGGAACACATATACCCGTCCTGCATGCTGAAGATGGATTCACAAAATTATTGATCCACCATTTCCACGAAGTCGACTCGAAGTCCAACCATGACGATCACGCGACCGTTTTCGACGAGTTGAAGCAAAAGTACTGCATTGTCAGACTGCGCGGTAGCATTCGTTATCTGACGAATAAGTGCCAAAGGTGTCGGACCTGTAACGGGGCCAACCTCACGGTTCCCGTAGGCGACTTACCGCAAGAGAGGCTCATAGCGAATCAACCGCCGCTTACCGCCGCAGCTGAAAAAGACATGCCTAACACAATCAGCCATCGCAGAGAAAAGCGAGGGAACGTACTGTACACACGTCTCATCATACGAGCGATGTACTTACAGCCCGCCGCCTCCTTATCGGCGCCCTATACCTCCCTCCCGCTATCCAGAATGATATCTCAAAGCGATGTGCCTTCCGTTCTGAACTCAGACGATGCCATGAACCTTTTTGGCACAGAACGTGAGCTATCCGAGGCAATTAACTCTCTGCCCGATAGTCTCAAACATTCCATGACAGAACGGCGCCTGATCCAGAAGAAAATCCCGCCTGACGACCACGAATGGAAGCGCTGGATACGAGAATATCACCTCAACTTGATGCAGCGATCCAGTGCTCAACAAAGGTCTACGAAGCTACACGTAGGCGACATAGCCGCCCGGTTTCCAGACTCATTCTCATCTGCTCCACACCAATAGACGGTGCTGACGCACGTGGGGGAGAACTATTGCAGATAGCTTAAAATTACTGTTGTTTTTGTGTAACTAGATCTAAGTTAATTATTTTCTCGATTTATACCAATTTGTTTATTTTTGTAATTTAATAAAGTGTATAAAAATTGTGTTTACATGTCTAGTTCTTAAGTACCGATCTATGTCTAATTTTATTGATATTATGTCGTAATACCCAAAATGTATAGATTATAAATGATAAATGATAAATGATATATTTATTAAAAGACAACACAATGGTCCATACAATGTTAGTATTAACTTAGTCTAATATTAGTTACTTAATAATATATACAAAACAGCGATTTAGTCCTCTGACCCATTATCCACAGCAGAGGACAGTCTAGCTTGTTAGCTATCATGTTTAGGATGCTGTTGCTACTCCCGCGCACCCTGTCTAGCAGTGAGGCCGTTTTCTTGCGCCAGACGGCATCAAAGCCGTCTGTGCGCGCCTCGGCGAACATGGACGATGCGCTGCAGAAACGCGGCAGTCTCAACAGCACCCTAAAAGCATTATTGTATTGAATGCGCAGGGCATTGTAAGCACGTTGAGTATATCTAACCCACAGACTTGACGCGTACAGCGATGTACAGAAAGCCTTGAATAGTGTTATTTTTACTTCATCTGTACAACGAGCAAATCTGCGGGCTAGCATGTTCGCTCGAACTGACAATGCCCTGCGCTCCCTCTCCATATCTACATCGTCTTTTTGGTCCTCAGTCAGCAAATGTCCTAGGTATCTAAACTGTTTTACCCTTGTAAGGGGAACACCATTTAGAACTATAGGTGGAACAGAGAACGGACATTTACTTCCCGCCTTAAAGACCATATAGTTGGTTTTACTTACATTGTAAGTTAAGCCATGGGACGCCGCATACGCCTCACATACAGCAATTAATTGACGCAATGCACTGACTGAGGGGGCCAGCAGCACCATGTCATCCGCATAGCTGAGGTTATTGACAAAGACACCGTCAACAGAGCAGCCAACATGCGTGCAGCTGAGCTCCTCAATCAGTGCATTAATGTATAAACTGAAGAGCAAGGGCGAGCTTAATCCCCCTTGCCTCACCCCGCACTCCAGTCTACACGGCGCCGACAACTCGCCTGCCCACTTCACTTGATTTTCCTGATTTACGTACCAGTACTTAAACATTGACACTAACTCCGGCGGTAGCCCTACACCTTCCAGTTTACGCCAAAGGATCTCATATGAAACTGTATCGAATGCTTTCGATAGATCCATAAAACAAGCATATATTGGCGTATCCCGGTCAGTGTAAAACCCTGACAGTGTGCTTCAAACTAAGAATGGCGGCTTCTGTAGACAGACCTGGAACGAAACCAAACTGAGCGTCGTGGAGCTTAATATGACTTTTTAAATGTGAGTTAAGCACACTGTCAAGTACCTTTGCTACTATCGTGGCCAAAGAGATGGGTCTATAGTTAGACTTATCGGACGCATCTCCCGTTTTAGACTTCACAATAGGCACCACCAAAGTTTTTATCATGTCCTGGGGCAGGTACGAGTGACCTAGGCAGATGTTGTAGAACATAGCAAGTACATGTGGTAGGTGAACGCCGGCATAGCGCAGGTGCTCGACAGAGAGACCGTCGTGGCCGGGTGATTTGCCCTTCGTCATCTTACATATCGCGAACTTGACGTCCTTGGCGAGAATTAAGGTTGTTGTCTTATTGATCTTCTCTGTATCAAGCAGCCTGCAGGGCGATCCTATTGGAGACTTAACTTTAAAATGGTCCTGAAAAATATTAGCAATATCTTTCGGGTTAGAAACCCCATCAACACTCACGGGAGTACCAGGCTTAGCGTTCAGCTTATTAGTACATTTCCAAAAGCTTCTAAAGTCAGACTTTGCGTGGTGTGATGCTATTAGGTCCATTTTTATTTGCTCTTGGTGGTTTTGACACCACTTTAATCTGCCCTTAAAAACCCTTCGCGACTCAATCATGTGATTATACACTGGGCCGCTACCTGGTTTACCATAGGATACCCACGTATCAAAGTGTAACCTGGCACTCGCGTGAGCCTCGTGCACATGTCTGTTCCAGCCGCTCAAAGGCTTTTTACGGCCCTTAGAACGCTTCTTGTCTCCATGAGAACAGCCCGCCGCCCGACACAATACATTTATAATATTAAAATATAATTTGTCTATTATAGCCCTATGAGTGTTATCATTACAATGGTTACCACAACATTGTACAAATTCCGGGGGAAAAACAATACTTTTCAAACCATCGTCGCATAATTTCTGATAAGTACTGATCTGATCAGCATTACGCTCACCCCAACGAATTTTATTGGAGGTGTTAGAGGTCAAGATCGTATTTCTCTGTGTTGTATTCAAATTACATTTAACAACTAGCGGGAAGTGATCAGACCAGTACACATCATATTTGACGTATGTGTCAACAACACATTGTTGCGCAGCACTCGTCACTAAACAATGGTCCAACCACCGCCTGCAGCCATGAGCTTCACTGATAAATGTGAACGTATCTGATGATAATCCCAATTTCTCTACATCGATACACAACCACTCCTGATCCATAGAAAACTGATCAAGCTCATTATAAAATCTAGTATGAGGGTGTGCATTAAAGTCCCCGAGTATAAAAGCAGATTCGACACTACTCTCCTCAATTATAGCGTTTACTACACTGAGACAATCAGTCAGTTCCGTGATGTTCTCAGCGCAATCAGTAGGCATGTATACGCTAAATACTATAAACGACCGGTCACTTATTGTAATACGCACCGCCGCTATTCGCGGATTACCGCACGGAATCACAGAAACGCACTGGAACACTGATTTACGCCAAAGGATGGCAACTCCGCCGAACGGCCTACCTCTTAGCAAGCCCGCACCGGTGTCCATCGCCGAGACTCCTGTGCCGCCGAAGTCCTCATGTATACTTGCCAGGAACGTCAAATCTGAATCCGCCAGCCAGGTCTCTTGAAGAGCAACTATGTCAGCAAACGTACATAGTTGTCGTATGCCTTCTACAGACCTCTTTATATTTTTACAATTATATGTAATAAAATTTGCACTATACATTTACACTGAAACGATCGCTGTCTGCTCGCCTTCAGGCTCATTACCTCTATAAGGTCTAAAACGTCGACAGGTTACACCATCTGGCCAGAAGTCTTCCGTTAGGTACAAGCCTATTTTATGTCTGGGCACCACTATTTTATAACAGTTATACCCTTTGTCTTCTTTCATGTTTATTTTGCGGAGCAGCACTTTTTCTTGTGTCTTGGATAGGATAAAGTCCAATATATCACCTTCAGAAACATCCTTGTGGACATACGAGACAAACAGGGAGGCCTTCAACTCTGCCGATTTGAATCTGTCACCCGGTTTAATTACCGCCGTACCTCTCGTTACTTTTGTTCTATACGTTTTAGTATTGGTATTTCCATATTTTTTCTTGGGTTCAACTTTCTTCCATTCCTCTTTTTCTTTATCTTTAGCGTCAGCCTGTTGGTTTTCTACATATCCAAAGTCACGAACACAAGCTGCCGGCGCTACGGTGTGAGAGGCGGCCGCGGTCATCTGTTGTTGCTGCGCGGTAAACCGGTCAGACGGGAGCTCGCGCTGTGAGATAACTACTTCGTCGATCCCTGCGAGTGCGCAGTCCGCTTGCAGTCGCGAGCTAGATTCGACGCTTCTGATATTTTTGCTTCGCTCTTTATTTTGCAACAGAGATGGTGAGCGCGATGGTAGAACGCTTGCTTGATTGTCCGTATTCGCTTTTTGCCCCTCTGGTGTACTATTTGCCGAGTGAGTGGATGACAAATTTAAAATGCCAAACGGCCCGCTTTGCTCCATACATACGTAACCGCCTCGCCTTGTGTTTACATTTAGTGCCCCGTGACTATTATGGATTAAGGATGCGTATTTCATGTTTTCTAGCTCGCATCTTATTATAAGCCTTTTGTACTAATTTATGAAGAAATGTCCCATATAAATATCAATTTTAACCCTCCTACAAACATGTAATACTGTAAGCTTATTCGTCAATAAATATATAACTTACACGGCACATACCAGCCACTAGTACGAGCACGCTAGAAATCCTATAAAATAGACGAGCACTCGTACTCGTCGCTCACTTCTACAACAACTCCCAGCGGGGAAACACCTCCAACTACACTGCTCAGATGTCTTTACAATTCTAAATAGTGTTTTTATTCATCTCCCTACATGACCTGGTAAATGGTACAGCGGGTCAGCGCTGCTTGGTTCAACGTGGTAATCCGGTCTGCACACAATACATGTATGGTGATTTAGGTGTTTTCTTAAGCAACGCCAGGATTTTCTCTCGAAATCCACCAATTTGATGAAGTGAACCTCATGATGATGGTTGTTTTGATGATAATGATCATGATTATTTTAAATGCAGGAAATTCTGCGATTACTCCGAGACCCATATGGTCCGATTTCAGGAGAATTCCGGATATCGGACAAAAAAACATTTTTTTTTGTTTGAAAGGAACTACCTTTGAGATAGTGCCACATTAATCTGGTGCTGTTCTGATGATGGGATCCATGAGGAATTGAGGGAACTCCTCATTTTTTAATGGCACATGTATGGTGATTTGGTTGTTTTTTAAAGCAACTCAAGCATTTCCTCTCCAAAACCACTAATTTGATGGAGTGGACCTAATGATGAAGACCACATATGATATGTGGAAATTTCCTTACATTGAGTACGTATCATGAACTTTTTCTTACATATCTTCTCCGATTATTGCGGGATCCGTTGTCCGATTATGATAATTTTATAACCACTAAAAATTGAAAAATAATAACTTTTTACAAAAAAAAGATAAACCGACTTCAAAAAAGATAAAATAAACTATTATATTATTTATATGCGTTACAAACTGATATGTTTGAAGTCGGTGCCAATCCAAAAAGTTACAATACCGGCAAATCAGCTTCAAGTCTGAAAATCACATAACATTTCGATTCCTACTTATATTGCAAAGGTGAATGTGAATCTATCTGTTACATTTTGACGTCTAAACTACTAATCCAATTTTGATGAAAAGAGGTACCCATGTATATATGTATACTCTGATACACGTCTGCTTTGTCAATAATCAGAAAAAGGCGGCAAATTAAAAAACCGGCCAAGAGCGTGTCGGGCCACGCTCACTTTAGGGTTCCGTAGTTTTCCGTCCGTCACAGTAAGTGTCCCCACTTAAGAGTTAATGACACCGCCATGTAGGATATAATATGAGAGTGCCACGTACAGCGACATCTATCGGCAAATTAAGTAAACTATTGCGCGCGAGCATAAAGTATGGAAGATGATTTTTATGGGATAATTCTTTCTTGCGTGAACCGATTTTCACCGTTTTTACTTTATTTGAAAGCACGTCATTTCATTGTAATTTTGTAGAAATTACAGGTACAATAAACACCTGCTTATACGGTTAAATTACAAACTTAGTTCAGAAATTATTTTGTATTTTTTTTTCAAAAACTATTCAACCTATCAAGTTCAAAATAATTTTCCTAGAAAGATTTTATAAAGTTATACTTTTGAGATTTTTTTCATATTTTTAAAACTTATGGTTCAAAAGTTAGAGGGGGGAGGACGCATATTTTTTTACTTCTGGAGCGATTATTTCCGAAAATATTTATATTATCGAAAAATGATTTTAGGAAACCCCTATTCATTTTTAAATACCTATCCAATTATATATCACACGTTAGGGTTGAAATGAAAAAAAAAATCACTCCCCACTTTACGTATAGGGGAGGTACCCTAATAAAAAAAAATCCACTTTTTATTTTACCACTTTGTCGGCGTGATTAATATACATATTAGTACCAAATTTCAGCTTTCTAGTGCTAACGGTCACTGAGATTATCCGCGGACGGACGGACGGACGGACGGACGGACGGGCAGACATGGCGAAACTATAAGGGTTCCTAGTTGACTACGGAACCCTAAAAATATATAAACACGTATTCCTTCCATAGAAAATTTAAATATCGCGCCTTTTTCTACCGAAAAGGTGGGCCCCACACACCCAGTGTGTCTGAGTATAGAAAGATCAATCTTGCCATTGAATTCCTTTACACTTGGATATTACACCTTAGATGAAGTAGGATAAATAATTCAAACCGAAGCACGGGCTCCGTTCGAGATATGGTTAGTCCGAAAACTAGTAAAAAAGTTTATTAACAAACATCATAAGACGCGTGATTATACTTTCTCTCTATACTTGAATGAAAACCTACGTGCAGTCAATACCGTATTAGAATAGTTCTATAGTATGAAGAACAATTCACTGAACACATACGCCTCGTTCGTGTTGACTGTTTTGTGATTTTCAGACTTAAAGCTGATTTGCCGGTATTGTAACTTTTTGGCTTGGCACCGACTTCAAACATATCAGTTTGTAACGCATATAAATAATATAATAGTTTATTTTATCTTTTTTGAAGTCGGCTTATCTTTTTTTTGTAAAAAGTTTTTATTGCTTATATTTTTGTATAACAAGTCATTTTCTTTAAGATCCGAATTCAATAAAAGTCGAGCTAATGGCGTGGTACGAAAAGTTTGTTTTTTCGCAACGATCCCTACTTCTGAAATGTTACGGTATCTCAAAGTTAAAGGCTAATTTTGTATTATACGTTATCAATTAAAGGTTCATTCAATTCAACAAACATTCAGCCGCCACACAATAATCAAAAGCATCACCGACCCCACACACAGACGCCTCGCTCCGAAGCGTCAACTGTCAACGGTGACTGACCGATAGTGACGTATCCATTCATTTACTATGACATTAAGCACCGTGTTGCCACTGCAATATTGATAGTCACGTTACATTGTGTTGATGGCTAAAGGAACAAGAGGGTCCCTCATAGTCAACACACTGGGTCCTCTTTGAGCTCTTCGGCAACCTTACTCACCAGCAGGAACACTATGAGTAGGGTCTAGTGCTATTTGACTGTGGTTTTCTGTAAGGTGGAGGTACTTCTCCAGTCGGGCTCTGCTCCAGATTTGAGCGAGATGACATTCGCTGAACGTGCCCTACCACGCTTAGCGAGATGCCATTCGTAGTGCCCATACCTCTTTTTGGCATAGTTTAAGGACATACCCAAGTCCGGACGTAGTTTAAGGACATACCCCGGATCCAAAACGCGGGTGCTAACGGCTAAAGGGCCAAGAGGATCGTCCGTCGTCAGCACACTGCATCCTCTTTGAGATCTCTGGGTGCTTAGCAAACGTGTCAATCCTTAACGCTCCGTAGCGTATCTTAGTCACAGATTGGAACGTTAAAGAAAAACGGCGAGCTGCCGCTCGTGAGAATGATCATCGTAAATTGATCGAAACATGTCGAGCAAAAATCGACTTAAATTACGTGAGTAACCCGTTATAAATATTATTTAATATTTTAGAGTCTCAAGAAAGTTTTATAGTTAAAACTTATTTTTTTCGACGCATTATTTACGCATTTGTCCTAGTTACGTCTAAATTAGGTAACACGTATTGTGACATTGTAAAACACCTGTGTTACAATAATATTGACGACAATACTGGGTATATATAGACCCTCAGGTTTCGGACGTAACATAAGGATATTCCACTTCAACATGTCGACAATTCAATTTATTACTCTTCTAGTTTTGGTAAGAAAATATTTTTTTTTACATTTGAACTCAATTACACAAACAAATGAATTGCATTGATAAACTTAAATTAATTTTGATGTTTATGCTGTTAGGGTTCCGTACCTCGAAAGGAAAAAAACGGAACCCTTATAGGATCACTTTGTTGTCCGTCCGTCTGTCTGTCAAGACCCTTTTTCTCAGGAACGCGTGGAGGTATCAAGCTGAAATATATATCAAATACTTAAGTCTACTGTCCCTTGGGGCTGTGAAAAAATCAAACTTCTAAGCCAACGCAATCAAAAGATGCAGCCGTTTATGCCGCAAATTTCCCTAAATTTTCGAATCTCGCAAGGGAATCAAAACCTACAAGATGTTCCCGTGAACTCAGAATCTTGAAATTTGGTATGAAGCAACGTCTTATAGCACAAATAAAGGAAAAATTGCAAAAACCGTAAATTTTTAGTTGCATCATATAATTTTTTTTTTTTTAATAATTCTAAAGTTACTACCCCTATATACCTACAGGTTTGTACGGAACCCTCGGTGCGCGAGTCCGACTCGCACTTGGCCGGTTTTTGCATACTCTGACACTTGCAAGGTTGAGGCAGAGTTAGCTTGGTCGGACTATACGTACTTTAATACAGATTTTGTGTTAAAATATGTCGTTTTTGGTTTCCAGGTAGCTTCAGCAACAGCTAAGCCAACGGTAAGTTTTATAACTTTCATCATCTTTTTGGGCCACATTAAAAAACCTTTATAATTCAGTTAATTAACAACCTTTCACATTTTTAATCCTAAATCGTGTGCTTTCGCTTGAGAGAACGATATTTATTAAAAAAGCATTTACTTCCACACCGATAAATATACGCCTCCTAACCCAGTAGGTAGTGACACTGCCTACGAAGCATGAGGTCCCGGGTTCGAATCCCGTAAGGGCATTTATTTATTTGTTTATCACAGATATTTCGACGACAACAACGTATATGATTCTAATTGAGAAATGACAACTTTACAGGAGAGCAAAACAGAAGTAGAATCCTTATACTTTTTTTCGTGTAAAAGATAATAAACTGAAACTTGGCACACATGATTATAATTTTATTTTATTGCTTATTTTATTTTCATATAACTCAATTTAATGGTAGTTTTCGAGAAAATGCAGATAGTCCACTAGATTAAGTTAGAACTATTGGCTTACCGTTGTGTATACTGTTCTATCTACCACTTAGAATATTATACTTGGTTACAATTTTATTTAAGAACTACGTAAGCAGGTCTATCTGGGACTTAGAACAGTATACTTGGTTACAATTTTCTATAAAATCTACGTATGTAGGTCTATCTGGGACTTAGAATATTATACCTGTAAAAAAAGTATGCGACTCACTGTAAAAGATTCTATGTGTGAATTAAGTCATCAAATTTAACTCATTTATTTTGCTTATTTTTAAAATTATATACCATATTTTTAACGCACAATTTTATATTTTATTTTTGGGTGCATAAACATTCTGTATAAATCTGCATAATTATAATTTTGACACATTTTGCAGATAGAATCATATTCGACATTAGTTTTATAGTTCAATAATTATGTAGAAAGTACTAAATAAAAGTAAAAGTATATTAGATGTGTTATTTATTCAATAAAATGTAATAAAAATGTAAACCTGTTACTAAAACCTTACATATCAGTCTTAATCACGGCATTAGTCAGGAAAAAAGGAGTATTTTTTAACATTGTTCTTACTTATTTACCTTATGTTTTATTATTGATCGATCAATCTTCTTTAACAGCACATGATTTTATCAGTCTTTCTAACAAAATTACGTATTCAAACAAGTCTTTTCGCATGCAATAACATTAAAATTTTAAATGGTTTTCATAATTAGATATTTCCTTCTCAGATGTTCTCCGTAGATTTTTAAATTGATGACATAAATCACATTGGTCTTTTTTGGGATAAATTATCCAATATTCAAGTGTTTGTTTGTTATATCGCGGCATTGTCTGACTTGACTTGAGATTTGATTTTCAGATTGACTTGATATGCTTGTATTAGTGGAATGCGTATCTTCTGGCTCCTCCAACGCAGTTGTCAGTGCTCTATATAATTCCTCGGGTTACCCTTATCTGGTAGAATAATATTAGTCAGAAATACACTTGGCATAACATGTTTTGCAGAAACACTTTCGGTCGAATGGTAATTTGGCATAAAGCAAAACATTTTGCAGAACATTGTTTTGTAGAACATTACTTTGGCCGACTTTGGTTTAGCATAATTTAATGTACCATAATAATCCTATAGCATACTATTATAAAAGCATAATTATTTTCTGCTAGTAGGAAAGTAGGTTAAGTAAACTTTACGTAGTTGAATATAAGTCTCACCAAATTTGCTATGGCATAATAGGATTATTAGGTATCTTGCGTCCCCAACACACCCGACTCCCTACCAAAGAGGAAATACAGTCCCAGAGTATTCGTTAGGTACGACGACGAGCCAAACCAGAAAAGTGGGATAGGCTAGGTTAGAACTGTGACCCCCCACAGGAACGTAACGTACTGTTGCCAGAAAATTGGGTTAGGTTAGAACTGCGACCCCTGCGGCAACAAACTGTTGCCAGAAAAGTGGGTTAGGTTAGGTTAGGTTGCGCCCCCCGCGGAAAAAACTTTATGTTCTTATGAGCAATACATCCAATCCCGCATGTCTTGTACAATATGATAAAACAATGAAGTCTATCTTGTAATCAAATTTATTATTATTTATTGACAACTTTATGCCGCCTAAATATTATGCAAAAAAAATATCTGCGAAAATACTATTCGTTTAGAAGACAGTTATGCCCATCAACATTATGCCAATATAAGATTCGATATTATAAAAATCTGTGATATGATTTATGCCAAAGCATATTTACTCTGCGTAAGGTGTTTCTGCCAAACTTCAGCTACGTATCATTATGCAAAACAAATATATGTCAAAAAAGTTTCTGCAAGACAATAGTGAACCTTCTTCGTTTATCCTTAGAGACTCTGAGAGTCAAATACCATGCATATTAAAAGCAACAAATTAAGCTTTAACACTATGTGCATATACTTATGTGTAAAGCTGTATTACTGGTGCAAAGTAAACAGTGATCAAAATAAGGATTAGCTATACAACAAAACTGCCCGTATAAAACCTTAATCTGTGATAGTTATTTTATTACACATAGCATAGTATTATTTTACATTACATTATATTACGCTTACGCTTTTTAATATTTAAATTAGCACTTGCAATGACAGATATGACTATTTTGAGTGTGTCCAAAAACAAATTCAAAAACATAAAAAGTTCTAAGTGACTGATTAAATGGCGTAAACAATTCTAAGTAGCACATAGATTTACAAACTTTGTTAACTATAGCTACGATAATAACGTATACAGTTCTAAGTGACAGATAGTCCTGCGTACGTAGTTCTCTTAAATAATACTTTAAACGTATGTAGTTATATGTGTCACATCGAACACTTTACACATTTTTAAACATATAAATACAAAAATATAAGGAAAACGTAAATAAATATTACATACCTCCATAGAAAACGATCTAGTGTTCACAACTGTTGACTAGCTGGTCGGCCGCGAACTGAGTGCGATGTGGTAAATAGCGCTCCGTGCGCGCGAGTGAGAGAGATGGCATTCATCGAGTACGATTCGATGTGGCACTTGGAATCGTGTTCGTGTTAGTATACTAACTTTTGAGTCAGATGGCACTGTATGCGTCATTTAAAAATCTATACTAAGTGACATTTTAAGAAAATTTTTATACCAGGCGATAGGTTTCGACTTCTAGATCATTATGCTGCAGCTTACGTAGTTCGAACCTTTTAGCACTTTGCACCTTGTACGTTGTTGTCGTCGATTTGTGCCGGAGTTATGGATGTTTTCTATGTACAATTTAAGTTTTTGTATATATGTATCTTCGTCTAGTACCCACAACACAAACCTTATTGAGCGTACTGTGGGATTAGGTCGATTTGTGTAAGATTGTCCCATAATATTTATTAATTTATTTAAATAAGATTTTAAAAATATTTTGCTTCTAATCGCCTATACATCCTAGTAATTTGATAGTTTTGTGTGGGTATATGTACCTTTTGAGATTTTGATATATAACACACCCGCTAGAACCCATTCACGGGTAGATTAATATCGATTATGGGTATCGACCCATATTACCCGTGAACCGGTTTCAAATCAGATGGAGTAGGTACTGAACTATGGTGTTGAAGTTTAGCTGGGCTATTGAAAAGGGGTTCGGACACACATACCTAATTATAATGCTTTTATATTGGATTGCACTGTAGTACGGGGTTGGAAAAGTTTCTGCCAATCAACGACTTTAGTGCCTATTATAGTACAGTACGCGAACAGTTTTGAGCTTCGATAACTCACAAGTGCGATTTTCTTTTTTAGTTAGAGAATATGATATGATTACTTAGAGTAAAAAATATTTTCTAACAGTTTTTGACGTCGCGCTAGGTATTATATAGATATTTGTTAATAAGAACAGGAAAAGATTATAAGAGATATATTTTCCTTTACCATACTATTGCATTCATCTATTTCAACATCATCTGTCATTTTATAACAGTTTGGTCAATAGATTATGTGAGCATAATCAAAAATAATTTATCAAAATATAAGTCACCTTTTATAGCTCAGCTTATTAAGGCTAAGACGACATATGCTCTTGATAAAACCGTTATAAAATGTGAAGTTATGTTGCAATAGTAAAAAGCGATAGCCTGGTGGAGAAAAATAAAACTTACATAATCTTTTCTATGTGTAGCAAACAAATACATGTATTATACCTAGCGCGATGCTAACAATTGTTAGAAAATATTTTTATTATTTGTACTTAACGTATTCTAACAGGTCACAAAATAAAATCGGACTTGTGATTTATGTCATTTTTATAGGTTAAAAAGGCGTTCCCGTACTCCACTATTATAATTTGTGTTAGGGGAGAACGACTAGTCCTAGCCCAACTTCTCAAGGAATCTCAACAAAAAATATGATTTTATGTAGGACCCCGGGGAGATTTCTCAGAGATCCGAGATGTTTGGTTCCAACTCCACATTAAAGCCTGTTTCTTCTGTCTCCATGCATTCTCATCACAGGGGACTGACTAACTTTTTGTAGTATCTGATAGCTGTAATAATCATGTAACTAACATTTGGTTATATAACGTGGTTTATTTCAGTTCGGTGCTTTCTCTTCCTTCGGTGACTTCAACCCATTTGGCGGATTCGGCTTATTTAGCGATGGTTTAGAAGAAGCTGCCGATGTGGGTTTCAGTATTGCTGGACGAGGTGCAAATGTAGCAAAAGAAGGCGCTAATATTGCCAGTCAAACTGCCAATGCGGCTAAAGAAAGTGTTGAAGAAGTCGGTAAAATGTTTGGTGGCTTTGGAAATGGTAAAGAATATAATTCTGGAAGATTTACGAATACTGCAAAAGAAGCTCTGAAACCAGCTTATACACAAGTTAATAATACTGAAAATATTTCTAAAGGTCAGTACAGTTTGATATTATAAAAAAAATATGGGAGCATTTAACTTAAATCCACGACATAGTCGTCATACTTACATAATATAATATAAAGAATAAAGACAAATACTTAATGACTACATACAAATCATCCGTAACTATCTCTCATCCGAATATCTATATATATATAACTCAAAGGTGACTGACTGACATAGTGATCTATCAACGCACAGTCCAAACCGCTGGTTCTAGAGATTCCAAATTTGGCACGTAGGTTCCTTATAAGGTCTAGGGGTGTGCTAAGAAAGGATTTTTCAAAATTCATCCCCTAAGGGGGTGAAATGGGGTCCAAAGTTTGTATGGAGAAACAAGATTAGTTAGTCTATTTTATTCGAAACTTCACAGAAGTATTCCTAACAATAAATGAGTAAATACGTGTTGCAGGTTTTTTGAGAATTCAACCCCTGAAAGGGGGAAATGTGGTCAAAAAGTCTGAAAATCAACATGGGTATTGTTTCTATGGTTTATCGGGTTGTTTAGATTGAAGAACAACAACGATTTTAAAATCCGACGTGGCGGACGTGAAATAAGTACCATCTCCCCTGTTAGGGTACAATGGGATTGAAATGTCTAAATATCCATATGGGTGTCGTTTTTGTGATTTTTTGGGACGTTAATTAAGAAAATGGCATCGATTTTGAAATTTAATATTGTGGACATAAAAATTCTTGAAAGTATTTGTGCCAAATTGCAATCTTCTTCTAAATATATAAAAGAAAAAATTGACTGACATATCAACGCATAGCCCAAACCGCTGGTTCTAGAGATTCCAAATGTGGTACGTAGGCTCCTTATAAGGCATAAGGATGCACTTAGAAATAATTTTTAAAAATTTACCTCCTAAGGGGGGAAATGGGGTTCAAAGTTTGTATGGGAAACGAGATTAGTTCAACTATTTTATTCGAAACTTTACAGGAGTATTCCTAACGATAAATGAGAAAACAAGTGTTTCAGCTTTTTTGAGAATTCAACCCATAAGGGGGAAATGTGGTGACAAAATTTAAATATCAACATGGGTATTGTTTCTATGGTTTATCGGGTCGCTGATTACGAAATCAACACTTAAGGGGGTGAAATGGGGATTGATAGTTTGTATGGGGAATTTTTAAACGTTGAACCAATTTAGATGAAACTTGGTATAGAGATAGTTTGTGTACCGGGAAACGACATGGGACAGTTTTTATCTCGAAAATCGATCTTTAAGGGGGTGAAATGGGGGTTGGAGGTTTGTATGGAGATTTTTTTTACCGCGAACCGATTTAGATAATTATCTATGTTGTTGTTGTGGATATAGTTTGAGTCCCAGGAAACAATATAGAATATTTTTTATCAATCTTAGAGGGGTAGAAAACATGTTGGTAGTTTGTATGGCGAATTATTAACCGCTGAACAGACGATTGAAATGAAACTTGGTACATATTATATAGATTGAGTCGCGGTAAACAATATAGGATAGTTTTTATCTCGAAAATCAACCCTCTAGGGGGTGAAACGGGGGTTGAAAGTTTGTATGGGAAATTAATAACCGTTGAACCTATTTAGATGATTTGGTATGGAGATATTTTGCGTTCTGGGGAAGGATATATAATAGTTGTTATCCCAGAAGTCATTCCTTAAGCGGGTAAAAAGGAGGGTGGATAACTAATTCCACGCAAATGAAGTCGCGGGGAAAAGCTTCTATTCAAGAGTAGAAATCTGTATTAATCATAATCTCTTAGTAGTAAGTCGTTGATGGCGTAACAATTAAACAATTATTGCAATAATTTCTTTAAAATAAAAAATGAGGGAACGCCGTCTTCAAAACGTGGTATACCGAAACCTCCAGAATGTAACGAATACTTTTCCGAAAACCGCTTCTAAATCAGTTCAGCGAAACGCAAGATGATCGCGGACAAACATACATTCCTACATACAAACATACGAGTCTAACTGAGAACCTCCTTTTTTAGTACTTTTAGTACGCGGGCGAAGCCGCGGGAAAAAGCTAGTCTGTGATAAACATAAAAAAAATCTTTACGGGGATCACAATTCCGAAATCTCCAACTTTGTTGACAGCTAGAGTCATTACCTACTAGGCTAGAAGGCCGTTAAGTTGATTTAAATCACCATATTTATTAATTAAAAAAATTGCCAATGTGTGTACATTTAGTCCTAAGTAGATATTGTAATATCGTTTTAAGTTTACATTTGCAATACTCTATTAGGGTATCATGTTTATTATCATTCTGTAACACCAACATGAGAGCAAAAATAGTTTTCCATTATATTCTATTCAAATAGGTTTTGAAGTATATTTTTTATATGGCTTAGTTAGATAATTTTGTAATAAATACACTGTATACGTGCATCCCAGAATTTGCTCATGCATTTGCAGAAATAATGTTTGAATTCCTAAATCTTTTAAGGATACAAAGTACTTTTAACTTAAAGATTTATATAAGGTGCTAACAAAGTAAGTACAAATATTTTAAGAGAAGTTAACCTAGATCGAAACAGTTAAGCTTAAATCCAAATGATGATAACTTTTTATACGATATTTTTGTTTTATTTTCCGAAAAAAAAAAATCATTAAAATTCTGTCCAAATATAATCACCCTGTGCAATTCACTGACAAGATGTTTAACACTTTCTGTCGAGTGATATTTGTCAATGATTTCATAACGATTTCTACTTAGACTCCTCTACTAGACTAAATGTCCTGTCCAAATATGGTTGTCATTTTTAAACCAATGGCTTTTATTAAAAGAGCGAGGAGCAAGAAGTGATATTGCATGACTTACGGTCAAAGAAAAATAACAAGCGAGGTATATCGCATGTCTATCTAGTCTGAAACAACATCAAATAGCATGACATTGACATTTATTTAGGCAAGTTGCCAGTTAAGTGATAGAGTTAAGAAATAATCAAGGGGGGTCTGTGTAGTTATTGTTTATCTCGAGGACAGGTTGTTCTTACATAGCAAATTTGTTATCCACTTTTCATCATAACCATCATAAAAACATCATAAACCCTATAATATTTCATACCTGCTCTACTCTAAGAGCCGAGTACTAGCTGTTAAAATATTTGTACTTAATTTATTAGCACCTTATAATTCTCAAATGTTTAAAACAAACATATTTATTTTAGGTGCAATTAATGGCTTCAATGATCATTACGGAGGCAAGCAAGCGGAGATGTGATCAAGGAGCACATCTACAAGGTTAAATCGGAAATCGTATGAGTTTTGAACCTACAGCTACAAAAAAAAACAATGACGAAGGACACAATAAGGAAGGCAACAGCAATGCCGACAAGAAAAGTGATAGTAATGTTGACAAGAAAGACAACAACCAAATTGACAGTGATGCTTATAAGAAAAACAATGAAAAAGATAACATGAAAGCAAACGGAAATGAGAACGAGCAGGCCGATCGGGAAATAAATGGTGGTGGAAATGAAGCTGATGAGAAGAAAGATGTCAGTGGAAAAGAAAATGCCAATGGCAAAGTAGACGACGGTAAAAAGAAAAGAGCTGATGAGACGAAAGATGGCAGTAGAAAAGAAAAGGCCGATAACAAAGTAGACGGCAGTGGAAATGAAATAGCTGACGATACAAATGACGATAGTAATAATAACAATTTTGATAAGAAAAAAGACAGCAGTAAAAAAAGACAGACCGACGGCAAAGTAGATGGCACTGGGAAAGAAAAGGCTGATGACAAAGTAGGTGGCAGTAAAAAGGCAAAAGACGATAGGAAAACTGACGATGGTGAAAATAAAAAAGCTGATAAGAAAGAAGATGGCAGTAAAAAAGCAACTACCGATGGCAGAGAAGATGACAATAAAATGGAAATGGATGAAGAGAAAAAAGACGACGGCGCTGAAAAAGAAAACTCCCATAGCAAAGTAGACGGGACTGAAAAAGAAAAGGCCGATGACAAAGGAGACGGCAGTAAAAAGGCAAAAGACGATAAGAAAACTGACGATGGTGAAAATAAAAAAGCTGATAAGAAAGAAGACGGCGGTAAAAAAGAAAATACCGATGGCAGAGAAGACCACAATAATATGGAAAAGGATGAAGAGAGAAACGACGATGGCGGAAATAAAAAACCAGATAATAAAAACGACGACAGTGGAAAAGAAAAGTTCGATACTACAGACGTCACTGGGAAAGAAAAGGCCGATGACAAGGTAGGCGGCAGTAAAAAGGCAAAAGACAATAAGAAAACTGACGATAGTGAAAATAAAAAAGCTAATAATAAAGAAGACGGCGGTAAAAAAGAAAATACCGATGGTAGAGAAGACCACAATAATATGGAAAAGGATGAAGAGAGAAAAGACGATGGCGGAAGTAAAAAACCAGATAATAAAAACGACGGCAGTGAGAAAACAAAGTCCCATAGCAAAGTAGACAGGACTGAAAAAGATAAGGCCGATGACAAAGTAGACGGCAGTAAAAAGGCAAAAGACGATAAGAAAACTGACGATGGCGAAAATAAAAAAGCTGATAAGAAAGAAGACGGCAGTAAAAAAGTAAATACCGATGAAATGAAAACGACAATAAAATGGAAAAGGATGCAGCAAAGCAAAGCAGATAGCAATGGACAAGAAACTACTCAAGACAAAAAATATGTGAATGGGAATGAAAGTGCCCGAGAAGATTGTTAGTAGGGTTTGTAAAAACCGTCCGAAATCGGAACCCGGTTTTTAACCGAAACGTTAGGCTCAAAAACCGGGTAACCGGGTAACCGGTTTTTGACCAATTTTATTTTGACGCATTATTAAGCCATTTTTGAACCATACATGAGCGTTACTGTTCTCGACGATACTTCACGACATTCACAGGACGGTTTTTGACATTTAATAAATGTTAATAAAATAACACAAAACATTTGATAATGTAATATCGTCATGTCATGTGGCAGTTGGTTTGACTAGCTCAATTCTATTGTGTAGAATGCTTTTTATTATATCACAGTGAGGTAGCAAATAATAAACGTACATTTGTAATCATCTTTTTAATGACAAGTTGGCAACATTCGGAACAACAAATCAACAAAGAGCAAACAAATAAAAAAAAAATTAAGCCAGAATTTAAAGAAATCAGTAACTACACTAGTAATGTCACAATAGAATTTAAGTTTAAACATTTTGATATTTATATATAAAATAATATAAAATAAACATTATTTGAAACTGAGTAATTAAACATTTATTAAACTAACAGTGATTTAAATGCTATAATTAATCAACATGAAATATAGTTTCTATAACAATAAAATAAACCAGCCATAAATTTTGAAACATCAGAGTTAATTTATAAAACAAACTCGTTAGACAATCGAAATATTTTTATGTCTATCCTTTATTTTGGATTATTTCAATGATTTAAAGTTTGTTCATCATTAAGTTTACTTATGGTATCTTGAAATTACTTTTTTGTTGTTAAAAAATGATGCCTTAAAATAATCAAAGCATTTATTGTTTTGTCATTCATCCTTGAACGGAGTTTAGAGCATAAGTATCCTGATGTAGAAAAAGTCCGCTCGCAATCAACACTGGTAGGCTTGATGGATGTTAATAGCTTGTAAGCCATCTCCAAATATCTTCCTCTGGTTCCGCCACTTTCATGGAGTGCCATTTCGATTCGTAGTACATTAGAGCATAATTGCTGTTGCCCATGGTGCGTTTCAGATGTGCTCTTGCTCTTCAATTTTCTATTTAATTCAGCTCTTAAAGCCTCCTTAACTGAAGTTCCCGACGTAGAAGCTACTGGTTCAACAACTGAAGTTCCCGACGTAGAAGCAACTGGTTCAACATCATGAGTTTCTGAAGAAGGATCTTCCAGTTTCCAGTCCATCAAGACCAAACTCACATCTCACGACACGTGTTATTTAAAATATTTTCACACAACACGCTAAAAATAACACTCCCGTCAGAATGTATTCTCACCGACTGATAACGTTGTCAAAGGGTTAGTAGCAGGTAGAAGACTAAGTTAGAATTTATAATTGTATGGAGTGACTTGACAACTTGACAAGTCAACAAACACAAATATTGCCGCAATTCGGCCAGTGCTGTTCTTATCGATATTTTTATTTATTAAGAGTTCTACAAACGCTGCGACTTATTGGTTGCGATATTGTCGCTGCAACTTGATTAAGGCTTAAAGGCTGAAGAATGCTGCAACATGATGTGGAAAATACGTTACTTTTACGGAATGACTATTACTTGTTGATAAAACTATGCGGTACGCGACAAATTGAGACGCGACAAAAGAGAATGTAAGCAGTTTAATAAAATAAAATGTTTCGGTTTTAACCCGGTTTTTGACTTTTGAAACCGGTTTTTAACCGAGCCAAAATAGGCCCGGTTATCCGGTTTTCCGGTTACCCGGGTACCCGGTTTTCAATCCCTAATTGTTAGTATTTAAATAGTGTTTTCTATCCATGTTGTTTGTATCCAGAGAATATGTTGGCAGAATTTATTCCACTAATACCAGTGTAAAATGTGTCTAAACTGAAGGTAAATAAATTTAATTCCCGTTTGACCCGTCAAATGTTCGTTTAATAGTAGTTTATGTAACTGTTACATTTTAAGGCCTAATTACGTACAGTTGCATACACTGCTTTATCTACACTATAGGCTACATTATTTATCCTAAATGCCGTATTCCGAAACCATAGAATGGCCGCCATTGCACCGCCATGGCCAACTCGATTGTGCCGGCGGTCGCGCGGGCGCGTGTCGGCGGCTGCGCGGGAGCGTGTAGGTGTACATTATGTTATCAAAACTCAGGACACATCAATATTTGAGCAAATTGAGCATGTAAAGTTAAAATTACGTTACTGCCACACATAAAAAGCTTATCATAGTAAAATCGGTTGTGGTAATGCTAGCCATTGCCTACCGTTTTTGAACACGTTTTAGAGGACTTACAATGTGAGTTTAGATAAAATTATTTTTCACGCCACTGCTCGGAAATATGGCCAAAGATGGATTGAAATGAGAGTAGAAAGTAGTTCTTAGTAGTACGATTCAAAAACAGTCAAACAATGCAGATTTTAAAAGTAAAGTGTAGTGTTTAACGGCCTTTTTTACTTTCTACTCTGCTATTGGTCGATTATTTTTGACATTAGTAACTCGTTCAGAAAATAACAAAATTATTAGAGCAACATTACATTTGTACGTTTAATTAAAAAATTAAAACGTCAAATTCGCTCAATGAATGTGTACTTTTGCGATTGTAAGCGTTTTTTAATTAAGTATGTGAAAAACGCCTTTGCATGCTTAAAAAAAGTATAAATAAAAAATTTGAAAAGGCGGGAAGGAAAATTTCTTCTGTGTGTTCTTTAGATCGGAAATAAACATTCAGATAATTGTGTATAATTCTGTACGATTTGAAATAAAAATAACTAACAATGAGTGACATGAGTACGGACATGGATCTTACACCGCCGGAAATTCAAAACACTGCAAAGTCAGTGATTCGAAATTTATTGCCCATTAAATCCCGAGATAAATATAAGAAAGTGTATGAAAATTTCAAGACATGGCAAATAAATAAAAAAACAAACTCTTTCTCTGAAAGTGTAATGCTGACGTATTTTGATGAACTCTCGAAAAAATATAAATCCTCCACTTTATGGGGCATTTATTCAATGCTAAAGGCAACGCTTAATACGGAGCACAACATCAATATCAAAAACTACACCAAGTTACTAACTCTATTGAAAAGGCTATCAGAAGGCTTTCAATCAAAAAAATCAAAAGTCTTGACAGCGGAAAATGTTGAAAGTTTCTTGAGAGATGCACCTGATGAAGTGTTTCTAGCAACAAAGGTAAGTTATTTCACAACGTGACCGATGGTTATTTTTCCTTTCCGTTGCTTAATATATTTTGTATCAACCAAATTATTACCAGTATTACAGGTCATTTTAATATTTGGAGTAAATGGGGCATGCAGGACAGCTGAATTAATTAATATAAAAATCGATGACATTGAAGAACACTACGATATGATTTTGGTCAAACTGAAAAACACTAAAACAAAAATTGATCGGTCGTTTGTCGTTTATCATTCGTGATGAATTTCTGGAAATTGTCAAAAAATATCAAAACCTCCGCCCGGAAAACGCGGGATGTGATAGATTTTTCCTAAATTATGTTAATGGTAAATGTACCAAGCAGCCTATAGGCCGGCATAAACTTGGTGCTATACCAAAAACGATTGCGGCCTATTTGAAGCTACCGGACGCTGAATCTTACACCGGTCACTGCTTTCGAAGAACCTCGACAACTCTGCTAGCAGACTCCGGTGCCAATTTAACCACATTGAAAAGGCATGGCGGTTGGGCATCGGATAAGGTGGCAGAAGGATACATAGCAGACTCAGTAGAAAATAAAGTCAAAGTCAACCACCAAATTAATGAGGCGATAAATTTACGTGCTCGTCCGTCTACATCAGCAGACACGAAAGCAGGACCATCAACACCTAAGGAAACCTTACTGTCAAATTCACCTCATCCTGCATCATTCGATGATATCCCATCAGCAGCACACTCCATACCGGCCGAAATGACACAAAATACTAATATAAATGTTCCGGAAAAAAACATTTCCTTGTCATTCCACAACTGCCCTAATGCGAATATCAATATTACTTTTAATTAAACTGTGTATTATACTGTGTACTCAACCTGTTTTATTTCCTTACATTAGGTGTGAAAAGCACATAGTAAATGCCTCGGTAGAAAGTGCAATAGATGGACTCGCATCTTCGCGGGCCTCACCTGCGGCTCGGCCCGCGAACTAACTCGTCCATCTATTGCTTACTTTCTATACCTGGGCAACAATGTACTATTAAATGCCTCATTACCAAATGGTAACATATTTTAAAGATATAACAGTGAATTTATATTTAGTATTATTTGGAATAGTTTGTATTAATTAAGTAGATTAGAATGTTTAAATATATTTTTTACAAAAATATTGCTTGTTTTATTTTGTAAATAAAATACATTTTATAGGGAAGATGCAGCTATATTATTTACCATTATTTTGTTATCAAAATGTTGAAAAATAGTAAAATAATAGCTATTGAAACGTTTTTACTTTAGTTTATACTCATTTCAAATAATAATTACGATTTGAAGTAATGTGAAACGGAACGTGTTTTATCCACCAATCAGTTTCTGATGACGTCACTCCTGTTATGACAACTAATGGGGTTGGCAACTGTCTATTGGATTTGGCTTAAAGGGTCCAGGTCAATTAAAAAAAAAAAACAACAATTTGACACAGTGGACGAACAAATACGGCAAATATTTAAATTGAGCAGTAACTCAGGCGACCTACCCTAACGCTGTTGCTATGAGTAAATAAATATAATGGGACATTTAATTTAAAAAAAATCAATTTAATTTTAATTTGATGAATATTTCACAGAAATGCATAAGAAAACCGGCCAAGAGCGTGTCGGGCCACGCTCAGTGTAGGGTTCCGTAGTTTTCCGTCCGTCACAGTAAGTGTCCCCACTTAAGAGTTAAAATAACACCGCCATGTAGGATATGATATGAGCGTTCCACCTACAGCGACATCTATCGGCAAATTGAGTAAACTATTGCGCGCGAGCTTAAAGTATGGAAGATGATTTTTATGGGATAATTATTTATTGCGTGAACCGATTTTGACCGTTTTTACTTTATTTGAAAGCACGTCATTTCATTGTGATTTTGTAGAAATTACAGGTACAATAAACATCTGCTTATACGGTTAAATTACAAACTTAGTTCAGAAATTATTATGTATTTTTTTTTCAAAAACTATTCAACCTATCAAGTTCAAAATAATTTTCCTAGAAAGTTTTTATAAAGTTGTACTTTTGAGATTTTTTTCATATTTTTAAAACTTATGGTTCAAAAGTTAGAGGGGGGGGGACACATTTTTTTTACTTCTAGAGCGATTATTTCCGAAAATATAGACATTATCAAAAAATGATTTTAGTAAACCCCTATTCATTTTTAAATACCTATCCAACAATATGTCACACGTTAGGGTTGAAATGAAAAAAAAAATCACTCCCCACTTTACGTATAGGGGAGGTACCCTAAGAAAACATTTTTCCCCACTTTTTATTTTACCACTTTGTCGGCGTGATTGATATACATATTAGTACCAAATTTCAGCTTTCTAGTGGTAACGGTCACTGAGATTATCCGCGGACGGACGGACGGACGGACGGACGGGCAGACATGGCGAAACTATAAGGGTTCCTAGTTAACTACGGAACCCTAAAAATGAATTGTTCTGTGTAATGACAACATTAAAAATACAAAATTGGTGATAAGTTTCTAAATAAATCTAATGACAATTTTTAAATATTGTAACCTATTTTTTTATTACAAGCTTTTATTTAACTTGCACTGTTCGTATGTATGTAAGTAAATAAATATGTAAGTTGTCCGTCAAAATTTGCAATCCATTTTTCAGTCACTTCCCGTTATCCGATTGAGCTGAAAATTGGAATACTTATGTATGTTTGGTGAAAATGCAATACTTTTTCATGAATTAGCTGATCTGATGCTGCAGCTGGAAGATGGCCACTGGAACTCTATGATAGAATGTGCTATAATAGTCGAGGTTGGGCTCGTTTGTTTTGTTATCGTCAGCACTTACCATTGCACATGATGGCGAGGGTCTCATGATGGAGCCGGAAGATGCCCACTGGAACTCTATGACGGAAAGTGCTATGATAGTCGAGTTTGGGCTCGTTTGTTTTGTTATGGTCAGCACTTACCATTGCACATGATGGCGAGGGCCTCATGATGGAGTTGGAAGATGGCCACTTGAACTCTATGACGGAAAGTGCTATGACAGTCGAGTTTGGGATCGTTTGTTTTGTTATGGTCAGCAGTTACCATTGCACATGATGGCGAGGGTCTCATGATGGAGCCTGAAGATGGCCACGGGAACTCTATGACGGAAAGTGCTATTACAGTCGAGTTTGGGCTAGTTTGTTTTGTTATGGTCAGCACTTACCATTGCACATGATGGCGAGGGTCTCATGATGGAGCCTGAAGATGGCCACTGGAACTCTATGACGGGAAGTGCTATTATAGTCGAGTTTGGGCTCGTTTGTTTTGTTATGGTCAGCACTTACCATTGCACCTGATGGCGAGGGTCTCATGATGGAGCCGGAAGATGGCCACTGGAACCCTATGAAATATAGTGCTATGATAGTCGAGTTTGGGCTCGTTTGTTTTGTAATCTTCAGTACTTACCATTGCACCTGATGGCGAGGGTCTCATGATGGAGCCGGAAGATGGCCCCTGGAACTCTATGAAAGAAAGTGCTATGATAGTCGAGTTTGGCCTCGTTTGTTTTACAATCTTCAGTACTTACCTTGCACCTGATGGCGAGGGTCTCATGATGGAGCCGGAAGATGGCCCCTGGAACTCTATGAAAGAAAGTGCTATGATAGTCGAGTTTGGCCTCGTTTGTTTTACAATCTTCAGTACTTACCTTGCACCTGATGGCGAGGGTCTCATGATGGAGCCGGAAGATGGCCACTGGAACTCTATGAAAGAAAGTGCTATGATATTCGAGTTTGGCCCCGTATGTTTTGTAATCTTCAGTACTTACCATTGCACCTGATGGCGATGGTCTCATGATGGAGCCGAAAGATGGCCACTGGAACTCTATTATGGAAAGTGCTATGATAGTCGAGTTTGGGCTCGTTTGTTTTGTTATGGTCAGCACTTACCATTGCACCTGATGGCGAGGGTCTCATGATGGAGCCGGAAGATGGCCACTGGAACTCTATGATGGAAAGTGTTATGATAGTCAAGTTTGGGCTCGTTTGTTTTGTTACCTTCAGTACTCACTATTGTACATGATGGCGAGGGTCTCACGATGGAGCCGGAACTCCCTAACCTAGAAAGTGCTAAGACAGTCAAATGTCGCTCGTTTTTACAGGCTTTTTGCAACGGTTCGTATGTAAATATATGTTAGTTGCCTGTCAAAATTTACAATCCAGTTTTCAACAACTTAGCAGTAACCGATTGTTTTAGCATTATAGTATTAGGAGGGAATCAACTATCTGTAGAAACAAGTGTCCCCAGTAGGTACCCTACCAGGATCTGCTGTGTCTGTACACAGCGGGCCTGTGCCTGGCCTGCATAACACATGCGTAGCGCTGGGATGTAAAGGTTCCATATAAACATCTTTCTGGAGCCAAGCCAACCTTACGTGCTCGTGGTGCATCCTGCCGATCAACGAACAAGGCTCTGGCGTAATTTACCCAAGCTTAAGGTAGGGTACGTGCTGAGGAGCTGAATGGCAGGGGGTATACTGTAGCTAACGTACCTATTTCGGGGTACCAGGCGTACCCCGTCGAATTAAATGCCTTAGCCAATTCCGGAATCTCTGGAAGGGTGGACCATTTTTTCTTCCAGTCTCGTGGGAACAACATGGATAGTCAAAATATTAAAAAAAAAAAACATATGAAACATCAACACAACGAAAACGGCGTCTTGAAAAAACTCGAGAAAGAAGAGTCAGAAATTGAATGTCCAGTAAATGCGAAGCGGCGAAAGAAAAAAATCGCATTAAAAAAGCACAGACAAGACGAAAAGAATCGGCTCATGAACGAGAATTGAGGCTTGTAAATTGTGTAAATAAATTCAACGGTATAAATAATTTTAATGTTTGTATGTCAATGGTATTATAAATAATAATTCCAAATATTTAAGACTAAAAAGTAAAAAATAAAAAAGTAAAAAAATATTTTTAAAAAACAAGCTTTTATTCAAAAAGTGAACTAAAAAGTAAAAAATAATTTATATTTTAGTGGCATTACTCACTTGGCCCTTGACCGCGTTGTATGGGGGGACATCGTACGTGGTCACGATTCTCTGCCATGAGGGAAAGAGAAATAAGAAGAAGAAGAGTCATATATGTGTATAGTAGGTATATTTTAAGCATGACAAATAAGAACTTATAGTCCTTAAGCCCACTCCCATATTACCTACGTAACATGAAATTACGAGTATATTATGTTTATGACGTTGGAAAAGGTAACCGGTTACTATGCGCGCACCATCTGTGGCACCGTCTGTCAAGTACTTCCGGCCATTTTAGAACTGACAGACTTATGTGTACTGCAAATGATGCCACGCGCCTCGTACTGATGACGTTAATATAGCCTTCAAATTTTGACCGGCGGTGAAGGGTTTTCTTAAACTTTGGACCAAATTTTTTTGGGATTCTCTACGATTCTCGCTCAGCACAACTTTTCCTACCGTGTGCCATGCATTTTATCGTGATGTCATATCACGTAGGTATTGCGGGAGTGAGCTTAAAGACTATTATCCGAGTTTTTACGCTGGGAAGGGATTATTTACGACATCTGTACAGGAGTATAAACAACGACACTGGTCAAATCAACGACGTTTTTTTTTCAACTATTAAATTATTAAGGGGCTGACAACAGCTAAATTCCCTCCCTATATTTTTCAGCGCGACTGAAAGAGAAACACTGTGTTACGATTAATATGGGAGCTCATTGCAAATTTTGCAGAATGATGAATTAAAAAAAACTACGCATTCATTGAGAAATATAAAACAACGAAGTTTGTAGTATTAGTGCGGTGGAATTTTGTCCTTAGTTACAGACGTATAAGTCAAGAAACTAAAGACATACGACTGTTTAAAGCAAATTTTAAGATGTAACTTTGGAATAATTTTCTATCGAGCCGATTTCGTCCAATCCGAAATCGTGTATAGGCTGACAACACCCGATGACCTTCAAATTGACTTTACTCAAACAGTGTTTTAGCTATAACTGCTTGTTTTGAGTAACTAAAAAAATATATGTTATTATTCGTTATATTTGGAAGAACTTCGTTAATTCTGATTAACGAAGTTAGAGTAAAGTCAATTTGAAGGTCATCGAACTAAAACTAGCACAGGTCCGCGATACCACATGCTAGTTTTAGTTAAAGTCTCAAGCTCAGGTCCTACTCTGAAGCAGTGGATTTTCCTTTTTTCCTTAAACAATAATAATTTTAAACAAATAAAGGGGTACATATAAAAATAGCAATAACAATGATCCCGACGAATTAAGAATCTCCTCCTTCGAAATCTTGAAGTCAGTTGAAAACATACGGACCTAAACCCAAACCTTGAATACTATAAGGAACTCATGAACGAAGAATACCATAGTCAAGAGCTACATCCCATAGATCCGACAGTAGGGACCATAAGAAAGATAGGCATCGAGGAAGTAAAGGTTGCAGTAGCAAGGATGAAAAACCACAAAGCCATCGGCCCGGACCAAATTCCAGCCGATGGTTGGGGCCTAAAACCAATAGTAGAGAGGATTACCAAACTTTTCAATCTGATACTTCTTACCAACAAAATATTATCAAATATCATGGCGTCTAAGTCATCTCGTCCCGTTTTACAAAAAAAGGGTAACATCACGGAATGCGACAACTACTGGGGTATGAAACTGGCTTCACATACATTGAAAATATGTGAACGTATTTTGAGCCATTTTATTCAATCAATCGTCGCTTTTTTGACGTGATAACGTCTTATAAATCGATGAACACCGATTGTATGCACGAAAAAGTGTCACGCTGTGGACAGATCTCCATGGTAACGTTGTGGACAGATCTCCATGGTAACGCTACGGCCATGTTTTCTTTTGACATTATCACGCAAAATTATCGTCGTAAACCGACTTTACAGACAACCATATATTTTTTTAAATCGTATTTATTAATTTAAGTTGCTGAGCGGACCCTAGGCTCCCTTAATGATCCATCACAAAAGAACACGTAAACGATGATGCAATGAATATATTTTTTTAGTAACGATCCAGACGTGTAGCTAATTATAGGTAGGTACACGTTGTACAGTCAAGTGTAAAAATATGGGTGTACTCATCTTACTCAAAAATATGTCCCATAGTATCTTATTCCGTTGTAATAAGTACGTAGTACCATATTTATGAGACGATTATTTCGATACGTATTTTTGCACTTGACTGTTCATACGAAAATACTTTCTTTAAACTAATTTATATACATTTACAAAGAAAAACATATCTTCGCATTAATGGCGCTTCAGTCACTTTCAACAACTATACAATAACCATGCCGAGTTAATCGACTTAAGAACCGATGACTTTAAAGACTCATTGATAGTAGAAATATATTTCTGACTAAGTTGCATTATTTGCTTGAATTATTATAGAAATTCATTAATTAGCATTATTCAATGACATGACGCAATTTTCGACGACACTTGGGGTTTGGGTATATAAGCCTCCACTCCAGGGTTTATAATTAATATAAGTAATATAAATAACCACCTGGGGCCCTCATTCGAAAAAAATGGTGTCACTCAAGCTTTTAGGCTTGCTAGTTTTGATAAGTAACATATTTTTATCTCTCATATGCTCTGAAAGTAGATCATTGTTTACCGGAAGCGGCGGAAAAGTGATACATTTCACTTTTTGCGCAACTATTTTTATTTATCACACTTGCTTATGCTCGTAAACTTAGAGATTTCAACCAAACGGGGCGGCCATTGACAGGCGTTGCCCTCTGCCGAAAACATATGACCAGGTGTTATTTCATGAAATTGACAAAAACCACGTTATGGGATCTTTGCGCTGGTGCGAGGAGGGGAGGGTGACGCTCACGCGGGAGCGGTACGGAGGGCTACTTAAAGGCCTCCTAGCCTAGTCGGTAGTGACCCTGCCTACGAAGCAGGAGGTCCCGGGTTCGAATCCTGGTCAGGGCATTTATTTGTGTGTTTATCACGGATATTTGTTCCTGAGTTATGGATGTTTTCTATGTATTTAAATATTTATATGTATATATCTATTATATATATATATATATATATATATATATATATATATATCGTCGCCTAGTACCCACAACACAAGCCTTATTGAGCTTACTATGGGACTAGGTTGATTTGTGTAAGATTGTCCCATAATATATTCATTTATTTACTTAAAATTAACTTCGGTCTATGACGCACACTTTTTTTTCAAATAGTAATCTCTACTTGATTGATCTGATGATAAGAACGTCGAAATAATCACTTATTTTATCCAGTAGTACAGTCAGCAGGAGAATTAGCTAAGCGAGAGGTGTTCTAAATGAGCTTGAAACGACTTTACTTCGTAGTAAAATCGGTTGTATTGACGTATGCTGAGAATACTATGGACAGCTAAGCGCACGAATCTCTCCATACTGTTGGAACTCAATGTTAAAGTTCAACTGTCCACAATCTGTGAACAACGCTTCAGAAGTTACTTTGGCCATATAATGAGAAGGGGAGACGAAAGTTTGGAAAGATTAATCGTTGTTGGAAATACTGAAGGTCACGGGGCCGTTCACCAGCACGATGGACTGACCAACTCAAAGGCGAGGAACCCTCTCAGAAGTTCTACGATGTGGTGAGGAAAGCGATGGACCGGAATCGATGGCGAGAGTGTGTTCGTGCCCGAACAAAACCGACCAACCACGATCATCAGTCATGATGGATGTGACCAAGAAAGATCGGTTGTTGTAATGCTGGCTATTGCCTACCGTTTTTGAACACATTTTAAAGCTAATAATGTGAGTGTAGATAAAAATACTTAAAGATATTCTTTCTTTTTGCAGGTTGCTTTAATTTCAGGAAAACCAACCGTAAGTATTTTTTTCAGTATTTAGGTAGCAAGGTAGCATAGTCAAAAGGCAAAATTCTTAGTATTTTAATTGTGTATTTTTATGTAGTTTATTACCTTCTTTTTTTTAAGCTAAGTTTGGAAATAATTTACTAGATTTTTCTCTTGTCTCTTTAGACCTATAGTTGACTGGTAGAGCATGCCATTAGGCTTTAAGTCCGCCATTTGTACATTCTTCTGTTGCGTGCAATAAAGTTTAAATGATGAACACTGGTATGCTAGTGAGGCCTCCATATTTTGCGCATTGCACAAAGTGTGCCTGAGAGACTCTGCCACACGACTAATTCAATATAGATTCCGGAACCTATAATTGATGGCACACAATCGAGCGCTTGGTACTTGGTATCTCCCTTTTTGTAAAAATCAATGCTTTATAGCCATATAAATTGGTTATTAATACGATACCTAAGTCCAAAATTATGATTTTTTGTTCGAGTACCACTGGCAAGTGGGAATTGCGCAAAATCTGTAGAATTTGCTGTTTTTAAGAATTTCAAAAATTTTCGGAAAAATTGAATTGAAAGGTTCCCGTTTTTTTTGTGTAGATGATAATGCAGAGAAAGCAAATATATATGTAACAATACTCTATGTTTAATTTACTTGGAATTATAGCTGTGGGACAGCAAAAAACGTAACTTTGAAAATTTACCCTCAACTTTATTAAATATTAATCTAATACACAATGTAGTCAAAAACACAAAACATAAATGTTTACTTTTTATTGCTGCAATTGAACGGGGGGCACTTTTAGGCGGTAAATTGAAATGACCAGATCAAATGAAAGGAGTTATGAATCACAAAGACGTTTCAATTGAAGAACAAATCAAATTATTTTAATGAATATTTCGATGTCTTTATTTTAAGTAAACACACTACTATTTATATAAATTATAAACATGTAAAAATGTCATATTCAAAGGAAAAAGTAACCTAGGCCTCTGGTCCGGTGCCCAGGGCTGGGAGCGAACCAGCATCTTCTGTGGCACTTTGTATATGACATATACAAGTGTGTAAACTTATATAAGTTTACAAAGACGTTTTTTAATTTTTTTGTCCCAATTTTAAATTTTAAAACAAGATTTTAACGCCATCTGTTCTTTTCTTGCAAAAAATATCTACTGCCCAACGAGATGATTCTACTAAACCCAAACACAATGATCTTCCATTATTTATCACAGAGTTCATATGGCCGCCTTAGGTCTCCATCATCAGGCCAGCTCGATGGTACCAAATATTGTAACGATATGTCACGAACTGGTTCAAATCTAGCTTGCAAAATACATCAACCACAAACTAACTATGTACTTGTTTTGTGCAATAATAGTAGTTTATGTAACTGTTACGTAATAAGGCCTAATTACACTGCTTTATCTACACTCATATTATAAATCCTAAATGAAGTGTTCGGAAACCATTAGAATGACCGACATTGCACCGCCATGGCCAACTCGATTGTGCCGGCGGTCGTAGAAGAGGGCGGATGTACATTACGTTACCGTAGGTAATGAATTTTCATACGTTTTTACCACACTGTCACTGATATTTTCCCGCACGAATTTCATGTATTTCAAAAATTACCATTACAAGTTGACGGAATAATTAGACAAGACTTTTTGTAATAAAGTACAAATGTATCATAGACTATGAAAAAGGGACAATCACGTTAAACAATCTCAACAAAACAGTAACAAAACCATTAAATTTAGAACATTATAATTCTTGAAACGTTAACCCTAACCATATACGAACCGAAATCGATAAACAGCATAACATAGATAAGTTTACCAACTAACTTAGAGATGAATTAACAAATAAGTAGACCATATTTAACCCTTACTCAAAATTTTATCAATACCGTAACTAAACTATACCTTAATTAAGACAAGAATGTAATCATATTTTCAAGTGCATCAACAAAAAAAAAAAAAAACGACAAAAATGTAATCATATTTTCAAGTGCATCAACAAAAAAAAACGAAGACAAAAATGTAATCATATTTTTTTCTACTCCGGTACTTTTATCTGTCAATTATATGGTCCCGCAAACGAATATAAAAGCAGGTCTTATGCAATTTCAAAAAAGTCTATCTAGTCTATTCTTCATAAAGACCCTAGGGTTATTATGTGATATAATGCAACTGCTAACAGAAGTTCCCTGTGAACCCAACATTTTTTTCTCTACTCCCGTTTATCTATCATTTATACATTCGTCATCAATGTCATCATCTATATCGTCGAAGAAACACATAGATAATATTCTCGAAGAAAAGTCTATCTAGTCTATTCCCCAAAAAAACAACTGTTAAATAAAACCGCCAAAATAGAATCGCGTGCAATCAGGACTTTAGAAGAAAATACATTACTGCCAACCTAAGAAACCTAAATAAACGTAGCGTTTTTAGAAAAAAAAACTTTAAAAAAGAAAAAATTAAAAGAACCACAGACATACTTTATATTTTTTACGTTTGCCATTCGTTTGTGATGGCAAACTGCAAACTTTGAAAATAATATATTTTTACTAATCTCTGTCGCTCTTTGTTAATTATTAATGAAATAATTAATAATTGATTTAAGTAATAACGATGGTGTGTGTTTGTGTTAGTATTCTTGAAATACAGTGTTTTAAAAGGTGAAACTTAAATTATTGTTGATTATGTTCACAAAATAACTACAATATCCATGAAGTGTTCAATTTCGCATTTTTTGTAAAACTATGTGTAGTCGTAGAAAAAGTGTTGTATGCAACGTCGTATAAGTAGGTCAAAAAATGTTCGTGGCGTTTTTCTTAACAATTTTCGCCTACGGCTCAAATTGTTACCCACGCCACTCACCTTTTTTGACCCCTCTTATACAACTGTTGCATAAAATACTATTAAAACCCTAGCCGTAAGATTAAAATATTTTTTTTTTAATAAATTAGTTAAGAAACAGAATGTAAACAATAGAGTTAAGCAGCCATGTTTTTTTATATAACACTTTTAATAGTGCTAAGATTTATTTTATATTCAGAATTACCATTTAAGAAACAAATTTATACTTATTAATGTAAAGACAAAAAACAGTTTAAACCTGTTTTTCTGTCTCAAAAAAACCGACGGACGTGTAATAGGTACAGAATGACCCAACAACAGCTGACTCAGCTGACTTCACAGCCCACCCAAGGCGAATAGAAAATTAAATAAAAAACAACGTTCATTTTCCTAATGTAATATGATACGCTACAACCAAATACGGAATATTATAAAAATCATTTTCTATTTGCTGTGACCTCGGCCTTGATCAGTGTATTAACCAAAACTGAGAATAAAGGATTGTGTACCTATATAAAGCGATCTATTTTCCAAGATTAAACAGTGATTATCCACACGTTGAGCGTTTCACTTAAGTAACTCTCGGCCCATTACTATAACTGATTGCAATAATGGTGCTTATTACATACGGTTTCCGAACGCGGATATAGGATTTATGATATTGGTGTAGATAAAGTGTTTTACTACTACTACTAACTGACAAACACTGACTTTTCCTATTAATTCAGCCGCGATGAGAATGGGATTAGCCTTGACAGATTTGCCATACACTTACGTCAAAATAAATATGGAATGACAGCTATCTCTATCCCATTCTAATCGCGGTTTAGTAATACGTCACGTGAAAAACTTACCAAGGCAAAAAAAAACGAGAATTTTCACGGAAACCATCTTGATTCTCAAAACCCGAATGTCATATTCGTAAATTACAAGCCTTTTATACTTGTACCCAGTCTATATTTCGTTAAAACACCCCCACCATGCATGGTATTCACCATTGAAAGACTTGTTCGAATTTGAACTTTACGTCGTGAGTTTATGGTATACTATTGAATGAGTTTCCTAATGGTTGTTACGGCCTTCATGCGTGTTGAGGTAGAACAGGTGTTGTGAAACGCGAAACACGTCATGCGATTTTGAATACAATTTGGCGCAAACACTCTGCGCAAATACCATACGGTATGTAATAATAAGTTTTTTTTTATACTGCAATGGTGGCAAAAACAAACATACGGCCCCTGATGGTAAGCAGCTAGCGTAGACTACAATTGGGTACTTTCCTGGGTAAAAAAAATATAATTCTATTTAGTCCGTCAGTTAGATTATCATAAAATATTGGACACGTATTTTTTATTTTGTCAATCAAACAAAAATTGGTGAAGATATAGCCCGTGAAAGTTCCGCGTGACGTCACATTAGGTATGCTAAAAATTGTACTGAAATGTGACGTCACGCGGAACTTTAACGGGCTATATCTTCACCAATTTTTGTTTGATTGACAAAATAAAAAATACGTGTCCAATATTTTTTGATAATCTAACTGACGGACTAAATATATTTTTTTAGGAAAGTAGCCAATTTGAAGGTTGTCGCTTACGTCGTAAATATGTTATACAATTTCAATGCTGTATTTGAGAAAAAGAGCGTAAGCGCCGACGCCGACCTCCATATAGTCCAAATGATATCGAAGCCATAATAATGACACATATCATGTGGTGCAAATGAAAGGGTAATTTTTTTGAAATGTGTGTTTTTTCGACATTTGTATGGCTTAAAAAAATGTCGATATGTTACCATAAAAATGTAGAAACTGCCATACAAGTGTCAAAAAGGTCAGTGTTGCTGTAAAAAGGTCTATTCAGTACCATAATAAAGTAATAAAATTTTATGAAAATTATTTAAAAATGAATAGATATGGGAATACAATTATAAGTAATATTCTGATTTTTAATGAAATCGACATTTGTGTGCCACATTCGATGTTTGTGTGGATAAAATAGCCGTACAAATGTTGCCATACAATATCGAAAAAGGTTTTTGGAAAAAATTTGGTGCACTAATTACTAGATTCACTCATTCATTAAACATAAGATTTAACTCCATATTGCTAACCATTATTAAGAAGCACACCTTATTTAAATCCATACTAATATTATAAATGGGAAAGTGTATGTGTGTGTTTGTTTGTTTGTTTGTTTGTCCGTCTTTCACGCCAAAACGGGGCGACGAATTGACGTGATTTTTTTAAGTGGAGTGACATAGGCTACTTTCTGTCTCTTTCTAACTCCCCACTTCCCTAAAATGGGGGGTGGAAGTTTGTATGGAGCATTCCGCAATTTTCAAGGTAAAAAGCTAAAAATTGGTATGCGGACTATTTGTGACTAACAAAAAAATCGTGCATCATTTTTTTTTTGAAATCTGCGCCCAACCCCTTAAAAGAGGGGGTGAAATTTTAATAATATTCTGTTCCGAGTTCTCTTCTGTGTTTTAAATCAGGAAAGGGGAACCGTAATACCCCGAATTTAACGCCAGCGAAGCCGCGGGCAAAAGCTAGTCGTATATAAAGAAATGAGCACCCATACAAATGTCATGATAGCCGTACCAGAATAAATCTATGGTAAAAACTACCTCTTCCTCCGTCAAAGTTACCGATTTTGCATCCACCTTTGATGGCAAAGAAAACACAACACCCTTGCTAATGTATCATCATCATCATCATCATCATCAGCCTGTATCGGCCCACTGCTGGACATAGGCCTCTCGCATGGCACGCCACTGAGCTCGATCTTCAGCTCTCCTCTTCCAATCTGTACCCGCCACCTTACGGATATCGTCGCCCCACCTTGCTGCAGGGCGCCAAGCACTGTGTGTGCTGTCATACGGTCTCCACTCAAGAACCAGCTTTCCCCAACGGCCATCGGTTCTTCGGCATATGTGGCCTTCCCACTGCCACTTCAGCTTGCTAATGTATAGAAAACTAAAAGTAAATGGTGCCGGGATACTAAAGAAACTAGATATAGTGTGGTTTTCTGTGATCATAGGGCACAGCACAGCGAATGTCATCTCGCTCAAATCTGGAGCAGAGCCCGACTGGGGAAGTACCTCCACCTTACAGAAAACAGCCAAATAGCACTAGACCCTACTCATAGTGTTGTGTTCCTGCTAGTAAGTAAGGTTGCCAAAGAGCTCAAAGGGGACCCATTGTTAGGACGAAGGGGACCTTCTTGTTCCTTTAGCCGTCAACACAGTGAATCCTACTTCTTGTAAAGGGTCGGCAACACGCATGTGACGCCTATGGAGTTGGACGCCATAGTGGTAGCTGCTTATCATCAGACGGGCCGTATGCTTGTTTGCCACCGTCGTGGTATAAAAAAATACTCTAACAAAAACGATAGCACGCAGCACAGCTAGAAAAAGCCTTCCTAGGTTTAATAAGTACGCATTCGTTTTTGAAAAGATTTAAATCAATCTATACTAATATTATAAATGGGAAAGTGTGTGTGTTTGTTTGTTTGTCCGCCTTTCACGGCAAAACGGGGCAACGAATTGACGTGATTTTTTAAGTGGAGATAGTTGAAGGGATGGAGAGTGACATAGGCTACTTTTGTCTCTTTCTAACCCACCACTTCCCTAAAATGGGGGGTGGAAGTTTGTATGGAGCATTACGGGGGGCAAAGGGGAACCGTGTTACCTCGAATTTAACTCGAGCGAAGCCGCGGGCAAAAGCTAGTTTGCTAATAAATGCTCTTTATAGCATAGACATAAACAAAACCGGCCAAGAGCGTGTCGGGCCACGCTCAGTGTAGGGTTCCGTAGTTTTCCGTCCGTCACAGTAAGTGTCCCCACTTAAGAGTTCAAATAACACCGCCATGTAGGATATGATATGAGTGTTCCACGTACAGCGAGCTTAAAGTATGGAAGATGATTTTTATGGGATAATTATTTATTGCGTGAACCGATTTTCACCGTTTTTACTATATTTGAAAGCACGTCATTTCATTGTGATTTTGTAGAAATTACAGGTACAATAAACACCTGCTCATACGGTTAAATTACAAACTTAGTTCAGAAATTGTTTTGTATTTCTTTTTCAAAAACTATTCAACCTATCAAGTTCAAAATTTTCCTAGAAAGTTTTTATAAAGTTCTACTTTTGAGATTTGTTTCATATTTTTGAAACTTATGGTTCAAAAGTTAGAGGGGGGGGACACTTTTTTTTTACTTCTGGAGCGATTATTTCCGAAAATATTTACATTATCAAAAAATGATCTTAGTAAACCCCTATTCATTTAAATACCTATCCAACAATATATCACACGTTAGGGTTGAAATGAAAAAAAAAATCACTCCCCACTTTACGTATAGGGGAGGTACCCTAATAAAACATTTTTTTCCACTTTTTATTTACCACTTTGTCTGCGTGATTGATATTCATACTCGTATTAGTACCAAATTTCAGCTTTCTAGTGCTAACGGTCACTGAGATTATCCGCGGACGGACGGGCAGACATGGCGAAACTATAAGGGTTCCTAGTTGACTACGGAACCCTAAAAAGGAAGATGAATGACGTTCATAGTAAACAAAACTGAAATGTGTTCCAGCACCTACACACTTGTAAAATGCCACAGACCGCTATAATGAATGTGCATCATGGGCAAAAGAGGTAAAACTATAAAGTTTTTTCTCAAATACAGCATTGAAATTGTACAACATATTTACGACGTAAGCGACAACCTTCAAATTGGCTACTTTCCTAAAAAAATATTATTTTTATTTAGGTATGCTAAAAATTGGTACCACATTAGGTATGCTAAAAATTGTACTGAAATGTGACGTCACGCGGAACTTTAACGGGCTATATCTTCACCAATTTTTGTTTGATTGACAAAATAAAAAATACGTGTCCAATATTTTTTGATAATCTAACTGACGGACTAAATAGAATTATATTTTTTTTACCCAGGAAAGTACCCAATTGTAGTCTACGCTAGCTGCTTACCATCAGGGGCCGTATGCTTGTTTTTGCCACCGTTGCAGTATAAAAAAAACTTATTATTACATACCGTATGGTATTTGCGCAGAGTGTTTGCGCCAAATTGTATTCAAAATCGCATGACGTGTTTCGCGTTTCACAACACCTGTTCTACCTCAACACGCATGAAGGCCGTAACAACCATTAGGAAACTCATTCAATTGTATACCATAAACTCACGACGTAAAGTTTAAATTCGAACAAGTCTTTCAATGGTGAATACCATGCATGGTGGGGGTGTTTTAACGAAATATAGACTGGGTATAAAAGGCTTGTAATTTACGAATATGACATTCGGGTTTTGAGAATCAAGATGGTTTCCGTGAAAATTCTCGTGTTTTTTGCCTTGGTAAGTTTTTCACGTGACGTATTACTAAAACGCGATTAGAATGGGATAGAGATAGCTGTCATTCCATATTTATTTTGACGTAAGTGTATGGCAAATCTGTCAAGGCTAATCCCATTCTCATCGCGGCTGAATTAATAGGAAAAGTCAGTGTTTGTCAGTTAGTAGTAGTAGTAAAACACTTTATCTACACCAATATCATAAATCCTATATCCGCGTTCGGAAACCGTATGTAATAAGCACCATTATTGCAATCAGTAACATCAGTGACAGTGTGGTAAAAACGTATGAAAATTCATTACCTACGGAAGTAACAAAAGTTTCTATAACTAAGGCCTTTTATCACCAATCAGTGATATAGTAGGCCTATAATGGTAACCATTGTGACTGCTTGTACTATAAAGGTTTTTAATAGAGCGTTTTGTTTCTATAAATTAAAGAGCAATTTAGTTCTATAAGTTAGCTCTTAGAACGCTTAAAGGACCATAAAAAAGAATCTTTAAAGTGTTGCACTGTAATAGATTTGCAAAAAGCGATTATAGTACTATTTAATACTATAGCCACTTTACTGACACTTTTATGTACCTATTATGCACTAATAATGCGTCGAATTAACTTTTATAGTACTAGTATTGTAGCAGTATCGCAAACACTATTACAGGATCAGTCTGCACTATAAAAGGACTTTGCACGACCATTACATAACGTTTTAGCTTTTTAAATGCTCCCTCAACATCGCTATAGGGCTACCCAAATCCATTAAAATATGGCTGCCGTTTTCTGAAAGTGATAGCACATTAGCAGCATGACTGGAGCCCATGTGTACTATAGCAGCCACAGTCGGGACAAGTCCTAATTTTATTAATTAAAATTTTATTAAAACAGTAACATTATGAAGGCGCATTGTCAAATTTTAAATCAGCATAATGATTTTGTCAATACAATTATTTTCGCAAGTGCAAGTACCGGCAGAATTACGGTTCACGAATGTTTTTTAGTATGTACCTTTATATGTCACTTTAAGGAACTAAAGGGACATGGCGAATGACTTACAAATATATTTGTTTAATTTCTTGTGAAATAAACTCACGACGACGACAGCACACAACACGAGGCTTTTGGTGATAAAAAAGCACACTGGAATCGTTTACGGCGCAAATTAGCACTATAAACATGTTTTGGTTACTTTAATAGTTCCTAATTGTGACATAAACATTGCAGACATTTCAATTATAGAGCTGATTTATCACAGTGAGAGCCTTTATGTAATGTTTATAGAATAAATCAGTGATAAAACTAGGGCCTATTTGGGGTTAGGTAAAGGTTTACGACACTATTATAGTGCTAATCATGAACACTAATTAGCACGTTCTAAAATGTTCTCAGGACTTTTATAGTGCCAAATTTTGCTACTTGGGCGGTAACGTAATGTACATCCGCCCTCTTCTCCGACTGCCGGCACGCGCACGCCCGACCGCCGGCACAATCGAGTTGGCCATGGCGGTGCAATGTCGGTCATTCTAATGGATTCCGAACACTTCATTTAGGATTTATAATATGAGTGTAGATAAAGCAGTGTATGTAACTGTACGTAATTAGGCCTTATTACGTAACAATTACATAAACTACTATTATTGCACAAAACAAGTACATAGTTAGTTTGTGGTTGATGTATTTTGCAAGCTAGATTTGAACCAGTTCGTGACATATCGTTACAATATTTGGTACCATCGAGCTGGCCTGATGATGGAGACCTAAGGCGGCCATATGAACTCTGTGATAAATAATGGAAGATCATTGTGTTTGGGTTTGGTAGAATCATCTCGTTGGACAGTAGATATTTTTTGCAAGAAAAGAACAGATGGCGTTAAAATCTTGTTTTAAAATTTAAAATTGGGACAAAAAAATTAAAAAACGTCTTTGTAAACTTATATAAGTTTACACACTTGTATATGTCATATACAAAGTGCCACAGAAGATGCTGGTTCGCTCCCAGCCCTGGGCACCGGACCGGAGGCCTAGGTTACTTTTTCCTTTGAATATGACATTTATACATGTTTATAATTTATATAGTAGTGTGTTTACTTAAAATAAAGAAATCGAAATATTCATTAAAATTATTTGATTTGTTCTTCAATTGAAACGTCTTTGTGATTCATAACTCCTTTCATTTGATCTGGTCATTTCAATTTACCGCCTAAAAGTGCCCCCCGTTCAAATTATTTCTAATTCAATAATCATCACAATTCAATAATTCTCATAGTGTTGTGTTCCTGCTGGTAAGTAAGGTTGCCAATTACCATGTGTGTTGACGATGAGGGACCCTCTTGTTCCTTTAGCCGTCATGCCGTTAACCACAGATAACCTCAACCACTAGATAGATCATAAGTATAACTCGAGGTCACCACACATCAGCGCCCCTTACTAATTTAGTATGAGAGCGCGACCGCTTATTTCAGTTGAGTTAACGTTTTTAGGGTTCCGTAGTCAACTAGGAACCCTTATAGTTTCGCCATGTCTGCCCGTCCGTCCGTCCGTCCGTCCGCGGAAAATCTCAGTGACCGTTAGCACTAGAAAGCTGAAATTTGGTAAGTACTAATATGTATATCAATCACGCCGACAAAGTGGTAAAATAAAAAGTGGATTTTTTTTTTATTAGGGTACCTCCCCTATACGTAAAGTGGGGAGTGATTTTTTTTTTCATTTCAACCCTAACGTGTCATTTTTCGATAATGTAAATATTTTCGGAAATAATCGCTCCAGAAGTAAAAAAATATGCGTCCCCCCCCTCTAACTTTTGAACCATCAGTTTTAAAAATATGAAAAAAATCTCAAAAGTAGAACTTCATAAAAACTTTCTAGGAAAATTATTTTGAACTTGATAGGATGAATAGTTTTTGAAAAAAAATTTCAAAATAATTTCTGAACTAAGTTTGTAATTTAACCGTATAAGCAGGTGTTTATTGTACCTGTAATTTGTAAAAAATTACAATGAAATGACGTTCTTTCAAATAAAGTAAAAACGGTGAAAATCGGTTCACGCAATAAAGAATTATTCCATAAAAATCATCTTCCATACTTTAAGCTCGCGCGCAATAGTTTACTTCATTTGCCGATATATGTCGCTGCACGTGGAACTCTCATATCATATCCTACATGGCGGTGTTATTAACTCTTAAGTGGGGACACTTACTGTGACGGACGGAAAACTACGGAACCCTACACTGAGCGTGGCTCGACACGCTCTTGGCCGGGTTTTTTGATCATTAGTATCATTCCTCATGTGAATAAAAATTATCCACAAAAATCAAGTTATAGGGACTAACCTGGATTGTTATACTACAAAATGGTGTAGAATAATATTGAGATGTGCTGTTCGAATCGTAGAAATTAACGAATAAAATTGCGCTGATGTGTGGTGACCCCGTGCTCCTTGTAAGAGCTTAATGATGAGTAGTCGGTGTAGTCTGTGCCGTCAACACAATTAATCCTCCTTTTTGTAAAGGGTCGGCAACGCGTATGCGACACATCATGGAGTTGTTACGGTAGCTGCTTACCATCAGGCGGGCCGTATGCTTGTATGCCGCCGTGTTGGTATTTAAAAAAATTCAACAACGTTCAGTAGTTTCAGAGCAAATTGGCTATGCCAGACACTTGTATCTGGCATAGCCAATTTGCTCACAGCATAGACAGACAGACAATTTTCACACATAATAAAACAGACGTACCTATAGCTATATATTTTTTTTTTTAATAGCAGGAACGCGATTTTGTATAGGCATTCTCAACCCATGTCTTAATCATCCTTGATGCCTATACAAAATCGCGTTCCTCGAACCTTCAGGCTATACGTCTGTTTTCGGTACTAAGTGCCAAAGCGCCATCTGTCGAGTCTGGAGTCGAGTTATTCTGTCAGCGTTAAGCGACGAACAAAGTATTAGAAACTAGGATTTAGTGTCTGGTGTGACCGATAGATGACGCTAGTGCTTTTCTGTCTGCTTTAATCTAAAATAAGGGAACGCGATTTTGTATGGATATCGTCCATCCATGTCTATATCATCCTTGGTTCGAGCCGTTAACCACATATAGTATGATGAATTTTATCGACAAATCAACTCTCATACCATTTTTTTTTCAACCATTTTTAAACTGCACCCCTTTTAAATTCTATGACGCCACACTCTACCGTCCTTGGTAAATTAACCATTATTTGTCAAAATGTCCGTCGCACATGTGAAAAACAGGTGTCTTTCGCCAGCTTACGAACTAGGACATAAATTTCAGTCAACAATGTCGAAAATTTTAACTTATTTTATCTACACTCACATTGTAAGTCCTCTAAAACGTGTTCAAAAACGGTAGGCATTGGCTAGCATTACCAGTTACCACAAACGATTTTACTATGATAAGCTTTTTATCTGTGGCAGTAACGTAATTTTAACTTTACATGCCCATATATTGATACGTTATGAGACTTATGAGTTTCAAATTCCGAACATCGAGTTTGATAACATAATGTAAATCCTGTCCTCCTTCCCGACCAACGGCACGCGCCCGCCCGACCGCCGGCACAATCGAGTTGGCCATGGCGGTGCAATGGCGGTCATTCTATGGTTTCCGAACACTTCATTTAGGATATATGATATGAGTGTAGATAAAGCAGTGTATGCAACTGTACGTAATTAGGCCTTAAAACACTCGTGTGATCTTATTATGAAACTGTTTCTGCCAGCGGCTCGTTTCATAGAACCACACTCGTATTTTAAGGATCCTTATTACGTAACAGTTACATAAACTACTATTAAAGACCATACTCATATTTTAAAGACCCTTATTACGTAACAGTTACATAATATATTACTGCCACTTTGAGCACAGTCTATATTGTCTATAGATAGTTAAATTCAAAAAACAATTGGCACATTCGAACATGCAAAAACGATAGAGAGATAACGAAATTTCAATTTTCAACGTTCGACCTCTCTTTTGTAATAGATGGAGAGCTAGCCACGTCAGATATGACACAATAATGAGAGCGACGAAACCCCTCTCGTTAGTTTGCTATACTATGCTTATTTCTAGATCCGGACATCTGGCTTCTGTAAAGTGGTGGAGGTCAAAGAATGCAAACCACTTTAAGAATACAAATCCTAGAGTTCTGGTTTTGATGTAGTATTATGAAAAAATATATAAATAATTAGATCATATCATTGTCAAAAGTTTCTGATGGGGGAACGTAGTCCAAAACGACGTAGAATGTAATTCATAGTTTGTCGCATACTGTTTCTGTTTCCGAAATATTACGCATTGTTTTTTGTTCTAATGTTAAAATATAGGTCCCGTCCTCCATAAATAAGATAACTTCGGCTGTTTTTTCCTATTTTGGTATTACTTTTTTCCAATTCAAAAACTTTGCGAGTCTGTCACTCTAACATCCACCCATCAAAAGCTGCCAGATGCCCGGATCTAGCAATAATGATAGTATTGCAATCTTACTAGATGGGTTTCATTGCTCTCATTATTGTGTCATATCTGACGTGGCCAGCTCTTAGACCATAATTTCGTTCAAAGTTCACGCAACAAGTTTAGATCAAAAAAATTATGGAATGAATTTTACATTATTTGCATCAAAAAGTGCTGTTGTAATGTGTATTTTTGTGTATGTTTAGAGCGATGGCATGAGTGGCATCAAAGATGGAGTCAAAGGCGGGATCAAAGCCGGAAAGGACCTTGAACTAAAGGGCAAAAAAGGCATAGATGATGGAGAGGAAGCCTGTGAAAAGACCGCCGGCAAAATGGCTCACAAGGTCCCTGTAGCTGGTCCTGAAATAGGAACCTCTTTCAAAGCTGGTGGAGGAATGATCAAAAAAGCAGAGAATGTTGTTCAAGGAGGGATGAATGAATTCCTTGATCTCTTTTCTGGATTCTCAGGCGACGAAGATTGTTGAATAAAATCTTCATAATGAATTGTATAAATGTATCTGTTTATTCCACATTTGTTTTAATTTCTTTAATTTAACATAAAGGCATCAAATACACCGTGGGCCTTTATAACTAGAAAGATTTTAACAGTGTATTCCTGATCACAACTTGATATAAACTTTTCTGGAATACGCCTAGTTTCATAGTTAATACCAATTTGAAAAAAGTGCACTTTTTATTATAACTCAGCACAAAACGCCGGCGTTGTTGCCACTATTGGGCATAGTTTACACGTCCTTATTGACAGATTGACAGATATTAAAATGACAAGGAACACTATGCAGAAACTAAATTTTTCCAAAAAAAATGTACCAATTTGTTTTAGGCGATAATTTTATTAATAACATTTACTTTTCATGTACAATAAGCATTAAAAAAATAGAAAAAAAAAAAGAAAAAAACATTTTTTTTTGTGAAACTGACCTAAAGTCACATAATATTTATTCCTTCATTTGGTCTCAGACATTCGTGGTTAAGATCTGTCGGGTTGTACGTACCCACGGTGTATACGGTCTCCGTTTAAATAGTCTCAAGTTTTTTGAGGCCTGTAATTCTAAAGGGATACAGATGCAACACGCAGTGGCCGTTTGGAGATCTTTGGTGTCATTTGAAACGCCTGCTGGAAACCATTGACGGGTACCTAAATAGATACCTGGGAATCGGTCTTAAAGCCCTGTTACACTTGTCCTAGTTAGCTTCCTAAATGATTTAGTTTCCAAATTTAGTCAAATCTAACCGCATTTAGCAAGTAAATTTACTATTGAAATAATTTTAAACAAAAAAGAACCGACTTCACTAAGCATCCACCTTTCCAACACCAAATGCTTGATCTGCTGTAAAAAATACTCAAATCACCATAGGTGTGCCTATAATAGTTGAAGAGTTCCCTCGATTTCTCCAGGATCCCATCATCAGATCCTGACATGGTTACAATGGGACTAACTGTAAAGTATACGCTTTCAAACAAAAAAACAAATTTCCAAATCGGTCTAGCCGTCTTCGAATAATCGGTGAACATACATTAAAAAAAAAAAGCAAAAACAAAGATCCCGACGAATTGATAACCTCCTCCTTCGAAATCTTGAAGTCGGTTGAAAATAATTATTTTTGCATGTTTTTAAAGTGGAGCATTCTACTCATACTATAGATTGTTATTAAATCAAATACAAACATTAAAAACATTGAAAAAATAATAACCTCCTGCTGGTCCTGCTGGATTGATTATTTTTCCAATGTTTGTATTTGATTTAATAACAATCAATACAAAAATATTAGGAGAAAATGACATTGCGCTGCAGTGCCATCTCGTAACGAATAGCATACCGTAAAAACAGAAATAATGTAAAGAAAATTGCAGTGCCATCTAGTAACCAGTAGCGTCACTACGGGTCTCCCTACAGTTTCGGTAACTTTGGGTTGCTCTCGTTCAGATAGCGCTTCAGACTTGGAACCTCATAAAGATCTTAGACTGTGCGTATCTAAAAAATAGATACTCTCTGGTAAAAGGTAAGTTTTAGCCCCGGAATATGTGCCACATTTGAAAAAAAGGGTTTGTATACTCGTATTCTTATTACTAGATCCAGACAGCTGGCAGATGTTCATCGGTGGAGGCCAGAAAAGGTAAACCACTAATACAATATTACATTAGGTACCTTTATGAGTTAAAAGCAGCTCCCTCTATATTTCCGTTGTGACACTTGCGATAGTGTCGGCGGGAAGGGTATCTAACTCTAGTAGTTAGCACCTAGATGTCACTTACGGCTGCTGTAGGCCTAGCACATGAGTGTAGCGACAGTATCTCGCGGTCGAGATAGACAGCTGTCACTTTCTGATGAATACAGTTAGACAGTGATAGATGTCTATCTCGACCGCGAGATACTGTCGATACACTCATGTGCTAGGCCTACTGTAAAGCCGATGTAGATCAAAATAAATTGAAGGCAAAAAGAAGATTGAAGGCATTGAAAATTTCGTCAACTTAGTAACTTGACCCATAGCTTAATTGGTAAAGCGATCGAGCCCCGGCAAGGCGTATGGATGCAGGTTCAAGTCCTGTTGGGTTGATTATCCCTCCCTTATGAAATTTCATCCACTTGTGGCCATTGATTGCAAACATTTTAGTGCGGGTATTCCAACCTGACGAATTTCTTGTTTCTAGGGGTAGCCACAAGGGGATGAAATTTCATACGAGACGGATGGCATTTGTACGTCACATCATACAAAACTAAAAAAAATTATTTATAAATAAAATAAAAAAATTAAAATGATTAATTCCTTAACTTAAAATCTTTACAAAAAGTCAGGTTGGTGTCTCTTTTTAAGTATGCAAGATACCAGTGTCAAGAGACACCGCTCTTCCTTATTGGTTTGCTTATGCTAATAACAACCATTGGTCAGAATAAACAACAACAAATTTAAGTTAAAACCTTAAAACTAACACTACAGTATCTATGTATATTACAAAAGTTACACAAAAAGAGAAATAACTAAATATCTATGAACCACTTATGCGTGCGTGTGTGTGTGTGTCGTGTGTGTGTGTGTGTGTGTGTGTGTGTGTGTGTGTGTGTGTGTGTGTGTGCGTGTGTGTGTGTGTGTGTGTGTGTGTGTGTGTGTGTGTGTGTGTGTGTTAGTGTGTGTATGTGTCTGTCTGTCTCTGTGTGTGAGTGCGTAATTGTAAGAGGTTACTTTATTGTTACTAATATATCTTCTGATTCCGTGTAGTTTTTTGTTTTGAGCCAATTTGATAATATATTTTTACATTCATTATAGGTAGAGGGGTATATACTAATGTCATTATCTATAAGGTTATATAATTTTGCCGATAAGGCAATATACTGTCTTTTAGCATATGCAGACTTTGTGTTCGGAATAGGGATAACATCAGGTTTCCTTTTCCTTGTAGATCTTTTTGATGTGTCCTCTCGACAATACGTAGTGCTTTTATGTCTCCGAAGAATCACATTCCAAACATATAGTTTTCTTACCGATAGGAGGTCACTATCTTCATACAGCTTTTCAGTTGGGAACCTGTATGGTTTACAGTACATGACCTTGAGTAAAGCTCTCTGAGCTCTCTCTAATTGGAGGAATTTTATTTTAGTGGCTCCACCCCAGATCGAAATGCAATAGACAAGAACCTACTGTGCTAAAGCAGTGTAAATTTGGTTAAGAAGATTTCTGGTAGCAATGTGTCTTAAATTTTTAAAGGTCCATATGAGTTTGCGAGTACGTGACATTAACAGCTCTGTGTGCATATGCCAGGTTAGTCGTTGGTCTATTCTCTATTCTATAGATCTAGTCTATTGGTTGGTGGAATTCCATATGAATTATTATTATTATTAAAAAAAAATATATTAAGGTTCATATAAAAATATACAAGATAAGCGCCGTGAAACCCTATCGGGTTTGTACCGACACCTCATCCGCGGAAGTAAATCATACAGTACAAGTTGACACTATAAAAGATACAAATCATTATAAACTAGGAACAATAAAATATTTACTTAAGTGAGATTATATAAACTTATAATTTTGACGGGAGGTAATATTAAATGGTTTCACTCAGGTACAATTATATGTGGTATGTAGGTACTCACTACTAAGCCGTCCCGTCCATGCATTTGCTTATCGCTAAACGGTGTGCATGGCCGGAACGTCTTAAGTAGCTTGATTTTCCTTAACATGAATGCTTTTAATCGGGTAAGATACTCAATACCATGGATCGGACTTGTTTACCTGGATCTCGAGTGGGGCGTGTTGCGCGTACAGGTTGATTCAATTTGTCTACTCCAAACTTGAGATATTACTAATTCAATTATTGTAAGTGCATTTTACGTAAGATCTCGTCCACCGATGGAAAAATTCTATATTTGTCCAGCTTCCTACTCTGATAGCTCGATAACTGTCCGGCCTGGGCGGATGGCAATTTGTATCCAGTGGCTGTATGTGATGTAGAACAAGCATGTTAATTTTCAAGCGGTTGCCTGACAACTTTTTTTTTTCTTTACGCTCGTACAGGACGCCAGTCGCGCCATTTTTTTGAAGTGAAAACTTCTTTAGCCGCGCTGTGCACTTTTTGTGATGGGGAAAAAATGTTAAACTCGCGACAGGGTCACGTGACCGACAGATTTGACTGAGTCACGTGACCGACAGATTCGACAGGTTCAGTGTTGCCAATTTAGCACTTTTGGAGCTAAATTTAGCACTATTTAGACTTACTTAGCCCAAATTTTTTGCACTATTTTTAGCACTTTTTGAAAATTGCGATTTTATAAAAAATAATACTCCAAAAGTTGATAAATTTTATTTGTGTTAGTCTGTCAAACCAAAATTGTCAGTAGTAGTAGCACAGAAGATGCTTATCTTCCCTATAAAATCAGTGTTTGACAGAACTTTGAAATATGAACGGTGACACATGCGGTCTTCATACAATTTTGCCTTCGACTTTATACGGTTGACAAGTCAAGTATGGAATTAGTTTGATTGCTAGACCTGCTCCAATCTGCCTCAATCTACCTAAGCTATCAGTAGTTTTAATACAAAACTAAATAAATGTCTGATATATTACCTCATTTGCCCAATTTAACTGTAATTTTAGTACAAACAAAACTACTACTATAAACTAATTAAATATTTTATCTTATCTACAAATAAACGAAGGGGATTTTGACAACCTCGAAAAGTATCCGATCACTAACCAAGGCCGTAGCTGTCACTTCGCGGAGTTGTACACACGGACCAGTAGAGAACCGGACATTACTTTTGCTCTATTTCCCTAACCACAGTTGAACCTAATTAGCGAGCAAAACAGTCGTTCATAGGTGACTAGAAAAAACGGTCCGATAGAGAGCATAATATAAGGGGCGGTGTCTAGGTAGATTGGGGCAGATCTAGCAATCAAACTAATCGCGTACTTGTCAACCCTAGAAGTCGAAAGGCATAATTGTATGGAGACGTCATGTGTCATCGTTCATCTGTGAAAATGCTGTCAAACATTGATTTTGTAGGGAAGTTAGCCTTCTGTACGTTTTTTTTTTTTTTTTTTTTATACCACGACGGTGGCAAACAAGCATACGGCCCGCCTGATGGTAAGCAGCTACCGTAACCTATGGACGCCTGTGACTCCAAAGGAGTCACCTGCGCGTTGCCGACCCTTTACAAAAAGGAGGATTCACTGTACTACTACTGTATTCACATAGTACTATTAAATTAAAAAAGATCAATCGAGCTTCGAAAGTGAAGTTCAATCGATATTATATGACTCGCTTCATTGGAAGATATAATAAACACATTCGAATGGATAACTTTTTTTATTTAGCACTTTTTTTTGCATATTTTTTTAAGTTTTAGCACTATTTTAGCACTTTTTTCAGTATAGTTTTAGCACTGATTGAAATGCGGAGTTGGCAACACTCTCAGGTTGAAAATTCGTAAGACGGACCCGTGACCTGATCGAATACCTTAATCTTCTATATTAATAATTCCGTCGAGGGGTACGGTAGACCCGAATGAAATTATACTCAAATGAAAAAGCGTAAAAAAATAACAGTTTTGAATTGAAGACATATATGGGCAAAATTCGGATTCGCGTATTTTGCATTTAAAAGTGTTAATTTAATGACAAATGGTGGGCCATATTATATATTTTAGTGGTTGACAACTTGACAGTGAGGGGTGCGTTCGGAAATTGTGAACTATGTTTACGTCCGGCATATTTGATAGGTTAGTTGGTCAAAAGGAGGACGAAAGTAAATAAATTAAGAAAACCCGGCTGACTGACAAGGCAAGAAAAGCATTTGACACACGACAAAATATATTCTTACAGAAATTAGTTTTCTTTTCACTGAAATATAGGAAAAGCCTGACCAGAAATATATGATTACTATCAAGAGGGCGCATTATTCTCATTTATATGGCAACAGTTCAGTATAGCCATAAGGCGTATTATTTCTCTATGGTATAGTGACATCTTGATTTGTTTACCTGTCAGCTCTGATGTTAATTTGAAAATGTTTCACAGCGAAATAGTTCCATTTCCCGAGCGTATTATTTACAGCTGTTTATTACATACACTATTTACAATGTTTCGCTCTTGACTATGAATAATTTTGGGATATTTTTGTCTTGTATTATTTAATATTCAACACTTTACTGTTATTCAAATAAACCGCGACAATGACACTGACAGCCTATCACATGCACTCACACATGCATATCATTCTATCAGTAAAATAATTGCCAGTGCAAGAAATTAGTTCCAATGAAATTCCGCAACATGGTGCATGATCATATATTTCTGGTCAGGCTTTAAGTAAAAATTGATATTTTTACTACATATAAATGTTAATAACATAAACTTCATGAAAATTCGTAAGGCGGACACGATGCCATTGAAGCCAATAGACCGCTGGCGCGGCGTAGGAGAGGAAGTATTCCCCTCTCTTTCTACCGCGCGGCGAAAATGTCTGCCTGCGCCTGCTGTTTCGTTCGAAATTGTAATCTTAGCACTACGAAATACAAAACTACTATTGATGCGGTATTTATTAGACATTTAAATAGGTTAGAATCAAAATTGTTCGTTTCTTATTTCAGCTACCGTATCAGTTTTAGAGACTGGCGATGATGGTTCTAGTAATGATGATGGTGTAAGAGTCGTTGAAATTATGGATGGAAGTTGATATTTCGGAGAGCTAAACTTTTTAATGTTAAATAATTGTAATAGTTCTGAAGTGTTAAATTTTTAATGTAACATAAATTTTTTATACTGATAATTAAAGCAATTCGTGCAAAATTATTCCCTAACCATTCCAAAATATCAAAAATGCACAAAGTTAATATTCAAAGCTTGAATATTAACTTTGTGCATTTTTGATACTTATAAACACTTCTACCGGCACTCCCGGAGTGCCACCCGTTTTTTTTTTAATATACCACGACGGTGGCAAACAAGCATAAGGCCCATCTGATGGTAAGCAGCTACCGTAGCCTATGTACGCTTGCAACCCCAGAGGATTCACATGCGCGTTGCCTATCCTTTAGGAACCTATTCACTCCTTTTTTGAAGAACTTCATACTGTAGCCCGCTGGGAAAACCTCGGCACCTGGAGGGATGGCTAAAATTGTATTATATAACCAGCGTACGCACTTTCAGGCAACCACTTTCAATCGGTTGCCTCGCGACAAAACATTTTTTTCGCACCCCCTCCCCCCCTTTATTTCCGCCCCAGTCCAAGTTGGGTCAGTTCGGGTTGCACATGGCGGTTCCTCATCACTTCGGGAGCTGAAATAACGCGAGACATTCGTTACCTCGCTGTCACTCTGACTACGCGTCATTGCTTTAACTAATAGGTAGATACTATTATTCTTTGGCCTATTTTTTTATTACAGTGCCATCTATTCGGTTTACTTGAAACTAATTGGATATTTTGTTATATCGGATACATAATTTAACTTTAGCCATCTACATCTAGTACATCTTCTGTTTGGAATATTTCAATGATAATAGATGGCGCCACAAGACGATGAAGATGGTGTCTCAAGACGAATGTCTTCGACAAGTGTGTGTTTCCAATGATGACATATGGAACTGAAACGTGGTCGCTTACTATGGGCCTCATAAGAAGGCTCAAAGTCACCTAAAGGGCAATGGAGAGGGCTATGCTTGGAGTCTCTCTGCGTGATCGCATCAGAAATGAGGCCATCCGCAGCAGAACCAAAGTAAGCGATATAGCCCTCCGAATCGCTAAACTTAAGTGGCAGTGGGCGGGGCACATTGTTCGTAGAACCGATGGCTGTTGGGGCGGAAAGGTTCTCGAGTGGCGACCATGAACCGGAAGGCGCAGCGTGGGTAGACCCCCCACAAGATGGACTGATGACCTGGTAAAGGTCGCGGGAGTCCATGTCCTCTGGATGCGGGTGGCGCAGGACCGGTCATTGTGGCACTCTTTGGGACTGGATTTTTGCTAAAGAACATGACGTGTGAGGGTAATTTTTGCTCGGAATGTGTTGGTCCTTGCGCGATTCCAGTGGTATTTAAATACATGCAACCTCGAGTAGTGGTGGTGGTTCTTCCCACATTACCAGGAATTTAGTTATTTCACTTATTCAAGGAACCTAGTATCATACTAATTACACTCTAATTATATGTATTTATTAAACATTTAGCCTTAATGTTATAAATGGCTGTCACCATCATCATCACCTAAGAGCTGGGCTCTTGTCGGTGGAGCAATTTCCATGTATGTCTGTCCTTTGCCTTCTCCTTGACAGCTTGATACGACACGACGTTTATTTTTTCCTTGATTTGATCCATGTATGCTCTTCTTGGCTTCCCTGGCTTCCTCTTTGCTTCAACTCTCCGTTCTAGGATGTTCTTAATAAATTCGTCATGTCGTAGCAGGTGTCCAAGCATCCTTCCTCTCCTATTTTCTATGGTTCTCGACAAACTTCTCTCTTCTTTTATTCTACATAGAACATCTTCATTGGTTTTCTTCTCTTTTCAACTGATCAACTGAACACATCTCAAACGCTCCAGCCTCTCTCTATCACGTTGCTTCATTGTCCACGTTTCACATCCGTATACGGTTATGCTCCAGCTGTACACTTTTATAAGTATTTTACGAATATTTCCTGATATTCGGGCTTTCAATATACATTTTTTCATGTTAAAACCTTTCTTTGCCATCGCTAATCTGGTAATAATATATTGTGTACCTACACCTGGAGTCATGCGTAATTAATTAATTATCCTGCCTAAATATTTAAATGATTTTACCTGGTCTATTATACAATTACAAATTACAATTTTACAATTATAAATGGCTGCAGGCAACATATAAACAGACATTATACCGCTTTGACTCAGTTTCATATATTTTTTCAGAGATTACGAATATAATTTACAATAAATTATAGGCATTCGGTGCGAGATTCCGGGATCGGACCCTAACTACGAAATCACAAAATACGATAATTTTACGAACATCGAGTGCACGGGACAGGACTGGGTAAAATGCTATGTAAGTTCATAAAATCATAACTAATCAAATATAGTTTTAAATCAGTACAAAAATGGTATCCTGGAGAAATCGAGGGAACTCTTCAATTATTATATATCTATTGCGACTTAAATGGAATTTATGTTTTAACGGCACCTACCCGTATTTAACAAAAACTTATAGGAACACATACACTCTGACTACTTTTAGTGTAAGAAAACTTCAGAGCTACTTACATGCTGCTTACCTATTAAAAAAAATTGCTAGACATAGTAACGCACAGTGTTTAAATTAGGTAAAATCTAAATGAAATTCAAAAAAAAATCCTAACTCCTGTTTAAAAATTATAAACAGGTTAGGTGCTAAATAGATTCTAAATAAAAGAAAACTAAACTCTAATTATCATAGACAACAAAACTATGACGTCACGGCACGCGACCATAACGTTTCCGAAATTCGCGAAAACCATCCATAGCGCACTCTTAAATTGGGACTGGCACTCTTTCTATGTTCAGCAGTGGACGTTTTCGGCTGATATGATGATAATGAATAATGATGATGATGATTAAGTCACTCTTCTTCTTCCTCCTAGCGTTTGTACCGGCTTGGGGTCCGCTTGACAACCTTATCCCAAGAATTGGCGTAGGCACTAATTTTTACGAAAGCGACTGCCATCTGACCTTCAAACCTAGAGGGGAAACTAGGCCTTATCGGGATTGGGTCTGGTTTCCTTACCATGTTTTCCTTCACCGAGAAGCGACTGATAATATCAAATGATATTTTGTACATAGGTACCGAAAAATTCGGTGGTACGAGCCGGGGTTTGAACCCGCAACCTTCGGATTGAAAGTCTGACATCCTACCGCCCCAGGCCACCAGCGCTTCATTTAACATAAGTTACTTTTTTTTATACCACGACGGTGGCAAACAAGCATACGGCCCGCCTGATGGTAAGCAGCTACCGTAACCTATAAACTCCAAAAGAGTCACATGCGCGTTGCCGACCCTTTACAAAAAGGAGGGTCCACTGTGTTGACGGCTAAAGGAACAAGAAGGTCCCTCATCGTCAACACACTGGGTCCTCTTTGAGCTCTTTGGCAACCTTACTCACCAGCAGGAACACAACACTATGAGTAGGGTCTTGTGCTATTTGGCTGTGGTTTTCTGTAAGGTGGAGGTACTTCCCCAGTCGGGCTCTGCTCCAGATTTGAGCGAGATGACATTCGCTGTACGTTCCCTACCACACTTAGCGAGATGCCATTCGCAGTGCCCATACCTCTCTTTTTGGCGTAGTTTAAGGACATACCCAAGTCCGGACGTAGTTGAAGGACATACCCAAGTCCGGACGTAGTTTAAGGACATACCCCGGGTACAGTCACTGAGATATGATATAGAAATGGACCTCTATACCCGAACAAATATGTTGGAAAATGAAACTCACAGATTATAAATGGTGCTTTTTAACCGCCACCGTAGATCCATTTCGGACGTTGACGTTTGGGTCTCTGTGCCACAAACTGTATGATTTAGACATTCACAAACTATAACTAACGAGAAACTATAACTAAGCCGAAGGGCTTCTCGCATCAGATGAAATACTGTTGCCGCCTGAACAGAATCCGTACGGGTCACGGCAGGTGCATTACATGTTGCACAAATGGGGATGGAGCAAAAGTCCGAAGTGTGACTGCGGCCTTGAAGACCAAACTACTCAGCACATCGTGGAGCGTTTCCCAAAGCGACGTTATCAGGGCGACCCGGAGGCATCAGACGCGATCGACTGGCTGTGCGACCTGGATGTAGATTTATAGTAGTAATAGTATCGATTAATAAGAACAGGCCTACAATGTAAAATACGCCATACGATTAAAATAAATACTAACGAGATGTTGGTTTATTCACGTTTGCAACGCCATCTGCGCAGACTTATGCGCATTAATCAAAGGGAGAGGCCTTTATCCAGTGGGACACTATTATAGGCTAATAAAATAATTTTATACAAAAAATAACTGACTGTGAAGTCCACCTTTCCAAAAGGAAATGCCCGAGCTACTTTAAAAAATATTTAAATCACTATAGGTGTGCCTATATTATTTGAAGAGTTCCCTCTATTTCTCCAGGATCCCATCATCACATCCTAACCTGGTTGCAATGGAACCAACTGTGAACAAACAAAAAAAGAATTTTCCAAATCGTTCCAGCCGTCTTAGTTTAATCGGTGAACATACATAAAATTAATTAAAAAAAGCAAAAACAAAGATCCCGACGAATTGAGAACGTCCTCCTTCGAAATCTTGAAGTCGGTTGAAAAATACGGTTTTGCTCTCGGTAGTTCTTTTCTATAAAAATCCAGTATGAGAACCGGGGATCCCCGGTTCTCGCCAAACAAAATCAAAACCGGGAACATTCCCTAATACTATTGTGCTCTTACCTTTCTTTTTTTTTATACCACGACGGTGGCAAACAAGCATACAGCCCGCCTGATGGTAAGCAGCTACCGCAAGCAGCTACCGTCACATGCGCGTTGCCGACCCTTTACCAAAAATAGGATTCACTGTGTTGACGGCTAAAGGAACAAGAAGGTCCCTCATCGTCAACACACTGGGTCCTCTTTGAGCTCTTTGGCAACCTTACTCACCAGCAGGAACACAACACTATGAGTAGGGTCTAGTGCTATTTGGCTGTGGTTTTCTGTAAGGTGGAGGTACTTCCCCAGTCGGGCTCTGCTCCAGATTTGAGCGAGATGACATTCGCTGAACGTGCCCTACCACACAGCGAGATGCCTTTCGCAGTGCCCATACCTCTCTTTTTGGCGTAGTTTAAGGACATACTCAAGTCCGGACGTAGTTTAAGGACATACCCCGGGTCCAATCTCCAGGCTCACCGGACCCGATAGGAGAAATAGTTGATCCACCCATACACATTTATTTTTATCTACACCCATATCATAAAACCTCTATTCTGCGTCCGGACACCGTATGTAATCACCACCATTATTGCAACCAGTAATGTAACATGAGTGTATTATCTGTGCCAGTGTCGTAATAATGTTCGAAAATTTATAATCACATAAACGTAACGTAATGAAAATCCAGACCTCCTCCCCGACCGCGGTGGTCGTCCTCCCCGACCGTTCGAACAATCGAGTTGGCCATGGCGGTGCAATGGCGGTTATTCTAATGGTTTCCGGACACGTCATTTAGGATTTATAATATGTGTGTAAATAAAGCAGTAAACTACTATTATGAAATAAAATATTGTGAACCTAGGGGTGAAGGGCACCTATATCCGACGAGACATCGCACATTGTGTCGTTCGAACGGAATGATTTTAAGTTCAATCGGTGCTTTTCATCCGAGTTTAACACTATTTTTCATTGAGAATACGAAGAGAGGAAAATACATGTCAGTATTGAAAAAAATAGTATTAATATTCCAGAATAAAGACGGGCTGTAATAGTTCAACCATATACAAGATATCTCTATACTCCGCTAAGCGCGTTATTTCTTTGAAACCTAAGCTGCCAAAACGACGGGGTGAGGGAGGGGAACACGCAATGCTAGACAGGGAACGCGCGATTCTTCCGTGTGGCGTAAGAGAGAGTCAGACATTAATGGTTGCCATGGAGACGTACTAAGTTTACTGTCACTTCCAATATTAATCTCTCACTATATAGAGTGAAATTACTTTGAGCGTGGCAGCGGGGGTCGACCGGCTATGCGGGGTCTTGGTTAATTAATCTATGAGTTAAACCAATGGCGCGTAGTTTCAGTGTTTGCGAGGCAACCGGATGGCTCGCGGTATTTAAGCTTCCTACTACATGTTGTGGAACCGCCCTGTGCCACCTGAGTTGACCTACGTTGGACTTTGTTTTTCATCCCCCCCCCCCCCTTATTTTTCTGACGGCTTCCAACTTTGATGGATCTATAACCGACCAGCCGGTGCGAAATGCAATTAGCATGCTCGTTCTTCATCACATACAGATACTAAAGTCCGACGTGGGTCAGTTCGAGTTGCACAGGGTGCTTCCACAACACGCAGGGAGCTTAAATACTGCGAGCCATCTGGTTGCCTTGCGGACACTGAAACTACGCGTCATTGCTCTGAATATAGGAAGGTACTTCTCAACCGACTTCAAGAGAAGGAGGAGGTTATCAATTCGTCGGGATCTTTGTTTTTGCAATTTTTTTATGTATGTTTACCGATTATTCGAAGACGGCTGGACCGATTTTAAAAATTATTTTTTATTTGAAAGAGTATATATACTTCACAGTTGGTCCCAATGTAACCATGTCAGGATCTGATGATGGGATCCTGGAGAAATCGAGGGAACTCTTCAAATATTATAGGCACACCTGTAGTGATTTGAGTATTTTTTACAGCAGCTCGAGCATTTGCTTTTGGAAAGGTGGAGGCTAAGTGAAGTCGGTTCTTTTTTGTTTAAACTTATTTAATAGTCAATTTCCACTTGCCAACAGAATGAACAAATAAGACCATGGTCATGGAATTTTTCATTCAAAACAATAATTTTCTGTACACGTGAATAAATAGTACATAAATTATTAAACGATATCCAAATAATAAATTCACAATATTAATACGCAGTAAGTAGATTAAAAAATATATTTAATTATATATATTGTTACCATGAAATAAGATTCAAATTCCTAAGACATTTTGAATGCATAAATTGCAAAAATGTAGCGAGGCAGAAGAGATATGGAAGTAGTATTGCTATTACCTATATGTACATATACCTATTTAAGTATGCATGTGTAAAAAAACACCTACTAAAATCCGGTAACATACATAACACATATACAAGATATCTGTATATAGTCGGTGGTGTACACTTATTTATACGGAAAATGATGATGATGGAGTTTCCATTTGCAGAGCTAATCCTTTAGGCTCTAAGATTAATTTAAGAAGGGGAGCCAATCAAATTTTTGATGCAAATTATTGACGAAGTGGGGGGTGCCCCCCATAATTAATTAAAAATTAAATAGAGCTATATAGTCAAGTTTAATATCATTTTTGTGTAAAGCAAGGATGCCGAATTCATTTTTGGTATTTTATTTATACCTTTCCATATAAGAAAACTGAAAAAACGCAAAAAAATATGAAATCAACGTTTGATATTTTTTTGAATGAATGCCTATATTTTTTTATTTATGGTCATGAAACATATATTTTCATGATAAACCCTGTTATTCCCCTTTATAAAAAAAATAAAAATCCTATATTGGTTATAACATCTTAATCGAAAACAATAATAATAATAGGCCTGTTATCAACCACAATCTAATTATGTAGGAAAAACGATGTGGTTTGAGCTCTAATGCTTGCCTAATTACCTCTATATCTTTCACAACTAAGTAGACGTCAACCATTTCAAACGCTATTATTTACCTTGCCTTTGTATGCTTGTTATAATCTGTAAGTGAAATAAAGAGTTCGTTTAGAAGATAACGGAACCGGTTACCAATAAAGGGGTATTAGATCGAGTAAATATTTGGCAGGGTAGTTTTTAAAAAACTATTAATTTAGTAAGCACATCATTGAGTTACCCAAAGATAAGCGCTTGGCAGGTACGGATTGGAGGAGGAGAACAGAAGATCGATTACAGTGGCGTGCCATGGGAGAGGCCTATGTCCAGCAGTGGACTGATACTGGCTGCTGCTGCTGCTGATAATGATAATGTAGCGCTTACCGAAATGAAAATCCAAAATGACGTTTACCTATCAAGCTAATGTCATCTCTATTGCTAAGACATTAGACAGGGACATAACATTAAATATAGGGTAACCATATAATTTTGTAACCAAATAATAGGGTTATCAAATAGAGAGGTTCTCCAGTCCCTGTTATCTAGTGACGTTTTCAAGTCAAAGGTACATCATTGCGGGTTATCAATAAGGGCGCGTTTATTTTTTTAGAGAGAAAACTTAAGCGGTAGGTATACATCTTCAACTGAGGACAGTCTGTTGGCGAATAGTGCGCTCTAAAATAAAACTAACAATTCTGTGTTATACCTACTTAGACATTACACAAACTTATTTGAAAATTTGTTAATTTATTATAACTAATATTTACATATCTAAATGCAAGTCTGCATATACATGCTTCATCCCACATCTCCATAATTTTGTGGTTGAAATTATACCCTCGTTCTGTTGACAAATTGATCCGATATCTGGTGCACACCTTAAGTTCTGATGACAATTACAATTTAATAGATTCAGTACCATTGTAAATCCAAGATAGCTGCCGCTCAGAATGCCGCGTTGTGTAATATTTCTTAACAAAGCTCTCAATCAAGTATAAAATGAAAGGGATTTATTAGTAGAACACAGTGCATTGCGGATCATAAAGTAAGCGTAGTTTAGACAGTTTTAGTAACATAACATCTTGAAAAGAAAATAAGTATTGTTGACCGAGCGTTAGCGAAGGTCTCCGTTTCAGCTTGGGCCGAAATGCTTTCGTATGGGTGGTTCTCCTCTACAGGTCGCATTTCTTAACGGATTTCCGTGAGATTTTGTGAGCGGATTCTTTAGTTATGTAAAATTCTTCAGACGTGGCGCTTTTTGGATTTTTTTCAAAACGCTGGAAACGGCATAAAGGCCTTAAGCGCCATTAAGATCCATGACGCTTAAGACCATTTTCAATTCGCTAAGATATGAAGAACTTAAGCGCCATGATGATCTATAGCGCTTAAGACCGTTGTGAGTTCGCTGAGATAATGACATGTGAGTTCGCAAAAATCGTATCTCGAATACGTAGCCTAATTTGACCCAACAATTTAAACCTTACGTGGTGCAGTTGAATGACGGTTTGATTAATGGTAACTATCTACTACAAAAGACGTCTCAGGTTCGATCCCTCACATATGACATATTTTTGTACTTTTTTAGTTTCAATTTCGTAATTATTAATAGGACATCTACATTAGTTGACTCAAAACCAATGGCGCAGGGTGTTCCTGTTAATCTCGAATGCAGCTAGTAGAGGGCGCTTTATTCAAAATAATGCTAACAGTGTTTTATGCAATTCCTAACTTTATTTTCTCTGGACTTTTAATAAAACAAGTATCCTAAACTATTTCTAATTTTTCAAACTATCCGTCTGCGAAAGGAGATGGCAATTTTGGAACCAAGGAGATATAAAATTTATGGGCCATTTTATTTAAAGTTGGATATTCCACTTTTTTTTAATTTGGGTACACTTTAGGTGATAGTGACTCAGAATCATGAGCTTCTTATGACTTATTATGACGGTAAAAGAATGGAACTAATGAAAAATATATGAAAAAGGGACTCATTTTGTATCCTACAGGAATCGAAAGAGTTCGTGATTTTTAGTCGATATCATCAAAGTTTCCCAAAATATAGTGGAGGAAAAAATATTAAATAAAAATAAATTATATTTTCTGCCACCACAATTTAGATTTGTCACCTAATTTGCTCACAAGCCATCTCAGGAATAAGATATAAATAGCTGTATGGTTCACCATACAGCCATTTTTTCAAAACCATGTTTTTCAAGCCAGGAAAAGTTGTGCATCGTAGGCAAAGTTGTAGCAGTTGACGGTATTTATATATACTGAGTTCAAGTGACAAATTCTAAGGTTGAATATTTAAGACGGGAGAAAATAGAGTGCAAACTGAACGATTTTTATTCATACCAAAAATCATATCATAAGGTTCAATATTTAAGACGGGAGTAAAAAGAGTATTTGTAAAGTTAACACCGTAATAAGGGTTAAAGGGGTCTCTGGAGGTGGAGCCCCCCCCACACTAAGAAAAACACACTGAACGATTTTTTTTTCATACCAAAAATTTAATGATAAGGTTGAATATTTAAGACGGGAGAACAAAGCAGATTATTCTTTGCAAACCAAAACTGATAAGGTTGAATATTTAAGACGGGAGAAAAAAGAGTATTTATAAAGTTAACAACGTGATATCATCGGAAGGGGGGCTCGGGGGGCCCGCACTAAGAAAAAACTCACAGAATATTTTTGCCATACCAAAAATGGTAAGGTTTAATGTTCAAGACGGGAGAAAAAAGAGTATTTATAAAGTTAACGACGTAATAAGGGTTAAAGGGGCACAAAGCAAAAGCACACCGAACGATTATTATTCATCCCAAAAATTATAAGGTTGAATATTTAAGACGGGATAAAAAAAAAGTATTTATAAAGTTAACCACGTGATATCATCGGAAGGGGGACCGCACTAACGGCCTGTTTACAAATTGATTAGTGTTAAGTGCGAGTTCATACATTTGTTACTAAACACAAGTAGAAAATGTATGAGGTTCTTCAAAAAAGGAGTGTATAGGTTCCTAAAGGGTAGGCAACGCGCATGTAAATCCTCTGGGGTTGCAGGCGTCCATAGGCTACGGTAACTGCTTACCACCAGGCGGGCCGTATGCTTGTTTGCCACCGTCGTGGTATAAAAAAAAAAAAAAAAAAAGGTTTACACTCGCACTTAACACTAATCAATGTGTGAATGGGCCTTAAGAAAAAATACACTGAACCTTTTTTTTCAATACCAAAAATAGTAAGGTTGAATGTTTAAGATGGGAGAAAAAAAGAGTACGTATTTATAAAGTTAACGACGTAATAAGAGTTAAAGGGGGGCTCGGGAGGTGGAGCCCCCCGCACTAAGCAAAAACACACTAAACGATTTTTTTCATACCAAAAATTAAATGTTTAGGTTGAATATTTCAGACGGAAGAAAAAGGAGTATTTATAAAGTCAACCACTGGAAATGCGTGGAACGGGGGCTCGAAGAAAAATAACACTGACCGATTTAGTTTTTATACAAATAAAATCATGATATGATAAGGTTGTATATGAAGGACAGGAGAAAAATAAATATTTATAAAGTTAACCACGTGATATGCGTGGAACTCGGAGCGCAGGGCCAAGCCCCTTGCACAAAGAAGGAACACACTAAACGATATCTATTCATACCAAAAATGGTTAAGTTGTGGAATGTTTAATACGGGAGAAAGAAGAGTATTTATAAAGTTAACGACGTAATAAGGGTTAAAGGGGGGGCTTTGGAGGTGAAGCCGCCCGCACTAAGAAAAAACCGGCTAAGTGCGTATCGATGCCTTCAATGGAATAAGAACCAAACCAATACCAAAAGGTAGTATCTGATGCCTATGGAAGAAGTTTTTTAGAGATAACTCGAAAAAGGCTAAACCGATAATGTTTAAAACAATTTTCGTAGAAATTATGTAATAAGGCGCATCTTCTCAATTTGTAAATTTTTTTTGGACTTACTGTTCAAAAGTTACAGGGTTACACAATTTTTCTTACTTTCGAAGCGATTATTTCTGAAAATATTCACTTAAGGGTCGGGTATAGGTGGGAGAATTTTAAGATTCTGTCAATTCCAGACTTCACGCACACTACCACACTTTCGGGGGACAGGTCGTTGACCGCTTATACTTTTTTACAGGTTGCCATTATTAGTTTTATACTAATCACATCTCCTTTGAGAAAATAAACTGTAATGTTTTCCTTTGTAAGAAGACAGAGAAATAACATATTTTAACTTGCTTTCCTTGTCTATCCCGTTTATGTCACATGATGTATTATGTTTGATTATAAAAGATTAAATGATTTTTGAAATGAGTTATCGAGATACGCGTTTTGGAAAGTTAGCTAGCCGAACAAACCGCGAACCACTTCGTTCGTCGAATCGACTACTTTGCATTACTCTCTTTCGAATATGCAAGAGCGATGGAAACGGACATAAAGAAATGTCGATATTCGAAATTCGCGGTTGGCCTGTCCTGTTGTAGACTAGTAGTCGCTTATATAGGTAGAAGTGAACGAAAATATGTCTGAATAACTTCTTAAGAGTTATTTCGATGGATTGTAGATTAGGTAGGTACATATACATTAGATAGTGTAAGTGAAGACAGTTTCCATAGTTTGCCTCCTTCGCTTCACGACATTCTGGAATCTCAGTTTAATGATGTACCTAAAAATTTTAACGTTGTGCATTTAAATGCGCAAAGTATTCCTGCACATTACAGCGATATGTTACTCTCTTTTGACAGTAAGAACATTCATGCTATTTTAATTTCCGAATCGTGGCTCAGACCAGCTTTGCCTTCAACGTCTTACTCTTTACCTGGTTTCAATTTAATTCGGCACGACCGCCTTGGAAGAGGTGGCGGTGGAGTTGCGATTTACCTTCGTTCTTACATCCCCTATTCAATTGTTAATGTATCTGCCAGCTCTTCTACTTCTGATGCCGCAGAGTATATGTTTCTCGACGTTTCCCTCTCTCATTCCAAACTTTTACTTGGCGTTTTTTATTCCCCCTCCCTTCACGTTAATTACTTTGATTCTCTTGAGAAACTTCTCGAGGAACTTATGCCTTCTTATAATCATCACATTCTTATGGGAGATCTAAATACGTGTCTTCTGAAGGATGACAGTCGATCCCGGCGCCTTAAATCCCTGGTAGATGCATGCAATCTAACTATTCTCCCTTCAGACGCTACACACTATTTTCCAAATTGCTCGCCTTCTCTTCTTGATTTAACTTTAGTTTCTTCGACTTCTCATGTGTCTAAATTTGGACAATACTCCGCGGATGCCTTCTCATATCATGATCTGCTCTATCTCTCTTACAAAATTCGTCCTCCCAAATCTAAATCAAAAATTCTTTTGCAGCGCAATTTTAGTGGATTAAATGTGGAAAAGCTTCGAGATGACGCTTTAACAATCGATTGGAGCAGTATCGCTCGAGCGGGTTCGGTAGACGATCAAGTTTCTCTCTTTAATTCGCTCCTCATACAACTTTATGACGCTCATGCTCCTGTTCGTGCAATAAAAGTCAAGCATCTCCCTGCTCCTTGGCTCACTGAGGATATTAAAGCCCTTATAGAGAGGAAGAATCAATCTAAATCTAAGTATAAGGCTAACAACTCTGAGAAAAATAAACTTAAATATCATACCCTGCGCAATGGCTGTAGCACTATATGTCGAGATGCTCAGAGGCGTCATATTCACAGTTCTGTTGAAGATGGAAATCCAGCCAAAGTGTGGAAATTTTTGAAAGGTCTCGGAGTTGGCAAATCTCAACAGGCAACCAATTTAAACAATATTAGCGTTGACCAGCTTAACCAGCATTTTTCATCGTCCACCTGTTTCAGTGGTCCTAAGAAATCTAACTCACTTCATCATCTTTCATCACTTCCTGCCTTAGATTTCTCTTCTTTCTATTTTAGCCATTTCTGTGAGAGTGATGTTAGGAAGGGTATATTGAATATCACTTCTAACGCCGTTGGTGTTGACTGTGTTAGCCGAAATATGATACTCCCTCTCCTTGATTTGTTTGTTCCTATTATCACCGGTATTCTGAATTTTTCCATTTCATCAAGTACTTTTCCCAGTCTGTGGAAGGATGCCAATATTATTCCTTTACCCAAAAAATCCAACCCCAGTTCCTTCTCTGACTATCGCCCCATATGGAGATCCATTCTTCCTTTCCTATCCAAAGTCCTCGAACGGCTAGTGCATCAGCAACTAACTTCCTTCCTGAATAGAAATGACCTCCTAAACCCATTTTAATCTGGTTTTCGTCCGGGCCATAGTACTACCTCGGCTCTTGTCAAGGTTACCGATGACATCCGTTTGGGTGTGAATGACCAGAAGCTTACAGTTCTTGCACTTCTAGATTTCAGTAATGCCTTTAACACGGTCGATTTTGACATTTTGCTCGCGTTCTTACAGTCTCTTAACATATCGGCTGCAGCGATTGACTGGTTCCGCAGCTATTTGGTTGGTCGTCGGCAAAGAATTAAACTAGATTCTTCGTGTTCTTCCTGGTGCAGCACATCAGCTGGTGTTCCACAGGGTGGTGTGCTGTCTCCTCTTTTATTTTCTATCTTCATTAATTCCATAACTCTTGATCTCTCCTCTTCGTATCACCTCTATGCCGACGACCTTCAAATATATTCGCAGAGTATGCATAGCGATCTCAATTCAGTTATAGAAGCCACGAATCTTGATCTGCTCCGCATATCAAATTGGAGTCAAAATTACGGTTTAAAAGTAAACCCCCTAAAGTCACAGGTAATTGTGATGGGTAGCGCTAAACAAATCTCCAAAATTGACTTTCTCAGGCTCCCTCCGATAGTCTTCGATGGTATCCAAATTCCTTTTTCCAACCAAGTGAAAAATCTTGGCGTAATCATGGATCGTTGTCTATCATGGGTGCCTCAGGTGAGTGAAGTGAGCAGGAAGATGTTTGCTGCCATAGGGTCTCTCAGACGGCTCCGGAATTTCCTGCCAAATGCTACTAAAATTGCGCTTGCTCAGTCGTTACTTCTCCCCATTCTTGATTATGCAGATATCTCCTATTTAGACCTAACCGAGGAGCAACTTAATAAGCTTGAGCGTATTCAAAATGCCTGCATTCGGTTCATTTTCGGATTACGCAAATTCGACCATGTTTCTAGTTTTCGTTCTAAACTCAAATGGCTCCCTATCCGTCACCGCCGTAACTCTCACATACTTTCTTTACTCTTTTCTATACTTTTTAACCCTGCAACTCCCCGCTACCTCAAAGAGCGTTTCTCTTATCTTAATTCTATTAGATCCTCTCAAAAATTGCTCCTAAAAGTGCCATCTTCATCTTCCAAATTTTATAATTGCTCATTTACGTTCCAGGCCGTTCGTTTGTGGAATTCTCTCCCTCTCAACATTAAACGCGCGCAATCTATTGGTAGCTTTAAATCGCAACTTAAGGAATACTATTTATCTCTTCCTTAGGTTTTTAAGTTGACACTGTTGTTTCTTATTGTGTGTATTATATATGTATATATGTACGTATATGTATGTTTATTTTGTATTTATTTAAGTATGTATATTCATATGAATGTGCTGTGTTATCTATTTCGTCTCTTTTGTTTCTATGCACCACCTACTGCTTATTGTTTTTCTCTAGTCTCCACTACCCAAAGGTTGTCTGGAAGAAATCGCTCATTAGCGATAAGACCGCCTGTTGTTACCTCTACCTAAATTTATCTAATTGTAAAATTTGTGCTTGTAACTGTATGAGGTGTGCAATAAAGAGTATTTATTATTATTATTATTATTATTATACATATACAGGTATACCTACCTATGTCAATTACCCATGCAAATAAATCTAAATGTTATCCTATTATTAAATAAATTAATGTTATTTACTAATAGATGGAGAGCTAGCCACGTCAGATATGACACAATAATGAGAGCGACAAAACCCCTCTCGTTAGTTTACTATACTATGCTTATTTCTAGATCTGGACATCTGGCAGCTATAAAGTGGTGGAGGTCAAAAAACAAAAAACATTGCGTATTATTTTAGAAACAGAAACAGTAGGCGACAAACTATGAATTACATTATACGTCGTTTTGGATTAATTCCCCCTATCAGAAAGTTTTGATAATGATATAATCTAATTATTTATATAATTTCTTATAACACTGCATCAAAACCAGAACTCTAGGATTTATATTCTTAGAGTGGTTTACTCTAAGAATATAAATAATTAGATTATATCATTGCCAAAACTTTCTGTTTCTGTTTCCAAAATAATACGCAATGTTTTTTGTTCTAATGTTAAAATATAGGCCCTGTTCTTTATACCTGAGACAACTTCGGCAGTTATTACCTATTTTGGTAATACTATTTTCCAATTCAAAAATTTTGCCAGCCTGTGACTCTGACCTCCGCCATTAAAAGCTGCCAATATCTGCCCGGATCTAGCAATAAGGATATTGTAATCTAACCAGACGGGTTTTGTTGCTCTCATTATTGTGTCATATCTGACGTGGCCAGCTCTTAGTCCATAACTCACGTTTATATACTTTCGTGTGAATTTTGTTTTAGTACTGGAGACGGCCATACTATAAATTTATCAAAATTCCTACCCGTTGGCTTCCATTTAGCTTTGTAGAGGATATCTTGGAGATCAAGAAAACATAAATCTTAAAGGTTCTAAATGGTCGCTAGTAGGTGTGTGCGTGAATCAACTTTTAGGACACTTATTATCTTTTACGATAGAAAAACTTAGCAGACGACTTTAGAATGATACTAATTATGAAGCGTTATAATAAGACTTCCAAAACAAAACCTGGGGACAACGTGCTTTGCTACGTTACGTTACGACACAAAAATTAAAAATAAATATTTTGGTAAACTTGTACATTGAACGTTGGCTTGAATCTTAATAAACATGTACTTAGCCGAATTGTAAACAATTAATTCGTTTTGAAAAAAATACTTATATTAAAGTTGATATATTGCGTAAATTTGAAAATACACTAAAATTACATTATGTAACTTAACTTTAATCCTACCGCTCCAAATATTTTCCACACGGCATGGTGCACTTCAAATAAGCTACATAGCAAATTAAACACCCGGTAGGCGCTTAGGATTTTAAAACCATTTTGAGAAGTAATTGTTTTAATTATATTTTTAAATTTTTATTTAAAAATAAACCGGCCAAGTGCGAGTAGGTCTCGCGCACAGAGGGATCCGTACAAACCTGTAGGTATATAGGGGTAGTAACTTTAAAATTATTAAAAATGTTTTTATTATTCATATACTAAACTAAAATTTACGGTTTTCGTAATTTTTCCTTTATCTGTGCTATAAGACGTTACTTCGTACCAAATTTCAAGATTCTGACTCCACGGGAAGTACCCTGTAGGTTTTGATTCCCTTGCGAGTTTCGAAAATTTGCGGCATAAACGGCTGTACCTTTTGATTGCGTTGGCTTAGAAGTTTGATTTTTTCACAGCTCTAAGGGACAGTAGACTTGAGTATTTGATAAAAATTTCAGATTGATACCTCCATGCGTTCCTGAGAAAAAGGGTCTTGACAGACGGACGGACGGACGGACAACAAAGTGATCCTATAAGGGTTCCATTTTTTCCTTTCGAGGTACGGAACCCTAAAAATAGCAAATTACTTTAAATCCCTTACAAAATAGTACATTACTGCAGAGGCCGCCGTGAAGTGAGGGATTTAAGGACGAGATTGCGGTAGACGATTCCGGATAAAGCGAGTCCTGCAATCCCTGTTCCGGCCAAGGATTGTATAGTGCTTTTCTCAAACAATGTAAAAAAAATGTTTAAATTGCCGCCTATTTTATTTTTCAAACTTGACATTTGAAAAAGCTATTTGAGCACCATGTTTAACCGCTTATATATGGATTTTGTTTTTTCTTTTATAATTTTAATGTCGCAAGTATGCTTACAGAGAAAGTGGTCGTTGGCTCTATGTAATATTTCCTTTGTCAGTCTAATCTTAGTAAGCAAATTTAAAAAGTTAGAGCAGCGGACAATAATGTACGTTTCATAATAACTCCCTACATTACTTCTTGGCCTAGGTCAAGAAGTAATGTAAGGAGCCATAAATGAGCAACTTCATGTCTTCATTTCGTGACATTAACGCATACATTTCGGAGTATGTTTGAGAAAATGTATTTAAATGGCTCAAACACACTTGCAGACTCATACATATCATCATCATCATTAATTGTTTTATCTCGTTCATTGTTTTATGTACTTAGTCTCCAGCTACCCAAAGGTTGTCTGGAAGAGATCGCTTTTAAGCGATAAGACCGCCTGTTGTTACCTAGTTTTAATTTTGATTTTCTGTTTGTTTATTTCTACTTTATGGTGCACAATAAAGAATATCTTTATTTCATTAATTTCTTAGATTAGGTTTTTATAATATTCTTACAAAAGTAAAATATAAAAATACATCTAAAACATACAAAAACAATAAAAACATTATAAAAAACCTAACCTAGCGTGCCGCCGGCAACGGATCATGACCCAGTATTATTATTATTATATGTAATTACTATGACATATTTAATTATTGCAGATATCATAAAATCATATAATTGTGTACAATACACACACGATATCACACTTCGAAAGCCTAAAATTGGTGTATGTATGTATGTATCACTTTATTGCACATAAACAAGTAGGTATAACATAATAACAACAGTAACGTATATAAAAGATATGCACAAAGGCGAGCTTATCCCTGATAGGGATCTCTTCCAGCCAACCCATGAGGAAATGAGAAGGGTATGTTTATAAACAATGAAAGTATTGTAGCATGTAAGAGTTATTTACGCATACATGATATACTCGTAAGAAAAATATTAATTGTTCAAATATCATTATTGTTTTTCGCCTTATACACGGTGTTGCAACAGGCAGATTTTTTCAATTTGCCGCCTTTATCAAGGCCGAGATATCGTAGACAGAATCTACTTCAATGTTCATCTTCATATTTTTTTATAAAACAAAAAGTATAGAGTGGCAAAAGCGATCCCCGATTCAATTGTATGAATCATGTATAAGTGAAAGGGTTATAAATGTATAAAAAGCATTGAAAGAAATTTATTGTTTTTATTATATTGTTAAATGAAAATTTTCATACCCCTTTTTACCTTCTTATATTTATTTTTATAAAATTTTATTTATCAAACCTAGCAGCGAACTGTAGGCAGATTGGAGCTCAGAAACCAATATTCCATCCGATTTTTGGGAGGTTGCCACTGTTTAATCTGGCACTGAGACAAATGTGCAGACAGCTCCATACATTTCTGTCTCCGCAGTAATGAATACTTTTAAAAAGGTGCCCCACATACTTTAGTAAGAGTCATAAAATGAAAAATATTACATCATTTCCTTGACATGAGATATGCCAGGAGCTAGAATCTTTAAGGAAAACTTTTGAGTTCTGAAATCAGTCAAATTACTGAGAAATTTTAACGATAAAGGATAGATATGTTGTAAATTTTAAGATACATAAAGCATTTAAACCACCTTAGACGCATAATCTTGCACAAATCGACCTAGTCCATCGGTAAGCTCAATAAGGCTTATGTTGTGGGTACTACACGACGATGTATATAATATATAGACATAGATAAATACTTAAATACATAGAAAACATGCAGAACTCGGGAAATATCTGTGATAAACACACAATAATCCATGGTCTTATAATCAAAATCAGCCTCAGAAAAGGGTCTTATTTTTTACAGGTTAATAATGTTCGTTTAGTTTATTTTAAATAGTACTGTAATCATTTCGAAATGGTAGGCTCAAAAATAAATTTAGGACATTTTTTTACTAATATCGTATTATTCATTCAAGACAGTTATCTGACAGTTGTCTCCATACAAAGTAATTTACAATGTGGGCCAGCAGCTGTCAGATTACTGTCTTGAATTAGAAATATGATATTTGTCTTAAATCCAAACCGGCTACTAAAATGGACTTAAATTAGCTATGTAGGTATTATTACGTACCTTAAGGGTGGTTTCGGCGGATTAGAGTCTTCAAGACTTTTATGAGAAAATGTGTTCACGAATAGAACGCTTCCTACGAGGGTTGCTACTTATATATCCGGAAACAAAAAAACAAACAAACGTACACGGCTGAAAATGGTTTTATTGTTTTTCAAAGTATTCCCCCTGATGATCTATGCACTTTTGCATTCGCGTGAACCAATTTTTAAAGCACTTCTGCCACTCCGCCTGAGGTACCTCCATTACGTGTTGTTTGAATGCGTCGACAGCATCTTCAGCGGTCGAAAATCGTTGACCGCGTAATTTATTCTTTATATTTGGAAATAAATAAAAATCGTTGGGTGCCAAGTCAGGGCTGTACGGCGGATGACCCGTTAATTCCACATTTTGACCCTCCAAAAATAGAGTTGTTTCGCGTGACGTATGACAGCTGGCATTGTCATGATGAAGAATGATTCTTCGTCGCTGGTTAGTTTTACGAATTTGTTCAAATACTTCCGGTAAGCAAATGGTCGTGTACCACTCTGAATTAACCATTCTACGGTTTTCTAGTGGCACTGTAGCTACATGGCCATTAATACCGAAGAAGCAGGCCACCATTTGTTTCAATGTACTTTTTGCACGAGTAACTTTCGTAGGGTTCGGCTCATTTTGAAACACCCATACCGTTGATTGTTGCTTCGTTTCGGGATCGTATGCATAGATCCAGGATTCGTCACCTGTATAGATGTTATAAACGGCTTTTGAGTCACCACGGTTATATTTTTTTAACATTTTATTGCACCATTCGACGCGAGCATCTTTTTGCTCTTTTGTTAAGTTGTGGGGTATCCAACGCGAACAAATTTTTTTTACAGCCAAATAATTATGTAATATGCTATTAATGCTGGTCATAGAAATACCCAGAGTCGCCTCTATCTCGCGGTACGTAACATGTCGGTCGTCCATTATAAGTTTTCGCACAGCCTCGATATTTTGTTGTACAACGACCGATTTCGGGCGACCTGCCTTAACTTCGTCCGTAAGCATACTACGTCCACGATTGAACTCACTAAACCAGTGATACACAGTAGTTTTAGATGGGGCTTCATCACCAAAAGTTGAAGTTAGTTGATCTATGCACTGTTGTTGCGTTAAACCACGCCGAAAATCATAATAAATCATAGCACGAATATTTTCACGAGTGAGTTCCATTCTTGCTGCGAGATGACATTTAAAACCCGTCAAAAACAAAACACGAGCGTTAATAAGAAAGAAAAAATATACCGGCCAGTACTTAAAAAAGTTCAAATTTTACCATGGAGGTCAAATATGCCATTTAAGAAGATTGTAATCCCGGTTTCCGGATATATAAATAGCAGCCCTTGTACAACCCTAAAAATATGGAAGCCGATCGATAGGAAATTAGATAACTTTAACACCCGTGGCTCCAATACTTGTAGATACTAGATACCATATTTGGGTAGTGTATTTTGTTTTAAAATTATGGTTATTTATATGCTTCGTTAAGTATGTAAATTCACAGAACATTGATGAAATAACACATTGTTTTTATTCGGGCTCACTTCATTTAATTATTTAGCGTGACTTTATGGACTAAACGCTACCTTATGGACTGAACGCTACCTTATGGACTGAGAACTGGCCACGTCAGATATAATATTATAATGAGAGCAACGAAACCCGACTAGTAAGATTGCGATCCTATCCTTATCGCTAGATTCGGGCATCTGGCAGCTTTTAATGGGTGGAGGTCAGAGTTACAGATTACCAAATTTTTTCAGTTGGAAAAAAGTAATACCAAGATAGGTAAAAACTGCTGAAGTTGTCTTATTTATAGAGGACGGGGCCTATATTTTAACATTAGAACAAAAAACATTGTGTATTATTTCGGAAACAGAAACTGTAGGCGACAAACTATGAATTACATTATACGTCGTTTTGGACTATTTTCTCCCATCAGAAAGTTTTGGCAATGATATAAACTAATTATTTATACAATTTCTCATAATACCGCATCAAACCCAGAACCCTAGGATTTGTATTCTTAAAGTGGTTTGCATTATTTGACATCCACCACTTTATCCAGCCATGCCAGATATCCGGATCTAAAAATAAGCTTAGTATAGCAATCTAACGAGAGGTTTCGTCGCTCTCATTATTGTGTCATATCTGACATGGCTAGCTCTCCGTCTATTATGTTGTTATGTTCTTGGTCTCAGGTAGGTACAAGGGTAGGTATGACTCAAAAGTCCCGTTTAAATGTAAACAATAAGTTAAAAGAGCCTGGTAAGATGTCCGAATTTCAATCCGGAGGTCTCGGATTCAAACCCCGGCTCGTACCAGTTATGAAAATTATATCACATGCACTAAATATTATTTCATAATTTACCAGTCGCTTTTCGATGAAGGAAAACATCTTGAGGAAACCATATCTATTTCCAATAAGGCCTACTAGGCCAGGTTTAATTGAGCCGTGGCACAAAGCCGCTAGGAGGATGAGAAATGAAAATTGAGTTTAAGTCGGTAAACAACATTGTTTATAAGTAATATATTTGATCAGAGTACGAATCTTGAAGCAAATCAAATTATTTTGTTCAATATTTTTTGATTTGTAATTTTTAAGTAGTTACACTACTATATATAAATAGAAAATAGATGTCATATACTTCAGAAAAAGTGACCAAACCCTCCGGTGTCCGAGGCCAGATTTGAACTGGCGTCTTCAGCTTTCGCGGCTGACGTCCTGACCACTAGACCACCCGGTCACGGCGGAACTTGACAAATTTTCTCATGTATATGCAATCTCTGAATTTGAAACGGCTAGGCACCGTTGACCATACTCTAAGGGCATGCGCAGTACGTGCTTGCACCTCCTATCCGAATCTCTTACGTGATTCTGGTATAGCGAGAGAGATGGTGCTGCCATCTATGAATCTTGAAGCAAATCAAATTATTTTGTTCAATATTTTTTGATTTGTAATTTTTAAGTAGTTACACTACTATATATAAATTGAAAATAGATGTCATATACTTCAGAAAAAGTGACCAAACCCTCCGGTGTCCGAGGCCAGATTTGAACTGGCGTCTTCAGCTTTCGCGGCTGACGTCCTGACCACTAGACCACCCGGTCACGGCGGAACTTGACAAATTTTCTCATGTATATGCAATCTCTGAATTTGAAACGGCTAGGCACCGTTGACCATACTCTAAGGGCATGCGCAGTACGTGCTTGCACCTCCTATCCGAATCTCTTACGTGATTCTGGTATAGCGAGAGAGATGGTGCTGCCATCTATGAATCTTGAAGCAAATCAAATTATTTTGTTCAATATTTTTTATAGAGATTGCATATACATGAGAAAATTTGTCAAGTTCCGCCGTGACCGGGTGGTCTAGTCGTCAGGACGTCAGCCGCGAAAGCTGAAGACGCCAGTTCAAATCTGGCCTCGGACACCGGAGGGTTTGGTCACTTTTTCTGAAGTATATGACATCTATTTTCTATTTATATATAGTAGTGTAACTACTTAAAAATTACAAATCAAAAAATATTGAACAAAATAATTTGATTTGCTTCAAGATTCATAGATGGCAGCACCATCTCTCTCGCTATACCAGAATCACGTAAGAGATTCGGATAGGAGGTGCAAGCACGTACTGCGCATGCCCTTAGAGTATGGTCAACGGTGCCTAGCCGTTTCAAATTCAGAGATTGCATATACATGAGAAAATTTGTCAAGTTCCGCCGTGACTGGGTGGTCTAGTGGTCAGGACGTCAGCCGCGAAAGCTGAAGACGCCAGTTCAAATCTGGCCTCGGACACCGGAGGGTTTGGTCACTTTTTCTGAAGTATATGACATCTATTTTCAATTTATATATAGTAGTGTAACTACTTAAAAATTACAAATCAAAAAATATTGAACAAAATAATTTGATTTGCTTCAAGATTCATAGATGGCAGCACCATCTCTCTCGCTATACCAGAATCACGTAAGAGATTCGGATAGGAGGTGCAAGCACGTACTGCGCATGCCCTTAGAGTATGGTCAACGGTGCCTAGCCGTTTCAAATTCAGAGATTGCATATACATGAGAAAATTTGTCAAGTTCCGCCGTGACCGGGTGGTCTAGTGGTCAGGACGTCAGCCGCGAAAGCTGAAGACGCCAGTTCGAATCTGGCCTCGGACACCGGAGGGTTTGGTCACTTTTTCTGAAGTATATGACATCTATTTTCTATTTGTATATAGTAGTGTAACTACTTAAAAATTACAAATCAAAAAATATTGAACAAAATAATTTGATTTGCTTCAAGATTCATAGATGGCAGCACCATCTCTCTCGCTATACCAGAATCACGTAAGAGATTCGGATAGGAGGTGCAAGCACGTACTGCGCATGCCCTTAGAGTATGGTCAACGGTGCCTAGCCGTTTCAAATTCAGAGATTGCATATACATGAGAAAATTTGTCAAGTTCCACCGTGACCGGGTGGTCTAGTGGTCAGGACGTCAGCCGCGAAAGCTGAAGACGCCAGTTCAAATCTGGCCTCGGACACCGGAGGGTTTGGTCACTTTTTCTGAAGTATATGACATCTATTTTCAATTTATATATAGTAGTGTAACTACTTAAAAATTACAAATCAAAAAATATTGAACAAAATAATTTGATTTGCTTCAAGATTCATAGATGGCAGCACCATCTCTCTCGCTATACCAGAATCACGTAAGAGATTCGGATAGGAGGTGCAAGCACGTACTGCGCATGCCCTTAGAGTATGGTCAACGGTGCCTAGCCGTTTCAAATTCAGAGATTGCATATACATGAGAAAATTTGTCAAGTTCCGCCGTGACCGGGTGGTCTAGTGGTCAGGACGTCAGCCGCGAAAGCTGAAGACGCCAGTTCAAATCTGGCCTCGGACACCGGAGGGTTTGGTCACTTTTTCTGAAGTATATGACATCTATTTTCAATTTATATATAGTAGTGTCCATCCAATTTAAGAGTCAAACTCTTGTCGGTGTAGCTGACGGAGCGTGTAGCTCTCTCCATCTGTTTCTATCCAGAGCCGCCTCCTTGACCTCCCTATACGATGTGACGGCTATCTTCTCTTTGATTTGGTTAATATAACTTATTCTCGGTCTTCCTCTTCCTCGCTTGCCTTCAACCTTGCCTTCTATGATGTTCTTTATAAACGCGTCATGCCGTATAAGGTGACCAATCATTTTCCCCCTTCTACTCTCTATCGTGTTCAATAATCTCCTTTTTTCTCCTACTCTTTTCAATACCTCTTCGTTCGTAACATGTTCTATCCAACTAATTTTTTCCATCCTTCGCCAGCACCACATTTCAAATGCCTCCAATGTTTCTCTGTCTCTCTGTGTCATGGTCCACGTCTCACACCCATATAATGCTATTCTCCAAATAAAAGTTTAATAAATTTCTTCTTTGTCCTCTTTGATATGTTGGTGGTAAGAATATACTTTTTGTTGTTGAAAGCCTGTTTTGCCAAACTTATTCTTATTTTAATATCTGGTGTACACCTTGAATCTGCCGTAATTACACTACCAAGATATTTAAAACTATTAACATTTTGAAGTGAAATGTGGTCTATATTTATAATTGTTTCGGCTTGAAATCCTGCTTTAGACGTGGACAGTATTTTAGTTTTATTGGTATTAATTTTGAGAGAGAATTCTTGAAAAACAGTGTGCATGGTATTGAAAAGAAGTTGTAGATCCTGCGGTGTTTCTGCGACTGCTGCTATGTCGTCAGCGAACCTAACGAACTTGACAGTTTCACCGTTGAACTTAACACCTACATCTGTCATCTCCCAGACTTTCCTTATAGCCGACTCTATGAAAACATTGAATATGAGTGGGGAGAGTGGACATCCCTGTCTAACACCTTGGCGAATTTTAGCATGTACTCTTTCTGTTCCTATTTCTATGATAGTTTCTTGGTCCTTGTAAAGTTCGCAGATTATTCGCCTATCTCTATAATCCAACCCTACGTCTTTCAATACTTTCATCATGCCTAACCAATCAACCTTGTCGAAAGCTTTTTCCAAATCCACAAAAGCTATATAGTAGTGTAACTACTTAAAAATTACAAATCAAAAAATATTGAACAAAATAATTTGATTTGCTTCAAGATTCATAGATGGCAGCACCATCTCTCTCGCTATACCAGAATCACGTTAGAGATTCGGATAGGAGGTGCAAGCACGTACTGCGCATGCCCTTAGAGTATGGTCAACGGTGCCTAGCCGTTTCAAATTCAGAGATTGCATATACATGAGAAAATTTGTCAAGTTCCGCCGTGACCGGGTGGTCTAGTGGTCAGGACGTCAGCCGCGAAAGCTGAAGACGCCAGTTCAAATCTGGCCTCGGACACCGGAGGGTTTGGTCACTTTTTCTGAAGTATATGACATCTATTTTCAATTTATATATAGTAGTGTAACTACTTAAAAATTACAAATCAAAAAATATTGAACAAAATAATTTGATTTGCTTCAAGATTCATAGATGGCAGCACCATCTCTCTCGCTATACCAGAATCACGTAAGAGATTCGGATAGGAGGTGCAAGCACGTATTGCGCATGCCCTTAGAGTATGGTCAACGGTGCCTAGCCGTTTCAAATTCAGAGATTGCATATACATGAGAAAATTTGTCAAGTTCCGCCGTGACCGGGTGGTCTAGTGGTCAGGACGTCAGCCGCGAAAGCTGAAGACGCCAGTTCAAATCTGGCCTCGGACACCGGCGGGTTTGGTCACTTTTTCTGAAGTATATGACATCTATTTTCAATTTATATATAGTAGTGTAACTACTTAAAAATTACAAATCAAAAAATATTGAACAAAATAATTTGATTTGCTTCAAGATTCATAGATGGCAGCACCATCTCTCTCGCTATACCAGAATCACGTAAGAGATTCGGATAGGAGGTGCAAGCACGTACTGCGCATGCCCTTAGAGTATGGTCAACGGTGCCTAGCCGTTTCAAATTCAGAGATTGCATATACATGAGAAAATTTGTCAAGTTCCGCCGTGACCGGGTGGTCTAGTGGTCAGGACGTCAGCCGCGAAAGCTGAAGACGCCAGTTCAAATCTGGCCTCGGACACCGGAGGGTTTGGTTACTTTTTCTGAAGTATATGAAATCTATTTTCAATTGATCAGAGTTCATTTGTGCAACGATAGATAAACGTAAAGAAAACATATAGAAGGTTCCGGCACACAATCTGCTTAGAAATCGCCAAGAGGCAAACGTAGGTTGGATCCTCCCGTGCTAACAATGGCAGCGCTCTGTTGGGTAGGAGTTGGATGCTGTTCAGATGATGTGTTGAAGTGACATTAGTATCGAAGCTCGAATCGAGAGGCGTATCATGAACTCGCAATGGCCCTTTGTAACTCTGGGGTCCCATAACATAACGTGTATACGACATCGACAACAGATGAATGCGCGTATCAATTTATACCTATAGTCTGCAGACGGAGTCTTTCGACGTTCTTCATAGGTATAGGTACGCATGAGAAATCGCCAAGAGGCAAACGTAGGTTGGATCCTCCCGTGCTAACAATGGCAGCGCTCTGTTGGGTACATAAAGCTCTATAAATGGAGTACGCTTCGCCTCATCTTTCCAAACAAAAAAGTCTGCCAAAATCTGAGGGGGGCGAGGTAGCACGCATGTGAAGTTTTCAAGTCAAAGGTACATCATTGTCGGTTGTTAATACAGTTTATTTCTAAATGATTTTTTATGGCAGCAACGCTTTATTGACAACCGACAAAGATGTACCTTTGACTTGAAAACACCAAACATATTTGACATATTATTTTTATACTTAATAACACTAAATGGAGCAATAGATAGTCGACTGTACATATGTTAACATATGGTTCATTATTGGATGCAGTCTTTGGAAATGTCAAACAAAAAAGCCAAGGATCATTTTTGATTGTATTTTCAAACAAAATATAGAAGACAGCAATCCTTAAGCGCATTAAATATGGAGAAGTGTCAAACGTCAAATAGTTACTGCCCGTCAGAAAGAAAACGATTGTCTTTGAATCGATTCTGTAAACGAAGCTTGATTTTCGATTTAGGTTAAATCTTTTATTACGAAAGTAATGGTTAATAAAGTAAAACTGTACTTACATCTGAAATGGTATTTCATCTTTTTGTAAACTAGATGAAATATAACATTTTTTTACATCCAAAAACAGCGCATAAGGGCATTTTCACGGAGCTTGTTATCCATCGACAGCGATGACGAAAATGGCGTGGCATCGATTATTGAAATAGTTTTTATAGATGTACTAGATTTTCCGCCAATACTTTTGACAGAGGGGAAATGATACTCAGGGCCTCTCCTGGTTTAGAACTCTCTGGTTGGGTAGGAGTTGGATGCTGTTCAGATGATGTGTTGAAGTGACATTAGTATCGAAGCTCGAATCGAGAGGCGTATCATGAACTCGCAATGGCCCTTTGTAACTCTGGGGTCCCATAACATAACGTGTATACAACAGATGAATGCGCGTATCAATTTATACCTATAGTCTGCAGACGGAGTCTTTCGACGTTCTTCATAGGTATAGGTACGCATGCGTTGTGCCAATGCCCATGACCAAAAAAACTGACTTGATTGCTCTCCTCGCCAGATTACCGTATATTGCATTAAATATTTGATTATATCTTTTGTATAAGTTAAAGAATCAAGTCTTCTCATATAAAGTAAATAGAGATTGGAGTTATAATAATATTGTCTTTCAAGTATTTTGACGTTAAAAGTCATGTTAATATGTCGTAATATTATGACCAGCGTAATAAAAATAAAGTCCAGTGATTAAAAAACCGGCCAAGAGCGTGTCGGGCCACGCTCAGTGTAGGGTTCCGTAGTTTTCTGTCCGTCACAGTAACTGTCCCCACTTAAGAGTTTTTGAAAGCACGTCATTTCATTGTGATTTTGTAGAAATTACAGGTACAATAAACACCTGCTTGTACGGTTAAAACAAACTTAGTTCAGAAATTATTTTGTAATTTTTTTTCAAAAACTGTTCAACCTATCAAGTTTAAAATAATTTTCCTTGAAAGTTTTTATAAAGTTCTACTTTTGAGATTTTTTTCATATTTTTAAAACTTATGGTTCAAAAGTTAGAGGGGGGGGGACACATTTTTTTTTACTTCTGGAGCGATTATTTCCGAAAATATTTACATTATCAAAAAATGATTTTAGTAAACCCCTATTCATTTTTAAATACCTATCCAACAATATATCACACGTTAGGGTTGAAATGAAAAAAAAAAATCACTCCCCACTTTACGTATAGGGGAGGTACCCTAAAAAAACATTTTTCTCCACTTTTTATTTTACCACTTTGTCGGCGTGATTAATATACATACTAGTACCAAATTTCAGCTTTCTAGTGCTAACGGTTACTGAGATTATCGGGTTACTGGGATTATACTGAGACGGACAGACATGGCGAAACTATAAGGGTTCCTAGTTGACTACGGAACCCTAAAAATGAATCCAAAAACTCTTTTAATTTTGAACAGGTTTTCAAGCAATTAATTATGAGGATTCCATAGAAAATTGTCTTTTATTCAATCTTTAGTTGTATTTTTGCATCATTACGACGTGTAAATATAAAAAATCGAATTTAATAGGATTCACGGTCACTAAATATTTTCCCTACTATTTTGAATACAATCTAGCTACTAGTATCCTATTTTGTGTACGTATACGATTTTCTGTCAAAATAAATGCCAAAATGAAACGTCATGGCTGCTCATCCAACAAGACGTCCGCCTGCGACGAGGCCCGTTGGGCATCTGAGTCACAATGACAATTTGACTGATATGGCGAATGTATGGGAATTTTTCAAAAGTTTCTATTTACGTTTCAATTTCTTTGTTGTCTTTATGATGAAAAATATGAAAATGCCCTGATGCACTAGTCTAGTTATCTGGCTTTCAAAATAACATAATCATTGAACCACTGTCGAAGACAAAATTGTATTGCGACGTGTTCTAACGGAACGCCATTTTTTGATTTTTTGGTACTTTTGGAGTCGGTTTATAGATAATCAAAGCTTATAAAAAATAAAATATCAATTGGAGCCTCTGCACGGCTTCTTTATGAATACGTGGACATTGATATTATTGCGAATACGTAGCATTAACTATACAAATTCCTTGTTCTAAGTGAGGTCTAAAACGATGTTGTCATATATCCGCCCCTTAATCATAAAACGTTAAAACAAAACCTCGATGTCATTTTTAAACGCCTATCGATTGAAGTGCAACATGTTCTTATTTTGTTTTTTCTTTAGTTACATGAATGGAGCGCCCCCGCAATTTATTTTTCTGCAATTTAACTACATAACTAAACAGCGACATGCAAAATACACCTTATTTCAAAATTTTATTAAGATACGTCTTATACACCGTGTCCAAAAAGTTCGAATACACTTTGGAGATCTTATAACTTTTTTGTACGAATAGTTATTGTAGTGAAATCTGTATTTTATTAAAGCTATACTAATATACCAAATATGCTGCAAATATTTTGGACTAACTCCACCTCTTACCTATTTTACTAGCTGACTACATTTTTCAACTCAATCTCACGCGGCACGCACCGCTTTCAAGGTTATTTCGTCCCAAATATGCTCGATATCTTTTTTTTCACTGTCCATGTTTGCTATTTTATAATAATTTGACCTACAAGTGCCTACAAGGCTTGTAAAAACATACCAAATCAATGTAATAAACGCAAATCTGGAGAATGGAGTGGCCGTTTACTTTCGGCAATATAATCATCGAAATTAGCTTTTCTCAAAGCTTGAACAACGTTTGGACTGTTTTGAGCACAATTTTGTGAGAAAATAATTTAATTTTTATTCCTAAACACAGTTTTCAAATTTTCAGGAGCATTTTTCGACGAAAACCTCTGATTTATAATTTTCATTATTAATGTGCGACTTTATCGGTAAATATAACGAAATTTGGCCCCACATATTTAACTGAACCCCACACTACCACCAATAGTTACCTCTGGAGTCTGGGAACATTAACCTCATGGTTTAGGCTGTTTTTTATACTTGCTGCTCACAAACGAACGTTTTGAGCATTGTAAGGCTATTTTAATTCAATGAGTTTCTCGTCAGAAAATCAACTCCTTCCTGCGTGCCAGGAATGTATTGAGTTGGATTATGTACTCTAATTTTCTAGATTGCTACGGAAAAACGATGAACTTCAGGTTTATTGTAGCTATGATATCCAGGATCCACCTCCAAAATACCACGTAAGGATATCCTCAAAATTTTCAGATCGGCAGTTGATTTTTGGATAAAGCGGCTTTTGTCCTCTAAACTCGCACTCTCACGATATTTAGTATTTTAATGGTTCTAGCTGCGTAGCTGACCAGATTTTTTCCTGTCTTCTAAAGAGGAGCTATTTTAAGACCTTCTCATTGTTGTGTAAACGAGATTGCGTTTGATTCCAAAAAGTTTTACCGCCTTGAAAAAACACCTTTGCAGTCGCCATTACGAAATTTTGTACTAAATTGTTAATCGAAAGTACTTCATTGAAGAGTGAAGACAAATTTCAAGTCCTTGGCGTTTTTTACTATTACATTATGTTCAAGTTAACTTATTCTTTAGATTAATATAATAAATGGATGGCCTGCAGCCTGTATGCCTTCAGGGTCAACGCAAAAATATGTGTATTCGAACTTATTGGACAGGGTGTAGTTTCCGAGTAAAATGGCTGTGACATACAGATGGACGGACGGACATGACGAAACTATAAGGATTCCAATTTTGCCTTTTTGGCTACGGAACCCTATCAATAACCAAAATTTAATGATTAATTTGAATATTTAACACGGGAGAAAAACGAGTATTTATGAAGTTCATCACATGATATGCGTGGAAGAGGGGCTCGGGGGCGGATCCCCTCGCATAAAGAAATAACACACTTAACGATGTCTATTCATACCAAAAATGGTCAGGTCCAATGTTTAAGACGGGAGAAAAAATAGTAATTATAAAGGTAACTACGCGACAAGCGTGAGTGGGGGTTCGGGGGCGGAACCCCCCCGTACAAAGAAAGAAAACACTGAACGTTTTCTATTCATAACAAAAATAGTTAGAGTGAATGTTTAAGACGAGAGCAAAAAAGTCACAGTTCCTTAGTTTAAGCCGTTAAAGGACAAAGCTATTGGTTGGTTTTCGCACGTTTCCTCTCATATCCGCCTCAATGAAAATGCTACCTTATCGGGCTTTCAATCTACTGCTACTACCGCAGAGGCATTTTCTACTAATGCGCTTCGGACGTTCGGCTCTCCAGCGAAGCTTGCCTTCAGCTCGGCAGATCTTATTAGTCGAAATTATTCGGTCTCAAAAATAAGAAGGATGATGATACAACCCACAGAACTAGGATGAAGAGTTAGGAGGAGACTTAAAAAAACGACCTTCTGGTCAGACCGAGCCTCCATATATGTATGAAACGGTAATTTCTTTTCATTCAAACCCGGCCGGCAATAGCTATTTTTGTGTGATTGTTACTCAGCCAGGCAGAGTTTAATTTACGATTTTACTGTTTCACAGTAATATTTTTTTATTCGATATGATTGGTTATCTGCTTTACAAATTAACTTCATAATTACCTATTGTCTGCCTTTTGTCGATTCAGTTTTTGGAAATTTATCAAATTGGCAGAGCCGAATCTATATTCGTGGTCAATAGAAAAATAAAATAAGGTAAATAAATATCGCTGCATTTCTATTTTCTAGGCAAAAACAGGATTTGACACATGGCAAAATATTTTTGAAGAACCTCGTATTGTCTGAAATATAAGTAATTAACGTCTATTTTAAATACTAAAATGAATTTAAATAACAAGTTTATGTATAAATCTTAAGAATGAAACAATGGTTGTTCTTTAAAAGTGCGTGAATGCGAAACGATGAAGATAAATGGGTTTGCTTACATTATTTGAATTTTCTATCGACCCCGAATTTACTCAATTTTAGCTATTCTCGCGAGGTCTACAGCTCACAGAGCCACTAGTTTAGGTAAATTCAAAAGCTTTTATTGAAAATAAACAATAATATGGATAATGTACAAAAAGCTTTAAAAATTATTCGGTAGGTTCTAGGTATGTACCAGTCATCACACCACTGTTCTCATCAATGTAGCTAGAGCATTGAAAAGACACAAAACTGAAATCGTGGGGCGCTTGAATCTTTTATCAACGGACAACGCCTAATATCATTATAATATATATGAACTTAGGTTAGGTACGTTACGCTATTAGTGGTGTGATGAGTGGTACCTAGGACCTATCGATTATTTTAGCCTTGAGTACATTACCTGCATCATTATTATCATGATTTTCAATTAAACCGTTTAATATACGATTTTCAATAAATAAATTTAACTACTATTGGAAACGGGGTGTTTACCTAACACAAATATACATGGTAAATACCATACCTATAATATTATTTTAATAGTATCTTGTCAAAACAGAAAAAAATTATTTTACTTATTTTATTTATGGCCTGGATACGAGACTTTCAAGCCAAATCTTTATTGAATAACTCTGCACTATAATGTGTTACAAATATAACAATTGTTTTCTCCACTTCCCACAAAAGTAGGAACATTCATATATTTTTTGCAAATACGGTTAGAGTTACCACAAAACTTTCAATAAAGGAATTATTCTTCAAGAAAATCTCTACAATTCTTGCCTTTGAAGTATGTTGCTAAGACTTCTTCGCGAAAATTTTAACCCCCCCCCCCCCCTCTTTTTACCGCACCATAAATGTAGGTGGCTCTGCTTCCTAAACTGGCCTATGGGTCCTAAGTCTCACTATGCAAAAGGTAATCCCATCATCACTAAAATCCGTATAATGCCCTTTGTTGTCGTGTGCACCACCGACTAATACTCCGCTTAGCGCGTCATTTCTTTGAAACCTAAGCTGCCAAAAAGAAGGGGTGCGGGCGGGAACTCACAATACTAGACAGGGAACGCACCATTGTTCCGTGGGGCGTAAGAGAGAGTCAGACATTAATGGTTGCCATGGAGACGTATTAAGTTTACTGTCACTTACAAAATATTAGTGTCTCACTATAGAGTGAAATTACTTCGAGCGTGGCAGCGGGGCAGTCTATGACATAACATAACATAACATAACATAAATACCTACTCTTTATTGCAAACCTCAAAATAAAGAAACACGTATAATACAAGTTACAAACAGAATAATCAGAGGTAAAACAATTGGCGGTCTTATCAACACATACACCCGCGGCGCGGCGTTAGCGGTAACAATGATGTAATTTTACCATACTTCGTTTTTTAGGGTTCCGTAGTCCCCTTATATCAAATAAAGGAACCCTTATAGTTTCGCCATGTCCGCCTGTCCGTCCCCGGTTTTGCTCCGTCAGTCAGATAGTACTATAAAACTCAAGTTTGGTATCATTACGTATTTTAATCCTGCATTGAATATTGATTAAATTTCATAGGAGAGGGATGGCATTTAGGCATATCGTTTTACACATCATACAAAAATCAAATTCCATCCGATTTCAATGATTGTAAGTGCGTTTTTCCTAAGTTCTCCACCACCGATCGAAAAATTCACCTTGCGTCCGGCTTCCAACTCTGATGATTCGATAACCGCCCGGCCTGGGTGTATGGCAATTTGTTTCTGGTATCTATATATGTTGAAGAACAAGAATGCTAATTGTCAAGCAGTTGCCTGAAATTTTTTCCTTCGTTCTCGTACAGGGCGCCAGTCCAACCAGGAGGGATGGCATTAACATTTTGTTAATAACCAGCGTACATTCTTTCAGGCAACCGCTGTTTCAATCGGTTGCCTGGATGGGAGTGTGGGAGGCTTTTTCCGCCCCAGTCCATGTTAGGTCAGTTCGGGTTGCACAGGGCGGCTCCTCATCACGTCGGGAGCCTAAATACCGCGAGCCATCCGGTTGCCTCGCGGTCACTGAAACTACGCGTCATTGCTCTGAATATTATATTTTACACAAACAATTGAAAAAGGAACATAAATAACGATTGAAAGAACTACCGTGGGTTCTGAAAATTATAAAATAAAAATTTATTTAATAATTTTAAACAAAAAGGAACCGACTTCACTTAGCCTCCACCTCTCCAAAAGCAAATGTTCGAGCTGCTATAAAAATACTCAAATCACTATGGTGTGCCTATATTAGTTGAAGAGTTCCCTCGATTTCTCCAGGATCCCATCATCAGATTCTGACTAGGTTACAATGGGACCAACTGTAATAGTACATTACTGCAGAGACCAGTAAGTAAGCTTTCCTGGCTGAGTATTTAGTAGCCGTCCGAGTCGAAGACGAGGACGGCTACAATACGAAGCCAGGTAAGCTGATTACGATCGAAGCATGTATAGTGCTTTTCTCAAACATGTAAGGAAATAAAATTACTTGTTTAGTGCTTCAGTTACTGGCTGAGTGATTTAATGTTGTATGAAAATCCTTTACGTACGTCGCGCTGAACCTGCCTTGGAATAGAGTCCCTACTGGTCTCTAATTACTAACGTAACAGGAACATTTCCGAGCATGTTTGAGAAAAGTAATAAATACTCTTTCAAAGAAATAAATTATTTTCCAAATCGGTCCGGCCGTCTTGGAATAATCGGTGAACATACATAAAAAATAAAATAGAAATAGCAAAAGCAAAGATCTCAACGAAAATTGAGAACCACCTCCTTCGAAATCTTGTAGTCGGATCAAAACAAAACAGTTACAAATAAAATTAATATAAAGCGCTCTATCTACGAGTATATATAGTTATTTTGTGTCTTTTTGAGGACCATAGCTGCCTCCGCCACCGCCGCGCCTACTAGACTAAGAGCTGGCTACGTCAGCTATGACACAATAATGAGAGCAACAAAACCTGTCTGGTTAGATTGCTATACTATCCTTATTGCTAGATCCGGGCATCTGACAGCTTTTAATGAGAGGTCAGAGTGACAGATGAGCAAATTTTTTAAAGTAGAAAAAAAAAAATACCAAAATAGGTAAAAACTGCCGAAGTTGTGTCATTTTTAGGACAGGGCCTATATTTTTAGATTTGGACAACATTTCGTATTAATACGATGTATAATGTAATAATGAATTACATTATACATCGTATGGCATTACTTTCCCCCAACAGAAACTTTTGCTATGATATAATCTAATTATTTACATAAATTCTCATAAAATTTCATCATACCCAGATCTCCAGGATTTGTTTTCTTGAAGTGGTTTGCATTCTTTGACCTTCACAGGTCACACTTTACAGCTTCCAGATGTCGAGATCTAGAAATAAGCATAATATAGCAAACTGACTAGAGGGATTTCGTTGCTCTCATTATTGTGTCATATCATATCTAACGTGGCCAGCTCTCCGTCTATACTTTGTGTAGTCTTAATTCAGTCATCGTAGGTTTTTAATAGAAAATATATCTATATATCACTCCGAGTGGTTAGTGACATTTACCGCCTGCGCGCGCAGCGGCAAATCACACATAAGGCCCAGTATTCAGAGCAATGACGCGTAGTTTCAGTGATCATGAGGCAACCGGATGGCTCGCGGTATTTAAGCTCCTGAAGTGATGAGGAACCGCCCTGTGTAACCCGAACTGACCCAATTTGGACTGGAGCGGAAATAGAGGGGGGGGTGCAAAATTTTTTTTTATCGTGAGGCAACCGATTGAAACAGTGGTTGCCTGAAAGAATGTACCCTGGTTATGTAACAAAATTTTAATGCCATCCCTTCTGGTTGGACTGGTTCCCTGGACGATAGCGAAGAAAAATTAAAAAAAAATTGTCAGGCAACCGCTAGAAAATTAGCATGCTTGTTCTTCACCACATACAGATACCGGAAACAAATTGCCATCCGCCCAACTTGGACTGGAGCGGAATTAGACGGGGGGTACAAAAAAATATTTTTATCGCGAGGCAACCGATTGAAACAGCGGTTGCCTGAAAGTATGTACCCTGGTTATATAACAATATTTAAATGTCATCCCTCCTGGATGGACTGGTGCCCTGTACGAATGCAAAGAAAAAAATAAATAAAAAAATTGTCCGGCAACCGCTTGAAACTAAGCATGCTTGTTCGTCATCACATACAGACACCGGAAATAAATTGCCATCCGCCCAGGCTGGGCAGTTATCGAACCATCAGAGTTGGAAGCCGGATGCAAGGTGAATTGTTCTATAGGTGGAGGAGAACTTAGAAAAAACGCACTTACAATCATCGAAATTGGATGGCATTTGTTTTTTAAATTTAGTATGATGTAGCAAACGATATGACTAAATGCCATCCCTCTCCTATGAAATTTCATCCCTCTGTGGCCACCCCTACAAACGATAAATTCGTCAAATTTGAATACGCGCAATAAAATGTTTTGCAATCAATTGCCACAGAGGGATGAAATTTCATAGGAGAGGGATGGCATTTGGGCATATCGTTTTCCAGATCATACAAAACTCATAAAACAAATGCCATCCGATTTTAATGATTATAAGTGCGTTTTTCCTAAGTTCACCTCCACCGATCGAAAAATTCACGTTGCGTCCGGCTTCCAACTCTGATGGTTCGATAACTGCCCTGCCTGGGCGGATGGCAATTTGTTTCCGGTGTCTGTATGTGATGACTAACAAGCATGCTTATTTTCAAGCGGTTGCCTGACAATTTTTTTTTCTTTGCATTCGTACAGGGAACCAGTCCATCCAGGAGGGATGGCATTTAAATTTTGTTATATAACCAGGGTACATACTTTCAGGCAACCGCTGTTTCAATCAGTTGCCTCGCGATAAAAATATTTTTTTGCACCCCCCGTCTAATTCCGCTCCAGTCCAAGTTGGGTCAGTTCAGGTTGCACAGGGCTGTTCCTCATCACTACAGGAGCTTAAATACCGCGAGCTATCCGGTTGCCTCGCGGTCATTGAAACTACGCGTCATTGCTTTAACTACAAGAGAAGACGAAAAATTGTGTACGGTAATAAATATGGTCCCAGATCGCTTGTTTATGGGTCTGGGCAAGAACACAAATGGCCGTGGTTTGAGGCGTTCTTATTTTGACGCCCTCTGTGCGTAATGCAGCGGCCTATACAGGGTATAACAAAAATACTGGTGTTCCGTTTAAGGGCATAATTGGTATCATATTGCGACTAAAAAAAAGGAGGGAAAACATTTTTTCGACGCAAAAAAATACTTTTGTATGGGACACATCATCTCAGCCGGCCAACTCTCCATACAAAACGCGAAAAACTTTTTTCTTAGTTTTTTCTATTTAGCTTACGATACCAATTTTTTTTTATTGGAAAACCAACAGCACATACAACAGATATAGAAATTGGAAGCCAATTATAGGTTCTCACAGATAGAAATCTTATAGAAATTGACTTTACTAAATATTAATATAGTGTACAAAAATGCGTAGACTTAGCAAGTACATACATCATTAATAGAAAGAAAAACAAACAATTACAGAAAAAAGTAATGAAGACAATCGTGAAAAATCGTGAAAAACTAATTAGCATGGGCACGCTCACTCAAAGAATTTACGTGTTACTCCGTATAGATTGTGTATTTATATTATTCCCTTAAACGGATCACCAGTATTTTTACAAAAAAGTTATTCAAATTGATATAATACCAGAACAGGCAGCCAAATATACAATTTTAGTACGTTAAGTTTAGCGTCTACGTCAGTAACATAAATTAAAATTGCATCTGGTTGACAATGAAAATATTGTAATCCAACAATTGTTTAAATAAAAGGCAATTAACAAAGAAATTGCGGCTCGAATAACTTCTACCGATTTGTTCTGTGAAGTAAAGACGATGATATGATGATGATTTTTTTTTCACCACGACGGTGGCAAACAAGCTTACGGCCCGCCTGATGGTAAGCAGCTACCGTAACCTATGGACGCCTGCAAGTCCAAAGGAGTCACATGCGCGTTGCCGACCCTTTACAAAACGGAAGATTCACTGTGTTGATGGCTAAAGGAACAAGAAGGTCCGTCATCGTCAACACACTGGGTCCTCTTTGAGCTCTTTGGCAACCTTACTCACCAGCAGGAACACAACACCATGAGTAGGGTCTAGTGCTATTTGGCTGTGGTTTTCTGTAAGGTGGAGGTAATTCCCCAGTCGGACTCTGCTCCAGATTTGAGCGAGATGACATTTGCTGAACGTGCCCCACTTAGCGAGATGTCATTCGCAGTGCTCATACCTCTCTTTTTGGCGTAGTTTAAGAACATACCTAAGTCGGGACGTAGTTTAAGGACATACCCCGGGCCCAATGATATCCTGTTGTCCTTCAACAGGTTCTCAGAAGGGATTTCCATTGGTCACGGTCCTGTGCGGCCTCCTCCAACTCCAAGGCCAGTTGATGCAGCCTCCTTCTCAACTGTACGCGTCCAGGTGGTACGAGGACGACCTTGCCCCTTTTTCCAGGGACTTGCCAAGTCAGCCCTTGCTTGGGTAGGTGGTTATTTGGCCTTTACAAAACATGTCCAATCCAGCGCCACTTCCTCAAAAGACGATGATATAGGTACATTAAATACTAGGTGATCTGGAGGTATTAAGAATGAATGTGAAAGGATGTAGGAGAAGACGCAAACCTAGGAAAAGGTGGATGGACTGTGTGAGAGATGATATGAAAAGAAAGGATGTGAGTGATGAGATGACGGATGATAGAGATGTGTGGAAGAAAAAGACATGCTGCGCCGACCCCAAGTAAATGGGACAAGGGCAAGAGGATGATGAAATACTAGGTGATCTGTGAGCTGTATACCTGCCATACCCGACCCTCAAAGCCCTTCTTTTTTTTACCTGACTGCTGAAAGAAAGGAGGGTTATGTCTTCAGAGCTTGACGGATTTCAACTTATGAGATGTCTTTAGATTTGTCTGAGTTGTGGGAGTGACATAGGGTACATCGTTTTCAGGAATTCCCACGGGAACGAGAATTATACGGGAAATACTGATCTCGAATACTACTTAAGTCTTAGGCATCCGATTTCCTGTTTCAGTGCAGAAGTATATTAGATCTTACTCAAATATATACTAAATTGCTTTACAAAAATCAAGGATCAGTTTTGGGTTAGAAACCCATATTCACAAATGTTGGGAAGACCCGTGATTTCAATAAATAAAACGAACAATTTAATTTCAATTGATAGATTTAATTTTGACATTAAGTTGCTTCACCACAGCATGACCATGAAGGTCTATAGAGGGGAGTTAATTCTTACACTTTTCCCTAACTACTGTAAAGTTCTACCTTATTAACGAGCGAAAAGGTCGTTCCTACCTATACTTCGTTTGTTTTGAGATTAGAAAAACTTTGACAGAACGATGTACTGGGTTCTTTATTAGGCAAGATACATGTCACAACTATCAAAGTGCCTACGCCGTCATTAAACATACTTAAATATATTTGTATTTATAGTAAAGCCATGCTTTCGTATTTGTAAATGTTATATTAAGTATTTAACAATATTTTGATAATAGTTATATGCACGAAATATTTTATACTAGCTGTGCCCGCGGCTCCGCCCGCGTGGAATTCGGTCTTTGTCAGTAAGCGGCTAATTCACCCCTAATATCTCTCCCTCCCCCTGGAGGCGGAACTTGAAGGTCTTGAAGTAAAGTTGACAGATGGATACGCTAGAGGACAGTAGTCCAGATAAAATATTTTACAATTACGACTAAATAAAAGTACACTCAAAAATCAATACTTTTTTTCGTCCCTTTAAAAAATTTTTACATGATTTAAACGACATAGAATAGTAGGTGTAAGAACAGGCGCGGTTGCAGCTTAAAATGGGGGAGGGGGTAACCATTTGACGGGTACGATTGGGGGGGGGGGGGGGGTCATGTCCCCATTTAAATTTGTTGATATCCGTACCCCCACTTCTAAACTTAGAGTTAATTTGGCAAAATCCTTCCTAAGTGGATTATTCATGTCACAACGTATTAATTTCAGCACCATCTGTTAGTCAAGCAACCCTGCTTAACTCGTTAGTCTTAGGACATATTTGGAAAAAAGTTTGCACCTCCTTCCTAAGTTGCGCCATAAGATTCAGGTGCTATAGCCTACCTATACCTGGCCGGGGACTATCTTGACAATTGGAATTAGTAATCCTTAAGAGGTGACTTCTGGGATAACAATGCAAAAAAAACCAGCCAAGAGCATGTCGGGCCATGTTCAGTGTAGGGTTCTGTAATTGCCGCCATGTTAAAAAAACCGGCCAAGTGCGTATCGGACCACGCATAGGAGGGTTCCGCACTTTCAATGGAATAAGAACCAAACTAATACCAAAAGGTCGTATCTGATGCCTATGGAAGAAGTTTTTTGGAGATAACTCAAAAATGGCTGAACCGATAATGTTCAAAACAATTTTCGTAGAAAGTATATGATAAGGCGCATCTCTTCAAATATTTTCATATTTTTTGAACTTACGGTTCAACACGGGGCTACACAACTTTTCTGACTTTCGAAGCGATTATTTCAGAAAATATTCACTTAAAATAGATGTCATATACTTCAGAAAAAGTGACCAAACCCTCCGGTGTCCGAGGCCAGATTGAACTGGCGTCTTCAGCTTTCGCGGCTGACCACTAGACCACCCGGTCACGGCGGAACTTGACAAATTTTCTCATGTATATGCAATCTCTGAATTTGAAACGGCTAGGCGCCGTTGACCATACTCTAAGGTCATGCGCAGTACGTGCTTGCACCTCCTATCCGAATCTCTTACGTGATTCTGGTATAGCGGGAGAGCAATTTAAAAAAATTGCAAATCAAAAAATATTGAACAAAATAATTTGATTTGCTTCAAGATTCATAGATGGCAGCACCATCTCTCAGCTACTTAGCTGCATACAAAATACACCTTATGTGTAAATTTTATTCAGATACGTCGCATAGTTTCCGAGTAAAATGCCTGTGATATACGGACGGACAGACAGACAGACAGACATGACAAATCCATAAGGGTTCCGTTTTTTGCCATTTGGCTACGGAACCCTAAAAACATCCGTTAACGTAAAAGGTCGTTTATTGAGAGATATTTGGCGGCGCTTCCGTCATAAACTAATAATTGCGTGGTGGGTTAATTGTTTGGCGTTGTAATTCTACTATCCGGCACTTACGTCCTTTCACTATGCGTTTTTGATTGACAACTCAAAAACAGCTGAACCGATTTTATTTAGTATAGTTTTTATTGAAAGTATTATTTCATGGCTTCACTTCCATTAGTTTTTTAAAATTTTTTGGACCTACGGTTCAAAAGTAAGATGGGGGGGGGCGCCCTTTTGAAGATGAAACTATCCTTTGTCCTTTCTCGAGACCCATACTATCTCTATACCAAATTTCATCTAAATCAGTTCAGCGGTAAAAAATTCCTCATACCAACTTCCAACCCCCTTTTCACCCCCAAGCACAAGGGTTTGAAAACTATCCTACTCGTATAACGTTTCTCGGGACTCAAATTACCTCCATACTAATTTATATCTAAATCGTTTCAACGGTTAAAAATTCAACCCCCTTTTCACCTCCACCAGGGTTGATTTTCGAGATTAAAACTATATATTATCCTTTCCCAGGACTCAAACTATCTCTATACAAAATTTAATCAATATCCGTTCAGCCGTTTTCACGTGATGCGCGGTCAAATAAACAGACAAACAGATAAACAGACCAAAATTCTAAAAATTGTTGGGACGTATTCTGTTATCGATTCTAAGTATCCCCAGCCAACTTTTTTTCGATTATCTTCCATGTACAGACTTTCAACCCTCTTCAGCTTTATTATATGTATAGATTTATCATTGTTAATGTTCTTATGAATGTTGCACAGTAAAATTCCTAGAGAAGAAGAGGTTTGAAACGGATGGATCATTTTTAAATATTTTCTCGCGTCATCTGTCATACTCATTAGTATCTCTCAGCTATACCTGGATAGTTTTTAATGTTTAAAGCTTATTGTGATTCTTATTTAAGTTAAAGTGTATCAGAGGCAGGCCCGAGTGGCATACAACAACAAAAGCCACCTCGTAGTCCACCAAATCTTTTACCATCACCTAAGACAGTTATTTTATTTATTTTATTATATAGTATTATATAATAAAACTATTAAATAACGTTTAGAAGCAGTTTTATTTAAGAAAATTTATTAATAAGTGCATGTTACCATTGTCAATTAAATAATTCAAGTAAATTCTGATGGGAACTTTTGCACCGGGGACAACTCGTGGGGGACTTTTTGAGTAGATTAGTCATAATGAAAGAGTTTTTTTTTCTGTGTGTTGCTATTGACGATTTATATTTGAATAAAGTAAATACTAATAAAAAACTAGACGTTAAGTTTGAGTGTTCTAACGTGTCAATCAAGACGAAATTGTGTTTTTATTGTCGTGTTGTATTATTTAATCTGCAAATTTTTATTATTTATTCACAAATGTGAACTCTTAATCATTTCAACTAATCATCTGTTGGCGTGCTTGCAGTGTGTTTAAATTGAACATTTAGAACAGGTTGGCAACTACTGTTTCGATGTTTACTCAATTCCCAATCTCAAAAAAAACGACGTATAGTTGGTTACTAAGTTCTGTTACCAGATTTCTAAATATAAAATAAAGTTTTGATAAATAACTGCTTGTAAGCTTGGAACCGATGATGGGCCGACCCATTGGTTCATTAAAATTATAATTTCAATCAAGAAGTAAGCATTTTCAATTCGTCGCTAACGGGGATTATTATTATTTTTATTGAATGCAGATTCCTGTAACACTGTTACCTTTTATAAAAAAAAACTTAATAAGTTGTGGCTTTCAAACGAATCCTAACAGTAAGATATGTGCGGTAATCATTTTCATTTTATTTGATATATGTAGTATATTTATACACCGTGGGCTGGAATAACCCGACAGATCTTAACCACGAATTTCTAAGACCAAAAGAAGTAAAAAATGTTATGTGACTTTAGGTCAATTTCGCCAAAAAATTTTTTTATATGACACCGAACTGAGTATCTACCTAATACCTAGTTAGATTATAAATTATAATACAACACATCTTACCATATCGTACAGTACCTAAGTCTGCCTAGCACTTCCGACTTTCTCTCTCAATTGCTCAAAGGTTGACTGGAAGAAATCCCTTAAAGGGATAAGTTCGCCTTTGTACGTATATGTTGTGTTATATGTCTCTCGTGTTTTCTTGTACAATAAAGTGTTTTGCTACTATCACTACTTATGATTCATTTGATTTTTAACCACCTAAACAAAAAAAGGGGTTTTAGGTATATACCTACCTACCTAACATATGTTTGACCGCTATGTGTGTCTGTATGTGTATTATATATGTGGCACCTTACCGCTAAAACGATCGCTTCGATTTAATGCGTTTTTTTATTTAAAAGCAATTCTAACGAGTGATCTTAGACATGTTTGATTAAAATTGGTTTAGTTGTTCTGGGGATTTTCGTATTTTTTACATTTATAATAGTTATTAAACTAACTATAAATAAATAAATAAATAAAATACTGGTAATAATATACAAATCGGATGGCAAATTTATGCAACGTATGGTCTAGTATTCTATCGGATAGACCCACGTGAACTATACATTATACCAAATTGAAGCTAAAGAATATAGCTACCGAATTGTGCAGGACTGATGCGTCTTAAACGTGATTAAAAATAAATAGGATTTAAAATCAACATGAACAAGGAGTGTAATTTTGACGTATATTTTTCACCCCTTTTTCCGATTTATATAAAGAATTCTGAAACACTGCGACAGTAATTTTCAATTCAATATATTGTAAGGTATTGACTATTAAATAAGCTTTTAAATTATGTACATAAATAATTAAAATGTTGCTAAGTATTCTTATTTATTTAGTTAAAACTCTAAGTAACAGAACTTAGTAACCAACTAGGTAGGTAGTGATTTTTTTTTAATACCACGGCGGTGGCTAACAAGCATACGTCCCGCCTGATGGTAAGCAGATACCGCAGCCTATGGACGCCTGCAATTCCATACACTATCACATGCGCGTTGCCGACACTTTACAAAAAGGAGTATCACTGTGTCGATGACTAAAGGAACAAGAGGGTCCCTCGTCGTTAACATACTGGGTAGTATGATTTGTTAGCTTATGAATCAGGCCGTGCCTCCAGACTTGTTGTAGGCCGCCGTAAGGTCGATGATACCCGCGGTCGGTTTGAGGCGTTTTTAAATCCAGCTTCTAAGAGCCGGCACTTGATCGACACAGCTCCTGCCCGTCCTGAAACCGGCTTGCTCGGGCGGGATTGCAGCTTCTATGAAAGGTTCAATGCGGCTTAGAAGGAGACGTTCTAGCAACTTGTGTAAGCAGCTGAGGAGAGCAATTGGTGTGTAGCTTTCAGTAAGGTTTTCTGGGTTTCCTGGTTTGGGCGCGGCTACAAGTTTTGCCAACTTAAACTGTTTTGGCAAGTTTTTGTTTGCTAGGATGTTGGAGAAAAAGGTTGTAAGCCAGCAAACAGCGATAGGCCCCATATGCATGATGAATTTGTTTCAGATGTTGTTAGGGCCAGCGGCTTTCTTGTTTTTGAGCTGTGCTAAATGCTAAATGGTCCGGCAAGCTCGTGGTTTCTTGGTGCGTTTTATCTAAGAGCTGATAGGCCCTTCTTAATTAATTTCGATCAATTCATTCATATATCATATAGTTTAATGCAGAATATTAATTGAATTAGTGTTACGTGCTACACATTTTTTTTGTGTAAATGCCACTGCAAATTTAATAATTCAATAAAACAGTGCTAAGTGCCATGACGCATATTTAGAGAATTTTAATGTTATACATTATTAAGCAATAAACAAAAGTGCGAATATTGCCGTTAGGTACCTAATGTCTTTTTAGCAAATTATACAATTAAATGAGCACTTTTATTTTAAACATGTTTCAGGTAATTCGTTCGTTTATTTTATTTGTAGTTTTTAGAACAATCAAGTTCAAACCTTAAAAGAACTTTTAGGCGCTATTTTCTTAAAATAGTTGTCATGTGGATTAACACCTTATTGTTTATCAGCATACAGTTATCGAAGCTGATTTTGTTCGTTTACTCCACTGGCGGCTGTCTATGGTATCCCATGGGTCCGACTCAGCCATTTTGGGCCACCGTTCCGTTTCGGGTGCATTTGAATCTGAATGTTGATTTTATTTTTACGCGTGTGGGTGGCTGCCATTCCTCTACCCCCAAACGGAGCGGTCGTTGACGGTAACAAGGCTTCATTATAAATCAACCTTGGCCACTTTTGTGATAAAATGGATAGCTGATGCATTTGAATTTGCGACATATACTACCGAGTGGCTCCAGCGTTACGGCCTTCATGGCATCAGCTGACGATCTTTCCACCGCGATACAGCCGGCTGACGATTTTATACTCGTATCTTCATAATATCATATGAACTACCATCTGACAGTTATACATGGGACGCGATGATTGAAAAAAAAAAAATTACATGTTCACGTGACCTTTCCACCGCGATACAGCCGGCTGACGATTTTTTATGCTTTAAATAGCTTATAATCTATCGTCTGACAAAGTTTCAAGCGGGACGCGATGACTGATTTTTTTTACGTATTTGGGTGGGTGCAGTTCCTCAAACCACCGACGGAGCGGCAGCTGACGCTCACGAGGCTCCATCACACGTCGCCTTTAATCATTATACGAGTTATCTAACGGGAACAGGACGCGATTAGTGGTCACATTTGTTCGGTCTATAACATTTTTTTTTTTCAACATTAAATTTTGTGTGTTAACTTCATTCGCAGTAGTAATGTAACAGCTGATTTGCTAGACAGTTAAATTGATACATAGTTTATTTATAAATAATTAAATAATAAGATAAATTACGCTGTTCGTACCATCTGTATGCCGACGATCTACAGCTTTATGACCAATGTGCTGTGACAGACTTTAAATCCACCATTGACAAGATAAATCTGGACCTTTTACACATCCAGCGGTGGTCTGAAAAGTTTGGTCTGTTCGTAAACCCGTCGAAATGCCAGGCCAACGTCTGCGGTAGTAGACGGCAGCTTGCTAAATTGGACTTTGGGTCAGTCACTCCTGTAAGCTTTGATGGTACGCTAATACCGTTTACTTCAACGGTTAAGGACTTAGGGGTTATTTTAGACAGCACCCTGAGTTGGAGAGCACAGATTACTGAAGTTAGTCGTAAAGTCGTACTCCGCCCTTCTGGCAATTTGTCACTTTCCATTCCCCTTCACCGCATTGCACAGTGGCCTGGCATTAGGTCATAATTTAAAAAAATGCATGTGTCAGTTTTAAATATCGGGTATAAATAGATCTTGGATTATTAACTATTTCCATTCTCTTACGAACCTCGAAAGTGACCATATCACCCGTTTCTGCGCGCTCCCTTATCAGCGACTCATTAAGCGATCGGTCATTAGTAGTGAATTCCTGTGAAAGTTGGTATTTTAGTGATTATTAGTATTATGGATCTTCAAGAATCAGGTACGTCATTTTGTTTTACATATAGATTTTGTTCTGTACATGTAATATTTAGTAATAATAACGGGTCTACGCCATGACTAACTTACATGCGAAACATCATAAGAATATTTTTTTAAATGAAAGTTTTAGTTATGTTATTAAACTCGCTGAAGGATAAAATTACCTTCATTTGAAAGCTTGATATTTGTAGATTAATAGACATACAACTTTGTTTGCCTAATTATGCTACTTTAGTGTTTAGAATCCTGCTACGCCTAAGTGGGCCTACGCGTAGCGGTACTACAAAAATATTACGTTACAATATTTTTATTTTTTTCAGATGATATGTACGTCGGATCATTTACAAGAGGATTTGTATTTGAACTGTGGCTGTCTAAGAGTGGTTCAGGTGTAGAAAGGCGTCGCCAAGAGATACAACATTTGATTGAAATGGTCCCATATGCAGAAAACGTGAATACTAGCAACTTAGCAAAATTCATAAAGTACATTTGCGAACGAATTGTGATTTTTTCGAAATCGTGTTCGAGAACCAAATCTAAAGTTCTAATGAAACATTCCGAATGGTTCAACGAGTTGCAAAGTGTTAATCTCCTTAAAACATGTACGTTAACCAAAAATACCTTGAACGTGGAATCCGATCAACAATCCGCCATCCGCTGAAATCACCGGTATACAACAGAACCTAATAGAAAGGTGTTAAACTATTTTGGAGTGCATATGATCTGGATATAAAATAAATGTAAATAAATAAATTTGACGAGTATGCTACAGAAACGGCGAAAGAACTGATGAAGGTATACGATTGGTATCCTTTACCATCTTCTGTACATAAAGTGCTCGTACATGGTGCTATAGTTATAGAAAACGCTTCTGTTCCTATAGGTGAATTGTCCGAAGAGGCTGCAGAGTCAACGAACAAAAATATAAAGATCTTTCGACGCAACCACACACGGAAAATGTCTCGGGATCTCACTAATAAAGATCTTATTCACAGGTTTCTGCTGAATTCAGATCCATTTGTCACCTCCAGTAGAAAGTCGCCCCGAAAAAAAAAATCTACTCTCTCTATTGAAGTTTTAAGTTTATTAGATGTTACTGAATAACGTAGAATTTAATGTTTGAATTTATGTATTATTTAATTTTTATATGCACTTATTTTTTTATTGATATTTGTTTTACATGAATTATTTTAAAATGTATATTTATTATTTATATTGTAAGGCCTGTTATGTTTAAGAAATAGTAAATGTCTAGTTTAAGGAATAGTAATAATCATATACTTTTAAGGTATTTTTAAGTTTTTTTTTCACATAAACACAATGTTTTTTCATGTACCTATTTTGTTTCATAGTTTTTATTAAATTTAGCATGCAATATACCTAAATACGTGTTTCATTGAACTTTACTAGTGGTAAATAATATTTTAAAAGTATTTGTTACCAGAAAACAAGATAAGTAAGAATCAAATTAATTATGGCTGCCTTACTTAGGCGCGCCGGCCACTGTGCACTGGTTTTCTAGCTAATTCTTTCGCCGTTCAGGCGGCGCGCCTCTGGAACAGCCTCCCCCGAGAAGTAAAAAATGCCCCGAGTAAGTTTTCTTTTAAAAAATCCGTACGTGCTTTCATTGCTGGTCGAATTAAGGATTCCTAAATTGTTGCTTTTTCTCTGAGTTTCGTCCTTATTATATATATTTGTGTATGTATATATATGTATATATTATATTTATGTGTATGTATACATTGTATTATATATTATGTACCTTAATTCGTATTTGTTTATTCCTCTATTTTTAGCTGTAGGTTAGTTATTTAAATTAGAACATGTTTTTTTCGTTTAACTTGCCTGTTTGTAGCACCGCCCACAATCTCTCTGCTTCGCCTTAAGGTTGACTGGTAGAGAATGCCTTATGGCATTAAGTCCGCCTTTTGTACGTTAAGGTTTCTTTTGTGCAATAAAGTTTAAATAAATAAATAAATTAGTAATTTTTTGTTACAAACTCGATGTGGGACTTAAAAAAGTAATCTATCACACCTACTCGTATAGTTAAAGCAATGGCGCGTAGTTACAGTGCCCGACGGGCAACCGAATGGCTCTCGGTATTTGATCTCGCGACGTGTTGCGCAACCGCCCTGAATAACCTGAATTGACCCAACTTGCACTTTGTTTTCACCCCTTCCCCTCAAATTCCAGTATCTGCATGTGCTGAAGAACGAGCATGCAAATTGCCATTCACCCCGGCCGGTCGGTTAGCTGCCGGTCAGAGTTGGAAGCTGAAAAAAATTAAGGAGGGTGAAAAACAAAGTCCCTTTTCGCCCTTCATTGGCCCTTCTCCAGTCAGAGGTGTAGGGTTAGAACACTTAGAACGAGAAATAGTTTCATCGAACGAGCGAACCGTAAGCGAAGTGAAGTTCTTACAGACAACGTTATTTCAGAGACAACGTAACTATCAGCTGGCTACCTAGACGTTCGTGCATTTCGATGGCTTTTTGATTTTGAATAGTTGTTCCGCGATAACTTTGTGACGTTTTTTGATCTTTGTGAAATTTGTTGGGGTTGAAGCAGAGCTCAATACAATTTGAGAGTTCGTTTGGGAACAGGATCGATCAAGGGGTTATGGAGCTAGAAGGCTCGAAACAATCTCCATTAGGGTCTTGTTATATTGGTCAACTCGTTTGCAAGGAAATCACGAGTTCTCAGTTCGAGGCGGACTACTAGTTTGTATTTATAAGGCGCAGATAAGAAGCCTAAATTGAAGAAAAAATATTCTCATTTTCATTTCATTTTCAAGGTTGCCGAGTGCACCCCAGTATCGCTCGGTAAAGGAGTTGTGGCAAAAAACCGGAGCACACAGAAGGAGGACCCTGAAAGATTGTCCCAATGCAGGACAAAATCCTTTTCTTGACATTTGTCTCCCAGTCTTCATAGTTACACAGGCTGTTCCTAAAACCAACGCCAAGACTTATAGGGCTGACAGTTTTGACCCGGCATAGCTAGCCAGGCATTCGTGGCCTCAGCCAAGCACGCAATCTCACAGTTTGTAGTCGTAGAGGCGTTAAGGATATTTCCTGTGAGATCAGACGTGCTATGGACAGAGGACAGGAATGCCGGCAGAGCAATGCTTGAAATATTTCGAGTTCCCAAGCCGCCGAACCTTACCGGTAAGCAGGCCTGAGTCCATGCCTGCTCGTTAAAGTGGACGTTAAGAATGGCTTCAATTTGCGATTTTAGAATTAGGTCTATGGGAATAATCAAATTGGGAAATTTCCAGATGGGACAGCAGCGCAATAGATAAGTACATTTCGGTACAAGCAAACAGAATTTTGGGATAAATAGAGCACAGTGACTGTTGATTTTGACGAGGCAGTCCGAATGATTATTGAATGTAGATATTGACTTATTAAGGAGAGGAGGGATGGCTTCGTCAAAGATAGGCGAACCAAGCAGAAACAGGCTGTCTTTAGACAAAGTTTTGATATTCAAGGCGACATTGTTAAAATTTTGAGTGATTTGAGAAACCAGTGGGGCCATCTTATCAGAAATACACAATTCGCATTTATTAAAATTTAAGTCTAGTCCTATGTCCCTGAACTGAGTTTTGATTTTGACTAGATCCGCTAAGACAGTCTGCCAATTTCCACCGACTGTCCCATCATCAAGGTATGTTTAATTTTGAATTTAGGTTATGAATAATCGAATTAATTGCCAAACTAAATATTACTGGGCCAAGAGGATCACCCTGCTGACAACCTACGGCCGAAAGGATCTCATTATCTTTGTGCAATAATTTTGAAGGAGTGTGATAGCACTGGAGAAGAAAATTATAGGTTTCCGGTATATGGATTTTGATTTCGTTCAGCAGGGTATCCCTATTGACAGAGTTAAAAGCATTCTTAACGTCCATCTTTAAGAGCACTTCACAGGCGTCATCTTGTACGAAGGTACGTACAGCATGAACCGCCGCCTCGCAGCCTCCGCGAGTACCAAACCCAACCTGTATCGGTTCAAACAATTTCTGAAGTTTAGGACGCGTACTCCGAACGCAGACCTTTGCAACCAAACGTCGAAAGGTCGATCCGACAGCAATAGGCCGTACACCCGCGTCCTTCTTTGTAAGGGCAATAAGGTTGGCCCCATAAAGGACCGGCGTAACGTCTTGGCAAACATCTCCTAACAGCATAAGGTTCACGAGTTTTGTGAGGCTCGCGGACTAATGTTCACCAGCAACACCTGTGTTATGACTGGTTAGGTCCATATGGTGCTGTGGGGAGATGCCGTCCAACCCAGATGCTGATCCCTTTGGGAATGACGCGAGTGCCGCCATTACGGCTCCCTCTGTGACGTGCAGACAGGCCGAAGGGTCTGATGGAGGATCTACAAAAGCAGGGGTGGAAGGGCCTGTCGGATGTTTGGCTTGCAACGCAGTCGCAGTCTCTGGGGTGTCGGGCGCAAGGGTGTCGCTGAAGAAGAGGAGTCGCGAGGCTCCTTTAAGGTCGCCGTCGTATAACTTCTCTTCAACCTTTCAAAACAAATTATATTTCTTACTTTGGCCACGAGTTGACCTAGTTGCTTGTGGCAATCGAGGCGTAAGGATCATCATCATCATCATCATCATCAGTAAATTTTGCCAAGACACCAAATCATTGTTAGTTACACAAGTTTCTATAGCAGCGGTCAGCGCTTCAGCCACTGGGGACCGGGCACCACGCGGTATGCGTTTTACTAATGGTGTCGAATGTTTCAACTGGCCGAGAAGAGTTTGCAGTGGAACAGTAGGAAAAGATGTAGATGAGGCGTTGTTGTTCTGCATGGGAACTCAAAATGGATGGAGCAAGGCACACTCGGACATGGTGGATGCGTGATTGGTGTATACACAGACTCGACACTTACTCGACAGATGGCGCTGTGGCACTGTGTACCAAAAACAGACGTATAGCCTGAACGCGATTTTGTATAGGAATTGTCAATCCATGTCTTAATCATCCTTGATGCCTATACAAAATTGTGTTCCTCGAACCTTCAGGCTATACATCTGTTTTCGGTACGAAGTGCCACAGCGCCATCTGTCGAGTAAGTGTCGAAACTGTGTATACACCAATCACGCATCCACCATGTCCGCGTGTGCCTTGCTCCATCCATTTTGAGTTCCCAGAACAACAACGCCTCATCTACATCTTCAACGCGCCATCTGCGAGTCTGGAGTCGAGTTATTCTGTCAGCGTTGAGCGACGAACAAAGTATTAGAAACTAGGATATAGTGTCTGGTGTGACCGATAGATGACGCTAGTGCTTTAACCTGAAATAAGAGAACGCGATTTTGTATGGATATTGTCCATCCTTGTCTATATCATCCTTGATGTAAACCTTTTGTAGTTTGAAAACTCTATTTACATACACGGCAATCCATTGGTGAATGATTGTGGCAACGGGATGGGTCAGTATTAAAACTAAATACCTACTTAACTAATAAATTACTATAAAACAATAAGTTAGTTACTTTAACTAGATAACGCTACTTATGTACCTAATTATCAGTATACCACATTGTAGGCAGTCTTAGTTCAATAGAATGTTTCACGCATCGTAATACACTTATTATTCTTTCACTTCCAAAGCAGCCCTTACGGTGGAATTAATAACACAGGCTGTCACCACAGGCCACAGACCCTGCCAAAAAGGAGCGCCGTAGCGCGGCCGGGTGACATGCATGACATGACAAGATGTCAACATACAACATAAAATATCAAAATGCATGTTTACGTTTAACCGTCGTTTAACAACACAATAATTGTTGTTCGCATTTATGATTGTGATTTCTAACGTGCTATTTATTACTTACTTGCCGTGCGTGGTTTTGTGCATTGCCAAGGCATCTTATCCTTCCACTATTTTTACTAAGTTCTGCAAGCTAAGGTAGAATTAATAATTCAGTGGAGTGATTTGACAGCTCTCGGCATACAAAGCGGTTGTCAAACGTATGTAAAGTTCTGTCAAATCACTCCGCTGAATTATTAATTCTACCGTAAGGGCTGCTTTGGAAGTGAAAGAATAATAAGTGTATGACGATGCGTGAAACATTCTATTGAACTAAATAATGTGCTATACTGATAATTAGGTACATAAGTAGCGTTATCTAGTTAAAGTAACTAACTTATTGTTTTATAGTAATTTATTTGTTAAGTAGGTATTTAGTTTTAATACTGACCCATCCCGTTGCCACAATCCGCACACGCACACCGCACACCGCACCCGGTGTCCGTGAAGAAATAACATCGGATTATGTTGTCTATTAATTGTTTACTTGGATTGATTAAAAATATCTGTAGGTATAATGGTGTAATAGATTAAAAAAATATTTTCGGAAATTTTGATTTCAATAGGTGCGTGTTATTCCGTTGCTGGGTTACCGTAAAGCTGATTGGGTTTGAATTTGTCTGTGAGGCGGGTATGAAACTCGCGGCAGGATAATTTGGACGCTAGTCGTCGTAGAAAGCTCCCTACCGCTATTGGACGAGTGCCGCCGTCTTTTTCTTTAGTGCTATTTAACTACGGTTGGCGCCGTATAAAGTAGGAGCGATTTCACTACATATTTGACCTGACAGCATTAGATAAATTAAAGCTGTCAACTCCTTGAGTAGAGATTGGCCGGCACCGCCTATCAGCGGGTTAGTTAGATCTTTGAGATGCTGAGGAGTTATGCCGTATAGTCCACCCGCAGGGCCATTGGGAAAGGAACGGATTGCCTGTAAAGTTGCAACTTCGGTAACTTGCAGGGGTTGCGTAGCGGTAGCTGGCGGCACTGGAAGCTGCACCGGCGTGGAGGGTAACGGATGCATGTCTTTAAGGGCGGCGAACACTTCTTCGGAACGAGAAGCTAAAGTATCGCTGGAAAATAAAAGTTTGGTTGCACTTCTTATGTTGCCTTCTAAAATTTTGCTTTCTATTGCTCTAATTTTGTAATTCAAGTTGGTATTGTAATAATCTGTGACGGGCGGCAACGAGAGATCTGCTGGGAAGTCGGGGTGAAGAACATTGTCTTTGATAATAGCGGATAGGGTACGATTAGGTTTGTCGCGAGGAATATGGCAGTTTTTATAAAAAAAGGAGAGTAGCGCTTCCCATGCGGATAGATTGTTTTCAGAAACCACCTTAGCCACGCATTCTGTCAAACTCTGAGCCACAGTAACACGGGCGCCCTTTGGGATTCGTTTAGCTTTTTTAATACTGGATTTTAATGCGGCGAGATGTGCAGATATGTCTGTCGTCTGGACCCCGCCTCGGTTGATATGGGCGGGAACTGCCGAAGGTAGGTCAATCCGTAGTATATGTGTCCTGATTTGATGCATCTTCAGCCCGCGATCACCTTTATAAAGTTTATGGTCATTCCATCCTCATAGCTTAGTTTAATAACAACAACTGTAAATATTCTTAATCACAGTAATTCAGTGGTCTTTGATTGTCTCCGGTTTGTATGAAAATAACTGCGTTACCATCTTTTTACATTAATCAATATTAATATATGAATGTTGGTTAATAAATTCCTATTATTTGGTTCAGATACAATTTGGGAATTCAATTTTATACACGAAATTCAATGTCAATCATATTTTTTTCTGGCAATAGATAAATGGTCACGAAAAAGTAGGCACTTTTACACGTCAGATAGTTTAACAAAGTGAAAGAAAAAAAAAAAACCACACCGGTTCTAACCCTCTCTGACCAGAGAAGAATTATGATCGGCAAGAAACTCGGCGGGACTTATTTTTTCAAAACAACGCACAGACGTAGATATCACCGATTTAGGCGGCCAAAATTATTTTAGCGTTTATAGTAGTTCAAAATGGTATAAATAATTAAAAAAACGTAGTTTTATATTAAAGTCAATTATATTATATTATATTAATCCATTTTAAAAGAAAAAAATAAAAATCCGAAAATATTGAAATTAAAAAAGCAACAATATACATAAAAAATATAATTTACTAAATGAACACAAACAGTACGGTGAAAAAAGCATTAAATAATAATAACACACACAACTGCATAATAATTACGCTAAAATAAATTAAATTATAACTAGCCTATATACATTACAATAAATTAAATTATAACTAGCCTATATTATTACGTTAAAGAATAACTTATTATCTTCTATATTATCATGGAATAATTATCTAGAGATCGTTTTCTATTTCACACTCAATGCTTGTTTCGTGTTCTGGCAGAGGTATTTGTAACGTCCCTCAGCACTTTTGAGGCATCTCTTTTGCCACTAGTTTGAAGGACCGATTGAGCAGCATGAACAATAATATCATCAGGTAGAGTGGCTCGAACTTCTTCGGTTTTTCTTCTCTTGCTTTGATCACTTAATTCCCCAAAAGGTTTACAGCCTGACATGTTAGAGGATGCTACTGGAATCTCAAAAGTTCCTGCCAACCAAGATTCGTTTAATTTTAAAAACTTGGCATTCAATTTGCTTGCTTTCAACCATCTTTGTTTTATTTGTGATTTCAAATAAGAGAATTCATGTTTCAAGTATTTTTTGAGCTCCTCCGTTGTGCCGTAAGTAAGCACAAGATGATTTTCATAATAATCGCACTTTTCACTCAAAGTCGGTAAGTTTTGCAAAAATATATTTTTTGTGAAAATATATTTTTGAGTAAGAACTTTTCTTCCTGAAGCACTAGGCCACCAGTAATAAGAAAGAAATAATAATTTAAATCATTGAAAAAAAAACACGCTAGGCGATTTTTTTATAGGTTACTAGCTGTGCCCGCGGCTCCGCCCGCGTGGAATTCGGTCTTTGTCAGTAAGCGGCTAATTCACCCCTAATATCTCTCCCTCCCCCTGGCGGAACTTGAAGGTCTTGAAGTAAAGTTGACAGATGGATACGCTAGAGGACAGTAGTCCAGATAAAATATTTTACAATTACGACTAAATAAAAGTACACTCAAAAATCAATACTTTTTTTCGTCCCTTTAAAATTTTTTGACATGATTTAAACGACATAGAATAGTAGGTGTAAGAACAGGCGCGGTTGCAGCTTAAAATGGGGGAGGGGGTAACCATTTGACGGGTACGATTGGGGTGGGGGGGGGGGTCGTGTCCCCATTTAAATTTGTTGATATCCGTACCCCCACTTCTAAACTTAGAGTTAATTTGGCAAAATCCTTCCTAAGTGGATTATTCATGTCACAACGTATTAATTTCAGCGCCATCTGTTAGTTAAGCAACCCTGCTTAACTCGTTAGTCTTAGGACATATTTGGAAAAAAGTTTGCACCTCCTTCCTAAGTTGCGCCATAAGATTCAGGTGCTATAGCCTACCTATACCTGGCCGGGGACTATCTTGACAATTGGAATTAGTAATCCTTAAGGGGTGACTTCTGGGATAACAATGCAAAAAAAACCAGCCAAGAGCATGTCGGGCCATGTTCAGTGTAGGGTTCTGTAATTGCCGCCATGTTAAAGAAACCGGCCAAGTGCGTATCGGACCACGCATAGGAGGGTTCCGCACTTTCAATGGAATAAGAACCAAACTAATACCAAAAGGTCGTATCTGATACCTATGGAAGAAGTTTTTTGGAGATAACTCAAAAATGGCTGAACCGAAAATGTTCAAAACAATTTTCGTAGAAAGTATATGATAAGGCGCATCTCTTCAAATATTTTCATATCTTTTGAACTTACGGTTCAACACGGGGCTACACAACTTTTCTGACTTTCGAAGCGATTATTTCAGAAAATATTCACATTCATTAAAATAGATGTCATATACTTCAGAAAAAGTGACCAAACCCTCCGGTGTCCGAGGCCAGATTGAACTGGCGTCTTCAGCTTTCGCGGCTGACGTCCTGACCACTAGACCACCCGGTCACGGCGGAACTTGACAAATTTTCTCATGTATATGCAATCTCTGAATTTGAAACGGCTAGGCGCCGTTGACCATACTCTAAGGGCATGCGCAGTACGTGCTTGCACCTCCTATCCGAATCTCTTACGTGATTCTGGTATAGCGGGAGAGCAATTTTAAAAAATTGCAAATCAAAAAATACTGAACAAAATAATTTGATTTGCTTCAAGATTCATAGATGGCAGCACCATCTCTCAGCTACTTAGCTGCATACAAAATACACCTTATGTGTAAATTTTATTCAGATACGTCGCATAGTTTCCGAGTAAAATGCCTGTGATATACGGACGGACAGACAGACAGACAGACATGACAAATCCATAAGGGTTCCGTTTTTTGCCATTTGGCTACGGAACCCTAAACACATCCGTTAACGTAAAAGGTCATTTAATGAGAGATATTTGGCGGCGCTTCCGTCATAAACTAATAATTGCGTGGTGGGTTAATTGTTTGGCGTTGTAATTCTACTATCCGGCACTTACGTCCTTTCACTATGCGTTTTTGATTGACAACTCAAAAACAGCTGAACCGATTTTATTTAGTATAGTTTTTATTGAAAGTATTATTTCATGGCTTCACTTCCATTAGTTTTTTAAAATTTTTTGGACCTACGGTTCAAAAGTAAGATGGGGGGGAGGGCGCCCTTTTGAAGATGAAACTATCCTTTGTCCTTTCTCGAGACCCATACTATCTCTATACCAAATTTCATCTAAATCAGTTCAGCGGTAAAAAATTCCTCATACCAACTTCCAACCCCCTTTTCACCCCCACAAGGGTTTGAAAACTATCCTACTCGTATGACGTTTCTCGGGACTCAAATTACCTCCATACTAATTTATATCTAAATCGTTTCAACGGTTAAAAATTCAACCCCCTTTTCACCTCCACCAGGGTTGATTTTCGAGATTAAAACTATATATTATCCTTTCCCAGGACTCAAACTATCTCTATACAAAATTTAATCAATATCTGTTCAGCCGTTTTCACGTGATGCGCGGTCAAATAAACAGACAAACAGATAAACAGATGAACAGACAAACAGATAAACAGACAAAAATTCTAAAAATTGTTGGGACGTGTTCTGTTATCGATTCTAAGTATCCCCAGCCATTTTTTTCGATTATCTTCCATGTACAGACTTTCAACCCTCTTCAGCTTTATTATATGTATAGAAGATCTTTGAAATCGTCTAAGTCTGACTAGAGCCGGCTAGATGCGGCTAATTTTTTAAACAACATTAAGAGTAATAAGTGTTCTGTTCAGATATATTTAATACACTACAGGGACGCACCCTGAAGTATAACAAAAAGACGATTGAAAATCAAAATCTATGAAAAAAATAACATTTTGTGAGAGGCATATTTAAATGCTCAAAATATATGATTAATGTCAGAAATACAATATAAAATTATTTAAATATATAGATTCTTACCTGAATGTGAATAACTGGAATCCATCAATAAAACTTTATGAAAATACCACAAAAAAATTATATGCACTTTGGAAAACTTGCAATTTTTTTGGAGCGACGAAAACAGAAACGTGCGCGCTGATAGATAGTTAAAGTTCGACTGCCTGTTGTGCGGCTCAGGTTTGGCGATAAGGAGTGGGGAGGGTACTATAATATACCTAGGTCTATGGGCTACCCCCACGTGTTATTTTCTTATCAATATGGTGATTTTTGCAAAATCGACTTTTGGCCGCCTAAATCGGTGATATCTACGTCTGTGCAACGGTACCTACATCTAAACTTAAAAATATATATAAATGCTTTGTTCTATAAGAAAATATATCAAACCAGTTTAAGAGAAATACCAAAGAAAAATAGTACATTATGATACAAGTGTGCTAAGTTGATCATTACATACGAAGCAATATTGTGCGCACGAACGCATGTGAGTGCGCATAAGGAAGCTGAGTTTATGTAATGATCAAGCACACGCGTTTCATACGACGTTTTTCAACACACTTGCGAGGAAATAACAGAATAGTATAATTAATAACTTTTGATAAATACATTAATTGTCAGAATGTTTACAGGATAGAGGTCCTTACGAACATAAGATAATTAAATTTAACTAACCTTTTTTGTGATGTTATTGAGTATCTGGAACTCTTTTTCAAATCATTTCATAAAATTAAAGACTTCACATTTATTGTGCAACAAATTATAGTATTTTTTCTTACGTATTGTTCACTAGATTTTTATGATGACATTTTACTAGTATGTATCACAATTTTGAAATATATCCAGAGGTTAAATTAACGCTAAAGGTGTCTTCTTATTCATTTAAAATATAATTTGTTTAAATTAATAAAACACGACGAGAAAAATCTAACAAATAAACAATGATTTGAGGTTAAGTTATAAATGGCGCGCAATTTTCTTTTTTGGATGTGTGTGTGTGTGTGTGTGTGTGTGTGTGTGTGTGTGTGTGTGTGTGTGTGTGTGTGTGTGTGTGCGAGAGAGATATATAGATAGTGTGTGGAAACGTGCTAGTGAAAAAGACTAATTATTCATTGGGACGTGTAAGTAATAGGATAGGACAGGTAGGGTCATTGCTAGTGGAAAGGGAAATTGGTTGAGGATCGGAAGGTGATATATTTAGGTAGCGGTTAGCCATAAGACTTCCTTATTTCAGACAGTTTAGGAGGTCTTCAGACGCCGGATAGGTTAGTGATTGAAGCCAGGAGATTAATTTTAATTTACAGTCGAAACTGTTTAATGGGTATATATTATTCATATTCATATTCATATTCATTTATTCCATTGTTATCATGTTCATCAGTACATACTTGTGGTATTACATTTACTTAGTCAGTACATGATACCCTGTTAGGGCGTACAATATTGGACTTAATAGCTATAATATATTTCTATAAGTAACATGCAGCACAGAGCTAAAATTTTAAGTAAAACAATAGTTATCGCCAGATAGAAACATGCAAAATAGGAACATACTTTATATAATTAATAAGATGTCAGCATTTTATATTCAAAGCACCACAAATTATTTTAATGTATAAATATTAGTCATTATCAAATATATTCAATCTTTTAGGTGGATAAATTATCTTTAAAAAATTCTTCGACTGTATAGTAACTTTTTTCAATGAGCATATTTTTTAGTTTATTTTTAAATGAATTCTCACTGTTTTCTTGTTTAATTGTTTCTGGGATTCTGTGCATTATTTGAACGCAACGGTAGAGGGGACCAGTTTTTACAATTTCTAGTTTGGAAGGTGGTAAAACTATTTTAATTTTCCGCCTAGCCTCAGGGTTGTAGACTACCGTTCCTTTAAAAATACTTGGGTTTCTCCTAACAAAAAGTGCCGCTTCCATAATATACATGGAAGGTAAAGTTAAAATTTTAAGTCGTTTAAAATTAGGTAAGGTAGTATTTGGTATGCATGTATTGGTTAGGATACGGACACACTCTATACTCTATATTTAGTTGCTTATTCGTCTTATTATAGATGCGAGCACTCATTGCCAGATACTGGCGGCCGGCAAATCCCGTCCGCCGATCTTCTACTGGACAGACAGTCTGTTTATTGCGCTTACTGTTTACTTTCGCACAAAAGGGTAGGTGTCGATGTCTGCGCAGTATTGCACGGAGGACTTATAGCTGTCTAACGGTTAGGACGCCACATTCGGCATATAGTTGGGCTGTTGGGTATCTATAAGGTTTACATATTGCGACCTTTAGTACTGCTCTCTGTGCTCGCTCAAGCTTTAGCATAGCTACTTTGCCAGCAGCGCCCCATACCGGGATACAATAGGTGACTAGCGATTGGCATAGTGACGAATAAACCATGATCAATGTCTTGCGATCAGCAGAGTGGCGAAGTTGTTTAAGAACATAAATTAGTTTCCTGACTCGAGACGTCAGCGAATCTATATGAGCATGCCAGTCTAGTTTTTGGTCAAGGGTAATACCAAGGTATTTTATGTTAGTGGCTCTAGCTAGGGATAGGCAAAGACAACTAGGCAAAGGAAGCTGACATATGTGACTCTTAATAGAAAACGATATATGGGGTTGAGTTTTTTTTAGAAATAGCAAATGGAATGTATTTTGTTTTGTCTAAGTTTAGAGTTAATAAATTCGATTTTAGCCATTGTGTTACGAGTTTTAAGCCTCTTTCTGCGTGCATTTTTGTGTCAGCCCAATCGCAGCCATGAAACAGTATGACCGTATCGTCAGCGTAAGCTATAATTTTACAATTTTCAAGTGGCAGTAGATACAGTTCATTTACATAAATCTGGAATAGCGTGGGGCCTAAAATGCTGCCCTGTGGAACACCGTAGCCTATGGTTTCTTCTTTGCTTACGTGATAGTTAAGTTTCAAGAGTTGCGAGCGGTTTGAAAGGTAGTCTTGGAACATGGCTAGAGAGGTGCCACGGACACCAATATTTTCTAATTTGCGCAGTAATATAGGAACCGAAACCGTTTTAGAATGTAAACTCATAAAGAGTTAAAAAAAAGTAAAGGTAATACCCGACTAAATTAGAACGATTCGTCTGCGTACGTACAACTTAGTACTAGAGTACAAACGTCACTTGATCGGATTATTAAATTATTCCACTAGTTGGATAATTATTGTGAAATGCACGCGTGTTTAATATCTAGGATTATGAGCATAAAAGCGGTGGAATAAGAACCTCGTTACGACCAGGTGTGTTGAAAATAATGTTTATGAGTCCAAATCTATTTGAAAACGAAGTACACAAGTTTGATATACATTCTTACCTGAACTGTGTCATCTACTTAAATTTCTAAATTACAATAATAATCATCAGCTGTCCTATCAGACCCTTCAAGTTCTTAGGGACACTGTATATTCAGGTCGTCCCGCCATCATTATTTTGGTCTTCCTCTGTACCTATAACCATCCTGTTGAAGTCAAACTATGGATTGGATAGTTTAGTTCAGTGTTCTGGATTTCCCTGCCCTGAGTCATTAATGGTGGATTTCAAGATTCAATAAAATAATTTTGCCAAATTTTCCGAATACATAATTTTTTGATGATTAATTTGCATATTATTTGCACAATTTGTACATCTGTGTACACATTCTTTGTTACGGAAGATATAAAACGGCGGAAAGCGATGAGCAATACGAGAAGACGCAAAAATGTCGATCAAGGTGTTGGTGATCTTATCGCTGGTAAGTTCCTTTGAGTTTTTTATTTTTTATATATTAAAGATCAAAATAATTAATTAAATCGCAGAGTTTCATGGGTACTTAACTGCTAAAGCCATTTATGGCTTATTTACATTTACAGCAAGGGTTCAGACTAATCTAACCTAACTTTAACTTGCTATAAGATGTTATCATGGGTAAAAATTATGATTGTAATTAGTTCGTCAGATTATCACAAAATCACAATACAGCTATGCTCAATGTCAAATTCCGTAATTGCCGGACCGACATAAGGCACACACTAAAAAGGCTGTTTTCAACCGACTTCAAGATTTCGAAGGAGGTTTTCAATTCGTCGGGTTCTTTGTTTTTGCAAAAAAAAATATTTAAGTATTTATTTATTTTATGTATGTTTACCTACCGATTATTCGAAAACACCGCTTTTGAAAATTCTTTTTTGTTTGAAACAGTATACTTTACAGTTTTTCTCGTTGTAACCAGATTAGGATCTGATGATGGGATCCTGGACAAATCGAGGGAACTCTTTAAATATTATAGGCACACCTAAAGTGATTTAAATATTTTTAAAGTAGCTCGGGCATTTCCTTTTGGAACGGTGCAGGCTAAGTGAGTCGGTTATTTTTTGTTTAAGACGATTGTCGCCGGAGTGTCCTTGAGCGTTTGGGCGCTCTCTACCCGCGCCACTCGCGTACCCTTCTCATTGCGATCGTGCGTAAATCCGCCGCGATGCACCGCAATAATGTTCAAAGAATATGACTTTACTCAGAGGCGCGCGGGCAGATTTATAATAATCATACCTAATCCTTTTGTGGATGTTTTGTGATTTGAATACTGTGATTAAGTACTACGGTGACATTTTTTTAGGAATGCTACTAAATAAGATAAGTAATAACGATCTCGATTAGTAGATTTTTATTTTGAATTTGAAGTACAGTGAGCGGCAAAATATTTATGAATTTACGAAATATGGTTAAAAATATCCCGCATATCAGAAAAAAATAAAAAATACTGACTAAAAAAGTACAAGCACAGCAAAAAAAACTGAATGCACATCAAAGCGATGTTTTTTCATGTGAATTTGGATTTTTTTTGCTGTGCAAGTGAGCTTAATAGATGGTTATTTTTTTGTTGCGATTTTAAATATTCACTTAATTACGATAAATTAACAAAACTAAGCATGTTGCGAGTTGCGAATAGGAAAAATGCACATGTAAGGAGCGGTATTTGTGCACGAAATCGTCATACAAATGAGAGCTGTAAGCCCATTAAATTTAGATCTTTAAAATATAACACAGCGCAAATACTTCTTAGGGTTCCATAGCCAAAATGGTAAAAACGGAACCCTTAAAAGTTTTTTGAAACATGTCCGTCTGTCCGTCCGTATGTCACAGCCATTTTTATTATAAAACATATATAACTGAAATTTTATCTAGAGGTGTGTTTCATGTGCCGCTACTTAGTTTTCTGGCTAAATTGCTCAAAAAATCTTTTAGGTGAGGCACTCCATACATACTCGTACATATGCCAAACTAAATGTCAAAAATAGTTTTTTTGTAAATATGAACATGTTGTACGATACGGCTTTAAAAATATCTTATATCAGTATAGAGTATTTTTAAAACTTTTTTATTAAATCAATATTTTCAGAAATAATTGCTTCGAAAGTCTAAATATAATCCCCCATCAACGCGCATGTGAATCTTCTGGGGTTTCAGGCGTCCATAGGCTTTATAACTGCTTTCAATTAGGCGGGTCGTATGCTTGTTTGCCAGCGTCGTGGTATAAAAAAAAAAGCTTTTTTTCCTTTATTCTTACATTCTTACATACAAATCTTAAATATCAGAATTTTTTTTATTAAATTCTCAATCAGGCTTTGCTCAGTGATAGTTAGTAGACTGAAATTTGGTAAGAGTAATTATGTGTTTTAATTACGCCTACAAAGTGGTAAAACAATAAGTATCTGAAATCCATTGTTGGATAGGTCTTTCAAGAAGAATATGGCTTAAACAACTTTTGGATAAAACGAATACTTTCGTAAATAATAGCTTCGAAAGTTAAAATGCTCTTTAATTTTTGAACCGTGGGTCCAAAAAAATTGGGAAAATTCCTAGAAATGATAACATTGAAATACTTATCACGTATTTTCGATAAAAACTATATGGAATAAAATCGGTTGAGCCGTTTTTGAGTTATGCCTATAGTAAAATAACGTAAGTGCCACAAAATATTTCTTTATAGACTACCGTTTGAATGGATGTATTGTAACAGGCCGGCAACTACGGATCCCTACACTGAGCATAGCCCCATATTCTCTTGGCCGGTTTATCTGCAATCCTTTGCAGTTTACTTCGCAATTTCTAGATTTCGGAAATTAGTATAAAGTATAACATTAAAGATTGTGTTTAATCTTAAAATAAAACGCATATTACATTCGTTTAGAACACGGTATTCTTAAATAAATATCTATACATATAATAAAGCTGAAGAGGGTCGAAAGTCTGTACATGGAAGATAATCGAAAAAAAGTTGGCTGGGGATACTTAGAATCGATAACAGAATACGTTCCAACAATTTTTAGAATTTTTGTCTGTTTATCTGTTTGTCTGTTTATCTGTTTATCTGTTTATCTGTTTGTCTGTTTGTCTGTTTATTTGACCGCGCATCACGTGAAAACGGCTGAACGGATTTTGATGAAATTTTGTATAGAGATAGTTTGAGTCCCGGGAAAGGATAATATATAGTTTTAATCCCGAAAATCAACCCTGGTGGGGATGAAAATGGGGTTAAAAGTTTGTATGGAGAATTTTTAACCGCTGAAACGATTTAGATAGAAATGAGTATGGAGATAATTTGAGTCTCGAGAAACGTCATAGGATAGTTTTCAAACCCTTGTGGGGGTGAAAAGGGGGTTGGAAGTTGGTATGAGATTTTTTTTACCGCTGAACTGATTTAGATGAAAATTGGTATAGAGATAGTATGGGGTCTCGAGAAAGGACAAAGGATAGTTTTCAACCCGAAAATCAACCCTGAAGGGGTGAAAAGGGAGTTTTGTATAGGGAAATTTGTATAGGGAATTATTAACAGCAGAATCGATTTAGATAAAATTTGGTATGGAGATAATTTGAGCTCTGGAAAAGGAAATAAAATAGTTTTATCTCGGAAATTATCCCTTAAGCGGATGCAAAAGGGGTGGAAGTTTACACGGGGAAGAAACAAAAAATAACCGCTGTACGTATTTAGATGCAATTTGGTATTGAAATAATTTGTAATTTTTTGGTCAAGGTGTTCATATTTCAAATGCAAATTCAAATTCAAAAATATTTATTTCAGACAACATGGTCCATTTTGTTAGTATACATTCTAAGTTGTTAGTAAGTATATTAACATACTTAAAATAAAACATAAAACATCTAAAACTTATATTCTAAATTGGACTTTACCAGTTTGATCAACCCGTAGACTATCGGGCAATCAAATCTACCGGCAATCATCCTCAGAATGTTGTTGCTACTGCATATTTATAACATGTTACCCGTCGATGCTTTAAATTTACCTTTACCCGCTCTTAAGAAATATTTGAAAATGTCATGAATGTCAAAGGGTTATTGCAGGTTCAAGGACTATATATGACGGACAAAGTTGCATGGCCCAAACCAAAAAACTACTACAAAATCATCTAACATTTATAGGACACCGTTTAGGTAGGAAAACATATCAAACGTTTTGTGAAGCAGTCAGATTAGGATTTTATTTTTATTTATAATTAAACAATGGGTGCATTATCTGTCTTTCAAGATGTTTTGATATGCCTTCTTGAAGAACTACGCACTATTTTGTATCTTTAAGATCTAATAATGTATTACTGTTTTGAAAAAAATAAGTCCCGTCGAGTTTCTTTTCGGCCATAATACTTCTTGGGCTCAGGTGTAGGGTTAGAACCGGTGGTAGTTTTGGAACGAAGTTCCTTATTGGACGGTTCGCGGATGGGGGGCTAGGCGAAAAAAAGTCACGTGACCGTCACGAAAAAGCGTCACGTCACGAAAACGCGACACCCATACGATTGAGAAACATGTAAAATGGAATGAAATAAAAAATATATAAAATAGAATAAAGTGAAGTGAAGTGAAGTGTAGTGAAAAGTAAAAGTGACAAAGTGATAAAAGTCGAGAACCTAAAAGTAAAAAATGTCGAAAATGTCAAAAATGGCAAAATTTCTAAATTACAAAAATTTCGAAAACTTCAAAAATTTCCAAAATTTCCAAAATTTCCAAAAATTCAAAAATTTCAAAAAGTTCAAATATTTCATATAATTTAAAATTTCATAAATAAATAAATTTCCACAATTTCAAAACTCCAAAATTTCAAAATAATTAAAACCACAAAATTTACGAAAAAGTCAATAACAATATAAAATAAAATAACATAAATTCGTTCCAATCGCGTGTTTCACGACACTCGTGTATTTTATTTTTCTCTGACGTTCATTAGTGCATTGTAATGTGCTTACATTGAAGAATAAATATCTTGATCTATACCAATATCATAAATCCTCTATCGGAACCGTATGTAATTACCAGCATTATTGCAACCAGTAACGTAACATCAGTGTATTATCTGTGACAGTCTGGTAAAAAAGTATGAAAATTCATTACCTACGGTAACGTAATGAATATCCGCCCCCCGACCGCCGGCGCAATAAGGTTGGTCATGGCGGTGTAATGGCGGTCATTCTAATGTTTTCAATGGATATGAGTGTAGGTAAAGCGGTGTATGCTTCTGTACATAATTAGGCCTTATTACGTAACAGTTACATAAACTACTATTTATCTCTTTTTAGGATTCCGTAGTCAACTAGGAACCCTTATAGTTTCGCCATGTCTGTCCGCGGTCTAGCTCAGTTACCGTTCGCACTAGAAAGCTAAAATTTGGTGAGACCTGATAAGAAGGTTCAATATAAACTATATTGAATAAAATCGGTTCAGCCGTTTTTGAATTATCAGTCAAAAACGCATATTGAAAGGAAGTGCCGAATAGTAAAATGACGTAAGCGCCGCCGAATATCCCTTAATAAACCACCTTTTGAACGGATGCTTTGTAACAGGGCGGCATCTACGAAACTCTACACTGAGTATTGCCCGACATGCTCTTGGCCGGTTTTTTTTGCATTGTTATCCCGAAAATCACCCCTTAAAGATTACTAATTCCAATTCAAGAAAATCCCCAGCCAGGTTATACGTAGCCCATAAAAATTCAACGTCTAAAAGGGGGGGGGGGGGTAGCCACTACACTCGATTGAGTTTAATTTGCATGGGTCATGGACCCCCCCCCCCCTCCAAGTGCACCACAAATAGAAAAAAAAACATTTCTGCATTTGTGACCCCCCCCCCTGCCCCAATTTCAACCGCGCCTGTTCTTACCTTTCATGCTTAGACTGATTTGACGGGAGGATCGATTTGGATGACATTTACCGTGGACATGAACGTATAAATACAAAAGTGGTCCTGTATCGTCCGATATACACCTACTTACTACTCTATGTCGTTTAAATCATGCCAAAAAAAAATTATAAAAAAAGTATTAAATTTTGAGGGTAGTTTCATTTAGAGGTAATTGTAAAATATTTTATTAGGACTACTGTCCTCTAGCGTATCCATCTGTCAACTTTACTTCAAGTTCGGCCTCCAGGGAAGCGGGAGAGAAATTAGGGGTGAATTAGCCGATACTGACACAGACCGAATTCCACGCGGGCGGAGCCGCGGGCACAGCTAGTGTTTAAATAAATTCGGTTCTTTGGAGTTTCTTATTAAACTAATTATTAGTCTATTGTATTGCAGTACTAGTAGATTTCCGCAACTCGACGACTAATGCCTATTTTGCGTGATGCATGCCTCTACTAAAACATATTAATTTTAGTTTACTTACATGACCAAATTTGTTTTCAGAGCAATGTGAGATTCATGATTTTTGTTTTTTCTCCATTTTTATTTCATTCGTTTTTTACTTGTATTATAATCTAAATAAAATACACTTTTTATACGAACTTACATAAACATGCATACGAGTACATTATCTTAAAAGATAAAACGTCTATACATTATTGATTCCGGGAAGACACGTTATATCCGCACCGCATGAACCCTCTGCAGTTATTTAGTCTTTAGGCACAGTAAGTCCGATATTATTGCTCACGGGCCAAGCACAAGTATATGTAGTACAAGGGAAGCACGGAGCGACGAGCGACACAGCTTCCTCGTCTCAAAGCTAGCTCACGACTGCCAGCAACGCCGTTTTCGAGCTAATAACGCACGAAATGTGGAATTATGATCAAGTTGTTTAAGAAAATTTAATCAATTTAAATATCCTACGTTGAGTTTGTAGTGTTCTGTAGTACATATATTTTAGTTCAACAATATTTTAAATGGAATGAGCCGTTCAGTAGATATAAGCAAAATTAACCGTAAAACGACATTCAGTTACATTTACATAACGGAGAAACTATACGTTACACGAGTTATTCAAACGTTGACAATGTTGTACATGAAATGGTAAATAACATATATTTTTTTCAAAATTTTTGAATGACCCATTATTGAGATATATCCCTTAGAAAGTAACAGTTTTCGGCCACAATCAGCGCCTAGCGCCTTAAAATTATTTATGGGGTATATTGCGTCACGTCCTTTTACAAGGAAAATATAGCTTCTAATTTTGTACTAAGCAGAAACGTCTGCAAGCGTCAATTTTATAATTGAAAGAATAATGGAAAAATTTACCGCGTTGAGCATGATTCGAACTTGCGAGCTTGCGTAACACCGGTCCGATCGCTCTGACCAGAGGGGACTAAGGTTGAGTAACCGTTGATAGCTCAGTTGGTTAGAGCGATCGGACCGGTGTTCCGAAAGGCCGCAAGTTCAAATCTTGCTCAACACAGTGAATTTCACCATTTTTCTTTCAATTGTAAAATTGAAAATATAACTTATTGTGATAAGTACCTAATTCAAAATCGGCTCAACCACTTAAATATAGTTTTCATTAAAGGTACCTATTAAGTCACATTTTCATGATTTTGTCATATTTTTTGGACTTACGGTAAAAAATATAGAGTTGTTCCTAAAGTAATGACTATAAAAAAAATTGTCAAGACCCATTCTCTTTGAAACATCTATCCAACGATATCCTACATGATAGGGTTTATTCAGAGCAACGACGCGTAGTTTCATAATACGCGTAGATTTTTTACCCCCCCCCCCCCCCTTCCATTTCCGAGGTGGGATAAAAAACCAAGTCCAACGTGGGTCAGTTCGGGTTGCACAGGATGGTTCCACAACACGTAGGGAACTTAAATACCGCGAGCTATCCGGTTGCCTCGCGGACACTGAAACTACGCGCTATTGCTTTAACTATTTAGTTGAATTGAAACAAATAAAATGCACCCTTACTTCATGTACCTAATTTGGTCCCGTTGTTTAACGGCCTCCTAGCCCAGTCGGTAGTAACACAGCTTACGAAGCAGGAGGTCCCGGGTTCGAATCCTGGTTAGGGCATTTATTTGTGTGGTTATCACAGATATTTGTACCTGAGTTATGGATGTTTCCTATGTATTTAAGTATTTATCTATATCTATTTATTATATATATCGTCGTCTAGTACCTACAACACAAGCCTTATTGAGCTTACTGTGGGCCTAGGTCGGTTTGTGTAAGATTGTCCTGTAATGTTTATTTTTATTATTTTATTTATTGTCATCAGGTCAGGATCTGACGAGATCCTGGAGATATTGAGGGAACTCTTTAAAGGTTATAGTCAAACCTATAATGATTAGATAGTGATTTGAGTATTTTTTACAGTAACTCGGGCACTTGCTCTTGGAAAGCTGGAGTAGTCTAAGTGAAGTCGGTTATTTTTTCATTAAAATTATGTTATTAAAAAAAAAATATTGTGTACCTACATATATCTCTCCGATATTATCCCAATACCTAAAAAGTATAACCCTAATTCCTTTTCTGACTATCGCCCAATTTCCATTCTTCCCTTCCTATCCAAAGTCTTGGAACGGTTAATACACCAACAGCTGACTTCATTCCTAACTAGAAACGATCTTTTTAACCAATATCAGTCTGGTTTCCGATCTGGCCATAGCACCACTATAGCGCTCATCAAAATCACAGATGATATTCGTTTTGGCATGAATGACATAAAGCTAACTGTGTTAACCCTCTTGGACTTTAGTAACGCTTTTACTGTCGATTACTAATACTGTCGATTTCGATATCTTGCTTGCTATCTTGCGTTCTCTCCACATATCCCCTACGGCCATTGAGTGGTTTTCTAGTTATTTGACTGACCGCCGACAAAGAATAAAAGTGGAAGCTTCCCGTTCTTCTTGGTGCAGTATGTTGGCTGGCGTTCCACAGGGCGGCGTGCTGTCGCCTTTGTTAGTTTCAATATTTATAAACTCCATCACTCAGAATATTTCTTCTAAGTATCATCTATATGCTGACGATCTCCAGATCTATAAGCAGGGCGTACTTGGCGATCTCCCATCTGTCATGAACAGCATGAATGATGACTTGGCGCGTATTCTACAATGGAGCACTAGTTATGGTCTGAAAGTAAATCCCACAAATACCCAAGTCATCATAATCGGCAGTGGTAAATTGATTCCCCGTGTAGATTCTTCAAGCTTACCATCTATATATTTTGATGGTATCCAGATCCCTCTATCAAGCCAGGTTAAAAATCTAGGTATTGTTATGGATCGCACTTTATCTTGGATACCTCAAGTGGGAGAGGTCAGTCGAAAGGTGTTTGCTGCTGTCGCTTCTCTTAGAAGACTCCGAAACTTCCTACCCATCGCTACAAAAACTTCGCTTGCCCAAACTCTGCTGCTTCCGATCCTTGACTACGCCGACATCTCCTATCTTGATCTCACGGAAGATCAACTTAATAAACTGGAGCGTATTCAAAATGTATGCATTCGGTTCATATTTGGTTTGCGCAAATATGACCGTGTATCTAGTTTCCGCACTCAACTCAAGTGGCTTCCTATCCGCTATCGTCGCAACCTTCACATTCTCAGTCTCCTCTATAGTGTACTTTTTAATCCGACGACTCCCCCCTATCTTAAAAAGCGTTTTAGTTACTTGAATTCTATCAGGTGCTCTCAAAATGTTCTCCTTTCTGTCCCTTCTTCCTCCTCCCAATTTTATAATTCTTCATTTACTTTTCAGGCAGTTCGTCTGTGGAACTCCCTTCCCGCAGAATTAAGGCGTGCTAAATCATTGGCTGCATTCAAAGCCCATCTCAAGGATTACTATTTGTCTCTTCCTTAGTTCTACTGATGGTCGTTAATAGGTCTCGACAGGATTATTATTTTGGCTGATATATATATTTATATATGTAGGTTGTATGAATGTATGTATTTTATATGTATATATATATATATATATATATATAAGTATTTGTATGTATGTCTGATTAGTATTTCAATGTTCGTGTTTTCAAAATAAGTTTTTTGCACCTCCTATTGACTTTTTCTGCATTATCTTCTCCGCTACCCAAAGGTTGTCTGGAAGAGATCGCTCATTAGCGATAAGACCGCCTGTTGTTTGCCTCTTTTTATCATGTATTTTTTTTCTACTGTGCTGTTTTTTTTCTTTTGAGGTGTGCAATAAAGCATTTATTCATTCATTCATCTCTCTCTATAGATCGCTGCGGCTTCCTGCAGCCCCGCGTTACCAATACTCAAAGGTGGGCTGGGACTACTAGGAGGAGCTCTAAATGGAGGCCACAACACCGGAGTCGGCATCAGTGTCGGGGTGAGTAGCCTACGTTTATAATTAAATGAGTCAATCAACTATTCTATGTCAGCAAAATTTCGCATACTTCGACTAATAGTGATAAAAATAAATTATGCGGATTATATTTAACTAAGTTATACACTTTACATAAAAGACAGATAAACATGCTACGAATTGCAATCTGTTCTATTACAATTTAATACTTTATATCTTCGTTAAGGCTAGTGACCCAGTGGACATAGCTGTCCCTCACTTTTGTATGAAAATAATGGCTCTTCCGCTGGGTCACCCATTTTTTTTATGAATAATGTGTTGTTATTGTATATTTTCCTGATCTGGTATGTGTGTAAAGGATCTTAATTCATGTTGACAATGTTTAAACCCACAAAAGATAAACTAATAATGAATAAGGGCATTTCTCGCAAAAAACAAGTGTCGTAAAATCAACAAATTCCCATATACACGGTGCCCGTGAGAATTGCGAGAGATTTTAACAGTGTATTCCTGATCATAATTGGAGACTAAAATGTCGAATAAACTTTTCTGGAATTCGCCTACTTTCAGAGTTACTACCAATACAAGAAAAAAACATTTTTTATTGTGACTCAGCGCAAAACGCTTTTTTGATGGCGATTTCACCCTTTATGGGGTCTAGTCTGGACATTCTTATTGACAGATATCAAAGTGCCAAGGAATACTTTACGTAAACTATTTTTTACGAAAGAAAACTTACTAATTTAAGTTTTTCGACAGTTTTACCAATAACTCTCCTTTTTTGTATATATTTTACGTATCAATCATTAAAATACACTTACATAGGGATATTATAATTTAAAAAAAAACCGGCCAAGTGCGAGTCGGACTCGCGCACCGAGGGTTCCGTACAAACCTGTAGGTATATAGGGGTAGTAACTTTAAAATTATTAGAAATATTTTTATTATATGATGTAGCTAAAAATTTACGGTTTTCGCAATTTTTCCTTTATCTGTGCTATAAGACGTGCTTCGTACCAAATTTCAAGATTCTGAGTTCACGGGGAGTACCCTGTAGGTTTTGATTCCCTTGCGAGTTTCAAAAATTTGAGGAAAGTTGCGGCATAAACGGCTGTATCTTTTGATTGCGTTGGCTTAGAAGTCTGATTTTTTTCTAAGTCTGATTCTTTTGAAGTCTGAGTATTTGATATAAATTTCAGCTTGATACCTCCACGCGTTCCTGAGAAAAATAGTCTTGACAGACAGACAGACAGACAGACGGACAACAAAGTGATCCTATAAGGGTTCCGTTTTTTCCTTTCGAGGTACGGAACCCTAAAAAACATAGTAATATTAATGTCTAGCTATTATAGTGTTAAAAGCATCGTTCTGGTACGGTAATAAAATAAAGGAAGAACGCTGCGACGCGTAGCCACTGCAAACAGCGAGAGTGAGCGAGACGTCTAGCTTATGAAGTGTCGACACTTTCGACTCAATCGGAACGTTGCTTTTGTTCCTCTCTTCTCCTTTTTAGGGTTCCGTACCTCGAAAGGAAAAAACGGAACCCTTGTAGGATCACTTTGTTGTCCGTCTGTCTCTCTGTCTGTCGGTCTGTCAAGACCATTTTTCTCGCGAACGCATAAAGGTATCAAGCTGAAATTTATATCAAATACTCAGGTCTACTGACCCTTGGTGCTGTGAAAAAAAACAAACTTCTATGCCAACGCAATCAAAAGATACAGCCGTTTATGCCGTAAAATTCCGCAAATTTTGGAAAATCGCAAGGGAATCAAAACCTACAGGGTACTTCCCGTGAACTCCGGATCTTGAAATTTGGTACGAAGCAACGGCTTATAGCACAGATACAGGAAAAATTGCGAAAACCATACATTTTTAGTTACATCATATAATAAAAATATTTTTAATAATTTTAAAGTTACTACCCCTATATACCTATAGATTTGTACGGAACCCTCGGTGCGCGAGTTCGACTCCCACTTGGCCAGTTTTTTTTATAATATTCCTGATTATTTATCATCATCATAGGCCTCTTTCATCAATAGAGTGATGATTTAAACGGTGTCCGTAGAAGAACGACGCTTGCGCAAATGGCTCACAAGGCCGATGCGACAGCTAAAACGTGTGCCTGGTGGTGAAGGTAACAGAGCAGCGCGTTGGTGCCTCAGTTCCCGTTTTGTGGATAGTGGATGGTACCATGCCTTACGCCCGGAATTTTATGAAAGTCTACCCGCAACTCTCAGAAATGAAACTTCCGATAATAAATTTGAATACCGACTAAAGGAACTTTTATTGTCTAGGAGTTTATATTCTGTCGAAGAATTCACTGCAGAATTTAAAAGAACTGCAAAATGTTAATTATTTTTATAGGGTATTTTTACGTAATTTCTGTTTATATTGTTATTTTTAATTGATTGACTTTGTTTTAGGTTTTGACATTTTTCTTTTATTTTTTAATATTTATGTACCACTACCTAGGATCTCTAGACATGTAATGTATACATGTACAAAATCCCTGTTGACATTCTTTATATTTTACCACTGTCATTTTTTTTGTAAATTTTTTTTATTGTATTGTAAGTGACGATCTTTTAGTGAATCCATTTTATTTTATGATGTAAAATACTGTGTGGTTTTCCACAAGAAATAAATAAATCTATCTATTTATCTATCATGCGCCACTACGCTCTCACTCAGGGTCTTCTTCCAGCAGTCACGATCTTCTGCCTCTTTTTGCCAGTCGCCGGGATGAATCCAGGACAACATGTCTCGTTTTGCACAGTTTTTAAATCGAAGCATAGGACGCCCAACCTATGATTATTTATATATTCTTTAATAATAATGAAATGTTTACTATCCAGCTCGGTAGCGGGTTCGGAGGAATCGTCAAGGGTGTGTTTGGAATCATCAATGGCGTCGCTAAGACAGCTGTTAATGCTCTTAATACAGTTGCAAATATTGGTAAGTTGTAACAAATGGCTGATTGTTTAACCCTCGTGCCAAAGATGGTTGAATGGTTTTTAAAAGATATCCCGAAAACTATATGTAATGTAGTTTATAGTCAGTAAGCATAAGTCTTCTTAGACGTATACCTACTTACTATACATTACATAGTTTCCGGGATTTTTTTAAAATGATTTTATAATAATCAATTCAACTTTTCTCCTTTCATCCTTTCGTACATGTCTCCGTTTAGCCCAAAGGTTGACTGGTAGAGAATGCCACTTGGCATTAAGTCCGCTATTTTTTATATTTTGTGCAATAAAGTTAAAATAAATAAATTAATAGAACCTGTTTCTTGCATATCTATATACTAAGCCCCTCAGGTTCGTGGGTTAGAAACGTTAGAATTCTGGTAAAGCATTTAATTATGTGCTTAATGAACTTGTTTCTGAATTATGGCTGCTATCAATGTTTATTAAGTACCTTTGTTTTTCTCTTTGGTTTAAATAAGTGTGTATGTATATTGATGGCTCATAGTACAACTTTACTTGGCTATGTTTGGAGCTTAGTCATTCTGTGTAAGATTGTCCCCAATCGTCAATTGACTACATTTGATACACTAACAGATTCCTATTTTTTTTCAGTAATTGGAAGCATCAACTCTGTCTTCAGTGTCGTCGTCAATTGTAAGTTTGATTTGACTTGCTCTGTTTTCACTTTCATTTAGACTAAAATATATTTTTCTACTCGTCGACTGTAATGCTTGAATTGTGATTGTGTAGGCCGAACTACTAGCGCATACTTTCCGATAGAGCTTTTATGGTCGCATATTGTGACATCGCCAACGATGGTACAAAGGATTTTCATACAATATTGTAACACTGTTGCACGAGCCCGCGCGGTCACGCCGCCGTCGCCGCGGGGGGACGGGCACGATCTGCCGGGAGATTCAAGTTACTCTATTGTATAGAGGCAGCAGGCCTTTCATCGAACTCATTCCTTACCGGCTTGCCTATATTGAGCACTCGTAGAAAAAATATTGTATAAAATAGTGACATAATCAAGCTTTTCAATCTCGTACCTTACTTAGGCCACTCAGCAAGCTTCGTGGCCTAAACACGGTACTCGACTGAAAAGCTCTTAATTATGTCACGATTGTATAAAATACTATTGCTTTACATTATTTCATCATTAAAATCGTCCTATTTGATCTGTTTTACTACTTTGCAAGCAAGCATAGGTACTCTAATTATTACATCAAGTACGCCGTCATCATCAGTATCACCATATTCATCGTCGTAATCTTTATTTTCATTTTTGGACATAGACATCAAAAAATCAATGACTTTCATGAATGTTTGTAACTTGTATCTTCAATCTACAGTTGATGAAATAATATTATCTAAAGGTTTTTTTTAGATTAATCAATTTGAAGAAGACTATTATTACCGGAGCAATTATAAAAGCTCTTTTTTACGTTCTGTAACCCTGTCTTCCTCTTTTCTTCCTTCGTTTATTGCGAAATGGTATCTGATTTTGATCTTTGTCGCAGTATCGCTGGTGCTCCAAGTAACTCTGAACAACCTGATAGTTGGACTCGGTTCCCTGTTCATCAGGCTCAGCGCTTGCATCATCAAGATCGCCATCTGTCTCCTTGGACTCCCAGGTAAGTTCATTGCAACTGTTTTTATAATTTTGTCTTTTTCAATAAATAACATAAATAATAACTTTTTTTTTTGTAGTTCAAGGAAATGTAATATCTGAATTTAAACTTACTTGACTCATATTAAAATATGAAAATGAATATGAATGTTAATGTTATTATTACATTTTTATGGTTTAAGGGCGGATTGTATCAAACCATCTGTTATAGATACCGTCATCGTAAAAATGTTATTGTTTGAAAAAATATATTCCTCTATGAGACTACAGCTTTAAAGTTAATAAGTTCCTTGTGTGTGGTGTAAACCATCCTAACTCGCGGATTTAGTCATAGTCATTTATTTATAATATTTAATATATTACATGTCAAATTACATTACATTGGTACTTAATACTGGACTTACTGCATTACTGGATTGGTACTTATTATTGGTTTTATTGTCACTACTAACTAAATCAATAATACTAAATGTCAATTTATTTTGAATATATCGTAATAATTGTTTACTATGTACCAGATACCGTGTTTTATCTTTTTTATGTAGCAACACCCATACTATCACTACTCTCACTTCTTTCACCTCCACTCTTAACTCAACAATTTAAAATAAATTTGTAGCATTCTTGATCCCCGGCTTCAAATCTTTATTTAGGCTGACACCAATATCTACATTTTACTCACAGTTAAACACAAAAAATCATTGCCCATGTTAAACCGGTTTCCGTGGCGTATACGACAATCCAAGACACATCATTCACGAGTTTCCGAATCATAATTTTTATACTTTTACAGGAGACAGAGGCGTATGTGCCGCGGGCTGGAACGCTAAGTTAGGCATTAATGGAGAGCTCTCCGCCGGCGCCGACATGGATGCGTACATCAACTTCTTCGGGCTTAAAAACGCACAGGCTCAACTCAATGCCTACATCAACTCCTACACCAAAGGAAAAGGTATAGTCAGACCTCGTCAGACAAATAGTGAAGAGTAATACGTTCGTGGTGGCATTCCACATTTGTCCCCTGCAAACGTAATCTGTACCTAATGCGCGAAATTGTTTGAGCTTACTCTTACTTTAAAGTCCATACCGCGCATTTTTCATTTGCTTTTAAGTGTACTAAATTCTTTGTTTAGGCTTTTGTTGCGCAAATAACACATAACAATGTCATATTTCTCAATTTAAAGTCTTGATTTTGGTAAATATACTGTGTTTCTTTTCACAAAATGTATGTTTCTTAATAATTTATTTTGCTGTTTCAGGAATTTCCGCTGCCCATGGTTCTGCTTACATTGTTCTTAATCAAATGAATACTCTTTGTGGATTCATTACAAGTAAGTCTTCAATAATACCTAACTATTATTTCTTTGAGTCATTGTTTAACTTCTACGAGTAATTCGAATTAAGTATGTGTAGGTAGATTTTTTTTAAAGTACTTTTAGTAGCTATGTTTTTAGTTTGTTCTTTGGTTTGTTTATTAAATCTCAATGTACAATTAACTGTCCTTGCATTTTTTTACTTTGAAATATACAGGGAATCAATTTAGAAAATCTATTTCATGATAAGCGATTATATCGGGCTAAATTTGCTTTTTTGACAAAAAATCTTTACCTAATTAAAATGATGTTTATAACTTTAATTAATAGTTAACTGTCTACTATAGAATACAATACCTACACACATTCTTTATTGCATATCTCAATAAAATAGAACAGTACAAAATACATACTCTAAGTATATCTCATTTTATTTTTCTTTGTGTACAGGCAAGCAAATCTCCAAACAGACGGTGACACAAACCTTCATCATCAGTAAGTATTCAAATTATTATTGGTTTCATTGTAATCTTTATCATGGGCATCAACTACTGAACCACTTAATAAAACCAAACCAACACTTCGTCTCTTTATATTACTTATAATTTAAATAATAATTTATTGTCTTCATTTTTTATATTTATCAATTTTACTTCTAAATGTTGGTTTTCCCCACAAAGTTAGTGAAAGTTTTTTGTAATTAAATTATCCATTTCTTTTCAGTGACAACTATCTCTGCCTCGATCAGTAACTCCCAAGAGGCTAGCTGTGAGTATCTTTTATTTAATATCATATTTAAAAAAATTGGTTGTTTGTAAAGTAGGTTTACGATCGAGATGTTTACGTGATAACGTCTAACCGCTCGTGAGGATTCCGCGTGACAAGTTTCACGGAATGACTGGCAGCGCTCGAGATGAGACGGGAGATCGGTCCGTCTCTCTCTCGTTATACCTGCGATCGCGCTCGTGAGGTTTTGGTGTGACACAAGTTTCTGAACATGTCACCCGAATAAAACGATTTTAAAGACGTTATCACGTCAAAAATAAATAACAAATTTTATAATGAAGTATCAAGCAAGTACGAAGCATTTCAATTTTAATCTCACATTCTGTCATTTTAATGACAAAACAATATTTCGATAATTGAAGTTATGGACAAAAATACTGCATCTCTGACAAAGCTTCTTTAGTCCTATTTCTTTCTTTCGTATTATTTCTTTCAAACTTAGTATTTTTAACCATTAATCTGTTTGAATGTAATAATTTTGTGGCTTTTTGTTCACACTGCGGATATTTCATGTAAAATTAATAAACGTTTAAACTACCCTAAAATTTTTTTTAGCCGGCGAGCAACTCATTGACGACCTTATCCCGAAGTGTGGAAAGTACTTCAAGGAGTCTGGATACCCAGGTAACTATTGACGTAATATTATAATAGCAAGATCTTATTTGTGAGTCTATCACGAATTTCTTCCTGACTTATAGATGTTTTCTATATGTATAAGATTAGGTCGATCGATATGTGTACGATTGTCTAATATATTTTTTAATAAGCTTCATATAGTTTTTAAACATTTTAAAATAATATACTGCGAATTTTTGAAAACCAACGTAGAAACTAATTTGAATACAAACACATTTTATATTGTATATAATATTTCGTTTTAGATATCACTACTCAAATAACGGTCATCAAGAAGACTTGCAGCAACGCCAATAAAGACAACATTAACTGGAATGGCAACGGCAGCACTGGTGGCAGCACTGGAGGAAACAATGGTGGCAGCACCGGAGGAAACAATGGTGGCAGCACCGGAGGAAACAATGGCGGCAGCACCGGAGGAAACACTGGTGGCAGTACCGGAGGAAACAATGGTGGCAGTACTGGAGGAAACAATGGTGGCAGCACAGGAGGAAACAATGGTGGCAGCACCGGAGGAAACAATGGTGGCAGCACCGGAGGAAACACTGGTGGCAGTACCGGAGGAAGCAATGGTGGCAGTACTGGAGGAAACAATGGTGGCAGCACAGGAGGAAACAATGGTGGCAGCACCGGAGGAAACAATGGTGGCAGCACTGGAGGAAACAATGGTGGCAACACCGGAGGAAACATTGGTGGCAGTACCGGAGGAAACAATGGTGGCAGCACCGGAGGAAACAATGGTGGCAATACCGGAGGACACACTGGTGGCAGCACAGGTGGCAACACTGGTGGTAGCACTGGAGGAAACACTGGTGGCAGCGCTGGAGTAAACAATGGTGGCAGCACCGGAGGAAACAACGGTGGCAGCACCGGAGGAAACACTGGTGGCAGTACTGGAGGAAACAATGGTGGCAGCACCGGAGGAAACACTGGTGGCAGCACTGGAGGAAACAATGGTGGCAGCACCGGAGGGAGCAATGGTGGCAGCACCGGAGGAAACACTGGTGGAAGTACCGGAGGAAACAATGGTGGCAGCACCGGAGGAAACAATGGTGGCAATACCGGAGGAAACACTGGTGGCAGCACAGGTGGCAACACTGGTGGTAGCACTGGAGGAAACACTGGTGGCAGCACTGGAGGAAACAATGGTGGCAGCACCGGAGGAAACAATGGTGGCAGCACCGGAGGAAACACTGGTGGCAGTACTGGAGGAAACAATGGTGGCAGCACCGGAGGAAACAATGGTGGCAGCACCGGAGGAAACAATGGTGGCAGCACCGGAGGGAACAATGGTGGCAGCACCGGAGGAAACACTGGTGGAAGTACCGGAGGAAACAATGGTGGCAGCACCGGAGGAACCACTGGTGGCAGTACCGGAGGAAACAATGGTGGCAACACTGGCATCTCCGTTGTAAGATATTTTTTAAACACGATACTTAAAAAGTTACTTCATTTTATTTTTTCTGCTATAGAACGCCTCTTAACAGTCATTTAGCTTAAAGTCGATTTCTAATAAGAAATCTCTGAATTGCAAAGCAAGTCGAATATACATATGTACCTATAATTAAAATTTAACCACATACTTGTATAGCATAAATTTAATATCCAATTGATAATATTTGTAAAAGTTAATAATATTATGTCCGTATGATCCACAATTTGACTTTGCGTATAAAATGTAGATAATAAGAAATCATTTTGTTGCCTTAAGAACTACTTTATAACTTGTACATATGCTTATCCAGGGTGGCAGTCTTAACCTGGGAGGAATTCTCAAGGGCGTCTTTGGAATCATCCATGGCGTCGCCAACACAGCATTAGGTGCACTTGACGCCGTCATCACAACTGGTCAGTGTCGGTTTTTTTTGTAGCTGACTGGCAATAGGTTATTTTAACGATTGCAAGTTATATGAAAAAAAAAATTTTTAAATAGTTTATTGGTCACAATCATTTTGTTTACAAATTGAGAAAGGGTTGGGAGCTCCTAGTAAGTATGGGAATACTTGTGTCAGGAGAGCCCGCTCTTCCAGCAACAAGTTAAGGCTAAATATATAACCAATAAGGAATCTAATCTAAATAATATTGTAAATCTAAGTAACAAATTTTACTTAACTAAAATTACAGTTACTATGTACTTAATATGTATATGCAAATTTTTAATAACGAGTATGTGTGTGTGCGTGTGTGAGTGTGTGTGTGTGTGTGTGTGTGTGTGTGTGTGTGTGTGTGTGTGTTTGTGTGTGTGCGTGTATGTTTTGCAAATAGATGTTTCACTTACTTATTTCTACTAACTATATCTACTATTTAGCATTCGATAATATTAATAACTCTGTTTGCTCATAGTTTGGACCCGGGGTATGTCCTTAAACTACGTCCGGACTTGGGTATGTCCTTAAACTATGCCAAAAAGAGAGGTATGGGCACTGCGAATGGCATCTCGCTTAGTGTGGTAGGGCACGTTCAGTGAATGTCATCTCGCTCAAATCTGGAGCAGAGCCCGACTGGGGAAGCACCTCCACCTTACAGAAAACCACAGCCAAATAGCACTAGACCCTACTCATAGTGTTGTGTTCCTGCTGGTGAGTAAGGTTGCCAAAGAGCTCAAAGAGGACCCAGTGTGTTGACGATGAGGGACCCTCTTGTTCCTTTAGCCGTCAACACAGTGAATCCTTCTTTTTGTAAAGGGTCGGCAACGCGCATGTGACTCCTGTGGAGTTACAGGCGTCCATAGGTTACGGTAGCTGCTTACCATCAGGTAGGCCGTATGCTTGTTTGCCACCGTCGTGGTATAAAAAAAAAAAAAAAAAGTTTACAGTATTTAACCATTCCCGGACTACTGTTTTACATTTAAAAGAGTGCAAAGGATGTATCGACAGTGCGGCATCAATCGCATTATACAAGTGGGCAGCTTGTGAAGCAAACTGACGTTTAGCAAATACCGAGTTAGAGTTAGGAATGGGAGCAGGTTTAGGTTTTCTCCTACGTGTAGTCGTGTTTCACGGTTTGAGATTCACAGATTTATGTAATTTAAGTACAGTATTTAATATGAACAGTTTTCGCATGGTGAGAAGATTTGACGATTGGTACAGCTCAGTTGTAGGGAATCGATAGGGTTTCGAATACATGACCTTTATATTTTGTTAAGTACGTACATTCTTATAACTAACAGAATTTTTTCTTCTTTTCAGTTGTCTCAAGCCTGAGTGCCGTCTTTGACGTCGTTGCCAACTGTAAGTAGTTTCAATCATTTCAATTGTTTGAAAAGCAATTTACTTACTTACTTACTTATTTGGCGCAACGACCCAAAATGAGTAATGGCCTCTGACACACGAGCATGAAATGACGCTCGACCGAGCTAAATAGCGAAAAGCAATTAATTATCACCAATTATTCGATTACATTTTTGAATTATTTTAATCAGTACCATCTTTTTATTGTTAGTTTTCATGGCGTAATTTAGCAAGTACTGATATGTTACCTAGCGCCATTATCACAACCTTTATAATTGCAGGACTGTGGCAAAGGTGTCGGAAACGTTGCTATATATTTTTCGTTTTAGTTTCATTTTCATCATAGAACCTGATTCTAAATTTTCTGTTACAGTGATCCTTGTCCTCCAAGTTACCCTCAATAATTTGGTCGCTGGACTTGGTTCCCTATTCGTCAGACTCGTCGCTTGCATCATTAAGATCGCCGTTTGCGTCCTTGGACTCCCAGGCAAGATTATCATCTTTATCCTCTATAATATTACATGTTTCCATAAGTACAATATCTACAATCCGGTCAAGCAATAACACTTATATTGTTAGTATTAATTGTTTTTATTTAGTTTTTGTTTTAATACAATTAAAGTAATATACTATAATGTGCAATACCTTATAATTCATTGTGAACGGGCTATCAGTGATTAATGTAAAATTAGTTTCAAATTGTTTCATTGAATTTTTAATAAAATAAAACAATTAAAAACGGATTTTATCGCGTGTACTGAGCTTAAATTACATCCCGACGTTTCGAACACTTTACAGCGTTCGTGGTCAACTGGTCGACCCGTTGTTTTATTTCATGAATAACTATCGCGGCAACCGAAGATAATTTTTAATAATTAAATTTAAATAAATTTAATTTACAACTGAAGAACAAATCAAATTATTTTTAATAAATAATTTGATTTGTTTATTTTAAGTAGACACACTACTATATAAATCATAAACTTATATAGATCAAACATAAACTTTTTCCTTTGTATATGACATCTATATAAGTTTATAAATTTAATTTAATTTAAAATACATTTGTAATAACTTTCAATATGCTGGTTAATTTTAACATTTATAGATGATTCTTATGTACCAACTGTACCTAAACTTATTGTTTTATTCATGTACATCATTATAAAGGTTGTAACCTCATTCGGTATTTTCGACCATATCCTAGTCGCACTATCCTAGTGCCAAGATCTTAGACTTCGTTGTAAAATCCGTGATTTCCTGGATAATACATTTTAATATTCCTATAGGAGACAAAGGCGTTTGCGCTCGTGGATGGAACGCCAAGTTTGGCATCAACGGTGAACTCGGTGCCAATGCTGATGCTGCTGCCTACATCAAACACTTCGGACTTATCAACGCTAAAGCTGACTTCGACGCATACATCCGAATTTACACTGGAGGAAAAGGTATTGTCACTGTTAACTATTAGAAATGAATAGAGAGAAGTGCTGCTAATAATAGTCAGACTATAACTCTGTATATTTGCAAGTGTTAAAATGTGAAGAGCTAATAATTGCCGCTTTTTTGAAAGTGTATTATTATCTGTAAATATAACGTTTTTCTCTATTTAGAATCACGATTTCTTTCTATTATAATAGGTTTAAAAAATTACAAAGTTTTTTCCTATTGTGTTACCATTTCCCATATACATACTTTGTATGGAAGTAACATAGAGTAAAGTAAAAAAAAATGTATGGAATCTCCAGGATACATTTTTCTCTTTTTTGGATAGGAAGAGCTCGTGATTCTGAGGAGAAATGTATAAACATAAAATATATAACTTGTAGAAAATTATACCATTTCCGAAACTGGCAATTGTTTTGAGAAACACTCAAATATGTATACAACTAAAATATTTTTTTACCAATTTCGTGTGATTGCTTGTTGATATTTTTGGTAAATGTTTATTAATTCCGTATCTTGGTGTTTCAGGAATCGGATCGACCACCGGTTCTGCTGCTATTGTTCTTAATCAAGTGAACACTCTTTGCGGATACATCACAAGTAATTAATTGTTTACTATTATTTCCACAATTTTCAATAGTCTTCACTATTTGTTCACTACCTACTAGTACCACAATTTATTAAGATGCTTATGTTCTTATGAATATATTTCTAGAAATAGGGACAAATAAAGGTAAATTCTACTGTTTGTCCTGTATTTTACTTACTTAGATGTTGACTTATATTTTACTTATTTACTTTATATTTTTATTTTCAATGGTGTGATGTTCTTTGCACTTCGTAGGGAACAGTTTGTGGTATCAATTTTATGGAACTAAATATGATTTATTTTGTTAGCAATACAGTTAAATTAATTTTGTTAATGATTTTATCAATTTGTTATTTTTATGTGCAGACTATAAGCAAATCTCCAAAGAAACTGTGACTCAAACTATCGTCATTAGTAAGTATTAAAATATTAATAGCTAAACCATTCAATATTTTCATAACGCTTATTAGTTAAATCTAATGTTTTACAATTAGAATGTTAGTTGCTTATGTTTCTAGTTTATTTCTATATATTATCAATAATAAATGGTTCTTTAGATTCTTATTCCATTGTGTCATCTAATGCTGTCATATCACATCTTTTTTTTGTTTCCACGTCATGACATTCTTCATGAAGTAATTTTTAAATATATTTTTAATTAATTTTTACTTAAATTTTCAGTGACCACCGTCTCCGCTGCCATCAGTAACTCCCGCAAGACTAACTGTAAGTATATCATACTTATTTAATTATGTCTTCTTTTATATTACACACCTTAAGTCTTTTATAAGGCAGTTCTTTACTTGCATTTACTACTTTTGAAAGTTTACCTTGTAATTCTGTTTCATTGAGCTTTGATACAAATTGTCTACTTATAATATATCTAAACAATCAAATTTGTCACCCATTGATAAAATAGTTTTTTTTGTAACGGTATAAAGAACATGAAATCAATTTAGTTTTTTTTAGTATGATAAGATTATAATAATTGTGTCTAATTTACAGCTGGTGTGGAGATCATCGACAAACTCGTCCCCAAATGCGGAAAATACTTGAAAGACGCCGGATACCCAGGTAAGGAAATTATTATAAAATAAAGCGTTATTTTACTTATCATGAAATTATCCAGTCGATGTTCCATAAAATAATTAAATAAATAACCTTAATACAATTCGAAATTAAGGTTGAATTGCGCTCGACGTGTTTCAATTTATGATTATCAATCTTTCAAGAGCACTTGAAATGTGTTACTTGTTTTAAAAATAATTTAATATGTTCGAGTCTCACGACATTTTATAGTATAAATTAATACAATACAAACAAATTTTTACTAAAATAATTGAACTTTTGTTGTAGATATCACTGTACAAGTTAACGTGATCAAAACCACATGTGGTAGCGCCAACGGTGATAAAATCAACTGGGACGGCAACGGCAGCACTGGTGGCAGCACTGGTGGCAGCTCTGGTGGTAGCACTGGTGGTAGCACTGGTGGTAGCACTGGTGGCAACACTAGTGGCGACAACGGAAACAACAACGGAGGAGACGACTACAACGGAGAAAGCACTGGTGGAAGCACTGGTGGCAGCACTGGTGTCAGCACTGGTGGCAACAACGGAGACAACAACGGAGAAAACACTAAAGAAGACGACAACAACGGAGGAAACACTGGTGGCAGCACTGGTGGCAACAACGGAGACAACAACGGAAAAAACACTAAAGGAGATGACAACAACGGAGGAAACACTGGTGGCAACAACGGAGACAACAACGGAGAAAACACTAAAGGAGACGACAACAACGGAGGAAACACTGGTGGCAACAACGGAGACAACAACGGAGAAAACACTAAAGGAGACGACAACAACGGAGGAAACACTGGTGGCAACAACGGAGACAACAACGGAGACAACAACGGAGAAAACACTGAAGGAGACGACAACAACGGAGGAAGCTCTGGTGGCAGCACTGGTGGCAGCACCGGAGGAAGCACTGGTGGCAGCATCTCGGTAAGACATTCCTTAAATCACGATACTTTGGACAAATCGAGGGTGATCTTCAACTATTATAGGCACACCTATAGTGATTTAAATATTTTTTACAGAAGCTCGGGCATTTCCTTTTGGAAAGGTGGGGGTCTAAGTGAAGTCGGGTCTTATTTATTTAAAATTATTTATGCAATGTAAGAATTATTCTTATACCGAACAGACTCGATTTCAATATTTTTTATTATTATTGTTTCAAATTCTTATACGTACGTATTCATTTCGGTGTGCAATTGAGTATTATTTTTAAATTGAAATTGATTTTAATCATTCAATCTTGTTTCTAGGGTGATAACTGCGGAAAGGTCATTGGAGGTGCCCTACAAATCATCCCAGGAGTCGACCAGTCCATCATCAGCACCCTTATCAATCTAAGTACGTAGAAATTATTTATTTATTAGCAACCTACATGGGAGCATTCTCCTAGCGTTTTATCCGGTTTTTCACCACGGCTCTATTGAGCCTGGGGTCCGCTTGGTAACATAATCGAGCAGTCACAGGCACTAGTTTTTACGAAAGCGACCGCCATCTGACCTTCCAACCCAGAGAGGAAATCCAATCTCACGATATTTTCCGTCACCGAAAAGCGACTGATAAATATCAAATGATAATTCGTACATAAGTTCTGAAAAAGTCAGTGGTATGAACCGAGGTTTGAACTTGAGACCTCCGGCTTGAAAGTCAGACCTCGTACCGCCAGACCACCAGCGCTTCCATTAATAACAATGAACAGCATAATTAAATTATTAACTCGACTAATAATATATCAAAAATGTTTAAACATCAGTTATCTTGTAATGGCCGTATTTCGTGCTTCATATTTTGCTTCAGCACTCCATAGATTTTAGTCAATATATACATATACTTACAACACTAGGCATACTCATATATTCTGTTTTTTTGCAGAGGTATCGACATTCACTGGTGCCATCAACCTTATCGCCAACTGTAAGTATACTTATAATTATTATAATTGATATAAATAAAGTAGTTATAACGTTAAAAATATCTGTTAATCTTAAGAACTTAGTACTTATTTTTTTTATAACACAGTTTTAAATAAAGAATTATTCCCTAGCCTCGCCCGAGGCAGGGATTTCCCCATTTTTCATTTGTTTCTAAAAATTGTGGTATCGTATCTGTCTAAATACAAAGTTTATAATACTTACGTAGCATTTTCCTTTTTCTTGGACTTACCTATGTTATATGCCAAATACAGTTTCTTTTTCAATTTGTAATGCATCATTTTGTTTGCAGTGACCATTGCTCTTGGGCAAATCATTGATGCCATTATCAGCGGACGTGAGTACCTACTCCTATTCTTCCTCCTACGTTAGTCCCGGCTTGGGATCCGCTTGACAGCCTAATTCTATGAAGTGGAGTCGGCACTAGATATTACGAATACAAAAACAGTAACAATATAACAATAACACATCAGAGAATAAGTTGAAAAAATTAAATAACTTTTTATTACTAATTTGTTTGTTTCATTTTATTTTAAGGATTTGTTTGATTATTGCTTTAATGAAATTTATTTTTTTATTTCCAGTGGGCTCGATACTTGTAAGAAGTGAGTACATTTTTCTTAAATTTAAAGACAAACCCTTGTCATCTCATTTTTTGTAAAATCTCGTATGATCACATTGGGGACGAGGGGGTGTGTGACAAAATGCGTTAAAACACTAAACGTATTTACGTAATCCTAGCCTGGTTTATTAGCGACCATGTCTTCGAAATCGTAGTTATTTCTTAAGTATTAATGTTTAGCTTTTTAGGGTTCCGTAGTCAACTAGGAACCCTTATAGTTTCGCCATGTCTGCCCGTCCGTCCGTCCGTCCGTCCGTCCGCGGATAATCTCAGTGACCGTTAGCACTAGAAAGCTGAAATTTGGTACTAATATGTATATTAATCACGCCAATAAAGTGGTAAAATAAAAAGTGGAAAAAAATGTTTTATTAGGGTACCTCCCCTATACGTAAAGTGGGGAGTGATTTTTTTTTTCATTTCAACCCTAACGTGTGATATATTGTTGGATAGGTATTTAAAAATGAATACGGGTTTACTAAAATCATTTATTGATAATGTACATATTTTCGGAAATAATCGCTCCAGAAGTAAAAAAAATGTGTCCCCCCCCCCCCCTCTAACTTTTGAACCATAAGTTTTAAAAATATGAAAAAAATCTCATAAGTAGAACTTTATAAAAACTTTCTAGGAAAATTATTTTGAACTTGATACGTTAAATAGTTTTTGAAAAAAAAATACATCATAATTTCTGAACTAAGTTTGTAATTAAACCGTATAAGCAGGTGTTTCTTGTACATGTAATTTCTACAAAATCACAATGAAATGACGTGCTTTCAAATAAAGTAAAAACGGTGAAAATCGGTTCACGCAATAAAGAATTATCCCATAAAAATCAGCTTGCATACTTTAAGCTCGCGCACAATAGTTTACTTAATGGCGGTGTTATTTTAACTTTTAAGTGGGGACACTTACTGTGACGGACGGAAAACTACGGAACCCTACACTGAGCGTGGCCCGACACGCTCTTGGCCGGTTTTTTTATATACTGATACTAAAAGGCTAATAGGATAACTGATGGGCTATCAGGTCTTCCAGCATTTTTGGTGTAGTGTTAAGGTTATTATTATTTAGAGGCTATTAAGTATGAGGGTTAGAACCAAGAATCACAAAATTAAAGCCATTTAGAACTAAATAATAATGTAGAGCTAGAGATGGTTGGTAATTAAATAACAATTTCACAAAAAAAGTAATTGAATCTGTTTTGCTGAAAAATCTACGATCACTAAGCTATCAGATTAAGAAAATTTGGCCCTAATGAAAATGGCTTTTTTCTGAAGTAATTTGCAAAATGACTACTTTAAGCTTTATAAAAATATAAAAGTGCCAATATCTCAAAAAACTAAATTGTTAGACTCTGAGATCATTGTGTAAGATTGTCCCTTATTTACTTATTAAGTAGGTATAAGTACGATGTTAACAGATTATAACGTTCTTGATTTTGTCCTTACCATCACAATTTAGCCATTTATAGCCTGATCGTAGGCCTATCTTCTAGTACGACGCTCCCGTTGCTGAGCCTAATGAACCATGAACTTACTGATGTAATTTTTCTAGTCATCGCTGTGATCTTCAAGATCGGCTACTGCGTCAACGGCTTGGGCAGCGATAAGAGCATCTGCACCAAGGACTGGAACGCACAGTTCGGTATCACCGGGGACGCCAGCACCACCGCTAACCTCATCTCTCTCTTTAGGCTTAACAACTGCAAGACTGATGTCCAGACTATCATCGCTTCTTATACCAAGACCAATGGTAATATTTGCTTTAGATTCTTCGTAAAATATTATTTCTTCATAAAACTCGTTCAAATTTTTAACTTGATCGTTCAGATGAGAGTATGAGTTTTGGTCAGCAGCACAATCCGTTTGTCAGCAAAAGTCTCGGATCAATACAGTCGGGGATCAATGTTACTCTGCGTCCGTAGGAAACACCTTAAACAACCCTACACGTGACCCCTGGGTGGTGCTAAAAGAGTAACAAACTTGGCAGCTGCACTGTCCCATCGAGACCTCGCAGTACTCACTGGATTTTCTTTATAATCTGCTTTCCCACTACTATTACATCAGGGAAGAAATGCCTATCTATATCCAGTGACATGTAGCCATACGATAAAAAAAAAGCAAAAGTCTAACCTAACCTAGAACCCTTGCTGACTATCAGATTTCACTGCCGATCAAAATACGTTTCTTTGTACCATTCAATTAATTATCCATCGATAAGAAAATTGAAGACAAAGTACAATGGAATTAAAAAATTAAAAAAATAGACAATAACGGTGCACTTACATAATTTTTCGTTGTTTTTTTCCTTACATCATAGTTGTTTTATCTTTGAGAAGTATCAAAATACAGAGAACTAGCTGTGCTAACTATTAGCACAAATTTTCATGAAAAAGGATAACCCTTTTTGCAGAAGAGAACCGAGTGAAAGCTGACTGTAATTCTATAAAATATAATTGTTACACTTACGTATCTTTACTCACTTCGAGCGATGTTTCGGAGATCCTAGGTCTCCGTCTTTCGACTGTAATTATCTGTATTGTATCAGTTCTTAATGAGTTTTGTTTCTTCCAGGCTCCGCCAACGGTCTCGTCCAGGTTATCATTACACTGGTCACCGACCTCAGCAACATTGTCAGCTCTGCCTCCATCACCAGGGAAACATTCACGACTGTCTCCATCAACATCTTCAGCCTCTTCGGATCTATCAGCGACTCTTACAAGGCTGGATGTGAGTACAATGCATCTTGCTTAGTTGGCCATTTCGTGGAAAGTTCTCGTTTTTTGTCAATGAATGTTCTACATATGTGCGTGTCTACAAATAAAGTATTTTTATTCTATTATTGTTGTTATCCCAATGGAGCTGATTGGAAGTAATTATTTTCTGCTCGGGGCTTTTTATATTCAAATTTAAAAATAAATAAATATTAGCCACAAATTTGATTGAAAAGATAGTTTAGACTTTAATTTCTTTTTGATTTTGCAGCTGGAACTGTGATCATCAAGCAAGTTCTCCCAATCTTCAGCAAGTTATTCGTGAACGCTGGCTTCTCCAACATCCTCAATCAGCTCAACACAATCATCGCCAACGTCAATCTCGGAGTCAAGGTCAAGTTCAACTGGTCCATTGTCAAAACCGTGAGTATTACATTATTACTCGTACATTACACTACGATGGTGGCACCAAGTTTCAATTTTATTAACACTAGCAGCGGCGGCGGTTTTCCTATTATTTTCTTAGGAACCATCACCGGCTGTAGGCTCAAATAGCACGCAAATAGTCGCACAGTAAAGACGTATACGACGCATTTTGCCGAAAAGACTCTACCGGTGTAGGGACATTGCTACTCACAAAGGATTAACCGAGCGATTCGTTAAAATTAAACCAGCAAATTAGCACGAATATGGAGGTCTTGTTATGCTTGTCATACATTCGTGGTAGGTATTTCAGGATTTTGTGAATATAACCGAATTGGTATTTTATCATCTATGCCTATGACTGTATCTAGGTATGAAAATATTCTAAATTGTAATCTACTCTCAGGGCGGCGACGCACTGGTCAACCAGGTCAAGGAAGTCTTCAAGGACGTGCAAGGCACCAGCAACATCAACAAGCCTTCCCTCACCGCTGTCCTCAACATCCAAGCTTCCAGGAGTTTCAATGACGTCATCTCCTTCGGAATAAACGTTGTCCAGGCACTGTCGAGCGTTTTTGATGTGTACATCAGCGGACTTGGTTCACTCATTGCTAGAAGTAAGTATCATGAGTCCAAAAACCTCTCGAGCGGTTGCAGATAGTAAAAGTGTTGACGTTTTTATACCCACCTAATAACACAAAATAATTACGCACACAAAGAAAAATGCGACCTTGCCGAAGAAATCCGAGAGAAAGCTTAATTAAGCACCTGATACGAAATTATTTAAGGATCCCAATAAAAGTGATCTTGCGATTTAAAGTGGGGGTGGGGTACAAGATGTGTGTCATAATAGCAGACGTTTCCAACAAAAATTCATTTAATATAATAGGCAGGTACATACATAACTTATTTCTTCTCTATTCCTTTTTTATTATTTAATTCATTAGTACTTTATTTATTTTCTTTTTTAGAATACCATTTTACAATATCCACATAAAAGTTAAATATACATAATACGCATTAATTATTATCGCAACATATCTCATCTGATGATCCCCTCGGACACTAAGGTACTCCTCGATAAAAGGACGCAAAACATCGAGTTCAGGCTAATTAAAAGGGTCTCGAGGAGCAATTGACAGAAGTGCAAAGATCAGAATTTTCGGAGAGTTTTTGGTAGTAATTTCTTTGTTTTCCTTTCTGTTTTCCGTCTTTCAGTTTTTCTTACTCTTTATCACCTTCACAGTGGTCGGTGCACTCGTCCACTACATCGTGGCCATCCTCGGTGCGGCCCGCAACGCCAAGAGTTTCGTCGCCCAGAAGGCCTTCTACGACAGCTTCGGCGTCTCTGTCTCCGGCAAGTCCTGGGCCGACATCTCCGCCGGCTTCAAGATCAACAACTGCAAGGCTGACCTTGACGGAATTCTTAACGCTTACACCAAGAACAAGGGTGAGTTTGTGATTTAACATGAACATTAAAATTGTGAAGTTGTTTATATGGAAACTGGCCAATTATTACATAGCAAATGGACTGCTGAGCATACTCATAAGCAGCTCTTCATGCCAATGTCTTAGCCTAACAGCTAAATCTGCATTTCTATTGAAACGGAGATGAGCAGAGATGTAAAGACTTAGTGGAAAGGATTAGTGGAAAGGCAGCCCATTGATTGATTCCCGCTAGTCTCCTCTCATGGTCGCTGCCACTCCAGGCAGCCTAACTGACATGCACGTCTTGTGTATAAAAGCGAATGCTTGCCCTTATTTGGGGTCGCAGCTGCTTGTTTTCCTCTTCTATATCTCTCTCCCCTGTCACTATTTACTCCCCTCCCTTTCCTGTCGTCGCTCACACAGTCCATCCATCTTTGTCGTGGTTTTCCTCTCTCACATCCCTCCACATTCATTTGAAACACCTTTCTCGTCTCACACTTTGGGTCCATACGTAAAATATTAATCTTCATTTGTCTTCCAGGCCTGAAATCCCTGAACGGCGCTCGCCTGGTCATCTTCAACTGCGCCTACAGCCTGGCCAACATCGTCGCCAAGGGCACCAGCATCGTGGAAGCAGACCTGACGGCCGTGTTCGTACAAGTCACCACTCTGCTCGGCGGTTTCGCCAACAGCCTGTCGGCTGGAGTCGGCAAGACTATTTGCGATAATCTCCTGCCAAACACCAGTTACTATTTGGAACAGAATGGATACTCATGTAAGGATTTTGATTTATTGGTTAACGAAGTTGACTAAATACTATACCTACTACTTTGACCGCATGAGTCAAATAGCGGTATCTCAAAAAATGTAAAGCAAACACAAAGTATTACTAACATTCAGTGAGTCTAAATGACGAGTCGTCGTGTGTTAGTCGTGAAGTCGTCGTAGTCGTAGTGAAGAGGAAATTTATGACGTTCGTTATAAATATGGAGTATTTTTAAAACACATATCCGCTTTGCAGAAATGAGGTCATTAAGCTCCATCAGTAGTATTCAACCTCAAGGTTACTTCTTAACGAAAGAATTCAGTGAGGTCCCCAATGTTAAGAGTTTGCCAAATTTCATTAAGTCTTCATTTACGAGTACGTATTACATGGCAGAGTTATACTCTGCTGCTCTGCAAATATCTATATCTTTTTTACGCGCAAACTCCAGTGTATTTATAAGCTTTTTTTGTTTGCAGCACTGTCAGCGTCATCGACTAGTAGCATCTACACCACCATCGATACTTGCAACAATGTAGCTGTCCCATGGTCCGGTTCAGCGTCCGCCTCAGTCAGCACCAACTAAATTTACAACGTAGCTAAGTTATAACTTACCACTACAAAGTCCTTTCGCAACTGTAACGTATACAAACCGATTATATTTTCATCCTAAAACCGGTTATTGTGTTACTATAAATAACCGGTTTCCATTCGCTAGTAAGTAACTAGAGGTTTCTATTTTTTAATCCACCTAAAAAGCGTCATAGAATCGGACCATGTTAAGTTTTTTGTGCAACATAATTTATGCTGGCTCTAGGAAATGCTATGCATTAGAATGACATAGTAAGTGTTTTTTAATAAATGTAGTGCCGACTTAATTTATGTAACTAATTTTATTTTAAAACCCTTTTCCTAACAATGAATATGGCAACAATAACAGGTTTTGGCGTACCTTGTACAATCGCCGTCAAATATAACGGAGCGGCCACGATACTCAAAAATATCTCAACATGCAATTTATCCCCTTGACAATAGAGGCGTTGTTCAGATATTTGTGACCACCTTGGCCGCACCGATATATCTGATGGCGACTACAGTCGACGTCAAAGATATGTTTACACTTTTGAGCCTTATTACAAAGGAATAAGGTGCAGTGTGATTCGGCGTCAATAGAAAAGAAAAATAAGGTTAACAAATATGGCTGCGTTTTTAGGCAAAACAAGCATTTGACAGTTTTGACACATGACAAAATATTATCAAATAAATTGGTTGACTTACCCGTTTGAGTTCAAGATGGGGAAGGCGTGTTTAGAATATTTTTTTGGTGTTTTTGCTCATTTACGTAGTTTAGTGCGTAATATTGATAGCTTATTGTGCGGTAACGAACAAGTGTGCAGCTAATGAAAAATTTGTCTCAAAACGCGCGTAACCTCCCTTTGAACAAACGGTTATCCGGGGTCTCGGCCACCCACGTGTTTGTAGGGAGGCTATCACCTTACAATCAGCAAGGCCTCAACCGAACAACGTTGCTTATATTTTATGAAAAATTAATATATTAATATAATAAGTCTACACCTCATCACATTCTCTACATTGTCTACATTGGCAGAATTCACCTCGCCAAAATCGGCGAGGAGTAAAAGCCATATCTAAAAAAAATAAAAAAAACGAAATTGGTTTTCACTGAAATTTATTTAAGTGATTAATTATTTTTTTACTAAAAATGTATATAAATTACAAGTTTATGTGTATGAGCTGACACTGAAACCATGGTTGTTACCAAGTGCGTGATTGCGAAGCAATGAAGGTACTTAAATGCGTTTGTTTACATTATTTTACTATCTTTGCGTGACTTTACCTGTCACGAGTTGTGGCATGGAATTTGGCTTATAGGGCTAGAGTCCACGTACTTAAGATTTTTTTAAACAAGAATTTTAAACGATTGGTAGGACTGACCCGATGACAATGGGACCAACTGTATACTGTATACTCTTTCAAACAAAAAAAGAATTTTCTAAATCGGTCCAGCCGTCTCCGGATAATCGGTACATAGATACCTACATACAACAAAGATCCCGAAGAATTGAGAACCTCCTTCGAAATCTTGAAGTCGGTTGAAAATAAAACAAAGAGTTACAACCTGAAGTACCTATGTATTATATTATTATGCACATCAACAAAATTTATAACAAATTTACAGTATTAGGACTATAAGCACAAGTGGCGGTGAAACATATATAATAGGCAATCCGGAGTGAATTCAGCTTTTATTCTCTTAATAAGCTGTAATAGTGCTCAATTGAATGTTAGGCAAGCCGGTGTGAATCAAGTTCAATAGATGCACCGCCACTGATAGGTACTATCAAATATATCGGAGCGACCAAGGTACTCAAAAATATCTTAACATGCACTTTATCGCCTTGACAATAGAGGCGTTGTTCAGATATTTGTGACCACCTTGGACGCTCCGATATATCTGATGGCGGCTGTACTAAATTGTAGCATACCTACTTTATTGAGAACCTCATAGCCTATTAATAATATTCTTACATTAATAAGCTAAGCTATTTCTTATAAAATTATTCAACATAACATTACTAAGCTAAGAGTATCTATATCTACACTCAAAAGCAATGAAAATGGGTCATCTTTTTTCTACCATACAGGTCGCTTGGTAAGCGGTCATTATGCCTATGGACACATAAAACACCTGCAACTCAAGCGACGTTACGTGCGCGTTGCCAACGTTTTAAAAACTTGCAATTTTTTTTAAGCTCATTAGAAAATTTGGATACGAAACTTCATACAAAACTATCCGTTTTATTTCCTTAAGCGTATCCACAATAATGAAAGCAAATATCATCTTTTAATTAAACATATTTATAATAATTTTAAACAAAAAAGAACCGACTTCACTTAGCATCCACCTTTCCAACAGCACATGCTCGAGCTGCTGTAAAAAATACTCAAAAGTTGAATAGTTGCAATAGCCTATAATAGTTGAAGAGTTCCTTCGATTTCTCCAGGATCCCATCATCAGATCCTGACCTGGTTACAATGGGACCAACTGTGAAGTATACTCTTTCAAACAATAAAAGAATTTTCCAAATCGGTCCAGCCGTCTTCGAATAATCGGTGAACATACATAAAAATAAAAAAAAGCAAAAACAAAGATCCTGACGAGTTGATAACCTACTCCTTCGAAATCTTGAAGTCGGTTGAAAAAGAACACATTCATAAAGTATATTGCATAGCATAAACACTTACCCTTACCTACCTACCTTATTCATAAACGTGTCACAGACGTCAATTAGTTAATGTATGTTTTGTCTGTTTCTAACATTAACATACTAGCTTTAGATATATCATGGGATTAAAAATACCAAGATCGAACGGGATGGTCTTATTACAATTTCAATAGGTACGACAGAGAAGGTGCTATTATCCTTGTCATATACTCACCTTTTTTTGCCATTACCTACAGCAGTGGAGACAAAACAGATATTATTCGCGATTTCTTCAAGAATTTCTGTGTTTACTACGAGAAAACCCGATATTTTTCTTAGAAAGTTGTGTCGGCTAATGAAATAAATAGTAAAATGTTTTGTTTTGTGCTGCAGAAGTGATTTTATCGTCATCTATGTCTATCCCTTACGGTAGTACGCGTTTGCGGTCTCTAGTTAAATTATTGATTTGATGTTTCTAACAAACACAACTGTCAAATTGACAGATAAGGACAAACGATTATCAGTTAAATGAGTTTCGCGAGACGTTTATGAATAAGAGTGTTATTGAAATTAAAATTTTAAAACTCAAATTAAACCCCAAATCAGAATACCGAAGTCGCAAATCAACTAAACATAACCAAAGTAAGTTAAAATTAAAACAACTAAGATCAAGTCAATTCAACTAATGCTCTGATCAGAACATGCAATACCGATATCTTTTAAAGAGCGCTGGTAGCCTGGAGGTAAGACGTCTGACTTTCAATCCCGAGGTCTCGGGTTCAAACCCCGGCTCGTACCACTGAGTTTTCCGGAACTTATGTACGCAATATCCATACTAATATTATAAATGGGAAAGTGTATGTGTGTGTTTGTTTGTTTGTTTGTCCGTCTTTCACGGCAAAACGGGGCGACGAATTGACGTGATTTTTTTGATGACGATGACGTGACATAGGCTACTTTTTGTCTCTTTCTAACCCCCCACTTCCCTGAAATGGTGGGTGGAAGTTTGTATGGTTTGTTACCCCGAATTTAACGCAAGCGAAGCCGCGGGCAAAAGCTAGTCATTTAATATTTACTATTCGCTTATCGGTGACAATCAAACATCGTAAGGAAACTGGAGCTAATCCCAATAAGGCCTAGTTTCCCCTCTGGGTTGGAAAGTCAGGCTGTCACTTTCGTAAAAACTAGTGCCTACGCCAATTCATGGGATTAGCTTGTCAAGCGGACCCCAAGCCGCAACGAACGCTAGAAGGAAGAAGAATGCCGGTATTTTACAAATCAATACCATTAGTATGGAAAATAACGGAACATAAAACATAAAAAACTCACGTCACTTTAGTCACTTCGCGCGACATGTTTCGGAGAGCTTAGGTCTCCATCTTCAAGCACTAAGAGTGCTATTTGAACCGGCCCGTAGCGCGCTGTTGCACGACGCGTTGCCGACTGAAGTGACTAAAGTTACGTGAGTGTAACCGTTATATTTTATAGTGACAGTATGTCTCAGGAAAGTTTAAATTTAATACCGGAATATAGGTAATAATAATTAACCGGTATTACATGCCCTAGCCCTGATCAATTGGCTACTTTCCTGGGTAAAAAAAATATAATTCTATTTAGTCCGTCAGTTAGATTATCAAAAAATATTGGACACGTATTTTTTATTTTCTCAATCAAACAAAAATTGGTGAAGATATAGCCCGTTAAAGTTCCGCGTGACGTCACATTATACTAAAAATTGTACTGAAATGTGACGTCACGTGGAACTTTAACGGGCTATATCTTCACCAATTTTTGTTTGATTGAGAAAATAAAAAATACGTGTCCAATATTTTTTGATAATCTAACTGACGGACTAAATATATTTGTTTAGGAAAGTAGCCAATTGTAACATGTTTTTGTATTAAGGAACCTACAGTTATGGAATATTTAGAGCAGTGTGTAATTTTATAAGGCACAGCCTTTTCAGCAAGATTTAAATAATACATAAAATTAAAACATAAAAGACACTAACAATAATTAAAACATATTCGATCGGGTTCTAGACTAGAGATCGAACTTAATATAAAATGGAGTTCAGTAGAAATGGCAAAAATCTGTTCATATAGACGGAGAGCTAGCCACGTCAGATATGACACAATAATGAGAGCAACGAAACCCCTCTAGTTAGTTTGCTTTAATATGCTGATTTCTAGATCCGGACATTTGGCAGCTGTGAAGTGATCGAGGTCAAAGGATGCATCTTGAAGAAAACAAATCCTAGAGTTCTGGGTTAATTATGTAATTCATTAGATTATATCATAGCCAGAAGTTTCTGTTGGGAGAAATTAGAGCCAAATGACGTATAATGCATTTTATAGTTAGTCGTGTAGTGTTTTTGTTTCCGCAATAATACACAATGTTTTTTGTTCTAATGTTAAAATATAGGTCTCTGTCCTCTATAAACAGCTTCGGCAGTTTTTTACCAATTTTGGTATTACTTTTTTCCAACTGAATAACTTTGTTGGTCTGTCACTCTGACCTCCACCCATTAAAAGCTGCCAGATGCCCGGATCTAAAAATAAGGATGGTAAAGCAATCTAAGTAGACACGTTTAATTGCTCTCATTATTGTGTCATATATGACGTAGTCAGCTCTTAGTCCAATTAAAAAAAAACTCGTCCAAATAGGTTATGTCAAATGCAAGTCAGTTACATTTTGTTTGTTTTTTTTTTGTCATTTCTAGTGATGTAATTTTAAGTATGAATAATATCATCACAGCCTTACTATAGTTCAAAATCTGTAAGAATGAACTTTTGACACATCGCAACGCCCGTAGAACGTAAACGCGCAAGACACTTTGAAATTATAAACAAAATCCCATAACGATTTTACAGCTTGTCATGTACGTAAATGCAATATTTCACTTTTAATAAACAATGTTAAATTTTTTCATATCTTAGTTATTGAATATTTTACGATAACAATTTAGCATGCAAACAGTTACGATCTACGCCTCCTTTTTTTTAAATTTAGTGTTGTGACCATGTCTGCTGTTCCGATTCATATAACATTTCCGTAAGTCGATAAAATCGATCATGTAATCAATAGGCAATGTATAATAATAAAACCCAAAACAAAACGAAAATAAAATGAAGTACAGTCGCCATCAAATATATCGGATCTGCCAGGGTACTCAAAAATATCTGAACATGAACTTTAACGCCTTGACAATAGAGGCGTTGTTCAGATATTTGTGACCCGCTCCGATATATCTGATGGCGACTGTACGATGTGAAAAAAGGTCATTACTGTAATTGTATCGGTTTTTTGAGTAATACTTCAATGTTGAATAGTTAATAATAAATGAGAAAAACGCTCAAAACTTACTGTTGCCATATACATGGTGGAACCTGGAGGGGAACTATATACCTTAAAACGTTGATAGCTCAATTCGCTGAAAGGAAACATTCTTTTATTTTTCCTAAAAAGTAAAACTGCATTCACAATTTTTTCTTAATTTTCACCGTTTCCATACACTTACAATTACCCATACAATTTTTATGAAAAGTCTTTTTATTATTCTTTATGGCTTCTCTTGAGTCGTAAACTTGGTTGATATTAAGAAATGTTTATCCTTGTTGGAAATAGGATCGATTGGCATCAATTGTCATAAAAATTGTTTTTGGCAAAAATTACAAAATATCAGTTTTTTATTGAACTGAACCCAAATTTTTAAATGCATTTGTCCCTTAAAAAAATTTTAGAATGTTTCCTTTCAGTGAATTGAGCTGTATCAACTTTTTAAGGTAGTTCCACTTTAGGGCTCATGATTTTTTTTCACCCTGTATATGAGAATAACAGAACCCTTGTGACAATGATTATAATTATATTCCTGATCAGGCTTTACAAATTACCAAAGGCCGTAATTCATAATCATAACTGAGCATAATTATGGAGCATCATAAAACTTTCTTATCATACTGTATTAATTATGGAAATATTATAATGCCATACATAATTAGTAGATTACAATTATCATTTGATCTTTTCCTAAATCATTTTATTTTTTGCTCTGTTATAGTCATGTTTTCCTTTTTAATTTATTTTTGTATATTAGGCACAACTGCATACAACTCATCTCAACTCATATTCTCGGTGGAATAACTGACTTCCGAGTCACAGGCATCCGCCTAGTTCGGGAGACAGAGGCTCAGTTCCAGTGAAACTAATACATAAGTCTCTCTTAAGCTATTAGCGTACCTACTGTGCAAATATTACTTATACTTGTATTAGGTTTAAGTCAATAAAGATTATTCTTATCCTCTTATTCTTATCATTTGAGAAGATTTGTGATACTAAATATATAGGCATATAACAAGAAAAAAATCGGTTGAAGTAAAATCGATTCGAACAATTCATAAACAATCGCTGAATTTGACAAACGATACGTCTTAGCCTCATCACTAATTACGTCAATACTGAAGTGTCAAAAGTTCATTCTTAGAGATTTTGAACTATATTGATACAATTTTTTATCAAATAGTATTGAAAAACATTACAATTGTGCCATCGAAAAACAAATGACATATACAAATTCATTGACATGTCACATATTTTGTACCCACTTATTATTTATATTAAAATTCGTAAAATAGGGATGTTTCTTTATAGCATATTGCAGTTAGAAATGTATAGAAACTTAGTAATTTTATCAAAATAAAATCAAAATCAAAGTGATAAATAAATTTAGAAAACCTCATATTTTTTTCCAAATTGAAACAGTTTTTCACTATACTGTATCTACTTTAAGCACAATTAATATAAGTAAATTAAAATTATCAACTGGCAATGTTTTGAGGCATAGTAATATCACGTGATGCGGCAGACGTCGCCCGCCGGGTCATCTCGCGACTTGTCCGAGGGACCCGCGTCCTCCGGCTGTAATTACATAAAATGTGTTAATGAAGGGAAAAAGGTACTTTAGCTCATCAAACGAAGACGACGAACTGTCTGATAGGGGAAATAATTCGTGTATAACCAAATTTTAGTGTAGTTTTAGATAAAGGTGTTTTGCAGAACATACTAAAAGTACCGGTGGAGGGGGGCGCTGTTAACGGGGAGGGAGGGTGTAAAGGTCCCTTTTTTGGTTAGAACCGGTGGTAGTTTTTTTTCTCTCTGACGTTCATAAGTGCATTGTAATGTGCTTAAATCTAAATATATAAAAGAAACTGACTGATTGACTGACTGACTGACATATCAACGCACAGCCCAAACCGCTGGTTCTAGAGATTCCAAATTTGGCACGTAGGTTCCTTGTAAGGTGATTTATTAGGGGTGCATTAAGAAAGGATTTTTCAAAATTTACCCCCTAAGGGGGTAAAATGGGGGTCCAAAGTTTGTATGGCGAATCAAGATTTGTTAGACTATTTTATTCGAAACTTCATAAGAGTATTCCTAACGATAAATGAGTAAACACGTGTTTCAGGTTTTTTGAAAATTCAACCCCTAAAAGGGGCAAATGTGGTCACAAAGTCTGAAAATCAACATGGGTATCGTATCCTTTTTGAGTACTTATAGTACGCGGGCGAAGCCGCGGGAAAAGGTTAGTTGAAGAATAAATATCTGTTTTCTTATCACAACCTCCTTTTCTATACATAAAATACATATTTAATATTAGGCCCTGTGAATCCTATACCATATATTATTTTATGAATGCACTACAGGGGGCTAGCGACATCTATCGGAACTCTAGTACAGCTCTGGCCTTTGTTAAGTATATCACTTGGTTGTTATCAGGCGCGGATACAGGGGGGCAACGGGAGCAATCCCCCCCCCCCCCCCCTGACAAGCAAGTTTTGTATACTACGGGAGCCATAAGATTTTTGAAGGAAATGGACGAATCGCCCCTGGTTGGTATTTCAGAGTGGCGAGTTCGAATGTCGCCTGAGGCAGATTTTTTCCTAGGTTTAAATAACGAAAGGAAGTTACTTACTGGCTCCGTGTCTAAGCTCGGAGCGTGTCGGCCGAGCAGCCGCCACAACCGCGCGCGCGCCCCGCTCCCTCCCCCGCTCCCTCCCCCGCTCCCTCCGCCGCTCCCTCCCCCGCTCCCGCCCCCTCCCCCTCCCCCGCCCTGCGCACGCTCCGGGGGCTCCTGGTGAGAAATAATTTATACAGAGTGTAACAAAAGTACTCGTGATCCGTTTAACCCTTAATTTGCCACAAAATATCCATTGGTCGTGGGTTCTAGCCTCCGTGATCCTCAATAGTCTAAAAGATTCTGAGCAAGAAAAAAATACAAAACGATGGTCACACGTTATGTTGATCAGGTCTTACATTGCCAAATTAAGGGTTAAGGGTTTAAATGGAGTTAATTGCGAGTAAAAGAAAACATTTTTAGACGAAAAATATAATATTAGTATGGGGCACGTGGTCCGAGCCAGCCAACACCTTTTTTTTTTTGCGCGATTTTTTTTTAAATTAGAATACGATCCCAATTATACCCTTAAAAGGATCAAGATCATTTTTGTTACACGCTGTATACCCAAAACAAAAAATCGCGTTCCCTTATTTCAGGCTAAAGCACTAGCGTCATCTATAGGTCACTACAAACACTACATTCCTACTTAACCTTTCTGTTAAGCCCATTGGTTAACTGGTAGAGAATGCCTTATGGCATTAAGTCCGCCATTAGTATCATCTTATTTTGTGCAATTAAGATTAAATAAATAAATTCTAGTTTCTAATATTTTGTTCGGCGATTAACGCTGACAAAATAACCCGACTCCAGACTCAACAGACGGCGATGTAGCACTCAGTACCGAAAACAGACGTATAAAGGTTCGAGGAACGCGATTTTGTATAGGCATTGTCCATCCATGTCTTAATCATCCTTGATTTAAACAAAAAAAAACCGACTTCACTTAGGCTCCTTTCCTTTTCAAAAGCAATTGCCCGAGAATGTAAAAAATATTTAATTCACTACAGGTGACTACATTCCTTTAATATTTGAAAGTTCCCTCGATTTCTACAGGATCCCGTCATTAGATCCTAACCTGATGACAATGAGACCAACTGTCGAGTATACACTTTCAAACAAATATAATATAAATCGGTCCAGCCGTCTTCAAATAATCGGTGAACATTCATAAAAAAATAGTTACAAAAAGCAACAATAACAACTTCAAAGATCACGACAAATTGAGAACCTCGTTCTTTAAAATCTTGAAGTCGGTTGATGAAATCACAGGATAAGTAACAGTACAAGTACAGAAGATTCTCTTTTCTGAATTTAACATTTAGCTACAGAGATGAAAATGTTAGCTGTCATGCGCTCTTAAAAAAATAATATAGGGTTTTCAACGTGCTTCATATATCCATGCTGGTTTGAGACATGTCATAAACACTGGCTGAAATGATAATATGTGACGTTTTCAATCATCATTGTCGGTTGTCAATAAGACGTTACCTGCCATAAAAATAATTTGAAAATAAACTCTATTAACAACCGACAGTGATATACCTATGAGTTAAAAACGTCACATACCCTCGAACGCACCCATAAGTTGATAAGCGATGTGCCAACCCTTCCCTCATTAGCCCTCATATGCGGTGAGCACATCGGGAAAAACGGGTACAATTAAAAGACATAGTGAAACCCCCCTGGTAAAGTGTCAATATGATAGAATTACCTTATCGTCGTCTCGCTCGCTCTCAGCACAAATTCGGTCAACCGGTGACTGCGCTTCTTCCACACGACCCGTTGTGTTTACTGTTATCAAAAATACATCAATTAATATACAATGTTAACGCAAAGTCGGTTTTAATATTAAAATAGTGGAATCTTGAGCGTTGTGAGACTTCGAGAGGGTTTCAAACAAAGTTTTTTTCCGAGTTTTAGTTATTTTGTATCAATATACAGGATGTAACAAAAATAATGGTGAAACTTTTAAGGACATAAATTTAGACCCCGGACTCTTGTGGCAATGACGTCACAACATTTTTAACAATATTACTTAGTAAGTTAATCAATATTATCGTTTGCTATATTACTTGCAAACCATGCATTTGTACGTTAAACTGGCATTGGTTTTGTCGGCCACTCGCTCCTTGTTCGTCACAAATGTCACCAAGCCAGTTTAAAGTACAATTGTATGGTTTGCACTAAAAAATAATATTGATCAACTTACTAGATAATTTTGTTGAAAATATCTAATTAAAATGTATTCGGTTAACAACCGAGTTTTTAACCGTGTTTCATAGCACCGTCCCGTTTACTCCCCAAATCACCCTATTGTGACGTCATTGCCCCAAGAGTCCGGGGTTTAGACATAATAGAGAACATGCGTGAAAAAGATTTAATTGAATTTGTTCCATAAACACGTTCAACAACCCCAAATTAATATAAATAAGTGGAAATCCGTAATAATTTTTAACAGTTTTTTAAAGATATTGCGGTTTAAAAACTTAAAATTTTAGGCATTTTTTTTATACCTCAAATGTATTTTCGAAACTTCAGTTCGATTACTAATGTTCTAACAAGAAAAAAAATGTACGACAACTATATAGCTAAACGCATTTTTTCGTGCCTAAAATTACAAAAATCTCCCAAAAACTTGTTCCTTCCAAACAGTTCTCTGCAACTTTGTGGTCGGTGACGTCACAAACCTCACACTTTTTGTATGGGGCGTTTTTTGACGCGCGGCGCAGACGCCTAACTTATTTCCACCTTTTGAACGATTCAGGGCTATCGTAGATAGTAGGTTTATTAGAGACATTTGAATCTACAGCGAAATAAAATCGAATGACGTCTTCCAAAAAAAACATGCATGTTCCTAATTGGTATCGTTTTGCGACTAAGGAAAAGTAGGAGAAAAATTTTTTGACGCGAAAATAGTAGTTTATGTAACTGTTACGTAATAAGGGTCCTTAAAACATGAGTGTGGTTTTATGAAACGAGCCGCAAGTGAGTTTCATAATAAGATCACACGAGTGTTTTAAGGCCTAATTACGTACAGTTGCATACACTGCTTTATCTACACTCATATTATTTATCCAAAATGCCGTATTAGGAAACCATAGAATGGCCGCCATTGCACCGCCATGGCCAACTCTCGTGTGCCGGCGGTCGCGCGGGCGCGTGTCGGGCTGTCGGCGGATCCCCGGGAGGGTGCAGGTGTACATTATGTTATCAAAACTCATAGCACATCAATAATTGAGCATGAAAAGTTAAAATTACGTTACTGCCACGGATAGAAAGCTTATCATAGTAAAATCAGTCGTGGTAATGCTAGCCATTGCCTACCGTTTTCGAACACGTTTTAGAGAACTTACAATATGAGTGTAGATAAACATTTTTTTTTTAATGGGACCGTGGTCCCAGCCGGCCAACCCTCCATACGAAATCAAATATTTTTTTGCGTGATTTTTTTTTCGTAGTTTATCATAATTAAAATACGATAAACGATGGATAATAGGTGCTCTACTGTTCCAGTATAATCTGTTTGTTTGTTACCAGTTATTTGAGTTACTTAATGTACATATATCTAGTTTGTTAGTCTAAGTTTCGTGACGCATTGGTAATGTAACTGTTATGTCATGTAAACATTTTTACAATAAAAAAATAATAATAAATAAATAAATAAAAAATTATGCCTTAAAAGGTTCACCAGAATTTTTGTTCCGCCTTGTATGAGTACGCATAGATATATATATATATCTAGATGTCTATTAGAAATATCGTCTTCTATTTGTAATTAGGTCGATTTAGAAAATTGACTCCTTTACTTTTGTTTCATTAGAAATAGATATGTGTAAAAACCGTGAAAGTTTCAATCAGTGAAAAATATATCGCAAACTTACAGATCGATTCATGACAGCTTGCGCAAGATTTGTATGGAACTGTCAACATTTTCATATAGGTGCCAGATTTCATGAATTTACCTGTACTATACAGATACAGGACAGGTAAATTCAGGAAATCTTCATACAAATTGTATGAGAAAAGTTTTCCTCGATTTGTGGCTTTTCTAGCGGCAATTTTTTCTAGTACCATACAAACTTTTGATCCTGGATAGAAATGGGATCAAATGGCATTCAGTTTTTTTTTGTCAAAAATGACCTTTTTCTCGCACCAAATATGTTTTTTTCAAAATCTGCAAAATCCACCCTGTATATATTATTATCTATATCGTATAACAAGAATACCGTTATGCATAATTATGTTATACAGGGCGGTCAATCCAAATGGGTTAATATGAAGAAGTCAGAAACTATGAGAGATAGCGAAATCTGTTCTTAGGATTTAATAATAATGAAATGACATTCAAACTTTTTTTTAACTCTCATACATAACCGGGAATCGAACCTGGTCAATAGTCTTGATGTAATCGAGTGTAGTATTTACAGAGACTTCGACCAGGTTCGATTCCCAGTTACGTATGAGAGATTTAAAAAAAATATAAAACCACTAGCTTTTGCCCGCGGCTTCGCTCGCGTTAAATTCGGGGTAACACGGTTACCCTTTCCTGATTGCCCCCCGGAATGCTCCATACAAACTTCCACCCCCCATTTTAGGGAAGTGGGGGGTTAAAAAGAGACAAAAAGTAGCCTACGTCAATCTCCATCCCTTCAACTATCTCCACTTAAAAAATCACGTCAATTCGTCGCCCCGTTTTGCCGTTAAAGATGGACAAACAAACAAACACACACATACACTTTCCCATTTATAATATTAGTATGGATTATTATTAAATCTAAACTAGAAGCCATGGTTCCTAAGAACAGATGTCGCTATCTCACATAGTTTCTGACTTCTCCCTACTGACCCATTTGGATTGATCACCCTGTATAAGTTGCAGTTGTAAGAGCCTCACCCGAGCGGCACCCCGCCCCCGCCGGGCGCGGCGCGGGGGGCGCGCCTCCCCGCAGCTGCACTTTCAGTTGTTCTGCGCGGTCCATGTAACTACACATACATATAAACAAGATACATAGAAAATATCCGTGAAAATGGGGGAAGGATTTCCTGTTGAATTTGTAAACACTAGCATATTATAATAGCATATAGCCCTACGATTTCATTTATTTTATTTTATCGTATGGCTACTCTAAAGCCTGACCAGAAATATATGATCATTGTCAAGAGGGCGCTATTATTCTCATTTATATGGCAACAGTTCAGTATAGTCAAAAAGAACATTATTCTCTATGGTATAATGTCATCTTGATTTGTTTACCTGTCAGCTCTGATATTAATTTGTAAATATTTCGTAGCGAAATTGTTTCATTTCCCGAGCGTTTTATTTCCAGCAGTTTATTACATACATTATTTACAATGGTTTGCTCTTGACTTGACTATGAATAGTTTCGAGCATTTCTTGACATTTATTATTTAATATTCAACACTTTACTATTATTGAAGTTAACCGCCACAGAGAAGAGAGGTATGGGCATGTGAAGAGAGGTATGGGCACTGCGAATGACATCTCGCTGTGTGGTAGGGCACGTTCAGCGAATGTCATCTCGCTCAAATCTGGAGCAGAGCCCGACTGGGGAAGTACCTCCACCTTACAGAAAACCACAGCCAAATAGCACTAGACCCTACTCATAGTGTTGTGTTCCTGCTGGTGAGTAAGGTTGCCAAAGAGCTCGAAGAGGACCCAGTGTGTTGACGATGAGGAACCTTCTTGTTCCTTTAGCCATCAACACAGTGAATCCTCCTTTTTGTAAAGGGTCGGCAACGCGCATGTGTCTCCTTTGGAGTTGCAGGCGTCCATAGGTTACGGTAGCTGCTTACCATCAGGCGGGCCGTATGCTTGTTGCCACCGTCGTGGTATAAAAAAAAACAAATGCCACAATGACACTGATAACAGAGACAACCCATCATTTAAATTATTGCCAGTGCAAGAAATTAGTTCCAATGAAATTCCGCAACATGGCGCATGATCATATATTTCTGGTCAGGCTTTAGATGTCACTGGATGTAGATAGACATTTCTTATCTGGGGTAGCAGTAGTGGGAAAGCAGATGATGAAGAAAATCCAGTGAGTGCTGCGAGGTCCAGATGGGACAGTGCAGCTACCACAAAGGTACTATCAAAAAACCGGCCAAGTGAGTCGGACTCGCGTACCGAGGGTTCCGTACAAACCTTTACAGCTTAAAGGTAATATAGACCTACGTATTTGATATGAATTTCAATTTAATACCTCCACGCGTTTACGAGGAAAAGGTAGTAAGTTTAAATTTAAAAAAAATATTTTTTGTATGATTTTTACTAAAAATGTCTGCTTTTTGTAATTTTTCCATTGTATATGCTATATGACGTTGCTTCGTGCCAAATTTCAAGTTTCTGAGTTCACGGGAAGTACCCCGTAGGTTTTGCGAGTGCCGAAAAACTCTAAAATTTGCAGCATAAACGACTGTATCTTTTGATTGCGTTGGCTTTTAAGTTTGATTTTTTCACAGCTCCAAGGGACAATAGACCTGAGTATTTGATATAAATTTCCGCTTGATACCTCCACGCGTTCCTGAGAAAAATGGTCTTGACAGACAGACAGACAGACGGACAACAAAGTGATCCTATAAGGGTTCCGTTTTTTCCTTTCGAGGTACGTAACCCTAAAAACCAATCCTTTAGGGTCATAATCTCATAATCACTAAAATCTGAAAAAATCTGATTATTCGTTTCTTGGAAAAGTTGCGTTGCGCGCTCGAGGTCACAAACTTGGATTATTTATTGGGCCAACATCACAAACATGTCTGCAAAAAACAGATCTACCGGATTAGACGCACACGATTATTGTATAAAGTTATTGGATTATTATTCAAGTGTTAATATATAAGTAGAATAAGACCGTACAGCAGTGTAATAATCTAATTCAGTACAAAATTGCATGGACGTTGATTCACTGTACCCCATGGAAGCGACAATAATACAAGTGTGTCCTAAAGCGGTACTATCTAGAACTTTAATAGGACCAGGAAGCTCTATAGTGGTAAAACAGTATCTCTTATAGTGCTGCGTTAAAGGTGTGATTTAGGCATGTCATGTAAACGTTTACATCACTACTTAATAGTACTAAAGTGCTGTATAAAATTATACAGCTGAATAGTGATAAAAGATACTTTTATAGAACACATGGTCATAACGAATACCTTTATAACGCTTTTAAATTACTTTTTAGTGATAAACTGCTAAGTTAATGGACTATTTTGCTAGTTGGGCACTGACCCACTGTTGCCTCACCTCGTAAGTTTCGCTCTTAAAGCCTGTCGCCGCATCGCATCGCTCTCGCAGTGGACGACTGGCACTAGATATCGTAAACTGGAGCAATAAGCGGTAAACGCTTCCTCTAACCGCCCCGCCGCGTCCAAGGACACAGCCTGCTTTATTAAGGCCACAGCCTGAAAAAGATTTTGAGATATTAAGGAGTGTATAGATTCTTAAAGGGTAGGCAACGCGCATGTGAATCCCCTGAAGTTAGGGGCGTCCATACGCTACGGTAACCCCCTTACCATCAGGCGGGCTGTATTATCTATACACAGATATTACATGTTATTAATCGATTTATGCACAAAGTTGTATGATATTTATTCCCTAACATGCAAAAATTTGCAAAACATGTCGTAAATGGTAATGTGAGGCAAGACTTATACTCATGAAGATCAGAAAAGCCTCACTAAAGTTATCGCGGAACAAACTCTCAAAATCAAAAAGCCATCGAGATGCCGAGACGTCCCACTAGCCAGAAGTTGTTTGTAAGATTAACTTGCTTCGCTTACGCTCCGCTCGTTCGATAATATTGTTAAATATTGCATGTCATGAATTAATGTACAATAGTATTTACGTAACACCTGGCCATAATGTTAGTTTTACCGCACGCTAAGTGTACGGTAAAACTCACGTTATGGCCAGATGGAGACGTAAAATTGTGTACTCACCGCGGGCAGTAAAAAAGAGAGCCCTCTATCGCATATTTACAACCCTCGTCTGCGGCTCGGGTCACAAATACCTAATATAAGCTTGGGTGGCTCTCATCATAACGGAAGCATACGATACCGTAGCTTCCGGCTTGAGCGCCAGTACCATAGCCGCGGTTTTCGGCACCACCAGCTTTTTTGCCAGCGGGGCCACTGGCTTGGTCGCCTGCGTTGCCGGAGACGCAAGTGTGGAGGCCTTCTTTTTGTTGTTTCCTCCTCTTCGCTCCACAATCCTCCAGTCCGACTCGGGGGGACTCGTTTGACTAGAGGTTGGGGTGGCGGCCACCTTCCTGGGCTCGTTAGCAGTCTTTTTTACCCTCGAGGAAGGATGAGATCTCGCAGGGGGCATCAATGTAGACCCCGTGGCAGCTGTGGCACAGCTTGGCTGTAGTTAACTTGTGGCCCTCTGTTCACCTTCGGTTGCGACCCCGATGCGGCAGGTACGCTTGCAGCGCGTTCCGCATTTCTTTTATCCGCCTCTAGTGGTGGGCGGAGGATCGGCTCTGGGGGGAGGCGGCTCTTGATTCCCTCGGGTCACAAATACCTGCGATTTCGGGCTTTCTTTCTTTTACAGTCCTTGGTAAGTAAAGCCAACGCGCAGAGGCCCTTCCGACAATTTAATGAAAAGTGAGGAGTACACTAAGCGGATGCTGCCCCTGCCCGTGTCATGGGACGCACGCAGAGACATCACCCGCCATGGTGTAAGGACTATTGAGAGTTTTTTTATTATTTATTTTTATTTTATTTATATAATTTAATTACACAGCATGACAGTTATTACACTAAAGCACTGTGAAATTACAATTTAAGACTTATGAACAATAGTTATTTGTGCAACAAGAGAGGAAAGTTGTTTTTTCTTGCGAGTGCTGATTTTACATCTCCCTCCCTACGCTCAAGATTCTAACTTAGAATCACTCGCTTCGCTCGTGATTCAAGTATAGGATCTTTCGCTTACTCGGGACTCAAAAACACGAGATGTAAAATAACTTTGCTCTCGTGTGACATATCATATACAACTTTTCACCTCAGTAGTGAGAACATATTAAAGGTTAAAAATATGTATTTCGAATTTTACTGATTTAAACTTACACGATTTGCACTCATTATTTTGTCAAAAACGGGACTTAATCGCGTACACTTACTTTTATCTTACTTATTTTTAACGTCAGGGAAATAATAAAAGTAAGTGTACGCGATCAAGTCCCGTTTTTGACAAAATAATGTATTCCGAATTTGTAATAGACCCCGAAATATAAAGTGGCAGTTCATGGCCTTCACTAAATTAAAATAATACTTTGTCTCACTCCCTGGAGTGACGAAAGTCGCACTTTCGTCACTGTGTATTCGCAGGGAAGTAGGCTTGTTCGAGCTGCTGTGGTGAAAAATATTTTTTCTCTTATCATAATTCTCACCTTATCATAATTCTCCTTGCTGGGCATATGCTCAAGGTCCATGTATGGATGCTGGAAGAACTCCTCATAGCTGATCCTCTCTTCAGGGTCGTGTTTGAGGAGCCTCATGAGGAGGTCCCGGCAGCCTGAGGAGATCCCGGCGCCGGGTGGTAGCTTAATCGACAGACAAACATACAGAATTCGTCTATATAAAACAAGACAAAAAAACTGAAATAGGGTTGTGGCCATTGTACCGGTTTTAGCCATTTTCAACTTTATTAAGGTACTAGCTTTTGCCCGCGGCTTCGCTCGCGTTAAATTCGGGGTAACAAACCATACAAACTTCCACCCCCCATTTTAGGGAAGTGGGGGGTTAGAAAGAGACAAAAAGTAGCCTATGTCACTCTCCATCCCTTCAACTATCTCCACTTCAAAAATCACGTCAATTCGTCGCCCCGTTTTGCCGTGAAAGACGGACAAACAAACAAACACACACATACACTTTCCCATTTATAATATTAGTATGGATAGACTAATAATTTACAAGTCTATGGTTTATCTAAATATGTAAAAGAAGAAACTGACTGACTGACTGACTGACTGACTGATTGACTGACTGACTGACTGACTGACATATCAACGCACAGCCCAAACCGCTGGTTCTAGAGATTCCAAATTTGGCACGTAGGTTCCTTATAAGGTCTAGGGGTGCACTAAGAAAGGATTTTTCAACATTCACCCCCTAAGGGGGTAAAATGGGGGTCCAAAGTTTGTATGGCGAATCAAGATTTGTTAGACTATTTTATCCGAAACTTCACAGGAGTATTCCTAACGATAAATGAGTAAACACGTGTTTCAGGTTTTTTGAAAATTAAACCCCTAAAAGGGGAAAATGTGGTACATACAAACATACCAGTCTAACTGAGAACCTCCTTTTTGAATACTTATAGTACGCGGGCGAAGCCGCGGGAAAAAGCTAGTATTTAATATAAGAGTAAATTATGGCAGCACAGATGGCACTGTCATCTGTCATGTATCAGTTGTAATTAAGTTGTCAGAAGCCATGGATAAAGGTGGCCGGCCCCTTTCTGACATTTCATTAAATTGTCAGAATCTTAACAGCGGAGATTCATACAAATAAAGTAATATATTTTCAAATAACTCAGTCATTGGGGATCAATGTTACTCTGCGTCCGTAGGAAACACCTTAGACAACCCTACACGTGATCCCTGGGTGGTGCTAAAAGAGTAACAAACTTGGCAGCTGCACTGTCCCATGTGGACCTCGCAGCACTCACTGGATTTTCTTTATCATCTGCTTTCCCACTACTACTACCCCAGGGAAGAAATGCCTATCTATATCCAGTGACATGTAGCCATGCGATAAAATAAAATAATAATTCAGTGCATAGAGTGTCATAATTCCTTATTGACACAAAATGACAGACGTCTGAATAGACAAACTAGGAAAGTGGCCAAAACCGAAGCATCTGCCCTACAAAGGAAAAAGTGGCCACGGCCTCCAGTGCCCAAGGCTGGAATCAGACCAGCGTCTTCTGCATTCGCAGTAGAAATAACATGATTTGTTCTCTAGTTTCCATCATCATCCTCCTAGCGTTTGTCCCGGCTTGTGGTCCGTTTGACAACCCAATCCCATGAACTGGCGTAGGAAATAGTTTTTACGAAAGCGAATGCCATCTGATCTTCCAACACAGAGGGGAAACTAGACCAAATCGGGATTAGGACCGGTTTCCTTACGATGTTTTCCTTTACGGAAAGCTGCTGGTAAATATCAAATTATATTCCGTACATAAGGTTCGAAAAACTCAGTGGTACGAACCGGGGTTTGAACCCGAGACCTCCGGATTGAAAGTCGGACGCCTTACCGCCAGGCTTCCAGCGCTCTCTGTGCAATAAAATAAAAAAACTAACTTGTGCAATAAAGTAAAAATAAATAATTAAAACTAACCTGTGCAATAAAGTTAATATAAATAATTAAAACTAACCTGTGCAATAAAGTTATAATAAATAAATTAAACTAACCTGTGCCATAAAGTTAAAATAAATAATTAAAACTAACCTGTGCAATAAAGTTAATATAAATAATTAAAACTAACCTGTGCAATAAAGTTATAATAAATAAATAAAACTAACCTGTGCCATAAAGTTAAAATAAATAATTTAAACTAACCTGTGCAATAAAATTAAAATAAATAAATAAAACTAACCTGTGCAATAAAATTAAAATAAATAATTTAAACTAACCTGAGCAATAAAGTTAAAATAAATAATTTAATTCAATCAAATACAAACACTGAAAACATTGAAAAAATAATCAACCCAGCAGGATTTGAACCTCGCATCGATACGCCTTACCGGGGCTCGATCGCTTTACCAATTAAGCTATGGGTTCAGTTACTGAGTTGACGAAATTCTCAATGCCTTCAATCATCTTTTTGCATTTATTTTTACATCGACTTTATAGCAGCCGTAAGCGACATCTAGGTGCTAACTACTGGAGTTAGTTACCCTTCCCGCCGACCCTTTTACAAGTGTCACAACGACTAACTAACTCCAGTAGTTAGCACCTAGATGTCGCTTACGGCTGCTATAAAGTCGATGTAAAAATAAATGCAAAAAGATGATTGAAGGCATTGAGAATTTCGTCAACTCAGTAACTGAACCCATAGCTTAATTGGTAAAGCGATCGAGCCCCGGTAAGGCGTATCGATGCGAGGTTCAAATCCTGCTGGGTTGATTATTTTTTCAATGTTTTCAGTGTTTGTATTTGATTGAATAACATACTATTGTATGAGTGGAATGCCCCACTTTAAAAAAACATGTAAAATAATTATGAGTTGATAGCAGCGCCATCTATTATTTCCGTTGTGACACTTGTAAAAGGGTCGGCGGGAAGGGTAACTAACTCCAGTAGTTAGCACCTAGATGTCGCTTACGGCTGCTATAAAGTCGATGTAAAAATAAATGCAAAAAGATGATTGAAGGCATTGAGAATTTCGTCAACTCAGTAACTGAACCCATAGCTTAATTGGTAAAGCGATCGAGCCCCGGTAAGGCGTATCGATGCGAGGTTCAAATCCTGCTGGGTTGATTATTTTTTCAATGTTTTCAGTGTTTGTATTTGATTGAATAACATACTATTGTATGAGTGGAATGCCCCACTTTAAAAAAACATGTAAAATAAATAATTTAAACTAACCTGTGCAATAAAGTTAAAATAAATAAATTAAACTAACCTGTGAAATAAAATAAATAAATAGAACTTACCTGTGTAATAAAGTTAAAAATATAATTAAAACTAACCTGTGCAATAATAGTAGTTTACGTCACACCTGGCCATAATGTGAGTTTTACCGCTCGCTACGCTTACGGTAAAACTCGCATTATGGCCAGGTGGGGACGTAAAATTGTGTACTCACCACGGGCAGTAAAAAAGAAAGCCCTCTATCGCATATTTACAACCCTCGCCTGCGGCTCGGGTCCCAAATACCTGCGATTTCGGTCTTTCTTTTTTTTACAGCCCTAGGTAAGTAATGTACTATTATGTAACTGTTACGTAATAAGGGTCCTTAAAAGGCCTTATTTTAAGGCCTAATTACGTACAGTTGCATACACTGCTTTATCTACACTTATATTATATATCCAAAATAAAGTGTTCGCAAACCATAGAATGACCGCCATTGCACCGCCATGGCCAACTCGATTGTGCCGGCGGTCGGGAGGGAGCGTGCCGTTGGTCAGGAAGGAGCACAGGATTTACATTATGTTATCAAATTCGATGTTCGGAATTTGAAACTCATAACGTATCAATATATGAGCATGTAAAGTTAAAATTACGTTACTGCCACAGATAAAAAGCTTATCATAGTAACATCGGTTGTGGTAATGATAGCCATTGCCCACCATTTTTGAACACGTTTTAGAAGACTTACAATGTAAGTGTAGATAAAATTAAAAATATAATTAAAACTAACCTGTGCAATAAAGTAAATAAACAATCTGTGCAATAAAGTTAAAATCAGTAATTCAAACTAACCTGTATGGGCGCTCGACTTTGTATCTTATTGACCAGCTCCTGAAGCGTGGCTGAGGAGTACGGAGCAGTTCCGAAGAGGCACTCGTACATTATAACACCTGTAATAGCAGCCACATTCATACATTTATTGGAGAAAGTCAGTATCGGGAATCCATGTTACTCTGCGTCCGTAGGCAACACCTTAGACAACCCTACACATGATCCCTGGGTGGTGCTAAAAGAGTAACAAACTTGGCAGCTGCACTGTCCCATCTGGACCTCGCAGCACTCACTGGATTTTCTTTATCATCTACTTTCCCACTGCTACTACCCCAGGGAAGAAATGCCTATCTATATCCAGTGACATGTAGCCATACGATAAATAAAATATTAACATTTCACGAGCTGTCCCGTACACACGCGTGTGTATCCCTGTCATTAGAGTTATCTTTGCTATTTTAATTGGAATATTATAATCCCATCAAAAACATTACATGTATAAAAATGCTAATCTCGCAACGCAGTTCTCCTACTGCAAAAAGTATTGAGATCTAATGTAAAACCAAGCCGGTGTGCCGGAGTTTACTAACAACATGTCATTGTGATCCTTTGAATATTAGATGTCTATATTTTTATAATAAATATAATGACCGGGCCATCGCACGGCTAATAGTAGTTTATGTAACTGTTACGTAATAAGGGTCCTTAAAATACGAGTGTGGTTTTATGAAACGAGCCGCAGGCCAGTTTCATAATAAGATCACACGATTGTTTTAAGGCCTAATTACGTACAGTTGCATACACTGCTTTATCTACACACATATTATAAATACTAAATGAAGTGTTCGGAAACCATTAGAATGACCGCCATTGCACTGCCATGACCAACTCGATTGTGCCGGCGGTCGCGGGGGCGCGTGCCGGCAGGCTGAGAGGAGGGCATATTACCGTAGGTAATGAATTTTCATACGTTTTAACCACACTGTCACTGATATTACGTTACTGGTTGCAGTAATTATGGTAATTACATGCGGTTTCCGAACGCGGAATAGAGGATTTATGGTATTGGTGTAGATAAACATACGTATAGCACAAGCCGGCCTATCAATGTGTACCATTATGATGTGTACATATCTATCTATATATATAAAAAAAGAAACTGACTGACTGACTGACTGACATATCAACGCACAGCCCAAACCGCTGGGTCTAGAGATTTCAAATTTGGCACATAGGTTCCTTATAAGGTCTAAGGGAGCACTAAGAAAGGATTTTTCAATATTAACCCCCTAAGGGGGTAAAATGGGGGTCCAAAGTTTGTATGGCGAAACAAGATTTAACGATAAATGAGTAAACACGTGTTTCAGGGTTTTTGAAATTCAACCCCCAAAAGGGGCAAATGTGGTCACAAAGTCTAAAAATCAACATGGGTATCGTATCCTTTTTGAGTACTTATAGTACGCGGGCGAAGCCGCGGGAAAAGGCTAGTTATATTATATAATGTAATATTAATAGATGTCCTGTGCGATTTCCAAGTCATTCTATTTATTATAAAAATATAGACATCTAATATTCAAGTCTAGCTTTAACGACAACAGAATTAGAGGGGGGTCGAAAATGGCCTGAATGGCTTCGGGAAAAGGATGGTACAGCCGTGCTTTTGTTATTTGTTTTGCTCGACTTGGTGAAGGCAAAAATATTGGTGAAAAAATTGTTAGGGTAAGTACCATCGCCAACACTGTTAACCGGCCATTTTAATCCCTATTGCAACGGCATAAGGTCTACATATGGCAGTTAAGGATGTTGCTATTTATACCTGATCTATACACTTCGTGCCTATATGTATTACGAGTATATTAGTTATCATGATGAGGTAAATGAATGAGTATGAGAGTTTCAGTGCCCGAATGAGTGAATAAGTAGTACAAACTGTTGTACTGACGGCAGCGCCATCTCTCTCGCTTTCAATGAACTCCTAAGAGTTCGGATTGGAGGTACGGACTCATAATGTTCTACCTTAGATGATTGGCTAAAATGCGCCTTAGCATTTACTAAAGATAGCATGTACACGGGAAAATTCGACCGGTGCTGCTGTGGCCACGTGGTTAAGGCGTCTGCTGCGAATGCAGAAGGCGCTGGTTCGATCCTAGCCCTGGGCACCGCAGGCCTAGGTCACATATATGACATCTATATAAGTTTTTAATATGAGTAGTGTTGATAATGACGGAGTGTTAATGAGTGAGTGTTAGTGTAATTGTTAAAAATAGAATAAGTGAGTGAATGTCACTCACCTACGCTCCATAGATCAACGCTGGCTGTGTAGTCTCCATGTATCATTTCTGGGGCCATGTATAGAGGAGAACCACGCACCATTTTCTGACGACTCTCGTCAGACAGAAATTGGGCGAATCTGAAAATTGGTGTTAAATTGATATAAATAACAAGTACATATGTACAGTCGCCATCAGATATATCGGAGCGGCCAAGGTGGTCACAAATATCTGAGCAACGCCTCTATTGTCAAGTCGATAAAGTGCATGTTCAGATATTTTTAATTCCCTTTCCGCTCCGATATATTTGATGGCGACTGTACATATTATCTACAAATATATGATCATGCGCCATGTTGTGGAATTTGATTGGAACTAATTTCTTACACTGGCAATAATTTTGTTGACAGGATGATATGCATGTGTGAGTGCATGTGATAGGCTGTCACTGTTGTCATTGTGGTGGTTTATTTCAATAATAAATGATTTAATAAAACCGGCCTAGTGCGAGTTGGACTCGCGCACCGAGGGTTCCGTACATTGTAGGTACATATATAGGGGTAGTAGCTTTAAAATTATTAAAAATATTTGTATTATATGATGTAACTACTAATTTACGGTTTTCGCAATTTTTCCTTTATCTGTGCTATAAGACGTTGCTTCGTACCAAATTTCAAGATTCTGAGTTCACGGGAAGTACCCTGCAGGTTTTGATTCCCGGATCGCGGCATAAACGGTTGTATCTTTTGATTGCGTTGGCTTACTTAGAAGTTTGATTTTTTCACAGCTCCAAGGGACAGTAGACCTGAGTATTTGATATAAATTTCAGCTTGATACCTTCACGTGTTCCTGAGAAAAAGGGTCTTGACAGACGGACGGACGGACGGACGGACGGACGGACGGACGGACGGACGGACGGACGGACGGACGGACGGACGGACGGACGGACGGAAAGACAGACGGACGGACAGACAACAAAGTGATCCTATAAGGGTTCCGTTTTTTCCTTTCGAGGTACGGAACCCTAAAAATCCCAAAAATACCCATAATCACGAGCGTAACATTGTAAATAGTGTATATAATCCCATCAAAAACATAAATGTGAAAGGCTGCCAAGTTCGATACTATGGGAATGCTTCGCCTATAAAAGAAGTGATATCTGAATAAGTACCAAGTTCCATAAAAATACCTCAAATCATAAATAGTTATAGGAATGCACACTTGATTTCCAGCAGTTTTTAAGGTACATTTTGAATAAGTATCACGTTACATAGAAATACCTAAAATTATAATAGTCAGAGAAACGCACACCGGTTTTTTTAGCAGTTTCCTGATAACATTTATTATTTTCAGTACTTTTTAATGATGTTACTTGGCAAGTTTTCACACACCACACACCTTTTCAATGCAATGAATCGACACCTTTGGACTGCAATGTGTCAAGTATATAATTTTCTATTAAAACTTGCCAAGTTACATCATTAAAAAGTACTGAAAATAATAAATGTTATCAGGAAACTGCTAAAAAAACCGGTGTGCGTTTCTCTGACTATTATAATTTTAGGTATTTCTATGTAACGTGATACTTATTCAAAATGTACCTTAAAAACTGCTGGAAATCAAGTGTGCATTCCTATAACTATTTATGATTTGAGGTATTTTTATGGAACTTGGTACTTATTCAGATCTCACTTCTTTTATAGGCGAAGCATTCCCATAGTATCGAACTTGGCAGCCTTTCACATTTATGTTTTTGATGGGATTTCGTTTATTTTTGTTAGGTGTAGGTTCTTTATTATTTTTTTATCACGGACGGCGCGAGCGCGGCGGACGAGTGTAGGCAGCGACGGAGGGTGCGCGAGGCGGGGAACGGAATTTTTATCTAGTATCACTATACATACATATATCGGGATTTCGGGATCGATCGGGCATCGCGAGTACCTATAATCTATGATAAATCCTATTTTACTATTTATTTATAGGTGATTTTTACAAATAAACTGGCTCCCTACACCTATAAAATGTACCTACTTACATATAATTACATACATCAATAACGTACTTTATACTGTTTGTAAGTACGCTACCTACATACATAGATAATTAATAACTTGGTAATACTCGTACCTACCTACCAGTAGGTATTATAATTGGTGGCCTATTATGTAGCCCTAGAAGTGCACCATCCCATCTCATCCCGTGGCGTATCGGAGGGTGAGATGGGCAGTAGTATATATAATTCCATCTTAGAGTATATATGATTTCCATGTTCTTGAATCTGCGATTTTATTAGTTGTAAAATTAGAAATTATTTAGATGATGCGAGAAAAAATTGTCTTTTCATTTTTGTTTGACTGATTTAGCGCACCTAGTGTACCTAGCAGTGTTGGCCGAACGTTAGTGTGATTGAAAATTAAAAATTGAAGATTGAAACACGTTAGTTAAAATTGAACACTAATAGTTTAGTGCAAATTGATTTCAATTAGAATTGAAATTAATTGTAACTAACGTGTTAATCCTTTGCGAATAACTAATAATTGAAGATATTTAATTTTTAGTCTTTCTCAAAAATTTAAACATTAATTTAATTTTTAGTGTAGATTGAATTGGTAATTGACATTAATAATTTACCTAACTAAACGCGAATTTAGGTTAAGCTACGAGGTTTTGATTACTTTTACTTTTACCTTGACCTTGACCTTGACCTTGACTTTCACTTTCACTTTTACTTTCACTTTCTTTAACTTTCACTTTGACTTTTACTTTGACTTTCACTTTGACTTTCACTTTCAATTTGACTTTCACTTCCACTTTGACTTTGACTTTCACTTTCACTTTGACATTCACTTTGACTTTCACTTTTACTTTCACTTTGACTTTCACTTTGACTTTCACTTTGACTTTCACTTTGACTTTCACTTTGACTTTCACTTTGACTTTGGCTTTGACTTTCACTTTGACTTTCACTCTGACTTTCACTTTGACTTTCACTTTGACTTTCACTTTGACTTTTACCTTTGACGTTCACTTTGACTTTCACTTTGACTTTCACTTTGACTTTCACTTTGACTTTCACTTTGACTTTCACTTTGACTTTCACTTTGACTTTGGCTTTGACTTTCACTTTGACTTTCACTCTGACTTTCACTTTGACTTTCACTTTGACTTTCACTTTGACTTTTACCTTTGACGTTCACTTTGACTTTCACTTTGACTTTCACTTTGACTTTCACTTTGACTTTCACTTTGACTTTCACTTTGACTTTCACTTTCACTTTGACTTTCACTTTCACTTTCACTTTCACTTTGACTTTGACTTTGAATTTGACTTTGACTTTGACTTTCACACAAAGAAAGTAAAAGTAAAAAGAAGCTCCAGATTTTGATACCGGTACCATCTGCTCATCAGTACAAGTCGAATGAGCCCAAACAGCATGAGTCTATGATGCGCCAAACCCGAGATCCAGTAGGGATCCCCAGGGTCCAGCATGAGCTCCAGATTTTGATTCCGGTACCATCTGCTCATCTGTACAAGTCGAATGAGCCCAAACAGCAAGAGTCTATGATGCGCCAAACCCGAGATCCAGTAGGGATCCCCAGGGTCCAGCATGAGCTCCAGATTTAGATACCGGTACCATCTGCTCATCAGTACAAGTCGAATGAGCCCAAACAGCATGAGTCTATGATGCGCCAAACCCGAGATCCAGTAGGGATCCCCAGGGTCCAGCATGAGCTCCAGATTTTGATACCGGTACCATCTGCTCATCAGTACAAGTCGAATGAGCCCAAACAGCATGAGTCTCGAGTCCCGACTTCCGAACCCGAGATGCAGTTTTAAAATTAATTATTAGTGTAAGACAAGGATTAATTTAGTTACACTAACGTTAATCTAATTAACTGTAATTCTTATTAAATTTTCGAGACGTTAGTGTAACTAATAGGTTAATTCTAATTGACGGTTAGTGTAATTGACGACGTCACAAAATCAATGCGAACTAACGTTAGTAAAAATTGATGTTAGTGTAATTGATTAGTTACGGAATTAATCTTCAATCTTATTGATCAATTTTCAATTCTAATTGAAATTATCGGCCAACACTGGTACCTAGTGACCTGCTTTGCACTTCGTAAATCGTGGGTTCGGTTCCCGCAACAGACACACACAGAGTGGTGAACAATTTTATTGTTCTTGTCTTTAAGACAAACATGTATTGTCTTAAATTGGTATGTATCTAAATTTAAATAAGTCTTATCTCATTTCCATTCCATACCTACTTATAGTAGAATAAAATTACACATTCGTTGTTATCGAAACTGACTCACACTTGGCCGTTTTCAGATTTTTACTTTATTTCGACCTAAAGACAAACCTTCGAGCCAAATTTCAATTCGGTACGACCGTTGGAAGATATACCCATTTAGTTCATTATGACTTCATACTCGTAGTAGAACAAAGTTACACCTTCGCTATTTTTAAAACTGACTCACACTTGGCCGTTTTCAGATTTTTCCCTTTACTTTGACCTTAAGACCTATCTCCATGCCAAATTTCAAGTCAGTACGACCATTGGAAGTGGTCTAGGTTTTTGATGAGTCAGTGAGTGAGTGTATAGTAAAAATAGCGATTTTCTGACGTCAATATCTCAAGAACTGCTATAGGTAGAATAATGAAATTTTGTATTCTAGACAATTAAGGGGATGTCAACAGACACTCGAAATTTCATATGCGTAGATAAAATATGTTTTGAGTTATAGGGTGGTCGAAATTGGCCCGAAATGGTTCGTGTAATATAACCCACGGCCGGTGTGTCGCTTTTTTTGCTCGAACTTGGCGGACACATTGCCGTGTGTCTAGATAAACTTCTGTAAATAATACGCTCGGGAAATGAAACTATTTCGCTGTGAAACATTTTCAAATTAACATCAGAGCTGACAGGTAAACAAATCAAGATGTCACCATACTATAGACAATAATACGCTCTATGACTATACTGAACTGTTGCCATATAAAGGAGAATAATAGCGCCCTCTTGACAAATCATATGTCAGGCTTTAATACCTAGCTGTACTAACAATGACTATGCTAAATCACTTACAAGAGTATCCCTCTTATAAGTGATTTGGCATATCAAGGTACAAGAGGGTCCCTCGTCGTCTATACTGCATCCTCTTTAAACTCTCTGGCAACCTTACTCGCCAGCAGGAACTCACTGTGTAAGGTCTAGTGCTATTTGGCTGTGGTTTTCTGTAAGGTGGAGAGTACTTCCCCAGTCGGGCTCTGCTCCAGATTTGAGCGAGATGACATTCGCCTCTCTTTTGGACGTAGTTTAAGGACATACCGGGGTCCACTGCTTACCCAAAATCTGCTACTTTGAGGATATATTTGCCATCTGACCCCTTATGCAGCAAAAGATTGTGTGGTTTCAAATCCATGTGAACGACACCTTAGAAAAAATACAAATCATTTTAATTTAAATTTTACAAAAGTAAAACCAGCCAAGTGCGAGTCGGACTCCCGCACCGAGGGTTCCGTACAAACCTGTAGGTATATAGGGGTAGTAACTTTAAAATTATTAAAAATATTTTTTTATATGATGTAACAAAAAATTTACGGTTTTCGCAATTTTTCCTTTATCTTTGCTATAAGACGTTGCTTCGTCCCAAATTACAAGATTCTGAGTTCACGGGAAGTACCCTGTAGGTTTTGATTCCCTTGCGAGTTTTAGAAATTTGCGGAAATTTGCGGCATAAACGGCTGTATCTTTTGATTGCGTTGGCTTAGAAGTTTGATTTTTTTACAGCTCCAAGGAACAGTAGACCTGAGTATTGGTATAAATTTCAGCTTGATACCTCCACGCGTTCCTGAGAAAAAGGGTCTTGACAGAGACAGACGGACGGACGGACGGACAACAAAATGATCCTAAAAGGGTTCCGTTTTTTCCTTTCGAGGTACGGAACCCTAAAAAGGTTAAAAGTATGAGTAGTATGATAATAGGACACGAACCCACGACACTGAATCTAGTTCGACAAGTCTCCTAGATGAGATATGTATAATTTTAGTCACGTATTTAATGGGGGAACACGAAATGCCGATGCTGCAATGCAAAAAAAAGTGGCGGCGGAGTATTGTAAATTTAAAAAAAAACGGTTTCTAGTACGATAAGATTGATAAATCTCCTAGATTTCCTTGTTCCTCGAAGCAGGGGAGGGGTAGGGCTACACGATAATGCGGTGCTGCAAGCCCCCGTGCGTGGCCTTATCAGTGGCAGCAGCATCAAAATATTGTAGATGTATGCCAAAACAAAACGCCTGATATAATAGATAGATATAGATAAATGCTTAAATTGGGGATCAATGTTACTCTGCGTTCGTAGGAAACACCATAGACAACCCTATACGCCACGACCACCCAGGGATCGGTGGTGCTAAAAGAGTAACAAACTTGGCAGCTGCACTGTCCCATCTGGACCTCGCAGCACTCACTGGATTTTCTTTAACATCTGCTTTTCCACTACTACTACCCCAGGGAAGAAATGCCTATCTATATCCAGTGACATGTAGCCATACGATAAATAATAAATAATGCTTAAATACGTAGAACACTTGATATAACATGGCCATTTCAGCATTCTTATTATGTAAGTAGGTACAAAATAATAAAATAGCATGTAACTACCTTTTTCCCGTAGAAACTTGAGCGCAGAAGCCAGTTGTTGTAAAAAGTATAAGACCTGAACAAAAAAGCAAGAAGTTAAGATTTGAAGCTGTCTGTTTTTTTTTATACCACGACGGTGGCAAACAAGCATACGGCCCGCCCGATGGTAAGCAGCTACAACACTATAAGAAGGGTCTAGTGCTATTTGGCTGTGGTTTTCTGTAAGGTGGAGGTACTTCTCCAGTCGGGCTCTGCTCCAAATTTGAGCGAGATGACATTCGCTGAACGTGCCCTACCTCACTTAGCGAGATGACATTCGCAGTGCCCATACCTCTCTTTTTGGCGTATTTTAATGACATACCCCGGGTCCAAATGGTTTAACTAGATGGATGAAGCGCTTGTACAGTCGCCTTCAAATATAACTGAGCGGCCACCATAGTCAAAAATATCTGAACATGCACTTTATCGCCTTGACAATAGATGCGTTTTTCAGATATTTGGAACCACCTCGGCCGCTCCGATATATCTGATGGTGACTGTAGTTGGTAAGTAAATCTTTTAATAACGAGAAATCCTGCAGGATGCGTTTCCACCAAAGCTGTGCCAGGATGCGTTGCGAGGAATGTGTTTGTAATGAACCAATAGAAACGCTTCATTTACCTATCCTTGTTCAGCACAGCCACAGAATAAATAATAGCATTTCATACAGAATGGCCACGCTCCGCCCCGCCCCGATCGGAGTTACCTCACCCCGCGGCGGCCGATTGGTAGGAAACTCGTAGGCGAATCCGTCAGGTTGGCAGCGCATCGATAAAAAACAAAATAGCGGTGTATTGTCAAACGTCATTTACGACAGCGGAAACAGCGCCGCACGCACTCACACATTGAAGTGTGTACAGATGTGCCGTGCACACAACGCGCTCTTCAAACGAGTTTTGTAGTATGACGTGTCCGCCCAGCAATAGTGGAAACAACTCAGCGGAGCGAGGTTTTTGTACATACAAAACAAGGGAAGGATGTGTGCGAAAAATGTGCTGCTAGGTACTAAACTATAACAGATATTACCCTAAGTGGTACCCAAGAGATGGTTAAAGATAGGAAGGAGGTCAGAGGATGAGATGGGAAGATGATTTCAGACACGTATCCGGAGGATTGTGGCGGAGAGAGGCTCTGGATAGACGTAAATGATGAATTTTGAGAGAGGCCTATGTCAAAGGCAACCAGACAAAACGTCTGAGTAAAAAGGCTATCAGCAAACTATAATTACTAGACGGCGTTTGTCAGAGGCGACGTAACTTTTTACTAATCATATTTAATTTTAGTTTAATTGGCTTTAGACACAACATTCCGTGCTTGATTATCCATTTTTTTGAATTATATAGAATATATAGATCAAGACACTTGGAGACCTTATGCATCTCTAAGGATAATTTGGAAATAGTATGTTTATTGTATACTAAAATCACTTACTTTTTTTTTATTATTATTTAAATTAAAATTTGTTTCTAACTTTCTGAAATTATGTAGAAGACACAGTTCAGGTAAGAAAGTATATCAAACTTGTATGTAATTCATTTTCAAATAGTCAGATTTGGACTCATCTTTTTTCTTTGGTATTTTTCTTAAACTATAACCTATTGTTGGTTAATTTAATCTAAGCTTGGTTAGATATGTTTTCTTATAGAACCACTTATATGTATTTTTAAGTTTTGATGTGCTGTTGTTTTGAAAAAATAAGACCCGCCGAGTTTCTTGCCGGACATAATTCTTCTCGGGTCAGAGGTGTAGGGTTAGAACCGGTGTAGTTTGATTTTTTTTTCTCTCTTTAACTTTGACGTGTAAAAGTGCCCTTGTGGCCTACTTACTGAATAAATGTTTGAGTTTGAGTTTGACACGCCCTCGCTACGCATCGTTGCACCGCTCAGATACCTAGCACATCTCTGGTGGAAACGCAGCCTAAGACTTGTACGGAGTTTCTACTTGAAACTCAACATGGGCAAGAATGTCTTGAGAATAGTTTTTTTGTTCATTTTCATAGTTCAAGGGGGATCAATGTTACTCTGCGTCCGTAGGAAATACCTTAGACAACCCTACACGTGATCCCTGGGTGGTGCTAAAAGAGTAACAAACTTGGCAGCTGCACTGTCCCATCTGGACCTCGCAGCACTCACTGGACATCTACTTTCCCACTACTACTATCCCAGATAAGAAATACCTATCTATATCCAGTATTTATTTAACGTATGGCAATGTGTCACTGGGTGTATAGGCATTTCTTCTCTCGGGTAGAAGTAGTGGGAAAGTAGATGATGAAGAAAATCCAGCGAGTGCTGCGAAGTACAGATGGAACAGTGCAGCTGCCAAGTATGTTACTCCCTATCCAGTGACATGTAGCCATACGATAAATAAAATAAATAGTTCAGTGTGTAACATTGATAGCTTATTGTGCGGTGATCAAACGAACAAGTGTGCAGCTAATGAAAAATTAGTCTCAAAACCCGTGTAACACTGTTAGGGTTTAACAACTGGTTGTCCTGGCACGGCCTCCAGCACGCGTTATTTGTAGGAAGCGGCTATCTCCCTACAAAAGCAAGGCCTCTACCGAATATCGTCAATCTTTAAGAGCAAACTTTTAACATTTAACCGCACTTTAACACGCTACAAGTTGATTAGGCGTGTCTACACCTGACGCACCGCCTCGCGAGGAAATTGCCGCGCAAGGCAGCTCGGCTAGTGTGGGCAGCTCGGCTAGTGTGGACATGCCTCAGCCGAGGCATTGGGGCCGCGCGTGCGTTTGCCTCGGCCGAGGCGGTGTGTCAGATGTGGACAAGCCTATTGATTGGACGCCATCCACTGCAACTCGATGCCCAACGGCGTTCCTATTTAGCGTACTCACCTGTTTCTCCGGGACACGACCGTAGCGCCGTATATATTTGGAAAGGTCGCCGCCGCAGCAGTACTCCATTATTATGTAGATGTTCCTGCAAAGTGAACAGCTCAGTACACTTTCATCATTTAGATGTAATCGTCACAAAGTCTGTGTCTTACGATTATTTTTAGGGTTCCGCATCCAAAGGGTAAAAACGGGACCCTATTACTAAGACTCCGCTGTCCGTCTGTCACCAGGCTGTATCTCATGAACCGTGATAGTTAGACAGTTGAAATTTTCACAGATGATGTATAAATTTCTGTTGCCGCTATAAATAAATAAATAAATATTATAGGACAATCTTACACATCAAATACGCTATAACAATAAATACTAATAATTTTAAACAAAAAAGAACCGACTTCACTTAGCCTCCACCTTTCCAAAAGCAAATGCTCGAGCTGCTATAAAAAAACCGGCCAAGTGCATGTCGGACCACGCATAGGAGGGTTCCGTACCTTCAATGTAATAAGAACCAAACTAATACCAAAAGGTCGTATCTGATGCCTATGGAAGAAGTTTTTTGGAGATAACTCAAAAATGGCTGAACCGATAATGTTCAAAATAATTTTCTTAGAAAGTATATGATAAGGCACATCGCCTCATATTTTTTGGACTTACGGTTCAAAAGTTACACGGGGGGGGGACACAATTTTTCTGACTTTCGAAGCGATTATTTCAGAAAATATTCACTAAATCACAAAATGGCCTATCGATTGATGTGTCACATGTTGATAGTTGGTTAAAAAACATTTTTTGAAATTTAGTTAGGTACATCTATGGAGCGCTCCCATAAAAATTTTTTTTTTTCAAATTTAACTCCATAACTAAGTAGCGGCATACAAAATACACCTTATGTGTAAATTTTATTCAGATACGTCGTATAGTTTCCGAGTAAAATGGCTGTGACATACGGACGGACAGACAGACAGACAGACATGACGAATCCATAAGGGGTTTCGTTTTTTGCCATTTGGCTACGGAACCCTAAAAATACTTAAATCACTATAGCTGTGCCTATAATAGTTGAAGAGTTCCCTCGATTTCTCCAGGATCCCATCATCAGATCCTGACCTTAAAATGGGACCAACTGTGAAGTATACTCTTTCAAACGAAAAAAGAATTTTCGAAATCGGTCCAGCCGTCTTCGAATAATCGGTGAACATACATAAAAAAAAAACAAGCAAAAACAAAGATCCCGACGAATTGATAACCTCCTCCTTCGAAATCTTGAAGTCGGAAGAAAAACAGAAATACGTCCACACTAGCCGAGCTGCCTCGCGCGGCAATTTCCTCGCGAGGCGGTACGTCAGGTGTAATCCCACCAATTTACTTCTAATTAGCAGGTACAATGTTTTTCACCCCTTTGTTCATATATAACTTTAAAAATTTGTGTCAATTATTAGATTACCTGTCGTCCCACGAGAACTCTCGCATGGCAACAATGTGTGGGTGCGCCAGAGTCTTCAGCAGCCGTATCTCCGTGATGAGGTTATCGGCCGCCGCGCCGCGCACGCGCGACTTTTCCACGCACTTAACTGCGACAATCGCGCGTCCTCCCACCTAGACAAAAAACAACTATAGTATTATGTAACCAAACTGATGGGATAGTAAAACTTCTCTTTCACACTTGTATAGTCGCAGCAAGAGTGATAGAGATAGTCTTACGTTTTTGCTGACTCTATTCTTTTTTTATATATACCACGACGGTGGTAAACAAGCATATGGGCCGCCTGATAATAAGCAGTTACCGTAGCCTATAGACGCCTGCAACCCCAGAGGATTCACATGCGCGTTGCCTACCCTTTAAGAACCTATACACTCCTTTTTTGAAGGTACCTACTGCAATTCCATTGTGTAATATTATTTTCAGGGTATATTTCTATGCTGATATCTGCCGATATGTTGAACTTGTCATACCTAATGTAATTATACTATCATTTGTACCATATTCTAAGAAAAAAGTTCATTCATTCATTCATTCAATAATTTTAAACAAAAAAGAACCGACTTCACTAAGCATCCACCTTTCCAACACCAAATGCTCGATCTGCTGTAAAAAATACTCAAATCACCATAGGCGTGCCTATAATAGTTGAAGAGTTCCCTCGATTTGTCCAGGATCCCATCATCAGATCCTGACATGGTTACAATGGGACCAACTGTGAAGTATACGCTTTCAAACAAAAAAATAATTTTCCAAATCGGTCCAGCCGTCTTCCAATAATCGGTGAACATACATAAAAAAAAAAAAAAAAAAAATAGCAAATACAAAGATCCCGACGAATTGATAACCTCCTCCTTCGAAATCTTGAAGTCGGTTGAAAACCATTTGATATCTGCTTGTATCTTTAAGATATAATATTACTGTTTTGAAAAAATAAGTCCCGCCAAGTTTCTTGCCGGTCATAATACTTCTCGGGTCAGAGGTGTAGGGTTAGAATTGGTGGTAGTTTTTTTTTCTCCGACGTTCATAAGTGCCTATGCACTGTGCCTAAATTGAAGAATAAATATATTTTATCTTTTTATAAGTAATCCACAACAAGTAGTTACTTACTTGAATTAACTCAATTTTTTTTGTTAAATAGACAAAAGCGCTGGTGGTAAGACGTCAGACTTTCAATCCAAAGGTTGCGAGTTCAAACCCCTGCTCGTACCACTAGGTTTTTCAGAACTTATGTAGTTGCTTTTCAATGAAGAAAAACATTGAGAGGAAAGCAGATCTAATCCCAACAGGGCCTAGTTTCCCCTCAAGGTTGAAAGGTCAGATGGCAGTCGCTTTCGTAAAAACTAGTGCATATGTCAATTCCTGGGATTAGGTTGCCGAGCGGATCTCAGGCTAAATAGAGCAAAAAGGTCAGGCAAATCCTAGGAGGAACAAGTTTTTTGTTAAAAAGACTATTGTTTGGTCAACATGCTTATCAAATCAATAGGTTGTGTGAAATTATATCAAATACCCTTTTATTTGTAACTGATTTTATTAATAAGCTTAAAATTGTGCTTCATCTTTGTCACTGCTTTGAGGCTAATTATAAGGTTCTAATTTTGCAACACAATTTTTACAACTTCCAATATTCAAATTGACTTTAAATTAGTTAAGCAAAATACATTTGGTTACAATTCAATAATAGACTGCATATTCAAATATCATAACATAATAGACAAATTAAAGTTTTGTGTTTCTTAACATTTTCTTAACCATGCCTTACTATTTCACTGTAGTTAAGTCCAAATATAGTAATAAAACATGATAACCTACCTCAACTAAATGATCGCCTAAAGATAAAAAGAAGTTTTATACAAAAAACGATTTTAAAGACGTTATCACGTCAATAAAACGCTATTTACTTACAATTTAAACCAGATATTCATACAAAAGAATATTACCTTTGTGTATGCTTTGTACACTGTAGAATAGCTTCCAGAACCGAGTTTTTCGGTCACCACATAACCCTCAATCTTAGGAAAAGCCATTTGTATAGATTATCACTGCTTAGCCAAACATTTTAGATAATTAAACAAAAATGAAAATTTTTAGTTTCGAAATATTGATACTACTGGGAACGTCACTGTCACTCAGTGTTGTTCTTGTTGAATTTTGGGGTTGCCGTATTCCGAGGCGTAATTTGCCGTATCCCTATACAAATTTTTAAAATAATTGCCGCTGAATTGCCGTATCCAGAAAATTGGCGAAAACGTGTCTAAAAAATGTATGGAGATACGGCAATGGGACCGCTGCCGTGTGCCGTATTCTTGACTGTAATGCCCCGGAATTGCCGTATATTACGGCAATTACCGTATCCGGAACAACACAGTGTCACTTCACTCTCATTTGTGACATTTGAGCGGTAGTGTTACTAGAGCAAAATAATTAAAATGTGTATAAATGTAATCGAACAATATTAATTATAATAAGAATACATTAACTAAAACTTATAAACTAAAATATTAAAAAACCTAAATAATTACAAAGACAGTAAGAAAGGATAAAACTAAATATAAAATACCTCACCAAGTTCACCCGCTTCTGGAATGCTCCCTAAGAGCTTCGCAGACCTTTAAGCCAAGGCGGAGGCAAACTGCGATTCGCAGGGCGGCTGGTTCTAGTACGGACCCAAGATTCCGCGAGGGAAGCGCGTGCAGCCAATATCCCGACTCCTTCTCTGATACGGCCAAAAGTCTTGCCCGTTCCATTCGATCACAGGAGTTTTCTATGAGGAGTTGGTGGAGCATTTTTATATTTACAGCATCCCATGCTGCTTGGCTTGATTTTTCATCTGGTATTTGTTCGACGGAATGGTCTGCTAGCCAAGCCGATTCAGCGTCCGCCAGGCACGACACAGCGACATCAGCGGTTGATTGGGTACGGAGTATACCGCCAATGAGGGAGCGCGTGCTATAGGCATATGATAAAAAGGCTGGGAGAGCTAGACTGCCCGTCAAACGGATACTGAGGCCGCCATATTTAATCGGGAGAGTAGCTTGGGTCCAACTGGAGGTAGTGAAAATAACGTTTATGATTTTGCTCATGGTGTCTTTTAATATTTGGTCAACGTTAGCAGTGATTAAGGGGAATTTCCAGAGTGGAGCACAGCGAAGAATGTACATAAATTTCGGTGAAAAAAGACAGAGTCGCAAAATATAGATCGCCATATGTGGGTTAATTTCAAAAAGTAAGTGGGAACACTTGTGGAATTGTTCAATTTTAGAGTTTATGGATGACGAGATTGATTCATCCAAAATAGGGGCTCCTAAAAGTGTGAAAGTCTCGCGCGATAAAATGGAGATATTTGGTGTGAGCTGATTAATTTCGCTTATTATAGATAGACGGATGTTTAGAGGGATGGATTCTGAAATGAACATTTCACACTTATTGTAGTTGATCGAAAGGCCTATCTCTGCGAAGCGGTCAATTAGAGTTTGTAGGTTGGCTACCACCGATGACCTACTGCCACCGATGGTGCCGTCGTCTAAATACCAAAAATTTAGTTCCGATGTAAGCTGGGTGATGATGGGTTGAATGGCCAGGCTAAAAATGACAGGTCCCAGTGGGTCGCCTTGCTGACAACCTACACAAGAAGAAATTTCGTCATTTTTATACATAAGTTTTGAGGCGTTGCCATAGCACTGCCATAGGTAGCCGTATATCTCGGGTAAATGACTTTCTATCTGGGACAGTAACACGCTTCGATTTATAGAGTTAAAGGCATTTCTCACATCGACCTTTACCAGGACTTCGAACTGTTGGTTGGCTAAAAAGGATCGAGTAGCATGCACTGCTGCTTCACAACCACCTTTCAGTCCGAAACCCAGTTGGGTAGGTTTAACCTTACTCGTTAAACGGGAATGATATTCGCGGCAGCATATTTTTGAAACAAGGCGCCGAAACGTGTTTCCCACTGCAATGGGTCGAATGCTTCCATCTTTTTTCTTGAGAGCAATGAGATTGGCTCCGTAGAGTAAAGGGGCGATGTCATGGGAAACTTTTCCTGCAAGCATTAGGTGGGTAAGTGCGGTTAGTTCATCCAGTAGAGTCTCACCGGCATCTCCAGCAAGCGGACTAGTCAAATCCTTTAAGTGTTGTGGTGAGATACCATCTAGTCCCCCTGCTGATCCAGCTGGGAAGGAGAGTACCGCCTGTAATATCGCAGATCTTGAAACTTGCAGCGGTTGTTGAGAGGCTGCTGGAGGGTTGGGCTGTGGTGAGGACGCGGGAGCAGCGGGATGTTTGTCCTGCAGAGCACTGAGCACGGCTGGAGAGTATGTCGCTAAGGTGTCACTGGAAAAGAGTAATCTAGATGCTGCTTTTAAGTTGCCATCGGACAATTTGTTTTCAATTAGTTTACACTGGTATTTTGAATTGGTTGATAACGAGTTCGGGGTTTGGTTTGCTATGTTCGAATTATAAGCATGCTGAGAAACGGGGAAGGATGGGTTAAAGTTTGGTCAGATTTAGTGTGTGGAATGTGGAAATGTTGATATGCAAATATAAGGAGGCGTTCCCAAGAAGCAGCATTATTATCCGCCACTACTCTGGCTATGCACTCAGACAGACTTCGCGCTGCAGATGCACGTGCCCCTTTCGGTATCCGTTTAGTTAATTTGGACTCTGATTTAAGGATTGCCAGTAACTGGGCGAGGGATGTCGGAGCTGGGGCAGAACTGACGTTATTGTTGAATGCGACGTTATTAGTCGATGCTGGGTGAGGTGGCAGGTCGGTGCGGGGTCGGTGAGCGTGAGCACTGTGGATATTAAGGCCACGTTGGCCTTTATAGCGCTTATTGTCACAGCAAATGGGACATTCCAGGAGCGGGATCTGAGGCGGGGGATATTTTGATGAAACATTAGTACAAATTTAAAGTATACCTAATATAAACATACAAGAACTTTACAAAAATAAACACTGGTTAATAGGTATAAAACAAATTATGTACAATACATTGTGTGGACCAGTCTTAGTTCATGTACCTGTTGCAATGAAGCGAAGAGTACCTCCAGAAGCCGCCGTGAGTAGTGAGCTCGCCCTTCAGTAGACGTAACTGTTAGTTGCTTATGGAGACACGGAGGGCGGGAAAAGATGAAATAACCGGACTCAAAGCACTCTTATGCAAATGGTTGTGTAGTAACAATATTCATTATTTGTTTTTCAAAGCATTGAACTATTATTTCAAAGTGACATTCTTATGTCAAGTCTGGGGGCCGCACAACGGCGCTTCTCTTAGGATGGGTCTGCTGCCTGCGGCCTCCGCGGAGATAAAAATAAATAACTTAAATTTGCAAATAATACGCTGCTTTGGAAATTATATATATTTTTTCTTTTGGCAACACTACTTATCGCGCAGCCGCAGAAACTCGTCGCTGAATGGCCGTAAGTCATTTAAACGCTTTTTGGACAAAATTATGAACAAAGGACAACTTTATGTTGAAATTCGGAAATGTCTGATAAAAAGTGTTGTGTTACCCGGATGCACACCACAGGACCGGTATGTATACAATCTAAACCTCGCCTATATCACTGCAAAATCAAGATACAATTTTGGTAGTCTGTGCGGGAAGAAAAGTGTCGTATTGTGTCGTATAATGCATGAGCTCCTACGTAAAACCATACTTAATCAAGATTGTACTTATTTTACAAGTAAATTAAATGAAAAATTATAAAAGCCCATCGCAAATAACACTTCTCTTTTTGCGTCGGCGGTAATTTTCCCCTTAACATAGCCGCAGTCTGAATGTCTATAGGGTGATTGTGCTAGTTTTCGTCCACTCTAGTCAGTTTTCCGTCCATACTTATTTATATGTTTATCTTCAAGTGATTCCCAAAATAAAAGCTTAAAAGTAAAAAATCTACTAAAGAACAAACTATAAATATAAACTATGTTGACTTTAAAAAGTTTTTCCCATTTATTTGCAGTAGTTTAATAAAGTGGACGGTAAACTGAACCTGGACGGGAAACTAGCACAATTACCCTACCTCGTTTTTATGTCTCTTTAGGGCCGATTCTTATTGGAATGGCAGCGGCCAGTAGCGTAGGTCGCCGCCGGCCGCGGCGCTTCTTGTAGCTGCCAGCGGCCGCCGCCTTCCGACTCCGCTCGCCTAGTCTCCAAGAGGAGATGATCAAGAGATCAGTTTAGTGTCTACATGCGTCGTGTGACGCTGCCGTCAGCCGCGGGCAGAACCGCCGACAAGACGCGCGCGGCCGCAAGCCCGCTCGTATCGCACATTTTTTTTCACTTTTGTACTGAGGGAAAACCCTACTATTTGTACTGTTCATGTAGCTGAAAGATTGGACTTGTTTTATTTAAAACATTATTTATTTTGTGTTTGTTTATGGTTGATTAGGTCTGTTGAAATGTATATTTACTTAATAGTAAATTTTAAATAACATCGAATGGGGTTATACGATGGGGTCAAAAATGGATGGAGTTAGTTATTTTAGATAAAATAGTTTGTAAACATAGGTTATTAACTCGAGAATATTATGGAAGTTACAAATCAACTGTGTTTCATTTATTTATTTGAATATACCTATAGGTACGGTCGGCGTTACTTTACACTAGCATTTTTAAATTTAAAAAAGATTTCATGTGTTTTTAGCGTTTCGTTAATTAAAAGTGTACATTTTCCGTTAATTAAAAGTGTACAGAAACTGCGATTGCTTGTAATATTTTATATAGAGTATGCTTATACATAAATATAAGGTATTTAAAATTGAAAATAGAAAGTCTTTCAGTATGCCAATGCATACTTAAAGATTTCCGGTTATTAATTTTAAATTTGAACAAAAGTACTGCATAAAGCAACCCTATAAGAAGGTACTGGCAACCCTATTCAAAAAAATTACAACTCACGATAACAGATGGCGGTAGCGACTCAGTTACCCGCCAGAGCCCCAGAGTTTGTTCTCTATTTCAGTATATAAGAAGGTACTCTGTGACAGTAATTCACCAAATGTTTAAAAATATGTATTTTCACTTCTGCAATGATTTTGAAAAACTTAATACGTTGTTTATTTAAAATTGGCGAAAATATGATTTCGGTGCGTGTTAACCGGTTGCTAGGCGTTCGTTTTTTTAATTAAATAATTAAAATATTCATTTAAGAGAATAAGGCTATCCTAACAAACATCGTTTTTAGGGTTCCGTAACCAACTAGTTAGGGTTCCATAGTAAACTAGGAACCCCTATAGTTTCGCCATGTCCGTCCGTTCCGTCCGTCCATCTGTCTGTCCGTCTGAAATTTTGTATGAGTATGTGCATTAATCATGCCGACAAAGTGGTAGATTTTTTTTCCGCTCTAACCCTGTCGTATCGTTGAATAGGTCTTTCAAAAAGAATATAAATATTCTAATTTTTTTTTTGATAAAACTAATAGTTTCGTATATATAGGTATATACTAGCTCTGAAATTTCAAAAGAGTCCGGCCTCCCCGATCTAATTTTTAAACCGTGGGTCATAAAGTTAGGCCTGATAAGTAGTTTCGATTAAAACTACTTACCTATCCTCGAACTGCAGCCACCTGTGATAGGCGGGCAGGAGCACCGCTTCCAAATCCTGCTGGAGCGGCACCGGTCGCCCTTGATAGCGTGGCCAACCCCCAGGGTTTAATCCTCGACTTCACACGGAGGAATGGAAGATAGTGGATACCTTGGCGACGGACGCCGGTACCAGGAGAATCGTTCTGATGGGCCGGGTGTCGGCGGACGTCATCAAGGAATCTGGCTACCAACTACACACAGGGATCGATCTCAGCTCATTCAAAGGCTCATTCCTTGAGGAGGCGGAGGGAAAGGGGCATGGAGGGGCTGGGAGCGGTCCCTGTGTGACGGTAGGGACACAGCAGGTGCGGCTGCCTGATTCAGCGGAGCCACCTTCTGGTGGCGGAGCAGTTCAGGTGGCAGAGGGACAGTCGGCAGAGAGGGCGGGCATGGTGTGCTCAGGGGTGGGGGGGGGTGGGGGGGGTGATGCCGGACCACGTATGGCTCGCGAGTCGTCACCGTTGTCGTCGGTGGCTGGCTCGGAGGAATTACGTGGACTGGCGGAGCTCTACCTGGAGAACGCCCTGTCACCCATGTCCTTTGACGACACTGTCCAGGAGGTGGCTGCTGATCTCAGCACCACCAAATAATAAGAGGACTCATGGAAGGCCTAAGGTGTGTACAAATAAATCTACAACACAATAAAGGCACTCATCATCTCATTAGCCTACCTTCCCTATGAGGCAATCTTGTTGCGTACGGCAGCCGGGCGAACACCGACCTGATAATTGGCTGCGACGCTAATGCGCACCACGTCATCTGGGGAAGCTCAGATGTCAACAGAAGAAGGGAGAAAGTACTGGATTTTCTGGTGAGTTCTTCTCTACAATTACTAAATAAAGGCAATGAACCGACATTCGTCAACGCTAGACGAGGTGAGGTTATTGACATAACGTTAGCTTCTAACAATGCTAGTAATAATACTAACTCATGGCATGTATCTCAAGAAATTTCTTTATCAGACCATAGATATATATGCTTTAAGTACAAGACTATAATCCCAGTAGAAACTGTACGTAGGCGGAACCCCAGAAACACAGACTGGTCAGCTTTTAGGAGCGACCTGAAGGCGGATCTAGGGGATCCAAAAGGCAAGCTAAACTCTATTATTGACATAGAATTCGAAGCGGACAAAATCGTCCAAGCTCTGTTAACGGCATGGACCAGCAACTGCCCGGAAAAGAAAAACCTGGCTAAGAAGATACCGTGGTCCAGAGATCGTAAAAACTCAGGAAAGAAACACGGGCCATCTTTAACGATGCTAAAAGAACTAACAACTTTGAGCATTATGCACGCAAACTCACGGAATTTAACAAAGCCGTGAGAAAAGCAAAAAGGAAAAGGAAAGCGTGGAGGAACCACTGCGATCAGATAGTCTTTACCGGAAGGCATGAGATTAACAAAAGCGCCAGCCTCGACAAAGTCAGTACCGCTCACCTCAATCAGAAGGAGTGACGGATTGATGACAGAAACGGGGTTAGAAACTCTCAAAGTAATGTGTGAGACACACTTCCCAGGCTCGGTAATACACCAGGGCGAACCAGACGAAAGTACAATTAGTGTTGTAGAACAGTCAACGAGAACTACTAGACACAATTGGGACACGTCAAAGAAGGTAGTAGATCACAACAAGCTAAAATGGGCGCTTTCGACATTTCAGCCCTATAAAACCCCGGGCCCAGATGGAATCTACCCCATCCTACTACAAGAAGATGCCAATGTACTTATACCACACTTGAGTAGACTGTACAGGGCGTGCATAGCCTTCGGACACGTTCCGCGTGTTTGGAGGATGGTAAAAGTAACGTACCTACCTAAACCGGGCAAGGCAGATTACACAGAGGCCAAATCATATCGGCCAATAAGTCTTTCATCATTCTTCCTCGAGGATGGACCGCTCAAAAGACATCCTCTGCAGATGCAATGTGCTTATCAGGCCGGCAAATCAACGGAGACAGCACTGCACCTGGTGACGACCAGAGCAGAACAGGCAATAGAAAACAAAGAACTATGCCTTGCTGCTTTTCTAGATGTAGAGGGAGCGTTTGACCGCACCACCTACCAAGCAATTAGTGTTGCAGCATTGAAACACGGCATAGAACCGACCATATGTAAATGGATAGGCAACATGCTAAATAGCCGACTTATTAATTCCTCTCTTATGGGTGACGAAATTATTGCAACGGCCACAAAAGGTTGCCCACAGGGAGGGGTTCTCTCACCAACTCTTTGGAGGTTGGTAGTCAACTCACTCTTGGAGGAACTGAATAAAGGCCCAACTTATACGGTAGGGTATGCAGATGATTTAGTGATACTTGTCAACGGGAGATTCCCCAGCACGGTATCAGAAATCATGAACGGAGCACTGAGGCTTGTGGAGCAGTGGTGCAATAACCACCAACTCTCGATCAATCCAGGCAAAACAGTGGTAATACCATTTACCACGAAAAAGACCCTGAATGGTATGAAGCAACTAAGGCTCTACGGAAGGGTACTAGAAATATCCAATGACGTAAAGTATCTAGGTCTGACACTGGACAAAGAACTAAATTGCAAAAAGCATGCCGACCTCACCATAACTAAGGCTATGAGAGTGTTTGGCATGTGCAGGTCAGCATATGGCAAAACCTGGGACTTAACCCCGAAGGTACTGAGGTGGATCTATACCATGATGGTAAGACCTATCATACTGTACGGGAGCCTGGTCTGGTGGCCAAGGACACTGAAGAGCACATGCAGAGAAGCCCTAACGAAAATACAAAGAATGGCATGCATGGCTATCACCGGCGCATTCAAAACGACGCCAACGGCGGCGCTAGATGTATTACTTGATCTACCGCCGTTACACTTAGTGCTACAGTCTGAAGCGCGCAAATCGTTACACAGATTGGCTGTTGTAGGCCTCTGGGACGACAGCAAGCCGAAGACCAAACACACAAGAATGGAATCTGACAATTTCATGGATAGGCTAACAAGCATGGGCTGTGACAATCTTGTTGCATCTGCAACCCAAGTTTGTTTTCCAAAAGAATTTTAAAGTAAAAATTCCCACAAGGGCCGATTGGGCCGAGGGTCTTGAGCCACCAATCTCTGATGGTGAAGACAGCATATGGTACACAGACGGTTCCAAAATAGGATCGAATACGGGAGTACTACTGTAGTCATTTATGCAAATGACTACAGTAGTAGTATAAGCATGGGCAATTATGCAACAGTGTTCCAAGCGGAGACGTATGCTATTATTGCCTGTGCACAAGAGAATATAGATAGACAGACCCGAGGAAAGAATATCTATATACTCAGCGACAGTCAGGCAGCGCTTAGAGCACTTATAGCGCCCAAAGTGGAGTCCAGACTGATATTAAATGGTATCCAAGTCCTCAACAGGCTTGGAAGGCAAAACAAAGTGCAACTGATGTGGATCCCAGGGCACGAGGGCTTTATCGGCAACGAAAATGCTTATGAGCTTGCTAGAAGGGCCTCTATGAATAACTTAGGCCCGGAACCATTTGTGGGGCTCTCAAAGGGAACCATAACAACGGCCATAAAGGACCACACCAAACATAAACACCACAAGAGTGGGGTAGTTTGACAGGTCTAAGGCATTCAAAGCTCTTCATGCATAGAGTTGACTCAAGCTGGAGCAAAAAGCTTTGGAAACTTAGTAGAAAAAGGCTCCAAATCATAACAGGAGTTTTTACAGGCCATTACGCCGTGAAAGGAATACTGGCTAAAATGGGACTGTCAGACAATACTGATTGTAGAATGTGTGGCGAAGAGGAAGAAACAATGAAACACTTAATGTGTGAATGTCACGCTCTTGCCAGACTAAGAATGAGGGACTTTGGAATCGGCTATCCAGATCCAGAGGACCTCAAAGCACTGCCCTTGAGCTCCATCACCCAACACATGGAGATGGTTGAAAAAGATCTTGAGTAAGTGTACTAGGGGGCAATTACACAAAAGATCCCTTTGAGTCGAAGTGTATCCATATGGGCCCCCGAGCCAAATAAGATAAGATACCTATCCTATGATGAATAAAATCGGTTGAGCTGCATGGTGAAAGAACGTAAGTGTATTATTTTCTTTTTTTTTAGCCTCCTTTGGTGTCCCACTGCTGGGCAAAGGCCTCCCCTTTTTTTCTCCACTCGACCGTCGTTTGAATTTTGCCACCATTCTGTATAAAAAGCGTCCAAGTCGTCCCGTCATCTCCTTTTTGGTCTGCCTGCATCCCGGCGCGCGTCATCAATGGTGTGTCTTCCAATATACACATGGATATCGATAAATACAGCATACAATATTTAAAATATGATTAGGAGTAGGAGAGTAAACAACAGGCAGTTTTATCATATTGCAAATGAGAGATCTTTTAGATATAACCTTTGGATACCAATTTTTTGAAGTTTTAAAATAGGAATTAAAATAATACTAGTTATTTTATTTATTACTAGCCTTTTCCCGCGGCTTCGCCCGCGTACTATAAGTACTCAAAAAGGATTCGATACCCATGTTGATTATCAGACTTTGTGACTACATTTGCCCCTTTTAGGGGTTGAATTTTCAAAAAACCTGAAACAAGTGTTTACTCATTTATCGTTTGGAATACTCCTGTGAAGTTTCGAATAAAATAATCTAACAAATCTTGATTCGCCATACAAACTTTGGACCCCCTTTTTACCCTTTAGGGGCTGAATTTTGAAAAATCCGTTCTTAGTGCACCCCTAGACCCTAAAAGGAACCTACGTGCCAAATTTGGAATCTCTAGAACCAGCGGTTTGGGCTGTGCGTTGATATGTCAGTCAGTCAGTTTCTTCTTTTATATATTTAGAAGGGAGATATGGTACCAGGCGCTCGATTCTGTGCCATCAAATATAGGTTCCGGCACCTATATTGAATTAGTCGTGTGGCAGAGTCTCTCAGTCATACTTTGTGCAATGCGCAAAATATTAAGGTCTCCTTTGCATACCCGTGTTAACTATATAGGTTATCTCTTTTGCCCATGATGCACAACCATTATAGGGGTGTGTAGCATTTTACAGGTGTGTAGGTGCAGGACCACATTTCAGTTATGATTTTCTATGAACGTCACTCATCTTCCTTTTTGTTTCTGTGTATGTTTATACATCTGTAACCAAGGAAATAATTCCACCACACTAATACTAAAAACTTAGTTGTTTTATATTTTTCAATTAATGCGTAGTTTTTTTTATTCATCATTTTGCTAAATTTTCCCATACTAATCGTAGCACAGTGTTTCTATTTCACTCGCTCTAAAAAAGATAGGGAGGGAATTTAGCTGTTGTCAGCCCCTTAAATCTAAATATATAAAATAAGAAACTGACTGACTGACTCACTGACTGATTGACTGACTGACTGACTGACTGACATATCAACGCACAGCCCAAACCGCTGGTTCTAGAGATTCCAAATTTGGCACGTAGGTTCCTTATAAGGTCTAGGGGTGCACTAAGAAAGGATTTTTTAAAATTCACCCCCTAAGGGGGTAAAATGGGGGTCCAAAATTTGTATGGCGAAACAAGATTTGTTAGACTATTTTATTCGGAACTTCACAAGAGTATTCCTAACGATAAATGAGTAAACACGTGTTTCAGGTTTTTTGAAAATTCAACCCCTAAAAGGGGAAAATGTGGTACATACAAACATACCAGTCTAACTGAGAACCTCCTTTTTGAGTACTTATAGTACGCGGGCGAAGCCTCGGGAAAAAGCTAGTAATAGTTATAAGTAATCTCGATGCACCATTTCTCAACATCTGTCGCTGCCACATGTAGCTGTTCCAGTGGTTGGGTAATGGTGCATCCAACTCACCTGCCAACGTTCCCAGGATACTACCACTCACTCTCTGCATAAGCGACGCCGATCTACTCAGTCGGTCAGTCAGGCATCAATGTTACTAGGGATCTATGTTACTCTGAGTCCGTAGGAAACACCTTAGACAACCCTACACGTGATCCCTGGGTGGTGCTAAAAGAGTAACAAACTTGGCAGCTGCACTGTCCCATCTGAACCTCGCAGCACTCACTGGATTTTCTAGATCATCTGGTTTCTCACTACTACTACCCCAGGGAAGAAATGCCTATCTATATCCAGTGACATGTAGCCATACGATAAATAAAATAAGTCAGTCAGGATATAGGCATTCAAACTCAAACTCAAACTCAAACATTTATTCAGTAAGTAGGCCACAAGGGCACTTTTACACGTCAAAGTAAAAGAGAGAAAAAAAAAGAAACTACACCGGTTCTAACCCTACACCTCTGACCCGAGAAGAATTATGTCCGGCAAGAAACTCGGCGGGACTTATTTTTTCAAAACAACAGTACATCAAAACTAAACAATACATATAAGTGCGTTGTTCTATAAGAAAACATCAAACCAAGTTAGATTAACCAACAATGGGTTATAGTTTAAGAAAAATACCAAAGAAAAAAATGAGTCCAAATCTGACTATTTGAAAATGAATTACATACAAGTTTGATTTACTTTCTTACCTGAACTGTGTCTTCTACATAAATTTCCAAATTATAATAATCCATCATCAACAGTTAGAAACAAATTTTGAATTTGAATAAAAAAAAAGTAAGTGATTCTAGTATACAATAAACATACTATTTCTAATTATCCTTAGAGATGTATAAGGTCTCCAAGTGTCTTGATCTATATATTCTATATAAAAAAATATGGATAATCAAGCACCGAATGTTGTGTTTAAAGCCAATTAAACTAAAATTAAATATGATTAATAAAAAAGTTACGTAATTGTGTGGCCCCAGTTAGCCTAAACAGACCGGTCTCCACAAACCGCACCCGTTCACGAGTATGACGCATATCTCAGCCATCGCCTCCCTCAACCTTTCTTCGGGAAAGTGGTGACCCGATCAACGACGCCACCATAAGCAGAGCCTTTTAAGCGAGCATGACATGTTCAATCTGGCGGGCTTTATTAATTAATAATAAATTTTATTTAATATATAGATTATTTCGTACCCAAAAACTCAATTCTTACAGAGCTTGTTTGGTTAGGACGTTGTTTCGTGCAAACTAGTCGCTTCATTATTATTATTATTCTTATTCCCTGATATATTTTATATTATCTTATTCAAACATAAAGTCTAGTTAATTTTTATGAAATATTTTAATACAGTCCGAAAAATATCACCTAAACTTGCTTATTGCTTAAAAATATAGAAGAAAAAAACTGTTCCACTTATTCCTGAAATGACTAGTTTTCCAACGTATTTATATGTTTTACGTACTAATTTAACATAACTTTAATATATAAAAGTCTTACTTTTATTAGCTCTCAAATCAAAACATCGAAACAGCTGTTAGATTACGGTAAATTATTTAAAAAAGAAACATAAAGTAAAAAAAGTGTTCCACTTATGCAGTTTTAAAAGAAACGACCTTCCTAAATACGTATAAATTCTAATAGAAGTTTCGTAAATTACTGCAAAATAGTATTAAAAAGATGAGCGTAATCGAAAAAAAAATGTTACCGGACTCCTAAGCTCGTTTGTTCTTACATAGTTGACCGAACTAATAGCGCATATTTTTCGATGGAGCTTTTATGGTCGCAAATTTTAGCATTACTTACTTGCCTATTGAACTCTAGAAAAATAAATACTTTCTGTAAATATGAATCAAAGACCCAGCAGTGCAGGTGCACCTATTATTTATAATATTTACCTATATATTAACAATGGAGTACGCATAAAATCAGAACAATTAAATATCAGTACTATTATTTAAAAAGAAAAGGTTGATAATTATATGTTTACCTTCATGCACACACCTTTATGTATTGACCTCGCAATAACCTAGTATTTTCAATACACACCATAGACCCTAGACGTCCTAGACAACTAGGCGCCCAGTGAGTATTATTTCTATACCTTCCCGACCACGGAACAAAGGTGTTCCGGACCTTTCGGAGGCGTGTGTGGAGCCGAAGCCAACGCGCAGAGGCACTTTCGACAATTTAATGAAAGTGAGGGGTTACACTAAGCGGATGCTGCCTCTGTCCGTGTCATGCACGCAAGCAGAGACAGGCGTCCGCCATGGTGTAAGGACTATTGAGAGTTAATGGAGTGGAAAATGGACTAGGCTAGTATATATATATTTTTTTTTTTATACCACGACGGTGGCAAACAAGCATACGGCCCGCCTGATGGTAAGCAGCTACCGTAACCTATGGACGCCTGCAACTCCAAAGGCGTCACATGCGCGTTGCCGACCCTTTACAAAAAGGAGGATTCACTGTGTTGACGACTAAAGGAACAAGAAGTTTAGTTGTAATGTAATGTATATATTCGTAGTATGGACGAACTACTGAGCTATTGGATTTTCATGGGGATTGGTATCCAATTTTACTTCCGGCAGAAGGTGACTTGCCCTCCGCAAGATGGGCCCCCAAAAAGCGACATTAAAGATTGCTCAAGGGCAACACCGGTGCGGGGGCTGTGGGAAGAAAGGTGTCACTGGACTTTAAACATATAGCCAACTCGCCGCTTATGTTTCATCACCACATCTACCCTCGAGAACGCAGCTCTAACGACCCCACTCTTGATGGCTGGCTGAAGTTGCGGCCAGACGGCAGATAGCCGCAGATTCTGCCACGTGACCTTGATTGAAGCGAGCGTCTACATGGCTGACAACCAACCAACCGCTTTTACCACAGTTGGCAGAGCACGCCTAGCCACCAAGGGCGTTTAAAGGTCATGTAGAATTTGGCATCAACCACTGGCTACATGGTTTAAAATCTCTATTTTTTGCCAAGGTCTCGTAGCAGAGGGCTGTGGTTGTAAGCCGTCTGGCCATAACTTAAGACAAGCCCTGTAACACCCCTGGGGTGCCCTGTACGACCCGTCCGACATGGCACCCCAGGGGCACTCAGGCTCTGGAGTCGCTACTCTCCGACAGCTAGACAGTCTCGACACAAACTGCCCTGCGTTGACTGATTGCGCTGGTGAAGACCAGTGGGCGATGGAGTCGTCACATCACTACGCCATTTATTGTTATGAATCTTTTATTGCACGTTTTTTTATAATTTCATAAAAAGTTGTTAAATTTGGTTGAAGATAATAAAAGTTCGTTTTCATTTTATTTAAGACCCCCTTCGGGTAAAGGTCTTCTCCAATTATTTTATCCAGCAACTTCTGTCTTTGGCTGTCTCCATCCTTTTTACCGGCCACATTCGATATTTCTTATGCCCACCGTTCTTTGGGCTTCCGTGTTTTCTTTTACCTACTGGGCCTTTTCAAGTCGTAGCTTTTAATGTCCATCTGTCTGTGAAGCGGGCTATGTGGCCTGCCCATTTCCATTTTAGGCGTGTAACATTTAGCATAATTGTAGAGCGTCTATAATATTAGTTTTTTTCCTAATATCAGTGTTTCTTTTTCTGTCTCTCAGATTGATGCTTAGATACTCCTCTCCATAGCACGATATTCAATGTTACTCTGCGTCCGTAAGAAATACCTTAAACAACCGTACACGTGATCCCTGGGTGGTGCTAAAAGAGAAAACTTGGCAGCTGCACTGTCCCATTTGGACCTCGTAGCACTTACTGGATTTTCATTATCATCTGCTTTCCCACTTCTACCCCAGGGAACAAATGCCTATCTATATTCAGTGACATGTAATGTAAAATTAATAGCACTATTACACATTTTAATCTAATTTTTTGTTTCTTCATTGTACAGGCTGTAATATAAATATTGGTGATCCGTATAACGGTATGATTGGTATCGTATTGTAACTAAAAAAAAGTAGGAGAAATATTTTTTGGTCTCAGAAAAAAAGATATACGAAACCATTTTTTTTTCCGCGGGTTTTTTTTTTTACTTTTACATAATTAGAATACGTCCTTAAACGGATCACCAGCAGTTTTTTTACACCTAGCTGGTATACCCACGTTTGGCTTACGTAGGTGAGGCGAGGCAGGGTAGAAGACACGAGTCCATTATTTCCTTTTGAATTTTTAGAGGGAGGTCTGATTGAATACAGGAAGTATTAGTAGTGTAAATCCGCTTAGTATCCTAGGCTACAGCGTGTGCTTAGTTTTTAATTTTTAAACCATTACCCTATTTTTGTTTAAGTCGCAGCCGGGCAAACAAAGGGTGAAATTCGTAATCTTACAAGTTCCATAATAATATCAAGAGAATATGTCCCGGGAAGGTACCGACGAAACATATCGCTTGTACGAGGATTTTCTCTAAGAAACTCAAATTTATTTGCAAATCTATATAGGATTGTGTAAAATTTAATAAGCTTCAATGTTGCACTAGATCATATTTCCATAGAGTGCGAATTTTAAGAGTTAAAGGCGAATTTCTTCAGGATGGACGACATTTTCCAAAGTGCTGGCGCACAGACTACACAGACTACTCATCATTAAGCTTTTACAAGGTCACCATACATCAGCGTGATTTTATTCGTTAATTTCTACGATTCGAACAGCACATCTCAATAGTATTCTACAGCATTTTGTTGTATAACAATCCAGGTTAGTCCCTGTAACTTGATTTTTGTGTATATTTTTAATTCACATGAGCAGGGCCCGGAATTAGGTGAGCTAAAATACCTAAAGTTCGCGAGAGGACATAATATAGAGTGGTTACAACCGGATGAAAATAATATTTTATTTGGATTCCGGGTATTCGATATTCATCCGGGCACTGCAAGTAATAGTCGTAATGATGAAAAATGGTTACATTGCAGCCATAAAGTTAACATTATAATAATAAATCTGAAAATGTGACATATATTTTAAATTAGTAAAAACTAACATTAAACATGCTGCACTGTAAACAAAACATATCACGTTCAATATTACGACAAGTCCCCGAATAAACATCGAATACCCGGAATCCAAATAAAATATTATTTTCATCCGGTTGTAACCACTCTATATTATGTCCTCTCGCGAACTTTAGGTATTTTAGCTCACCTAATTCCGGGCCCTGCACATGAGTAATGGTCAAAAACGTTAACTCAAATGAAATAAGCGCGCGCTCTCATACTTAAATTAGTACGGGAGCGCTGATGTGTGGTGACCTCGAGTTGTACTTATGATCTATCTAGTGGTTGCGGTTATCTGTGTGCTGGCGACTCCTTGAGGTCCTCAAACGTCAAATGGTGTGGACATGAAAACGGGACCTCTAATATACAATACCATATTTCAGGACTATCCGAGAGATTTCGAGATTTGTCCTACTTTGACTGTATTAATACTGTTAATGAGAATGTTTGTTTTTAAAGCATATAATCTTAGTCCGATTTTGTTGCTAACACTGCTTAATTCCTGTATCATACCAGCGTTACGGTACGCTACTCGTTACTAGATGGCGCTGCATTGAAAATGTCATTTCCTCTTACATTTGACGGCCTCCTAGCCTAGTTGGTAGTGACCCTGCCTACGAAGTAGGAGGTCCCGGGTTCGAATTCTGGTAAGGGCATTTATTTGTGTGCTTATCACGGGGTTTACCATTGAATTGCCGACCGACATTTAATCGAATATTATTTCAGACAACGTTTCAAGTATTTTCATTTCATCGACAAGTCATTGCGTCGAGGACTCATTACTAGGTAATTTGAACCGAGTTCTTTTAATTGATAGTTGACTTATTTCAATAAAATTCATGTAATGGCTTTTCATTTCGGGTTTTTTTAATTCATTTTTTTTTAATATTTATTCCGCATAAAATTATTTCAATTGGTAATATTTCGTTATCGAAACTAAACGCAATCACGTCTGTTGGCTCACTCTGCGCGATTATAGCTATGTGGGTAGTTTCAGATGTGAAATTGTTTATCTGATCATGTGTGGCTGGCTACAGTTCGTTTTCTTGGGGATCGCAGTTCTAACCTAACCTAACCCACTTCTGGCAACAGTTCGTTTTCTTGGGGGTCGCAGTTCTAACCTAACCTAACCCACTTCTGGCAGCAGTTCGTTTTCTTGGGGATCGCAGTTCTAACCTAACCTAACCCACTTCTGGCAACAGTTCGTTTTCTTGGGGGACGCAGGTCTAACCTAACCTAACCCACTTCTGGCAACAGTTCGTTTTCTTGGGGATCGCAGTTCTAACCTAACCTAACCCACTTCTGGCAACAGTTCGTTTTCTTGGGGGTCGCAGTTCTAACCTAACCTAACCCACTTCCGGCAACAGTTCATTTTCTTGGGGGACGCAGTTCTAACATAACCCACTTCTGGCAACAGTAAATATGCAGTAGTATAAATGTGCAGTAGGACATATACAATTGTATTAAAGTAATACGTCAAAGAAATGAATTGTAATGTTTTGTAGTTGTGCCAATTAAGATAATTTGAAACAAATTAGCGATTAAGTAATATTCGTTGAATAGTATTTCTACGTAGTAAGATAAATTAAAATAAATAGTAGTTGAAATAAAATAACGCCAAACAATATTACTGGTACTAAAGTTTCGATGAATCGTTGTCGATGTAATAATATTCGATGAAAAGGTTGTCGACAAAACAAGGGTACACCTTATCACGGATATTTGTTTTTTTATTTTTTTTTATTTTGCTAAACGAATAGCCATCGCCATTCAGCGTGGTAACACGGCCAGCCTTCTGGGCACCTTGGCCGTTGACAGCGATCTGGGTCAAATTTTTTATCTGTAATTTTAAGTAGGTTATTAGGGTAGGGATTGTGTTCGTTATGTTTTTGTTACACTTATACTGTTATATGAATAAACTAGCCTTTTCCCGCGGCTTCGCCCGCGTACTACAAGTACTCAAAAAGGATACGATACCCATGTTGATTTTCAGACTTTGTGACCACATTTGCCCCTTTTGGAGGTTGAATTTCAAAAAACCTGAAACACGTGTTTACTCATTTATCGTTAGGAATACTCCAGTGAAGTTTCGAATAAAATAGTCTAACAAATCTTGATTCGCCATACAAATTTTGGACCCCCATTTTTACCCCCTTAGGGGGTGAATTTTGAAAAATCCTTTCTTAGTGCACCCCTAGACCTTATAAGGAACCTACATGCCAAATTTGGAATCTCTAGAACCAGCGGTTTGGGCTGTGCGTTGATATGTCAGTCAGTCAGTCAGTCAGTCAGTTTCTTCTTTTATATATTTAAGATATGTTTCTTTTTAAACTGTATTTAAGTATTTATCTGTATCTATCTAGTTTATATATCGTCGCCTAGTACCCACAACACAAGACTTATTGAGTTTATTGTGGGACTAGGTTGATTTGTGTAAGATTGTCCCATTTATATTTATTTATTTTGGGTATCCTTAGATTGTTCTCGTTCAAATGGTACTTCAGAGTTGGACCTTCAAAAATTTCTTAGACTGTCCCGCTCTATTAAATATATATCTCTGGTAGGTATATTATGTATTGCGACTAAACTGTCTTTGTTAGGCATACTCGTGTGTCAACGCTATGGAATATTTACTTTGAGGATTTCATAGACACACACATACTTATAACACCCCTCTTTTGCATCGGAGGTTCAAAACAAATGCTTATTACAAAGCATTTGTAATAAGTAGCATAAATGATTTCAATAACTTTTGTGTTTAAATTGCAGATTTATTGACACACATTAATAATTTATGAACGTCAAACAGTTAATATTTGTTCAGATGCGTGATGCACCTATTGTCAGTGCCATATATAAGGGCGACCGGGTGACCGTGACCATCATACTTCCAGGTACTCGAAGACAGAATTCGACATGAACCTATCCTTTTTCTTCCTGCTAGTTTTGGTGAGTTAATTATTATTATTATTTTTTATACCACGACGATGGCAAATAAGCATACGGCCCGCCTGATGGTAAGCAGCTACCGTAACCTATGGACGCCTGCAACTCCAAAGGAGTCACATGCGCGTTGCCGACCCTTTACAAAAAAAGGAGGATTCACTGTGTTGATGGCTAAAGGAACAAGAAGGTCCCTCATCGTCAACACACTGGGTCCTCTTTGAGCTCTTTGGCAACCTTACTCACCAGCAGGAACACAACATTATGAGTAGGGTCTAGTGCTATTTGGCTGTGGTTTTCTGTAAGGTGGAGGTACTTCCCCAGTCGGGCTCTGCTCCAGATTTGAGCGAGATGACATTCGCTGAACGTGCCCTACCACACTTAGCGAGATGCCATTCGCAGTGCCCATACCTCTCTTTTTGGCGTAGTTTAAGGACATACCCAAGTCCGGACGTAGTTTAAGAACATACCCAAGTCCGGACGTAGTTTAAGGACATACCCCGGGTTCAGATTATTTTAAGGAGCCTGTTATGTCGCACTGCTGGGCAATTGCCTTCTCCCAGTTATTAAATAATTTAATTTATTATTATATGAAAAAAATATTAAAATAAAGCGCCGCTGGTAGCCTGGCGGTAAGACGTCAGACTTTCTTTCCGGAGGTCTCGGGTTCAAACCCCGGCGTTGAGTGTCATAACTACATCGATATCGGTAACGTTATAAAAATCCAGCCTTCCCCCCCGACCGCACAATCTAGTTGGCCATGGCGGTGCAATGGCTGCCATTCTAATGGTTCCCGTACACCGTACACGTCATTGAGGATTTATTATATGTGTGTAGATCAGGGGCCGGCAAACTTTTTGACAAAGAGCCTGAAGGCGGAAAATATGGAATTTTTGGAAGCTCATAGAGCGGCAGTTTTATGTTTTCAACCGACTTCAAGATTTCGAAGGAGGTTCTCAATTCGTCGGGAGCTTTGTTTTTGTTTTTTTTTTTATGTATGTTCACCGATTATTCGAAGACGACTGGACCGATTTGGAAAATTCTTTTTTTGTCTGTTAGGATATACTTCACAGTTGGTCCCATTGTCACTAGGTCATTATCTGATATTGGAATCCTGGAGAAATCGAAGGAACTCTTCAAATATTATAAACGCGGCACACCTATAGTGATTTAAATATTTTTTACGCTAGCTCGTGCAAATTTCTTTTGGAAATGTGGAGTGTACGAGTAAGTGAAGTTGGTTCTGTTTTGTTTAAAATTATTCACTGTAATATTCTAATAATATTCTAATACTGTAATATTGTAATATTCTGTTTGATTCTAAAAAAAATTAGGGGAATTTGAAGAGCTGACCCTTCAAAGAGTAGCCGCATGCGACTCGCGAGCCGCGGTTTGCCAACCTCAGCACGGCTAGCGCATCTTATGAGCGACTGGCGCGACAAGAGACAAATCTGCGCGACTTCATGCGTTGTCGCTAGTTGGCAGCACAACTTACGCGTGAAAGAAGCGACAGATTCGCGATCGAATGCCACTGTCATAAAATGACAGTGACTCGCGACTTTGAACTAAAATCCTTAGCACAACTTTGAGTTCTCTTCGCGTCAGTTGCAGTCGCGGGTGCATGTTATGCAAGGATGATATAGATATGGATGGACAATATCCATACAAAATCGCGTTCCCTTTTTTCAGGGTAAAGCACTAGCGTCATCTATCGGTCATACCAGACACTAAATCCTAATTTCTAATACATCATTCGGCGCTTAACGTTGACAGAATAACTCGACTCCAGACTCGACAGATGGTGCTGTGGCTTTAGTACCGAAAACAGACGTATAGCCTGAAGGTTCGAGGAACGCGATTTTGTATAGGCATCAAGGATGATTAAGACCGCATCCAGGCTATACGTCTGTTTTCGGTACTAGTGCCACAGCGCCATCTGTCGAATCTGGAGTCGAGTTATTCTGTCAGCGTTAAGCATCGAAAAGTATTAGAAACTAGGATTTAGTGTCTGGTGTGACTGATAGATGACGCTAGTGCTTTAACCTGAAAAAAGGGAACGGATTTTGTATGGATATTGTCCATCCATGTCTATGGCACATTGCTCGTAGAACCGATGGCCGTTGGGGCGGAAAGGTTCTCGAGTGGCGACCACGAACCGGAAGGCGCAGCGTAGGTAGACCCCCCGCAAGGTGGACTAATGACCTGGTGAAGGTCGCGGGAGTCCGCTGGATGCGGGTGGCGCAGGACCGGTCATTGTGGCACTCTTTGGGGGAGGCCTATGTCCAGCAGTGGACGTCTTTCGGCTGATATGATGATGATGATGATGATGATGTCTATATCATCCTTGATGTTATGCTATCGGGAAGCGAGATTTTTGACAGCGCGGGAAGGTTTTCCCTACTCGCGGCTTTAGTCGCTCTCGCAAGACGTGCTAGCCGTACTGTTGTAGATAAAGCAGTAAATAATTGTAAATATGTAGCAGTTACATAAACTACTATTACTTATATGGTTCTAGGTCGCTTATGTGACCTGTCATCCAACTGGAGGTGGAGACGGCGGTTCACGTAAGTTTACGGCTGCACACTGGGTCTGTATTAAAATAGGGTTAATATAGTACCTACAACATTAAACTTGATAATATAGGCATTTTTGACTGTACACTAACACAACTTAAGAATGCATTTAAATCTTGGATTTAACTGGTAATTGTAACTTACTTAAATGTGTTAATTGACGTATGAATATTTCAGTTTAAACTGTGTTAAATAGTTTATTTTTGCATTGTCATAACTATAGTCGTAAATTAGGGAAGTATACCAAATTCCAGCTCTGATTGGCAACGGGAAGTTTTTAGATTTATAGGCATCGACCAGGCAGGCCGTATGCTTGTTTGCCACCGTCGTAGTATAAAAAAAAAAAAAAAAAAAAAAAAAAAAATAAGATCTAAATAAAAACGTCGAAACAAAAATTTTTTGGTCCCAAAAGTTGTAGTGAAAATCACTACAAGTATATACTACTCTTTGATTCTGTCATAGCTGTCAACCGCCAAACATGGCGCACAAAGGAGATCGACAATTCTGGGCCACCTGATATAAACCGTATACAGTTTGTACTGCAATGTAAAATAAATACTCATTTAATTACTAAAATAGACAAAATATTGCAAAAAAATGAACCGGGAATTAGAAATACTAAATAAATAAACATTATGTTGATTTTTTCGCGATTAAAATACAGCAAGACAAGTCGTTAACATCCTTATGGCATTGACATAAAGTTTAACTTCACCCTGGCCTGAAACGGGATTGTTTTTTGGTTTGACACTGTCAATGTATACCGCTACATAATCTGCGTTTTGATACTGTTCGGTAAGTTAGAACATTGTAATATTAAAATAGTATCTAAGCCAACGAATACGAAAGTTTAAATTAGAAATCAAATGTATTAAAACGCCTAAACATTGAAAATGCGTATTTTTGCAGTTTTGATCGGTGTTTGAATATTAAAAGTGGGTTTCATAATGGCATAATATTATGCTCCTTCGATAACGAAACGCATCTTTCTTTCAATATTGCAATGTCAGATACTAGTGCTATCGCACTTAACGGTGGTAAACCTTATCCCTTCGTAATAGGTGTTATATTCTCTTTGGGTGTGGGTGTTAGGAATGTTCAGTTAATAGTATCAACGATGGTTTGACAGCCGTCTTTGTTTACCGAAATACAGGAACTATGAATACGATCAACCTATGACTTTTTATTATTTCATCATGATTCCCGTTTTGTTTTCAAGTCCGCTTTTGTACATTATCTTTAAAAAATCAGTATTTTTTTACATTAATATATAAATCATAGGCAAGCACGCTTTCAAATATTGTCTTTGTCATATTCAAGTTTTAAATGCATGATTTTTCAATTTTCCCATTAGATTTCACAATATTCTTACCACCATCCTGATCTAGAAATTATGACGATTCTTCAAAGGTAAGAACCATTCCTAAACGGTCCTAAATCATCTGGGCCAGATCACCTAACAAAATTTGACGATCTCCTTTTTTTCTAGATGTCATATTTAGTAGAATATACCTAGTTGGTTACTAAGTTCTGTTACCAGATTTCTGACTGACAAAATATAAAATAAAGTTTAAAATAAAAATTTGAAGTAATTATTTAATAGCCTAATTTCTAATGAATATAATATAGTATAATAATATACAAATCAGATGGAAAATTTATTGAAACTCCTTGTAAAGCACAAGATTGCCTGAAGACGCAAACACGCGATAAATTTAAGAAAATTACACTTTACAAAAGCGCATCAAATAAATACTTATTGCACCTTTGTTTAGAAGGTTCCATTGCTTGTTTGTAAGAAACCTGTTTATATGAATGAATATAAGAATAATTTTTAATTCTATATATTGTAATCTATTGACTATTAAATAAGCTTTTAAATTAAGTACATGAATAATTAAAATGTTGCTACCTATTCCTATTTATTTAGTGAAATCTCTAGTAATAGAACTTAGTAACCGACTAGGTATAATATATCAATGTGTAAAACACGATTATTTTGGTCGGACGACGGAATAACGCAAAACTCTGCGTAGGGGGCGGCACTAGCACAAGTAGCACAAACAGAGAGTAATTTCCCCTGCTAGTATGTGGATATTGGTTTTCATTCCAACGCGCATAATTTATTATAAATAAATGTTTACTCCATTTTTTGTTCCAGTGATTTCAGTTTTGGATGACGCCAATGTAGGAGTTGAAGCAGCGGTAAATGGTGAGTAACATTCAACAAAGCATGCCTACCGTAGGTACCCGTACACATGAAGTTGGGGTGACACTTTTCGCTTCAATCCTGAGTGGGGTGTTCAAAATAGTACTTTTTAATTAACTGAGTTATTATGCGAGACCCGCTTATAAATGACCCACCTGAACAACGCGCGATTGGGCATAAAGGAGTATTATGCGAGACCAAATTTTTAAATAAATGAGTATTATGCGAGACCCGCTTCTAAATGACCATACTCATTTATTAAAAAATTGGGTTTCGCATAATATTCCTATATGCCCAATCGCACGTTGTTCAGGTGGGTCATTTATAAGCGAGTCTCGCATAATACTCAGTTATTTAAAAAGTATCAGATTACTTTTTAGCACTAGTGTATAAAATCTAACTTTACGCACGATTTGCAGCTACATAAACTAAACTTTTTGAGCAATTGTATTAAAAAGTATTTTTTAATAAAATCAATACTTTCGGAAATAATTGCTTCGAAAGTCCAAAGAAATGTGTGCCCCCTCTAACTTTTGAACCATTGGGTCCAAAAAACATTAAAAAAAGGAATGTGAGGCCTACTTACTAAGTATTTTGAATGAAGTACACATTGAGTAAAATCGGTGATGCCGTTTTTGAGTTAATGGCAAAAAGTCGAATTTCATAGTAAAAGGACGTAAGTGCCGCAAAATATCATATAAAATATGACGGACCGGCAACTACGGAACTGTACATTGAGCATGGCCCGACATGCTCTTGGTCGGTTTTTATGATTATCTTTCTGCGAATTCCTTCGCATTGAAGTCACAATATTGCTGCCCATTTAGTTGCCCTCACGCGTGTTACAACCGTAATTTCAGCCCTTGTTTCAACTCTTTGGGAGGTGAATTCTAGGATAAAAATATTCAATGTCCCTTTCAAGGTTATAATCTACCTATTTGCCAAATTTCATCCAAATCCATTCAGCCTTTTTTCTGAATTAGGAACAAAAATACAACACCTACTTAATGTAAACTTTTACATTTACAATATTAGTAAGATTTAATTTGTGTACATATTTATTTATTTTCACTTTATGTATATTCATAATTATTTTTGCATGTTTTTAAACATAACAAATTATTGTATGAGTGGAATAGCCCAGTTTAAAAACATGCAAAAACAATTATGAGTTGAAAGCAGCGCCATCTTTATTTCCGTTGTGACGGCTGCTCTAAAGCCGATGTAGATCAAAATAAATGCAAGAAGATGATTGAACATTTTGTCAACTTAGTAACTTGACTCGTAGTTTAATTGGTAAAGCGATCGAGCCCCGGCAAGGCGTATCAATGCAGGTTCAAGTCCTGCTGGGTTGATTATTTATTCAATGTTTTCAATGTTTGTATTAGATTTAATAGCAAATTATTTGATGTATATTTGTTCATACAGGGGCCTTATTACTATAGATATCAATGTCACCCCCGTTTGGCCTAGCGCTGCCACTGAGCTGGTGTTTTTTTTCTGATTACTTCTCAGAATCATGATCTATTTCGATAATTATAAAAGAAAAATAGTGTGCCAAATGTTTTCGTATTCCTTTTGTCTTCGACTTCTCATAGCGTTAACAGAATGGAAGTAAGAAAAAGATACTTATAAAAATTTGGTGACATCTTTTGTTTCTAAATATTAAAATCCAAAAAGTTCTTGATTCTGAGTAGAAATTACGGATTTCTAAAATATGGAAATGGCCCTTTTATTCATTGTAATATTTTTTTTTCAGCTCTCGGATTACAAAACAGCGCTGGGTGTAAGTAAAGAACCTTAGGTCATATTTATATAACCCCGCGCAAGCCTACCAAAAGATCGGGATGTCAAGGTCCGTGTAAACCTCATGGAGGAACACAATAATAATAATAAAATACTTCCTGCACACTACAAACATACAAAAAAAGAGTAATTACATACGTACAGAGAGGAATCTGACATGTTAGGTAACTACAGACGGTCTTATCGCTAAAATGCGATCGCTCCTAGAAAACTAATATTCTTCTCTGTCATTTCGCTCTTTAACAGAGCGGTCGTGGTCACGTCAAGGCGTCTTCGTCGATGGTGGAGGCGGACACAGCTCTGCGCACGATCTCCCGCCATCTCTCTGTTGGCAGATTGTCTTGCACAGTCAGATATGCGGTGCCCTACTGCAGACTTAACTTGGTCTGTCCAGCGCATAGGTGGATTGCGGCGCGGTCTGGTTCCTTCTAATTCTCTCTGTATAACCAGCCGCTCTATGGGGTAGTTATCCTGCCTTGAGACGTGTCCAAAGTACTGCAGTATGCGCGACTGTACTATGGCCACAACCAATATTTTAAGTGTCCTCCAAAATCGTGGTCCTCCAAAATTAAGTATAACGGTATTAGCTGCCGCTAGCGCTATCTGTCGAGTCTGCAGTTGAGTTATTTTGGCGGCGTTACTTGCCCAACAAAATGTATGGAACTGAGACCTACTGCGTTTGTGAACGATAGAGTCTGGCCTGAAATACGGTAACATGTCTTATATTATTCTGTAGTTTATTTTCAACCGACTTCTAGATTTCGTAGGAGATGGGAGGAGGGTTCTCAATTCGTTGGGATCTTTGTTTTTTAGGGTTCCGTAGTCAACTAGGAACCCTTATAGTTTCGCCATGTCTGCCCGTCCGTCCGTCCGTCCGTCCGCGGATAATCTCAGTGACCGTTAGCAATAGAAAGCTGAAATTTGGTACTAATATGTATATCAATCACGCCGACAAAGTGGTAAAATAAAAAGTGGAAATTATTTTTTTATTAGGGTACCTCCCCTATACGTAAAGTGGGGAGTGTTTTTTTTTTCATTTCAACCCTAACGTGTGATATATTATTGGATAGGTATTTAAAAATGAATAGGGGTTTTTTAAAATCATTTTTCGATAATGTAAATATTTTCGGAAATAATCGCTCCAGAAGTAAAAAAATATGCGTCCCCCCCCCTCTAACTTTTGAACCATAAGTTTTAAAAATATGAAAAAAATCTCAAAAGTAGAACTTTATAAAAACTTTCTAGGAAAATTATTTTGAACTTGAAAGGATGAATAGTTTTTGAAAAAAAAATACAAAATAATTTCTGAACTAAGTTTGTAATTTAACCGTATAAGCAGGTGTTTATTGTACCTGTAATTTCTACAAAATTACAATGAAATGACGTGCTTTCAAATAAAGTAAAAACGGTGAAAATCGGTTCACGCAATAAAGAATTATCCCATAAAAATCATCTTCCATACTTTATGCTCGCGCGCTAGTTTACTTAATTTGCCGATAGATGTCGCTGTACGTGGAACGCTCATATCATATCCTACATGGCGGTGTTATTTTAACTCTTAAGTGGGGACACTTACTGTGACGGACGGAAAACTACGGAACCCTACAGTCAGCGTGGCCCGACACGCTCTTGGCCGGTTTTTTTAATGTATGTTCACCGGTTATTGGAAGACGGCTGGACCGATTAGGAAAAAATCTTTTTTTGTTTGAATGAATATACTTCACAGTAAGCAGGTCAGGATCAGATTATGGGATCCTGGAGAAATCAGGGAAACTCTTCAACTATTATAGGCACACCTATAGTGATTAGACTATTTTTTTACAGCAGCTCGAGCATTTGGTTTTGGAAAGGATAAGTTAAGTCGGTTCTTTTTTGTTTAAACTAATTAACAATGTCCAAACTACATATGTTGCAGCGGTTGGAGACGGTAACAAAGAGCTTACAAAGCAGGGAGGGGGAGGGAAAAAGGGCGGTGGATGCGGAGGGGGAGAGGGAGGGGGATGCGGAGGGGGACAGGGTGAAGGATGCGGAGGGGGAGGGAAAGGGAAAGGGAAAGGTGGAGGGGGTGGGAAAGGGGGAGGGGGATGTGAGTATACAATATATTTCAGTTTTAAAAAGATTACAACTAATGGAGTTTGCATCAGAATAATTAATAGTCAAGTACAGAAGATTCTCCATCCTGAATTTGGCATTTAGCTACAGATGAAAACGTCATGCGCTCTAAAAAAATAGGGGTTCGTGCTTCATACATCCGTGCAGGTTTGAGACATAACATAAACACTGTGGCTACGAGTATAATGATAATCTTAATCTCTTATAATATAATCTCTTAAGCAGTTTTTTGATAAGTTTTTGACAAGTGGGCCTTACCCCAGTATGTACTTTTTTTTTGTGCTGCACTCTGGCGGCAGAACATTGCAGTAATTTTTCCTATTAGTATGAGAATATTGGTTTTCATTCCAACTTAATTTATTATAAAAAAAAATGTATCCTTAATTTTTTGTTCCAGTGATTTCGGTTCTGAAAGGAGCTAATGTAGGACTTCTTGTGCCGGTAAATGGTAAGTAACATTTAACAAAGCATACCTACCATCGGTATCCATACACATGAAGTAGGAGTGATTTTTTGCTTCAATCCTATTGTGTGGGGTGTTGTTAGGTAGGTCATTCAAAAAGTATTTTTTAATAAAATCAAAACTTTCGGATAAAATTGCTTCTACACTCCAAAAAGGTATGTCCCCCCCTCTAATTTTTGAACCATGGGTCAAAAAAACGTGAAAGTGAGGCCTACTTACTAAGTATTTTTAATGAAATACACATTGAATGAAATCGGTGAAGCCGTTTTTGAGTTAATGGCAAAAAGTCGAATTTCATAGTAAAAGAACGTAAGTGCCGCAAAATATCCTATAAAATATGACGGGCCGGCAACTACGGAACTAAACATTAAGCATGGCCCGACGTGCTCTTGACCGGTTTATATGATTATTTATTCTGCAAATTCTTTCGCATTAAAGTCACGATATTGCTGCCCGTTTAGTTGCCCTCTCGCGTGTTACCACCGTAATTTTAACCCTTATTTCAACTGTTTGGGAGGTGAATTCTGGGATAAAAATATTCAATGTCCCTTTCAAGGTTATAATCTACCTGTTTGCCAAATTTCATCCAAATCCATTGAAACGTTTTCGCCTGTATTAGGAACAATCATACAACACCTACTTAATGTAAACTTTTACATTTACAATATTAATTTGTGTAGGTATTTATTTATTTTAGCTTTATGTACATTTGTTCAGTCGCCATCAAATATTTCGGAGCGGCCAAGGTACTCAAAAATATCTGAAAATGCACTTTATCGCCTTTACAATAGAGGCGTTGTTCAGATATTTGTGTCCACCTTAGCCGCTCCGATATATCTGACGGCGACTGTTCATTAAGGGGACTTGCAAGTATAGATATCACTGACACCCCCATACTAGCGCCGCCACTGAGCGGGTGATTGTTTTTTATTACTACTCAAAATCACGATCTATTTCAATCATTATTAGAATAATAGTGTGCCAAATGTTTTTGCATTTTGTTTTTCCTAGACTTCTCATAGCGGTAACGGAATGGAAGTAATAAAAAGATACTTAAATTTGGCAACACTTTTTGTTTAATTCTATGACATCAAGCTGAGTGAGGTCGATTTAGCGCAGTTAGAAGTTTTTCTGTTTTTTTTTATACCACGATGGTAGCAAATAAGCAGACGGCCCGCCTGATGGTAAGCAGTTACCGTAGCCTATGGACGCCTGCAACCCCAGAGGATTCACATGCGCGTTGCCTACCCTTTAAGAACCTATACACTCCTTTTTTGAAGAACCTCATACTGTAGCCCGCTGGGAAAACCTCGGCAGGGAGTTCATTCCACAGCCGCAGCGTTCGTGGGAGGAAATTCCTCTTAAACCGTACAGTGCGCGACCCCTTAGGCTCCAGGGTGTGAGGATGAACACCCTGCCGGCGTCCTTCTGTCCTTGTTTTGTGTTAATATATTGTCTTTTTCGTTTTTTCTTTTTCTAAATATTAAGTCCAAAAAGCTCTTGATTCTGATTAGAAATTAAGTATTCTAAAATACGGAAATGGCCCCTTAATTAGTTTTAATATTATTTTTTCAGCTATCGGGGACCAAAACGCTGCTGGGTGTAAGTTAAATTTTTTAATTATTACATAGCAATCTCCAAAGGGCCTTTGCCCGTTGGATCTGTATCCCCACGCAAGCCACCAAAAGACGGGGTTGTCAAGGCCCGTGAAATCCTCAAGGAGAAATAGTAGATTGTACACCAAGGGGATAAAGCACTGTTTTATGTCACGGGCGCGATATTGAATCCCGAACGGAACTAAGGACTCCAGATTTTAGTCCCGAGCGCAGCGAGGGGGTTATGAGTTAATTCCCGAACGAAGCGAGGGAATTAAGACTGAGTCCTGAGTGCAGTGAGGGGTTTAAGCGCGCCCGTGACAAAAACAGCTTTATCCCCGAGGAGTATACTCTACTTTTCTCACCTCTTGTGAGACAATAAAATAATTAAGGCTACTACTAGAAACGGATTTGTATTAGGGTTCCGTCGGTATGTCACAGCCATTTTACTTGGAAACTATACGACGTATCTGAATAAAATTTACACATAAAGTGTATTTTGTATTCCGCTACTTAGTTATGTAGTTAAATTTGAAAAAAAAAATTTAGGGGGGGCTCCATACATGTACCTAACAAAATAAAAAATAAAAAATTTAACCAAATATCAACATGTGACACATCAATAGATAGGTCTTTAAAAATAACATTGAGGTTTCTTTGACCATTTTGTGATTAAGTGAATATTTTCTGAAATAATCGCTTCGAAAGTCAGAAAAATTGTGTCCCCTGTAACTTTTGAACCGTAAGTCCAAAAAAATATGAAGAAATTTGAGGAAATGCGCCTTATCATATACTTTCTACGAAAATTGTTTTGAACATTATCGGTTCAGCCATTTTTGAGTTATCTCCAAGAAACTTCCTCCATAGGCATCAGATACGACCTTTTTTGGTATTAGTTTGGTTCTTATTCCATTGAAGGTACGGAATTCTCCTATGCGTGGTCCGACACGCACTTGGCCGGTTTTTTAAAGTAAATCAAAAGTATAAATTGATTCCTGATACATTAGTCCATTTTATTAGAATTTTATCTTCTATTTTTATAGAACCTGCAGTTTTACTCCGTATACTGCAGCTCATATGACACACGCGGCATTCGTTTTTGGCATTGAAAATTGAAAGGTGGCCAGCACGATTTTCAAATCAGTTCGACGCGGCGGCGCGGGCCCGTGCACCGTGCGGACTTTACGACTTTAAGCACATAACAATAAGAACTATGGGAAGTGAAATCACATTATTAATCAGCGGGTTATGAGATTTAGTACAACATTATAACCGGCTAAAGCCAAGGGCTATAATGATTTGCTTTCGGTCAGGTTTGCATGATATATAATTTAGCATTGTCGAGCAGGTGGTGTGAAAACGATATTAGTAATATACTTTTAAACAAAAAAGAACCGACTTCACACTTAGCCTCTACCTTTCCAATAGGAAATGCCCGAGATACTGGAAAAAACATTTAAAGTTTAAATCACTATAGGTGTGCTTATAATATTTGACGAGTTCCCTCGATTTCTCCAGGATCCCATCATCAGATCCTGACCTGGATACAATGGCACCAACTGTCAAGTATACTCTTTCAAACAAAAAAGGAGTTTCCAAATCTGCCCAGCCGTCTTTGAATAATCGGTGAACATACATTAAAAAACCGGCCAAGAGCGTGTCGGGCCACGCTCAGTTTAGGGTTCCGTAGTTTTCCGTCCGTCACAGTAAGTGTCCCCACTTAAGAGTTAAAATAACACCGCCATGTAGGATATGTTATGAGCGTTCCACGTACAGCGACATCTATCGGCAAATTAAGTAAACTATTGCGCGCGAGCTTAAAGTATGGAAGATGATTTTTATGGGATAATTCTTTATTGCGTGAACCGATTTTCACCGTTTTTATTAGGGTTCCGTAGTCAACTAGGAACCCTTATAGTTTCGCCATGTCTGCCCGTCCGTCCGTCCGTCCGCGGATAATCTCAGTGACCGTTAGCACTAGAAAGCTAAAATTTGGTACTAATATGTATATCAATCACACCGACAAAGTGGTAAAATAAAAAGTGGAAAAAAATGTTTTATTAGGGTACCTCCCCTATACGTATAGTGGGGAGTGATTTTTTTTTCGTTTCAACCCTAACGTGTGATATGTTGTTGGATAGGTATTTAAAAATGAATAGGGGTTTACTAAAATAATTTTTTGATAATGTAAATATTTTCGGAAATAATCGCTCCAGAAGTAAAAAAAATGTGTCCCCCCCCTCTAACTTTTGAACCATAAGTTTTAAAAATATGAAAAAAATCTCAAAAGTAGAACTTTATAAAACCTTTCTAGGAAAATTATTTTGAACTTCATAGGTTGAATAGTTTTTGAAACTAAATTACTAAATAATTTCTGAACTAAGTTTGTAATTTAACCGTATAAGCAGGTGTTTATTGTACCTGTAATTTCTACAAAATGACAATGAAATGAACTATCTATCTAAACAACGTTCACGCAATAAAGAATTATCCCATAAAAATCATCTTCCATACTTTAAGCTCGCGTGCAATAGTTTACTTAATTTGCCGATAGATGTCGCTGTACGTGGAACGCTCATATCATATCCTACATGGCGGTGTTATTTTAACTCTTAAGTGGGGATACTTACTGTGACGGACGGAACCCTACACTGAGCATGGCCTACACTGAGTTCAGAAAATATTTTCAAAGTCAAAGTCAAAAGTCAAATAGTTTGTTTGTACAACATGGGTATATAGTACAAACAGAGGTACAGGTCTTACAGAAATAGAGTAGCATCACCATGTCGGGCCACAAGGCATACAAATTTTTATAAAAACTATTCAACCTATCAAGTTCTAAATAATTTTCCTAGAAAGGTTCTATAAAGTTCTGCTTTTGAGATTTATTTTCATATTTTTAAAACTTATGGTTCAAAAGTTAGAGGGGGGGGGACACATTTTTTTTTACTTCTGGAGCGAATATTTCCGAAAATATTTACATTATCAAAAAATGATTTTAGTAAACCCCTATTCATTTTGAAATACCTATCTAACAATATATCACACTTTAGGGTTGAAATGAAAAAAAAATCACTCCCCACTTTACGTATGAGGGAGGTACCATAATAAAACATTTTTTTCCCACTTTTTATTTTACCACTTTGTTGGCGTGATTGATATACATATTAGCACCAAATTTCAGCTTTCTAGTGCTAACAGTCACTGAGATTATCCGCGGACGGATGGACGGACGGGCAGACATGGCGAAACTATAAGGGTTCCTAGTTGACTACGGAACCCTAAAAATAAGATCCCGACGAATTGAGAACTTCCACCTTCGAAATCTTGAAGTCGGTTGAAAACACTTTATTGCACACTACAAACATAAAAAAAAATAGGCTAAGTGCGAGTCGGACTCGCGGACCGAGGGTTCCGTACATAACTGTAGGTATATAGGGGTAGTAACCTTAAAATTATAAAAAATATTTTTATTGTAACAAAAAATTTACGGTTTTCGCAATTTTTCCTTTATCTGTGCTATAAGACGTTGCTTCGTGCCAAATTTCAAGATTCTGAGTTCACGGGAAGTACCCTGTAGGTTTTAATTCTCATGCGAGTTTCGAAAATTTGCGGAATTTTGCGGCATAAACAGCTGTATCTTCTGATTGCGTTGGTTTAGAAGTTTGATTTTTTCACAGCTCCAAGGGACTATAGACCTGAGTATTTGATATAAATTTGAGCTTGATAACTCCACGCGTTCCCGAGAAAAAGGGTCTTGACAGACGGACGCACGGACGGTCGGACGGACAACAAAGTGATCCTATAAGGGTTCCGTTATTTACTTTTGAGGTACGGAACCCTAAAAAGAGTAATTACATACATACAGAGAGGAATCTGACATGGTAGGTAACAACAGGCGGTCTTATCGCTAAAAAGCGATATGTCTTCCAGACAGCCAATATTATTCTCTGTCGTTTCTCGTCCTTCACGTTTTTGTTTGAAAGAATATACTTCACAGTTGGTTCCATTCTAAGCAGGTCAGGATCTGATTTTGGGATCCTGGAGAAATCAGGGGAACTCCTCAACAATTATAGGCACACCTATAGTGATTTTACTATTTTTTACAGCAGCTCGAGCATTTGCTTTTGGAAAGGCTAAGTGAAGTCGGTTCTTTTTTGTTTAAAATAATTAATAATGTCCAAACTATGTTGCAGTGGTTGGAGACGACAACAAAGCGCTTACAAAGCAGGGAGAGGGATGTGAGTAAACAATATATTTCAGTTTTTAAAAGATTACAACTAATAGTTTCACAGAATAATAAATAGTACCTACAGATGATTCTCTTCCTGAATTTGATATTAGCTACAGAGATGAAAACGTTATATCTTATGCGCTCTTAAAAAAATAGGGTTTTCAACGTGCTTCATACATCCGTGCAGGTTTGAGACATGACATAAACACTGGCTGAAATGATAATGTGACGTTTTCAATCAAAGGTACACAACAATGTCGGTTGTCAATAAACGTTAACTGCCATAAAGTAAAATTTTGAAATAAATGGATTTATATGAAATGGATCTAATTCTTACACTTTTTCTCTAACCACAGTTGAACCTTATTACCGAGTAAAAAAGTCATTTATAGGTGACTAGTAAAAAGTAGTAAAAACGGTCCGATAGAGACCATAATGTAGGGGGCGGTGCCTCACTCGCACTCGTTACAAAATTGTCACATGTGACCTGCATTTGACACATATTGACATTTTGATTGTCTGATGACGTCATTACCTCCTTAGTCAAGACGAGACACAGTCCCCTAGATAACCTTCCCTTTCGGCCTCACTTTGTGACCGAAGAATTAGATCCACTTAAATCCATGCCTATGACTTGAAAATGTCACATATTCTCGAACCCACCTATAAGGTGATAAGCGATGTGCCAACCCTTCCCTCAGTAGCCCTCATATGCGGTAAGCGCATCGGGAAAAACGGATACAATTGAGGGAGACATAGTGAGTCCCCCCTGTTTGCATGTAGAATCTAAATAAGCGCGGAATGCAAACATATATATATGGTATATAAAAGAAGAAACTGACTGACTGACTGACTGACTGACTGACATATCTACGCACAGCCCAAACCGCTGGTTCTAAGGATTCCAAATTTGGCACGTAGGTTCCTTATAAGGTCTAGGGATGCACTAAGAAAGGATTTTTCAAAATTCACCCCCTAAGGGGGTAAAATGGGGGTCCAAAGTTTGTATGGCGAATCAAGATTTGTTAGACTATTTTATTCAAAACTTCACAGGAGTATTCCTAACAATAAATGAGTAAACACGTGTTTCAGGTTTTTTGAAAATTCAACCCCTAAAAGGGACAAATGTGGTCACAAAGTCTGAAAATCAACATGGGTATCGTATTCTTTTTGAGTACTTATAGTACGCGGGCGAAGCCGCGGGAAAAGGCTAGTATGGTAGAAACATATTTATAGCGGGTTACTCACGTAATTTAAGTCGATATTTGCTCGACATGTTTCGATCAATTTACGATGATCATTCTCACGAGCGGCTTTCCGCGACGGCAGCGCGCCGGCTACTACGCGCTAGCGCGCGGTGTGCCCTGCTGCTGGCGGCGGGAGCCGGCGGCGGCGTTGTGACAGATCTACCCTCGTTCACTCTTTCATTTATGTCGAAATGTTTGCACACCACACTAACGACGTCACTTGCTAAAGGCATGTTCACACTGTCCACTGACGCAGTATCCAAAACCGTTCCGTCCGTGTGATCCGCAGTATGTCGACCGAGAGCTCGCTCACGTAAGGCGGGTGCCGAGCAACGGTTACAACTAGAAATAAGCATAGTATAGGAAACTAACGGGAGGGGTTCCGTTGCTCATTATTGTGTCACTAGCCTTTTCCCGTGGCTTCGCCCGCGTACTATAAGTACTCTAAAAGGATACGATACCCATGTTGATTTTCAAACTTTGTGACCACATTTTCCCCTTTCACGGGTAAAATTTTCATAAAACCTGAAACACGTGTTTACGCATTTATCGTTAGAAATGCTCCTGTGAAGTTTCGAATAAAATAGTCTAACAAATCTTGATTTGCCATACAGACTTTCGACCCCCATTTTACCCTCTTAGGGGGTGAATTTTGATAAATCCTTTCTTAGTGCATCCCTAGACCTTATAAGTAACCTACGTGCCAAATTTGGAACCTCTAGAACCAGCGATTTGGGCTGTGCGTATGTCAGTCAGTCAGTTTCTTCTTTTATATATTTAAGATATCTGACGTGGCTAGCTCTCCGTCTATTGGTACGACTTGTGGTTTGAATCCAACACCTTCGGATGGTGGGATTGTTACATTTATTTAGTAATTATACGTAGGTACAATATTATAATGTACTTATTATTCTGTTTCTTTTCTAGGTGACTGCTAATAGAAGACCTTGACGACATATTTTAGATTATATTTCTTAATCTTACACAAAATTCTATACTATATTTTTCTCCATGCTTTTCCTTTATTGTATAAAATTAAATATTCTCTGTTGATAAATGAGAATACCAAAAAAATGCTTTGTATTCTTTCTTCGTACGTTCGCCATCAAATATGTCGGAGCGGCCAAGTTAACCAAAAATATCTGAACATGGACTTTATCGCCTTGACAATAGAGGCGTTGTTCAGATATTTATGACCACCTTGGCCCCTCCGATATATCTGATGGCGACTGTACATAAATCCTGTCTTCGAAATAAAATTTTAATATCAGCAAATACCATTTGTTTTTCTTTAAACCAAAATTTGTAAAACTAATAGAGCATGAGCACCTAGGGCGGTAAAATAGAGAGCAGCTCAGATCGCGGGCATTTGTGGCTCAAACCGAGGGTGAGGGGTTAAACAAGCGATTTGACGCCTATTTATTACCGCCCGTCTACGTTGTGTCTTCTCTAGGGTGTGAAGTGAGGTTTTCAGCTGCGCGGGTGGTAAGGTTTTACTTACCGCCCGGAGTGACGTAAAGTCAATTGTTAGCCAATGCACTCGAGGTAAGCACTACTTTTAATTTTGAATAGGTGATAGCAAATTTACATGTATATTTGACTGAATAAAACCAACCAAATTAATTATTTAGTAAAATTTCTTGGAGTAGGGATGAGTAAATTTTTTTGTATTTTACCTAATCTAACCTATACTTGATTTATTTAATCGTATGGCGTATTTTATATTGTAGGTCGGTACTTATTGATCGGTACTATTATAAATCGACATAACGCGTATCATGGTTGTCATTTATCGCTTATCACGTCATGCGTCACTTTCCCACTTACATACTTGTTAGAACGTGACAGCTATGGTGACAGACAATAAAATCCGACCATATTAGGCTAGCCGGTCGCACAGCCAGTCGATCGCGTCTGATGTTAAGAGGTTCTCCTGTAGGCCTAGCACATGAGTGTAGCGACAGTATCTCGCGGTCGAGATAGACATCTGTCACTTTCTGATTAATACAGTTAAACAGTGATAGATGTCTATCTCGACCGCGAGATACTGTCGATACATTCATGTGCTAGGCCTACTGCCCGTCTAGTACGTCTTACGCGCGACTGGCGCGACAAGAGACAGATCTGCACGACTTCATGCGTTGTCGCTAGTTGGCAGCACAACTTGCGCGTGAAAGGAGCGACAGACCCGCGATCAAATGCCACTGTCATAAAATGACAGTGACTCGCGACTTTGAACTAAAATCCTTTGCACAACTTTGGGTTCTCTTCGCGTCAGTTGCAGCCGCGGGTGCATGTTATGCTAGTAGAAAGCGAGATTTTTGACAGGCGCGAAAAGGTTTTCCCCACTCGCGGTTTAAGTCGCTCTTGCAAGACGTGCTAGCCGTGCTGATAACGTCGCTTTGGGCACCGCTATAGTATATACTCTTTCAAACAAAAAAGAATTTACCAAAAAAATAGCAAACACAAAGATCCCGACGAATTGAGAACTAAGAATCCTATGAAATCTTGAAGTCGGTTGAAAAAAAATTAATCTACTTCTTCTTATTTATGTGTGTTCTTGTTTATCGACCTCCTAGCCTAGTTGGTAGTGACCCTGCCTATGAAGCAGGAGGTCCCGGGTTCGAATCCTGGTCAGGGCATTTATTTGTGTGTTCATCACGGAAATTTGTTCCTGAGTTATGGATGTTTTCTATGTATTTAAATATTTATCTATACCTATCTATTATATATATCGTCGCCTAGTACCCACAACACAAACCTTATTGAGCTTACTGTGGGACTAGGTTGATTTGTGTAAAATTGTCCAATAATATTTATTTATTTATAATCTGTTCCCTAGTTAGTTAAGCAAAACAAAAACCACGTGTTTTAAAATCATTTTATTCAGTTACTAAAATCGCTTAGTTTAAACAAAATAATAAGACTGTTGAGAATGACTGGATCTGTTTGGTTGGACGGCTTCATCTGAAAAAAAAAAACATATGATAAGCATTTACATTGAGATAAACGGAGAGTTAGCCACGTCAGATATAACATAATAATGAGAACAACGAGACCGTAGTCAGTTTCCTATACTAAGCTTATTTTTAGATTTGGACATCTGGCAGCTGTAAAGTGGTGGAGATCAAAGAATGCAAACCCCTTCAAGAAAACCAATCCTAGAGTTCTGGGTTTGATGCAATATTATGAGAAATTATATAAATAATTAGATTATACCAAAAGTTTCTGTTGAGGGTAAGTTAAACGACGTATAATGTAATTCATAGTTTGTCGCCTACTGTTTTTGTTTCCGAAATATTACGCAACGAGTTTGTTACAATGTTAAAATATAGGCCCTGTCATTTATAATTAAGACTTCGTCAGTTTTCACCTATTTTGGTATTACTATTTTCCAATTCAACAATTTTGTTAGTCTCTCACTCTGACCTCCACCCATTAAAAGCTGCCAGATTCCCGGGTCTACCAATAAGGATAGTAAAGCAATCTAACCAGGATGGGTTTTGTTGCGCTCATTATTGTGTCATATCTGACGTAGCCAGCTCTTAGTCCAAAGGGTACTTGCTTCCAATCGGTTTATCCGTTACGTGGGAGCTACAATGATACACACACATATACTGATTTAAACTCACACAATTTTCACTCATTATTTTAACAATAACGTGACTTAACCGCGTACACTTACTTTCATTATTTTCCTGACGTTTCGAGCGCGCCATAACGCTCGTGGTCGCAGGGAGACTGGCGAGGAATTGTATCAGCATCTCCTAGCTGAGCGGGTTTTTTGAACTACCCGCACTTGGTCTCGAGCATGCACATTCACGCTAGGGTTGTCACTTTGCCATCACACAACTCTGACGACACGACGAGTGTACGCGATTAAGTCCCGTTTTTGTCAAAATAATACACTGTGTGTGTATTATTTTGACAAAAACGGCTTGTATGGCTTATATTTCAAAGTTATTATTTCTCAAAAAGATTTACAAAGCTTGTACACAGAAAACAATATTTTTTGTTAAATTTAAATTGGTTAGGGCATGCAAGAAACGGTTTAAGAGTCAGTTGGAATTTAAAATGGGATTGCAATGGGACAGTGCTGTTTCATTCACTGATGGAACTATATAAGTCACAACATTTTGGATATAATACATATATCTTACCGATATTAACTAAGATCAGCAGTCACTTTTGAGACCTCAGACACCTGGGAGACCGCGAAAACCTAAAAAAGAAATGACGTTAACAATGACTGTGTCGACCGTCCAGTGGCGCTCAGTTTGCGCTCATTGGGGGGATTGTATTTCCTAATAAACGAATCAATTTATGTATTTAATAACAATCATAACTTCGTTTATAAGACATATCTCGTCTAATCTCTTATCTAATTAAGTTTAATATTCTTGTAAACTACATCGAAGTCAAACAATGTTATCGTTATTATACCTAATTCATGGGAATACACTTCTAAAAATAATCTGTCATTGACACAAATAGGTGATACAGTAATAAACCTAATTATTTATTTATTTAAACTTTATCTAGTAGTTATATACATTATTCCTTCTAAAAATTAAAACTATACTAACAAACTAATTAAAAATATAAAAATAAACCTACCTATGAAAACCCAACTATAAAAAGAATACCCCGTCCAAAAGGTCCGCCTGCGGCATGGTCCCCATAACGCTGGCCGCGTTACCTCTCTGTACAGCTAAGGCTATAACGCTGGGAGAGGTAAGCGCCAGCTCTACGGTCCCCTGTACTTTCGACCAGCCGGGCCGACAGGGCCCTCATGAAGCATTTCATGTCGGCCGACCAGGGGCCCAGTGTCTCTAAAGCAAGCGCCGCAAACTCATAGTCCTTAAGTAAGGAAGAGTATTTGCGGCGCTTGAGAACCTGGGCCTGGTCAGCCGCAGCGCCGGCCTGTGTGCGGGTCGCCTGGATGTGGGACTGCGCAAAGGTGTCGACGCACGTCGCATCCCACACCAGAGCCCTACCCAACCTCCACGGCACCAATGTGGCTCCGTCGGGACGCTTGCCATCATCTCTTGCCATGCCCACCGGCTCCAAAATTGCAGGCACAGACACAGTCGCAAGCGCGCGACGGACCAAATCATTGATAGTGCCGTGGCGGTATAAGCGGCCGGCGCTTCTTGTACAGGAGAGGCCATGGCGGCCCATCTGGTCTACACTTTTGCCGCAGGCACACGTGTGGGAGACACATATTCTGGACCCAACCCTCAAGGATATTGCTATCCTCAAGGTACTTGAGTCCAGAACAGTGCCCAATTGCCTGGAAGGTAGAGCCTTCAACCAGTGACCCGACTCTGGAGCCGAAACCGCCAGAATGCGGTTTATGTATAATCCCTCAGTGTTCGAGCGCTTTCACATTATCCGATCCCATATCGGATGTAGGAAAGGACTACAGGGAAGTAAATATGTGTACTTTTGTATTTTTTCAATCATTTAACTAAACTTTATTACTAAAACAATGCGTTTACACCAACGCCACAGACACGTCATACTACAAAACTCGTTTGAGCGCCTTTGTGTGGACGGCACATATGTACACGCTTCAATGTGTGCGTGCGTCTTACGGCGCTGTTTCCGCTGTCATAAATGACGTTTGACAATACACCGCCATTTGGTTTTTATCGATGCGCTGCCAACCTGACGGATTAGCCTACTAGTTCCCTACCAATCGGCCGCCGCGGAGTGAGTTAATTCCAACGGGGCGGGGTCGAGCGTGGCCATTGAAATACTACAATTTTTAGCTTATAGGTGTCCTTGGCGCTGTGGGCACGACTATTGATGACCTTTCGGTGTTATTGGCGTTCAAAAGGCTAATAAAATGTTTTTATAGCGTGGATCATGTCTATGTCTGCAAATGTTTCTTCTGTTCATCAATCATTATCATTAATTAGCCATTTGTCTCCCATTATAAAGCGCAGACCTCTCTTCGAGTACGCTACTTAACTCTGGTCCCTGAATCCCGGTCCTCAAATAAAACGGTTACCAGAAAGTAGGTTAGGTTAGGTTAGAACTATGGCCTACTATAAAATAAAAAGGCTACCAGAAAGAACTTTAGTATGTTATTCAATCAAATACAAACATGACTTGAACCTTGCATCGATACGCCTTACCGGGGCTCGATCGCTTTACCAATTATGGGTACGGCTGCTGTAAAGTTAATGGTGTAAACAAGGTTTTCATAATACCAATCACTTCATTGGAGGAAAACATCACGAGTAAACCGGACCTAAACAACAAGACTATTGACGGAGAGCCGGCCACGTCATATATGACACAATAAAGAGAGCAACGAACCCCTTTAGTTAGTTTGCTATGCTTATTTCTAGATCCGGACATCTAGCAGCTGTAAAGTGGTGCAGGTCAAAGAATGCAAATAACTTGAAGAAAACCAACCCTAGAGTTCTGGGTTTGATGCAATATTATGGGAAATTATGTAATTAATTATATCATAGCCAGAAGTTTCTGTTGGGTGAAAGTAGTGCCAAATGATGTATGCAATGTATATTTAGTCGCCTATTGTTTTTGTTTCCGCAATAATACGCAATGTTTTTTGTTATAATGTTAAAATATAGGCCCTGTCCTCTAAAAATGACACCTTGTTTGTGGTATTACTTTTTTACAACTGAAAAACTTTGTTGGTCTGTCATTCTGACCTCCACCCATTAAAAGCTGCCAGTGGATTTAGCAATAAGGATGGTAAAGAAATCTAACCAGACAGCTTTCATTGCTCTCATTTTATGTCGCTCTTAGTCCACTAGATTCCTCTAGGATAGGTCAGATGGCAGCCACTTTCGTAAAAACTACTACGCTTATTCCATGGATTAGGTAGACGAACAGACCTTAGGCTCAATTGAGCTGTAACAAAGCTGGGATAAACGCTACTAAGATGATACTTACTACCAGGCATCCCACCTGTGCCCATGCCTTCAGCTGAAACAAAAAAAATAACATCATGAAATCCAAGGACGGTAATCCGATTTTAGAATCTCAATGTCTGAGTCGATCATTTTCTTTCTCTCAAGAAGGGTTGCCATATGGAAAAATTAAATGTCCTCATACACGTCTTGACATCCCCATAAAAGTCCTGACATTTTTTGTAACAGAGATTTGGCGTAACTTGTTTTTTGTTGAGTTTTTAATAATAGTAGTTTATGTAACTGTTACGTAATAAGGCCTAATTACGTACAGTTGTATACACTGCTTTATCTACACACATATTATAAATCCTAAATGACGTTCGGAAACCATTAGAATGACCGCCATTGCACCGCCATGACCAACTCGATTGTGCCGCGGTCGAGCGGGCGCGTGCCTGCGGTCGGAGAGGAGGGCGGATCTTCATTACGTTACCGTAGGTAATGAATTTTCATACGTTTTTACGACACTGTCATAGATAATACGTTACTGGTTGCAATAATGGTGGTAGTTACATACGGTTTCCGAACCCGGCTATCTGCCAAGTCCGGCTGAAATCCGGGCAAACGGTAAAAAATCCGGACATATCCGGACAAATCCTGACGTATTGCAAATCTACTCTCAAAGGACCTCACCCAATTTGTCATTTGACTGGTTCTTTTTTCAACGACGATAAATTTTGAAAGGGGTCTATTACATTTTTGTTTGATAAATAAACATAGAGTTATTCTTATAACGTTAGGTGTGGTAAAATTATTTTGTAAGTACCTATTTAGCGCTAGATTTTAACCACGCTAACTCTGCACTGACTCTGTGCGCAATCTGTAGAAGAGCCAGGGCCGCGATTCGACATGGCATAACTGACAGTCGCTTGCGAGACAACTATGATATCACACTTTTGTGACAGTTGAAATTTGGGATGGAATCACTCAAGCGTGTTATCTAAAATAGTGGACATAGCCATAGACAAAACGCTCTAGCGAGACCTACTGACAGCTTGACAGTTAGGTGTGGACACGTGTGGACAGATGGATATCACTCTATCCACTAGCGATACAAGTGTGACATCCACGTCTCACAGTTTGGCATGTCGAATTGGGCCCAGTTTAAACGTCAAATTTATGCAGGTCCACATTTTATCATTGCAAAGTTCATAGAGAATTAGATTAGTCACACTTTATTGACCCTAGAAAATTATGACACTCTTTGTGCGTACTATTCAACCGACTTCAAGAAGGAGGAGGTTATCAATTCGTCAGGATCTTTATTTTTGCTTTTTTCTATAGATGTGCACCGATTGGTCGAAGACGGCTAGACAGATTTGGAAAATTCTTTTTTTTATTTTAAAGTCTTCACAGTCCGTCCCATTGTAACCAGGTCAGGATCTGATGATGGGATCCCGGAGAAATCGAGGGAACTCTAACTATTATAGGCACACCTATAGTGATTTGAGTATTTTTACATTTGCTTTTGGAAAGGTGGAGGTTAAATGAAGTAGATTATTTTTTGTTTAAAATTATGAATATAAGCGTAATCAGTATTGAAATTACCTGCGTTAGCTGCGCCATTGGCAAAGTCGCCAATCAGACCTTCAAACCCTCCGAATTCTTGTTCAACTGTATCTAGGGATCCGCCAGGACCGCCTGCACCACCAGCAAGGCCTTTAGCTTGGTCAGCTAGGCCACTAGCTCCAGAACCTCCGGCAAGACCTCCAAACTCTCCGATGCTGTTTTTAGCTGCTTTTAGCGCTCCACCAGGACCGCCTGCACCACCAGCAAGGCCTTCAGCTTTGCCAATAGCTTCTTGAACTCCCTTAGTTCCACCTAGACCTCCGGTGATACCCCCAGCCACATTTTTAGCTTGATTTGCGGCTCCATTGGCACAACCAGCTGCATCTTCAGCTCCGCCCAGAGCTCCGTTAGCTCTGCCTAGAGCTCCGCTAGCTCCATCTAGTGCTCCTTTAGCTTTGTCTGCGGCTCCACCAGCTTGGCCAGATGCTCCTCCAGCTGCGTTCTGTGCTCCATTGAAAGCACCGCTACCGCCAGCGCTGTCTACAATATTAAATACATTGCTGTAAGCGTATTCTAAATGGAATTATACAGCGTGCCCCTGACTGGGCTTTAAATGTGAGGATCGATTTTATTCATAAAACTGAGATACTTTTAGTCTACAAGTATTGGAATAAAGGTTATTCAATGTTTTTTTTTTCATACAAACTAAATACTATCTTGGGTACTGCAGGTTAGTGAGATCAGTAGAAGGTTGTTTGCTTCCATTGGGTCACTTCGTAGGCTTCGTAACTTTTTGCCACTCTCCACCAAAATTGCACTTGCCCAATCTCTTCTCCTTCCTATTTTGGATTATGCCGATATTGCCTGTCTCGATCTTTTGGAAGATCAGCTAAACAAACTGGAGCGATTACAGAATGCCTGCATAAGGTTTATATTTGGCCTGCGAAAATTTGACCACATCTCGGAGTTTCGTACCCAGCTCAAGTGGCTCCCAATACGCCATCGCCGCAACTCTCACATTCTCGCTCTTCTCTATAATACCCTTTTCAATCTGACTTAAGCCAGCAATATAATGCAAAACCTTTTTTTAAATACTATTGATCAAAAAGTTTAGTTTATGTAGCTGCAAATCGTGCGTAAAGTTTGATTTTATGCACTAGTGCTAAAAAGTAATCTGATCTGCAAATCGTGCGTAAACTTTGAACGTGCGTTCAAAGTTTACGCACGATTTGCAGATCAGAATTTTAAACAAATGAGTATTATGCGAGACCCGCTTATAAATGACCCACCTGAACTACGCGCGATTGGGCATAAAGGAGTATTATGTGAGACCCAATAGTATTACTTGAACAACGCGCGATTGAACGAAGCTGCCTTTTGTACACTGACAGAATATAAATGTAATTTTATTTCATTGTAGTTTTTACCCAATTGTATTAAAAAACGTTGTTCGACACACGTGCAGAAGTGTCATTTTCACTCGTCCCAAGTCTTGACCCTCGCCTCTCGGCTCGGGCCAAGTAACCTCGCTACTCGTGCAAAATGACATAGTTCTCGCACTTGTATCGAAAACTACTATTTTATTTGAGTTTTGGCTACCACAGCTATGAGCATCAAATGAAAGTATAAAATAGAATATCCAAATAGTTTTAGATTAGTAGGCAAGTTGTATAAGTAAAATCTCAGACACGCTTAGAGGCAAAACAGCCTTTAAACTTGTAGATAGTTAAAACACAAAAGGAAATTAGAAGTAATATAATAACAATATGTGGATTTTGTACTTTTTCTGCGCGTGTTTTTGATACACCACATTATTGTATATTTTATACAGCGTGCAACAAAAATAGTGGTGATCTGTTTAAGAGCGTAATTGCTATTGTATTGCGACCAAGGACAAGAAGGAGAACATTTTTTTGGACGCGAAAAAGAATTTTTCACTTCTCATGCTCGTAAAGATCGACTTTAAGTCGTGCGTGGACGACATACAATCGCATTTTAAGCTCTAGGGCATAAAGTAAAATTTTCTTCTAAGACTAAGAATGTGGCTCAACAGCCAAACAGAGCCAGAGAGCAGTAAAATTTCTTAGAATACTGAAACTTGTTCTTTTATTATATTCTTGTTATAATTATTTGAATTGCGTGTTTTCTATAATTAAATAAATGAAATCAAATAAAATAGGACTTGATAAGAGTTTAGAAATACCCCGAAATGTTTTTATGACTTGGCAGAAACAAGTATCTCTGTCTAAATTCACATGTTAAAAATAAAAATAAAAAACATTAAAAAATTAATTGGTGGGAACCATATTTTGTTTTCATTGTAATATTTTTGTTACAACTTGAAAGTGTTTTACGAGTAGCGATAAATAATTTCCTCGCAATTGTAGTGAAAATTAGAGTGTAAACCTCGTCCATAAAACCCATTTTACACTCGACTTTATATCAACCCTCGCTCGCAAGCTCGCTCGGATGGATAAACGCCTCGCGTAAAATCGTACGTTTTATGCACTTGTTGTACAATCTACTATTTTTTAAGGGGCATGTCGTCCCAGCCCATCAACCCTCTATACAAAACTTTATTTTTACGTAGTTTTTTTTTATACTAAGAGTACGATGCCAATTACGGCCTTAAACGGATTACTAGCATTGTTGTTACACCTTGTTATATACATCTGTAATTTTTATGTACCTTGTTATATACATACCGTGTGGGGCGCTGAGGCAAGACTGGAAAATAGCCTAAAAAATAGAAAATATTAGTTTCAGTTTGTATTAATTTAAACTTGTTTTATGCATATTGGTCGTTTGTATACTTTATCTTGCCGGCGGCATGATAAAACTATATGGTTTCATTCATGAATTGACCTTAGACTATTAGACTTTAGTAGTCTAATATGGTCCATTTATGAAAGAAACCATAAAGTTTTACCGTGCCGTGGCGTGTCACGATTAAGTATAAAAGCAACCCTTTAAGCGACCACTGTCAGCTATAAACTCACATGTCAGAAAAGTTAAGGAAAAATTCTTCATTAAAGAAACGAATTGAACGAGTTGTTCCTTTTATTATTATTATCTCCTTTATTTTTTTTATTTTTTTTTGTATAAATAAATATTATAAAACAATCTTACACAAACCGACCTAGTCCCACTCCCACAGTAAGCTCAATAAGGCTTGTGTTGTGGGTACTAGACGACGATATATATAATAGATAGATATAGATAAATACTTAAATACATAGAAAACATCAATAATTCAGGTACAATTATCTGTGATAACACACAATTAAATGCCCTTACCAGGATTCGAACCCGGGACCTCCTGCTTCGTAGGCAGTGTTACTACCGACTGGGCTAGGAGGCCATTTTATATATTAGATTTAATCGAAAAAACGCTAGTCAATAGACGCTAGTATTCTTTTTGTGTTGTTGATGTCAACTTGTTTACATAAACAAAGGTCCCTTTAAGGGATCTCTTCCAACTAACCTAATAGTAACTGAGAAATGCTGAGATCTGACAAAAATATCGAAATTTATCATATGTACAAGACGGCAAGAGTTTTCGTCTATTAACTTAGACTAAAACAGTTAACTTGTTTTACATTTTCTGATATATTATCTTTCAGGAAAATACTCTTTTACCACACCAGCTCGAAAAGTCTTGCTTTGTTATTCGATATCCGTGTGATAAACATTGATTTATTATGTATTCTACTAGATGTGACATCTAGAACAAATTTTGTGCGCCATGTTTGGCGGTTGACAGTTATGACTGAATCAAAGAGTAGTATAGATAAATTAACGAGAGCATGGAATTGCATATGTAGTAGTATTGTATGTTTACAGGCATTCTATATTTGAATTTTCTATTTTCTCGTACTATCAGCATAAAAAGAGGTTTGTTATATATTAAAAAGTAAATACCAAAATAATGTCAGTGTCAAATTGTGAATATTATTTACGTTATGCATATATTTTTACGTCTGATTTTATTGTATTCTCACAATTATCAGAATAATTTTGTGTCAGCCCGTACGACTAAGTGTAAGTTACATAATTTTCAAAAAATATGGCAGTTAGTAATTTTGGTCTGATTGAGAGTCAAAGTAAGCAAATTATTTTTAACTGTTATAAATATTTTGAACTTGAACTGAAGAAAAATTTAAATTCCCCTTACACCGCTGCCCAGTTAGTTGAAAAAGCTGCAAGTGTTTGTCTCTCTACTGTTCATTGTGTCTGAGAGCAATAGTGAGAAATTCGCAACAACAAAGAAATTCACCTCCCCGAGAAATAAAAAGTTACGTAATTGTCCGTTATCAGCAGTAGACGATTTTCATCTGTCCCATAAGCAATTTCCAACCTTAAAGGCACTCCACTCTGTGTTAAAATCCGATATAGATTACAAATTTGGCATTTCCACCTTACGAAAACAAATACAAAAATTAGGATTTAAATGGAAAAAGACCGAGGACAACCGAAAAATATTAATGGAAAGACACAACATACGACTGCTAAGAATAAATTACCTTACCAAAATTGCGGAATATCGGTCTGAAGATAGACCACTAGTTTATACTGATGAAACCTACATCCACACTTCACATGTGTCCGGAGAGGCTTGGACCGATGGAACAGAATTTGGCGTCAAAAAAACAAATCAGTACAGGCCAGCGGTTAATAATAGTGCACGCAGGAGGAAAAGATGGTTTTATTCCCAACGCTTTGTTAATGTTTAAGGCAAACCAAAAAACGGGAGATTACCATGACCAGATGAACTTTGTCAACTACGAAAAATGGTTAAAAGAAAAATTAATACCGAACCTTAAACCGAATAGCGTACTTATCGTAGATAATGCGTCCTGTCACAACAAACTTTTGAATCGTGCTCCAACGTCAAATTCTCATAAACAAGAAATGATGGATTGGTTGACAGAACACAACATTTCGTATAGCCCGTTGATGTACAAAACCAGTTTGTATGATTTAATTAAACAAAATAAAGAGCGGTTTCGTGAGTACCACATAGATGTAATTTTAAAAGAACATGGCCACTCCGGTTTACGATTGCCACCGTATCACCCGACATTCAATCCGATCGAAAATATTTGGTCCATGGTAAAAGGATATGTAGCGAAAAGAAACGTTTCAATATACATGCAAGGCATTATGAGTTTAGCAACTGAACGAATGAATACTATTACTGCTGAGGACTGGGAAAATATTTGTCGCCATGTCGAAAGTGAAGAAAATAAATATCGATGTCAGGAAGGGGAAACGGATCGAATTTCAAACAATCTTATTATCAATACTTGTGACAGCTCAGATGAAGAACATGATAGCGACTAAAAGCAAAAAACAGAGGACTACTACTTATTCCATTTCTTAAGGGTATGTAATTTTATTTAATTAGGAGAAAATTATTCTCCTTTTATTGCAAACGGTACAACCACTACAAATGCAATTCCATGATCTCGATAATTCATCTATATACTCGTAAACTTGTAGCGATTTTCACTACAACTTTAGGGACAAAAAAAATCTTAGGGATGTCATCTCCTGTTACTCAATGTTGATAAATTGTAATTTCTCCATTAGTGGGGCATACACACAATATTCTGTATTGTTTTTCTTTATTGTTCATCACTAATAAATAATACAAAAAGAAGTTATGAGCCCTTGAAAACCTCGCAACGCTCGAAATTCCATTGTAGCCATCAAGTTTCAATATAACGACAAAAGGTAACTACTTGATTCATTACACACAACAAGTAATATCCAAAACTTTTTTGATACACATTTTTATTTATATGTAAATATAAATATTACAGGACAATCTTACACAAATCGACCTAGGCCCACAGTAAACTCAATAAAGCTTGTGTTATGGGTACTAGACGACGATATATATAATAGATAAATATATAGAAATTATCCATAAGTCAGGAACAAATATCTGTGATGAATACACAAATAAATGCCCTGACCAGGATTCGAACTCGGGATCTCCTGTTTCGTAGGCCTGGTCACTACCGACTGGGCTAGGAGGCCGTTAATATGTAGTTGATAGCGTTGTCACGGAAATTACGAAAGTATATTAAATTTCAACTCAATGAGACATCGGGAAGTGGTTGAAATTTAACTTACATTATTCAGAGCAATGACGCATAGCTTTAGTGTCCGCGAGGCAACCGGATGTCTCGCAGTATTTAAGCTCCCTACGTGTTGTGGAACCATCCTGTGCAACACGAACTGACCCACGTTGGACTTTGTTTTTCATCCTCTCCCCCTCAATTTCCATTATCTGTATGTGATGAATAAAACTAGCCAAGTGCGTGTCGGACCACGTATAATGGAAAGTTCCGTAGCTTCAATGGAATAAGAACCAAACTAATGCCAAAAGGTCGTATCTGATGCCTATGGAAGAAGTTTTTTGGAAATAACTCAAAAATGGCTAAACCGATAATGTTCAAAATAATTTTCGTAGAAAGTATATGATAACGCGCGCATCTTCTCAATTCTTTTCATATTTTTTAGTTACATGTATGGAGCGCCCCCCCCTAAAAATACTTTTTCTGCAATTTGACTACATAACTAAATAGCGGTATACAAAATACACCTCATGTCAAAATTTTATTAAGATACGTCTTATAGTTTCCGATTAAAATGGCTGTGTCATACCGGACAGACGGACATGACGAAACTATAAGGGTTCCGTTTTTATCATTTTTGGCTACGGAAACCTAAAAACGAGCGTACAAATTGCCATTCACACCGGCTGGTCGGTTATCGATCCGTCAGAGTTGGAAGCCGGAAAAAAAGGGGGGATGCAAAATAAAGTCCAACTTGAATCAGTTCGGGTTGCACAGAGTGGTCCCACAACACGTAGTGAGCCATCTGGTTGTCTCGCGGATACTGTAACTACGAGCTATTGGTTTTTACAATTTTTTGAAGCGCAGAAATGATAGTTATACGATGTCTAGCTCAGTAACAGTATGTAAAATAAATAGGTATATTTCGACGCTTTGAGAATAAAAATAAAAATATGTGATCTATAAATAAATAAATATTATAGGACAATCTGACACAAACCGACCTAGTCCCACAATAAGCTCAATAAGGCTTGTGTTGTGGGTACTAGACGACGATATATATAATAGATAGATATTGATAAATAAAATAAAACAATTACGGGTCGACTCCGGGTCCGGGTCCGGGTCGAGTCGACCCGTTGACCACGAACGCTGTAAAGTGTTCGAAACGTCGGGATGTAATTTAAGCTCAGTACACGCGATAAAATCCGTTTTTAATTGTTTTATTTCATGAATAACTATCGCGGTAACCGAAGACAATATTATTGCTAAATACTTAAATACATAGAAAACTCAGGTACAATAAATCTGTGATAAACACACAAATAAATGCCCTTACCAGGATTCGAACCCGGGACCTCCTGCTTCGTAGGCAGTGTCACTACCGACTGGGCTAGGAGGCCGTTAAATTACTGAACTATATATTATCTATAAATTACTGAACAAAAAATGTCCACTAAGCTTGTTAGTAACTACGTAGTCTACTTACCAAAAGCAGGAAGCAGATTGTAGCCCTCATGGTGCCGGTAGTTATTGAGTGTACTGCCTAAGTTCGCTTCAACGCCTTTTTATATCTAATTCGTTCAAATATGTGACGTCACACAGCTGGATGTGTCCAAAAATTGAATAACATCGCACGGTATCTAGAAGGTTATTTTGTTACTTACTAAGTAAACAAACCTTTGTGTTGGAAATAATAATAGGAATGACACATATTGTATTTCGTCACAAAATTTAGTTAAATGGATGAAAAATGGGCAATATATCTTAATCTTCCTCCAAGCATTTGTCCCGGCTTGGGGTCCGCTTTGGCTATCTAATCCCATGAACTGGCGTAGGCACTAGTTTTTACGAAAGCGACTGCCATCTGACCTTCAAACCCAGAGGGGAAACTAGGCCTTATCGGGATTAGGTCCGGTTTCCTTACGATGTTTTCCTTCACCGAAAAGCATCTGGTAAATATCAAAATGGTATTCCGTACATTAAATCCGAAAAACTCAGTGGTACGACCGGGGTTTGAACCCGAGACCTCCGGATTGAAAGTCGGACGTCTTACCGTCAGGCTACCAGCGCTCATATTGCTGAGCTCATATCGTGATAAGGTAAAAATTAAAAATATCTATTGAAATAGTTCAAAAATACCAGGGTTCAAAATAATCAAAATTTAACGATTTTTTAAGGACGAATTAAAAAAATACCTCACCCTTTACGGTAAAATAAATTGTATAGTAACTATACTTACACATAAACATATATCACGGTCAAAATAGCATTTTATCATTTTTCCATAATTTAAAGATGGCGAAGCGTATATGCAACTGTGACGTCACAGTTTCATATCATTTTGTTAGGAGCGTTTTGAGCGGCGAGTGCGAATGTCATACTTTAAAAAAATCATCATGCCAATTCTGCTATTCAAAATTTTTACCTAAAGGTTGGCTGTAGAAGTCTAGTACCTCTTCGCCACCTCCAGCCCCCTCCACCAGTGTAACCCTTGATCCACCTTTGATGTCGCTTTTTATGAGGGCCCATCATGTAGGGGGCGAATCACCTCTAGATATGGATAAAATTTGATACTGTTTTAATAGGCAGGCGTCCAGTTTTTTCTAAAAACCCAGTAGGTTACTCATCCTTTTCACCCAATAGCCTAGTACGTACATTTAAAATTCTATTAACTCTCAATATATTGACACGAGCAAGGTCAAAATCCGCTTAGTGTACCCCTTTTTAGGGTTCCGTAGCCAAATGGCAAAAAAGGAACCCTTATGGATTCGTCATGTCTGTCAGTCCGTATGTGTAATTTTTTTTTATTTACAACTAAATTTAGAATTTTTTTTTTAACCGAATAGCAACATGTGACACATCAATCGATAGGTCTTTAAAAATAACATTGAGGCTTTTTAATCCATTTTGTGATTAAGGGAATATTTTCTGAAATAATCGCTTCGAAAGTCAGAAAAATTGTGCCCCCCCCTGTAACTTTTGAACCGTAAGTCCTAAAGGGTCGGCAACGCGCATGTAACTCCTTTGGAGTTGCAGGCGTCCATAGGTTACGGTAGCTGCTTACCATCAGGCGGGCCGTATGCTGTTTGCCACCGTCATGTAAAAACAAATCCTCAGTAATGAGGGACCGACATAGAAGTAGATGCCAATTTATGGTATAAAGTTGCCACAGGCTCATAGCAAAAAGCCGAAATAAAGGCTAGGAGGTGAATAGATATGTTCAGAAACGGACTCACTCCGAATCAAACCTAATAAAAACATTATCTACCCAGAAGCTGACTAAATAAGAAGCTGTAAGAGTCAGAATTAAACCTCTTCTGAATTTGGTAACCTCCGCCCAAACAGTATGTCAGGCTAAATTAATCATTCTCATTTCGTAGTTTCAAAATGCGTGTTACTTTTATTATTAACAGACATATGTTTGAAAACCTGGTAAGAATGTATCGTACTTGAAGGTACGTCAATGCCTTTGGGAATATTTATTCAGTTGTATCTACAACTTCTTCTAAAATAACCCTAATACACCTTTTAAATTATACGCTATATTAGACTTTATAACCAACAAATTAAGATTTCATTTAAAATTAAAAAAATGTATTTTTGGTGCAGCAGTTAGAATAACTAAACAGAACATTATACCTAAAGGTAAAGGAAATTTTCGTCATACTTGCGTCATATTTTATATACTTAATAATATAAACTAAGTAATTCAAAACAAGAAAATAAATATTTATTGTAACTTACCTTACGTGAACTAGCTCGTGTCATACCTTCGCTTGGGATCGAGAAAAGGCCTCGAAAATAGGTTTAGTTACTATGTTTTTGATGTACACTGATACTATTTTCTTACGTTTGATTGCAATGTTGTTAGGTTAGCCATTTTGATGCAATTTCTCAAACATGCAATGAAGTTTTGTCGTACCGTTTAGGCTTGGAAGTATCCTGTTTCGGTTGCAACAACTCGAGGGGACTTATTCAGAGCAATGACGCGTAGTTACAGTGCCCGAGCGGAAACCGGATGGCTCGCAGTATTTAAGCTCCCTACGTGTTGTGGAACTACCCTGTGCAACTCGAACTGAACCACGTTGGACTTGGTTGTTCATCCTCCCCCCACTTCCAGTATCTGTATGTGATGAAGAACGAGCATGCTAATTGCCATCCACACCGATTGGTCGGTTATCGATCCTTCAGACTTGGAAGCCGGAAAATAATGAGGGGGGGAGGCGAAAAACCAAGTCCAACGTGAGCCAGTTCGGGTTGCATAGGGTGGTTCTACAACACGGGGGTAAATACCGCGAGCCATCCGGTTGCCTCTCGGACACTGTAACTACTCGCCATTGCTTTAACTAACTACTTAAAACCTACTTATATTAGTTCATAATTCTAGTGTGTGTACTTATTATGTATTTTTTTGGGCACGCCTCAAAGCCTATCTTTTGATGGATTAATTATAACGTGTGAGGTGTCATTAAATTCGTCTTAAAAACAACAAAAATTAAATCGCTAGAGAGTTCCTACCTACCACAGTCGGGTTGTCGAACGAGCGGAGCGTAAGCGAAGCAAGTTCTTAGAAACAACTACTGGCTACTGGGACGTCTCGGCATTTCGATGGCTTTTGATTTTGAAAGTTTGTTCCGCGATAAATTTAGTAACGCTTTTCTGATCTTCATGAAATTTGTTGGGTTTTGTAGCAGAGATACATATAATTTAAGAGTTCGTATACGAGCAGGATCGACCAAGGGGTCATGGAGCTAGAGGGCGCGAAAAAATCATCAAACGGGTCTTGTTATATTAGTCATTTGTTTGCAAAGAAATCGCGAGTTCTGAGTTCTAGGCGGACTATGTACTAGTTTAGAATAACTTTAATTTTTAATTTATTTTTAATTCGTTTTGAGTAAAATGTTCCACCTATTTTGTTACTAAGTTTGTATATAATTATTTTATTTTACTCGTAGACTTACTCGCAGTTGAAAATAAAATAAAACATGAGAGTGCCACGAAATGACCTCATCTCAGCACGATGCTGGCGATTGCTAGGGCTCATCTTCAGATGCGACCATCAGGGGGCTTAGCCTAGATGGCAATCGTTTGTAAAGCCTGACCAGAAATAAATGGCCATGCGCCATGTTGCGGAATTTCATTGGAACTCATTTCTTATACAGCCAAAGAAAAATAACTGGAATACGAGTATGGCCATTTATTCCAGTATTCCAGTCCATAATATTCCAGTTATTTTTCTTGTACAGTCGCCATCAGATATATCGGAGCGGCCAAGGTGGTCACAAACATCTGAACAACGCCTCTATTTTCAAGGCGATAAAATGCATGTACAGATATTTTTGAGTACCGTGTCCGCTCCGATATATATGATAGCGACTGTACCTATGTAGTATTTTGCACGCTTTAGTGAGTTGAAAAGAATTGTGTTACACACGGCTGCAAAGTTCTTTGTACGTGTCGTGTGTTGCAACACTCGCTACGCTCAGAATTCTATTTTTGAAATACTCGCTTTGCTCAGGATTCTATTTCCGAACCAGTCGCTTCGCTCGTGGTTCAACCATAGAATCCATTCGCTAGCTCGTAGTTTAACCCTAGACTCCATTCGCTAGCTCGTGCTTCAATTACACACTCGCGATTAAAATACAACTTGGCACCCTTGTATAACAAACAACTAAAGCCTGACCAGAAATATATGATCATGCGCCATGTCGCGGAATTTCATTGGAACTAATTTCTTACATTGGCAATATTTTAATAACAGAATGATATGCATGTGTCATTGAGGCGGTTTACTTAAATGATAATAAAGTGTTGAATATTAAATAATAAACGACAGAAAATTCCCAAAATTATCCATGGTCAAGAGCGGAATATTGTAGATAGTGTATACATATAATAAACTGCTGTAAGTAATACGCTCGGGACATGAAACTTTTTCGCTGTGAAACATTTTCAAATTAACATCAAAGCTGACAGGTAAACAAATCAAGATGTCACCATACCATAGACTCTATGGCATAGAGAACTGAACTGTTGCCATATAAATGAAAATAATAGCGCCATCTTGACAATAATCATATATTTCTGCTCAGGCTTTATTTATATAAGTACACAATATGCTCTTTAACGATATTGATATGTTTATGATGTCTGAGAATGTGTATAAAAAAACGTGCATAAAATACTACACCGAAATCAATAAAAAACTATCTTGTATACATTACAATAATTATAAGTATAAGTAAGTATAATACATTATTGTACAACAAAGAAAAATACAACAGAAAGAATACATACTATTTGCATTGTTACCAAGCGCAAAATATTATAGATTCATAATCTAGTAATCTGTGGACATTGTCGTTGGTCTCACACTTTGTAATTTTTGTATTGTTACCATTAGCCATAATCTCGTGTGTTACTGTTTTTTGACCCAACTAAATTGAAAAAAAAAAGTACAGTGAACAACTGAACAAAATACAAGATTAAATTAAAAATGTATGCAACAATAACGCATAGATGTCCAAATCGTATACGATAATAAAAACATATATCTAAAAAAAACAAGGGCGCAGTTATAGGAGCTCGCACAGGGCGCAGAAAAGGCTATTTACGGCACTGAGTAAGTATTAGTACATTATTGTCGAGGAGGCGAAGTAGCACATTGATGGCAGAGTATTATGTTTAAACGGACGACTTTAGGAGTATGGACCCGGGGTATGTCCTTGGACCCGGGGTATGTCCTTAAACTACGTCCGGACTTGGGTATGTCCTTAAACTATGCCAAAAGGAGAGGTATGGGCACTGCGAATGGCATCTCGCTTAGTGTGGTAGGGCACGTTGAGTGAATGTCATCTCGCTCAAATCTGGAGCAGAGCCCGACTGGGAAATAACCTCCATCTTACAAAAAATCACAGCCAAATAGCACTAGACCCTACTCATAGTGTTGTGTTCCTGCTGGTGAGTAAGGTTGCCAAAGAGCTCAAAGAGTGTGTGTTGACGATGAGGGACCCTCTTGTTCCTTTAGCCGTCAACACAGTGAATCCTCCTTTTTGTAAAGGGTCGGCAACGCGCATGTGACTCCTGTGGAGTTACAGGCGTCCATAGGTTACGGTAGCTGTTACCATCAGGCAGGCCGTATGCTTGTTTGCCACCGTCGTAGTATAAAAAAAATATTGACATAAATAATGTATTTCTGGATAACCTCTAGGTTAAAAGAATGACCGCTACCGCGAACATCGAATTTCGATTCGAATCCTATATCTCCATCTCCATCGCTTCTCATTTTGAGTGAGAGAGACAGATATATTCGAATCTACAATTGTCTATGTTCGCGGTACACGCTCAGCTTTGCCGCCTTTATATATTTTTATTAAAAAGTTTGAAGTGTATTTTTCTTCTGAATTTACCGCAAGCTATTTGAGTTAACTAAAAAGTCGCGGTACCAACATTATAAATAACAAATACCGATGTTGTGTTTATGCTGTTTAGGATCTTTGCCTTTATTTACCTTTATTGTACAACAAAGAAAAATACAACAGAAAGAATACATACTATTTGCATTGTTACCAAGCGCGAAATATTATAGATTCATAATCTAGTAATCTGTGGACATTGTCGTTGGTCTCACACTTTGTAATTTTTGTATTGTTACTATTAGCCATAATCTCCTGTGTTACTGTTTTTTGTCCCAAATAAATTGAAAAAAAAGTACAGTGAACAACTGAACAAAATACAAGATTAAATTAAAAATGTATGCAACAATAACGCATCTGTCCAAACCGTATACGATAATAAAAGCATTTATTCTTTTATTCTTCTCAGTCTAGACTTAACGGTACATGTGTGTAAGTAATAAATTAATAATTCATTTTTAGCTTCACTTAATTACTTAGGTACTTACGTAAGTTTATTGATTATACAGCATATTTACATGTAATTAAAATAAAATACCAATATATTTTAATGAATTTCGTAATTAGTCTGCAATAACTATTACGTCACGTAACACAGATGTGGTCGTTGTAATTGTAATATATATATTACATATCTAAGTATATAGTGTGGATGTTGGAGCCATTAACGACGTATAGTGTGATAAATTTTATTGACAAATTAACCCCTATACCATTTTTTTGAAGTGAAAACTTCTTTAGCGGTGCTGTGCACTTTTTGTGATGGGGAAAAAATGTTAAACTCGCGCCAGGTCACGTGACCGTCAGATTCGTCAGATTGAAAATTCGTAAGACGGACACGTGACATGATCGAATAAATCTATATTAATAATTCCGTCGAGGGGTACGGTAGACCCGAATGAAATTATGCTCAAATGAAAAAGCGTAAAAAATAAGGTTTGAATCGAAGACATATATAGGCAAAATTAGGATTTTCGCGTATTTTGCATTTAAAAGTGTTAATTTAATGACAAATTGTCGGCCATATTACATATTTTAGTGTATGGATGGTAGAAGGTAAGGATAGCAATCCTTACCTTCAAAAGGCGCTAAACTGATGGCGCCACAAATAGCATGAGCATACGTTTCTAGCCCGGTCAGTTGTGACCCTGCCTACGAAGCAGAGGGTCCCTGGTTCGAATCCCGGTAAGGACATAATTTTTTTATATTTTTTTACAGATATTTGTTATTATGTATATTATGATTTTTGAGATTAAGAAAATAATAATCCATACATATTTATAAAATAATTATTTGCGGAGAAGAAAAATACTTTGAATATTAATTTTATTTAGAACGTCATATATCGATAATTTCAAATTTAAAAAATATCATAAGTAAGCGTATTTAATGCAGTTCTTAAATATTTACATATTTAGACACTTACAATATAAAGTTCATTTCATACGCTCAACTATACCCTAGCGCCACCCGGAGAGATTTGGAACTATTGTTAACGCTTACAGCTGGACACATTTTCGACCTTTCCCCTATATAATATGGCGGTCCTTTACTTTATGGTTCATGTTTTAGTGGTTGACAACTTGACAGTGAGGGGTGCATTCGGAAATTTTGAACTAGGTTTACGTCCAGCATATTTGAAAGGTTAGTTGGTCAAAAGGAGGACGAAAGTAAATAAATTATTCTCAATTTCAAGTTTTCACTTCTGCCGGCACTCCCGGAGTGCAACCCGTTGTATTTTTTTCTCAACCATTTAAACTGCAACCCTTTTAAATTCTTTGGCACCACACTCTACCGCCCTTGGTAAATTAACCATTATTTGTCCAAAAATCCGCCGCACATGTGCAAATGGAGTGTCTTTCGGCAGCTTGACTCGGGTAACATTTGAAATGTTAAAGCTATAGTCTGGCCAGCCAACGAACGCAGTAGCAATGTACAGCGAACAAAAGTATGACAACACTAAGAATCAGTGAAAAAAGCAGCAATGATCATCAAATTTTATGTTTTTAATTTTCCGCCCCTTTCATTAATTAGGTGACATTTACAGTGTGTAAAAAGGAGACGGACATATTTCGTCTGATCTGTCATCAACTGCAACAGATAATCTGGTTGAGGCAATTGACATATGCCTTAAAAATAATTTAAATTGAATCGGGAACGTTGCAGGAGTTCTATCTCACTCGCGCTTAAGATGAGAGAGTGAAATGCACTAGAAACAAATTCAATGTGAATTTAAATGTTCGTCAAGAAATACGGTGTCTCATCACAAAGGGTTGCCATATGTACGTATTTTGAATTTGCCGCGCGTTTCTACTGACAGAAATGGTTTGCCAGACTATAGCTATGATTTTGATTGCAACGTTTAGCGGATTTACTGTACAATTTGCTAACAATAAATAAAGTACAGGTGAACGACCTTGTTTAATAAAAAAAAATAAGAAAAGGGAAGTTTTTAATTACAGTTTTTCTTCTTACAATTAATTTTCGAGTAATTATGGAAACGTTTCTGCGACATTTTTACCGAAATTTATACCCCAGTTTTTAAGCTGCCGAAAAACACTTCTTTTGCATATGTGGGACGGATATTTGGACAAATTATGGTTAATTTGCCAAGTGCGGTAAAATAATACGTTCCTGAGTTATAGTTGGTTTTTTAAGAAGTATTTATCTACTTGATATGTTATATCTATTACATATCGAGGGTTGCGAGGTGAAACCCGATAAGTAGAAATATTTTTTGATTTAAATAAGCACCTAACGTATGTCAGCTTATTGTTCTATTTTCAAAAACCTATTAGCTCGAATTATCGGGTTTCACTTCGCAACCCTCGATATATAGTAGTCTAGTCCCCACAACACAAGCCTTATTAAGATTACTGTTTTGCTAGGTTCTGTATAAATTCCTCCTGCTTCAAAAGCAGGGTCACCGACTATATAGGCTAGGAGGCCATAAATAAAACACGGCTATATTTTGTCCCTTTTATTTCGCTCCATACGAGTTTCTTATTCCTATATGTCATACAACTAGCATAGCTTAGACTATAGGTAGGTACAGAGTATATATACCTATGTTATATCTTTCAGTTAATAAACTTAACAAACAAAACAACAGACAGAACGAGTCGCTTCATACAAATAAAAATGATCGAATGACTTGTACTAAGAATGAATGAATGAATGAATGAATAAGAGAGGTCAATGTATAGGTCAATATATCTCTATCAAGGCCTTAATTAAAACATTTATAAGAAACAGTTTTTCTTGATGGTTTTAGTATTCATCTATACAAACTTTTAAACGAATGATAAGGTGTTTGTAAAATTTGGCTCTCAAAACTATATCATCAAGTTTTCTTTTGCGTGTTGTAACGTAAATTCAATTGATATTTTTAAGTCATACTTAAATAGTGTAATGGATTATAAATACTAGTCAAATCAGCTATTGCTTATCGAAACGATAACTTTACGATGAGTCATTTTAACACGTTTTTGCTGTTTTAATGTTAGTTAAAATCGCTACCTGCTTGCTCATGTTTTTTGTTTCAATGTACTCTGGACATAATATTTATTTTCATTAGCACTATGAAACAATTAAGTGTCATTGTTTGTTTTATTTAACAAACTTATAATTAGAAAAAAAGATTGCAAGTATACTTGTTTTTTGCTTATTATTTGCTTATTATTTGCTTACATAGGTATACATAACAAAATCGTTATGACATCATATTGTTAAATATTATTTAATGAGGGTCACTCACAAAATATTGCCTGAATGTAGATCGCCATGTTTCGATCAATTTACAATGACCATTTGTTCTAAATTTCATCTAGGTACCTAATATGGCATTAAGTCCGCCTTATTTACGGTAAGTTTCCTTATGTGCGATAAAGATTAAATAAATAAATAAATATTTACTTATTTATTTATTTAAACTTTATTGCAGAGAAAGAAACCTTATCGTACAAAAGGCGGACTTAATTCCATAAGGCATTCTCTACCATTCAACCTTAAATATGATTGGGTTTCGTAGTTTATAGTTAAAAAGACATTATCATTCTTCAAATCATCTATGTATATTGTGTATGAAGCGCTCACCTTACAATAACTTTAGACAGTTCACCGCTATTTGTATGGATAAGTTTTAAAAAAACCTCGTTATGTGAAACTTAAACAATAATTTTCATTACACTGTGACAACTGGATATTTGAACAATTTTATTAACAATAATTTATTCCATATTTGACAGATTTACCCACACCCTTACACTTTACACTTTTCAAGAATATAAGATGACTCGTAGATGTCGTCGTAGAAAAAGATTACGCGCGGTACGCCACGTTCGGAGCTCGGACTATTTGCATAATCTTTATCACAGACAAGTTTTACGCTCATATGTTGACGCCTTGTATATCTGTTTTATGTAAATTGTGTACATGCAAATAGTCCGAGCTCCAAACGTGGCGTACCGCGTGTCATCTTTTTCTTAAATTGTTTTTTAATATTGCACAATCGTTTTTTTTTAAAGAAATAGTACGAAAACTACTGAAATTCGTTGTAAGATAAAAATAGATTCGATGTTTTGTAACATAAGGTTAAAACATTAACAATGTCTTAAATCAATCTAGGAAAAGAATGTTTTTCGTCGATCATTTTTCAATAATCTACTAAGTTAAAAGTTTAACATACACACGTAACACGAAAATATCGGATTAAAAGTTTTTACTTAAAATATAACGTAATCATTTCAATATGGTATAAAAAACATTTTTTTTTATTTGTTGAAACATTATTTGTTGAGACAGTATACAATTCTGAACGACTAAACCTTCGACAGAGGTAAACATTACAACCTTTGCTCCACTTTATTGTTTGTATATTTAACGTATAAGTAGGTCTAACACAAAACTGTTATTTTTATTTTAGAGCACATTATTCGCCATTAAACTGTCTTCAGTTTGGTGAAAAAAATGCATACCTACCGCTTAAGTTTCTCTTGAATAAATAAATAATAAATTATAGCGGTGACTGTCCGATAACAGAAAAACTTAATAAATAGCTCAACAAAATCACTCACAGTCGAGCAGAGACTTAAAAGTACACTTATTTCTCTATTCTCATTTAAAACTATACATTACTATTTATGCAACATTAAAAACAATCCAATAAAAAGGGGGATAAAAAAAATCACGCCCCGCTTTTTTCATGTTTTTGTAACTTTTTTTGGGGAACCTTAAATAGATCACATCACTATGATATAAATATATAAAGTCGCGTAGGATCAAGATTTAATCAATAAATAGGGGAAGGTAAAATCACTAACACGTTCTGGTCATTTTGTTTCACTTTTGACGGCGATAGCTCGATCAAGCTCAAACAGTTTACATGCGTTTGACAGGTGCAAATGTAATATCACATGTAATGTCACTTCAAATCATATTTGAATCACTACTTTATTTCACTAAGACAGCTACTCTGACATGACATTGCTCGCAAATGTTTTTAAAACCACGTTGGTAGCAAACTTGAGCCGTCGTTTAAAAAATTCAAGAAATTACAAGAAAAATTTAAAGATTAGCAGAATTTTCGTCACAAAAAGATTTTTTTTGTATATTTAATTTTAATACCTGTTTAAATATTCTCCAATATTTTAGACGTTCGCTTTTAGGGAAAATAAGCAGCATATTTCAGGAAAAAAAAAATACAGTAAAAGAGCAGCATTTTTTTCAATATTTTCTTGTGTGACGTGACTGTGATATTACAATCGTAACCCTAACATACCTAGGCGCGGTCTGCCTTGCCCATTCTACCGACCTAACCAAACATAACTTCCTAATCTAGCTGTGACAACACTTATGGACGGTCGAAAAAAGGGGGGGCAGAAATAGGGGAACAAAAAATGGTAATTTTTTCCAAATATTTCGGAAAAATATACTCATTCTACTAACTAATCATGAATAAAACCAACCATGAATTTTATTATTTGGGCATTCGTAAATTAATATGCCAATTTCGGAGATTTGAGTACACTTTTAAATAAGGATATATTAAGTAAAATGAGTTTAATACTTCCAAATCTGGGAAAAAATAAACATTTTTATAAACTCCCCGATAAAGTAAACATTATACAAATAGATTCAGAGACATCTCGAAACAACACAGAAAAATTAAAGATGGCTGACCTTTCAACTATACGTGTATGACACGTATAATGGATTCAATGGGGATATGTGTCAAATCCATACCCCATACATAAAAAAGTCTACAATCTTGTAGGTCTTAAAACAAAAAAAATTTTTGAATTTAACATATTTTTCATTAATGCAGAGCTTTCATTATTTTCATTAAGACTACGAAGTAAAAAGCTTTGACATGTTGAAAGGTCCAACCGTAAAAATGGTCTAGCGGTTAAAAAATGAAAAACTACGACATCTATTGCGCATTATTGCTGAGTTTATTGCGATATTCATAGAAATCGACACAACTACTCTACTCAAACTACACACATACATGCTTAAATAAAATAAAAAAATAGTTTATCCACACCAATATCATAAATCCTCTATTCCGCGTTCGGAAACCGTATGTAATTACCACCGTTATTGCAACCAGTGAAGTAACATCACTGCATTATCTGTGACAGTGTGGTAAATGAAAATCTGCCCTCCTCTCCGACCGCCGGCACAATCGAGTTGGTCATGGCGGTGCAATGGCGGTCATTCTAATGGTTTCCGAACACGGCATTTAGGATTTATAATATGCGTGTAGATAAATCAGTGTATGCAACTGTACGTAATTAGGCCTTAAAACACTCGTGTGAAAACCACACTCGTATTTTAAGGACCTTTATTACGTAACAGTTACATAAACTACTATTAAAGGGCTGCCACTAATACTTCGCGTTAGCACGTCTATTTTCATTAAAATAGAGACTACAGCATTCGATCTATACATATTGATCTGAAAATGATAATATTATTTTTAACGCATATTGCTCGCACCAATGTATATTTAAGCACAAGCGTGCAATGTAATTACAATCAAGTCGAAGTCAATTTGTAATGATCGAATGTCGCTTCAGTTGAGAGTTATAAAAAATTGAACTAATTCCTTCGAGCCTTACTTTTTCTTGACACAACTTTTTTATTAGCGCAAGTCTTTAAGGCTCGGTTTGGCTTTGGATTTGAGTAAACCTATGAAAACTTATTGTTGATACAAAAGGTTTCATGAGACTGGATATTAAGCCTTATTTCATGTAGATTTGGTTTTATTTTAATATATATTAGCGTAAAAGAACTGCCTATTATTACGTACGTACGTTGCGATGCATTAGTGTACAGTCGAGGTCAAAAATATGTTTACACTTTTGCACCCTATTACAAAGGAATAAGGTGCAAAAGTGTAAACATATCTTTGACCTCGACTGTACAAACAGCCCAAGTAACATAAAAAAACAGTGCCACTAGAAGTTTTTTTTAAATTTAGACATTTCATGTCATCAAAGCATTAAAACGGCAAAATCTGACTTTTTAGTCAAACACAATACTTAATACTTCTGACACATACTTTATCTATTAGTAAAATACACAACATGTATCTCACTATTTTGGCAACCCTGGCGAAAGCCGTAGGGCTGTCGCACACAGAGGAACGTGGTACCTCTGTCAATAGTGCGAGAGCCGGCGAAAAACAGCTAGGACTTCTTGCACATTCAATTTAAAATTAAACGAAATGAACCGTTGATTCAACGTATTATTTTTAAATGGAAAACACTTTTTACTGGTGCGTTTATGTGTTTTCACTTTAAAAAGAGCATAAAACAAAAAGGTTACATACATTTTTGGTGCCATATTCATGCGCTTAATTTACATACCAATATAATATGGCTGGTTGTAATGTACATTTCGCTTTTTATAGAAATAAGAGTAAGTTATATAATATGTTGTTCGTTTACACTAGTATTTAGCGACAATATGCCGTTATTCTGTTTAAAAAAAAAAAAGATTTTTTTATTTTATAGAAATAAAATTATATTGTATTATAGCTATTTTTCGCCACACTGCTGCCTCTTATTTTGATTGGAACAACCTTCTTGGAAGATACTTTCAGTCCATACTTGATATCGATTTTTATTTTGAATATGTTAATTACATTAAAATATTGCTAACGGATAGCGCAGACCGGTGAAATCACCTTACACGTTTCAAAAAATATGTTTTTTGTGTACAAAACAACGAAAAATCTAAACACCGACTAGCTTGTCTAGAAATCAAGACTAACAGACAAATACTACTACACCTCTATACCTATCGCGGCTCCTGGACTATTTCTATCAACTAATGCTTCAGGCTCCTGTTAGTAACATATATGTAATTACTTATTAAAATATTTTTGATAGTTATATTATATAAATACGATTACGTTTACACATATTTAAAATAGATTTTAGAACTTAGAAGAAGTTAGAACTTTCAAATTTACGACTCTCATTTTTTTCAATAGTAATTTATATTTTATTTTAAATGTTCCAAATTTATGTTCATTTATTCATAGACTGTATTATTTTTTTGTCCGCCTCTATAAATTTTACTGAGATAACAGTCTCCAATCTTCAAAAAAGATAGTCTAACAGACAACTTAGTTTTTGCCGGCTAGTTGATCTAAATATTCCAGAAGGCGCCTTAAGCGGGCACTCTTGGAGTCCCCGATTGCGTAATTGGTGTTTTTGTAGACGGATCAGCCCGAAGTAAAACAAGTTTTGGCACCGAGGGCGCGGGGACGCCGGCTCCTAGACTATAATACACACTATAATTTTTGTGTTTAATGATTTATTCATATATTTAGAGATTGGGTTATAATTGCACTATTCGCAGTTATAGTCTCTCTAAACTCTAACTTTTCAGGCATGTTAAGCTTATTTTAAGCAAGGTTCATCTTATAAATCTTTTTGTATTGAAATCTTATGGAATTTAATTGATATAGAATTTATAATGACGTTGTTTTTTAACTTTTTAAACCCTTTTCTTTCAATTATCTCCATTTAAATTGCTAATATAATGTTGACTCAAATCTTGTGGGTAATATTTAATCAACTTCCCGCCTGATTGAGCTTTATAAATACTTATAGGTTTTATTACATAATTTATATGTGTTTGAGTAATTTGTCTTAGTTTGAAGGGGTTTTGAAGTGTTTATTTTTATAGATAGACTTAAGTGTAATCAATTAATTTTGTATTAAGCAGAACGTCTGCTAACGATACCACAATGCTTAGAAAAAGTGGAAAAGTAGAAAAATCCACTGCCTCAGGCGAGACTCGAACTCGCGACTCTGGGATACATGCCCATCGCTCTGACCAACTAATTCTGACTAATTGTAGTATGGGGTAGCGCATTGTTATCGGTGAATTCTCAATACAACTTGGGACTCCGATGGCCGGTTCAGAAGTGTAAGACTTCTTCGGCAGATGTCGCTAGGCGTCCCCCTAAGACGCATATGGGATATAGTGGAGAAATTCGCAGCCATCAGGTGTGTCTCAGTAGCTCAGTTGGTCAGAGCGATGGGCATGTATCCCAGAGTCGCGAGTTCGAGTCTCGCCTGAGGCAGTAGATTTTTCTACTTTTCCATTTTTTCTAAGCATTAAGTGTAATCTTTGAATAGTAGTAAATATTACCTTAACCACGTAAGATATGACACAATAATGAGAGCAACGATACGCCTCTGGTTAGTTTGCTATAATATGCTTATTTCAAGATCTGGACACCTGGCAGCTGTGAAGTGGTGGAGGTCAAATAAGTGGTTACACTTCAAGAAAACGAATCCGAGTTTCAAGACTTCAAGAAAACGAGTCCGATCTGGGTTTGATGCAATATTATGAGTAATTATATAGGTAAATAATTAGATTATATCATTGCGAAAATTGTTGGGGGAAAGTAGTGACAAACGAGATCTAATGTTAAAGGCCCTGTCCTTTATAACTAAGACAACTTCGGCAGTTTTTACCCATTTTGGTATTACTATATTCCAATTCAAAAATTTTGCTAGTATGTCACTCGGACCTCCACCCATTAAAAGCTGCCCGATTCCCCGATCTAGCAATAACGATATTACAGCAATCTAACCAGACGGGTTTTGTTGCTCTCATTATTGTGTCATATCTGACGTGCCCAGATCTTAGTCCACTAGTTTTTGTAGCATAAATAAGGCATAGACTCATCGATGCTTGTTGCATCAAACTGATATAAATATGTTTCCAACTTTTCAGTAGTTCCTTGATGTACAAGATCGTTTTGATATTATTATTTAAATGGAGGAAAACATATGTTTGTACTTTACGTTTTAATTGTATATTTTTTTGCATTTTAAACATATATTACGTTTCGTTTATTAAAACATTTTTGATATCTATTTTGTAGCTTACTTAGTAGCCTATTTTTATACCACGACGGTGGCAAACAAGCATACGGGCCTGATGGTGAGCAGTTACCGTAGCCTATGGACGCCTGCAACCCCAGAAGATTCACATGCGCGTTGCCTACCCTTTAAGAACATATACACTCCTTTTTCGAAGAATCTCATACTGTAGCCCGCTGAGGAAACCTCGGCAGGGGGTATTTGTTCTTGCTTTCAAGATACCTAGATCATATTTTTAAAAATGTGTGCTCTTCGTGTATATATTTATGAGCAGACGCCCCCACGCTGCACAGACGGCGAAGATATAAGGCATCTCGTAGTGAAGAACAAAAACAATAGGATTACTCTAATAACTATCATATGCCGATCTACCGTTAATTATATATATGTCTTGGTTATAAAATATTTGGTGTTATCGTGGGATCTTAAAGAATACCTTAATTATGGAATGGATCAAACGAAATAACATACAAAAACTGAACGGTACACAAAATTTGAATAGCCTATCTATTCTATAAGATATAATATTTTAAGTTTTGCACATTGTATATATAATATACTTTAATATATGTAATTTCACCTAGCTAACGCATTCACCATTTTATAATGGCTCATAGTGATTATAGCTTATTCTATCTTAGCATAGCTTAGGTTTAGCATTAGCGTATATATAATATATATGTATAGTGAAGGAAGTATATAGCAACAAGAAAAGGCAACGATCTGCATTTTCAGGGGAGTTAAAATATGCATTTATCACCAAAATAATTTTTCAATTAATATCCATACATGTTCTCTGTACTAACATATATGATATAGAAACTAATTAAAATAAACACTGTTTGACACAGTGGGTAATTAGAAAAAAAAAAAGAATATGCATTTTTTTATTTCCCCATTTGCAGTCGGAAATGCTGAGTCTTATGTTTATGGGTACATGCACTACTCTAATCCAAGCAAATATATCCTTAAATGTATACCTAATCTCATAATATATGTTGACTATATCTAAATTTTCTATCTAGTGGTTTCTTACTTTGATATCATAGCCTTACACTTACATAATACTATAGCAAAGACACTCTAAGAAAATAATCGCGTCATAAACCATATAATTTTAACCCTCGATGTCTGTAAATAAAATAGATTTTTGCTTTGACGCAGACTAGAATAATAATAGTTTGCAAATTGAAATATATTTTTAAAGATTAAATACTGTAGTATTACGTAACGCGCTTGAGGTCGTACCTCTAACCGGCGAGCGTATGACCCTCGCTTCGCTCGGTTTCCATTCGATTGACTGGATGACACAATTGACTCAACGATTCGACCCTTATCTTAAATGAACTATATATAATAATATATAAATATTTTACTAGCGATATGTCTCTCAAGTTTCGACTAATGCCCAACAAAAAGCTAATAGATGAACAAAAATTAACTACACTCAATAAAACAATAACTCTCAATATAATATATAAAATACACCATTTACAAAATATTAATATCGAATTTTTTGGTAGTGTGGATAGACACAGTACCTCCAAAAAGTTTCAAAAAAGACGATGTGGGACCGCTGGCTGTACTATGCGTCTTGCGGCTTGTCGCCACACACAAGCAACATGCGGGCGACACGCGAGCGACGCGCGGGCGACAAGCGACACGACAGCGACAGTCCAGCGCGCGGCCGAAACGAACGAACATTACCTACAACGACGATTACATGCTCTTAAATCTAAACAATAAATATTTTTTCTTTCTTAACCACCTACTCAATAAATAAATCTTATATTTTTCACTAAGTTTTTTCGGTATTCCCTCGAACTTTTAAGTGTATCCGTTTAAGTATAGACACAACCATGTTTAAGTAAGTAAGTAAGCCGCGGCCGTGTTTGTTTGGCAAGATCCGGACTAGAAGGAGTGGGCGTGCCGCATGCTACATCCCACATGCCACTGGCGCATGCCACAATGACGCATGCCACACTAGTGCGGAGCCATGGTCCTCTGTTGACGCACTCAATGTTGAGCTTCACGCTCAATAGAAACGCTGTATCGACGAGACGCTGTAAGCAGCGTTCGGCGTCAAATACCAAAACAATACTCGTTGGTAACCATCAAAGGCGTGCGTATCAAATAAGGATTTCCAGAATATCGCTATGACAACATGATTCTAACGTTACGATCTTTATGATGTTAATAAACACGTAAATTAAGAAAACCTTAATTGTGTTGATTTTACGTACAACGCTTCGTGTTAAAACGCACGCGTTTTTTAAGTCGCACGAACAATTGCAACGATTAGTCGCACTAGCGGGACGCATGCGGCACGCCGCAGCCTTACGGAATATAAAATGTTTTATAAAACCTCTCACTCGGCTGCAATCTAGTCTTCTACATTCCTACTAAACATTTTTCCAAAAATCTACTTTTTTCCTCTAACTTACTCTATACTTGTGCCTTTTATGCCTTCGTAAATCCTCAAAAAACCATCCGCAACCATTTTGTGCCCGCGTGGTTCAATACCTAACTTAACCTACGCTTATTATATGAATATCTATATATCTTTAAAATTATTTCTTATACGCATTCTGTAGATATAATCATAAGCATATAGAAACCAAATCTTCGATATAAGTGACTCACATTTCCTTTTCGACCCGTTTGGGATATTCTAATGGCTTTAAGCCTTTAAAACGCCAACTTTAAAATGAATGAAGCTCACCCACAGTTAAAACCAGATTTCTTATGCTAAATCGACTATCCGACCAGTATTTAACCGAGGTTAGATAATCATCAACGTAGATAAACTATACCGTTCGCTTTTGTTCAAGTGATAAATAAAACCATACGACCGCGACATTGCTCGCCCATATAACCATATGGCTGCGAAAGTGCTCGCTACCACTGGTCGGACACGTCTAGAAAAGAACTGAAGGGGTAGTGGGGGGCTCGAAGTGGGTATTTAAATGCAGTCGGCGCGGCAGCAGCAATCCCGCCGCCCTCACACCAACAGGCTTGGCGCGAGCCACTCATCCTCACTGATCTGGAAAAATGACACTTGATTATTTACTAAAAAAAAACATTAAGAAAGTACGGGAAGCTATTAATTACAATGCATTGTAGCTACTCCTAGATGTAGAAACTTTGGATTAATCGTAAGCACGTCATACTTGACAACGCTTATCTTATAAGATATACCTATATAAGTAAGTTATGGCGCGGCTTCCCTTTTAGTTCAACTATTTTATACATAGATAATAATATGTTTGCGTAATAGCTGAATTATGTTTTTGAGCCACTTACTATAACTACGAGTATTTCAGTTGGTCAGATATCGAATAGATAGCTACCTACTTATTGGTACTGCCAAGTTTTTGCACGATTCCGAGTTTTCTCCCAAATTAGAAGGTGTTCAGCACGTCTTTCGTGTTCAGGTAGCCGAGTTAAAGGTTACATATTTAAATTAAAACTTCCCAACACTACATAATGGTGGCTTTTTGTGAAGCTTTTTTGTTTTAAAATAATAACAACTGTCAAAATAACAATAGAGATATACAGCAAATTGGATACAAATATCCATTACATTGAAAAAAAAATACTGTGAATGACTAGCAGCCACCATGGGTTTCAAACCCACGATCTCCGGATTACCGGCCGAAAGCGCTACCAATTACACCAGACTGCCATCCATCCTTCACAGCGAATTTCGTTATTGCAACCGTGACATGAACATTGCAAACCGAGATAAAACGCAAGTTTCAGAACTCACCGGCTGCACCTGAAAGTGCTGCACCGGGTAGTGCAGCACTTGCGGCGGCTGCGACATAGCGGCGACTCCGCCGACCCCGCCGACCCCGCCGACGCCGCCGACGCCGCCGACGCCGCCAACTCCGCCGACGCCGCCGCCGAGAGCCCACGGCAGTTGCACTCCTCCCATCCTGATTCAAAACACGTCAGTATAATATTGTTTGCCAGTACACTAAAGAATTGGAAAGTGAGCGCTTAGTTAAAATACGTGGCAAGGTGTCACGCCATTTCGAATAATCGGTGAATATACATAGAAAAACCGGCCAAGTGCGTGTCGGACCACGCATAGGAGGGTTCCGTACCTTCAATTGAATAATAACCAAACTAATATCAAAAGGTCGTATCTGATGTCTATGGTTTTTTGGAGGTAACTCAAAAATGGCTAAACCGATAATGTTCAAACCAATTTTCGTAGAAAGTATATGATAAGGCGCATATCCTCATTTTTTTTTCATATTTTTTGGACTTACGGTTCAAAAGTTACAGGGTAGGGGGACACAATTTTTCTGACTTTCGAAGGGATTATTTCAGAAAATATTCTTTTAATCACAAAATAATCAGAGAAACCCCAATATTATTTTTAAAGACCTATCGATTGATGTGTCACATGTTGATATTTGGTTAATTTTTTTTTAAATTTAGTTACATGTATGCGCCCCCCCGAAACATTTTTTTTTTCAAATTTAAATACATAAATAAGTAGCGGCATACAAAATACACCTTATGAGCAAATTTTATTCAGATACGTCGTATAGTTTCCGAGTAAAATGGCTGTGACATACGGACGTACAGACAGACAGACAGACATGACGAATCCATAAGGTTTCCGTTTTTTGCGATTTGGCTACGGAACCCTAAAATTAGGGATAGAGGATGCGACCCCCTGTCAGGATCCTAACTGGTCCAGCAAATTTCACTGGCCAGTTTCAGGTTTCAGTGTTTAAGTAGGTAGTGTTGAATAATCTGATTTAAACAATACATAGAAAAAAAAATTGTAAAAGCAACAATGATCCCTACGAATTGGGAACCTCCTCCTTCGTAATCTTAAAAATTGTTGAAATAGGGGTCGCTCTGAGCGTTGTACCATCAGGTTCAAAATTGCATGGTCAATTTATCAATGAATTCATTCATAAATTGGCCATGCAATTCTGAACCCGATAGTATACTCGACCGTTGTTTTAACCAATGTGTTGTGGTTGATCTCGTCTAGCGTAAGGATCGTCGCAACCTTAAAATATTAATACAACATTTAAATTACATAATTTCACTTACTGAGCGGCTCTGTTGATCGATCCGTACATGAAAATTTTATAAAATGGAATTATTTCGCAGCAGAGATAGTAATGTAACATCTGTGACGGCGTTGTAAAAGTGTATGAAAGTTCATTACTACATCGGTATATCGGTAACGTAACGAAAATCCAGCCCTCCTCCCCGACCGCCCGCACAATCGAGTTGGCCATGGTGGCGGTGCAATGGCGGTCACTTTAATGGTTCCCGAACACGTCATTTAGTATTTACAATTATGTGAAAAATGAAAATGAAAATGAAAAATGATTTATTTGGGAATCTTGAGTACAGCTTTTTACATGGATTTGCATTTAAAATCTTTAGGAGTTGGCCTAATTGTTGTTGTAAGATAAGCCTAGGATTAGTGTCCTGAGCCCTAAACTAGGTAAACCTGTCTTATAGGGAACAGGGAATAAACCGCCGCTACTTCTACAATCACAGCAAAAATTATTGTTAGCATACAAATGTCTGAGGAGAAGGTAAGAACCCAGTTATATATCTATAAGTAACATGAATATTATTTATAAATGGAAAACAAACTTCATAGTTTAAAGAGGAAGTCTTAGTTACGGTAAACTATGATTTAGTACAAATATCTAACATTTAAAACAGTTTAATTATATCCTTATCATTAAGTAATATTGAGCAATAGCAGAATTAATTAACGTTAAATTATAGCTAGAATAGTATCAACTACATGTATGTACCTTTATATTTCAACTAATTATATAAGGGTGTTTATATATATATATATATATATGTATATATATCTATCTACACACACACACACACACATATGTATGTATGTATGTGTGCGTGTGTGTGTGTGTGTGTGTGTGTGTGTGTGTGTGTCTGTGTGTGTGTGTACTGACTGTTGATAACAAATAGATGGACAATCAAGCATCAGCCCCAACATTTTACATAGTTATCTAATCCTTGTATCTAATTTCAAAATTTCAGATGTTGCCTAGCAACGCAGGAAACAAGGAAATTTGTTTTCCTCTTACTTTATAAATTATGTAAATTTTATTTATCAGACTCCCGACCTATGAGTATTAATTTTTATTCACAATAGACAACTCGCAGCCACCTACACCGCTCTGCGACAGAGAGCGGAGCCCCGGCCTACTTACACCTGGCGTAAAGGACTGTTTTGACAGTTGTCAAAATACAAAAGGCGTAATATTTGTTATTTTATCAAGAAATTGTGCCATCTAATAATGAAAAACGTAGTGCAGTGCTCATATAATGTTTTTACATAAGTTCATTTACTGCATCCGTGTTCTTCTCTGTATTCACATAAGCTTCCTGCCCCAAGTGTCTTCTAGTGCGTGGTGAATTTATGCTACTTCAATATCTTAGTCTATATTTTTCTTTTTTATCCCTATGTAGTCGTTGTTCTTGTTAGGTACTTTAATTTTCTTACTTCTTATACCTATTTGTCTACATTAATTTAACTAATCTAGCATTTATATTAAGTATTTTATGCCTTCTCAGCCCAATGTAAACCCGGCGGAGGTGCTGTATTGTCTAACTTGCGGCGACAACAAACAATACAAAGGACAGAGGGGACTCGCTATCCATACCGCTCGCCGCCATGGCGTTCGTATGGTTATTGACCCCCCACCGCCCAGCGCTTCCCAGCCATTACCATCTGTCGTGGACGATACAGCAGCTCCCGCGAGCCCTACAGCAACACTTGCAGAAAGGCTAGGGCTGTTAAAGGCAAATCATCATATTATAAAAAGAATACCTCGCGGTGCGCGCACATCTGTCGCTTCCTGCCTCTCGGAGTGCGTGTCAAGGGTCGTCATGGAAAATACCCCTCAAGCATGGGAGAGCTTACTCACATTCCCCTACAAAGTCTTACACGCAGACAAATCTAATAAAGCCTCGCTTACGTCACAAATTAAACAAAATACGCTTCAAGCACATAATTTATCAATCTTTCCTCGAAATCATCAACATACCATTACAAATAAGCCAAAAAATACTTTAAATTCTAAAATAAGAACAATAGAAAGTAAGCTTTCCGAAGGGGATGTTAGTGGTGCTGCCAGGCTTTTATTTTCCCGTGACGATCTTGCTGCATACTCCGCTGAGACCCACGCCGCTTTGAGAGAAAAACACCCTGTTCCTTCAGCCTCCTCTGTATTACCAGATCCCCCCACTCCTGATGAACCTAGAGTTGTGGTGTCCGAGGATGCAGTCCAGCTAGCCATAACATCCTTCCCCAACGGGTCCGCTGGTGGGCTGGACGGACTCTCTCCCCAGCATCTTAAGGACCTCACCTCCACGTCTTTAGGTGAGCAGAAGGCTACTTTGCTAAAGCAACTGACAAGCTTGATTAACTTAATGCTGTCAGGACAAGTGAACGCTGAGATTGTTCCGGTCCTGTACGGCGCCAATCTCATTGCTTTAGCAAAGAAAGACGGTGGAATTCGTCCAATTGCCGTGGGCTGCACTCTTAGACGCCTTGCGTCTAAACTCTGTTGCCGTCAATTCAGCGAGAGGCTTTCTAAAGGTTTCAAGCCCCGACAGTTGGGGTTTGGTGTCAAAGGCGGCTGTGAGGCCGCAGTACATGCTGCGCGCACCTTCCTGAGTCGTCCAGACTATGAAGTTTTTGTAAAGATCGATGTAAAAAACGCATTCAATTCGGTGGATCGCGGCGCTCTGTTAGCCGAGGCCAAAAAAGAGCTGCCGGATCTCTACAGCTACTTATGGCAGTGCTACGGAGCGCCATCAAAATTAGTTTTTCGGGATAAAATCATTTCGTCGTGCGTGGGCTGCCAACAGGGAGATCCGCTTGGTCCGGCAATTTTTAGTTTAGCAATTCAGCCAATAATCTCGTCTCTAAATTCAAAATTTAATTTATGGTATTTAGACGATGGTTCACTGGGAGGTGATGCATCTACTGTTTTGCAGGATTTGCAGACAGTCATCCAAAAATTTTCGGAAATCGGCCTTCTTTTAAACTTTTCAAAATGTGAAATTTTTATTCCAAATCACATTTCACAAGATAAAAAAACTGACATACTTACAAATTTTAACACCATACTGCCCGACGTTTCCGTACTTTCAAATTCATCCCTCACTCTTTTAGGCTCACCCATTTTCGAAGAATCTATTAACCCTGTGATCAACTGTAAATTAAACTTATTCAACAATACATCCGACCTTCTTTATCAAATCAATCCTCATATGGCCCTTTTTATTATACGTTTTTGTCTATTTACTCCTAAATTTATGTATCTATTACGGAGCTGCCCAATTTGGAAATTTTCGACCATTTTGTCATCCATTGATACCTCCCTTCAGACAACACTGTCAAAAATTCTAAATATTAATTTTGACTTCAGAACCTGGTCCCAAGCGGTTCTCCCTATAAGGTTCGGGGGGCTGGGTATTCGAACCTCGGCTAGCGTAGCCCTGCCTGCTTTCCTGTCCTCTGCTTATTGCTCGCTATCTCTTGTCGGCATCATTCTAAACCATACTCAGATAGTCGACGATGAGGTGGCGACTCTAAGGGAGGCGAGGGAAGCGTGGTGCGGCTCGTGCCCTGGATCGGATATCCCGGCCACCCGACATGTTCAAAAAGCGTGGGATGCCCCTCGCCTCAAGACAGTTCACGCATCACTCATCGATAATAGTCAGGACGACTCGGAACGTGCCCGCCTTCTGGCGGTATCAGTTCCAGAAGCAGGTCACTGGCTGCATGCACTCCCATCACGTCAAATAGGCACCGTTCTGGATCCAAGCTGTTTAAGGATAGCAATATGCTTGAGGCTTGGGTCCAGAATTTGCGTCCCCCACACCTGCATCTGTGGAAAGAGCGTCGATCAGCTTGGGCGACACGGTCTTTCATGCATCAAAAGCGCTGGCCGGCTATACCGTCACGGCACTATCAACGATTTGATCCGTCGCTCGCTTGCCACTGCCTCAATACCAGCCATCCTAGAGCCTACTGGTTTGGCAAGAGATGACGGCAAGCGCCCCGACGGAGCTACGTTGGTGCCGTGGAGGCTAGGTAGAGCCTTGATATGGGACGCTACTTGTGTCGATACGTTCGCCCAGTCTCATATCCAGGCAACCCGCTCGCAGGCCGGCGCTGCGGCTGATCAGGCTCAGTTTCTCAAGCGCCGCAAATACTCGTCTTTACTTAAAGACTATGAGTTTGCGGCGCTTGCGATAGAAACTTTGGGCCCCTGGTCAGCCGACATGAAGAAGTTTATGGGGGCCCTGTCGCCGAAGTTGATTGACACCTCGGGAGACCGTCGTGCTGGCAGTTACCTCTCGCAACGAATTTCTATCGCAGTTCAGAGAGGTAACGCCGCCAGTGTGATGGGGACCATGCCGCAAGGCGACCTATTAGACGGGGTTTTCTTTCTATAATAGTATTTAGTTTCGAGATAGTTTTAAGTTTAATATAGAGTTTTAGTTTTTTAAAGAGTTGTAATTTATTTTTAAAATATAGAGACATATTCGTTAGATTTCAAATAGTTTTTCAGTTTGTGCATAGGTTAGAGTCATAGCCCATTTTCTAACACTTACTATTAAGTTGTACTTGTTACAATTTCTGATATCCAAATATTCATGTGTGTACATAAACCAGTGTATGCAACTGCAATAATTCTGCACTGACTATGCATCGGCAAAGGAGGATGGGCAGATTTGTATGGACTGGCCTAGACACCAATAATGACAAGTCATATATCATTGGAAAGGTTTTTTCACTATCTACAACTTTTTGTATGGCGGAAAATTTCGAATCGCTGTGTGATAACTGTGATAAGTGAACCAGAATGAAACGAAATTACATGAAAACGCTTTAAAAACAAAAACATGACACATAATCAGTTATAAAACCTTCATAATCTGTAGAGCGATACAAGAACTTAGTATCAAAAAACCTACATAGTAACGTTTCAGCTCAAACTACTTTTATGCCTCGTTAACTTTTTTGACACAAAAATTTTGGGCTACCTGTCATAGTAAAAGTTTTAGAACAAGCTGTCCAGTGACATATCGCTTGACCTTATTGGTCATATAAGCCAATTTGCCCACCCTCCTTTGAAACTGCCAGTATAAACGTCAGTTTCTAATATTTTGCCGTTAAGGTTGCGTTTCCACCAGAGATGAGCGAAGATGCGTTGCAAGGAATGTGTTAATAATCAATCCTAGAGGTGCGCTATGCGAGGATAGGTAAATCAAGTGATTTTATTGTTTTTTAACAAACACATTCCTCGCAATGCATCCTCGCAACGTATCATAGTTGGAGGAAACGCAACCTAAAGGATGATTCACGCTGTAACCATGGGATCAATGTTACTCTGCGTTTGTAGGAAACACCTTAGACAACCCTACACGTGATCCCTGGGTGGTGCTAAAAGTGTAACAAACTTGGCAGCTGCAGATGGTCCAGGTCCAGATGGGACATCTGGACCTCGCAGCACTCACTGGATTGTCTTCATCATCTGCTTTCCTGCTATAACTATCCCATGGAAGAAATGCCTATCTATATCCAGTGACATGTAGCCATACGATAAATAAATACGCTGTAACCTTCCGCGTTCTACACGACACTTCCGATACTCCATTTTGTATAGAGCGTGTCACGTGATCCTCGGAGGTCACGTGATGTTATATATACACAATGTAGTGTGAATCATTCTAAATGCTGGATCTCCACACTGACATACGAAGTAAGTAGGCGCATAGTCAGCTTGGCCCGACTTTAATGTACTAAATCATAACTTAAGTTTATATTAAACTCCAGCATTAAGGATGATTTTATTCCTGTTTGAATTTGATTTTTTGTAACTAGCTTTAATTGCTAACTGTACTTTTCATTGAACAATCCATAACTGCCATCTAACTGCTCACTAAGATAAATGCAAAAAGCCCAAATATGAAGGGGTAATGTTGAGTAGTTCCTATTCACCACCTTTCAGCACCAGGTCATTATAATATTGCATTATCACGTATGATCGGACACCGGTAGCAATTTTATTATAGGACGAAAGTATAACATGGATATGACTTAAATTACATTTTGTGTATAATTTAATTAATTTATGCATTATAAATATGCATGTATTGTTTTATGTAAGTATTTACTTCAATTGGGTACTTTCCTGGGTAAAAAAATATAATTATATTTAGTCCGTCAGTTATATATATTTTTTTAGGAAAGTAGCCAATTATAAAAGTGAGCTATCGCTTTACAACTTCCACCACTCATGTCTGTTGATGTAGAGAGGTCATGCTCATTATTTAAGTTGATTGTCAATGTTAAATCCAATTGATTCAAAATATCAAACATACAAATATTTTGGTAATTTCCTATAATAATAAAATTATTGTTTTATTTTTAACTAGCTTTTGCCCGCGGCTTCGCTCGCGTTAAATTCGGGGTAACACGGTTCCCCTTTACTGATTTAAAACACAGAAGAGAACTCTGAACAGAATAAACCGCACACCAATAATAATAATAATAAGCTCGCAGGGCAGCTTGTGGCGAGCTGTCGGGGAGTGACGACCCCGCGGACCCGAGTGCTCCAGAGAGTCGATCAGGGTCGCCGTCTCCGGCGTGTCTTCGTCGGTCGGAGTGGACTCCAAGGGGACCCGCAGGACTCTCGGCTCTGGCTTGCCTTTATTGGCCGTCCAGAGAGGAGCCGTCAGAGCTATATGCTCGCAGGGTGGAAGTGAAATATGCATAAGTCGCGAGTTGGTACAGTGGCTGGGCTTCCTACAGTCACTGGCAGAAAGCGGTGTACACCTCTCCACACCCTGAGCCGCTCACACCGATGTTGCTCCTGGTCGTTTTTGCGACGGCAGTTTCAGGGGCCCATCTAGTTGGCGGCGAGTCACCGCCTGCCTCGATAACATGTTATAAAATTGTTATGGCAGGTGCCCGGACCTCTTTACAATAGCCTAATCTTTGACCAGCCAAACTTCAATACCATAGCCCTTTACTCTGTCCATTTTATTTACAATATCTACAACGCCTGCTGGAACCGGTTCACGGGTATCTATTAATGTACCCGTGAATGGGTTCTAGCAGGTGTATAACATAGCAAATTTCTCCAAGGGGCCTCTGCGTGTTGGATCTGTATCCCCACGCAAGCCTATCAAAAGACCGGGATATAAAGGCCCGTGATTCTCAAAGGAGATACAAATAATAATAATAATAGTCCGCATACCAATTTTTAGCTTTCTACCTTGAAAATTGCGTAATGCTCCATACAAACTTCCACCCCCCATTTTAGAAAGAGACAAAAAGTAGCCTATGTCACTCTCCATCCCTTCAACTATCTCCACTTAATAAATCACGTCAATTCGTCGCTCCGTTTTGCCGTGAAAGACGGACAAACAAACAAACACACACACTTTCCCATTTATAATATTATTAGTATATTAGTATTAGTAAGTATGGATATGGATGATATAGGCTTATACATATTCATTATTATGTTCAATGTCAAAGTGACATAAATTGCTACCTGTCAATGAATTTATCACGAAATATACATATGCATGCAAAATTTCAGGTCAACCGGGAAGTGGGTCAAATTTAACTTGTAAGATTTTATGACTAGGGTACAGGTGAAAACAAATAAAAGCTTACAACTGAAGAACAAATCAAATTATTTTAATAAATATTTTGATTTGTTTATTTTAAGTAGACACACTACTATATACATTATAAAGTAACAAATGTTGTGAACAGTTGTTGTTAAGTTACAAATTTAGACATAACTGTAAGAATGTTAACCTGTATTATATTAGTTTGTAATTTGTTAATGTTCCTATTTCAATAAAATAAAATAAAATAAATAAATAAACTTATACAGGATGTTTCCTGTAATAAGAGCAATAAATTAAAACGTAGATACGTACGACGACAGTTTTAGATAGTAATTAGTTTAATTACCATTAGTTAAGTTTTAAGTTTGTCTGTCCTTGTTTTGTGCTAATAAATGTCTTTTCTTTCTTTCTTTTTTCTTAGATTCTACTCCTCAAACAATGAAACGTTTGTTCTACAATTTAAAAAAAAATGACGTTTTTATATTGTCTCTTTTTCATACATACTAAATAGTATTTTCAATGTACGTTAAAATCTGTCTAATTGACATTGCTTGTCACTCTTGTCACCCAACAGAAATAATCAATATCGCAATACATTGCGTGTTCGAATAAACTTTAAAGTTAAATAAAAATCAAATACTAAGTTATTTTTAAAAGTCGCTGAACTAATATTGTCCAGTTTGAGGAGTAGAATCTACGGTTTAATTTATTGCCCCTATTACAGGAAACACCCGGTATAAAGTACAAGTTCAATATAATAATGCGTTCCGGGTGTTGATGGGGCTGCCGCGCTATTGCAGGGCCTCACAGATGTACGCCGGCACATGTAACCTGTTTTAAAGCGACAATGCACCTGCGAGTCGTATCGATAGTACGACGTGTGCGCGCCCCAACACCATCCTTACGATGATTGCGGACAGGATTGACTGTCCGTACATTATGCACTGTTATGGACTTTACAAGCCCAGTAACCGTGAACTAACATAGGTTTTAAGTTACATTGTAAAGAACTAACATTTTATGAGTCACAGGCTTGAAATAAACGTATTTAATTTAATTAATTTAATTTAAATGTCATATACATAGGAAAAAGTGAGGTTAAGGCGTCTACTGCGAATCCCAGCCCTGGGCACCGGAGGCCTAGCGGAGGACTTTTGCCTTTGTAAATATATGACATAAATCTTGAAGCAAATCAAATTATTTTGTTTAATATTTTTTGATGACTCTCATCAAACTACCCTTCAATCAAGTACATCCTTTCCAATAGAAAAAAGAATCATCGAAATGGGTTGGCGTGATATTGAGTTATTCGTCAAATTGTCGCGCACATACTTAATGGAAATTTAAGAGGTCTATAGTGGAACGCATAAAGTTTTCTTGACTATTTTCACTTAGCGTAACAACCATTGCCATAACACCGTTTGGCATAACTTTTGATTGTCCTAATGGTTACACGCATAACCTTGCATAACCTAAGAGTTTTCCGTCCTATTGGTTAAAATGTAATAAAATTCCCATGTCGAATCGATCCATACGCATAATCCAAAAAGCCTAAATATGAATATCCTGATACTTAAATGAAAGTGGCCGCTTTTACCCACCTAACCTTACCCACTTTTCAGGCAAGAGTTTGTTTCCGCGGGGGTCGGAGCTCTAACCTAACCTAACCCACTTTTCTGGCAACAGTTTGTTTCCGCGGGGGTCACAGTTCTAACCTAACCTTACCCACTTTTCTGGCGACAGGTTGTTTCCGCGGGAGTCGCACTCTAACCTAACCTAACCTAAGCCAATTTTCTGGCAACAATTTGTTTCCTAAACAGTTTATGTGAAACAAAATTCTACGAAATTTCTGTCTGCGAAAGAAGGGAAAACCTAGTAGGAAGACATGTTCCAATAAGGCACTAAGATGTTAAGATTTTCTAAATGAGTAGGAATATATGTTCGACTTAGTATCAATTATGCACTTTGAATTTAGATGAACTGAATTTTATTCTACTAATATTTGGGAAAAACATTTCATGCCTATAAACCGTTATTAAAATTGCTTTTTAGGCGATATTATGCGTTAGTATACTGATTTTTATACCAAGTAGTATTATGCCAATGGTGTTATGTCATGTGAAAATATGACTATCTATTTTATGCGAAAAGGAGGGCACCTAAATTTAAGACTCATTATCATCATCATCATCATCTTCAGCTTTCTCATGGATGCCGTTATCAGAACTCACAGACTACACATACTACTCATCATTAAGCTTTTACAAGGAGCACGCGGTCACCACACATCAGCGCAATTTTATTCGTTAATTCATACGATTCAAAGAGCACATCTCAATAGTATTCTACACCATTTTGTAGTATAACAATCCAGGTTAGTAGCTATAACTTGATTTTTGTCGATATTTTTAATTCACATGAGTAATAATCAAAAACGTTAACTCAAATGAAATATCGCTCTCATACTAAATTAGTACGGGAGCGCTGATGTGTGGTGACCTCGAGTTGTACTTATGATCTAGTATCTAGTGGTTGAGGTTATCTGTGTCAGAACTAGACCAAATTGAAATGGGACCACACGGGAAGAAACAGCTTTCAAATAAAAAAAGAATCATCAAAATACACTGATTACACCCGGTAAAGTACACCCAATCGAAAGTTCTGAGGTAACAAACATAAAAAATACAGTCGAATTGAGAACTTCCTCCTTTTTTGAAGTCGGTGAAAAAGCAACAACGATCCCGACGAATTTTATTGAGAACCTCCTACTTCGAAATCTTGAAAAAGGGGCAGAGAACAGACGCTCTGAGCGTTTTACACTCGACAGTTGCACGATGTTTTAACCAATGTGTTGTAGTTGATCTCGTCTAGCGTAAGGATCGTCGCAACACAAAAATATAAATACAACATTTGAAGGGTACACGGAAAGAATATGTCTAGTCACTTTTTTGTAAAATGGGATTTTTATGAAAATAGATGTCATATACTTCAGAAAAAGTGACCAAGCCCTCCGGTGTCCGAGGCCAGATTTGAACTGGCGTCTTCAGCTTTCGCGGCTGATTGCTGAGATTTTTATATCAAAATGTAAAGCTTGCAATGAACTATTAGTAAAAACTTCTGTTACAGATGTAAATTTTAACGTATATCCACTTCTTAACTCATAAAAACCGAATTACGAAAATACGAAAATAGTATGGTTAATTGAATCGTTCCAAATGTTAAAAGCGCTATAACTCAAAATTTTGTCGATGTGACTAGACATGTTCTTTCCGTGTAACCTTCATTTAAATTACATAATTTCACTTACTGAGCGGCTCTGATGATCGATCCGTACATGAAATTTTTATAAATAGGAATTATTTCGCAGCAGAGATAGTAATGCAACATCAGTATATTATTTGTGACAGGTGTTGTAAAAATGTATGAAAATTCATTACTACATCGGTATATCGGTAACGTAATGAAAATTCAGACCTCCTACCCGACCGCGGTTGCCCTCCTCCCCGACCGCCCGCACAATCGAGTTGGCCATGCCAGTGCAATGGCAGTCATTGTAATAACTAAATAGTATTTATAGTATATGTGTGTAGTTAAACCAGTGTATGCAACTGCAATAACTCTGCACTGACTATGCCGTGGCAAATTTTAAACTGCCAGCATAAACGTCAGTTTTTAACATTTTGCCGTTAAGGCTGCGTTTCCACCAGAGATGAGCGAGGATGCGTTGCAGGGAATGTGTTAAGAATCAACCCTAGAGGTGCGCTGTGCGAGGATAGGTCAATTATAGAAATAGAAAACATTTATGTAAACAGGAAAGCATAAAAATTAAATAACGATAGAAAAATAGCCACAAATTGCGCAATAATTTGGGTGCATTTTTTTTATTTTGTTATCATGAACGCTACCGTGATCGTTGGCAACATTTGACACTGTTGACAGCGTCAAGGATATTATATTCTCTTTGGTCACGTCACAGCGAGCAAAACATATCTCATACTAGCCAAAATAAAACAAAATAGTAGTTAAATTCTTGCTTTTAGAAGCAAAAACAACATGAACTAAGTAATTAAGTGATTCTATTGTTTTTGAACAAACACATTCCTCGCAACGCATCCTCGCTTATGTTTGGTGGAAACGCAGCCTAAAGAATGATTCATGCTGTAACCTTCCGCGTCCTAGAGGACACTTGCGACACTCCATCTTGTGATCCTCGGAGGTCACGTCATGTTCTCTATACAAGTGTCGGAGGTGTCGAGGACGCGGAACGCTACCTGAACGAAGGTTGGTAAAAAAATCGTAAGATCCTTGAAACGATTAAATCCACTAACACATTAACGGCGTCCTAGCCTAGTCAACGGCCTCCTAGCCTAGTCGGTAGTGACCCTGCCTATGAAGCAGGAGGTCCCGGGTTCGAATCCCCGTCAGGGCATTTATTTGTGTGTTTATCACGGATATTTGTTCCTGAGTTATGGATGTTTTCTATGTATTTAAGTATTTATCTATATCTATCTATTATATATATCGTCGCCTAGTAACCACAACACAAGCCTTATGGAGCTTACCGTGGGACTAGGTGATTTGTGTAAAAAAAAAGCTCTATGTCCACTCGCTAGTAATCCTGTTTTCAAATAAAGAAAACACAATTAAATCTATTCAACCGTTTTAGTGCTACAGTGCAACAGACGGATAGATAGATAGAAACATATGATATGACCATAGCGGCTACACTTATAGCACCCCTCTTCTTGCATGGGATCTAAAAAAGAGAGGCGTGAAGAAGATGAAAACATCGGGTATTTTTTTCTGAGATCCATTCATCATTCTCCTCGCGTTTGTACGGCTCTATCGAGCCTGGGGTCCGCTCTGCAACCTAATCCCAGGAATTTTCGTAGGCACTAGTTATTACGAAATCGATTGCCATCTAACCTTCCAACCCAGAGGGGAAACTAGGCCTTGTCGGCATTAGGTCCGGTTTCCTCACGATGTTTTCCTTTACCGAAAAGTGGCGGGTAAATATCAAATGATATTTCGTACATAAGTTCCGAAAAACTCAGTGGTACGAACCGGGGTTTGAACCCGCGACCCCCGGAGTATTGTCAGCCGCCTTACCGCCAGGCCACCAGCATTTCTTTAAGATCGACTTCTTTAAGGTTATCTGGAAGAGATCCCTCTTTAGCGATAAGACCGCCAATTGTTTAGCCTCTGCTTTTTTGTTTGTGACTTGTGTATACTTTGTGTCTATTATTTGAGGTGTGCAATAAAGAGTATTTATATTATGTTATGTTATGTGCTCAACATGCCCCGTCCTACTCTAGATAGACTAGATTATACTCAAAGCATCATTTACCTCCGCTTCAGGCGAAAGAGAATGTATAATTAGATTAATTAGTACTATTAGTTTTAGCTATCCATTAATTATTCATGCTTAGAGATGGGTATTAATGTGATTTAACCTCAGATATATCTTGTAAAGTACAGGAAAAATGGAAAAACACTACCTATTACTACTTTTAAGAGGCTAGTATTTAAACGCACTGCACAAAAATAACCATAACCTAACTAGTTAGTGTATTGAATCAAAACGCTTTGATGTTCATTCAGATTTTCTTGCTGTGTAAGTCAGTATTAATTGATATGCAGAAAATTATTTCCCCTCGTTATTGCTCCTCGCTTTGTTATACATGTAAATAAAACGTAATGTTTAAGACTGTCCACAGACACTGTTTTTAAGTGCTAGTTAGTAACTAATCTTGCATGTCTTTCTCGCACTGCACGCCACTTACTTCTACTATATGGGCTAAGAGCTGGCCACGTCAGATATGACACAATAATGAGAGCAATGAAACCCATCTAGTAAGATTGAAATACTATCCTTATTGTTAGATCCGGGCATCTGGCAGGTTTAAATGGGTGGATGTCAGAGTAACAGACTAGCAAAGTTTTTGAATTGGAAAAAAGTAATGCCAAAATAGGTAAAAACGGCCGCAGTTACCTTATTTATAGAAAACGGGGCCTATATTTTAACATTAGAACAAAAACATTGCGTAATATTTCGGAAATTGAAACTGTAGGCGACAAACTATGAATTACATTATACGTCGTTTTGGCATACTTTCCCCCATCAGAAACTTTTAGCAATGATATGATCTGATTATTTATATAATTTTTCATAATACGGCATCAAACCCAGAACTCTAGGAATTATATTCTTAAAGTGATTTGCATTATTTGACCTCCACCACTTTACAGCTGCCAGATGGCCAGATCTAGAAATAAGCATAATATAGCAAACTAACGAGAGGGGTTTCGTCGCTCTCATTATTGTGTCATATCTGACGTGGCTAGCTCTCCGTCTAATAGTAGAGTCAAAAGCATCGTTCGGGTACGGCATTAAATAAAGGATGAACGTTGCGACGCGTAGCGACTGCAGACGGTGAGAGTGAGCGAGACGTCTATCTTTAGGAGTTTCGACTCAATCGGAACGTTGCTTTTGGGCCAACGGTAGTGCTGTACAGTCAACGCCAATATGTATATAATTTCGAACGTTCTTACAATGGAGTAATGTGCAAAAGTGTATATATATTTTTGGCATTGACTGTACCAAATGCCCATACGAGTACCCTTGTACGCCGAGCTGCGATTGGAAGATCAGCGCTGGCAATCGCTGGCAACAAGCTGAGAGGCCATTTCGTGACACGTTTCTTCGTTTTCAGTATGACTTACCCCATGTACTGCTGCTGGTACCCAAATTGTCCATAAGAGTACCCCTGCACGCCTTGCACTCCTTGCACGCCCTGCAGGAACCCGCCCAGCTGTTGCGGGTAGGTATTGTACCAGTAGGAGGCGGGGGGGACACCGCCGGTGTATGCGGCGCTGAAGGGGCTGTAGGCTGTACCGCCGAGCTGAAATTACAAGGAATTTGAATGTAAGTGAGGTCACCTTTGCAAGGAAACCTTTTGCTAAAACATGAAATATTCGGGATATGGAAAATTCGTCCGCGCAAAAGTCGTTGACAAATTCAGCCCCATTTTCACCCTATAGGTCATTGTCACACGGGGAAACTTAAAACAAAATAGGTTTCCACTGAAACGTTTCCACCTCATGCGACAATAGCCTCAGGGTTTAAATTATTAAAAATACTTTTAAATACAGCTCCAAGACATATTAGTTCTTTCAGCGTTTTACCTTCCACGATTTAGTTGGTGCTTTGACTGTTCGTCTCAAAAAAAACCGGCCAAGTGCGTGTCGGACCACGCATAATGGAGGGTTCCGTATCTTGAATTGAATAAGAACCAAACTAATACCAAAAGGTCGTATCTGATGCCTATGGAAAAAGTTTTTTTGCAATAACTCAAAAATGACTGAACCAATAATGGCAATAATGTTGACAACAATTTTCGTAGAAAGTATTATGATAAGGCGCATCTTCTCAATTTTTTTCATATTTTTTGGACTTACGCTTCAAAAGGTACAGGGGGGGGGGGACACAATTTTTCTGACTTTCGAAGCGATTTTATCTGAAAATATTAAGTTAATCAAAAAATGCTCAAAAAAACCTCGATGTTATTTTTAAAGACCTATCGATTGATGTACAACATGTTGATATTTGGTAAAATAAGTTTTTTTTGAAATTTAGTTAAGTACATACGCTCCATAAAAATAAAAATTTCTGAAATTTAACTACATAACTAAATAGCGGCATACACAAAACACCTTATGTAAGTATTTCGGAGTAAAATGGCTGTGACATACGGACGGACAGACGGACATCACAAAACTATAAGGGTCCCGTTTTTGCCATTTTGGCTACGGAACCCTAAAAAGGGATTGTGTTGTGAGCTGACCGCAAGCTCCATTGAGTCATAACAATAACCCGGTAAAAACGCCAGGAAGATGATAATTACCTACTCGTGTATCATTAGGGTTCTATAGCCAAATTACCATCGTTTATCGTCAGAAACTTAAATAATGTATGGAAACCATAGACTAATTAACCCAAGACCCCGCATAGCCGGGCGACCCCCGCTGCCAGGCTTGAGGTAATTTCACTCTACAGTGAGACACTAATTATTGGAAGTAACAGTAAACTTAGTACGTCTCCATGGCAACCATTAATATCTGACTCTCTCGTACGCCCCACGGAACAATCGCGCGTTCCCTGTCTAGCATTGCGTGTTCCCCTCCCGCACCCCTTCTTTATGGCAGCTTAGGTTTCAAAGAAATAACGCGCTAAGCGGAGTATAGAGATATCTTGTACATATATAATGGAAACATCCTAATAAAATTTTCCTTCTCCATTGACGTACAGAACGATTGTCATCTTGTTTACCCTTGACCCGATTTCCCTACTGAAATTCCTGGCACCTCTCAGACAAGATATATTTAATTATTACAGCTCCATCAAAATTCAATTTCGAATTCTGTTTCGCACTCAATCCAGATAAATAATGCAAATAAGTTCCATTTGGGACATTATCATGCAAGAGATCAAGTTCTATGCTTCATTAGGATCTAATTGCTTTACCGAACTCTTTGTAAAAATCTTAGAATTTGCATGTTAAAGATGAGACGTTATTTCTAGACACACTTTCTGGAATATTCAGATTGTTGTTGGCTTGGGCTATTTTATTTAATTTTGTCATGCATTAGCAATAGACGGAGAGCTGGCCACGTCAGATATAACACAATAATGAGAGCAACTAAACCCCTCTAATTAGTTTGTTATACTATGCTTATTTCTAGATCTGGACATCTGGCAGCTGTAAAGTGGTGGAGATCAAAGAATGCAAATAACTTGAAGAAAACAAATTATAGAGGTTTGATGCAATATTATGTTAGGTATTTAATTATATTAGGTATATCATAACCAGAAGTTTCTGTTGGGGGAAAGTAGCTCCGAATGATGTATAATGCAATTTCTAGTTAGTCGCCTACTGTTTTTGTTTCCACAATAATACACTATGTTTTTTTGTTATTATGTTAAAATATAGGCTCTTTCCTCTAAAACTGACACAACTTCGAGAGGTTTTACCTATTTTGGTACTTATTACTTTTTTCCAACTACAAAACTTTGTTGATATGTCACTCTGACAAAGCTGCCAGATGCCCAGATCTAGCAATAAGGATGGTAAAGCAATCTAAATAGAATAGCTTTCATTGCTCTCATTATGCTGACGTGGCCAGCTCTTAGTCCACAATATAAACACATAAATTAAGAGATAACCCGGCATAATTCTAGTGACCATGGTCCGAATTATTGCCACGGCACGGCTGAATGAAGCCTAAGGGTCCACTTGGCAGCTAATGTCACGAATTGGTATAGGTAGAGATAAAGTACGATAACATGTCCCGAGCCTCCAAAATTCAAAACGCTTCAAAGTATTTGTGAAAGTATTTATATGCACCACCAAGACTCCCAACGCATGTGTGCGTGCTGAGACAGCCGTCAAACGAAAACTAAAACACTCGTTCGTAAGGATGTGACTAAACACATTGAAATAGTATTTAGGAGGGGCGGGACATATTATCGTAGTTTATCTCTACGTTTTCACAAAACTGACTGTTCCTCAACGTGTTGGCAAACCTTTGTCTCCCTGTAAGAACTTCAGGTTCTCTAGACTTCATACACCCAGAATCGTTTTTACCTAGCCAGGCGTCTGGGCGTCGTTAGGGCCCCCAGACTCCTTGTCCCAAGTCTTGACGGACTGACTGTGAGGACTTGGAATCTTCACCTGTCCAGACGTCTGGGCCTAACAATAGGGTCGACTGACTCCTTGCCCTCAGAATACTTGACGGGCTGCCGTTGATGTTAAGGACCTAGGATCTTTACCTATCCACGTTCTGCCTCTAGGACTTGCAATCCTCACATATCCAGGCGTCTGGGCGTTTTTAGGGTCCCCAAACTCCATACCCCAGGAGCACTTGAGCTGGTCATTGCCGTGCGACACGCTCTTACTATATGGCCTCGATTCCTAAACTGGCTAGGAATCCTCACCATTCCAGGCGTTTGGGCGTTGTTAGGGTCCCGGGCTCCTTGCCCCAGGACCACTTTACGGGCAGCCCGTTTGGACCTGGAATCCCCACCTGTCCAGGCGTCTGGGCGTTGTTTGGGTCCCCGGACTCCTTGCCCCGGGAACACTTGACTGGCAGCCCGTTAGGACCTGGAATCCTCACCTGTCCAGGCGTCTGGGCGTTATTAGAATCCCCGGACTCCTTGCCCCGGGAACACTTGACGGGCAGCCCGTTAGGACCTGGTATCCCCACCTGTCCAGGCGTCTGGGCGTTGTTCGGGTCCCCGAACTCCTTGCCCCGGGAACATTTGACCTGGAATCCTCACCTGTCCAGGCGTCTGGGCATTGTTCGGGTCCCCGAACTCATTGCCCCCGGAAACCTTGACGGGCAGCCCGTTAGGATCTGGAATCCTCACCTGTCCAGGCGTCTGGGCGTTGTTAGGGTCTCTGGACTCCTCGCCCCGGGAACACTTGACGGGCAGCCCATTAGGACCTGGAATCCTCACCAGTCCAGGCGTCTGGGCGTTGTTAGGGTCTCCGGACTCCTTGCCCCGGGAACACTTGACGGGCAGCCCGTTAGGACCTGGAATCCTCACCTGTCCAGGTGTCTGAGCGTTGTTAGGGTCCCCGGACTCCTTGCCCCGGGAACACTTGACGGGCAGCCCGTTATGACCTGAAACCCTCATCTGTCCAGGCGTCTGGTCGTTGTTAGGGTCCCCGGACTCCTTGCCCCGGGAACACTTGACGGGCAGCCCCTTTGGACCTGGAATACTCACCTGTCCAGGCGTCTGGGCGTTGTTAGGGTCCCCGGACTCCTTGCCCCGGGAATACTTGATGGGCAGCCCGTTAGGACCTGGAATCCTCACCTGTCCAAGCGTCTGGGCGTTATTAGGGTCCCCGGACACCTTGCCCCGGGAACACTTGACGGGCAGCCCGTTATGACCTGGAATCCTCACCTGTCCAGGCGTCTGGGCGTTGTTAGGGTCCCCGGACTCCTTGCCCCAGGAACACTTCACGGGCTGCCCGTTGACGTCCGTGTTGTGCACTGCCACGATCGCGTGCGTCGCGCTCTCTTTCGTGGAGAACCTGGAAATTAAGAAGAAACGATCAGTATTGATAATGATCATTGATCGACACTAGCTAACTATTTTGGCTCAACGATCCAAAGAGAATCTTAGCGTCCGAAACGTGAGGCCACCTGTCCCGATCCTGCGCAACTTCTTGCCAGTTATTGACGGGATGCTGAATCTGAGTACTTAATTGGGTAGGCCGAGGCGAATCTGATCTTAGGGCAAAACGGATCAAGTTAAGCATTTTTGACAAATTCATAAAATTGCAGGTAGGTTCCCAACTAGCAAAATTTTCTCTTACAAATGTACTATTTAAGACCAAATTTTCTTTACTCTTACAGTACACTTTCAAACCTCTTTAAGTGTGGAATTGGGCGCACTTTATAAGAGCCTCTCTGATTATAGTTGCTGTATAATGGTATTATTAAGTGTGTTTTAAATCCTAAGATCATCTTGCTAATGCAGTTGTAAGAACAAATAGACTTACAAATATCTTACAGTGGCATGCTGTAAGGTTAATGAGTCTTTGAGTACTCTTACTAATGCCGTTCTAAGCGTGATTCCCCTTATATTCCTTCTGTGATCTCATTGTAAGAGTATTAGCACAACCAGTCGAAGAGGCTATTGCAGAAATTGTTACTACTGACTGTGATGTACTGATGTAGGTAGACTCACATATAGCGGCTGACGTGTGTCACATACGCCAGTCCGGAATAAATCCTCGAACTAACTGGGTGCCTATCATTGCTACTTACCTATCCTTGTACCTAGCCCTCTAAATACGTTACAGTGGCGACAGGTAGTGATTACTTCGCGTGTGCAATAAATAATTGGACTTTCTAAAAAGAACAAAATGTCTATCGGCAAGTTACACGAATTTAACGTCAGTAATGGCGCGTGGTCGTCGTATATGGATCGTGTGGAGATGTACTAAAAAGTAAACGCAGTGAAGGACGAGATGAAGGTGCCAGTTTTGATTGCTGCGATGGGAGATGAGGCGTATGAGCTGCTGGAGAATTTGGCCAGTCCAACAACGCCGGCCGAGTTAACCTTAAGTGGCATTAGAGAGTTGATGTCACAGCATTTGCAGCACCGTCGGTTTTAGCGGAAAGATACCGGTTTCGGCAAAGGCGGCAAAATGGCGGTGAGAATGTATCTACATATGTGGCGGAATTAAAACGGCTATCCAAGCACTGTAAGTTTGGCTCAGAGTTAAATGAAAATTTGCGTGATCAGTTTATTTGTGGCCTAGTTAGCGATTTAATTAGACAAAGGTTGTTTGCGGAAGATGACAAAATAACTTTTGCGGCTGCAGTCAAACTTGCTACATCATTAGAGGCGGCAGAAAGGGATGCGGCGATAGTGGATCAATCAAAGGTAACGAGTTCGAGCGGGACGGGAGATGTACAAGCCGTTATGTTTGCAAGTCGAGGGAAATCGAGAACATTCGGCGGAGGGCAAGCGCAAGCGTCGGGAGCTACGCAGCTGCGGGAAAATATTAATTTTAATGGCCGCAACGAGAAGCAGTGCGAGGCTTGTGGGGATCGCGATCATAATTACGCTAACTGCAAGTTCCGGTATTATGTGTGCAGCAAGTGCCAGAGTACCGGCCATTTGCGGCATATGTGCCCGTACCGGGGCACGGGAGCGAGATCCGGGGGCCGCGACGATGCGCGAGGCCCGGCCCGGCGCGGAAGGTCAGCGGCGGCGGCGCCGACGCGGAGTGCCATGCATTATGGGGACGCCGATCACGACTCCAGCGAGGAGCGCGACGTGGACATTGAGGAAGAATTACATCATTTGTGCCTAAATAACTACCCATCGGTGAGTTTACCGATATGTATAGACAATATCGTTATTAATATGGAAATAGATACAGGCACTGCAATTTCTTGTGTGAGTAGGGCCACGTATAACAAATATTTTTCTCATATAAATATTGAACGAGACGGCACGGTGTTAAATTATTAGTCCGGCTCGCCTATAAAACCAATAGGTATCATTAGACCTTCAGTGACCTTCAATGGATGTTCAAAACAATTGGAAATGTTTAAAATGGAGGGAGCCAATAGAACTTCTTTATTGGGCAGGCGGTGGTTGGTCGAACTCGACATAAAAATACCTAAATTGCTAAAGCTCAGTTGTAATTATGTAATAAATGAGGCGAAAGGGCAAAATAATCAGGATATTGTGAATTTGCTTGGCAGATATGAGGAGTTGTTCAGCAACGGGCTGGGGCAGTACAAGGGCGGCAAGGCGACTTTAAGGGTGCGCGAGGGAGCGGCGCCGGTATTTCATCGCGCGCGCCCCATGCCTTACGCGCTGCGCGAGCGCGTGGACGCTGAACTGGACGCCATGATGAGCGCCGGCGTCATCGAGCCCGTCGACTGCTCGGACTGGGCTTCCCCACTGGTACCTATTAATAAGCCGGACGGTTCCCTTAGAATTTGTGCAGACTTTAAGGCTACCTTGAACCCGCATTTATTGGTCGATCGTTATCCCCTCCCTAAGATAGAAGATGTACTTGTAAATTTAAATGGAAACATGTTCTTCAGTAAAATAGATCTTTGGCAAGCGTACAACCAAATTGAATTGGACGATTCGAAACGTTATACGGTCGTAAACACTCACCGGGGATTGTTTCAATACAATAGACTTGTGTATGGGTTATCGTCTAGTGTAGGAATATTCCAACGCATTATGATGAATTTACTAGGTAGCATACCTAATGTACAAATATTTTTGGACGATGTCATAATTGGGGGTAGGACTAGATCGGAACATTTGCAAGCTTTAGAAGCAGTTTTTCAGTGTCTCTTTCCAAACGGATTGAAGTTAAAAAAAGTAAGTGCGTTTTCCTTGCTAATGAAGTAACATATCTGGGGTATGTAGTATCTAGAGAGGGCATTAAGCCAGATACAACAAAAATAAAGGCAGTTTTGCAGATGTCACAACCTCGCAACGTTTCGGAGTTAAGATCGTTTCTAGGAACAGTTAACTTTTTCGGCAGATTTATTAAGAATCTCAATATTATTTTATCACCTCTATATAATCTATTAAAAAAGGGGGTTGAGTGGCACTGGAGCAGAGAGTGCGGGGATTCGTTCGTACAGGTAAAACGATTGTTGTCGAGCGCTAAAGTATTAAGTCATTATGATCCTAATAAACCGCTCATAGCAACTTGTGATGCATCTCCGCGGGGGGTAGGGGCGTTTTTGACCCAATTGGGGCCGGACGGCGAACGTCCGGTCGCGTATGCTTCGCGTACTCTAAGCACAGCGGAGGCGAATTATTCGCAAATTCACCGTGAAGCTTTAGGTATTATTTTTTGCGTCAAGAAACTTCATCAGTACCTTTACGGACGTCATTTCACGTTGCGCACGGATCATAAACCATTAGTATCGATATTCGGCCCGAACACGGGTATACCTACAATGACAGCTAGCAGGATGCAGCGGTGGGCAATAATATTATCAGCTTATGATTACGAAATTGAATACGTGAATACAAAGGATAACTGCGCGGACGGGTTGTCTAGATTACCGAATGCCAATGAGTCAAGGAATAGTTCGTACGACAAAATTCCGGAGCAAACGTATCTTCATTTTGCACAGGATGCGTTACTGTTAGATTATAATAAGATAAAGCACTACACTATGCGCGATCCGGTTTTAGCGCGAGTGTTATCTTTTATTCGCGAGGGCTGGCCGGACAATTGTGATTTCGATGGATTAAAACCTTATTTTAACAGAAAGTCGGAACTATATGACGAGCTAGGTTGCGTTATGTGGGCGCACCGTGTAGTAATACCGGAGAAGTGTCGCGACAAGGTTTTAAAAATCCTGCATGAACCACACATGGGTATAGTTAAGACCAAGGCGTTGGCTCGTAGCTATGTGGTGGGCGGGCATCGACGAGGCAGTGGAGGCGGCATGTCGCGAGTGCACGTCGTGCGCCGCGGTGGCAAGCGCGCCGCCGGGGCATATACCGCGCAGCTAGCCATGGCCAACGCGGGCTTGGACTAGGGTTCATGTAGACTTCTTGGGCCCTCTTCATGGGAAAATGTATTTAATATTAATAGATGCAATGTCCAAATGGTTCGAGAAATTCCAGGTACCCAGCACGGCCGCCGTTTCAACCATAGAAAAATTAACCGAAGTATGGGCTAGATGGGGAATACCTAAACAATTAGTAAGTGATAACGGCCCGCCATTCTCGAGCAAGGAATTTGCTAACTTTTTGGCTTCAGACGGGGCAGAACACATTTTCACAGCTCCATATCACCCGGCTTCTAATGGAGCGGCAGAAAGGTCATTAAGCAGGTCATTAAAAAGGCAATAGTAGAAAAAACTGACATACTAAACGCTATCAATACCTTTTTGATCTACTATAGGAATACGGCACATAGTGCAACAGGTGAGAGCCCCGCAATGCTCATGACGGGGAGGCAGTTGCGAACACGATTAGATTTATTAAAGCCAGATATAAGTATAAAAGTAACTAAAAGCCAACTGCGGCAAACTCGCTTAGCCGGGGGAGTAGAACGAAATCTAGAAGTAGGTGAGAACGTGTGGTACCGTAAATATCTAAAGGGAGGAAAATGGCAGCCCGGGAGGGTGTCAGGGGTATTAGGTAGTACCGATTATGACGTAACGGATTGCCAGGGTAACACAATTCACCGCCACATCGACCAATTAAAGCGGAGACCAAGGAGTAGTATAGTCTGTCCACAGAGTTCCGAGGAAAGCAGTCTCATGGTGGAGCCAACGCAGTCTCCAAACGTGCCACCGGTACCCATAACTGAACCTATGTCACCGCAAGCCAGTGCCAGTGGGTCGAAATGCGAGGCGGTAACCTCGACGCCGAGGCTAGATGAATCGCCGGGGCGAAGTTTGGCGGAAGGGGAGGATGACGTAGAATGCTTTTGTACTCCCGGTAAGGGAATCAGTAGTGGTAATGAGCAGGATGATCAGCCGTCGACCCCTCATGTACCGGCCCGGTCGCGCCCGCTTAGACAATGTCGATTAAAGAAGCCAATATATAAACAATAACGTGTATAATTAAATAATAGTTAAATAAGTAAAATAACTCTCTTGTAAATGCATTGCGCAACGGATGGTTGCTTAGTCATGTATTTAAAACATTCTTCTGTAAGATGTAAACATAAAAATAAAACGAGTATGGATGGATATGTTAATAGCCTAACAATAATTATTCCGTTTAGAATCTTATTCTGTGTACGTAAGTTCCATTATTTACAATTCTAGCTTGTCCCTGGCGGGTAATTATTGTTGGACCATGTGTTGTCCTTCTCAGATAACATTGCAATTTAATGGCTACCTCTAGGTGCATGTAACTAAGATTTATATAGAACAGATGTTCCTTGCTTCAGATTTATTAAGTTGTGTTTGGTAAATAATTAGTTATGTAACCAGTTTCCTATTTAATGTTAGCATTGATTAAGCGTGGAGAAGTGTGATGTACTGATGTAGGTAGACTCACATATACGCCAGTCCGGAATAAATCCTCGAACTAACTGGGTGCCTATCATTGCTACTTACCTATCCTTGTACCAAGCCCTCTAAATACGTCTTTGACAATGTCTGGTCAGCCATAAACCATTATCATCATGGCTACAGTTGAGCCGATTCGTCGCTATTGAAATCCTTATTTTAAAGATGCTAATCGGCGACAGCGTCCGTGGCCCACAAATTAGGTTGTTTAACCTTTTGAACGCTTTCATATTTGAATGATGTGATCACTCACACGCCAAGCACTGTTGCGTTATCAAAAAAGACAAATCTCGTAGTGCTGTGCAAAACAATTCATAATAGATTTTATTCGTGATCAAAGTACACCCTCACTCCGACCTCTTTATGGGTTGTTGGCGTGGTAGGCACGACGACGCAAGACCTCTTTAGGGGTTCTTGGCGTTCAAAGGATTAAAGTACAATGAAGAATCTACAAATAAAATCTGTGAATCAGAATCAGACCTGATGAAGGCATAGCCCTTGTCCTTGAACACGCGGATCTCCTGGATGGACCCGAAGGGCTGGAAGGTCTTCTGCAGCAACTCCTCCGTCAGACCTGCGGCCAGACCCCCGCAGTACACCGTACAGTTGGTTGGAGAGCTCTGGTTGTAGACCTCATCGAAGGTCAGGGGCTTGGAGTTTACTGGAACAGGAATTTTATATAGTTAATATTAATTAATGATGATGTGGTATCGTGGTTTCGCGGTGCTGGTAAGATTATTTATATATTTTATTTTATTTATTAAATAATAGCTACCTACTATCTTTACAGGTTATCCTATTAATAGTGCCTTAAAGTTAACTATTGAATTGATGTCTATCTAACTAGTTAAATATATAAAAAACACAAAATGAATTACAGTAACATATAGGTATATACATAAGTTAAAAATAATAAAGACGTAATTAATTCAAATTCTCCTAGAAGGGCTGGTAACCCATGGAGTCTTATTACCATCCCTCCTTCATCGAAGGAGAGGCCATTTCAAAACAATTTTATCTAGTTATTAATTGTATAAATAGTTAGTATGTTAAATTGAATTGATGTATGTATTTATAAATTTAATAAATGGCTTTCTGATTCTGATTCTGAAAGTTAACTATCCTAATTACATATTATAACACAGTATATACCGGGTGTGGCCTGTAATAAGAGCAAAAAATTAAAACGTAGATTCTACTCCTCAAACTAGACAACGTTTGTTCAACAACTTTTAAAAATAACTTGTTGTTTGAATTTTATTACAGTTTAAAGTTTATTCGAACACGCAATGTATTACGACATTGATTAATATCTTTAGGGTGACAAGACTGACAGGCGATGTCATTTAGCCGGAACTTGATGTACATTGAAAATACTATTTAGTTTGTTTGAAAAAGAGACAATCTAAAATCTACATAACTTTCAAAAGTCGTTGAACAAACATTGTCTAGTTTGAGGAGTAGAATCTACGTTTTAATTTTTTGCTCCTATTACAGGCCACACCCGGTATACACACATTTTAATAAATTCACACATATGACAGTGAAATAAATCCATCCTGTCGGCAACCAGATTTAGGATATGACGCCTTCCGAAGCAAGTTAGTCCTGCCGGTCGGCTCTGCGAGCAACCACGTCTGCCGCCGCCGTTCCGTGTGCTTGTTATGAACGCATAAATTCAACTTTTGCAGGGTGTCCGGGGCGATGATGATGATTATCAAGATCGAAATAGGTATCGAAATATTCTTCCAGTATTACTTTTAAAATTAAAACCTGTTTTATTTATATTATCATCATCAAACACTTAAGAGCCATGCTCTTGTCGGTGCAACTCAAAGTGGGCTCTCCATTTGCTTCGGTCCCAGGCCTCCTCTTTGATCTCTTGGTACGACCTGACCTTAACATTATTTTTAATTTGGTCTATATAATTAATTCTAGGTCTTCCCCTTCCTCGCCTTCCTTCCATTTTTCCTTCAACTATCTTCTGTATAAAGTTGTCATGTCGTATGAGGTGGCCCATCATCCTCCCTCTTCTCGACTCTATGCTATCCATCAACTGCCTCTTTTCCTCCACTCTTTCCAGCACTTCTTCGTTCGTCACTCTCTCAGTCCAGCTAATCCTCTCCATCCGCCTCCAACACCACATTTCAAACGCCTCAAGTATACTCTTGTCCCTCTGTGTCAGTGTCCATGTCTCGCTGCCGTAAAGTGCTATGCTCCATATATATGTTTTCACAAATTTCTTCTTTGTGTTTTTGGATATGTTTGAACTTAGTAGGTTCCTTTTATTATGAAATGCTTGTTTGGCCATTGCTATCCTGGCTTTTATATCGGGCGTACACCTAGAGTCGGCGGTGATGAGGCTTCCTAAATATCTAAAGGATTTAACCATTTGTACCGTTGATCCATTTAGTAAAATTTGTGACAAGGGCTGGTTTTCTTTTTTTGACGTCACTAAAATCTTGGTCTTATTTACATTTATCTTCAGTGCGAATTCTTTAAAAACTTTATCCACTAAACTTAATAATGTCTCTAAATCTTTATTTGATTCTGCTATTGCCGCTATATCATCCGCAAATCTTATGAATTTTATATTATGTAATATAAATATTTATGTATTTGATTCGAAATCAGATTCTCTTTGGGAGTAAATTCGTAACCTACCGACTGCGCCATGTAATATTACCATTTAAATAAAACGGCAACCATTACGAGCTTGTTGTTGAGTCTAAAAAACATTTATTCTCTTTTTTCAATCATAGACAAACATAAAAGTCATAAACAAACTAAACATCACTATCACATCATAGTATAAAACAAAGTCGCTTTCCGCTGTCTGTCCCTATGTATGCTGATATCTTCAAAACTACGCAACGGATTATAATGCGGTTTTTTTAACAGATGGAGTGATTCAAGAGAAAAGTTTATATGTATCTCACATGCATAATATAGTAGAGAAACACTGATAATTTTAGAGGTTTCTAATGTGATATCGTAAATAAACACATTTTTTTGCGCTTACATTGCAAACGCTGGCTAAACCCTACGAGATAGATCAAAATAGTGTACTACAGTATTATACAACTTAAAAAGGTCTACAAAAAAGTGTGCAATGGTATATGTCTATCTCTTAGGGATAACCCACAATAACCATTTTTTATCCCGTGCGAAGCCGGGGCGGGTCACTAGTATATTGATCATCAATTTGCCTAAAAAACGCATTTTAAATATTATTTCCAATATTAATAAAGAAATAATTATGTTTTCGTATCTCTAATAACCTGAATAGATATCCTTAAACGGGTTACATTTTAAAAGGCAGCTTATTTTCTCTAACCACGCCCATTGGTGCCAATAAAATTCCTTTGAAACGGAATCGTTCGGAAATTGGAAAATAAATCAGAAAACGTATAAAGGAATAGTCTTTTGCTATATTAAAAAGGATGGTTACCTATAATAAAGTAAAAAAATATAAAACCGGCCAAGTGTGAGCCGCACTCGCGCAAGAAGAGTTCCGTACCATCCATACTAATATTATAAATGGGAAAGTGTATGTGTGTGTTTGTTTGTTTGTTTGTCCGTCTTTCACGGCAAAACGGGGCGACGAATTGACGTGATTTTTTAAGTGGTGATAGTTGAAGGGATGGAGAGTGATATAGGCTACTTTTTGTCTCTTTGTAACCCCCCACTTCCCTAAAATGGGGGGTGGAAGTTTGTACGGTTTGTTACCCCGAATTTAACGCGAGCGAAGCCGCGGGCAAAAGCTAGTTATCTATAAAAACGGCAAAAAAGTCATCTCTGTTGTACGGGACCCCCCTTAAATATTTATTTTATTCTGTTTTTTAGTATTTATTGTTACAGCGGCAACAGAAATACATCACCTGTGAAAAATTTAACTGTCTAACAGACGGACAGCGGAGTAGTAAATAGGGTCCCGTCTTTACCCTTTGGGTAACCCTAAAAAGTACCTGATGGTTAAACGCCTACGTTAAATCCGGAGGTTCAAACCCCGGCTCGTACCACTGAGTTTTTCGGAACTTATGTACAAAATATCATGTGATATTAACCAGTTGCTTTTCAGTGAAGGAAAACATTGTTAGGAAACCGAATCTAATTCCAATAAGGCCTAGTATCCCCTCTGGGTTAAGTTCAGATGGCAGTCGCTTCCGTAAACACTACTGCCTACGCCATTTCATTGTATTAGGTTTCTAAGCGAATCTCAGGCTCAATTAAGCCGTAGCATAAGCCGGGACAAACGCTTAGAGGAAGTAGAATGCTGTCATGTCACAATCTGTCTTTACAACAAGTCAAATTAGCCTCTTACTGTCCGTTGAATAATAAATATTACAATTCCAGTGGATTGAATAGTTAGTAGGTACAGTGATAATTGAATAGAGTCGAAAATCGGCTCTGAATTTCAATGAGATCAATCATGATTGGACTGGACATTAATATTAATTGATTTTGGCATATTAAAGGCAATTTACGTGGATGTATGAAATAATTACGGATGCCGCGCTGGTACGATATAATACTTATACCATTCGCCGTAAAAAGGAAAACGGGCGTTTTTGGCACTGTCTGGTTTCCTCACGATGTTTTCTTTCACCAAAAAGTGACAGTGGATGATTTTTTTCCACTTGGTGCAACAAATAAAAAAACGGGCAAGAGCATGTCGAGCCATGCTCAGTGTAGGGTTCCGTAGTTGCCGGCCTGTTACAATACATCCGTTCAAAAGGTCGTTTATAAAGGGATATTTTGCGGCGCCGACGTCATTTTACTATCCAGTATCTACGTCCATTCACTATGCGTTTTTAGTGATAACTCAAAAACGGCTCAACCGATTTTCTTCAATATAGTTTTCATTGAAAGTATTTATCAGGCCCCACATTCATGATTTCTTTAAATTTTTTTAGAACCACGGTTCATAAGTTAGATGGTAAGGAATCCCTTTTTTAGGGTTCCGTAGTCAACTAGGAACCCTTATAGTTTCGCCATGTCTGCCCGTCCGTCCGTCCGTCCGCGGATAATCTCAGTGACCGTTAGCACTAGAAAGCTGACATTTGGTACTAATATGTATATCAATCACGCCGACAAAGTGGTAAAATAAAATGTTTTATTAGGGTACAACCTCCCCTATACGTAAAGTGGGGAGTGATTTTTTTTTTCATTTTAACCCTAACGTGTGATATATTGTTGGATAGGTATTTAAAAATGAACAGGGGTTTACTAAAATCATTTTTTGATAATGTAAATATTTTCGGAAATAATCGCTCCAGAAGTAAAAAAAAAATGTGTCCCCCCCCCCTCTAACTTTTGAACCATAAGTTTTAAAAATATGAGAAAAAATCTCAAAAGTAGAACTTTATAAAAACTCTCTAGGAAAATTATTTTGAACTTGATAATAATAAATAAATAATAAATATTATGGGACAATCTTACACAAATCAACCTAGTCCCACAGTAAGCTCAATAAGGCTTGTGTTAAGGGTACTAAGCGACGATATATATAATAGATAGATATAGATAAATACTTAAATACATAGAAAACATCCATAACTCAGGAACAAATATCCGTGATAAACACACAAATAAATGCCCAGACCAGGATTCGAACCCGGGACCTCCTGCTTCATAGGCAGAGTCACTACCGACTAGGCTAGGAGGCCGTTAAAGGAGGGCGTGATAGGTTGAAAAATAATTACAAAATAATTTCTGAATTAAGTTTGTAATTTAACCGTATAAGCAGCTGTTTATTGTACCTGTAATTTCTACAAAATCACAATGGAATGACGTGCTTTCAAATAAAGTAAAAACGGTGAAAATCGGTTCACGCAATAAAGAATTATCCCATAAAAATCATCTTCCATACTTTAAGCTCGCGCGCAATAGTTTACTTAATTTGCAAATAGATGTCGCTGTACGTGGAACACTCATATCATATCCTACATGGCGGTGTTATTTTAACTCTTAAGTGGGAACACTTACTGTGACGGACGGAAAACTACGGAACCCTACACTGAGCGTGGCCCGACACGCTCTTGGCCGGTTTTTTTTTAACTGTAAGAGCTATTATTTACGAAACTATTAGTTTTATCTAAAAACTGTTTATGTTTGTTTAAAAAGACCTGTATTATTTTTGAAAGACCTATCCAACGATACCCACGATAGGGTTGGAGCGAAAAAAATTTTGTTTTATTTTATTTTAATATGCCCTATATCACTCTCACAATAGAAATGAATCATGAATCTGAATAACACGTCACACCTAATCTAACAAACAATGAAGTGCACGACGTGCTAAAGAAATAGTTATCCATTCATATATGGACCCGGTATGTCCTTGAACTATGTCTAAAAGAGAGGTATAAGTACTGCGAATGTCATCTCGCTATGTGTGGTAGGGCACAGCACAGCGAATGTCATCTCGTTTAAATCTGGAGCAGAGCCCGACTGGGGAAGTACCTCCGCCTTACAGAAAACCACAGCCAAATAGCACTAGACCCTAATCATAGTCTTGTGTTCCTGCCGGTGAGTAAGGTTGCCAAAGAGCTCAAAGAGGACCCAGTGTGTTGACGGTGAGGGACCCCCTTGTTCCTTTAGCCGTCAACACAGCGAATAGTTCTTTTTTGTAAAGAGTTGGAAACGCGCATGTGACACCTCTGGATTTGACTGTACGGGGCTTCTAAACAGTCTTCTTCTTCCTAGCGTTTGTCCCGGCTTGGGGTCCGCTTGACAACCTTGGCCCCGATTCGACATGCCAAACTGCTAGACGTGGCTCTCACACTTGTCTCGCTAGGTGATAGAGTCCATCTGTCCACACGTGTCCACACCTAACTGTCAATCTGTCAGTAGGTCTCGCTAGAGCGTTTTGTCTATGGCTATGGCCACTATTTTAGATGTCACTCTTGAGTGATTCCACCCCAAATTTCAACTGTCACAAAAGTGTGATCTCATAGTTGTCTCGCTAGCTACTGTCAGTTATGCCATGTCGAATTGAGGCACTTATTGCACAGATCATAGGTATAAGGAGGAAAGCAGCAAGCATTTGCTAGCGGAATGCGTTATGTAGGTACGCGGCAACGCGATATAATATATTAGGGAAAGATGAGCTAGAAGAATGCGTACTAAAGGGTATCAGTCTCAGGTATGTCCTTCTGTTATGCAGGAAGACAAGAAGACTCGAGGAGACTAGTGTGGGAACGCAGCCGGAACAGTAACCTGCAGCTCCAACTCCAGGTAACTGGGCTGAATGAACGCGAGCAGCGATCGACAGCCGGCTGAATCCGGCCGGAAGTCACTACACTACATCTACATTTACCTTATTCCATGAATTGGCGTAGGCACTAGATATCAAAGCGAGTGCCATCTGACCTTCCAACCCTGAGGGGATTCTAGGCCTTATCTGGATTAGATTCGGTTTCCTTCACCGAAAAGCGACTGGTAAATAAATATACTACAAAACTCAGTGGTACGAGCCGGGGTTTGAAGCTGAGACTTCCGGATTGAAAGTCGGACGTCTTACCGCCATGCTACCAGTGCTTTAAAAAAGTACGGCTTTTAAATTTAAACAAACGGCAACGCGTTTGTAACTGGACAGCGAACCCCCCTGGAGTTTCTAGATGTCTATAGGCTACAGTAACAGCTTTACACCAGGCTGTATGCTTTCTTGCCACCGACGTAGTAAAAAAATTCTAGACACAAAAAGTCGCATTTCTAATATTACTTGAATACAACGATTGCTTAATGTCATATTTATAAAAACCTATACGTTTTCCCCGGCCGCCTAATTTCCGGAGCGACATTAACTACTTCCGGCAGCTAGGACCATATAATAACTGAACTGCAATGTTGATACAAAGTCGCGTTTTTACAGTTTTAGTTTGTAGTGCGAACTGATCGTAAAAACTTGGAAAGTTTATATTAGTATTTAACAACTAGATCACAGAATAAATAATAAATAGTATTTCATTTTTTTTTTAATACTACGACGGTGGCAAACAAGCATATGGCCCTCCTGATGGTAAGCAGCTACCGTAACCTATGGACGCCTGCAACTCCAAAGGAGTCACATGCCGACCCTTTACAAAAAGGAGGATTCACTGTGTTGACGGCTAAAGGAAGGGCCCTCATCGTCAACCCACAGGGTCCTCTTTTAGCTATTTGGCAAACCTTGCTCACCAGCAGGAACACAACACTATGAGTAGGGTCTAGTGCTATTTGGCTGTGGTTTTCTGTAAGGTGGAGATACTTCCCCAGTCGGGCTCTGCTCCAGATATGAGCGAGATTACATTCGCTGAACGTGCCCTACCACACTTAGCGAGATGCCATTTGCAGTGCCCATACCTCTCTTTTTGGAGTAGTTTAAGGACATACCCAAGTCAGGACATAGTTTAAGGACACACCCCGGGTCCAGACAGAATGGCCACGCTATGCCCGCCCCAGCCGCATCCAGCGGACTCCCGCGACCTTCACCAGGTCATCAGTCCACCTTGCGGGGGGTCTACCCACGCTGCGCCTTCCGGTTCGTGGTCGCCACTCGAGAACCTTTCCGCCCCAACGGCCATCGGCCGGATCGGTTTCAATGTTTGTATTTGATTTAATAACAAAACTCCTGTAAACTACTTCATCATCATCATATATCAAGAGCTAGGCTCTTGTCGGTAGAGCAATTTCCATGCCTGTCTGTCATTTGCCTGCTACTACTTAAAAAAAAAACAAAAAATAAGGTAAACGTCCCCTGTTTCGGCAGGTTAAGGCTGTTAAGAACATTTTGAGAATTCGTCATTTTTTTAAATATTACTATGCATGATAATATTTTTTAAGTTTTTGAGGGAGTTATATTGATTCTTTGGGAATAATTTGTTGTATAAACTATGTAGTTTTGGTTAAAAAAATTTTTTATACGAATTTATTCGTGAACCTCTTATTTGAGTCCTATTTCGTGACAAAAATTTAGCTCAGCTCCTAAGTTCGTGAGCGCGTGGCCCCTATTTCGGTACAAAGTATTCCAGAGTAAAACATGATAAATTGTTGATAATAATCTTAAATATTTAACGGGTTTACTTAAGTAGGAAACCGTAGTGGGAAATGGTTTGGGAAATAGTGGAAAATGATGTGTGAAAGAGTAGGAAAGGTGTGGAAAAGGGTGGAAGAAGTGATGGGGTGGGATAGGTGTGAGAAATAATGGGAAATAGTATGGAAATGGTGTGGAAAAATCCCTCGTTTATTTCCTCGCAGTAGTCGTCAAAAGCACTATGTTATGTCTTGGCCGAAAGCTCTATAGATGGACCGAATCTTCGAGGGGGAGACCCTGACAGGCCAGCCCTCGAATTAACTCGTCACCTATAGTTTATTTTCAAGCCTTTACAATAATTTACTATTTCTTCCACCTCCTTGAGAACGGTGGCATTAAAAGAATTATCTTATTTAAAAAATTCCAATAAAGTTTGATATAGTGTTAGTGTCCAGGCTCTGTGTGGGGATCTGCTTCCGCCCGCTCAGCTCAACTGATCAGCTTCAGGAGTTAATGAACACAATAAATTATCAATTCTGTATCGAAAAAGTACTAATTCCAAGTCTATTGCGTAACTTGTTTGCGTCTGTGTTACCTATCAATATAGATTTATCTGTCACGAACTTGGGGAAAAGTAACAAAAATCAAGTTCCTTACTCCGTGATACAGTTTTTATTTATATTCACGGTCTTAATTTAGTTGACCATATTCAAAGTACGTACATTAATCATTAACCATCGTATATGTACTACACATACACAAAAATAAATATAAGAAATCGAATTATAAGCAAAATTGTGCTGGTAGTTAATACGCGAATTTATCTTTAAAATGTAAAATCTGGTCACATTCAAACTCGGTTTATGAGAATTCTAGTGAGAAAAACATATACCGAATTTAGCTCATACGAAACTTCATGAAATACACTACTTGTTTTCAAATTCACATTCAGATTACCTTAGTTGTTAAATATATACACAAGCAACCAGAATATATCTAGAAAATCCTTGATTCGGTAGTGACACGAAACAGGAGACACACAAAAAATAAGATGAACGCTATTTCGTGAGTAGATTTATTGCAGTTTTAAGGGACTTCTATGCTTACATTTAATCCTTTTATATGTCAAATCAATTACTAAGGAACCCACAGAGACACTCTCAAAACTATTATTCAAATGGACTTACCCTTGCCTTTCCATAAGCTTAAGAAGTGAGAGCGCGCACCTTACGGTTACAAGAACTACACCCATACCGCACAGCTATTTGCGGTCGGCTGACAATTTCGAGCTTCATATTACTCTTAGTTTAATCACTAAAATATTAGTACTTGGCCTTTTTAAGAGATTATATAATAGAGATTTTTTTCTTATCCATAATTTCAATAAAAAATGTTTAAATTGCTTATTATTTGCGCCAGAAAAAAAACTAACGAAATAACGTACTATCACGAAACAGAGGCCCTTTACCTTAAGTACAATTACTACTTAAACTACTTAAATATTTTATTGTATCTATGATTATGCCAAGGGAATTTTGACAACCTTGAAAACATATCCGATACGTTCCAAGGCCGTAGCTATGAATGGTACAAGGAGGATAGATCTATCTTATAGGAAAACGGTCGGAAAAGTGTCCAGCGGTAAGCACTAAACTATAGTTCCAAATATCTCCGGGTGGCGCTAGGTATAGTTCAGCATTTGAAATGAATTACCGATATTTAATACTTATATGACATTCTAAATAAAATTAATATTCAGTGTTTTTCTTCTCCGCAAATAATTATTTTGTAAATATGTATGGATTTGATTTTTTAATATCAAAATCACTGTGGCGCCATCAGTTTATCGCCTTTTGACGGACATTTTTGTAACAGAGATTTAGATCCTTCTTGTACCATCCATAACCGTAGCTGTCACTTCGTATAGTTGGGCACCCTTGACTGTACCTCTGTTTTGTGACTTGAATTATCTTGACAGCGTCATCTTAGCAAATAAAATGCATGGAACTGAGTCTACGTTAGTGGAGCAATAGATGGCACTAGTGCGTTTTGTATACATTACGAAACGCAATTTCACAAGCAGTCTAAATATAATATGCTCCATGGTCACCTCCGGTCTGATTGACGAAGCAAAAATACGAATTCAGACAATGGGTAAGACCTAGATTCCTAGGTCGTTGAATTCAATTACATAAGCAATGTAAATCCTCTGGAGTTACAGGCGTTCATAGGCTACGGTGGCTGCTTACCATCAAGCTTGTTTGCCATCGTCGTGGTATAAAAAAACCATTTTTTTTGGAACCATACAAAAGTTTGCAGACTAGAGCCTAGTGGCCTGGCGGTCAGATTTTAAATACGAAGGTCGCGGATTCAAACCCCGGCCCGCACCACTGAGTTTTGCGGAACTTTGTACGAAATATCATTTGATATTTACCAGTCGCTTTTCGGTGAAGGAAAACATTGTGAGGAAACCGGATCTAAGCCCAACAACGCCTAGTTTCCCCTCTGGGTTGGAAAGTCAGATCAGCAAGTCAGAAACTAGTGCCTACGCCAATTCCTGAGATTAGGTTGCCGAGCGGACCCCTACTCAATAGAACAAAAATCTGGGACAAACGCTAGGAAGAAGAAGAAAAGACAAAAATTTACGGACTTTTTCCTCCATGTACTCGTACCTAACATACTTTTTCCAGCTCGCATGGTCATTAACATTATAATACAATTATTATTTGAAACAGGGTATTTACCATGGTTCCCCTATCTTTGGCATAACTTTTTTTGTAATAAGTCTGTCTTGCATAACAACTTTAAGCATAAACTACGGTTAGCATAAACTCTATTGGCATAGCCAAGTTCCGCATATGTACTCTACGCATAATTTTCATCGAACGAAGTAACGTTTGGCATAAAGTTAATGTCCGAATCGATGCAAGATATAATTTTTATTTCGCATAATTTTGTTTGTAATAATTTAACATTGCATAAATCACTTTAAGCGTAAAAGACTAGTGACATAAAAATTTTTGGCATAGTGAAGTTCGCATACTTGCAATACGCATATATACACGGTGTAACATGAGAAAACCGAATAATTTTAACAGCGTATTCCTGATCATAATTGGAGACTAAAATGTCGTATAAACTTTTCTGGAATTCGCCTAGTTTCAGAGTTACTACCACTTAAATAAAAAAAACATTTTTTAATGTGACTCAGTGTCAAACGCTTTTTCGATGGCGATTTCACCCTTTATGGGGTCTAGTCTAGACATTCTTATTGACAAATATCAAAGTGCCAAGGAATACTTTACGTAAGCTATTTTTTACGGAAAAAAATGTACTAATTTATTTTAATCGACAGTTTTACTAATAATATTTTTGTTTTTATGTTCAAAAGCATTCAAAAGATCGAAAAAAGAGCAAAAAAATTTTTTTTTTTGGCGAAATCCAGAAAAGTTTATACGACATTTTAGTCTCCAATTATGATCAGGAATACGCTGTTAAAATTATTCGGTTTCCTCATGTTACACCGTGTATATTAAAGCCGAATAATATATACATATAATAAATATGATCCGAATCATCACGGAGAATAATCTATTTTTCATCCATACTGTTGTGATGTATACCAGTGGGTATGAAAGAAAAACTATTTATTTCATAAATGCAACCGTGCAATCATAGTATAAGGAACGTGGTTTTTACCCAGTAACAAACTAAATTTATATTCACTTTCGAAACATACATTTCGGGCACAGGCTGCTCCAAGCAAGTTTATTTATTTTTCTCAAACATGCTCGGAAATGTTCCTGTTACGTTAGTAATTAGAGACCAGTAGGGACTCTATTCCAAGGCAGGTTCAGCGCGACGTACGTAAAGGATTTTCATACAACATTAAATCACTCAGCCAGTAACTGAAGCACTAAACAAGTAATTTTATTTCCTTACATGTTTGAGAAAAGCACTATACATGCTTCGACCGTAATCAGCTTACCTGGCTTCGTATTGTAGCCGTCCTCGTCTTCGACTCGGACGGCTACTAAATACTCAGCCAGGAAAGCTTACTTACTGGTCTCTGCAGTAATGTACTATTATTTAGCCGCTCAGTTTTTTGACGTGATAACGTCTTTAAAATCGTTTTAGTCGGGTGACATGTTCAGAAACTTGTGTCACACCAAAACCTCACGAGCGCGATCGCAGGTATAACGAGAGAGAGACGGACCGATCTCCCGTCTCATCTCGAGCGCTGCCAGTCATTCTGTGAAACTTGTCACGCGGAATCCTCACGAGCGGTTAGACGTTATCACGTAAACATCTCGATCGTAAACCTACTTTACAAACAACCAATTTTTTTGTTCGAAGCTGGACTACTCGTTGTAAATGGGTATATTCTGGTATTACTTACATAATTTAGTAGGTTCCTTGAGGCTTGTTGTTCAAACCTATTAACCTAATATACTTTTTTGGCAGTCGTTCGAGTAGGTTGATGGTTACAGTTCTAACCTAACCTAATCCACTTTTTTAACAGCTGTTTGGGTTGTTTGAGGAACACAGTTCTAACCTAACCTAACCCACTCTTTGATCAACAGTTCGAGTTGGTTAAGGGTCACAGTTCTAACCTAACCTAACCCAATTTTTTAACAGCCGTTTGGGTTGTTTGAGGGTCACAGTTCTAACCTAACCTAACCCACTCTTTAAGCAGCCATTGGGGTTGGTTAAGGATCACAGTTCTAACCTAACCTAACCCACTTTTTTAATAGCCGTTCGGGTTGTTTGAGGGTCATAGTTCTAACCTAACCTAACCCACTCTTTGAGCAGCTATTCGGGTTAGTGGCTATATATATATTGTTATTATACAATACCTTTATATATTGTTAATATATAACCCTCTATAATATTGTTATTGCTTCAAATAAATATCCCAATCAAGTAACAATTGAAAATAAAACAATATAAAAAGGGTAATTTGTTTTAGATTATTTTCCTTTCCTTCCTTTGTTTTGTTTTCCTATTAAAGTAAACCCGTCAAATATTTATGATGATTACTAGGCCATGAGCTCACGAAATTAGGAGCAGAGATAATTTTTTATCACGAAATAGGACTCAAATAAATGATAAATTCATATAAATAAAGTTATAACCAAAACTATACAGTTAATACAATAAATTACTCCCAAAGAATCAATATAACTCTATCAAAAGCTTAATAAATATTATCATGCAGAGTAATATTTAAAAAAATATTACGAATTCTCAACATGTTCTTAACAGCCCTAACCTGCCGAAGCAGGGGACGTTTATCTTATACATATATAAACTAAGTAATTATGCATAGGTATAAAAGTACTTACTAAGTAGTATTTATATGTAATTCGAGCAGAAAATAGTTTTGCTAACTGTACGTTATGCATAATTCGTTTTCTGCAATGCAAACATTCTGCTAAAGCCTATTATGCTAAACAGATTATGCTAATTATCAGTTTCGGAGACATGAATTATATGCAAATTAAAATTATTCGTATCAAAAAGCGGCCATGATAATAGTAGCCCATTTCAAATTCGGATACGCAAATATTTGGCCAATTGTATATTATGCGAACCGATGACTTCTGCAATGTTAATATTCTTCGAAAACAATTTATGCCAAATATGTTATGCCAGATGCGTTTCTGGCCACGGAAGTTATGCCAAATGGACGGAACCCATTTACCATGTATTTTAGAGTTTTAGAGCACCCGATATTTCAGCGCAGTTGCATACGCCATCATCACGGAGTAACAAATATCGGGTGCTAAACACTTTAGTATACATGGTAAATACCCCGTTTCAAATAATATTTATCATTTTGTACCTATTGATTCTATATACTTATATCTTATATAATGCATTTATTTTAAAACAGGAAGGAAATTACAGGCGACAATAAATATACTATAAAAAATATTATATTTTGCCAACTTAATACAGATTCAAAACATTTTTAGTAGGTAATTACATTCGTAATTCAAACGATAATTGTTTTAATTCATAACAAAACAAAAACAGTTCAAAGAAGTTAAAAAACCGGCTTAGTGTGTGTCCGACCACGCATAATGGAGGGTTCCGTACGTACTATCGGAAAAAATAATATCAGAAGGTCGTATCTGTCCATTAAAGTAGTTTTTTGGAGATCACTCGGCAACGGCTTAACGGATAATATTTAAATAAATTTTTGTTAAACGTATATACATTGATGAATCTCCTCATATTTTTTAAATCTCTAGCTCAAAAGTTACGGGGGTGGGGTACATTTTTTTTTACTTTTGGGGTGATTATTTCTAAAAATATTCACTTAATCAAAAAAATTTTAAACAAACTTCAATGTTATTTTTAAAGACATCGCTTGATGTGCAGCACGTTGATATCGGGTCAAATTTTTATTTGTCATTTAGTTACATGTATGGAGTACCTCCCCCCCTCTCCTAAAAATATTATTTTTGTCACTTTTACTACAAAATAAAAATAGCGGCATACAAAATACATCTTACAAAAAAAAAACATTATGATACGTCTAACAGTTTCGGAGCAACGAAGCTGTGACATACGGACGGACGGACGGACAAACGAACATGACGAAATTATAAGGGTTCCGTTTTTGTCATTTTGCCTAAGGAACCTTAGAAAAGAATGTCCTTAAGATTGTTCAAATCTAAAACATAGTAAATGCCTTTTACGAAATAAGTCAGGAATTAGGGAAATGTCGGCCGTAAAAATTTGAACAAAGTAAAACACGAGGTGGCAGCACCGTGGCGAGAGGTCTAGCTGTCATAATCCACGTTTAATATATTTTTTTATATGGCTTTTACTCCTCGCCGGTTTTAGCGAGGTGGGTTCTGCCAACTTCTGCATACTTTTGATTTTTAATAAAATACAAGCAACGGTGTTTGGTTCAGGCTTTGCTGATTGTAAGGTGATAGCCTCCCTACAAACACGTGGGTGGCCGAGACCCCGGATAACCGTTTGTTCAACTAAAGGGTGGTTACGCGCGTTTTGAGACAAATTGTTCATTAGCTGCACATTTGTGCATTAGGTCACCGCACAATAAGCATATATGTTCATATTGATAAATATGAACACACTGCACACTGAACTACGAAAATGAGCAAAAAACAAAAAACAATTCTAAAGACGCCGCAGCCATCTTGAGCTCAAACGATTATCTCGATCAATCATATTTTCCTGGATTTGTAGACGTTGACAGCTGAGGTTGACAGAATGTTGAGGAACACAGTTATAACCTAACCTAACCCACTCTTTGATCAACAGTTCGAGTTGTTTGAGGGTCACAGTTCTAACCTAACCTAACCCACTCTTTAAGCAGCCATTGGGGTTGGTTAAGGATCACAGTTCTAACCTAACCTAACCCACTTTTTTAATAGCCGTTCGGGTTGTTTGAGGGTCATAATTCTAACCTAACCTAACCCACTCTTTGAGCAGCTATTCGGATTAGTGGCTATATATATATTGTTAAAACTTAATATATTATACAATACCTTTATATATTGTTAATACATAACCCTCTATAATATTGTTATTGCTACAAATAAATATCCCAATCAAGTAACAATTGAAAATAAAACAATATAAAAAGGGTAATTTGTTTTAGATTCTTTTCCTTTCCTTCCTTCCGCAGCCATCTTGAGCTCAAACGATTATCTCGATTAATCATATTTTCCTGGATTTGTAGACGTTGACAGCTGCTCTCAAAAAGATCTCTCGTCACAGTGCTGCCACCTGGTGTTATAGAAACCCTCATGAGAATTCTTTAACCACATAACCAAGAATGGGGGCCAAACAAAGACGTTTAATACTTTTCTGTCAAATATTCAGAAATAAATGGCAGTTGCCAGGTATTCGCCTACAACAGCCGCATGGATCTCCAATAAATTAAACGCGCAATACAAAGCTTATTAAGATATGCAGAAGGCGGAAGATTAAAGTAGATATAAGAATGTATAAGTATGGTGTGTTGAGGAAAATGAAGGTTTTATTTAGGGAGTGGTTTAAGTACAAAACGTAGAACCGCACTTTGCTTGCAATTTTTTTTAATACCACGACGGTGGCAATCAAGCATACGGCCCGCCTGATGGTAAGCAGTTACCGTAGCCTATGGACGCCTACAACCCCAGAGGATTCACATGTGCGTTGCCTATCCTTTAAGAACCTATACACTACTTTTTTGAAGAACCTCATAATGTAGCCCGCTGAAAAAACAAATTTTACTGTCGTTAACCTTTGGGGTTGGCAACGTTTCTGCGTCCATAGGCTACGGTAGCTATTTATCATCGGGCGGGCCGAATACTAATTTTACACCGTCGGGGTTTAAAAAAACACATATTATTTTATAATTTATTCGAACAGACGTTAGGCACATTTTATAAGTCCATATTATTTATTTTTTATCTTATTTTATTATATCCATTACATATCCTATATACTGTAAGCCTATCATTACAGTATTTAGGATACCAAATCGCCTACAATGCTAGAAACTTAGTAACTAAACTACTAACTACTCGTAACTGACTAAATAAATACGTAAACATAACAGATATGTGCTGCTAAGTGAATTCATTACACATCGATTTTATTTTTGTAAGCAATGTGTGCCAGCTATCAGCGAACACGTCGGCATCCAGATTCAACACGAGTTGGTTAAGCAGCACCGGTGCCCGAGCACCGGGCGCGTTGTCGGCGCGGCGCGTGCGCGGCCCCGCCGTCGGCGCAACAAAAAGTAGGCGGCGGCGGCGCCCCGCACGACTGTATTGCTCGGGGACAAACAAACGAAGACCTTCCAACGCCACGGGGTTGTCTATTAGTCCTCTTAGCAGTAAGCTATAGTGGACTGCGAGATGCAGCTTACGTCTATAATGGAGGGTCTCCAGTCCGACCATACCTGCCACAAAAAGTGACGGATATAGAAAAGGGTAAAATCCGTACTGCCTTTTGTAGAGATACTGTGCAAATTTCCTTTTTACTCTTTCAAGTAAGAGCTTATAAACCTTTTAAAATGGATCCCATACTATAGAATTATACTCCAGTTTACTACGTGCGTATGCATTATACAATACTATTGGTACAGCTATGCTAGTAAACTGGGGCGCAGTACGCATTACAAATCCAAGCGTTTTATTTGTACTTTTTACCACTGTATTTATATGGCTGTGAAAATCTAAGCTAGTATCTAGCTCAAGGCCTAGGTCACGGATAGTTTGGACGCGCTCAATAACCTCCCCACCAAGTTGGTAGTTATGAGCTATTTATTGGTCTTTTGCTCCTGCTAAACGTGATTATTTTGCAGTTTTGGCCATTAAAGAGCAAATTATTTGCTTGGCTCCATTGCGCAACCGCGTTAATATCACGCTGTAATGTCTCACAATCAGGGACCGAACTAACAGCGTGGAACAATTTGAGGTCATCGGCAAACAGCAAGCACCTGGCACAGCTAACAGCCGAAGGCAGGTCATTGATCATCACCAGGAATAAAGTAGGCCCCAGCGTGCTGCCTTGACTAACTCCAGACCTGGTGAAATACTCCTTAGACTGGTAGCCCGACAACTATACGTACTGTTTGCGATCCCCCAAATAGCTAGCGATTAAAGTTAACAATTGCGGTGAGAAACCAAATGTGGAAAGCTTGCTTAGGAGTATATCATTATCGACCAGGTCGAACGCCTTCTGGAAGTCGAAGTAGGCAGCGTCAACCTGTCGAGATTGGTCCATATGGAGAAGAGCGTAATCAACGAAATTTGCGTTGTTAGTTACTGTTGACCTACCCTTACGAAAGCCATGCTGGGCATCTGACAAACGAGTCGAAGAAAAGGTGCGATACACGCGTTAATTACGCCCTCAAAAATTTTGCCAAAAACCGACTATATGGCTATAGATCCGAAGGTGGCTATGTCAGTAGCAGCAGCTTCCTTAGGTATCGGTGTTACCCTCGATACCTTCCATAGAGTCGGATAAACTCCCTTTCGAATGGCAAGATTAAAAATAAAAAGTAAAGGCAGCTTTAGAACTGAAATACAGTCCTTGACCAGAAAGGCGGAGATACCGTCCGATTTATAACAATAATATTGCTTTACTATTCAGGTATTATTTCCCGGCCTGCTAGTGCCAATATTACTTGCGTATTTTGCATATTTATTTTTGCGTCGGGAGGAAATGATGGAAAGCAGCCTAGCCTTAATATTGACGCATACAACTCCAGAGGTGTCACATGCGTGTTGCCGACCCTTTCATATAATGGAGGATTCACTGTGTTAACGGCTAAAGAGAAAAGATGTTCTCCCTTCGTCAACACACTACATTATCTTAGAGCTCTGTACTGTCTCATCACTGTATACTCACCGGCGATTCCTACATGAAGGCCGCAAAAATATGTGACACGCTCCTATGGCCTTACAAATAAGAGCGGGTCACGTATTTATGCGGCCTTCGTGTAGGAAGATACTATTGCCGGTGACTGTACATGTATTTAGAATTTGGTTACTTGCAATGTAAATGTCAGACATGATTATAATCATGGATTACAATGAAATCTAGATTAGAGTCACACAGATAGCAACAGCGGAAGCAAAAGAATCAGCAATATGTTAATATATAATTTTAAACAAAAAAGAACCGACTTCCACCTTTCCAAAAGCAAATGCCCGAGCTACTGTAAAAACACTATAATCCTTATAGGTGTGCCTATAATATTTAAAGAGATCCCTTGATCTCCAGGATCCGTAAGAAAGACGCATTTTAAGTTCTTGAGAAAGAGAGTCAACTTATTAACTGTATTTTACTTTAAGTACTTGAAATATACTCATATCCCAACTTCAACTATCGCTTTTAGTGCTGCACGTCATCAAACTACTTGCATGTGACTACACTTGTACCTATAGTTGTACCTTAGCTACTAAGCTAACTCGCTGCTTTTTTTAATACCACGACGGTGGCAAACAAGGATACGGCCCGCCTGAAGGTAAGCAGCTACCTTAGCCTATGGACGCCTGCAACTCTAGAGGTGTCACATGCGCGTTGTCGACCCTTTACAAAAGAAGGATTCACTATGTTGACGGCTAAAGTAACATGACGGTCCCTCATCGTCAACACACTGGGTCCTCTTTGAGCTCTTTGGCAACCTTACTCACCAGCAGGAACACAAGACTATGAGTAGGGTCTAGTGCTATTTGGCTGTGGTTTTCTGTAAGGTGGGAGGTACTTCCCCAGTCGGGCTCTGTTCCAGATTTGAGCGAGATGATATTCGCTGTGCTGTGCCCTACCACACATAGCGAGATCATTCGCAGTACCCATACGGTCACGGTTAAAGATATTTTATTCTCATAAAAATTACAAATTCACTTACATGAGAACACTTTATAAACTAGATTAAAACTTAAAGTTAAACGTACCCATACCTCTGTTTTGGACGTATTACAAGGACATACCCCGGTCCATTAAATGATCCTTGGAACCGGATCTGCCAACATAAATTAAAAACGGAGCCTAATCGCGTATGTAACATTTTGCCTAACATTTCGAACTTGAAATTACGTTGAGTCAATTCTTACCAACCTCAGTAAAACGGTCGACCTATAGACTTCCTATTGACATTTCATGATTCCAGACTTTTTCTTGATTGCCAGCACTCTTCATTACTCGGCCTGGCTTTTGTGAAGTCCCGGGATCGGTTTCGGTGAATGCACGACCTCAATACGGGCTTAGTGTTAGTGACGGGGAATTAAAATGGACGCCTTTATAATGGCGGCGTCACTTTCTGAATGTCACAGAAAAAGCGCAATGCGACTTTAAAATAGTACATAACATCAGAGGCTGGGCTGTGTTACCGGCCAAGTACCTAGGGATAGGAATACGAGGCCGGGAATTGGTTTTTACGCCGAGGTATGTATACGTAGGTAGTGCTTTTGTCAAAAATGCAATGAAATAAAATAAAAATACTTATAAAAAACTATCCAGGCGGATACTTATAAAAAACTAAGGAGGCGGCTCTGGATAGAAACAGATGGAGAGAGCTACACGCTCCGTCAGCTACACCAACAAGAGTTTGACTCTTAAATTGGATGATGATAAAAAACTATTCTATCACGAGAAAATATTAAAAATCACAATCAGCTGATCGTGAAACCTGTTGCCATATTTAACGTCAAGATAATTTTGATGCTTTCGAGGTATGGTGTTGGAGAAAGATGTTTGGTATACACTGGACAGCGCGCCGCACTAACGTATCCATCTTAGCTGAACTCAAGATAAAAACCAGGTTAACTACCGTTACAAGTTACTCAAAAAATAAGCAGTCCATATTACTACGAATGTTGTGGGATTGAACTTGAAGACCATAATGTAATAATTATCTGTATTTATAGAGTGCCACGGCCTAAAGTTCAGTAATTTTTTGGTGAATTAAAATCAATGCTTAGTAAACTAACACGTAATAATAACAAAAAGATTATCATGTAAGAGACTGGAACATAGACGTAAATAAAAGCATCAGCCAGTTTAATGAACTTAAATAAATTCTAGCAAGCTTTAATTTCAATATTCATATAAACGAATAAACACGCAAAAATTCATGTATAGATCTAATACCTTTAAATATAGATGTCGAGTTTGTCGTGGCCGACATATTAAACCTTGCTTTATCTGATTATGAGACTACACAGACTTTATAAATATAAATATTATAGGACAATCTTACACAAACCGACCTAGTCCCACAGTAAGCTCAATAAGGCTCGTGTTGTGGGTATACTAGATAACGATAAATATAATAAATAGATATAGATAAATATGACCGACTGGGTTAAGAGGCCGTTGAATATCTTTCTCCGCTTCCAAATCAGACCAGACTCAGCAAATAATTAAATACTGGACCGAAGAAAGGCGTGCTGAGTCTGAGCCTTTTCTTTATCGCGCACATTGTGAACTTCCGTAGTTACCTATACTCGACTAGTGTTTACCTTAAGGTATGCATTTTTCAACCGCTGTTATTTATGTTCTGTAGTGTGTGCTTTATTGAATACATTTTATATCTATATATCTACTTACATTCGGTTTTCGGCGCGGGAGGCTTGCGTGTAGCCCAGTTGGTGCGAATGGATCGTGACCCAAGCCACTGCCCGTTCATGGCCGTAATCGCTGACTCCGCCTCCTGCAGCAAACAAAACAGCTTTTATTATAAACTTAAATAGATCAACAATATCTACCACAATTTCGCATCTGACAATGCCGAAGACCGGGCAAAGTGAAGCCTAAGCAGGAAAGTGGACCCTGGCGCTTGGCTGGGAAAACGCATGGCCGAAGTGTATAAACTTAAAGATTCATACAAGGGATCAAGCATAGACTAATAACCCAAGACCCCGCATAGCCGGGCGACCCCCGCTGCCACGCTCGAAGTAATTTCACCCTATAGTGAGACACTAATTTATTGTAAGTGACAGTAAACTTAGTACGTCTCCATGGCAACCATTAATGTCTGACTCTCTTTTACGCCCCACGGAACAATGGCGCGTTTCCTGTTCCCCTGCATGTTGCATTCTCATGCATGCTGTCATGTGTGTTGTCTGCATGCTGTTGCATTGCTTGTTCCCCTCCCGCACCCCTTCTTTTTGGCAGCTTAGGTTTCAAAGAAATAACGCGCTAAGCGGAGTATAGAGATATCTTGTATATGGGATCAAGTTACCAAGGCCTCCGATGTGCAGTGCTCGGATCCAACCAGCGTCTTCTGCATTCACGGCAGATGCTAAGTCCCTAGGCTACCCGAGTCACAGCGGCACCAGCCAAATTTTCCCGTGTATATGCAATCTTTGTAAATGCTAAGGCGCATTTGGCCAATCATCTAAGGTAGAACATTTTGTTCTCGAACCTACTATCGGACTACTTAGGAGTTCTCTGATAGCGACAGAAATGGCATGCTAGCTTTTATTAAAATACATTCGAAAGCAGTTTCACCCATTGCTTTTGTTTTGGCAACAGTGCTTGTTAAAAATAAACAGTATACAAGATGTCTCTATACTCCGCTTAGCGCGTTATTTCTTTAAAACTGAAGCTGCCAAAAAGAAAGGGTGCGGGAGGGGAACTCGCAATGCTAGACAGGAAACGCGCGATACTGCCGCGGGGCGTAAGAGAGAGTCAGACATGAATGGTTGCCATGGAGACGTACTCTGTTTACTGTCACTTCCAATATTACGTAGTGTCTCACTTTAGAGTGAAATTACTTCGACCGTGCCAGCAGGTATCGTCCGGCTATGCGGGGTCTTGATAAACTAACTTTGAACCTTCTTGAACGTCAAGTTTTTGAGGACTTACCGATTTTTTGAGGAATGATACGAAGCCATACCCCTTGGATTTGAGGGTCTGAGGGTCCCGTACAACCCGGCAGTCCCTGAAACAAATTATACAAATACAGTTATTTATTTATCATATGGCGACTTGTCACTGGATATAGATAGGTATTTCTTCCCTGGGGTAGTAGTAGTGGGAAAGCAGATGATAAAGAAAATCCAGTGAGCGCTGCGAGGTCCAGATAGGACAGTGCAGCTGCCAAGTTTGTTACTCTTTTAGCACCACCCAGGGATCACGTGTAGGGTTGCCTAAGGTGTTTCCTACGGACGCAGAGTAATATTGATCCCCCTCATTTTTACTAAAGATCGATTAAACTATCGCTAACACCAGAGATTCAATGCAAGAAACCAGTCCAGGAGCTGTGGTGTTCGAGGATAGGTGGCCGAATCAACATTTTGACCGACACAAATCTGTCCTCAAATTTTAAATTTAATTTTAAAATTTCATCTTTAAATAATGGCTTTTCTGTGTTTCAGTTTATAGTGTACTAGCTTTTGTCCGCGGCTTCGCTCGCGTTAAATTCGGGGTAACACGGTTCCCCTTTCCTGATTTAAAACACAGAAGAGAACTCGGAACAGTATATTATTAAAATTTCACCCCCTTTTAGGGTTGGGTGCAGATTTCCAAAAAAAAATGATGCACGATTTTTTTGTTAGTCACAAAAAGTCCGCATACCAATTTTTAGCTTTCTACCTTGAAAATTGCGGAATGCTCCATACAAACTTCCAACCCCCATTTTAGGGAAGTGGGGGGTTAGAAAGAGAAAAAAGTAGCCTATGTCACTCTCCACCCCTTCAACTATCTCCACTTAAAAAATCACGTCAATTCGTAGCCCCGTTTTGCCGTGAAAGCCGGACAAACAAACAAACAAACAAACAAACACACACATACACTTTCCCATTTATAATATTAGTATATTAGTATGTTAAAACTATAACTGTTAAACCTAATAAAATAATAAACTATGTATATTAAGCCCGATTTCTTGGTAACCTCAGTGACATTTTGGGTAACGCAAGAGACACTCAAAACTGTCGGTCAAAAATTTGATTGGCCCAGAATATATGAAATGATTCTATTGGTTAACAAACACATTCCTGGTAACGCATCCTCGCTCATATCTGGTGGACACCAGCCTGATACTTTAAGGAGCACAAAAATACTTCAATTTGTTTTATCATTACCACGTTGTTTCAACAACTTAAGTAACTTTATTACTTACCCCCTTTTATTCCCTACGCAAGATTTTTAAAAAATCTGATTATTTCAGTAAAAATTAGTAAAAGGTACAAATATTAGGTATAAATTAGGTGCTTTCATGATTGAAGGAATGTTTACAAAAACTACATATTTAACTAACATTTTTGGCGGATTTGTGTTTTTCATGTCATCATGTTCGTGTCCAAAGGGGCGACGAAAGGTGAATAATGTTTTTGTCCAAAAACTATTCCGTGTGGCGAAAAATGACCATTAACCCTAAAAAGTGACGATATTTTTTTTCCAGAAAAAAATAGTTTCTTTTTGCACAAGAACAACGTAACTAACCTACACCACAACCACAACCAACGTAAATTTTACAAAAATAGCATAAGTGACAGAGTTTATTTCATATATTTATATTTATTTATTTATTTCTATAAGCACTTACAGCTAAACCTTACGTGCTAATTGGTATTTTTTATCTAGTGACTAACATGCATTATAGTGGTTTTATTACATACAAAAACAAACTTTGCTTACAATAAATGACAAATGACCAGTGCACTTGTGCCATGGCGTGTGTGCGTGTGTGTGCATATCTTTTCCGAAAAATAAAGAGCCTTAGAACAAATAAAGAGATATTCCTAACTTTGTGGCCATATGTATTTATTGTCCCTGATAACCTTAATCATTATTATTTAAAGATAAATTTAGTTTTATCGATCTCTTGTAAAATCATGCCCAATGTACCATCCCATCCCTTCAATTGTACCTTTCCTATTATCATACTTACCAACAATGCCTACATAGAAATCATACCCAACTAGAAAAACCCTTAAAAATTCATGTTTTCAGCATTTGCTTTAACTAAACAAGATTTTAAATTCGTAAGACCCTTATCGCCGATGTAAACATTTTACGAGAGCATTAAACATTTATGTCACAGAGGGAGACGCGAGATGTCCAGTCAACGTCAAAATATGTACACACTTTTACACCTTACTCCATTGTAGTAAGGTTGAAAATTGCGTACATATTTTTGGCGTTGTTGTCCAGGGCTGAGTTAGATATGAAGGGTCAGAGTGTCCGTTTAATTTGGTTCAGTAGTCACGCGCCATGTTTAGGGTTCTGCTGGTACGTTGCAGATTTAACTGGCTCACTGTGGACCGAAAATCGGCTCCCATTGACATAGAAATCAAAGTTGTTATTTTAACTTTTTTTGACGGAAATAGGTTAAGCTTAGCTTTGGCATGCAAATTTAAGAATTTCAGACGATTTGTCATAAAAAAGGCCGAGTTATGATTTTTTTACGAAAGCAATGTATGGAGCTGAAGCAAAAATTTGAAATTTCTCAAAAACCGCAAAATAAACAGTAATATCCTCGCAGATGGTTATACTGTGATTTTTTGGCATACTACATATATCTGCCAGAGGTGCGGTTCTTTTTTTAAAAATCGATTGTTGTTTGTATGGAAAAGAGATAAAAACAAAAGTTGATATTTGTAGGTTTTTTTAATGGAAACGGGTTTCGCTCATTTTAAATATATTATTTTGTGAGTTTTAGATAATTCTGCGTAAAGAATATCGAGTTATATTTTTTTTTTTGAAAATAATGTATTAGGCAGGAGCATAAATTCAATATTTCTCAAAAACCGCAAAATTAACAGTAATATACTCGCAGGTGGTTATACTGTGAATTATTTGTGATTTTTTGGCATACTACATATTTCTGCCAGGGGTGCGGTTTTTTTTAAAATCTGTTATTGTTTCTATGGAAAAGACACCAAAAACCAAAGTTAATATTTGTAGGTTTTTTTATGAAAATGAGTTTTACTCATTATTCGTATATTATTTTGTGAGTTTAAGATGATTCTGCACAAAGAATAACGACTTATATTTTTTTTTAGAAAATAACTTTTTTTTAGAACATGAGCAAAGGTTCAAGATATCTCGAGAACCGCGAAATGAACCGTAATATCCTCGCAGACGGTTATACTGTGAATTATTTTTGATTTTTTGGTATGCCACATATTTCTGTCAAGGGTGCAGTTTTTTAAAATCGATTATTGTTTCTATGGAAAAGACACCAAAAATCATAGTTACTATTTGTAAGTTTTTTTGATGATAATGGATTTTGCGCAGCATTATTATTGATTTTGTGATGTTCAGATGATTCAGCTAAAAAAATAACAACATACTCGTAAATAAAATAAAAAATATTTAAATTTTATGTAAAGTTATTACATTTAACTTAATGGCAGCTCATCATTAATTAGTACTTCAGATTGTTACTTAATCTATAGGTGTTCGTGACAATTATGGTAACATTTTTTGAATGCAGAAGGTAATTGTATAAATATAAATCGCCAACAGCAACACGCAGAAAAATCAATAAACAAAACTCTTACATTATGACTAATCTACTCAAAAAGTCCCCCACGAGTTGTCCCTGGTGCAAAACTCCCATCACCTGCGCAAAACCCATTATTATCAAAAAAAATTACAAATAGTAACTATGGTTTCTGGTGTCTTTTCCATAGAAACAATAATCGATTTAAAAAAAACCGCACCCGTGATAGAAATATGTGGCATACCAAAAAATCACAAATAATTCACAGTATAACCGTCTGCGAGGATATTACGGTTCATTTCGCGGTTCTCGCGATATCTTGACCCTTTGCTCATGTTCTATAAATTATTTTCTAAAAAAAATATAAGTCGTTATTCTTTGTGCAGAATCATCTCAAACTCACAAAATAATATACTAATAATGAGTAAAACCCATTTTCATAAAAAAACCTGCAAATATTAACTTTGGTTTTTGGTGTCTTTTCCATAGAAACAATAACAGATTTAAAAAAAAGGCCGCACCCCTGGCAGAAATATGTAGTATGCCAAAAAATCACAAATAATTCACAGTATAATCACCTGCGAGGATATTATATTACTGTTAATTTTGCGGTTTTTGAGAAATATTGAATTTAGACTCCTGCTCCATACATTATTAAAAAAAAAATATAACTCGATATTCTTTACGCAGAATTATCTAAAACTCACAAAATAATTTATTTAAAATAAGCGAAACCTGTTTCCATTAAAAAAACCTACAAATATCAACTTTTGTTTTTATCTCTTTTCCATACAAACAACAATCGATTTAAAAAATATATATATGTAGTATGCCAAAAAATCACAAAAAAATCACAGTATAACCATCTGCGAGGATATTACTGTTTATTTTGCGGTTTTTGAGAAATCTCAAATTTTTGCTTCAGCTCCATACATTGTTTTCTTAAAAAAATCATAACTCGACCTTTTTTCTGACAAATCGTCTTAAATTCTTAAATTGGCTTGCCAAAGCTATGCTTAACCTATTTCCGTCAAAAAAAGTTAAAAATAACAACTTTGATTTCTATGTCGATGGGAGCCGATTTTCGGTCCACAGTGTGGCTCTGTAGTGACCGGACTCTGTGTAGAACCGGGTTCGAATCTCGGTAAAGACATTTATTTGTGTGTTTTTAAAACAAAATCACGTAATTTGGAAGTTGATCAGATTTTATGTATATCATGATTCATGAATATAAGTTCCTGGGGTATAGTATTTAGTTTTCTTCTTGGCCTTTTACGGATTAACGTCTTATCGCCGTTGGCAAACTCGAAACTGTAGGTGCCAGGATCAGAGCGCGTATTATTGTTAATGAATTATCAACTCTTTAGCTCTAGACTTCAGACGCAAAATGAATAAAAAGACCAACGCGGCCAGCTAAAATGGCGCGTGCCACACCAGGTAAAAGCTGCCGGTATTTATACAGTTAATTTTGCATCTACTGGCTGTAGTCATACAGTTGATAATTCATTAGCAATAATTAGAGCTTTGAACCTTTTCTTATAGTACCTCCAGTTTGAAGTTCGTCAACGGGCGATAAGACGTTAATCCGTAAAAGACCAAGAACAAACCAAAATACTATAAATTAATACGGCCTCCTAGCATAGTCGGTAGTGACCCTGCCTTATTTGTGTGTTTATCACAGATATTTGTTCCTGAGTTATGGAATAAATATTAACTGCAGCTACGGTAGCTGTAGCTAGCTACCGTAGCTGCAGTCACTTGCTATAGTGTCTTCCCCAACAAAGGCCGCAAAAATATCTGACACGCTTTTATGGCCGTGCAAATACGAGAAAGGTGCGACCACACCGCTGCTTAAAATACGGTGACGCTACGGAATCGCAGTGACGCATCGTATCCGTACCGTTTTTATCGCATGCCCTTCACACCGCTGCTCAAAATACGGTGACGCTACGGAATCGCAGTGACGCATCGTATCCGTATCGTTTTTATCGCATGCCCTCCACACCGCTGCTTAAAATACGGTGACGCTACGGAATCGCAGTGACGCATCGTATCCGTACCGTTTTTATCGCATGCCCCACACACCGCTGCGTACACGTTGTGTCTGCGTATTTTGAGCAGCGGTGTAGAGAGCATGCGTTAAAGTCGGGACGTTTACGGCACGTCATTGCGATTCCGTACCGTCAGCGTATTTTGAGCAGCGGTGTGGAGGGCATGCGATAAAAACGGTGCGGATACGATGCGTCACTGCGATTCCGTAACGTCGCCGTATTTTAAGCAGCGGTGTGGTCGCACCTTAAGATCGCATCAGATATTTTTGCGGAGTTCGTTGAGGAAGATACTATTGCTAGTTACGGTCCGTATATTTCAGTGAACGTGTACCTATATTCAAGTAGCTAAACCATATACAAGATATCTCTATACCAGGGATGTAACAGATGTAGTTTTATCGGAACCGGAAGCGGAATCAGATGTTTTAAATGTACTTTAGCGGAACCAGAAAGGGAACCGGAACCGAAAACGGAAGCGGAACCAGAATCGGAATAACAAGCATAAACCTGTTCGTTCCCCTTTTTCCCTCGCTGCGTTGCTATGACATTCGATATAACTTCTGTTTTGAAAGTAACAGAACCGGAACCGAAGCGGATGTTTAAAACCAATCGGAAGTTCCGACTTAACGGAACCGGAACCGGAGCTTTATAACATCCCTGCTCTATACTCCGCTTAGCGCGTTATTTCTTTGAAACCTAAGCTGCCAAACAGGAGGGGTGCGGGAGGGGAACACGCAATGCTAGACAGGGAACGCGCCATTGTTCCGTGGGGCGTAAGATAGAGTCAGGCATTAATGGTTGCCATGGAGACGTAGTAAGTTTACTGTCACTTACAATAAATTAGTGTCTCACTATAGGGTGAAATTACTCCGAGCGTGGCAGCGGGGGTCGCCCAGCTATGCGGGGTCTTGGGTTATTAGTCTATGAGCTAAACGTAAACGACAGCCGAAAAAAACCTTCCGTACTTTAGTACTATTAACTTGTTATGTGCATTTATGCATCATCTATCAAGTTTCGGAAGATCGTGGGTCACTTTTGGATGAGATTAGTGCAGGACCGAGACAAATGGCGTTCTTGGAGGGATATTTATGCTCAGCAGTGGGCGACAAATAGCTAAATTGATATCTACCTTATTGATAAACTAAAGTAAAAGGTATGAAATACACAGAAAACCAATTTAATAAATAATCGGCTAAACCTAAGCTCGCTGACAGTTGGGACGGCTTGGCGCGGACCCAAACTACAAGGCGATATAGCTGAGAGCCATTCTCGTGTAATTTTGGCGTTTTCGGTTTGTCATGCACATCGTTATGCAATTTATATTGAAGTTATGTGTGTGGTAGGGTCAATTAATTGTAAAACAAATGTCTCTTGTGGACTGTAGTTATAAGGAACAAAATATTATACATGCTAAGGGAACTATCAAACGAGAGCAAATATGTTGGCCTTGAAATGAACCTAACGAAAACTAAAGTCATGACAAACGGTTTAAAAATACCCATGTTTGTCGAGAACGATATAATCGCATATGTAGACGAGTATACCTACCTGGGTCAAATAATATCTCCTACAAACGACACAACTAAAGAAATAAACACTAGAGTAAAAGTAGCATGGAAGCGTTACTGGTCCTTAAAGGAGATTATGAAAAACCCTGCAGTACCTCTCAGGTTGAAGACGAAAGTATTCAACACCTGTATACTCCCCACAATGACGTACGGGTGCCAAACATGGGCTCTTACAGCTCAGGATGAATCATTGTTAAGAACATGTCAACACAATATTGAAAGGGGCTTACTTGGCATCAGAAGACAGGACAGAGTGACCCTGAAACACATCAGACAAAGAACTAAACTGGCAGATGTATCACATACTATTGGAAAGCTGAAGTGGAACTGGGCAGGTCATCTAATAAGAAACAAAAAAGAAAAATGGACTAAACTGATATGCGAATGGTATCCCAGAGAGGGATCAAGGAAACAAGGTGGGCAGTTCCGCAGATGGGATCACGACCTTAAAACGGTCGTGGGTCCATTATGGCGAAAGTCAAGCCACGACCGCAACCACTGGAAATGTTTGGGGGAGGCCTATGCTAATGCAAAACAATCCACAAGTGCCATTTTTACCGATGTCTAAATGAAGTAAAAGAAGAAAAAAAAATGCATTATATATAAATTATATATTTAGATTAAGTCAAACAAAACTGTAAATCTAGATTTAAGATTGTTAATAAAGGCTATTACAAATTACAAAATACAGGCTTAAATATTAATCACCGTTGATATTAAGCGAGGTGATTAGTTAGGTAGGATACTGGATACTGAACAACTTTTACTATGGGACACACTCCGAAATCAATAATTCTTAAAATACATAATTATGTTGAAATTCAATGATGGCCTCTTCATCACAAACATGTCAGACTTCTATAGCATTATCAACAACAAGAGGGGGGTCGAAAAAGGCCTATTCAGGCTTCGGCAAAAGGATGGTACGGCCGTGCCTTTATTGCCTGTTTTGCTCGACTTGACGAACTATTACAAGCTCGTGTTTTATGAAGATTACGATAGACGAATACGTCTCAAGATCATTTCGAAAACCTTGCCTGGTAAACCAATACTGCTGTTTTTAACTGTAAGATAGGTATTCACTTAAATCCGGACATAAATATTCTGGAGCTCTCTTATATATCCAACCAAGTGTCAATATGTAAAGTTCTAAATTTCAATATATTCCAATATTTACGATATAAGTACTGGAAAGTAGGTTAGTAGTGATTTAAAACATGCCGACGTCCTTTACTCGGCGAGACAGCAATAAGCAAAATGTCTAGTGGTTGGGGAGTTGCCAATACTGCCCCACTGCTAGCGGGGTTAGATTTTACATCATATTTGATAATGATTGACCAGAATTCAACCTTTATAAAGCTTTATTTGAAACAGCAGCTAAACAGAATAAGAAACACAGAGATAAGAAGAAGAACGACAGTTATAGATGCGGCAAAACACTTATTTAAACAAAAATTTTACTGGGCTGGTTATATAGCTAGGATGCCAAACAACAGATGCACAAGAACACTGACAAGTTGAAAAACAACAATTGGTAAAAGAAAAGTGGGCAAACCAAAAACCAGATGGAGAAGTGACCTAATAGAAACAATAGGGAAAGACTGGAAAGAAATATAAACAGACAGACAAAAATAGAAGAAGATAGGTCAGAAGGACCCTACAAACATAAATACTAGACTAGTATTTTGGGCGGGTGCGCGGGGCCCGTGGGCCCCGCGGTGGTGGAGTGTTGGCTTTTTGTGTTAATGTTGTTGTTGTTGTGTTTGTTTATGTGTTTGTCTTTGTGTTTGTGTTTTTTGTTTTTGTGTATTGAGTTTTGGGTTGTGGGTATGTGTTGTGGGTTTTGTGTTAGTGTTTGTGTTGTGTGTTTGTCTTGTGTGTGTTTGTCTTTTGTATTAAGTTTTGTCTTGTTACTTATCTTTGTGTTTGTTTTGGTTTTTGTGATTAGTATAGGTGCTCTTTTTTGGGTTCGCCTAAAGGCTCTAGGAGGAATTTGTCTTTTGTGACTGTATTTTAGAGTTCCGCGTGCGAGCACTATCTTCTCGCAGCTCGGCCTTCGGCCTCGCATGCTGGCGCGCCGGTCTTGGACGCTTCGGGCCTTCGGCCCTACGCGGAGCTCGGCCTTCGGCCTTCGCAGGGATTCGAAGCTCACCGGCGGGCCTTCGGCCCACCGTTTCGCTTATTAAGACAGTCGGGCAAAGGTGCTTGACTGTGACTGCCCTAAGTCGGGAAGTTGGGCTTAAACACGATCCAATAGTAAAAGTGTCCGGCCGCTCACCTTCGGGCCTGTGGCCCTCAGGTTCGCTGGACACTTTTACTATTGGCTCGTGTTTAAGCGCCAACTTCCCCCGGTCGTGTGACGCTCCGGCCTTCGCTCGCCTTGACGCTCCGCCGTCGAGCCTTCGGCTCTCCGGCTACGCTTATAAAGACAGTTGGACTTTTAGGTTAAGTTCATTCGTCCTGCACGCAGCTCGGCCTTCGGCCTCGCCTTAAATTTCTTGGGTATGAACGCTTGGACACTCTAGGTGAAGGCTTCGGGCCTTCGGCCCTCCGCCGGGGTCGGCCTGCGGCCTCCCAGCCTAAAGCTCGCCCTTCGGGCTCGCCTAAATTACTCAAAAAATGGTTTTACTCGTGGACGCCGCCATTTTGAATTTTTCCAAAAACTTTTTTCACTATACTAATTTCGGGCCCCCTAGGTCCCCGCATGCCAAATCTCAGCGCGCTCAGACCAATTTGAAAAAAAAAAAAAAAAAAAAGTCGGCCATTTTGAAAATTTTGTTTTACCAATAGTTTTTTTTTCAAGCCCTCTATGACATTTGGTCGAGCACCCCCCACCCATCTACCCCAGTTTAAAAGTTGCCATACAAACTTTGGGTGTCGATTTTGGCCGCCATCTTGGATTTTTCTTAATTTTTTTTTGCCCGTACAAATCCAAGGCCAAAGGTATTTCGCCACGCCAAATTTCAGCGCGCTAGGATTAATTTGAAAAATCGATCGAAAAAAAAAGTCGAAAAATTTAAAAAAAAATGGAGGCCCTAAAAACTGCCAGGGGTCCTCTATGACATTTGGTCGAGCACCTCCTACCTAGGTCTTACTGTTGAGCCGGGCCGTTCAACATTTTTTCGACCAGGGTCAGGAGACTGACGTCCATATTTTTCTGGACCTTACATTTGCCACGCCTATACAAATATGTATAAACATTTAAGACTTTTCCCATAGACAAAAAAAAAACATGTCAGTCAGTCAATGAGTGGTACTGCAGCTTTATATAGTAGTAAAAAATAAAAACAATAAACGGAAAATGAAATAAACAAGTTAGTAAAAGAAGGCTTAAATAAATAAAATAAAGCTTTATTTGAAGTCAATAATAATAACAGTACAAAGTGCCTTTCACGGAAAAAACGCTTGGAGCGATAACGCTTGAATTTTGTCGCTGTTGGCAACGAGCGTCTGAAACAAACGTATGAGCCTTCCTTGTCACGTTCGCGAAACTCAGCGGCAAATCGGATTCTTGCTTTTGAAAGGCATGAAACGCTCGGAGCGGTTTTGTCGTGAATCAAATGATAAAGAATCATTTATTGACGTCGCCTATCGAAACTTAGGGCCCTTTCTCGATTCTTATAAGCCACACCCACCCGTTAGAGATACGTTTATGGCTCCCGTGCGTGAAAGAAAGAGATGCAGTACTCTTCAGGATTGGATTTTTTGAACAAATTACGAATAATACGCGAATTTATAAAGATATGTCTAATATTGCTTCTGTGAGTTTTTAGATAAATGCCATCTTTTTTACTTGGTTATATTTCTTAATATCTTTTAGTTTGGTAAATAAGGGAAAAAGGACCCAACTTCGAATTTTTTATCTATCGACCAATCCAATATTAAGAAACCATATTTCCGCTTGTGTCATACACACAGACACACTAAAAACACACACACTAACTAAAACACACACACACAGACTAAAAACATGAAATTCGAAAATAAAATTTAAATAAAAGTTAAAACAAAAGAGCGTTCGAAAAAACTTAGAAAAATATAGCCCCTTCAGTATTGTTTTTTTTATACCACGACGGTGGCAAACAACTGTAGCCAATGGACACCTGCAATTCCAGAGGAGTCACATGCGCGTTGCCGATCCTTTACAAAAAGGAGGATTCACTGTGTTGACGGCTAAAGAAACAAGAGGGTTCCTTATCATCAACGTCCTCTTTGGGCTCTTTGGCTTTTTTTGTTTGGAATTGGTCACGTAACTTTTCCTTTGAATACAGATGCAAAGCTTGAATGGAGTTGGAGGGTTGCAGGGGTTGGGTTGATGGATGCAGGTTGTTGACGGGCGACCCTCTGGTCCAGGGATGTAACAGATGTGGTTTTATCGGAACCGAAAGCGGAATCAGATGTTTTAAATGTAGTTTAGCGGAACCAGAAACGTAATCGGAACCGAAAACGGAAGCAGAACCAGAATCGGAGACCCAGTTGATAGCAGCAGGTGGCAAGCGGGGACATGAGCAAATGACAGGCATAAACCTGTTCGTCTTTGATGTACGCCGCTCATTTCCCCCCGCTGCGTTACTAACTTCTGTTTTGAAAGTAACAGAACCGGAACCGAAGCGGATGTTTAAAACCAATCGGATGTTCTGACTTAACGGAACCGGAACCGGAGCTCTGTAACATCCCTGCTCTGGTCCCTTTAGCTGTCAACACACTGAATCCTCCTCTATATTGAAGACTACGGTAGCTGCCTACCATGAGGTGGGCCATATGCTAGTATTCCACCGTAGTGGAAATGATACAGGTGGAATGGATGCCGACACATGTTTTACTTTTCGATCGGGGTTATCCATTAACGATTCCAATCCCCTGATCTCTAACATAGGTTCTAATAACCATGACCGTAAGCTATATAACATCCAGCAGCGAATTCTGGCATATAGTGAGAAAGGGAGATGAGAGCCTGGAAAAACGAATAGTTGGAAACACTGAGGGAAGCCGAAGAGGCAAATCTCCTACTAGCTGGACAGATCAAGTGAAGGACTCATCTTCTTCAAAACTTTACGCTGTTGTACAGAACGCCATCGACAGAAGCCGATGGAGACGGTTCATACACGCGAAGTACAGATCCGGTGATGACCACGATCCTCAGTCATGAGGGAATGACCGATGAGAGAGGCTATATAATAAGTATACTTACGAGATCTCTCCAAAGGGCGCGAAGGCATCCCGGAGGCTCTGCGTTTCGATCTCGGGACTCAGGTCACCGACGAAGATGTGGTAGTGTTCTGAAACAACGAAAACGAATTATAAAAGACTGAACAACAAAATGTTCGCGTTTAAATATACAGCTTGTAAATACAATGCTGGTGAATAGATAAACGGTGGTTAGTATGGACAGAAGAAATATGTTTCGACAACTTTTGCTTAGAATTACAATGAAACAAAATAACCAACCAAAATAATTCAAGCGCTGGTGGCCTAGCGGTAAGACGTCAGACTTTCAATCCGAAGGTCGCGGGTTCAAACCCCGGCTCGTACCACTGAGTTTTTTGGAACTTATGTACGAAATATCATTTTGATATTTACCAGTCGCTTTTCGGTGAAGGAAAACATCGTGAGGAAACCGGTTTTAATCCCAACAAGGCCTAGTTTTCCTTCTGGGTTAAAAGGTCATATGGCAGTTGCTTGCATAAAAACTAGTGCCTACGCCAATTCCTGGGATTAGGTTTCTGAGCGGACTCCAGGCTCAATAGAGCAAAAAGATGGGACAAACGTTAGGAGGAAGAGAGAGAGAGACAAAATAATTCAGTCCGCAGTGATATGCAACACAGTGTGGTTCGATTCAATGCTGGTGAATAGATAAACGGTGGTTAGTATGGACAGAAGAAATATGTTTCGACAACTTTTGCTTAGAATTACAATGAAACAAAATAACCAACCAAAATAATTCAAGCGCTGGTGGCCTAGCGGTAAGACGTCAGACTTTCAATCCGAAGGTCGCGGGTTCAAACCCCGGCTCGTACCACTGAGTTTTTTGGAACTTATGTACGAAATATCATTTTGATATTTACCAGTCGCTTTTCGGTGAAGGAAAACATCGTGAGGAAACCGGTTTTAATCCCAACAAGGCCTAGTTTTCCTTCTGGGTTAAAAGGTCATATGGCAGTTGCTTGCATAAAAACTAATGCCTACGCCAATTCCTGGGATTAGGTTTCTGAGCGGACTCCAGGCTCAATAGAGCAAAAAGATGGGACAAACGTTAGGAGGAAGAGAGAGAGAGACAAAATAATTCAGTCCGCAGTGATATGCAACACAGTGTGTTGCATATCACTGCGGACTGAATTATTTTAACAGTGTTAAACGCTCGTTGACATTTGACAGACAGTTAGTTCCTATCATGTTCGCAGTACATTACGGCTCGGTTTAAAAAATAATTACAGGGTTATAATTAAGTGCAACTTAAAAAAACTTCTTAATGATTACTGTTAAATCTTACACCTGGTTTAATTCTTTCCTCGTATTGAATTTACACTGTAGAAATTGCAATAATTAATAGATAATTTACAAACACGTCAACGGCGATCGGAAGTATTCGTGAATTCCGAGTCTTCACGATCGTAATAAGTAGTAGTTTATATAACTGTTACGTAATAAGGCCTAATTACGTGCAGTTGCATACACTGCTTTATCTACACTCATATTATATATCCTAAATGAAGTGTTCGGAAACCATAGAATGACCGCCATTGCACCGCCATGGCCAACTTGATTGTGCCGGCGGTCGCGCGGGCGCGTGCCGTTGGTCAGGAAGGAGCACAGGATTTACATTATGTTATCAATTTCGATGTTCGGAATTTTAAACTCATAACGTATCAACATATGAGCATGTAAAGTTAAAATTACGTTACTGCCACAGATAAAAAGCTTATCATAGTAAAATCGGTTGTGGTAATGCTAGCCATTGCCTACCTTTTTTGAACACGTTTTAGAGGACTTACAATGTGAGTGTAGATAATAGTAGTTTATGCAACAGTTTTATAAGAGGGGTCAAAAAAGGTGAGTGGCGTGGGTAACAATTTGAGCCGTAGGCGAAAATTGTTAAGAAAAACGCCACGAACATTTTTTTACCTACTTATACGACGTTGCATACAATACTTTTTCTACGAATACACTTACTTTTACATAAAATGCGAAATTGAAATCTTCATGGATATCGCAGTTATTTTGTCTACATAATCAACAATCATTTAAGTTTTACCTTTTAAAACACTATTTTTCAATAATACTAACATTACTAACACAAATACCGTCGTTATTTGATCAATTATTAAAGAGCTACAGAGATTAGTAAAAATACCTAAATTACTTTCAAAGTTTGCAATTCGCCCCAACAAACGAACGGGAAACGTAAAAAACTACGAAGTAGGTCTGTGGTTCTTATATTTTTTCTTTTTTAAAGTTTTTTTTTTCTAAAAACGCTGCGTTTATTTAGGTTTCTTAGGTTAGCAGTAATTTATTTTATATTAATAGCCGTATTTGCACGCGATTCCGCGATACTATTTTGGCGCTTTTATAGAACAAGTGTTATTTTGGGGAATAGACTAGATAGACTTTTCATCGAGTGTATTATCTATGTTCTTATAAAGGTGTTAACGAATGTATAAATGACAGATAAAAGTACAGGAGTAGAAAAAAGAATTTTTCACTACATCTGTCGCTAGATATGATAATATAATACTCCTTGAATGTAGAGAACAATATCAAAAGAGATGAACACTATCTTTGATATATTCATAATACGTCAATGTCAATAAATTCGCACTCAGCGAGCTCAGAAATGGAATCCATCAAATATCTTCTAGTTATAAAAGGTGGTAATATTTGTCATTGTCGATGTTTATATTATTTACTATTGGTTACGAATACAAACACGATTTTCGTTAAAGATTATTAGCAGTGATCGTAGATTTTCCAGCATTTTTGGTGCAGTACTATGGTTAATATTATTTTGAGGCTATTGAATGTTTGAACCAAGAATCAAATAAAATCAAAGCCATTTAGAACTAAGTAATAATGTAGAGATGGTTGGTAATTCAATAAATGTTCTATGTAGAATAAAAGAAAAGAGACATTTGTTGAGAACACAGAAAATAGTAGAGGAAGGATGCCTGGACACCTGCTGCGACATGACGAATTTATTAAGAACATCCTCGAAGGGAGAGTTGAAGCAAAGAAGAAGCCAAGGAAGCCAAGAAGAGCATACATGAATCCAGAGCCGGATTAGCCTTTAGGCGGAGTAGGCAATTGCCTAGGGGCCCCGCATCGGCTAGGGGCTCCTCGTGCACAGAAAAAATAAAAATGTTGCATTGACTAAAAATTCAATTTTGGGTTTTTTATATAGCAGCTAGGGGCCCGAGGCATAACCAATCATTTGGTAAATGTTGGTAATAACTAAATGTTCTGCGATAAGTGGTATGGGAAGTGAAATTAGGCGAAAGGATTTTCGAGGAAATGGCAGTACACTGATCACGATCTACGCCGCGTACAGACAGACGGACACGTTGAAACTATTAGGGCCTACGTTGACTACGAAAGCCACAATAGTAAATGAACAACATTTTTTTGTCATATAACTTTGCTAAAAAGGGGCCTCAAGAATTGCATTGCCTAGGCAATTCCCTAGGGGCCCTGAAATGGTTGGCATGGATCAAGTCAATAAATAAACGTCGTGTCGTATCCGCCTGTCAAGGACAAGGCAAAGGACAGACATACATGGAAACTGCTCCACCGACAAGAGCCCAGCTCTTAAACAATTGTTGATGATGATTACATTTGGGTTAGATGAAGGCAAATCGGATCCCACGCTTTGAACGTATTTACGTGTGCTGTATTTTATTTTAAAATACATTTAAAACACTATTTCAAACATAACTCTAACACACAACAGATAATCAACCAATATTGAAGTTGTATTGGAGTTGCATCGGAATAATTTTCAAGCAAATTCTGACATTTTTGATTCAAACGTTATTTCGTAGTTAATGCATTGGAGTTGTATTGAAGATCGTGTCTACACGTGTTTTAAAGTTAGAATACGGCCCGTGTTTGAAAAGAAATATTTTTTACGCATGTTCTCAATTGATAACAAGCCAAGGATAATCTGAATAAGCCAAATCCTTATTGATAGGTCCAACCATGTTCAATGTCGAATTCAAATCAAACCAATTTCAAATAATATTCTTCGAATAGCAACTTTTAGTTACCAAAACCCACACGGTAGAACAAAACAAGTTATAGACAACAAACACCACTTCTAGATTCTCAAACTTTATATTTTAAAATAGTTTTAACTAAATTAGTGGATCCACATCAAAGATAACCTCAACCACATAGATCATAAGTACAACTCGAGGTCACCACACATCAGCACTCCCGTACTAATTTAGTATGAGAGCGCGACCGCTTATTTCATTTGAGTTAACGTTTTTGATCATTACTCATGAAAATTAAAAATATCCACAAAAATCAATTATAGGGACTAACCTGGATTGTTATACTACAAAATGGTGTAGAATACTATTGAGATGTGCTGTTCGAATCGTAGACCTTGTGCTCCTTGTAAAAGCTTAATGACGAGTAGTCTGTGTAGTCTGTGATCAACATCCACTTCGTGGATTCTGCATGATTTGCAACTCTAGTGAACCTAAACCTGGCCCTGTACTCCGCAAGGTGGGTACATTCACTAATTTGGTTAATATAAAAAAAAAAACATTTATTTTAGACAAACGTCCATCAGGGTTAATTACAAATAAAAACAAGGTTAATAAATATTATTAGTAAATTTAACACAAACACTAAATTATAATTACACAATCTTAAAACTTTTTTATCCATACAAAAAAATAAGACTTAGCATTCCCCTCCTAAGGGAATATTTTTTGAGAACTGCGAATCAAAAATTTTGCTTTGACCTTCTAATATACGTGTGCCATAAGGCTAAACTGTACATCGATTTGCGATTTTTTTGCTTACATCTTCCCCTAATACAGATATTAGTGATAAATAAATAATAAATAAATATTATATGACAATCTTACACAAATCGACCTTGGCCCACGGTAAGCTCAATAAGGCTGGTGTTATGGGTCGACGATATATATAATAGATAAATAGGGATAAATACTTAAATACATAGAAACATCCATAACTCAGGAACAAATATCTGTGATAAACACACAAATAAATGCCCTGACCAGGATTCGAACCCGGGACCTCCTGCTTCGTAGGCAGGGTCACTACCGACTAGGCTAGCAGGCCGTTATAGTGATACATAAAGAAATACATACATCTTCAAAACTGTTTTACTACAATCCGCAATAACGAGCTGTCAGTTCAGGTAATACCTATATATCTTCAAAGATATCCATCTGATATCCGTAAAGCCTAGACCTAGTCTAGGCAACGCGCAGGTGGGACCAATTTTTCCACAAAGGTAATCCGGTAGGCGAGATTAAATTACCTGTGGCCCAGATAGCACAGACCTCTTACAGGTTATGCTTTTTAACAGATTTACTATTGCATTGAGAGCAATGGCAAACCCATCTCATGAGCTTATAACTTCCACAATAACTATCAACGAGTCAACGAGTGTTAAAAAATGTATGGCCGTAGGTCAATTGATCAAAACCATAGACATATAAAATAGGAAGACGTGGTCCCACGAAGATAGAACTGTGATTTCATAATAAGCCGCGGTCTCGTGCACACACACTCACTTTTGACGTTTGAACCAATCACCGCTCGTCCACAAGTTGTGTATGTGTGCGTGATGCGCGGAAACACGAGGGATTCGGCTTATTATGGAATCACAATTTTGTCTTCAATCTGTGCAAAACTATCATGCACTTTACCTATACATTTTTTAATTTAAACAATTGCTTGTTTTCAAAATGTCAATACATATAAGTTATTTATTCAAAGGAGTTATCAGAAAAAATGTATCGAATTTGAAAAAGTTTTCGCAGTTTTCCATACAATATTTTTTACTTACAATAAGTTTCGTAACGGTCCACACATAATGTATGTAAAAACGCGTCACAAAACTGACAAAAAAGGTACACTTATTATTTGAGTCGTTAGTCCTCGTGATTCTGAGCAGAATAATTCAAATTTTGTTTATTAAAAAAATGGTTGTCTGTAAAGTCCGTTTACGGACGATAATTTTGCGTGATAACGTCATAAGTAAACATTGATGAAAAATTGCATACTTTTTTGAATTTAATTGAATTATTATAACTGAATTATCATTGTTTTGCATAATGTAAAGAAGGAGTTTTAGTGTTTTTTGTAACGGTTTCATGGAGATCTGTCCACAACGTGACACTTTTTCGTGCATACTACCGGTGTTCATCGATTAATAAGATATTATCCCCATGACGTAAGCAATGAAGGAACCGATGGAAAGATTCACCGAGGTTGAGTAAGCGTCGATTGCTCAGTTGGTCAGAGCGGTCGGACCGGTGTTCCGAAAGGTCGCAAGTTCAAATCTTGCTCGACGCGGTAAGTTTTTAAATTTTTATTTCAAATTGAAGATGTTATCACGTCGAAAAGTAAATCGTATTTTTTTAATGCTAACTAATTCTCGTGATCAGACGGTCCTCTCTGGCACAATAAGCCTCTGCTTATCGAGGGCTGCCAGTCTCGTCACATAACGTAATAATAAAATATAATAACATAATACTGTCGCTATCAGCGGTTCGGGTTTAATTTGGACCCGAAATAACACGTTTTATAATTTATCGGGTTGTTCAGGTAAAACTAGTTTGTGTTAACCCTTTTAGCGCTGAGGTACTTTACTACAGGGTGGATTTTGATCATAAAGCTGAACTACAATTGAACTACAACTTTAGAAAATAACTGGTTTAATTAAAAATAATCAGTTCAAAACTTATTTGAGCAAGTAATGTACTGCAAAATCATTAGTTTTTGAAGTGTGAGAGATGATGTCAATTGCTTCATTGGATTTTTTTTTATTGTTTATTATTATTAAAAACAGTACAGACATTAAATTTAAGACAGTTTCTTGCAAAACTGTTTACACAGTTTGACTGCAAGTATGAGTATCTATGTAATTCCTAATTTAAATAATATATGTTTTACTAATCTACTAACTTAAGTTTCGCTAAACACTGAAGTGACATTTACATTAGCGCATATGTCACTTAAGTGTTTGTAGTAGGTACAGTTTAAGCGCTTTTTTAAATTTATTTTTATTATATTCATGCCGGATATTTTCTGGTAAACTATTTAAAAAGTATGGAATTCTTTTACTTAATTTTCTGTCTCCGAAATAGTTAGTGACGCGGGGTATTTCATATTTGCGCGCGGTTACTGTCCTTGTTGTGTGCTTATGATGTATCAATATTGGGCTATGTTCTCCATTGCAATGGTTGTTGACTGCTAACAGATATTTATGTTTTAAACTAACTGGAAGTATTTTACAGATTTTAAATAATTTTGAATAATCGCCGTTGCAACTACTTTTTGTTCTCTTGTTTACGAGCAATTTTAAGAATCTAATTTGTAGAGCTTCTTATCTATGACGTAAATTGAAAATAGTATTTGGTGTGAATGAAAAAATTATAATCATTAAATATTCAAATAATTGTAGACTGAAAAGTAAAATAGCTCAGTTATATGAGAAAAATCGATTCTTAATTTTAAAGCCTTATGGTCAGAGGCACGCTGTGTAACTAATAATCGTTCAAACAATTAATACGACGAAATAAGGACGTGAAATTTGTAAGAAACAGACAACACATACAATAGCTAAATAACGCTTGTGCGATGTGTATGTATAAGTGGGTAGTAGGGTGTCCCTAAAATTGCAATTTTTAGAAATTAATACCCCCTAAATGTATTTGTTTTACACTAAAATATTCTACAGAAAAAATCAGGACATTCCTGTAACTCTAAACCGTGCCGACTTGCATCGTAATTCCCCATACAAATGACTATGAAGAAATTTGGGCAGAAGATAAGTGACTACTTTTTTTATCGGTTTTCGGTTCGCAGCGAGATTTTTAGGGTTCCGTAGTCAACTAGGAACCCTTACAGTTTCGCCATGTCTGCCCGTCCGTCCGTCCGTCCGTCCGTCCGCGGATAATCTCAGTGACCATTAGCACTAGAAAGCTGAAATTTGGTACTAATATGTATATCAATCACGCCGACAAAGTGATAAAATAAAAAGTGGAAAAAAATGTTTTATTAGGGTACCTCCCCTATACGTAAAGTGGGGAGTGTTTTTTTTTTTCATTTCAACCCTAACGTGTGATATATTGTTGGATAGGTATTTAGAAATGAATAGGGGTTTACTAGAATAATTTTTTGATAATGTAAATATTTTCGGAAATAATCGCTCCAGAAGTAAAAAAAAATGTGTCCCCCGCCCCTCTAACTTTTGAACCATAAGTTTTAAAAATATGACAAAGATCTGAAAGTAAACCTTTATAAAAACTTTCTAGGAAAATTATTTTGGACTTGATAGGTTGAATAGTTTTTGAAAAAAAAATACAAAATTATTTCTGAACTAAGTTTGTAATTTAACCGTATAAGCAGGTGTGTATTGTACCTGTAATTTCTACAAAATTACAATGAAAAGAATTGCTTTCAAATAAAGTAAAAACGGTGAAAATCGGTTCACGCAATAAAGAATTATCCCATAAAATTCATCTTCCATACTTTAAGCTCGCGCGCAATAATTTACTTAATTTGCCGATAGATGTCGCTGTACGTAGAACGCTCATATCATAGTACGGACACTTACTGTGACGGACGAAAAACTACGGAACCCTACACTGAGCGTGGCCCGACACGCTCTTGGCCGGTTTTTTTTATAAGCGTTCATACGAGTAGGATGCACTGATGATACAAAAAAATAAGGAACTTTTTTCCAAAAATTTTTTTGGTCATTTTCATACTTTGTATGGGAATTTTTATCAGAATTAAAATATATATTATATTATATATAAATAATCGCTCCAGAAGTAAAAAAAAATGTGTCCCCCGCCCCTCTAACTTTTGAACCATAAGTTTTAAAAATATGACAAAGATCTGAAAGTAAACCTTTATAAAAACTTTCTAGGAAAATTATTTTGGACTTGATAGGTTGAATAGTTTTTGAAAAGAAATACAAAATTATTTCTGAACTAAGTTTGTAATTTAACCATATAAGCAGGTGTGTATTGTACCTGTAATTTCTACAAAATTACAATGAAAAGAATTGCTTTCAAATAAAGTAAAAACGGTGAAAATCGGTTCACGCAATAAAGAATTATCCCATAAAAATCATCTTCCATACTTTAAGCTCGCGCGCAATAATTTACTTAATTTGCCGATAGATGTCGCTGTACGTAGAACGCTCATATCATAGTACGGACACTTACTGTGACGGACGAAAAACTACGGAACCCTACACTGAGCGTGGCCCGACACGCTCTTGGCCGGTTTTTTTATAAGCGTTCATACGAGTAGGATGCACTGATGATACAAAAAAATAAGGAACTTTTTTCCAAAAATTTTTTTGGTCATTTTCATACTTTGTATGGGAATTTTTATCAGAATTAAAATATATATTATATATATATATTTTGAATAACTTTATAAAATGACTGAGGTAATGAACACTGGCCAAGTCAAATCTAACCTACTTTAAGATCTCACATTTTTAAATAACAGCAATTGTTATAGGTATCCAATAAAGCAAAGAAATAGAGTTTAATACTTGTTTATAATGTTATTTTGTTCCTACAAATACATATTTGGATTTTGCATAGAACTTGGCACCCATTTAGATCTCCATTCTTTTTGCGGCGAAGCCCACAGCCAAGCATAATTTTTGTATTGAACTTGGCTCTCCTTTTTTACATTTATGTTTTTGGTGGAATATATTTAGGGGCTATGCCTTGTTAATTTCTCAAAATCACAATACAGGGTGTAACAAACATAGTGGTGATCAGTTTAAGGGCATAAATTGGTATCGTCTGGGTCCTCTTTGAGCTCTTTGGCAACCTTACTCACCAGCAGGAACACAACACTATGAGTAGGGTCTAGTGCTATTTGGCTGTGGTTTTCTGTAAGGTGGAGGTACTTCCCCAGTCGGGCTCTGCTCCAGATTTGAGCGATGACATTCGCTGAACGTGCCCTACCACACTTAGCGAGATGCCATTCGCAGTGCCCATACGTCTCTTTTTGGCGTAGTTTAAGGACATACCCAGGTCCGGACGTAGTTTAAGGACATACCCAGGTCCGGACGTAGTTTAAGGACATACCCCGGGTCCATATTTACATAATTAGAATACGATAACCATTATGCCCTTAAAAAGACTGGTGATATTTTTACGGGCATTTCTGTTACATCCTGTATAAGAGACAGCCTAGTGGATAGTAATGTTTTGTCCGTCTCATTATTAATAGTAGTGTGAACCCTACACCTGATCGAGTTGTGCTTCAATCAGCGATATAATTCAATGAAAGAGACGCAAATTTCAAGCATTCAGCCTCTCGTTCGCACGCTTATTGAATTAAGGTGCCATGCTGAGCTTTCCGTGCGACGAGTAAATAAATTTATAGGTAAGGTCAATTTGGAATATGCTTCTGTTGATGAAATTTTCCTTTTAAGGTGTGTACAGCCTGCCTGGTAGTAAGCGGTCATCGTACGCCTGTGGACGCCTGCAAGTTAAGGGGCTCCACATGTTTTTTTATCGATTTTTGAACAGTTTTGAGTAAATATTCCAACATTTGCACTACAGATGGGATTATAAAGCAAACGGCTATCGGTTCGTGAATCTTCTATCTCCGTTCCGTGGAGCCGGATTTTGAAATAAATGCGCATATTTTTTTTTAGGTTTTTTTTAAAATATGGTGTAAAAAAAAACTTTTATCGATATTCGAATGCTAAAAAGAATCTTACATATAGGTACGAAATCTACATATTAGGATTCCTCCCTCATGTCTCTGAAAAGAGAGAATTTTATTTAAAACTAATAAGCACAAAGTTATGACCACTGAGAAAACCACTTTTGTGGCCTAAAATTGTTCTACTTTGATGTCAAATATCTCGAAGACAATGAATATTGAAGTAAATATAGGATACTTTATTCTTTAAGGCCGTTACTGATATAAAGGTTGAACACGCCAAAACCTGGGCATATAAAAATAGCTATAGTTATTCGAAAAATGGAGATATTTAAACTTTTGAAACAACAATTTTCTGACAAGGAACTGGGCTATAAAATGATGATAGTTTTATTTTCTTTTATTTATTCGTTGGCAAAATGTCGAGCGTACAATATCAAAAACGTGAACGCATTTTGCACGAACATGTAAATAATCCCAGGTTAAGCTACATAGATATCGCGAAAAGGCTGAAATATCCACAATCTACTGTTGGTCACGTATTAAAAAGTTTCCGTGAACGCTTGACAATAGATAAAAAGCCAGGAAGTGGTGGGTTGCAGGGAGTCAAGAATAAGAAACAGGAAAGAGCATTTTAAAGATTTTTGCCTCAAATCATACGATTTCATCTCGTGATGTTGCTAAAAAAATTAAAATGTCTTAGTCCTATGTCCAAAAAGTGAAACAGATGGCAGGACTGAAGAGTTATAAAGCCCAGGCTGCACCAGATCGAGACTCAAAACAGAACTTATCCGCAAAGATACGGTCGCGACAACTCTATGAAGATTTTCTTACAAAATTTAAATGCGCGGTGATGGACGACGAGACGTATATAAAATTGGATTGTATACAAATACCTGGTCAAGAGTTTTATACTAGCAAATCTCGAACAGATACTCCTGAAGATTTTGAATTAAAAAAATGAGGGCAATTTCCAAAAAAAATACCTTCTTTGGCAGGAAATATGTAGCTGTGGTAAAAGAAGTCGCTCGTTTATCACCACCGGGACAATAAACGGCGATATTTATCAGAAAGATTGTTTACAGAAGCGTTTGCTGCCTTTTATAAGACAGCATGCCTCACCACCGCTGTTTTGGCCAGATCTAGCCAGTTGCTAATACGCAAAATCGGTTATGCATAGGGTTGCAAATAGAAAAAAAACAAAATGTTTTTTTTCAAATTTATGAAAAAAAAACATGAAAAAAAACCTGGTACCATTGTTTTTTTTCTAAATAAGGTTTTTTTTCAGATGAACAAATATTACGACAAACACGGTTTTTCGTGATTTATTCATATAAGAAACTTAAAACTAAGTACATTAAAGTAGGTATGTCTGTTATGTAACTAAACTATTCTCAGTAAATGAAAAAAAAACTTTGAACTTATTCATTAGAACTATCAGCAGCATAGTACCACTACATATTTCATTAATATAAGTTTAATAAAACCAGAAATTAAAGTTGTTAAATTAAATTAGTTTAATAGTTAACATAAAGTCTAAAACAACCGTATAAGAGTATTAACTGCCTTGCAAATTTTGAGATTTCGTACTTTTGAAAAAAAACATATTCCAGAAAAAAAACTGTTCTTTTTCACGGTTTTTTTTCAGGTTTTTTTTCAAGACAGAAAAAAAACGTTTTTTTGCAACCCTAGTTATGGAATGGTACAACGCTAACAGGATAATGGTGGTACCCAAAATATGCAATCCGCCAAATAGTCCGGAACTGCGGCCTGTTGAAGAGTACTGGAGTATTATGAAAGGAATGAAAGGAAAAAAAGAAAGGCGGAGAAGTAAAATCGGTCCCTGAGCTACAAAAAATATGGACCTGGGCGACAAAAATCTTTTCTAAAGAGATGGTGCAAAGTCTTATGAGCCGTGTGCGTAGAAAAGTTCGATCTATGGCTTACTGTGTAAACATTAATTAAAATTAAAAATGTGATTTTAGAATTCATTAAATTTGTCATTAAATGTGGTATTCATAATGTAGTTATTTATTTTCAAAATGGTTTAAAAACAAATTTTGCGTGCCCAAGTTTTGGCGTGTTCAACCTTTATGATAAGCTATAAAAATCATTAGAAAACTAAGGGATTCTGATCGAAGGTCATTGGCGCCAGGGAGCCCCTTAAGGTGTTAACGCCAAATACATTGAATTTGGAAGCACCTTGAGAGTAGGTATTTATTTTTACCCAACCTAGTTTTTTTCTAAAAATCTAGCTCACATTACAGCTTTCCTAAAGTTCAAAAGCACTTAAAACGTAATGTATACATATAAAGGCCTGTCCACACGCCATGAATATTTACCAGCACGGCGACCTACTTGCATTAACAACATCTACCTTTTGTGTAACACTGTACATGACTCGGTTAACTTTATTAGGATGCTAACCGAGTGGCGAGCGGCTGCGACCAGCGGCGCGTTCGGTGTCGCGTTCTTTGCAAACAGTTTGGACGCTCTATAGGTACAAATATTTTAAGAGAACGTAATTATTTTTGCATGTTTTTAAAGTGGGGTATTCCACTCATATAATAGTTTGTTGTTAAATCAAATACAAACATTGAAAACATTGAAAAAATAATCGACTTGTCCTGCTGGGTTGATTATTTTTTCAATGTTTTCTGCGTATACCCACAGCTAGAAGAACTAACATCTCCATCTTAAGAGAGCTCAATTATCCCACACGACTTTCCAAAATATGCCATGAACGTGCCCTTAGGTCCTTCGGCCATATTATGCGGTCTAGTATAGATGAGGTTGAGAAAAACATCGTTCTGGGCCGTATGAATGGCGAACGTGCTCGCGGTGGGGCCGTATTTAAGCCACGTGCTGTGGAACCATCCTGTGTGCGACTGGAACTGACCTACGATGGACTTTGTTTTTCATCCTCCCCCCTATCAATTTCCAGGATCTGTATGTGATGACGAACGAGCATGCAAATTGCCATTCACACCGGCTGGTCGGTTATCGATCCGTCAGAATTGGAAGCCATAAAAATGGGGAGGGGGATGAAAAACAAAGTCCAACGTGGGTCAGTTCGGGTTGCAGAGAGTGGTTCTATAACACGTAGGGAGCTTTAATACCGCAAGCCATCCGCTTGCCTATCGGACACTGTAACTACGCGCCATTGCATTAAGTAGAGTACTATTAGCAGTAAAAATATTTGTACTTAATTTGTTAGTACCTTATACACGGTGCTCGTGAGGATTGCGAGAGATTTTAATAGTGTATTCCTGATCATAATTGGAGACTAAAATGTCCTATAAACTTTTCTGGAACTCTCCTAGTTTCAGAGTTACTACCAATTAAATAAAAAAACATTTTTTAATGTGACTCAGTGCAAAACGCTTTTTTGATGGCGATTTCACCCTTTATGGGGTCTAGTCTAGACATTCTTATGGACAGATATCAAAGTGCCAAGGAATACTTTACGTAAACTACTTTTTACGAAAAAAAATGTACGAATTTATTTTAATCGACAGTTTTACCAATGACATTTATGTTTTCATGTTCAAAAGCATTTAAAAAATCATCGGCTTTACAGCAGCCGTATATAGTTATTTTATTGGCAAACAAACATACGGACAAATTAGGGTAAAAACATGGACGAACAGGCTAGACGTATTAATAGGAATCAATTGTCACCCTTCCGATAAAGCTGCCTAACTTCGCCCTATATTTTAACAAACATGGAAATCCAACAATAACAAAACGTTTTAATATCCTGTTTATTCAACAAGTATCTTTGTTCAATTCAATGCGAGCGTGACGCAGCGTCTTATACTTAGAACCCCTTATATATAAAGACATATATAAATCCGTGTCTAGATTACGTGCGGCAAATAATCCATACGTCCATAAAATAAAATAAAAGCCTTTTATTTCCTGTTTTTTCCTTACATTGGTGGTTAGTATTTTTCTTATTTTAGGTTTACTTGTTAGTTACACATTTTTAGGGTTCCGTAGTCAACTAGGAACCCTTATAGTTTCGCCATGTCTGCCCGTCCGTCCGTCCGTCCGTCCGCGGATAATCTCAGTGACCGTTAGCACTAGAAAGCTGAAATTTGGTACTAATATGTATATCAATCACGCCGACAAAGTGGTAAAATAAAAAGTGGAATTTTTTTTTTATTAGGGTACCTCCCCTATACGTAAAGTGGGGAGTGATTTTTTTTTTCATTTCAACCCTAACGTGTGATATATTGTTGGATAGGTATTTAAAAATGAATAGGGGTTTACTAAAATCATTTTTCAATAATGTAAATATTTTCGGAAATAATCGCTCCAGAAGTAAAAAAATATGCGTCCCCCCCCCCTCTAACTTTTGAACCATAAGTTTTAAAAATATGAAAAAAATCTCAAAAGTAGAACTTTATAAAAACTTTCTAGGAAAATTATTTTGAACTTGATAGGATGAATAGTTTTTGAAAAAAAAATACAAAATAATTTCTGAATTAAGTTTGTAATTTAACCGTATAAGCAGGTGTTTATTGTACCTGTGATTTCTACAAAATTACAATGAAATGACGTGCTTTCAAATAAAGTAAAAACGGTGAAAATCGGTTCACGCAATAAAGAATTATTCCATAAAAATCATCTCCCATACTTTAAGCTCGCGCGCAATAGTTTACTTAATTTGCCGATAGATGTCGCTGTACGTGGAACTCTCATATCATATCCTACATGGCGGTGTTATTAACTCTTAAGTGGGGACACTTACTGTGACGGACGGAAAACTACGGAACCCTACACTGAGCGTGGCCCGACACGCTCTTGGCCGGTTTTTTTAAACTAGTTTTGTTAGAACCCAATAGGTAAAGGCGTCTTCCAAAGATTTCCATTTTTCTCGTTCTTGGGCAGTATGTTGCCATTTGGACCAGATTTTTTTTAATACCACGACGCTGGCAAACAAGCATACGGCCCGCCTGATGGTAAGCAGCTACCGTAACCTATGGACGCCTGCAACTCCAAAGGAGACACACGTTGCCGACCCTTTACAAAAAGGAGGATTCACTGTGTTGATGGCTAAAGGAACAAGAAGATCCCTCATCGTCAACACACTGGGTCCTCTTTGAGCTCTTTTGCTAGCAGCAATTTTCTTCATGTCTTCTTCCCAGCGTGTTTATGGTTTTCCTTTTCAGCGCTTGGCCTTTCCATGTTGTGACCGTTTTTGTTCAAGTGCAAATATCTATTATACTCGTACAGCCTTGGCCAGAAGTGTTGAGCACCCTTGCGATTTTCATACAAAACTCGAAAGTTTAGTCCAGCGTTTCTATCTTTTTGAAGCTATTTTATCAATTCATTCAAACAGTAGGCCTAGCACATGAGTGTAGCGACAGTATCTCGCGGTCGAGATAGACATCTGTCACTTTCTGATGAATACAGTTAGACAGTGATAGATGTCTATCTCGACCGCGAGATACTGTCGATACACTCATGTGCTAGGCCTACTGAACAGGCATGTTTTGTTGAAGTTAGTAGTAACTGCATAGAATATTTGCAATTTGTCGCACCGACCTAAAGTCGCATTTTTGTTACCTTAAGTTTTCATATTTTATAGTTACCTTGAAATTGTTATTAAGTGAAGTTTTCTAGATATATAAGTAAAATATAACATTTTACGTCATCGTACATTGTTATGATACTTAACATCAAAATTGTAATCAAAAAACTGCAATGCTCAACACCTCTGGCCAAGGCTGTATATATCGTCGCCTCGTACCCGCAAACAAACCTTACTGAGCTTACTGAGGAACTTGGTTGATTTGTGTAAGATGTCCATAATAAATAGTTATTTATTTATTAACATTCATATTTTTTAAAGCACATAATTTATAAAAACCGCAATTACCATTACAATATTCTAACTCCGATATCTAGTAAAGTTTATATTTTAGAAAAATATTTACACAAAGTTCATCTCAGATAAACCATCACGATAACCCAAGTCCGTTTCAAAAGTCGTAACCGCCAAACTTTGTAAGAAAGGTTTTGTCGTTTTGTAAATTACAGTAAAAGTACTCAAATCATCATAAAACCGGTATAAACGTAATCCCGTTTTTATTGCTATTGCATTTTTTTAAGAGCTATCAAATAAAAACACAGACATGTATCAAATAGGTAGATGTCGCATGTGCCTCGCTTTTATGAAAATCAAATCGCATATTTGAAGAAAATAATGAATGATTTGACTCCAGATGTATCACATGCGCGTTGCCGTTATAAAAAGAAGGATTTACTGTATTTACGGCTCCATAGCGGGTAATTACAATATAGTAAAACAGTGTCGTAATGCAGTAAAACAAGAGGATCCCCCGTTGTCAACACGCTGCATCCTCTTTGAGCTCTCTGGCAACCTTATCTAATCACCGGCACGAACACAACACTAACCTCAAAATCATCATTTTTAGGGTTCCGTAGCTAAAATGGCAAAAACGGTACCCTATAGGCTGAACTATAAGTTTCGTCATGTCCGTCTGTCCGTCCGTCCGTCTGTCCGTATGTCACAGCCATTTTTCTCGGAAACTATAAGATATAACTTAATAAAATTTAGACATGAAGTGTATTTTGTATGCTGCTATTTAGACATGTAGTTAAATTGCAAAAAAAATGGGTGGGGGGCGCTTCATACATGTAACTAAATTTCAATTTTTTTAAACCAAATATCAACATGTTGCACATCAATTGATAGGTATTTAAAAATAAGATCGACGTTGTTTGAACAATTATGATTAAGTAAATATTTTAAGAAATAATCGCTTCGAAAGTCAGAAAAATTGTGTCCCTGTAACTTTTGGACAGTAAGTCTAAAAAATTTGAAAAAAATTGAGAATATGCGCCCATCACATATCTTCTACAAAAATTGTTTTGAACAATTTCGGTTCAGTCATGTGTTATTTATCTAGCATCAGATACGACCTTGTGGTATTAGTTTGGTTCTTATTCCATTCAAGGTGCGGAACCCTCCATTATGCGTGGTCCGACACGCAATTGGCCGGTTTTTTCGAATTGGCAAGAGCAAGTTCTTCGTGTCGAAAACCACAAATACTACAAGAAATCTAACTTTACAAAACTAAGAAAAACCTTGTTTGCCTTCAGACCAAAAAGCACTAGAATTTTATTACGTGCCTAACTTCCGTTAACTCCCAGAACAATACGTGTACCCGGTACACGGATTACGTGTACCGTGAAATTTCCCCCGAGGAGGCACATTCCGATTGAAAAAATATTCTAGATTTGATATTAACGTCAGCGCATTGCGCTTGCACTAATAAAAGTAGTGAAAGTACAAGCCAACACTGAGACGAATGTCAAAGCAACATAAATAGATTCATAAAATATTTGAAGATTCTGACAACAGCCGATGACCTTGAAATTGACTTTACTTAAACTGTTTTTAGCAATAAATATTTGTTTTGGGAAAGCAAGAAAAATATATGTTAAGTTTCATTATATTTTAAAGAATTTTGTTAAGTTCGATACACGATTGGATGAAACAGCTCGATCGAAAATAATTCCTAATAGCCCACCCAATGAAGAAAAACTTAGAGGAAATAATTCGTGTATAGCCAAATTTTGGTTTAGTTGTAGGTAAAGGTATCTTACACAACATACTAAAATTACCGATGGATGGTGGGGTGAAATTTCGTATGAGTATGTGTTTTATTCACGCCGGCAAAGTTTTAAAACAAAATCTGAAAAGATATAATTTTTTTGAGTACCTCCCATACACATGAAGTAGGGGGTAATTTTTTTTTACTCCAACCCTAATGTGTGGAGTATCGTTGGATAGGTCTTTTAATAAAAATAAGGGTATTCTAAAACAATTTTTGGATGAAACTAATACTTTCGTAAATATTAGCTCCGAAAGTTTAAAAAAGTGTTTATCGTATTTCCGCGATATCTCATTAAACGTTGATCCAGCAAAAAAGTGCAAAGAATCTTTTTTATGGAAAATTATATGTGTATGAATTAAGCGATAGAACATTTTTTAGTATGAGCCACCGTTACCGAGTTATTTACGAAAACCCAAAATAAGGGACCTTTACACCCCTCCCACCCCGCTAGCGGCGCCCCCATCCACCGGTACTTCTAGTATGTTGTGTAAGATACCTTTATCTACAACTACACCAAAATTCAGCTATACACGAATTATTTCCCCTATCAGGCAGTTAAGCGTCTTCGTTTGGTGAGCTATAAGTTACGCCTTAAAATTAGCTTTAAACAGTTTAAGTTCTTTTAGTTTCTTGACTTACACGTCTGAAATTAAGATCAAAATTCCAAAATAGTAATACTAAGATATTAATTATTTTATATTTTACTATTACTGTTTTTTTTTATATTTGTTACTTTTCTGAATATCCAATGAGCTTTAATACTGTGTTTCATACTAATCGTTACAGTCTCTTTCACTCGCGCCTAAAAAGATAGCAATGGAATTTCGCGATTGTCATCCCTTTAAAGAGCTATTTGAACGTTAAAATTGCAATAGTTTTTCCGGCGTTATCACACTTGCGATTTGCGAGCGAGTTTTGTATGGGAGCGAACACGCCGCGAGTTAGCCGCGAACGAGTTTTGAATAGAAATCGCTTACAAATCGCTCAAGTGTGATAAGGCCCTTAAATTGATACGATTATATCTTATGGGCTGGTAGCCTACCACCGCGTTCCAACTACAAGTACCTACATAATATATATAAATAATTGTATTTATGTAGAATAAATTTATATTTAGTTATACGTAATGTAACTTCGGATTTTAGTGTTCTGTTTGCTACCCACACTATTGTTTTTATCTGTTTGGCCTGCTGGTTGACTGGTAGAGAATGCCCTCTGGCATTGAGTCCGCCACTTGTACTTTAAATTATTGTGGAATAAAGTTTAAATAAATAAATATATTCTAACCAAGATTTTAAAGAGCGACAGGAAATGTAATCTCGGCAACTAGTATCAAGATCATATTTTGAAATTGGAATGTGCCTCCAGGTTAGCCACGGATGACCTGTTTGCTCAGGGAGTTAAATAATTACGAAATTGGACAAATATAACATAACATTGTTATATTTGAGTATAGGTATAGACTAAGAGCTATACGTTGGAAGAAACCACACAATTTTAAGACCTACGAAGCCTCTTTATGTCTTCTATACTAACTTTATAGACATCTGGCAGCTGTTAATCGGTGGAGTTCATTAAATACACGCCACTTAGGGGTCGTTATAGAGTTCTGGGTACGGTGTATTTTGGGTAATAATATAATTCATTAGATCCGGTTTCCTCACAGTGTTTCCCGTTTCCGAAAAGCAACTGGTAAATGTCAAATTATATTTTGTTCAAGTTCCAAATAACTCAGTGGTAAGAGCCTGGGTTTGAACCCAAGAAAAGAATTGAAAGTAGGATGTCTTCACCAGGCTACCAGCACTATAATTATGGTCTGCCATCTATCGGACTAATTTGACAACTTTAGCGTGACATTAGCATTTCTCGCCAATATAATTTTAAACAAAAAATAACCAAGTTCACTTAGACTCCACCTTTCCAAAAGGAATGCCCGAGTTACTGTATAAAATATTTAAATCACTATAGGTGTGCCTATAAATTTTTTTTATGAAACTATTAGCAAACAAGCAGACGAGCCGCCTGATGGGAAGCGGTCAACGTCGCCCATGAACATAAGCAACATCAGGAGCCGCCTTTGCGTTGCCGACCCTTGACAGCCCTGTACGCCCGCTTCTTGAAGAACCCCATGTCAAAGCGCAATGGAAACATTTGAAGAGTTTTCTCGATTTCTCCAAGATCCCATCATCAGATTCTGACCTGGTTACAATGGGACCAACTGTGAAAGTATACTCTTTCAAACAAAAATAATTTTCTAAAACGGTCCAGCCGTCTTCGAGTAATCGGTGAACATACATAAAAAAAAAAAAATAGCAAAAACAAAGATCCCGACGAATTGAGAACCTCCTCCTTCGAAATCTTGAAGTCAGTTGAAAAAGGGGGGTACTGTGCTGCCATCTATAGGTCAAACTTTGCGTCACTTTAAATAAAAGCTAAACAAGAATTCCTCAGTTTTATATAAAAACCGCTGAAATGAAAATGAAAACTTGAAAACATTGAAGCTTAAAGCAAAGCAACAATGAAAAGTTTCAAATATGACAATACAGAGCCTCTGAGCACGCAAAAGGCCTTAACAACCATTGAGAACCCTGTTTGAGTTTGAACCTTGTTGCTTCAGAATACGGTAGACAGATGATTTTTCAATTGGTCGTTACGACAGTTTTGCGTGTGGCAGTGAGGCTAACGCGAAGTTTGGACTAGAAAGCTTTTGTTGTTCAAAAATACAGCTAAGATATAAATTAGAGGAAGAAAAATGTTATAATTATTCTTCTTCTTCATCTTTTTCTTCTTTTTTCAAGTATCTTCTCCATCCCGGAGGTTAGCGACCTTATGCCTATATGCCATTCTGTCTGAAGTCATGCGAATTACTTTCTCTGTACTGTCCACATCTAACCAGTCTCTTACGTTCTTTGTCCATGATATTCTCCTTCTACGTCTTCGTTTCTCATCAATCTTCCCTTCAATTAATAGTATTATAAACTAGCGACCCGCCCCGGCTTCGCACGGGACGTTTTTGTACACCTTTTTAAGGTGTACAAAAAACAAGGTGTACTGTAGTACATTATTTTGATCTATCCCGTAGGGTTCAGCCAGCGTTTGCAATATAAGCGCAAAAAATGTGTTTATTTACGACATCACATAAGAAATCTATAAAATTATCAGTGTTTCTCTAGTTTATTATACATGTACTAGCTTTTTCCCGCGGCTTCGCCCGCGTAATATAAGTGATCAAAAAGGATATGATACCCATGTTGAATTTCAGATTTTGTGACCACATTTTCCCCTTTTGGGGGTTGAATTTTCAAAAAACCTGAAACACGTGTTTACTCATTTGCCGTTAGGAATACTCCTGTGAAGTTTCGAATAAAATAGTCTAACAAATCTTGATTCGCCATACAAATTTTTGGACCCCCATTTTACCCCCTTAGGGGGTGAATTTTGAAAAATCCTTTCTTAGTGCTCCCCTAGACCTTATAAGGAACCTATGTGCTTTAGACCCAGCGGTTTGGGCTGTGCGTTGATATGTCAGTCAGTCAGTCAGTCAGTTTCTTCTTTTATATCTAGACACACGGCAGTGTGTCCGCCAAGTTCGAGCAAAAAAAAGCGACACACCGGCCGTGGGTTATATTACACGAACCATTTCGGGCCAATTTCGACCACCCTATAACTCAAAACATATTTTATCTACGCATATGAAATTTCGAGTGTCTGTTGACATCCCCTTAATTGTCTAGAATACAAAATTTCATTATTCTACCTATAGCAGTTCTTGAGATATTGACGTCAGAAAATCGCTATTTTTACTATACACTCACTGACTCACTGACTCACTGATTCACTGACTCATCAAAAACCTAGACCACTTCCAATGGTCGTACTGACTTGAAATTTGGCATGGAGATAGGTCTTAAGGTCAAAGTAAAGGGAAAAATCTGAAAACGGCCAAGTGTGAGTCAGTTTTAAAAATAGCGAAGGTGTAACTTTGTTCTACTATGAAGTCATAATGAACTAAATGGGTATATCTTCCAATGGTCGTACCGAACTGAAATTTGGCTCGAAGGTTTGTCTTTAGGTCGAAATAAAGTAAAAATCTGAAAACGGCCAAGTGTGAGTCAGTTTCGAATGTGTAATTTTGTTCTACTATTAGTAGGTATGGAGTGGAAATGAGATAAGACTTATTTAAATTTAGATACATACCAATTTAAGACAATACATGTTTGTCTTAAAGACAAGAACAATAAAATTGTTCACCACTCTGTGTGTGTCTGTTGCGGGAACCGAACCCACGATTTACGAAGTGCAAAGCAGGTCACTAGGTACCAGTGTTGGCCGATAATTTCAATTAGAATTGAAAATTGATCAATAAGATTGAATATTAATTCCGTAACTAATCAATTACACTAACATCAATTTTCACTAACGTTAGTTCGCATTGATTTTGTGACGTCGTCAATTACACTAACCGTCAATTAGAATTAACCTATTAGTTACACTAACGTCTCGAAAATTTAATAAGAATTACAGTTAATTAGATTAACGTTAGTGTAACTAAATTAATCCTTGTCTTACACTAATACATAATTTTAAAACTGCATCTCGGGTTCGGAAGTCGGGACAAATATCACAAGGTGGAGCTCATGCTGGACCCTAGGGCTACCTACTAGATCTCTGGTTTGGCGCATCATAGACTCATGCTGTTTGGGCTCATTCGACTTGTACTGACGAGCAGATGGTACCGGTATCAAAATCTGGAGCTCATGCTGGACCCTGGGGATCCCTACTGGATCTCGGGTTTGGCGCATCATAGACTCATGCTGTTTGGGCTCATTCGACTTGTACTGATGAGCAGATGGTACCGGTATCAAAATCTGGAGCTTCTTTTTACTTTTACTTTCTTTGTGTGAAAGTCAAAGTCAAAGTCAAATTCAAAGTCAAAGTCAAAGTGAAAGTGAAAGTGAAAGTCAAAGTGAAAGTCAAAGTCAAAGTCAAAGTTAAAGTGAAAGTCAAAGTTAAAGTTAAAGTCAAAGTTAAAATGAAAGTGAAAGTCAAAGTGAAAGTCAAAGTGAAAGTCAAAGTGAAAGTCAAAGTGAAAGTCAAAGTGAAAGTCAAAGTGAAAGTGAAAGTCAAAGGTAAAAGTCAAAGTGAAAGTCAAAGTGAAAGTCAAAGTGAAAGTCAAAGTGAAAGTCAAAGTGAAAGTCAAAGTGAAAGTCAAAGTGAAGGTCAAAGTAAAAGTCAAAGTGAAAGTCAAAGTGAAAGTCAAAGTGAAAGTGAAAGTCAAAGTCAAAGTCAAAGTCAAAGTCAAAGTCAAAGTGAAAGTCAAAGTGAATGTCAAAGTGAAAGTCAAAGTGAAAGTCAAAGTGGAACTGAAAGTCAAATTGAAAGTGAAAGTCAAAGTGAAAGTCAAAGTAAAAGTCAAAGTGAAAGTGAAAGTAAAAGTTAAAGTTAAAGAAAGTGAAAGTAAAAGTGAAAGTGAAAGTCAAGGTCAAGGTCAAGGTCAAGGTAAAAGTAAAAGCAAAAGTAATCAAAACCTCGTAGCTTAACCTAAATTCGCGTTTAGTTAGGCAAATTATTAACGTCAATTACCAATTCAATCTACACTAAAAATTAAATTAATGTTAAAATTTTTGAGAAAGACTAAAAATTTAATATCTTCAATTATTAGTTATTCGCAAAGGATTAACACGTTAGCTACAATTAATTTCAATTCTAATTGAAATCAATTTGCACTAAACTATTAGTGTTCAATTTTAACTAACGTGTTTCAATCTTCAATATTTAATTTTCAATCACACTAACGTTCGGCCAACACTGCTAGGTACACTAGGGGTGGGTTGCACCAAACCGCCTGTAAAAGTAAGCCAAATGTTACGCTAATCGGAGCTACTTAACGATTGCTAACATAAATGGGTTGCACCAAGTGCAAAATAACAGAACGTAAGAGTTAAGCGGGATGCCACTGTCTAAACGCATTTCTACTCACATTTTTATGGTAGAATATTTATTCAATATGGCAACACAACCATAAATGCCAAACTAAACTTGTCAAAATCGTCACACGAAGAAAAAAATCTAAAGAAAGGAGCGCGAACTAAACTTAACTTTGCACTCTGCAGCTTGAAAATCAAGAATATACAAACATTTAGCCATTCCTGAACATGTTTATTACTCAATCAAAAAGTGGGCTATCCATTGCGCCTTACGAGGAAATTTTTTCAAAGGATAATGCAACTTGTGCTGAGAGTGGAGTTTAAAGCGAAAGCCAGAATAGTCGGCTGGTGTATTGTGCATTATATTATAGTGAGTAAATCATCCTGCTAGTTTATTACTACTTACAGAACCCTAAACAAGTAAAGCCGTTGCTGGAAGCACCAAATGGCGAGAAGGAGCCCAATCGCAAAACAAAGGCATCACTAGTTTTAACTCTTGAAAATTCGTAAAAATAGGGTACTGAATCCCTCCAACCTGGTTGATTATGGCTGGCACTGTAACCAACGTCCTAAATATTGAACTTATACATGTACTTACTTATTAAATGAGTGTTCTAAAGTATCTTAACGGCCTCCTAGCCCAGTCGGTAGTGACACTGCCTACGAAGCAGGGGGTCCCGGGTTCGAATCCTGGTAAGGGCATTTATTTGTGTCTTTATCACAGATATTTGTACCTGAGTTATGGATGTTTTCTATGTATTTAAGTATTTATCAATATCTATCTATTATATATATCGTCGTCTAGTACCCACAACACAAGCCTTATTGAGCTTACTGTGGGACTAGGTCGGTTTGTGTAAGATTGTCCTATAATATTTATTTATTTATAATATTTATCTTTGTTAACAAATGATGAGTAGCACATATGTTACACTAATGAATAATGATACACAATGTTTTTTATTTCAGGTTTGAATTTACCTTTGGTATTGAAGACAAGATGAAATCGAGGCTTGTTATGCTACTCAGTGCCTAACTCCAGGATGTTTGAAAGTAAAAATGCAGTGATTTCAAGAAATTGGTAGAATCTCAATGTAAAAATAAAGTATAATTATACTAACCTAATCAATGAGTATTTTAATTTTGATAATAAAATACATAATTATATTTATTTAGTTACCTTATTTTTGTTTTAATCAAACACTGGCATAGGTTTCCTTTGTAGATGGAAGCAAGATCCACCCCCTCCAAACATATTTCTACTGCAAATATTATTCACCAGTTTTCTAGCACTTGGCATAAATAATCAATGAAACTTGACACTTGAAGTATTTTAAGTCAGATCAATCAGTTCTTAGATAGTGTGAAGCGGACCCTTGGCCAAAGTGAGCCAGCTTATTGATCGGACAAAAAACTTCATATACTGAACCACAGATCTTTGATAATGGTTATTAACAATACTCTACTCTTGATACATGGTACAAATATTATTCAGGTAAAAGTGACCATAAAACAGTGTGGCTAGGATTCCAAAAATGTTTTCTTATCACTTGTATCTTAATAATCATAATCATTTATTTCTTTGTAATGATATATGTTTACAAGTCATACAACAGCCATGTAGGTAGGTACCTAGTTACTATTATGTTTTATTTGTAAATAGGTACCTATGCTGGTTGGGAAAGATATATGATAAAGAGAGACCTTTATTATTTATTACTAATAAATTCATAGTAAAATCATAACATAACACATATTTTATAACTGATTTTGAGCACTGATGATAGGACTAGGACTAATCAAAAATGCATGCATACATACATCATCTTAGGAAGCTTTTTCCCTTATAGAAATGTAAGTATGAAAATATATCTACTTTTTATACTTACAAAATGAAATGCATGTACTTATTTTGCGTACAGTCACCGGCAATAGTATCTTCCTACATGAACTGTACAGTGAGTACAATTTGGATTAAAAAAAGCATGTTCATAATAATGTCCGATTTAAAATATACTAATGGGGAAGGTATCTGTCAAAAGTCAGGAGGTGCCAGCATAAGTAGGCACCTACCACTAGTTTTGTTAAATGAGATTTGGCTTAAAGGGCTAAAATTAATGCCAGTAAATTCCAAATAAAACAAGAATTTGACACTATTGGTAGGACTGAGACTACAACCTATGCCGGCACCATCTGTAAACACTTGATTGGCCATAATCCTGATTGCAGCGACGAGCAGCAAATGGTAGGTAACAATTGCCATAGAAGAGCGACACACATGAAGTCAAATTAGTTGTCAGTAGATAGTTTATTTATTTATATGGGTTTAATGTTTCAATAGATCTGTAAAATCTTTGTGTTTATTTCACAAATTAAACTGAAATACAGTGTAAGCTCTTTATCAACACTCAAGGGACCGAACATTTTGTGACATTATCACAAGTTGTCATTAAATAGAGGCCTACTGTGCTTGTTTTAAGGCAAATAATGAAATCAAATAAAAAACAAGAATTATATGAATTACTATAATGAATTTTCATACACATTTGAATTTGTGGATACCTAACCATTGTTGAACTATTTTTTTATTGTCCCACAACACATGACACTCTTATTTACTTGATTGTAAATTCCGCATCACACTTTATTTACATGTACTGTTCTGAACATTGTTTAGTTAGGTGTCGAGGCTCGATTTCTGTAGGACATTGGCGATAAATGTTTGGTGGTATAACTTCATGCCCTTATTAAAAGCATTAAAGAAACCTCTCTGATCATCTGGCATCTTTTGAATCGTATGACTTGCTCCCATCAAGTCCCGTTCGTGGGCTGTTCTACCGTGTCATAAAACTTGTTTTTCTTCTTGACCTGGTCATTCCACCGCGTCGGAGGTTTACGTTCCCTTTTGTCTTCTACCTTGCAGTATTCAAGTCAACCGTTGTTTCCAAAGGTTTGGTCTTCATTGACAAAAACAGAGTGGTTTTTTAATGGTTGTCATGATTCTGGTCCTGCTCATTCTACGGCTGTCGGCTTTCATGACAATGACTGTAGGTTCTGGTATGTTTGTGATACATAACAGAAGTCTGTACTATTTCAACCTGAAGTCACTCGGCACTCGATTTTAACTAAATAACGCACTTTTTACAAAGAATTTTATGTACTTATTATTTAATACCGTTATCTGATCTAAAAATTGTGAATAAAACCAAACGTCAATCGTATACGCCTTTTTACGTTCAGATACTCGCATATATTTATTACTGCAAACAATATTTTAATATTTTTCATCAAATATCACTGTCTTTTTGTCTAATAATGCATTTATCCTTGAAATACGAGACATTTTTGCAAACTGTCAGCCATATTTAAACGTAGATTTGAGTTAACCAGTGCTCGATGGCTGGTTAAGGTTAACGTAACTTTCTGACTGCTAAAGTGCATGGTGCAACGGAAAAACGGACTTGACGTCTACTGTAACCATGATGAGTTCGTTAAGTGTGCGTGGTGCAACCCGCCCTTAGTGCGCTAAATCAGTCAAACAAAAATGAAAAGACTATTTTTTCTCGCATAGTCTAAATAATTTCTAATTTTACAACTAATAAAATCGCAGATTCAAGAACATGGAAATCATATATACTCTAAGATGGAATTATATATACTACTGCCCATCTCACCCTCCGATACGCCACGGGATGAGATGGGAGGGTGCACTTCTAGGGCTACATAATAGGCCACCAATTATAATACCTACTGGTAGGTAGGTATTACCAAGTTATTAATTATCTATGTAGGTAGCGTACTTACAAACAGTATAAAGTACGTTATTGATGTATGTAATTATATGTAAGTAGGTACATTTTATAGGTTAATGATGTAACTTGGCAAGTTTTAATAGAAAATTATATACTTGACACATTGCAGTCCAAAGGTGTCGATTCACAAAAAGTACTGAAAATAATAAATGTTATCAGGAAACTGCTAAAAAAACCGGTGTGCGTTTCTCTGACTATTATAATTTTAGGTATTTCTATGTAACGTGATACTTATTCAAAATGTACCTTAAAAACTGCTGGAAATCAAGTGTGCATTCCTATAACTATTTATGATTTGAGGTATTTTTATGGAACTTGGTACTTATTCAGATCTCACTTCTTTTATAGGCGAAGCATTCCCATAGTATCGAACTTGGCAGCCTTTCACATTTATGGTTTTGATGGGTATATAGATTACACATATAAACCTTCCTCTTGAATCACTCTATCTATTAAAAAAACCGTATCAAAATCCGTTGCGTAGTTTTAAAGATCTAAACATACATGGGCACAGACAGCGGAAAGCGACTTTGTTTTATACTATGTAGTGATTCGCAAGCTTGTATGACTACCGACACGATTGGAAGAACACACACACGGTTCTTCTGAACGTTAAATGGGCTGAATGGATTTGGATGAAATTTGGGAAGCAGATTTATTATAACTCAACACAAGACATATACAAGATATCTCTGTACTCCGCTTAGCGCGTTATTTCTTTGAAACCTAAGCTGCCTAAAAGAAGGGGTGCGGGAGGGGAAGTCGCAATGCTAGGACAGGGAACGCGCGATTCTTCCGTGGGGCGTAAGAGAGAGTCAGACATTAATGGTTGCCATGGAGACGTACTATGTTTACTGTCACTTCGAATATTAGTGTCTCACTCTATAGTGAAATTACTTCGAGCGTGGCTGCGGGGTTCGCCCGGCAATGCAGGGTCTTGGGTTGATTAGTCCATGACACGAGATTAATAATGATTCTGATGATCACACTTACTTTTAAATCTTGCCTGCAGTCCGGTACAGTCGGCAGCAGAGTAGCTAAATGAGTGAGGTTTTCAAAATGAACTTTATTATTAAGAGCATAAGAGCGTGAAGTTAATTTAGAACACCTAATCCCTAAAGCAACTTGTGTTGCTAACTGTTCTTCACATGACATTAATCAATACGAAACGCGATCCCCAAAGGAGTCCCCTGTTACTCAGACTTGACAAATACTATTATTAACGTATTCATTCAAAAATAGACTCTCTAAGTTAGCACAAAAGTCTATTTTAGAAGTAAGATTTACATTAGACACATCCATGCAGAAGTTACCATTATGTGTGAATGATAAAGGTGTATTTTGGAAGCGAGAGTATTAAGCGGAAATTGTTTTATAATGAGACTCGAAATTCATCTCATATTTGTAAAATACATTCGTGTGTTTGTCAATATTAAAGTAGGCTCAAATTTGATACGTCTTAAAATAATTTTGTCTTGAAAATAAAACAGTTTACTGCAAATTTGATCTCGTAATACTGCGCGATCGAACTCACTGAGATTAGTGTTAATAATAATAAATAAATAAATACATGGAACAATTTTACATAAATCGACCTAGGCCAAGGTAAGCTCAATAAGGCTAGTATTATGGGTACTAGACGACCATATATATAACAGATAAATACGGATAAATACTTAAATACATAGAAAACATCCATAACTCAGGAACAAATATCTGTGATAAACACACAAATAAATGCCCTGACCAGGATTCGAACCCGGGACCTCCTGGTTCGTAGGCAGAATCACTACCGACTAGGCTAGGAGGCCGTTACAAACATAATGACATAATGTTAACAAACATTACCTTTATTGCTTCCTTGGTTACCTAATCAGTTCAATCACGCACTTTTAAAGAAATATCTTGTAGACGGAGAGCTAGCCACATCACCTATGACACAATAATGAGAGAGACGAAACCCTTCTCGTTAGTTTGCTGTACCATGCTTATTTCTAGATCCGATCATCTGGCAGCTGTAAAGCAGTGGAGGTCAAAGAATGCAAACCACTTTAATAATACAAATCCTAGATTTCTGGTTTTGATGCATTATTATGAGAAATTATATAAATAATTAGATTATATCATTGCCAAAACTTTCTGATGGGGGAAAGTAGTCCAAAACGACGTATTTCATAGTTTGTCGCCTACTGTTTCTGTTTCCGAAATAATACGCAATGTTTTTTGTTCTAATGTTAAAATATAGGCCCCGTCCTCTACAAATACGACAACTTTGGCAGGTTTTACTAATTTTGGTATTACTATTTTCAAATTCAAAAATTTTGCTAATGTCACTCTGACCTCCACCCATTAAAAGCTGCCTGATGCCTTGATCTAGCAATAAGGATAGTATTGCAATCTTACTAGACGGGTTTCGTTGCTCTCAGTATTGTATCATATGTCATATCTGACGTGGCCAGCTCTTAGTACATTGATTTCATTGTCAATTTATATTTGAAGGGTACACGGAAAGAACATGTCTAGTCACATTGACATTTTGAGCGGGAACGATTCAATCAACCATACAATTTTCGTAACTAGATGGTTTTTATGAGTTAAGAAGTGGATATACGTTAAAATTTACATCTGTAACAGAAGTTGTTACTAATAGTTCATTGCAAGCTCTACATTTTGATATAAAAATCTCATTTTACAAAAAAAGTGACTAGACATGTTCTTTCCGTGTACCTTTCATTTGGAGTTGGTAATTTTTTTTCGTAACAAATGGTTGATTGAAAGTGTTCCTTGTCACTTTCATATTTAATACGGCTGTCTAGACTAGACTTAATGGTGGCAAGATCGGTATCAAAACGGCGTTTTGCAATAAGTTTCATTAAAAAAAATAGGAATATAAACTCTGAAATTGGGTGAATTACGTAAAACTATGCTGTTAATGTATAAGTCTCAGATTATGTTGTTTATATTCACTTAGTAGGTAATAGCTGCAAAAATTTTATGTTGTATAATTTACTGTTAACCACCAATTGTTTTTTGGTATATTGATGCTAGTGGTGGGAACCTATAATTGGCTCTCTGTTGCTTACCAATATAGCTATGTTGGTTCCCCGAATAAATAAATAATCAATAAATCAAACTCTTAAGAGCCATGCTCTTGTCGGTGCAACTCAAAGTGGGCTCTCCATTCGCTTCGGTCCCAGGCCTCCTCTTTGATCTTTTGGTACGAGTTGACTTTAACATTCTTTTTAATTTGGTCTATATAATTAATTCTAGGTCTTCCCCTTCCTCGCCTTCCTTCCATTTTCCTTCAACTATCTTCTTTATGAAGTTTTCATGTCGTATGAGGTGACCCATCATCCTCTTCTTGACTCTATGCTATCCATCAACTGCCTCTTTTCCTCCACTCTTTCCAGCACTTCTTCGTTCGTCACTCTCTCAGTCCAGCTAATCCTCTCCATCCGACTCCAACACCACATTTCAAACGCCTCAAGTATACTCCTGTCCCTCTGTGTCAGTGTCCATGTCTCGCTGCCGTAAAGTGCTATGCTCCATACATATGATTTTTAGGGTTCCGTAGTCAACTAGGAACCCTTATAGTTTCGCCATGTCTGTCCGCCCGTCCGTCCGTCCGCGGATAATCTCAGTGACCGTTAGCACTAGAAAGCTGAAATTTGGTACTAATATGTATATCAATCACGCCAACAAAGTGGTAAAATAAAAAGTGGAAAAAAATGTTTTATTAGGCTACCTCCCCTATACGTAAAGTGGGGAGTGATTTTTTTTTCATTTCAACCCTAACGTGTGATATATTGTTGGATAGGTATTTAAAAATGAATAGGGGTCTATTAATATCATTTTTTGATAATGTAAATATTTTCGGAAATAATCGCTCCAGAAGTTAAAAAAAATATGTCCCCCCCCCCCCTCTAGCTTTTGAACCATAAGTTTTAAAAATATGAAAAAAATCTCAAAAGTAGAACTTTATAAAAACTTTGTAGGAAAATTATTTTGAACTTGATATGTTGAATTGTTTTTGAAAAAAAAAATACAAAATAGTTTCTGAACTAAGTTTGTAATTTAACCGTATAAGCAGGCGATTACTGTACCTGTAATTTCTACAAAATCACAATGAAATGACGTGCTTTAAAATAAAGTTTTGAAAAGACCCTTTTTTTTACTCTTAAGTGGGGACACTTACTGTGACGGACGGAAAACTACGGAACCCTACACTGAGCGTGGCCCGACACGCTCTTGGCCGGTTTTTCCAAATTTCTTCTTTGTGTTTTGGATATGTTTGAAGATGAAGAAGAAGGTTTAAGTAAATAAATAAAAGTTTATATGATATTTTAGTCTTCAGAAGTACCTACACTGTTTAAATCCTACGAGTTATGTACCTACTCATGGGCGCGTGGACTTATTTTTGCTTTTATCTTTATATCAATGGTCCTGACCCAGTAGAAAGTAGGTCAAAACGAGCCATCTTAAAAGAAAATAATACATAATTGGATTTCCTTTGATTCCATGTTATGGGATTAAGGTACCATAAGGGAGTTTGTACATTGGTGTATTAGAAACCGAAAACTGACTAAAATTAGGTCAGGTAATTTTTAATCACTGGGTACAAATTTAAGGGGATCTTTGCTTTGTACATATTAAGCAGAGAACTATGCTAATGGATGAACTGGACGCATTTTCTATGGAATGGTGGGAAAATACTACAATCAGGACTGAATGGAGAAGAGAGGAGGCCATTGCCAAGCAATGGGACATCTCCGGCGAGAATCGAAATCGAAAAAGAGAGTTACACTCCTTAACCGGCCATCGAACATCGGGTGAGGCAGCATCGGGTGGCATTTTGCCTCTTCCCTTAAGACTGTGTCGACCGTCCAGTGACGCCCTCATTGGGGGGATTGTATTTCCTAATAAACGAATTAGTTTCTGTATAATGTCTCAGTGTTAAGTTGTAGTCCTACTGATTACGCAACTTTTGATCGTTGTCACCATAGATTAATTAGATTAAATAGATATTTCACTAGGAACATCGCTCGTTTTGTTTCAATGTTCTTCAATAGATGTGGCTCAGAGTACCACTGGCTCGTAATCATTTTTTATGTTATTTGAAATCTAGTACCTAGTTATCTAAAACTACGTCATTATCATTATATTACCAAAACGGATTACAACAAAACCAATTAAAAATTCCACGTAAAATCGCATTTTTAGTTTAAGCGCCATCTATTGTAGTTTCTCATAATTTTACAGTTTAGCTCGATCTCGAAGTAACACTTTATATAGCTAGTTTCTTTAATAATAAAAGCTCATAGATGTCACTAAAATAAATCTCAAAAATACTTTTTGGTCAACAAAAACAAAAATTATTGGAATTTTCAATGAAAATTATGTACAGTCAGCAAAAATACGTATCGAAAAAGTCGTCTCATAAATATGGTACTATGCACTTTATTACAACGGAATAAGATACTATGGGACATATTTTTGAGTAAGATGAGTACACCCATATTTTTACAGCTGACTGTACTTAATAATTTAATTCGGCTAGGTAATAATAATAATAAATATTACAGTACAATCTTACAAAAATCGTCCTTAGGTAAATAAATCAATAGTTAAGGCTTCTGTGTACTAGACCACGATATAATTATATAATAGATAAATACTTAAATACATCGAAAACATCCAAAACTCAGGTACAAATATTTGTGTATTTGTCACAGATCAAACACACAAATAAATGCCTTTACCAGGATTCGAACCAGGGGGCTGATTTTTGACATTCGAGCGCTCGAATTCAAAGAATTTAACCTGGAATATAATCGCACACAAAATTAATAGTATAAATAATCATGACTTTAAATTACTATCGCTGTTATTTTTAAAGCATAATTTCTTCATTTTATTCAGTTTTAAATGTCATATTCGAGTGCTCCAATTTAAAAAATCGCCCCGCTGACTTTCTGCTTTCTGTCTACTGCCTCCATTATTTATAGGCTAAACATCGACTGGGCTAGGAGGCTGTTAAATATAGTAATTTTACTAAATATCACCACCACATCACCATCACATCTTCATTAAATGTTTTTTTTTAATCTATAGGTACTTATTTTACGCTATTGTTGAAGTTAATAAGATAAGGTTTTATTATATACCATCCTTTAACCACCGCCACTGCACTCAATTACGAATTCTACTCTAAGTAGGTACAGAAAACCAAAAAGAACTATGTCGTAATGACTGTTGCCCTTGGATACGTATAAACGTAAACTATTCGCTACAAAACTAGCTATTGTGACTAGATTCTAGAGTGGCCTAGGACTGAATCAAATTGGTTGACCCTACCTTCAGATCAGACCGCGAGTCAGCGACAAATTTCTATGAGTAAATAGTTCAGAAATTTGTTACCGATTCGCGGTCTGATCTGAAGGTAGGTACCAACTTAGAGTACAATTCATAATTGAGTCAGTAATTTGACAGTAATGATTACGTCAAAAATCATAAATAATTAGTAGTATTGAAACTAGATATAGGCACCCATGAGGATGAAACGGTATACTATAGACATATAAAATAAAAAGACGCGGTGCCTTGAAGACCATAGTGAAGACAAAATTATGATTACATATTAAGCTGATTTCCTTGTGTTCACGCGCGAGTCGCGCGACACGCACACGTGGAAGTCGAATTTCAGCTCAGCGCCCGACGGTTCGCGACGCGTAGCCGTAGGTAGGTAGCTAACAGAGCTCGCGCGTTACCAAGGCCTGACGCGACATTGTCAGCTTGCTGTGACGCAGGCGGCCGAATTGGCAACAACGCACAAAACTTACTCAACGTCTTGTCATTCGCAAATCAGTTGTAGGTTAATATTTGAATGTAGGAAAGTGGTTAACAATTTGCATCTTAAATTTAAAGACCTCGTAGTGCAGCGGATAAACATATGGACTTATGAGTCGAAAGTCCGGAGTTCAAACCTTATCACAGACAATTTTAATGTTTTTATTTTTTGTTTTTTACCCTGCTACACACGTGGCCGAATGTATCGAAAAAATTATCTCTTACTTTTGTTTCATTGCAGGATTTGCAGATAATTAATTGTTTACTTACTTAATAATATAGTATCTTGTTCGCGAGTGCTATATATGTAGCATAGCTCGGCAGACAACTTTCGGAGACGCCCTTTGGGTTCATATTTGATTTACATATATAAAAAAAAATAACAAATAAAAAAATACAATTTACTCAATATTTCTACTGTAAAGCGACATCTATTGATCAATAGTATTGTTGAAGGATCTTCATCTAGGGAACTTTTACATAAAGACGTGTAGATGTCGTAGTAGCCATGGCAAGTATTATGACTTCTCCGTGACGTGTAACGCCATCTCTAATCGAGAGATGTAAACAGTGAATTTTCAGTAACGCCATCTAGTGCTGATAGTTCTTTAGGCGGTCGCATTTTGTAACAAGGCATGGGCCCTCTATCATATACTTACTTTATGTTGTCACATAGTTTCATTTTGCGTATTTTTTGCTTTATTACCTATACGGCAAATAGTGGCCACTTTTTTCCATTGAGGTGATGAAGCCAAAAGTAACTAGGTAATATAAAACTGTATCACATAGAATAAGTTGCGGAATTAGTAGGACTACAACCTAACATGATGGATTATACAGAATTAGATTCGTTTATTAGGAAATAGAATCCTCCAATGAGGGCACCACTGGACGGTCGACGCAGTCTTAATTTTTAAACGTTTAATTATGTCTATAAAAGGCAGCTTTCCATTTGTAAGTGTTAACTATGCCAGCACTTGTTTTTTGAGTCCCTCAGAGGCGTATTTTAAAATTGGGCGCCCCGGGCCATAAAGCCTTATGGGCTGGTACTTGACTGACCAGCACCCTGAACCCAGGGCCCAGGGCCATGGCCCACTTAGCCCTAGATTAAATACGACTCTGGGGTCCCTAAAAGTAAATATTTCAACTAAATATTTCAATTGGTGCGAGACATTATCTGCCATATCCTACGATGAGACGACACAACGGAGGCACGCAGTTACCAGTACGTCGCCGTAATCAAACTAATTTTTTTGTATCTATCTAAATATATAAACAAAGAAACTGACTGACTGACCGACTGACTGACTGACTGACTGACTGATTGACTGACTGACTGACTGACTGACATATCAACGCACAGCCCAAACCGCTGGTTCTAGAGATTCCAAAGTTGGCACGTAGGTTCCTTATAAGGTTTAAGGGTGCACTAAGAAAGTATTTTTCAAAGTTCACCCCCTAAGGGGGTAAAATGGGGGTCCAAAGTTTGTATGGCGAATCAAGATTTGTGAGATTATTTTATTCGAAACTTCACAGGAGTATTCCTAACGATACATGAGTAAACACGTGTTTCAGGTTTTTTGAAAATTCAACCCCTAAAAGGGGCAAATGTGGTCACAAAATCTGAAAACCAACGTGGGTATCGTATCCTTTTTGAGTACTTATAGTACGCGGGCGAAGCCGCGGGAAAAGGTATTATTATATAACACCTTTAATGTAGCATGACCCCGTTTATTTAACTACTAGCTTTCCGCCCGCGACTTCGTCCGCGTATAATACGGTTCCTCATACAGAGTTTCACATCCAATATTATCTTCTTAACTAACTTTTGTTAATCCCCGAACCATCTTCTTAATCTATTTATACTCATAGCTATACAAACTTTCAACCCCTTTTTTACCCTGTCAGAGGTTGAATTTTAAAGAACGCTGAAATTACTTTTATTGTTTTCTACTTATTAGTACGAAGTTTCAAATCTCTAATTCAAAATTTTAAACCCCATCGATACAAACTTTCAACCCCCTTTTTAGCCCCTTAGGGGATGAATTTAGAAAAACCCCTTCTTAGTGGATACTAACGTTATAAAAACAACCTATTGTGAAAAATTCAGCTCTCTAGGTCCAACGGTTCGGGCTGGGCGTTGATTTAAGTGAGTCAGTCAGTCAGTCAGTCAGGACTTTTACGTTTATATACTCGTATATATGTAGATGTATGTGTTTCAAATGTTGTAAGTTAAATTTCAACCACTTCCCGGTTTTTGATTGAGCTGAAATTTGGTATACTTCCGTAATTTACATGACAATGCTATCTACTAGGGACAGACAGCAATACTACCCTGTTAGCCGAATGGCGCTATTTCAAAATAAAATTATCTTCAAAATGGAACTTTGAGCTACAGAATTTAAGGTATAAATTTGCATTAAATTTTTTTGAGATAGCGCCCGCCATTCGCCTTAGCAGGGTTGAATAAAAATGTGTATAGTACGATTTTTTTAAGATGTCGTTATTGTATATGTAGGTACCTTAACCTAAATACACATACATAATACATAATCATATATATATATATATATATATATATATGTACACATATTCATATATTGTCGGTAGAATTCTTTAGTAAGATTCCGACATCTTAAGAAATTACCACTATACTAAAAGAATATATTTTTGGGAGTTACTTTCTTTTATAATTGTTTTGTAGTTGGCAACTTGACAGTACCTTGCAATACTGTACTACAGCATATACATACATGGCACGGTACCGGTATACATGGCAAAACAAAAGCTTGTAAAACGGAATGTAGTCTCTTGCTTGGGCCGCGGGATCAGATTAGCCCCACAATAAATTCCATAAAATGATATCCCTCCCTCTTTATCCTTCCATCCCTTAATATTTCCTTCCGCAACTAATCCTCGTAAAAATATTAATTCTAAAGATTTGATGAGACTCTTCTATTGTTTAATGTTTATACGGAGTGATTCTGGGGCATGATACAGAAATACGACAACAAAACCAGTGTATAAGTGCTTAAAGGGTCGGCAACGCGCATGTGAATCCTCTCGAGTTACAGGCGTCTACCGGCTACGGTAACTGTTTACCATCAGGAGGGCTGTATGATTGTTGCCAACATAGTCGTATAAAAAAAACTTACTGACTCTGCAACTAGTCAGTATTAGGATGATGTGGCAATTAATCAAAACATTTTTTGTTTTATTATTATTCAAGCAAAATACATTTTAAACGAAATAAACCATGGTCTTCCTATGAATTTTGAATAAATTAACTCTTTATGCGTAGCGAAAACAGGTCATATTGAGAAGGGTGACCAAATTGCATGCAAAAATGTATTTTTCTTTTTATAATCTGAAACATACGAGGCCTTATTCCCAAAACGCGGGAATTTCACGAAATGCTTCATTTTCTTCGAAGGCTATGGCTTAAATACTATGTTTTTTAAATCAACTATTGATGCAAAATATAGTTCATTTCTTCATCTAGACGGCCAATGGCGCAAATATTACATTTTAATCAGTAAAATCTGAAAAAAGGTGGTTGTCTTGTAGGCCTTTCCGAATTTTCCAGTTAGATGTACCGTTTATTTCCAAATTACGCAAAAAAAGGAGTTGCAGGTCCATAAGCTACGGTAGCTGCTTACCATCAAGCGGGCCGTATGCTTGTTTGACACCGTTGTGGTATAAAAAAATATGAATACTTATACAAATAAATTTTCACTTCGCATGCTCAAAAATGCTATGCTTACCAAGGCGGACTAAAGTAGTACATTTAGCCTCTAGGGCTAGTATGTATACATATTTATGATTTACAAAACATTTTAAATTGACCAATCGGAACACTTCACCATATTAAATCCACCAATCACAACACACATATCGAAGTTAATCGGAACGCTAGATACTTTTTTGGTGCGTATACTGTGTTAATAATTAAAGTCCTTAAAAAACATTGTATTTAATATCAACCAATCAGAATACAGCAATGTTAAAATCGACCAATGAGGAAACGCAATTTACTTCTCAAAAATTGAGGTGTTTTGTAGTTCCTACTTCACAATCATTAAAAAAGATTGTAATTTTTTGGAAGCGCTTTATAGCGTGTTTAAACTGTTTAAATGGCTATTAAACATGGCAATTTGTAGGGCCCAATCGGTTGTGTCCAACTCCTGTCGGCCCCAACGCACGTTATTACACTTTCCCTACAAATCGCCCCTAGCGACCCTAGCTCAAAGTTTACAGAGATGCCTTCAAAACATCTAAAAATTGTATTTGGTGAAGCACGGTAATAGTACTCATAACAGTACACATTAAATAAAATCTGAAACTGTTTTTTTCATCATAGATATTTAAATCACCGCTCGAGCTGCCTGAATCTAAATTCATCTGCCCAACCCTTCTATTATTCAAATACAAAACTAGATAAATATATTAATTACCAGCGAATCTACACAATTTAACATTTATTTTAAATAAAAAACCAGACGCAATGTGTAGCAAATTGCTAACATTATAAATAAACAAGAGCGTGTCGGGCCACGCTCAGTGTAGGGTTCCGTAGTTTTCCGTCCGTCACAGTAAGTGTCCCCACTTAAGAGTTAAAATAACACCGCCATGTAGGATATGATATGAGCGTTCCACGTACAGCGACATATATCGGCAAATTAAGTAAACTATTGCGCGCGAGCTTAAAGTAAGGAAGATGATTTTTATGGGATAATTCTTTATTGCGTGAACCGATTTTCACCGTTTTTACTTTATTTGAAAGCACGTCATTTCATTGTCATTTTGTAGAAATTACAGGTACAATAAACACCTGCTTATACGGTTAAATTACAAACTTAGTTCAGAAATTAATTTGTAATTTTTTTCAAAAACTATTCAACCTATCAAGTTTAAAATAATTTTCCTAGAAAGTTTTTATAAAGTTCTACTTTTGAGATTTTTTTCATATTTTTAAAACGTATGGTTCAAAAGTTAGAGGGGGGGGGACACATTTTTTTTTACTTCTGGAGCGATTATTTCCGAAAATATTTACATTATCAAAAAATGATTTTCGTAAACCCCCATTCATTTTTGAATACCTATCCAACAATATATCACACGTTAGGGTTGAAATGAAAAAAAAAATCACTCCCCACTTTACGTATAGGGGAGGTACCCTAATAAAACATTTTTTTCCACTTTTTATTTTACCACTTTGTCGGCGTGATTGATGTACATATTAGTACTAAATTTCAGCTTTCTAGTGCTAACGGTCACTGAGATTATCCGCGGACGGACGGACGGACGGACGGACGGGCAGACATGGCGAAACTATAAGTGTTCCTAGTTGACTACGGAACCCTAAAAAGGTAAAATAACTCTAACGACCTCCATAAACAGCTGCGGATGTCGGGGCACCGCCGATCGCCCTAGATCGGGAATCCTAGTCCCTAAGTACCATTACACCTACCAACCCGACAGGTTGGACCCTACAAATTGCAATTTCTAATAGCTACTTTAAAGAGCTAATTATACCGTCGTCTGTGGCATTTATTCGCGGTGTTTATATTTTCTATCTACGTCAAAGAAGTTAAAAAAATTAAAAGACCGTCATGTTAAACCATAATTTAACCTTAGTTTAGTTATTGTGCGTAAATAACAAGTATTTTTATCTTATTTTCTCGCAATCGAAGTGAAAAATAGTATGCATTACTCTGGTCTAAAAGCCATATTACCACTCGAACAATTTTCCCTCACTTCGTTCGGGAAAATAACCACCTCGTGTTAATATGGCCTACTTTAGACCTTTGTCAAACAATCTACTATTACGCACTTCATGAATAACATAAATTAAGTGTCTGTTTGTTTTTCATGTTCTCGTTTTGTGTAGTTTTTGTGGTTTTGAGTAATATTGTGTGTTATCTGTCGTGGCATCACCGAATGGGCCCTACGGAAGATCAGAGCCGGTTTTTGGGTCCATTTTGTGATGTTCAATGTTTGTTTTCATTGTTATTGTCTCTTAATGTTCATGTAAGCGTCACAAATAAATGTTTTCAACCGACTTCAAGATTTCGAAGGAGGAGGTTATCAATTGGTCGGGGTCTTTGTTTTTGCTATTTTTTTATGTATGTTAACCAATTATTCGAAGACGGCTGGACCGATTTCGAAAATTATTTTTTTGTTTGAAAGAGTATACTTCACTCTTGGTCCCATTGTAACCAGGTCAGGCTCTGATGCTGGGATCCTGGAGAAATCGAGGGAACTCTTCAACTCCTATAGTGATTTGAGTATTTTTTACAGCAGCTCGTGCATTTGCTTCTGGAAAGGTGGATACTAAGTGAAGTCGGTTCTTTTTTGTTTAAAATTGTTATTCTTATTCTATTCTTATTCACTTGAAACCTATAAGAATTTCAACAAATACGTAACATTATTCTGAACCCGTAATCCGGCTAAAGGGAGAAACTATGTCGTAAAGACGAAGATAAAACTTGGCAAAGTCCGAGGAAAACACGGCCAATGACCTTGAACTTGGAACTTATTTACATAAAAACTTATATCGATCTGTTGTGATCTGCGTCTTTCAATGACTTGATAGGTCACCGATGGGGTAAACCGCAAACGCGTATATGACGCTGCAATGTATAAAATATAGTCTTTGGTAAAAACTATTAACTTAAAAGAAAAACACTAAACTTATCTCAAAGAGCGTTTCAAACGTCTCTCTTCAGGTGTTCTCTGACTCATATTCTTGCTCTTCCTTCATTCACCTCGAAGTTTTACAGCAACTCCTTCACCTACCAAGGTGTTCGCTTGTGAAATGCTTTGCCCGTGGATATAAGACTAGCGAAATCTCTTCCCTCTTTTAGAAATCTGTTGAAACTCTGTTATTTGTCTCTACCTTAATTTGCCAATATATTATATGTATGTATATATTGTATGTGTTATAACTTATATGTATGTATGTATAAGTATGATATTTTAAATATTTATTTGTGTATTTTTAGTTAGTTTTTAATATTTATTTAGAAATTTGTGTGTTGGTGTGTAATTTGCTCTCTTTATTTTAAATTCTTTGCACTACCTGATATCTTAAATTAATTCTTCATTTCCTGCTACCCAAAGGTTGTCTGGGAGAGATCGCTTTTTAGCGATAAGACCGCCTGTTGTTACCTTATTTTAAGTTGGATGATTCTTGTATTTTGGTGCAATAAAGAATATTTACTTACTTATTTAAAATAGGAAAATGGGCTTTTTTCTTATTTTAAAACACAGGGATCTTAACCGGTATTTTCATAAAACCCCGACATTTTAATTACTTCATGGACTTCATGTAGAACCTAATATTGTATTTAGGTATTAATAATAAATAAATATTATGGGACATTCTTACACAAACCGACCTAGTCCCACAGTAAGCTCAATAAGGCTTGTGTTGTGGGTACTAAACGACGATATATATAATAGATAGATATGAATAAATACTTATATACATAGAAAACATCCATAACTGAGGAACAAATATCTGTGATAAACACACAAATAAATGCCCTGACCAGGATTCAAACCCGGGACCTCCTGCTTCATAGGCAGTCACTACCGACTGGGCTACGAGGCCGTATTGCCTCGGTGTTATTAGATTGCCTCGTTAAAAATGAAATAGGAAACAAAAGAACGAAAAGAGAGCGAAATTAACCGGAATTTTAGTATAGAGCAAAGATCGGTTCCCAATCCCTGATTAAACACATTAAGACATGATCCAACTCCAATACAACTCCAATTTATTATTCAATATAGCTAACCCCTAAATGTCTGGATCAAAATTTGCTTGAAAATTATTCCAATGTAATTCCAGTGCCGTAGTATTCTAATTTTAAAATACACAACAATACATTCAAAACACAATCTATTTCAAACTTAATTTCAACATGCAACAATTATTCAACCAATATTGAAGTTCATCGGAATAATTTTCAAGCAAATTTTTATATTTCTGATTCAGACGTTTGTAAGCTAGCTGTATTGCGTAGTTAATGCATTGGAGTTGTATTGAAATTGAATCGTGTCTAAGGCGGTTGTCACACTGCCGCCGCGTCTCGTTGCGAGACGCGGAGCAACAGACTCGCATGCGGAGCCAACGCACCAACGTCCGAGTTTTCTCCGCATCTCCGTCCGGAGCTGCGATGCGCGACGTCCCGCGTTACTTCCGTCTCGCGTTCATTTCACATTCGAACGTTAAGGTGAAAATAGTTCCTATTTGTCGATAAAATGGACACGGTACTTATTCAGAACGCTGGGGTGATACTTTCAGTTTGGTTTTTGTACAATCGAGTCATAAAACGCAGAAGACACTGGGTACTTCCCTATTTACAAACCAGACCTATAAATGGGTCTTTTGCTGGAGATTACCAAGATTTAAGGCAACACGAAGTTTTTTTTTTAATTGCACCCGTATGTCAACCGCGTCATTTGATTATTTGCTAAGCAAAATTGGAGTGATTATTACTGGCGCAGACACAAATTTTCGACGTTCTATTACAGCGGAAGAAAAGCTACTACTTCAATCTTCAATTATACTTTTATAAGAATTCCTAGATTATGATTAAACGAACGACTTTAAATTTCAAAAATAAACTTATAGACGTCGATATCCATTGCGCCTACGTCCTTTCTTGCACTAAAATCCGTACGGCACTGCGGAGCTCGGTGTGACATACCCTGCGGCACGCACCGCGTCTCCGTCCGAGCGCGCGAGTCGTCGTGCGTCTCGCTCCTCCGCGCGTCGACACGGAGCCAGTGTGTCCTACCATGCGATTTTTCTATACAAAATCAAGATTCTACATACAAAGTAAAAAAACGCATCAACGGACGTCGCTGCGAGATGCGGAGCAATGTGACGACCGCCTAAACGTCAGAATCAGAAATATCAGAATTATTCCGATGCAACTCCAACTTCAATCCTGGATGATTATTTGTTGTGTGTTGGAGTTATGTTTGAGATAGATAGCGTTTTTAACATATTGTTTATGTATTTTAAATTAAGAATATAACACCTTGTTTAAAGTTAAAATGCGGCCCCAATACAACACAAATATTGGTTCATTATCTGTTGTGTGTCAGAGTTGTTTTGAAAATCGATTGTATTTAATGTATTTTTCAGGTAGAATATGATACAAGGGAGTTTGTAATAGGATTAGACCTCTCAAAATTGACATCTTGCTTATTAAAACTATTCCATTTTTAGAACCATTACGCTGCGTTTCCACCAGAGATGAGCGTGGATGCGTTGTGAGGAGTGTGTTTTTTGAAATACCAATAGAATCACTTCATTTGTTTGTCCTCGCACAGGGCCGCGATTCGAAAAATAAACACACACACTGGACAGACACAGCTCCAACCCAACTCAATCCAACTCAACTCAACGCTATAACGACATTGACATTTGCTATTCGAACAGATTTTCATTCAACATTGGTCTCACATTGGTCTCCCATTGGTCACACATTGGTCTGTTCAGCCTTCTTCGAATAATCGGTTAGCATACATAAAAAAAATTGCAAAAACAAAGATTCCGACGAATTAATAACCTCCTCCTTCGAAAACTTGAAGTCGTTTGAAAACAATTCTATCCGTATAAATTCATAACAAATTACAATTTCAATTAGTTACAATGATTAAGATTTTTTTAAAGTACACAAATAAATGGAACAATCTTGCAGTTGATATAAATACAAAACTTATTTACCAACAACGTAAATAAATGTATCCAAATCATACTCGTCAACTGCAATTTAAATTCAGCCTATCTCAATCTTGTATATCCAAGTTATGTCATAAAATGCCCCCTCCCTCCCAGTACCCAGGTGCCCAGAGTCGTAAAAAGTTTGGCCGAATGTACTAACTCGGAAATTCAGGAGTTTTAAAGGAGTTCGGAAGAGGTTTACAAAAAAAGCGGTTTAAACTTGACTGCGATTTGCATTTAGCGACGGCCATCTTGTATTGTGACGTCACGCAGTGACGGAATGAAGACGATTGTCGCCGGAGTGTCCTTGAGCGTTTGGGCGCTCTCTACCCGCGCCACCCGCGTACCCCTCTCATTGCGATCGTGCGTAAATCCGCCGCGATGCACCGCAATAATGTTCAAAGAATATGACTTTACTCAGAGGCGCGCGGGCAGATTTATAATAATCATACCTAATCCTTTTGTGGATGTTTTGTGATTTGAATACTGTGATTAAGTACTGCGGTGACATTTTTTAGGAATGCTACTAAATAAGATAAGTAATAACGATCTCGATTAGTAGATTTTTATGTAAAAAAATGAAAACCTATATTTTGAATTTGAAGTACAGTGAGCGGCAAAATATTTATGAATTTACGAAATATGGTTAAAAATATTCCGCATATCAGAAAAAAATAAAAAAATACTGACTAGTACAGCAAAAATAACTGAATGCACATCAAAGCGGTGTTTTCATGTGAATTTGGATGTTTTTTGCTGTGCAAGTGAGCTTAATAGATGGTTATATTTTTGTTGCGATTTTAAATATTAACCGTAAAAATTAACTTAATTACGATAAATTAACAAAACTAAGCCTGTTGCGAGTTGCGAATAGTAAAAATGCACATGTAAGGAGCGGTATTTGTGCACGAAATCGTCATACAAATGAGAGCTGTAAGCCCATTAAATTTAGATCTTTAAAATATAACACAGCGCAAACACTTCTTAGGGTTCCATAGCCAAAATGGTAAAAACGGAACCCTTAAACGTTTTTTGAAACATGTCCGTCTGTCCATCCGTATGTCACAGCCATTTTTATTATAAAACATATACTCGTATTACTGAAATTTTATCTAGAGGTGTGTTTCATGTGCCGCTACTTAGTTTTCTGGCTAAATTGCTAAAAAAATCTTTAAGGTGAGGCACTCCTTACATACATATGCCAAACTAAATGTCAAAAATATTTTTTTTGTATATATGAACATGTTGTACGATACGGCTTTAAAAATATCTTATATATATATAGAGTATTTTTAAAACTTTTTTATTAAGTCAATATTTTCAGAAATAATTGCTTCGAAAGTCTAAATATAATAGCTCCCATCTAACTTTTAATCCGTAAGTCTAAAAAATATGAAAAAATACCAAGAAGGCTTAGTACTTAATTTTCTACGAAAACTATTTCACATATTATCGGTTCATCCGTTTTTGAGTTATCTCCAAGAAACTACTTTCTACGGAACCCTACATTATACATGGTCCGATACAAACTTGGCCGGTTTTTCAAAGATATTTGATAGGTAGTATTAACCCTTAGTAGTAATTTATTTATTCACTTGTGTTGATAATTAATATAAATTTGTATTTATTTGCATTTCACCGACATAGTAAAGTTTTTTTAGGGTAGTCAACGCGCATGTGAATCTTCTGGGGTTGAAGGCGTCCATAGGCTTTATAACTGCTTTCAATCAGGCGGGTCGTATGCTTGTTTGCCAGCGTCGTGGTATAAAAAAAAGCTTTTTTCCTTTATTCTTACATACATTGAACTCTTAAATATCAGCAATTTTTTATCAGATTCTCAATCAGGCTTTGCTCAGTGATATTTAGTAGACTGAAATTTGGTATGAGTAATTAAGTGTTTTCATTACGCCTACAAAGTGGTAAAACAATAAGTATCTGAAACCCATTGTTGGATAGGTCTTTCAAGAAGTATATGCCTTAAACAACTTTTGGATAAAACGAATACTTTCGTAAATAATAGCTTCGAAAGTTAAAATGCTCTTTGATTTTTGAACCGTGGGTCCAAAAAAATTGGGAAAATTCCTGGAAGTGAGGCCATTGAAATACTTATCACGTATTTTCAAAAAAACTATATGGGATAAAATCGGTTGAGCCGTTTTTGAGTTATGCCTATAGTAAAATAACGTAAGTGCTCGAAATATTTCTTTATAGACTACCTTTTGAATGGATGTATTGTAACAGGCCGGCAACTACGGCTCCCTACACTGAGCATAGCCCGATATTCTCTTGGCCGGTTATGTTTAAATAAATTCGGTTCTTTGGAGTTTTTTATTAATAAATAAATAAATAAATAAATATTTGGGGACAATCTTACACAAATCAACCTAGTCCCAAACTAAGCTAAGCTTGTACTATGGGTACTAGGCGACGATATATATACTTATATAGATAAATATATACTTAGATACATAGAAAACACCCATAACTCAGGAACAAATATTCGTGATAAACACACAAATAAATGCCCTTACCAGGATTTGAACCCGGTACCTCCTGCTTCGTAGGCAGGGTCACTACCGACTGGGCTAGGAGGCCGTTAGGTTATTAAAATAATTATTAGTCTATTGTATTGCAGTACTAGTAGATTTCCGCAACTCGACGACTAATGCCTATTTTGCGTGATGCATGCGTCTACTAAAACATAATAATTTTAGTTTACTTACATGACCAAATTTGTTTTCAGAGCAATGTGAGATTCATGATTTTTGTTTTTTCTCCATTTTTATTTCATTTGTTTTTTACTTGTATTAGAATCTAAATAAAATACACTTTTTATACGAACGTACATAAACATGCATACGAGTACATTATCTTAAAAGATAAAACGTCTATACATTATTGATTCCAGGAAGACACGTTATATCCGCACCGCATGAACCCTCTGCAGTTATTTAGTCTTTAGGCACAGTAAGTCCGATATTATTGCTCACGGGCCAAGCACAAGTATATGTAATACAAGGGAAGCACGGAGCGACGAGCGACACAGCCTCCTCGTCTCAAAGCTAGCTCACGACTGCCAGCAACGCCGTTTTCGAGCTAATAACGCATGCAATGTGGAATTATGATCAAGTTGTTTAAGAAAATTTAATCAATTTAAATATCCTACGTTGAGTTTGTAGTGTTCTGTAGTACATATTTTTTAGTTCAACAATATTTTAAATCGAATGAGCCGTTCAGTAGATATAAGCAAAATTAACCGTAAAACGACATTTCGTTACATTTACATAACGGAGAAACTATACGTTACACGAGTTATTCAAACGTTGACAATTGAATGACAACAAACAACAATGTTGATGAACAATGAAATGGTAAATAACAAATATTTTTTTCAAAATTTTTGAATGACCCGTTATTGAGATATATCCCTTAGAAAGTAACAGTTTTCGGCCACAATCAGCGCCTAGCGCCTGAAGGTCTGTCTTCAATATATTTTACGTCACACCTGGCCATAATGTGAGTTTTACCGCTCGCTACGCTTACGGTAAAACTCGCATTATGGCCAGGTGGGGACGTAAAATTGTGTACTCACCACGGGCAGTAAAAAAGAAAGCCCTCTATCGCATATTTACAACCCTCGCCTGCGGCTCGGGTCCCAAATACCTGCGATTTCGGGCTTTCTTTTTTTTACAGCCCTAGGTAAGTAATGTACTATTCTGGGGCCGTATTCTAACTGTAAAACACGTTTAGACAAGATCCTACTTCAGTACAACTCCAATGCATTAACTACGCAATACAGCTAGCGTCTAAACGTCTGAATCAAATATCAGAGTTTGCTTGTAAATTATTTCAACGCAACTCCAATACAACTTCAATATTGGTTGATTATTTGTTGTGTGTTGGAGTTATGTTGGGGATAGTTGTGTTTTTAATGTATTTTTTTAAATTAGAATAAGGCACCCGGTGTTTGCACTTTTTATCTCTCATGCTCTGAAAGTGAGTTATTTTCATCTATGAAGCGGGTGGAAAGTGAACCATTTTCACCCTAGAGACTTTCACATTTCAACTGTAGGTATATATTATGACAAAAAATTTACGGTTTTCGCAATTTTTCCTTTATCTGTGCTATAACTGCTATAAGACGTTGCTTCGTACCAAATTTCGAACAGATTTTCATTCAACATTGGTCTCACATTGGTCTCCCATTGGTCACACATTGGTCACACATTGGTCCACATTGTTCCAATGTGTGACCAATGTGTGACCAAAGTGAGACCAATGTTGAATGAAAATCTGTTCGAATAGCAAATGTCAATGTCGTTATAGCGTTGAGTTGAGTTGGGTTGAGTTGGGTTGGAGCTGTGTCTGTCCAGTGTGTGTGTTTATTTTTCGAATCGCGGCCCAGCTCTAGGATTGGTTCTTAAAAACACATTCCTCGCAACATCCTCGCTCATTTCTGATGGAAACGCAGCCTAAGGTTATCAAGTTCATGTCAAATACACATCAAAATATGATTGCTTAATTTCAATCAAATACGACGAACATTTTAATAACATTCGATGTCAAAATCATAATTTGTTTAGTAATATGAATGACAGAACAAGATCAAAATAATGCCAAATTCAAATTGTAAAGTTGAATTACCTTATTTACTAACACAACATGATTGTAGACCTTCGTAGCGATATAGTATGCTTAAAGGGTTAAACTGTTAATTTATGAAACATTTTCTTAACCTTCACACAAGATTACCACTTATGCAAATTCCATTATATCATCAATTTGCCCCAACTCAGCAACTTATCTCCGTCTAACTTCGCAAATATCAGTTGAGCGAGATTTAATGTAATTCCACTCTAGCTATAGTTGAGGGCGTCGACCTGTTACGTAAATAAAAAGAATGGATTGATAAAAAAAAACAGTAAGAAGATTGTTTACCAAGGGCGGCAAGGCCATTCCTGATGCGCGCGAAGTGACTAAAGTGACGTGAGTGTAACCGTTATATTTTATAGTAAGTATATCATTATTTTCTTGAAAATTATTCTGATGCAACTCCAATACAACTCCAATAATGATAAAAGAGGTTAAAACGTAAATTAAGTTTGTGTTTGTTTTTCATGTTCTCGTTTTGTGTGGTTTTTGTGGTTTCGAGTAAGATTGTGTGTTATCTGCCGTGGCATCACCGGGCCCAACGGAAGACCAGCGCCGGTGTTTAAGCTGGCATTATGCTGAGCTGGGTCAATTTTGTGATGCACATTCATTGTTTGTTTTCGTTGTTATTGTCTCTCAATGTTCATGTATTAAGAGTCACAAATAAATGTTTTTATTCTTATTCTTAAACACCCACAGATTATAAACGGTGCTCTTTAACCGTCATTACGGACCCATTTCTGTCGTTTTTAGGGTTCCGTACCTCGAAAGGAAAAAACGGAACCCTTATAGGATCACTTTGTTGTCCATCCGTCTGTCAGGGCCCTTTTTCTCAGGAACGCGTGAAGGTATCAAGCTGAAACTTATATCAAATACTCAACTCTACTGTCCCTTGGATCTGTGAAAAAATCAAACTTCTAAGCCGACGCAATCAAAAGATACAGCAGTTTATGCCGCAAATTTTCGAATCTCGCAAGGGAATCATAACATTCATAACATACAGGGTACTTCCCGTGAACTCAGAATCTTGAAATTTGGTACGAAGCAACGTCTTATAGCAGTTATAGCACAGATAAAGGAAAAATTGCGAAAACCGTAAATTATTTTAATATTTTTTAAGTGACTACCCCTATATACCTACAGGTTTGTACGGAACCCTCGGTGCGCGAGTCCGACTCGCACTTGGCCGCTTTTTCCTAAAATCTAGAGATTGGTACCATAGACTGTATGGATTTGACATTTTAAAAACCATAACCAACGGGATGCTTGTTCTTTGGCGACTACGATCATCTGCGCATATTTTTGCGCGTTTTCCTCATTAAAAAATACTTGAAATGTGAAAGTCTCTAGGGTGAAAATGTTTCACTTTCCACCCGCTTCATAGTTGAAAATAACTCACTTTCAGAGCATGAGAGATAAAAAGTGCAAACACCGGGTGCCTTATTCTAATAAAAAAAAATAACCAATACATTAAAAACACAACTATCTCCAACACACAACAAATAATCAACCAATATTGAAGTTGTATTGGAGTTGCATAGAAATAATTTACAAGCAAACTCTGATATTTGATTCAGACGTTTAGACGCTAGCTGTATTGCGTAGTTAATGCATTGGAGTTGTATTGAAGTAGGATCTTGTCTAAACGTGTTTTACAGTTAGAATACGGCCCCAGAAAATATTTTATCTCCACTCATATTGTAAGTTCTCTAAAACGTGTTCGAAAACGGTAGGCAATGGCTAGCATTACCACGACCGATTTTACTATGATAAGCTTTTTATCTGTGGCAGTAACGTAATTTTAACTTTTCATGCTCAATTATTGATGTGCTATGAGTTTTGATAACATAATGTACACCTGCACCCTCCCGACGTCGACGCCGACAGCCCGACACGCGCCCGCGCGACCGCCGGCACACGAGAGTTGGCCATGGTGGCGGTGCAATGGCGGCCATTCTATGGTTTCCAAATAAGGCATTTAGAATAAATAATATGAGTGTAGATAAAGCAGTGTATGCAACTGTACGTAATTAGGCCCTAAAACACTCGTGTGATCTTATTATGAAATTCGCCTGCGGCTCATTTCATAAAACCACACTCATGTTTTAAGGACCCTTATTACGTAACAGTTACATAAACTACTATTGAAGACAGACCTTCATTCCGTCACTGCGTGACGTCACAATCCAAGATGGCCGTCGCTAAATGCAAATCGCAGTCAAGTTTAAACCGCTTTTTTTGTAAACCTCTTCCGAACTCCTTTAAAACTCCTGAATTTCCGAGTTAGTACACTCGGCCAAACTTTTTACGACTCTGGGCACCTGGGTACTGGGAGGGAGGGGGCATTTTATGACATAACTTGGATATACAAGATTGAGATAGGCTGAATTTAAATTGCAGTTGACGAGTATGATTTGGATACATTTATTTACGTTGTTGGTAAATAAGTTTTGTATTTATATCAACTGCAAGATTGTTCCATTTATTTGTGTACTTTAAAAAAATCTTAATCATTGTAACTAATTGAAATTGTAATTTGTTATGAATTTAGACGGATAAAATTGTTTTCAAACGACTTCGAGTTTTCGAAGGAGGAGGTTATTAAATAATTCGTCAGAATCTTTGTTTTTGCAATTTTTTTTATGTATGCTAACCGATTATTCGAAGAAGGCTGAACAGAATTGGAAAATACTTTTCAAAAAACCTGAAACATGTGCTTACTCATTTATCGTTAGGAATACTCCTGTGAAGTTTCGAATAAAATAGTCTAACAAATCTTGATCCGCCATACAAACTTTGGACCCCCATTTTACCCCCTTAGGGGGTGAATTTTGAAAAATGCTTTCTTAGTGCATCCCTAGACCTTATAAGGAACCTACGTGCCATATTTGGAATCTCTAGAACCAGCGGTTTGGGCTGTGTGTTGATATGTCAGTCAGTCAGTCAGTCAATCAGTCAGTCAGTCAGTGAGTCAGTTTCTTCTTTTATATATTTATTAGAAGAAGATGTATCTGGCTGATTTACTATTTTGACAGTTGACCGAGGTTATGTAATGACAAGAGCCCCTTTGCAGTTTATTTTCTTGTGACATTGTGCACTGCGATCGGTCATGTTACAATTACCAGGCAATTCGCACGTATGGAGCTAAGAGCTGGCCACGTCAGATATGACACAATAATGAGAGCAACAAAACCCGTCTAGTAAGATTGCATTACTATTCTTATTGCTAGATCTGGACATCTGGCAGCTATTAATGGGTGGAGGTCAGAGTGACAGGCTAGCAAAATTTTTCAGTTGGAAAGAAGTGATACCAAAATAGGTAAAAACTGCCGAAGTTGTCTTATTTATAGAGGACGGGGCCTATATTTTAACATTAGAACAAAATAATTGTGTATTATTTCGGAAATAGAAACAGTAGGCGACAAACTATGAATTACATTATACGTCGTTTTGGACTACTTTCCCCCATCAGAAAGATATTATCTAATTATTTGGAAGTTTGTATGGTTTGTTACCCCGAATTTAACGCGAGCGTGGCCGCGGGCAAAAGCTAGTACTAAATAAAGATATACTTCATATAAATATGCGTGTTATACTATTATCAGTTTATGATGCTACAAAAAGCGTTAAACGACCCAATCGAACCCACAACCCAAATTAGATCTTATTTGAATAGAAAATTACCAAAACTTGTAAATTCACGAATTTCCGAGGCGATAAAAGGCGAAAACTTTCTGGTCGCCCCTTTTACTTTTAAAACTTGAATTTACATTTGTAATACTTTTGTGGGATCTATTCTTGTTACGGATTTATTCGCGCATGCGTTAATGACTAATTTTGTTTTGTTCTAAACAAAGAAGCAACAATACAACAGAGTGAATCCTCCTTTTTGTAAAGGGTTAGCATCGCGCATGTGACACCTCTGGAGTTGCAGGCGTCCATAGGCTATCTGCTTACCATCAGGCGGGCCGTATGCCCACCGTTGTGGTATAAAAAACTACAATTAACGCAAGATTCGATTTATGTAAGTGACATACTCCCTTATAAACAACATTAAAAACTGTCTATTATGTTTGAGACTCATTAAAAACTTTACATTAACTTGAATCATTATGAATAGACAGCTAGACGTATATTCATAACATAAGTAGCGTAAGTCTCTCATTATTCTGAAGATCAAAGCTCGTCAAGTTACAAAACGCTTTGCGTTGTAACTTGCAATTTAATGGCTTATGAACTTTGTTCAGCCAATTGCTACAGAAGGGAGGGTAGTATTTCCATCACACTTGCTCAAAAAGCGTGCCATTGCTCGCATGCGTAGCGGGAGTTATAAAAAGTGAGTCTCTAGGGAGTTATGGAAGCTTTAGTAAATTAATTAACACTTTTTTGCCTTTACTTTTATTTTTTGTTCACAAGTGTGATGAAAAACATTGTGATTATGTTTTTCGGTATTTATACGAGGGACCATCTTGTTCAGACTCAAAATGCGTGCCATTGCTCACAGGCGTTGATTCATAGATTCATTGATGTATTGGTATTAATACACTGTCAACATAATAAAAATAATATAGTTAATAATTAAGATTTCATAACAACAAGTTTGTGTAAAGTTGTAACAAAAAATTAACAATTTAGAAGATTGAATGAATAATTATTCTGTATAATTATACGTAGCGGGAGTTAAAAAATGTGAAAGTTCCTAGGGAGTTATGGAAACATTAGTTAATTATTTAATATTTCTTTGCCTTTGAAACTTTTTTTGTTAGAAAGTGTGATGAAAAACATTGTGTTTAACTTAAGGGAAGAATATTGCAACCTCGAGTAAGTAATTCACTTCGGCCTGTGGCCGTGAATCAATGCACTATTATTTTATACCACGATGGGTGCAAACAATCATACGGCTCGCCTGATGGTAAGCGGCTATTGTAACCTATGGACTTCTGCAACTCCAGGGTTAATATTTGCGTGCTGGTTGTAGTGATTGTGTTTCTCGGTATGAAGTATTTATGTACATATAAGAGTTCAATTATGACGTTTTCAAGTTAAAGATACATCATTCTCGGTTGTCAATAAGGCGTTACTGCCTTAAAAATTGATTTAGAAATAAACTCTATCAATAAACGACGAGGATGTACATTTGACTTGAAAACATCACAATTGTTCACAATGACCTCATCTGATTAGATACTTTTGCCTACAGTACCTACAATCAACACCAAAAATATGTATTAAATTTTGGACCTTATCACAATGGAGTAAGCTGCAAATTGTATACATATTTTAGGCGTAGCCTGTACTGTGAAGTTTTTTTAAAATACTTTGTTTAGCTAAATATCCTTCATTGTTCCTTGGAGCGTAGTTTGGAACGTCAGTTGAAAATTCCGTCGATGCCGGCTTAACGCTGGAGATATAAAAGAGGGGTGTAAGTGACGAGCTGTAGCGAGGACGTTTATTTTTTGATAGTTTCTCGTAAAGTGGCTTTTTCACTATGGTTTATCGTGCGGAATGTGCGAGTGTAGGTACTTACTTTTCCGGCGTTTAAATATACCATAGTCATTTGTTTATTTCCTGAAGAAGTACTTAAGCTAAACCTTACGTGCTAATTTGTATCTTATAACCTAGTGTCTAACATGCATTATAGTAGTATGTTACAAAGTCAAGAAATTACAACAGAAAAAATTACGAATGTGTGTGTGTAGGATCTAGCTATTGAAAAATAAATAAGTGTCCAAATAAATTAAACATAAAACGCCGACAAAGTCAAAATAATCAAATTCACAGGTATTTAAAAATACCAACTTTAACTAAATTAACATTTTGCGCATGTGATTGCAACTAATTGAGTGTTTTTATGTAAAATGAGGTGTTCAGATTTATTTTTAGTGTCTATTTAACATCGCTAGATATATACGAACGCGTAAAATTTTCAATATGGTAAAGTTCATGCAAATTTCGTGACTAACGCGCTCCACTTACCTGGCAACTAATCACCGACGATTTTTAATACATTGCGGTTTTGGAGTGCGATTTTTGAATCTCACCAAGTGACTAATTCTCACCGATGTGAGTGATTTACTATCGGAAATCACTCACATCGGTGAGAATTAGTCACTTGGTGAGATTCAAAAATCGCACTCTTGATCCATTGATTGAACTTACCGAAATCGCCGGCGATATTTGCGTCGAATTGCGCCGAGTATAGACCCCTTTAAAGTAACCTCAAAGTGATCCTTTTTTTAGTTTTGTAAATTTTTCGCAACTATATTAAGGAAACGTCGTTCGATACCACCAGCTGCAATCATATCTTGGGGACTCGTGAAGTAATGACACACTTTCCGCACTTGTTTCGAAATGTACTCTTTTAATAAAGAGTCATAATATCAATAGGTAGGTACTGGCTGTGCTGTGTCTGCTTACATCTTGCAGACTAGTCTGTGTAATCTTCCTCCCCGAACGAATTTTTCTTTTAATTAAAATATTCTAAGGAGTTATTTAACCTTTGTTCAGTTAAGACATAAAAAAGTAAAAGTCTGACCAAATAAAGTCATTCGAGTTAAGGTTTTCCCCTGTGCCAAAACAATAAATCATTATTAATAATATATTCTATGTATTTAAGTACTCGTATTTATTATATATCTATCTATTATATATATCGTTGTCTAGTACTCACAACACAAGCCTTATTGAGCTTACTGTGAGACTAGGTTGATTTGTGTAAAATTGTCCCATAATATTTATTTATTTACTTATATCCATCTGTATTAATTAACCAATAAAAAAAATAAAAATTACTTTACTTAAGTTATGTCCTAATAGGCCAAGAAAATATTTTTTTTTCGAAGAATTAATTCCCAGCAGGCTGGAAATCGTTTTAATACCTTCATGTGGTTCTAAATGCATGTAATCCAAGTTTGCCCAATCCCAAGAGGTGTGCATAACTTTTTAGCGAAAATTTTGCTTTTTGTCAGGTTTTTGCTTATAGCTCGAAAACAGTACGTCCGACGGAAAATATCATGTAAAATGTGTCTCGACGACGGAAAATATCATGTAAAATCTAAATTTTGCCTCGAATGAGTATCTCAACTTCTAATTCGGTTCAGCGGTACAGCCCAAATCTAAAGTTATAAACCGGAAAATGTCTCATTTAATTGAAAAACTCATATTTTGACTTCCATACCACATATCTTTGAAACAGATTACTCCTGGTGAAAAACCTATAGTATAAAAGTTGAAGAAAATATAATTTCACGTTATAAAGAAATTTCAATTTTCAAATTCAGTCATTTTGAAAGACTAAATTTGGCATGAATTCAAAAGCGATTTTTTACTGATTCCTTCTAAGTTGCATATTTTCCATACATATGAGGCGTGAGGCGTACATTTAATGCATTGTTAAAACTAAGAACATTTAGGTGCGAATTTCTAATACGTACCCAATCAGAAAACTATTTATACACCGTGCTTTTTTTATTTCCGGTAATTTCAAGGGTATATTCCTGAGCTTAACTTAGGTTTATTTCTCAAAGACTCCAGTGTCCTAATTAGCTCCAGTTCTGAGGTAATCGATATTTTATTAATGCCTTCTAATTGTGTAAACCTACATTTAATTATTTTTTTACTCTGATAACCCACTACAAAATGATGCACCTGTGTGTTAAGTCAAATAGGTTCAGTAATTGTTGATTGATTCCCCAATATGTAGGTATATTAACTCAACCAAACAATTGAACATCATGACATGTCAATGAAATTGTATTCGAATATTAACAATCCTAGATACAAAGGGAACATATTGTAATAAAAAAATTATAATTGAAAGAAAAATAGAAAAATACACCGCGGCGAGCAAGATTCTAACTTGCCACCTTTCGGAACACCGGTCCGAATCATTCCATTTTTCTTTCAATTATAAAATTGAAATTTCAATTGCAGACATTTCTGCTTAGTACAAAATTAATATTGTATTGTCTTAACATACAGTTACATGACTTTATAGCGGGTTCTCAGACTAAAAGAAAAATTTACACAATCAAAAAGACGAAAAAGAACTATCGATTACCCCAGAACTGGAGCTAATTAGGACACTGGCGTCTTGAAATTACCGGAAATAAAAAAAACACGGTGTATTAATAGTTTTCTGACTAGGTAAGTTTTAGAAATTTGCACCTAAATGTTCTTAGTCATAACAATGCATTAAATGTACGCCTCACACCTCATATTTATGGAAAATATGCAACTTAGAAGGAATTAGTAAAAAGCCGCTTTTAAATTCATTCCAAATTTAGTCTTTCTAAATGACTGAATTTGAAAATTGAAATGTCTATATAACGTGAAATTATATTGTGTTCAACTTTTATTCTATAGGTTTTTCACCAGGAGTCATCTGTTTCAGAGATATGTGGTATGGAAATCAAAATATGAGTTTTTCAATTAAATGAGACATTTTCCCGGTTTTAACTTTTGATTTCGGCTGTAACACTAAACCGAATTAGAAGTTAAGATACTCATTCGACGCAGAATTTAACCCTCTTTAATATTGATATACAGGATATTTTCCGTCGGACGTACTGTTTTAGAGCTACAAACAAAAACCTGACAAAGAGCAAACATTTCGCTAAAAAGTTATGCACACCTCTTGGGATTGGGCAAACTCGGATTAGATGCATTTAGGACCACATGAAGGTATTAAAACGATTTCCAGCCTGCTGGGAATTGATTCCTCAAAACACTTTTTATAGATCTTATTTGCTTGGCCTATAAGTTTCACTGTCATTTTAAATACATATATTCCTATAAGTATCTGTAATAGCTTAGAAGAATTTTATGACCAAGGCCAGGACTGAAACCTTGACTAGAAATCACAGCTTTATGGCATAAACCCTGCCAAGTACTATAAAATATAAGACTTGCGTAAATATATGCGAGGATGCCTGTTAAAAGGTTCCGCTTTGTCGGTATTTAGTTATTATAGATTTAGTTGTTTACATTAAAAACCGTTCTTCTGTAAATTTGCTAGTTTACTTCACTTGCAGATATGAAAACGAACCTAAATAGCGAGAACTTTTACAAAACACATATAATGGTATCTCAAAACTAAAATGAAATTTCTGCGGACCCAATAATTTACCATAACATAAATAATATATATTACACACTTCAAAATAAAGAAACACATAAAATACAAGTTACACACAGTAAAATCAAAGGTAAAACAATTGGCGGTCTTATCGCTAAAAAGCGATATCTTCCAGACAACCTTTAGGAAGCGGAAACCACTGAAAAATATCAGAAATAAGTTAGCACAAGTACCAATGCAAATCAACTAAACATTAATACTTCAACTTCATCATCATTCCAGCCACAACCTTCACCTTCACAAGCAAGGATGATTAAGACATTGATGGACAATGCCTATACAAAATCGCGTTCCTCGAACCTTCAGGCTATACGTCTGTTTTCGGTACAATGTGCCACAGCCCCATCTGTTGAGTCTGGAGTCGAGTTATTCTGTCAGCGTTAATCGCCGAACAAAATATTAGAAACTAGAATTTATTTGTTTAATCTTAATTGCACAAAATAAGATGGTACTAATGGCGGACTTAATGCCATAAGGCATTCTCTACCAGTCAACCAATGGGCTTAACAGAAAGGTTAAGTAGGAATTTAGTGTTTGTGGTGACCGATAGATGACGCTAGTGCTTTAGCCTGAAATAAGGGAACGCGATTTTGTATAGGCATTGTCAATTCATGTCTTAATCATCCTTGTTCACAAGGAACGGTCACTCGCCGACCTTAACCAGCTGTTTCCCGCGACTTTAACCAGATCGTCGGACCACCTAGTCTGGGCCCACACTGCGTCTTCCGGTACGAGATCGCCACTCAAGAACCTTTATGCCCCATCGGCCATCGGTTCTGCCAGCAATGTGGCCCGGCCACTGCCACTTAAGTCTGGCAACTCTCTATATATAATGAAATATAATAGACAAATATAAACAAATGTGTCAATTATCTCACAGCTTGGCATCAAAACACGTTTGGCCACCATTTGCCAACATCGGTTGCTTTCCTACTTTACCCCATGTTATGCGTGTAGAGGTGATGAAAGCCTAGAAAAAATCATCTAGGTCGGAAAAGTGGAAGTCGAAACACCTAAGCCCCCCCCGCCAACCTGTCTGACCAAGTTAAGAAGGTCACCTCAGGCAAACTACATCAAGCGGTGAGGGCTACGGGAGAGAGGGACCGACAAAAAAGAAGATAATATAAACTTACATATTAAATTAAGTCCAATGGCGTTACCCTATTGATTCCATTCATTCTTCATTCGTTGTTCCTAATAACGGGACATCAAAATTTCTAAAAGATTGTTTTTCATATAGGTAGTTTACTTCTGTAACCGTTAGAAGACGTATGTGTCGGCACTCTATTTAGTCATAGTTTAGTTTAATTTAGTTATTAGCTCATAAGTCAGGTCTCCACTGAAAACCAGCGCCATGGTTCAAATTGCCGCGGCATCATGCTGAATGGGGATCCTATTTGACGGGGTTGGTGTTCTTTTGTTACTTGCTTTGTTTTTTTGTGTATTTGTGACTTTAAATAAATATATTTCCTTTCTTTCTTTTCCATCAACATCTCGATTATCTTATGACTTACACCGCAGTAATGAGAACCTTATCTCCGGCGAGACAAAGAGATTGAAAGAATAGGAGGAATGAAGATAATTCGGAGACCGTCCAACCGTGGGAATGTAATATACAAACACAATACAACCATAGACATAAACAAAAAGGAAGATGAGTGACGTTCATAGTAAACAAAACTGAAATATGTTCCAGCACCTACACACTTGTTAAATGCTACACACCGCTATAATGAATGTGCATCATGGGCAAAAGAGATAAACCTATATAGTTAACATGGGTATGCAAGGGAGACCTCCATATTTTGCGCATTGCACAAAGTGTGACTGAAAGACTCTGCCACACGACTAACTCAATATAGGTCCCGGAACCTATATTTGATGGCACACAATCGAGCGCCTGGTACCATATCTCCCTTTTTGTATAAATCAATGAATACAACTGAATATTTCTAGGAGCGGCTATCCTGGTGGTAAGACGTCCGACTTTCAATCCGGACGTCTCGGGTTCAAACCTCGGCTGTTAACACTTTTTTGAACTTATGTACGAAATATCATTTGATATTTTATCAGTCGCATCGGTGAAGGAAAACATCGTGAGGAAGACGGCCTTAATCCTAATAAGACCTAGTTTTCCCTCTAAGCTGTAGGCTGGACATTCGCTTTCGTAAAAACTAGTGCCGACGCCAATTCATGGGATTAGGGTGCCAATTGAGCCGTGCCAAAAGCCGGGACAGGCGCTAGGAGGGTGACAATGATATATGCGGTGTATTCCTATCTGTGCCCGTGGGGGATAGGAATAGGCGTTCAAGAATTATTCCCATTTGATCCTGCCATACTGAACCGCACTCGACCCGGGGACAGTTAGGAATACATCATCTGTGTCCTAACAGACATTAATAATTTAACTAATCTACGCCACCTTAAGGTTGTCTGGAAGAGATCGCTTCTTAGTGATAAGATTGCCTGATGTTGACCTTAAGTTTTGTAATTTTTCTGTCTCGATTTTTTTTATTGAGGTGTGCAATAAAGAGTTTTTTTAAATTATGTATAACCCCTAGAGTCTTAGGCATCCATAGGCTACCGTGACCACCTACGATCCTGCTTGCTTGTTTGCCACCGATATGATATTATAAACTTAAAAAGACCCAAACACCGTGTACAATTGGGTACATCCAGAGGCGAGCGGGTCAACGCCCTATCGATCCATCTCATCTGATGCAGACATTTGTATCTAATTTAGATAAAGGATGCTGGGTATTTTGTACGTTTAAGAGATACGAGGTTTAATTAATATGTTTCCCTTTTTACGCACATTCAACACTTTTAACTTTATAATTAAAAGAAAAATGGAAAAATTCACCGTGTCGAACAAGTTTCGGACTTGCGACCTTTCGGAACACCGGTTCGATCGGTCGAGCCTACTAAGCTGTCGATTCTTACTCGATCTGGTGATTTTTTTTATCAGTTCGCTGTTACTTAGTATAATAGTAGTTTATGTAACTGTTACGTTTTAAGGCCTAATTACGTACAGTTGCATACACTGCTTTATCTACACTCATATTATTTATCCTAAATGCCGTATTCCGAAACCATAGAATGGCCGCCATTGCACCGCCATGGCCAACTCGATTGTGCCGGCGGTCGGGGAGGCGCGCGTCGGCAGCCCCGCGGGCGCGTGCAGGTGTACATTATGTTATCAAAACTCATAACACATCAATAATAATAATAATAATGATAATAAATACTCTTTATTGCACACCTCATACAGTTACAAGCACAAATTTTACAATTAGATAAATTTAGGTAGAGGTAACAACAGGCGGTCTTATCGCTAATGAGCGATTTCTTCCAGACAACCTTTGGGTAGTGGAGACTAGAGAAAAACAATAAGCAGTAGGTGGTGCATAGAAACAAAAGAGACGAAATAGATAACACAGCACATTCATATGAATATACATACTTAAATAAATACAAAATAAACATACATATACGTACATATATACATATATAATACACACAATAAGAAACAACAGTGTCAACTTAAAAACCTAAGGAAGAGATAAATAGTATTCCTTAAGTTGCGATTTAAAGCTACCAATAGATTGCGCGCGTTTAATGTTGAGAGGGAGAGAATTCCACAAACGAACGGCCTGGAACGTAAATGAGCAATTATAAAATTTGGAAGATGAAGATGGCACTTTTAGGAGCAATTTTTGAAAGGATCTAATAGAATTAAGATAAGAGAAACGCTCTTTGAGGTAGCGGGGAGTTGCAGGGTTAAAAAGTATAGAAAAGAGTAAAGAAAGTATGTGAGAGTTACGGCGGTGACGGATAGGGAGCCATTTGAGTTGAGAACGAAAACTAGAAACATGGTCGAATTTGCGTAATCCGAAAATGAACCGAATGCAGGCATTTTGAATACGCTCAAGCTTATTAAGTTGCTCCTCGGTTAGGTCTAAATAGGAGATATCTGCATAATCAAGAATGGGGAGAAGTAACGACTGAGCAAGCGCAATTTTAGTAGCATTTGGCAGGAAATTCCGGAGCCGTCTGAGAGACCCTATGGCAGCAAACATCTTCCTGCTCACTTCACTCACCTGAGGCACCCATGATAGACAACGATCCATGATTACGCCAAGATTTTTCACTTGGTTGGAAAAAGGAATTTGGATACCATCGAAGACTATCGGAGGGAGCCTGAGAAAGTCAATTTTGGAGATTTGTTTAGCGCTACCCATCACAATTACCTGTGACTTTAGGGGGTTTACTTTTAAACCGTAATTTTGACTCCAATTTGATATGCGGAGCAGATCAAGATTCGTGGCTTCTATAACTGAATTGAGATCGCTATGCATACCCTGCGAATATATTTGAAGGTCGTCGGCATAGAGGTGATACGAAGAGGAGAGATCAAGAGTTATGGAATTAATGAAGCTAGAAAATAAAAGAGGAGACAGCACACCACCCTGTGGAACACCAGCTGATGTGCTGCACCAGGAAGAATTCTTCTATCTAGTCTAATCTAGTTTCTAAATATCTAGTTTAATTCTTTGCCGACGACCAACCAAATAGCTGCGGAACCAGTCAATCGCTGCAGCCGATATGTTAAGAGACTGTAAGAACGCGAGCAAAATGTCAAAATCGACCGTGTTAAAGGCATTACTGAAATCTAGAAGTGCAAGAACTGTAAGCTTCTGGTCATTCATACCCAAACGGATGTCATCGGTAATCTTGACAAGAGCCGAGGTAGTACTATGGCCCGGACGAAAACCAGATTGAAATGGGTTTAGGAGGTCATTTCTATTCAGGAAGGAAGTTAGTTGCTGATGCACTAGCCGTTCGAGGACTTTGGATAGGAAAGGAAGAATGGAGATGGGGCGATAGTCAGAGAAGGAACTGGGGTTGGATTTTTCGGGTAAAGGAATAATATTGGCATCCTTCCACAGACTGGGAAAAGTACTTGATGAAATGGAAAAATTCAGAATACCGGTGATAATAGGAACAAACAAATCAAGGAGAGGGAGTATCATATTTCGGCTAACACAGTCAACACCAACGGCGTTAGAAGTGATATTCAATATACCCTTCCTAACATCACTCTCACAGAAATGGCTAAAATAGAAAGAAGAGAAATCTAAGGCAGGAAGTGATGAAAGATGATGAAGTGAGTTAGATTTCTTAGGACCACTGAAACAGGTGGACGATGAAAAATCAATAGTTGAGCATGTAAAGTTAAAATTACGTTACTGCCACAGAAAAAAAGCTTATCATAATAAAATCGGTCGTGGTAATGCTAGCCATTGCCTACCGTTTTCGAACACGTTTTAGAGGACTTACAATGTGAGTGTAGATAATACATTTTTACACTTTGGCTGTTTATACGCTTGAGGGGATAACAACAGCTAAATTTCATCCCTATCTTTTTCAGCGCGAGTGAAATAGAAACACTGTGTTACGATTAGTATGGGAGCTCATTGCAAATTTTGCAAAATAATGAATTAAAAAAACTACGCATTAATTGAGAAATATAAAATAATGAAGTTTTTAGTATTAGTGCGGTGGAATTTTGTCTTTAATTACAGGTCAATAAACTAAAGACAAATGTTAAAAGTTAATTTAAGATGTAACTTTGGAATTATTTTATATCGCGCCGATTTCGTCCAATCGTTTATCGGAATGGGTGTCATTTAATCAATCTGCCGAATATTCTCGCAACTCAGTTCTTCTACCGTAAAAAGTTGTGAGATCAATGTAGGTAATACCAAGTCTCAGCAGATAAATTATAACAAAACCAGAAGATCATTATTGGTTAAACGTTGTCCGTTTGTGAGTTTTTTGCTGAACAATTTTTATTTATTGCCAGCAAAATTTTTGTATGCTGACAAAATGATTTGATGGCTATTTTTTTGCGAATCAGTTTTAAAAACGGGTGATCATTGAATTACTTCACTATCGGGTTAATAACACAATACTTCCAAATAAAATGAATCCCATCAAAAACATTACATGTACAAAAATTCCAGTCTCGCAACGCAGTTCTCCTACTGCAAAAAGTACTGAGATCTAATGTAAAACCAAGCCGGTGTGCTGGAGTTTACTAACAACATGTCATTGTGATCCTTTGATTAGTAGATGTCTATATTTTTATAATAAATAGACTGAGCTGGCCATCGCACGGCTAAACATAAGTATAACATAAGTTGGCCTTTTTTTTTTGTGTCGGTGTGAAAATGCTTTACGCATACCGGCTGGGCTACCGGGGAGCGCCGTGGACGAGCATGAGTTGGCCTATCAGTGTGTACATATCTATACATATAATAAAGCTGAAGAGGGTCGAAAGTCTGTACATGGAAGATAATCGAAAAAAAGTTGGCTGGGGATACTTAGAATCGATAACAGAACACGTTCCAACAATTTTTAGAATTTTTGTCTGTTTATCTGTTTGTCTGTTTATTTGACCGCGCATCACGTGAAAACGGCTGAACGGATTTTAATGAAATTTTATATAGAAATAGTTTGAGTCCCGGGAAAGGATAATGTATCGTTTTAATCTCGAAAATCAAACCTGGTGGGGGTTAAAAGGGGGTTGAAAGTTTGTATGAAGAATTTTTAACCGCTAAAACGATTTAGATATGCAGATAATTTTAGTCCCGAGAAACGTCATAGGATAGTTTTCAAACCCTTGTGGAGGTGAAAAGGAGGTTGGAAGTTGGTGTGAGGAATTTTTTACCGCTGAACTGATTTAGATGAAATTTGGTATAGAGATAGTATGGGTCTCGAGAAAGGACAAAGGATAGTTTCATCTTCAAAAAAGGGCGTCCCTCCCCATCTTTTGAACCGTAGGACCAAAAAATAAAAATAAAAATAATGGAAGTGAAGACTGAAAGGTACTTTCAATAAAAACTATATTGAATAAAATCGGTTCTGCTGTTTTTGAGTTGTCAGTCAAAAACAGCTGAACCGGTTTGAGTATTTTTTTACAGTAGCTCGGGCATTTGCTTTTGGAAAGGTGGAGGCTAAGAAAGTGAAGTCGGTTCTTTTTTGCTTTAAATTATTAATGCATTGTTTATGACTATCAATCCGAAGGTCGCGGGTTCAAACCCCGGCTTGTTATGTTATATAATGTAATATTAATAGATGTCCTGTGCGATTGCCAAGTCATTATAAAGAAATGTATGTTTTAGACAAAAAATCATTAGTCATTCAATCGTAAAATACTAACCAAGGCGACTCTATTGCCCTCTCTGATCAGTAATGCCACCACTTGTTCGTACGCTTATCATAAAAAATTTCTTAATTATTATTTTAAAAAAAAGTGCATCGTCCGACCGGTCTTAATATACGGAAGCGAGACGTGGCCGGTTCTTGGAAGGCATATTCAGGAGCTTCGCGTTACAGAAATGAAGATGCTGCGGTGGATGTGCGGCGTTACACGTGCTGATCGCATTCGTAATGAGTACATCTATATATATAAAAGAAGAAACTGACTGACTGACTGACTGACTGACTGACTGACTGACTGACTGACTGACTGACTGACTGACTGACTGACATATCAACGCACAGCCCAAACCGCTGGGTCTAGAGATTTCAAATTTGGCACATAAGTTCCTTATAAGGTCTAGGGGAGCACTAAGAAAGGATTTTACAAAATTCACCCCCTAAGGGGGTAAAATGGGGGTCCAAAATTTGTATGGCGAAATAAGATTTGTTAGACTATTTTATTCGAAACTTCACAGGAGTATTCCTAACGATAAATGAGTAAACACGTGTTTCAGGTTTTTTGAAAATTCAACTCCTAAAAGGGGCAAATGTGGTCACAAAGTCTGAAAATCAACATGGGTATCATATCCTTTTTGAGTACTTATAGTACGCGGGCGAAGCCGCGGGAAAAGGCTAGTGAGTACATACGCGGCAGCCTCGCAGTTCGTGACGTAGCGGAGAAGCTCCATGAATGTCGCCTTCGTTGGTTCGGTCACATCTCTCGCAGGCCAACAGACTACATAGGGAACATATGCCTTGATCTAGCCCTGGACGGCCCTCGACGCGGTCGCGGAAGACCAAAGAAGCGCTGGCTGAATGTCGTCGAGGCCGACATGAGCGAAAACAGGCTCATAAAAGAAGATGCCCAGGACCGCGCAAAGTGGAGGAAAGCAAGCAGGAAAGCGGACACTGGTCACCCTGGCAATGTTAGCAGACAAGTTGTAAGTTCTATCTTTTTAGTGCCTGTAAACCCGTTAGAAATGCTTAAAATAATTAAAGCAGTACGCAATACTACCGCCTAACTACATACCGCCTACTAATACGTCCACAGGCTACGACAACATTCCCACGTCACTAATAAAAGAAAACGCAGATATTATTGTGTACCCTTTACATCACATCCTTAAATTATCAATAAGGGACGGAGTATTTCCGGATAAGCTGAAGACGACTATAACTAAGCCAATTTTTAAAAATGGTGACAAAAGTAACTTAGACAATTATCGCCCGATTGCTCTTATCCCAATATTTTCCAAAATTTTTGAAAGAGTAATTTATACCAGAATGTTAGATTTTTTAGATAAAAATGACGTGATAACAAATTCTCAATATGGGTTCAGAGCAAAAAAATCAACGACTCAGGCTATCTTTGAACTTATTAATACTGTAGCAAATTGCAGCGATCAAAAAATTCCAATATCTGTGATATTCTTAGATATGTTCTTCTTCAAAGGCCTTTGACAGAGTTTGCCATAATCTACTGCTAAAAAAAATATACTATTATGGCATTAGAGGAAAATGCTATCAGTGGCTCAAGTCTTACCTAGAATGGAGATCACAATATACGGAAATAGTTTCTTACTATGAAAGCACTAAGACACTCAATACCTACAGGTCAGACCGGAGAAGCATAAAGCATAAAGCAAGGAAGCATTTTGGGCGCACTATTATTTATACTTTATATAAATGAATTACCAAAAATCACGAATCAAAAGATGGTCTTATTCGCTGATGACTGCTCGATTATTATTCAAGGAGGCAACGGAGCAGAACACAATAAAATAGCTAATAAAGCTTTCCATGATGTCCTCCGATGGCTAGAAGCAAACAATTTACAAGTAAATATGTCAAAACCAAATGTATGCAATTTTATGCTCCCCAAGGTATACCAGCGAATGTAAGGGTAGTGACCAAAGACATTGAGATAGAAAATGTACAGACAATAAAATTTCTGGGACTTCAACTCGATTGTCACACGAGTTGGAATCGACACTCTGAATACATCGTCAATAAACTTTGTAGATTTATTCATCCACTTCGGAGACTCAACGAAGTGTCTTCAGAAAAGACTGCACTTCTGGCTTATCACTCATATGTTATGTCAAATCTCCGATATGGGCTTGTGATATGGGGAAATTCCGCCAGTCGGGATATAGTGTTTAGGCGACAAATGCGATGTCTTAAAGCAATATACGGGTTAAAACAAAGAGATTCGTGTTGGTTACTATTTAAAAAACATAACTTTTCCTTGCCTGTACATTCATGAAGTTGCTGTATTTGTGAAGGCCAATAGTCACCTTTATAAAAATAAGCAACCAAGACTAAGACTGCTAGAAAAATATAGGTTTGATAAGATATGCCCAGATCATAAAAATCCTGCGTTTGGAAAAACTGCGGCGGCTATGAGTGTCAAAGTTTTTAACCATCTTCCTATTGATTTAAAGAAGTTGCCACTGGAAGCGTTAAAAAAGAAACTGTATACATGGCTGACGGACAAGTGCTTTTATAGTTTGAACGAATATTTAGCATGTATTAACAATTAAACTATAGGTGCATACCAGTATTTAGTGCATGCTAGATGTAAGAATTATTGTATACCTCACGGAGGTAGAAAATGGAGATAATCTGTAATTACTTCAACATCTATGTAACCCGTTTTCTTACTTTACTTTAAAAAAAAAGAAGTATTGTAGATACGGAGAGGCGGGGGGCGAAAATAAAAAACCGCAAATAGTTGTAGGTTATTGCTGTTACAGTACTTATTTTTGGAATATCTCCAAAACTATTGTTTTTCAGATACCTTTGCCAATGGCCTTCGGCGGTTACATGAGAAAAAGAAACAAAAGGCCGTGTTCAGAAGCACCTTACGTAAGGTAAACAATGGAAAGTCTTATTACAAAGCCTACCTTTTGTTGGGCCTACTTTGCATAAGTATCTTCGGTTTTTAAACAAATGTAACTACCCAAACTTGAACATAGAATAATGGACTTTAGGTACCGCCTAGTCGTAGAATATAATCTATCATTGGCACAAAATAAATAATAGTATTTCATAGAGAATGGCCACGCTCCGCCCCGCCCCGATCGGAATTATCTCACCCCGCGGCGGCCGATTGGTAAGGGAATTAGTAGGCTAATCCGTCAGGTTGGCAGCGCATTGACGAAAAGCACAATGGCGGTGTATTGTCAAACGTCATTTACAACAGCGGAAACAGCGCCCTAAGACGCACGCACACAATGAAGCGTGTACAGATGTGCCGTGCACACAAAGGAGCTCAAACGAGTTTTGTAGTATGACGTGTCCGCCCTGTGTCATTCGTTTGATTTATATTTGAAGCGCTGGTAGCCTGGCGGTAATACATCCGACTTTGAATCTGGAGCTCTCGGGTTCGGTTTCGGATCCTATGTGCGAAATACCAGTCGCTTTTTGGTGAAGGGAAACATCGTAAGGAAACCGGATCTAATCCCGATAGTTTTCCCTCTGGGTTGGAAGGTCAGATGGCGTCGCTTTCGTAAAAACTAGTGTCCGTGCCAATCCTTATGATTTGGTCAATCTAGGAGGATGGTTAAAGGGATTGGACAGACATTTAGCTTATTTAGACCGTCCTTTTCTTATTATCACATTGAAATTCAATTAATATCAAATAGGTATCAAAAAATATCCTCTCTACGATACTTCAAACGTTTATTTGACATTATTTATAAAAATCACAATTAGTTTTGATATAATTTTAACGAAAACAGAAAATTATTTAAAAAACAATTCCGTATAGATTCTAAACGAAATAATTCAAATATTCTCTTAAATCATGCTTCACTTTGAAACTGGTTTCATTCGACGTGCATGATTTTAAAGACGTCCATAGCCTACGGTGGCCGCTTACCACCAAGCGGTCTGTATGCTCGTTTGTCACTGACGTGTTATTAAAAAAACATTGAAAATAATAATTTCGCAGACGCATATTTTCGCTTAGCGAAAAAAAAAATGCTACAATACTCGTATAATTTTTAAATCATAATAATAAATAAATATTATGGGATATTCTCTTACACAAATCGACCTAGTCTCACAGTAAGCTCAATGAGGCTTGTGTTGTGGGTACTAGGCGACGATATATATAGATAAATACTTAAATACATAGTATGTTATTCAATCAAATACAAACACTGAAAACATTGAAAAAATAATCAACCCAGCAGGATTTGAACCTCGCATCGATACGCCTTACCGGGGCTCGATCGCTTTACCAATTAAGCTATGGGTTCAGTTACTGAGTTGACGAAATTCTCAATGCCTTCAATCATCTTTTTGCATTTATTTTTACATCGACTTTATAGCAGCCGTAAGCGACATCTAGGTGCTAACTATTATTTTTTCAATGTTTTCAGTGTTTGTATTTGATTGAATAACATACTATTGTATGAGTGGAATGCCCCACTTTAAAAAAACATGTAAAATAATTATGAGTTGATAGCAGCGCCATCTATTATTTCCGTTGTGACACTTGTAAAAGGGTCGGCGGGAAGGGTATCTAACTCTAGTAGTTAGCACCTAGATGTCGCTTACGGCTGCTATAAAGTCGATGTAAAAATAAATGCAAAAAGATGATTGAAGGCATTGAGAATTTCGTCAACTCAGTAACTGAACCCATAGCTTAATTGGTAAAGCGATCGAGCCCCGGTAAGGCGTATCGATGCGAGGTTCAAATCCTGCTGGGTTGATTATTTTTTCAATGTTTTCAGTGTTTGTATTTGATTGAATAACATACTATTGTATGAGTGGAATGCCCCACTTTAAAAAAACATGTAAAATAATTATGACTTAAATACATAGAAAACATCCATAACTCAGGAACAAATATCCGCGATAAATACAAATAAATGCCCTGACCAGGATTCGAACCCGGGACCTCCTGCTTCATAGGCAGCCACTAGGCTAGGAGGCCGTCGAAATTTACTTTTATCAACGAAAAATACCAAAAATAACCTAATGTAAATATTCTATTTCCAGCCCTGTGCAGTTATTTGAGCCTTAATTAAGGAGAAGCCTAATGACGGACAGAAGGACAGTTAAATTTTATTATTTACAGCAATGAGGGTCTGAAGCGACGTCTGTCAAGGTTCCAAAAACGGGAGAATTTTAGTTTACATTTCCGATGTTTTTGCTGAAAATCGGTGTCGTAAAAGTACGCCTAACTCATTTAACGTTTATGATAAAGTTTGTGCGGAAAGATGCTGCTCTTTAAAAAAAGTGAAAACGATTTGTTACTAGAGCTTATATGGGGCGGTATAACCACACGCCTCACCGGGACACCGGTGGGAAGAGGCTACAGTGACCTTGGGGACTAAATATCTCCTTAAATACCTGGCACAGAAAGCAATGGGAAACTACTGTGACTACCTTCCCAAGAAAACCAATGAACATGAAAAGTCCGAATAACGTTACGAGTGCGAAGTTATGCGATCCGACTAACCCTCGGCGCCATCGCGATTCCGGGTTGCATGGTGCGAAATATGCTACCGGCCACCTCACTGTGACTCACCAGGCAGGAGGTGGAAATAATGTTACTGGTAATAAGAAAAACACGACCTCACTTCGCAAACAAATTCGCATAGGGACATGGAATATCAGGGGCCTTCTAAAACCGGGTAAGCTGGACGTGGTTGAGAAAGAAATGAAGAGATGCAATATTACCATCTTGGGACTTAGCGAAGTTCATCGCCGTGGTAATGGCCATATTGCCACAGACAATGACAACATTTTGTACTTCTCAGGCGCGGATGACCATAGCCGCAACGGAGTTGCTTTGCTGATCCCAAAGTCGCTCCAAACCGCTGTTAAAGGATACCAAACACCTAACGATAGAATCATCGCTGTCAAATTAGATGCACATCCTGTCTCCATTAACATTGTCCAAGTTTATGCCCCTACAGCCCAATCTGATGAGGAGGACTCAGATAGATTTTATGCCGAACTTGCTGCTGTACTAAAAGCGTTACCATCCAAAGAAGTAACTATTGTACTGGGCGACTGGAACGCCAAGATTGGTACTACAACTGATGATCCTTTAAATGGCACTATCATTGGCAACTATGGCCTAGGAAACCGTAATGAGAGAGGCGAAAAATTTCTAGACTTCTGTATAGAAAATCAGCTTACCATAATGAATTCATGGTTTCAAAACCATCCCAGAAGGCTTTATACTTGGTCGTCACCTTCGGGTCATAGAAACCAGATAGACTACATCACAGTCAAATCCAGATGGAGATCATCTGTCACCAACGCCAAGACTCTTCCAGGGGCGGATTGTGGCAGCGACCACCAACTGTGGCTGTTTTTAGGCTCCGCTTGAAGAAGATTCACCGTGCACCTCCCCAGACGGTTTCATTGAATGATGCAGCTTTAATCCAATTTGAGAGCTCAATCGATTCCAAAGTCGCAACAATAGAATGGGATCCTTTCGACTCAAGCGAAGCAGACTGGGTTTTAATGAAACAGGCTATTAAATCTGCTGCTCAAGTGAGCAATGATCTAAATAGAATCGTCCGTAGAAAAGAGGAGTGGATAAGTGCAGAAACGTGGACCCTCATCGATGAGAGGGGACTACTGAAGAGTGAAGGCCTTGACACGGACAGTAAGCGATCCATATACAATCAGTTGCACAAGAAAGTACAGAAATCCACCAGAAAGGATAAAAACATGTTCATTAACAGAATATGTGATGAGATTGAAGACCATGCTACTCAATACAATACTAAAGACCTCTTCAGAAAGGTTAAACAACTTACGGGTACCTTTAAGCCTAAGTCATGCACTGTAGACGACGCAAATGGTAACGCCTTGACAGACATGGAGGATGTGCTGGAAAGATGGAGAGGTTACTGTTGCGACCTATATCGTGACGAAAAAGGTTCCACTACAAAAAGAAGATGGGATGAACATACCGAAGAACCTGCCATACTCCTTTCGGAGGTACAGAATGCTATAAAAAAGCTGAAGCACAAGGCAGTGGGTCCAGACGGTGTATCAGCGGCTATGATCCAGCATCTGGGTACAGAGGGTACTAACATCATACACAGATTGTGCAATAAAGTATGGAAAACTGGTCAATGGCCACAAGACTGGACACAATCAGCCGTCATCCCTCTTCACAAGAAGGGGTCTACAAGAAAGTGTGAAAACTATCGCACACTATCGTTGATGTCTCACGCTAGTAAAATCCTTTTGCACATAATTAACGCTAGACTATCCGCATTCACAAATCAGCAGATCCCTTGTGAACAAGCTGGTTTTGTTGTTGGTAAGGGGACCAGAGTTCAAGTCATGAATGTTCGTGTGCTCATTGAGAAATGCCGAGAATTCAATAAACCTGTGATCCTGTGCTTCATTGACTATGCTAAAGCATTTGATTGTGTGCAGTGGAGTACAATGCTGGATGTGCTCATAGAGATGGGAGTACCTGAACACCTTGTATTCCTGATACAGAATCTTTATCTGGATGGTACAAGCTTTGTTAAGTTAGATGACAAGATGTCGAAACCGTTTCATACAGAACGTGGAGTTCGTCAGGGTTGCATTTTGTCTCCAAAACTATTTAACTTGTATGGCGAGTACATCATGAGGAAAGCACTGGAGGACGTAGAGGTTGGCATCACAATAGGCGGCCGTAAGATAACCAACCTGAGGTATGCTGATGACACCACTATTGCAGCATCTAACGAGGAAGAGATGGCTTTTCTGCTGAAGAAAGTGGAAGCAGAAAGCATCAAACTTGGATTGAAAATCAACCATAGTAAAACCAAGATCATGGTTGTGGACAGAGCACAAGTCCTTCCTCAATCCAATGCTCTAGATAGCTATGAGAAAGTGGACCAGTTTGTATACCTAGGGTCCTTAATAACAAATGGTGGTGGCTGCACGCAAGAGATTCGCCGACGTGCTGGAATGGCTAAAAGTGCTATGACTAACCTCAAAAAGCTGTGGAAGAATCGAGGTATAAGCCTTGGTACCAGGGTACGATTAGTACGGTCACTGGTATTCTCCATCTTTATGTATTGTGCAGAAACCTGGTGCATCAAAAGCCTGGATAAGAGCAAAATCGATGCTTTTGAGATGTGGTGTTGGAGAAAGATGTTAAGAATCCCATGGACCGCAATGAGAACAAACGAGTCCATCCTGAGAGAACTAGAAATTACCAAACGACTCTCAACAATCTGTCAGGACAGGGCTCTCAGATTCTTTGGACACATAATGCGGTCACCACACCACAACCTCGAACGTGACATCATACTGGGGCAAGTTGAGGGCAGGCGTGCTAGAGGAAGAGCCCCTGCAAGATGGTCGGATTCCATTAGACAAGCCTGTGGTTCCATGCAGAGGGCAGCCCACATAGCCCTTGATCGCGTTAAATGGAGGAACATAGTTGTTGGTCACGATCCTCAGTCATGAGGGAACGACGAAGAAGAAGAAGAAGAAGATATGGGACACTAATATTGTGACGTCACAATACTATATGATAATACATCTCTAGCCACGTCAGATATGACACAATAATGAGAGCGACGAAACCTCTCTCGTTAGTTTGCTATACTATGCTTATTTCTAGATCCGGACATCTGGCAGCTATAAAGTGGTGGAGGTCAAAGAATGCAAACCACCTTAAGAATACATATCCTAGAGTTCTATTTTTGATGCAGTATTATGAAAATTTTTACAAATAATTAGATCATATCATTGCTAAAAGTTTCTGATGGGGGAAAGTAGTACGACGTATAATGTAATTCATAGTTTGTCGCCTACTGCTTCTGTTTCCGAAATATTATGCAATGTTTTTTGTTCCAATGTTAAAATATAGGCCCCGTCCTCTATAAATAAGATAACCTCGGCCGTTTTTACCTATTTTGGTATTACTTTTAACCAATTCAAAAACTTTGCTAGTCTGTCACTCTAACATCCACCCATTATAAGTTGCTAGATGCACGGATTATTGCTAGCAATAAGGATAGTATTGCAATCTTACTAGATGGGATTCATTGGTCTCATTATTGTGTCATATCTGACGTGGCCATTATACCATTTTTAAAAGTTTAAACGGATTGCCGTTTAAGCTTCAAGATGGCTACGTCGTCTTTAGAATAGTTTTTTGTTTTTTGCTCATTTACGTAGTTCAGTGTGTAATATTGATAGCTTTTTGTGCGGTGACCTAACGAACAAGTGTGCAGCTAATGAAAAAATAGTCCCAAAACGCGCGTAACCATCCTTTAGTTGAACAAACGGTTATCCGGGGTCCGGCCACTCACGTGTTTGTAAGGAGGCTATCACTTTACAATCAACAAGGCCTTAACCGAACAACGTTGCTTTTATTTTATTTTACTTGAATGAATGAAATCATAAGTGTACCTTGACATTGGCAGAATTCACCTCGCTAAAATAGGCGAGGAGTAAAAGCCATTAATTAAAAGAAAAAAAGTTAAAACTATTATAAAATGCTACACCTGGATTTTGTCAATGTATTTTTGAAATATTGATTTTATGACTTCGACGAAACAATTAAGTTTATCTATTAGAAAGTACCCAATCGACGCCATTGACGCTATATCGTTAAGCGACCCATAAGTGTTATCCTTAACGATTTCGGCAAAAACGTTTCTCTGACTTATTTTACAAACTCATCGGTTTTTTGGCAAATGGAAGACAATGAGATTGGTGGATTTAGAAGAGTGGTAACCTATCTTTATTACTCTTGGTGGATTTGGCATCGATTGGTTGAATTTTATGGCATTGCGGGAGTGTATTGATTCAGGACGACGGAGGATGAGATGGCTTGAAATATGTAATTATTTTATATGGCACCATTTGGAGGTACATACGCTTTCGTTGCTCGAATTGGAATCGAACCTTGGACCGATACCTATGGAGAAAACATATACACCACGACGCAGAAGATTTTTTTTTCACGTAGTTTTTTTTAGTAAGTCTTTAAATTGTATATATTTAAAAACTGCATTAAATAATCTTCGTTGTTTTTTTTTTATAAAAAATATTTTTTTTATAATATAACGTTCTAAGAAAAAATTTCCTCTCCGCAGGACTTTTTTTTGTTAATATGAAATTTTACATTTTCAATACAAAAAATTAGTTCTGCATCTCTGTTTTATACGGAAATTATACCGCACGACCCTAGCAGTCTTAACTATAGAGTACTAACATATTGCACGGGACTCCTGGTTTTGACGTATAGGAACATTTAGCTTAGTCAGCTCATATCACGGTGCATGTGTATATGAGCTGACACGGCAAATGCGATGCGGCACCCCTCGGCCCTCAGTCACTACTGGGGCCTATAACTTGTAACTCGTGTCTTGATTTAATATAATTTTCGATTTAATAGCAAGGTCATCTTTCATTATAATATAAACCCGTACTTAGAATCCCCAGTAGTACTCAACAGACGTAAAGGTCCAAAAATTTTTCGGTCCTCCTAAACCAATAATCATCGTGGGGCACTCTAACCATGGTTTAAAATTCACAACTTTTTCTAGATGCGCACATTTTTTTCAATTTCAAGCCCTATAATATCTTAGATCATCCCGGTAACAGTGGCTTCCTTAGAATGTTCTCGTGTTGTACCAGAATGTTGACCACCAGATATAAAATAATTTGCTCGTATCTCTATTTGAGCTCCCGATACCAGGGGGGTGTCACTACGCAGTTTAGGTTTTAGGTACATTTGGCCGGCGCGCCTCCCGGGCAGGCGTATGGCAGTGGGCTGCCGCTCGGCTCGTACGATAGTCGTATGACGTCACGTCACGTGGCATTTGCGCAAAATTGAAAATACATCGTGTAAAAGATATAATATTGGTTGCCCAGAAAAAAATATTAGGAACTGACTGGCATATTTTCAAAGGAATACGGCTGTGGTATACCTACTTCCGTGAGAATCAGACATACTTACTATCTCCTAATAAAGAAAAAATGGTTACAGGATCAACGTTTGTAATTCCTACATTTATCTTAAAAATAAGATATCAGTAGGTATAGGTACAAAAACTTGTCAAGTGCCAACCCCGTGCCGACACTCACAGGCTCGGTCATAAAACTGCGGCGCGCAAAGAAAATTCACGGTTCGTGCGCGGTTATAAGTTTCAATTTTGCTTGCAGGCGGCGAGTATAGGTATATTTTTTTACCTTAATCAGACTTTTGTGAAGGAGTGAATTTTATGTACGGTAGTACTACTAGTTATTCTGTGCCGATCCACGAGTACACGGGCACACACAGTACACGTATTCTTAAGCCCGGCCGAGCTAAGAACCCGAACTACACGAAGCCGTCAACCCGTGTGTACGGTACACGGATGCACGGGTAAAAGATAAAAAGATAAAAGATATTTATTCTTCAATTTAGGCACATTACAATGCACTTATGAACGTCAGAGAGAAAAAAAAACTACCTCCGGTTCTAACCCTACACCTCTGACCCGAGAAGTATATATGACCGGCAAGAAACTCGGCGGGACTTATTTTTTCAAAACAGTAATACAGTAATATTATATCTTAACGATATACAATAATGCGTAGTTCTATAAGAAGGCATATCAAAACAGTACACGGTACACGGGTAGAAACGGATCTTATTTACCCGCGGCCTGACCCGTCTGTGCCGTGTAGTGGAGATCCGAGTGGTGTTTAAGAGCTACGAGCGATTGCGTAGGATCGGAACACCCGAAACTCATATTTTTATTTGTAAATAGTTCTAAAAGCGCACACTCGAATCTCCGCTAAACATCAGGTACGGGTCCACCCGCGTGTAGTGTAAGATTCGTGCACCCGTGTACACGGATTTTAGTTACACGTCTCCAAAATACACGTGCCGAACGGGTTAGAAAACCGGGTACGTGCAGTTCGGAGGCGGGTATTAGACACGTCTACACGTAACCCGGACATGACCGCGAGCCTTAGTCTCTATTTGACGCTCACGTTTATATAAAATAAAATAAAATAAGTTTATTTTCAGACAACATCCATAGGATAGTTAGTAACAAATGCTTGCAAAACTAAGGTTTAACCTAAATTTTAAGACTAAGACACTATAACTAAAATGGGTTAGTAAAAAACATGATAATTAAAACTAAAAGCCCTGCAAACCAGCGGAGCCGTGGTTGGTGGTTCACCGAGGCGCACGCACAATCGGGGCATGCAACTCGTTAAACCTGCCGAGCACTCGCTGTCCTGCCTCCCAGCCACGACCTTCAGGAGACTGTTGGGGCTTCTCCTGACTCCTCTGATGAGCGACGCGACTTCATTGCTCATGAGCGCATAGAAGTCATATAAAACTTATCTGACTAGAGAAATTAAAATTCTTAATCCTTTAATCTTGAGCCATGGCAATGGCGTCCAATGGTTAACATCTTACCAGATTGCTTTGAATTTACTGCTTACCTGAAACAAGTTAATATAATTAGTGTTTTCACATACTTAATATAATCTGGACCCGGGGTATGTCCTTAAACTACGTCCGGACCTGGGTATGTCCTTAAACTACGCCAAAAAGAGAGGTATGGGCACTGCGAATGGCATCTCGCTAAGTGTGGTAGGGCACGTTCAGCGAATGTCATCGCTCAAATCTGGAGCAGAGCCCGACTGGGGAAGTACCTCCACCTTACAGAAAACCACAGCCAAATAGCACTAGACCCTACTCATAGTGTTGTGTTCCTGCTGGTGAGTAAGGTTGCCAAAGAGCTCAAAGAGGACCCAGTGTGTTGACGATGAGGGACCTTCTTGTTCCTTTAGTCGTCAACACAGTGAATCCTCCTTTTTGTAAAGGGTCGGCAACGCGCTTGTGACTCCTTTGGAGTTGCAGGCGTCCATAGGTTACGGTAGCTGCTTACCATCAGGCGGGCCGTATGCTTGTTTGCCACCGTCGTGGTATAAAAAAAAAAAAAAAAAGCTGTGATAGGTAAATATTTACATTTAAGAGGCTCTTTGAAGCCAATGACCTTCGAACTGAATCTCTGTTTTCAAATGTTTTTCAATGCTTCATAATACAACACAGATATTATACAAATCGTAAAACTCGTCGAATCATAAAATTCCTAGGTATTTCATGAAATGGCAGTTATTCATGATATTACCTAAATTTGGGTAGATCATGACCTTTAAAAGCAAACTAAAATTTTAATAAGGTGCAGCGGGCCAATCTCGGCTGCGGGAAAATATCAACTAAATCGAAATATCATACGTGTTTAACATAAGTAACTATAGTGCCATTTATAGAGCGAAAAAGTGCTTTTCCGCTATCCGGATATAAATGGCAATATACTTAATGATGTAGAGCTAAACGACGTTAACATGTCCTGCCCCTCCAAATTACTATTTCAACGTGTTTAGTCACATCCTTACGAAACAAGTGTTTTGTTTTTGTTTGACGGCTGTCTCAGCACGCACACATGCATTGGGAGTCTTGGCGGTGCTTATAAATACTTTCACAAATACATTGAAGCGTTTTGAATTTTGGAGGAGCGGGACATGTTATCGTAGTTTATCTCTAAGGGTTTCCCCACATCTAACGACGCGGAATCGGCAAAATCCGGTGGAAAAAAGCTTCATATCCACGCAATAAAAGCTAACAAGGCATGATTCGGCTCGGATCGGCTCGGCCGACGGCTGCCGACGCGTCGACGTCGTTTTCGCCTGTACTGCGTAGACATAAAGCTTTTTTCTATCGTCTATTGCCGATTCCGCGTCGCTAGGTGTGGGTAAACCTTTAGTTGAAATATCCCCACAGTCGAGATTGTCCCTCTCCACATTATACAAAACTAGCTTTTGCCTGCGGCTTCGCTCGCGTTAAATTCGGGGTAACACGGTTCCCCTTTGCCCCCCGGAATGCTCCATACAAACTTCCACCCCCCATTTTAGGGAAGTGGGGGGTTATAAAGAGACAAAAAGTAGCCTATGTCACTCTCCATCCCTTCAACTAACTCCACTTAAAAAATCACGTGAACTCGTCGCCCCGTTTTGCCGTGAAAGACGAACAAACAAACAAACAAACACACACACTTTCCCATTTATAATATTAGTATTATACAAAATTTATTGGCTCTCAAACTCTGGGTCAAGCTTCGAATGTAGAGTACATCCTAATAACCTAGTAACTGATATCTTATAAATTAACGACCTCGTTTAATTAACGAACGTTCAAACGAATTTAGCTATTAATTAATATTAATTGCCGACTTCGTGAATTAATGTTATATTAATTATACTCCAGGCAACACGGGAGTGACCTCGAAGTTAATGCCTTAGGGAATTACGCAGTTACTTAGAGTCTGATTAAACTATAGTACTGAGAGAGTAAATACGTAAATAGTTAAATACCTTCCTTACTACTAGTTACATTACAAATGCTCGTACGTAACAAAACAGGGAGTATATAGACGAAAGTATATATACGAAAATATTTTAAACAAAAAAGAACCAACTTTCCAAAAGCAAATGTTAGAGCTTCTGTAAAAAATACGAAAATCGGCTCGATAGAAAATAATTTCAAAGTAACATCTTAAAATTAGCTTTAAACAGTTGTATGTCTTTAATTTCTTGACTTATAAGTCTGTAATTTAGGACAAAATTCCACCATATTAATCATCAACTTCGTCATTTTATGTTTCTCAATTAATGCGTAGTTTTTTTTAATCATCATTGTGTCAAAGTACCTAACATGAAATAAATAATTTGAATTGAATTATGCAAAATTTGCAATGAGCTCCCATACTAATCGTAACACAGTGTTTCAATTTCACTTCCACTGAAAAAGATAAGGATGGAATTTAACTGTTGATATCCCCTTAACACATTCATTGCCACCCAGCCAAACAAAACATCCGCGCCAGGCTACAAAAAATATATACGACCCGATAGTCGGGTACAGTTGCGCACTTACTTATCGAACGAATCGACACTATACTCGTACTACACGCCAAGAACCCGACAGTCGGGTACACGATAGGGTTGCACTAAAAACATTTGTTGTTATGTTGGTTTGTTAACTTATTACGTTATACCGGAAAATTAGGCCAACGTCTATCTCCGGAATCTGATAGATAATACACATCAATATCTAATTATTAGAAACAATTCAGGTTGAAAATTGAACGCGTGACGGGGATTCTCTAATGAGTTTCTTTATGACTTCGCGATCACACGCCAGATCAAAGTCATCAAGTGAAAAATGGTTAAAATCGTGAATTTTTTCCGCGTATGTATATTACTACTAATATTTTAGCGACAACCCTGTTCGTCAAAAACAGTACCCGATATCGGGTCCTCCGGCGTGGCCTTTAGTCATGTATAGCTATAGTACCACGATCCCTATCGGGTAGTGCGGCCTGGGCACGAAATCATAAAATACCCGATAGTCGGGTTTCCGGCATGGAATGTGTTAAATATAATACTCTCTGGTATAAGGGTACGCGAGACAAATATTCGAAGCAGCATTGGCGTGAAAATCGTGAAATAGTTTCAGTTTTGGATTTAGACCAAACGATGGCATCCTCAAACGCGCATAGACGCAGAGCTGGCCACGTCAGATATGACACAATAATGAGAGCAACGAAACCCCTCTAGTTAGTTTGCTTTTCTATGCTTATTTCTCGATCCGGACATCTGGCAGCTATAAAGTGGTGGAGGTCAATTAAAAGAATACAAATAACTCTAAGAAAACAAATCTTAGAGTTCTAGGTTTGATGCAATATTATGGGAAATTATGTATGTATGTATGTATGTATGTAAACACTTTATTGTACATAAAAAGTAACAAAACAAACATGATAAAAGAAAAACAAACAAAGTACAAAGGCGAACTTATCCCTTTAAGGGGGTCTTCCAGTTAACCTTTGAGCAATTGAGAGAAAAGTATAAGATAGACAAACATGCACTAAGTACTTCATTATGTATGTCATTAATTATATTATATCACAGCCAGAAGTTTCTGTTGGGGGAAAGTAGTGCCAAATGACGTATAATTAAATTTATAGTTTGTCGCCTACTGTTTTTGTTTCCGCAATAATACACATTATTTTTTGTTCTCATGTTAAAATATAGGCCCTGCCCTCTATAAATAACACAACTTTAGAAGTTTTTACCTATTTTGGTATGACTATTTCCAACTGAATATTTTAGTTGGTCTCTCACTCTGACCTCCACCCATTAAAAGCTGCCAGACGCCTGGATCTATCAATAAGAATGGTTAAGCAATCTAACTAGTCGAGTTTTATTGCTCTCATTATTGTGTCATATCTGACGTGGCTAGCTCTTAGTCCAGAAGGGTCCCTGTAATTTTTTTTTTAATACCACGACGGTGGCAAACAAGCATACGGCCCGCCTGATGGTAATATAATTTATTGCTCAAAAATGACAAGCCACATTGTATATACACAAGTTCATCTAACCCATCAAACTGTCATTCCAACCACCCTGTATACGAGTTAATCGTTTGCTAACACGTTTACGCCTAACATTTGTGTAACCAATATCTTAAAAAGCTTTTTTTTAACAAAAATAGTCAATCTGAAGTCAACCTTAAACCTTATACTTAAAGTCGAAAATAGAGCGGCAGTTTCTTCATAGGCCGTAGCAACTCTCGCGGATATCAATTTTGTACCTCATACAAAGAGTTTCAAATGCCTTGGCTGTGTTTTTGAATTACGCTCAAACAGAAATGAGCCTTATGGCTTAAAGCGAAGGTGGAATTTCATTTGTGCAGTTTGTTCACCCTCGCTTTGGGTTAGCGTATATACAGTGGGTTTTGAATTTTTAATTTAACATCCGTTTTGCGTCAAAAAAAGGAGTGAAGGCAGGAGGCAAAGCAAAATGGCCGGACTACCTATCTATATATGAGTATAGGAATGGCTATAAGTTCTACTTAAGCGTTTTGAAACGATATTTTAACTTAAAATTCATGATTAAACCGACTTCAAGATTTCGAAGAAGGAGGTTCTCAATTCGTCGGGATCTTTGTTTTTGCTTTTTTTTATGTATCGACTTCACTTAGCGTTCATCTTTTCAAAAGCAAATGTTCGAGCTACTGTATAAAATACTCAAAAAGAGTTCCCTCGATTTCTCTAGGATCCAATCAACAGATCCTGACCTGATGACTGTAAGACCTACTGTGATGTATACTCTTTCAAACAAAAAAAAATACCAAATCGGTCCAGCCGTGTTCGAATAATCGGTGAACATACATTTGAAAAAACCGGCCAAGTGCGAGTCGGACTCGCGCACCGAGGGTTCCTTACAAAGCTGTAGGTATATAGGGGTAGTAACTTAAAATATTTTTAAGATATGATGTAACAAAAAATTTACGGTTTTCGCAATTTTTCCTTTATCTGCGCTATAAGACGTTGCTTCGTACCAAATTTCAAGATTCTGAGTTCACGGGAAGTACCCTGTAGGTTTTCATTCCCTTGCGAGCGAAAATTTGCGGAAATTTGCGGTATAAACGGCTGTATCTTTTGATTGCGTTGGCTTAGAAGTCTGATTTTTTCACAGCTTCAAGGGACAGTAGACCTGAGTATTTGTTATAAATTTCAGCTTGATGTCTCCTCGCGTTCCTGAGAAAAATGGTCTTGACATACAGACAGACAGACAGACAGACAGACGGACAACAAAGTGATCCTATAAGGGTTCCGTTTTTTCCTTTCGAGGTACGGAACACTAAAAAAGTAAAAACAAAGATCTCGACGAATCGAGAACCTCCTCCTTCGTAATCTTGTAGTCGGTTGTAATAAATTTTTTATATGCAAACAAGTGCGTGTAATCTAAAAATTTTGAGTTTTCGAGAACGCAAACAAAAAGGTTGCTTTTAAGTAAAATAATATTAGATTCCTATAATTAGGTTATTTGTATTTTTACATCAGCCTGTAGTTTGGTTAGACGCATTCGGTGCGGTGCAAGTGACAAGAGAATGGATGAACAAACCTAATACGTACAGGGGCGCTAACTTTACTTCGTTTTTTTTTTATGATAAGAAAAGTCGTGCTATTAACTGTTCCGTGTGATTCCTGGGAAAACGATTTTAAAACTCGCCATTTTTCCTCTTGTTGTATCAGTAATAATTGAAATAGGTAAAGTAAGAGCTCAAAGAGGACCCGGTGTGTTGACGATGAGGCACCAAGTTCCTTTAGCCGTAAACACAGTGGATCCTCATATTTGTAAAGGATCTGCAACGCGCATGTGACACCTCTGGAGTTGCAGGCCATAGGCTACGGTAGCTGCTTAACATCAGGCGGGACGTATGCTTGTTTGCCACCGTCGTGGTATTAAAAAAAAGTAAGTCGCGTTTATTTTTTTCCTAATATGGATGAAAAAGAAGCACGATCGTTATGTTTCTAATTTAAAAAAACATGTAGGTTTATATATATGTAGTAAAATGCAGCGAATAGTATTATGTACGAATACGAATTCGCATACGAATAGGTTTTATGTACACTCTTGGCCAGGAGTACTGAGCATGAGCATAGCTGTTTCTTATTTACAATTATGATGTTAAATACTATTTCCCTATCATAAAAATGTACGATAACGTAAAATGTTACATTTCATTTATACGTCTAGTCTTCACTTAGGGTCAGATGCACCAAACCATCTGTAACTGTTAAAACGTTCGCTAAATTGTATTGCATGGAAATTTTCGTAGTACCCTGCGGGACCCGTTGATATCTTTAACGTCGACTATACCTAAAGTATGAAAACTAAAGTTAACAAATATGCGAATTTAAGTCAGTGCGACAAACTGCACATATTATATGCGGTTGCTACTAACTTTAACAAAACATGCTTATTCAGTTTGAATTAATTTATAAAATAACTTCTAAAATGATGGAAACGCTGGACTAAACTATTGAGTTTCATGAAAATCGCATATGCATACAATATATATTAAACAATTAATTATATTATTATTGTGAGCCTATACTGTCCCATTGCTGGGCAAAGGCCTCCCCCCACTATTTCCAATTATCCCGGTCTTGTGCAGTCTCTGGCCATGTTTTCAAAACGGAGTCAAGCTCGTCTCGCCACCGCCGGCGGGGTCTGCCGGATCCTCGATTTGAGCTGTCGGGTTGCCACTCAGTGGCGATCTTAGCCCACAAGTCATTCGGCATGCGGTAGACATGTCCAGCCCAGTCCCACTTTAACTTAGCCGCCTTCCGAGTTACGTCAACTATTTGAGTTTTGGAGCGCAGCGTAGTGTTCCGGATGCGATCCATTAGTTTTACACCTAATATGCTGCGCTCCATAGGTCGTTGGCAAACCCCGAGTTTGGACTTTTGAAATAATGTCAAAGACCAAGTCTGAGCACCGTAGGTGAGAGTTGGAAGTATGCACATATCCATGAGTTAGGTATGCACGTATCCAATTAATTATAATATTAAACAATTAGTAATTTTATAATTGAAAGAAAAATGGAAAAATTCACCGCGTCGAGAAAGATACGAACTTGCGACCTTTTTTTTGTGTATGTACACTTACGGTAGATGTCGCTGCATGTCTCCCCATGACGTAAGCAATAAAGGAACCGATGGAGCAGGGACCGGCCCGCTATCCCTTATAAAGGGTTTTGCATAAGGCGTAACTAACCATACCCTTTCCCCGACGATACCCTTTCATATTGCTTTTAAAGCCCTTATATAAAGACTAGCACTGCTATCCCAATACCCTTACGAAACCCTTATCATCCGCTCACCAAACCTTACATATCGCTTATAAGTGTTAGCCTTATATAAGGGCTTCCCTTTTAGCATACTGCGTGCTAATTTAAATCGTCTACCTTGTTCATAAAGCACACATTCCTCCGAATCCACGCGCTCGATGTTGGCGCGCTTCGAAATGATCGAAGCCGCTGTAGATGAAATACGGTTCAATTTTCAATGGCAAAATGCTGTGATGGCTGTTTGTTACTTTGCGTGGGTCGAGCGACTCGAACGCATCGTCACGGCGCTTTTTTTAAAGTCTTACACACAACGTTATCATTATTTATTATTAGATGTCAAAGTGGAGTGAAAATAAACATCATGATAAGTGAATTATTATGTTTAGAACACTTTAGACCTACTTGCTGTATGTATAATGTATAACTCCGTATGTCAAGCGCGCTTTAATGTCGTTTGCCCAATATTACAGGGTTGCATGTTTTACTTTAATCGGATTGAAATTTGAACCTCTATTGAAAGTCTAAATTTAACTATCCTCAAAATCTAACATATAACCCTGTAATATTATATTAGGCCAGCAATATACGACCTATAGATATATAAAGCGATACAGCAAGGTAAACGAGATGGCGTGGGCCATAGAATAATAAGAAAGCATGGAATGCCATTTCAAAAAACCTATTAGTAATAACTTATTTTAATTCACATTCTACATTTTCAGTGTGAATTTTTCATTTGAAGCAAATACTTATTTTTATATTATTTTTCTTTCATTTTTATTTCGTTTTTATTTCATTTTTATTTCATTTTTATTTCATTTTTATTTCATTTTTATTTCATTTTTATTTCATTTTTATTTCATTTTTATTTCATTTTTATTTCATTTTTATTTCATTTTTATTTCATTTTTATTTCATTTTTATTTCATTTTTATTTCATTTTTATTTCATTTTTATTTCATTTTTATTTCATTTTTATTTCATTTTTATTTCATTTTTATTTCATTTTTATTTCATTTTTATTTCATTTTTATTTCATTTTTATTTCATTTTTATTTCATTTTATTTCATTTTTATTTGATTTTTATTTGATTTTTATTTGATTTTTATTTCATTTTTATTTCATTTTTATTTAATTTTTATTTCATTTTTATTTCATTTTTATTTCATTTTTATTTCATTTTTATTTCATTTTTATTTCATTTTTATTTCATTTTTATTTCATTTTTATTTCATTTTTATTTCATTTTTATTTCATTTTATTTCATTTTTATATCATTTTTATATCATTTTTATTTCATTTTTATATCATTTTTATTTCATTTTTATTTCATTTTTATTTCATTTTTATTTCATTTTTATTTCATTTTTATTTCATTTTTATTTCATTTTTATTTCATTTTTATTTCATTTTTATTTCATTTTTATTTCATTTTTATTTCATTTTTATTTCATTTTTATTTCATTTTTATTTCATTTTTATTTCATTTTTATTTCATTTTATTTCATTTTTATATCATTTTTATATCATTTTTATTTCATTTTTATTTCATTTTTATATCATTTTTCTCTTTTTTTTTATTTTTATTTCATTTTTATTTCATTTTTATTTCATTTTTATTTAATTTTTATTTAATTTTTATTTAATTTTTATTTCATTTTTATTTCATTTTTATTTCATTTTATTTCATTTTTTTTTTCATTTTTATTTCATTTTTATTTCATTTTTATTTCATTTTATTTCATTTTTATATCATTTTTATATCATTTTTATTTCATTTTTATATCATTTTTATTTCATTTTTATTTCATTTTTATTTCATTTTTATTTCATTTTTATTTCATTTTTATTTCATTTTTATTTCATTTTTATTTCATTTTTATTTCATTTTTATTTCATTTTTATTTCATTTTTATTTCATTTTTATTTCATTTTTATTTCATTTTTATTTCATTTTTATTTCATTTTTATTTCATTTTATTTCATTTTTATATCATTTTTATATCATTTTTATTTCATTTTTATTTCATTTTTATTTCATTTTTATATCATTTTTCTCTTTTTTTTTTTATTTTTTTTTCATTTTTATTTCATTTTTATTTAATTTTTATTTAATTTTTATTTAATTTTTATTTCATTTTTATTTCGTTTTTATTTAATTTTTATTTAATTTTTATTTCATTTTTATTTAATTTTTATTTCATTTTTATTTCATTTTTATTTCATTTTTATATCATTTATCTTTCTTTTTTTTTCATTTTTATTTCATTTTTATATCATTTTTCTTTCATATTTTTTTCATTTTTATTTCATTTTTATTTCATTTTTATTTCATTTTTATTTCATTTTTATTTCATTTTATTTCATTTTTATTTCATTTTTATTTGATTTTTATTTGATTTTTATTTGATTTTTATTTGATTTTTATTTGATTTTTATTTAATTTTTATTTCATTTTTATTTCATTTTTATTTCATTTTTATTTCATTTTTATTTCATTTTTATTTCATTTTTATTTCATTTTTATTTAATTTTTATTTAATTTTTATTTAATTTTTATTTAATTTTTATTTAATTTTTATTTCATTTTTATTTCATTTTTATTTCATTTATATTTCATTTTATTTCATTTTTATATCATTTTTATATCATTTTTATTTCATTTTTATATCATTTTTATTTCATTTTTATATCATTTTTATATCATTTTTATATCATTTTTATTTCATTTTTATTTCATTTTTATTTCATTTTTATTTCATTTTTATTTCATTTTTATTTCATTTTTATTTCATTTTTATTTCATTTTTATTTCATTTTTATTTCATTTTTATTTCATTTTTATTTCATTTTTATTTCATTTTTATTTCATTTTTATTTCATTTTTATTTCATTTTTATTTCATTTTTATTTCATTTTTATTTCATTTTTATTTCATTTTTATTTAATTTTTATTTAATTTTTATATCATTTGTATTTCATTTTTATTTCATTTTTATTTCATTTTTATTTCATTTTTATTTCATTTTTATTTCATTTTTATTTCATTTTTATTTCATTTTTATTTCATTTTTATTTCATTTTTATTTCATTTTTATTTCATTTTTATTTCATTTTATTTCATTTTTATATCATTTTTATATCATTTTTATTTCATTTTTATTTCATTTTTATTTCATTTTTATATCATTTTTCTCTTTTTTTTTTATTTTTTTTTCATTTTTATTTCATTTTTATTTAATTTTTATTTAATTTTTATTTAATTTTTATTTCATTTTTATTTCGTTTTTATTTAATTTTTATTTAATTTTTATTTCATTTTTATTTAATTTTTATTTCATTTTTATTTCATTTTTATTTCATTTTTATATCATTTTTCTTTCTTTTTTTTTCATTTTTATTTCATTTTTATATCATTTTTCTTTCATATTTTTTTCATTTTTATTTCATTTTTATTTCATTTTTATTTTATTTTTATTTCATTTTTATTTCATTTTATTTCATTTTTATTTCATTTTTATTTGATTTTTATTTGATTTTTATTTGATTTTTATTTGATTTTTATTTGATTTTTATTTCATTTTTATTTCATTTTTATTTCATTTTTATTTCATTTTTATTTCATTTTTATTTCATTTTCATTTCATTTTTATTTCATTTTTATTTCATTTTTGTTTCATTTTTGTTTCATTTTTGTTTCATTTTTATTTCATTTTTATTTCATTTTTATTTCATTTTTATTTCATTTTTATTTCATTTTTATTTCATTTTTATTTCATTTTTATTTCATTTTTATTTCATTTTTATTTCATTTTTATTTCATTTTTATTTCATTTTTATTTCATTTTTATTTCATTTTTATTTCATTTTTATTTCATTTTTATTTCATTTTTATTTCATTTTTATTTCATTTTTATTTCATTTTTATTACATTTTTATTACATTTTTATTTCATTTTTATTTCATTTTTATTTCATTTTTATTTCATTTTCATTTCATTTTTATTTTATTTTTATTTCATTTTTATTTCATTTTTATTTCATTTTTATTTCATTTTTATTTCATTTTTATTTCATTTTTATTTCATTTTTATTTCATTTTTATTTCATTTTTATTTCATTTTTATTTCATTTTTATTTCATTTTTATTTCATTTTTATTTCATTTTTATTTCATTTTTATTTCATTTTTATTTCATTTTTATTTCATTTTTATTTCATTTTTATTTCATTTTTATTTCATTTTTATTTCATTTTTATTTCATTTTTATTTCATTTTTATTTCATTTTTATTTCATTTTTATTTCATTTTTATTTCATTTTTATTTCATTTTTATTTCATTTTTATTTCATTTTTATTTCATTTTTATTTCATTTTTATTTCATTTTTATTTCATTTTTATTTCATTTTTATTTCTATTTTATTTCTATTTTATTTCTATTTTATTTCTATTTTATTTCTATTTTATTTCTATTTTATTTCTATTTTATTTCTATTTTATTTCTATTTTATTTCGATTTTATTTCGATTTTATTTCTATTTTATTTCTATTTTATATCTATTTTATTTCTATTTTTATTTTCATTTTATTTTTATTTATTATTTATTCCGTTCAGTCAGACAGCTCAACTACGATGCGCGGCAAAAGCAACTGGTAGTTGTAGTCGTACTAGTATGTAGTAGGTATGGTAAGCGAATATAATGATTTAATAAACCCTTACCGTACGTATTGTCTTTCCTTTTCATACACTACCGATATAGACTAATTCTTTCTCGTTCACGCAAGGCTCAACTACGACATTACTAAAGGGAAAGCCTTATAAAAAGCGCTTAATGATAAGGGTAACCCTTATTAAGGGATTGCAATTCATAGAGGATAGCGGTAAGCAATTGGAAAGGGCTAGCTTTATATTTGGCTAAGTTTTATGATAAGGGTTAGTCAAACGAATGTGTTAGCAGTTCAAAAGGGAAAGTCTCTCAATCGGTTAGCCGTATATAAGGGACGCCCATTGAAAGGCTTTTATCGCGGAAAGGGTTGTCCGGTCCCTGAATTGGAAAGATTCACCGAGGTTGAGTAAGCGTCGATGGCTCAGTTGGTCAGAGCGGTCGGACCGGTGTTCCGAAAGGCAAGTTCGAATCTTACTCGACGCGGTAAAATTTTTCCATTTTTCTTTTAATTAAAAACTGAATTTATCGCTTGCAAACGTTTCTGCTTAATACAAAATTAAACAATTAGTAGTAAGCACGGATTTTAATAGTAGATTGTGTAACAAGGGAGCAAAATGAAATATTTACGGCGAGGGCGTATATTGATTCCCAAACGAAGCGATGGAGTCTATAATAGAATCCGGAGCGTAGCGAGGGATTCTAAAGTAGACTCCTGAGCGTAGTGAGGGATTCAAGTGTTAACGCCCAAGTTGAAAATAGTTTTGCTCCTATGTGACACATACTGCTTTTCACACCACCTTAGGGGATTTTTTTTTTTATTGTTGAATCATATTTATTTTGACTTTATATGTGCTTAGTGTGCTTCTTGATTATAATGAATCTATTAATTTAATAAGAAATTTGATTGTGATGACGGACTGGCTGAAAAAAAAAAACGAATGTCCTAGAACAGAAAAGTGCCACTTTGTTCCCTCCTAGCAGGGAAGAAAAAGCCCGTATACGACTAGGTGGTGTGAAAAATACATTTATTTATCTCAAACATAACTCCAACACACAACAAATAATCAACCAATATTGGAGTTTTATTGGGATTGCATCGGAATATTTTTCAAGCGAATTCTGATATTTCTGATTCAGACGTGTAGGCGTTAGCTTTCTTGCGTAGTTAATGCATTGAAGTTGTATTGGAGTTGGATCATGTCTATTTAAACTTAAAATAAGACCCTTAATATCTACACGACTAAATCGCTCCCGCTTATATCTTCCAACATTCCGTAACCCTCTTTTCATCCGCTCGACTCGATTTCGGTTCAAAATTTTCGCACAATTTCCCCTCCATCGCCTTCCGAATATCAACCTTAAAATGCCCCCATAAAGTCCACATTCGCTCGGTCCATTTGCTTATGCTTTGGCAATATGCTACATTTACAAAATGGCGTAAGTGACTTTTGGACTTGCATGCTTTTTGATGTTTTTATTTTGAGGTACGGGTTAGATTTGGGAGCCAACGGTGTGTAGGGTTTTGTTGCGTGTAATGGGTTCAGTTACAACGGGTTTAGGGTACCGTAGAGTTATGATGAAAATGTTGTAGAGAACCCTGTAAAAATATGTTTCAGATAAAGGGCTCAAATAATACCTGGACTGATAATCATGATTCTCCTTGCATCTGTCGCGGCTTTTTCCACGACTCTGTTAAGCCTGAGGTCCGCTTGGCAGCCTAACCCTACGAATTGGCGTAAGCACTACATTTTACGAAACCGACTGCCCTAAACTCTATAAATCTATGTTAACAAGTAAAAGTTTATGCCAAAGACATAGACCAAATAATACTTGGAAATACAATGTCTATACAAAATCTTTTTACTCCACATTCAGGCATTCTATTACTACTTCTGTTATCAGGTGTGAACTTATGTACGATATTTAGGTGAAGGAAAACATAGAGAAGAAACCGGACCTAATATCAAAAACAATGCCTAGTTTCACCTCTGGGTTGGAAGGTCAGATTGCAGTCGCTTTCGTAAAAATTAGTGCCTACGCCAATACCTGGGATTAGGTTGCCGAGTGGACCCCAGGCTCGATAGAGCCGTGGCAAAAAGGAGGAAGAGGATGATAAATATTTTTGATATTTAGCTTCGTCAATTTCGTGAAGAATCCGTATGTAATCTCAACAAGGCCTGTTTTCCGTTGCCATCGGCTGCGACGACAACTTCTTTTTATATACCACGGCGGTGGCAAACAAGCATACGGCCTGCCTGATGGTAAGCAGCTACCGTAACCTATGGACTCCTGCAACTCTAAAGGAGTCAAATGCGCGATGCCGACACTTTACGAAAAGGAGGATTCACTGTGTTGATGGCTAAAGGAACAAGAAGGTCCCTCATCGTCAACACACTGGGTCCTCTTTGAGCTCTTCCGTCACTTACCGTTGACTCACCGTCAAGCGGGCTGTACACTTGTTTGCCACCGATATGGGATAAAAAATATGGATTTTAATTAAGTTGTTAATTACTGTTTTCAATCGGACATATCGTTGAAGCATATAAATTGGACAAAATCGTCAAAAAATTTAATTACACAGCAAAAAGCGTCACATGTCTGTAATTAAATGAGGTGTAAGCCCTCGCTACCTGTGGGGTGTAAACATCCCCCTGCCCTTTAGTGATATCGATAAATTGAAAAATTGGATAAGGCTTAGTGACGTTGAAGCCACGTTTTCTCTACACTTTCCGTACCACCTAGTGCTGCGCGCTACGCTCGTAGCCCGTAGCCACGTATTTATCGTATGTAGCGCGTAGTGGCTACGAAGAGAGAACCCGACAGTCGGGTTCCTGGTCGTGAAAGTGTTAACAATATCTTTATTATATAAATATATAAAAGAAGAAACTGACTGACTGACTGACTGACTGACTGACTGACTGACTGACTGACTGACTGACATATCAACGCACAGCCCAAACCGCTGGTTCTAGAGATTCCAAAGTTGGCATGTAGGTTCCTTATAAGGTCTAGGGGTGCACTAAGAAAGGATTTCTCAAAATTCGCCCCCTAAGGGGGTAAAATGGGGGTCCAAAATTAGTATGGCGAATCAAGATTTGTTAGACTATTTTATTCTAAACTTCACAGGAGTATTCCTAACGATAAATGAGTAAACACGTATTTCAGGTTTTTTGAAAATTCAACCCCTAAAAGGGGCAAATGTGGTCACAAAGTCGGAAAATCAACATGGGTATCGTATCCTTTTTGAGTACTTATAGTATGCGGGCGAAGCCGCGGGAAAAGGCTAGTTTTTTTTATAAACAGTAGTAGAAGTAGTAGTAATAAACACTTTATTGCACAAAACAAGTACATGACCAACAAAAATATAGTGAATGTGTACAAAGGCGAACTTATCCTTTTAAGGGATCTCTTCCAGCTAACCTTTACGCAGCTGAGAGAAATCGGTCAGACATGGTAGACAAAGATTTGTACATTACTTGTACCTGACGGCAAAACTACGGAGAAGTCGCTAAACCTAGTTGCTATAGTGTTAATATAGTACATTGTTGTAGAGGCTTGAAAGTAAGCTATAGGTGGATCGAGTTAGTTCGAGGGCCGACCCGCCAGGGGAGGCCCTCGAACATACGAGTCCACCTATAGCGCTTTCGGCCGAGATATTACATAGTGCTTTTCATGACTACTGTGAGGAAATAAATCATTTTCGTCACTAGGTGAAGTCATTTTCACCGCGTTGATACAATTTTCTAGATTTTCGGTGAAACAATGTCCAATTCAGTATTCCATTCCAGCCTTTTTACTTTTTTTTTTCACTTTCAAGAAGCGTTTTTCTGTTGTTTGCTTCAAACCGACTCATTACTTAGAGGCGTTTTTGATAGAAAACCTCTAACGGCTAAAAAAGTTAAAACGCCTTAAGGGCGAATATATGGTTTTGTCATTTCTTTTTTTTTGAAAACAGGTAGTTGGCCCGATAAACAACCTTATTTTATTTTTGAAACATAAAGTTGTGCCAAAAAAAGACCTTTTAATGTTTTTAATGAATGCAATGACATAACTGGACAATTTACTTTCCAACTAATGACATTTCATCGCTACAATAACATTACTGTAGTGGTGGTTCAGGTGCTACAGCAAATGCTTACTTTCCAGCTTGGATTTTGACCATCTTTTGTCACATTACAGACACTAAAACTGTATCAGAACATCATTCTTATGGGTGATATTAACATAAATATAATTGAAAATACACAAGACAATAGATCTTCCGACTATCAGGATATGCTGGCATCACACGGTCTGCTACCATCTCATAGACTCCCGACCAGAGGTAGCAATTGCTTAGACCATTGTATGGTTTAAAACAAAATTGAAAAATACTACAATTGTTTGCGATTCCTCAACTACTGATCACTCGTCTGTCATGATATCACTTTCTAAGACACATGTACGTAAATCGGATGTATCAAAAACACACAAAAAAGTTGATTATGCCGCAGTTATAGCAGAATTAGACCAAATTGATTGGGCAACAATGTTGAGAGGAACTGACGTTAATATTGTTACTAATGTGTTTCTGTACCTCGTCAATAGAACCCTGAAAAAATACACACAACTAGTTAAAATGTCCCACAGGAAAAACAATATTAAACCCTGGATAACACCAGGTATTGTCCGTTGTTTGAGGAATCGAGATAAACTTCATCAACGACTCAGAAGGGATCCAGACAATTGTATTATCAGGATCACTTATAAAAGATACAGAAACACATGTAACCGTATGCTACAAAACCTTAAACGAGCTTATCAGAGATCATTAATTAAGGAACATAGTAGAAATGTAAAAAAACAATGGAGTATAATAAAAAATATTTGCAATTTTAATAGGACTGACAGTAATGAGATGCGCCTTTTATCATTGAAATCCTCACCACAAGAATCCTTAAATTATGCAAATAGTTACTTTACCAATATTGGAAAAGAATTAGCAGATAACATTATAACTAGCACTCGACTATCTGAGTCTGATCTAGACAAAACTATGCCCTTGTATGATAATCCGTTAAGTTCTATGACGTTATTACCTACTGATGAGCAAGAAGTAAAAGCTACAATTTTATCGCTAAAAAATACTCACTCTGTTGGATGGGATGGAATATCCTCAAACTTACTTAAACTAACACTGAATAGTATTGCCCTTCCCATTACAATTATTTGTAACCTTTGCTTCGAAAAAGGCCTTTTTCCAAAGGCCCTAAAAAAGTCAGTAGTTGTGCCTATCTTTAAATCCGGAGACAAAGGCAACATAGAAAACTATAGGCCTATTTCTTTGCTGCCCACATTGACTAAAATATTAGAAAAAAATATTAACAAAAGATTAAAAAATTACCTTGAAAATAATAGCTTACTAAGTCTTAATCAACATGGTTTCAGAGAGCGTAAGTCTATTGCTGATGCAGTACAACAATTCACATCATTTCTTGTAGACAAGCTTGACAAAAGCAAAAAGGCCACTGGCATATTTCTAGACTTAAAAAAAGCATTCGACACTGTGTCTGTCCCATTGCTCATAAAAAAGCTAGAAAACAAAGGTATACGTGGTTTGCCGCTGCAGCTTTTCCAGGACTACTTGACCGATCGGACTCAGGCAGTAAGAGTAGGTGATCTATATAGTTCAGAAGAAACCATTCATTATGGCGTGCCTCAGGGCAGTGTTTTAGGCCCAACCCTATTTTTTTGTGTACATAGACGATCTCTGTAGACTTCAACTCACCAACGCACAAATAATAACCTTTGCTGATGATACTGTGATAGTTTTTTATGGACAATCGTGGTCAGAAATCAATAATATTGCTCAAACGGGATTCGATCTGGTCACACAGTGGCTAAATCGAAACTTACTCACGCTTAACCTTACTAAAACTAAGCTTATAAATTTTAGTATAAGAAACAAATGTCGTCCTGTAGACGGTGAAATATCGATAAAGTCTCATGTAATTTGTGACCGAAGTGAAAACTGCGACTGCCATGTTATTGCTGAGACTACGTCAATTAGGTATTTAGGGTTACAGGTAGATAAAAACCTCAATTGGCAAGAACATATAAATGGTCTAACTAACAGAGTACGAAAAATGATATACATTTTTAAAACATTGAGACATGTGTGTGACCAGAGACTTTTAATTTCAATTTACTATGCTCTGTGCCAGTCCGTGTTATGTTACTGTATTAACATTTGGGGAGGAGCAGGTAAAACAATTATGCTCAAAGTAGAAAGATCACAAAGAGCGGTATTAAAAACTATGTTATTTAAAAACTTTCTTTACCCAACGACATCTCTATACAATGACACCTCTGTTTTAACAGTAAGGCAACTCTTTATTGAAAATTTACTTCTAAAACAACACAAGAACCAACCAGATTTCTCGGAATCACGAAGAAGAAGTGACATTGTATACATGGTCCCTTATTGCACAACTAAATTTGCTTAGCTATTCGCAAATGTTCTAGGTCCAAGTATTTATAACAAAGTAAGTAAACAGGTTAATCTACGACCACTTCCTTCATATATGTGCAAATTGACGCTGGAAAAGTACATGAAATCACTGAACTATGAAAACACGGAACAACTAATTACTAAGTAAATAGCCAGGAACACACATACGCATACACATAAACACACACACACACATACACACACCACATACATACTTAACATTCTGAAGAGTCAATAGCAATATTAGTAATTTTTAAGTTCGTACTATAATTTTTCTTAAGTAATTTTATCGGCTAACTTTGCATATACTACTTGTTTACTCTTTATCTGCTATAACGCGCTGGGACAGAAGGTCGTAAGTTAATGCTAGTCCTTAGTGACGCACGCCCTTTTGCCTCGTCGCGAGTGAGTTGGCTGCTTAATGCTTATTACTTTTAACAACCCTACTTTTATTTGTGTTTAATTTTAACTTACCCACATATCTAATGTGTTTTAATACTTATAAAATATACATAGGTATATTTATAATGTAAACAACGGCAAGGGGAATCATGGACGACCGTGATACAGTTTTTAACTAGTACGGGGAACAGAGGACGCTTACTCAATGTTACATTGTAGCTACCCTATAACTTGTGTACTTAAATAGGTATTTGTAAGCAGCACGAGCAAAATTATGTTGAATAAAGTATTTGTATTTTTATTTGTATTTGTATTTCCGAACAGTAGCGTGAAAAATACATTAAATACATAACTATAAATATAAACAATGGGTCCCGGAAAATGTACAAGGTGTATTATATGAAAAAAACCGGCCAAGTGCGAGTCGGACTCGCGCACGAGGGTTCCGTACAAACCTGAAGTTTGATTTTGTTACAGCTGAAAGGTATTATATACCTGAGTATTTGATATGAATTTCAATTTAATACCTGTACGCTTTTACGAGAGAAAAGGTAAAGTATGTTTAAAATTATAAAAAAAATATTTTTAGTACGATTTTACTAAAAATGCCTACTTTTTGTAATTTTTCCATTGTCTATGCTATATGACGTTGCTTCGTGCCAAATTTCAAGTTTCTGAGTTCACGGGAAGTAAGTCCGTAGGTTTTGCGAGTGCCGAAAAACTCTAAAATTTGCAGCATTAACGACTGTATCTTTTGATTGCTTGGCTTTTAAGTTCGATTTTTTCACAGCTTCAAGGCACAATAGACCTGAGTATTTGATATAAATTTAAGCTTGATACCTCCACGCGTTCCTGAGAAAAATGGTCTTGACAGACAGACAGACTGACAGACGGACAACAAAGTGATCCTATAAGGGTTCCGTTTTTTCCTTTCGAGGTACGGAACCCTAAAAGTAAGAAAAAAAGATATTTTGTAGGGGGCCGGCTGGAGATACGTGACCCATACAAAAAAAAATGTGTCCAAAAAACTGTTTTTCCTAAATTTTCTTACTCGCAATATGATACCAATTATGCTCTTAAATGAATCACCAGTATTTTTGTTACAGCCTGTAAAGTAATCATTACGAAACAAAAAATTATAAACCTGGTTTAGAAAAAAAAATTGTATAATGCACACGTGGCTTAAATCTTTGACGCCAAGGTAACTTTTCAGGCCTAGGCCTGAAAAATTGTATGAAATCCCATTACAGTTCCCTCAAGTTACTGCGCCCGAAAGATGATTCTTCCGAGCTTATTATAAGGAAAGTAACAACAATTATGTCATTATATGTTTGAGAAAATATTTACATTTACTATAAACGATGCTCCGGTTAACATATTATCATGTGTTAACCTCTTATACAGGATGTACCAAGAATACTAGTGGTATTTCGAGTAAGAAAAAACCGGCCAAGAGCGTGTCGGGCCACGCTCAGTGTAGGGTTCCGTAGTTTTCCGTCCGTTACAGTAAGTGTCCCCACTTAAGAGTTTTTGAAAGCACGTCATTTCATTGTGATTTTCTAAAAATTACACCTGCTTATACGGTTAAATTACAAACTTAGTTCAGAAATTATTTTGTAATTTTTTTTCAAAAACTATTCAACCTAAAGTTCAAAATAATTTTCCTAGAAAGTTTTTATAAAGTTCTACTTTTGAGATTTTTTAAATATTTTTAAAACTTATGGTTCAAGAGTTAGAGGTGGGGGGGGACACATTTTTTTTACTTCTGGAGCGATTATATCTGAAAATATTTACATCATCAAAAAATGATTTTACTAAACCCCTATTCGTTTTTAAATACCTATCCAACAATATATCACACGTTAGGGTTGAAATGAAAAAAAAACCATTTTTTTTCCACTTTTTATTTTATCACTTTGTCGGCGTGATTGATATACCTACATATTATTACCAAATTTCAGCTTTCTAGTGCTAACGGTCACTGAGATTATCCGCGGACGGACGGACGGACGGACAGACATGGCGGAACTATAAGGGTTCCTAGTTGACTACAGAACCCTAAAAAGTAGGAGAAGTTTTTTTTTATGCAATTTTTTTTTGTACGTGACGTGTTTTCCCAGCCGACCAACCCTCCATACAAAACCCATTTTTTTTGGTGACAAAAATTTTTTTTTTCTTACTTTTTCATAATTCAACACCAATTATGCCTTTAAAAGGTCACCAGCAATTTCGTTACAACTTATTACATCAAGTCGGTTAATATGTTATGTAAGTCCGTGTGTCGTGCCGCTCCCCTTCCCTTTTAATCATCGCGGAGGGAGTTAATGAATTGGAAATTATTACACCTAGCCATGGAACTACGTTGAAAAGGTATTTTAAAGTTCGTCAGCATAACATACCTATACAGTATGTGGCCTGTAATCTGAGTAAAAATTAAAACGTAGATTCTACTCCTCAAACTATAAAACTTTTGTTCAACAACTTTAAAAGAAATAGAGTCTTTATATTGTCTCTTTTTCATACAAACTAAATATATCAATGTACGTTAAAATCCGTCCAATTGACATTGCTTGTCAGTCTTGTCACCGTATTCGAATAAACTTTAAAGTGTACTAAAAATCAAACCACAAGTTAACTGTTAAACTTTGGACAAACGTTGTCTAGTTTGAGGAGTAGAATCTACGATTAATTTTTTGCTCGCGTTACAAGCCACACACGGTATGTAGGCATAGGTATGTCATTTGAAATGGCAAATAATGAAAACCAGGTCATGGAAACCGGTATTTGCTCCATAATACAACACCTCTTGTTTCGTAAAAAAATTAGGCAACCTTAATACACGATTAAACTCCAATACAACTTCAATGCCTTAACTATGAAACACGGATATCACTTAAACGTCCGAATCAGAACTTGTTACAAAATTAAGTATTCCGAAGCAAATCATACTCATAGTGTTGTGTTCCTGCTGGTGAGTAAGGTTGCCAAAGAGCTCAAAGAGGACCCAGTGTTGACGATGAGGGACCTTCTTGTTCCTTTAGCCATCAACACATTGAATCCTCCTTTTTGTAAAGGGTCGGAAACGCGCATGTGAATCCTTTGGAGTTGCAGGCGTCCATAGGTTACGGTAGCTGCTTACCATCAGGCGGGCTGTATGCTTGTTTGCCACCGCCGTGGTATTAAAAAAATCCAATACAACTCCAATTTTGGTGGATTATTTATTACGTGTTGGGAGGAGATTGTGTTTTCAACCGACTTCAAGATTTCGAAGGAGACCTCCTCCTTCGAAATATTGGTCGGTTGAAAACACAATCTCCTCCCGGATTTTTGTTTTTGCTATTATTTTATGTATGTTCACCGATTTGGAAAAATCTTTTCTTTGTTTGAAAGAGTATACTTCACAGTTGGTCCCCTTGTAACCAGGATCTGATGATGGGATCCTGGAGAAATCGAGGGAACTCTTCAACTATTAAAGGCACACATATTTGTGATTTGAGTATTTTTTACAGCAGCTTGAGCATTTGCTTTTGGAAAGGTGGAGGCTAAGTGAAGTCGGTTCTTTTTTGTTTAAAATTATGAATGTTTATGTGATTTGAAGATAGAATGCAGCACATTGTGTATCTCGTCGGAAATGGGTGCTTTTTATCCCTTGGCTAACAATCTATAATAGTTTCTTTGCCTATTTAACAACGTCCAATTAATTGACTCTACGAGCAAATCATGTCTCTTTGCCCTTGTAATAAAAGCGACAATAGCGTGCAAACATTTTCCCGTATTTGTATAGGCACTCATTTACACAGGCTAAAGGCTACTTGTAAAGTGACAAACATACATTCAGCTGCTATTTCTGACCTTTTATGTAGTTTTCTATAGAATGGATCTTTTTAGGGTAAAAACGAGACCCTATTACACTAAGACTCCGCTGTCCATCTATCTGTCCACCCGTCTGTCACCCGGGCCGCGATTCGAAAAATAAACACACACACTGGACAGACACAGCTCCAACCCAACTCAACCCAACTCAACTCAACGCTATAACGACATTGACATTTGCTATTCGAGCAGATTTTCATTCAACATTGGTCTCACATTGGTCACACATTGTACCAATGTGTTGGGTTGAGTTGGGTTGGAGCTGTGTCTGTCCAGTGTGTGTGTTTATTTTTCGAATCGCGGCCCCGGCTGGATCTCATGAAACGTGATAGTTAGACAGTTGAAATTTTCACAGATGATGTATTTCTGTTGCCGCAATAACAACAAATACTAAAAATTATCCGAAAAAAATGTTTTTGGATAATTATCTCCGGTATTACGATATTGTGAGTCGGATGAAGCGCTGTTAGTCTGGTGGTAAGACATCGAACTTTCAATCTGAAGGTCTCGGGTTCAAACCCCAGCTCGTACCACTGAGTTGTTTGGAACTTATGTACGAAATATCATTTGATATTTACCAGTCGTTTTTCGGTGAAAGAAAACATAATGAGGAATCCGGACCTAATCCCAATAAGGCCTAGTTTTCCAGGTTTCTGTTGCATTCGTAAAACTAGTACCTACGCCAATTCATGGTATTAGGTTGCCAAGCGGGCTCTAGGCTCAATCGAGCCCTGGCAGCCGGGAAAAAAGGTTAGAATGATGATGATTGTCAATCCAAGTATTACTAGTCCATAATTAAGTAAAGGCCATTTACCTCTATATTTATGTTAGGCAAGCCGGAGGGCTACATTTACATAGACTAGTTACACGTATAACCCAGTCATGTGTGTATATTACGGCCACAGTAAAATGTCATGCAGTAACACTACTCGAAGCAACCGATTTGTTTAAATAGGAAATTGGGTACTTTCCATTAGAAGTTAATTGTTTCGTTGAAAACAAAATTTCAAATATACACGTTATAGTTTTAAACAAAAAAGAACCGACTTCACTTAGCCTCCAACTTTCCAAAAGCAAATGCTCGAGCTGCTGTAAAAAATACTCAAATCATCTGTAACGATCTATTTCGGTTAAACATCATATGTATTTTAATATTTAGTACCCTTAGTCAAGCTGTTTACATTTATAGTATGTTATGGATACCTTATTCTTATTGAGGAAACTGTAAGTCTATAACCTAAAAGCCTTGTTGTACAATATAAATGTATACGACTGTTTGTTTCTAAATAAAAATAAAAAAATCACTATAGGTGTGCCTATAATAGTTGAAGAGTTCCCTCGATTTCTCCAGGATCCCATCATCAGATCCCTGACCTGGTTACAATGGGACCAACTGTGAAGTATACTCTTTCAAACAAAAAAAAATCCCAAATCGGTCCAGCCGTCTTCGAATAATCGGTGAACATACATAAAAAATAAAAGCTAAAACAATGATTCCGACGAATTGTAATCTCCTTCGAAATCTTAAAGCCGGTTGAAAATAGGAGGAGTAATAATGGATTTTTGGTAACAATAATCGGCTATGCTTAAAATAATGAATTAAAGCCCAAAAATTTTTTTCTTTGTTAAAAAATATTTTTATGAGTCTAATAAATAGGTACTAGCTGTAAAAACAAAATAAAGTTTTCAAAATATTAGTAAGCCGATTAATAAAATCAATTTATTTTGAAAAACCAATAGTTAATTAGGGGATTTTTTTCAGTAATTGTCCATATTCCCGATTTAGCTATGATTATAAAGCCTGACCAGAAATATAATAATATGATCATGCGCCATGTTGCGGAATTTCATTGGAACAAATTTCTTACACTGGCAATAATTTTAATGACAGAATGATATGCATATGTGTGTGCATGTGATAGGCTGTCACCGTCATTGAGGTGGTTTACTTATATGATAATAAAGTGTTGAATATTAAATAATAAACGACAGAAAATTCCCAAAATTATCCATAGTCAAGAGTGGAACATTGTAGATAGTGTATATAATAAACTGCTTTAAGTAAGACGCTCGGGAAATAAAACTTTTTCGCTGTGAAACATTTTCAAATTAACATCAAAGCTGACAGGTAAACAAATCAAGATGTCACCGTACCATAGAGAACTGAACTGTTGCCATATAATTCAGAATAATAGCGCCCTCTTGACAATCTAAATATATAAAAGAAGAAACTGACTGACTGACTGACTGACTGACATATCAACCCACAGCCCAAACCGCTGGTTCTATAGATTCCAAATTTGGCACGTAGGTTCCTTATAAGGTCTAGGGATGCACTAAGAAAGGATTTTTAAAAATTCACCCTCTAAGGGCGTAAAATGGGGGTCCAAAGTTTGTATGGCGAATCAAGATTGTTTGACTATTTTATTCGAAACTTCACAGGAGTATTCCTAACGATAAATGAGTAAACACGTAATTCAGGTTTTTTGAAAATTGAACCCCTTAAAGGGGCAAATGTGGTCACAAAGTCTGAAAATCAACATGCGTATCGTATCCATTTTGAGTACTATAAGTACTCAAAATGAATACGATACGGATACAAAATATATGTACGATACAATATGGATACAAAATGGAAAAGGCTAGTAATCATATATTTCTAGTCAGGCTTTAACTAGTACTGAGTATTTTGTTTTCTTGGTTGCTATCATGTTATATCATCATTCAATTGATTCATACTGGAGAGAAAAAAATGTCCTTAACGCCTTAACAAGCCAATAAGGGTTTCTGCGATTGAAATTTTCCCTAGATGGCAGCACTGTGACGAGAGGTCTTTTTAATTGCCAGCAGGTGTCAAAATCCAGCAATAAAAAAAATATGTTTTTTTTTTCTTTTAATTAATGGCTTTTACTCCTCGCCTATTTTAGCGAGGTGAATTCTGCCAATGTCAAGGTACACTTAAGATTTTATTCATTTTCGTAAAATAAAATAAAAGCAACGTTGTTCAGTTAAGGCCTTGTTGATTGTAAAGTGATAGCCTCCTTACAAACACGTGGGTGGCCGGGACCCCGGATAACCGTTTGTTCAACTAAAGAGTGGTTACTTGCGTTTTGGGACTAATTTTTCATTAGCTGCACACTTGTTCGTTAGGTCACCGCACAGTAAGCTATCAATATTACACACTGAACTACGTAAATGAGCAAAAAACAAACAACTATTCCAAAGACGATGCAGCCATCTTTGAAGCTCAACGATTATCAAAAAAAAATAAGATTAAACATGATTGGTGGATTATGACAGCTAGACCTCTCGCCACGGTGCTGCCATCTAGTGAATAACTCGATTAATTTTGTACTAAGCAGAAACGTCTGCAAGCGAAATGTCGCTACACGTCTCCGTCTGACAAAAGCAATGAAGGAACTGATGGAAAGATTCACCGAGGTTGAGTAAGCGTCGATATCTCAGTTGCTCAGAGCGATTGGACCGGTGTTCCGAAAGGTCGCAAGTTCGAATCTTGCTAGACGCGGTGAATTTTTCCATTTTTTTTTTCAATTATAAATTGAAAAACTTGATCGCGGAGACCCTCATTATATTTATCAAATACTAGCCTTTTCCCGCGGCTTCGCCCGCGTACTATAAGTGCTCAAAAAGGATACGACTTCACTCACTAAACAAGCTCAGGCACTTCTTGCCCATTAAAACTAAGGTCTTGTTAGTTAACGCGTTGATATTGCCAATTATAGACTATGGTGATGTGTGCTATCCCGATTTTGAATGAAGATCACCTTGACAAACTGGATCGACTCCTTAATAATTGCATCAGATTTATTTTCTGCCTCCGTAAATACGACCACGTGTCGGAGTTTCGCGCGCAACTTGGTTGGTTTCCCATTCGGCAGCGGCGAAATATCCGCTTGCTATGTACTCTCTACTCAATACTCAATGATTCGCAAGCCCCTGAGTATCTTAAAACCTCCCTTCAGTTTTATAGTGTCTCTCGCGATCGTCAACTTCGCTCTTCGAGCAATCTGTCTCTCTCCATCCCTCTTCATCGGTCTGGTTTCATGTCCAATTCATTTACCATTCGAGCAGCTCATCTCTGGAACAGTCTTCCCCCTAAAATTAGAAAAGCACCGAGCAAGTACGCTTTAAAAAAAAACTGTGCGTGATTTCTTTGCTGGAGGATCAAAGAAATTCTAAGTATCTTCTCTTACAAGATTCTTCGGATATGTATTTACATATGTATGATCGTATGTATGTATGTATATATATGTATCTATGTATGTATGTATTGATTTATGTATTTTATGTATATTAGAATTATGTAGTTTATGTGTAAGAATTAACGATGTAGTTTCGCATTTTTTTAAAGTTTTATGCTTCTGTCATATAATTTGTTTTCTGTATAGTTAGAAGCACCGCCTACAATCTTTCTGCTTGGCCCTAAGGTTGACTGGTAGAGAATGCCTCATGGCATTAAGTTGGCCTTTTGTACGAAAAATTTTCTTTTTATGAAATAAAGATTAAATAAATAAATAAATACGATACCCATGTTGATTTTCTGACTTTGTGACCACATTTGCCACTTATAGGGGTTGAATTTTCAAAAAACCTAAAACACGTGTTTACTCATTTATTGTTAAGAATACTCCTGTGAAGTTTCGAATAAAATAATCTAACAAATCTTGATTCGCCATACAAACTTTGGATCCCCATTTTACCCCCTTAGGGGGTGAATTTTGATAAATCTGGATAAAAAATTTGGAATCTCTAGAACCAGCGGGTTGGGCTGTGCATTGATATGTCAGTCAGTCAGTCAATCAGTCAGTCAGTCAGTCAGTTTCTTCTTAATATTTAGATAGTTCTCAAGATAAGTTAGATGTATTATAGGCACGTAAACTAAACACATTGCCGTTGTACATACTTAGTGTAGTTTTTATTAGCCATGTAATAAATATTAATAATAAATATTATGGGACAATCTTACACAAATCAACCTAGTCCCACAGTAAGCTCAATAAGGCTTGTATTGTGGGTACTAGGCGACGATATATATAATAGATATATAAATATAAATACTTAAATACATAGAAAACATCCATAACTCAGGAACAAATATCAGTGATAAACACACAAATAAATGCTCTGACCAGGATTCGAACCCGGGACCCCCTGCTTCGTAGGCAGGGTCACTACCGACTAGGCGAGGAGGCCGTTGCATTTACTTGTGTTGTGCAACAAAGTATCACATAAATATATTTTAACACACAAGTGTAACTTTCGCAAAATGACCATAGCTCTACAAGGACCAACTCGACAACCTAACAATTTCTTGACTTAAACTTCCAAAATTAACTCCACCTTTGTTTACTGTCCCAACTCTCCCTGCGAACCAACTTGTCCGGCCCCTCAAATATTCAGGCGCGCTAACAAGCCCTCACCCCCGTAGGGGGGGGGGGGGGGGTTAATTCGTAATGCCTTGACTAGAGATGGGTAGTGGGTAAAAACCCGCGGATAAATCACGGTATTTACCCAACATACCCGTATCTATTTATACTTTTATACACATTGGGTATACGAGGTGCAAAAAAAATACACCTGCATAGTTAAAAAAAATTGTTTTGTATGGAGGGTTGGCTGGCTGGGATGGTCTCATACAAAAAAAGTATTTTTCGCGTCCATAAAAATTTTCTCATACTTTTTCTTAGTTTTTTTTTATACCACGACGGTGGCAAACAAGCATACGGCCCGCCTGATGGTAAGCAGTTACCGTAGCCTATGGACGCCAGCAACCCCAGAGGATTCACATGCGCGTTGCCTACCCTTTAAGAACCTATACACTCCTTTTTTGAAGAACCTCATACTGTAGCCCGCTGGGAAAACCTCGGCACAGTCGCAGCGTTCGTGGGAGGAAATTCCTCTTAAACCGTACAGTGCACGACCTATTAGGCTCCAGGGTGTGAGGATGAACACACTGCCGGCGGCGAGCGGTGCGGTGATAAAAAGTCGCATTACAATACCATTTATTAAACGGATTACTACTATTTTTAATACACCTTGTTTTGACTTAAGGACCCATTTTGTTCCAAAAATGTCTACTGAATCTGAAATATGTCGTTTAGTATCCTTTGAGTATTTTTAAAGACCTGCCGAATAATGTGCCATTCATTGATAAAGATAATAAAAGCTAAAACAAACATACTTTTATTCAAAATATGATGCTTCTATCGGCATTGTAAACAGTTTATAGCCACCAAATCGAGTACTTTTCAAAAAATACTAGGACATGCAGTGCTTATGGTAAACAGCTACCGTAACCTAATATGGACGCCTGCAACTCCAGATGGGGATTAATGTTACTCTGCGTCCGTAGGAAACACCTTAGACAACCCTACACGTGAACCCTGGCTGGTGCTAAAAGAGTAACAAACTTGGCAGCTGCACTGTCCCACCTGGACCTCGCAGCACTCACTGGATTTTCTTCATCATCTGCTTTCCCACTACTACTACCCCAGAGAAGAAACGCCTATCTATATGCAGTGACATGTAGCCATACGATAAAAAAAAACTCCAGGGGTGTCACATGCGCGTTGCTGACCCTTAAGAAAAGTGGATTTACTGTGGTGTCGACTAAAGAGACAAGAGGATACTTTCGGGTACTACCCGTCTATTGGGTGTTGTGTTCCTGCTGGTGAGCAAGGTTACCAAAGAGCTCAAAGAGGACCCAGTGTGTTGACGATGAGGGACCTTCTTGTTCCTTTAGCCATCAACACAGTGAATCCTCCTTTTTCTAAGGGGTCGGCAACGCGCGTGTGACTCATTTGGAGTTGCAGGCGTCCATAGGTTACGGTAGCTGCTTACCATGAGACGGGCCGTATGCTTGTTTGCCACCGTCGTGGTATAAAAAAAATACTTGGTATTTACCCACTCTTACCCATCTCTACTTACCCGACAGCGCCCTAAGCCAAGTTGCAATATCAGCTTCAGGTGCAAACTTACGTTTTAAGGTGCTGGAGTTTATGTGCGAGAGCCTTTATTGGGTCTGATTGGGATCTTTTATGCATTGAATGTTACAAGTACAGTAGAATCCGTTTATTATGACTCCGCGTACAAATGACCAACCGCTCATTGCGGTACAAGTTTGGTTTTCATAGAAAAGTCTTTATAATTAAATCGGCTTTACTGACATAACTGACTCCGTTTATATTGACATTCGGTTATTATGACCTATTTTTAAGAAGTTATGTTAATTACATCCGGTTACAGTGACACGTTTCCTCATTTTTGTTAGTTTCGTGACCCTTTTCACTTCTCCTGCGACGAAGTTGGTAGCTAGGTGTATGACGACTATATTTGGTTTTGATTATTATTGACGAATTGAATGTTATGTTGTGTGTCTTCGTGCTAGATCTCTATTTCATGTCATCTTTGCCCGCAAGAATTATTCTCGGCACACATTTTTCAGACGAGTCCCTAGTTATTATAAGCATATACATGACATTGATCCTTTTCACACTTCCTTGTCTAGTCTCAAAATTAGACTTAAACGTAAATTATTTTAATTAGTTCAAGTATTGAAAATAATTTTAAGTAACTAATTGTATACATATATCTTTCCGGTGTACTTACCTACCTAATAGGAAAATAAATTGATTATAACTTATCGGATTAAACAGACATAAATGATAACCTATTTACCAATGTTCTACTTACCCTCAATATAATTTAACAATATTAATTTTGCTCTGCATACTGGTGGGTACATAGAATTAAGGTATGTATGGCTCATGATTTCATTTCTTTTTGTTTCTTGTTATATGTATAAACATAAAATATGTATTGTAAAAACTAATATCTACTTAAGCATAGTATGTTAACTTTTATGTATATTTATGAACCTCCAGGTCTGTTATAATTATTTTATTATGTTAAGTACATGGTAATTCTAATCTATTTGTGTATGTGACTGTTTGTGTTCTAAATAAAAAAAATAATTACGCATTGTTAATGAGCAGACATAGAAGTTTTTGTGGCAAAAATGACAATTAACTAGGGACTTATTTTCAATATTTTTATCGATAACTTTCGAAGTGACATTTCATAACAAACATTAAGTTTAACAGGTAAAGTAAAAATTTACATGCGTGCTGATAATTACCTATCGACGTTATGTAATGGTAATAAGTTACGTTATATTTTAGCACTTATTACATTGTTTTTTTTGTAAATAAAAATATTTTTCACTACTAAAACAAAACGAATGCAAACCATTTTTGTAATCTATTTATAATAACTTCATGCTGTATTTTGTATAATAATATATGCAACTTACAAATTCATATTATGAATAAATATATGTTGAAATGGCCTTTATAGGCTAGTCGGTAATGACCTTGCCGACAATGCAGGTCCCGGGTTCGAATCCTGGTAAGGGCATTTATTTGTTTCTCACAGATATTGATGCCTGAGTGTTTTATTTTATGGATTAAGTATTTGTCTATATCGGTCTATTGTATATATCGTCGTCTAGTACCCACAATACATAGCCTTACTGAGCTTACTGTAGGACAAGGTAGATTTGGGTAAGATTGTAATGTAATGTCCATTTTATACATACATACATATTGTATTGTAGTGATCCTGAACGTAATTAGTAAAAAAACCGGCCAAGAGCGTGTCGGGCCACGCTCAGTGTAGGGTTCCGTAGTTTTCCGTCCGTCACAGAAAGTGTCCCCACTTAAGAGTTAAAATAACACCGCCATGTAGGATATGATATGAGCGTTCCACCTACAGCAACATCTATCGGCAAATTAAGTAAACTATTGCGCGCGAGCTTAAAGTATGGAAGATGATTTTTATGGGATAATTCTTTATTGCGTGAACCGATTTTCACCGTTTTTACTTTATTTGAAAGCACGTCATTTCATTGTGATTTTGTAGAAATTACAAGTACAATAAACACCTGCTTATACGGTTAAATTACAAACTTAGTTCAGAAATTATTTTGTAATTTTTTTTCAAAAACTATTAAACTTATCAAGTTCAAAATAATTTTCCTAGAAAGTTTTTATAAAGTTCTACTTTTGAGATTTTTTTCATATTTTTAAAACTTATGGTTCAAAAGTTAGAGGGGGGGGGACACATTTTTTTTTACTTCTGGAGCGATTATTTCCGAAAATATTTACATTATCAAAAAATGATTTTAGTAAACCCCTATTCATTTTTAAATACCTATCCAACAATATATCACACGTTAGGGTTGAAATGAAAAAAAAATCACTCCCCACTTTACGTATAGGGGAGGTACCCCGATAAAACATTTTTTTCCACTTTTTATTTTACCACTTTGTCGGCGTGATTGATATACATATTAGTACCAAATTTCAGCTTTCTAGTGCTAACGGTCACTGAGATTATCCGCGGACGGACGGACGGACGGACGGACGGGCAGACATGGCGAAACTATAAGGGTTCCTAGTTGACTACGGAACCCTAAAAATGTTATCTGTGGTTGTCACTTTGGCAGCTCTCTTACCTATTTCCTCGGAACACGAACACTTGGCACTCTCAGTGTAATATTCTAATTAATGTTAATTTCTAAGATTTACAAAATATAATATTTTTATTATAAATAATACACATATACTTAAGGTGCTGTGGAGTTTATGTTTGAAAGCTTTTATTGGATTGTATGATTAGTATCATTTATGAATTATAATGGTTGCTAAAAAGTTCTTAAACTAATCCATATGGACTAAGAGCTGGCCGCATCAGACACAATAATGAGAGCAACAAAACCCTTCTAGTTAGATTGCTATGCTATCCTTATTGCTAGGTCCAGGCATCTGGCAGCTTTTAATGGGTGGAGGTAGAGAGACAGACAAGCAAAATTGGTAAAAACTGCTGAAGTTGTCTCAGTTATAGAGGGCAGGGCCTATATTTAAACATTAAAAACAGTGGGTAAATAACTATGAATTACATTATACGTCATTGCGAAATTGTGTCGGCCTGTTTGTCTGTTAATTCACCCTTAAACCAGTTAACTGATAAAATTATATTCAGTATAAATGTAGTGTGAGTCCCAGTAGTCGGTGGTGTACACTTATTTGCACGGAAAATGGTGATGATGGAATTTCCATTTGCAGAGCTAATCCTTTAGGCTCTAAGGTTAATTTAAGAAGGGGAGCCAATCAAATTTCTGATGCAAATTTTTGACGAAGTGGGGGGTGCCCCCCATAATTAATTAAAAATAAAATAGAGCTATATAGTCAAGTTTGATATCATTTTCGTGTAAAGCAAGGATGCCGAATTAATTTTTGGTATTTTATTTATACCTTTCCATATAAGAAAACTGAGAAAACTTAAAAAATATGAAATCAATGTTTGATATTTTTTTTAATAAATGCCTATATTTTTTTATTTATGGTCGTAACATGAAAAATATATTTTCATGATAAAGCCCTGTTATTCCCCTTTATAAAAAGTATATAAATCTTATATTGGTTATAATATCTTTAATGAAAAAAATAATATTAATAGGCCTTATATCCCTTACAGTACGAGAATTTTTTTTTTGGATTTTTGGTTTGAAGTTGCATTTTTCGGTGCATTTAAGGCCCATAAAAAGACAAAAAAATACAAAAAAAATTCTCCCCCCTAAAAATTTTGTGAAAACCTACCCGCATGATCGTTTCATTTCGTTGCGACCCCTAGTAAACTCGTTATTTTTTTTTGAAATATAAGGGTAAAGTACAGAGTTCAAAGGAGTTAATAAACATTTGTTAATAAAATTTTAGATTTCTTACATGTTTTACATGAAATGATTTAAAAAAAACGCTTTTGATTGATCATATTTTCAATTTATCATAGTCAACACAATTTAAATTTGTCGACTTGCGTCCTGGCCCGCACGATCGTGCGTTATAACTTTAGGGTCAAAAAAATGACTAAAATTTGTGGTTAAACTTTTAATTATCTACATCATACGACAGAAGAACGTTTAATTTGATAAAAAACGAATTTAACACATTTAAAAATCACAAATTAAAAAATTTCGTGAATACCTACTTCTGACCTGTGGTCGTCCGTCTCGTAGACGTACCTGCTTGATGCTCACCGCGCCGACGACTGGCCCCCTAACTAAACGCACGCGGGTTTAAAATGAATAATAATCGAACGCACGATCGATCGATGCCGTACTGAAGCGGCAAACTTGATTATTTTTCAAACTAGATTTTTTTAAAGTTAAACGCACGATCGTATCAGCCGGTGCTGTAAGGGATATCAACCACAATCTAATTATGTAGGAAAAACGATGTGGTTTGAGCTCTAATGCTTGCCTAATTATATCTTTCACAACTAAATGGACGTCACCCATTTTAAACGCTATTATTTACTTTGCCTTAGTATGTTTGTTATTATCCTTAAGTGAAATAAAGAGATCTTTTAGAAGATACCGGAACCGGTTACCAATAAAGGTGTATTAGATCGAGTGAGTATTTGGTAGGGTTGTTTTTAAAACTATCAATTTAGTAAGCACATTGCGTTACCCAAAGGTAAGCGCTTGTCGGGTACGGATTGGAGGAGGAGAGCAGAAGATCGAGCACAGTCCCTATGTCCAGCAGAGGCCTATGTCCAGCAGTGGACTGATACTGGCTGCTACTGCTGCTGCTTATAATGATAATGTAGCGCTTACCGAAATGAAAATCCAAAATGACGCTTACCTATAAAGCTAATTTCATCTCTATTGCTAAGATATTAGACAGGGACATAACATTGAATACAGGGTAACCATATAATTTTGTAACCAAATAATAGGGTTACCCTATCGAAAAGAGTTATCAAATAGAGGAGTTCTCCGGTCCTGTTATCTGGTGACGTTTTCAAGTGAAAGGTACATCATTGGGGATTATCAATAAGGGCCCGTTAATTTTTTTAGAGAGAAAACTTAAGTGGTATGTATACATCTTCAACTGAGGACAGTCTCTTGGCGAAGAGTGCGCTCTAAAACAAAAATAACAATTTTGTGTTATACTTACTTAGGCATTACACAAACTTATTTGAAAATTTGTTAATTTATTATAACTAATATTTACATAACTAAATGCAAGTCTGCATATCTACATGCTCCATCCCACATCTCCATTATTTTGTGGTTGAAATTTTACCCCCGTCCTGTTGACAAATTGATCCGATATCTGGTGCACACCTTAAGTTCTGATGACGATTACATTTTAATAGATTCAGTAACATTGTAAATCCAAGATGACTTCCGCTACAGAATGCCACGTATTACATATTTCTTAACAACCCTCTCAATCAAGTATAAAATGAAAGGGATTTACTAGTAGAACACAGTGCATTGCGGATCATAAATTAAGCGGAGTTAAGACAGTTTTAGTAACATAACAACTTGAAAAGAAAATAAGTATTGTTTAGGTAAATTCAAAAGCTTTTATTGAAAATAAACAATGCTATAGATAATGTACAAAAAACTATAAAAATAATTCGGTAGGTTCTAGGTACCAGTCATTACACCACACTTCTCATCAATGTAGCTAGAGCATTGAAAAGACAAAAAACTAAAATCGTTGGGCGCTTGAATCTTTTATCAACGGACAACGCTTAATATCATTATATTATATATGAACTTAGGTTAGGTACGCTACGCTAGTGGTGTGATGAATGGTACCTAAGACCTATCGATTATTTTAGCCTTGGATACATTAACTGCATTATTATTTTCAATTGTAACATATACCATACTAATTTAACTACTATTAGAAACCGGGTGTTTACCTAACTCAAATATACATGGTATACCATAAATACCATACCAATAATAATATTTTAATAGTATCTAGTCAAAACAGAAGATAATTATTTTACTTATTTTGTTTATGGCCTGGAAACGAGACTTTCAAGCCAAATCTAAACTCAGCACGATAATGAGTTACACCTATAACAATTATTTTTCTCACTTCCCACAAAAGTAGGAACATTCATATTTTCTTAAAAAAACGGTTGAAGTTAACACAAAACTTTCAATGAAGGAAATATTCTTCATGAAATTTGAAGTATGTTGCTAAGACTTATAGTTTTCAATCTATGTGTCGCGAAAATTTTAACCCCCCCTTTTTACCCCCACCGCACGATAAATTTAGGTGGCTCTGCTTCCTAAAATGGCCTATGGGTCCTAAAGTATCACTATGCAAAAGGAGATCTCATCATCACTAAAATCCGTATAATGCCCTTTGTTGTCGTGTGCACCACCGACTACAGGGGGTGGGGGCATTATCATAGCTTTTATCACGAAAATCATCTTTAAAGAGAGTGGAAAACTAAGCATATTAAATGATGAATTTCTGATATGCTGTAAATATTGTATCACATGAAATTTGATACTCGTATTGTTTTTATATTTAAATCAGTATGTGATTTCAAACACAATCAATGTACTGTTATTGAATAAATTGAATGAATTATATAGTCTAATTTAAAGTTAACAGTTTAGTGTCAATGCACTCGATCATACGGTAAACCTACAAAAAGTTTAGACTATTTAGAGTAAAACGTATGGTATCTTATGACGGTAATATCCGTCGTTGAAAAGGTTAATGTAGGCGCGTAAGAAGCCGCAAACTAGCAGTTTATGTAACTGTTACGTAATAAGGGTCCTTAAAACATGAGTGTGGTTTTATGAAATGAGCCACAGGCGAATTTCATAATAAGATCACACGAGTGTTTTAAGGCCTAATTACGTACAGTTGCATACACTGCTTTATCTACACTCATATTATTTATTCTAAATGCCTTATTCGGAAACCATAGAATGGCCGCCATTGCACCGCCACCATGGCCAACTCGATTGTGCCGGCGGTCGCGCGGGCGCGTGTCGGGCTGTCGGCGGATGCGCGGGAGGGTGCAGGTGTACATTATGTTATCAAAACTCATAGCACATCAATAATTGAGCATGAAAAGTTAAAATTACGATACTGCCACGGATAAAAAGCTTATCATAGTAAAATCGGTCGTGGTAATGCTAGCCATTGCCTACCGTTTTCGAACACGTTTTAGAGAACTTACAATATGAGTGTAGATAAAATATCTAGTACACAAATAAATAAAGCCATTATACTAATAATTTTAAACAAAAAAGAACCGACTTCACTTAGCATCCACCTTTCCAACACCAAATGCTCGAGCTGCTGAAAAAAATACTCAAATCACTATAGTTGTGCCTATAATAGTTGAAGAGTTCCTTCGATTTCTCCAGGATCCCATCATCAGATCCTGACCTGGTTACAATGGGACCACCTGTAAAGTATACTCTTTCAAACAAAAAAAGAATTTTCCAAATCGGTCCAGCCGTCTTCGAATAATCGGTGAACATACATAAAAAAAAAAAAAAAAAAAATAGCAAAAACAAAGATCCCGACGAATTGATAACCTCCTCCTTCGAAATCTTGAAGTCGGTTGAAAACAGAACCACATGGCCTGTTTACGCAGTCGTAAAGGAAACACGCAACCCATAAAATATGCCAATTGTCACAGACTACACCACATTATTATTATTAACCGGTAAAAGGAGGTTACGCAAATAATATTAAACAAAAAAGAACCGACTTCACTTAGATTCCACCTTTCCAAAAGGAAATTCCTGAGCTGCTGTAAAAAAATATTAAAATCACTATGGTGCCTGTCAGATATTTAGAGTTCTCTCGATTTCTCCAGGATCCCATCATCAGGTTCTGACCTGGACAATGGGACCAACTGTGAAGTATACTCTTTCAAACAAAAAAATAATTTTCCAAATCGATTTAGCCGTCTTCGAATAATCGGTGAACATACATAAAAAAAAAGGAAAAACGGGATCTTTGTTTTTGCTTTTTTTATGTATGTTCACTTGATAACCTCCTTCTTCGAAATGTTGAAGTAGGTTGAAAAGAACCTACTAAAGAAATTATTGGCACACCTATAGTGATTTGAGTATTTTTACATCAGCTCGATCATTTGCTTTTGGAATGGTGGAGGCTAAGTTAAGTCGGTTCTTTTTTGTTTAAAATTATTATTTATTTACCGGTGGTCCACTTTTTACCGGTGGTCTGTGTATCCGGTAAACACTGAACCCAATTTATTGTCAGTTGGCATTTCTATCAAATCGTTTTGTCTCGTAGTAAACAATAAATGGGCATTCTGGCATTTCAAGGGAGTATATTGTTTTAGGTTCGTTTCATGTTTTAGTGCAGATACTTCTTTTTTTGCTAAGGTATGTATGTATGTATCACTTTATTGCACATAAACAAGTAGTTATAACATAAACAACAGTAACATATATACAAGATATGTACAAAGGCGAGCTTATCCCTGATAGGGATCTTTTCCAGCCAACCCTTAGGGAAGGCTCAACATTTTACGCGTAAATAGCTAGGGATGACACATGTTGAATTATGAAATATAATTTAGTTGCCAGGATGGAAAATGATCAATATATCCAAATAATGTGAAAATTAAAAAAATCTATTTAAATGGTTCAAAGATGCCAGCCAGCCTTCAAAAATTCAAAATTTAACGTTTTTCAAAGTACGATATTTAAAAAACAATGATACGATTCAATTTTTAACAGTTTACTGAAAAATTAAATGTATGGCAACCATATACATAAAGGCAACATTTCACTGTAAAAATAGCAATTTCATAATCATAACTTTCCCATACTTTAAACAGGACGACTATGTAATCGTGACGTCACCTTTAGGAGCATTTTGAGAAACAAATGCAAATCTTTTGTGTTGCTTTACTATTGGATCTTCACAACAAAACAAATCGATACCATACATGAAAAAAAATCATCATCTGTATTATAAACTGAAATGGATACTTACAGGGTGAAATATTAATCACAATTGAATCACGATCTACTACTGATTGATGACCTACTACTGAGTGATTGTTGATCGATCAACATTCACATTGAGCGAGATTATTAGATACGCCGTGCTGAACTTTTACTATGGGACCAACTCCGAATTCGCGAAAAATGTCACCGTACATCTGGGACCGTAGATAGATACAAATAGATTTCAATACAACTCCAATGCGTCCTGTCCTCTGCTAGCGCCTAAGCGTCTGATTCAGAAATATAAGAATTTGCTTGAATAATTTACTGATGCAACTCCAATACAACTTCAATATTGGTTGATTATTTGATGTGTGTTGGGGTTTTGTTTGAGATAGATTGTGTTTTTAATATATTGTTTATGAATTTTAAAATTAGAATACGGCAGTTGGCTATAAAACGTGAGTTTAACACTAACAGTTTAAATAAATATTAATATGACTCATAAAGTTATAGTTGATAAAGGCCTTATACACTTAGAGCGAGATATAGATACAAGCGTGAAGCTGCAAAAAGGAAACGTGGATATTTTGCAACCGACGGTATAGTATGAGGCGCCCAATGTAAGAGCGCGCTCTTAATGTTGGGCTGAGCCCGACCTAGTACTGTGCGGCCGTAGCAGGTGCCAAATATAAGAGTGTGCGTCCGAATGTTGGGCGAAGCCCGACCTTATAGTATAAGGACGCCAGGAACGCCCACTGTAAGAGCCCGAGCCAATAGTAATGAGGGCAGCGCAATGTAAGAGCGGACGTAAGATTGTGACTAAGATAATATAAACTCACTAAGCTTGGCGTGCTGCGTGGGCTGGTGCAGCATTACCAGATGCGGGAGCTGCAGCAGCTTAGGCTTTAGGTTGGCTTGTGCCACCGCGATGGGGCCGGCTTTGGTCATGGTCGTCATGGTGGCGGCGGGCATCATCATCGTCGACATCGCGAGGATTGTGACTTCACGCCCTACTTCATTTAACAACACCATAAAAACTGCATTCAGAGCGCGCTCTGAATGACGGGCCAAGCCCGACCTTACTGTATGAGGGCGCCCGGCGTTCAATGTAAGAGCGCGACTTTAATGTCGGGTTTAGCCCGAGCATGTAGTATAATGGCGCCGCAATGTAAAAGCGCGCGTAAGATTGCGACTAAGATAATATAAACTCACCAAGCTTGGCGTGCTGCGTGGGCTGATGCAGCATCACAGGGTGTGGCAGCTGCAGCAGCTTGGGTTCCAGCTTGGCTTGTGCCACCGGGATGGGGCCGGCATTGGTCATGGTGGTCATGGTGGCGGCGGGCATCATCAGCGTCGACATCGCGAGCATTGTGACTTCATGCCCTACTTCATTTCACAACACCATAAAAAATTTCACTTTTTTAGTTTGAAGTTGCTGGTCCTTAACACAATTTTAGTTTAGATTAGATTTTTTGCACTATTTACCTATATTCACACTTTTTACTCTTTTATCTTAAAAGTAGATTAAGATAAGATGTGGATATTTTGCACAGTTTTATAAACCGCTTAAACTTTTTTACTGTAGTCAGGTTTGTTTTTAGTGCGGAGTTTGACTACGCTGGTCCTGATACACAAGTTTAGTTTAAACTGGGTTTTTAGCACTTTTATTTACAACTTCTACTCTTTATAAGTAGATTAAGAATAAAATCTAGATTTTTGCACAATTTTTTAAACAATTCGATTTTGTTTTTTTTTGTGTGGATTTTGACTACGCTGGTCCTGTTTGCACAGTTTTAGTTTAGATTAGATTTTTTTGCCCAATTTTATACACTTTTTACTCTTATAAGAAGATTAAGAATTTTTTCACAATTTTTCGAACCAATTTGGTTATACATTCTAACTAGTCTATTTTGTTTTTTAGTTTGGCTACGCTGTTCCTATTTACATAATTTTAGTGTCGATGCGAGGTTTGCACATTTCTCAAACCGGTTGGTTTTTTTTAATACGCTTCGTTGAGTTTTAAACGGTACGTTACATTTTTTTGTATTTTTGTCTATGAACAAAACGGGATTATGTAAATAAAAAAATTGGTTTAAATGATTTATCATTATATTTTATTTATTGGTGTCACAAAAGCTTGCCTTGCGTTGCATTGCACTTTTATATTAAAATAAAATGACCTTATTAAAAGTTCGGGCAACTTTGAAGTATTGGAGGGTAACGTTAGCACAGATTGAAAAAAAAAATACTTAAGTAAGTACCTAAATATATTAGATTCCACACCAAAATCAAGATGTGGTTCAAATGGGCTAAAGTTACCCTATTTATTCAATGAAACCTGCACTGTGATTGAGAATAAAATAATAATTGTAAGAAATATGTATTTCAAAATAACTTTACAATATTTTTATTTTAGTGTGGCCGTGACTTTAGTTAATCTTCAGTATTATTCATTAGCATTGACATGTTAAATATCAGCCTGAAGATTCAGCCTGAAGGCGAAAAATTGTTTATGAATTCAGTTTTTTTATTTGGAGCCCTTAGATAACTTTCCGTCTTCCGTCAAAATTTTGTCTATAAATAGTCTTCTGAATTCCGCCCAGGTGTGGGGCATCTACACTGAATTCTGCTGTGTGCAGGTACAGCTCCATAATCACTCCATTCCATTATAACCCGTTTTACGCATACGTACAAATGTAGGTCGTTCTTAACCCTCTCCCTGCCACAATAAGCATAACTTATGTGCCCCATTAATTAGGCTGGCAAGCCGCCATTTTTGTAACATGGCCGCTAAAACGCTTTCCGGGTTCGAATCCAGTGTTTGAATTTATTACATTAAGTGACCGACTTTATATGAGGGTAATTAATATACTGAGCGAGTGAAACGAGCGTAGCGACTAAGGGTGGGTTGCACCACGTATAACTAACGAACTGATCAACGTTAAATATGACGACGGAGCTGTCATCCCATAGAAAACTGTCAAAATTTTCATACAAGATTTTTTAACGATGACGTTTACGTTAACAGACGGTTTGGTGCAACCGGTCCTAAGTGTCAGATTGGATACAAAATCTTTCTAGCTTTTCTTTCTTTCTCAACCGAATCTCGTGAGTTTTTGTGAACGAGTTCAATATTTCTTTGTCGATTTAGATTTAAAACTATTCCTAGGAAATAAACTATGGATTTTGATTAAGTAATCGAAAGTTGACCTTGTCCTTAAAATACGAGTGTGGTTTTATGAAACGAGCTGCAGGCGAGTTTTTTAAGGCCTAATTACGTATAGTTGCATACATGGTTTATCTACACACATAATAATAATAATAAATACTCTTCATTGCACACCTCATACAGTTACAAGCACAAATTTTACAATTAGATAAATTTAGGTAGAGGTAACAACAGGCGGTCTTATCGCTAATGAGCGATTTCTTCCAGACAACCTTTGGGTAGTGGAGACTAGAGAAAAACAATAAGCAGTAGGTGGTGCATAGACACAAAAGAGACGAAATAGATAACACAGCACATTCATATGAATATACATACTTAAATAAATACAAAATAAACATACATATACGTACATATATACATATATAATACACACAGTAAGAAACAACAGTGTCAACTTAAAACCCTAAGGAAGAGATAAATAGTATTCCTTAAGTTGCGATTTAAAGCTACCAATAGATTGCGCGCGTTTTATGTTGAGAGGGAGAGAATTCCACAAACGAACGGCCTGGAACGTAAATGAGCAATTATAAAATTTGGAAGATGAAGATGGCACTTTTAGGAGCAATTTTTGAGAGGATCTAATAGAATTAAGATAAGAGAAACGCTCTTTGAGGTAGCGGGGAGTTGCAGGGTTAAAAAGTATAGAAAAGAGTAAAGAAAGTATGTGAGAGTTACGGCGGTGACGGATAGGGAGCCATTTGAGTTGAGAACGAAAACTAGAAACATGGTCGAATTTGCGTAATCCGAAAATGAACCGAATGCAGGCATTTTGAATACGCTTAAGCTTATTAAGTTGCTCCTCGCTTAGGTTTAAATAGGAGATATCTGCATAATCAAGAATGGGGAGAAGTAACGACTGAGCAAGCGCAATTTTAGTAGCAATTGGCAGGAAATTCCGGAGCCGTCTGAGAGACCCTATGACAGCAAACATCTTCCTGCTCACTTCACTCACCTGAGGCACCCATGATAGACAACGATCCATGATTACGCCAAGATTTTTCACTTGGTTGGAAAAAGGAATTTGGATACCATCCAAGACTATCGGAGGGAGCCTGAGAAAGTCAATTTTGGAGATTTGTTTAGCGCTACCCATCACAATTACCTGTGACTTTAGGGGGTTTACTTTTAAACCGTAATTTTGACTCCAATTTGATATGCGGAGCAGATCAAGATTCGTGGCTTCTATAACTGAATTGAGATCGCTATGCATACCCTGCGAATATATTTGAAGGTCGTCTGCATAGAGGTGATACGAAGAGGAGAGATCAAGAGTTATGGAATTAATGAAGATAGAAAATAAAAAAGGAGACAGCACACCACCCTGTGGAACACCAGCTGATGTGCTGCACCAGGAAGAACACGAAGAATCTAGTTTTATTCTTTGCCGACGACCAACCAAATAGCTGCGGAACCAGTCAATCGCTGCAGCCGATATGTTAAGAGACTGTAAGAACGCGAGCAAAATGTCAAAATCGACCGTGTTAAAGGCATTACTGAAATCTAGAAGTGCAAGAACTGTAAGCTTCTGGTCATTCATACCCAAACGGATGTCATCGGTAACCTTGACAAGAGCCGAGGTAGTACTGTGGCCCAGACGAAAACCAGATTGAAATGGGTTTAGGAGGTCATTTCTATTCAGGAAGGAAGTTAGTTGCTGATGCACTAGCCGTTCGAGGACTTTGGATAGGAAAGGAAGAATGGAGATGGGGCGATAGTCAGAGAAGGAACTGGGGTTGGATTTTTCGGGTAAAGGAATAATATTGGCATCCTTCCACAGACTGGGAAAAGTACTTGATGAAATGGAAAAATTCAGAATACCGGTGATAATAGGAACAAACAAATCAAGGAGAGGAAGTATCATATTTCGGCTAACACAGTCAACACCAACGGCGTTAGAAGTGATATTCAATATACCCTTCCTAACATCACTCTCACAGAAATGGCTAAAATAGAAAGAAGAGAAATCTAAGGCAGGAAGTGATGACACACATATTATAAATCCTAAATGAAGTTTTCGGAAACCATTACAATGACCGCCATTGCACCGCCATGACCAACTCAATTGTGCCAGCGGTCGGACACGAGAGTAGATTTTCATTACGTTACCGTAGGTAATGAATTTTCATTCGTTTTAACCACACTGTCACAGGTAATAAACTGATGTTACGATACTGGTCATTACATACCATAAAGCTCTATAAATGGAGTACGCTTCGCCTCATCTTTCCAAACAAAAAAGTCTGCCAAAATCTGAGGGGGGCGAGGTAGCACGCATGTGATGTTTTCTAGTCAAAGGTACATCATTGTCGGTTGTTAATACAGTTTATTTCTAAATATTTTTTTATGGCAGCAACGGTGTCACCTTCTTTCATAGACAGAAATTTCATAGAATTTCGTTTCTCAGAAATTATTTAATAGATTATATGGTTCATGTACTTTCTGTTCCAATATTATTGTTTCATAGACTATTCAATTTGTTAAAACATATTTCACAGACAATCAGTTCTATGTATATTGTTATCAAACTTTTTTAATTTACAAAGTTATCAAACACTAGAATCATATTTCATGTATTTTTGTTTCGTAGACACAGATTTCATAGATTTTTGTTTCATAGTTGCTGTTTTATATAATAATTAGTTCCAGTATTTTCTTTTCCAATATTATTATTTTAGTATTTATGCACTTAATTTACATTAATTGCAAAGAAACTTATTGCAAAGAATATACTTAATGATATTAGATCTGTTACACAAACAACAAAATTCCAGGAACAAACAGTTGCCAGAAAAGTTGGTTAGGTTAGGTTAGAACTGCGACCCCCCAGAAATAATTTGTTGCCAGAAAAGTTGGTTAGGTTGGGTTAAACTGCGACCCCCACAGAAACAAACTGTTGCCAGAAAAGTTGGTTAGGTTAGGTTAGAACTGCGACCCCTAGAGAAACAAACTGTTGCCAGAAAAGTTGGTTAGGTTAGGTTAGAACTGCGACCCTCACAGAAACAAACCGTTGCCAGAAAAGTTGGTTAGGTTAAGTTAGAACTGCGACCCCTACAGAAATAAACGGTTGCCAAAAAAGTTGGTTAGGTTAGGTTAGAACTGCGACCCTCACAGAAACAAACGGTTGCCAGAAAAGCTGGTTAGGTTAGGTTAGAACTGCGACCCCTACAGAAACAAACGGTTGCCAGAAAAGTTGGTTAGGTTAGATTAGAACTGCTACCCCCACAGAAACGAACTGTTACCAGAAAAGTTGGTTAGGTTTGGTTAGAACTGCGACCCCCACAGAAACAAACTGTTGTTAGAATAGTAAAAATAAACATATTGCTAAATTTTGCTCGACATGTTTCGGTCAATTTACGATGACTATTTTCACGAGCTGCATTCCGCGACGGCTACTACGCGCCTGCGCGCGGTGTGCCCTGCTGCTGGCGGCGGGACCGAAACATGTCGAGCAAAAATCGACTTAAATTACGTGAGTGACCCGTTATAGATATTTTTAATATGTTAGAGTCTCACGAAAGTTTTATAGTTAATATTGCTAAATTAAATAGATAAAATAAAATACATTAATAAAAGACAGATTTTTTAATTTAAGTTTAATAATCAGCATAATTGATATAAAAATTCTATAGTTTAATTCTCTTTGAATAAAAACATATAGGATTTAATGTATATTACAATGTATTGAGAAACTGAGTCTTCTATGAAACGAAAATATTAAGTTTGATAAAATCAGAAACAACATTCTATGAATATGCAGGCTTTGAAACAAATGTTATACAAACTAAATACTATACGGATTAATAATATTTGATTTAAAACGTAATGAACTGAAATTCGAAAAACTACTTATCTGAACAATAAAAAATATACAAAACCAGATTCTACAATGTAAGAGCTCTGACAAATGATCACTCTATGAAATGAAAATATGAGAAACATTTTCTATGAACCAATATTCTGCGAAAATGTAGTCTATAAAACAACGTACAACCGGCAGCAACGCTTTATTGACAACCGACAAAGATGTACCTTGGACTTGAAAACACCAAACATATTGGACATTATTCTTTTTATACTTCATAACACTAAATGGAGCAATAGATAGTCGACTGTATATACGTTAACATATGGTTCATTATTGGATGCAGTATTTGCAAATGTCAAACAAAAAGCCAAGGATCAATTTTGATTGTATTTTCAAACAAAATATAGAAGACAGCAATCCTTAAGCGCGTTAAATATGGAGAAATGTCAAACGTCAAATAGTTACTGCCCGTCAGAAAGAAAACGATTGTCTTTGAATCGATTCTGTAAACGAAGCTTGATTTTCGATTTAGGTTAAATCTTTTATTACGAAAGTATTGATAAATAAAGTAAAACTTTACTTACATCTGAAATGGTATTTCATCTTTTTGTAAACTAGATGAAATATAACATTTTTTACATCCCAAAACAGCGCATAAGGGCATTTTCACGGAGCTTGTTATCCATCGACAGCGATGACAAAAGTGCGTGACATTCGATTATTGAAATAGTTTTTATAGATGTACTAGATTTTCCTGCCAATACTTTTGACAGAGGGGAAATGATACCTAAGGCCTCTCCTGGTTTAGAACTCTCTGTTACATACGTTTTCCGAACGCGGAATAGAGGATTTATGATATTGGTGTAGATAAAAAGGTATACTGTCTATATTGACGTTACTCAGAAATACTGGCACATAATAATGTTGCATGTGATTACATTAATAAACAAATGAATTAATGTCAGTTACTGTAGATTTGACCTACTTTCAGTATATAAAATAATGGAGATATATTATATTCCATCAATAACATTACATGTACAAAAATGCCAGTCTCGCAACGCAGTTGTACTAAGATCTATAATACTGCAAAAAGTACTAAGATCTATAATATAAAACCAAGCCGGTCTGCCGGAGTTTACTAACAACATGTCATTGTGATCCTTTGAATATCAGATGTCTATATTTGTATAATAAATAGAATGACCTGGCCATTCTTCAAAATTATTTAAAATTGTAGCAACAGAAAAAGTAACTTTGTTATCGCATAGATTTATATGGGATTACAATGTTAAACTGTGCGGTTTGTAAAACTAAACAACCCGAAATTTCAGTGGCTTTATTGCCTAAACCCAAGAAGTGTTCAAAATTTGGAGCTTGTGGGACTGCTAGAAGTACCTTAGATATACGATGATCAGTGAGTCAGTGACAAAAGTAAAGAATTTTGACTTGCAATGATTCATCGATATTGGGAATATATCTTCCTTGTGTTATGGCCTCAGAAATTTCAGTCTTCTAGCTTTATCGACAACAGTATGGATGGTACAAGGAGGATAAAAATCTCTATGTTACAAAAGTATCCGTCAGAAGGCGATAAACTGATGGCGCCACAATGATATTTTCGCCATGTTCCGGAATTTCATTGGAACTAATTTCTTACACTGGCAATAATTTTAATGACAGAATGATATGCATGTGTGAGTTTACTTAAATGATAAATAAAGTGTTGAATATTAAATAATAAACGACAGAAAATTCCCAAAATTATTAATATTCAAGAGCGGAACACTGTAGATAGTGTATATAATAAACTGCTGTAAGTAATACGCTCGGGAAATGAAACTTTTTCGCTGTGAAACATTTTCAAATCAACATCAAAGCTGACAGGTAAACAAATCAAGATGTCACCATACCATAGAGAACTGAACTGTTGCCATATAAATGAGAATAATAGCGCCCTCTTGACAATAATCATATATATCTGGTCAGGCTTTAAATTAATTTTGATATTAAAAAATTAAATCCATACATAACGGGTGATAACAAAAAAATGAGACTCATTTTCTTTAGACATAAAAATTAAACTATTTACGTAAACAAAATAGTTTGTTCATGAAGTTGTGGCGATGTCTTAGAGGTTCTTTTATTTTGTTTATTTTATTTTTTCAAGCACTTGTATTTGTAAAAAATGGTGTCGAAACAAGAAGCTATGCGAAAATCCCTTGTACTTTTTTATATTTCAAACTTAAACATGGACAAAAACCACTGTGTATGTCATTTTAGTAAAGGAAAATGTACCCGTATTTACTATTTGTAGAATTCTTACATCCCTGACTGTAGTTTACAGAAATGGTTGCGGGAGATTAGCAAACATAATGACCAAGGGAAGACTGAACAAACAGAATGGCATCTTTAATGATGATGATTCCACCAGCCAACGAGTTGCCACGAAAAATTTCAAGTTTTCCAACGGTACCTACATTTGTTGATGTTTAAATAGATAGGTCTAGAATGCCGCTAGCAGATAAGATTACTAGAATACATAGATCAGCAAAAATAAATTTTATATCACAGTGTCGCTGGACGATGCGAAATCACACATGAAAATCATTAATTTTAGACGTCGAGTGAAAATCCGATACCTCAATTTTTTTTCACCATGTGGCTGGATGCAAAATATTTTTAGTCATGTCGTAATTTAGTATTTAAACAATCGGAGAGCTGAAAATTTTACCCAGTTGATAAAAGGGATCAAGGTCATATGTGCACAAAAGTGAAAAACATGCCGTCCAACGATCTTGTTCGGACATTGTGTCTGAACTTTGACGAACAGCTGACCACGGGCCCTATTCTTATGTCCATTTATGGTTTTGTAAATAACTATTATGTGTGAATTGCCTAAGAACATCCAAAACTCAAAAAAAGGTAGAGAAGATTTTTTTTTTCGCCTCTGAAAGAATTCTCATTTTTTTGTTATCACCCGTTATTTACAAAATAATTATTTGCGGAGAAGAAAAACACTCTGAATATTAATTGTATTTACAATGTCATAAAAGTATTAAATATCGGTAATTCATTTCAAAATGCTCAACTATACCTAGCGCCACCCGGAGATATTTGGAACTATTGTTTAGTGCTTACCGCTGGACACTTTTTCGACCGTTTTCCTATAAGAGAGACCGATCCTCCTTGTACCAACGATAGACATCAGAATTAGACGGGGGTCGAAAATGGCCTGAATGGCTTCGGGAAAAGGATGATACGGCCGTGCATTTGTTGTTTATTTTGCTTGACTTAACGGGGCACTGCAGTGCCCCCAGATCATACCCCATATTAAGGGTTTACCTATATCATATTTCAAGAGGTTATTTAGAGTTTGGGGCCATTAGTTCCGGGTGAGTTGGAAAGGTGCACATAAATTTGTAATTCAATCTTGAATGTATATTTAACTAAACCTTTGTACGGTAGCCCTTATCTTTAGACCCGTATCCTTAAAGAGTCCCGTAGTCAACTAGGAACAAATGGTTTTCAACTCCTGTCTTATCCATAAATCACTTAATAGTTTTTGGTTAGTTTTTAATGTCAAAGTGTGGTGCGGGCATGTTATGCGGAGGGATATATAAAGCTAAATATATAAATGAAGACACTGACTGACTGATTGACTGACTGACTGACTGACATATCAACGCACAGGCCAAACCGCTGGTTCTAGAGATACCAAATTTGGCATGTAGGTTCCTTATAAGGTCTAGGAGTGCACTAAGCAAGGATTTTTCAAAATTCACCCCCTAGGGGGGTAAAATGGGGGTCCAAAGTTTGTATGGCGTATCAAGATTTGTTAGACTATTTTAATTGAAACTTCACAGGAGTATTCCTAACGATAAATGAGTAAACACGTGTTTCAGGTTTTTGGAAAATTCAACCCCCAAAAGGGGCAAATGTGGTCACAAAGTCTGAAAATCAACATGGGTGTCGTATCCTTTTTGATAACTTATAGTACGCGGGCGAAGCCGCGGGAAAAGGCTAGTAAATAAATATTATGGAACAATCTTACAAAAATCGTGTTGTGGGTACTAGACGACGATATATACAACGTGTTACTTGAGCCACTAAAAACCCCAAATGATTTTTATTATTGCTAATTAATCTAGAGTATTTATTTTTCAATCAGTTAATTATTTCGAAAAATATTCGTATGTTTAGTTTTCCTTGCAACTCTATTCAATTGTGAATTCTACATTTGTTGCGTTGTTGACACATCTCTACATGTGTCATGTCATGTCAAACTACTTTGTCAACTTGTATGATATGACATAAGATGACATACTTTGACAGTGACAACCTACATGACACTATATACAGTGAAAAAACAAATTTGCCAAAGCTGCCAGCCATTATTAAATATTTAACCTCTATCTCCTAACCTCTCGATAGAATTATATACTCTAGCATTCGAAACTTTTAGACTGGACACGTAAAAAATTGGAAAATCAAAGAAAAAGTATACACATGTGAAGATATACTGCAATCGATTGCACACTCGATTCTGAACAAACGGTTTTCAGGTTTTTTGTCTTGGGTGTAACACGTCGCATAATAAATAGATAAATACAAATACTTAAATACATAGAGAACATCCATAACTCGGGAACAAATATCCGTGACACAAACAAAAAAATGCGCTGACCAGGATTCGATACCGGGACCTCCTGCTTCAGGCAGGGTCACTACCGACTAGGCTAGGAGGCCATTAAAAGCCGGAATCAGCCGAAAGTCGGAAAAAAACCCAACTTCTGGCTTAATTTTGTCCATGGTGACTGAATGGAACCAGAGACTGAATTCCGAGCTGAATTCCGCTACGTATGTGGAGAGCCTAAATGGGACAAAGGCAAGCGAATGGTGATTACGATGATGATGAAAATGCAGCCATTTTTTCCCATCACATTTGGTTCCTTATTAAGGGGATGACCACAGCTAAATTCCATCCCTATCTTTTTCAGCGCGAGTGAAAGAGAAACACTGTGTTACGATTAGTATGGGAGCTCATTGCAAATTTTTGAAAATGATACATTAAAAAAAACTACGTATTAATTGAGAAATATAAAAGAATTAAGTTCTTAGTATTAGTGTGGTGGGATTTTGTTCTTAATTACAGACGTATAAGTCAAGAAACTAAAGACATACGACTGTTTGAAGCTAATTTAATTTTTAAGATGTAACTTTGGAATTATATTCTGTCGATCCGATTTCGTCCTATCGTGTATCGAAATTAACAACGTTCTTCCAAATATAATGAATATTAACATATTTTTATTTACTTTCCCAAAACAAGTAGTTATAGCTCAAAACAGTTTAAGTAAAGGCAATTTGAAGGTCATAGGGTGTTGTTAGCCTCTTAAAACATGATACTAATTTACCAGCGTTTTGTAAAATCTTGTTAAGCACAGCGTGTATAACTAAATATATTTGACGCACTTGTGCCGGTGTAAATGACCTCCAGTGTGGCAGAGGTCGGTAAAAGGGTACCCGGGACGCATTACGGGCTATTTGCCCAAATTTACTGGAATAGATCGGAGCCTTTTACAAGCGGAGCGGGAAGCGTTTTTATGCGCTCATGATAGGAGGACGGCCTCGTATGGGGAAATCAAAAGACTGGCTCAGAAAACAGAGGATTGGCGATTACTCCACCTACAAGAGCATAACTCTTAAGTAAATGATGATGGTGATAGGATGTGTATAAGGCTAGATTTACACTTCTTAGTTATAATTTCGTATGTAGGTACAAGGCCATTTGCCAGAACGAGATACCTATTGTTATTAATTTCCCTTTTTAACAAAATATTTAGAATCTTGAACATATAGCAGCATCCTTACTGATGAAATTAAAATTTATAAGAGTATTACCGGCCTAATAAAGAGGTACGGAAAATGAGAAAGTACCGATACGTTATGTCTGATGTCAGTCATGTCAATACTTGGATTGCTTACGCCGGAAACACTTGAACTATTTTTTAATTAATGACATGTTAAAATATTTATTGGGGTACAAAACAATACTTCAACCTCTAGTATCCCACGGTCTTTAAACCGTTGTATTAGTATTTATACTAATACAAATTAACTTCGAAGTTTAAAACATTTGTAACAGAGTTGCATTTCCTTTGTTTCGTTCGTTTTTAAAACGAATTTCATCATTATTCGTTTGTTTGTTGATTCAAATTTCACTGCCAATTTTAATTATTTGTTCGACGGCTAGAGATAAAATATATATAAATAATATAATAAAATAAAATAAAAATATTTTGAAAATAACTGGAAGCCGGACTGGTTAGCTGAAAGAAATCCCTTAAAGGGATAGGTTCGCCTTTGTACACATTCACTATATTTTTGCTGGACATGTACTTGTTTTGTGCAATAGTGTTTATTACTACTATTAAAATAAAATAAAAAGCCTTATATTTCTTGCAATTAAAAAAAAATATTTGTCATTTTGTTACGTCATTAGTAGACCCCGGACTCTTGTGGCAATGACGTCACAATAGGGTGATTTGGGGAGTAAACGGGACGGTGCTATGAAACACAGTTAAAAACTCGGTTGTTAACCGAATACATTAAATTAGACATTTTTAACAATATTACTTAGTAAGTTGATCAATATTATCGTTTGCTATATTACTTGCAAACCATGTATTTGTACGTTAAACTGGCATTGGTTTTGTCGGCCACTCGCTCCTTGTTCGTCACAAATGTCACCAAGCCAGTTTAAAGTACAATTGTATGGTTTGCACTAAAAATAATATTGATCAACTTACTAGATAATTTTGTTGAAAATATCTAATTAAAATGTATTCGGTTAACAACCGAGTTTTTAACCGTGTTTCATAGCACCGTCCCGTTTACTGCCCAAATCACCCTATTGTGACGTCACTGCCACAAGAGTCCGGGGTCTAGTCATTAGACATTAGAATTAAATTGAATTACTAGTAAAAATAATAAAATACATCCTTCATGCAAGAACCCCTTCTGAAAGGGTGAAGGCCTCCTCCGGACTTGTCCATCGCTTTCATCTTGTTATAGGTTAAATGCGGTGCTCGTGAGCATAGCGAGAGATTTTAACAGCGTATTCCTGATCATAATTGGAGACTAAAATGTCATATAAACTTTTCTGGAATTCGCCTAGTTTCAGAACTACTACCAATTGAATAAAAAAACATTTTTTTCGTGACTCAGTGCAAAACGCTTTTTTGATGGCGATTTCACCCTTTATGGGGTCTAGTTTAGACATTCTTATTGACAGATATCAAAGTGCCAAGGAATACTTTACGTAAACTATTTTTTACGAAAAAAATGTACAAATTTATTTTAATCGTCAGTTTTACCAATAACATTTATGTTTTTATTTTCAAAAGCATTAAAAAAATCGAAAAAAAGCACAAAAAAAAATATTTTTTGGCGAAATTGACCTAAATTCATATAACATTGATTATTCCTTATGACTTCAGGAATTCGTGGTTAAAATCTCTCGCAATGCTCACGAGCACCGTGTATAATACCCGCTAAGTGTAAGACGTGGCCTTACAATCATTACTCCGCCCGCCACTCGTGTGGGATAATGTTTGATGTAGGGATAGGAATCCGACGCATTTGATGCCGACTATACATGTACAGTTAACGCCAGAACTGTGTGCACAATTTTGAACCTTATTACAATGAATTACGGTGCAAAAGTATATACATATTTTTGATTTGATTGTACTTTCAGATTAAATTCAATCTGTATTTGACTTGCATATTTTTTAGGGTTCTGTACCCAAAGGGTAAAAACGGGACCCTATTACAGACTCCGCTATCCGTCTGTCAACAAGCTTTATCTCATGAACCGTGATAGTTAGACAGTTGAAATTTTCACAGATGATGTATTTCTATTGCCGCTATAACAGCAAATACCAAAAGCATAATAAAATATATATTTATGGGGGCTACCATACAACAATCATAATTTTTTGGCGTTTTTATAGATAATGGTACGGAATCCTTCATGCGCGAGTCCGATTCGCACTTGACTAGTTTTTTTTATATGTACTATCGGGTTCAGAATTGCATGGCCAATTTATGAATGAATTCAGTGATAAATTGACCATGCAATTTTGAACCTGATGGTACATGGACGGTGGCAAGCATTATACGGCCCGCCTAATGGTAAGCAGCTACCGTAGCCTATAGACGCCAGCAACTTAAGAAGGTATCACATGCGCGTTCCTGACCCTTTAGAAAGGAGTATTAACTATAGTCTGGCAAACTATTTCTGTCGGTAGAAATGCGCGGCAAATTCAAAATACGTACATGTGGCAACCTTTTGTGATGAGACTAGACGTGTGCGCCGCGCCGGCGTGGCGTAGCCGCGCCGTGGGACCCACGCCGCCGCCGCCGCCGCGGATTTCAAAATCCACGCCGTTGGCCAAAATTTCAGAATTCGGCAAAAATTTGCTAATAACAATTACCGATGAAGGAAAGTCAGTTGAAAATTTTAGAACGTACTATATTGACGAATTAAACCATGAAAACATCTACACATTTAAATATTTAGGGTTTGGTCAATTTTTTCTCTTTCGGTAGATTAATAAATGAGTATGATTAACCGTTCACCTAACAAATATGAAGTCGATGGCCTAATTAATAAGATTGGAAACGAAAATAATACCACCTCTCTGCCATCAGAATTGTACCACCAACGAAATTATCCTGAGAACAGAAGTGTTTTCGGTGGCAGGATTCATCATTAATACTGAACGGTATGTTAGGACCTACTGCGAGTCAAAAAAGGATCTTCATCATCACTAGTCGTTCCCTCAGAGCTGAGGGTCATATCCTTCTGTTGAAGACCAGGTTCCTCCATAGGCTTCTATCCCTCGCTAAGCGCATGGCTCCTTGCAGTTTTAATTGCATGGGTGCAGTGATTTGGGCACACGATCTTGCAGGGGGAGGGCCTGTTTGTCTTGTGCCTCCAACTTTTCCCGTCATGATGATCCTCTCCAGGCTATCCGAGGAGCGTCGAGAGAGGTGTCCGAAGTATGTGAGTATGTGGTCCTGGCACGTCGTAGACAACCGGCGTTTTATGCGTAGCTCCTCTAGTATGGACTGATTAGTGCGCATCGCAGTCCATGGTACCCGTAAAAGCCGTCGCCAACACCACATCTTACACACGTCGATACGGCTTTTCAGATCTGCCTTGATAGTCCAAGTTTCAGAGCCGTATAGGAAAATTGGAAACACCAGGGAACGCATAAGTCTAACCTTAGTCTGCCTCTGTATGCCGCGATCTCTCCAGATTCTATCTAACCGAGTTATAGCACCCTTCGCTATTTGAATCCTCCGGATGATTTCACGTTCACAGCTACCATCGCTAGATATAAGTGAGCCGAGGTAGGTGAAGGCGCTGACGCATTCTAGGTCTTTCAGTTATAGCCTTCGTGTGGGAGACTGTTTCCGGTGTGTGAACATTAACTTGGTTTTCGCATGGTTGACGTGAAGTCCTAATTCGATGCTCTCCGCTTCTATACGCCGGAACAAAAGATACATCTCCTCCTCATTGGAAGCCAAGAGCGTTGTGTCGTCAACATAGCTTAGGTTGCAGATCGTTTTGCTGCCAATTGATATGCCACCGTCTCAGTTCTCGGTGATCTTACGTAAGATGTTTTCGCCGTATTAAAGAGCTTCGGAGACAATATACAGCCCTGTCTTACTCCTCTTTCCGGCTTGAACTGGACTGATAAGGTGTTCTCGATGCGCACTCTAGCAGTACTTTCGGCGTACAAGTTCTCAATAAGGTGAGCTACATGATGTTCCAGTCACGACATCTCTCGATGATCTGACCCACGATGAAAATCTGCTCCCGTATCCCTCGCCCAGACACAGAGCCAGCATGCTCTGCAGGTATTTGCCGCTCCAGGAACTTTGTCATTCGCGAATTCATGATGTAAAGAAATACTTTACTGGCATGCGATATAATAGACAAAGTTCTATCGTCTTCACATTTTAGCGTCGAGCCTTTGTTATGGAGAGTTATAACCATGGATTCAGTCCAGTCTCTCGGCCACTGGCCAGTTCTCCACACTTTGCAGCAAATCTGGTGTAAGAACTGTGTACCTTCGCCACCTAGATTCTTTAGGAGATTAGCGCATATACCATCAGTACCCACGGCATTAACTTTCAGAAGTCTGATAGCGTCTTCCACTTCGGAAATAAGTATGTCCGGCTGGAGTGGATGTATAGCGTCATTCCGCACTAAAAGATGTTCCGGAACTTCTCGATGGAGTTGTTCCGAATAGTCTCTCCATTTAGCCAACACTTTGCCCAGGTCTGATAAAGTGTTTCCATCAGTATCCGCTATCTGCCAGCTCCTAGGTTTGTAGTCGCGGGTGAGAAGTTTGACATTCTGGAACAAGTCTTTAGAATGGACAGTTGCAGCATGGTTTTCAATTTCGTCACACAAAGCATGGATTGAATTATTCTTATCGCGTCTGCTGCATGCCCTTTTCACGCAAGTGTGTATGCCTGGAATACTCCTTTCTTGCTATGTCTGTGTTAAGGCCTTGTTCTTTGAGAGTCCTCTGTCGCTCAATAAGTTCCCAGGTAGTATCAGAAATCCAGGGTTTCCGTCTTGCTTGGCTCCCAGGAGTGAGGATGACTTCTTTCACTGTTTCGGACACAACCGCCTTGAAGCCATTCCATGTTGTCTCTGTATCTTCAAAAGGATCCCTTAAAACATCCTTTATCTCGAGAGGCAAACTTCTGGCGAGCTCCCGCAAGACAGACCGTCTAGCTTGTCACATTTCTTGGTAGCTGGCCTTGGTACACGCTTTAGATTAGATGGAGTTGGCTTTAAAAGGATCTTAATTTATCACAATTATGAAAAACATCAACATAAATGCGATTTCCGAAAAATAGGCAGGACTGAAGCAAACGGCATTATAAATCGTTTTATGTTCCTTGTTCCTGAAAAGTTTTTGATATTTAACATATTTTCAATGCGAAACGTGAGCCTTGCGAGCGTAGCCAAAAGTGACCTTGACGCCGGCGTGGCGCAGCCACGCCGCCAAAAATTCCCGGCGCGCCGCCGCCGCGGATTTTTATGGCGGCGCACACGTCTAGATGAGACACCGTATTTCATGACAAACATTTAAATTCACATTGCATTTGTTTTTAGTGCATTTCACTCTCTCATCTAAAGCGCGAGTGAGATAGAACTCCTGCGACGTTCCCAATTAAATTTAAATTCATTTTTAAGCCACATGTCAATTGCCTCAACCAGATTATCTGTTACAGTTCATGACAAATCAGACGAAATATATCCGTCTCCTTTTTACACACCGTAAATGTCACCTAATAAAAGGGGCGGAAATACCACCTAAAATTAAAAACATAAAATTTGATGATCATTGCTGCTTTTTTCACTGATTCTTAGTGTTGTTATACTTTTTGTTCGCTGTACATTGCTACTGCGTTCGTTGGCTCGCCAGACTATATACTGACAGCTAAACGGATTATAAGGTTCCCCGTCGTCAACACCCTGCATCCTCTGTGAGCTCACTGGCGACCTTACTCACCAACACAACACTATGAGTAGGGTCTAGTGCTATTTGGCTGTGGTTTTCTGTAAGGTGGAGGTACTTCCCCAGTCGGGCTCTACTCCAGATTTGAGCGAGATGACATTCGTTGTGCTGTGCCCTACCACACTAAGCGAGATGTCATTCGCAGTACCCATACCTCTCTTTTGGACATAATTTAAGGACATACCAGGGTCCAAAAGTTTCTATTAAAGTATAAAGGAGATCGTCAATTTTTGTTACGTGATCTGGCCCAGATTATTTAGGACCGTTTAGGAATGACTCTAACCTTTAAAAAATCGTAATAATTTCTAGACCAGGACGGTGGTAAAAAAATTGTGAAATCTAATGGGAAAATTGAAAAATCATGCATTTAAAACTTGAATCTGACGAGGACAATTTTTGAAAGCGTGCATGCCTATGATTTATACATTAATGTAAAAAAAGTACTGGTTTTTTAAAGAAAATGTACAAAAGCGGACTTAAAAACAAAACGGGAATCATGATGACATAATAAAAAGTCATATTTTGATCGTATTTATAGTTCCTGTATTTCTGTAAACAAAGACGGCTGTCAAACCATCGTTGATACTATTAACTGAACATTCCTAACACCTATTGCGAAGGGATAAGGTTTACCACCGTTAAGTGCGATAGCACTAGTATTTGATATTGCAAAATTGAAAAAAAGATGTGTTTCGTTATCGAAGGAGCATGATATTATGCCATTATGAAACCCACTTTTAATATTCAAACTCCGATCAAAAATGCAAAAATACGCATTTTCAATCTTTAGGCGTTTTAATACAGTCGATTTCTATTTTCGACTTCCGTATTCGTAGGCTTAGATATTATTTTAATATTACAATGTTGTAACTTACCGAAAAGTATCAAAACGCAGATTATGTAACGGTAGATATTGACAGTGTCATACCAAAAAACAAACCCGTTTCAGTCCAGGTGAAGTTAAACTTTATATCAATGCCATAAGGACGATAACGACTTGTCTTGCTGTATTTTAATCGCGGAAAGATCAACCAACATAATGTTTATTTATTTAGTATTTCTAATTCCCGTTTCATTTTTTTTGTAATATTTTGTCTACTTTAGTAATATAATGAGTATTTATTTTATATTGTAGTATAAACGGTTTATATCAGGCCTTATATAGGTTTTATATAGGCCTTTGGGCGGCTAGAGGCTACACTTAGCTAGAAAAGCGAGTGTACAGACAAGGTCATTGTGTGTCTACAGTCAAGGTCATTATTACACGCAATTAAGATTTGAAATACAATGGAATGGGTGTCCTTTTTTATATACCTTTGGGCGTCTAGAGGCCACACGTAGCGAGTATACAGAAAAGGTCATTGTGTGTGTACAGTCAAGGTCATTAATACACGCAATTAAGATTTAGAATACAATGGAATGGGAGTCATTATTATAGGCCTTTGGGCGGCTAGCGGCTACTACATTTAGCGAGAAAAGCGAGTATGCAGTCAAGGTCATTAATACACGCAATTAAGATTTTAAATACAATGGAATGGGTGTCCTTTTTAAAGGCCTTTGGGCGGCTAGAGGCTACTACACTTAGCGAGAAAAGCGAGTATGCAGTCAAGGTCATTAATACACGCCCTTATGATCTACTTAATGACATATTATCGGACGGAGATATGACATTTTAGCTCTGGTATATAACATGATGGAATATAGAATTCAAACAAGAAATAAACAATAGATATCTAAATAGTGTCAGACGTAATATATAGCCACTACGTTACGAACAATATATCAGTTATGCACATAATGAAATTACTAGGGTACCCTAGGGAGGAACTACGGTGGTTATATCTCATTTTATTACATTTCTGAGGTGAAAAATAATATTTAATTCCTGTGAGAAAAACGTCCTTGGAACATTTTTGCTGTCGGCATTAAATATACTTTTTTTTTTTCATACCACGACGGTGGCAATCAAGCATACGGCCCGCTTGATGGTAAGCAGCTACCGTAACCTATGGACGCCTGCAACTCCAGAGGTGTCACATGCGCGTTGCCGACCCTTTACAAAAACGTGTTGACGGCTAAAGGAACAAGAGTGTCCCTCGTCGTCAACACACTGGGTCCTCTTTGAGCTCTTCTCATTCAATCTTTCTCTCTTCTTTTTCAGTATTTTCATACCATCAATCCGATATGAAAATCTGTCAGGGAACGGGTGCAGTGTTCATAATAATCTTGACATGCTCTTGTCTTGATAATAAAACTGTCAGGTTATATACACGAAGAGCTAGCTTCGAAAAATGTGACGCAACGACAGCAACGAAACCCTTCTAGTTAGTTTGCCATACTACCATTAGTTCTGCGGCATCTGGCAGTTATTCATCGGTGGAGATCAGATTAACAGATCAACTAATATTTAGAGGACACTGTTCAGGTAGGAAAGCATATCAAACGTTTTGTGAAGCAGTCAGATTTGGATTTTTTTTCTTTATAATTAAACAGTAGGTACATTCTCCGTCTCTCAAGCTATCTTCATATGACTTTTTAAAGAACTACGCATTATTGTGTATCTTTAAGATCTAATGTATTACTGTATTGAAAAAATAAGTCCCGCCGAGTTTCTTGCCGGTCATAATACTTCTCGGGTCAGAGGTGTAGGGTTAGAACCGGTGGTAGTTTTTTTTCTCTGACGTTCATAAGTGCATACTAATGTGCCTAAATTGAAGAATAAATATATTTTATCTTTTTTTTATCAGCAAAACCTTTCGGTTGGAAAAAGGGAATACCACCGTTTAAAGATTCACCCGTATTGTATTTACATACTGTATACGAATTTAATAACATTGTTTCACATCTGATATTTGATGTCGAAAAGCCCATAATTATAACCGCATATAAATTAGAACCCGTGTACACAATCTGTATATTACGAGTAAAATAAAATGGCGGCCATTTTATAGAAAGTCCTCGAGGTTTTGTTTGCATTGTGAAATTTCATTACCGTCAAGCCTATTACTTTCGGGGTAGGGTTGGACAGCTATCGATATCGATAGTTTTAATTTTTGATTTTGTTGCTACTTTAGTCATTAGTAGCAATAAAATCAAAGATTAAAACTGAGCCTACAACTATCGATATCGATAGCTATCCAACCCTAACCCCAAATTAACCGTATCTACGGAAAATATATATAGGTATGGGAACTGCGAATGTCATCTCGCTCAAATCTGGAGCAGAGCCCGACTGCGGAAGTACCTCCACCTTACAGAAAACCACAGCCAATTAGCACTAGACCCTACTCACAGTGTTGTGTTCCTGCTGGTGAATAAGGTTGCCAAAGAGCTCAAAGAGGACCCAGTGTGTTGACGATGAGGGACCCTTTTGTCCTTTTAGCCGTCAACGCGGTGAATCCTCCTTTTTGTAAAGGTTCGGCAACGCGCATGTGACTCCTCTTGAGTTGCAGGCGTCCATAGGTTACGGTAGCTGCTTACCATCAGGCGGGCCGTATGCTTGTTTGCCACCGTCGTGGTATACAAAAAAAATAAGTCGCCAAAAAGGCATAATAATGGGCGAATATTGACTGTAATTCCCTGTATTATGAGTTATGAATATAGAAACATGCTAAATAGGAAAATTATTGCATCAAAACCCGCCTCGATAATTTGAAATAAACTACCGGAAAAGTATATAAAAAAACAGTTCGTAAATAAACTCCTTGATCATCTATTCTATCCTCTTTATTCCCTTATCTGTTGAAATAAAGTCATTTATCATCCTAAATACAAATACAAATGCGTTTATATCATTGCTTTTTTTACAGTTGTTCTTAAGGTATCGAGGTTAGGCACGTAAGTAGTCTATGTTAGTTATGAAAAGTTAGGTAACAATTTAAGGATATGAATCATATTTAATTAAAAACGTTATTGAAAAAGGTGCGGGTACAGCTTGCTGGATTTAAACCCGAATGGGAGTAATAATTACGGTTTTCGTAATAATTCGTAAGTAACTATTAAAATCGGAATAATTTGAGGTATAAAAACCGCGTTTTTCTCTCTGTTTAAATGAATGATTGCGTAACTACTGCATTTTGTACTGTACTACTTCATTTTGGCAACTATAAATTTTGATATTTATTTTTACCACCTGAACAGTGGGAAAAATATTTTAGGTCCCCACCTTAAAACGTAAAGATAGGTTAATTTATTGAAAGTTCTCCTTTTTTTTATTAGCCAGTGTTAGTGTCCCACTGCTGGGCAAAGGCCTCCCCTTACTCCACCCGACCCGAAAGTTCTCCTAGAGGGTAAAAATAAAAATAAACTTCTGTCATGTATATGTCGCAGGGAAATGATTAAAACAGAGATTTGAACAAATTTCTAAGGGATATGATCAAATTACGCAGGATGTTAAAAAGGAGACTCCATATCATCATTTCCCTAGAAAAATTCAGTAATTTGACCAAATCACTGACTCTGTTTAGTGGGAAGACAAAATCGGCCAAAAAACGCGACACGCTTTTTCATTTCACTAGATTTGTTTAGGAATTTGACAAAATCCCTAACCGCTACAGTAAGTTGATGAAACGAACTCAAAAAGTCGACTAGTTTTATCATTTCGCTAAACAAGTTTAGTGAAATGATAAAGTCTCAACTGGAAGATGGTATATGGTGATTTGATCGAATCTCTGAACTGGTTTAGTGAAATGACGAAAGGAAGTACCGAGTACAATATTTTACTTTACAGTTAAACGATTTTATCAAATCTCTGATTAGATAAAGTGGAACAGATATTAAATCAGAGATTTTAACAAATCTCTAAGGGATATGATCAAATCACGCAGGATGTTAAAATGGAGAATCCATATCATCATTTCCCTAGAAAAATTCAGTCATTTCACCAAATCACTAACTCTGTTCAGTGGAAAGACAAAATCGGCCGGTGCAGTATTTGTGAACATCCAGTGCATGCAACATGTGGAAGTACTGTTGGAGAGGAAGGTTTTGGCTTAGTTGTTAAATGCCAATTTTGTCAAAAAGAAAACAATATTAGAACTGAGAGGGAAAATGCAACAAAAATTTTTGAACATATACTAAAGAAAGATTGAAGATATGACTTGAAGATATAGACTAGATTACGTGAAATTGTTACATAAAATGTCAAAAGTAGGTATCAAAGTTGTTTATGCCATCAAAAACAAAACTTGTAAAAAAAAACAAGTCTCGCAACTCAGTTCTCCTACCGTAAAAAGTTGTGAGATCCATCTAATACCAAGTCGGTTAATTTATTCAGTCCCTACTTAAGGGACCTTCTGTCTTAAGTGTAATTAGCTAATCTAACAACATCTTATAGTGACCGTGAGCATGCACTGGATTTTCACAAATAACGCACCTTCCAGTTATGTCTTTCCACTAAACAGAGTCAGTGATTTGGTGAAATGACTAAATTTTTCTAGGAAAATGATGATATGGATTCTCCATCTTAACACCCTGCGTGATTTGATCATATCCCTTAGAGATTTGTTAAAATCTCTGATTTAATATCTGTTTCACTTTATCTTGTCAGAGATTTGATAAAATCGCTTAACTGTAAAGTAAAATATTGTATTCGGTACCTCCTTTCGTCATTTCACTAAACCAGTTCAGAGATTTAATCAAATCACCATATACCATCTTCCAGTTGAGACTTTATCATTTCACTAAACTTGTTTAGTGAAATGATAAAACTAGTCGACTTTTTGAGTTCGTTTCATCAACTTACTGTAGCGGTTAGGGATTTTGTCAAATTCCTAAACAAATCTAGTGAAATGAAAAAGCGTGTCGCATTTTTTGGCCGATTTTGTCTTCCCACTAAACAGAGTCAGTGATTTGGTGAAATTACTGAATTTTTCTAGGGAAATGATGATATGGAGTCTCCATTTTAACATCCTGCGTAATTTGATCATATCCCTTAGAGATTTGTTCAAATCTCTGTTTTAATCATTTCCCTTCGACATATATAAGGTGTAACAAACATTCTGGTGATCGTTTTAAGGGCGTAAATGGTATCGTATTCAAATTATAAAAACTTAAGGGAAAACAAATTTTCACGCAAAAAATGTTTATTTTTATGAAGGGTTTTTTTTTTCACATAAAGAGATACATTTAATCAATTTCACCTATCTGCCAAACTGCACAGCAGTTTGTTGGCAGAATACTTATTTTACCCTACACCATTGTACTATTAATTTAGGTACGTACTTATGTGGCTACGGGAATGTCTGCTTAGTGTCTGGTTAGCCGGCTGGGACGACAAAAACCCCGTACAAAAACTTTTTTTTTTCGCTCCAAAAAATGTTTTCTCCCACTTTTTCTTAGTCTAAATACGGTACCAATTAAGTCCTTAAACGGATCACCAATATTTTTGTGACATTTTCTACTCCTATATTTTCAACTTTAATAAACTAAACGTGTATAAAGATATTAACCCAGTTAACGATAAACAAAGAATAATGTTGTGTCACTACCCATAAAGGTTCGATGACTCTTGTTTCATTATTTATGTTACACAGCACGCTACCTACAATCGTTATTATGATATGTATCACGATATAATGTGGTTTGTAAAATAATTGAGTTCTAGCCTGGTCTTGATTTGTTATAAATTAATATAATTATTTTACGTATTTATTAAAGCTCACACATACTAACACAAATATGGATTGTTAAATCAGAAATAAAATATTATTCATTCATTTATTCAAAATTACTGATAGTGGTATTCATAAACGTCAGTCCAATTTAAAAACCTTAGATTAATTGTTTATTATATTCGTAATTTGGACACTTATATATTAAGAGACAATAGATTTATCGTTTCTTTCTTAATATCTAAAATTGAAAATGACTACGCCAATAGTGTTATGGACATTCAAACAAAGGACCAGTCCTAAATATCAATACTAAATGAGCATGCATTTAGGTACATTTCACAATTGAAAAAAAAATACATTAAGTTACCACACAAAATTTTCTGCCTGTTTATCTTTAATATCGATAATATACTTGATCATCGTCAGCCCATCCCTAGCGCTCCTTGGCGATCGCAAATATCCTAATGAAGGGTTGTAAATAAGGGCCCGGTTCGACCTCGATGTCAACAACAATGTTCTCTTTGACAGGGCCTAATATTACAAACGCTTAACGAGTTTGAGCGACAAGGATCGAAATAGTATTTTCACTTCTCATGCTCGTAAAGTTTGACTCTAAGTCGTGCGTGGACGACATAAAATCGCATTTTAAGCTCTAGGGCATAAAGTAAAATTTTTTTCTAAGACTAACAATGTGGCTCAACAGCCAAACATTTATTTAATAAATGAAATCAAATAAAATAGGAGTTGGTAATAGTTTAGAAATGCCCCGAAATGTTTTTATGACTTGGCAGAAAACAAGTATCTGTCTAAATTCACACGGTGAAAATTAAAAAAAAAAACATTAAAAAAATGATTGGTGGGAACCATGTTTGTTTTCATTGTAATATTTTTGTTACAACTTGAAATTGTTTTACGATTACCGATAAATAATTTCCTCGCAATTGAAGTGAAAATTAGAGTGTAACCCTCGTCCATAAAACCCGTTTTACACTCGGCTTTATATCAATCCTCGCTCGCAAGCTCGCTCGGATGGATAAACGCCTCGCGTAAAATAGTACGTTTTATGCACTTGTTGTACAATCTACTATTTTTCTACAAGCATTATAATTTGTCAATAGGATGACTGAGAGGTATATTCAAAAGGTATACTTTATAAAAGTTGTCTATTATTCCATAAGATGATTTCTAAAGGATGTTCTTAGGGATTTTCATACAAAATTACAACACTGCTCTTCTCCTCCCCGACCGCCGGCACAATCCACCAGGAGGTCGAGGTCACTAAATTTTATAGAATCAGCAGGTTGTAAGTCATTCGTCGAACTTAACCTTACCGGCTTGCCTATTTTAAGCACTCGTAGAAAAATGTGGTATACAATAGTGACATAATTAAGCTTTTCAATCTTGTACCTTACTTAGGCCACTCAGCAAGTGACATTTCATTAAGGAAAATAATAAAAGTCAAGATTAAGACCCGTGTTTTGTTAAAATAATGAAAAAAAAAATCTAATGTCAGAATCTTAACAGCCGAGATTAATATAAATATAAATATTATGGGACAATCTTACACAAACCGACCTAGTCCCACAGTAAGCTTAATAAGGCTTGTGTTGTGGGTATTAGACGACGGTATATATAATAGATAGATATAGGTAAATACATAGAAAACATCCATAACTCAGGTACAAATATCTGTGATAAACACACAAATAAATGCCCTTACCAGGATTCGAACCCGGGACTTCCTGCTTCGTAGGCAGGGTCACTACCGACTGGGCTAGGAGGCCGTTAAATACAATAGTACATTACTTACCAAGGACTGTAAAAGAAAGGAAGCCCGAAATCGCAGGTATTTGTAAATATGCGATAGAGGGCTTTCTTTTGTACAGCCCGTGGTGAGTACACAATTTTACGGCTCCACCTGGCCATAATGCGAATTTTACCGTACGCGTAGCGTGCGGTAAAACTCACATTATGGCCAGGTGTGACGTAAAATATAGTTATATATTTTCAATGTCTCAGTACATAAAGAGTGCCATAATTCCTTATTGACACAAAATGACTGACGTCTGACAGACACTCTCCTTTAAGTGTCCAAAACGGGGGCATCTGCAATGTCAATTTGAAGGTCATTGGCACTTAACACCACCTTAACGCTTTTCTTCATCCTCCAAGCGTTTGTCCCAGCTTTTTGCTCTTTTGAGCCTGGGGTCCGGTCCGCTCGGAAACCTAATCCCAGGAATCGGCGTACTAATTTTTACGAAAGCGACTGCCATCTGACCTTCCAACCCAGAGGGGAAACTAGGCCTTGTTGGGATTAGATCCGGTTTCCTCACGATGTTTAACTTCACTGAAAAGCGGCTGGTAAATATTAACGCATTCAGCGCCGAGAACCCGACCGTCGGTTTCTCTGTTCGTAGCTACTACGCGCTTCCTACGACGACTACGTGGCTACGGGCTACGAGCGTAGCACGTAGCACGAGGTGGCACTGAATGTGTTAAATGATATTTCGTACATAAGTTCCGAAATTCAGTGGTACGAGCCGGAGTTTGAACCCGAGACCTTCGGATTGAAAGTCTGACGTCTTACCGCCAAGCTATTTATCACCGCTCTAACGCTTTTCAATAAATGAATTCCTTTGGCAAAACAACGAATAACCTACTGCCTGCCGCTCAAAATAAAACCATGTATCTTTCATACATCCGCCAACCTAACAGAAAAAAATCCGGCCCTATTCAAGAATTCTGTTTCAGCCTAGTAAGCAACATTGAGCTCGAAAACACTACTCTATAGTTAACGGAATAAAGGCGAGTTTAGTCCAACACCTCACTGGCTAAGCAACTTATGTAAGTTGCAGCCTTGTCTTGACTTTATTGATAAAGGAATAAGAGCGAGTTTCGGTCGTGAACACGTCTTTGCTGATTGTATACGGCTGTGATATGCCATGCGAATTGAGATGAGCGTTCTTTTAGGGATCTGTGGCTGAATGACAAACCCTGTTACTAAGGGTTTAGGTAAACGTCAGGAACCGATCCGGTTGACTGATCCGGTTCCCCGGATTCCGGTTGAATGACTTGTTTGCATTCTAACCTGACGTCTGCCTGACGTTAAGTTTTGAAACCGTGCGGGTAGAAACGTGTGTGCTAGGCTTCGGTATTTAGTATGAGACATGCGCCTTCAGCAGTTTGATTCGGTAACCGTATGTGGCAACCTGATGTGGAAACCTAACGTTTGCTTAAAGCCTAAGCCTATCCGTCTGTCTGTCGCGCTGGCTCAACTGGGATATGTACCTAGGCAGTATTCTTTTACAGATTGTATATTTCTTTTTTTATAGTGTTAATTTTTTAAGATGTCGGAATCTTACTAAGGAGTTCTACCGACTATTCCGACATCTTAAAAAAATCGTACTTTGTAATGTAAATGTAATGTAATGTAATGTAAAAACTCTTTATTGTACAAAAACCAGTCAAAAACAATACAATAATAGGAAAACGTAAGTACAAAGGCGAACTTATCCCTTTAAGGGATCTCTTCCAGTTAACCTTTGAGTAGATGAGAGAAGAAGTGAAAAAAAAATATATAAATAATAATTCAGGGATGACATACCGACCTACAAAGAACGTAGATTTTGTATCTTTATAACGGTTAAACGTACAAAGTATAGAAAGTAAAAAATATACTTATAGATACTGAATATTCAACAAATATCAAAAATTGGTTAAAAATTAAACGGCCTTGAAAAAAAAGTGCAATGGTACGGAACCCTCGAGGAATGAACCCGACTCGCGCTTGGCCGCTTTTATTCGAAATCCTGTCGATAGCAATATATTTGAATGGAGGAGGTTAGGCTGAGTGTTATTTCGATGTCGTATACGTAAATCAGGTTATTCAAAACTTTTTCACAAATCGCAAACATATGTTATATTAGAGTTTCTAGCGAAAAACACGTAATAAATAATATCCATACTCGTACTAACATTATAAATGGGAAAGTGTGTGTTTGTTTGTTTGTCCGTCTTTCACGGCAAAACGGGGCGACGAATTGACGTGATTTTTTAAGTGGAGATCGTTGAAGGGATGGAGAGTGACATAGGCTACTTTTTGTCTCTTTCTAACCCCCCACTTCCCTAAAATGGGGGGTGGAAGTTTGTATAGAGCATTACGGGGGGCAAAGGGGAACCGTGTTACCCCGAATTTAACGCGAAGCCGCGGGCAAAAGCTAGTATGTATATATTTTGGACCCGGGTTATGTCCTTAAACTACGTCCGGACTTAGGTATGTCCTTAAACTACGCCAAAAAGAGAGGTATTATGGGCATTGCGAATGGCATCTCGCTAAGTGTGGTAGGGCACGTTCAGCGAATGTCATCTCGCTCAAATCTGGAGCAGAGCCCGACTGGGGAAGTACCTCCACCTTACAGAAAACCACAGCCAAATAACACTAGACCCTACTCATAGTGTTGTGTTCCTGCTGGTGAGTAAGGTTGCCAAAGAGCTCAAAGAGGACCCAGTGTGTTGACGATGAGGGACCTTCTTGTTCCTGTAGCCGTCAACACCGTGTATCCTCCTTTTTGTAAAGGGTCGGCAACGCGCATGTGTCTCCTTTGGAGTTGCAGGCGCCCATAGGTTACGGTAGCTGCTGACCATCAGGCGGGCCGTATGCTTGTTGCCACCGTAGTGGTATAAAAAAAAAATATATATCACTTCCAGAGTTGCAAACGTCAAAAGGCTATGGTATCCGCTTACTAACATCATTATCGTCTGTCACTGTGGTAGTAGGGTTTCTAGGTGATCGGATCACAGGGTGAAATGGATCAAGTCATAGACATACTAGCCATAGACCTGTCATGGTTATAATAATACCAAGATCGAACGGGATGGTCTTATTAAACTTTCAATAAGTATGACAGAGAAGGCGCTATTATCGTTCGTCCTTGTTATAGATTCACATAGTTTTTGACAGTGGAGGGATACAAACAAATGAAATTAGCGTTTTCTTTAAGAATGTATGTGATTACTACGAGAAAACCTGATACCTGAAAATAATGGTTATTTGTTCCGTTTAGTGCTGTAAGCAATAATTTTCGTGCAAATTACGACGATATAACCTTTCACAGGGGGAGGGGAAGACCTATACTCGTAGAGAGGTCCTTATAAATGAAAAAATAATAATAAATATATTATTAATTCAAATATCAAATGTTATCATTTAAATTTGAAATGATTTGTTTTATACTATTTTTTTTGACATCATTGAACTTATATAATTTGTATGCATGTGGAATTATATAATAACCTTAAACATGAAAGTACAATATTTCTCTTGTTGTATTGTGTAGTACATTGTATCCTACAATCCATTACACTTATAATCTTATTAGAACAGGTATTCTCATGAGAAATAATACGTAAAATTCTTGATCTGAGGTTACCCTCCACCGCGCTTATGAAGGGCAACAAAGAAACCGACTAAATTATGTAGGCTAGCTACGGTATGCTATCAGCCATCTTGAAATGCATCTCCAAATTAGACGCGTTGCGTGTATTCTGTTCTTAGGCGTACGCGTGTTTCAACTCTAGAGATTACTTGCTTTGAGGATAAAGTTAAGATTTTTTTGTCAAATAAGGTTGCGGGTAACCACAAACAACCAATCAGCGTCCCGCGTTATAATAAAAACCGGCCAAGTGCGTGTCGGACCACGCATAATGGAGGGTTCCGTAGCTTCAATGGAATAAGAACCAGACTAATTCCAAAAGGTCGTATCTGATGCCTATGGAAGAAATTTTTTGGAAGAACCTATAATGCTCAAAATAATTTTCCTAAAAAGTTTATCATAATGCGCATCTTCTAAATTTTTTTCATATTTTTTGGACTTACGGTTCAAAAGTTTTAAGGGGGGGGACGCTATTTTTCCGACTTTCGAAGCGATTATTTCCGAAAATATTTACATTATCAAAAAATTATTGTAATAAACCCCTATTCCTTTTTCAATACCTATCCAAAAATATGTCACACATTAGGGTTGAAATGAAAAAAAAATCACTCCCCACTTTACGTATAGGGGAGCTACCCTAATAAAATAAAAAATTCCACTTTTTATTTTACCACTTTATCGGCGTGATTGATATACATATTAATACCAAATTTCAGCTTTCTAGTGCTAACGGTCACTGAGATTATCCGCGGACGGACGGACGGACGGACGGACATGGCGAAACTATAAGGGTTCCTAGTTGACTATGGAACCCTAAAAAAGGGTAACTAGATCTGTCCGCTGCGCCAGCGTCTAAATGTTAGTTACCTTTTTACCAAAATAATGACAGTTATTAAAATATTTTAATGAGGAAAATAGTTTTTTTATAGAATCAATCAAATGAAAATAATACGAAAAATCGATTTTAATCAAAATTTTCATATCTAATCGTGAAAAAATTATTCAATTTCTTGAAAAATTTTACTCCCTAGGACAAAAAAGTATCCCCCGCTTCATAAATAAACAATCACTAACTCCCAGAGCATCAAATATGAAAACATACAAGTGTACGTGTAACTTAAATGTCAGTTGAGTAAATAAAAAAGAAGTAAAGCTCTTTTTTCCTTTCGCTGTATTTTTCACCTTCTATTTACCGTATATTGCATGTCGGGCCTAAGGAAAATCGTGCACCTAAGATAACACCAGACAGACAGACAGCAGACAGCTTGACAGTTAGTGTTTGGGTTGGGTACAAAAACAAAGAAACTCTGATTTATAACTTCAGGCCAAAAATAACCTCATGTATTCACTTTTTCAGTATTTTTAAACCTATGATTTATAGAAAAAAATCCTTTATTGAGTTAAATACTAGCCAAAAGGGTGTAAGTTAGACATTGATTTATACAAAAAGGTAGTATGGTACCAGGCTCGATTCTGTGCCATCAAATATAAGTTCCGGCACCTATATTGAATTAGTCGTGTGGCAAAGTCTCCCAGTCACACTTTGTGCAATGCGCAAAATATGGAGGTCTCCCTTGCATACCCGTGTTAACTATATACCTAGGTTCATCTCTTTTGCCCATGATGCACATACATTATAGCGGTGTGTAGCATTTTACAAGTGTGTAGGTGCAGGACCACATTTCAGTTTTGTTTACTATGAACGTCACTCATCTTCCTTTTTGTTTATGTCTATGAAGTTAGGTAGGTTTTTGGCCTTAAATTGTAAATCAGAGATTTAGAGTATAAACATACAATTCATTAAGTACAGAAATATTCTCAAAATAATCTTTTTCATTTCTTATGCCCTGAAAGTGAATGTCAGAAAATAATTTATTCTCGCCCTATGACATTTCAATGGCAATATTTAAACGCATAAATTTAAATGTCTTCATTGCTTATGCTGTTTCATTATTATACAATTTATGCCATTTAATAATATGCACATTTGCAATGTGTAGGTATTATGCGTTTTCATATGAGGACATTGAATGTTATGCCAATTTCAATATGTTGTGACTGCGAGTTGTCATATACAGGGTGGAATAAAAATGCTGGGGATCCGTTTAAGGCAGGGATTGAATACCGGTATTATTTTCATACAAATTAACCGGTATTAAATTTCGGTATATTGGTAGTTAATGAATATTTTACAACATTTTTCAAATAATCTAATAATTTATTACTTTTACCTAATTTACATTTCAGAATGTCACGTAAACATTGCAAAAGTCGGGCGCTATTATGATTTTTAGTAATACCGGTAACAATCCCTGGTTTAAGGGTATAATTGGTATCGTTTTCTAATTATGAAAAAAAAAATCTACAAAAAAAAATTGGTTTTATATGGAGAGTTTTTCAGCTGAGACGACGTGTCCCATAAAAAAAAAATTTTTTTTCGCGCCCAAAAAATGTTTCTTCTACTTTTTCTTGCTCGCAATACGATAACAATTCTGCCCTTAAACGGATCCCCAGTATTTTAGTTACACCCTGTATGCTCCATGTTTAGTTGAGGCACGTTGAGATGATCTACCTTTAGACTAAGAGCTGGCCACGTCAGATATGACACAATAATGAGAGCAACAAAACCTGTCTGGTTACATTGCTATTCTATCCTTATTGCTAGATCTTGGGATCTGGCAGCTTTAGATGGGTGGAGGTTCTGACCTGAGAGTGACAGACTAGCAAAATTTTTGAATTGAAAAATAGTAATATCAAAATAGGTACAAACTGCCGAAGTTGTCTCAGATATAAAGGACAGAACCTATAATTTAACATTAAAACAAAATACATTGCAGATTATTACGGAAAAAAAAACAGTATGCGACAAACTATTAATTACATTATACGTCGTTTGGCACTACTTTCCCCCAACAGAAACTTTTGGCAATGATATAATATAACTGTTTATATAATTTCTCATAATATTGCATCACACCCAGAACTCTACGATTTGTTTTCTTGAAGTGGTTTACATTCTTTGACCTCCATCACTTTACACCTGCCAGATGTCCATATCTAGAAATAAATACAGTATAGCAAACTGACTAGAGGGGTTTCGTTGCTCTCATTATTGTGTAATATCTGACGTGACTAGCTCTCCGTCTACTATAATATGTAAATAGGTGATTTATTACTTTGAGTAGATAATAAATTGTTTTGTTTTTAGAAAATAACCTGATTCTTTGTTTCCCTTGACACCGGAACAGTTATCTGCAACAAAATAAATAAATATTAGTAAACATAATTTTATGGCAAAATACATTTTGTTAAAATAAGTGTTAATTATTAATAATATTTTAGCAGTACATTTTCAAAACGCCTTACTTAAATAATGATTATTTTTTTAATACTACAACGGTGGCAAATAAGATCACGGTCCATGGTAAGCAGCTACCGTAACCTATAGAAGCCTGCAACTCCAGAGGTGTCACATGCGCGTTGCCGACCCTTTAGAACCGAGGATTCACCGTGTAGACGGCTAAAAAGACAAGAGGGTACCCCGTCGTCAACAGACTGTATTCTTAAAAAAAAGGTACATTTTTGTTAATTTTTTTGTTGTTTTGTGAAATTTTTCCCCACTAGAATCTAAGATATATAGGCAAAAGTTACTTAAGGCACTCTAAACTATATATTAACCAAAGTCGTGTCGGTTACACCATTTATAACTCATGAACGGCTGAACCAATTTTAAAGATGTTTGATTGTCTTGAATAGCAGAATAACTGTTAAAATATTGAGAAATAATTAAAAAATGTTGGCGGTACGAAGTTCGCCGGGTCAGCTAGTATATATAGTATAAATATTTTCAAACAAAAAAGAACCGACTTCACTTAGCATCCACCTTTCCAAAAGCAAATGCTCGAGCTGCTGTACAAAATACTCAAATCACTATAGGTGTGCCTATAATAGTTGAAGAGTTCCCTCTATTACTCCAGGATCCCATCATCAGGTCCTAACCTAGTTACAATGGGACCAACTGTGAAGTTTACTCTTTCAAACAAAAAATAATTTTCCAAATCGGTCCAGCCGTCTTCGAATAATCGGTGAACATATGCATTATGTAAAAAATAAAAAAAAAAACAACAAAGATCCCGACGAATTGATAACCTCCTCCTTCGAAATCTTGAAGTCTGTTGAAAATGCTCATAATAATTGCAATAAAATTAGCTCCATTTAGTTTCCAGAGGCCAAATATTTCAGTAGTTCTAGAGATTACATTTGTCCTAAGTTAAACTTTCTTTTTCTATTTCTATATTTTAAATGTGAATAATTGAACTTAATTCGATACAGACGAGTGTTTAAAACATTAAACAAAATATAATTAAGAATGATGGAATAAATAAATAACCATCTTGCACTACTGAGCTATTTTATTTAAATTTGTCTGAATTTTTTTTAATTGGTAATGTTTTTTTTTATCTTTATTTTATTTTATTTATTAAAGTACATCCACATCATATATATTAAAACTTATACTAATATTATACTAAATGGTAATAACAACTGATATATACGACAATTATGGAGTACATAACACTGGCTACATTAAATTGCAGTGAGATCAACTATAATTAATAATAAGTATATCTAAGTATTAACCTAAAATTATAAATCCTAAATTTATCGTAATAATGAGGACAAAAAGAGTGTCCCAAAATTTCCATACATTTTTCGTTACTTCCATTTCGAAACCGCCATAAGGATTTTTAAAATGAAAATTCCAAATGAATAAAAAGTTGTGTAGATAACACTTTTTTATACCACGACGGTGGCAAACAAGAGGGTCCCTCATCGTCAACACGCTGGGTCCTCTGCGCTCTTTGGCAACCCTACTCACCAGCAGGAACACAACACTATGAGTAGGGTCTAGTGCTATTTGGCTGTAGTTTTCTGTAAGGTGGAGGTACTTCCCCAGTCGGGCTTTGCTCCAGATTTGAGCGAGATGACATTTGCTGTGCCCTACCACACATAGCGAGATGACATTCGCAGTACCCATACCTTTTTTTGGACGTAGTTTAAGGACATACCCGTATAACTTTAAATAAAATGGCCCACCTAATTTCTCACTCAAAACATCCCAAGCAGGAACCCTAGTATAACATAATAATTACTAAACACCATACGATCCGCTAGAGTCGTTCAAATTTACGACTACCCCCATCCCCTTCGCACCCATTCATCCTTATACATTTCGATTATGTTACCGTCTCCCTCTGTTCGCGCTTGCGTGGTTGCCAGCTCTTTGTCTGAAGTGTATATATATATATGAGTGTAGGTGTATATGAATGTATGGTTTACATTTTTGGTAGGTAGTGATCTTTTGAAGCTGTTGAGTTTAGGATTTTGGGGCGGTATTCGACTTTTGTGAATGGGTGTTTGTGATATGCCTTGTGAGTTAGTTTTGTGTGTAATGTATAGTTCTATTTGTAGTAAAAAATCTAAAAATATAACCATGCATTAGAATCAAAACTTACTTACAATTTTTTTAGTTAAAACAAGCGCAGGTGGCCTGTCGGTGAGACGTCGGACTTCCAATCCGAAGGTCGCGGGTTCAAACCCCGGCTAGTACCAATGAGTTTTTCGGAACTAATGTACAAAATATCATTTGATATTTACCAGTCGCTTTTCGGTGAAGGAAAACATCGTGAGGAAACCGGATCTAATCCCAACAATGCCTACTTTCGCCTCTGGGTTGAAAGGTCAGATTACGCCAATTCCTGGGATTAGGTTGCCGAGCGGACCCCGGGCTAAATAGAGCAAAATGCTGGGACAAACGCTAGGAGGAACAAGAGTTTTATTTTTAAATAATTTGTTAGATTATTGCTAGTGCATGTTTTGGAGTTAAAGTCTGGCCAGCCAACGAACGCAGTAGCAATGTACAGCGAACAAAAGTATGACAACACTAAGAATCAGTGAAAAAAGCAGCAATGATCATCAAATTTTATGTTTTTAATTTTAGGTGGTATTTCCGCCCCTTTCATTAGGTGACATTTACGGTGTGTAAAAAGGAGACGGATATATTTCGTCTGATCTGTCATCAACTGCAACAGATAATCTGGTTGAGGCTATTGACATATGGCTTAAAAATGAATTGAAATTTAATTGGGAACGTTGCAGGAGTTCTATCTCACTCGCGCTTAAGATGAGAGAGTGAAATGCACTAGAAACAAATTCAATGTGAATTGAAATGTTCGTCATGAAATACGGTGTCTCATCAAAAGGGTTGCCACATGTACGTATTTTGAATTTGCCGCGCGTTTCTACTGACAGAAATGGTTTGCCAGACTATATAAAGATTTTGATAGACAAGGGAAATATTTTTTCTAACATTTACCAAATGTTGTTTTTTTTTAACTATTCCAGACGTATAACGATTGTATAACGATTTATCGACCACATTCATGTCAAATGAATTTCAACCTTATAGTCCTGATTTTAGGTTAAAATTATGTTAGAACATCGCAAAATTTAACGTGTCTTTAAATGAATTACTAAAACGAAATAATTTTGAAGATATTTGGGACTTTTGGATTACTGTGGCTTTGAAAAACTAAGTTCATAAGTACCTTATTTCATTTAATTCGATTCAGCGGTTTATGCATGTAGATGTGAAGAGGTATCAAACAGACAGAGATTTAATCGTCCTCCTAACCCAGTCGGTAGTGACCCTGCCTACGAAGCAGGAGGTCCCAGGTTCGAAGGGTAAGGGCATTTATTTCTGTGATAAACATCACAGATATTTGTTCCTGAGTTATGGATGTTTTTATGGATGTTGTTATATGTAAGTATTTATCTATATCTATATATTATATATATATCTTCGCCTAGTACCCATAACACAAGCCGTTTTAGAGCTTACCGTGTGCCTAGGTCGATGTGTGTAAGATTTTCCCATAATAATTATTTAATCAATTTTCGATGACAATAAAGTTTTGTATGTTACCGTACCTTAACTAATTGTAAGAATAGAAAGGTATCCCGGCCGACAGTCCTAAATATATATTTACATAATGGTCCTTTATATGAAGCCAGCGATAAAGAAAATACACCTGAAATTCACGATTACGTACTTACGACTTTGGCTTTCTACGTTTGTAAGGAATTGTATTGATTAATGACTTTAAGAATGATTTCTGTTATTACTATGTTCTTCCCAGGAACTCAAACTATCCTATGCCTAGTGCCGTTTTCTAATTTTAAAATACATTAAGAACACAATCTATTTCAAACATAACTTAAATACATAACAAATAGTCAAGCAATATTGAAGTTGGAGCTGCAACTGAATCATTTTCAAGAAAATTCTGGTGCCGTTTTCTAATTTTATGAACACATACATTAAAAACACAATATATCTCAGACATAATTCCAACATACAACATATAATGAACCAATATTCAAGTTGTATTGGAGTTGCATTGAAATAATTTTCAAGCAAATTCTGGTATTTCTGATTCAGACGTTTAGGCGCTAAGTTATATTGCGTTTTTACTTAATGCATATGGAGTTGTATTGAAGTCGGATCGTGTCTCAACGTGTTCTAAAGTTAAAATACGGTCTCCACATATTTTATCTAAATCAGTTCATCAGTTTAACACTACCCGTGGGTCATATTCTATTTATTATTATTTCGTGGGTTTTTTTTTTTTTTTTTTTAATATTCTATATTTAAAACACGTTTAGACACGATCAAACAACAATACAACTCCAATGTATTGACTAGGCTAACAGCTAGAGTCTAAACGTCAGAATCAGAAATATCAGACTTTGCTTGGAAATTATTGCAATACAACAATATTGGTTGATTATTTTTTGTGTGTTGCAGGTTATTTTTCAGATAGTTTGTGTTTTTAATGTATCTTTTGTGTATTTTAAAATCAGAATACGGCACCGTGTCGTATCTAAAACTGTTTTAAAATTAGAATACTGCTTTTAATAATTTCATCTAAATTGGTTCAGGAGTTTAACACTCGCCGTGCCGCAGTTTGATACGCGCAAAACTCGTAGCTGATTTCAGCGTTTTCAGCTACGATCAACTACCGGGTTGCGGGTTGTACCGCCTAGCGGGTTGCCTAGGGGACCGTACACACCGTACGCCTACATTATTCAGATGGAGCTTCACACTTGGGGCCGTATTATAACTTTATAACACATTTACACGATTTAACTTCAATACACTACTACAATATACTTCTCGGGTCAGAGGTGTAGGGTTAGAACCGGTGGTAGTTTTTTTTTCTCTGGCGTTCATGTGCATTGTAATGTGCCTAAATTGAAGAATAAATATCTTTTATCTTTTTTATCTTTTTACAACTCCAATTCATTAACTACGCAATTCAGCTAACGCCTAAACGTCTGAATCAGAAATATTAGAATTTACTTGAGAATTATTCAGATGCAACTCCAATACAACTTCAATATTGGTTGATTATTTGTTGAGTGTTGGAGTTATGTTTGAGATATATTGTGTTTTTATTGTATTATTGATGTATTTTAAAACTAGAATACGGCATTTGGAGCCTCAAAAAGTTCTTATTCTGTGCTCCTCTATTAAATAAATACTCTCTGCTACTACTGCTACACTATACATTAAGGGATGGGTCTCATCTCAATTTACATTTTATAAATAAGGGTCACGACCTGACGACCCGAAGTCCGCATTCAATCTTTAGAGCACAATTAGAACAAAATGGCGTAGTTGCCGACGCATTCTTTGTCACTTAACCATTTGACCTTTTAGTTTTATATCATGACTAGCTTCTGTCCCTTTCCATGGTTTAGTGGAGCCTGAGGTTCATTGGGTATAACCCCAAGAATGAAACTAGTTTTTACTAATGCGATTAAGAGCTCAAAGAGGATCCAGTGTGTTGAAGATGAGGGAGCCCCTTGTTCCTTTAGCCGTCAACACAGTGAATCCTCCTTTTTGTAGAGGGTCGGCAACGCGCGTGTCATCTCTGGAATTGCAGGCGTCCGTAGGCTACGGTAGCTGCTTACCAGACGGCAGGCCGTATGCTTGTTTGCCACCGTCGTGGTAGTAATAAAAAAAACATGACAATCATAGAGGTAAAAGTTAAGCCTAGAATTATTCTCGGTTTCCTCAAGTCAAATGATTTCCGTTAATAGGTTCCAAGAACCTCGACCGAGAATTGAACCTGCGTTCTTCGGATTAAAAGTAGCTCGTCTGACGATTTAAAACACCCCAACATAGGGTTAGGGTATATATGTCCCTACAATATTTTGTCAAACCCTAACGTAGAATAACAATTTCGATTTTTACACAAAATAATCTTCAATATTAACTATTATGATAAAATATTCACATGCAGTAAAAGAATCATTAATATTTAAGGGTATCAGACGGTTATTTACATGATTTATTTGGCTAATGTGTTAAAATATGGTTTTAAAAACATCGATCGGAATATCATATTTACCTGTGAAACGAGTGATTACCTAGGTTTTTCCTTTGAGTAGTTGTGCAACCCAGGACGCAACACGACACCATTCTTTTTTTTTTCATTATAAGTGATTTGAAACACCGGATTAATTATATTTTTCACGATTAAATATTAGCTCGACGCGGGTGTTTGAGTGTAAAGAGGGACGTCAAAAGTTGTCGTACTCTTTCGCACTCGCGGAATGTTCATATACGTGTTGGTTTCTCTTTTACGCACTTCATTTGTCTTTAGCGTAAGCGCCATTTTAGGTCTGTGGTACAGAATGTATGTAAAATTTTGTCTCAAAACTGACAAAACACGTGGGGACACTTTTTAATCATTTAACCCTTTAACGGGCAACACTGAAATAAATCCTCAATTCAAGCCTTATCGCCAATCTATCCTAAAAATTCTGTACAAGAAAAATATACAAAAAGATGATGTTACAGGTGGTCTTTTTTGAGACCGTTGCCCTATAACCCTTTAACGGGCAACACTAAAAAAATCCTCAATTCATGCCTCATCGCCAATCTATAGCCCTAAAAGTTTTGTACAAGAAAAAACTATAAAAATGATGTTACAGTGTGGTCTTTTTCGAGACCGTTGCCCTATATATATAGGGCAACGGTCTCAAATCTCTATATAAAGGGTTAAATCGATATTCCTTGTAATTTTGAGAAGAATCAACCAAATTTTATCCAAAAAATGACTGAAAATCTCCATTTTTACGCACCTACTATTGCTTCTTCCGCTTCGCTGACATAGCAATAAATATCCATCTGGGCTTACGGGAGATTTATAAGCAGCAAAAATGAAGGTTTTATTATGTAACTCAAAAGAATCGGTCGAATAAGAGACAGTGAAATTTAAACAGAATATATTACTAGCTCTGTGAACTGGCAGAGCTCGTGATCCCTATTTAAATATAATAATATTAAGTATATTGTAACTCTGAGCCGTATTTTTACTTTAAAACACGTTAAGACACGATCCAACTCCAATACAACTCCAATGAATTACTACGCAACACAGAAAATAATTATGATTATTTGTTGCGTGTTGGAGGGACAGATTGTGTTTTTTTAATGTTTGTATTATTTATGTATATTAAAGTTAATGGCACATGAACAATGGCACAAGAATATAGCACAAGGAAAAACAGAATAAATTAGTGGCTCTGCGCTAGGGCTCGTGATCTCTACTTAAATGTACTTATTAATATATTAAAGAAACTAAAATTATAAGCTGCGCCTAATATAATAAAATAATTGTAGACAAAAAATGTAGTATTAAAAAAAACTGAGGTAAAAATTTTTAGGGTGCATTATCAAGATAAGAGTTAGGTTATAAGGGATCTTATCAGTGATTAGAAAACAATATTGAAAACAAATGTATTATGAGATTTATTTTAAGACTCATGTTATGGTCTTATCAAGTTTTTTTAAGACTAGAACACAGCGTAAAGTATTTGTTCGCTGAAAACGTTGATCGTTTCATATGGAAGCCAATTCGAAAAATATTACAACGAACAATCGTTTTTACCTCCAAATTTAACCCCTGAGGGTGTAAAAAAGGTTTCAAGTTTGAACCCCGTTTCAACCCATATCGTATAAAACTAGACTGATAAAAACCGCTTTTAAAAATCCAATACCCGTAACGTTAAATATATCGCTTAAGGATATAATATATGTCATTATTATGCCGAAAACGATAACTTGCGAACCAAGGGTCGATAATAAATTACCCCCCATAAAAATATTTAAATTTTTATGGCAACTTTTTATTGGAGTACCGATTAATATATATATATATATATATTTAAAAATAAGGTTACATTTTAACTGTATTGGTAAACATACTTATCTATTAATAAATAAAATTACAAACTACTATTAAACTAAAACTTAAAATACTTATAAACAAAATAATTTACTCTAATATAAAACTAAATTAAAACTAAGGCCTCTAAATAAGGCCCCCTTCGGCATGGTACCGAAGATGCTGGCTGCATTTCCTCGCTGGATGGCAAGACTAATTCGTTGACCCAGATAGCTGCCAGCTCTTCGGTATCCTGTGGCATCTCTGACTTATGATCCTATGTTCCCTAGATGGGGCAGAGGGCGTCCACAGTGCTCCGCCATCCCGTTCGGTCTTGAGCTTCGCGCTTCATTTCGCTCCACGTTTTGCCAATGGTCGCCGCCTCTGCGATGATCGTCCGCCGCCAGGATTGCTTAGGGCGGCCACGTTTCCGCTTTCCTTGGGGATTCCAGTCTAGGGCTTGCCTCGGGATGTGATCGGGGTCCCTTCGGAGCGTGTGGCCGATCCAGTTCCACTTGCGGCGTTTGATCTGCTGGTCGATCGGAGTCTCACCGCAGGCATCTCTGAGTCTCTTCGAAAGGTCTTTGAAGAGACTCAGAGTGCCAGACCCCACAGACCAAGGGTCTTGACGCCGAATGGGAAAAAATATATTAGACGCCATCTATGAAGTAAACACAAATACGAGTAAGGCCATATTATAGAATTAAATATAGTCAAGGACAACGAAGATGATTCATTTCATAAATTGTTGTGTTGCTAACCAAATGGAATTTATACCTGAACATTATTGAATTGAAATTGAATTGATAATGCAATAACCCGATAACCCGACAACAAGGACACCCGACAACCCAATGATATTGTGACCCGTTTTAACGCAGACAAAATCGTCCTGCCCGTGATTTAGAACTCGAGTCCCAAAGTTTTGCTAGTTTTTTAGAAGCTGACAACCTTGAAATTGATTTAAACAGTTTTTTTTTGCAATACCTGTTTGTTTTGGAAAAAAATATGTAAATGTAAATGTTCATTAACTGAAACACTTTTCTGTATTTTATACTCGATTGGACGAGTTCAGCTCTATAGAAAATAAGGGCGCAGTTTAAGTCGTAAAATTAGCTTTAAACAGTTTTATGTCTTTAATTTCTTGACAACATCTGTAATTAAGAACGAAATTTCAACACTTTCATTATTTTAAATATTATACGATTTATGCGTAGTTTTATTTTTTTATTTTTCTGAATTTGCGATGAGCTCCCATTCTAATCATTGCACAGTGTTTCTCTTTCACTTCCATTCAAAGAGAGGGACTAAATTTTATTGTCTACAGCCTCTAAATACTATTACTATGGCTCATGCACAAAACGAGAAGCCACCTCCGGTTTCCTGAACAATTTTGACACGCAGCCACTGGACATTTTGTTTATTTTTGTTTTATCATGTTTGTTTTGTTACTTTTTATGTACAATAAAGTGTTTACATACATACATACATTAGTGAATATACAGAATGAAACAAAAACACTGGTAATCCGTTTAAGGGCATAATTGGTATCGTATTTATTTTATTTCATTTATTGTTCAGAACACAAACAGTCATACACAAAAATACAGATATGATTTACAAAATTATATAAAAATAGACCTGGAGGTTCATTAATGTGATACAATAAAATTTTTTACAAAAGCGAATGCGAGAAGGAAAACAAATAAAAATACTACCTACATATTTTTTATCCTTAACAATTTGGATCTCGCATGTTCTTTTAATTATGTTCTTTTATGTATCGTATTACGAATTCTTATTAGTTCTTTCTTAAAAGTAGGACAAAAAAACAACGGGGTGCCCTCCGGGAGTGCCGGCAGAAGTGAAAACTTTGATATTTTGGAATGGTTAGGAAATAAATTTGCACGAATTGTATGTTATTCAATCAAATACAAACACTGAAAACATTGAAAAAATAATCAACCCAGCCGGACTTGAACCTGGCATCGATACGCCTTACCGGGGCTCGATCGCTTTACCAATTAAGCTATGGGTTCAGTTACTGAGTTGACGAAATTCTCAATGCCTTCAATCATCTTTTTGCATTTATTTTTACATCGAATTGCTTTAATTATGAGTATAAAAGTACTATAATTTATGTGGTAAAATACAATATTCATTTATTGCGCTATCGTACACAAACATGACAATTTATACTAATTAATTAAAAATTTAACACTTCAGAACTATTACAATTATTTATTCAGCCATTTTACTCGGAAACTGCTAAACGTATCTTAATAAAATTTGAACATTAGTTGTAGTTTGTATGCCATACTTAGTATTGTAATAAAATTGCTGAAAAAATATTTAAGTCCATGTACTTATGCATGTAACTAATTGCCAAAAACATTTTTTTTACCAAAAATCAACATGTTGCACATCAATCGATAGGTCTTCAGAAATAACATTGAGCTTTTTTAAACATATTTTATAATGAAGTAAATATTTTCAGAAATAATCATTCCGTCTAAATCATTGTATAGGGGGGGGGGGGCTGTAACTTATGAATTAAATCATGCTCGAGTTATCTCCTAAAACTGTCTTCCAGAGGCAGATACAACCTTTTGATTATTTTTCCTTAATCTGTTGAAGGTACGGAAGCCGCCATTATGCGTGGTCCGACACGCACTTGGCCGCAACGCGGTTGACGAACCAGCCACGGCCTTACTGTCCAATTAGCGAGTACTGCGTATCATTTCGCGATATACTGTACAGCTGAATGCTGTACAGTTGCGTTTTGGTTTGCTACACTAATGCTTCGGTGTGGTTAAGTGCCTTAGGTTCTACAATAGCATAAATAAATGCTTAATGCTGTTTATGAGCATGACTATTAGCCATTTTAATGCCACGTAAATCCGGTATACAGCTTTCAGCTGTTTTTAGTGCTTTAGGTTCTACAATAACATTTTATGATGCTTTACGCTGTATAACGGTTGTATAATGGCATATGTAAATGCTTTTGTTTAGCCATTAGTTTTAGTGCAGCGAACAACATGCAACTGTACAGCTGAATGCTGTACAGTTGCGTTTTGGTTTGCTACACTAATGCTTCGGTTTGGTTTAGTGCCTTAGGTTCTACAATATCATAAATAAATGCTTAATGCTGTTTAAGAGCATGAATATTAGCCATTATAATGCCACGCAAATTCGCTATACAGCTTTCAGCTATTTTTAATGCCTTAGGGTGTACAATAGCATTTATAAGGAGGTAATGCGTTCCTAATGCAGTATAATAGCAATAATATACACCATTATAAAGCCAAGTAATTCATTATAAGGGGCTGTTCATAAATTACGTCATTTCTAATGGGGGGGGGGGGGTCTGGACATCGAATGATGGTAGCATGACGTAGGAGGGGCGGGCGGTCATTCCGAAGATCACATCATCAATGTGTAAAAAAAGGAATGAAAGTCGTGTTTCTATAAATTTTTTATGCTATAAAATATTGTGTACTAAATAGTTTTTTATTTTACAATTAAGCTTAAAACGCATTTTTTTAATGACGTCACTTTATTTGGCAGGGGGAGGGTTGGATGATTTTAGGGGGGGGGGGGGTAAAATCATCAAAAATTGATGACGTAATTTATGAACAGCCCCTGTACCGCTTTTAGCGGTTTTAGTGCCTTAGGTTCTACAATAGCATAAATAAATGCTTAATGTTGTTTAATAGCATAATTATTCACGTGTAATGCTGTAGGCATAAATAAGGCATTTTTTAAGGGTCACTGAGCTGCTATTGGACTAAGAGCTAGCCACGTCAGATATGACACAATAATGAGAGCAACAAAACCCGTCTGGTTAGATTGCTATACTATTCTTGTTGCTAGATCCTGGCATCTGGCAGCTTTTAGTGGTTGGAGGTCACAGTGACAGACTAGCAAAATGTTTTAATTGGAAAATAGTAATACCAAACTAGGTAAAAATTGCCGAAGTTGTCTCAGTTATAAAGGACAGGGCCTATATTTTAAGGGGCTCCCTGGCGCCAACGACCTTAGAGCTGATTCCCTTAGTTTTCTAATGATTTATATAGCTTATCATATTATCAGTAACGGCTTTAAACAATATAGTATCCTATATTTACTGCAATATTCATTGTCTTCGAGATATTTGACATCAAAGTCGAACCGGTTTAGGCTAAAAAAGTGGTTTTATGGTCATAAATTTTGTTTTAATTAGTTAAAAATTATAATCTCTCTACAGTTTTTAGAGACATCAAAGAGGAACCCTAATATGTAGATAACGTATATGTAAGATTCTTTACACCATTCGAATATCGATAAAAGTGTTTTTTAGACCATATTTTAAAAATATCATAAAAAAATAACGGCTCATTTATTTCAAGATCCGGCTCTACAGAATGGAGATAAAAGATTCAAAAACCGATAGTCGTTTGCCTTATAATTCTATCTATAGTGAATATGTTGGAATATCGACTCAAAACTGGTCAAAAATCGATAAAAAAAAACGTTAGACCAAAAAATATTGTGTATTATTACCATACATCGGGGTTTTCGGTGCGGGAATGTTTGACATTAGCCAAAGAGTAGGCATTAACTTAAAAAACAGAATGTACTCTAGCACGTTTCTACCTAATGAATAATTGATCGAAAAAATCATACGTATATACAATTTATATGTAATAGCTGACTATTATGTATATATATTGTAGGTACATATATACCTATGATTTTTTCAAGTATTTTTTTATTAATTCATGTAATGACTGATCATTGTCAACCTCTTCAGTTAATCAAATAGTTCATAAATATCGGACGTCAAGATTAATATTTGACACTTATATACCGTGTCTTTGTCTTAGGTAGATCTAGTTAATAAATTTCGGATATACAATTGCATTTTTAAAATACTAAGTATATAATAGTCAATACAAACATGCCTCTAAGAAAAAAAGCTTGTATCATAGTGTGTAAGCTATTCACAGAGAGGCAGTTATTCATTAGGCATAATATGATATTTTCTCAGACTAACTCTCAACCTATCTGTTTATCTCTACTCTTTCTCAAATCGTTCCCGCACCGAAAACCCCGATGTATGATTATTACGGAAACAAAAACAGTAGGCGACAAACTATGAACTATATTTTATTATACATCGTTTGGCACTACTTTCTCACAACATAAACTTTTGTATAATTTCTCTTAATATTGTATAGTATTTGTATAGTTTCTCGTAATATTGCATCAAACCCAGATTTCTAGGATTTATTTTCTTGAAATGGTTTGCATTCTTTGACCTCCACCACTTTAAAGCTGCCAGATGTCCAGATCTAGAAATAAGCATAGTATATCAAACTGACTAGAGGGGTTTGGTTGCTCTCATTATTGTGTCATATCCGACGTGGCTAGCTCTCCGTCTATATAGACCAACGCCATTTTGTAAATAATTTATAACCTAAAAATAAAATCATGCGGACCTATTTATACAAGGAAAATACCTATATAATAATGAAATTACTTAATTTAAGACTGCTCAAGCAACACTATTATGTTAATAATGCAAAACTCGTTCTAGACGAGGATTACACAATTGTTTTGTTTATTTGACGCATATCTTTTTATAATATTTTATAGCAAAACCACAATAAATCAAAGGCGCGTGAAAATTTTCAATGAAACTTATATACACATTTACAGTAAACTACATTGCGCAGTAATATTTGAAGGATATAATAACGTAAAAGAATCAAAAACTTTTATAAATTTTGTTAGGATGCAAACTAATATGACGTGTCACTCATTCAGTTTTTTGTACCGTCTTCGTCCATTTTATATTGCGAGACAAAGTAGTTAAATCACAACGTTCATTGTATTATAACATTTGTTCCGTCGGGGTTAGAGACGTTTTTGCATTGACGCAAGGTTTATTTTACTACACTCTTATGCTAGTATAATGCTTTTGTATTGCGATTGGCAAGTTAATCGAGAGTACTTATGCTTCTTTACTGCGATTAGCAAGTTTTTTGGCCGTATTAATGCTTCTTTAATGCAGTTGGCAACTTAATAGAGCGTACTAATGATTCTTTAATGCGATTGGCACTTTCCATGACAACGATAATGCTAATAGCGCAGACATATTGCGCCTGTAATGCTATTAAATGACCTGTATAGGATCTCAAGCTGGGTAATTCGTGCCCATTTAAGACCTATATCAGCACTATAAACGTTTATAATGCTACTATAAAACGAACTGAAAATGCTAAAAGCATACAGATATGCTGTAAGACGGCCGTTATACTGCTTTGATGTGCTACTTGGGTTGTTACGGATCTAGAGGTTTCTCATTTTAATGCAATAATGGTTTGTCAAAAGAGACGTGTATGGTAAGCGACGGTTATATTGCACTACACAGAAACGGCGAATGATCCGTGTGGTCCTAGTACTTTAATTTCCATCGCCTACCTCGCGCACGACTCAAAAAAACCAATGTAATGGTGTGACCTCCGATTGTGCATAGTTATAATGGTAAAAAAGATTTACTTATCCTGAACGAATTGTAAGTCTCGGAAATCAGCGCTAAGTGCCTAATTTCGTAGGTAGGGTTAGCAAATAAAACTTTTTAGCTAACAAGCATACGGCCCGCCTGATGGTAAGCAGCTACCCGTAGCCTATGGACGCCTGCAACTCCAGAGGTGTCACATGCGCGTTGCCGACCCTTTACAAAAAGGAGGATTCACTGTGTTCACGGCTAAATGAGCAAGAGCAAATAAAACTGTTAGAAATTTAAGTAATATACTTTCTAGAAACGTTTTCATTATCGGGTAATTCGGGTATTAAAGATAATTGCTTACATTAATCGGGTAACACCCAAAACCCACTAATTACTACCACAAGTTTATAGCCGTAATTAACCATATTAGTAACAAAACAAGGTTGATTTTAGTTTAATAATTTTATTGCAATTACTGAGTTTCGGTTGTCACCTGACGAATGATATTTTCTTAAACGTATTTATTCTCTAGTATCTGGTATTAAAGATAATTGCTTAAAAGGTTTTGACATGAAATAAAACAACTAAAAACGGATTATATCGCGTGTACTGAGCTTAAATTACATCCCGACGTTTCGAACACTTTACAGCGTTCGTGGTCAACGGGTCGACTGAGGAAAAATATACAATTACCTCCGTTCAAAAACTATCACAATATGCAAACCTACCCACATATTAAATATTAAACAAATTTTGTCATTGCACGTGCCATTTCACATTCCTTTGCCACATTCTTTATATTTTTTGTAACTTAAAATTATTTGACATTGAAAATTAGGTATTTGACATTATTAGCATTTATACATAAATAATTTGTACAGTCACGTCTAAAAATATGTATACAAAAACAAGGTCGAATAAATATGTAGTCATACATTGTATCAAAAATATGTATCTATTACTGACACCAAAAAATTGTATTCATTAAACTATTTCAGTATTATGTAATCACAAAATGCTTCAGAAAGTTGCATACTAAAATGAATTCCATTTACATGTATCCACCTCGTAGTGAAAAATAAGTAAACATGAATGGTTTCCGTTTACATGTAACCACACCAATTTGTCAAATATTTATATACGCCGTTTGATTCATAAATATGTATTCAGACTGCAACAACAAACCTTGCCTGACTGGCATAGAATCGTAAGTTGTATATTTAACTGATTTGACAATTCACGAAAACAGTGCGGACTTGTCACTGCATACGTTTATCTCACGATTCTTTCACGATTATTCTATGACGCACTTGACAGCCCAAATTTTCGGATTGAATTGACTAGTAAATATTGTGTATTTCAGTTTAGGGTCATTCTCAGAAAGGTGCCCTAAGCATTTTTTTGTTTTTATTTTAATAATATCAAGTTTTTTCTACTCAGTCAAAATCGGAACGGCATTTTGCAACTAACAGGAGAAAAAATGTCCCTAACATTTTATTGTCGCCATCACAAATATCTATATTATTCAGGGTGCTCAAAAATATCTGAACATGCACTCTAATGTCTTGAAAATAGAGTCGTGTTCCGATATTTTCAAGAACCGAACCTATATTGTTATAGTTGTCATCGAATTATATTGATAGACAGCTGTCTATCTTGAATTCTATTATTTATTAGCAGCACTTCAAACCCAAGCGTCACGTATTTATGTGGTTATAAATGCGAATGTAACTCTGTCTGTCTGTTCCGTTTTCAAACTTAGGTATACGGCTGAACGGATTTTGATAAAATTTGGCATGGAGATACTTTAAGACTCTGTGCTGAATTATAAGTAATAAAATCAAAACTAACACTAGATTAAGATATTTCTTCTATTTCTATTTCTTTTATCTACACTCATACTGTAAGTACTCTAAAATGCGTTCAAGAACCATAGACAATGACAAGCATTACAACAAACGATTTAACTATGATAAGTTTCTTATCTGCGGCAGTAACGTAATTTTAACTTTGCATGCTCAAATATTGTTAAGCAATGAGTTTCAAATTTGGAGCATCGAATTTGATAACATAATGTTACCGCCATGGCCAACTCGATTGGTCCCGCGCGAGCGCCGGCACAATCAAGTTGGCCATGACGGTACAATGGCGGTCATTCTATGGTTTCCGAACACTTAATTTAATATATATAATATGAGTGTAGATAAAGCAGTGTATGCAACTGTACGTAATTAGGCCTTAAAACACTCGTGTGATCTTATTATGAAATTCGCCTGCGGCTCATTTCATAAAACCACACTCATGTTTTAAGGACCCTTATTACGTAACAGTTACATAAACTACTATTGTTTTACTCACACACTATGGATACATTTGTTTGTCCGAAATAAATATATTTGAATTTGAATTTGAACATAGGATAGTTTTTATCCCGAAAATGAATTAAAGGAATAAAACAGGGGGTGAAAGTTTGTATGGAAATTTTTCTGCGCGGACGAAGTCGCGGGCGGAAAGCTAGTGGGATATAGATTGGAAAAAAACGCATGTCTCACTATTTCCTTTTTGTATTTCGATGGAAATAGGATACACGACGTACCCGATTCACCCAGGTGAATCAAGCTAAGTGTTTCAAGTATTCTGTAAAAATGGGGTAAGTAGGGATCGCGGGGAGAGTAGGGATGCAGAACTTCTTTTTTCAGTAGCTACTTTAACTTTTGGGATTTAGGTTGCTCTTAACATATTCGCCGCCACGTCAAAAAAACAAAAGCGTGTCGCACTCGCCAGCTGTCACAGACGTCAAATGCGATATTGAACCTCTTTAGAAGCCACGTAGGTTGCTATTTGACAGAAGCAACAGGCTCGATATGAAGTCGACGGCGTGTGGGACACGATACCGACTGACTTCATATCAAGCCATTGGCGGTGAAAGGGTTAAAGAATTGAAAATTGATCTTAAAAACTATTCGTCATAAAAACAAATTTCACAACTTACAGAAAACATGAAATCGGTTTATGTAGGAGCATAAATAAAAATAAAACACAATTTTGCTACATTAATAAAATATTCTTTTGACAAGTCAAGCTATTGTCATTATCCGAAAGTGTCAACCCTTGCAATTTTCCCATCTAACCATTGCTATCCCTTCTAATATTGGCAAGGCACTATCTGTCAAAAAGTCGGCAAAGCTGTAACGTGAAGTGTCTAAACAGAAATAGTCGGCAAACAACGAAATTCGGTAAACCCCGAACTCATCAAAATTACATAACTACTAAAACTTTTTCTTTATTTCGAATTGCCCTAACAAAGTAATAAGAAAACATGCAAATTTACAAGTGCTATTTACTTTATTATGCTTGACAAACAAAACATTTCTTTTCTCTTTCAGTTATAAAATAGTAGTTTTAATTTTAGTAACTAATATAAAATAATAATACTTATGAGTTTCATAAACAGCCACCAATAAATGAATGCAATGTTAAAATTTTGGAGGTTAAATCAAATATATCATACTCAAATGAAGCTTAAAGTTAACCTTGTGTACCCCCCTTCTGCATTATCTACTATTTCTAGCCGCTCGGGCATCGAATTAACAATGTTCGTACACAGTGAGGACCCTCTAAACGAATCCCATAACTCATGCACATGTTGACGTAATGATTCTCGGTCTCGTACTTGTGACGAGTCCCACTCCTGTACCATCATGGCCCAGAGGTTCTCGATGGGATTGAGGTCGGGTGACTTCGGTGGCAAGGCAAGTTCACGCAAGAGCTCCTGGCGATCTATCCAAGCTTGTACGATTCGAGATCTGTGTACAGAACAGCCATCTTGCACAAATTCTATGGGCGTTTCTTCTCCATATACCACAGCAGCTGACGGCACGAGCACCTCCGACAAGATATCGATGTACAAAGCAGAGTTTAATCTAGTAGAAACTTCTACCAGTTCCCCCGGACCTGCTGCCGACATCCAGCCCCAGAAATTTAACGATAGTCTCCCACTGTTACGATTCGGGAGAACGTTTTGTTCTAAATAACGTGTATTATTTGGTCGCCATAGTGACACTCTGCCATCCTGACTGGTGACAAATGTCTTTTCATCCACGAATATCACCTTGGAAAAATCATGATGTTTGTAACGGTTCACCCAGTTTACCCTTTGTATCTTTTGCTGCGGAGTCAGAAAAGGTTTTCTCGCTGGGCACCTATGATGCAACCCTGCGTCGTGCAGGCGTCTTCGTATTGTTGCTGGCGAAAGGTTATACTCTTGTGCTAAGTCCGGAACTCTTATTAAGCCTCCGTTCCTTACCCGTTCCACCAGATGCCTGTCGGTTTCAAAGCTCGTTTTTCTTGGCCGCCCAAAAGAGACGTGGTTTCTGAGCAGTCCTTCTCCTTCGAAACGGTTGCACCGTAAATAAACAGTCCTCCTCTGCAAAAAAATAGTCAATTTTAAAACGATATGTAGTTAAAAATATAACGTAGGTCTAGTTGCTACGTGAGGAAATACTAATAGAATAAAGACAATTTTGCAGATCACTGAAGGCGTAATGAAAAAGTATTCCTTACCGTGATTCCCATCGATTCAGCGATTTCTGAGACCGTATATCCTTCATCTTTTAAAAATATAATTCGATGTTTTGCGTGATCATCTAAACGATACGTCGTTTCGTCCTGATATGATATTTTACATAAATCATCCCCACCGTAACCTATCTCGAGTGGCACTTGAAGTAATAGTGGTATCTATATTCAATTATTCTAATTCTTGACGTTTCCTTTAAACTGAAAATAGATGTCATATACTTCAGAAAAAGTGACCAAACCCTCCGGTGTCCGAGGCCAGATAAGTTTCCTTTAAAATTCAAATTAGGTTTAAAATAAGAAGTGACGTGAACAGTCACGTTGCTGCCAGTAAAATTTGAAAATCTGTTAAAACTTTATATGAACGTTTTTTCTCTCCTGCTCTGACGGTTGAGTTTTCAAAGGTAGATATGCGTTAGGTACAGTCAGTGACATATAGTTAGCAGCAGTCAAAGTATCTAAAAAGTTCGCCACATCCAAAAGTGTCATTAACTTGCAATCAGTCTAAGTAAGCTAATAGTTCGTACTTTCCATTCTGAAATATACCAGGACATGCACATCGTCGAATACTTGAGAGTATTCGAAAAACATTTGATATCGTAACAACAACAACGTCACTCATTTCGTAGCACCCAGTTTTTGTAATCTCCGTAACGAACTCTACAACACTATATAGGAGAAAATTGACAGGGAATCTGATAAAGTTACAGTATGACTGGCTCCAGTAGTATCTGCGGGCATGTAAGGTATTCAATAGATGGTTGCAGTCAAAGAAACTGAATGTTTTACGTCGGGGCTCAAAAATAACGCTTAAATAAATAAAATCAATGAATTAATCAAACAAAAAAATCACAAATTATAGATATTTCAAATAATTTTATTTACCTAAGCTAGTTACATAAAGCTTGAACACAGTAAAACATGGGCACATAAAGTAACAAAAATAAAAATGTTATTGAACATATTTCAAGGAAATTTTTATTGCATTTATTTACTAGACTAATAACCATTTTTACAAATATATACAATTATTAAATTTGCTTTCTATATGCCATACTGCGTGCTTTGCGTCGAATCCGGCTCATTAAGTCTTGCACAGCACTATCAGGATATCTTTTGCAAGCCCATTTCCATTTGTTTTGCAATTCAGCTGCCGATTTAACTTCTCCGCCTCCTTTTTTTAGAATCCCTTTCATAATTGACCAATATTCTTCAATCGGCCTCAGTTCAGGACAATTTGGAGGATTGCACTCTTTAGGTACCACTGCGACATCGTTATGTTTATACCACTCAACTACTGCTTTAGAGTAGTGACAGCTCGCAAGGTCTGGCCAAAATAATGGCTGTGAGCTATGACTGCGTAAAAAGGGCAGTAGACGCTTTTGCAAACATTCTTTTTTGTAGATTTCACCGTTTACTGTGCCTGTTGTTACGAATGAACGACTTCTTTTACCACAACTACAAATAGCTTGCCATAAAAGAAATTTTTTTGGAAACTTCGATCTCTTTTTTATCTTGCAATCTTCTGGGGCATCCTTACGATTCTTAGAAGTATAAAATTCTTGCCCCGGTATCTGCTTGAAGTCTGCTTTGATGTACGTTTCATCATCCAATACAACGCATCCAAATTTTGTCAAGTAATTGTCGTACAACTTTCGTGATCTCTGTTTTGCAGACAGATTTTGCTTAGCGTCGCGATTGGGTGCAGCTTGTGCTTTGAACGACTTTAATCCAGCTCTTGACTTAGTTTTCTGTACATATGACTGCGACATTTTGACCTTTTTTGCGACATCACGGGACGATAACTTCGGATTCGCTGTAAAAAGTCGCAAGACATGGGCTTCTTTTTTTTTATCCTTTGCGCCTTGCTTACCTGCACTTCCCGGCTTGCGATCTACTGTCAATCGTTCTCGGAACCTTTTTAAAACTAAACATATGGAAGATTGCGGTAATTTTAAAAGTTTTGCTAATGCCCTATAACTTAAATGAGGATTTTCAGTATGTTTGCGCAAAATAATTTCACGTTTCTTGTGTTCAGAGCTCGCCATCGTGAAAACAAATGATCAAAGTGGAATGCTGTCAGAATAGTTTTTATTCAGGATATCAAATAGTTTTTATTTATAATACTAAGAAGTTTCCATATTGTATAAATAAAAATATATAAGCATTTACTTGTGCCCACATTTTACTGTGTTCAAGCTTTATTCGACACAATTACAATTAGTTGTATGACGACATTCTATAAAACAGGGACTAGCACATAATTTACAAAATAAAAATACGGGTTGAAGTTCTTCTTCTTCGTAAATGTCTTTATCGTCCAAAAATGCATTATAATAGCACTTAGTGCATATTCCAATAAACAATACTATTTCTTTTTCAAAGTTAAACATAAATGTTAAGTGCTCGAGTACATCCAGGAAAACATCGCGTAATATGTATTTGGGCAGAGGCAGCTGAAAAATCTTTGTTTTCCATGTTTTGATAAGGTTCCATGATATATCTTGGGTATTATCGTTTACGATAGCTGTAATTTTTTTTAAACACAATGAATATAAAGAATTGACAACAAGAGGCATCATTTGCACTTGTCAACACTTCCAACACTTCACATTGAAGTGAATAGATAAAGATGTATAGACTAAAGATTAGCGAAAACAACACTACCTATTTGTAACTTCAGATAGGTTACATATTATAAAAGAAAGTCACTGGCCACATGGAAGAAACTTCATTTTAAAATCAATTACTTACATATAATTAGACGCATCAAAATATCAAATCGTGTTTACATATCTATGAATCAAACGGCGTATACAAATATTTGCCAAATTGGTGTGGTTATATGTATATGGAACCCATTCATGTATACTTATTTTTGACTACGAGGTGGATACATTTAAATGGAATTTATTTAAGTATGCAACTTTCTGAAGCATTTTGTGATTACATAATACTGAAACAGTTTAATGAATACAATTTTTTGGTGTCAGTAATAGATACATATTTATGATGAAAATGTGTGGCTACATATTTATCAAATCTTGTTTTGTATACATACTTTTAGACGTGACTGTACATACGTTTAGCTTGATAACGGTTTCAAGCACTAGGAGAACAGAATGAAATAAAAATGCATTTTTATCAGCATATTATTTGCTAACGCTACCCAAAGGGGCATGACACTCGGACATACGTGTTTCACGCGTGGGTACTGCCTATTTAGCTGTCTCGCTTACTCAATAACAAAAATGTTTTTGATAAATTTTGATAAAAAATTATGTTTGCTTATTTAAATCAGTACTTACGAATGAAAAGTTATTCCGTGAGCTTTGTTTTTATGTTTTGAGCTATTAAAGCATTAAAAAAAGGCACAATTTGGCATGATTTACGGGTATTTTAGTCGTTATTCTTGAAAGCACGCTCTTCGGCGGCCATGACACGACTGATTCAATATAGGCGCCGGAACCTATATTTGATGGCACACGATTGTGCGCCTGGTACCATATCTATTCCCTTTGTATTTATCAAAGATGTAACCTAAGCTTAGCGCCTGAACTGCAACAAGATGTTACGTCATTAAAATGATTTTATATTTTAAAAGATCAGGCGCTTTGTTTTTTCATACATCTATCTACAATCTTTTGATACTGCTGCCACTGACAAGGCCACGCACGGGGGCTTGCAGCACCGCATTATCGTGTAGCCCTACCCCTCCCCTGCTTCGAGGAACAAAGGAAATCTAGGAGACTTATCGTACTAGAAACCGGGTTATTAATTTTTTTTTTTAAATCGGTTGTCTGTAAAGTCGGTTTACTGACGATAGTTGAACGTGACAACGTCATAAGAAAATACTGATGGAATGGTTGCATTTTTCAAAAGAAAATTTTAACTTCACTGCACTTCATACTTGACGAAAACATGTAAATGTATTATTGTATAGCAGCTGTCCACGCGGACGCATCGCTCACTCAAGTAGGAGAGAGACAGATGTCGAACGCTGCCGAACGCGAAGGCCGATTGTGCCTCTTTGTCGCTCGTTCCGCGCTCTCGCTTGCACTTCAAGCCTTAAATGGAACGCCTCAGAGCGAGGTAACGCCGCATGAGTCATGTTTTTTCGTGCGTGCAGCCGGCTCCATCGAATTATAAGACGTTGTCACGTCAAAAATAATAAAATACGCCACCATTTTTTTTGCATTGCAGCATCAGCATTTCGTGTTCCCCCATTAAAGACGCGTCTAATTATATATATCCATGTCTCATATAGGAGACTTATCGAACTAGGTTCAGTGTCATGGGCTCTCCTACTATTCAAATTATCCAAATGAACTCTTATAGTGCCATGCGACTGCTGTAGCTGTAGCTGGGCCGGTCAATCCTGCTTAGCACTGTGGCGATCGTATTACAAATCGACTCCTAACGTCTTATGTGACCCTGGTACTGTTAAGGATACTAGCGAATGAAATTATGAATAAAAATTATGACTAAGTCAGTCTAAATAGTGCTAAATTTAGCCCCAAAAGTGCTAAATTGGCAACACTGAACCTGTCGAATCTGTCGGTCACGTGACCCTGTCGCGAGTTTAACATTTTTTCCCCATCACAAAAAGTGCACAGCGCCGCTAAAGAAGTTTTCACTTCAAAAATTTCGGAGGCGAAAATTTTTTTTGTATAGGAGACGTAGTCCCAGCCGGCCAACTGTCCATACAAAACCAGAATTTTTGTTAAACCTTGTATGTATCAATATTTTTGTAATATCATTTGACGGCCAGCACGTTCTATAGTTACCATCAAATATATCGGAGCGGCGAAGCTACTCAAAAACATCTGAACATGCTCTTTATCGCCTTGACAATAGAGGCGTTGCTCAGATATTTGTGACCACCTTGGCCGCTCCGATATATCTGATGGCGATTGTACGGATTCGATATTTTATCCAAGCAATAAAATAAGCGCCGATCGCCAAATGGTACCTTTACCAAAATAATGACACATTTAATTCCATAAAATATGATCGTAAATTCGTAACGAATGACCAAGCAACCTAATTAGCCCAACCCGAGTTTACTCAAAAATGCGAGCTGCGTGACGACTTGCGTGCTAAAGTGCGGTACACAGTTAAAGAGCAGCTTAGCTATACCAATCAACATACTGTGCCCTATGCCGTATTGTAACTTACAATACAATGCAATACAATATTCTTTATTGCACCACACAAAGGAAAAGAAGTACAGAAACAGATTTAACAAAGTAAATAATTGTAACAACAGGCGGTCTTATCGCTATTAAGCGATCTCTACCAGACAACCTTAGGGTAGCAGGAGAAGGAGAACAGTTTCAGAAACAGGTAGTGCTAACTTAGTGACATATTCTAATTTTAAAATACGTAAACGATACATTAAATGGGGGGCGTCCATTAATCGCGTCATATTGTATAGGGGGGGAGGGGGTCAAGAAAAAATCACCAATGATCACCACAGGGGGGAGGGGGGTCTGGACACGTATCACGTATAATTTTTTTGTTCCTTCGTTGGACTTCTGCGTTTAGTTGAGCGGGCGAGGCGTCGCTATGCTTTATGAACGGGGTCACTTAGATTGATCTCATTTTTATCAAAATCATATTCTAATGACGGGTTCCATAAGAAATCAAGGGAACTCCTGAAACTTTATAAGGAGACGTATAGCGATTTTTTTAAATCTAAAAACCAAACAATTGCATTTGAATAGTGCTATTTAGTGAAATTGAAACTGCTTGTGAAGACCAGAATGGAACTCCTCCACGACAAGGTTTTTTACGTCTTGGGACTAATTGTTATGACTCTTATGAGGTGCACTATGATTGTAAATAATTTTTAGTGGCATTTGAAATATTGTTTTCTTCACAGTAGGTTTTTAGGCTTCCGTAGCCAAAATGGCAAAAACGTAACCCTTATAGTTTCGTTATGTCCGTCTGTCCGTCCGTCCGTTCGTATGTATATTTATCGGTTTAGGAATTATAAAGTTACTTATCTCCAAAAAACGTTTTTCATAGGCAGATACGACCTTTTGATATCACTTTTTCGATAGTAGGTACGAAACCCTACCATACGCACTTGGCCGGCTTTTCTATTAAATATTATTTTAATGAAAATAGTGAGATGTGCATACATCTAGTTTATTTTTTTACCCTTCACGTGTACGTACGTTACGTTTTCACGTGTTAGAAAACTGTACTTACTTTAGTTAGCAAAAAATTACACGTCATATTGGACGAGGGGGGAGGGGTCCTGAAAATATCACCAAAGATCACCATGGGGGAGGGGGGGGTCTAAATCAAGCCCAAAACGTATGACGCGATTAATGGACGCTCCCATAGCAATGTTCTGCAATAAAGATTTTTTTTTTATTAAAAACCATAGACATAATCAAAAAGGAAGATGAGTGACGTTCATAGTAAACAAAACTGAAAAGTGGTCCTGCACGCACCTACACATTTGTAAAATGCTACACACGGCTATAATGTATGTGCATCATGGTCAAAAGAGATAAACCTATATAGTTAACGCGGGTATGCAAGAGAGACCTCCATATTTTACGCATTGCACAAAGTGTGACTGAGAGACTCTGCCACACGACTAATTCAGTAATCAATATAGGTGCCGGAATCGAACGCCTGGTACCATATCTCCCTTTTTGTATAAATCAATGTTAAAAATACAATCTTTTTCAAACAAAATAAACAACCAATATTGAAGTTGTATTGGAGTTGCATCGGAATAATTTTCAAGCAAATTCTGGTAATTCTGATTTAGGCGCTCGCTGTATTTATCGATATATAATTAAAATCAATCCAAGATAGGTATAGATATCTTCTTAGTAACATATAATAAACTCGTATACTAAGGGGGTTTTCCGAAAATAAAATCATTGTTTTCCGAATTTTCCATAAAAAAAGCTTTACAGTAAACTCAATAAGGCTTGTGTTGTGGGTACTAGACGACGATTCATATAATAGATAAATAAATAATAAATAAAATAAATAAATATTATGGGACAATCTTACACAAATCAGCCTAGTCCCACAGTAAGCTCATTAAGGCTTGTGTTGTGGGGATAGGTAAATACTAAAATACATACAAAACATCCATAACTCAGGAACAAATATCTGTGATAAACACACAAATAAATGCCCTGACCAGGATTCGAACCCGGGACCTCCTGCTTCGTAGGCAGGGTCACTACCGACTGGGCGAGGAGGCCGTTTATTAAAAAAAAACCGGCCAAGAGCGTGTCGGGCCACGCTCAGTGTAGGGTTCCGTAGTTTTCCGTCCAACACAGTAAGTAACTTTATTTGAAAGCACGTCATTTCATTGTGATTTTGTAGAAATTACAGGTACAATAAACACCTACTTATACGGTTAAATTACAAACTTAGTTTAGAAATTATTTTGTATTTTTTTTTCAAACACTATTCAACTTTAGTTTCGCCATGTCTGCCCGTCCGTCCGTCCGTCCGCGGATAATCTCAGTGACCGTTAGCACTAGAAAGCTGAAATTTGGTACTAATATGTACATCAATCACGCCGACAAAGTGGTAAAATAAAAAGTGGAAAAAAATGTTTAATTAGGGTACCTCCCCTATACGTAAAGTGGGCAGTGATTTTTTTTTTCATTTCAACCCTATCGTGTGAAATATTGTTGGATAGGTATTTAAAAATGAATAGGGGTTTACTAAAATCATTTTTTGATAAGGTAAATATTTTCGGAAATAATCGCTCCAGATGTAAAAAAAAAATGTGTCCCCCCCCCCCCTTCTAACTTTTGAACCATAAGTTTTAAAAATATGAAAAAAAATCTCAAAAGTAGAACTTTATAAAAACTTTCTAGGAAAAATATTTTGAACTTGATAGGTTGAATAGTTTTTGAAAAAAAATACAAAATAATCTCTGAATTAAGTTTGTAATTTAACAGTTTAAGCAGGTGTTTATTGTACCTGTTATTTCTACAAAATCACAATGAAATGACGTGCTTTCAAATAAAGTAAAAACGGTGAAAATCGGTTCACGCAATAAAGAATTATCCAATAAAAATCATCTTCCATACTTTAAGCTCGCGCGCAATAGTTTACTTAATTTGCCGATAGATGTCGCTATACGTGGAACGCTCATATCATATCCTACATGGTGGTGTTATTTTAACTCTTAAGTGGGGACACTTACTGTGACGGACGGAAAACTACGGAACCCTACACTGAGCGTGGCCCCACACGCTCTTGGCCGGTTTTTTATAATTTTAATCGATATCTAGTGATTCTAAGCAGAAAATAAATAATTTAAAGAAATATATTCAAAAAAAGTAAATGGTACATTTTTTCTGATAATACCCATAAGGAGAAATCTATAAATGTTCGCGAACTACGCAAATTTCATAAAATATTGTATAGTAACAATGTATACAGGGCCATTTTTCCTCTAAAACGCACGCAGGTGAAGCCGCGGGGACAGCCAGTAGCACATATTTCGAATAGACATCATGTCTATAACAGCGTAGCTTATGGTGGTACTCAAACCTATACAGGATGGTCGCGTGCCGCTCGCACGGCGTCCGCGGGTAATATTAAACCAAACGCCGCTTTTCGGCGGATGTCGCGAGTTTTGTCGCTAACTGGGAAACTTCGGAAAGTTCAAATAATAACGTTATTACGAAAACGGATGGTAAAATTTGTTTTGCTAGCTTTTTAGGGTTCCGTAGTCAACTAGGAACCCTTATAGTTTCGCCATGTCTGTCCGTCCGTCCGCGGAGAATCTCAGTGACCGTTAGCACTAGAAAGCTGAAATTTGGTACTAATATGTATTTGGTACTAATATCACGCCGACAAAGTGGTAAAATGAAAAGTGGAAAAAAATGTTTCATTAGGGTACCAGAGTCCTCCTCTATACGTAAAGTGGGGAGTGATTTTTTTTTTTTCATTTCAACCCTAACGTGTAATATATTGTTGGATAGGTATTTAAAAATGAATAGGGGTTAAGTAAAATCATTTTTTGATAATGTAAGTATTTTCGGAAATAATCGCTCCAGAATTTTAAAAAAATGTGTCCCCCTCCCCTCCTCTAACTTTTGAACCATAAGTTTTAAAAATATGAAAAAAATTTCAAAGTAGAACTTTATAAAAACTTTCTAGGAAAATTATTTTGAACTTGATAGGTTGAATAGTTTTTGAAAAAAAAATACAAAATAATTTCTGAACTAAGTTTGTAATTTAATCATATAAGCAGATGTTTATTGTACCTGTAATTTATACAAAATCACAATGAAATGACGTGCTTTCAAAAACTCTTAAGTGGGGACACTTACTGTGACGGACGGAAAACTACGGAACCTTAGATTGAGCGTGGCCCGACACGCTCTTGGCCGGTTTTATTCGTAAATACAAACACTTAGACTCCGCCTTTTCAAAAGGAAATGCCCGAACTACTGCATAAAATACTGAAACCACTATAATAAATAAATAAATAAATAAATATTTGGGGACAATCTTACACAAATCAACCTAGTCCCAAACTAAGCAAAGCTTGTACTATGGGTACTAGGCGACGATATACATACTTATATAGATAAATATATACTTAGATACATAGGAAACACCCATAACTCAGGAACAAATATTCGTGATAAACACACAAATAAATGCCCTTACCAGGATTTGAACCCGGGACCTCCTGCTTCATAGGCAGGGTCACTACCGACTGGGCTAGGAGGCCGATAATATTTGAAGAGTTCCTTCGATTTCTCCAGGATTCCATCATCAGATCCTGACCTGATGACAATGGAGCCAACAACTGTGAAGTGAGTATACTTGAAAGAAAAAAGAATTTTCCAAATCGGTCCAGCCGTGTTCAAATTATCAGTGAACATACATATAAATAATTTTAAACAAATAATTTTAAACAAAAAAGAACCGACTTCACTAAGCAATCCACGTTTCCAACACCAAATGCTCGAGCTGCTGTAAAAAATACTCAAATCACTACAGGTGTGCCTATAATAGTTGAAGAGTTCCCTCGATTTCTCCAGGATCCCATCATCAGATCCTGACCTGGTTACAATGGGACCAACTGTGAAGTATACTCTTTCAAACAAAAAAAGAATTTTCCAAATCGGTCCAGCCGTCTTCGAATAATCGGTGAACATACATAAAAAAAAAAAAAAAAAAAATAGCATAAACAAAGATCCCGACGAATTGATAACCTCCTCCTTCGAAATCTTGAAGTCGGTTGAAAAGAACCGACTTCACTAAGCATCCACCATTCCAACACCAAATGCTCGATCTGCTGTAAAAATAATTTTAAACAAAAAAGAACCGACTTCACTTAGCATCCACCCTTCCAGAAGCAAATGCACGAGCTGCTGTAAACAATACTCAAATCACTATAGCTGTGCCTATAATAGTTGAAGAGTTCCCTCGATTTCTCCAGGATCCCAGCATCAGATCCTGACCTGGTTACAATGGGACCAACTGTGAAGCATACTCTTTCAAACAAAAAAATAATTTTCGAAATCGGTCCAGCCGTCTTCGAATAATCGGTGAACATACATAAAAAAAAAAAAATAGCAAAAACAAAGATCCCGACGAATTGATAACCTCCTCCTTCGAAATCTTGAAGTCGGTTGCATACTCAAATCACCATAGGTGTGCCTATAATAGTTGAAGAGTTCCCTCGATTTCTCCAGGATCCAATCATCAGATCCTGACATGGTTACAATGGGACCAACTGTGAAGTATACGCTTTCAAACAAAAAAATAATTTTCCTAATCGGTCCAGCCGTCTTCGAATAATCGGTGAACATATAAGTACATAAAAAAAAAAAAAAAAAAATAGCAAAAACAAAGATCCCGACGAATTGAGAACCTCATCCTTCGAAATCTTGAAGTCTTGAAAATGCATTTAATAAGGTCAGTGTCAATAGAAAAGTAAATAAAGGTAAATAAACATATTTACTTTTATTTAAAAACTAGCTGTGCCCGCGGCTCCGCCCGCGTGGAATTCGGTCTGTGTCAGTAAGCGGCTAATTCACCCCTAATTTCTCTCCCGCTACCCTGGAGGTGGAACTTGAAGTAAAGTTGACAGATGGATACGCTAGAGGACAGTAGTCCAGATATTCTCGATCGATCGATTCTCCCGTCAAATCAGTCTAAGCATGAAAGGTAAGAACAGGCGCGGTCGAAATTGGAGGGGGGGTCGCAAATGTAGAAATGATTTTGTACTATTTGAGGTGCACTTGGAGGGGGGGGGGGGGTCCATGACCCATGCAAATTTAACTCAATCGAGTGTAGTGGCTACCCCCCCCCCCCCCCTTTTAGACGTTGAAGTTTTATAGGCTACGTATAACCTGGCTGGGGATTTTCTTGAATTGGAATTAGTAATCCTTAAGGGGTGATTTCCGGGATAACAATGCAAAAAAAACCGGCCAAGAGCATGTCGGGCGATGCTCAGTGTAGAGTTTCGTAGATGCCGCCCTGTTACAAAACATCCGTTCAAAAGGTCGTTTATTACGGGATATATGGCGGCGCTTACGTCATTTTACTGTTTGGCACTTCCTTTCACCATGTGTTTTTGACTGATAATTCAAAAACGGCTGAACCGATTTTATTCAATATAGTTTTCATTGAAAGTTCTTATCAGGCCTCATCAAATTTCAGCTTTCTAGTGCGAACGGTAACTGAGCTAGACCGCGGACAGACGGACGGACAAGGCAAAACTATAAGGGTTCCTAGTTGACTACGGAACCCTAAAAAGAGATAAATAGTAGTTTATGTAACTGTTACGTAATAAGGCCTAATTATGTACAGAAGCATACACTGCTTTACCTACACCCATATTAAAAATCCATTGAAACCGTTAGAATGACCGCCATTACACCGCCATGACCAACCTTATTGCGCCGGCGGTCGGGGGGGCGGATTTTCATTACGTTACCGTAGGTAGCTTTCATACGTTTTTACCACACTGTCACACATAATACACTGATGTTACGTTACTGGTTGCAATAATGGTGGTAATTCCGAACGCGAAATAGAGGATTTATGATATTGGTGTATTTATTCTTCAATGTAAGCACATTACAATGCACTAATGAACGTCAGAGAAAAATAAAATACGTGAGTGTCGTGGAACACTCGATTGGAACGAAGTTATGTTATTTAATTTTATTTTATTTTTGATTTTTTCGCAAATTGGTTTTAATTTTTTTTTAATTTTGAAAATTTGAAAATTTTGGATTCTTTTGAAATTTTGGAAAGTTTGGAAATTTTGGAAATTTTGGAAATTTTAGAAATTTTGGAAATTTTGGAAATTTTGAAAATTTTGGAAATTTTGGAAATTTTGGAAATTTTGGAAATTTTGGAAATTTTGGAAATTTTGGAAATTTTGGAAATTTTGGAAATTTTGGAAATTTTGGAAATTTTGGAAATTTTGGAAATTTTGGAAATTTTGGAAATATTGGAAATTTTGGATCTTTTTGAATTTTTTGAAATTTTGAAATTTTTGAAATGTTGAAATTTTAGAAATTTTTGAATTTTTTTACTTTCTCGACTTTTTTCACTTTTATCACTTTGTCACTTGTCACTTTCACTTTTCACTACACTTCACTTCACTTCACTTTATTCTATTTTATATATTTTTATTTATCGTATGGGTGTCGCGTTTTCGTGACGTGACGCTTTTTCGTGACGGTCACGTGACTTTTTTTCGCCTAGCCCCCATCCGCGAACCGTCCGATAAGGAACTTCGTTCCAAAACTACCACCGGTTTACCACCCTCTGGCCCAAGAAGTATTATGAAAAGAAACTCGACGGGACTTATTTTTTTCAAAACAGTAATACATTATTACATCTTAAAGATACAAAATAATGCGTAGTTCTTCAGAAAGACATATCAAAACAGCTTGAGAGACAGATAATGTACCCATTGTTTAATTATAAAGAAAAATAAATCCTAATCTGACTGCTTCACAAAACGTTTGATATGTTTTCCTACCTAAACGGTGTCCTATAAATGTTGGATGATTTTGTAGTAGTTTTTTGGTTTGGGCCATGCATCTTTGTCCGTCATATAGTCCTCGAACCTGCAATAACCCTTTGACATTCACGACATTTTCAAATATTTCTTAAGAGCGGGTAAAGGTAAATTTAAAGCATCGACGGGTAACATGTTATAAATATAAACACCTTGAACAAAAAAATACAAATTATTTCAATACCAAATTTCATCTAAATACGTACAGCGGTTATTGGTTGTTTCTTCTCCATGTAAACTTCCACCCCTTTTGCATCCGCTTAAGGGATAATTTCCGAGATAAAACTATTTTATTTCAAACAAATTATCTCCATACCTAATTTTATCTAAATCGATTCTGCGGTTAATAATTCCCTATACACATTTCCAACTCCCTTTTCACACCTTTAGGGTTGATTTTCGGGGTGAAAACTATTCTTCGTCCTTTCTCGAGACCCATACTATCTCTATACCAAATATCATCTTTATCAGTTCAGCGGTAAAAAAATCCTCATAACAACTTCCAACCCCCTTTTCACCCCCATAAGGGTTTATTTTCGGGATGAAAACTATTCTGTCGTTTCTCGGAACTCAAATTATCTTCATACTAATTTCTATTAAAACTTCTCCATACAAACCTTCAACCCCCTTTTCACCCCCTCCAGGGTTGATTTTCGGAATGAAAACTATTCTTTGTGCTCAAAATATCTCTACACAAAATTTCATCAAAATCCGTTCACCCGTTTTCACGTGATGCGCGGTCAAATAAAAAGACAAACAGATAAACAGACAGAAATTCTAAAAATTGTTGGAATGTGTTCTGTTATCGATTCTAAGTATCCCCAGCCAACTTTTTTTCGAATATATTCCATTAACAGTCTTTCGACCCTCTTCAGCTTTATTATATGTACTAGCCGTGCCCGCGGCTCCGCCCGCGTGGAATTAGGGCTTTGTCATTAAGCGGCTAATTCACCCCTAATTTCTCTCCCTCCCCCTGGAGGCGGAACTTGAAGGTCTTAAAGTAAAGTTGACAGATGGATACGCTAGAGGACAGTAGTCCAGATACAATATTTTACAATTACCACTAAATAAAACTACACTCCAAAATCAATAGTTTTTTTCGTCCTTATTAAATTTTTTGACATGATTTAAACGACATAGAATATTCGTAGGTGTATATCGGACGGTACAGTACCACTTTTGTATTTATACGTCCTTGACTGTACCTATTCATATCATGTCCATGGCAAATATCATCCAAATCGATCCTCCAGTCAAATCAGTCTAAGAATGAAAAGGTAAGAACAGGCGCAGTTGCAGCTTAAAATCTAGGGGGGGGGGGGTAACTATGAAATTAGGGGGTCACTAAAGCAGAACTAATCTTTTGAGGGGGTCAGTAATGAATTTTTCTATTTGACGTGTACGATTTGGGGGGGGGGGGGGGTCGTGCGGCGCGATGCGGGCGTGACTCGCGCCCGATACAGCATGCGCGCAAGGAGCGTCGCTCATTCCTTCCGAAGCCAAGATTAATTAACGCTCGCACTACGCACCGCGCTGCCTAACGTCCGATTGATGTGACCGCGCCGCGCAGCGCTGCGCCGGGCGCGACGCCGGCGGGACGCAGTCTGTTTGACGTCGCTAACTTGTTAACATGTGACGTCTGTTTGGCCAAGCCTTTAAGGGGTGACTTCTGGGATAACAATGCAAAAAAAACCGGCCAAGAGTATGTCCGGCCATGTTCAGTCAGTGTAGGGTTCCGAAATTGCCGCCCTGTTAAAAAGCATCCGTTCAAAAGGTCGTTTATTAAGGGATATTTGGCGGCGCTTCCGTCATTTTACTATCTGGCACTTACGTCCTATCACTATGCGTTTTTGACTGACAACTCAAAAACAGCTGAACCGATTTTATTCAATATAGTTTTTATTGAAAGTACCTTTCAGTCTTCACTTCCATTATTTTTATTTTTTGGACCTACGGTTCAAAAGATGGGGGGGGGGGCGCCTTTTTTTGAAGATGAAACTATCCTTTGTCCTTTCTCGAGACCCATACTATCTCTATACCAAATTTCATCTAAATCAGTTCAGCGGTGAAAAATTCCTCACACCAACTCCCAACCTCCTTTTCACCCCCACAAGGGTTTGAAAACTATCCTATGACGTTTCTCGGGACTAAAATTATCTCCATATCTAAATCGTTTTAGCGGTTAAAAATTCTTCATACAAACTTTCAACCTCCTTTTCACCCCCACCAGGTTTGATTTTCGAGATTAAAACGATACATTATCCTTTCCCGGGACTCAAACTATTTCTATATAAAATTTCATTAAAATCCGTTCAGCCGTTTTCACGTGATGCGCGGTCAAATAAACAGACAAACAGATAAACAGACAAACAGATAAACAGATAAACAGACAAAAATTCTAAAAATTGTTGGAACGTGTTCTGTTATCGATTCTTAATATCCCCAGCCAACTTTTTTTCGATTATCTTCCATGTACAGACTTTCGACCCTCTTCAGCTTTATTATATGTATAGAAGATGTTTTTATTGAAAGTACCTTTCAGGCTTCACTTCCATTATTTTTTTCAAATTTTTTGGACCTACGGTTCTAAAGTAAGATGGGGGGGGGGGGGGTTTGAAGATGAAACTATCCTTTGTCCTTTCTCGAGACCCATACTATCTCTATACAAATTTTCATCTAAATCAGTTCAGCGGTAAAAAAATCCTCATACCAACTTCCAACCCCCTTTTCACCCCCACAAGGGTTTGAAAACTATCTTATGACGTTTCTCGAGACTCAAATTATCTCCATAGTCATTGCTATCTAAATCGTTTCAGCGGTAAAAAATTCTCCATACAAACTTTCAACCCCATTTTCACCCCCACCAGGGTTGATTTTCGAGATTAGAAGTATATATTATCCTTTCCCGGGACTCAAACTATCTCTATACAAAATTTCATCAAAATCCGTTTAGCCGTTTTCACGTGATGCGCGGTCAAATAAACAGACAAACAGATAAACAGACAAAAATTCAAAAAATTGTTGGAACGTGTTCTGTTATCGATTCTAAGTATCCCCAGCCAACTTCTTTTCGATTATCTTCCATGTACAGACTTTCGACCCTCTTCAGCTTTATTATATGTATAGATAGATAGGTAACCCTGGTTTTATTGTAATTTGTAGGGTTCCGTAGTCAAATAGGATCCCTTACAGTTTCGCCATGTCCGTCCGTCCGTCTATCCGCGGTGTAGCTCGGTGACTGTTAGTACTAGAGAACTGAAATTTGATATGAGTATGTGTATTAATCGCGCCGAGAAAAAAAGTAAAATAAAAATTGAAAAAAAAAAAACCCTTTTTAGGTTACCCCCCGTACATATGAAGTGGGGAAGTGATTTTTTTTCGCTTAAAGTCTATTGCGAGGGGTATTTAGCTGTATTTTTCGCTATTTTTTTATTGCCAAGTACAACATGTATTATTTTCTATCTATATTGGTGACATAAAGGGCTATTAGGGGCCCTTTATGTCACCAATTTGTCGTAAACATGTCACCTCAGGTTAGCATTAGCATTGTATTTTTCGCTATTTTTTTTTATTGCCAAGGACAAGGTGTATTATATTCTATATATATTGGTGATACAAAGGGCTATTAGGTGCCCTTTGTGTCACCAATTTGTCGTAAACATGTCACCGCAGGTTAGCATTGGTTTTAAAGGAAGGAAGCGTTAGGACACCGGAACTGGCCGGAAGTGTCCGCTGAATCACTTCCGACGACCTTTGTCAGGCTGACAGACGATGTGAAATTACTATAGGTGACATGTTTTGTCATGTCAATTTGATTACCTATGCCATATTCTAAGTTTAAAATACATAAACAATACAATAAAGACACAATGGGAAGTATTCTAACTTTACAACACGTTTAAACACGATCCAACTTCAATACAACCCCAATGCATTAACTACACAATACAGCTAGCGCCTAAGTACTACAGTCATTTTACGGGCGGCTAGTATGGGGAATTGGAAATAATTAATAATAGCTAATATTTTTAGTGTAACGGATATATCATGATACAAGTATTATTTACGCAATGAAATCCTACAAAATATCGTTATTCGCTTACCGCCACAAATATGTACACACATATGACAAGCGTTTTTCTTGTAGGATTTTAATGAATATATCGTTTCTAAGTCATTTAAAATGTGAAAGAACAAACTACCAATTATTACTATTTGTTTCTAACGAATTAGGATATATACCGCCCGCGCCGTACATTTTGTTATTTATGTGGTTTTATATGGACACGGTTTCTTGTTTTTCGCTTTAAACAGAAAGAAGACTTAAATATCGTAATATTTACAAATAAAAATAATTGATATAATTGTAAATAAAAATATACAAATTATTTATAAATATTTTTTTACCTATTTAACTACTTCCGGGTGAAAAGTTGGTAGGATTTTTGCATATATTATCTATAAATATTCCATAAGAATGAATAATAAAAAAATCAGGCTATTATAAATTAATGTTTGACGCAACCGTATCTTTACTGTTACTAAAGCGTCTGAATCAGAAATATCAGAATATGCTTTAAAATTATTACGATGCAACTCCAATACAATCAATCAATATTGCTTGATTATTTGTTGTGTGTTGGAATTATGTTTGAAATACATTGTGATTTTAATGTATTGTTTACGTATTTAAACGTTAGGATACGGCACCATCTATCTCAAACACAACTCCAACACACAACAAATAAGGTAAATGTACGTTTCCACGAACGCTTAAGACCTGGATGTACGTTTCATTTTTTAATAAGGTCTGGCATTTTCATACGGTTATTGTCAATACTTTACTGGTAACTTAAATACATTTATAATCATTTTATTGCACTTAGAAATTATTTGTAAGGTTAGACATATTTAAAAAATATTTTTAAAGTTTTTTAGACCGCCTTACTTGATTTGTACCATTAAACGAACTAAGAAACATGATTTGCATATATTACCGAATCCGGTGACCACTTTACCGAACTAGAAGAAAAATGTATGTGAATTTGGTGTTGAGCGATTCTTAAACTTAAACTGTCTCACTGTTTAGATAATGTCATCTAACTGCGCTAAATTTGCGTCTCCATACATTACTGAATTACTTCATACAAAACAAAAGTAACCTTATTTTTTTTATATTTATTCAAAATACCTAACCATTATTTTTATATATTACATAAACATCATCATCGTTTTTTGGGGTGTTTACGTAATAGAGGTTTTTACAATATTAATTCAAAAGTTAAATTTTATCTAAAAATATAAAAAACACAATTTAATATGTTATTTTATTATTATACAATTTCTCTTTATACAAAACGACCTATCAACAGCAGGCCCATGAACATGTTTAAATGTTTAGAAGCGCTGGCCTTTATAAATAGGCAGAAAAAATAATACATTTTAATGTCGACCTAGCTGTGAGAGAAATAAGGATGATATTTTAATGTCTATCGAATACAAACGAGGCCGAGGCAGATACGAATTCGGTAGCAGAGACTATGGGCACGATTTACCGAACGCGCGTTCGGTAAATAAACCATACAAAATATGTGGAACCTAATACGCGAACAAATTTTGAAAATAGTACCTAAATTGCAACAATTGTGACATAACCACAAATTTAACATTGAAACTAATAATTAGAAGGATTACGAATCCGTTCATGTATTTAGTCTTCACTAATATTGCCGTAAAATAACTATAAAAAAATATTAAAGATAGCTTTGTCGAAAGGCTTATTTTTAACTCAAAAAGTCGTAAAACTATAAGATTTCAAACGCGGATTTACTATAGTCTTTGCTGTCTACAGATGTTCGGTAAATGCTCATAAAATTACAAATACTTTTCATTATTTGAAAAGTCAACAAGATAATATTAATAGCTTATAATAAATCAGTAAAAAAATAATTTCAAAGACATACGCTTTCCCTGATTCCGTACGCTGTTCGGTTAAACCATCCAGTCAAAAAGTTGGGTCACACATCACCGGATTCACATTTATCACAAATTCTGAGAATATAACTGCACTAAATTCACTTAAAATACCAAAATACATAAACTTATTAAATAACACCACTCTAAATTCACAATTTGGAACCCACATATAATTTTAAACGATTCTATGATCTTAAGAAGTACACGCGATTTCTTAACGATTTTGTTAAGGGCGCCCATACAAAGTGGCACTCGACCGACTAGATCAGTTGTCATGTCGCAACTTAACCCCCACATGGCCGTCTCTGACGCGTATTCGTAGGGGTAGGTATGTAGCTTACAGAAAAAAATATCACAACGTAGTATCTGCTGTAAGTAATCGACTTATAGCTTAAAATGGAATATATTCGGCAATACGGCACGTTCGCTGAAGTGTACATTTACCTTAATCAGCCGTTATTGAAGTTGTATCGGAGTTGCATTGTAGTTGTATTCAAGTTGGATCGTGTACAAATAGGTATTTTTAAAGATAGAATACGGCTCCAGATGAAATATAGTGTTTGTAGTTAGCTTATTAAAAATTATAACACCGCCACCTATCGGCTTCAGTACGTCACTACAACTCACGGCATCCTGCCACCTCTGCCGTGAATGCAGAAGACGCTGGTTCGAATCCAGCCTTGGACACCGGAGGCTTTGGTCACTTTTTCCTTTGTATGTGACATTTATTGAAGTTTAAAATGGCTTTGTTTATAAAGAACTCCTAGGTTAATTTTGTAATAAGCAGAACGTATGCTAACGATATCGCAATGTTTATAAATAAAGGAAAAAAAGAAAGGAAAAGTAGCTCAGTTGGTTAGAGCGACGGGCATGTATCCCGAAGTCGCGAGTTCGAGTCTCACTTGAGGTAGTTGATTTTTATACTTTTCCTTTATTTCTAAAGGTTATCGAAACAAATGGAATTTTAAACCCGTGAACATTACTTTGGTAAACAGTTACTACCAATTAAGCCAAAGTGGTCAGTTTTATTACCACGACGCCATTTTGGGAAAACACATCCGTATTTTATGTTGTTAACTGGATGGAAAACTAGCCCCGGAAAATGTGACACAATAACGATAACAACGAAACGATAGCCGCTCTAAATTGCTATATCATCCTTATTTCTAGACCCGGGCCTCTGACAGCTGTTTATCGGTGGAGGTCAGAAAATGCAAACCACTTGAATATGAGTATCTAGAGTTGTGGGATTGATGCAGTTTTTATGTGTAATTAATTAGAATACATCATTGTCTAGCATTTCTGTTGGGGGAAAGTAGTGCCAAGTGAAAAGTAGTGTCAAGTTGTTTTGATATGGCTTCTGGACGAACTACGCATTAATCCGTATTTTTTAGATTGAATGTAGTACAAATAAGTAACTGGTGTAGGTGGTAGTTTTTTTATCTCTCTAACGTTCATTAGTGCATTGTAATGTGCCTAAATTGAAGAAAAATATATTTTCTATCTTTTTTCAAAGCGTAGGTATAATGTCATTCGTAAGTTGTAGCTTACTGTTTATTTCTGAAATACTTACTGAAATCTATTTAACCTATAGATACTGATCAAAAAATGTCACGGGAATCGGTTGAGAAACTTTAGACCAGTAGAGGAAAACATCCGGACATACGAAAGCATTCTTCTCCAAGCTGAAACGGAGACCTTCGCTATCCCTCGGTCAATTAGTAGGATTTCTCAGGGCACTAACCTAGGGCCTTGACATTTAAACGTAATCAAGTAATTGGTTTTCAATTGTTTTGTTTTGTTCGACGATTTATTTTTACTTTACCTGTGTTTTACAACTGACTATCTCTTATTAACTGGTAAATGGGCCAATCAACATTTTGACTGACACAAATATGTCCTCAACTTTGAAATTTCATTGTAAATTTTCACCTTTTAATGATGGCATTTCTGTGTTTCAGTTTATGGTGTATGTTAAAACATTCGGGATCCCAACTGTTAAACCTAATAAACAGAAACTATGTATATTAGAAGCCCTATTTCTTGGTAACTCCAGAGACATTTTGAGTAACGCAAACTCAAAACTGTCGGTCAAAAAGTTGATTGGCCCAAATACATGGAATACAACACCACATCTTGGGTAAGTACCACTAATTGGAAACAGTTATGATGTCCATTATAAATGAAAATACTGGCCAAGTGCGTGTCGGACCACGTATAATGGAGGGTTCCGTACATACTATCGAAAAAATTAAATCAAAAGGTCGTATATGTCAATGAAAGAAGTTTTTTGGAGATAACTCAAAAACGCCTTAACAGATAAATGTTCAAAACAATTTTCGTTAAAAAATTATTAAATGATATATTCTCAAATTTTTTCATATATTTTTTTGATCTCCAGTTCAAAACTTACAAGGGAGGGACACAATTTACACAATTTTGTAGACTTTCGGTGTGTTTATTTCTGAAAATATTCTTCAAATCATAAAAAAATCAGATATGCCCCAATGTTATTTTTAAAGACCTATTTTTTGATTGCCGTGCAGCATGTTGATATTTTGGAAAAAAACGTTGCTTTATAATAAATAAATAAAGTTTTTTTTTCAGATAGACCCATATCAGCATTGCAAATTTACAAAATACTAAAATCGAATTAGACAAAATATTAGACAAAATATATTGCGGAAATAAACAGTAGGCGACAATAGTAGATTGTGTAACAAGGGAGCAAAATGAAATATTTACGGCGAGGGCGTATATTGATTCCCAAACGAAGCGATGGAGTCTATAATAGAATCCCGAGCGTAGCGAGGGATTCTAAAGTAGACTCCTGAGCGTAGTGAGGGATTCAAGTGTTAACGCCCAAGTTGAAAATAGTTTTGCTCCTATGTGGCACATACTGCTTTTCACACCACCTTAGGGGAAAATATTTTTTTTATCGTTGAATCATATTTATTTTAACTTTATATGTGCTTAGTGTGCTTCTTGATTATAATGAATCTATTAATTTAATAAGAAATTTGATTGTGATGACGGACTGGCTGAAAAAAAACGAATGTCCTAGAACAGAAAAGTGCCACTTTGTTCCCTCCTAGCAGGGAAGAAAAAGCCCGTATACGACTAGGTGGTGTGAAAACTAAGTATATTATACATCATTTCGCACTACTTTCCGCCAACAGAATTAAACTTCTGGCAATGATATAATCTAATTATTTATATCATTTGTCATAATAATCAATCAGACCGTGGATTTGTATTCTTGAAATGTTTTAAATTTTTTTATACCACGACGGTGGCAAACAAGTGTACGGCCCGCCTGACGGTAAGCAGGTACCGTAACCTATGGACGCCTGCAACTCCAAAGGAGTCACATGCGCGTTGCCGACCCTTTACAAAAAGGAGGATTCACTGTGTTGACGGCTAAAGGAACAAGAAGGTCCCTCATCGTCAACACACTGGGTCCTCTTTGAGCTGAATTCTTTGACATCCACCAATGCACAGCTGCCAGATTTAGTAACTAGAGAGGTTTCGTTGCTCTCATTATTGTGTCATATCTGACATGGCCAGCTCTCCGTCTATTATATAATACATTAGCTAGCACAACCACGCTTGCTTAATCAGATTTAATGTAAAATATAGTTTAAAACATTCATACATTTCTATCTACCCCCAATGGGAAACGTTTCAAATTAATCCTCCCTAGCAAAGACCACCCTTATTCCCAACGCGACAAGGTCCTTAATAATAACTAAAATTTATCCTTACTTTGAAAAATGACTTTTTTGAATTGTCATAAGATCCTTTTCCGCATATCGTGGAACCTTTTTGCAACGAACACGATTGCCATTTCATGGCAGAGAAAGGTCGTAAGCGCCGTATTTTTACAAGCAATGTAGGTCATTTTGTATTTAAATGCTAGAGCGCTAAATATAGGCTGATGAGGGTCTATTTTAGAGCACGTTTCATTAAAAAATTAGGTCGCACACACCCTTACGTGTGCACGCACACATATATCACTCGTTATGATTCGGGTTCACACCTACCTGCAGACGTTTTCAGTTTAAAATAATTTTAAACAAAAAAGAACCGACTTCACTTAGCCTCCACCTTTCCAAAAGCAAATGCTCGAGCTGCTGTAAAAAATACTCAAATCACTATAGGTGTGCCTATAAACGTTGAAAGTTCCCTCGATTTCTCCAGGATTCCATCATCAGATCCTGACCTGATGACAATGGGGCCAATTGCGAAGTATACTCTTTCAAACAAAAAAATAGTTTTCCAAATCGGTCTTCGAATAATCGGTGAACATACTTTAAAAAAAAAGAAGATCCCGACGTATTGAGAACATCCTCCTTCGAAATCTTGAAGTTCGTTGAAAACGCGAATACAAGGGATTTTTTTAGTGTAAAAGTTATCTATATGTCTTATGTCCTCTGCTAAACACAGTTAAAGGTTCACCCGTATTTGTCATTTACAGACTGTATGAACCAACTGTCACCTTTATCAGTCTTAAATCGTACTACTTATAGTTACTTCTTTAGATATTTGATCTTCCTTTTCGCATACAGTATGTAACAAAGATACTGCTGATCTGTTTAGGGGATTATTGTTATCATACTTATCGTATTGCCACTAAGAAAAAGTAGAAGAAAAGTTTTTTGAACACGAACATTTTTCTATATATATATTATAACGGAGACGGGACCGGGCGGTGGCAGGCCGAGGGTAGGCGGCATGGTAGCGATAGTGCGGGATGTTCCGGAAACTCAAAGACTAACACTATCAGGAATAAGGATAATCAGGATAGCCTAACACTAAACCATTACACATGTTATACACGGACGCACGGTAATGAAATAAAACATAAACACTGGTTTCATGACTGTATTGAATTCAAATCATTTTAAAACCAAATTAAGGGAGGGCAATAAATTACCACTGGTTCAGAAATGAGCGTCAACTGAGAAGAACCAGCGTAAGAAACTCAGCGGGACTTATCTTTTGTTATCTGAAACACTATTACAATTAAATTGCGTAGATTACATTATGATACAGATTACATTAGTACAAAAATACTTTCTAATCACTAAATGATCTTAAAAACTTTAACTACGAAAAGCATTGACTGATTTTATAAAGGCATCAGGGAAAGGATGAGAGTTCCCAGCTTGCGTCCGTGTGCTACTCAAAATACAACCCGTTACTCTAAACGATCCAACCGACCCGACCCGTCTACATGAGAACGATCAGGATAGTGACTGCAAGGCTAACAAAGCCACAGAGAGTACTGAACCGAATCAAGACTGCTCCAAGAATGAATGTTCAATCAAGATTGAATGCACAGGTACTGTGCTCATCGTTTTTATACTGTCACCAGGCGGGTAAATCTAAACGTGAGTTTTAATAACTACCGGTGCATTTCTTACTTTAAAATAGGGTAAATTGAAACGCCAATTTTATTGATTACCTACACGGACCAAACTGAGACCAAATTGTTACAAATTCAACAAAGGTAACTTGATTGACACAAAATATCATAAATTTATCAGTTGTGATGCTTATAGCGTAGCTCTGCGACAAGCTGTTGTCGTCTCGCTCCGACATATATACACCGTGGGCTGGAATAACCCGACAGATCTTAACCACGAATTTCTAAGACCAAAAGAAGGAAAAAATATTATGTGACTTTAGGTCAATGTCGCCAAAAAAAAATTTTTTTTTCGTTTTTTTTTCCGTTTTTTGAATGTTTATTGCACATGAAAAGCAAATGGTATTAATAAAATTATCGCTTAAAACAAATTAGTACATTTATTTTTGGAAAAACTTAGTTTCTGCAAAGTTTTCCTTGTCACTTTGATATCTGTCAATAAGGACGTGTAAACTATGTCCAATAGTGACAACAACGCCATTAGAAAGGCGTTTTGTGATGAGTTATAATAAAAAGTGTATTTTTTTTAAATTGGTATTAAGTCGGAAACTAGGCGTATTCCAGAAAAGTTTATAGGACATTTTAGTATCTAAATATGATCAGGAATACACTGTTAAAATCTGTCTAGTTATATGGGCCCACGGTGTATATATAAAAAAAATGTTCTTCTGCCAAACCAGAGTGTGGTATGGGGTACGTTGTCCCGCCGTCGTTGCACGTATTTTTGTTTTTCATGGTTAGAATTCCACATCAATTAAGCCCTTAATCGGATCACGAGCATTTTTGTAACACCTTATAGGTCGATTATAACATAATTCTCCTGACCCTTTAGCCTTTTACATAGTGATCCTCCTTTTGACACAGTTCAGGTAAGAAAGTATATCAAACTTGTATGCAATTCGTTTTCAAATAGTCAGATTTGGACTCATCTTTTTTCTTTGGAATTTTTCTTAAACTACAACCTATTGTTGGTTAATCTAACCTTGGTTTGTATAGAGCAACGCACTTATATGTATTTTTAAGTTTTGATGTACTGTTGTTTTGAAAAAAATAAGCCCCGCCGAGTTTCTTGCCGTCATAATTCTTCTCGGGTCAGAGGTGTAGGGTTGTACCGGTGTAGTTTGATTTTTTTTCTCTCTCTTTTACTTTGAAAAACTATCTGACGTGTAAAAGTGCCCTTGTAGCTAACTTACTGAGTAAATGTTTGAGATTGAGTTATTTTCGTTCATATCACTTGTTAAACAATAAATAAATTAAAATTTTGTTTTATTTAGGTATAAACCCATTACACAAACTATTAATACGACATTACCTACAATTTAAGATATTTAATACCGACAGCAAAATTGGCTGCGATAGCTGATAACTAGCAAGCGGATCATATTATTTCATTTTTTATATCATAATGGTGGCCTTATGCTATAAAAATGTTTTTTAGATTGTTAATATGGATTACCCAACGATGCATGGTTACATCATACCGTTCGGTTGGTGTGTACCCTACATATTCCCTTGACAGTTTGCTAATTAAAAAGTTTGTGACCAACCGTATGCGAGGGTTAGGCAGACGTTTAGGCATTTTATACAGTTAGATTATGTTAGTATTTACGTAAATTCTTACGTAAGCTATCCAGGTAGTCTATAACCACGTATAGGTGAAAAACTTAAGTAAGTCACCTGTTGTATGTAGTTGTGTACAGTTTGCAAAAAAACGCATAAGCATAATAAATTATATAAACATTTAATATGAGTAGTACATATTAATAACATACTGAAAATTTATTTATCTCAATCAGTCGGCATTTCGTCATCCTCATTTTCATCAGTGGACTGTACAGAAACAATGTCACTGTCATTATCATATCGATGTTTTACAATTTACTTCTGTGGTAAACTGCAAGTATTATTGTTTATTCATGAACGACGCAAAAAATACGAAGACAATTACTCGACATTGACAACTATTTATGTCTTATCATGACAATAGAATCGTAAGTGGACAGGAATAATCAAACTTGAAAGATAGGCAAATAATGAGTTTGCAAACCATACGATATATAACAAATTTTAAAAATGGAATGTCTATTCGCACACATTACTCACTCATACAACAGGTGACTTACTTAGGTTTTTCACCTATATACTTCGTTTTCAACCGACTTCAAGATTTCGAGGGAACTCTTCAACTATTATAGGCACACATATAGTGATTTGAGTATTTTTTACAGCAGCTCGAGCATTTTCTTTTGGAAAGGTGGAGGCTAAGTGAAGTCGGTTCTTTTTTGTGACAAATTCAAACGAATCAGTAATACAAGAATTTGCTTGAAAATTATTTCAATGCAACTCCAATACATACAACTTCAATATTGGTTGATTATTTATTGTATGTTGGAGATTGTGTTTTTAACGTGTATATATTAAAATACAGCACAATACCAATAATAATAATAAAAGTAGTCACATTAAAAAAACCCTGATATGACTGAAAAAAATAAAGATACATTGGCGAAATCTACCGTTATTTTTCTAATCTGAAAATAGTAGTTTGTACTTAACTAGATCCTGTGTTTTTAAAGTTACAAATACATAAGGTGATATATCGTAAAACATTTAAATTAAAAGGCGACTTTAAAAAACAATTTATCTATCTCCACCCACATCATAAATCCTCTATTCTGCGTTCGGAAACCGTATGTATTTACCACCATTATTGCAACCAGTAAGTAATGTAACATCAGTTAAGTGTATTATCTGTGCCAGTGTTGTAAAAATGTAGGTATGTAATATATTTTGGTATCGTAATGAAAATCCAGCCCTCCTCTCCGACCGCGGTCGCCCTCCTCCCCGGCCATTCGCACAATCGAGTTGGCCATGGCGGTGCAAGGGCGGTCATTCTAATAGTTTCCGAACACGTCATTTAGGATTTATAATATGAGTGTAGATAAAGCAGTGTATGCAACTGTACGTAATTAAGCCTTATTGTGTAACAATTACATAAACTACTATTATAAGCCATAGTACTGATTTTTACAAGCAATTTAGTTTCACCTGTCCCTCTGTCTGTAATCAAATCTTGCAAGTAAATTTGACCCATTTCCCGGTTTCCGATTGAGCTGAAATTTCGCTCGCATATGTATGAAACACAATCTTTATGTTGAGCCGTGTCGCTTACCATAATTGTTCCCTTTTTCCTTAGACTCTTTACTACGACCGAATAAGATATAGACGGCGTCCGCAGTATAAACATCGTGTTATTCCCCTCACATCCTTCACCTCCATCCTTTGATTTTTCATACATAAAAATATAGATTTTATTTACAAAATTATGTAAAAAAAATACCTGGAAACCTGACCCAATACGTAATTTACGTTAAAAAAAAATCTCAGTGGTGGGTGAGGATGGTGACCAACCAAAAATTATACCTACTCGTACAGACGACGAAAAAATATGTATACAATTTTGAACAAGGGAGTAACGTGCAAAGGTGTATATTTTTAGCGTAGCTCTAGCATAGCTTGTATGCCCTGTTTCCGACTCCAATGCCACGCACACCCAAAATAATGTAATGTAAACTAAACTCTTTATTGTACAAAAACCAGTCAAAAACAATACAATAATAGGGAAATTATCTATTTATCTGTAAAACGTAAGTACAAAGACGAACTTTAAGGATACTTTTTGATGTAGGGTAATTTTTCAGACCTAATACGATTTCTATGCGTTTATCTTTCATTAGCTCTTTAATATTCTGTGGAGGACTTTAAAGTAAACTCAGAAATAAGATAAAATAATGGTCCCAGCTGTATAAGTGTTTATGATTTAGTGTTGTTTTAGTATTTTGTTATTTAAATTTTGGTTTAAACTTTATTTATACTTTTATATAAACTTTTGAAGCCGCGTACATACTGTCGCGTAGGTGTGGGTACTGCTAATGTCATATCGCTATTAGGGCTAACAACTCCAGAATTGATTGTATGGGCTATTCTATCCGGAATTCCAGAATTGGCCATACAAACAATTAGGAACATGCATGATTTTGCAAGACGTCATGTTCGTGACGTCACCGACCTCAAAGTTGCAGAAAACTGTTTGGAAGTAACTAGTTTTGGAAGATTTTTGTAATTTTAGACACGAAAAAATGCGTTTAGCTATATAGTTGTTTTACATTTTTTTTCTTGTTAGAACATAATTAATCGAACTGAGGTTTCGAAATGGCTACACGGTCAAGTTTACTACAAAAAATATTAAAAAAACTACCCTAGGTGCCAGTTATGGGCGGAAATCATCATTATCATATCATATGGCTTTATTTCACTGCGATCTTTATAAATCCGTTATATTTCGACTGTGAGATTTTTCAACCGGTCCTCTGCTGCTGGGGAGAGGTGGTGATGTTCCTTTAGGCCGCCAGGGAAACAGTAATGCGGGAACTGTTCGACAATGTGGAATAAGGTTTGATCTGGGGCGCCGCAGTCACAGGCTGGGCAGTCTCTTAGCCCAACTTGAACAGGGTGGTTAGCCCGCCCATGCCCCGTACGGAATCTGTTTAGTCTGATGGGCAGAGATGTTAGTGTAATATAAGAACATTATACACGGTGCTCGTGAGCATTGCGAGAGATTTTAACAGTGTATTCCGAGACTAAAATGTCGTATAAACTTTTCTGGAATTCGCCTAGTTTCAGAGTTACTACCAATTAAATAAAAAAACATTTTTTATTGTAACTCAGTGCAAAACGCTATTTTGATGGCGATTTCACCCTTTATGGGGTCTAGTCTAGACATTCTTATTGACAGATATCAAAGTGCCAAGGAATACTTTACGTAAACTATTTTTTACGAAAATAAATGTACTAAATTATTTAAATCGCCAGTTTTACCAATAAAATTTTTTGTTTTTATGTTCAAAAGCATTTAAAAAATCGAACAAAGTGCAAAAAAAAATTAAAAATATTTTTGGCGAAATTGACCGAATTCGTGGTTAAAATCTCTCGCAATGCTCACGAGCACCGTGTATATTGGCAAATTAAGGTAGAGACAAATAATGGAGTTTGCAACTGATTTTAAAAGAGGGAGGAGATTTCGCTAGTCTTATCAAGAGTTTGTTTAGCTAGAAGATTTTAATTAAATATCGCCTTCTTTAGGATGCTCGGTATACGAATAGAATTTCAGCCCTCTAGAAACTCTAAACAAGCAATGTTATACAGTATAATTTTTAAGAAAAAAAAACCGACTTCAATGGGGGTAGCCGGTGAAAGATTATTGTAGATAGATGGTGCACTTAGATTCCATACAATGAAATAACTTGCTTAAAAAACGCAGCGGAGAGGACCAATCGCCAAACGTGAACTATGCGTCGTTGAAGAGTTCCGTTCTGATTATCATCAACAGTTCCACTTCATCAAATGTCACTCTTTTGAATGAAAATGCTTGATTTGTTGATAAAAATACAAAAGTCACTTTATGTATGCCTTTAAGATTTGAGGAATTCCCTCGATTCCTCGTGGAACTCATCATCAGAACTTGAGCTTGACGAAAATTGGTCCTGACAATCTAACTTGCTTAACAAACATAGCGAAGAGGAAGAATCGCCAAACATGAACTATGCGTCGTTGAAGAGTTCCGTTCTGTTCATCATCAGCAGTTCCACTTCATCAAATGTCACTCTTTTGAATGAAAATGCTTGATTTGTTGATAAAAATACAAAAGTCACTATGTGTAAGCCCTTAAGATTTGAGGAGTTCCCTCGATTCTTCATGGATCCCATCATCAGAACTTGAGCTGGACGAACATTTGTTCTGACAATTAAACTTGCTAAACAAACACAGCGAAGAGGACGAATCGCCAAACGTGAACTATGCGTCGTTGAAGAGTTCCGTTCTGATCATCATCAGCAGTTCTACTTCATCCAATGTCACTGTTTTGAATGAAAATGATGGTTTTGTTGATAAAAATATAAAAATCACTATATGTATGCCTTTAAGATTTGAGGAGTTCCCTCGATTCCTCATGGATCCCATCATCAGAACTGCGTTTTGACAAAAACGGGACCAATCTGTATATATATACTTACAATCAAAAAAAGAATTTTCAAAATCGGTTCAGACATGACGGAGTTATGGAGTAACAAACATAAAAAAAAAAAAAAAAAAAAAAAAAAAAAAAAAAAAAAAAAAAAAAAAAAAACATACACGCCGAATTGAGAACCTCCTCTTTTCAAATCTTGAAGTCGGTTAAAAAACTCAGCAGTAAGCTCACAAAGCAGTATGTTGCTTCACAAAACAGTGTATCTAAAAACTGGAGTTTTCCAACTGTGAAAGTTTTTAGGTTCACACCGCATTTTGAAGCTGACTTTCGTGTTAGCAGTTTAGTGTTGGTTTTAATGTAATTTTTTGGTATGTTATACAGGTTTAGAAGTTTAAGAAATATGTTCATTTCAGCCAAAAGACGTTCACTGCTGGACAAAAGCCTCCCCCAGGGATCTCCACAACGGACGGTTATTCGCCGCCCTTAACGAATGTTCCCGCGACTGTAACCAGATCGATGGTCCACATTAAAAATATGTAAGTTTATTTAATTAATATATATTTTTTTTTTTTTCAAATCAAAATGATTTCACATAATAATATATTATTTAATAAGTACTTACTCACAAATAACTATTAAAAAATTACAAAATAATTAAGTTTAAAATATTTCAAAAAAATCACTTAAAATCCACGGGGCAAATGACAAAAACGCGAAAAAAAGTAAAAAAGTATTAGTTGTGAAACACAATCAGATCTGTACAAACAAAAAAAATTGGAATTAGTTTGGATATTGAACAGGATTGGACCAGTTGCGTTTGGCTTGTTCAGAATAATTTGGCATATTCTTATTCTTATTGTGCATCACTATATTGTCCGTCATTTTATTTATTTTCTTTCTTTCTTTCTTTCTTTCTTTCTTTCTTTCTTTCTTTCTTTCTTTCTTTCTTTATTTCTTTCTTATAAATCAATGAACACCGTGCACCGGTAGCATGCACGAAAAAGTGTCACGTTGCGATCTCCATGGTAACGATACGGCGTTTCTTATGACATTATCACAGAACATTATCGTCCGTAAACCGAGTTTACAGACCATATTTGTTGTCAAAGATGGCAATAGGAAATAACTTTTATAGATCCGTTTTATAGAAACGTTTAACTGACATTTGTTGTCAGAATTACATATTATTTAGATCATCATTAGTCGTTCCCTCAGAGCTGAGGATCATGACATCATGTCCTTTTGTTTAAGACCATCTCCATCAGGCTTCTACTTATCCTTCGCTGAGTGCATCTTCTTGCAGTTTTACTTGCATGAGTGCAGTAATTTGGGTACACCATCTTGCAAGGGCCCTCCCCTTGCAAGATGGTGTGCCCAAATTACTCTCTTAGTCTTGTGCCTTCAACTTTTCCCGTCATGATGATTTAGATATCATATCAATAATAAATCCGTAACCAGTCAAGATTGTATTGTTCGAATACTGCTCTTGTTTGATTTGAGGTTTTGACAACTGAAAATAATGAGAAAGCCCTAAAAATAACCTTGAAATTAAAATTCTTGTATTTTTTCGCCTCCGTTTTTTTAAATTAATTTATTAAATAACAAACACACAAATAATTACAAACGACTATAAATAATTAACTATAAAATAAGACTAAACTAAAACTAAGGTATAAATAAATACGGCCCCTGCGGCATGGTACCGAAGATGCTGGCAGCATTTCCTCGCGGCGATCGCGAGACTAATTCGTTGACCCAGATAGCTGCCAGCTCTTCGGTCTCCTGTGGCATCTCTGAGTCTCTTCGACAGGTCTTTGAAGAGACTCAGAGGGGCAAAGATATATTCGACGCCAAGACCACTATATTTTCCCACCTTGGCTTTTTCGACCGCCTCTGCCGCTGCCGCTGCCCTCAGGGTGGTTCGGTGGAGATGTGACGGGGCCAATGTGTCTACGCAGGTTGCATCCCACACCAGCACCCGTCCCATACTCCACGGAATCAAAGTCATACCGTCCGGTCTCCTGCCGTCAGTTCTAGAGATGCCGGCTGGCTCTAAAAGAGCCGGCATATTAACTGATGCAAGAGACCGGCGGATGATGTCATTAAGAGCAGCATGCCTTGAGAAGCGGCCCGCGCTTCTTTAGCAATTTGAAATTAAAATTAATATAGAATTTGTTTAAAAGGCTGCGGAGGTTTTTTTGGTATAATTAACCTATTAGGAGGTACAAAGGCCAGGGCCAACGTTTTTAATGATTTCAGTGAGGGTAAGTAACACATTACTGTACGTAATAGTAGATAAATACAAAGGCGAACTTATCTCTTTAAGGGATCTCTTTCAGTTAATATTTGAGTGAATGGAAATGAAAGTGAAATAAGCGTGAGGGGGGTAAGGGAAGTAAAGGGAGGTTACGCGCGTTTTGAAACTATTTTTTTATTAGCTACACACTTGTTCGTTAGGTCACCGCTCAGTAAGCTATCAATATTACACACTGAACTACGTAAATGAGCAAAAAACAAAAAACTATTCCCAAGACGTCGTCGCCATCTTGAGCTCAAACGGAAATCCATACAGAAGGTTATCTTCCCTACAACTACAAAATCAGTGTTTGATAGAACTTTGACAGATGCAAGGTGACACATGACTTCTCCATACAATTTTGCCTTTCGACTTTCTAGGGTTGACAATTACGCGACTAGTTTGATTGCTGTACCTGTCCCAATCTACCTAATCCTTCAGTAATTTTAAAACAAAACTAGATAAGTGTACGATTTATGACTTAATTTGCCCGATCTAACTGTTATTTTAGTACAGAACTACTACTACTTAAATAATTTATCCTATCTGTGTCGTGCCGCAAATAAACGAAGGGAACTTTAACAACCTCTAAAACGTATCCGATACATTCCAAGGCCGTAGCTGTCACTGCGTGGAGTTGGATATACTTGGCGACATTTTTTTTATCTTTATTTCAACAAAAAGAGAGATACATTTAATCAATTTCTGCATAGCAGTTTGTTGGCAGAAAACTTATTTTACCCTCCACCATTGTTCTAATAATTTAGGTACGTACTTATATGGCTGTGGGGCGTACTTGAGGTATATATGAAAATTTCCATACAATAAAATTTATCCAACGTATCAGCGGCGACAGAAAGTCCCTTAGAAAGACCCTTATTCTCTTAACAATAAAGTCGTGTCCAGCTCATTTTAACACCTCACCCGCTTAGTTTCTTCTGCTGCTGACTGTAGTTAAAAAAAGATAAAAGACCGGCTAAGTGTGTGTCGACCATGCATAATGGAGGGTTCCGTACCTTCAATAGAATTTATGAACCAAACTAATACCAAAAGGTCGTATCTGATGCCTTTGAAACAAGTTTTTTGGAGATAACACAAAAATTACTGAACCGATAATGTTCAAAATATTTTTTCTAGAAAGTATATGATAAGGTGCACGTTCTCATATTTTTTGAACTTACGGTTCAAAAGTTACAGAAAAATTGTGTCCACCCCGGACACAATTTTTCTGACTTTCGAAGCGATTATTTCTGAAACTATTCACTTAATCACAAAATGTTTAAAGAAACCTCGATGTTATTTATAATGACCTATCGACTGATGTGCAACAGGTTGATATTTAGTGAATTTAATTTTTTTAATTTAGTTACATGTATGGAGCGCCCCCCCCCCCCCCTAAAAATATTTATTTCTGCGATTTGACTACATAACTAATTAGCGGCATACAAAATACACCTTATGTCCAATTTTTATTAAGATACGTCTTATAGTTTCCGAGTAAAATGGCTGTGACATACGGACGGACTGACGGAAGGACGGACAGACGGACATGACGAAACTTTATAGTTTCCGTTTTTGCCATTTTGGCTACGGAACCCTAAAAAAGATAAAATATATTTATTCTTCAATTTAGGCACATTACCCTACACCTCTAACCCTACACCTCTGACCCGAGAAGTATTATGACCGGCAAGAAACTCGGCGGGACTTATTTTTTCAAAACAGTAATACATCTTAAAGGTACACAATAATGCGTAGTTCTATAAGAAGACATATCAGAACAGCTTGAGAGACAGACAATGTACCTATTGTTTAATTAAAATAAAATCCACCACCTCACAGAAAACCACAGCCAAATAGCACTAGACCCTACTCATAGTGTTGTGTTCCTGCTGGTGAGTAAGGTTGCCAAAGAGCTCAAAGAGGACCCAGTGTGTTGACGATGAGGGACCTTCTTGTTCCTTTAGCCATCAACACAGTGAATCCTCCTTTTTGTAAAGGGTCGGCAACCCGCATGTGACTCTTGGAGTTGCTTACCATAAGGCTGGCCGTATGCTTATTTGCCACCGTCGTGGTGTAAAATAAATAAAATGAAATAATAAAAATAAAATTAAATCTCAAATTTTTCTTCTTTTTCTAAATTCTTTACACAGCTTATAAAAGTTGTACTACTGTTTTTTCTCCACTCTGGCCCTTTGAAAGTTGTACTACTGTTTTTTCTCCACTCTGGCCCTTTGATGTTCTTTCGTTTGATCCTGGAATGTTTCCTTTTAATACAACGAAAGCTGTAACATCTTTTATTTAAGCTACGTGTTGAAAGTATTATAAGGGGGATTTCAAAAATACACATACATTTTCGTTCTTCTAACACTTTAATATGAAATATACAGTGTGGAAAGTTAACTCGGGCCCTGGAGGGAAACTACCTTAAATCCTTGAGCTAGCTCATTTTACATAAAGGAGACATTCCTTTATTTTGAAAAAGAAACAAAACTGCATTCAAAGATTTTCTAAAACTCGCTTGCCTCGCCCGGGACTCGAACCAACTAAAATTAAAAAAAACACACACTCTCTATTTTATTATACTAATCGATAGTATTAATACTCAAGATAAAATTTCTCTAACAAACATTTGGTTACTGTTCACTTTTAACAAGTAAAAGACACGTAACAATTCTGTTATCTCTCTAACATTCAAAGACTTCGTATGAAGTACACGCTTGCTAATTTATCGCTAAGTATCTTGTTGAAATCTTCGATAAGAAAATCGTTTAATGGTGGTAATACCTCTATGCACATTTCCTTCTTACATGATCCGAGGCGTTCAGTGGAAAAGTTTAAAAATGGAACGTTTGACTTTGTTTGCAATGCGGGACAATTATTTTAAAATTCGAACGATTTTTATCAACAGATTTTATTTAAGTAGTATTGCTTCCCTTACGTATTTATCGAATAATGGCGTATCAAGAACAATTCGAGTTATTAGAAGCTTACTTTGTTTGCAACAAGAGCTACGATTTAGCTCTGCAGTGGTATCGCGAGAAGTATCCAGACAGAGAACTACCATCTAGAAAAGTTTTGTCTCGAATGGTGAATAATTTACTGATTTAATTTCTACAAAATCAATTAAACCTTCTACCAGAAGAGGAACGAAATAATATCATTTTTCAACAAGATAGTGCACCTGTCCACAACAGCAGAATTGCCAGGGCTTACCTCAATGAACATTTCAATACCTGGATAGGTACAAACGGGACGATTAGATGGCCTGCAAGAAGTCCAGACCTGACGCCCATGGACTTCTTTTTATGGGGTCATGTAAAAATTTTTATTTATGAAACATGCTATGAAACCGTTCAAGAGCTAAGGGTTGCGGTAGAAAATGTTATTAGGAGCATACACCACAACACTTTGATGAAGGCTACAAGAAATGAATTTCAACGGCGACTAATTTTGTGTAGACGGAACCACGGGGCTCATTTCGAACAATTTATCAGTTAAATAATTTAAGTGTAACAAATTGATAGTAAAATAAAGTTAATGTTAGATTTAACGATTGTTTTTATTTTTAAGACCAAATGTTTGTTAGAGAAATTTTATCCTGAATATTAATACTATCGATTAGTATAATAAAATAGGGTGTGTATGTTTTTTTAATTTTAGTTGGTTCGAGTCCCGGGCGAGGCAAGCGAGTTTTAGAAAATCTTTGAATGCAGTTTTATTTCTTTTTAAAAATAAAGGAATGTCTCCTTTAAGTAAAATGAGCTAGCTCAAGGATTTAAGGTAGTTTCCCTCCAGGGCCCGAGTTAACTTTCCACACTGTATAGTAGCTTATAGACGGAGAGCTAGCCACGTCAGATATGACACAATAATGAGAGCAACGAAATCCCTCTCGTTAGTTTGCTATACTATGCTTATTTCTAGATCTGGACATCTGGCAGCTGTAAAGTGGTGGAGGTCAAAGAATGCAAACCACTTTAAGAATACAAATCCTAGAGTTCTGGTTTCGATGCAGTATTATGAAAAATTATATAAATAATTAGATAATATCATTGCCAAAAGTTTCTGATGGGGGAAAGTAGTCCAAAACGACGTATAATGTAATTCATAGTTTGTCGCCTACTGTTTCTGTTTCCAAAATATTACGCAATGTTTTTGGTTCTAATGTTAAAATATTGGCCCCGCCTCTATGAATAAGATAACTTCGACCGTTTTTACCTATTTTGGTATTACTTTGACTGACATCCACCCATTTAAAGCTGCCAGATGCCCGAATCTAGCAATAAGGATAGTATTGCAATCTTACTAGATGGGTTTCATTGCTCTCATTATTGTGTCATATCTGACGTGGCCAGCTCTTACACCATTATTGCCTTGTCTGGGGGGACGTGGTTACCGGATGAGCTTTGTCGAGGTCTAGCGAAAGAAGAGACAGCATTCCTGTTTTTTATTACATCATCCTCCTGCCACAGCTCAATTGAGCTAGGGGTCCGCTTGGCAACCTAATTCCAGGAATTGGCGTAGGTAACTGAGAGGGAAATTTAGGCCTTTTTGGGACTAGGACCGGTTTTCTCACTATGTTTTTTTCACCGAAAAGCAACTGGTATACACGGTGGGCTCGAATAACCCGAAAGATCTTAACCACGCATTTCTGAGACCAAAAGAAGTAAAAATATTATGTGACATTCACATAAGTTCCGAAAGACTCAGTGGGTTACCACTTAGCGTTAGCTAAATCCGTAGCCAAAATGGCATAAACGGAACCCTTATAGTTTCGTTATATCCGTCTGCCGGTTGTCCATCCGTATGTCACAGCCATTTTACTCGGAAACTGTACGACGTATCTGAATAAAATTTACACATAAGGTGTATTATGTATGCCGCTACTTAGTTATGTAGTTAAACTTGAAAAAAAAAATATTTTTAGGGGGGGCGCTCCATACATGTATCTAAATTATTATTTTTTTAACCAAATATCAACATGTGACACAGCAATCGATAGGTCTTTAAAAATAACATTGAGGTTTCTTTGACCATTTTGTGATTAAGTGAATGTTTTCTGAAATAATCACTTCGAAAGTCAGAAAAATTGTGCCCCACCCTGTAACGTTTGAACCGTAAGTCCAAAAAATATAAAAAAAATTGAGTAGATGCACCTCATCATATACTGTCTAAGAAATTTATTCTGAACATTATCGGTTCAGCCATTTTTGAGTTATTTCCAAAAAACTTCTCCTATAGGCATCAGATAAGACCTTTTGGTATTAGTTTGGTTCTTATTCCATTGAAGGTACGGAACCCTCGTATCCTATGCGTAGTCCGACATGCACTTGGCCGGTTTTTTACTTTGTTGCAATCTTACAAATTTAAGTTTCTACCTTTAACAGTTTATGCTGCGTGCTATCTATCAGGCTATTACATTAAATCGCTTATTATATTTATAATGCCGTTTCTCACAACCATCCCGCATTATTCAAGGCACATGCGAAATCGCTTAACTGTCAATTTTGACAGTAAAATTAAATAATTTTAAACAAAAAAGAACCGACTTCACTAAGCATCCACCTTTTCAACACCAAATGCTCGATCTGCTGTAAAAAATACTCAAATCACCATAGGTGTGCCTATAATAGTTGAAGAGTTCCCTCGATTTCTCCATGATCCCATCATCACATCCTAACATGGTTACAATGGGACCAACTGTGAAGTATACGCTTTTAAACAAAAAAAGAATTTTCCAAATCGGTCCAGCCGTCTTCGAATAATCGGTGAACATACATAAAAAAAAATAAAAAAAAAATAGCAAAAACAAAGATTCCGACGAATTGATAACCTCCTCCTTCGAAATCTTGAAGTCGGTTGAAAAGGAGGACAGACAGGGGACAGAGTAATATTCTCCATTGCGTCCCTTGAATACCAAGTACGTAAGTCGGCGTCGGGCGTCGGGCGATACACCTTTAACCGACTGCCGAAGAAAGGAGAGTAACATTTGTTACTGACTAGACAAGAAACGGACCGTTATCTGTGTTCTATCGCTTGTACAATGGGTTGTGCTCTGAAGAACTATTTGATATGATTCCCACGGCAGTTTTTTATCACCGCACCGCTCGCCGCCGGCAGGGTGTTCATCTTCACACCCTGGAGCCTAAAGGGTCGCGCAAATTACGGTTTAAGAGGAATTTCCTCCCCTAACGCTGCGGATGTGAAATTAACTCCCTGCCGAGGTTTTCCCAGCGGGCTAAAGTATGAGGTTCTTCAAAAAAGGAGTGTATAGGTTCCTAAAGGGTATATAGGCAACGCGCAAGTGAATCCTCTGCGGTTGCAGGCGTCGACAGACTACGGTAACTGGGGGCCGTATGCTTGTTTGTCACCGTCGTGGTATAAAATAAAATAAAAACGGGAGTCATTGGTCGCGTGTTCACTAGAGATGAGCCATGATGCGTTGCGAGGAATGTGTTTGTTGAGAATCCTAGAGCTTCGTTATGCGAGGACAGGTATTTACTTACTTACTGCAGTGGCGCAGCGACCCAAAGTGGATCTTGGCCTCCGACACCAAAGATCACCAGGCTTCTCTGTTCACAGCCGTCTCTGTCCAGTCAACGGCGCCCAGCGCGGTGAGGTCCTTCAGCACCTCGCCTTTCCAGCGGTGCCTAGGACGCCCAGGTGGTCTTCTACAAGTTGGCTGGCCAGAGTATGGTACAGGTATTTAAATGAAGTAATTATATTGGTTCTTAAAAATACATTCCTCACTACACATCCTCTCTCATCACTGGTTGAAACGCAGCCTCAACGGTACTTATACAATATTTTCAACCGACTTAAATTTTTCAAAGGAGGAGGTTATCAATTCGTCGAGATCTATGTTTTTGCTTTTTAGGGTTCCGTACCTCGAAAGGAAAAACGGAACCCTTATAGGATCACTTTGTTGTCCGTCTGTCTGTCTGTCTGTCTGTCAAGACCATTTTTCTCAGGAACGCGTGGAGGTATCAAGCTGAAATTTATATCAAATACTCAAGTCTATTGTCCCTTGGAGCTGTGAAAAAATCAAGTTTAAAAGCCAACGCAATCAAAACATACAGTCGTTTATGCTGCAAATTTTAGAGTTTTTCGGCACTCGCAAAACCTACGGGGTACTTCCCGTGAACTCAGAAACTTGAAATTTGGCATGAAGCAACGTCATATAGCATAGACTATGGAAAAATTACAAAAAGTAGACATATTTAGTAAAATCATACAAAAAATTTTTTTTTTAAATTTAAAACTTACTACCTTTTCCTCGTAAACTCGTGGAGGTATTAAATTTAAATTCATGTCAAATACTCAGGGCTATAGGACTTGTCAGATGTAGCAAAACCAAACTTTTATGTCAACGCAAATAATATATAGCGCAATAACAATTTAAGTCGCATATTTTGAAACTTAGTACTCGCAAGAAACTCAAAACCTAAAGGGTACTTCCCGTAAACTCAAAAACTTGAAACTTTTCACGAAGAAACTTCATATAGCACAGACAAAGGGAAAATTACGAAAAGTAGACATTTTTAGTAAAATCATACAAAAAATATTTTTTTAAATTTTAAACTACCTACTACCTTTTTCCTCGTAAACGCGTAGAGGTATTAAATTGAAATTCATATCAAATACTCAGGTCTATAATACCTTTCAGCTGTAACAAAATCAAACTTATATGTCAACGCAATGAGTGAACTTTTACTTATCTACAGGTTTGTACGGAACCCTTGGTGCGCGAGTCCGACTCGCACTTGGCCGGTTTTTTTATGTATGTTCACCGATTATTCGAAGACGGCTAGACCGATATGGAAAATTCTTTTTTTGTTTGAATGAGTTCTTCACAGTTAGTCCCATTGTAACCAAGTCAGGATCTGATGGTGGGGTCCTGGTGAAATCGAGGTGGTGATGAAATCACCTATAGTGATTTGAGTATTTTTTACAGCAGCTCGAGCATTTTCTTTTGGGAAAGTAGAGGCTAAGTGAAGCCGGTTCTCTTTTGTTTAAAATTATTATTCATCCTAGTTGATATTGCTCGCAGCCTGACGGGCCCATTCGAATTAATAATCACAATTTAAATTGTTATCAATGTGAGTAGGGTGTACAGTCACCGGCAATAGTATCTTCCTACATGAAGGCCGCAAAAATATGTGATACGCTCTTATGACCCTACAGATAAGAGCGTGTCACATATTTTTGCATCCTTCGTGTAGGAACATACCATTGCCAGTGACCGTACCACAATTATTTGAATATAAATAAGTAAAGTCTTAGCTTATGACAGAATAGTAAAAAAAAACTGATACTACTAGGGTACAAAATGTGTCGAATAATTGATACCCAGCATTTTCTACTTTTCACAAGGCTCCTACCATTTACCTTAAGTAGTGTTAATGATTTCTAAACTATTGATACACTTGATGTGTGTCAAAAGCACTCACACTCACACTGTTGATGGGTCATTTGAAATGTTAAATAATATAAACAAAACAATTTACTTTCATTGCTCTGAAATCGCCCACTGTTAAAGAAAAACCATGGTTTATCATCATAAACATGATATCTATCATTAATTTTTCGTAAAAATGTCCGTAAATTACTTAATTTTGTTTGTTTTTGAAGATAAATGGCAGCTCTAGGGCTTTCGCCAGACTTCAGTGAAAATAGCAGGTTGTACGGTAAATAAGGGCCTCGCTTTTTGTAGGGAGATACCTGCTTCCTACAAACAACACGTGACCCACCGAATGTGACCCAAACAGTGGTTACACGCGGATTGAGACTAATTCTTCATTAGCTGCACCCTTGTTCGTTAGGTCACCGCACAATAAGCTATATGTTACACACTGAACAACGAAAATTGTCAAAAAACTAAAAACTGTCTCAAGACACAGGCGCCAAATTGGCGTCACAAGCGGATATCTGAGGAGCAACAGGTTAAGAATTAGAATATCGAATGGAGATAAGGAAATGTTTCCTCAAAGTGTGAGGGTTGTAAGGAAGTTTAGATCTGAGTCACAATGCATGATACTGATAAGAGTAATAAGACGGATAGGTAGTCACGAACCCGGATTGTTGAGCCACTTCCCAGGGTTCGTAATTTAGCCGTGTAATTAATGACCGATGTAACTGTACAGAATACTATAATACTATTTCATACACACAAATTAATGTTTGACAGAATTTTGACAGCTAAACGGTGACACATGACGTCTCTATACAATTTTACCTTTCGACGTTATAGGGTTGACAAGTACGCAATTAGCATTATTGCTGAACCTGCCCCAATCTACCTCAATCTACCTAATATATCAGTCATTTAAATACAAAACTAGATAAACGTCAGATTTATTACCTTATTTTCCCAATCTAATCTAGACACGCGTGTCAAGCCAAGTTCAAGCAAAGGAACTGGCTAGCCAGCGCCGAGTGTATATTACGCGAACCACTTGGTGCCAATTTTGACCCTTCTATAACTGAAAACCTCTTTAACGTAAACACATAAAACTACGTGTGTTTAATTATTATTATTTACAAATCTTAGTCTACCATGTCTGACCGATTTCTTTCAGTTGCTTAAAGGTTAGCTGGAAGAGATCCCTTAAAGGGACACGTTCGTCTTTGTACACACTCACTATATTTTTGTTGGTCATGTATTTGTTTTGTGCAATGTAGTGTTTTACTACTACTAATAATACTACTACTACTATAAATGACTTAAATATTTTATCTTATCTGTGGTCATAAAAGATTTTGACAACCCCGAAAACGTATCCGATACGTTCCAAGGCCGTAGCTGTCACTTGGTGGAGTTGGACACCCTTGGTAACTGACAGTTGACAGCTTAGTCGGTAACATCGGTCATTTATTACACGGCTAAATTACGAACAATGGCAAGTGACTCAACAATCCGGGTTCGTGACAGTACCTTACAGTCGTCAACAAATATATCAGAGCGGCCAAGGTACTCAAAGATATCGGAACATGCATTTTATCGCTGTGAAGCCTTGACAATAGAGCCATTGTGACCATCTTGGCCGCTCCGATATATATGATGGCGACTGTACTAATAAGTTAGCCAAAATGACAAAAACGGAGCCTTATAGTTTCGTCATGTCCGTCCGTATGTCACAGCCATTTTACTCGGAAACTGTTAGACGTATTTTAATAAAATTAAGACAAGGTGTTTTTTGCTGTTCAGTTATTTAGTTAAATTGCAAAAAAAAGTAGGGGGGTGGGCATTATTTAGGGCAGAAATAATCGCTATGAAAGTCGGAAAAATTGTGTCCCCCCCCCCCCCCTATAACTTTTGGAACCGTAAGTCCAAAAAATAAAATAAAAAACGGCCAAGTGCGAGTCGGACTCGCGCACCGAGGGTTCCGTACAAACCTATAACAAGCAAAAGTTGTACTATGTTTATTACTATAAATTCAATTTATATAATTTCAATTTGTATAACCTGCATGAAGTAATATTATGAGAAATTATATAAATAATTACCAGACAAACAAACGAACAAACAAATAAATATAAAAGCGAGTACAAATAAAGACGTAAATACACATAAGAAATATCAGTCTATGTGGGGCAGGGCGGCACCGTCGTCAAAACCGAGCCATCTTGGTTTAAATTTGTGGCGTGTGCCACGAATACACATGCTTGTGGCGCGTATAATGGCGACGCTTATTCGGGCTCTAAGCCATCCTAGGACAGTACTCAGGGATCTGTTCCAACGGTCGGCAATGGCTTCTTCCTTGTGTTTTATGAAGGATGACATTTGGGGAGCGAAGACGCCATCTACTGAGGTTACTATTGGTGTGAAGGTAGCGTGTTGTATTTCACAGGCTATTGCGTATTTTCTCTTCTTTTCATCTTCGGCTGACTTTAAAACAGATGCTACGGGTCGCAAGACGTAAGAAGGAGCGTCGGTGTCAACGACACGGATATCAAACAACGCCTCCCTCTGAGCGTCCCACACGCCGCGGCAGGATAAGTCTGCTCGCAGTCCGCCTTCGGTTTCAGAAATTAGTGGTTCTTTTGTTACATTGCCCCACGCCTGTTGACAAAGTTCGCAGAAAAGGTCTCTGATTTCGTTGTGGCGTCTCGTTATTAGGCCACCTTTTTTACAACAGAGTGCGTGATCAATGTCGAAGTTGTCATTTCCACAGCCGTCGCAAGATTGTGGCATGGAGATCGGTATGCGGTGGTAGCGTATTGCTAGCGCATCTCTGAACTCTAAAGGGGATAGGTCAAAGTGATCTTTTCTTGTAGGAATCACGGACAGCCAGTTATATGACTTTGTTTTCATTTTTGCTGCGATGGATCTTTCAATTGCCCTTCTCTTGTTGGGAGTAAATTTTGCCAGGGTTGATTCCAAAAAATAGTCCTCAAGGACTTCTTTTTCTTTGCGACCTTCTTTCCGTGCATCTTTTAAGTATGTAGTGTGTTGAGATAAGTCGATGTCTTTTTTCTCTGTTAAAGCGATAGTCAATGCAGTACAACCTTTCCTAGAGATGTCGTAGTTTAAGTTGGTAGAATGAGGGTTTCCGCGATCGAGTTTTCCACTAGATGGCAGCACCGTGGCGACAGGTCTAGCTGTCACAATCCACCAATCATGTTTAACCATATATTTTTTGATTGGTGGATTTTGACAGCTACTGCCAAAAAGACCTGTCGTCACGGTGCTGCCATCTAGTGGAAATCTCAATCGCGGAAACCCTCATTGAAAGGGTTAGAGATTGCAAGGCCACCTTTATTCACGGGTAAAGAAAAAAGGTCGGCTTCTATTGAAGATACGTCACCACCGAACAGTGTTGGTAAGAAGATCGTGCGTATTGCTTGCGTTAGTGGTTCAAAGTATTCATTTGAATTTTTTACTTTTTATTGGAAAATCCATTATATCCTGTAAATGAATAGTTATATGACTTTGACATCCAATATTAGAAACTAACTTTGAATATATCTTTTGAAATTGTATTTATTGTTGTTATATCTCTAATTGACATGTGTGTATTTTTTAATCTGATTTTGTATTGCATTATTTATTCTTAGTTTTTATTGTTTTTGTGACATTTAAATGTAATTAAGTAAATATATATAATAAAATATGTTTATTTTCACTGCTTTGACGATCATAATATAAATATGTGTAGATTAGGCTAAAACCATTTTGTACTATAATTTATTATTATGAAATAAATCAATCTAAATCTAAATCTAAATCTGTCGGAATTTGCTTGAAAATTATTTCGACGCAACTCCAATATTGGTTGTATCTTGGAGTTATGTTTGAGATAGATTATGTTTGTAATGTGTTGTTTATGTATTTTAAAATTAAAATACGGCACCAGGTAACTATAGACACCAATTTCACTCAAACTATTTCCGTATTCAAAGTATCTCATCATAAATGAACGCATCTTCCTTAGATTAACAATTTACCATCTTTGAACTTAGGATTCCATTTTAATATAGCTAATAGCATAGACATACTAGTCATAGACCTGTCATGGTAATAACAATACCAAGATCGAACGGAATGGTCTTATTACACTTTCAATAGGTACGACAGAGAAGGTGCTATTATCGTTGGTCCTTGTCATAGACTCACATTTTTTATTACCCTCCACGCCATTACTTATAGCAGTGGAGGGTCACAAACAGATATAATTCATGATTTCTTCTTCTTTCTGTGTTTACTATGAGAAAATCTGATATTTTTCTTAGAAAGTTGTGTCGGCTAAGGAAAGCAATGGTAAATTGTTTTGTTTTGTGCTGTAGAAGTGATTTTATCGTCATTTATCTCTATCCCTTGCGGTAGTACACGTGTGCGGTCTCTAGTGAAATTCTTGCTTTGATTTCTTGCTTTTTACTATAGGCACCAAAAAAAAACTACACTGGTTCTAACCTCACACCAAATTATTTCCGTATTCAAAGTATCTCATCATAAATGAACGCATCTTCCTTAGATTAACAATCTACCATCTTTGAACTTAGGATTCTAATTTAGTATAGCTTATAGCTACCCATCGTGCTTTCACACTAAGTAATTTATTCCCCGTTTCATCCATCGCACGTCAAGCAATAATGAACACTTTACCTTAAACAGAATACCCGAACAGTTTACAACAAAAATACTCGTTAAATTGAAATTTCAGGGATTATTCTTGCAGATCAAAGGACGTAAGAGTCTAGTTGGAAAAGGTTGTAAGCGTTAACAATATCCTATCAACTTGGGATGTTTAGAATGGGGATAATATAAGGGAGCGGTCTAAGTTGCGAGGAAGTAGCGTTAGAGCTGTTTCGCTGTTGAACTTTATATTTGACATTTTTTGTAAAGAGTGGTTGATGTTGTCAACCAACAGGGTCGAATGGGGAGAAAGAGGGGAGGCCACACCAAATAGGTTAATAAAAAAAATTCAGTTTTAACAGATAAAAGTGAACATTAATGCATGCAAAAAATAAGTATAACGGGTTGTCATTAATCGACTAGCACGTATCGTAATAGCATAGCAATTTTATTGTAGTTAATAGTATTAGTACTGGCCTGAAACTTGAATTTTATGTATAGATGAGCTTCAGGATTAGGGTTTAAATACTTTTTTACACAGAATGAAACAAAAATACTGGTGATCCGTTTAAGGGCATATTTGGTATCTTTTTTCGAGTAAGAAAAAGTAGGAAAAACATTTTTAAGCATTGTTTTTTTTTGTATGGGACACGTCATCCCAGCCGGCCAACCCTCCATACAAAACTTTTTTTTTGGCAAGTAAAATTTTTATTTTTAGGTTTTCATAATTAGAATACCAATTATGCCCTTAATAGGATCGCCAGAATTTTTAAAACATCTTGTATTTAATCGTATGGCATGCATCGTTAAGCAATTAGAGTACAGCTTTGAGGTTTTTAAAGCCAGGCAACTACGTCGGGTGTCAGAGCATCCAAATCCTTGGCTGGACCTCGATAGGAGTGCAGAGGGCAGTTCAGCTGTAAAACCAAATAAACAATTTCTATTCTAATCAATTCTAATAGAAGAAATTTTCCGAATAAATAAATATGCAGAAATTTTGCTACAAGATATAGAAAAAATAATAAAAAATGTATAAATTTTTATGTGGAACATTTATATATAATTAAATAATACATAGAAAGTTTCAAAAATTCGGAAACATTCCATTCCCCCATCAGTATGTTCATCGCTTCAGTCTGCAACTTGCAACTTCATGTCTAACGATTTGACAACCGCCTCGTCACGCCGGGGTTTCAATCCTGCCCCGGTCCAAAATGCTAACAGCTTAGTGACAGGCTTTTTGTGTACCTGGGGAGCGTTCAATGTTTTACATTACTTTATGTTAAATCAATAATTTTTGATAATCTATCTAAATATATAAAAGAAGAAACTGACTGACTGACTGACTGACTGACTGACTGACTGACATATCAACGCACAGCCCAAACCGCTGGTTCTAGAGATTCCAAATTTAGCATGTAGGTTCCTTATAAGGTCTAGGGGTGCATTAAGAAAGGATTTTTCAAAATTCATCCCCTAAGGGGGTAAAATGGGGGTCCAAAGTTTGTATGGTGAATCAAGATTTGTTAGATTATTTTATTCGAAACTTCACAGGAGTATTCCTAACGATAAATGAGTAAACACGTGTTTCAGGTTTTTTGAAAATTCAACCCCTAAAAGGGGCAAATGTGGTCACAAAATCTGATAATCAACATGGGTATCGTATCCTTTTTGAGTACTTATAGTACGCGGGCGAAGCCGCGGGAAAAGGCTAGTGAAAGTATAATTTGGAACATTTTATAAAAATGCTGAGTATATTAAATAAATTGTTTTTTTTTTTTTATTTAAATATTTGACAAATATTTTAATTAGAATATTTGGTCTTTATTTATTTATAAGTACTTGGAATTTTTGGTACTTATTTTTTTTTTACTTGGGAACTTTTGTGAATTTTCGTATATCGCTTTAGTCTGCAACTTGAATCTTCATGTTTAACGAGCTGACAACCGCCTCGTCATGCCGGGGGTTCAATCCTGCCCCAGTCCAAAATGCTAACAGCTTAGTGACAGGCTTTTTGTGTACCTGGAGTGAGCTTTCAATGTTTTACACCATCCTAGTGTTTCTTCCGGCTTTTTTTGACTCAATTGAAACTGGGGTCCGCTTGGCAACCTAACCTCACAAATTGACGTAGGAAATTAGTTTACGAAACATTAGATCCAGTTGAAAAACATATTTCGCAAGGCTACCAGCACTTTTAAAGTATTACATCACGCGTGCTTTCATGTTATCTCAAGATTTTTTGTAATAGGGGAAGTTGTTTGTGTCTAAAGTTTATCTCGCCACTTAAACACACGCTCGCACACTCGCTTTTTTTAATTTTTATGTGTTACTAGCTTTTGCCCACGGTTTCGCTCGCGTTAAATTCGGGGTAACACGGTTCCCCTTTCCTGATTTAAAACACAGAAGAGAACTCGGAACAGAATAAACCGCACACAAATACTCCGCATACCAATTTTTAGCTTTCTACCTTCAAAATTGCGTAATGCTCCATACAAACTTCCACCCCCCATTTTAGGGAAGTGGGGGCTTAGAAAGGGACAAAAAGTAGCCCATGTCACTCTCCATCCCTTCAACTATAACCACTTAAAAAAATCACGTCAATTCGTCGCCCCGTTTTGCTGTGAAAGACGGACAAACAAACAAACACACACATACACTTTCCCATTTATAATATTAGTATGGATAGTTAGGTACAGTCACCGGTAATAGTATCTTCCTACACCAAGGCGGCAAAAATATGTAACACGCTCTTATTTGTAGGGTCATAAAAGCGTGTCACATATTTTTGCGGCTTTCGTATACGAAGATAATATGTGACATTCCGCAAGTAAAGGTACCTTATGGCGATTGGCGCTTACGCTATTGCTAACGGCGCTTCAATATTAACAACGTAAGCGCAAACCGCCATAAGGTACTTTTACCCGTGGAACGTCACATATTGCCGGTGATACTCAAAACCATAAACTGATTTTTTGTTTTTTTTTTTCGAATCCATTAATACGTTCACGAAACCCTAAAAATCAAAATATTCCATACATAAAAGATTATTCCAAGAACTCGCAAGATCTCCCGTACAAAAACACGCACTCTTTATGTTATTTAAGGTTGAAACCAAGTTCTGCAGAAAATATAGTCTATTGTAAGAAAATATGTTCACGGTTGAGTTAAAAGACAACAGAAGTTTTATTTACTTTGGCTCAGTCAGTGTTGTTTCAATGTGTTAAAGAATAACTGGCTTGCTCAAGCGTGTGTCGTAGTTTATACAGGAAAAAAAATCCTGGAGGGGAACTAGGTACCTTAAATGTTGAGATAGCTCAATTTACTGAAAGGATACATTCTTATTTTTCCTAGAAAAGTAAAATTGAAATCTTTATATTTTACTAGCTTTTGCCCGCGGCTTCGCTCGCGTTAAATTCGGGGTAACAAACCATACAAACTTCCAGCCCCCATTTTACGGAAGTGGGGGGTTAGAATGAAACAAAAAGTAGCCTATGTCACTCTCCATCCCTTCAACTATCTCCACTTAAAAAATCACGTCAATTCGTCGCCCCGTTTTGCCGTGAAAGACGGACAAACAAACACACACATACACTTTCCCATTTATAATATTAGTATGGATTTTTTTACACTAATTGTTTGAAAAATCTTTATTTATCAACCCACTTCAAGATTTCAATGGAGGAGGTTATCAATTCGTCGGGATCTTTGTTTTTTTGACCGATTTGGAAAAACCTTTTTTTGTTTGAAAGTGTACTTCACAGTTGGTCCCATTGTAACCAGGTCAGGATCTGATGATGGGATCCTGGAGAAATCGAGGGAACTCTTCAACTAGGCACACCTATAGTGATTTGAGTATTTTTTACAGCAGCTCGAGCATTTGCTTTTGGAAACGTGGAGGCTAAGTGAAGTCGGTTCTTTGGTGTTTAAAATTATTTATTTTTGGCTTTTCTGGTGCCTTGAAATTGGAATCAAGACGCTTTTTATCTTCATTTGAAATACGATCGATTGGTATCAATTGTCATCAAAACGGTTTCTGTTCTACTTCGTTTTTTTTTGAGATTAGAAATTGAGTAAACATAGAAACAGTAGTTGCCAACCTGTTCTAAATGTTCAATTTAAACACACTGCAAGCGCACTAACATACGATTAGTTAACATGATTAAATAATCCTACACAAAAATAAAAACACAATTTCGTTTTGATTATCACGTTAAGACACGTGAAAAATGAAAAACTGACCTGACAGTAACGCACAAACGTTCTAAAACGAAAACTTAAGATCTAGTTTTTTATCAGTATTCACGATAATTATTTAATTAACATAATCATAATTTTTTATTTGTTTAAGGTTTCCCAAGAGGTGGTATACAATTATACTTTTTAAAGCTAGGCACAAATAAGCTTGCTTGCAATTATTAATAAATTTTCGTAAATAAAAGTGCTTTTAAACGTTATTTTATAGTTTTTTTATATAATACTAAATAATAAAGCAATTGAATTAGGTGATGGTAAAAGATTTGGTGGACTACGAGGTGGCTTTTCTTGTTGTATGCCACTCAGGCCTGCCTCAGATTGCCCCATAACCCTCCAACCAAACGCACAATAATAGAGCAAGCAAATACATTTACTTAAATAATAATCACAATAAGTTTTAAACATTAAAAACTATCCAGGTACTGAGAGATACTAATGACAGATGACGCGAGAAAATATTTAAAAATCGAACCATCCGTTGAGAACCTCTTCTTCTCTAGGTATTTTATTGTGCAACATTCACAAGAACATTAACAATGATAAAAATAAAATATTTCGTGCATATAACTACTACCAAAATATTGTTAAATACTCAATATAACATTTACAAATATGTAGGCATGGCTTTACTTTAAATACAAATATATTTAAGTATGTTTAATGCAAAGAGGATAGTTGGTTTAATGACGGCGTAGGCACTTTGACAGTTGTGACATGTATCGTGCCCACGGATCAGAATACAATCCGGATAGTACTTTTACTATATTCCCCTAACCACAGTTGAACCTTATTACCGAGCAATACAGTCGTTCATAGGTCACTAGTAAAAGTAATAAAAACGGTCCGATAGAGAGCATAATGTAGGGGGCGGTGTCTCACTCGCACAATGCTGCCAACTTATGAAACTTACCAATGTGGTTTTATTTATATACATTTATTTTAGTAACACACTAGAAGTTACTTCCTACTTATAATAATTTATTGCAAGATTTTGAATTAATACTTTATTCCCTTTAGCTGCTTTGAATTTTTTTACGACGTAAATATTAGTCATTCATTAAATTAAAGAATTGCAATTAATATTGCAGCCAGTAGTAAGTTTTGTAATATTTAAAATACGGTCTGGTATCCCCATCCCATCAGTCCCATCACTGACATAATATGTCACTGATATTATTTAGAATGACGCCGCTCAGCTCAACAACATTTTTAAGTAAAAATGGTCAAGATATGTTGCGTAAAAGGGTGCAGGGGTGAGACTTTACAATAAAGAAGACTTTCCTTTCACCGGTAATCCACAATCATTCAATTTTACGATTTAACAACAAGTTAAGATTGTCAAACAATAGGGTGACTATGATGTCGGCAAGCTGCGGGTCGGTTTTGCTGTTTTTACAGAAATGTACATAATAAGTACATGGTCTGTTCCTAAGTATTACGTCTGTTCCTAAGTATTACTTACACAGGACAGGAGTGGCCCGCGGGTCTTTTTAGGCCCTTTCGAAAGGGTCCTAAAATGGCACAAGGCCATACAAACAATTGTAGTAGTGGCAGTATAATAAATAAATAAATATTAAATAAATATTATGGAACAATCTTACACGAATCAACCTAGTCCCACAGTAAGCTCCATAAGGCTTGTGTTGTGGGTACTAGACGACGATATATAGATATATACATATAAATACTTAAATACATAGAAAACATCCATAACTCAGGAACAAATATCCGTGATAAACACACAAATAAATGCCCTGACTAGGATTCGAACCCGGGACCTCCTGCTTCATAGGCAGAGTCACTACCGACTAGGCTAGGAGGCCGTTAAAATATTAAAAAAATATATATAGCGTTATATTTCAATTTCAATTTCAATATACTTTATAGTAGGGATGTTACGGAGGTTCGGCTTCGTCTCCGATATACCGAAACTTTCGGCTGAATTCACACCTCCGGCTTCGGCTTCGGTTTCGTCTAATTTGAAGCGAACACCTCCGGCTCCGGCTTCGGTTTCGTCTAATTTTAAGCGGAGGTTTTAACGGAGCCGAAAGTCAGCAGCCGCGGCGCGCGGCGTGTGCCTAGGAGTACAAACAGGTTTTGACTTGTCTCCCCGGGAATCACCCCACTTGTTTTACGACGATTGTTTACTCATTCGTTTATTGTTCCTCCACCTCCACCTTCACCTCCGGCTCCGGTTTCGGATTCGGTTTCGCTTTAGGTTTCGCTTTTGGGTTCGCTTTCGGTTTCGGATTCGCTTTCGGTTTCGTTAAAACAAATTTAAAAACTCCGGTTTCGGCTTCGGTTCCGATAAAACCACCTCCGTAACATCCCTACTTTATAGTACAACATTTGTACAACAAAGAAAAATACAACAGGAAGAATATACAATACTAGCTTTCCGCCCGCGACTTCGTCCGCGTATAATACGGTTCCTCATACAGAGTTTCATATCCAATTTTATCTTTTTAACTAATTTTTGTTAATCCCCGAACCATCTTCTTAATCTATGTATACTTGTAGCTATACAAACTTTCAACCCCTTTTTTACCCTGTTAGAGGTTGAATTTTAAAAAACGCTGAAATTACTTTTATTGTTTATTAATTATTAGTAAACGTACGAAGTTTCAAATCTCTAACTCAAAATTTTAAACCCCATCCATACAAATTTTCAACCCCCGTTTTACCCCCTTAGGGGATGAATTTAGAATAATCCCTTCTTAGTGGATACTAACGTTATAAAAACAACCTATTGTGAAAAATTCAGCTCTCTAGGTCCAACGGTTCGGGCTGGGCGTTGATTTAAGTGAGTCAGTCAGTCAGTCAGTCAGTCAGTACTTTTACGTTTATATATATAGATTTGTACATGGAAGAGATCTCTTCCAGTCAACCATTGAGCAGTTTGATGTATTGATGTTTTCTTTATTTACCTTTAAGTATATTAAAGTCGGAGAACTGTCCACATTAGATATGACGCAATGCAATAGTGAGAGCCACGAACCCCCTGTACTTACTTAGTTTTAGTTTGCTACGCTAACTATCCCCTATTTTAAGATGCGGACATCTGGCAATTGTTCATCGGTGTTATGCAAACGAGTTGTAAGAAATAAATTTCTTACAGTTCTAGGTTTGATGCAGTGCAGTATCATGTAATTAATAAGATTATATCATTTTCAGGAGTTTCTGTTGGGGGAAGATAGTGCAAAATGACGTTACGTTAATGTATTGTTTGTCGCCTACCTACTGTTTTTTTCCGTAGCGATACGCAATGTTTTTACTTTTTTGTTATTATATTAGCGATAGGCTTCGACAGTTTTTACCTATTAACTGAAATATTTTGCTGGTCTGTCACTCTGACGTCCTTCGATAAATAGCTGCCAGATGCCTGGATCTAGTAATAAGTTTAAAATAGTAAACTAATTAGAGGGGTTCTCTGCTCTTATTATTGTGTCAACGTATCTGAAGTGGCCAGCTCCTTAAGTCAGTAGAATGTATAAGTTCCCATATGAACTATGAGACTTCTCTTTCTGGACAATACTTACTAGACGACAAGCATATTTTATATTTATCTTCATACTATCCCAATCCCACATACATCATAGTACATATGGTCACCCTACTTAGAATGAGATGCAGCTCCCTACATTACCTTCTCTTTCGGCCTCACTTTGTGGTCGAAGTATGATCTCCAGATTGTATTTAACTTCATGATCGTGCCTGATAAAGAACCCTGTACATCATTCTGTCAACATTTTTCTAATTTCAAAAAAACTAACTATAGGTAAAAATGACAATATACATGATGATTACCTAGTTATTTTTGTGAACTGTATTTTTTTCTATAAAATTGTAAATAGTATCCCTTTTCAAAAAGGAACAATACTTCTTTCCACCCTCAATGAATAGCAAGACACATAGGTATAGTATCCTGGATGGTACAGTGATTATATCGACACTAGCTATTGCCCGCGACTTCGCCTGCGTGGAATGAATATTAGCCATTAGAAGTTAATAAAACGCCTTAGTAAAATCTAGGACCAAATATTAATTTAGCGCATATGCTATTTTACGGCTACAGCGAGCAACAAGTCCATACAAACTTTCACCCCCTTTTCACCTCTTTAAGGGATGATTTCTGGGTTGAAAATGCGATAATTGTATTGTACGAAAAGTCGGCTATGTATTCTTCGAAAAAGGGTAGAAACTAGCTAACATCACTTCATGGTCCATAGTAAGAGGGACATTACATCTTTTTAGGGTAATGAAATGACACAAAGCTATAGGCACAGCTAGTATTCAAATATACTACGTATAAGTATTCCTTGGGAAACTATCTCCAAGTACTTGTCTTAAGTTTATCTTAACTTGAGGGATCAAAGGGTCTCAGTAGATAGAGGTCGAGAGATAGTCGAGTACTCCGAGATCACTTTCTGGTAGACGGGGCATGTAATCGATCGTTGCACATTGGCTTTTATCATAAATATAATTTGTGTGTCAATAATTTGAGGCTTAAATAAATTACACACTTTCGAAATGTGGCTCTATCGTAGAATGCTTAAGATAAAGTGGACGGACAAAGTTTTGTTATTAATGAAAAATAAGGTGGAAGTCGTAACGACTGTTAAAGAAAGGAAAGCAGCATATTTCGAACATATATACACGGTGTACATGAGGAAACCGAATAACTTTAACAGCGTATTCCTGATCATAATTGGAGACTAAAATGTCGTAAGTATAAACTTTTCTGGATTTCGCCAAAAAAAATAATTTTTTTTTGCTTTTTTTTCGATTTTTTAAATGATTTAAACATAAAAACATAAATGTTCTTGGTAAAGATGTCGATTAAAATAAATGAGTACATTTTTTTTCGAAAAAATAGTTTACCTAAAGTATATTCCTTGGCACTTTGATATCTGTCAATAAGAATGTCTAGACTAGACCCTATAAAGGGTGAAATCGCCATAAAAAAATCATTTTGCAGTGTGAGTCACGTTAAAAAATGTTTTTTTATTTAAGTGGTAGTAACTCTGAAACTAGACGAATTCCAGAAAAGTTTATACGACATTTTAGTCTCCAATTATGATCAGGAATACGCTGTTAAAATTATTCGGTTTCCTCATGTTACACCGTGTATAGAAACTCAAAATATGATTTGTTAAAACAAATAATTGAAGAGAAGATTGAGGGGAAAGGAGGACGTGGTAGAAGGAGAATATCATGGACAAGGAACGTAAGGGACTGGTTAGACGTGGACAGTACAGAGAAACTAATTCGCATGACTTCAGATAGAATGGCATATTGGCATAAGGTCGCCAACCTCCGGTATGGAGAAGGCACTTGAAGGAGAAGAAGTATCATTTGAGGATTGGCCATGGACGTTGTAAATATTTCCGTCACAAGTGGGGCTGGCGGGACTCAGATCTGTGCGTCTGCGGCGAAGAGGCTCAGACCAATTGCATGCCTAATTTATTTAGGAAATCATTCATAAATAGGGTATGCAATTATGAACCCGATAGTACAACGATGCCCTGTATTCATTTTCTGCCCCCCGGGAGATCTATACAATCTAACACCTGACATCATCTCATGGCTCGGGACCCTGAATGTAGACTTATAAGTGTAAGGCCCTCGTGGACGCTCGAAGCGGAGCGTTCGGCGGTGCGTGCAGCGTGGCGGGCGAGCGTGCATTCGCTTTGTGCAGCGTCCACTCAGGACACCAGTATGAGTTTCATTTGTTTAATATGCACGCCGCACGCTCCGCCCCGCTGCACGCCCAACTTGAGCGTCCAGTCAGGCCTTACACTTATAATCTCTTTATAGCTTTGAAATGTTTGTGTATATACGCCATGGACGCTAACGAAGGAGGCTGTGCATAAAATACGAGTAGCACAGAGAGCCATGGAACGCGCCATGCTCGGTATTCGACTTCAAGACCGAGTTAGAAATGTAGAGATCCGACGTCGCACCAAGGTGCGAGACGTAGGAGATACCATTACTAAAAACAAATGGAATTGGGCAGGACATGTTGCCAGGCTGGGTGACGGCAGGTGGACTAAAATGTTGGATTGGTGGTCACTTTCGGATGAAAGGAGTTCTTGGCATCCGTTGGCTTGTTGGGTGGATGGCATTCGAAAGATCGCGGGTCACTTCTGGATGAGATTAGCTCAGGATCGGGACGAATTGCGTACTAGAAGAGAGGCCTTTGCTCAGCAGTGGGCGACAAATGGCTAAAATGATCATGATGATGATGATATACGCCATACGATTAAATAAATTTCTGTAGCTTTTATAGGTACTACTTATAGAGTATTTAAGGCGTAATCTATGGATGGATTGGTGGTTTCGTGGTTGATCTCGTTTTGGTAAGGTAAGTTAGTAAGCTTAAGAATTCTACTTTTTAAAAATAAACGTTGGCAACCGGCCGTTCGAATTTCAATCCGGAGGTCTCAGGTTCAAACCCCGGCTCGTACGCCTGTTTTTTTGGAACTTTTGAACAAAATATAATTTGATATTTATCAGCCACTTTTTGGCGAAGGAAAAAATCGTCAGTCAATCAGGCTTAACCCCAATTGAGCCTGGGTCCGTTTGCCAACCTAGTCCCATTAATTGGCGTAGGTTCCAAATGTATAGTTTTTACCAAAGCGGATGCCATTCGACCTTCCTACCCAGAGAGGAAACTAGCCTTATTAGGATTAGGTCTGGTTTCCTCAGGATGTTTTCCTTCACCGTAAAGTGAATGGTAAATATCAAAATGATATTTTGCATTCTTCTAAGGTCCGAACAGTACAGTTGTAAGAGCGGGGGTTAACTCGACACGTTCGGATTGAAAGTCAGACGTCTTACAGCCAGGACCAGTGCTATAATGAATATAACCCAAAAAAATGTGTGGGTGTAAATAAATAAGTTTCAGTTAATTCTTTTGAAGTTAAGTTCAAAAACACATTTTAAATTTACAGAAAACTTTAAATATATGTTATGTATAGTGCTATCCTCCAGAATCTTATTTGTATTCCTCTCATTTTTGTCACAATTTTGTCTTCTTAGGTCTTTATTGTTGGGTATGACTGTTCAGTAACTGCTCATTAAAATCAATAGTTAGGTGCGACTTAGAAAATGTTCATAAATTTAGATTTAGATTTATGTAAATTATTATATTATTTATGTTTAAATTATTTTTTATTTGCATGTAGTTGCGCTCTCTCGGAAGGGTTTCCACGGAATACCAGCGTCGTGGACCTGAAAAGGTACCTTGACATTAAGCTGAGTGGAAACCATTTCAGTGACGCTTAACAATAATATACTGACAGTGTTTTTCTTAAAATAATAATATGCTTAAAACTATGTTTAAATAGTAGTAAGTTTTTCTGAATAAAGTTCTTCTATTCTATTCTATTCTAAGTACTTAGTCTAGGCTAAGGCACCAGCAGTTTGCAACTAAACGAAGAGTAGCAAATTAACTAACTAATATATCACTTGTAATAGTTATTTGTGTTGGTAAGCCCCGTAATAACTAATTAGACTTGAAGTAAAATACCGACTAACTTATAAATTAATTTATCTAATTTCTGTTGAAACGGACTAAGAGCTGGCCACGTCAGATATTACACAATAATCAGAGCAACGAAGCCCGTCTATTAAGATTGCAATACTATCCTTATTGCTAGATCCGGGCATCTGGCAGCTTTTTAATGGGTGGAAGTCAGAGTTGTTACTCTACAGACTAGCAAAATTTTTCATTGGGAAAAAAGTAGTACCAAAATAGGTAAAAACTGCGAAAGGTGTTTTGATTGTGTATCCCTAGTATTATTTGATCGGTGATTGGAACATATTACATTCTTTAACCCTTTATAGGGCAGCGGTCTCAAAAAAGACCACCTGTAATTATCATCTTTTTGTATTTTTCTTGTACAGGATTTCTTAAGTTTACATTATCAATATTATCATATAGCCGTGTAACTTCCCTCGGAGGAATCACTGCCTCCCGAGTCACAGGCTTTGTCCTAGTTCGGGAGGCAGAGGCTCAATCTAACGTAAGCTTGTGTAAATTAGCATATCTTATGTTATGATATGTCTGTGTTAGGTTTATGAGTTTAGGTCAATAAAGATTTATTTATATTTTTAGGTCTATAGATTGGCGATGAGGCTTGAATCAAGGATTTTTTTTAGTCTTGCCCGTTAAAGGGTTAAATATTTGGAAGCTAGACTAAGAAGGATTTTTTACAATTTACCTTCAAAGAGGATAAAAACGAGGTTGAACTGGCAATCAGTGGTCTAACACTAAACAGCTAGTAGAAGCACGGCACAGCTATCACTCTTGCTAAACTTCTGTTACAATTGCTGTAATATTAATGTCCTGTCTGTGTAGAGGTAGAACACAGCTAGTCACGATTCAGAGTATAGGCAACGTGTAAATCAAGAACATGACAGATACGGCCTTGTTCAGTATTAGTATCTGATACCTACAGGTAAAAGTAAGACACATACAGTTAGCATCAAAAGTAACTACGCACACGAAGACGTCAAAAGTCCTTTTTAAAAGGGATTTTTAAAAGAAGGAAAGAAGAAGGAAGGAAAGAAGGAAGGACGGGTTTTAGGAAAGATGTTTATTTTTATTTTTATTTTTTATTTTTAGGGGGGAACGGCCTCCTAGCCCAGTCGGTAGTGACCCTGCCTACGAAGCAGGAGGTCCCGGGTTCGAATCCTGGTCAGGGCATTCATTTGTGTGGTTATCACAGATATTTGTACCTGAGTTATGGATGTTTTCTATGTATTAAACTATATCTATCTATTATATATATATCGTCGTCTAGTACCCACAACACAGCCATATTGACCTTACTGTGGGACTATAATTGGACTAGGATTGTCCTATAATATTTATTTATTTATAATAGGAGCTTTTGACGTCTTCGATGCTGACTGTACCACAGTTTGGTGGAAAATTATGTAGGTACATCAATGAATCTTTGTTTACAAGGTGTACCTATAACAAAAATGCTGGTGATTATTTTAAGGATATAATAAGAGTCGTATTCAGATTATGAAAAACTAAAAATTTTCGCGCTAAAAAGGAATGGTTTTGTATGGAGAATTAGGCTAGGACCACGTGTCCCACACAAAAAAAATCCTATTAAAATAACAGTTAAATTGGTCAGATTAGGTATTTAACATTTATCTAGTTTTTGTGTGTGGGAAGATATTAGCAGTAAACAGACGTGTTTACATGTGTCAACCTTTACATTCCAAGTAAAGGTAGGTACACAAACTTGGAGATTACATACACTACAGTTTTATAATAAGTGCTGGACTAGCCAGATGAAAAATCCGGCCAAGTGCGTGTCGGACCACGCATAGTAGAGGGTTCCGAACCTTCAATACAATAAGAACCAAACTAATAAAAGTAATAAAGGTAATTTAATACCTAAAGGTATAATTTGGACCCGGGGTATGTCCTTAAACTACGTCCGGACTTGGGTATGTCCTTAAACTACGCCAAAAAGAGAGGTATGGCATGGGCACTGCGAATGGCATCTCGCTAAGTGTGGTAGGGCACGTTCAGCGAATGTCATCTCGCTCAAATCTGGAGCAGAGCCCGACTGGGGAAGTACCTCCACCTTACAGAAAACCACAGCCAAATAGCACTAGACCCTACTCATAGTGTTGTGTTCCTGCTGGTGAGTAAGGTTGCCAAAGAGCTCAAAGAGGACCCAGTGTGTTGACGATGAGGGACCCTCTTGTTCTTTTAGCCGTCAACACGGTGAATCCTCCTTTTTGTAAAGGGTCGGCAACGCGCATGTGACTCCTTTGAAGTTGCAGGCGTCCATAGGTTACGGTAGCTGCTTACCATCAGGCGGGCCGTATGCTTGTTTGCCACCGTCGTGTCATAAAAATAAAAATAAAAATTATATAAAGGTCATATCTGATGCCTATGGAAGATTTTTTTTTTAAATAACTCAAAAATGGCTTAACCGATAATGTTCAAAATAATTTTCCTAGAAAGTATGTGAAAAGACGCATCTTCTTGAATATTTTCATATTTTTTGGACTTATGGTTCAAAAGTTATAGGGGACACACAATTTTTCTGACTTTCGAAGCGATTATTTCTGAAAATAATCACTTGATTTCAAAATGTTTAAAGAAACCTCGGTGTTATTTTTAAAGACCTATCGATTCATATGCAACATATTGATATTTGGTAAAAAAAACTACATAACTAAATAGCGGCATAGGAAATACACCCTATGTCTAAATTTTATTAAAATCGTCTTATATTTTACGACATACGGACGCACGGACAAACTGACAGACGGAACTATAAGGGTCCCGTTATTGCCATTTTGGCTACGGAACCGTATATTAAAAGGTACCACAGGTTCGGTACAGGTACAGGTACAGGTTCGGAGGCCAGCGCTTACGCCTTTATTTAACCTGTAAAACATACGACATAAGCACCTTCCGCGAAATGGTATCTTTAGACAAAAACAACCGTTTTCAATGCCTCATTCCTATTTGGAAGCCAAATGAAACATTATGTCAAATAATACCTCTATTCCTAGCGTAGCCATAATTCTCATCTACAAATCTAGGTTAAAAGAGTTTCAATAACCGATAGGAAATTCAAATATTCCTGGCTGGCAGCCAAAAGCTGAACTGCCTCACCTGTTTCAACAGTCTAGATTGTTAGGTCACCTAGGTAGCTATAAACTTTTATGAATACCTACCTTGCCTTTTACATTTTATCTTACTGACTTAATTTATTCAGAATAATAGAAAGTAGAATGAAAAAGTACCTAAGTAGGTTTAAACAATTATCTTTTCACTGTATTAAAGAACCATTGATGTTTTATAATTATAACTGTTTCTCTTTTGTTTTTTGTTTTTATTTGGCACTGTTTCTGTAACGATTTATTTCGGTTAAAGATATATTATCAATTTATCATCAACATCATCATTTCAGCCGAAAACGTCCACTGCTGGACAAAAGCCTCCCCCAAGGATCTCCACAACGAACGATCATTCGCCGCCCTTAACCAGCTTTTTCCCGCGACTCTAACCAGATCGTCGGTTCACCTAGTCTTCCGGTACGCGGTCGCCAACCAAGAACCTTTCTGCCCCATCGGCCATCGGTTCTGCGAGCAATGTGGCCCGCTCACTGCCACTTAAGCCTGGCAACTCTCTGAGTTATGTCGACAACCTTGGTTCTCCTGCGGATCTCTTCGTTTCTGATGCGATCACGCAGGGAAACACCGAGCATAGCTCGCTCCATTGCTCTTTGAGTGACCTTAAGCCTTCATATAATGCCCATTGTGAGCGACCACGTTTCGGTTCCGTATGTCATCACTGGCAACACACACTGGTTGAAAACCTTCGTCTTAAGACACTGCGGTATTTTGGGCGAGAAGATGCAACGTATCCAAACGCTGCCTATTCAAGTTGGATTCGACGAGAAACCTCTTTCTTAAAGTTGTACCTAGTTGTTAGTTGGTAAAGATATTGTATTTTAATATTTAGTACCCTTAGTCAAGCTACTTAATATACCTATAGTATGTTATGGTTAACTTATTCTTATTGAGGAAACTGTAAGTCCATAATCTAAAAACCTTCTGTTGTATCTAATGTAACTGTATAGGATTGATTGTTTCTAAATAAATAAAATAAAGTGAACAGCCTAAATCGTTGGAGGATGGACTTTGACGAACATATACATGTAGTCGGAGGTGACGGAGGGTTTGACATTGTGAAGAATAACGAAAGATCACTTTGATAAATTAATCAGATATTTATTGATCACTTTCACAACGATCAGATTCACATTTAGCAAATAATAATTTAATTCAGATATTTGAAGTACAAGTGCGTCAGGCCGAAGCCACAGCGTTAATGAGCCCGTTACACCTGCATACCTGAATTTTATAACCTCGAACAAACAAGTCTAGTGGAGGGGCGGTGGGGATGAGGCGGTGGTGGCGTGATTCTCCACCTGGCACACCAAGCCCTGTAGCCAAGATGACAATCGTTTGCAGAAAACGAAACGAAACGCTACACGCTCTCGCTCACTCTTAATTACTGTGAGAGAGAGACGGATAGCGTAGCGGTTCAATTCGTTTTCTGCTGACGAATGTCATCTTGGCTGAGCACCTGTTTACAATGATACGCTGGCGTTGCGCCGTCATACATATTCTCTTAATGTAACTAAGAACCCGGGTATGTCCTTAAACAACGTCCAAATGAGAGGTACCCATGGGCACTGCGAATATCATTTCATTAAGCGTTGTGGCTCTGCTCAGCGAATGTCATCTCGCTCAAATCTAGAGCAGAGCCCGACTGGGGAAGTACCTTACAGAAAACCACAGCCAAATAATACTAGACCCTATGTTGAGTTCCTGCCGGTGATTCAGGTTATCAGAGAGCTCAAATTGGTACTAGTCACTTTAGCCGTCAACACAGTGACTCTTTAAGTATAAAGGAGGATTAACTGTGTTGACGGCTAAAGGCACAAGAGGGTCCCTCGTCGAGCTGGGCCGCGATTCGAAAAATAAACACACACACTGGACAGACACAGCTCCAACCCAACTCAACCCAACTCAACTCAACGCTATAAAGACATTGAGATTTGCTATTCGAACAGATTTTCATTCAACATTGGTCTCACATTGGTCACACATTGGTCACACATTGGTCTCACATTGGTACAACATTGGTACAACAGTGGTACTGAATGAAAATCTGTTCGAATAGCAAATCTCAATGTCGTTATAGCGTTGAGTGGAGTTGGGTTGAGTTGGGTTGGAGCTGTGTCTGTCCAGTGTGTGTGTTTATTTTTCGAATCGCGGCCCTGGCAACCTTTCTCGGCAGGAGCACTAAAATTTTGTACCCCAAAGTTTTGTTTTACATTTTAGTGGATATTTGTGTAAATTAACATAAATATATGTTGGCTGGGTACACTATGGTGTCAGCCATTTTGAAACAAGTTTTAAGATTAGTCGCGATTAGTCATGACCATGATTCCTTAGTTTAAGACCAATTTTACTTTAAAAAAAAATTATGATACCGACCATATGATAAACGATCAGTTACAGGGTCAGAAGAAGTAGTTCATGAGAACGACCAGATTACACCCTGCAGTTATAAAACAAAACCAAGCAACTCTATTCCTAACGATAAAATATCTGTCAACGTTCGTATCTCCGGTACGCGAACCGTTAAGCGTTTACAACAAATCGTGTGAAAGTTGGCAAGAAGCCACACTTACGACCTGTAGCTCATTGGTTACATGACTCACTAAAATTGAGAATGTAGAGAGACTTTAAAGGCACCAGTTATAAAAACGCTTTGAACACAATTTTAAAGATAAGTGATGGTTATTATTTTAAAGCAAAAAGAATCCAGTTCACATAGGCTACTCGTTACCAAGAGCAAATCACTTTAGGAATGCCTATAATATTTGTAGAGTTCCCCTAATTTCTTGACCTGATTACAATGGGACTAGATGTGTTCGCCGCGCCGGCGTCGCCGTGGTATTCTAAAAATAACAAAAGCAGAATGAATTTAAAAACTAAATCGCCATCCAACGTATTCAAAATTCATCCCACTTCTGACATGCTGCTTAAAACTACCAGTATAACTTTGACCTTTATATTCGTATTACTGGTCGGATTCACCGGTCATACTATACTGGATCGTACAAAGTGATAGGAATACGATTGACACTCGACCGGCTAAGTTAAATTACAATGTTCCTTGTTGTATGCACTAGTTTTACAAACTGGGGTCAAACTGCTTTGTAAGGTTGTAAGGGTAAATCGGTGGCCTAAATTATATTTTAATCAGACTTGCTCGTAAAGTGTGGCATTCTACGTAGGCATAATATTATAACAACTTAGTCCCTAAGGAGTTACTGACTTATTGTTACAGGTAGAAATTATGTTGTTTTATAATTTTATCTTCACATGTGTGATGAGAATCATGGTGTTTGATTTGAAGGGTAAGAATACCAAACTGCAGTAATAAAAGTCCTCGCCTTAGACTTCCTGCTTCTATTAGACTTTTCATATAAGTTAGACCCGCACTTACTGCTTTTTATGAACGCGCAATTAATGTATTTTTGTGAAGCATTCTTTTATGTGGATCTATTGTCATTATGCATTAAGTATGAAAAGTAATTAAATGGTCAGCCGTTTTTAAAATTGCTTCTATTATCATTTGTCAGCTTAATAAACAGTCGAGCTGCAAATCAATTACTTAGTCAGCAAAATGTCATTACTGGTCAGGAGAGAAATACATGTATATCAACAGTATAATAGAGAAGCATGCATATTATGACCTGATTACAATGGGATCAACTGTGAAGTATACACTTTCAAACAAGAAAAGGTTTTCTCAAATCGGTCTAGCCGTCTTTGAATAATCGGTGAACATACATTTTAAAAGCAAATAGCAAAAACAAAGATCCCGACAAATTGAGAACCTCCTCCTTCGAAATCTTGAAGTCGGTTGAAAAAAAGGTATTTTTTTATCCACTCCGATATCTTTAATGGTCTTTGTAGAAGTTTCGTCCATTTTGCGAATCAGCAGTCAGTTTTTTGATGAACAATATGAAATATATTGCTGACCCGCTGATAAATAAATAAATATTATGGGACAATCTTATACAAATCATCCTAGTGTCACGGTAAGCTCAATGAGGCTTGTGTTGTGGGTACTAGGCGACGATAAATATTTAAATACTTATAGATAAATACTTAAATACATAGAAAACATCCATAACTTAGGAACAAATATCCGTGATAAACACACAAATAAATGCCCTGGCCAGGATTCGAACCCGGGACCTCCTGGTTCATAGGCAGGGTCACTACCGAGTAAGCTAGGCCGTTAAAGGCCGACTGCTTGAAAATTTTATAAATTTTGCTTAAATATTCACTTTGCTGACCAAAATAATTTAGAGCAGCTCAGTATGACATTAATTGCAAACTGATTTAGAAATGTTTCCTGGCCATAAGTTGCTGACCAAATAACTATTTTTGCTGACCAAAAACATAGTTCTGATCATCAGAACGAGAGTATTTTGCAGATCGACTAAATTATACCCATTAAGTATTTCTTAATAATGGGCTGAGATACGCAGTGTTTCGCGCTTAATGAGGCACGCCAGAAATGGATTTCTGTACAACATTTCTGTCGCTGGTAAAATGATCTTGATTGCTTTTTGGGTTGTATTTTCACGAATAAAAAAAAACTAATACCTTGGGATAGGTGTAAGCGACCTAATATTGATAAAACTACTCCAATCCATTTTATTATGTCAGCAACTATTAAAATAAAACATACTTGAATTATGCAAATTAAAGCTAGTACAGGTATTCAAGCAGATTGTGGTCCTGGGAAGCGGCAGGTGTATTCAAGGAGCGCTGAATAATCTAGTATTATATAGGTATCACTAATCAATGACACACAGGCAAATAATGTCTAATGTAGAATATTTCCCTGCTGAAAAGGTCAGTAAGAAAAACAAATAGTAGGTGTGTAATCGAACGATCGGAACGTAATAGACGGAGAGCTGGCCACATGAGATACGACACAATAATGAGAGCAACGAAATCCCTCCAGTCAGTTAGTACACTATGTTTATTTCTAGATTAGGCCCGTGAAGTTAAACAATCAAATTTGTTAAAATAACAAAGCGTGATGAAGTTCTGGATTTTTGATAGGTTTCTAGTCAGTTAAGGCTATTTACACCTTTATTTGCTGCAACTAGTTACTTGTGCTGGCTGAGAAATACGTTAAAAACTACAGAATTTTTTATATTTTCCTTTTTATTTTACAAATTATAAGTTTTTTGAAGAAGATTTTGAAGGCCCTTTAATTTGCAATAATTTGAGTCTAAATTCGATTGTCTACCTTAAATATTTTACAAGATACGGCCAGTTATATCTCTGAAAAACTAAAACAATGTTACAATCGTTTACATTCGTTACAATAGTTTTTCTCCTACTGCTTTTGTTTCCACAATAATACACTTTTTTTTGTTCTAGTGTTAAAGTTAAGGACCTGTCCTCTATAACAGAGAGAATATCGGCAGCTTTTACCTATTTTAATGTAACTATTTTCCAATTTAAAAAAAATCTAGTCTGTCACTCTGACCCCCACCCATTAAACGCTGCCAGATGTCCGTATCTAGAAATAAGGATAGTATAGCAATCTAACCAGATTGATTTTGTTGTTGTCATTATTATTGTATGTAATAGCCAACTCTTAGTCTATAAGCGTTATATCTGTATATAATAAGTCAATAACTGTCAGCTGGCGGGACCAAATGTAAAGTATACTGTATCAAAAAAAAAAGAATTTTCCAAATCGGTCCAGCCGTCTTCGAATAATCTGAGAACATACATAATAAATAGCAACAAAGATCCCGACGAATTGAAAACCTCCTCCTTCGAAATCTTGAAGTCGGCTAAAACCGCTGCCTTGAGTCACACTTACGCTGAATTCAGCATTCAGATTAAAAATCATCAATGCAGATAAAAACAAATCTTTTTCACACATGTTTTGACTGAATTTTTTATCTGAATTCAGCTCAAGTGTGGATTGCGCCTTAGCGCGCAAAAATTTCCAACGCAAGATATTTGTACAAAACAAATAATAACGGTACTAATACCGGTTACCGACGCCCGGTCGTTCTGCCGGAACGTGAGCTGAATCCGCCATCTTGAAAGCAATATGGCGGCAGCTGTCAAAGTGACGAGGCGTTTGAGTTTATTGGGTTAAATAAGATTGGGTGATAGCGAATTTTGAAAGGGATACTTGTTTTATTTTATGCTTCAGGTCCTGGGTTCCAATCCTCGTAAGTGCATTTATTTGTGTTTATCACGGAAATATAGAATGTAACAAAAATATTGGTGATCATTTTAAACAAAAAACCGGCCAAGTACGTGTCGGACCACGCATAGGCGGGTTCCGTACCTTCAATGGAATAAGAACCAAACTAATACCATAAGGTCGTATCTGATGCCTATGGAAGAAGATTTTTGGTGATAACTCAAAAATGGCTAAACCAATAATGTTCAAAATAATTTCCGTATATAATAACGCGCATCTTCTCAATTTTTTTCATATTTTTTGGACTTACGGTTCAAAAGTTACAGGGGGGGGACGCTAATTTTCCGACTTTCGAAGGGATTATTTCTGAAACTATTCACTTAATCACAAAATGTTCAAAAAAACCTCAATGTTATTTTTAAATACCTATCGATTGATGCGCAAGATGTTGATATTTGCTAAAAAAAATTTTTGAAATTTAGTTACATGTATGGAGCGCCCCCCTTGAAAATATTTTTTCTGCAATTTCACTACATAACTAAATAGCGGCATACACACTACACCTTATGTCTTAATTTTATTAAGATACGTCTTATAGTTTCCGAGTAAAATGGCTGTGACATACGGGCGGACGGACGGACGGACGGACACACGGACGTGACGAAATTGTAAGGGTTCCGTTTTTGCCATTTTGGCTACGAAACCCTTAAAAAGGAAAAACAAAGATACCAACGAATAGAGAACCTGATCGACATCTTGAAGTCGGTTGAAAATACTGGGATTTTCTACGCATATTCTATTATGTCTATCTCATGCAATGTACTTATAAGCTAGCGTACCAACGCCAATTCTTGGGATTAGTTTTCCAGGCAGATCCTACGGTATAAAACACCAGGACAAACGACGATACCAGGATATTCCTATATATTTCATGATTCATTCTATAAATGGTGCTCCAGAACTGATATAGCGGTAACATCAGTATAGGACCACCATAAAAAAGCTGCTGAGTGCTGCTGGTGAGTAAGGTTGCCAATGCTCAATGAGGATCCAGTGTGTTGACGATGAGGGATCCTCTTGTTCCTTTAGCCGTCAACACAGTGAATCCTCCCTGTAAAGGGTCGGCAACGCGCATGTGACACCTCTGGAGTTGCAAGCGTCCATAAGCTACAGTAGCTGCTTACTGTCAGGCGGGCCGTATGCTTTTTTGCCACAGTCGTGGAATAGAAAAAAAGCGAATATAAAATTAAACTAAAACATTTATCATTAAACAACAATTTATAGCGTATAAATACTAACCTAATCCAACAATACGATAAAAGCAACTTAAGTGGCCAGTACAGAAACCTTTTTAAAAAACGTCGTATCTCATTGGAAATAACACGGCGCTTAAGCCGTTTCTAAAACGAGCAACGCTTATAACTTCAAAGCGATGCCTACGGCGTAGCTCGTAGGCTTGTAGCTACGCCGTAGACAGCTACGAGCTGTGACAGTTACAAAGAGAAGGGTGATGTTTGTTTTATAGTTTATAGGGTTTCAAGGACCATGTTATACCTGGACTGCAATCCTCTTAGCGTGTATCCCGGTGTTGTATACTAATTTTAAAATAAATAAACAATACCTTAATAATATTGTCTTCGGTTGCCGCGATAGTTATTCATGAAATAAAACAATTAAAAACGGATTTTATCGCGTGTATTGAGTTTAAATTACATCCCGACGTTTCAAACACTTTACAGCGTTCGTGGTCAACGGGTCGACTCAGGTCGAGGGAGTCGACCCGTTGACCACGAACGCTGTAAAGTGTTTGAAACGTCGGGATGTAATTTAAACTCAATACACGCGATAAAATCCGTTTTTAATTGTTTTATTTCATGAATACCTTAATAACACAATTATGTACAACTTAACTCCAATACACAACAAATAATCAACCAATATTGAAGTTGCATTGGAATTGCATCGGAATAATTTTCAAGCAAATTCTGACATTTCTGATTCAGACGTTGCGCTAGCTGGGCCGCGATTCGAAAAATAAACACACACACTGGACAGAGACAGCTCCAACCCAACTCAATCCAACTCAACTCAACACTATAACGACATTGACATTTGCTATTCGAACAGATTTTCATTCAACATTTGTCTCACATTGATCTCACATTGGTCATAGGTACATTGGTCACACATTGGTCTCACATTGGTACAACATGGGTACAATGTGTGACCAATGTGAGACCAATGTTGAATGAAAATCTGTTCGAATAGCGAATAACAATGTCGTTATAGCGTTGAGTTGAGTTGGGTTGCAGCTGTGTCTGTCTAGTGTGTGTATATATTTTTAGAATCGCGGCCCTATATTGCGTAGTTAATGCATTGGAGTTGTATTCAAGTTGGATCGTATTTAAACGTGTTTTAAAGTTAGAATACGGCCCCCGGCTTTTTTTTTATACCACGACGGTGGCAAACAAGCATACGGCACGCCTGATGGTAAGCAGCTACCGTAGCCTATGGACGCCTGCAACTCCAAAGGAGTCACATGCGCGTTGCCGACCCTTTACAAAAAGGAGGATTCACTGTGTTGACGGCCAAAGGAACAAGAAGGTCCCTCATCGTCAACACACTGTGTCCTCTTTGAGCTCTTTGGCAACCTTACTCACCAGCAGGAACACAACACTATGAGTAGGGTCTAGTGCTATTTGGCTGTGGTTTTCTGTAAGGTGGAGGTACTTCCCCAGTCGGGCTCTGCTCCAGATTTGAGCGAGATGATATTCGCTGAACGTGCCCTACCACACTTAGCGAGATGCCATTCGCAGTGCCCATACCTTTTCGGCGTAGTTTAAGGACATACCCAAGTCCGGACGTAGTTTAAAGACATACCCCGGCTCTTTCTAAACCTGGCAACCCAATCCTATGCTTAGACACTAGTTATTGCGAATGAGACTACAATCTGACTTTTCCAACCCAAGAATAAACAAGCCTAGATTGGGATCAGATCCGGCTGCCTGACTATGTTTCCTTTCACCGAAAAGCGACCGATGGATTTCGTACAAAGTTCCGAAAAACTCAGTGGTACGAACCGGGGTTTGAACCCGAGACCTCCGGATTGAAAGCCGGACGTCTTAACGGCAGCCTGCCACCGCTTCGTTTCAAATACAAACATGTTAATGTAAATAAATCACATTATTCAAATACTCTTTACGTTTATATAGACAAAGCTAATTCCACAGAGATCCGTTCTCAAATTTGACGTAGACAGAGAGCTAGCTACGTCAAATATGACGTAGACGGAGAGCTGGGTATAGCAGATAGAACAGACACAATAACGAGAGCACTTTGTTTCTTGATCCGGACATCTGGCAGCTTTTTATTAGTTGAGGTCAAAGAACGACTTCAAGATTACAAAGCCTAGAGTTCTGGGTTTTATGCAATATTATGAGAAGTTATATAAATAGTTAGATTATCATTGCCAAAAGTTTGTCTTTAGAGAAATTAGTGCCAAACGACTTGTTATGTAATTCATAGTGTGCCTACTGTTTTTGTTTCCGTTATAATACGCAATGCTTTGTTTTCTAACGTTTAGGCCCTGTAAGTAAATGAGATAACTGCGGCAGTTTTTACCTATTTTGTTATTACCTTTTTCAAACTGAAAAAAAATCACTCTGACCACCACTAATTAAAAGCTGCCAGATGGCCAGATCTAGCAAAAAGTATTAGAAATCTAACTAGACGGGTTCGTTGCTCTCATTGTGTCATATCTGACACGACGAACTCTCAGTCTATACATGTGTTCGGAAATCCCAACGCACACGTAAATATGTGTGTTAGATTTATATGTGTGTGTGTGTGTCTGGAAATTCTGTGAGCCGTAAGTGAGGAATACGTTTGGGAATACCAAATGTAGAGTGGGTGGTTTTGTTAACTGAAGCGGTATTCAGAGCATAGGGTGTTCCGTGAACCTAGAAAATATAATTTTCGTCTGCGTCTCTTTCACTCAAATTAGGGCATTTTTATTTTAACTTGTACTTTAAAACATAACTTTCGTGTTTCAATAACGTCTAACCGTCACATTCCTGACAAAATATAGGTAAAAAGGGTCCTTCAAATACGAATATGGTTTAACAGTAAGATCACACGAGTTTACATTTCGCGTTCGGAAACCGTATATAATTACCACCATTATTGCAACCAGTAACCAAACCAAACCAGTAAATCATTGTCATTGTCATAGTCATTGTCAGTGTTGTACAAATGTATGAAAATTCATAACCACATCGATACTGGTAACGTAATGAAAATCCAGCCCTCCTCCCCGAGTGCGGTTATCCTACTCCCCGACCGTTCGCACAATCCAGTTGGCCATGGCGGTGCAATGTCGGTCATTGTAATGGTTTCCGAACACGTCATTTGGGATTTATGATAATGTGTGTAGATAAATAAACTTTCCTAATGAAAAAAAGAAGAATTTAAAAGTTTAAAAATTATTGGTAAAGGTAAGAAGAGGGTTGATGATTTCTACCCAAAATTATCCGTATTTTCTCAAAGTTTTCACTGTATAAGATTTAATTGGGTGGAATATTTTGATAGTTAAAATACGCTAAAATTTCAGCAAATAATAATAGCTAATATTTCAGTAAATAATAGATGTTCAATTAAACAATCGATTATAAAAACAAAAAACCGGTCAAGTGCGAGTCGGACTCGCGCACGCAGGGTTCCGTACCATTATCTTTAAAAATAGCAATAAAATTGCCCCCTTAAATATTTATTACATTCTGTTTTTTAGTATATTTTATCATAGCAGCAACATCATCTGTGAAAATTTCAACTGTCTAACTATCATGGTTCATGAGATACATCCTGGTGACAGACGGACAGCGGAGTCCTAGTAATAGTAGGGAAATACCTTAAAAACTATTTTTAAATTCCCATCCCTAGTGTTCAGACTGTTTAGCCAAACAAGACCACCTTCCTCATACAGTCGCCCAACCGTTGTCAAAGCTAAGCTTTTGAGTATGCATTAAGCCCGCTGTTACCTGCGCTTAGATCGATGCATCCGATACATTAAGAAATTGGGTCGAGCGCTCACTCTAACAGCACAAACAGATGGTTCACAGGCGATGTGAGGATTAAAACCAGGGATAGTTACTGGTATTACTATAAATCTAAATAACGGCCAACTAACGCAATGTTTACGTGATATTCTGGAATGTAATCAACCGACTTCAAGATTTCGAAGAAGGAGGTTCTCAATTAGTCGGTATCTTTGTTTTTAGGGTTCCGTACCTCGAAAGGAAAAAACGGAACCCTTATAGGATCACTTTGTTGTCCGTCCATCCGTCCGTCTGTCAAGACCCTTTTTCTCAGGAACGCGTAGAGGTATCAAGCTGAAATTTGTATCAAATACTCAGGTCTACTGTCCCTTAGAGCTGTGAAAAAATCAAATTTCTAAGCCAACGCAATCAAAAGATACAGCCGTTTATGCCGCAAATTGTTGAAACTCGCAAGGCAATCAAAACCTACAGGGTACTTCCCGTGAACTTAGAATCTTGAAATTTGGTGCGAAGCACGTAAATATAAAAAAATATATTTTTAATAATTTTAAAGTTACTACCCCTATATAAATAAATAAATATTATAGGACAATCTTACACAAACCGACCTAGTCCCACAGTAAGCTCAATAAGGCTTGTGTTGTGGGTACTAGACGACGATATATATAATAGATAGATATTGATAAATACTTAAATACATAGAAAACATCCATGACTCAGGTACAAATATCTGTGATAAACACACAAATAAATGCCCTAACTAGGATTCGAACCCGGGACCTCCTGCTTCGTAGGCAGTGTCACTACCGACTGAGCTAGGAGGCCGTTAAAACCTACAGGTATATACCTACAGGTTTGTACGGAACCCTCGGTGCGCGAGTCCGACTCGCACTTGGCAGGTTTTTTATGTTTGTTCAGTGATCATTCGAAGATAGCTGAAACGATTTGGAAAATTATTTTCTTGTTTGAAAGACAAACTTCACAGTTGGTCCCATTGTCATCAGGTCAGGATCCGATAATGGGATCCTGGAGAAATCGAGGGAACTCTTCAACTATTATAGGCACACCTATAGTGATTAGAGTATTTTTTACAGTAGCTCGGGCATTTTCTTTTGGAAAGGTGTAGGCTAAGTGAAGTCGGTTCTTTTTTGTTTATTCGGATTATCGAAAAAATATTAAAAAATATTAATGTAACAACCGAGGTACCTAAATTGAGTAACGGTTAATTTGTATGAAAATAATACCGGAATTCGATTCATAGTTAAAACTAGTTAGCGAAATTTTCTACTACATAAATTTTATATTACTTTTTCAGATTTATTCACTTGTGTTTAGTCACTACGCGGGACATGTTTCGGAGAGCTTAGGTCTCCATCCTCAACACAACAAAACATGTTCGCGTGGTGACCAAATACAAGAGAGTAAAGCCGAGATATTTTTTAGTGTTAGTACCTATGTCTCACGAAAGTTTCAATCCTACTGATATGTTAAATGAAAACAACTTTTCCTTTGTCTCTAATACCTAAACGTTTTTAATAATTGTATTATTGATAGGCGTAATAGTTTGCTTGTGCCTATTTCCTTTTTATTTTTTTTATCTCTATCTTCAGGTAGCACTGAAAAAATATTGATCGTTCTGAAATAGTATTTTATACCATCATGACAATAGGTAATTAGATGAAGAGCTTTTCAATCTCGTACCTTGCTTAGGCCACTCAGCAAGCTTCGTGGCCTAAATACGGTACCCGACTGAAAAGCTCATCAATATGTTACGATTGTATAAAACACTATTGTGTCAAATTCGAAATTTTGAAATAACCGTGTAACTAGTCAAAAAGTTGGCGTGTAACTAGTAACCGTGTAATTAGTCAAAAAGTTAGTAAAAAAAGATGGCGCTAGCGCCACGAACAACATCGGATCCGTAAACATAATTCTTTTAAAAATGTTTAAAGTTATATTGGAGCTCACAGTTACAATTATTCACTTCATCATAATGTAAAGTATACGAGGTAGTGTTATCTTTAAATTACACCAAGGATTATACAGACTGTGAATAAAAATAAAAACAAGACGTGTTGTGGTGATTAATCAGTGAAGTGCTAAAAAACCAATACAAAAACTAGTGAACTAATAAAGATCAAGTCTCAATCCGAGCGCCGAGCGGTGTGCACGCGCGTTTACGTCGCGACTGTTCGCATAGCGCGCGCGTTTATTTAGGTACGTGTTATAAAACCTATATTCTCACTCACAATGGATTGCCAAAAGTGTCAGAAAGTGCTCGCTAAAAAAGGCTCACACTTCGTCTGTCAAGGACCATGTCAAGGGACATTCCACAGGGGCTGTGTCAAAGGGCTAGCAGCCGATATCAAAAATGGTAAAAATAGAATTTACTGCAGCAATTGCGAAGACGATGAATCGGAAGAGGAGATTGAAGAAGAACTTAACAATCAATCTAAGATATTAAAAGATATACAGAAAAAAGTCGGCACTCTCCCAGGACTCAAGAAAAACCTTGACGCAATCTCTCAAGCATTAAACCTACTGTCCGACAAATATGACACTTTAATCTCCGAGCACGAGCAATCGAAACAAAGTATCAGCAAGCTTGAAAAAAATTTCACGAACGTCAATAACAAGTGCGTCTACCTCGAAAAGTGCAATGCTGTCCTTGAGCAAAAGATCAATGACTTCGAACAGGCGTCTCGCAAAAACAACCTTGAAATAATAGGCATCGAGCAACTTCCCGGTGAAAACCTGAAGGACATAGTATGTAAAGTGGCGGCGGTACTCAAGGTGAACACTAACGACATCGAATGTACAAGGCGCACTCGTCAACCACGACCCGGCAGCAAGCCCGCGCCCATCCTCGTCGGGTTCAAGGCCGGCGGCGTGGCGACGCGGGATAGCTGGCTCGCGGAGCGACGTAAGGTGCCAGAGTTAACGAGCAACATGGTCAGTAACGGTTCTGCAACTAATAGAGTATACATCCATGAGGACCTAACCCATTCCACGCGTACTCTACTATGGAACACCAAGAAACAACTACACGGATCCTACAAGTACATCTGGGTTTCGAACGGTAAAATATTGGTCAAAAAGAGCGATGGAGAAAAAACCATCTACATACGCACAGAAAATGGTATAACGGATCTCCAGAACAACTAAATGTCCACAAAACACATGTATATTGAGCTTTAAACCTAATATCAACATTCTCAGACTTAAATAATTTAGATTCCATAGTACATGGACCAATTAACAATACCGTAAATGATGTATGTAATACACCTACTTTCAATAATCTGGACGATTGGTTTTGTACATTTAACGATAAGAAAGATTTTTATTTAGTTCATTTAAATATACGTTCATTAAAGAAAAACTTTTCTGAACTGCTTGTTACTCTAAATAGTCATATAAATGATCTCGATGTTATTGTGATAACCGAGCCAAACATAAATTTCGCTTTATTAAACTTATTTAAAATTAATGGCTTTAGCATAAATAGTTACACCCGCGAGGGGCGTACCGGGGGGGGAGTGATTGTGTATTCGCGAGCGTCGCTCGCGACCCGCGCGAGCGCACCAGTGCTCAAGGCCGTGGCAGCTATGCGCGCGGCGGAGTGCGTTTCCACGACACTTAGTAACGGAGGTGATGTAACACACCTAGTAGCTATCTATAGACCGCCTAAAATTAACAATCAAAATAAACTTCCACAATTTCTTGATGAACTTCTTACCTTATTGAAAAGCTTACCTGAAAATTCAAGAGTATTAATTTGCGGGGATATTAACATAAACTTATTAAATACTAATGATAAAACAGTAACTACTTACGAACATTTATTGTATGAGTATGGGTTTTTGAAATGCATCAATCAAGTAACACGCAGGGAAATTTTAATGGGTAATACTGTAGAATCCTGCCTTGACCATATTTATATACGTGCGCCGTTAGCCTTAATAAACTCAGCAGTTATCCAACATAAACTATCAGACCACTATTTAATATCGGTTGCGGTGGAGTGGAAACGCGCTCAGGGTCATGCCGGCGATAGCCGGAGATTCGCGGAAGCGCCGAGGCTCGGGCGGCGCGCGCGCGCTCGTCGCGCTCCCGTCTCCCCCGCCGGCCCGCCCGCTTCGCGCCGTGTACTTGATAATAGATTAGTAAGGGAAAAGCTACTTTCTACCAATTTTGATGACCTCATGTCAGTAGATTGCCCCATTAAACTTTACGAGGCATTTAAACAATTATTCTTAAATATTTACAATGAATGTTATAAAATACAAATTATCCGCAGTAGTAATAGAAACAATAAATCTTGGGTTAATCATAATTTAAAGAAAATGATTACTGAGCGTGATAGATTGTTTGAGTTATGGAGTAATGACCCAAAGAATATGTTAAAAAGACTACACTAGGTATCGAAATAAGTGCTCAAAAGCAATAACAAAATGTAAAAATGTATACGATAAAGAAAGTAAGCTTGTAATAAAAATATTAAAATGTTATGGGATAGGATAAATACTATGATGGGCAAGGAAAAACAGTCATTAGATTCTGTAATATTGTCTAACATAGAGGAAAGTGACGAAAAAACAATCTGTAATAATTTTGCATTAACATTCTCCTCAGAGATAGATAATATTAAACATACCTGTGATAATAAATGGCTAAATCGTGAAAATTACGTACAAGAATCGGATATGTGTATGCGATGGCAACCTGTGTCTAATGATTATGTGAAGCGTGTAATCAACAAAATGAACAGCAATAAATCACCAGGATGCGATCTCATACGCATGTCCGACCTAAAAACGGTAGTAAATAATGTGAGTCCAGTTTTAGCAAAGTTAGTCAAAGTGTCCCATCATAAATTCCCAAACAACCTTAAACAGGCAATTGTGCGCCCTATTTTTAAGAAAGGTGATAGAAAATTGTACTCTAATTATAGACCCATATCTATATTGCCTAGTGTAGACAAAGTTATTGAAAAATGTATAGTGGATCAAATAGGAAGTTATCTCCGAACTAATAATATCTTAAATCATTGTCAACATGGATTTCAGAAAGAAAAAAGTACTAACACTCTATTATCTACCTTCACTGATGAGATTAACAATAATTTAGCAAATAAACAATTCGTAATAGCCGTATTTTTCGATTTTAAAAAAGCGTTCGACACACTCGAAACTGAGACGCTTCTGAAGGCCATGGAGGGGTGCGGGGTGGGGCGGCCGTTGAACCAATGGTTCCGCGACTACCTCACCGCGCGGTCCTTCCGCGTGAAGGTGGGCTCGGGTCTAGGTGACGAGCAGGCCGTCCGGTGCGGCGTGCCGCAGGGCTCCGGCTGTGGGCCCCTCTGCTACCTGATGCACGTGAACAGCCTGTGCGGCGCGCTGCGCCACTGCTCGGCGCACATGTTCGCGGACGACCTGTGCGCGCTGCGCGCCGGCACCGACCTCGCGCAGACCTGCCGTCTCGTGCAGGAGGACGTGGACGCGGTCGTCAAGTGGTCTCACGATAACGGGATTGTGTTGAACGCTGACAAAACTAAATTGATGTTAATTCATTCTCCCTACTTGATCCCTAAAGTTATTTTGCCATCAATTTTTACTCATAGTTTTGTCTGCCTACATACTAATATAAAACCTTGTAACTGTCAGCCCATACAAAGAGTTAATTGTGTCACTTACCTTGGAATGAAAATTGACGAACACTTCTCCTGGACTACACACGTAGATTTCATATGTAATAAGTTAAAAATAATTTTAGGTAAATTCTATCATTTAAGTTTTAAAGTTCCCACTAGTACCCTAAAATGTCTGTACAAAGCACTAGTTGACTCCATCCTTAGTTATGGTCTAGACTGCTATGGTCTTACATTTAAAACAAACATGAACAAACTAGAATTATTACAGAGCAGATTCCTTAAATTACTAGTAGATATAAAGACTAAAAATAACTTAAAAAACAATTACAAAAAATTATTCAAAATCTGTAAAATCATGCCAATAGGATCTAAACTCAAATATATTTTAGCAGTTAACAACCATGGCAGTCAAGACCATCTACATTTAGTTCAGCATAAGTTAGCTACTAGAGCAATGACCGCGGGCAAATATGAAGTACCTAGAGTGTCCAACTACTATGGAGACAGGACACTCAAAAAACGACTACCATACCTGCTTAACTCTTTGCCCGTGGACATTGTAAATGAACCAAAAAAATCTAGATTTAAGAACCGCCTGAAAAGGTATCTTTTGGATGTCCTATAGAAGGGCCGAGTAGCCTTTCTATGGGACACCCTAGAGATACCTGAGATCTCATCTGCTTAACAAATAGAATAAATAGATAAGTAGACATATAACATAAAGGTAGTATTAAGATATGTAAGTATAATGAATGAGACTGTATTGACTCCACAGTCAAACTATAAAATATAGTTTTGTGGAGCGATGATTCATCTTATGTTTGTACCATATTTAATAATTAAATAAAATAATAAAATAATAAAAGTTATAAACAGTGGCAAGACATAGTTTTCAAAACGAAAAAATTAACATTTCGTGCTTATTTTGAAGTAAACCTTAATATAATATCTGTTAAATTTCGAATTACGTTTGTTTCACTAGCGACATCTATTATCTAATAGCAGAACAACTCACTGACCGATCTGCTTCATCCATAGAGTAAATACTATTAGTACCGCTACCGGACGCTAGAAGGCGCCTTATTCAAAAATGGAGCATACGTGTTCAGGATGCTTGGAAATAATCCCAAACAAACAGTATCTCTCTTGTACGTTATGCAGTTACAAATACGACTTAGAATGCGTGGGCATGTCTTTTGAGAGATTTAAAAGCTTCTACAGTACACCGGATCTTGAACACAAGAAAGAATGGAAATGCCCATCCTGCGGCTGTAAAAAACCAAAAGGGGACAACTCAAACACACCAGTCCGCTTGCGAGACAACGAAGAAGCATGCTATCGTGAAATTCATCCTGAGATAAGTAACGTCACCCTAAGAAACAACTCCCACCCAGCATTGAACATAACACCATGCTTCGATGACTCGAGTATTTTAGGAGACACCCTACACGTAGATACTACCTTGACAACTAGCCAAAAAAAAACAGTCCATACCATCAAATATTGCCGATACAATAAGCTTAGAGAAATTTGAATAACTTTTAGATAAAAAACTAGAAAACAATATTCAGTCATTAATTTCTGAGCTGAAAAAAACACTGCTTTGTGAAATAAATAAAGCAATGACAGAATTGAGAAACGAGATAGCACAAACAAATAATACAATAAAATCAGAACACGACAAGCACAAACAAGCCATTAGTAAAATAAATAACACTATTATTACGATAGAGAAAGAACACAAAAAATTAAAGACTGAAATTGAGGAGATAAATAAACTAACGACCCTTTCCGGCCACGCGTCTTCAAGTAACAAGACAGTCTCTGTAAATTGCACTCACTGCTCGGAATATAAAAATAAACTCAGTCAAAAAAAGCTTGTGTTATACGGTGTTCAAGAAAATTACTGGGAAAATTAATCTGAACTTAACGACCGTATTTTATACATTTTCCAGGATATCCTCAATGTGAACTTAGTTGAGTATATTGAAACCTGCACCAGGATTGGTAGAAAGGGACAAAGAAGACCTATAATGATAGAGCTATTAAGCAAAAAGTTCTCGAAATACCTACTGGACAACAAAGCTTACCTCAAGAACACAGGTGTATGGATTTCTGAATTCCTTGGTCAAGAATCCCTAAAAAATAGGCACACATTAAAAAAATCACTCAAAGCCAGACAAGAAGGACACCACGTAGTTATAAAACACAACAAGTTATACATAGATGGAAAACTCACAGAGCAACAAAACCAGACCAACTCACCTAAAAGACCTCTCCAAGACAGCAGTGCGGAAAACTCTACCGACGTAACGACCATAAACTCAAATAATATGACCCAATCTATAAGTAGCATTGGAAATGTTGAGCCTTTTTTTCGCAAATAAGTTATAACACTATACCAAAATATTCAAAGTATAAGGAATAAACTACACCTTATTGAGGAACTAACAGAGGAAATTAAACTTCAAGCCATATGCATTACAGAAACGTGGATAACGACAAAGAAAAAAGACTTAGTAAAACTAGATGGTTACAACTTAGCGTCGAGCTACTGCAGGCAACATACAGAAGGCGGCGGCGTTTGTATATTTTTGCGCGAAAATATAGAGTACCTAGACAGACAAGACTTAGTAAAAATCAGTAAAGAATGTATTTGAAATTTGTGCCGTAGAGCTTGTAAAATTTAGCACTATATTTATTGTACTTTACTGGCCACAGAGAAACAGAGAGTTTCAAACGTTCTATAATTGTTTAGAAAAGCTCCTACAACAACTATCATTAGCAGATAAATGTAAAAATATTATCATAGGTGGCGACTTTAATATAAACGCTCTAGATAATTCGAAACTTACGCAAACTGTTTTAAATCTATTTCTAACTTTTAATTTTAAGCAAAAAATAAAATAACCCACGCGTATCACCCAGTCATGCGCTAGCTGTCTAGATCTAGTATTCACAAATTTTCAAGACCAGGACATGACAACCTCTGTAAATGAGTATGGTTTCTCGGACCACAAAGGTATTTTGGTCAATTTACCCCTACATAATACGAAAACAAAAATATGGTTTACTGAAAAAAGAATCTATAATGAGAACAAAATAAACATAATTATTTTTACATGGTTTTTAAAGTGGGGCATTCCACTCATACAATAGTATGTTATTCAATCAAATACAAACAACTTACGGCTGCTATAAAGTCGATGTAAAAAAAAAAAAGTTGATTGAAGGCATTGAGAATTTCGTCAACTAAGTAACTGAACCGCTAGCTTAATTGGTAAAGCGATCGAGCCCCGGTAAGGCGTATCGATGCGAGGTTCAAATCCTGCTGGGTTGATTATTTTTTCAATGTTTTCAGTGTTTGTATTTGATTGAATAACATACAAAATAAACATGTTTAAATCTGAACTACAAAAAATTAATTGGAATTCTTTAATTTTATTGCATCACAATGTAAATGAAAATTATAATAACTTCTCAGCTAAAATAATGAAAGTGTTTAATAAGTCAATACCTAAAATAAAAATAAAATTAACATTAAAAACTAAAAAGAATTGGCTAACAGTCGGTATAAAAAATCGTGCAAACATAAGCGGCTCTTAAAAATAATGTTGTCGAAAACAAAAGACGATATCCTTGATAGTCACTATAAGAAATACGAAAAAATCTTAAAAATCGCTGTTAAAAATTAAAAAAAAATACAAAATGTTAAAAGAATGAATAAATCTGAAAATAAAATGAAAGGGATGTGGCAAATTATAAAAGAAAATTCAAATAAAACACCAAAGAAAATTCACAAAAACTTGTCTTTGAAGGTATCAAATAAACTTACTGATGATCCATACACAGTTGCTAATTCATTTAATGAATACTTTGTGTCATTAGGTAGTCAAAATATGAACAAAATAAACCCACAATCAAAGTCTGGCGTCCCTACAAATATCGACTCTCCCATAAACTCTTTCTACTTAGGCCCGATTAGTGACATAAATACATATAAAAGAATACAAAAACTAAAAAACATGAAAAGTTCTGGCCATGATGAACTTCCTCCGACTCTAATAAAGCAATACTCCAAAGAGTTAACGATTCCCCTTACACTAATTGCAAACCAATCATTTAGCGAAGGTGTAATGCCAGACCTTCTTAAATTATCGGTAATAAAACCAATTTTTAAAAAAGGAGACCCCAGTAATCCAGCACAATATCGCCCTATAGCTCTATTGCCCACATTCGCAAAAATACTAGAAACTATAATGGCTGATCAGCTCTACGCATTTTGTGAGAAATTTAACATCTTGTGCGAAAATCAGTACGGCATTCGTAAAAATAGATCAACGGTACTAGCTTTTTATAAATATGTAATATTATAAACGATAGGGACTATGCCGTCGGTTTATTATTAGACATGAGTAAAGCCTACGACAAAGTGTCTTATAAAATCTTACTTGATAAACTCTACAACATAGGTGTGGGAGGCATTACTTATAAATGGTTCCAATCTTACCTGTCAAATAGAACACAGTTTGTCCAAGTGGAATATCATAATTCTCACACTAGAAAAATAGAAAGCGTACAATCTCAAAATAAAATCTTGTCAGGCTCGATACCACAGGGAAGTAATCTTGGATGTCTCCTATTTTTAATCTACATAAACCATCTCCCTAAAATGGTAGATCATACTTGTGTCCTTTTCGCTGATGATATCTCCATAGTGTTCCCTTAGTCTACTAATAGTAATAACCTAAACTCCATATTACACAACATTCTTACCAAAGTTAACGACTGGCTCGATCTTCACAACCTTGAATTGAATTTAGAGAAAACAAAAATTATGCAATATAAACCACATCAAAAAAGTAAATAAATTTTATTTACAATAGCCAGACATTGGAATGTATTGACTCATCAAACCTTCTTGGACTCGAAATTGACACAAATATGAACTGGAAATTCCACATACAAAAAATAGCCTCAAAACTATCAAGCTTTACCTGTGCCTTAAAGGAAATAAAAAAACACACCGATCTCAATACAGCTATACACGGTGCCCGTGAGCATTGCGAGAGACTTTAACAGTGTATTCATTATCATATTTAGAGAACAAAATGTCCTTTAAACTTTTTCGAAATTTGCCATAGTTTCAGAGTAAATACTACTTACAAAAGATTGCATTTTGAATTGTTTCTCAGTGTAAAATGATTTTTTGATGGCGATCTCACCGGTATGGGGCATAGTCTAGACATCTCTTATTGACTGATATCAAAGACCTAAGAAACACTTTGCATGGACTAGTTTTTACGAGAAAAAATGTAGCAATTTACTTTTTCCGTTACTTTTTTCTAATGACATTTACTTTTTATGTAGAACAGCATTTAAAAAAAGTGAAAAAAAAAGTAAAAAAAAAAATTTTTTTTTGGCGTTTTACAACAAAAGTCATATAATGTTTTTTCATTCTTTTGACCTCAGAAATGCGTGGTTAAAATCTCTCGCAATGCTCACGGGCACCGTGTATGTGCCTATCACGCATTCGCCCACTCATGGCTACGGTACGGGATTATCATATGGGGCAACAGTACAAATGTTGACGATCTCTTTCTGTTGCAAAATAAATGTATAAGTATCTTAGTAAACATAAACCAAATGGATAGTTGCCGACCACATTTTCCCAAGCTCAACATTATGACCCTGACTTCGTTATACATATTCGAACTATGCAAATTTTTAAGAAAATATAACCAATTCTTCCCAGCAGCAAAAATACCCACAAACTGTAACTTGCGCCCTAGAGACAGAATTCCAATGCCACCATCAAAATTAAAAATGCACGCCTCTAGTCCGCACCTAATGTGTATTAAAGCCTATAATAAACTCCCAAAGAACATCAGAGATGAAGAAACAAATACTATGTTTAATAGCATTTAGTACATAACTGTTTTTACTCACTGAAAGAGTTTTTCGATAGTCAATAATGTATTGTTGTAGTAGAGTTTAGATATAGGTAGCAAGTAAAAAATAAAAATATTACCATGTCTTAAGATATATAATATTATATTTTGCATGATAGCCTTAAACCTTAGTTAAGTTAGATTTTAAGTTGTATATTGTAGTGCCCTACAGGGTTTCATAGCTGAACAAAATAAAATGTAACATCTTGTAAACCTATGAAAGCAATAAAGATACTGATTACTGATAGTCGACAAAAAATGTGTTTAATTGTCGACCCTACAAAACAAAATTTCACGTAAATCTGTTTAAAAAAATTACTGATTATTTCATAATAATATTAATCATATTCATTACTAATTAAACTACTAATCTTAAATTTAAAAGTAATATTGTCTTCGGTTGCCGCGATAGTTATTCATGAATTCGTGGTCAACGGGTCGACCCGTTGACCACGAACGCTGTAAAGTGTTCGAAACGTCGGGATGTAATTTAAGCTCAATACACGCGATAAAATCCGTTTTTAATTGTTTTATTAAATTTAAAAGATTTGTTCGAGTTAAGCAGTGCATTTTTTTATATCTATTATTTAATTATAATTAACATTAACAAATAGGTAGTTACAATATTCAGTGGTTATTTTGTTATGTTGGTAGTAGTTTGTAGTAGTATTTTTTAGATGTTTTCTGGTTTGCTTACTCTTATCTTCTTATTTGGTTCGGGGGCCCATATGGATACACTTCGACCCAAAGGGATCTTTTGTGTAATTGCCCCCTAGTACAATATTAATCATTAGTAAAATATTATTATTATTAGTACTCAAGAGCTTTTTCAACTATCTCCATGTGTTGGGTGATGGAGCTCAAGGGCTGTGCTTTGAGGTCCTCTGGATCTGGATAGCCGATTCCAAAGTCCCTCATTCTTTGTCTAGCTACAGCGTGACATTCACACATTAAGTTTTTCATTGTTTCTCCCTCTTCGCCACACATTCTACAATCAATATTATCTGACAGTCCCATTTTAGCCATTTGCTTATTCGTTCGCTCCTCAATTAATTTTAGTAAGTCCTCTGAAAATCTGTTAAAAAAGCGAGGTTAAAAGCAGAATAGTTGGCACATAGGGGGCGTCCATTAATCGCGTCATATTGTATAGGGGGGGGAGGGGGTCAAGAAAAATCACCAATGATCACCAATGATGATAATGATGAGGGGAGGGGGGGGGTATGGACATGTACATTTTTTGTATGTACTTTCTTTGTTTCTCCGTGCTACTGTATTATATTCAATAAAATAAAAAATATCAACTTTTAAATTAACCAAACTGCCAAAACCAGAGTAAATTTGCGCGCGGAAATTAGCCTCGCAGTTGGCACTTCAATGTTCATTTGAGCGGGCGGGGCGTCGCTATGCTTTATGCACGCGTCTCTTAGATTGATCTCATTTTTGTTAAAATCCATTTCTAATGACGGATTGGCGGAATGCCCACGAGGAATGAAGGGAACTCCTGCAACCTTAAGCAGACGTATAGCGATTTTTTTTTAAATCTAAAAACCAAACAATTGCATTTAAATAGTGCTTTTTAGTGAAATAGAAACTGCTCGTGAATACCAGAATGGAACTCCTCCACGTCAAGGGTCATAATTACGTCTTGGGAATAATTGTTATGACTTATGGTTGTCAATAATTTTAATGGCATTTGAAATATTATTTTGTGAAGTAGGTTTTTAGGGTTCCGCAGCCAAAATGGCAAAAACGCAACCGGTTTCGTTATGTCCGTCTGTCCGTCCGTATGTCACAGCTATTTTACTCGGAAACTATAAAACATATCTGAATAAAATTTTAACATAAGGTGTATTTTGTATGCCGCTACTAAGTTTTGCTGAAAAAGATATTTTCATGGGGGACACCAAATATCAACGTGTTGCACATCACTCGATAGGTAATATAGGTATTTAAGAATAATTTTAATCAAAAAAGAACCTACTTCACTTAGCCTTCACCTTTCCAAAAGCAAATGCTCGAGCTGCTGTAAAAATACTCAAATCAATATGGCTGTGCCGTGCCTATAATAGTTGAAGAGTTCCCTCGATTTCTCCAGGATCCCATCATCAAATCCTGACCTGGTTACAGTGGGACTAACTGTGAAGTATACTCTTTAAACCAAAGAAAAGAATTTTCTAAATCGGTCCATACGTCTTCGAATAATCGGTGAACATACAAAAAAAAAATAGCAAAAACAAAGATTCCGACGAGTTGATAACCGGCCTCCTTGGAAATCTTGAAGTCGGTTGATAACATTGAGGTTTGTTTAAACATTTTTTCATTTACTGAATATTTTAAGAACGATCATCCCGTTAGTCTAAAAATTGTGCCCCCCGTAACTTTTGAACCGAAGATCCAAAAATTAAGAAAAAAATTGAGAAGATACATCATTGTATATTCTTTGAACGAAAATTGTTTTGAACATTATCGGTTTAGAAACTATGGAGTTATCTCCAAGAAAACTTGTTTCATAGGCAGATACGACCTTTTGATATTAGTTTTTCGATTGTAGGTACGCTCGATTATGGGTGATCCAACACGCACTTGGCCGGTTTCTTTTCTATTAAAGATAATTTTAATTAAAACGGTGAGGTAACCATGTAGTTTCATTTTTTTACCTTTCACGTGTACGTACGTTACGTAGGTTCATGTGTTAGAAAACTGTACTTACTTTAGTTAGCAAAAAAATTACACGTCATATTGGAGGGGGGGGGAGGGGTCCTGAAAATATCACCAAAGATCACCATGGGGGAGGGGGGGGTCTAAAACAAGCCAAAAACGTATGACGCGCCCCATAATAAAAGCAGCATTATTTTTTTACAAACTAAACTCATTTAAATAACACAATCAATCAAACTCACAAAGGCAATCTGCCGAATCTTACGCCAAATCAGACGGCGCAACGAACCTACGCAGTTACGTCGCCTAAATCAAACTAGTTTTAAGGTTTTCTTTTATGATTTTTGAATTTATTGTTCGCAAGGTTTTGGTAGCAATACTGTAATGCTGTGTAATTTATTTGATTAATAAATCACTTGTACGTATATAAAGTGCTTACAAATTAAGTACAAATATTTTTACAATTGATAGTACTCGGCTCCTGGAGCAAATTTAAGTATGAAACATTATAGATTTTATATGTTTTTTGGATAAAACTGGGAAATAAAGTTGCTACGTAAAAACAGCCTGTTCATGAGATAAACAATATTCAGTAATAAGACCTCCTTGATTATCTCCTAACACTATCACTTGACTGGCCACTTACCTAAATAAATGTCAATGTCACCCTATTTGCTGTTGTCTCAGACTAGATAGATACGCGATATACGCCGTAAGTCACGCACTGTTACTTCTTGATACTAGCTCTTGTAATAAATGCCACTTGTTAAAAAACCGGCCAAGAGCGTGTCGGGACACGCTCAGTGTAGGGTTCCGTAGTTTTTCGTCCGTCACAGTAAGTGTCCCCACTTAAGAGTTAAAATGGTTAAATTACAAACTTAGTTCAGAAATTATTTTGTAATTTTTTTTTCAAAAACTATACAACCTATCGAGTTCAAAATAATTTTCCTACAAAGTTTTTATAAAGTTCTACTTTTGAGATTTTTTTCATATTTTTAAAACTTATAGTTCAAAAGTTAGAGGGGGGGGGGGGCACATTTTTTTTACTTCTGGAGCGATTATTTCCGAAAATATTTACATTATCAAAAAATTATTTTACTAAACCCTTATTCATTTTTAAATACCTATCCAACAATATATCACACGTTAGGGTTGGAATGAAAAAAAAATCACTCCCCACTTTACGTATAGGGGAGGTACCCTAATAAAACATTTTTTTCCACTTTTTATTTTACCACTTTGTCGGCGTGATTGATATACATATTAGTACCAAATTTCAGCTTTCTAGTGCTAACGGCCACTGAGATTATCCGCGGACGGACGGACGGACGGACAGACATGGCGAAACTATAAGGGTTCCTAGTTGACTACGGAACCCTAAAAATGACAGCCACAGTCATAGTTATTTATTTATAATATTTAAAATATTACATGTCAAATTACAATATTATTACATTGGTACTTATTTATTAATACATTAATTATTGAATTAGATTTTAAATTAAACGTTTTCCTAATTAAGTAGGTCATAAAACTCTGTGAGACAGATATTTTGACAGGGCGTCATAACGCGTGCCTAGTCTAAGAAGAAATCTTTATGAAATCTATAACCATTTTATGACAAATATCACTTGACAGAAATGTAAAGCACCTTGTCAGTGAATTGCAATTCTAATTTATTCATTTTGTTCGGGAAATAAAAATAAAAATATCGTATAAAAAAAATTCTTAATTTCTATTTAAAGTTAATTGTTTTAACTTCCCTTAAAATAATTGTACTTAATTTCTTAGCACCTTATATACTGGTAAAAGCAAGATTACTGTAAAATTTTCATTTACGTGTACGTTAAGCAAATAACAATCTGAATTTTAATCTGCAGCTGTTGTGTTTGATATCAAATCAAGATCAAGTTTTCGAAATCCATATCCCGCTTTATATCAAACTCTGGCGCAATTTGCGGTGCAGTTCAAAGCTTAATGCATAGTCAAACGCTTCCCGAGACAAACACTCTTTGTCAAACGTATCCGTATATTAGATATCTACCAAAACACTGACAACTGTTCCTAATTGCATATGTACGGAAAATATTTCATTAATTTCGGGATAAAAATATCGTACGCCATATTTTATAACAATCTATTTACTTATACGTTTTAGCATGAAATAAAAACAAACATTATAAGATCCAAATTGAACATACAACGTGTAAACTAATCAATGGCGTGTAGTTACAGTGTCCACGAGGCAACAAGGGTATTTGAGCTCCCTACGTTTTTTTTTATACCACGACGGTGGCAAACAAGCATACGGCCCGCCTGATGGTAAGCAGCTACCGTAACCTATGGACGCGTGCAACTCCAAAGGAGTCACATGCGCGTTGCCAACCCTTTACAAAAAGGAGGATTCACTGTGTTACGGCTAAAGGACGTGTTGTGGAACCAGCCTGTGTAACCCGAACTGACCCACGTTGGATTTTTTTTTAATTTTTTTCCGGCTTCCAACTCTGACGGATCGATATCCGAACAGCTGGTGTGAATGACAATTTGCATGCTCGTTCTTCGTCACATACAGATACTGAAATTTGAGGTAGGAGGATAAAAAACAAAGTCCAACGTGGATCAGTACGAGTTGCACAGCGTGGTTCCACAACACGTATGGAGCTTAAATACCGCGAGCCAACCGGTTGCCTCGCGGACACTGAAACTAGGTACGCGTCATTGCTCTGAATATAAGTGAATTCAGATTTATAATTTAAGACCCCAAAACGTGAGGTTACTCACTCATTTACCGATTTAGTGATTTCATATGAGTTTTAAAAAAGAAACATCACTAAGGATTTTTTTTTTTTTTTCTATGATTTAAAACAGCGATTAAATATACCTTTATTTAGGTAAATACAAGCCAAAAAAGAGTAATGAAGTTCGTTTATTGCCTTTAAAATAAAAAACAGAGCTCAACATTTAAATAAACGTTGAAAATTAGCATAATATTTTAACAATTGAAATGTCTGGTGAAAAATTGTTGACAGTTTCGATATTTCATTTCTCTTTTAAATCATGCATAATGGAGATCAAATCAACACATTTTTCAACACAAAAAGGGTTTGAAATTGAGTTTTTTCAAGTCATTGTTATGGGATAACAAAGAGAATTGTAAACTTATTTAATGGCGTTAGGGTTCATTGTACAATCTTATTTATTTTTTCTACTCGTCGACTATTAGCGCATACTTTTCGATGGAGCTTTTATGGTCGCATATTTTAGCATCGATTTTCATATACTATCATAGCGCGGTCGGGAAGGAGGACAACGGCCCGACCGCCGAAACAATCCACCGGGAGATTGAAGTTACTTAATCGTATATAGGGAGCACGTTGTAATGTATTCGTTGAACTTAATTCTTGCCGGCTTGCCTATTTTCAGCACTTGTAGAAAAAGTATTGTATACCTTTTGTACACAATACTTTTTCTAAAATACTTTATGCAATTAACCTTTTAAATCTCGTACCTTACTTAGGCCACTCATCACGCTTCGTGGCCTAAACACGGTACTCGTTTCAAAAACCCTAATGACGTGAACCTTCACCAAGAAAGGGCTTTATAAAATTCATCATCTAAGTGGGTAAAAACGGGGTTAAAAGTGTTATCGACTTTTTCTTATCATCAAGATTGCGATGTTTCTAAATGTCTTGAGTCTTAAGATCAGAACCGAGTCTTACAACTGACTCCAAAGACCGCATCAACATAATAAGGCTAGAATCAATCAAACAGCAATCTAGAAATAAAAACACACAACTCTCCTTCATTTATATTGTAATATCAACCTAATTATCACACATTAAGGTCGATTTTCCCTCGAACTTTCACAATGTATTGTACGATAGGCATTTACAAAGATGCATTTAGTCCGATTTTGAACGTTATGTAGTGTATATAAGGTTGAGTTTGGGATGAAGAGTGGATAGTGTTTGGTATATCAATCAAATCGTCCTGATACGTTAGTTTAACCTAATATTGGGATTTCGGCGCCACAGTAATTGGGTTTCGGGTGACAATGTGGCATGGCGGCCATTATTTTTCTCTCATGCTCTGAAAGTGACTTTTAGACCGAGAGCTAGCCACGTCAGATATGAGTCTAGACCCCGGACTTTTGTCGCAATGACGTCACGATAGGGTGATTTGGGGAGTAAACGGGACGGTGTTATGAAATACGGTTGAAAACTCGGTTGTTAACCGAATACATTTTAATCAGACATTTTCAACAAAATGATCTAGTAAGTTGATCGATATTATCTTTTAGTGCATACCATACATTTGTACGTTAAACTGGACTGGTGACAGTTGTGACGAACAAAGAGTGAGTGGCCGACAAAACCAATGCCAGTTTAACGTACAAATGCATGGTTTGCAAGTAATGTAGCAAACGATAATATTGATCAACTTACTAAGTAATTTTGTTGAAAATGTCTAATTAAAATGTATTCGGTCAAAAACCGAGTTTTTAGCCGTATTTCATAACACCGTCCCGTTTACTCCCCAAATTACCCTATTGTGACGTCATTGCGACAAAAGTCCGGGGTCTAGATATGACACAATAATGAGAGCGACGAAACCCTCGTTAGTTTGGTATACTATGCTTATCTAGATCCGGACATTTGGCAGCTGTAATGTGGTGGAGATCAAAGAATGCAAACCACTTTAAGAATCCTAAGAGTTCTGGTTTTGATGCAGTATTATGAGAAATTATATAAATAATTAGATTATATCATTGCCAACAGTTTCTGATCGGGTTAAGTAGTCCAAAACGACGTTTAATGTAATTAATAGTTTGTAGCTTACTATTTCTGTTTCCGAAATAATACGCAATATTTTTTGTTCTAATGTTAGGCAGTTTTCACCTAATTTGGTATTACTATTTACAACTCAAAAATTTTGCTAGTCTGTCACTCTGACCACCCATTAAAAGCTGCCAGATGCCTGGATTTAGCAATAAGGAGAGTATTGCAATCTTACTAGTCGGGTTTCATTGCTCTCATTATTGTGTCATATCTGACGTGGCCAGCTCTTAGTCCATTTGTTCATATTAAGCAGGTGGAAAGTGACGATTTCTGCACTAAGAAGTTTCTCTTTTCACCAGTTCTCATTTCCACGACCAGCGTTAAAAATCATATATTTTGTTGTATGATTTTCATTCTGTTATTCAACTCCAGATTTCAATAATAACGATGTTTTTGCCAGAATTATCCAATAAAAATAGCTCAACACATTATAATACAAAGTGCCGTATTTTAATTTTAAAATATATGAACAGTACATGAAAAACACAATCTATTGCAAGCACAAATTCAACATACAACAAAAAATCAACTAATATTGGAATAATTTTCAAGCAGATTCAGATATAGAAGTTGAACCGTATCTTATCGTGTTTTAAAATTAGAACACGGTCCAAGTTTATGCCACATATTTGATATAATATAAAATAGGTACACGTGAAATTTACATCCTTCGTTTTCAAAAAATGAAAAGTAAAGTGCCAAACTCCAGTTAAAGGCACCCATTCACGCGGATTTTTTGCGTTATTACTGCGTTCAAGCTTCAAGCGCCAAGACATCTCGTCGGAAATGGGTAGCAGAGGTTCATAAATCTTGAAAAAGTTTAGATTAAAGAAGATAGGTTTTAACACGTTCCCTGTGCATGCATCACATGTGTAGCATTTGAAGGTATTGATGATACGTGAATGCTGCACATATGATACACGACCCTATTTAATCATAAGGACAATTTGAAATATGCACGTACGAGCTAAGCAACGTCAACTTGCTTGCACGTATCGGCTATGAAAAGTTATAATTTGAGACTAGGTAAAGAGGCACTCTATAGAATGTTGCCAGGCTATCAAGTGTACCTATATACCAAAAAATTGCACGTGTGGGGTGAATTCCTGTTCTTAGCTGCACAGGTAACGTGTTAATATATCATCACCAATTATTCAAGAGCTGGGCTCTTGTTGGTGGAGCAATTTCCATGTATGTCTGTCCTTTGCCATCTCCTTGACAGCCTGATACGACACGACGTTTAGTTTTTCCTTGATTTAATCCATGTATGCTCTTCTTGGCTTCCTTGGCTTCCTCTTTGCTTCAACTCTCCCTTCTAGGATGTTCTTAATAAATTCGTCATATCGTAGCAGGTGTCCAAGCATTCTTTCTCTCCTATTTTCAATGGTTGTCAACAAATTTTTATTTTCTTTTATTTTACATAAAACATCTTTGATTTTCTTCTCTTTCCAACTGATCTTCACCATACGACGTCAGCACCGCATCTCAAACGCCTCCAGCCTCTTTCTATCACGTTGCTTCATTGTCCACGTTTCGCATAACTATGCCCTATGCCCCAGAGTACACTTTTATAAGTCTTTTACGAATATTACTTGATATTCGAGCCTTGAATAGACATTTTTTTATGTATACATACTTCCGTCTGTGGTCATCTACCGTCTGCCAAGTACTTGAATATTTTGGCCACTTTGCTAGAAAAGACAGTGATAACCTCGAAAAACTGGTCACCACTGGCAAAGTCGAAGGTTTATTTAATCGTATGGCGTATATTATATTATATTATGTTTTGACAAAGATTTTCTTTTCACGATTAATTCGCCCTGAAACACTCAGGGAAGAGGAGCATCGGCATTCCCAGTATCCTCAATATAAACTGTATTACCCAATACTTTGGACAGAATATTTGTAGTATGAATGGCTGCCTGTTTCTGTATAATGTGTATGTCTATGTGCGCATCTAATTTGTCTATGTATCTGTGTATGTTTTTGGCTACAACGCCAGTGGCACCTATTACTATCGGAATGAGTGTGGTAGGCATTTTCCATAATCTTGTTACTTCTGTTCTTAGTAGGTGATATTTACTCAGCTTTTCTATCTCTTTTGGTCCTATATTGTAGTCTGATGGAACAGTTACGTCTATTAAATATATGTGTTCTTGTAATTTATTTATGTATATAATATCTGGCCTATTGTGAGTTACTGTTACATCTGTCTGAACCGGTATCTCCCACATTAGTTTAGCAGTATCATTTTCTATGACTTGTGGTTGTACTAATACTTCCTTCCACCATAGGCTATTAACATTGAATTTGTGCTTCCTTGCTAGTGACCAGTGCACGTATTGAACGATATTATTGTGTCGTCTGGTATAGTAAGTGCCAGCCAGCTTCTCACATCCGGAAACAATATGCTGAACGGTCTCATCTTTCGAAAGACAAAGCCGGCACATACCATCCACATCTTTTTTAAGTATGTCTCTCTCGATTTGGTTAGTGATGACTGCTTGATCTTGAATGGCGAATATGGCTGCTTCTAGCATAGGAGATATTGGCTGCTTCTTGAGCCACCTGAATGAGTATTCGGTGTCAATATTTGGTTTCTCTAACACTTATTTAAGGAATTGACCATGCAGTGGCTTGCTCTTCCATATATTAATATTCTTTTTCACTACAGCTGATTTGATTTCTTCATCGGTCCAGTTCGCATCTCTTGGGATTGCCAGCTCTGAACAAAATTCTGTTGCGTCCTTTTCTATTGAGTACTTGTCCCTGTTTCTGTCATGTGTCCCTATTGCCTTTATCAAATTGTCCTGTCGGTTACGCAAATATTGCTTGTATTTAATTATCTGTATTTTATACATATACTCCATATTAATTAATCCCCTACCCCCTTTCTCTGTTGGTAGGTAGAGTCTATTGACATCTGCTTTCTGTTGTTGAGCTTTGTTCATGGCTAGGAGTTGCCTTAAGCCTTAAGGTCTGTTATTTTATAGTTTACTATACCGAAGGAGTACAACACGACTGGCACTGCATAAGTGTTAATGGATTTAATGAGATTATTTGAACTGAGGTGGGTGTTAGTTAGGAGCTTGACTCTTTTAAAGTATTTCTTTTGTATCTGCTGTCTTAGATTGGCGTGATCAACTTTTCCTGATTCATTGATACCTAGGTATTTGTAGTTTTCTGCAGCCCCCAGATACTCAAACTCCTCGCCGCTAAGTAATATGTGCCCTTGCCCTTCAGTTCCACTCCTTCTTCCTGCAGTTAAGTGTAATATGCTGCATTTCTTCAATCCGAAACTCATCCCTATGTCGCTTGTAAATACTTCAGTGCTATCCAACAACACTTTTACATTATTTTTATTGTTTGCATAGACTTTGAGATCGTCCATGTATAGCAAATGGTTGACATGTATACTGTCTTTTAGTAAATATCCTTTAGAGCCATATTTGTTTAAGATCTGTGAGAGAGGATGTATTGCTAAGCAAAAGAGTAAAGGCGACAGTGAATCACCCTGAAATATTCCACGCCGAATGTATATAGGGTCTGTAGTGACTGCACCATATATTATATTATATTATATTATATTATATTATATTATATTATATTATATTATATTATATTATATTATATTATATTATATTATATTATATTATGAGACAATCTTACACAAATCAACCTAGTCCTAGGTAAGCTCAATAATGCTTGTGTTGTGGGTACTAGGCGACGATATATATAATAAATAGATATAGATAAATACTTAAATACATAGAACACATCCATAACTCAGGAACAAATATCTGTGATAAACACACAAATAAATGCCCTGACCGGGATTCGAACCCGGGACCTCCTGCTTCATAGGCAGGGTCACTACCGAGTTGGCTAGGAGGCCGTTAAACATAAACATTTCAAAACTAAAAAGAGATATTATCACAAGTCCACATTCAGGGTCCCGAGCCACGAGATTATGTAAGGTGTTCAATTGAATAGATCTCCCGGGGGGCCAGAGTGAATACAGAGGGCATCGTTGTAGAATGTGCTCCATGCTGTGAGCCTCTTTGCCGCAGTCACACAGATCTGAGTCCCGCCAGCCCCACTTGTGACGGAAGTAGTTACAATGTCCGTGGCCAGTCCTCAAGCGAGTGATGCGACACCAGAGTTTACGTGGCAGGTTAAGTCGAAGGTGAACGGCCAAGATACAGGAGCCCAATGCGCTGGTCTGACCAAATTCGCTCAGCTCTCAACTGGACGACAGATAGAGGAAGATGGCGTCAGATCATCAGAGAAAAGCTGTTGAATGGTCACGACCCTCAGTGATGAGGAAACCGATGCAAGGGAGGATACATATTTTATTTATTATTTTGAATATTTTCGCGAGAGGTGTACAATTTCAGGAATTATTTCCTTAACAACGAGTGTGAGATGCATCGTGATGCGGTGGCAGTAGATAAGGGCCTCACGCCGCTCTCCTTGGCAAACGAGAACTGGCGCAAACATGTGGTGCTAAGCACCGAGGATCGCAAGGCGGTATTGAAGAGCAAGGACGGTTCTACAGGGCCCTCATGGGACCAAAGAATCAAGGAAGTCCTTCCAACGAAAAATATTTTGAATATTTTCGCTTAAGAAGTTTTTCTTAGAAAATATTACTTTCCAAAATGTCTTAACTGCTGTTACTTTTTTCTCATTGCATCGAAAGTATGGAACCCTCCATTATGTGTGGTCCGATACCCACTAGGCCGGTTTTACTGAAATGAAAGCGACTCGTACGGCCTTAATAGCAATTTTATCTAGATTTATGTTCAACATGCCCTTCAGTCAACCACCTTTTAAACTTGTGGTTATAATTCCAATGTCACCTTTAAAAATACCTATAATCATAATAGCAAAGACGATGGGAACATGTAGGTACCGTGTTCATATTTAAAAATACATACACAATACATTAAAAACACAATCTATCTCAAACATAACTCCAACACACAAAAAATAATCAACTAATATTCAAGTTGTATTGGAGTTGCATTGTAATAATTTTCAAGCAATTTTTATTATTTCTGATTTAGACGTTTAAATACTAGCTCTATTGTGTAGTTAACACTTTCCGTACCACACTTCGCTACGCGCTACGCTCGTAGCAGATCCTAGCGTTTTCCTCGTATGTAGCGGAAAGCGCCTATGAACAGAGAGCCCGCTTAGCGGGTTCCTGGTCATGAAAGTGTTAATGCATTGAAGTCGGCTCGTATTTTAATGTAAAAATATGGCCCCTAGTTACCTTAAAACTGTTTAAATTTTTTCTTACCAGTTTATAAAATAACATTTTTTTGTGTCGTATCAGGCTGTCAAGGAGAAGGCAATGAACTGAAATTGCTCCACCGACAAGAGCCTAGCTCTTAAATGATTGATGATGATGATTTTGTTCAAACTATTTAACTGAATCAAATAGTTTTGTACCTATAAAGATATCGTTACACCATCATTAAATTAAATTATTTTTCTCAATTGAAAAAAAAAATCAATAAAACAACACCAAAGAGTAGTTTCTTTTTTAAACCACTTAGGCGCTCCACACAGTTAATTTGAATTGAGTACTAAATTCATAAAATCATAGACAATTGTCTACGGTTGCGGAAATTTGATGGCAGCTGACGTTTTGTATGGAGCCAAATTTCCGCAACCATAGACTATTGTCTATGAATTCAGGACTGAATTCAGATCAAGTGTGTGAAGCCTCTTATAAAACGTAGGTAATTTTATAAAAACAAGAATTTCACAGATTACAGTCGCCATCAAATAGATCGGAGCGGCCAAGGTACTCAAATATATCTGAACATACACTTTATCACGTTGACAATAGAAGCGATGTTCAGATGTTTGTGACCACCTAGGCCGCTCCGATATATCTGATGGCGACTATACACCTAAATAAAATCACGTTAAAAAAACATAACCTTAAACTAACATTGTAGTCTTTAAAAAATTCAATTGCAAAATATTCAATTTTCATGTTTAAACAAAGATATCCTTTGACATAATTATGAAGCCAACCGTTTCGTATAGAAATAGCGCGTAGCGGCGACCCGACGTGCAACATGGCTGAACATTAACAGTTCAAACAAAAACGTCGTAACCGACAAATAAATTAAAAAAACACAAACCAATTTCACTGCAAAAAGTTTATTATGCAATTGAATTTTTTGATTATTTTTTTTCAAACTCAGCTCTTTTGTCTTTGTGTGTCACTTACTTCGTTTTAGAATCACGCTGCTCCGGAACAAAGGACGCAGTGCATGCGACTCGTTTATTTCAAGAACGGCCTAAACACCACATGTAGCTTGATTTTCCTTATATCATTGAAAAGCACTAAACAATTTTACGCATACGCATTGGAATTAATTGCTAATTATTCACGGCCACACTGTTCCTACCACGTTTTATCGGTTTAAATATTAACCCTTTATCTGCAATTAGTTTTTTTAGTGCAATTGATTTTTTTAATTGTTTTTTTTTGTATTTTTTTTTATCGGATGTTGACGCACCTCTAGGAGCGTTGGGGACACACTGAGGCTCTGCAGGAAGGCAGTATGCATTGATTGGGCGTAGCTCTGCCCGTATAACTGTCTCCCTCTGACGCGTGGGTGCTCTGTCTCGCTCGCACGCGTGCGGCCGATGAAATTTGGCATGGCGAATGTTAGTAAATTTAATTACTAGTGCTTCAACATAGTTTTTATATCGATTCCTATGGTTTAATGAATTAGGTAACGTTTCAAATGTTGAATGTGGTGTTCCTCTACCTAGTTTTTTGAAGTTGTACGTTTAAAATAATGTGTTAGCAATGGTTTGTTTTAATATATCAACTTACCATTTTTAGGGTTGTACCCAAAGGGTAAAAACGGGATCTTATTACTAAGACTCTGCTGTCCGTCTGTCCGTCTGTCACCTGTATCTCATGAACCGTGATAGTTAGACTGTCGCAATTTTCACAGATGATGTATTTCTGTTGCCGCTATAACAACAAATATTTAAAAACGGAATAAAATAAATATTTAAGTGGGCTCCCATACAACAGACATGTTTTTTTTGTCGTTTTTATAGATAATGGTACGGAACCCTTCGTGCGCGAGTCCCACACGCACTTGGCGGTTTTTTTTGATGATTACTTTGCAAATGAAATTTTTTTGTGGTAATTAGAATATTGCAAAATGATTTTAACTTACTTATTTCTTAACGTTGAAACAATATTTATCATATTCTCACACTACAATAAGAAGGCTTAAGTTGTAGTTGAAATAATTTACTGCTGAGCTACGTTATCCTAAATAGCATAAGTTTCTCAGTATCTAACGAAAAAAATTTTTTCTAATAAAATTGGTAATTTTGATGAAAAATGAAGTCCTTTTGATATCATACCCGTATCAAAACATAATTCAAAGTTAGGATATCGTTCCTGCTTACCCTTTAACAGTCGTGAATATTAATGCATGTAGAGAAGAGGGAGGTGGGATAAAACGGATCTAAGGGATTTGTAATTTTTGTGTTTTATTTTTTAATTGATTTGTAGTAGATGGTTAAAGTTGTAATACAGTCATTTTACGGGCAGCTATTTAGTACTAGGCTGGCGAATTGGAAATAATTAAAAATAGCTAACATTTTTAGTGTAACGGATATATAATGATACTAATATTATTAACGCAATGAAATCCTACAAAATATCATTATTCGCTAACCGCCAAAAATGTGTCCACAGATATTACAAACGTTTTTCTTGTAGGATTTCAACTAATATATCGTTTTTAAGGCTTTTAAAATGTATTAGAACGAACTATTACTTATTAGTTATTACTATTCGTTTCTAACGAATTAGGATACATGTGTATGTATCACTTTATTGCACATAAACAAGTAGGTATAAAATAAAAACAACACTGTATAACTAAAAGAAATTCACAAAGGCGAACGTATCCCTGATAGGAATCTCTTTCAGCCAACCCATAAGAAAATGAGAAAGGTTAAGGATACAAATGGTTAAGGATTAAATATCGCCCGTGCCGTACATTTTGTAAATTATGTGGTTTTACATGGACTCAGTTTCTTGCTTTTCGCTTTCAACAGAAAGAAGACTTAAATATTGTCATGTTTACAAATAAAAATAATAGATATTATTGTAAATTAAAATATACATACTTTTTATATATTTTTTTATCTATTTAACTACTTTCGGGCGAAAAGTTTGTAGGATATTTACATATATTATCCATAAATATCCCATAATAATTAAAAATAAAAAAATCTGACTATTATAAATTTTTGTTTGACGCAACCGCATCTAACCGTATACTGTGTTATTGTTTAAATATTTTACTGCACACGGTAAGTTGAATGTAAGATTGTTTCAACCCAAATTTTTACATAGATAAAATGATTTGAGTCAATATTCACCCTATTGTTCTGCTTCACAGCCTATATTCTAACTTTAAAACACGTTAGATACGATCCAACTTCAATACAACTCCATTGCATTAACAACGCAATACAGCTACGGCATAAACATCTGAATCAGAAATAGCAAAATTTGCTTGAGAAATATTCCAACGCAACTCCAATACAACTTCAATATTGGTTGAATGTTTGTTGTGTGTTTGAGTTATGTTTTTTTTTAAGGTCTAGGGGTGCACTAAGAAAGAATTTTTCAAAATTCACCCCCTAAGGGGGTAAAATGAGGGTCCAAAATTTGTATGGCGAATCAAGATTTGTTAGACTATTTTATTCGAAACTTCACAGGAGTATTCCTAACGATAAATGAGTAAACACGTGTTTCAGGTTTTTTGAAAATTCAGCCCCTAAAAGGGGCAAATGTGGTCACAAAGTCTGAAAATCAACATGGGTATTCTTTTTGAGTAGTGACTACTTATAGTACGCGGGCGAAGCCGCGGGAAAAGGCTAGTATTACATATTATATTTGTTGTGTGTTGGAATTACTTATATTTTAGAGATAGATTATGTTTTAAATGTATTGTTGGTGTAATTGAAAATACTACTAATAGAAAATACACCTATTTATTTCTGCATTTTTTTTAAATAAATCACCATTAGTATAATTTAAATAATAACACTTTCATGACTAGGAACCCGACAGTCGGGTTCTCTCTTCGTAGCTACTACGCGCTACATACGACAAATACGTGGCTACGGGCTACAAGCGTAGTGCATAGCACTAGGTGGTAAGGAAAGTTTTGATAGTCTATTTTACCTACAGGGTCCATTTTACCCGCTCTCCCCCTTTGTGTCTTGCACTAAGTCAACTCGGTCAATGATAATATTTGCCACACGAGCTTGGCCGAGCAAACATCGTAGCTCTTCGTCTTACCTGCTACGCCGTAGCACTACGGCTTTGCTACGACGTAGCTTGTAGAACCGCTACGAATGTGTTTCTAAGTGCCGTATTCTGATTTTACTCGTAAAATACATACATACAACAATATATTATTTCTTCCTCCTAGCGGTTGTCCCTATTGGCTCTATTGAGCCTGGGGTCCGCTCAGCAACCTAATCCCAGGAATTTGCGTAGGCACTAGTTTTGACGAAAGCGACTGCCATCTGACCTTTCAACCCAGAGGGGAAACTAGGCCTTGTTGGGATTAGATCGGGTTTCCTCACGATGTTTTCCTTCACCGACAAGCGACTGGTAAATATCAAATGATATTCCGTACATAAGTTCTGAAAAACTCAGTGGTACGAGCCGGGGTTTGAACCCGCGACCTTCGGATTGATAGTCCTAAACAATGCATTAATAATTTAAAACAAAACGGAACCGACTGCACTTAGCCTCCACCTTTTCAAAAGCAAATGCCCGAGCTACTGTAAAAAAATACTAAAACCACTATAGGTGTGCCTATAATAGTTGAAGAGTTCCCTCGATTTCTCCAGGATCTCATCATCAGAGCCTGACCTGGTGACAATAGGACCAACTGTGGATTATACTCTTTTGAACAAAAAACCGGCCAAGTGCGTGTCGGACCACGCATAATGGAGAGTTCCGTAGCTTGATGGAATGGAATAAGAACCAGACTAATGCCAAAAGGCCGTATAGTAGGCCGTAGGCCTGATGCCTATGGAAGAAGTTTTTTGGAAATAATTCAAAAATGGCTAGACTTATAATGTTCAAAACAATTTCTTAGAAAGTTTATGATAACGCGCATTTTCTCAATTTTTTTCATATTTTTTGGACTTACGGTTCAAAGGTTACATGTGGGGGAGGCTATTTTTCCGACTTTCGAAGTGATTATTTCTGAAAATATTGACCTAATCACACAATGTTCCAAGAAACCTCAATGTGATTTTTAAAAACCTATAGATTGATGTGCAACATGTTATTATTAAGTTAATTTTTTTTTTGGTAGGTCCATGATTTGACATTTTTTCTGTTTCACCACATAACTAAATAGCGGCATACAAAATACACCTTATGTCTAAATTTTATTAAGGTACGTCTTATAGTTTCCGAGTAAAATGGCTGTGAGTGTTCCGTTTTTGCCATTTTGGCTACGGGACCCTAAAAAGAATTTACCAAATCAGTGCAGCCATATTCGAATAATCGGTGAACATACATTTAAAAAAACCAAACAAAACCAAAGACCCCGACGAATTCAGAACCTCCTCCTTCGAAATCTTGAAGTCGGTTGAAAAAGAAGCATAGGTATATCTTCAGTCGTTTCATCCAACCATCTAGAGTAAATTTAAACAAACAGACAATAAATATTAAATTATATTGTTAATTGTCGAGAATATTTGCGTACAAATGTGGACATACTCGTATTAAATATTAATAAGCATATTCTGTTTCAAACATGCAATCAAGTTGTTGACATTATTTTGTTTTGTTTTTTAGGGTTCCGTAGTCAACTAGGAACCCTTATAGTTTCGCCATGTCTGCCCGTCCGTCCGTCCGTCCGTCCGTCCGCGGATAATCTCAGTGACCATTAGCACTAGAAAGCTGAAATTTGGTACTAATATGTATATCAATCACGCCGACAAAGTGGTAAAATAAAAAGTGGAAAAAAAATGTTTGGGAGTGATTTTTTTTTTCATTTCAACCCTAACGTGTGATATATTGTTGGATAGGTATTTAGAAATGAATAGGGGTTTACTAAAATCATTTTTTGATAATGTAAATATTTTCGGATATAATCGCTCCAGAAGTTTAAAAAAATGTGTGTCCCCCCCCCCCTCTAACTTTTGAACCATAAGTTTTAAAAATATGAAAAAAATCTGAAAAGTAAACCTTTATAAAAACTTTCTAGGAAAATTATTTTGAACTTGATAGGTTGAATAGTTTTTGAAAAAAAAAATACAAAATTATTTCTGAACTAAGTTTGTAATTTAACCGTATAAGCAGGTGTGTATTGTACCTGTAATTCGTAAAAAATTACAATGAAAAGACTTGCTTTCAAATAAAGTAAAAACGGTGAAAATCGGTTCACGCAATAAAGAATTATCCCATAAAAATCATCTTCCATACTTTAAGCTCGCGCGCAATAGTTTACTTAATTTGCCGATAGATGTCGCTGTACGTAGAACGCTCATATCATATCCTACATGGCGGTGTTATTTTAACTCTTCAGTGGGGACACTTACTGTGACGGACGAAAAACTACGGAACCCTACACTGAGCGTGGCCCGACACGCTCTTGGCCGGTTTTTTTTTGTTTAAGTATTCTTCATATCCGTTTTAGGGTTCCGTAGTCAACTAGGAATGCTTATAGTTTCGCCATGTATCTCTGTCCGTCTGCGGATTTGCTCAGTGATGATTAGTATTAGAAAACTGATATTTGGCACACTGGCAAAGTGGAAAAAATAATATCTAAAAAAATATTATTTTCAAGGTGTCTCCCGTACACATGAAGTGGGGGGTGATTTTTTTGCTTCAACCCTATCGTGTGGGGTATCATTAGGTAGGTCTTTCAAAAAGTTAGAATAAGGGTCTTCTTATACAATTTATGAATAAAAGTAATACTTTGATAATAATAGCTCCGGAAGCTTAAAAAACGGCGTCGCCCTTTTACTTTTAAACCGTGGGTCCAAAAAATTTGGAAAAATTCATGGAAGTGAGGCCTACTCAAAAACGCATAGTAAAAGAACGTAAGTACCGCATAATATCCCTTAGTAAACGACTTTTTGAACGGATGTATTGTAACAGGCCGGCAACTACGGAACCCTTCACTGAGCATGGCCCGACATGCTCTTGGCCGATTTTTTGATATTTACGTAAGAAAATGACTTAATTTATTTCTATTTTTACCATTACAAAAAAAAATGAATTGTAATATTTTATATAAATGTTATGTTATTTCTTTACACGACCACTAGCTTTTTCGATTTGAATAATACTCGTATTTCCAAAGTTTTTCCATGATGTGTTACCATTTTCTATAATAACCCTGTATAATAACAAAAATACTGGTTATCCGTCTAAGCCTTTATAAGGCAGAGGGAACATATTTCCCACCATTATTTGAACTTTATTTCAAAGTGATAGGGTTCAATTTCGCCTAATTTCTGACACCCTTTTGCCTTATAAGGCAAGGGTTAAGGGCATAATTGGTTTGGTATTGCGACTAAGTAAAGGATTTTTTTTTTATATATACTAGCCTTTTCCCGCGGCTTCGCCCGCGTACTATAAGTACTCAAAAAAGATACGATACGATGTGAACATTTGCCCCTTTTAGGGGTTGAATTTTCAAAAAACCTGAAACACGTGTTTACTCATTTGTCGTTAGGAATACTTCTGTGAAGTTTCGAATAAAATAGTCTAACAAATCTTGATTCGCCATACAAACTTTGGACCCCCATTTTACTCCCTTAGGGGGTGAATTTTGAAAAATCCTTTCTTAGTGCATCCCTTGACCTTATAACGAACCTACGTGCCAAATTTGGAATCTCTAGAACCAGCGGTTTAGGCTGTGCGTTTATATGTCAGTCAGTCAATCAGTCAGTCAGTCAGTCAGTCAGTTTCTTCTTTTATATATTTAGATGTATGTATGGCACCGCTCAAATAATACTAAGGATACACAATCAGCCCAAAAAAATGGCCCCAAAATACCGCAAGAACGACTCGTGCGGTACTTCCTTTGACAGTCTTATTACGGTATAAGACTGGCCGGTTACAAATTTTCACGAGCCATTGTTGCTGTAAGATATATGGCAATAAAGGACATTTTAAGAAATGCAAAAAAAATATTATTAAAGGGTCGGCAACGCGCATGTGACACCTCTGGAGTTGCAGGCGTCCATAGGCTACGGTAGCTGCTTACCATCAGGCGGACCGTATGCTTGTTTGCCACCGTCGTGGTATGAAAAAAATACTCTTAGTTATAAGTACAGACACAAGAGGAATGTTTGGAAACAAACAAGCATAGACACCGCTGCAATAGCAGGAATTCCTAAGCCACGGTTACCAATTATTATTAGACGGGCCGAATGCTTGTTTACTACAAACATATAGTCACATAGTTGTTTATATATAAGGTGCTAACAAATTAGTCAAGGATATTTTGAGAGATAATACATTACATTAAAACAATTAACTTTTAACTGTAATTAAGGAACCTTTTATATATATCATTTTTTTGTGTTCATGTACCGGACAAAAAAAAATTTTATAATTAGTTTTTTAAATAACCATCCCCTATAATGTACCTGTCAAGATGTTTAACACTGTCTGTCATGTCACGTCAAAAGTTTTTTTTTCTTAAATGTCATTATGATTCGGGTCTAAAGAGGTCTCATTTAATTATCTTATTAACAGGGTGTTTTAACGTCGGAAATTTGTTTCCTAGTTTTCTCCAAATAAACATAAGAAAACATATGATGTTTCATACTTAAATATACTCCGAGAACCGAGTACTATCAGCGGTAAAAATATCCGTGACTAATTTGTTAGCACCTTATATATATACGTGGTATAAAAACGAACATACAGTTACACTCTGTTGTTTATATATGTGTATGTTATCAAGGAACGTATTTAATAATGGACAAACAGACAGATTGTCATCCCGCGCGTGACTACGGTGCGCAGAAAAAGTATCTGCATCCTGCTTATATATTTCATGATTTTATCCTAAATAAAAGGAAGCATCAAGCATAGGAATATTGTTTATATGCATACAACGATGATTGAAAATAAATATTATTCAATAATAATTAACAAAATTTGCTTTGTTTTCCAATGGCGACTAGAGTCGAAAAATTGATATTTTGTAAAAAATACAAAAAATAGTTTACTACGTGGCTCTTTAATTGTTAAATATTTTGAATTGAGGCATCAGAAGGCAACATTAAATAAATTAAATAACATAATTAAATAACACATTTTTTTTTATAAAATATAATACAGGTGTTAAAGGACGCAGGCTGGCTTGCAGGTAAACCGAAAAGGCGTTGGAAGGACTTATTGGATTGATTTTACACAGAATGGTATATATGTCGCAGTAAGATAGATAAAGCCGTTATATAGCTATAACCCTAGGGATATAATTATATGTCGTAACATAGTTATACCAAAGCGATTCATTACTATCTTACTAGGAATATAACTATAATACGTCTTTAGTTTAGTGATATAGTTATATTACTGGATTAGGTTTAGTGAAATAATTGTAGGTAGGAGTGCGGCGGAGGTATAGTTATATCCCTAGGGATATAGTTATATACCGTATAATACGTATTATTATCATATTCCTAGTAAGATAGATATTACTATCTTAATAGGAATATGATTATAATACGGTATTTGACTAAACTAATGTGGTTAAATGGTTATAAATCTGCCAGGTAATCAAAGAAAACAGTAAGTATATGTTATTATTTTTATTACAAAATCAACTTTGTTCTCCGCCGCCGCACCCCCGCACTACACTGCTACAATTATAATACTGAACATAATCCAGTAATATAAATATAATACTAAACTAGAAACGTATTATAGTTACATTCCTAGTAAGATATAATACGTATTTTCACTTCTCATGCTCCTAAAGTTCGACTTTAAGTCGTGCGTGGACGACATAAAATCGCATTTTAAGCTCTAGGGCATAAAGTAAAATTTTCTTCTAAGACTAAGAATGTGGCTCAACAGCCAAACAGAGTCAAAATATATTGCACAATTTAATTGAGCAGTAAAATTTCGTAGAATACTGAAACTTGTTCTTTTATTATATTGTTGCGATAATTATTTAAATTGCGTGTTTTCTATAATTAAATAAATGAAAACAAATAAAATAGGAGTTGATAACAGTTTAGAAATGCCCCGAAATGTATTTATGATTTGGTAGAAAACAAGTATCTATGTTGAAAATTCACATGTTGAAAATTAAAAAAAAAAACATTAAAAATTAATTGGTGGGAACCATATTTGATTTCATTGTAATATTTTTGTTACAATTTGAAATTGTTTTACGATTACCGATAAATAATTTCCTCGCAATTGAAGTGAAAATTAGAATGTAACCCTCGTCCATAAAACCCATTTTACACTCGACTTTATATCAATCCTCGCTCGCAAGCTCGCTCGGATGGATAAACGCCTCGCGTAAAATCGTGCGTTTTATGCACTTGTTGTACAATCTACTATATACGGCATATAACTATATCCCTAGGGATATAAGTATACCTCCGCCGCACTCCTACCTACAATTATTTCACTAAACCTAATCCAGTAATATAACTATATCACTAAACTAAAGACGTATTATAGTTATATTCCTAGTAAGATATAATACGTATTATACGGTATATAACTATATCCCCAGGGATATAAGTATACCTCCGCCGCACTCCTACCTACAATTATTTCACTAAACCTAATCCAGTAATATAACTATATCACTAAACTAAAGACGTATTATAGTTATATTCCCAGTAAGATAGTAATGAATCCCTTTGGTATAACTATGTTACGACATATAATTGTATTGTATAATTTATCTAATTGTAAAATTTGTGCTTGTAACTGTATGAGGTGTGCAATAAAGAGTATTTATTATTATTATTATTATTATTATTATAATTATATCCCTAGGGTTATAGCTATATAACGGCTTTATCTATCTTACTGCGACATATATATTAATTTATGTATATTATGTATATATATAATACGGTTATGCATTTATGAATCAGATTATTATTTAATAATTTAGAATTAGCAGCTATAATCTGTTTAAAATTTCCCTTGCTTGTAATCATTTCCCGTACCTATTATTACCTTATTTTAATCTTTGTTTGGCCCGACGGTTAACTTGAAGAGAATGCCTTTTAGCGTTAAGTTCGCCTTTTGTACTCTTTTTTTACCCGACCGCGCGGCGGACTGTTTCAGGGGAAGGCCTAACCCATATTTATTTATTTAAACTTTATTGCGCATAAATAAAGTACAAAGAGCGGACTTAATGCCTTTAGGCATTCTCTACCAGTCAACCATAGGGCCAAACAGAAATGCGCCAATGTGGGTACATATCAGAGAATCGGAAATTCCTCCCAGTTACCACCGTTTTCAGCAGGCTGAAACACATTCTGCTAGATTGCAGCCTTAGTAACCCGAGGCAGCAGGCAACCTGAAAGCTCTGCAAGGCTTCGTGGAGGAGCTACGGTGTTTAGAATATAGCTACCCAGTTATCACGCAAAACAGGCACACTGGATGTCGACTTGCGGAAAAACCCAGGATAACTAACGCAGGCATGCTAAATTTCAGCTCAATAGAGAACATGCATGAAAAATATTTAATTGAATTTGTTCCATGAACACGTTCAACAACCCCAAATTAATATAAATAAGTGGAAATCCATACTAATATTATAAATGGGAAAGTGTATGTGTTTGTTTGTTTGTTTGTTTGTTCGTTTGTTTGTCCGTCTTTCACGGCAAAACGGGGCGACGAATTGACGTGATTTTTGAAGTGGAGATAGTTGAAGGGATGGAGAGTGACATAGGCTACTTTTTGTCTCTTTCTAACCCCCCACTTCCCTAAAATAGGGGGGTGGAAGTTTGTATGGAGCATTACGGGGGGCAAAGGGGAACCGTGTTACCCCGAATTTAACGCGAGCGAAGCCGCGGGCAAAAGCTAGTCTGTAATCATTTTTAACAGATTTTTAAAGATATTGCGGTTTATAAACTTAAAATTTTAGGCATTTTTTTTTATACCTCAAATGTATTTTCGAAACTTCAGTTCGATTAATAATGTTCTAACAAGAAAAAAATGTACGACAACTATATAGCTAAACGCATTTTTTCGTGCCTAAAATTACAAAAATCTTCCAAAAACTTGTTCCTTCCAAACAGTTTGCTGCAACTTTGTGGTCGGTGACGTCACAATCCTCACACTTTTTGTATGGGGCGTTTTAACGCGCGGCGCAGACGCCTAACGTATTTTCACATTTTTGACGTTTCAGGGCTATCATAGATAGTAGGTTTATTAGAGACATTTGAATCTACAGGAAAATAGAATCGAATGACGTCTTCCAAAAAAATCATGCATGTTCCTAATTATTAATCAGAAACTGGTTTTAATCTGGCTTGCAAGTTACTTAAACAACAAACTTATTCTAACTTTTAAACACGTTTAGACACGATCCTACTTCAATACAACTCCAATGCATTAACTACGCAATACAACTAGCGCCTAAACGTCTAAATCAGAAATATCAGAATCTGCTTGAAAATTATTTCGATGCAACTCCAATACAACGTCAATATTGGTTGATTATTTGTTGTTGCGTGTGTGTTGTGTTTGAGATAGATTATGTTTTTTATTGTACTGTTTAGATTTGTATTTTAAGATTAGAATACAGCAAAAGCTTGTAAAGTGTTATTCATGATGGAATCTCTGATAAATAACATGCTGACGTTACTTGTGAAGGAACGCACGGCCCGCGGCCATTGTGCGCAGTAATTCGGAGACGGCCTTGGCCAAAAATACAATCACTATTTAATTATTAATTATTTATAACACAACTATTATACATAGGTATATTTAAAAAAAAACAGATATAAACCTACATTCTGATTTTTCTGGTAGTTAAATAACTTTTTGCACCAAAAATATTCTAATTAAACTAAGTGAATACTCTAAAATAAAGGTACTCGTAGAGTCTGTACGTAAAGAGAGGTGTCGTATAAAGGTGCGACCACACCGCTGCTTAAAATACGGCGACGTTACGGAATCGCAGTGACGCATCGTATCCGCACCGTTTTAATCGCATGCCCTCCACACCGCTGCTTAAAATACGGCGACGTTACGGAATCGCAGTGACGCATCGTATCCGTACCGTTTTTATCGCATGCCCCCCACACCGCTGCTCGAAATACGCAGACGCAACGTGTACGCCGTGACGTGCCCCATACTAAATATTTTGACGCAGCTCAATGTCTGCGTACTCGTATTTCAAGCAGTGGTGTGGAGAGCATGCGTTAAAATCGAGACGTTTACGGCACGTCATTGCGATTCCGTACCGTCAGCGTATTTTGAGCAGCGGTGTGGAGGGCATGCGATTAAAACGGTACGAATACGATGCGTCACTGCGATTCCGTAGCGTCACCGTATTTTAAGCAGCGGTGTGGTCATACCTTAATGTATGAGCGGAGGTGCCAGGGTACTCAAGAATATCTGAGCATGCACTTTATCGCCTTGACAATAGAGGCGTTGTTCAGATATTTGCGACCACCGCTCTGATATATCTGATGGCGACTGTACACTTCAATGTCTTGCTAAAATCCATTTAATTTTTTTTGTGAAATGTTTACAACAGATACAAAAACAACTGGACGTCGAACTGTGCATTTCTGGAGATTTAATTTCACCAACTTTGCTAGTAAAAATTTTGCAAGTGCAAGTTACGACAGTTAAATAAATTCTGACACCAGTAAATATTTTTCACAACATTGACACAGGAAATTGTCGTAAAGGACCAACTGTTGTCGTAAATGCATACTATTTGTTTGCAACGCAATTACTAAGGTTTGATAAGCGTTTATGAATAGGAAGGCCATAAGTGTGTATACTCGTATGTACCTCACTTTAGTATTTTTTTGTTTTTGTTAACTACGTATATAAACTACGTATAGTATATAAACCTACCCATCACTTTATGCAGTTTGGCAGAAGAAAAGTTTGTAAACTAAGGGTTGTTTCGTGAATAAATGTATATTTTTTTTTTACCTAAAATAAAGACCAGAAAACTGCAACTCCGCGATCAAGGTGTTTCATTCAATAGACAAAACACTAACAAGTTATCTAAAAATACACAATATTTACGTATAACCTCGTAATTTATAAACTTAAATTAGATGTCATATACACAGGCAAAATTGATCAAGGCCTCCGGTGCCCAGAGCTGGGAAGGGACGAGCGTCTTCTATTTAGATACAATTATAATCCATACTAATCCATACTAATATTATAAATGGGAAAGTGTATGTGTTTGTTTGTTTGTCCGTCTTTCACGGCAAAACGGGGCGACGAATTGACGTGATTTTTTAAGTGGAGATACTTGAAGGGATGGAGAGTGACATAGGCCACTTTTTGTTTCTTTCTAACCCCCCCACTTCCCTAAAATGGGGGGTAGAAGTTTGTATGGAGCATTTCGGGGGCAATCAGGAAAGGGGAACCGTGTTACCCCGAATTTAACGCGAGCGAAGCCGCGGGCAAAAGCTAGTACTATAAATGGGAAAGTGTATGTGTGTGTTTGTTTGTCCGTCTTTTACGGCAAAACGGGGCGACGAATTGACGTGATTTTTTAAGTGGAGATAGTTGAAGGGATGGAGAGTGACATAGGCTACTTTTTGTCTCTTTCTAACCCCCCACACTTCCCTAAAATGGGGGGTGGAAGTTTGTATGGTTTGTTACCCCGAATTTAACGCGAGCGAAGCCGCGGGCAAAAGCTAGTGTAATCATATAATAAAAATATCAAAACCTATAGATAAAATTATCTTCTTCTTTCTCCTAGCGTTTGTACCAGATTTTTGCTCTATTGAGCCTGGGGTCCGCTCGGCAACCTAATACCAGGAATTGTAGGCACTTTTTACGAAAGCCGACTGCCATCTGACCTTTAAACCCAGAGGGGAAACTAGGCCTTGTTGGGATTAGATCCGGTTTCCTCACTATATAAAGCGACTGGTAAACTATATCAAATGATATTTCATACATAAGTTCCGAAAACGTCATACTTTCGCTTTTCGGTGACGGAAAACATCGTGAGGAAACCGGATCTAATTCCAACAAGGCCTAGTTTCGCCTTTAGGTTGAAAGGTCAGATGGCATACGCTTTCGTAAAAACTAGTGCCTATGCCAATTACTGGGATTAGGTTGCCGAGCGGACCCCAAGCTCAATAGAGCAAAAAGCTGGGACAAACGAGGAGGAAGAATATTGTTATTTTACATTTAAAAAAAATCGTTTGTCCCTTACGACTTTTTAAATTCCCAGTTTCAATATAAAAGTAATATTTCAAAATTAAAATGTTAAAACAAAATCACCACTGTTTCCTTTATACTTAATTGTCAAAAACAAGCAAAAGCAGCAATTAGGCCGAAAAACAAAATCCCTTTTTGAATTCACATTTCACATGGTATTTATTCTTTGTTGTATAACAGCCCCAGGGGATACAGGTTACCGTATAAAAATCTAATGAATGTATATATCCTTAAACATCATGTTCCAACAAGGGGGTCCCTCGTCGTCAACACACTGGGTCCTCTTTGAGCTCTTTGGCAACCTTACACACCAGCAGGAACACAACACTATGAGTAGGGTCTAGTGCTATTTCGCTGTGGTTTTCTGTAAGGTGGAGGTACTTCCCCAGTCGGGCTCTGCTCCAGATTTGGGCGAGATGACATTCGCAGTACCCATACCTCTCTTTTGGACGTAGTTTGATTAAGGACATACCCCCTGTCCGGACGTAGTTTACGGACATACCCGTGTCCGGACGTAGTTTAAGGACATCCCCGTGTCCGGGCGTAGTTTAAAGATATACCCGTGTCCGGACGTAGTTTAAGGACATACCCGTGTCCGGACGTAGTTTAAGGACATACCCGTGTCCGGAGGTAGTTCAAGGAAATACCCAGGTCCAGTTGTCGTGGTCTTACTCTATAACGTCGTTTGTCTTATCACAGCCAAAATGCGAAAGTAGCACATTAAAGGCGAACCGTTTTGCGTACATTCGACCGAACCGCAGACTTGGTTATTCGAGTGCTATAAATTTTGCACAGCGGTCGATGCTGGGTTGTAGTGTGAGGCACAAGCGGGCGCGGGCAGCGGAATCTAAAATTCACAGGTACTTTCTAAACACTTTTAAATGAAAACATCGGATAAAAATAGTGCCTACGCTATGAAATGAAATTAAGTTGCCATGCGGAACCTAGGCTTAAATGAGCCGTCAAATAGTCGAGATAAATGCTAGGAGGATGATGATTTAACATGGTTTTTCTTTCCAGAGCTAAAATGTGAAAGTGAGACATTAAAGGCGAACTGTGCTATGTACCATCAGGTTCAAAATTGCATGGTCAATTTATCAATGAATTCATTCATAAATTGGCCATGCAATTCTGAACCCGATAGTACAATCGACCGAGCCGCAGACTTGCTTAGTTTAGTTAGTGTTCGGGTTTAGTATGAGGCATAAGTATAAGCAAGTGCGAGTAGCGGAATTACGTATTATTAAGCCAACCATATAATACTTGATAGTTCTCAATATTAATACTACGCGTTTTCATAAGAACAAACCACACAAAACTTAAAATCTGATCATGGTAGCAAGCATCAGTTGGCTGCTATTACTATATATTACTCCTACAAATGTAGCCACGCTGTTGGAAGAACCTATTGAGCACGTTTATAAGGCTAGGAACTTGGGTTAGATTGTGGACTTCGTTATGAGAAACATCTAGCTGATGCTGTTAGGAATTTCGGTCTATTCTATAAGCTCAGGGTGTTATACAAAATTAGGCCTTTAATGAAACACTGCGTGTTCGGTTGATAGTCACTAGTATTATGAAAACTGAATTATGCAGATGCAGAGTTCATTCCACTTCTTCTTTCTAGAATCAAACGTATTCTCGTGTCTGTATTTTCTATTGTGTTGTAATTTATGAGGTGTGTAGTAATTAATAAAGTATTAATTCATTCATTCAAACAACTCATTCAACTTGTACAAAACGCATGTGACCGTTTCTGCTTCAGTATGCCATTGAGAGCCCATGTTACTCCGTTTCTTAACGAGTAAAGTAACTAAGTAAGTGAGTAGTAAGTAAGACCGACTATGGAATGAACACCCTGGCGAGGTTCTCTCAAGAGGTTACAGTTGAGGTTCCTCAACAAAAGAGTGCAAAAGTTCTTAAAGGGTTAGCAACGTGCATGTGAATTTTCTGGGGTTGCAGGTCCATAGGCTACGACCGTTGTATTTAACCCTTAATTTGGCACAAAAATTAGGTATTAAAATTCCTTGGGCTCTCAATTGTCCTCAAAAAAATGTTCATTACCAATACCAAAAAAAGAAATTTACAATACTGAAAGGATTTGCTTCACTTAAACTATCCTGTACTAGGTCTAAGTACCAACGGCGGCGCATCCATAGTTCTCGTAGGCAAGCTAGAGTCCATTATTTATTCTAGTTGAAAATTAAAATAAAAGGTTACGTCCCGAACTCCCGACATTTGCCAAATTAAGAATTAAACAAATAAAAATAAATAAATATTTGGGGACAATCTTACACAAATCAACCTAGTCCCAAACTAAGCAAAGCTTGTACTATGGGTACTAGGTGACGATATACATACTTATATAGATAAATACATAGAAAACACCCATAACTCAGGAACAAATATTCGTGATAAACACACAAATAAATGCCCATACCAGGATTTGAACCCGGGACCTCCTGCTTCGTAGGCAGGGTCACTACCGACTGGGCTAGGAGGCCGTTAATTAAAAAAAGTTTTACGCTACTCGCTAATCGCTCGTTCCCTAACCCACATGCGAGTATGGGTATATGTGTACCCACCTTGATTTCCCAGTAGGCCTACACAGGTTACCGGACAAAGTCAAACCGAACTTGTGTAACAATACAAATATTCTTAATTGACTATTATTACGAGTATGTAAGCTTATATTGAAAAATTGAGGGATAAATTTGTCTGTTTAGTTTGTGATAAAAGATATTTATTCTTCAATTTAGGCACATTACAATGCACTTATGAACGTCAGAGAAAAAAAACTACCACCGGTTCTAACCCTACACGTCTGACCCGAGAAGTATTATGACCGGCTAGAAACTCGGCGGCACTTATTTTTTCAAAACAGTCATACATTATATACATATCTTAAAGATACACAATCATGCGTAGTTCTATAAGAAGGCATATCAAAACAGCTTGAAAGACATAAAATGTACGTATTGTTTAATTAAAATAAAATAATAATAAAATCCAATCTCATTGCTTCATAAAACGTTTGATATGCTTTCCTATCTGAACTGTGTCCTCTAAATATTAGATGATTTTGTAGTAGTTTCTGGTTTGGGCCATGCATCTGTGGGACATTTAAGCTGCGTGTCCACCAGAGATGAGCGAGGATGTGCGAGGAATGTGTTTTTTAAGAACCAATAGAATCACTTGATTTACTTATTCTCGCTCAACACAAAGAGCAAAAGCAAAGAGCTTAAAGAGGACCCAGTGTGGTGACGATGAGACACCTTCTTGTTCCTTTAGCCATCAACACAGTGAATCCTCCTTTTTGTAAAGGGTCGGCAACGCGCATGTGACTTTGGAGTTGCAGGCGTCCATAGATTACGGTAGCTGCTTACCATCAGGCGGGCCGTATGCTTGTTAGCCACTGTCGTGGTATAAAAAAATAGAACACAGCTCTCGGATTGGTTCTTAACAAACATATTACTCGGTCGTATCCTCATCCTCGCTCATTTTTGGTGGAAACGCAGCCTTAAAATGCATGAGCAGACAATGAGGGTTACCGCGATCGAGTTTGTCACTAGACGGCAGCACCATACCGAGAGATCTAGCTGTCATAATCCAACAATCATAGTCCCATAAAAAAATAGTAGTTTATGTAACTGTTACGTAATAAGGGTACTTAAAACATGAGTGTGGTTTTATGAAACGAGCCGCAGGTGAGTTTGAGCAACCATAGAATGGCCGCCATTGCACCGCCAGGACCAACTCGATTGTACCGGCGGTCGGGGAGGCGCGTGTCGGGCTGTCGGCGGCCGCGCGGGAGGGTGCAGGTGTACATTATCAGGGCCGGCCCGTCCATATAGGCAAACTAGGCGATCGCCTAGGGCGCTCGTATTATGGGGGCGCCAACCAACGGCATCGATTAAAAAAATTCAATTTGTGAAGGCTCCCGAATTTTAGATACACACTTTTCTACAAAAATATTTTTGATTTGACATACAGTGGCACACGCCACCGCCAGCCTGTAAGCAGTTTGGGCAGTATTGCAGTAGTGAGTGCAGATTTTCACAGTTAAATTAGAGCTACTTAAAACACCTAATTAACAGAAAGACTTATTATGGGATTGTCAACACTTTGACACACTTTTGTTTTATTTCAACATGCTTTTTTCGCGCCTAGTCTCAAAATTAATAAAGCAACATACGTAGAGACATAAATTGAGACGTCGTACAGAGATTTTTCATATTTAATGCCTAATAAATACATTTTTCTTATAGGCGGTTGCGTTTATGAAATTTTGATAGTTTTTGTGTGGCATTGCCATTGTCAATAATCAATGTAGGGTTACGAATTGAAGGGATGTTTACAGAAACATTATAACTACATTGGGCATGATTTTACAGGAGATCGATAAAACTAAATTTCTCTTTAAATTATAATGATTAAGGCTTGATTTTCAGGGACAATAAAGATATAATGGCCACAAAGTTAGGAATATCTCTTTATTTTTCCTAAGGCTCTTTATTTTTCGGAAAAGATATGAAACAAACTGTGTCACTTATGCTATTTTTGTAAACTTTTGGTTAGTTACGTTGTTCTTGTGCAAAAAGAAACATTTTTTTTCGGAATATATTTTTTTTATAGAAAGTTTTCGTTACATCTACTAAATTTCTTTATTTTAATGTAAATTTAATATTTATTTTATTATAATTCTTAATTCCGCTGTTTTTATCATCACTTTTTAAGGACATAGTAGTAGTATGCAGGAAATTTTAATGGTAATTTTTTGCCACACGGAGTTTTTGGACAAACATTTCTTCACCTTTCGTAGCCCCTTTGGAGACGAACATGATGACATCAAAAACTCAAATCCGCCAAAAATGTTACTTATGTTGTTTTTGTGAACATTCCTTCAATTGAACATAATTGCTAAGACAGCATATGTACGATTATCTTCAGAATTGTTTAAAGAATTTTTCTTTTAATAAAGTGTAGGAAGGTAATCAATTCTACTCTCTATTATCAACAGACAACTGGTTGTGCGTTATTTCGGTTTCACGATGTATACGTCTAGATAAGACATAAACATAAGTGTGTCAGTTTTTCAATGTTATTCCTAAATTTTATTTTTGTTTAATTAAGTCCCGATCATTTAAAGCCTAAAATATTCTATATTTTTTTCTGGATTTCACCTAGCTTCAGAATTAATTTAATACCATTTAAAAAATATTTTTTTTAAACTATTACGTCTAGCAAACGAGTCAAAATAATGCGTCCGAAGAAAAAACTTAATGGTAACACAATCGCATATAAAAATTAAAAAAAACCGGCCATGAGCATGTTCGGCCATGCTCAGTGTAGGGTTCCGTAGTTGCCGGCCTGTTACAATACATCCGTTCAAAAGTTCGTTCATTAAGGTATACAGGGTGACATCTGAGACGTGATCAGTTACATGTTTTTCTAACTCAATAAACAACTACCAATTGTGTACCAAGTGTGTCAGTGGTGGTCGCGCATCGGTGACGTGTGCGCGTGCGCTGCGACTAATAGCTGTGAATCGGGGTAAATAAAATGACGTCGTATAATGTGCTAAAGTGTACCAACTGTAACATAGTGATATGTGAATTGTTAACATTTGTTCAGAATAAACATGAGGTGATGAACAGTGGTGACCTGGTCAGGATTTGTGCTTCTGCGTTTAGTACGGAGGATATAGAAAAAGCAAAGTCTCTTTTGTTTATGTCCATATCAACAGAACAACGCAATGTTAAGCGTAAGGCTAAGAGTAAGGAGGGAAAAAATATTAAAGATTTAAATGACATCGTAAATGTATTCAAGCAAACCGAGGCGGAGAAAATGCCGACGTTCGTTGCAAGAGATTTAAATTCTTTACCGCCGGTGTCGTTCGACCACGTAGATGTCACAAGACTCCTCAAAGACATCCTTATTATGATAGAGGAAATTAAGAACATAAAAATAAATCACGTCACAAATGAGCAGCTGATTCAAATGAAAAACGAAATACTCAGTACAAGTGCAATGTATAACAACAACACGGAGTTTTGCGACGCGAGCGGCAACCACGTACCCACACAGTTCGCCAGCAGTTTTAGTAGGAATATTAATAATCGACGAGGGGCATGTCTAGGAAGCCTGAGTAACAATAGTGGGCCAATGGGCTTACCACACCTATCGTTAAGGTCTAACTATGATTATGATAGTGCACAAATTGATCAAATTGATAATCAGAGACAAAGTTGTGGGGTAGGTCTAAGTGACCAAGAGACGTCATCTCATTCGCCATCTCGCTTACGCACGCCCAGTGTATCACCTGTCTCAGTCAGCGATAAGGACCTGCCCAACAAAGGACTGTCGTCTCGTTCATGCACGACTACGCATACGACATTTAGAACATCTATCTCGCCTGACAAACTACCAAAGGCGGGAGTCGGAATAGGTACTTCGGGGTCGACTGATAAGAAACGGCCAGTGACCCCTAATGCAAAAAAATGCATTGCGGAGCCGAATGAATTATCTAAGGAATTAACTGAGTGCGGTGTTGACGACGATTCAAAGGTCATTAGCGCAGATCGCTCGCCACTAGATGAATCATATGCTCAGGTGACGGGCGAGGCTGGTGATTGGGAAAAGGAGTACGTTGATCCAAATTGGAAAAAACAACAGAAAGAAAAGCGGAGAAGGAAAAATAAGTCTATAGGTGACAAGGGGACAGCAAAAATGAGGCAGGATTCAACTTTTAAGGCCGCGGATACGAGAATTCCAATTTTTATCAACTTTGTTGACAAGAAAACTGAAATCGCGGATATTATAAACCACATTGAGGAGCGAACGCAAATTAGAGTCGAGAATATGTTGCATAAAATTAAAAGCAAGAATGAAAGAGACTACGACTCATACAAAGTTTATGTGCCAAAAAACAAGTTAAATGTTTTTATGAGCAATTCGCTGTGGCCGGAAGGTGTCACATACAGACCTTTTGTCGAATTTAAGAGCCGGCAACAAGGTAATGAGAACTCTGAAAAAAATATCGTAAGATAATGTGTACAAATAATGATTACATAAGTTGTAACCAGTGTAAACTTGTTACTTTCAATTGTAAATCTGTAAAGCGTTCGGTAAACTGCGTCCGAGATTTATGCCTTAGCTGTGATATAATTGCGCTACAGGAGATCTGGCTGACGGCGGAAGAGTTACCGTTTTTAGGTACAATAAATGCGGACTTTGGATCCACGGGTGTATCAGCGATAGACACGGCGGCCGGGCTGCTTAGGGGGCGTCCTTTTGGCGGAGTAGCCCTGTTATGGCGTAAAAGTGCGTTCGAATCTGTATCCGTGGTAAACTGTAATAGTGTGCGTATTACTGCAATTAAAGTTACAACGTCGGAGCGCTCGTTGTTAGTGTTTTCGGTGTACATGCCTACGGACTGCGCGGATAATTTAACGGAATTTACACAGTGTTTGGGTGAAATTAGTGCCGTGATAGAAAGTTGTGACGTAGAATCTGTCTTTATTTTAGGGGACTTCAATGCACATCCTAAAGAACCCTTTTGGAACGAACTTGTCACCTTTTGTAACTTTCAAAACTGGGTCTGTGCGGATATGGAAAAATTACAACCGCAAGTACCTAACACTACTTATACCTTTGTTAGTGATGCGCACGGATGTACAAGGTGGTTGGACCACTGTGTGGTTACAAAGGCGGCTTGGGAGTCCGTTGTGGACGTAACTGTAAAGTATGGTACATATTGGTCCGACCACTTTCCGTTACAAATTACGTGTAATTTAAATTTGTTGAGAGCTAAATTAAAGGTAACACACACACCTGTAAATAATGTTATTTGGGGCGAAAGAGGCTGTGAGCAAATAAAATACTATACTCAAATGTGTAATGAGGAACTTAAAAGTGTGGATTTTCCTGAATCTCTCCGGCAGTGCTCTCATGACATGTGTACAGATGTTAACCATAGAAAAGTGCTTGATGAGCTGTACAATACAATAATACGAGTGCTGAGTGGAGCGGCTGTGGAGTGTTCCAGTAACAGGACGCGGAGGGGTAGGTACCTGGTTGTGGGATGGAATAAACATGTGAAGGAACTACATGGGGAGGCTCGTCGGTGCTTTCAAGCGTGGGTTTTGTATGGTAAACCTTCTCAAGGCCCCATTTACGAGGATATGCGTGCATCCAGAAAAGCGTTTAAAGCACGACTTAAGTGGTGTCAAGAGAATGAGGAGCTAATAAAAATGGATATCTTAGCGTCACATCACACCAATAAAAACTTTCGTAGGTTTTGGAAGGAGACAAGTAAACTCAGTCCGCGGGCGAGCCTTCCTATGAATGTAGATGGTGAAGTGGAACCCACAAATATAGCGAACCTGTTTATGGAGCACTTCAAGGTCGAGCCGCCGGAGCGACCGCCCGTGATGGGGGAGTTTGGTGCTCAGAACCGTCGTGCGTCGACGTCGCTTATTAATATTACTGCAGCAGACGTGGCTTCTGTAATTAAAAATATGTCAAGGGGAAAGTCCCCAGGGCATGACGGTCTGAGCATTGAACACCTGCAGCACGCGGGGGTACACTTACCGAGGGTACTTGCTCTTTTATTTAACTTGTGTTTCCGACATTCGTACTTACCCGATAATCTGATGCGAACGGTAGTCATTCCGCTCGTGAAAAATAAAACCGGGGATGTGTCTGACAAGTGCAACTACAGGCCGATCTCATTGGCCACGATAACAGCTAAAATATTGGACAGTTTGCTTGATCGCATCCTAACAAAGCACCTTTCTTTTCATGACGCCCAGTTTGGCTTTAGACCCGGGCTATCCACTGAGGCAGCGGTGCTATGCCTCAAGCACACTGTCCAATATTATACAACCAGGAAGACACCGGTGTATGCGTGCTTCCTGGACCTCTCAAAAGCGTTCGATCTCGTGGCTTATGATGTACTGTGGAGAAAGTTGCGCTGTGAGACAGATCTCCCGGATGAAGTCACGGAGCTGTTTCGCTTCTGGTATCAAAACCAGACTAATACTGTCAGATGGGCGGGAGCTTATTCGGATGAGTACAGGTTGAAGTGCGGGGTTAGACAAGGTGGGTTAACATCACCTAAACTCTTCAACTTGTACATAAATAGCCTGATTGTGGAACTCAGCAACACTAAAGTCGGCTGCTCTGTTGACGGCACCTTCGTCAACAATTTAAGTTATGCAGATGACATGGTGTTGCTGACTCCCGCAATCAGTGCTCTAAATAAGCTCCTTGCAATTTGCGAAACATATGCGGGGATCCATGGGCTTAGGTATAACACCAAAAAAACAGAGCTCCTTGTGTTTAGGCCGCAAGGTGGTCACATTGGTAATGTGCCACCAGCGTTCCTGTACGCGAGTGTGATTAAGCGTGTGTCACAATTTAAGTACCTTGGCCACTGGTTAACCGATGACTTATCGGACGGAGTAGACATTGAGAGGGAGAGAAGAGCTCTAGCGGTAAGGTGTAATATGCTCGCCCGCAGGTTTGCACGATGTACAAAACAAGTAAAAATCTCGCTTTTTAAGGCATTCTGTCAAAACTTCTACACGTGCAGCCTGTGGGTGAAGTATACGCAGAGAACGCTGAACACGATGAGGGTTCAGTATAATAATGGGTTTAGGATGCTAATAGGGCTGCCGCGACATTGCAGTGCGTCTGGTATGTTTGCGGAAGCACGCACTGACGGGTTCCATGCGATTATACGCAAACGCACCGCATCTCTGGCACAGCGTGCTCGCGGCGGCACCAATGGCATCCTATCCTTGGTGACCAACAGGCTGGACTGCCCATTCCAGAAGCACTGGATGCAGCTCCATGTAAGAGCAGCCGCCCAATCTAGCATGTAAGTAGTTCTTAAGTTCTTAGTTTTTATTTTTGTTTGTATTGTATTGTCATCGCTTACTAACTATAGAATAAGTATACCTATATCATAGAATGTAAATAAATCATGTAGTACTAACAAAATATGGACCACGGTCTGCAATAAAAAGTTTCAATTTCAATTTCAATTTCAATTGATTGCCCTGAGTCCTACTAAAATCAGGCATTTTTCAACCGACTTCAAGATTTCGAAGGAGGAGGTTATCAATTCGTCGGGATCTTTGTTTTTGCTATTTTTTTTTTTTTTTTTTTATGTATGTTCACCGATTATTCGAAGATGGCTGGACCGATTTGAAAAATTCTTTTTTTGTTTGATAGAGTATACTTCACAGTTGGTTCCATTGTAACCAGGTCAGGATCTGATGATGCGATCCTGGAGAAATCGAGGGAACTCTTCAACTATTATAGGCACACCTATAGTGATTTGAGTATTTTTTACAGCAGCTCGAGCATTTGCTGTTGTAAAGGTGGATGCTAAGTGAAGTCGGTTCTTTTTTGTTTAAAATTATTTATTATTTTAATTTTGTTCATTTATTTTTTTGAAATACTGATATTAGTGTAAAACAGTTTAATAAGATATTTAGGGTAAAAAAAAAATATTAAATTACATTTTATCCGGAATAAATGGCAAAATTGTTATTAACGACAGTTCCATTTCAAAGAGGTAATTCAATTTACTTATTTAAATATTCGAATAAGTAGGTAGTTTCAATATCCCTGTATTTTGCGGCACTTACGTCATTTTACTATCCGACACTTACGTCCTTTCACTATGCGTTTTTGAGTCATAACTCAAAGACGGCTGAACCGATTTTATTCAATATTGTTTCCATTGAAAGTACTTATCAGGCCTCACTTCCATGAATTTTTTCAATTTTTTTTTGGACTCAGAGCGGTTTCGCACTATGTCCATTTCGGAAAGAAATCGGACGGACCTAGTGCGTAAATTACCATATAAATAGTTCTACGGCTACTTCGGACCATACTTTCACGGGTTCGGATGGGATTCGGATCAGACATAGTGCGAAACCGCTCTCACGGTTCAAAAGTTAGATGGGTGGACGCCCTTTTATGAACTTTCTTAGCTATTATTTACGAAACTATTAGTTTTCCCCAAATAATGTTTCAGAAGACCTCTATTATTTTTGAAAGACTTATTCAATAATATCGAAAAAAAATCACGGGAGGTACCCTAATAAAACATATTTTTCCAGTTTTTATTCTACCACTTTGTTTGCGTGATTAATGCACATACTGATACCAAATTTTAGCTTTCTAGTGCGAGTGGTCACTGAGCTAGACTGCGGACAGACAGACGGACGGACATGGAATGTGCATAGTTGACTACGGAACCCTAAAAATAGGTAAAAACGCGAATGGAACAAAAAATATGAAGGAGAAAAATTTGGGTACTAATCTACACAGTTCATTTTAAATTTTCTATTAAAAAAAAAACGTTATTATATTGTCACAAATTCTTTTAAAAGGGCGCCATTTCTGTCTCTTGCCTAGAATACTCGGGCCGGCCCTGTACATTATGTTATCAAAACTCATAGCACATCAATAATTGAGCATGAAAAGTTAAAATTACGTTACTGCCACGGATAAAAGCTTATCATAGTAAAATCGGTCGTGGTAATATTAGCCATTGCCTACCGTTTTCGAACACGTTTTAGAAAACTTACTTTTTTTTACGCGTCAAAAAAATTTTTCTTCTATTTTTTCTTACTCGTAATAAGATATCAATGATGCCCTTAAACGGATCACCCGTATTTTTTTCTACTCGCCGACTGTAATGCTTGAATTGAGATTGTGTAGACCGAACTACTAGCGCATACTTTCCGATAGAGCTTTTATAGTCGCATTTTGTAGCATCGCCAACGATGGTACAAAGGATTTTCATACAATATTGTAACAATGTTGTCCTTCCCGACCGCCCGTGTCCTTCTTCCCGACCGCCGGCACAATCCACCGGGAGATAGAACTTACTCAATTGTATAGAGGCAGCAGCTTGGCAGGCTTGCCTATATTGAGTACTCGTAGAAAAAATATTGTATACAATAGTGACATAATCAAGCTTTTCAATCTCGTGCCTTACTTAGGCCAAAGGCCTAAACACGGTACTCGACTGAAAAGCTCATAATTATGTCACGATTGTATAAAATACTATTGTTACATCCTGTATATACAAGTCCCAACCATCTCTCTGGACTTCGGTCCCAAAGAGATCTCATCTCTAATGTCCCTCAACATCTATCTCCCACAAAATTATTACCATCTATTCTTCCTAGCGTTTAATTCGTTTTGCATCGGCTCAATGCAACCTGGAAGCTGGTTGGCGACCTAATCCTAAGAGTGTCCTCCCAACACAGCGGGCGTACCGCGAAAGTCGAAAAAAGTTTTGGAGGTCCGTAAACTTTTTGGTTAAATCACTACATAGTATAAAACAAAGTCACTTTTCGCTGACTGTCCCTAGGTATGCTTAGATGTTTAAAACTACGCAACGGATTGTGATGCGGTTTTTAATAGATAGAGAGATCCAAGAGGAAGGTTTATATGAATAATACATACATAATGAATGAGTATGTCACACTGATAATTTTTTAAGTGTCTAATGCGATGTAATTAAACATATTTTTTTCCGCTTACATTGCAAACGCTGGCTGAACCCTACGAGATAGATCAAAATAATAATATACTACAGTATTGTACACCTTAAAAGGTCTACAAAAAAGTCCCGTGCGAAGCCGGGGCGGGTGGGTAGTAGATAATAAAATCGTTAAAATTTTTTTTTTTACTGATTTTCCTCTCCGCAGTTTTTTTTTAATTTGTAATTTTAAGTTTTTAATATCAAAAATGAATTCTGCATGTCTGTTTTTTACGGGAATGATACCACACCCCTAGCAGCCTTATATAACCAGAGAGTACGTTCATATTGCACGGGACCCCTGATTTAGACGTGAAGGTCCAAAAATCTTACGAACCTCCAAAACTAAAAATATTCATCGCGGGGCACACTATCAATGGTCAAAAACTCACAACTTTTTTCTTGATGCGCACAATTTTTTCAATTTCAAGCTTTACTAGAGGGGAACTAAGTCTTGTCGGGATTTCTGGACCAAATTTATGACCAATAGCGTCCCAGGCGATAACTTGTGAAGTGGTTAAGGGCGATGTATAATGAAGCTTCATGGAGGTCAGCTGCCGCTTCGTTGGTGGGTTGAGGAACGGCAGTCATTTAATCACTTTAAAAATACGGCAACAGGGGCAATTTGGGCAACACATAGCAAGATGACATTGGCAGTACCCATACCTCTCTTTTGGACGTAGTTTAAGGACATACCCGTGTCCAACTGTACTTATAAACAGTTTTCTGGTCGACTATACTATACACATACATACTATGTAGTATACTATAAAGATAGTTGCATTAATGTAGTGCGTCCCTCGCGTCGGGAGCTAATTGTGAGATCAAATATTCATTTTCCGCTCTGTCGGGATAATTAATAGTAGATGGGGCCGGTTGCACTATAACTACGTTAACTAATGTTTAAGAAAACAAACGAAGCTTATAGTTAGAAGCTGAAAGTACTGTAGGATGTTATATCCCAGATACTTGAAGTAGAGTCACTGTGAAAATTGCTATTCGCTAACGTTTTACTTTTTTATATATGAAACATATGGCACCGTATATCGACTTTTCTAGTCAGCAATAATCCACGTGTATGGATATCTATTATCATAATTTTAGCTATTTATCGCCCATTGCTCCAGTATAGGCCTCCCTTGGATGCGCCACTTGTCTAGTCCTGAGCTAATCTAATCCAGAAGTGACCCGCGATTTTCTGAAAGTCGTCCACCCAACGAGCCAACAGACCTATGGGCTTCTTTCATCCGAAAGCTTGAGGGCTTTTGGTACACCTGCCGTCACACGTGGCAAGATGTCCTGCCCAATTCCATTTAAATTTCGTAATGGCATTACCTACGTCTCTCTCCTTGGTAAGGAAATACATTAAACTAAGTAAATACTAACATTGTTCGGACCAAATATAATCAATCAATTTATTTGATTTTAAAACTAACACCAAATGTACGTACATGCTGCACTGTGCCGTATTTTCTTACAAACAACTTCTGGCTACTAGGACGTCTCGGCATTTCGATGGCTTTTTGATTTTAAGAGCTTGTTCTGCGATAATTTAAGTCATGTTTTTCTGATCTTCATAAAATTTGATGGGGCTGTAGCAGAGATACATATAATTTCAGAGTTACTATATAAGCAGGCGATCGATCAAGGGGTCATGGAGCTAGAAGGCGCAAAAAAAATCATCATATGGGTCTTGTTATATTGGTCATCTCGTTTGCAAGGAAATCGCGAGTTCTTAGTTCGAAGCGGACTACTAGTAATTTTAAAATACACAAACAAACATAACTCGAACACACAACAAATGAAAATTTTACATCGAAATACCTAAACTAAGTAACTTAATACTTATATCTTAGGCATTCAGTTTTGTAGGTCACTCAGTAAGTAGGTAAGTGCTTACATGATCAAAAAAAAAAATATTTATATATAACATTAATACAGTGAGTTGTTATTAGACTATGTTACGCTAATACAAATGATGAGTCATGACACTAATGACCTAGTTGTACAATACACTAATAATCTTATTAATTATATGGGTTCTATATATTTCTTATATACGTCTTGTTAAAAAGCGTAAAACGCTGCGCTCTAGATGCCCTCATAGTCAATAGAACTTAAATATTTAATCTGTGCATTTTTCTTCGCTGGGCACTGCTCATCTGCGGTTTTATGATTGGACGGTTTCTTAAAGCGTTGACATGTAGCACATTTGGCAGGTTCGGCTTGCTTTGTACACTCCTTAATACTGTGTCCAGAAGATCCGCAGTGTCCACATGTGGTCTCTGTATCCCTACAGAATTTAGCCGAGTGCCCATATTGATGACACAAATAGCACCTGGTCAAATGGGTATAATCTCTTACGGGGCAAGATGTCCAATTGATAAAAACCCGTTGTTGTTGTACGAGCATTCGCCTGATTTGTGCTGTACATTCTAAAATATAGTTGCAAATGGAAGTGTCCTTTTTTCCTGATTTATGGCTGAGTTTGACTGAGCTCATGAATACATCTCTAGAGAGGTTAGGTTGGAGGTCTGCAATATGTTGTTCGTAAATACAGTCAAATACTTCTTGTTCGGTCATAGTTGCCGGGATTCCCAGCAAGATTATCTTAGGTCTCCTTTTGGCGGTATCCTCTAGTTTGAGCCCGGATTGTTGAAGCTGCTGGGATCCTTTGAGCTTTTCGAGGTCATCCTTTCTATCAGTGCTAATAATGACACCTCCGTTCTTTGTCTTCCTAATATAATTCCTAATGTCCATTGAAATAATTTTCAAGCAAATTCTGATATTTTTTGATTCAGACGTTTATGCGCTAGCTGTATTGCATAGTTAATGCATTGGAGTTGTATTGAAGTTGGATCGTATCTAATCTAAACGTATACGGCCCACTAGCGCCCCTAACGGAAGATTCACTAGCTGTAGCAGCCATCGATTAAACGTCATTTAACCATTGTGTGCCACCGAGCCTGACTTAACGCGGCCAGAATCCACGTTTGACTGCGTGCTTTTAGATAAATATTCATCGCATCATAGTAAGTACCGATATTAAGCCGTCAAAATTAGTTTATCGAACGAGCGGAGCGTAAGTTAAGTGAAGTTCTTACAAACGACTTCGGCTACTGGGACGTCGCGGCATTTCGATGGATTTTTGATTTTGAGGGTTTGTTCTGTGATAGTAAAGTTTTCTGATCTTTATGAAATTTGTTACGTTTGTAGCAGCGATACATATAATTTGAGAGTTCGTATATGAGCAGGATCGATCAAGGGGTTTTGGAGCTAGAAGACGAAAAAAATCTTCAAATGGGTCTTGTTATATTGGTCATTCGTTTGCAAGTAAAGCGCGAGTTCTCAGCTCGAGGTGGACTCCTAGTTTATATCTAAATAAGAGAGGTATGGGTGCTAGGAATGTCATCTCGCTATGTGTGGTAGGGCACAGCTCAGCGAATGTCATCTCGCTCAAATCTGGAGCAAACCCCGACTGGGGAATGGCGAATGAATCTGACATACTCAGAAATTGACTTAAAGAAGAAGTGACTGCACTTCATAAATCGTATTCCGAAACTGTCTCATTCATAAACAGAACTATGGCTAAAGGATGGTTCACGCTCTTTCGTTCCGCGTCCTACACGACACTTCCGACACTTATATAGAAAGCGTCACGTGATCCTCGAAGGTCACGTGATGTTCAGTATACACAGTGAAGTGTCGGAAGTGTGGTGCTCGTGTAGAACGCGAAACAGAGCAGCGTGAACCATCCATAATCTGACCTAAGCAGAATCTTACTATCCAAATCTTAATTTAAATTCCAACTGGGTTTTTCGAATTTGCCGCCACCTGCCCAATTCACTTCACTATCACTATCATCATCATCATCACTACATAGAATAAAACAAAGTCGCTTTCCGATGTTTGTCCCTATGTATGCTTAGATCTTTAAAACTACGCAACGGATTTTGATGCGGTTTTTTCAATAGATAGAGTAATTCAAAAGGAAGGTTTATATGTATAATACAGGTATAATATGTAGTGTAGTGATCCTGAACGTAACTAGTTAAAAAAATGTTATCTGTGGTTGTCGCTTTGACAGCTCTCTCTTACCTGCCACCTCGGATCACGACCGCATCTCTCTCACAGTGTAATATTATAATTAATATTAATATAAGATCCTCAAGAAATAAACAGTACAAAAGTGTCAACATATCTTTTTATTTTTAACAATACATGGCGCAGTCGCAACGGAATCGGACCTACGAAGATTGAAACGGATTAAGAAGATCCATGCTTTCACCGGTACCACCCGGTACGCCATTCATAGTACAACAGCATGGGCAATAACGACAAAAAAGAAGAAGAATTTGCTTTCACCGGTACCACCCGGTACGCCATTCATAGTACAACAGCATGGGCAATAACGACAAAAAAGAAGAAGAATTAATGGAATTAAAAGTGAACAACATGTGTGCGGTCGAATATAAAATGCCACAGGGTTCGAATCTCGACGACATTGAAAATTGTTGGCCACAATGGCAAAGATTCAAACTTTGTTTCAAAAACTTCATACAAGCAGCCGGCTTCGAGAAATTGTCCGAGGTCAAAAAAGCCGCAATTTTAATAAACTGCATTGGACAGCAAGCCCAAGAATTATATTACAATGTGTTGAAGACGGAAGACAAGGAAAAGTTGGAAGACTTTCTACAGATCTTTGACGACTACTTCAAACCAAGACAAAATCAAGTCATTAATGCATACAATTTAAATAAACGACATCAAGAAGAAGGAGAGTCATTTGATGCGTTTTACACGGATATAAGAAGATTGGCGGAGAACTGCAGCTTTCTAGAAAAGGACCGGATGCTGAGGGACAAGATTGTCATCGGAGTGCGAGATCAAAAAATACAACAGAAATTACTGGAAATCAAGGACTTGACACTGGACAAGGCGGTGGACATCTGCCGGTCTGCGGAGCTGTCCAGGGGATTTGTTAAGACCCTCGACAACCCGGAGGTGCATGCAGTCCAGTCCAGGGAAGCAGCGGGGTACCAGCAACAGCATACTAAAGCTAAGTATTATAGCAATAATAATAAAGGTTGGTCAAAACCCCCAAACAGGAATAATACTAATGTCTATTATAACAAGTCCTTTTATAAATGTAAAAAGTGCAATACTGAGCATGGGCCAAGGCAGTGTCCCGCCTTTGGAAAATTTGTCCAAAATGTAATAGACCAAATCATTTCAGTGTCGGTTGTACTGCTAGACAAGTTCACTATATTCAAAATGATGAAGATGCGTACAATGATGTGCAAAATTTGTGACTAGTATATAAAGTATATGCTATTAATCTCGATACCATTGAGTGGACGGAGTCATTCAGATTGGAAAATAAAAGAATTTCTTTTAAATGTGACACAGGGGCCCAAATTAATGTAATGAGCTTAAACACTCTCAAGAAAATTGTCGATGATGAAACTAATATTAATATGTCTGAGACAAGGGTTTTACTGGAGGTCTACGGAGGTGGCAAGCTAATACCATTAGGCAAAGTCACTTTAAACCTATATTCTAAAAACCGGCCAAGAGCGTGTCGGGCCACGCTCAGTGTAGGGTTCCGTAGTTTTCCGTCCGTCACAGTAAGTGTCCCCACTTAAGAGTTAAAAAAACACCGCCATGTAGGATATGATATGAGCGTTCCACGTACAGCGACATCTATCGGCAAATTAAGTAAACTATTGCGCGCGAGCTTAAAGTATGGAAGATGATTTTTATGGGATAATTCTTTATTGCGTGGACCGATTTTCACCGTTTTTACTTTATTTGAAAGCACGTCATTTCATTGTGAGTTTGTAGAAATTACAGGTACAATAAACACCTGCTTATACGGTTAAATTACAAACTTAGTTCAGAAATTATTTTGTAATTTATTTTCAAAAACTATTAAACCTATCAAGTTGAAAATAATTTTCCTAGAAAGTTTTTATAAAGTTCTACTTTTGAGATTTTTTTCATATTTTTAAAACTTATGGTTCAAAAGTTAGAGGGGGGGACGCATATTTTTTTACTTCTGGAGCGATTATTTCCGAAAATATTTACATTATCGAAAAATGATTTTAGTAAACCCCTATTCATTTTTAAATACCTATCCAACAATATATCACACGTTAGGGTTGAAATGAAAAAAAAAATCACTCCCCACTTTACGTATAGGGGAGGTACCCTAATAAATTATTTTTTTCCACTTTTTATTTTACCACTTTGTCGGCGTGATTGATATACATATTAGTACTAAATTTCAGTTTTCTAGTGCTAACGGTCACTGAGATTATCCGCGGACGGACGGACGGACGGACGGGCAGACATGGCGAAACTATAAGGGTTCCTAGTTGACTACGGAACCCTAAAAATGAAAAAAAATTCCAAACTGAATTTTTAATTATTAATAGAAATGCCCGTCCCATTTTGGGCTTACCGTCCATGGTTCAACTAGAGTTAATAAATATTAATGACATAAATAAAAGTAAAATTAATAATATTAATAAAGTTTATATTCCTTCTGAAAGTCAACCTGTAACTAACAGTACTACGACTGAAAAGTATCAAGACAATAATAAAGACAGTATAATTAATAAAAATGTCGAACTTTTCCAGGGTGTTGGTGAATTTAAAAACGAGCTACAGCTGCGCATTCGTCCTGGAGTGGAGCTAGTAGTAAGACCCCCGCGCAGAGTGCCTAACGCGCTCCTCACACGTCTCGCGGAGAAGCTGGAGGCTTTGGTGAGGCACAAAGTCATAGCTAAGGTAGATCACCTAAAAAGTTTTGTTAGCAATTTAGTTATAATTGAAAAAAAAGAATGGTTCACTCAGAATTTGCCTTGACCCTAAAGACCTAAACCAAGTATTAATAAGAGAACACCGTTTAATACCAACCTTAGATGAGATTATTCCAAAATTATGTAATAAAAAGATACTTTCTGTATTGGATTTATCAGATGGCTTTTATAACATTAAATTGACAGAAAGTTCAAGTGACCTTTGCACTTTTAACAGTCCGTTTGGCTGTTACAAGTTTCTAAGATGCCCTTTTGGAATTTCAGTGGCCCCGGAGGTCTTTCAAAGGTACAGCGAGACTGCCTTTGGAGACATCCCGGGTGTTATTGTTTATTGTGATGACCTCTTAATATGTGCTGACACAGAGCAGGAACATGATGCAATATTAGACAAGGTGTTTAACAGAGCCAGAGAGCACAATGTTCACTTCAATAAGGATAAATTTCAATATAAATTAAAGCAAGTTAAGCACTTTGGCCATATTTTTTCAGACAAAGGCATGCAAATAGATCCTGATAGAGTCACCGCGATTACTAACATGAAGAGTCCTAATAATAAAAATGAATTACAAATCTTTCTCGTTATGGTAAATTATTTAATAAAATTCATACCACACTTGGCCGATATTGCATCCCCGCTCCAGTTACTATTAAAGAAAGATGTAGAGTGGCTTTGGACGGAGATTCATGAGAATGGATATGTTAAAATTAAAACTAAAATTAGCGAAGCCCCAGTATTACAGAATTTTGATGATAAGCTCCCAATTACCATCCAATGTGACGCATCAAAAGATGGTCTTGGATGCTGCTTGCTAAAAGCAGGCAAACCGGTTTGCTTCGCTTCACGAAGTCTTACCCCAGCAGAACGTAATTTTTCACAGATTGAAAAGGAGCTACTGAGCGTTGCATGGAGTACACGAAAATTCCATTATTTTATTTATGGCCGCAGAATTACAGTATTAAACGACCATAAGCCTCTTGAGAGCCTTTTAAAAAAACATTTACATGAAGTTCCGTCACCCAGGTTGCAAAGATTAAAATTGAAGCTTTTAAGATTTGACATAGAGTTCAAATACTTACAAGGAAAATTAATGTACATAGCTGATTTATTGTCACGCTCTTATTTGAATAATGATGACAATGTAGATGAATCTTATATGTATGAGGTTATTCATTGCGTAGGGTTAGCAAAAAACTTGGAATGTACAGAAGAACAAAAAACAATGTAAATAAATGAAAGCTCTGTTGATAGTGAATTAGAAATGTTAAGAAACTTGATAAAAAATGATTGGCCCACAGATAGTAAACATATTTCTAACGCTCTGCATGATTTTCATAAATTGAGAGGTGAACTTTCAGTAGATAATAATTTAGTGTTTTTTAATGATAGACTGATTGTTCCAAAAAGCTTAAGAATGTCATTTATTAAAACTTTGCATGAAGGCCACATCGGTATGACATAAATAAAACAGCTTGCTAGAAAATTGTACAAGTGGCCTCATATTGACTCACATATTGAGCAATTTGTCAAACGGTGTCTACCTTGTCCGACACATCAAAATAATAATATTAAAGAGCCTTTACTTTCACATAATGTGCCTAATCTGCCCTTTGCAATAATAGCTACGGATATTATGGATTTTAGAACAAGAAGTTACCTTGTTATTTATGATTATTACTCTAAATGGGTATTTTTAGATAAAATTTAACTTTTAAATTAATATTGTTAAAACTTCTATTACGTAAACACCCCAAAAAACGATAATGATGTTTATGTAATATATAAAAATAATGGTTAGGTATTTTTAATAAATAAATAAAAAATTAGGTTACTTTTGTTTTGTATGAAGTAATTCAGTAATGTATGGAGACGCAAATTTAGCGCAGTTAGACGACATTATCTAAACAGTGCGACAGTTTAAGTTTAAGAATCGCTCAACACCATATTCCCATACATTTTTCTTCTAGTTCGGTAAAGTGGTCACAGGATTCGGTAATATATGCAAATTATGTTTCTTAGTTCGCTTACTGGTACAAACCAAGTAAGGCGGTCTAAAAAACTTTAATTTATTTTTTTTATATTCCTAACCTTACAAATAATTTCTAAGTGCAATAAAATGATTACAAATGTATTTAAGTTACCAGTATAGTATTGACAATAACCGTATGAAAATGCCAGACCTTATTAAAAAATGAAACGTACATCCAGGTCTTAAGCGTTCGTGGAAACGTACATTTACCTTAGAGGTACAATGTTTTTTAAATACTTGAATCATTTAAACAGTATATAATACAACATCAACTAGGAGAAACCTCTTACACCTTATTGTTATACAGTATAGCTAACACCTATTTAGATTATTACTCTAAAAATTATTGAGGCCTTAACAGACATACTCTCGAATTTTGGTTTTTCTAAGGAAATTGTTTCCGATCATGTACCATTTGATTCCAAGGAATGTAGGGATTTTGCTCGCGACAATGGGTTTATTTTCACTTACTTCCAAGATATCCACAATCAAATGGAATGGCGGAGAAAGGGGTACAGATTGCAAAAAAGATGTTAACTAAGTGTCATGAGGACAATACGGACTATAGATTAGCACTTTTAAATTATAGAGCCTCACCTGTATCCGGTACAAACTTATCTCCAGCAGAATTAATGTTTAATAGGAATTTAAAAACAAAGTTAATTGTTAATACCCAATACTTACAGCCTAAAATAAATAACAACGCAGAAGAACAATTAGATAGAATACGGAGTTGAAATACTAAGAAACTATAATAGGAGTAGTCGGTTTAAGAAGCCATTTTCAGTCGGTCAGGCTATTTGGTTCAAAAAAGATCCTAATAAGAATATTTGGCTGGAGGGAAAATTCATAGTTATAATGGTAATAGAGCATATAATGTAGTAGATAAGAATAATGTAACATATGTCAGAACCGCTTTTCATATTAGACCGCCATAGCTGTGCTAGGTGCCTCACCGAACCCGACAGTTGGGCTCCCACTATTGGTCGAATGTAAAGTTGTGTCTTGGTTAAGAAAACTTATAGTCATTGATGTACTTTGTGATACTTGTTTTATCGTAGTGTAAATATTTTCTTTTAAAAGGGGATGGAGAGCATCTATAGTTTTAAATTACCTAAGTGTAGATCTCAGTACTTATAGTAAAGAAAATCTTATATTGTAACTGTAATACGTAATAGTAGCTCTGTGTAAAATAATTTAGTGTAAGTACTAAAGAATGGAACTTGTAACCTTCACATATATCATGTAATTTAAAAGTGAAAAGCCACAGGCCTTCACCAATCAAATTTGTGTAACTTTATATAATATTGAGTAGTTTAAGAAGTAGTTCTGTGTAAATTATTTTTCTTTTAAAAGGGTAAGATGTAGTGTAGTGAACCTGAACGTAACTAGTTAAAAAAATGTTATCTGTGGTTGTCGCTTTGACAGCTCTCTCCTACCTGCTACCTCGGATCACGACCGCATCGCTCTCACAGTGTAATATTATAATTAATATTAATATATAAGATCTTCAAGAAATAAACAGTACAAAAGTGTCAACATATCTTTTTATTTTAAACAATACATAATATAGTATAGACAATACATAATATAGTATAGAAATAATCAGTGTTTATTTTAGAGGTTTCTAATGTAAAGTCGTAAATAAACACATTTTTTGCGCTTACATTGCAAACGCTCCGATATACTCGTAGATCAAAATAATGTACTACAGTATTGTACACCTAAAAAGGTCTACAAAAAAGTCCGCGATAGTATATGTCTATCTCTTAGGGATAACCAACGATAACCATTTTTTATTCCGTGCGAAGCCGGAGCGGGTCGCTAGTGCATTTATAAAACTGTTAAACAAACGCATGACCCCACCTCCGTCGCCGCAGTCGGACAAGCGTAAGTAAACACATCATTGTTTCGGTTTAGTTGCGAATATTTTCGTTTCATCAGCGATGTAACGAGCTTCGGTTTTTTTACAATAATTTCCAGTTTCTATTTAATGTTTAAAAATGGCGGGTCGCGGTTGGAATAATACAGTATTTTGGCCGCGAATTTAACGCTCGTATAAACAGAGACCATGGGGGCGATTTTTGAGATCGACTGTTCGAATCTGACATTTTAAACTCTGAATAAAATGATGAAATTATGTTTTAACCAATGTTTAATTGTAAAATTATGTTTAATGTGTATTATCCAACTTCAATACAACTCCAATGCATTAACAACGCAATACAGCTAGCGCCAAAACGTCTGAATCAGAAATGTCAGAATTTGCTTACAGTTTGTTTACAAGAGATGGTAAAAATGAAAAAGACATTGAAAGGAGAGTGAATGCTGGGAATAGAGTGAATGGGGCACTGAACGCTTTTATGAGCAGTCAGAAGGTGTCGCAAAAAGCACGCCTGGCTGTGCATGGAGGAGTGTTGGTGCCTACACTTATGTATGGTAGTGAAAGTTGGGTGTGGCAGAAAAGACATCAAAGTCAAGTGAACGCAGTGGAAATGAGAGCTCTAAGAAGCATGTGTGGTGTGAAGTTAACAGACAGGATCAGAAATAGCGTAATAAGAATGAAATGCGGAGTGGATGAAGATGTAGTGACAAAAATTGAGATGGGTATGTTGAGATGGTTTGGACACGTAGAGAGGATGAATGAAAGAAGATTAACGAAGAGGGTGTACGAAGAAAGACTGGAAGGGTCAGTTCGAAGGGGAAGACCTAGGCGAACTTTCCTCGATCAAATCGGGGAATTATTGCAAAAAGGCCAGGTCAGAAGTACTCTAAACCGACGAGCATGTATGAGGAATATTATGAAAGTGGGTGAAGCGAAAGTAGTTTGTCAGGATCGTAGTAAATGGAAATCCGTGATCTCTGCCTACCCCTCTGGGAAACAGGCGTGAATATATGTATGTATGTATGTATGCTTACAGTTTAATCCGATGCAAAACCAATACAAAAAAAAAGGATCTAGAAGTAAAAGAAAAGAAAAACAGCATATTTTGGTCATATATGCAGAAACAATAAATACGAGTACAATCTACTAAAATTAATCCCATCAAAAACATAAATGTGAAAGGCTGCCAAGTTCGATACTATGGGAATGCTTCGCCTATAAAACAAGTGAGATCTGAATAAGTACCAAGTTCCATAAAAATACCTCAAATCATAAATAGTTATAGGAATGCACACTTGATTTCCAGCAGTTTTTAAGGTACATTTTGAATAAGTATCACGTTGCATAGAAATACCTAAAATTATAATAGTCAGAGAAACGCACACCGGTTTTTTTAGCAGTTTCCTGATAACATTTATTATTTTCAGTACTTTTTAATAATGTTACTTGGCAAGTTTTCATACACCACACACCTTTTCAATGCAATGAATCGACACCTTTGGACTGCAACGTGTCAAGTATATAATTTTCTATTAAAACTTGCCAAGTTACATCATTAAAAAGTACTGAAAATAATAAATGTTATCAGGAAACTGCTAAAAAACCGGTGTGCGTTTCTCTGACTATTATAATTTTAGGTATTTCTATGTAACGTGATACTTATTCAAAATGTACCTTAAAAACTGCTGGAAATCAAGTGTGCATTCCTATAACTATTTATGATTTGAGGTATTTTTATGGAACTTGGTACTTATTCAGATCTCACTTCTTTTATAGGCGAAGCATTCCCATAGTATTGAACTTGGCAGACTTTCACATTTATGTTTTTGATGGGATTTCATTTATTTTTGTTAGGTGTAGGTTCTTTATTATTTTTTTATCACTTTTGCTTTAGGAAATGTCTCATTCCACTTAGGTATGTACTTTATACTATAACCCTTTATACTAAGCGTCTAATTCTATTTTACTATTTATTTATAGGTGATTTTTACAAATAAACTGGCTCCCTACACCTATAAAATGTACCTACTTACATATAATTACATACTTCAATAACGTACTTTATTCTGTTTGTAAGTACGCTACCTACATAGATAATTAATAACTTGGTAATACCTACCTACCAGTAGGTATTATAATTGGTGGCCTATTATGTAGCCCTAGAAGTGCACCATCCCATCTCATCCCGTGGCGTATCGGAGGGTGAGATGGGCAGTAGTATATATAATTCCATCTTAGAGTATATATGATTTCCATGTTCTTGAATCTGCGATTTTATTAGTTGTAAAATTAGAAATTATTTAGACTATGCGAGAAAAAATAGTCTTTTCATTTTTGTTTGACTGATTTAGCGCACCTAGTGTACCTAGTGACCTGCTTTGCACTTCGTAAATCGTGGGTTCGGTTCCCGCAACAGACACACACAGAGTGGTGAACAATTTTATTGTTCTTGTCTTTAAGACAAACATGTATTGTCTTAAATTGTTATGTATCTAAATTTAAATAAGTCTTATCTCATTTCCACTCCATACCTACTTATAGTAGAACAAAATTACACATTCGTTGTTTTCGAAACTGACTCACACTTGGCCGTTTTCAGATTTTTACTTTATTTCGACCTAAAGACAAACCTTCGAGCCAAATTTCAGGTCGGTACGACCATTGGAAGATAGACCCATTTACTTCATTATGATTTCATAGTAGAACAAAGTTACACCTTCGCTATTTTTAAAATTGACTCACACTTGGCCGTTTTCAGATTTTTCCCTTTACTTTGACCTTAAGACCTATCTCCATGCCAAATTTCAAGTCAGTACGACCATTGGAAGTGGTCTAGGTTTTTGATGAGTCAGTGAGTGAGTGTATAGTAAAAATAGCGATTTGCTGACGTCAATATCTCAAGAACTGCTATAGGTAGAATAATGAAATTTTGTATTCTAGACAATTAAGGGGATGGCAACAGACACTCGAAATTTCATATTCGTAGATAAAATATGTTTTGAGTTATAGGGTGGTCGAAATTGGCCCGAAATGGTTCGTGTAATATAACCCACGGCCGGTGTGTCGCTTTTTTTTGCTCGAACTTGGCGGACACACTGCCGTGTGTCTAGATAATTAAAGGAATATTTTAAGGGAAGCGAGGCCGCGGTAGAAGGCGCACTTCATGGACTAAAAATATAAGAGACTGGTTAGTGGTGAAGAGCATAGATAGACTAATTCGCATGACTGAAAACAGAGAGATATATAGACATATGGTCGCCGACCTCCTGGACAGAGATGGCACATGAAGAAGAAGAAGAACTCGAATACAACTTCAATATTGCTTGATTATTTATTGTGTGTTGGAGTTATGTTGAATATAGTTGTGTTTTAATGTATTTTTTTTTTGGAGATCCAACAGCTGTGGCACAAACATTATACATTTTAGCAAATACAGGAAGCCAATTATAGGAGCTCACAGGTAGTGACAAGATACTTAACTAATAGGTACTAAGGTTACGCACTAACGCAACCACATATGCAAACAAAACGAATACAAATGATACTTAAATTGATAGTTTTCACTGAAACTGAAGTAGTTATACGCTGGAGTACAAGTTAATTACTTTTTTTTTTTTTTTATACCACGACGGTGGCAAACAAGCATACGGCCCGCCTGATGGTAAGCAGCTACCGCAACCTATGGACGCCTGCAACTCCAAAGAAGTCACATGCGCGTTGCCGACCCTTTACAAATAGGAGGATTCACTGTGTTGACGACTAAAGGAACAAGAAGGTCCCTCATCGTCAACACACTGGGTCCTCTTTGAGCTCTTTGGCAACCTTACTCACCAGCAGGAACACAACACTATGAGTAGGGTCTAGTGCTATTTGGCTGTGGTTTTCTGTAAGGTGGAGGTACTTCCCCAGTCGGGCTCTGCTCCAGATTTGAGCGATGACATTCGCTGAACGTGCCCTACCACACTTAGCGAGATGCCATTCGCAGTGCCCATACCTCTCTTTTTGGCGTAGTTTAAGGACATACCCAGGTCCGGACGTAGTTTAAGGACATACCCCGGGTCCAACTTACTTACGCATTAAGTATGTAAGTAATAAAAATAATTTGGTAGTAACAATTGTAGACACTAATACATAATGAGTAACAGGATACAAATATGTATATTAATATGAATTAAGTAGGTAATTAAGATTCTAATTTGTTTTTTAAAATTAGAATACGGTACCATGGATACATTTAATGTGACAAAAATATGTATCCAGGACTTTACGCCTTGGTAATAGAGTCGTGGTTACCTATTTTTGTCACATTTAATGTAACCATATTTTAAGACGTGACTGTAAGCAGCCACTTCAACTATGCAACTTCTTGGGTGTCACATGCGCGTTAGCTCATACTGGAGTTTCTTGAGTAACTACCAGCGCTTTCATAATAAGTAGTCAATATTCTGGCTAAATTACATTAACTGAGCCCGCTTTGGATTCTGCTACAGAATTGTGATTTTTAAGCGAAATCTGATGAATGGACAAACATTTAATTAAGCTCATTTTTGTTCATTATATTATGCTTAGGTAGCTACCGTATAGCAATATCGTCAGAATATTTATAGATTATACCCTTATTTCTAGAGAACAAATCAAATAATTTCATTTTTTTTTTTATTTGTTGTTATGTTATGTGAAAACACTGCATCTATTTATCATCTTAGTAGTAGTAAGTAGTAGCAAGTTTCCGCAACTCGACGTCTAGCGCTTATTTTGCGTGAAGGAAGGACTCCTCAAGGGATCCTATCAGACCTTTGATGTTGAGAAGGACCTTGGGGAGATCACCCCGGGATCCGAAGTATTTTTTATACAGGGCTACTCCGTTGTTTCTTCTGTCTCCATGCACCCTCGGTGGACTGTCTGTAACACCTAAATTAAAGAGATGTTTGTTAAATGTTTTATGACCTGTAACAGTAGTTACTATCCTTAAGCGTATTTCGCCGAAGTGGATAAGTGTTTTGGTGAGTCTACCGTTAATGCTAAGTATGGCTTGTTAAACGTGTCTGCATCACTCTTGACTTTGCCAAAGTGTTATGTGCAGCCTCCCGGTCCGTTCCAGCAGCGAACTTTGCTGCATACCTTGTTGCTTGCGTCGAGCGTACCTTGCTAAAGGGCGTCAGAAGAATAGGCTTCGGGCCAATCACACCAGCACTTGACCCTTGCCTGGCCAGCTCATCCGCAGCGTCGTTCCCCCGGGATCCACTGTAACCTTGGATCCAAAGGGCAATATTGTTTTGGTAACATACCTCCATTAGTCGTTCATGACACTCATGTATTAGCCCAGATGTAATGACTTCCTAGAGCCATCAGTACTGCCGTACTGTCGGAGAGTATACGGATGGAGGCTCCTGTTTGTTACTTTCCTTGCAGTGATTGAGTCGTCTTATTCCTTGTTGATGGAATATCTATGGATTTATTAGCAACTATCTTTTGCCCGCGGCTTCGCTCGCGTTAAATTCGGGGTAACACGGTTCCCCTTTCCTGGTTTAAAACACAGAAGAGAAGTCGGAACAGAATAAACCGCACACAAATAGTCCGCATAGCAATTTTTAGCTTTCTACCTTGAAAATTGCGGAATGCTCCATACAAACTTCCACCCCCCATTTTAGGGAAGTGGGGGGTTAGAAAGAGACAAAAAGTAGCCTATATCACTCTCCATCCTTTCAACTATCTCCACTTAAAAAAATCACGTCAATACGTCGCCCCGTTTTGCCGTGAAAGACGGACAAACAAACAAAGAAACACACACATACACTTTCCCATTTATAATATTAGTATGGATAGGCCGGTGCGGAATATTAGCAATAGGCCGGTGCGGAATATACCATATAAGTACGGTAACTTTGTATGCAGGGGGGTCCACTAACCCTGCAGCTGACTGTACTATATACTTGTGTACTTTAAACAAAAGACGATGGGCTTTTAATTTTCATTAAGTAGTTATATGATATTATGAGCATTTAGTAGTCTAGAACTGGCATGGTATGGACACGTCATGCGCAGGGATGAAGAGTATGTGGTAAAGAAAGCGCTATGCCTACCAGAAAAAGCAAGGGGTAGATACCGGCCTCCAGCAACGTGGTGGACCAGTATAAACAGCCTTTTAAAAAAAGGAAATCTTCCTGACCCGACAACCCTTGACAGAACGTCATGGCGCAGCAAAATTAGGAGAGCCGACCCCACCTAAAGTGGGAATGTGCAAAGAAGAAGAAGAAGTAGTCTAGAACTGGCAGCTATCTTGTTCTTGCTTGCTTAGTTTAGCAATCCAGATATGAACCTGCCAGCGTCTTTGGTACCATGCTGCAGGACCCTCTTTTACATATATTTTAGTTTAGTTTTAGTTTTAAAGTTAATTAATTAGATTTTTGTAGTTTTAGTTAGTTTTATTTGTTACTAGTGACTCGCCCCGGCTTCGCACGGGATAAAAAATGGTTATCGTGGGTTATCCCTAAGAGATAGATATATACCATCGTGGACTTTTTTGTAGACCTTTTTAAGATGTACAATACTGTTGTACATTATTTTGATCTATCTCTTAGGACTCAGCCAGCGTTTGCAATGTAAGCGCTAAAAATGGGTTTATTTACGACATCACATTAGAAACCTCTAAAATCATCAGTGTTTCTCTACTATATTATGCATGTATTTATACAGATAAACCTTCCTCTTGAAACACTATATCTATTAAAAAGTGACTTTGTTTTATACTATGTAGTGATATCTACATAATTTGTAATTTCTGTATTAAATACTGTTGTAATAACTGGCTAATCAAAAGTTTGAATTTATACTTCTTTTACACATTATGTATTCCATTGATGTATGTTGTCACTTCAATAAACTAAGTCAAATTACAACATACGTTATCAGCACGAATTTATATTATAAATAGATTTACACGTTTAAAACTTCATATTCTAGCATAAAAAGTGAATCGGCAAGTTTTTACAATATGTACGTGTATGTTTTGTGAAAATCCGTGAAGATTTAACAGTTCACAAATTTTCCGATATTTTCTGTTGTGACATTGGAACAGCTGTAACTATGTCAAATAATTCTCTTGGTGCAATAAAACCACTTATAAACAGAGAGGGCTATTCATCATGGAAGTTCAAAATTCGTATGTACCTCATACATGAAGATTTATGGGAGACCGTCATTGGATACCCTGAAGGTAACAATATCTCAGCTGAGAAGAAGTTACGTAACGATCAAAAGGCGTTATCAAAAATATGTCTCACTATAGATGGTATGGCTATTACCCATGTAAGGTCATGTAAGACAGCTAAAGAAGCTTGGGACGCCCTGGCGTCCGCTTACGAGGACAAAGGCTTAGGGCGACGTATAAGCCTCGAACGTAAGCTGTACAGGTACTGCCTTGATGATTTTGACTCTAATATAGAGACTTACATAAATGCTGTCATGTCAACTGTGCAAGATTTAGCCGATATAGGCAATAGCTGCAATTCTTCTTGGAGGCTTAAGTCCTCAATATGCACCTTTAGTAATGGCTTTAGAAAACTCGAATATAGACATTACTGTAGACCTTATTAAGACGAAATTATTGAATGAATTGAATAAGCCAGCCTTAGATAACCCTAGTACTGCTTTTCGAACCCGAATGAACTCGATAAAGCCTCAATCGAAACAAAAGAAGCCGGTAGTCTGTTATGATTGTATGGAGCCAGGACATAAGCGACCAGATTGTCCCCATAAGAAGGATAAGAAGAGAACACCGCTTAATCATAAGTATTCTCTATGTGCGCTGAATGTTAATGACGGCTTTCAGGATAATAAATTCTTTATTGATTCTGGTGCTTCGGCACATATGTCGTCAAGAGTAGATTGGATGGAAAACGTAAAAGGTTCTTCAACTGGCACCGTGACCATTGCAAATGGTAAAGTATTACCCAGCACCGGCGTCGGAGATATTTTTATAACCAGTAGTGGTCACAATCCTGATACAAAGAAGATTACGGATGTAGTTCACGTACCGAACTTGAAGTCTAATCTTATTTCAGTCAAGAAGGCGGTTGATAAAGGCTTTAGCATAGTTTTTGATAAAACTGGTTGTAACTTTTATGATTCTGATGCTTTTTCCTGTAAAGGTGATGTAATTTTACATGGTTCTGTTTGTGGTGGACTGTATTCTTTAGACTGTACAGTTAACCCACCTCGTCAATTATCCGCATTTGAGACTCACTCCGATGTTTCTAGCTTTAAGCTTTGGCATAGACGTTTAGGTCACCTGTGCCGCATTGGAATGGATCAGCTAAAGAAGGGTCACGCAGTAGGCGTCGACTACACAGCGGTAGACAAGGAACCATGCATCTCCTGCATTGAAGGTAAGCAAAGTCGAAAACCCTTTAAAAAGGTTTCACACAAAAAGTCAACCTCAGTTTTGGAACTTATTCATTCAGATGTCTGTGGTCCCCTGCCTGAAACTTCATTTCAAGGCAATAAATATATTTTATTTTTATAGACGATTTTTCTCGTATGACTTTTGTGTTCTTTATTTCTTCAAAAGCTGAAGTAAAGAATAAGTTTTGCATTTTCCAGTTATCAGTGGAGTGGGAAACTGGAGCCAAAATCAAGACACTGAAGAGTGACAATGGAAAAGAATATGTTAATGGTGAATTTTCGAACTACTTACAAAGTCAAGGAATTCAACACCAAACTACAGTTCCGTATAGCCCGCAGCAAAACTTGGTTTCAGAGAGAACGAATCGTTCTATTGTAGAGAAAGCCAGATCAATGCTTTCTGAAAGCTCTCTTTCTCAGGCTTATTAGCAAGATGCTGTAGAGATGGCGGTGTATCTCAAAAATAGATCACCCCATCGTGCTCTCGAAGGGAAGACGCCGTACGAGAAATGGTATGGTAAGATACCAAATTTGTCTCATCTACGCGTTTTTGGATGTAGAGCTTTTATTCAGGTCCCCGAATATCATTGGAAGAAACTGGACATGAAAGCGTCTGAACACATTTTCGTCGGATATTCAGAAGATCCACGAAGTTATTATTTTAGGGACATAAGATATACTAGAAAAATTGTGAAAAGCAGAGACGTAACTTTCTTTGAAAACCATTTTCGGGATTTAAAAGGTAAAGAGTCTAGTACGTCTGGTGTTGATTTACATGAACCAGCACCTATACCTCTTCTCCTAAGTTCAGAAGTGAACTCGTCAAATAGTTCAAATGAACTTACACCTCAGGTAAGTACTGTCACCGATGAAGATCACAATCATCCAGATGTTACACGTGTATCAGAAAATATTGTCTCTAACTCTGAAGTTGCAGAACCGTGGTACAACGCTACTAATGAAGTTGAACAAATTGAAAATGATTCTGCACATTCATCAGAAGATGACGAGTATAATACTGAAGCTGTGGAACCAAGGTATAATTTGAGACCCAGGAACCCTAAACCTGCTGCCAATTGTGTATGCATGCAGTCTTCATCCCTTAAGATGATGAATGAACCTACAAGCTATTCGCAGGCTATAAATGCAGAAGATAGAGATATGTGGTATCGAGCTATGCAAGATGAATACCAATCACTCCTTGAGAAAGAAACGTGGGTTCTAGTTAACAGACCAGATAAAAAGGTCATACCTTGCAAATGGGTCTATAAGCTGAAGAAAAATATGCATGGTGACGTAATTAAATATAAAGCAAGGCTTGTAGCCAAAGGCTTTAATCAAACTTATGGTGTTGATTATTCTGAAACTTTCTCTCCGGTCGTTCGTAATTCTTCACTGCGCATGCTTTTCGCGTTGGCTGCTGAAAATGGTATGAAGATGCATCATTTAGACGTGGACACGGCGTTTTTAAACGGAGATTTGGAGGAAGAGGTGTATATGAGTCAGCCAGAGGGATTTGCTAAACCTGGACTAGAAGGTAAAGTATGCCTACTAAATCGTTCGCTTTATGGCCTCAAACAAGCACCGAGGGCGTGGTTTAAAAAATTAACCGAAATTTTACATCGTTTAGGTTTTAACCAAACTCCTTCTGAAGCATGCATTTATACTAAGAAGGTTGGTACCGAGTCTATAATACTCGCCTTATAGAGAAAATAAAACGTTAGACAACGTCATATCTGACTTACAGAATTATTTTAGTTTAAAAGTGCTAAACCTAATGAGATTAAATTATGTCAAGAAATTTATATTAAGGATTTGTTGCGAAAGTTTAATATGTCGGATTGCAAGTCTGCACCTACGCCATTGGAAGCAAAAAAGTTGTTGCCGTGTGAAGATGGTAATGTAAACAATTCTTCGTCATATCCTTATCAGCAATTAATTGGGTCACTGATGTTTTTGGCTGTAAATACGAGACCAGATATCGCTTATGCGACATCGTATTTAAGTCAATTTAACACCAAATATGACAAAAGTCATTAGATTGCCGCAAAGCGAGTGTTGCAGTATTTAAAAGGCACTATCGATTTGGGCATTATTTACAGGAAAGGCGGTGGATGTCTACATTCTTATGCAGATGCAGATTGGGCCAACTGTCCTGTAGACCGTCGTTCCTACACAGGATTTTTCTTCACCATGGCCGGTGGCGCTATCTCTTGGGAGAGTAAGAAGCAGTCCACCGTTGTCCTTTCATCAAGTGAAGCGGAATTTATGAGCTTGTCGAGTGCGGCGAAGGATGCTGTGTTTCTGAGGCGGTTGATGTTTGAACTTACTGGTAAGTTGACAACTATACCAATTTATAATGATTCACAGTCTTCTCAAAAACTGGCACTGAATCCAGTACCATAACAGAACCAAGCACATAGATACAAGATTCTACTTTATACGTGATTTATTAAATGACAATATTGTTAATGTCATTTACACTCCTACCTTGGAGATGTGGGCTGATGTGCTAACTAAACCATTAGCTCGTACAAAGCATCAGAATTGTGTGAAAGGTATAGGTTTATTTTGATTACGGGGGAGTGTTGTAATAACTGGCTAATCAAAAGTTTGAATTTATATTTCTTTTACACATTATGTATTCCATTGATGTATGTTGTCACTTCAATAAACTAAGTCAAATAACAACAAATACATAAAGGAGAAATATTGCAAAAAAATTATATTGTATTTTTAGATACCTACAAATATTAAAAAAAAAACTTTCTTACTTAGAGAATCCATCAATTTTGCAAAAATTGTACCTAGTACCTACATTACCTAATATAATTTAATAAATAAAACACATATTTCAAGCATTTGCCTATTTGCACCCTAACCAAAAAAACGACTTAATAAACAAACGCAAGCAACATTCACCCTTATCTCAACATCACAAAGCCTATAGATTTATCTACACATTTTAGGCATATTTTCCTTTGTAAATCAGCTTTAGAAATAAAGATCCCTGATTTATTCAAAACGGCCCTCCCCTTTCACGTTGCTCTAATCTTATGCCACTGAGTTTCGTCATCGAGTTATGTCTGACATTTAACTAGAAAGTGCTATGACAAAATTTATAAAAAAAAGCCCTTTATATCTCATCTGACATTTAACTAGAAAGTGCTATGACCCGGACCGGTATTGGACCCGGGGTATGTCCTTAAACTACGTCCGGACCTGGGTATGTCCTTCAACTACGCCAAAAAGAGAGGTATGGGCACTGCGAATGGCATCTCGCTAAGTGTGGTAGGGCACGTTCAGCGAATGTCATCGCTCAAATCTGGAGCAGAGCCCGACTGGGGAAGTACCTCCACCTTACAGAAAACCACAGCCAAATAGCACTAGACCCTACTCATAGTGTTGTGTTCCTGCTGGTGAGTAAGGTTGCCAAAGAGCTCAAAGAGGACCCAGTGTGTTGACGATGAGGGACCTTCTTGTTCCTTTAGTCGTCAACACAGTGAATCCTCCTTTTTGTAAAGGGTCGGCAACGCGCATGTGACTCCTTTGGAGTTGCAGGCGTCCATAGGTTACGGTAGCTGCTTACCATCAGGCGGGCCGTATGCTTGTTCGCCACCGTCGTGGTATAAAAAAAAAAAAAAAAAAAATATGACAAAATGAATTAAATAAAATTAAAAATAAAAAGCCACTTATTTCTCATATTCTAAATTTTACAATAATATTTTATCCGTATATATTAAACTGTAATATTTATACGTGTAGTTATATTTAACTGTTTATATTTTTATCTACACTCACATTGTAAGTCCTCTAAAACGTGTTCAAAAACGGTAGGCAATGGCTAGCATTACCACAACCGATTTTACTATGATAAGCTTTTTATCTGTGGCAGTAACGTAATTTTAACTTTACATGCTCAAATATTGATACGTTATGAGTTTTGATAAAATAATGTACACCTGCACGCGCCCGCGCGGCCGCCGACACGCGCCCGCGCGACCGCCGGCACAATCGAGTTGGCCATGGTGGTGCAATGGCGGCCATTCTATGGTTTCCGAACACGGCATTTAGGATAAATTAACCATTTACTGGTATGCCTCCTCCTCCATACGTTTCCACAGTACCCTGTCCGTTGCGTTTCTCGTCTATGTATTTCCAGCTACTGTCATGATGTCAAAAATCACGCGTGGATCCAGGATTTGGTTGAGGGGGGGGGGGGGGGGAGGGGGGTAATTTCCTTCACAAAAAATCTCGCGGTCCTACCTATGGCCCCCGTAGTATACGAGTTTTGTGTTTCAGAGGGGGCCATTGCCACTCAAGTGGAAACACAGACTCGGGCAGGCCATTCCACTCCTTGGCAGTTCGCATAAGGAACGTTGAAGCGAACCGCTTCGTGCGTATATGTGGAGTACCTACCATGAAGCGATGCTGGAGTCCGATGGTAAAATGGGAACGGAGGAATAAGGTTGTGCAGTTCTTCGGCACACTCTCCGAAATATATCCAGACTTTGAAGTCGAGTAATCGTCAGATCGTGATCATTGATGATTAATTCTCTTGGCCCTCCTCTCTACTGACTCGAGCGCCTCAAGCAGGCATTTTGCTGTTGAATTTTTGGATTTAGACCTCAAGATGACCGACCCTTCAACACGCACGGTCCCTATAATACGGATTGTCAATATCTAAAAATCGCATTCCACTCACGAACCAACAGAGAAACCGGACCGGCATTACTACCTAAGAAAAAAAAATTGTTTGTTTTTTACTTCTTTTTTTAACATTTTCTTCCAGTACCTGTTACCTAATTATCTGTGTCAGTAGGCCTTCCAGTAATAAATGTGGAATATTTGCATATCTGCATGTATAGTGGACAGATTTCGGGTTTTTAAAGGTCAAAGCTGTTTAAAAAGGTTTCATTTCAAATTATGGCCGTATATTTTTAATTTGAAGTATATTTATACAGCCTAGTTACAATTAGGGGTAAGAAAATAATATCGAGTATAAAAAACACTTAGATACATTTTGAAAAAAAAAAATATCTCAGATTGTTTCACTATTGCCGACAATTTTTTTGTTACTCTTTTAAGTTATTATAATAACTCTTGTATATTATTTTTATTGCAATGCATTATCGACTTCTAGTGAAATAATTGATTAATAAAACATGTAACCCCCAAATGTTTTTGTTACCATCAACTGCTACAACTTTGCCTACGATGCTTAGCTTTGCCTGGCTTGAAAAACATGTTTTTCTTCACCAATAAGATATAAATAGCTGTTCGGTGAAGAAAACCATGTTTTTCAAGCCAGGCAAAGTTGAGCATCGTAGACAAAGTTGTAGCAGTTGATAGTACACATTTATTACTGACTGTACCTTGAAGATAGCATTATCATGTAAATTACGGAAGTATAAAAAATGTCAGCTAAATCAGTTACCGGGAAGTGGTTGAAATTTAACTTACAAGAATTGAAGCATATAAATATATGGGGTCAAGCTAAATTGTGTAAAAAGCTTGTTTTATGCATTGAGTAACAGGAGATGACATCACTAAGAAATTTTTTGTCCCAAAAGTTGTAGTGAAAATCACTACAAGTGTATACTCTTTGATTCTGTCATAGCTGTCAACCGCCAAACATGGCGCACAAAGTTTTTTCTAGATGTCACATTTAGTAGAATACATAATAAATCAATGGTTTTATGTTAGCAATACTTGGTTGACTAATATGTGGCCGAAAATTGTATGGCAAATTATCACTTCCCAAAATATTTTTCCCATTGTATTGAGGACTCTGGTGACCAGAGGGCTGGCCACTATTTTGGCCAACGGATCAGCGTAGCTATCCAGCGCGGAAATGCGGCCAGCCTTCTGGGCAGTCTACCTAGTGACAGAAAACTAGGGCAGATTTTTTATTTATAAGTTTTTAGTTAGAGTTATATATTATGTTTTTCATAGATATTCTAGTTCTGTTTAATAAATTATTTTTTTCTCATAGTTTCATTTAGCAGAATCATCAGATGGCATAATATCGTTTCGCATAACTATTTTTCGCATATTTTTATTTGGCATACTAACCTAACCTAACATACGCCAAATGAAAATTCGACCAAATAAAACTATGCGAAACATTAATTTGGTGTTGATATGCTAACTAAACTATTCTGCGATAAGTTGTTTGGGAAATGAAATTCGGCGAAAGGATTTTCGGCGAAATGACAGTACGCAATACTTAGAACAACTTGCTCTTCTTACCGTAAGGCGTAATGCAAATAAGTAGGTACTAATAGCGTCCCTAAAACTCAATTCAATCCGACTTGCCCAATTTGTCCAGAATTGAGTACTTAGATACTTATTCTTACCTATTAAAGAAAAGAGGCGCAATAATTGAGTTAATATTTTTCAAATTGATTTTCTAAACAAGTATGCGTAACTTTTCGTCATTGTTTAGTTTATAATATATTTTATTGAGTAATAACAGTCGATCACTACTCGCTTTCGTACCGCTGATCCGACAGCTGCTTTAGTTGTAACAATGTCACCCAGTCTCCCCTATCTAGTCTCGCCCTAGTGGCCTAGTTCTCGAGTGAGAATAAAAAATATATCGATAATGCATGTTTTTATACAACGCCGTTGGTAAAGAAGCATACAGCCCGATTTAGTTTCACAACAGCCACAACATGCCCCGGTCTTCCCTATCCTAACAAGTTTGGCTCTACCCCAGCCTAGTTCTGCGTTGTTATTTTATTGAGAAACACATAAACATGCCGCGAGCCGCTACGATCAACGCTAGGGTTGGGCTATTATACGTATATTTGTTCCTAAGTAAAGCGTTTGCCAGACGGTCGCCAATAAGGCTGCCAACGGTCCAATGTTACCTTGACCTTGGTTGATGTTTCATACAATTTTGCTGGAAACAACTGTCTACACGGTCTATCCAGACCAGGGGCTTCATGGCGACCGTCTAGCAGACGCTTTATGGATAGTTTCTGTGTATTTAAGTATTTATATCTATCTATTTCCTATATCGTCGCCTAGTACCCACAACACAAGCCTTACTGAGCTTACTGTGGGATTATTTTCATCTATGTATGATACCTATATAATTGGGTATCTACCTACATAGTTAGGTAACTAATTATAATACAACTTATTTTACCGTGTCGAACAGTAAGTCTGCCTAGCACTTCTAACTATCTCTCTCAATTGATCAAAAGTTCACTCTAATAAATCCTTTAAAATAAGTTCGCATTTGTACGCATATGTTGTGGTATATGTCTGTCGCTGTATTTTTTGTACATTAAACAAAACTACTTCCAAAAAATATATTTGACACAAATCCAATAAAGTTCAATATCAAAACAAACAAATTTTATTACTTCAAAGAAGCCTCAAAACTTCAATTCGCTGTGCCTAACGTGTGGTAAGTACCAAAATGTATAGGAATATTATTTTATCGTTAGAATTATTTAAAAACATGAGCACATCCCTACTCAGGATACAGGTGAACTTAGCATTAACTATCTCTTTATACATCACTTAACTATGACACTGTTTACTTCTGCCAATCCAAAACCAACCTTAACGCAGACACATAAGAACTAATCCCTATAAACAAAACTCGCACTTAAGTCCTTTGGTGAGCGGAATGTTGGTTCCTTTATGAACGGCAGTAAACAAGATAATTTGAACTTTATGTAATGGCTGTTAAAGTTGGTTTTCTCTTGTATTTTAATGCAGTATGTTTATTTTATACGTGTGTAGAAGGTTGTAGTGCTAAATTTCGGTTATGAGAAGCGAAATTGAAAGGATTACCTTAAATTTTCTTAATAAAGGTGTAATAGGTTTTTGTTATTAAGCTGCAAAGAGATGACGAGATACTTTACATAAATAATGAGGTTTAGGTTTTTAGGGTTCCGTGCGTCAAATAGGGCAACTTGAGAGGGGCAACAAAATACAACAGTTTTAAAAGAAAACTTAATAATGGCCTCCTAGCCCAGTCGGTAGTGACCCTGCCTACGAAGCAGGAGGTCTCGGGTTCGAATCCTGGTCAGGGCATTTATTTATGTGTTATCACAGATTTGTACCTGAGTTATGTATGTTTTCTATGTATTTAAGTATTTATCCATATTTATCTATTACATATATCGTCGTCTAGTACCCATAGCACAAGCCTTATTGAGCTTACTGTGGGCCTAGGTCGATTCGTGTAAGATTGTCCTATATATTTATTTATATTATTTATTTATTGACAATGCCTATACAAATCATCCCTAAAAACGTCAAGCTACCAAATTGCACCTCCGATAACGGAGACCCGTCATAATTAAAATACGATACCAACTATGCCCTTAAACGGAACGCTACTATTATTGTACACTTTGTATAGAGACAGTTTTTCAACAGCAAAGTCAAAGTTTGTCCCTCAATCCACTATTGAGGGACAAACTTTGACACCATAAGGGCTGCTGGGTCGGCTGCTGAGTATGCAGCTAAGCAAAAGCATGCTAAGTACTCTGCCTTGGAGCCGTCGTATGACTTCATACCGGTTGCGGTAGAGACTGCAGGGTCATGGGGTGCGGAGGCCATGGAGTTTATCAGGGGCTTGGGTCGTCGACTCAGAGAGAGGGGTTGCGATCCTCGCTCCGGATCGTACCTGGTTCAACAAATTGCCTTGGCGATTCAGCGTGGCAATGCTGCTAGTGTCATGGGGACGTTTGAGCCAGCTACGGTCCGGAGTAGTCAGTGTTACTAAGGTTAAGGTTAATGTGTGTGTTCAAATTGACAAAGCGTGTGGCGGATATCATCTTTGATTGTTATGTGACGAAACCTGGGGTTTATCTTTTTTGTGTATACTCGTACATCTGACGAAGCCTGCGTTGCGGATTATAAAATTGTAGTTAAAATAGTTATGTATGTAATAGATATTAATTTGATCTAAGAATAAAATAATTATATATATAAAAAAAAAATCCACTATTCTTAACATTCTACTGCAATATGCGGTTATAGTTAAAATTGTGTAATGTACAGTCAGTAGCAGAAGTTGCTAAGCGGGTGAAGTATTGAAAATGATCTGTACGCGCTCTTATTCTCTCAACAATAAAGTCGTGTCAAGTTCATTTTGAATACCTCACCCGCTTAGCTAGTTCTGCTGCTGACGGAACCCTCAGGGCGAACCCGACTCGCAATAGAGACCATGCGTGAAAAATATTTAATTGAATTTGTTCAATAAATACGTTCAAAAACACCAAATTAATATGAATCCGTAATCATTTTTAACAGTTTTTTAAAAACGTAAAATTTTAGGCATTTTTATTTTATACCTCTAATGTATTTTCGAAACCTCAGTTCGATTACTTATGTTCTAACAAGAAAAAAAATGAATGACAACTATACAGCTAAACGCATTTTTCGTGCCTAAAATTACAAAAATATTCCAAAAACTTGTTCCTTCCAAACAGATTTCTACAACTTTGAAGTCGGTGACGTCACAAATCTTACACTTTTTGTATGGGGCGTTATGAAGCGCGGCGCAGACGCCTAACGTATTTTCACATTCTTGACGTTTCAGGGCTATGATAGATAGTAGGTTTATAGGTAGGTAGATTAGAGACATTTGAATCTACAGGGAAATAGAATCGAATGAAGTCTTCCAAAAAAATCATGCATATTCCTAATTGGCTGGTATTTTTCTCGTAAAGACAGCTTTGAACTGTGATCACTGTGTTGTTCCAGATTTAAGCTATTACTGGTTTCTAGTTTTTAATAACTATTAACAGTGTTTTGACACTTTCAATACCTTGATATTTTTAGTATGTTTTAGGCATAGAGTGCTAAAAAAATTAGAATTAGTACAATAGTTTAATGTGGGACGAAACCGAATTTGAGTGTTGGAGTTTTGTCTTATTGTTATAATTTGGATCTTTAAGTACAAGACACAGTTCAGGTAAGAAAGTATATCAAACTTGTGTATGATTCATTTTCAATAGTCAGACTTGGACTCATAATCGTCTTTTTTCTACTATAACCTATTTGGTTAATCTCATCTTGGTTTGATATGTTTTCTTATATAGGGTGAGCCTGTAACTAAAGCAAAAAATTAAAACGTAGATTCTAGTCCTCAAACTAGACAACTTTTGTGTAGCAACTTTTTAAAATCATAAAGTTTTTAGATTGTTATTTTTTCAAACAAAGTAAATAGTATTTTCAATGTACTTAAAACTCCGTCTAATTGACATCGCCTGTCAGTCTAGTCACTCTACAGACATAATCAATTTCATAGTACATTGCGTGTTCGATTTAACTTTAAAATGTAATAAAATTCAAACCGCAAGTTTTTTTCAAAGTCGTCAAACAAACGTTGCGTAGTTTGAGGAGAAGAATGTACATTTTAATTTTTTGCTTTAGTTACAGGCCCCACCGTGTAGAACAACGCATTTATATGTATATTTAAGTTTTTATGTACTATTGTTTTAAAAATAAGTCCCACCGAGTTTCTTGCCGGTCATAATTCTTCTCGGGTCAGAGTCATTCTTCAGAGGTGTAGGGTTAGAAACGGTGTAGTTTTTTTTTTGTTTTTTTACTTTGATTACTTTGAACTACCTGGCGTGTAAAAGTGCCCTTGTGGCCTACTTACTGAATAAATGTTATGAGGAGATACCGATATGTAATAAAACTAATAAAGAACGAGATACGCAATCAGCTTAAAAAATGGCCCCACAATAGTCCTGTAAGAACGACTCGAACAGCAGTTTCTCTGACAGTCTTCAATAATAGTCATGACTAACCTTTGCTGGTAGCGACGATGGTAGACCCAAGAACCGCAGCAGGATTCAGACTCTGTAAAAAATGAAAAATTAATTTACGTATCGCTAAAATCTAGACATCTTATTGACTTTAAGCTTTAGATAATATTAGACTTACACCATAAAAAATAGTCGCGTTTCGATGAAATACATCGTGAGGAAACCGGACCTAATCCCAATAAGGCCTAGTTTCCCCTCTGAGTTGGAAAGTCAGAAGACAGTTGCTGTAAAAACATGAGATTAGGTTGTCGAGCGAACCCCAGGCTCAATAGGGATGATGACAAATGTTAAATTTTGTTACAAAATTTAGTTAAATGGGAGGCCTAACAATTTTAAGTACTAAATTTAAAAAAACTTATTTTATTTATTTATTTAAACTTTATTGCACAACAAGTTATAATGTACAAATGGCGGACTTAATGCCAAATGGCATTCTCTACCAGTCAACCATTGGGCCAAACAGAGACTTAAGTTGGTGCAGGAAGAAAATTTAATCGTTAGAGAATTGTTATCGTAAAGCAAAACTTATTAAACATATATTTACAATAAATTAAAGCTTACATATATATGGTTACATACTACTACTTATATAATATACAACAAGATTAGAAGATTTTCCTTCGAGCAACAACGTAAAAGAGGTACAGACTTAAACAAGATATACTGAAAATATGGCTCGTGAAAATTTGTTACCGGCCAGTCTTATACCCTAATAAGACTGTCACAGAACTGTCGTGCGGTATTTGCACGATAGTTCAGTCATTATAGATTTTGACCCGTGAATAATCAGTTCTTGGACTTTTTTTTCGTAGGTCCCTCGGGGGGGTCACTGCGAGTGTAAATTCAAAAAGTAGACTGAATTAGGCTCCTGCGTATATCCGAAAAATGTTTTTTTCCAAATAAACGGTTTTTCTTGAATAATTCGGCCATTTTTGATTTTACAGCAAAACCGTACGAACAAAAGTTGTAGGAAATTTGATTCTCTACAAGTTTGGTCTTAACAATTTTTCTTCTAGGATCGATATTTTGGAAATTAAACCTGAAAGACGCGACAAATTCAAAATATTATCATTATCTCCTATGTTCCACGGTTTACGGCATGAATGCAGAGAAACAAAGTTGTAGAGAATCAAATTCTGAACAATTTTGGTTCCCACCTTTTTTCCCCTAAAATTGTTCAGAATTTGATTCTCTACAAGTTTAGTCCTCTTCATTTATGCTGTAAAACGTGGAACATAGGAGATAATGATAATATTTTGAATTCGTCGCGTTTTTCAGGTTTAATTTCCATAATATCGATTTTGGGGGAAAAAAGGTAGGAACCAAAATTGTTCAGAATTTGATACTCTACAAATTTGTTTCTCTTCATTCATGCCGTAAAACGTGGAACATAGGAGATAATTATAATATTTTGAATTTGTCGCGTTTTTCAGGTTTAATTTCCAAAATATCGATCCTAGAAGAAAAATTATGAAAACAAAACTTGTAGAGAATCAAATTTTCTACAATTTTTGTTCTCACGGTTTTACTGTAAAATCAAAAATGGTCGAGTTATTCAAGAAAAACCGTTTTTCGTATATACGCAGGAGCCTGATTCAGTCTACTTTTTGAATTTACACTCCCAGTGACCCCCCCGAGGGACCTACGAAAAAAAATCCAAGAACTGATTATTCACGGGTAGGGTCGGTTTTTTGGATATAATGACTGACCTACGAGCCATTTTCTTAGGCTCATTATGTATCCGTAGTATTATTTGATCGGTACATTGAACTGTAATAGTTATTTGTGCAACAAGAGAGGAAAGTTGGTTTTTCTTACGAGTGTTGATTTTGAGTCCCGAGTAATCGAAAGATTCTATAATTGAATCACGAGCGAAGCGAGTGATTCTAAGTTAGAATCTTGAGCGTAGCGAAGGCGAGCGTCACTGTGTTTTCGCAGGAAAGTAGGCTTGTTCGAGCTGCTGAGGTGAAAATAATTTGTTTTAGAAGTATATACACAAGCGCAGTATTTCACAGTCAAAATCGCAATTTAATTTTTTTCCCGTACTGTAAAAAGAGCGATTGCTAAAAGGTGACGTCACAGTTTAGTATAATTTTAGATTATTATTAAATCATCACATTGATTGATGTTAGTATCATTTTGTTATATTTGGAGTCGCATTTCTGTATTTTTTGTTGCTTTAACGCAATTGGCCCCATATAGACACTTCATCCTCACAACAAAACGAATCGATTGATTTAAAAAAATCGTCATGCCTATTGACTCTACAGGGTGAAACAAAAATGCTGGTGATGCTTTTAAAGGCATAATTGGTATCGTATTATTACTATGAAACATTTAAAAAAAAAATTCTCGCGAAAAAAATATTGGTTTTGTATGGAGGGTTGGCCGGCTGAAACAAGTCCCATACAAAAAAACAACGGGGTGCACTCCGGGAGTGCCGGCAGAAGTGAAAACTTGAATATTAACGTTGTGCATTTTTAATATTTTGGAATGGTTACGGAATATTTTGCACGAATTGCTTTCATGATCAGTATAAAAGTACTATTATTTACGTGGTAAAATACAATATTCATTTATTGCGCTATCGTACACAAACATGACAATTTATATTACATTAAAAATGTAACACTTCAGAACTATTACAATAATTTATTCGATCAGGTCACGAGTCCGTCTTACGAATTTTCAATCTGACGAATCTGTCGGTCACGTGACCTGTCGCGAGTTAAACATTTTTTCCCCATCACAAAAAGTGCACAACGCCGTTAAAGAAGTTTTGACTTCAAATATTTTTTCTCGTCAAAATTTTTTTTCTTGCAATACGATACCACCTATGTATGCCCTTAATCGGATCATTAGCATTTTTGTTACACTCTGTAGGGCCATGATTATTTTTATGTTAGACATCAATCGATTCGTTTTGTTGTGAGGATACAATCTCTACATTGGAGCAATTGCGTTAAACGTGGCAAAAAGCTGGCACAAACCGGCAAAACGTGGCAAAAAGCCGGCACAAATAGGCACGTAATAAAGGTTATACAAACATAAGTAGGAGTAGCGAGTTTTACAGTCCACAAAACCAGTAGAACTTTACTTTTGATTTTAGAAGTCCATCTTGACCCTTTTTGTCCCCCAGAGGGCTCTGCCCCTCCCTCCCCGGTCCCGGCAACAGGTCGGCAACTTTTTAGCAACAAGCATTGTTAACGGAGTTCGGTGCGTCATGTTCGCCGCGGGCTGGAACTGTTTCCATTGAGTAAAACAATCGCCGAGGTCGGGTTAGTGCCGTATTAATTAAAATAGACAAACAATACATTCAAAAACTTTCACAAAAAAGACCGACTTCAAAAAGAAAAAAAAAACATTATATTATTTACTAGCGACCCGGCCCCGGCTTCGCACGGGATAAAAAATGATTATTGTGGGTTAACCCTGCGAGATAGACATATACCATCGCTGACTTTTTTGTAGAGACCTTTTTAAGATGTACAATACTGTAGTACATCATTTTGATCTATCTCTTAGGACTCAGCCAGAGTTTGCAATGTAAGCGCAAAAATGGGTTTATTTACGATATTACATTAGAAACCTCTAAAATCATCAGTGTTTCTCTACTATATTATGCATGTAGACATAGACATAGATTTTTTTTTATTTAACATCACATGGAATTACAATTTTACAGATAATGCTACAAAACGACCTTAAAACTAAGATTTAAAAGTACAAAGAATGAGTATACACATAAACCTACATATTATACATATTTATAAATCTTCCTCTTGAATCACTCTATCTATTTAAAAAAACCGCATCAAAATCCGTTGCTTAGTTTTAAAGATCTAAACATAAATAGGGACAAACGACGGAAAGCGACTTTGTTTTATACTATGTAGTGTATGCGTTACAAACTGATATGTTTGAAGTCGGTGCCAAGACAAAAAGTTACAATACCGGTCAAATCAGCTTCAAGTCAAAGCTAATAAAAAAAAAATAGTCTGAGAATATAGGCTTTAAAAATCGTGCCGGATTCAACAATGGACCCATAGCTCATGACATGACTCCACTAATTAGGCTCATGTTCGAACATAGTCGGTTGCTATGGCGTTTATGTCTGATCCAGTCGTTAAGATACGCCAATTACGTGGCCGGGATTTGGGACACAATATTTACCGTTTTCAATTAAAAGGTACCGGATTATCGAATGTCAATAGGCCGCTACAACCATTAAGATTTAGCTAATAATAATAAATAAATAAAATAATAATAATTAATAGTAATAGCAATAAATGGCTACCAGGCCAAATAGTTAAAAATAATGGACTGAGGTATGTCATATAAGTAGTGAATGCACTTGTGAGTGGACGGAGTCCCTAGAAATTAACAACAAGTTTATTATAAATTTTTCACTTCTCATGCTCGTAAAGTTCGACTTTAAGTCGTGCGTGGACGACATAAAATCGCATTTTAAGCTCTAGGGCATAAAGTAAAATTTTCTTCTAAGACTAAGAATGTGGCTGAACAGCCAAACAGAGTCAAAGTATATTGCACAATTTAATTGAGCAATAAAATTTCGTAGAATACTGAAACTTGTTCTTTTATTATATTCTTGCTATAATTATTTGAATTGCGTGTTTTCTATAATTAAATAAATGAAATCAAATAAAATAGGAGTTGATAATAGTTTAGAAATGCCCCGAAATGTTTTTATGACTTGGCAGAAAACAAGTATGTATGTCTAAATTCACATGTTGAAAATTTAAAAAAAAACATTAAAAAATTAATTGGTGGGAACCATATTTGTTTTCATTGTCATATTTATGTTACAACTTAAAATAGTTTTACGATTACCGATAAATAATTTCCCCGCAATTCAAGTGAAAATTAGAGTGTAACCCTCATCCATAAAACCTATTTTACACTCGACTTTATATCAATCCTCGCTCGCAAGCTCGCTCGGATGGATAAATGCCTCGCGTAAAATCGTACGTTTTATGCATTTGTTGTACAATCTACTATTAAATGTGACACAGGGGCCCGAGCTAATAAACTACCGACTGCGCCATGTAGTATTTAATTAATGTCCAGTTGGAGGGACACGTAAAATATTTATTAATAAAAACTTATTTAGTAGTCCTAGTACAATGTTAATGCGATGAAGGTTAGAACCAGAGAAGGGCGTGGTCCAATATTTGACAAGTATCGTTTATGCTTTACAAGGTTATGTTCGGAAACGATGATAAAGGTTACGTTCAGAAACTTATGATACCATATCCACAGATATTACGGTAACAAACCTTTTTAACAACCGGGAATGGTACTTTCATTCATTGGCCGAGCAAAACAAGCGAAGTGTCTACGTTTCAGCTTGGGGAAATACTTTCCTATGTCGTGTACCAGTCGTATTTCTAAACAGGCTCTCGTCAAATTTAAGCAGGTTCGATTTTTTTTCTTAATTACTCAGTTTTTGTATTTTATTTCCAACCGACTTCCAGATTTCGAAGGAGGAGGTTCTCAATTAATCGGGATCTATGTTTTTGCATTTTTTTAAATGTATGTTTTTATAGTGATTATTCAAAGACGGCTGGACCGGTTTGGAAAAATCTTTTTTTGTTCCAATGAGTATATTTCACAGTTGGTCCCATTGTAACCAAGTCAGGATCTGATGATGGGATCCTGGAGAAATCGAGGGAGCTCTTCAACTATTATAAGCACACCTATAGTGATTTGAGTACTTTTTTACAGCAGCTCGAGCATTTGCTTTCGGAAAGGTGGATGCTAAGTGAAGTCGGTTCTTTTTTTTTTTAAATTATAATCGTACGAATGGCTCTTAGGAGGTCAATCCAACGCTACCTAAACCACCGAATACGCCCCCCGACGCTCGCCAATGAGGTCATACACTTATGCTGGCCACTTCAGATATGACACAATAATGAGAGCAATAGATAGAGATAGTATTGCAATCTTACTAGATGGGTTTCAACCCATCTAGTAAGATTGCAATACTATCCTTATTGCTAGATCCGGGCATCTGGCAGCTTTTAATGGGTGGATGTCAGAGTGACAGACTAGCAATGTTTTTGAATTGGAAAAAAGTAATACCAAAATAGGTAAAAACGGCCGAAGTTATCTTATTTATAGAGGACGAGGCCTATATTTTAACATTAGAACAAAAAACATTGCGTAATATTTCGGAAACAGAAACAGTAGGCGACAAACTATGAATGACATTATACGTCGTTATGGACTACTTTCCCCCATCAGAAACTTTTGGCAATGACATGATCTAATTATTTATATTGCATTAAAACCAGAACTCTAGAATTTGTACTATTAAAGTGATTTGCATTATTTGACCTCCACCACTTTACAGCTGCCAGATGTCCGGATCGAGAAATAAGCATAGTATAGCAAACTAACGAGAGGAGTTTCACCGCTGTTATTATTGTGTCATATCTGACGTGGCTAGCTCTCCATCTGTTAAGTGTATTTGCGCCTTTTTGACTTCAATCTGAACTTTTTGTTTTATCTACAATGTCCTTGGGGAATAACAAACTTATATTGAAATAAGATTGAATAGATTTATCTATTACTAGCGACCCGCCCGGCTTCGCACGGACCCAAAAACCACTTTTTATTATTTATCAAATTATTAGGCGTGACTGGGCGCGATATAAGGTCACTAGGATTCTCATGACCTGGCACATGATACCAATGTTGTGGGGCTAAAATGTCCTGAATTGCAGAGGTTCTGTTGGCAATAAATGTTTGCCACCGGTGAGGTGAGGAATGAATCCATGCGAGAGTAATGGAAGAGTCTGAGAAAGCAAGTATGGTATTCACTTGACATCTGTTATTAATAATTTTGAGAGCAGTCTGTATCAGCTGAGCTAGCAGGTGAGCTGCGCAGAGTTCAAGTCGAGCAAGGGTGATTTTCTTAAGCGGCGCGAGGCGAGAGCGAGCACACAACAGCGATACACTAGACGCTGGGTCAGTCAAAAGACCGATCCTTAAATATATGACAGCGCCATAGCATTTTTCACTCGAGTCAGCAAATCCTAAAAGACTGACGTAGGATTTATCAGTTATGCCAACGTGACGCGGTATTTTAATTTTTGACAGATTCGTTAATTCGTTTTGAAGATTTGCGCCTTGACTTTTATGAAGACCTTTTTAAGGCGTACAATACTGTAGTACATTATTTTGATCTATCTCGTTAGGGTTCAGCCAGCGTTTGCAATTAAAGCGCAAGAAAATGTATTTATTTACGACATCACACTAGACACTTCCAAAATTATCATCCAAAATTATATCATTCCAAAATTAGCGTTTTTCTACTATAATATGCATGTATTATACATATAAACCTTTCTCGTGAATCACTCAATCAATTAAAAAAACGCATCATAATCTGTTGCGTAGTTTTAAAGATCTAAGCATACATAGGGACAGACAGCGGAAAGCGACTTTGTTTTATACTATGTAGTGAAGGTTATATATATATCTATCTTATCTTTACGTATACTTATATTGAAATAAGATTTAATAGGTCGATCTATTAAATTGTTCAAGCTATTGTAATATATATTTTGACTTAATAGTACTAGGTGCCGAATGCTACTACTAGAGCCACGGGGGTCTAAATTTATTCAAAAAATATGATCGCTGAGACGTACTCTCCAACAGCGTTTGATTTGGAAGCCAATCGGTAGGAAATTTGATATATTAAGACCCCCCGTATTTCAGGCCACAATATCCAAGCATTCAGACATCTAAGTTCTTTTACTATTTTTTTGGTAGTTTCATAGAAGATCAAAATTAATATCCCTGCATTTCTTTTTGCATCATTTTTATTTGTTTGTTTAGGCCTATGGTTGACTGGTAGAGAATGCCATTGAGTCAGGTATTTGTACATGAATTATATTCCGTTTTATGCAACAAAATATAAATAATAAAGCTCAAAGAGGACCCAATGTGACGACAAGGGACCTTCTTGTTCCTTTAGCCGTCGACACAGTGAATCCTCCTCTTTGTAAAGAGTCGGCAACGCGCATAAATAAATACTCTTTATTGCACACCTCAAATAATAGACACAAAGTATACACAAGTCACAAACAAAAAAGCAGAGGCAAAACAATTGGCGGTCTTATCGCTAAAGAGCGATCTGTTCCAGACAACCTTTGGGAAGCGGAAACCTTTGTAAATAAACAGAAAAGTAGGTGTTGCAAAGCAAATAAACCAAACATTAATAAACTTACACATATAAAATGCATGCATGTGACACCTCTGGAGTTTCTAGCGTCCATAGGCTACGGTAGCTGCTTACCATCAGGCGGGCCGTATGCTTGTTTGCCACCGTCATAGTATTAAAGAAAAAACGTTAAATTGTACCTTTTGTACTTTAGTATCTTAATATAATATTAGTAAGATGTCACTCATACAGCCTTGGCTAGAAGTGTTGAGCACCGTTGCGATTTTCATACAAAACTCGAAACTTTAGTCCAGCGTTTCTATCTTTTTTGAAGTCATTTTATCAATTAATTCAAACTGAACAGGCATGTTTTGTTGAAGTTAGTAGTAACTGCATATAATATTTGTAATTTGTCGCACCGACCTAAAGTAGCATTTTTGTTACCTCCACTTTTCTTTTTTTTTAGGTACCTTGAAATTGGTATTAAGTGAAGTTTTCTAGATATTTAAATAAAATATAACATTTTACGTCATCGTACATTGTTATTATTGGGAAATAATACTTAACATCAAAATTGTAAACAAAAAACTGCTATGCTCAATACTTCTGGCCAAGGCTGTAGGTCAGTATCCAGTATTTTCCTTGTTTTTCTCATTTCCGTCGGCTTCATAGGAACCACAGCGGGGAGCTACTTTGCGTCATCCGTTTCTAGAAACTGCGTTTGACTAAGTTTATTTTACGCCCACCATTTGCCTACAAATTGTAAATTTAAAACCTTTCTGTTGTACAATATTAACTCGCGGAATTATTAATTTCCCCTTACACAGAATAAATAAATGATATAAAATAAATTAAATAAATTATAAATATTATATAGGACAATCTTACACAAATCGACCTAGGCCCACAGTAAGCTCAATAAGGCTTGTGTTATGGGTACTAGACGACGGTATATATAGTAAATAAATACTTAAATACATAGACAACATCCATAACTCAGGAACAAATATTTGTGATAAACACACAAATATTGATACCCTGACCAGGATTCGAACCCGGGACCTCCTGCTTCGTAGGCAGGCTCACTACCGACTGGGCTGGGCTAGGAGGCCGTTAAAAAAATATTATACATTGAAAGGGTAGTTAGTACTTTAATTCTTCAGCCATTTACGATTAAAGCTAGTTTATTTTCATTAAATTGTTTAATACTAAATCTATGAATGTCCAGTATAAAGTGAACCCTAAAATGGCTCAACAATTAAAGCCAACAAATGGCCGTACCTAACTACCTATCTAGTCCTAATTTAGTTAGTTAAAATCAAATTATTCCAAAAAATTCCGTTAATCCAAACTTATTATAAAATAGGCTATTCATGAAAACTTTAAAAAATAGATATTAAAACGTTTTACCAATTTTTTAAAATATAAATACAATTTTATAGAGCATAAATCTCCTTAAGCAAAACCTAAACTTACGAGGCCTTATACCCGAAACGCGCGAATTTCACGAAATGCTTAACTTTATTAGAAAGCTATGGCGAAAATACTTGGTTTTTTAAAATCATCTTTTGGTGCATATTATACTGCATTTGTTTATCTAGACGGCCATTGGAGCAAATATTACATTTTAACGAGTAAACTATGGAAAAATAGTTTGTATTGGAAGGCCTTTCCTGATTTTCCAGTTAGATTTCATTTTTTCCACGAAAACTCTACAAATATTTTGCCCTGAAAATATTACCATAGCAAAGGTAAACTATATTTATATCACGATAAAAAAAATCATTACTATAGTGGTAAATTTTAATTTCGCATGTTTTAATTTTATTTTCGTATAAGAATCGTATTTTCTTGTATTACTAATACTTCAGACTAGATCTTATAAATAGCATTTTATGCGGCTGATTTCATAATATAGTTTTTCGATCTTTTAGGAAATAAGGAGCCTTACGGTATAAATTATTAGACTCGATATTAACGCCACCTATCAAACATTTTCACGAACTACTAAACAAGAGTGCAGAGAAAAGAAAACTCTCCTTACTTTCCAACTTTCCATCAAGTTCAACTGCTATCTAACAGATGGCGCCACTTGCAAAAGAAAATGCTTCCATAGAGGTTTTTCATTTTCAAAAGGACTTTAATTTCATATTGACGCTTCAAAAGCCGACTTTATGAGGTTATATATTAGGTGGTATTTTAAATGACTTGTATTTGTATTGTTTCGTTGAAATTTATAGAAACTAAAAGGTATTATAAGCCTAAGCTCTTCAAAGGTGTTTAAGTCTTTTCTAACGTATTTATTACGTTAGAATGTTATCGGGCACTAAAAATAGGTTGCAAAAACTATTCTTTGTTCTTGTTCAAGTACAGTCCGCAAAAAAAGCAGTGGAAATTGCAAGGTGAACAGAAACAAATGGCTGGATGTTTTATGAAAAAACATTGTGAGTTGACACTAAACTTGTCTGTGCCACGCCACTGCGGTACTTTTTAACCCCCACGCAAAAACAGGGGTAGGATGGGATGGTAGAAGACATAAGTTTGACCGCTATGTGTGTCTAGGTATCTGTGTATCTGTCTGTAGAACGGTAGCGCTAAAACGATATGATATGATATACGATAACTGTTTGATATGATGCCCACGGCAACTTTTTATTACCATACCGCTCGCCGCCGGCAGGGTGTTCACACCCTAGAGCTGAAGGGGTCGCGCACTGTACGGTTCAAGAGAATTTCTTCCCACGAACGCTGCGGCTGTGGAATAAACTCCCTGCCGAGGTTTTCCCAGCGGGCTACAGTATGAGGTTCATGAAAAAGGAGTTTATAGGTTCTTAAAGGGTCGGCAACACGCATGTGAATGATCTGGGGTTGCAGGTGTCCATAGGCTACGGTAACTGCTTATCATCAGGTGGGCCGTATGCTTGATTGCCACCGTCGTGGTTGAACCGATTTAAATGTGTTTTTTTTTAAAGCATATTTTCTAGCGAGTAATCTTAAATACGTTTTTTCAAAACTTGTTCAACCGATTCGGGGATACTAAAATTTTTAATTTATAAGTTATACTTTCTTTGTTTACGAAATGAAAATTAAAGTGTTCAACTCGGATGAAAGGACATCCGAACTATTCCCGCCAAAAAAGGGTAACTTTCATCCCTTGGTTAACAATCTACTATGGTGTATAGGGTAAGTAAGTTAATGTTATGTGTTTCACCGTATTTTATTAACATATAGAGCAAAAAAAATATTCAAGAAAACATAAACCTACAACATTTGTCACGCTATCTAAACCTAACTTAAAAACTGTTGGTAGCTAAACTATATATGTATAAAAATGCCCCTTATACTTATCGCTACCACTTGGCAAGGTGTCCATAAGGCTGGCTGCGTTGCCGTATTGTTTTTTTAATAAAAAAAAGTTAGCATTTTGGGGAGCTCCGATACCACAGACATACTCCTTTTTCGTCGTTAAAATTTTTCGTTTTCGGCATACGGTGACGATATACCTGTACATTCAGGTTAAGAAGCTGATTGTTTGTTAATCTATTTGAGTAAAAAACGATTGTTCCCAATCTCAAAAAGGGATTGTCTGATTTGTGTGTGGTTTTTGGCAAAGATTAGGTGAAACACCGCGTTGGTTATAAAGTGCAACGAACTCGATTGCGCTGTTACAGTTTTGCGGGGATTTTCGAACGAGCGGAGCGTAAGCGAACTAAGCGAAGTGAAGTTCTTAACGATAACTTCGGACATAACAGAACTGTCAGCTGGCTAGCTAGACGTCCCTGCATTTAAGATGGCTTTTTGAATTTGAATAGTTGACGCGCGATAATTTCAGTAACGTTTTTCTGATCTACATATATGAAATTTGTTGGGGTTGTAGTAGAGCTCAATACAATTTGAGAGTTCGTTCATGAGCATGATCGATCAAGGGGTTATGGAGCTAGAAGGCTCGAAAATAATCATCATTAAGGTCTTGTTATATTGGTCAACTCGTTTGCAAGAAAATCGCGAGCTCTCAGTTCGGGGTTCGGGGCGGACTACTATTTAAATTTAATTTTAGTATAGTTTAACATAGTTCTTTATTTGCATTAAATATGGTTAACAATAGATCTTAATAGTACATTACTGCAGAGACCAGTAAGTAAGCTTTCCTGGCTGAGTATTTAGTAGGCTACAATACGAAGCCAGGTAAGCTGATTACGGTCGAAGCATGTATAGTGCTTTTCTCAAACATGTAAGGAAATAAAATTACTTGTTTAGTGCTTCAGTTACTGGCTGAGTGATTTAATGTTGTATGAAAATCCTTTACGTACGTCGCGCTGAACCTGCCTTGGAATAGAGTCCCTACTGGTCTCTAATTACTAACGTAACAGGAACATTTCCGAGCATGTTTGAGAAAAATAATATAAACGATCACACATTTAGCCATAATTAGCATGCAATGAGGCCTTAATTTAAATTATATCCATGTATATGTACAGACGATTATTAAAGCTAACAGGATGTCTTTTTTATAAATAAAATACAATATTAAACATTGCTATAGTCAAAAAAAGCCTTAAGGTTATAATAAATTTTGTCTAAGAGCCACAAATACAGTGTCCGTTTACATTTCTTAATGTCACTAATTTCCCTAATATCTGGTTCAGGTATTATTGTTAATAAAAATATTGCTAACTATACCTCTTACAACACCTCAAACCAGTCACAACTACAATGTCGTCATACAATTTCTACTAGTACTGAGGACTAATCCTACTCTTATAAATTCCATGTTGATTTTTTATAAGTTGTATTACTAACTTCGCTATCTCAGTGATCTAAATTTAACCTGTAAATTAAATCGGAAATAAATCAGTTCAATCATTTTATTTAAGAGCCAAAAGTGTCCCACTGCAGGGCAAAGGGGTATTTCTTCCACGTACCCCAGTCTTGAGCTGTCTCCAACAAGTCAGCAAGATAGTCAAGTTTATCTCTCCAACGTCTTAGTCTACCCTGACACTAGGCTAGTAGGACCAAGGTTGTTTACCCTATTGAAATTGAAAATGCTGCTGTTACTACTCCTCCTAGCGACCACCGAAGCCGGTCACATGGCATTCAACACGTCAGACATCATCACCACATACGAGGGGCACGCTGATGCTGTGCAGCCCAGGAAACCTGCTGGAAATGCTGGAAAGAAGGAGAGAGAGGAGAGAGATGAAAGGGAGAGGAAGGGAGATAGGCTGAGGATTGAGGATGTGAAACAGGAGAAGGGAGATGAGGGGAGCGATTCGGATTATTTGGAGCAGAAGGTGATATATTTAATTTACATTCGTGAGACTAACGGTATAAAAGTCCACGGTTTAACTCACGTGTGCCTATTTAGAGTTTTGGAGAGCGCAGGTCTCCATGATAAAGTACTAGGAATTTTAGGGAAAGTACTACTGCTAGGGAATTAATGAATGAGTGAATGAATGCACACCTGACGTAATTACAACACAGTAGAATAAATACATGATGAACATAAAAAGAGGCAAACAACAGACCGTCTTATCGCTTATAAATAAGCGGTCTCTTCCAGACAACCTTTGGGTAGGGAATGTTTACGGCTTGAAGATGGAAACCTGGGTTTTTAGAAACACGTGAGTTTGACCTTATTGTAAGTAGGTATAAATCTGATATTATTTACTATTATAATTTTCGGTAGAAGCAATATTATATGCACAAGCAAACTGTTCTTTATGATAAAAACGTTTAGGAAGTGTTATACTCGTACATGGTGTAATCGTAAAATGTAAACAGACGATTATTCCGCAAATATTAAGTCGGTATCAAAAAATCGGTTAGTCGGTCGGTCGGTTAAATATTAAGTATCTAACCTTAGGATGTAAGATTTACGCTTGTTTATGGGCATGTCTGAATGAAATAAATTGAATTGAAAATCTTTCAAATAAAAAAGCACGTAAATCAATCACTTTTTTAAATAATACTAGAAATATTAGTTCAAACGCCCCCATATATTTTATTACAGAGCTAGCCACGTCAGATATGACATAATAATGAGAGCGACGAAACCCCTGTCATTTCTAAATCCAGACATCTGGCAGCTGTTCATTGGTGGAGGCCAAAAAATGCAAACCGCTTTAAGAATACAAATCCTAGAGTTCTGGTTTTGATGCAGTATAATTAGTAATGATTAAATTATATCATTCCCAAAAGTTTATGATGGGGGAAAGTAGTCCAAAACGACGTTTAATGTAATTCATAGTTTGTCGCCTACTGTTTCTGTTTCTGAAATAATACGCAATGTTTTTAAAATATAGGCCTCGTCCTCTATAAATAAGACAAGTTCGGCAGTTTTTACCTATTTTGGTATTACTTTTTTCCAACTGAAAAATATTGTTATTCTGTCACTCTGACCTCCACCCATTAAAAGCTGCCAGATGCCCGGATCTAGCAGTAAGAATAGTATTACAATCTTACTAGACGGGTTTCGTTGCTCTCATTATTGTGTCATACTTATATCTGACGTGGCCAGCTCTTAGTCAATTTTATTGATGAGCCATTTACGGTTCAAGCTAATTTCTTTTGTTTAATACTTACTCTATTGTCCAATGTAAGGTGAACTCTAAATGCTTCAACAATGAAAGTCCGTGAACGTACGACGTCAAACAGATAATTTATAATTTAATATTTTAGAACGCACCCCCAGAATCAAACAACGACGTAGTTTTCGTACCATCAGGGAACAACGATGCCCAGTCATTCTCCAGAAGATCTGAACGGCGGAACGACGAATACTCGAACTCTGTGAAGGCTATGATGGAGCGTGTGGCTGTGGGAGATGTTATCAACGAGCGGTATAAACAGACGACAGGTAATGTCCTTTATAAAGGAACGAAGCATACTCTGTGAAGGTTATGATGGAGCGTGTGGCTGTGGGAGCTGTTATCAACGAGCGCTATATGCAGACGACAAGTAACGTCCTTTATAAAGGAACGACGATTACTTCGTAAAGGCTATGATGGAACGTGTGGCTTTTGGAGATGTTATCAACGAGCGGTATAAACAGACGACAGGTAATGTCCTTTATAAAGGAACGAAGCATACTCTGTGAAGGTTATGATGGAGCGTGTGGCTGTGGGAGATGTTATCAACGAGCGGTATCGTATGGCTACATATCACTGGATATAGATAGGTATTTCTTCTCTGGAGTAGTAGTAGTGAGAAAGCAGATGATGAAGAAAATCCAGTGAGTGCTGCGAGGTCCAGATGGGACAGTGCAGCTGCCAAGTTTGTTACTCTTTTAGCACCACCCAGGGATCGTGTAGCGTTGTCTCAGGTGTTTTCTACGGACGCAGAGTTACATTGATCCCCTTTACTGACGAGCCAGACACGAGATGATACTAGTCTTCTAGCTCTCATACATCCTGCTCTAGTCGCTCATTCTTAACATAAAAAAAATCGATTTCAGAAGCCCCAGTAGACGGCGTAGTCTTCAAGCCAGGGAAAAACAACGAGCAAACCGAAGAAAAAATTAAACACGAAATGGACGATGAGAAAATAGAACAAGCCGTCAAAGAATACAAAGAAATCTACGAGAATCCTATGGACTGCGAGAATTTGGATTGCGAGAATGTTCTAGAACCTATTTGTGGAGTAAAACTAGAGAATAAGAAAGCTAAGCATAGGTTATTTAAGAACGAGTGCTTTTATAGGAAGGTGAATTGTGGTCTGAAATATGATTATAATAGTAAGTGTTTTTATCATTTTAACTGTCTCAGGGGCCTCATAAAAGTTATTTAAATAAAATTGTAGTTGTTCTAATAGTAAATTAATAATTTTAAACAAAAAGGAACCGACTTCACTTAGCATCCACCTTTCCAAAAGCAAATGCTCGAGCTGCTGTAAAAAGTACTCAAATCACTATAGGTGTGCCTACAATAGTGGAAGAGTTCCCTCGATTTCTCCAGAATTCCATCATCAGATCCTGACCTGGTTACAATAGAACCAACTTTGAAGTATACTCTTTACAACAGAAAAAGAATTTTCCAAATCGGTCTAGCCGACTTCGAATAATCGGTGAACATACATAAAAAAATTTAAAAAAAAACACAAAGATCCCGACGAATTAATAACCTCCTTCTAAATCTTGAACTCGCTTGAAAAAGACGTGTTTTGTACCTACTACAGGTAACATTTTTCTAAAAACTATTCCCAGATAGATTGTTAAAGAATAAAAATCTATTTATTTTCAAATTCTGTGCACTAAGAACCTATTTTCAAGAAATTTAAAAACAGTAAAACTATAAAAGGAAATAATGAAGTATAAAATTGTAATAAAACTAAACCACGGCTCCATTCAGAACAAAAAAATAGGATGATATTGGCAGCTATTTCAGAATATTAAATAATATTCCATAAATCGTCAGCTAGAGAAATGGTAGTAGTAAAACATTTTACTGTCCAGTCGCCATCAAATATATCGGAGCGGCCAAGGTACTCTAAATTATATCTGATGGCGACTGTTTAGAAAAATCGTGAGACGTATAAAACAAAATGCAACGTCACGAGATGATCGTTTCAGGATACAGAACAGTACCAATCGAAGAATGCGATGGCGTTGGCAGCCATATCCAACCCCAGGAGCATACTGGCTGGATCCAGTATCAGCCCATACCTTTGCCTAGGAGCCAGCCCAGTGCCCCTCAGAGTCAGGCCAGTGGTCGCCGGAGCGCTTCTAGACGGTACCTTATTTATCTTGTTTCTAGTCGAATTCTCATGTCTACGGGTCATGTCATCGATCAGTTGCTCTAAATTGTATTGTTCTCCATGCTAGCTCATTATTTGCCTTCCTAAAGAAACCCTGGAGTTCGGGTATAAGTCATGTAGCCTTTTCTATGGCATTGAACGCGAGTGAGTAACACTCTCTGCTTGACCATTCACGAGCCCGAGGAGCAAAGCCTCTTCAAGACTATCCGGATCAAGCCAGACAAAGTGTCCAAACAAACTCAGCATTCACCCACGGCAGATTGAAAGGCGAGTCTGGCTCTTGAGCTCTCTTATTTATTAAGATTGCGATGGTATACGCAGGCACAACCCGCCCCAGAAGAAGTCTAGATGTATCCAGTACCTGCCAACCAAGTCGCCCTCAGGACCAGCTGCCGCCGTAACGCGTCAAGAAGTCGGAAAAAACTTAACCACTTTTCAAAAACTTAAGAAATGACCCAGCCTATTAACCACAGCTCAAATAACCCCTCTGAAATCACTCTTAGATCCTGCTATTGTTGTACTGTACACATAGAGAGTATTTCGAATATAAGGTTTGATAATAGGTATACTTCATCATTCTCTTGCCCTTGTCCCATTTACTTGGGGTCGGCGCAGCATCTCTTTTTCTTCCACACATCTCTGTCACCCATCATCTCATCACTCACATTCTTTTCATATCCCTCTTATACAGTCCATCTACCTTTTCCTAGGTTTGCCTCTTCTCCTACATCCATCCACATTCATTCTTAATACCTGACTCGTAACACGACTTTCATCCCTCCACATAACATGCCCGTACCACACTAGGTATACTTATATATGAGTATACAATTTTACTTAGTTTTGATTACACATATAATCGCATTTAGGTAGAAATTTCTGTTACTAATAGTCAACTAGGAAGATCCATTCGCTGATTTTGTTTCAGGGACTATAACGAACTCAAAGTCAGACCAACAAACTTTAATTATAATCAGAGAAAATCGGAGAGATGGCCACAAGGTTTTAAACACGATCTAATTGCCAGCCAAGCTAAATACAAGTCCAAAATGATGCAGTATTTATCAAGGGCACTAGGGGCTAGAACTGGTTAGGGAAGAATCAAATTATATTATATATATTAAGGAAGAAAAAAGGAAGTAATAAAAATTAATAAATAAAAATTATAATATCACTTAAATATATTTTCACTTTATTCCGTCTAGAACAAGAGCCCACGACACTGAACCTAGTTCGATTAGTCTCCTAGTTGAGATATATTAGACACGTCTTTAATGGGGGAACACAAAACGCTGCAATGCAAAAAAAAGTGGCAGCGTATTTAATTATTTTTGAAAAAAAAATCCTGTTTCTAGTATGTAAGTCTCCTAGATTTCCATTGTTTCTCGAAGCAGGGGAGGGGTAGGGCTTCACGATAATGCGGTGCTGCAAGACCCCGTGCCTGGCCTTGTCAGTGGCAGCAGCATCAAAAGATTGTAGATGTATGCCAAAACAAAACATCCCACTGCTGCACATCGGCATCTCTCATACCTACACGAGAGGTATCGGGCCATATTCCCCACGTCGGCCTAAAGTGGGTTGGGGACTTCTCAAAAATCTTTGCATTTCTTCACGGACATATGGAAGTTTCCTCACGATGTTACCCTTCCCCGAAAAGCCTGTGCTAATATTTTGTACATAAGTTCCGAGTATTGGCTCGAACTGGGGTTTTAAACACGATTTTCGAGATTATTATATAAAAAAATATATGTTTATATATATGATCCAAATCCAGGACTCAAGAACCCAGGACAGATTAACCTGGCGCAACTTAATTAGGAGAGCCTGCCCCACCCAACGCGGGAAAAGGCAAAGAGAAAGAAGAGGATATATATATATATATATATCCTGTTCAGCAATCATTTAAAAATATCATATATAATATATATAGCAATCATTTAAAAATATCATATATATATATATATATATGATATTTTTAAATGATTGCTGAACAGAACGTAGGGCAACTTTACAAATTTTGATAGCCCCAGTACATTATCATTGTGTTAGGACATTGCTGGAGCATTTTTCAGACCTAACGACATACTATTAATCTCGTGTTGGCCATCAAGCGTAACATGCAATATTTAAATTATTTCGAAAATTATATATATTTTGACAACGGCACCTTAAAAATATACCACAGAATAAATAACAATTTTTGTATATACAGAGCCATGACAGCCAACGTAGACGGTCTCCCTTGCGACCATTTCTGCCCGATACGCTGCCCGGACTCATACGCGCCTGTATGTGCGTACACAATCTCGAAGCAAGCACGCGTCTTTCAGAACCACTGCCTGCTAGATCTACAGTCTTGTAACGATGGTGCTGGTACGTTTTCCTATCTTTCTCTTTCCGTTTATATCCTGCTACATTACTAATAGTCCGCGTCGAACTGAGAACTCGCGATTTACTTGCAAACAAGCTGACCGATATAACAAAACCCATGTGATGATTTTTTCACGCCTTCTAGCTCTATAACCCGTTGACCGATTCTGCTCATATACGAACTCTCAGATTATATTGTTATCTGCTATAACCCTAACAAATTTCATAAAGATCAGAAAAAAGCCGCCGAATTGCCGATACGTCCCAGTAGCCAGAAGTTGTTTTTTAAGAATTTCACTTCGCTTACGGTCCGCCCGTTCGATCATATGCTGCATTACACTCGGCAGCAAAGTTTGTTCAACCTCTCATGGTTTGAGGCTAACGCACGCTCAAGATTCCAAGTTTCAGACCACTTGCTACGCTCGTGGGTCAATATTACAATCTTTCGCTGGCTAGGGTCTCAATCGCGAGCACGAGAGGTTAAACAAAAACTTTGCTCCCATGCATAATAAATAACGTGGAGACGCTTGGGCCGTGGGGACCAGGAGCTCACAAAGTATATAAGGAGCTAGCCAAGCGGCTTATTAATGCGACGGGTGACCAGAAGGCTGGGGCATACTTTGCCCAACGCATCGGTATTGTCGTCCAACGCGGCAACGCCGCCAGCCTTCTGGGCACCCTACCCGGCGGATCCAACTTGTTGACTAAGTATGTTTTAGGTTTTAGTATTATTGAACGAGCGGAGCGTAAGCGAAGTCAAGTTCTTTCAAACAACTTCGGCTACCTAGACGTCTGTAAATTTCAATGGCTTTTTGATTTTGAATAGTTATGCCGCGATAACTTTAGTAACGTTTTTCTGATCTTTATGAAATTTTTTGGGGTTGTAGCAAAGATACATATAATTTGAGAGTTCGTATATGAGCAGGATCGATCAAGGGGTTGTGGAGGTACACGGCGAAAAAATTTTTAGTAGGGTCTTGTTATATTGGTTATCTCGTTTGCAAGTAAATCGCGAGTTCTCAGTTCGAGGCGAACTACTAATTTATTATAACTAATAATTAACTATTTTTAGTGTGGCAAGAGCGCTCTCTGGCGGAATGTGCGGGCAACGTGCGAGCTGAAGTGCATGAGCGAGCGGCCTTCATAGGCTGGATGCAGAGGATGGGGATCCTGGACAAGAAGGGACATTTGGTTATGTGATGTGTCATCAGGTCAACGAAATATAGATCGATTAATTTTGTATTAAGCAGAACGTCTGCTAACGATACCACAATGTTTGAAAATAAAGGAATCTGCTGGTTCTAGAGATTCCAAATTTGGCACGTAGGTTCCTTATAAGGTCTAGGGGTGCACTAAGAAAGGATTTTTCAACATTCACCCCCTAAGGGGGTAAAATGGGGGTCCAAAGTTTGTATGGCGAAACAAGATTTGTTAGACTATTTTATTCGAAACTTCACAGGAGTATTCCCAACAATAAATGAGTAAACACGTGTTTCAGGTTTTATGAAAATACAATCCCTAAAAGGGGAAAATGTGGTACACACAAACATACCAGTCTAACTGAGAACCTCCCTTTTGAGTACTTATAGTACGCGGGCGAAGCCGCGGGAAAAAGCTAGTGTATATATATTTCTAAACATTGAAATATAGATCGATCATAATATACAGGGTGGAAAGATAAGTCGGGCCCTGGAGGGAAACTACCTTAAAACCTTGAGATAGCTCAATTCGCTCAAAGGAAACATTCTTTTATTTTTTCTAAAAACTAAAACTGCATTCACAGTTTTTTCTTAATTTTCACTTTTTTCCATACTAATTGTATGAATTTTTTTTTATTATTATTTATTCGTTCTCTTGTGCCTTGAACTTGGTCGGCATTAAGAAGTTTTTATCCTTGCTGGAAATATGATCGATTGGTATCAATTGTCATAAAAAATATTTATGGCAAAAATTACAAAATAAATAGTTTTTTTTGTAAACTGTATTATTTTCCAAAAACTTGCAAATGCAGTTATGTCCCTATAAAAAAACTAAAGAATGTTTCCTTTCAGTGAATTGAGCTATCTCAACGTTTTAAGGTAGTTTTCCTCGAGGGCCCGACTTATCTTTCCACACTGTAGATCAGAGATATGTGTCGGAGGGTCAACGCTCGCAAGTGGTACTACCACTTTAGGCTGGCATAATGCGCATGTGACACCTCTGGAGTTGCAGTTGTTCATAGCCTACAATATCTGCTTACCATCAAGCGGCCGTATGCTTGTTTTCCACCGTCGTAGTATAAAAGATAAAATAAATAAATATTTTTGTAAAAATTAGAACGTAGGTTTTTATTAGTAGCTATTGTATTCTATTTGCTTCATAGATGTTTTCTATGTATGTACCTATGGTAGTTATTTATCTATATAAGGACAGCCTTGGCCAGAAGTGTTGAGCATAGCAGTTTTTTGTTTACAGTTTTGATGTTAAGTATTATTTCCCAATAATAACAATGTACGGTGACGTAAAATGTTATATTTTATTTAAATATCTAGAAAACTTCACTTAATAACAATTTCAAGGTACCTATAAAACATGAAAACTTAAGGTCACAAAAATACGACTTTAGGTCGGTGCGACAAATTGCAAATATTCTATGCAGTTACTATTTACTAACTTCAACAAAACATGCCTGTTCAGTTTGAATTAATTGATAAAAAAAAATTCAAAAAAGATAGAAACGCTGGACTTAAGGTTCGAGTTTTGTATGAAAATCGCAACGGTGCTCAACACTTCTGGCCAAGGCCGTATGTTTATCGCCATCTGGTTGGCTGGTACCCATAGAACTAGTTTTACATAGTAACTAGGAGTTAGTAGCTTAGTTTGAGGTAAGCTGAATGTAAGATTGTTCCCAACCCAAATATTTACATAGAGAAAATTATTTAAGTCGATATTTACCCAATTTTTCTGCTTCACAGCTTGTATTCTAACTTTAAAACACGTTTAGACACGATCCAACTTCAATACAACTCCAATGCATTAACTACGAAATGCAGCTAGCGCCTAAACGTTTGAATCAGAAATATCAGAATTTAATGTATTTTGACATGTAATATTTTAAATATTATAAATAACTACTTGAGAATTATTCCGATGCAACTCCAATACAACTTCAATATTGGTTGATTGTTTTTTGTGTGTTGGAGATATGTTTGAGATATATTGTGATTATAATGTATTGTTTATGTATTTTAAAATTAGAATACGGCATTGGATGTGTGTATGTTATGTGTGTAGTGTGTACATATTTTTAATATTAACATAACTGTACAAAATATCATTTGACATTTACCAGATAATAAATGCAATGTTTATAATATTTTATCATGTCATATTGTATTTTTGTATTTGTTGTTGTTGTTATACAGGATGTAACAAAAATACTGGTGTTTTTTTAGGGCATAATAGGCATGATGAATTTTTTTCATGTATGGTATCAATCGATTCGTTTTGTTGTGAGGATCAAATGTCTATATGCGGCCAATTGCGTTAAAGCAACACAAAAGTCATAAATTAGACTTAAAGTCTGAGATTTGCATTTGTTTCTCGAAACGCTCCTAACAAAATGACGTGCAAAAGTGACGTCACGATCATATAGTCGCCCTGTTTAAAGTACGGAAAAAATATTTTCACAGTGAAGTGTTGCGTTTATGTATATGGTTACCATACAATTTATTTAATAGTAAAATGTTAAAAATCGAACGGTATCATTGTTTTTTTATTTTATTTCGTACTTTAAAAATTTTGAAATTTTGAAGCATGATATCATTGAACCATTTCAATAGATTTTTTTTAATTTTTACTGTTTGGATATATTGGTAATTCTGCATTCTATCAACTAAATTCAACATGTGTCATCATCCCTATTGTATTTTTTTTGTTTTTACCTAATACTTTACTTGTACATTTTTTTAATTAGAAAACATTATTATTTGATACAAAAGTTTCAAACAATAAAACAATTCTGAGCATTAGTGCTTCCATTCTTCAACAGTAATTCCAACGAACCCTAAATGCCTAGGCTTCTAGCTCTGGTCTAGTCTAGCCTTAAAAGCCTCTAAAAGCGCTGTCAATCTAAAATTAACGGCTTCCCTGAATGGGCATTCAGATTCAAAAAATATCATCGTGATTTGATATCTCAGCATAAATTAGTTACATCTTTTGTATTTTTTTTTAATTACCCTATACAGTGTGTAAATTTTATACGGGCGTATATTGTAATGGCGATTAGTATTGGACCTAGGGAACCTATTTACATTTATTTCTTTATGAAAATAAGAATTTTTTTTTTCATACATAATAATTTAGCCCGCAATGAATTGCATCCATGACAATTAAATTACCGATGCGTCATGTCAGTTATGTCAGTTTTAAATCAGTTGTATAGCGTACATTGGTGCCCGGTAGGACTTAAAAAAATCGTTACGCATAATTAATAACACTATTTAACAAAATGATTATACTATATGAGTCCTATTGCTGGATACTATTGGTGGATAAAGTATACGCCCGTGTAAAATGTATAGGCTGTATAGGTGGTAAATATATGGAAAACGTACCTAGTCTGTAATTTGTGGCTTTATTAGTGCCCTTACCTGGGTTAGTAGAGATATTTTGATCCTTGTAAGCAACAGGATCTATTGCCACCAATTTTTTTTTTTTTTTAATTTCCATTTTTTTGTTGACTTTTTTTAAAGAAATTCGTGAATGTCAATCGTCGATCGTATATACAAAGTTAGGGAAGGACTCCTAATACGACTTTTGCGTAGCATTATGGAATCTGATAGATCTCACTGACCCATTCCGAAAATCCAACCTGTATTCAACATTTTTGTTTTAACACAATGAAAAAAAAAACAAACGATCATTATGAAAAATAAATTTATCACATAATAAGGCATTTTAATTAAATTAATTTATACATAAATATTATTGCAGGTAACTGTACTATACGGAATGTCAAAAAAGGCGTCCAAAAGGCGAAACTCAAAAAAGCCGCTAACGAGAATATTCATGGCGATGAATATTCCGCCTCTATTATCTTATTTAGGGGGCCGATTCCGTTATCAAGTGATAAAATGTCGAGCGGTATAGAAAATCACAAAATATAAATTTGATTTTGTTTTATAGATAGATAGATAGATATAAATTTATTTGATAAACCACACACTAGAGAACATAAAAACTGAGGTTGAAAAATGCATGTATACCTAAAAGTAAACACCAGTCGAGTATAGGTACTACAGAAGTTCACATTGTGTTCAGCAATGTGCGCGATAAAGAAAAGGCTCAGACTCAGCATAATGTTGCGAAATTGCAAGTTTACCCCACAATTTGCAACGCTGTTATTCTGTCCTGGCCTTTAGGTAGTCTAACGCAATTAATAAAAAAGAAAATTAACGTAAGATATCTTGCATAAAAAGCAAACAAAACGGAAAATTATAATTTTAATATCACTTGTACTACATTAATGTGCAATTATATCTTACCCAAAACAAGCTTTCAAAAATATCTGACACAATCTTATTTGAAGAGCTGTAAGAGCATGTCACATATTTTGCGGCCTTTTTTGTGCAAGATTTGACGTGATTGCACATCTCGCTTTACGTAAACTTCGACATTGGCTAATGGATAAATGTTTTTATAATTTAAAAGAATTTTTTGACTAATTGAGTAATTGTAATGTTGCATTGTATTGTTTTTATTTTTCATTTTACGACATACTATATTGTATTGTATTATTTTGCATGCTCTAGTAGATTTAAGTTTTTAGTTTTAAGAATACATTTTGCATGCCGTAACGCGGCTAAATGTGTGATATTTTTTTAACCATAAAACTTTTACCTAATGTTACGATATATAAAGAACTAAACTAGCAAATAAAGAACTTACTTACTTATATTGGCGCGAGTGGTATATCAAAAAGAAGTCAATTTGTTGCCTTCGAACGCCGCTCACCTAAGAAGCACTCCGCTGGTGTGGCCCTTTCTATAAATATAGTACCTTTAGTGAGCTTTGTATACGACGTCATACAATGATGATTTATGACTATGATTTATTCTCAAGGATGGATTTTAAAAAATACTAAAGAAAACAAGTCACAAATATCTGAACAACGTCTCTATTGTCAAGGCGATAAAGTGCATGTGCTGCGCTACCAACTAGGCAAGGAGGCCGGTAAATCGGGACGAATTAAATGAAACTAACAAACTTTAATGTGCGATAGATGACGACGACGGTGGGGGACCCCCGTAAATTGTCCGTCTTTAACCATCAACAGTCAACACAGTGAATCCTCCTTTATATTAAAGCGTAAGCAACGCGCATGTGACACCTCTGCAATTGCAGGCGTCCATGGGCCACGGTAGCTTCATATCATCAGCCGGGCCTGCTTGTTTGCCACCGTCGTGGTATAAAAATTGTCTATTGATGATAAAATTTATAAAACTCCGTAGTCTGCCTCGAACTGAGAACTCGCGATTTACTTGCAAACGAGATGACCAATATAACAAGACCCTTCTGAAGATTTTTTTTCGCCTTCTAGCTCCACAATCACTTGATCGATCCTGCTCATATACGAACACTCAAATTATAAGTAGGTATCTCTACTTCCTACAACCCCAACAAATTTCATGAAGATCAGAAAAGCGTTACTAAAGGTACCGCGGAACAAACTCTCAAAATCAAAAAGCCCTCGAAATGCCGAGACATCCCAGTAGCCTGAAGTTGTTTGTAAGAACTCACTTCGCTTACGCTCCGCTCGTTCGACTTATCTACCGCTACCAGAATAGCCCGCTCTCCCCTAATGTCAACTTTGTCTTAATTTCTATGTAAAACATCCTGCTGATAACAATGCCAACTTTTTACGCGATTTTGCATACAAATGGAGAAATTAGAAAAAAAAGAGCTTTTAACGCTAAGGAGCTTTAGTTAAAAGTTTGCTTTATTCAAAAAGTTAAGAGAAAAAAAAACTCGACGCATTACAAGTAGATATACACGGTTTTGCCTTTTGGTGATCCCGCTAATGAAATAACGTTATAAGTTATAAAGTGCTCAATGAGGACCGAATGTGTTGACGATGAGGGACCCTCTTGTTCCTTTAGCCGTCAACACAGTGAATCCTTCCTGTAAAGGGCCCCAACGCGCATGTAATACCTCTGCGAGTTGCAGGCGTCCATAGGCTACGGTAGCTGCTTACCACCAGGCAGGCCGTATGCTTGTTTGCCACCGCCGTGGTATGGTCCTTGAATCAGGCCAAACCGCTTAATCTCATCATACATGCATAAATAATGTACAAAACACGAGCAAAAGGATACTAGTTATTTTAAAGACAGACAGACAGACATACTAACGGATGTCCATTGTCGAGTAACGAAGTCTGACTAATGTGCTCGCTATTTATAATATTCAGTTAGATTTAACGGACATACGGACGGATAGATTGATGAATGCTTATTCGCGACTTAAGAGTAACCTAATTTATTTTCAACCGACTTCAAGATTTCGAAGGAATTCGTCGGGATCTTTGTTTTTGCTATATTTTTTTTATAATGTTCACCGATTATTCGAAGACGACTGGACCGATTTGGAAAATTCTTTTTTTGTTTGAAAGAGTATACTTCACAGTTACTCCCAATATAACCAAGTCAGGATCTGATGATGGGATCCTGGAGAAATAGCAGGAACTCTTCAACTATTATAGGCACACCTATAGTGATTTTTGTATTTTTTTAGAAAGGTGGAGGCTAAGTGAAGTCGGTTCTTTTTTGTTTAAAATTATTATAAATATGTAGGTACTCAAGTCTTCGCAGGATTTATTGTCGTCTTTTACCATGTTGTCAGTGGACCCTGCCTACGAAGCAGGAGGTCCTGGGTTCGAATCCTGGTCAGGGCATTTATTTGTGTGTTTATCACAGATATTTGTACCTGAGATTTGGATGTTTTTGTATTTATTTAAGTATTTATCCATATTTATCTACTATATATATCGTCGTCTTGTACCCATAAAACAAGCCTTATTGAGCTTACTGTGGCCCTAGGTCGATTTGTGTAATGTTGTCCTATAATATTTATTATTAATTTTTTATTTACTACACTACTAACTGTTTTCTATAGCCGTGTGTATCCCCAGTGAGTGTGGTAGAACAAAGACGGTACGACGACCCTAATTTATCAAGAACTTGGCCGTCTAACTACATGCGTATTTTCTTTGCCACTCTGCTAATTGTTCTCTGTAGTTGTGTGTATCGCTAGTGCGTCATATAACGTGGAACAAAGACTTTGGCACGTCAACCCCCATTTATCAAGAACTTGGCGCTTTAACTACGCGTGTATTTTCGCATCTCTCATCATAGCGACACATTTAACAATTACGTGTGATATTTGGATGAAAGCGCTGGTGCCGGATTCTAATTTTAAAATACATTAACAAAACAATAAGAACACAACCTATCTCAAACATAACTCCAACACACAACAAACAATCAACCAATATTGGAGTTGTATTGGAGTTGCGTTGAAATATTTCTCAAGCAAATTCTGATTCGGATGTTTATGCCGTAGCTGTAGCTTTCGTTGTTTATTTTTATACCACGACGGTGGCAAACAAGCATACGGCCCGCCTGATGGTAAGCAGCTACCGTAACCTATGGACGCCTGCAACTCCAGAGGAGTCACATGCGCGTTGCCGACCCTTTACAAAAAGGAGGATTCACTGTGTTGACGGCTAAAGGAACAAGAGGGTCCCTCATCGTCAACACACGGGGTCCTCTTTGAGCTCTTTGGCAACCTTAGTCATCAGCAGGAACACAACGCTATGAGTAGGGTCTAGTGCTATTTGGCTGTGGTTTTCTGTAAGGTGGAGGTACTACCCCAGTCGGACTCGGCTCCAGATTTGAGCGAGATGACATTCGCTGAACGTTCCCTACAACACTTAGCGAGATGCCATTCGCAGTGCCCATACCTCTCTTTTTGGCGTAGTTTAAGGACATACCCAAGTCCGGACGTCCGCACTAAGTTTTTCGGAACTTATGAACGGAATATCATTTGATATTTACCAGTCGCTTTTCGGTGAAGGGAAACATCGTAAGGAAACCGGATCTAATCCCGATAAGGCTAGTTTTCCCCGCTGGGTTGGAAGGTCAGATGGCAGTAGCTTTCGTAAAATCTAGTGCTTACGCCAATTCATGGGATTAGGTTGTCAAGCGGACCCCAATCCGGGACAAACGCTAATAGGAAGAAGAAGAATTAGTTATAAAGTTGAAATAGATGTCAAAAAGTGATTGCTTATGTCAGTATGATAATTTAAATATAATATAATATATTAATTAGGTTGTTAGAATACTTTTGATCTAAAAAATAATATTACATATAAAATACATTAAATACAGTCTAGGACTAAACCTAAAAGCATTCATTGCTACCGTTCTTTGTTGTTTCCGGTGCAAAAGGGCCCATAACGCTCGCGGCATTAGCGCGCTGGATAATATTAAATATATTGAAATATATTAAAAGAAATTTTAAAAAATCATTTAATTGTTTTTCCATACAATCTTAGATAACTTTTCTAATTAACTATAACCAGTCTTACATTAATAAACTAATTAATGTCAACAATTAATTACTTCACACAATAACACTCAAACCCTCTAAACTACGCAAGGGTTGAAATCAAGATCAAGTCTTGTAATTACGCTCCCCCTACACCCCCTAGGCTATTCTCACCCCTTACCCAACCCTTGGCTAAAACCAGTGTAAGTTAGAACCTTTATATCACAGATAGTAATATTTTAACAAATGATTTTTAATACGAATAATATAAATAATAGTATGAAGACTAACATTAATAAATGAAAAAGTACTTGATACTTGTAATAGATAATTTCGAGCTAAAAAGGGCTGGTAACCGATTTTCGCAAAAAAATCTCGATATAACCCAATATATTTAATTATTTTATGGTTTTACTTAGAACTCTATATTGTATTTAGGTACTGACTTCATATTATAAGATTTTTCGATTTTAATTTTGGTTCTTATGTCTTTTTTTATGAAGATACTTACAAAAATACTTTTTAAAAAAACATTTAGTTATCTATTAGGTATCCATTAAATTTATTATTGAAATGAAATGTGCCTACATGTTTACAATATAATACAATATTTTTTACTGTTCACCAATAAATGATACAAAAAAGGAGAAATACTTTAGATAATAATTAGATTGCACAAAGGCGCTCTCTTCCAGACAACTTTTGGGTAAGGTAAGATGTGAACCTAAACGTGTATATACAACGTAAACACCCTGTTTCTGATAGGTACTATTTGTTATGTTACATTTGTACGAGGGAAAACCAACAGGACGCCGCCCGGTCGGTCGGCCTAGGCATCGATGGGCGGATGTGGTGGATGCGGATCTGTGCGACCTCCAAGCTGGCGACTGGCGAAAAACTGCACAGGACCGGGATCAGTGGCGAGCAGTCGTGTTGGAGGCCAAGACCCACTTTGGGTCACTGCGCCTGAGGAGTAAGTATTTGTACATGCAATCTCAAACTCAAACTCAAAAATATTTTATTTAAAATAGATTCTTACAGAATACTTTTGGATGCATATCTGTATGATGACCCATTTGCTTCCCAGTCGCTCTTTCCAATCAGCAGAGACAAGAAATACGATTCTATTTTCTAAATGTGCGATAGGCGCGCATAGGTTAATGTAATACCTGTATTCTAGATTCCAGTATAGATGGTTCTTCAAAAAAGGAGTGAATAGGTACCTAAAGGGTAGGCAACGCGCATGTGACTCCTCTGGAGTTGCTGGCGTCCATAGGCTACGGTAACTGCTTACCATCACGCGGGCCGTATGCTTGTTTGCCACCGTCGTGGTTTAAAAAAAATTGACAATCCCGGGATAACGGTATTGAGCCATACAAAAAATACCGGTGGTAGACCGGTATACCGACGGTACTACCAGTATTTCCTACTCACAGTTCTCGCTATTATTGGTTAGCAAGGAGTGCTAGGAATGTAAGGTCTGATTCAATCGGCCGGCAAACGCGCTGTTATTTTTAATTAAGGTTAATTTCAGGACGGGAGATTTCTTAGAAGGAAATTAGGTTGTTGTTGCTAGATTGGACATGTTTAAATATACAAGAGTTTTAATTTTAATACATCAACGCCTGTTATATGATATTGAAAGCTGAACGCCTGCAATTTGTATGTTAAATATAAATAGTTGTTTGGGGTGAACTGAAAACCAGCGCTGTAGTTGCTAGTCTACGCCACAGCAAACGCTGTGTACATCCCCTTTGTCACACTGTCTGTTTCTTTTAATTTTGTATAGATTAAGAAAATATCCTATTTTTATTTTATTTTGTTGCTTCTTGTATGGTATGTTGTAAGTGACAATAAACCTTTATTCTATTGTATTCTAAGAATTACATATCTTTTTGGTATTTTGACAATAAAGTCAAGATAATTTTGGTATTAAGGTACAATCTTTGAATGTTCTAGTCTAAATTCTTTGCTCGATTGCGTTTCAGTAACATTACACACCATTAGCGCCATCGAACAAGTCCCGACATGTTCCAGCCCTGCACAAGTTTTTAATTAAATATTAAAATTCATGCTACATCTCACGATAAGACGAGCCCTCGCTACGCCGAGCGAGCGTAGTTGATACTTGTGGGTAGCTGGAGGCCTATTTCTCTCTTCCTTAGTTAACGTGTAATGTATACGAAACTGGCGCTGCACAGCGACCTAGCTTAATTTACGCGTTGACGATGACGGGTGACTTGGGTGAGCTTAATTGTAATGACAAGCATTTTACATTTTACAAACCTGACAAAATTACAACAGCGTTATCTAGTGACCTGTAGATTATCTGAAACTATATCCACAAAACCACATTTCTTTTGAAGAAAAAAAAATTAACCGTTATTGCACTAAATTTTTAGGGTATACATAACAGGCTCAATACCCAGAGTCATTTTATAACAGTCGATGATGGAGCTAAATAGAAATATATAAATTAGTCGCTAAGAGAAAAGTAATTATTCAGGCGTAAAAATCTCCTAGTCAGCATAAAATACAGAAGACAATTATGCCGCAAGTCTTCTATCCTTTTAAGGCAGTGGTTCATAACTGGTGGTCCGCGGACCACTGGTGGTCCCTAGAAGCACCTGAAGTGATCCCCGAAGCTATGAAAAGGAGGGCCCTTTGTTAACTTTCTGTGTCACAGATTCCACTTTTAATTTGTGGTCCCTGACTAAATAAGAATTTCTCGGGTGGTCCATTGGTACTGAAAGGTTAAATAAATAACTAATTTCTTTATTCAGACAACCAATGGTCCACAGTTCTGTTAATCAATTATAAAAAAAACTTATAAACTAGGTTACTTATAGTAAAAATAAAAATCTAGTGTACATAATAAACATCCCCAGAATGAGGGTTTATTATTGTCGACATAGAGTGTCTTTGCAAAAGATTGGTAAGAACCACTGTTTTAAGGACTACTACCAGACAATCTTAGAGCAACTGAGAAATACAAGTATCAAGACTCCAAAGTCACTGTATAAAACGGAAGACAATTGTGCAGTGAGCCAACTTGTCTTCACGCCTCAGAAGCAAGGGGGGTGAATTCTTACGACAAAAATACAGATGACTCCTGCATCTCAATTTTACAAATAAATTATGACAGACACATTTGAACTTATAAAGTTTCAATTTGATTTGAGTAGGTATTGCTTAGAGAATTCAACCCGGAGTAGCCATGTCTGTCATTTTCTATACAAAAAGTCTGCCGATTTTTGCGGGGGAGGGGAACGTCAAATGTATATCAATGTACGTCAGATAAACGTCAGATACATGCGTATGACCACTGGTCACATGTTTTCGCCAGAGTGAGTGAGTATTGTAACTAAGTAAGTAAGTTCTTTATTTGCGTTAAATGTGGTAATAATAGGTCAAAGTTTTATGGTTTTAAAAATAACATTTAGCCGTGTTACGGCATGCAAAATGTATTCCTTAAACTAAAACTTAAATCTACTAGAGCATGCAATATTACACCTTTATAACAGTACTTATAGAGGTGAAGGTTGCAGGTGTCCGGTTCGATTTTAAGCTCATTGACTCACTCATAGACCTTTGGCGTCGATATTTTAGATTTTCACTTACTGTTAAATAATATTTTTCGAACGACCTTTTAACCTCATAAGAGCGCTTATACACTTAGGCGTTTTAGTCGCGCGACTGTAGCGCTGCACAGTGAATCCCTTCACATTACTAGTGCAGTCATTGAAGCGAAAAATACGGTCTTACCTCCGAATTTTTTTACTGTGAACCGATTTGCATGAAATTTTGGAATTAGGCTCATCTTACCCTTAACTTCAAAAGTGAAAATGATCTGAACTCCGCCTATTATTTTTAAGGGGTGTAAACAACCCCTTAATGGAAAAATTGACATTGAGCCATTTTATCGCAAGAAAACATGTCTAATAGTAAGTGGTGAAATTGTAAAGTATTTTCTAACATAATTACCTCATATTAAAATCATTTTCAACCCCTTGAAAATCTTACAACCCTTGCAAACAACCCCTAAATTGAAAAAATCACAAAAAAATACTTTGGTATGACATAAAAAGATGTAAGTATAGAGTAAGTAATATTTTATATTCTCTATAATAATTATCAAATTTTTAACCCCCTTTTAACCCTTGAAAACTACCCCTTGATAAAAAAATTTTTTTTTTTTTTTATAAAATGAAAAGGATTTAAATATTATTCCACACTCTCGAAAATGATTATCATATTCTTAAGCTTTTCTACCCTTAAAACTACCCCTAAATTAAAACAGTAAATATATATGATTACATATTTAAAAATATTATAGTCTATGGTTCGTTCTAGATTGATGAAATATGAAAGTCTTCTACGATTCCGAATCGATCCATGACACTGAATAAAGTGTTATCCTTCTTCGCTTAGCCCAAAGCTGTAACCTGCCGGTAGCGCAGGCGGTGATGCGGACGCTGGGCCGCATGCGGTAGCGTCCCTAAAGGCCTAACACCTCCGGAGGTTGACATCGGAACAACGAGCGGCATACGCGGGTTTCGTATTCCCTCTTAGGAGGTGTTTAGTTATGGTCTTTATAGACCACGTCGCGTCAAACTGATGGAAGCTGCACGACGGTGGCTCGCTGTTCCTGCGAGCAGGCTGTCGGCCACGCTGGCGCTCGACGTGCCGGTTGTCCAGCACGAGAGTTCAACGGGTACGCCGTGGGCCTGCGACAGCTGTAGGCCTGCCGTAGTATAACCAGGTACCGAACCGTTAGCTAGCGCGGGATTCCGCAGCCGAGAATATACTGACCAATTGTAAGCACAAACCCTGTTTGTTATTAATTAGGGAGTTAAGATATAAAAGAAGTGTAGTGGAGGGGTATTTACTGCAAATGCTGAATATAAGTGTGGGATGTTTAATAAATCTTGTCGCACAACCTGGGATTTTCATTTTACAAAACCAAGAATCATTTCAATATATACACATTACAATAGTTGTGGGTCTCTATTATACTGCGTACTTTCACATTGCTCCAAATATTCACACTCCGCAATTTTCAGTTACTAAGTAGAAAAAAATATGATAAGTTTTTACCAGGAGTGCGATTTTTGAATCTCACCAAGTGACTAATTCTCACCGATGTGAGTGATTTCCGATAGTAAATCACTCACATCGGTGAGATTTAGTCACTTGGTGAGATTCAAAAATCGCACTCCAGGTTTGTTTAGGACCATAACTCCTTCAATTTTCATGCTATCACAATTTATAAAAAACCATTGTAAAGGTAATTAAGAGAGCTACAACATCCTTTATTGCAATATATAGTAAAAAACCTTTTTCTAAAACGGTGAAGGGTTAAAGGGCTTAAGAGAGGCTGTGATTGCGCTGCCACGCGCTCTTTAAACAATCATATCTCCGTCAATTTTTGTTTGACAGAAAAAACAAAAAAACCAAATTGTTTGTCAGAAAAATACCTAAATTTTTAATCCATACACTTTTATACGTATCTGTCGTCATTTTTGAGATATTATGAAAAAAAAGTGGGTTTTTAAAAAATTTGAAATTTTGATTTTTTTTAAATCGTGACTTTTTTGAAAAATATATGTCCTGAAGCAGCCAAACTGATATTATCTATCAAACTCTTCATAATAAAGTTAATTCTAGGCGGAATACGATTAATTTTAATTTTGGTGGAAATGGCACTTATGAAACCCATTGATTTAAAAGAAAAAACATTAGATGCTCCCCTTATTTGCAATACAGCTCACTTATTTTACGTGCAAAAGACTTTTAATAGTGCTCATTTTAAAGCTTATTTCAAGCACTACAAAACCCTATTGTATTAAAATGCATGAAATGCATCTGCTCGCCGCTAGATGGCATTGACCACATCGATTAAATTTCAGACAAAATAAAAAACGGCTTTGATCTTTAATATCTAGCTTAATATTGCACTTAGAATACTTTATAAAAAACCAAATTGTTCATTGTTTTACCTGCTACAATTTTGTTTTTTATAAAATTTTCGATAAAACGTATATTTTTGGAGATATTTGCAAGAAACCGATGAAAAACGTGAAAAAATTGCGAATTTTCAATTGCCAATAACTTGAAAAGTATTGGATTTTTTGAAAAACTTTATAGATGATTTTTTGCTTAAAATTAGACCTTCTATCGATATCCGAGGTTATTTTGAAAAAAAAGAAATTCACCCCCGAGAAGGGGTGGCAACCACCCCCAGGGTGGTTGCGGAGTTCAAATCATTTTCACTTTTGAAGTTAAGGGTAAGATGAACCTAATTCCAAAATTGTATGCAATTCGGTTCACAGTAAAAAAATTCGGAGCAATAATGCTTCAATGACTGCACTATACAGCGGCTAACGCGCGACTAAGTCGCGACGCCGTCGCTAGCGACAGCTGCGCTTCACAATCGTGCTACAGACGCGCTACAGTCGCGCTACAGACACGCATTCTTTTTCTTGATTTTGTTGCTAAAATCATCACATCTTGAATCCCACAATACAGGCCGAGATTCGATTTCAGCTATAAATGTTTCGGTATCAAACATGACGTAAATACACAATACGCATGCATTCGCAACACTGATCTAACGCCAACTGATCACTCGCAACTACACGGCGTATCTGCCGCCGCTAGCTCGGAGCGCTGCAGTCGCGCTACTTACGGGCGACCGTCGCGTGACTGTCGCACTACAGCTGCGCTACTTACGCGCGACCGTCTCGTGACTGTCGCGCTACAGCTGCGCTACTTAAATATGTATGGATACGAGTCGTGCTACTGCTGCGCGACTTAGAAGCGCTACAGTCGCGCGACTAAAACGCCTAAGTGTGAAAGCGCTCTAATAATGGGGTCGTGTTTACTTATTTTTGTCCAAAATCTCGCAACGATATATTAACCTTGAACCTTATTCGGAGATTAATAAATTTTACATTTAAAGATAAAGATAAAACATATTTATCCTTCAATTTAGGCACATTATAATGCACTTATGAACGTCAGAGGAAAAAAACTACCACCAGTTCTAACCCTAACACCTCTGACCCGAGAAGTATTTTGACCGACAAGAAACTCGGCGAGGCTGATTTTTTTTAAACGGTAATTATTTATTAGTGTATATCTTTATTTCCAACAAATATGGCTCATAAAAAGCTTTGAAACAAAAAAATCTATTAAAATCAAAATAAAAATATATTACTAATAATTATTTAAATATATAAAGAGGACCCAGTGTGTTGACGATGAGGGACCTTCTTGTTCCTTTAGCCGTCAACACAGTGAATCCTCCTTTTTGTACAGGGTCGGCAACGCGCATGTGACTCCTTTGGAGATGCAGGCGTCCATAGGTTACGGTAGCTGCTTACCATCAGGCGGGCCGTATGCTTGTTTGCCACCGTCGTAGTATAAAAAAAAAATTCTCTTAATGGAAACATGTCAAGAAAATAAAAATAAATAAGCAGCGTTACAATACATAATACACTAGCTTTCCGCCCGCGACTTCGTCCGCGTATAATACGGTTCCTCATACAGTGTTTCATATCCAATTGAATCTTCTTAATCTATTTATACTTATAGCTATTTTGGCAAAAAAACGGGTAACTTAGACATAGTTTCAGTTACAAATAAGTGTCAATATGCAAGTAATGACGTAAATGTACCCTATTATTTGCGTTACTTCTTTGTGTAGGGTCAGGGAGGGTACAGTCGCTCGGTGGGAACAGTGGCTCGAATGTGCTGTGCGAGAAACGGAAAGAGCTTTATGTCTGTCCTCTACATCAATCGGAACCGTTCCGTACCCGACCATGTACGAACTAGTTAGTGTGGCGCTCCGGCGCCATGCGAATGTGTTATGGTGCGGTTTTGTGTTTAATGCTATCAAAATTACATTTCCAGATAAGTTTCACTCCTCTTTTTTCTTAACTCGTACGAGATTTTCAATTATTTATGTTATTATCGAAGAGTGTGTCTAATCTACTTAGTATTGGCTGATAATTAAAGGCCCTAGGTGTTTGTATGTGTTTTTAATTTGAACTAAAATGCAAAATGACGCCAAGGTCCACAGTCGTTCGTTTTGGAAAAGTACACGGTGGCTCGCGAACCACTGTGCACCTTACAGAGTTAGGCTAAAATTTACTTGAATACGAATAAGAATAAAAATTCTGTGATTATTAAAAATAATTCTTGCACTCTTTTTTTTTAAATAAAATGAAAGTGAATAAATCATGCGACATTTAGGTAGGTACCTATTTTAAATCAATAATGAAATCAGGAACGATTATTCCGGGGGTTGTGCTTACTAATTCTAATTACCGTTTTATTCAACAAAAATGTTATTTGTTATATAATTTAGGTTCGATTCCTACGTACCTAGCCATTGTGTACTGTTAGAACCACTGTGTACAGTACACACTGACTCGAGCCACTGTGTACTGTTAGAACCACTGTGTACTAGCGGGACCTAGTCACTGTGTACAGCAACCGGTACACCGTGGCTCGATTCCCAATTTCTAAAAAAGAATGGATATATCTTTTTTGGTGAAAGTAACAGCAAATATATTTGCTACATATGAAATATTAATAATGCACGGTGCTCTGTGCTTGCAACAATTAGTTCAGGAATTTATATTTTTCATGCAACAGCCTGTTGAAAAAATCCTAGCGACTGTTCCCTCCCTGACCCTACTATATAGGGGTGGTTTTATTTGATGATACGATGACCAAACTATTGTCATAGCTCACTCTAGAACATGGAAATGGAACGGAAATAGGAACAATAATTCTAGTAAATTTCAAACCAAAAAAATTGTAAATCTCTATACAAACGTTCAACCCCTTTTTAGCCCCGTTCTAGGTTAAATTTTAAAAACTTTGAAATTGAGTTTATGATTTTTTAATTATTAGTAAACGTACGAAGTTTCAAATCTCTAACTTTAAATTTTAAACCCCACCGATACAAACTTTTAACCCCCATTTTACCCCCTTTGGGGGTTGAATTTTTTACAATCGCTTCTTATTAATGTGGGTGCCAGTTCATTTCGAAAAAAATGTAAACAAATCTACAAACCTGCATTATTTCGCAATCACGCACTTTCAGAACACAATCTTGGTCTTATCACCAACTTAAAACCTTAAACCTTGAGTTCACATACATTTTTAGTTAAAATATCTGATATTTATTAGTATTAAAGTAAAAAGAAATCTACAAACATGTTTTACGATATGTGTCAAAGGCTAGGCGAGATTTTTTACTCATCGAAATCCATATTGTCTATGAAAAAACTTCAATTGGTAATGATGGGACATGAACAGTGTCATTTTGTTATCGATTCAATGTAGACACGGGATCTTTTTAATTTAATAATTTGAAATTATATGTAGGAAAATACTGAAAATGTAGAGTCTTGCAAATGAAAGATGAGAATGAGTTTTTTATGCAACTTTTTATAATATGGCAACATTTATAAGCTGAATTGTCAAACGTCATGTGGCCGCTACATTAATCAACTTGTCGCACGATTAGAGTGAGATGGAGCGATAGTTAGTTAGGACAAACATGTCTTGCCCGCGTCCTGCCTCACTCTAACTATGGCTTCATCTCACTCTGATCGTGCGACCGATCGCCATGTGTGTAGAGACCTTTAAGTTTAGATAAGACATCTTTCATTTGCTAGACTCTCTCGTAACACAAAAAATTTAAATTTTTTGAAATTATATGACTGTTCGAGTAGGGACCGTGCGTGAACTATAGAGGGCAGAACAAAAACTGACTAGAGGCGTCGTGCGGATGAACATGTAAATTATAGACTCATTGTCAAGCTGTCTGTCAACTCATTTCGAAATGGAAAAATAGGGAAAACTACAAATTTATCGGAAAAGCCCTCAATGCAGCAGAAAATTATAAAATCACCTCCTAACTAAAACTTATATCAGAAAGCACAAAGACACAAGATATGCCAAAAACTGAAATTTGTTTGATGTTAATAGTCTTTCACATTGTAGTGAATAAAATATCTTGTCTTTATAAGTAACTTAAGTATCATTATATTAACACACTTAGCAAGTAATAAGGAAATGGATGTAGGTACCCTTCTAGTGTCCATGAGATACTATTTTACTGTGTAAACTGTATTTTTACTATGGCGCAATTAATGATATCATGATAGTGAAAATATTGGTACAGGTAAGCGTATAAAGAAATTGCAACATAATTAAATAAAATAGCATTCTGTTTTTCAAAAGTTGTTTTAATTGAAGAAAACCTTTCAAAGCTTGATGTTGAAGACAATATTCAATGTTCACCTCTGTGTTCTGAGCAGGAACTCTCGAAGATATTTATTCCACCAGTTTTACTCGTTGCATTATATGTATGTTGACATCTTTAAAGACTTTTTACTTCGATATCATTTTCATGTTAGATTTATTTTATCGGATATATTGTAGGAACATATAATGACAACAATTTTCTAAATAACAACAATTTTATTTACTTGAAGTTTCACATGACACAGTCCGACTTTCCGACTAAAATCAACAGATGGCAGACCCTTCAACGGGGCTTAACCATGACGGCCAGAATTAGTAGGTATAGTCTGGCAAACCATTTCTGTCAGTAGAAAACTGAAAACGGTTACCTATTTAAGAAAAAAATGAAAATGCAACTCATTCGTGTGTCATTACACAATACCTGTGTATTGTTCTGTTTTTCTGATTTTTTACTTTATTTCGACTTGGCTTTTATATTTGGACTTTGATAATTGTGATTTGGTTGGACTTTTGCTACTGGATAAACTACGACTTGGCTATTTCATAATTGGACTTAGATAAGCATTGTGATTTTGTTGCTCTTTTGCTACTGAATAAAGCAACTCGGTTTTGCTATTAATGGACCTCATTTCCTCTTCAATCGTTATAAAGGTAACTTCTTTTAGATTTCTTTTGAATTAAACTCAAAAAGTGTATGTGTTTAGTGTGTCTTATTATCTCACTTCAATTTAGATTACAATGACGGAACCAGGACCATCTGGATTAAAGCCACCGAAACAAGCTAAAATTGTCAAAAAAACAACTTACCGATGCTATGAAGAGGATTCTTTTAAATGTCTACAGACATTTAGAAAAAACCTCGCATAGTTACCCATACAAAATGGAGTTGTACAAAACAACTGCAGCGATTATGGAAGTGTCGATAGGTGTTGTTAGCAAAGTTGTAAAAAATAGTGAGAAATGTGAAGATACACCTCAGCCAAAAAAGGTATATTGTCTCTATTTTTACGTTTTTAACCGACTTCAAAAAAGGAGCAGGTTCTCAATTCGACTGTTTTTTGTTTGTATGTATGTTACTCGATATCTCCGAGGATCGTGAATCGATTTTCAATTTTTTTTAATCGAATGGGTATAACCCCGAGATGGTCCCGTTGGCACCAAGTCGGGGTCTGATGATGGGATCCTGAGGAATCGAGGGAACTCCTCAAATCTTGATGGCATACATATGGTGCTTTTTGTCTTTTTGTCAACAAATCAAGCATGTTCATTCAAAACCTTGACATTTGATGAGGTGGAACTGCTGATGATGACCAGAACGGAACTCCTCAACAACGCCTAGTACTCGTTTGGCGATTTGTCTCTTTCGCTGTGTTTGTTAAGCAAAATAGAGATTTATCAAGACAATTTTAAATCCATCGTATGGAATCAAATAGTGCATCATCTACAATCTTTCGCCAGTACCCGCCATTGAAGTCGGTTTTTTTAGTTTTTAAACTACTTATAATTATTCTATTCAATGTCTTGTTCCAATTAGTTTGCTGTTCTTCAATATTAACTTTTTTAGGAGAGACCTGCGAATAACTGCAGAATCAAAAAATTTGATGAGTTTACCCTTACGGCTATACGCCGAAAAGTTCATCAATTTTATTTTAATGGTGAATTGGCTACGGTGGCAAAGTTGCATGCATCAATAGAACAGGATGATATGTTGCCATCATTCTCTAAAACTACAATAAGAAGAATTTTAAAAAATTTCAACTTTTTCTATTTGAAAAGATCAAGAAAAAGTGTTTTGCTAGATAGGCCAGATCTTCAAGTTTGGAGGAAGCATTATTTACAAAGGATAGAAGATTATAGGCAGCAAAATAAAAAAATCTACTATTTAGACGAAACGTGGCTAAATGAAGGTGACTGGTATTTAACAAAGTATCTAAAGCCTGACCAGAAATATATGATCATGCGCCATGTTGCGGAATTTTATTGGAACTAATTTCTTACACTGGCAATAATTTGATATGCATGAGTGAGTGCAAGTGATAGGCTGTCACCGTTGTCAAGTGTCATTGAGACGGTTTACTTGAATCATAATAAAGTGTTGAATATGAAATAATAAACGACAAAATTATCCATATTCAAGAGCGAAACATTTTATGGTGTATATAATAAACTGCTGTAAATAATACACTCGGGAAATGAAACTATTTCGCTGTGAAACATTTTCAAATTAACATCAGAGCTATATCGAAAGCAGTAAACAAGCTTTCCTTAGAGGACTCTCGACGGGACTCAAAAATCCAAATAAAGGCAAGAGGCTCATCATCACCCACATTGGAAGCGGGGATGGGGAGAGATGGATGCCCATAATTTTGAAAAATGGTAAAACAGCACTTTTTTTCAAAACTGCATTTCTTTTATGCAGAGTTTATTTCATGAATACAAAGTAGTAAAGTTGCAATTTGGAGGCAACTGCGAATTTTAGGCGCGGATTTCAAATATGTGATTTTAAATTGACACTGGGCAGAATTACAATCTTTATTTTTTTAAGCTTGGGCAGGACGTGTGAAGTACATTATGTGATTCAAAAAGGACAATGGGCAGGACGAGGATATACCAAGTTTCATCTAAATTAGTTCAACGTTTAAAAATTCCCCATACAAACCCCCATTTCACCCCCTTAAGTGTTGATTTCGTAATCAGCGACCCGATAAACCATAGAAACAATACCCATGTTGATATTTAAATTTGTCACCACATTTCCCCCTTATGGGTTGAATTCTCAAAAAAGCTGAAACACTTGTTTTCTCATTTATCGTTAGGAATACTCCTGTAAAGTTGCGAATAAAATAGTTGAACTAATCTCGTTTCCCATACAAACTTTGAACCCCATTTCCCCCCTTAGGAGGTAAATTTTTAAAAATAATTTCTAAGTGCATCCTTATGCCTTATAAGGAGCCTACGTACCACATTTGGAATCTCTAGAACCAGCGGTTTGGGCTGTACGTTGATATGTCAGTCAGTTTCTTCTTTCATATATTTAGAAGACGATTGCAATTTGGCACAAATACTTTCAAGAATTTTCATGTCCACAATATTAAATTTCAAAATCGATGCCATTTTCTTAATTAACGTCCCAAAAAATCACAAAAACGACACCCATATGGATATTTAGACATTTCAACCCCATTTCAACAGGGGAGATGGTATTTCACGTCCGCCACGTCGGATTTTAAAATCGTCGTTGTTTTCGTAATCAACGACCCGATAAACCATAGAAACAATACCCATGTTGATTTTCAGAATTTTTGACCACATTTCCCCCTTTTAGGGGTTGAATTCTCAAAAAACCTGCAACACGTATTTACTCATTTATTGTTAGGAATACTTCTGTGAAGTTTCGAATAAAATAGACTAACTAATCTTGTTTCCCCATACAAATTTTGGACCCCCATTTTACCCCCTTAGGGGATGAATTTTGAAAAATCCTTTCTTAGCGCACCCCTAGACCTTATGAGGAACCTACGTGCCAAATTTGGAATCTCTAAAACCAGCGGTTTGGACTGTGCGTTGATAGATCACTATGTCAGTCAGTCACCTTTGAGTTATATATAGGGTGGGGCCTGTAACTAAAGCAAAAAATTAAAACGTAGATTCTAGTCCTCAAACTAGACAACTTTTGTGTAGGAACTTTTTAAAATCATAAAGTTTTTAGATTGGTTTTTGGACCCGGGTATGTCCTTAAACTACGTCCGGACCTGGGTATGTCCTTAAACTACGCCAAAAAGAGAGGTATGGGTACTGCGAATGACATCTCGCTAAGTGTGGTAGGGCACGTTCAGCGAATATCATCGCTCAAATCTGGAGCAGAGCCCGACTGGGGAAGTACCTCCACCTTACAGAAAACCACAGCCAAATAGCACTAGACCCTACTCATAGTGTTGTGTTCCTGCTGGTGAGTAAGGTTGCCAAAGAGCTCAAAGAGGACCCAGTGTGTTGACGTTGAGGGACCTTCTTGTTCCTTTAGTCGTCAACACAGTGAATCCTCCTTTTACTAAAGGGTCGGCAACGCGCATGTGACTACTTTGGAGTTGCAGGCGTCCATAGGTTACGGTAGCTGCTTACCATCAGGCGGGCCGTATGCTTGTTTGCCACCGTCGTGGTATAAAAAAAAAAAAAAAAGATTGTTATTTTTTCAAACAAAGTAAATAGTATTTTCAATGTACTTAAAACTCCGTCTAATTGACATCGCCTGTCAGTCTAGTCACTCTACAGACATAATCAATTTCATAGTACATTGCGTGTTCGAATTAACTTTAAAATGTAATAAAATTCAAACCGCAAGTTTTTTTTCAAAGTCGTCAAACAAACGTTGCGTAGTTTGAGGAGAAGAATGTACATTTTAATTTTTTGCTTTAGTTACAGGCCCCACCGTGTATATATAGATTAGATCTTAAAGATACACAATAATGCGTAGTTCTATAAGAAGACATATCAAAACAGCTTGAGAGACAAACAATGTACCTATTGAAAATAGATGTCATATACTTCAGAAAAAGTAACCAAACCCTCCGGTGTCCGAGGCCAGAGAGACACCGGAGGGTTTGGTCACTTTTTCTGAAGTATATGACATCTATTTTCAGTTTATATATGTATAGTAGTGTAACTACTTAAAAATTGCAAATCAAAAAATATTGAACAAAATAGTTTGATTTGCTTCAAGATTCAATGTACCTATTGTTTAATTTTAAAAAAAAAGAAAAAAAAACCTAATCTGACTGGTTCACAAAACGATTGATATGCTTTCCTACCTGAACTGTGTCCTCTAAATGTTATATGATTATGTAGTAGTTTCTGATATTGAAGAGGTCAAATCAGAAGTGACGTTTCGGTTATTCCAGATCGTCGTTTTCTTGTTATAATTAGTTATCAAGTTCATGTCAAATATATGTCAAAATGAGTTTAAGTATGTCGATACGACTCGTCAAACGTTAGTGACATTTAGAATCACAATTAGTTCAAATGACATTTTGATCATCATACATAATAATTATTAACTCGTTACTTAACTGGCGGTAAGACGTCTGACATTCAATCCGGAGGTCTCGGGTACAAAAACGGGTCCGTAACATTGACTTTTTCGGAAGTTATTGTACGAAATATCATTTGACATTTACCAGTCGCGTATCAGTGAAGGAAAACATCATGAGGAAACCATACCTAATAAGGCCTATAGGTAGTTTAGTCTCTAGGTTAAAAGGTCTGATGTCAGTCGCTTTCGTAAAAACTAGTGCCTACGCTAATCTATTAGACCAGGTGCTGAGCGGACCTCAGGCTCAAATTGAGCCGTAGCAAAAAGGGATAAACAATAGGTAGGGTTGCCAAAGAGCCCAAAGAGAACCCAGTGGCCGTATGCTTGTTTGCCACCGTTGTGGTATTAAGAAAAAAAACCGGCCAAGTGTCACACTCGCGCACTGAGGGTTCCGTACAAACCTGTAGTAAATAGTGGTAGTAACTTTAAAATTATTAAAAAGATTTTTGTTATATGATGTAACTAAAAATTTACGGTTTTCGCAATTTCTCCTTTATCTGTGTTATAAGACGCTGCTTCGTACCAAATTTAAATATTCTGAGTTCACGGGAAGTACCCTGTAGGTTTTGATTCCCTTACGAGTTTCGAAAATATGCGGAAATTTGCAGCATAAACGGCTGTATCTTTTGATTGCGCTGGGTTAGAAGTTCTTAACTAATCATGAATCATGAATGCATTACAATATTATAATATTACGTAAATGAACATATACAATATACGTCAAAAGTAAAATAATTACTAAAATGAATACTATGTACTAGTGAGCTATTCTATAATAATAATTCGCAATTAATAGTAATAAGGATAAAAAATAAAATAAAAATATTATGTTAATACTAAAGTCCACATGTCAATCTGGGAGCACGGCAGTAAGACGGCAGTCGATGGAGCTGCTTGTTTATCTCTAAAAAGTAATGAAATCTAGACAAAGTCTAAGGTTCCTCACTGCGATTTCTTTATTATTATAGTTAATGTTGTGTGACTTGGCCGTTGAAGGGTACACAAGGGTACAAAACCAGGTGCTCCAGCAGACACCAGATTCAATAACCAGTTATTGAATCAACGTTTCCCAAGTGGCAATTTTCCATCGTCAATGGGTAGCGGTTCTGGCGACAGATTGGTGCAATGGTGTCATGGAGCACCTGGTTTTATACCCTTGTGTACCCTTCAACGGCCAAGTCACACAACATTAACTATAATAATAAAGAAATCGCAGTAAGGAACCTTAGACTTGGCACGACTTTGTCTAGATTTCATTACTTTTTAGAGATAAACAAGCAGTTCCATCGAGACTTGGCTAGTTTTTTACAGAATGTTTTTGGTGGGATTTTATTTTACTTATTTAAACTTCATTGCACAACAAGAGATAATGCACAAAAGGCGGACTTAATGCCAAATGGCATTCTCTACCTGTCAATTCTAATTACAATAGCCACACAATATATGAAAATGTCCATGCAAGATGTTTCGGTTTTAGTGCTCTTGAATTTACCTATAACATAACAAAGGTCAAGGCTCTCGTGGGATGAAGCAGATAGCTGTACTAGCTGTAGATATGCAGACTTGCATTTAGTTATGTAAACATTAGTACAAATTAACTTGGTTTCAAATAAGTTTGTGTAATGGGTAAGTAGGTATAACACAAAATTGTTATTCGCCAACAAACTGTCCTCAGTTTGGCGAAAAAAAATATGTATACCTACCATTTAAGTTTTATCTTGAAATAAATAATTAATTAAAATTAAATTAATTTGATGTCACATAATAATAATAATAATAAATTGACACGACTGCGCAACGCCTATCGGATCAGGTGCGCGTCATTCAGCGGCTAAAGCGGTTGAATGACGCGACACTTGATCGGCTTCGCCTGGAGGCTCTCTCTGTTCGCGCGGCCACCACCTCGGCGCGGGATCCGCCCGCCACGTCGCCGGATCCGATACCCGCACCCGACCTGGCATCGGGGGCGCCGCGGGTTGATCTCAATGCCGATGAGGAGGAGATCGCGAATCAGAGTGTGAGTACTACAGCCAATGAGCAACTGAGGAGGACTTTGGAAGAGGCAATTACGCAGTATCGCTCCACAAATACCCCTAGGCCACGATTACCACGCTTGCCTATGAATAGACGCAATCTAGCGTTAATGGGAGCCCTGAATGATTTGCTAGATCCACTCCTGCGGACTAGTAAAGACTTAGATGATACGCACTCGATCATGTACTGCGGAGCCATCGCGGCGTGCCGTGTTGCTCGAGTCAAGTTTCCGGACGCTGAACGTGCACCTAGGACCACCGGGGGTGTCCCCGCATGGCAAGTACGGATCGAGCGTCGTATTAACTCATTTAGGACTCTCATTGCAAAGCTGATCTGCTTCAGGGGGGGCAATAACCGCCCCCGAGTAATGCGCTTTGTGCACCAGGCGTTCGCGGGGACGAATATCGAGCCCCGCGACTACATGGCCAATGTCATAGAGCGCATCGACTTTCTGAAGCAGAAAGTTTATGCATGGGCAAGCCGTATTCGCCGCTACAGAGAGCGTGTGGACCGATTCAAGCAGAATCGTCTTTTCCAAAGTGACCAAAGGAAGGTATACCGAAGGTGGGAGGAAACCGACCCCCGTGTGTCCGACGTGCGACTGCCGGATGCTACTGCCATGACTGATTTCTGGCGTAGCATCTGGTCGGCGCCGGTTGAACACACGGAGGGCGAGTGGATGAGTGTTGTCGAACGTGAGTGCGAGTCCATCGAACCTATGGGGGCTATCACCATCAGCCCCGATGACGTAAGTTGTGCAATCCGTACGGCCCAGAACTGGAAAAGTCCCGGCCCGGATGGATTGCACAACTTCTGGCTAAAATGGTTTCGATGCTCGCACTCGCGTCTGGCAACGCAATTTCAACAAGCCATCGAACTTGGCTCCCTCCCGCCTTCCTTAACAACTGGTGTAACCTTTCTGCTCTATAAGTCCGGTAGTACCACGGAAGCGAAAAACTACCGACCGATCACGTGCTTGCCTACACTTTACAAGCTCCTTACATCCATTTTGAGAGCAAAAATAAACGCGCACATGGTCGCAAATAACATTTTGGCCTCGGCTCAAAATGGATGTAGGGTGGGGTCCCGTGGTACTAAAGAGCTCCTCCTCATAGACATGACCATTTGCCAACGAGTCCGGCGGAATGGGGGGACCCTCTCGGACGCTTGGATTGACTACAAGAAGGCCTATGATTCGGTGCCTCATTCATGGCTGGAGAGGATCTTAGAGCTGTATAAAATTGATACAGCTTTAAGATCCTTCCTTGGCGCGTGTATGAGGCGGTGGACCACAGTCCTTCGTCAACCAGGAGGCGAGGATGACCCCCCTGGTCCGCAGGACTTTATAAGGATCGAGCGAGGAATATTTCAGGGCGACAGTCTGAGTCCCCTGTGGTTCTGCCTAGCTCTAAATCCGCTCAGCAATCTGCTAAAGGATTCGGGGCTAGGTTGCCGGCTTCGGAGAGAGGGTGAAGTCATATCTCACCTTCTGTACATGGACGATCTTAAATTGTTTGCACCAAATAACCGAGATCTGTTGGAACTACTGAACACCACTGAAGTGTTCAGTAGTTCCATCAAGATGGAATTTGGTGTTGATAAATGTGCGGTTATGCATGTACAGCGGGGGAAAGTAGTAAATTCAACAAATCTACAGCTTTCTGAGACAATGACGTTTAGATCTATCTCTGAATCAGAAACCTACAAATACCTTGGTATGTCACAGTCTTTGGGTGTTGAGGATGTGGGTATTAAACGGGCGTTGAAGGAGCGCTTCTTTAGTCGGCTGACAAAAGTACTTAATAGTCTTTTGTCAGGTGGCAACAAGGTGCGCGCCTTCAATGCCTGGGTAATGCCCCTACTCACATACTCCTTTGGCATACTAAGGTGGACACAGACCGAGCTGGATGCCCTGGATCGGAGAGTCCGTCTATTGCTCACCACACACCGTATGCTTCACCCACGCTCGTCTGTTATGAGATTGTACATCCCACGGAAGTGTGGAGGTCGCGGCTTTTTAAACGCCAAAAATCTCCACAACCGTGAGGTGTACGATCTCAGGAATTATTTCCTTAACAACGAGTGTGGGATGCATCGTGATGTGGTGGCAGTAGATAAGGGTCTCACGCCACTCTCCTTGGCAAACAAGAACTGGCGCAAACCTGTGGTGCTAAGCACCGAGGATCGCAGGGCGGTATGGAAGAGCAAGGAGCTACACGGGCGGTTCTACAGGGCCCTCACGGGACCCGACGTAGACCTACTCGCGTCGGTGAACTGGTTACGATTCGGGGACCTCTTCGGAGAAACCGAAGGTTTTGCCTGTGCAATTGCGGACGAAGTTATCATGACGAATAACTACCGGAGGTATATCCTGAAGGACGGTACGGTCGACATTTGTCGGGCATGCCGCCGTCCCGGAGAGTCACTCAGGCATATCATCTCCGGTTGCTCTCATCTTGCTAACGGCGAGTACTTGCACAGACATAACCTCGTAGCCAGGATTATACACCAGCAGCTTTCTCTCCTATACGGTCTTGTGGACCACGAAGTGCCGTACTACAAGTACACACCTGCGCCAGTTCTCGAAAATGGTCGTGCCACGCTCTATTGGGATCGATCTATTATCACGGACAGGACTATAGTAGCCAATAAGCCTGATATCGTGGTAATAGATCGATCGCAACGCCGGGCCATGCTCGTCGACATCACCGTCCCATGTGACGACAACCTCGTGAAGGCCGAGAAGGACAAGTCCAGCAAGTACCTAGACTTGGCTCACGAGGTAACCGCCATGTGGGAGGTTGATTCGGCGATCATTGTGCCGATAGTTGTCTCTGCGAACGGTCTCGTAGCGAAGAGTCTCGACCAACATCTTGAGAGACTTTCGCTACGAGGTTGTGGTTGGATCAGGGGTCAGATTCAGAAGGCGGTAATCTTGGACACGGCGCGCATAGTCCGAAGGTTCCTCACTCTGCGGCCCTAACCACCGGCAGCCTGGGCCCTGCTCCGTTGCCGGCGGCACCCTAGTTTAGGTTTTTTATAATGCTTTTATTGTTTTCATATGTTTTAGATGTATTTTTATATTTTACTTTTATAAAAATATTGTAAAAACCCTAAACTAAGTAAAAAGATAAATAAAGGAAATAATAATAATAATAATAAATACTCTTTATTGCACACCTCATACAGTTACAAGCACAAATTTTAAAATTAGATAAATTTAGGTAGAGGTAACAACAGGCGGTCTTATCGCTAATGAGCGATTTCTTCCAGACAACCTTTGGGTAGTGGAGACTAGAGAAAAACAATAAGCAGTAGGTGGTGCATAGAAACAAAAGAGACGAAATAGATAACACAGCACATTCATATGAATATACATACTTAAATAAATACAAAATAAACATACATATACGTACATATATAATACACACAATAAGAAACAACAGTGTCAACTTAAAAACCTAAGGAAGAGATAAATAGTAATTGTCTAATGTCAAAGAAAGCATTTTCAATTAGCCATGAGTTATTATTTTCTAGGGTTTGTACATATATACTTAGGGATGGCATTATACAACATTGGTCCGATTATACAAGTTACTAGCTTTTTCCCGTGGCTTCGCCCGGGTACTAAAAGTACTAAAAAAGGAGGTTCTCAGTTAGAGTCGTATGTTTGTATGTAGGAATGTATGTTTGTCCGCGATCATCTTGCGTTTCGCTGAACTGATTTAGAAGCGGTTTTCGGAAAAGTATTCGTTACATTCTGGAGGTTTCGGTATACCACGTTTTGAAGACGGCGGTTCCCTCATTTTTTATTTTAAAGAAATTATTGCAATAATTGTTTAATTGTTACGCCATTAACGACTTACTACTGAGAGATCATGATTAATACAGATTTCTACTCTTGAATAGAAGCTTTTCCCCGCGACTTCATTTGCGTGGAATTAGTAATCCACCCTCCTTTTTACCCGCTTAAGGAATGACTTCTGGGATAACAACTATTATATATCCTTCCTCAGAACGCAAAATATCTCCATACCCAATCATCTAAATAGGTTCAACGGTTATTAATTTCCCATACAAACTTTCAACCCCCGTTTCACCCCCTAGAGGGTTGATTTTCGAGATAAAACTATCCTATATTGTTTACCGCGACTCAATCTATATAATATGTGCCAAGTTTCATTTCAATCGTCTGTTCAGCGGTAATTATTCGCCATACAAACTACCAACATGTTTTCTACCCCTCTAAGATTGATTTTCGGCTTAAAAAATATTCTATATTGTTTCCTGGGACTCATACTATATCCACAGCAAAATTATCTAAATCGGTTCGCGGCAAAAAAATCTCCATACAAACCTGCAACCCCCATTTCACCCCCTTAAAGATTGATTTTCGAGATAAAAACTGTTCCATGTCGTTTCCCGGTACACAAACTATCTCTATATCAAGTTTCATCTAAATTGGTTCAACGTTTAAAAATTCCCCATACAAACTATCAACCCCCATTTCACCCCCTTAAGTGTTGATTTCGTAATCAGCGACCCGATAAACCATAGAAACAATACCCATGTTGATATTTAAATTTTGTCACCACATTTCCCCCTTATGGGTTGAATTCTCAAAAAAAGCATTTATCGTTAGGAATACTCCTGTAAAGTTTCGAATAAAATAGTTGAACTAATCTCGTTTCCCATACAAACTTTGAACCCCATTTCCCCCCTTAGGAGGTAAATTTTTAAAAAATATTTCTAAGTGCATCCTTATGCCTTATAAGGAGCCTACGTACCACATTTGGAATCTCTAGAACCAGCGGTTTGGGCTGTGCGTTGATATGTCAGTCAGTTTCTTCTTTTATATATTTACAAGAAGATTGCAATTTGGCACAAATACTTTCAAGAATTTTCATGTCCACAATATTAAATTTCAAAATCGATGCCATTTTCTTAATTAACGTCCCAAAAAATCACAAAAACGACACCCATATGGATATTTAGACATTTCAACCCCATTGTACCCTAACAGGGGAGATGGTATTTCACGTCCGCCACGTCGGATTTTAAAATCGTTGTTGGTTTCGTAATCAACGACCCGATAAACCATAGAAACAATACCCATGTTGATTTTCAGACTTTATGACCATATTTCCCCCTTTTAGGGGTTGAATTCTCAAAAAACCTGCAACACGTATTTACTCATTTATTGTTAGGAATACTTCTGTGAAGTTTCGAATAAAATAGACTAACTAATCTTGTTTCCCCATACAAACTTTGGACACCCATTTCACCCCCTTAGGGGATGAATTTTGAAAAATCCTTTCTTAGCGCACCCCTAGACTTTATAAGGAACCTACGTGCCAAATTTGGAATCTCTAGAACCAGCGGTTTGGACTGTGCGTTGATAGATCACTATGTCAGTCAGTCAGTCAGTCACCTTTGAGTTATATATATATAGATTTTGGTAGACTTGGTTAGTCAGCAACTAGTCGTTGCTAGTATCCCTCGTTGCCTTTCTCTTACATATTATCAACGATGAAGTTTATACTTGTTAATTATTTACTATACTTTTTGTTATGGAAGAGAGGGGTCTCCTGTCACAGGTATTCAATACTTACTAGGAGACTACCCTATGTTATTACTTATTAACAAACACACATTTTAATTTTCTTTTCTTCATTTTCATTTTCATTTTTCTCTTAGATTTCGTAGGTTGCCCGGTTTAAAGGGAAAATCAGTCATGTTGGTCCTAAAGTCCTAACTGTTTAATTACAAAATGTGTGAAGTACTTAATACTGCTTGACTGTACCTTGAGACAGGCGTGGTAAACCTTTACACGCACCCGTTATAATTTAGCACCCCTGCCTCTGACGGTGCTGCGGGAGACGTACGGCCACTTTGCCGGAGCCATGAATTCCTGTTTTATGGCTAACTTACGCACCCCTGCACACAGTGTAAGTAAGGAACGCAGTATAATAAATAACCTACTTAATTAAGTTCCAGTTTTCAGGGTTTGTATTATAATAATCGTGTAGAACCATATAGGTTAGGTTAGGTTTGTTTTATAACAATCCTGAAATTCTTATAGTTTCAGAAAAAAAAATCAGTATGCTAAATGACACAGTTGGCAAATGAAACAGTTTGCGAAACGTTATTCGGCGAAAAGGAAGAGAACCATATTTAATTTTAAGCCTTATATTGGATTTTCTGTAATACAATTTTGAAAAATGTAATTGTAGTATTGTAGTGTACCTATAAGATGTGTGGTCTACGCTTTGTACACTTGAAATAAACTCCAACTCCTTGCTACGTGCCCATATGGCGGCCCCGTGCCGTTAATGTGCTTGCGACAGCCGGGCATTTGCGTGGCGCCGGCATTGCCCACTCGTTGACACCACGTTGTCCACTTGTGACCATTTGGTGGATAGTTGGCTACTCTTCAAAAGTGTGAGTTGAGTTGGTTCCGCAGTGGTGAGGAGTTGATATAGTGACAACCGTGTGTTTTCGAATTTAAACTGTCGTGAGTCATTTTCATATTATATTTATAACATTATTTGGTATAAGCATTTTAAACAGTTGCAAAACTCATACAATGATATTAAAAAGCCCACAGATTATAATTGGTTCCTAAACAGTAAATAACTCTCATGCAACGCGCTTATGACACCTCTGGAGTTGCAGGCGTCTATAGGATACGGTAGCTGCCTACCATCAGGCGGACCATATGCTTGTTTGATATTAGCGTGGTATATATAAAGAAGACTTAAACATATTAACAATATGTAAAACTCTTGTGAAACTCTAACATATTAAAAATATTTATAACGGGTTTACTTCACATGTTTCGATCAACTTACGATGATCATTTTCACAAGCGGCCTTCCGCGTGCAGCGCGCCACCGGCTACTAAGCGCTGGCGCGCGGTCTGACCTACTGCAAATTACGTGAGTAACCCGTTAACCCGTTATATATTTTTTTATAACAATATTTATAGGGTGACGTAATTTTGATCAATCTTCGCTCGATATCTTTCGATTATTAACATTTACGATTATTATTTTCTATAGCGATCAACCTCGGTCAAATCAACCTTAAGCCTTTATAAGGCAGAGGGGATATATTTTCCACCATTATTTGAACTTTATCCCAAAGTGATAGGGTTCAATTTCGCCCAATTTCTGACACTCTTTTGCCTTATAAAAGGCTAATTGACAACTAACTAAAGTCCTCTAAATTATGTCGGTCACGCTATACTCATAAATATTGGTAGGTATTTTTGTTTGGCTCCAAGTATTTTGCTTTTGTACCTTTATAAGTTTTTTGCATATAAATATAAACATTTTGTTTGAGAATTTGCCTGGTAACTTATAGGTATACATTTTTTATCGGTTTGCATTTGATACACCTCTTACGTCACCGTGCATATTTAGTAAAATCAACGTACTGTCTGTAATATTTATATTGCACTAAATCCTTCAACGGAGTCAATATATTATACAAATGGTTGTAAAGTCAATTCATGTCGCTTACCGCAACGGTCAATGGTGTGGGTATTTCACAGAAAAACGATCAGCAACGCCCATGTGACACCTTTTTTTCATTATTGGAGATATGATTTGCATAAGATTAAGTAAGCGAGACAAGACATTCAAAGAACATAGTCTGTTCTAATTTTAATTTGAACAGGACTGCATCTGTCAAAAGTTAGGTTTGTCTTATTTTGGTATCAAAATTATGTCAAATAAATGTCAAAACATGTTCCTTGATGTCAATACGATACGTCAAACGTTATGCTTGTGCCCAGGGTTGCCAAGAATGCAGAAGACGCTAATTCGTCAGCCCTGAGCACAGGAAGCCTAGGTCACTTTTTAGTTTTTACCCGACTACTGCGAAGCCAATAAGAAGGGTTATGATTCTAACAGTCTATGTATGTAGGTATGTTTGTATTTTCGTATGTTTCTCTGTAGCACTTAAACTATTCGTTATTATGCTCTGGGTAACATAGACTACATTTTAACCAACTTCAACAAGTTTTTTTCGTAGTCAGGTTACAGTTTTTCAAACTTTTTGGTTGTTCTATAGTATAATAGTCTCTTCTATAGTATATAGTATAAACTGCCTCCTAGCCCAGTCGGTAGTGACACTGCCTACGAAGCAGGAGGTCCCGGGTTCGAATCCTAGTAAGGGCATTTATTTGTGTGTTTAACACAGATATTTGTACCTGAGTTATGGATGTTTTCTATGTATTTAAGTATATATCTATATATTATATATATCGTCGTCTAGTACCCATGACACAAGCCTTATTAAGCTTACTGTGGGCCTAGGTCGATTTGTGTAAGATTGACCTTATAATATTTATTTATTATTATTTAAGACATAGACTAATTAACCCAAGACCCCGCATAGCCGGGCGACACCCGATGCCACGCTCGAAGTATAGGTAATTTCACTCTATAGTAAGACACATTATTGCAAGTTGTAGTAAACTTAGTACGTCTCCATGGCAACCATTAATGTCTGACTCTCTCTTACGCCCCACGGAACAATGGCGCGTTCCCTGTCTAGCATCTGCTTGTTCCCCTCCCGCACCCCTTCTTTTTGGCAGCTTAGGTTTCAAAGAAATAACGCGCTAAGCGGAGTATAGAGATATCTTGTGTTGGTATAATAATATATGACAACTATTTCAGTTTGTGATATAAAAGTTGTATGAAATCGTTTGCAAGGTGACAATTCCCTTGTATAAATCTAAAGTTACTCCATATTACATCTCCCTCCAGACATATATCACTGCGAATATTGCGTCGCGCATATGTGACCGTTGTATCTTTTTCTCATTTCCTCTGTTCCATAAATTGGATGCGGTGGGGCGTGACTTGTCTATTTTATTTAACTTGCAATGTCTGTGCATATGTATGTATGTCTATATATATATGTATGTATGTTATTTTTAATAAGTTTTTCGATATCTGTAGAGCTCAAAATACACCCAATTTTGGATTTCATTTCATTTATTCCTTTATAAAACATAGTTTTACTTTTCAATATAATAATATAGGTAACAAAATTCGTCTAGGTATATCTAATCCGTTAAGTCCGCCTTTTGTACGATAAAGTTTCGTTTGTGCAATAAAATAACACATCGTTACAATTGTTTTAGTAGTAGATTATACTTATACATATTATTCTACATCCGGACATCTGGCAGCTGTAAAGTGGAGGTCATAAAATGTAATAACTTGAAGAAAACAAAACATTGAGTTCTGGGTTTGATGCAATACTATGGGAAATTATCTAATTAATCAGATTATATCATAACCAGAAGTTTCTGTTAGGTCAAAGTAGTGCCAAACGATGTATAATGCAATTTATAGTTAGTCGCCTACTGTTTTTGCTTCCGAAACAATACACAATATTTTTGTTCTAATGTTAAAATATAGGCCCGGTCCTTTATAAATTACACAAATTTGGCATTTATTACCTATTTTGGTACTGCTTTTTCCCGTCTGATTTTTTTTGTTGTTTTAACTCTGACCTCCACCCATTAAAAGCGGCCAGATGCCCGGATGCCCGGAGCTAGCAGTAAGGATGGTAAAGCAATCTAATTAGACAGGTTTCATTGCTCTCATTATTGTGTCATATCTGACGTAACCAGCTCTTAGTTTAATTTGTATGTTATTTATTTTATTTTGAATAAGTTTTTCGATATCTGTGTAGAGCTTAATACATATTTCATTTCATTGTTTCATTTTCATTTGTTTTCATTTCATATATCCAATTTCGGATTCAGTTTAGTTACTATAAGAAATTATGATACCAATAAGTGAATGAAATAAAATAAGTGATGAGTGGATGAAAGAGTGAATGAAATGAAAAAGAGATCAATGAATGGTAAAATCAAGTTGGTCTGATGATTGTGACTGAAGCGATTCGAAGTATGTATCAAATTCATTTTGTAAAGGGTCGGCAACGCGCATGTGACACCTCTGGAGTTGCAAGCGTCCATAGGCTACGGTAGCTGCTTACCATCAGACAGGCCGTATGCTTGTTTGCCACCGTAGTGGTATAAATTAATGAAACTGAATAAATATGAGCTAGTAATCCAGGTATCTTTTTAAATAAAATAAAAATGTTTATTGCAGTTAAAGAGACGTACCACTTTTTAAAAGGCGTGCATAGGCCACAGTAACCACTTTCTATTTTACCAGTTAACCTTAACGTAGTAAGATGAACGTGTTTTATAACATTGTTTTATAATGGGTTGTTATCTAATTAAAAAGTCGAGAGTTTTTTTACAATATATAGTGAACATTGGTAACAATCATATAATTTAAAAAAAATACTGGTTTACACGTTTTTTTAAATGAATCTAATGTTTTTTGGCCTAAATTTAAGTCACATCTCTGTCTCTTTACCAGCAAGATCATACAAAGATCAAACAAGGTCGTACAAACCTAACAAATATTGTACCCTCTGTATTTTTATACCCCATTCTACCTCCACCTCTACATACAAACGTACAGATCGTATCTGGACAGTGTTAATTGAAATATCGGAGCAAAAAGGGGCAAAACGCATGAATCAACCGGTCAGCAAAATCGGTTGTCCATTTCACCCACCCTCCCCTTTGTATGGATTTTTCTGGAATGTGTGGGTGATCAATTAAAACTCGATTGGGGACGGTTGGTAAAGAGGAGGTTATGATTTTTATTATTACGAAAAAAAGACGAAAGGTGATTTAGGCATATTATAATCGGGTGCATTATAACGTTTGTGTTAGACACAATTAGCACAGTTTTTTATTATCGAACGAGCGGAGCGTAAGCGAAGTGAAGTTCTTTCAAACAACTTCGGATACCTAGACGTCTGTGCATTTCGATGGCTTTTTGATTTTGAACGTTTGAACGTTTTTCTGATTTATATTAAATTTGTTGGGGTTGTAGTAGAGCTCAATACAATTTTGAGAGTTCGTTCATGAGCATGATCGGGTTATGGAGCCTTCTAGGCTCGAAAAATCATCATGAGGGTCTTGTTATATTGGTCACTCGTTTACAAGAAAATCGTGAGTTCCCAGTTCGAGGCAGACTATTAGTGTAGCTTTAACACTATAAAATATAACGGTTACGCTCACGTCACTTTAGTCAGTCAAATAGCATTAGTGCTTCAAGATGGAGACCTAAGCTCTCCGAAACATGTCGCGCGAAGTGACGTGAGTGGAACCGATATATTTTATAGTGTTAGTGTATGTCTCATGAAAGTTTAAATTTAATAACATACTTAGAACTATTTTAATTTCTTATGAGAAAGCCTTGCATTACCATACCGAGGAATACCAGACATTCAAACATGGTTTCCTAACGACGTGCAAAATATGTTGTTTAACGTTTAATTTAAAAAATTAACTTGCATGTGTTTTCAACCGACTTCAAGATTTCGAAGGAGGAGGTTATCAATTCGTCGGGATCTTTGTTTTTGCTATTTTTTTTTTTTTTTTTTTTATGTATGTTCACCGATTATTCGAAGACGGCTGGACCGATTTGGAAAATTCTTTTTTTATTTGACAGCGTATACTTCACAGTTGGTCCCATTGTAACCATGTCAGGATCTGATGATGGGATCCTGGAGAAATCGAGGGAACTCTTCAACTATTATAGGCACACCTATGGTGATTTGAGTATTTTTTACAGCAGATCGAGCATTTGGTGTTGGAAAGGTGGATGCTTAGTGAAGTCGGTTCTTTTTTGTTTAAAATTATTTAAATTTAATTTGCATGTATTTTGGTTTAAATTTTTTGTGATTCTCTTTTTGTTCATGTTAATGTCATGCACGTCGTGGGACTTGTAGGTATTATAAGGAAATTATCTATCTATCTATCTATCTATCTATCTATCTTGCACGTATGAACGTATATTGTATATTTTTCATTATTATTATGTGACGTGTTTTGTTTGTTTTGTGTGACATTGATTGATTAATGTCAGAAATATCAAACCCGCTACCTTGATATTAAAAGTCGGTTATTTTTCGCTGTACATCATCATCATCATTTTAAAAGCCATTCTGTTCTGGTCTCTGTTAATATTGCATATTTATATATTTCCGTAAATTTGATTAATCAACTGTGTCAAAAATAAACTGTCAATAGGAAACAAGCCATTGTCAATTTAACGTTAAATCAATCAAATTTTATAAATATTCATTAACTTTCTTCCGTTTAAACGCCGCAGTCTCCAAAGAACCCCAAAAGGGGTCGCAAAAAATTACAAAGAAACGCCTAATGAATACAGAATGAGTTTAAAATTAAAGACAAACACCGTCTGGGAAGCCGGGGCTGCAACAACAGAAGAAATCGCTATTGGGGACAAGCTTGCCTATTTTTAGGGTTCCGTACCTCGAAAGGAAAAAACGGAACCCTTATAGGATCACTTTGTTGTCCGTCTGTCTGTCTGTATGTCTGTCTGTCTGTCTGTCTGTCTGTCAAGACCATTTTTCTCAGGAACGCGTAGAGGTATCGAGCTGAAATTTATATCAAATACTCAAGTCTACTGTCCCTTGGAGCTGTGAAAAAATCAGACTTCTAAGCCAACGCAATCAAAAGATACAGCCGTTTATACCGCAAATTTCCGCAAATTTTCGCTCGCAAGGGAATCAAAACCTACAGGGTACTTCCCGTGAACTCAGAATCTTGAAATTTGGTACGAAGCAACGTCTTATAGCACAGATATAGGAAAAATTGCGAAAACCGTAAATTTTTAGTTACATCATATAATAAAAATATTTTAAAGTTACTACCCCTATATACCTACAGGTTTGTACGGAACCCTCGGTGCGCGAGTCCGACTCGCACTTGGCCGGTTTTTGTTTTATATACCACGGCGGTGGCAAACAAGCATACGGCCCGCCTGATGGTAAGGCTACGGTAACTAGCCTATAAACGCCTGCAACTCCAGAGGTGTCACATGCGCGTTGCCGACCCGTTATAAACAGGAGGATTCACTGTGTTAACGACTAAAGGAACAAGGGGGTACCTCGTCGTCAACGCACTGGGTCCTCTCTGAGCTCTTTGGCAACCTTACTCACCAGCAGGAACGCAATACTATGAGTAGGGCATGTACTTTGGCAGAACTAGCAGAGCTCTCCTACTATGGTTTATTACTAATCTTCTATACGTATAACAAACGAGTAAGGAGATGTCTGTTTGTTCACGAACTATACAAAAATTTACACAAAAAAACACGCGGGCGAAGCCTCGGGAACAGCTAGTATAATATAATAATATAAGGTGTAATATAAGGTGTAACAAAAATAGGGATGATCCGTTTAAAGGCATAATTGGTATTGCGACTTAGAAAAAGTAGGAAAGAAATTTTTTTCGACGCGAAAGATTTTTGTTTTAGTTTTTCATAATTAGTATACGATTACCAATTATGCCCTTAAACGGATCACCTGTATATTAGTTACATCCTGTATATGAGAACAAAACCCTGTCTGTTTATCGGTTTGTTACCTCGGGCTTGTGCACAAATCACGCGAGATTTTTTCGGCTACTTTTTGACCCCCCCGCCCCTCCCCCTTGGTGATATTTGGCGAGATTCTTGGCTCCCCCCAATAACCTCACGTATATTTTTTTATTCGACCTTAGTAAAGATGTATGTTTAACGAATCCGAGAAAAAGTAATTATCTAATCGTGTGGTAGAATTTTTTCTTCGTTTCGTTCACTAGAAAAATACACGTGAGGTCTCCTTATACCCCCCCTCCCCCAACGTGATCTGTCGTGATTTTTTCCTGACACCCCCCCACCCCCATGGAACCTCGCGTGATTTGTGCACAAGACCCTCGCTCTGATATTAAGTTACCTTAGATTAAATTAAGTATAGAGATACTTTGAGTTCCTTGGAATGGAGGGTCAACGTATCCCTTTAAGGAATTTCTTCCAATTAAAGCTTTGAGCAATTGTGATAGAAATAGTCCTATTTGATCGGGGTACAGGGGTATGTGGGAATGTCAATTACCTGTGAGGTATTCACTGGTCTAAATCTTCATTTTAAGTCTGAGTACGAAATAGTTGCAAAGTATTTGAATTGAGTTAGGATTTAGGAATTTTAACTGATTAGTGAGGTTAGGGGAGAGGAAAACTAAATTCATTTTATATTAAGCAGAGAAGTCAGCTAGCGATATCATAAATAATATCACTATATAGAATAAAACAAAGTCGCTTTGCGCTGTCTGTCTATCCCTATCTTCGGTATGCTTAGATCTTTAAAACTACGCAACGGATGCGGTTTTTTTAAGTAGATAGAGTGATTCGAGAGGAAGGTTTATAAGTATAATACATGTATAATATAGTAGATAAACACTGATAATTTTAGAGGTTTCGAATGTGATGTCGTAAATAAACACATTTTATTGCGCTTACATTGCAAACGCTAGCTGAACCCTACGAGATAGATCAAAATAATGTACCCCAGTATTGTACACCTTAAAAAGGTCTACAAAAAAGTCCTCGATGGGAAAGGTCTACAAAAAAGTCCTATATATGTCTATCTCTGAGGGATAACCCAGAATAACCATTTTTTATCCGATGTGAAGCCGGAGCGGGTCGCTAGTTTAAAAAGAAAACGAAAAAATTAAAAATTCACTGCCTCCGGCGAGAGTTGGACTCGCAACTTCAGGATACCACTGCACACTGTGTCAAAATCTCAAATATATAAGATAATATTAAATATACATATATATAATATTAATTTTAATTTACAAACAGTGCACTCTTAATAATATATGTTAGCCTTTATTGGGTGATTGTGCTAGTTTTCGCCCACATATGTTAGTTTTCAGTCCATACTTATTTATACATTTAAATTTATACATAAAGGCCTAAAATAAAAGTTTAAAATTAAGAAAATCTACTTAAGAATTAACTATAAATAGAAAATTTGTTGACCTTATAAAGTTTTCCCCGTATATTTGTAGCGGCTTAATCAAGTGGACGGTAAACTGGACATGCGCGGGAAACTAGCACAATCACCTACGTCGCACTAGCACAGACCCCTACTCATGCACGAGAAAGATTAAACGATTGTCCCCACGCTGGCCTTAAGCAAGTTGGGGTCTTAAAATATATTTTTCACCTCTCATGCTCAAAAAGTTTGTCATATTATGCTTACCAAGGCGGACTAAAGTAGTACATTTAGCCTCTAGGGCTAATATGTATACATATTTATGATTTACAAAACATTAACAAAACATAAATTGACCAATCGGAACAGTTCACCATATTAAATCCACCAATCACAACACATATCGAAGTTAATCGGAACGCTAGATACTTTTTTGGTGCGTATACTGTGTAAATAATTTAAGTTCTTAAAAAAAACATTGTATTTAATATCAACCAATCAGAATACAGCAATGTTGAAATCGACCAATCAGGAAACGCAATTTCTCAAAACATGAGGTGTTTTTTAGTTCCTACTTCACAATTATTAAAAAAGATTAAAACATTTTGGAAGCGCTTTTAAGCGTGTTTAAACTGTTTAAAGACCTGATTATACCGTCGTCTGTGGCATTTATTCGCGGTGTTTATATTTATTATCTATGTCAAAGAAGTTAAAAAAATTAAAAGACCGTCAAGTTAAACCATAATTTCACCTTAGTTTAGTTATTGTGCGTAAATAATAAGTATTTTTATCTTATTTTCTCGCAATCGAAGTGAAAAATAGTATGCATTACTCTGGTCTAAAAGCCATATTACCACTCGAACAATTTTCCCTCACTTCGTTCGGGAAAATAACCACCTCGTGGTTATTTGGCCTACTTTAGACCCTTGTCAAACAATCTACTATAGTATCTTCGTAGATGTAAGAGTGAGAAGAGCTCAAAGAGGACCCAGTGTGTTGACGATGAGTGACCTTCTTGTTCCTTTAACCATCAACACAGTGAATCCTCTTTTTTGTAAAGGGTCGGCAACGCGCATGTGACTCCTTTGGAATTTCAGGCGTCCATTGGTTACGGTAGCTGCTTACCATCAGGCGGGCCGTATGCTTGTTTGCTACCGGCGTGGTATTAAAAAAAAAGAGTGTGCAGGTAATCTAACGATATTTTCCTTCACCTGTTCAGGAATTTATATCCGACGGGAATCAATAATTAAGCCATATTTTGTTGATAATAAGTTAATAAGTAATCTATTATTTGATAAAATACTAACTTTAGACACGAGGTTTTCCGCTATCCGCCCTCTTACCAAATAAGTGCGAATGTCAAATAGAACATGCAAAACCCAAACGCAGCAAATTTAATAATACATAATGTCCCCTCTCGCCATCTGGCGGAAAAGAGAGAAAAATGAGGGTCCGGTCAATTAGCGATGTCTGGGCTACGTTGCCAGCTTCTATATTCATACCACCTCTAAATGTTGCAGCGAAACGGGGCAACGATTTTTGAAATTCGAGCGCTCGGACTCGGCTCTGAAATTTTAAACTTTATATACTTCCGCCTCGAACTGAGAACTCGCGATTTTCTTACAAACGAGTCGACCAATATAACAAGACCCTAATGATGATTTTGTCGAGCCTTCTAACTCCGTAACCCTTTGATCATGCTCATGAACGAACTCTCAAATTGTATTGAGCTCTACTACAACCCCAACAAATTTCATCGTTTCAACAAAGTTATCGCGCGACAACTATTCAAAATCAAAAAGCCATCGAAATGCAGGTAGCCAGCTGACAGTTCTGTTGCGTCTGAATTTGTCTGAAAGAACTTCACTTCGCTTACGCTCCGCTCGTTCGAAAACGACGGTGGCATATGGTCCGTCTGATGGTACGCACCTACCGTAGCGTACTATACGCGCGCGTTACCGACCCTTTATAAAAAGGAGAATTAACTGTGTTGATGGCTAAAGGGACAAGAGCATCACTCGTCCTCAGCAGACTGCATCCTTTTAGAGCTCTCTGGCTACCTTACTTACCGGCAGGAACACAACACTATGACAACACTTTGGGTCTAGTGCAGGGTTTCCCAACCAGTAGGGAGCGCCCCCTTGGGGGCGTAGAGGTGTCCGGCGGGGCGCACCGAGCGGGTCCAGATTTAAACTGGAATATGCCTGTACCGCGGCGCGGATGGTGCTCGGTTTTGACTCCCCATTGTGGCCCCTAGGGGCCGTAGTCTATCTATCTATCTATTCAGCCCGTATCCACCCATTGCACTGCTGAGTATAAGCCTCTCCTTTATTACGCCACTCTCCTCGGTCCCGTGCCAGTCCCATCTATTGCACACCCACCGTTCGGCAGATATCATCTGACCATCTGCGCTTGGGGGGCGAAGTATTTTAGCATAACGTTGGGTGAGACCTAGACCCTGGGTCTAGTGATATTTGGTTGTAGTTTTCTATAAGGTAATAGGTGTTTCCGCAGTAGAGACCCCAGATTAAGGCTGCGTTTCCACCAGAGATGAGCGAGCGATGTTTCTTAAGAACAAATCCTAGAGCTGCGTTATACGTGGATAAACAAATGAAGTGATTCTATTGTTGCTTAACAAACACATTCCTCGCAACGCATCCTCGCTCATCTCTGGTGGAAACGCAGCCTTAAGTGAGATGACAGTCGCTGAGGTGTGCCTTATTCGCCGTGCCCATATCTTTGGGAAGTAGATTAAGGACATACCCGGGTAGGATAGTTTAAGTCAAGATCTCGATAGTTAATTCATTGGTACCTATTAATCAGAGGTCTCATTATTTGGTTTGTCGAAGTCAAATGGTCGCTTTGAAAAGAGAACAACATAGGTTTATAGCGTGAAAGGTGATTACTTTGTGATTACTCCATTATACACCGTGGGCTGGAATAACCCGACAGATCTTAACCACGAATTTCTAAGACCAAAAGAAGGAAAAAATATTATGTGACTTTAGGTCAATTTAGCCAAAAAAAAATTTTTTTTTTCTTTATTTTTTCCATTTTTTGAATGTTTATTGCACATGAAAAGCAAATGTTATTAATAAAATTATCGCCTAAAACAAATTGGTACAATTTTTTTTGTAAAAATGTAGTTTCTGCAAAGTTTTGATATCTGTCAATAAGGACGTGTAAACTATGTCCAATAGTGGCAACAGCGCCATTAGAAAGGCGTTTTGTGATGAGTTATAATAAAATGTGTATTTTTTTTAAATTGGTATTAACTCTGAAACTAGAAGTATTCCAGAAAAGTTTATGGGACATTTTAGTATCTAAATATGATCAGGAATACACTGTTAAAATCTGTCTAGTTATATGGGCCCACGGTGTATAATTAAGAAGAGATTAGATGATGAAGAGATTGTATACGCAATTACCATACACAATTTGTTATTAAAAGTTATATTACCTATAAATATACTTATAATGAGTCATATTGATGCGAAATGTAAAGTCTTGGTTAGTTAGTTATCAAACTTATCAAAATTGTATACAGCTATGGTGGAGCCGTAAACCAAGTAGGAACCGACAGTAAGATGCATTTTGTCGACAAACTGCCCTCATACCTATTTTTGACGTGATAATGTCTTATAAATCCATGAACACCGATAGCATGCACGAAAAAGTGTCTTGTTGTGGACAGATCTCCATGGTCACGTTGTGGACAAATCTCTATGGTAACTTTACGGTTCATCAATGTTTTCTTATGGCGTTATCACGCAGAATTATCATCCGTAAACCGTTTTTTTTCAAGCCAAACTCGGCCACACTTGGTAAATTGACTATTATATGTCCAATGTAGAAAAAAGTGAATCATAAAAATCAGTTGTAGAAAAGTTTCCACAACCACTCGAAAATTAATAAAATTAATTTATAATAAATCTATTAAAAATTTTATTTTAATAATATGTATACAATTTTCATATAAAAAAGGGGGGGGGAGATAAACAAGAAATTTATAATAAATATATTTAGTCTGAAAAATCTACTTTCTTTTTACATTTTTGACTTTTGTTATTGTTTACTTATATTACAGATAATCAGTAGATACATGACCTCTGTAGGTATTTTTAAGTTTCCGTACACAAAGGGTAAAAACGGGACCCAAATACTAAGATTCCGCTGGCCGTCTGTTACCATGCTGTATCTCATGAACCGTGATAGTTAGACAATTGAAATTTTCACAGATGTTGTATTTCTGTTGCCGCTGTAACAAAAAATACTAAAAACATACTATACTATTTACATAAAAATCATAACGGTAAAACATTTTACAAGTTACATGAGTCCAAATAAAATATTAGTTCCTAAACTTTCCAAACAAAATCACAATGTTTCAAACTTCTCGGTACATTGCTTATTAGTCTTATTACCTGTAAATTCGAAGCTATACACATAACACCGGCACACGGGGATGATATAACCCCCCCCCCCCCCTTCACCCTTTCATCCCACCGTGAATAGGCACAAAGCCGCGGCGTTCCGCAATCGACCCCTTTGTCGTTTGGATTAATATTTAAACAAGGTAATAGGGACGAGGGGATGTCGATGACTCGTAAGATAATTTAGCGACCATTTTATACTGTTGCTCAAAAAATGTAATACAAAGCTTCACTGCCGGGCGGGCGCCGGTCGCTACACCGTACCTACGTTGTACCGAGAGATCGCGAGTGCGATAAATTTTTAGGCTTTAAGTAAAGGAATTTAGGTCTAATTTTTCAAAATACATGTTTGGGTGTGAAAAAGCCGCGATGAGTCTAGATCTAAGTGTTGGCTGTCTAGATTCAGTAGATGTTTACTGAAATAGGATCCAAATGAAAATTACCAGTGTAGAAAAGCGGGTGTTGGGAATTTCTAAGGGAAGCCGAGTCATCGACAAAGAGACATGGTGGTGGGATGAATCAGTTCAGAGGGCTACTCTGGAGAAGAAGAAATGGTTTAAAGAGTGGCAACAGTCTCAATCACCTGAAGACAAAGTCGCGTACCAATCTGCCAAGTTTGCTGCAAAACGAGCTATAGCCCGGCATCGCAAGATGTCACCTTTGTACGAGCACCTGGAAACTAAGGATGGCCAGAAGAGCATCTTCAAGATAGCTGCGGCTCGACAAAAAGCCTCACAAGACATAACTAAATGTCTTTGTGTCAAATACCTGCAAAACGTTGTTAGTTTTAGGAATAAACTTAAAAAAAATATCTTCGATCACCAGCAGAAGCAGGAAACTTTGAGTCACGACACTAGTTGCATTTAGTAAATAAGTACATAAATTAATATTATTATATTAGCGATAAGACCGCCTGTTGTTACCTCTACCTAAATTTATCTAATTGTAAAATTTGTGCTTGTAACTGTATGAGGTGTGCAATAAAGAGTATTTATTATTATTATTATTCTCTTTATTATTCTTTTTTCTTAGGCTAGGTCATTTTATAATATTTTTACAAAAGTAAAATATAAAAATACATCTAAAACATACAAAAACAATAAAAACATTATAAAAAACCTAACCTAGGGTGCCCCCGGCAACGGAGCAAGGCCCAGGCTGCCGGTGGTCAGGGCCGCAGAGAGAGGAACCTTCGGACTATGCGCGCCGTGTCCAGGATAACCGCCTTCTGAATCTGACCCTTGATCCAACCACAACCCCGTAGCGAAAGTCTCTCTAGATGTTGGTCTAGACTCTTCGCTATGAGACCGTTCGCAGAAACAACTATCGGTACAATGATCGCCGAATCAACCTCCCACATGGCGGTTACCTCGTGAGCCAAGTCTAGGTACTTGCTGGACTTGTCCTTCTCGGCCTTCACGAGGTTCTCGTCACATGGGACGGTGATGTCGACGAGCATGGCCCGGCGTTGCGGTCGATCTATTACCACGATATCAGGCTTATTGGCTACAATAGTCCTGTCCGTGATAATAGATCGATCCCAATAGAGCGTGGCACGACCATTTTCGAGAACTGGTGTAGGTGTGTACTTGTAGTACGGCACTTCGTGGTCCACAAGACCATATAGGAGAGCAAGCTGTTGGTGTATAATCCTGGCTACGAGGTTATGTCTGTGCAAGTACTCGCCGTTAGCAAGATGAGAACAACCGGAGATGATATGCCTGAGTGACTCTCCGGGACGGCGGCATGCCCGACAAATGTCGACCGTACCGTCCTTCAGGATATATCTCCGGTAGTTATTCGTCATGATAACTTCGTCCGCAATTGCACAGGCAAAACCTTCGGTTTCTCCAAAGAGGTCCCCGAATCGTAACCAGGTCACCGACGCGAGCAGGTCTACGTCGGGTCCCGTGAGGGCCCTGTAGAACCGCCCGTGTAGCTCCTTGCTCTTCCATACCGCCCTGCGATCCTCGGTGCTTAGCACCACAGGTTTGCGCCAGTTCTCGTTTGCCAAGGAGAGCGGCGTGAGACCCTTATCTACTGCCACCACATCACGATGCATCTCACACTCGTTGTTAAGGAAATAATTCCTGAGATTGTACACCTCACGGTTGTGGAGATTTTTGGCGTTTAAAAAGCCCCGACCTCCACACTTCCGTGGGATGTACAATCTCATAACAGACGAGCGCGGGTGAAGCATACGGTGTGTGGTGAGCAATAGACGGACTCTCCGATCCAGGGCATCCAGCTCGGTCTGTGTCCACCTTAGTATGCCAAAGGAGTATGTGAGTAGGGGCATCACCCAGGCATTGAAGGCACGCATCTTGTTCCCACCTGACAGAAGACTATTAAGTACTTTTGTCAGCCGACCGAAGAAGCGCTCCTTCAACGCCTGTTTAATACCCACATCCTCAATGCCCAAAGACTGTGACATACCAAGGTATTTGTAGGTTTCTGATTCAGAGATAGATCTGAACGTCATTGTCTCAGAAAGCTGTAGATTTGTTGAATTTACTACTTTCCCCCGCTGTACATGCATAACTGCACATTTATCAACACCAAACTCCATCTTGATGGAACTACTGAACACTTCAGTGGTCTTCAGTAGTTCCAACAAGTCTCGGTTATTTGGTGCAAATAATTTGAGATCGTCCATGTACAGAAGGTGAGATATGACTTCACCCTCTCTCCGAAGCCGGCAACCTAGCCCCGAATCCTTCAGCAGATTGCTGAGCGGATTTAGAGCTAGGCAGAACCACAGGGGACTCAGACTGTCGCCCTGAAATATTCCTCGCTCAATCCTTATAAAGTCCTGCGGGCCAGGGGTGTCATCCCCGCCTCCTGGTTGACGAAGGACTGTGGTCCACTGCCTCATACACGCGCCAAGGAAGGATCCTAAAGCTGCATCAATTTTATACAGCTCCAAGATCCTCTTCAGCCATGAATGAGGCACCGAATCATAGGCCTTCTTGTAGTCAATCCAAGCGGACGAGAGGGCCCCTCTGTTCCGCCGGACTCTTTGGCAAATGGTCATGTCTATGAGGAGGAGCTCTTTAGTACCACGGGACCCAACCCTACATCCATTTTGAGCGGAGACCAAAATGTTGTTTGCGACCATGTGCGCGTTTATTTTTGCTCTCAAAATGGATGTAAGAAGCTTGTAGAGCGTAGGCAAGCACGTGATGGGTCGGTAGTTCTTCGCTTCCGTGGTACTACCGGACTTATAGAGCAGGAAGGTTACACCAGTTGTTAAGGAAGGCGGGAGGGAGCCAAGTTCAAGGGCTTGTTGAAATTGTGTTGCCAGCCGCGAGTGCGAGCATCGAAACCATTTTAGCCAGAAGTTGTGCAACCCATCCGGGCCAGGACTTTTCCAGTTCTGGGCCGTACGGATTGCACAACCTACGTCGGCGGGGCTGATGGTGATAGCCCCCATTGGTTCGATGGACTCACACCCACGTTCAACAACACTCATCCACTCGCCCTCCGTGTGTTCAACGGGCGCCGACCAGATGCTACGCCAGAAATCAGTCATGGCAGTAGCATCCGGCAGTCGCATATCGGACACACGGGGGTCAGTTTCCTCCCACCTTCGGTATACCTTCCTTTGGTCACTTTGGAAAAGACGATTCTGCTTGAATCGGTCCACACGCTCTCTGTAACGGCGAATACGGCTTGCCCATGCATAAACTTTCTGCTTCAGAAAGTCGATGCGCTCTATGACATTGGCCATGTAGTCGCGGGGCTCGATATCCGTCCCCGCGAACGCCTGGTGCACAAAGCGCATTACTCGGGGGCGGTTATTGCCCCCCCTGAAGCAGATCAGCTTTGCAATGAGAGTCCTAAATGAGTTGATACGACGCTCGATCCGCACCTGCCATGCGGGGATACCCCCGGCGGTCCTAGGTGCACGTTCAGCGTCCGGAAACTTGACTCGAGCAACACGGCACGCCGCGATGGCCCCGCAGTACATGATCGAGTGCGTATCATCTAAGTCTTTACTAGTCCGCAGGAATGGATCTAGCAAATCATTTAGGGCTCCCATTAGCGCTAGATTGCGTCTATTCATAGGTAAGCGTGGTAATCGTGGCCTAGGGATGTTTGTGGAGCGATACTGCGTAATTACCTCTTCCAAAGTCCTCCTCAGTTGCTCATTGGCTGTACTACTCACACTCTGATTCGCGATCTCCTCCTCATCGACACTGGAATCAACCCGCGGCGCCCCCGATGCCAGGTCGGGTGCGGGCATCGGATCCGGCGACGTGGCGGGCGGATCCCGCGTCGAGATGGAGGCCGCGTGAGCAGAGAGAGCCTCCAGGCGGAGCCGATCAAGTGTCGAGTCATCCAACCGTTTATCCCGCTGGATGACTCGGACCTGATCCGATAGTCGTTGCGCAGTCACGTTGATGGTTGGTTCAAGGAGCTGAAACAGAGGAAGTATCCGGTCACGATACGCGCACAGATTAGTTCCCCCCTCTGTAGCCCCATAATAGGCGCGCATGACGTTCTCATTAATGGATGAAGTCCATTGCATGCGACGCAGTATACCACCGGCAGCGGGGGCCCTGGGCGGGGCAGGATGTCCCGCAAGCCCCAAGCGTGCCGGCAGCGGTGGCCGTCCCCGTCGCGCAGGTGGTCGTGGCGGCGGCGGCGGCGGCCCGCACTCGTCGCTCGACTCGCTGGTGTCGGGCGCAGTAGCGTACTTATCGCCCGACAACGATGGCGAGGAGACTGACGAGGCGGGCGCGGATGGTGGGCGTGCGTTGGTGGATTCCGCTTTTTTCCGACTTCTCGTTATCATGCTATGCAACCATATACGTGTTTCGCCTAGATCAGGTTTGAGCACAAGCTGTCAACGTGCTGTGTTTTGTACGTTCGTGATCCGTAATTGCATTTCAACTCGAGTATGTTGGTATTCCACACCTTGGGGTTATATTAGGGATCACTTTAAATTAAATTTGACCAAGTTTAGGCAAAATAACACGTATAAAAATATATTTTTAGCAAAATTTGATTACAAGACGTCTGTCATTGTCAGCGGTTGTTGTTTTTTTTTTTTTTTTTTTTTTATTATTATTATTAATGTTTTTACCTGTATTGTATGTCCCTTATATGTTTTTTATACTATCCCATATGTATTTTGTATTCTCCTGTACATGTCTAGTTTTTTTTCATTGAGTTTGTGTTAAGTATAACTTTGTTATCTATTTTTTTGTCTTCAGTTTGTGTTATCTGTCGTGGCATCACCAAGTGGGCCCTACGGAAGACCAGCGCTAGCTGACATACTAGCTAGCATTTTGCTGAGCAGGGTCCATTTCGTGGTGCTACACCTATACGTCTTTATTTTGTTTGTATGTAATTTTTTATGTAATATTGTGTACATCGTGAATAAATATCTTGAATCTTGAATCTTGAAATATTCTGCTCGCAACTTGGTATGGGACGCGGCAAAAGTGAAAGAAAGATGGGGGATACTTTCATGAACTGTTGAACACGGAACACACAGTTAGTTCTTCTCCTCCAGAGTTGCCTTCAAATTGCGGACTGGTATGCCCGGTCACCAAATACGAGGTTCGCAAATGTCTTCGCGGTATGAAAAACTGAAAAGCCGTGGGTCCCGACGACTTGCCGATAGAAGCGTGGAAGGCGTTGGGCGATCATGGTGTTGACCTATTAACTGACCTATTTAACCGTATACTAGCCAGCCGACGAATGCCCGATTCTTGGAGATCGAGCGTCATCTCTCCAATTTATAAAGGTAAAGGTAGTGTTCAGGACTGCGGAAACTACCGAGGCATTAAGGTTATGTGTCACACCATGAAGCTCTTCGAACGCATCATCGATTCGAGACTCCGGCAAGAGTGTACTGTCTCGGAATGTCAATATGGATTTCGGCCCGGATGTGGCACAGTTGATCCAATATTTGCCCTCAGATCTCTGACCGAAGCTTATAGGGATAGTAGAAGGCCACTTTACATGGCATTTCTTGACCTACAAAAGGCCTTCGATTGCATCCCTCGTCAGATGATCTGGTGGGCATTAAAGGTGAAGAACGTGCCACAAGTCTATGTTGACATTATCCGGGATATGTACCGTAACTCGGTTTCTCTAGTGAGGACCGCTGTTGGCGTGCACCAAGGCTCGGCCCTGAGTCCTTTTCTGTTTAGTGTTGTGCTTGATGCTGTTACGGCGGAAATCCAGGACCCGCCGCCGTGGCTGCTCATGTATGCAGATGACATTGCACTGACGGACGAGGACAAACAGGAACTAGAGCGAAAGGTGAACCTATGGAAAGGATCGCTAGAGAACGGTGGTCTAAAGCTAAATGTCTCGAAGACCGAATACATGGCCTGCGGAAGTACTGATCCCGTTCCTATCAAAATAGGGAACGAACTTGCCGTGAAAAAGGACAAGTTTAAGTACCTGGGATCCGTACTGCATGAGTCCGGGTCCATTGACCACGACATCCGAGCCCGAATTAGCGCAGCTTGGTCTAAATGGCGAGAGGTCACAGGAGTCATCTGCGATCGCAGAATCTAAGACTGAAGGGGCTAGTGTACAAGTGTATCATCCGACCGGTCTTAATATACGGTAGCGAGACGTGGCCGGTTCTTGGACGGCATATTCAGGAGCTTCGCGTTACAGAAATGAAGATGCTGCGGTGGATGTGCGGCGTTACACGGGCTGATCGCATTCATAACGAGTACATACGCGGCAGCCTCGCAGTTCGTGACGTAGCAGAGAAGCTCCAAGAATGTCGCTTTCGTTGGTTCGGTCACATCTCTCGCAGGCCAGCAGACTACATAGGGAACGTATGCCTTGATCTAGCCCTGGACGGTCCTCGACGCGGTCGCGGAAGACCAAAGAAGCGCTGGCTGAATGTCGTGGAGGCCGAGATGAGCGAAAACGGGCTCGTAAAAGAAGATGCCCAGGACCGCGCAAAGTGGAGGAAAGCGAGCAGGAAAGTGGACCCTGGCAATAGCCGGGATAACGCTAGGTAGAAGAAGAAGACATGTTTCGGTGTGAAAATGGATTCCCAGCCTCGTATCCCCGTATGCAAATAATTTAATGATAAAATATATTAATTAGACTATTCACCAATTAAACATGACAATTACCTTTAAAATTATAACAAAATTAATATGCAATATGTGCATTAGTGCTGCCATAATATTAGCTATATGGAAGATGCAGCTATAATATTTACCATTATTTTGTGATTAAAATGTTGAAAAAACATAAAATAATAGCTACTGAAACGTTTTTACTTCAGTTTATACTTATTTCAAATAATAATTACGATTTGAAGTAATGTGAAACGGAACGTGTAGCACAGGTAAAGTAAGACTAGATATGCCATTTTGGCGGCAAAATATGTACATCAATGAAACTTTGCTTTATATCTTTATCTTGGCACTAGGAATGAGGATCTGCCGAGTCCTATCAAAATTTATGCGTCCTACCCCTATCGGGAGGGTATGATAGGGGGGGGCACCTAAAAAAATACACATTTACCAAACTAGGCGATCGAAGTATCATTTTCGATTTATTTTTTTACGCTGAATTGAATGAGACCATACTCATGCTTATATGGCGTTATTATTCAATTTTTCAAACTCATGTTTTTTTTGTGCGTCAATCATCACATCTTTTGAGAGAAAAACCCCTGGAAAAGTACGTACAGTTACGAAAGATGATGTTATAACAAAAGTTCAAAAACAAGCTGTGGTCAGAGGTGATAACCAGGGACGACAGGTGATCGGACGTATTTGTACAGCAGGTTTAAAAAAGGAACGTGCACAATATCACTTTGCATGCTCGATTCAGTTTTTTAGACAGCAAGAAGGGACCGGGCTCCCAGGTGGGACCCTAGGACGTAACACTTCAGATGATTTAACAAATGCCATGGAAGAGATTTATGAGTACATGGAATCTAGTAGCGACTGCCAGTTCAGTGTGCAGGAGTTAATTGATCTTGTATCAAGCAAGTACACAATAAGTGAACGAAGTCTTAAGCGAAAACTGCAAGAGAAATATGGGGATCGACTATTAATAACAACAAGCCATAAAAAAAATCCAGTTATTTGCTTTCGCTCTCACAGCGAAAAAATCTTAAATGACCACTGGTATCAGCAAAAGAATGGTGATGAGCTAGAAGAAGAACTACGTATAATGGAAAAAGCTGGTGAGATTCTGAGGAAACACATCGAAAGTTTCGCCTATGATAACACATCATATACCCCATGACTCATAAGTTTTTTGATGAGGTGAACATCATGGTACCGAAACCTCTGGAGGTGTTGTTGAAATCTGTGACTCGCAAAAAAAGAAAACCTGATAGTAACGAAAAAAATGAAATGGACCGAAAATGTACAACTATTGCTCATTGTTTGATTTCTCTGGTGCGGCCAAGATCCTTTTTGTCACCAATATTGTTAGGTGTTGGTGCTTATATACATCAGAATATTGGATCCAAAAACCTTATTACCTTGTTGTCGAACTTGGGGTTGAGCAGCTCATACCACGATGTAAAGATATTGGAAACATCAGTAGTTATGGCTCCTGAGCATACGATAAAGCAGGGAGCGTTTGTCCAGTTTGTGTTCGACAACTGTGATTTCAATGTAAATACAATAGATGGATATGGAACTTTCCACAACATGGCTGGAATAAAATGTGTCACCCCCTCTGATGCCATCATCAATGACGAAGATAGAATTGTTAAACAAAAACTGTTAGCACAATCTACACTGAGTGAAAAGAAAGGGTTAGCTGAGGTTGTACCACTAAATCTGCAAAGTTTGAGGGGTCTTCAAGATTTCAAATTTCCGGATCTTGACAATCGATTTCCTACAGAACAGCACGAAGGATTTCCATCAACTCACAATATACTGTGGATGGTTGCAAAATTTTGGAAAGCTGAGAATATTTCGGGATGGCAAGGCTTCCTAGAAACAATCACACACGGAGGCTACAGTGATCCTTCTGCAGTCATAACTCTTCCATTCATCATGGCTCCTCCATCACAGTATGACACTGTACACACGTCATTATTGATGGCACTTGATTGTGTGAAAGATCTTGGCTTAAGCAAGGTGTTTGTCACCTTTGATTTGCCCTTATATATGAAAGCAGTGGAGATCACACTGTCTGCACCTCCTGATTCTCAGTTAAACAAAATTTCTGTCAGGCTTGGTGGCTTTCACCTAGTTATGTCCTTCCTAGGATCCATTGGATACATAATGGCAGACTCAGGGTTGCATGAAATTTTAGCAACTGTGTACGCAGAAAACACTGTTAAACACATTTTAACAGGGCATGCTTATGCACGGGCAATCCGTGCACATGGTTTAGTGGCTACTGCTTTATGCAATATGATTTTGGAAAACGTCAACATGACTATTGAGGAAAAAGAAACTATGGAAAAATTGATAAATAACTTCAGCAATTTTCCTCCCAGCAAGGACGAAATTTCTTCACACATCGGAGCTGTTAGTTTCAAATGTAAATTCAACAAAGAAATAGAGAGAATCAAAGAGACAAGTGCCACAGCAAAATTGTGGATGCAGTACTTAGAAATGGTTACTCTGGTTCGTAACTTTCTCGAAGCAGAAAGGACAGGCGAATGGACGATGCACTTGAAAACACTAAAACTAATGATTCCTTTCTTTGCGGCCAGTGGACACCTTCACTATACTAAAGCCTGCCACATTTATTTGGAACAGATGTACAATCTTCCCTTTGAGATGGATCCATCACATTATGAGGCAATCAAAAACGGCTACTTCACCATCAGGCGTAGTAACAAGTTTTGCAGTGGCACATCCCCTGACATGGTGATTGAACAAACAGCAAACAGACAGTTTAAAGTGATGGGAGGCATAGTGAGACGAGGTTTCACTGATGATATTCTCAACGCATATGTTGTAACAAAACCAGCATTTGCTGCTCTAACCGAGGCACTTGAAGACCTGTCTGGAGTTAAATTTATGACATCTGAACAACACATTGATGCGAGAGAAAGTCGTATGAAAAGGGACGACAAAGATGTTACAAAAATACAGCAATGGCTTGAACTTCACAATCCATTTGCAAGTTCATCCGGCGTTGTCGTCTCACTGGGTACTGGGATTACAGGTACCGATGAAATAAATTGCCATATGGCTAAAGAGGTGGGAAATAATACTATGAATCAGCTGATTGGGAAACAGTTTTCAGAAATAAAGATGAAGAGAAGTAACAATGTCCGTCCACTTTCTGCAGTAAGTACATCAGTTGTGGTCGATCACAAAACCATCAATATTGATCCGATGATGTTGTATCAACGAATGCTTGTGTCGAAAAATCCAAATGAAGATTTATCTACATATTTCAGATATGAAATATCTCCATACCCATTGTCTTTGTTTACAAGTACTGGTATGAGAAAAAATATTAAGTCGACCCTGTATGAGGAATTCAGAGGAGTGAATGACGATGAGGTGTTGAAAAGTGATGTGTATATTATCGATGGGGGTTTCCTCTTATATACAGTCAGGTGGAACAGGAGTACTTGTCAAACATATTCAGATGTTTGCCTATTGTATGTAAAACATCTGCAAAACAATTACCAGTCAAAGGCACCTACAGTCATCGTATTTGATGGGTACGAGGACAGTGACAGCACCAAACGTTGTGAGCAACTTCGCCGGTACCGACATTTTGCTCCCCAATTCATAATTAATAATTCGACTCCTGTTCATGGAAACCAAGATCGATTCCTCGCAAATTCCGAAAACAAGAAACAGTTGATAAATATTTTGACCGATACTCTCAAGCAGAACAACTTTGAAGTGAGGCAATCGCCAGGTGATGCTGATGTTCTAATTGTACAAACAGCAGTAGAAAAATCTGATCATCACTTGCCTACAATAGTTACTCAAGATGTGGATGTTATGGTTATCCTGATTGCTCTCAGTTATTCTGACAAACCTATATTGTTGCTTAAACCTAAAATTGGTCGTGTCAATAGAAAAATATTTTCTTCAACCGATCTTCAACAACAACATGTGAATGTAAAAAACTACATACTCACAGCACATGCATTTTCAGGTTGTGACACAACCAGCGCAGTTTACGGCAAAGGTAAAAAACAGCTCCTTAAACTCCTCGAAAAAAATCCTGTCTTACAAGATTGTGCTGAAGTCTTTAACAAGACCACTGCTACAGCTGAAGAAGTGCGGAATGCAGGTGAATCTTTGTTCCTTCAACTGTATGGCGCAAAACCAGGTAACCTATCTCTTGATAGTCATCGTTATTATTTATTCAACAAATCATTGAAGAGAGTCGCAGCAAAATTGGAAGCTCTGCCTCCTACTTCTGCAAGTGCAACGCAACACTCTCTCAGGACATACCACCAAGTGCAACAATGGCTGGGTCATAAACTAAATCCTGAAGAGTGGGGATGGAGTCGACAAAATAGTGATCTGTTCCCTGTTCGCACTACCCTACCACCAGCTCCGGATGAAATAATGACCCTTATATTTTGCTCGTGCAAAAGTGGATGTTCCACTCTTAAGTGCTCATGTGTAAAAAGTGGGATACCATGCTCGCCTGTATGCAAAATGTGCGAGGGGAATTTGTGCTCCAACACGGACTTGGACAAAAGTCCCATGGCCCCTATTGACATTGATGACAATGATCTCAGTGATTTGAAAGAAGATTGAGAATAAATTTAACATAAGTGACTAAAGCTCGACTTGGCGGGGACACTGCCGTGCCCCCAGATGTGAATAGTAGTGTGTATATAGTAGTAGTGTATATATAGCTGATATTACATATTGTACCTAAGTTTTCCAATTGTTTTTAATGCTCAAGTCCTACTTTTGTCTAAAACATATTTTTTCATCAAAAACCCTTTATATCTCGCAAAATATTGATCCTATAAGCATAAGTGTGGTCTCATTCGATTCAGCGTAAAAAAATACATCGAAAATTATACTTTGATCGCCTAGTTTGGTAAATGTGTATTTTTTAAGGTGCCCCCCCTACCATACCCCCCCCTATAGGGGTTGGACGCATAATTTTTGATAGGACTCGGCAGATCCTCATTCCTAGTGCCAAGATAAAGATATAAAGCAAAGTTTTATTGATGTACATATTTTGCCGCCAAAATATGCTATTTTTTCTGTGCTAGTGTTTTAATCCACCAATCAGCGTCTGGTGACGTCACTCCTGTTATGATAACTAATGCAGGGGTTTTCAAAGTGGGGGGCGCGCCCCCTTAGGGGGGCGTGACCACATTTGAAAGGGGGCGCGGGGCCTCGGGAAATTTGAACAGGGCTAGCTAGACTATTTACTTCCGTTTTCTTGCATCAAAGCGAAGGGAGGCGTGGGAATTTCATTTTTACTACAGTAATTTTACGGGCGGCTAGTATGGGGAATTGGAAATAATTAATAATAGCTAATATTTTTAGTGTAACGGATATATCATGATACAAGTATTATTTACGCAATGAAATCATACAAAATATCATTATTCGCTAACCGCCACAAATATGTACACACATATTACAAGCGTTTTACTTGTAGGATTATAATGAATATATCGTTTCTAAGTCATTTAAAATGTGTAAGAACAAACTACCAATTATTACTATTTGTTTCTAACGAATTAGGATATATATCGCCCGCGCCGTACATTTTGTTATTTATGTGGTTTTACATGGACACGGTTTCTTGATTTTCGCTTTACACAGAAAGAAGACTTAAATATCGTCATATTTACAAATAAAAATAATTGATATTATTGTACATAAAAATATGCAAATTTTTTACATATTTTTTTTTACCTTTTTAACTACTTCCGGGTGAAAAGTTGGTATGATTTTTGCATATATTATCTATAAATATTCCATAAGAATGAATAATGAAAAAATCGGGCTATTATAAATTAATGTTTGACGCAACCGTATCTTTACTGTACTATTTAGGCAGCAGGGGGGCGTGCCTAAAAAAGTTTGGGAACCCCTGAACTAATGGGTTTGGCTTAAAGGGCTAGTCATCCAGGTCAAAAAATTAAAATAAAAACAAGAATTTGACACTGTGGACGAACAAATAAATAAATATTATGGGACAATCTTACACAAATCGACCTAGTCTCCCACAGTAAGCTCAATAAGGCTTGTGTTGTGGGTACTAGACGACGATATATGTAATAGATATATACATATAAATACTTAAATACATAGAAAACATCCATAACTCAGGAACAAATATCCGTGATAAACACAAAAATAAATGCCCTGACCAGGAATCGAACCCGGGACCTCCTGCTTCAGGCAGGGTCACTACCGACTAGGCTAGGAGGCCGTTAAGACGCTAGGCGCAGATTGTGGCCGAAAACTGTTACTTTCTAAGGGATATATCTCAATAACGGGCCATTCAAAAATTTTGAAAAAAATATATGTTATTTACCATTTCATGAACAACATTGTCAACGTTTGAATAACTCGTGTAACGTATAGTTTCTCCGTTATGTAAATGTAACGAAATGTCGTTTTACGGTTAATTTTGCTTATATCTACTGAACGGCTTATTCGATTTAAAATATTGTTGAACTAAAAAATATGTACTACAGAACAGTACAAACTCAACGTAGGATATTTAAATTGGATAAATTTTCTTAAACAACTTGATCATAATTCCACATTTCGTGCGTTATTAGCTCGAAAACGGCGTTGCTGGCAGTCGTGAGCTAGCTTTGAAACGAGGAGGCTGTGTCGCTCGTCGCTCCGTGCTTGCCTTGTACTACATATACTTGTGCTTGGCCCGTGAGCAATAATATCGGACTTACTGTGCCTAAAGACTAAATAACTGCAGAGGGTTCATGCGGTGCGGATATAACGTGTCTTCCTGGAATCAATAATGTATTGACGTTTTATCTTTTAAGATAATGTACTTGTATGCATGTTTATGTACGTTTGTATAAAAAGTGTATTTTATTTAGATTATAATACAAGTAAAAAACAAATGAAATAAAAATGGAGCAATGGAGGATAGGCATTAGTCGTCGAGTTGCGGAAATCTGCTAGTACTGCAATACAATAGACTAATAATTAATTTAATAAAAAACTCCAAAGAACCGAATTTATTTAAACATATTTATTTAAGAATACCGTGTTCTAAACGAATGTAATATGCGTTTTATTTTAAGATTAAACACAATCTTTAACGATATACTTTATACTAATTTCTCAAATCTAGAAATTGCGAAGTAAACTGCAAAGGATTGGAGATAAACCGGCCAAGAGAATATCGGGCTATGCTCAGTGTAGGGATCCGTAGTTGCCGGCCTGTTACAATACATCCATTCAAAAGGTAGTCTATAAAGAAATATTTTGTGGCACTCACGTTATTTTACTATAGGCATAACTCAAAAACGGCTCAACCGATTTTATTCCATATAATTTTTATTGAAAATACGTGATAAGTATTTCAATGGCCTCATTTCCAGGAATTTTCCCAATTTTTTTGGACCCACGGTTCAAAAATCAAAGAGCATTTTAACTTTCGAAGCTATTATTTACGAAAGTATTCGTTTTATCTAAAAGTTGTTTAAGGCATATTCTTCTTGAAAGACCTATCCAACAATGGGTTTCAGATACTTATTGTTTTACCACTTTGTAGGCGTAATTAAAACACATAATTACTCATACCAAATTTCAGTCTACTAACTATCACTGAGCAAAGCCTGATTGAGAATCTAATAAAAAATTGCTGATATTTAAGAGTTCAATGTATGTAAGAATAAAGGAAAAAAGCTTTTTTTACACCACGACGCTGGCAAACAAGCATAGCCTGATTGAAAGCAGTTATAAAGCCTATGGACGCCTGCAACCCCAGAAGATTCACATGCGCGTTGACTACCCTAAAAAAAACTACTATGTCGGTGAAATGCAAATAAATACAAATTTTATATTAATTATCAACACAAGTGAATAAATAAATTACTACTAAGGGTTAATACTACCTATCAAATATCTTTAAAAGACCGGCCAAGTTTGTATCGGACCATGTATAATGTAGGGTTCCGTAGAAAGTAGTTTCTTGGAGATAACTCAAAAACGGATGAACCGATAATATGTGAAATAATTTTCGTAGAAAATTAAGTACTAAGCCTTCTTGGTATTTTTTCATATTTTTTAGACTTACGGATTAAAAGTTAGATGGGGGGCTATTATATTTAGACTCTCGAAGCAATTATTTCTGAAAATATTGACTTAATAAAAAAGTTTTAAAAATACTCTATATATATATATATATATATATAAGATATTTTTAAAGCCGTATCGTTGTACATATTTACAAAAAAAATATTTTTGACATTTAGTTTGGCATATGTATGTATGGAGTGCCTCACCTAAAAGATTTTTTTAGCAATTTAGCCAGAAAACTAAGTAGCGGCACATGAAACACACCTCTAGATAAAATTTCAGTAATATATGTTTTATAATAAAAATGGCTGTGACATACGGACGGACAGACGAACATGTTTCAAAAAACTTTTAAGGGTTCCGTTTTGACCATTTTGGCTATGGAACCCTAAGAAGTGTTTGCGCTGTGTTATATTTTAAAGATCTAAATTTAATGGGCTTACAGCTCTCATTTGTATGACGATTTCGTGCACAAATACCGCTCCTTATATGTGCATTTTTACTATTCGCAACTCGCAACAGGCTTAGTTTTGTTAATTTATCGTAATTAAGTGAATTTTTACGGTTAATATTTAAAATCGCAACAAAAAATAACCATCTATTAAGCTCACTTGCACAGCAAAAAAAAATTCAAATTCACATGAAAACACCGCTTTGATGTGTATTCAGATTTTTTTGCTGTACTAGTCAGTATTTTTTTATTTTTTTCTGATATGCGGAATATTTTTAACCATATTTCGTAAATTCATAAATATTTTGCCGCTCACTGTACTTCAAATTCAAAATCTAGGTTTTCATTTTTTTACATAAAAATCTACTAATCGAGATCGTTATTACTTATCTTATTTAGTAGCATTCCTAAAAAATGTCACCGTAGTACTTAATCACAGTATTCAAATCGCAAAATATCCACAAAAGGATTAGGCATGATTATCATAAATCTGCCCGCGCGCCTCTGAGTAAAGTCATATTCTTTGAACATTATTGCGGTGCATCGCGGCGGATTTACGCACGATCGCAATGAGAAGGGTACGCGGGTGGCGCGGGTAGAGAGCGCCCAAACGCTCAAGGACACTCCGGCGACAATCGTCTTAAATATGGCGAGTGACACACATGATTGACGTCTAGAAACTGTGGATCCGTTTTGGCGCGAAAATTTTAATTGTTAGTTTGTAACAGCAAGTTTTGACGATAAATTATATTATTTTCATTTTATATGCATTCGTGGTCTATTATATTTTTCAAATGAAAGCAAAAATACGACATAACATAAGTACGGCATGATCCCGTAACAACGTATTTAATTGTTCGCCTTTCTATGTACATATAGGTAAACCAGAACTTTGGGAGTATTGTCAAGAGGGCGCTCGTTTTGAATTTTATATAGCAACAATTTGTATAGTGGGGACAATGGAAATTGGCAGATGATTTTTGTTTTATTCCGACAACTTTAATAAGTGCGAAGTTTGATGTTTGGATATTTCTTCGGTTTTTACGCTTAAATGGCTGACTCGATTTAGATAAAATGAATAGCGTAAAGTCAATAAGTAACGCAAGAGTTATAAGTAAGAATTTATATAGATAATTTTACAAATAAAATTATTTAACGTACCAAATATGTTCTATTCAGCATAGTTGAAATCGGGATCTAAATATTCTTCAGTCATCAAGGAATTTGACTCGTTCTCAACATTATACTCAAAATCGGGATCTAAATATTCTTCAGTCATTAAGAAATCTGACTCGTATTCTGACTCTGACTGACTAGACTCGCTGCTAGAATCAGACCCAACCTCAATAACAAATTTTTCTATAAAGGAATCAATTGCATGATCTGACTTCCTGTAGTCATTTTCGACTTTTATTACATGATCGCAACATTTTTTCCATGTTTCAGCAGTTATTTCCTTAAAAAGAAAAGCACTTTTAAACGTTATTAAGGATGCGAAACAATCGTGCAGTTAAAAAAGTCATTAGGTGCGTCTAAAAGAAACCGACGGATTGGTCGCCGTTTTTTTTTTTTATTTTCATATGGCTTGATGTGTTACTCTACTTATGCCGTTATACTCGTATATGATGAAACCATTAAAAGTCTAACCAGCTGGCGTAAGTAGTATCAGAATAGCGAAGTGTGGCACGATTTCTGGTTTAGGATGCTAAGATTAGCCTGCCATACACGCAGGGATTTGTCCGGCGGACACATCTCAGATCTGATCCGCGATCACCCACAAACGGCGGCGGATGGGCGTCGGAGTATTGAGTACGGACAGCGGAAGGACGTCTGGCAGACAAATCCGTGCTCAATTCTCGCCACACATGGACGGATGTGTCCGCCGGACAGATCTGTCGGACACATCTGGCGGACAAATCCGTGCGTGTATGGCTAGCTATCATCTCCCGATTACTAAGCTAGCATAGTAAGTACTTAATGCCTACATTTAATGTGAAATGAAAGTGGTGGTACCTGAAAACTGCTTTTCACTAAATCTAAAAAACCTTCTCCGCCGTGTGCGACATTTTTCGATGCAACTTTATTTTTGACTATGCCCCATATAATTTCGATGGGGTTGAAGTCACAATGATACGGTGGTAATCGAATCACAGTATGGCCATGAGCCTTTAATAGTTCGTCAATTTAATATTTAGGATCGGGCTTATTTTTCCTCACGATAACTAGCAAAGTGGCTATAGTTGCTTTTCGCGGATAACTAATATTATTGTCATCGAGCCATTTGACAATTGTTCCCTACTTCCATTGAAAGTTAGGTGCTTTATTGACCTGAAAAGAATGATATCTTGCGTTGTCCATGACAACACAGGAATTTTTGTCGAGATTGGGAATAAGTTTTTCTGTGACCCACTTTTTAAAATTATCTTTATTCATGGACTCGTGGTAGTCACTTTTTTTTTCTTTGTCATTATATAACAACAATGCGTTTGGAACAAAACCTGTGGCTCCTCCAGCATGTACCATTATAAATCTTTTTCCTGTCGATACAGTTTCTGCCACACCCGGTTCCTCATTACTTTGCCAGCATTTGTTATAATTTATAGACGTATGTATAAATGATTCATCTAAATATATTATAGGTCGGTTTTTTCCTCGAATGCTGTCAATTTCAGTTAAGTATTTTTCACGCCAAGCAACAATATCAAAACTTTCTATTAAAATTTGTCTCTGGCTTCGGCATTTTTTGAATTTGTACCCCATCTTGTGCAATAACAGTCTTAATGATTCTCTACCCCCTGGGTAATTTATGTCTTCTTTTAAAACAGTCCACAATTTTTTTATTGTTGGTATTTCTTTTTTTACGCTATAAAATTCGTGAATTTTACGACGTATGACACATAAATCAAAATCATCCAAATCTATTTTCTTTTTTTGTTTTCTTTTTTTTAGGTTTGGTCGTTTAATTCCGCCCTTACGCCCTTTGCAGCAATCCGTGATACCGATGCATGCGATACACCTAATACACAAATCAAATTATTACAAGACATGAACCAAATCGTGACGACCTGACTATTGTGACATTTGTCCATAAGTTTGAAACTTACCCGTCAATTCAGATGCTAATTTCGTTATGTTTTCTAATGGAAGAAATTTCTCTCCCGCACGTTTTTTTTCCAATAAATAACTATATACACTGTTTACAACTTTTTTCCCTGTAAAATCTAAAACTTTCGGCATGATTATTACAGTCTAATAATAATTCACACGAAACTAGACAAAGCAATGTTTACATTGTCAATATTGACAACTATCATAGAGGGTAGATGTTATCTATTATTAAAATTGTTGCCATTGCTAGAAATTAGTACCAACAAATTTCCGTAACATGGCGCACCCTCAATAGATCCTGGTTCACCTATACATATGTACGGTTTGATTAGCTTTCCATGAAGCAACCATGACTTATCACAAAGGTTGGGGCTTCGCTTGCTGTTAGCACTTTTGTTTAGTTTCGTAAACTGTCACTGTCACTGCGGCAAGTGAGGAAATCGCTGACATATACATTGATGTGGAATGGTTGCGTTCATGAATAACGTAAATTAAGTGTGTGTTTGTTTTTCATGTTCTCGTTTTGTGTAGTTTTTGTGGTTTTGAGTAATATTGTGTGTTATCTGTCGGTGCGTCACCGAATGGGCCCTACGAAAGACCAGCGCCGGTTTTTAAGCTGACATTATGCTGTGTTGGGTCCATTTTGTGATGCACGTTCATTGTTATTGTCTCTCAATGTTCATTCATGTATTAAGCGCATCGACATATAATATCAAGACGAGTAAAGGCAATTAAAGTTCATGTGAAAAGACGACCCATTTTCACGTTTACAAAACTAAAATGTCTTATGTCTTATTAACCAATCAAATACTCATTCTTTAAGCATATTTTTTTTGTGTTAACCTTCATTCCGCAAAGGTTTCATGCCATTTCACCAATAAGAAAAGTTGCCGTGTTGTGAGTGGTCAAAATCAATTTGACAATGAAGTTTAATTGGACAGGAGATACTCAAATGAAATAACTGAAATGTCAAGTTAACGTATAATAAATACGCCTAAGTTTGACGTGGATGGGTTCACGTAATAAATAATAATGCAATCAATTAACAATTTATTTTTTAGTGCATTTTTCATTACTTATGTATAAACATCGGTATCAACGTTCAAATTTCGTGGCACTTGGTAAGGGTCGCAAAAAAAGAAATACATAGGTATCATTGTTTTATTTATTAGTAATAAATAACATTTAATTTATTTTTATTCTTAATCGTACTTTGGTAAACTGTACATATATTTAAAGAGGTTTATATTCTTAATACGTCATAGAACCTCAATACTCATTTCATTATCCATTTGTAAAAAAAATTCTAAATGCCAAATAGGCAACAAATGTCAATTTAATTGTCATGCAAAATAATATGTGGTAAAATCTTCAACGATAATAGTTCTTAAAAACACTTACAACTACAATTTAGCATTGATAAATCTTTACCCAACTCCCTATCAGACTTGAGAAAATGGATTTGACGCAGTATACTGATTTTATATTCACTAACGAAGGTGCTTGCTGTACTATTTGCGAAATGAATATAAAAAAGAAAAGGTACAATATAGAGAAACATTTGAAATCAAAATCTCATCAAGATAAATTATCTGATTCACGCTGCCATTTACAGGATATAATACGAGATAATGCTGATTTCGAAATTAAAGACGATATCGTATATTGCAAATTGTGTAATTCGAAATTATTTCCCTCTAAATCTAGTATCGACCGCCATTTAAAAACAGATTTACACAACAAAATTCATAAAAATAATGCACAAGAAAAATTTAATAAAGATTTAACAGAGTTTATGATTTGTTCGAATATACCGTGGTCAAAATTAGACAATCCTAAATTTAGAAATTTTGTAGAAAACCTTTTAAATCATAAATATGGAAACGATATTACTGTGCCGAGTGAAACAAAAATACGAGTAAAATGCTTACCTGAATTGTATGAAAAGAAAAAAAATTAATTGAAAGAGAAATTACAAAATAAAATGATTTACCTCAGTGTTGATGAAACATCAGATTCCGTGGGAAAAAAAGTGGCAAATATTTTGATCGGAGCTCTAGATGGAACTAGTACCCAGCCACATTTATTTGCTTCTAAGGTATTGGAGGCGACTAACCATTCGACAATAACCAAACTCGTTGAGGAAACCCTTGAAGATCTTTGGGGCGATGAATACAAAAAAAACATGGATAAATTATTATTTTTTATAACGGATGCCGGTTCCTACATGGTAAAAGCAGCTAAAAACCTTGTTCAGAAATATAAAAATATGACTCATGTAACATGCATAGCACATGGATGTAATCGAGTCGCAGAGATAATTAGAAGTCTTTACCCGACCATAAACAGTTTGATTGACTGTATCAAAAAAATATTTCGTAACGCTCCTTCAAGGACAAATTTATTTCATCAAATGTGTGTAAATATTCCTCTACCACCCCGACCCGTGATAACAAGATGGGGAACATGGTTAAATGCTGCCTCATATTATCACATGCATTATGATAAAATCAAATCTGTCATCGATGCCTTAAATCCGCGTGAAGCGAGTGCAATTTCTAAAGCAAAAAAAATTTTCCGTAACCGGAATTTAAAAACTGAGTTACTATTCGTCGATACACACTTTAGTATAATTGCTAAGTCAATAAAATTATTGGAGGATCCAAAACTGAGTCTAGCAGAATCATTAAACATTGTTCATGGTTTGCAAAAAAAAATATCAACGTTAAGGTTACATCAAAATGCCAGAAAAGTTTATTTTAAATTAAAAAGTGTATTAAAGAAAAATCCTGGTTATAAGACTGTACAAATAATTAACCAACTATCTAAAAACAACGAGGCTGAAATACCAGAAAGTGTAAATAAAAACTGTGTGCAAAATTTTCAATGCTTGACATACCTTCCTATTACCTCAGTCAGCGTGGAAAGATCTTTTAGTCTTTTAGTATATATTCTTACAGACGTCAAAGATTGACAGCAAAATCTATGGAACAAATTTTAGTGATCTATTCTAACTCGTAAAATATTGTATGCCACACCTGGACATAAAGTGGCTTTTTCCGCACGCTACGCGTACGGATAGAGCCGCTTTCTGGCCAAATGTGCACATATTTTTCCAACACGGGAGGTAATAAAGAAAGCCCTCGATCGCATAATTACGTCCCTCGCTTGCAGCTTGGGCCGCAACAATTGCGATTGCGCGGCCTTTCTTTGTTTTACCACCCTAATTAGGAAATGTACTATTTAGGGGCTTTTTTATTTACATATACAAAATAAAGGTTAAAAATACTAAGTGATTTGTTTGTATTTATTTTTCTGCCAACCGTACATTGCCACGAAATTTGAACGTTGATACCGATGTTTACTTATGTAATATACGTAAATTTAATCGTTCTTGGAATAAGGAATAATATGAAAGCCTTCTATTCATCTTTCATTCATTTAATAAAAGTGCTTAATTTTTTTTTATACCACGACGGTGGCAAACAAGCCTACGGCCCGCCTGATGGTAAGCAGCTGCTGTAACCTATGGACGCCTGTATCTCCAAAGGAGTCACATGCGCGTTGCCGACCCTTTAAAAAAAGGAGGATTCACTGTGTTGACTGCTAAAGGAACAAGAAGGGATATAATTACAATATAGGGACTTACATACTACAAAATAAGCATGAACGGCCTCCTAGCCCAGTCGGTAGTGACCCTGCCTACGAAGAAGGAGGTCCCGGGTTCGAATCCTGGTCAGGGCATTTATTTGTGTGTTTATCACAGATATTTGTTCCTGAGTTATGGGTGTTTTCTATGTATTTAAGTATTTATCCATATTTATCTATTATATATATCGTCGTCTAGTACCCATAACACAAGCCTTATTGAGCTTACTGTGGGCCTAGGTCGATTTGTGTAAGATTGTCCTATAATGTTTATTATTATTATTATATTTATTTATTATTAATTAAAATAAAATAGTAAATATTTTGAACTTTTTTACAATTGTATAAATCCGTTACATTAGGGAGACCCTCTTGGTCTCAAGCAACATAATGCAGACTAGAAAATAATAGCATACCTTCAATATAAATAGTTAAAATTCTCTTTGTTTCCTCGTTTTTTAGAACTAAAAAAATAACGGATGGGTTCGTTTATGTGTACTATTAATTTTAGCAGGTTAGGGAAATACAAAGATAAATTCATACTGTGTATCCATTTTTTTATACTACAACGGTGCAAACAGGCATACGGCTCACCTGATGGTAAGCAGTTACCGTAGCCTGTGGACGCCTGTAACTCCAAAGTTGTCTCATGTGCGTTGCCGACGCTTTCATATAAAAGAGGATTTACTGTGTTGACAGCTAAAGGGACAACAGCATCCCTCGTCGTCAACACACTGCATCCTCTGAGCTCTCTGGCAACCTTACTCACCGGCAGGAACACAACACTATGAGTAGGATCTAGTGCTAATTGGCTGTGGTTTTCTGTAAGGTAGAGGTAGTTCCCCAGTCGGGCTCTGCTCTAGATTTGATAATGAAAGACTATGCTATGAAGTTATAGCATTCATTATTAATGAAAAATAAGAGTCATACCTATTAGTCAGTTGTACTAGAAATTTTACCAGAGTAAGTATAGTAGGTACTAATTCGAAGGGTTTTGTTTTGTCGATTTCGTTGACTTTACTTAATATTAGTGATTTGAAAAAAAAACAACCTTTATGAATTTACTTTGGACTTACTTATTGCTTTGAACATAGTCCGAATCCAGGAAAAGAATACTGCAAATTCTGCAATGCTCGGTGGGCACCCAAGTTGGGTTTTGCCTTTCAATTCGAACCGCAGAAATCCATGCATGCCTTCTTACTTCGTTCTTGGGGAAACTTTAAACATACACATACTGTTGAAGTCATCATTATAACAGAATTTAAATTTTATTTAGTAGGTAAGTAAAACGGACTGAGGTGGCAAATTCAGATTGTTTATTAAGTACGTATCTCATATACCCAATATATGAGTACAAGGGAGACATTTCGATATTATCAAAGTAGTATAATATTGAAAAAGATTTATTCCAAGGACCCATACTGTATACCGAAAAAAACAAACTGAAAAGATTCTTCGTTAACAACGGAAACCTAACTGCTATTACTACTCGGTAATACTTATTAAACATTCATTATACTTTTCCTCAAATGAGTTATGTTTACTTTTCCAAAACTTATATTGCATAACATCGACCAAGTCCGTAATGTATGAGAATATCTATGCGTGATTTACTTACCGATGAAAAGAAATATCACCATCTTTGGCGCCTGTGTGGCTCCTGCACCAATGCACGGCACAATCAGGCATTTTAATACCGATATATTACCGAAATTTCATGGACCGAAAAACTAATATTTTGACGACATGACAATTTCAAAATGTTTGACATGACATTAGGGCACCGCTGTCACAAGCTCCGCCCACTTTGGCACCAGGAAAGTGGAGCACATTTTGAGCGTTGATTACGCTTCCTTACTTATTATTCTTCCAAGATGAAGCGTCACAAATACATGTTTTTATTCTTATTCTTATTATTCTTAAAATAAAAATATTGCATTTTGCCTATTATAAATATATCGATAACTGGGAATCGAACCAGCACTAGCGGCCCGCAGGCGACGACGCGTTCCAATTAGCCCAAGCAAACACGACGGACGAAACTCGCAAGATTACTGACGAACGGGAGCGGGCGTTTTACTGTTAGGATGGGTGCTAGAAACTAAGCGGACACAGTATCCTATGGACGCTTGACGTTGCGCAACTACGGCGGATAATAACGACGGAAAACTTGCAAGATTATTGACGAGGAGCGAGCTGTTTTACTGTTAGGGTGGATGCTAGATGCTAAGCGGACACAGTAGGCTACAGACGCTGGCGACGTCGAGCAACTACGAGTACGGTGGATAATAACGACGGAAAACTAAGATTACTGCCAAACAGTAGCACGGCTGGTCAGAAGTGTGAAAATAAAAATGCAAAACTGATCTATTGTTTTGATTTAAACTTACACGATTTTCACTCATTATTTAAAAAATAATGATCTATTGTTTCTCTAACTCTATATCTTTTAGTGCTTTTCGTCACATATTTTTTTAACATTTTGGGAAAAAAATGTTTTTGATTTAACAAGGGAGGAAAGTTGTTGTTTACCTCTCACCACGAGTAAAATACATGTTTTAATAGGTTGTACATTAAAAAACTATGTATGCTATGTAATAAAAAAAATCTTCCAAATCATCACTTCAAATTCCAGCCTACCAGAGAACGCGAAGAAACAGGTCAAAATTTGCATTTAATTATTTGCCGCACTAGTGGATAAAATGCGATATTCCCGCCGCTAACAAGGGATAAATAGTGCCTTTCCGAACAAGTGTGGTGAAATTAATAATGAATTTGGCTGGACACGGTGCCGTGTGTCTAGATACCTATACACGGTGTACATGAGGAAACCGAATAATTCTAACAGCGTATCCCTGATCATCATTATGTCGTATGGAATTCTGTTGTGGGGTAAAGCGGCTGATATTGGGACCATATTTGTGCTACAAAAACGAGCTGTACGTGGCATTTATAAAATGCGCGGTCGAGCATCCGTAAGAGGAAAATTTGAAGAGGCAAATATTCTTACCGTAGCATCTCAATACGTACTTGAAAACATTACGTATGTGCGGAAAAACATCCATGAATTCAAGCTCAACAGTGATATCCATAACTATAACACTAGAAATAAAGATAAGATTGCTGAGCCTGGCCACCGCCTCGGTAAGGTTCGTACGTCTTTTGCTGGGAACTGTACACGTTTTTATAACAAAGTCCCCGCTGATGTAGTGAATTTGCCACTAAATAAATTCAAGTCTTATGTTAAGCGCTATTTGTTGAGGAGAGAGTACTATACTTTAAAGGAATTCATTGAGGATAACGATGCCTTTAAGCCTGTAGCTTGATATGGTTAGTACAATACAAATTTAGAAATTATTAGGTACATTACTCTATGAAGCAGCTTTACTAGTGTCCAGTATTACCTGTTTTTCGTTTTTATTTTTTTTGTTTTTATTTAGTATTTGGACACTTAGAGACGTTATACATCTCTAAGTCTTGCATTCGCAAATATTTATATGTATAGATATATATTTAATGATCCTGACGCTTAGAGACATGTACATATCTATGTCACTTTTATATTGTAATTTAGTTCACGCATGTAAAATACGAGCACAGAATATTGTTTCTCACCAGACTAAACATGGCTAGTTTTTATTAATTAATAAAGCCCGCCAGCTTGAACATGTCATGCTCGCTTAAAAGGCTCTGCTTATGGTGGCGTCGTTGATCGGGTCGCCACTTTCCCGAAGAAAGGTTGAGGGAGGCGATGGCTGAGATATGCGTCATACTCGTGAACGGGTGCTGTTTGTGGAGACAGGTCTGTTTAGGCAAACTGGGGCAACACATTTACGTAACTTTTTATTGATCATATTTAATTTTAGTTTAATTGGCTTTAGACACAACATTCGGTGCTTGATTATCCATATTTTTTATTATTATATAGAATATATAGATCAAGACACTTGGAGACCTTATACATCTCTAAGGATAATTTAGAAATAGTATGTTTATTGTATACTAGAATCAGTTACTTTTTTTTTATTTAAATTCATAATTATTTTGTTTCTAACTGTTGATGATGGATTATTATAATTTGGAAATTTATTTAGAAGACACAGTTCAGGTAAGAAAGTATATCAAACTTGTATGTAATTCATTTTCAATAGTCGGATTTGGACTCATCTTTTTTCCTTGGTATTTTTCTTAAACTATAACCTATTGTTGGTTAATCTAACCTTGGTTTGATATGTTTTCTGTTAGAACAACGCACTTAAAGCTTGTCCCAGTAAAAAATGTCGTTAGTTTACGCAGCGTTGGTATATCAGGTTTCAATGAAAATGGTTGAAACTGGCTGGTTATATGTTAAATGCATCTCGGTTCTTTATTTAATATTAGAAAAAAATCTGTCAAAGTCACATTTACAAAGATCTCGTCTCCACAAGAAAAAATTCATGAGAAAATATTGTACAAATATGTCCAATATTAAGGCATTTTCACGAAAAAAGTGGCAATGGAGCTAAACACGTCTGTTAGAACTGTGTAAAGGGTCCTAAAACAATTCAGAGAGACTGGCGGTATTCGACGGCGTCCTGGAAGTGGTCGGAAGACCGGGTTTGTTAAGAAAAATATTGAGAAGAGTATCATAGCTGCTTTGCTGAAAAAACCTACATAATCTGTAAGAGATTTAGCTAAAAAGTTTAAAACGTCTAAATCCACTGTGCAACGAGTAAAGAAAAATAATTCTATAAAGACTTTCAAACAAACTAAAGTGCCTAATAGAAATTCGAAACAAGAAACTGACGCTAAAACGAGATCAAGAAAACTGTATTATTAACGACATACATTGTATTAACGACAAAAAAATACTGTATTGTGACGGACGACGAAACATATTGCAAGCTTGATTTTAAATCACTGCCGGGACATAATTTTTATTCGGGGACCGATAGAAAAACTATCAATGACGAGTACAATGTCATAAAAACGGATAAATTTGCCAAGAAGGTTCTTGTGTGGCAAGCGATCTGCTCTTGCGGCAAACGCAGCACTCCATACTTTGCTAAAGGAACTATGAAAGGCGATATATACCTTAAAGAGTGCATGGAAAAGCGATTATTGCCGTTTTTTAAGCGACACAAGAAGCCAGTTCTGGTTTGGCCTGATCTGGCCACGTGCCACTATTTAAAAAATGTGATAAAATGGTACAAAGCCAATAATATCGAATTTGTGGAAAAATACCAAAATCCTCCTAACTGTCCTGAATTACGACCTATAGAAAAATATTGGGCTCGTATGAAGCAGAAGCTCTTAAAACATAAAACTAACGCCACATCAGTTGAAAACTTCAAGCGAAAATGGAATGCAGCTTCAAAACTAATCACAGACACTGATGTACAAAACCTGATGGCAGGTATCAAAAGAAAATTACGAAGTTTCTGGATGAATAAACAATAGAACAAAAACATAACAAAAATACGTTTTGTTTACTACATTTCTAATAAACTGTTGTCAAAAATTTGGTAACTTTTTATTGCTTACATTATTTCATACTAACTAATAAACGACATTTTTTTCTGGGACAAGCTTTATATGTATTGTTTAGTTTTGATGTACTGTTGTTTTGAAAAAATAAGTCCCGCCGAGTTTCTTGCCGGACATAATTCTTCTCGGGTCAGAGGTGTAGGGTTAGAACCGGTGTAGTTTGATTTTTTTTTTCTCACTTTTACTTTGACGTGTAAAAGTGCCCTTGTGGCCTACTTACTGAATAAATGTTTGAGTTTGAGTTTGAGTTCATTGGAGTCTAAAATGTCGTATAAACTTTTCAGGATTTCGCAAAAAAAACATTTTTTAAATTTTCGGGATGGATCCTTTTGCTAAATTGTGTCCAATCAGCATGTAATTCTGTCAGAGCGAAATTCTCCTAACTAATCCACTGGGATTGCAGGCCTCCATAGGTTACGGTAACTGCTTACCATCAAGCCGTATGCTTGTTTGCTACCGTCGTGGTATTAAAAAAAAACCCATATGCCCACGCAAAACCCTGCTATGGAAGTACATGGTTGCAGTATAAAATGAACCGTCACGCAATTGATTAAGGTTTAATATGGCACGTTATAAAAAAGTTGGTGGCGCGTGAGTGGCACACTATACGAGGTCCACACCACTGCGGCACCAACTCTCACACTTTTGAAGAGTAGTTAACTAGGTGATCCACCCAATAGTCACTAGTAGACAACGTGGGGTCAACGAGGCGCCATGCAAATGCGCTGGGCCGCTGTATGGGCAACTCGTGGCAAGGAGTTGGAGTTGAACTAAAGTGTACGACGCGTGGAAGACGCCTTATACTACAAATACTACAATTGGCTACTTTCCTAAAAAAATATATTTAGTCCGTCAGTTAGATTATCAAAAAATATTGGACACGTATTTTTTATTTTGTCGATTTCTTAAATGCTTTTGAACATAAAAACATAAATTTTATTAGTAAAGACGTCGATTAAAATAAATTAATACATTTTTTTTCGAAAAAAAATACTTTGCGTAAAGTATTCCTTGGCACTTTGATATCTGTCAATAAGAATGTCTAGATTAGACCCTTGGAAGAATAATAAGTAAGGAAGCGTAATCAACGCTCAAAATGTGCTCCACTTTCATGGTGCCAAAGTGGGCGGAGCTTGTGACAGCGGTGCCCTAATGTCATGTCAAACATTTTGAAATTGTCATTTCGTCAAAATATTAGTTTTTTCGGTCCATGAAATTTCGATAATATATCGGTATTAAAATGCCGGCTTGTGCCGTGAATTGGTGCAGGAGCCACACAGGCGCCAAAGATGGTGATATTTCTTTTCATCGGTAAGTAAATCACGCATAGATATTCTCATACATTACGGACTTGGTCGATGTTATGCAATGTAAGTTTTGGAAAAGTAAACATAACTCATTTGAGGAAAAGTATAATGAATGTTCATTTATAAGTATTACCTAGTAGGAATAAATCGACATAACAAAACCCTTTGAATTAGTACCTACTATACTTACTCTGGTAAAATCATACCATTCTGGCCGTGCCATTTCTAGTACATAGGCTGCTATTTATATATCCGGAAACCGGGATTACAATCTTCTTAAATAGCATATTTGACCTCCATGGTAAAATTTGAACTTTTTTAAGTACTGGCCGGTATATTTTTTCTTTCTTATTAACGCTCGTGTTTTGTTTTTGACGGGTTTTAAATGTCATCTCGCAGCAAGAATGGAACTCACTCGTGAAAATATTCGTGCTATGATTTATTATGATTTTCGGCGTGGTTTAACGCAACAACAGTGCATAGATCAACTAAGTTCAACTTTTGGTGATGAAGCCCCATCTAAAACTACTGTGTATCACTGGTTTAGTGAGTTCAATCGTGGACATAGTATGCTTACGGACGAAGTTAAGGCAGGTCGCCCGAAATCGGTCGTTGTACAACAAAATATCGAGGCTGTGCGAAAACTTATAATGGACGACCGACATGTTACGTACTGCGAGATAGAGGCGACTCTGGGTATTTCTATGACCAGCATTAATAGCATATTACATAATTATTTGGCTGTAAAAAAAATTTGTTCGCGTTGGATACCCCACAACTTAACAAAAGAGCAAAAAGATGCTCGCGTCGAATGGTGCAATAAAATGTTAAAAAAATATAACCGTGGTGACTCAAAAGCCGTTTATAACATCTATACAGGTGACGAATCCTGGATCTATGCATACGATCCGGAAACGAAGCAACAATCAACGGTATGGGTGTTTCAAAATGAGCCGAACCCTACGAAAGTTACTCGTGCAAAAAGTACATTGAAACAAATGGTGGCCTGCTTCTTCGGTATTAATGGCCATGTAGCTACAGTGCCACTAGAAAACCGTAGAACGGTTAATTCAGAGTGGTACACGACCATTTGCTTACCGGAAGTATTTGAACAAATTCGTAAAACTAACCAGCGACGAAGAATCATTCTTCATCATGACAATGCCAGCTGTCATACGTCACGCGAAACAACTCTATTTTTGGAGGGTCAAAATGTGGAATTAACGGGTCATCCGCCGTACAGCCCTGACTTGGCACCCAACGATTTTATTTTATTCCCAAATATAAAGAATAAATTACGCGGTCAACGATTTTCGACCGCTGAAGATGCTGTCGACGCATTCAAACAACACGTTATGGAGGTACCTCAGGCGGAGTGGCAGAAGTGCTTTAAAAATTGGTTCACGCGAATGCAAAAGTGCATAGATCATCAAGGGGAATACTTTGAAAAACAATAAAACCATTTTCAGCCGTGTACGTTTGTTTGTTTTTTTGTTTCCGGATATATAAGTAGCAAACAACTGGCTAATAGGTATGACTCTTATTTTTCATTAATAACTAGCTTTTGCCCGCGGCTTCGCTCGCGTTAAATTCGGGGTAACACGGTTCCCCTTTGCCCCTCGGAATGCTCCATACAAACTTCCACCCCCCATTTTAGGGAAGTGGGGGGTTAGAAAGAGACAAAAAGTAGCCTATGTCACTCCCCATCCCTTCAACTATATCCACTTAAAAAATCACGTCAATTCGTCGCCCCGTTTTGCCGTGAAAGACGGACAAACAAACAAACAAACAAACAAACAAACACACATACACTTTCCCATTCATAATATTAGTATGGAAGTATGGATGAATGCTATAACTTCATAGCATAGTCTTTAATTATCAAATCTAGAGCAGAGCCCGACTGGGGAACTACCTCTACCTTACAGAAAACCACAGCCAATTAGTACGAAACCCTACTCATGGTGTTGTGTTCCTGCCGGTGAGTAAGGTTGCCAGAGAGCTCAGAGGATGCAGTGTGTTGACGACGGGGGATCCTCTTGTCCCTTTAGCTGTCAACACAGTGAATTCTCTTTTATATGAAAGCGTCGGCAAAGCACATGAGACACCTCTGGAGTTACAGGCGTCCATAGGCTACGGTAGCTGCTTACCATCAGGTGAGCTGTATGCCTGTTTGCTACCGTTGTAGTATAATAATTTTTAAGAAAAAAAAACCGACTTCAATGGGGGTAGCCGGTGAAGGATTATTGTAGATAGATGGTGCACTTAGATTCCATACAATGAAATAACTTGCTTAAAAAACGCAGCGGAGAGGACCAATCCGTTCTGATTATCATCAACAGTTCCACTTCATCAAATGTCACTCTTTTGAATGAAAATGCTTGATTTGTTGATAAAAATACAAAAGTCACTTTATGTATGCCTTTAAGATTTGAGGAATTCCCTCGATTCCTCGTGGAACTCATCATCAGAACTTGAGCTTGACGAAAATTGGTCCTGACAATCTAACTTGCTTAACAAACATAGCGAAGAGGAAGAATCGCCAAACATGAACTATGCGTCGTTGAAGAGTTCCGTTCTGTTCATCATCAGCAGTTCCACTTCATCAAATGTCACTCTTTTGAATGAAAATGCTTGATTTGTTGATAAAAATACAAAAGTCACTATGTGTAAGCCCTTAAGATTTGAGGAGTTCCCTCGATTCTTCATGGATCCCATCATCAGAACTTGAGCTGGACGAACATTTGTTCTGACAATTAAACTTGCTAAACAAACACAGCGAAGAGGACGAATCGCCAAACGTGAACTATGCGTCGTTGAAGAGTTCCGTTCTGATCATCATCAGCAGTTCTACTTCATCCAATGTCACTGTTTTGAATGAAAATGATGGTTTTGTTGATAAAAATATAAAAATCACTATATGTATGCCTTTAAGATTTGAGGAGTTCCCTCGATTCCTCATGGATCCCATCATCAGAACTGCGTTTTGACAAAAACAGGAGCAATCTGTATATATATACTTACAATCAAAAAAAGAATTTTCAAAATCGGTTCAGACATGACGGAGTTATGGAGTAACAAACATAAAAAATAAAAAAAAAAAAAAAAACATACACGCCGAATTGAGAACCTCCTCTTTTCAAATCTTGAAGTCGGTTAAAAAATGGATACAAAATGTAAATTTATCGTTGTATTTCCCTAAGCCTGCTAAAATAAATAGTACACATAAACGAACTCATCCGTTATTTATTTAGTTCTAAAAAACGAGGAAGCAAAGAGAATTTTAACTATTTATATTGAAGGTATGCTATTATTTTCTAGTCTGGTCATAAATAAAGTTAAAAAATAATCGTTTTTCTTTTGCCATAATCAACCTTAATTGCTTAACATTATGTTGCTTGAGACCAAGAGGGTCTCCCTAATGTAACGGATTTATAAAATTGTAAAAAAAATATGTTAATTTATGCTTATTTTGTAGTATGTAAGTCCCTATATTGTAATTAAGCACTTTAATTAAATAAATGATAGATGAATAGACTTTCATATTCCTTATTCCAAGAACGATTAAATTTACGTATATTACATAAGTAATAAAAAATGCACTAAAAATAAATTGTTAATTGATTGCATTAAGTATTATTTATTACGTGAACACATCCACGTCAAACTGAGGCGTATTTATTATACGTTAACATGACATTTTCAGTCATTTGATTTGAGTGTCTCCTGTCCAATTAAACTTCATTGTCAAATTGATTTTGATCACTCACAACACGGCAACTTTTCTTATTGGTGAAATGGCATGAAACCTTTGCAGAATTAAGGTTAACACAAAAAAATATGCTTAAAGAATGAGTACTTGATTGGTTAACAAGACATAAGACATTTTAGTTTTGTAAACACGAAAATGGGTCGTGTTTTCACATGAACTTTGCTTGCCTTTACTCGTCTTGATATTATCAGAGAAATGGGATGACAAAGAATGCTTGTCAACGATCAAAAGTGTGGCAAAAAAATGAAATCCATGTATGTGTCTAAATTGTCTACGTGAGCGTAAAATAGTGATGATACAACAGGTTAATTATCTATCGGTATTTGACTTTCTTATCGATACGTTCTAAAGGCCTCTACAGACGTAAGCGACTAGTCAAAGTAGTCATCTGTGACGTCAATTGACATTCACTACCAGTTGACGTTTCATTTCACGCACATTTTCGACTAATATTATTACATTACCTGATAGTTAATAACTAATATGTTTGTTCTAAGCAAATTATATTCTTTAGTATAAAAAAATGTAAATAAACAAAATTATTTATTATTAAATTAAAAATCCCGGACCGAAGACATCCCGGACATCAGCCTGTACGAGATTAGAATGGCTCTTAAACAGCTCAAAAACAATAAGGCACCTGGTGAAGACGGAATTACAGCCGAACTTCTGAAGGCGGGTGGTAAACCGGTCCTTATGACCCTTCAGAAGTTGTTCGACTCCGTTTTACTAGAAGGGAGAACGCCTAAGGCATGGAACAGAGGTGTGGTGGTATTGTTCTTCAAAACCCATTTCACTTCTGAGCCATGTCTATAAGCTGTTTTCAAGAGTCATTACGAACCATCTCGCACGCAGGCTAGATGACTTCCAGCCTCCCGAACAAGCCGGTTTCCGAAGAGGCTTTAGTACCGTACACAAAATCCATACGCTCCGTCAGGTTATACAGAAGACTGAGGAGTATAGCCTGCCCCTCTGCTTAGCGTTCGTGGACTACGAGAAAGCCTTCGACTCGATCGAAACCTGGGCTGTACTACAATCTCTCCAGAGGTGCCAAGTGGACTATCGCTATATCGAAGTGCTGAAGTGTTTGTACGAGAACGCCACTATGTCAGTCCGACTCCAGGACCAGAACTCGAAGCCTATTCCGTTGCAGCGGGGAGTCAGGCAAGGAGATGTTATTTCTCCTAACCTGTTTACCGCTGCACTGGAGGATGTTTTCAAGACTCTGGACTGGAGAAGGCTAGGCATCAACATAAACGGCGAGTACATCACTCACCTTCGGTTTTCTGACGATATAGTAGCCTTGGCTGAGACCATGGAGGATTTGAGTACGATGCTCGATGACCTCAGTAAAGCCTCCGAGCGAGTTGGTCTAAAGAACATGGATAAGACGAAGATCATGTCAAATACCAATGTAGCACCAAGTCCCGTTACAATCGGAGACTTTACACTCGAAGTTGTGGACGATTATATATACTTAGGACAGACTGTCCAGTTAGGTAGATCCAACTTCGAGAAAGAGGTCAATCGACGAATCCGACTCGGTTGGGCAGCGTTCGGGAAGCTACGGCGTATCTTTTTGTCCAATATTCCGCAGTGTCTCAAGACGAAAGTCTTTGACCAGTGTGTGTTGCCAGTGATGACATATGGAACTGAAAGGTGGTCGCTTACAATGGGCCTCATAAGAAGGCTCAAAGTCACCCAATGGGCAATGGAGAGGGCTATGGTTGGAGTCTCTCTGCGTGATCGCATCAAAAATGAGGCCATCCGCAGCAGAACCAAAGTAACCGATATAGCCCTCCGATTCGCTAAACTAAAGTGGCAGTGGGCGGGGCACATTGCTCGTAGAAACGATGGCCGTTGGGGCGGAAAGGAAGGCGCAGCGTGGGTAGACCCCCCCGCAAGGTGGACTGATGACCTGGTGAAGGTCGCGGGAGACCGCTGGATGCGGGTGGTGCAGGACCGGTCATTGTGGCACTCTTTGGGGGAGGCCTATGTTCAGCAGTGGACGTCTTTCGGCTGATATGATGATGATGATGATGAAATTAAAAATATTAAATAAACAAAATAATTTCAAATATTTCATAAAACGGAAAACGGAATTTCAAGTGCGAATGTGCATTCGATTGATCACACGACCATTGTGACAGCTGACATCTCATTAAATAAATATATAAAGTCAGAAATTTCTTTACGGGAGCTGAATTTTTGTATGGAGCCCATGTACAATATTCAGCCCGATTTCCGTTTTCGGCTGCTTTTTGACTATGGTAGCGAATTCCGCTAAATGTGTTGAGCGCCATATTTGAATGAAATAATAGAAGTACTGCAAGGTAAAAAAATCTTTAATAATAAAAAAACCCGTTTAAAACTGGATATAATAAAAACCTAATTTAATCTTCTTACGTAATGACGTAATGTGAATATAAGATTAATTCATTCGTAGGATTTTTTTGAAGCAATAATTATAATTTTCATATTGAACAGTTATCGATATAAGTCCCTAAAACGTTTTGTCAATCCCTAGCGTCGAATAAATGTTTCGGTTTTTACACAAAGTAATCATGAATATTGACTATTATGATAAAATATTGGCACACAGTATAAGAATCACTAATAATTAATTGTATCTAGTAAATACTTACACGATTTATTTTGCTATTTTGATAAAATATTGTTTCAAAAACATCGATCGGAATATCATGTAAACCTGTGAAATGAGTAATTACTTGGGTTTTTCCTATGAATAATAGTCCAATCTGGAACACAACACGACACCATGTTTCTCCTTTTTCATCCCAAGTTATTTTATGCACGATTGTTTTATATTTTCCACGCTAAAATATGAGCTGTCACGACGTGGGTACGTAAGCTAACTACCCAAATTCAAAAGCTGTCACTCCTTCAAAATTATCGTGTGTCTCTTTTGCACTCGTGGAATGTTCATATACGTGTTGGTTTCTCTTTTGCGCACTTCGTTTATCTTTTAGCGGCAAGCGCCATTTTATACCTATGGATATTATATGTCGATGATTAGACCCCATAAAGGGTCAAATCACCATCAAAAGAGCGTTTTGCACTGAGTCACATTAAAAAATGTTTTTTTATTTAAGTGGTATTAACTCTGGAAACTAGGCGAATTCCAGAAAAGTTTATACGACATTTTAGTCTCCAATTATGATCAGGAATACGCTGTGAAAATTATTCGGTTTCCTCATGTTACACCGACACCGTGTATATTTAGGATTGCTTTTTCACTAACTTGAAGGTTGAGTTTTAACCATGAACCATGGATATTGCTACAAATTCCGTGAAGCTTTACCACGGAATAAGTAATAGTATTTCATACAGAATGGCCACGCTACGCCCCGCCCCGAATGGAATTACCTCACCCCGCGATCCCCGCGGCGGGCGATTGGTATTAAACTAGTAGGTTAATCAGTTTGGCTGACAGCGCGTCGATAAAATATGCCAAATTTCGGTGTATTGTCAAACGTCATTTACGACAGCGCAACAGCGGAAACTTGAAAAATAATTGAATGACAAAGCCCAAGATTCACGCACACATTCAAGTGTGTACAGACATGCCGTGCACACATAGGCCTTCATACGAGTATTGTCGGCCCTTTGGCTTTACTAAAAGTTTTCAAATCTCTCCTTAAAGGGGGTTGAAAGTTTAAACGACTTCAGATGAAGACACGGGCCTTACCATAGGCATAGGCGTACCATAGGACTAGGTTGATTTGTGTAATATTGTCCCATAATATTCATATATTTAAAAAAAACCGGCCAAGAGCGTGTCGGGCCACGCTCACTGTAGGGTTCCGTAGTTTTCCGTCCGTCACAGTAAGTGTCCCCACTTAAGAGTTAATAACACCGCCATGTAGGATATGATATGAGAGTTCCATGTACAGCGACATCTATCGGCAAATTGAGTAAACTATTGCGCGCGAGCATAAAGTATGGAAGATGATTTTTATGGGATAATTCTTTATTGCGTGAACCGATTTTCACCGTTTTTACTTTATTTGAAAGCACGTCATTTCATTGTAATTTTGTAGAAATTACAGGTACAATAAACACCTGCTTATACGGTTAAATTACAAACTTAGTTCAGAAATAATTTTGTATTTTTTTTTCAAAAACTATTCATCCTATCAAGTTCAAAATAATTTTCCTAGAAAGTTTTTATAAAGTTCTACTTTTGAGATTTTTTTCATATTTTTAAAACTTATGGTTCAAAAGTTAGAGGGGGGGGGACGCATATTTTTTTACTTCTGGAGCGATTATTTCCGAAAATATTTACATTATCGAAAAATGATTTTAGAAAACCCCTATTCATTTTTAAATACCTATCCAATAATATATCACACGTTAGGGTTGAAATGAAAAAAAAAATCACTCCCCACTTTACGTATAGGGGAGGTACCCTAATAAAAAAAAAATTTCCACTTTTTATTTTACCACTTTGTTGGCGTGATTGATATACATATTAGTACCAAATTTCAGCTTTCTAGTGCTAACGGTCACTGAGATTATCCGCGGACGGACGGACGGACGGACGGGCAGACATGGCGAAACTATAAGGGTTCCTAGTTGACTACGGAACCCTAAAAAAGATGAAAAATCTCTACCAACACAGTAAGAAGCAAAATTTGTGTAAAAGCTTGTAAAAATACAATGAGAATTCGTTATGAAGACAAAGGAATCATACGCTTGGATTTGCATTTCGCGAGCTTCTAACGATGTCACACGGAAAATAAACTGGGGCTCTTACAGGGACGGGGTCTGTCAGAAAATAATATTCGTAACCTGTAGTAATATACGCAATATTTTCGTAAAGGTACCATGCCGGCGCTTACACAATGAATGTTTAAAAAAAACTCCCGGCCAAATACAAATACAAATACTTTATTTATAACACCGAGATAGTAGAGAATCACTGATAATTTTAGAGATTTCTAATGTGATGTCGTAAATATCTTGCTCCTGTTTATACTGCATATCGTCTTCGAGACACTGTGCTCGAGAGAGCCAACGAAGCGTTGGATTTGGGTCTCAACTTGGACGCGGAGCTGGACTTTCGCTCGCATGTAACGCAGATGTGTAAAGCCGCTACGAAAACACTCGGGTTCATTATGAGAGTATCCGCGCAGTTCAAAAATATCAACGTAGCGGTATTGCTATACACTGCTTACGTCAGAAGCAAGTTGGAATTTGCGGCTATAGTTTGGGACCCCAGTGAGGAAAAATATAAGATGATGATAGAGCGAGTCCAAAGACGGTTTGCAAGATATTTATACAGGAGGATGTATGGATACTATCCACTCAATAGTGGATACAATTATCCTTCCTTATTTGTCCTGGGGATGGTGGGGCTTTATGCTCTGGAACTGCGGAGGGAACTGTTGTTGTTGATGCACTATTATGGTGTCATTAACAACACAGTAAATAATCCCAATGTGCTAGACAGGCTCGGGCTCTTCGTCCCGATTTGGCGCCCTGCCCCCCGGGGCTGGTGGCGCTGCTCCCGCGGCGCGCGGCGGCCTCAGCGCCTGTTCGCCTCACGCTGCTGCCCCGCGCGCACCCGCCGCGCCGAAAACGCGCCCACGGCTCGAGCACTTTTTCTACTCAATATCGTGTCCATTGATGCTCCACAGATTGACATACTTGCAGATAGTGTTGGTGGGTTTGACAGGAAGATTGTAGTGTTCCTGAGCGAATATTTTAATCGTTAATAACTATTTTTTTTGTGATTTTTAAGTGTTTTATTTGTTTTTGACTGACCAGTTTTTCATTATTTATTTTATATTTATTGACCAATGCAATGTAGATTGTAATTTTTGACATTGAATTTTATTATTTACTTATGTTAATTTTAATAATTTAATGAATACTAGTGTGTAAGCGATTTGGTGATCTGTGAACTGTTATGCTTGCATGTGTTTTAATGAATAAAATAAAAATAGAAACATTTTTTGCGCTCATTGCAAACGCTGGCTGAAACCCACGAGATAGATCAAAATAATGTAAAGCCTGACCAGAAATATATGATTATTGTCAAGAGGGCTCTATTATTCTCATTTATATGACAACAGTCATGGAGCGTGTTATTCTTTATGGTATAGTGACATCTTGATTTGTCACTGATTTGTTTACCTGTCAGCTCTGAATTTGAAAATGTTTCACAGCGAAATAGTATCATTTTCCGAGCATATTATTTACATCAGTTTATTATATACACTATTTACAATGTTAACGCTCTTGGATATGGATAATTTTGGGATCTTTTTGTGGTTTATTATTTAATATTCAACACTTTATTTTTATTCAAGTAAACCGTCTCAATGACACTTGACAATAGTGACAGCCTATCACATGCACTCACACATGTATATCATTCTGTCATTAAAATTATTGCCAATGTAAGAAATTAGTTCCAGTGAAATTCCGCAACATGGCGCATGATCATATATTTCTGGTCAGGCTTTACTACAGTATTGTACATCTTAAAAATGTCTATCTCTTAGGGATAACCCACAATAACCTTTTTATCCCGTGCGAAGCCGGGGTCGCTAGTAAAAATATAAGCATTTCAAAGGATCAGCACCGCGCGTGTAACATCTCTGAAGTTGCAGGCGTCCATAGGCTACAGTGACTGCTTACTAGGCAGGCTACATACCTGTTTGTCACCGGCGTGGTAAAAAAAAGTTTACATAATGAATTCTCTAAAACCCAAACTTAATTAGCTAAGTAATGAATAATTTCTTACTTTCTCTTAAACAGAGCCGTCATTATTCCACATCAGATCTCGCGAGATCCGAGATCAGGCGAGATTTCACGCCGCGTTGGTTTCAATTTGAGGGCGAGACGGGGACTGTTTTAATTTCGTGCTTCGCCTTTAAATATGAAACAGAATTAAGGGAGAAGTTAAAAACGGTTCTAAATTTTAATGATTTTGTGACTTAAGATACAAAATATGAATAGATAAATCCTTGTATACTTATACGGAGATAACAATGCCCTAGTAATTGTTGTTTTCAACCGACTTCAAGATTTCGAAGGAGGAGGTTCTCAATTCGTCGACATCTTTGTTTTTTTTAATGTATGTTCACCGATTATTCGAAGACGTTTTCATCAGGTGCCCTTGTGATCAGGTCAGGATCTGATGATGGGATCCTGAAGAAATCGAGGGAACTCTGCAAATATTATAGGCACACCTATAGTGATTTAAGTATTTTCTACAGTAGTAGCTCGAGCATTTGCTTTTGGAAAGGTGGAGGCTAAGTGAAGTCGGTTCTTTATTGTTTAAAATATTTTTTATGTAAATTTCACATACAATGGGACGCTGTTAAGATAACTCAACAGATGGCGCTGTGCGCATCTAATACTGCGATGCTTACCATCAGGCGGCCCGTAAGCTTGTTTGCTACGAGTCGTCATATAAAAAAACCGAAATAAAGCCTGAATTTTAGGGCAATGCGTTAACAGTTTGCACAATACATGAAGCAGGTGCGTAACATATTCATCGCACGGGTAAAGGGTGCCCGCCGACGCTGTACAGGGGGTCCAGAAATATAGCTTTTTCTACTCGACTATAATGCTTGAATTGAGACTTTGTAGAACGAACTACTAGCGCATACTTTTCGATGGAGCTTTTAGTAAATCTTGTTTTGTATTTAGTTTATTAGAAATAATAATCTCTCACTGTTTTAGTTATATTATAAATGTCTAACATTGTAACCTTATGTAATGCCTGTAATCGGGAAGGAACTGGCTCTTGAGACACAGGGAAACCTAGTTTGAGAGCCAGGTGCCAATCGTATCAATGTACACCTAAAGTTGCAATAAAGATTGTTTATTGTTTATTATTATTATTTAATGGTCGCATTAGCATCATCGCGGATACTGTAATGCACCGCGATTCGAAAAATAAACACACACACTGGACAGACACAGCTCCAACCCAACTCAACCCAACTCAACTCAACGCTATAACGACATTGACATTTGCTATTCGAACAGATTTTCATTCAACATTGGTCACACATTGGTCACACATTGGTCGCATATTGGTCTCACATTGGTACAACATTGGTACAATATGTGACCAATGTGTGACCAATTTTGAATGAAAATCTGTTCGAATAGCAAATGTCAATGTCGTTATAGCGTTGAGTTGAGTTAGGTTGAGTTGGGTTGGAGCTGTGTCTGTCCAGTGTGTGTGTTTATTTTTCGAATCGCGGCCATGGATTTTAATACAATATTATACAATGGTCGGGAAGGAGGACCGTCCTCCTCTCCAATTGCCTCAAATCAAAAGCCAACCACTCCCTCCTTCTTCGATGTCTCAGGTTCAAACCCTAGCTTGTACAGTCACCGGTAGTATTATTATCTTTTCCTACATGAAGGCCGCAAAAATATGTGACACGTTCTCATAGCCCTACAAATAAGCGTATCACATAATTTTGCTGCCTTCATGTAGGATGTAACTATTGCCGGTGACTGTACCACTGAGTTTTGCAGAAGTTATGTCCGGAATACCATTTGATATTTACTAGTCATTCTTCGGTGAAGAAAATCATCTTAAAGATCCTGAACCTAATCCCAATAAGGCATAGCCCCTCTGGGTTGGAAAGGCATCTGCAATCGCTTTCGTATAAATATTTCCTACGCCAATTCACGGTATTGGATTGCCAAGCACGCACGCAAGCACGGTATTGGTAAAAATAGACAACGCTAGAATAGAAGAATGATTCATTAACATCGATGTAGTGTATGCGGTTATGCGAGTAGCTCAGATAGAGTAGGGATCAGTGTTACTCTGCGTCCGTAGGAAACACCTTAGACAACCCAATACGTGATCCCTGGGTGGTGCTAAAGGAGTAACAAACTTGGCAGCTGCATTGCCCCATCTGGACCTCGCAGCACTCACTGGATTTTCATTATCATCTGCTTTCCCACTACTACTACCCCAGGGAAGAAATGCCTATCTATATAGTGACATGTAGCCATACGATAAATAAATAAGTAGCTCAAATAGCATACATACACCATCTCGTGTCACGATTGGCGCAAATGCCGAGGAAAATGAACTGTCACTGTCTATCGACCATGGCCGCGGGCTATAGTGGTATTTGGAATGGAAGTGAAGTTGTTTCCAATGCGTGACATTGTCGAACCGGTGTTAAGTGTTACAGGTATTAAACAAGTGTAAGTCAAAGATTCTACAACCACTATGATCACGATTTAAAAAAAACTGACCATATTTTTTGTGCCATCATAATCATCATAATCATAATCTTTATTTGCTTACAATAAGTACAGAAAAACTGACATATAATTTTAATGGCGTCACTAAAATTGTCTAAGATCACTTGATGTTAAAGTACCTTTAAAAGTAGGAAGATTACCCTTCCAAAATTTAATTATCTCAAGGAAAAAACATAAAACAGCTTTAGAAAATAAAAATAAAAACACATTTTACAAATAATTGGATAGTGGATAGATACAGATATAGTGTCAACAGTTGTAGTACAGACATTTGTGGCTGATTCTGCTATATGTATTTAATTATACTAGCATGCAAAAACTATATACAATTCTAATGTCACATATTATTAATTATTAATTTCATTACAAATTAGGTATGTCATATTATTAATTATTAATTTCATTACATGTTATTTCATATTATTAATTATTAATGTCATTACATATTTTGTCATATTATTAATTTAGTATACATTTTATTCTTCAGTGTTCTGAGAGAAAAAAAAATTTGTACGATAGTAATTCTTATTCAATAAGTAAAGTGATAGACCATTTTTCCGCACCCTGTATACGCTCGCGTAGGTGTAATAAAAGGCAGTTCAGAGTTGCTTTATTACTTTTACGTGAGGATTCACCGACTCCTTAACGTCTTCCTTAAAAATACTACCTCAAGGTACAGTCAGCTGAAATATTAGCAAAGACGATATGATATCTGGACTAATGTCTATAAATCTATTTATTCGTCCTTACTTATCTTATCTTTTGTTCTAATCTAGACATTATTATTAAATTATTTATTCATGTAAAACAATTACAGGTTTCGGTAGTTACAATATTGCGCCAAACTGGAGTGACCAGTTTGTTGGCGCGTCGCGCTCAATCACATAGGTACTTAACAATAAAGTAATTGTTTACAATAAATATGTGACTTATGTCTATTGTTAGTAGGTAACTAAATGAAAATACACCATCTCTCTCGCTATACCAGAATCACGTAAGAGATTCGGATAGGAGGTGCAAGCACGTACTACGCACGCCCTTAGAGTATGGTCAACGGCGCCTAGCCGTTTCAAATTCAGAGATTGCATATATTTACATGAGAAAATTTGTCAAGTTCCGCCGTGACCGGGTGGTCTAGTGGTCAGGACGTCAGCCGCGAAAGCTGAAGACGCCAGTTCAAATCTGGCCTCGGACACCGGAGGGTTTGGTCACTTTTTCTGAAGTATCATCATCATCATCATCATCATCAGCCTATTTTAGTCCACTGCTGGACATAGGCCTCCCCCAATGAGCGCCATAGCGCCCTGTCTTCAGCTTGCCGCATCCAGCATCTGCCTGCAGTCTTTCGCAGATCGTCATCCCACCTTGCCAGAGGGCGTCCTACACTACGTTTGCCGAGTCGCGGTCTCCACTCAAGAACACGTTTACCCCAGCGGTTGTCGGTTCTTCGCGAGATATGGCCGGCCCACTGCCACTTCAGCTTGCTAATTCTTTGAGCTATGTCGATAACTTTGGTTCTCTGTCGGATGTATTCGTTACGAATCTTATCCTTCAGAGAAACTCCGAGCATAGCTCTTTCCATAGCTCGCTGAGCGACTTTGAACTGGTGGACCAGCCCTACCGTGAGTGTCCACGTCTCAGCTCCGTAGGTCATTACGGATTACGGTGAAGTATATGACATGTATTTTCAGTAAATGAAAATAAAAAGTAAACATGCATACAGATGTGTTAGGTAAAAATTAATGATATAGTTCAGCCATAGACTAATAACACAAGACCCCGCATAGCCGGGCGACCCCCGCTGCCACGCTCGAAGTAATTTCACCCTATAGTGAGACACAAATTTAGTGTAAGTGACAGTAAACATAGTACGTCGACATGGCAACCATTACTGTCTGACTCTCTCTTACGCCCCACGGAACAATGGCACGTTCTTCTTCTAGCATTGCGTGTTCCCCTCCTGCACCCCTTCTTTTTGGCAGCTTAGGTTTCAAAGAAATAACGCGCTAAGCGGAGTATAGAGATATCTTGTATATGAGTTCACCTTGCAGTTGTGATTAATTAATGATTTTTTTTTTGTGATAATTTTCGTCCTTCTAAAGGAAGCCGTTCCCTTAGGTATTCGCTATATGCGAAGTGCATGGTGGGGGTAACATGATTTATTTTTTTCGGAAAATATTTCATATATACAAAACAGATCACTCGAATTATATTATTTTATGTTCGCAATGATATTTACAACATTTTCTGTTTCAAATAGTCTTATTTAAATTAAGAGGTACCTGAATAAATAAAGATATATTATACTATTGTTTATTTTACCTTATTTTCGATAACAGATCTTGCTTTTAATGGGGAAGGCAACTGTCAATGTGACATCTCCAACATTGGTCCTTAGAAAAGCTAAATTTGTATGGCGCGATGTAGTTTTTATTTATTTTCGCGAAAATGATTCAATATTTTGTCTCAAATTGCTCCGAAATTGAAATCCACCTGTTTCTGAAATACGCCAAAATTAAAAAGCTGTAGATTAACGCCATAGGGAAGGTTTTTGTCTAAGAAAAGTTTTTGACTGCATACTAGTTAAGGACCGTTCATCATCTGTCTGTTTCTCTCATTGTAGTCTCTTTCTCTTATTGTACGAAATCTGAAAAAGCGCCCTCTACATAAAGATTTCACCGGTCTTCCCCATTACATTTACATTAATTCACTCATTCATTCTCATTTTTTGCAATCTGTACGTAATGTAGTTGTGTGTGTAATTCACCTCAACTCTGCTGACTATAACTATACATCACAAAAAGCTTGTTAAATCATAAGTGAATCGATAGCACTTCACCCTAGAGATTACTTGAGAAAACATCCTAAGAATATATTTGATGTGTCCGGTCAGGTGGCCGACGGAAAAACGTTTACTTTGGACCCCTGCGGCTGGCTGATAACAGGACCTTACAGTACAGGCAGGGACGAATGTAGTAATATTATTGAATTGAGTACTTTCCTGGGTAAAAAAAATATCATTCTATTCAGTCCGTCAGTTAGATTATCAAAAAATATTGGACAATATTTTTTATTTTGTCAATCAAACAAAAATTGGTGATGGCATAGCCCGTTAAAGTTCCGCGTGACGTCACATTATGCTAAAAAGACTACTGAAATGTGACGTCACACGGAACTTTAACGGGCTGTATCTTCACCAATTTTGTTTAATTGACAAAATAAAAAATACGTGTCCAATATTTTTTGATAATCTACCTAACTGACGGACTAAATATCTTTCTTTAGGAAAGTATCCAATTAAATAGAATTTTCTAACTTAATTTTAGATTAATATCCATAATATATTATTAGTAAAACTTAAAAACTAATGTTAATTTATGTACAGAATACTAAAACTAAATATTTACTTATTATTAAATTTTATAAAACCTGTAACTTAAAGGCGCCAGTTTAGAACTCTCGTACAGCTATCTGCAATCGCCTCCAGAAATACCATCAGGCATTTACTCCTACGAAATACCACACTTTTTTTTTCTTTCAAATAAGAACTTACGCTCCACTCGTTCGAGTTCAAACTAGACGAGTAATAAACATTTTTAAAACGTAATTTCGACATGACTGTCCGGAATGTGTCACACAAGGGCTGTCCCCGCAGATACGACTCAATGAGTGAGGGCTGCCTCTTGACACCACAACATGATGTGTGGAGCCAATTCTGAGAAAGGCAGTAGTGCGGAAAACGCCTATAGGTATATATTATTGTTCGTTCATCATTTACATATAAGTTTATCGTACGTAAAAGTAAATTAAATTAAACTAGTAAAGCCTGACCAGAAATATATGATCATGCGCCATGTTGCGGAATTTCATTGGAACTCATTTCTTACACTGGCAATATTATTAATGACAGAATGATATGCATGTGTGAGTGCATGTGATAGGCTGTCACTGTCATTGAGGCGATTTACTTAAATGATAATAAAGTGTTGAATATTAAAGAATAAACGACAGAAATTTCCAAAATTATCCATAGTCAAGAGCGAAACATTGTAGATAGTGTACATAATAAACTGCTGTAAGTCCCCCTCGGGAAATGAAACTTTTTCGCTGTGAAAAATTTTCAAATTAACAGAACAAACTGACAGGTAATCAAGATGTCACCATACCATAGATAACTGTACTGTTGCCATATAAATTAGAATAATAGCGCCCTCATGACAATAATCATATATTTCTGGTCAGGCTTTAGTTCGCTTCGAACTCTCTTCTTTGCAAACGAAATGACCAATATATATGTTTACGGAATGAGAACTAATATCTACATTCTTACAAAAATCATAAATAGCCTTCCAAAACACATACAAGATCTATACCTATCCAACTCAAAGTCAATTAAGGATGTTAGATTTTTTTTGTCTTTTAATAATCACGACTACGCTCTGTAAAACTGGAAATGCACTGTGAGAAAAAATATCATAACTAGTTAAGTTAGGCTGAACCCTTGCTGTAAATAAGCCATAAATGGCTTTAGCAGTTTAACAGTTATATTATAAGTACCCATGAAACTCTGCGATTTAATTAATTATTTAGATCTTTAATAAAATAAATAAATAATAAATAACAAGACCCCCAATGATGATTTTTTCGCGCCTTCTAGCTCCATGACCCCTAGGTCGATCCTGCTCATATAAGAACTCTCAAATTATATGTATCTCTGCTACAACCCCAACAAATTTCATGAAGATCAGAAAAGCGTTACTACCTAAAGTTATCGCAGAACAAATTTTCAAAATTAAAAAGCCATCGTAATGCCGAGACATCCCACTAGCCAGAAGTTGTTTGTTAGAACTTGCTCCGCTCGTTCGATAATCATTTATTTCGGGCAAAGCCCATAAAAGTGTTAGTATATAAAAAAACTTACAGAACTATTGTTAATGAAGGTAAAAGTCAGAAACACAGACACGTAAGTACAGAGAAAACAGCACAGAGACATAACCGGATGAGAAAAAAAAAACCATAATAACTAGTAGTCCGCCTCGAACTCAGAACTCGCGATTTCCTTGCAAACGAGATGACCAATGTAACAAGACCCTTCCGAAGACTTTTATTCGCCTTCTAGCTCCACAACCCCTTGAACGATCCTGCTCATATACGAACTCACAAATTATATGTATCTCTGCTACAACCCCAACAAATTTCATGAAGATCAGAAAAGCGTTACTAAAGTTATCGCGGAACAAACTCTCAAAATCAAAAAGCCATTGAAATGCCGAGACGTCCCAGTAGCCGAAGTTGTTTGTAAGAACTCACTTCGCTCGTTCGATTAAAATTAAGCTATCAATTGAATCAAGTAATGAAAATAAAGGCAACTAATAACTATAAAATTTAATTTGATTTGAAAAACACACATATTTACTACTTTTAACTTAATTTGATTTGACATAAGTTTACTTTTGACCAGGTCACTTACTTGTAAATTAAACTACCAGAATTTTAATACGCATAAAAAACTAAATCACGCAATTAAAATAGTATTTTATACAATCGCGACATAATTAAGAGTTTTTCAGTCGAGTACCGTGTTTGAAAAGGTACGAGATTGAAAAACTTGATTATGTCACTATTGTCTACAATACTTTTTCTACGAGTGCTCAATATAGGCAAGCCGGTTAGAATTGAGTTCGTCGAAAGACCTGCTGCCTCTATACCATTGAGTAAGTTGCCCGAGCCCCCCGGCGACGGCGCCGTGGCCGCGTGGGCGCGGGCAACAGTGTTACAATATTGTATGAAAATCCTTTGTACCATCGTTGGCGGTGCTACAAAATGCGACCATAAAAGCTCTATCGGAAAGTATGCGCTAATAGTTCGGTCTACACAATCTCAATTCAAACATTACAGTCGACGAGTAGAAAAAAATATATTTAATTTTGCAATGACGTCTAGCTGTCAGCGAACATATCAGTGAGTAATTCATTTATGTCAAGTCTATTTAGTTTTAGGTCTCTCGTATTATATTATTTGGGTCTCTCCCTATTTCAGTAAAAAGTATCTGAAACTAAAATAAAATTAGTGTTTATTTATAATTTATAGCCAATTTTTTCTTTTATAGTGTAATACGTATAACAATGTGAAACATAATTTATTTAAATGTTTAAATATACACGCTACATGACATCAGCCATCAAATTAAAAAGTTTCGTCCCGTTTAATCAGGGCGCTTCTTTCATGGGTTCAGCGATTAGCAAACTCGAGACATTTGTATGCTTATTAGAGCGGACACTTGACTCCCCTCTTTGAAGGGAACAAGCTAAAGGAGCCAGCGGAAAACTACAAAAACACCGCTCATACGATGGTACACGCCTGGGGAATAAACAAAAATAATACTTAATTTAGAAGCTGAGTTTTAATAGGCGACCCTAAGTGACTAGCGAATTCAAGACATTTGTATGCTGCTTATTTAGAGTAAACAATTAAACATATGACTTTCTCTAAAACGTTTTGGGTGAGTGGTACCGTGATCAGTAGGGTTTCAATGTCTCTCTCCATTGTACCCGTTTTTCCCGATGCGCTTACCGCATATGAGGGATAATAAGGGAAGGGTTGGCACATCGCTTATCATTATCACCTTATGGGTGCGTTCGAGAATATGTGACATTTTCAAGTCATAGGTAAATCATTGTCGGTTGTTAAAAGAGTTTATTTCTAAATTATTTTATGGCAGTTTAACGTCTTAATGACAACCGAAAATGGTGTGTACTCTTGATAGAAAACGTCACATATTATCATTTCAGCCAGTGTTAATGATGAGATATATAAAGCACGTTGAAAACCATATTTTATTTTTTAAGAGCGCATGACAGCTAACGTTTTCATGTCTGTAACTAAATGTCAAATTAAGGAAGGAGAATCTTCTGTACTTATACTATTACTTACTTTCTTTCTTGCTTACTTTCTGTGCTTTTTTTTATTCAATATTGAATTCTATACTTCCAATAATGACTTTTATTAACGCATATCGTTCATGACTCAAGCCCATGACAGGGTATTAAAGTAAAAAAATACGGCCAAAGTCTAATTAGCAAATCGCTTTATGTGACGCCCTCCCCGCGTTATGGTGCTCAAATTTTACACAATGTCTAAACTTTGGGATGCTGGTGCGGGTTGAATATGAAAGTTGTGAAGTTTGAAGATACGTTGTATAACACTGTAAAATATAACGGTTACACTCACGTCACTTTAAACGGCTAGTAGACATGGCAATTTGTAGGGCCCAACATGTTGTGTTGGGAGGTGTAATAGGAGGTTGGGCCTGTAGGGAGCTGAAGGAGGGTGAGGGAGAGGCAGGGTACACAACATGTTGGGCCCTACAAATTGCCATGTCTAATAGCTGTTTTAGTCACTTCGCGTGACATGTTTCGGAGAGCGGGTTCCTCTCCCGCAGCCCTTATTTTTGGCAACTTAGGTTTCAAAGAAATAACGCGCTAAGCGGAGTACCATACCATATACAAGGTGTCTCTATAGATACCTTGTATATGGTATGGCGTATGATAAAGTACGGAAAATAAAGAGATATTCAGATCTGTAGAATGTTCTTGATCATTGGTCCCCAATAACTTCCTGATTTAAAATATAAAGAGTAAAAATTGTTATTGATTTGATATTTAGCACAAAAACTTTTTCGAGAGTTGGCTAAACGGATGGTCGACATAACCGGGGATGAAAGAGCTGGCAGCTTCCTCACCCAACGCCCAAGTATTGCGGTCCAACGAGGGAATGCTGCCAGTATCCTCGGTACCATGGACGACGATTACGCAAATTCGACCATGTTTCTAGTTTTCGTTCTCAACTCAAATGGCTCCCTATCCGTCACCGCCTCAAAGAGCGTTTCTCTTATCTTAATTCTATTAGATCCTCTCAAAAATTGCTCCTAAAAGTGCCATCTTCATCTTCCAAATTTTATAATTGCTCATTTACGTTCCAGGCCGTTCGTTTCTGGAATTCTCTCCCTCTCAACATAAAACGCGCGCAATCTATTGGTAGCTTTAAATCGCAACTTAAGGAATAATATTTATCTCTTCCTTAGGTTTTTAAGTTGACACTGTTGTTTCTTACTGTGTGTATTATATATGTATATATGTACGTATATGTATGTTTATTTTGTATTTATTTAAGTATGTATATTCATATGAATGTGCTGTGTTATCTATTTCGTCTCTTTTGTTTCTATGCACCACCTACTGCTTATTGTTTTTCTCTAGTCTCCACTACCCAAAGGTTGTCTGGAAGAAATCGCTCATTAGCGATAAGACCGCCTGTTGTTACCTCTACCTAAATGTATCTAATTGTAAAATTTGTGCTTGTAACTGTATGAGGTGTGCAATAAAGAGTATTTATTATTATTATTTGTATCTCCTTTGAGAATCACGGGCCTTTATATCCCGGTCTTTTGATAGGCTTGCGTGGGGATACAGATCCAACACGCAGAGGCCCCTTGGAGAAATTTGCTATGTTATACACCTGCTAGAACCCATTCACGGGTACATTAAAAGATACCCGTGAACCGGTTCCAGCAGGCGTTGTAGATATTGTAAATAAAATGGACAGAGTAAAGGGCTATGGTATTGAAGTTTGGCTGGTCAAAGATTAGGCTATTGTAAAGAGGTCCGGACACCTGCCATAACAATTTTATAACATGTTATCGAGGCAGGCGGTGACTCGCCGCCAACTAGATGGGCCCCTGAAACTGCCGTTGCAAAAACGACCAGGAGCAACATCGGTGTGAGCGGCTCAGGGTGTGGAGAGGTGTACACCGCTTTCTGCCAGTGACTGTAGGAAGCCCAGCCACTGTACCAACTCGCGACTTATGCAAATTTCACTTCCACCCTGCGAGCATATAGCTCTGACGGCTCCTCTCTGGACGGCCAATTAAGGCAAGCCAGAGCTGAGAGTCCTGCGGGTCCCCTTGAGGTCCACTCCGACCGACGAAGACACGCCGGAGACGGCGACCCTGATCGACTCTCTGGAGCACTCGGGTCCGCGGGGTCGTCACTCCCCGACAGCTCGCCACAAGCTGCCCTGCGGGCTTATTATTATTATTATTATTACCATGCCACAGACAGCAGGGGCCAACACTAGAAATAGATTTATACCTAGATGTCTTTAATTTAGGTTAGCGTTTTTTTTTAGATAGTTTAGTGTTATTTTTAAGTGGTATTACTGTTGTTTTTATTTATTTGAGTTATAATTAAGTTTGTTATTTGTATGTTTAAATAAAAAGGAAAAAAAAATAATTAGACCTGTCAGAATTAACATGTAGCTTATGCAAGTCATGCTTTTCTTTTTATGTTTTTTATCAACTTCATGTTTTTTTTTTAATACCACGACGGTGGCAAACAAGCATACGGCCCGCCTGATGGTAAGCAGTTACCGTGGCCTATGGACGCCTGCAACCCTAGAGATGCGCGTTGCCTACCCTTTAAGAACCTATACACTCCTTTTTTGAAGAACCTCATACTGTAGCCCGCTGAATGATATTAAATAAAATTAAAACTAGAGAATAAATCTAATTATTATTTTTAAACCCTGGAGGCCTAAGGCAGTTTGTCCTTTGTATGTAACATCTATTTGTACTTATTTGTTCTTTTTTAAAGATATCATACAATATAAGACAAAACGACATAGATTAGGAACTAACGCGAGAAAAGCCGCGGGTAAAAGCTATATACATAATATACAATAAAAGAGAGAGATCTCTCAAAAATGTTCAATTTGGCTGCTGGGTTAAGGTTTTTTAAAATTTAATATAAAACTTAAAAATATCTTATACTGTAATTTAGGAAACTATACTGCCTACATGAGTAACTTTGATACATAATCGCCCAAAAAAATCCTTAAATCGCTATAGGTATGCCTATATTGTTTTAAGAGTTCCCTCGATTTCTCCCAGGAGTGACAAAAATGCGAATTTCGTCACTCCAGGGAGTGAGACAAAGTAGCTTTTTAATTAAGTGAAGACCATGAACTGCCACTTCATACTTCAGGGTCTATTACAAATTTTTATCCTTTAATATGTTCTCACTACTGAGGTGAAAAGTTGTATGTGTCACACGAGAGCAAAGTTATTTTACATCTCGTGTTTGTGAGTCCCTCGCTACGCTCAAGATTCTAACTTAGAATTCTAACTAACAATTATAGAATCTTTCGCTTACTCGGGACTCAAAACCAACACTCGCAAGAAAAACCAACTTTCCTCTCTTGTTGCACAAATAACTATTTCCTAATCGGTCCAGCCGTCTTCCAATAATCGGTAAACATACATAAAAAAATAGCAAAAAAAAAATAAAGATCCCGACGAATTGATAACGTCCTCTGAAATTTTTAAGTCGGTTGATAAATTCTGTTTCATACTGTGTGTCAAATATCAACAAATATGTGTGAAATTGGTAAAATAGCGTATCTTCACAATAGCATAATGCCTTGCCTTACCGCGGTCCCTTTTAGCTGCAACCGGCACAGCAGGATGTGTAGGATCACCATAAATCTATCGCCTTCGGACTACACCGATACGCACTCAAGGAGGGTATTGCTGCGATTAGGAGGGGGTGGGGGGAGGGGTTGGTAGTTCAATGGACAATCGTTTTTAAAGTGTTATAACATGGTTTTCAATTATAAACTGATGTAGCGTAATGTCATAGTTATAGTCATTTATGTTTAATATTTAAAAAATGTAACAAATTTCAAATTACATTACATTATTTATGCTTAATTATTAAATTTAGCTTTTAAATTAAGTGATTTCCTAATTACATTTATGTTAATGGTCATAGAACTCTGTGAGATTGTAAAAAGTATGGTTTAATAGCCACCTTTTTAATTTATTCAGAAATACGGGGGTACTACCCGCATTTTTTATCTCCGAAGGGAGTTTGTTGTAAATTTTGGATCGATTATACCAGTCGATTAAACCAAGTACGGAGTTGCTGTTTTGAGCCTTGTCGTGTGCGTGTGATTTTCCTAAACGGAAATAATTTTATGTTAACCTTAACATAGTTTGTTATCTCGTAATTTACCGAGAAGGTAGAGCCTGACCAATGAGTCGAGTCACAATCAATTTTTTTTACATCTTTATATGGTAACAATTTTGCATACCGTATCACAGTGTGGAATTTTACATAAAAATCGGACATGGGTTAAATAATGGCGTAATATAAAGCTCAATTAATACTAAATATAAATATGTAATCCCCACTAGTTCATTCCTTATAGTTTTCAAGAAATCACATTTTTAAGATTGCTTTCAGAAACTCCAAAAACATCATAGAAGTGGTAATATTTCATGAATACGTGCCTTTATAAACTTTCGCGTAACATTAAACGTTATATCTCTTCCGACTGATAATTTTAAGACCAAAAATATCCTTAAAAAAATATTCTGATCTGAGAAATTAGCAATTTATTAGTTAAACTATTTAATTTTTTTTAATAAAAATCCAAAGGTATGCGGAATTAATTCTTAACTAGAGATCTTCTTTATACCATATTTAGTCGAAATTATTAATTTGAATAACGTTAATGAAAGGATTTAGAATTTAAAGCAATGTAAATATTTGTGTTAGGGCTGCTACTTGGTAAAGCGCCTGATTCATCTAACATGGCAAAGTTACCACATAGCATTTTATTATTACGAAAACGGTACATAATTAAAAAAACGTGACGTTAACTACCATCATTTGTGTATTGGAGTCTATTGGAATCAGAGGACTCAGAGATTGAGAAATTGTGTACCTACCTACAAAACCTACTTAATTTAAATTAGAGAAAAGTGACATGGGCGTGATGGACGAAGTAATTCAAATCCTAGAAAAGTTTCATACAGGTATCAGGGTCATTCAGGTATCAGAAGAGATCTTATTCTCACTTTCTCACTCACTTTTTTTCCTCAAAAACAGTATGGGAAAATGTCGCTTTATTCACAAATGTGCAAAATAATTTAGTAAAAGTTTTGACTTGTTTCTTCACGCGTTAGCTTGTAGGATAGAGTTTTACCTTGCCTATGCATACTGTTTTTTTCATTCCATAGAGCGTTTGCGTCACAGAGTTTAGTGATAAAAAAAATTTTTTAAGACAAGCTTTTATCGCCGACTATACTTTTCTTTCAACAGTCGTCTCGTCTACTACTAGTCATAGTCACTCACGCTCGATGGTACCAAAACATTGTAATGTCATCTGAGTTAAGTAGCTACACTATATTTCAGCTCAATTGGGCAGCAGGAAATGAGTCAAATTGAAGCACCGTGAAGTCCTCGATCTATACGTATGGTGTCCAATCACAGACTACCTACTAACCTACTAATAATAACCTATGATATATAATAATGACAGATGGGTTATGCACGCTCCAAAATTTAAGCACTTAATATGAGTGAATTCAAACAACTGTCGCTAGTCACGCTCCGGCAAGCGAGAGATGCGGACGTGTCAATGACTCCCGTCACCCGCGTGGGAAAGAGACAAACTGTAATGTTCTAACAATGAGAGTGACAATGATGTAATGATTGTCAAAATAGATAAACATAAAATAATCGTTGTTAGGTTATGGCATAACTCTGGAAGTATTTTTTGTGCTCATTTTGTTAGAGTATAACTCATCCATAGTAAATATCATTGATAATAACCAGTTGGATGACCGGAGCATAGTTAGGTAATTTTACAGTAATTACTGTTATTCGATTTCTGTTTTATTAAACTAAATGTCGTGTGACATCCTTAAAGATCAGAATTATCAGAAAAACATAGAACTTTAATGACCTCCAAATCCAGAGACGATAATTAATGAATTTTTGATATGAATTTTTAAGTAAGTAAAAGAATATTTTTTTCTTGAAACTAACTTCGCTTACAGTATCAAAAGGTAATAAGGCAGATATTTTTTTTTATACAAAGTACAATATCTTTGTTATTTAAGGATTAGGAACATTGTTATTTGAAACTTAAATACTGTGTAGCAATATACTGACGATAAGCAGTAAAGTTCAAGCCAATAATTAAAGCATTTGAAGAAAATTAAGAATTTCACTTTTAGAAAAAAATTAAAGTCGGCACATTAATATGAATATCTTAAAACGTATCACTAATTTGCAAAGACAGACCTTGCTATTTCGTCGAACACTTCTAAAGCTATCTATTAATGCCATAAACTGCCTCCGGTTAATGGCATGTCCGATTTTGATGTAAAATTTCACACTGTGGCGTATGTAAACCTACCAGAAACATTTATTTAAACCAGTTGATCTGCACGTCGAGTATAGTAATATACCATGCCTTTTGTTAGTTTAAGTAGATTATTTTTAATGTAATTGTTGTTTTGAAATTGTAAAATCTTACCTTCTTCTAAGTCGGTTACTCCTATAAGTATCATCCTGTGAATTTGTTTGTTTACGTTGTGAGTGACAGATAAAAGCGACCCCATTATTAACTAGAACATTCACAATTTTCATTCATTTCGAAGAATTCTTTAATAACCGTTTTTAGGTCTTTTTTCAAGTTGATAAATGAAAGTTGTAGCCAAATTATGTTAAATTTATCACATGAACGTAAACAATACCATCCACTTTATTTTACTTTCCTCGGTGACACTTCATTGTCAAATTATTATTTTTTATAATTAGTAAGTGCCACAAAAAAGGTTAGCTAGCAATCAAATGACAAGATAATTTTCAATGTCAACGTGTCTCGTTCAAACAATACATAAAATTATCCATAATGCCGTTGAATTTTAGTGCTGAAGACATAGTGGATATGATTCTCATCTACGGGGAATACAGGAATAATGATGCGGCAGCTCTTCGGTTGTATGCCGAGAGATTTCCGCAATGGAGACCGACTGACTCGCGTGTAAAGGCGAGTACATAACAAGACTGCGAGATATTGATAGACGTACCATGCAGTATGTACTGGTGGGCGACGTCCTCGCATTGACGTCAGAACGGAAGAACGGATCTTAAACCATTTTGCAGAAAAGCCTGGCACCAGCGTTAGAAAAGCAGGGAGGTTGTATGATATTAGTCATACAGCTGTCCATACAATTTTAAAACGGAACCAACAGCACCCATTCATTGTGGTCAAGGTACATGCTTTAAACCAAGACGATTTCTTACGGCGAGTAGACTACGCGAATAGGGCATAAAGAAAAAACGGACGCTGTGCTACGTCGAATTTTAAATGATAATTATGTCCACAGCTTTATTTCAAGCGTAATGTCACGTGTTGAACTTGACCTTGACTTGACAAATATTTGACAAAAGATAAAATTGTAAACAAATAATACAGGATGTTATAGAAGTATGATTTAATATAATTTTAGTTTTGAATTTTTTACCATGAGTTATAAAAAGTGTCTGTAGTTAAATAATTTACATGCCACGACCTTATTTGTCACCTAGACAAACCCGGGTTTGAATAAATGTTTCTAGTAAGTTTACATACTGTATAAAACGACTATTTATGTAAAATAGTTTATTAAGAACGTTGAATTAAAACATATATATAACATTATAATTAATGAATTTTCTAAGTACACGATTTTTAAAAAGTTAAATGTACTGTTGAAAAAGTATTTTATTGTAATGGCAACACTTGGGTAGTATTTTTGGAATCTATTTATGGCGAATACTTTAGTTATAAAATAGATATAAAGTATAAAATATACATATTTAAATAAAATCTTGTAATAAATAGCATCCTCTCGCAATAAATGTAAATTCGTTTCCTCGGCCATATATTCCGTGCGCACTATAATTTTATTCATGAGTTTTTTACTGGGGAGGTTTCAATTTTACATACGATTATCTGGGCTCAGGGTTTCAGTGGATCTACTGTAAATCCTGTAAATGTAGTTAAAAATATTTATTACGAGTTACTCACGTAATTTAAGTCGATTTTGCTCGACATGTTTGTTAAATTACGTAAGTAACCCGTAATAAATATTTTTAATATGTTAGAGTCTCACGAATGTTTAATAATGTAGTTAAAATATGAATTAAAATAGTACTTAGACAAACTTCATGTAAATAATCATGCAACTTATTAATGTCACTAATAAAAGCTTTTAACTATCAATATTATTACGATAAAAAATCATTTTTTGGCGGAAACTAGAGTAAAATATAGTACAAAATTATTATATATTTTATTTATTCGTGGGCCATTTTATTTAAAGTTGTAATATTCCAATTTTTTTTTTATTTGGAAAATTTTAAATGATTGCGACTCAGAATCTTATTAGGACAAAAAATGTGACCCAATGTTTTCCATTCCGTTACCTTTTTTTTCATAGACTTCTTATGGCGGTAACGGATAACGGAATTTGGGACCATTTTTGTGTCCTACTGGGATCGAAAGAGCTTGTGATTCCGAGTCAAAATCATGTAAAACTTCTCAAATTAAAAAAACCGGCTAAGGGCGTGTCGGACCACGCATAGTGGAGGGTTCCGTATCTTAAATGAAACAGGAAACAAACAAATACCAAAAGGTCGTATCTGATGACTATGGAGAAGGTTTTTGGAGATCAAAATTACAAAAATGGTTGAATGAATAATATTCAAAATATTTTCGTAGAAAGTATGTGATAAGGCGCATCTTTTCAAATATTTTCATATTTTTTGGACTTACGGTTAAAAAAATACAGGGGGGGAGACAATTTTTCTGACTTTCGAAGCGATTATTTCTGAAAATATTCACTTAAGCACAAAATGTTCAAAAAACCCCGACGTTATTTTTGAAGACCTATCGATGGATATGCGATCTTTGTTTGAAATTTAGTTACATGTATGGAGCCACCCTCCCCCCCCCCCCCCCCCCCTTGCCCCGCGCTAAAAATATTTTTTCTGCAATTTAACTACATAACTAAGCGACATACGAAATACATATTATGTCAATTTATATTAAGATACGTCTTATAGTTTCCGAATAAAATGGCTGTGACATACGGACGGACGGACGGACAGACTGACATGACGAAACTATAAGGGTTGGATAATGTGGTGTCTAGTTTGTACCGTTTGAAAATAAGTTAAGAACAAACTTAACATAAAGTATACAATGCATATACAACATAAAAACAGAAATTAATCTAAACATAAATACAAAACGTATTTAAGGGTCATTTAAAGGGTTCTTTCGTTGACCATGCGCACGTAACACATCTGGGGTCACAAATGCCCATAGGCTACGGTAACCGCTTCCCATCAGGCGGGCTGTTTGCTACCATACGTATAAAAAAATATAAAATCATGATTTTAAATCAGATGAATTCCTTCTGATGATTTTACAGAGCCTACGTCATCTTAATACTCATAAAAATATATAAAATCGTGATTACAAATATTCAAATGAAAATTTTTACATATCGTCCAGAGTCTACCTCACCTTAATGCACCACAGCATATTCGTCTTGCAGACGGACCTAGAGATTGATTTATGTAAGAGCGGTCCGGCTTCCGGATCCGGAGATAGTGTCCGGAAACCGGAAGTCAGTTGCTTGTAACACGGCCTATCTAGCTTCAAGGTCTACCACTACGACATATCACCACAAAATAAGTAGAACAAGGGTCTGCTATTACTCGTAAAGAATGTATCAGTCGTAGACCTATCATTTTTCGTACGGTATTAGACTAATATTATTAATGTGTTGTGGAAACTCATACGATTTGACAACTCTCAGATAATAATAATTATTTATTATTCAAAACAGTTACACAGCATTACAGTAAAAACCAAGGCACTGCGAACTACAAAATAAACATATAAAAACATAAAATGACTTAAAACTAGGTTGATTTAGGCGACGCAACTGCGTGGCTACGTTGCGTCGTCTGATCTGGCGTATTAGGATTAGGCAGATAGAATATTAGTCTAATATCTCCTGAAATAAAACAATTAAAAACGGATTTTATCGCGTGTATTGAGCTTAAATTACATCCCGACGTTTCGAACACTTTACAGCGTTCGTGGTCAATGGGTCGACTGAGGAAAAATGTACAATTACCTCCGTTCAAAAACTATCACAATATGCAAACCTACCCACATATTAAATATTAAACAAATTTAGTGTTTGCACATGCCAGAGGGGCCTTTATAAAAACAAATTATTTATTATTACAAAACAAATTATTAAACAATTTATTTTATTATTATTAATTATTATTTTTGTTTTTATTTTTTAAATTTTTAAAATTAGTATTAAATTATTATTAGTGTCCACACTGTCCACCATTATGGTCTCACAGTCCTATGTCTAGCTTGCTCCTTAACCAAATGAATAACTGGATCCCAAGCTGGTGGTACCGAAAAACCATCCTCTCTGTTGAAATTTGGATATTTTTTAATCTCGATTGCCTCTCGCAACATCCGGGGAATGTATCGTTTCTCCTTGACGAGGACTTGCGGTTTGTCAAATTTAACTGAGTGGTTGAGCCTATCCATGACATGCTCACAGACTGCTGACCTTGGTCGACGGTGCTTCACATCGGCTATATGTTCCTTTACCCGAGTAAAAATGCTCCGCTTAGTCTGGCCTACATATGATAGACCACATTCACATTCCAGCCTGTAGACCCCTGCACTCTGTAGAGGAGTAGCCGACTTCACTGACCTCAGGAACTGTGACATCTTCTTCATTTGCTTAAAGTAAGTTTTTATAGAAGCACGTTTCAAGATGTTGCCAATCCTGTCAGTGACTCCTCGGACAAAAGGCAAGATGGCAGGCCGGCGCTCAACTGTAGGAATCTTCATCCGAGCCTTCTGATTGAGCCGTGGAATCTTGAGCCCGTTCGCTTGAAGTGCATCCTTGGCATGCCGGAGTTCCGCCGCCAGGTGCTGCTTATCACATATCCTCTGGGCTCTCTGAAACAAAGACTTGCCTACAGTAGCTAGCTGACTGGGGTGGTGGTGTGATCTACCATTCAAATATCTATTTGTATGTGTAGGTTTCCTATATACAGTGCGGCCTAAGGTATTATCGGGGTTTCTCAATACTAGTACATCTAAGAAAGGCAGTGAACAATTATTTTCCAATTCCATGGTATAAATAATTGTTCACTGCCTTTCTTAGATGCCTTTCTTAGACAGTTAAATTTGACAAACCGCAAGTCCTCGTCAAGGAGAAACGATACATTCCCCGGATGTTGCGAGAGGCAATCGAGATTAAAAAATATCCAAATTTCAACAGAGAGGATGGTTTTTCGGTACCACCAGCTTGGGATCCAGTTATTCATTTGGTTAAGGAGCAAGCTAGACATAGGACTGTGAGACCATAATGGTGGACAGTGTGGACACCAATAATAATTTAATACTAATTTTAAAAATAAAAACAAAAATAATAATTAATAATAATAAAATAAATTGTTTAATAATTTGTTTTGTAATAATAAATAATTTGTTTTTATAAAGGCCCCTCTGGCATGTGCAAACACTAAATTTGTTTAATATTTAATATGTGGGTAGGTTTGCATATTGTGATAGTTTTTGAACGGAGGTAATTGTACATTTTTCCTCAGTCGACCTGTTGACCACGAACGCTGTAAAGTGTTCGAAACGTCGGGATGTAATTTAAGCTCAATACACACGATAAAATCCGTTTTTAATTGTTTTATTTCATGAATAACTATCGCGGCAACCGAAGGCGAATATCTCCTGTCAAATCATATGGGTTTCCATGACAACAGACTAATAATATTAGTACCGTTTGACAAACAACTACAAAACTTTACTGTTAATCTTCATGTTACATGCATTTAGAGACTTGGACTATGGAGTGTATGGATTTATTGTGTCCAATATACACTTGAGCGGGATTCAGGCATCATAGATAAAACCGGCCAAGAGCATGTCAGGCCATGCTCAGAGGGTTCCGTGGTTGCGGGCCTGTTACAATACATCCGTTCAAAAGGTCGTTTGTTAAGGGATATTTGGCGGCACGTCCTTTCACAATGCGTTTTTGAGTGATAAATCAAAAACGGCTCAACCGATTTTTTAAAATATAGTTTTCGTTGAAAGTACAGTCGCGGAATGAAAAGGTTTATCACTTTTCGATCTTAACTCGTAGACATAGAGTTGAAAAGTGATAAACCTTTTCATTCCGCGACTATACTTATCAAGCCTCACTTCCATGATTTTTTTAACCCACGATTCAAAAGTTAGATGGCAAGCCGCGCTTTTTTTGAAATTTCAGTGTTACGAGTATTATTTACGAAACTATTAGTTTTACCCAAATAATGTTTTAGAAGACCTCTATTTTTTAAAAGATCTATCCAATGATACCCAACACAATAGGGTTAGTACGACAAAGAATACACCCCCACTTCATTTGTAGGAACCTTAATAAAAAAAAAATTTCCAGTTTTTATTGTGACCTTGTGTCGGCGTGATTAATGCACATATTCATACCATGTTTCAGCTTTCTAGTGCTAACGGTCACTGAGCTAGACCGCGGACAGACGGACAGACGGACGGACGGACATGGTGAAACTATAAGTTGACTACGGAACCCTAAAAATCAGCTAGAAAGCGGAAAAATCCAACTTCTAGCAATGATATTTACTATGGATGGGTTATACTCTAACAAAATGAGCACAAAAAATACTTCCAGAATTATTTCATAACCTAGCAACGACTCTGTTATATTTATCTATGTATTTTGACAATCATTACATCTTTGTCACTCTCATTGTTACAAAATTACAGCTTGTCTCTTTCTCATGCGGGTAACGGGAGCTCATTGGCACGTCCGCATTTCTCGCTTGCCCGTGCGCGACTAGCGACAATTGTTTGAATTCACGCATTTTAGTGCTTCACTTTTGGAGCGTGCATAACCCATCTGTCATTATTATATATCATAGACTTCTTGATGAATTTACGGTAGCTGCTTACCATCAAGCGGGCCGTATGCTTGTTTGCCACCGTCGTGTTATAAATAAATAAAAAAAATTTTTGTCTATGAGCTCCATACAAAGCTCTACGGAGCTCATTCGCCTCCGAGCTACGCTCGTAGTGCTACGTCTTTGGAATATACGTACATTTATATCTCATTCACCGCTATGGTACGCGCGTAGCGCTACGACGTAGCCGATAACATGAGTTTACCTCTATGTAGCGAAACTGCTTCGTAGAGGCGTGACGACAACGTGTTGTAATTAACACTTTCACGTCCAGGAACCCGCTTAGCGGGCTCACTGTTCGTAGGCGCTTTCCGCTAGGATCGGCTACGACCGTAGCGCGTAGCGAAGTGTGGTACGGAAAGTGTTAACATATTCAGTGCCACCTAGTGCTAGGTGCTACGCTCGTAGCCCGTAGCCACGTATTCGTCGTATGTAGCGCGTAGTAGCTACGAACAGAGTACCGGTTCTCGGACCTGAATGGGTTATACAGTCAGCGGCAACTAGCTAAGCAGACACGGTAATCAGATTGATGTTGCAATGCTCTTGTTTTCTTGACGTGTAATTTTTAGGGTTCCTCCGTACCTCGAAAGGAAAAAACGGAACCCTTATAGGATCACTTCGTTGTCCGTTCGTCCGTCCGTCTGTCAACCCTTTTTCTCAGGAATGCGTGGAGGTATCAAGTTGAAATGTATATCAAATACTCAGGTCTACACTCCCTTGGAGCCAGGGACTGATTTCGGTTACGGCTTTAGCGATATGAAACCGGTATTCTATTACGGTACCGTAATGGTGTAAAGGTTACGCGCGCCGCGCCAACATAACGGTACCGTAACCGTTTTGACATATCGGTTACCAGTAATCGATGTAAAGGTAACCGAAACCTTTATAATACCGGTTCGAAACCGGTATAATAACGGTTACCGATAAAAAATAAGCGAGCTGTCATCGCCTGCCGCCGCGGCTGCCGTGCCGCGCCGGTTTATTCTTTGTTGGAGCTGTGAAAAAATCAAACTTCTAAGCCAACGCAATCAAAAGATACAGCCGTTTATGCCGCAAATTTTCGAAACTCGCAAGGGAATCAAAACCTACAGGAAACCGTGAACTCAGAATTTTGAAATTTGGTACAAAGCAACTTCTTATAGCACAGATAAAGGAAAAATTGCGAAAACCGTTAATTTTTAGTTACATCATAAAATTAAAATATTTTTAATAATTTTAAAGTACCCCTTTCCTCATGAACGCGTAGAGGTATTAAATTGAAATTCATATCAAATACTCAGGTCTATAATACCTTTAAGCTGTAAATGTTTGTACGGAACCCTCGGCGCGGGAGTCCGACTCGCACTTAGCCGGTTTTTTTATATTATGATGGTGGCAGACAAGCATACGGTTCACGAGTAGCCGAAACTCGGAGGATTCACTGTGTAGTCGGCTTAAGGGACGAGAGGGTCCCGCGTCCTCAACACACTGCATTCTGTGAGCTCTCTGGTAACCTTACTCATCAGCAGGAACACAACAAATAGTGGGTAATGTGATTCGGTCACTTTTATTGAATAATTGATGACACGTGTGATCGTAATAGTACGAGCGGGGACGGCAACATCTTCTACGTTACGTGATACAAAGATAAGCCCCATCTCACATGTTCATAAAAGTGATGCTGAGTTCCGAAAAAAAAGTAAATAAATGGAATTGGCCGAAAGCACAAAAACGTACCACTTCGGGTGTAAAAAATGGATGGTTATTTGTATGTAGGTACCTACAGAAAAACCTAATCTGCCAGTTCGGCAGACTGGATTAAAAGTGACGTGAATTTGGGGTCAGCCTCGTTACTTTTTAACCAGTCTGTTTTACTCGGTAATAAGGTTTACTGGTTAGGGAAATAGTGTAAGAATTTGATCCACTTCATATAAATCCATGACGGCATCATGAACGGAGCAACACAACTTCACCACTACTTCTTGACCTTTAGACCAGCAATAACCATTGAATCTCTTCTTAAACATGCCAAAACTATGAAAACCACATTTGTCGGAGAGGCCATTAACAGGTGTTCCCCTCTGCCGAAAACATATGACCAGTGGTTATATTTATTGTATGGCGTTTATCTGACATGGCTATTTGTACGTTACGTACGAATAGCCATACATTTGACGTTCCCCTCCCCCGCAAAAATCGGCAGACTTTTTTTGTATAGAAAATGACAGACATGGCCGCTCCGGTTGGTTGAATTCTCTAAGTCAATACACGATGTGGTTTTCATAGTATTGGTATTGGTTTCGGTTTCTATGTCGCATGATTAGTCTATGGTCGCATGACACTGATCGTCCTCCATTTCCGGTAATATAATTTGGTTGTAAATGTTTATTTTCTTATTATGTTTATTTTATTAAACTAACTAAGGATACACTTGTAATGCTATGTTTTGGTAACTTTTATTGATTAATTCACGCAAAATTATCGTAATTTTCAATTGGAATTGAAACTCTACGATAAACACATTTGAACCGAATTATCATGCATAAAAATAATAAATAATGTAATAATAATGCCTAGTGCCTAAATAAATCACAAAACAAACATTAAAACCGGTATTAGACATTGAATTTGTAGGACCCAATCTGTCAGATTTGGAGGTGTTGTAAAAGTTGGAGTACTTAGGGAGCTGCGGGAGGGGTAGACAGAGGCAGGGTACACGACGGATTGGATCCTACAAACTGCAATGCCTAGTACCGGTTTTAGGTACTTACTCACTTTCAGAGCATGAGAGAAGAAAAAAACCTAAATAAAAAATATAATCTTTGGTAAGCTCACCTTCTCATGGGTTTTGATAGGGGGTTTAACGATGTACGGGAGCCCAGGCATAGCTCCAAATATTGACGGCATCATGGCCGGCGCGAAGATGACCTTGACAGCTTGACAGCACTTCTCCACCACTTCCTCGTGACCTTTACAGCAGCAGTGACCTTGACAACTCTTCTCAGTTTGTATAGATGTTGTTTTCATAGTATTGGCATCAGTTTCAGTGTCGGTTTCTGTGTCACAAGTCACTGATTTTGTTTCTAATTTTTTGAGTTCGGTTTTTTTGGGTTCGGTTTTTTTGGGTTCTATGAACGGTTTCGGTTTTTTGCTAAAGTCTTTCGGTATTTCTAGTAGTGGTGTTTTTCTTTTCAAGTCCTTCGGTATTTCGAGTAAGTAGCTTTTTCGTTTTTCAGTTTGATTGTTGAAAGGATGCACTAGGAGGGTTTTCGGCGTTTTTTGTGTTGATGTTGGATAAGAGGCCCCTGATAGGGCCTCCGGGGACCTTAGTGCATCCAATTTGATGATTTTTTATAAACTTTTTTGATAAGTATCATTTGCTTTAAAAGTCAGTATGAAGGGTTTCCGTTTTTTTGTACGTTATTTGATTATGTATATGTCCAAAATGTATTTGTTTAAAATAGTTTATTAACTTCTTAATGTCTTTTCTCAGTTTTATTACAGTCTTTTTTACACTAAGCCGTCGCATCAACTATTTTAAATGAAATACCAAAATGTTATTTAATTGATGAGGTAATTCTATTTATTTACTTACCTACAAGTACAATAACTTATTTTAAAGCAATGTTTATATTTTCTAAAATTAATTAATTTTCGTAATACTACAAAAAAGTTAGGTAAGTTTTATTTTTAATATAATATTTTTATAGCAATCAAATTTATTAGATTTCTATCCGCTTTTTACTTATTTTTCACTCACTGTCACAGTTATTGTTTACCAACAACATAAGTACATCACAACACACACAAATATCTATTTATATACTGCCATCCAATATCAGAGTTCATCGACCTCGCACGTGCGTTTGTTTACAAACAAACAACAAACAAATATTTATTTCACCCGAAAAAACCGATAAACAAATACCAACTTCACTACATCACTATAACTGTCAATTTGACATTTATTAACGTGAAAATGGCCATAAACAATTAACTTTTTTAAGTTTTCGAGTCAAAGGCTGCGCGCATACGTCCGCTCTGTATGGAGGGCCGTGTAATACTAAAGTGGGAGGTGATTGTAGGCGGGGAAGGGGGCGTGGTGAAATCACGCCCACTGCACTAAATTTTTAAAATTATTTAACGTCTAGACTTTGGAAGATGGCTGCGAAATATAGGTAATATGCATAGGTCGTATTAGGTATTATAAGTACAAAATAGTGAACCCAGGGTAGGTTCGAGGATTTAATGGTAACATCGTTATCTCCGTCACTGTTCTTGGTTCAAGTTACAGTTCATCATCATCTTCCTAGTCTTTGTCCAAGGCTCAATTGGGCCTGGGGTCCTCTAGGTAACTTAATCCCAAGAATCACGTACACACTAGTTTTATAAAAGTGACTGCTATCTGAGCTTCCAATTCTAACCCGGAGTAAACTAACGACTTTTTTAAGCAAAAATAAGTCCAAAAAGTACTACGTAAGTTAAAATAAATTAGCTTTAATAAAACACTAGCTCATAAGAGGATGCAGATCCTCCATTATACTAAAGGGTCGGCAACGCGCATATGACACCTCTAGAGTTGCAGACGTCCATAGACTACAGTAGCTGCTTACCACCAGGCGTATGCATGTTGCCGCAGTTTACTCGTACAACCAGCAGCAGAAGTAGTTTGGGTGAGATGTTTTAAACAAAAAAAAACGCTACAAAATAATTACGTAAATTAAATACACCTACCTATAAATCTATTTCTGGCCCCTATGGCATGGTACCGAGGATGCTGGCAACATTTCCTGGCTGGACCGCAATACTTAGGCGTTGGGCGAGGAAGCTGCCAGCACTTTTCTTTTTTTTTTTTTATACTACGACGGTGGCAAACAAGCATACGGCCTGCCTGATGGTAAGCAGCTACCGTAACCTATGGACGCCTGCAACTCCATAGGTGTCACATGCGCGTTGCCGGCCCTTTACAAAAAGGAGGATTCACTGTGTTGACGGCTAAAGGAACAAGAGGGTCCCTCATCGTCAACACACTGGGTCCTCTTTGAGCTCTTTGGCAACCGTACTCACCAGCAGGAACACAACACTATGCGTAGGGTCTAGTGCTATTTGGCTGTGGTTTTCTGTAAGGTGGAGGTACTTCCCCAGTCGGGCTCTGCTCCAGATTTGAGCGATATGACATTCACTGAACGTGCCCTACCACACTAAGCGAGATGCCATTCGCAGTGCCCATACCTCTCTTTTTGGCATAGTTTAAGGACATACCCAAGTCCGGACGTAGTTTAAGGACATACCCCGGGTCCAAAAATTGCGGGTTATGTCGACCAACCGTTTAGCCAACTCTCTATAAAGTTTTTGTGCCCTACGGACCCAGAGTCTCGACTCCAAATGCAACAAAGTTGAAGTTGGCGTCGAGACTAATTTAAGATTAGTTTTTATTTCTTTTTAATTTTAACTGTCTTTGTTATTTGAGTCCTTGTATTTCCACAAAATAAGTTTCATTGAGTCAAACATACAATAAACTTTCGTTTAAGTAGGGATTTATGTCACAAAGTGTTCCAACATGTTACATTTTAACGAGTAAAGAACGCGTCGCTTTGCGCGTTAATCCTTAGTATGTCCATGTTTAGTTAGAAGGAATTGAAAAGCAACACCATCCTTTCGAATCTACTAAAGAAACTTACAAAGCAATTTGATTAGCAAATTAACCCTTATTGACTGGCCTACACCTGGCCGTCGAAGGGTTAACTTAATCAACGGTAAGTGTCCCCTAATTGCGCCCGAAATGGACAGGGTTTAACCCTTCGCCCGCTGTGTAATGTAGTCTCAAAATTACGATATCTTTATGTCTGGACGACCGGTTGTATCGATTTTCTTACTTGGCGTTTGGTATTTCTACCTTGGTTGGATATCCCATAGAATAGAAATACTTCATTCGTAGACACACAGAGATGTAGTATATTGTGTAACGTGGGGTGTGGGGTGTACTTAGGTACAGGTGGCGACTCAGACTGTGTTGAGTTAACCGAGCAAGTGGTGCGTCTGTTCGTCCCTGCGCCCACGAGATTTGAATTCCGGCCTCGTGGCCGCTGTCTCCTAGCGGAGCCCGACTGTCGTCCTGTGTCACGCATATTTTATCTACGCATATGAAATTTCGAGTGTCTGTTGACATCCCCTTAATTGTCTAGAATACAAAATTTCATTATTCTACCTAGCAGTTCTTGAGATATTGACGTCAGAAAATCGCTATTTTTACTATACACTCACTCACTGACTCACTGACTCATCATAAACCTAGACCACTTCCAATGGTCGTACTGACTTGAAATTTGGCATGGAGATAGGTCTTAAGGTCAAAGTAAAGGGAAAAATCTGAAAACGGCCAAGTGTGAGTCAGTTTTAAAAATAGCGAAGGTGTAACTTTGTTCTACTATGAAGTCATAATGAACTAAATGGGTCTATCTTCCAATGGTCGTACCGACCTGAAATTTGGCTCGAAGGTTTGTCTTTATGTCGAAATAAAGTAAAAATCTGAAAACGGCCAAGTGTGAGTCAGTTTCGAAAACAACGTATGTGTAATTTTGTTCTACTATAAGTAGGTATGGAGTGGAAATGAAATAAGACTTATTTAAATTTAGATACATACCAATTTAAGACAATACATGTTTGTCTTAAAGACAAGGACAATAAAATTGTTCACCGCTCTGTGTGTGTCTGTTGCGGGTACCGAACCCACGATTTACGAAGTGCAAAGCAGGTCACTAGGTACACTAGGTGCGCTAAATCAGTCAAACAAAAATGAAAAGACAATTTTTTCTCGCAGTCTAAATAATTTCTAATTTTACAACTAATAAAATTGCAGATTCAAGAACATGGAAATCATATATACTCTAAGATGGAATCTAGACACACGGCAGTGTGTCCGCCAAGTTCGAGCAAAAAAAAGCGACACACCGGCCGTGGGTTATATTATGTAGCGTAGGTATCTAGGGCAGAGATGAGTTATTAAGGCCTGTGTTACAATTCAACAACAGTTTATTTAGTTTTTAAAACGTGGGTCGTTGGCCTACTACGGTGGTGGCCCGGTGGCCATTTGGATCGGTGCGTAGCGGGTGTTACTGTCCTGGTGTCCTGGCGTAGTGACGTCCCGGCGTTTATCGCAGGGCGATACGCGCAATCCAGGCGCGGAGGTTAGCCGGTCAGTTAGCCCGTAGGGTGGACCCTGGAATTTTATGTCACTGGGTTAAGGCTACGAAGTCAAACCGGCTCCATGAAGCGTCCCGCCTTATTTATAAACTCATATCTTGACAGCATAAACATTCCTGTGGTTATTTAAACTGAGTCTAGTTTGTCTGTGGCAGTCGATAAATGGAGGTTCAGAACGGAGATGAATTAAAGGTATAAGTGTAAGGTTGCAATCAGCACAGTGCGATATTACGGAAGCTAAACAATTATTTACACTTAACATTAATCTTACGCATGTTTTACACCTAACCTAATCCTACAAACTATTATGCTTAAGTAATAATAAAGCTTTTCGTTCACGGAACTTTACATTCAAAACAGTGTCCGCCATTTTAGCGTAGCGTAAAGCATTAGGCTGCAAGACACAATAGCAAGCTACAGGACAAAGAAAAACTTAAAACTAAGAGTGTTATTCACTTATATGCTCAAACTTACCCAAAGCGGGGGAAAACAGATGCACTGAATTAATTCGTACACTGAATTTAGTGGCACAACAGTGGGAGAGCACTTGTTTCTTATTTAATTTATATTTACGTCTCGACTTCGCGAGACAAAGGCGCAGCTGATAACGCTCGCACGAGCGACGTGCGTTCAGCGCTGCAGTCTTATGTCCAGTGGCGCGGGCGCATTCCGGGCCTAGGACCGTTATAACATGGCGCTGGCGATCGCGTCGGCAAGGATTACGCAATCGGAATGTCGATAAGTATTTTAGTTTGCAATTTATATTTTGTTTTATTTAACTATATAAATATTAACGCTACAGTTACCCCGCTCCCTTGGGAAGGATTTTAGCTCACCTTACAAAAAAATCCGGTTGTATTGAACTACAAGGCATTCTATTTACCACTACTACAATGGGTTTGCATTATCTTGCGCGATTTACTAGTTTAAGGTCCTTAATATGCCAAGTGCCCAAATCTTTGCCAGACATATCTTTCAAATCATAAACTAGAGGGGACCTTTTACGTACTATTTTGCATTCTAAGAACTTGGGTGCCAATTTCTTACTGAAATACTGGTCTTTATCACTTTGGTAGTAGGTTTTCCTCCAAACTATGTCATTGACTTGAAATTCGGTTGACAGACGTCTTAAGTTATAGCGTGAGGTATTTTTAGCATGAGCATGCCAAAGATGATTTTGAACCTCATCAAAGATAGTTGCCATGTGGCCAATGTTTTCGGCATAGATACTGCGTGGTAGAAAAATTATTTCATTGGCCAGATCGTTATCAACATAGTGTGAGCCGCATGTTACTAGTTCTCGTGCGTAGACAAGAAAGGATGGCGTGTAATTTGTTGCTTCGCTTCTAGAATTATTAATGGCAAAAGTTATTTTTGGTAGGTTAACGTCCCAAGTCCTGTGATCGTTTTCTATGAAAGTAGAAATACATGTAATAAGGGTTCGATTATGACGCTCGACAGTATTTACTTGTGGAGTATAACGAGGGGTAAAGAAGACGTTAGGCACTTTGTACTTCTTAAAAAATGTATCTAAGTTTTTGCTTATAAATTGACTTCCGTTATCTAGGAATATGGTCTGAGGGACCCCATGAACAAGAAATACCGAGTCCTCTAGATGTTTTATTACTGCCTCCGCATTCGCTCGGCGTAGTGGAAATGCGAGACAATATTTTGTAAAACAGCACACTATAACGAGTATGAATGTGTTCTGTTTTCTACTAGAAGGAAGAGGACCAATGAAGTCTATTGATAACATTTGGAAGGGCCGAGAGCACTGTTTGGGTCTGCCCATGACACCTAGCGTAGTATGGTTTGGTAATTTGTGTGCCAGACAAACAGAACAACCAGAAACAACCCTAACCACGTCAGAATGCATACCCGGCCAGAAATACCGCAGAGACAAACGGTGGTAAGTTTTATGAATACCTAAGTGACCAGCAGTTGGAGTTGCGTGATTTTCTATGATGATTTTCTCGCGCAACTCGCTAGGAACCACTTCTTTCCAAGCACACTCCGATGTTAGTTCACACTTGTTTTTAGAAAGTCTGTAGGGAACAGTGTTATTGATTGTGAAGTTAGGAAGACTGGAGGGAGACCTGTGGCAAGTATTATATTTTTTAATGTACCAAGGATCAGCCGTATGTAAGATAGAATCGGTAAGTTGTAATGGAATCAATGGGCAGAGCGCGAGAAAGAGCGTCAGGTATAATATTATCCACACCTCGACGGTGTTTTATATTAAAGTTGAAGGTGGATAATCGTATACCCCAGCGAGCCAACCTACCGGTTGGATTGTTGAGAGAAAGAAACCATTTCAAGGCCGCATGGTCTGTGTACACGGTAAAGGTCTGGCCGTTATCCAAATAGCAACGCCAGTGCTCCAAAGCAACGAGGACAGCCAAAGTCTCCCTTTCAGTAATGCTGTAGTTACGCTCTGCACCCGTTAAGGACTTACTCATGTACGCTATGGGATGCTCTTGGCCGCTGATCGTCTGACACAACATAGCACCAATACCATAATTACTCGCGTCTGTGTGCACCTCGAAGGGCAGATCGTAATGTGGGCAAGATAAGACTGGACACGAAGTAAGTTTATTTTTGAGCTCTTCGAAAGCCGAGTTAGCTTCTTTTGTCCAAACAAAGGGTGGACCGCCTTTCTTACCTGATGTCAAATTATTTAAAGGACCAGCGATGGTACTGAAGTTCGGAACAAATCGTCTATACCATGAAGCAGTTCCCAAGAAGCTCTTTACGTCCTTCTTTGTAGTTGGTGTAGGGTAATTTAGAATGGCCTTCACTTTCTCGGGGTCTGTGCGTAGACCCTGGGAGTCAACTATGTAGCCAAGATATTTCAAACTTTCCCTAAAAAACTGTGTCTTCTCGAAATTTATAGTCAAGTTAGCATGTTGTAGTTTATCTAAAACCCGTGACAATAGAGAAACATGGCTTTCAAAACTGTTACTTACGCAGATAATGTCGTCTAAATAACAGAATACTCTAAGCTCAAATTCCGGACCAAATAGCTTATCGACCAGTCGCTGCTGAGTAGCAGGAGCATTAGTGAGGCCAAAAGCCATTGTTTTGAAACAATAGGCTCCCCGGTTAGGTACAAAAAACAAGTTTTACAGCGGTCTTCCGTAGCTATAGGAATTTTCCAGAAGCTTTTAGATAAATCAATGCTTGTTAAGTATTTCGCATCTCTAAGGTTGTCTAAGATCTCGGACATATACGGAAGACTGTACGCATCTTTAACTGTAACGGAGTTAAGTTTACGGCTGTCAAGACAAAACCTTGGCTTGCCATTTTTTTTTTTACTACTAGTACTGGAGAAGACCAAGAACTTTCACAGGGCTCTATCACATCTAGTTGTAGCATTTCGTCCACCTGTTCATTAATAATTTTGGTTTTTTCCGGTGACATACGGTAGTAACGCTGTCTAATAGGGGACGCATTACCCGTATTTATGTGATGTTGAATCATCGAAGTTCGACCTAATCCCTTTTCCTCGTAAGATATAGCCTTAAATTTCGCAATAATATCATCGACGACTGGGCGCTGATTGGAATTTAGATTTTGATAGGGTGTAATATGATTAATTCCTAGTGGGGAAGTCTGATCGGTAGCAGAATCGGAAGTTTTATCTATGTTTAGAGAGCCAATATATTTCGGACATAAGTTGAATTTCCGCCAAAAATCTAAACCCAAGATAAAGTGCGTTTTTGCACCTGGAACTATGTATGCCTTAAGAACATGATTTTGTCCTTCAAAGGCTACAGGCAGGTTTATATATCCAATACACTCTAATACGTGTCCACCAGCTGCTTCCATATTAGAGGTATCGTCGGTATTAATAGTAAAATTTGAAAAGATATTATTGTTGTGAAAACCGTTGCCAATTATCGTTACAGCGGCTCCGGAATCCAGCAGTCCAGAGGCAGTTGCACCTTGAATTTTTACATCAGTGAAAACCCGGTTGCTGTAATTAATTGTTTCTGATTGCAGAATTGAAGTTACTGTATAGACATGAAAGAAGTTTTTTATAAACTTTAACCAGTCCTTCCAGTCACTAACATCGGAGCGATCGGAGTAACTGCAATTCTGCTCTAAGCGTTTTTTTGTTCGTGGGCAGTGGACGATAATTGTTTCTGGCAATCTGGGCAGTCATGAAATTTAACCCCTGGATGACCACAACGGAAGCAGAGAATAACACGCTCCGCTGTGCAGTTCCTCAGCGAGTGTGTGTCAACACGGCAACGTGGACAATATTTCGGCCTAACGTTAATTGCGTAAACGGGTGCAGCAGCAGTTACTGCATCGACAGGAATATTATTTGCAGTGTTGGGTTTACTAGCGTAGCTGGCGAAACGAGGCTTAAAGTCATAATTTTTTGTGTAGGTCTGTCTTTGTAAAAAAGGTTTATTTGTTGAACAAGAGGCCTGAGAATAAGCAAAGTCCGGGGCTAGGGTCTCAGACGTTGCTTTGGGTGGTTCCCGATATTGCGACATACGAGATTGAACATTCTCATAATTCTTGCATGCGGCTTGCAGCTGTTCAACGTTCCTGATTTCCTGGCAAGATGTGAGCACATTGGCATAGCAAGGACGTATATTATGAAGCAGTATTTGTAGTTTTTCCTCTTCGGGAAGTGGTTTATCCAATTGTGAAAACATACCCGACATAATTGAAAGGTAGATTGTAATATTTTCTCGCGGGCCCTGTGTTCGTGCCTTAATTTCGTCTCTAAAACGGTAGTCATAGTTTGGGGTGCTAAAAGCCTCTTTGAGCCTAACACAGACGTCCTCCCACGAATCAACATCATCTCTGATACTGCGGAACCAATGTAAGGCATCATCGGTGAATATCTCGGTTGCGAATGCTAGAATTTTGCTAGACGATAGCGATCTGGCCCTAATAAAATCAGACGCACTACGGATAAAAGATCGAACACACGTTTTTCCATTAAATTTAAGCTTTGACAGCTCTGAGGTCAACCCACGCTCGCAATTAACAGTAATATGACTAGGTACATCTTCAGAAACTGAACCAGATGCAACTGTATCAAACTTATTTAATGCTGATTTGTACGTTTGATATAGTTTGAAGCATTCATTGCACGCGGATAATACGTCCGGTTGTAGTGAGCAATCAATTCTGTTTAAGCGGTGGAATATGTGATTCATAGTATTTTTAGTTCGGGTCAAATGGTTCTTATCATAATTGTCATTTAGCGATTTAACACTTTTAGCAACCTTTGACAAGCTTTCTTCCACTGCCGCTGTGTCTACTATCGGATCGAATGGCGATACCAAGATATCCTCAGAGGGATAAAGCCGCACTAGTTTGGTAATTTGCTTGCGTAATTCTAACACATTATCAGCCGGACTCTCCCCTCTAATCTCAACTTCATATGTAAGCTCTGTCTTTTGCAGTGACAAGAATTTTATATCCGATGTCATGATTGTAACGTGTTTTCCACAATGTTTGGGTAAATTAGTGCACTTGAAAATAGGGTTATTCTATACTACTCCGTTCTGTTACAAGTAATAGAGAAAGTGAAAGTAGTGACTTGTTTTTATTGTTAAGGGAAAAATAAAATAAAAGTAATGTAACATGTAAAGAACATGAAAGATACGGAAAGTGAGATAGTTTAAGATAAAAGTGACTTAGAGAAGGAACCAACTATTGAAATGGCAAAACAAGAACACAACTAGTGTCTAAAGCGCAGTTACAAGATTTCTTACTATCGATATCGATAAAGTTCAATGTCCGCTCTCTAGACTCAAGTTGTTAAGCACAAATAAATTAAAAACAAGACTTCACAAAACAACACGCACACAAAACAACTACTCAGCGATCCAAAATACCACAGAATACACCTTGATACCAAGTTGGAGGCGCCACTTGTAGCGTAGGTATCTAGGGCAGAGATGAGTTATTAAGGCCTGTGTTACAATTCAACAACAGTTTATTTAGTTTTTAAAACGTGGGTCGTTGGCCTACTACGGTGGTGGCCCGGTGGCCATTTGGATCGGTGCGTAGCGGGTGTTACTGTCCTGGTGTCCTGGCGTAGTGACGTCCCGGCGTTTATCGCAGGGCGATACGCGCAATCCAGGCGCGGAGGTTAGCCGGTCAGTTAGCCCGTAGGGTGGACCCTGGAATTTTATGTCACTGGATTAAGGCTACGAAGTCAAACCGGCTCCATGAAGCGTCCCGCCTTATTTATAAACTCATATCTTGACAGCATAAACATTCCTGTGGTTATTTAAACTGAGTCTAGTTTGTCTGTGGCAGTCGATAAATGGAGGTTCAGAACGGAGATGAATTAAAGGTATAAGTGTAAGGTTGCAATCAGCACAGTGCGATATTACGGAAGCTAAACAATTATTTACACTTAACATTAATCTTACGCATGTTTTACACCTAACCTAATCCTACAAACTATTATGCTTAAGTAATAATAAAGCTTTTCGTCCACGGAACTTTACATTCAAAACAGTGTCCGCCATTTTAGCGTAGCGTAAAGCATTAGGCTGCAAGACACAATAGCAAGCTACAGGACAAAGAAAAACTTAAAACTAAGAGTGTTATTCACTTATATGCTCAAACTTACCCAAAGCGGGGGAAAACAGATGCACTGAATTAATTCGTACACTGAATTTAGTGGCACAACAGTGGGAGAGCACTTGTTTCTTATTTAATTTATATTTACGTCTCGACTTCGCGAGACAAAGGCGCAGCTGATAACGCTCGCACGAGCGACGTGCGTTCAGCGCTGCAGTCTTATGTCCAGTGGCGCGGGCGCATTCCGGGCCTAGGACCGTTATAACATGGCGCTGGCGATCGCGTCGGCAAGGATTACGCAATCGGAATGTCGATAAGTATTTTAGTTTGCAATTTATATTTTGTTTTATTTAACTATATAAATATTAACGCTACAATTACACGAACCATTTCGGGCCAATTTCGACCACCCTATAACTCAAAACATATTTTATCTACGCATATGAAATTTCGAGTGTCTGTTGACATCCCCTTAATTGTCTAGAATACAAAATTTCATTATTCTACCTATAGCAGTTCTTGAGATATTGACGTCAGAAAATCGCTATTTTTACTATACACTCACTCACTGACTCACTGACTCATCATAAACCTAGACCACTTCCAATGGTCGTACTGACTTGAAATTTGGCATGGAGATAGGTCTTAAGGTCAAAGTAAAGGGAAAAATCTGAAAACGGCCAAGTGTGAGTCAGTTTTAAAAACAGCGAAGGTGTAACTTTGTTCTACTATGAAGTCATAATGAACTAAATGGGTCTATCTTCCAATGGTCGTACCGACCTGAAATTTGGCTCGGAGGTTTGTCTTTACGTCGAAATAAAGTAAAAATCTGAAAACGGCCAAGTGTGAGTCAGTTTCGAAAACAACGAATGTGTAATTTTGTTCTACTATAAGTAGGTATGGAGTGGAAATGAGATAAGACTTATTTAAATTTAGATACATACCAATTTAAGACAATACATGTTTGTCTTAAAGACAAGGACAATAAAATTGTTCACCGCTCTGTGTGTGTCTGTTGCGGGAACCGAACCCACGATTTACGAAGTGCAAAGCAGGTCACTAGGTACACTAGGTGCGCTAAATCAGTCAAACAAAAATGAAAAGACTATTTTTTCTCGCAGTCTAAATAATTTCTAATTTTACAACTAATAAAATTGCAGATTCAAGAACATGGAAATCATATATACTCTAAGATGGAATCTAGACACACGGCAGTGTGTCCGCTAAGTTCGAGCAAAAAAAAGCGACACACCGGCCGTGGGTTATATTACACGAACCATTTCGGGCCAATTTCGACCACCCTATAACTCAAAACATATTTTATCTACGCATATGAAATTTCGAGTGTCTGTTGACATCCCCTTAATTGTCTAGAATACAAAATTTCATTATTCTACCTATATCAGTTCTTGAGATATTGACGTCAGAAAAACGCTATTTTTACTATACACTCACTCACTGACTCACTGACTCATCATAAACCTAGACCACTTCCAATGGTCGTACTGACTTGAAATTTGGCATGGAGATAGGTCTTAAGGTCAAAGTAAAGAGAAAAATCTGAAAACGGCCAAGTGTGAGTCAGTTTTAAAAATAGCGAAGGTGTAACTTTGTTCTACTATGAAGTCATAATGAACTAAATGGGTCTATCTTCCAATGGTCGTACCGACCTGAAATTTGGCTCGAATGTTTGTCTTTATGTCGAAATAAAGTAAAAATCTGAAAACGGCCAAGTGTGAGTCAGTTTCGAAAACAACGAATGTGTAATTTTGTTCTACTATAAGTAGGTATGGAGTGGAAATGAGATAAGACTTATTTAAATTTAGATACATACCAATTTAAGACAATACATGTTTGTCTTAAAGACAAGGACAATAAGATTGTTCACCGCTCTGTGTGTGTCTGTTGCGGGAACCGAACCCACGATTTACGAAGTGCAAAGCAGGTCACTAGGTACACTAGGTGCGCTAAATCAGTCAAACAAAAATGAAAAGACTATTTTTTCTCGCATAGTCTAAATAATTTCTAATTTTACAACTAATAAAATTGCAGATTCAAGAACATGGAAATCATATATACTCTAAGATGGAATCTAGACACACGGCAGTGTGTCCGCCAAGTTCGAGCAAAAAAAAGCGACACACCGGCCGTGGGTTATATTACACGAACCATTTCGGGCCAATTTCGACCACCCTATAACTCAAAACATATTTTATCTACGCATATGAAATTTCGAGTGTCTGTTGACATCCCCTTAATTATCTAGAATACAAAATTTCATTATTGTACCTATAGCAGTTCTTGAGATATTGACGTCAGAAAATCGCTATTTTTAACTATACACTCACTCACTGACTCACTGACTCATCAAAAACCTAGACCACTTCCAATGGTCGTACTGACTTGAAATTTGGCATGGAGATAGGTCTTAAGGTCAAAGTAAAGGGAAAAATCTGAAAACGGCCAAGTGTGAGTCAGTTTTAAAAATAGCGAAGGTGTAACTTTGTTCTACTATGAAGTCATAATGAACTAAATGGGTCTATCTTCCAATGGTCGTACCGACCTGAAATTTGGCTCGAAGGTTTGTCTTTACGTCGAAATAAAGTAAAAATCTGAAAACGGCCAAGTGTGAGTCAGTTTCGAAAACAACGAATGTGTAATTTTGTTCTACTATAAGTAGGTATGGAGTGGAAATGAGATAAGACTTATTTAAATTTAGGTACATACCAATTTAAGACATTACATGTTTGTCTTAAAGACAAGAACAATAAAATTGTTCACCACTCTGTGTGTGTCTGTTGCGGGAACCGAACCCACGATTTACGAAGTGCAAAGCAGGTCACTAGGTACACTAGGTGCGCTAAATCAGTCAAACAAAAATGAAAAGACTATTTTTTCTCGCATAGTCTAAATAATTTCAAATTTTACAACTAATAAAATCGCAGATTCAAGAACATGGAAATCATATATACTCTAAAATGGAATTATATATACTACTGCCCATCTCACCCTCCGATACGCCACGGGATGAGATGGGATGGTGCACTTCTAGGGCTACATAATAGGCCACCAATTATAATACCTACTGGTAGGTAGGTATTACCAAGTTATTAATTATCTATGTAGGTAGCGTACTTACAAACAGAATAAAGTAAGTTATTGATGTATGTAATTATATGTAAGTAGGTACATTTTATAGGTGTAGGGAGCCAGTTTATTTGTAAAAAACACCTATAAATAAATAGTAAAATAAAATTAGACGCTTAGTATAAAGGGTTATAGTATAAAGTACATACCTAAGTGGAATGAGACATTTCCTAAAGCAAAAGTGATAAAAAAATAATAAAGAACCTACTACTAACCTAACAAAAATAAATGAAATCCCATCAAAAACATAAATGTGAAAGGCTGCCAAGTTCGATACTATGGGAATGCTTCGCCTATAAAAGAAGTGAGATCTGAATAAGTACCAAGTTCCATAAAAATACCTCAAATCATAAATAGTTATAGGAATGCACACTTGATTTCCAGCAGTTTTTAAGGTACATTTTGAATAAGTATCACGTTACATAGAAATACCTAAAATTATAATAGTCAGAGAAACGCACACCGGTTTTTTTAGCAGTTTCCTGATAACATTTATTATTTTCAGTACTTTTTAATGATGTAACTTGGCAAGTTTTAATAGAAAATTATATACTTGACACATTGCAGTCCAAAAGAAATGTCCAGTGTGTCGACAAGGGTGGCATACCTCATAATTAAACTGACTGAGAGGTACAGCCTCAAGGTCGTACAGGTATACGCACCGACTTCTTCACGCTCGGATCAGGATATAGAGATACTCTATGAGGACATCTCTAAGGCCCTTCATGGTACCTCTAGGGCACACTACAACGTTGTCATGGGAGATTTTAATGCCAAAGTTGGACTAAGAACCGGCAGCGAATCTTCAATGGGACCTTACGGATATGGGGACAGAAATGACAAAGGACAAACGCTGATAAATTTCCTTGAGAGAGAGGGGTTGTTTATGATGAACTCATTCTTCAAGAAGCAACCTCAAAGGAAATGGACGTGGAAAAGCCCCGATGGTCGGACAAAAAACGAGATTGACTTCATCATGACGGACAAGAGGCGTATATTTAGAGATGTCTCAGTGCTCGCAAAGTTTAATACCGGAAGCGACCACAGACTCGTACGGGGCACTCTGAATATCGATTATAAGCTCGAAAGAAGCCGCTTGATGAAGTCCAGACTCCGACCAAATCTGCATGAAGTCGCTATAGGTTCCCAAGCTTTCCAGATAAAACTGGAAAACCGATTCGCTGCCTTAGGAAACTTTGAAGATGTGGACCGGAAATTCGACCAGATGGTGGATATTCTCAGGGAAGAGGGCAAAAAAATCTGTGAGACGAAGCGCGCAGGTGGGAAATCCAAACTTTCTGGAGAGACTCTGGATATTATAAGTGAGCGACGCCAAAATCCCCCCTCAACTTCGTCAGTTGACCGGGCCTTAAATAAAAAGATTACGAAGCTGGTTCGACGCGATCTTCGGGCTTTTAACACGCTTCGCATCGAAAAAACCATTGAACAGAACCGGGGATCAAAAGTCTTTTTCCAGCCACTCGGCAGAAGCCATCTGACAAAATTGACGACACAAGCGGGTACTGTGGTCGCTTCCGGGCCAGAGGTTCTCTCGGAAGTTGAGGATTTCTACACCAAGCTCTACGCTTCACACGCACTTCGACCCGAAGTAAGAGAAGATCCCAGAGCCACCCTTACACGCCACTTCACAGAGGACATGCCTGAGATCAGCGTGGATGAGATCGAACTGGCCCTTAGACAGTTGAAGAATGGAAAGGCTCCTGGGGAGGATGGTATCACGACTGAGCTTCTGAAGGCGGGGGGAACTCCCATGCTGAAAGAGCTACAGGAGTTATTTAATATTGTCCTCTCTACTGGGAGAACTCCGCGTGCATGGAACAGAAGCGTGGTCGTTCTGTTTTTTAAGAAGGGCGACAAAACCCTTCTGAAAAACTATCGACCAATATCGCTTCTGAGTCATGTATATAAGCTGTTCTCCAGGGTCATAACGAACCGTCGAGACCTGGTCTGTTATGGACTCCTTGCAGCGAAGCCAAGTCGATTGGCGGTACATCGAGGTGTTGAGATGTCTCTATAAAGCCGCATCTATGACCGTTCAAGTACAGAACCGGCGGACTGAGGACATCCCCTTGCGCCGCGGAGTGCGACAGGGTGATGTTATCTCGCCAAAACTGTTCACGAACGCATTGGAGGATGTCTTCAAGACGTTGGACTGGAAAGATCGCGGCATCAGCATTAATGGTGCTTACATTTCTCACCTGCGATTCGCAGATGACATCGTAATCATGGCGGAAACGTTGCAGGACTTACAACAGATGCTGGACAGCCTGGCTGTTTCGTCTCAGCGAATTGGTCTCCGGGTGAACATAGAAAAGACGAAAGTCATGATCAATGATCATATTGACCCGGGCCCTATCGCCATAAACGGAATCCCTCTCGAGGTTGTTTCTGAGTACGTATATCTAGGTCAGATACTCCAACTAGGCAGTAACAGCCTCGACAAGGAGATTAAGAGACGCATACAGCTAGGCTGGGCAGCATTTGGGAAACTACGTCGAGTCTTTTCATCGCCCATACCACAGAGCCTAAAAACAAAAGTTTTTAACCAGTGCGTCTTGCCTGTCCTAACATACGGAGCTGAAACGTGGCCACTCACTGTGCAACGTGTGCGCCAGCTCAAGGTTGCTCAGCGAGCTATGGAAAGAGCTATGCTCGGAGTTTCTCTTAGGGATCGAATCCGGAACGAGGTTATTCGTCAGAGAACCAAGGTTACCGACATAGCTCAGCGAATAAGCAAGCTGAAGTGGCAGTGGGCAGGCCACATATGCCGAAGAACCGATGGCCGTTGGGGAAAGCTGGTTCTTGAGTGGAGACCGTATGACAGCAAACGCAGTGCTTGGCGCCCTGCAGCAAGGTGGAGCGACGATATCCGTAAGGTGGCGGGTACAGATTGGAAGAGGAGAGCTGAAGATCGAGCTCAGTGGCGTGCCATGGGAGAGGCCTATGTCCAGCAGTGGACCGATACGGGCTGATGATGATGATGATGAGTCCAAAGGTGTCGATTCATTGCATTGAAAAGGTGTGTGGTGTGTGAAAACTTGCCAAGTAACATCATTAAAAAGTACTGAAAATAATAAATGTTATCAGGAAACTGCTAAAAAAACCGGTGTGCGTTTCTCTGACTATTATAATTTTAGGTATTTCTATGTAACGTGATACTTATTCAAAATGTACCTTAAAAACTGCTGGAAATCAAGTGTGCATTCCTATAACTATTTATGATTTAAGGTATTTTTATGGAACTTGGTACTTATTCAGATCTCACTTCTTTTATAGGCGAAGCATTCCCATAGTATCGAACTTGGCAGCCTTTCACATTTATGTTTTTGATGGGATATATCTTACTGTTAGGATTCGTTTGAAAGCCACAACTTGTTTAAATTAGCCTTTAGCGATGCAACCGATTTACACTGCCGGAAAGATGGTGGCAACGAATTCCATAATTTAACAGAATAAACTGTAAAAGACATGTCATATGAATGGTGACTGTGCATTGGGATAGAGAGAGATATATCAGCACTGGAGCGTAGCCGGTGACCACTGCCGTCCGCTAGAAACTTAAATCTCTCTGACAGGTAGGGTGGAGAAGATGGAAGAAACAATACTTTGAAGAGAAGACAAAGAATGTGCACGTCTCTACGGCGACGAATAGTTAGCCACTTTAGTTGGGAACGGAACGCTGAAATATTTCACAATATTTCCTTATTGACGCGAGTCTAATGGATTCCCGAGAGCGAACCCGCGGACTTTTATGACTCGATTTAGCATTAGTCTTGCCCTTCGAATTACACATAAATGATTAAGTATAACTTGCACTTAAGGATCAAGACAAATAAATGTTGATTCAATAACTCCCTAAGGAATAAGATTTTATTATAACTCCCGCTACAGTTGTGTGTAATGGCACACTTTATGAGCAAGTGTGGTGAAATAGTTCATTGTGCATTGAGTGCCGAGCGAGAGCGAAGCCGAGGGCCTTTATGACTCGATTTTGCACTAATGGAATCTTAAGTTGTCAAAAACCATCCATAATTATAAGTATAACGACGAATAAACGTTTTAATGTTTTTACTCTGTTCCCGTTGTCCGAGGGACATATTTTTCTTTATTTTGACAAAAAGAGAGATACAATTAATCAATACTGCATCTGTATAATGGACGTAGTTTAGGGAAAAGGATCCAGTCCACAAAAATAAGCCAATAAAATGTATTCTTTATGTCAATACCGTAAGCCATTAATTTCAATGACAAATTTTTGAGGATGGATCCTTTTCGCTAAACTACGTCCTGGACGTAGTTTAGGGAAAAGGATCCAGTCCACAAAAATCTGCCAATAAAATGTATTCTTTATGTCAATACCGTAAGCCATTAATTTCAATGACAAATTTTTGAGGATGGATCCTTTTCGCTAAACTACGTCCTGGACGTAGTTTAGGGAAAAGGATCCAGTCCACAAAAATCTGCCAATAAAATGTATTCTTTATGTCAATACCGTAAGCCATTAATTTCAATGACAAATTTTTGAGGATGGATCCTTTTCGCTAAACTACGTCCTATTAACATTAACATTAAATTTACATATTATATTATAAAGAAATGGTATTTTTATGGGGGACCGTTTCTGGACCTTATTACATTGGGATAGGGTCTATCAATGGTCAGTCGGATGTTACTGTTTTGTTGGTGGTGGTGGAAATATAATGTAATATATATATATAACACCCGACCCGCTATATAGCTTACTATAGAATTGGCTACTTTCTTAAAAAAATATATTTAGTCCGTCGGTTAGATTATCAAAAAATATTGGACACGTATTTTTTATTTTGTCAATCAAACAAAAATTGGTGAAGATATAGCCCGTTAAAGTTCCGCGTGACGTCACATTTCAGTACAATTTTTAGTATAATGTGACGTCACGCGGAACTTTAACGGGCTATATCTTCACCAATTTTAGTTTGATTGACAAAATAAAAAATACATGTCCAATATTTTTTGATAATCTAACTGACGGACTAAATAGAATTATATTTTTTTACCTAGGAAAGTACCCAATTTGTAAACTGGAGCCTCGTCTACCAACAAACCACACTGTGGTTTGGCAGAAGAACTATTGTAAAAAAATTGTAAGCCGTGTCGTGAATAAACATTTTTTTTTCACCGATCTGCCAAACTGAATGGCAGTTCGTTGGCAGAAAACTTATTTTACCCTCCACCATTGTACTAATGATTACCTAGTACGTACTTACGTGGCTGTGGGAGTGTCTGCTTACTCCATTTGCAATAACAGGTAGGTATTTGCAAGCAGAGCAAGCAGGTACTCGCCGCGCGGCCGCTATGTTTTTGTTGTTAGGTAATTGTATTAATACTTTACATTTACACACATTAAGTTCAAACTGATTCATATAAATATTTTGGTTGTGTAATTATCCAGCATCAGCTCGCTGACTAGAACCTTAATTGAGGTAATTTTTCTTACGATTCACATCAATTCGTACCCCTCGTTACCATCAGTATGCGGCCCGCGAGCCGGAAAATCAACAGCCGTTAACTAAGCGATTGATTTTACAAATCCGGACGACGAGGGACCTTTCTTTGTGTTTTGGGGACTTTCTTTTAGCGTTTGGAAACGTGACAATCGGTTTGAGTTCGAGGTTAAGACCCCACAACATTATAAAAGGTTCCTATTATCTTTTTTAGGGTTCCGTAGTCAACTAGCAACCCTTATAGTTTCGCCATGTCTGCCCGTCCGTCCGTCCGTCCGCGGATAATCTCAGTGACCGTTAGCACTAGAAAGCTGAAATTTGGTACTAATATGTATATCAATCACGCCAACAAAGTGGTCAAATAAAAAGTGGAAAAAAATGTTTTATTAGGGTACCTCCCCTATACGTAAAGTGGGGAGTGATTTTTTTTTTTCATTTCAACCCTAACGTGTGATATATTGTTGGATAGGTATTTAAAAATGAATAGGGGTATACTAAAATCATTTTTTGATAATGTCAATATTTTCGGAAATAATCGCTCCAGAATTTAAAAAAAGGTGCCCCCCCCCTCCCTCTAACTTTCGAACCATATGTTTTAAAAATATGAATAAAATCTCAAAAGTAGAACTTTATAAAAACTTTCTAGGAAAATTATTTTGAACTTGATAGGTGATCAATAAATTTTATTAGGTACAATTAAATGATCTTAAAACAAAAATAATAAACACTATAAACTTAAACTACAAGTAGAAAATATCACCTAGATCGCTGCCAATGGGTAGTGTGCCCAGAAGGCTGGCCGCATTGCCACGTTGTATGGCAATGCTTATTCGCTGAGCGAAATACTGGCCAGCCCTCTGGTCACCTGTTGTTTCAATCAGGCGCGACGCTAGGTTTTTATATACCCTGCGCGCGCCCGGTCCCCATGGCCCCAGCGTCTCGACCCCAAACGCCTCAAATATGTAGCCACTGCCAAGGACGGCATACTTGCGGCGTTTGAGGTCTTCGGCTCCGGATGCTGCAGATCCAGCACTACTACTAGTACCTGGAAGATGGGACGGCGCCAGGGTGTCTACACATGTAGCATCCCAGACTAGGGGCCGCCCCATCCTCCAAGGCACCAATGTCATTCCGTCGGGCCTCTTGCCATCGTCTCTCGCAAGGCCAATAGGCTCTAAGACGGCTGGCATTTTGACGCTGACAAGGGCCCTCCGGATGACATCGTTAATGCTGGCATGGCGAGGAATGCGCCCGGCGCTTCTGCAGCAGGACAGCCCGTGATGACCAAGGTTGTCTACCATGGTACCGCATTGGCAGCGATGTGGAGCATTAGTTGGTGTCCCTATCCGCAAACTGGTCGCCAAATGGAAGGTTGTGTTGTCCAGGAGAGTGCCTATGGAAGGTGATGGTAGGGCTTGTAACCACAGACCCGACTCCCACTCCGCAGTCGCAAGGAGACGAGCTCGATCTGACGAACTAGTTGACGTATGAAGAAGATTGTTCCGCACTAGTCGACAGAGCGGCTCGTCCCATTGCCTCTGCGAGCCGGGATTGGCAGGCAGATCTGTATTGGGGCAGGTTAATGCCCAGACATTTTTGGCCTCGGTACAGTGCGCAGCCTGCAGGACGCCGAGAGAAGGGGTTAGTATACGTCCGATTAGGTTCCCCGCGCTGTGTACCGATGACAAAAATGCAGGCAATGAAACACTAGAAATTTTCCGTATGCCTAGGCCGCCATGCCTTATAGGCAGGCTAGCCTGGGTCCAGGATCTATCGTCGAAATGTATGTTAAGAATCAATTCCAAAGTTTCTTCCAATAAACTGTCAAGTTTTAAAAGCAGGTTAGGGTGTTTCCAAAGGTGGCTACCTCGAAGAACATAGGTAAATTTGGGTACAAATAGACATTGCCGAATGATGGTATAAGCTACGTGCATATTAATTTTTAACAAACGGTCGGAAACAGATCTAAAATTTTGGATTTTGTCATTGACGTAATTTTCAAAAGATTGATCCAAAATTGGGCAACCAAGGAGGTGAAGCATGCTTTCATTTACAATTTTGATTCCGGGAGCTATGTTTCCAAAACTTTCTGTTATACTTTCTTTATCGGAGATTGTGTTTAAGACAAAAAGTTCACATTTAGAAAAATTTAGAGTCAAACCGATAGATTTAAGGGCAGATGTTAAGTTTTGCAGATCGTTTAATACCGTACTTGCATCACCCCCAAGTGTGCCATCGTCCAGGTACCAGACATTCAATTTTGAATTTAGAGTTTTGATTATAGGGTGGATAGCCAGACAAAAGATTGCCGGACCTAGGGGGTCACCCTGCTGACAACCTACGGAGGAGGCCAAGAGGTTTGATTGGTACAAAAGTTTTGTAGGGGAACTATAGCACTGCCAAAGAAATTTGTATGTTTCGGGAATTTTCTCTTTAATGTGAGTCAGCAGGGTGCGTCGGTCCACTGAATTGAAGGCGTTCGTAACGTCCACCTTCAGCAGCACCTCACCCGCTCCGTGTTCCACGTAGGTACGCACGGCGTGAACGGCGGCTTCGCAACCGCTGTTGGAGCCAAATCCCAGTTGTAGAGGGCTAAACTCTGTACCTAATTTTTTCAGGATGGCACGGCAGGCTATTTTAGCCGTAAGGCGGCGAAAGGTGGATCCAACAGCGATTGGTCGTATGCCGCCGTCTTTTTTTTGTAGGGCGCATAAGTTAGCGCCGTACAAAATATCAATCACGCCCGTGGGTACCTCTCCTGCCAGCATTAGATTTACTAGCGATGTAAGTTGTTTTAGGAGCTCGTCACGCGTTCCGTTGCAGTCACTGCTTAAAACATCTTTAAGATGTTGCGGCGTAAGACCATCAAGGCCGCCGGCCGAGCCATTTGGGAACGACATGACGGCTCCCAAAACATCTTCTGCTGTGACTTTGAGCGACTCGTCGGTGGTTTGCGGTGGATCGGGCAGGACGAGGTTGGCTGCTGGAGGTGGGTGTTTGTTGGTAAGTGCTATTAAGGTTTCGGGGCTGTTGGGTGCTACTATGTCATTGGAAAACAGTATGCGGGAGGCTCCCCTAATATCACCGTCTGCTACCTTATTCTCTACTGTTTTAAATATGTTCCCGGTGGAATTACGTTTTTGGGAGCTATCAGGGTGTAGTTGGATGGTATCAGAGCATTTTTCCTTTATTTTTGTGGTAAGTGATTTCCGGGACTGATCTTCTGGACTAATATGTAGAATTTTATATGAGAATGTCAAAAGTCGTTCCCATGCATTTGTAGAGTTTTCAGTTACAGTAGCTTTGATTACTTCCGCCAGGCTTTGGGAAACTGCAACCCGAGCACCCCTAGGTATACGCTTAAGTATAGTTTACAATTTCATTTGACATCTTGTCATGTCAGCCGGCCGCCGGGCTTTCGAGAAATGGGGCATATTCTGGGCTCCGTCTGCGGCCTGCGATCTCCGCAGAGAAATAAAAACAGCTGCACGTTATCGAGTAATAAATATTGTTTACTTTTGTCAAGAAAAACACACGGCGATACAAAAAGAAAAATAATTTAAGAGCAACTTTATTTCCGTATTGTTATTCGGTTGCTAGGTGATCAATTCAACTTGATAGGTTGAATAGTTTTTGAAAAAAAATTACAAAATAATTTCTGAACTAAGTTTGTAATTTAACCGTATAAGCAGGTGTTTATTGTACCTGTAATTTCTACAAAATGACAATGAAATGACGTGCTTTCAAATAAAGTAAAAACGGTGAAAATTGGTTCACGCAATAAAGAATTATCCCATAAAAATCATCTTCCATACTTTAAGCTCGCGTGCAATAGTTTACTTAATTTGCCGATAGATGTCGCTGTACGTGGAACGCTCATATCATATCCTACATGGCGGTGTTATTTGAACTCTTAAGTGTGGACACTTACTATGACGGACGGAAAACTACGGAAACCTACACTGATCGTGGCCCGACACGCTCTTGGCCGGTTTTTAACCATACATATTACCACAGACCATATAACTAATATATTACCTAATATTACTTTTATAATGTTCAAGACTTTTTACCATAGAGTTCAGTACTCTTTTCCAGGCCGCACCAATCCACATGTTTTTTTTTTTCAAAAATCCCAAATATTTTAGTACTTAATTTAAAAGCGAGTTACATTTTACGATAGTCCAACCTAATTTAAACCTTAAGCTGAAAATTTAAGGTTGAAATTCAATTGACACGGATGTAGTCGATACGTCGTCGTACCGTACTAAGTCTGGAATAGATTTAATTGTTGAGCAATTCACGGTTCAAGGTTCAATCTATTTTCTTTCGTTTCATACATACACTATGAACCGTCCAATGTAATAAGAGCCCTAAATGGCACAATTAAAGTTAGCTACTTATCTGGATTTGGCATAACCAAGGAGATGTTATTTTTAGGGTTCCGTAGCCAAAATGGCAAAAACGGAACCCTTATACTTTCGTCATGTCCGTCTGTCCGTCCGTCCGTATGTCACAGCCATTTTACTCGGAAACTATAAAACGTATCTAAATAAAATTTTAACATGATTTTGTATGTACTGATAACCTTTTGAACGCTTTCTCTCTCGCTTCAAAATGTGGCATACACGCCAACATCTCAACTAGTGAGAAACGAATTTAAACCTTATCTGTCAACAGTAAAATTGCTATAACAGCGTCAGCGTCTGCCATGACCACTTCAGTGGTCGTTGGCGTGGTAGGCACGAAAGCACACGACCACTTTAGTGGCTCTTGGCGTTAAAAAGGTTAAAAGCTCACACGATTTTCACTCATTTCCATTCGGTGAAAAATCCACGGTAAATTTACGGTATTACTTATTTTTGTAGTAAAATTGCTGTAACTTTGCAAAACACAACGTTGGTACAACCCCTTAGTTCAGATAGGTATCGCTAAACTTTCCGTGAGGAGGGTACAGGGAGGGTATATCTGCTACTGACAGCTGTTTATGATAAGGCGGTAAAGCTAGGACGCCGTGAGATTCTGATTGCAGGTCAAAAGCCTTATCGAACGAGTGAACGCCGCAAAGCGAAGATCTTACAGACCACTTCGGACCCAGCGGAACCTGTCAGCTGGCTTCCCTGCAATTAGATGTCTTGAATTCTGCATATTGATAATTTTGAATGTTTCCGTAATATTTTTAGTAACATTTTTATGATCTCTAACGGGTGATAACAAAAAATTGAGAATCATTTTATTTAGACTTAAAAACCGGTCAAGTGCGAGTCGGGCTCGCGCACCGAGGGTTCCGTACAAACCTGTAGGTACATATATAGGGGTAGTAACCTTAAAATTATTAAAAATATTTTTATTATATAATGTAAACTAACAATGTAACGGTTTTTGCAATTTTTCCTTTATCTGTGCTATATGACGTTGCTTCGTAACAAATTTCAAGATTCTAAGTTCACGGGAAGTACCCTGTAGGTTTTGATTCCCTTGCTAGTTTCGAAAATTTGCGGAAATTTGTGGCATAAACGGCTGTATCTTTTGATTGCGTTGGCTTGGTTTTTTTCACAGCTCCAAGGGACAGTAGACCTGAGTATTTGATATAAATTTCAGCTTGATACCTCCACGCGTTCCTGAGAAAAAGGGTCTTGACAGACAGACGGACGGACGGACGGACAACAAAGTGATCCTATAAGGGTTCCTTTTTTTCCTTTCGAGGTACGGAACCCTAAAAATTAAACTATTTACGTAAACAAAATAGTTTGTTCATGAAGTGGTGGCGATGCCTTAGAGGTTCTTTAATTTTGTTTTTTTTTTTTTTCAAGCATTTGTAATTGCAAAAATGGTGTCGAAATAAGAAGCTATGCGAAAATGTCTTGTACTTTTTTATATTTCAAACTTAAACATGGACAAAAACTATACAGTGGGTCATTTTAGTAAAGAAAAATGTACCTACCCGTATCTACTATTTGTAGAATTCTTACATCCCTGACTGTGGTTTACAGAAGTGGTAGCGGAAGACAGGCGCGGATAGAGGGGGGGGCAACAGGGGCAATTGGGGGGGGAGGGGGCTGAAACTCAAAACTCGTATACTACGGGGCCCATAGGTGCGGACCGCGAGATTTTTTGTGGAGGAAAGTGCCCCCCCGTGAACGAAATCCTGGATAATGCCCCCCCCCCCCTGAACGAAATCCTGGATCCGCGCCTGGCGGGAGATCTGCAAATATAATGACCAAAGGAAGACTGAACCAACAGAATTGCATCTTTAATGATGATGATTCCACCAGCCTACGAGTTGCCACGAAAAATTTCAAGTCTTCCAACGGTACCTACATTTCTTGATATTTAAAAAGATAGGTCAAGAATGCCGCTAGCAGATAATCAGCAAAAATACATTTTATCTACACCAATATAATAAATCCTCCATTCCGCGTTCGGAAACCGTATGTAATTACCACTATTATTGCAACCAATATCAGTGACAGTGTGGTTAAAACGTATGAAAATTCATTACCTACGGTAACGTAGTGGAAATCTGCGCTCCTCTCAGACCGCCGGCACGCGCTCGCGCGACCGCCGGCACAATCGAGTGGGTCATGGCGGTGCAATCGCGGTCACTCTACTGGTTTCCGAACACTTCATTTAGGATTTATAATCTGTGTGTAGATAAAGCAGTGTATGCAACTGTACGTAATTAGGCCTTATTACGTAACAGTTACATAAACTACTATTATATCACAGTGTAGCTGGACGATTCGAAATCACAGACGAAAATCATTAATTTTGGACGAAGTGTGAAAATACAAAACCCCAAAATTTGTTCACAGGCTGGATGCAAAATATTTTTAGTCATATAGTAATTTAGTATTTAAACAATCGAAGAACTGAAAATTTTACCCAGTTGATAAAAGGGATCAAGGTCATATGTGCACAAAAGGGAAAAACATGCCCTCCAACGATCTTGTTCGGACATTGTGTCTAAACTTTGACGAACAGCTGACCACGGGCCCTGTTCTTATGTGCATTGATGGTTTATAAATAACTATTATGTAAATTGCCTAAGAACCGGAAACCAGAAGTCCGGAAGTACCGGACCACGCAGTGTGGGAAGGCCCAAGACTAGGTGGACCGACGATCTGGTTAGAGTCGCGGGAAAAAGCTGGTTAAGGGCGGCGAATGACCGTTCGTTGTGGAGATCCTTGGAGGAGGCTTTTGTCCAGCAGTGGACGTCTTTCGGCTGAAATGATGATGATGATGCTTAAGAACATCCAAAACTGAAAAAAGGTATAGGAGATTTTTTTTCGCCTCTGAAAGTATTCAATTTTTTTTTATTACCCGTTATGATATACATAGTGCCCACGAGGAAAGGGAAAGATTTTAACAATATATTCTAGATCCTATTTAGAGACAAAAATGTCATATAAACTTTTTTGAAATTCGCCTAGTTTCAGAGTTAATACCAATTTATAAAAAATACACTTTTATTATAACTCAGCACAAAACGCCTTTCTGATGGCGTTGTTGCCACTATTGGGCATAGTTTACACGTCTTTATTGACAGATATCAAAGTGACAAGGAAAACTATGCAGAAACTAAATTTATCCAAAAAAACATGTAACAATTTCTTTTTTAACGATAATTTTATTAATAACACTAGCTGTGCCCGCGGCTCCGCCCGCGTGGTATTCGGTCCGTGTCAGTAAGCGGCTAATTCACCCCTAATTTCTCTCCCGCTACCCTGGAGGTGGAACTTGAAGTAAAGTTGACAGATGGATACGCTAGAGGACAGTAGTCCTGATAAAATATTTTACAATTACCACTAAATGAAACTACACTCAAAAATCAATACTTTTTTTTGTCCTTATATTTTTTTTGGCATGATTTAAACGACATAGAGTAGTAGGTATATATCGGATACAGTACCACTTTTCCAAATCGATCCTCCCGTCAAATCAGTCTAAGCATGAAAGGTAAGAACAGGCGCGGTTGAAATTTGGGGGGGTCACAAATGCAGAAATGATTTTTTGAGGGGGTCAGTAATGTTTTTTTCTATGTCAGGTGTACTTGGGGGGAGGGGGGGGATGACCCATGCAAATTTAACTCAATAGAGTGGAGTGGCTACCCCCCCCCCCCCCTTTTAGACGTTTAATTTTTATAGGCTTTTTATAGGCTACGTGTAACCTGGCTGGGGATTTTCTTTAATTGGAATTAGTAATCCTTAAGGGGTATCTGGGATAAAAATGCAAAAAAAAACCGGCCAAGAGCATGTCGGGCAATGCACAGTGTAGAGTTTCGTAGTTGCCGCCCTGTTTGGACCCACGGTTCAAAAGTTAGATGGAAGATACGCCCTTTTTTGAACTTTCAAATCTAATATTTACGAAACTATCAGTTTCATCCAAAAAATGTATTAAAGACCTCTATTCTTTTTGAAAGACCTATTCAATAATACCCAACACGATAGAGTTGGAGCCAAAAAAAATTCACCCCCCCATTTTATGTGTACCCTAGTAGAAGCATACACTGCTTTATCTACACACAAATTAAAAATCCTAAGTCACGGCACTTAGTTCGGAAACCATTAGAATGACCGCCATGACCAACCTTATTGTGCCGGCTGTCGGGGACGAGGGCGGATTTTCATTACGTTACCGTAGGTAATGAATTTTCATACGTTTTTACCACACTGTCACAGATAATACACTGATGTTACGTTACTGATTGCAATAATGGTGGTAATTATTGTAATTTTTGTAATTCTTGTAATTCTTGTAATTCTTGTGATTCTTGTGATTCTTGTAATTCTTGTAATTCTGTTAATTCTTGTAATTCTTGTAATTCTTGTAATTCTTGAAATTCTTGAAATTTTTGTAATTTTTGTAATTTTTGTAATTTTTGTAATTTTTGTAATTTTTGGTAATTTTTGTAATTTTTGTAATTTTTGTAATTTTTGTAATTTTTGTAATTTTTGTAATTTTTGTAATTTTTGTAATTTTTGTAATTTTTGTAATTTTTGTAATTTTTGTAATTTTTGTAATTTTTGTAATTTTTGTAATCTTTGTAATATTTGTAATCTTTGTAATCTTTGTAATCTTTGTAATCTTTGTAATCTTTGTAATCTTTGTAATCTTTGTAATCTTTGAAATCTTTGTAATCTTTGTAATCTTTGTAATCTTTGTAATCTTTGTAATCTTTGTAATCTTTGTAATTTTTATAATTTTTGTAATTTTTGAAATTTTTGAAATTTGTCTAATTTCTCTAATTTTTGAATGTTTTGAATTTTTTGAAATCTTGGGTAATTTGGAAATTTAAAAATTTTAGAAAATTATAGAATTTTTTGAAATTTGACATTTTGGACATTATTGACATTTTTGACATTTTTTACTTTAAGGTTCTCGACTTTTTTTACTTTTTTCACTTTGTCACATCTCACTGTCACTTTTCACTACACTTTACTTATTCTATTTTATATATTTTTTATTTCATTCCATTTTACATGTTTCTCAATCGTATGGGTATCGCGTTTTCGTGAAGTGACGCTTTTTCGTGACGGTCACGTGACTTTTTTTCCCCCATCCGCGAACCGTCAGATAAGTAACTTCGTTCCAAAACTACCACCGGTTCTAACCCTACACCTCTGGCCCGAGAAGTATTATGTTATGTATGACCGAAAAGAAACTCGACGGAACTTATTTTTTGTAAAACAGTAATACATTATTAGATCTTAAAGATACAAAATAATGCGTAGTTCTTCAAGAAGATATATCAAAACAGCTTGAGAGACAGATAATGTACCTATTGTTTAATTATAAAGAAAAATAAATCCTAATCTGACTGCTTCACAAAACGTTTGATATGTTTTCCAACCTAAACGGTGTCCTATAAATGTTAGATGAGTTTGTAGTAGTTTCTGGTTTGGGCCATGCACCTTTGTCCGTTACATATAGTCCTCGAACCTGCAATAACCCTTTGACATTAATGACATTTTCAAATATTTCTTAAGAGCGGGTAAAGGTAAATTTAAAGCATCGACGGGTAACTTGTTATAAATATGAACACCTTGACCAAAAAATTACAAACTATTTCAATACCAAATTTCATCTAAATACGTACAGCGGTTATTGGTTGTTTCTTCCCCATGTAAACTTCCACCCCTTTTGCATCTGCTTAAGGGATAATTTCTGAGATAAAACTATTTTATTTCCTTTTCCAGAACTCAAATTATCTCCATACCAAATTTTATCTTAATCGATTCTGCGGTTAATAATTCCCTATACAAATTTCCAACTCCCTTTTCACCCGTTTAGGATTGATTTTCGGGGTGAAAACTATCCTTTGTCCTTTCTTGAGACCCATACTATCTCTATACCAAATTTCATCTTTATCAGTTCAGCGGTAAAAAAATCCTCATACCAACTTCCAACCCCCTTTTCACCCCCACGAGGGTTTATTTTCGGGATGAAAACTATCCTGTCGTTTCTCGGGACTTAAATTATCTCCATACTAATTTCTATTAAAAAAATCCATACAAATTTTCAACCCCTTTTTCACCCCCTCCAGGGTTGATTTTCGGGATGAAAACTATTCTTTGTTCTTTCCCGGGACTCAAACTATCTCTATACAAAATTTCATTAAAATCCATTCAGCACGTGATGCGCGGTCAAATAAACAGACAAACAGATAAACAGACCAAAATTCTAAAAATTGTTGGAACGTGTTTTGTTATCGATTCTAAGTATCCCCAGCCAACTTTTTTTCGAATCTATTCCATGTACAGACTTTCGACCCTCTTCGGATCAGCTTTATTATATGTATAGAAGATAGATACGAGTAGAAGATGGTAGATTTTTGGATCTAAGATTCTAAAGTAAGATGGGGGGGGGGGGGGGGCTTTTTTGAAGATGAAACTATCCTTTGTCCTTTCTCGAGACCCATACTATCTCTATACCAATTTTCATCTAAATCAGTTCAGCGGCAAAAAATTCCTCATACCAACTTCCAACCCCCTTTTCACCCGCACAAGGGTTTGAAAACAATCCTATGGTGTTTCTCGAGACTCAAATTATCTCTATACTCATTTCTATCTAAATCGTATCAGCGGTTATAAATTCTCCATACAAACTTTCAACCCCATTTTCACCCCTACCAGTGTTGATTTTCGGGATTAAAACTATATATTATCCTTTCCCGGGACTCTAACTATCTCTATACAAAATTTCATCAAAATCCGTTCAGCCATTTTCACGTCTCATAAACAGACAAACAGATAAACAGATAAACAGACAAACAGATAAACAGACAAAAATTCTAAAAATTGTTGGAACGTGTTCTGTTATCGATTCTAAGTATCCCCAGCCAACTTTTTTTCGATTATCTTCCATGTACAGACTTTCGACCCTCTTCAGCTTTATTATTATGTATAGATTTACTTTTCATGTGCAAGAAACATTAAAAAAATAGAAAGAAAAAAGAAAAAAAAAATTTTTTTAGGCGAAATTGACCTAAACTCGCATAATATTTTTTCCTTCTTTTGGTCTCAGGAATGCGGGGTTAATTTTTTTCCCTTTCCTCGCGGGCACCTTGTATGTTGGGGTTGTAGCAGAGATACATAAATATAATTTGAGACTTCTTATATGAGCAGGATCGATCAAGGGAGGGAGCTAGAAGGCGTAAAAGCAATCTTCATTACTTTCATTAGGATATTTTGATATTTTTTTTGTTGTATTACTGTATTAGTCAACCTCTTTGCAAGTAAATCAGGAGTTCTCAGTTCGAGACGAACTTTTAAAGGCCTGTTACACTTTACTTTTTTTAGTGTCCTAACTAGCATCCTAATTAGTATCCTAAATATATCTCCCAGTCACACTTGTCCTAACTAGCATCCTAACTAGGATCCTAAATCTAAATATATAAAAGAAGAAACTGACTGACTGACTGATTGACTGAATGACTGACTGACTGACTGACTGACTGACTGACTGACATATCAACGCACAGCCCAAACCGCTGGTTCTAGAGATTCCAAATTTGGCACGTAGGTTCCTTATAAAGTCTAGGGATGCATTAAGATAGGATTTTTCAAAATTGACCCCCTAAGGGGGTAAAATGGGGGTCCAAATTTTGTATGGCGAATCAAGATTTGTTAGACTATTTTATTCGAAACTTCACAGGAGTATTCCTAACGATAAATGAGTAAACACCTGTTTCAGGTTTTTTGAAATTCAACCCCCAAAAGGGGCAAATGTGGTCACAGTCTGAAAATCAACATGAGTATTGTATCCTTTTTGAGTAATAGTACGCGGGCGGAGCCGCGGGAAAAGGCTAGTTCACAATAAACAGAATCAGTCTGCGACTAAGTAAACGTTGTTACACTTTACTTTCTTCCGTCCTAATTAGGATGCTAACACTATAAGTTCGTCAGTGACCATCCTAGCTTCCTACCTAGGTTACTTTTTAGGAAACTACTTGCTAAATGCGGTTACACTTGACTAAATTTAGAAACTAACTCATTTAAAATAAATAAATATTATGGGACAATCTTACACAAATCAAACTAGTCCCACAGTAAGCTCAATAAGGCTTGTGTTGTGGGTACTAGGCGACGATATATATAATAGATATATACATATAAATACTTAAATACATAGAAAACATCCATAACTCAGGAACAAATATCCGTGATAAACACACAAATAAATTAACTAGGACAACTAGGACTAGGTATGTTTAGGAAGCTAACTAGGACAAGTGTAACAGGGCTTTAACATCATGGCCCGGCCCAGGAGGCATCAGAAAAAAAGGGAAACGCGTAACACGATGGCAGGATGACATCGCACGACATATAGGAAAGAGATGGACGTTAATAGCAAGAGATAGGGCGATGGACAACTTGGACAAGTCTGGAGGAGGCCTTCACCCTTTAGACGGAGAGCTAGTCACGTCAGATATGACACAATAATGAGAGCGGCGAAACCCCTCTCGTTAGTTTGCTATACTATGCTTATTTATTGGATCCGGAAATCTGGCAGCTGTAAAGTGGTGAAGGTAAAAGAATGCAAACCACTTTGACTACAAATCCTAGAGGTCTGGTTTTGATGCAGTATTATGAAAAAATATATAAATAATTAGGGGAAGCCCGGGCAAGACGCATATGTTAAGGGAAAGATGAAAATAAACACCCCAATTGTTAATCAAAATAACACTTTATATTTTTAATTTGTACCATGTACAGTTAGTTAACTTTGGAAAATGCTACCAAAAATCCTTAAATATAAACAACTTCTAATTGTTATTATTTTTTAAACAAATAGTTCCAATTATCCGTTTTGCCCGACCACCTCGGGCAAAAGGGATATACCTCAAGGGCACAAAAGATACATATATGATAAATATATGAATTAGGCATAGCATTCATAAAAAAAATAGCTGTCAAACCCTTGAATAAGAAGTACAACCCTCATGGGCGTATTTTTGCCCTGGTTACACTGAGTCTGTCTTGGGTCAATGTATCTTTTAGCGCACACCAAAAAGCACACTATAAATTATTCTCTCGGTTTTTTTGTTTTAAGAGCAGTTTTTGTTTGTAAGTTTTGCTGGGGCCTAGCAATTACAATTCAAAAACTTTGCTAGTCTGTCACTCTGGCATCCACCAATTAAAAGCTGCCAGATGCCCGGACTTAGCAATAAGGATAGTATTGCAATCTTACTAGATGGGTTTCATTGCTCTCATTATTGTGTCATATGTCATATCTGACGTGGCCAGCTCTTAGACCACTTTCATAAGGGGTTCTTGCATGAAGAATGTATTGTAATATTGTTTACGTCACACCTGGCTATAATGTGAGTTTTACCGCACGCTACGCATACGGTAAAATTAGCATTATGGCCAGGTGGTGACGTAAAATTATGTACTCACCACGGGCAGTAAAAAAGAAAGCCCTCTATCGCATATTTACAACCCTCGCCTGCGGCTCGGGTTACATATTTGTAACCCTCTGATTTCGGTCTTTCTTTTTTTTACAGTCCTTGGTAAGTAATGTACTATTACTTGTAAGTAATTAAATTTTTATTCTTACGACTAATGCAAATGACGTGACAAAGTTACAAATATTGTTTTAATTTAAAATTTAAAGTTGCAAAAAATAATAGTACATTATGATACAAGTGTGCTAAGTTGATCATTACATACGAAGCGATATTGTGCGCACGAACGCATGTGAGTGCGCATAAGGAAGCTGAGCTTATGTAATGATCAAGCACACGCGTTTCATACGACGTTTTTCAACACACTTGGGAGGAAATAACAGAATAGTATAATTAATAGCTTTTGATAAATACATTAATTGTTAGAATGTTTACAGGATAGAGGTACTCACGAACCTAAGATAATTCAATTTAACTAACCTTTTTTGTGATGTTATTGAGTATCTGGAACTCTTTTTCAAATCATTTCATAAAGACTTGACATTTATTGTGCAATAAATTATAGTATTTTTTTCTTACGTATTCTCACGTATGCTCACTAGATTTTTATGCTGACATTTTACTAGTATGTATCACAATTTTGAAATATATCCAGAGGTTAAATTAACGCTAAGGTTGTCTTCTTACTCATTGAAAATATAATTTGTTTAAATTAATAAAACACGACGAGAAAAATCTAACAAATAAACAATGATTTGAGGTTAACTTATAAATGGCGCGCAATTTTCTTTTTTGGATGTGCGTGCAGCTTGAGGCAAAGGCGCGGACGTATAATGCCAAACATCCAATATTAAAACAGACAATTCGTGTTTAAAACGTAATTTATTGTGTATTACGAGTAATATAATAAGTTGAAATGATTCTTATTCACAATCAGGATTGTATAATTTGTATTCTATCATAAATGTGTATATTTTTAATATATTTACTTTTTTTTACTTTTTTAGAATGTAAACTCATAAAGAGTTAAAAAAAAGTAAAGGTATAAAGTACTATATTACAACGATTCGTCTGCGTACGTACAACTTGGTACTAGAGTACAAACGTCACTTGATCGGATTATTAAATTATTCCACTAGTTGGATAATTATTGTGAAATGCACGCGTGTTTAATATCTAGGATTATGAGCATAAAAGCGGTGGAATAAGAACCTCGTTACGAGCAGGTGTGTTGAAAAAGGCTTTTTATTTGATTTTATTTATTTTATTATACGTTCCTTAGACACTTTAGTCATACTGATAAACGTTTAAGCGTCTAGGTTAAAAGCAAGATAGCGACCAACGCGGGCAGCCTTCAAAGTCTAAAATCTAGATTTTGAATAACCAACATGTATGCCTATCAATACACATTACAACATTTTCTACACCAACTTTTGTAAAGCTATGTATGGAGATGTTTCCCCGATTATTGGATTATAATAAATAGGTACATATTATAGGACAATCTTACACAAAATCGACCTAGGCCCACAGTAAGCTCAATAAGGCTTGTGTTATGGGTACTAGACGACGATATATATAATAAAGATAAATATGGATAAATAATTAAATACATAGAAAACATCCATAACTCAGGAACAAATATCTGTGATAAACACACAAACAAATGCCCTGACTAGGATTCGAACCCGGGACCTCTTGCTTCGTAGGCAGGGTCACTAACGACTCGGCTAGGAGGCCGTTAAACCGTTAATTATAGCGTTTGTATCGGCTTTTTTCCACGGCTCTATAGAACTTGGAGTCCGCTCGGCAACCTAATCCCAGGAATTGGCGTAGGCACTAGTTTTCACATCCTACCTTCCAACCCAGAGGGGAAAACTAGGCCTTATTGGGATTAGATCCGGTGTCCTCATGACGTTTTCCTTCACCGATAAGCGACTGGTAAATATCAAATCATATTACATACACAAGTTCCGAAAAACTCAGTGGTAGTCACGTCTGAAAATATGGATACATTTAATGTGTCAAAAACATGTATACAAGATTTTACGCCTTGGTATAATAGAGTCGTGGCTACATATTTTTGTCACATTTAATGTATCCATATTTTCAGACGTGACTGTACGAGTCGGGGTTTGAACCCGAGACCTCCGGATTGAAAGTCTGAAGTCTTACCGCCAGGCTACCAGCGCTTAAAATAACGAGGTACTTATAATGTATTATTCTGTTAATTAAGAAACAAGCCTCCGCCCTCGACTTCGTCTGCGTGAAAACCGGAAACTTTCAGCCCCCTTTCCATCCCCTAATGTCATAAATAATAAATAAATAAATATTATAGGACAATCTTACACAAACCGCCCTAGTCCCACAGTAAGCTCAATAAGGCTTGTGTTGTGGGTACTAGACGACGATATATATAATAGATAGGTATTGATAAATACTTAAATACATCGAAAACATCCATAACTCAGGTAGAAATATCTGTGTTAAACACACAAATAAATGCCCTTACCAGGATTCGAACCCGGGACCTCCTGCTCCGTAGGCAGTGTCACTACCGACTCGGCTAGGAGGCCTTGAATGTTATCTGTCATATTTCTGTACATTTACAATGCAAGGACTAGTTATTTAATAAGGTACCTATAATTATAATAAAAGACTGAATTAAATAAAATAGTTTATTTATTATTAAATATAGCAACCATAGCACAATCAGTCAGATTTGACATAATTAGTAAACTTATCATGAATGGACAAAATTACTGAATTAAATTAAGACTAGTGATATAAGTTAACTGCGAAATATCATCCATGTAAAATTTTACTTTTTAAAGTCATTAACTGTACTGGGATGATATTTCTCACAGCCATATTTAGAACTGAAATGATCTATAATGCATTTACGTTTCATTATTAGAGAATAATAATAAGAGAACAATAATAAAAAATTATTTTAATTATAAAAAAATGTTATTTTTGTCTGTTATAGTCAATTTAAGTAACATCTAAATGTACGTATAAGACTGTCAACTCATTATTAAAATAACTTTAAAGAAAAAAGAACCGACTTCACTTAGCCTCCACCTTTCCAAAAGCAAATGCTCCGCTGCTATGATAGTTGAAGAGTTCCCTCCATTTCTCCAGGATCCCATCATCAGATCCTGACTTGGTCACAATGACAATGGAACCAAGTGTGAGGTATACTCTTTCAAACAAAAAATAATTTTCCAAATCGGTCCAGCCGTCTTCGAATGATCGGTGAACATCAGGCGCGGATACACCCCCCCTGAAACGCAAACCTCATATACTGTAGGGCCCATAGGTGCGGACCGCGAGACTTTTTGTGAAGAAAAGTGCCCCCCCTGAACAAAATCCTGGATCCGCGCCTGGTGAACATACATAAAAAACAAAAATCCCGACGAATTGAGTACCTCCTTCGAAATCTTGAAGTCGGTTGATAAACACGCACTATTGTCAGTTTTTTATAGTGAAAAAGTAAAAATGACTACCTATATCATAATAAATGCATCGTAACATTTTCATACAGTATAACTATTCATCTATCATAATAACAAGAAATGTTTGCAAAAACTTGGAATATTCGTAGAAAATTACAAAGGACATAAAGGATGCATTTTGGACAGAGTATATTTATTTTCTCTGGAAAATATTAGGAAATTTCTAAGACGCATCAGATTTTTGTAGCCAGAGTATATTTTCAGATATCTTATTAGCGAACTTATTAGCTATAGCGATATCCTCCACACTGGTTACTATCGCCTGTGTTTTCAATCATAACAATACATAATATATATAGTTTGGGGCCATGACCAAGATTTACGATATTTCTTTACAAAACTTTCATTATATAGAAATAGAAAATATAAATAGTTTATTCGTAAACACATACATATAAAAGAAATAAAAGGAAATAAGACATAAAACGAGAAAGTGCCACGAAATGCGGTTGTCAGCGCTGATCTTCGATGAGACCATCAGGTGAAAACAATTCACGAAAGCACAGACCATATAACTAATACAGACGCCCAAACTCCATAGTCCCAAGCGATCCCGTCCTAAGTATCCAAGAACGGTATCCAAACTTTAGTTCATAAAACGCTAAACAGATGACGGCACCGATCTATTAGGAAATTGATGTTGCGGTTGCGACATCTATTATATCTACAACACACATTAGCTACCTGTTACTTATACTAATATATTTAAGTGTCACTAGATGGCGTTTTACAGGCGCCCAGATATGGTATTCAAATAATGTATATTTATAGCCCTCGTTAGGTAGGCAGGTACTGCACCTAGAAAAGACACGGTAGTAAAGTAGACGGCCAAGTTCGCACAGTAAAAATACGACACTACTATCGGTGGTTACAAGATAATTATGCATTAATTATATAAAGATTGTAGGACCAGTATTCGCGGTATATATTCCTCTTTTCGTATTTGGTGCACAATAAAGAATGTTTATTATTATTATTTTCTCTCCTCTATCCCCTTCCCCCTCTCCCCCAGAACTTTAGTGGTTATCCATACGTGCATGCGATGCAAATGAAAGAAACCGCGCTACTCGCTAGTAGGTATACGATCTCTACATCAGAATGCCACCTTTATAATTCATAATAGCTTGGAAATTATACCACGACGGTGGCAAACAAGCATACGGCCCGCCTGATGGTAAGCAGCTACCGTAGGCTATGGACGCCTGCAACTCCAGAGGTGTCACATGCGCGTTGCCGGTCCTTCACAAAACGGAGGACTCACTGTGTTGACGGCTAAAGGAACAAGAGGGTCCCTCATCGTCAACACACTGGGTCCTCTTTGAGCTTAGCTTATGTATAAGTATTTTTAAATCGATTAGTAACAAAACCATTGGTAATTTGGTACTGGTCCATTTTATTATTATTATTAACACTTAATACTCGTACATGAAAACTAAGAAGGTTTGAAAATACTCTAGGTGCATATAATATCATTTTAAATGTCACACAGCCTGAATGAAAGTAAATCAAGACTTGGCCATTTTTAACGTAGGTAGGTACCTACGCAGGTGCGTACTGACCAGAAATAAAGACAAATGTGAATCCGGTTATATTTACACATTCACTGGCCTACGTAGCTAAGATGATTTAACAAAACAGTATAAGAGCGCTCCTCGACTACGCATAGTTGTCATAAAACTATAGTTCAAGTTACAGTGGCTACTCGAAAACTTGACTCGGCTGTGCTCACACATGTGATCAAAATAACTGAGGCGCAGAATGGGACTCGGGACTTCGGGAGAGTCGATAGGCCCGCTTATAGGTGTCATACTTACTTTATGGTGTCATGCTACACACGACGGCAAGTCACAGTTGTAATGTAAGTAATCTACAGTAGTCAATTACCGATTACTCTTAGGATTTTAGAGTAGGTAACTAACTTCAGGGCTAGAACCGTGAACCACTTCAAAGATAATAGATAAAAAAAAAGGTGAAAGATATTTATTATCCGTTCGTCGAATATGCAAGAGCTATAGAGACAGATTCGCGGTAGGCCCGCAGGTGTCAGGCCATAAGCTTGGATTTGACAAATGTTTAATTTTAATTACGTTTTCAGTACTAGTTAATTATATTTTTGCAACATGTTATAAATTCTTAGTTAATTTTATTTTATCAGATTATATTTAAAATTATGTATTTAGTTGTCTAGATAGGAACACATTATCTTCATATAATGACAGTAGGTAATAAATTTATATTATTGACAATATAAAAGCACTACTTAAGTATTTGTGCGTTTTTAAATATCTGATACCTGTAAAATTGTACCTAACGCAATTGTACTGCTTAATGTTCTATTCTTGTTTTATATTTTCGAAATGTTAAATTATACTCATAATAAATCATAATGGATTCTGGTATTCGAAGAGCATAACATAAATCAATGATTAAAAAAATAACCTACGCTACCTAAAACAGTACCTAGACTACCTAGTAGGACACACCTAGTTATACCTAGTTACTTACACAGATAAAATATAAATTTGGTCCAATAAAACCCATCCATATATCTAGGAAAACCTACGTCGGAGCAAGCATTGCGTACCAGAAAAATATCATAACTAACGTAAGGTCAAAGATTCAATGTTTTAAACCCAAGGTCAAATCTGACTTTTCACACGTTCGACGCTACACCGCTCTCATAAATTTGTTCATTTCACGAAATATATGTGTCAAAATGCCGTCTTGTGTCTTGCGAAAGTTTAGGAATAATACCAGAAACACAAATAAAGGCAAAGGTGCAACCTTAGAGCATTCAACCAACCGGAGTGGCCATTGACAGGTGTTTCCCTCTACCGAAAATATATAACCAGTGGTCATATTTATTGTATGGACTGACGTTTATCTGACGTGGCTATTTGTACGTTACGTACGAATAACCATACATTTAACGTTCCCCTCCCCCGTAAAAATCGGCAGACTTTTTGGATAGAAAATAACAAACATGGCCGCTCCGGTTGGTTGAATTCTCTAAGGGTAGTAAAATATTTTCTCTTGACAAAAATATGCAGTGCGAAGCGATCAAAACGAAAATTGCATGCAAGACAGAGTAAGTAGTGTTGGCAATTATTGTGAGAAAAGTGCTACTACTTTCTAGGTACCGCGCCGTGGCGGCCTTGTGGCGTGTTGTTTGTGGCCATTCAATTTTAGACACCTGCTTGAACCGTGTGGCGGTTCACATAGGGATCATCTATTGATGGACGTAAAGAAACGCGAATAGCTCGGCAGCGTCAACAGACTTGATAAAAGATAAAGATAATGTTTTATTTTAAATACGAGTTCAATGTAAAATATTTCAGGAGAACTATTATATTCATGCTTATTTTAGTTGTTGATTTTATGATCCTGTCTAAAAAGCAGATTATTTCGATTTCGATCCGAATGATTTGATGAAGATTTTAAATTTGTACTGTATTTAATTTAATGTTAAAAGAAATAATTATTAACCATTAACTTAAAAAAAAATTAAAGTCAGAAAAATAATAGTGGGAGGTAAATTTTATTATTGATGCTACTCATGACATCGATGATGACATCGACATAAAAAAGGTATCAAGTTAAATATAATTGTTTGTATAATGTAATAAAGCCTGGCAAGATTCTATTTGGCCAAATATTAGAGAGAATATCGCAGTGTAAGTAATTAGTTTGCTGACCGTATTTACGCATGCGTTAGTGTGCGCATGTCGCCGTCTTAAGGACGCACACATTTAAAAATGATACTAAATGTTTTCGCTTTGAGGGCGGCACATTTAACCTTTTGTATCGATGTTAATTCGATATCTAATTATTGCTAAATTATTTTTTATGTATATTCTAACTTCGTGACACATTATATTTACTTTTAGATGCGTATTTTATTGGTTTTTGTGCAGCGCCATCTACCGCGGCTTGGTCGTTGTAGTTAAAGCTTTCGTTATTATATTTACTATGGTGTTTTGTGTTTGGCTGGTTTGGTGGCGCTGTTACTTGTAATTGTTATTTTTAGCAGTCCGTTTTTTTTTTAAATAAAGCATGTAATTTGTATGAAAGACGATGTTTGCATTCAAAGAATAATATTTATAAATGATTATTGTACATTTACTGCTAAAACTGAAGAATAAATTTTGCAATACTCTCGATCGATACACGTAGCGCCATCTATTGATATTTTGTGAACATTAATTATATGATGTTCTAAATGGGAGGGCATGACGAAAGGTAACAAAAAAAAAAGAAACTAAACGCAAACAAAGAGAATTAAAAGAACCATAAATATTATAGATACCTACATATACACAAAGTAAAATATCCGCAAAACAAAAACAAAAATATCTGTCCGACCGAACTTGTCTTGGCCGTGCATTAAACTTAGAACTCATGCGCACTAATTTTGCATACAAATGTCAATTCTAATACCAAAGCTAGAATAAAATTGTTATAGCAGTTATTCAAAGATGTTACTGATTAATTATTTAAAAATGCAAAGTTATTTTTTTTAGCTGTGATGATTTTTTTGTGTCCTTAATAATGTTTATATGTCTTGCCCTAAAGCGGCGAACTTATTAGCGACAGCGATATCTCCCACCCCACTGCTATCGCTGTCATCGGCGTCTGTCTGTGTGTCCGTCTCTGCGTCCGAGCTCTCGCTGGAAACCATCGGTTTCTCCGATGTTAACGCTTGAACCCATTTTACGTATTTTATTTCATCGGCGGTCTCGTAGGATTCTGAGGAAGATAAATAATTAAATTGAAAAGATAAATTAGATTCATTTAGGTGAAAAACTCGACGCTCTTCGGATAGTCTGAAGAGGATCATCATGGCGGGAAAAGTTGAAGGCACAAGACTAAGACGCCTTCCCCCTGCAAGATGGTGTGCCCAAATCACTGCACCCATGCAATAGGCATGGTGAATTTTTTTCATGTATGGTATCAATCGATTCGTTTTGTTGTGAGGATCAAATGTCTATATGCGGCCAATTGCGTTAAAGCAACACAAAAGTCAGAAATTAGACTTAAAGTCTGAGATTTGCATTTTTTTTGCTCCTAACAAAATGACGTGCAAAGTGACGTCACGATCATATAGTCGCCTTGTTTAAAGTATGGAAAAATTATGAAATTGCTGTTTTTACAGTGAAATGTTGCGTTTATGTATATGGTTGCCATACAATTTATTTAACAGTAACATATTAAAAATCGAATTGTATGATTGTTTTTTTTTTAATTTCGTACTTTAAAAGTTGAAATTTTTTGAAATTTTGAAGCATGACATCTTTGAACCATTTCAATTGATTTTTTATATTTTCACTTTATTAGTTACTAGCTTTTGCCCGCGGCTTCGCTCGTGTTAAATTCGGAGTGACGGTTCCCCTTTTCCCCACGTAATGCTCCATACAAACTTCCACCCCACATTTTAGGGAAGTAGGGGGTTAGAAAGAGACAAAAAGTAGCCTATGTCACTCTCCATCCCTTTAACTATCTCCACTTAAAAAATCACGTCAATTCGTCGCCCGTTTTGCCGTGAAAGACGGACAAACAAACAAACACACACACTTTCCCATTTATAATATTAGTATGGATATTGGTAATTCTGCATCATATCAACTAAATTTTGTTGCATAATTCAACATGTGCCATCATCCCTATTAAAACTGCCAGAAGCCATGCACCTAGCGAGGGATAGAAGCCTATGGAGGAACCTGGTCTTCAACAGAAGGACCTGACGTCTCGATCCTCAGTTCTGAGAGAACAACTAACGATGATGAGCTGCAAAACAGCCTTGAACGTAATTCAGCGTGGAATTCAGCAGCCATAGACAAAAATTTGACGGAAAGCGCAATTTTGTCTATGGTGGTAAAATTTTTGTATGAAGCCCATAGACCAGGGTTTCCCAACCAGTGGGGCGCGCCCCACTTGGGGGGCGTAGAGTGACCCAAGAGGGGACGCAGCGAGCTGCTCCGAATTTAAAATGTATAAGGCCTGTACCGTGGCGCGGACGGTTCCCGGTTTTGACTCCCCATTTCAGCCCATAGGGGGGCGTAGTGTTTTAGCATAACTTTGGGTGAGGCGCATAGGGAAAAAGGTTAGGAACCCCTGCCATAGACAATTCAGCCCGAGGTTAGAGTAGGTTAGAATTTCGCTCAAGTGTGATATGCTGTGCTTTATTGATTATTTTATAAAAAATTATCTACTGCTTTCATAAAAAGATTTCAACTCAAATTAAAGTCAGAACACAAAAGTGGCATAATAGTACATTACTTACCAAGGACTGTAAAAGAAAGAAAGCCCGAAATCGCAGGTATTTATAACCCGAGCCACAGGCGAGGGTTGTAAATATGCGATAGAGGGCTTTCTTTTTTACTGCCCATGGTCAGTACACAATTTTACGTCTCCAGCTGACTCACATTATGGCCAGGTGTGACGTAAAATAATTTTTAAACGAAAATGAACCGACTTCACTTAGTCTCCACCTTTCCAAAAGCAAATACCCAAGCTATAACACACACGACACAAGCTATGTAACAGATTTTAGTTGTTAAGCGTGACTTGTAATGGGTTATTAACAATAAATGATGTTTATGTCTAAGTCTACTGTAAAAAATACTGAAATCACTATAGGTGTGCCTATAATAGTTGAAGAGTTCCCTCGATTTCTCCAGGATCCCATCATCAGATCCTGACCTGATGACAATGGGACCAACTGTGAACTGTGTACTCTTTCAAACAAAAAAGAATTTTCCAAATCGGTTCAGCCGTCTTTGAATAATCGGTGAACATCGGTTTTACGCTGGCTCGAGCATTTGCTTTTGGAAAGGTGGAGGCCAAAAGCCCTGTTACACTTGTCCTAGTTAGCTTCCTAAATGATTTACCCCCTTATTCATAAACGCCCACTAAAGTTAAGAGATCGCTGATAATCGTTTGTCCCTTTCCCTCATATAGGTTGGACGGAAAGGGACAAACGATTATCAGAGGCCTCTTAACTTTAGTAGACGTTTATGAATAGGGGGGTTAGTTTCTAAATTTAGTCAAGTCTAACCGCATTTAGGAAGTAAATTTACTATTGAAAAAAGTTAGGATCCTAATTAGGATGCTAGTTAGGACACTAAAAAAAGTAAAGTGTAACAGGGCTTTTAAGTGAAGTCGGTTGTTTTTTGTTTAAAATTATTGTTTAACCGCGCGTTTGAAGTTATTTTAGCCAATGAAAATTCAGATCAATGAAAATACAAATCATAACTTTTTAATTAGTACGAAATTGCGTACTGGGTCTATATATTTTCCGCCACTGCTGGACAGTTCTTACCACTGTTGGAAGCGTAGCCAGGCGGTCGAAGCCAGAGACAGATTTTTCCATCTAACGCCATACGGAGGATACTGTTCGCTGCTCGATATGTGTCCAACCTGAGAATAAAAAATCACACGTTAAATTCAAATTCAAATTCAAAAATATTTATTTCAGACAACATGGTCCATTTTGTTAGTATATATTCTAAGTTGTTAGTAAGGAAAAGGTACCTAAAACAAGTGCGTGTCGGACCACGCATAGGAGGGTTCCGTACCTTCAATGGAATAAGAACCAAACTAATACGAAAATGTCGTATCTGATGCCTATGGAAGAAGTTTTTTGGAGATAACTCAAAAATGGCTGAACCGATAATGTTCAAAACAATTTTCGTAGAAAGTATATGACAAGCATCTCCTCGTTTTTTTTTTCATATTATAAGTTACACTACTCACAATGTGGGGGGTCACAATTTTTCTGACTTTCGAAGCGATTATTTCAGAAAATACTAAATCAAAAAATACTTAATCACAAAATGGTCAAAGAAACCTCAATGTGATTTTTAAAGACCTATCGATTGCTGTGTCACATGTTGAAAATTGGTTAAAAAAAATTGGAAAGTTAGTTACAGGTATAGAGCGCCCCCCTAAAATTTTATTTTTCAAATTTAACTACATAACTAATTGTAAGTAGCAGCATACAAAATACAGCTTATGTGTAAATTTAATTCAGATACGTCGTATAGTTTCCGAGTAAAATGGCTATGACATACGGACGGACAGACAGACATGACGAATCCATAAGGGTTCCGTTTTTTGCCATTTGGCTACGGAACCCTAAAACCAAACAAAAAGAAGGGGAAGACCCGGAATATCATACATATCACACATTAAAGAATGGTGCTTAACCACACATACCAGGAAGTAAAGACGAAAGCACAAGATGAATGGAGAATGCTGCAACGAAGAGAAGCTAGAATGGATAATGCTGCAACGGAGAGAAGCTAGAATGGAGAATGCTGCAACGGAGAGAAGCTAGAATGGAGAATGCTGCTACGGAGAGAAGCTAGAATGGAGAATGCTGCAACGGAGAGAAGCTAGAATGGAGAATGCTGCAACGGAGAGAAGCTAGAATGGAGAATGCTGCAACGGAGAAAAGCTAGAATGGAGAATGCTACAACGACCGAGGGGCAGGCCCTCTTAATATACCGTAAGCCAGGAACAAATTTCGTTGGTCATCGCGTCCCAGGCGATAACTTGTGAAGTGGTTAAGGGCGATATATAATGAAGCCTCGTGAAGGTCAGCTGCCTCTCCGTTGGTGGGTTGAGGAACGGTAGCCATTCAATCAATTAAAAAAAATGGTCATCGCCTCTCGACTGAAACTTTCCCGTTCCGCAAAACAATATTTTTGTAGTCAATAATATGGATTTTCGCAAAGTAACGCCTGATTCAATAGATTAGGAAGTATCTTGTCTATGGTACATACCTTTAGCAGTGAGATAGCCTTTCTTCTTAGCCCACCCGTCGCAGATATCTCTAGGAGACCACGTGTCATCATTATCTGGGTGGTCTATCAGCAACGAGGGTAAGTCTAGTCTTGATACATACCTGGCAGCTTTAGCAGTAAGATAGCCTTTCTTCTTAGCCCATTCGTCGCAGATATCTCTAGGAGACCACGTGTCAATCATTATCTGGGTGGTCTACACCGTGTCCAAAAAGTTCGAATACACTTTGGAGGTCTTATAACTTTTTTGTACGAATAGTTATTGTAGTGAAATCTGTATTTTATTAAAGCTATACTAATATACAAAATATGCTGCAAATATTTTGGACTAACTCCACCTCTTACCTATTTTACTAGCCGACTACATTTTTCAACTCAATCTCACGCGGCACGCACCGCTTTCAAGGTTATTTCGTCCCAAATATGCTCGATATCTTTTTTTTCACTGTCCATATTTGCTATTTCATAATAATGTGACCTACAAGTGCCTACAAGGCATGTAAAAACATACCAAATCAATGTAATAAACGCAAATCTGGAGAATGGAGTGGCCGTTTACTTTCGGCAATATAATCATCGAAATTAGCTTTTCTCAAAGCTTGAACAACGTTTGGACTGTTTTGAGCACAATTTTGTGAGAAAATAATTTAATTTTTATTCCTAAACACAGTTTTCAAATTTTCAGGAGCGTTTTTCGACGAAAACCTCAGATTTATAATTTTCATTATTAATGTGCGACTTTATCGGTAAATATAACGAAATTTGGCCCCACATATTTAACTGAACCCCACACTACCACCAATAGTTCCCTCTGGAGTCTGGGAACATTAACCTCATGGTTTAGGCTGTTTTTTATACTTGCTGCTCACAAACGACCGTTTTGAGCATTGTAAGGCTATTTTAATTCAATGAGTTTCTCGTCAGAAAATCAACTCCTTCCTGCGTGCCAGGAATGTATTGAGTTGGATTATGTACTCTAATTTTCTCGATTGCTACGGAAAAACGATGAACTTCACGTTTGTTGTAGCTATGATATCCAGGATCCACCTCCAAAATACCACGTAAGGATCTCCTCAAAATTTTCAGATCGGCAGTTGATTTTTGGATAAAGCGGCTTTTGTCCTCTAAACTCGCACTCTCACGATATTTAGTATTTTAATGGTTCTAGCTGCGTAGCTGACCAGATTTTTTCCTGTCTTCTAAAGAGGAGCTATTTTAAGACCTTCTCATTGTTGTGTAAACGAGATTGCGTTTGATTCCAAAAAGTTTTACCGCCTTGAAAAAACACCTTTGCAGTCGCCATTACGAAATTTTGTACTAAATTGTTAATCGAAAGTACTTCATTGAAGAGTGAAGACAAATTTCAAGTCCTTGGCGTTTTTTACTATTACATTATGTTCAAGGAAACTTATTCTTTAGATTAATATAATAAATGGATGGCCTGCAGCCTGTATGCCTTCAGGGTCAACGCAAAAATATGTGTATTCGAACTTATTGGACAGGGTGTATAAGCAACCAGAGATGTCTTATCTTGACTGATACATACCTGGCAGCTTTAGCAGTAAGATAGCCTTTCTTCTTAGCCCACCCGTGACAGATGTCTCTGGGAGACCACGTGTCATCATTATCTGGGTGGTCTATCAGCAACGAGGGTAAATCTAGTCTTGATACATACCTGGCAGCTTTAGCAGTAAGATAGCCTTTCTTCTTAGCCCACCCGTCACAGATGTCTCTGGGAGACCACGTGTCATCGTTCTCTGGGTGGTCCATTCGCAGCAATGACGGCAGGTCTAGTCTTTCGCCGAGGTACCTGGGAAAAGGTGAAGTGATAAGAAAATGCAGTAGGCATGAAAACGGGTCGTTTTTAGGGTTCCGTACCTCGAAACGAAAAAACGGAACCCTTATAGGATCACTTTGTTGTCCGTCCGTCCCTTTTTCTCAGGAACGCGTGGAGGTATGAAGCTGAAATTTATATCAAATAGGTCTACTGCCCCTTGGAGCTGTGGAAAAATCAAACTTCTAAGCCAACGCAATCAAAAGATACAGCCGTTTATGCTGCAAATTTCCGCAAATTTTCGAAACTCGCAAGGGAATCAAAACCTACAGGGTACTTCCCGTGAACTCAGAATCTTGAAATTTGGTACGAAGCAACGTCTTATAGCACAGATAAAGGAAAAAATTCGAAAACCGTAAATTATTTGTTACATCATACAATAAAAATATTTTTAATAATTTTAAAGTTACTACCCCTTTCCTCACGAACGCGTAGAGGTATTTAATTGAAATTCATATCAAATACTCAGGTCTATAATACCGTTAAGCTGTAAAGGTTTGTACGGAACCCTCGGTGGGCAAGTCCGACTCGCACTTGGCCGGTTTTTACAAACACAATGACACAAAATAACCACTACAATTGGTCCGACATGCTCTTGGTCGGTTTATTTGACTTGCATAAGTGAAGAATGAAGATCTTTTAATTTTTGTTAGGCCTTAGAAAAACAGCTTGTAAACTAAAACAAAATTCATTTATACTTCGTTTTTTTTTGAGATTAGAAATTGAGTAAACATAGAAACAGTAGTTGCCAACCTGTTCTAAATGTTCAATTTAAACACACTGCAAGCACACCAACAAACGATTAGTTAACATGATTAAGAGTTCTCGTTTTTGAATAAATAGTAACAATTTGCAGATTAAATAATCCAAAACAACAATAAAAACACAATTTCGTTTTGATTATCACGTTAGAGACACGTGAAAAATTACAAACTGACCCGACAGTGACGCACGTACGTTCTAAAACGAAAACTTAACGTCTAGTTTTTTATCAGTATTCACTTAAATTATTTAATTGATAATCATAACATGCACTTATTAATAAACTTCCGTAAAGAAAAGTACGTTATTTCATAGTTTTATTATATAATACTAAAAAATAAAACAATTGTCTTAGGTGATGGTAAATGATTTGGTGGACTACGAGGTGGCTTTTGTTATTGTATGCCACTCGAGCCTGCCTCTGATTGCTCCATAACTCTCCATAGTCCCGTCACTAAACTTTAAGTTGTTCGAGGAGATCACATTTAATCCTACACTATTTTGTCCTTGGGATCTGTTAAAACAACATTTATTGAAAAGATGTATTAAGTTTTTCCCAAAAAATACATTGTGCTTTCTTTAAAAAAAATTTTTGAAATTTTTAATGTTTATTTACCACAAACATTAAATCCTACACTAGAGATTTTTAATCCAGGGGACTACCTGAATATTTAAAACAGTATTTGAAATATTCACCACCTGTCAAGTTGAGAATACATTTGAAAAAATAAAAATGTTTAAAAAATTCAATAATAATCAAACACTAATTATACAAATGGTGATTTTTCACTGTATTGTCGAGACAATTATTACGCTTCGTTTAAAAAAATTTTTACAGCGGTGACTGTATTATTACTATTTCTTAAATGATTTTAAATGATTTTTGAACACGCGCATTAATTCTACACTCATGATTTTGATGCTCCTTTTAGCTTTAATAACATGTTACATAATATCAAAATTTCCCCAGTAGATATAGTGAGCATTTTTAGGAATTGTAAAATTAGTAATCAAAAATTAAACATAATTGGAGCGGGGCGCGGGGTGGAAACTACAACACATAAGACGTGCGGCGGCCGATACGATTAGTGCACCTAAGGTCATTGACCGTGTAGGTATCTAAGAAGCGCAGAAGGGCATAGCGTATGTATGGTACGTAGTTGCTTACTTGGAAGTAATAATCAGGGTGGAATAAATAATGGGCTCATTTTATTTATTAGTATTACACCATTTTTTAAATCACCATGATAAAATATAATTCTTAATATTATTTTAATTTATATTTATATAAATGCCTATGTCCTGACTGACTGACTGAATGATCCACGCAGAGCCGAAACTACTGAAGCTGGAAAGTTGAAATTTGCAGATAAGGTTACATTTTTAATTTGTACAAGTAATAAGGATCGATTTTGAAAAATTCAAGCCCTAAGGGGGTAAAAACGGGGTTAAGCGTTTGTACGGTAAGTATTTAAAATTTTAAGTTAGAAACTTGAAACTTCGTACGTTTGTTGCTAATTAAAAAATAATAAAAGTTATTTCAGCGTTTTCTGGTATATAACCTCTAACGGGGTTAAAAAGTGGTTGAAAATTTGTAACGAAATATTTAAAAAAAAATTGTGACAGACTTGAAAGTTCGTTTGTAGGCTACTCAGCTCCAAACAAAAAAATAATTTCAGCGTTTTTCAAAACTCCACCCCTAAGGAGTTGAAACGGGGTTGAAAAGTTGGATTGTAGTCAGGCTGAGACTACTAAAGTTATAATTTTTAATTATAATGTATACAAGTAATACGAACCAAATTTGAAAAATTAAACCCCTAAGGGAGTAAAAACGAAGAGGTAAAAATTTGTATGGGTAGGGAATAAAATTTTAAGTTCGAGGCATGCAACTTTGTACATTTAATACATTAAAAATAATGAAAGTAATTTTAGCGTTCTTTTTTCATTCAACCCCGCAAACGGGGTTAAAAAGGGATTGAAAGTTGATATAGATACCTACTTTTTTGTGACAGACTCGAAAGTTCATTTGTAAGCACTTCAAAACAAAAAAAAACTAATTTCACTGTTTTTCAAAATTACACCCTAGATGAGTTAAAACAAGGTTGAAAAGTTTGTACTAAAACGAGGCCGAAACTGCTGAACCTAGAAAGTTGTAATTTGCAGATTGGCTACTTTGTACCTATTTTATCTACTTATTCAAAAATAAGAACAGCAATTTCAGCGTGTTTTGATATTCATCCCTTAAGGGGGTTAAAAAACGTTGACGATTTGTATGAAGAATGTATGTATATGGCTTAAAAGTAAGTTGTATGATAATTATTATAAACAAAAAAATATTCTAATACCAAACCACACATTTTATAAAGATGAAACTGTGTATGAGTAGGTAGCCTATTATAAGTGGACGAAGTTGCGGGCGGCAAGGTAGTCTATCTTTAAATGCTTTTGTCCTGACTGACACATCAACGTAAACACCGAAACCACTGCAGCTAAAGAGTTGAAAATGTTAGACCAGGTTACATGTATAATTTGTATGTACTAAGACGTGATTTTGAATAAATCAATGGCTAAGGGGGTCAAAAGTGGGTTGAAAGTTTGTATGGGTAGGATTTTTTTTATATAGTGACTTAAAAATTTGTACGGTCGCTGATGATTAAAAATAATAAAAGAAATATCAGTTTTTTGAGATTCAACCCAGTGTTAAAAATGGGTTGAAAATCTGTAGCTTTTTTTCGTGACTGATTTGTAGGCTAATCGCTTAAAAGTAAAAAAAAAAGTAATTTTGTGTTTTTCAATATTCCACACCAGAGGAGTGAAAACGGGGTCGAAAAGTTTGTATTAAAGCGAGGCCGTTACATCGGAAGCTACAAAGTAATAATTTGTAATGTACCTCACATTTATAATATGTACAGTCACCAGCATAAATATATGACTATGGGCAGCCCTGCAAAAATATCTTATTCTCCATTGAGGGCAAAAGTATATGACGACACTTCCATGGTAAAAATATGTGATGCATTGTGGCCGGCATAAACATCGTTTTGCATCGATCAGCATAAATATCGGATCCGGCCGCTTAAAAATATCTGATTACCCATCTAAATCAGAATTATGTGACTACTGCCACCGGCATAAATATCTAACCTCTGTGAAAGCTTTAACATCGGATGACAGGTCGACCGCATAAATATCTGGCATAATAACAAAATCAAAATGATGTCATCAATATACAAAACCAAACCCTATTTGGCTGGCATAGAGGTCTTAATTGTAAAAAGCTATTTGACAATTCACGAAAAGAGTGCAGACTTGTCATTGAACTGTCATTGCATATGTCTATCTCACATTTTCTATCACGAATTTAACACATTCAAATTCATATGTTTCATTGCATTAAAAGCTTCATTACAATATTTACGATTTATTCATACAGTTAGGACTCGGTGCGACTGCCGTCAATCTGCGAGAAGCGATATTTTATTTTATTAAATTAAATATAGGGTAAATAAATTGTTTATTTAAAGAAGCAGTACTGTTTATTTAATACATTACTTTGAACATTTACGGGTAGTATTTTTATGATATAACTTCCCGGCGACACATAATAATATCTAACTAGTCACTACAATACCAGGTTAATTTTTGTTTTGTTCACGGTCCTTGTTATTCAATTTTGCAATATTCTTACGAATTATTCATCACTCTTGTGAAAAAAAAATGTGTCAAAAAATATCTAAATCCATACTAATATTATAAATGGGAAAGTGTGTGTATTTGTTTGTTTGTCCGTCTTTCACGGCAAAACGGGGCGATGAATTGACGTGATTTTTTTAAGTGGAGATAGTTGAAGGGATGGAGAGTGACATAGGCTACTTTTTATCTCTTTCTAACCCCCCACTTCCCTAAAATGGGGGGTGGAAGTTTGTATGGAGCATTCCGGGGGGCAAAGGGCAACCGTGTTACCCCGAATTTAATGCGAGCGAAGCCGCGGGAAAAAGCTAGTAAATCATAAATTAATTAATTAATTAGTATAAAGTCCATAACTCCCTAGGGAACACTCACCACCGGGAGGTAAGTGAAATATTGCAAACGAGAGTATAATAGATTTCTAATCGAAAAAGCACGAATGTCATAAAATATTCACAGTTTCGCACATCCATTCGTAAATGTAGTTCTACACCGGCAATGGCAGATTCACCCATTTGAAATCCGGCGAGTGACTGAGGTAAAGGGGTTTATACTCACCGCGTAATGGCACCAACATGACGTCTGGATCGCTGTTAACCGTATTCGGCACTCCACACACTTGATCTGAATTCAGTTCTGAATTCATCAATTCGTAGACAAAATTCTGATTTACCTCTGGGTAAATGCTTAAATTTGTCTATGGTAGCTAAAAATGATTTATTTCTACGATTCGTGTGTGATGCCAAAGTTCATTGGCTCCAGAGTTGGAGACTCATAATTGAAGTCGGTGATTTGATTAAAAATTCTCATTATTAAATCATCGCTGATTAAATCATAACACAAAACAATCAAGTAATTTAGCCAAGAATATATCATTAACGACGGGTGCTGATTTAAACTAAAGTAATGCTAATCTACTAAAGTCAATCATGATTCGTTTAATATAATTGGAATATTTTTAAGTTGATTTACATTATTACAAGGATATAAGGCCTTTATTCGAGCCAATTCGAGCCATTTACTCGAGCCAATCATTTTACTAGAGCAGCCTGTGGGTTAAGTATACAAAAAGAGCCTATGAGGCCCTGCGTGTGCAGTATAACAACGCATTCAGGATGTTGCTGGGATTACCAAGGTGGTGCAGTGCTTCGGGTATGTTCGCCGAGGCGCGCACGGACGGTTTTCAGGCCATCTTGCGTAAAAAAAATCCCGTCGATGATGTACCGATGCCGGCATAGTCCCAATAGCATCCTGAGTGTGATTGTCGATAAGTACGACTGCAAGATCCAGTCGCATTGGATAGGGCAAATAATGGCATTTGCTAAATTTAGATCAAAATAGATGATACCATACCTATGTTGGTCTAAATAAATTAATATGTTGTAGATATTAAAATGTATTTGTATGTAGTGTAGTTAGTAATGTAAATAAATGGAATATAGTTACTAAACCTAGTCGCTAAGGATTAGTTTTTTAAGTTAACTAACAACATGTATGAGTCACAGTTACTCGAAATAAATGCATTCATTCATTCATTTATTCTGAATTGTAGAAATTTTCGTTATTATACATTTTGCATAGCGAGTAATTTAATTAAAAAAAGTGGTTTGTAAAAATCCTGTCAAGCTAAAAAGGTTTCTGCAAAATAGACCTATCCGATAGCAACTAAATCATAATATAGGTAACGAAAAGTGTGGGAGGATTTTGTTAGTCTTATCTAACTGCTTTATTTATTTATTTTTTATTTACCTACGTCTTGCAAATTGAAATCAATGAACAGTTAATAGTGAATGCTCTATTGTGGACTACATATATATGAGGTTGAAAATGGCTTCGTCGTTTTTTAGGGTTCCGTGCCTCGAAAGGAAAAAACGGAACCCTTATAGGATCACTTTGTTGTCCGTCTGTCTGTCTGTCTGTCTGTCAAGACCATTTTTCTCAGGAACGCGTGGAGGTATTAAGCTGAAATTTATATCAAATACTCAGGTCCATTGTCCCTTGGAGCTGTGAAAAAATCAAACATAAAAGCCAACGCAATCAAAAGATACAGTCGTTTATGCTGCAAATTTTACAGTTTTCGGCACTCGCAAAACCTACGGGGTACTTCCCGTGAACTCAGAAACTTGAAATTTGGCACGAAGCAACGTTATATACTCGTAGCATAGACAATGGAAAAATTACAAAAAGTAGACATTTTTAGTAAAATCATACAAAACATATTTTTTTAAATTTTAAACTTACTACGTTTTTCCTCGTAAACGCGTAGAGGTATTAAATTGAAATTAGTAATAAACATACTACAACTTTTGCTTGTTATAGGTTTGTGCGGAACCCTCGGTGCGCGAGTCCGCCTCGCACTTGGCCGGTTTTTTTTGTAAATAAATAATTTTAGGCAACTACTCTACGATATACGATACGAAGTAATTAATTCAAATTCTCCTAGAAGGGCTGGTAACCCATGGAGTCTTATTACCATCCCGCCTTCATCGAAGGAGAGGTCATTTCAAAACAATTTTATCTAGTTATTAATTGTATAAATAGTTAGTATGTTAAATTGAATTGATGTATGTACCTAGTTGGTTACTAAGTTCTGTTACCAGATTTCTGACTGATAAAATATAAAATAAAGTTTAAAATAAAAATTTAAAGTAATTATTTAATAGCCTAATTTGTAATGAACATAATATGGTATAATAATATACAAATCAGATGGGAAATTTATTGAAAATCCTTGTAAAGCACAAGATTGCCTGAAGACGCAAACACGCGGTAAATTTAAGAAAATTACACTTTACAAAAGTACATCAAATAAATATTGCACCTTTGTTTAGAAGGTTCCATTGCTTGTTTGTAAGAAACCTGTTTATTAGAAGTAATTGCGTGACCACCATTTAATTTTCTTGCGATTTTATCCCACAGATATTCCCATTTGAAACATTGCCTATTTTTAAGTTTTGCACAAAAGACATAGATTTAGACTGCTATGGAACAAGCAGACTTGCAGCGTATAGTCTAGTATTTTATCGGATAGACCCACGTGAACTATACATACACCAAATTGAAGCTAAAGAATATAGCTACCGAATTGTGCAAGACTAAAGCGTCTTAAACGTGATTAAAAATAAATAGGATTTAAAATCAACATGAACAAGGAGCGTACTTTTGACGTATATTTTTCACGCCTTTTTCCGAGTGTTATAAAGAATTCTGAAAAACTGCGACAATAGTTTTTAATTCAATATATTGTAATCTATTGACTGTTAAATAAGCTTTTAATTTATGTACATGAATAATTAAAATTTTGCTACCTATTCCTATTTATTTAGTGAAAACTCTAGTAACAGAACTTAGTAACCGACTAGGTATTTATACATTTAATAAATGGCTTTCTGATTCTGATTCTGACTCTACGATATAGATGTGATCAGATATTGAGGTAAACATCAGTATTCTCGATAAATTCTAGTTTTTATTGCAGTTACTAAGACGACCGCTCAATCTGCCCTAATCTGACTTGGTCATTTACATTATCATCAATTTTGATTTAATTTTAATACAAATTTTGATAGATTGAGAATTTACCACATAATCTACCAAATTAAATTATTACATTCGTCCAAAACCAAATAGAATGGGTAGATATTGTAGAACCCAACTCCTTTTTTTTATATCGGGAATAAAAATAGAATTCAAATTAGCCTAAGCATATTAAGGTAACCCTCGGAATCAGAGATAATACGCTGGAAACTCTTATATACTTTCATTATGATGTTTTTAACGTTATCTCTAAAATCTCGGAAAATCTCGTATCTGGGCCTGAAGTTATGCAAGGTGAGTTTCGTTTGGGACACCGACCGGGGCGGTCGTCCCTTCGTCCTCTATTGCATTCATAAAAATCCCAAAAGTTGAACAATAGACGGTTCTTACCACGTGTTAGCGCAACGCAACTGCCCGCCCGCGCCGAGGCAGTTTTAGAGAAAGCCGGTTCTAAGTATGCGTAGTCTATGTGTTTTCGTTTTCCTAATTTCGCGAAAAATAATATAATCCAGATCCATTAAGCAGTAAACTGTAAAGCGCCCTTATATTATTATACCTGCACCCGCGAGTGAATTTAAGTGAGTGCGCGACAGGCTCCGCTCGACTCTTCCACGCTTGACTGCAGTAACCTGAGAGGATACAGATAACGTCATACATTACTGCACATCGACGCGGGTGAGACCTTTCCATAGTTTACTACTTATACTAGGCCTTTGCTATTGGGGCCAGACCCGTCTAGGTACTTTTTTAAGTAAATAAAAAAAAAAGATTAAGCAAGGTCCAGAGAGTGCTCCGTAAAAACCAGAGCCTGACTTTGGCTAAAACCAGTAGCTTCGGTATCCAACTAAGTAGTCTTCTAAATTTTTTCCATGATACCTAATCGGTATGTAGGTACTATTTCTAGTAAACTGAATTTAGCTTTGCCACAAGGGAAATAAGGGAAACTCTGTGGATGACTGGACGTGTATAATATATACACGCGCGCACGGTCATACCAACGCCCAAAACTTATCTTAGAGCAACGAAATTTTGTTATCAAAAATAAACGTGCGCAAGTTTGAAGTGCAAATATCATATCTAAAACCACCCCATAATTTAACTAACTAAAATAAACATAATCTATTAGCTAGTTGAAGGGTCTGGAGACGTTAGATGAGAGCATTTCCTCGCAAGCATTGTTATAGCAACTCCTTCGCAGTTCGCAGAAAACAATAAGCTGCCGTCCAAAGGGTTACATGCGGAGCAGTTATAATCGCCACATGCACAAGTTCTAAAACGAGCCGCCGAAGGCAGGGATCCATACAGAATAGTTACAATAGTAACAACAAAAAACAAAAAAAATACTGACAAAAGCTGCAAACTTAAAGAGAAATACAATGTGCAATTAACACAATCATCGAGACTTTCTCCAGGAAAGAGGGACAAAAAAAAAACGTTTTTTGTCATGTTCGACGGACGCGCATCCGAAATCTCCAAACACGTGCGGTTACAAGCCGCCTGGAAAGACAATAGTCATCATAAATTCGGTTTCTAAATGACAGATCCTATGACCAGAACGAAAAAAACGTTACCTAAGCGATGTGAAACTAAACATTTCTATTCCACAAACTAAAGATATGAAATTGAACAACGCACTACACAGCCAACAGAAATACGTGATGCATGATAAAATGTGTAAAATACCTTTTGCGTATAATAAAAAAGTTTATTACTTATAATATTTAAGTTTTAAGTTATGGTATTTATGTTTCCATGAATTAAAGTGCAACCGTTAAGTGTGCAGCATTGTGAATGTACTTATACACAAAAATCCATATTGGATATCAGTGTTATTGGCGTTTTTGTGCGAGTAATTATTAGTGTGACAATGAAAAATAATTATATTCGTGCTAAAAGATTTAGATTAAATTAGCGGCGATTCTTTCAAACGATGTTTACTTGTTCAAATTTTTATGGTCATATAATATCAAGTGAGTGTGATTCGTGTTTTATAATGAAGTCAAAGTCAAAGTCAAATGAAGTTATATATATTGTGTGGGTGTCTTGTGTAATATATCGAAGTTGTACTATTGTGTGTTTAATGTTAAACAGTACAGTCACGTCTGAAAATATGAATACATTTGGTGTGACTAAAATATGTAGCCAGGACTCTATTACCAAGGCGTAAAGTCTTGGATACATGTTTGTGTCACATGGAATGTGTCCATATTTTCAGACGTGACCGTACAATATGTATTTGGAAGTAATTCACATGTGGCTCACTAACACCATACTACCAACTAACCTAACCACGCATACAGACACTAATAAATAAAGCAACGTCTTACTTATAGAACACTACTCCCTTCGATTGGTCCAATCGCAGGAAAATTGACCACCATTTCTACAGGCTACAAAGAAACAGTCAGCTGAATGTGCTCCGGCAAGCATTCGACAAGCAGCAATTAAGACAAGATGCGAGAAGGCTACTCCAAACGCCAAAATCCGGAATTAGTTTAGTTAAAAATATATAATCGAGTAGCGTACAACGAGGTAAATATTAATGAATAAAATAGTTATCGCACTTTCTATTATGGCCTACGGTCTGAAATCCAGGGTTCTCACAAGCACCAACAGATCACAGCTAAGGAAATACGAACGACATACTATATCCTAAAAAAAATGATAGACGCAACGTATCTAATGAACCGTCTAAAAACAATACATGAGATGCTGGAAGACAAGACGATAACAGATTAGGTACAAGTCCACAAACTATGCTATAGACTCATTGACTGAAGACCTATATGCACTTGCTGCGCTGAGCTATGGTCTACAGCTCCACATGAAGAGCAAAGGAAAGAGTGAGACCTATTTTTTTACTCATGGATTGGCTACTCGAAACAGAATAACTTGACCACAACCAGAAAATAACTACGGCTAACCTAGTCCAACTGCTAGACTACAGATCATAATGCAATGAACGCAACTTATTTATACGCAGTCACCATCCCTTCGTATATATTTACACACAGTATTTATCCATCTTCCTCACGCTGGGCACGATGCAAGTATTCGGTCTGGTTCTACCTCCTGTCATTCCTATTATCCTTGACTGCACAAACCCGACAGTCCCATCCTGTATTTATTGGCCCACCGGTTTCTCGGGCAGGAGGGCCAGCTGAGCATACCTGGGCGGCAGACGACGGAAAGAGCACGCGAGGAAGCCCAGATACACGCCCTATCTCGGAGTGGGTACGTCCGGACAGAGGTCGTTAACCCGCCGTACTCTACACCTTTGACCGACGGCCTGAACCGTACTAGCACGTGTATTTGAGCCATCTCGGCAAACCTACTCGTCCCTCCCTCCCTTGTATGACCAGCGCCTCTGCGTCCTTGCAGCAGAACTGCTGGCTGGTGGTGTCACATGACGGTGACGGTGACGGTGACGGTGTCTGGGCCTGAAGTTATGCAAGGTCAAACTCCAAAAATCCTTTTAACATTTAGTTGCATGTATGGAGTGCCCCCCTTAAACATATTTTTTACTACACAACTAAGTAGCGGCACATATATTAGACCTTTGATTGAGATTTCTTGAATATAAGTAGTAGTATGTAACCATATATATATGTAAGCTTTAATTTATTGTAAATATATGTTTAATAAGTTTTGCTTTACGATAAGAATTCTCTAACAATTAAATTTTCTTCCTGCACCAACTTAAGTCTCTGTTTGGCCCAATGGTTGACTGGTAGAGAATGCCATTTGGCATTAAGTCCGCCATTTGTACATTATAACTTGTTGTGCCATAAAGTTTAAATAAATAAATAAATAAACGCCGTATGCGACCCGCCCGCCCATCTGTCCGTTAATCTGCATATCACAGCCATATTAATCGGTATTAGCTTTTAAACTAAACGTTTTGACACATATATCAGTCACCCGTCAAGGAAACAGCACTATACATATGCAAAGCGCTATCTCACTCGAACGTCGTTGCCGCATGCGGAAACCGCAGCAGTGTGATAGTTACCTTAACCGTAACCGAAAACTGCAATGAAATCGAACGGGCCGTTTCAAAGTTTAATGGGAGCATTAATTTGTACACATACCAAACAATTTACAAACAAATGTGTCGACATTTTGGTAAAGGTAACATTTGGCAGCTGGCACATACGTTTTTTTGCTCGAATACAATATTGAATCTGTATAATACATTTTATGACGTAAGCGCCAACCACCAAGTGATACCTTTACCAAAATATTGTCATAAATAGCCATTTATCCTAAATGTACATAAGGTCGGTGTGAATACAAAAGTAAAATAATGTAACCAAACACATTTATTTACCTTCATTGCTTCACAATTACACTTTTTTAAAGAACAATTATGTTTCTTTTTGTCAATTCATACACAAACTTATTATTTACATATTTAAGTGAAAACAGATTTCTTTAATATTATTTTGTCATGTTTCAAATGCCTTTCTTGCATACAAATTCAGACATATTTGCTTACCTTATTTTACTTTTCTATTGACACTGACCTTACTCGTACCGCCTCTGTTCCGTCAGGGAAAAAATAATGGAGCTAGTAGATATGCCAAATCTAATCCTGTTTAAAACATCATTAAAACAACTAAATCGTTAGTTTAACTAAGCATCTGTCTTACTAATGTTATCACTTCAGCTAAGTACCTAATCATGATAGAAACTGAAAATCGTCATGATTTACTCATGTCGGTGCTCAATCTGATTGGAAAGCTCATGATTGAAATCGTAATCATGTTTATATGATAAAGATTAACGTTCTAATTTTTTACTTTAGTTTTAATACACAATTTTTTGCCCAACCCTGATTGGCTTTTTGCTCTCCTGTTGCCTCCTTGTCACTTGTCGGACAGGTGCCTTGCAACATGCAATAAAACCAATTCAATATTCAATAATTTTATTTTGCACTATTTATCTTCATTATTATAAATTCGACCATTCTGGGCCCTCCAGGTTATATACTGAATAAGTCTTAAGCTGTATTTTCAAAAATGCGGCCAAAATTTTTAGGATGGTCGATTTTGCATCTTCCACTTGCAAGTAATCCATGATCTCACGGCATTTATCTAAAAACAATATTAAATTACAAATGCATTATTAAGTCGGTAGAACCTATTGATTAGGTACGTAGGTATCACAAGAATCAACTCACATAAACTCTCAATGGATTAATTATTTAATGGAGCGGTCTATTTTTTCGTATATTTAAATAATCCTATGCTTCAATTGCTCGTAGATTTGATAAAACGCGCTATAGGTACATGGCATTGAATTAATCTAATTATTACGAGTTGCAATCCATGCAAAATAATAATAATTTGACTTGTTTATTTCTAATGTGACATGCCATATTGACGTAAATATTTTTTTTTAAATGATAGTTTAGGATAGTAATAAGAAGGTTTGTCACATCTATTAAACGTCATGATGAATATCAACCATACCATCATATACCATTTACTGCTTTATACCAGCTAGATAAGGTTTGGTTTTGTATATTGATGACATAGTTTTGATTTTGTTATTATGTCAGATATTTATGCGGTCGACCTGTCATCCGATGTTAAAGCTTTCACAGAGGTTAGATATTTATGCCGGTGGCAGTAGTCACATAATTTTGCTTTTGATAGGTAATCAGATATTTTTAAGTGGACGGATCCGATATTTATGCTGATCGATGCAAAACGATGTTTATGCCGGCCAATAACCATCACATATTTTTACCGTGGAAGTGTCGTCATATAATTTTGCCCTCAATGGAGAATCAGATATTTTTACAGCGCTGCCCACAGTCATATATTTATGCTGGTGACTGTACAAGTAATAGGAAGCAATTTAAAATTTTAAGTTAGAATCTTAAAACTTCGTATGTTTGCTGATCATTAAAAAATAATAAAAATAATTTAGCAGTTTTTGAAGTTCAAAAGAGGTTAAATGGGGTTAAAAAGAGGTTGAACCCCATTGAAGTTGAAAGTTTGTATAGAGATTACAAGTTTTGAAAGACAGACTTGAAACTTCGTTTGTAGGCTACTCTTTATTATCTGTGTAATATGACGCGATTTTGAAAAATTAAACTCTTAAAGAGGGTTTAAAATTTGTATCGGTAGAATATTTTTTTTTAAGTTAGAGATTTAAAACTTCGTACGTTTGCTGATTATTAAAAAATAATAAAAATTATTCTAACGACTTTTAAAATTGTATCCCTAATGGTGTTAAAAAGGGGTGGAAGCTTTCAATCGCATTGATGTTGAAAGTTTATATAGAGATAACAAGTTTTGAACGACAGACTTGAAAGTTCGTTTGTAAGCTACTCACTTAAAACCAAAAAAGTCATTTAAGCGTTTTTAAAATACCACTCGAGTTTAAACGGGGTTGAAAAGTTTGTATTAGAAAGAGGCTAGAACAACGGAAGCTAGGAAGTTGTAATTTGCAGAGCGGGTTACATTTATAATCTGTACAAGTAATAAGAAGCGCGTTGAAAACTTGTTTGTGTGGTGTTTATTATTTTAAGTTCGAGACTGCGTAAGTTTACTGCTAATTTAAAATAATAAAAGTGATTTTAGCGTTTCTTTTAATTCAACTCCTAACGGGGTTAAAAAGGGGTTGCAAGTATGTATAGTTATTTTGTGAAAGACTTAAAACAAAGTTTGTGGACTTAAAAGAAAAAAAAAACTTTTAAGGGTATTTTCTAAGAACTAGCCATATTGTGCGAGGCAGGGACCGGAACCGGTAACCATTAAAGGGGTATTAGATTGGGTATTTGATAGAGTTGTTTTTAAAAACCCTATCAATTCGGTAAGCGTATCGTTTGACTTACCCGAACGAAAGGCTAACCATGTCAATACAGTTAATTCGGGTAAGTGGTTACAACCCAGCATATGGTTTCCCTATCAGATAGGGTTTTTCAAATGCGATTAAGCTATTTTAAACTCTGTGACCAATACATTTGGCTTATTTATTATTCGAGCACCCTACGAGCTAAGCGCTGCCGGGCGGCACGAGCGAGCCTACAGACAAACAAGAATCTTTTTGCGTATGTTTTCGTACTTACGCCTTTGATCTAGACGCTATTATTGCTTGTTAGTGCGCTAAAAGATCGTTGTGTGGTGCCGGTGTTTTTGTTCTTGCCATTCGAGCGTGACGGCTCGTGTCGATTGAATCTTAGACCCAGGCATATAGGAATCAAAATCAAATGCATATTGTGAAGTGTTAAAATATATAATTTTGTGTTATTCTAGTTATAGGTAGTACTTTGTTTCAATGGCTCCAGCAAAATGTGACGCCGTTCACCGATACTTCTAGTATAATGAAACGATCAATATCAGTCATTGTTGGACACTCAAGAATAAAATGATTATTTGAAAAAAATATCGTAAGAATAAACTTATGTTGATTGTATTCCCGTTAAAATGATTCAAAATAATTTCGTCGGGACTAATTCATATACGAGAAAATGTAATAAAAATAATTGATTCTTAACAGAATTATTTAATCATGCTTTTTATTTTAAATAATGTTCCGCGTATAAGAATGTATTCTGGGTTTTTCGGTGTCGTGTGGAAACTGGACCTAATCCCAATAAGGCGTAGTTTCCCTTATGCCCAGCAAAAATTATATCTGTTTTAAAATCCACGGTAGGCAGATATACTCTTTTCACTTCTCATGCTCGTAAAGTTCGACTTTAAATCGTGCGTGGACGATATAAAATCGCATTTTAAGCTCTAGGGCATAAAGTAAAATTTTCTTCTAAGACCAAGAATGTGGCTCAACAGCCAAACAGAGTCAAAATATATTGCACAATTTAATTGAACAGTAAAATTTCGTAAAATACTGAAACTTGTTCTTTTATTATATTCTTGTACTCAGATAGAATAAGCTTTCTGGCCCAGACAATTCCTATTGGATGGGTTTTTTTTTGTATAGATCAAAGTGTCAGGAATTGATACCAATAAAATTTATAAGTAAATATTGGGCGCTAAGATGCCAAAAAAATGGTAAAAATGGTAAAAATCAGTTTTTCGATTCTTGAGGAAAAACTACGGCTCCGACAAAAAATAGTTAAATGTAACAAATGTGCGCTATAAAAAAACATAGAGAATGAGCCCCAGTAGAGCAAAATCTGTTTAGAGGATCGTCCGCAATGTGAAATAAAATAACCAGTGTAAGTTGACCTTTCTATAAGAATAATTACTAGGGCAGAAGAGGTCAGCTAAACATGGTTTTTAATTTTAAGAGAAATTAAGCATTATTGCAAATGGCACCTAAAATATAAGAATAGCAGAATTAAAATACTTAAGTATAGTTTAAGTTAATTATTAATTTTTTTAGGTGCCATTTGTAATAATGCTTCATTTCTCTGAAAATTACACAACCAAGTTTAGCTGACCTCTTCTGCCCTAGTAATTATTCTTATACAAAGGTCAATTTACACTGGTTAATACACGTTTTTTTTTTTTAAATAATGTAAATTCAATAACTCGCGTTCCGAAAGTTCTGGGGAGCTAAAATTTGAATATGATGTCGGTTTTGTGGTCCTTTAACTACAGTTAAATGTTCAAATGAAAATGTTGTAAACTTTTTGCAAACCGTCGAATTTTGCAAAAAGTGACCTTTTTTTAAATCGACTGGGAGGGTATTTTAATTTTCGAAAACCGTTATAATTTCGATTTCTATGCATTAAGGAGGAGTTGAACTACAAATTTCCAAGTTTACAAATCATTTGACAAAGAATAAAGTTGTTTAAATAATCTATGAAGTTCAGGCACTTTTTGCGCGCGCGGCGGCGACGCACTATGGCCCAAACGCCCGATCTAGCTGGACAAAATTATTTTACACTCATAGACTAAAATTGACTATTTTTATTATTATTTTGCTATAATTCATGTGAAAAAAAATTTACCAGTGTAAGTTGACCTTTGTATAAGAATAATTACTAGGGCAGAAGAGGTCAGCTAAACTTGGTTGTGTAATTTTAAGAGAAATGAAGCATTATTACAAATGGCACCTAAAAAAATTAATAATTAACTTAAACTATATTTAAATATTTTAATTCTGCTATTCTTATATTTTAGGTGCCATTTGCAATAATGCTCCATTTCTCTTAAAAGTAAATAACCATGTTTAGCTGATCTCCTCTGCCCTAGTAATTATTCTTATACAAAGGTCAACTTACATTGGTTAATTTTTTTCACATGAATTATACCAAAATAATAATAAAAATAGTCCATTTTAGTCTATGAGTGTAAAATAATTTTGTCCAGCTAGATCGGGCGTTTGGGCCATAGTGCGCCGCTGCCGCGCGCGCAAAAAGTGTCTGATCTTCATAGATTATTTAAACAAGTTTATTCCTTGTCAAATGATCTGTAAATTTGTAAATTTGTAGTTCAACTCCTCCTTAATGCATAGAAACCGAAATTATAACATTTTTCGAAACAACATTTTTACAACATTTTCATTTGAACATTTAACTGTAGTTAGAGGACCACAAAACTGACATCATATTCAAATTTCAGCTCTCCAGCACTTCCGGAACGCGAGTTATTGAATTTACAATATTTGCAAAAAAAATGTGTTTTTTTGCGAATTGCGGACGATCCTCTGGACCGATTTTGCTCTACCGGGGCTCATTATCTTTGTTTTATAATTGCGCACATTTATACATTTAATTATTTTTGGTCCGACCCGTAGTTTTTCCTCTAGAAGCGAAAAACTGGTTTTTACCATTTTTTTGGCACCTTAGCGCCCAATATTGATCACTTATAAATTTTATTGATATCAATTCCTGACACTTTGATCTATACAAACAATTTTTTTCCCGTCCAATAGGAATTCACTGGACTTTTTATGATTTTTCCGCTAATTCTATCTGAGTATTGCTATAATTATTTGAATTGCGTGTTTTCTATAATTAAATTAATGTAATCAAATAAAATAGGAGTTGATAATAGTTTAGAAATGCCCCGAAATGTTTTGATGACTTGGCAGAAAATTTCTAAATTCACATGTTAAAAATTCAAAAAAATATATTAAAAAATTAATTGGTTGGAACCATATTTGTTTTCATTGTAATATTTTTGTTAGAACTTGAAATTGTTTTACGATTACCGATAAATAATTTCCTCGCAAATGAAGTGAAAATTTGAGTGTAACCCTCGTCCATAAAACCCATTTTACACTCGACTTTTAAACGCCTCGCGTAAAATCGTACGTTTTATGCACTTGTTACTACTATAATAAAAACAAAATAAAATAAAAATGAAATAAAAATGGAAATAACATGAAAATAAAATGAAAATAAAATGAAAATAAAATGAAAATAAAATGAAAATAAAATGAAAATAAAATGAAAATAAAATGAAAATAAAATGAAAATAAAATGAAAATAAAATGAAAATAAAATGAAAATAAAATGAAAATAAATGAAAATAAAATGAACATAAAATGAAAATAAAATGAAAGTAAAATGAAAATAAAATGAAAATAAAAACAAAAACGAAAATAAAATGAAAATAAAAACGAAAAAAAAACGAAAAAAAAAAACGAAACGAAACGAAAACGAAACGAAAACGAAAACGAAACGAAAACGAAGCGAAAACGAAACGAAAACGAAACGAAATCGAAACGAAAACGAAACGAAAATGAAACGAAACCGAAACGAAAACGAAACGAAAACGAAACGAAAACGAAACGAAAACGAAACGAAATCGAAACGAAAACGAAACAAAACCGAAACCGAAACGAAAACGAAACGAAAACGAAACGAAAACGAAACGAAAACGAAACGAAAACGAAACGAAAACGAAACGAAAACGAAACGAAAACGAAACGAAAATGAAACGAAAACGAAACGAAAACGAAACGAAACGAAAACGAAACGAAAACGAAACGAAAACGAAACGAAACGAAAACGAAACGAAAATAAAACGGAAAAAAAATGAAAATAAAACGAAAATAAAATGAAAAAAAATTAACAAAAATATTATACACTGATTTTTTTTATATAAATAAAAAAAAACTTATCTACACGGTGAATCTGAATATCCCGACAGATTTTAACCATAAATTCCTGATAATTGACTGATAAATAACTGACTGAGACTAAAATGTCGTATAAACTTTTCTGGAATTAGCCTAGTTTCAGAGTTCTTCTTCTTTGTCGTTACACTCTTTACAGAGTGGTCGTGGCCAAAATGTACTAATTTATTTTAATTGACAGTTTTACCAATAACATTTATGTTTTTATGTTCAAAAGCATTTTAAAAATCAGAAAAATGAAAAAAAAAATTTTTTTGCGAAATCGAACTAAATTCTTAAAACATTTATTACTCCTTATGACCTCAGGAATTTATGGTTGATATCTTTCGGGTTACTCAGATTCACCGTGTATAATAATAATAATAAAAAAACCAGTCTATCTTGAATTTTAAAACACATATAATTTATACACCCCGAATAATTAACCGAAAATAACTACCATGACTATTTTTCAGTAAAAAGTATATAACCGCCATCTTGGATTATAAAACAGAAATAATTTTCGAAATTACATCCCCTAATTATAAATATTAATTATTTGTAACGGGGTATTTACCTCGTACCCGAAATATCGGGTGCCCAATAGGCAATAACGCTAATATACATGGTAAATACCCCGTTTCAAATAATATTTATAATGTGAATGACCATGTGAGCTTAAAAAATCGTATATCCCAAATTAGCTGAAAACGACTACCAATCCCTACGCCAATTCATGGGATTAGGTTTCCAAGCGGACCACAGGCTCAACTGAGCCGTGGCAAAAGCCGGGACAAACAGGACAAAAGGAGGATGAATACTGGTTTGTGTAAAATCGATTTGAATATGAATAAAAATTGTGTTTTTATTCTTATTCAAAATAATTATTGCCCATCTCATCAGTACGTGCGAACTATGCAAAAATAAACTGAACGTAAGACACATTTCTTTAACAGAAATTCTTTAATGGAAAGTTGTGTACGTGAGCAGAGGACTGGACTGTGAGTGTGACTTTTCCAGAATGAATAAACGACAGCAAATCTTATATTTACTAAATTTGTTCCGCCGCCACCTCTCCCGTTCCATTTTAAATGAGAAAGATAGAACCGCCTGCCTGCGTGGAAAAGAGACAGGAAAAGGGTAGCCCTATGATAGGGTAAGCGGTAAATATTAAAGCTATCTTTACCCCATTCGACTCGGAAACCACATTGAAAAGGGTTAAGCCTATTCAAAATGATTTCCATATCGATAGGGTAACCCAATGATAGGGTAACCCTATCATTAGGGTAAGGCTTTAATAGGGTTACCCTATCGAAACGATTAATCAAATGAAGGGGTTTTCCGGTCCCTGGTGCGAGGTGATTTGGTAGGCCATACTAAACAACTTTTTGGGTCAACTCTGAAATCTAAATTTTTTTTGGCTGTTTCATACCATACATTTCGGCTGATCCGACGTTGACGTTTTCTATGGGGACGCCAAATTTTTTTTTGGATTTCAGGGTCGGTCCTATAGCAAAAGTTGTTTAGTAAGACTTACTTAATCACCAAGGATCGGAAAAACGCCCGTCATTTCGAAAATACAACCCTGTTCCGTACAGCAAAGACTTCCTTATGTTAATTTAAAAAATAGTATTTTATGGATTTATTGGACCATAACTTATATCCAGTGACAAATTAATTAATGATTGACATTCCGAAAATTACTTTCGCCAATAAAATAGAATGACCAAAATTTTTTCTAAATTTTCACTTGTGAGCCGATCAAATTATAACGATGTGAATTTAGGACCCATTTATGCGTTGAAAAAGTCCGTTCACAGTCTACGGACGTCATAGGGGCATATGTAATCGTTGACATTGGTATACTGTTCTTCCAATATGCTTGTGCCTCGGGGTTAATTTTTTCATGTATTTATTTCACGGTGACGTAATCAGGATTTTTATTAAAAATTGCTTGAAATTGTGATATAGCTCTAAAGAACTATTATATAATCTGTGCTCTAGATCTAAAAGAAAAGACGAAAAGACGAAGTTACACATAAAAGAATCGTATAAAATTGTTGAGGACATACATACTGTTTTACAAAATATTCCCGGGAGTTTTAGATCTAGAGCTTTAGTGGGAGTTTTAGACAAGTGAAAATTTAGAAAAAATTTTGGTTATTCTATTTTAGTGGCGAAAGTAATTTTCGGAATGTCAATCATTAATTAATTTGTCACGGGATATAAATTATGGACCAATAAATCCATAAAATACTATTTTTTTTAATTAACATAAGGAAGTCTCTGCTGTACGGAACAGGGTTATATTTTCAAATGACGGGCGTTTGTCCGATCCTTGTTAATCACCTCTCACAATATGGCTAGTTATTAAAAAAAACATCCTTTAAAGTTTTTTTTTTACTTTTAAGTGAATAGTACAGTCACCAGCATAAATATATGACTATGGGCAGCCCTGCAAAAATATCTGATTCTCCATTGAGGGCAAAAGTATGTGACGACACTTCCATGGTAAAAATATGTGATGCTTTGTGGCCGGCATAAACATCGTTTTGCATCGATCAGCATAAATATCGGATCCGGCCGCTTAAAAATATCTGATTACCCATGTAAATCAGAACTATGTGGCTACTGCCACCGGCATAAATATCTAACCACTGTGAAAGCTTTAACATCGGATGACAGGTCGACCGCATAAATATCTGACATAATAACGAAATCAAAATTATGTCATCAATAACAAAACCAAACCCTATTTGGCTGGCATAGAGGTCTTAATTGTAAAAAGCTATTTGACAATTCACGAAAAGAGTGCAGACTTGTCATTGAACTGTCATTGCATATGTCTATCTCACATTTTCTATCACGAATTTGACACATTCAAATTCATATGTTTCATTGCATTAAAAGCTTCATTACAATATTTACGATTTATTCATACAGTTAGGACTCGGTGCGACTGCCGTCAATCTGCGAGAAGCGATATTTTATTTTATTAAATTAAAGAAAAAAATCGCGCCAACACTGTTATCGGTTGATTTACGTATATAGGGTAAATAAATTGTTAATTTAAAGACGCAGTACTGTTTATTTAACACATTACTTTGAACATTTACGGGTAGTATTTTTATAATATAACTTCCCGGCGACACATAATAATATCTAACTAGTCACTACAATACCAGGTTAATTTTGGTTTTGTTCACGGTCCTTGTTACTCAAGTTTGCAATATTCTTACGAATTATTCATCACTCTTGTGAAAAAAAAAATGTGTCAAAAAATATCAACATAAATCTTAAATAAATTAATATAAAGTCCATAACTCCCTAGGGAACACTCACCACTAGGAGGTAAGTGAAATATTGCAAAAGAGAGTATAATAGATTTCTAATCGAAAAAGCACGAATGTCATAAAATATTCACAGTTTCTCACATCCATTCGTAAATGTAGTCCTACACCGGCAGAGGCAGATTCGCCCATTAGAAATCCGGCGAGTGACTGAGGTAAAGGGGTCTATACTCACCGCGTAATGGCACCAACTTGACGTCTGGATCGCCGTTAACCGTATTCGGCACTCCACACACTTGATCTGAATTCAGTTCTGAATTCATCAATTCGTAGACAAAATCAGAGGTAAATGCTTAAATTTGTTTATGGTAGCTAAAAATGGTTTATTTCTACGATTCGTGTGTGATGCCAAGGTTCATTGGCTCCAGAGTTGGGGACTCATAATTGAAGTCGGTGATTAGATTAAAAATTCTCATTATTAAATCATCGCTGATTAAATCATACCACAAAACAATCAAGTAATTTCGCCAAGAATATATTATTAACGACGGGTGCTGATTTAAACTAAAGTAATACTAATCTACTAAAGTCAATCATGATTCGTTTAATATGATTGGAATATTTTTAAGTTGATTTATATTATTACAAGGATATAGGGCCTTTATTCTGAATTGTAGAAATTTTCGTTATTATACATTTTGCATAGCGAGTAATTTAATTAAAAAAAGTGGTTTGTAAAAATCCTGTCAAGCTAAAAAGTCTGCAAAATAGACCTATCTGATAGCAACTAAATTCTAATATAGGTAACGAAAAGTGTGGGAGGATTTTGTTAGTCTTATCTCACTGCTTTATTTATTTTTTATTTACCTACTTCTTTCAAATTGAAATCAATGAACAGTTAATAGTGAATGCTCTATTGTGGACTACATATATATGAGGTTGAAAATGGCTTCGTCGTTTTTTTTTGTAAATAAATAATTTTTGGCAACTACTCTACGATATAGACGTGATCAGATATTGAGGTAAACATCAGTATTCTCGATAAATTCTAGTTTCTATTGCAGTTACTAAAACGACCGCTCAATCTGCCCTAATCTGACTTTATCATTTACATTATCATCAATTTTGATTTAATTTTAATACAAATTTTGATAGATTGAGAATTTACCACATAATCTACCAAATTAAATTATTACTTTCGTCCAAAACCAAATAGAATGGGTAGATATTGTAGAACCGAACTCCTTATTAGGGTTCCGTACCTCGAAAGGAAAAAACGGAACCCTTATAGGATCACTTTGTTGTCCGTCCGTCTGTCTGTCTGTCTGTCAAAACCATTTTTCTCAGGAATGCGTGGAGGTATCAAGCTGAAATTTATATCAAATACTCAGGTATATTGTTCCTTGGAGCTGTGAAAAAATCAAACTTAAAAGCCAACGCAATCAAAAGTACAGTCGTTTATGCTGCAAATTTTAGTGTTTCGGCACTCGCAAAACCTACGGGGTACTTCCCGTGAACTCAAAAACTTGAAATTTGGAACAAAGCAGCGTCATATAGCATAGACAATGGAAAAATTACAAAAAGTAGACATTTTTTGTAAAAACATACAAAAATTTTTTTTTTTTCAATTTTAAACTTACTACCTTTTTCTCGTAAACGCGTGGAGGTATTAAATTGAAATTCATGTCAAATACTCAGGGCTATAGGACCTATCAGATGTAGCAAAACCAAACTTTTATGTCAACGCAATCAAAAGAAATAGCAATTTAAGTCGCATATTTTGAAACTGAATACTCGCAAGAAACTCAAAACCTAAAGGGTACTTCCCGTAAACTCAGAAACTTGAAACTTGGCACGAAGAAACTTCATATAACAAACAAAGGAAAAATTACGAAAAGTAGACAGTTTTAGTAAAATCATACAAAAAATATTTTTTTTAATTTTAAACCTTTTTCCTCGTAAACGCATAGAGGTATTAAATTGAAATTAGTAATAAACATACTACAACTTTTGCTTGTTATATGTTTGTACGGAACCCTCGGTGCGCGAGTCCGACTCGCACTGGGCCGTTTTTTTTTTTATATCGGGAATAAAAATATAATTCAAATTAGCCTAGCGCTGGAAACTCTTATATACTTAGATTTAGATGTTTTTAACGTTATCTCTAAAATCTCGGAAAATCTCGTGTCTGGGCCTAAAGTTATGCAAGGTCAAACTCCAAAAAATGGGGTTTTCGGGATTATATTGGTTTTTATAACTCCATTTAAGTTGATATCTATTAGTACATTGTATAGCATAAAATTTGCAACAAGTTTTACTCTAAAGAATTTTTTATGCGTTCAACTGTTTACAAGAACAAACGGTTACAACACTGACATGTTTAAAGATTCTCGGAGCGATTATTTTTGAAACTATGTACTTAAGCTAAAAATTGTTTTAGAAACTTCAAAATTATTTTATAAGACCTATCTAATGATATGGCACACGTTGATAGTTCCTAAAAATAATTTTATTAACATTTAGTTGCATTATGGAGTGCCCCCCTTAAACATATTTTTACTACAAAACTAAGTAGCAGCACATATATTAGACCTTGATTGAGATTTCTTGAATATACGCCGTATGCGATCTGTCCGTTAATCTGCATATCACAGCCATATTACTCGGTATTAGCTTTTAAACTAAACGTTTTGACACATATATCAGCCACCCGTCAAGGAAACAGCACTATACATATGCAAAGCGCTATCTCACTCGAACGTCGTCGCCGCATGCGGAAACCGCAGCAGTGTGATAGTTACCTTAACCGTAAACGAAAACTGCAATGAAATCGAACGTGCCGTTTTAAAGTTTAATGGGAGCATTAATTTGTACACATACCAAAATTGTTACCTTTACCAAAACCGTATTTTGGTAAAGGTAACATTTGGCAGCTGGCACATACGTTTTCTTTGCTCGAATACAATATTATTATTGAATCTGTATAATACCTTTACCTAAATATTGTCACAAATAGCCATTTATCCTAAATGTATATAAGGTCGGTGTTAATAGAAAAGTAAAATAATGTAACCTTCATTGTTTCACAATTACACTTTTTTAAAGAACAATTATGTTTTTTTTGTCAATTCATACACAAACTTATTATTTACATATTTTAGTGAAAACAGATTTCTTTAATATTATTTTGTCATGTTTCAAATGCCTTTCATGCATACAAATTCAGACATATTTGTTTACCTTATTTTACTTTTCTATTGACACTGACCTTACTCGTACCGCCTCTGTTCCGTCAGGGAAAAAATAATGGAGCTAGTAGCTATGCAAAATCTAATCCTTTTTAAAACATCATTAAAACAACTAAATCGTTAGTTTAACTAAGCATCTGTCTTACTAATGTTATCACTTCAGCTAAGTAATCACGATAGAAACTGAAAATCGTCATGATTTACTCATGTCGGTGCTCAATCTGATTGGAAAGCTCATGTATGAAATCGTAATCATGTTTATCTACACTCACATTGTAAGTCCTCTAAAACGTGTTCAAAAACGGTAGGCAATGGCTAGCATTACCACAACCGATTTTACTATGATAAGCTTTTTATGTGTGGCAGTAACGTAATTTTAACTTTACATGCTCAACTATTGATGTGTTATGAGTTTTGATGACATAATGTACACCTGCACGCTCCCCCCGCGCGGCCGCCGACACGCGCCCGCGCGACCGCCGGCACAATCGAGTTGGCCATGGCGGTGCAATGGCGGCCATTCTATGGTTTGGGAATACGGCATTTAGGATAAATAATATGAGTGTAGATGAAGCAGTGTATGCAACTGTACGTAACTATGGCCTTAAAACACTCGTGTGATCTTATTATGAAACTCACCTGCGGCTCGTTTCATAAAACCACACTCATGTTTTAAGGACCCTTATTACGTAACAGTTACATAAACTACTATTATATGATAAAGATTAACGTTCTAATTTTTAACTTTAGTTTCAATACACAAATTTTTGCCCAACCCTGATTGGCTCATTGCTCTCCTGTTGCTTCCTTGTCGCTTGTCGGACAGGTGCCTTGCATGCAATAAAACAACGTCAATATTCAATAATTTTATTTTGCACTATTTATCTTCAGTATTATAAATTCGACCATTCTGGGCCCTCCAGGTTATACACTAAATAAGTCTTAAGCTGTATTTTCACGAATACGGCCTATATTTTTAGGATGGTCGATTTTGCATCTTCCACTTGCAAGTAATCCATGATTTCACGGCATTTATCTAAAAACAATATTAAATTACAAATGCATTATTAAGTCGGTAGAACCTATTGATTACGTAGGTATCATGTAAGTAAACAAGAAACAACTCACATAAACTCTCAATGGATTAATTATTTAATGGAGCGGTCTATTTTTTCGTAATTTAAATAATCCTATGCTTCAATTGCTCGTAGATTTGATAATAAGACGCGCTATACATGGCATTGAATTAATCTAACTATTACGAGTTGCAATCCATGCAAAATAATAATTTAACTTGTTTATTTCTAATGTGACCTGCCATATTGACGTAAAAATTTTACTTTTTAATGATAGTTTAGGATAGTAATAAGAAAGTTTAACACATCTATTAAACGCATTAAGCTCTATAAATGGAGTACGCTTCGCCTCATCTTTCCAAACAAAAAAGTCTGCCAAAATCTGAGGGGGGCGAGGTAGCACGCATGTGATGTTTTCAAGTCAAAGGTACATCATTGTCGGTTGTTAATACAGTTTATTTCTAAATGATTTTTTATGGCAGCAACGCTTTATTGACAACAGACAAAGATGTACCTTTGACTTGAAAACACCAAACATATTTGACATATTCTTTTTATACTTCATAACACTAAATGGAGCAATAGATAGTCGACTGTACCATTGTTAACATATGGTTCATTATTGGATGCAGTCTTTGCAAATGTCAAACAAAAAAAGCCAAGGATCATTTTTGATTGTATTTTCAAACATAATATAGAAGACAGCAATCCTTAAGCGCGTTAAATATGGAGAAGTGTCAAACGTCAAATAGTTACTGCCCGTCAGAAAGAAAACGATTGTCTTTGAATCGATTCTGTAAACGTAGCTTGATTTTCGATTTAGGTTAAATCTTTTATTACGAAAGTAATGATAAATAAAGTAAAACTTTACTTACATCTGAAATGATATTTCGTCTTTTGTAAACTAGACGAAATATAACATTTTTTACATCCAAAAACAGCGCATAAGGGCATTTTCACGGAGCTTGTTATCCATCGACAGCGATGACGAAAGTGCGTGACATCGATTATTGAAATAGTTTTTATAGATGTACTAGATTTTCCTGCTAATACTTTTGACAGAGGGGAAATGATACCTAAGGCCTCTCCTGGTTTAGAACTCTCTGATTAAACGTCATGATGAATATCAACCATACCATCATATACCATTTACTGCTTTATACCAGCTAGATAAGGTTTCGTTTTGTATATTGATGACATAATTTTGATTTTGTTACTATGTCAGATATTTATGCGGTCGACCTGTCATCCGATGTTAAAGCTTTCACAGAGGTAAGATATTTATGCCGGTAGCAGTAGTCACATAATTTAGCTTTTGATAGGTAATCAGATATTTTTAAGTGGACGGATCCGATATTTATGCTGATCGGTGCAAAACGATGTTTATGCCGGCCAGAAACCATCACATATTTTTACCATGGAAGTGTCGTCATATACTTTTGCCCTCAATGGAGACTCAGATATTTTTACAGCGCTGCCCACAGTCATATATTTATGCTGGTGACTGTACTAAAAACTATTCAACCCTAGAGGAGTTGAAACGGCGTTGAATACTTTTTATTAAAGCGAGGCCGAAACTACTGAAGCTAGAAAGTAGTAATTTGCAGATTGGACACTTCGTAGTTTGTCTGCTTATTAAATGCAGCAAAAGCTGCTTATTTAAAGCATGCATTAAAAGGTCTCTTGGATTCTCAGAAATCGATTTTCAACATGATCGGATTAAATTGTACAAAATTTAAAATGGTCGCCGTTTTACAATTTTGATGTTAGATTCGTATTAGCCGTGCGGATCCTCAGATATCGATTTTCAAAGTGATCAAAAATAAACAGAACAAAATAACATTACGGCCTTTTGTATTGATGATAATCACATAATTTCAGGATGGCGCTACTTTTTCGAATTCAAACCCTGGACAAAATTATTCAATTAATTGTATGTCAATTTCAAAACCAAATAATAATAAGAATAAATAAAACTTATCAATTTTTTTTACAACCCTGAATCTTCGGCAAAGACGAGAAACAAATAGGTTCTATGAAGTTAGATGACTGTATAGATTATATAATTGATATGTATACTATTCACATCCATTTTTATTAAGTGATAGCTGTGATATTATACAGTCGACTACAAAGATATGTATCCAAATTTGAACCTTATTACAACGGATTAAGGTGAAAAAGTAGATACAGCTTAGCTCTTTGTAGTCGACTGTACAATCCATTTTTAGGGTTCCGTAGCCAAAATGGCAAAAACGGAACCCTTATAGATTGTTATTAAATCAAATACAAACATTGAAAACATTGAAAAAATAATCAACCCAGCAGGACTTGAACCCTTATAGTTTCGTCATGTCCGTCTGTCCGTCTGTCCGTATGTCACAGCCGTTTTACTCGGAAACTATAAGACGTAGATACGTCTTCGTCGTTATTAAGATAATAAAATTCAGACATAAGGTATATTTTGTATGCCGCTATATAGTTGTGTAGTTAAATTGCAGAAAAAAAATTTTTTAGGGGGGCGCCCCCCCATACATGTAACAAAAAAAAACAAATAGGAACATGTTGCACATCAATCGATAGGTCTTTAAAAATAACATTGAGGTTTCTTTGAACATTTTATGATTAAGTGAAAAGTTTCAGAAATAATCGCTTCGAAACTCGAAAAAATAGCGTCCCCCCTGTAACTTTTGAACCGTAAGTTCAAAAATATGAAAAAAATTAAGAAGATGCGCGTTAGCATATACTTTTTAAGAAAATTGTTTTGAACATTATCGGTTTAGCCATTTTTGAGTTATTTCCAAAAAAACTTCTTCCATAGGCATCAGATACGACCTTTTGGCATTAGTCTGGTTCTTATTCCATTAAAGCTACGAACCCTCCATTATGCGTGGTCCGACACGCACTTGGCCGGTTTTATTATTAGTCTTTCAGCGCCGTAACCACCAAAAAAACAAACGCAATAAACCGAAAACATCAAAACAAACGGTATTATCCGATGGGTATCCTAGCAAAGAAGCTATAAATAGCATGTATAGCTCTCCTATTCATTCATAGCTTACAAGCGAGTCACATGAAGTCTGCGAACAGATTACTGGTCACAAGACTACGCATTATGAAGCCTAAAGCGACCTAGCATTAAGTTATTTTATATGTTTAATTTGAAGTTCGCAGTGCCTTGGATTTACTGTAATGCTGTGTAACTGTTTTGAATGATAAATAAATAAATAAGTGTGTTCAATACGCATTATGAAGTTTCTCATGACGTGACCACTAAATTCAGAGCTGAGAATGGCGTCACTCGCTTCTATCCTATACAAAATTTACAACAATCCATGTGAATGATTTAACTCATAAACTCTATTTTTGTTGATATTTTATTTGAGTATAGCAAATAAATTCTCTTGGTGTTTCCTTTATATTGACCGACGTTTGTCCAATGCAAGGAGTGTGCTTCCCAGGTACGAAAATAACAGTTCGATTGCATCTATCTAACCATCGAACCTAAAACCACAATATGCTCTGTTCTGAAATGACTGATTGGGGCAAACATAATGACATTTCAATATCTGAAATCAGAAATATAGAAAAAAAGTTCAAATAAAATATCTCTTTGGTAATACCTGTAGTACTTGCGAGTCTTCTGATACAAGCTCTATCTAATACAAGTAGGTAAGTAATCTGTACTACGTAGTAACCTTGCCGCGGAGGCGGGAGTTTTAAAATATGAACCTTAAATTATAAGTTTTTTATTTCGATTGCTCGTAAAGCACTTAGTATATTTACGATATTTTTTTTGATTATGTATGTTAAATAAATAGACAATTTAAGGCAAAAATATTCACAAGTGTAGGTTCGTATAAAGTGATCATATTCGCCAAAAAAACAAAAAAAATGTCATAATAAATAGATGTAAACATGTCACCGTGGTGAAAAATTACTGTAACACTTAGATCTGTATTAGTACCATACTACCAAATTTTCGAATTGTGTTCGAATTTCTAAGTCACTTTTTTATAAATATAAAGAAAAAATGTCACTTAATGAAGCTTATAGACGAAAGCTCAGAGAAACAATTCGGGAAATCTTTAAGTTATTCATCTCTTATTTAAACACATACAACAGTGCTAGATCTCCAGTGTAGGATTTAGTCAATGTAGTGTTCCAGACGTTGTCTAGAATGTTTTCGATTTCCTGAAATGCACAATCACGTCACTGGGGAAAAATGTGTAGTGGGAATCTGACTACCCTACTTAATAACTAGAAAAAGCTTCCAAAAGTGTAGGATTTTTAATCTGTCAGATAATGTATGTATGTATATGTTATATATAACTAATATATAAAAATAATTGTGTCAAATAAAGCAGGAGCTATGAAGCAGGAGGTCTGGCTTCGAATCCTGGTCATGGCATTTATTTGTGTGTTTATCACAGATATTTGTTCCTGAGTTATGGATGTTTTCTATGTATTTGTTTTTATCTATATCTATTATTTATATTGTTGCCTAGTACCCGCAACACAAGCCTTATTGAGCTTACTCTGGGACTAGGTTGATTTGTGTAAGATTGTCCCATAAAATTTATTTATTTGTTATTAATTTAAATAAACATACTCCAATAAGAATGACTATCACTACTTTTTGAGGCTAACATGTTTCAATTTGACACAGTTTATATATTAAATACATCATAATATTGCACATCAGTCTAAAGTAGAATTTTTAATTGAGTGAATAAATCTGACACCTTCTGGCATACAAAATGGTAGTCAAATTACTTAAATCAATTAAAAAATTCCACTTTAATAATCTCTACAGTATATGCACAGTCTTCACAAGGTCAGTGTCATATTTAAAATTAAATCAACGAGTTAGGGGTTGGATAATGGTTTACGCTTCAAGATGGCTGCATCGTCTTTGGAATAGTTTTTTGTTTTTTGCTCATTTACGTAGTTCAGTGTGTAATATTGATAGCTTATTGTGCGGTGACCTAACAAACAAGTGTGCAGCTAATGAAAAATTGTCCCAAAACGCGAGTAACCACCCTTTAGTTGAACAAACGGTTATCCGGGGTCCCGGCCACCCATGTGTTTGTAAGGAGGCTATCACTTTACAATCAACAAGGCCTTAACCGAACCACATTGCTTTTATTTTATTTTACGAAAATGAATAAAATCCTCTAAGTGTATCTTGACATTGGCAGACTTCACCTCGCTAAAATAGGCGAGGAGTAAAAGCCATTAATTTAAAAAAAAAAGTTAGGGTTTATCTTATTACCTAACCGAAACGCAGTCAATAGGCGGGTCCACACCTGACGCAGCTACAGACAGCCTACAGGCAAATCCACAAATCTGTACGTATTTACGTATATCTGTACGAACCTTATTACCAAGCAAAACAGTTGTTCATACAACTAGAAAAAAGGGTCTGATAGAGAATATAACATACATATTTGTGTAAAATTATTGAGTGTATAGTACGATTTTTTAAAGATGTCGGTATGGTTGGTAGAATTCCTTAGTAAGATTCCGACATCTTAAAAAATTACAACATCCATTTTATTATTATACACAAGTATACCCAAAAAAGGTTTGCTATAGTTTGCAGTGGAAGTGTGTCAAAAACGTACAAAGGGAAGCCTGAGCTAATTTGGCTTACCTTTTCTTTATGAACCAAATGTGTTTGTTTTGTTTTCTATTTTTAAATATGTATTTGTCTATTGAAATATATACAGAGTCGCCAAAAAAGAACTATATTCCCGTTGGCTGTAAGGTTTTGGGACCCAACCAATCCTCCCTAGAGGGATTTGGAACATCTCAGATTGATTTTATTTTATATTCTATTCTATTCTATTCTATTCTATAATATAGTTTAGGGTACAAATTTTCACAAGCCATATTTTCAATAAATCTTGTTTGAATCTGCACCTCCTTTTGATTGTTGCTCGAAGTTTTTTGTACAGTCGCCATCATATATATCAGAGCGGCCAAGGTACTCAAAAATATCTGAACATGTACTTTATCGCCCTGACAATAGAGGCGTTGTTCAGAAATTTGTGACCACCTTGGCCGCTCCGATATATCTGATGGCGACTGTACAATAAACAAGATTTTTTTTCTTTGTTTTTAACTGTACTTTTCTTTGTACAGTTAGGGAACTGTTCACCAAGACGAATGCAACGAGCCCAAACACGATGGGATAATGTTGTGTAGTTAAGGAGTTCGTATGGCCACCTTCCAGCTCCATCATCAGTTGTATGTAATGCAAGGTAATTTTTTTTGGCCCCCGTCTACCAACCAAACGCACAATAATAGATCAAGTAAATACCTTTACTTAAATAAGAATCACAATAAGCTTTAAACATTAAAACCTATCCAAGTATAGCTTAGAGATACTAATGACAGATGACGCGAGAAAATATTTAAAAATCAAACCATCCGTTTCAAACATCTTCTTCTCTAGGTATTTTATTGTGCAACATTCACAAGAACATTAACAATAATAAAAATAAAATATTTCGTGCATATAACTACTATCAAAATATTGTTAAATACCCAATATAACATTTACAAATACGAAAGCATGGTTTTACTATAAATAAAAATATATTTAAGTATGCTTAATGACGGCGTAGGCACTTTAACAGTAGTGACATGTATCGTGTCTAATAAAGAACCCTGAACATCGTTCTGTCAACTTTTTTCTAATCTCAAAAAAAACGAAGTATAGGTACTTAGTAAAACCAAACCGTATGGAACCGGCGTCTTCAGCTTTCGCGGCCATTGCCTCTAAACCACCCGTCTACGATGGAATCAGTCAAAGTTTCAGAGCGGCAAGAGGATGACGAATAAGGTATAAGGGAGGAAATAGCAGAGGAGGAAAGAGGCGTTGCTTACCTTATAGTAGTATAGGGCTCACGCAGTTGTGCTATGGGGTAGGCGCCCATTAATATCTGCACGGGGCGCGGCACCAGCGAGGGGAACACCAGGCCGGGGCAGTCACAGAGACGGACCTGCGGGAAAAGGGTCCATTTCAAACTATGCATTACTTTTATACAGGGTTTAACAAAAATGCTGGTGAACTGTTTAAGGGCAGCCCAACGTTGGGAAGTCGTCGCTCATGAACACGGTCATGGGCCGTAAGGTGGTCTCAGTGTCTACCCCGGGGCACACGAAGCATTTCCAGACCATCAGATTCAATGGCAGAAAATGTAAATCACCTGCGGCGTCAGGAAGATGGTCTGGAAATGCTTCGTGTGTCCCGGGGTTCTAGAAACTGAGACCACCTTACGGCCCATGACCGCGTTCATGAGCGACGACTTCCCAAAGTTGGGCTGCCCCACACAGCCAATGGTCAGGATACCGCTTTTGTATTTCTTGATTTTTTAACTAAAAATGACAAAAAATGTAAATCACCTGCGGCGTCAGGAAGATGGTCTGAAAATGCTTGGTGTGTCCCGGGGTTCTAGACACTGAGACCACCTTACGGCCCATGACCGCGTTCATGAGCGACGACTTCCCAACGTTGGACTGCCCCACACAGCCTATGGTCAGGATACCACTTTTGTATTTCTTGATTTTTTAAACTAAAAATGGCAGAAAATGTAAATCACCTGCGGCGTCAGGAAGATGGTCTGGAAATGCTTCGTGTGTCCCGGGGTCCTAGACACTGAGACCACCTTACGGCCCATGACCGCGTTCATGAGCGACGACTTCCCAACGTTGGGCTGCCCCACACAGCCTATAGTGAAGATACCACTTTTGTATTTCTTGATTTTTTAAACTAAAAATAACAAAAAATGTAAATCACCTGCGGCGTCAGGAAGATGGTCTGGAAATGCTTGGTGTGTCCCGGGGTCCTAGACACTGAGACCACCTTACGGCCCATGACCGCGTTCATGAGCGACGACTTCCCAAAGTTGGGCTGCCCCACACAGCCTATGGTCAGGATACCACTTTTGTATTTCTTGATTTTTTAACCTAAAAATGGCAGAAAATGTAAATCACCTGCGGCGTCAGGAAGATGGTCTGGAAATGCTTCGTGTGTCCCGGGGTCCTAGACACTGAGACCACCTTACGGCCCATGACCGCGTTCATGAGCGACGACTTCCCAACGTTGGGCTGCCCCACACAGCCTATAGTGAAGATACCACTTTTGTATTTCTTGATTTTTTTAACTAAAAATAACAAAAAATGTAAATCACCTGCGGCGTCAGGAAGATGGTCTGGAAATGCTTGGTGTGTCCCGGGGTCCTAGACACTGAGACCACCTTACGGCCCATGACCGCGTTCATGAGCGACGACTTCCCAACGTTGGGCTGCCCCACACAGCCTATAGTGAGGATACCACTTTTGTATTTCTCGTGCTTGTAGTATGAAGTGTCGGCCTCTTGGAGGATAGTTTCGCCTGTTGATAAATTATTCGTATTAGCATGAAATATAATTACTAAAAATTTTGGAAAACTTCCGAAACGGACTTTACTAACCAAAAAGTGCAGTAACAGCAGAAGTAATCAGCTATACCCATCCCTTTAAGTGGTGAAAATACTAGCGTAAGAAAAAGACGGTACTATTCTCTCTGTCTATGCTTGAAGTGAGAGTAGTGAGACAAACCACTTTTTAAACCCAACAGCTCGGCCACCCTGCTCAAACGAGTCCCTTCGTAATATAAACACTCACCAACTTCCGTCTGGTCGTCATAATCCAACTCCACGTTAGTTTCCTCCTTAATCTTCTTTTCCCACGAGCTGAGGTCCACATTGGAACCGACGATCTCTTGCATGCCTCGAACACATTGGTGTCGACTTCACATATTCGCTACTACCACCATTTCTTTTGTCTGTTCTAAATGTGGCTTTGACAGGTGTCATCTCAGTACAATGTATAGCTTTCAACACAAAATTGTGCATAACACCCATCACTGCACCAGATGCAAAGACTTACTTTTTAAACCCAACAGTTCGGCCATCCTGCTTAAGCGAGTCCCTTCGCAATAAGTGTAAAACACATGCAACACTTACCAACTTCCGCCAGGTCGTTATAATCCAACTCCACGTTAGTTTCCTTCTTAATCTTCTTCTCCCACGAGCTGAGGTCCACATAGGAGCAGACGGTCTCCTTGCAAGCATCAAACACATTGGTGTCGCCTTCACATATCCGCTACTACCACCATTTCTTTTTTCTGTTCTAAACGTGCCTTTGACAGGTGTCATCTCAGTACAATGTATAGCTTTCAACGCAAAATTGTACTTCGATAGCACCCATCACAGCACCAGATGCAAAGACTTACTTTTTAAACCCAACAGCTCGGCCATCCTGCTTAAACGAGTCCCTTCGCAATAAGTGTAAAAAAAAAACAATTGACACTTACCAACTTCTGCCTGGTCGTCATAATCGAACTCCACGTTAGTCTCCTCCTTGATCTTCTTCTCCCACGAGCTGAGGTCCACATTGGAGCCGACGATCTCCTTGCAAGCCTCTAACAGCTTGGTGGCCCCTTCGGCGCACATGCGTTGGCGGCCGCGCCTTCGTCGTACTTGGAGCCCTGCCCAAGTAAACAAATTTTTTTCCATAATTTTTGGACTTACGGTTCAAAAGTTATAGGGGGGGGACACAACTTTTTTGACTTTCGGAGTGAATATTTCTGAAAATATCTATTCCCAAAACGCGCGAATTTCACGAAATGCTTCATTTTCTTCGAAGGCTATGGCGAAAATACTAAGTTTTTTTAAATCAACTATTGATGCACATAATAGTTCATTTCTTTATCTAGACGGCCATCGGAACAAATATTACATTTTAACGAGTGAAATATGAAAAAAATTGGTTGTCTTGGAAGGCCTTTCCGGATTTTCCAGTTAGGTGTACCGTTCATTTTCAGATTACGCAAAAAAGGGTAAAAATTCTTATTCAATTTGAATTAAATTCAATTGAGTATATCATGTATGAGACGGCCATGGAAATAAAAATCGAAGATTCATCTTGGATAATCGACAAAATACCTTCTGATTATATACCAGTTTTTTGATGAAAACGCGGTTACATTTCATTTTTTCCACGAAAACCCTATGAATATTTTGCCCTAAAAATATTACCATTGCAAAGTTAAGCTATATTTCTATCACGATAAAAAAAAACCATTACTATAGCAGTAAATTTCAAATCACTATGAATTTTTAAAAATGACACTTAAATCACACTTCACAGGACACTTTTTGTAAGAATCGTATTTTTGGGTACTGAATAATAATAAACATGGTTCAAAATTATTTTTTTGTATTACTAATACTTCAAACTATCTTATAAATAGCATTTTATGCGGCTTTTCTCATTAATAGAGTTTTTCGACCTTTTAGGGAATAAGGAGCCTTAATCAAAAAATGTTTAAAGGAGCCTCAATGTAATTTTTAATACCTATCGATTGATATGCATCATGTTGATATTTGGTAAAAAAAAAAAATTGACAGTTAGTTACATGTATGGAGTGCTCCCCCTCAATTTCAGTACAGAACTAAGTAGCGGCACACAAAATACACCTTATGTTAAAATTTCATAAAGATACGTCTCATAGTTTCCGAGTAAAATGGCTGTGACATACGGACCGACGGACGGACGGACGGAGAGACGGACATGACGAAACTATAAGGGTTCCGTTTTTGCCATTTTGGCTACGGAACCCTAAAAAGGACTCTTTCAATCGCTATCAATATCACTACATAGTATAAAACAAAGTCGCTTTCCGCTGTCTGTCCCTATGTATGCCTAGATGTTTAAAAGTACGTAACAGATTTTGGTGCGAATTTTTTTAATAGATAGAGTGATTCAAGAGGAAGGTTTATATGTATAATACATACATAATATAGAAGAGAAACACTGATAATTTTAAAGATTGCTAATATGCAAATAAACACATTTTTTTGCGCTTACATTTTAATCGCTGACTGAAACCTACGAGATCTACAAAATAACCGTTTTGTCCCGTGCGAAGCCGTGTGGTTAGTATATAATATATTGACGCATCCCCTCGATTTCTCCAGAATCTCATCAGCAAAAGAAAATCAACGAAAAAAATAAGTTTTCCGAATCGTCTTATACATAAAAAATATGAAAAAGATTTCAAGCGAAGAACCTTGAACTTTCGTTCGATAGATGGCACTGTGGCATCTGGTACGGAAAACAGTCTGAATTTTGCAGGAACACTATTCTGGATGACTTTAGCAGTCCATTATTTATATGGTCCTCGTCTCAAATGTTCCGATTATAATTGAACTAGCTTTTTCCCGCGGCTTCGCCCGCGTACTAAAAGTGCTAAAAAAGGAGGTTCTCAGTTAGACTCGTATGTTTGTATGTAGGAATGTATGTTTGTCCGCGATCATCTTGCGTTTCGCTGAACTGATTTAGAAGCGGTTTTCGGAAAAGTATTCGTTACATTCTGGAGGTTTCGGTATACCACGTTTTGAAGACGGCGGTTCCCTCATTTTTTATTTTAAAGAAATTATTGCAATAATTGTTTAATTGTTACGCCATCAACGACTTACTACTGAGAGATTATGATTAATACAGATTTCTACTCTTGAATAGAAGTTTTTCCCCGCGACTTCATTTGCGTGGAATTAGTAATCCACCCTCCTTTTTACCCGCTTAAGGAATGACTTCTGGTAACTTCTACTAACAACTATTATATATCCTTCCCCAGAACGCAAAATATCTCCATACCAAATCATCTAAATAGGTTCAACGGTTAATAATTTCCCATACAAACTTTCAACCCCCGTTTCACCCCCTAGAGGGTTGATTTTTTAGTTTTTGAAAAACTATCCTATATTGTTTACCGCGACTCAATCTATATAATATGTACCAAGTTTCATTTCAATCGTCTGTTAAGCGGTTAATAATTCGCCATACAAACTACCAACATGTTTTCTACCCCTCTAAGATTGATTTTCGGCTTAAAAAATATTCTATATTGTTTCCTGGGACTCAAACTATATCCACAACAAAATTATCTAAATCGGTTCGCGGTAAAAAAATCTCCATACAAACCTCCAACCCCCATTTCACCCCCTTAAAGATCGATTTTCGAGATAAAAACTGTCCCATGTCGTTTCCCGGTACACAAACTACCTCTATACCAAGTTTCATCTAAATTGGTTCAACGTTTAAAAATTCCCCATACAAACTATCAACCCCCATTTCACCCCCTTAAGTGTTGATTGCGTAATCAGCGACCCGATAAACCATAGAAACAATACCCATGTTGATATTTAAATTTTGTCACCACATTTCCCCATGGGTTGAATTCTCAAAAAAGCTGAAACACTTGTTTTCTCATTTATCGTTAGGAATACTCCTGTAAAGTTTCGAATAAAATAGTTGAACTAATCTCGTTTCCCATACAAACTTTGAACCCCATTTCCCCCCTTAGGAGGTAAATTTTTAAAACATATTTCTATATGCATCCCTATGCCTTATAAGGAGCCTACGTACCACATCTGGAATCTCTAGAACCAGCGGTTTGGGCTGTGCGTTGATATGTCAGTCAGTTTCTTCTTTTATATATTTAGAAGAAGATTGCAATTTGGCACAAATACTTTCAAGAATTTTCATGTCCATAATATTAAATTTCAAAATCGATGCCATTTTCTTAATTAACGTCCCAAAAAATCACAAAAACGACACCCATATGGATATTTAGACATTTCAACCCCATTGTACCCTAACAGGGGAGATGGTATTTCACGTCCGGCACGTCGGATTTTAAAATCGTTGTTGTTTTCAACGACCCGATAAACCATAGAAACAATACCCATGTTGATTTTCAGACTTTTTGACCACATTTCCCCCTTTTAGGGGTTGAATTCTCAAAAAACCTGCAACACGTATTTACTCATTTATTGTTAGGAATACTTCTGTGAAGTTTCGAATAAAATAGACTAACTAATCTTGTTTCCCCATACAAACTTTGGACCCCCATTTCACCCCCTTAGGGGATGAAGTTTGAAAAATCCTTTCTTAGCGCACCCCTAGACCTTATAAGGAACCTACGTGCCAAATTTGGAATCTCTAGAACCAGCGGTTTGGACTGTGCGTTGATAGATCACTATGTCAGTCAGTCACCTTTGAGTTATAATAATAATAAATACTCTTTATTGCACACCTCATACAGTTACAAGCACAAATTTTACAATTAGATAAATATATGTATATAGATTATATACATATATTATATATATGTATATAGATTGAAATGTAGTTTAAACTGATAATTGATAAATCATATTGGACGTGTGCGCCGCGCCGGCGTGGCGTAGCCGCGCCGTGGGACCCACGCCGCCGCCGCCGCCGCGGATTTCAAAATCCACGCCGTTGGCCCAAATTTCAGAATTCGGCAAAAATTAGCCAATGACAATTACTAACAAATATTAAGTCGATGGCCTTATTGATAAGAATGGTAACGAAAATAATAAATCTGCCAATTGTACCACCAACTAAATTATACTGAGAAAAGAAGTTTTTTCGGTGGCAGGATTGATCCTTAATATTGAACAATATGTTTGGACCTATTGCGAGTCAAAAAAGGATCTTCATCATCACAAGTCGTTCCTTCAGAGCCGAGGATCATTGAAGACCAGCTTCCTCCATAGGCTTCTATCCCTCGCTAAGCGCATGGCTTCTTGCAGTTTTAATTGCATTGGTGCAGTGATTTGGGAACACCATCTTGCAGGGGGAGGGCCTCTTAGTCTTGTGCCTTCAACTTTTCCCGTCATGATGATCCTCTCCAGGTTAACCAAGGAGCGTCGAGAGAGGTGTCCGAAGTATGTGGTCCTGGCACGTCGTAGACAACCAGCGTTTTATGCGTAGCTCCTCTAGTATGAATTGGTTAATACGCATCGCAGTCCAAGGTATCCGTGAAAGCCCTCGCCAACACCACATCTCAAACGCGTCGATACGGCTTTTCAGATCTGCCTTGATAGTCCAAGTTTCAGAACCGTATAGGAAAATTGGAAACACCAGGAAACGCATAAGTCTAACCTTAGTCTGCCTCTGTATGCCGCGATCTCTCCAGATCCTATATATCTAACCGAGTCATAGCACCCTTCGCTATTTCAATCCTCCGGATGATTTCACGTTCACCTACCATCGCTACATAGAAGTGAGCCGAGGTAGTTGAAGGCGCTGACGCATTTTAGGTCTTTCAGCGCTAGGCTTCGTGGAGGAGACTGTTTCCGGTGTACAAATATCGCCGGAACAAAAGACACATCTCCTCCTCATTGGAAGCCAAGAGCGTTGTGTCGTCAACATAGCGTAGGTTGCTGATCGTTCTCAGTTCTCGGTGACCTTACGTAAGATGTATTCGCCGTAGATATTAAAGAACTTCGGAGACAATAATATACAGCCCTGTCTTACTCCTCTTTCCGGTTTGAACTGGTCCGACAAGGTGTTCTCGATGCGCGATCTGGCAGTACTTTCGGCGTACAAGTTCTCAATAAGGTGAGCTAAATGAGCAGGGACACCCATCTCCAGGAGAACGTACAGCATGTTTTTCCATCTAACACAGTCGAATCTATGAAGCATTGGACTTTAGGCTTGTTCCATTCACGTCATCTCTCGATGATCTGACGCACGATGAAAATCTGCTCCCGTGTCCTTTGCTCAGATACAAAGCCAGCTTGCTCTGCAAGTATTTGCCGCTCCAGGAACTTTGTGAATCGCGAATTCATGATGTAAAGAAATACTTTACTGGCATGCGATATAATAGACATAGTTCTATAGTTGTCACATTTTAGCGTCAAGCCTTTTTTATGGAGAGGTATAACCACGGATTCCGTCCAGTCTCTCGGCCACTGGCCAGTTTTCCACACTTTGCAGCAAATCTGGTGTAAGAACTGTGTATCTTCGCTACCTACATTCTTTAGGAGACTAGCGCATATACGGCATTAACTTTCAGATGTCTGATAGCGTTTTCCACTTCGGAAATAAATATATCCGGCTCTAGTGGATGCACAGCGTCATTTCGCACTAAAAGATATTCCGGAACTTCTCGATAGAGTTGTTCCGAATAGTCTCTCCATCTAGTCAACACTTTTCCCAGGCCTGATAAAATGTTTCCATCAGTATCCGCTATCTGCCAACTTCTAGGTTTGTAGTCGCGGGTGAGAAGTTTGACTTTCTGGAACAAGTCTTTAGAATGGGCAGTTGCAGCATGGTTTTCGATTTCGTCACACAAAGCATGGATCGAATTATTCTTATCGCGTCTGCATGCCCTTTTCACGCAAGTGTGTAGCCTGGAATACTCCTTTCTTGCTATGTCTGTGTTAAGGCCTTGTTCTTTGATAGTCCTCTGTCGCTCAATAAGTTCCCAGGTAGCATCAGAAATCCAGGGTTTCGTCTTGCTTGGCTCCCAGGAGTGGGATGACTTCTTTCGCTGTTTCGGAGTTCGGACACAACCGCATTGAAGCCATTCCATGTTGTCTCTGTATCTTCAAAAGGATCCCTTTATAACGTACTTTATCTTGAGAGGCAACCTTCTGGCGAGCTCCCGCAAGACATTTCTTGGTAGCTGGCCTTGGTGCACGCTTTAGATAGAGTTGGCTTTAAAAGGATCTTAATTCATCACAATTATGAAAAACATCAACATAAAAGAGATTTCCGAAAAATAGGCAGGACTGAAGTGTACTAGAAGAAAACACCCTTAAATAAGCAAACAGCCTTATATATCGTTTTATGTTCCTTGTTCCTGAACAGTTTTTGATATCAAACATATTTTTAATGCGAAACGTGAGCCTTGCGAGCATAGCCAAAAGTGACCTTGACGCCGGCGTGGCGTAGCCACGCCGCCAAAAATTCTCGGCGCGCCGCCGCCGCGGATTTTTATGGCGGCGCACACGTCTAAATCATACTGATAAAGTTTTAAATAAACATGATAAATATTGACTGCGTGCGAAGTGGGGGGCACAAGGAAATGATCGTAGTTGCCACAGCAAAAAATAGGCATGCATAAAGATAAGGGGTCTACACGCGTTGTAATTTATCACGACAACAGACAGATGCAATTTGGACCGAGACAAGTGATCGCTTAGAGGCCGACTTGGTATGGTTCAAGATTTTATTAAGACGGTTCATTAATTCGCGACGAAGTCGCGGGCAAAAGCTAGTTATTTATGATTTTGCCCGTAATGGTATCTTAAATAAGTCCAACTAAGTATAGCCCTTTGTCTTAAAACGATAGAATCTACGGCTCTATAGTTTAGTATAAAAAAATCTGCCCCACTTTGCGCGAAAGCTTGTTCAACCACAATTTGCATCTCAGTCTGTTGCATCGATAAATCAGTAATGTTGTAGACCCCTTATTGATACCCAGTTCGTTTTATAGCAACATCGAACTCTTATAAAAGAAATAAAGATAAACATTTTGAATGTCGAACAGGTTATAATTATACTCTTTCATGTAGACAATATACAATATAAGTGATAGAAGCAGGAATAAATTTTAAATGTAGTTTCTTTGTTCGCACTTACATACTAAAACTAAGAAAATAACATTAAAATATATTTTTATCTACACCAATATCATAAATCCTCTATTCCGCGTTCGGAAACCGTATGTAATTACCACCATTATCGCAACATCGGTGTAGTATCTGTGACAGTGTGGTAAAAACGTATGAAAATTAATTACCTACGGTAACGTAATTTCAATCTGCCCTCCTCTCCGACCGGCGGCACGCGCCCGTCCGTCCGCCAGCACAATCGAGTTGGTCATGGCGGTGCAAAGGCGGTCATTCGAATGGTTTCCGAACACTTCATTTAGGATTTATAATATGTGTGTAGATAAAGCAGAGTGTGCAACTGTACGTAATTAGGCCTTAAAAACGTAACAGTTACATAAACTACTATTTTACCGAGCAACACTTGAAGTTGTTTTTTTTAATTAATTCCTATGAATGGAAGTAAAACATCTTATATTTAATAGCTATTTCAATTTTCCTGCAGTGCTGTGAAAGTTTAAATTGTATACTTAATAGACGTATACAATCACAGGGAAGAGTGATAGATTAGTAACAAAGGTAAGATTTGTATGTTTAACTATAGCTAGAAATATACCACATCGTCACTACATAGTATAAAACAACCCATTGCCATTTGGCATTAAGTCCGCCATTTGTACGTTATCACTTGTTGTGCAATAAAGTTTAAATAAATAAATAAACAAAGTTAGATGGGGGGACGATTTTTTTAACTTTCAGAAGTCTTCTAAAACATGTTTTATCCAAAACATGTTTATTTGGTTTTATAGGTAGATTTTAGGTTTTCTTTTCATGTATATGTCCCATTATCTTGTTATAAGCCCTCGTAAATAAATACAGACTTCTATTATTTTTGAAAGACCTATCCAACCATTTTTTTTAAGTGTTCCTTAACACATAAACCCTGTTTAATATGCAACTCAAATATTAATTATTATTTTTATGTGTCTCGGCGCAGGAGCTCTAAATTTACAATGGTCGGGGCCCGTGCAAGGTGGCGCGCATTCCTGGTACAATGTTTACATAAACGGCATTAGGTGTCTAGCTCCGATCTAAAAGAGTTCGTCTAGTACAAAGCAATTTTTACATTTATTTTAACAGTTCAATTTTACTTCTAATGATTCATTATTGAGGCCAATAATAGAAGTGTTTCATGTAGTTTATTTCGAATTTAGAATGGAAATACTATCAGACTTCTGTTGTTAAAAAAAAGTTATTTCTAAAACCATTGTCCAAATTAAGTTGTGCTTTCCTATTGCACATCTAACCTCGTAGACTCAAAATTAACCGGTAAGTATATACTCGTAGCTATGCAATGTCGCTTTCCCTAGGAATGACCCTTTTCTCAACCTTTTTTTTGTAACATAAATATTTGTCAAAAAAAACATATTTTTTAATTGTTTTCAGATTGGTATTACTTGTACTTTAATTGCATTGATGTAGGATATTTTCATTAAAAATTAAAATACTGTAATATTGGTATAAAACTGTGTTGAATTTTGAACTAAAACGACTTTACTGTACAAATGGACTAAGAGCTGGCCACGTCGGATATGACACAATAATGCGAGCAATGAAACCTGTCTAGTTAGATTCCTTTACCATCCTTATTGATGGATCCAGGCATCTGGCAGCTTCTAATGGGTGGAGGTCAGAGTGACAGACTAGCAAAAATTTTGAACTAGAAAATAGTAATACCAAAATAGAAAACTGCCGAAGTTGTCTCAGGTATAAAGGACAGGGCCTATATTACAACAACATTACATTACCTACATTAGAAAAAAAAAACATTGCGTATTATTTACGGAAACAAAAACAGTACGCGATAAACTATGTATGAATTACATTATGTGTCGTTTATAATAATAAAAATAAATAAATATTATAGCACAATCTTACACAAATCAACCTAGGCCTACAGTAACTCAATACGGCTTGTGTTATGGCTACTAGACGACGATATATATAATAGATAAATATGAATAAATACTTAAATACATAGAAAACATCCATAACTCAGGAACAAATATCTGTGATAAACGCACAAATAAATGCCCTGACCGGGATTCGAACCCGGGACCTCCTGCTTCGTAGGCAGGGTCACTACCGACTAGGCTAGGAGGCCGTTGCAACTACGTTTGGCACTACTTTCCCCCAACATAATTTTAAACGGATCACCATTATTTTCGTTACACTCTGTATTGTTCGGCTATTTACTAATAGATGGCGTGAAGACAGGTACTGATCAGGGTTCGGAAATGCCGATGCTTTTAGGCGGGTTTCACACTGCTGCGGTTCCCGCATGCGGCGTCGGTGCGCGAGCGAGATAGCGCTCTGCGTGTGTATAGCGCTGTCACGCTTGCACACCGTCACCGCACCCGGTTGCGGCGCCAGTGTGATAATCGCCTTGAACCTTCTGCTCGGAAATTCGTAAAAGGATAAGCAAGTATGGAGTGAAGTTCTTAAATAATACATAAACTTATATAGATGTCATATACAAAGGAAAAAGTGACCTAGGCCTCCGGTATTAAAAATAATTTGATTTGTTCTTCAGTTGTTCTTAAATAATTTTAAACAAAAAGGAACCGACTTCGCTTAGCCTCCACCTTTCCAAAAGCAAATGCTCGAGCTGCTGTAAAAAAACTCAAATCACTATAGTAGTTGAAGAGTTCCCTCGATTTCTCCAGGATCCCATCATCAGATCCTGACCTGGTTACAATGGGACCAACTGTGGCGTATACTCTTTCAAACAAAAAAAAACAATTGTCCAAATCGGTCCAACCGTCTTCGAATAATCGGTGAAAATACATTTTAAAAAAATAGCTAAAACAAAGATTGATGACGAATTGATAACCTCCTCCTTCTTGAAGTCGGTTGAAATCAATTTTTATTTAATCATTCATGTTCCGAGATTCCGAGATTGTACAAAACGTCACGCGAGTGTAATTAGTAATAATGTTTAGGTTATGGGAATTTGTGATATTTTTTTACATTGATTTCACTGGCTAAGTTAAATTAAATAACATTTAGTGGGTAGGTAAATAAAATAACTTAAAATACTTCAATATATATGCGTCTCTGTTTTCGTAAATTTAGATATCCCGGGAAATTTATTAACAAAATTAAATTGAGTCCGCCTCCATACTACTCACCAAACACTCAATGTAGGTATGTACCGTAACAAAGTTTAGGTATAAAAGCATCAGCATTTCCGAACCCTGAATATTACCTAAATTTTGGCTGAACGCGATTTCGTATAGACATGTCAGTCCAATATATTATTAAAACTCTTTCCAAAAAATATTTATTTTGTTTTCTGGCCTCATTCAGAATTATTTATTTATTTATCGCATGGCTACATGTCACTGGATATAGATATGCATTTTTTCTCTGGGATAGTGGTAGTGGGAAAGCAGATGATGAAGAAAATCCAGTGAGTGCTGCGAGGTCCAGATGGGACAGTGCAGCTGCCAAGTTTGTTACTCTTTTAGCACCACCCAGGGATCACGTGTTGTCTAAGGTGTTTCCTACGGACGCAGAGTAACATTGATCACTTCAGATCAGAATAATATGGAAGTCCAATGTAAGTATTATTAAAACTGTTATCAAAAAATATTTATTTTGTTTTTCGTTAACTTGCAGATTAATATGGAAGAACAACAAAGACTTAGATCCAGACTACTAATAGCATTTAGTCAAGCGGAGGAAACGCTAAGAAAAAGTCTGCAAGGTCTATTCCTCGATAGTGATGTTGCCTTCGTAGACTATGAAGCCTTCTTAGCCATAGTGGAGCGGTTACAAGCAGTAGAATGTCGGATAATGGAGCTAACTTTACATGCGGAGGAGTTTACTCCGGAGAAACTGAAGAATGTAACGGAAAATGCGAGGGCGTGGAAGATTAGAGTTCAGAGTATGAAGGCGAGGTACAAACTACGTATTGGATAAAAGCAATAATGCAGTACAGACTAAATTAATAGTAGTTTATGTAACTGTTACGTAATAAGGCCTAATTACGTACAGTTGCATACACTGCTTTATCTACACTCATATTATATATCCTAAATGCCGTGTTCTGAAACCATAGAATGACCGCTATTGCACCGCCATGGCCAACTCTCGTGTGCCGGCGGTCGCGCGGGCGCGTGTCGGGCTGTCGGCGGATGCGCGGGAGGGTGCAGGTGTACATTATGTTATCAAAACTCATAGCACATCAATAATTGAGCATGAAAAGTTAAAATTACGTTACTGCCACACATAAAAAGCTTATCATAGTAAAATCGGTCGTGGTAATGCTAGCCATTGCCTACCGTTTTCGAACACGTTTTAGAGTACTTACAATATGAGTGTAGAGAAAATACTTTTTCTACTCCTGTACTTTTATCTGTCATTTATACATTCGTTAACACCTTTATAAGAACATAGATAATACACTCGATGAAAAGTCTATCTAGTCTATTCCCCAAAATAACACTTGTTCTATAAAAGCGCCAAAATAGTATCGCGGAATCGCGTGCAAACACGGCTATTAATATAAAATAAATTACTGCCAACCTAAGAAACCTAAATAAACGCAGCGTTTTTAGAAAAAAAAAACTTTAAAAAAGAAAAAATTATAAGAACCACAGTCCTACTTCGTAGTTTTTTACGTTTCCCGTTCGTTTGTTGGGGCGAATTGCAAACTTTGAAAGTAATGTAGGTATTTTTACTAATCTCTGTAGCTCTTTAATAATTGATCAAATGATCAAATAACGACGGTGTGTATTTGTGTTAGTAATGTTAGTATTCTTGAAAAATAGTGTTTTACAAGGTAAAACTTAAACAATTGTTGATTATGTTGACAAAATAACTGCGATATCCATGAAGTTTTCAATTTCGCATTTTATGTAAAAGTAAGTGTATTCGTAGAAAAAGTATTGTATGCAACGTCGTATAAGTAGGTCAAAACATGTTCGTGGCGTTTATCCTAACAATTTTCGCCTACGGCTCAAATTGTTACCCACGCCACTCACCTTTTTTGACCCCTCTTATACAACTGTTGCATAATAGTAGTTTATGTAACTGTTACGTAATAAGGGTCCTTAAAACATGAGTGTGGTTTTATGAAACGAGCCGCAGGTGAGTTTCATAATAAGATCACACGAGTGTTTTAAGGCCTAATTACGTACAGTTGCATACACTGCTTTATCTACACTCATATTATTTATCCAAAATGCCGTATTCGGAAACCATAGAATGGCCGCCATTGCACCGCCATGGCCAACTCGTGTGCCGGCGGTCGGGGAGGCGCGTGCCGGCGGCCGCGCGGGAGCGTGCAGGTGTACATTATGTTATCAAAACTCATAACACATCAATAGTTGAGCATGTAAAGTTAAAATTACATTACTGCCACAGATAATAAGCTTATCATAGTAAATTCGGTTGTGGTAATGCTAGCCATTGCCTACCGTTTTTGAACACGTTTTAGAGGACTTACAATGTGAGTGTAGATAAAATACTTTATTTAGATATTCGTAGCGTACTTGTAACAAAAATATTGATAATCCGTTTAAAGGCATAATTGGTATTGTATTCCGACTAAGGAAAAGTAGGAGAATTTTTTTTTGGATCCAAATAAAAAATTTGTATGGGGCACGTCGTCCCTGCCGGCCAACCCTCCATACAAACCCATTTTCTTTCGCGTAATAGTACATTACTTACCTAGGGCTGTAAAAAAAAGAAAGCCCGAAATCGCAGGTATTTGGGACCCGAGCCGCAGGCGAGGGTTGTAAATATGCGATAGAGGGCTTTCTTTTTTACTGCCCGTGGTGAGTACACAGTTTTACGTCTCCACCTGGCCATAATGCGAGTTTTACCGTACGCGTGGCGTGCGATAAAACTCACATTATGACCAGGTGTGACGTAAAAAAAATTTTTGTTCTTAGTCTTTCATAATTAGAATATGATACCATATATGCCCTTAAACGGGTCACTAGCCTTTTCTTTACATATTCTATAAAGTTTCGCATTTAAATTTGTGTGTTTAATAATTGTATAATTTTAATTTTATTGCATTTGTACATAGAAGGAAATTATTCTGGAATAAATCAATTTCATTTAATCAAAATTTAAATGTCTACTTATAATACAATAAATTAAAGACAGATTATTCACTGAGTGATCTGTCCACATACAAGGACCATAAATAGGCGGGTCGCATAGGTCGGGATTTCAGTATTTTGTACAGTAGCTCAGACATTTGCTTTGGGAAGGGTGGAGGCTAAGTGAAGTCGGTTCTTTTTTGTTTAAAATTATTAATTTTACTCAATAATGTAAAAGTAACTTGTATTATATAATTGCTCTCAATTGCAGTCCAGACCTTATATTGTCCTTGCTAGAGTGTAAATAAAACCAAGACTTACCAGCTTTGTCACTAGTAGCCCCATTCGGATTGTAACCCGGACAAGATGTAAAATATACAACTGTGAGTTCGGGGCACGTCTCCGTGAGATACGTCTTCCAGGCAACCACTGCGGCCGCCGGCACCAAGTCCCCCTTTTTCAGGACCAGGATCATGCGCTTCTGCCTAACCTAATGCCACCATCCACATCCGGGGATCTGATTAGCCACCTAATCCCAAGAATTGATATCCACAGGCTGTTTAGCAACCTAATCGCAATAATTGACATCCGGGATCTGATTAGCCACCTAATCCCAAGAATTGACATCCGCAGGCTGTTTAGCAACCTAATCGCAATAATTGACATCCGGGGATCTGATTAGCCACCTAATCCCAAGAATTAACATTGGTCCTGGGGGTCTGTCTAGCAACCTAATCACAAGAATTAACATAGGTCCTGGGGGTCTGTCTAGCAACCTAATCCCAAGGATTGGCTTGCACTAGTTTCCCTTGTAAAAGTATAGTAAGTAAACTCACCAGCCTTGTCGCTGGTGGCCCCGTTCAGATTGTAACCCGGACAAGATGTAAAGTATACAACTTTGAGTCCGGGGCACGTCTCCGTGAGATACGTCTTCCAGGCAACCACTGCGGCCGCCGGCACCAAGTCCACCTTGTTCAGGACCAGGATCATGTCCTTTTGCTGCTGCATCACGTACTTGTAGAGGGAGGGGGGGAACATCATGCCCTGAGGGGGGGGGGATTGAAAAATTAATAAAGCTAAAAAACTTTTAAGAAAAAGCGAGACACTGATCAACAGAGCTCGGAACTTTAGCGGCAAAACAAAATACTGTCGCAATCTAGCTAGTGTTAGCAACATTTTTCTATCGATATCGATAGCTGTCATACGTAATTAAATGACATTCAATGTCTTAGGGAGTACTCATTTTCTGAAGTGTCTATTATTTTCAATGAGGGGTATAGTCACGTCATTCAAAGTTTTACCTCTTTGTTACCCGACTACGGCAAAGCCAAAAGGGAGGGTATATTTATTTAATTACTTAAGACATTAACTGCCAGACGAAAAATTACGTCCTACTTCGAAACCGGGCGGCCATAGCTACGTACAGTCAAGTGCAAAAATACGTATCGAAAAAATCGTCTCATAAATATGGTACTACGCATTTATTACAACGGAATAAGATACTAACGGGTGATAACAAAAAAATGAGACTCATTTTCTTTAGACATAAAAATTTAACTATTTACGTAAACAAAATCGTTTGTTTATGAAGTTGTGGCGGTGTCTTAGAGGTTCTTTAATTTTGTTTATTTTATTTTTTCTAGCACTTGTATTAGTAAAAAATGGTGTCGAAACAAGAAGCCATGCGAAAACCCCTTGTACTTTTTATATTTCAAACTTAAACATGGACAAAAACCACTGTGTATGTCATTTTAGTAAAGGAAAATGTACCCGTATCTTGCTATTTGTAGAATTCTTACATCCATGACTGTAGTTTACAGAAATGGTTGCGGGAGATTAGCAAACATAATGACCAAGGGAAGACTGGACAAACAGAATTGTATCTTTAATGATGATGATTCCACCAGCCAACGAGTTGCCAAGAAAAATTTCAAGTTTTCCAACGGTACCTACATTTGTTGATGTTTAAAAAGATGACTAGAAGACTGAAGAGGTCTAGAATGCCGCTAGCAGATAAGATTACTGGAATACATAGATCAGCAAAAATACATTTTATATCACAGTGTCGCTGGACGATTCGAAATCACACATGAAAATCATTAATTTTAGACGTCGAGTGAAAATCCGATACCTCAAATTTTTTTCACAACGTGGCTGGATGCTAAATATTTTTTAGTCATGTCGTAATTTAGTATTTAAACAATCGGAAAACTGAAAATTTTACCCAGTTGATAGAAGGGATCAAGGTCATATGTGCACAAAAGGGAAAAACATGCCGTCCAACGATCTTGTTCGGACATTGTGTCTGTACTTTGACGAACAGCTGACCACGGGCCCTATTCTTATGTCCATTGATGGTTTTGTAAATAACTATTATGTGTGAATTGCCTAAGAACATCCAAAACTCAAAAAAAGGTAGAGAAGATTTTTTTTTTCGCCTCTGAAAGAATTCTCATTTTTTTGTTATCACCCGTTATGGGACATATTTTTGAGTAAGATGAGTACACCCATATTTTTACACTTGACTGTACAAAACAACCCGCCCAGCGAGTTGTCCGACATCTGAGCAAAGTTTACGAGCGCCCACGAGGCGGGTTCTTGGCAGTGAAAGTGTTAATATGATAAAGTATAGTAGAGATTTAGATGGATAGCACATATAAAAGAATCCCTAAACCTACCACTTCTTTTGCATAATTTAAATTAACCGTCGCGAATGAATTTAAAATAATGTAAATCGATATCGATAAAAAAAATGTTTCTAACACTAGCTAGATTGCGAGTCTTGTTTTGCCGCGATAATTCCGGGCTCTGCTGATCAATAATCACGAGTTCTCAGTTCGAGGCGAACTACCTGTTTTAATAAAGTTTAGTACATTTCCGGTCACAAGTTAAAGGTAAATAGCTCCGGCTTACTTACAAATACCACGTCTCCCAAAATTCAATGATAAGCTGGCACCAAAAGATGGACCTGCTCATATCACAATTTATTATGTAATTACAAAAAAAAAACGACACCCCCTAATGGTATTTTTAACAACCATGTCTATAATTTTTCAAATATTTCTGGTTTTTTTTTGTATCGGCAACCTAAGGGAACGTACCCATACTACGTGACCCGTTTAGGGCGGGGGAGGGGGGTCGTCAAAATACTACTCTTGGTCACAAGGGGGAGTGGGGGTTTAGGTTTACGTCACGTAATCAATAATTATTATAATTATGCTCTAGGGAAATCTCGCGCAATTTTTTTTTCACTTTTTAATTATGGTTTGCACGCACCGGGCGTTACGCGGCAACCGCCGTTTTAATAAATACAAATATGCGCCAAATTATGATATTTTTTACTTTCTGTTTGCAAAAAAACAATAAAAAAAATTGGTCACGTAATATGGGTACGTTCCCTAAGTAGCGCCGCTATCCACCACAACCCTTAAAAATACCAGAATGCATGTAGTTTTTACACAAAAATTAATCAAAGTTAGTTTCTTCCTAAAATTTTAACTTACAGTCCACTTTCACTCATCATGGTGTAGAAAGAAAGTACTGCAACTACTGTGGCAAGTGTTTTAGAAAGTTGACGCAACTAACCAAGGTTTTTTTTTCGCGAGTAGTCATGAGCAGGTCTAGACGGAGAGCTGGCCACGTCAGATATGACACAATAATGAGAGCAACGAAACCCATGTAGTAAGTTTGCTATACTATGCTTATTTCTAGATCCGGACATCTGGCAGCTGTAAAGTGGTGGAGGTCAAAGAATGCAAATAACTTGAAGAAAACAAATCCTAAAGTTCTGGGTTTAAAGAAATATTATGGGAAATTATGTAATTCATTACGTTATATCATATCCAGAAGGTTCTGTTGGGGAAAAGTAGTGCCAAATGATGTAAAATGCAATTTTTAGTTAGTCGCCTACTGTTTTTGTTTCCGCAATAATAGACAATGGTTTTTAATCTAATGTTAAAATATAGGCCCCGTCCTCTATAAGTTACACAACTTTGGCATTTTTTACCTATTTTGGTATTACTTTTTTCCAACTTAAAAACTTTGTTGGTCTGTCACTCTGACATCCACCCATTAAAAGCTGCCAGATGCCCGGATCTAGCAATAAGGATGGCAAATCAGTCTAACTAGACAGGTTTCATTGCTCTCATTATTGTGTCACATCTGACGTGGCCAGTTATACTCTATGTCTTTAGGTATTTAAATAAAAGTAAACAAACAATTTTTACATTTTCGGGTAGTTATAACTTTTATTGGTTAACCAATCAAATACAAAACTGCCTGGATCTGTCACTTAACGACCTGGCTTTAACCAATATTATTTGGTCGTGTAATGTGTTCATCTACCCTCAACTGGCTTAAGAAGCCATTCGAGGGTAGATCTTATTTAATTTTATCAACCGACTTCAAGATTTCGAAGGAGGAGGTTATCAATTCGTCGGGATCTTTGTTTTTGCTATTTTTTTTTTTTATGTATGTTCACCGATTATTCAACGACGGTTGGACCGATTTGGAAAATTCTTTTTTTGTTTGAAAGAGTATACTTCACAGTTGGTCCCATTGTAACCAGGTCAGGATCTGATGATGGGGTCCTGGAGAAATCGAGGGAACTCTTCAACTATTATAGGCACACCTATGGTGATTTGAGTATTTTTACAGCAGATCGAGCATTTGGTGTTGAAAAGGTGGATGCTTAGTGAAGTCGGTTCTTTTTTGTTTAAAATTATTTAAATACCTAAAGATACAGAGTATAGACCAGTCCATCTTGCCAGGATATCGTTGAATTTTTCACGTTGTATATTCGTTGTCACTACTGTAGTTAAGTACCCACAATACTTGCTTACGGCTTCATAGTTTGGGGCAACTCTTAACAAAACTGTGACCTGCACTGAAGTCACAAGCGTCCGTAGGCCGCGGCGGCCGCTTACTGTTAAACACTCACCGCGAACCGCACATCGACGATCAGTAACAGAACGTCGCACATTTCCAGCACCCGCCACAACTGTCGCCAAGTTTCCAGATTTAACTCGAAGTAGGACATCTGTTTCCAGTGCTCTGTGGCTTGGAGCGTGTTTATGTACTCCTGGTAACAAAAATGTATGGTAAATAGCTGAATAGATTATTAAACAAGTTTTATCTACAACCATATCATAAATCTTCTATTCTGCGTTCGGAAACCGTATGTAATTACCACCATTATAGCAGGCAGTAATGTAACATTAGTTTATTATCTGTGCGTCGTAATTATGTTTGTAAATTCATAACCACATCTATTTTGGTAACGTAATTAAAATCCAGCCCTCCTCCCCGACCGCCGGGACAATCCAGTTGGCCATGGCGGTGCAATGGCGGTCATTCTAATGGTTTCCGAACACGTCATTTAGGATTTATAATATGTGTGTAGATAACGCAGTGTATGCAACTGTACGTAATTAGGCTTTAAAACACTCGTGTGAAAACCACACTCGTATTTTAAGGACCCGTATTACGGAACAGTTAGATAGACTACTATTATTTCAAAAAAATAATTTAATATATAATAACTGTACTTTTCTTTGTACAGTCACCGGCAATAGTATCTTCCTACACGAAGGCCGCAAAAATATGTGACACGCTCTTATGGCCCTACAAATAAGAGCGTGTCACATATTTTTGCTGCCTTCATGTAGGAAGATACTATTGCCGGTGACTGTACTACCTCTAACTGCTCACAAACGACGGGATAAAGTTGAGTAATTGAAAAGATCCTATGGCCAAATGGCCGCCTTCCAGCTCCATGTCATCATAATATTGCATTGTCACGCGATATACATATGCGTACAAAATTTCAGCTCTATCGGAAACCGGGAGGAGGGTCAAATTTAATTCGCAAGATTTGATTACAGACAACGGGGCAGGTGAAACTAAATAGGCGTGTCCACACCTGACGCACCGCCTCGCGAGGAAATGGGGAAAGCCGGTGAAAACTTTTTATAGAGGGCGCTGTTCCAGATTACATACAATAAGAGAAAGAGACACATACTATGAGAGAAAGAGACAGAAGATTAATGGTTTTTAACTAGTATGCAGTCAAAAAGCTTTTCTTAGGCAAAAACCTTCCCTATTGCGTTAATCTACAGCATTTTAATTTTAGTGTATTTCAGAAACCGGTGGATTTAAATTACGGAGCAATTCGAAACAAAACATTTAGTAATTTTCGCGAAAATAAATAAAAACTACTTCGCGTCATACAAATTTAGTTTTTCTAAGGACTAATGTTGGAGATGTCACTTTGACAGTTGCCTTCCCCATTACCTCAATTTCCTCGCGAGGCGGTGCGTCAGGTGTGGACACGCCTAATAAAAGCTTGTAAAAAGCGCTGATAGCCTGGCGGTAGGACGTCAGACATTGAATTGTCGGAACTTATGTACGAAATCAGTTGATATTTACCAGTCCCTTTTCAGAGAAGGAAAACGTCGTGAGGAAACCGAATCTACCAATGCTTTCTTTTTAAAATTAAAACATTACAGAAAGCAAAAAATGATGATACGATTATAGCCCTGCCTGGGCACCTAATATGTTGCTCAGTTCTTCTTTAGTATTTGACATCTATTGAATTTTCAACCGACTTCAAGATTTCGAAGGAGGTTATCAATTCGTCGGGATCTTTGTTTTTACTTTTTTTTAATGTAGGTTCACTGATTGTTCGAAGACGGCTGGACCGATTTGACAAATTCTTTTTTTGTTTGAAAGAGTATACTTCACAGTTGGTCCCATTGTAGCCAGGTCCGGATCTGATGATGGGATCCTGGAGAAATCGAAGGAACTCTTCAAATGTTACGGGCACATCTATAGTGATTTAAATATTTTTTACAGTAGCTCGGGCATTTCCTTTTGGAAAAGTGGAGGCTAAGTGAATATTCTTTTTTGTTTAAAATTATAATATATGATGTTACCGTAAAATACTTATGCTCCTGCGCGTCCAGCTGTGCCGGGGACATGTTGAAGTCCCACGGGGGACGCTTGGGGAACGCCAGGTCCTCGGGGAAGTAGACATGCGGATCCACTTCTAGCTCTGACTCCTGGACCGGGTTCAGGGCTTTCCTGATGTACCAATATGGCAAAGTTAGACATATTATATTTACTACTGAAGAACAAATCAAATTATTTTAAATAAATATTCCTATTAATTATTTTAAATAATGTCACACCTTAGAAGATTGTCCAAATGGGCCTCAGCATTTACAAAAGACTGCATATACACGGGGAAATTCGACCGGTGCCGCTGTGACCAGGGTAGCCTATTGGTTAGGGTGTCTGCCCTGAATGCAGATGACGCTGGTTCTATCTCAGCCCTGGGCACCGGAAGCCTAGGTCACTTTTTCCTTTGTACATCTATATAAATTTATATTATTTACTAGCCTTTTCCCGCGGCTTCGCCCGCGTACTATAAGTACTCAAAAAGGATACGATACCTATGTTGATTTTCAGACTTTGTGACCACATTTGCCCCTTTTAGGGGTTGAATTTTCAAAAAACCTGAAACACTTGTTTACTCATTTGTCGTTAGGAATACTCCTGTGACGTTTCGAATAAAATAATCTAACAAATCTTGATTCGCCATACAAACTTTGGACCCCCATTTTACCCCCTTTCGGGGTGAATTTTGAAAAATCCTTTCTTAGTGCATCCCTAGACCTTATAAGGAACTTACGTGCCAAATTTGGAATCTCTAGAACCAGCGGTTTGGGCTGTGCGTTGATATGTCAGTCAGTCAGTCAGTCAGTCAGTCAGTCAATCAGTCAGTCAGTCAGTCAGTTTCTTCTTTTATATATTTAGATTATTTATGTATGAGAAAGTTTTTACATATTTAAAAAGTTAGAGTTCATAACAATCTGCTTGAAATATGCCTCCTTGTCCCTTTCCAGCCACTGTCTTCTCTAATCCAGCCACATAATGACATGATGATGAGCCAGAGATGTTCATGCGCAACAACAACACCCGTCTGAGAGGTCATCACTTAAAGCTAGAAAGAGATGGGTCCCACAGTAACCCACAAATTTTCTGAGCAACCGAGTAGTGAGGGTTTGGAACAAACTCCCAAAAGACGTGGTTACGGCACAAAATGTGATCCAGTTTAAAAATAAATTAGACAAGCATACAGCTACTCGGTAACGATAACTGTCGTAATGATTACTGAATACAGCAATATGAGTTGTCATGAATAAATAAATAAAAAAGGCATTTATTGTCGCAGAAATCCAAAACAAAAAAAAAGAAATACAGACAGGTAGACATACACCGAAGTACACAAAAAACATTAAAATTGTTTTATGTTTTTTGTTTACTTCGGTGTATGTCTACCTGTCTGTATTTCTTTTTGTATCGACACAAGAAGGGAAAGGAAAATAAATACAAGTAACAAACAACTTAAAACACTGCACTAACTGCCTGCTTGCTTAGTAAATAAATAATGCCCTTTTAGGGCCTATGCACACCGCGTTTTTGAACGCGCCACGCGCCGTTGCGCGCGTTTGTAGCGATGCACGCTCTGCACGCGAGTCAGACGCAGCTTGTAGACCTTTGCAGTTACATTTTAATCTCCGCGCCCGCTTCTTCACCCGCGGGAAACCGCGACAGTCGCGCGTATTTAGTCAACGCGTTTGTATCGCTACAAACACTCCATCGATACAAGATAATCGTTTGAGCTCAGGATGACTGCAGCTTCTTTAGAATAGTATTTGTTTTTTGCTCAGTTACGTAGTTCAGTGTGTAATATTGATAGCTTATTGTGCGGTGACCTAACGAACAAGTGTGCATTTAATGAAAAACGCGCGTAACCATTCTGGGGTCTCGGCCACCACGTGTTTGTAAGGAGGTTATCAATTATCACTTTACAATCAACAAGGCCTCAACCGAACAACATTGCTTTTATTTTATTTTATTAAAAATGAATAAAATCATAAGTTCACCCTGACATTGGCAGAATTCACCTCGCTAAAACCATTTAAGGAGTAAAAGACATTTAAAAAAAAAGCTCCATAAAGACGCAAACATGGGAATGAAAACCGTACCTAAAACGCGCTTTGACAGTGCTTTAAAAAAACATAGTGTGCATAGGCTCTTAAAATTTTAACTCATTGCCCCCCTGAAATGTATATATATATAAAAAAGTTGTGTCAGTTACACCATTTATAATATAACTCAAGAACGGCTGAAACGATTTATCTCTGCCCCGAATAGCAGAATAACTATGAAAATATTAAAGAAATTAAACGATAAATGTAGTTGGCAGTACAAAGTTTGCCGGGTCAGCTAGTTACTTATAATGAATCTTGTTAGCAAAACAGCTCATCTAAACTTACAGAGCATTCTCCTTTTTCAGCGTCAGCTCTGCTTCAGTCTCTCTGTAGAACTTCAGGGCGTATCTGTTGCGGTCCCCCCTTCCACCCCCACCCCTCGACGGCTGGTAGTTGACCGAGACCACATCTTGGCCAGACTCTCCCGATGTGGCTGAAAGAATTTAAATTTGCATACTAATTTATTTTATTTTACATCAAGAGGCCCAAGATAGCACACTAGAAAAAGGGGCCCACAAAAATACAGATGGTCCAATGACCTTAACAAGATTGTAGGAGGTGCCTGGATGAAGACGGCAAGAGACAGAATAGGCAAGATACAACATTTTCATTTATGCTTTCATTTGAAAGAATTGCACGTATAATAGACCACGAGTGTATAAAAAAATTAAAATACTATGATTTATATTCAAAAATTGCTGTTACAAACTGACAATTTAAATTTTCGCGCCTAAACGGATCTACAGTTTCTGTGACGTCACTCATGTGTGTGTCACTCCATATTTGTTCGTTCAGTGTCAAATTCTTGTTGATTTTTAAATTTTTTGACCTGGAATATCCCATAGAAAGTTGCCAGCCCCATTAGTTGTCATAACAGGAGTGACGTCACCAGACGCTGATTGGTGGATTAAAACACGTTCCGTTTCACATTACTTAAAATCCTAATTATTATTTGAAATTAGTATAAACTAAAGTAAAAACGTTTCAATAGATATTATTATGTTTTTTCAACATTTTGATTACAAAATAATGGTAAATATGATAGCTGCATCTTCCCTGTTGGAATGGAAGGCTTCGTAGGAGGCCTACGTCAAAGGACGAGTTGAAGTTGTCGATGGAAGACCTGTATAATATACCTAAAATGTAATAACTTCAATAATAAAGGCTATTTTTATTTTATTTTATTACATCCAGAGGCCCAGGTAGCTATAACAAATAAAATGCAGTGAAATATAAAAATAGGATTCAATTTGTTATAGTAGGAGAGTCCATGACACTGAACCTAGTTCAATAAGTCTCCTAGATGAGATATATATAATTAGACGCGTCTTTAATGGGGGAACACGAAATGCTGATGCTGCAATGCAAAAAAACTGGTGGTGTATTTTAATTGTTTTTTTAATAAGAAATCCGGTTTCTAGCACGATAAGTCTCCTAGATTTCCTTTGTTCCTCGAAGCAGGGGAGGGGTAGGGCTACACGATAATGCGGTGCTGCAAGCCCGCGTGCGTGGCCTTATCCTTGTTACACTTTGTTATATAACATTTATAACAGCTGGTGTGGGAGCACCATAACACTAATCAATGTGTAAATGGGCCTTTAGGCCATAGACAAGAAGGGAAGAAGATAGATGTAGTGTTGTCATGCTTTAGAAGTGGAGAATAGACAATTTAAGTTTATTTTTAACAGTTCCAATTTAAAATCACATAAGTTTCTTTGAAGTAATTTGTATGAGTTGTTAGGATAAAGGAATACTAAAATTTATACCATGTTGCTAACAAACAAGCCTGCATGACGATAAAAAGTCTCTGTAGCCTAGAGACACATTAAGAATTAAATGAGGAAAATATTTTAACATATATTACTCTTGTATGTTGCAGAACATAGACATACTAGCCATAGACCTGTCATGGTAATAACAATACCAAGATCGAACGGGATGGTCTTATTACACTTTCAATAAGTATGACAGAGAAGGTGATTATCGTTAGTCCTTGTCATAGACCTTGTTACCCTCCACCCATTACTTATAGCAGTGGAAGGTCACAAACAGATATAATTCGCGATTTCTTCAAGAATTTCTGTGTTTACTACGAAAAAACCTGATATTATTCTTAGAAAATTGTGTCGGCTAAGGAAAACAATGGTAAATTGTTTTGTTTTGTGCTGTAGAAGTGATTTTATCGGCATCGATGTCTATCCCGTACGGTAGTACGCGTGAGCGCTCTCTAATTAAATTCTTGCTTTTAATTGCAGAAATACTAAAAATTGTTCAAAGATGAAGTTGTCGTAAAACAAATATAGACAAAAATAAAAATAATTAAATTATTTTTGCATTCTACTTACTCGAGAGTAATAGCGTTTTATTCTGTTTCTTAGACTGCAGCTGTTGTTTCTTCGCTTTGCCGCTAAACGGCGTTTTCCGGCGCGCCTGAGGCATCTTGAAGCTTCCTCTGAAAGTACGGTAAATTAACTTATTTTAACCTTGTAACAGGTCAAACTGGGTAATGGAATGCTTATGTGCCTGTTAATAGCGTGTCTGGATGGCTAATGTACAGTTAACATGCGAAATGTAAGTATAAAAAGTATAGGTCATGATCATCTATGGTCATGATGGCAATGGAGCCGCGTGGGATTTGGCGGTTTAACGAATATAAGTTATTGTTAATGACATTTGTATATCAAAAGAGGAACCGAAGTCAATTTGATTTAAAATAAATGATAAACTCACTTTAAAAACGGATTTGTACAGTTTTAAACTAATACAATACGGCAATTTCTCGAAGTATGGAAAGGAAATAAATGTCAGTTGTCAGAAGTACGACAAAACAGCTGTCACTTTTTCATAACATTCGTTTGAGGTATATTTAAAAACTCTTGCCGGAAGAGCGTCAATTACAGTAGACGCTTCAAAACTATCGAACTGTCAATATTAGGTTCTTTATGCAGCACACTTTTTTAAGCCACGTTTAATAAACCAGAAAATGTAAAATAAAAATATATTGTGGAAGTGTATAGTGATAAAATTAGAGTTTAAGAAATTTAGTATTTTTTTAGTCAAAATAATTGTATTCCACATAAACCCGATATGATTGATGTGGTTGTTTACCTGAATCTCTTTACCGCGCCAATAAAACACCTAAACTTATAACCTATTTCTATGACGCTACATTTTAACTGCGATATTTAGCTTAGTTTAAAAATTAAGAAATCGACTCGATTTAGGAAATTTAACGGGACATTACTAAACTAGAGCCTTCAAAACCATTAAAATGCTTCCATTATCATTACTACGAACCGCTCAAAACCATCCAATGCTCGTCGAACTTAAAAACGGTGAAACCTACAACGGGCATCTGGTTTCTTGCGATAACTGGATGAATATCAACTTGAGAGAAGTGATCTGCACGTCACGGGACGGTGACAAGTTCTGGAGGATGCCTGAGTGCTATATTCGCGGCTCCACAATCAAATATCTACGTATTCCTGATGAGGTTATTGACATGGTGAAGGAAGAGACACAAGTAAGTTGCCGACTAGTTTTTTTGTCATCCTCATCCTCCTAGCGTTTGTCTCGGCTTTATGCCACATTTCTGTTGAACCTGGGATATCCACTTAGCTACCTAATCCCAAGAATTGACGTAGGCACTATTTTTACGAACGCAACTGCCAACTGCCTTCCAACACCGAGGGGAGACTAAGCCTTATTAGGATTAGATCCAGTTTTCTTACGACGTCTTCCTTCACTGTAACAGGACTGGTCCGGGAAAAAAGTAGCCGTGCCTTGTCTGATTTTTCTTTTTATTTTGTGCCGATTTAGAAGCAGTGTTCATATTTAAATAATAAATAAATATTATAGGACATTCTTACACAAATCGACCTAGTCCCACAGTAAGCTTAATAAGGCTTGTGTTATGGGTACTAAACGACGATATATATAAGGGGGCGTCCATTAATCGCGTCATATTGTTTAGGGGCGGGAGGGGGTCAAGAAAAAATCACCAATGATCACCACAGGGGGGAGGGGGGCCTGGACACATATCACGTGTAATTTTTTTGTTCCTTGTGCTAAACTGTATTATGGTCAATAAAATAAAAATTATCAACTTTTAAATGATTCAATCTGTCAATAGGAGAGTAAAATTGCACTATGATTGTAAATAATTTTTTATGGCATTTGACATATTATTTTGTGAAGTAAGTTTTTAGGGTTCCGTAGCCAAAGTGGCAAAAACGTAACCCTTATAGTTTCCTTATGTCCGTCTGTCCGTCCGTATATCACAACCATTTTACTCGGAAACTATAAAACATATATCTTAATAAATATTTAAATATAAGGTGTGTTTTTGTATGCCGCTACTTAGTTTTGTAGTAAAATTGCTAAAAAATATATTTTAAGGAGGGGCACTACTTCATACATGTAATTATTTGTCAAAAAAAATTTTTTTTACCAAATATCGACATGAAGCACATCACTCGACAGGTCTTTCAAAATAACTCTTGTCTTGTTGTCCTGAACATCAACAAAAAAAAAACATTGAAGTCTGTTTGAATTTTTTTTTATTTACTGAATATCTTAAGAAAAAAACATCCCGTAAGTCTAAAAAACTTGTGTCCCCCCTGTCACTTTTGAACATTATCGGTTTAGGAATTATTGAGTTATCTCTTAAAAACTCATTTTATACGCAGATACGACCTTTTGATATTATTTTTTCGATATTAGGTACGAAACCGCGTGGTCCGACACGCACTTGGCCGGTTTTTTTCTATTAAAGATAATTTTATTTTATATGTATACATATAGTTTCATTTTTTTACCCTTTACGTGTACGTACGTTACGTAAGTAGGTTCACGTGTTAGAAAACTGTACTTACTTTAGTTAGCCAAAAATTACACGTCATATTGGACAGGGGGGGGAGGGGTCCTGAAAATATCACCAAAGATCACCATGGGGGAGGGGGGGGTCTAAAACAAGCCAAAAACGTATGACGCGATTAATGGACGCCCCCTAATAGATAAATATAAATAAATACTTATATACCTAGAAAACATCCATAACTCAGGAACAAATATCTGTGATAAACACACAAATAAATGCCCTGACCAGGATTCGAACCCGGGACCTCCTGCTTCGTAGGCAGGGTCACTACCGACTGGGCTAGGAGGCCGTTAATCTAATAAAATAATCTGTAGATACAATAATACAAAACATAAATACATTCATATTTAAATGAAACAGCGTTTGGAAGTTTTCGCCTTTTGTATTCCATCACATCATACACACAGTTTTTTGAACAGCATCTTCTGACAGAATTTTTGAAGTGTTTCTCACAAACATTGTTTTTTTGTCTGTCTGAAAATGTCTTTCTTCAATAGTTTACTTTTTTATCTGGCCTAATTTTGAGGTTACATGGAATTTTTAATTATATGTAAGTACTTGCCTTTTTTTATAGAAATTGTCTTCCATAGAAAAACCTTGTCAGAGGTTAGATTAGAGAGTCTTCCTGACTATCCTAGCTAAAATACAGTAAATTAATGTAGCTTCATGGTAAGATGAAATTCTTAAAAGCATAAAACGGGTTGTGAAAATGGAAATACGATTGTGGTATTGTAGCGGATGTCAATTGAAGATTGTCAAATTATGTTGTTCAAAAAGTTACCAAGTATGTTTTAATAAAAATGCGAAAACTTATATATGCTCACATATTTTAATATGATTGTATTTTTATTTATTAGTATCCTTGGAAGAATAATAAGTATGTCGATGTTAGTATCATATCTACGGATTAATAAAACAAACATACTGCTTCAAAATTAGCACTGAATTAAAAAATACACAAGATTGTACACGGCTACTTTATTTCAGGACCACTCCTTATCAAAAAATATTGTATACATTAGATCCGTAAAACACAGTGGTACCAGCCTGGATTTGAACCCAAGACCTCAGGATTTATAGTCAGAACTTATAGTGTCCGGTCTTACTGCCAGGCTACCAGCGCTTTATTACATGATAGACACTTAAGTATATTCTTAACTTTTTTACACATTGACTCATTTCTTTTCAGGTGAAGTCCCGAGGCCTCCGCGAGGTGTCCAAGGGCCGCGGCGGCGGCAACATGCGCTCAGCGCGCGGCGGCGCCCGAGGGGCCTTCGGAGCCCGGCGGCCCGCTCCACCTCCGAACAGACAACCCAACCAGCAACCCAGACCCATGAAGAAAAAGTAGATTCTCACTTGGTTTTAGCGATCTTTTATGATGAACAGATTTGGAAACTGATCCTAAATGTTTCCCCGATAACATATATTCTCAGACTATCAAAGCATTCCACCGATGCTTATCTAATCTAATGTGATTCTTTGAAAATTTAAATCATGGTATTACCAATTACGATGTTAGTTTATCATGGAATCAGTTTAAGTCTGATTATTAAAAAAACAAAAGTGTCAGACAGACTAGTAGAATTCAAAGAATAATATTAAATAAGACAGCCCGCTGGAATGCAATTCGTAACTGGTTACCAAATGGTTATCACTTATCATGTGTTGTTTACTAATATGTGGCTGAAAATTGTATTGCAAAATATCACTAACACACACACTTAAATTTGGCAGAATCATCACTATTATTTGACATTTTAACAGAATAACCTAAAATCGGATTTTTGTACTGAGATGACATGTGTCAAATATCAAGTCTTAGCTTGAAAATCCTGTAACTTAACCTAACAATTACTATTATTATTATTTATTTTTTTATACCACGACGGTGGCAAACAAGCATACGGCCCGCCTGATGGTAAGCAGCTACCGTAACCTATGGACGCCTGCAACTCCAAAGGAGTCACATGCGCGTTGCCGACCCTTTACAAAAAGGAGGATTCACTGTGTTGACGGCTAAAGGAACGAGAAGACAACACAACAATTAATGCGGTAAACGCTGCGACAAGTTGTTTGGGAAATGAAATTAGGCGAAAGGATTTTCGGTGAAATGGCAGTACACCATCACGTCTATAACTTTACAACTAACAACCAATCAAAAATGAGTCCAATTGTACACCAAACCAGGAAATCATGCTTTCTTTTCTTTCTTACTACTTGTAATGTTTATAAGACACAGAAATCCTACTTTGGGACCTACAATCTACATTCAGAGAAATCGTTTAAAGGTTGAACACGCCAAAACTTGGGCACGTAAAATTTGTTTTTAAACCAGTTTGTAAATAAATAACTACATTATGAATACCACATTTAATGAGAAATTTAATGAATTCTAAAATCACATTTTTAATTTTAATTAATGTTTACACAGTAAGCCATAGATCGAACTTTTCTACGCACACGGCTCATAAGACTTTGCACGCTTTCTTTAGAAATGATTTTTGTCGCCCAGGTCCATATTTTTTGTAGATCAGAGACCGATTTTACTTCTCCGCCTTTCTTTTTTAGAATTCCTTTCATAATACTCCAGTACTCTTCAACAGGCCGCAGTTCTGGACTAATTGGCGGATTGTATATTTTGGGTACCACCATGATCCCGTTAGCGTTGTACCATTCCATAACTGATTTTGCGTATGTCAACTGGCTAGATCTGGCCAAAACAGCGGTAATGAGGCATGCTGTCTTATAAAAGGCAGAAAACTCTTCTGTAAACAATCTTTCCAATAAATATCGCCGTTTATTGTCCCGGTGGTGATAAAAGAGCGACTTCTTTTACCACAGCTACATATTGCCTACCAAAAAAGGTATTTTTTTGAAAATTGCCCTCGTTTTTTTAATTCAAAATCTTCACGAGTATCTGTCCGAGATTTGCTAGTACAAAACTCTTGACCAGGTATTTGTTTAAAATCCAATTTTGTATACGTATCGTCGTCCATCACCGCGCATTAAAATTTTGTAAGAAAATCTTCATAGAGTTGTCGCGACCGTATCTATGCGGATAAGTTCTGTTTTGAGTCTCGATCTGGTGCGGCCTGGGCTTTATAACTCCTCAGTCCTGCCCTCTGTTTCACTTTTTGTACATCGGACTGAGACATTTTCACTTTTTTAGCATCATCACGAGATGAAATCGTATGATTTGAGGCAAAAATCTTTAAAATACTCTTTCCTTTTTCTTATTCTTGACTCCCTGCAACCCACCACTTCCTGGCTTTCTATCTATTGTCAAGCGTATACGGAAAGTTTTTAATACGTGACCAACCGGAGATTGTGGATATTTCAGCCTTTTCGCGATATCTCTGTAGCTTATCATGGGATTTTTTACGTGTTCGTGCAAAATGCGTTCACGTTTTTGATGTTGTACGCTCGACATTTTGCCAACGAATAAATAAAAGAAAATAAAACTATCATCATTTTATAGCCCAGTTCCTTGTGAGAAAATTGTTGTTTAAAAAGTTTAAATATCTCCATTTTTCGAATAACTATAGCTATTTTTACATGCCCAGGTTTTGGCGTGTTCAACCTTTAGTAACCAGTTGCTAAATGTATAAAAAATATCGTAACTATTTACTGCAGTGGTTACGAAAGAAGTGTTACTTCATGTAACTGACTATATTAGTGTTACTTTAATTTAAATGTTAATATAAGGCTTTTGATTATTACTGTAGTTTTATTTATAAATATATAAATAATATGGGACAATCTTCACCAAATCACCATAAAGACGAAGAGCTAGCCACGTCCGATATAACACAATAATGAGAGCGATGAAACCCCTCTCGTTATGGCCTGTTTCACAATCTCCAGTTAAAGCATATATCTGTCAGATAAATGTTTGCTGTCCTTTTCTTTTATATAACTGGAGAAAAGGATAGCTATAATTTTAACTGGCAGATAAGTTTATCAGGAGATTGTGAAACAGGGCCTAAGGGCCTGTTTCACAATCTCCAGATAAACTTTTACCACTAAAACCTCCTTTACCACTTAAACTCCAGGCCTTTAATTTACTACACTTATGGCATGTTTCACAATCTCCAGTTAAAGCATATATCTGTCAGATAAATGTTTGCTGTCCTTTTCTTTTATATAACTGGAGAAAAGGATAGCTATAATTTTAACTGGCAGATAAGTTTATCAGGAGATTGTGAAACAGGGCCTAAGGGCCTGTCAGATAAGTTTATCTGGAGATTGTGAAACTTATCTGCCAGTTAAAATTATAGCTATCCTTTTCTCCAGTTATATGAAAGAAAAGGACAGCAAACATTTATCTGACAGATATATGCTTTAACTGGAGATTGTGAAACATGCCATAAGTGTAGTAAATTAAAGGCCTGGAGTTTAAGTGGTAAAGGAGGTTTTAGTGGTAAAAGTTTATCTGGAGATTGTGAAACAGGCCCTTAGGCCCTGTTTCACAATCTCCTGATAAACTTATCTGCCAGTTAAAATTATAGCTATCCTTTTCTCCAGTCATATAAAAGAAAAGGACAGCAAACATTTATCTGACAGATATGCTTTAACTGGAGATTGTGAAACATGCCATAAGTGTAGTGAATTAAAGGCCGGTAACAGTTGACTGACGTTTATTCATTCAAACGCGTGCATCGTTAGCTGCCATTAACATTGGAATTGAGTATAAACCTTTTTACATTCTTAGCAGTTAGTTTGCTATACTATGCTTATTTCTAGATCCGGACATCTGGCAGCTGTAAAGTGGTGGAGGTCAAGTATCCCCATCAGAAAGTTTTGGCAGTGATATAATCTAATTATTTATATAATTTCTCATAACACTGCATCAAAACCAGAACTTTATGAGTTGTATTCTTAAGTGTTTTGCATTCTTTGACCTCCACCACTTTACAGCTGCCAGATGTACGTCCAAAACGATGTATAATCTAATTCATAGTTTATCGCCTATTGTTTTAGTTTCCGAAATAATACGCTATGTTTTTATTTTGATGTTCAAATATAGGCCCCGTCCTCTATAAATAAGACAACATCGGCAGTTTTCACTTAGTATGGTATACATTTTCCAACTGTAAATTTTTGCTAGTCTGTTACTCTGACCTCCACCCATTAAAAGCTGCCAGATGCCCGGATCTAGCAATAAGGATAGTATTGCAATCTTACTATGCCGGTTTCGTTGCTCTCATTATTGTGTCATATCTGACGTGGCCAGCTCTTAGTCCACTGTCCCAGAGTAAGCTCAATAAAGGCTATATGTAAAAGATAGATACACGGTGTAACATGAGGAAACCGAATAATTTAAAAAATGTCGTATAAACTTTTCTGGAATTCGCCTAATTTCAGAGTTACTACCATTTAAAAAAAAAAAAATTTTTATTTTGACTTAGTGCAAAACGCTTTTTTGATGGCGATTTCACCCTTTATGGTGTCTAGTCTAGACATTATTATTCACAGATATCAAAGTGCCAAGGAATACTTTACGTAAACTATTTTTTACAAAAAATAAAATTTGCAGCATAAACGACTGTCTTTTGATTGCGTTGGCTTTTAAATCACAAGCTCCAAGGGACAATAGGCCTGAGTATTTGATATAAATTTCAGCTTGATACCTCCACGGGTTCCTGAGAAACATGGTCTTGACAGACAGACAGACAACAAAGTGATCCTATAAGGGTTCCCTTTTTTTCCTTTCCAGGTACGGAACCCTAAAAATGGACTAACTTATTGTAATCGACAGTTTTACCAATAACATTCATGTTTTTATGTTCAAAAGCATTAAAAAAAAAATTTTTTTGGCGAAATTGACCTAAATTCGTAAAACATTTATTACTCCTTATGACCTCAGGAATTCGTGGTTAAAATCTCTCGCAATGCTCACGAGCACCGTGTATAGATAAATACATAGAAAACATTCATAACTTAGAAACAAATATCCATGATAAACACAATTAAATGTTTGTTCTTCAGTTGTACTGAGGGCAGTGCCATCTCTCTCGCTTTCAATGAACTCCTAAGAGTTCGGATTGGAGGTACGGACTCATAATATCCTAACTTAGATGATTGGCCAAATGCGCCTTAGCATTTACAAAGATTGCATGTACACGGGAAAATTCGACCGGTGCTGCTGTGACCCGGGTGGCCAAGTGGATGCCGCGAATGCAGACGCTGGTTCGATCCCAGCCCTGGGCACCGGAGGCCTAGGTCACTTTTTCCTTTGTATATGACATCTATATAAGTTCACAATTTTTAGGGTTCCGTACCTCGAAAGGAAAAAACGGAACCCATAGGATCACTTTGTTGTCTGTCTGTCAAGACCATTTTTGTCTCGCTATTGCAGCGCCTCGGGTATGTTCGTGGCGGCTCGCACTGCGTGTTTTCATACCACGATGCGATACGCGCCGCGTCTTTGGTCCAGCGGGTGCGAGACAGCTCCAACATCGTTCTAACGATGATCGCGGATAGACTGGACTGTCCATATATCATGCACTGCTGCGAAAGGCATGTAAAAACAGGGATAGGTTAGGATTATAGAATATAATTTGACATCTAAGCAAAATTTGACATTGTAATCATGTTTTATTTATTTATTTATTTTTTATTTATTTAATTTAATTTACTGTGTTAATGTTAGTATATTTTATAAGTAGTTAACTGTGTCGCGACTTAATTTTATATCTTGTTCACATACTGATTATGAGCCTTGAAGCTTGAAATAAATGAATTTTATTTTATTTTTATTATTATTTTTATTATTTTTCTCAGGAACGCGTGGAGGTATCAAGCTGAAATTTATATCAAATACTCAGGTCTACTGTCCCTTGGAGCTGTGAAACAATCAAACTTCTAAGCCAACGCAATCAAAAGTTACAGCCGTTTATGCCTGAAATTTCCGAAAATTTTCGAAACTCGCAAGGGAATCAAAACCTACAAGGTACTTCCCGTGAACTCAGCATATTGAAATTTGGTACGAAGTACCTAACGTCTTATAGCACAGATAAAGGAAAAATTGCGAAAACCGTAAATTTTTAGTTACATCATACAATAAAAATATTTTTAATAATTTTAAAGTTACTACCCCTATATACCTACAGGTTTGTACGGAACCCTCGGTGCGCGAGTCCGACTCGCACTTGGCCGGTTTTTTAATAAATGCTATGACCAGGATTCGAACCCGGGACCTGCTTCGTAGGCAGGGTCACTACCGAACAGGCTAGGAGGCCGTATTTAATTACTTATTATATTAACTGAACCCATGGCTTAATTGGTAAAGCGATCGAGCCCCGGTAAGGCGTATTGATGCGAGGTTCAAATCCTGCTGGGTTGATTATTTTTTCAATGTTTTCAGTGTTTGTATTTGATTGAATAACATACTATTGTATGAGTGGAATGCCCCACTTTAAAAAAAACATGTAAAATAATTATGAGTTGATAGCAGTGCCATCTATTATTTCCGTTGTGACACTTTTTTTTTTTAAACCACGACGGTGGCAAACAAGCATACGGCCCGCCTGATGGTAAGCAGCTACCGTAGCCTATGGACGCCTGCAACTCCAAAGGAGTCACATGCGCGTTGCCGACCCTTTACAAAAAGGAGGATTCACTGTGTTGACGACTAAAGGAACAAGAAGGTCCCTCTTCGTCAACACACTGGATCCTCTTTGAGCTCTTTGGCAACCTTACTCACCAGCAGGAACACAACACTATGAGTAGGGTCTAGTGCTATTTGGCTGTGGTTTTCTGTAAGGTGGAGGTACTTCCCCAGTCGGGCTCTGCTCCAGATTTGAGCGATGACATTCGCTGAACGTGCCCTACCACACTTAGCGAGATGCCATTCGCAGTGCCCATACCTCTCTTTTTGGCGTAGTTTAAGGACATACCCAGGTCCGGACGTAGTTTAAGGACATACCCCGGGTCCATTTGTAAAAGGGTCGGCGGGAAGGGTATCTAACTCTAGTAGCTAGCACCTAGATGTCGCTTACGGCTGCTATAAAGTCGATGTAAAAATAAATGCAAAAAGATGATTGAAGGCATTGAGAATTTCGTCAACTCAGTAACTGAACCCATAGCTTAATTGGTAAAGCGATCGAGCCCCGGTAAGGCGTATCGATGCGAGGTTCAAATCCTGCTGGGTTGATTATTTTTTCAATGTTTTCAGTGTTTGTATTTGATTGAATAACATGCTATTGTATGAGTGGAATGCCCCACTTTAAAAAAAACATGTAAAATAATTATGAGTTGATAGCAGCGCCATCTATCATTTCCGTTGTGACACTTGTAAAAGGGTCGGCGGGAAGGGTATCTAACTCTAGTAGTTAGCACCTAGATGTCGCTTACGGCTGCTATAAAGTCGATGTAAAAATAAATGCAAAAAGATGATTGAAGGCATTGAGAATTTCGTCAACTCAGTAACTGAACCCATAGCTTAATTGGTAAAGCGATCGAGCCCCGGTAAGGCGTATCGATGCGAGGTTCAAATCCTGCTGGGTTGATTATTTTTTCAATGTTTTCAGTGTTTGTATTTGATTGAATAACATACTTATTATAGACCAAATAATAGAAGATTGTATAAAAACTTTATTTCATAATATTCACATGACAAATTAGAAATTTATTTTATTATCTTCCATACATCATAAAGATACTTAAAATATAATTCAGTCTGATGAACAATGTCAATAACTTATCATATCATCACTAACTATAAAACTTCCATTAAGGTACTGAGGGACAATCTCGACTGCGGGAAACTTCAACTAGATCGAAATATCTTCCGTGATTAGGCGGATCCACACCTGACGCACCGCCTCGCGAGGCAGCTCGGCTAGTGTGGACGTGCCTCGGCTGAGGCAAACGCACGCGTGGCCGCAATGCCTCGGCCGAGGCACGTCCACTAGCCGAGCTGCCTCGCGCGGCAATTTCCTCGCAAGGCGGTGCGTCAGGTGTGGTGGACCGCCTATTGACTAGAGTGGCGATGACGGATAAGCGCTTTTTCTGCTATCCAGATATAAATTACACTGTAGTTAATGATGTAAAACACGGAAGATATTAACTGTAGTTGAAATTTCCCCGCAGTCTAGATTGACCCGCTGTATATACCTTACATTTATCACTATCACAACTCAGTATAATCAATTTATACTTAATCGGTATTTTTTTTTAAATGAAAGTCAGCTGCAGAGAAAAGGAGTTCCCCCTTTTTTCTCTGCAGCTGACCGTACAATGACAGTCCAGGAATAAAATGGTCTTTGCCGCGGTAGAACATGCTGCTTATAATCTGAACCAGGTTTCAAATAATTTATTTTAAAACACATTTCGACCGTTAATTATGCGCACTTGAGCGGATTTTAGCTATCATAGCATGGACTAAAATTTGGCGGAAAGCGGAAACTTGTCTATGTTGGTTGAATTTTTGTATGGAGCTCATAGGAAAATTCCATCAATTCATAATTATTATAAATAAAATAAAAATAAATAAATCAAATACAAACATTGAAAAAATAATCAACCCAGCAGGACTTGAACCTGCATCGGTACCCCTTGCCGGGGCTTGATCGCTTTACCAATTAACACTTTGACTACCGTGAACCCGCTTGGTAGGCACTCGTAATGTTTGCTCAGATACCAGGCACGCGGCGTGCGGCATTGCGTTGCACGTCATAGCCCGCCTGACGGGTTCTGTCGGTTTCTGGGGTATTGTTCAAAATTTTGGTTGGTTGCGAAAGTGTTAAGCTATGGGTCAAGTTACTAAGTTGGCGAAATTTTCAATGCGTTCAATCATCTTTTAACATTTATTTTGATCTACATCGGCTTTACAGCAGCCGTAAGCGACATCTAGGTGCTAACTACTAGAGTTAGATACCCTTCCCGATTCCCGACCTTCCGAAATGTCACAACGGAAATAAATGTCGCTTACAGCTGCTGTAAAGCCGATGTAGATCAAAACAAATACAAAAAGATGATTTCGTCAACTTAGTAACTTGACCCATAGCTTAATTGGTAAAGCGATCGAGCCCCGGCAAGGCGTATCGATGCACGTTCAAGTCCTGCTGGGTTGATTATTTTTTCAATGTTTGTATTTGATTTAATAACAATCCATCAATTCAGCTGGAAGATGGATTTTTTTCTGTTTTCCGACGGATTTTTGTCTATGATAGAAGTGTTTTTGCGCCTTATTGATTGGTATCCTTCACATAATAGTCTTACTGTATGTGTGTGTGTTTTTATTTACACATATTTATTTATTGTTCTCCAGCAGTCTAACCAAGTGTGTGTTTGTGTGTGTGTTAGTGTGTGTGGGCGGAGGAGGGGGCGTGGCGTCCACGTCTTCCAACTTCTTTCCCTTTTTAGACTTCTTCGGCTGAACCTTCATCTGAAAACCAAGCACTCATATATTTGAGGCAACTTTGTATTGCCCTTGGTTACTATGGTTACGTCCCTTGGACGACCAGACATCTATGATATGTCATGAAATGTCCGTCGGACAACGGGGACAGAGTAACAACTTTAAAAAGTTGATTCGCCCATTTATTGATTTGGTCAAAACTGATATGAATGCGAAAGGTTGTAAGTTTTGAATATTTGTTTTTGTATTTAAAGCCTCATTTTACATTTACATAAAGCCTGACCAGAAATATATGATCATTGTCAAGAGGGCGCTATTATGCTCATTTATGCGCTATTATGCTTTATATAGCAACAGTTTAGTATAGTCAGAAAGTGCATTATTCTCTATGGTATAGTGTCATCTTGATTTGTTTACCTGTCAGCTCTGATGTTAATTTGTAAATGTTTCGTAGAGAAATAGTTTCATTTCCCGAGCGTTTGACTTCCAGCAGTTTATTACATACATTATTTACAATGTTTTGCTCTTGACTATGAATAGTTTTGGGCATTTCTTGACTTATTATTTAATATTCAATTCAACACTTTACTATTATTCAAGTGAATCGTCACAATGACACTGACAACAGTGACAACCTGTCATTAAAATGATTTCCAGTGTAAGAAATTAGTTCCAATGAAATTCCGCAACATGGCGGATGATCATATATTTCTGGTCAGGCTTTAGATAGCTTATAAGTTGAAAAACATTAGACATGATTAATGATGATATTCAAACTGAAATGGAGATACCATTTTTACAAGCATTTATTGAATTCACAAGAGTTTGTAGTCTACTATAGTTAAGTGTAATAGAACTTGTTATCTCCATTAGTCATCGTCATTAGTCTGTTACGTAGGTATCTACAACTGTATATTACCTCTAATGTGTGTAAATGTAAAATATTATTACCAATGCCTAACATAAGAAAAACATAGCGGCCGCACGGCGAGTGCCTGCTTACTCTATTTGCAAATACCTACCTGTTATTGCAAATTGAGTAAACAGACACTCCCACAGCCACATAAGTACGTACCTAAATTAATAGTACAATGGTGGAGGGTAAAATAAGTTTTCTGCCAACAAACTGCTGTGCAGTTTGGCAGATAGGTGAAATTGATTAAATGTATCTCTTTTTGTAAAAATAAAGAAAAAAAAAAGTTTTTTTTGTTGTTTAGGTAGAATTTTTGAAGCCAGATTGGAACCAGTTCCTAATGTCTGATTAAGCTGAAATTTAGCACACCTGCACTGAATAAGTAATAGTAAAAGTACAGAAGATTCTCCTTCCTCAACTTGACATTTAGCTACAGAGATGAAAAAAGCGTTAGCTGTCATGCGCTCTTAAAAAAATAAAATAGGGTTTTCAACGTGCTTCATATATCCGTGCAGGTTTGAGACATGCCATAAACACTGGCTGAAATGATAATACGTGACATTTTCAATCAAAAGTACACATCATTGTCGGCTGACATTAAGACGTTAACTGCCATAAAAATAATTTAGAAATAAACTCTATTAACAACGGACAATGAATGATGTACCTATGACTTCAAAACGTCACGTATTCTCGAACCCACTCATAAGCTATGTGCCAAGTTGCCAACCCTTCCCTCTTAGCCCTCATATGCGGTAAGCGCATAGGGATTAATGGATACTATGGAGAGAGACATAGTGAAACCCCCCTGATTCCTGCATAAGTCGGTTGACAATAGAATATACAGGGTGGATTTTCTTATTGTGGGTCAGTGAGGGCAGCTACCAGATCCCGTGCTGCTACGCGAAAATGGTCTTAGAAAACCTTTCCTAGATTTAAAATTTGTGAACATTGGCATTTACAGATATTGGAAAAACATACAGGTTGCGAGAAAAAGGTTTTTTTTTATGCACATGATCCCATTTCTATCCAGGATCAAAAGCTTGTATTGAACCAAAAAAACAGAGACAGAGAGCTAGTATTAAAAAAATGTAAACGACATTTTATTCCTTAGAGAATTCAATCCGGAGTAGCCATGTCTGATTTTCTATACAAAAAAATTCTGTAAATTTTTGAGGGGGCTGGAACGTCAGATAAACGTCAGTCCATAAATGTGTATGCTCACTGGTCATATTTTTTCGGCAGAGGGGAACGCCTGTCAATGGCGACTCCGGTTGGTTGAAGTTTTTTTCTATTGAGAAAGAAATGTCAGTCACAGGCAACTGTCTGTGTAGTCAATACATGCCAGTGTCCGTTACCGGTGCCAGTCCTCACCTTATAATGCACCTCCCTGATGTGGCGGTACAGACTGGAGTACCAGCCGAAGGCGGCGCCACACTGCCCGCACTGGTACGGTGTTTCCCGAGTATGCATGGCCACTATGTGGTACTTCAATTTGGCTGCGTTCTGAATAAAGAATTTCCATCAGTTTAGTGTTAAGACTGCGTCGACCGTCCCGTAGCGCCCTCGTTGGGAGGGTTGTATTTCCTAATAAACAATCAATTTCTGTATAATCCATCATGTTAAGTTGTAGTTCTACTAATTCCGCAACTTATGATCTATGTGATACAGTTTTATATTACTTACTTTTTGAAAAAAGTGGCCACCGTTCGCCGTTTAGGTAATGAAGCAAAAGATACGCAAAATGAAAATGTGACAAAGTTCAATACTTGCGTAATCATTAGGACTACAACTTCACACTGAGGGATTATACATTAATAGATTCGTTTATTAGGAAATACAATCCCCCCAATGAGGGCGCCACTGGACGGTCGACACAGTCTTAACGGAGCGCATTTTCGAGATCGAATGTAGTCGGCACGAGATATCGGTTTTAGAAATTACGTTTTTTTTTATTATTGATAAATCCCTTTAAAATGCTCTCCTCTCCTAAATAGGCTTTAAATGTATTCAGATTAATGTAACTTGCCTGGTAAGATTTGCCGCACACATGACACAGGTTGTCCTTTTTCTCCTTGTTGCGATGTACGTTTTGAAGGTGCACGTACAAAGATGTATGGCATTTGAAGGGCTGCAAACATCATACATAAATTAACTTTGTAGTATACAGAAGGTTTATTTGAATAATAAATAACATACAAACTAAAAACTGAAAATAATATAAATTAAAACTACCTACAAATAATAAATATCTCCTAAGTCGCTACCAATAGGTAGTGTGCCCAGAAGGCTGGCCGCATTGCCACGTTGAATGGCAATGCTTATTCGCTGAGCGAAATACTGGCCAGCCCTCTGGTCACCTGTTGCGTCTACCAGGCGCGACGCTAAGTCCTTGTAGACTCTGCACGCGCCTGGTCCCCATGGCCCCAGCGTTTCGACCCCAAACGCCTCAAATATATAGCCACTGTCAAGAGCAGCATACTTGCGGCGTTTGAGGTCTTCGGCTGTGGATGCAGCAGTCCCGACATTATTACAGGTGCCTGGAAGATGGGACGGCGCTAGGGTGTCTACGCATGTAGCATCCCAGACTAGGGGCCGCCCCATCTTCCAAGGCACCAATGTCATCCCGTCGGGCCTCTTGCCGTCGTCTCTCGCCAGGCCAACAGGTTCTAAGATGGCCGGCATTTTGACGCTGACAAGGGCCCTACGGATGACATCATTGATGTTAGCATGGCGAGGAATGCGCCCGGCGCTTCTGCAACAGGACAGCCCATGATGGCCGAGGCTGTCTACCATGGTACCGCATTGGCAGCGATGTGGAGCGTTGGTTTCTGTCCCTATCCGCAAACTGGTCGCCAAACGAAAGGTTGAGTTATCAGAACGTCTGCTAACGATACCACAATGTTTAAAAAAAACTATACGACGACGGTGGCAAACAAGCATACGGCCCACCTGATGGCAAGCAGCTACCGTAGCCTAGAGGATTCACATGCGCGTTGCCTACCCTTTAAGAACCTATACACTCCTTTTTTGAAGAACCTAACACTGAAGCTCGCTGGGAAAACTTCGGCAGGGAGTTCATTCCACAGCCGCAGCGTTCATGGGAGGAAATTCCTCGTAAAAACCGTACTGTGCGCGACCCTTTGGGCTCCAGGGGGTTCATCCTCATGAACACCCTGCCGGCGGTGAGCGGAGCGGTGATAAAAAGCTGCCGTGGGCATCATATCAAACAGTTCTAAAAAGTAGTTAGTTGTGTAATTAAATTGTATAAATAAATAATAATAAAATGTTCATCATCATCATAATTTTAAGAGCCTGGCTCTTGTCGGTGTAGTAATCGCCATTCCTTTATGTTCTCCGCTAATTCTTTTAGCTCTTGATACGTCATGACGTTCGCTTTTTCTTTGGCCTGATCTAGAAACGTTTCGTTTATTCGTTTATTCGTTTCGGTATTCTCCCTTCAATAATAGTTTTCATGTAATCGTCATGACGCATTTCCTCTGCTATTTTCAATCGTTTTAAGCAGGTATCTGTTCTCTCCTACTAAATTCAGTACTTCTTCGTTCGTTCTTCTCTCTCCAGCTTATTCCGTCTATTCTTCTCCATATCCACATTTCAAATGCGCCTAATCTTTCCCTTTCACGCTGGGTTAACACTTATGCAACCGTTCAAAATTTTGGACGATACCCCAGAAACCGACAGAATTCGCCAGGCGGGTTACGACATGCAACGCAATGCCGCACGCCGCGTGCCCGGCATCTGAGCAAACATTACAAGTGCCTACCAGGCGGGTTCTCGGTAGTCAAAGTGTTAATGTCCATGTCTCAATAAAATGTTACCTTATTGCAAAGCTGGCATCGGAACTTGATTTTCTTCAGATGCTCCCAGTCCACGTGGTCTCTCAATCGAGTTTTATTCACGAATTTCTTACCGCAGTCGTTGCAAATGAAACTGAAAAGATATATTCATATATACAGGGTGATCAATCCAAATGGGACAGTATGGAGAAGTCAAAAACTATGAGAGATAGCGATGTCTGTTCTTAGGAACTATGGTTTCGATTTTAGATTTAATTACAATTATTAAAGCCTCTTTGTTTCCATAATGAATGACCTACAAAACATTAAGTCTTGGAAGAATAATAAGTAAGGAAGCGTAATCAACGCTCAAAATCTGCTCCACTTTCCTGGTGCCAAAGTGGGCGGAGTCATGTCAAACATTTTGAAATTGTCATGTCGTCAAAATAGTAGTTTTTTCGGGCCAAGAAATTTCGGTAATATATCGGTATTAAAATGCCGGCTTGTGCCGTGCATTGGTGCAGGAGCCACACAGGAGCCAAAGATGGTGATATTTCTTTTCATCGGTAAGTAAATCACGCATAGATATTCTCATACATTACGGACTTGGTCGATGTTATGCAATATAAGTTTTGGAAAAGTAAACATAACTCATTTGAGGAAAAGTATATTGAATGTTCATTTATTAGTATTACCTAGTAGTAATAAATCGACAAATCGGAAAGAAAACAGATAAACAAAGACCTATAGTTGTAACGCTGGCTACTCTAGGAAGAAAAATACAAATAATTAAATGCAAAAAAAAGTAGAGAGCCACTCTATGTACATTAAAGAAGATTATCCTCAAAATATCCTAGAAAAACGTAAACAGCTCATTCCACAGCTCAAAGAACACCAAAATAACGGGGAAAATGCTATTCTACGCTATGACAAAATCATTATATTAAAAGACAAGAGGGAAAATAAGAGTAACAATCGATACAGTAAGAGACAGCTCTCGGAGTCCCCAAAAATGCTCACACACATAAACTTGCAGAAGGAAAATAGTAACAATAAACAAATACACAAGAAGAATAAAAAAGGTGGTACCTTAAACGATTATTTTTTTAATAAGAGGAGAGAAGAACCTAGCTCATCCCAAACAGCACCACTTAGAACATAGCAACTACCCTCTCTCGGAGCCCCATTAGGGCAGGTCACCAAGGGGCTCCCAAACCATAAAACCCAAAAAGAAAAGATAAAGTGGCATGTGTCAACGCGTGCCGCAATCGTAAACGACCAAGTACAAAAAAAACTAGAAAAACAATCAATATCAAAAATAAATAAAATTTCTCTCCCAATCCGGCCGGTCCCCGTGGGAGCAGTAGACCACAACCCTCCAGATATAAATGGGCAAAAAAGTAAAGGATATACGCACAAAGGATACACGCACAAACAATGCTCAGCTCGTTGCAGTCAACGGAGTATTACTGAAACAAAATCTACAAAAATATTAATATGCACGCTTAACGTAAGGTCACTAGCTGGCATGGGCCGGCGAGAAGAATTAGAACACGCATTAGAACACATCAATTGGGATATTTTAGGAGTCTCCGAAGTCAAAAAAGGATGTACTGAAGTAATAGAGCACAAAAACTACATATTTATGTATACCGGCAAAAAAAATGGAAGGAACGGCGTTGGATTTATGGTAAAAAAAGAATGGAAGCCTTACATAGTTGATTTTAAACCAATATCAGACAGAGTGGCAAGACTAGACCTCCGTATAGACAATAAAACATTGAACTTAATTCAAACTTACGCGCCGACCGGTAAAGCTCATGCGATCGAATTAGAAGCTTTCTATAACGATGTCCGTTCAGCTTTAGAAAATACAGACTCTAGAACTTTAATTATAGGAGATTTTAATGCAAAAATTGGTTACCCTACGCTGGAAGATGCACAAGTTATGGGAAAATGGGGTTACGGAGAAAGAAACGGTAGAGGTGGAGAACTAATCAATTTTTGTATGGAAAATGAACTATATGTTTTAAACTCCCACTTCAAAAAAAATGCTAAACAAAAATGGACTTGGAAATCACCAAACGGAAAAATACTCAATGAAATAGATTTTATGATATCCAAAAGAAGTAGCGCAAAATGTATACAAAACCTAGAAATTGTAAACACCACCCACCCAACCGACCACCGACTAGTTCGAGCTACGTTTATATTAGAAAACGTCAGTAAGAAAAATAGGAAAACGTTTCAACATCAAAAACGACACAGTTTCAACGTCTTAGAAAAAGAGTCTCTGAAAAATATGTTCTCTGAGAGGATCACCCCATTTAACGACTCTAACATACAAGACAATTACAGCAATTTAATCAAAACAATTAAACAATGCGTTGCTAACCTACCTCAAAGTTTAGATAGTAAAAAAGCTGACTTTACCATTACCGAAGATGTACAAAAACTAATTTTAGAAAGAACGGCTTTGAAAGATAAAGGCACGGCTAGAAATGAAACTGAAAGAAAGCGACTAAAACAGCTTTATTCCAAGATCAGAAAAAAAATTAAGAAAAATAAATTAAAATATGAGATGAATATTATTGAGGAAGAATTAACCAAACGGGGATCGGCTAAGCAAGCATACAAACGTCTGAAACCAAGCAAAAATTGGATTTCATCTCTACTAGACAGTGAAGGGAACCAATGTTCAGATCGAAAAAGTATTATTAACATTACAACAAATTTCTACAAAAAACTTTACGACTGCGAGAACAGACATGTTACAATAACTAAAGAAATTACAACATCTAATGACGTACTGCCGTTTCTGCCGAGTGAAATACGTCACGCGATTGAAGGTTTAAAATCAATGAAAAGCCCTGGACGAGACGGCATAACCAACGATGTCATCAAAGCAATACAAGAGCCACTGACGCCAGTCCTGACAAAACTGTTTAACTTAATCCTCAATAAAGAAAAAATCCCCGAAGACTGGGAAACATCAGTAATATCACTACTATACAAGAAAGGTGACCCGTTAAATATAAATAATTACCGCCCTATAAGTTTATTGCAGACTCTATACAAACTGTTTACCAATATAATTCATAACAGAATAAAACAGCAGCTAGAATCTCAACAACCTGTCGATCAAGCTGGCTTTAGACGAAACTTCTCCACGGTGGACCACATTTTTACGTTGCAACAAGTGATTTCAAACTACAGAGAATACGGTAAAAAGCTCTACATAGCCTTCGTCGACTACTCGAAAGCATTCGACTCCATTTCGCATCAATCACTTTGGATAGCGCTAAGAGAGCAAGGAATACACTGTAAATACATAAATATGCTGCAAGAAATTTATAAGAAAAGTAAAGCGGTGGTCAAATTGGAAAGAGAGGGCAGTGAAATAGAGATCAAAAGAGGAGTTAAACAGGGCGACCCGATCTCACCAAACCTATTCACTGCTCTCCTGGAGCATATATTTAGAGAACTAGATTGGGAAAACTGTGGCATAAGCATCCATGGCGAGTTTCTGAACCACCTCCGCTTTGCGGATGATATCGTACTCATTACCGAAAGCCACGCAGAGCTCCAGCATATGCTAGAAAGCCTGGAACGAGGAAGTGAGAAGTGTGGGTTGAAAATGAACCCGGAAAAAACCCGTATTATGACAAATAGTGACCCGAAGCCTATCTTTCTCCAATCAAAATCAGTGGAATATGTAAACGAGTACATATACCTGGGCCAAACTATCTCGCTTACAAAGTCGCCCATAAATGAAGTCGAAAGGCGCATCAAAAAAGCGTGGGGTGCCTACTGGTCCTTGAAAACTATATTTAAATCTAACTTGGACATAAAACTTAAAAAGAAAGTGATGGATTCAGTTGTCACCCCTACACTAATTTACGGGTGTCAAACATGGCCGCTGACTAAAAATATAATAAAGAGGGTGCAAATCTTTCAAAGAGCGGCTGAACGAAGTATGCTTGGCCTTCGGCTACGAGACAAGGTAAAAAACGTCGAGATACGTAAAAAAACTAAAATCCTGGATGGAGCAGAACTTATATGTCGCTTAAAATGGAAGTGGATCGGACACACAGCAAGGACTAAAGACGGTCGCTGGAGTGAGAAAATGTTGCAATGGCACCCGCTTGGCAAGAAGAGGCCGACCCCTGGCCACCCGCGCCGCCGATGGCGGGACGACATCGACGCCATGGCGGGCCCCGCCTGGTCTCGACTCGCCATAGACAGAACCGCATGGCACAAAATGGAGGAGGCCTATGTCCGTAAATGGACAATCCAATAGGATAAAATAAATAAATAACTATACATTTAATCAATAAATACGCAACTGTATTATTATGAATTGTTTTATGGAAAAATAATAATAATAATAATAATAATCTAATAATATCTATATTATAGTTACAACTCTTGAAGCATGTTAAGAGCAATAGGTAATTGTTATTATACTATAGTTAAAAAAATAATGTCTAGGTACCATACGGTGTAGAGCATGGATTAATGTAAATAGTTTCTATTTAAATTGTAGAAAATATGATAAGATGGTAATTGATTCTAACTAACTTATTGGAATAAAGGCTATGATTATGATTATTTTAGTAGTAATAAATCGACAAAACAAAACCCTTCGAATTAGTACCTACTATACTTACTCTGGTAAAATCATACCATTCTGGCCGTGCCATTTCTAGTACAACTGACTAATAGGTATGACTCTTATTTTTCATTAATAATGAATGCTATAACTTCATAGCATAGTCCTTAATTATCAAATCTAGAGCAGAGCCCGACTGGGGAACTACCTCTACCTTACAGAAAACCACAGCCAATTAGCACTAGACCCTACTCATAGTGTTGTGTTCCTGCCGGTGAGTAAGGTTGCCAGAGAGCTCAGAGGATGCAGTGTGTTGACGACGGGGGATCCTCTTGTCACTTTAGCTGTCAACACAGTGAATCCTCTTTTATATGAAAACGTCGGCAACGCACATGAGACACCTCTGGAGTTATAGGCGTCCATAGGCTACGGTAGCTGCTTACCATCAGGTGAGCCGTATGCCTGTTGTAGTATAAAAAACATGGATGGATACAAAATATAAATTTATCTTTGTATTTCCCTAAGCCTGCGAAAATAAATAGTACACATAAACAAACTCATCCGTTATTTATTTAGTTCTAAAAAACGAGTAAGCAAAGAGAATATTAACTATTTATATTGAAGGTATGCTATTATTTTCTAGTCTGGTCATAAATAAAGTTAAAAAATAATCGTTTTTTTGCCATAATCAACCTTAATTGCTTAACATTATGTTGCTTGAGACCAAGAGGGTCTCCCTAATGTAACGGATTTATAAAATTGTAAAAAAGTTCCAAATCTTTACTATTTTATGTTAATTTATGTTTATTTTGTAGTATGTAAGTCCCTATCTATATTGTAATTAAGCACTTTTATTAAATAAATGAAAGTTGAATAGAAGGCTTTCATATTATTCCTTATTCCGAGAACGATTAAATTTACGTATATTACGTAAGTAATGAAAAATGCACAAAAAAATTAATTGTTAATTGATTTCATTATTATTTATCTATTACGTGAACCCATCCACGTCAAACTTAGGCGTATTTATTATACGTTAACTTGACATTTCAGTTATTTCATTTGAGTATCTCCTGTCCAATTAAAGTTCATTGTCAAATTGATTTTGACCACTCACAACACGGCAACTTTTCTTATTGGTGAAATCGCATGAAACCTTTGCGGAAATAAGGTTAACACAAAAAAATATGTTTAAGGAATGAGTACTTAATTGGTTAATAAGACATAAGACATTTTAGTTTTGTAAACGTGAAAATGGGTCGTGTTTTCACATGAACTTTGCTTGCCTTTACTCTTCTTGATATTATATGTCGATGCATTAAGTATTATTTTTTTGCATGCAAAAATATTTGGTTTTACAATAATTATTAAATTGAAATTATATAATTAATTTACATTTTCATTGCATATAAAGATTAAATTTAATAATTTATTTATTTTTCAAAATTCAATATGGAATTCTCATCGGGTAAAGGCCTAAAGAGATTAAAAAAAAAAAATCTTTACCCAGATTTAATAATGGCATTTTTTTTGTGTGTGATATGAGTATTTTTTACAGCAGCTCGAGCATTTGCTGTTGGAAAGGTGGAGGCTAAGTGAAGTCGGTTCTTTTTTGTTTAAATTTATTTGTTTAAAATGATATAGTATGTAGTGACGATTGTCAGTAGAGTGTTAGTGTTACCTGAACTCGCTCTCGGACACGTGGCGGCGCGACACGCGCAGGTGCTGGCGGTAGGTGGCCACCGACGCGAACCGCTTGTCGCACAGCGCGCAGTACAGCTCGCCGTCGTCGCGAGCCTAGACAACATAACGTCTACCTTTAATGGACTAAGAGCTGGCCACGTCATATATGACACAATAATGAGAGCAACAAAACCCGTCTGGTTAGATTACAATACAAATTTTTGAATTGGAACATAGTAATACCAAAATAGGTAATAACTGCCGAAGTTGTCTCAGGTATAAAGGACATGGCCTATATTTTAACATTAGAACAAAAAACCTTGCGTATTATTTTGGGAACTGAAACAGTAGGCGACAAACTATGAATTACATTATACGTCGTTTTGGATTACTTTACCCTATCAGAAAGTTTTGGCAATTATATTATCTAATTATTTATATAATTCCTCATAACACTGCATCAAAACCAGAACTCTAGGATTTATATTGTTAGTGGTTTGCATTTTTTGACCTCCACCACTTTACAGCTGCCAGATGTCCAGATCTAGAAATAAGCATAGTATAGTAAACTAACGAGAGGGGTTTTGTCGCTCTCATTATTGTGTCATATCTGACGTGGCTAGCTCTCCGTCTATAAGGTAAGCGTCGGCATGAGGCTGCCGCGACCCAGCGTCGCTGCCCGGCAGTCGCCGCACTGCTTGATAGGGATTTATAGTCTGGCAAACCATTGCTGTCAGTAGAAATGCGCGGCAAATTCAAAATACGTACATGTGGCAACCCTTTGTGATGAGACACCGTATTTCATGACGAACATTTCAATTCACATTGAATTCGTTTCTAGTACATTTCACTCTCTCATCTCAAGCGCGAGTGAGATAGAACTCCTGCAACGTTCCCAATTAAATTTAAATTATTTTTAAGGCAATGTCAATTGCCTCAACCAGATTATCAGTTGCAGTTGATGACAGATCAGCCGAAATATGTCCGTCTCCTTTTTACACAACGTAAATGTCACCTAATGAAAGGGGCGGAAATACCAACTAAAATTAAAAACATAAAATTTGATGATCATTGCTGCTTTTTAGGGTTCCGTAGCCAAATGGCAAAAAACGGAACCCTTATGGATTCATCATGTCTGTCTGTCTGTCTGTCCGTCCGTATGTCACAGGCATTTTACTCGGAAACTATACGACGTATCTGAATAAAATTTTAACGCGATTTTGTGTAGTCATTGTCAATCCATGTCTTAATCATCCTTGATGCCTATACAAAATCGCGTTCCTCGAACCTTCAGGCTATACATCTGTTTTCGGTACTGAGTGCCACAGCGCCATCTGTCGAGTCTGAAGTCGAGGTATTCTGTCAGCGTTAAGCGCCGAATGAAGTATTAGAAACAAGGATTTAGTGTCTGGTGTGACCGCTAGATGACGCTAGTGCTTTAACCTGAAAAAGAGAACGCGATTTTGTATGGATATTGTCCATCCATATCTATATCATCCTTGGCCCACAGTAAGCTCAATAAGGCTTGTGTTATGGGTACTAGACGACGATATATATAATAGATAAATATTGATAAATACTTAAATATATAGAAAACATCCATAACTCAGGAACAAATATCTGTGATAAACACACAAACAAATGCCCTGACCAGGATTCGAACCCGGGACCTCCTGCTTCGTAGGCAGGGTCACTACCGACTGGGCTAGGAGGCCGTTAAAATGCAATAATGGCGTACTGGCAGTACTTTCTGAATTTCTGGTCCTTTAGATTTAAATGCCGTTTTATCAGGATCTGATAACTGCCTTCGTCAGCTCTGAACGTATACAATGAACCGATTCTACTCCTCTTTGATGAAAGTAAAATCATCATTATTTCATCATCTTCGTCCTGAAGCAGTTGTTCCACAAGTTTTCGCTTTCGTATATTTAAATTGTCAGACATCGTTATTTTTAATAATACGCAACCGAATCGCACAACTGCTATTTAGCACTGACTCCTGTGTCCCGGTCGCGCCTATCCGAATGCTTATAAACGGAGAGCTAGCCACGTCAGATATGACACAATAATGAGAGCGACGAAACCCCTCTCATTAGTTTGCTATACTATGCTTATTTCTAGATCCGGACATCTGGCAGCTGTAAAGTGGTGGAGGTCAAAGAATGCAAACCATTTTAAGAATACAAATCCTAGAGTTCTGGTTGTGATGCAGTATTATGAAAAATTATATAAATAATTAGATCATATCATTGCCAAAAGTTTCTGATGGGGGAAAGTAGTCCAAAACGACGTATAATATATTTCATAGTTTGTCGCCTACTGCTTCTGTTTCCGAAATATTACGCATTGTTTTTTGTTCTAATGTCAAAATATAGCCCCGTTCTCTATAAATAAGATAACTTCGGCAGTTTTTACCTATTTTGGTGTTACTTTTTTCCAATTCAAAAACTTAGCTAGTCTGTCACTCTGACGTCCACCCATTTAAAGCTGCCAGATGCCCGGATCTAGCAATAAGGATAGTATTGCAATCTTACTAGATGGGTTTCATTGCTCTCATTATTGTGTCATATCTGACGTGGCCAGCTCTTAGACCATTACGGCGGCGCTGCCCAGCACTCTTAGTCGGCAGCGTCTTGCCGAATGATATCTTAAGGCTCCTTATTCCCTAAAAGGTCGAAAAACTCTATTAATGAGAAAAGCCGCATAAATAGTAGTTTATGTAACTGTTACGTAATAAGGGTCCTTAAAACATGAGTGTGGTTTTATGAAATGAGCCGCAGGCGAATTTCATAATAAGATCACACGAGTGTTTTAAGGCCTAATTACGTACAGTTGCATACACTGCTTTATCTACACTCATATTATTTATCCAAAATGCCGTACTCCGAAACCATAGAATGGCCGCCATTGCACCGCCATGGCCAACTCTCGTGTGCCGGCGGTCGCGCGGGCGCGTGTCGGGCTGTCGGCGGATGCGCGGGAGGGTGCAGGTGTACATTATGTTATCAAAACTCATAGCACATCAATAATTGAGCATGAAAAGTTAAAATTACGTTACTGCTACGGATAAAAAGCTTATCATAGTAAAATCGGTCGTGGTAATGCTAGCCATTGCCTACCGTTTTCGAACACGTTTTAGAGAACTTACAATATGAGTGTAGATAAATGCTATTTATAAGATAGTTTGAAGTATTAGTAATACAAAAAAATAATTTTGAACCATGTTTATTATTATTAAGTACCCAAAAATACGATTCTTACAAAAAGTGTCCTGTGAAGTGTGATTTAAGTGTCATTTTTAAAAATCCATAGTAATTTGAAATTTACTGCTATAGTAATGTTTTTTTTTATCGTGATTGAAATATAGTTTAACTTTGCTTTGGTATTATTTTTAGGGCAAAATATTCATAGGGTTTTCGTGGAAAAAATGAAATGTAACCGTGTTTACATCAAAAAACTGGCATATAATCAGAAGGTGTTTTGTCGATTATCCAAGATGAATCTTCGATTTTTATTTCCATGGCCGTCTCATACATGATATACTCAATTGAATTTAATTCAAATTGAAGAAGAATTTTTACCCTTTTTTGCGTAATCTGAAAATGAACGGTACACCTAATGGAAAATCCGGAAAGGCCTTCCAAGACAACCAATTTTTTTCATATTTCACTCGTTAAAATGTAATATTTGCTCCGATGGCCGTCTAGATAAAGAAATGAACTATTATGTGCATCAATAGTTGATTTAAAAAAACTTAGTATTTTCGCCATAGCCTTCGAAGAAAATGAAGCATTTCGTGAAATTCGCGCGTTTTGGGAATAAGGCCTCTTGAGGTAGCCATACACAAAGCGATTTACTTGCACAAGCTTAGACTTGCACAATTATACTGTAACGTGTATTGGAAGACACTTGCGCAAATTTCTGACTTGTACAGTCAGCATCAAAAATATGTAAACATTTCGGCACTTATATCTGTGGAATAAGACTCAAATTCGTATACATATTATTGATGCTGACTGTACAAGTTTTAAAAAAGTTCCAATTTTAGATTCCCAACTTGCGCAAACAATACTGTAATGTGTGTGGCAGCGTACAAGTCTCAGTAGCGTACTAGCCACCTACACGTACGTACGTTCTGCGATCGATTTCCTGCCAAAATGAGTGAGAGGCATGGAACTCGCGAAATTTTGGAAGAATTTATAAATATTTATAGAAATGAGACATGTCTTTGGCTAATAAAAAGTAAAGACGCTCACTTGGATAGAAATGATATTTGTACAAGCGTACTTGAGCAGTCTGTGGTCACGTCGGAATAACTTGTATTTGTGCAAGTCTAAACTTGCGCAAGTAAATCGCTTCGTATTTAATATTTTGAGCAGCGGTGTGGAGGGCATGCGATAAAAACGGTACGGATACGATGCGTCACTGCGATTCCGCAACGTCGCCGTATTTTAAGCAGCGGTGTGGTCGCACCTTAATAGAGGGTTCCGTAACTTCAACGGAATTAAGAAAAAATAATTATCAAAAGGCCGTATCTGCCTATGGAAGAGGTTTTTTGGAGATAACTCGAAAACGCTTTAACACATAATATTCAAAACGATTTTCATTTAAAGAATATGCAAGGATGTAAAGCTTGTCCCAGTAAAAAATGTCGTTAGTTTACGCAACGTTTGTATATCAGGTTTCAATCAAAATGGTTGCAACTGGCTGGTTATACGTTAAATGCATCTCGTTTCTTTATTTAATGTTAGAAAAAAATCTGTCACAGTCACATTTTCAAAGATATCGTCTCCATAAGAAAAACTTCATGAGAAAGTATTGTACAAATATGTCCAATATCAAGGGATTTCCACGAAAAAAGTGGCGATGGAGCTAAACACGTCTGTTAAAACTGACCAAAGAGTCCTAAAACCATTCAGAGAGACTGGCGGTATTCGACGGCGTCCTGGAAGTGGTCGGAAGACCGGGTTTGTTAAGAAAAATATTGAGAAGAGTACCATAGCTGCTTTGCTGAAAAAATCTACATTATCTGTAAGATATTTAGCTAAAAAGGATAAACGTCTTAATCAACTGTGCACCGAGTAAAGAAAAATAATTCTATAAAGACGTTCAAACAAACTTAATGGACTAAGAGCTGGCCACGGCAGGAATGACACAATAATGAGAGCAACGAAATTGATATAGTTAGACTGCTATACTATTGTTATTACCTAATCTGGCAATCTGGCAGCTTTAAGCCGGGGGGTTCAAGAGTAGCAGACCAGTAAAGTTGTTTATAAATCTAGGGAACGACGCAACACTGAGAGTTCTTGCTTTAGTACGATATTGTGGCATTTGATGTATGTAATTGGAATATAACGTGGAAGCTCTCGCAGTGGGGGGGAAAAGAGGCAGGTTGAAGTTAAATGCATTTATACCGGACGCCTGCAGTTTATTTTATTCTGATCTGTGAAAACTGTTTGTAATTAATCGGGCGCTCGAATAAAACTTATTAGTTGACAGTTTTCGATGCCAAGACGATATTACCGATAGTTATTTCTAAATAGGAAATCGACTTTAACAGCCAGGATTCTCGGTTTAAATTGTTATGAAAAAATATGTGACATATTAGGTTTTGTTCTGATAATGAACTTAGCTTACAAAGCCACATCATAATACAGCTACTCGTTACTAGATTGCGCTAATATCTACTACACATAGACAGGGAATGACATTTGAACTCCAACTGCTGACCTAGCACGGGTGAGCAGTAGAAAATAAACCAGTATAAGTGTGCTGCATTGCTACGAATATCGCGGTCATGTTACACTGGTAGTTTGAGCAGTTGGCTCGCCAAGGTGCGCACAACTATTGGTGGGAATAAACGGCACACCGTATGTACATATTAGATTGAGCATACAAAACTACTACACTACGGGTACATATATTAGCGTTAAAAATTTAAGTACAGTCGCCATCAGATATATCGTAGCGGGCAAGGACAAATATCTGAACAACGCCCCTATTGTCAAGGCGTTAAAGTGTATGTTCAGATATTTTTGAGTACCTTGGCCACTCCGATATATTTGATGGCGACTGTACCTACTAATTAAAAATAATATATTGTTTTAAAGAGTAGAAAATTGAGTGCAGGTACTAGGAAAACAATTTTTAAAATGACTAATACTTTTTCTGAAAACGATCATCTAAAAATATTAGGGCTAATGCCCCGGTTTGTGCCACTTTAAGGAGAGTTTGTTTATTCAGACGTCTGTCATTTTGTATCAATAAGGAATGATGAAAGTATTTATTTAATGAGTCTTTGATAATATTGTGTAGTGACTAAACACAAGTAAGTACAGCCGTTTGAAACTTATACAGTGTTACTGTCTCACGAAAGTTTAAATTCAATAAAATACATAGGACTATATGTGTGCTGCTCTGCGGCGGCGCCACCATTATGAAAATCAATTAATTATATGGTGAAATAATGTAGGGTCAGGGAGGGAACAGTCGCTCGGTGGGAACAGTGACTCGAATGTGCTGTGCGAGAAACAGAAAGAGCTTTATGTCTGTCCTCTACATCAATCGGAACCGTTCCGTACCCGACCACGTACGAACTAGTTAGTGAGGCGCTCCGGCACCATGCGAATGTGTTATGGTGCGTTTTTGTGTTTAATGCTATCAAAATTACATTTCCAGATCAGTTTCACTCCTCTTTTTTCTTAACTCGTACGAGATTTTCAATTACTTATGTTATTATCGAAGAGTGTGTCTAATCTACTTAGTATTGGCTGATAATTCAAGGCCCTAGGTGTTTGTTTGTGTTTTTAATTTGAACTAAAATACAAATTGACGCCAAGGTCAACAGACGTTCGTTTTGGAAAAGTACACGGTGGCTCGCGAACCACTGTGCACCTTACAGAGTTGGACTAAAATTTACTTGAATATGAATAAGAATAAAAATTCTTGTAATTATTAAAAGTAATTCATGCACTCTTTTTTTTAAATAAAATGAAAGTGAATAAATCATGCGACATTTAGGTAGGTACCTATTTTAAATCAAGAATGAAATCAGGAACGATTATTCCGGGGGTTGTGCTTACCTATTCTAATTACCGTTTTATTCAACAAAAATGTTATCTCTTATATAATTTAGGTTCGATTCCTACGTACCTAGCAATTGTGTACTGTTAGAACTACTGTTTACAGGGCGTAGTATACAGTGACTCGAGCCACTGTGTACTGTTAGAACCACTGTGTACTAGCGGGTCCTAGTCACTGTGTACAGCAACCGGTACACAGCGGCTCGATTCCCAATTTCTAAAAAAGAATGGATATATCTTTTTTGGTGAAAGTAACAGCAAATATATTTGCTACATATGAAAGTGTAATAATGCACGGTGCTCTGTGCTTGCAACAATTGGTTCAGGGATTTATATTTTTCATGCAACAGCCTGTTGAAAAAATCCTAGCGACTGTTCCCTCCCTGACCCTACGTCGAACGTACACCATGTACGTATGATGTTTATAGCTGTACCTGTATCGGGGAACGAAATAATGGGCATTGATTGTGGCGCCGCTGGGGAGCATACTCTGCAGCGGCGCCACTTAGAACTCATAGATAGAAATTATATTTGCAATTTTTTTCTTGTGAGAATTGATGTACGAATGCTTATTAATGTGTACGTATTGAAAATAATCATTATTACTTACTGATTTTATATACTTTAATTAATTCAGCGTTCTGCCTGAAGAGTTGTTCTATTAAATTAAAACTATAGGTCAAAAAAACACAAACATTTAGCAATACAATTTAATTTGTGAAAAACAACATTTTTTTGTTGGATATGGATCCATTATAACATTAACTATTAATTATATATTAATTCATCATAATGTTGATGTCAAAATTTAACTTGAATCTCTTTATCAAAGTATAAACTAATTAATCATGCTTCCCAGCGTCTATATATCAAGAGATGAGAATTAATTTCGATATTGTGCTTAAATCGTATAGCCTTACGTGCCATATCGTCATAACACTCCCAATCAGAGTTACGACGATGGCAGTGAGTCTTATAATGACCCATACCACCGGAGTCAGTTGCAATAAACTCAACTACAGCGGCTAATTCAAATATTTTGTCTAAAAGCAACAATTCTTCTGGAATGTCATACAGACGTACATTGAAATCTAATTCAAAAAATATTAAGTGATTTGAAATACAATATTCTGTGCATACTTTGCCAGTACAATTACTATTATTACAATCAGAAACTTCCTTTTCCAACATCGACGACGCCGATTGATTTAACGACGCCACTCCGCTATCTGATAATATTAAAATATTCAAAGGGATAATCGAAATTTTTCTCGATACACTCATTTTACATTCAGAACACACTTTAGAGAGAGTTGCACTAAAAATATCATCGATCAAAATTTTTTCTAGAATATATGTTACGTTGCAATTGCAATCAATTAATTCAAGACTACCTTGTTTTTTAATTTGGAAATACTTTTTTAAGATTTCTGTCCTACTTACTAAAGAGTTTACAGAAATATCTTTATGTACTAAAACAGAAACCAGTCTGCAAAATGCCGAGTTCAAGAAATTTATAAACATTGAAATATTAACATAATCAGTACAAATAACTACCAAAGCGTTAAGTATGGCATCAAACGCGCAAGTATTCGTAATGACGACGTTTTTTACTCCAGACGTACAAATATTTCCATTAGGTATAATTATTATTTCCGTTTCTTTCATTTTGGGCTTTATTTTTTCCATTAATGATACGGTATTTCGCTTCTCTGTTTTGTTTCGCCAGTTTTCTTCTAAGTTAGGATTGTTTTTAAATATGGATTCTTTAGTGAAGTCACCTTTTATTGAATTATTGTTTTCATGGTTTGTTTTATTTTTCAAATCTCTATCATCTTTTTTGTAACAATTTCCTTGGAAATTGGTACAGTTTGCTGCTTTTAATTCTCCCGACAAGTACTCCGTATGTTTCATGATAAAATCATCTACGCGCATCAATTGACTTCTACTATGCAACAATAAACTTTTAATATTTTTGAAGTAGCTCTCTACATTGCTGCTACTAGCAACATCGGATATTTCTAAATAGTTTTGAATGTATGGAAGCATTACATTCGACCAAAGAGGTAATCTAAGCACAAGTTTGCGAAAACATTTTACAAAACTTGGCAAATAGTATATATTTTCAAAGTCCGTTGTCTCAGTTAAATCAGAGCAAACAGTTTCAGCATCAACAATTTCATCAAACCATACAACAAAGGCGTTCGAAAAGCTTTCATATTCCATTTCTTCGGTATTAATTATTTCTTCATGGTCTTCAATGTTAACGGATACTTCACATGTGCTTCCAAGATCCTTCAATATATGTCTAGCTTCGTCGCATTTACTTTTGCTACCGTCCTTTAAAAATCTATCAAATTTCTGAAGCGCCACGATGACTACATTTTGAATTATAGTTTTCGCTACTTCAAAACTTGTGCACGATTTAAGTCGTAATAAGCATTTAATATAGAAATTCTTACCACGAATATCGACAAACTTGAAACATTGCAGACCATACAAAGTTTTCAAGAAGTGTGATGTATCTAATCTTAAACGGCCTCCTAGCCTAGTTGGTAGTGACCCTGCCTATGAAGCAGGAGGTCCCGGGTTCGAATCCTGGTCAGGGCATTTATTTGTGTCTTTATCACGGATATTTGTTCCTGAGTTATGGATGTTTTCTATGTATTTAAGTATTTATCTATTATATATATCGTCGCCTAGTACCCACAACACAAGCCTTATTGAGCTTACCGTGGGACTAGGTTGATTTGTGTAAGATTGTCCCATAATATTTATTTATTTATTTATTTAAAAAGCAAGTAAGTTGACAACGCTCTTGTTGTTCCAGTACATTAAAGCAGTGTAATAAATATTTCCGAGTTGTTGAAAATCTGGTAAACGCGTTCACAACAGCTCCGATTATGGCGGCTGAGTCGTCGCAAATGACTTCATTCGGTATTTTCATCGCACCGATCCATTTTTTTAACCACTGAAATATATTATCCATAGTTTGGGTGGCCGAAATCATTTGAGTTACTGGCACCGAATTACCTTCAATTTTTAGCATCACTACGTACAAAAACAAGTGTTTACTTTCATAAACATTTGTAGGATCAGGAGGGCAAATTTTTTTAAAAATTGAACCAGTTGCGTCGATGCTTAAGACAGCATGTGCGTAAGAAGATATCTTTTTGTAAACTTGTAACTGAAGTTCGGTCCAGTAATGAACAAAAAATGGCTGCAAAGAAACGGTTCGGATGACATTTACCCATGGATCCGTAAAGGACATTATCCATAAGGCCAAAACAACTATTTTGTGGAAACGTTTCGCACTGTCGTATCGGTTTCTTACATTTTGCAAAGATTTTAAATTAGGAATAAAGGGTGGTTCACGGTTCTCGTCATTCTGTACACAGCTATTAATCATTTTGTTTCGCACGACAATTGGATATTGGTTTTGCGTTTGTGAAGCCATTTCTTCTATTGCATGAGAAGTCAATTTATTCTTAACTTTTGATCTATGAATAATATTTTCGTCGACATCTTGGAACGAACATGTTAATGTAACGTTGTTACTATTTCCGGTAGATGAAATATTAATTCTGCCATTGCATTCTTTACATTTACCTGTACATTTCATATGATAATCATCAGTCACTGAGCTAGTTTTAAAAGCCCAAATGCAACGATTAGTCGTGTTACACCAAATCCATTCACTGAAAATGTTTGTCCACTTTGATTTAGGCATTCTTTTCCTCCTTTTATGAATCACTCCATGCTTAGTTATATCATTCCTTGTGCCAGTTACTAGTATAGGTTTTACCTTATGCCAAGAATCGCAATCAACTTCAAATGACTCAACGTCAATATGATTATTGCTATCGTCACTAGAACTTAGATCGTATTCAATACTAACTGATTCAGCCGCGGTAGAATCGTTATTATCTTTTAGATTTTCATCACAAAAAAATTCAATAAAATGTCTCTTAGCTGATAGATACAATGCTTTCGGTGTCATACGAAATGATAGCTCCTTGCTAATGTCTTTAAAAACATTACTCTCACTTGACGGTAACTTCTTCACACTTTCAAATAAGTATTTATATTTCTGAAATACAGCTTTTTGTTCTTCTAGGCACACTGATACGCATTTAGCACGCTTCATTATAAGTTCAACATGTAACTTTTTATACAACGAAACAGATTTACCTACATGCCAGCATCAGTACAAACTAATTGAAATAAACTACATATTTCGTGACACTAAACCATCACATACTTATGTATATACATAGTTTATTGTTCAACCATTTTACCAAATTTCAAATAGCATCGTACACTTCGACAGTTTTCCCGCTACGACTACGACAAACTTTTAAAAAATCTGACATATCCATATTTTTATAAAACTATAGGGACCAAGGAAAAATCATAAACAGCCAAGCAAACGAAGCGTTTTACAAAATACGGCACGCTACGTTTTTTTTTTTTAATTTTCTTTTTAAAATATTTATGGTTAGAAAAAAAACTTAAAACTTTTTTTAAACCTATATTTACCATATTTGGCATGAAAAATATATTGTAGTGCTCAAAAGCCTATAATCATGTTTATTTTGATACGGAAGAAGTGCAAACACAGTAACAGAACGAACAACAACAAAAATAAACGCAGAGCGCCGGTAGCCGGCCTGACTTTCAATCCGAAGGTCTCGGGTTCAAACCCCGGCTCGTACCACTGAGTTTTTCGGAACTTACCAGTCGCTTTTCGGTGTAGGAAAACATCGTGAGGAAACCGGATCTAATCCCAACAAGGCCTAGTTTCCTCTCTGGGTTGGAAGATCAGATGGCAGTCGCATTCGTAAAAACTAGTGCCTAGTGTGCCTACGCCAATTCCTGGGATTAGGTTGCCAAGCGGACCCCAGGCTCAATAGAGCAAAAAGCTGGGACAAAACGCTAGGAGGAAGGAGCTGGGAGCACGGGAAGGATTTATATCTCCCTCTCGCTCACCCGCGCGCTCTGACATAGCAGCTCATACAGTCAGGCGGAACGCGAATTTAAGTATCGTAGGTATATGAAATCACTAAGTAATAATGATTATTTTCAATACGTACACAATAAACAGCATTCGTACATCAATTTCCATAAGAAAAAAATAGCGATTATAATTTCTATCTATGAGTTATAAGTGGCGCCGCTGCAGAGTATGCTCCCCAGCGGCGCCACAATCAATGCCCATTATTTCGTTCCCCGATACAGGTACAGCCATAAACATCATACGTACATGGTGTACGTTCAACGTACATTATTTTGCCATATAATTAATTGATTTTCATAATGGTGGCGCCGCCGCAGAGCAGCACACGACTATATTTATATGAACTTCCGCTGTTAAGATTCTGGTCTTTTTTTCTTTTGAGAAATATAAAAAAAAGCCCAAGAGTCACTTTTGGCCATTTTTTTCCATGGTATTATTATTATTATTTTTTTTATTTAGCCATAAATTGTATGTGTACATAATGATGTTAAGCAATACAGATAGTATCAATACAATTTTATCCAGTGGGTGTAGCTACATATTTATGTACTTATGAACTAACATTTTATAATATATACATACTTATTAACTAACAGTGACCAGTATTATAATATTCACTTAAGATGTAGGGGCATAAGTCAATAACATGTTTTTAAGTGCTGTCAGAAATTTTAAGTAATTGAGTGATTTAATTTCTACGGGTAACTTATTAAACACTTTAGCAGCCACATAGGTAGTGCTACGCTGACAACTGATACATGACAGATGACAAGGCCATCTGTGCTGCCATAATTTACTCTTATATCTACTCTATAAACCATAGACTTGTAAATTTGTCTATGCCTTAGTAATTTTGAAAATGGCCAAAATCAGCACAGTGGCCACAACCGGGGCATCTGCCCTAAAATATTTTCCGGAATTTAGTAAATACTAAAAAAATACTCATAAAAATAGTTACTAGGATGTTATACGTTTTTTTTGTAGCATCATGTTTACTGTACGTTTACGTATAAATTAGGTATGCAATTATGAACCCGATGGTACATTAGGTTTGGGATAAGTATCCCAAAAATAATGTACATTTTATATTGTTTGGTATTTGGTCATAAACTATGCAAAATAACTCTGCAATTATAACAAACATTACTACAGATAGGTGCATCTAAATATCCACCCAAGAATTTTAGTTATTTATTTAAACTTCATTGCACACTAAAAATAAGTACAAATGGCGGACTTAATGCCTCAAGGCATTCTCTACCAGTCAACCATAGGGCCAAACAGAAATTCGCTAAAGTGGGTGCTGTAAGAGAAAACTTGCTGATTTATCCTCTTATTTGTACCCACTTAAATATACTTCGATATATGCTACATAAACTTCACAAATACCAATATATATACATACTAATAAACATACGTATATATTATCTATACTAATATTATAAATGTGAAAGTGTGTCTGTCTGTCTGTTTGTTTGTCCGTCTTTCACGGTCTAACGGGGCGACGAATTGACGTGATTTTTTAAGTGGAGATAGTTGAAGGGATGGAGAGTGACATAGGCTACTTTTTGTCTCTTTCTAACCCCCCACTTCCCTAAAATGGGGGGTGGAAGTTTGTATGCAGCATTACGGAGGCCAAAGGGGAACCGTGTTACCCCGAATTTAATGCGAGCGAAGCCGCGGGCAAAAGCTAGTAATGCATATGCGCAAAGGGGAAAAAACTCATTCACTCTGGTCATGATCCAGCAGGTGCTTGTGAAGCAAGCGTTTGAAAACGAACTTGCTTGGGGCTTGTCTTATTGTCAGGGGAAGTGCATTCCAGAGACAAATAGTCTGGATTGTAAAAGAAGAAGAGAGATAACCGCTATGGAGAGGATGTACTAGAAGCTTAAGAGACTGGGAGGAGCGAAGTTCACACCCGGGACGGGGGTTGACAAAACTGAATTTGGACTTAAGGTAGTCTGGAACAGAGAGATCAAACAAAATAGAGAAGAGAGTATTTACAGAGAATTCTAAGAGTCCTGCGTTGACGTGCAGGCAGCCATTGTAGTTGGTAACGATAACCTGAGACGTGATCGAATTTACGCAAGCCAAAAATAAAGCGTCTGGCATTATTTAATATACGATCGAGTCTGTTTAGGGAAGCCTGTTAAATGTTGGTAGTGCACACATCAGCTTAGTCTATAATAGGAAAAATTAAAGCCTGCACAAGCAGCTTCTTGGTACTCACAGGCAGGAAGTTTTTAAACCTATGCAGAGTCCGCAGTTATCAAAAACACAAAAACTCTCTTTTCAGGGAAACCAACAGTGTTAATGTTACCATTCTTCGAGAGTATTTTAAGCGTATGAGAAGGAATCTTCCATAAGTACAAAAATAAGTGTCAGCGTGTTTTTAAAATCGAGATATGGCCAAAGTATGAATGTTCCCGCATACGAATGGCGCCAATCTTTCTTATAAAATGAGAAATGAATCGAGTTCATTGAGTACGCGTTAGGTTTTGTAGTTTCAAATATTGTCATAACCTACAATCCACTGGTGTGACAGGCGGCTCAATATTTAATAAATAAAACAGCATATAGATAACGACTGCAAGCCTTCATAAACGCTAAAGTGCGATATCTTAGTGAGGTAATCTATATTGCTCATTGGTAGTACCACCAAGTAAATTATTATTTATCTAGAACTTTCTATCATTCTGTCACTTCAAATACTCGCTACTCAAATGCTGCGCAAAGTCGATATTTATATCGATACAAGTTCATGATTAATAGGCAAGGATAAGCATCGACATATAATATTAAAACGAGTAAAGTTAAACAATGCTCATGTGAAAACTTAACCCATTTTTAGGTTTACAAAAATAAAATGTCTCATGTCTTGTTAACCAATAAAATACCCATTTTTGAAGCGTCATTTCTGTAAGACCTGTACCTCTGTTTGTACTATATACATACCCATGTTGTACAAATAAACTATTTGACTTTGACTTTGACATTTATTGTGTTAATCTTCATTCCGCAAAGGTTTCATGCCATTCCTCTTCAATCTTCCCTACAAAATCAGTGTTTGACAGAACTTTGACATATGAACGGTGGCACATGACGTCTACATACAATTTTTCCTGACGATTATCTAGGGTTGACAAGTACGCGATTAGTTTGATTGCTGGACCTGCCCTAATCTACCTGATACATCAGTAGTTTTAATACAAAAATTCATTAATGTAAGATTTATTAGTTAATTTGCCCAATCTAACCGTTATTTTCGAACGAAACTACTACAATAAACTACATAATAGTAGTTTATGTAACTGTTACGTAATAAGGGTCCTTAAAACATGAGTGTGGTTTTATGAAATGAGCCGCAGGCGAATTTCATAATAAGATCACACGAGTGTTTTAAGGCCTAATTACGTACAGTTGCATACACTGCTTTATCTACACTCATATTATTTATCCAAAATGCCGTATTCCTAAACCATAGATTGGCCGCCATTGCACCGCGTCGTGGCCAACTGGATTGTGTCGGCGTGGCCAACTCGATTGTGCCGGCGGTCGCGCGGGCGGGTGTCGCCGGCCGCGGGCGCGTGCAGGTGTACATTATGTTATCAAAACTCATAGCACATCAATAATTGAGCATGAAAAGTTAAAATTGCGGTACTGCCACAGATAAGAAACTTATCATAGTGAAATCGTTTGTTGTAATGCTGGTCATAGCCTACGGTTTTTGAACGCATTTTAGAGGACTTACAATATGAGTGTAGATAAATATTTTATCTTACCTGTGGTCATGCAGCAAATAAACAAAGGAGATTTTGACAACCCCGAAACGGTATCCGATACGTTCCAAGGCCGTAGCTGTCACTTCGTTCAGATGTACGCCCTTGTTTAAATCTTACTTAATGTTATTAAAATGAATGGGGAAGGCAACTATCACAATGACATTTCCATCATTACTTTTATATTGATATTGTAATAAATAAAGAGAATATAATAATAAAATAAGAACTTTTATTTTAATGCTGATGGCTATCAGAATCGGTATTCAACTTAGAGATTTCAACCCGGACGGGATGATACGTCAGATAAACATCAGTCCATACATGTGTATGACCACTGGTCATATGTTTTCGGCAGAAGGGAACGCCTGTCAATGGCGACTCCGGTTGGTTGAATTCTCTAAGTATTTAATGATCAAAATATTGCCAGGTATGGCTTAATATTTTTATCGACAAATTAGGCAGCCATATATCTGTAATTTCCTAATGGTTGTGCGCCCCTTGGCGAGCCAGTTTCTCTAACTGCCAGTGTAACATGACCGCGAGATTCGTAGCAATGCGGCACACTTATATTGGTTTATTATCTACTGCTCACCCGTGCTGGGTCAGCAGTTGAATGAATGAATGAATGAATGAATGAAAGGTTTATTCATGACAATTACAAAAAACATAATAAACAATAACATATACAATCCGAAACATTAATTGCCACGAAATGGTCGCAACTCAGCGTTAAATGCCGGCAGGGCCAGCGCTGGTCTTCCGTTGCAACCATTTGACGACACGGCGCATTGACGCCACGATCACATCCCCAAAGTAAGAATATCCTAATCAAAACAAGAGAAAAAAAAATAATAAAAAACAGGAAAAAAAATTATAAACATAAACACAAAAACAATTTAAAACTTCGAACGTTTCCTAATTCCGTCCTATGGAGGCCGCTTTAATGCGGTCTACAGATTGACTGAGATAATCGCGCGACAAAATGCCACGTGTGTAGAGCCCCCCTAGGTTGGATTTTGGAACAGCCGTGGCCATCGACAAGCGTCGATGACAAAGGAAGCGAAGCATTTATAGCCTGTGGTTTACTACTTTTTACTACTATGATATCGTCCATGTCATTCACCCCGACATAGACGCCGACGCAATATTACGTCATGCAGCAAAAAGTAGGTCACGGACACAAAGGACTACTTTAAATTACACTTATAACAAACAAAGGAAGACATATTACGAATTTACGACAGTGAAACCAATAAAACTAAACAGGATCTTTTTTAACTACAGTAAGTACCCAAGTATCTTGAATTTGCAACAAAGCGAGTTTATGTCTTAAAATTACCCTTAAAAAAATAACAGTGTCACAATATCATCTCTCCAGGTCCAAAGAGGGAGTATACTAGGAAGGAACTAAGGCCAGCAATAAAACACCACAGTGATATGCCAGTTGGAATTCAAATGTCATATTCTGTCTATGTGTAGTAGATATAAGCGCAATCTAGTAACGAGTAGCTGTATTATGATGTGGCTTTGTAAGCTAAGTTCATTATCAGAACAAAACCTAATATGTCACATATTTTTTCATAACAATTTAAACCGAGAATCCTGGCTGTTAAAGTCGATTTCCTATTTAGAAATAACTATCGGTAATATCGTCTTGGCATCGAACACTGTCAACTAATAAGTTTTATTCGAGCGCCTGATTAATTACAAACAGTTTTCACAGATCAGAATAAAATAAACTGCAGGCGTCCGGTATAAATGCATTTAACTTCAACCTGCTTCTTTTCCCCCCCACTGCGAGAGCTTCCACGTTATATTCCAATTGCATACATCAAATGCCACGATATCGTACTAAAGCAAGAACTCTCAGTATTGCGTCGTTCCCTAGATTTATAAACAACTTTACTGGTCTGCTACTCTTGAACCCCCCGGCTTAAAGCTGCCAGATTGCCAGATTAGGTAATAACAATAGTATAGCTGTCTAACTATATCAATTTCGTTGCTCTCATTATTGTGTCATTCCTGCCGTGGCCAGCTCTCCGTCTATAAGTGCCTAATAGAAATTCGAAACAAGAAACTGACGCTAAAACAAGATCAAGAAAACTGTATTCAAAATTAACGACAAAAAAGTACTGTACTGTGATGGACGACGAAACATATTGCAAGCTTGATTTTAAATCACTGCCGAGACATCATTTTTATTCGGGGACCGATAGAAAAACTGTCAATGACGAGTACAAGGTAATAAAAACCGGCCAAGAGCGTGTCGGGCCACGCTCAGTGTAGGGTTCCGTAGTTTTCCGTCCGTCACAGTAAGTGTCCCCACTTAAGAGTTAATAACACCGCCATGTAGGATATGATATGAGAGTTCCACGTACAGCGACATCTATCGGCAAATTAAGTAAACTATTGCGCGCGAGCTTAAAGTATGGAAGATGATTTTTATGGAATAATTCTTTATTGCGTGAACCGATTTTCACCGTTTTTACTTTATTTGAAAGCACGTCATTTCATTGTAATTTTGTAGAAATTACAGGTACAATAAACACCTGCTTATGCGGTTAAATTACAAACTTAGTTCAGAAATTATTTTGTAATTTTTTTTCAAAAACTATTCATCCTATCAAGTTCAAAATAATTTTCCTAGAAAGTTTTTATAAAGTTCTACTTTTGAGATTTTTTTCATATTTTTAAAACTTACGGTTCAAAAGTTAGAGGGGGGGGACGCATATTTTTTTACTTCTGGAGCGAATATTTCCGAAAATATTTACATTATCGAAAAATGATTTTAGGAAACCCCTATTCATTTTTAAATACCTATCCAACAATATATCACACGTTAGGCTTGAAATGAAAAAAAAAATCACTCCCCACTTTACGTATAGGGGAGGTACCCCAATAAAAAAAAAATTTCCACTTTTTATTTTACCACTTTGTCGGCGTGATTGATATACATATTAGTACCAAATTTCAGCTTTCTAGTGCTAACGGTCACTGAGATTATCCGCGGACGGACGGACGGACGGACGGACGGGCAGACAAAGCGAAACTATAAGGGTTCCTAGTTGACTACGGAACCCTAAAAACGGATAAATTTGCGAAGAAGGTTCTTGTATGGCAAGCGATCTGTTCTTGCGGCAAACGCAGCACCCCATACTTTGCTAAAGGAACTATGAAAGGCGATATATACCTTAAAGAGTGCATGGAAAAGCGATTATTGCCGTTTATTAAACGACACAAGAAGCCAGTTCTGTTTTGGCCTGATCTGGCCACGTGCCACTATTCTAAAAATGTGATAAAATGGTACAAAGCCAATAATGTCGAATTTGTGGAAAAATACCAAAATCCTCCTAGCTGCCCTGAATTACGACATATAGAAAATTATTGGGCTCGTTTGAAGCAGAAACTCTTAAAACATAAAACTAACGCCACATCAGTTGAAAACTTCAAGCGAAAATGGAATACAGCTTCAAAACTAATCACAGACACAGATGTACAAAACCTGATGGCAGGTATCAAAAGAAAATTAAGAAGTTTCTGGATGAATAAACAATAGAAAAGAAACATAACAAAAATATATTTTGTTTACTACATTTCTAATAAAATGTTGTCAAAAATTTGGTAACTTTTTATTGTTTATGTTTTTCCATACGAACTAATAAACGACATTTTTTTCTGGGACAAGCTTTATCATCTAAATTTTTTTCATGATTTTTGGATCTCCGATTCAAAAGCAATAGAAAAAAAGGGGGGGGGGGGACCCAATTTATTAGACTTTCGGGGAGATAATTTCTTAAAATATTGACTAAAAGTCGTCGGACTCGCGCACCGAGGGTTCCGTACAAACCTTTACAACTTAAAGGTATTATAGACCTGAGTATTTGATATGAATTTCAATTTAATACCTCTACGCGTTTCGAGGAAAAAGGTAGTAAGTTAAAAAATTTGTATGATTTTACTCAAAATGTCTACTTTTCGTAATTTTTCCTTTGTCTGTGATATATGAAGTTTCTTCGTGCTAAGTTTCAAGTTTCTGAGTTTACGGGAAGTACCCTTTAGGTTTTGAGTTTCTTGCGAGTACTCAGTTTCAAAATATGCGACTTAAATTGCTATTTCTTTTGATTGCGTTGATATAAAAGTTTGGTTTTGCTACATCTAAAAGGTCCTAATAGCCCTGAGTATTCAACATGAATTTCAATTTAATACCTCCACGCGTTTACGAGGAAAAAGGTAGTAAGTTTAAAATTCTAAAAAAAATATTTTTTGTATGATTTTACTAAAAATGTCTACTTTCTGTAATTTTTTCATTGTCTATGCTATATGACGTGGCTTCGTGCCAAATTTCATGTTTTTGAGTTCACGGGAAGTACCCCGTAGGTTTTGCGAGTGCCGAAAAACTCTAAAATTTGCAGCATAAACGACTGTATCTTTTGATTGCGTTGGCTTTTAAGTTTGATTTTTTCACAGCTATAAGGGACAATAGACCTGAGTATTTGATATAAATTTCAGCTTGATACCTCCACGCGTTCCTGAGAAAAATGGTCTTGACAGACAGACAGACAGACGGACAACAAAGTGATCCTATAAGAGTTCCGTTTTTTCCTTTCGAGGTACGGAACCCTAAAAATGTTCAAAAAAACCCATGTTATTTTTAAAGACCTATAGACTGATAAGCAACATGTTTATATTTAAGAAAAAAATGACAGTTACATCATACATGTATGAAGTGCCCCCTAAAAATATTTTTTTTTTTCAGTAACTTTATTACGAAACTAGGTAGCGGCATATAAAATACGAGTACACCTTATGTTAAAATTTTATTAAGCTACGTCTTATAGTTTTCGAGTAAAATGGCTGTGACATACGGACGGCCGGACGGTCAGACGGACATGACGAAATTAAGGTCACAAGGACAGGACGAAACTGACGAAACAATAAGGTTTCCGTTTTTGCTATTTTGGCTACGGAACCCTAAAAATATCATTTTTGAAAAAAAAGATAATTTTATAATATACACTACTGTACTGTACTGTTGAGTACTTGTAGAGATCGCTCTTTAGCGATAAGACCGCCAATGGTTTTGCCTCTGCTTTTCTGTTTGTGACTTGTGTATACTTTGTGTCTATAATTTGAGGTGTGCTATAATAGTAGTTTATGTAACTGTTACGTAATAAGGGTCCTTAAAATACGAGTGTGGTTTTTAATAAGATCACACGAGTGTTTTAAGCCCTAATTACGTACAGTTGCATACACTGCATTATCTACACTCATATTATATATCCTAAATGATGTGTTCTGAAACCATAGAATGACCGCCATTGCATCGCCATGACCAACTCGATTGTGCCGGCGGTCGGGGAGGCGCGTGCCGTTGGTCGGGAAGGAGGACAGGATTTACAATATGTTATCAAATTCGATGTTCCAAATTTGAAACTCATAATTTAACAATATATGAGCATGTAAAGTTAAAATTACGTTACTGCCACAGATAAAAAACTTATCATAGTAAAATGTGTTATCATAGTGGTAATGTTAGCCATTGCCCACCGTTTTTGAACACATTTTAGACTTACAATGTGAGTGTAGATAAAGAGTCTTTATGTTATGTTATGTTAATATCAAAACGACTGGACATTTAAACTATACTCATAATACCTTATGCGTTCTAAGATGGCGGCCGAGGTTGGACTTCCACTGGTACACCTTCCCGCAGCGAGGACACGGATATCTATTTTGTCCTTTATGTAGCACACTGGAACAACAAATTTGTACAATTTTTTTTTTTTATTTAAATTCCATTGCACATTAGCATAGCTCGGACATATCATAGCAAAAATAAATATTGTATAGAACAAGTTGCACACTTTTTGTCACTTTTTGGGTTGTGGTTATGAATGTAATATAGAAATATATCAGGCCTATGAATCATGCCCGCGCGAGCGAGTTATATACCTACGTTTTGCGCTTCCGCCGGCGAAACTAAAGTCAGTTGGCTACCAACGCGCTCACTGAACGCACGTCGTACCGCGCGCGACGCTATTCGCTAATATTGTGATGTGGATGGATGTAAAAATAGCAAAGCTAATAAAAACTTTTTCGCTCTGCGGACGGATGTGGAAAGGTAAGGAGTGGTTCTGAAATAAAGTAGCCGTGTACAATCTTGTGTATTTTTTAATTTAGTGCTAATTTTGAAGCAGTTTATTTATTATATTAATCCGTAGATACAATACTAATAAATAAAAATACAATCATAATAAAATATGTGAGCATATATAAGTTTTCGCGTTTTTAATTCAACATACTTTGTAACTTTTTGAACAACATAATTTGACAAACATTCAATCGACATCCGCTACAATGCCACAATTGTATTTCCATTTTCACAACCCGTTTTATGTTTTTCAGAATTCCATCTTACCAAGAAGCTACATTAATTAACTGTATTTTAGCTAGGATAGTCAGGAAGACTCTCTAATCTAACCTCAGACAAAGATTTTTCTATGGGTGACAATTTTCTATAAAAAAAGGCAAATACAATTAATTAAAAATTACTGTAACTACCTTAAAATGAAGCCAGATAAAAAAGTTTACTAGTGAAGAAAGACAATTTATTAAGGCATAAAATAGCTCATCAAATCAAACTCAGAGAGTTCTAAACCAGGAGAGGCCTTAGGTATCATTTCCCCTCTGTCAAAAGTATTGGCAGGAAAATCTAGTACATCTATAAAAACTATTTCAATAATCGATGTCACGCACCTTCGTCATCGCTGTCGATGGATAACAAGCTCCGTGAAAATGCCCTTATGCGCTGTTTTAGGATGTAAAAAATGTTATATTTCGTCTAGTTTACAAAAAGATGAAATACCATTTCAGATGTAAGTAAAGTTTTACTTTATTTATCATTACTTTCGTAATAAAAGATTTAACCTAAATCGAAAATCAAGCTTCGTTTACAGAATCGATTCAAAGACAATCGTTTTCTTTCTGACGGGCAATAACTATTTGACGTTTGACATTTCTCCATATTTAACGCGCTTAAGGATTGCTGTCTTCTATATTTTGTTTGAAAATACAATCAAAAATGATCCTTGGCTTTTTTGTTTGACATTTGCAAAGACTGCATCCAATAATGAACCATATGTTAACGAATGTACAGTCGACTATCTATTGCTCCATTTAGTGTTATGAAGTATGAATAGAATATGTCAAATATGTTTGGTGTTTTCAAGTCAAAGGTACATCTTTGTCGGTTGTCAATAAAGCGTTGCTGCCATAAAAATTCATTTAGAAATAAACTGTATTAACAACCGACAATGATGTACCTTTGACTAGAAAACATCACATGCGTGCTACCTCGCCCCCCTCAGATTTTGGCTGACTTTTTTGTTTGGAAAGATGAGGCGAAGCGTACTCCATTTATAGAGCTTTATGAATCAAACTATAAGAAAAAGCATGTTTTTAAGAAACACCTCAAAAAATCTGTCAGAAGACGCTGTTCAAAAAACTATGTGTATGATGGAATACAAAAGGCGAAAACTTCCAAACGCTGTTTTATTTAAATATGAATGTATATATGTTTTGTATGATTGTATCTACAGATTATTTAAATATAATCACTGCTTCTAAATCGGCACAAAATAAAAAGATAAATCAGAAAATGCCCGGCTACTTTTTTCCCGGACCACTCCTTAAGTAGGCATACAAACTTATGTTATAATAATAATAGACATGTCATTATTTTCAAAATACAAATCTCTCAAATTAAATAATAAATAAATAAATATTATGGGACAATCTTACACAAATCAACCTAGTCCCACAGTAAGCTCAATAAGGCTTGTGTTGTGGGTACTAGACGACAATATATGTAATAGATATATACATATAAATACTTAAATACATAGAAAACATCCATAACTCAGGAACAAATATCTGTGATAAACACACAAATAAATGCCCTGACCAGGATTCGAACCCGGGACCTCCTGCTTCATAGGCAGGGTCACTGCCGACTAGGCTAGGAGGCCGTTAAATTACTATGATGATATTGCTAAAAGGCGATTAGAATAAGATTGAGGATAGCTGTCAATCCATATTAATTTTGACAGTGTGTGGCAAATCTGTCAAGATTAATCATACTCTCATCGCGGCAAAAAAATATCAATCAAATTTACTCATGTAACTATAATTGTTATGCCCCATGCGAACCACTTAAACACTGAATCAATGCAAAATACCTATTTCCTTAACTATAAAACATTTCCAAGCATAGGCAACCCTAGCGATTGTGCGGGTGCGCGGGAGGTGCGGGGTGCCGCGCGTTGAAGGCCGCTCCATTGTATTATTGCGTAGGTACGTAAACCGTAGGTATTTGCTTTTTCTATGAGTGATTCATATCTGTTCGCTACTATTTAATAACTATTATATAATCTGTGAATATATTATTAAAATACTGTACATATACGAATTTAATACATCTTGTTTTATTTCGGTGTTATATTCGTTTTGCGACGTTTTTGCTATAAAATGTTCGAGCTGTGCACATTAGGTAAATATTAAATAAATAAATATTTGGGGACAACCTTACACAAATCAACCTAGTCCCAAACTAAGCAATGCTTGTAAAGATATAGTTACTTATATAGATAAATATTTACTTAGATAAAAAATATCATTAGTAAAACGTCTCATACTCACTTAAGATGGTACCTGTACGTCTTCCTTGAGCTGAACACCTTTCCACATTCAGCACACGTGGGTTTCTCTGCCAACACCTCTTTACTCCGTGTCCTGACTTTCCCGCTCTTACCCTCCTGCAAAAAGATACCTACAGTTTAACCTCCAGAGGCCCCGTGTCATAAATGTATCACATAGAGTTTGGACTCTGTACATACAGGGATTTAAAATTTGCCTGATAATGATAAATATATACATAGTGTGGTCAAAATATTTTTTTAAATTAAAGAACAAGTAGAATACAAAGATAAAAACATTATTGACACAATCTTTAGGGTTCCGTAGTCAATTAGGAACCCTTATAGTTTCGCCATGTCCGTCTGTCCGCGGTCTAGCTAAGTGACCGTTCGCACTAGAAAGCTGACATTTGGTATCAGTATGTGCATTAATCACGCCGACAAAGTGGTAGAATAAAAACTGAAAAAAATATTATTTATTGGGGTACCTCCCGTACTCGAAGTGGGGGGGAGCAATTTTTTTTCGCTCCAACCCTATCGTGTTGCGTATCATTGGATAGGGCTTTTAAAAAGAATACAGGTCTTCTAAAACACGTTTTGTATATAACTAATAGTTTCGTAAATAACAGCTCTGAAAGTTCAAAAATGGACGTCCCCCCATCTAACTTTTGAAACGTGTGTCCAAGAAATTTGAAAAAATTAATGGAAGTGAGGCCTAATAAGTACTTTCAATGAAAACTATATTGATTAAAAGCGGTTCAGCCATTTTTGAGTTATTACTCAAAAGCATAGTGAAAGGACGTAAGTGCCGGATAGTAAAATGACGTATACGCCGCCAAATATTCCTTAATAAACGACCTTTTGAACGGATGTATTGTAACAGGCCGGCAACTACGGAACCCTACACTGAGCATGGCCCAACATGCTCAGGGCTGGTTTTTTTTATATCACTCGTGTCCTATGTGAAGAATCTAATGACACTTCGCCACAATCCCACAAACGATGTAGGCTGTAGGGCGTGCCAAACAAATAGACATACATACATAATCTCGAAAAATATTAATCTTCTTCGGCAGTGGAGTAAAAATAATGATTTACCATATATTAAACATTCAAATATAGCGCCATTTATCGGGTTCAATTTGTCAATTTTAACTCTCTAGGAACTTACATACGAAATTTCGCACAAAATTTACCACAGATTATGGCTTGTCTGTGGTGTTAAATCCATAACATATCTAAAGACATGTTATTTGAAACGATTGCATTTATATTTGAATTTGTTCTAAATATAGAACAACAGGTTTTAACGTCTCGACTTACCTTCATATGTTCCTTTTTCACATGTACATCCATCTTCTTTCTCGTGTCAAAAGTAAGACCACACTGAGAACACATACACTTAGCTGCTATCACATTTTCTCCCGCATTATCAACACTGTCATCATTGTCACAGTTGTCTACATTTTCAACTTTATTGTCATAATTGTCAGCATTTCCAACCACGCTGTCAATGACAACATTGTCAAAATTGTCAACAATGTCAATTTTATCATCACAGTCTCTGTCACTAAATCCGTCTGACAATGGTTCTACTTTCTTTTTCTTCTTTTTATTTCCTTTTAATTTCTTCTTCCTTTTCTTACTTGGCTAAAAAAAGATTTTTAATTATTTTATCATCAACAGTATCAAAACCAACAATCGTATATTAAATATCATAGCTTCCTAAGGCCCAATGTCCTACATACAGTACTTATTAAGTTCGATGAAATATAAATCGTGTTTTTGGAACAGAGTTGAATTTCCTATGTTTCGTTAAATTTTGACACAAGTTCTTACATTTTCGATCCAAAAGTTAGGAATTTAGGCTTTAGGATAATCTGAAAGCCGCTTGAAATACTAGATTGGACATCTAATTTTATTGATTGTATTTAAAACCTGACCAAAAATATATGATTATTGTCATGAGGGCGCTATTATTCTCATTAATATGGCAACAGTTCAATATGGTCAAAAAGTATAATATTCTCTATGGTATGGTGATATCTTGATTTTTTTACCTGTCAGCTCTGATGTTAATTTGAAAATGTGTAGTAGAGAAATAGTTTAATTTCGCGACCGTTTTTTCCTGCACTTTATTATATACATTATTAACAATGTTTCGATCTTGACTATGAATATTTTTGACAATTTTTTGTAATTTATTATTTAATATTCAACACGTTACTATTATTCAAGTAAACCGTCGCAATGACACTGACAATAGTGACAACCTATAATTAAAATTATTGCCAGTGTAAGAAATTAGTTCCAATGAAATTCCGCAACATGGCGCATGATCATATATTTCTGGTCAGGCTTATAATTTATTTTTTACGTTACGGAGATCCAACAGCTATCAAAACAAAATAGCACTAATTAATAAGAGATGGAAAGCCAATTACAGGATCATACTTATAGCTACAGATTATTACATTCAAGTTTTACTTAGTTGTATTTATTCTAAATCTAAAATGAGGATCCAAAGTACCTTCTTTACATCCTCACTCTTATCTTGATTGTCATTTTTCTTGAAGTCCAACTCATTTACGAACGTTTCTGGTTCGCAGTGCTCTAACGTGTCGTCTAACTCCACCTAAAAGACAACATAAAATATACATCTAACCTTGCGTACATTAAACTCAGTACAGAGAATTACAATTCACTGGATGAGGTTACCGGGCGAACCAAGAGACAAAACAAATTACCTACTTTTTATACTGGCTATTTAAATTCCAGTTCTTACTGCGACGCGGACGTATAAACCACAGAGTAGTCTGTGATCATTAAGCTTTTACAAGAAGCACGGGGTCACCACACATAAGCTCAATTTTATTCGTAAATTTCTACGATTCGATCAGCACATCTCAATAGTATTCTACACCATTTTGTAGTATAACAATCCAGGTCAGCCCCTTTGGCACTGGTCCCACCGCGAGCGAGTAAGCTATGAGCTATCAGCTATTTTCTAGCCCAAGAAACGAACAAAAAATAATCGCTTCCGTGTAAATAAAAGAGAGAGATATATATTTATAGTTCATCGCTGGCTGTTCATACTGCCGGCGAGGACACTATCCCACCGCCCGGCGAGTAAGCGATAATTCCATAGAATTTTTACTAGCCTCCTGCCGATTGTCAACTGTTTCTAGTATTGTCGTTGTAGTAGTAATAGTCAATCGCCGAGCTCACCGATAGCTGACGGACTGTCTACTAGTTGACCGCAGCGATAAAAGCTATCGACTATGAAAACTAGCTCAGCGGTACTCGCTCGATGCCTGCTTGGCGATCAGAGCGATCATTCTACCTTACAACGTGGATTCGAGTGCACGTATTTACAATGAATTTAAAGCAATCATATGAACTATCTTTGTTGTCTAGTTCGGATGACGAGGATGACGTATTTTATAAAAGCATGCGTGTACTGGTAGTGGCAATTCTGAAGAGACGGAAGAAAAAAAGGGATATTTTAAAAATAACAAGAAAAATTTGGATGCAAGAAATTATTCAGAAAAGAATTCAGCTTACTCGCTCTTGGTGGGACCAGTGCCTTATGCTGGACCACCCCGGCTGAGCTAGGGGAGCGAGTAATCGCCCGTCGCAAGCGAACACTCGCTTATAGCCGAGCGTCAAAACTATACTAGCTTCTCGCCTCTCGCCCACTCGTTTGTATTTTATAGCTCTACTCCCTTATAGTTTGTAGCCGGCGGTGGGACCAGTGCCTTTAACTTGATTTTTATGGATATTTTAAATTCACATGAGTAATAATCAAAAACGTTAACTCAAATGAAATAAGCGGTCGCGCTTTCATACAAAATTAATACGGGAGCGCCGATGTGTGGTGACCTCGAGTTGTACTTATGATATATCTAGTGGTTATGGTTATCTGTGGTATAAATACACTCGAGTCTGAAGACGAACGCTTGACGCATTCAAAAACGTCACACTAATAGTGACTATAACCTTGAGTTCAATATTTAACCACAATAGCTTTTGTTGTAGTAGATCAAAAAGTACCGCGGGCGGCGCTTACGCTTTTATCGCTTTGATACAATATTGAATAGACGGATCCACACTGAACGAGCCGCCTCGAGATAATTGCCACGCAAAACAGAGGCAAACTCGCGCACGGCCGCAATGCCTCGGCCGAAGCACGTCTACAGTGGCCGAGATGCTTGGCGCGGCAATTTCCTAGCGAGGCGGCCCGTTCTGTATGGGCCCGTCTAATCTGTACAATGTACAGTCGCCTCAAATATATCGGAGCTGCCAGGGTACTCAAAAATATCTGAACATGCACTTTATCGCTTTGACAATAGAGGCGTTGTTCAGATAATTGTGACCACCTTGACCGCTCCGATATATCGGATGGCGACCGTACAACGTAAGCTGCCGCCAAATGATGCTCTCCAAAGTGTCACACATTGGTACCTTTATGTCGTCTATCATTTCCTCATCGATCGTGTCATTAGGTTCGGATTTGACATCAATTGGATAACTGATTGTGTTCACATGATGTATCGACAAACGGGACGGTTGGCACAGCGCGTATTTTGGAGTGCCCTGAAATACAGAAACAAACCTTATTTTAAATATTCTTTTAAATGCGCGCCTTAATTTCCCTGGGTTCTTCATAAAGGATAAATTTCTAAACAAATATTTTTTTACACAATAAATATTTGGGGACTCTCTTACACAACTTAGCTTAATCCCAGACAACACACTGGACTGTGATATCCATAATTTGTATGGATAAATAGGGGATCAATGTTACTCTGCGTCCGTAGGTAACACCTTAGATAACCCCACACGTGATCCCTGGGTGGTGCTAAAAGAGTAACAAACTTGGCAGCTGCACTGTCCCATCTGGACCTCGCAGCACTCACTGGATCTGCTTTGCCACTACTACTACCCCAGGGAAAAAATGCCTATCTATATCCAGTGACATGTAGCCATACGATAAAAAAAAATAGATAAATACATTATTTATTAATTAGCCTGTGTCCTACTGCTACTGCTAGGCAAAGGCATCCCGGTCTTTCTTTCATGTATCTCTGTCTATGGCAATATCAGCCCAATCCCTTCGAAAGACGTCGAGTTCGTCCCGCCATCTCCCCCTAGGTTTGCCGCGCCATTCAATGAATACATACTTAGGTAAGTATTAGCAGCTATAACTCAGATACAAGTCCACGATAAACCCACCAATGCTCTTACCAGAACCATTTTGCATCATAGGCAGGTCACTATAACTACCAACTAAGCTACCCATTGTTCATAATTTTAGCTAACGAACTAATTTTCCTTTATTTCGTGTTAAATCAAAATCTAAGGAAAGATACTAAAATTTTAACCAATACATTAAGACCAAGGAAACCAACCAGCCCAATTCATAACTTGATAAATGGTATATGTCCTTCAGGAATGACATTGGGCAGAAGGAGGATAGATCCTGCAACCAAATGGCAACCTTAGGAGCTGGCGATCTGAGCAATCGCCCAGGGTCTCACGTTTGCAAGGGCCTCGCAACAACCTGATACCTATTTTTACAAGGGCCGTAGAAAGCAGATTTTTACATAGATTATAAATTGTCTGGTACAAATAATACATGCTTTGCTTGATGTGTAAGTTTGTCCCCAAGTAAATATGGTGCCTATGATATATAATTTAAGCCGACAAAAATAAAGTAAAAATACTTGAGTTACAATTACGATACGATATTTACCCTTTGTTTGATGTGAAGTAAAAAAAGGAAAGTGCACTTAAAACACATTCCTCAACACGCATTCTTGCTCGTCTCTGGTGGAAACGAAGCCGTGGCTTTTAATCGTAACTTGCTAAATATGGAATATTCATAGAGGGAATATTGGACTAAGGTACGATGCGGCTGGCATAATCATGTTACTAAAAGTCTTTAAATAACAAATGAAAAAAATATACAGGGCGATCAATCCAAATGGGTCAGTATGGAGAAGTCAGAAAATATGAGAGATAGCGAAATGTGTTCTTAGGAACCATGGAGTTGATTTTAGATTTAATATTAATGACATTCAACCTTTTTTTAAACTCTCATACAGAACCGGGAATCAAAAGTGGTCAATTTATAACCTAACATTGTTTACAGAGACTTTGACCAGGTTTGATTCCCGGTACATAAGTATGATTAAAAAAAATTAAATGTCATTATTATTAAATCTAAAATCGAAGCCATGGTTCCTAAGAACAGATGTCGCTATCTCTCATAGTTTCTGACTTCTCCCTACTGTCGCATTTGGATTGATCATCCTGTATATAAGGAATATGTTCTTCAGGAATCACAATGGGCAGAACGTGGTCAGATGTCCAGCAATATCTAGACTACTGTTTACTTGCATCAATCATCAGCTGCTGGCAGCGGCGCGCCTGGCTACGGAACTGTGTGGCCTGGTGCAGTACCGCGCGGCACACCCAGCAAATGCGGACCCGCATGTCAGGCGGCTGTAGAAATAATAAAAACAAATTTACTGATCGTTCATACACATTACACATATAATGATGGCTCAGTGTTATCACTTTAAACAAAAAGAACCGACTTCACTTAGCCTCCACCTTTCCAAAAGCAAATGCTCAAGCTGCTGTAAAAAATTAGTTGAAGAGTTCCCTCCATTTCTCCAGGATCCCATCATCATATCCCGACCTGGTTACAATGGGACCAACTGTGAATGTATACTCTTTCAAACAAAAATAAATTTTCCAAACGGTGTCCAGCCGTCTTAACTAAGAATTGATAAGCTCATTCGAAATCATGAAGTCGGTTGTAAACAATGAACTTTTCTATGACGCACACGGAAAAATTGTAAGAACTCTATCCGTCTAAGCATCTTAAGTCATATCTTAATAACTAACGATAAAATCTTGTAGTGTAGGGACGCCCGGCCTGTCGATTGCTAGCCGCGTTCATTCAGCCCACAAAGATAAAACCTTTGTTTAAAACAGAAATTATCACACACTTACGTGGATTTCATTTAATATTTGTAAATACATATGATAGTATTCCGTATCTTCAAGATAATAAAGGTTCCGCCCAGAACATAGGCACGTTGAGCATAAATCTTCCATATTTTAACAACAAAATACTATCCTCGCTTATATTTACACAGTAATTAACACGAAATCGTAAATTTTATTGATTATTATTTTCAATAGTGCATCAAAACTGTACATGGAGTGTAGCGAGGCGAGAGCGAGCGTCTTTTTGACCTGACCTGACACTGACAGTTGACTGACATTTTAATTTTAATTTTGTTTTTTTTTTATTTCTGGGCTCTTTGGCTACTAGGGCCATCAGCATCAAAAGAAACATACCATTAAAGCCTGACCAGAAATTAAGAGGCCTGTTACACTTTACTTTTTTTAGTGTCCTAACTAGCATCCTAATAAGGACCCTAACTTTTTTCAATAGTAAATTTACTTGCTAAATGCGGTTAGACTTGACTAAATTTAGATACGAAATCAATTAGGAAGCTAACTAGGACAAGTGTAACAGGGCTTTTAGAGAATTCAACCCGGATGTTGTAGCCATGTCTGTCATTTTCTATACAAAAAAAGTTTACCGATTTTAGCGGGGGAGGAGAACGTCAAATGTATGGCTATTCGTACGTGACGTACAAATATAGTCTGGCAAACCATTTCTGTCAGTAGAAAAGCGCGGCAAAATCAAAATACGTACATGTGGCAACCCTTTGTGATGAGACACCGTATTTCGTGACGAACATTTCAATTTACATTTCTTTTACTTTGAATTTGTTTCTAGTGCATTTCACTCTCTCATCTTAAGCGCAAGTGAGATAGAACTCCCGCAACGTTCTACATTGAATTTAAATTCATTTTTAAGGCATATGTCAATTGCCTCACCCAGATTATCTGTTGCAGTTGATGACAGATCAGACGAAATATATCCGTCTCCTTATTACATACCGTAAATGTCACTTAATGAAAGGGGCGGACAACCAACTAAAATTAAAAACATAAAATTTGATGATCATTGCTGCTTTTTTCATTGATTCTTAGTATTGTCATACTTTTGTTCGCTGGACATTGCTACTGCGTTCGTTGGCTGGCCAGACTATAGCTACGTGAAATAAACGTCAGTGTCACATGTATGGACATGTGAATGACCACTGGTCATATGTTTTCGGCAGAGGGGAACGCCTGTCAATGGCGACTCCGGTTGGTTGATTTCTCTAAGGAAATATATGATCATGCGCCATGTTGCGGAATTTCATTGGAACTAATTTCTTACACTGGCAATAATTTTAATGACAGAATGATATACATGTATGAGTGAATGTGATAGGCTGTCACCCTTGTCAGTGTCATTGACGCGGTTCACTTGAATATTAATAAAGTGTTGAATATTAAATAATAAATGACAAAAAATTCTCAAAATTATCCATTGTGGCCATAGTTGGGGATAGCACGACAGCCACAAGAGGTTTATGTTACATAGCATCTGCCTGAAGTTCATTAGATTAGCTGTAGTAAGTTTATGTATCCCGATAAGGAATCTATTGTCTCTATAAGTTACACTCATATGCGTCAGCTCTATAGTTAGGGTCCAATTCATACCTGCTCCAATTTCTAGTAGCTGCGACGGTGTGCATCTCATCCAGACGCGCCTAGATGAGCCCACACCTCGCCACGTCATCCATCTGTTGGAAAAATATTTTAATGACTCTCATAGTCACTAAACATATTCTAGCTATACATACATGAATTCTTTATCTTATCTTGAACCAACCATGAATCAAGATCTCCTTTTATTCCTCTATTAGGATATTGTAATGTCACTGGAATTTACCTTCTTACGGACACTACACGGAAGGGCCTTTGATCACTGGAATATACCTTCTTACGGATCAGAACACTGAATACCCCTGGAGACCTCCATTCATTTAATCTACTTGGGAGTATACCACTTACAGTAGATCACTTTATAATAGTGGACCACGCCATAATACGTGCCACAGCCCTGGTGCCACAAACCAGGGCTATTTTGACTGTTCACGACCCGTCGATCGTGAGGTGCAGCGCTGCACCTAACAGTATACCACTCCCCCCCCCTATCCCCACGGATCCCTACGGATCATCATCTGCCTGAAGCAGGTTTAGTTTCCTCATCCCAGGGGCCGACCCACTGAGACTGGTGGTTTGGTCTCCGTACTCCCCCCGGGATGGCATCATTACAAACATAGCAGTTGATACATGATACACTCGATTATCATTATCATTTAATCACATTATCATTATAAAATCTATCCAGATGGAAAAGATATTCTCAGATTAAATTGGGAATTCGTTTAGTTGTTTATGTTCCCAAATCTGTATGTCATTATTCCTTTTAACACTAACAATTCTTATTATCGACTCAGTCAAATCTTTATCAGTAGTAATACACATTACTATCGGAAATACATTCAAATAGTATCAGGAATGTTTTGTATAATTGCTTTTCCTGATGGTATTATGTTATTGTTTGGAACCATTTGTTCTCTTTTATATACTTAGCTTTCGGCTGAAGGAGAGGCTGGCAGGCGGCGTGTTGGTTTCACTATTTATGAACTTAGCAATTTCACAATAAATAGATACTTACAGGAATTAAAATCACTAATGTCCTTCCAATAAAGAAACGTATTTACAACCAAAACCTCGTGTTTCTGTTCGAGTTGCAACAAGTCGGCTTATTTCTTACCACAGACAATTGAGTTTAAAGGGAGCGTTCCATAACGCTGCTACCGTCATAATATTTAAGGCTTCGCTAGATGATCTATCCGTATCAAGTCGGGATCGGATCGATCGTCGCGAAACTCCCGACTAAAAAGAAAGTGACGCTCTTCTGGATAAGTTCTTATCACTCCTTACCCCTCCGCAGAGCGGGTTCTACCCCTCCTCAGAGCGGGTCCAGCCTTACCATTCTGAGGCCGACCTCACAAAGACATTCATGATAGTCTCGCCTCCCCAGAATAGTAATATCTTGACTTTCTCTCTTTCAGTGCACACCAGAAGCTGCACCGAACTTCTATTTAATTGTTACGATTCTTGTTAACCAGAGTCAGGTTAAGATTCAATTATGGTTATCGAAGTATAATCGGTATGGTTTTAATGAGCATCGTTTACCGCTTGTTAAAGACTGTATTGACAATTATAAGGACAACTGCAACAAGCCGTCATTCTTGTTTTATTTGCTTTAAAAACATAAATTATTTATTATGTTGTAGATGATATGATGTTAAATCAATTACTAGAATTATTTTTTCGGATCACTTTTGATTTCATAAACTGAGAGGCCATACACAGGAGCAACGAAAAATACTCTTGGACAAATACATACGAGAAAACGGTATATGTCCATGAGAAAGATCGCTAAAATCGTGAGGGTGTGTGTTTCTGCGATTTAAGTTGCATTAAAAAGTTTGGGTAAGACTTCTCTTTTAATGACAAGTCGAAAAATCGTCGAAAAACTGGCTCGAATAATTGCAATATCGACTCAAAGATACATCGAAAAATCAAAAACTCACTCAGTGCTTCAATAAGATATGTGGAAAAAAGTAGAGAACTTCTGTAGGAATGGTTCAAAGGGCCAAGAATCGCAACGACTGGGTAGCCCTCGGAAGCAAGGGAAGCCAAACCAACTCCAAAATAGGCTGCAAAAGTTAAACACCGTCTTCGAAATTTATATGACACAGTTTTACTTAAAAATGAACAGTGCATAATTCTAAGTGACGAAAACCCCTTCAAACTGGATTTTTTGTTCTACCGGGCCTGTAGTACTCTACTTTTCGCAAAGGAGAATACCTGAATGAGAACAAAACGTCAATTTTTCCAAAAAATTTGGATCTAAGATAATGTGTGGTAGGTAATATGCGAATGCAGTATGAAATCTACGGCGTTCGTCACTACTTCCACGATGACTGCCAATCTTTACATAAAGAAGTGTGGACAAAATGAATTTTGTCACTAATTAGATGCCACAGGGGCTCTACTTTATTTTGGCCCGATTTGGCTAGTTGCCACTGTGCCCCCTGCATCAGAGAGTGGATGGAAACCCACGACGTGCGACATGCTGCTAAGAATATGAATCCGCCAAATTACCCTTAGGTACGTCCCATCGAGGACGTGATGGGCAATCATGAAGAGAAAACTTCGGCAAAGCTTCACGGAAGCGGATTCCACAAAAAAATAAAAAAAAACTTGGCTCAAGCGTCGATACTGGTCACAGTAAACGTTGTCCGAATCTGATGAGAAACGTCCGAAGCAAACGACGAAAAGTCTCCCCGAAAGCAAAGGTTACAGGTGTCTTAGTCAACACTAAAACGTTTAAAAGGGCCTTCCAACCAAATGCCCAAAACATACTTACGCAAAATAATAAACTTTTAAAAAGTTATTACACATTTCACTTGTCCTTATAATTGTCAATACACTCTTTAGAACTTCTTTTAATTTATCCTTTGTATGTCATCGTTCATATGACCAAGTAATTTATCAATTTGCAAATTTAATTCCATATAGAAAATAATCAAGCAACATTTAATCAATACTAGTTCCATATCAAATCCCTTCCAGACACTCAATTCCAAAAATTAATTTTAACGGAAGTTAGGAATTCTTTTTTAATTATTAACTTAGTTTGATTTCAAAGGTATAATGTGCCACAGTAAAGTTACTTCCAACTCTCAACGAAACGTATAACATCTAAATGTTAAATGCATTGTGATCCTTTTACTCTTATTTGACTTCAATTATTTTCGTTATTTTATTTCAGACCATGTTATCCACTTTCCTATGCCATTATTGTATAATATATTTTAGTGTCTCATTTCCGCTAACTAATCCATCCATAGCTTTATTTTCATTGATAGTATGGAACTTCTTACATTCGGATGGCAATCTATATAATCTGTCGACATCCTCTACTTGTTATTATTATGTGCTCGACAGCTCGAAAAAGTCGTTTATGGAAGCTTTAAATCATTTCACAATCCTTTATATTACCAATAGGATAGAATTCGACAGTTGTACAAAGTTGTACATAAACTAGACTGAAATGTTTTATGAAATCCAGTCACAAATAGTTCAATTAAATTTATTCCACTGGTATGTTAACAAATTGACTTATTTAACTGCGCTATCTCAGTAGAAATTATCCTTCTACCTTGAACATAGCTACTGTCGCGAACATCGCGAAGCAGTTCGTGCTTGCCGGTTTTTCGGATAGATGGCGGTAGCAGTCACGTTCGATCTCAATATCGCTTTTAGTATGGACGGATTTTTTGAGAGAGGTTGTAGGGTAGATACAGGGACGACGGGAGGAGAGAAGGTTGCGCGCGAACAAATCAATGGTGAGCGCTTTAATATTTATCTTTCTACTCGTATCAGTTCATGGACTTTCTTACTGTGTTATTATGATGATCATGTGTCTTGTGTTATTTACCAGCGTGTATCAGTGCTCAGAGAGATCTTTGATCCCAGTGAGTTGTCAATGGTTATGAACTCAGGGTAACCATAGTGTGAGGAACGGGGTCGCTGTAAGGGGAGGTGGAGGCGACTATTTAGCCCGAGATACCAGATGGATAATCACGGGAGGCTCATAGGCCGTAGGAGTAATCAAAGGAGATATCGTCAGCTTACACCATCAACGTCCAGGCCGTGTCTACGTATAGTATCTGCGTGTCCGTTAACATATTTACATCATTCGTATTCTCTAGTCAGTAAACTCATCGGCTCAGTATACCAGAAAAACATGGTGAAGCTGACGACAGCTACTGACTGTTGTAGTTACTTTGTTCGTTTATTCAACGTGAAACTATTAAAAGTACGTCAACAAATTCAAACTTTATTTTAACTTAGGTCATAGAGTACAATAATTTCTAAGTACGCGAATTACCACCAAGTTTAATTTTTCTATTTTTCCATTGAGTTATTATATCATACTTGTGTTTATTTATTATTTAGATCAACTACAATTCGACGTTAGTTTCCATATCCATACTGTAAATGTCCAATAGTTACGTTTATAACGATATCGTTCATGTGAATCTATAGACCATGTATCTGCTTATCACGATACTGTTATTCAACCACTCAATACATATGTAGGTATCTATCAGCGCATGATTCTATATAAAGATCAGAAAAGTCTTGAAATATGAACAGAACTCTTGTTTGATATTTAGCCATACTCGACTATATATTTACCACTACATAGGTCTTACTTAATTACTTGCATTATTAGTACATATTCTTGACCAACTATATTTACTTGATTTTGCTTGCATCCAAGATAGATACATCTATAATAAGTAGATCCGGTTGAAGCAGGCATTCCCTTTGCGTTCAATATGGTTGTATCTATCAATGACAAGCTATATTATGTTATACTGTTGTTATCTACGTTTCATGAAATTACATTTTAAGTTTAATGCCATGTGCATCGAAATTATTTCTTTTCGTGTGTGCAATACTGTTGAATGATCAATTCCAAATACTGAAAATTTTCTTTATGTAAACCAAAGTGAAATGTTCAAAGATAGTGTATTATTTATAGGTGTTCTATTTACTGATCCTCAAACAGTAATATTTTAATGTGAAAAGTATTTCACTTAGTCAAGTCACTACTCATTATCTCACTTGAGAACGATCCAAAGTGGAATAGATATTTTCTTTAATCTTTACATATACTTTGTTCTGTTCTCTTTGGACGGTCAGAGCGTTCATCCCATGGACCTCTGTCATCAATCATTAATTTAAACCACATCTTTTACAGCGTTACAAAATGATATGTAAGGTAAGTATTTTATACCATATCACCTGTATAGAATATATAGATTTTAGAATAATTTTAGTAGGTATTTAAAGATTGACTGTACATTCATACATGTAAACATAAGGTTCCAATTTTTCTTTAACTCTGTACTTTCCATTAATTTTCATAAGAAGTGTTATCAATACGTCTTCTCCCCCTTTCTCTCGCATTGTGAGAAATGTAGACAGGAAACAGTCTACTTTATTTTTATACTAAATGTTGCATGCGTAGTATAAACAAGATATATTACCAGCAATTTTCAGATCAATATATGATTTTATTTATCTGGTGACAGATTCTTGTCACGTCTATATTTCAGTTTCATAATCTGCAGAATATTTAACTCTTCAAGTGTAAATAGGTAAAGTAGGTATGATCAATTATTTCATACATGAACCTTTAGATCATGATGAATAATGCTCGATTTCAACTAGACCATATGTATAGATATTAAATAATCAGATTTATTAGTGTAACTAATAATTTTCATCTATGCTCAACCAGCATGTCACAACTAAAATGTGTGTTATCAATTACTTGCCTTTTCTGACCTATGTAGAAAGTAGATAGGTATTTATTACAATTCTAGTTACCATCAGGTAGGTACTACCAGGCAGGAATCAGGTAAGTACTAAGTACTTGATTACAAATTTCATTCTCTTTAGTACTTCATTCCAATATGACTTAGTAGATATTCTTGTGATTACCTAAGAAAATAATATGTAATAACGTATCCTTTGTAGTTAGTAAACCACTATCATGTATTTTCATTAGTAATATTCATTAATAACTTGTCTGCTATATTGAAGTAATTATTTATTACTTTTTACTTTAACCATATTGAAATGCAATTTCAAATTAATCAAGTATTTAATGATTTATTGGTTGAAGCGTAAATAAATAGACAAACATGTCCGTGAACTTGTGACATAGTCAGCATTATACAAATTTTCACAAATGACACATTTCGTATATAATCATTATTGGTAAGGTCAGCTCGTACTGACACATACATTTAGCCATATACTAGCAATAGGTAGTCTAATAAATTTCGTATATGTCAAATGACTCGAAATTCGAACTTTTAATTACCGAGGTCAATATTATTAATTAGAACTGAATTGAAACATATTCTATTTCAACCGTTCAATGTTTTATTCGAAACATTCATCGTGAATCGTGAATAAATCACCGCTTTCCTTTGCAACAATTTCTAGAGCCAACGGGTGAATAATAAGCTTTAACTTTAATCATTGTCATCACAATGTCCTAAGTGTTACAATGACTTGTGTAGACGTAAGTTTTGAAATATGTCGGAATTCAAGATGTAAACATACTTTAAATATTTATTAAGAGTTATTCAGATACTGCAATGCTTCATATACTCAACCTTATGGTACAAATCAAATCATGCAACGCGACCACGCATCCAAATAAGTTGAGAAGTAAGTATTAAATGTGTAAATTTACTTATTTGTTGACATATTATTAATATAAGAACACATTACTCACTTAAATTCCTTATTTAATTTCAACCTTGTTATCCATGTTTCATCAATATTCAATATTCCTCAATATTCATTTTTCTGTAATGTGAATAACCCATGTATGTAACTTGTGTACATGTGGTTAAGAGTAACTTACATTTTTAATTAAAGTTGTTATCAAGTATGTATTTAGTAACACTATCAAATACACCATATACATTTACTGAAAAATGTATACTTACTTTCCATAAGTAAATTATTAAATGAGATTAATGAAATACAAATCTCTTTGTCATCGCACATATCAAGCACATATAAGATGAACACATTAATCACTACAACTGAGGAACAGATTAAATTATTTTAAATAAATATTGGTATATTGGCTTGAACCCTGGGCACTGAAGGGCTCGGGTTACCTTCCCTTGTATATAACATCTGTACAAGTTTAAAATTAATATTAATCATTAAGCCATATTACCACAACAAAAAAATTCTCATAAGACTTTATTCTTAATAGTCATTGTCTTGTTCAAACTCAAACTCCCTTAGGTACGTGTCACCCATCGCATGAGTATGTCATGGAGAGTCAAGAAATTAAATGTATAAATGAGAACAAATATTAACTTCTCATATATTTTAGTATAGATATTAATCGGTAAGTATCCAAACGGATAAAAAAAACTACAACCCTTATCTTACTTGTATCCACACTTATGTTTTATGTATTTTAAGCTTTACATAAATCAGAGATGTACTACAAAGCGACTCGATAGTCCAAGCATGTTTTATGTTTACAGCAGACATACCCGGCCAATGTAAAGTAGATTAGCCTCTAACTCGACTCAAATCAAACCTGGACTTCATGCACTTGTTAAGGAATGGATACAGTTCAATGTGTTTTATTATATTTTCCAATATCTTATTCTCGCACTGTATTGTAATGTAAATATATCACTATATCTCCTAGTATCGTTAGTATTAGCGTAAGTACACTTTGAGTTAAACACCGCTATAGTAAGATACTGATTGTTATCTTATAGATTTAAGTCTGCACTATAATTTGCTTCGCTCTGTCTGAATTGAAGTTCACTAATTTTATGGTCCTTGTCAAATGTTGTCGAATTTGGGTATTAATTTTCCCTCAGGTTTTTCCCTTTTTCCAACTGGAAAGTAATTAAATTGAAGATTTTAACAGCATGAGGATTCTTAGATATGTTAAACATTGATAGAAATCAGAACTGAATTTACTAACACCTTTTCCAGTCAAAACAATGGTTTATGACTGATATTCCGCTATGTCTGATCACATTCTGTTAATGTTTCTGCATAGATAGCAAATTCGAATAATTTCAGAAGTAATATCTTTTATTTTATTTATTCTGAACCTTCACTGGCATTAATATACTTATATCATAGGAAATTAATGTTTCAAGTTTCTAATAGTGGACTTATAAATCCATGTCAACCGTTATACTTAAATTTATTCATGATAGAATCGAAAGCCCATCAATAATTGAAATAACTTATTAGTTATTATACAGAACAGGTTCAATGACCCTTGTATAAAATAACAAGCTTTGCACTAAAAATTGAAACATTTGTAAAAAAATGTCAAACAGAATTTGAAATTAAATTCACCCTTTAATGTCATTCAAATACAAATTAGAGAGAACACAAGATGTTCCTTTCATAAATGTAACATTAATTAACCAACCAAATTTGAACTTATTTCAAATGGCTTTTGTCAAATGTAAATAACTACTGTTCCCACTTCACTGTATTTCTTTTGCTAATGTTGACTCCATACTTGACAAAGAAATTCTGAATTGTATTCATATCCAGAATAATGTAATGTAAGGTGTTTTTATAATGATTAAAGTACGACGCAAATGTATATCAATATAACTTGAAAATTCCAGTTAAGTCAAAGTTTCTTGTAGGCTAAACTTTGTAACTTGGAAAATAATTTCCTCGTTTTTAGGTTAAATGTATAAGTTAAATAGTATAAACGTGTATAATACCACCCTTTTATAAGGATTAGTAACTTGTAATTGGGTAGTGCATCACATAAATGTGGTGTTCATTGATATGTTTCAAATTATTTCATGCTACCTTATCTTATCAATACTATAGATGCTTTCCAGGGTCGTGAATTGTTATCTTTATTGACCACGCACTTATTTCTCAGCTTTCTCACTCAGTAAACATTGTTTCTTTTATAAATGTGGACTTTCACTGATTTTCGTAAATCTGTTTACCTAAATTGTTAAACTCAAGTTTTATTTTGATCTGTCAGTGTCAAATGACATTTTTAGACAGCAATTTTGAATGAATGACTGAATGAACCATTCTAGTTGTATGTATTGTTCCTAAACCACGTATAACTTTAAAATCGACAAAGTGAGCTTCTCTCTTGCTCCTGAAGAATTCTCTAATACTATCTCGCTCAGATCCGGTAATGTCAATTTATTTGTTGAGTCTGTATCACGATAGTTATCGACTTGACAAATAGAACAATATTATTTTATCTTTGGTAGCCTCTGACTTTATTTGCCTTTAACTATGTTTATTACTTATGAATGAGACTTCATAACTGGTTATTTATTAATTGCCTTTTACCACTATATTTCTCAAAAAATAGAAATACAACATATCATTAATTATCACAATGTATTATGTGAACCAAATGCCTATCTTTTGCCACTCTCCAATAAATGCCACGCCTAGTCCTTCATCATCTCATAATACCGCAGTATTCATTAATTTTCATATTTATAGGCTTAATTGTGTTTATCATTTTTCATATGAACAGCCGTATAAATTGGGTCCCTTACAAGAACTGACACACTTATTCTAGAATGTAGCTTTAAATTGTTTGTGTTACTCATGTACATTTAAATTTAAATGTTAATTTACTTTTACTCTACAGCCAGCGATTTCAACAATACCCTTCCCAAGGTACCATTGACATCCCAGCATTTTTTCACCATTTTGTGGCCATCGTTGGGGATAGCACGACAGCCACAAGAGGTTTATGTTACATAGCATCTGCCTGAAGTTCATTAGATTAGCTGTAGTAAGTTTATGTATCCCGATAAGGAATCTATTGTCTCTATAAGTTACACTCATATGCGTCAGCTCTATAGTTAGGGTCCAATTCATACCTGCTCCAATTTCTAGTAGCTGCGACGGTGTGCATCTCATCCAGACGCGCCTAGATGAGCCCACACCTCGCCACGTCATCCATCTGTTGGAAAAATATTTTAATGACTCTCATAGTCACTAAACATACTCTAGCTATACATACATGAATTCTTTATCTTATCTTGAACCAACCATGAATCGAGATCTCCTTTTATTCCTCTATTAGGATATTGTAATGTCACTGGAATTTACCTTCTTACGGACACTACACGGAAGGGCCTTTGATCACTGGAATATACCTTCTTACGGATCAGAACACTGAATACCCCTGGAGACCTCCATTCATTTAATCTACTTGGGAGTATACCACTTACAGTAGATCACTTTATAATAGTGGATCACGCCATAATACGTGCCACAGCCCTGGTGCCACAAACCAGGGCTATTTTGACTGTTCACGACCCGTCGATCGTGAGGTGCAGCGCTGCACCTAACAGTAAGGATCCCTACGGATCATCATCTGCCTGAAGCAGGTTTAGTTTCCTCATCCCAGGGGCTGACCCACTGATACTGGTGTGGTTTGGTCTCCGTACTCCCCCCGGGATGGCATTATATACAGACTCAGCTAGATCAGGTTTAGATGTAACACTAACAATTCTTATTATAGACTCAGTCAAATCTTTATCAGAAGTAATACACATTACTATCGGAAATACATTCAAATAGTATCAGGAATGTTTTGTATAATTGCTTTTCCTGATGGTATTATGTTATTGTTTGGAACCATTTGTTCTCTTTTATATACTTAGCTTTCGGCTGGCAGGCGGCGTGTTGGTTTCACTATTTATGAACTTTCACAATAAATAGATACTTTTACAGGAATCAAAATCACTAATGTCCTTCCAATAAAGAAACGTATTTACAACCAAAACCTCGTGTTTCTGTTCGAGTTGCAACAAGTCGGCTTATTTCTTACCACAGACAATTGAGTTTAAAGGGAGCGTTCCATAACGCTGCTACCGTCATAATATTTAAGGCTTCGCTAGATGATCTATCCGTATCAAGTCGGGATCGGATCGATCGTCGCGACATCCATAGTCAAGAGCGAAACATTGTAAGTAGTGTATATAATAAACTGCTGTAAATAATACGCTCGGGAAATAAAACTATTTAGCTGTGAAACATTTTCAAATTAACATCAGAGGTGACAGGTAAACAAATCAAGATGTCACCATGCCATAGAGAATAATACGCTCTATGACTGTACTAAACTGTTGCCATATAACTGAGAATAATAGCGCCCTCTTGACAAAAATCATATATTTCTGGTCAGGCTTTATATAGACACTTAAAACTAGATAAAGCCTAACCAGAAATATATGATCATGCGCCATGTTGCGGAATTTCATTGGAACTAATTTCTTACACTGGCAATAATTTTAATGACAGAATGATATACATGTATGAGTGAATGTGATAGGCTATCACCCTTGTCAATGTCATTGACGCGGTTCACTTGAATATTAATAAAGTGTTGAATATTAAATAATAAACGACAAAAAAATCTCAAAATTATCCATAGTCAAGAGCGAAATATTGTAAATAGTGTATATAATAAACTGCTGTAAATAATACGCTCGGGAAATAAAACTATTTAGCTGTGAAACATTTTCAAATTAACACCAGAGGTGACAGGTAAACAAATCAAGATGTCACCATGCCAAAGAGAATAATACGCTCTATGACTGTACTAAACTGTTGCCATATAAATGAGAATAATAGCGCCCTCTTGACAAAAATCATATATTTCTGGTCAGGCTTTACACTTAAAACTAGATAAAGCCTAACCAGAAATATATGATCATGTGCCATGTTGCGGAATTTCATTGGAACTAATTTATTACACTGGCAATAATTTTAATGACAGAATGATATGCACGTGTGAGTGCATGTGATAGGCTGTCACTGTTGTCAAGGGTCATTGAGACGGTTCACTTGAATAATAATAAAGTGTTGAATACATAGATTATATAATTCTCAGATGGAGTGCGGCTAACAAAATTTTGTGATTCCATAAAGAGACAGTGTCCTCTTCATTACGCACTACACACTCATACGCACAACAATAATGAGCCGCTCCCCCGAAAGTCGTGCCCAAACGTCTATGCAGTCAAGTGCTGTTAAAAAATAATTAAAATATGCAGTCGTGCGTTGTCAAATGCTGCAGAAATGCCACCGGTCGAAAGAAAAAAACGGATGGGGTAACGTTTCACCATTAAATAAACAATTAATTGCGTAATCATATTTAAAATCAGTAATTTCGTAAATTATAACTTCATGGTAGCGGTGTTGCCAGGTGGTGGAATAGGGAAACTTCCCGAACGTAAGGGGGTCTATAATCGCCGCGATATGTTGTCAATACGACATTGACGTCTACACTCCTAACTATACGTTTTATTTCACGCACGTTTCCAACGAATATTAAAACGTTACCTAATAGTTAGTAACTTTTATGATTTTGTGAGAAAATTATTCTTTATTATTTTTTGAATAAAATTTATAAATAAACATAATTATATATTTCTTAAAATTATTCCAAAAACTTCGTAAAACAAAAAGCCCATATCTAATCGTAGATTGAACGCGCGAAGTTATATCACTGATCTGTCAAACTTTCGTCTCATTCTTACTATCGCTCCCTCTCACTCTGAGCGGCTTCAGTAATCTTAAAAAAAAAACTTCAAAAAAAGGAGGTTCTCAGTTTGACCCGTATGTTTGTATGCATGTATGTATGTATGTATGTTTGTTCGCTATTATCTCGCGCTTGGCTGAACCGATTTTAATGCAGTTTTCAAAAAGTTTTTGTTACATTCTAAACAAGGTTTAGTATAAAATAAGGCGTTATACATTGATTACGTAAGACATTTTTTGCCAGAGACACCCTTCCGCCCCTACGTAAGAAAAATAATAATAATAATCCTCTCTGCAGTAGAAGTAAGACATGGTCAATTCTCCCCCCCCCCCCTAAATCGTGTTACGTAATAAATTAATACGTAATTACACTGTTCGTTGTCTTCGTCTTAGCGAGGGCACTGCCGTGCCTCCAGATTAAAAAGGCATAAAGTATGCTTAAAATAATAGTATTAGGACGTGTAACAGTAGTCGTGTAATTTTAATAAATAGTAAGTTTAGATTTTTTTTATTTTACCTTTTAGTCGCCTCTTCAGAAATATATTTCATCAAATTTATTAAAAGAGGTGCTTATTTTTTTTTATACCCGCCTGATGGTAAGCAGCTACCGTAACCTATGGACGCCTGCAACTCCAAGGGAGTCACATGCGCGTTGCCGACCCTTTACAAAAAGGAGGATTCACTGTGTTGACGGCTAAAGGAACAAGAAGTTCCCTCATCGACAACACACTGGGTCCTCTTTGAGCTCTTTGGCAACCTTACTCACCAGCAGGAACACAACACTATGAGTAGGGTCTAATGCTATTTGGCTGTGATTTTCTGTGAGGTGGAGGCACTTCTCCAGATTTGAGCGAGATGACATGCGCTGAACGTGCCCTACCACACTTAGCGAGATGCCATTCGCAGTGCCCATACCTCTCTTTTTGGCGTAGTTTAAGGACATACCCAAGTCCGGACGTAGTTTAAGGACATACCTGTACCCAAGGGGATATCATCAAATACATATTTAATTGTTTATAATCAGTGTAATTTAAGTAGCGCTTATCACACTGAAACCAGTGCCTTAGTTCACTATAACATTAACTCTGTGGAGTTATAAATATCTGCTTCGCATTAGTAATTGTATTAATTCATTATTGACTACAGTAATTTACTTTGACTATCTAAAAGGCTTTTGCTTTCAGTACATATAAATGTTGTCATCCTTACCATATTGCAGTCTTGGTAGTTCCTACTGGTGATATCGGACCCCCTGGCACACGTTGCCCTCATGAGAAGGTGCTCGCTGCGCCTTTATCTGTTTAAAGATTGACACATTGATTCCTCAATAATCACTAGGTTTATAGCTACCTAATTATAGCTATATTTTGTGATGTATCATGCATATGACCGCCAACAACAACATTCTATATTTAGTTATCGCTATACCCGTAGTATAACCCTTTGTATTATTCTAACTGCCCTACCTCATGGCCACGAGATATCAGTCTGAATTGATGGCTAACGCCATGCCTGTAATACTGCTTTGAGAGGAACCCGGCACAAGCTCTGCTTTGGTATAACAGGGCCCGACAGCCCAGCTTGTGCAACACGCATATCATTTGATGCATGTTCTGAATTGGTGGCTACATCTTTCTCTGATACTGCTTTTGAGAGGAACCCGGCACAAGCTCTGATTTGGTATAACGGGGCCCGACAGCCCAGCTTGTGCAACATGCACATCGTTTGTTGCATGTTCTGATTCTGAATTAGTTCCTACTGCTTCATCTGTGAGAGGCCCTAGTCATAAGCTCTTGACAGGTGCGACATCTCTGTTAGATGCACCTAGTAACGGGAGGCCCGGAGGTCCAGCTTGTGTAACACGCACTTTGTTCGTCGTGTATCTGTTTTGCTTCATGGTAGATGCACTGTCTACCTTTATGCGCACATAATTGTGCGCCCATAGTCAACCGACTCTGCTTGACTAATGTGCCATACATTTCTGATAACAGAACAACCTTGAAAGAACAAGCTTGTTGCGAACATATACATGACAACTTAAACAAGTGTAAACACACATTAGTTAGACTCATTATTTGATTTTTTATATTAATCTTATTGAACTGTGAAAAGGATCACAGTTCTGACTTATTTATATTTTCTGTAATTCTTTTATTCTATATACTTAGCTTTCACACAGAAGCAAGATGTCTCGAGATCCGCAGCCAGAATCACTGAATTTAACGTTAGTGTAAAATAAAGAGTTAAAACAAGCACCGCCATATTTCACATTTCAACGAAGTAAAAGTCCACGTCACTCACCATAGATAATGTGATTCAATTTTTTCTTTCCGTATCCGTTTTAAGTGTTGCTATGTATAACAATCTACAATTATCGCGATCTTCGCGACAATACCCCGGGTCCAAAATTATTAATTCTATTTAACCATATATATTAATAATCTATATGTTTTTAATTCAAAAATACTGTATTCTTAATCGGGAAACTTTGTATTACATGGCAACACTCGTCAGGATACATACATTCAAACCAGCCGCCATCTTGCGTCACAGTTTGTTGTACAGCCATGCTCCGTCCTTTAATTTATTCGTCCAAGGTTGAATATTAAATAATAAACGACAAAAATATCCCAAAATTATCCATATTCAAGAGCGAAACATTGTAAATAGTGTAAGTATATACTGTATAAAATAAACTGCTGTAAATAATACACTCGGGAAATGAAACTATTTCGCTGTGAAACATTTTCAAATTAACATCAGAGCTGACAAGTTAACAAATCAAGATGTCACTATACCATAGACAATTATACGCTCTATGACTGTTGCTATATAAATGAGAATAATAGCGCCCTCTTGACAATGATCATACATTTCTGGTCAGGCTTTACACAGAAAAAACCTTAAAATAAACACAAACATACAATCAAATCAACTTTAACTACTTATACTAACTAAAACAATTTCATATTATAAACACTAATTCAAATATTTTATGTTTGACAATGACAAGACAGGCTTTTTATAGGTAACGACCATAGACATTTGTATTAAAGGCCTGTTACACTTGTCCTAGTTAGCTTCCTCAATGATTTCGTTTCTAAATTTATAGTCTGGCAAACCATTTCTGCCAGTAGAAAAGCGCGGCAAATTTGAAAAATCGCTTGGTGGCAACACCTGTCTTTGAATAATTCGAAAATTGTGCATAATTTGTGCTTTATCTGTGGCAATGTAACTTTTTAAATTAAAAAAGTTAGTTTTGTTTACTTTCATTTTAAAGTTTCAGATTGCGTTTTTTATTATTTACTTATTAATGTAACATCTGCCAACTCCGTGCAATAAAATGTACTAACAAAGCTTATATAAATGTAGGTACCTACCTCGTGCAGGTATAATAAAATTTGCGTGATAAATATGGCTTTGAGGTTATGCAGTTTTGTATAGAATTATCATTTGAAGTTCTTTCTTTCAGTGTATATAAATCGAACATATCAAAGCGAAAACTGGTGCCAAATGAAGTCCAAGAACGTTTGTTGGATAGGATGGTGCTCAATATTGTCACAAAGTGATAAAGCGGTATACATCAGATTTAAGTAGCACGCCGCTACCTAGATTTTTAACCGACTTCAATTTCATAGAAGGAGGAGGTTCTGTATTCGGTTTGGGCTTTTTTTTTATGTATGTTCACCGATTACTCCGAGACGCGTGGTCCGATTTGAATAATTCTTTTTTTGTTTAAAAGGATATACTTCCAAGGTGGTCCCATATTAATCTGGTGCTGTTCTGATGATGGGATCTATGATGCATTGAGGGAACTCCTCAATTTTTAAAGGCACATGTATAGTGATTTGGGTGTTTTCTTAAGCAACTCGAGAGTTTTCTCTCGAAAACCACCAATTTGATGAAGTGGACCTGATAATGATGATTGTTTTGATGATAATGATGATCATCATATCGTATGGCTTTATTTCACTGCGATCTTCATAAATCCGATTATATTTCGACTGTGAGATTGTTCAACCAGTCCTCTGCTGCTGGGGAAAGGTGGTGAAGTTCCTTTAGGCCGCCATAATGATGATGATTTTTTTTTATGTAGGATGTTCAGCGATTACTCCGAGACCCGTGGTCCGATTTGAATAATTCTTTTTATATTTGAAAGGATGTACTTTCAAGGTGGTCCCAAATTAATCTGGTGCTGTTCTGATGATGGAATCCACGAGGAATCGAGGGAACTCCTCAATCTTTAAAGGCACATGTATGGCGATTTGAGTGTTTTCTTAAGCAACTCAAGCATTTCCTCTCGAAAACCACCAATTTGATGGAACGGACCTAATGATAAAGACCACATATGACATGTGGAACTTTCCTTAGTTTAAGCGGGTGTATTATGAACTTTTTCTTATACGTCTATACCGATTATTCCGAGACCCGTTGTCCGATTTGAGTAATATTTTTATTGTTTATAAAGAGTTACCTCGAAAGTAGCGGACTAATTTGGTTGGACCTGATGATGGGAATCCATGAGGGATTGAGGGAACTCTTCAATTTTAAAAGGCTCATGTATGGTGATTTGAGTGTATTTTTAAGCAACTCGAGTGTTTCCTCTCGAGAACTACCAATTAGATGGAGAGGACCCGATAATGAAAACCGCAGATGACATGTGGAGTCCCTTCCATAAATAGCTATTTGAATTGGGTAAACATTGTGTGAAAGAAGGAAGCAAATTTAGTTTATGTCGAAAGAGCTGATTGAGATCCCGAGAAAGCGTAGCAAAAGATTCTACTAATTTATAAGCCTGAGCGTAGCGAGGGCGTTTAAGGCACGAGGTGCAAAGTTAATAACGTCAATCTAGTGTGGCACATATAACTCTTCACCTCAGCCTTCACATCGACTACATCTGCATCGCTGACCGACTGCACCGCGCACCCTCGGGTTTTGATTTCCACCTCAATCAGACTAGTGATACCTATTACGACTATTTTATTTTATATGCGTCCTAAACGCGGGGGGTGGTACAGTCGACTACAAAGAGATGTATCCACTTTTGGACCATATTACAACGCAATAAGGTGAAAAAGTGGATACATTTCTTTGTATTTGACTGTACTTATTAACCGACTTCAATTTCATCAAAGGAGGAGGTCTGTATTCGGTTTGGGCTTTTTTTTATGTATGTTCACCGATTACTCCGAGACGCGTAGTCAAATTTTAATAATTCTTTTTTGTTTGAAAGGGTCTACTTCCAAGGTGGTCCGATTATTAATCTGGTGCTGTTCTGATGATGGGATCTATGAGGAATTGAGGGAACTCCTCAATTTATAACGGCATATGTATGGTGATTTGGGTGTTTTCTTAAGCAACCACCAATGTGATGATGTGGACCTCATGATGATGGTTGTTTTGATGATAATGATGATGATTTTTTTTTATGTAGGATGTTCAGCGATTACTCCGACACCCGTGGTCCGATTTGAGGATTCTTTTTTGTTTGAAAGGAACTACCTCTAAGATAGTTCCACATTAATCTGGTGCTGTTCTGATGATGGGATCCATGAGGAATTGAGGGATCTCCTCAATTTTTAAAGGCACATGTATGGTGATTTGGTTGTTTTTTTAAGCAACTCAAGCATTTCCTCTCGAAAACCACTAATTTGATGGAGTGGACCTTATGATGAAGACCACATATGATATGTGGAACTTTCCTTACATTGAGTAGGTATTATGAACTTTTTGTTAAATATCTTAACCGATTATTGCGAGATCCGTTGTCTGATTATGATAATTATATAACCACTAAAAATAGAAAAATAAAAACTTTTTACAAAAAAAAGATAAACCGACTTCAAAAAGTATAAAATAAATTATTATATTATTTATATGCGTTACAAACTGATATGTTTGAAGTCGGTGCCAAGCCAAAAAGTTACAATACCGGTCAAATCAGCTTCAAGTCTGAAAATCACACAACATATCGATACCTACTTACATTGCAAAGGTGAATGTGAATCTATCTGTTACATTTTCACGTCTAAACCACTAATCCAATTTTGATGAAATGTGGTACCCATGTCTATATATTCTGATACACGTCTACTTTGTCAATAATCAGAAAAAGACGGTAAATAAAAAAATAATCATGTATGGTTGACCTTCCATCCAAAATTTGAAATATCGCGCCTTTTTCTACTGAAAAGGTGGGTCCCACACACCCGGTGTGTCTGAGTATAGAAAGATCAATCTAGCCATTGAATTCCTTTACACTTCGATATTACACCTTAAATGAAGTAGGATAAATAATACAAACCGAAGCACGGGCTCCGTTCGAGATATGGTTAGTCCGAAACTAATAAAAAAGTTTATTAAAAAACATCATAAGACGCATGATTATACTTTCTTTCTGTACTGGAATGAGAACCTACGTGCAGTCAATACCGTATTAGAATAGTTCAATAGTATGAAGAACAATTCACTGACCAAATACGCCTGGTTCATATTAACTGTTTTGTGATTTTCAGACTTGAAGCTGATTTGACCGGTATTGTAACTTTTTGGCTTGGCACCGACTTCAAACATATCAGTTTGTAACGCATATAAATAATATAATAATTTATTTTATACTTTTTGAAGTCGGTTTATCTTTTTTTTGTAAAAAGTTTTTATTATCAAATTATTTTAATGTTTCCCTTCATACATATGTCGCATAAGCTATGTATAAAATAAACAAATACAAAAACCTTACGTGCGTTTATTAACTACCATACACTTCACACAATAATTATACCTAAAATAGTCTTATAAACGAATGACGAAAGGAAATCATAATGAAAGGAGTATTACTGAATAATATGCATTACAATTTTATTCGTACAGATTATGCAGCTAATCCGATTCCATTCTAAACTGAAAACTTGTATTTTCTGGTAGTTGGTAGATATACTCGATTTCCTCGTCGGACTTATTATTTTAGCATTCAATGTTCGTTTCCTTCCTGGATTTCAACATCAACTATTGTATTTTGACCGCATGATCTCCACCTTTAATCTTCTGTCCTTTTTATATTTTGGTTATTTTTATTTCTTTGCACCTTCTTATTTATTGGAAAGTCATAATTATAGGGTCATATGTCATATATCAGAGTTTTCAATGATTTTATCTAATAATGCAGTTACAATTTACAAAATTACGACCATTTCAGTATATAAGAAGGTACTCTGTGATTACGACTAACTACACTGACGTACGAAAGCAAAGCGACCGTGCCAATGCAGCCAACTTGGAAAAAAAATGTTGGTTCGATATACATTGCTGGTTTTCTATGGAGCAATGCTGCTGTTGGATTCGCCCTAGAGTGTTGCTATATTTTTGTTTGATGTACATTGCTACTGCGTTCGTTGGCTGGCCAGACTATAGTAAAGTCTAACCGCATTTAGCAAGTAAATTTACTATGAACACTAGTTAGGATCCTATATAGGGTGCTAGTTAGCACACTAAAAAAAGTAAAGTGTAACAGGGCTTTAACAGGGCTTTTATTCACCTTCCAAAGCGCAAGAGTGATAGAAGCATCTAAAGGCCCTGTTACACTTCACTTTTTTTAGTGTCCTAACTAGGCCTCTTAGTTTGTTGTATAAATATCCTTGCGTATTCCGCGCTTTATGCATTGGTTTAAAGCCCTGTTACACTTTACTTTTTTAGTGTCCTAACTAGCATCCTAATTAGGATCCTAACTTTTTTCAATAGTAAATTTACTAAACTTATATAGATGTCATTTACAAAGAAAAAAGTGACCTAGGCCTCCGGTGCCCAGGGCTGGGATCGAACCAGCGTCTTCTGCATTCGCGGCAGACGCCTTTACCACTAAAGTAAATTTACTAAATTTACTTGCTAAATGCGGTTACACTTGATTAAATTTAGAAACTAAATCATTTAGAAATTTAGAATCTAAATCATTTAGGAAGCTATAACTAGGACAAGTGTAACAAGCCTTTTAAAGCCCTGTTACACTTTACTTTTATTAGTGTTCTTTTTTTTATATACCACGGTGGCAAACAAGCATACGGCCCGCCTGATGGTAAGCAGCTACTGTCGCGAACAACGCGATCCGATTCCGATTTAAGTCGGATCGTATCGTGTCGCGAAGTTTAAGTATATTGAGTCTGGCAATACATTCATTCACCCTTTCATTTCTTCCTGTACAATGGAGGTAGATTCATTTAAATATCATTTTCGCTAACGGCGCGCCCTTTTGCCCGACAATCGTTCTCGAGTGTAGACGTGTTAATGTTAAAGTGTTATCGAAGAAGAGAAAGGCGATGGCGCGTGGAGTCGGTGACCACACAGCTGGGTTACCAGAAAGCTAAGTGTTTATGGCTTTGTATTTTAATGTTCTCAATATCTTGATGTGTCCCAATCTTATATACATATTCGTACACCCTAATTATGGTTTCCAATGACTATTCGTTAACTTGCCATGAAGGCAAGCGGTGCATTGTACTGCATTGCTTGCTTGTATGCATAGCTGGGCATTAACTCGTTAATCCGTTAATCGTTAATTAACGAAGTTAACATTTTGATTAACGGATTAACTTTTAAGTTAACTTTTAAAAATGTTAACGGACACGTTAACTTCCGTTAATATGCAGAAGTCCGTTAATCGTTAATCCAATGCCTACTATTTACCGCACGGTACCGCGGCGCGGCGCGAAAAACAGGTTCAGACAAGTATGAAATGAACGACAAATGCCGGGCGGCGCGTGGCAGCGAGTGAAACAAAAACAAAACTAGATATATTTTGCCGGCGCGTGCGAGTGAGAAAACTGCAAAGAGATTTGTTTCGTTTGATTATTTCATTACTTAGCAGTTTTACACATATTAACGGATTAACGATTAACGTTAACTTGCGTTAATTCTTCCGGAATGTAACGCTTTAACGTTTAACGAAGCTAACTTTTTTTGTAGCGGATTAACGATTAACGAAGTTAACTATTTGATTAACGGTGCCCAGCTATGCTTGTATGTATGTATCACATTGCACATAAACAAGTAGGTATAACATAATACAACAGTAACATATATAAAAGATATGCACAAAGGCGAGCTTATCCCTGATAGGGATCTCTTCCAGCCAACCCATGAGAAAATGAGAAAGGATTAAATACAAATGGTGAAAAACAAACTATGCACAAAAGATACAAATAATGTTAATAATTCGATTCCAAATGGCATTACTGACAGTCGCTTGCGAGACAACTATGATATCACACTTTTGTAACAGTTGAAATTTAGGGTGAAATCACTCAAGAGTGATATCTAAAATGGTGGCCATAGCCATAGACAAAACGCTCTAGCGAGACCTGCCGACAGCTTGACAGTTAGGTGTGGACACGTGTGGACAGATGGATATCACTCTATCCATCAGCTGCAGGTAAACACTAATATATATATAGGTACATTCATGTACCATACAAATACTTAAACTACGCTTAAACTACATACATAATAATATAATCAACATTACTATACACATATAATATCAGACGTTCATAAATAAATAATTAAATAAATATATACCTATATACATATATATATAAAATATTCAATTCGCAAAAAACATTAAGAGTCCACTAGCAACAACTTTTTCAATTTCTCCTTGAGTGAGGAAACAGACTGTGACTTTCTTATATCCACTGGCAACTCATTCCACAATTTAACTGCATAAGCAGTGAAGGATCTAGAGTAAGTACGTGAGTGTTTTGGCGGAATGGCTAGAGCGAGATGCTTGTCATGGATAAGTAGCTGCCAAAGCTGATACTGGAATTGGGCCACGTTATTTATGTCGTGGAATTCGCATCCAAGCCCATCTTACTTAAGGTAGCAAGAGTTCACCTTCTAGAGGTGCATGACTGTTGTTACTGTTGCTTCCCGCTCAGAGCTTTGAGCTGTGCGGGGGAGATCAGTGGTGAGCGTCGGGTACTTTAGGAGTGCGGTGGCTATGGCTGCCGGGTACTCCGAATTGAAGCTCAGGAGCCCCCCTGAGTAATAGAGGTGTGGTGGCTGCGGTTGCTGTGTCTGCTTGTGCTCGGTCCCCCCGTGCTAGGAGGTACAGTGACTTCAGACGCTACGACTTCGCACTGGAGCGCAGGACCCCCCTGTGCATAGAGATGCGGTGGCTTCGGCTGCCGGGTATCTCTAACTGGAGCGCAGGACCCCCCTGTGAATAGAGATGCGGTGGCTTGGGCTGCCGGGTATCTCGAACTGGAGCGCCGGACCCCCCGGTGCAAGGTGCTTTCCTGACCTTATAAGATGAGCTCACCTAAACCAATAGTAAGTAATGGAAATGTGGTGGCGCTAATGCCGCTACATATGAAACCTCACGTTAACCGATATTATTTTAGTTTTATAATAGATATGTGATAGATGTCATTCATGTCTTTGTCATTGATGTTTTGTTGATGTAAAAGAATATACTCTCTGTTAAACCATAATTTAGTTTCATCCTTTAAATATTCCCCACAACTGGTGACTCCTTTGAAAATATTAAAGTTGTGCAAACGGACTTACCTATCTACTTTTTGCGAGCAATGCCTAATGAAGGTGAATCGTCCGGTGCGGCTATGTCATGACCACCCGAACCGCCTGTACCTACGGCGGCCGAGTCTTCGCCGGACAATGAAATCGCGCTGTGCCGAGCTGGTTTTAAAATGCCACCATTTTGGCCACACAAACCTGAACTGTGGTTTGCGCAAGTAGATGGTCAATTCACATTAAAAAAGATAACCGCAGATGCCACAAAATTCTACCACGTGATTTCCGTTCTTGACTACAAGTATGCCGTGGAAGTTGAAGATATTATTACGCATCCGCCAACCCAAGATAAGTACAATACGTTAAAGCGAGAACTAATAAGTCGTCTGTCGGCATCTAAGCACCAGCGCCGTACCCAGCTATTAAATAATGAAGAGTTGGGAGACCGAAAACCTAGTCAGTTCCTGCGGCATCTCCGTAGTCTCGCCGGGGACGACGTAGGAGATGATTTCCTTCGTTCTATTTTCATAAACCGCTTACCAGGCTACCTACAAGCTATTATTACTACCCAAGACGGTACGAACCTCGACGACGTAGCGCAACTCGCTGATAAAATAATGGAAATACCTTCGCACGCCAGGCTATCAAACGTTGCCGCAGTTTCTTCTAAGACAACGCCGGAGGTAGCAGCAACTACGTCAAGTTCTGCACTTTTCAAAGATTTAGATCGCAAGATAGACAAGTTAACTCGACGATTGGATGTGATGGCATTGTATCAAGCGTGCGGAACCTGCAGGTCGCGCTCCAGATCGCGTAGCCAGCGACGTTTCCGGTCTCGTAGCCGTGCCGATCGCGCCACCGATGAAGAAGAAGAACTCTGCTGGTACCATGATCGATACGCAGAGAAAGCGCACAAATGTATACCACCATGCTCATATGCAAAAAACCATTAAAACAGTCTCTATCTGCGGCGAGTGACTCTACTGATAAACCAAGCCGCTTATTCGTGACGGACAGTTCCAGTTAATTACAGTATTTAGTGGATGGTGCTGAGCATTGCGTCAGGGCATAACATATTAGGAAGACCCTTATTGTACACTAGCTGTGCCCGCGGCTCCGCCCGCGTGGAATTCGGTCTGTGTAAGCGGCTAATTTGCCCCTAATTTCTCTCCCGCTACCCTGGAGGCGGAACTTGAAGTAAAGTTGACAGATGGATACGCTAGAGGACAGTAGTCCTGATAAAATATTTTACAATGACCACTAAATGAAACTACACTCAAAAATCAATACTTTGGCATGATTTAAACGACATAGAGTAGGTGTATATCTGATACAGTACCACTTTTCCAAATCGATCCTCCCGTCAAATCAGTCTAAGCATGAAAGGTAAGAACAGGTGCGGTTGAAATTTGGGGGGGGGTCACAAATGCAGAAATGATTTTTTGAGGGGATCAGTAACGTGTAGGATCAGGATCAGGATCAGTAACCCAAATTTAACTCAATCTGTAGTGAGTGTAGTGGCTGCCCCCCCCCCCTTTTAAACGTTTAATTTTTATAAGCTACGTATAACCTGGCTGGGGATTTTCTTGAATTGGAATTAGTAATCTTTAAGGGGTGATTTCTGGGATAACAATGCAAAAAAACCGGCCAAGAGCATGTTGGGCGATGCTCAGTGTAGAGTTTCGTAGTTGCCGCCCTGTTTGGACCCACGGTTCAAAAGTTAGATGGAAGAGACGCCCTTTTTTGAACTTTCAAATCTAATATTTACGAAACTATCAGTTTCATCCAAAAAATGTATTAAAAGACCTCTATTCTTTTTGAAAGACCTATTAAATAAAGAAGAAGAAGAAGCATACACTGCTTTATCTACACACATATTTAAAAAATCCTAAGTGACGTGTTCGGAAACCATTAGAATGACCGCCATGACCAACCTTATTGTGCCGGCGGTCGGGGAGGAGGGCGAATTTTCATTACGTTACCGTAGGTAATGAATTTTCATATAATTAATACACTGATGTTACGTTACTGATACGGTTACATACGGTTTCTGAACGCGGAATAGAGGATTTATGATATTGTTGTAGATCAAGATTCTTCAATGTAAGCAAATTACAATGCACTAAAAAAAAATACCTGAGTGCGTTTCGGTTGGAACGAAGTTATGTTATTTAATTTTATTTCACTTTAGACTTTTTCCTAATTTTTGTAGTTTTTATAATTTTTTTTTTTTAATTGAAATTTATATAAATTTTTGAAATTTTTGAAATTTTTGAAATTTTTGGAATTTTTGAAATTTTTGACGTTTTTGAAATTTTTGAAATTTTTGAAATTTTCGAAATTTTTGACATTTTTGACATTTTCGACAATTTTGATATTTTCGACATTTTTTACTTTCAGGTTCTCGACTTTTTTTACTTTTTTCACTTTGTCACTTCTCACTGTCACTATACACTCATTCTCACATCTCTATACAAAATTTCATTAAAATCCGTTCAGCTGTTTTCACGTGATGCGCGGTCAAATAAACAGACAAACAGATAAACAGACAAAAATTCTAAAAATTGTTGGAACGTATTCCGTTATCGACTCTAAGTATCCCCAGCCAACTTTTTTTCGAATATATTCCATGTACAGACTTTCGACCCTCTTCAGCTTTATTATATGTATAAGATATATTTTTAAACCTAAGATTCTTAAGTAAAATGGGGGGGGGGGGGCTTTTTTGAAGATGAAACTATCCTTTGTCCTTTCTCGAGACCCATACTATCTCTATACCAATTTTCATCAAAATCAGTTCAGCGGTAAAAAAATCCTCATACCAACTTCCAACCCCCTTTTCACCCCCACAAGGGTTTGAAAACTATCCTATGACGTTTCTCGAGACTCAAATTATCTCCATACTCATTTCTATCTACATCGTATCAGCGGTTAAAAATTCTCCATACAAACTTTCAACCCCATTTTCACCCCCACCAGGGTTGATTTTCGGGATTAAAACTATATATTATCCTTTCCCGGGACTCAAACTATCTCTATACAAAATTTCATCAAAATCCGTTGAGCCGTTTTCACGTGATGCGCGGTCAAATAAACAGACAAACAGATAAACAGATAAACAGATAAACAGACAAACAGATAAACAGACAAAAATTCTAAAAATTGTTGGAACGTGTTCTGTTATCGATTCTATGTATCCCCAGCCAACTTTTTTTCGATTATCTTCCATGTACAGACTTTCGACCCTCTTCAGCTTTATTATATGTAAAGATGACTGACTAACGTACCCATTATATCTGACGATTCATATCACTTGTTCCATACTTAGCTGTAGGCACTTAGTGACTGTTGTTATCATAAACCCATTTCGCCCTTAGATGGTGCATACGAGGCATTCAGCGAAGCAGATAGAATTGACCACGACTTTCAAGAGTTAGGTAAGGAACAATCAATCTTACCTAACACACCTAATACCTATTCTATCGTCGCGTCGTCTTCGACTTAATTTTGTTTTCGTGGTCATATATTTTTTTTTTTTTTTTTTTTTATGAAATAGGAGGCAAACGAGCAGACGAATCGCCTGATGGTAAGCAATTAACGCCGCCCATAGACGCCCGCAACACCAGAGGGGTCACAAGCACGTTGCCGGCCTTTAAGATGGGAATACGCTCTTTTCTTGAAGGTTTGAAGGTCGTATCGGTCCGGAAATACCGCAGACGACAGTTCATTCCACAGTTTTGTTGTGCGAGGCAGGAAGTTTCTCGAGAAACGCACAGTTGAGGACTGCCAACCATCTAAGTGGTGATGATGGTAATGCTGTCGCGTAGGACGATGGCGGAAAGAAGCGGCAGGGATTAATCCGAACAATTCCTCGGAGCACTCTCCATGATAGAGGCGGTAGAAGATGCAGAGCGAGGCTACATCTCTACGCAGCGCCAAGGAGTCAAGCCGATCCGTAAAATCCTGGCAGCCGACAATTCGAGTCGCTCTCCGTTGGATGCGGTCCAGAGGGAGAAGTTGGTACTGGGGCGCTCCCGCCCACAGATGAGAACAGTATTCCATATGTGGGCGTACCTGTGCCTTGTAAAGCTGGAGGCGGTGGGCCGGAGTGAAATACTGTCTCGATCTGTTGAGCACACCGAGCTTTTTTGAGGCCAACTTGGCCTTACCCTCTAAATGGCCGCGGAACTGGACTTCACTCGAAATGTCGACGCCAAGGATCTGGACACTGGCAGTGGCAGTTAAGGAAGTGCTCTCAAAACGAGGTAAAGCGACAAACGCAAGCTTTTTGGCGGTAAACGCGCAAACCTGTGTCTTGGTAGGGTTAAAATGGACTAAATTTAGTCGACCCCATTCTGAAACTTCTTTAAGGGAAGTCTCAACTTCAGACACAAGTTTGTACCGGCTCTCAATGACATTCTCCCGAGAAATGTTGGTTCGGCCGGTGTAGTAGGCATCACCCGTACTATCGTCTGCATAACAATGTATGCCGCTAATCTGCAGCATGTCATTGATATGCAGAAGGAACAGCGTGGGTGATAGCACGCAGCCTTGGGGGACACCAGCATTCACAGACATGGAGTCAGAGCATTCACCGTCAACTACGACCTTGATGCGTCTGTCTGCAAGAAAGCTACTGACCCATTCACACAATTTCTCGGGAAGCCCATAAGAAGGAAGTTTCGATAGAAGTGCTTTGTGCCATACCCGATCAAAGGCCTTCGCAATATCCAAACTAACTGCCAATGCTTCACCCTTTGTCTCGATCGCCTGCGCCCAACGATGTGTCAGGTAAACTAGAAGATCACCAGCCGAGCGGCCCCCACGGAAACCGTATTGGCGGTCGCTGAGCAACTGGTGGTCCTCTAGGTACCGAAGGAGCTGGCAGTTGATAGTGGATTCCATTATCTTCGAGAACAGGGAGGTAATAGCTATTGGCCTGTAGTTGGATGGATTTGAGCGGTTACCTTTTTTTGGGACCGGGTGCACCAAAGCTGACTTCCACGAGATCGGGACTATGCCAGAAGAGTAAGAGAGCCGAAAAAGGCGCGTTAAAACCGGGGCCAACTCAGGAGCACACATCTTCAGCACAATCGCAGGGATTCCATCGGGCCCACTCGACTTATGAATGTCGAGGGAAAGAAGTGCTTTACGCAGTGAGCTTTGGCGGAACTGTATATCCGGCATACTGCTCTCACACTGCGGTATGGTCGGCGGTGCGTATCCCCCGTCGTCCAAAGTCGAGTTGGACGCAAAGAGTTTGCCTAGAAGATTGGCTTTGTCTTTTGCGTCGTGAGCCAACGAGTCATTTCCCATTTTCAAAGGCGGAAAAGATTGCTTACAGAAATTCCCTTGGATAGCTTTGGCAAGAGACCAGAACGCACGAGTTCCCGAGGGGAGGCGCTCTAGTTTCTCGCCAATTCTACCAATGTGCAACGATTTTGCCTTAGCAATTACTCTTTTGAGGGACCGGGAGGCAAAGTTGAACTCCTTTTTTAATGCGCTGGTTTTTTCATCCCTAGTCGCCGCTGCATTTACCCAGGCTTGGTAACATTCTTGCTTACGGCGAAATGCCTATGTATTTGACCATATATGTCTAGTTGGTTAACTATGGTATAGTTTACACAAGTATAGAGGACGTCGCGACGACAGCTACCGTAACCTATGGACGCCTGCAACTCCAAAGGAGTCACATGCGCGTTGCTGACCCTTTACAAAAAGGAGGATTCACTGTGTCGATGGCTAAAGGAACAAGAAGGTCCCTCATCGTCAACCCTAACTATTAGCATCCTAATTAGGATCCTAACTCTTTTTAATAGTAAATTTACTTGCTAAATGCCGTTAGACTTGTCTAAATTTAGAAACTAAATCATTTACATAGGCTGCTATTTATATATCCGGAAACCGGGATTACAATCTTCTTAAATAGCATATTTGACCTCCATGGTAAAATTTGAACTTTTTTAAGTACTGGCCGGTATATTTTTTCTTTCTTATTAACGCTCGTGTTTTGTTTTTGACGGGTTTTAAATGTCATCTCGCAGCAAGAATGGAACTCACTCGTGAAAATATTCGTGCTATGATTTATTATGATTTTCGGCGTGGTTTAACGCAACAACAGTGCATAGATCAACTAACTTCAACTTTTGGTGATGAAGCCCCATCTAAAACTACTGTGTATCACTGGTTTAGTGAGTTCAATCGTGGACGTAGTATGCTTACGGACGAAGTTAAGGCAGGTCGCCCGAAATCGGTCGTTGTACAACAAAATATCGAGGCTGTGCGAAAACTTATAATGGACGACCGACATGTTACGTACCGCGAGATAGAGGCGACTCTGGGTATTTCTATGACCAGCATTAATAGCATATTACATAATTATTTGGCTGTAAAAAAAATTTGTTCGCGTTGGATACCCCACAACTTAACAAAAGAGCAAAAAGATGCTCGCGTCGAATGGTGCAATAAAATGTTAGAAAAATATAACCGTGGTGACTCAAAAGCCGTTTATAACATCTATACAGGTGACGAATCCTGGATCTATGCATACGATCCCGAAACGAAGCAACAATCAACGGTATGGGTGTTTCAAAATGAGCCGAACCCTACGAAAGTTACTCGTGCAAAAAGTACATTGAAACAAATGGTGGCCTGCTTCTTCGGTATTAATGGCCATGTAGCTACAGTGCCACTAGAAAACCGTAGAACGGTTAATTCAGAGTGGTACACGCCCATTTGCTTACCGGAAGTATTTGAACAAATTCGTAAAACTAACCAGCGACGAAGAATCATTCTTCATCATGACAATGCCAGCTGTCATACGTCACGCGAAACAACTCTATTTTTGGAGGGTCAAAATGTGGAATTAACGGGTCATCCGCCGTACAGCCCTGACTTGGCACCCAACGATTTTTATTTATTTCCAAATATAAAGAATAAATTACGCGGTCAACGATTTTCGACCGCTGAAGATGCTGTCGACGCATTCAAACAACACGTTATGGAGGTACCTCAGGCGGAGTGGCAGAAGTGCTTTAAAAATTGGTTCACGCGAATGCAAAAGTGCATAGATCATCAAGGGGAATACTTTGAAAAACAATAAAACCATTTTCAGCCGTGTACGTTTGTTTGTTTTTTTGTTTCCGGATATATAAGTAGCAACTCGTAGTAAGTAACTAGGACAAGTGTAACAGGGCTTTTACACTTGTCCTAGTTAAAGCCCTGTTACACTTGTCCTAGTTAGCTTCCTAAATTTAGTCAGGTGTAACCGCATTTAGCAAGTAAATTTACTATGTTATTCAATCAAATACAAACACTGAAAACATTGAAAAAATAATCAACCCAGCAGGATTTGAACCTCGCATCGATACGCCTTACCGGGGCTCGATCGCTTTACCAATTAAGCTATGGGTTCAGTTACTGAGTTGACGAAATTCTCAATGCCTTCAATCATCTTTTTGCATTTATTTTTACATCGACTTTATAGCAGCCGTAAGCGACATCTAGGTGCTAACTACTAGAGTTAGATACCCTTCCCGCCGACCCTTTTACAAGTGTCACAACGGAAATAATAGATGGCGCTGCTATCAACTCATAATTATTTTACATGTTTTTTTAAAGTGGGGCATTCCACTCATACAATAGTATGTTATTCAATCAAATACAAACACTGAAAACATTGAAAAAATAATAATCAACCCAGCAGAAACTGACAGAGAAGAGTTTGATTGAATAACATACTATTGTATGAGTGGAATGCCCCACTTTAAAAAAAACATGTAAAATAATTATAAGTAAATTTACTATTGAAAAAAGTTAGGATCCTAATTAGGATGCTAGTTAGGACACTAAAAAAAGTAAAGTGTAACAGGGCTTTTAGCTTCCTAAATGATTTAGTTTCTTAAAGCTATTTATTGTACGAATATAATAAGGTACAAATAGCTACGTCAGATCAGATCAAACGTCAGTCCATACAATAAATATGACCACTGGTCATATGTTTTCGCCTGTCAATGGCCGCTATCGTCATCTATGTCTATCCCACGGTAGTACGCGTGTGCGGTCTCTAGTTAAATTCTTGCTTTAAAACTTATGAATATAATGCATGTTGGCAACATCACGGAAAAAACCGGTATTCGACATAAGATCGGTTTAAAGTTAGGGAACTATGAATGTAATGTATGTTGGCAACATCACGGGAAAGGGAAGTTCCGGAGCATAGACATTAGACATACTGCCAACCATGCCACGCCGCCACGTAAGCCACGCCGCCACGCTAGCACCGTAGCTACGAGCTATTTTCTTTGTTTAATTTATTAGTAAATCTAATACACTTATTCAACGCATTAGAGCAACTGGATGTTATTAATATCTAAGTGCAGAGTTGCAGACATCAGTTAATACCTACCTGTCTATAAAGTGCTGCAAGCAAATTTACGCATATCTTCAAATATGGAAGTTATGGAAGGAGCTGTACACAAAATGAGACCCGGACCGGGCCACAGTTTCTACATATGTCAAATGCGGTTTACTAATATGTGGCCGAAAATTTTATGGCAAATTATCACTTTCCAAACTATTTTTCCCATAGCTTCATTTGGCAGAATCATCAGATGGCAAACCAATTTTTCGCATATATAACATATCGCAAATAATTGTTTAGAATATTATTATTTGGCAAAATATTTACTTGATCATGTTTCAAAATGTATTTTATTGTTTTGTCGAATGTATTGATTGCCATAAGTTATTTTTCTCATAATATTATGATGCATAATACTAATATACGCTAATCTTGTAGTACTTATGGTGTAAATTACATTAGCATTATGTTTCGTTATGTAGGTAGTTTTGCGTGCTGTGCAGTTCAATTGCGTGCGTTGGAGGTAGTACTTTTGTTTATTACATTCCATAACAGTTTCAATCATTCAGTTTATGTGTCTCAAAGTGATACGTAACGAAAGTATTATATCGTCTGGATTTGTATTATTTAAAGTGTACTTCTTCGTTGTGATGAGTGAGTCAAATTATTTTCAGGTAAAAATTAATAACACAGCTTAACTTACGGGTACTTTTCTGGTGAAAGTGGGGTCCGTGGGGATCGCAGTTCTAATCTAACTTAACCTACGTTTCTGGTAACAAGTCGTGTCTATGGGGGTCGCAGTTCTAACCTAACCTAACCTACTTTTCTGGTGACATGTCGTGTCTGTGCGGGTCGCAGTTCTAACCTAGCCTAACCTACGTTTCTGGTGACAAGTCGTGTCAGTAGGGGTCGCAGTTCTTACCTAAACTAATCTACTTTTCTAGTGACATGTCGTATCTGTGGGGGTTGCAGTTCTAACCTAACCTAACCTACGTTTCTGGTGACAAGTCATGTCTGTGGGGGTCGCAGTTCTAACCTAACCTAACCTACTTTTCTGGTGACATGTCGTGTCTGTGCGGGTCGCAGTTCTAACCTAACCTAACCTACGTTTCTGGTGACAAGTCGTGTCAGTAGGGGTCGCAGTTCTTACCTAAACTAATCTACTTTTCTAGTGACATGTCGTATCTGTGGGGGTTGCAGTTCTAACCTAACCTAACCTACGTTTCTGGTGACAAGTCATGTCTGTGGGGGTCGCAGTTCTAACCTAACCTAACCTATGTTTCTATTGACAGGTCGTGTCTGTGGGGGTCGCAGTTCCAACCTAACCTAACATACTTTTCTGGTGACATGTCGTGTCTGTGGGGGTCGCAGTTCTAACCTTACCTACGTTTCTGGTGACATATCGTGTCTTTGGCAGTCGCAGGTCTAACCAAAACTAACATATTTTTCTGGTGACATGTCTAGTTTTTGGGGATCGCAGTTCTAATTTTTTTAAACCCTACTTAGAAATATGTATGCAGAGGTGCCAAGCTGATAGTTTTGGTGATTGTAGATACGTTTAATAAAATATTGCCACAGTAGGCTTCAAAATGTCCAAGGTAAGTATGCGATGTTTAAATTTGGGCAAACGTTATTTACAATAAAGAGTAAGCTTTAATGAAACATTTGCTTAGTGATTATTTGCCTGAATGAAACTCTGCTATGTATTCTTGTAATCAAATAAAAAGTATGCGAAGTTTAAATTTGGGCAAACGTTATTTGACAATGAATAATTAGCTTTACTAAAACATTTGCATCTTGACTACTTTGCAACATCACTCGTGGTAAAATGAAAATCTGCTAAGTATTATTGTGGTGAAATAAAAAGTTTACGAAATAATAATATGCTAAGCATTAGTTTGCCAAATAAAAGTACTGCAATAAGTTGGTTGGGAAATAAAATTCGGCGAAAAATATTTCGGCGAGATGGCAGTACACCGTCAAATGCAAGTGCAAAATATAGTTGCAACGAAACAAGGTATGTCATGCAGCGCTATCTAGTGCATCTGGCAAAAGCGTTTCGCAATATTTCCTTTATTTTGTTAATTTATATTGATGGGCTCAGGTGGGAGGTGGGAATACCCCCAATAAATAGTACTTTTGATCTAAGTACATATACTGGTGTTACATATATTACAAACATTAACCCGGACCCTTCATAAACGTCTCTCAGGGATCAATTAGTTAATTTATGTTTTTAGGGTTCCGTAGTCAACTAGGAACCCTTATAGTTTCGCCATGTCTGTCCGTCCGCGGATAATCTCAGTGACCGTTAGCACTAGAAAGCTGAAATTTGGTACTAATATGTATATCAATCACGCCGACAAAGTGGTAAAATAAAAAGTGGAAAAAAATGTTTTATTAGGGTACCTCCCCTATACGTAAAGTGGGGAGTGTTTTTTTTTTCATTTCAACCCTAACGTGTGATATATTGTTGGATAGGTATTTAAAAATGAATACAGGTTTAGTATAATCATTTTTTGATAATGTAAATATTTTCGGAAATAATCGCTTCGAAAGTGGGAAAAATAGCGTGCCCCCCTGTAACTTTTGAACCGTAAGTCAACAAAATATGAAAAAATTTGAGAAGATGCGTATTATGATAAACTTTTTAGGAAAATTATTTAGAACATTATAGGTCTAGCCATTTTTGAGTTATTTCCAAAAAACTTCTTCCATAGTCATCAGATACGACCTTTTGGTATTAGTTTGGTTCTTATTCCATTGAAGGTACGGAACCCTCCTATGCGTGGTCCGACACGCACTTGGCCGGTTTTTCTGTTTCTAACAACACGCACAACACAACTGTCAAAGTGACAGATAAGGACAACACATAAATTAACAATATCCTGAGAGTCGTTTATGAATAAGGGGGGTTATATTTTAGTTTTTAATTATGAATGATGCTAAGTGATAGTATATTTTTTTAATAATCTTGTATGCATATACTACATTATATTATTTAAACAATATTGCCACATCGTAGTTTTTTGTAATGAACCTCTGAAATATCTTTTCAACCGACTTCAAGATTTCGAAGAAGGAGGTTTTTTATGTTTTTTTTTATACCACGACGGTGGCAAACAAGCATACGGCCCGCCTGATGGTACGCAGCTACCGTAACCTATGGACGCCTGCAACTCCAGAGGAGTCACATGCGCGTTGCCGACCCTTTACAAAAAAACGGATTCACTGTGTTGAACTGTTAAAAGAACGGCTAAAGGAACATGAAGGTCCCTCGTCGTCAACACACTGGGTCCTCTTTGAGCTCATTGGCAACCTTACTCACCTTTTATGTATGTTCACCGATTATACGAAGACGGCTGGACCGATTTCTAATATTCTTTTTTTGTTTGAAAGAGTATACTTCACAGTCCCATTGTAACCAGGTCAGGATCTGATGATGGGATCCTGGAGAAATCGAGGGAACTCTTCAACTATTATAGGCACACCTATAGTGATTTGAGTATTTTTTACAGCAGCTCGAGCATTTGCTGTTGGAAAGGTGGATGCTAAGTGAAGTCGGTTCTTTTTTGTTTAAAATTATTTATTTGATCAGTATAGTAGTATCATCAAGAGCTAATTTAATCATATGGCGTAAGCGAAGCCTGCCGGGCCGTGGTTATACTTCATAAACTGCTTGATGTCTGCACTATACTTCTGGTTCAGTTCATTCCATCTCCGCCTATGAGCATCTGGTAAATCTACCAACGCGCGAGGACTAATGTTACTCAACGAAGGGTTGTCAGAGCGAAACACCAGCTTCATAATATCCATGTCAAGAGATAGCAAACTATCAGATATCTCCTTCAGAATGTCATATTTCGTTAGAATCTCGGCGTTATTATTGAGGACTTTCGTAGGGAATTTTGAATATTGTCGCTTGATTGCTATAAAGGACTCCTCCACTGAATCATATGCCTGCTGCAGTTTTGTTCTCATCAGTATTTGCTTCGTCAGTTCCTCCTGTGGAGAAAATACTTGCATTAGTAGCCAGTTAACCCTTTGACCGCCGAAGACGTCATATCATGCGCACGGATAGTCGTGCCCTCAGCGCCATCCCGGGATATCATGTCCAAAATAGGTATAACCGAGTGTGCTCTGGCGTCAGTGGTACGATTTTTCTGTCCAATGCTTTGGCGGTCAAAGGTATCTCTACACAATTCCGAAATATTTTGGCCTAATTTTAGAATCCCGAATTTTATAATTCCGATTTTGAAATGTCCGATCGTTCAAATTCCGAATAATCTTAATGACGATACATGTTTTATATCTCATTAAATGTTAATCTATATTTTGAAACGTATCCGTAAGTCGTACTAATTGTACTATTAATATTTCTAGTCGCTTTTCGGTGAAAGAAAACATTCTGAGGTAACCAGAGCTAATAAGGCGTTGGTTGGAAGATCAGATCGGCCGACGCTTCCATAAAACCTAGTGCCTATACCATGGGATTAGGTTACCAGGCGGACCCCAGGCTCAATTGAGCCGTGGCAGAAAAGCCGGGACAAACGCTATCAGGATGATGATATACAAATACCTTTTCCGGTCCTGGTTGCATGTTGAATATTTTTTGTTCTATTATATATCCTTGTTCATTAGACGATGCAGGAACCGCCGCAGTTTTTCCGTCCATAGTTTCAATAGTTTTTACGCCTTCTTTTGGATTCGTATAAGCTAAAAAAGAATATCAATTGTTTACTGAGAATTTTTTTATATACTAATAACATATTGCACTTCACCACAACTTAAATAAAAAAGAACGGTTCGATTACTTCAAAATAAAACTAAACTTCCTACATACACGCTGAAATTTTTATCGTTTTGTTCCCGAAGCGTAGTGGTTAGGTATCGATTACACAGCCAAATAAAATTGTCAAAAAAAATCTAGCTCTTAGTTTCAAAATTGCTAAATAAATAAAAAATAATACAGAACTCGAAGCCGTGAGAATAAATAGTAACACAGAAAAGCCGCGCGAGCGCATCAATGAAATCTACCACGTTTGAAAAATGCCGCCTCAAACCGTCGCCGCCGCCGCGATTTCATTCGTGCTGATTTTCTAAGGAGCTATCCCTCCCGCACCCCGCACGTCCCGCCGTCGCCTGCGCAGTTCACCCCTGCACGACCCCGTCGCCCACGAAACACCAGTCGCGATGCAATTAGTCACCAATTAGTCACCGGACGGAAGTGAGTGCAAGTGCATGTAATCTGTGTGTAAAAAAATGGATCGTAATTATGAGTATTCCAACGTGGAATACGTTGCCATGCTGGATGCCTACGTACGTTCTGGTTTCAACATGAACCAAGCCCGGATACTGTATGCGCAGCCTGAAAATTTGAACCATTTACGTGCGCAGGGGATTGCCGAACCACAAATTCCGGCCCCTAATACGTTTTTGGCTGTCAGGCAGCGGCTCCTGAACCATGGCCAACTCCGTACTCCTGCACACGCGCAGGCACGCGGTCGACCACACTACGCGGCGGAGCTCTAGGAAGACATAATTGAATACTTCGAGCGGCACCCTATGAGAAGCATACGTATGGCCGCTCGGAGATTTGCTGTCAGTCAGTATTATGTCTGGAAGATATTAAACTCCGAAGGGCTGCACCCGTTTCACTTTCGCAAAGTGCATGCTTTGTACGAGAACGACGGGCCTGCTAGGATAGCGTTTTGTCAGTGGATTTTAGAGCATCAAAACGTAAACGTATTGTGGACGGACGAATCTACGTTTACACGTGTGGGGCTCTACAATCAACACAATGAACACTTTTGGGCGTTTAATAATCCGCACTGCATTCGTGAATCGTGCCATCAAGTGAGATTCAGTGTTAACGTATGGGCTGGGATAATTAACGATTCAATCATCGGACCCTATTTCATTGAAGGTAATTTGAATGGCCTCAATTATTTGGAAATGCTGAGGGAGGTGATTCCAAATCTAATGGAGGATGTGCCCATCGCTTATTTACGCGATATTTTTTATCAGCACGATGGATGCCCGGCCCATTATCGGCTGGAAGTGCGGAGGCACCTGGACGAAGAGTTTGGAGACCATTGGATTGGGCGCGGCGGACCAGTGGCCTGGCCTCCACGTAGTCCGGATTTAACGCCAATGGATTTTTTTTTGTGGTCGCAAGTGAAAAGACTGGTTTTTACCGAGGAAGCTCAAACTCGCGATGAACTGAGACAAAAAATAATTCGTGCTTTCGAGACTGTGAAACGTGACAGAGACACTTTACGTAAGCTTAAAGACAATTTAGTAAGACGTGCACACATTTGCAATCAGCGTAATGGACAACATTTTGAACAATTATTGCGTTACCGTGAAGTGTAAGTGATTTGTGTACATAGCTCAAAACTAAGGGTACTCACCGACCGAATCCAAGAAGGTACTTGATTATTTAAATTATTGTAAATACGCGTTGATTTCAATCTTTTAAATACGCCATAATACCTTATACCTACCTAGCCGATTATTGTGTTATTTTTTTAAACGTTAAAATACCGATACAACAGGGTAAGTAGGTTAGGTTATGATGGTCCTAAGCCCATAAAAGTATGAAGGAAAGATTGAAAGCAAGTCTGACAGTAACCCTTAATCTTTTTACGTACATACCACTAAACATTCGTAGGTAAGTACGGCGACGCCACGATTAGGTACATAGCCGGTTCCTAGCGCGGGCGGCAACGCGGTGGTTATGACTTTTTCGACGTGACGTCAGCGGTGTTACTACGTGTTTTACTCATTTCGTGAAACTGATTTTTCACTTGCTTATTTTTTTCATTTGAAGAGCTAGATTTTTTTTGACAATTTTATATGACTGTATAATCGATACCTAACCTCTACGCTTCGGGAACAAAACGATAAAAATTTCAGCGAACAAACTAAAATAAGATTGGGGTTATGAATGATAATATAAATACTTCAAAATAGATCACAAAGGACCCCCCGCAGCAAACATAGGGAAAAAGTGGTTTCAGTCTCACAAAACTCCCTCAGAAGTACGCTGTCAGAAATAATCAAGTTTATATTTTTATTTTTAACCGACTTCAAGATTTGAAAAGAGGAGGTTCTCAATTCGGCGTGTATGTTTTTTTTTTTTTTTTTTTTATTTTTTATGTTTGTTACTCCATAACTCCGTCATGTCTGAACCGATTTTGAAAATTCTTTTTTTGATTGTAAGTATATATACACAGATTGGTCCCGTTTTTGTCAAAACGCAGTTCTGATGATGGGATCCATGAGGAATCGAGGGAACTCCTCAAATCTTAAAGGCATACATATAGTGATTTTTATATTTTTATCAACAAAACCATCATTTTCATTCAAAACAGTGACATTGGATGAAGTAGAACTGCTGATGATGATCAGAACGGAACTCTTCAACGACGCATAGTTCACGTTTGGCGATTCGTCCTCTTCGCTGTGTTTGTTTAGCAAGTTTAATTGTCAGAACAAATGTTCGTCCAGCTCAAGTTCTGATGATGGGATCCATGAAGAATCGAGGGAACTCCTCAAATCTTAAGGGCTTACACATAGTGACTTTTGTATTTTTATCAACAAATCAAGCATTTTCATTCAAAAGAGTGACATTTGATGAAGTGGAACTGCTGATGATGAACAGAACGGAACTCTTCAACGACGCATAGTTCATGTTTGGCGATTCTTCCTCTTCGCTATGTTTGTTAAGCAAGTTAGATTGTCAGGACCAATTTTCGTCAAGCTCAAGTTCTGATGATGAGTTCCACGAGGAATCGAGGGAATTCCTCAAATCTTAAAGGCATACATAAAGTGACTTTTGTATTTTTATCAACAAATCAAGCATTTTCATTCAAAAGAGTGACATTTGATGAAGTGGAACTGTTGATGATAATCAGAACGGAACTCTTCAACGACGCATAGTTCACGTTTGGCGATTGGTCCTCTCCGCTGCGTTTTTTAAGCAAGTTATTTCATTGTATGGAATCTAAGTGCACCATCTATCTACAATAATCCTTCACCGGCTACCCCCATTGAAGTCGGTTTTTTTTTCTTAAAAATTATTCTATGACGTGTTCCTTAAAATCGATACTTTTGAGCTTTAAAATGACGCACATTACTGGCATTAAATGTTTATTGTTATTGGTAAAAACAGTTTACTTTTAGTTATAAGTAGATAGTTAGTTAGATATGAATGTGCACTTGTGCACCTAATATGATTGATGGGTAAATTTCACAAGCGTTTCCACTGCCGGTTCATTTGTGTTACGAATTTATGTCAAAAAGTTACTCGTAATTCATAAAATACATATTTATATGATAGATAACACACAATTTTCGAATAAGTTTGTGTTTTTTAAAACTATTAGCAAGTTTTATGTCATAATCATAAATTTGTAACACAATAGAACCGGCGGTTATGTAACCACATTTATGTTGCTACACCCTGGATCCATGTACATTATATTACAACACAACATAACATATTACAACATAACATTCTCCCGATAAGGTTTGGAGGATTGGGGATTCGCACCTCGACTAGCACGGCTCTACCAGCATTTCTGTCTTCCGTGTATGGCTCGATGTCTCTCGTCAGTGTCATATTAAACCACGCACAGATACTGGACGATGAGATCGCGAGCCTCAAGGAAGCCAGAGAAGTCTGGTGTCAGTCGTGCCCGAGTGCAGACATCCCAGTCTCTAGACACATTCAGCGGGCTTGGGACTCCCCCCTTCTTAAAATAACCCATGCCTCACTCATTGAAGAAAGCCCGGACGACTTGGAACGTGCCCGCATTCTGGCGGTTTCGGCTCCAGAGTCGGGTCACTGGTTGAAGGCTCTACCTTCCAGGCAATTGGGCACTGTTCTGGACTCAAGTACCTTGAGGATAGCAATATCCTTGAGGGTTGGGTCCAGAATATGTGTCTCCCACACGTGTGCCTGCGGCAAAAGTGTAGACCAGATGGGCCGCCATGGCCTCTCCTGTACAAGAAGCGCCGGCCGCTTATACCGCCACGGCACTATCAATAATTTGGTCCGTCGCGCGCTTGCGACTGTGTCTGTGCCTGCAATTTTGGAGCCGGTGGGCATGGCAAGAGATGATGGCAAGCGTCCCGACGGAGCCACGTTGGTGCCGTGGAGGTTGGGTAGGGCTCTGGTGTGGGATGCGACGTGCGTCGACACCTTTGCGCAGTCCCACATCCAGGCGACCCGCACACAGGCCGGCGCTGCGGCTGACCAGGCCCAGGTTCTCAAGCGCCGCAAATACTCTTCCTTACTTAAGGACTATGAGTTTGCGGCGCTTGCTTTAGAGACACTGGGCCCCTGGTCGGCCGACATGAAATGCTTCATGAGGGCCCTGTCGGCCCGGCTGGTCGAAAGTACAGGGGACCGTAGAGCTGGCGCTTACCTCTCCCAGCGTATAGCCTTAGCTGTACAGAGAGGTAACGCGGCCAGCGTTATGGGGACCATGCCGCAGGCGGACCTTTTGGACGGGGAATTCTTTGGTATAGTTGGGTTTTCATAGGTAGGTTTTTTTTTATATTTTTAATTAGTTTGTTAGTATAGTTTTAATTTTTAGAAGGAATAATGTATTATACTAGTCGTTTATTGTTAATTTTCATAGAAGAGTAAAAAATATAGAGATACATAAATACTCTTTACGTCACACCTGGCCATAATGTGAGTTTTACCGCTCGCTACGCTTACGGTAAAACTCGCATTATGGCCAGGTGGGGACGTAAAATTGTGTACTCACCACGGGCAGTAAAAAAGAAAGCCCTCTATCTTATATTTACAACCCTCGCCTGCGGCTCGGGTCCCAAATACCTGCGATTTCGGGCTTTCTTTTTTTTACAGCCCTAGGTAAGTAATGTACTATTATTGCACACCTCAAAATAAAGAAACACATAAAATATAAGTTACAGTCAAGTGTAAAAATATGGGTGTACTCATCTTACTCAAAAATATGTCCCATGGTATCTTATTCCGTTGTAATAAGTGCGTAGTACCATATTTATGAGACGATTTTTTCGATACGTATTTTTGCACTTGACTGTACAAACAGAATAATCAGAGGTAAAACAATTGGCGGTCTTATCGCTAAAAAGCGATCTCTTCCAGACAACCTTATTATGTATTTTGTTAATAAAGATCTCTTACCTCTAAATATGATTTTAATAAGTTTCTGTCCCGTTATAATCGCATATTATCACGTATTTATATTATCCAAAAGCAAAGAGAAAGATTTTACGAAAAATTTGTATGTTACATATTTTGTATAAAACAACTATATTGATTATTTCTGAAAGTATACTTCAGAGAGTTGTGCCCTTATACCGAAAATCAGGAGGCTTGAATCTACATCGTGCCTAGCTAAAATTTCGTGAGATTTTACTGAAACCATTTGTTTCCTACTTTTGCTGCACTGCGAGTTCTTTATCGGTAGTTACGAAGCCTTAAATAGTTAAAAAAAGAAGGGTTTAAAAAGTACCGTCAAATGCATTGAGTAACAGGAGATGACATTCCTAAGAAATTCTTTAACCCAAAAGTTATAGTGGAGTCAAAACCATCGTGCCGGCGGGGCCATAAATCTCCGGGCCGGCCACGTGCCCTTTTCTACCTGCTTGTAGGGATGCGTGCCGCAACCTTCGCACATTATCGATGGATTTATTTATAATAATAAGATTGTATTTAAGTGTAATATGAATATAGAAGAAAATTTCGTAACAAAGGTTTATTTTTATATTTAGGTAGACAAAATAAATTATATAATTATATTGATTTTAAGAACCAGTGAGAAAATAGCACGATAACATATTACTAATTAACGTTTAGGACTTAATAATGACCGCTATAATAATCTATAACTACTGTCACATTGTTAGGTCATTATAATACTCGTAATTACCCTAATAGGTACACTAATTATATTGCAACAGTAACAAAATGCCATGATATTAATGACTGCTATTTATAATTAACCATTTAGATATCACTAAAACCTAACGAGGTAAATATATTTATTTATAGATAATGGAATCGATTTTACTTATAACTACCATGCACATGCATAGTACTTTTCATAGAACAAGCGTGATTCATCGATAAGAAATATCGACTTTAGCCGCATCCTTGCTGACAGCTCGTTTTATTGCCCGGCCGGCACGTTGGTTTTGACTCCACTATAGTGAAAATCACTAGCTTCAGTCACAGCTGTCAACCGCCAAACATGGCGCACAAAATTTGTTCTAGATGTCACATCTAGTAGAACACATAATAGATAAATGGTCAAATAGGATAAAATCGAATCGAATCGCGGGGTACCCAAATAAGGAATTTAGATCCATTTCAAGAGTGCTGAATTGGCAATTACCTACTTACATTTATTATCTTTAAAAACTGTTGTCTTTAGCTACCCCATCTGACTCAAATTATATAATATATATATATATAATAGATTTTGATATGGAACATTGTATATTTTACCGATTAAATGATGAAATGGTAGACTTGCTATTAGTAATGATGTGCAATGACTGATAATTTGATAACTTGATAAATGTTATACTTAAAAATAATTATCTAATCTGTTATTATCGATTCTAGGTACAGTCCTGGTGCCACAGGTGTTAAATTATTAAAAAAACAAATCGATTGATTGTTTTTCTCGCGTATTGTGTAATTGGCTTCTTAAGATTATTTTAGGGGAAGTCTTGGAGGCTATGAAAACGTAAGCCGAAACCATGTCTGGCATCAAGATGAAAATTCGAAATGATAATATAACGTAAATGTATTTGGAACTTCTTTTGTTTAATCGAACGAGCGGAGCGTAAGCGAAGCAAGTTGTTACAAAAAACTTCTGGCTAGCTTCCGACGCAGAGTTCTCGTTTGGCGATTTGTCCTCTTCGCTGTGTTTGTTAAGCAAGTTAGATTGTCAGGACAAAATTTCGTCAAGCTCATGTTCTGATGATGGGATCCATGAGGAATCGAGGGAACTCCTCAAATCTTAAAGGCATACACACGCATTAAACGGCCTCCTAGCCTAGTCGGTAGTGACCCTGCCTACGAAGCAGGAGGTCCCGGGTTCGAATCCTGGTCAGGGCATTTATTTGTGTGTTTATCACAGATATTTGTTCTATGTATTTAATTATTTATCCATATTTATCTATTATATATATAGTCGTCTAGTACCCATAACACAAGCCTTATTGAGCTTACAGTGGGCCTAGGTCGATTTGTGTAAGGTTGTCCTATAATATTTATTTATTTATTTATACACATAGTGATTATTATTTTTATTAACAAATCAAGTATTTTCATTCAAAATAGTGACATTTGATAAAGTGGAACTGCTGATGATGATCAGAACGGAACTCTTCCGACGCATTCACGTTTGGCGATTTGTCCTCTTCGCTGTGTTTGTTAAGCAAGTTATTTCATTGTATGGAGTGCACCATCTACAATAATCCGTCACCGAGGTCGGAAGAGTTCCGTTTTTATCATCATCAGCAACTCCACTTCATCAAATGTCACTTTTTTGAATAAAAAAAGATTGATTTGTTGATAAAAATCACTACTTCATACATGCCATTAAGATTTAAAGATAAAAATAAAGATAATTTATTTGCGGTAAGCATTACAGTTCAAGGTCTTAATTATTGGTACTTATAGTGATTTTCATGCTTAACCTAATATGGTATGCAAATGGGTAACTTAAAACTAATATTGTATAATTTTTCTATAAGTACATATTCGTAAAGGCACTTAATATATATGCTATGGCTTTAATTTACTAGGTACATACATCGTTGAAAAATTTAGAAATCTTGCAAATAGGAATATCATAATCATATTTGAGGAGTTCCCACGATTCCTCATGGATCAGAACTGCGTTTTGACAAAAACGGGACCAATCTGTATAAGTATACGATATATACTTACAATAAATAAAAGGATTTTTGAAATCGGTTCGGACATGACGGAGTTATGGAATTACAAACATATAAAAAAAACAACGGGGTGCACTCCGGGAGTGCCGGCAGAAGTGAAAACTTTGATATTTTGGAATGGTTAGGAAATAAATTTGCACGAATTGCTTTATTATCAGTATAAAAGTACTATAATTTATGTGGTAAAATACAATATTCATTTATTGCGTTATCGTACGCAAACATGACAATTTATATTAATTAATTAAAAATTTAACACTTCAGAACTATTACAATTATTTATTCAGCCATTTTACTCGGAAACTGCAAAACGTATCTTAATAAAATTTGAACATTAGTTGTAGTTTGTATGCCATACTTAGTATTGTAATAAAATTGCTGAAAAAATATTTAAGTCCATGTACTTATGCATGTAACTAATTTTTTTTTTTTTTAATAATAAAACAATATAAGTCATTTATTTACCATTAATAATTATTTTATCTACAATTTTAAAATCCACGCCGCAGGTTTCGTCAGGTAGATACAAAAACAGGTCAACAGGCTTCGTCTTACAACAATCAAAATTTACAAGTTCAAATCCGCCTCAGGCTTTGTCAATAATAACTACTTACACGTTAAACATTAATTAAACAGACCCCCCCGGACCGTAGCCGGCTCAAAAGTCCCCATGACACTAGCAGCGTTGCCACGCTGAATTGCCAAGGAAATCTGTTGAACCAGGTACGATCCGGAGCGACGATCGCAACCCCTCTCTCTGAGTCGACGACCCAAGTCCCTGACAAACTCCTTGGCCTCCGCACCCCAAGACCCTGCAGTCTCTATTTACGCAATGAAATCATACAAAATATCATTATTCGCTAACCGCCACAAATATGTACACACATATTACAAGCGTTTTTCTTGTAGGATTTTAATGAATATATCGTTTCTAAGTCATTTAAAATGTGTAAGAACAAACTACCAATTATTACTATTTGTTTCTAACGAATTAGGATATATATCGCCCGCGCCGTACATTTTGTTATTTATGTGGTTTTACATGGACACGGTTTCTTGTTTTTCGCTTTAAACAGAAAGAAGACTTAAATATCGTCATATTTACAAATATATTTGTAAATATGACGATATAAAAATAATTGATATTATTGTAAATAAAAATATACAAATTTTTTACATATTTTTTTTTACCTTTTTAACTACTTCCGGGTGAAAAGTTGGTAGGATTTTTGCATATATTATCTATAAATATTCCATAAGAATGAATAATAAAAAAATCGGGCTATTATAAATTAATGCTTGACGCAACCGTATCTTTACTGTACTATAGCTGACAAATCTGAAATGTGTTCCGGCACCCACACACTTGTAAATGCTTACACTGCTATAAATGCTATAATGTGCATCAGGGGTATAAAAGAGAAACACCAATATACTACACGGGCATGTAAGCGAGACTTCCATATTTTGCGTATTGCACAAAGTGTGACAGATACCAACTAATATAATTTACAGTAGTGTAGACAAGATAGTCATATTTCTAACAATGACGTATAGAAGTAAAAAGAGAGTCATTTGGGTTTGAAAAAATTAAAATAATGAATTGATATTAATCGTAGTAAGTCCTTGTCGCATCAATATGAAAGCGGGCAAGATGGACCGAGATAGAAAATTAAATTTCGAGTCAATAGCATACTATATTTTTAAAATATGAATAAATTTCTAGTTCTAAACTTCTGGTGCTCTAGTCAGGGCTTGGAACCGGTACCAAAAATACCGGTTACATACCGGTATTTATAGGTTCTTTTCATTTCGGTTCCAGAGTACCGGTAAAGAAAAAATACCGGTACTAGCAGTGAAAAATATCGGTTCTCTATAAAGGTTCCTGGCTTGAAACCGGTACCGAAGGTACCTGTTCCATATTTATGAGTTTTTTTCATTTCGGTTCCGCAGAACCGGTAAAGAACAAATACCGGAATTAGCACCGAAAAATACCGGTTCTCTATAAAGGTTCTTCCACGTGTACGCGACGTTGTCGTTTAGTGCGGTACGCATATTCGGTGCGTAACATACCTACACTACAAACGAACGCGGCGTTGCGCTGCGCGTTGCCAGCATGCCAGGCGAATCAGCGATGCGCGGTGATTTAGTTCGAATTGAACACACGGCGGAAAGTGGAAGTTCATTGTTGTGTATTTATCAACCGACTTCATGATTTCGAAGGAGGAGGTTCTCAATTCGTCGGGATCTTGGTTTTTTTTGTATGTTCACCAATTATTCGAAGATGGCTGGACCGATTTGAAAAATTATTTTTTTGTTTGAAAGAGTATACTTCACATTTGGTCCCATTGTGACCACGTCAGGACCTGAAGATGGGAACCTGGAGGAATCGAGGGAACTCTTCAAATATTATAGGCACACCTATAGTGATTTAAATATTGTTTACAGTAGTTCGCGCATTTCCTTTTCAACCGACTTCAAGATTTCGAAGGGGGAGGTTATCAATTCGTCGGGATCTTTGTTTTTTTTGCTTTTTTTTAATGTATGTTCACCGATTATTCGAAGACGGCTGGACCGATTTGGAAAATTCTTTTTTTGTTTGAAAGAGTATACTTTACAGTTGGTCCCAATGTAACCAGGTCAGGATCTGATGATGGGATCCTGGAGAAATCGAGGGAACACTTCAACTATTATAGGCACACCTATAGTGATTTGAGTATTTTTACAGCAGCTCGAGCATTTGCCGTTAGAAAGGTGGATACTAAGTAAAGTCGGTTTAGTTCTTTTTTTGATTAAGAGGCCTTATTCCCATGAACGTTCCTCAATTTCACGAAATCTGACTCGATAGATGGCGTTAGCGCTCAGTACACGACCGCTGGCAATGATCTACGATCGAACGGTCTTGATCGTTTTCAACTTCAAATTACAAGTAACATTTTTTTAGGCATTTAAGTTACACACAGACTATTTATTTTATTTTACATGGAAGATACTACTAATTAAAGTATGTTTAAAGGAAATATACGCATCTAACACCAAAGATGGATTATCAGTTATCACTTAATCAGTAGGGACTGTTGGAGATATTTTTTGAATTAAAAGTATAATAAATTTCGAATTTCAAAAATTAGGTTTGTTTTAAATTCCAATAAGGGTGAATTTTTTTTTTTTGTAAAAATGGTCATAATAGCCAATTTCGACTACTTCGGGTGTGTAGATTTCGAAAATGATGTCTGTTTTTAAATCCAAGATGGCGGTTATACACTTTATTCTAAAAATCGTCATGATAGTCATTTTCGGCTAATTAGAGGGTGTAGATTTCGAAAATTGTCTGTTTAAAAATCCAAGATGGCGGAAATATACTTTTTTGTTAAATCGTCATGGTAGTCATTTTCGGCTATTTAGGGGATGTAGATTTCGAAAATTATGTCTGTTTTAAAATCCAAGATGAAGATAATTTTTTTTTTCTGAAAAATCGTCATGGGAGTGATTTTCGGCAAATTAAGGGGTGTCGATTTTGAGAATTATGTCTGTTTCAAAATCCAAGATCAATCCCAAATCCGTGGACATTGTCGTTGGTAATTTTTGTATTGTTACTATTAGCCATAATCTCGTGTGTTACTGTTTTTTGTCCCAAATAAATAAACAAAAAAAAAAGATGACGGTTATACACTTTATTCTGAAAAATCGGCACGGTAGTTATTTTCTGCTAATTAGTGGGTATAAATTTCGAAAATTATGAACATATGTTTTAAAATGCAAGATGGCGGATATACTCTTTTTTCTGAGAAATCGTCATGGTAGTCGTTTTCTATTAATTCAGGGGTGTAGATTTCGAAAATAATATCCGTTTTAAAAATCAAAGATGGCGGAAATGGTTAATTTTGTCAAAATCATCATGGTAGTCATTTTCGACTAATTGGGGTGTGTAGATTTCGAAAATAAGGACCGTTTTAAAATTAAAGATGGCGGAAACGAAAAATTTTGTCGAAATCGTCATGGTAGTCATTTCCAACTAATTCGGGTGTGCAGATTTCGAAAATAATGTCTATTTTTAAATCCAAGATGGCGGTCATACACATTTTTAGTTAAAATCGTCATGGTAGTCATTTTCCATTAATTCAGGGATGTAGATTTCGAAAATAAAGACAATTTTAAAATCCAAGATGGCGGAAATGGATAATTTTGTCAAAATCGTCATGGTAGTCATTTTCGACTAATTAGGGTGTGCAGATTTCGAAAATAATGTCTATTTTTAAATCCAAGATGGCGGTCATACACATTTTTAGCAAAAATCGTCATGGTAGTCATTTTCTATTAATTCAGGGATGTAGATTTCGAAAATAAAGACAATTTTAAAATCCAAGATGGCGGAAATGGATAATTTTGTCAAAATCGTCATGGTAGGCATTTTCGACTAATTAAGGTGTGCAGATTTCGAAAATGATGTCTATTTTGAAATCCAAGACCGCGGTCATACACTTTTTTGGTAAAAGTCATTATGTTAGTCGTTTCCGATTAATTTAGGGGTGTAGATTTCGAAAATAAGGACCGTTTTAAAATCAAAGATGGCGGAAACGGGCAAAATTTTCAAAATCGTCATAGTAGTCATTTCCGACTAATTCGGGTGTGCAGATTTCGAAAATAATGTCATTTTTTAAATCCAAGATGGCGGTCATACACATTTTTAGTAAAAATCGTCATGATAGTCATTTTCTATTAATTCAGGGATGTAGATTTCGAAAATAAAGACAATTTTAAAATCCAAGATGGCGGAAATGGATTATTTTGTCAAAATCGTCATGGTAGTCATTTTCGACTAATTACGGTGTGCAGATTTCGAAAATGATGTCTATTTTGAAATCCAAGACCGCGGTCATACACTTTTTTGGTAAGTCATCATGTTAGTCGTTTCCGATTAATTCAGGGGTGTAGATTTCGAAAATAAGGACCGTTTTAAAATCTAAGATGGCGGAAACGGGCAAAATTTTCAAAATAGTCATGGTAGTCATTTATAACTAATTCGGGTGTGCAGATTTCGAAAATAATGTCTATTTTTAAATCCAAGATGGCGGTCATACACACTTTTAGTAAAAATCGTCATGGTAGTCATTTTCTATTAATTCAGGGATGAAGATTTCGAAAATAAAGACAATTTTTAAATCCAAGATGGCGGAAATGGATAATTTTGTCAAAATCGTCATGGTAGTCATTTTCGACTAATTAGGGTGTGCAGATTTCGAAAATGATGTCTATTTTGAAATCCAAGACCGCGGTCATACACGTTTTTGGTAAAAGTCATCATGTTAGTCGTTTTCGATTAATTCAGGGGTGTAGATTTCGAAAATAAGGACCGTTTTAAAATCAAAGATGGCGGAAACGGGCAAAATTTTCAAAATCGTCGTGGTAGTCATTTCCGACTAACTCGGGTGTGCAGATTTCGAAATCAATGTCTATTTTTAAATTCAAGATGGCGGTCATACACATTTTTAGTAAAAATCGTCATGGTAGTCATTTTCTATTAATTCAGGGATGAAGATTTTGAAAATAAAGACAATTTTTAAATCCAAGATGGCGGAAATGGATAATTTTGTCAAAATCGTCATGGTAGTCATTTTCGACTAATTAGGGTGTGCAGATTTCGAAAATGATGTCTATTTTGAAATCCAAGACCGCGGTCATACACTTTTTTGGTAAAAGTCATCATGTTAGTCGTTTTCGATTAATTCAGGGGTGTAGATTTCGAAAATAAGGACCGTTTTAAAATCAAAGATGGCGGAAACGGGCAAAATTTTCAAAATCGTCGTGGTAGTCATTTCCGACTAACTCGGGTGTGCAGATTTCGAAATCAATGTCTATTTTTAAATCCAAGATGGCGGTCATACACATTTTTATTAAAAATCGTCATGGTAGTCATTTTCTATTAATTCAGGGATGTAGATTTCGAAAATAAAGACAATTTTAAAATCCAAGATAGCGGAAATGAATAATTTTCTCAAAATCGTCATGGTAGTCATTTTCGACTAATTAGGGTGTGCAGATTTCGAAATCAATGTCTATTTTGAAATCCAAGACCGCGGTCATACACTTTTTTGGTAAAAGTCATCATGTTAGTCGTTTCCGATTAATTCAGGGGTGTAGATTTCGAAAATAAGGACCGTTTTAAAATCAAAGATGGCGGAAACGGGCAAAATTTTCAAAATCGTCATGGTAGTCATTTCCGACTAATTCTGGTGTGCAGATTTCGAAAATAATGTCTCTTTAGAAATCCAAGATGGCGGTCAAACAGTTTTTTGGTAAAAATCGTTATGGTAGTCATTTTCGATTAATTCAGTGAAGTAGATTTCGAAAATAAAGACCGTTTTAAAATCCAAGATGGTGAAAATGGATAATTTTGTCAAAATCGTCATGGTAGTCATTTTCGACTAATTAGGCTGTGCAGATTTGGAAAATGGTGTCTATTTTGAAATCCAAGACCGCGGTCATACACTTTTTTGGTAAAAGTCATCATGTTAGTCGATTTGAGATCCAAGATGGATGTTAAAGGACAATTATTGTAAAAATGTAAAACTTATTGTAAAAGTAGTCATTTTCCACCAAACTCAAATTGTTATGAGTGTTATGACATTGAACCTCGAAGAACTCAACCCCCTAAGACACAGGTTTTTACCTAGTCTAGGGGTCGAAAGTTTGACCACTCCACACCGACTTGTCTGTACAAAAATCCTGTTGTGTAACTATAACGTAACATGATGTCTATATGTACAATAAAGCTATTCTTATTATTTATTATTATAATTTTTACTAATTCACGTATGTAGATTTAGAAAATAATTTTTGTTTTAAAATACAAGACGGCAGTCATACAATTTTAGTAAAAATCGTTATACGTAGTAGTCTCTGTTGATGAATTCGGCAATGTAAATTCCGACAATAAACACTGTTTTAAAATATAAGATAGCAATGATGACCTTTTTGTGAAAATCTTCATGGTAATCTTGTTCGACTGATTCAGGTGTTTAGATTTTGAGAAAAGGGTCTGTTTTAAATTCCAAGATGGCGGCCATACACTTTTTTCTGGATAATCGTTATGGTAGTCATTTTCGATTTAATCGGGGATACAAAAAAGTATATAGCCGCCATCTTGAATTTTAAAACAGAATTTGTTTTTGAAATCTACATACCAGAATAACGACTATTTTTATAAATGAATGACAATTTCTGCCATCTTGGATTTTGAAACGTACTTTATTTTTGAAATCTACACGCCTGAATTAATCGAAAATGGCTAAAGTAACAATTAAAGTATGTGATCGCCATCTTCGATTTTAAAATAGACATTATTTTCGAAATCTATAGTTCCCGAATTAGTCGAAAACGACTTCCATGACGAATTAGACAATTTTTTTCATTTCCGCCATCTTTGATTTTAAAACAGTCCTTATTTTCGAAGTCTTCATCCCTTAATTAATAGAAAATGACTACCATGACGATTTTTACTAAAAATTTGTATGACCGCCATCTTGGATTTAAAAATAGACATTATTTTCGAAATCTGCACACCCGAATTAGTCGGAAATGACTACCATGACGATTTTGAAAATTTTGCCCGTTTCCGCCATATTTGATTTTAAAACAGTCCTTATTTTCGAAATCTACACCCCTGAATTAATCGGAAACGACTAACATGATGACTTTTACCAAAAAAGTGTATGACCGCGGTCTTGGATTTCAAAATAGACACCATTTTCGAAATCTGCACACCCTAATTAGTCGAAAATGACTACCATGACGATTTTGACAAATTATCCATTTCCGCCATCTTGGATTTTAAAACTGTCTTTATTTTCGAAATCTACATCCCTGAATTAATAGAAAATGACTACCATGACGATTTTTACTAAAAATGTGTATGACCGCCGTCTTGGATTTAAAAATAGACATTATTTTCGAAATCTGCACACCCGAATTAATCGGAAATGACTACCATGACGATTTTGAAAATTTTGCCCGTCTGCCATCTTTGATTTTAAAACGGTCCTTATTTTCGAAATCTACACCCCTGAATTAATCGAAAACGACTAACATGATGACTTTTACCAAAAAAGTGTATGACCGCGGCCATGGATTTCAAAATAGACATCATTTTCGAAATCTGCACACCCTAATTAGTCGAAAATGACTACCATGACTATTTTGACAAAATTATCCATTTCCGCCATCTTGGATTTTAAAATTGTCTTTATTTTCGAAATCTACATCCCTGAATTAACGGAAAATGTCTACCATGACGATTTTTACTAAAAATGTGTATGACCGCCATCTTGGATTTAAAAATAGACATTATTTTCGAAATCTGCACACCCGAATTAGTTGGAAATGACTACCATGATGATTTTGACAAAATTGTCCATTTTCGCCATCTTTGATTTTTAAAACGGATATTATTTTCGAAATCTACACCCCTGAATTAATAGAAAACGACTACCATGACGATTTCTCAGAAAAAAGAGTATATCCGCCATCTTGGATTTTAAAACATGTTCATAATTTTCGAAATTTATACCCACTAATTAGCAGAAAATAACTACCGTGCCGATTTTTCAGAATAAAGTGTATAACCGTCATCTTTTTTTTGTTTATTTATTTGGTAAAAATCGTTATAGTAGTCTCTGTTGATTAATTCGGCAATGTAAATTCCGACAATAAACACTGTTTTAAAATATACGATAGCAATGATGACCTTTTTGTGAAAATCTTCATGGTAATCTTGTTCGACTGATTCAGGTGTTTAGATTTTTAGAAAAGGGTCTGTTTTAAATTCCAAGATGGCGGCCATACATTTTTTTCTGGATAATCGTTATGGTAGTCATTTTCGATTTAATCGGGGATACAAAAAAGTATATAGCCGCCATCTTGAATTTTAAAACAGAATTTGTATTTGAAATCTACATATCAGAATAACGACGATTTTTATAAATGAATGACAATTTCGGGCATCTTTGATTTTGAAACGGACTTTATTTATGAAATCTACACGCCTGAATTCATCGAAAATGGCTAAAATAACAAGTAAAGTATGTGATCGCCATCTTCGATTTTAAAATAGACATTATTTTCGAAATCAGTTCCCGAATTAGTCGAAAACGACTTCCATGACGAATTTGTAATTTTTTTTCATTTCCGCCATCTTTGATTTTAAAACAGTCCTTATTTTCGAAGTCTTCATCCTTTAATTACGACGTCCTTAAATGACGTCCATTACGATTTTTAAGTAAAATGCGTATGGCCGCCATCTTGGATTTTGAAACAAACATTTTTTTCGAAATCTACACCCCCAAATTAGTCGAAGACGACTACCATGACGATTTTGACAATTTTTTTCCATATCCGCCATCTTGTATTTTAAAACGGTCTTTATTTTCGATTTAAAGATTTTTACCACAAAAGTGTATGACCGCCATCTTGGATTTTAAAATAGGCATTATTTTCGAAATCTGCACACCCGAATTAGTCGAAGACGAAAACCATGACGATTTTGACAAAAATTTCCGTTTCCGCCATCTTTGATTTTAAAACGGTCCTTATTTTCGAAGTCTTCTTCCCTGAATTAATCAATAATGACGTCCATTACGATTTTTATGTAAAATGTGTATGGCCGCCATCTTGGATTTTTAAACAAAGATTTTTTTCGTAATCTGCACACCCAAATTAGTCGAAAATGACTACCATGACGATTTTGACAAAATTGTCCATTTCCGCCATCTTTGATTTTAAAACGGATATTACTTTCGAAATTTACACCAATGAATTCATCGAAAATGACTACCATAACGATTTTTACCAAAACAGTGTTTGACCGCCATCTTGGATTTCTAAATGGACATTATTTTATATTATCAAAATATTGCATTGTCACTCGATATACATATGCGTGAAAAATTTCAGCTCAATCGGAAATCGGGAAGTTGGTCATTTGGACCATGGGCAACGGACAGGTGAAACTAAATAAAAACCTTTAAAAACATACTAATCCCTGTTATTTGGGGGGTCCAATATGGGAGTCCAGGTTTTCCGCACGTACAAATAAACATAAGTTCGATCACCAACTGACGAACGAAACAAATGAACGCAGCGAGTGAGCGAGCGCCGTGCGGACAAAGCCGACGCCTCGAGTCAGAGAGAGAGAACAAATCCTTTAATACGCGCCGACAAGTAATACCGGTACCTATGCGTGATTCGGAACCGGTACCAAGTCTAATACAGGTTTATGGTTCAAGGCCACAATACCGGTTCCCATTAAATACCTGTAATTCAAGCCCTGAATACCGGTACCTCGGAACCGGTACCAAGTCTTATACCGGTTTATGGTTCAAAGCCTCAATACCGGTTCCGGAAAATACCTGTAATTCGATCCTTGGATACCGGTACCACGGAACCGGTACCAAGTCATATATCGGTTCCTGGTTCGAAGCCACGATACCGGTTCCGAAAAATACCTGTAATTCAATCCCTGGATACCGGTACCACGGAACCGGTACCAAGTCATATACCGGTTCCTGGTTCGAAGCCACGATACCGGTTCCGAAAACTACCGGTATTTCAAGCCCTGGCTCTAGTCGAATATTCCAGTGTTCAACGAAATAGGTAACGAACGATCGTCTCAAAAACCAGTATAAAGGCATCTACGATTTCGCGTAGTTGTTACGGATCTAATGGTTTCTCATTTTAATGCAATAATGGTTTGTCAAAAGAGACGTGTATGGTAAGCGACGGTTATATTGCACTTCACAGAAACGGCGAATGGTCCGTGTGGTCCTAGTACTTTAATTTCCATCGCCTACCTCGCGCACGACTCAAATAAACCAATGTAAAGGCCATTTTGCAGTAAAACACTTCTTTATTGCATTAACACGTTTAATTTTGACGACAAAGTAAAAATATTTAATATTAGCAAAAATAATCAATTATTTAAAATTTAGCATTTCACGTAAAAATCACAATAACGGCATCTAAATAAGGGTATTTCACATTCAATAAGTTCCCTAGTGGTCAGAGTGCAATTAAATTACAATAACAAAAATATTTAAATTTAGCACTTCACTTAAAAATGAAGACAACTGTACCTATTTCACTTTCACATTCAACAACCTCCCTAGTGGCCAGAATGTAATTAAATTACAATAATTAAAAATATTTAATATTAGCACTTCACTTAAAAATGAAGACAACTGTACCTAAACAAGGACATTACACATTCAATAGTTAGCAAAACCGGTAAGTAAAAATAAAGACTCGGCTAGTAATAATTTGGCTGCAGGAAAATAATGGGTTAATGAGGCGGGTGATATGGATGGTGACAGATGATTCGCTGGCTGAACGTAGCCTAAATTAAAGAGCCAGGTCTCATTTTGCAGTAAAACACTTCTTTATTGCATTAACACGTTTAATTTTGACGACAAAGTAAAAATATTTAATATTAGCAAAAATAATCAATTATTTAAAATTTAGCATTTCACGTAAAAATCACAATAACGGCATCTAAATAAGGGTATTTCACATTCAATAAGTTCCCTAGTGGTCAGAATGCAATTAAATTACAATAACAAAAATATTTAAATTTAGCACTTCACTTAAAAATGAAGACAACTGTACCTATTTCACTTTCACATTCAACAACCTCCCTAGTGGCCAGAATGTAATTAAATTACAATAATTAAAAATATTTAATATTAGCACTTCACTTAAAAATGAAGACAACTGTACCTAAACAAGGACATTACACATTCAATAGTTAGCAAAACCGGTAAGTAAAAATAAAGACTCGGCTAGTAATAATTTGGCTGCAGGAAAATAATGGGTTAATGAGGCGGGTGATATGGATGGTGACAGATGATTCGCTGGCTGAACGTAGCCTAAATTAAAGAGCCAGGTCTTTATACACCCGTCAAACGAGGCAATTGGAATTTGGGGAATTTAGCAAAACAACAAAAAAAACTATTATGGCACAAAAATACTGGATACAAAGAAAAGGAATCCGATTTATAACGTTTTTAACAAAAATGTAAATAATTTGTTACTCTCGAAAGCAGGATGGCTAAAGCTGTTGCTTTAAATTAAAAAGAGTTCGTGGGCAAGTGTCCGCTTTGATTTAGGCGGACCCAATAGCTCGCTGAACTCCTTTTCTCACTTGGAGAGCCCGCTGGATGCGGACTCTAACTCTCCGATGATGTGGCGAAGAAACCCGCGGAAATCGCGGCAGCTGCAGACCGTCCCGCCGGCCCGGCATCCACAAGCGCCTTCCGGAATCCTTCCGGATCAGGCGGTTCCAGTGTATAGCACTTGCTATATAATTTATATGGCCTTTTTTGCCCGGCAATGGTTTTGGTTTTATTTTTGCTCCAATAATGTATTAATAGCACTTGCTATATAATGTTTGAAATAAATCGCACTTCACCACGATGCAACTAAGCAAATTATAGCAAAAACCCCAGACCAAATCCAGATTATCTCTTTTTCTTTCCAAAATCTCACGGCGCTCAGACAGACTCAATCAACAATCAACTTTTTTCTTTTTGACAATCTGGAATACCTCAAAAATTCACATTCAAAATTAGCGCGAGTATTATCTCAATTTTATAACTGCCAGACGTATACCTCCGATTCGTAGACCTCCGATTGTGCATAGTTATAATGGTAAAAAAGATTTACTCATCCTGAACGAATTGTAAGTCTCGGGAATCAGCGCTAGGTGCCTAATTTCGTAGGTAGGGTTAGCAAATAAAACTTTTTAATACCACGACGGTGGGAAACAAGCATACGGCCCGCCTGATGGTAAGCAGCTACCCGTAGCCTATGGACGCCTGCAATTCCAGAGGTGTCACATGCGCGTTGCCGACCCTTTACAAAAAGGAGGGTTCACTGTGTTCACGGCTAAATGAGCAAGAGCAAATAAAACTGTTAGAAATTTAAGTAATATACTTTCTAGAAACGTTTTCATTATCGGGTGATTCGGGTATTAAATATAATTGCTTACATTCATCGGGTAACAACCAAAACTCACTAATTACTACCACAAGTTTAAAGCCGTAATGAACCATATTAGTAACAAAACAAGGTTGATTTTAGTTTAATAATTTTATTGCAATTACTGAGTTTTGGTTGTCACCGAATGATATTTTCTTAAACGTATTTATTCTCTAGTATCTGGTATTAAAGATAATTGCTTAAAAGGTTTTGACATGAAATAAAACAACTAAAAACGGATTGTATCGCGTGTACTGAGCTTAAATTACATCCCGACGTTTCGAACACTTTTCAGCGTTCGTGGTCAACGGGTCGACTGAGGAAAAATATACAATTACCTCCGTTCAAAAACTATCACAATATGCAAACCTACCCACATATTAAATATTAAACAAATTTTGTCATTGCACATGCCATTTCACATTCCTTTGCCACATTCTTTATATTTTTTGTAACTTAAAATTATTTGACATTGAAAATTAGGTATTTGACATTATTAGCATTTATACGTTTAGCTTGGTAACGGTTTCAAGCACTAGGAGAACAGAATGAAATAAAAATGCATTTTTATCAGCATATTATTTGCTAACGCTACCCAAAGGGGCATGACACTCGGACATACGTGTTTCACGCGTGGATACTGCCTAGTTAGCCGTCTCGCTTACTCAATAACAAAAATGTTTTTGATAAATTTTGATAAAAAAATATGTTTGCTTATTTAAAACAGTACTTACGAATGAAAAGTTATTCCGTGAGCTTTGTTTTTATGTTTTGAGCTATTAAAGCTTTAAAAAAAGGCACAATTTGGCATGATTTACGGGTATTTTAGTCGTTATTCTTGAAAGCACGCTCTTCGGCGGCCATGACACGACTGATTCAATATAGGCGCCGGAACCTATATTTGATGGCACACGATCGTGCGCCTGGTATAGATGAATTATCGAGATCATGGAATTGCATTTGTAGTGGTTGTACCGTTTGCAACAAAAGGAGAATAATTTTCTCTTAATTTTAATAAAATTACATACCCTTAAGAAATGGAATAAGTAGTAGTCCTCTGTTTTTTGCTTTTAATCGCTATCATGTTCTTCATCTGAGCTGTCACAAGTATTGTTAATAAGATTCTTTGAAATTCGATTCATTTCCCCTTCCTGACATCGATATTTATTTTCTTCACTTTCGACATGGCGACAAATATTTTCCCAGTCCTCAGCAGTAATAGTATTCATTCGTTCAGTTGCTAAACTCATAATGCCTTGCATGTTTACTGAAACGTTTCTTTTCGCTACATACCCTTTTACCATGGACCAAATATTTTCGATCGGATTGAATGTCGGGTGGCAATCGTAAAACGGAGTGGCCATGTTCTTTTAAAATTACATCTATGTGGTACTCACGAAACCGCTCTTTCTTTTGTTTAATTAAATCATACAAACTGGTTTTGTACATCAACTGGCTATACAAAATGTTGTGTTCTGTCAACCAATCCATCATTTCTTGTTTATGAGAATTTGACGTTGGAGCACGATTCAAAAGTTTGTTGTGATAGGACGCATTATCTACGATAAGTACGCTATTCGGTTTAAGGTACGATATTAATTTTTCTTTTAACCATTTTTCGTAGTTGACAAAGTTCATCTGGTCATGGTAATCTCCCGTTTTTTGGTTTGCCTTAAACATTAACAAAGCGTTGGGAATAAAACCATCTTTTCCTCCTGCGTGCACTATTATTAACCGCTGGCCTGTACTGATTTGTTTTTTAACACCAAATTCTGTTCCATCGGTCCAAGCCTCTCCGGACACATATGAAGTGTGGATGTAGGTTTCATCAGTATAAATTAGTGGTCTATCTTCAGACCGATATTCCGCAATTTTGGTAAGGTAATTTATTCTTAGCAGTCGTATGTTGTGTCTTTCCATTAATATTTTTCGGTTGTCCTCGGTCTTTTTCCATTTAAATCCTAATTTTTGTATTTGTTTTCGTAAGGTGGAAATGCCAAATTTGTAATCTATATCGGATTTTAACACAGAGTGGAGTGCCTTTAAGGTTGGAAATTGCTTATGGGACAGATGAAAATTGTATATAGTTCTCCGGATGACTTCCTGATCAAAATCGTCTACTGCTGATGACGGACAAGTACGTAACTTTTTATTTCTCGGGGAGGTGAATTTCTTTGTTGTTGCGAATTTCTCACTATTGCTCTCAGACACAATGTTATAAACAGTAGAGAGACAAACACCTGTAGCTTTTTCAACTAACTGGGGGCAGCGGTGTAAGGGGAATTTAAATTTTTCTTCAGTTCAAGTTCAAAATATTTATAACAGTTAAAAATAATTTGCTTACTTTGACTAGTTTGACTCTCAATCGGACCAAAATTACTCACTGCCATATTTTTTGAAAATTATGTAACTTATACTAAGTCGTACGGGCTGACACAAAATTATTCTGATAATTGTGAGAATACAATAAAATCAGACGTAAAAATATATGCACAACGTAAATAATATTCACAATTTGACACTGACATTATTTTGGTATTTACTTCTTCAATATATAACAAACCTCTTTTTATGCTGATAGTACGAGAAAATAGAAAATTCAAATATAGAATGCCTGTAAACATACAATACTACTACACATGCAATTCTATGCTCTCGTTAATTTATCTATACCATATCTATTCCCTTTGTATTTATCAAAGATGTAACCTAAACTTAGCGCCTGAACTGCAACAAGATGTTACGTTATTAAAATGATTTTATATTTTAAAAGATCAGGCGCTTTGTTTTTTCATACATCTACAATCTTTTGATGCTGCTGCCACTGACAAGGCCACGCACGGGGGCTTGCAGCACCGCATTATCGTGTAGCCCTACCCCTCCCCTGCTTCGAGGAACAAAGGAAATCTAGGAGACTTATCGTACTAGAAACCGGATTATTAATTTTTTTCAAAAATATTAAATTAAATACGCCACCATTTTTTTTGCATTGCAGCATCAGCATTTCGTGTTCCCCCATTAAAGACGCGTCTAATTATATATATCCATGTCTCCTATAGGAGACTTATCGAACTAGGTTCAGTGTCATGGGCTCTCCTACTATTAGTTGATAGGATGCAAACTCTTATTGTGCCATGCGACCCTAGTCTGTACAGTATTCATCACATTTGCGAACCTAGCTGGGCTGGTCAATCCTGCTTAGCACTGTGGCGATCGTATTACAAATCGACTACTAACGTCTTATGTGACCCTGGTACTGTTAAGGATACTAGCGAATGAAATTATGAATATAATTAGGGCTAAGTTCTAAATAGTGCTAAATTTAGCCCCAAAAGTGCTAAATTGGCAACACTGGACCTCTTGAATCTGTCGGTCACGTGACCCTGTCGCGAGTTTAACATTTTTTCCCCATCACAAAAAGTGCACAGCGCGGCTAAAGAAGTTTTCATTTCAAAAAAACACCCCGAATTTTTGAAATCTTGAAGTCGGTTAAAAATAATATTTTTTGGTAAGTATTGTTCACCAAATGATATTACTTAATAAATCATTACAGGAAATCTGTAGTAACTAAATGTAATAACTATTATGAAGTATCGACCAGTAGCACAACTTTTATAATTATCTAGTTTAAAGGAGTTTTGACTTCTTAGCTTAGCATTCATAGGTCAATCAAAATCGATGCCTCGGTCAGGCGGCACTAGTGTAGTGCTACCTCCTAGGGTGGGTAAAATAGGTTTTAACCGGAGATTTAATCTGGCAGAATATGAAAATTCAGTTCAATTCCTATGTTCGTGTAATTTTCTTTAATAAGCATATGCGTCGCTGAAATTTTAATAGAACCTATAAGCGCCATAATAGAGGATCGGACTGTTATCAAAAGTAACCATTCATACATATGAAACAAACAAACGGAAATGCAGTGAACATAGAAAACACAATTATTACGACTTCGAAATATATTACTATCGCATTATACTTAGGTTCTTATTTACGGATAATCAGGACCGGCATCATCAATATATATATAAAAAACCACTCACCAATCCGAGAATCCGACCCTCTATCTTACTTTATAAACGTGTTATAATTGATAAGCAAGTAGTTATTATCAATGCAAAACTAACCTACTTAACTTTTGCAGTGATATAACTAGGTACTTGCTTATCAATAGATAATATAATAAACCACTGAACTTCACTGCAAGGATACAACATTTGTAAGGAGAAATTGAAAGTAGGTAATTAATATATGTAGGTAAAATAATAAAGTAGTAAACACTTTATTGTACAAAACAAGATCATGAACAACAAAAATAGTGAGTGTGTACAAAGGCGAACTTATCCCTTTAAGGGATCTCTGCCATGCCAGGGGGTAGTCAACATGTTAAGTAGAGTGATTATGCTAGTTTTTGTCCACTCTTGTCAGTTTTCCGTCCATACTTATTTATATTTTTATCTTCAAGTTTATCCCAAAATAAAATCTTAAAATTAAAAAATCTACTAAAGAATAAAATATAAACTATGTTGACCTTAAAAAGTTTTTCCCATTTATTTGCAGCAGTTTAATCAAGTGGACGGTAAACTGACCTGGACGGGAAACTAGCACAATTACCCTATATAAGTTTGAATTTTTACTGTTGGTTCACATTATTGAGCATTATTTATTTATCTGATCCATGAATACTACCTACTTACCTACTTTAATTAAGACGTGTCATAATGCGCGTTGCCGACCCGTTAGAAAAAGTAGGATTAAAAAAAAAAAGTACATTATTGCAGAGGACGGGAAAGATAAATTCGTGGACGAGCGTTTTTTTTTAGTATAGAGCTGTGATAGAGCACTTACTTATACTGCCAAAGCTCATTCAAAGAATATTTTAAAATAAATTTTCGTCAAAAACTATTTAAGACAGCATTTGCAACGCGCATGTGACTCCTTTGGAGTTGCAGGCGTCCATAGGTTACGGTAGCAGCTTACCATCAGGCGGGCCGTATGCTTGTTTGCCACCGTCGTGGTATAATTTCGATAAAAGGCCACCTCAAAGTAACGTAGATTTGTCAAATGAATAAAATACTTGAAGGGTACATGGAAAGAACATGTCTAGTCACATTGACAACATTTTGAGTTATAGCGCTTTTAAATTTAGAACGATTCAATTAACCATACTATTTTCGTAACTAGATGGTTTTATGAGTTAAGAAGTGGATACTCGTATACGTTAAAATTTACATCTGTAGCAGAAGTTATTTAGTCTAATAGTTCATTGCAAGCTCTACATTTTGATATAAAAATCTCATTTTACAAAAAAAAACAACGGGGTGCACTCCGGGAGTGCCGGCAGAAGTGAAAACTTTGATATCTTGGAATGGTTAGGAAATAAATTTGCACGAATTGCTTTAATTATCAGTATAAAAGTACTATAATTTATGTGGTAAAATACAATATTCATTTATTGCGCTATCGTACACAAACATGACAATTTATATTAATTAATTAAAATTTTAACACTTCAGAATTATTACAATTATTTATTCAGCCATTTTACTCGGAAACTGCTAAACGTATCTTAATAAAATTTGAACATTAGTTGTAGTTTGTATGCCATACTTAGTATTGTAATAAAATTGCTGAAAAAATACTTAAGTCCATGTACTTATGCATGTAACTAATTGCCAAAAACATTTTTTTTACCAAAAATCAACATGTTGCACATCAATCGATAGGTCTTCAGAAATAACATTGAGCTTTTTTAAACCTATTTTATAATGAAGTAAATATTTTCAGAAATAATCATTCCGTCTAAAACATTGTATAAGGGGGGGGGGGGGGGCTGTAACTTATGAATTAAATCATGCTCGAGTTATCTCCTAAAACCCTCTTCCAAAGGCAGATACAACCTTTTGATTATTTTTCCTTAATCTGTTGAAGGTACGGAACCCGCCATTACGCGTGGTCCGACACGCACTTGGCCGCAACCGACGTCAACCAGCCACGGCCTTACTGTTCAATTAGCACGTACTACGTATCATTTCGCGATGCGATCAAATCCACTGCCAAACTCAGTCGATTTTACGCGTCGCGAACCGACCGTTTGCTCCAAATTACAACGCTACGCCAAAATAAATAAGAACCGAGATTTCCTACTTTCTTGAGATCTAACTAATAGCGTGCTATCCTTTGATTAAAGTAAAAAGAGAAAGATACCTGACGTTCATAGCTGACAAAACTGAAATGTGTTCCGGCACCCACACACTTGTAAATGCTTACACTGCTATAATAGTATATTATGATACAAGTGTGCTAAGTTGATCATTACATACGAAGCAATATTGTGTGTTCGAACGCATGTGAGTGCGCATAAGGAAGCTGAGCTTATGTAATGATCAAGCACACGCGTTTCATACGACGTTTTTCAACACACTTGCGAGGAAATAACAGTATAGTATAATTAATAGCTTTCGATAAATACATTAATTGTCCGAATGTTTACAGGATAGAGGTACTTACGAACCTAAGATAATTAAATTTAACTAACATTTTGTGATGTTATTGAGTATATGGAACTCTTTTTCAAATCATTTCATAACATTTAAGACTTCACATTTCTTGTGCAATAAATTATAGTATTGTTTTCTTACGTATTGCTCACTAGATTTTTATAATGACATTTTACTAGTATGTATCACAATTTTGAAATATATCCAGAGGTTAAATTAACGCTAAAGTTGTCTTCTTATTCATTGAAAATATACTTTGTTTAAATTAATAAAACACGACGAGAAAAATCTAACAAATAAACAATGATTTGAGGTTAACTTATCAATGGCGCGCAATTTTCTTTTTTTGATGTGCGTGCAGCTTGAGGCAAAGGCGCAGACGTATAATACCAAACAGCCAATATTAAAACAGACAATTCGTGTTTAAAACGTAATTTATTGTGTATTACGGGTAATATAATATGTTGAAATGATTCTTATTCACAATCAGGATTGTATAATTTCTATTCTATCGTAAATGTGTATATTTTTAATATACAGGGTGTTTGGTAACCGGATGCAAAGCCGAAAGTAGGAGATAGTCTAGGTCATGTAGAACATTTTTAGCCATACTTGTCTTAGACAAATGTTATTAGTTTTTTTTTAATTTAAATTTTAAGATTTGTCGGAGAAAACTGCAAAACTTCAGACTAAATCGATAATTAGAACTTTTTTTACTGCAGGTAGATTTTTTTTGTTTTATTTCGTATTGTGCAATGTCTATCAAACACTAGAAAAGTGATTTCAAACATCTGTGTCTAAAGAAAACAAGTTGACAGCGATTTAAAATTTTAGTTACATGAAAATGTAAACGATTTAAGTGATTTCAAAGTACGATAAAAAAAAACTAAAATAGCCACGAATTTTCAAACCATTTTAAAAACATGCTTGGCTTTTACCCTTTTATTTAAGCTATCAAACACGACTGTAGCTACTGTATCCTTGAAAATAAGCCACCTAAACCAACTGGGTAGCTAAAATGTTTCACTCTACTTGTGATACTTGTGGTAGTTGTGGTGACGAATCTCATTATGATTTTACAATAAAACATTGGTTCTGAATACTAAGTTGGCATTGACTTGACATTTGACTTGTTTTAAAAGGGTTAAGTGTACTGGACAAAACTACCACATGCAATTTTAACAAACAAAGGCTTGCGGCGGTGAGAGACAAAAGAGACTGATAGCGGCAGGCGGTGAGCGGCGTTAAACAAAGATGATCGGTTTTGTGCTTTATTGACAAAGATAAACTGATTAGCTACATGAGTATTTGTGCAAAAACTAGTAATTTAGTCTAGTTACAACTTCAGTTGCGATTAGACGTTCATTGTGGTTTAATTTCCCGCTCTCATCTCAATTTACCGTGTCAAGTTGTAGCTGCCGTAGGCGCTCCTTCACGTGTAATTACGACTTCTTCATTGTAAACATGGAGTTTACGAACGAAGAATACGCCGACATTATCTACATGTACTGCAAAGCTGACAGTAATGGAGCGATGGCCCGACGGATGTACCAAGAGCGTTTTCCAAACCGGAGATTGCCTAATGTGAGAGTGTTTTACAATTCATTCCGAAGGCTACGTGAGAATGGTATTGCTGTGCAACATGGAGGGAATCCAGGACGTAATCGCCCTGAAGTGGAGGAAGACGTTCTACAGGCATTTGCAGAGGATCCGAATACGAGCATCAGAGTGGTAGCTCGTAATCTGAACTTGTCCACAATATGGGCCACAATGAATCGTGAGGGAAAATATCCTTTTCGCGGCATCGGAGTTCAAGGTTTGGACGAAGGAGATCCTGCACGCCGAGTGGACTTCTGCCGATTTTTACTCAATGCGGATATCGAAGACCGACGTTTTTTGCGAAGCATTCTTTGGACCGATGAATCGAAATTTTCCCGGGAGGGGATCACAAATTTCCATAACCTACACCAATGGGCTGACAAAAACAACAATCCACATTGGAAAAAGCAAGTGTCCTTCCAAAGAAAGTTTTCCGTCAATGTGTGGGCTGGAATCATCGGCAGAGTCCTTATTGGGCCACATTTTTTGCCAAATAATTTAAATGGGGCAAATTATTTGGAATTTTTACAAAACGATTTGCCCAGGCTTATTGACGAAGACCAGCTGCCCGGTGCAGTGACATTTCAACACGACGGTTGTCCCGCCCATTACTCTCTGGCTGTAAGGGAGCATCTGGATAACTGTTTCCCGGACGGTTGGATCGGCAGAGGCGGACGAATCCCTTGGCCCGCTCGGTCACCTGATTTGACACCATTGGATTTTTTCGTTTGGGGCCGAGCTAAGGAGCTAGTCTACACACAAGAGGTCATTAATACCGTAGAAGAGCTGAGGGAGAGGATAGAAGCGGCGTTCGAAAGGATGAGGGAAGAAATGATATTCGGAACAACCACCACAGAAGTAAGAAGACGGGCTCGTGCTTGTATTCGAAACGGCGGGTCACATTTTGAAAACGAGCGATGATGTGTAATTTTAATGTGTTGATCGTAAAAATAAATAACTTATCTTTTATGCTTTTGTTTTAATTTACCCTAAACATTCCCTCTTATTAGTACAGGTAGCCTATTTTCAAAGATAAAATGGCTTGAGACATGATTGTCTTATCGCCCGCCGCCTGCCGCTATCAGTCCCTTTTGTCTCTCACCGCCGCAAGCCTTTGTTTGTTAAAATTGCATGTGGTAGTTTTGTCCAGTACACTTAACCCTTTTAAAACAAGTCAAATGTCAAGTCAACGCCAACTTAGTATTCAGAACCAATGTTTTATTGTAAAATCATAATGAGATTCGTCACCACAACTACCACAAGTATCACAAGTAGAGTGAAACATTTTAGCTACCCAGTTGGTTTAGGTGGCTTATTTTCAAGGATACAGTAGCTACAGTCGTGTTTGATAGCTTAAATAAAAGGGTAAAAGCCAAGCATGTTTTTAAAATGATTTGAAAATTCGTGGCTATTTTAGTTTTTTTTTATCGTACTTTGAAATCACTTAAATCGTTTACATTTTCATGTAACTAAAATTTTAAATCGCTGTCAACTTGTTTTCTTTAGACACAGATGTTTGAAATCACTTTTCTAGTGTTTGATAGACATTGCACAATACGAAATAAAACAAAAAAAAATCTACCTGCAGTAAAAAAAGTACTAATTATCGATTTAGTCTGAAGTTTTGCAGTTTTCTCCGACAAATCTTAAAATTTAAATTAAAAAAAAACTAATAACATTTGTCTAAGACAAGTATGGCTAAAAATGTTCTACATGACCTAGACTATCTCCTACTTTCGGCTTTGCATCCGGTTACCAAACACCCTGTATTTACCTTTTTTTTACTTTTTTAGAATGTAAACTCATAAAGAGTTAAAAAAAGTAAAGGTAATACCCGACTAAATTGCAGCGATTCGTGTGCGTACGTACAACTTGGTACTAGAGTACAAACGTCACTTGATCGGATTATTAAATTGTTCCACTAATTGGATAATTATTGTGAAATGCACCCGTGTTTAATATCTAGAATTATGAGCATAAAAGCGGTGGAATAAGAACCTCGTTATGAGCAGGTGTGTTGAAAATGCTATAATGTACAAGTACCATCAGGTTCAAAATTGCATGGTCAATTTATCAATGAATTCATTCATAAATTGGCCATGCAATTCTGAACCCGATAGTATACTCTGAACAATTTGAACTGAACTCATCCTCTTAATGTCTTATCTTTTGTGTGTAAACCGCAGGGGCGCGTGCCACTATGAAAAAAATGGTTTAGCCACGTGTTAGCGTTTATTGAATTTCTACTATATGGACCACGCAATAAGATTCAATATGAACTAATACGAAAAAAGCTCTAAGTTCTATACGGTTGCACCCAATACAAGCGATTCAAATGCTCTAGCACCAGCGTAACTCGACACCGAGATCCGAAACAAACGTGCGTAATTGGTGATCGCGCTTGCACTGGTATTCCGAGCGCACGGCTAGTTAGCGATAAGGAGGCAATTGTAATTTTCCCGAACGGGCAGGTAAAACAGGGTTGGATTCTGATTAAAACATTTGGGTGGATGTACGATTTACAAATATTTAATATATGAAATATATACCTATACATATATAATAGATTTTAATAAATATTGGGTATGTTAAAATTATAATCAGACATATAAATAATCAACTATTTTAAAATTGCTTTCTTAATTTTACAGCTTAGACTTACTTTAACCTATAGCAATTTATGTACTGAGAATAACTCAATTCAAATATAAATAATATGAATCTACATTATAGTTGTGTTTTTTTATCATAATTTGAGAGATATAAAGAGAATATAAAAATATATATATTTATAGTACATATTAGTCAACACAAATAATCATATTAATCTTTTCATCATATTAGCATATATAGCGGCAGAAACGTTTACTCGACCATGGTTTTGCTAGTTGGGTTATTATAAAACCTTAGAGTGGTGGGCACTGCCAGTTTATACTTATTTCTAGTATTAAAATTATGTATATCACAGTTCTTTCTAAAATTAACAATGTTTCTATGTACATACACAATATTTTCATAGATATATTGACTATGCACTGTCATTATATTAATGTCCTTAAACATATCTCTAACTGAGGCTCTATATTCTCTTAATAATAAATTATTTAAACATTGCTGTCTTAATTTTATACAATGTGATAGTAATAAAAATACTTTAAAGGAAAAAATAACACTTCACACGTTTTTCATTTAGACATAACAGATGTGTCGCCAGGGTCGTTCTCTCATTGTTGTAATTGATAAACACGTGGTATAAGTACCTGTTTATTTCTGAATGTTATCTACCGTAATTTTCCCTTACCTATACCTAACCTCAATCATGAAAGAGGGAGCGAGATACCAATAAAAAAATCTACCTGGTCTGTTATCAATTTCTGAGACACATTTGGTTATGACAGTTTTGAGTCTAGTGTTTGACTGGCTTTCGCTTGCTCAATACATGTTTTATTTCCCGATTCATGGTGCTCTTTTACGCAACTTGGCTACGTTTTACCGGATATTCCCTGCTTTCGATTGGATTTAGTACCTTGCGATTTAACGACCCCAGGCTGTGTCTATTGAATTATCATAACAAGCACAACTATAATGTAGAATCATATTATTTATATTTGAATTGAGTTAATCTCAGTACATAATTTGCTATAGGTAAAAGTAAGTCTAAGCTGTAAAGTTAAGAAAGCAATTTTAAAATAGTTGATTATTTATATGTCTGATTATAATTTTAACATACCCAATATTTATTAAAATCTATTATATATGTATATATTTCATATATTAAATATTTGTAAATCGTACATCCATCCAAATGTTTTAATGAGAATCCAACCCTGTTCTACCTACCCGTTTGGGAAAATTACAATTGCCTCCTAATCGCTAACTAGCCATGCGCTCGGAATACCAGTGCAAGCGCGATCTCCAATTACGCACATTTGTTTCGGATCTCTGTGTTTAGTTACGCTGGTTCTAGAGCATTTGGATCGCTTGTACTGGGTGCAACCGTATAGAACTTAGAGCTTTTTTCGTATTAGTTCATATTGAATCTTATTGCGTGGTTCATATAGTAGAAATTCAATAAACGCTAATATGTGGCCAAACCATTTTTTTCATAGTGGCACGCGCGCCTGCGGTTTACACACAAAAGATAAGACACTAAGTGGATGAGTTCAGTTCATATTGTTTAGAGTATACATCAGGGGTAAAAGAGATACACCAATATACTTAACACGGGCGTGTAAGCGAGACTTCCATATTTTGCGCATTGCACAAAGTGTGACAGAGACCAACTAATATAATTTACAGTAGTGTAGACAAGATCGTCATATTTCTAACAATGACGTATTGAAGTAAAAAGGGAGTCATTTGGGTTTGAAAAAATTAAAATATGGATTGATATTAATCGTAGTAAGTCCTTGTCGCATCAATATGAAAGCGGGCAAGATGGACCGAGATAGAAAATTAAATGTCGAGTCAATAGCATACTATATTTTTAAAATATGAATAAATGTCTAGTTCTAAACTTCTGGTGCTCTAGTCGAATATTCCAGTGTTCAACGAAATAGGTAACGAACGATCGTCTCAAAAAACCAGTATAAAGGCATCTACGATTTCACGTAGTTGTTACGGATCTAGTGGTTTCTCATTTTAATGCAATAATGGTTTGTCAAAAGAGACGTCTATGGTAAGCGACGGTTATATTGCACTACACAGAAACGGCGAATGATCCGTGTGGTCCTAGTACTTTAATTTCCATCACCTACCTCGCGCACGACTCAAATAAACCAATGTAAAGGTGTGACCTCCGATTGTGCATAGTTATAATGGTAAAAATGATTTACTTATCCTGAACGAATTGTAAGTCTCGGGAATCTGCGCTAGGTGCCTAATTTCGTAGGTAGGGTTAGCAAATAAAACTTTTTAATACCACGACGGTGGCAAATAAGCATACGGCCCGCCTGATGGTAAGCAGCTACCCGTAGCCTATGGACGCCTGCAACTCCAGAGGTGTCACATGCGCGTTGCCGACCCTTTACATAAAGGAGGATTCACTGTGTTCACGGCTAAATGAGCAAGAGCAAATAAAACTGTTAGAAATTTAAGTAATATACTTTCTAGAAACGTTTTCATTATCGGGTGAATCGGGTATTAAAGATAATTGCTTACATTAATCGGGTAACACCCAAAACTCACTAATTACTACCACAAGTTTATAGTCGTAATGAACCATATTAGTAACAAAACAAGGTTGATTTTAGTCTAATAATTTTATTGCAATTACTGAGTTTTAGTTGTCACCTGACGAATGATATTTTCTTAAACATATTTATTCTCTAGTATCTGGTATTAAAGATAATTGCTTAAAAGGTTTTGACATGAAATAAAACAACTAAAAACGGATTATATCGCGTGTACTGAGCTAAAATTACATCCCGACGTTTCGAACACTTTACAGCGTTCGTGGTCAACGAGTAGACTGAGGAAAAATATACAATTACCTCCGTTCAAAAACTATCACAATATGCAAACCTACCCACATATTAAATATTAAACAAATTTTGTCATTGCACATGCCATTTCACATTCCTTTGCCACATTCTTTATATTTTTTGTAACTTAAAATTATTTGACATTGAAAATTAGGTATTTGACATTATTTGCATTTATACATAAATAATTTGTACATACGTTTAGCTTGGTAACGGTTTCAAGCACTAGGAGAACAGAATGAAATAAAAATGCATTTTTATCAGCATATTATTTGCTAACGCAGCAAAGGGGCATGACACTCGAACATACGTGTTTCACGCGTGGGTACTGCCTATTTAGCTGTCTCGCTTACTCAATAACAAAAATGTTTTTGATAAATTTTGATAAAAAATTATGTTTGCTTATTTAAAACGTACTTACGAATGAAAAGTTATTTCGTGAGAAAAGTTTTTATGTTTTGAGCTATTAAAGCTTTCAAAAAAGGCACAATTTGGCATGATTTACGGGTATTTTAGTCGTTATTCTTGAAAGCACGCTCTTCGGCGGCCATGACACGACTGATTCAATATAGGCGCCGGAACCGGCGGAACCTATATTTGATGGCACACGATCGTGCGCCTGGTACCATATCTATTCCCTTTGTATTTATCAAAGATGTAACCTAAACTTAGCGCCTGAACTGCAACAAGATGTTACGTTATTAAAATGATTTTATATTTTAAAAGATCAGGCGCTTTGTTTTTTCATACATCTACAATCTTTTGATGCTGCTGCCACTGACAAGGCCACGCACGGGGGCTTGCAGCACCGCATTATCGTGTAGCCCTACCCCTCCCCTGCTTCGAGGAACAAAGGAAATCTAGGAGACTTATCGTACTAGAAACCGGGTTATTAATGTTTTTCAAAAAATAATTGTAAAATACGCCACCATTTTTTTTGCATTGCAGCATCAGCATTTCGTGTTCCCCCATTAACGACGCGTCTAATTATATATATCCATGTCTCATATAGGAGACTTATCGAACTAGGTTCAGTGTCATGGGCTCTCCTACTACATATTAGTTGATAGGATGCAAAAATTATCAAATTATCCAATCCAAATGAACTCTTATTGTGCCATGCGACCCTAGTCTGTACAGTATTCATCACATTTGCGAACCTAGCTGGGCCGGTCAATCCTGCTTAGCACTGTGGCGATCGTATTACAAATCGACTACTAACGTCTTATGTGACCCTGGTACTGTTAAGGATACTAGCGAATGAAATTATGAATAAAAAATTAGGGCTAAGTTCTAAATAGTGCTAAATTTAGCCCCAAAAGTGCTAAATTGGCAACACTGAACCTGTCGAATCTGTCGGTCACGTGACCCTGTCGCGAGTTTAAAATTTTTTCCCCATCACAAAAAGTGCACAGCGCCGCTAAAGAAGTTTTCACTTCAAAAATGACTAGACATGTTCTTTCCGTGTACCCTTCACTTACTTATTCGTTGAAATTAAGCACTAAGCCCGGTCCACCAAATGTATTGTTTATGATCGCCCTAATATTTAGTATAGCGTCCCCCGAAAGCAAACTTAGTAAAAATCCGGATAGTAAATGGAAATCCGAATAAAACGGATATCTGGATTGCAAGCCCTGGGTGCGTAACCAACGATATTATTATTATTATTATTATGGGACTGACCAGCGATTGGCCCTAGTCTCACCTGATGGAAAGTGAAGACAGGGCCTAAGATGGAGCTCACCGGTTCAGTAATAGCCTATTCACTCTTGCCTTAAAAATACCGGGAGCGCATTCCATTCCTTGGCAGTCCGCACCAAAAAAGATGAAGTAAATCGTTTCGTGCGCACAAAGGGAATGCTAACAATGAACGGGTGCATTTGCTCCTCGCGCCTGGTAGTCCGATGATGGAAAGGGGAAGGTGGAATCAGGTCATGAAGCTTGTGCGCACTCCCCAAAATGTATCCGATAGAACACCGATAGACAAGCGACTCGACGGCGATGCTCCAGGCTCTGTAATTTTGACTTGACAGCGTGCCAATCGTTTGCGCTCCATGGCGTATCGTAGTCACCTCTCTCTATCACTCTTCCATATTAGTGCGACAGTGACAGTGACAGTTTGCGTTTCAGGGGGAGCAATTGCCACTGTGCCCCTCCCCCCCCTGTATCCGCGCCTGGGCTACGCACTTAACAACTCGTTACGTATAGATAAATTAACGAGAGCATGATATTGCATATGTAGTAGTATTGTATGTTTACAGGCATTCTATATTTGAATTTTCTATTTTCTCGTACTATCAGCATAAAAAGAGGTTCGTTATATATTGAAGAAGTAAATACCAAAATAATGTCAGTATCAAATTGTGAATATTATTTACGTTGTGTATATATTTTTACGTCTGATTTTATTGTATTCTCACAATTATCAGAATAATTTTGTGTCAGCCCGTACGACTAAGTGTAAGTTATATAATTTTCAAAAAATATGGCAGTGAGTAATTTTGGTCCGATTGAGAGTCAAAGTAAGCAAATTATTTTTAACTGTTATAAATATTTTGAACTGGAACTGAAGAAAAATTTTAATTCCCCTTACACCGCTGCCCAGTTAGTTGAAAAAGCTACAGGTGTTTGTCTCTCTACTTTTTATAACATTGTGTCTGAGAGCAATAGTGAGAAATTCGCAACAACAAAGAAATTCACCTCCCCGAGAAATAAAAAGTTACGTACTTGTCCGTCATCAGCAGTAGACGATTTTGATCAGGAAGTCATCCGGAGAACTATATACAATTTTCATCTGTCCCATAAGCAATTTCCAACCTTAAAGGCACTCCACTCTGTGTTAAAATCCGATATAGATTACAAATTTGGCATTTCCACCTTACGAAAACAATTACAAAAATAGGATTTAAATGGAAAAAGACCGAGGACAACCGAAAAATATTAATGGAAAGACACAACATACGACTGCTAAGAGTAAATTACCTTACCAAAATTGCGGAATATCGGTCTGAAGATAGACCACTAGTTTATACTGATGAAACCTACATCCACACTACACATGTGTCCGGAGAGGCTTGGACCGATGGAACAGAATTTGGTGTAAAAAAACAAATCAGTACAGGCCAGCGGTTAATAATAGTGCACGCAGGAGGAAAATATGGTTTTATTCCCAACGCTTTGTTAATGTTTAAGGCAAACAAAAAAACGGGAGATTACCATGACCAGATGAACTTTGTCAACTACGAAAAATGGTTAAAAGAAAAATTAATACCGAACCTTAAACCGATTAGCGTACTTATCGTAGATAATGCGTCCTATCACAACAAACTTTTGAATCGTGCTCCCACGTCAAATTCTCATAAACAAGAAATGATGGATTGGTTGACAGAACACAACATTTCGTATAGCCCGTTGATGTACAAAACCAGTTTGTATTATTTAATTAAACAAAATAGATACAATTTTAAAAGAACATGGCCACTCCGTTTTACGATTGCCACCGTATCACCCGACATTCAATCCGATCGAAAATATTTGGTCCATGGTAAAAGGATATGTAGCGAAAAAAAAACGTTTCATTAAACATGCAAGGCATTGTGAGTTTAGCAACTGAACGAATGAATACTATTACTGCTGAGGACTGGGAAAATATTTGTCGCCATGTCGAAAGTGAAGAAAATAAATATCTATGTCAGGAAGGGGAAATGGATCGAATTTAAAACAATCTTATTATTATCAATACTTGTGACATAATTATTTTACATGTTTTTTTAAAGTGGGGCATTCCACTCATACAATAGTATGTTATTCAATCAAATACAAACACTGAAAACATTGAAAAAATAATCAACCCAGCAGGATTTGAACCTCGCATCGATACGCCTAACCGGGGCTCGATCGCTTTACCAATTAAGCTATGGGTTCAGTTACTGAGTTGACGAAATTCTCAATGCCTTCAATCATCTTTTTGCATTTATTTTTACATCGACTTTATAGCAGCCGTAAGCGACATCTAGGTGCCAACTACTAGAGTTAGATACCCTTCCCGCCGACCCTTTTACAAGTGTCACAACGGAAATGATAGATGGCGCTGCTATCAACTCATAATTATGTTTTCAGTGTTTGTATTTGATTGAATAACATAATACTTGTGACAGCTCAGATGAAGAACATGATAGCGACTAAAAGCAAAAAACAGAGGACCACTACTTATTCCATTTCTTAAGGGTATGTAATTTTATTAAATTAAGAGAAAATTATTCTCCTTTTGTTGCAAACGGTACAACCACTACAAATGCAATTCCATGATCTCGATAATTCATCTATACCCTTCGAGCCTAGGAGATCACGTGATGCTTGTACAGTCACCATCAAATATATCGGATTGGAGCGGCGAAGGTACTCAAAACGATCGGAACATGCACTTTAGCGCCTTGTAAACAATGATATTTACTTTGGAACCCATCCATCCATACTTTAACAAAATGAGCACAAAAATACTTCCAGAGTTATTTCATAACCTAGCAACGATTCTGTTTTGTTTATCTATTTTGACAATCATTACCTACATCTTTGTCACTCTCATTATTCGAAAATTACAGTTTGTCTCTTTCCTACGCGGGTAACGCGGGTGACGGGAGCTCATTGACACGTTCGCATCTCTCGCTTGCCGGAGCGCGAGTAGCGAAAATTGTTTGAATTCACTCATTTGAAGTGCTTCACTCAATTACTGATATATAATAATGACAGATGGGTTATGCATAGCTTGTAATTAGAGGCGTTGTTCCGATATTTGTGACCACCTTGGCCGCTACAATATATCTGATGGCAACCTACGAGTAGGACACAGATTACTACAGTACGCGAACAGTTCTGAGCTAAGATAACTCACAAGCGCGATTTTCTTTTTTAGTTAGAGAATATGATATGATTTGATTATTTATAGTAAAAAAAATATTCTAACAGTTTTTGACGTCGCGCTAGGTATTATATCGATATTTATTAATAACAACAAGAAAATATTATACAAGATATATTTTCCTTTACCATACTATTGCATTCAATTATTTCAACATCATCTGTCATTTTATAACAGTTTGGTCAATAGATTATAATAATAATAATAATAAATATTCTTTATTGTGCACCACATGAGAAAAGAGAAAAATATACAGCGATACAGTGATAAAAACTAGGTAACAACAGGCGGTCTTATCGCTAAAAAGCGATCTCTACCAGACAACCTTTGGGTAGCTGGAAACTATGAACTCAAAACAATTAACGGGTAGTGCCGATATGATATAAGTATACTAAGCTAGTAATAGTAAGTACCTACTTACTTTAAAAACTTATACCTAAATACATGAACACATAATATATACAAAAATACACAATATATAAATACATAATACATACATAAATACACAATATATAAATACATAAATGCATATATAAACGAAGGCAGCGAAAGGTAATGTGGTTTCAGAAGATTTTTGAAGATCGGAAGAGATTTAGCAGATCTTACATTTAACGGCAAAGCATTCCACAGCCGAACAGCCATCAAATTCTATAGCCGGTAATTTCCGAAAGTCAATCCGAGAAATGAGTTGAGCACTACCTATGATTATGGCCTGCGTTTTAGATGGATTCACCTTCAGTCCATAACGCTTACTCCAACTGGAAATATTGTCCAAGTCCCGGTTCGTGGAGTTAATGATATCAGGCAAATCACTGAGTGCGCATTGGGAGTAAATTTGGAGGTCGTCGGCATATAGATGGAAGGAAGAGAAAATATCATTTGAGCTACTGAGACACACCTGATGGCTGCGAATTTCTCCACTATATCCCATATGCGTCTTAGGGGGACGCCTAAGACGCATATGGGATATAGTGGAGAAATTCGCAGCCATCAGGTGTGTCTCAGTAGCTCAGTTGGTCAGAGCGATGGGCATGTATCCCAGAGTCGCGAGTTCGAGTCTCGCCTGAGGCGGTGGATTTTTCTACTTTTCCATTTTTTCTAAGCATTGTGGTATCGTTAGCAGACGTTCTGCTTAATACAAAATTAATTGAAAATATCATTTGTAATGGTATTAATGAACATTGAAAATAGGAGAGGAGACAAGACGCCGCCCTGCGGGACGCCAGCCAGCGTACTGCACCAAGAAGAACAGGTAGTATCCACCTTCACCCGCTGTCGACGACCTTCAAGATAGCTGCGTAACCAATTAGTGACCGCAGGAGAAATGTTAAGAGGACGCATCATGCCAAGTAAGATATCAAAGTCAACTGTGTTGAATGCATTGCTGAAGTCAAGCAGGGTCAGTACAGTGAGTTTGCGGTTGTTCATGCCGGCTCGAATATCATCGGTTATTTTGACAAGAGCAGTGACTGTACTGTGACCAGCGCGAAAACCAGACTGGTAAGGATTCATAAGGTCATGCCTGTTTAAAAATGATGTAAGCTGCTGATGTACAAGGCGTTCAATAACCTTAGACTGAAAAGGAAGAATAGAAATCGGTCTATAGTCCGAGAAGGAGGAGGGATTGGATATTTTGGGTAAAGGGATTACATGTGAGATTATGTGAGCATAATCGAAAACAATCTGTCAAAATATAAGTGACCTTGAATTTTAAACGAATTACAAATGGCTAAGATGACATATGCTCTTGACAACACCGTTATAAAATGTGAAGTTATGTTGCAATAGTAAAAAGCGATAGCCTGGTGAAGAAAAATAAAACTTTCATAATCTTCTATATGTGTAGCAAAAAAATACATGTATTATACCTAGCGCAATGCTAACAATTGTTAGAAAATAATTTTTATTATTAGTACTTAACGTATTCTAACATGTCACAAATTAAAATCGGACTTGTGATTTATGTCATTTTTATAGGTTAAAAAGGCGTTCCCGTACTCCACTAGATCGTTTTAGCGTGATGGTCGCTATCAATTTATAGTTATTTTACGGCCTTAGGTTGGAGATTGCAATAAATATACAAGAATTACAGTCAACTAGACATTTTTGCATTAAGTAAATAAAGTCCGACCACGTTAAGTTTACACTGGCTTGGCACTCTAGGTAGCGGCGTTGTATGGCCGTGCAATACTTTGGGTTCATCCATTAATTACGTCACACGCTAACAGATAGAGAATGTGTAAAAAAGATGTGTGCATCAAGCTGAGTGAGATCCATTTAGCGCAAACGACAGCTTCAGATAGTAATTACCATTAGTTAGTTTTAAGTTTTTCTGTTCTTGTTTTGTGCTAATAAATATATTTTCTTTCTTTCTTTAAATCTAAATATATAAAAGAAGAAACTGACTGACTGACTGACTGACTGACTGACTGACTGACTGACATATCAACGCATAGCCCAAACCGCTGGTTCTAGAGATTCCAAATTTGGCACATAGATTCCTTGTATGGTCTAGGGGTGCACTAAGAAAGGATTTTTCAAAATTCATCCCCTAAGGGGGTAAAATGGGGGTCCAAAGTTTGTATGGCGAATCAAGATTTGTTAGATTATTTTATTCGAAACTTCACAGGAGTATTCCTAACAATAAATGAGTAAACACGTGTTTCAGGTTTTTTGAAAATTCAACCCCTAAAAGGGGCAAATGTGGTCACAAAGTCTGAAAATCAACATGGGTATCGTATCCTTTTTGAGTACTTATGCTACTTATATAAAGGCTAGTAATGAATAAAAGTACTAGTTTAGAAAACATTTATTCGTGACAACAGCAACATGCAAACAAACATACTTAATCTAAGGATAACAACTACTTATAGTTAGGGCATGCACATGGTTGCCACGAAATGGTCCCGACTCAGCATGGTGCTAGCCTGGGAGGCCAGCGCTGGTCTTCCGCCGGGGCCAAACTCTATTACTACTACTACTACAGGGTACTAGTTTTAACATTTGATTTAAGTATTTTAAAAATGATCTATATGTAAATGTCACACTAAGGAATGGGTATACAAATATGACAATAAGTGACAAGGAGGAAGGAAGAGTTAGAAGCCAAGAAATTTGTGTGACGTAATTTGTGGATAGCCCCTTTACGTAAAACTTGGCAGGCAACTTTAGCATGTCTACTCTATCTCTACTTCGTTATCAAGGTGGTTCCTATTATCTTGGAATATGACATACACAGCACGTGTGGGTTGGACCCGGGTATGTCCTTAAACTACGTCCGGACACGGGTATGTCCTTAAACTACGTTCGGACACGGGTATGTCCTTAAACTACGTCCAAAATAGAGGTATGGGTACTGCGAATGTTATCTCGCTAAGTGTGGTAGGGCACAGCAGTCACAGCACAGCGAATGTCATCTCGCTCAAATCTGGAGCAGAGCCCGACTGTGGGGAAGTACCTCCACCTTACAGAAAACCACAGTCAAATACAAGGGCTGCTATTTATATATCCGGAAACCGGGATTACAATCTTCTTAAATAGCATATTTGACCTCCATGGTAAAATTTGAACTTTTTTAAGTACTGTCCGGTATATTTTTTCTTTCTTATTAACGCTCGTGTTTTGTTTTTGACGGGTTTTAAATGTCATCTCGCAGCAAGAATGGAACTCACTCGTGAAAATATTCGTGCTATGATTTATTATGATTTTCGGCGTGGTTTCACGCAACAACAGTGCATAGATCAACTAACTTCAACTTTTGGTGATGAAGCCCCATCTAAAACTACTGTGTATCACTGGTTTAGTGAGTTCAATCGTGGACGTAGTATGCTTACGGACGAAGTTAAGGCAGGTCGCCCGAAATCGGTCGTTGTACAACAAAATATCGAGGCTCTGCGAAAACTTATAATGGACGACCGACATGTTACGTACCGCGAGATAGAGGCGACTCTGGGTATTTCTATGACCAGCATTAATAGCATATTACATAATTATTTGGCTGTAAAAAAAATTTGTTCGCGTTGGATACCCCACAACTTAACAAAAGAGCAAAAAGATGCTCGCGTCGAATGGTGCAATAAAATGTTAAAAAAATATAACCGTGGTGACTCAAAAGCCGTTTATAACATCTATACATAATTATTTTACATGATTTTTTTAAAGTGGGGCATTCCACTCATACAATAGTATGTTATTCAATCAAATACAAACACTGAAAACATTGAATAAATAATCAACCCAGCCGGACTTGAACCTGGCATCGATACGCCTTACCGGGGCTCGATCGCTTAATAGCTTAATTGGTAAAGCGATCGAGCCCCGGTAAGGCGTATCGATGCCAGGTTCAAGTCCGGCTGGGTTGATTATTTTTTCAATGTTTTCAGTGTTTGTATTTGATTGAATAACATACTATTGTATGAGTGGAATGCCCCACTTTAAAAAAATCATGTAAAATAATTATGAGTTGATAGCAGCGCCATCTATGATTTCCGTTGTGACACTTGTAAAAGCGTCGGCGGGAAGGGTATCTAACTCTAGTAGTTAGCACCTAGATGTCGCTTACGGCTGCTATAAAGTCGATGTAAAAAATAAATGCAAAAAGATGATTGAAGGCATTGAGAATTTCGTCAACTCAGTAACTGAACCCATAGCTTAATTGGTAAAGCGATCGAGCCCCGGTAAGGCGTATCGATGCCAGGTTCAAGTCCGGCTGGGTTGATTATTTTTTCAATGTTTTCAGTGTTTGTATTTGATTGAATAACATCTATACAGGTGACGAATCCTGGATCTATGCATACGATCCCGAAACGAAGCAACAATCAACGGTATGGGTGTTTCAAAATGAGCCGAACCCTACGAAAGTTACTCGTGCAAAAAGTACATTGAAACAAATGGTGGCCTGCTTCTTCGGTATTAATGGCCATGTAGCTACAGTGCCACTAGAAAACCGTAGAACGGTTAATTCAGAGTGGTACACGACCATTTGCTTACCGGAAGTATTTGAACAAATTCGTAAAACTAACCAGCGACGAAGAATCATTCTTCATCATGACAATGCCAGCTGTCATACGTCACGCGAAACAACTCTATTTTTGGAGGGTCAAAATGTGGAATTAACGGGTCATCCGCCGTACAGCCCTGACTTGGCACCCAACAATTTTTATTTATTTCCAAATATAAAGAATAAATTACGCGGTCAACGATTTTCGACCGCTGAAGATGCTGTCGACGCATTCAAACAACACGTTATGGAGGTACCTCAGGCGGAGTGGCAGAAGTGCTTTAAAAATTGGTTCACGCGAATGCAAAAGTGCATAGATCATCAAGGGGAATACTTTGAAAAACAATAAAACCATTTTCAGCCGTGTACGTTTGTTTGTTTTTTTGTTTCCGGATATATAAGTAGCAGCCCTCGTAGCACTAGCTAGCTAGACCCTACTCATAGTGTTGTGTTCCTGCTGGTGAGTAAGGTTGCCCAAGAGCTCAAAGAAGACCCAGTGTGTTGACGATAAGGGACCATCTAGTTCCTTTAGCCGTCTACACAGTGAATCCTCATTTTTGTAAAGGGTCGGCAACGCGCATGTGAAACCTCTAGAGTTGCAGGCGAGGCGTTCATAAGCAACGGTAGCTGCTTACCATGAGGCGGGCCGTATGCTTGTTTGCCACCGTTGTAATATAAAAAGAATAGAGACAAAGTATATGCTTGTAAAAATATATGACGCAGTTTTATTATGGGTACTTACTTATAAACTATATAAGGTGAGGTCTTCCGTATCTTTTTTGCATTTGTGTTAATAGTGTCGGTGAAAAGAATCGACAGAGCAAAGGTAAGTTTTAATAACTAGTCGTACTTATTGACCCCTATTAAGGGTCTGAAGGATAATTATCAATGATATTTATCTTGATATAATTATCGTGATATTTATGTCTCATAATTATCAATTTGATAATAACCCAAAATTTGTTAAGAAACGCACAAAAAAATATATCGCGCGATCACCGAATGGGCCCTACGGAAGACCAGCGCCGGTTTTTAAGCTGGCATTTTGCTGAGTTGGGTCCATTTTGTGATGCACGTTCATTGTTTGTTTTCATTGTTATTGTCTCTCAATGTTCATGTATTAAGCGTCACAATTAAATGTTTTTTCACTTCTCATGCTCAAAAAGTGTGTCATATTATGCTTACCAAGGCGGACTAAAGTAGTACATTTAGCCTCTAGGGCTAAAATGTATACATATTTATGATTTACAAAACATTTTAAATTGACCAATCGGAACACTTCACCATATTAAATCCACCAATCACAACACATATCGAAGTTAATCGGAACATCGGAAAATAGTATCTAGACTTTTTTAGTGCGTATACTGTGTAAATAATTTAAGTCCTTAAAAAAACATTGTATTTAATATCAACCAATCAGAATACAGCAATGTTAAAATCGACGCAAAAACGCAATTTATTTCTCAAAACATGAGGTGTTTTTTAGTTCCTACTTATTAAAATTTTTTGGATGCGTCTTAAACTTAGAGAATTTAACCCGGATGGAGTAGCCATGTCTGTCATTTTCTATACAAAAAGTCTGCCGATTTTTGCGGGGGAGGGGAACGTCAAATGTATGGCTATTCGTACGTAACGTACAAATAGCTACGTCAGATAAACGTCAGTCCATACATGTGTATGACCACTGGTCATATGTTTTCGGCTGAGGGGAACGCCTGTCAATGGCGACTCCGCTTGGTTGAATTCTCTAAGGCTTTAAAGCGTGTTTAAACTGTTTTAAGAGCTAATTATACCGTCGTCTGTGGCATTTATTCGCGGTGTTTATATTTTGTATCTATATCAAAGAAGTTAAAAAAATTAAAAGACCGTCAAGTTAAACCATAATTTCACCTTAATTTAGTTATTGTGCGTAAATAATAAGTATTTTTATCTTATTTTCTTGCAATCGAAGTGAAAAATAGTATGCATTACTCTGGTCTAAAAGCCATATTACCACTCGAACAATTTTCCCTCACTTCGTTCGGGAAAATAACCACCTCGTGGTAATATGGCCTACTTTAGACCCTTGTCAAACAATCTACTATTATTCTTATTCATCAACATTATATAGTAGTTGAACTATAATAGAAAAAAAAATCCATACTGGCGATAGTTATCCGATATTTATCAGATAATTATCTCAATGCTTAGAAATAAAGGAAAAGCAGAAAAATCCACTGCCACTGTCTCGCCTGAGGCAGTGGATTTTTCTGCTTTTCCTTTATTTCTAAGAATTGTGATATAGTTAGCAGACGTTCTCCTTAATAAAAATAAATGAGATAATTATCTGATAAACATCGCGATAACTATCAGAGATCATAATTATCTGATAATTTTGAACCCTGACCCCTATTCGACATGCCAAACTGTAACACTTGGATCTCCATGCGACATTTGGCACATGTGCTAACTACAGGGATTCAGTCTCACTAGCGACTGACAGCTTTCGGTTGTTTATTTGGGCTAATTATTAGACGAATGAGATTTATTTATTTTTTTATTTATTATATTTCTACTCTAGCGTTTGTCCCGGCGTGGGGACCGCTTGACAACCTAATCCCATGAATTGGCGTAGGCACTAAATTTTGCGAAAGCGACTGCCATCTGACCTTCCAACACACAGGGGTAACTAGGCCTTATCGGGATTAGGTCCGGTTTTCTTACGAGGTTTTTATTCACCGAAAAGCGGCTGGTAATGATATTCCGTAATGTATAATGAAATGATATTCCGTAAGTACATAAGTTTCGAAAAGCTCAGCGGTGCGAGACGGGGTTTGAACCCGAGACCTCCGGATTGAAAGTCGGACGTCTTACCGTCAGGCTACCAGCGCTCTTTATTTATTGTATTGATTATCCATTTATTTCAGACAACATCCATATGTGATTCATTACAATTAAGTTTTCTTATTACTAACTTAAAATTAATTAATTACAATACAATAATAATTATTACATTACATACTCAATTACTCATACTGGACTCTTTACCCCCAGCCCCCGCACCGGTGTTGCCATTGAGCCATCTTTGATGTCGCTTTTTATGGGGGCCCATCTTTCGGAGGGCGAGTCACCGTCTGCCGAAAATAAAATTGGATACCGTTTTATTAGGCAGGCGTCCGGTTTTTCATCCGATAGCCCCGTAGTTAGTCCATACTCTTCACCCAATAGCCTAGTACATTTTAGACTCCATTAACTCTCAATAGTCTTTACACCACGGCGGGTGCTGTCTCTGCGTGCGTCCCATGAGTCCCATGACACGGGTAGGGGTAGGGGCAGCATCCGCTTAGTGTACCCCTTACTTTTCATTAAATTGTCGAAAGGGCCTCTGCGCGTTGGCTTCGGCTCCGCATATGCCTCCCAAAGGTCCGGAACACAATTGTTCTGTGGTCGGGAAAGACATACAAATAATATGTTAGATAGATAGTTAAAGAGTTTATTTGAATCACAATATCAAAAACAGCCAAGTAGAACAATAACACAAAACATCAGATGAGGTAGTTAGAAGGGTTGTGTCATCATCATCTATTTAAGAGCCTGGGCCCGATTCGACATGCCAAACTGTGAGACGTGGCTCTCACACTTGTCTCGCTAGGTGATAGAGTGAAATCCATCTGTCCGCACGTATCCACACCTAACTGTCAATCTGTCAGTAGGTCTCGCTAGGCCATCATTTTAGATGTCACTCTTGAGTGATTCCACCCCAAATTTCAATTGTCTCAAAAGTGTGATCTCAGTTGTCTCGCTAGCTAATGTCAGTTATGCCATGTCGAATTGAGGCCCTGTACACCGAGAGGTGCGGTGCATTGAGGTCCAGTGTTGATAATATGGGATGTCAAGCCTCCCATCAATTTCGGCCAGCAAGCTATTGGAGCTGCATCTGAGAATGACGCTTAGAAAAACCGTACACAAGGGTTTCGACGCAACGTCGACACGCCGCCTTTTTGCTACTTATATAATATAGACCCCGTGAAGGACAGTATTTTGCCATAGCCTGGACGCCGACGCTCAAAAGACGGTTGTGAAGATAGTTTGAGTCCCAATGAAGGACATAGCCGACATAGGAAACTGTTTATCAAGGAAATAATTTCTTAATTATTAAAAAACAGGCACAATGAGACGTTAAAATAGGATCCCTACTCAGCAAGCCGTGGCGATGGTTTTTAGTAGGGTATTACTTAACCTAACTTAAAACTAGGTCATAACTAGGTTGGCGACACATACGCCAACGACACTCTAATTAATTTTAATATAATTAATTAAACAACAAAATAAAAAAACAATAAGATAACAACACTGTGCTTAAACATTGTAAATAATAGACTAAGGGTAGGTTGCACCACGCAAAACTAGCGAACTGGGGGCTTAGCCAAGATATAATAAGTACTATAATATAATAAATAGTAATAGTTTATGTAGCTGTTAATACGTAATAAGGGTCCTTAAAATACGAGTGTGGTTTTATGATAATAAGATCACACGAGTGTTTTAAGGCCTAATTACGTACAGTTGCATACACTGCTTTATCTACACACACATACTATAAATCCTAAATGCCGTGTTCGGAAACCATTAGAAAGACCGCCATCGCACCGCCATGACCAACTCGATTGTGCCGGCGGTCGGAGAGCAGGGCGGATTTTCATTACGTTACCCTAGGTAATGAGTTTTCATACGTTTCACACAGTCACAGATAATACACTGATGTTACGTTACTGGTTGCAATAATAGTGGCAATTACATACGATTTCCGTACGCGGAATAGAGGATTTATGATGTGGGTGTAAATAAAATATTTAATTTACACTCACATTGTAAGTCCTCTAAAACGTGTTCAAAAACGGTAGGCAAGCATTACCACAACCGATTTTACTATGATAACCTTTTTTTACATGCTCATATATTGATACATTATGAGTTTCAAATTCCGAACATCGAATTTGATAACATAATGTAAATCCTGTCCTCCTTCCCGACCACCGGCACAATCGAGTTGGCCATGGCGGTGCAATGGCGGTCATTCTATGGTTTCCGAACACTTCATTTAGGATATATAATATGAGTGTAGATAAAGCAGTGTATGCAACTGTACGTAATTAGGCCTTACGTAACAGTTACATAAACTATATTATTACCGCACAAACCATTTTTGTATTCCCAGGTACCAAAGTACGGCGATGCCTCCAGAATCGAATAATGTCCCTATCCAGCGACATTTCAACAAACCGGCTACCTATCCCCCAAGAAAATATGAGCTAGTGTACACCAACATCTTCCTGCATCTGGCCGGACACATGTCTGCTGCCTACGGTCTTTATCTCTGCTTTACTGTGGCTAAATGGCAAACTATTTCCTTTGGTAAGTACCGAGTCAATTTTGCCACAACTTATTCCGGTAAATCTGTGCTAGGAGAGATTACAGTGGCAGTTTGGGGCTGTTCATAAATTAAGCCATTTCCAATTGGAGGGGGGCGGTCTGGACATCGGATGATGGTAGCATGACATAGACGCGGGAGGGTCATTCTGAAGATGACATCATCTTTCGCATCTTTAAAAAGTGCTTCAATGAGTCAAAAAGTTATGAAATTTGTGTTTCTATAAACAGTTCATGCTATAAAATATTATCTACTACACTAGAATCAATAATAATAGTAGATTGTACACCAAGGGGATAAAGCACTGTTTTATGTCACGTGGGCGTGATATTGAAACCCGAACGTAACGAAGGACTGCAGACGTTACTCCCGAGCGCAGCGAGGGGGTTATGAGTTAATTCCCGAGCGAAGCGAGGGAATTAAGACTGAGTCCTGAGTGCAGTGAGGGGTTTAAGCGTGCCCGTGACAAAAACAGCTTTATCCCCGAGGAGAATACTCTACTTTTCTCACCACTTGTGAGACAATAAAATAACTAAGGCTACTAGAAACGGATTTTTATTAAAGTAAATCAAAAGTAAAAATTGATTCTTGATACATTATTCAAATTTTTCGAATTTTTATCTTCTAGTTTTACTCCGTATACTGCAGCGTCTTATGATACTCGCGGCATTTGTTTTAGGTATTTAAAATTGAAGTGGTCAAGCACGATTTTCCGAATCAATTCGATTTTCAAATCAGTTCGACGCGGCGGCGCGGGCCCGTGCACCGTGCGGACTTTACGAAATTAGACTTTAACTAAATAATCCTCTTCTGAGATTCTTAGCACCCCTGACCCCGCTAGTGCCCTGGCCGCTACCATAACCAGGGCACCGGGGTCGCCGGACACTCGGGGCCGTGGTTTTTTGGTTGTTTTCATGGGGGGTGAATGCCGTAATCGCCACGCTTGGCATGTGGGTTGGCGATCGCAGTATCTCCACCGCACTCCGAGGATGCTGCTGCCCATCCCCCGGTGGTCTTGGCCGTAGTTTTAGGACATACTCCGGGTCCACCATATCGGGTCTAACCATAATATACAGCTACTTTAAAAAACACACTATCCTAAAAATAAGGGGAAATGAAAAATCGAAACACTCCCGAAGAATAGGCAAGATGCAATATTTTTATTTGTGCTTTAATTTGAAAGAATTGCACGTAGAATAGACCACGAGTGTATAAAAAAATTAAAATACTATAATTTATAGTAATATATTGCTATGTTATTCAATCAAATACAAACATTGAAAACATTGAAAAAATAATCAACCCAGCAAGACTTGAACTTGCATCGATACGCCTACATACTTCTATTATTTCCGTTGTGACACTTGCAATAGGGTCGGCGGGAAGGGTATCTAATTCTAGTAGTTAGCACTTAGATGTCGCTTACGGCTGCTATAAAGTCGATGTAAAAATAAATGCAAAAAGATGATTGAAGGCATTGAGAATTTCGTCAACTTAGTAACTTGACCCATAGCTTAATTGGTAAAGCGATCGAGCCCCGGTAAGGCGTATCGATGCAAGTTCAAGTCTTGCTGGGTTGATTATTTTTTCAATGTTTTCAATGTTTGTATTTGATTGAATAACATAGCAATATATTACTACAAATATAATACTATTGTATGAGTGGAATGCCCCACTTTAAAAACATGTAAAATAATTATAATATATTGCTGTTACAAACTCACAATTTAAATTTTCGCGCCTAAACGGAGCTACACTCCCTGTGACGTCACTCATGTTGTTCATCCTTGGTTCTATGGATGGTAGAAGGTCAGGATGACAATCTCTGTGGTGCAAAAGTGTCCGTCAAAAGGCGTTAAATTCGCTCATATGAGATTGTCATCCTGTACTATACCATCCATAGTTGTCAAAACAGGAGTGACGTCACCAGACGATGATTGGTTGATTAAAATACGTTCCGTTTCACATTACTTCAAATCGTAATTATTGATTGAAATTAGTATAAATTAAAGTAAAAACGTTTTAATATCTATTATTTTATGTTTTATCGCGCTATTCGAGCTATTCCCAATATTGAAATCGGGTTCCATCCATTTGGCATAACTTCCGTGGCCAGGAATGCATCTGGCATAACATAAGTATTTGGCATAAATGTTTTTCGAAGAATATTAACATTGCAGAAATCATCGGTACGCATAATATACAATTGGCCAAATATTTGCTTATCCGAATTTGAAATGGGCTACTATTATCATGGCCGCTTTTTGATAGGAATCATTTTATTTTGCATATAATTCACGTGTCCGAAACTGATGATAATTAGCATAATCTGTTTAGCATATAGAATTTAGTAGAAAGTTTGAATTGCAGAAAACCAATTATGCATAACGTACAGCAATAGACAATGCCTACACAAAATCGCGTTCCTCGAACCTTCAGGCTATACGTCTGTTTTCGGTACTTAGTGCTACAGCGCCATCTGTTGAGTCTGGAGTAGAGTTATTCTGTCAAAATATTAGAAACTAGAATTTATTTATTTAATCTTAATTGCACAAAATAAGATGGACAAATGGCGGATTTAATGCCATAAGGCATTCTCTACCAGTCAACCAATGGGCTTAACAGAAAGGTTAAGTTAGGAATTTAGTGTTTGTGGTGACCAATAGATGACGCTAGTGCTTTAGCCTGAAATAAGGGAACGCGATTTTGTATAGGCATTGTCTATCCATGTCTTAATCATCCTTGACGTACAGTTAGGAGAAGTAAGTATTCTCTGCTCCTATTACGTATAGCGATCCCACATGCCCATTGCTGGTCTGTGGAAATACCATAACATTCCTCTTCAGTCGCTGAGCCCGAAACAGGATAATTCCAAGCTCATTATTATAAAGAATATAGAATAATAATAATTTCGTTGTAAATTACTTGTATTGTTGTTACATCAATATCTAAATATATAAAAGAAGAAACTGACTGACTGACTGACTGACTGACTGACTGCACGCACAGCCCAAACTGCTGGTTCTAGAGATTCCAAATTTGGCACGTAGGTTCCTTATAAGGTCTAGGGATGCACTAAGAAAGGATTTTTCAAAATTCACCCCCTAAAGAGGTAAAATGGGGGTCCAAAGTTTGTATGGCGAATCAAGATTTGTTAGACTATTTTATTCGAAACTTCACAGGAGTATTCCTAACGCTAAATGAGTAAATACGTGTTTCAGGTTTTTTGAAAATTCAACTTCTAAAAGGGGCAAATGTGGTCACAAAGTCTTAAAATCAACATGGGTATCGTATCCTTTTTGAGTACTTATAGTACGCGGGCGAAGCCGCGGGAAAAGGCTAGTACATAGTATAAAACAAAGTCGCTTTCCGCTGTTTGTCCCTATATATGCTTAGAACTTTAAAACTACGCAACGGATTTTGATGCAGTTTTTTTAATAGATAGAGTGATTCAAGAGGAAGGTTTATATGTATAATACATGCATAATATAGTAGAGAAATACTGATAATTCTAGAGGTATCAGTGTGATGTCGTAAATAAACACATCATTTTGCGCTTACATTGCAAACGCTGGCTGAACCCTACGAAATAAATCAAAATAATGTACTACAGTATTGTACACCTTCAAAACTTCTACAAAAAAGTCCGCGATGGTATATGTCTATCTCTTACGGATAACCCACAATAACCATTTTATATTCCGTGCAAAGCCGGGGCGGGTCACTAGTATCTTATATTATAATAGGCTCGGAAGGCTCCTATTTCGGGCGCATCAATCCGAGGAGACTGTAATGGGATTTCATACAAATTTTCAGACCTATGCCTGCAAGTTATACGCGTTATTATTTTAACATACAATTCATTGCTTTTATCTCTAAAATCTTCCTTAGTGCAACCCCATAGATCTGTTCCATCGCCAGTTCTATTCGCTCTGTTTTCAATCATATCTTCAGAAACGTACTTCAAGTCGTACGCCCAACCGATCCACGCAAAAAAATCGATAAATTTCGTCGTTAAATTCAAATCAGTATTACCAAATTCAGAAACTCTATAGTCGTACGGGAAAACTTGGTAGTAGTTTTTTTTTTTTTTAATACCACAACGGTGGCAAACAAGCATACGGCCCGCCTGATGGTAAGCAGCTACCGTAACCTATGGACGCCTGCAACTCCAAAGGAGTTACATGCGCGTTGCCGACCCTTTACAAAAAGGAGGATTCACTGTGTTGACGACTAAAGGAACAAGAAGGTCCCTCATCGTCAACACACTGGGTCCTCTGAGCTCTTTTGGTTATGGTAGCCCTCGCCCCATGCGAGAATCGATAAGACAACGTTTTGCGTCGGTGATATGGATTTATCGTGAGGCTTATAGCCAAACAGGTGGGCCACACTATTAATGGAAAACACTATGTGGGAACCAAGTACGAGACGTAGTAGGGTGACAAAGTGAGCGGTGACTATGCTTTCTTGCCAGTAGACTGATATTAACACTGGTAGTATAAATACTAGTAGGTTTCGGAGGAGAGTGTAATATCTGAAACAAAAATATCTTGTTAAGTATAACTAATGTTAGAAGTGTCTATATATTTATATCTATTTATTGTGGGACAATCTTACACAAATCAAAGTGCTTAAGGTTACAAGGTTGCGTTCGAATCTCGCTTGAAGCGCGTATACGCGCGTCATCTGTGCGTCGTCTTCGCGTTTAAAATACGCCGTGTGCTAGGGGCCTAAGGATTATATTTTTCCGAAATAATCTTTTTTAACGGTTAATAAGGGGGATAAAAGTGAAACATATCAAACGCTACTCACTTCTTTTGAAATTGTAGGACTGGATTCTCCAATAAATCCGACATGTCTATGGTCTTTCCTTTCTCTATGGTGTCCGCATGTTTCTTCACCATCAACCAGCCAATGTGACTATAGAAAAACCCTCTCGCAAAGTTGTGGGGGTCAGCGTCAGTGTCACAGTATTTGTCGTGTAATCTGTTTTGAACAATAATAATAATGAATATAATTACTTAAACACAGTAAAACTACCCTACTGCAACTGTCCAGTACTGCAACTATGGTTCACAATGTGTTATAAAGTATAAATAAAAAAAATAAAAAAAACAATTTTTCTAAGGTTTTCCATTAATTTATGAAAAAATTAATACTAATTATGCCCAAAACTCGACAATCTACAGTATTTTAAATCTTTATTTAGGGTCAGGGAGGGAACAGTCGCTCGGTGGGAACAGTGGCTCGAATGTGCTGTGGGAGTAGGTACCTATTTAAAATATTATTCCGGAATTGGGCTTACCTATTCTAATTACCCGTTTATTAACCAAAAATGTTATTTGGTATAAAGTTAATTTAAGCTCGATTCCTACCTAGCCATTGTGTACTGTTAGAACCACTGTGTACAGTACAGGACGTTAGTAGACAGTGGCTCGAACCACTGTGTGGGTCCTAGTCACTGTGTACAGCAACCGGTACAAGGTGGCTCGATTCCCAATTTTTAAAAAAGAGTGGATATATCTTTTTTGGAGAAAGTAATAGCAAATATATTTGCTACATATGAAAGTTTAATAATGCACTGTGCTCCGTGCTTGCAACAATTAGTTCAGGGGTTTATATTTTTCATGCAACAGCCTGTTGAAAAAATCCTAGCGACTGCTCCCTCCCTGACCCTACAACAAGCAATTTGCACTGCACTGCACAAAAGAAACTAAAAAATAGAGTACGGATTTTATTATTGAAATTAAGACAGAGCTTATATCTTCGTCTTGCTTATAAACTTGAACGTTTTGCACACTGGGGATGTTATTCGGTCGACACACAACACTAAACTCCGTCTGTTATCCGTTAATGCCAAATGTCTCAATTGTCTCAAAGATCATAAAAATATGACACTTTTTACGTCTTCCGGCGGCCCTGGCTTTAACTCTAGGGAGATCCCACCCACCCACGTCGAAGGAGAGGAGGGTTGTAGGTGACACTGACACTAGGCCCTTCACGCGTGGGGGGAGGCTCCCACACGTGAAGGGCCTTGCGCCCCATAACCCGCTGGCCCAACTAGCGGTTCATACCTGTGATCCCTGGCCCAGTTGAAGACAGTTTTCTGGCACGTCATGGTCTGGAACAGCATGAGCATGATCTGCAGCGGCAGCGTGGCCTTGTAGGAGCGGTGAGCCCACAGGCGATGCACGCCCGCCGTAATCCCCATCGCTGTTAGCACGTGTATGACCAAATCTAGAAAAAACTGTGCAACTACCGACTAAGTGCAAATCGGAATCGCGCCCCAAGGATTCCTTACATATATTAGGGTTCCGTAGTCTAGAAACCTTTATACTTCGGCCATGTCCATCATGAAGTGGGGGGGGGGGGTCACTCTAACTCTATTGTGTAATGTCGTTAAATATGATTTTAACGACACTTTTAAACCTGTGCGAACTGAAGGCCAAGACAGTTCGGCACGTTCAAGGTAAAGTTAGTGGTGACCCATAAATGAAAATCTGACTCCAATTAATATTATTATATTTAAACGTGTTCTTACATTGAAATACATAGAAGAAGTGTCGGGAGGTGTGGGAGCAAACTTGAAGCTTGCAAACCCCCGCGCGTCCCTCGCCGCGGGCGGAATGTGCAGCGTTGTGGGATTCGTAATCAAGTGTGTTCCCACAGTAATCCTCCCCTTGTAAAAAAAATGAAATTAAAAATCTAAAAAGTAAACATTGGTTTCTCTTACGGAACCATTACCTTATGCTACACATAACTCTAAATCTAATTACATACGAGCAACACTAATACACAGGTTGTGCTGACTGCGTTTGCTGCGGTAGCACATTGCTCACTCGGATAGCCGTGGGAGGCGGCAGCGCCTCGACAGCCTGACGTAACCAGCTCCTAGCGCGGCGCTTGCATTGCGCGCGCAGCACGTACACCAATATAATAAACAGGACCACGCCAATCGCTATGAGCCCTATGCCGACGTAATTAAGTTTAGATTCGACCTGCCCGGAGATCGACTGGACCTGGGCGATCGCTATGTTGCTATTCTGGGAGTTTTCGTCTCTACTTTGTCCCATACCCATGGTGCACACAATACAAATTATGAAAACTGGCGTTAAAACTGTCAAAAATTAGAATTTTAGCGTTACCGCTGGAATCTGAGTGAAACTGGTTACGTCGGACTTAACAGTTTACTTAAATACACAAAAATAACTCATTTAGCGAAAAGAAATAAAATTGAATCTCACAAAAATCTTACATTGTAAGTAGGTTTAGTCTAAAGTACTACTTTACTAGGTTGCAACCTAATGTATTTTGTATAGCGCTATACCTGTTACTACGTTGAGCTGACCTTGTTATCATTAATGCAATTGTATCACGACCGGCCGGACCGTAAAATACTAAAGCAGTAATGCAACTCGGTGCCAGGTACATTTACACATAAGAAAATACTTGCTCTCCTCCTCCTGCTTCATAGGAGTCATAGGCAGGGTCACTACCGATGTCACGAGCGCTAAGATCCGAAGCCCTAGTCTAAGTTAATCTACATTATCGCCAGTTACCTTATGTCCTTATAGTGAGTCTTCGTGAATTGGCCAGTGATCGTCGATTCCTCTACGTTGTGTTTTAAAGTAACCCAGGTTAACACAGTAGAGAAAGCTCGTCCGCGCTCCGCCGGTCCTTCATCATGCCGACCTCCTGTTTTTTAAAGATTGTATGACCAAACGGTCATTAAGTACCCCTAGACCTATATGGGAATATTTTCATGAAGATTGTCTTTGTACGATGTCAGTTAGTCCGAGTAAGTATAGAACAATGAGCTTAAAGTAGGGAGGGTACGAAGAAACCGTGTCCATGTAAAACCACATAAATAACAAAATGTACGGCGCGGGCGATATATATCCTAATTCGTTAGAAACAAATAGTAATAATTGGTAGTTTGTTCTTTCACATTTTAAATGACTTAGAAACGATATATTCATTAAAATCCTACATGAAAAACGCTTGTAATATGTGTGTACATATTTGTGGCGGTTAGCGAATAACGATATTTTGTAGGATTTCATTGCGTAAATAATACTTGTATCATGATATATCCGTTACACTGAAAATATTAGCTATTATTAATTATTTCCAACCCGCAGTTCCGCATACTAGCCGCCCGTAAAATGACTGTAGTATATAGCTTAAAGTAGTGAATTTGGTTTTATTTTTTATTTATTTTTTTATTTTCTAACTATTCCAAATCTACTCAAACGATTCAATACTTCCGGGAAGATCCGTTGTCACCTGCCACCCTGTATATCTGCCTCAGCAAAGTTCATGATTCCAAGTTTATCATAGTCAACCTGCAATAATGAAGTTGCCGTACGAGTGTTTTTTTTTTATACCACGATGTTGGAAAACAAGCATACGGCCGGCCCGATGGTAAGCAGATACCGTAGCCTATCGACGCCTGCAAACCCAGAGGACTTATATGCGCGTTGCCTACCCTTTAAGAACCCATACACTCCTTTTCTGAAGAACCTCATACGAACTAATTGACAATTCGATTTCTTAGTTTGACTTTAGAGCAGCCTGTATGTTATTTAATGTCATGAAAATATACATACATCCTCATTGAACAGTATGAAACCTTCTTTACCCTATTTGGTCATCTTTTTTATTCATGACACTTATTACAAATTTAACAAATGTCTTATGTGACAAAGTGTGTGATAGATAGCAACTGCCAACATCAACACTCACATACAAACATATTGCGTTGCTCTGACGTGTCACTAATATGTTTCTTTTTGTTGTCTGATATTAAAATTATTATTTTTTGCAACTCTTGTTCTAATTAAAAAACATATACCTACGTGTTAGAGCATTTCCAAGAAGTAACCCTATGTGTGATTTAAGGTTCCGTCCACTAACTAAGGCCACACTGTATATACCAAATTTATATGTGAAGTTTTTTCATTATTATTATATCTCGTAGGTTTTAAGCATTTTAAGGACAGGAGAGGCATGAAACAAGCTTTCCACTATGCTATCCACTTCAATAGCAACAAACTGTGGCCAAAAGCCACTTTTTTAACTCACAAAGGTAAATACAATACAACTGGCGATAAAAACATCGTAGGTACGCTGAATATGGAACACTCCTGGTCACGGCAATCAAACTGTCACGATGTCTGAGATCCGAAGGCCTAGCCTAGCTAATCTACATTATCGCCAGTTACCTTATGTCCTTATAGTGAGTCTTCGTGAATTGGCCAGTGATCGTCTATTCCTCTACGTTGTGTTTTAAAGTAACCCAGGTTAACACAGTAGAGAAAGCTCGTCCGCGCTCCGCCGGTCCTTCATCATGCCGACCTCCTGTTTTTTAAAGATTGTATGACCAAACGGTCATTAAGTACCCCTAGACCTATATGGGAATATTTTCATGAAGATTGTCTTTGTACGATGTCAGTTAGTCCGAGTAAGTATAGAACAATGAGCTTAAAGTAGGGAGGGTACGTTCAGTGTGTCGAATTGTCTTTACTCAGTCCTTTTAGCCCCTCAGCTGTGGGAGATTAATATGGCCGCTCCGCTTCGTCTGTGGCAGCCTGCGGGGTCTGCCCCACAGACAGGGTTTCCAGGTCCAAATGCAGGTGGAAAATTGTGATTAATTCCGTTCTTTACAATGTTACAGTCTATAATTTGTATTTTTTCTGCTCTTTATTAAATTATCTAAGTGGAGCTTGAAATTACGACCATAAAACTAGCATCAAATAACTGTACAGGTGGGTTCATTATAAGGGTACCGAAAGTTATCTCTTATTTTCGATAATAATTAAAAAATAAACGGTTTTGAGGCTTATCTGTTGCTTTAATAATGTACATAATGTAATTATATACATAACAAAATCATAAAATGCCAGGCTCATTAATAAAATGCTTAATATACACCATTTGAAAACTTTATTGAAATGATGTCTGCCCTAGAAATGGCGTACGTAAGTGGGTTTCGAATTACATGCATTGTGGAGTGCTACTACACCCTAGGTATTAAATTTATAGAGCAGCAAGAAACTAAAGTTGTCAACGATCTGTGGCCAAAGCAATACTATTGCAGGTGTAGTAGTTATAAGGTAAGATATGTTTAAAAAATGCATTTATTTATTCATGCAAAATGATTGCCCACAAAATGTTGAAAAATCTCAGCAACCAGCAGCCTTGATCCAAACCAATTCAGTTTCCCAGGATATTAATAAAACAGACTTAAATACAAAATAACTGCACTTGCTCCTATTGAACAAAAAACACCTAAAAACTTGATCTGAAAACAAGACAAATATAGACCTAATCACATATATATGGCCTCGGACACCGGAGGGTTTGGTCACTTTTTCTGAAGTATATGACATCTATTTTCAGTTTATATATAGTAGTGTAATTTGCAAATCAAAAAATATTGAACAAAATAATTTGATTTGCTTCAAGATTCACATATATATGGTTTGATTAATATGGACATACCTAGATCGTGAAAGTCTGGCATTAAAGGGATATTTCCAAATGTGTGAAGAGTAACACGTTTGTTTTTAGAATATTTGTATTATTATCTGACATAAATCTATAAATATTATAAAAAGAAACACTTAATCTGTTAGTAAGGTCTCAGACTACTTTTACAAGTCTAGATACGAAAAATATATAAATAAATTAACAAAAAACGTCGATGCAACTGACAGCAAAAGACAAGTAACAAAAGGATATCTATGCCTTTGAGATTTTGATCCACATGATTAAAACCTGCTTCTCAGTAAGTGGAATGTCCATGATATGCAAACGTGCGTTAGTAACATGACTGCGCCGTCTGTGGCGACAGCCTCGCAGGTTCTCGTCTAGTCTGTGGCGACAGCCTTGCAGGTTCTCGGCCAGTCTGTGGCGAAGCCCGAGAGGTCAGGTGCCGGCCGTTATTCAGTTTGTGAACTATTTATCACTTTAAACAGATTTTAAACTAATTTCATTGTATTTAATAAAACATATATGAACTACGTCATATAATGATTGTTTTGAGACACAGTAAAACATAAAAAAATAACAAGAAATCGAGCATGAAAGTTCCGGCTATGACTTAGCATGTTGTTTTCTTCACAGGTTTAACACCGAAATTACTCAAAAAACACACTCAAACATAATAATAACAAAAGTTTACATATATTTCCCCAGATTTCCAAAGGTTTCACCATAAAAATCAACAATTTTAACTTAAACACACGTAATAACTCACTCGCCCAAGTGGCTGTTTTTGACTGACGAAATTTAACGTATTTTTCCACCGTTGAACATTCAAATGTTCGCTTGCTAGCTGTCTTGCTTCGTTCACTCCACGACGAAATAAATTAGAGTGAGGCAAACATACGTTTCACTGATAGATAACAACAAGTCTAAACGCGAATGCAGCGAACCTGGCAGGTCGAGCCACAGATTAACCGCCATTTTTATGACCACCTGAGAGGCGCTCCCACAGCTGAGGGGTTAGCTATTTGTATTGTATGTCATAAACCTAGACTTGATGGGCCCATTAGATGAATACCTACCTTGTCGCTGTGAAATGCTGGGAAGGACTGTACAATATGTATAGGTCACATCTAAGTATCATCTTTATACTACCGCTGTCTATATATAGTATATATAAAGTCCACTCAAAGGTCAGTAAGTAATGAAGTTAGGGACACAGGGAGGGCCTTTAACATTAGATACACACAAACACATCAAATAAAATAACTTTGGTAAATCGGGACATTATATAGTATTTAAAAGATTAATCAAAATATAGGAATGGAGATACTTAACTTATAAAAGCTGGAGTAATCCTTTATGTCCATTTTTGTTACGTTATGATACGCATTAAGGGCTCTGCTTTACACATTTAAATACTTAAAATAAATTACTTTTCACGTGATCTTTGATTGCACTCATGATATTGACAGTTATTTCAAACAAATTCCAATGTCAGTGATTTTAAATTTGAAATTCTGAGAGTATTCATTCTTCTAAGGCATAGACAACAGTAGAAGTATAAAGGCAGATATACACTATATTACCAAGCAGTTTGGGTTCCTAAAAATATAAAGTAAACCTAAAATATAATTAAACAATTATAATTATTTGAACGGGTACGGACGGCCCGTTACACCGACTAGGCTAGGAGGCCGTTAAAACGTGTTAAAATCCATAAGGATGACGGCCATTGCACCTCCGTGGCCAACTAGATTTCAAATCATGACCATAAGTACCAATACTTTAATTATATTCAAATTTCGAACATCTTCTGGAATCGAAATTGGAATGTATTATGTAGTATCGGTCATCGATATTCTATAATCAATTTTTCAACACACCTGCTCGTAACGAGGTTCTTATTCCACCGCTTTTATGCTCGTAGTCCTAGATATTAAACACACGTGCATTTCACAATAATTATCGAACTAGTGCAATAATTTAATAATCCGATCAAGTGACGTTTGTACTCTAGTACCAAGTTGTACGTACGCAGCCGAATCGTTGTAATTTAGTCGGGTATTGCCTTTACTTTTTTTTAACTCTTTAGGAGTTTACATCCTAAAAAAGTAGGTAAATATATTAAAAATAGACACAATTACGATAGAATACAAATTATACAATCCTGATTGTGAAAAATAATCATTCTAACTTATTATATTACTCGTAATACACAATAAATTACGTTTTAAAGACGAATTGTCTGTTTTAATATTGGCGGTTTGGCATTATACTTCAGCGCCTTTGCCTCAAGCTGCACGCACATCCAAAAAAGAAAATTGCGCGCCATTTATAAGTTAACCTCAAATCATTGTTTATTTGTTAGATTTTTCTCGTGGTGTTTTATTAATTTAAACCAATTATACTTTCAATGACATAAGAAGACAACTTTAGCGTTAATTTAACCTCTGGATATATTTCAAAATTGTGATACATACTAGAAAATGTTATCATAAAAATCTAGTGAGCAATACGTAAGAAAAAAATACTATAATTATCTATATCTTCTATACATATTAAAGCTGAAGAGGGTCGAAAGTCTGTACATGGAAGATAATCGAAAAAAAGTTGGCTGGGGATACTTAGAATCGATAACAGAACACGTTACAACAATTTTTAAATTTTTTGTCTGTTTGTCTGTTTGTCTGTTTATCTGTTTGTCTGTTTATATGTTTATCTGTTTGTCTGTTTATTTGACCGCGCATCACGTGAAAACGGCTGAACGGATTTTGATGAAATTTTGTATAGAGATAGTTTGAGTCCCGGGAAAGGTTAATATATAGTTTTAATCCCGAAAATCTACCCTGGTGGGGGTGAAAATGGGGTTGAAAGTTTGTATGGAGAATTTTTAACCGCTGAAACGATTTAGATAGAAATGAGTATCGAGATAATTTGAGTCTCGAGAAACGTCATAGGATAGTTTTCAAACCCTTGTGGGGGTGAAAAGGGGGTTGGAAGTTGGTATGAGGATTTTTTTACCGCTGAACGGATTTAGATGAAAATTTGGTATGGAGATAATTTGAGCTCTGGAAAAGGAAATAAAATAGCTTTATCTCGGAAATTATCCCTTAAGCGGATGCAAAGGGGGTGGAAGTTTACATGGGGAAGAAAGAACCAATAACCGCTGTACGTATTTTGATGAAATTTGGTATTGAAATAATTTGTAATTTTTTGGTCAAGGTGTTCATATTTATATTATAACATGTCACCCGTCGATGCTTTAACCGCTTTAACCGTTACCCGCTCTTAAGAAATATTTGAAAATGTCATGAATGTCAAAGGGTTATTGCAGGTTCGAGGACTATATATGACGGACAAATATGCATGGCCCAAACCAAAAAACTACTACAAATTCTTTTAACATTTATAGGACACCGTTTAGGTAGGAAAACATATCAAACGTTTTGTGAAGCGGTCAGATTAGGATTTATTTTTCTTTATAATTAAACAATGGGTACATTATCTGTCTCTCAAGCTGTTTAGATATGTCTTCTTGAACAACTACGTATTATTTTGTATCTTTAAGATCTAATAATATATTACTGTTTTGAAAAAAATAAGTCCCGTCGAGTTTCTTTTCGGTCATAATACTTCTTGGGCCAGAGGTGTAGGGTTAGAACCGGTGGTAGTTTTGGAACGAAGTTCCTTATCGGACGGTTCGCGGATGCGAGGCTAGGCGAAAAAAAGTCACGTGACCGTCACGAAAAAGCGTCACGTCACGAAAACGCGACACCCATTCAATTGAGAAACATGTAAAATGGAATGAAATAAAAAATATACAATAAAATAGAATAAAGTGAAGTAAAGTGAAGTGAAGTGAAGTGTAGTGAAAAGTTAAAGTGAGAAGTGACAAAGTGATAAAAGTGAAAAAAGTCGAGAACCTAAAAGTGAAAAATGTCGAAAATGTCAAAAATGGCACAATTTTCAAAAATTTCCAAAATTTCCAAAAAATACTAAAAAATAAAAAATCTGCAAAAAAAATTCTAAAATTATATAAAATAACATAACTTCGTTCCAATCGCGTGTTCCACGACACTCACATATTTTATTTTTCTTTGACGTTCATTAGTGCATTGAAGAATAAATATCTTGATCTACACCAATATCATAAATCATCTATTCCGCGTTCGCGACCGTATGTTAATACCACCATTATTGCAACCAGTAACGTAACATCAGTGTATTATCTGTGACAGTGTGGTAAAAACGGATGAAAATTCATTACCCTCGGTAATGTAATGAATGAATATCCGCCCCCCCGACCGCCGGTGCAATAAGGTTGGTCATGGCGGTGTAATGGCGGTCATTCTAATGGTTTCAATGGATTTTTAATGTGTGTAGGTAAAGCAGTGTATGCTTCTGTACATAATTAGGCCTTATTACGTAACATTACGTAACAGTTACATAAACTACTATTTATCTCTTTTTAGGGTTCTGTAGTCCACTAGGAACCCTTATAATTTCGCGATGTCCGTCCGTCTGTCCGCGGTCTAGCTCAGTTACCGTTCGCACTAGAAAGCTGAAATTTGGTAAGGCCTGATAAGAACTTTCAATAAAAACTATATTGAATAAAATCGGTTCAACCGTTTTTGAATTATCAGTCAAAAACGCATAGTGAAAGGAAGTGCCTAATAGTAATATGACGTAAGCGCCGCCAAATATCCCTTAATAAACGACCTTTTGAACGGATGTTTTGTAACAGGGCGGCATCTATGAAACTCTACACTGAGCACCCGACATGCTCTTGGCCGGTTTTTTTTTGCATTGTTATCCCGGAAATCACCCCTTAAGGATTACTAATTCCAATTCAAGAAAATCCCCAGCTAGGTTAAACGAAGCCTATAAAAATTCAATGTCTAAAAGGGGGGGGGAGCCACTACACTCGATTGAGTTAAATTTGCATGGGTCATGGACCCCCTCCCCCCCCCTCAAATACAAAAAAAAATCATTTCTGCATTTGTGACCCCCCCCTACCCAATTTCAACCGGGCCTGTTCATGCCTTTCATGCTTAGACTGATTTGACGGGAGGATCGATTTGGATGATATTTGCCGTGGACATGAACGTATAAATACAAAAGTGTCCTGTATCGTCCGATATACAGGTACTACTCTATGTCGTTTAAATCATGCCAAAAAAATATATATGATAAAAAAAAGTATTCATTTTTGAGTGTAGTTTCATTTATATTTTCAATGAATAAGAAGACAACTTTAGCGTTAATTTAACCTCTGGATATATTTCAAAATTGTGATACATACTAGTAAAATGTCATCATAAAAATCTAGTGAGCAATACGTAAGAAAAACATACTATAATTGATTGCACAATAAATGTGAAGTCTTAAATGTTATGAAATGATTTGAAAAAGAGTTCCATATACTCAATAACATCACAAAAAAGGTTAGTTAAATTTAATTATCTTAGGTTCGTAAGTACCTCTATCCTGCAAACATTCTGACAATTAATGTATTTATCAAAAGTTATTAATTATACTATTCTGTTATTTCCTCGCAAGAGTGTTGAAAAACGTCGTATGCAACGCGTGTGCTTGATCATTACATAAGCTCAGCTTCCTTATGCGCACTCACATGCGTTCGTGCGCACAATATCGCTTTGTATGTAATGATCAACTTAGCACACTTGTATCATAAATATCATAATGTACTATTACGATGCACCACAGATACAGGTACGGGTCTTTAATATAGGCCGTTAGCAGAGCGTATTATAGCGAAGTTCCGATAAGGGTTTCATAGTTTCATAGTATTCATTCAGGAACAATACTAAGATTGTTTTTGAAGATACAGTTAGAGATAAATATTTACATATCGATGCTTATAAACTACTATTTACAATAATAAGTAACGAAAAGAGATCAAATAAAAAGCGTTTATTATTATGACCCTCAAGAACTGGTTTTTGATAGTACCTTCTCAGGATAGTTTCAAAGGAGACTAAATGTTCTACAATATGAGACTAGAATTGTCTCTGTAGACCCAATAGTTTCCGAGATAAAGCTTTTCAAAATAGAACCACTTTTCCCAAAACAGCTTACCCTTCCCCTTCTCTTCTGGGAAAACGGTTCTATTTTGAAATGCTTTATCTTGGAAACTATTGGGACTACAGAGACAATTCTAGTCTTATATTGTAGCAAATTTAGTCTACTTTAAAAATGTCTTGAAAAGGTACTTTTGAAAACTAGTCTTTAAGGGTTATAGTCACCAAAATCTAAAAAAAAACTATTTATTCGTTTTTTGAAAAAGTTGCGTTCGGCGCTCGAGGTCACAAACTTGGATTATTTAGTGGGCGAACACCACAAACAAGTCTGCAAAAAATCAGATCTACCGGATATAACGCTCACGATCATTGTGTAAAATTACTGGATTATTAAATGATTTAACTTTTTTATTGCCTTACAGTTGAATGAAGGGAGTGCTACGGAGTGTTTAGAAACAATAATGTGACATTTTCAACCGACTTCAAGATTTCGAAGGAGGAGGTTCTCAATTCGTCGGAATCTTTGTTTTTTTTGCTATTTTTTTTTGTATGTTCACCGATTATTCGAAGACGGCTGGACCGATTTGGAAAATTATTTTTTTGTTTGAAAAAGTATACTTCACAATTGGTCCTATTGTAACCAGGTCAGGATCTGATAATGGGATCCTGGAGAAATCGAGGGAACTCTTCAACTATTATAGGCACACCTATAGTGATTTGAGTATTTTTTACAGCAGCTTGAGCATTTACTTTTGAAAAAGTGGATGCTAAGTGAAGTCGGTTCTTTTTTGTTTAAAATTATTAAGTCAAAAGTACATAATTGTCGGTTGTTAATGAAGTTTATTTCTAAACGATTTTTTATGGCAGCAACGCCTTATTAACAAAACAACCAACAATGATGTAGGTACCTTCTTTGATTAAAGTAAGGTACCTTTGACTGGAAAATATAAAGGTTTGTTCTGTTTGACTTACATCTGTATTTTGTTAGCTAAATGGTTTGTCAAATCTAACTTGACGTTCAAAAAAGGATTTTGTTATCCACTGTGTATTTATTTATATAGTAATAACTAAGTATCATATACCTATCATATAGCAGCATATGCATTGCATTACAGCAATGTCAAATTTAATTTAAATAATAAATTAATTTAAAAATGTACTGTAACTATTAAATGACCGAGTCCGACCTACAATGAGTAATGACTTTAAAATTAGTGTCCGGCCGCGGCCGAAACATGTTTTTTTCCGAAACCGAAACAGAAGTTCTGAATCCAGTTTAAATCGTACATATTTCAATTACATGTTGATATTTGTTTTTTTTTAATTTAGTTAGGTACATGTATGAAGCGCCCCCTTAAAAATATTTTTTCTGCAATTTAATACATACATAACTAAATAGCGGCATACAATATACACCTCATGTCTCAATTTTATAAGATACGATTCATAGTTTCCGAGTAATATGGCTGTTCTTCGCAGAAGAAAGCCATTGCCTTCATTTAATATTTCATTAAGCATTCTACGTTGGTAGGAATAGATTATTTCTTAAAAGCCCTGTTACCCATGTCCTAGTTAGCTTCCTAAATGATTTAGTGACTAAATCATTTTGCATTTAGCAAGTAAACTTACTATTTAAAAAAGTTAAGATCCAAATTGTGGGATGCTAGTTAGGACACTAAAAAAGTAAAGTGTAACAAAGACTTAAAGGAGACATACAACTCTATAACTAGTATTTGTAACAGGGTATTTACCATGTATATTAGAGGTCGGAATATCGGGTGCTCGAAAACTCGAATATACATGGTAAATACCCCGTTACAAATAATATTTATAATGTAAATGACCATGTGAGCTTGAAATCCTGAATTTAGACACGTTCGCAATATTTAACTTAGGGACTATAATAATTACACACCGGACTGAATCCCTAGGTTTTTCGCTGTTTTTCAATGGGTAAAATTATATCATTAGTTTTAATTTTAATTTCCCAATACAACGTTATCTGTTTACACTCTACTTAATGTTATGTTAACTTTAAGTTCATGCATGTGGTGTTTGCCTCTAATTAGCTGTGCAATAAGCTTAAGAACACAATTTTCTACAATATGTACCAATGTGATATTGTAACCGCTGTTGGCAGACCTAATAAATAAAATAAAATAAAAATAAATTAATTTCTTTATTTTGTAGCATGTCTCTGGTATGTATTGGGACACATAGGCATAGTCTGCGGCGCCCACCGGCTCTGGTCACATCGCTGCTATAAAGCCAAGATGCCTTTGCAAATTATCCTGATGCTGTTCTATTGTATAGGTATATACTGTTTTAATTCCTAAATAGGGTTGGCAACATAGCTTGTACCTGTCACTAGTTTTCTCTATGGAACTTGGCTTGAAGGGCTTGCATCCAGGGCAAAAAAATAAACAAGAATTTGACACTGTTGGTAACCGGTATTACACATTGCAATTTGTATGGCCCAATCTGTTGTGTACCCTGCCTCTCCCCCCTTCAGCTCCCTAAAGGCCCTACCTCTTATTACACCTCCCAACCTGACAGATTGGGCCCTACAAATTGTCTAATACCGGTTTGTTTGACTAGTACAACCTATGCTGGCGCCATCTGTAAACCCTTTCGGCCGGCCAACCCCATCGACAATTCGCTCTGCTCCAAACGGGCCTAATCTGCCCAATCCAAGTACCATTTCATTACCTTGAGGGAGCCACAGGCGTCCATAGTAAGAGCGCGCTACATGCGCTTGAATGTCGGGCACCACCCGGTTACAACATGAGGGATCCACAAGCGTGGGCGCAACCCGACATTCAAGCGCACGTACCCTGAATGTCGGGTGTCGCCCGAGGCAGCAGATTGTTTAATTTTTCCTTGATTTTTAAACATTGTGGCGTCATTAGCAGACATTACTGCTCACAAAATTAATTGCTTATCTATATATTGACAGAGTTCCAAAACACAATAATAAACTGGGTGAGGAACCATCGGATGCACCACAAACACAGTGACACGGACGGCGACCCGCACAACTCCAACCGGGGTGTCTTCTACTCGCACATCGGCTGGCTCTGCGTGAGGAAACATCGGGAGACGAAAGACAATGTCGTGGACATGAGGGATATTTATAGCAACCCTGTGCTCGTCTTCCAGAAAAAGTAAGTCAAAAAATCCATACTGAGAGCGCGCTTGCATATCGGGTGTCACCCGATTATACAGAGTGGCCAAAAAAGAACTATATTCCCGTTGGCTGTAAGCTTTTGGGACCTCTCAGATTGATTTGATTTTTGGATTTTGTAAGGCCATTGAACGGCGGTAATAGCCCCTTCCAAAAATCCAAAAATCAATTCAATCAGAGAGGTTCCAAATCCATCCAGGGAGTATGGTTCTTTTTTGGCTGCTTTCCCACTACTACTACCCCAGGGAAGAAATACCTATCTATATCCGGTGACATGTAGCCATACGATAAATAAATAAATTGGCTAACCTGTTTACCGTGGTAGAACCAAAGGCGCCCATAATAGCTAAACGCTTAAACACAGGCGTCCATACTAAGAGCGCGCTTTGCGCACTTGAATGTCGGGCGACACCCGTTTACAACTTGAGGGAGCCACAGGCGTGCATGATAGAAGCACGCTTAGTGCACTCTGAATAATGTAGTTAGTTGTCGGCTATTAGACATGGCAATATGTAGGGCACCCGCAGCTGTTTATGGAGGTCGTTAGAGTTATTTTACCTTTTTTATTTATAAATTTGCTACACATTCCGTCTGGTTTTTTATTTAAAATAAAAGTTAAAATGTGTAGATTCGCTGGTAATTAATATATTTATCTAGTTTTGTATTTAAATAATAGAAGGGTTGGGCAGATGAAGTTAGATTCAGGCAGCTCGAGCGGTTATTTAAATATCTATAATAATAAAAACAGTTTCGTTTTTTATTTAATGTATACTGTTATGAGTACTATCACCGTGCTTCACTAAAATACATTTTTTAGATGTTTTGAAGGCATCTCTGTAAACGTTGGTAGGGACGATTTGTTGGTGAGGTAGGGTTTATAGGGACCATTTGTAGGGAAAGTGTAATAACGGGCCCAACGCCGACAGGAGTTGGACACAACAGGTTGGGCCCTACAAATTGCCATGTGTAATAGCTGTTTTATACCTAATTCATCGTTCGAAATTTATTTCTTCCACATTCCTGAGCCGAACACTTCGCCTAGCCAGATACCCTTTTTCAACCGATTTCAAGATTTCGAAGGAGGAGGTTATCAATTCGTCGGGATCTTTGTTTTTGTTTTTTTATTCGAAGACGACTGGGCCGATTTGGAAAATTATTTTTTTGTTTGTAAGAGTATACTTCACAGTTGGTCCCATTGTATAGATGAATTATCGAGATCATGGAATTGCAATTATAGTGGTTGTACCGTTTGCAACAAAAGGAGAATAATTTTCTCTTAATTTAATAAAATGACATACCCTTAAGAAATGGAATAAGTAGTACTTAGTCCTCTGTTTTTTGCTTTTAGTCGCTATCATGTTCTTCATCTGAGCTGTCACAAGTATTGATAATAAGATTGTTTGAAATTCGATCCATTTCCCCTTCCTGACATCGATATTTATTTTCTTCACTTTCGACATGTAGGCTCGTTGATAAATTTCGGCCAAAAAATTGCAACTTCAACTGGTCTTAAAATCTTATGTGCCCACCAGAATGGTCTTAAAATTGGTATGTAGGTTATTTGACGTGGGCTAAATCATGTGTCAAAATTTGGAGCGGTAGGCTCGTTGATAAATTTAGGCCAAAAAATTGTATTTTGACGCCATACATACTTATGGCCATTTAAGACCTTTAAGACTTATGTTTTCATGATCTCCGAGATGGGCTCTACAACGCTATATGGAAGAAAATTGGTTAGGATTTTGATAAATTTCCAGTTAGGCGGGCTCCAGCACTACTCAGACATTTCCTTTTGGAAAGGTGGAGTCTATAGTTCAAAATCTGTAAGAATGAACTTTTGACACATCGCAACGCCCGTAGAACGTAAACGCGCAAGACACTTTGAAATTATAAACAAAATCCCATAACGATTTTACAGCTTGTCATGTACGTAAACACAATATTTCACTTTTTATAAACACAACTTAATTAATGTTAAATTTTTTCATATCTTAGTTATTGAATATTTTACGATAACAATTTAGCATGCAAACAGTTACGGTCTAGGCCTCCTTTTTTTTAAATTTAGTGTTGTGACCATGTCTGCTGTTCCGATTCATATAACATTTCCGTAAGTCGATAAAATCGATTATGTAATCAATAGACCATATAAGACTTTCTTATCATATTGTATTAATTATGGAATTATTATAATGCCATACATAATTAGTAGATAACAATTATTAAATGATCATTTCCTAAATAGTTATATGTTCTGCTTTGTTATAGTTAAGTTTTCCTTTTTTAATTTATTTTTGTATATTAGGCATAACTGCATACAACTCATCTCAACTCATATTCTCGGTGGAATCACTGACTTCCGAGTCACAGGCATCCGCCTAGTTCGGGAGACAGAGGCTCAGTTCCGGTGAAACTGTTTCAAACCTAATACATAAGTCTCTCTTAAACTATTAGCGTACTGTGCAAATATTACTTACACTTGTATTAGGTTTAAGTCAATAAACATTATTCATTCTCTCATTCTTATTGTTATAATTTGAGAAGATTTGTGATACAAAATATATAGGCATGTAACAAGAAAAAATCGGTTGTAGTAAAATAGATTCGAACAATTCATAAATAATCGCTAAATTTGACAAACGATACGTCTTAGCCCCATCACTAATGACGTCAATACTGAAGTGTCAAAAGTTCATTCTTACAGATTTTGAACTATAAGTGAAGGGTACACGAAAAGAACATGTCTAGTCGCTTTGACAACATTTTGAGTTATAGCGCTTTTAAAGTTTGGAACGTTCCAATTAACCATACTATTTTCATAACTAGATGGTTTTTATGAGTTAAAAAGTAAATTAACATTACAAATTACAGCTGTAATAGAAGTTGTTAGTAATATGTAGTTCATTGCAAGCTCTACATTTTGATATAAAAATCTCAAAAAAAAGTGACTAGATGTACTTTCCGTGTACCCTTCAAGTGACGAAGTCGGTTCTTTTTTAGGGTTCCGTAGTCAACTAGGAACCATTATAGTTTCGCCTTGTCTGCCCGTCCGTCCGTCCGTCCGCGGATAATCTCAGTGACCGTGAGCACTAGAAAGCTGAAATTTGGTACTAATATGTATCAATCACGCCGACAAAGTGGTAAAATAAAAAGTGGAAAAAAATGTTTTATTGGGGTACCTCCCCTATACGTAAAGTGGGGAGTGTTTTTTTTTTCATTTCAACCTTAACGTGTGATATATTGTTGGATAGGTATTTAAAAATGAATAGGGGTTTACTAAAATCATTTTTTGATAATGTAAATAATTTCGGAAATAATCGCTCCAAAAGTGAAAAAAAATGTGTCCCCCCCTCTAACTTTTGAACCATAAGTTTTAAAAATATGAAAAAGATCTCAAAAGTAGAACTTTATAAAACTTTCTAGGAAAATTATTTTGAACTTGATAGGTCAAATAGTTTTTGAAAAAAAATTACAAAATAATTTCTGAACTAAGTTTGTAATTTAACCGTATAAGCAGGTGTTTATTGTACCTGTAATTTCTACAAAATCACACTGAAATGACGTGCTCTCAAATAAAGTAAAAACGGTGAAAATCGGTTCACGCAATAAATAATTATCCCATAAAAATCATCTTCCATACTTTAAGCTCGCGCGCAATAGTTTACCTAATTTGCCGATAGGTGTCGCTGTACGTGGAACGCTCATATCATATCCTACATGGCGGTATTATTTTAACTCTTAAGTGGGGACACTTACTGTGACGGACGGAAAACTACGAAACCCTACACTGAGCGCTCTTGGCCCCCCGCCCTTGGCGCCCCGACACGCTCTTGGCCGGTTTTTGTTAAATTATTTAACTTATTTATTTATTTCAGATACAAAATCCCTTTGGTAGGGGTTTTATGTTACGGTCTCCCGATGATCATCCCTATGTTTTACTGGGGAGAGACACTCGTAACAGCATTTCACGTTAATATGTTACGATATTTTCTTAGTATGAATACTGTTTTCGCTATCAACAGTGTAGCTCACCTGTAAGTTATTTTTATTCATTATTTACTATAGGTTACACTAATTATAAAACTGTATGGCATTGCAAACGTTGAGTACAGTTAGCTGCAGAGAAAAAGACCCATCTGCTTACAAACTAAAGCCTGACCAGAAATATATGATCATGCGCCATGTTGCAGAATTTCATTGGTACTAATTTCTTACACTGGCAATAATTTTAATGACAGAATGATATGCATGTGTGAGTGTATGTGATAGGCTGTCACTATTGTCAAGTGTCATTGAGACGGTTTACTTGAATAATATTAAAGTGTTGAATATGAAATAATAAATGACAAAAATATCCCAAAATTATCCATATTCAAGAGCGAAACATTGTAAATAGTGTATATAATAAACTGCTGTAAATAATACACTCGGGAAATGAAATTATTTCGCTGTGAAACATTTTCAAATTAACATCAGAGCTGACACGTAAACAAATCAAGATGTCACTATACCATAGACAATTATACGGTCTATGACTGTTGCCACAGAGTACCTTCTTATATACTGAAATAGAGAACAAACTCTGAGGCTCTGGCGGGTAACTGAGTCGCTACCGCCATCTGTTATCGGGAGTTGTAATTTTTTTTAATAGGGTTGCCACAGAGTACCTTCTTATAGGGTTGCTTTATGCAGTAATTTTGTTCAAATTTAAAATTAATAACCAGAAATCTTTAAGTATGCATTGGCATACTGAAAGACTTTCTATTTTCAATTTTAAATACCTTATATTTATGTATAAGCATACTCTATATAAAATATTACAAGCAGTCGCAGTTTCTGTACACTTTTAATTAACGGAAAATGTCATTTAATGTTAAATTCTTGTTTCAAAATAACGAAACGCTAAAAACACATGAAATGTTTTATTAAATTTAAAAATGCTAGTGTAAAGTAACGCCGACCGTACCTATAGGTATATTTAAATAAATAAATGAAACACAGTTGATTTGTAACTTCCATAATATTCTCGAGTTAATAACCTAAGTTTACAACTATTTTATCTAAAATGACTAACTCCATCCATTTTTAACCCCATTCGATGTTATTTTGAATTTACTATTAAGTAAATATACATTTCAACAGACCTAATCAACCATAAACAAACACAAAATAAATAATGTTTTAAATAAAACAAGTCCAATCTTTCAGCTACATGAACAGTACAAATAGTAGGGTTTTCCCTCAGTACAAAAGTGAAAAAAAATGTGCGATACGAGCGGGCTTGCGGCCGCGCGCGTCTTGTCGGCGGTTCTGCCCGCGGCTGACGGCAGCGTCACACGACGCATGTAGACACTAAACTGATCTCTTGATCATCTCCTCTAGGAGACTAGGCGAGCGGAGTCGGAAGGCGGCGGCCGCTGGCAGCTACAAGAAGCGCCGCACGGCCCTGGCGGCCGGCGGCGGCCTACGCTACTGACTGGCCGCTGCCATTCCAGTAAGAATCGGCCCTAAAGATAGATTGGCGAAATCGACTGTTATTTTTCTAATCTGAAAAAACGAGGTAGGGTAATTGTACTACTTTCCTGTCCAGGTCTGTTTACCGTCCACTTTATTAAACTACTGCAAATAAATGGGAAAAACTTTTAAAGGTCAACATAGTTTATATTTATAGTCTATTCTTTAGTAGATTTTTTACTTTTAAGCTTTTATTTTGGGAATAACTTGAAGATAAACATATAAATAAGTATGGACGGAAAAGTGACAAGAGTGGATGAAAACTAGCACAATCACCCTATAGACATTCAGACTGCGGCTATGTTTAGGGGAAAATTACCGCCGACGCAAAAAGAGAAGTGTTATTTGCGGTGGGCTTTTATAATTTTTCATTTAATTTACTTGTAAAAATAGGTACAATCTTGATTACATAATATAAACCATACTTATGGTTTTATATGGGAGCTCATGCATTATACGACACAATACGACACTTTTCTTCCCGCACAGACTCTACCAAAATTGTATCTTGATTTTGCAGTGATATAGGCGAGGTTTAGATTGTATACATACCGTCCTATGGTGTGCATCCGGGTACACAACACTTTTTATCAGACATTTCCGAATTTCAACATAAAGTTGTCCTTTGTTCATAATTTTGTCCAAAAAGCGTTTAAATGACCGCGGCGGCGTCCATTTGACTTACGGCCATTCAACGACGAATTTCTGCGGCTGCGCGATAAGTAGTGTTGCCAAAAGAAAAAATATATATAATTTCCAAAGCAGCGTATTATTTGCTAATTTAAGTTTTTTATATTCAGCAAATTATTTGCTGTTACGACAAAATAATTACAACGTAATTAATTTTTTACAATGTCATGATTTTAGCGCTTATCGCGACATCTGTAATCGAAAGTAAAGAGGTTTTTAGTAATAATGCTGTCAAATTTGGAATAACTTAAAACTATGAATTTACTTATTTATAACTTGGCATGGTTATACTGTTGACATTACCATGTCCGTAGTACTAAGATTATTCGCCCTGACTGTTGCCATATAAATGAGAATAATAGCGCCCTCTTGACAATAATCATATATTTCTGGTCAGGCTTTATAACTGTATGCAGCGTGGGCCTTTTTCTCTGCAGCTGACTGTACATTATGGTGTGTCATAAGTCATACAGAGTTAACGTGGTCTGACTATCCATACTAATCCATACCAATATTTAAAATGCGAAAGTGTGTCTGTCTGTCTGTTTGTTACCTCTTCACGCTTGTCGCTGAACCGAATTATATGAATTATGGTATGGAGGAAAGCCCATGATCGGGAGCTTTGGAGAAACTTGGGGGAGCTGGAAAGCAAGACAATCTTGACTCCGATGTCTGAAAGCGTAATATATTTTAAGCGATAAGTAAGAATTATAAAATAAGATGTTTAAAATATTCTTTATTTTTTAAACCTAGTTAATAAGATTGTTAAATAAAGGCTTATTGAAATTGAAATTTTTTAATGGTATGGAGATAGTTTGAGTCCCGGGGAAGGACAGTTTTTATCCCAGGAGTGCTTTAAGGGGGTGAAAAGGGAAGTTTGTATGGTAAATACTAATTCCACACAGACGAAGTCGCGGGCAAAAGCAAGTATGAAACATGTTTTTAGGGTCCCGTAGCCAAAATGGCAAAGACGGAACCCTTACAGTTTCGTCATGTCCGTCTGTCCGTCCGTCCGTCCGTCCGTATGTCACATCACAACCATTTTACTATCGGAAAATATAAACATATTTCACATCAATCGATACGTCTTTAAAAATAACATTGAAGTTTCTTTGAACATTTTGTGATAAAGTGAATATTTTCAAAAATAATCGATTCGAAAGTCAGAAAAATTGTGTGTGTAACTTTTGAGCCGTAAGTCCAAAAAATATGAAAAAATTGAGAAGATGCGCCGTATCACATACTTTCTACGAAAATTGTTTTGAACATTTTTGGTTCAGCCATTTTTGAGTTATCTCCAAAAAACTTCTTTCATAGGTATCAGAACCTTTTCGTATTTAGTTTGGTTCTTATTCCATTGAAGGTTATAGGCACTTAACCAGTTTTTTGAAAAGAATCTTCTTGTTACAGCTATGGTAACAAGCCTTATGACAAGGCTATACGTCCAACCCAGTGTACTCTGTTATCATTATTGGCGATAGGCGAAGGTTTTCACAATTATCACCATACATTCCCTTGGGACTACAGGTTGGTAAAAAACTAACATTTCACCTCACTAGCTCGGAAAGCCCTTTTTTATTCTTTAAAAACAGATAGCAAAACTGCATTTTATTCACAAGAGTGCAAAGAATATTTGAAATTCGAACGTGATATTAGTTACTTTTTGAAACATAATAACATGTAAAGGCCTCTCCAGACAGGACAATGTTCACCTATCTAATTAAATTGTCTGATCAAATGAGGTGCAATGGACGCAAAAATTATTTTATATTTTATTGTATTCAATTAAAAACATGTAGTTATTTGTTATACAAAGGTGCCAAGTTTTTCTTGTACCTATTTATGTAGTATTTTCCTCGCTTTAGTGAGGTGAAAAGATTTATGTTACACACGGCTGCAAAGTTTTATTTACATCTCGTGTGTTGCAAAACTCGCTACATTCAGAATTCTATTTTTGAACTACTCGCTTCGTTCAGGATTCTGTTTTCGAACCACTCGCTTCGCTCGTGGTTCAACCATAAGTTCCATTCGCTAGCTCGTAGTTCAACCTTAGAATCTATTCGCTAGCTCTTGCTTCAATTCCAGACTCGCGGTTAAAATACAACTTTGCACCCTTGTATAAAAAATAAGTATTTCAGCATGTTTATCTAACATCTTGAATAAATTTTTTTATCAAAAAAACTTTTTCAACCGACTTTAAGATTTCGAAGGAGGAGGTTATCAATTCGTCGGGATCTTTATTTTTTTTTTGCTATTTTTTTTATGTATGTTCACCGATTATTCGAAGACGGCTGGACCGATTAAGAAAATTCTTTTCTGAATGAAAGAGTATACTTCACAGTTGCTCCCATTGTAACCAGGTCACGATCTGAAGAAGGGATCCTGGAGAAATCGAGGGAACTCTTCAACTATTATAGGCACACCTAAAGTGATTTGAGTATTTTTTACAGCAACTCGAGCATTTGCTTTTGGAAAGGTGGATGCTAAGTGAAGCCGGTTCTTTTTTGTTTAAAATTATTTATAAAAGCTTTTAACGCCGGCTATACTTCTTGCAAAAGCCATCTACTGTTCAGAAATGATTCTAAAAAGCCCAAACACAATTAGCGTTCATTGTTTTATCACACAGTTTCTTATGACCACCTTCGGTTTCCATCATCAGACCAGCTCGATAGTACCAATATATTGTATTGTCATCCAAGTTAGTCCAAGGAACTGGTTCAAATCTGGCTTGACCTGTAATGGTAATAATAATACTAAGATTGAACGGGATGGTCTTATTAAATTTTCAATAGGTATGACAGAGAAGGCGCTATTATCGTTGGTCCTCGTCATAGTCTCGCATTATGATTATTGCTTACTTTCAAAAGGCCCTAAGTGCAATATGAATTCAAGAGGGGCAATTTTTCCAGTCTGTACCGTAAAACCGTAATGTAATTTTTCGTCATTTAAACCGATCAAAAGTTTTTATTTTATTAAAATTTTCTAGGGCAGCAGAACTTGGAAACAATTACGCAAACTTGGGAAAATGGTTCATAGACCTCTCCGCTATGATTGGCTGGGCATATGACCTTAAGACAGTACCTGATGAAATCGTCCAGAAGAGAATGAAAAGGACAGGAGACGGCTCGAACTGCTGGGGCTGGGGCGACAAGGACATGACGAGGGAAGAAAGGGATGTCGCTAAAATTATTTATCCTGAAAAATCTTTGATGACAAAAGGAGAGAGAGATAGCATCGCAATGGAGGAAGCGAGAGATGCTATTCCTAAAAAAATTGACATGACAAAGATTTTTAGTCAGGATTATTTTAGGTAGGATGTGTTTTGAATAGTAGATACCTATATCAGCAGATTTTGTTTGTTTTAGTAGATTGTGTCACAAGAGAGCAAAATGACATATTTACGGGCTTTACGGCGAGGGTGTACAATTAATATAATCTGTTTATGTTATTATAGTTGCTTGGTTAAATCTATATGGCGAAAAACATTTTTTAAGGTATGGGCCATATTTTTATATATTCTGTTATATGCGCATTTTTGAATGTTTCTATCTTTTAATTAAAAGTATATTATTAATGGTTGTGTTTCATTTATTTCCTATTATTTTAATTAATTAGGTTTTTTTTAAATGAATATGTTTTACACTTTATTATTGAATAAAATAAAATATAGACAACGTTGTTCGGTAGAGGGCTTGCTGATTGTAAGGTGATAGCTTCCCTACAAACAAACACGTGGTAGCCGAGCCACGAATAACCGTTTACGCGCATTTTGAGACCAATTTTTCATTAGCTGCACATTTGTTCGTTAGATCACCCGCACATTATGCTATCAATATTACACACTGAACTAGGTAAATGAACAAAAACTATTACCTAGACACAATCGCCATCTTGAGCTCAAACGATGCCCTTTAGGTATTTGTGGGTGGGTGATACTGATAATAATTGATAAGTTAATGGTCGCTTTTAAATATACCTACTTTCTTACGCAGCCCGCTCTCAACCCGCTGGAGGTGAGCATACATGTAAGTGCACCATTATATCGTGACGATAACGTCGACGGTAAACATATACTTGTTAGTACAGACGCCATCAAATATATCGTAGCGGCCACGGTACTCAAAAATATCTGGACATTCACTTTACCGCCTTGACAAGCGCATAGCGCCGTTGTTCAGATGTTTGTGACCACCTTGGCCGCTCCGATAATATATCTGATGGCGACTGTACGAGCTGAAGGCTTACCGCGAACTTCTAAATCGAAATTTCGTTATCTGCATCTCTTTCGCTCGTATTAGAAAGTGCAATAAAAAGAAAAAGAAACGGTTTTCGATGCTTGAGGTAAACCCGCTGGTTTGACTTTGAACTCGCGAGAACTCCGGATCATACTATGGTCTCTTAGAACTGCGCCATCTACAAACACGGGAGCTACTTGTCATTTTGGTTTTTCTAAAGTACGCTAGATAGCGCTGTGCGGCATGTGTTGCTGTTTGAAAAACATAGAAGTTTTAAATATTCTGGGTTTAAGTTTTGTTAAATTAGTTTATTATTGAAACATGCTTTTTTTATGCATTTTATTATTTAATTACGGTTAAATAGTGCAATAGTTTGTTTCTTCAAGATTTACATAGATTTTTAAAACACTAGTAGAAAGTAGTAGATATTGTGGCAACATTTGTGCTAAATAAAAAAAATCGGGATCATGATGGCGGCGAAGTCAAGTTTTCTTTCTTTCTTTTAGCGCAAGCTTTGAAGATAGTGACAGTTGTTTAAAATAATTAAATAGTTTTTGGGTGCAGGGTAATTATTATATGAATTATCATATAAAAATGTCGCCTCCAAAGTGCTACGTGCCCTTGTGCAATAATCAACGAGGACAGGGCTAGTATAATATTATTTTTCTATAATCAATCTGCCAAGAGCGTGGACCGGATCAACTTAACGAAAAATGATGCTTGTTTCAGGAATTCAAATGCATGCATTCCCAAATCCCACCAATCTCAGGAACCCTTCAGAACTTGAAAGGTTCCGAACGTGGGTAATAAGGATCGGTGGAAATATTGTGGGCAAGGCGGACATGGCGATCTACAATAATGCGCGGGTATGCCATCGCCATTTTGAGGCCAAATATATTTACCCCAATGGGCGCCTCAACCGCTTGGCTATACCAACGCTTCATTTACCAGGTTAGTTTTAACGCTATAATGTAATCAGCTTAATTAGAATCACCATCATCATTATTCTTCTAGAGTTCGTCTTGTTGCGGTTTTTTTTGCTACGGCTCTGAGCCTGGGTACCGTCGGCAACCAAAACCTTTGAACTAGCGCGACTGCTAGTTTTTACCCAGAAGGAGGTCCGATTTCCGCACGATATTTTCCTCCAGAAAAAAGCGACGGGTAAATCAAATTACATTTTGAACAAAAATTCATAAAAACGCAGTCGAGTCGGGGTTTGAACCCGAAAGCTCTGGATTGAAAGTCAGACATCTTACCGTCAGGCTACCAGCACTTCAGTGTTCGCTATAAGGATGTGCATGACTAAATTAGAGAAATTAGAATTGTTCCCATTAGTGTCAAAGCTATTGAGGCTATGGGATCAGGTATCATTGTGTTTATAATATACTTCGTTTTTTTTGAGATTAGAAATTGAGTAAACATAGAAACAGTAGTTGCCAACCTGTTCTAAATGTTCAATTTAAAACACTGCAAACACACCAACAAACGATTAGTTAACATGATTAAGAGTTCACATTTGTGAATAAATAATAACAATTTGCAGATTAAATAATCCAACACAACAATAAAAACACAATTTCGTTTTGATTATCACGTAAGAGATACTTACGTGAAAATTTAAAAACAGATAGTGAAGCATGTACGTTCTAAAACGGAAACTTAACGTCTAGTTCTTTATCAGTATTCACGAAAATTATTTAATTGACAATCATAATATGCACTTATTAATAAAATTTCGTAAACAGAAGTTCTTCTTGTTGGAAGGACGGGTTTAAATTAGTTTTAAAAGGGATTTGTAAAATAAATAGAAAAAAGATGTTTACTGTAATGAGTGTATATTCGAAGTGAAGTCTACAAAATTTTTAAAAGGAATAGAAAAACTAATAATGACATATCTGCACAACAGAGGTTACTATTCATTACAACAGCCGCCCTTAATCGAAGTTGTGCGAGACAAACAGAAAATTAAGTTATATTTCTAAACCTAAATTAATTGTACACCGTTTATGTACTATGGGCCCGAGTGGCTTAGTAAGTACATCTGCAGGATTATCGCTACTTTTAATATAATCTAACCTAACGACGTTGTTAGACACCTTCTCCCTAATAAAGTGATATCTGGTATCTATATGTTTCGTCCTGCTGTGGTGTACCGGATTTCGAACGAGATTGATGGCACTCTGACTGTCAGAAGCTAGGTTTACTGAATTAAGTTTACCTGTTATTTCGTAGATAAACCGACGTAAATAACATGCTTCCTTGGTCGCAGAAGCTAGCGCCATGTATTCGCTCTCCGCTGAGCTTAAAGCTACGGTAGGTTGCTTCTTGGACTCCCAGGACACTGGACCTCCACTTAATTTGAAGGTATAACCGGTATATGACCTTCTGTCAATCGTACAGTTAGCCCAGTCCGCGTCGCAAAAGCCTTTCAAGGGCTCTCCGTTCTTCCTGTAAACCAATGAATAGTCTATAGTACCCTTCAGGTACTGCAGAACCCTTTTTGCAGCAATCCAATGCTCCTTTGTATAACACGTATTAAACTGACTCAAAAAACTCGTAGCGTAAGCGATGTCGGGCCGTGAGTTAACCGTCAGATACATGAGGCATCCTATTAGATTCTGATAAGGATAAGACTCACCAACTTGACCATCAGGTCTCCTTTCCATATTCTTCTTAACTAACGGAGTGTCCACAACTTTACATTCCTGCATGTTAAACTTTTCCAATATGGAGAGTATGTAATTTCGTTGGTTAACTTTTATTTTCTCGGAATCATACTCAATTTGCAATCCTAAATAGCATTTTAGTATTCCGAGATCTTTTAGTGCAAAATATTTCGACAAATCGCTTTTGACAATGTCAAATGTCGAATCTGATTTATAGAAGATTATTATGTCATCGACAAATATACCCAATATTACGAGTTCTTTACCAAAAAGTTTTAAATATACGCAAGGCTCGGAAGGAGTTCCTGTAAAACCTATTTTTAAAAGCGTTTCATTTAACTTTTTGTTCCACGCTCGCGGTGCCTGTTTAAGGCCGTAAAGGGATTTCTTCAGTAAACAAACCTTGTTCTCTTTGCCCTTTTCGACAAATCCGAGAGGTTGCTCCATGAAGACCTCTTCTTCTAAATCTCCGTTAAGAAACGCAGTATCAACATCCAAATGCTTCATTATTAACCCCATCTCTGCAGCTAATGCAAACAACGTGCGGAGTGAAGAGTGACGAATCACGGGCGCAAACGTCTCATCGTAGTCTACTCCCTCGACTTGATGAAAACCTTTGACGACCAGCCTCGCTTTATACTTTGTGATGTTTCCATATGCATCTTTTTTAATCTTGTAAACCCATTTACATGGTATGACCTTTTTGTTAGGCCTGTCTACTAAATCCCATGTATGGAGTTTTTTGAGCGAACTGTACTCATCCTTCATAGCATGGTGCCATTTATCACAACTATCGGCATGAGTAGCTTCATAGTATGTCGTAGGTTCTTCAGAGTCAACCGTTGACACATTATATGTCAGGAAATCTGGTGGTTTCCTATTTCTTGAGGGGTACCGCTGCTCAGAGACAGTTTCCTCTTCCAAACTTGCTGGCTCTTCATCTACTATAGGTAATCCCGCGTCACTTGAAGACTCTACTTCTTCGCAAGTCACTGGATCTTCCAACCTTTGAAGATTTGTTGGTGAAGATGTCTCAGCAGCAGGATCGGTACTATCATCGCAATCAAAATATTGAGAATCATGACCAACCTCGGGCTCCTCTTCAAATATCAGTATTGAGTCCGTCTGTGTTGTCAGCTGGTCTTGGCCAGGCTCAGCCTCTTTTTTATTCTCGAATAGTAAGATAGGCTCTGATTGTATGACAGGCTCAGCTTGCCTGTGATTTAACGCTGTAAAACAGTTTTCAAAAAAGGTTACATCCCTGGAAATCATTACTTTTCGTGGGTTAGCAGGATCCCTAAAAATATAAGTACCTGGATTTTCTGAATAACCGACGAATATTGCTTCCTGTGCCTTGACATCTAATTTCTTCCTGTGACACGATGGTATATGAATAAGTGCTCGACATCCGAACACCCGCAGATGACTAAGATCACCTCTGCGACCATACCATCTGTCAAAAGGAATTTGTCCACCTAAGGCTCTATGAGGAGACCTATTTTTCAGGTACACGGCAACTTGGAATGCATCTTCCCAGAATGCATTAGGCAGTGAGCTGTCAGCTAGCAAAGTTCTCGCCTTCTCTGTAATAGAACGGTGCGTGCGTTCTGCAACACCACATTGCTGATGACTGTACGGCGCAGTTGTTTGATGCTGGATACCTTTAGAAGCAAGATAATCAACAAACTCTTTATTAACAAATTCTTTGCCTCCGTCAGTCCTAACAGACTTTATTTTCTTGTCTAATTGATTTTCAACATAAGTTTGAAACAGACAAAATTTATTTTTAACCTCGGTTTTGTAAGGAATAAAATAAGAAAAAATCTTACGCGTATAATCGTCTACTATAGTTAACATATACCTATTTCCTTGAAAAGAGGTTGTAGACAAAGGTCCCATGAGATCCATATGGATCAATTCCAACGGGGAGGTAGCCCTATTAAATGCTACCTTTTTGAACGGTTTTCTTGCTTGTTTACCTTCCACGCAAGCTATGCAACTATTTTTATCGACTACTGAAAATTTTACGCCTACCTTGTGATTCTTCAGTTGGTTCATGCCAATACGACACAAATGGCCTAGCCTAGCATGCCAAAGTTTATAACTTTCCTGACAGTCAGAGCGCACATCCTGTGTCAAATAATTATCAGCCACATTCTCGGGAATATTAACAGTACCATCTATAATGTACAGTCCACCACAGGGCGAGGCATGAGCAACAGATTCACCTGTAAAACGAAAATTATCAGATTTATAAAAATTACAACCATTAGTATCAAAAAGACATACAAAACCCTTCTCTACAGTTTTATGTACAGATAGCAAGTTAGCTTTTAAATCTGGTACAAAAGCAATATCACTAATCTTATTTACAACATTCTCGGGTGTATTTATTGAAATATCTCCAATTCCGCAGCACTTTATCTGTTCTCCGTTTGCGACAGTAACGGTACCTTCGTTTTGTATCTTAATGTTCTGAAACCAATCTCTTCTGGAAGTCATGTGCCTAGTACAACCTGAATCTACATAAATGATGTCCCTGCTTGAGCTTTTAGAAGTTTTGAGAGCTGTAAATGTAGTATCGCTGATAGTTACCGCATTGACTTTCTCTTTCTTGCGTCTCATTGGACAGTCTGGTCTCTTATGTCCGGGCATCTTGCACTCGTAACAAACTATCTCCTTGTCCTTGGCCGTCAACTTCTTCTTGACATTAAATACGGAATCTGATGAAGTAGCTGCATCTTTAGACATTTCGTTCAGCAGTTTTGTCTTTACTAAGTCAGTAGTCACCTCGATGTTACTATTTTCTAGAGCCATGATGAGAGGTTCGTATTTTGGTGTGAGACCTCCTAATAGTATCGCAGCAATAGACTTATCCTCAATGACTACATCTATATCCGCCAAGTCCTGTGCGGTTGACATAACTGCATTTATGTACAGTTCTATGTTGTCATAGTCTGACAGACTCAACCTGTACAGCTTTCGCTCTAAAGATAGTCTTCGTCCCATTCCCTTATCCTCGAAAGCTTTCTGCAAAGAACTCCACGCTTCGGCTGCAGTTTTCGCACATCGCACATGCGTGATAGCTGCACCATCTACTGTTAAGCATATCTTTGCCAGAGCTTTAGCGTCTTTACGTACCTTGGTAGAGGTGGGGGTCGGATCTCCATCTGGGTATCCACTTACTGTTTCCCATAGATCCTCGTGCAAAAGGTAATTGCGCATCTTAAATTTCCACGTAGGATATCCATCCTTACTTCTTAAACAGAAGGATGGAATAGATGAGCTTGACGTAGGGGAATTTCTCACACTCGAAACATCTCCTGATTCGTTTAACATTTTACTATGAAATTATTTTACTTATCACACTTTTAACTAAACTCCTTATTACTTTTACGAACTTTTCGTGCTGATAACGTGTTGGAAGGACGGGTTTAAATTAGTTTTAAAAGGGATTTGTAAAATAAATAGAAAAAAGATGTTTACTGTAATGAGTGTATATTCGAAGTGAAGTCTACAAAATTTTTAAAAGGAATAGAAAAACTAATAATGACATATCTGCACAACAGAGGTTACTATTCATTACAACACTTCTAAACGATATTTAATCGTTTTATTATATAATACTAAATAATAAAACAATTGTCTTAGGTGATGGTAAAAGATTTGTTGGACTACGAGGTGGCTTTTGTTGTTGTATGCCACTCGGACCTGCCTCTGATTGCTCCATAACCCTCCAACCAATCGCACAATAATAGAACAAGCAAATACCTTTCCTTCAATAAGAATCACAATAAGCTTTAACATTAAAAACTATCCAGATATGTCTGAGAGATACGAATGACAGATGACGCGAGAAAATATTTAAAAATCTAACCATCCGTCTCCAACCTCTTCTTCTATAGGTTTTTTATTGTGCAACATTTACAAGAACATTAAAAGTGTTAAAAATAAAATAATTCCAACAAATAATTACTATCAAAATATTGTTAAATACTCAATATAACATGGCTTTACTATAAATACAAATATATTATGTTTAATGACGGCGTAGGCACTCTGACAGATGTGACATGTATCTTGCCTGATAAAGAAACCTGTACATCGTTCTGTCAACTTTTTTCTAATCTCAAATAAAATGAACAATAGGAATAAGTAAACTGTTTGAACCAAGGTTGATAAAGGTGGGAGTTCAGCACAAAATAAAGTATAGTCTCTGTATGTACTCCCCGCTACCTCAAAGAGCGTTTCTCTTATCTTAATTCTATTAGATCCTCTCAAAAATTGCTCCTAAAAGTGCCATCTTCATCTTCCAAATTTTATAATTGCTCATTTACGTTCCAGGCCGTTCGTTTGTGGAATTCTCTCCCTCTCAACATTAAACGCGCGCAATCTATTGGTAGCTTTATCTCTTCCTTAGGTTTTTAAGTTGACACTGTTGTTTCTTATTGTGTGTATTATATATGTATGTATGTACGTATATGTATGTTTATTTTGTATTTATTTAAGTATGTATATTCATATGAATGTGCTGTGTTATCTATTTCGTCTCTTTTGTTTCTATGCACCACCTACTGCTTATTGTTTTTCTCTAGTCTCCACTACCCAAAGGTTGTCTGGAAGAAATCGCTCATTAGCGATAAGACCGCCTGTTGTTACCTCTACCTAAATTTATCTAATTGTAAAATTTGTGCTTGTAACTGTATGAGGTGTGCAATAAAGAGTATTTATTATTATTATTATTATGTATGTCCTTTTTAGGGTTCCTATAGGAACTACTACAGGAACCCTTATAGTTTCGCCATGTCCGTCTGTCCGCGTTAGTACGAAAATCAAAAAAGTCAAAACAGTCAAGAAAGTCAAAAAAGTCAAAAAAAGTCAAAAAAGTCAAAAAAGTCAAAAAAGTCAAAAAAGTCAAAAAAGTCAAAAAAGGCAAAAAAGTCAAAAAAGTCAAAAAAGTCAAAAAAGTCAAAAAAGTCAAAAAAGTCAAAAAAGGCAAAAAAGTCAAAAAAGTCAAAAAAGTCAAAAAAGTCAAAAAAGTCAAAAAAGTCAAAAAAGACAAAAAAAGTCAAAAAAGTAAAAACAATCAAAAAAGTCAAAAAAGTCGAAATAGTCTTATACAGGTCACGATATAAAATCGGAATTGCGAGTTATTTCATTTTTATAGGTTAAAAAGGCGTTCCCGTACTGAACTTTTAAGTCCTGTTACTCGCGTGTTCTGAGTATGTTCTATAAATATCTTGCAGATGTGCCACTGCCAATAGAAGTGGCCGTAGCAGGAGTTAGTAACGTTGTTCCCGTGTCTACTGTATCTTCTGCAAAGCCTACGCCTGTTCAAGGTAAGACATGAAATGAAATTTTTATAAAAAAATAAACAAGTTTTAAAATTAAGCCTAAATGTAAACTATATCACAATTAAAGTCTTCATGCTTATAGAAAAAGTAGCTTGTTAAAAGTTGGATTGTTTTAAAAGTTTATCCTCCATAAACTCTTGGATGGAATAGTAAGCTTTTTTTAATAGAAGAGACTTCAGCTTAGTTTTGAAAAGGTGTGTTTCTTCAACACAATTTCATTTGGAATTTGGTAGCATCATAATTTAATTTAAAAATATAAGTAACTGTCAAATTATACCTATTTATAATAATATTGTTTCAGGATTTTGGAATCCGAAGCTCCAGTATCTACGGGTTAGCGGGGAAATAACTCCAATGACTTTAGGTATTGTTGCGTAAACATTTTAATTTTAATATCTCATTTAGATATCAACACACACGACCACAGTCAGATTTGTATAGGTAACGAGTGCTGATAACATATCTTGATATTATGGTGATTATATGTGTCATTTTCAACTAAAAGGTACATCATTGTTGGTTGTCAATAAGGCGTTACTGCCATAAAAATTCATTAATTCGTAGAAAATGACCTGTTGTGTGACTTTTGCTATAAGTAAAGGAGCTTTTTGGCAATCTATCCTCAAGACTAACCTTTTTCAAAAGCGATTGCCATCTGGACTTTAAACTAGTTCAAACCCAGAGCTTAACTAGACCTTATTGTGAGAAGTTTGGTTTCCTAACGATGTTTATTTTTACCGATTTTTTTTTTAATACTACGACGGTGGCAAACAAGCATACGGCCTGCCTGATGGTAAGCAGCTACCGTAACCTATGGACGCCTGTAACTCCACAGGAGTCACATGCGCGCTGCCGACCCTTTACAAAAAGGAGGATTCACTGTGTTGACAGCTAAAGGAACAAGAGGATCCCTCATCGTCAACACACTGGGTCCTTTTTGAGCTCTTTGGTAACCTTACTCACCAGCAGGAACACAACACTATGAGTAGGGTCTAGTGCTATTTGGCTGTGGTTTTCTGTAAGGTGGAGGTACTTCCCCAGTCGGGCTCTGCTCCAGATTTGAGCGACATGACATTCACTGAACGTGCCCTACCACACTAAGCGAGATGCCATTCGCAGTGCCCATACCTCTCTTTTTCCTAATTCCTTTATTTATTTATTTTATTCCTAGTAACTAGCGAATTATCCGGAATACGCTGCCGCTGGTTTAATTTTAATACTGCATTTACATTCAGCCGAATTGAGCAGGCAAGTGGGCAGGGAAGTGGGAAGGACGAGTGTGTAAACATGATACTTCTCATGCTATTGCTCACTGCTATTGCCACTCGCGCTGCCCGGCGCTCCCCTAAATGGCGGTTTTTTTGTGCGAAGTCAAAGGACCGGCAGCGCGAGCGGCAGTACGTGTTTACAATTACATTCTCCTCCGTCGCTCAGTACTCGTCGAGCACCTGGAGGATCGCAAAAGATACAACGCGGCTGCTGTAATTATTTCAACGTCTGCCATTGCCGAGACTTGAAAGCGAAGTGAGTGGTAGGGCAGTATGTAAACACACACTCCTCTCGATCCTGCTGCAGCAGTATTTAGGGAATTAATGCCGGCAGCGCGAGGGGCAGCGACAGGGGCTGAATGTAAATGTCGGATAACGAAGCGCTTTGTTGGTTCTTTGTGACTATCAATTCCATTAGTATGATCGAATGTCTACGGCAAAAGCCGGCTTGAGCGACGCCTTTTACTGTGCCTCTTTTTGTGTACTGACTTTAATGATTAATCTCATAAAATAACACTATGGTCGTGCACACATAGTTTGGTACAAAAATCGACTAGATTTGTTAGATCGTAACTGTATGTACAATACTTTTATGTTCTAGGTATACCTAAGTCGGCCTATGAACCCGCCAGAATACGGTGATGTAGCAACATAAAAGGCTGGAGCCCTATCACTTCAAGAAGAATGTATATTGTACACTTACTTTCTGTAAATTACGGTATATATGTATGATTGTACCTTCCTACGCATCGTTATTATTGTCAACACCAATAAGACTTAAACTTTCACTGCTTTTACGTATTATGATTATTAACTAAAACGGAACTAAATTGCGTATATTAACTTAATAGTTACCTCCGATGTTTCGAGATCAATTATTGTTTCTGTGGTACCGGAAAAAATACCATAAATAGATATATCAGATTTGCGTATTTAAATTTTTGTCGCCACAATTAGGTAACATACTAGTAAAATAAAATTTCCCTGTACCTAGATTTATGTCAATTGTTAATTGTGACTGAAGGTACATTTCCACCAAGTATTGTGGGATAGGTCACGTCAAATGATAGAAGAAAAAAAATTCCTCGTAATAATTTTCTTTCTGTCTGTATGTCTGCTTACTAGTTAAGTGATATATTGTTAGTATAAGAAAGCTCAAATGACCCCGCAGCAAACATAGGGAAAAAGTGGTTTCAGTCAAATCTCACGAAATTTTAGTACAATTTAGATTCGAGTCTCTTGATTTTTTTTTTATAAGGGCACAACTCACTCAGAAGTATACTTTCAGAAATAATCAATAAGTATTGTTTCATACAAAACATGTAACATACCTACCAATTTTTCGTAAAATCTTTCTCTTTGCTTTTGCATAATATAAATAACTAACAAAATGCGATTTCAACGTGACAGAAACGTTATTAAGATCATATTTAACGCCAGTAAGTATCATTGTGGGTCATTTCAAAGTATCGATTTTAAGAAACACGTCATAGAAAAATAATAATATAAACTTGATTATTTCTGACAGTGAGTTGAGCCCTTATAAAAAAATAATAAGGAGACCTGAATCTACATCATACTAAAATTTCATGCGATTTGACTGAAACCACTTTTTCCCTATGTTTGCTGCGGGGTCCTTTGGTATGAGTGTATGTATTATTAATCACACCGACAAAGTTGTAAAACAAAGTGGTTTTGTTTGGGTACCTCCCGTATACATAAACTGGGGGTGAATTTATTCAGTTCAACAAGTATTGTGTGAGATCTTTCAAAAAGAATATCGTCTAAGATAGGTTCATTTATAACTGCTATCAGGAAATGCCTAATTTCTTGGCACCACCGCACCATGTCTGTCATTACATTAAGGTTAATATTTAAATTAGCTTTTCAAATTAATATATTTAGGTATAATATAGTATTTACGAAACTTATGGCCCAACAGACTCTTGGCCGGTTTTTAGGTTTTTGTCAGATATTAAGTTATATGTGGGTATAACAATTGTGCATAGTATGTACCTAATGAAATATAATGATATGTACAATAAATATTGTATGCATTTGACATAAACTTAGTTTTATTTACAGGACGTCCAAACTTAGATTTCCCGCCGAACGGCTGTCAGGAAGGGCCGAGGGGGACGAAGTCTACCCCTCCCCTCCCACCCCCCATACCCTGTAAACCCCTTCCCCCGTTCCCCTGTAACGTGATCAAATGTAGCACTATGAAACTAGATGGTGGCACTAGCTGCTGCAAGTACGAGCCGTAGAGTTGCCTATCTACGAGGGTTGCTACTTATATATCCGGAAACAAAAAAACAAACAAACGTACACGGCTGAAAATGGTTTTATTGTTTTTCAAAGTATTCCCCTTGATGATCTATGCACTTTTGCATTCGCGTGAACCAATTTTTAAAGCACTTCTGCCACTCCGCCTGAGGTACCTCCATAACGTGTTGTTTGATTGCGTCGACAGCATCTTTAGCGGTCGAAAATCGTTGACCGCGTAATTTATTCTTTATATTTGGAATTAAATAAAAATCGTTGGGTGCCAAGTCAGGGCTGTACGGCGGATGACCCGTTAATTCCACATTTTGACCCTCCAAAAATAGAGTTGTTTCGCGTGACGTATGACAGCTGGCATTGTCATGATGAAGAATGATTCTTCGTCGCTGGTTAGTTTTACGAATTTGTTCAAATACTTCCGGTAAGCAAATGGTCGTGTACCACTCTGAATTAACCGTTCTACGGTTTTCTAGTGGCACTGTAGCTACATGGCCATTAATACCGAAGAAGCAGGCCACCATTTGTTTCAATGTACTTTTTGCACGAGTAACTTTCGTAGGGTTCGGCTCATTTTGAAACACCCATACCGTTGATTGTTGCTTCGTTTCGGGATCGTATGCATAGATCCAGGATTCGTCACCTGTATAGATGTTATAAACGGCTTTTGAGTCACCACGGTTATATTTTTTTAACATTTTATTGCACCATTCGACGCGAGCATCTTTTTGCTCTTTTGTTAAGTTGTGGGGTATCCAACGCGAACAAATTTTTTTTACAGCCAAATAATTATGTAATATGCTATTAATGCTGGTCATAGAAATACCCAGAGTCGCCTCTATCTCGCGGTACGTAACATGTCGGTCGTCCATTATAAGTTTTCGCACAGCCTCGATATTTTGTTGTACAACGACCGATTTCGGGCGACCTGCCTTAACTTCGTCCGTAAGCATACTACGTCCACGATTGAACTCACTAAACCAGTGATACACAGTAGTTTTAGATGGGGCTTCATCACCAAAAGTTGAAGTTAGTTGATCTATGCACTGTTGTTGCGTTAAACCACGCCGAAAATCATAATAAATCATAGCACGAATATTTTCACGAGTGAGTTCCATTCTTGCTGCGAGATGACATTTGACAGACATTTGAAACCCGTCAAAAACAAAACACGAGTGTTAATAAGAAAGAAAAAATATACCGGCCAGTACTTAAAAAAGTTCAAATTTTACCATGGAGGTCAAATATGCTATTTAAGAAGATTGTAATTCCGGTTTCCGGATATAAAATAGCAGCCTATGTATCTCAGTTATATACATATTCATCTATGCTCCGGGTTGAAAGACAAACGTCTTACCGCCAGCCCAGGCGCCGGGTTACCAGTGCTTTTAACATTGATTATATCAGGTTTTTATGGGTTTTTTAATAAATACCACGACATTTTTAATTGCGCAAGAAACATGCTCTGTGTGCAAGAATCACTTTATTTTGTAACATTGTGCTTTATCTGTAGAATAGACTCCAATAAAAAAAAGAATTTGACATTGACATATACGCGAGAATAGCTCCATTGTATGTATGTATTGTTGTGATTTTGTGTTATTGTGCTTCAAATAAATTTAATATGAGTACTAAAACCAGTAATTTTAATAGAGAAACCATTTGTGTCACATGTTTAAGTCAGGATCGGAAGCTATTCAGTGTGAGCGCTTCAGAAATGTGTGCGAAATTGTATTTCGATCTGTCGGTACGTTACACTACTTTTTGTTGTATATATATATTTTAAGTGATTAATTGACGACACTAACGTGCTAAGCTTAAAGGACTGATTCCTCTGTGTGTGTTTAATCGAAACATGTAAACTTATTATGACTTTCTCTTAATGATATAGGGGAGGGTCCAAACAGGCCTCGCAGCCTCGCGAGGTAAGTGCCGCAAACATGCAAGCGGTCTCGGACGAGGCGCGCTACATAGCCCGAGCTACTTCGCGCGGCAATTTCCTCGCGAGGCTGCGAGGCCTGTCTGGCCAATTTTGGTGTTTATGTGTAAACTTTCAGTTGAAATGGACAGATAAGATTTGCTGGGAGTGCTATTACACACTTAAGAAGATGGTTGCCTTCAAGAGCAGGGCGCAGGCGGCTCAAGCTTGGCTACGGGATGCTACAAAGAATCAAGTATGTGATATATAATTTATAACCTTACACAACCCTACATGTGATCCCTGGGTGGTGCTAAAAGAGTAACAAACTTGGCAGCTGCACCGGTCCTATCTGGACCTCGCAGCTCTTGCTGGATATGCTTCATCATCTGCTTTCCCACTACTACTACCCCAGGGAAGACATGCCTATCTATATCCAGTGTTAATCTCGACATTAGTTTCAACTGTTTTATTACTCAAAGAGTACATCTGAACATCTGCCAATTTAGACCAGCTTGACAGAACTGGTTTCCCACGAGGTGCTATTGACCCCTATATCCAGTGACATGTAGGCATACGATAAAAAAAAGAAAAGATAATTTTGTTGGCAATGCGAATGTGACCTCTGGAGTTGCAACATCCATAGGCTACGGTAGCTGCTTGCCATCAGGCGGGCCGTGTGTTTATTTGCCACTGTTGTGGTAAGTATATATATATTTTTTTAAATAGACAAAAAGCTTAAGACAAAATTCATTGAAAATATGGCATCATTATTCGATTTATATCCACAAAACCTATGCTTGCTTCCAAGAGTATATATGTACAACTATGACTAGAACTTGACGTCCATATTTGTAGCATTCACATTTAATCGGTCTTACTTATGCTGGTCTATTTTAATGAAGCACTACTCTTTTATTTTGGACAAAGGAATATAGTGTTAGTATTGTATGTAACTTAAATAACTATGTTAGTACCTAAACAAGTGTTGAGAGGTCCAATTAGGGTGATCTGATCTTTGTGACATTTTCAATTCAAAGGTACAACTTTGTCTGTTGTCAATAAGGTGATACTGCCATAAAAAATCATTAAGAAATAAACTCTATCAACATCTGACAATGATGTACATTTGTCTTGAAAATGTCGCCTTTTAGTCCTAGCGGTACACCAAAAATGCTGCAAATGGTGTTTAAAGTATGAAAATTGGAACGATTCAACTTTAGGCCATATGAAGGGTACACGGAAAGAACATGTGTAGTCACTTTGACAACATTTTGAGTTACAGCGCTTTGACGCGATTCAAATAATCATACTATTTTCAAAAGTAGATGGTTTTTACGAGTTAAAAAGTGGACTTACGTTAAAATTTACAGCTGAAACAGAAATTGTTAATAATAATAGTTCATTTCAAGCTCTACATTTTGATATAAAAATCTTAATTTACAAAAAAAGTGACTAGACATGTTCTTTCTGTGTACCCTTCATATGAAAACGCGACACAAAGCCATATGATTGAGAAACATGTAAAGTAAAATAGATAAGAATAAAGTGAACTGAAGTGAAAAGTCAAAATAGATTGATAGCTCACACTTTGTAATAATGAAAAATGAAAAATAAATACTAATTGAAAATATTTTCAAAATTACTTTCTTAGTGTTAGATATATATTAGGTATATTTAACCGTATCGTATCTGGACCTGGAGGGGCCCAAACTAGGTATGTTTTGAATTTTTTTTTAATTTAAAACAGCTGACTGAAATGTACTGATGTGATATATTTTTAGAACTAGCTCAAAAAGCCCTTGAATTTGATACCACACACAATAGGTTTCAAAACAAACAAAAAAAATTTGCATACAAAAACAAGATGACGTCATAACTGCTCTCGTTTTTTGTTTTTTTTTGGGCTACGGGCCAAATCGATTCGTATGGCCTAAAGATCAATCGATCCAATTTTCATGCTTTTAACACCATTTGCAGCATTTTCTTTAATTTCGGGGTCTACCGCTAGCACTATTATGTGACCAGCTTTAAATGTCCTCAGAACAATTAGTACTCTACAGTAACAGTAGTTTATGTAACTGTTACGTAATAAGGCCTAATTACGTACAGTTGCATACACTGCTTTATCTACATACATAATATAAATCCTAAATGAAGTGTTCGGAAACCATAGAATGACCGCCATTGCACCGCCATGGCCAACTCGATTGTGCCGGCGGTCCGCGGGCGCGTGCCGGCAGGCTGAGAGGAGGGCATATTACCGTAGGTAATGAATTTTCATTCGTTTTAACCACACTGTCACTGATATTACGTTACTGGTTGCAGTAATGATGGTAATTACATACGGTTTCCGAACGCGGAATAGAGGATTTGTGATATTGGTATAGATAAAAGGTATTGCATAGGGCGCCTTTTACTGTTTAACTTTATGTGTATCTGTATAATATGAGTTTATTGTGTCCTTATTTCAGCAGCATAAAGGCCAATGTCTCTCCACACTCAGCATATCAACTGGCATATTCTTAACCATCATAGGCCCTGATTCCACTGCAGAGTCTACAGCCCACCCTCTTGCTAAGGTCAATGTTAAACAAGAAATAGACTTTGATGAAAGTATAGACCGTACTGTCATTGTATGTAAGAAAGAATTTGATGTACCTATTGATGGTGTAGTTAAAACAGAATGTATAGAGGCTAAAGGAGAGAAAAGAAGAGAAGAACAAGGTCCTTCCAATATTGGTAATGTATTATCCTATTAATCCACATATTACGGATGTGACGGCCTCCTAGCCTAGTTGGTAGTGACCGTGACCCTGCCGTGACCCGTGATCCTATGAAGCAGGAGGTCCTAGGTTCGAATCCTGGTCAGGGCATTTATTTGTGTGTTTATCACAGATATTTGTTCCTGAGTTATGGATGTTTTCTATGTATTTATCCATACTTATCTATTCTATATATATCGTCGTCTAGTACCCATAACACAAGCCTTATTGAGCTAGCTAGCAGACCTGACGCTTTAGCGGAATCAGTTGACCATAGACTATATTCAGCTGGAAAGAGAAAAATTATCTATGGGTTGGTTCTGGTTTTTTGTATGGAGCCCATAGAAAATTTTCGACTGACTACTGAATCCTGTTGATTTATTTCTAAAAATTCACTCACTATTTCTGAGAATTGTGGTAGTTTTAACAGAAGTTTCTGCTTGATAAAAATAATCATTATTTTTAGCTAAAAGAAAAATCAATTCTACAACTCCATTAAACATACTAGATGCGTATACAGAAACCAACATGACAGAGGAACAGATGTCGGAATGGCGGGTAAAAAAGAGAGATTCGAAGTTTTATCAACAGAGCATTCCTTCGGAGCGTTGCGATACGTGCATACAACCGCTGGACGGCCTGGTTGATGTTAAAACACATGCTGTGAAACATACCGAGGTAATTATACAAACAGACAGACAGACAGATTGTTTAAAAAAAGAGTTAAGACCATTATTTTAAAAGTAAATAGGCGTGTCCTCGCGAGGAAATTACCGCGCGAGGCAGCTCGGCTAGTGTGGACGTGCCTCGCCCGAGGCATTGCGGCCGCGCGAGCGTTTGCCTCGGCCGAGGCACTTACACACAAACCTCGCTGCCTCACGCGGCAATTTCCTCGCGAGGCGGTGCGTCAGGTGTGGACACGCTTAATACCATTTGCAATTTTATTAAACAATGCAAACATTATTAAAATGTATAACCAACTGTGTACCTCTTTTACCAACAAATATATTTTATAATTGAAAGAAAAATAAAGAAATTCACCGCATCGAGCAAGATTCGAACTTGCGACCTTTCGGAACACCGGCCGATCGCTCTGACCAACTGAGCCATCGACGCTTACTCAACCTCGGTGAATCTTTCCATGAGTTCCTTCATTGCTTACGTCAGAGGGTGACGTGTAGCGATATCTACAGTAAGTGTATATACACGGTAACGGCATCAAAGTACCAATTCATATTGGAATAACATCGATAACAATGTGCTAACCCATACTAAATTAATTTTATACTAAGCAGAAACGTCCGCAAGCGAAGTTTCAATTTTATAATTGAAAGAAAAATGGAAAAATTTACCGCGTCAGAGCGATCGGACTGGTGTTCCGAAAGGTCGCAAGTTCGAATCTTGCTCGATGCGGTGAATTTTTATATTTTTCTTTCAATTATAAAAATATTTGTTGGTAAAAGAGGTACACAGTTGGTTATACATTTTAATAATGTTTGCATTGTTTAATAATAATAATTCAAGTTCGAATCTTGCTCGACGCAGTTTTTCCATTTTTCCTTCAGTTATAAAGTTTTAAATTTCGCTTGCAGACGTTTCTGCTTAGTATAAAATTAATTCAACAAATATTATAATTCTTTCTATCTATCAACAGTTGTATGGACTCTTGGAGTGCGACATCTGCCTCCAGCGAGCTCTGGACGAAAAAAAGTTGGAGTTTCATAAAAGGCAGCATTATAGGTAGGTGCCTTGGGAGACCGGATACTATTCCTAGACTATTAGTCCTTTAGGATGGAGACCTAAGCTCACCGAAACATGTCGCGCGTAGTGACTAAACACAAGTGAGTACATCCGTATGAAGTGATAATATTACCGGATAATTCAAATATCTAGAAAACTAACTTTTGTCTTTTAATGCTGACCGTATACAACTTCTCAGCACAGAAATCTTCCGATGGCCGATGGGGCAGAAAGGTTCTTGAGTGTCGACCGCGTAACGGAAGACGCAGTGTGGGAAGGCCCCAGACTAGGTGGACCGACGATCTGGTTAGAGTCGCGGGAAAAAGCTGGTTAAGGGCGGCGGATTACCGTACGTTGTGGAGATCCTTGGGGGAGGTTGTCCAGCAGTGGACGTCTTTCGGCTGAAATGATGATACAACTTCTCACACAATTTTTTTGATTAGCATATTACACAGTCCAATTCATTTTAAGCAATAAATTGTGTGTAAACTTTTAATATAATAAATACCATTTGCGTTTTTAGGAGAAAACCTTCACGGATTCTATTTTTTATGAACCATACGTGTAAGTGAATACCTAAGGTTGTTTTTCAAACATATTCTGGTTTCTGATCTTATCACACGAACCTCAAATCTCTATTACCGGACAAAAAATAATACCTACCCAGATTTGAATACTTTAAAGTAAACACAGCTTCATTCAAAGTAAAGTTCGTACTTATTTATAACCTTTAACTTTTCGCGAAATCCTTGCAAGAGTGAAGCACAAAATAAAAATTGAACGCTTACAAAGTAGTGCAGTCTTACCCCAATGTACCTTATTTGACTGACTAAATAGCAAATAAAAACTCATCCTCTACAGATTACTGCAATGTAGCTACTGCGAGTTCTCGTGGGACCACGTCAACATCATGCGGCAACATTGTAGCGACGTGCATCAAATAAAACAAACTATGTGGGAATGCGAGGAGTGCGGACATCAGCTACCGTTAGTATACCTTATTGTGTACCTTATAGAGGAGCTTGCTGTGTACATTGTACAGTGTAACACCAAGCGGCAACATTGTAGCGACGTGCATCAAATAAAACAAACCCTGAGGGATTACGAGGAGTGTTGACATCAGCTACCGTCAGTATACCTTATAGTGGAGCTTGCCGTGTACCGTGTACAGTGTAGCCACGTTAACATCATGCGGCACAGTGTAATAAAACTAACCTTGTGAGTCAACATAGAGTAGGTACAAAACCTCAACCTCACTAATCTAACCAACCGACCTCAACTATTCTCTAGCTATTGTGGCGCCACCCCTATTTAGCGCCCTTTGGACTGATTTTTTTATGCAAAAGAGATTTTCATCCGTACCTCTACCATCCATAGTTTGACAAATTATGTGTGAGGCATCATTAAATAATTCGTCTCGAATGTGGGAGGTATATTTTAAGTAAGTATGAAAAAAAAATTGTGTGATAAATTAAATTGCTAGCGATGTCATACGAGTCAGTAAATCTGGAAGCAAATCAAATTATTAAATTTTTTACTAAGCAGAAACGTCTGCAAGCGAAAATTTCAATTGCGAACAAAAAAAAAAACAAATTAATTTGTTGAATATTTTTTGATTTGCCGTTGTTAAGTAGTAACACTATATATACTTAAATTATAAACTGTAATAGATGTCAGGTTTTTCTACTGACTTCAAGATTTCGAAGGAGGAGGTTCTCAATCGGGATCCTTGTTTTTGTAATTTTTTTTTATGTATGTTCACGGATTTAGAAAATTATTTTTTTGTTTGAAAGAGTATACTTCACAGTTGGTTCCCATCGTCACCAGATCAAGATCTGATGATGGGATCCTGGAGAAATCGATGGAACTCTTCAAATATTATAGGCACATCTATAGTGATAGCAGTATTTTTTACAGTTGCTCGGGAATTTGCTCTTGGAAAGGAGGAGTAGGCTAAGTGAAGTCGGTTCTTATTTGTTTAAAATTATTAATCTTTTTAAATCGACGTGTTATCTTGTTCGCAGTTCATCCAAACGCTATTGGGATCACACCCGCAAGCACCGTGTTATCAAGCGTCCGCAGACTGTAAGAAAAAGAAGGTAGGTGCATGTCTAATACAAGTAAACTAAACCATTATACTGTTGGAACTAGCTAACAATCATGTTGGCGTGTGCGTGATACATACAGCACAGAGTTCGCATATGTGCCAATGCCAATACAAACTGACTGCTTTAGTTTGTCTAAGACAGATGTCAGTTTATGTATAAGATTTGCTGTGTCGCTACGCCTGGGGGCGGCATGTGTGGCTCCACATCAGTGCCACTGCGGCGCTAGTGTAACGAGGTTTGGTCTCCACGGTCTACCATGCTCTAGGAGCGCCGGCCGTATGTCGCGCCATGCCAGTGTTAATGACATCTTGCGCCGAGCCCTCGTCACCGCCGGAGCGCCGTCGGTTCTAGAACCGACGGGTCTAGCGCGTGACGATGGTAAAAGGCCAGATGGCATGACCCTGGTTCCCTGGAAGTTGGGACGGCCCTTGGTTTGGGATGCCACATGCGTCGATACCCTCGCACCGTCCCACCTTCCACGGACATCAGCCAGGGCCGGGGCTGCCGCCGACGCTGCCGAACACCTCAAGCGGCGCAAGTATGTAGACATTGACAGTGGTTACATGTTTGAGCCGTTTGGGGTGGAGACGCTTGGGCCGTGGGGACCAGGAGCCCACAAAATATATAAGGAGCTAGCCAAGCGCCTTATTAATGCGACGGGTGACCAGAAGGCTGGGGCATACTTTGCCCAGCGCATCGGTATTGCCGTCCAACGCGGCAATGCCGCCAGCCTTCTGGGCACCCTACCGGTCGGATCCGACTTGGAGCCCATTTTTTATTTGTAAGTATGTTTTAGATTTTAGTATTAGTTTAGTTTATATATAGTTTTATTTTTAATGGTAAGTTATACTGTAATAAATGTTAGTAAGTAGGTATCTAACGCCCTTTTCTTATATTCGTAAACATTATACTTAGTTTATGTATATGTCACTCTGTATCCGATTCCATTGCTTTCAGCACGCGAGTGCACAATATATTTAGATACTGTTTAATATGGTGGTTTTATTTATAAATCTGCAATCTCCAACATATAACTTCATTGCTTCGCAATCACCTTTTTAAGGAACAACCGTAGTTTCATTGTCAATTTATACACATAAACATGTTGTTTAGAACTGTTTGATATGATGCCCACGGCAGCTTTTTATCACCGCACCGCTCGCCGCCGGCAGGGTGTTCATCCTCACACCCTGGAGCCTAAGGGGCCGTGAATCCTCCTCCATAGACTAGGTAACTGTAAGCAGTTACCATCAGACGGGTCGTATGCTTGTTTACCACCGTCGTATTAAAAAAGAATATTATGAATTAAAAATGTAAGAAGTCCCCGAAATGGCTTAACCAATTTTAATAAAACAATCTATACATACTAATATTATAAATGGGAAAGTGTATGTATGTGTGTGTTTGTTTGTTTGTTTGTCCGTCTTTCACGGCAAAACGGGGCGACGAATTGACTTGATTTTTTAAGTGGAGATAGTTGAAGGGATAGAGAGTGACATAGGCTACTTTTTGTCTCTTTCTAACCCCCCACTTCCCTAAAATAGGGGGTGGAAGTTTGTATGGAGCATTCCGCAATTTTCAAGGTAGAAAGCTAAAAATTGGTATGCGGACTATTTGTGTGCGGTTTATTCTGTTCCGAGTTCTCTTCTGTGTTTTAAATCAGGAAAGGGGAACCGTGTTACCCCGAACTTAACGCGAGCGAAGCCGCGGGCAAAAGCTAGTTAGACTATAAATTATAATGCAACTCATCTTACCGTATCGTACAGTACCTAAGTCTGCCTAGCACTTCCAACTTTCTCTCTCAATTGCTCAAAGGTTAACTGGAAGAAATCCCTTAAAGGGATAAGTTCGACTTTGTTCGATGTTGTGTTATATGTCTTTCGTTGTGTTTTCTTGTACAATAAAGTGTTTTACTACTACTACTAAAACATGTCTATGGTCACTCGCTAGAAAACCTGATTATAAATAAAAAATAGCACATTTATTTACGGCCAACCGTTTAACCGCTACGGCGCCACAGACAGACTGACACACACATAGCGGTCAAAATTATAACATATATTTTTGTGTCGTGGGTTAATATAGTCTAGCCAGCCAACGAACGCAGTAGCAATGTACAGCGAACAAAAGTATGACTACACTAAGAATCAGTGAAAAAAGCAGCAATGATTGAGCAATGAGCAAATTTTATGTTTTTTATTTTAGTTGGTATTTCCGCCCCTTTCATTAGGTGACATTTACGGTGTGTAAAAAGGAGACGGATATATTTCGTCTGATCTGTCATCAACTGCAACAGATAATCTGGTTGAGGCAATTGACATATGGCTTAAAAATGAATTTAAATTTAATTGGGAACGTTGCAGGAGTTCTATCTCACTCGCGCTTAAGATGAGAGAGTGAAATGCACTAGAAACAAATTCAATGTGAATTGAAATGTTCGTCATGAAATACGGAGTCTCATCACACAGTGTTGCCACATGTACGTATTTTGAATTTGCCGTGCGTTTCTACTGACAGAAATGGTTTGCCAGACTATGGTTATACATATTCGTACAGCATGGCCTATTGTAGAAATATTTATCTACACCTATATCATAAATTCTCTGTTCTGTGTTCGGAAACCGTATGTAATTACCACCATTATTGCAACCAGTAATGTAACATCAGTGTATTATCTGTGACAGTGTCGTAATAATGTTCGAAAATTCATAACCAGATCGAGTTCGTAATAAAAATCCAGCCCGTCCTCCCCGACCACCGGCACAATCCAGTTGGCTATAGTGGTGCAATGGCGGCCATTCTCAATGGTTCCCCAACACGTCATTTAGGATTTATAATATGTGTGTAGATACAGCAGTGTATGCAACTGTACGTAATTAGGCCTTATTACGTATCAGTTACATAAACTACTATATCGTGACAGGTTAAATGATGCCAGTAAGCCGAAGGTGCAGTGCAAGGAGTGCGGAAAGTTTTACCCAAAGATAAGCATCAGTGCACATATGAGGATTCACAACACTGAGGTAAGAGTTGGGGTAAGAGCGGATCGGGGGAAGAAGGGATAATCAAACGTGCAATATTATTTTATCATCGTGGCATAATGAAGAGCTTTTCAGTCGAGTACCGTGTTTAGGCTACGAAGCTTGCTGAGTGGCCTAAGTAAGGTACGAGATTGAAAAGCTTAATTAAGTCACAATTGTATACAATGCTTTTTGTACAAGTGCTCAAAATAGGCAAGCCGGTAAGAATTAACTTTGATGTATGCCTTAGAACCTGCTCCCTCTAAACAATTTAGTAACTTCAATCTCCCAGTGGATTGTGGCGTTGTATAATATTGTATGAATAATTGAATATCCATTTCAGCATCGTCGGCGATGCTAAAATATGCGATCATAAAATCTCCATCGAAAAGTATGCGCTAGTAGCAGGGGGGTTTCACTACGCAGTTTAGGTACATTTGGCCGGCGCGCCTCCCGGGCAGGCGTATGGCAGTGGGCTGCTGCTCGGCTCGCACGATAGTCGTGTCCCGTGGCGCGAGCGCTAAATTGAAAACACACAATGGCTTCGAGACCTAAACCTCGATCTAATCCGTATAAAAGATATAATATTGGTTGCCCAGAAACAATATTAGGAACTGACCGATATAGGATTTTCAAAGGAATACGGCTGCGGCACACCTACTTCCGTGAGAATCAGACATATTATTTCCGGATAAAAATTTTATGTTTACAGAATCAACGTTTGTAATTCCTACATATTTATCTTAAAAATAATAAATCAGTAGGTATATGTAGGTACAAAAACTTGTCAAGTGGCAACCCGTGCCGACACTCACAGCTCGGTCATCGCGCAAAGAAGATTCACGGTTCGTGCGCGGTTATAAGTTTCAATTTTGCTTGCAGGCGGCGAGTATAGGTATAATTTTATACCTAAATTTGACTTTTGTGAAGGAGTGAATTTTCTGTACGTTAGTACTATTAGTTATTCTGTGCTAGTAGTTCGGTCTACAAAGATTCAATAAAAGCATTATAGTCGACGAGTAGAAAATACTGTTACCTATACGTCAATCGACATACGCGAAGTAAAATAAACGACACCTTGGGAGTTTCAGGCATCCATAGGCTACGGTAGCTTACTATCACTCGGACCATATGCTTGTTTGCCACTGCCGTGGACTCGTATTAATATATATACAGGGTGATTCAGGAGACGTGAGCAGGAACAACCCTACACACTTAGTTAACGATAATAAATCGGCCGCCATCATGTTTAAGTGAAACGATAACACCCGGACCCGGGGTATGTCCTTAAACTACGTCCGGACTTGGACCCGGGGTATGTCCTTAAACTACGTCCGGACTTGGGTATGTCCTTAAACTACGCCAAACAGAGCGGTATGGGCACTGCGAATGGCATCTCGCTAAGTGTGGTAGGGCACGTTCAGCGAATGTCATCTCGCTCAAATCTGGAGCAGAGCCCGACTGGGGAAGTACCTCCACCTTACAGAAAACCACAGCCAAATAGCACTAGACCCTACTCATAGTGTTGTGTTCCTGCTGGTGAGTGTTGCCAAAGAGCTCAAAGAGGACCCAGTGTGTTGCCGATGAGGGACCTTCTTGTTCCTTTAGCCATCAACACAGTGAATCCTCCTTTCTGTAAAGGCTCGGCAATGCGCATGTGACTCCTTTGGAGTTGCAGGCGTCCATAGGTTACGGTGGCTGCTTACCATCAGGCGGGCCGTATGCTTGTTTGCCACCGTCGTAGTATATAAAAAAAAACCTTTAAATTTTCATTACCTTTTTGTTACGTAGAAATTTAATTCTCTGTAATCATGGTTGTCCGGGACGGGACATTAATAAGAAAATCGTGCTTCAAACTTATAAAAAAACTTTAATTAAAATAATAAAAATACAAAATTGGTTTAGCACGCAAAGTGTCCGTTATTCAGTCTTGTAGAGATATTGACAGTTAAGCGATGATGTGGTGGTATTTTTGACATATCTCCGTGACGTAGTTCTACTCGTCCGGTGTCTGGTTCTACGTTCCATTTTGCGTGAACATACTCCCCGCCCTTGAAAGCTCCTGAAGCTTTCAAGACTCTGCGTCATCTGGAGACGGAAGTAGACAGATGCGGTTGATGGCTCGACGGACAGTGCCTCGAGCTGTGGAAATGTCGGCGACTCGCGGGATGCCATCAGTGCCTGGATAGGTTTTTTCTATTCTGCCGAGACGCCAGTGAAGAGGGGGCGTGAGATCCTCTTTCAGAAGAACAAGGTCATTTGGTTTAAGGTCCTTGCATCTGAGCTTCCACTTTGTGCGCTGCTGCAGTTCAGGGACGTATTCGGAGCTCCATCGCTTCCAAAAATGTTGTCGAATATGCTCAAGACGTTGAAATCTGTCGAGACGGTTTGGGTTGGAGTCCAACACGCACGGCGACGGTAACGCAGTGAGTGGTCGGCCTATCAAAAAGTGTCCCGGGGTGAGCGGAGCGAAATCTTGGGGTGATGAGCTCAAAGGACAAAGGGGACGGCTGTTAAAATAGCTTCGGTCTGACTGAATAAGGACGATAGTTCTTCGTACGTTAAATGAGCGTTGCCTAAGATCCTATGGAGGTGATATTTAGCGGCTTTAACACCGGCCTCCCACAGCCCACCAAAGTTAGGAGCGTATGCTGGAGAGAAGCGGAATTCAATGCCTTTCTCAGCCGTAAAGTCGATAATGTCATCCGTATTAAGCTTTAAGAACTCGTTGATTTCCTTTGCAGTAGCAACAAAATTTCTACCATTGTCGCAAAAGATTTGTTTAGGTTTGCCACGACGGGATATAAATCTTTGCAGGCATAAAGTGAAAGCATCTTTCGACAGTTGACTGACTGCCTCAAGATGGATACACTTGTATCGGAAGCAAATGAAAATGCAAAGATATGCTTTAGTTATTTTAGATCCTCGGCCCTTGCGATCAGTAATCATGAACGGCCCAGCAAAGTCAGTTCCAGTCGTGTAAAATGGGTAGTCGGGAGTAACTCTCTCTGCAGGCAGGTTACCCATTTTGTTTACAAGTGTTTTGCCTCTAAATCGTCTACAAATGAGACAAAGATGATAAGTACGCCTAGCTAGATTTCTTCCACCAATAGGCCATATGCGATCCTTTATGGCACATAGCAATAATTGTGGTGGAGCGTGAAAATGTCGCTGGTGCTCTTGTTGAAAAAGCAATTTGGTAAAGGGGTGGTTCGCATGTAAAATTATTGGGTGCCTTTTGTCGAAGGTATACACAGAGGCACCTGCTATACGGCCACCAACCCTGAGGATACTTTGATTATCCAGAAATGGATCAAGAGAGGTTATGTTAGATTTGGGATTAAGAGCCTTTTTATTTTCTAATAATCTTAATTCGTTGCTAAAGGACTCATTTTGTGAGAATTTGACCAATGTATTGAATGATTTATTGAGCTCATCAACTCGAAGAGGACCAAATAGTTTATTGTTAGGATTTTTGCAATTGTTGATGAATCTGTAGACAAAGGCTAAAGCTCGTTGTAAGCGACAGAGTTTTGAGAAATTTTGAAAGGGAATTAAAGGTTCTGTGACTGATACTGTGTGTACCTTCAATTCCGGCAGCTCTTGCGGCTCTTGTTTGGGGGTAGAGTTCAGTGAAGGCCAAGAGGTTTCTGGGCCTTGCAAAAAAGTAGGCCCTAGCCACCAAGCAGAGCAATCGGCAAGGCGCTGCGGTTCAACGCCACGAGACAGAAGATCCGCAGGGTTTTCCAAAGTAGGAACATGGCGCCACGCAGATACATCAGTTAGTTCTCCTATCTCGCTAACTCTGTTGGCAACGAACGTTTTTAATTTATTTGAGCTTGTATTTAGCCATGAAAGGACGACGCTGGAGTCAGTCCAATATACATGACGCGATATTTGGCAGCGGAGGGCGTCAGTCACCGTAACACTTAGTTGTGCTGCGAGAAGAGCGCCTGACAATTCCAGTCGCGGGATAGTGACAGGTTTTATTGGAGCGATGCGACTCTTAGCGCATAGAAGACGTACTAGAATTTTACCCTCGGCGTCTATAGATCGAAGGTAAATGGCTGCACCATACGCCTTTTGGGAGACATCACAGAAGACGTGCATTTCTACAGATGTGCAGTTGCCAACCAATGTTCTCCTAGGTATTGACAACTCTGAAATGCAATTAATGTTGTCAGCGAACTTCTGCCAAGTGGACTTTATGTCTTGAGGTGCAGGATCATCCCAATTTGGCCCCAAAGACCACAAGTTTTGAATGATTAATTTAGGTATGATCGTACAAGGTGCGACGAGGCCGAGCGGATCGAAGATTTTGAAAGTTGTTGAAAGAATACTCCGCTTGGTTAGATTTTCGATTGGATTCATTTCAACGGCAAATCGTAGGATGTCCGCTGATGGATCCCAGTTGAGACCAAGGGTGTCAGTGGATGCACTGAGCAGCAGATTGCCCTCGGTATTGTTAGCTTCGGCAGCAAGCAGTGAGGGTAAATTAGACCTATATTTTCTTAAAGGAAACCCCCCTGTGGCTAGAGTTTGAGAGATTGACTTCTGAATAAAGCGAAGTTGGTCTTCATTGTCATGCCCTGTTAAAAGATCATCGACGTAAAAATCCTTCTGGATGATAGTTTTCAGTAAAGGATCTTGGCATTCTTCACCTAGCTGCCAAATACACCGGGTACTAAGAAAACTTGCGCTAGCAAACCCATATGTGACTGTATTAAGTCTCAAGGTTTGCAATGGTTGTGACTCATCATTACGCCAAAGTATGAGCTGCAGATTACGCTGGGACTCGTGTATTAAGACTTGGCGGTACATCTTCTCAATGTCCCCGGAAAGCACAAAGCGATATTGCCGAAAACGGATGAGGATGTTAAATAGTGAGTCTTGGATTGTAGGCCCCACCATTTGAAGATCATTTACAGAGAGTCCAGAAGAAGTGCGCGCCGAAGCATCGAAAACGACCCGAAGCTTAGTAGACTCGCTTTTTTCTTTGATGACAGGGTGGTGGGGGAGAAAGAATGAATTAGCAGGCCTTAGAGTTGTCGAAGGAGAAAGATGGCCAAGTTCCTCGTATTCATGGATGAACTTGGAATAACGTTCCTTGACTTCCGGCTGTCTTTTGAAGCGTCGCTCCAATTGGAAGAATCTTTGTTTCGCTGAATACTATGAGTCACCTAAACAGTCAGGCTGGTCCTTTAGGGGAAGCTTAACAATGAAGCGCCCATCATCTGAACGTTCGGTGGTTGTGACGAAACTTTCCTCGCACAAACGTTCCTGCTCGGTTAAGGCTTGTTTTTTGTGAGGTATGCTCTCTAGTTCCCAAAATTTTGCGAGTTCATCATGAAGGTCGCTTGTGCGAGTAAAGTTGCAATGAATCGCGGAATTGGGTTGAGGTTCAAAACGCTGCATGGGACCTACTGCTATCCATCCGAATTTAGAGCTACGGAGAGTAGGTTTTCCATGGCCTAAAGAGCGCTCCTGGGATCCTATTATATCCCAAAAGATCTCAGAACCAATAAGCATATCAACTTGTGATGACTTGTTAAAGTTAGGATCTGCAAGTTGGAACGAAGTCAGGTTTAGATGGCTGATGTCAAAGTCGGCCTTTGGAACAGGTTTAGTTATTGTAGGCAAGACTAAGCATGTTATAATAGTGCTAAACGAGCTTCGTTGAGATTGGATTTTAACAACACAACGATCGACCTTGAGATTGACTGTGATGTCACATATACCCTCTAAATTTTGGTTGCTTGCGTTGGGTGTCAGAGAAGTCAAACCCAACTTTTCCTTTATGTCCTGAGATATGAATGACGTCTCGCTACCATTATCAAGCATGCAACGCGCGGTAACAACTTTATTTGTAGTAGGGTTTATTAAATCGACTATAGCCGTTGCAAGTAGTCCCTTATTAGAACCGGTCGTCGTTGACGCAGTTAATGTAGAAAGGTGGGCTTGGATAGCGTCATCACTGGACTCGGTTTCTTGGTGCAAGAGCGTATTGTGACGTTGTTTACATGAACGGCAGGTGCCTGGCAACCTACAACGCCTAACTTCGTGACCTACTCTCAGACAGTTGTGACATAGCTTTAAAGTAGTTGCCTGAGCAAGCCTCTCATCTGGTGATTTGGCCTTGAAAGACGCACAATCAAAAATGCGATGTTCTCCATCACAAATCACGCATTGTAGTTTCTTGGGACCAGAAGGTTCACTGGTTTGAGCTATGAAAGTTTTAATACTAGGCTGACTAGTTTTAGACCGCTGCTGTACGACAGGTACGTCTGATTGACGCTTGAATGGTCTGTCCTGTTTATTTCGCTGCACGGTCTCGAGGACGTCTGCACGACCTTTTAGAAATGCATGGAAGTCATCTAGCGTAGGCATGTCCGCGAGCGAATTTTTGTGCTCTTCCCATTTTACACTCGTGGCACTGTCTAGTTTTGACGTCATCATAAAAATGATTAAAGTGTCCCATTGGTCCACGGGCTGGCCTAAAGTTTTGAGAGCACGCAAATTCTTACAAACGTGGTCAACCATATACCTAAGGTTCTTATCTGATTCACGCGTGATAGGGTCCAAATTAAACAATGATTTTAGATGGTTGTTAACTAATTGCCGTTTGTTGTCATATCGCTCGCGTAACAATTTCCATGCTTCAGGATAATTTTTGTCAGAAACCTCTAAATTGCAAATCACTCGAGCTGCCTCACCCTCTAAATACGAATTTAAATAGTAAAATTTGTGTATATTTTGAATTTTGTCATTATTGTGTATTAAAGAGTGAAAACTTTCACGGAATTCCAACCACCGATAATAGGTTCCGTCAAAGGTAGGTATTTTTATGACAGGCAGACGAAAGCCCATGAGATCCCGGTCAGTGTCGCGAGGATTTGTCGCGATTGAGCCGTATTCACTACCGCGATCGGGGTTATTACGTTTGTAAGTGTCTATAATATCACGGGTCGTGGCAATACAATGGTAGAAATCTTGTTCGATTAAATCCCGTTCAATTAATTCCGCACTTAAAGTGGCTTGATTCATTATTTCGATATCATCTTGCATCGCATCAAAGTCCTTGAATAACGCTTCAAAATTGCTTAATTTGCAAGTTAATTTGCCAATTTCTATTGCTGAAATACTCTCGTCCAGCCGTAATGTAGTTAAATAATTCTTAAATTTAGTTACACGTCCTTTAATGGAGCTACGTTTTACCAATAACTCTTTTAATTCGCTCATAGTAACTATGTTATTAGCAAACTAAAACTTGCAAAAAAAGTTGTTTACTCTAAATGAATAATAGGCATACGCTCGCTCCTTGATCCGCTGACGCTGCAGTCCGGCTGTGGCAGGCGAAACTGGCCCTTAGTAGCAGGCGATCGGTGACGAGAGGTGCACGCTGCGCTTGCGCTCGAAGTAGGTAAACAGGATGCGCCGTACGGGATAAATACTGGAATAGATTGTTGCAAAAATATGAATATCTAGGACGCGTTATGGGATAAGCCAGTGCGAAGGGCAGTTCTAATGAGTGATTGCGTGAAATTAAGCCTTAAATTAGATATAAACGTAGCTAAAAGCAAGTGATTGAGTTATAAAGTTCAATTGTTTACAACGAGTGATGTATTTAACTATCGTTTGCGCACCTATTGATTAGCTACTTAAGTAGGCGCGTAAATGTTTGTTTACTATAATGAATAACGGTGTAGGTTGACTTTGCGTATTGAATACTAGAAATATGTGCTTAATAATTACTTTATTTAAGTGATAGTGGCTAAAATGGACAGTTAAAATGCAAGAAAGTACAGTTAAAGTGGCTGATTAAGTGAAAGCAAATTTGACAGCCTATACCTAATGCAAGCGCGAAGAACTATAGTCTCGATTCTAGTCAGATCGAAGCGGTATCTGAAGGGAAGGAAAGAAATGGAACGAGCTCACTTTTATCAAGGTAAACCAATGCTGCGGTGCTGGTAATCCGTTGCTGACCGGCTGGTTACGGTGAGTCCAAGTACGTAATCCTTTGAAATAGTCCTTGTAGTGCTCCAAAATTCGGAAATCTCGATGTATTTCGCTTAGCACCACGGTTCTTCGCTTGGTTGAGGGTGAGCAGGGTGGTAGACTGGGCCTTTATAGACTTGGTTTGAATATCAGTTGCGAATGCCCTTTGACCTGCCGCTCGCCTTTGTCCGATGAAGTGCCAATTTTCGGTTCTTGTCTTGTAAACGGTCGCCAATATGTCCGGGACGGGACATTAATAAGAAAATCGTGCTTCAAACTTATAAAAAAACTTTAATTAAAATAATAAAAATACAAAATTGGTTTAGCACGCAAAGTGTCCGTTATTCAGTCTTGTAGAGATATTGACAGTTAAGCGATGATGTGGTGGTATTTTTGACATATCTCCGTGACGTAGTTCTACTCGTCCGGTGTCTGGTTCTACGTTCCATTTTGCGTGAACAATGGTCACCCTACATAAACAAATCAATAAAGATAAAACCTCTTCAAAAATTATAACAGCACTTTGATTATGAAAAAAATAATTGTTATATACCTAGCCCAGTCGGTATAGTGACCCTGGCTCCGACGCAGGAGGTCCCGGGTTCAAACCCTGGTAAGGGCATATTTGTATGTTTATCACGAATATTTTGTTCCTGAGTTATGGGTGTTTCTCATGTATAGATACATGTATAGTATATATTTATCTATATAAGTATGTATATCGTCGCCTAGTACCCATAGTACAAGCTTTGCTTAGTTAAGGACAGGTTGATTTGTGTAAGATTGTCCCCCGAAGATAACAGATATACGATACGATATCGATATGGTATGATGATGAGAGACGATGTTTCCAAAGCAACCAGACATCAATTTGACACGTATCACAGAAAAACAAGAGAATATCAGTACTCGACGGATGATTTCATTTATTTATCAGGATATTGTTTTGTGATATTAAGTTTTTTTTCCGCTTTTCTTCACTGTTTTGCAACACCTACTGACTTAGTTTATTTAACACAATTCCACTACCTAAAGGTTGCCTGGGAGAAATCGCTTTTTAGCGATAAGACCGCCTGTTGTTTACCTCTATTCTGACTTTATGCATTTTCTGTACTGGTTTTCTTTTTGAGGTGTTCAATAAAGAGTATATGTATTGGATTGGATTCTAATTGTAGAGTGACCATGCGTGTCGTAAATAATTTGAAAAAAATATAAAAAAATTTTTTCTTGAATCACAAATACTGGTATCAAAAAACCGGCCAAGTGCGTGTCGGACCACGCATAGGAGGGTTCCGTACCTTTAATGGAATAAGAACCAAACTAATACCAAAAGGTCGTATCTGACGCCTATGGAAGCTAATGTTCAAAACAATTTTCGTAGAAAGTATATGATAAGGCGCATCTCTTCAAATTTTTTCATATTTTTTGAACTTACGGTTCAAAAGTTACGGGGGGGGGGGGGGCTACACAACTTTTCTGACTTTCGAAGCGATTATTTCAGAAAATATTCACTTAATCACAAAATAGTCAAAGAAACCTCAATGTTATTTTGAAAGACCTATCGATTGATGTGTCACATGTTGATATTTGGTTAAATTTTTTTTTTAATTTAGTTACCTGTATGGAGCGCCCCCCTAAAAATATTTTTTTTTCAAATTTAACTACATAACTAAGTAGCTGCATACAAAATACACCTTATGTGTAAATTTTATTCAGATACGTCGTATAGTTTCCGAGTAAAATGCCTGTGACATACGGACGGACAGACAGACAGACAGACATGACGAATCCATAAGGGTTCCGTTTTTTGCCATTTGGCTACGGAACCCTAAAAATAGCTTGTTATTAACTGAATCCGTAGTGCTAATCCTGCTCACGTCTACTGAATCATCCTGTATATGTTATGTATATTTTACGTCGTAAGTTTGTGTCGACAGGTAGACCCCGCTGCCTACTGCAAGGAGTGTGGGGTTCAGTTCCGGGACAAGCAGTTACTTAAGGCGCACATGGCTCGCATCAAACATGCCGATGAGTCCAAATTCAGGTAAGGCAAGCAGTCATGATGATCAATGTTACTCTGCGTCCGTTGGAAACACCTTAGACAACCCTACACGTGATCCCCGGGTGGTGCTAAAAGAGTAACAAACTTGGCAGCTGCACTATCCCATCTGGACCTCACAGCACTCACTGGATTTTCTTCATCATCTGGTTTCCCACTACTACTATCCGAGAGAAGAAATGCCTATCTATATCCAGTTACATGTAGCCATACGATAAGTAAATAATGGTGATAAGTATATTATTATTAGGAGCCTGTGCTGTCCCACTGCTGGGCAAAGGCCTCCCCCCGGTTTTTCCAATCCTCCCGATTTTGTGCAGCATCCGGCCATTCCTTTAAATAGTAGATTGTGTAACAAGGGAGCAAAATGAAATATTTACGGCGAGGGCGTATATTGATTCCCAAACGAAGCGATGGAGTCTATAATAGAATCCAGAGCGTAGCGAGGGATTCTAAAGTAGACTCCTGAGCGTAGTGAGGGATTCAAGTGTTAACGCCCAAGTTGAAAATAGTTTTGCTCCTATGTGACACATACTGCTTTTCACACCACCTTAGGGGAAAATATTTTTTTATTGTTGAATCATATTTATTTTAACTTTATATGTGCTTAGTGTGCTTCTTGATTATAATGAATCTATTAATTTAATAAGAAATTTGATTGTGATGACGGACTGGCTGAAAAAAAAACGAATGTCCTAGAACAGAAAAGTGCCACTTTGTTCCCTCCTAGCAGGGAAGAAAAAGCCCGTATACGACTAGGTGGTGTGAAAAAGGAATAACTCATCTCGCTATCGCCGACGAGGTCTGCCAAATCCCCGTTTTGAGCTGGGCTGCCACTCGGTGGCGATCTTGGCCCACAGCTCGTCACATAAGTATATACAGAGTGTGTTGTCAATAACTAGCCATATTGTGAGAGGGAATAAGTGCTGGTGGCCTGGTGGTAATACGTCAGACTTTCAATCCGAAGGTCACGGGCTCGTACCACAGAGTTTTTCGGCACTTATGTACGAAATATCATTTGATATTTACCAGTCGCTTTTCGGTGATGGAAAACATCGTGAGGAAACCGGATCTAATCCCGACATGGCCTAGTTTCCCCTCTGGGTTGAAAGGTCAGATGGCAGTCGCTTTCGTGAAAACTAGTGCCTACGCCAATTCATGGGATTGGAGGTGATTAGGTAAGTCATACTGAACCCCTTAATCCCAAAAAAAAGAAGTAGAGTAGGTAACACAACAAGCCATACAAAAAGAAACCTCACACAATAAAAAAAAACCTCACACAATAAAAAAAAACCTCACATAATAAAAAAAAAACCTCACACAATAAAAAAAAACCTCACACAATAAAAAAAACCCTCACACAATAAAAAAAACCCTCACACAATAAAAAAAAACCTCACACAATAAAAAAAAAACCTCACACAATAAAAAAAAACCTCACACAATAAAAAAAAACCTCACACAATAAAAAAAAACCTCACACAATAAAAAAAAACCTCACACAATAAGGCTAGTTATTGAAAAAAAACGCGCTGTATATGTAGACTATATTGCCCACCTAAGCCGAATGGCGCTATTTCAGAAAAAAAAAACCGGCCAAGTGCGAGTCGGTCTCGCTCACCGAGGGTTCCGTACAAACGTGTAGGTATATAGGGGTAGTAACTTTAAAATTATTCAAAATATTTTTGTTATATGATGGAACTAAAAATTTACGGTTTTCGCAATTTTTCCTTTATCTGTGCTATACTATAAGACGTTGCTTCGTTCCTTCCTTGCGAGTTTCGAAAATTTGCGGCATTAACGGCTGTATCTTTTGATTGCGTTGGCTTAGAAGTTTGAGATTTCTCACAGCTCCAAGGGATAATAAACCTGAGTATTAGGGTTCCGTAGTCAACTAGGAACCCTTATAGTTTCGCCATGTCTGTCCGTCCGTCCGTCCGTCCGCGGATAATCTCAGTGACCGTTAGCACTAGAAAGCTGAAATTTGGTACTAATATGTATATCAATCACGCCGACAAAGTGGTAAAGTAAAAAGTGGAAAAAAATGTTTTATTAGGGTACCTCCCCTATACGTAAAGTGGGGAATGATTTAATTTCAACCGTAACGTGTGATATATTGTTGGATAGGTATTTAAAAATGAATAGGGGTTTAGTAAAATCATTTTTTGATAATGTAAATATTTTCGGAAGTAATCGCTCCAGAAGTAAAAAAAATGTGTCCCCCCCTCTAACTTTTGAACCAAGTTTTAAAAATAAGAAAAAAATCTCAAAAGTAGAACTTTATAAAAACTTTCTACGAAAATTATTTTGAACTTCAAGGTTGAATAGTTTTTGAAAAAAAATTACAAAATAATTTCTGAACTAAGTTTGTAATTTAACCGTATAAGCAGGTGTTTATTGTACCTGTAATTTCTACAAAATCACAATGAAATGACGTGCTTTCAAATAACCCAACCATGGGCCCATTTTTTAACACTTACTTTGACGGACGGAAAACTACGCAACCCTACACTGAGCGTGGCCCAACACGCTCTTGGCCGGTTTTTTGATATAGATTTCAGCTTGATACCTCCACGCGTTCCTGAGAAAAATGGTCTTGACAGACAGACAGACGGACAACAAAGTGATCCTATAAGGGTTCCGTTTTTTCCTTTCGAGGTACGGAACCCTGAAAATTATGCAAATATGTACCCTAAATGTTATAACTCAGAATCCCTTTTTCAAAGTCATTTAATTTTAAGATGGCTTAGCCGATATATAATTAATATAATTATACTTTTCGATTTTAGGTTCCAATGTGAGAAGTGCCCTAAGAAGTTTATAACAAAAGCGGAACTTCGAAAGCACTCGTTGGTACACGCCGAGAACCGAACCGAGTACCCCTGCGACCAGTGTGGCCAGGTAATGTATTCACTAGTGTCCGACCGAAGTTTCGGTTTCGGCCTAAGATTCGGTTTCGGCCAAAAAACAGCCGAACCTTTCGGCCGCGCCGAAACTTTCAACACTGTACTTAATCTGACCATAAGTTCTGTCACATACAGTCACCATCAAATATATCAGAGCGGCCACGGTACTCAAAAATATCTGAACATGCACTTTATCGCCGTGACAATAGGGGCGTTGTTCAGATATTTGTGACTGGTTAAGTAGCTCGATATATCTGATGGTGACTGTACAACGGCTGCAATTTAACACGTCTATCAAAGTTTCGGTTTCGGCCGAAATTGGACCTAGAGCCGAACCTTCTGTTTCGGTTTCGGCAAAAAAGCATGTTTCGGTCGTGCACTAGTATTCACCACACCCACTCGCAAAGGCTTTATCCTTTAATAAGTGTGTGGAAAATTGCGATTAACCTCTAGAGTGGAAAGTAATATGGTACAAGTTTTGGCTTGTTTTTCATGCGATGATTGTGAATTATAAATATTGAATACCATTAATTTTGATTACATTTGTACGCGCGACGACAGCGCGTTTATAAAATGTAGGTCTACAAGCTGCGTCAGAGTCGCAATACTTCTCTACCAATGTACTATTTCTTCGCCAGTCTTTCAAGATGAAGAAGTCGCTGGTCCGACACAAGCTGAAGATACACGAGGGCAAGGAACCGCCGAGAGACAAACTCTGCGATTACTGCGGAAAGGGCTTTTGGGTGAGTTGGCTTTTAGGGTTCCGTACCTCGTAAGGAAAAAAACCGGCCAAGTGCGTGTCGGACCACGCATAATGGAGGGTTCCGTACCTTCAATGGAATAAGAACCAAAGTAGTACCAAAAGGTCGTATCTGGTGTCTATGGAAAAGTTTTTTGGAGAAAGTATGTGATTAAAGCCGCATTTTCTCCAATTTTTTTCATATTTTTTGGACTTACGGTTCAAAAGTTACAGGGGGACACAATTTTTCTGACTTTCGAAGCGATTATTTCTGAAAATATTCACTTAATCACAAAATGTTCAGGGAAACCTCGATCTTATTTTTAAAGACCCATCGATTGATGTGCAACATGTTGATATTAGGTCAAAAAATGTTTTTTGAAATTTATTTACATGTATGGAGCGACCCCTCTAAAAATATTTTTTTCTGCAATTAAACTACGTAACTAAATAGCGGAATACAAAATACACGTTATGTCTACATTCTATTAAGATACGTCATATAATTTCCAAGTAAAATGGCTGTGACGGACAGACTGGCATGACGAAACTATAACGGTTCCGTTTTTGTCATAACATACCATAAATACTCTTTATTGGACACCTCAAATAAATAAATTAGTAGTTTATGTAACTGTTACGTAATAAGGCCTAATTACGTACAGTTGCATACACTACTTTATCTACACTCATATTATTTATCCTAAATGCCGTGTTCGGAAACCATAGAATGGCCGCCATTGCACGGCCATGGTCAACTCTTGTGTGCTGGCGGTCGCGCGGGCGCGTGCAGGTGTACATTATGTTATCAAAACTCATAACGTATCAATATTTGTGCATGTGAAGTTAAAATTACGTTACTGCCACAGATAAAAAGCTTATCATAGTAAAATCGGTTGTGGTAATGCTAGCCATTGCCTACCGTTTTTGAACACGTTTTAGAGGACTTACAATGTGAGTGTAGATAAAAATAAATAAATATTATGGGACAATCTTACACAAATCGACCTAGGCCCACAGTAAGCTCAATAAGGCTTGTGTTATGGGTACTAGACGACGATATATGTAATAGATATATACATATAAATACTTAAATACATAGAAAACATCCATAACTCAGGAACAAATATCCGTGATAAACACACAAATAAATGCCCGGACCAGGATTCGAACTCGGGGCCTCCTGCTTCATAGGCAGGGTCACTACCGACTAGGCTAGGAGGCCGTCAAACCATCATTCATCATCAATGATGATGGTTTGTGACTTGTGTATACTTTCATCATCATCATTTTGTGTCATTTTGGCATTGGAACCCTTATTGGATCACTCTGTTGTCCATCCGTATTAAGACCATTTTTCTCAGGAACGCTTGGAGTTATCAAGTTGAAATTAACATCAAATATTGTCTACTATCCCTTGAAGCTGTAAAAAAAATCAAAGTTGTAAGTCAACGCAATCCGAAGATACGGCCATTTGAAACTTATTTTCTAACACTGTAGGGAAATGAAAACCTATAGGGTACTTCTCATAAACCTAGAATCATGAAATTCGACAAGAAGGAAGGCCAAGTAAAAAAATCTCCGAAAATCGTTAATTTGGTGTTTATTGAATTTAAACTCTCGTGAGACATGTTCAGGCGCGGATCCAGGATTTCGTTCAGGGGGGGGGGGGGCACTTTCCAGGATTTCGTTCAGGGGGGGCACTTTCCTTCACAAAAAATCTCGCGCTCCGCACCTATGGGCCCCGTAGTATACGAGGTTTGCGTTTCAGCCCCCCCCCCCCCCCCGTTGCCTGTTGCCCCCCCCCCCCCCCTGTATCCGCGATCAGTATTATCATGCGGCTGCACTCACTTGCAAGCTCTATCAGACCGCGCCAATCGCCGGCCGGCAGTCGATGGCGCGGCCCCGCAACGACGGGTCACGGATCGGTTCGCCTAGCACTCTTAGTGCTTGAGGATGGAGACCTAACCTCTCCGAAACATGTCGCGAGTGATTACAGCCGCATGAAGTGATGATAGAATTTGGTGTTTCATAAAAAAAACAAATTTTTTTGCGATTACGAACTGGTGATGGTGATTCTATATATTTAAGTATTTAGAACTATATATTATTTATATCGCCGCCTTGTACTCACAACACAAGCCTTATTAAGTTTACTGTGTGTAGGTATTTATGTGAGATTAACCTATATTTTTTATTATATATTTATAGGACAAAGGGATTCTCGCAGATCACCTAAACACGCACACAGGCGCGCGGCCCTTCGTGTGTAAACTGTGCGGGGCGGACTTCGGGCACCAAAGCGCCCTCTACCTGCACGGACGGTACAAGCACAAGATACAGAAGAAAAACGCCAATAAGACTACTAAAACTACTGAAATTCCAAAAACTCTTGAGGATACAAATAGCGAAGAAATAGAGTGATGTAGCTAATCATGTACCTTATTGTGTACTTTATAGTATACCTTATAAGAGCACTTTATACCGGCACGGGCGGTACAAACATAAGATACAGAAGAAAACGCCAATAACACATCTAAAACTACTGACACTCCAAAAACTCTTGAGAATAAAAATAGCGAAGAAAAAAAATGATGTAGCTAATCGTGTACCTTATTGTGTACTTTATAGTGTACCTTATAAGATCACTTTCTATCGGCACGCGTGGTACAAAGAATTTTCCAAATCGGTCCAGCCGTCTTCGAGTAATCGGTGAACATACATTAACACTTTCGCAACCGGGCAAAATTTAGAATAATACCCCAGGAACCGACAGAACCCGCCAGGCGGGCTACGACGTGCAACGCAATGCCGCACGCCGCGCGCCCGGCATCTGAGCAAACACTACGAGTGCCTACCAGGCGGGTTCTCGGTATCTTGAAGTCGGTTGAAATCAGTTGGACCCATAACTTTACGTAAATATGAAATAAATGCCCAATGACCACCAAAATGTAGATAACACAGATTTTTTTCAGTTGATTAAATATGTAAATTCAGACAAAATTTTCTTTGTGTTAAAATAAAACAATTATTTATACTGTACATTTTATTTATCTTATAAAAATACATTTGTACTGCCATACCTAATCTACTACTAATCCTACAATCACCAAACTGTCTGTTAACGTCAACTCTATGGGATGACAGCTCCGTCGCCATATTTAACGTTGATCAGTTCGTTAGTTATGCGTGTTGCAACCCACCCTAAGTTTTAGAACTCTTCAAGCCTTTATCATGTCAGGTTTTCGGGCTAATGACCAATAGGGATGATGACGCATGTTGAATTTTTAAATAAAATTAAGTTTAATGAATGCAAAATGATAAATATATCGTAATAAAGTGAAAATTTTAAGAAATCTATTGAAGTGGTTCGAAGATATGAGGCTTTAAAATTCCAAAATTTTACGATTTTTTAAAGTACGAAATTCAAAAAAACAACGACACCATTCGATTCCTCACATTTTACTGTAAAATAAATTGTATGGCAACCATATACATAAACGCGATATTTTACTGTCAAAATAGCAATGTCATAATTTTTCCAGACTTTAAACAGGGCGACTATGCAACCGTGACGTCACTGTTGCATATCATTTTGTTAGGAGCGTTTCGAGAAACAAAAAGCTAGTGCCAGATTTTGAGTCTCATTTCTGACTTTTGTGTTGCTTTACCGCAATTGGCCCCATACAGACATCTGATCCTTACATCAAAACGAATCGATTGATACCATACATGAAAAAAATTCATCATGCCTATTGTATGGAGTGCGTACTCTAAGCTCCCTTATTTCTCTATAGTTTCTTCCGCTTTCTTCTTTTTCATCCTCTTTTTCTTGAGATGTTTGCTGTTATTGTGGTTATAGAGGGCAGCGTTGTACGAGAAGGTGGCCGGGCACAGCTTGCACTGGTACGGTCTGAGGCCTTGGTGCATTAGCATGTGTTCTGTGAGACCCTTCTTGATCTGTCGATACAAAGAATATTTGATGCTTGAATTCATAAAAACGAAGAGAATTATTGAGATCTAATGTAATGTAGTGTTGTGTTCCTGCGGGTGAGTAAGGTTACCAAAGAGCTCAAAGAGGACCCAGTGTGTTGGCGATGAGGGACCTTCTTGTTCCTTTAGTCGCCAACACAGTGAATCCTCCTTTTTGTAAAGGGTCGGCAACGCGCATGTGACTCCTTTGGAGTTGCAGGCATCATAGGCTACGGTAGCTGCTTACCATCAGGCGGGCCGTATGCTTGTTTGCCACCGTCGTGGTAAAAAAAAACCAAACCGGTGTGCCGGAGTTTACTAACAACATGTCATTGTGATCCTTCGAATATTAGATGTCAATATTTTTATAACAAATATGTCAAATATAATGACTTGGCCATCGCATAGGACAAATAAATTATCTAATAATATTACATTATATAATATAACATGTACACATTGATAGGCTGACTTGTCCTATACGTATGTTTAGCCGTACGATGGCCAGGTATTTATTATAAAAATATAGACATCTAATATTCGAAGGATCAATGTTACTCTGCGTCCGTGTAGGAAACACCTAAGACAACCCTACACGTGATCCCTGGGTGGTGCTAAAAGAGTAACAAACTTGGCAGCTGCACTGTCCCATCTGGACCTCACAGCACTCACTGGATTTTCATTATCATCTGCTTTCCCATTACTACTACCCTAGGGAAAAAATACCTATCTATATCCAGTGACATGTAGCCATACGATAAAATAAAAATAAAATATTCGAAGGATCACATTGACATGTTGTTAGTAAACTCTGGCCCACCGGCTTGGTTTTACATTCGATATCAATACTTTTTGCAGTAGGAGAATTGCGTTGCGAAACTGTTTTTTTGTAGATGTAATGTTTTTTATGGGATTTAAAATTTTCAGAACGCATAGCATGGTTGCCATTTTATCGCCTATCACGTCATACGTCACTTTCGCACTTACATTTTTTTTTTTTTTTTTTTTTTTATACCACGACGGTGGCAAACAAGCATACGGCCCGCCTGATGGTAAGCAGCTACCGTAACCTATGGACGCCTGCACCTCCAAAGGCGTCACATGCGCGTTGCCGACCCTTTACAAAAAGGAGGATTCACTGTGTTGACGACTAAAGGAACAAGAAGGTCCCTCATCGTCAACACACTGGGTCCTCTTTGAGCTCTTTGGCAACCTTATTCACCAGCAGGAACACAACACTATGAGTAGGGTCTAGTGCTATTTGGCTGTGGTTTTCTGTAAGGTGGAGGTACTTCCCCAGTCGGGCTCTGCTCCAGATTTGAGCGATGACATTCGCTGAACGTGCCCTACCACACTTAGCGAGATGCCATTCGCAGTGCCCATACCTCTCTTTTTGGCGTAGTTTAAGGACATACCCAGGTCCGGACGTAGTTTAAGGACATACCCCGGGTCCAAAAACTTATTGGAACATGACCAATGATCGGACACCGGTAGCAATTGTAGGATGAAAGTGTAACATGGATATGACTTAATTTAAATTTGTATAATTCATCCATTAAATATGCATTAATTTTTTTATTAATGTATTTACTTGAATTATAAAGATGAGCTATCACTTTACGATTTGAAATGAAATGAAAAATATTTATTTGGTGCAAAGCGAACAGAAACATAACATGAAATATACACATAATTATAATTTACACCAAAATGGTTGCCACTCAGCATGAGTCATGGCAGTGTAGCCACAACGCTGATTTCAATTTTGCACAACTCATGTGTGTTGATGCAGAGAGGTTGTTTCTATAAATTGATTTTCAATTATCAATTAAATTGATTAAACTGATTCAAAATAAAAAACGTAAAAAAATTTTTGGTAATTTCCTTATAGTCTTTAAGCTTTTTTTATGAAATATGTATTGTTTTATTTTTAATGATATAGGTTTATCCATGTTAGTTATTACGTTCAACGTCAAAGTGACATAATATGCTACCTGTGTCCGATCATTGAACATGACAGATATGGTGACTGGCGATAAAAACCCAACCATATTAGGCTAGCAGGTCATTTATTGATTGTATAAGTCAATTCCCTGACTGTATAAGTCATATCACTGTTTGTAGACAAACAGAGTACAGTTGAAGAAAACTTTCAACTGTATAAGTCAGATCACAGACCGTGCAAGTCACTTCAAAAGCTGTAAAAGTTACCTCACTGTTAATATAAGTCAGATCACTGATTGATATACTGTCAATTACTAAATGTATAAGTCGGATCACTGAACGTAATAGTCAAGTAACCTTGAACGTGTTGCCACACAGGTCACAGATATATGTGGGCAGTTTGCCTCGCTTCTCATTTACAACCTTCATGTCATGAGTAAGTTAGCTAAAAACTTTTAAGTAGTGGGTTTACTACCACTTACTCCACAGTATGTGCAATTTAAATTAAATACATTGTTTATGCATGGTTTTTTAACCTATGTAGTTAAATTTTAGTTTAAATGTAGTGTAGCCTTGAAACCGTTTGAGTGTTGTTGCACACCTGTTGTTATTGGTGCATATAGTACATTACTGCAGAGACCAGTAAGTAAGCTTTCCTGGCTGAGTATTTAGTAGCCGTCCGAGTCGAAGACGAGGACGGCTACAATACGAAGCCAGGTAAGCTGATTACGGTCGAAGCATGTATAGTGCTTTTCTCAAACATGTAAGGAAATAAAATTACTTGTTTAGTGCTTCAGTTACTGGCCGAGTGATTTAATGTTGTATGAAAATCCTTTACGTACGTCGCGCTGAACCTGCCTTGGAATAGAGTCCCTACTGGTCTCTAATTACTAACGTAACAGGAACATTTCCGAGCATGTTTGAGAAAAATATATTACGTGTCAGCTTGCTCTTAATGTCATTTACATGTATTGTTCATGTACTATTGGTGTGTCTCTATAATAAAAAATCACAATGTATAAGTCAAATTACCTTAAAAAGCCTTTCCACACGGGTCACATATGTGTAGCCTGTTTGCCTCGCTTCTCATGTCCAATATTCATGTGTATAAGTTAGCTCACAGATTGTATAAGTTAGATCACAGATTGTATAAGCCAGGTTACCTTAAAAGCCTTGCCACACAGGTCACAGATGAAAGTCGCCCGCTTGCCTCGCTTCTCATGTCCAATATTCATGTGTAATAAGTTAGCTCACAAATTGTATAAGTTAGATCACAGACTATAAACCAGGTTACCTTTAAAAGCCTTGCCACACAGGTCACATATGTGTAGCCTGTTTGCCTCGCTTCTCATGTCCAATATTCATGTGTATAAGTTAGCTCACAGATTGTATAAGTTAGATCACAGACTGTATAAGTCAGGTTACCATAAAAGCCTTGCCACACAGGTCACAGATGAAAGTCGCCCGCTTGCCTCGCTTCTCATGTCCAATATTCATGTGTTCAAGTTAGCTCACAGATTGTATAAGTTAGATCACAGACTGTATAAGCCAGGTTACCTTAAAAGCCTTGCCACACAGGACACAGATGAAAGTCGCCCGCTTGCCTCGCTTCTCATGTCCAATATTCATGTGTATAAGTTAGATCACAGATTGTATAATTTAGATCACAGACTGTATAAGCCAGGTTACCTTAAAAGCCTTGCCACACAGGTCACAGATGAAAGTCGCCCGCTTGCCTCGCTTCTCATGTCCAATATTCATGTGTATAAGTTAGATCACAGATTGTATAATTTAGATCACAGACTGTATAAGCCAGGTTACCTTAAAAGCCTTGCCACACAGGTCACAGATGAAAGTCGCCCGCTTGCCTCGCTTCTCATGTCCAATATTCATGTGTATAAGTTAGATCACAGATTGTATAATTTAGATCACAGACTGTATAAGCCAGGTTACCTTAAAAGCCTTGCCACACAGGTCACAGATGAAAGTCGCCCGCTTGCCTCGCTTCTCATGTCCAATATTCATGTGTATAAGTTAGATCACAGATTGTATAATTTAGATCACAGACTGTATAAGCCAGGTTACCTTAAAAGCCTTGCCACACAGGTCACAGATGAAAGTCGCCCGCTTGCCTCGCTTCTCATGTCCAATATTCATGTGTATAAGTTAGATCACAGATTGTATAATTTAGATCACAGACTGTATAAGCCAGGTTACCTTAAAAGCCTTGCCACACAGGTCACAGATGAAAGTCGCCCGCTTGCCTCGCTTCTCGTGAACCACCTTCATGTGTTGTCTCAGGCTAGCACCGCGCGCGTACATTTTGCCACAGACGGCACACTTGTGTTTTTTCTGTAATTAGAAAATATAGGACGTGGTAGAAGTAGGGCTGCCATCTGTCCGGGTTCCCCGGATTTGTCCTAGTTTGGAGGCCGTCCGGGGGGGTTTTTAATTTTTTCGGACACTTTTTATGTGAGGAATGAGGAAACACTAAAGCAATTGTTTTTTTTTATAATATTATTTTCGGACACGTCCGGGGAAAAAATCCGATTTACGCCAAATGTCCGGGTTTTTTAAGTCTTTGTCCGGGTTCGGAGAATTTAGAGATGGCAGCCCTGGGTAGAAGGAGAATATCATGGACAAAGAACGTAAGAGACTGGTTAGACGTGGACAGTACAGAGAAACTAATTCGCAAGACTTCAGATAGAATGGCATATAAGGTCGCCAACCTCCGGTATGGAGAATGCACTTAACACATTCAGTGCCACCTAGTGCTACGCTCGTAGCCCGTAGCCACGTATTCGTCGTATGTAGCGCGTAGTAGCTACGAACAGAGAACAATACAGTCGGGTTCTCGGCCTTAAATGTGTTACAAAAGAAAAAATTAAATATAGTTTGGCCAGGAACTCGCTTTAACCATAGAGAATTTTTTTTTATAGACCACGACGGTGCCAAACAAGCACGGCCCGTCTGATGGTAGGCAGCTATGGACGCCTGCAACTCCAGATGTGTCACACGCGCGTTGCCGACCCTTCAAAGAATGGAGGATTCACTGTTGACGGCTAAAGGAAGAGGGTCCCTCATCGTCAACACACTGGGTCCTCTTTGAGCTCTTTGGCAACCTTACTCACCAGCAGGAACACAACACTATGAGTAGGGTCTAGTGCTATTTGGCTGTGGTTTTCTGTAAGGTGGAGGTACTTCCCCAGTCGGGCTCTTCTCCAGATTTGAGCGAGATGACATTCGCTGAACGTGCCCTACCACACTTAGAGAGATGCCATTATGATTATGATAAAACACGTTAGAGCTCAAAGAGGACCCAGTGTGTTGACGATGAGGGACCTTCTTGTTCCTTTAGCCGTCAACACAGTGAATCCTCCTTTTTGTAAAGGGTCGGCAACGCGCATGTGACACCTCTGGAGTTGCAGGCGTCCATAGGCTACGGAAGCTGCTTACCATCAGGCGAGCCGTATGCTTCTTTTAAATGTTCGCCACCGTCGTGGTATTAAAAAAATGAGAATAATAGCGCCCTCTTGACAATGATCATATACTTCTCAGGCTTTACCAGGTTGAGGTGTTGTATGTCAATGTGCTGCCGCAGAGTCCTGTCCCTCGGAAACTTCTTCTGGCACACTTGGCACTCGAAGCTGAAACAGACAAATCTTGCTAGATCGAAAATATATGAAGGGTACAGTCAAGTGCAAAAATACGTATCGAAAAAATCGTCTCATAAATATGGTAATACGCACTAATTACAACGGAATAAGATACTATGGGACATATTTTTGAGTAAGATGAGTACACCCATATTTTTACACTTGACTGTACACGGAAAAAACATGTCTATAATAGTGGAGTCAAAACCAACGTGCCGGCCGGGCAATAAAACGAGCTGTCAGCAAGGATGCGGCTAAAGTCGATATTTCTTATCGATGAATCACGCTTGTTCTATGAAAAGTACTATGCATGTGCATGGTAGTTATAAGTAAAATCGATTCCATTATCTATAAATAAATATATTTACCTCGTTAGGTTTTAGTGATATCTAAATGGTTAATTATAAATAGCAGTCATTAATATCATGGCATTTTGTTACTGTTGCAATATAATTAGTGTACCTATTAGGGTAATTACGAGTATTATAATGACCTAACAATGTGACAGTAGTTATAGATTATTATAGCGGTCATTATTAAGTCCTAAACGTTAATTAGTAATATGCTATCGTGCTATTTTCTCATTGGTTCTTAAAATCAATATAATTAGTGTCCACATATATAAATATTGTAAAATGTCTCACGGATATCATAATAAATTTTCTTCTATATTCATATTACACTTAAATACAACCTTATTATTATAAATAAATCCATCGATAATGTGCGAAGGTTGCGGCACGCATCCCTACAAGCAGGCAGAAAAGGGCACGTGGCCGGCCGGAGACTCATGGCCGCCGGCGCGATGGCTTTGACTCCACTAGTATTAGTCACATTGACAACATTTTGAGTTATAGCGCTTTTAAAATTTGGAACGATTCAATTAAACATACTATTTTCGTAACAAGATGGTTTTTATGAGTTAAGAAGTGGATGTACGTTAACATTTACATCTGTAACAGAAGTTGTTACTAATAGTTCATTGCAAGCTCTACATTTTTATATAAAAATCTCATATTACAAAAAATGTGACTAGACATGTTCTTTCCGTGTACCCTTCATATGTGCTTTGGGTATGTACAGTCGCCATCAGATATATCGGAGCGGCCAAGGTGTTCACAAATATCTGAACAACGTTACTATTATCGAGGCGATAAAGTGCATGTTCAGATATTTTTGGGTACTATGGCCGCTCGGATATATCTGATGGCGACTGTACTTAAACAGCTCAAAACACGAGATCGGAATTCACCTATCATTGACAATAATTTTAAACAAAAAAGAATCGACTGCACTTAGCCTCCACCTTTCCAAAAGCAAATGCTCGAGCTGCTGTAAGAAATAGTCAAATCACTATAGGTGTGCCTATAATAGTTGAAGAGTTCCCTCGATTTCTCCAGGATCCCATCATCAGATCATTACCTGGTTACAATGGGACAGACTGTGAAGTATACTCTTTCAAACAAAAAATGAATTTTCCAAATCGGTCCAGCCGTCTTCGAATAATCGGTGAACATAAATTAAAAAAAAATAGCAAAAACAAAGATCCCGACGAATTGATAACCTTCGAAATCTTGAAGTCGGTTGAAAGTAACCGACTAATAGTTAGAGAGCCCACGACACTGAACCTAGTTCGATAAGTCTCTTAGATGAGATATATATAATTAGACGCGTCTTTTTTTTTTGAAAAAATTAATAATATCCGGTTTCTAGTACGATAAGTCTCCTAGATTCCCTTTGTTCCTCGAAGCAGGAGTAGGGCTACACGATAATGCGGTGCTGCAAGCCCCCGTGCGTGGCCTTGTCAGTGGCAGCAGCATCAAAAGATTGTAGATGTATGAAAAAACAAAACTACTTATTTTTTGAAAAAATTAGTCCCGCCGAATTTCTTGCCGGTAATACTTCTCGGGTCAGAGGTGTAGGGTTCCCAAGTAACACAGGAAGCATTATAACATATGAATAGTTAACTTATTTCGAACTTAAGGACCGTATAAACTCTTATATACGTTCACCGAGCAACTTGTCGCATTATTTGATGCTTTGAGCTGTATAACGGTTGTATAATGGCATATCTAAATGCTTTTGTAAAGCCTTTAGCTTTAGTGCAGCAAACCACAACGCAACTGTACAGCTTTCGACTGTTTAAAAGCACTTAAGTGCTTTAGGTTCTACAATAGCATTATATAATGCTTTAAGCTGTATAACGGTTGTATAATGGCATGTATAAATGCTTTTTTAAAGCCTTTAGTTTTAGTGCAGCGAACCAAAATGCAACTGTACAGCTGAATGCTGTACAGTTGCGTTTTGGTTTGCTACACTAATGCTTCGGTGTGGTTTAGTGCCTTAGGTTCTACAATAGCATAAATAAATGCTTAATGCTGGTTATGAGCATGAATATTAGCCATTATAATGCCACGTAAATCCGGTATACAGCTTTCAGCTGTTTTTAGTGCTTTAGGTTCTACAATAGCATTTTATGATGCTTTACGCTGTATAACGGTTGTATAATGGCATATGTAAATGCTTTTGTTTAGCCATTAGTTTTAGTGCAGCGAACAACATGCAACTGTACAGCTGAATGCTGTACAGTTGCGTTTTGGTTTGCTACACTAATGCTTCGGTTTGGTTTAGTGCCTTAGGTTCTACAATAGCATAAATAAATGCTTAATGCTGTTTAAGAGCATGAATATTAGCCATTATAATGCCACGTAAATTCGCTATACAGCTTTCAGCTATTTTTAATGCCTTAGGGTGTACAATAGCATTTATAAGTTGGTAATACGTTCCTAATGCAGTATAATAGCAATAATATAAACCATTATAAAGCCAAGTAATTCACTATAAGGGGCTGTTCATAAATTACGTCATTTCAAATGGGGGGGGGGTCTGGACATCGGATGATGGTAGCATGACGTAGGAGGGGGGGGGGGGGCGGTCATTCCGAAGATCACATCATCAATGTGTAAAAAAGGAATGAAAGTCGTGTTTCTATAAACTTTTAATGCTATAAAATATTATCTACTAAATAGTTTTTTATTTTACAATTAATCTTAAAACGCATTTTTTTTAATGACGTCACTTTATTTGGCAGCTTTACTATCAAAAATTGATGACGTAATTTATGAACAGCCCCTATACAGCTTTTAGCGGTTTTAGTGCCTTAGGTTCTACAATAGCATAAATAAATGCTTAATGTTGTTTAATAGCATAATTATTCACGTGTAATGCTGTAGGCATAAATAAGGCATTTTTTAAGGTTCACTGAGCTGCTATTGGACTAAGAGCTAGCCACGTCAGATATGACACAATAATGAGAGCAACAAAACCCGTCTGGTTAGATTGCTATACTATTCTTATTGCTAGATCCTGGCATCTGGCAGCTTTTAATGGGTGGAGGTCACAGTGACAGACTAGCAAAATGTTTTAATTGGAAAATAGTAATACCAAACTAGGTAAAAATTGCCGAAGTTGTCTCAGTTATAAAGGACAGGGCCTATATTTTAAGGGGCTCCCTGGCGCCAACGACCTTAGATCTGATTCCCTTAGTTTTCTAATTATTTATATAGCTTATCATATTATCAGTAACGGCTTTAAACAATATAGTATCATATATTTACTTCAATATTCATTGTCTTCGAGATATTTGACATCAAAGTCGAACCGGTTTAGGCTAAAAAAGTGGTTTTATGGTCATAAATTTTGTTTTAATTAGTTAAAAATTAAAATCTCTCTACAGTTTTTAGAGACATCAAAGAGGAACCCTAATATGTAGATTACGTATATGTAAGATTCTTTACACCATTCGAATATCGATAAAAGTGTTTTTTAGACCATATTTTAAAAATATCATAATAAAATAACGGCTCATTTATTTCAAGATCCGGCTCTACAGAATGGAGATAAAAGATTCAAGAACCGATAGTCGTTTGCCTTATAATTCTATCTATAGTGAATATGTTGGAATATCGACTCAAAACTGGTCAAAAATCGATAAAAAAAACGTTAGACCAAAAAATATTGTGTATACCATCGGGGTTTTTGGTGCGGGAATGTTTGACATTAGCCAAAGAGTAGGCATTAACTTAAAAAACAGAATGTACTCTAGCAGGTTTCTACCTAATGAATAATTGATCGAAAAAATCATAGGTATATACAATTTATATGTAATAGCTGACTATTATGTATATATAGTGTAGGTACATATACCTATGATTTTTTCAAGTATTTTTTTATTAATTGTCATTGTCAACCTCTTCAGTTAACCAAATAGTTCATAAATATCGGACGTCAAGTTTAATATTTGACACTTATTATACCGTGTCTTTGTCTTAGGTAGATCTAGTTAATAAATTTCGGATATGCAATTGCATTTTTAAAATACTAAGTATATAATAGTCAATACAAACATGCCTCTAAGAAAAAAAGCTCGTATCATAGTGTGTAAGCTATTCACAGAGAGGTAGTTATTCATTAAGAATAATATGATATTTTCTCAGACTAACTCTCAACCTATCTGTTTATCTCTACTCTTTCTCAAATCGTTCCCGCACCGAAAACCCCGATATATGATTATTACGGAAACAAAAACCGTAGGCGAAAACTATGAACTATATTTTATTATACATCGTTTGGCACTACTTTCTCCCAACATAATTTTTTGTATAATTTCTCTTAATATTGTATAGTATTTGTATAGTTTCTCATAATATTGCATCAAACCCAGATCTCTAGGATTTATTTTCTTGAAATGGTTTGCATTCTTTGACCTCCACTACTTTAAAGCTGCCAGATGTCCAGATCTAGAAATAAGCATAATATACCAAACTGACTAGAGGGGTTTGGTTGCTCTCATTATTGTCATATCCGACGTGGACGTGGCTAGCTCTCCGTCTATATAGACCAACGCCATTTTGTAAATAATTAATAACCTAAAAATAAAATCATGCGGACCTATTTATACAAGGAAAATACCTATATAATAAAGAAATTACTTAATTTAAGACTGCTCAACCAACACTATTATGTTAATAATGCAAAACTCGTTCTATACGAGGATTACACAATTGTTTTGTTTATTTGACGCATATCTTTTTATAATATTTTATAGCAAAAACACAATAAATCAAAGGCGCGTGAAAATTTTCAATGAAACTATAAACACATTTACAGTAAACTACATTGCGCAGTCATATTTGAAGGATATAATAACGTAAAAGTGTCAAAAACTTTTATAAATTTTGTTAGGATGCAAACAAATATGACGTGTCACTCATTCAGTTTTTTGTACCGTCTTCGTCCATTTTATATTGCGAGACAAAGTAGTTAAATCACAACGTTCATTGTATTATAACATTTGTTCCGTCGGTATTAGAGACGTTTTTGCATTGACGTAAGGTTTATTTTACTACACTCTTATGCTAGTATAATGCGTTTGTATTGCGATTGGCAAGTTAATCGAGAGTACTTATGCTTCTTTACTGCGATTAGCAAGTTTTTTGGCCGTATTAAGGCTTCTTTAATGCAGTCGGCAACTTAATAGAGCGTACTAATGCTTCTTTGAGGCGATTGGCACTTTCCATGACAACGATAATGCTAATAGCGCAGACATAATGCACCTGCAATGCTATTCAATGACCTGTATATGATCTCAAGCTGGGTAATTTGTGCCCATTTAAGACCTATATCAGCACTATAAACGTTTATAATGCTACTATAAAACGAACTCAAAATGCTAAAAGCATACAGATATGCTGTAAGACGGCCGTTATACTGCTTTGATGTGTTACTTGGGTTAGAACCGGTGACAGTTTTTTCTCTGAATTCATAAGTGCATTGTAATGTGCCTAAATTGAAGAATAAATATCATTTATCTTTATCTTTTTATCTTACTTACCCGACTGCGCGACGCAAAGGAGGGTAATGTGTTCACCATTCTATGTATGTATGTTTGTTCCTTTTTAAGTGTCACAAATCTTCAAGATTTCAGATTCAAGTGTAATAATTATGAATAGAACATACGAGTATTGTTCCCGGGGCGTGTGCTTGAGCGCGAGCCGGTGCGTCTCGTACGCGCCGCGGCTGGAGAAGTGCATCGCGCACTCCGCGCAGAACAGCTCCAGGTTCAGGTTGTCTATGGTCTGCTCCTACAATAACATAGACTAAAAATCATAGACACAGGATAAAAGGTAGAGACGGGGCATGGTTATCTGGTTGTACCTACGGCATTGGCCTCTTACGTCAATGTCACACGTTATCATATTCGCAGACTAGATGGCGCTAGTCGCTGTCTGCGCTCAGCAAAGTGGCTGCGTTCAACTGTATAGTAAGGCCGTGTCGTACAGCTGCGGTCGTGTCGTGGCCCACGAATGGTCCCGCCGGAAGATCAGCGCTGGCTTTCGGGTCAGCATAAAGCTGAGGCGGGTCCATTTCGTGGTAAACTGTGTATATTATGTTCTATATTTGTGTCGCTTAACTTCGAACTCGGGTAAATCCATTCGACCCTCTCAGCAAATATCTACCCTATTACCTTTCCTTAATACCAAAATCGCATAATCTGACAGATGGATTTACCCGAGTTTGAAGTTAGGCGACTCATTTCTCGTTTTTATTTTTTTATACTTTTGTATGCAACTATGGTTTATCACGAATAAAAGGATTGATTTTGATTCTGCTTCTGCATGGCAATAACAATGCCAAGATGGAACGGGATGGTCTTATTACACTTTCAATAGGTACAGTCGCCATCAAATATATCTTCTAAATACATTCTTTGTATTTTTACCACTGACATTTTTTTTCTGTACTTTTTTTTTATTGTATTGTAAGTGACGATGTTTTAGTGAAACCATTTTATTTTATGTTGTAAACTACTGTGTGGTTTTCTACAAGAAATAAATCTATCTATCTATCGGAGCGGCCAGGGTACTCAGAACATCCGAACATGCACTTTATCCCCTTAGCAATAGAGGCGTAGTTTACATATTTATGACCACCTCGGCCGTTCCGATATATCTGATGGCGACTGTACAAGAAGATGCTTTTATCGTTGGTACTTGTCATAGACTCACATTTTTTTATCACCCTCCACGCCATTACTTATATCAGTGGAGGATCACAAACAGATATAATTCGCGATTTCTTCAAGAACTTATGTGTTTACTACGAGAAAACCTGATATTTTTCTTAGAAAAGTTGTGTCGGCTAAGGAAAACAATGGTAAATTGTTTTGTTTTGTGCTGTCGAAGTGATTTTCTTGTCATCTATTTATATCCCAGTCTCTAGTTAAATTCTTGCTTTGAGCTAAAAATATTTTGTCAAACTATGGTCTGTGACGTAATTCAACTCGAAAAATATAACCGCACTCAATAATTTTTTTTTTTTTTAATGTTAGTTAAGTACATTGTTTATTTAGACATAACAAAACTATAAGGGTTCCTTCGGAACCCTAAAAATTAAGAAAGGGCAAACCATATACTAAATATCTCTATACTCCGCTTAGCGCGCTATTTCTTTGAAACCAAAGCTGCCAAAACCGAGGGGTGCGGGAGGGGAACCGAGCGATTGCCGCGCTGTCATTGATGAAATCAGTGACACCTGAACGTCAAAATAAAATGCACAGCTGGTCGCTAGTGATGTGACGCGATCGATAAATTCTCAATTTATATCGATGATATGTCAAGTATTTATGTTTGGACTACTGATATGTAATAAAGAACGGGACACACAATCAGCCTAAAAAACGGACCCACGACAGTGTTTTAAGAACGACTCGTTTCTGGGTCAGTTTTATTAGGCTTTAGTCATTGACAAAACAGACCGGTTACAAATTTTCACGAGCCATGCCATATTTTCGGTGAAACTTCTTTGAGACTGTAACTCTACTATATTCTAACTCAATGGTTTGCAAAAAAATTGTGAAAATGATTACTCCGTCAGCACATTGAAGTAATTTGGGCCGTATTTTTAATAATTTTGCTCCATATTATATAACTGGAACATTATTTGATAATGTTAGAGATAATGTCATTGTCGATAATAACTGAATAAAAAAGTGTCACATCACTAATTCATTCTATGCCGTGGCAGGCAATGCTAGACAGGGAACGCGCGATTGTTCCGTGGTGCATAAGAGAGAGACAAACATTAATGGCTGCCATGGTAACACACTTGTTTACTGTCACATCCAATAATTACAATTATATTTAGAGTCTGTGCGGAAAGACAAGTGTCGTAGAATGTATGAGCTTCCTTATATACTACGACACTTCTCTTTCCGGACAAATTTTAATAGGTAATTAAGATAAAAAACGGTTTACCAGTGAAATTAAATGCCAAAATTTTGCAGACCAGATGTTATAGTGTTTCTGCGTCACAATTAAATGCAACAATAATGCGTTTTAATGCCGCAAGCAAGCGATGTTACATACAGGACTGAAAGGAAAGACAACTTTCTCTCTCACACCGTCGAGTGAAGCCACTGTATGCGTGGCAGCGGGGTTCGCCCGGCTCTGCGGCGTCTTGGGTTATTAGTCTATGGTACAAACTAACAATGACTTAGGGCCATTTGCAACAACCAGTTTTGACGGACTCATCAGCATCACCCGGCAGAGTACGATGAAATACAATTTAGCGAACGTTTTAACGGTAACAGACGGTTTGGTGCAATCTACCCTTATTCTGTAAGCAAAGCAAGTTCTTACTAACAACTTCCGGCTACTGAGACGTCTCGGCATTTCGATGGTTTTTTGATTTTGAGAGTTTGTTCCGCGATAACTTTAGTAACGTTTTTCTGATGTTCATGAAATTCGTTGGGGTTGTAGCAGAGCAGGGTTGGGCAGTATTTGAAAAACATGTACTTGAAATTTCAAATACGTATTTTGTATTTCAAATACATCTTCGAAAAGTATTTGTATTTTGTATTTAAAATACTTTAAGCTTTAAAATACATTATCTTAATTCCATAATCATAATATGGACCGATTTTTAACCGACTTCAATATTTCAAACGAGGAGGTTCTCAATTCGGCGTTTTTTTTTAATGAGCCCAAACACGATGGAGGTGTGATGAGTAGGTAGGGAGTTCTGGGCTGAATTCCGCTAAATGTATGTCGCGCTTAAAAAGTATTTCAAACAATGTATTTTGTATACATCAAATACATCAAACACACAATAATGATGAATTGAATACATCATTTTGAAAACTATATTTTGTATTTCGTATTTCAAATACCTGTCGCCAAAGTAGTTTGTATTTTGTATTTCAAATACCGGTCGCCAGAGTAGTTTGTATTTTGTATTTCAAATACAATGAACCCAGTATTTTGCCCAACCCTGTAGCAGAGATACATATAATTTGAGAGTTCGTATATGAGCAGGATCGACCAAGGGGTCATGGAGCTAGAAGGCGCGAAAAAATCATCATAAGGGTCTTGTTATATTGGTCATCTCGTTTGCAAGGAAATTACAAGGAAAGGAGTGCTGAGTTTGAACCGGACTACTAGTTGTATTTACCTTTTTATTATGGTTGTACTTGTGGTACCGCAGCGACTCCGCATTGCGACACACAACGCCACAATCGTCGCATTTAGAAGGGTCAGCCTCCGTGTGCTTCCTGAAATATGACAATGAGAATGAGAACATTGCAAAATTATCGTACCATCTCAACTTAATATTTTGACTAAACCCTTTGAGCGCCAAAGACGTCAAATCACGCGCATGAGAAGTCGTGCCCTCAACACCAGCGCGTGATATCACGTGCTCTTGGTCCTTATAATATAACCGAATGCGCTCACGCGCTCTGACCTTGATTTTTCTGTCAGATGCTTGGCGGTCAAAGAGTTAAACTCACGACGATTTTCACTCATTATCGAACGAGCGGAGCGTAAGTGAAGTTAAGTCCTTACAAACAACTTCGGCTACTGGGACGTCTCGGCATTTCGATGGCTTTTTGATTTTGAGAGTTTGTTCCGCGATAACTTTGGTAACGTTTTTCTGATCTTTATGAAATTTGCTGGGGTTGTAGCAGAGATACATAAAATTTGTGAGTTCGTATATGAGCAGGATCGTTCAAGGGGTTGTGGAGCTAGAAGGCGAAAAAAAATCTTCAGAAGGGTCTTGTTATATTGGTCATCTCTTTTGCAAGGAAATCGCGAGTTCTGAGTTCGAGGCGGACTACTAGTTTTTGAAATAAAACAACTAAAAACGGATTATATCGCGTGTACTGAGCTTAACCTATTGACCGCCACAGTCGGCTGTGGCAGACATCAAAAAGTTGTGCCATGGACGCCAACGACGGCTACAGCCAACAGGCTTTGTAATGCAATAGGGACCTACGCGGGCTTCCGCAAAGTTCAATTTCGCTTGACAAAACGCGATTACGTGGCGTCGGTGGCGCGTCATTTTTGTTCAATGCTTGGCGGTCAAAAGGTTAAATTACATCCCGACATTTCGAACACTTTACAGCGTTCGTGGTCAACGGGTCGACGGGTTTTATTTTTATTTTGAGCGTTTGTTCCGCGATAACTTTAGTAACGTGTTTCTGATCTTCATAAAATGTTTTGGGGTTGTAGCAGAGATACATATAATTTGAGAGTTCGCATGTGAGCAGGATCGATCACGGGGTTATAGAGCTAGATAGCGCAAAACGATCTTCATAAGGGTCTTGTTACATTGGCCAATTTGTTTGCAAGTAAATCGCGAGTTCTCAGTTCGAGGCATACTACTAGTTATGATAAAAACAGGAGTCGAGTCTGCCTGCGACCACGAGCGTTACGCCACGACGGAAAAATAACAGAAGAAAGAAAATAAATGTATTCATTACGCTACAAAGTACCTTAAATAGAATATACAAATTAATATAAACAGTTTTAAAGACGTTACTGAAATGATTTTCGTATTCAGTTTAAAAGTATAAACAGATACAAAGTTCAAAAATCCAAACTCAAGGTTTGTCAGCGGGCCATGGAGCGTAGTATTTTGAGCGTGAAATTAACCGATCGCATTAAAAATACAATACTACGCTTCAAAACGCGAATCACTGATGTAGCTGAAACTGCCGCCAAGCTTCAATGGGACTGGGCGGGACACGTCTGCCGTATGCCGGATGCTCTGTGGGCCAAAACTGCCACCCGTTGGGTCCCACAGATTGTAAGGCGTCACGGTAGACCTCGTCGGAGATGGCGGGACGAGCTTGACGCCTTTGACAGAGACTGGTGGGAGACTGCAGGGGATAGGGATACGTGGAGAAATAAGAGGGAGGCCTTTGCCCAGCAGTGGGACAATATTGGCTCATAATGAAACAGATACAGAGTTTCGTATGGGTGGTGGTATGTTATTCCAGCATTTCGAGGCGGAATATCTAAAACTGCCACGGAATGCAGCTGTGCTGTGCCGTGGAACGATATGACGAGGGGCTTTTCGTGTGTGATAGATGAGCGAGGATGCGTTGAGAGGAATGTGTTTTTTTAAAAACCAATCAAGGTGCGAGGAAAAACAAATGAAGTGATTCTATTGGTGCTTAACAAACACATTCCTCGCAACGGATGCTCGCTCATCTCCGTAGGAAATGCAATCGAGATGACCAATATAACAAGACCCTTATGATGATTTTTTCGCGCCTTCTAGCTCCACAATCCCTTGATCGATCCTGCTCATATACGAACTCTCAACTTATATGTATCTCTACTACAACCCCAACAAATTTCATAAAGATCAGAAAAACGTTACTAAAGTTATCGCGGAACAAACTCAAAATCAAAATGCCATCGAAATGCCGAGACGTCCCAGTTGCCGAAGTTCTTTGTAAGAACTTCACTTCGCTTACGCTCCGCTCGTTCGATAACGATTACTTACCTACTGATGTGCGCGCGCAGACTGGCGGCGTGACTTAATTTTTGATCGCAGTGCGGGCACGGTACAGGCTTAGGTTTTATTTTTATCTTGTAGCGTTTTCTGGAAAAGGTTTATGTCATTTTACAAGGTTCGTTGGTATGGTTTTAGTAGAACAAAATAAAATAGAATAAAGTGTTAGCAATTTTCTATTGTATTAATTACGTCTATTCATAATTATTATTGCAAAGACTGTGTACCAACATTACCATCCTTGAAAGTAGGCATTATGGCTGAATATTGTCTAAGCCCGTTTAAAATACGACGTGGTGCACTGTGAAAAGATGTCATACGAAAAATACTGTGTTTATGTTCGTTTTGCCAAGAGAAATATACGTTTAATGTTAAATATACTGCGTGTTTTAACTGGAAAACTACCCTGGAGGCTCCCAAAGTCAGCATTTGAAGGCTAAGCTTTCAAAAGGTTTATTGTCACTTACAACATACCATACAAGAAGCAACAAAATAAAATAAAAATAGGATATTTTCTTAATCTATACAAAATTAAAAGAAACAGACAGTGTGACAAAGGGGATGTACTCAGCGTTTGCTGTGGCGTAGACTAGCAATTACAGTGCAGTACAGAGTAGTAAATAATTATGAAAATCTGTTCAATTACTGTGGAGTGCTAACTGTATTTGAAAAAGTTGATCTATCCATTTTAACCCAATACTACAATAACATAATAGTAGTTTATGTAACTGTTACGTTTTAAGGCCTAATTACGTACAGTTGCATACACTGCTTTATCTACACTCATATTATTTATCCTAAATGCCGTATTCCGAAACCATAGAATGGCCGCCATTGCACCGCCATGGCCAACTCGATTGTGCCGGCGGTCACGCGGGCGCGTGCAGGTACGTTATGTTATCAAAACTCATAACACATCAATATTATAGCATTTAAAGTTAAAATTACGTTACTGCCACAGATAAAAAGCTTATCATAGTAAAATCGGTTGTGGTAATGCTAGCCATTGCCTACCGTTTTCGAACACGTTTTAGAGAACTTACAATGTGAGTGTAGATAAAATACTTTTTCTACTCCTGTACTTTTATCTGTCATTTATACATTCGTTAACACCTTTATAAGAACATAGATAATACACTCGATGAAAAGTCTATCTAGTCTATTCCCCAAAATAACACTTGTTCTATAAAAGCGCCAAAATAGTATCGCGGAATCGCGTGCAAACACGGCTATTAATATAAAATAAATTACTGCCAACCTAAGAAACCTAAATAAACGCAGCGTTTTTAGAAAAAAAAACTTTAAAAAAGAAAAAAATATAAGAACCACAGACCTACTTCGTAGTTTTTTACGTTTCCCGTTCGTTTGTTGGGGCGAATTGCAAACTTTGAAAGTAATTTAGGTATTTTTACTAATCTCTGTAGCTCTTTAATAATTGATCAAATAACGACGGTGTGTATTTGTGTTAGTAATGTTAGTATTATTGAAAAATAGTGTTTTAAAAGGTAAAACTTAAATGATTGTTGATTATGTTGACAAAATAACTGCGATATCCATGAAGATTTCAATTTCGCATTTTATGTAAAAGTAAGTGTATTCGTAGAAAAAGTATTGTATGCAACGTCGTATAAGTAGGTAAAAAAATGTTCGTGGCGTTTTTCTTAACAATTTTCGCCTACGGCTCAAATTGTTACCCACGCCACTCACCTTTTTTGACCCCTCTTATACAACTGTTGCATAAACTACTATAACGCGACCTTTAAGGTTACGTAATTTAGACTAGTAGTCCGCCTCGAACTCAGAACTCGCGACTTCCTTGCAAACGAGATGACCAATATAACAAGACCCATGTGATGATTTTTTCGCGCCTTCTAGCTCCATGACCCCTAGGTCGATCCTGCTCATATACGAACTCTCAAATTATATGTATCTCTGCTGCAACCCCAACAAATTTCATGAAGATCAGAAAAGCGTTACTAATGTTATCGCGGAACAAACTCTCAAAATTAAAAAGCCATTGAAATGCCGAGACGTCCCACTAGCCAGAAGTTGTTTGTAAGAACTTGCTTCGCTTCCGCTCCGCTCGTTCGATAAGGTATTACCATGAAGGGAATGACAACAGCTAAATTCCATCCCTATCTTTTTCAGCGCGAGTGAAAGAGAAACACTGTGTTACGATTAGTATGAGAGCTCATTGCAAATATTGGAATGAATTAAAAAAAACGCTATAATTGAGAAATATAAAATAATGAAGTTTTTAGTATTAGTGTGGTGGAATTTAGTCCTTAATTATTATTTTAAGTCAAGAAACTAAATACATACAACTGTTTATAGCTAATTTTAAGTTGTAACTTTGGAATTACTTTCTATCGAGCCCATTTCGTCCAATCGTGTATCGGAATTAACAAAGTCCTTCCAAATAGAATGAATATTAACATGTTTTTTTTACTTCCCCAAAACAAGTAGTTATTGTCATCGGGTGTTGTCAGCCTCTTAAACGATTGAGTATATTCAACTTCAACTACGCTATTCGCTAGATGTAATCAATATGTAAAATTTGGAATTTGGTGATTTATATGAAAAAAATCGCATCCCTACTAATGTATTATAAAAAAACCGGCCAAATGCGAATCGGACTAGCGCACTAAGAGTTCCGTACCATCCATACTAATATTATAAATGGGAAAGTGTATGTGTGTGTTTGTTTGTCCGTCTTTCACGGCAAAACGGCGACGAATTGACGTGATTTTTTAAGTAGAGATAGTTGAAGGGATGGAGAGTGACATAAGCTACTTTTTGTCTCTTTCTAACCCTCCCACTTCCCTAAAATGGGGGGTGGAAATTTGTATGGTTTGTTACCACGAATTTAACGCGAGCGAAGCCGCGGGCAAAAGCTAGTTATCTATAAAAACGGCAAAAAATATGTCTGTTGTATGGGAGCCCCCTTAAAAAAAAATTTTATTCTGTTTTCTAGTACTTGTTGTTATAGTGGCAACAGAAATACATCATCTGTGAAAATTTCAACTGCCTTACTATCACGGTTCATGAGATACAGCCTGGTGACAGACGGACACCGGAGCTTTAGTAATAGGGTCCCGTTTTTACCTTTTGGATACGGAACCCTAAAAACGTAGAATGCACGCACGGACTGACATTCGACATCGACGCACATTCCTTCCTTGCATTAGAAAGAAAGCAAATACATTTATTAGCACAAAACAAGGACAGAAAAACTTAAAACTAACTAATAGCCGTGTCCACACCAGGCGCACAGCCTCGCGAGGAAATTGCCGCGCGAGGCAGCTCGGCTAGCGTGGACGTGCCTCGCCCGAGGCAACGTAAGCGCGGCCGCAATGCCTCGGGCGAGGCACGTCCACACTAGCCGAGCTGCCTCGCGCGGCAATTTCCTCGCGAGGCGGTGCGTCTATCTAAAGCTGTCGTTTGCGCTAAATGGTCCTTACTCAGCTTGATGTCACAGAATGCTCCACATGGTACACTCCACGACGCTGATTTTCAGTGAGGCCCAGAGGCGGTGGAGTAGGTGGCATTATACAACTAACTACACCAGCATCGCAGTTATTACTAGACCATTTAACACATGCAGTGCCGAAAACCCGACTATCGGGTATTTAATTATTTCGTTCCCAGGCCGGACTTTTGTGGCCTGGCGCGGATGTCTTGTTTGGCTGGGTGGCAATGAATGTGTTAAATAAACAATTAGAAAATTAAAATAATAATATAGGAACTGGTTTACCGTACGCCGCTCCTCAGAACTCTTGCGCAGTATCTCGCCGCGTTAACCTTGGCAGTGTTGGACGGTTTTCTTCTAATGGTTCTTTTTCTTACGATTGTTTGGGTTCCTGTTGTGTTCTGCAAAATGTTAGTGGGATCATTCTACTTTTTCGTGACTATTAATCTATTGCCAGAAAAAAGTATGGCAGACATTGAATAGCCATGTCCACAACTGACGCACCGCCTCGCGAGGATATTGCCGCTAGTGTGAACGTGTCTTACACTAGCCCAGCTGACTCGCGCGGCTTTTCGCGAGGCGGTGCGTCAGGTGTGGACACGCCTAATTTTGTGCATAATATTGTATTCCCAAATTATACCTGAACCAAAAAAAGGAATTTGTTGACCAAAATTCATATATGAATATTGATTCATGTAAAAAGATTGTAACGCAGTGGTAAGTGCCTTATTTTCATACAAATCGGGAGACAATCAAAGACCACTGAGTTACTGTGATTACGAATATTTACAGTTGTTATTATTAAACTAAGCTATCGGGATTGATAACCTAATTAAGCCTCTTTCTCCGTCACAAAACAGCAAATGAAAGTAAATATGTTTTTTACGAAAAAGTGTCAAACACTTATGTACGAGTACAGTGAAAAGTAGAATGGCCCACTGGTTAAATAATGTGCATAATCTATGGACTAAGAGCTTGCCACGTCAACTATGACACAATAATGAGAGCAATAAAACCAGTCTCGTCAGATTTTTGCTATTTTATTGCTAGATCCGGGCATCTGGTAGCTTTTAATAGGTGGAGATCAGAGTGACAAACATTTTTTTTAAGTTGGAAAAAAGTAATACCAAAATAGGTAAACACTACCGAAGTTGTCTCAGTTATATAGGACAGGGCCTGTATTTTAACATTATAACAAAAAACATTATTGCTGAAACAATTTTTTAATCAAATTACATTAAATCCAAAACTCTAGGATTTGTTTTCTAGAAGTGGTTGGCATTCTTTGACCTCCACCACTTTACTATTTATATACTTATTTATTATTATTTTGATCTATCTCGTTGGGTTCGGCCAACGTTTGCAACGTACGAGTAAGCGTACAACTTGTAAGCGCAAAAAAATGTGTTTATTTACGACATCACATTAGAAACCTCTAAAATTATCAGTCTTTCTACTATATTATATTATGCATGTATTATACATATACCCTCAAGCTGTGCAAGAAACATCATTTGATCCCACTTGTTAAGCGCCGTGAAATTGCAGATATAGTGTACTTAGTAAATATTATTAAAGGTTATGTAGATTGTCCGAATTTGCTTAATAAAATCTCTTTTAATATTCCGTCAAGGAGGCTTAGGCATTTTCGTCCCATTAGTAGTAATTATCAAGCTACTACTAGATATAGAAAAACCAGTTTATCTACACTCATACTGTAAGTACTCTAAAATGCGTTCAAAAACCGTAGACAATGACAAGCATTACAACAAACGATTTAACTATGATAAGTTTCTTATCTGCGGCAGTAACGTAATTTTAACTATGCATGCTCAAATATTGTTAAGCAATGAGTTTCAAATTTGGAACATCGAATTTGATAACATAATGTTACCGCCATGGCCAACTCGATTGGTCCCGCGCGAGCGCCGGCACAATCGAGTAGGCCATGACGGTACAATAGCGGTCATTCTATGGTTTCCGAACAATTAATTTAATATATATAATATGAGTGTCGATAAAGCAGTGTATGCAACTGTACGTAATTAGGCCTTAAAACACTCGTGTGATCTTATTATGAAATTCGCCTGCGGCTCATTTCATAAAACCACACTCATGTTTTAAGGACCCTTATTACGTAACAGTTACATAAACTACTATTTATATGCAGGGCAGGCACGAGTTCAAATAAAGTTCTTATAAATTGTGATATCGACATATACACGGTGCCCGTGAGCATTGCGAGAGACTTTAACAGTGTATTCATTATCATATTTAGAGAACAAAATGTCCTTTAAACTTTTTCGAAATTGGCCATAGTTTCAGAGTAAATACTACTTACAAAAAATTGCATTTTGAATTGTTTCTCAGTGTAAAATGATTTTTTGATGGCGATCTCACCGGTATGGGGCATAGTCTAGACATCTCTTATTGACTGATATCAAAGACCTAAGAAAAACTTTGCATGGACTAGTTTTTACGAGAAAAAATGTAGCAATTTACTTTTTCCGTTATTTTTTTCTAATGACATTTACTTTTTATGTAGAACAGCATTCAAAAAAAGTAAAAAAAAAAGTAAAAAAAAAAATTTTTTTTTGGCGTTTTACAACAAAAGTCGTATAATGTTTTTTCATTCTTTTGACCTCAGAAATGCGTGGTTAAAATCTCTCGCAATGCTCACGGGCACCGTGTATAGTGATAGCATACCAGCAATAAAAAATAATTTAATTAGGTACTTCATGGGTGACAACAATTGTGGCGCGGGTTAGGGCTCGGTGCATTATTGAATGTGTACTAACAGGTTTTTTCTTCTTTCTTCACTTTTCATTTATCTTTGTAAATATTAATCATGTACTTATATTTATAGATCATCTGTTCTTATACACTAGGAACTTGCATTTATATTAAGTTGGGCAAAAACTTTTGTAATATATTTTGTTTCTACAAGTGAGAACCTATAATTGGCATTGTGATTCTATTGTAATTTATGTATACTGTATAGCGCTGTTGGTTTTCCATGTATCAAAATAAAATAAAATAAAAGAAAATAAATAAATAAACCTTCCTTTTAAATTTATCTATTTATAAAAACCGCATCAAAATCCGTTGCGTAGTTTTAAAAATCTAAGCATACATGGACAGACAGTGGAAAGCGACTTTGTTTTATACTATGTAGTGAAGACGATGCATGAACCATAAGGTATAATCAGAGAGTATATATTTAATAGAGCGGCAGTTTAAGAACTTTTTCAGGCTCCAAGTCAGAAACGCCATCTGAAAGAGACCAAGCCAAAGCTACCGTATAATGTAGGGCAGAGAGTATAGCACCATCTAGTAATTGAAAGCGTTACTATTACTACGGTAGCTTTGGTTTGCTTTCGTTCAGATGGCGATATAAAACAAACCGGCCAAGAGCAATGTCGGGCCATGCTCAGTGTAGGGTTCCGTAGTTGCCGGCCTGTTACAATACATCCGTTCAAAAAGTCGTTTACCAAGGGATCTTTGGCGGCGCTTACGACATTTTACTATCCGGCACTTACGTCCTTTCACTATGCTGTTTAACTCAAAAACTTCTCAACAGATTTTATTCAATATAGTTTTGATTGTAAAGTAATTATCAGGTCTCACTTCCATGACTTTTATTTTTAATTTTGGCCCCGCTGTTCAAAAGTTAGACGGTGGGGGGACGCTCTTTTTTGAACTTTCAGAGCTATTATTTACGACAATATAAGTTTCATCCAAAAACTGTTTTAGAAGACCTCTATTATTTTTGAGAGACCTATCTAACGCTACCCAACACGATAGGGTAGGAGCGAAACAAAAATTCACCCCCTACTTGATGACTACGGGAGGTACCCTAATAAAAAAAAAAACAGTTTTTATTCTACCACTTTGTCGGCGTGATTGATGCACATATTCATGCCAAATTTCAGCTTTCTAGTGGTCACTTAGCTAGACCACGGACAGACAGACGGACGGACATGGCATTCTCTTGAGCTCCCTAAGGCCGGCACTAGGTGTAGGTCTGACAATGCCTATACCAAATCGCGTTCCCTTATTTCAGGCTAAAGCACTAACGTCATCTATCGGTCACCACAAACACTAAATTCCTACTTAACCTTTCTGTTAAGCCCATTGGTTGACTGGTAGAGAATGCCTTATGGCATTAAGTCCGCCATTTGTACCATCTTATTTTGTGCAATTAAGATTAAATAAATAAATTCTAGTTCCTAATATTTTGTTCGGCGATTAACGCTGACAGAATAACTCGACTCCAGACTCAACAGATGGCGCTGTGGCACTTAGTACCGAAAACAGACGTATAGCCTGAAGGTTCGAGGAACGCGATTTTGTATAGGCATTGTCCATCCATGTCTTAATCATCCTTGGTACTCACCAAGTTGCTTGAAGGCTGTGTACTGGGCTCGTGTTTGGCAGACTCGGAACTGACTGCCGAACCTGAGTCGTACCTAGGTTGGGCAACAGACACTGTCTCCGGCGGATGCTGGGGCTCCATTTTGAGATTTGACTGAAAAGTAAAGGATTTTAAATCTTTAGTTTTATTTATTGTAATGACCATCCTTATTGGGAGATTTAAGTTTTTAATGATTCTCTTGTGTCGCTATTTGACGATCCTTATTAGGAAGCACGATTAGTATTGATTAGCATAATGTACATAATCCATACTAATAATATAAATGGGAAAGTATATGTGTTTGTTTGTTTGTTTGTCCGTCTTTCACGGCAAAACGGGGCGACGAATTGACGTGATTTTTTAAGTGGAGATAGTTGAAGGGATGGAGAGTGACATAGGCTACTTTGTCTCTTTCTAACGCCCCACTTCCCTAAAATGGGGGGTGGAAGATTGTGTGGAGCATTCCGGGGGTCAAAGGGGAACCGTGTTACCCCGAATTTAACGCGAGCGAAGCCGCGGGCAAAAGCTAGTTACATATATATTAGAATTTGTAAGTATTTACATACTAACAAATATATACAATAAATTTTCCAGTTCGAATCTTGCTGTACGTAGTGAATTTTTCTAGTTTTCTTTCAATTATAAAATTGAAATACTCACTTTTGTTTTGGATTTTTATTGCTGTTTAGTGTATTTTGACGATCTTTATTGGGACATACGAATATGATTATTGCACATATTGTTATTATTTTTATAATTTTAAATGTGACGATCATTACAGAAATTCTTCCAAATAAGAAAATAATGCAATATTGCTTGTTGATGTAAACTTATAATGCAATTCTCTTTCGAGAAATAAAACATATGTTATCTAATTTAAAGAATAGGTCTAGGCGTCATTTATTATTACGTAAAACAATATTTTTCCACTTTTGACGCCCTTCCCTATGAATGAAAAGTCCCTACGTAAGAAAGTTAAAATCCTTCTCTCCTAAAAAAATTAAGACATCGTCAACACCCCTGTCCCCCCCGACCCCCAAATTGTAACCTAAGGTTAACATAAATACCTCACTCTCTCTCAGGCAAGCTCAGACTAAATTCACATTCAAGCGCTTGTTGCGCAAGCATTTCCTTGACAAGCTTTCTTCATCGTCCTCCTGATGGTTCACACAAGGTATTTAAAATATATGTATGTATGTTTATTATTATATGTATTTGTGTAAGTTTATGAATATAGCTTAATATGTATCTATTGTTAGTTTTTTTTTTCTCTTATTAATTCTGTCATATTTAATGGACGCCACCTACTTAACCTTTCTGTTTAGCCCATTGGTTAACTGGTAGAGAATGCCTTATGGCATTAAGTCCGCCATTTGTACCATCTTGTATTGTGTAATAAAGATTAAATAAATAAATAAATACCATGAGAGCAGAAAAGTCAAAAATCATGAAATTGGCTATAAACATATTATATGAACAACTCACCTCTCCCTCTATTGGAGCACTCTTCTTGTCCTCATCGGCTGCAGAAACTGTAGTCCCTGGTTCTATTTTAATAGTTATCATCCCAGATTTCAGACTCACATCTATAGGCTCACTCTGAAACAAGTAAAAAAATGGTGTAATCTAACTTTTGACTTTGCTAACGATTCTAAAGAAAAAAGTACCAACTTCACCGAGGCTACACCTTACGCCAGGGTTAGAAATTATCAAGATAATTATGATCTCTGATATTTATCGCGATAATTATCTCTGGTATGGATTCTTCTTATATTATAGTTCAACTACTAATGTTGAAATTCAAGCGCGATATATTTTTTGTGCCTTCCGCCTTTACAAATTTTGGGTTATTATCAAATCGATAATTATCAGACATAAAAATCACGATAATCATTGCGATAATTATCAAGATAACTATCATTAATAATTATCCTTTTGAACCCTGTCTTAGGCGATTATCGCACTGGCATGCACAAGCGTGACAGCACTATACACAAACAGAGTCAAGTGTGCACCTGCCTAATGATGTACCTTGGACATGAAAACATCACTAATGTAAGTTAAAGCATAGTTGAACTTACTGTTAAAAACGGCCGTATAGGTAGTGCATTATCCACTTTGCTGAGCAGATACTTCAGGTTCCTGATGCCCTGGACAGCTGTCTTCTGGAACTGGTGGATGGACAGCATCTTCACTTGGCAATCCATGCACAGCAGGAGGTGACAGGCTTTGAGGTCTGACTGAAATGTTTAAACATACAAATGTAGGTGGGTACGGACTTGAGGCACACACGTCTCCCCTGTTTGCTCAAATTCGTACGCGCCTCGCTGCTCGCGCACGGCATAGTTTTAGACAGTGATAGCCTACATACTAGAATATCAATGGAAACTTGACTCCAATTTAATAATTGGAAGAAAAAGGGAAAAATTCACCGCATTGTGCAATAATTAAACTTGCGACCTTTCAGAACACTGAAAAAATTTATTAATTTGGTTCCAATATGACTTGGAACTTCGATGCTGTTAACGTATATTTACACTTACGGTAGATGTCGCTAAAATGTCACTCTCTGTTTTTTTATGATTATTAGACTTGGTATTTTTTTAAGACACATTTATAGAAACCATGAAGTTGCTTTGGTAAAAACCAGTGTGAAGTTAGTGGGCAAAATAAGCATTTTTTATGTGTGCTTTCTTAATCTCTCACCTTGTCAGATAAGTGGACCATTTGTAATTTAATAACTTATAAACGGCCTCCTAGCCCAGTCTGTAGTGACCCTGCCAATGAAGTAGGAGGTCCCGGGTTTGAATCCTGGTCAGGGCATTTGTTTGTGTGTTTATCACAGATATTTGTTCCTGAGTTATGGGTGTTTTCTATGTATTTAACTATATCTATGTATTATATATATTGTCGTCTAGTACCCACAACACAAGCCCTATTCAGCTTACTGTGGGACTAGGTCGATTTGTGTAAGATTGTCTCATAATATTTATTTATTTATTATAAACAAAACAATATATTCCCTAAGGCCTTGGTCTGGTGGACCAAACACTGCGTAAAAAAATCACACTAGCATGATACCAACGTTTCTCTAGAACTTAAAGCCGTATCAAGCGTAGAGTAAACCGTAAACCAAGACCTAAATTAGTATTGATACTTACCATGTTAATAGGAGACACAATAGCCTCAAGTAATCTTCTGTGTTCGATCGCCAGTGGCAGAAGAGGCGGCCGATTGAGCGTGCAAATCACGCAAATGTAAGACATTTTGCATTTAAATTGTTGCGTACAGTGTACTAAATAAAATATAGAACTGATTTAAAAACAACGAAGCGCTTAATATCAACTGAGAAATTAAATAATAAGCATAATGAAGAATAACAACATGCTCACAACAGAATCACAGCAGTGATAGGCTGGCTGAGCTGACGACAGATGACATGGCATGAGTGTGCATTCGGAAATTAACCCGTAATTAAAGTAAAACTATTTGAAGTCTAAAAAACTTAGAATTTGTTAAGCATAAGAGGGAGTTTAATCATATTATTTAAGTTTATTTTAAAATTACATAGGTTATTTCACTGATGCAACGGTGGTAAAAGATATTTAAAGCTATAAATTTCAACAAATGTTACTTACCTTACGTCATGAAACCTTCTTGCAGGTAATAAAAAAGGTATCCGATTTTTCTATGAGGTATCCGAGCGTTTGCCAGATACGTCAACTACGTCAAGTGAATAAGATAAGGCTGTGTAGTGTGTAAATTATTTAAATAATACATACTTACATAGTAATCGTATGATATTTACTCTTTATTTCTAGTGAAAACTTGAAGAATTAGTTGCATTTGTAGACCATGTAACACTAATATTATTAAAGTGTAATATCCAAATACACGATGGTTTTCATCTGCGTGATTTGCATGATCAAAGAACCTCCTTTATCGCCTCTGAGCGCCGAACACAGACAGCTACTGGAGGCAATTGTATCTCCAGTCATAAATACGGTAAGCGATACTGAAGTCATGTCTTGAGTTTGAACCGCTTCAATTAAACTCACCACAGAGCAAACAAATTTACCTTAATTGTTCTCATAGACTAATTAACCCAAGACCCCGCATAGCCGGGCAACCCCCGCTGCCACGCTCGAAGTAATTTCACTCTATACTAAGACACAAATATTGGAAGTGACAGTAAACATAGTACGTCTCCATGGCAAACATTAATCTCTGACTCTCTCTTACGCCCCACGGAAGAATCGCGCGTTCCCTGTCTAGCATTGCGAGTTCCCCTCCCGCACGCCTTCTTTTTGGCAGCTTAGGTTTCAAAGAAATAACGCGCGAAGTGAAGTATAGAGATATCTTGTATATGATTGTTCTCAATCACGCAGTTTTATAGAACAACTGTAGTTCCATCGTCAATTGTTTTTGTGTATAAACATGTTATTTACATTCATTATTATGAAAATACATTATTACTTATGTATACTTACTTGCATTCGTCTTGGGAGCAATCAGGGATTGCCAAAAATGTCCAAAGTAAAGTACAGTTAGCAATTAAAGTGTAAAGGCGTCCCCCTAAGACGCATAAAGTATATAGTGGAGAAATTCGTAGTCATCAGGTGAATCTCAGTAACTTAGTTGGTCAGAGCGATGGGCGATGGGATTCCAGAGTTGCGGGTTCGAATTTCACCTGAGGCAGTGGATTTTTCTACTTTTCCTTTATTTCTAAGCATTGTGGTATCGTTAGCAGACATTCTGCTTAATACAAAATTAATGAAAGTGTGTCATGAAAATAACATTTTCAAAAAAAAAAAATTTGTACATACATATAACATATACAATACATGTTAGATGAGATACAACTTTACAAACATTGATATACAAAGCCAAATCTATAAGACATTCCAGCCAGCTAACCTTCCTTTTCAGAAGGAGCTCAAAGCCTTCAAATTACTGCACTGCGTATACTGCGAGAAACTGCTGCAATCCATCTACAACTTCCAACAAACGGCGCTCAGGGGTGTGAAGGCTTTTAAATATCTGCTGAACAAACCTGATGGACCATCCGCTGCACCATCTGGTGCTTTTAAGCCTGTAAGTTTTCACTAAACAACTTTTTCCATTAGGTTTTAGGCAACGCGCATGTGAATCCTCTGGAATTGCAGGCGTCCATAGGCTACGGTAACTGGTTACCATCAGACGGGCCGTATGCTTGTTTGCCACCATTGTGGTATACAAAATATTGAATCTAATATATAAATAAGAGACGTTTATTTAATAAGATACATATAGGTACATAATAAGAGTACAGTAGATCATGCTTAAACTTATTAAAAAGGAAAGTGACTCAGCTATATATAGCTATACAGGGTGTAATCGTTAAGTGTAGCCAGGCGATTACTCCGTAAATATAAGAGATATTAGAAAATATCTAACGGATATCGAAAGTGCGTCACCTAATGAGTAAAATTACATTAATAACTTTTTTTTAAATAAAATCAGAACTATCCCAAACATTAACTTCAAACCCTCCCATACATTTAGTACGACGTTCGTTGAAAGACTAGTTTGTACGGTCTAGTCATTTCACTGTTATCAAATGATTCATGAATTGTTTTATTATTTTATCTACACTCACATTGTAAGTTCTCTAAAACGTGTTCGAAAAGGTAGGCAGTGGCTAGCATTACCAAAACCGATTTTACTATGATAAGCTTTTTATGTGTGGCAGTAACGTCATTTTAACTTTACATACTCAGGTATTGATGTGTTATGAGTTTTGATAACATAATGTACACCTGCACGCGCCCGCGCGGCCGCCGACACGCGCCCGCGCGACCGCTTGCACAATCGAGTTGGCCATGGCGGTGCAATGGCGGCCATTCTATGGTTTCGGATTACGGCATTTAGGATAAATAATATGAAGGTAGATATAGCAGTGTATGCAACTGTACGTAATTAGGCCTTAAAACGTAACAGTTACATAATAGTACATTACTTACCAAGGGCTGTAAAAGAAAGAAAGGCCGAAATCGCAGGTATTTGTAACCCGAGCCGCAGGCGAGGGTTGTAAATATGCGATAGAGGGCTTTCTTTTTTACTGCCCGTGGTGAGTACACAATTTTACGTCTCCACCTGGGCATAATGCGAGTTTTACCGTACGCGTAGCGTGCGATAAAACTCACATTATGGCTAGGTGTGACGTAAACTACTATTATTACAGTTTATTCGTGCAAATAATTAATCTCAAGCATTTTTATCTGTTACGGCACCGACGTTCTACTTTGAGAGTGATTCGTCGTAGGTACTAACTGTATGGGAGCGTTTAAACTTAATATTTTTAATATTAATACTATTATTTCAAAAAAGTTATTAATGCAATTTTACTCATTGGGTAACGCACTTTCGATATCAGTTTTACGGAATAATCGCCTGGCTACACTTAACGATTACATCCTGTATATAGGAGGCAGTAAAATTAAAGCTAAAAATAAAATAAAAATACGTGCAATAATCAATTATCAAATGGCACCTTTTTTAAACTGTGGTTCCTAAAAAAATAAAAAAAGTAAAAATGACCCACCCTAGTGTAGGTATGCCACAGCCGTGTCAGTTCCTTATATTGTTTCTGGGCAACCAATATTATATCTTTTATACGGATTATATCGAGGTTTAGGTTTCGAAGTCATTGTGTATTTTCAATTTAGCGCGGGCGCCACGTGATTCGACTATCGTGCGAGCCGAGCGGCAGCCCACTGCCACACGCCTGCCCGGGAGGCGCGCCAGCCAAATGTACCTAAACTGCGTAGTGACACCCCCTGGTTCTGTACGATTCAACATAGGTTAATGTGTTTTAGTTATTAGGCGGCTTCACAGCTAACGCACCGCCTCGCGAGGAAATTGCCGCGCGAGGCAGCTCGGCTAGTAGTGGAGTACGGGAACGCCTTTTTAACCTATAAAAATGACATAAATCACAAGTCCGATTTTATTTTGTGACCTGTTAGAATACATTAAGTACTAATAATAAAAAATATTTTCTAACAATTGTTAGCATCGCGCTAGGTATAATACATGTATTTGTTTGCTACACATAAAAAAGATTATGTAAGTTTTATTTTTCTCCACCAGGCTACCGCTTTTTACTATTGCAACATAACTTCATATTTTATAACGGTTTTGTCAAGAGCATATGTCGTCTTAGCCATTTGTAATTCGTTTAGAATTCAAGGTCACTTATATTTTGACAAATTGTTTTCGATTATGCTCACATAATCTATTGACCAAACTGTTATAAAATGACAGATGATGTTGAAATAGTTGAATGCAAATGATAAAGGAAATGATATCTTGTATAATATTTTCTTGTTGTTATTAACAAATATCTATATAATACCTAGCGCGACGTCAAAAACTGTTAGAAAATATTTTTTACTCTAAGTAATCATATCATATTCTCTAACTAAAAAAGAAAATCGCACTTGTGAGTTATCGAAGCTCAAAACTGTTCGCGTACTGTACTATAGTCGACCGAGGCAAACGCACGCGCGGCGCCAATGCCTCGGGCGAGGCACACCACACTAGCCGAGCCGCATCGCGCGACAATTTCCTCGCAGGGCGGTGGGTCACATGTGCTCGCGTCTTCTAATGTCTTTGATTACCCGAAATGCTCCACAGCACCGGAAAGAACTAAATTTTGGGAAAACATTATGGGAAAGCTTAGAAAACTGAAAAAGCTTACAGTTTTGTAAGCTTTTTAATGTTTTATTGTAGTTTTAATGCGAGAAAAAACTTTCCTGAATTAAGTAACCACTATTGCCAACCTCTGCTTTTTAAACATAAATTGAGATTTGTGAATGAAAATGTTAACTCCGGTTTTTTAGAGCTAATAAGGCGTTTACAGTTTGTTCACAATAGAACACAATATAAAACTCTTTAGATTTAATACACGATGATTTATAATCGGTGATCAGGAACCAATTTTTATTATTTAGTTATCGATACTGAACAACATTTACTATGGGACCAACTCCGAAATCACTAATTTTTTTTTGGCTGATTCATACACTTCGGCCGATCAGGTGTTGTCGTTTTCTATGGGAAGCCAAAAATTTTCTTTGCGATTTCGAAGTTGGTCCCATACTAAAAGTTGTTCAGTATCGATAACAGAATTAGAAAATTTGGTTCCTGATCACCGATTCTGAATCATCGTCTATTATTGTCTATGAAATACCAAATAATAAAAGAAGAACAATAGACGTAAATGATGTCAGATGAAGTGAAAATGTAAAAGCTAAAATAAGTTAATAAATATATAACAAGTTTGTGAGTTGTTTAAGTTATTTTCATTTATTTATTATGTTATTATACTCGATCGGGAACAAATTCTGTGCGCCATGTTTGGCGGTTGACAGCTATGACTGAATCAAAGAGTAGTATAGACTTGTAGTGATTTTCACTACAAATTTTGGGACCAACCCATCCGGAATATTGTCTCGCACACAGTTTAATCCTTTACTGTTTATTATAGAAACTGGAGGCAAAACCGAACATGGATATTAAGGATGAACCAGAAATTGAACTTGAATCCAACCAGGGAATTATTTCAGTCCTGGCAACCGACGAGGTAACTAAAATAATAATTTTAAACAAAAAAGAACCGACTTCACTTAGCCTCCACCTTTCCAAAAGCAAATGCTCGAGCTGCTGTAAAAAATACTCAAATCACTATAGGTGTGCGTATTATAGTTGAAGAGTTAATTCCCTCGATTTCTCCAGGATCCTATCATCAGATCCTGACCTGGTTACAATGGGACCAACTGTGAAGTATACTCTTTCAAACAAAAAGAATTTTCCAAATCGGTCCATCCGTCTTCGAATAATCGGTGAACATACATAATTTTTTTTTTTAATTGCAAAAAAAAACAAAGATACCGACGAATTGAGAACCTCCGCCTTCGAAATCTTGCAGTCGGTTGATAATCGTATGTCCTTATCTGTCACTTTGACAGTTGTGTTTGTTAGACACAGACAAAACATAATTTAACTAAATGAGGTTTGAAACATGTTTATGAATAAAAGTTGTTTTTTATTTATTTTTTACTGACAGATTGAATTTGGTGATGTTGCCTAACGCTTACAGTAACCATAGGCTACGGTAACTGTTTACGATCAGGCGGGCCGTATGCTTGTTTGCCACCGACTCGGTATAAAATCATTATAAGTGAAGTTCACTTTTCAATGTAAAAGATATAAAAAAAGTCTCAGAAGTCATACCTAACTAGTCTAACTCACATAAGGATTGGTTATCTGCATATTGCTTATATACATGGGTACTATATATTTATATATGTATGTAAAGGTTATGTTCTTATATGGGTATGTGTATTTATAAATAAATAGTAATGTTGATTTGTGTTTCTAAATATATCTCGATTTATATGATCCTGCACCAATTACAAGTTTCGGTTTGATCCAATGGTTGACTGGTAGAGAATGCCTTAAGGCATTAAGTCCGCCTCTTGTATACTTTTTTATTAGTGCAATAAAGTTTAAAATAAATAAATTAATATCTACTCAAGAGGATACATTTATTACAGAACAATTCAATTTAAAGCTAATGTGTCTAACCCTATACCTCTGACCTAAGAAGAATTATTACGGGCAAAAGACTCGGCGTGATTTATTTTATTTAAAAAAAGAATTAAAGATTTATTTTTTAGATAAACCCCTTATCAGACGAAATAGTCGTCAAAATCGAAACCTTGACCAAACCCGAGCCCGTCTCCGACTGCGACTCCGCATCCACCATCAGCTGTGACTCCTGCGAGATCCTGGACCCCGATGACAATGTCGCTGGAGCTGCTGGAACTATCCTGGATCCAGACAGTGTATCCGCTGAAGCTGGAACTGTAGGATCAGAAATGAAAGATACTGTTCCGCATATTGAACCAAATAAGAGTGCCCCAAGGCAGGTTCGAGTGTTATCGAAAAAGGTATGCTTTATACAGAGTGTTACAAAAGTACTGGTGGAGTGGTGATCCGTTTAAGGGCATAATTGATATTTTTTGGACTCGAAAAAAAATCTTTTTTGTATGGGACACGTGGTCCCAGCCGGCCAACCCTCCGTACAATACAAAACCATTTTTTTTTTCGATCGATAAAAATTTTCCTCATTTTTTTATAATTAGAATACGATACCTTCACTATGCCTTTAAAAGGATTACCAACATTTTTGTTACACCTTGTATTGCTAGCAAGACATGTTTTTCTTCAATTTAGGCCTTATGAACATCAAAAAACGACCACCAGTTCTAAGAGTCTAATAGAAGTCCGAATGCGAAGCTGTTATGTCTTTATGAGCAAGTGTGGTGAAAATTACAGGATGGCCAAAAACGAACTACAGCCTTGGCCAGAAGTGTTGAGCACCCTTGCGATTTTCATACTAAACTCGAAAGTTTAGACCGGCGTTTCTATCTTTTATGAAGTTATTTTATCAATTAATTCAAACTGAACAGGCATGTTTTGTTGAAGTGAGTAGTAACTGCATAGAATATTTGCAATTTGTCGCACCGACTTAAATTCGCATTTTTGGGACCTCCACTTTTCATATTTTATAGGTACAATGAAAGTGTTATTGAGTGAAGTTTTCAAAATATAATCAATAAAATATAACATTTTACGTCATCGTACATTGTTATGATAGGGAAATAATACTTAACATCAAAATTGTAAACAAAAAAGAGCTATGCTCAACACTTCTGGCCAAGGCTGTAGTGTTAAGTACATTATTTATCACAGACCGACAATTGTTCTAGTAGTCCCTCTAATTTAGTCTACTAAACACCAGTACCAGCTAAAGACTTTTTGAATTCGCCGGTCTTTTTTTTGTGCAGCGACTCGCTGGTCAGACTCTACCACTGAGTTTTTCGGAACTTACAGCCTTGGCCAGAAGTGTTGAGCACTCTTGCGATTTTCATACAAAACTCGAAAATTTACACCGGCGTTTCTATCTTTTTTGAAGTTATTTTATCAATTAATTCAAACTGAACAGGCATGTTTTGTTGAAGTGAGTAGTAACTGCATAGAATATTTGCAATTTGTCGCACCGACTTAAATTCGCATTTTTGGGACCTCCACTTTTCATATTTTATAGGTACAATGAAAGTGTTATTAAGTGAAGTTTTCTAGATATAATCAATAAAATATAACATTTTACGTCATCGTACATTGTTATGATAGGGAAATAATACTTAACATCAAAATTGTAAACAAAAAAGAGCTATGCTCAACACTTCTGGCCAAGGCTGTAGTGTTAAGTACATTATTTATCACAGACCGACAATTGTTCTAGTAGTCCCTCTAATTTAGTCTACTAAACACCAGTACCAGCTAAAGACTTTTTGAATTTGCCGGTCTTTTTTTTGTGCAGCGACTCGCTGGTCAGACTCTACCACTGAGTTTTTCGGAACTTATGTACGAAATATCATTTGATATTTTACCAGTCGCTTTTCGGTTAAGGTTGTAAGGGGCCACCCACCGCTGCTCATGCTCAATGGCCTTACAAAAATCAAATCAATCTGAGAGGTTCCAAATCCATCTAGGGAAGGTTAGTTGGGTTAATCAAGATGTCACAATACCATACAGAATGACTATACTGAACTGTTGCCATATAAATGAGAATAATAGCGCCCTCTTGACAATAATCATATATTTCTGGTCAGGATTTATATCAGTGTGGTATTTTACTTATTTTTTTATAACCAAAAATACACTAGCCGGTGAATGGATGAGGTTATATTTTTGACTTAAATTACGAATCAGAGTGTGTTCAAGTAACGTAATAAAAAATATATTACTCCCTAGGGATTAATGACTAATATAGATCAGCTTCTATATCAGATTGCTCATTGTACAGTACCTACAATATTTACGAAATGCGATTTAGGCACTGGTCCCACCAAGAGCGAGTAAGCGAGTAAAGTTAAGCGAGTAGCATTACATTGCGTTTTGTCGAGGTATAGAGTGATCGATCGACCTTTCAAAGCCCGCGATGTAATGCTACTCGCTTAACTTTACTCGCTTACTCGCCGCCGGTGGGACCAGTGCCTTATTAACAAGTTATTTTACAGCACAAACAAAAATCCCAGAAGTCCAAACCTGTAATAACAGTACCACAATCAGTCCAAAAGGTACAGAAAGCAAAAGTAGCCCCTTCAGTGAAAACTAAAATTCTACCATCAATAGTGTCATCAACATATGCATCAGCTTTCAAGGCAGCTAAAGTGAGTTCGAAGCCAGAGAGTTTCGATGTATTCACACATAAAGTAACGCAGGAGTCCCAGCCTGGACAAAGTAGCCTATGGACGCCGTCAACGAATACAAGTACTCGTGTGTCAGAGGAGAGTCAAGGTCTTATGTCGCAGGTAAATTAAAATGGAGCTCTATGTTTAGAAATAGGAATAACTACAATACTTTAATTTAATAAACCAAGAGCGCTGGTAGCCTGGTGGCAAGACTACTTTCAATCCGGAGGTCTCACGTTCAATCCCCGGCTCGTACAGTCGCCATCAAATATATCGGAGCGGTCAAGATGGTCACAAATATCTGAACAACGTCTTTATTGTCAAGGAGATAAAGTGCATGATCCGATATTTTTGAGTACCCTGGCCGCTCCGATATATTTGATGGCGACTGTACCACTGAGTTTTTCGGAACTTATGTACGAAATATCATTTGATATTTTACCAGTCGCTTTTCGGTGAAGGAAAACATCGTGCGGTAACCTGATCCCAATAAGGCCTAGTTTCCCCTCTAGGTTGGAAGGTCCGATGGCAGTTTGACAGGGATGTTACGTATATTCACATCCGCATCCGCAACCGCGGATCCTCCGCATCATTTTCGATATCCGCCGATGCGGAGGTTATGCGGATGCAGATGTGGAACAAGTCGGTACAGGAACGTCTCGGCGACGGCGCACGTGCTAGGTAAAGTAGGTAATCTCGCCATTACCCAATAGGAATATTGTTACATTTTCGTGATTCGTCGATTTTACATCCGCATCCGTGTCCGCGGATGTTAACATTTTAATATCCGCATCCGCATCCGCGGATGTCAAAAAAACCGGCTAAGTGCGTGTCGGACCACGCATAATGGAAGGTTCCGTACCTTCAATGGAATAAGAACCAAACTAATACCAAAAGGTCGTATCTGATGCCTATGGAAGAAGCTTTTTGAAGATAACTCAAAAATGGCTGAACCGATAATGTCCAAAATAATTTTCGTAGAAAGTGTGTGCTAAGGCGCATCTTCTCAAAAATTTTCATATTTTTTGGACTTACGGTTCAAAAGTTACAGGGGGGGGGACACAATTTTTCTGACTTTCGAAGCTATTATTCCAGAAAATATTCACTTAATCACAACATGTTCAATGAAACCTCAATGTTATTTTTAAAGACCTATCGATTGATATGCCACATGTTGATATTTGGATTATTTTTTATTTAGTTATATGTATGGAGCGCCCCCCCTGAAAATATTTTTTCTGCAATTTAACTACATAACTAAGTAGCGGCATACAAAATACACCTTATGTGTAAATTTTGTTAAGATAAATCTTATAGTTTCCGAGTAAAATAGCTGTGACATACGGACGGACGGACGGACATGACGAAACTATAAGGGTTCCGATTTTGGCTACGGAACCCTAAAAATCAGCATCCGTAACATCCCTGGACTCTGGCAGCAATAAAAGTGTGTACTAATAAATATTTGTGGGAGTCACTTTGTTTATCAACGCACCTCATCCTTAAGTTATAATTAATTTTTTTTAGGAATTGGAGTCGGCGCAAAACTTGCCCTACCTTACGAGCATTCGGTGGAAAAACGGCGTAGAGTAAGCATTTTTTTTCTCTTTTAACCCCTGTTTTATGGAACGAGCGGAGCGTAAGCGTAGTGAAGTTCTTACAGACAACTTCGGACACAATAGAACTGTCAGCTGACTACCGGGACGTCCCTGAATTTCGATGGCTTTTTGATATTGAGCGTTTGTTCCGCGATAACTTTAGTAACGTTTTTCTGATCTTTATGAAATCTGTAGGGGTTGTAGGAGGGATAAATTTAATTTGAGAGTTCGTATATGAGCAAGATCGATCTAGTGGTTATGGAGCAAGAAGGCGGAATACTATATTCAAAAGGGTCTTGTTATATTGGTCAACTTGTTTGCAAGTAAACTTTCGTTAGTACGAGTACTAACACTTTAAAATATAACGGTTTCACTCACGTGTATTTAGTCACTACGCACGACATACCGTAGTACCGCACCGTATATTTTAGTAAAACCATTATATTTTACTAGCTTTTGCCCGCGGCTTCGCTCGCGTTAAATTCGGGGTAACAAACCATACAAACTTCCACCCCCCATTTTAGGGAAATGGGGGGGGGGGGTAGAAAGGGACAAAAAGTAACATATGTCACTCTCCATCCCTTCAACTATCTCCACTTAAAAAATCACGTCAATTCGTCGCCCCGTTTTGCCGTGAAAGACGGACAAACAAACAAACACACATACTCTTTCCCATTTATAATATTAGTATGGATGGTATGGATAGCATTCTCCAATTCATCGAAGACAAATAACTAGCAGTCCGCCTCGAACTTGCAAACGAGATGACCAATATAACAAGACCCTTGTGATGACTTTTTCGCGCCTTCTAGCTCCACAACCCCTTGGTCGATCCTGGTCATATACGAACTCTCAAATTATTCCCTTATTTGAAAACTACGTGTAAAAACAACCGTCACGAAAAAATATTAATCCTTTGCTGCATGCGAACTACGAAGGCATTTTATTACAGTACGCGAACAGTTATGAGCTCCGATAACCCACAAGTGCGATTTTCTTTTTTAGTTAGAGAATATGATACGATTACTTATAGTAAAAAATATTTTCTAACAAGTTTTGACGTCGCGCTAGGTATTTAAGAGATATTTGTTAATAACAACAAGAAATGATTCTGCAAGATATATTTCCCTTTACCACACTATTGTATTCAACTATTTCAACATCATCTGTCATTTTATAACAGTTTGGTTAATAGATTATGTGAGCATAATCGAAAACAATATGTCACAATATTAGTGACTTGAATTCTAAATGAATAACAAATGGCTAAGACGACATATGATCTTGAAAAAACCGTTATAAAATGTGAAGTTATGTTGCAATAGTAAAAAGCGATAGCCTGGTTGAGAAAAATAAAACTTACATAAATCTTTTCTATGTGTAGCAAACAAATACATGTATTATACCTAGCGCAATTATAACAATTGTTAGAAAATATTTTTTATTATTAGTACTTAAAGTATTTTAACAGGTCACATAATAAAATCGTACTTATGATATGATTTATGTCATTTTTATAGGTTAAAATGGCGTTCCGTACTCCACTATTTATGTTTGTTGTCTTAGGGCCTATGCCTAAATATGCACACCGCGTTTTAAACGCGCCATCGCGTTTCAAATGCGTCTCTTAGCAAAAAGTAAAAAACGCGCCGTCCACACGCGATTTTAGCAAACAAACTGCTTCATGGAATGAAAAACGCGGTGTACCGTTATAACTTTCAACTCTATTGATGATGATGATGTCAGGGTTCAAAATTTAACATATTTTTATTCATTCGGTAAATATTAACTATCAAAACCCGTTGTCGTGTGTGTGAGCTTAACACTAATACCTATGAAGTTTTTTCTCAGGGAAGGCTATATAAAATCACCGAGAGAGCGAAAGAAGCCGGAGCCTGTCTCTTGTCCGATTTGCAACAAGGTCTTATCTAGTAAACCATGTCTTAAATCACATCTCAGGTAAGCATACGAGTGGGCTAGCGTAATAGAAGCTAGAGGACGAAGCCGAGGGCTTTATGACTTGATTATATTCTAATTAATAACACTATTACCCATAAAACTGCATGAAACCCACAGCTCTGAGAATTGTATTCTTCGAGTAATTTGCTTTCACTGACCTCCACCGCTAAACAGCTGCCAGGTTTATATAGGTTACATAGTTCATTTTTATGTAAGTAGTGGAAGCAGTGGAACTGTTTCCAATTTGTGGTATGTTCAGGTATAATAATCCTTTCCGCAGCGCCATGTAAGATTGAAAAAACGTTGTCGGCCATATTGCTTTTATTTCTTTCTTACCTTAACTCTAACATAATCCTATGTCTATCCCATTCTCGCAATCATTCATTCATCTCTTTCTTTGGTGTATCCACGCATACTATCTCTTTCAGTCATTACACTCATTACTTACGTTTCGGTTTACACAGATATTTAAGCATGCACCTTATACCAGTATGTATTATTTTTAGCACACACGGCAAGGCCATTCCAGCAGAATGCAAGACCTGTGGCAAAATGTGTAGCAGCGAGAAGGCTTTAAAAGTTCACATGATAAGACATAAAATGGTAGGTACCTATGGTAGATTGTGACAAGGGAGCAAAATGAAATATTTACGGCGAGGGCGTGAATTGAATCCCAAACGAAGCGATGGATTCTAAAGTAGACTCCTGAGCGTAGTGAGGGATTCAAGTGTTAACGCCCAAGGTGAAAATAGTTTTGCTGCTATGTGACACGTACTGTTTTTCACACCACCTTAGAGGAAAATAAAAAATGTTGGTGAATTATATTTATTTTAATTTTATATGTGCTTAGTGTGCTTCCTGGTTATAATGAATCCGATGAATTCAATAAAATTAGTTTGTAATGACACTAATTACGGACTAGCTGAAAAAAAAATCTTAGAACAGAAAAGTGCAACCTTTTTTAGGGTTCCGTAGTCAACTAGGAACCCTTATAGTTTCGCCATGTCTGCCCGTGTCCGTCCGTCCGTGGATAATCTCAGTGACCATTAGCACTAGAAAGCTGAAATTTGGTACTAATATGTATATCAATCACGCCGACAAAGTGGTTAAATAAAATAATGTAAATATTTTCGGAAATAATCGCTCCAGAAATAAAAAAAATGTGTCCCCCCCCCCTCTAACTTTTGAACCATGAGTTTTAAAAATATGAAAAAAATCTGAAAAGTAAACCTTTATAAAAACTTTCTAGGAAAATTATTTTGAACTTGATAGGTTGAATAGTTTTTGAAAAAAAAATACAAAATTATTTCTGAACTAAGTTTGTAATTTAACCGTATAAGCAGGTGTGTATTGTACCTGTAATTTCTACAAAATTACAATGAAAAGACTTGCTTTCAAATAAAGTAAAAACGGTGAAAATCGGTTCACGCAATAAAGAATTATCCCATAAAAATCATCTTCCATACTTTAAGCTCGCGCGCAATAGTTTACTTAATTTGCCGATAGATGTCGCTGTACGTAGAACGCTCATATCATATCCTACATGGCGGTGTTATTTTAACTCTTAAGTGGGGACACTTACTGTGACGGACGAAAAACTACGGAACCCTACACTGAGCGTGGCCCGACACGCTCTTGGCCGGTTTTTATATTATGACGGTGGCAAACAAGCATACGGCCCGCCTGATGGTAAGCAGCTACCGCAACCTATGAGTTGTAGCTGTAGGCGTCTACTCCAAAGGTGTCACGTGCGCGTTGCCGACATTAAAAAGAAGATTGAGAAGAAGAGGGTCACCACACTAACATCCTTAAAAAGCTCTCTGTTCAAACATGTTTTTGTAAACATTTTGAGATTTTTGGAAGCGCTGGTAGCGTGGCGGTAAGACGTTTGACATTCAATCCGGAGGTCTCAGGTTTAAACCCCGGCTTGTATCACTTGAGTTTTTCAGAACTTATGTACGAAATATCATTTGATATTTACCAGTCGTTTTCGATGAATGAAAACTTCGTGAGGAAACCGGACCTAATCCCAACAAGGCCTAGTTTCCCCTCTGAGTTGAAAGGTCAGACGGTTGACGGTTTCGTAAAAACTAGTGCCTCCGCCACTTCATGGGGTTAGGCTCAACGACGGGACAAACGCTAGGATGGTGATATTGATATTATTGATGATACAAATCGTATATATTTATCACTAGACCCGGTCGCCTGGCAGGTGTTAATCGGTGGAGTCATAGCCCTCGTTTAACTGTTGCAGGAGATTAAAACCGTAGATGACATAAAGCCAGAGTTGTTCTGCAAGCAGTGCGCGATGCATTTCCCGTCCCGCAGCACTTACAAAACGCATCTCAAGACACTCAAACATACGCCTAGGGAGCAGTTTACGTGAGTCCATCTGTCTGCCATCTGTCTAACTAAGTCTCATCCCACACTAGCGTCTTTTGAGCGTCGTTGGCGCGGCGTCGTTGTAGCGTTGACGCCGCGTTGACACAGCGACGACACTAATTTGTAAGGTAAAAGACGTCGCGTCGTCGTCGCATCGCCGCTGGTGAGACGCCGACGCTCGACTGGCGTCGCACCGACGTTGCATCGACCCTCGAAAGACGCTAGTGTAGGGTGAGCCTAAATTATAATAAATGCGAAAGTAACTTGTCTGTATCTTCCTAACTTGACGATTGAACTTCAAAACTATCTCATCAATCGGATTACGCAAATTCGACCATGTTTCTAGTTTTCGTTCTCAACTCAAATGGCTCCCTATCCGTCACCGCCGTAACTCTCACATACTTTCTTTACTCTTTTCTATACTTTTTAACCCTGCAACTCCCCGCTACCTCAAAGAGCGTTTCTCTTATCTTAATTCTATTAGATCCTCTCAAAAATTGCTCCTAAAAGTGCCATCTTCATCTTCCAAATTTTATAATTGCTCATCTACGTTCCAGGCCGTTCGTTCTGGAATTCTCTCCCTCTCAACATAAAACGCGCGCAATCTATTGGTAGCTTTAAATCGCAACTTAAGGAATACTATTTATCTCTTCCTTAGGTTTTTAAGTTGACACTGTTGTTTCTTACTGTGTGTATTATATATGTATATATGTACGTATATGTATGTTTATTTTGTATTTATTTAAGTATGTATATTCATATGAATAATAATAATAATAATAATAATAATCTTTATTGACTTAAACCTAATACAAGTATAAGTAATATTTGTACAGTACGCTAATAGCTTAAGATAGACTTATGCATTAGGTTTGAAACACTTTCACCGGAACTGAGCCTCTGTCTTCCGAACTAGGCGGATGCCTGTGACTCGGAAGTCAGTGATTCCACCGAGAATATGGGTTGAGCCGAGTTATATGCAGTTGTGTCTTATAAACAAAATAAATTAAAAGGAAACTTAACTTACGAAATTATTATTATACAATAATAACACTTTTTACCTGACGTGGTTGTGTACTTGTGTGTATGTATTTACGAGTATGTGTGCGTGTGTGTAAATGTGTGTGTGTGTGTGAGTATAAGAGAGAGAGAGAGTGAACGTGTGTGAAAGTGTGCTAGTGAACATGACAAGTTATAAATTGGGACGTGATATATCGTAATTGAAGTAATAGGATAGGTAGGGTGATTGTTAGTTGAGCGGATTGAGAATTGGTAGCGGTAAGCCATGAGACGCATTTATTTCTGTGCTGTGTTATCTATTTCGTCTCTTCTGTTTCTATGCACCACCTACTGCTTATTGTTTTTCTCTAGTCTCCACTACCCAAAGGTTGTCTGGAAGAAATCGCTCATTAGCGATAAGACCGCCTGTTGTTACCTCTACCTAAATTTATCTAATTGTAAAATTTGTGCTTGTAACTGTATGAGGTGTGCAATAAAGAGTATTTATTTATTTATCAATTTAGATTTTATTATATTAGGTACCATCGTCCACACTGTTAACTGCCCATCGGTGGACCTTATGCCCTTTGTAATAAGGTCCACCGATGTACTGTTAAGAGGCCTTATTCCCAAAATGCGCGTAATTTGCGAAATGCATCATTTTCTTCGGAGGTTATAGCGAAAATGCTTTGTGTTTTTAAATTAACTTTTAATGCATATAATAGTCCGTTCCTTTATCTAGACGGCCATGGGAAAAAATATTACATTTTTGAGAAAAAAACCTGAAAAACATGGCTTCTCTTGGCAGGCCTCTTCAGAGTTTGCAGTTAGACGTCTGGTTTTTTTTCAGATTACTCAAATAAAGGGAACCTTTCTCATAAAATTTGAATACAATTCAATTCAGTATATCATGTTCAAGACGGCCATGGTAAGAAAAATTGAAGATTCATCTTGGATAATAGACAAAATACCTTCTGAATATTGCAATTTTTTTGATGAAAACAGGTTTACATTTAATTTTTTTCACGGAAGTCCTATAAATATTCTGCCCTAAAGATATTAATATATTAAAGTTCAGCTATAGATCTACCACGAAAAAAAAAATCATTACTGTAACGCAAAATTTAAATAAAGTGTAATTTTTTGAAGATGACTCTAAATCGGTTAAAAACTTGACAAAACACATCGCGCCGTCGCCTCTAGCTCAGTATGGAACGAGAGCTCACAGACGACGGACCTGTGCTAAATCGTCCTACGCGCATTACGTAAGTTTGCCAGCTAGATACACCAAGAGGCCACTAAAACGGGTAACGTTGTATGAAATCCCCAACACGTAGTGACCGGTTTCCATTGCCCTATAGTTGCGAGAAGTGCGATTGAATTATAAAGATCCTTGAAATAAAAGATTGTTACTTTACTTTAATATTATTATAGTATATAACTTACCAAGGACTGTAAAAGAAAGAAAGCCCGAAATCGCAGGTATTTGTGGCCCGAGCCGCAGGCGAGGGTTGTAAATATGCGATAGAGGGCTTTCTTTTTTACTGCCCGTGGTGAGTACACAATTAGCGTAGCGTGCGGTAAAACTCACATTATGGCCAGGTGTGACGTAAAATGATTTTTTATTTGAAAACTAGACAATTTTGTCAATATCGTCATGGTAGTCATTTTCGACTAACTCAGGATGTGCAGAATTTAAAAATAATGGTTATTTTAAAAACAAAGATGGCGGTCATACACTTTATGGAAAAATCGTTATGGTAGTAATTTCCAATTAATTCAGGGGTGTAGATTTCGGAAAAAAGGACGGTTTTAAAATCAATGATGGCGGAAACGGAAAATTCTGTCAAAATCGTCATGGTAGTCATTTCCGACTAATTTGGGTAAGCAGATATCGAAAATAATGTCTATTTTGAAATCCAAGATGGCGGTCATACACTTTTTTTGTAAAAATCGTTATGGTAGTCATTTCCGATTAATTCAGGGGTGTAGATTTCGAAAATAAGGTCCGTTTTAAAATCAAAGATGGCGGAAACGGAAAATTCTGTCAAAATCGTCATGGTAGTCATTTCCGACTAATTCGGGTAAGCAGATATCGAAAGTAATGTCTATTTTGAAATCCAAGATGGCGGTCAAACACTTTTTTGGTAAAAATCGTTATGGTAGTCATTTTCGGTTAATTTAGGGGTGTAGATTTCGAAAATAAGGTCCGTTTTAAAATCAAAGATGGCGGAAACGGAAAATTCTGTCAAAATCGTCATGGTAGTCATTTCCGACTAATTCGGGTAAGCAGATATCGAAAGTAATGTCTATTTTGAAATCCAAGATGGCGGTCAAACACTTTTTTGGTAAAAATCGTTATGGTAGTCATTTTCGGTTAATTTAGGGGTGTAGATTTCGAAAATAAGGTCCGTTTTAAAATCAAAGATGGCGGAAACGGAAAATTCTGTCAAAATCGTCATGGTAGTCATTTCCGACTAATTCGGGTAAGCAGATATCGAAAGTAATGTCTATTTTGAAATCCAAGATGGCGGTCAAACACTTTTTTGGTAAAAATCGTTATGGTAGTCATTTTCGGTTAATTTAGGGGTGTAGATTTCGAAAATAAGGTCCGTTTTAAAATCAAAGATGGCGGAAACGGAAAATTCTGTCAAAATCGTCATGGTAGTCATTTCCGACTAATTCGGGTAAGCAGATATCCAAAATAATGTCTATTTTGAAATCCAAATGGCGGTCATACACTTTTTTGGTAAAATCCGTTAAATTTGTCACGGTAGCCATTTTCGACTAATTTGGGTGTGCAGATTTCGAAAATATTGTCTTTTTTGAAATCCAAGATGGCGGTTATACACTTTTTTGGTAAAAATCGTTAAATCGAAAATAAAGACCGTTTTAAAATACAAGATGGCGGAAATGGAAAATTTTGTCAAAATCGTCATGGTAGTCGTCTTCGACTAATTCGGGGGTGTAGATTTCGAAAATGATGTCTATTTTGAAATCGAAGATGGCGGAAACGGAAAATTCTGTCAAAATCGTCATGGTAGTCATTTCCGACTAATTCGGGTAAGAAGATATCGAAAATAATGTCGATTTTGAAATCCAAGATGGCGGTCAAACACTTTTTTGGTAAAAATCGTTATGGTAGTCATTTTCGATGAATTCAGGGGTGTAGATTTCGAAAGGTCCTTTTTAAAATCAAAGATGGCGGAAACGGAAAATTCTGTCAAAATCGTCATGGTAGTCATTTCCGACTAATTTGGGTAAGCAGATATCGAAAATAATGTCGATTTTGAAATCCAAGATGGCGGTCAAACACTTTTTTGGTAAAAATCGTTATGGTAGTCATTTTCGATTAATTCAGGGGTGTAGATTTCGAAAGGTCCTTTTTAAAATCAAAGATGGCGGAAACGGAAAATTCTGTCAAAATCGTCATGGTAGTCATTTCCGACTAATTTGGGTAAGCAGATATCGAAAATAATGTCGATTTTGAAATCCAAGATGGCGGTCAAACACTTTTTTGGTAAAAATCGTTATGGTAGTCATTTTCGGTTAATTTAGGGGTGTAGATTTCGAAAATAAGGTCCATTTTAAAATCGAAGATGGCGGCACCTTATTTTCGAAATCTACACCCCTGAATTAATCAAAAATGACTACCATAACGATTTTTACCAAAAAAGTGTCTGACCGCCATCTTGGATTTCTAAATAGACATTAGTTTCGAAATCTGCACACCCGAATTAGTCGGAAATGACTACCATGACGATTATGACCAAAATTTTCCGTTTCCGCCATCTTTGATTTTCAAACCGTCCTTTTTTCCGAAATCTACACCCCTGAATTAATCGGATATGACTACCATAACTATTTTTACCATAAAGTGTTTGACCGCCATCTTGGATTTCTAAATAGACATTATTTTCGAAATCTGCACACCCTAATTAGTCGAAAATGACTACCATGACAAATTTAACGATTTTTACAAAAAAAGTGTATAACCAACATTTCGATTTCGAAATAGACATTATTTTCGATATCTGCTTACCCAAATTAGTCGGAATGACTACCATGACGATTTTGACAGAATTTTCCGTTTCCGCCATCTTTTATTTTAAAACGGCCTTATTTGCGAAATCTACACCCCTGCATTAATCGAAAATGACTACCATAACGATTTTTACAAAAAAGTGTATGACCGCCATCTTCGATTTCAAAATAGACATCATTTTCGAGATCTACACCCCCGAATTAGTCGAAGACGACTACCATGACGATTTTGACAGAATTTTCCGTTTCCGCCATCTTTGATTTTAAAACGGTCCTTGTTTTCGAAATCTACACACCTTAATTAATCGAAAATGACTACCATAACGATTTTTACAAAAAAGTGTATGACCGCCATCTTGGATTTCAAAATAGACATTATTTTCGATATCTGCTTACCCGAATTAGTCGGAAATGACTACCATGACGATTTTGACAGAATTTTCCGTTTCCGCCATCTTCGATTTTAAAACGGACCTTATTTTCGAAATCTACACCCCTAAATTAACCGAAAATGACTACCATAACGATTTTTACCAAAAAAGTGTATGACCGCCATCTTGGATTTCGAAATAGACATTATTTTCGATATTTGCTTACCCGAATTAGTCAGAAATGACTACCATGACGATTTTGACAGAATTTTCCGTTTCCGCCATCTTCGATTTTAAAAAGGACCTTATTTTCGAAATCTACACCCCTGAATTAATCGAAAATGACTACCATAACGATTTTTACAAAAAAAGTGTATGACCGCCATCTTGGATTTCAAAATAGACATTATTTTCGATATTTGCTTACCCGAATTAGTCGGAAATGACTACCATGACGATTTTGACAGAATTTTCCGTTTCCGCCATCTTTGATTTTAAAACGGACCTTATTTTCGAAATCTACACCTCTGAATTAATCGGAAATGACTACCATGACGATTTTTACAAAAAAAGTGTATGACCGCCATCTTGGATTTCAAAATAGACATTATTTTCGATATCTGCTTACCCGAATTAGTCGGAAATGACTACCATGACGATTTTGACAGAATTTTCCGTTTCCGCCATCATTGATTTTAAAACCGTCCTTTTTTCCGAAATCTACACCCCTGAATTAATCGGAAATTACTACCATAACGATTTTTACCATAAAGTGTATGACCGCCATCTTTGTTTTTAAAATAACCATTATTTTTAAATTCTGCACATCCTGAGTTAGTCGAAAATGACTACCATGACGATGATCATTTTCGTAATCTACACACCCGAAGTAGTCGAAATTTGCAACCATGACCATTTTTACAAAAAAAAAAATTCAGCCATATTGGAATAAAAAAAATACCACCTATGTATGTATAAGTAATAAAATATTTCCTATCGAATAAAGGCATATTGAAGGAGGGTAAAAAATGAAATATAAGTGTAAAACAGTCTATACAATACTAAATAAACCTAATTTTCGAAATTCGAAATTTATTATACTTTTAATTCGAAAAGTATCCCCAACAGTCCCTACTACATACTTTAATTAGTAGTATCTTCCATATAAAAGAAAATAAATAGCCTGTGTGTAACTTATGCGTAAAAAGAATTTTACGTCACACCTGGCCATAATGTGAGTATTACCGCACGCAACGCGTACGGTAAAACTCGCATTATGGCCAGGTGGAGACGTAAAATTGTGTACTCACCACGGGCAGTAAAAAAGAAAGCCTTTACAGTCCTTGGTACGTAATGTACTATTTTGTAATTGAAGTTGAAAACGATCAAGATCGTTCGATCGTCGATCATTGCCAGCGGTCGCGTACTGAGCGCTACCGCCATCTATCGAGTACATAAAGCTCTATAAAAACTCTCTGATCGAGTAAGATTTCATGAAATTGAGGAACGTTCATGGGAATAAGGCCTCTTAAGAGTGTTGCTGTTTGTACGACAGGGCGGACACGCCATACTACAAAACTCGTTTGAGCGCTTATGTGTGCATGGCACGTCTGTACAGTACACTATTCAATGTGTGCGTGAGTTCTAACCTTGAATCTGACTGATACTAGTAGCCTACTAGTTTCCTACCAATCGGCCGCCGCGGGGTGAGGTAATTCCAATCGGGGCGGGGCGTAGCGTGGCCGTTCTGTATGAAATACTTTTTTTTTTCTGTGTTAGGTATGGAGGCTGTTTAAACTATTTTCAACTGACTTCAAGATTTCGACGGAGAAGGTTCTCACGTGACAGTTGATCCCATTGTAACCAGATCAGGATCTGACGATGGGATCCTGGAGAAATTGAGGGAACTCTTCAAATTTCTTGCAGTTTGGCGAAAATTTATGTTACTAAATATATTGTGTAATTCCTGTTTAATACTTAAATGAAAAAAATAAAAAATATTATAGGTTCACCTATAATGATTTAAATATTTTTTATCTACACTCATATTGTAAGTCCTCTAAAATGCGTTCAAAAACCGTAGGCAATGACCAGCATTACAACAAACGATTTCACTATGATAAGTTTCTTATCTGTGGCAGTAATGTAATTTTAACTTTACATGCTCAAATATTGTTAAGTTATGACTTTCAAATTTGGAACAGCTGTCAAAACCAACACAATTTCAATGGGTTTCTATTCTAGTATCCATAGATTTTAAAATTTTGTCGATACGAAACGTCAGTACGATATATTTTTTGACATAAACCGCACGACATTTTGATCTCGGATGACATGAGAATAAGGACTTCGTTCGTTGGCTAATATTTAAAAAAAACTCGCGACAGAAGTTTGTACATGTAGTCTGGCAAACCATTTCTGTCAGTAGAAAAGCGCGGCAAATTTGAAAAATCGCTAGTTGGCAACACCTGTCTTTGAATAATTCGAAAATTGTGCATAATTTGTGTTTTATCTGTGGCATGTAACATTTTTATTTTAAAAAGTTAGTTTTGTTTACTTACGTTTTTAAGTTTCAGGTTGCGTATTTTATTATTTATTAATGTGATATCTGCCGCCTCCGTTCAATAAATGTACTAAGGGGCTAAGATATAAATGTAGGTACCTACTACCTACCTTCTGCAGGGATAATAAAATTTTCATGATAAATATTGCTTTGAGGTTATGCAGTTTTATATAGAATTATCATTTGAAGTTCTTTCTTTCAGTGTATATAAATCGAACATATCAAAGCAAAAACTGGTGCCAAATGAAGTCCAAGAACGTTTGTTGCATAGGCTGGTGCTCAATATTGTCACAAAGCGATAAAGCGGTAAACATCAGATTTAACAAGCAACGAGCACCCCGCTACTTTATCAAATTATTTTAATGTTTCCCTTCATATACCTAAGTTATGTACAAAATAAATAAACACCAAAATCTCACGTGCGTTTATTAACTACAAGTACACTTCACACAATAAATAATAGTCTTATAAACGAATGACGAAAGGAAATCATAATTAATAGGAGTATTACTGAGTAATATGCATTACACTTTTATTCGTACAGATTATTCAGCTAATCCGATTCCATTCTAAACTGAAAAGTTGTATTTTCTGGTAGATACTCGATTTCCTCGCCGGACTTATGATTTTAGCATTCAATGTTTGTTTCGTTCCTGGATTTCAACACTTTCAGCAGTAGGTATTTTGACCGCATGATCTCTACCTCTAATCTTCAGTCCTTTTAATATTTTGGTTATTTTAATTTCTTCGCACCTTCTTATTTATTGAAAAGTCATAATTATATGTACATATATCAGGGATTTCAATGATTTTATCTAATAATGCAGTTACATTTACAATTTAAGAAATTACCACTAACTACACTGACGTACGAAAGCACCGTGCCAATGCAGCCAACTTGAAAAAAAATGTTGGTTCGATATACATTGCTGCTTTTCTATGGAGCAATGCTGCTGTTCGATTCGCCCTAGAGTGTTGCTATATTTTTGTTTGATGTACATTGCTACTGCGTTCGTTGGCTGGCCAGACTATATATATATTTCTCTATGGTTTGTACGGCCGCCATTTCTGTTATCAACTTGTCAGTTATTGTTTGTCGAAACATTTTTAATTGCGAAAATGTAAACTATTAACTATATTATAATAAATAAATATACTTTCCTTATCAGTTCTAATTTATTTATTTTTATTAAGCTTACACCTGTGGGTATGTTTCAGCACTTGTATCTATCTACCTAGTAATGCAGGTCAATTGCCTTCGGCTTCTGAACCCATCTTTGAGTACTTGCAATATGTGTGTAGATAAAGTAATGTATGCAACTGTACATAATTAGGCCTTAAAACACTCGTGTGATCCTATAATGAAACTCGCTGCGCTCGTTTCATTAAACCCCACTCGTGTTTTAAGGCCCCTCATTATGTATCAGTTGCATAAACTACTATTACAGTAGCTCGGGAATTTCTTTTTGGAAAGGTGGAGGATAAGTGAAGTCGGTTCTTCTTTATTTAAAATTATATTTTAGAATCTGCGCGGAAAGAGAGGTCCCGTATTTTTTTTATAAATTATTTTCGCACAAACTAATTAATTTAAACCTTAACTGCTCATAAATAAGGTTTAATTTCGATTGATTGTTGCAGCTTTGAGTGCGAAACGTGTAGGAAGAAATTTCCAAGCGAGAAGCGACGACAAGATCACATTGACGTCGTGCATCTACACAAGGTATGGTCTAATGGGGAAGGCAACTGTCAAGGTGACATCTCCAACCATATACAAGATATCTCTATACTCAGCTTAGCGCGTTATATCTTACCTAAACCCAAGGATGATTAAGACATGGATAGACAATGCCTATACAAATCGCGTTCCTCGAACCTTCAGGCTATCGCCGAACAAAATATTAGAAACTAGAATTTATTTATTTAATCTTAATTGCACAAAATAAGGTGGTGCAAATGGCGGACTTAATGCCATAAGGCATTCTCTACCAGTCAACCAATGGGCTTAACAGAAATGTTAAGTAGGAATTTAGTGTTTGCTGTGGTGACCGATAGATGACGCTAGTGCTTTAGCCTGAAATAAGGGAACGCGATTTTGTATAAGCATTGTCAATTCATGTCTTAATCATCCTTGCCTAAACCTAAACTGCCAAAAAGCAAACAACAATCTTTATTGCAAATTTAGGTGTACATTGAAACGATTGGCACTTGGCTCTCAAACTAAATTTCCCTGTATCTCAAGAGCCAGTTCCTTCCCGATTACAGGCATTGCATAAGGTTACAATGTTAGACATTTATAATATAACTAAAACAGTGAGAAATTAATATTTTTAATAAAATAAATATAAAACAAGATTTACTTAAATAAATAAAAAGCGCGTGAATGTGTAGTGTGTGCGTGAGCTGCCAAAAAGAAGGGGTGAGGGAAGGGAACTCGCAATGCTACAGGGAACGCGCGATTCTTCCGTGGGGCGTATGAGAGAGTCAGACATTAATGGTTGCCATAGAGACGTACTATGTTTACTGTCACTTACAATATTGTAAGTGACAGTAAACAGACACTAATATTAGTGTCTTACTATAGAGTGAAATTACTTTGAGCGTGGCAGCGGGGGTCGCCCGGCTATGCGGGGTCTTGGGTTAATTATTCTATATTTCCAACATTGTTTATTTTCGCGAAAATGACTAAATGTTTTGCCTCGAATTGCTCGGAAATTGGAATCCACCGCTTTCTGAAATACATTAAAATTAAAATGCTATTGTTTAATGCCAAAGCGAAGGTCTTTGCCTAAGAAAAACTTTTTGACTGCATACTAGTTAAGGACCATTCATTTTTTTCTTATTGTATGGAATATGGAACAGCGCCCTATACAAAAAGTTTTCACCAGCCTTTTCCATTGAAGATTTAGGGTACAATCCATGTTCCAAAATGGGTAAGCCCGGTGAAAACTTGTAGAGGGCACAATAAAGGAGATGTGTTATCATATAGTATTGTGACGTCACAATATTAGTCTCCCATCATATACAAGATATCTCTATACTCCGCTTAGCGCGTTATTTCTTTGAAACCTAAGCTGCCAAAAAGAAGGGGTGCGGGAGGGGAACACGCAATGCATGGGCAACACAGGGAACGCACCATTGTTCCGTGGGGCGTAAGAGAGTCAGACATTAATGGTTGCCATGGAGACGTACTGAGTTTACTGTCACAATAGGGTGAAATTACTTCGAGCGTGGCAGCGGGGGTCGCCCGGCTATGCGGGGTCTTGGGTTATTAGTCTATGTCTCCCATAGAAACATAGGAAATCGTTTTGACGTTTGCTAAAGAGTAGCTGATTTGACTTCATAGGACGACAGTAGCCTATGGGGATCGTATTGCGTAGACTGAGAAAAAGTAAACGACAATTTTTGTGGACTCGAAAAGAAATTGTATGGTGGATGCAAAAAGATCTCTCGTCACGGTGCTGCCATCAAGTGAAAATCGAGATATCCGTTTGAGCTCAAGCGTCTTTAGAATAGTTTTTGTTTTTTGCTCATTTACGTAGTTCAGTGTGTAATATTTATAGCTTATTGTGCGGTGACCTAACGAACAAGTGTGCAGCTAATGAAAAATTAGTCCCAAAACGCGCGTAACCACCCTTTAGTCGAACAAACGGTTATCCAGGGTCTCGGCCACCCACGTGTTTGTAAGGAGGCTATCACTTTATAATCAGCAAGGCCTGAACCGAACAACGTTGCTTATATTTTATTTAATAAAGTCAAGTCTACACCCCGACATTCGCAGAATCCACCTCGCTAAAACCGGCGGCGAGTAAAAGCCATATAAAAATAAAAATAAACATTTTTTCTATTGGTGTATTTTGGCAGCTGCTGTCAAAAAGACCTCTCGGTGCTGCCATCTAGTGAAAATCTCGATCGCAGAAACCCTCATCAAATTAAATAAATCTCAAGACACATTTTTACAGAGACCACACAAATGCGACATTTGCGGCAAGTCGTACGGGAAGCGCAAAGCGCTGCGCGTGCACTTCCGCCGGGCGCACGACGAGCTACCTAAGCTCAAGCCGCGCACGCACATATGCCATCTCTGCGGAAAGGCTTTCACGGTAACCGAGTCTTTATAACACGTCTTCTAAAAACGAAAAAACACTATGAATGAAGCTATCATAAACGGCCTCCTAACCTAGTCGGTAGTGACCCTGCCTTCCCGGGTTCGAATCCTGGTCAGGGCATTTATTTGTGTGTTTATCACGGATATTTGTTCCCGAGTTATGGAGGTTTTCTATGTATTTAAGTATTTATCTATATCTATTTATCAACCGATTTCAAGATTTCGAAGGAGGAGGTTACCTACCAATTCGTCGGGATTTTGTTTTTGCAATTTTTTTTATATGATTGATGATAACAGTCAAATAAGGAACCGAAAACTTAAAATTATGAAAAGTGTGAAAATCTCGAAAACCAGGGGACTTTTACTAAACCCTAAAGTGGATTTTCTGGACCAGCCTAAGGTGGCCTATTGGTGGTTAGAAGGTTATCCATTATTTACTGGACACCCGGTATATCCTTTCTTACCTTCTCCTCAGACATTTGTATGCTAACAATAATCTTTGCGGTGATTGTAGAAATAGCGGCGGTTTACTCCCTGTTCCCTATAAGACAGGTTTACCTAGTTTAGGCTTATCTTACAACAACAATTATACCAACTCCTAAAGATTTTAAATGCAAATCCATGTAAAAAGCTGTACTCAAGATTCCCAAATAAATCATTTTTCATTTTCATTTCAGAATACCAAGAGTCTGGAAGAGCACCTTCTGTGCCACCAGGGCCTGCGTCCGTTTCAGTGCAAGCTCTGTCCGGCCACCTTCAGCTACACTCTACACACACAACAAGCTCAAACATCTCAAGATTAAGGGGAAATGGAAGAAGAAGAAGAAAGTGGAAGAATCGAGGGAAGTTGGAAAAGAATCGGGGGAAATAGAAAAAGAATTGGGTGAAATGGAAAAAGAACCGGGAAATGTGGAACAAGAAGCAGAACCTTTAAATATTGATTCGTTACTTAATTAATGGACAACAATAAGTTTACTTTTTTGTTAAAGTATATTGATTATAAGATGAATAAGTAATACAAAACTTGTTTGTTTTTTTTTTAATAAATATAACTGATATATTCCTCAGTCCATTTAACACATTCACTGCCAAGAACCCGCCTCGTGGGCGTTCGTAAACTTTGGTCCGATGCCGGACAACTCGCTGGGCGGGTTGTTTTGTATAGATAAATTAACGAGAGCATGGAATTGCATATGTAGTAGTAATGTATGTTTACAGGCATTCTATATTTGAATTTTCTATTTTCTCGTACTATCAGCATAAAAAGAGGTTTGTTATATATTGAAGAAGTAAATACCAAAATAATGTCAGTGTCAAATTGTGAATATTATTTACGTTGTGCATATATTTTTACGCCTAATTTTATTGTATTCTCACAATTATCAGAATAATTTTGTGTCAGCCCGTACGACTAAGTGTAAGTTACATAATCTTCAAAAAATATGGCAGTGAGTAATTTTGGTCCGATTGAGAGTCAAAGTAAGCAAATTATTCTTAACTGTTATAAATATTTTGAACTGAACTGAAGAAAAATTTAAATTCCCCTTACACCGCTGCCCAGTTAGTTGAAAAAGCTACAGGTGTTTGTCTCTCTACTGTTTATAACATTGTGTCTGAGAGCAATAGTGAGAATATCGCAACAACAAAGAAATTCACCTCCCCGAGAAATAAAAAGTTACGTACTTGTCCGTCATCAGCAGTAGACGATTTTGATCAGGAAGTCATCCGGAGAACTATATACAATTTTCATCTGTCCCATAAGCAATTTCCAACCTTAAAGGCACTCCACTCTGTGTTAAAATCCGATATAGATTACAAATTTGGCATTTCCACCTTACGAAAACAATTACAAAAATTAGGATTTAAATGGAAAAAGACCGAGGACAACCGAAAAATATTAATGGAAAGACACAACATACGACTGCTAAGAATAAATTACCTTACCAAAATTGCGGAATATCGGTCTGAAGATAGACCACTAGTTTATACTGATGAAACCTACATCCACACTTCACATGTGTCCGGAGAGGCTTGGACCGATGGAACAGAATTTGGTGTAAAAAAACAAATCAGTACAGGCCAGCGGTTAATAATAGTGCACGCAGGAGGAAAAGATGGTTTTATTCCCAACGCTTTGTTAATGTTTAAGGCAAACCAAAAAACGGGAGATTACCATGACCAAATGAACTTTGTCAACTACGAAAAATGGTTAAAAGAAAAATTAATACCGAACCTTAAACCGAATAGCGTACTTATCGTAAATAATGCGTCCTATCACAACAAACTTTTGAATCGTGCTCCTGTGGCGACCACTGCACACAAAGATCCATGAAGGTAAAACGCATTAACCTCCCTCTAGTGCGCGAGCTGGCTGGAAAGAGAATCGTCGCCCGTACGCATGCGCGCGCCGGCCGTGACAGTCGGCGCTCGGCCGCTCTGACAGTGCGCTCTCGACTTGACGGCGAATGCATGTCTCATTTCTATCAGATTCTTCTGCTAACGCCTGTGATAATATTTTTATGTTGTTTCGCTTCCTTTCGTGTTCTATACTCCTGTGCTGTGAACTTTTACTTTCTTTCCTTCTGTGCTTGTTTGTTTTCTACGCTTGTTACCCTGTCTAAACTTTATATTTATTCTTTTATAAAATAGTGTGTCTACAACGGACTTGTCATTTAAACGCCCGGTAGGCGCCCTATATTGGTGACCTCCGTTTTTGAACGATATCGCAACCGTATTTACGTGTTATCGACATGGGTAACGAAGATGACAAAAAGGGAAATGGGGCCGGCGGGGCTAGTAGTTCGCAACCGCAGGAAAGTAACGGTGCATTGTTTAAAGTTTCCGTCAAGGCGCCGCCATTTTGGCCCGCAGAACCTGCTTTGTGGTTCAAACAGATGGAAGCCCAGTTTGACGTTTCGGGAATAACAACTGAATCCACGAAATACAATTACATTGTCTCGCAGTTGGAACATCAGTACGTATAGGAAGTTAAGGATATAATTACAAATCCTCCAGCCTTAAACAGATATACGAAATTAAAAACCGAGCTTATATCTAGATTATCGGCGTCGCAAGAAAAAAGAGTGTTGCAATTAATGAAGCACGAAGAGCTAGGTGATAGAAAACCGTCACAGTTTTTGAGACATTTGAGTACATTAGCCGGTAAATCTGTAACGGACGACTTTTTGAAAACCGTGTGGTCCAGTCGCTTGCCTAGTGGGTTGCAAACAGTGATAGCATCTCAATCAAATGCTACTTTAGATGAGTTGGCTGATTTAGCGGACAAAGTCCACGATATTGCACCTCAGGCGCCTCAGGTATGTACCATGAACGGAGATCCTTTCGCAATGGAAATGGCAAAGCAAATGGCGAACTTAGCAAGAGAAGTTGCTTCACTGAAGGCCTATTCTGGAAACGAAGCGCACTCATCTAGGTCGAGCTCGCGAAGTAGTCACCGTGGAAGAAGTCGTACTCCAGGTCGACGGCGTGACCGATCAGCATCAAAACTCAAGGATCCGTCAGTATGCTGGTACCACAATAGATTTGGGGACAAGTCGACTCGCTGTACCAGGCCGTGCAACTACCCGGGGTCGGAAAACTTCGACGGCAGCCGGAAGTAGCGGCTAACGACTGCCATTCAAAACCGAGCCGCCTTTTCGTAGTAGACAACAACTCTAAGGTACTGTTCCTAGTAGACACGGGATCAGATTTGTGCGTGTATCCGCGCACAGCACTTAGAGGGGCACATAAGAAGACAAACTACGAGTTATTTGCAGCAAATGGCACAATCATACATACGTACGGCTCGGTGCAACTGCAACTTAATTTAGGACTGCGACGGGTGTTTACCTGGAACTTTGTGGTCGCTGATGTATCTAAGCCGATCATAGGGGTTGACTTTCTGTTCCATTATGATATTTTGGTTGATTGCAGAAACCACCGCCTAATCGACAACCTTACCACGCTCACCGTGAACGCCCCAGCTCAGCCAGCAGTGGAGGCCGTAAGGGCCATATCGTCAGTGAAGGTGATGACTGGAGACTCCAGGTACCTTGATATTTTACGCCAATACCCAGACATCACCCGTCCAGCAGGTACACCTAGAGTACCAAAGCATAATACAATGCATCATATACGCACCACGCCTGGACCACCCGTGTCAAGCAGACCTCGTCGCCTCCCTCCCGACCGTCTCAAGATCGCTCAGAAAGAGTTCGAGGCCATGCTTCAGAATGGTACTGCAGTTAGGTCAGAGAGTCCGTGGTCGTCTCCGCTTCATCTGGTACCTAAAAAAGATGACGGCTGGCGGCCATGCGGTGATTACCGCGCCCTGAATGCGCGCACCATACCAGATAAGTACCCGGTCCGGCACATCCAGGACTTCTCGCAGCAGCTCGCCGGTAGCAAGGTGTTTTCCAAGGTAGACCTGGTGAAAGCATACAACCAGATACCAGTCTATCCACCTGACATTCCCAAAAATTCCATAATAACGCCATTCGGTCTATTTTCCTTCCCTTACATGACGTTTGGCTTACAAAACGCTGCGCAAACGTTTCAACGTTTTATTGACGAGGTACTGAGAGGCTTGGACTACTGCTACGGATACCTAGACGATATCTTGATCTTTTCTGCAAGTGAAGAGGAGCATCAGGAGCATCTTCGTCAGCTATTCCAGCGACTAGCAGATTATGGCATCCTCATCAACGTTGCGAAATGTGAGTTTGGTGTGCCATCGATCACCTTCCTCGGTCATGAAGTGTCAGCAGAGGGCATCCGTCCACTTCAGTCCAAGGTTCAGGCAGTTGTTGATTATCCTGTACCTAAGAACGTGAAAGAACTTCGAAGATTCCTCGGGATGTTTAACTTCTACCGAAGGTTCGTACCAGGGGCGTCAGCTCTGCAAGCACCGCTGAACGTCGTACTGAGCGGACCAAAGAAGAAGCCAACACAAGAAGTCGAGATGACGCCTGAGATGTTAAAGGCGTTTTCAGCATGCAAGGAAGGTCTGTCTAAAGCTGCTGTTCTAGCTCACCCTCAAACAGATATTGAGCTGGCCATATTTACTGATGCCTCAGACGTTGCAATCGGAGCAGTTCTGCAGCAACGTGCATCACAAGGATCGTGGGAACCTTTAGCATTTTTCTCTCGTCACCTCAAACCGTCGCAGAAGAAATACAGTCCGTACGACAGGGAGCTCCTGGCTATTAACGACGCTATACGCCATTTTCGTCACATGGTCGAAGCCAGGTCATTTACCATCTATACGGACCATAAGCCATTGACGTTTGCGTTCACTTCAGCGAGAGAGAATTGTTCCCCCAGGCAGTTCCGGTACCTAGATTTTATCTCCCAATTTAGTACCGACATACGCTACATAGCCGGAAAAGATAATGTGGTAGCGGACGCGCTTTCTAGAATAGAGGAGATAAGTGTACCTATTGATTACGAAGCCTTGGCACGATCGCAGCAAGATGATCTTGAATTGAAAGACCTTTTACAAAAAGGGTCAGGTCTCAATTTAAAGAAAATTCAGATGCCTGACACACATGCACAGCTTTATTGTGACGTCTCGACAGAAAGTGCAAGACCGTACGTCACTGATGCTTTCCGACGACAGGTGTTTAATGCCATGCACAATCTGAGCCATCCAGGTGTCAAAGCTACAGCCAGAATTGTGACACAAAGATTCGTTTGGCCAGGAATCAAGAGAGATTGCCGCCAATGGGCAAGGGAATGCGCAGATTGCCAGAGAAATAAAATCTCGCGTCATACTACCTCTCCTATCTCCCCTTTTCCTTCTCCATCCGAGAGATTTTCTCATGTCCACATGGACATTGTAGGGCCATTACCTTACTCTTCTGGTTTCAGATATTGTCTCACGGTCATCGATCGCTTCACTCGTTGGCCTGAGGCATACCCTTTGCCTGACATCACAGCGGAGACCTGCGCCCGCGCCTTTGTTGTGGGCTGGGTGGCCCGGTTCGGCTGCCCTCAGAAGATCACCACTGACAGAGGCGCACAGTTCCAGTCTGAACTGTTCCGTGCCTTGTCAGCCATCCTCGGTGCCGAGCATCGCCCAACCACATCTTATCATCCTGCCTGCAACGGTATGGTTGAACGCCTCCACAGGCAGCTGAAGGCAGCTATAATGTGTCACACCAACACCAACTGGTCAGAGGTCCTGCCCTTGGTGCTGCTGGGCATCCGCAGCGCCTGGAAGGACGACGTGAAGGCTTCAGCAGCTGAGCTCGTGTATGGGGAACCTCTTCGACTACCTGGTGAGTTCCTCGCGCCTACGAAAGGTATCACGGCAGACTACGCTGACTTCACATCCAGACTACGGGACCACATCTCGAGGTTGAATCCAGTACCAGGATCTAGGCACGTTCAGAACACTTTCTACGTACCAAAAGACCTGAGCACTGCAGATTATGTGTTTCTTCGTCAAGGACCTGCAAAAAGATCCTTAGATTCTCCATACACAGGTCCATACAAGGTGCTACAGCGAGGATCCAAAACCTTTAAAATCGACATCAGAGGTAAAGAAAATACTGTCACCGTAGACCGACTCAAGCCAGCATACATTACCAGAGATGACGACTCTAGATGTTCCAGCTCCAACCAGATTCCAACCAGCGCTACTCCGGTGCCTGCTGCTGAGCCTACTACCACCAGGAAGACGCGCTGCGGTCGATCTGTTCGGTTTCCAGATTACTATCGACCGTAGCAAGCAACGGTCTCAGTGGGGGAGTAGTGTGGCGACCACTGCACACAAAGATCCATGAAGGTAAAACGCATTAACCTCCCTCTAGTGCGCGAGCTGGCTGGAAAGAGAATCGTCGCCCGTACGCATGCGCGCGCCGGCCGTGACAGTCGGCGCTCGGCCGCTCTGACAGTGCGCTCTCGACTTGACGGCGAATGCATGTCTCATTTCTATCAGATTCTTCTGCTAACGCCTGTGATAATATTTTTATGTTGTTTCGCTTCCTTTCGTGTTCTATACTCCTGTGCTGTGAACTTTTACTTTCTTTCCTTCTGTGCTTGTTTGTTTTCTACGCTTGTTACCCTGTCTAAACTTTATATTTATTCTTTTATAAAATAGTGTGTCTACAACGGACTTGTCATTTAAACGCCCGGTAGGCGCCCTATACTCCAACGTCAAATTCTCATAAACAAGAAATGATGGATTGGTTGACAGAACACAACATTTCGTATAGCCCGTTGATGTACAAAACCAGTTTGTATGATTTAATTAAACAAAATAAAGAGCGGTTTCGTGAGTACCACATAGATGCAATTTTAAAAGAACATGGCCACTCCGTTTTACGATTGCCACCGTATCACCCGACATTCAATCCGGTCGAAAATATTTGGTCCATGGTAAAAGGATATGTAGCGAAAAGAAACGTTTCATTAAACATGCAAGGCATTATGAGTTTAGCAACTGAACGAATGAATACTATTACTGCTGAGGACTGTGAAAATATTTGTCGCCATGTCGAAAGTGAATAAAATAAATATCGATGTCAGGAAGGGGAAATGGATCGAATTTCAAACAATCTTATTATCAATACTTGTGACAGCTCAGATGAAGAACATGATAGCGACTAAAAGCAAAAAACAGAGGACTACTACTTATTCCATTTCTTAAGGGTATGTAATTATTAAATTAAGAGAAAATTATTCTCCTTTTGTTGCAAACGGTACAACCACTACAAATGCAATTCCATGATCTCGATAATTCATCTATACGTTACGTAGCTATGGACGCCCGGTTTCTGAAGTAGGACGTCATTTTTCGTCTGGCAGTTAATGTGTTAAGCACCAAAACATCTCGCCGTAAATGGTTAACAAACTACTATTTCATCTCGAGCAGTGTCTCGGGCGATCCCTTGAATTCTATTATAGAAATCCTTTACCTCTCTTATATAAAATCAGGATTAAAACCTAAAGATTACAAACGAAAACGAAAAAAGTAGACACAATAATTTACGTAATTTAAAACATCTTCCAACTTATGTAGTGTCGACAAGTACTATTGAATACGGCATAAGAGTGGGTGTCCGCGCTCTGCCGCATATCTTGAATAAACTTCCACATGTTAAACAAGGTAACAGAACTGAAATTTTAATAGATAGATTGCCTAATCAATTCATATAACAAATGAGATAAAATAAACATTAATCCTAATTATCAATATAAGGCATTGTTTTTTTTTTTTCTTTTTTCATAGACCTAACTCACTAAAAGTCTTACAATAAATAGATTAAGAGTTATGTTTGTTAAATTTTAATCTTAGAATGCAATAAACAGTTTATTTTTTACAAATGGTGCTTTTTTCAAAGAATAATTTGCTAAACCTTATGTTTACCGACGAAATGTTTTTTGCGATTGCAGCGCCATCTGCGGAGAGCTCGCGCGTTTAAAGGTTGAACACGCCAAAACCTAGGCATATAAAAATAGCTATAGTTATTCGAAAAATTGAGATATTTAAACTTTTGAAACAACAATTTTCTCACAAGGAACTGGGCTATAAAATGATGATAGTTTTATTTTCTTTTATTTATTCGTTGGCAAAATGTCGAGCGTACAATATCAAAAACGTGAACGCATTTTGCACGAACATGTAAAAAATCCCATGTTAAGCTACATAGATATCGCGTAAAGGCTGAAATATCCACAATCTACTATTGATCACGTATTAAAAAGTTTCCGTGAACGCTTGACAATAGATAGAAAGCCAGGAAGTGGTGGATTGCAGGGAGTCAAGAATAAGAAACAGGAAAGAGTATTTTAAAGATTTTTGCCTCAAATCATACGATTTCATCTCGTGATGTTGCTAAAAAAGTGAAAATGTCTTAGTCCTATGTCCAAAAAGTGAAACAGATGGCAGGACTGAGGAGTTATAAAGCCCAGGAAGCACCAGATCGAGACTTAAAACAGAACTTATCCGCAAAGATACGGTCGCGACAACTCTATGAAGATTTTCTTACAAAATTTAAATGCGCGGTGATGGACGACGAGACGTATATAAAATTGGATTGTAAACAAATACCTGGTCAAGAGTTTTATACTAGCAAATCTCGAACAGATACTCCTGAAGATTCTGAATAAAAAAAATGAGGGCAATTTCCAAAAAAATACCTTCTTTGGCAGGCAATATGTAGCTGTGGTAAAAGAAGTCGCTCGTTTATCACCACCGCGATAATAAACGGCGATATTTATCAGAAAGATTGTTTACAGAAGCGTTTGCTACCTTTTATAAGACAGCATGCCTCACCACCGCTGTTTTGGCCAGATCTAGCCAGTTGCTAATACGCAAAATCAGTTATGGAATGGTACAACGCTAACAGGATAATGGTGGTACCCAAAATATGCAATCCGCCAAATAGTCCGGAACTGCGGCCTGTTGAAGAGTACTGGAGTATTATGAAAGGAATTCTAAAAAAGAAAGGCGGAGAAGTAAAATCGGTCCCTGAGCTACAAAAAATATGGACCTGGGCGACAAAAATCTTTTCTAAAGAGATGGTGCAAAGTCTTATGAGCCGTGTGCGTAGAAAAGTTCGATCTATGGCTTACTGTGTAAACATTAATTAAAATTAAAAATGTGATTTTAGAATTCATTAAATTTGTCATTAAATGTGGTATTCATAATGTAGTTATTTATTTTCAAAGTGGTTTAAAAACAAATTTTGCGTGCCCAAGTTTTGGCGTGTTCAACCTTTATCCTCAGTTGCTAGGATTGAAGCTACAATTCGCTATGTGCGAAGTGCATGGCAATGGGGGTAACGTGAACGATCGCAGTGCACAATGTGACTAGAAATTAAACTGCAAAGGGCTCTTGTCAATATCAAATTTCAAAATATTTTACTTTACCTATGTCACCTCCTCGGTCAACTGTAAAAATAGTGAATCAGCCAGAGACATTTCATCTGTAAAAGCAAGGAGTACATGCCATTCATAAAAAAGAAAAAAAAGATTGAGCCCCTGCCCAAGAGATGGCGCCACAATCATGCATACAGCGAATACATGAAGTATAGTTAGAATGAGAAGACAGCTGTTAAATCGTTTGGGTTTTATAGTATAAAGGCCGGTTTACGTTTGCTTGCGGCAAGTAGGGACGCAGCTATATGCTAGAATGAAATAGAAAAAAAATTCTTCGCTCATTCTGAGCTATAACTGCGTCCTTACATGCCGCAAGTAAACTTGCAAATGTAAACTGGAGTTAAATCTCAGGTTGGGTCATAGACTAATAACCCAAGACCCCGCATAGCCGGGCGACCCCCGCTGCCACGCTCGAAGTAATTTCACCCTATAGTGAGACACTAATTTATTGTAAGTGACAGTAAACTTAGTACGTCAAAATGGCAACCATTAATATCCGACTCTCTCTTACGCCCCGCGGAACAATGGCGTGTTCCCAGCGCCGGCCTGAGCCCTCGATCAGGGTAGAGCGAAATCGGGTTTTGGCGCCCTTCGTTGGTAATGAAAATGAAAAAACTGGTGGTCCGCCTCGAACTCAGAACTCACGATTTCCTTGCAAACGATATGACCAATATAACAAGACTCATCTCAAGATTTTTTTTCGCCTTCTAGCTCCACACCCCCTTGATCGATCCTACTTATATATGAACTCTCAAATTATATGTATCTGCGAATGGCATCTCGCTAAGTGTGGTAGGGCACGTTCAGCGAATGTCATCGCTCAAATCTGGAGCAGAGCCCGACTGGGGAAGTACCTCCACCTTACAGAAAACCACAGCCAAATAGCACTAGACCCTACTCATAGTGTTGTGTTCCTGCTGGTGAGTAAGGTTGCCAAAGAGCTCAAAGAGGACCCAGTGTGTTGACGATGAGGGACCTTCTTGTTCCTTTAGTCGTCAACACAGTGAATCCTCCTTTTTGTAAAGGGTCGGCAACGCGCATGTGACGCCTTTGGAGTTGCAGGCGTCCATAGGTTACGGTAGCTGCTTACCATCAGGCGGGCCGTATGCTTGTTTGCCACCGTCGTGGTATAAAAAAAAAAAAAAAAAAAAAAAAAAAAAAAATCTCTGCTACAACCCCAATAAATTTCATGAAGATCAGAAAAACGTCCCAGTATCCGAATTTGTTTGTAAGAACTTCACTTCGCTTACGCTCCGCTCGTTCAATTAATCTGTCTTATCTAAGCATAGGCTGCGTTTCCACCAGAGATGAGCGAGGATTTATCAGGCTTTATTTCGTACCTTTCAAGATCAAAAGAAGTGACTTAAAAAATCATACTAACATTATAAATGCGAAAGTGTGTCTGTCTGTATGTTACCTCTTCACGCTTAAACAGCTAAACCGATTTAGATGTATAAATATAGTTTGAGTCCCGGGGAAGGACATAGGACAGTTTTTATCCCAGAAATAATCGCTTAAGAGGGTGGAAGTTTGTATGAAATTGTTGCTCACTGTTGACTTAAAATAGCATATTCCCTAAATTAATATTTACTATTCGATTTTACCAAGGCGTTTTATTCATTAATTATGGCGAATGTTAATCCCACACAGATAAGGTCGTGGCAAAAGCAAGTAAATAATAAAATATAAACTTGATATACCCAAATTGGGTTAATCAATCGCTTAGAAAATTATAAAGTACGTAACTTTTTGGGCGCCTTTATCGGGGTTAATTTCACGTATTTCAAAATTAAATCAGAGATTTAAAAACCAAAAAATAATTTTAATCATGATATAACCAATTGCTTAGAAAATTATAAAGAACGTAACGTTTTCGGCGCCTTTATCAGTCTATATTTCGCTCCTTTTAGAATAAATAAAAAGAAGCGATTTAAAAATAAATATTAAAATGTAATCCTGATAAACCCAATCCCTTAGAAAATTATAAAGAACGTAACTTTTTCGGCGCCTTTCAAAATTAAAAGCAGCGGGTCACGCCTAAAAAAATTCTTGAAATAACAAAAATACCAAAAAAATACAACTGTATACAACTTTCGGCGACTTTAACAGTCTATATTTCGCGCCTTTTAAAATCAAAAGCAGCGATTTAAACAGTAAATTATATGATGTAATCCTGATAAACCCAATGTCTTTGAAAATTATTAAGAACGTATATTTTTCGGCGCCTTTATATCGCACCTTTCAAGATTAAAAGCAGCGAGTCACGCTTAAGAAAAAATGTTGAAATAACAAACATACCAACAAAAAAACGTTACTTTTTCGGCGCCTTTATCAGTCTTTATTTTGCGCCTTTTAAAATCAAAAGCAGCGATTTAAACAATAAATAATAAAATGTAATCCTTATAAACTCCAATCTCTTAGAAAATTATAAAAAACAACTTTTTCGGCTCCTGTATTTCGCGCCTTTCAAGATTAAAAACAACGATTCACGGCTAAAAAAATACTTGAAATAACAAAAATACCACAAAAAAATATAACTGTACGTTTTCGGCGCCTTTACTTCGCGCCTTTTAAATTAAAAGCAGCTATTTAAACAATAAATAATAAAATGTAATGCTGATAAACCCAATCTCTTAGAAAATTATTAAGAACGTTACTTTTTCGGCGCCTTTATTTCGCGCCTTTCAAGATTAAAAGCAGCGAGTCACGCCAAAAAAATGTTGAAATAACATAAATACCAAAAAAATTATAACTTTACTTTTTCAGTGCCTTTATCAGTCTATATTTCACGCCTTTTAAAATCAAATGCAGCGAATTAAAAAAAATATAAAATGTAATCCTGATAAACCCAATCCCTTAGAAAAGTATAAAGAACGTTAGTTTTCGGCGCCTTTATTTCGCGCCTTTCAAGATCAGCGCAAGCAGAAGAAGAGAGAAAAGCAACAAGTCACGCCTAAAAAAAATGTTGAAATGACAAAAAACCAACAAAATTATGCACAAAAAGGTTAATTACTCCAGTCATTTTACCGAAACCCGTGAACCGAACGAACTCACTTCAAGCGTAAATATTTTCACGTCTTTTAAAACTTTTTTTTTCTCTTTTGCCATTTTGGCGCCCCCCTTGCCATCCGGCGCCTAGAGCGGCCGCTCCACTCGCTCTACCCTAGGTCCGGCCCTGCGTGTTCCCCTCCCGCACCCCTTATTTTTGGCAGCTTAGGTTTCATAGAAATAACGCGCTAAGCGGAGTATAGAGATATCTTGTATATGTGTTGGGTTGATCAATCTAGGGGCATTTTTACGTCTGTAGAATATGGTCAACTGCGATCCCGACTTGAAGTTGGCGCTATATCGCAGCGAGTATAGATCCCTTAACGATGCGTAAATTACAAGATGTATCCGAACGTGCTTGTCAATGTCACTAATGAGTCTAATGACAGCGTTGCGTTAGTTCAGTCGAGTTTATCGTAGTTTATCGAATTATTTTTGTGAAGCACTGTTATTTTCCTTATGAACAATAAATTATATGCATTGTAAAATAACACAAGCTAACTCATACAAGACGATGTACATTTGCGTGGTTTGCTCGCTGAATCGACCGCCGCTGCTACCGCTGACCATTGAACTTAGGCAGTTACTTGAGACTCTGGTGTCTCCAATTACCACGGCAAGTATTCTGTGCTTATTTTTTAATGACATGTGCGAGTACACCCAACCTGCCTTCATAGTACAGTCAGCATCAGAAGTAGCTACGCAAACGAAGACGTCAAAAGTCCTTTTTAACAGGGAATCGGAGCTTTTGACGTCTTCGATTGCGTAGTTACTTTTGATGCTGACCGTACATTCTTATCCCATTACTACGTTTAAAATCTGCTCAATCTGCTGATACAACATAATTGTTTCTCAGAAGCAGTAGCTTCTCCTGCAGAAGTAGCTAAGCGGGTGAGGTGTTCAAAACAGGGATTGCACAACCGGTTTTATTAAATACCTGTAAACAAATTGTCAAACTAATAGCGGTTTAAATTTTATACCTGTATTCAAATTAGAGGTATTATTTTAATATTGCTATCATCATTATGACAATTCAAATCCTAATTTCAGTATTCTTTACCGGTATTCAATACCTATATTCAATAAATGACAATTTTATTACTAGTGCGAGTGAGACATCTGTATCAAAGTTACGGTCTCTATCGGGCCGAATTTATACCTAACCGACTAGTTCGACGACAGATGACATAACTGCTAAGGTGTTCCTATTTCAAATTTTCTATAAATAAACCAACTAAATAAAGTAGTAGTACAAAGTGTCGTATTTCACAAATTAATTTCTGACTTTTCGAGTCTTATGCCTTTTAGGTGCTTGTCTTTTGACTTCTTATACCCAGGGCCCGGAATTAGGTGAGCTAAAATACCTAAAGTTCGCGAGAGGACATAATATAGAGTGGTTACAACCGGATGAAAATAATATTTTATTTGGATTAATACTAAGTACTTGTTTCCTTATCTTTCTATATATACTATAGTAGTACTAGTAGCTTTCACTATTTTGACGCTAATACGCCACTCTGACAAAATGAATAGGAAAATACAGATTACTAATTTAAAATATATGTCACATTTTCAGATTTATTATTATAATGTTAACTTTATGGCTGCAATGTAACCATTTTTCATCATTACGACTATTACTTGCAGTGCCCGGATGAATATCGAATACCCGGAATCCAAATAAAATATTATTTTCATCCGGTTGTAACCACTCTATATTATGTCCTCTCGCGAACTTTAGGTATTTTAGCTCACCTAATTCCGGGCCCTGCTTATACCCCTAATAAAATCAATTACAGGTAAACATGTCATTTGCAAAAACCAATAATGCTTTTGAATACTGGTAATACTTTGCCGCTATTCATGGTTTTAGCAATATAAATAGTTAAATTCAAGTATAACCGGTTAAGCCCAAATTACAACCGGTTTTGAGAATACCGGTAACGATCCCTGGTTCAAAAAGAGCTTGACATGACTAGGTAATTTTGAACACCTCAGCCGCCTTGCTACTTTTGCTGCTAACTGTACATTAGGGTGGGTCACTCATGTATGAAGAAAAAAAAGTATTAGTTATCCTTCGGACGCAGTAATTAAAAGTTGCGTATTAATGCTAATAAACAGTATTTAAAATAATATTGCAAACGAATTTTTTCTGCCTCCGGATCCATTTCAAAGTTTTTATATAAACTATGTTACATTTTCTATAGAGTAAATCTATGTATTGTCACTTTAGCTTAAAATATACCATTGTTGGCTCGTAATAGCATGGTAAAGGTTCAGAGCAATAAATTGAAAAAAAGTAATCAAAAAGAGACATTTATTTTTACAATATCCATAGGTTATTGTGCTAGTTTTCGTCCACTCTTGTCAGTTTTCCGTCCATATTTATTTATATGTTTATCCTTAAGTTTTTCCCAAAATAAAAGCTTAAAAGTAAAACATCTATTAAAGAATAAACTATAAATATAAACTATGTTGACCTTAAAAAGTTTTTCCCATTTATTTGCAGCAGTTTAATCAAGTGGACGGTAAACTGGACCTGGACGGGAAAGTAGCACAATTACCTATCCATACATTTTTCTAAAACTTCTACTTAAATCTGGAGGCAGTAAATTTTTAATAAAATATGAATATGTGCAATCATTAATTATCAAATGGCACTTTTTAATAACTGTGCTTCCTTCGAGTACAAGGGCTGCTATTTATATATCCGGAAACCGGGATTACAATCTTCTTAAATAGCATATTTGACCTCCATGGTAAAATTTGAACTTTTTTAAGTACTGGCCGGTATATTTTTGCTTTCTTATTAACGCTCGTGTTTTGTTTTTGACGGGTTTTAAATGTCATCTCGCAGCAAGAATGGAACTCACTCGTGAAAATATGCGTGCTATGATTTATTATGATTTTCGGCGTGGTTTAACGCAACAACAGTGCATAGATCAACTAACTTCAACTTTTGGTGATGAAGCCCCATCTAAAACTACTGTGTATCACTGGTTTAGTGAGTTCAGTCGTGGACGTAGTATGCTTACGGACGAAGTTAAGGCAGGTCGCCCGAAATCGGTCGTTGTACAACAAAATATCGAGGCTGTGCGAAAACTTATAATGGACGACCGACATGTTACGTACCGCGAGATAGAGGCGACTCTGGGTATTTCTATGACCAGCATTAATAGCATATTACATAATTATTTGGCTGTAAAAAAAATTTGTTCGCGTTGGATACCCCACAACTTAACAAAAGAGCAAAAAGATGCTCGCGTCGAATGGTGCAATAAAATGTAAAAAAAATATAACCGTGGTGACTCAAAAGCCGTTTATAACATCTATACAGGTGACGAATCCTGGATCTATGCATACGATCCCGAAACGAAGCAACAATCAACGGTATGGGTGTTTCAAAATGAGCCGAACCCTACGAAAGTTACTCGTGCAAAAAGTACATTGAAACAAATGGTGGCCTGCTTCTTCGGTATTAATGGCCATGTAGCTACAGTGCCACTAGAAAACCGTAGAACGGTTAATTCAGAGTGGTACACGACCATTTGCTTACCGGAAGTATTTGAACAAATTCGTAAAACTAACCAGCGACGAAGAATCATTCTTTATCATGACAATGCCAGCTGTCATACGTCACGCGAAACAACTCTATTTTTGGAGGGTCAAAATGTGGAATTAACGGGTCATCCGCCGTACAGCCCTGACTTGGCACCCAACGATTTTTATTTATTTCCAAATATAAAGAATAAATTACGCGGTCAACGATTTTCGACCGCTGAAGATGCTGTCGACGCATTCAAACAACACGTTATGGAGGTACCTCAGGCGGAGTGGCAGAAGTGCTTTAAAAATTGGTTCACGCGAATGCAAAAGTGCATAGATCATCAAGGGGAATACTTTGAAAAACAATAAAACCATTTTCAGCCGTGTACGTTTGTTTGTTTTTTTGTTTCCGGATATATAAGTAGCAACCCTCGTATTGAGTAAAACAAACACATGCGCCTACTATCCTAACTCAATGACCTCAACTCAAAAAACTTATAATGAGACTGAGCAACTACTCAAGTTATGAGAGTGAGCTTGCAGGCACACACACACAGACACACACACACACAGTCACACACACACACACAGTCACACATACACACACACACACGCGAATGTATATCTCATCTATATAGGTATATTAATCTAATGGTAACAATGCTTAGAAAAAATGGAAAAGTAGAAAAATCCACTGCCTCAGGCGAGACTCGAACTCGCGACTCTGGGATACATGCCCATCGCTCTGACCAACTGAGCTACTGAGACACACCTGATGGCTGCGAATTTCTCCGCTATATCCCATACGCGTCTTAGGGGGACGCCTAGCGACATCTGCCGAAGAAGTCTTACACTTCTCAACCGGCCATCGGAGTCCCAAGTCGTATTGAGATTTCACCGATAACAATGCGCTACCCCATACTACAATTAATGTTGTATTAAGCAGAACGTCTGCTAACGATACCACAATGCTTAGAAAAAATGGAAACGTAGAAAAATCCACTGCCTCAGGCGAGGAGGCTGTGGTATCGCTAGCAGACGTTCTGCTTAATACAATAGTAGATTGTGTAACAAGGGAGCAAAATGAAATATTTACGGCGAGGGCGTATATTGATTCCCAAACGAAGCGATGGAGTCTATAATAGAATCCCGAGCGTAGCGAGGGATTCTAAAGTAGACTCCTGAGCGTAGTGAGGGATTCAAGTGTTAACGCCCAAGTTGAAAATAGTTTTGCTCCTATGTGACACATACTGCTTTTCACACCACCATAGGGGAATTTTTTTTTTTATTGTTGAATCATATTTATTTTAACTTTATATGTGCTTAGTGTGCTTCTTGATTATAATGAATCTATTAATTTAATAAGAAATTTGATTGTGATGACGGACTGGCTGAAAAAAAAACGAATGTCCTAGAACAGAAAAGTGCCACTTTATTCCCTCCTAGCAGGGAAGAAAAAGCCCGCATACGACTAGGTGGTGTGAAAAATTAATTGTAATGGTAACAATATGTGTACGTTTTAAGAGTTTCTGTTATGTTGTAACTTTTTATGTAAATGTAATTACGTTTGTTGGAAGAGCGGGGCGTCTCAACACAGGTACTGTAAGCCTAAAGAGAGGTCCCAGCAAATGTATAAGGAATATTTGTTACTAGTAATAAAGATATTTTTCATTTTTTTTTTCAATGACTACTTGAAGACTAGAGTCTAGACAAACTATAATAAAAATGTAAATTACAGACAGACGTCAACACTAGCTATTTGCTGCTCTGCTCCGACTGCCAAATACAGATGCAGTCCGTCCACCAGTTTCAGAAGATGGCGCTCAACGGCTTGAGAAACCTGAGACAGCTGCTAAATATAGAAACTGGAAATGGTGGTTATAGCAATCCTGAAATGGTAGGTTATTATAAAACAGAGTTCAAAAGGATAATTATCAATTATAACTCTTGATAATTATCGTGATTTTTGTATGCTAATTATCGATTTGATAATATCCCAAAATTTGTACAGGCGGAACAAAAAAATATCGCACATTAATTTCAACATTAGTAGTTGAACGGACCCAGTGTGTTGACGATGAGGGACCTTCTTGTTCCTTTAGCCATCAACACAGTGAATCCTCCTTTTTGTAAAGGGTCGGCAACGCGCATGTGACTCCTTTGGAGTTGCAGGCGTCCATAGGTTACGGTAGCTGCTTACCATCAGGCGGGCCGTATGCTTGTTTGCCACCATCGTGGTATAAAATAAAAAAAAGAACTATAATAGATACCTGAGATAATTATTCAAATTCATTTATTTCGTAAATGCACATACAAGATGTAAGATAAATACTGGCGATCCGTTTAAGAGCACAATTAGTATCGTAGCAAAATACGAAAAATTACCCAAACAAAAATAATTTTTTGTCGGGCAAAAAAAAAAATTTCTTTTTCTAGTCGTAATACGATACAAAATATGCTCTTAAAATCATCAGTATTTTTTTACATCCTGTATACAATACACCTCAAAAGTAAAATTAATACTAACACTAATACTGATAATTATCGCGATAAATATCAGAGATCATAATTATCTTGATAATTTCGAACTCTTGTTATAATATGTGACAGTCTGCATGAAAAGGTACCGTTTGGCGCAATACACATCAAAAGTAAAATTAATACTAACACTAATACTGATAATTATCGCGATAAATATTAGAGATCATAATTATCTTGATAATTTCGAACTCTTGTTATAATATGTGACAGTCTGCATGAAAAGGTACCGTTTGGCGCAATACACATCAAAAGTAAAATTAAAACTAACACTAATACTGATAATTATCGCGATAAATATCAGAGATCATAATTATCTTGATAATTTCGAACCCTGTTATAAAATGTGACAGTCTGCATGAAAAGGTACCGTTTGGCGGAAGGTGCTAAGGTTGTAGGTTGTATAGATTCAATATTGTATTGGAGTAATATAAGCGTAATTTCCAGGTGTCAAATGGTACACCTTAATGTATATTCAAGCGCGTTGCCAGGGGGGGGGGGGGGGGGGGCAGCTGCCGCCCCCCCGCCTTAAGATATTAAAAAAAATGTAGCCCAATGTTATACCCACAATTCATATTTTCAATTAATTCTGTATTAAGCAGAACGTCTGCTAACGATACCACAATGTTTATAAATAAAGGAAAAGTAGAAAAATCCACTGCCTCCGGCGAGACTCGAACTCGCGACTCTGGGATACATGCCCATCGCTCTGACCAACTGAGTAACTGAGACTTACCTGATGGCTGCGAATTTCTCCACTATATCCTTTATGCGTCTCAGGGGGACGCCTAGCGACAACTGTTGAATCGGTGAACTCTCAATACAATAAACACAACTTGGGACTTCGATGGCCGGTTGAGAAGTGTAAGACTTCTTCGGCAGATGTCCTACCAAGTCACCAATATCAGCTACCAAATTATCTAATGTCCTACCTTATAAATCATCAAATCGCACAATATAGCTAACGGATGAAGAAACAGCCTCCTAGCCTAGTTGGTAGTGACCCTGCCTGTGAAGCAGGAGGTCCCGGGTTCGAATCCTGGTCAAGGCATTTATTTGTGTGTTTATCACGGATATTTGTTCCTGAGTTATGGATGTTTTCTATATATTTAAGTATTTATCTATATCTATCTATTATATATACCGTCGTCTAGTACCCACAACACAAGCCTTATTGAGCTTACTGTGGGACTAGTTGATTTGTGTAAGATTGTCCGATAATATTTATTTAGTAACCCTTAATAAAACATTAAAATTGCCTTTAATTTCAGACAATACCTTTAAAAGAAGAGCCTCTGAAAACTGAGCATGAGTTAGATCCTGAAACTCAACCTGTTTGTCATCTACCTCAGCCTGATTGTAAAGCTGAGGTGAAAGAAACTGAGCCTGTGTTTGAGCCACAGTATGAGGTGAACTGTGAGTTTGCCTGTTTTGAGCCAAACATTGAGTTAACCATTGGCGTGCCAGAGAGCCCATCTCCCTTAAAGTTTAAGGTAAGTGATAATGTAATTTTATCTACATTCAAATCATAATTCCCCTATAGGCGTGTCCACACTTGACGCACCGCCTCGTGAGCAAATTGCCGCGCGAGGCAAACGCAAGCGCGGCTGCAATGCCTTGCCGAACCGAGCCGAGCCGCCTCGCGCGACAATTTACTCACGAGACGGTGTGTCAGGTGTGGACTCTCCTTATAATATGTTCAGACGCGATAAGCTTATGGCAGTTATAACCTATATTAAGAACCTGTATCTGTGGTGCATCGTAATATTTACTTTAGAGTATCGATAGTTTAATTTCATTCAAAGTTCGAACATTATAATAATGTATGAATATACATAACAACAACGAAGGCCGACATAATCCACAGTTAGCCTTGGCGGTGCTATGGCGGTCATTCTAATGGTTCCCGAACACGTCGTTGAGGAGTTATAATATGTCTGTAGATTGGAGGCATTAAAACACCTTTGTGATATTATTATGAAACAGACTTCGTTTGTTTCATAAAACCAAACTCGTTTTGAATGCCCTAAAGATAGCTTTTTCTTATAAATGCTTTTTATGACCTAACAGCTAGCTACAATAGTAGTTTCCGATACAAGTGCGAGAAGTATGTCATTTTGCACGAGTACCGAGGTTACTTAGGCTCGGGTCAAGACTCGGGACAAGTGAAAATGACACTTCCACACGTGTGTCGAAGAACGTTTTTTTAATGCAATTGCGAAAAAACTACAATGAAATAAAGTAACATTTATATTCTGTCAGTGTACGAAAAACAGCTTCATTCAATCGCGCGTTGTTCAAGTAATACTATTGGGTCTCGCATAATACTCCTTTATGCCCAATCGCGCGTAGTTCTCGTGGGTCTTTTATAAGCGGGTCTCGCATAATACTCATTTATTTAAAATGTATCAATCTGAATACTTTTTAGCACTAGTGTATAAATCTTGAAGCAAATCAAATTATTTTGTTCAATATTTTTTGATTTGCAATTTTTAAGTAGTTACACTATTATATATATAAACTGAAAATAGATGTCATATACTTCAGAAAAAGTGACCAAACCCTCCGGTGTCCGAGGCCAGATTTGAACTGGCGTCTTCAGCTTTCGCGGCTGACGTCCTGACCACTAGACCACCCGGTCACCCGGTGACCGGGGGGGTTTGGTCACTTTTTCTGAAGTATATGACATCTATTTTCTAGTGTATAAAATCAAACTTTACGAACGATTTGCAGATACATAAACTAAACTTTTTGAGCAATTGTATTAAAAAGATTATTTTGTGTTAAAATATTACCTGACTGCTGAAGGGAAGGAGGGTTGTTTTTATGTACTCTGGCATTCCTTGTTCCCAACTAAAGAGTTTTGCTGGCCTGTCACTCTGACTTACACTGATGAATTGCTGTCAGACGCTCGGATCTAGTATTAGGGATAGTATAGCAACTAACTAGAGGCGTCTTGTTGCTCCCAAAATTGCACATTTTCCGAGGCTAATTCTTAGTGTATTTAGAGCTGAATAGAAAATAAATAAGGATGACAAAAAGGTTGACCTCAACACTTTTTAATTTAGTACAAAGCAGAAACGTCTACAAACGAAATATCAATTTTATAATTCAAAGAAAAGTGGAAAAACTCACCGCGTCGAGCAAGATTCGAACTTGCGACCTTTCGGAACACTGGTCCGATCGCTCTAACCAACTGAGCTATAGACGCTTACTCAACCTCGGTGAATTTTTCCATTAATTAGTGCTTCTTGCTTACGTCAGAGGGAGACGTGTAGCGTAGCGACATCTACCGTATCCTACCTAAATTCACCGAGGTTGAGTAAGCGTCGATAGCTCAGTTGGTTAGAGCGATCGGACCGGTGTTCCCAGAAGGTAGGAGGTTCGAATCTTGCTCAACACACTGAATTTTTAAATTTTTGTTTCAATTATTAAATTCTCATGACATTTTATTTTTTAGCCTATAAACAAACCACATCCAGAAAGGGCAGCGAACAAAGCTAAATCAACGAAAGTAGCTAGAAAAGCAAAGCTAGCTACAACAGCGAAGCTTGCCAAAGCCAAAGATGCTGTAGATGCTACGACCAAAGATGATGAAATAGAGAATGCAGTTGCACCAGCTAAAAAGTAAGAACTCCTCGAAAACTTGCATAGGTACTTATAGGGTAAACCGTTAGTAACTGGCCACCCTCCAATAACTACACACATTATACTATAATTTTGAACAAAAAAGAACCGACTTCACTTAGCCTCCACCTTTCCAAAAGCAAATGCTCGAGTTGCTGTAAAAAATACTCAAATCACTATAGGTGTGCTTATAATAGTTGAAGAGTTCCCTCGATTTCTCCAGGATCCCATCATCAGATCCTGACCTGATGACAATGGGACCAACTGTGAAGTATACACTTTCAAACAAAAAAAGAATTTTCCAAATCGGTCCAGCCGTCTTCGAATAATCGGTGAACATACATTAAAAAAGCAAAAACAAAGATCCCCACGAATTGATAACCGCCTCCTTCGAAATCTTGAAGTCTTGAAAATGAGTTTGACTTTGACAAACCGTTGAACTGGCTAGTTGCTTAATTTTTCTAGTAGCGTACTATATATAAATCGAGATCTTATATTATAATCTTAACGTTATGTCAGTGTAGTAAATGTGATTACAAAAGGTAAGAGAATAATTATATCACTATTGTTTTACATTATAATTACAAATTCTCTAACTTATTTCGATAACTAATTTCTGAAAATTCTTGAAATTTCAATTGACACTATTTTAAACACTAGCCATCTATGGCAGTTACTGAAATTGCTAGATTTAGGTACATTTATAATGATAAAGTGAGTGAGTTACTTAGGAAGTCATTATTCACTCTTTTCAATTTTCATGTCTTTTCATGTCAATATTTGATGATGATGATGATGATGATGATGACATCCTGTTGTCCATCATCAGGGACATAGGGCTCTCAGAAGGGATTTCCATTTAGTTAAAAATACAAAAGATATTTATTCTTTAATATAAGCACATTACAATGCACTTATGAACGTCAGAGAGAAGCAAAAAAAAAGTAGCACCGGTTCCAACCCTACACCTCTGACCCGAGAAGTATTATGACCGGCAAGAAACTCGGCGGGACTTATTTATTCAAAACAGTAATAGATTAGATCTAAAAGATACACAATAATGCGTAGTTCTATAAGAAGACATATCAAAACAGCTTGAGAGACAGACAATTTACCTGTTGTTTAATAAAAAATAATATATTTGCTAGAAACTGGCTAGTTAATAACATCAAGTTTTTTTTTTATTTCAGTTCATCTAAAATGTCTAAAAAAAGAAAATATTCCAAGGACGCTATTGAGAAAGCTATAAATTATGTTGTCAATAATCATGGTTCAATAAGATCGGCGAGTAAACTGTTCGATGTACCGAGAGCTAGTATACAATTTAAAATTAAAAACCCTCACACAAAATTTAAGTCAGGCCCTAACACTATCCTAACTGACAAAGAAGAAACAGCATTAGCAGATTATGTTATAAATTATGCTAAACTTGGTTGTCCATTGAATCAAGACAATGTTTTATCATGCGTTGCCGATTTCCTTAAGGCGAATCCTCGAAGGAATCCGTTTAAAAACGATCGTCCAGGATTGACGTGGTTTCGTGGTTTTATAAGGCGACATCCTGATGTCGCTGAAAGAATATCAGAAGGTGTAACAAATGCTAGTGCTTGCGTGTCTGAACGAGATATGAAATAATGCTTTGAGAACGTAGAACAATACTTTTCTGAAGAAAATTTAAGTCATGTGATTGAAGATCCAAGCAGAATAATTGACGCTGATGAGACGAGTAATAAGTAAATGTTATTCATATAAGGAGATAGTAATAAAGATTTCTTTTTAGTTTATAAACTATGGGAAAAAAATCTGAGCACTATTCATTCAGCTAAAATTATGATATGAACAAGTCAAACTTGGATGTCAGTAACTACACAATTGTAGAGTCTGAATCAGGGAAAAACATTTGAAGAAGAGAATGGAAATGTAGAATCCTTGATACTTGATGAAACTACAGACAATCTATCGGATGTAAACAATGAAGAGAATGAAGAGATGAAACTACAAGATATCTATTGAATGTAAATAACAAAGAGTCTAATATTATACTTGATGAAACTACAGGATATCTGTTACATTTAAAAAATTATGAGTCAAAGTGTATACCAGAAGAAACTATGTTGTTGTTGTTGTTGATCCTAGGTGTTTCGATCACTTTTCTCATCACATCATCAAGAAGAATTACGAATAAAAGCGGTGATAGGAGGCATCCTTGCTTCACACCGGCAGTTATTCTTATAGGCGCTCCCATTTCCTTTTCATGGATCACCCTGCATGTACTCCCTTCGTAGAAGAAACTATGGGAGATGTAAATACGGATGCTGTAGAGGAAGAAAAAAAGTCAAACTGGGTCAGAGCACATGCCAAGTTCCTTAACATACCTCTCGGAAGTGGAAAGGAATGTGCACATAGTGTCCAATTATTTATTAAATGATTATTTGTCAATAAGAACATGGCCAGGAAAATTTAACGCATAGGGAAAAGACAAATTGAACGACAACCATATGCTACTTGTAGGTTTCCAATGCTTTCATCAATTTAATGTCCGAGAAAAAACAAAAGATAGAAGTAAAAGTGAAGGGAAAAGAAACAGAAAAAGGGCACGAGAAGAAAAAAAGGAAAATAAGGAAAATGAAACAATATCAAAAAATTTAATAAAACAAGAACCAAAAGTAAATGTAGATGTTCTAAGTACTTTAATCGAAAGCAAATTTAAGAGAGCGAAAATAAATGCGAAAACAGTGTTACAGATATAGAACCATCAGTATCTTCAAAAGTTGTGCACAAAAGACAAATGTGAAACTTGTGAACATATTGTTGGAAATTTCAATGAGCTTCTTTGTTAACGATGCAGTATTCTGATGCTGTTTCATCAAAACAAGATATCTGTGGTGGGACCATATATAAAGATAAACATAAATACTCTTTATTGAACACCTCAAAATAAAGAAACACACAAAATACAAGTTACAATCAGGAAAAGTAGAGTACAATTGGCGGTCTTATCGCTAAAAAGCGATCTCTTCCAGACAACCTTTGGGTAGCGGAAACCATTGAAAATAATCAGAAATACGTAGGTGTTGCAAATGCATATATTTATGTCATGTTGGTTATCTTTACCATGCAAGTTCCTCCTCTGATAGTGAGGATTGAGGATCCATTTTTAAAGAGTTTATTGTTTTATTTTATGTTACATTTTGATTTTGTCTGATAATTATAACATTCTATCTATTAAAATTAAACATAATGTCGAGTTATAATATAAAATGGCTAGTATTGAAAATACTAGGTTAAAAATTAATCTAGTAACTAGGTTAAAAGTAATGTCCAAATGAAACAATTATATAATTCATGAAATAAATAATATTCTCCTCTAGTAAACAAATGTTCATTATTTTCTACATTCACTATCACTACTTACCCTAAAACAATAATATTGGCGATAGGGTAAATCGCCAGTAACTGGCCACCTTTCAATAACTGACTTTCATACTAAAAATGAACTCTATTTTTAAAAAAATATTCCAATAAAAGTATGGTACAATTAACAAAAATATCAGTTTCGCTAAACATTAAAGTTTATCGGCGATGGTAACACTCACTTCCAGTTTTTGTACCAGGTTTTCTTATCCTATGATATTAATTTAAATTAGTAAGTAAGCACAACTGACCCAAGATGGGTATTTATTTAGCTATTTACCTACAAACAGTATTTATTTTAGTATATCTTGGCCAGTTATTGAAGAGTGGCCAGTAGTTAAAACCGTATACTAAAATGAGTGGGTCGTTCACGAGTGAGTGATTTAAATCAGCTTCTTTTGATTCAACTCACTGAAGATTTAACTCGCTCAGTAACTCATCTATCTCACTGATTACAGTGTTACTTGCTCGCTCTTTCTCACTCATGATTCGAATGAGCCTGCCAAGTCAAACAAGTGACGGTGCGATTGAGGCTAATATGCAACCACTAAGCGAAATGAGCGAAATGAGTGATACATATCTCCGCGTGCGAAAGATATGAATCAATCTTTTCGATTGAATGAAGCGTTTTTCGCATCTCTAAAATGAGTTCTGGTTATAAGTGAACAGGGTTCATGTTTAGTATGAGGTGGCCAGTTACGGGCGATTTACCCTATCACTTTACAGGTGGTCACAATACTCACAATTAACATAATAAGCAAGTAAGGTAGTAAAGTGGTCAGTTACCAATTATTTACCCTATCTCTTCCTTACCATCAGGCGGGCCGTATGCTTGTTTGCCACCGTCGTAGTATAAAAAAAAAAAAATAAAAAAAATAAACGAAACAAGTATTTTATTTCATAATTTTCATTTTTGTGACTAGTTTTTTTTTGTTAACTGTAGTTTTCTTTGCACAATGACTGAGTAATGAGCCCGAACGCGGCGGGATAATGTTGAGCAGTTCAGGAGGTCCTATGGCCCTCCAGGTCCATCATCAGGTCAGCTCCATGTCATCATAATATTGTATTGTAACGCGATAGGTATACGGTACGACGTCCTACTTTCAATCCGAAGGTCGCGGGTTCAAACCCCGGCTCTTACAGTGGAGGACAAAGAGATGTATACACTTTTGGATCTTATTACAACGCAATAAGAACTTATGTACTTTTCAGAACTTATGTTCGCAATATCATTTGATATTTACCAGTCGCTTTCCGGTGAAGGTAAACATCGTGAGGGAACCGGATGTAATCCCAACAAGGCCTAGTTTTGCCTCTAGGTTGAAAGGTCAGATTGCAGTCGCTTTCGTAAAAACTAGTGTCTGCGCCAATTCCTGGGATTAGGTTGACGAGCGGAGCCCAAGCTCAATAGAGTAAAAAACTGGGACAAACGCTAGGAAGAAGAAGAACAGTGTAGGTATACATATGCGTGCAAAATTTCAGCTTAATAGGTCAAATTTAACTTGCTAGATTCGATAGATGGCGCCACCAGAGGATGTACATGTCAGTCCTACCAGTGGGGAAGGCAACTGTCACTGTCACAATGACATTTCCAACAATGGTCCTTAGAAAACCTAAGCTTTGAGCTCGAGATGGCTGCGCCGTTTAGAGTAGTTTTTTGTTTTTTGCTCATTTACGTAGTTCACTGTGTAATATTGATAGCTTATTGTGACCTAACGAACAAGTGTGCAGCTAATTAAAAATTTATAAAATAAAAGTATGCACCTCGACATTGGCAGAATTCACCTCGCTATAACCGGCGAGGAGTAAAAGCCATATATATATAACTAAATTTGTATGGCGAGAAGTAATGTCAATGTGGCTAATGTTGGATATTTAAGATTTACGAATAAAACCACCATATTAAACAGTTCCTAAATATATTATGCACTCGCGTGCTGAAAGCAATCGAATCGGATACAGAGTGACATATATATAAACTGACATCTGTCTTAGACACAAACTAAAGCAGCCAGTTTGTATTGGCACATATGCGAACTCTGTGCTTGATATGTATCACGCACACGCCAACATGCTTGTTAGCTAGTGCCAACACTGGCCCTTGAACCAATATAAACTGTGCATAAATCACAATACAAATACACAATAAGCAATCAAAGTAAAGACAACTGCTGTCCTAAAATTAAAAACATGTCAACAGCAAAAGAAACATAGCAAAAGTATAAATTTATCAAAGTATCCGTCACATATAACCGTAAATACTAAAAACATATATGAAACGGTTCTAAAATAATTTATACTTCTACAAAGTACATTACTTAGATACCAAACTCACTTATTAAACATGAACAAATGAGAAACGAACTTATCGTGTTTATCTTTTGCCAACGGTTTTGTCAAAACGTCGGCCACCATTTCGTCAGTCGAAAGATATTTCAAATTGACAATACCTTCATCAACAATTTCCCAGATGAAATGATGTCGTACGTCTATGTGTTTCGTTCTGGCGTGGTACATAGAATTATAACACAACTTCAGTGTAGACTGATTGTCGTTATGCAACGTTATCCTATACTGTACCCCGTAAATTTCGAACAAAAACTTGCGTAGAAATAGAGCCTCTTTACAAGCATCAGATAAGCACATATAAGGCTTGTTCACGTAATAAAGTAGCCACCTAGAACTAAGTCTTCACAGGAATATAGAATTTTTTTTGAATGCTAGTACGTGACATTCCAAAAAATATATAATCAAGTTATAAAAAAGTATAAAATAGATGTCATTGAGTAAATAGAATCAAAATGCCGAGAATAAATGAAAATATTCGTAAATTAATTATTGTCGTCTATTGCACCGAAAAGGGTGTCTCGAAGCGACAATTAGCAAAACGATATAAAATATCTAAGGACGGTGTGCGAAAAGTGATCAGTACATTTGGGCAATTTCATACTCTACATGATCTATCAGGTCGCGGTCGAAAAAAAGGCTGCGTGAAGCCTAAATTGGACACCGCAATAGCTTCCTCGTTCCGCCATAATCCATCGGCCTCTGTTCGAGATATCGCCAAAAAGCTAAAGACATCGGTTGGAAATGTACAAAACGCTAAGAAGAGAAATAATCTTGTGACCAGAAAGAAACAAAAAATCCCGAAAAGGACCCCTACTCAGATCGAAAGAGCAAAATGTCGTGCTAAAACTTTGAGCAAGTTTTTCAATCAAAATCGCGACCGATGCATATTAATGGATGACGAAACATATGTAAAAAAAGACATGAGAACTTTACCGGGGCCTCAATTTTATACGTGTGTGGCTGGCCGGGATGTTTCGGAAGAGCATAAGTCCATCGCTTTTGAAAAATTCGCCCTTAAAATCATGGTATGGCAAGCTATTTGCTCATGCGGGCTGAAGAGTTCGAGCTTTTTTACTACTGGCACAATCAACGGAGATGTCTACCGACATGAGTGTATTAAGAAGCGAATTCTGCCCTTATATAGGAAACATGAACGTCCCCCTATATTTTGGCCTGATTTAGCTTAAGCTCATTACGCTCAAACAACCTTAAATTTGCGCGATAATCAGAATGTTATTTATGTGGCGAAAAACATGAACCCGCCAAATTGCCCAGAACTTCGCCCGACAGAAAGGTATTGGGCGAACATCAAGCGATACCGGTCAAGAAAGGTGCAGTAGCGGACAGTGATGCTGACTTCAAAAGAATATAAAACGCAGCCGCTCGTCAGTTCACTAACACGTCAATAACTACACTAATGGCAGGCGTTCGAAAGAAAGTAAAACAGTTTTCCTGTTCCTGAGGATTCCGCAAAAAAATGCATTGTATTTTATTTTTTGAATGTTTTCTTATATACTAACCTGTTTTTGTTATCTGTAGCGTTAGAAGTAAACGATTTATTTACGTTTTCATATGGCTACTTTATTACGTGAACATGCCTTACTCGCTCTCGGTGCTTGAAAGAGCTACCGTCTTTTGTTTTCTACTCTCCCAAGAGATGGTAGAATTACCAATTTTGAAAACATATCCGGTATAAGATCGACGATCAACCTCATTCGACGCAAAATCTGCGTCTGCATATGCGACGATATCCAACCCTGACTTCTGGAAAGTTAAAGAATGGTTAAGCGTACCTTTCAGATAGCGTAGAACGCGTTTCGCCGCCTTCCAATGGGTCTCGTCGTACGCGTCGTTGAACTGGCTGAGTGAGCTGACAGCGTGAGCAATATCCGGCCGCGTACACACTGCTATGTATATGAGACAGCCTATCAGGCCTCTGTAGTCGTGTGTACAATCCTTGTTAGTTGACTTCACGAGCTTCAGTCCTGTCTCCATAGGTGTTCGCGCTGGTTTGCAATCTGACATCTGAAATCGTTCTAGTACCTTCTTGATATAGCTCGACTGGTCTAGAGTTATTTCGTTGTTCTGTCTGCAAAGCCTCATTCCAAGAATGTGATGTGCTGGCCCTAAATCTTTGATTTCGAAAGCCTTCTTCAGCTCCTCTTTGATACCTGCCGTATCTTGGCAATCAGCTGAAGAAAATAACATTATGTCATCAACGTAGAGTGCAATTATAATCAATGATTTCTCGCTCGACTTGACATAAACACAAGGTTCGGAAGATAAACGTTTGAATTTCATTTTACTTGTCAAAACGCCATTTATCTTTTCATACCATGACTTCGAAGCTTGCTTCAGTCCGTATATGGCCTTATTCAACTTAAAGACTTTATCTTCTTGACCTTTAATCTGGTAGCCTTCTGGTTGTTCCATAAAAACGGTTTCTTTTAAATCTCCATTCAAAAACGCCGTTTTCACATCCAGATGCTCGATATACATGTTATGTTCTGCCGCTAAAGCTAATAACGTGCGTATTGTAGAATATCTTACTACAGGAGAGAACGTTTCTTCGTAATCTATACCATACATCTGGGTATAACCTTTTGCAACAAGGCGTGCTTTGTACTATCGGGTTCAGAATTGCATGGTCAATTTATGAATGAATTCATTGATAAATTGACCATGCAATTTTGAACCTGATGGTACCTTAAGATTTCCCCGTCTAGGCCAAGTTTTCTTTTAAAGATCCACTTGCATTTGACAGGCCGTTGCTTCGCATCGCGGCCAGTCAGAGTCCAACACTTATTATCGATGAAGGATTTATACTCTTCCGCCATCGCAGCTTTCCACTTGCTAGCTTCCGGGCTATTCAGTGCCTCGCGAACTGTCATTGGGTCCCCGGTGTCACTGCATACAGTGCGTGCTACACTAGCAGACTCAAACTCGCTTGTCGAGTTCTCGCAGTCTTCCAATGTCGAGTCTCCTGGGATGTACGTTTCATCCGAACGATCATCACGGGTCTCACTACTGCTCTCAGAATCATCTGTCGTATAATGCTGTTATCTTGACAGTTTTCGTCAGATGTTTCTGCGGGCTCTGGGGGTATATCAGGTAAGTCGGGTTGCACTTGTGCATCATCTGTGACAGTTGCATTGTTATTAGACAGACTAATCAGATTGTGACGTGAACTGTCATTCTCATCAGATGAAATGTCATTCCAAAAAGCATCTTCAAGAAAAGTGACATTTCTTGCTTTTATGACATTCTTTGGATTCGTCGGATCTATCAACCTGTAACCTTTTGTTTCATCACAGTATCCGACGAAAACATATTTCTTACTTTTGGGATCTAGTTTGTCCCGTTTATGCTGTAGGGCGTAAGCTTGACAAACAAAAATGCGCAGGTGACTTAAATTCTGCTTTTTACCTGTCCATTTTTCTTCTGGTGTACTGCCCATCACAGCCTTAGTAGGAGAGCGATTCTTTACGTATACAGCGGTGTTGGCCGCTTCTGCCCACAATTCCTTCTTCAAACCCGCTTCTTGGAGCATGCACCTGGCTTTTTCCGTAATGCTTCTCATCGCGCGTTCCGCGACTCCGTTCTGAGCTGACGACCTTGGAACTGTGGTCTGATGTCCGAATCCCATGCTTCTTCAGGAACTTCTGAAAATTAGAATTGACATATTCACCACCATTGTCACTGCGAAGAACCTTTATTTTCTTATTGGTTTTGGTTTTCTACGAGAGCCTTAAATTCCTTGAACATCTCGAAAACCTCATCCTTCGTCCTAAGAAAATAAACAAATGTTTTTCGTGACAGATCGTCAATGAAGGTCAGAAAGTACCTTTTCCAACCTATCGATGGGCATGGCAGTGGTCCCATGACGTCGCTGTGAACTAACCCAAGGATCTGCTTAGCCCTGGTTACAGATTTCTTCGGAAATGGCAACTTAGTCTGTTTACCTAAGATACAGGGAACACAAGACTGAAAATTATCGTTGTCATAAGAAATACCAGTGACCATACCTTTTCGCAATAACTCCATGCTTCGAGTATTCAAATGCGAGAGACGTTTGTGCCAAGTTTGTTGTGTTGACTGGCTTCCATTAGTTCCAGTTGCAGGGCACTGCGACTGCCTGACGTTGTCAACAGGACGACTGTCATCCTTCAGTTGACGCGCCGACGCTGCCGCCACACTGTCACCTGTACCTACAGACAAAGACGAACACATGGCCTGCGATGATGGCTCGCTACACAAAGCAGAAACAGTTTCGATGGCATCGAGTTCGTAAATACCATCTCTTAGGGTAGCTGTAGCCAAAATCTGCCTTCCGTCATAGACTGTACACACGCCAGAAAGAAACACAATTTTAAAACCTTTCCTGTCCATGGCACTAACAGATAGCAAATTAGTGGACAATTGAGGAACTAAGTTAACATTACTTATTGGTCTCACGCTATTGTCCTTTAACACGACTTCCGCTGAACCTCTTCCAGCTGTCATCAGTGCTTCACCATTGGCAATGTAGATTTTCTTTGGCTTCTCGGCCGTAAAATCCGAAAGAATATTGCGATCATTACATAAATGCCGCGACGCTCCACTGTCGACGTACCAAACGTCGCGCTTGACTCCTGCGGCCAACGCTGTGAGCTTTGCTTGGCTTTTCTGGCTACTCTTCTTGCCGTCAGACTTTCTAAGAGGACAATCCTTCATGCAGTGCCCTGTATTTTTGCATCTGAAGCATTTCATTGGCTTTCGTGCCTTTCGAGCTGCTAAAGCCGAAGCATCTTCGCTTTTCTCGTCACGTCGAGCGTTTTCTAGAAGCAATTTCGATTTGACATTCTCGCTTGACAGTGACGTATTCGAATTTTCTAGAGCCATAATAATCAACGGATCATAATCGCTAGTCAAACCGATGAGTAAAATCACGGCTACGAAGTCATCTTCCAAAGCCGCTCCGATGTCGCTCAGTTGTTGCGATGTATCCATGACTTTGTTCACGTATGCTTCCATACTTGCACATTCGCTTAGTTTAGAGGCGAACAATGTGCGGAGCAATCCGAGTCGTCTTGATAATCCTCGATCCTCGTATGCCTTCTGCAGGTTGCTCCACGCTTCACAAGCCGTCTTGGCATTTCTAATTTGTGGAAATACACAAGGCTGCACGTTCAAGGCGATTTTTGCGAGCGCCTTGTCCTGCTTCTTTGTGTCTTCGTTTTAATTTTTTGGCATTCCCACGTAATCCCAAAGATCATCGTGTATCAGAATCATTTTCATAACGAATTTCCAGGAATTGTAATTTTCAATCCCGGATAATTTTTCGATTGAAACATTCTGAGTGGCAGTTGCCATCTTTTGTTTGAACAAAATTTGAAAATAAATGAAACGAAATATCACATCCTCGCACTTTCGGAACTGGTGTTCAATGTACTGATGGTACCAAACGCTCTGCTACCATGTTGGATATTAAAGATTTACGAATAAAACCACCATATTAAACAGTTCCTAAATATATTATGCACTCGCGTGCTGAAAGCAATCGAATCGGATACAGAGTGACATATATATAAACTGACATCTGCCTTAGACACAAACTAAAGCAGCCAGTTTGTATTGGCACATATGCGAACTCTGTGCTTGATAAGTATCACGCACAGGCCAACATGCTTGTTAGCTAGTTCCAACAGCTAATTCCGCCATAGGGGCTATTAAGTCCATTAGCGTTTTTCTCGAAAAACTAACAAAATTGATAATTTCATTGCCAAAGCCGGTCGGATTGCTTTTAGTTTCAGCAATCAGAAATAAATGTTTTTTTTCCTACGATTGAAGATCAAAGAATTATACGCTCGTGGACGGAATAGTCCCTATGAGGGAAATTAGCCACATTGACCTTAGTTTTATTTTAGCGAAAGTGACTTATTGTATTGTCTCGAATTGGTCCTCAAAGGAAATTCGCAGGTTTTCAAAATACTCTAATGCTGTCGAAGAACAGCTGTCTAAAGGTACAGGGAAGAATTTTGTCTAAGCAAAGCCTTCCGACTGTATATAAATAGTTTCCGTACATTGTTACGGACTATTCATCTTGTCTCTTTCTCTCGTATGGAATCTGGAACAGCGCCCTCTACAGTAAGTTTTCACCGGCATTCCCCATAGCACAGAATAAATAATAGTATTTCATACAGAATGGCCAGGCTACGCCCCGCCCCGATCGGAATTACCCCATCCCGCGGCGGCCAATTAGTAGGGAACTAGTAGGCTAATCCGTCAGGTTGGCAGCGCATCAATAAAAAGCAAAATGTCGGTGTATTGTCAAACGTCATTACGACAGCGGAAACAGCACCCTCAGACGCACGCACACATTGAAGCGTGTACAAATGTGCCATGCACACAAAGTCGCTTAATCGCGTTTTGTAGTATGACGTATTCGCCCTGTGCCCATAGTGTCAAAATGCACTTTAAGCTAAATCCATAAAATACTAGCTATGCTGGCGCCATCTGGCCAAACCGCCTGTTGCCTTCCTTAGTTTCCTTACTGATAAAATAGCAATATGTCGAGCTTTCAGGCTAAACCAGTTGTATGGAATGAGCACTCTATGCTTACTTATTTCTCAATGGTGCAGTTTTTTGGGATAGGGTATCCACCAACTGTGTACCTTTCTGATTAATAAATATTAATCTATCCATATATGACTACAAAAAAGTCGATTTGCTCTGATCACATAGTGTTTAGATATAAAGGAAAATTAGAAAAATCTACTGCCTCAGGCGAGACTCGAACTCGCGACTCTGGGATACATGCCCATCGCTCTGACCAACTGAGCTACTGAGACTTATCTGATGGCTGCGAATTTCTCCACTATATCCTTTATGCGTCTTAGGGGGACGCCTAGTCGCGAGTTCGAGTCTCGCCTGAGGGGATTTTTCGGGTTATTCGCGGATGGTCTAGAACGCAATATGACTAGTGTAATATTTTGCCAATATCGCTTTTAGTCTACATCGCGAACGGTCTACAACGCAAAATGTCTACTAGTCGGTGGTGCACACGACAACATACGGATTTTAGTGATGATGGGATCTCCTTTTGCATAGTGAGACTTAAGGACCCATAGGCCATTTTAGGAAGCAGAGCCACCTAAATTTATGGTGCAGTGGGGGTAAAAAGGGGGGGGGTTAAAATTTTCGCGACACATAGATTGCAAACTATAAGTCTTAGCAACATGCTTTAAAGGCAAGAATTGTAGAGAATTTAATGAAGAATATTTCCTTCATTGAAAGTTTTGTGGTAACTTCAACCGTTTTTGTAAAAAAAATATGAATGTTCCTACTTTTGTGGGAAGTGGGGAAAATAATTGTTATACTTGTAACTAGACGTGTGCGCCGCGCCGGCGTGGCGTAGCCGCGCCGTGGGACCCACGCCGCCGCCGCCGCCGCGGATTTCAAAATCCACGCCGTGGGCCAAAATATCAGAATTCGGCAAAAATTTGCCAATGATAATTAACCGATATAACCGATGAAGCAAAGTCAGTTGAAAATTTAACAACGAATATAATATTGACGAATTAAACCATGAAAACATCTACACATTGAAATAGTTTGGTTTGGTCAATTCCTTTTCTTTCGGGAGATTAATAAATGAGTATGATTTAACCGCTCACCTAACAAATATGATGTCGATGGCCTGATTAATAAGGTTGGTAACGAAAATAATAAATCTGCCATCAAAATTGTACCACCAACTAAATTATCCTGAGAAAAGAAGTTTTTTCGGTGGCAGGATTGTTCCTTAATACTGAACAGTATGTTTGGACCTACTGCGAGTCAAAACAGGATCTTCATTATCACTAGTCGTTCCCTCAGAGCTGAGGATCATATCCTTCTGTTGAAGACCAGGTTCCTCCATTGGCTTCTATCCCTCGCTAAGCGCATGGCTTCTTGCAGTTTTAATTGCATGGGTGCAGTGATTTGGGCATACCATCTTGCAGGGGGAGGGCCTCTTAGTCTTGTGCCTTCAACTTTTCCCGTCATGATGATCCTCTCCAGGTTATCCGAGGATTGTCGAGAGAGGCGTCCGAAGCATGTGGTCCTGGCACATCGTAGACAACCGGCGTTTTATGCGTAGCTCCTAGTATGGATTGATTAGTACGCATCGCAGTCCAAGGTACGTAAGGTCGCAGTAAAAGCCCTCGCCAACACCACATCTCAAACGCGTCGATACGGCTTTTTCAGATCTGCCTTGATAGTCCAAGTTTCAGAACCGTACAGGAAAATTGGAAACACCAGGGAACGCATAAGTCTAACCTTAGTCTGCCTCTGTATGCCGCGATCTCTCCAGATCCTATCTAACCGAGTCATAACACCCTTCGCTATTTGAGGAGCAGGGACACCAATATCCAGGAGCACGTACAGCATGTTTTTCCATGTAACACAGTCGAATGCTTTGGCGTAATCTATGAAGCATAGTGCTAATAGCTTGTTCCATTCACGACATCTCTCGATGATCTGGCGCACGATTAAAATCTGCTCCCGTGTCCCTCGCCCAGACACAAAGCCAGCCTGCTCTGCAAGTATTTGCCGCTTCAGGAACTTTTTCAATCGCGAATTCATGATGTAAAGAAATACTTTACTGGCATGCGATATAATAGACAAAGTTCTACGAGTATAGTTGTCACATTTTAGCGTCGAGCCTTTTTTTTCGGAGAGGTATAACCATGGATTCAGTCCAGTCTCTCGGCCACTGGCCAGTTCTCCACACTTTGCAGCAAATCTGGTGTAAGAACTCTGTACCTTCGCCACCTAGATTCTTTAGGAGACTAGCGCATATACCATCAGTACCGACGGCATTAACTTTCAGACGTCTGATAGCGTCTTTCACTTCGGTAATAAATATGTCCGGCTCTAGTGGATGCACAGCGTCCTTTCGCACTAAAACTTCTCAATAGAGTTGTTCCGAATAGTCTCTCCATCTAGCCAGCACTTTAACCAGGTCTGATAAAGTATTTCCGTCAGTATCCGCTATCTGCCAGCTTCTAGGTTTGTAGTCGCGGGTGAGAAGTTTGACTTTCTGGAACAAGTCTTTAAAATGGGCAGTTGCAGCATGGTTTTCGATTTCGTCACACAAAGCATGGATTGAATTATTCTTATCACGTCTGCATGCCCTTTTCACGCAAGTGTGTAGCCTGGAATACTCCTTTCTTGCTATGTCTGTGTTAAGGCCTTGTTATTTGAGAGTCCTCTGTCGCTCAATAAGTTCCCAGGTAGCATCAGAAATCCAGGGTTTCCGTCTTACTTGGGTCCTAGGAGTGGGGATGACTTTTTTCGCTGTTTCGGACACAACCGCCTTGAAGCCATTCCATGTTGTCTCTGTATCTTCAAAAGGATCCCTTATAATATAACGTCCTTTATCTTGAGAGGCAACCTTCTGGCGAGCTCCCGTAAGACATTTCTTGGTAGCTGGCCTTGTTACACGCTTTAGATGGAGTTGGCTTTAAAATGATCTTAATTTATCACAACTATGAAAAATATCAACATAAAAGCGATTTCCAAAAAATAGGCAGGACTGAATGGTACTAGAAAAACACCCTTAAATAAGCTAACGGCCTTATATATCGTTTTATGTTCCTGGTTCCTAAATAGTTTTTGATATTTAACATATTTTTAATGCGAAACGTGAGCCTTGCGAGCGTGGGCAAAAGTGACCTTGACGCCGGCGCCAAAAATTCTCGGCGCGCCGCCGCCGCGGTTTTTCCTGGCGGCGCACACGTCTACTTGTAACACATTATAGTGCAGAGTTTAGATTTGGCTTGAAAGTCTCGTATCCAGGCCATAAATAAAATAAGTAAAATTATTATTTTCTGTTTTGACTAGATACTATTAAAATATTATTATTAAATAAATAAATAAATAAATATTTGGGGACAATCTTACACAAATCAACCTAGTCCCAAACTAAGCAAAGCTTGTACTATGGGTACTAGGCGACGATATACATACTTATATAGATAAATATATACTTAGATACATAGAAAACACCCATAACTCAGGAACAAATATTCGTGATAAACACACAAATAAATGCCCATACCAGGATTTGAACCCGGGACCTCCTGCTTCGTAGGCAGGATCACTACCGACTGGGCTAGGAGGCCGTTATTGGTATGGTATTTATGGTATACCATGTATATTTGAGTTAGATAAACACCCCGTTTCTAATAGTAGTTAAATTAGTATGTTAAACGTCGTATATTAAACGGTTTAATTGAAAATAATGATGCAGGTAATGTACTCAAGGCTAAAATAATCGATAGGTCCTAGGTACCATTCATCACACCACTAGCATAGCGTACCTAACCTAAGTTCATATATAATATAATGATTTTAGGCGTTTTCCGTTGATAAAAGATTCAAGCGCCCCACGATTTTCGTTTTTTGTCTTTTCAATGCTCTAGCTACATTGATGAGAAGAGTGGTGTGATGCCTGGTACCTAGAACCTACTGAATTATTTTTATAGCTTTTTGTACATTATCTATAGCATTGTTTATTTTCAATAAAAGCTTTTGAATTTACCTAAACAATACTTATTTTCTTTTCAAGTAGTTATGTTACTAAAACTGTCTAAACTTCGCTTACTTTATGATCCGCAATGCACTGTGTTCTACTAGTAAATCCCTTTCATTTTATACTTGATTGAGGTGGTTGTTAAGAAATATGTAATACGTAGCATTCTGTAGCGGCAGCCATCTTGGATTTACAATGATACTGAATCTATTAAAATGTAATTGTCATCAGAACTTAAGGTGTGCACCAGATATCGGATCAATTTGTCAACAGGACGAGGGTAAAATTTCAACCACAAAATTATGGAGATGTGGGATGAAGCATGTAGATATGCAGACTTGCATTTAGTTATGTAAATATTAGTTATTATATAAAGTAACAAATTTTCAAATAAGTTTGTGTAATGTCTAAGTAGGTATAACACAAATGTTATTTTTATTTTAAAGCGCACTATTCGCCAACAGACTGTCCTCAGTTGAAGATGTATACCTACCACTTAAGTTTTCTCTCTAAAAAAATGAACGGTCCCTTATTGATAATCCCCAATGATGTACCTTTCACTTGAAAACGTCACTAGATAACAGGGACCGGAGAACTCCTCTATTTGATAACTCTTTTCGATAGGGTAACCCTATTATTTGGTTACAAAATTATGTGGTTACCCTATATTCACTGTTATGTCCCTGTCTTAATGTCTTAGCAGTAGAGATGAAATTAGCTTGATAGGTAAACGTAATTTTGGATTTTCATTTCGGTAAGCGCTACATTATCATTATTAGCAGCAGCAGTAGCAGCCAGTATCAGTCCACTGCTGGACATAGGCCTCTCCCATGGCACGCCACTGTGCTCGATTTTCTGCACTCCTCCTCCAATCCGTACCCGACAAGCTCTTACCTTCGGGTAACGCAATGATGTGCTTACTAAATTGATAGTTTTTAAAAAGAACCCTACCAAATACTCACTCGATCTAATACCCCTTTATTGGTAACCGGTTCCGGTATCTTCTAAACGATCTCTTTATTTCACTTACGGATTATAACAAGCATACTAAGGCAAGGTAAATAAAATCGTTTAAAATGGTTGACGTCCATTGTTGCACAGTTGTGAAAGATATAATTAGGCAAGCTCAAACCACATCGTTTTTCCTACATAATTACGAGTAGATTGTGGTTGATAACAGACCTATTAATATTATTAATTTTCGTTAAAGATATTATAACCAATATAGGATTTATATGCTTTTTATAAAGGGGAATAACAGGGCTTTATCATGAAAATATATTTTTCATGTTACGACCATAAATAAAAAAAATATAGGCATTTATTGAAAAAAATATCAAACATTGATTTCATATTTTTTATGTTTTCTCAGTTTTCTTATATGAAAAGGTATAAATAAAATACCAAAAATGAATTCGGCATCCTTGCTTTACACGAAAATGATATCCAACTTGACTATATAGCTCTATTTTATTTTTAATTAATTAAGCCCCCCCCCCCCTTTTCGTCAAAAATTTGCATCAGAAATTTGATTGGCTCCCCTTCTTGAATTAAACTTAGAGCCTAAAGGATTAGCTCTGCAAATGGAAATTCCATCATCATCATTTTCCGTATAAATAAGTGTACACCCTGTCCAATAAGTTCGAATACACATATTTTTGCGTTGACCCCGAAGGCATACAGGCTGCAGGCCATCCATTTATTATATTAATTTAAAGAATAAGTTAACTTGAACATAATGTAATAGTAAAAAACGCCAAGGACTTGAAATTTGTCTTCACTCTTCAATGAAGTACTTTCGATTAACAATTTAGTACAAAATTTCGTAATGGCGACTGCAAAGGTCTCAAGGTTTCAAGGCGGTAAAACTTTTTGGAATCAAACGCAATCTCGTTTACACAACAATGAGAAGGTCTTAAAATAGCTCCTCTTTAGAAGACAGGAAAAAATCTGGTCAGCTACGCAGCTAGAACCATTAAAATACTAAATATCGTGAGAGTGCGAGTTTAGAGGACAAAAGCCGCTTTATCCAAAAATCAACTGCCGATCTGAAAATTTTGAGGAGATCCTTACGTGGTATTTTGGAGGTGGATCCTAGATATCATAGCTACAATAAACGTGAAGTTCATCGTTTTTCCGTAGCAATCGAGAAAATTAGAGTACATAATCCAACTCAATACATTCCTGGCACGCAGGAAGGAGTTGATTTTCTGACGAGAATCTCATTGAATTAAAATAGCCTTACAATGCTCAAAACGGTCGTTTGTGAGCAGCAAGTATACAAAACAGCCTAAACCATGAGGTTAATGTTCCCAGACTCCAGAGGGAACTAGTGTGTAGTAGTGGGGTTCAGTTAAATATGTGGGGCCAAATTTCGTTATATTTACCGATAAAGTCGCACATTGATAATGAAAATTATAAATCAGAGGTTTTCGTCGAAATACGCTCCTGAAAATTTGAAAACTGTGTTTAGGAATAAAAATTAAATTATTTTCTCACAAAATTGTGCTCAAAACAGTGCAAACGTTGTTCAAGCTTTGAGAAAAGCTAATTTCGATGATTATATTGCCGAAAGTAAACGGCCACTCCATTCTCCAGATTTGCGTTTATTACATTGATGTGGTATGTTTTTACATGCCTTGTAGGCAGTTGTAGGTCACATTATTATAAAATAGCAAATATGGACAGTGAAAAAAAAAGATATCGAGCATATTTGGGACGAAATAACCTTGAAAGCAGTGCGTGCCGCGTGAGATTGAGTTGAAAAATGTAGTCAGCTAGTAAAATAGGTAAGAGGTGGAGTTAGTCCAAAATATTTGCAGCATATTTTGTATATTAGTATAGCTTTAATAAAATACAGATTTCACTACAATAACTATTCGTACAAAAAAGTTATAAGACCTCCAAAGTGTATTCGAACTTTTTGGACACGGTGTATACCACCTATACATCATTTTCGTCGTTTTATCTTTACGTTAGCGATGTCGATGGGCCCCGTCGACGGGGCTCCTATTTCTCTGCGGTTTGGCCTTCAGCCATTAGAAGAGCTCAAAGAGCACCCAGTGTGTTGACGATGATGGACCTTCTTGTTCCTTTAGCCATCAACACAGTGAATCCTCCTTTTTGTAAAGGGTCGGCAACGCGCATGTGACTCCTTTGGAGTCGCAGGCGTCCATAGGTTACGGTAGCTGCTTACCATCAGGCGGGCCGTATGCTTGTTTGCCACCGTCGTGGTATAAAAAACAAGAAGACAACTAACAAACCTAACCTACCTATGAGTGGTCATTTTGCGTTCTAGACCGTTTGCGATATATAGATGGTCTAGAACGCAATATGACTAGTGTAATATTTTGCCAATATCGCTTTTAGTCTACATTGCAAACGGTCTACAACGCAAAATGTCTACATCATGTATCCCAGAGTCGCGAGTTCGAGTCTCGCCTGAGGCAGTGGATTTTTCTACTTTTTCCTTATTTCTAAACATTGTGGTATTGTTACCAGTCGTTCTGCTTAATACAAAATTAATTTTTCATCACATATAGGTTTAAATGTATGCATTTTGTAGAAAACGAGTTCAAAAGAAGCCCCAACCTGTGCCGTGTCCACATTGTCATAGAATGTTTAAGGGCATCTACAATCTTCGAGCACATTTCGACAGGTAAATAATATACGGTTACATTAGTGTAAGGCCTGAGTGGACGCACTGTTGGGCATGCAGCGGGGTGGGGCGAGCGGCGTGCATGTTAAACAAATGAATAGATAGATAGATCAAAAAAGCAAAGTATAACAATAAAACAAAAGAATCGTTTGACAAAATTAAAAAATATAATTAACATCAGATGAGGTAGTTGAATGGTTGCATGCGTTGCATAAAAAAAGGGGTTCACAGCTCAGCTATACGCTTCACTCTTTCGAGCATAACGCTGATATTCCGCTGAAACCTGAAACCCAGGTCACGTTAGTTTCAAGTGAAACTCATACTGGTGTCCTGACTCCTGAGTCGACGTCGCACAAGTGTATGCACGCTTGCCCGCAACGCTGCACGCCCCGCCGAGCGAGCGTCCAGCAAGCTTCAATTTTGCAATGCTTCGCTTGTTCAGTCTAAATATAAGCAAGAGAGATAAACAACTCTTCTCCCATGTATTCTTATAATAACTAACTAGTAGCCCGCCTAGAACTAAGATCGCGATTCTCGCAAATGAGTTGACCAGTATAACTAGACCCCTCAACGAAACTTTTAAGCCTTCTGATTCCAGAACCCGTGGTCAATCAGCTTATATAACAGGACCCATATGAAGATCACCTTTGCGGCTTCTAGCTCCATAACCCCTTGATCGATCCTGCTCATATAAGAACTCTCATATATATTGATCTCTGCTACAATCCCAAAAACAAACATGAAAAACGTATCTACATTCATTCTACATTCGAAATCAAATAATTTTAAACAAAAAAAGAACCGATTTCACTTAGCCACCACCTTTCCAAAAGCAAATGCTCGTGCTGTAAAAAGTACTCAAATCGCTATAGGTGTCCCTATAATAGTTGAAGAGTTCCCTCGATTTCTCCAGGATCGCATCATCAGATCCTGACCTGGTTACTATGGGACCAACTGTGAAGTATACTCTTTCAAACAAAAAATAATTTTCCAAATCGGTCCAGCCGTCTTCGAATAATCTGGTGAACATACATAAAAATGCACGAACGTCCAGGTAGCCAGTTGACAGTTCTGTTGTGTCCGAAGTTGTCTGTACGAACTTCGCTTCGTTGCGCTCGCTGATCGATAAATTATTTATTTATTTTTTGTTCAATTTTGTAAATAATGTAATGTTTCAGTCAGCATGCTGAGAAAAAGCCGGTCCGATGCGACATATGTGGGAGGATATTTCGCAACGCAGAGACCCTTAGAAGACACAAGTATCATCATAAAAGGGTAATTCTATAGTTAATATAAGTAGTATTTTATACTATCGTTACATAATGAAGAGCTTTTCAGTCGAGTCACGAAGCTTGCTGAGTGGCCTAAGGCGCCGAGATTGAAAAGCTTATGTCACTATGTTTTTTCTACGAGTGCTCCAAATAGGCAAGCCGGTAAGAATTGAGTTTGCCTTTACAACCTGCTGCATGTATACAATTTAGTAACTTCAATATGTACGGAATATTTATTTACCAGTCGCTTTTCGAGGAAAACATCGTGAGGAAACCGGACTTTTAACCCAACGGGGCCTATACAAGGCAGTGGCTAGAGTTCTGTTGCAGATAACCAAGGATGATTAAGACATGGATTGACAATGCCTATACAAAATCGCGTTCCCTTATTTCAGGCTAAAGCACTAGCGTCATCTATCGGTCACCACAAACACTAAATTCCTACTTAACCTTTCTGTTAAGCCCATTGGTTGACTGGTAGAGAATGCCTTATGGCATTAAGTCCGCCATTTGTACCATCTTATTTTGTGCAATTAAGATTAAATAAATAAATTCTAGTTTCTAATATTTTGTTCGGCGATTAACGCCGACAGAATAACTCGACTCCAGACTCAACAGATGGCGCTGTGGCACTCAGTACCGAAAACAGACGTATAGCCTGAAGGTTCGAGGAACGCGATTTTGTATAGGCACTGTCCATCCATGTCTTAATCATCCTTGCAGATAAGATAGGGCAGTGCTAATTTACGGAAGGGCATGGCCAATTTTAAGGTAGGGCAGTTACTTTATTTTCATGGCTTTTAGAGCCGATGGTTTTTTAATTTGGTCCCAAAATGCTTCCCCTACTAGCGACGGCGCTGGGACTATAGTTGGACCAAAAAAGCAACGTTCCGAATAGGCGTGTCGACACCTGACGAATCGCCTCGCGAGGAAATTACCGCGCGAGGCGGCTCGGCTAGGGTAGACGTTGCCTCGCCCGAGGCATTGCAGCCGCGCGTGCGTTTGTCTCGGCATTTATTTTTTATGTACAAAAACATTTTTTGGCGATATTGACCTAAATTTATATAACATTTATTTGACCTTAGCCCTTATGACCTCAGGAATACACTGTTATAATTATTCGGGTTCCTCACGTGACACCGTGTATTTAGTAACAGCATATTGAGCTGATTAAGCAGACTATTGGTAAAGGGTCTGGCCGGACCGCCATAGCAAAATCGCCCCTGGCTGGATTTGAGATATTGTTATGCACGATTATTCGTTTTATTAATACATATACTTTTGGTGAATATTAAGCCTTAAATAATTACCGTTTGCGAAAAAATTAAAAAAAAAAGAAATTTAGTTTTACTTTTTTTTTTTAAACCATGTATCCGATTGACTTATTCTTTGGATATTTTATAGATATATTAGGGATACATCAAATAAAAAAAAATACTTCCTGACTTTTTATAAAGTACATAATTTTTTGAGTTTAAGGTTTAATTTTTTTTTACTACATATGAGTTAGCGACACCTACCATATTTTCATATAATATCCGCATTTTTATACTCTATTATATATTATATATATTTTTATCAAAAATATTGGTTTGGATCAACAATGTCAAAATAAGTTATTTATATATTAAAACCCTTACAATACATAATTACGAATACATAATTCGGATACATACAGAGTGATTGGAAATTCGCCGTATTCCTTGAAAGGGGTTATTCTATAGCTCAGTTGCAATGATTTGAGTCCAGTCAACTAGGGGTCAAAACTCATTGGTTTTCAAGTTATTCAAGTTTTTTTTTTTAAAACATCCGCCTCTCGACCTAAAACTAACAATTGTGAATAAACTACTTTAATTTGGTGCAAAAAAGCATTTGTCTAGTAGCTGATGAACCAGTGATTATGTTAAGTAAAAAAACATGCCTACACTTGCCAAAATTGTACAAAGAAAAGGATTTAAAATTACAAGTTTTCGGATTTTCTCCAATTTGTTTTTACATTTACAGGCATAACTTAAGAAAAGGTACTACTTTGCGTACAAATTACAGAAACGAGTCCCTCAGTTTATAAGCTCGACGTTACGATCCTGCTGAAAAAGAAGAAATCCTACAGTGTTTCCGGGCAGACGGCACTACTTCGACGAGAATGGTCGCTAACCGGCTCGGTATGCCTCAGTGGAAGGTGTGGTTTACCCTGCACTCAGCTCGGCAGTATCCGTATCACTACGCTCCAGTACATGCTATTGAAGAGGGAGACCCAGCAAGAAGAAAAGATTTCTGCAGATTTTTAATCAATGCGGATATTGAAGATCCTGAGTACCTGAAGAGAATTTTGTGGACGACGAATCCAATTTCGACCGTGATGGGATAACAAACTATCACAATCTTCACTTTTGGGCTCCCAAAGGTCAAAATCCAAAGAAATCATAAGAAGGATCTCACCAACAAAGATTTTCTCTAAACGTGTGGATGGGAATTTATGATGATATGTTATGTGTAATTTAAATGTATGTGAATAAAGTAATGGTTATGTATAGGTCTATTTTATTTATTTACACTGAAATAGGGCTTAAAACTCAAAAAGCAGTGCTAAAGAAATCATAATACAAATAAATCCCCCCCGGACCCGGGGTATGTCCTTAAACTACGTCCGGACTTGGGTATGTCCTTAAAATATGCCAAAAAGAGAGGTATGGGCACTGCGAATGGCATCTCGCTTAGTGTGGTAGGGCACGTTCAGTGAATGTCATCTCGCTCAAATCTGGAGCAGAGCCCGACTGGGGAAGTACCTCCACCTTACAGAAAACCACAGCCAAATAGCACTAGACCCTACTCATAGTGTTGTATTCCTGCTGGTGAGTAAGGTTGCCAAAGAGCTCAAAGAGGACCCAGTGTGTTGACGATGAGGGACCCTCTTGTTCCTTTAGCCGTCAACACAGTGAATCCTCCTTTTTGTAAAGGGTCGGCAACGCGCATGTGACTCCTGTGGAGTTAAAGGCGTCCATAGGTTACGGTAGCTGCTTACCATCAGGCAGGCCGTATGCTTGTTTGCCACCGTCGTAGTATTAAAAAAAAAAAAAAAACATAAATAGCTTGGCTAAAACTATACTTAAGCTGGATAAATATACATTAAGTTTTAATAGAGTTTAGAACTGGTTCGTTAAAAGTTTTACCACACTATCAATACAAATCACTATTAAAAAGTAACAAAGCTAGTAAGTATATGGAAGCTCTTCAGTATTTTTTTTGCTCAAACTAATACTGAGTACCCTACTGGAGAAAGAATTAAGAGAATGTAAAATTACATACCTATAATTGTTAAATGAGCAGATTAGATTTGAAAGTATGTAGGTACCATAAAACTGAACTTAGTTTTTTTGCTATATACCTATGTCTGCTTCGATTCCCCACCAGTGCAAGAAAGAAAAATCATTCTTAATTTGTTTTTTTTAGGGTTCCGTACCTCGAAAGGAAAATCGGAACCCTTATAGGATCACTTTGTTGTCCGTCTGTCTGTCTGTCTGTCTGTCTGTCTGTCAAGACCATTTTTCTCAGGAACGCGTGGAGGTATCAAGCTGAAATTTATATCAAATACTCAGGTCTATTGTCCCTTGGAGCTATGAAAAAATCAAACTTAAAAGCCAACGCAATCAAAAGATACAGTCGTTTATGCTGCAAATTTTAGAGTTTTTCGGCACTCGCAAAACCTACGGGGTACTTCCCGTGAACTCAGAAACTTGAAATTTGGCACGAAGCACCAAATCATACAAAAAAATTTTTTTTTTTTTTTTTTAATCTTACTACCTTTTTCCTCGTAAACGCGTCGAGGTATTGAATTGAAATTCATGTCAAATACTCAGGGCTATAGGACCTTTCAGATGTAGCAAAACCAAACTTTTATGTCAACGCAATCAAAAGAAATAGCAATTTAAGTCGCATATTTTGAAACTGAATACTCGCAAGAAACTCAAAACTTCCCGTAAACTCAGAAACTTGAAACTTGGCACGAAAAAACTTCATATAGCACAGACAAAGGAAAAATTACGAAAAGAAGACATTTTTAGTAAAATCATACAAAAAATATTTTTTTAAATTTTAAACTTACAACATTTTTCCTCGTAAACGCGTGGAGGTATTAAATTGAAATTTATGTCAAATACTTTGGGCTATAGGACCTTTCAGATGTAGCAAAACCAAACTTTTATGCCAACGCAATCAAAAGAAATAGCAATTTAAGTCGCATATTTTGAAACTGAGTACTCGCAAGAAACTCAAAACCTAAAGGGTACTTCCCGTAAACTCAGAAACTTGAAACTTGGCATGAAGAAACTTCATATAGCACAGACAAAGGAAAAATTACGAAAAGAAGACATTTTTAGTAAAATCATACAAAAAATATTTTTTTAAATTTTTAACTTACTACCTTTTTCCTCGTAAACGCGTTGAGGTATAAAATTGAAATTTATATCAAATACTCAGGTCTATAATACCTTTCAGCTGTAACAAAATCAAACTTGTATGTCAACGCAATGGGTGAACTTTTACTTATAACAGGTTTGTACGGAACCCTCGGTGCGCGAGTCCGACTCGCACTTGGCCGGTTTTTTTTTAATAATAATCAGTTTCAATTGAGGAAAAAAGGGCCACTTCCGGTGTTACACAATCATCATCATCATCATTGCTGGACATAGGCCTCCCCTGTTACACAATACTAAGGTAAAATTTGGTCCACCCTGTTTATGAAAAAAATTTTTTTTTATTTGTTGATCCAAACCAATATTTTTGATAAAAATATATATAATAGAGTATAAAAATGCGGATATTATATGAAAATATGGTGGGTGTCGCTAACTCATATGTAGTAAAAAAATTTTTAATACACCAAGTGTTTCGTACCAAAAGGTTAACAAATAATAAGAGGGTTTTTATTTAGGGGGGGGTGGGGGGGGTGTCCCGCGGAACCCTCTTTTGCCACCTATCATGTAATAAATTCAATCAATATTCTATTTCTCCCGTCTTTAACATTCAACCTTCCCATTCTTGGTATGAGTAAAAATCGTTTAGTGTGTTTTTTCTTTGTGCGGGGGCACCGTCCCCAAGCCCGTCTCTTGTACATGTTGCGCAGTTAACTCTATCAATACTCGGTTTGCTCCCGTCTTAAACATTTAACCTAACCATTTATGGTATGAATAGAATTCGTTTAGTGTGTATTTTCTTTGTGCGGGGGGTCCGCCCCCCGAGCCCCCCTTTTACCGCCTATAATGTAGCAAACTCTATCAACATTCTTTTTCTCCCGTCTTACACACTCAACCTAACCATTTTTGGTATGAATAAAAATCGTTCTATGTATTTTCGAGCCCCCCCTTCACTTGTCACTCAGTTAGCTTTATCGATACTCGTTAGGCTCCCGTCTTAAACAATCAACCTAACCATTTATGGTATGAATACAAATCGTTTAGTGTGTCTTTTCTTTGCGAGCCCCCCTTTTACCTCCTGCCATGTAGTAAACTCTGTGAACATTCTTTTTCTCCCGTCTTAAACATTCAACCTAACCATTTTTGGTATGAATTAATAACGTTCAGTGTATTTTTTCTTTGTGCGGGGGCTCCGCCCCCCGAGCCCCCCTCTCGAACTTGTCACTCAGGTAGCTTTATCGATACTCATTTTGCTCCTGTCTTAAACATTTAACTTAACCATTTATGGTATGAGTACAAATCGTTTAGTGTGTCTTTTCGTGGGCTCCGCCCCCGAGCCCCCCTTTTACCTCCTGACATGTAGTAAACTCTGTGAACATTCTTTTTCTCCCGTCTTAAACATTCAACCTAACCATTTTTGGTATGAATTAATGACATTCAAGGTATTTTTTCTTTGTGCCGGGGGCCCGCCCCCCGAGCCCCCCTCTTGCGCTTGTCACTCAGGTAGCTTTATCGATACTCGTTTTGCTCCCGTCTTAAACATTTAACCTAACCATTTATGGTATGAGTACAAATCGTTTAGTGTGCGGGGGGCTCCGCCCCCCAAGCCCCCCTTTTACCTCCTAACGTAGTAAACTCTGTCAACATTCTTTTTCTTCTGTCTTAAACATTCAACCTAACCATCACTCACTTTATCGATACTTGTTTTGCTCCCGTCTTAAACATTTAACCAAACTATTTGTGGTATGAATACAAATCGATTAATGTGTCTTTTCTTTGTGCCTATCATGTAGTAAACTCTATTAATATTCTTTTTTTCTACTCGTCGACTGTAATTCGTCGCTTGAATTGTGATTGTGTAGACCGAACTACTAGCGCATACTTTCCGATAGAGCTTTTATGGTCGCATATTGTGACATCGCCAACGATGGTACAAAGGATTTTCATACAATATTGTAACACTGTTGCACGAGCCCGCGCGGCCACGCCGCCATCGCCGCGGGGGGACGGGCACGATCTGCCGGGAGATTGAAGTTACTCTATTGTATAGAGGCAGCAGGTCTTTCGTCGAACTCAACTCTTACCGGCTTGCCTATATTGAGCACTCGTAGAAAAAGTATTGTATACAATAGTGACATAATAAAGCTTTTCAATCTCGTACCTTACTTAGGCCACTCAGCAAGCTTCGTGGCCTAAACACGGTACTCGACTGTAAAGCTCTTAATTATGTCACGATTGTATAAAATACTATTCTTATCCTGAACATTCAACCTAACTGTTTTTGGTATGAATAAATACGGTTAGTGTGTTTTTCTTGGTGCGCCCTACTTACTTGCATTTGTCACGCAGTTAACTTTATCGATACTCGTTTTTGCTCCCGTCTTAAACATTTAACCTAACCATTTACGGTATGAATAGAATTCGTTTAGTGAGTCTTTTCTTTGCCTTAGCCCCTTTTTTGCCACCTATCACGTGGTTTTTTTTTGTGCCTAAACTAAACTACGAACTTTGTTGTCAGATAACTGCTGCTCAGTGACGTCTTAGTTGGTAACACAATCCTGCGAGAGATAGCGTTGTGGTTCATTTAGCTCTGAGCATTTTTAAGATTTCCGTTTTTAGGGTTCCATATTTACCATGTTTAAATACTTTTTTTTAAGAATATGAAAAAAACTACTATATTATTTATGTATAATGTCTCCAAATAAACCAATATCAATTTGTGACTTGAACTCTGCGTTATAATAATTGCATTTACCATACTATGTTCTACCCGCTAAAACCATAAAGTCAATATTATTTATAGAAATCCGTTCAGCCGTTTTTATGCCAACTGGTAATATATAAACAGACAAAAGTTCTAAAAATCGTCGAATACTGATCTGTTATCGATTTTAAGAGCTACTTATTAATATTTTTGCTAACTTGAAATCTGCTGAATCAGAAAAACAAAAAAAATACTCGAATGCCTGCGAGTCACGTCATGCCACCTTTATACCCCTCGTCACCTCTGTGGATGGAGTTTTTACCCCACAACTGGCCACCTTCGTAAAACACCTCGGGGAAGCACTGGCATCTCGCTGGAATAGATCCCTGTCCAGTGTTTTAAGCTGGCTCAGGGCCCGTATAACTACCTCTATAATTAGAGCGACGAGCATGTGCATCCGAGGTACCCGCCATAAATGGAAGCCAGTAGCAAAACTCTTTGGCTTCGATGATGGTGCTGCGCTTCCACACTCCGACTGACATTTTATATTTATTGCTTAGTTCCACCGAAATATGTTTTATTTGTCTGTATGTTTACCATTTGGTCAATAAATGATTGCACTCTCATATTTTTGCTAATATCTCCAATGTACAGATTTTCTACCCTTATTATATGTATAGAATAGATAGATAGATACATAGATGTTAGGCGGTTGTATCAAATTATTTAAATGTGGTCGTATAAACTCAAATGTTCAATAATGAGTCTTACTAAAGTCTGTTCGGAAAGAGAAGTGTAGAGAAGTATGTCTTTCCGGATAGACATGGGGTAAACTAAGGGTATACTCTATACGGTCAGGTGACAACTAAATCTCACAAATCGCAAAAAAAATAAGTAAACTAAAATCCGCCTTGTTGTGTTACCAATACGGTTCATTACGGCTATAAACTCGTGGTAGTAGGTAATTAGTGAATTTGTTTGTCACCCGACGACGTGCGTTGCTTTGAAGGTCTGTTCGAAATTTAAACTTATGTTATCTACTATCTCATAAAAACAAGAAAACAACAATTAAGTTTTTCCTTGGGTAGGAAGGCTCGTTCGATATTTAAACTTATAACCGTTGAGTAAAGTTTAATTTTATATGTACTATTTTTCTCTTATGCTTTTAATACATAAATCACAGAAAATTACCACTGTAAATTGACTGTAGGTACATATCGAGTCCTATAGTAACCTAAGGTCAATCCGTGGTCTTAAAACTGTTAAAGATAGGTCTACCAAATAATTATGCCGTCATCTGCAGGGTCTGTTTAGTGGACTATTCAGTTCTCAGTTCCTAGTTAGCTATAGTTTCTGAAAAAAACTCGGGGACAGAGCCGTCATTTTTGTATGAAAAACTGAATTTTCAAATGGGTTTTTTATCAAAACTACTGCTCGTAAAATGAAGTCAAAATCAGTCAGCTGTCCTAACTTTTTGCAGGCTTTCTATTGGTACCCCACACGATTCTTACAAATGAAATATAAAATTCACTTTCCCCCTTAATCCCCCTAAACTTCCTCATAAAATTAAATTTAAGCAGTTAAAGCCTCGGTACCCTGTTACAGCCGACATTTTCTATACCTTTTCCAAATTTCAGCATTCTACGTTAAACCGTTTCCGAAAAAGACGCGTTTTACCGATTTCGGCGACCAGAGTGATCCCATAAGTGTTTCGTAAACCAAGTATTGGTACGAAACACTAAAAATTATGTACTTAATAAAAAGTCAGGAAGTAATTTTTATTTTATTTGATGTATCCCTAATATATCTATAAAATATCCAAAGAACAAGTCAATCGGATACGTGACTTTAAAGAAAAAAAAACTAATTTTTTTTTTTTTTTTTTCGCAAACGGTAATCATTTAAGGCATAATATTCACCAAAAGTATATGTATTAATAAAACGAATAATCGTGCATAACAATATCTCAAATCCAGCCAGGGGCGATTTTGCTATGGCGGTCCGGCCAGACCCTTTGCTTTCAGAAGGTAAAGTTCCCAAATTCGACGGTACTTATCATAAATTAGAATTTTATCTAGTTTTGTATAACAAATAAAACTAAAATAATTCTAAATAATTAACTCTAAGAATAAAATGAAACTAAAACTAAAATATATCTAAAAGAGGCCCCTGCGGCATGGTACCGAAGATGCTGGCAGCATTTCCTCTGATTGCTAAACTTTAGTCGTTGAGCAAGATAGCCAGCTCTTCGGTCTCCTATGGCATCTCTGAGTCTCTTCGACAGGTCTTTTAAGAGACTCAGAGCGCTACCCACGGACCAAGGGTCTCGACGGCGAGACCACTGTATTTTCCCACCTTGGCTTATAATTTGTTTTATTTCCAGGATGACAAACTAAGGCCGGAGACGTTTTGTATTGAGTGCTCCTTACGGTTCTCTACGCCTGCCCATTACAAAGCGCACCTTTTGTCGCTCAAACACACGCCGAGGGAGCAGTACGAGTAAGTTTACCATTTTAACCGACTTCAAGATTTCGTAGGCAGTTACACTCATCATTAAGCTTTTACAAGGAGCACGGGGTCACCACACATAAGCGCAATTTTATTCGTAAATTTCTACGATTCGAACAGCACATCTCAATAGTATTCTACACCATTTTGTAGTATAACAGTCCAGGTTAACCCCTATAACTTGATTTATGTGGATATTTTTAATTCACATGAGTAATGATCAAAAACGTTAACTCAAATGAAATAAGCGGTCGCACTCTCATACTAAATTAGTACGGGAGCGCTGATGTGTGGTGACCTCGAGTTGTACTTATGATCTATCTAGTGGTTAAGGTCATCTGTACTTTGTTATCAAGAAAGTGACTGTATCAGTGAACGGTAAAAACTTCGTACTAGCTCTGAGAAACGACTCCACGTGTTTTGTTGTTTATATGGCATCTGAGTCGGCCATACAAGCTATTGGACTAAGAGCTGGCCACGTTAGATATGACACAATAATGAGAGCAACAAAATCCGTCGGGTTAGATTGCTATACTATCCTTATTGCTAGATCCAGGCATCTGGCAGCTTTTAATGGGTGGACGTCAGAGTAACAGACTAGCAAAATTTTTGAATTGGAAAATAGTAATACCAAAATAGGCCGAACTATAAAAACTGCCGAAGTTGTCTCAGGTAAAAAGGGCAGGGTATTTTAACATTAGAACAAAAAACATTGCGTATTATTTCGGAAACAGAAACAGTACGCGACATACTGTGAATCACATTATACGTCGTTTTGGACTACTTTCCACCATCAGAAAGTTTTGGCAATGATATAATCTAATTATTTATATAATTTCTCATAATACTGCATCAAAACCAGAAATCTAGGATCTGTATTCTTAAAGTGGTTTGCATTCTTCGACCTCCACCACTTTACAGCTGCCAGATGTCCGGATCTAGAAATAAGCATAGTATATAAGACTAACACGAGGCATTTCGTCGCTCTCATTATTGTGTCATATCTGACGTGGCCAGCTCTCGGTCTATACGTCAATCAATCGACTTCAAGGTTTCGAAGGAGGAGGTTCTCAATTTGTCGGGATTTTTGTTTTTTCCCATTGTCATAAGGTCAGTATCTGATGGGATCCTGGAGAAATCGAAGGAATTCTTCAAATATTATAGGCACACCTGTAGTAATTTGAGTATTTTTTACAGTAGCTCGGGCATTTGCTCTTGGAAAGGAGTAGGCTAAGTGAAGCCGGTAATTTTTTCTTTAAAAATTATATTAGCCGAACCGCGCACTTGTAGTATAAAAATATAATCAAGGAAAACTAGGAAAAACTACTAAAAACCGGCCAAGAGCGTGTCGGGCCACGCTCAGTGTAGGGTTCCGTAGTTTTCCGTCCGTCACAGTAAGCGTCCCCACTTAAGAGTTAATAACACCGCCATATAGGATATGATATGAGAGTTCCACGTACAGCGACATCTATCGGCAAATTAAGTAAACTATTGCGCGCGAGCTTAAAGTATGGAAGATGATTTTTATGGAATAATTCTTTATTGCGTGAACCGATTTTCACCGTTTTTACTTTATTTGAAAGCACGTCATTTCATTGTAATTTTGTAGAAATTACAGGTACAATAAACACCTGCTTATACGGTTAAATTACAAACTTAGTTCAGAAATTATTTTGTATTTTTTTTCAAAAACTATTCATCCTATCAAGTTCAAAATAATTTTCCTAGAAAGTTTTTATAAAGTTCTACTTTTGAGATTTTTTTCATATTTTTAAAACTTATGGTTCAAAAGTTAGAGGGGGGGGGGACGCATATTTTTTTACTTCTGGAGCGATTATTTCCGAAAATATTTACATTATCGAAAAATGATTTTAGCAAACCCCTATTCATTTTTAAATACCTATCCAACAATATATCACACGTTAGGGTTGAAATGAAAAAAAAAATCACTCCCCACTTTACGTATAGGGGAGGTACCCTAATAAAAAAATAATTTCCACTTTTTATTTTACCACTTTGTCGGCGTGATTGATATACATATTAGTACCAAATTTCAGCTTTCTAGTGCTAACGGTCACTGAGATTATCCGCGAACGGACGGACGGACGGACGGGCAGACATGGCGAAACTATAAGGGTTCCTAGTTGACTACGGAACCCTAAAAAGGAAGGAAGGAAAATGCGCCTTAGCATTTATAAAGATTGCATATACACGGGAAAATTCGACCGGTGCCGCTATGACCCGGGTAGCCTAGGGGTTAGGGCGTCTGCCGCGAATGCAGAAGACGCTGGTTCGATCCCAGCCCTGGGCACCGGAGGCCTAGGTCACTTTTTCCTTTGTATATGACATCTATATAAGTTTATAAGGAAAACTACACACACACACACATACACACACACACACTGACACACATCAAAGTGCACTCCCGTACAGATAAGCTCGTTTTATATTTTGTTTAAAAAGTTCAATCTTTTCTTTGCTCATGGCACTTATTATTTCCACTTGTTATTGCATGTTAGTTATATTTTTGTGGTCATCTATTAGTGGCTTTTTCTCTGTTATTTAAGTTTTGTATTGTTTTTGTATTGCTGTTGATGCCCCAAATAAAATAAAATAAATAAATAAAACTTTGACTAATCATTAGTTTTTTGTCTAGCCTCGTGCCGCCAAATGTGCAATAGAGTGTACAAAGTAACACTCAGCATTAACGCCCAGACTTTCGAAAAAATAAAATGAGGTAAACGCCCAGTGTACAGTACGCTGTACTGTGTAGCTTATGAAATGTGTTTTTTATATTTAAACATATTGGCTTATACATTGCACATTGGGCGTTTAGCTGAACTTGCGTTTTTTTTCTTGGGCGTTACGAGGCTAGGGAGAACTATCAGAGCACACCGGGGCCGTTTTTCAAACCCATGTTTGTACTGACTACGCCATCCATGTCTCTTTGATCGTAGATTGGAGTACAATGTTTCAGTTAATTTTGTATTAAGCAGAACGTCTGCTAACGATACCACAATGTTTAGAAATAAAGGAAAAGTAGAAAAATCCACTGCCTCAGGCCAGACTCGAACTCGCGACTCTGGGATACATGCGCATCGCTCTGACTAACTGAGCTACTGAGCTCTGACTTACCTGAGACGTCCCCATAAAGGATATAGTGGAGAAATTCACAGATATCAGGTAAGTCTCAGTAGCTCATTGGTCAGAGCGATGGGCATGTATCCCAGACTCGCGAATTCGAGTCTCGCCTGAGGCAGTGGATTTTTCTACTTTTCCTTTATTTCTAAACATTAAAATGTTTCAGATTCGAGTGTGAAGATTGTAAAATGAAGTTTCCGACCGAGAAGAGGATGAAGGAACATGTAGACGGGGTGCATCTTGGCGTGGTAATTAGGAAGTTCACTTTGGTTTTTTAGGGTTTCGTACCCAAAGGGTAAAAACGGCACCCTATTAAAAAATATTTAAAAAGAGATATTTATTCTTCAATTTAGGCACATTACAATGCACTTATGAACGTCAGAGAGAAAAAAACTACCACCGGTTCTAACCCTACACCACTGACCCGAGAAGTACTGTGACCGGCAAGATACTCGGCGGGACTTATTTTTTCAAAACAACATTAGATCTTAAAGATACACAGTAATGCGTAGTTCTATAAGAAGACATATCAAAACAGCTTGAGAGACAGACATGTACCTAGGGGATCAATGTTACTCTGCGTCCGTAGGAAACACCTTAGACAATCCTACATGTGATCCCTGGATGGTGCTAAAAGAGTAACAAACTTGGCAGCTGCACTGTCCCATCTGTCTCTGTCCCTCGCAGCACTCACTGGATTTTCATTATCTGCTTTCCCATTACTACTACCCCAGGGAAGAAATAGCTATCTATATCCAGTGACATGTAGCCATACGATAAATAAATAACCTATTGTTTAATTAAAATAAAATAGTAATAATAAAATCCAAATCTGATTACTAAGACTCCGCTGTCCGTCTGTCAACAGGGTTTATCTCATGAACCGTGATATATTTATGATGATGTATTTCTGTTGCCGCTATAACAAAAAATACTAAACAGAATAAAATAAATATTTAAGGGGGCTCCCATACAAGAAACATGATTTTTTTGCCGTTTTTATCTGTCACCATGCTGTATCTCATGAACCGTGATAGTTTAAACTGCCGTTGAAATTTTTACAGATGATGTATTTCTGTTTGCCACTATAACAGCAAATACTGAAAAACAGAATAAAATAAATACTTAAGGTGACGGGTATCGCGGTTGACGACTGCATTTTGCGTTTTTATAATCGCAGCTTCCGCTTCTGCCATCTAGTATACTTGAGATGAACTATGACAATTCAATGTTGACATGTTTAAATAGTCAAGCAATCGCGGTCTTTTACAGTAAGATGGCGCTTTGATAATGATTCCATTTTATGTGTTAATTAAAGTTACTATTGTATGTAGGTAATCAATGACGAAATAATTAAAGTTACCTATAATATAAAACTACTTGACCAACGCACGCCATTACCTACAGTATCAAAATCGCACAATTATAATGTTTTATTCTAAATATCCAAAATAAGCATTCATCATGGCGGTTATATTTCTATGTGTCAAGTACGTGTCAAGTCTTTCAAAATAAAAGTTCAAATAAAATGTACTTAACTGAAGATAATATTATTTGTAACTAATTTGTTTTATGTCCTCTTCTGCTCTGAAAAATCCAGGTTTTTAGTATCTATAACGAAATTAGAGATGGTCAAAATCGCTTTCAATGAGGACGGTAAAGTGCGTTGGGATAAGACCGCATCGGGAGAACATCGGATAATTCAATTACCTATCTGGAAAATTATCCTTTAGTTGGAAATACAAACCACACATCCTCCAACACTATTGTGTACCTGTACCTAGTTGCATTTTGATATAATGGCGATGCCGCTTTTTTCAGGTACATTCACATTTTACTTAAATGTTTCTTCCGGTAGGTATGCTTAATAAAAACGACTGTTGGTTAAGTGAAAAGTTTAAAAAACCGGCCAAGTGCGTGTCGGACCGCGCATAGGAGGGTTCCGTACCTTCAATGGAATAAGAACCAAACTAATAGCAAAAGGTCGTATCTGATGCCTATGGAAGAAGTTTTTTGGAAATAACTCAAAAATGGCTAAACCGATAATGTTCATAACAATTTTCGTAGCAAGTATATAATAAGGCGCATCTCCTCGAATTTTTCATATTTTTTGGACTTACGGTTCAAAAGTCCCCGGAAGTTCGGAAGTTTTTGGACCCGGGGTATGTCCTTAAACTACGTCCGGACCTGGGTATGTCCTTAAACTACGCCAAAAAGAGAGGTATGGGCACTGCGAATGGCATCTCGCTAAGTGTGGTAGGGCACGTTCAGCGAATGTCATCGCTCAAATCTGGAGCAGAGCCCGACTGGGGAAGTACCTCCACCTTACAGAAAACCACAGCCAAATAGCACTAGACCCTACTCATAGTGTTGTGTTCCTGCTGGTGAGTAAGGTTGCCAAAGAGCTCAAAGAGGACCCAGTGTGTTAACGATGAGGGACCTTCTTGTTCCTTTAGTCGTCAACACAGTGAATCCTCCTTTTTGTAAAGGGTCGGCAACGCGCATGTGACGCCTTTGGAGTTGCAGGCGTCCATAGGTTACGGTAGCTGCTTACCATCAGGCGGGCCGTATGCTTGTTTGCCACCGTCGTGGTATAAAAAAATAAAAAAAAATAAAAAAAAAAGTTACAGGGGGGGCTACAAAATTTTTCTGACTTTCGAAGCGATTATATCAAAAAATATTTACTTAATCACAAAATGATCAAAAAAACTTCAATATTATTTTTAAAGACCTATCGATTGATGTATCACATATTGATATTTGGTAAACACAATTTTTTTGAAATTTAGATACATGTATGGAGCGCCCCCCCTTAAAATATTTTTTTTTTAAATTTAAATACATAAATAAGTAGCGGCATACAGAATACACCTTATGTGTAAATTTTATTCAGATACGTCGTATAGTTTCCGAGTAAAATGGCTGTGACATACGGACGGGCAGACATACAGACAGACGTGACGAATCCATAAGGGTTCCATTTTTTGCCATTTGGCTACGGAACCCTAAAAATCACTTATTCTTTATTTGACGATCTCCTAGCCCTGTCGGTAGTGACCCTGCCTACGAAGCAGGAGGTCCCGGGTTCAAATCCTGGTCAGGGCATTTATTTGTGTGTTGATCGCAGATATTTGTTCCTGAGTTATGGATGTTTTCTTTGTATTTAAGTATTTATCCATATTTATCTATTATATATATCGTCGTCTAGTACCCATAACACAAGCCTTATTGAGCTTACTGTGGGCCTAGGTCGATTTGTGTAAGATTGTCGTATAATATTTATTTATTATTTATAGTAAATGTATGGAAAATATTTAATTTGTGGCTTTTTAGTACATTACATAATAATAGGAAACTATTAGAAACGATAGGAATGGAATCGATTGGCATAAAAAAGCAGCATGTGAAAAATAAAAAAAACAATTTTCATAAAGTATGGGAAAAGTTTTTCTCAATTTGTGGCTTTTCTAGCCGCAAATTATTTTTGATCCCATACAAGAATGGGATCGATTGGCATCAAAAAGAAGTTTACCAAATGTGACCTCATCTCGCATCCTGTATGTTTTTGTCCAAAATCCGTAGAAGACCTTCCCTCAATTTCAAATTAATGAAGATTGATTAATTTGAAATTGAGGGAAGGTCTTCTAAGACCATTTTCGCGTTGCAGCGAGGGATCTGGTAGCTGCCCCCACTGACCCAAAAAGAAATTGAACTTGTATATTATTTCAAATTATCGAAGTTACAAGTAAAAGTAGTTAAGATAAAAGTAATTGCAATTACAAATTATATGTAATCGGGAATACTACTGACATGTAATTTCAATTACAAGCAATTTCAATTACTTAATATAATTGATTTTCATGTAATTTAATTAGCAATTTAATTCATTACAAAAGTAGGTACCATCTAATAAATTACGCCCAACACTGAATAAACATCAGGTTCAAGAGGGTAGTATGGAGGATGTATGCTATCTGCTGCCGAAGTCGCGCATACATGTGATCTTTATAGACAAAAAAGTTTCGTTCTATAAATTCAATTGTTTGTCACAAAAAATGGTTTGATTTGTTTTTGCGTGGCATTTAAGACTGGATCCAATTAATTGTTGCTGTGAACATTTTTTAAATTGGTACCTAGTTGGTTACTAGGAACAGGTTTAGATACGGGTATGTTATGTCCAAAAGGGAGGTATGGGCACTCCGAATGTTATCTCGCTAACTGTGGTAAGGCACAGTTCAGCAAATGTTATCACGCTCAAATCTGGACCTGGCTCAGAGCTCGACTGGGGAAGTACCTTACAGAAAACCATAGCTAAAAAGCAAATAACTTAATTCAACCTAAAGTTTAAGATTCATTTTTTAACATGTTTTAACCATTTTCATTTATATACCATAAGTGTTTTTTACTAAAAAAATTGACAAATATAAAAGGTTTGTCGTCTCACATAAGAATTATAAATTGAAATTACACAAAAGAATTAAAAACACGAAAAGTCAGCACGAGTAAGTTAATAACATATAATAGCTTTTGCGCCGCGGCTTCGCTCGCGTTAAATTCGGGGTAACAAACCATACAAACTTTCACCCCCCATTTTAGGGAAGTGGGGGGTTAGAAAGAGACAAAAAGTAGCCTATGTCACTCTCCATCCCTTCAACTATCTCCATTTAAAAAATCACTTCAATTCGTCGCCCCGTTTTGCCGTGAAAGACGGACAAACAATATTAAAATACTAGCTTTTACCCGCGACTTCGTCTGCGCGAAATTAACATGAGCCATATGGAATTACATAATAAAACGCAAAATAAAAGTTACTAGTTAGTAAAATCTAAGAGCAAATATAAAACTAGCACGTATGCTATTTCAAGTCAACAGGGAGCAACAATTCCGTATAAACTTCCATTCCGTTTTCATCCCCTTATACATACCAAATTTCATCTAAATCAGTTGAGCGGTTTAAGCGTGAAGAGTTAACAGACAGACACACTATAAGATTAGTATGGATACGTATTATATCTCTTCAAGTAGGCTGGGAAAAAAAAAGAATTATAGCCAAAAGCGTTTTTTAAAATTTTTAAATTTTGAAACATCTTGCTTCAAAGGTTTGAAACATCTTGTCTTTCCACTCTCAATATTTTTAACTCACTCGTTTTTGAAAAGTTTGAGAAAATGCTGAAAGGTTAACATTAACATAATAAAGGCGGTTTATAATTATATCTATTATTTGAAACCGTGCATAGGGTGGTTATGCTAGTTTCCCGTCCGGGTTGCCGTCCACCTGATTAAACTGCTATAAATTTATTGGACTAAGAGCTGGCCACGTCAGATATGACACAATAATGAGAGCAATGAAACCTGACTATTGTGTCATATCTGACGTGGCCAGCTCTCCGTCTACATGGAAAAAACTTTTTGAGGTCAAATTTGCCATTGATAATAATTATTTATTCTTTAATTGATATTTTAATTATAAGCTTTTATTTCAAAAACTTGAATATCAATATATCAATAAGTATGGACGGAAAACTGACACATACTCCACTTTTACAAAAAATGTTTTATTATAAAAAAACCTTTCGAGTATGATTTATTCTCGTATAATATTAATCTAAACAAGACCATATAAGCTCTAGAACGATAAGTAAGGGCACTTCAAAATTTATTATTGCATTACAAAGCTGGCAAAATCGATAAGTGGAAGATAACTAGCACCTAAAAACTTACTAAGAGTACATTTTATTCAATAGTCCAATCTTAAGTAGAAGGAGTAGATTTTGAAAATTTATACAGGAAAAACAGCTTAGGTACACTTCATACTGATTTGAAACAAGGATTAATATTTCGAGAAATTTTTACAAAGGTAAAGCATAAAAGTCAGCCCTGAAAGCTGACCAACTAGTTCAAAAATGGTCCGGTCTTACCCCATCGTACCTTACTTATTGTTTTTTTTTCATTTTAGGGATTGTGAGAAATTATATTGGTATATATACTTATACGATTAAATTAATTCCATATCTACTTACATACCTAATAATAATATTAATAATTCACCATATCTTCTAAATCGTACGAAAACGAACATGCAATAAACCATATAAACCTAATGGCGCGACCAGACATCGCAGAGTGCCGGGACAGCCGAGCCGATTGTTTCTTTCTTATTCCATAGTAAAGAGAGAGATATACAACCTAACACGATGATGTGGACAAATCACTGACAAATGCACGATAGTAAGCAAGCGTACTATAACCTAAGCTATGTGGAACGAATTTCCGCACTCAAAATTACTAATCATATTACTCAAATTTGACACATAAAACATGTCTCTGGCTGCAATAGAATAAACGCCTATAAGTTTTATTGCAGCAATTGCATAGTTCTGATTATTACAGGCTCTACAAGGTTTTGCGTCTAAAACCTTTATTAAGCGCTTAATACGACTATAGTTATCGGTAGAACATTAGTAATGTGCTAAGAAGTAATTATGTTTAATTTCGCAACATAGAATTATTTCTGACCGAAATAAAACTTGCGACAAGTTTTCTCTAAAACAGTTTCATAACGATGATATATATACCTAATTATGTTATACAAGACCAAGCACGTATCGGTAGACCGAACCCAACTATATGCCCCTACAGAAAATGTAACATACATGCTCCAACGTGGTTTGTTTTCTTCAAAAACCTTGCACGAAAACACCTCGATTTGACGTGTTTGCATATATCGTCGCCTTAAGGGGGCTCCCATACAACAGACATGATTTTTTTGCTGTTTTTATAGATAATGATTCGGAACCCTTCGTGAGCGACTCGCACTTGGCCGGTTTTTTGGATCACGATGATGGGCAGTCACCGTAACCTTCGAAATTTGGAGCTTGCGATTGTGATAAAAAAAATAGCGAAATAACGGATCTTTCTAAACACAATTACACATGGTTAATTCTCCTTTTAGGGCCTGTTTCATAAATGTTTATTTAAGTTTACACAACATTACAGTCTTATCACTAATATACTGCAAAACTACATAGATATCTACTATTAGTTAATCAAAATTATCATACTAACACACTTGACTGCCTATTATCCATCCGCTCGCAAAATCTCAAACACTCATGACACACATTCGCCCATCGCCACGCCACCAGGTCACACTCTGGTGCTGATACCAGGAGCGCATTCAGTAGGTCCAGGGCACGAAGTATCGGAGAGTTCTTATGTGCAACCGTACGTGCCATTGGCACTGCCAACAGGGGGTGCATACGCGGCCTGAGGGTAATATTTTTGTTAATATCAGGCACAAAAAGTCTTACAAAACTCCCTACCAGTTCAAGACAATCAGAGTCCCCTCGAAGAACCCGACACGCAAAAAGTAGTAGGCTCAAGCTGCGCCTCACTTCTAAGGAATTGAATCCCAGGGTTCCTAAAATAAATTTAGTTGGATACAGGAACGGATAGTATCCGTACATCTTCTTATAATACATTCTTAAGAACGTCTTTTGGAACTTTTCCAACAGTAGGATATAAGTTGACTCGTAAGGGTTCCAGTCTAACGCTGATGCCTCCAGCTTGCTTCTAACCAAAGCATTGTACAGTACTTTTATGGTACAAGGTTCATGGAAATCTCTTTACGAGTAACGAAACCTAATCTACGGAAGCTACTAGTGGCAAGTTCTTTGATGTGGTCATGAAATGTTAGCCGTGTGTCGAATAAAACGCCAAGATCCTTCACTGAGACAACTCTTGCAATGGGCTCAGGTCCAAGAAAGTATTGAGCGTTGATAGGAACGAAAGGCCGACTAAAACTACACACTTGACATTTAGCCGTATTGAAACTCAATTTGTTGTCAAGACTCCATGTAACATCCTCCTGCAGCGACTGACAATCCGCCCCCATCTCCACCCCATAGATCAACTTAAGATCGTCGGCGTAGAGGAGACAACGAGCGTTACGAACAGCCAAGGGCAAGTCATTGACCATAATTCCAAACAGGAAGGGCCCCAGTATTGAACCTTGGCTGACAACAGACCGTGTGTGGTATGGATCCGATACGAAGTGGCCATGCTGGACGTATTGCAGTCGATCGCGTCACAATGTCCAACCAAGTAAAGTCCTGAATAAGCTATACTTGCCACTTATCTGACGAATAAAGTTATCGTTGGCGTTTCTCGATCTTCAAATAAGCTTAACTGGTAGATAAAGTGCCAAGTTTTGCAGGTAGTTTTATCTGGCAGTTAATTTATTTGTTAATTAGCTATCCAATACTTTACTTGGACATTGTGAAAAATATTAAATTACTCGTAAGATTACAGGGCAATTTTTTCAGTGAACTTAAAGAGTGTAAAATTTTACAAAGTTACTTTTCCTATTTCAGAAAAAATTCACGTGTGCCACATGCGAGTGGTCGTTCACTAATCGCTCGGCGCTGCGCCGACACGTCAGCCGCGAGCACGAGACGCGGACCCCGAGGAAGACGCACGTGTGTGACCTTTGCGGTAAAACGTTCATGGTATGTGACCTTTACAACGGGTATCTATAGGTTTATTTCTTCATTCGAGAGTCGAGACGAGATGTCATCCGCGAGCACGTGTGTGACCTTTGCGGTAAAACGTTCATGGTACGTGACCTTTACAACGGGTATCTATAGGTTTATTCCTTCATTCGCGAGTCGAGAAGCCAGCCGCGAGCACATGTGTCACCTTTGCGGTAAAACGTTCATGGTACGTATTAACTCAGTATTTATCCAATAGACGGGGGCCAAAAAATTTTACCTTGCATTAAATCCTACACTTTTGGAAGCTTTTTCTAGTTATTAAGTAGAGTAGTCAGATTCCAACTACACATTTTTCCCCAGTGACGTGATTGTGCATTTCAGGAAATCGAAAACATTCTAGACAACGTCTGAAACACTACATTGACTAAATCCTACACTGGAGATCTCGCACTATTGTATTTGTTTAAATAAGTGATGACTAACTTAAAGATTTCCCGAATTGTTTCTCTGAGCTTTCGTCTTTAAGCTTCATTAACATTTTTTCTTTATATTTATAAAAAAGTGACTTAGAAATTCGAACACAATTCGAAAATTTGGTAGTATGGTACTAATATAGATCTAAGTGTTACAGTAATTTTTCACCACGGTGACATGTTTACATCTATTTATTATGACATTTTTTTAGTTTTTTTGGCGAATATGATCACTTTATACGAACCTACACTTGTGAATATTTTTTCCTTAAATTGTCTATTTATTTAACATGCATAATCAAAAAAATATCGTAAATATACTAAGTGCTTTACTAGCAATCGAAATAAACGACTTATAATTTAAGGTTCATATTTTAAAACTCCCGCCTCCGCGGCAAGGTTACTACGTAGCACAGATTACTTACCTACTTGTATTAGATAGAGCAAATCAGAAGACTCGCAAGTACTACAGGTTGGTAAAGAGATATTTTATTGAAACTTTTTTCTATATTTCTGATTTCCGACATTGAAATGTCATTATGTTTGTCCCAATCAGTCATTTCAGAACAGAGCATATTGTGGTTTTAGGTTCGATGCTTACATAGATGCAATCGAACTGTTATTTTGTACTTGGGAAGCACACTCCTTGCACTGGACAAACGTCGGTCAATATAAAGGACGATAAACCAAGAGAATTTATTTGCTATACTCAAATAAAATATCAACAAAAATCGAGTTTATGAGTTAAATCATTCACATGGATTGTTGTAAATTTTGTATAGGATTTTTTTTTTTTTTTTTTTTTCGTATGGCTTTATGTGTACTCTACTTCAGAGATTTACAGTTTTTAAGTATTGTACCGCTTCTTTCGTTAAGGTGGTAAAATCCTCCACTTGCCCATGGTATTTAGTTAGAGGACAGTCCAATACCGTGTGGTGTACGGTCTGCTCGGGTGCTCCACATCGACATACTGGTGATTCGCACCAGTTCCATTTGTGCCATAAATAAGCACAGTTCCCAACTCCTGTCCTTATCCGATTCAGCATGCACCAGACGCGTCGGGGCTCCTCAAAGCCAGCAGGTCGTGTCTTGGTATTAGGCTTGGAGACATCCCCAGGGAGAAATCTTGATTCCCATTCAGATTCCCAAGAGTCCCGTAGGTTACACATTGGTGCTGGATCATGGAATCTTAGCGCTGGAGGATGGCGGGACTTAAGTCTGGTATTTTTAAAATCGTGAAGGTCTTCATGGACAGGTAAGTTTGGGGATGCCCGGATCTTTTGTATTTCAAGGCCAAGGCATCTTTCTCTCCGCATATGAGGAGGCAGTATGTGGGATAGGACTGGTAGCCAATAGATCGGCGTGGGCTTGAGGCATCCAGAGATGAGACGCATCGTGTGATGTAGTTGGACGTCAACCAGGGAAGTGTGAGCGCTGTTCAGCCAGACGGCAGAGCTGTATTCGGCTGTCGAAAATACTAGCGACAGTGCTGAAGTCCGGAGTGTAGCTGCATTGGCACCCCAGGTAGTTCCGGTTAGTTTTTGTATGATGCTGTTGCGGGTTTTCAGCTTCGCAGACACTTTCCCAAGATGTTGTTTGAAGTTCAGGCTTCTGTCAAGGGTAACTCCCAGGTATTTGGGGTAGAAATTATGTTGCAGAGTGGTATCCCTAAACTTCACTTTGAGCTCTTTTTTGGCCATTTTGTTGTTTAAGTGAAAGCAAGCTACTTCCGTTTTAGAAGGGTTGGGACACAAGCGCCAATTCGTGAAGAAGTTGTCCATGGTAGAGAGATCCCTTGTTAGCGTTAGTTCGGAAGCCTGCATGTTTGAGTCTAGTGTGACCAGGGCCAGATCGTCCGCGTACCCAAACTTCCGACTGGTTGTTTCGGGCATGTCGTGGACATATAAATTGAAGAGCAGTGGTGCGAGGACCGACCCTTGGGGAAGGCCATTGTTTAGGACTCTTACTTGGCTAGCACAGTCACCAAGGTGTACGCGGTACGGCCTGTTACTTAGTGCACTTTCGAGCAGCCTGTAGATTTTTATGCAGGGCACTATTTTCAGCAGCTTAAACAACAGACCCTGGCGCCAGACGGTGTCATATGCTGCAGTGAGGTCGATGAACGCTGCAGATGCCTTCATGTTACGGTCGAAACCCTTCTCAATGTGCGTTGTAAGCGCCAGAACCTGGTCCGTGCAGTTTCTTTGGGGGCGGAAACCAGCTTGCTCCTGTGGTATGGAGTTATTAATGACGCTAGAAATGCGGTTGTATATAATGCGTTCCAGGAGCTTGTAAATGACACTAAGAAGTGCTATTGGTCGATAGCTTTCTGCTTTATCGTCCAATTTCCCGGGCTTTAAGATAGCTACGATTTTAGCACGTTTTAAAAGAGGGGGAATTGTGCCCGAGTCTATTATGGCTGTGTAGAACTTGGCGATCCAGTCCCGTGTACGAGGTCCACAGTTTTTAATAAACTCTGGAAATATTTCGTCATCACCACAGGCTTTATTTGTCGAGGTTTCTTTTATAGCAAGCACCACCTCGTCTGCCGAAACTGGACGCCCAAAGTCCTGATGCGGCAGTGTTTCATTTTTGAGATTTTGGAGCTTCTTACGGACTTTGCGGGTGTGAAGTATGTCACTGGGTGCCTTTGACAGTTTGCGGATCCTAAGGGCGATTTCATTGGGGTCCACTTTGGGCTTTCGTTTCTGGGACGTGTCCCCTGAAGACAGTCTGTTCAGGGTGTGCCAGGCTTTGCGACTAGAGCGCTTGAAGCACATAGTACCAACTGTTTGTGCCCACTTTATTCTGCGAGCGTCGTCCAGGGACCGTACGAGTTCGTGTGCTACCTCCCTGTCTCCAGTTTCAGAAAATTCGTTCCACAGCGTTTCAGTCTCAGCGTTCCAGCAGGGGATGTAGTTTTTTCTGTATCCTCGGGGTATGTGCTTCTTAGCGATGCTTTTGATTAGTTTCCGAAACCTCTCGTAGTTTTTGGGCTCGGGGGGGATCCATCGTAAGCAATCATCAAGTTCGGCTGCATAGGCAGACCAGTTGGCCTTTTGAAAATTCCAGCGAGGTACAGGATACGATTCTACCATCGGTATTTGTAAGCCAATCGTTATAAGTACTGGTCTGTGTTGGCTGTGAGGAAAGTCTGCGAGGACCTGCCTAGCTGTCGGGACTGGGGTTCCATCGGCGGCCTTCGTGGTGAATACGAGATCGGGGTTATAGTCGCGGCCCCAGCGAGCGGATCTAAACGTACCCTTCCCCTTATTGGACACAGCGAGGAAGGTGTTGTATCTATCCGACCAGTCGATAAGTGCCTCGCCATTGCCATCATTTTGTCTATAGCCCCAGCTGGTATGGTGGCTGTTGAAGTCACCTATGAATAATGCGGGGTGCTCGAGATTGGGCAGAGGCGGTGTGGGCCAGCAGGAGTTCGGCGGCTTGTATATATTACAGAGTTTGATTTCACCAAGCTGGATAGTTGTGGTAGCAATATCATTAACATCAATGTTGTTCGAGAGCAGGCTGATTTGATGGGATAGCGCTGTTCGGGCAAAAGTAGCTGTTCCGTATTGGGCGTGGTATGTTGCTGCGACGAGGTCGTAACCTGGTATGTTACCTCTACGGGCAAGTTGAGAGTTGTCAGCGGTATGCGTTTCTTGAAGTAGGATAACGTCAACGTCATTGTCATGCAAGATTTTGTGCAAACATTCTGTCTTAGATTTACTAATACTTTCTATGTTCAGTTGCAAAACGCGGACTGATGGTCCAACGTTCCTTGTTTTTGGGCGCTTAGAAGTGCCGTTCCTTAGAGCATCCGAATTCATATTGAGTATGGTTGTTAGTTGTTGAAGTAGAGTAAGCTGCGAGATCTTGAAGAGACAGTGCAGCTGCCAAAGTTGTTGCGCTCTTAGCACCACCCGGGGATCACGTGTAGGGTTATCTAAGGTAATTCCTACGGACGTGGAGCAACATCGACCCCCAATTGTATAGGATAGAAGCGAGTGACGCCATTCTCAGCTCTGAATTTAGTGATCACGTCATGAAAAACTTCATAATGCGTATTGAACACACTTATTTATTTATTTATCATTCAAAACAGTTACACAGCATTACAGTAAATCCAAGGCACTGCGAACTTCAAATTGAACATATAAAATAACTTAATGCTAGGTCGATTTAGGCTTCATAATGCGTAGTCTTGTGACCAGTAATCTGTTCGCAGACTTCATGTGACTAGCTTGTAAGCTATGAATGAATAGGAGAGCTATACCTGCTATTTATAGCTTCTTTGCCATCGGATAATACCGTTTGTTTTGATGTTTTCGGTTTATTGCGTTTGTTTTTTTGGTGGTTACGGCGAAAACCGGCCAAGTGCGTGGCGCACCACGCATAATGGAGGGTTCCGTAGCTTTAATGGAATAAGAACCAGACTAATGCCAAAAGGTCGTATCTGATGCCTATGGAAGAAGTTTTTTGGAAATAACTCAAAAATGGCTAAACCGATAATGTTCAAAACAATTTTAAAGTATATGCCAACGCGCACCTTCTTAATTTTTTTCATATTTTTGAACTTACGGTTCAAAAGTTACAGGGGGGACGCTATTTTTTAGAGTTTCGAAGCTATTATTTCTGAAACTTGTCACTCAATCATTAAATGGTCAAAGAAACCTCAATGTTATTTTTAAAGACCTATCGATTGATGTGCAACGTGTTGATATTTGTTTTGTTTTTTTTGTTACATGTATGGAGCGCCCCCCCCCCTTAAAAATTTTTTTCTGCAATTTAACTACACAACTATATAGCAGCATACAAAATACACCTTATGTCTGAATTTTATTAAGATACGTCTTATAGTTTCCGAGTAAAACGGCTGTGACCTACGGAGGGACGGACAGACAGGCATGACGAAACTATAAGGGTTCCGTTTTTGCCATTTTGGCTACGTAAAAGTGGTTTAGTATGGCCTACCAAATCACCTCGCACAATATGGCTAGTTCTTAAAAAAATACCCTTAAAAGTTTTTTTTTCTTTTAAGTCCACAAACTACGTTTTAAATCTTTCACAAAATATCTATACATACTTGCAACCCCTTTTTAACCCCGTTAGGAGTTGAATTAAAAGAAACGCTAAAATCACTTTTATTATTTTAAATTAGCAGTAAACTTACGCAGTCTCGAACTTAAAATTATAAACACCACACAAACAAGTTTTCAACGCGCTTCTTAATACTTGTACAGATTATAAATGTAACCCGCTCTGCAAATTACAACTTCCTAACTTTAACCGTTGTTCTAGCCTCTTTCTTATACAAACTTTTCAACCCCGTTTAAACTAGAGTGGTATTTTTAAAAACGCTTAAATGACTTTTTTGGTTTTAAGTGAGTGCTTTCAAGTCTGTCTTTCAAAACTTGTTATCTCTATATAAACTTTCAACATCAATGGGATTGAAAGCTTCCACCCCTTTTTAACTCCATCAGGGGTACAATTTTAAAAGTCGTTAGAATTTTTTTTATTTTTTTTAATAATCAGCAAACGTACGAAGTTTTAAATCTCTAACTTAAAAAAAAATATTCTACCGATACAAATTTTAAACCCTCTTTTTACCCCTTTGAGAGTTGAATTTTTCAAAATCGCGTCATATTACTTGTACAGATTATAAAGAGTAGCCTACAAACGAGGTTTCAAGTCTGTCTTTAAAAACTTGTAATCTCTATACAATCTTTCAACTTCAATGGGGTTCAACCTCTTTTTAACCCCTTTTAACCTCTTTTGAACTTCAAAAACTGCTAAATTATTTTTTATTATTTTTTAATGATCAGCAAACGTACGAAGTTTTAAGATTCTAACTTAAAATTTTAAATTCTACCCATACTAATTTTGAACCTCGTTTTTGAATTTTTCAAAATTGCTTCCATTACTTGTACATATTATAAATGCACCCCACCCGCAAATTACAACTTTGTAGCTTCCGATGTAACGGCCTCGCTTTAATACAAACTTTTAAATCCCGTTTTAACTCCTCTGGGGTGGAATTTTGAAAAACACTAAAATTACTTTTTTTTTACTTTTAAGCGATTAGCCTACAAACGAACATTTAAGTCAGTCACGAAAAAAAGCTACAGATTTTCAACCCATTTTTAACACTGTAGGGGTTGAATTTCAAAAAACTGATATTTCTTTTATTATTTTTAATCATCAGCGACCGTACGAATTTTTAAGTCTCTATATAAAAAAAATCCTACCCATACAAACTTTTAACCCACTTTTTACCCCTTAGCCATTGATTTATTCGAAATCACCTCTTAGTACATACAAATTATACATGTAACCTGGTCTAACATTTTCAACTTTTTAGCTGCAGTGGTTTCGGTGTTTGCGTTGATGAGTCAGTCAGGACAAAAGCATTTAAAGATAGACTAGCTTTCCGCCCGCGACTTCGTCCACTTATAATAGGCTACCTACTCATACACAGTTTCATCTTTATAAAATGTGTTGTTTGGTATTAGAATATTTTTTTTGTTTATAATAATTATCATACAACTTACTTTTAAGCCATATACATATATTCTTCATTCAAATCGTCAACGTTTATTACCCCCTTAAGGGATGAAGATCAAGACACGCTGAAATTGCTTTTTTTTAATAAGTAGACAAAATTGGTACAAAGTAGCCTATGTGCAAATTACAACTTCCTAGCTTCAGCAGTTTCGGCCTCGTTTTAGTACAAACTTTTCAACCTTGTTTTAACTCATCTAGGGTGGAATTTTGAAAAACACTGCAATTAGTTTTTTTTGTTTTGAAGTGCTTACAAATGAACTTTCGAGTCTGTCACAAAAAAGTAGGTATCTATATCAACTTTCAACCTCTTTTTAACCCCGTTTGCGGGGTTGAATGAAAAAAGAACGCTAAAATTACTTTCATTATTTTTAATGTATTAAATGTAAGAAGTTGCATGCCTCGAACTTAAAATTTTAATCCCTACCCATACAAATTTTTAACTCTTCGTTTTTACTCCCTTAGGGGTTTAATTTTTCAAAATCGATCCTTATTACTTGTACAAATTAAAAATGTAACCTTATCTGCAAATTTCAACTTTACAGCTTCAGTAGTTTCGGCTCTGCGTGGATCATTCAGTCAGTCAGTCAGGACATAGGCATTTATATAAATATAAATTAAAATAATATTAAGAATTATATTTTATCACTGTCATTAAAAAAATAGTGTAATACTAATAAATAAAATGAGCCCATTATTTATTCCACTTCCATTATTACTCCTAAGTAAGCAACTACGCACCATACGCTATGCCCTTCTGCGCTTCTTATATACCTACACGGTCAATGACCTTAGGTGCACTAATCGTATCGGCCGCCGCCGCACGTCTTATGTGTTGTAGTTTCCGCCCCGCGCCCCGCTCTAATTATGTTTATTTTTTGATTACTAATTTTACAATTCCTGAAAATGCTCACTATATCTACTGGTGAAATTTTGATATTATGTAACATATTATTAAAGCTAAAAGGAGCATCAAAATCATGAGTGTAGAATTAATGCGCGTGTTCGTAAATCATTTAAAATCATTTAAGAAATAGTAATAATACAGTCACCGCTGTAAATTTTTTTTTAAACGAAGCGTAATAATTGTCTCGACAATATAGTGAAAAATCACCATTTGTATAATTAGTGTTTGATTATTATTGAATTTTTTAAACATTTTTATTATTTCAAATGTATTCTCAACTGACAGGTGGTGAATATTTCAAATACTGTTTTAAATATTCAGGTAGTTCCTTGGATTAAAAATCTCTAGTGTAGGATTTAATGTTTGTGGTAAATAAACATTAAAATTTTCATTTTTTTTTTAAAGAAAGCACAATGTATTTTTTGGGAAAAACTTAATACATGTTTTCAATAAATGTTATTTTACCAGATCCCAAGGACAAAATAGTGTAGGATTAAATGTGATCTCCTCGAACAACTTAAAGTTTAGTGACGGGACTACAAAGCTATATAGCAGTATCGCTTGGTCCGTTCACTCGATCCGCAGGGCAAACTCTATATAAGTATCTACTAATTCTGTCATCAGGTCAAGAAGTGTCTAGAAGAGCACCTGCTGGTTCACCGCGGCCTCCGCCCGTACAAGTGCGAGCTGTGTTCCGCCGACTTCTCGTACAAAGCCGCGCTGTATACACACAAGCAGCTCAAGCATTTCAAGAAGGGGAAGAAGAAAGAAGACTGAACAAAATGTCCACTGATAAACAGCTGCCAGACGCCTGGATCTAGTAGTAAAGTCCCAGTTAAAGAGACTAATTTAAGATGTCGTAATGACAAAAAAAAAATTGCTTTTGCTAAGAAGCTGTTTAACACTTTGACTACCGAGAACCCGCCTGGTAGGCACTCGAAATGTTTGCTCAGATGTCGGGCACGCGGCGTGCGGCATTGCGTTGCACGTCGTAGCCCGCCTGGCGGGTTCTGTCGGTTCCTGGGGTATTGTTCAAAATTTTGCCCGGTTGCGAAACTGTTAAGTAACGTCAATTTCAAGGTCATCAGCTCTTGTCAGCCTCATCTACTGTTTAGTTATTCGACAGGTCGAGAAGTGTGGAAGAGCACCGCGGCTTCAAGTGCGATCTTCCGCCGAGTTCTCGTACAAAGCCGCGCTGTACGCTCAAAAAATAAGTTTACTTTTGCTTGTTTATGATTATCCATATTATAATATTATAAATGGGAAAGTGTATGTGTTTGTTTGTTTGTCCGTCTTTCACGGCAAAACGGGGCGACGAATTGACGTGATTTTTTAAGTGGAGATAGTTGAAGGGATGGAGAGTGACATAGGCTACTTTTTGTCTCTTTCTAACCCCCCACTTTCCTAAAATGGGAGGTGGAAGTTTGTATGGAGCATTACGGGGGGCAAAGGGGAACCGTGTTATCCCAAAATAAACGCGAGCGAAGCCGCGGGCAAAAGCTAGTTTCATATGTTTTACCAATTGTTATAAGTCAATATATATATTTATAAAAATGTTTGTATTTTTATTTCTAGATTATGCTACCAAAAGTCGTCACTGTGTATCATCTTCGTAGCGTTTGTCCCGGCTTTGTGCCACTAAATGGAGCCTGCGATCCGCTCGACTACCTAATCGCTAGTCTGCTAACGGTGCCTGTGTTTAGAGTAATCGATACAGCAAAGTTTGCATCCCTGGATCGCCAGTTTCGCACGAGGCAGTACTTTTTTAGATTTTTCCTTATTTCTAAACGTAAGAACTAGTTTTTACGATACGAAACCGATTGCCATCGGACCCTCAAACCAGAGGGAAAATGAGGCCTTGTGGAGACAATGTCACAGAATAAGTAATAGTACACTTGTACTTACAGAAGATTTTCCTTCCTCAATTTGACATTTAGCTACAGAGATGAAAACGTTAGCTGTCATGCGCTCTTAAAAAAAATAGGGTTTTCAACGTGATTCTTATTCTGATTATGAAAAAGTAAAAAAAAAATTTTGACGCGTGAAAAATAAATTGGGTTTGTATGGAGGGTTGGCCGGCTGGGACCACGTGTCCCAAAAATTTTTCTCTTACTATTTCCTAGTCACAAAACGATACCAATTATGCCCTTAACCTATTGACCGCCACAGTCGGCTGTGGCCGACATCAAAAAGTTGTGCCATGGACGCCAACGACGGCTACAGCCGACAGGCTTTGTAATGGAATAGGGACCTACGCGGGCTTCCGCAAAGTTCAATTTCGCTTGACAAAACGCGATTACGTGGCGTCGGTGGCGCGTCATTTTTGTTCAATACTTGGCGGTCAAAAGGTTAAACGCATCACCAGTATATTTGTTACACTCTGTATAATATTTTATAACCTCAGTGTGGAAGCACCATAACATAATAGTATAGTTTTTAAGTTCTGGTTGCCCTGAAAATCAGCGTTGTGGCCACCCTGCCATGACTCATGCTGAGTGGCAACCATTTTGGAGTACATTTTTTTTTAATATATTTCATGTTATGTTGCTGTTCGCTTTGCACGAAATAAATATTATTCATTTCATTTTATTTCAATAGTAATAGAGTAACTAGTATCATAGATATTTGTTCCCAATGTGATATATTCTCAATGTCACCTCAAGCTTTTAAAGCCGCTGTGACTCTTGTCATTAGTGAATAATTTAAGTATCGCAACATAATAATGTAACTTTTTTTCTCACTTTTTCCATTGTTGTATCTTGTGCATTAAGATGCACAACAACTGTTGACAACATTTGTTACTTTACAGTTAAGACTGTAAAGTAACAAATGTTGTGAACAGTTGTTGTTAAGTTACAAATTTAGACATAACTGTAAGAATGTTAACCTGTATTGTATTAGTTTGTAATTTGTTACTGTTCCTATTTCAATAAAATAAAATAAAATAGAGAAATAAGTTAAACGTAGAGTGCTCCCTCCATACAAATTGTTATTGGCCCGAAAGTTTGTGTGCCCTGTTGACGCCCCCTATCCGCTCCTCCCTCGGCTCCCTTTAGCACTGTAAAGACATCTTTCTGCAAAGCTTTTGTAACAAATAAATAAATCAATAAATATTATGGGACAATCTTACACAAATCAACCTAGTCCCACGGTAAGCTCAATAAGGCTTGTGTTGTGGGTACTAGGCGACGATATATATAATAGATAGATATAGATAAATACATAGAAAACATCCATAACTCAGGAACAAATATCCCTGATAAACACACAAATAAATGCCCTGACCAGGATTCGAACCCGGGACCACCTGCTCCATAGGCAGGGTCACTACCAACTAGGCTAGGAGGCCGTTAAACAGACATTTTCAATAGTCAGATTTGGACTCATCTTTTATCTTTGGTATTTTTCTTAAACTATAACCTATTGTTGGTTAATCTAACGTTGGTTTGATATGTTTTCTTATAGAACAACGCACTTATATGTATTGTTTAGTTTTGATGTACTGTTGTTTTGAAAAAATAAGTCCCGCCGAGTTTCTTGCCGGACATAATTCTTCTCGGGTCAGAACCGGTGTAGTTTGATTTTTTTTCTCTCTTACTTTGACGTGTAAAAGTGCCCTTGTGGCCTACTTACTGAATAAATGTTTGAGTTTGTTTGAGTTTGATTATACATACGAATAGAATAGCATCGGATTCGTAACGAATACATCCGACAGAGAACCAAAGTTATCGACATGGCTTGAAGAATTAGGAAGCTGAAGTGGCAGTGGGCCGGCCATATCTCGCGAAGAACCGACAACCGCTGGTCAACGTGTTCTTGAGTGGAGACCGCGACTCGGCAAACGTAGTGTAGGACGCCCTCCAGCCAGGTGGTATGACGATCTGCGAAAGACTGCTGGCAGATGCTGGATGCGGCAAGCTGAAGACAGGGCGCTATGGCGCTCATTAGGGGAGGCCTATGTCCAGCAGTGGACTATTATAGGTTGATGATGATATACGCATAGATTTTATTTCGTGTAAATATCGCACCATATCCAAGTAAGACGTCAATGCCTCAGAAAGTTTTGCTTTAACACATATCGCAGTAGTATGATTTCTCTCCCGTGTGACCGCATCCGTAGACTTATTTTTTTTTTAGTCGGTAGGGCACGTCATAGGTGACGACAGGTAGGATTTAGCCTAAAATGAGAAGTTCATTTTTAGGGTTCTGAACCTCGAAAGGAAAATGGCGGGTTCCGTACCTACCTAGAAAAATTGTAGAATATAGTCTTGCTGACCAAAAAGAGCAGTAACAGTGGAAGTAATAAGCTATAGTCATTCCTTTATCAGTAGCGATGGTACAGTCACCGGCAATAGTATCTTTCTACGCGAAGGCCGGATAATATGTGACACGCTATTATTTGTAGGGCCATAAGAGGGTGTCCTATATTTTTGCGGCCTTCGTGTAGGAAGATACTATTGCCGGTGACTGTACTAGCCTAAGAAAGAGACAGTATGATTATTTCTGTCTATGCTTGAAGCAAAACATTCCCTAAACTCCTTATAAATGTCATATACAAAGGAAAAAGTGACTTACTCCGGTGCCCCAGGGCTGGGATCGAACCAGCGTCTTCTACATTCGCGGCAGACACCTTAACCCACGCCTTGGCCACCCGGGTCACAGCAGCACCGACAAACAATGCAAAACATTTTTTTAAATAATTTGATTTACAATTGTTTTTTGCATGTTTTTAAAGTGGGGCATTCCACTCATACAACAGATTGTTATTAAATCAAATACAAACATTGAAAAATAATCAACCCAGCAGGACTTGAACCTGCATCGATACGCCTTGCCGGGGCTCGATCGCTTTACCAATTAAGCTATGGGTCAAATTACTGAGTTGACGAAATTTAATTTGATTTATTCTTCAGTTAAAACAAAAATATCCCTGGCCAAACTATATCAAAAAAATTACAAAAAATATCCATGGTTTGAACTGAACCATTGATTCGACCCATTCCAAAGATGATATAGCAATTCTAACATGACGTCATTAAAGAACCACATTTCGCGCTCCAAATTTTGCTTCTAAACGCAGCATCTATTAGTATTTAAGCTCTTTGTATCAATTCATTCAGGGGAGAAACCATAGTATGTGAAATCTGTCGAAATCAAGGATTATATAAGCAAAGAGTTTTGACAATGTCCTTACAAAATCGCGTCCGCCTCGCCATATTTTGTTTCTCAAAAGCAATAGATTCATAAATGTTTTTCAGCGATTAACGCTATCAAAATAACTTAACTCCAGGCTCGACAGACGGCGCTGTGGCACCTAATACCGAAAACACTCATTTAACCAGCCGTTTGGAGAGCCGTGACTTTGTATGAACATTGTCAACCCTTGGCCGAAATAGTACATAAAGGACATTGTACTAATGGGGGTAAGAGAAATATTACAAGAGGCTAATTTAGTGACTCGAGTTGAAGCACTATTTGGGATTGGCGGTGGGTAAATTGTAAATTCAAACACAGGATATTTACCAAAATCACACATTTACGGGGTTAAAAAAAAACTTAAGACAATATAATCAGTTTTTATTTCTCTCAGCATAAAAAATTTAATTGTATCGTTATACAGATATAGATATTTATCTTCACATGATGTAACAAAAACTCATTCATAAAATTATCATCCTATTTGCTTCCAATATATCTGCTGGGGACTTTACTAATAGTCATCATTTCACAGACTTCTGCGTCCTTTTTTACTTTACGTATAAAAATCGGACTTAACTCAGGCATCCCTTATTTTTTATCCTTAAAATGTGCCTTCATACCTTTGGATAAGGTTGACTATTGCATTAAAAAAAGTCATGGCTTTAAAAAAGTTAAGGTGTTTTAGATGGCGTATGGATTATGTGAAGCGCAGTGCTATGTAGAAAGTGTCCATTCTGGTAATATTCTTTTCACGCTACTGTTCGGAAATGTGACAAAAGATGGTCAAAATCCAAGCTGGAAAGTAAGCATTTGCTGTAGCACCTGAACCACCACTACAGCAATGTTATTGTAGCGATGAAATGTCATTAGTTGGAAAGTAAATTGTCCAGTTATGTCATTGCATTCATTAAAAACATTAAAAGGTCTTTTTTTGGCACAACTATATGTTTCAAAAATATAATAAGGTTTATCGGCCCAACTACCTGTTTAAAAAAAAAAAGAAACGTCAAAACCATTTATTCACCCTTAAGGCGTTTTTACTTTTTTAGCCGTTTGTGGTTTTCTATCAAAAACGCCTCTAAGTAATGAGTCGGTTTGAAGTAAACAACAGAAAAACGCTTCTTGAAAGTGAAAAAAAAAAGTAAAAAGGCGGGAATGGAATACTGAATTGGATATTCTATTAACGCATTTATATTATTATGAAATAGTAGTTTATGTAACTGTTACGTAATAAGGGTCCTTAAAACATGAGTGTGGTTTTATGAAACGAGCCGCAGGCGAGTTTCATAATAAGATCACACGAGTGTTTTAAGGCCTAATTACGTACAGTTGCATACACTGCTTTATCTACACTCATATTATATATCCAAAATGAAGTGTTCGGAAACCATAGAATGACCGCCATTGCACCGACATGGCCAACTCGATTGTGCCGGCGGTCGCGCGGGCGCGTGCCGTTGGTTAGGAAGGAGCACAGGATTTACATTATGTTATCAAATTCGATGTTCGGAATTTGAAACTCATAACGTATCAATATATGAGCATGTAAAGTTAAAATTACGTTACTGCCACAGATAAAAAGCTTATCATAGTAAAATCGGTTGTGGTAATGCTAGCCATTGCCTACCGTTTTTGAACACGTTTTAGAAGACTTACAATGTGAGTGTAGATAAAATGTTTTTTTTATTTCCTCACAGTATTCGTGAAAAGCACTATGTAATATTTCGACTGTGGACTCGTATCTTCGAGGGCCGACCCTACAACAATGTACTAGAACGTTAATCAATCTTTTCGAATTATTCAGAAGTCTTTGGTCATATATCTGGAACGAACTTCTACTGTTATTGTTGTCTTTGGTAATTCACTTGCGATCTATCAGTTTCGCAACTTACTTAATAAATTTACTATAGTCTATATTATTTATATCAAGTGGATATAAACCACAGCTTCTAAAACTGTCAACTATTGCGCCGTTCAATGCAGCATTTTTAAAACAGACATCCAATGCTTTTATGAAATCCTCTTTTCTCAATTTTGTTTGTTTCAGCTCATTCCATTTATGTTTTAAAGGACGAAAAACTCCAATGTCTAACGGCTGTATATCCGGCAGCAGAGCTATTAAAATGATTCCTTTATCTCGACAGAAATCAAAAAGCGGCACATTAATATATGATAAGCCATTTATAAACAAAACTACTGGGAGAGGAACATTATTTTCTATTAACTGGGGGTAGAAAACATTTATAATTTGTCTGCTAATTATTTCTTCAGTCACTCGAGCTGAGTCTGACTGAGCTATACTCCATTCCGGTGGCACATTTAATATGCTTGCTGATATCTTGTTTGGAAATACTACTAAAGGTGGTTGCATATTACCATCCGCTGACACACCCAACACTATTGCTATGAACTCTTTTTCTGCAGTCCTGCAAACTGTATTACTATATTTTTTTATTATTACATGATCGTCGCATTTTTCGTAGAAAGCGGATTCGCAATTAAATATTCGTCGCGGGTCATTGAAGATGTCTTCTAGATTTTCCTTTTTTAAATACGTCTCAACGCGACCAAACCAAGTTCTAATAGATTCCCCCGTAACATCATCTGTTGCCGTATTTTGTGATATTTTCATGGAAACCTCTGGGTTTCTAGCTAAAAACCCTTCATACCAATGTCTGCCAGGCGTGCCATTTTTAAAAGGATTCTCTCTTTGTAACTTAGCTAGTAAATTCTTCACTTCACTGACAAGATTACGTTTTGTTATAGTAAACCCAGCATCACTAAGGTCTAGTATCCAAGTCACTAGCAGTTTTTCTTCATCTTTGCTTAGAACTGTGCGTGCTCCTGGGGTGGCGCCTTCGGGGTATTTTTTATTAACTTTATCGTGAATGGTCGCTTTAGGTATACTATATTTCTGTGACGCTTCTGTGATACTCATGCCTTCTTTGACAGCTGCTAAAGCAGCTTGTAACTGAATATCTGTGTATTTCTTTTTCCTTTTGCTCGTATTAATTTCGATGCTTGTCTGTAAGTAAATGTTAATTATTAGGCCATAGCAGTGTTTCTTTTAAGTAAGTAAGTAAGTTCTTTATTTGCGTTAAATGTGGTAACAATAGGTTAAAGTGTTATGGTTAAAAAATATCACACATTTAGCCGCGTTACGGCATGCAAAATGTATTCTTAAAACTAAAATCTTAAATATACAAGAGCATGCAATATAACACCTTAATACAATATAGTATGTCGTAAAATTAAAAATTAAAACGATACAATGCAAAATTACAATTACTCAATTAGTCAAAAAAATCATTTAAATTATAAAAAACATTTATTAGCTAATGTCGAATTTTTTCGTAGAAACAAGGTATTTGGCAGCTGTCTTAAATCTAGAGGAATATTGTTATAAACGTTTCCTGATATCATAAAGCAATTATTATTGTACTGGGCAGAGATTGGACATATGCGTGCGTTGGTACTTTGCGAATTAGGTACTATGCGTCGAAACGGTTGCATATTGGCCTTTGTATCCTAAGTACATCTATGTTCCTTGGATTATGAGTTGGGTTTTTAAACAATTCAGGGTTGTTTCGTACAAATTTAGCTTGCTCATAAATAAAAATGCTGGTCAAGGTTAGAGCGTTAAACTTTTTAAATAGATGTCTGCACGGCGCAAAAGGGCTGACCCCTCGCACCGTTTAGTATTATTGTTGTGGTTAAAAGAAACAGCACACTAAATTAATAGATAGGAAAGCCTAGGTAACGTTACATTTCCATGCTAGGGCGGACTTTGTTTACTTTAACTTAACGACTCACCTTTGTCATCTCTAAAATTGGAATTAACGCACTGACGCCAATAATCGACACTTTTTGAAGATACTGAGATACTGTTACCGCTTTTTGAAGGGAAACAAAGAAACCGACTCAATTATGTAGGCTAGTATATCTAGCTATCTATCTCTAGACTGGCAAACCAATTCTGTCAGTACTTCGAAACGCGCGGCAAATTAAAAAAACGTACATGTGGCAACCCTTTGCGATGAGACACCGTATTTCATGACGAACATTTCAATTCACATTGAATTTGTTTCCAGTGCATTTCACTCTCTCATCTTAAGCGCGAGTGAGATAGAACTCCTGCAACGTTCCCAATTAAATTTAAATTAATTTTTAAGGCATATGTCAATTGCCTCAACCAGATTATCTGTTGCAGTTGATGACAGATCAGACGAAATATATCCGTCTCCTTTTTACACATGTCAGACGAAATATATCCGTCTCCTTTTTACACATGTCATCGAATGAAAGGGGCGGAAATACCAAATAAAATTAAAAACATAAAATTTGATGATCATTGCTGCTTTTTTCACTGATTCTTAGTGTTGTCATACTTTTGTTCGCTGTACATTGCTACTGCGTTCGTTGGCTGGCCAGACTATATCAGCCATCTTGAAACGTGTTTTAAAATTAGTCGCGTTGCGTGTACTGTGTCCTTGAGCGAACGCGTGTTTCAACTCTAGAGATATTTGCTTCGAGAGAGAGGACTGGTTGTGACACAGAGTTGCCATAGTATGGTATCAGTGTCGTGTTGTAAAGTGTCGATCATTGGCACATATCAGTTAATACATGTAAGTCAGTCACCCAAACACGGACGTGTAACGTTTTTTTTAAACCACGACGGTGGCAAACAAGCATACGGCCCGCCTGATGGTAAGCAGTTACCGTAGCCTATGGACGCCTGCAAACCCAGAGGATTCACATGCGCGTTGCCTACCCTTTAGGAACCTATACACTCCTTTTACATAAATAAATAAATTATGAAGTTAAATAAGAAAATAGGCGAATATTCTCCATTTTCCCCAAGTTCCTTAACTTCGAGCTTTAGATTATAGGAAAAATAAGCAGTCTTCGGTCAAGTGTAAGTCGGACTTAAGAAAAAAAATTTGCTAAAATGGCATGGTGAATTGTTTTCATGTATGGTATCAATCGATTCGTTTTGTTGTGAGAAACAAATGTCTATATGCGGCCAATTGCGTTAAAGCAACACTTAAGTCAGAAATGAGACTTAAAGTTCGAAATTTGCATTTGTTTCTCAAAACGCTCCTAACAAAATGACGTGCAAAAGTGACGTCACGATCACATAGTCTCCCTCAGTGTTGGCCGTTAATTTCAATTAGAATTGAAAATTGATCAATAAGATTGAAGATTAATTCCGTAACTAATCAATTACACTAACATCAATTTTTACTAACGTTAGTTCGCATTGATTTTGTGACGTCGTCAATTACACTAACCGTCAATTAGAATTAACCTATTAGTTACACTAACGTCTCGAAAATTTAATAAGAATTACAGTTAATTAGATTAACGTTAGTGTAACTAAATTAATCCCGTCTTACACTAATAATTAATTTTAAAACTGCATCTCGGGTTCGGAAGTCGGGACCAATATCACAAGATGGAGCTCATGCTGGACCCTAGGGCTATCTACTGGATCTCGGGTTTGGCGCATCATAGACTCATGCTGTGTGGGCTCATTCGACTTGTACTGATGAGCAGATGGTACCGGTATCAAAATCTGGAGCTCATGCTGGACCCTGGGGATCCCTACTGGATCTCGGGTTTGGCGCATCATAGACTCATGCTGTTTGGGCTCATTCGACTTGTACTGATGAGCAGATTGTACCAGTATCAAAATCTGGAGCTCATGCTGGACCCTGGGGATCCCTACTGGATCTCGGGTTTGGCGCATCATTGACTCATGCTGTTTGGGCTCATTCGACTTGTACTGATGAGCAGATGGTACCGGTATCAAAATCTGGAGCTCATGCTGGACCCTGGGGATCCCTACTGGATCTCCGGTTTGGCGCATCATAGACTCATGCTGTTTGGGCTCATTCGACTTGTACTGATGAGCAGATGGTACCGGTATCAAAATCTGCACCTCATGCTGGACCCTGGGGATCCCTACTGGATCTCGGGTTTGGCGCATCATAGACTCATGCTGTTTGGGCTCATTCGACTTGTACTGATGGTATGGTATGGAATGGTATGGTATGGTATGGTATGGAATGGTATGGTATGGTATGGTAAGGTATGGTATGGTATGGTAAAGTATGGTAAAGTATGGTATGGTATGGTATGGTAAGGTATGGTAAAGTATGGTATGGTAAAGTATGGTATGGTAAAGTATGGTATGGTAAAGTATGGCATGGTAAAGTATGGTATGATAAGGTATGGTATGGTATGGTAAGGTATGGTCAGGTATGGTAAAGTATGGTATGGTATGGTTTAGTATGGTAAAGTATAGTATGGTAAGGTATGGTATGGTAAAGTATGGTATGGTAAAGTATGGTATGGTAAGGTATGGTAAAGTATGGTATGGTTTGCTATGGTAAAGTATGGTATGGTAAAGTATGGTACGGTAAAGTATGGTATGGTAAAATATGGTATGGTATGGTAAAGCATGGTATGGTAAAGTATGGTATGGTAAAGTATGGTATGGTATGGTAAGGTATGGTATGGTAAAGTATGGTATGATATGGTAAAGTATGGTATGGTAAAGTATGGTATGGTATGGTAAGGTATGGTATGGTATGGTAAAGTATGGTATGGTAAAGTAAGGTATGGGAAAGTATGGTATGGGAAAGTATGGTATGGTAAAGTATGGTATGGTATGGTAAAGTATGGTATGGTATGGTAATGTATGGTATGGTAAAGTATGGTATGGTATGGTAAAGTATGGTATGGTAAAGTATGGTATGGTAAAGTATGGTATGGGAAAGTATGGTATGGTAAAGTATGGTATGGTAAAGTATGGTACGGTAAAGTAAAGTATGGTATGGTAAAGTATGGTATGGTATGGTAAAGTATGTAATGGTAAAGTATGGTATGGTAAAGTATGGTATGGTAAAGTATGGTATGGTATGGTAAGGTACGGTAAGGTATGGTATGGTAAGGTATGGTAAAGTATGGTATGGTATGGTAAAGTATGGTATGGTATGGTATGGTAAAGTATGGTATGGTAAAGTATGGTATGGTATGGTATGGTAAAGTATGGTATGGTAAAGTAAAGTATGATAAAGTATGGTATGGTAAAGTATGGTATGGTATGGTATGGTAAAGTATGGTATGGTAATGTATTACCATGTATTACCATGGTAAAGTATGGTATAGTAAAGTATGGTATGGTATGGTAATGTATGGTATGGTAAAGTATGGTATGGTATGGTAAGGTATGGTAAAGTATGGTATGGTATGGTAAAGTATGGTATGGTATGGTAAAGTATGGTATGGTAAAGTATGGTATGGTTAAGTATGGTATGGTAAGGAATGGTATGGTAAAGTATGGTATGGTAAAGTATGGTATGGTATGGTAAAGTATGGTATGGTATGGTAAAGTATGAAATGGTAAAGTATGGTATGGTAAAGTATGGTATGGTAAAGTATGGTATGGTAAAGTATGGTATGGTAAAGTATGGTATGGTATGGTAAAGTATGGTATGGTAAAGTATGGTATGGTATGGTGTGGTAAAGTATGGTATGGTATGGTAAAGTATGGTATGGTAAAGTATGGTATGGTATGGTATTGTATGGTATGGTATGGTAAAGTATGATATGGTAAAGTATGGTATGGTATGGTATGGTATTGTATGGTATGGTATGGTATGGTAAAGTATGGTATGGTAAAGTATGGTATGGTATGGTTATGTATGGTATGGTAAAGTATGGTATGGTATGGTAAAGTATGGTATGGTAAAGTATGGTATGGTAAAGTATGGTATGGTAAGGTATGGTAAAGTATGGTATGGTAAAGTATGGTATGGTATGGTATTGTATGATATGGTATGGTATGGTAAAGTATGGTATGGTAAAATATGGTATGGTAAAGTATGGTATGGTATCATACCATACTTTACCATACCATACTTTACCATACCATACTTTACCATACCTTACCATACCATACTTTACCATACCATACTTTACCATACCAAACTGTACCATACCATACCATACCATACTTTACCATACCATGCCATACTTTACCATACCATACTTTACCATACCTTACCATACCATTCCTTACCATACCATACTTTACCATACCATACTTTACCATACCATACATTACCAGACCATACCATACTTTACCATACCATACCATACCATACCATACAATACCATACAATACCATACCATACCATACCATACCATACTTTACCATACCATACCATACTTTACCATACCTTACCATACCTTACCATACCTTACCATACCATACCTTACCACACCATACCATACCTTACCATACCATACCATACCTTACCATACCATACTTTACCATACTATACTTTACCATACCATACTATACTTTACCATACCATACTTTACCTTACCATACTTTACCATACCATACCATACAATACCATACCATACCATACTTTACCATACCATACCATACTTTACCATACCTTACCATACCATACCATACCTTACCATACCATACCTTACCATACCATACCTTACCATACCATACCTTACCATACCATACTTTACCATACCATACTTTACCATACCATACTTTACCATACCATACTTTACCATACCATACTTTGCCATACCATACCATACTTTACCATACCTTACCATACCTTACCATACCATACCTTACCATACCATACCTTACCATACCTTACCATACCATACCTTACCATACCATACTTTACCATACCATACTTTACCATACCATACTTTACCATACCTTACCATACCATACCTTACCATATCATACCTCACCATACCATACCTTACCATACCATACCTTACCATACCATACCTTACCATACCATACTTTACCATACCATACTTTACCATACCATACTTTACCATACCATACTTCACCATACCATACTTAAGCATACCATACTTTACCATACTATACTTTACCATATCATACCATACTTTACCATACCTTACCATACCATACCTTACCATATCATATCTTACCATACCATACCTTACCATACCATACCTTACCATACCATACCTTACCATACCATACCTTACCATACCATACCTTACCATACCATACTTTACCATACCATACTTTACCATACCATACTTTACCATACCATACTTCACCATACCATACTTAAGCATACCATACTTTACCATACCATACTTTACCATACCATACCATACCATACAATACCATCCCATACCATACTTTACCATACCATACCATACCATACCATACTTTACCATACCATACCATACCATACCATACCATACCATACCATACCATACCATACCATCAGTACACGTCGAATGAGCTCACCCAGCATGAGTCTATGATGCGCCAAACCCGAGATCCAGTAGGGATCCCCAGGGTCCAGCATGAGCTCCAGATTTTGATACCGGTACCATCTGCTCATCAGTACAAGTCGAATGAGCCCAAACAGCTTGAGTCTATGATGCGCCAAACCCGAGATCCAGTAGGGATCCCCAGGGTCCAGCATGAGCTCCAGATTTTGATCCCGGTACCATCTGCTCATCAGTACAAGTCGAATGAGCCCAAACAGCATGAGTCTATGATGCACCAAACCCGAGATCCAGTAGGGATCCCCAGGGTCCAGCATGACCTCCATCTTAGGATACCGGTCCCATTGCTTATTAATACAAGCCCCCGAGTCCAGAGTCAAAATCGAAACAAAAATCAAAACCTCGTAGCTTAACCTAAATTCGCGTTTAGTTAGGTAAATTATTAATGTCAATTACCAATTCAATCTACACTAAAAATTAAATTAATGTTTCAATTTTTGAGAAAGACTAAAAATTAAATATCTTCAATTATTAGTTATTCGCAAAGGATTAACACGTTAGTTACAATTAATTTCAATTCTAATTGAAATCAATTTGCACTAAACCATTAATTAGTGTTCAATTTTTACTAACGTGTTTCAATCTTCAATTTTTAATTTTCAATTACACTAACGTTCGGCCAACACTGGTCTCCCTGTTTAAAGTATGGAAAAAATATGAAATTGCTATTTTTACAGTGAAATGTTGTGTTTATGTATATGGTTGCTATACAATTTATTTTACAGTAAAATGTTAAAAATCGAATGGTATCATTGTTTTTTTTTAATTTCGCACTTTGTAAAACCGTAAAATTTTGAATTTTGCAGCTTGATATCTTTGAGCCATTTCAATAGAATTTATAAATTTTCACTTTTGTTGTAGGTATATATTGATCATTTGGCATCCTATCAACTAAATGTTATTGCATAATTCAACATGTGTCATCATGCCTATTGTGTGAAACCCTTGGGGCGCGAGTCCGATTCGCACTTGGCCGGTTTGGAACCAAATTATGTGAAAGTAAGGCTTACCCTCTTATGCTGAGTATGCAGGAGGGCCTCCACGTTGCGGTGCTTGCAACACTCGTCACATTTTGCAAGCTCACCCTCAGCATGCTTTCTGAAACCATAATAAATTTCTTTAAACCGCAGAATATCAATAATTCTTTGCTTTCTTACATTTTATTTATTTCCATTTAAATACTCTGAAATAATCTTTGAAGATATAACTTTCAAATCCAGGTTTATTTTTATTTTTCAACCGACTTTAAGATTTCGAAGGAGGAAGTTCTCAATTCGTCGGGATGTTTGTTTTTCTTATCATTAAATTTAAACTTTCGTGAGACATACTATAACTACAAAATATAACGGTTACACTCTCGTCACTTTAGTCACTTCGCGCGACATGTTTCGGAGAGCTTAGGTCTCCATCTTCAAGCACTAAGAGTGCTATTTCGAACCGGCCCGTAGCGCGCTGTTGCACGACGCGTTGCCGACTGGCCTGCGTCCCGCTCGCCGCGCAGCTCGCGTCGCTCGCTCTCGCTCTGACACAGCTTGTTGAGAGTGATCTTGCGCCGGCGCTGCCACCGTGCTTTGCAGCGCATTCGGTTCATCCGACATGAGCGACGATAAACACTCCTCTCGCTCTGACACAGCTTGTTGAGAGTGATCTTGCGCCGGCGCTGCCACCGTGCTTTGCAGCGCATTCGGTTCATCCGACATGAGCGACGATAAACACTCACTGTCCGCGCTACGGGCCGGTTCAAAATAGCACTCTTAGTGCTTGAAGATGGAGACCTAAGCTCTCCGAAACATGTCGCGCGAAGTGACTAAAGTGACGTGAGTGTAACCGTTATATTTTATAAGGAGGTTATCATTTATCAATTAATCCCAACGAATTAAGAACCTCCTCTTGAAATCTTGAAGTCGGTTGATAAATATAAAATTACTCACTTCTTGCGAATACGTATGGACCGGAGATCACCTTTTTTATTACAATTTGCACACGACCGCTGTGACTTTTTACGTATTTTTCTACGTCCAGAGTTTTTCCTGAAATGAAATAAAATGTTTATAGTATGGATTTAAGAAATCATTACGAATACCACACCGCTGAGACAATACTGTGACTATCGGATGCATCAGATACCAATTCGCACTCACACTATTCGCTGTGTGCATGATTGTGGCGCCATCTCTTGGGCACCTATGTAGGTATATTAGAAGCTCGATTTCTTGGTAACTCCAGGGACATTCTGAGTAACGCGAGAGACACTCAAAACTGCCGGTCAAAAGTTGATTGGCCCACCTAATATTATTACGATAAACGATAACGGATATTCGGCTGAATAAAACATAATTTCCTTACCGTATGTGACTTTCATTGGGGAGGCCATTTTCTGCGCTTGTTGGTGTATCCACATTTCTTGATTTCCTAGCTACATTCGCTTCTGCAACTGTTTCTGAAGGCTACAAATAAAGTTTCTGAATCAATCAACATCTTTAAACTACACTTACATTTTTAGTTTTACAGTCAAAATGTAATATTATTTGAATAAAATATTAAATGTATTTTCTTTTACAATAATGACTGCAACAAGGTCACTCTACTCTACTTTTGAAGAATGTCTTAATACACTTTTATAATAAAACCATAGAAATTAAAAAACCTGACCAGAAATATAATTGTGATCATTGTCAAGAGGGCGCTATAATTCTCATGTATATGGCAACAGTTCAGTATAGTTCAGTGTATGAGAGTGTATTATTCTGTATGGTATGGTGACATCTTGATTTGTTTACCTGTCAGTCCTGATGTCAATTTGAAAATATTTCACAGCGAATTAGTTGCATTTCCCGAGCGTATAATTTACAGTAGCTTACTATAAACACTATTTACGATGTTTCGCTCTTGTCTATACATAATTTTGGGAAATTTTTGTCGTTTATTATTTAATACTCAACACTTTTTTTTATATATGGCTTTTACTCCTCGCCGATTTTGGCGAGGTGAATTCTGCCAATGTCGAGGTGTATACTTTTGATTAGATTAATCTTTAGTAATATAAATAAAAATAAAATAAATAAAAGCAACGTTGTTCGGTTGAGGCCTTGCTGATTGTAAGGTGACAGCCTCCCTACAAACACGTGGGTGGCCGGGACCCCGGATAACCGTTTGTTCAACTAAAGGGAGGTTACGCGCGTTTCGAGACAAATTTTTCATTAGCTGCACACTTGTTCGTTAGCTCACCGCACAATAAGCTATCAATATTACAACACTGAACTACGTAAATGAGCAAAATACAAAAACACTTCAAAAGAAAAAAAGAAATTAGTTCCAATGAAATTCCGCAACATGGCGCATGATCATATATTTCTGGCCAGGCTTTAAAATTTAATGAAATAAAATCATAAAACCTCTATGTCCCCTGGTTCAATGTTTGGCTCGGCCGAAGCAAACTCGCAATCCATTGGATAAACTGAGTCCCGCTGAAACTGAGCTACAGTCCCAGGTTGAGGCTCTAACTCCATATGAGGCTCATGCTCAGAATCAGAGTGAGGATCCAGTTGGAACTCAAATTCCGGTTGATGATCAAAATCAGGCTCACATTCTGGCAGTGGTTCACGTTTATGACGAGCCTCTTGTAGGGGATCAGACTGAAACAAAATAAATGGTTAAATTTAAACTTCCGTGAGACATACTAACTCTAGAAAATATAACGGCTACTCCCTAGTAGGGAGGAACGGACGGGTTCGGGTACCACTCTTAGTGCTTGAAGATGGAGACCTGGGCTCTCAAAACACGTCGCGCGAACTGACTAAAGAAACGTGAGTGTAAACGTTATATTAATTACACTGGCAATAACTTTAATGATAGGTTGTCACTGTTGTCAGTGTCATTGCTTAACGGCCTCCTAGCCTAGTCGGTAGTGACCCTGCCTACGAAGCAGGAGGTCCCGGGTTCGAATCCTGGTCAAGGCATTTATTTGTGTGGTTATCACAGATATTTGTTCCTGAGTTATGGATGTTTCTATGTATTTAAGTATTTATATGTATATATCTATTATATATATCGTCTCCTACTCCTACTACCCACAACACAAGCCTTATTGAGCTTACCGTGGAACTAGGTTGATTTGTGTAAGATTGTCCGGATTGTCCCATAATATTTATTATTATTATTGCTGCGGTTCACTTAAATAGTAGTAAAGTGTTGAATATTAAATAATAAATGACAAAAAATAGCCAAAACTACTTATAATTTAGTGTGGAACATTGTAAATAGTGTAGGTATATATAATAAACTGCTGGAAATGAAACGCTCGGGAAATGAAGCTGTTTTGCTACGAAACTTTTCCACATTAACAACAGAGCTGACAGGTGAACAAATATATACCATAGAGAATAATATACTTTTTGACTATACGGAACTGTTGCTATATAAACGCGAATAATAGCGCCTTCTTGACAATGATCATATATTTCTGGTCAGGCTTTAAATGATAATATAAGGAACATATCAACACAAAAAAATCATCTTGATCGATCTTGTTAAGGCTGAAATATACAACGTGTTACACCCAAGACTAAAAATCTGAAAAGTGTTTGTTCAGAATCGAGAGTGGAATCGATTGCAGTGTATCTTAATATGGGTATACTTTTTCTTTACTTTCCAATTTATTAAGTGTCGAGTCTAAAAGTTTCGAATACTAGAGTTTACCATTCTATCGAGAAGTTAGGAGATAGAGTTTTATAATTTAACAAAGGCTGGCAGCTTTGACAAATTTGTTTTTTCACTGTATATAGTGTCATGAAGGTTGTCATGATCAAAGTATGTCATCTTATGTCATGTCATACAAATTGAGAAAGTGTTGACATGACATCGAGTGTAGAGTTAACAATTGAACAGAATTACGAGGAAAACTAAACATACGAATTATTTCGAATCTTTCGAAATAATTAACTGATTGAAAAATAAATACTCTAGATTAAACAGTAATAATAAAAATCGTTTGGGGTGTCTGAGGTTTTCAGTGGCTCAAGTAACAAGTTGTATATAATCTTGGGCTTAGTGCCAAATGATTTTCTCTACCAGTCAACTGGGTTAAAATGCACGCTTCATAATGCTACGCATTGCAATGATCACACCGTGCGTCGCAAATCCCTCCGAGCTCAGTTTACTTATATTACCTTAGATTTGCATATTTTATTAAACTGCTTAACGTGACCATATCAAAGCTACGAGTACCGATACCGCCTATACATTATTATGACAAAAACGGGACTTAATCGCGTACACTTACTTTTATTATTGTCCTGACGTTTCGAGCATGCCGTAACGCTCGTGTTCGCAGGCAGACTGGCGAGGAATTGTATCAGCATCTCCTAGCTGCGCGGGTTTTTCGAACTACCCGCACTTGGTCTCGATTATGCACATTCACGCTAGGGTTGTCACTTTGCCTACACACAACACTCACGACATCTGGTGGTTTGGAAATGCAAGTATTTTCACGCTTACATTTGCTGATCACTGGATTCCACGAAGACGAGATCCCCTGTCCCTCGTTCTGGTTGAAATTCTTATGCTTCCTAATTTCAATAGCCTCTCGTAGTTTCTGAAGACGTTCTGTAGAGAGGACTTTTGGATTATGGAGCTCAATCCAGTGGTTTGGTCTAGATTCTAACAAATGTTCGGCCACAGCAGACTTGTTTATTTGCCGATTTTTGCCTGCTGTGATATGTTCCCTGACCCTTTCCGCTACGCGTTACGCGCGCTTTGCGTTACGGCACGCTCGAAACGTTAGGACAATAATAAAAGTAAGTGTACGCGATTAAGTCCCGTTTTTGTCATAATAATGAGTGAAAATCGTGTAAGTTTAAATCAGTACCGCCTATACAATCTGCGGTAAGTAGGTATAGTCTGATTAACCATGGGTAAATTTTTGTACGCTAGTCTCACCACTAAAAAGAGCTTATTATTTCTGTTACTGCGGGTTGGTTAACCCTTAGAGAATTCAAGCAACCGGAGCGGGCATGTCCGTTTATTTCTATTTAAAAAAAATCTGCCGATTTTTGCGGGGGAGGGGAGCGTCAAATGTAAGTAACGTACAAATAGCCACGTCAGATAAACGTCAGTCCGTACAATAAATATGACCACTACTCATATGTTTTCGGCAGAGGGGAAAGCCTAGCTGTCAATAGCCGATCCGGTTAGTTAAATTCTTCAAAGGTTAAACAAACCGCAGTTACAGAAATAATAAGCTCTTTTTAGTGGTGAGACTAGCGTACAAAATTCGCTCTTTAGCCATCAACACAGTGAATCCTCCTTTTTGTAAAGGGTCGGCAACGCGCATGTAACACCTTTGGAGTTACAACGTCCATAGGCTACAGTAGCTGCTTACCATCAGGCGGGCCGTAGGCTTGTTTGCCATCGTCGTGGTATTGAAGAAAATACATGATGAATCTCTCTGTCTATGCCTGAAGTGAAACAGTCACTGGCTAAACATTTTAAGCGAGATTGGAGGCAGAGGTTTCGGTCGAGCTAAGTGGGTGGACTAAAAGTGAAACATTTTTAATTCAATGCTTTTCACGCATAAATATAATCTCGGGCGAATAGGGATGATGACACATGTTGAAATATGAAATAAAAAAAATTAACCTTTTGAACGCCACGCATCGGACAGAAAAAATCGTGCCACCAGCGCCAGAGCGAAATTTGCACGAGCGCACTCATATACCGTAGTGATTGGAAAACAACATATCGACGAAACATGTCTTTCCGCCTAATAGTGGATTTAGTTAGGCAAAATCACTTTATCTACACTCACATTGTAAGTCCTCTAAAACGTGTTCAAAAACGGTAGGCAATGGCTAGCATTATCACAACCGATTTTAGTATGATAAGCTTTTTATCTGTGGCAGTAACGTAATTTTAACTTTACATGCTCATATATTGATACGTTATGAGTTTCAAATTCCGAACATCGAATTTGATAACATAATGTAAATCCTGTGCTCCTTCCTGGCCAACGGCACGCGCCCGCCCGACCGCCGGCACAATCGAGTTGGCCATGACGGTGCAATGGCGGTCATTATTAGGGATATACCAAGGTTTCCGAACACTTCATTTATATTAGTGTAGATAAAGCAGTGTATACAACTGTACGTAAAGGCCTTATTACGTAACAGTTACATAAACTACTATTAGGTATTTATAAATCATAATAGTAAAGAATATTCATTTCGTATTTTTCTTATACACCTAAAATCAACTACAAAAATATGAAAATTAATATACAATTTTATTTAATTTTGTCAATATAGCCACAGCCATAAAGCTCTATAAATGGAGTACGCTTCGCCTCATCTTTCCAAACAAAAAAGTCTGCCAAAATCTGAGGGGGGCGAGGTAGCACGCATGTGAATTTTTCAAGTCAAAGGTACATCATTGTCGGTTGTTAATACAGTTTATTTCTAAATGAATTTTTATGGCAGCAACGCTTTATTGACAACCAACAAAGATGTACCTTTGACTTGAAAACACCAAACATATTTGACATATTTTTTTTATACTTCATAACACTAAATGGAGCAATAGATAGTCGACTGTACAGATGTTAACATATGGTTCATTATTGGATGCAGTCTTTGGAAATGTCAAGCAAAAAAGCCAAGGATCATTTTTGATTGTATTTTCAAACAAAATATAGAAGACAGCAATCCTTAAGCGCGTTAAATATGGAGAAGTGTCAAACGTCAAATAGTTACTGCCCGTCAGAAAGAAAACGATTGTCTTTGAATCGATTCTGTAAACGAAGCTTGATTTTCGATTTAGGTTAAATCGTTTATTACGAAAGTAATGATAAATAAAGTAAAACTGTACTTACATCTGAAATGGTATTTCATCTTTTTGTAAACTAGACGAAATATAACATTTTTTTACATCCAAAAACAGCGCCTAAGGGCATTTTCACGGAGCTTGTTATCCATTGACAGCGATGACGAAAATGCGTGACATCGATTATTGAAATAGTTTTTATAGATGTACTAGATTTTCCGCCAATACTTTTGACAGAGGGGAAATGATACTCAGGGCCTCTCCTGGTTTAGAACTCTCTGGCCACAGCACTACATAAGTGATAACGTCACGCGCTGACGTGTTATGACGGCTTTGGCGCTGGTGGCACCGTAACTTATTAAGAATGTTAGAGTTGGAGGTGAGAGATATTCATTCATTTCTGTATCGATATTTCCGTGGTGTAACTGTATGAAGGAAAATACGTTAGGTTTTTTAAGTGTTTAGTTGAGTAAAAAAATGTTTAACAATACCATCAAATAAATAAATTTTATGATAAAAAGTAATGAACATCGGACAGAACGGGTGTGTAGGTACTGTAGGTAAAAAAATACCTCGCGCACATTTTATTCTTTTGTACCTAAAGAAACTTGGTATATCCCTAATAATGACATATTCTTTGTTCACTTAAACTCGGTCTCTCACCGATAACATTCATATTGGTTGACATTTTATCTAAAATACCATTTCATTATTTTTACTTATTTGGTATGAATGAAATGGACCGAAAGCTCACGTGGCACGTGTCGTGGTATTTATCATTGTTTAAGGATTAACAAGAATGCGGCGAAGCAATAAGATTAAAAGAAACGACATACACATTGTTAGGTTTTAAATACGGCCCTTATAACACACATTGTATTTATTCCATTGCGACTTAAATAAAACTCTTTCTTTTTAGGGGTCCGTACCTCGAACGGAGAAAACGGAACCCTTATTGGATCACTTTGTTGTCCGTCTGTCTGTCTGTATGTCTGTCTGTCAAAACCATTTTTCTCAGGAACGCGTGGAGGTATCAAGCTGAAATTTTTATCAAATACTCAGGTCAATTGCCCTTGGAGCTGTGAAAAAATCAAACTCAAAAGATACAGTCGTTTATGCTGCAAATTTTAGAGATTTTCGGCACTCGCAAAACCTACGGGGTACTTCCCGTGAACTCAGAAACTTGAAATTTGGCACGAAGTAACGTCATATAGCATAGACAATGGAAAAATTATAAAAAGTAGACATTTTTAGTAAAATAAAAATAAAAATTTTTTTTTTAATTTTTTACTCACTACCATTTTCCTCGTAAACGCGTGGAGGTACTAAATTGAAATTTATGTCAAATACTCAGGGCTATAGGACCTTTCAGACGTAGCAAAACCAAACTTTTATGTCAACGCAATCAAAAGAAATAGCAATTTAAGTCGCATATTTTGAAACTGAGTACTCGCAAGAAACTCAAAACCTAAAAGATACTTCCCGTCAACTCAGAAACTTGAAACTTGGCACGAAGAAACTTCCTATAGCACAGACAAAGGAAAAATTACGAAAAGTTGACATTTTTAGTAAAATCATACAAAAATATTTTTTTAAATTTTAAACTTACTACCTTTTTCCTTATAAACGCCGTACTTACGCTATAATATCTTGAAGCTGTAACAAAATCAATTATCTATGTCAATGCAATGGGTGAACTTTTACTTATATACCTACAGGTTTGTACGGAACCCTCGGTGCGCGAGTCTGACTCGCACTTGGCCGGTTTTTTTTAATAATGCCTATATTTATTAGATCCTCTCAAAAATTGCTCCTAAAAGTGCCATCTTCATCTTCCAAATTTTATAATTGCTCATTTACGTTCCAGGCCGTTCGTTTGTGGAATTCTCTCCCTCTCAACATAAAACGCGCGCAATCTATCGGTAGCTTTAAATCGCAACTTAAGGAATAGTATTTATCTCTTCCTTAGGTTTTTAAGTTGACACTGTTGTTTCTTACTGTGTGTATTATACAGGGTGACTGGTAATTCGTCGTATTCCTTCAAGGGGGTTATTCTACAGCTTATTTGGAGTGATTTAAGTCCAGTCTAGCAGGGGTCAAAACTCATTGGTTTTCAAGTTATTCAAGATTTTAGATTTTTTTAATAAATACCCGCTTTTTGACCTAAAACTAGTATTTTTTTTAAACTACGTATTTTTCAAATAAAAAAAAAGATTTTCCGAATAGCCAATGAATCACTGATTACGTAAAATATTAAAAAAAGTACAAAACATTCAAAATTTTGCAAATAAAAGCATCTGAAGTCAGAAGTTTTTGTATTTTTTTTTCAAATCTTGTTACATTTTAAGGCATAACTAAAAGAAAAGTAATAACACTTCGCGTACAAATTACAGAATTTATTTACTCAGTTCATAAGCTTTCTAAAAAGGTACAATTTATGACATTTTATGCTCATTTTTTACAATTAATAATAATAATACCAGAGCGGGTACAGGACTTAGCGTACTTGACTTTACTTGTTTGTGTCGTTTTAAACTCGCCGAAGGCATACTTTGTCTCCAGTTTCTTATCTTATCTTATTCCTTGAGGTAGTAGGCACTGCAGATTGCCTTTGGTGAAACAAACAAACTGATTAAGGGTCATTAGCTAATGAGCTAATGAAGTTAAATTACTTTAATTAGTTTGTTTGTGTCACTTTAATTCTTACGGCGGGTTTTTCGCCTTCTGTTCCTTACCTTATCTTAATTTTATTGGGTGGCGATGCTTCTCATGGGGTGGGGGTGAGACTAACCAGGTTTAAATAGGTCATGCAGTAATTAATCAGTTAGTTACTTTCAACTTTCTTTCCAATTCGGACGATATTGATAACTAAGTTTTTTCTTTGAACGTGTGGATGGGAATCGTGCACGATAATTTAATCGGACCTTTTTTTCTGCCAGCTCGATTAACCGGCATCGCGTATGAAACTTTTTTGAGGGATGAGCTACCGACGCTACTGGAAGATGTGCCGCTTGCGACAAGAATTAACATGATTTATCAGCACGATGGCTGCCCTGCTCACTTTTACCGGGGTGTGCGGCAGTGGATGGATGAAAACTACCCAAGAAGATGGATTGGTCGAGGTGGCCCAACCCCTTGGCCAGCCAGGAGCCCAGATTTAACTCCGTGTGATTTCTACATCTGGGGTCACATGAAGGCGTTGGTCTACGACAGACCGATACGTGACGTAGAAGACCTACGGCAAAAAATCCTAGCAGCTGCACAGACGATGAAAGACGGGCTTTCGAGGCGAGTGACAATCACTGAAGTACGAAGAAGGCTTCGTTCTTGCATACGCAGGCAGGGCAAACAGTTCGAGCAAGATTTATAATTTTTCCTTTTTAAGATTATATTTTATTTAATAATGAAACTGTATTTTTCCTATTTTTCTTATTCCCCTACTTAATTACTTACCAAAGTATCACCCCGGGCAACTTAAAGTCTCAGAAGATAAGAAACTGGAGACAAAGTATGCCTTCGGCGAGTTTAAAACGACACAAACAAGTAAAGTCAAGTACGCTAAGTCCTGTACCTGCTCTGGTATTATTATTATTAATTGTAAAAAATGAGCATAAAATGTCATAAATTGTACCTTTTTAGAAAGCTTATGAACTGAGGAAATAAATTCTGTAATTTGTACGCGAAGTGTCATTACTTTTTTTTAGTTATGCCTTAAACTGTAACAAGATTTGAAAAAAAATCAAAAACTTCTGACTTCAGATGCTTTTATTTGCAAAATTTTGATATGTTTTGTATTTTTTTTATTATTTTACGTAATCAGTGATTCATTGGCTATTCGGAAAATCTTTTTTTTTATTTGAAAAATACGTAGTTTAAAAAAAACAACTAGTTTTAGGTCAAAAAGCGGGTATTTATTAAAAAATCTAAAATCTTGAATAACTTGAAAACCAATGAGTTTTGACCCCTGCTTGACTGGACTTAAATCACTCCAAATAAGCTGTAGAATAACCCCCTTGAAGCAATACGACGAATTACCAGTCACCCTGTATATGTACGTATATGTATGTTTATTTTGTATTTATTTAAGTATGTATATTCATATGAATGTGCTGTGTTATCTATTTCGTCTCTTTTGTGTCTATGCATCACCTACTGCTTATTGTTTTTCTCTAGTCTCCACTACCCAAAGGTTGTCTGAAAGAAATCGCTCATTAGCGATACGACCGCCTGTTGTTACCTCTACCTAAATTTATCTAATTGTAAAATTTGTGCTTGTAACTGTATGAGGTGTGCAATAAAGAGTATTTATTTATATATTTATTTAAGTAAAAAGTTAAAATATATACCTTTTTTAACATTACGATATGTAGTTCCTAAAACTAATCTTCTACACGAATCACAGTTTAATAATTAGTTTTATTATATAATAAAGCTTAAAATGCGAAAAACATTCATAATTACAGTGTTTGGTTAATGTTCATACAATAATCAACATCGACCACTTTGTTTTCAAATGAACAACACTATTTCGAAGTGACGTCACGCCGCTTCACGTGATTACCCGTCAACGGCGAGGAGGGCAGTGCCTTTTTGTTCTTTTAAATAGCTTTGAGGTATTTTCAAATTTTTTCTTGAGTTACGTGTTAGTTTGAATTAAATTTTAACTAAAAAGATAGCTGAATCGTAGAGCTATAATAAATATACAAAAATATTTCTATAAAGGTTGTTTATTAAGGAGTATTTTGATCTCTCATTTTGGACGTTTTAACACGTCATGGCGCTGAGGGCACGACTTTTCATTGACGTGTTTGAACGGCTTTGGCGGTCAAAGAGTTAAACAAAAAAGAACCGACTTCACTTAGCATTCACCTTTCCAAAAGCAAATGCTCGAGCTGCTGTAAAAAATACTCAAATCACTAATAGGCGTGCCAGTGCCCCGCCAAGTCGAGCAAAAAAGCGGCACGGCCGTACCATCATTTTCTCGAAACAGTTCAGGCCATTTTCGACCCCCTATAACTTCGTTGTGGATTAAACTAGAAGCCTGTATTTCTAGTAACCAAGCAAGCATTGTATAAACACAGTATGTTTCAAATTTCGTTCAATTTGAACCAGTAGTTTAAGAATTATAACTAGTCAATGTTCTTAATTTTGTCACTCACTGACTGACCGATCATCAAAACTCTAAGGCACTTCTAGAAGACATATAAGCTACAAATTTTGAATATAATTAGTGTTTAGTGTATAAATCAAGGAAAAACTAAAATATTTTGCAATTTCAGTCCAGTTTTCTAGATAAACCAACTGCATAAATAACTTTGTAATCCCATATGATATAATATATATAAATGATTAATTAAATATATGTCAAAAATTGTAACATCAAAGCCTCCGAGAAAAACCCATAGAGACAGGGAGTGGGCTTTGAGAAGAACTGTAGCTGAAGCTCAAGAAGTAGTACCGGAAAAGAAAAAGAGGAAGAGTACCTACAAAAATAAGAAAAGCTCATAAGACAGAGAGTGGGCTTCAAAAAAATTGTATGGAGACCTCCATACAATTTTTTTTTTTAATTGTATCGTTGGAACCGTTACAAGCAGATATTTGAAACTATCCCAATATATGTATTATTATATTTGCTATATAACAGAAATATAAAAATAAAGTTAAGTCAAAAAATAAGTGGTGTCCCTATACAAAAAACTTGTAATACGCGCTAAACGACCGGTCAACGGTGTCGTAGGCGGCGCGCGGCACCACATAATCATACACAAAACGGAAGTAAATCTAGCAGCGAAAACGCAAGAAAAAACATTAAATCTCAATACCTGCCTAGTTTTCTTTACAAAAAGTAATGATATCCCACCAAAAACATAAATGTAAAAAAGGAGAGCCAAGTTCAATACAAAAATTATGCTTGGCTGTGGGCTTCGCCGCAAAAACAATGGAGATCTAAATGAGTGCCACGTTCTATGCTAGTTAGTTTTTATAGTTTTTATCAGAATTAAAATATATGTTGAATAACTTTATGAAATGACTGATGTAATGAAAACTGGCTAAGTCAAATCTAACCTACTTTAAGATCTCACATTTTTAAATAACAGCAATTGTTATAGGTATCCAATAAAGCAAAGAAATAGAGTTTAATACTTGTTCATAATGTTATTTTGTTCCTATAAATACATATTTAGATTTTGCATAGAACTTGGCACTCATTTAGATCTCCATTCTTTTTTGCGGCGAAGCCCACAGCCAAGCATTACTTTTGTATTGAACTTGGCTCTCCTTTTTACATTTATGTTTTTGGTGGGATCCGGTTCTCGTGTACCCGTTTCTGAATAACACGCTACGCTACACGGTTTTCTGGCCCGTTGCGCACGTGTAATTAAGAAACGTGTAGTTAAGATCCGTTTCTACGGGTAAACGGGTAGCCGAAGAAACGTTTCTTAAATACACGCGGATCTGGAAACGTACTTGACGAGTGGATACGGGTCGAAACGTGTCGAGTCGTTTAAAAGCTACGAATAAAAAAAACCTCATTTGAATCAGCTCTAACTACTTCGGACCCGTTCGGGCCGGTATTAACTACCCGTGTACCCGTGGAAACGTGTCTAAGGAACGTCTCCAAGAGACGGTAGTTCGTGTAAGCCGGTTCCTTAGCACCGCCGGTCTTAAGTACACGGGTATTCGTCTCCGCCTGTAACACGTGTAGCGGGAGCTCTAATGGAAATCATATACATTAACGCAACATTTCACTGTACAACTTGCAATTTCTTAACTTTTCCATACTTTAATAAAACAGGGCGACCATGTCATCGTGACGTCACTTTTACACGTCACTTTGTTAGGAGCGTTATGCGAAACAAATCCAAATCTCAGACTTTAAGTCTCATTTCTGACTTTTGTGTTGTTTTAACGCAATTGGCCCCATATAGATATTTGACTCTCACAACAAAACAAATCGGTTGATACTATTTATGTGCTTATTCCAAAATGCCGTCATGTAGGTAACTACCATTATGTGACAATCCATATTGAAATAGCCCTTATGGTAACCGGAGCTCACGGACGGACGGACAGACGGACATGACGAAACTATAAGGGTTGCGTTTTTGCAATTTTGGCTACGGAACCCTAAAAAGTAATATCGATGAAAAAAATAAGGTGTGCTCCAAAATACCAGTTATTTTACTGGCACATTCTGTCATGAATACCGAACAATACACGGATGTCACCACTTGTTTGAGAGTTATTGACAGTGATCGGCACATCGGTTAACAACCGAATTTCTAACCGTATTTCATAACACCGTCCCGTTTACTGCCCAAATCACCCTATTTGTGACGTCATTGCGACAAAAGTCCGGGTCTAATTATAATCATAACCGTATTTTTTTTAACGCGAAATCCCGCGTTGTTGCACGGGTCGTGCCGATCACTGGTTATTGAACTTGTTTCCCCAGTCTCCCCTATGTTTGCATCATCATGTAAGTGCACTTATATATCATGCCACTAATTAATTGCATGCGTAGCAATAAAAAACGTTAAAATGTACTTAAGTTTTTTAATTATATAGATCTAATGTAACAAACATTAAGTTCAAAAATAAATTGGTATTGACATTTACCGGCATGTGCCACTGTTTAGTTTTTGCACGTTTTTGTTAAAGTATGTATGACTTAAGCGTAAAAAATACTAAAAATCAAACCGCAAGTTAATATTTCTCATGCTAGGTTTCTCTAGGGAAGTGTGTTTTACAAAATATTGATTTAAATCTTATAATACCTGGTTTTTGCTATAGGTAATACAAGCAATAAATTAAAATATAGATTCTGCACCTGACGCACCGCCTCGTGAGAAAATTGCCTCGCGAGGCAGCTCTTCTAGTGTGGACGTGCCTCGCTCGAGAGGAAAAAAACAGGTATTATAAGATTTAAATCAATCCTTTGTAAAACACACTTCGCTAGAAAAACCTAGCATGAGAAAAAAAAACATTTAGTTTTACTTAGGATTTTAATTATTACACTGGGTAAAAAAATCCAAACAAGTCGTTCATTTATTACGTAAGGCGATTAAGAGAGGGGGAGGGATAGCAAGGGAGGGTTTCTAATGTAAAATATCTTTAAAAAAAAAAATTATGAATACAAAGACGTGTAGATATATTATTGTCTTACGTGATAAATGAGTGACGCCCTAGTGTTTCAACAATTGTGTATACATTTCAACATTAATGAATGTTGATAATGGTGAACAACGCAACTTGCAACTACAAATTATGATTTTTGACTGATACTTGTTTTTCTTATCATCGCCTTATTAAAAAAAACTCAAATCAGACATATTTAGCGACGACATATACAGAATGATTTTGTGATGTCTGACCAAGTGACCATACAAAAAAGATAGATTTAATGAGCGTTTCCTCCATCGAGTTTTTCACTAGACGGCAGCACCGTGGCGAGTGGTCTAGCTGTCATAATCCACCAATTATGTGTAATCGTTTATTTTTATTGGTGAATTTTGACAGCCGTCGTCAAAAACCTCTCGTCACGGTGCTCCCATCTAGTGAAAAACTCGATGGAGGAAACGCTCATTAATATGTGTGCTAGTATTGAGGACCCCGTTATTGCCTGATAAATTGATAATAAAGTTATTACATTTTGTTTTACTCTGAGGGGTGCCTATGTTCATACGGAAAAACTTACTTACGTACTTTTAACACAAGAAACACAATTCTCAAAACATTTACACATTTATATTTGTTGGATAGTCTCTGCCCCACTTTATATTACCTGCTCATACATGGGCACGTTTACATTAGCTATTCTGCCCTGCTAAGCCGAAATTCGCTACCTCAAAATAAAATTCGCTTGAAAATGGAACTCTGAGCCACAGAATTTAAGGTATAAATTTGCATACAATTTTTGAGATGGCGCAATGAGGACTATCGCGTATGAAATTTCCGCTAGGGGCGCTAGTGTAGACTGAGGTCTTCGAAATGTCAAATAGTAATTAAATGGGATTCGCGTAATTATTTCTAGTTTAACAATGTTGTGAATATTTTGCCATACCAGGATATTAATTATGGCAAATATGAGTTACGAGTCATTAAATGTGAATGTATTAAAAGCGGAACTAAGAAAATCCTCTTACTCTTCCAAATAAAGCGGAACTGCGCAACACTGCGGCCTCGTCGAAATTTTTACAGTACGGTCTATTGTATTAAATATTATTATATTTGTATGTCTTTCCCGACCATGGAACAATTGTGTCCCGGACCTTTGGGAGGCATATGCGGAGCCGAAGCCAACGCGCAGAGGCAATTTAATGAAAAGTGAGGGGTACACTAAGCGGATGCTGCCCCTACCCGTGTCATGGGACGCACGCAGAGACAGCACCCATTGAGAGTTAATGGAGTCTAAAATGTACTAGGCTATTGGGTGAAAAGTATGGACTAACTACTGGGCTATTGGATGAAGAAGCGCACGCCTGCCTAATAAAACGGTATCCAAAATATTATTATTATTAAATTTGGTTTTCACAAACGTACTTAATAAAAATTACAGCTGTATTTCAGGACCTCAGCCGACAGTGGCGCCAACTGGTGAGTAAAAAAACGGTAGCCCTCATTAGGCTTAGCAGGACAGTATTGACTCTGGCAACAATTAACCAGTATTCGTACACTTCCTTATACGATCTCGACTCTATACATTAACCCCCTTATTCATAAACGCCCGCTAAAGTTAAGAGATCGCTGATAATCGTTTGTCCCTTTCCCTCATATAGGTTGGACGGAAAGGGACAAACGATTATCAGAGGCCTCTTAACATTAGTAGACGTTTATGAATAAGGGGGTAAGTTATTATATATTACAGTGACGAATTGTATCAGTTATTGCATTTATGGAAAATCCAAAGCTGTACATACACGGTGCTCGTGAGGATTGCGAGATTTTAACAGTGTATTCCTGATCATAATTGGAGACTAAAATGTCGTATAAACTTTTCTGGAATTTCAGAGTTACTACCAATTAAATAAAAAACTTTTTTTATTGTGACTCAGTGCAAAACGTTTTTTTGATGGCGATTTCACCCTTTATGGGATCTAGTCTAGACATTCTTATTGACAGATATCAAAGTGCCAAGGAATACTTAACGTAAACTATTTTTTACGAAACAAATTATCTTTAATCGACAGTTTTACCAATAACATTTATGTTTTTAAGTTCAAAAGCATTAAAAAATCGAAAAAAAGAAAAAATAAAATTTTTTTTTGGCGAAATTGACCTAAATTCTTATTTCATTTATTACTCCTTATGACTTCAGGACTTCGTGGTTAAAATCTCTCGCAATGCTCACGAGCACCGTGTATAAGGACGACGATGTATCATTTCACCATCAACCCACTTCTTTGCACTGCGCTAGCCCAAGAAAAGCGGGTCATTGCAACAATACGTAATATCAATTTTATAATTGAAAGAAAAATTGAAAAATTCATCTTTTCAGATTTTTCCTTCAATTATAAAATTATAATTTCGCTTGCAGACAAAATTAATCTGCAAATTAATTGTTTCTGTTCAGTACAAAATTAATTTAGTACGGGTTAGCGCATTGTTATCGATGTTATTCCAATATGACTTGGCACAACGATGCCGTTAACGTATATACACTTACGGTAGATATATGTCGCTACACGTCACCCTCTGACTTAAGCAATGAAGGAACTGATGGAAAGATTCACCGCGGTTGAGTAAGCGTTGATGGCTCAGTTGGTCAGAGCGGTCGGACCGGTGTTCCGAAAGGTCGCAAGTTCGAATCTTGCTTGACGCGATGAATTTTTCCATTTTTCTTTCAATTATAAAATTGAAATTTCGCTTGCAGACCTTTCTGCTTAGTGCAAAATTAATACGTAATGTACCGTCATACGGAAAAAAGACGCATCTAACATAATTTTTCTAAACTGAGCTTTATACGTATTCTGAATCAGTAAAAAAGGTAATCGAATATGTATAAAAGTCACTTACAAAAAAAATGTAGATGCTTCTTTTTTTCGTATGATGGCAGAAGAATACTTTATGCTAGATAGACTTAGACTTAATTATGACATTGTTATTATTATGTACAAATATTATTACAAAATTGTATCTCTGACATGTACCTATAATTATGTTACCAATAAAAATTATCTTTATCTTTAGGTATCATATTATCTTTACAAGCTTAGAATGCTCACTCAACAACTGGAGGCCAATTCTCGGGCCGTTCGAGATGATCTCTATTAGACATATCTCGAAAAAAAATGGCGGATCTCGAACGAAAACTAATTTGCGTATTCTCAAAATCTCACACTCGAGATATCTCTACTCCCAGCGTTCGAGATGGTCGTTAGCGATCGAGATGGTGTTATCACTGATTTTTTTGACATTTGATCTGCGATGGCGGGATATTTCGAGAGGTTATACAAATATTTTATTAAAATATGTCGCTCTACGCAATGGAGTTAGTTGAAAACGTTATAAACGTCGCCCAAGTTTTGGCGGACGATGCGGGGGGCGCAAGACGAGGCGCACTGTCGCGCGAAAATGCGTTTGAAATGCGGGACGTTTCATTTGTGAAAATTTTTAGGCTCTTACTCGTACACTGATCAAACATGATTATGGAAAACACAATATTTTAATTTTATGTTTTATGTGCTTCATATCTTGCCATGTTGGCAAGTTTTCACACACCACACACCTTTTCAATGCAATGAATCGACACCTTTGGACTGCAATGTGTCAAGTATATAATTTTCTATTAAAATTTGCCAAGTTACATCATTAAAAAGTACTGAAAATAATAAATTTTATCAGGAAACTGCTAAAAAAACCGGTGTGCGTTTCTCTGACTATTATAATTTTAGGTATTTCTATGTAACGTGATACTTATTCAAAATGTACCTTAAAATCTGCTGGAAATCAAGTGTGCATTCCTATAACTATTTATGATTTGAGGTATTTTTATGGAACTTGGTACTTATTCAGATCTCACTTCTTTTATAGGCGAAGCATTCCCATAGTATCGAACTTGGCAGCCTTTCACATTTATGTTTTTGATGGGATTTCATTTATTTTTGTTAGGTGTAGGTTCTTTATTATTTTTTTATCACTTTTGCTTTAGGAAATGTCTCATTCCACTTAGGTATGTACTTTATACTATAGCCCTTTATACTAAGCGTCTAATTCTATTTTACTATTTATTTATAGGTGATTTTTACAAATAAACTGGCTCCCTACACCTATAAAATGTACCTACTTACATATAATTACATACATCAATAACATACTTTATTCTGTTTGTAAGTACGCTACCTACATAGATAATTAATAACTTGGTAATACCTACCTACCAGTAGGTATTATAATTGGTGGCCTATTATGTAGCCCTGGAAGTGCACCATCCCATCTCATCCCGTGGCGTATCGGAGGGTGAGATGGGCAGTAGTATATATAATTCCATCTTAGAGTATATATGATTTCCATGTTCTTGAATCTGCGATTTTATTAGTTGTAAAATTAGAAATTATTTAGACTATGCGAGAAAAAATAGTCTTTTCATTTTTGTTTGACTGATTTAGCGCACCTAGTGTACCTAGTGACCTGCTTTGTACTTCGTAAATCGTGGGTTCGGTTCCCGCAACAGACACACACAGAGTGGTGAACAATTTTATTGTTCTTGTCTTTAAGACAAACATGTATTGTCTTAAATTGGTATGTATCTAAATTTAAATAAGTCTTATCTCATTTCCACTCCATACCTACTTATAGTAGAACAAAATTACACATTCGTTGTTTTCGAAACTGACTCACACTTGGCCGTTTTCAGATTTTTACTTTATTTCGACCTAAAGACAAACCTTCGAGGCAAATTTCAGGTCGGTACGACCATTGGAAGATAGACCCACTTAGTTCATTATGACTTCATAGTAGAACAAAGTTACACCTTCGCTATTTTTAAAACTGACTCACACTTGGCCGTTTTCAGATTTTTCCCTTTACTTTGACCTTAAGACCTATCTCCATGCCCAATTTCAAGTCAGTACGACCATTGGAAGTGGTCTAGGTTTTTGATGAGTCAGTGAGTCAGTGAGTGAGTGTACAGTAAAAATAGCGATTTTCTGACGTCAATATCTCAAGAACTGCTATAGGTAGAATAATGAAATTTTGTATTCTAGACAATTAAGGGGATGTCAACAGACACTCGAAATTTCATATGCCGAGATTCGACATTTAATTATAAACCTAAAAAACAATAGCGCACCTGGATGTGATACCGTTACTAATAAACTCATAAAATCAGCCTGCGAATATTTAGTAGAACCCCTTGCTCATCTGTTTAACCTGAGCCTCTTGTCTGGAATATTTCCCACAATCTTCAAAACTGCCTTTATATCTCCCATTTTTAAGTCTGGTGACAAATCACTTCCCTCTAATTATAGACCGATATCTTTACCGACAGGTTTTTCTAAAATACTAGAAAAAATAGTTAACAAACGCCTTGTACAGTATATGGAATCGCAGCATATTCTCCAAAATAATCAATTTGGGTTTCGGTCAGGCCGTTCTACTGAAGATGCGGTACTGGCTTTTACTTCAATTGTAACATCGCACGTAGACAATGGTGATAAATGTGTGGCGGTCTTCTTGGACTTGCAAAAGGCGTTCGATACCGTTTCAATACCAATTTTGTTAGCTAGACTACAAAATATAGGAATTCGGAGAAAGCCTTTAGCATGGTTTCAAAGTTATCTCCAAGATCGCACTCAAAAAGTACGGATTTCCAAATACACCAGCAATCAAGCTACTTGTAACTATGGTGTCCCCCAGGGGAGCACATTAGGTCCATCGTTATTTCTGGCTTACATAAATGACCTTTGTAAAACTAAGATGAATGGAGCTAGACTTTTAATGTTTGCTGACGACACAGTGTTGGTATTTCATGATTAAACGTGGGAAGATGTAAAAGCACGAGTAGAATCAGGTTTAAGAAAAGTCACAAGCTGGCTCGAGGACAGCCTTCTCAACCTAAATATTAATAAAACCAAATACTTATGTTTTAGTAAAACATCTGCAGCAGAACCTAATTCGGCGTTTGACACTATAAAAATTCATACCTATCCCTGCAACAGACAGACAAACGACGGTAGAGTAATTACCAATTGTAATTGTGGTGTACTATCTAGAGTAACTTCAGTCAAATATCTTGGTGTTATCATAGATGACAAGTTGCAATGGGGTCCCCATATTTCTAACACTGCCAATAGAATCCGAAAACTAATATTCATTTTTAAAAACCTGCGATTGGTAGCAGATCGTAAACTTTTAATACAGACATACGAAGCTCTATGTCAAGGTGTTTTGACCTATTGTATATGCTCTTGGGGAGGTGCTTGCAAAACGCATCTTATTCAGCTCGAGCGCGCACAGCGAGCACTTTTGAAGGTTATGTTTTATCTTCCATATCGATACCCTACTGAGCTGCTCTACGGCATAACTTAAGTTTTAAGCGTACGTAAACTTTTTATATACCAAACATTACGAAGATATCATAGATATATAGCTCCTACTATAACTATTAGTAATAAACGGATAGTTTACTACCCAGTTCCACGTTGTAGCAGTGCATGGGCTAGGAGACATTTTTCTTTTATAGCTCCTTTCTTATACAATAAAGCCAACAAAACCCTGAATATACACAAGTTAAGTAATTACCAACTAAAAAGTAAAATTAAAGTTTGGTTAAAAAACCTTATCCCTTGTGGGGAAGGGTATCTAACCCTTGTGGTTGGCACCTAGATGTCGCTTACGGCTGCTATAAAGTCGATGTAAAAATAAATGCAAAAAGATGATTGAAGGCATTGAGAATTTCGTCAGCTCAGTAACTGAACCCATAGCTTAATTGGTAAAGCGATATCGAGCCCCGGTAAGGCGTATCGATGTTGGTTCAAGTCCAACTGGGTTGATTATTTTTTCAATGTTTTCAATGTTTGTATTTCATTGAATAACATACTAATGTATGAGTGGAATACCCACTTTAAAAAAACATGTAAAATAATTATGAGTTGATAGCAGGCGCCATCTGTTATTTCCATTGTGACACTTGTAAAAGGGTCGGCGGGAAGGGTATCTAACCCTTGTGGTTGGCACCTAGATGTCGCTTACGGCTGCTATAAAGTCGATGTAAAAATAAATGCAAAAAGATGATTGAAGGCATTGAGAATTTCGTCAGCTCAGTAACTGAACCCATAGCTTAATTGGTAAAGCGATATCGAGCCCCGGTAAGGCGTATCGATGTTGGTTCAAGTCCAACTGGGTTGATTATTTTTTCAATGTTTTCAATGTTTGTATTTCATTGAATAACATAAAAAACATTAAATTATTCCGAAACAGAAGAGCTCTTACATATTTTATCTTTAAAAAACACACACACACACACACACACACACAATTAACATACAAGCGCGCAAAACACACACACACACGCATCACATAATCAGACATACACACTACACACTCACGCGCGCATTTCTTTATTTATTTAAGTAAATCTTGTTTTGTATTTAGTTTATTAGAAATAATAATCTCTCACTGTTTTAGTTATATTATAAATGTCTAACATTGTAACCTTATAAGGAACTGGCTCTTGAGACACAGGGAAACCTAGTTTGAGAGCCAGGTTCCAATCGTATCAATGTACAGCTAAAGTTGCAATAAAGATTGTTTATTGTAGATAAAATATGTTTGGAGTTATAGGGTGGTCGAAATTGGCCCGAAATGGTTCGTGTAATATAACCCACGGCCGGTGTGTCGCTTTTTTTTGCTCGAACTTGGCGGATACACTGCCGTGTGTCTAGATCTTACACAACATATATATACATCTTACATATCATAAAGGTCCCTTATTTTGGGTTTTCGTAAATAACTCGGTAACGGTGGCTCATACTAAAAAATGTTCTATTGCTTAATTCATCCACATATAATTTTCTATAAAAAAGATTCATTGCACTTTTTTGCAGGGATCAACGTTTAATGAGATATCGCGGAAATACGATAAACACTTTTTTTAAACTTTCGGAGCTAATATTTACAAAAGTATTAGTTTCATCCAAAAATTGTTTTCGAATACCCTTATTTTTTTTAAAGACCTATCCAACGATACTCCACACATTAGGGTTGGAGTAAAAAAAAAAATTATCCCCCACTTCATGTGTATGGGAGGTACTCGAAAAAATAATATTTTTTTCAGATCTTGTTTTAAAACTTTGCCGGCGTGAATAAAACACATACTCATACGATTTTTTTTTTCTACTACTAACCATCACTGAGCAGGCTGCTCACCCTGCTACCTCACTTCTTACCCTTAGAGTTTCGCCATGTCCGTCTGACCCCATCTATCCGTCTAGACGTCTAGTACTAACCATCACTGAGCAAATCCGTGGACGGACAGACGGGGACAGACGGACATGCCGAAACTATAAGGGTAGGCACCCTGCTCACCCTGCTCAGTGATGGCTAGTACTAGAAAAGTGAAATTTCGTATGAGTATGTGTTTTAATTACGCAGACAAAGTTTTAAAACAAAATGTGAAAAAATATAATTTTTTCGCGTACCTCCCGTACACATGGAGTGGGGGGGGTAAATATTTTTTTTACTCCAACCCTAATGTGTGGGATATCGTTAGATAGGTCTTTTAAAAAAAATAAAGGTATTCTAAAACAATTTTTGGATGAAACTAATACTTTCGTAAATATTAGCTCCGAAAGTTTAAAAAAGTGTTTATCGTATTTCCGCGATATCTCATTAAACGTTGGTCCCAGAAAAAAAAGTGCAAAGAAACTTTTTTATAGAAAATTGTATGTGGATGAAGTAAGCAATAGAACATTTTTTAGTATGAGCCACCGTTACCGAGTTATTTACGAAAACCCAAAATAAGGGACCTTTGCACCCCCCCCCCCCCCCCCCGGTAACTAACCCTAACGGCGCCCCCATCCATCGGTACTTTTAGTATGTTGTGTAAGGTACCTTTGCCTACAACTACACCAAAATTTGGCTATACACGAATTATTTCCTCTCAATTTTCCTTCATTGGGTGGGCTAATTTAGCTCCTCGGCGATAACACTCGGCCGTCTTTCACCTTCTTTTTTTAGAAAAGGAAGCAGAAAACTTTCCTCGCCGCAGTTCCTCATCGGCTTCCACTAGCGCGATAAGACGCACTTTTTGCGCTGCGGAGGGATATATTTTTTTTTGCCACTTCCATATTATTTTCACAAACTAATAAAATAACTCAGTAATAAGGAGCCACTAACTAGGTTTTCGTTTGGCAAGCCAAGCTGTCAAATAAAAAAAAGCGCGATTTTGCACTCCATTTCTCGTAGGTGTATTAGCGAGCAAAGCCTTAAATATTTTTGATGTCATTGATGCATTTGAATGTTGATTGATGGTTTTGATGTGTTAACACACCATAACAATGCATTATATTATTGTAAATTAATAACACTTTTGGTTTTGGTATAAGAAATATTTAATTTAATAGAATGTTTCAAACTCGATCGAAAATAAACGCAATCGAGAGAAACGGAACGCGTTTTGTAATAGACATTGAGATCGCCATTCGACATTAATGTCTATTGTGCCCCAGAATACGAAATTATGCATCCTTCGAGATTTTTGTGAGATTTTCAATAGACATTACGTCCTTCGAGATCATCTCGAAGAGTGATAATCTCGAACGGCCCGAGAATTGGCCTGGTTATTGGCCCGAAAAAAGGGTGCCCATTGTAAAACTTGGTATTCACGCCAGGGGGCGTGAATACAAAGTTTTACAATGGGTTTAGCGACCAAGGGAGGGGCGGGCAGGCGCCCGCCCCTCGCTCGGTCCCCTTAGTCGTCTAGCCTTCAAAATGTCAAGCTTCTGGCTAATAAGTAACAACTAATTATATTGCAGCAATGGTCATCAAATTCTATGTTTTTAATTTTAGTTGGTATTTCCGTCCCTTTCATTAGGTGACATTTACTGTGTGTAAAAAGGAGACGGATATATTTCAACTGCAACAGATAATCTGGTTGAGGCAATTGACATATGCCTTAAAAACGAATTTAAATTGAATGTAGAACGCTGCAGGAGTTCTATCTCACTCGCGCTTAAGATGAGAGAGTGAAAGGCACTAGAAACATATGCAATGTAAAACAAATGTCAATTGAACTGTTCGTCACGAAAACGGTGTCTCGTCACAAAGGGTTGCCACATGTACGTATTTTGAATTTGCCGCGTTTTTCTACTGACAGAAATGGTTTGCCAGACTATATTTCATAACCTAGCAACGATTCTGTTATGTTTATCTATTTTGACAATCATCTTTATCACTCTCATTCTTAGAAAATTAAAGTTTGTCTCTTTCTCACGCGGGTGACGGGAGCTCATTGGCACGTCTGCATCTCTCGTTTTCCGATGCGCGACTAGCGACTATTGTTTGAATTCACTCATTTTAAGTGCTTTACTTTTGGAGCGTGTATAACCCATCTGTCATTATTGAATATCATAGCTAATGACCAGCTGTTTGAAGTGAGGACTCTATGCTTACTTATTTCTGTCTTTACTTTAGGTACTTACAAGTTATTCAAGGTTCTATGTGGTTTTCACTTGGCAATAACTATTTACTCGTATAGTAATTACAGAAAAAAGTGTGCAATAATATCTGACACAGTTTAAGAAGCCGGTAACGTTTTTTTTCGCCAAGGTTGCCAAGCGGACCCCAAGCCGAGAGAAACACTAGGAGGAAGAAAAATAAGAAGATATGTTATTTATTGCCAGTAACTGAACCAAATACCCTGTAAGTACGTAGATGTAGGTAGATGTACCTATACTACTACTATGCGCATACGCATACTTGAGCTCAATTCAGCGCGAAAAATGAGCTATCTTAGTCAAAAATCAGACGCAAATGCAAGGCGATTAAATCCAACTTACGGCTGATTTTTATCTATGATATCTGAATATTCTGAATTCTGTGCAGACTTAAGGCCCAGGCCGTGTGGCGCCTTAACCCTTTGACCGCCAGCGCTCGCGATCCCGAAAGGTAAACCGGTTATATTATCTTGGACGTGATATCACCAGGGATCGGAAACTCGGGAGCTATTATACCTACAACTAGCAAAATTCCGGAAAAAATTAAGCAAGTATGGAGTCGGCTTCTTAAAAATAATATTTTTTATTATTTAAATCCCGGGATCCCGGGATTGTATGCAACATCAGAAAATGGTTAATACGTATCAATTGTCGTTGGGTTATGCCTTTTTTAGCGAATTTCGTCAACATACAAGCCGTTTTAACGACATACAGAATGTATCAAAAAGACGTGTTAGTCCGTTTAAGGGCTTAATTAATTATAGGTATTTTGATCATAGGAACAACTAAAATAGTCTATTTAAATACTTAAATACATTTGTATGGCTGTTATTATAATTTTCGGTATTTCGGGAAATCCCGGGAAATTTATTAGTAAAATTAAATTGAGTCCGCCTCCATACTAGTCAACATCGACGCGGCGTAGGTACTGAGCCCGAAGTTTAGGTATAATAGCTCCCGGGTTTCCGATCCCTGGATATCACGTGCTGGCGCTGAAGGCACGACTTTCCGTGCGCGTGATTTCACGTCTTTGGCGGGCAAAGTGTTAATAAAGTAAATCTAAAATTGTACAACGTGTAACAAGAATGCCGGTGATCATTTTAATTGGTATCATATTCTAATAATGAAAAACAAAGAAAAAAAAATTTTTTTGCGATAAAAAATAATTGGTTTTGTATGGAGAGTTTGCCAGCCGGGGACGACCAGAGAGTTCTAAACCAGGAGAGGCCCTGAGTATCATTTCCCCTCTGTCAAAAGTATTGGCGGAAAATCTAGTACATCTATAAAAACTATTTCAATAATCGATGTCACGCATTTTCGTCATCGCTGTCAATGGATAACAAGCTCCGTGAAAATGCCCTTATGCGCTGTTTTTGGATGTAAAAAATGTTATATTTCGTCTAGTTTACAAAAAGATGAAATACCATTTCAGATGTAAGTACAGTTTTACTTTATTTATCATTACTTTCGTAATAAAAGATTTAACCTAAATCGAAAATCAAGCTTCGTTTACAGAATCGATTCAAAGACAATCGTTTTCTTTCTGACGGGCAGTAACTATTTGACGTTTGACACTTCTCCATATTTAACGCGCTTAAGGATTGCTGTCTTCTATATTTTGTTTGAAAATACAATCAAAAATGATCCTTGGCTTTTTTGTTTGACATTTCCAAAGACTGCATCCAATAATGAACCATATGTTAACATCTGTACAGTCGACTATCTATTGCTCCATTTAGTGTTATGAAGTATAAAAAGAATATGTCAAATATGTTTGGTGTTTTCAAGTCAAAGGTACATCTTTGTCGGTTGTCAATAAAGCGTTGCTGCCATAAAAATTCATTTAGAAATAAACTGTATTAACAACCGACAATGATGTACCTTTGACTTGAAAACTTCACATGCGTGCTACCTCGCCCCCCTCAGATTTTGACAGACTTTTTTGTTTGGAAAGATGAGGCGAAGCGTATTCCATTTATAGAGCTTTATGGGGACGACTTGTTCCATATAAAAAAAAATTTCGCGTCCAAAAAATTTGTCTCCTATTTTTTCTTACTTGCAATATGCCGTTAAACGGACCACCAGTATATTTTTTTACAACCTGTAGAATCAGGATCAAAGCTTACAGATGGCGCCACAAAAAGCATCTTGTTGGTTATGGTACAAACGTACATGTCAAATCCTTACAGTCTATGTTACAGTCTCTAGAGATCAAGTAAAACATGCCTTAAAAAAAACAACATTTATAACCTGTGGGTTTTCATCCTCTTTTTCTACAGATTAACACAAACCTTCGATATAATCACTCATATTATTTAAAGAAACATTTTCTCTCTCCTTTACTTGTTCATGCTTTCTCTTTCAGTTATTTCTCTGACCGACACAAATCTGTTCTCAACTTTTAAATTTCTTCGTAAAATTTCACCATTAACTAATGGCTTTTCTGTGTTTCAGTTTATGGTGTATTTTAAAACATCCGAGGTCCCAACTGTTAAACCTAATAAAAAGAAACTTTGTATATTAAAAGCCCGATTTCCGAACTCCAGAGACATTTTGAGTAACGCAAGAGACACTCAAAACTGTCGGTCAAAAGGTCGATTGGCCCAGTTATGCTTCATTGTTTAATGCATATTCTTGAATTTCCATATTTCCTCCTTCAATTTCTTTTGACTTATCGCTGGGTACATATTGAGTTTGATTTATTATCCCATCAATTTCATCTTCATAATTTGTTTGTTTTTGAATGCCACACTTTTGCTTATTCAAACCCTTATTCTTACGACATCTCTGAGACGACATCCTTAGGTTTTTCATGGTTTTCCGTTTATTCGAATTCCTCGTTATAATCTTGAAGAATTTTTCATTGTCCTGGACAGTATAAGTCGGGTCCCAAGTTTGAATCATGCCATGGAAGAAATTTAAAACGTTCTTATAATCTTTAATGGCGATTTTCGAAGTCTCGCCTCTACTGCCACCAGTCCATGAACAGCTACATAGGAAATCTTTGGTGAATAAGGTATCCTGTAATTTATAAGCACAAGTTACGCCTTCGCCCCTCGAAGCTGAGCACAGGAACGATAAATGCCTTTGTAGTTTAATTTTCTCTGCTCTGTCAGTCAGTAATTGCTCCAGTGATATAAGATCTCTTAGATTATCGATGGGGTTTAGTGTAAAACTTTCTGTATCGAAGTTAGCATCTTTTAACGTACCGCTTGGAACCTCATTTCTCCCAAATTGCATGAATTTCTGCTGGTTTTCGAGAGTGGTCGCTTGCATTTGGAGCATATTGTCTATTTTTTCGGATATTATGTTTTGGTTTGCTAAAACTTGGTCGTATTTCGAACGTTCTCCGCTAGTTAACTGAATAGTTATTTCATGATTATCTGTGTTTTCATTTCCTCGATGTTCTTGATCGCATACCTGAAAACAATATAGTTATTGTATTATAAAGTCTGACCAGAAATATATGATCATTATCAAGAGGGCGCTATTATTCTCATTTATATGGCAACAGTTCAGTATAGTCATAGAGCGTATTATTCTCTATGGTATGGTGACATCTTGATTTGTTTACCTGTCTGCTCTGATGTTAAATAAAAATATTTCACAGCGAATTAGTTTCATTTCCCGAGCGTATTATTTACAGCAGTTTATTAATATACACTATTTACAATGTTTTGCTCTTGACTATGAATAATATTGGAAAATTTTCTTCGTTTATTATTTAATATTCAACACTTTATTATTATTCAAATACACAGCCACATTGACACTGACAACAGTAACAGCCTATCACATGCATATCATCCTATCATTCAAATTATTGCCAGTGTAAGAAATTTGTGCCAATGAAATTCCGCAACATGGCGCATGATCATTGATCATATATTACTGGTCAGACTTCACCTACAAACAAAAAATCGATTATCCCAGTTACTCCCTAGATTTGAACGAATTTTTTCGCATCTTCGGGGTCCTCCTCAAACCTCAGAACTAAGCAATCAGCATTAAATGCTATTTAGACCGCAAAAACAAGTTTTTTTTACGACGTAAATAATTTAAGTCTATCAGTTTTTTTTAATTATGAGACTGACCAGCGATTGCCCCTAGTCTCACCTGATGGAAAGCGAGGACAGAGCCTAAGATGGAGCTCACCGGATCAGTAATAGCCTATTCACTCTTGCTTTAAATATACCGAGTTCGTATTCGCCAGGGAATACAGATGGCGGGAGCGCATTCCATTCCTTGGCAGTCCGCACCAAAAACGACGAGGTTAAGTTACGCGTAGCAATAGCTATGTAGATAATGCTTTCAGAAAGCTTTTTTTTTCAACTCTTGGTAAACAGATTCAAGTCTTACAAAAAATCACAACTGAGTTTTATTGGTTTTCTCAAGGATGCCCAAAATTGCGTTCAAGTAATTTAGTACAGTACGCGAACAGTTTTGAGCTTCGATAACTCACAAGTGCAATTTTCTTTTTTAGTTAGAGAATATGATATCATGATATGATTACTTATAGTAAAAAATATTTTCTAACAGTTTTTGACGTTGCACTATGTATTATATAGATATTTGTTAATAACAACAAGAAAAGATTATACAAGATATATTTTCTTTTACCATACCATTGCATTCAACTATTTCAACATCATCTGTCATATTATAACAGTTTGGTCAATAGATTATGTGAGCATAATGGAAAACAATTTGTCAAAATATAAGTGACCTTGAATTCTAAACGAATTACAAATGGCTATGACGACATATGCTCTTGACAAAACCGTTATAAAATGTGAAGTTATGTTGCAATAGTAAAAAGCGATAGCCTGGTGGAGAAAAATAAAACTTACATAATCTTTTCTATGTGTAGCAAGCAAATACATGTATTATACCTAGCGCAATGCTAACAGTTATTAGAAAATATTTTTTATTATTAGTACTTAACGTATTCTAACAGGTCACAAAATAAAATTTGACTCGTGATTTATGTCATTTTTATAGGTTAAAAAGGCGTTCCCGTACTCCACTAATTGTCGTAATTCAGTCTACATCAAGTCTACTGGTATACCGGTAAACCCACATAGAACTACTTGATAGACAATGGCACTATAGTGGTTCATCAAAAGTCTTCCCTCTGGCCTCTGGCTTAATAAATGTTCACGTGTGACTATTTATACTGCTGGCGGCATTAAAATAGTAATTTTAAAGGCTCACCGAGCTACTGTAGACCGATAGGTACCATTGTGTGTAAATTTCAAAACCAAAAATTATTACCACACCTACACTCGCGAGCAAATAATACGGGTCAGTGACAAAAACCCTTATATTTTGCAAATTAATAGCGGCATGTGCAGGAAACTAACTGTGTATTAAAGAGAATTTAGTATCGAATTAAATTGAACCTTCAATGTTCGACAAGAATTCTGGAAAAAGTTTTATTAAAAAAAAAAGTCGAATTTGGTACCAAATTCAAATTGAGCTTATTTCACTTTTGATTGTTTTCTCACTTTTGTTTTCAATCTGTCAAAACAAAATGATAAAAGGCAGTTTTTGTTGACTTTGATGGTCATTATTGAATTACTATCATGTCGCTAACACAAGATGAATGTACACGTCACTTTGTTACAAGAAGGCAGAAGTCAGAGATCTGTATATCTCTGACTTCTGAAAAGAACAGGCGTGTCACTATCTACGGTGCAGAGGGTCCTCCAACGTTTCCTACTGTTAGATTTACCCTAATTTTAGTATAGTTTTTTCGTATAGCTACACTGCTGTAAATTCTGACGTTCGTTATGTTGGCAGCAGTGTATGAGTTCAGTTGGAATTTTTGTCGAGCGAACAAGTAAGAGACGCTCCTAGTAAAATAGCAAAAAAGTTAAGTTAATATTAAGTCTCGCCTGGCCAAGGCAGTGGAACAAGTGCCCCGCTCTTATTTGATCTAAATATTCGCTACGATTGCGGTTCGGCTGTATAACCTGTGTGTGCATCTTGACGTGGTAGAATCAAGGAGTGAAACGTATGTAGGCCTACCGCTGCGTGAAACTTGGAGGAACTGCCTCCATCGGATGCTGAGCTTCGCCGACAGGAGACCAAGGTAAGCCGTACTCGCAATCCTTAAGTTTGAAATCATTAAAGTAGCTACAGAATCACGTGGCTTGCGCGGAAACCATTTTTTCCTACAGTCCGCTTGTTTCTTCGAAATTATCGTGGTCGTATAAGTAACATTTTTGGTCCGCCGACCGGATCTTGTTGAAAAGTACCTTTTGTCGTAAGTTTCCAAGCAATTTTTCGTGATTTTGTAAAATTATTCGTTTTTTTTACTTTTCGTAGGTACTTGAGAAATTGCATTGGCCATTGTTTTATCGTGTGAGGTGTACGCCATCTTTTGTCGCTTTCGTTTCTTTCGTTTGGTTGGCAGTACACCTTCCTTTCCATTACCATAGACTCAACATTAACAAGTAGCGAAACGTAACTTAAGTCTGTTACTTGTCAAATATATTCGCGTGAAACGAAACGTTTTATAAAAGTAGTAATAGTTTATCTGTAAGACATCAAACGTCAAGTGTCATAAGAATTTGTTTTGTTTACCACCTATAATTACTTAAATTTAATTATTTATTGACTGTTTTGAACTTGCTTTTGTACAAGTAAATCATTTTATCGTTTGTTCGTATCAGGATTAATACAATATGAGTGACAATGAACATAGTAGTGAAGTGGAACCTCTCTGTACAAGCATATCGTATCGCGCGGTCGTATGCAATTTTTAGACTAGAAACTATGGAGCTATCAGACTTGCAGGGCTACAATGAATCAGACCTCAAGGATGTGGAGAAGGATTTTCATGAGGCCCAGCTCCGCATCTTAAGGCCGCTTACGCCAGCGCAGCGCGATCAAAGAGTTGGAGGTTGCCAAAGAGTTTGAGAACTGTTTAAAATCCATTAAGTTTAGGTTGAGGAAAAATCCTCAAAGTCAAGTAAGTGATAAAACCGAGGTTAAACCTGTGACATTTGAAAATCAATTAGCGAAGCTTCCTAAAATATCTATAAAGCCTTTCGATGGTAAACTTGAAAACTGGGTGTCCTTTAAAGAATTATTTGATTTGTTAATTCATAATAGGGACACTGTTAGCAATGTAGAAAAATTACATTACCTGTTGTCGAGCGTGCAGGGTTCCGCTTATGAATTGATACGAAGTTTTCCTTTGTCCAATGAAAACTATGTTAACGCTTATGACACTCTTTGTAGTTATTATGATAGAAAACGTCAGATTTGTGTGATGTACTACGAGAGGATGCTTAAGTGCGAGGCCGTTAAGGGCAGGAACGATTTGGAGAGAGTTTATAGAATGTTTAATGAGAATTTAAATATACTGTCAAAGTATGACCTTCCGGACAGCAACTTCATGCTGTATTATTTGCTTTGGTCGAAGTTAGATGTCCAGACTCGTGAAGCCTTCGAATTGCAGCTCACGTCCAATGTCGACATACCCGATTTTAATGAATTAAAAAGTTTCATAGAGAAAAGGAGTAAGGCCTTAGAGAACTCAAGCATTAAAACTCCGGTTGTTAAGCCGCTGACAAAAAGTAAAACTGCATTAGTTGTTTCGAGTCCCTCCAGTCCAACTTGTACCTTCTGTACTGGTCAACATAGTCTTGCTAAATGTAACAAATTTTTAGATTTGGACAATGAAAGTCGTTTCAGCTTTGTGAAAGAAAAAGGGTTGTGTATTTTATGCTTTTCGAATACTCATAGAGTAAAAACTTGTCGGGCCTCTCGTTGTAGTGTGTGTAATCGTTCGCACCATACTCTATTACATTTTACCAAAAATACACAAGTACCTACAAGCACTGAGGTTGGTACTGATGTCACACCGTCGAATAATAACACAAGCAGTGGTGGTAGCCACACTGTCTTAACTGTTGTCGATGAAGAAAATACTATTTTCTTTGCTACTGCAAATATGCTAATTCGTGATAGTGCCGGTAACTTCAGAAAAGTGCGTGCGCTACTAGATGGCGCTAGTGCATGCAACTTTATTTCAAAATCCTGTGCCGAAATGCTGGGGTATGACGTCAGTGGTCAACACACAGTGTATGGCATAGGGAATTCTTCTCAAAAAACGGTTGGCTCCCTGCCATGTGAAATCAAGCCTCTTGATAATAAATATTTTTCGTCGAGTATAAAGCTTAAAGCTTTTGTTTTGTCGCCAATATGTGCCGACCAACCCCCACAACCTGTCGAAGCGCAATATAACACATAAACAATTTGTCGCTTGCTGATCCAGATTTTGCTCACCCAGCGCCGGTGGACCTTCTGCTTAACGCACAACTTTTCGTCTCGTCATTGTTAGGTGGGATACGGCGAGGAGAATCTGGACAGCCTACTTTATTGAAAACCATCTATGGGTGGGTGGTCATGGGTGAATCTGACGAAAGTCAATTCATACCAAGTGCTCTCGTTTCGTGTCGTAACAATAATAAACATTGTTTTTTCGTGTCGAGCCCTTCGCAGATTTTGTCGATTGATGATTCCATAAAAAAATTTTGGGAATTAGAAAACGTTAGTTCTCCGACCAAACCTTTCGTATCAGAGGAGGACCAACGCTGCGAAGGCTATTTTCGTACTAAATACTTTCGAAATGAAGAAGGTAGGTTCGTAGTACCTTTACCCTTTGTCGATCCTGCGAACAAACCTGTCTTTGTCAATTCTCGAGAAATCGCTCTGAAGCGATTCCTGTCGTTGGAACGCAAATTGAATTGCAACCTTGAGTTCAAAAGGTCTTATGTCGAATTTATTGAAGACTGAATCTCTAGGCCATTTGGAAGAGGTGAACCCTCCCTCCACCAGCGAAGGTCGGTTTTACTACATACCTCATCATGCAATATTGCGCGATTCCGTGACTACTCCTCTTCGCGTCGTCTTTAATGCAGCTGCTAAGGACGCCAACGGGGTTTCCTTGAACGCCACTCTCCTCGCTGGACCAAAACTCCAGACTAACATTTTCGATCTGCTCACTCGTTTTCGCTGGCACGCTGTCGTCTTCACTGGAGACGTCAGGCAGATGTACAGGCAGATTCTCGTTTCGGAAGAAGACGCTGAATTCCAGCGTATTCTATGGCGACCTTCAGCCGTCGGTCCTGTACGTGACTATCATCTTAAAACTGTGACTTATGGAGTCTCTGCTGCGCCTTTCCAAGCTCTCCGTACAATGGCTCAGCTTGCCAAAGATGCCTCAGACTCATACCCAGCTGGTGCAACTGTTCTCGCTCGCGATATCTATATCGACGATGTCGTCACGGGCGCAGCTTCTGTCGAGCAGGCCCGCTCACTTCAGGTGGAACTCACAAAAATATTGTCGTCGGGTGGTTTTCATCTGAGGAAGTGGACCTCTAATAATAGTGATTTCTTGGAAAGCCTTCCATCCTCGGATCTTTACTCAGAAGATTTTAAACATTTCGAAGAAATGTCTGACATTTCTCTCAAAATTTTAGGGCTGCTGTGGCGGCCTCAATCCGACTCCTTTAGTTTTCGTGTCACAGATACTCATAATGGTCGGTGCACAAAGCGCACAATCCTTTCAGAAATAGCTAGGATTTATGATCCATTGGGTTTCCTCTCGCCTGTATCGTTCCTCGCCAAGTACCTGATGCAGTTGCTCTGGGTTTCCGGTGTATCCTTGGATGATGATGTTCCGGAAAACATTGGATATGAGCGGCAGGAACTCAAGACCCAACTTTCGTCGCTGAGTTCTGTGACTGTTCCTCGTCGTCTTGTCGGTGAATTCGAAACTCTACACCTTCACGGCTTTTGTGATGCGTCAGAACGCGGCTTCTGTGCCGTAATTTACTGCCGCACAGTAAATAGTGAAGGCGACATAGACATCAAATTGGTTTGTGGTAAGTCCAAAGTCGCACCGCTGCGCAAATTGTCGATACCACGTCTCGAGTTGGTCGCAGCGGTCCTGTTATCGGATCTGTAGGCAAGATTTGGGCATGGTCTGATTCCAGTGTTGCGTTAACCTGGATTAAATCGTGTCCATCGAAATGGAAAACATTCGTGGCCAACCGTGTCAGCCATGTCCAAGACATCATTCCTCCCGCCTCCTGGCATCATGTCAGGACTACTGATAACCCGGCGGATTGTGGATCGCGCGGGCTACTCCCTCAAGATCTGGTTAATCACACTTGCTGGTGGAACGGACCTGATTGGCTCCGGCTTCCCGCCGAAAATTGGCCTAAGTCGTCGTTCTCTATAGATAAAGATGTTCTTCACGAAGAACAAAAGATTACTGTTCTCGTCGTTTCTAACAATGATACACTAGTTGTTGTGTGCAGACCGGATTACCACGTTGAACCAAGCAGCGCTGACCCGCTGTACCATTTACCAGGTCATGTAGGGAGATGAATAATAACGCTTATTTAAAATTGTAAAACATTTGAGCAGTGTAGTTGCAGGTGTTTCCCCGTTGGGAGTTGTTGTAGAAGTGAGGTTGAAGTGAGCAACGAGTACGAGTGCTGGCCTCTTTTATGGGTTTTTTAGCGTGCTCGTACTAGTGGCTGGTATGTGCCGTGTATGTGAGACATTTATTGGCTAATAAGCTTACAGTATTACATGTTTGTAGGAGGGTTAAAATTGATATTTATATAGGACATTTCTTCGTAAATTCGTACAAAATTCTTATAATCTAGACATTTTGCGTATTATGACATGATATCAATAAAATTAGACACAGATAAGACTTAGCAACTAGACATAGAAACACAATATTTATACACGTTATTAACACAAACAAATTGGTATAAACCGAGAAAATGATTGACTTAGATCTAGTTATACACAAACAATGGCAATTTTAAGCTATCTGCGACAATTCTCCCCCACGTGCGTCAGCACAGTCGATTGGTGCAGAGCAGATGAGAATGAGTCTGGAAACCGGGCGGCGAACTTCTCCTGCGCGAGTACGTACAATGGCTACTCTTATGTGGCCATCAGGACCTGGAAAGAGCTGTGCGATCACGCCTCTAGGCCAAGTACCTCGTGGCATCGTGCCGTCGGCTATAATTACTACATCTCCTACGTGTAGTTTCGTCGCGTTCTGGTGTGCACTGGATCGTGGCATCAGGTTTGGACGATATTCTTTCAGCCAGCGTTTCCAGAAGTTGTCAGCTAGTGCTTGAGCTGTTTTCCAGGACGAAAGGCTCATATTTTCGTCGGAGAAGACTCCCAGCGGGGACATAGCGTTCGATCGGCCGATGAGAAAGTGGTTCGGCGTGAGCGCTTCAGCCTCTAAGTCAGGATTCACTGGGGTCAGCGGTCTGGAGTTTACCAGGTGTTCAGCTTCCAGCAATAGCGTATGGAGAACTTCTTCATGGGGTGCTCTGTCTTTTAGCGTGACTTTCAGAGCTGTTTTCACGCTTCCGACTAGACGCTCCCAAGCCCCGCCGGCGGAGGGGTTGCCAGGCGGGATCTTCTTCCAGATCATGCGTCGTTCGGTCATAAATTGTTTGAGACTATCGGGCAGAGAGTTTTTGGCCTCTGATAGCTCGCGTTCTGCGCCGTAAAAGTTTGTGGCGTTATCTGAGTACAGAACGGTGGGTGCGCCGCGTCGAGACATCATTCTTCGTAGCGATAGGATCATAGAGGCTGCCGATAGGGAGGCGGCTAGCTCTAGGTGCACGGCTCTAGTGGTGAGGCACGTGTAAAGGACGCCCCATCGCTTTTCTCGGCGGCGGCCTATGACAATTTGCATAGGACCGAACAAATCTACGGCTGCTGCGGTAAATGGCGGTTGATTCGCCTTGAGCCTCTCTGGCGGTAGGTCGCCTACAGGAACCTTGAGGGTAGCTCCTTTATAGGTCCGACACCATTGGCACTTATTCGTCAGATAACGAATTGTACCGCGCAGTCCGACTATATAATATCTTTGCTTCAATTCGTTGATCACCGTCGCATGATTTCCGTGGTTGAAAAGTGCGTGGAAATGATGGATCAACAGCTTGGTAAATGCCTCCTTAGCGTGCAAGACAGGTATATGGGCTTCGTCTCTGTCTATTCGGGCATCTAGCACAATTATTCCGTTCTTATCAAGCTTCATAGCAACTCGATGTAATGCAGACTTCCTCGGCAGCGCGCGCCCGGCTTCCATTAGTCGTATCTCTTCGGCATACGACTCATTTTGGCTCCGTTTAATCAGCAGTATCTCCGCTAGACTTATGTGTCTTTTATTCATTTCTGTTTCTGGATTTCTATTGACAGACAATCTGGCTTTGAATACCTCGGCAGCAATCAAAACTCTGGCCGTAGTGCGAACCAGCCTAGTGAACTTCGAGAATCTACATGTCTCGGGCAAGTATGCGAACTTGTTTTGAACGGTATTTACAGAGCAAATCGGTTTTATGACGCGCTCTTCGCACGTTTCTACGACGGGTTCTACTGTTTTCTCGCGCGGCCAATGCTCCTCGGCTTGCCGTATAAAATCAGGCCCTATAAACCACCGGTGGTTAGCTCCGAACTGGGCCGGGACGCCCTTAGTAGCGTCGTCGGCGACGTTTAACGCGCTAGGTACCCAACGCCAATCGGTAGGTTTAGTTGTGTTTTCTATTTCGGCTACTCTATGTGCGACAAAGCTTTTGTACCGACGTGGATCCGACCTTATCCAGGATAACGCTGTCCGAGCGTCGCTCCAGAAATACCTATGTTTGATGACATAATCGGACTCCTTTACTACTGTGTCGGCTAGCCGTGTCGCTAGCACACAACCTTGCAATTCTAACCTAGGAATGCTGACAATACGCAACGGTGCGACTCGCGCCTTGGCGGCTACTAAGGCTGCGGACTTTTGTCCGTCCGGGCCTTCGCTAACTAAGTATATCGCGGCGGCGTATATCTTTTCGCTAGCGTCGCAAAAAACGTGCATGTCGGCCTCTCTATTTCTCGCGGGTACGTATCGCGGTATTTCTAACTCCCTAAGTTGCTGAATATTACTCACGAATGAATTCCACGCGGGTGCGAGCGAGGTGGGTATAACGGTATCCCAGCCTATCCCTGTACGCCAGACTTCCTGCATCAATGCCTTCCCTAAGACAGAGATCGGGCTTACGTAGCCTATGGGATCGAATATCGACATCGCGCTACTCGTCACCTGTCGTTTAGTGGGTAATTTCGTACCGTTGAGCACGTCTTCGGGCGTGTTGCGTAAATTTACGTTAAACCCTAACGTGTCGCGTCTATGGTTCCATTTTAAGCCTAATGTGCGCTCGCTTTCGCCTCCCCCGATGAGGGACGTATCCTCTTTGCTAGGAACTACGTCAGAAATTACGTTTGGGTTGTTAGAGGCGAACCCGCGGAGCTCGAACGACGCGCGTAAATTAAGCGCGTAAATTTCGTTTACTATGCGCCTAACGTCGCTCTCACACTGGTCAAAAGCTACGACTAAGTCGTCCATATACGTGCTTTTTATAGTTTTCTCAGCGGCGATCGGAAATTCTTTCGCATGTTCGTATGCGTTTTTGTTTTTGACGTACAATGCCGTCGTCGGCGAAGCCGCGGACCCGAATATCAGTCTTTTCATCCTATATTCTTGCGGTGAGGCTGAGCGGTCCTCCCCCCGCCAAACAAAACGTAACGAATCTCGATCGCGTTCTATAATCTCTATCTGCAGGAACATTTCTTTAATGTCGGCTATTACCGCGGTCCTGCCTTCCCTAAAACGGACTAACACGCCGAATAAGGATTCTAACAGATCAGGACCCGCTAGAAGAGCGCTATTTAGCGACCTGCCGTACGCGGTAGCGGCTGCGTCCCAGACTACGCGCATTTTTCCGCGCTGCGGATGAAACGTTGCGAAATGCGCCAAGTACCATGCCCTAGGCGCGTCCTGCGGGGGCGGCGAGTCTACTTTTTCCGCGTAACCTTTGTCTAACAGGTTATTTATGTGCTTAGTATACTCGATTTTCAGAATAGGGTCGCGATCTAACTTATTTTCCAGGCTGTACAGCCGCCGTAACGCGTGCGCTTTATTATTTGGCAATTCTTCGTTATCGGTACGCCATAACAAACCCGCTCGGAACCTATCTTCCCCGGGGATTTTTTCACATGTCGCTTCTAGTAAATCTATTGCTCTTTGATCGGGATCGGCCCGAGGTAACTTTTTAACTACCCCTAGTGACTCGATATCGAAATGTTCCTTCATGAGAGCTAAAGCTTCATCGTCGGCCGTTTGTGGCCCCATGTGGCCTACAAACGCTACGGTTGCCTCCGATGACCTATGCGGTCCGTGCAGTGACCATCCTAGCCGCGTCAAACTAGCTACCGGGAGGTGCGATTTACCGCTGATAATTTGGCGCGTCACTATCAAATGCCAATTATCTTGACCTATAATTATTGAAGGCGCGGCAGAATCGTAACACAGCTCCTCGGCTATGTCGGCTAAATGGTCGCACTGCGCGACTATGTTTTTGGAGACGCCTTGCGCTCCTACGTTCAATCGATTGATGGTAAGCGCTTCCATCATTTCTAGATGCCTACTGCAAAAGCCGCGGATTGCGAATCGCACGTTACAAGAGTCCGGATCGCTCACGCTCCCACCTATACCTTCTATGTCGAGCGTTTCTCCCCGCTCTCGGGGCATTATACGATCGGCTGTTTCGTGTGAAATCAAACTAAGGGCCGCCCCTTCATCTAACAGGGCTAAGGCTTGCGTAGTACCTAGTGGGCCCGTAACCTCTACGGGCATCATTTTCAAAAACGTGGGCGCTATTCTAATCGCGTGAACGTTACTGACTTTTTTGTCTTCCACGGGCGCTTTAGATGCGTTCAAACCGTGTAGTAACCTGTGATGCCCGGCTTCGCACTGTTGCACTCCGCAAGCCACATACCTGCATTTGAAGCGACCACGGTGCGCCGCGCCTAGACATTTATAGCACAGCTTTTCGTTTTTCGCCCAATCCCAACGTTCGGATACCGATGCATTCAAAAATTTAGTACACGCTTCCACTTTGTGTTCATGATTATGACATATTAAACACTTATCACGTGACGTAAATCGTGCTGGTACCGAATGTTGTTTGGGCTTGGTCCCCGTATACGCGGGCCTTTTAGCCTCGCGGGGCTTCGTTTGAGCTACCGTCGGCGACCTATACTCCCCCGTGTGAGCTCTATCTACTCTATTTCGCGGGCGAGTGCTCTGGTAGCTGTCGTTGGAGTCGCTCGAATAGTCGCGGGAGAACACGGGGGCGGGAGTACGGGTGGGGGCGGTATGACGCCCTGACCTATTGTCCAGCTCAAAGGAAACCGTGTTCACGGCATTTTTCGGCTTCGGACCTCGATGACGACTCGTTCTTTTAGCCGCGGGACTAATTTCTAGCAGAAATTCTGATATCGCGACTAAATCGGGCGAGTTCAAATTAGCTTGTTTGAACTTGCCCCATTCGTACCTAACAATAAGGTTCAACTTATCGACGATCTTGTTGACTAGCTCTGGCGCGTACAAGTATTTTTCTTGCTTTAATGATTTTATTGTCGCTACTGCATTTGCGACGTGCGCGGCAAAAGACACGATATTACTGTTATCTTCGGCTAGGCGCGGCATGCGTTTAACATTATGTAGCTCAGTCAACACGATCTCTTCAGGGTCCCCGAACTGCCTCTCTAAGGCCTCCATTATCTCGTATGGATCCTGGACGGTATACATTATGGATTTCACCGCGGTACGCGCTTCACCTTTCAACGCGCGCCTAATTCGACTGACGTTATGTACGTAACTAAACATGGGCGCGGTATCGTTAAATTCGGCACGGAATGCGATCCATTCTGTGATATTACCGTCGAAAGCGGGTAATTCGGGTGGCCTATGCATAATGGGCGCATACTGACTAGACACATCTCGCGGCGGGCGATGAGTACTCATATGCGGCTCGCGGGGCGCGGGGGCGCTGGGCGCCGGCGCGCTAGAGGCGAAATTACGTATTGTGTGTAACGCGGACGCTTCATTTTTAGTTACGTAATTGCTCTGATCTAGCTGGGACTGTCGTTCTACCCAATTCCTCACGCGTTGCTCGTCTTTTTCGCCAAGAGGTTCGGACTTACCGCTAACAGATTGCGCCTCATGCTGGGCAATCTGTAGCCTTAACTTGGCAGTTTCCGTCTCTTTATTAGCAACGGCGAGGGCGGCTTTATGAACCTCGAGTTCCGCTAGCAACAGAGCTAACTTTTCGTCGCACTTTTCACTATACACACTTCGATTTTCGCGCACTTTTTTACTACCGCGGTCGCCGCACTGCGAAAAGCGGTCTTTTTCCCCGGCGGACGTGTTAGGTTTACACAATGTCCCCGGTGGACTTTTAACTAACGTCTTTTCCGCGTCGTCTTCCGATATTTCCGAATAAGCGGGCGCCGGCGCTCTTGCCGGCGGCGGCTGTAGACGCGGTTCGACACTAGGACCATCGCCAAGAGTGCTGGTGGTGCCTTTGTCCCATGTATTGGTATCGCCGGAGGTTGTTTCACCAGACGGCGGGGTAACGGCTCTGGAGGGTTGTCCCTTGTGTGAGCGAAGAGACATCTTGAGCGTATGATCGGACATCTTCTTCTTTCTTCTTGCTTGACGCACGTGGGGTTCCCTAACCTTACCTACCTAAAATCTAATGGCTGACACTGCCTAGTGCAGTGAAAGCGGCCCTACGTTCACTTTACTTACTCGTGGGCGTGAATCCCTGATGCACTGAATCTCGCGCAAAGGCTAAGTGCAAGTGCCAGAGCGTCCGAAAGCAGTGTGAAGACGTCAACCATGTGACGTTGCAACGAAAGTTGCCAGGACACGAACGTGGAGTATGGCCTCTACACGAGCGGTCCGTCCAGCAAGCTGGTAAATAGCACAGGGCTCTTCCGCGAAAGCGGGCAGGTGTATCAGCGGTTAGGCCGGACACCGTATGAAGATTCTGAGCGAAATTAATCCAGCTCAGCGCGTACTTGTTTCTTTCTTCAATTGGCCGCAGTTTTCTGATATCCGGAGCTCGAAGGACCAGCTGTTGTGTGCAGACCGGATTACCACGTTGAACCAAGCAGCGCTGACCCGCTGTACCATTTACCAGGTCATGTAGGGAGATGAATAATAACGCTTATTTAAAATTGTAAAACATTTGAGCAGTGTAGTTGCAGGTGTTTCCCCGTTGGGAGTTGTTGTAGAAGTGAGGTTGAAGTGAGCAACGAGTACGAGTGCTGGCCTCTTTTATGGGTTTTTTAGCGTGCTCGTACTAGTGGCTGGTATGTGCCGTGTATGTGAGACATTTATTGGCTAATAAGCTTACAGTATTACATGTTTGTAGGAGGGTTAAAATTGATATTTATATAGGACATTTCTTCGTAAATTCGTACAAAATTCTTATAATCTAGACATTTTGCGTATTATGACATGATATCAATAAAATTAGACACAGATAAGACTTAGCAACTAGACATAGAAACACAATATTTATACACGTTATTAACACAAACAAATTGGTATAAACCGAGAAAATGATTGACTTAGATCTAGTTATACACAAACAATGGCAATTTTAAGCTATCTGCGACACTAGTCGAAAGTTTAATGAAAAAATTCTCGTCATTGAGGACACTTCAACGTGTCTTGGCATATTGTCGTCGATTCGTGCACAACGTGAAAAGTAAAAGAACGCCCAGCAGTTTGTTAAGCGGTCCTTTAAACCCTGTCGAAATAAAGGAATCGCTTATGTTTTTCGTGCGGTTTACGCAACAACGCAGTTTCGCTCAGGAGATGGAGAAAATTAAAAATAATCTGTCAAATTTTCTCCCAAAAGCTTTCAGAAAATTGTCTCCGTTCCTAGATGACGCGGGTTTCTTGAGGGTGGGCGGACGCCTGTCGCGAGCTTCTCTCGACTTTGATGTAAAGCATCCGTTACTTCTTCCTCGCGACGATCGTCTCACCTCCCTACTTATCGATGAATATCACAGACGTTTCATGCACCCCGGTGTCCAGACAATCCACAACCTCTTGTCGCAGCATTTCTGGATTCTGTCTCCAAAGCGGGCCATCCACGCCGTCACATCAAAATACATGAAATGCTTCCGTGCACGACCTCTCGGCGCTCCTGCGCCCTTTATGGGTGATTTACCCTCTTATCGTATAACCCAACTCAAAGCGTTTTCCAGCGCTGCTGTCGATTTCGGAGGACCTTTTGACATTGCTCTAGGCCGCGGTCGTGGTAATAAGACGTACAAGGCCTACATTTGTGTCTTCGTCTGCACGTCGACCAAGGCCGTTCACACGGAGCTTGCGACCGAGCTGTCCTCGGACGCCTTTCTAGCCGCGCTTCGACGCTTCGTTGCGCGTCGTGGCCGGTGCAATCGACTGGTCTCCGACCAGGGTAAAAATTTCGTTGGCGCGAGCAACATCCTCCAGCGACTGGTAAAGGATGCTGCTACGCATGAATCAATCCGATTCGAATTCAACCCACCAGGCCACCCCCATTTCTCGGGTCTTGCTGAGGCTGGGATTAAAGCCGTGAAGACACACCTGTCACGCGGCATCGTCTGCAATCCCCCTAGGGTTAGGGGAGTGGAAGTGCGGATGGGTGAACAGAGAACCCAGGCCGCGACCCAGAGGGAATCAAATGAGGGAGGGAATGAAATGGACCATTAATGCCAGCACAACCGCAACATCAAGATACGCAGGAGGTGTTGCAGTGCAACCTCGGTCGCTCTGCCCGCGCGCAGGACCTGCTTATGCAGAATTTGGCGGAATGGGGGGTTGCTCTGGCTGCGGTGGCGGAGCCATATAACGTCCCTCTCCGGCCCAATTGGGTGGGGTCGAGCGACGGAAAGGTGGCGCTGGTGGTCCCAACGGTTGGGGAGATCCTCGCAGGAACTGAAAAAGGGCAAGGATTTGTAGCAGCAAAATGGAGGGGAATCGTTGTTGTAGGAGTGTATTTCTCCCCCCTCCTATCTTTAGACGCCTTTGGGGGATCTCGAGGGGGTGGTTCGAAGGGCTGGCGGGGTGCCCGTCCTGATTTTAGGGGACCTGAATGCCAAGAGCCGAGTCTGGGGCTGTCCCAATACCAATCCTAGAGGTGCTTGAGGATTGGGCCACAGTATGTCTTCAGGGGGGAGGGTGATCAAGCGTTTCTGATCGCCCCCTCCATCGTGCGGGAGCTCTGGCACAAAGCCGGGGCCGCTGAAGGGCGCCAAGGTAGCATGTCATTCGAACCCATGGCGCCCTTATTAACAGCACAGAGGGTGAAACGCCGGAGTGGGGTTTAGTGGGTAGGGCCAACTCTTCCCCTCTTGCTAGGAGAGGGGTCATGAGCGGCGAGTCCCACATACCTCCCAAATAGGCCTTCTCGGGGCCTGGGAGACGATGCGTAAAGGCATTCCCCACTCCGTCAAAAAAAAAAAAAAACTTGACCCCAGGTAACTTTCTCACCATGGAGCCCTTATCGTTTGTTCCAGAGGAAAACCTCATAGACATTCGCGTTAGCCCCACCCAACGCTGGAAGTTGCTGCAGAAGATGCACCAGGACTTCTCGAATAAGTGGTCCAGGGAGCAGGGCTTGAATACCGGTATTTGCTCCATACTAAAATACCGGTATTTTTTCGGTTCTTTTCGGTTCTTCGTTTACTATTTCATTTTTAATCGAACAATCTTATAATACTAAGCCATTTCCTAAATACAATACTGAGTTCTACATAAATACCATAAAATAATGAAATATATTGGGTTTTCTGCGAATACCGGTTCCAAGCCCTGCCAGGGAGTACATGCATACTCTACAGCAACGAGCAAAGTGGTATGAGAAGCAGCCGAATGTCGAGGTTGGAACTCTCGTGCTCATTCTTAATGAACAGACGAGTCCCATGAAATGGCGTCTGGGCCGCGTTGTCGATACACACCCCGGATCCGATGGGATCTGTCGTGTAGTCACCGTGCGCACAGCCACTGGAGTGTATAGGCGACCCGTGGTCAAACTGTGTCCCTTACCTGCTTAATTGTTTTGCTCTTCCCCTTGGACCGCTGTAAGGCGTAGACTGATCCACTGTTCCGCGTTAATTTATTTTTTTTAAATTAAATATAAATTCAAATCAAATAAAAGTGAGAAAAAAATTGGAGTGCAGAAATACAAGGAGTTATCGTCTCAGCTGCTGCGCCGGATAACGCCTGGTACTTCGCGAGCGACGCGTGAGTCATTTCGCGTACTACTGCGCGTACGCATCGAGCTCCGCGCCCGCCCATTCATTGAACCTTATCTGCGGCCAATCAGCGTCTACCAATCAGCGAGGTCGTTACCTGCGTTAATAACCAGCCCTGCTGCGTCACCCGTCTCCTGGCTTATTCTGCTACCCTGGTACGTCTACATTTTAAAATGAGCCTGTCAAATATGTCGATCTGCGAGGACCATGCGTCGGGGTCAGAATCGTCCCCGGATTATGTCACCCAGCGCCAGCACAGAAACATCGACGAACCCATGACAATTACAGGTGGGGAGCTAGACGACTTCAGGTTAGAGATGAGAAAGCTTATCACATTCTTCACGAAAAACCAGACAGCTGAACTCCGAGAAATCAAGGATACAATGAAAGAAATAAAACTTACAAACGAGTGTATAGAGACTTCTATTAACGAACTGTCAAAACAAAACGAAGAGTTCACTAGGAGATTAGGCCAAGTAGAGAAGCAGGTAAAAGAAGACGGCGAGTACATCATATTCCTAGAAAATAAACTAGAAGAAATGCAAATAGGCATGCGTAAAACGAACTTTGAAATAAAAAATGTGCCTAAGAAAAAAAACGAAACTAAGCAAGATCTCTTGGAAATGGTCATGAGTATGGCCGAATACCTCAAATGTAAAATAAGTAACTCCGACATAAAGGATATCTATAGGGTGCGTGGGAGGAACCGCGAACAGCAAAACACGCCAATTATAGTGGAGACGAACTCTGCATTACTAAAACTAGAGTTAATAAAAGCGGCGAAGACCTATAACAGCAATCACGCAACCAAGCTTCGTGCTAAACACCTGGGTTACACCACTAACGAGGACGTTCAGGTGTTTATCTCGGAGCATCTCACTGCGAAGGGTTCCAGACTTCACTTCCTTGCACGAGACCTTAAGAAATCCAAAGACTATAAATACTGCTGGACGTCCTACGGCAAAATATATGTACGTAAAACGGACGAGTCCCAAATTATTCAAACAAACTCAGAAGATCAAGTACATAGTTTATTACAAGGCTGACTAACCGATCATACATACCGATACGTTTTATTGTATACATTGAATAACTTACCTTTGTACCTAATGCTTGAACTTTTTCTGACTCTAACGCTGTGTTTAACCAGTAATACTAAAAACCTACACAAAAAACCATTCTCACACATACCTAAAATTACACAAAATCCACACATTTACTCACTAACAAATAACTCAACAACAACTGAAATTAATTTGAGTCCATGTCGCCAATACACTGTCATATTTATATACCTACAGTATAGGCACCTTTCACCTCATATATCGCTTTTAACTATACCAACTATTATTGTAAGCTTTATTGTAAGCTTTATCATGCACAATACTTTGTTAACAATGACGCGCTTTATCTTTAATAAAACCTACAATGAGTGAAACCTTACAAACAATTACGAATATAGACGAAATTGAAATATCTCGCGCGATTGAGTGTAACAGTTTCGACGATTTAAAAAATCAAATAAAATTCTACAAAAATGATTTCACTATTATATCACAAAACATAAGAAGTATCTACCACAATTTTGATGATTTTATTATTACGTTATCGGCTCTTACACAAAAACCAGATGTAATTATTCTTACCGAATGTAGACTAAACACTAACAAACCCTTACCCCAGCTTGCAGTTTATGACTCATATTTCACTACATGTCAGCTCAATCAGAACGACGGGGTGGTTATATATGTAAAGAGTAATTTAAAGCATAGGGTAACAGAAATAAAACTGTCCCGAGCATCCTGTCTTCAGCTTAATGTACTTAATAGTACCGTTTTAGGTATTTATCGATCTCCATCATCTACAAATGCCGAAGGTTTCACTGAATCTTTAAAAGTACATTTAGAGACAATAAAACAGGGTAACAACATAATAATTGCCGGCGATATCAATATTAACATAAGGCCCAAACTGCTGGAACCCTCACAAGAGTATAAAAATCGAACGAATTATTTAAACACTTTAGCAATATTTGGTCTACTTGCTGGTCACACGAAACCTACAAGGGGTAAAAATTGTTTAGACCATTTTATTTTAAAAATAAACAGGGTGAAATACTCTCCTACCATAGCTGTTATAAAAACATCTATAACCGATCACTATACAACTTTTCTATCACTTTCGAAAGTCAAAACCATACCCTACGAAAATAAAACTAAAACCACGGTAAACTTTGAACAGGCACTAGAATACCTTAAAGAAAAAAAAATATCGGAACTTATGTTTTGTAACGACCCTGATATTTTAACTGACCGCCTAATACATAACCTAAGTGAAGCAATAAAAACAGCTACTAGCATTGCTACGATACCGTGTGCAAAGCGTATCAAAAAACCATGGATCTCCCCCGGCATATTACGCTGTATTCGTAACCGCAATAAGCTGCAACTAAAAGTAAATAACGATCCTCACAATGAAATCTTAAAAATAACATACACGCGCTATAGAAATTATTGCAATAATCTAATAAAAAAACTAAAAAGACAATATGAAAGAGAGATTCTGACCAACTCGATGCATAATAACAAATTACTATGGAAAAATATTAAACACTTAACTTATACTAACAAAACAAATAAACTTAACACAGAGCTACTTAATATTAAAAACACTGTTACTGGGTCAGCCAAATTCATAAATGGGTTCTTCTCTAACATTGGACAAGAGCTAGCTCAGCAAATCACCCCTACTTCCCAGGACGAGTTAAACTCATTTCTAAATAGCCTTCCAGCACAAACTGGATCACTTGTTCTTCTACCCGTCGGCCAGGACGAAGTCCTAAGCACACTTACAACCCTAAAATCGAATAGTGCACCCGGCTGGGATAACGTGTCAACTAAGTTTTTAAAACAGGTAGCTCAAGAAGTAGTGCCTATAATAACTCACTTGGTGAATCTCAGTTTTAACTTAGGTATTTTCCCAAACTCGTTGAAACAATCTATAATTACCCCGGTGTACAAGGATGGGAATAGAGACGATGTCAGCAACTATAGGCCGATCTCAGTGTTACCTGTGATAGCGAAGATCCTGGAAAAACTACTTAATACTAGACTACTAAATTACTTAACGAAATATAATCTTTTATCAGAGTCACAATATGGATTTAGGCAAGGAAAATCAACAGAAGACGCTATGACTGCCCTAACTTCAGTAGTAGTAGAAACCCTAGATAACAACAATAAGTGCTTACCTGTCTTCCTAGATCTAAAAAAAGCCTTTAACACCGTCTCTACTTCTATCCTTTTACAAAAACTGGAGAAAAGAGGGATTAGGGGAATTCCACTCTCTTTATTTAAAAGTTACCTTGCAGACAGGAAGCAAAGGGTTAAATTGGGAGACTACACCAGTGAGGTTGAGGACGTGTTGTACGGTGTGCCCCAGGGTAGCGTTCTGGGACCTACCCTATTTTTGATGTATATTAATGATCTTTGTGACATGGCCATCCCTAATGGAAAACTTTTCTCTTATGCCGACGACACGGCCGTCGTTTTCACTGGCAAAACATGGAATGAAACCAAATTTAATGCTGAACAGGGAATGGCTCTGATCGCTAAATGGCTTAGGATTAATTTGCTAACACTGAACACAAAAAAAAACAAACTACATATGCTTCAGTATTACAAATGCTACGCAACCCGAATCTGATATGGACCTAAAAATTCACACATGTAATCTGACACACCTAACTTGTAATTGCCCAACTATCGAAAAAGTAGCTCAAACCAAGTATTTGGGAGTTATCCTAGACGCGCAACTAAATTGGTACCCTCACCTTGACCAGGTAATTGCTAGGGTCAGGAAATTAATTTGGATTTTCAGGACGCTTAGATATATTGTACCCGTTACAGTTAATTCGACCCCATTGAAACAAAGGCATGTCCTAAACGAAATATATATATCCCTGGTGCAGTCAATTCTGGTCTATTGCATCCCTGTCTGGGGGGGTGCAGCGAAGAGTCGTTTCATTGACCTAGAAAGGGCTCAGCGTGCAATACTGAAGGCCATGTATTTCAAAAAGCTTACATTTTCCACCGAACTATTGTATAAACTTTGTGACCTGTTGACTGTGAGGAAATTGTATATTTTGCATGTCATATTAAAAAAACACAAGACCCTTACATACAACCCTACCTACAAGACTAAAAGAACAATAATCAATGTAGCCAGCATTGCAAACACTAGAACCACCTTTGCGACTTTACAATATAGTGTAAAATCGTCTCATGTATATAATAATGTTAATAAAACACTAGACATATACTCAAAACTGTACTACGAATGTAAGTCAACCATCACAAAATGGCTAAAAACCAAAACTTATGAGGAGATTGAGGACTTTCTACGTTAAACAACACACACACACACACACACACACACACACACACACACACACACACACACACACACACACACACACACACACACACACACACACACACACACACACACACACACACACACACACCACACACACACACACACACGGCCATATGTACAAATTTTACTGGTATAAATTCTATAACTTGTATGTAATCCTATACTTAACTCGTACTATTGTTAAGTTTAGTATAATTTAAATATGTAACATAACTATTAGTATTCATTGTTGTTACAGTTTTTAAAATAACTTGTAAATATAACTACCTTAATAACCTAAGGAAGAGCGGTGTCGCCCAACACAGGCAACTTTTGCTTACCGGGCGACATCATCCCTTGGATCATAAACCATGTGTATTTTTATGAAATAAATAATTTGAATTTGAATTTGAATTTTTTTTGAATTTGAATTGTTTCATCGTATTATTATCGCACCTAGTTTTAGTTAATAATTATAGTTTTCGCAAGTCGTTCTTGTTCTTAGCATACTGCTTCACGACAGCATCTTTTCGTAGTTCTAAGTTTAAATATCGTTGCGATGTTAAATCCTGCAGCATCCCTAAGCCTGCCTCCGTATTTAGGTGAGCGGAAATGTTAGATTTACCCTAATTTTAGTAGTTTTTTCGTATAGCTACACTGCTGTAAATTCTGACGTTCGTTATGTTGGCAGCAGTGTATGAGTTGAGTTGGAATTTGTCGAGCGAACAAGTAAGAGACGCTCCTAGTAAAATAGCAAAAAAGTTAAGTTAATATTGAGTCTCGCCTGGCCAAGGCAGTGGAACAAGTGCCCCGCTCTTATTTGATCTAAATATTCGCTACGATTGCGGTTCGGCTGTAAAACCTGTGTGTGCATCTTGACGTGGTAGAACCAAGGAGTGAAACGTATGTAGGCCTACCGCTGCGTGAAACTTGGAGGAACTGCCTCCATCGGATGCTGAGCTTCGCCGAAAGGAGACCAAGGTAAGCCGTACTCGCAATCCTTAAGTTTGAGATCATTAAAGTAGCTACAGGATCACGTGGCTTGCGCGGAAACCATTTTTTCCTACAGTCCGCTTGTTTTTTAGAAATTATCGTGGTCGTATAAGTAACACCTACAAACTGGCAGGAACCTTCGAAGACCAGGAACCGGCAGGCCGAGATGTACTACGGCTAGAGAAGATCGATTTATTGTAACAACAATGCTCCGAAATCGGCATCTCACTGCAGTTGAAGTCAAAAACCAACTTCGGGAGACCCGAAGAGATGACATCAGCGAGTGGACTGTAAGGCGGCGGCTTCGTGAAGGTAATTTGACCCCACATAGACCGGCAAATGGCCCAAAACTTGACAGAGGGCATCGAACTAAGGAAACTTTACGCACGCGAATACAGGCGATGGGGTGCCGAAGAATGGGCAAGAATTATGTTTTCTGACGAATCCAGATTTATGCTCTATGCACATGACGGGCGGCGAAGAGTTTACAGAAGGCCAGGTGAACGTTTTATTCCAGCCTGTTTTGAAGAAAAAGTTGCTTTCGGCGGTGGGTCTGTTATGGTTTGGGCTGGAATCTCTTCAGAGAGTCGCACGCAATTAGTTTTGATAAAAAATGGAACGTTAACTAGTGTCAGGTATGTGGAAGAGATTCTTAATGAGCACATGCCCATATTTAATTAATATGGGTGAAAACTCAATGTTCATGCATGACAACGCCAGGCCACACACCGCACAGATTGTGGAAGATTATTTTGAGGAGGTTGGCATCAACACTATGAACTGGCCCTCGAGAAGCCCGGACCTAAATCCGATTGAGCACGTATGGGACGAGCTCGGAAGGCGTATAAGAAATCGAAACCCCGCCCCAGCTACACTTAGAGACCTGAAACAGGCGTTAGTAGAAGAATGGGCTAATATCCCGCAAGAACGCATAAGAAACTTAATAAACAGTATGCCCAATCGTTTAGAAGCTGTAAGAAGAGCCCGAGGAGGCAATACGAAGTATTGATATGTTTTACTTTTTTTTTGTTTTTAGTTTTGTGTGAGGTACCACGGTTGCTTTTTACCTATAATTAATTGATATCGTGTTTCCTATGTTAATTAAATAAACAAGTGAATATCATCTCTAACTCTTGACGTTGTTTTATTAACTATGCATTTATCTACAATATACAAATTAATTCAGGCTCCTAGCTTTATTATTTTAGGAGATATTATAGTTTTTCGTACTGACCCGAATTATTTGCACGCGAGTGTATTTACAAAAGCAAAAGGCCTAGCTAGTTATTATTATTACATTATAACTTATTTTTATACTGCCCCCACTACACTATATCTGTTAACTGTATCTGTGTGTATAACTGTTATCGCAGTTTGGCGAGTAACATAAAATTATTAAATGTTTTGTACTTTTGATAAAATAAAATAAAAATGTTAATTATACGAAATTCGTTCTATACTACGAATACACAATTGTTATAAAATAACACTTTATATCAAAACCACAATATATCGAAGGTGCGTGTAAATTTTCAATTAAACTTATATACACATTTACATGCTACATAATAGAATATTTGAACGCATGACAAAAGAAAGGACTCAAAAACTTACCCGGTATTATACATTTTGCAAAAAATATATGTGTCACTCAGTCAGTTTTAACCGTCTTCGTCCATATTAGTACAATAATAAGAAACAAAGTAGTTAAACAACGCTAATTGTATTATAACATTTGTACCGTGTTATTAAAGAGTTGTTATTAAAGGTGTTTTTGCAACGTTTTAGGGTTTCTGTAAGTACTAAGTTAGTGAACGCTTAAATAGCTCCAATCATTTTTTACTAAATTCTAATGTCTAATGCTTTTGTAACGCAATTTACATTTCCATTACCAATAATTTTCCGGTATTAATGTGATTGACATCATTACCGTAATCATTATATCATTTTCGATAATTAATGCCATTAATACTTTCTTTGACCACAAAAATGCTAATATAATGCTAATAAATTGTAATGCAATGAAAATGCTATTGTAAACCTATTTAGGATCTAAAGCAGTATAATTTGCCAAATAAGCATTACGGTAGCTATATAAACATCTCTAATGCTACTATACTACTCAAAATGTGAAAACAATACAGAATTGCTGTAAGTGGGCCGTTATACTGCTTAGATGGGTTACTTAGGTTAGAAACTTACTTCATCAGGAGTGGGTTCTGACTTGATAATTTCAGGTTCCATGTCTGTAACCTAAAACAAATATTACATAGTTCAAATAAATTAATTTAAAAAACTTCCATTTTTTTAATACCACGTCGGTGGCAAACAAGCATACGGCCCGCCTGATGGTAAGCAGCTACCGTAGCCTATGGACGCCTGCAACTCCAGAGGTGTCACATGCGCGTCTACGACCCTTTATAAAAAGGAGGATTCACTGTGTCGACGGCTAAAGGAACAAGGGGGTCCCTCATCGTCAACACACTGGGTGCTCTTTGAGCTCTTTGGCAACATTACTCACCAGCAGGAACACAACACTATGAGTATGCTATTTGGCTGTGGTTTTCTGTAAGGTGTAATATACAAGAAAAACAACTGGAGTATGTAAAATCTGCCTTTATTTTTAATTATTTTTACGTCCACACCATCTGATAAGACAATTTAATCAGATGGGCGAACATTGTCCTGTCTGGAGTGGCTTTTACATGTTATTATGTTTAAAAAAGTACCTAACTAATAACACGTTCAAATTTCAAATATTCTTTTGCACTCTTGTGAATAAAATGCAGTGTTGCTATCTGTTTTTAAAGAATAAAAAAAGGCTTTCCGAGCTAGTGAAGTAAAAAATTCTTTTGTGGCAGATCATCACCAAAGTTAAACAATACAAAATTTAAAAAACATGTATCTAAGTTGCTAAAAATTGTATTTAACAGAAATAACTTACCAACAGAGGATCTTTGCAACCAGCATTATTCTGCACAGTGTTTGATTCAGCATTTTCTTTACGGAGCAGATATTTCAGATTCCTAACACCGTTGAGTGCTACCATTTGGAACTGCTGTACGGACAGCATCTTCGCTTGGCACTCCATGCAAAGCAGCAAGTGGTACGCTTCAAGGTTTACCTGCAATACAAAATCTTTATTAGACTATTTTTATCCTCTTCGTAGTGTTTGTCCCGGCTTGGGGTCCGCTTGACAACCTAATTCTATGAATTGGCATAGGCACTAGATATTATGAAAGCGACTGCCATCTGACCTTCCAACCCAGAGGGGAAACTAGGCCTTATCGGTATTAGATCCCAAGATGTTTACCTTCACTGAAAAGCGACTGGTAAATATCAAATTATATTCTGTAAATAAGTTTAAAAAAAACTCAGTGGTACGAGCCGGGGGTTTGAACCCGAGACCTCCGGATTGAAAGTCGGACGTCTTACCACCAGGCTACCAGCACTCTTAGACTATGTTTATATTAGAAATTGAAATTGTTTATTTGGTGTTACAGAAAATAGTAATAGACGGAGAGCTGGCCACGTCAGATATGACACAATGATATGCTTATTTCTAGGTCCGGACATCTGGCAGCTGTAAAGTGGTGGAGGTCAAAGAATGCAAACCACTTTAAGAATACAAATCCTAGAGTTCTCGTTTTGATGCAGTATTATGAGATATTAAACAAATAATTACATAATATCACTGAGAAAACTTTGTGACGGGGGAAAGTAGTCCAAAACGACGTATATTTTATACGCAATATTTTTTGATCTAATGTTAAAATATAGGCCTTTATACCTGAGACAACTTTGGCAGTTTTTACCTATTTTGGTATTACCATTTCCTAATTAAAAAATTTTGCTAGCACTCTGATCTCCACCCACCTATACCCACCTACCATAACACCTGCCAGATGCCTGGATCTAGCAATAAGGATAGTATAGCAATCTAATCAGCGGGTTTTTGTTGCTCTCATTATTGTGTCATATCTGATGTGGCTAGCTCTTAGTCCATAATAACATATCAACTTAATCTATTTACATCTTAATCCTAAAGTACAGAGCACCAAAAAGGATGCCGCTCAGCATATACCGATAGCTAAAGATTAGCCATGGCGCTGGTTTTCAGGGCAATCAAGAGGAGAGAATACAATTCAATACAGAGGTCGCAACGCAGGTTTTAATTAACCTGACACACAATAAATAAGGAAACTATAACTAGATACAGGAAAAACACGCGCGTAAATAAGTGAATTTAATATCTAGAACTAATACAGTAGATAACCAGAAACATCAGCTCATGTGTATTGTTTATATATCAAGCAGAATATAACTTATGGACACTGAGTAATAACGCAAAACTGATCTTGAAGGGAGTTGGCCAAAAAGAAGTTAAGGGCTCCCTGGCGCCAATGACCTTCGATCTGAATCACATAGTTTTCTAATGATTTTTATAGCTTAGCTTATCAGTCGGCATTAAACAATATAGTATCCTATATTTACTTCAACATTCATTGTCTTCGAGATATTTGACATCAAAGTCAAACAATTTTAGGCCAAAAAAAGCGTTTTTTAGGTCATAACTTTTGTGTTAATTAGTTTAAAATTAAAATCTCTCTCAGTTTTTAGATACGTCTAAGTTATAGGTACTAAACCTATGTGTATAGTCTATAATCATTATAATCAAGGAGTCTCTGGGAGTATGAATTGACACAACGAATGTACTAATTAAGAACGTGTATTTGGGAACACGGTCGGGCGGTAACTGTCGGGGCAAGCATTGCATTAGGCCCTCCTGTTGAGGCGCGCGGAAAGCTGACACGCAATACCTGTCCCTATAAAAGAGATAATGTAGATTTCGTATATGTAAGATTCTTTACAGCATTCGAATATAGATAAAAGCGTTTTTTAGACCATATTTAAAAAAATCATAAAATTATAAGTGCTCATTTATTTCAAAATCCGGCTGACAGAATGGAGATAAAAGATTGAGGAACTGAAATAGTTCTATCAGTAGTGCAAATGTTGGAATATTCACTCAAAACTGGTCAAAAATCGATAAAAAGCGTGTTAAAATCGCGTTTCATGCAAGAAATTGTATTAAACATGACCATAATAAGGGGCTTCTACAGTAACAGAAAAAAGACAAAAAGTAAAGGAGACATAAACTCCATAGGCTTTAATTTACTTACCTTAGTGTATGTACATTTATCATTAGTATTTTATGAGTTTATGGGCTTCATTGATTTTCTTCTGAGGCTAGCGTACCGTATGTATTTTATACTCCGCATCTTGTGATTAAATATGGTTTTAAGATATAATCAATACATAATAATTGCATGCATTTATTTGTGTGTTTATCACGGATATTTGTTATGGATGTTTTCTATGTATTTAAGTATTTATCTATGTCTATCTATTGAGAGGTGGAAGACTCTGGAAGAGGCCTATACCTCGTAAGAGGGTTCTGGTGTGTTTCTTTACCCAACAAATTTAGGTTAAATTATCCTAGACTAAGGGCCTGTTTCACAATCTCCAGATAAACTTATCTGCCGGTTAAAATTATTGCTATCCTTTTCTCCAAATTATCCTAGACTAAGGGCCTGTTTCACAATCTCCAGATAAACTTATCTGCCGGTTAAAATTATTGCTATCCTTTTCTCCAGTCATATAAAAGAAAAGGACAGCAAACATTTATCTGACAGATATACTTTAACTGAAGATTGTGAAACAGGCCATAAGTTTGCAATTTATTTTAGATTCAATTTTTTTTTCATCCAGAAATAAAAGGCATTTTTATTTTATTTTTATTTATCTATTATATTATCGTCATCTAGTACCCACAACACAAGCCTTATTGAGCTTACCGTGGGACTAGGTTGATTTGTGTGAGATTGTCCAATAATATTTATTTATCAACCGACTTCATGATTTCGAAGGAGGAGGTTATCAATTCGTCGGAATCTTTGTTTTTGCTATTTATTTATTTTTTAAGTATGTTCACCGATTATTCGATCGGATTCGACAGTTGGATCGATTTGGAATTTTTTTTTTTGTTTTAAAGAGTATACTTCACAGTTGGTCCCATTGTAACCAGGTCAGGATCTGATGATGGGATCCTGAAGAAATCGAGGGAACTATTATAGGCACACCTATAGTGATTTGAGTAATTTTTACAGCAGCTCGAGCATTTGCTTTTAGATAGGTGGAGGCTAAGTGAAGTCGGTTCTTTTTTTTTTTAATTATTTATTGTTGTATTAATACAACAATAAGCACTATTAGCGGATGATTATGATTAGTATATACTTGCCGATTTAAGAATAGGAGAAACAACAGCCTCAAGTAGCCGTCGGTGCTCGACGGACATCGGCAGCAGCGGCGGCCGATTGAGCGAGCAAATCGCGCAGATTTCCATCATTCCGCATTTATTTTCAAGCAACAATTCTATTTGCAATAAATAGAACTACACCAAAGAGAATATAACCACTACCACAACACAACGCGAACTGTCCGACCACTGACTGAACATTATGGAGGGGACCCAGTGTTGTTCTTGTTGAATTTTGGGGTTGCCGTATTCCGAGGCGTAATTTGCCGTATCCCTATACAAATTCTTAAAATAATTGCCGCTGAATTGCCGTATCCAAAAATTGGCGAAAACGTGTCTAAAAAATGTATGGAGATACGGCAATGGGACCGCTGCCGTGTGCCGTATTTTTGACTGTAATGCCCCTGAATTGCCGTATATTACGGCAATTACCGTATCCGGAACAACACTGAGGGGACCCGACAATGTAAATCAAAACACATAAAAATATATTCGCCTCGTTTTAACTCAGCGCCACATTCATAAGCAAAAAGAGATGACGAGTAAATACGTAAAAACATAATGCGGCCGAAAAATCCGCCATATTGATATGTCAGGACGATACACTCTAACCGCCATGTTGATATCTCCGATACCTCAAAATCGACATTCGTCTCGTCTTTCGTTGATGTGTCATTTCCTGATATCTGTGGTCATTTCTCCTATATTTTATTTTATTTCAATGTGTCCGTCAGACTCCGAGTCAGTGTTGCCAGGTCTCATTTGCGAATTCTAGAAAAACACTAGCCTAAAAATCAGGAGATCAGGAAATCGGTTTTATGAGCAGGGATCGGAAACTCGGGACCTATTATACCTACAACTAGCAAAATTCCGGAAAAAGCTAAGCAAGTATGGAGTCGGCTTCTTAAAAATAATATTTTTTATTATTCAAATCCCGGGATCCCGGGATTGTATGCAACATCAGAAAATGGTTAATACGTATCAATTATCGTTGGGTTATGCCTTTTTTAGCGAATATACCACGTGTGCCGCGGTAGGTTGATTACCTGTTTACTTTTGCATAGGTATGTACATTTTGTTTTGATTTACTGATTTAACGAAGATGCATACCTTTGTACCATTATTTTTACTAAAAGTAACAATACAACTTTAGTTTGATGTCAACTAATACTGTACTATCACTACTAACAGATAAATGAATAACATATGAATTACATACAATTTTGATCGTAGGAACAACTAAAATAGTCTATTTAAATACTTTAATACATTTGTATGGCTGTTATTCTAATTTTCGGTATTTCGGGAAATCCTGGGAAATTTATTAGTAAAATTAAATTGAGTCCGCCTCCATACTAGTCAACATCGACGCGGCGTAGCAGCGTAGGTACTGAGCCCGAAGTTTAGGTATCGAGTATAGCTCCCGAGTTTCCGATCCCTGTTTATGAGTCAAAACTTACCTAAATGCCTTTTTATATTATATTTCAGTTGTTCAGTTGATATAACCCCGTTTATGAGCTCTTACAAATTGGATTTTAATCGGCAAAGTAAGCATTTTGTCAGATTGTGTATAAAGCGCAAAACACATTAGAGCGGAATTTAGCTATTCATAGACAAATTTCCGCTTTTGTTTATGAATAGCTAAATTCTGCCCCTAAAGCGCAAAACATACTTGAGGTAGTCGAGCTAAATTCAGAGCGTAATTCGGCTGTCATGGACGGGAGTCGACCGTAGTACGGAAAAATCCAACATCCGGCTGAATTTTGTCTATGGGCTCCATACAAAAATTTAGCTACCATTGAAAAATTTCTCATTTGATGTGACCTGGTGGCTTGGCGATGGGCGAATGTGTGTCATGAGTGTTTGAGATTTTGCGAGCTGATGGATAATAGGCAGTCAAGTGTGTTAGTATGATAATTTTGATTAACTAATAGTAGATATTCATGTAGTTTCGCAGTGTATAAGACTGTAATGCTGTGTAAACTTAAATAAACAATTTGTGAATGAATTTTGTCGCTGCGCGCTGAATTCCACTGAAGTATGTTTTCCTAGGCGGAAATATTGCTGATTCAGTACAGACAGGCAGAAGAAAAGAAGTACATCCATTAGAGTATAATTGTTCCATCTCAGCCTGCTTAAAACGGCTATTAGACATGGCAATTTGTAGGCTCCCTTCAGCTCCCTACGGGCCCAACCACCTATTACACCTCCCAACACAACAGGTTGGGCCCTAAAAATTGCCATGTCTAATAGCCGATTTAAACGTTTAAAATAAGACATCAAATGTCAAGTTTATTATTATTTATCACCCGCACGGACGTTACGTTTCACGAAAATGTTGTGATTAGTTTTAAAAGAAATAAATGTTTGTTTCCAAAAATCGCAAATAAAAAATTGTTAGTGACGTTTATTGTAGAGAGTTTCTCTTAAGTTTTTTTTTACTCTGTGCGTTGACAGTATTATAACCCTAAGGTGGGTTCACATGACTGTTCAATTTATGTTCGTTTAAAAATTACGGAAGTATTTGATGTCAGAATTGAACTCCAAAATAGCATAGCCCGAAATCAGGACATCTCCCGATTAATCTGGAGACCTGGCAACACTGCTCCGAGTTGAGTTCCGACTGAGATATGTGGTTCCGACACTCATTTTGACGTTTGAATTTGTAGGTACGTTCGGATATCTGACATTTGGCACTTTGCGCAGACATAGACCATAGACCTTGCATAGACCTGTTATGGTAATTGTATTATACCAAGATTGAACGGGATGGTCTAACTAATGTGTCTAATCCAATGCCATGCTGATATCGGAAATCAAGTTTTATTTCGATACTTTTTTTGGTTACTTACTAAGTTATTTAAATAAAACTTTCCGTTTATTCAGTTTGTCTTTATTTCAAAACACTCATAGTGCTGGAGCCCGCCTAACTGGAAATTTATCAAAATCCTAACCAATTTTCTTCCACATAGCGTTGTAGAGCCCATCTCGGAGATCATGAAAACATAAGTCTTAAAGGTTTAAATGGCCATAAGTATGTATGGCGTCAAGTTGAAAATACAATTTTTTGGCCTAAATTTATCAACGAGCCTACCGCTCCAAATTTTGACAGTAGTTAAAGGACCTATTCACCAAACCAAATCCCAATTTTAAGACCATTCTGGTGGGCGCATAAGATTTTAAGACCATTTTAAGAAATAGTCGATTTCATAGAAAAAGTAGCAAATTCCTATAAATTCGTTAAAAAAAATATTTTGCTGGCACAAACACAACTGCATATTCATATTTAAGTGTCTTGTAATTAAAAATGCTGTAAAAGTATTCCGCAATAAGTCGAAAATTTGAGAAATTCGTCATAGCAGTACTTTAGTTACGGGGGTCTTAAAACACTAAAATTAGTATTCATTTTTAACTTAATGGAACAAAATATGATTTGAAAAGCCAGACGTAATGCCTATAGTCATTTTCTACCAGTCGCTCATAACTCTAAACTGATAAGCGTCAAGTTAGGTTCACTGAGAGTATTTTACTGACTGAAAAAATGACCTAAATTTATTTTAAATCCTACCATTCCAAATATTGACAAACGGTTTAGCTCACCTCAAATAACCTGTATACCCATTTTAAGACCAATCCGGTGGGCGCATATGATTTTAAGACAAGACCAGAAGTTGCAATTTTTTTGACCTTAATTTATCAACGAGCCTACCGCTCTAAATTTTGACAGTAGTTAAAGGACCCATTCAACAAACAACCATTCCTGCCAACACTTTGGCCAAAAAAACTATTACATTTAGGACCTTTCAGTAGTAGGCAACAATCTACCAATGACAACCGACATTAGCTCTTACACTTCGTGAGAGTTTTATAAGACGATCCCGTTTAGTCTTGTTAAAATTTCAGCCTACCGCTTTCTAAGGTTCGTTGATAAATTAAGGTCAAAAAATTGCAACTTCAACTGGTCTGGTCTTAAAATCTTATGCGCCCACCTGATTAGTCTTAAATTGGGTATGTAGGTTATTTGAAGTGGACTAATCCGTTTGTCAATATTTGAAACGGTAGGATTTAAAATAAATTTACGTCATTTTTCAGTCAGTAATATATTCTCAATGCACCTAACTTGACGCTTATCAGTTTAGAGTTATGAGCGACTGATAGAAAATGCCTATAGGCATTATGTCTGGCTTTTCAAATAATATTTTGTGCCATTAAGTGCCAATAATTTTAGTGATTTAAGACCCCCGTGACTAAAGTACTGCTATGACGAATTTCTACAATGTTCGACTAATTGCGGAGTACTTTTACGGCATTTTTAATTACTAGACACTTAAATATGAATATGCAGTTGTGGTTGTGCCGGCAAAATAATTTTTTTGACGAATTTTTAGTAATTTGCTATATATTCTATGAAATCGACTATTTCTTAAAATGGTCTTAAAATCGTATGCGCCCACCAGAATGGTCTTAAAATTGGGATTTTGTTTGTTGAATGGGTCTTTTAACTACTGTCAAAATTTAGGCAAAAAAAAATCATTTTCAAAATGACGCCATACATACTTGTGGCCATTTAAGACCTTTAAGACTTATGTTTTCATGATCTCTGAGATAGGCTCTACAACGCTATATGGAAGAAAATTGTTAAGTTTTTTGATAAATTTCCAGTTAGACGGGCTCCAGCACTATAACTTGACGCTTATCAGTTTAAGAGTTTTAAGTGACTGGTAGAAAATGCCTATGGGCATTACGTCTGGCTTTTCAAATCATATTTTGTGCCATTAAGTTAAAAATGAATAATTATTTTAGTGTTTTAAGACCCCCGTGACTAAAGTACTGCTATGGCGAATTTTTCAAATTTTCGACTTATTGCGGAATACTTTTAAGGCATTTTTAATTACTACTTATTAGACACTTAAATATAAACATGCAGTTGTGTTTGTGCCAGCTAAATATTTTTTTTGACGAATTTATAGTATTTTGCTATTTTTTCTATGAAATGGATTATTTCTTAAAATGGTCTTAAAATCTTATGCGCCCACCAGAATGGTCTTAAAATTGGGATTTGGTTTGGTGAATGGGTCCTTTAACTACTATCAAAATTTGGAGCGGTAGGCTCGTTGATAAATTTAGGCCAAAAATTGTAACTTCAACTGGTCTTAAAATCTTATGCGCCCACCAGAATGGTCTTAAAATTGGTATGTAGGTTATTTGATGTGGGCTAAATCATGTGTCAAAATTTGGAGCGGTAGGCTCGTTGATAAATTTAGGCCAAAAAATTGTATTTTCAACTTGACGCCATACATACTTATGGCCATTTAAGACCTTTAAGACTTATGTTTTCATGACCTCCGAGATTGGGCTCTACAACGCTATGTGGAAGAAAATTGGTTAGGATTTTGATAAATTTCCAATTAGGCGGGCTCCAGCACTATCACATTATGTGTATATTTACAGGGGCAACAAATTTTTCTGCCACCAATATTTAGATTTGCCACTAATTTGTATCCCCTTTTTATTATTTTTTTGTATCCAATATCGTACCAAGGCACGAGCCGGGTGTGCGTGTACAAGGCGGGGCGCTACTTGAACGTGTCCCCGCAGTCGGCGCACATGAAAAAACGCTGGAGTGCGTCTGGTGCGCCCTCAGGGTCGACGTCTGGAGTCTATGTAGGCCGCCTCTTAAAGCCTCTATGCACGAGCCGGGTGTGCGTGTACAAGGCGGGGCGCTGCTTGAACGTGTCCCCGCAGACAGCGCACATGAACAAGCGCTGGAGTGCGTCTGGTGCGCCCTCAGGGTCGACGTCTGGAGTCTATGTAGGCCGCCTCTTAAGGCCTCTATGCACGAGTCGGGTGTGCGTGTACAAGGCGGGGCGCTGCTTGAACGTGTGCCCGCAGTCGGCGCACATAAACAAGCGCTGGAGTGCGTCTGGTGCGCCCTCAGGGTCGACGTCTGGAGTCTATGTAGGCCGCCTCTTAAGGCCTCTATGCACGAGCCGGGTGTGCGTGTACAAGGCGGGGCGCTGCTTGAACGTGTCCCCGCAGTCGGCGCACATGAACAAGCGCTGGAGTGCGTCTGGTGCGCCCTCAGGGTCGACGTCTGGAGTCTATGTAGGCCGCCTCTTAAGGCCTCTATGCACGAGCCGGGTGTGCGTGTACAAGGCGGGGCGCTGTTTGAACGTGTCCCCGCAGTCGGCGCACATGAACAAGCGCTGGAGTGCGTCTGGTGCGCCCTCAGGGTCGACGTCTGGAGTCTATGTAGGCCGCCTCTTAAGGCCTCTATGCACGAGCCGGGTGTGCGTGTACAAGGCGGGGCGCTGCTTGAACGTGTCCCCGCAGTCGGCGCACATGAACGAGCGCTGCGAAGAGTGCGTCAGCTGGTGCGCCCTCAGGGTCGACGTCGTCTGGAGTAGAGGGGTCATCCATAAATTATGTAGTTTGAGGAGAACGAAGGGTCAACAAGTATGACAAGTTGTGACAAGGGGTGGGATTAGTCAAACTTGTGACGTAGAAGTAGAACACGTGTACTTATTCAAGTTTGCAGTTTTTTTTGTTGGTTTAAGTGTGACCACTTGTGCTTGGCAACCTAATCCCAAGAATTAGCGTAAATATTAGACAATGCCTTGTGGGGATTAGGTCTGATTTACTCCCGATGTTTTCCATCGCCATAAGGGACTAAAAAAACATGATGAACATAAAAAGAGGCAAACAACAGGCGGTCTTATTGCTAATAAGTGACGATCTCTTCCAGACAACCTTTTAAAGTGATACTAACATAGAATTTCTTCGGACACTGGTCGCACGCGTGGTTCCTGAGCCGCTCGGCGCCGTGCCTCATCTGGCGGTGGTTCCGCAGCCGCCAGTCTGATATAAACAACTGCAATACAAAAATAATGTTTAAGTACCTTTTATGATGAGTAATAGTAGTTTATGTAACTGTTACGTAATAAGGGTCCTTAAAACATGAGTGTGGTTTTATGAAATGAGCCGCAGGCGAATTTCATAATAATATCACACGAGTGTTTTAAGGCCTAATTACGTACAGTTGCATACACTGCTTTAACTACACTCATATTATATATATTAAATTAATTGTTCGGAAACCATAGAATGACCGCCATTGTACCGTCGTGGCCTACTCGATTGTGCCGGCGCTCGCGCGGGACCAATCGAGTTGGCCATGGCGGTAACATTATGTTATCAAATTCGATGTTCCAAATTTGAAACTCATTGCTTAACAATATTTGAGCATGCATAGTTAAAATTACGTTACTGCCGCAGATAAGAAACTTATCATAGTTAAATCGTTTGTTGTAATGCCTGTCATTGTCTACGGTTTTTGAACGCATTTTAGAGTACTTACAGTATGAGTGTAGATAAAAGCTTATTGAATTTGAATTTTCGTGAGACATGTTAACACTATTATCACTTCATGCGGCTGTACTCACTTGCAAGCTCTATCAGACCGCGCACGCCGCGCGGCGCGTCGCGCCAATCGCCGGCCGGCAGTCGAAGGCGCGGCCCCGCAACGACGGGTCGCGGATCGGTTCGCCTAGCTTTAGTGCTTGAGGATGGAGACCTAAGCTCTCCGAAACATGTCGCGCGTAGTGACTAAACATAGGTGAGTACAGCCGTATGAAATGATAAAAGTAAAAAGCTTGCTAAGCATCTATTTTATATCATTTTTGTTTTGTTTCGTCATGTCCGTCAGTCATGTCCTGTAACTTTTGAACCGTAAGTCCAAAAAATATGAAAAAAATCGAGAGGATGCGCCTTATCAAACTTTCAACGAAAATTGTTTTGAACATTATCGGTTCAGCCATTTTTGAGTTATCTCCAAAAAACTTCTTCCATAGGCATCAGATACAACCTTTTAGTATTTATTATAAGCGTGTGCCAGACGGCATACAACAAGTCCCCCCGAAAGAGCGACCTTGATGACGGACTGTGTAGATAGTTGTTGTTAGCAAAATTGTATGAATATTATAATTGAAAGAAAAATGGAAAAATTCACTGCGTCGAGCAAGATTCGAACTTGCGACCTTTCGGAACACCGGTCCGACCGCTCTGACCAACGATGCCGTTAACGTGTATATACACTTACGGTAGATGTCGCTACACGTCACCCTCTGACGTAAGCAATGAAGGAACTGATGGAAAGATTCACCGCGGTTGAGTAAGCGTCGATGGCTCAGTTGGTCAGAGCGGTCGAACCGGTTTTCCGAAAGGTCGCAAGTTCGAATCTTGCTCGACGCAGTGAATTTGTCCATTTTTATTTCAATTATAATATTGAAATTTCCCTTGCAGACGTTTCTGCTTAGTACAAAATTAAAATTGTATGAACCACTAACCAAGGTCAGGCTGACCTTTGACCGTTGACATCCTTGTTTGCAACCGTCTAACAGACGCTTTAGTTGGATTCTTATTCCATTGAAGGTACGGAACCATTAGGCGTGGCGCGACACACACTTGACCGGTTTTTTTCTATTAATTATAAATAATGTTTTAAACGCCAACATTCAAAAACAACATTTTTTTTTTTAATTAATCGATCCTACCGGACTGCGCCAACTAACCTAAAAAGAATTAACAAGTGGTTCTTAACCGCATAGTGGAGTACGGGAACGCCTTTATAACCTATAAAAATGACATATCACAAGTCCGATTTTATTTTGTGACCTGTTAGAATACGTTAAGTACTAATAATAAAAAATATTTTCTAACAATTGTTAGCATTGCGCTAGGTATAATACATGTATTTGTTTGCTACTCATAGAAAAGATTATGTAAGTTTTATTTTCCTCCACCAGGCTATCGCTTTTTACTATACCAAAATAACTTCACATTTTATAACGGTTTTGTCAAGAGCATATGTCGTCTTAGCCATTTGTAATTCGTTTAGAAATCAAAGTCACTTATATTTTGACAAATTCTTTTCGATTATGCTCACATAATCTATTGACCAAACTGTTATAAAATGACAGATGATGTTGAAATAGTTGAAAGCAATAGTATGTTAAAGGAAAATATATCTTGTAATCTTTTCTTGTTGTTATTAACAAATCTCTATATAATACCTAGCGCGACGTCAAAAACTGTTAGAAAATATGTTTTACTATAAGTCATCATCATATCAGCCGAAAGACGTCCACTGCTGAACATAGGCCTCCCCCAAAGAGTGCCACAATGACCGGTCCTGCGCCACCCGCATCCAGCGGACTCCCGCGACCTTCACCAGGTCATCAGTCCACCTTGCGGGGGGTCTACCCACGCTGCGCCTTCCGGTTCGTGGTCGCCACTCGAGAACCTTTCCGCCCCAACGGCCATCGGTTCTACGAGCAATGTGCCCCGCCCACTGCCACTTTAGTTTAGCGATTCGGAGGGCTATATCGGTTACTTTGGTTCTGCTGCGGATGGCCTCATTTCTGATGCGATCACGCAGAGAGACTCCAACCATAGCCCTCTCCATTGCCCTTTGGGTGACTTTGAGCCTTCTTATGAGGCCCATTGTAAGCGACCACGTTTCAGTTCCATATGTCATCACTGGCAACACACACTGGTCAAAGACTTTCGTCTTGAGACACTGCGGAATATTGGACAAAAAGATGTGCCGTAGCTTCCCGAACGCTGCCCAACCGAGTCGGATTCGTCGATTGACCTCTTTCTCGAAGTTGGATCTACCTAACTGGACAGTCTGTCCTAAGTATATATAATCGTCCACAACTTCGAGTGTAAAGTCTCCGATTGTAACGGGAGTTGGTGCTACATGGGTATTTGACATGATCTTCGTCTTATCCATGTTCATCTTTAGACCAACTCGCTCGGAGGCTTTACTGAGGTCATCGAGCATCGTACTCAAATCCTCCATGGTCTCAGCCAAGGCTACTATATCGTCAGCAAACCGAAGGTGAGTGATGTACTCGCCGTTTATGTAGATGCCTAGCCTTCTCCAGTCCAGAGTCTTGAAAACATCCTCCAGTGCAGCGGTAAACAGTTTAGGAGAAATAACATCTCCTTGCCTGACTCCCCGCTGCAACGGAATAGGCTTCGAGTTCTGGTCCTGGAGTCGGACTGACATAGTGGCGTTCTCGTACAAACACTTCAGCACTTCGATATAGCGATAGTCCATTTGGCACCTCTGGAGAGATTGTAGTACAGCCCAGGTTTCGATCGAGTCGAAGGCTTTCTCGTAGTCCACGAACGCTAAGCAGAGGGGCAGGTTATACTCCTCAGTCTTCTGTATAACCTGACGGAGCGTATGGATGTGGTCTACGGTACTAAAGCCTCTTTACTATAAGTAATCATATCAATTCTCTAACTAAAAAAGAAAATCGCACTTGTGAGTTATCGAAGCTGTGCAAAAGGCGTGACCATGGATTTATATGAAGTGGGTCTTATTCTTCGGCCACAAAGTGAGGCCGAAAGAGGTTATCTAGGGGAATGTGTCTCGTTTTGACTAAGGAGGTAATGACGTCATCAGACAATCAAAATGTGTCAAACGTGTCAATTTAGTAACGAGTGCGAGTGAGACACCGCCCCCTACTATTATGCTCTCTATTGGACCGTTTTTACTACTTTTTACTAGTCACCTATGACCGACTGTTTTACTCGGTAATAAGGTTCAACTGTGGTTAGGGGAAAAGTGTAAGAATTTGATCCAATTCACATAAATCCGTTTTTTTGGACCCGGGGTATGTCCTTAAACTACGTCCGGACTTGGGTATGTCCTTAAACTACGCCAAACAGAGAGGTATGGGCACTGCGAATGGCATCTCACTAAGTGTGGTAGGGCACGTTCAGCGAATGTCATCTCGCTCAAATCTGGAGCAGAGCCCGACTGGGGAAGTACCTCCACCTTACAGAAAACCACAGCCAAATAGCACAAGACCCTACTCATAGTGTTGTGTTCCTGCTGGTGAGTAAGGTTGCCAAAGAGCTCAAAGAGGACCCAGTGTTTTGAAGATGAGGGACCTTCTTGTTCCTTTAGCTGTCAACACAGTGAATCCTCCTTTTTGTAAGGATCGGCAACGCGCATGTGACTCCTTTGGAGTTGCAGGCGCCCAGGTTACGGTAGCTGCTTAACATCAAGCGGGCCGTATGCTTGTTTGCCAAAATCCATGGGCGTGACTTACCCGGTCGCAGAGCTCGCACTTGTAATTAGACTCCTTCTGATGATAGAACGTGTAGTGTCTCTTGTAGTACACTTTCGAGGCGAAATTCTTACCACACTCTTCGCAGTGATACCTAAAATACATAAGTTTAATAAAAATTACATATACACCGTGGGCCCATATAACTAGACAGATTTTAACAGTGTACTCCTGATCGTATTTAGATACTAAAATGTCCTATAAACTTTGCTGGAATACGCCTAGTTTCAGAGTTAATACCAATTTAAAAAAAAATACACTTTTTATTATAACTCATCATAAAACGCCTTTCTAATGGCGTTGCTGCCACTATTGGACATAGTTTACACGTCCTTATTGACAGATATCAAAGTGACAAGGAAAACTTTGCAGAAACTACATTTTTACAAAAAAAATGTACCAATTTGTTTTAGGCGATAATTTTATTAATAACATTTGCTTTTCATGTGCAATAAACATTCAAAAAATGGAAAAAAAAAACGAAAAAAAAAATTTTTTTTTTGTCGAAATTGACCTAAAGTCACATAATATTTTTTCCTTCTTTTGGTCTTAGAAATTCGTGGTTAAGATCTGTCGGGTTACACAGAAGCCCACGGTGTATACAGAATGATTCAGTAGAAGTGAGTAGGATTAACACTAGAGATTCAGTTAATAATAAGCTATTGTTTGATACCAGTATTAGTGTAATTAACGCTAAAAACAAAATTAAATTATTTACGACACGCATGGTCACTTTACAATTAGAATACTCCGTCGAGTATGATAGACTAATTAACCCAAGACCCCGCATAGCCGGGCGACCCCCGCTACCACGCTCGAAGTAATTTCACTCTATAGTGAGACACTAATATTGGAAGTGACAGTAAACATAGTACGTCTCCACCCAAGTAACACAGGAAGCATTATAACATATGAATAGTTAACTTATTTCGAACTTAAGGACCGTATAAACTCTTATATACGTTCACCGAGCAATTTGTCGCATTATATGATGCTTTGAGCTGTATAAGGGTTATATAATGGCATATCAAAATGCTTTTGTAAAGCCTTTAGATTTAGTGCAGCAAACCACAACGCAAATGTACAGCTTTCAGCTGTTTAAAAGCACTTAATTGCTTTAGGTTCTATAATAGAATTATATAATGCTTTAAGCTGTATAACGGTTGTATAATGGCATATGTAAATGCTTTTTTAAAGCCTTTAGTTTAAGTGCAGCGAACCAAAATGCAACTGTACAGCATTCAGCTTTACAGTTGCGTCTTGGTTTGCTACACTAATGCTTCGGTGTGGTTTAGTGCCTTAGGTTCTACAATGGCATAAATAAATGCTTAATGCTGTTTAAGAGCATGAATATTAACCATTATAATGCCACGTAAATTCGCTATACAGCTTTTAGCTATTATTAATGCCTTAGGGTGTACAATAGCATTTATAAGTAGGTAATACATTCCTAATGCTGTATAATAGCAATAATATAAACCATTATAAAGCCAAGTAATTCACCATAAGGGGCTGTTCATAAATTACGTAATTTCAAATTGAGGGGGGGGTCTGGACATTGGATGATGGTAGCATGACGTAGGAGTGGGGGGCGTCATTCCGAAGATCACATCATCTCTCGCATCTTTAAAAAGTGCTTCAATGTGTAAAAAAAGGAATGAAAGTCGTGTTTCTATAAACTTTTAATGCTATAAAATATTATGTACTTAATGGTTTTTTATTTTACAATTAAGCTACAAACACATTTTTTTTAATGACGTCACTTTATTGGGCAGGGGAGGGTTGGATTATTTTAGGGGGGGGGGGGGTAAAAATTATCAAAAATTGATGACGTAATTTATGATCAGCTCCTATACAGCTTTTAGCTGTTTTAGTGCCTTAGGTTCTACAATGGCATAAATAAATGCTTAATGTTGTTTAATAGCATAATTATTCACGTGTAATGCTGTAGGCATTAATAACCTTTTTTTAAGGGTCATTGAGCTGCTATTGGACTAAGAGCTAGACACGTCAGACATGACACAACAATGAGAGCAACAAAACCCGTCCGGTCAGACTGCTATACCATTCTCATAGCTAGATCCTGGCATCTGGCAGCTTTTAATGGGTGGAGGTCACAGTGACAGACTAGCAAAATGTTTTAATTGGAAAATAGTAATAACAAACTAGGTAAAAACTGCCGAAGTTGTTTGTCTCAGTTATAAAGGACAGGGCCTATATTTTAAGGGGCTCCCTGGAGCCAACGACCTTAGATCTGATTCCTTTAGTTTTCTAATGATTTATATAGCTTATCATATTATCAGTAACGGCTTTAAACAAGTAAATATAGTATCCTATATTTACTTCAATATTCATTGTCCACGAGATATTTGACATCAAAGTCGAACCGGTTTAGGCTAAAAAAGTGGTTTTATGGTCATAAATTTTGTGTCAATTAGTTAAAAATTAAAATCTCTCTACAGTTTTTGGAGACATCAAAGAGGAACCCTAATATGTAGATTACGTATATGTAAGATTCTTTACACCATTCGAATATCGATAAAAGTGTTTTTTAGACCATATTTTAAAAATATCATAAACATAACGGCTTATTTATTTCAAGATCCGGCTCTACAGAATGGAGATAAAAGATTCAAGAACCGATAGTCGTTTGCCTTATAATTCTATCTGTAGTGAATATGTTGGAATATCGACTCAAAACTGGTCAAAAATCGATAAAAAACGTTAGACCAAAAAATATTGTGTATTATTACGGAAACAAAAACAGTAGGCGACAAACTATGAACACATTGTTTGTCACTACTTTCCCCCAACATAAACTTTTGTATAATTTCTCTTAATATTGTATAGTATTTGTATAGTTTCTCATAATATTGCATCAAACCCAGATCTCTAGGATTTGTTTTCTTGAAATGGTTTGCATTCTTTGACCTCCACTACTTTAAAGCTGCCAGATGTCCAGATCCAGAAATAAGCATAGTATACCAAACTGACCAGAGGGGTCTGGCCGCTCTCACTACCGTGCCATACCTGACGCGGCCAGCCCTCCGTCCATATAGACCAACGCCATTTTGTAAATAATTTATAACCTAAAAATAAAATCATGCGGACCTATTTATACAAGGAAAATACCTATATAATAATGAAATAACTTAATTTAAGACTGCTCAACCAATACTATTATGTTAATAATGTGAAACTCGTTCTATACGAGGATTACACAATTGTTTTGTTTATTTGACGCATATCTTTTTATAATATTTTATAGCAAAACCACAATAAATCAAAGGCGCGTGAAAAATTTCAATGAAACTTATATACACATTTACAGTAAACTACATTGCGCAGTAATATTTGAAGGATAGAATAACGTAAAAGAGTCAAAAACTTTTATAAATTTTGTTACGATGCAAACAAATATGACGTGTCACTCATTCAGTTTTTTGTACCGTCTTCGTCCATTTTTAATTGCGAGACAAAATAGTTAAACCACAATGTTCATTGTATTATAACATTTGTTCCGTCGGTATTAGAGACGTTTTTGCTTTGACGTAAGGTTAATTTTACTACACTCTTATGCTAGTAATAATGCTTTTGTATTGCCAATCGTGGCAAGGTAATCGAGAGTACTAATGCTTCTTTACTGCGATTAGTAAGTTTTTTGGCCGTATTAATACTTCTTTAATGCGGTTGGCAACTTAATAGAGCATACTAATGCTTCTTTAATGCGATTGGCACTTTCCATGACAACGATAATGCTAATAGCGCAGACATAATGCGCCTGTAATGCTATTAAATGACCTGTATAGGATCTCAAGCTGGATAATTTGTGCCCATTTAAAACCTACATCAGCACTATAAACGTTTATAATGCTACTATAAAACGAACTCAAAATGCTAAAAGCATACAGATATGCTGTAAGACGGCCGTTATACTGCTTTGATGTGTTACTTGGGCATGGCAACCATTAATGTCTGAATCTCTCGTACGCCCCACGGAAGAATCGCGCGTTCCCTGTCTAGCATTGCGTGTTCCCCTCCCGCACCCCTTCTTTTTGGCAGCTTAGGTTTCAAAGAAATAACGCGCTAAGCGGAGTATAGAGATATCTTGTATATGGTCGAGTACCTACTTTCTTGTTTTTCTGTGATAAGTGTCAAATTGATTTCTAGTAGCTTTGGAAACATCGTATCACACTTAATTTTAAAATTATTTTTTTCATTATCAAATTATCAAAGTACTGTCAATAATCGTTAAAGAGGTTTTATCTTTATTGATTTGTTTATGTAGGGATGCTGTACGGTGACCATGATTTCAGAGAATAAAATTTCCACGTAACAAAAGGTAAAAAAGAATCGAAAGTGGTTATCGTTTCACTTAAACACGATGGCGGCCGATTCATTACCGTTAAAAAAGTGTGTAGGGTTGTTCCTGCTCACGTCTCCTGAATCACCCTGTATAATTAATTATTCCGTTTTAATCGGCGACTGATGATATATAGACAATGCAGTAGCTCTGAAAAATGACCCCACAAAAAGTGAGCCGCGGGGGGCGGGGCTTACAAACTGAGCCGCCAAGCCGTTTAGTTTACAAATGGCGGTTCAGTGACACGGCGGTACTGAAGTTTATCAAAAAATTAAAAAATTTAGTAAACATGCCTTCTTGCGCCGTAAAATGGTGTCAGAGTAGAACTGGAAAACATAATAAAAAAGACGGGCTCACTTATCATACGTAAGTTAAGCCGAAAACATATTATTATAAATTCATTTTACTGGATAATTTTAAAGTTGGCATAGCACCATGCCAACTTTTGAACAACCATTAAAACTTCTTACAATAATTTTTGATTACTTTTTAATGAGATAAATGTCTCATTTTCCATAACTCAGGAACAAATATCCGTGATAAACACACAAATAAATAGGCAGGGTCACGACCGACTAGGCTAGGAGGCCGTTAAATTTAGTTTATATAAACGAAGTATTATCATAAAATAACCTTTATTCAAATAGTTGTAGACTAAAAGTACCTTAGTTTAAGGAGCACATTGAGCACAATCAGTCCTCGCATTTAAAGCTCCACGGTCAAAGACAGGGCTGTATGTGTACAGTCTGTTTATGGAAATGAGTGATACCTGATAGTCAAAGAAATCAAAGATAAATTTTAATTGACTTATTTGAATGAAAAAAGAAACGACTAAAAACGGATTATATGGCGTATGCTAAATTCAGTTTATCTCCTGACTTTACTACGTATTCCCCGAGTATTCTATATGTGGGTAGTTATGCACAATATAATTTTTAACGGATATAAATATATTTTTCTCAGTTGACCCGTAACCATAAACGTTGAAAATTGTACAATGCAGTTTTTGTATACAAATATAGATTCTACAGTACTAAACTAAAATTCGCAGCATCGGACGTCGCTGCGAAGTGCGGAGCAATGTGACACAGGCGCGGATACAGGGGGGGGGGGGGGGGGGCAACAGGGGCATTTGCCTCCCCCTGACACGTAAGCCTCCTGTACTATGGGGACCATAGGTGCGGACCGCAAGATTTTTTGTGAAGGAAATTGCCCCCCCTTGAATGGAATCCTGGATCCGCACCTAGTGTGACATAAAAGTCTTGCGGTAAACGTATTAAGCAAGTAACCAGTAAAGTGACCAAGTATCTGCTTATTTGCTTTAAAATAAAATTCAAACATCTTACAACAAAAAATATACATTCGAAAATTGCTCTCTATTTTATGAAATCGTTCACTAATAATGTCACTGTTGCCTTGTCATTTTCAAGTGTCAGTGCTACGACGAATCACAGCAAAATCATTTTGCGATTGACCAATCGTATTTTAAGTAATTGTTGTAATTGAAAACAGACTAATATTTTGACGCATTTGATTGGCAACGTAGTGAGCATGCGTATATCGAGTTGTTTCCCAGTTTCACGCTGACGGTTTGTTTGAAGTTCTACGTCTAGATATATCATCAGTCGCCGGTTTTAATTATATGAATTCGCCTATATACACTCACCTCCTCTCACTATGGTTCGCGCTGTTCACCAAATGGTTCCTATACACATAGATGTTCTTATACTGGACCCTGCACACGGCGCAGTAGGCAAGCCGCGCGGCTGCGGCGGGCCCGTGTGACGTCATGTGGGACTCGAGCCGACCGCGGGAGCGGAACGTGCGGGGACATGACTCGCATCTGTGCTCACGGACCGTTGCGTGAATACGGCTGAAAGCATCTGTCTATATCAATATTTTAGGTCATATTTAACTTAAATTATGTTATGGTAAAATTGCTAAATGTTGGAGTTTCAATAACTTTGCTTTTGTTGGCGGGGCGCGATGAGAGCGACACCGGCGGATGACAGCAAGAAGCGCGTTTCGCGCTGACGGCTCTCTCTTTCTGCGTCCATACTGACCGCATACAACGAGCGCTATTACAGCTGTCAAATTGTATATTAAAATAAAATAATTTTAAACATAAAAGAACCGACTTCACTTAGCATACACCTTTCCAAAAACCTGCTGTAAAAAATAGTCAAATCACTATAGGTGTGCCTATAATAGTTGAAGAGTTCCCTCGATTTCTCCAGGATCCCATCATCAGATCCTGACCTGGTTACAACGGGACCAATTGTGAAGTATACTCTTTCAAAACAAAAAAATAATTTTCCAAGTCCAGCCGTCTTCGAATAATCGGTGAACATACTATACATATAAAAAAAAAAAACAAGCAAAAACAAAGATCCCGACGAATTCGCTCTCCTTCACAAATCTTGAAGTCGGTTGAAAATGAATTAGATTTTGAACATAGTCTGTTCTTAACAATAAGGCTTAAAAACTTAGGTTTTGAAACGTTTCTGAACACGACTAAAATAAACTTGAACTGAGAACTCGCGCTTTACTTGCAAAAAAGATGACCAATATAACAAGACCCGTGTGATTATTTTTTCGCGCCTTCTAGCTCCACAACCCGTTGTCCGCTCCTGCTCATATACGAACTCTCAAATTATATTGATCTCTGCTACAACCCCAAAAAAATTAATAAAGATCAGAAAAACGTTACTAAAGTTATCGCGGAACAAACGCTCAAAATCAAAAAGCCATCAAATGCCGAGACGTCCCAGTAGCTAGAAGTTGTTGGTAAGAACTTCACTTCCCTTGCGCTACGCTCGTTCGATTAAGTCATTAAATAGACATGGATAGAAAAAGAGGGTAGAAATTTACCGTTTGTGTGTTCTGAGTGTATTGGGTCCTTTAAACTTTTCCCCACACTCCTTGCAAATGAGCGTGTGTTGGCTCTTCACGTGCTCCGCCAACTCCTCGCGGGACCTGTTCAGTCAAAAAAGGTTCAATCAGCAGCAGTAGTAGCTGAGCGGGCGAGTTGTTCAAAATGACCTACACATATAGACATAAACATAAACAAAAAGGAAGATGATTGACGTTCATAGTGAACAAAACTGAAATGTGGTCCAGCAACATAGCTATATGTTCTACAATGTATCCTGTGCTCCGAGTCCCAGCTGTGCTTGCCCCGGCTGCGACTGAGCACCAACCACAGCTCCGAGGTCTCGTATGTGCACATCTTGCATCGGTAGCCGTGTGGAAGTTTATTTATGTTTGTTATAAGCTTATAAGTATTATTGATAGTTTACTTACTTGGCAATATAGCCAATGTATCCTGTGCTCCGAGTCCCCGCTGTGCTTGCCCCGGCTGTGACTGAGCGCCGACCACAGCTCCGAGGTCTCGTATGTGCACATCTTGCATCGGTAGCAGTGTGGAAGTTTATTTATGTTTGTTATAAATAAGTATTTATGATAGTTTTCTTACTTGGCAACATAGCTACATGTTCTACAATGTATCCTGTGCTCCGAGTCCCCGCTGTGCTTGCCCCGGCTGTGACTGAGCCCCGACCACAGCTCCGAGGTCTCGTATGTGCACATCTTGCATCGGTAGCAGTGTGGAATTTTATTTATGTTTGTTATAACTAGGCATCGGAGTTTTTGTCGCATGGTAAGACTAATAGCAAACTATGGAGTCGACATTTGCCATAAATGTAAACTCTTATTCATACTCATACTCATTTATTTAATTAGTTAGGTATTTTTTTGTAATGAAGGACAACAACGATGACGAGTTTAGAAACGATTATTTAATGTTATCTTTGGAAAATAAGTATTACTTACAACAAACAAAAGATACATTAAAACACGTAAAAAATATGTATATAAAAATAGGAGAACATGTTGGGCCAGGCTCAATATATGGTTCCGCAGTCGTCATTTTTACAAGGACACTACGAGTAGACGTAGGTATCAAAATAAAACGAGCTTAGTTCATCGCGATATAAGTGCAAAAATAGAAAATTCTCAACGAACGACGATGCGATGAATTAAAACACGGCAGAAGGGAATGTTTTAGTCCACACTAGTGGCGAATTACCTATTCGCAGTTGTATCGTTTTACAGTACATCTGAAGATTTAGACATAGGCACGTAAACTGATATTTACATTTACAATTATGAATTCATCCGGACTTAGTTGAAATGAGGACCAAGACATATTTTAGGCAATAGAATGTTGGATCTTTTAATTAGTTGAAATTTCCATAGAACATGAAGCTACAGGAATAAGAGCTTCAAAGTCCTGATATGACATGATATATGCATCATCCTTTTCATAATTACAGTTATGAAATGAGTAAAGAACTGCGACCTTTTCCATATTTTCGGGGGTAAACCGGGTTCTATGATGATCAAATATCCACTTGTGGCTAGAAAACGATCGTTCTACATCAACTGATGTTAACGTCGCGTATTCTAATATTCTTTCGAATTGCTGAGAATTTGCCATGGCTCTAACCTCCACGAGGTCCGGAATTCTGTAGAGTACTTTATCCAATTTATCTTGAACTGTTTCAGGGCCGAAACATGTAAAATACTTCTAATTTTGTCTAATATACGGAAAGTTTGCTTTATGGATATGTTGGTACATTCTAACATTGTAATCGACTCGACAATAAGTTCATAGTTATCCTTTATAAAACTTAGCTCTTTTTGGATATTTACGTTCGACAATGCAGCTTGGGCTTTTGATATTGCGATAACTTCTCTGCTATTTAATTCAAATATAACACTTTTTATTTTTTCATAATAAGTTTCATAATAGAAAGCAGCACTCAGCCAAGTAGCCCACCTCGTTATTACTGGTTGCGGGGGTAATGGCACATCGGGAACCATCTCTTTAAATAGCCTCGTTCTTTGTGGCGATTTGAAAAATATCTTTTTGACGTTTGAGATCAAAGTGAAGAAATAATATATGAGCATGACGAAGTTAATCGTCATGCTCAGATCTTATTTCTTCTGCAACTCGATGGAGTGCGTGTGCTAAACACGTAATATGTTTCATATTGTAAAATTTTCTTTCTAAAATTTTGCCAGCGAGAAGCATGTAGGTACTCAGCACTATCCGTGCAAAATATCAAAAATTTATTAATGTTCTGTGTACAGTTGTACGTTAAAATAGTTGAAGTTATGAATTCATAATCTAATAGAAAAATATTTTTTTATATAATTCGACTAAGATAATTTATACACGACCGACCGCTCTAAAGGCATTTTAAGATAAATTCAATAAATGAGTATGAGTATGAATAAGAGTTTACATTTATGGCAAATGTCGACTCCATAGTTTGCTATTAGTCTTACCATGCGACAAAAACTCCGATGCCTAGTTATAACTTATAAGTATTTTTAATAGTTTTCTTACTTGGCAACATACATAGCTACATGTTCTACAATGTATCCTGTGATCCGAGTCCCCGCTGTGCTTGCTCCGGCTGTGCCTGAGTGCCGACCACAGCTCCGGGGTCTTGTATGTGCACATCTTGCATCGGTAGCAGTGTGGAAGTTTCTTTATGTTTGTTATAAGTATTATTGATAGTTTACTTACTTGGCAACATAGCTACATGTTCTACAATGTATCCTGTGCTCAGAGTCCCCGCTGTGCTTGCCCCGGCTGTGACTGAGCGCCGACCACAGCTCCGAGGACTTGTATGTGCACATCTTGCATCGGTAGCAGTGTGGAGGTTTATTTATGTTTGTTATAAGTATTTATAATAGTTTTCTTACTTGGCAACATAGCTACATGTGCTACAATGTATCCTGTGCTCCGAGTCCCCGCTGTGCTTGCCCCGGCTGTGACTGAGCGCCGACCACAGCTCCGAGGTCTTGTATGTACACATCTTGCATCGGTAGCAGTGGTAATGTTTCTTAACATGTTTGGCTAGTGTTGTGCTGCTTGCGAAGCAAACTTGGCATACTGGGCAGGTGTGTGGTCCTATATTCTAAAAGAGATATGTATTATTTATTTGCATGAACTGTTTTCATATTTATTTTTAATTTAGTCATCAATATTGCTTGTTTCATGTGATTTTAATGTTGGACCTTAGGTATAAGCATTTTTTACCGAAACATAAACATAAATACTCTTTATTGCACACCTCAAATTATAGACACAAAGTATACACAAGTCACAAACAGAAAAGCAGAGGCAAAACAATTGGCGGTCTTATCGCTAAAGAGCGATCTCTTCTAGACAACCTTTAAAAGTGACAATAGTGCATGCTCTATAACCACAATACATTGCATGCCTATTATAGTGTAGAACATAAGGACACCTGTTTATTATAAGACCACCAATGTCAACAATATGTTCTAGCAATTAAATATTTCATATATTTCATAAGGTTAATACTACTACTATTAACCTTATGAAATATATGAAATATTTATATTTCATATATTTCATAAGTAAAACACTTTATTGCACAAAACAAATACATGACCAACAAAAATATAGTGAGTGTGTACAAAGGCGAACTTATCCCTTTAAGGGATCTCTTCCAGCTAACCTTTAAGCAAATGAGAGAAATCGGTCAGACATGGTAGACAAAGATTTGTACGTTACTTTATTAATTTTGTTATTATTTTGACAAAAAACGGGACTTAATCGCGTACACTTACACTTGAGTCTGCCTGCGACCACGAGCGTTACGGCACGCTCGAAACGTCAGGAAAATAAAAAAAGTAGGTAAGTGTACGCGATTAAGTCCCGTTTTTGTCAAAATAGTTTTGTTATAGTCTGGCAAACCATTTCTGTTAGTAGAAACGCGCGGCAAATTCAAAATACGTACATGTGGCAACCCTTTGTGATGAGACACCGTACTTCATGACGAACATTTCAATTCACATTGAATTTGTTTCTAGTGCATTTCACTCTCACATCTATAGCGCGAGTGAGATAGAACTCCTGCAACGTTCCCAATTCAATTTAAATTCATTTTTAAGCCATATGTCAATTGCCTCAACCAGATTAACTGTTGCAGTTGATGACAGATCAGAGGAAATATATCCGTCTCCTTTTTACACACTGTAAATGTCTCCTAATGAAAGGGACTAAAATACCACCTAATACTTTTGTTCGCTGTACATTGCTACTGCGTTCGTTGGCTGGCCAGACTATATATATAAAAAAAAAGGTGCAACTAAAGATTTTTTTTAAACTAATATTAGATGTTACAGTACCGCATTGTGTTTCTTTTCTTTATGAAATTCATAAGTTTCCTTCCTCGTAAACCCGAGTACACAGCTGTTGCAGTTGTATGGTAACTTCTTGAAATTTGGATGACTTCTCTTCTCTTCTCTGCCCTTCATCATTTCTTCTTCTGTAAACTCCACCTCTATAAAATTATCTTTAATATCATTATAATCTTTATTATCTACTGTGTTTACTATTATCTTTCTCTTTTTCACCTGTGGTAGATTTTTAACCTTTTTTTTATTTATTTTTCTTTCTCTTCTTATTTCTTTCTTTTGAACATGTGTTTTTGGTATTCTTTCTTTTTTAATTGTGTTGTTTTCTATGCAAACATTAGATTCTACTGATGGCATATCATCATTTTGATGACCTGTGTTATTAGTATCAGCTTCTTGTTTTATTTCTTTGGGTGGGTTGTGTATATTATCATTTTCTTCTACGTAAATGTCCGAGTCTATAGATGGATTATCATAATTCTCTGATATATCATTAGCATCATCAGCTTCCTGTTTCAATGCTGAGAGTTGGTTATCTATTGTATTGTTGATATTGCTGTGTGAGACAGAGTATGTGTAGGTATTAGAAACCATGCATGATAAGTTACTCAGACATTTCAAATCCTGTACCTGAAAAATTAAAAACTTATTTAGTATATCATACCTATTGAAGAGCAAACTAAAACAAAACCCATGTTATGTTCTGCTGTACATATGTATATTATCCTTTATTGTAAGTTCCATCCATACTAATATTATAAATGCGAAAGTGTCTGTCTGTTTACTCTTCACGCTTAAACCGCTGAACTGAACTAGATGAAATTTGGTATGAAGATAATCCCGGGGAAGAGCATAGATTAATTTATATCCCAGAAAACATCCCTTAATGGGGCGAATAGGGTAGAAGCTTATTATTATTATTATTTGTAAGCAGGCAAACAGTTGTAATAACTGATAGTGCCTGTATCCAGTATGCTCTTGACAAATTTATCACTTTAATTTGAATTTTTATTGTGCTTGTCTAATTTGTTTTTAAATTCATTGACACTATGAGCCAACACTGTGTCCTCTGGTAGTTTATTCCAAGCTTCTACAATTCTGTTGCTTAAAAAGTTTTTGTGAGGAATATTGTAGGATCAGCGAGTGACTAGCTTTAGCTGATGACCTCTGAGACGGTTGTTGTTACTACGTTGAAATATCTCGTATCTCGTTGTATGGAATTGTTGCTCACTGTTGACTTGAAATAGCAGGCAAGCAGTTGTAATAACTGATAGTGCCTGTATCCAGTATGCTCTTGACAAATTTATCACTTTAATTTGAATTTATATTGTGCTTGTCTAATTTTTTTTTAAATTCATCGACACTATGAGCCAACACTGTGTCCTCTGGTAGTTTATTCCAAGCTTCTACAATTCTGTTGCTTAAAAAGTTTTTGTGAGGAATATTGTAGGGTCAGCGAGTGACTAGCTTTAGCTGATGACCTCTGAGACGGTTGTTGTTACTACGTTGAAATATCACGTATCTCGTTGTATGGAATTGTTGCTCACTGTTGACTTGAAATAGCATATTCACTAAATTAATATTTGCTCTCAGATTTTACTAAGGCGTTTTATTAATACCAGGCAGACGAAGTTGCGGGCAAGAGCTAGTAATTATTATTATGTTTGTATCTTCTTTCACGAGAATCACGGGCCTTTACATCTCCGGTCTTTTGGTAGGCTTGCGTGGGGATACAGATCCACGCAGAAGGCCCCTTGGAGAATTTTGCTATGTAATACACCTGCTAGAGCCCATTCACGGGTACATCAATAGATACCTGTGAGCCGGTTCCAGCCGGCATTGCAAATAAATGGACAGATTACTGATAATGCATGTATCCAGTATGCTCTTGACAAAGTTATCACTTAAAAATTAAATAAGTTGTTGCAGTTACATATATTTAAAAATAAGTTATTGCAGTAGCACTTGTTTATTGTATTAACAGCATAATAAGGCCATTGGGCAACTGTTTTATACATATTGTGCACTTGACTGTACAATACCAATTTTAATCCAAAATAAGAGTATCCAGGGATCATAGTGGTTACAACAATGCTGCAATGTTTAGTTAATTAACTAACAACACTGCAAAAGAGGCGCCAATGTGGAGACATGATTGAGACTTTTTAAATCCTAAATGGCTATTAAGCTAAATCTTTTTTTATTTTACTCTTATATAATCATGTTTTAAAACCTAACTTAAGATTTAAAATGAATAAACAGGAATAATAATTAGGTACTCAACTTAAAGAAATAAATATGACAAACCTTTTCTACTTGAAGTAAAGCAGTCTGGGCTAATTCAACTTGTTTTTTAAATCTTGAAAACTTTACGATAATACTTTTACATTCCCAACATACGGCGCCTTCAAGATCAAGCTAAAATAATTTTAAAATTAATTAGTTTATAAGACTTTGTACACAAACAATAACAACAATATTGGTTTATACTTTGTATACAAACAATCAAGTCGTTCAAATCGACATTTAATAGCAAATTTTGTAATGTTTTGGTGGCGAACAGAGTGCGGTCGGTGCTTAAGCACGTGTGGCATACAATGAATTCGTTATTCATGTTTTAAATAATAAAAACTACACAAATATGCTTAATTTTGTAACAAACTTGTTAGGATTATGTTATGATGTACCATAGATATTCCTAAAGATCGATCGAAATTGATTACTTTTTTTGACATTTGGAGAGTATATTGCTCAGAGATCAAATCTTCTTACACAAAATGTCACGGTTAACATATGAATAGTTAGTTAGCAGGGAAAATGTATTACTTACCAAAATATAAAAATTAAGGTTGATATTAGTGAATTGTACACATTTATAATTAATTAATTTCACATTTTACCGTTAAATTTATTTTTTTATATCGGGTAGTGGATACCGTATAATAAATATTTCTGAACGCTTTTTAAGCTGTCAAGCCTATTCGTTGCGGCAACTGTCTGAACTCAGTAATCTGTGGTCTGAACACAGATATCAGTTGGATGGATATCTGTGGGTCTGAACTATGTTTGAAGTGTTTGAACTGTCACTTTTCGGCGAAGCTGTTTGTCATTAAACATAACATTATTGCAATGCTTTAAGTTTTTCAAGATGTTTGACTTTTGCGCGATATGCATGCACAAAAGTGTCCTTCTAGTTGAACTAAGCATCGAACGCCGGCGCCTTTTGGAAGCAATAGTATCTCCTTTAATGGATCTTGTAAGTTTATTTCTGTAAAGCATTTTTAAACTTGTTGTTTTGTCTTAGCATACATGGTATTTTAATATTACGTAATTTTTGAGTACTATTGTAGAAAATCTTGCTTTTATAGTTGTTACTACACTCTATTATTATTAATAGGGCAGTACTTCTATAGTTGCATATATATAAATAAATATTATTTTATATTATGCCCTTTGACTCCAAGTAAGTATATAAAGGTTCGTGATATTTGTGATCCAATCCACTTATCTTTACTCAAATATTTCAAGGCATCATCATAATTATTGACAGAAATATTAAAATAATACAGAGCAACAAAATAAATTGTTTTGAAATTACGTACTGATATTTTAGGAAAAATAGTGATTACAAATGAAAGGAAATTCCTTGATTAACAGCTCCAACTTTATTGGTGTTGTTTGAACAGTTAATTATTGAGAAATTAGTCATTTTGTTTTTATAACCTGATGTCGCAAGCGGACCGAGGTGGGGAGCGGACTGAAGTTGGCAGCCGTAGAGGAGATTTTTTGACGCTAAAGATCACGCACTCTTTACTTCTATCTTGATATATTCTGTGCACTGGACTTTAAACATATAGTCAACTCGCCACTTATGTTTCCACATCTACCCTCGAGAACACAGCTCTACGCCACTCTGGACAGCCGGCTAAGGCAAGCCAGAAGCAGGGGACCTGTTCCACCCATCCGACAGCCACCCCAGGGGCACTCAGGTACTTGAAGTCGCTACTCGCCACAAGCTGCCCTGTGTTGACTGATTGTGCTGGTGAAAAACAGTGGGCGATGTGGTCATCAGATCCCTACACATTATTGTGTATCTTTAAGATCGAATGCGATAGGCGGCTCCTGATGTTGCTTATGTTCATGGGCGACGTTGACCGCTTCCCATCAGGCAGCTCATTTGCTACTAGTTTCATAAAAAAAAAAAAAATATGTATTAGTCCAGATGACAAAGAAAAGTTTTTAAAACAAACAAATATACAATTTAAACACAGACTCTTCAAACATTTCCATTCTGGTTTGAGGCAAAGCAGCTGACATACAGACTATATTGTTTGTTACTACAGACTATGTTGTTGTTTTACAAAAAAGAGCCATCCACTTTCTGTATAACTTAAAGGTAGGTGCATCAGTTAGAGAACTATTTAAAGAAATTAATATTTTAACTGTTGCTTCCCAATATATCTCTATATCTAAGACAATATTTTTTTTGTTGTACCGCCTAGTTTCTTACCTGTCATAATACTTCTCGGGTCAGAGGTGTAGGGTTAGAACTGGTGGTAGTTTTTCTTTTCCTCTCTGATGTTCATAAGTGCATTTAGAGCAGGCTCGAATGAGATGATTCGTCTACCTGATACCCTCGACATTATAAAACACCATGTTGCCGCGCGCGCTCCGCTCACGGTCCTTTGTCATTCAGTCTCCCCCCCTGCATACATGCACGAACTCTTGGCGAAAATATATGTGATATTTTACCTGGGCTGCACCCTTTAACTGGCTGCGACACCACAAGTCGCAGAGGTACAAAAAACTTGTAATAAAATCAAACTGTTTCTTGCATGTGTAAGCAATTTTTTCGTAAATCTCGTAATATTTCATTAAATAAAAGTTTTCTATTGGTGTGCTAGCTTGTATTTTATTTATGACACATATAGGCACTCATAATTAAAACACAAAAATCTTTATAATTTACTAATAATATTTGTGTGGAAGGGGGGGGGGACCACAAAACTGGTTGACCACATCTGTTAATTGGATGTCTGGGATCTATACAATATTGCAAACGGAACTTCACTGAGAGCCCGGTCTAATTGTAATCTGCCTACATTGAAGAATAAATATCTTTTTTTATCTTTTTCTTTAATGTGGTTTAACGCAAATGCATTCTGCATAATACCTGTCAAATGATTGACTCTCGTATAAATTGTGGTGCAGGCAGCTCTGAAACCATGCCGCTTGCTACTATGCTGTCGCTGCAATGAGGTGCTCTTATCGATGCGCAAGTTCCAGCAGACCGTGTTCAAGGGAATGATGAATCTAATCGATCTTCATAAACATCATCTCAACGAAATGGTAAGTTCCATGAAAGTCTATAGCAGTGGTCCGCAGACCACTGGTGCTCCCTGGTAGTACAGTTGCCATCAGATATATCGGAGCAGCCAAGGTGGTCACAAATATCTGAACAATGCCTCTATTGTCAAGGCGTTAAAATGCACATTCAGATATTTTTGAATACCTTGACCGCGCCAATATATTTGATGGCAACTGTACTTGAAATGGTCCATGGATTAATAAACAGAACAGCTTTTCTTTGACTTTATTAGTCATAGGCACCAATTTCTAATTCAGATGTTCCCTGAAAAAAAAAAATGTTGAAAGATAAAAGCTCTGTCAAGAGCAACTGAAAATAGTATCTTTCCAACTTACCCTTGATGTAAAGAAGGGATAGCAATTAATACAGTCGCCATCAAATATATCGGAGCGGCCAGCGTACTTTTTTTTTCTTTTAATTAATGGCTTTAACTCCTCGCCTATTTTAACGAGGTGAATTCTGCCAATGTCAAGGTACACTTAGGATTTTATTCATTTTCGTAAAATAAAATAAAAGCAACGTTGTTCGGTTAAGGCCTTGTTGATTGTAAAGTGATAGCCTCCTTACAAACACGTGGGTGGGCGGGACCCCGGATAACCGTTTGTTCAACTAAAGGGTGGTTACTCGCGTTTTGGGACTAATTTTTCATTAGCTGCACACTTGTTCGTTAGGTCACCCCACAATAAGCTATCAATATTACACACTGAACTACGTAAATGAGCAAAAAACGAACAACAATTCCAAAGACGATGCAGCCATCTTGAAGCGTAAACGATTATCCCCAGGGTACATAAAATAACTGAACATGCACTTTATCCTCTTGACAATAGAGACGTTGTTCAGATATTTGTGACCACCTTGGCCGCTCCGATATATCTGATGGCGACTGTACAATAGATTTTTGCTGTTAAAGCCCTATACTTTCCAACAGTTATTTTATTAGTAAATTATATGATAAGGAATCTATACGAGTGTAGTAATATTAATATATTATATAGCAACAACAGTCAAATATAATCTGAAAAGTATTGAAGATTTTTTCTGAACTGACTAGGTGGGACTACACCTGACGCACCGCCCAGCGAGGTGGCTCGGCTAGGGTGCACGTGCCTCGCCCGAGGCATTATGCCACGTCCACACTAGCCGAGCTGCCTCGCGCGGCAATTTCCTCGCGAGGATGTGCGTCAGTTGTGGCCCAACCTAATGAATACTATTAGTTTTAATTTTAATTTCGTAATACAACGTTATCTGACTTATCTGTTTACACTCTACTTAATGTTATGTTAACTTTAAGTTCATGCATGTGGTGTTTGCCTCTAATTAGCTGTGCAATAAGCTTAAGAACACAATTTTGTACAATATGTATCAATGTGATATTGTAACCGCTGTTGGCAGACCTAATAAAAAAAAAAGTGAATCGTTTATTTGCATTGAAGTTAAAAAAATAAAAATAAAATTATTTATTTCGTAAGACACACATTGTTTATAATGTAAGGTGATGAAGCCACCCGGTAAGCAAAAATGCCTGCGTTGGGTGGCGCCGCTCTTCCTTTAAATTACATAACTATTATAATACTTATGCTAAGCTAATTAACTCTAATTTATATATGCAGGTTTTCTTCACCAAAATAAATATTAAACTCACAAATATTTTCTGACATACAGTCAAACCATGCCCTGCCGGAAGTCATCAATGGCCAGTCCGATCTACTGTTGCCCGTGGCCAACCATGAAACCGTGCACTCCTCAGAAACCTTATATGTAAGTATGCTGACCCATATATGCACTGCTTTTTAGCGATAAGACCGCCTGTTCTTAAGAGGCTGACAACACCCGATGACCTTCAATTTAACTTTACTCAAACAGTTTTTTAGCTATAACTACTTGTTTTGAGAAGGTAAAAAAATATATGTTATAATAGTTCCTTTACCTTTCAGGCCATACGTCTGTGGAACTCGTTACCTCTAGAAATAAGGCGTGCAAAATCCCTAACTATTTTCAAGAAACACCTTAAAGAGTATTATCTATCTCTCCCTTAACACAAATGTTTGCTGACTGTATTTTTATTATTTTATTTTTATTTACTCTGTGTATGTAGTATATGTATGTTTATTGATTATTTTATTTGTGTATGTTTATGTATAATTAAGCTATTGTATTATATGTTATTTGTTATTGTTTACTGGATTTTCACTGTTTCTTTTGCCTTGCACCTACTCATACAATTATTTTCGACTAGATTTCCGCTACCCTAAGGTTGTCTGGAAGAGATCGCTCTCTAGCGATAAGACCGCCTGTTGACTGCCTCTACTTTTAATCTGTGTACTGTACTGTTATATGTTATTGAGGTGTGCAATAAAGAATATTTGTATTGTATTGTATTGTATTGTATGTTAATATTCGTTATATTTGGAAGAACTTCGTTAATTCCTATACACGATTGGACGAAATCGGCTCGATAGAAAATCATCTTAAAATTAGCCGTAATTAAACAGTTGTATGTCGTTAGTTTCTTGACTTAAATGTCTGTAACTAGGCACAAAATTCCACCACACTAATACTAAAAACTTCGTTGTTTTGTATTTCTCATCTAATGCATAATTTTTTATTTATTTATCAAATTGCAAAATTTGCAATGAGCTCCCATATTAATCGTAACACAGTGTTTCTCTTTCACTCGCGCTGAAAAAGATAGGGAGGGAATTTAGCTGTTGTCAGCCCCTTAATTAGGTGAGTGGTTGAAGCGATGTCCGTACCGATTTTTTCTGAACTTATGTACAACATGTCATTTGATAACAAGGATGATATGGACATGGAATGACAATACTCATACAAAATCGCGTTCTCTTTTCAGGTTAAAGCACTAGCGTCATCTATCGGTCACACCAGACACTAAATCCTAGTTTCTAATACTTTGTTCGTCGCTTAACGCTGTCAGAATAACTCGACTTCAGACTCGACAGATGGCGCTGTGGCACTAGTACCGAAAACAGACGTATAGCCTGAACGCGATTTTGTGTAGGCATTGTCAATCCATGTCTTAATCATCCTTGATGCCTATACAAAGTCGCGTTCCTCGAACCTTCAGGCTATACGTCTGTTTTCGGTACTAGTGCCACAGCGCCATCTGTCGAGTCTGAAGTCGAGTTATTCTGTCAGCGCTAAGCGCCGAATGAAGTATTAGAAACTAGGATTTAGTGTCTGGTGTGACCGATAGATGAGGCTAGTGCTTTAACCTGAAAAAAGAGAACGCGATTTTGTATGGATATTGTCCATCCATGTCTATATCATCCTTGCTTTCCGGTTAAGGAAAACATCGTAAGGAAACCGGACCTAATCCCAACAAGGCCTAGTTCTCCCTCTGGGTTGGAAGCCAGATGGCAAATCGCTTTCGTAAAAACTAGTGCTGGGATTATGTTGCCGAGCGGATTAGGAGCCTTGGAAAGACCTGGACAAACGCTTAGGAGGATGATGTTTCTTTGTGATTTAGCTGATTTGTTTTTCTTATGGACTTTGGGCGGGAAATTGGGCGCTTGTAAGTCAATCAATCTTTGGCTTTGGGTACAATGTCTTAGGTCGATATTCGTTCAACCAAATAGATTATAAGCAACGTTGTTCGGTAGAGGTTATTTGTAGAGCGATAGCTGATCCCTACAAGCAGCACAAGGGCGACCCTGGCGACTACAGGTTGTTCTGAACCAAGCAATGGCAACACGCGTTTTGAGACTAATTCTTCATTAGCTGCACACTTGTTCGTTAGATCACCGCACAATAAGCCATCAATATTACACACTGAACCACGAAAATAAACAAAAACCAAAAACTATTCTCAAAGTGTAATAGAACTTGTCATCTCCATTAGTCATCAGTCTGTTACGTAGGTATCTACAACTGTATATTTACCTCTAGAAATTACTTAATGTGTGTAAATGTAAAATATTATTACCAATATCTAACATAAGAAGAACATAGCGGCCGCACGGCGAGTGCCTGCTTACTCTGTTTGCAAATACCCACCTGTTAGTGCAAATGGAGTAAACAGACACTTCCGTGCGTACCTAAGTTAATAGTACCATGGTGTAGGGTAAAATAAGTTTTCTGCCAACAAACTGCTGTGCAGTTTGGCAGATAGGTGAAATTGATTAAATGTATCTCTTTTTGTGAAAAAAAAGGAAAAAAAAAAGTGGCCGCCATGACGAGCTCAACCCTAACTGGGCAGATATTTGAGTTTTATCTTAAACTAGCTTTTGCCCGCGGCTTCGCTCGTGTTAAATTCGGGGTAACAAACCATACAAACTTCCACCCCCCATTTTAGGGAAGTGGGGGGTTGGAAAGAGACAAAAAAACCGGCCAAGTGCGTGTCGGACCACGCATAGGAGGGTTCCGTACCTTCAATGGAATAAGAACCAAACTAATACCAAAAGGTCGTATCTGAAGCCTATGGAAGAAGTTTTTTAGAGATAACTCAAAAATGGCTGAACCGATAATGTTCAAAACAATTTTCGTTGAAAGTATATGATAAGCCGCATCTCTTCAAATTTTTTCATATTTTTTGAATTTACGGTTCAAAAGTTACGGGGGGGGCTACACAACTTTTCTGACTTTCGAAGCGATTATTTCAGAAAATATTCACTTAATCACAAAATAGTCAAAGAAACCTCAATGTTATTTTGCAAGACCTATCGATTGATTTATCACATGTTGATATTTGGTAATTTTTTTTTTTTAAATTTAGTTACCTGTATGGAGCGCCCCCCTAAAAATATTTTTTTTTTCAAATTTAACTACATAACTAAGTAGCTGCATACAAAATACACCTTATGTGTAAATTTTATTCAGATACGTCGTATAGTTTCCGAGTAAAATGCCTGTGACATACGGACGGACAGACAGACAGACAAACAGACAGACAGACAGACATGACGAATCCCGTTCCGTTTTTTGCCATTTGGCTACGGAACCCTAAAAAGTAGCCTATGTCACTCTCCATCCCTTCAACTATCTCCTTAAAAAATCACGTCAATTCGTCGCCCCGTTTTGCCGTGAAAGACGGACAAACAAACAAACACACACATACACTTTCCCATTTATAATATTAGTATGGATTTCAGTGTGTAAGGCCAGGAGTTGGCAGGAACGCGGCCGAGTGTAAACCTGAAGACGTTCTATACTGTACAGAGAATATGATTAATATTTTGCCTGCTTTGGGGTTCCCGAACGCCAAGGTGAGTTATATTTAATTAATCCTTATCAGATTATTGATTTAGATGTGTGTGCACAGATATTATTGGCTTTATATGATATTTTTTTATTTCAACTTTATTCCACAATACAAATATAATGTACAATTGGCGGACTTAATGCTAAAAGGCATTCTCTATCAGTCATTTATTGGGATAAAAAAGGTACTAATAACATAAGATAACATTTAAAACAGCGCCATTCGCAGAGCCGGATTAGCCTTTAGGCAGAGTGCACCTGCCTGGGGGCCCGCATTGTCCAGGGGCCCCGCGTGTGCACAGAGGAAAATGAAAATGTTTCAAAGAGTGAAATATTAATTGGAAAATTAGTTATAATCGGCTAGTGGCCTCGCGTGTATTGAAAATGTTTCATAGAAAAATATACCCTACTGACTGGCGTAATCTATTGACACATTTTTTTTTGTCATACAACGTTTGCTAGAGCCCCAACAATTGCATTGCCTTATTTATTATTTATCGTATGGCTACATGTCACTGGATATAGGTAGGCCTTTCTTCCCTTCGGTAGCAGTAGTGGGAAAGCAGATGATAGAGAAAATCCAGTGAGTGCTGCGAGGTCCAGATGGGACAGTGCAGCTGCCAAGTTTGTTACTCTTTTAGCACCACCCAGGGATCACGTGTAGGGTTGTCTAAGGTGTTTCCTACGGACGCAGAGTAACATTGATCGCCGCATTGCATTGCCTAGGGGCCCCGAAGTGCTTAATCCGGCCCTGCCATTCAGTCAGTTAAAATATATCATAGAACCATTTCGGTCCCAACGAACAAGAGATTTTATTTAAAAAACCGCACCTAAATCCGATCATACGTTTGGGAGCTACGATATAAAGCTTATACACACCTATTTTGCTGGCGATGGTTAAAGGCTCCGTCAAACGCGTTTTGTTGCCGGGCCGCCATGAGAGCGACACCGGCGGATGACAGCAAGAAGCACGTGTCGCGCTGACGGTACTCTTTCTGCGTTTTTAACATATTCATTGTCACCCAGCCAAACAAGACATCCGCGCCAGGTCACAAAAATTTCGCCATATAAAGCTGTAGTACCACGATCCCGACTATCGGGTCATCCGGCCTGGGAACGAAATCATCAAATACCCGATAGTCGGGTTTTCGGCATTGAATGTGTTAAACAAAAAAGAACCGACTCCACTCAGCATCCACCTTTCCAAAAGCAAATGCTCGAGCTGCTGTTTAAAATACTCAAATCACTATAGGTGTGCCTATAATAGTTGAAGAGTCCCCTTGATTTCTCCAGGATCCCATCATCAGATCCTGACCTGGTTACAATGAGATCAACTGTGAAGTACTCTTTCAAACAAAAAAGAATTTTCCGAATCGGTCCAGCCGTCTTTGAATAATCGGTGAACATATATTAAAAAAAATAGCAAAAAAAAAACAAAGATCCCGACGAATTGACAACCTCCTTCTTCGAAGTCGGTTGAAAACAAAAAGGTATTGTATATTAAAATTAGTGTAACTTAATGTGTTTTTTTAATGGATTGATATGTGCTTAATGTTTAAGAATATAATTTTAATGTAAGAAGTATTTATTGTTATTAATACATTGACGTGTATTTGAAGGTAATTTTCGCGCGGTGAGCTTGCGTCCCGCTCTCAAAACGCGGACGTTTTACGGAGTCTTAACCTGGCCGCTATTCCGAACTTTTTCTTACCTAGACCTATTGCATTTTTAATTTGATACGTTTATATTTGTACTTTTCTGTTAAACATTATAATGTTTGCAGATAAGAATCTTACCAGAAAACGCTGTTAAGACTTTAGATCCGCCGGCGATTGAGAATCCGCGAAACTGGCTCGAGAAGCCCGTCATTAAACAGAAAATAGCGATATTTGTTCAGGAAAAGGTGCCCATACTCGCCCAGCCGCAAACTTTAGTTTCGAATGTCAAAAATTGCCCATCTGCGTCTTTGTCACTCGAAAGCGAGAGTAAAAGAGATAGATACTCTGATAGCAGTAGCCGTCCTAAAGAGGCCTTAGATTCGGCGATGACGGTGTCGTGTGACTCTGACTTCGATAATCCGGACATCGTACCCGGATATGAACGGGTTGTGTCTACCTCTAGTATGAATGACCATTGGTACACCGAAGCGGCCTTCGATAATCTGGATTGTGTACCATATGAGCGGTTGGTGGCTACTCCGAGGATAAACGGCCATAGACACGTTGACACGGACTTCGATAATCCGGACTCTGTGCCGCATGAACGGGTGGTGGCTACCTCTAGTATGAATAACCATTGGGACGCCGAACCGGTCTTCGATAATCCGGACTCTGTGCCGTATACACGGTTGGTGGCTGCCCCAAAGATGAACGGCCATAGACACGCTGACACGGGCTTCGATAATCCGGACGCTGTGCCGTATACACGGTTGGTGGCTGCCCCAAAGATGAACGGCCATAGACACGCTACAACGGGCTTCGGTAATCCGGACACTGTGCCGTATGAACGGGTGGTGGCTGCCTCTATTATGAATGAACATTTGTACGCTGAATCGGCCTTCAATAATCCGGACTCTGTGCCGTATAAACGGTTGGTGGCTACCCGGAGGAAGAACGGCCATAGACACGCTGACGCGGCCTTCGGTAATCCGGACTCTGTGCTGTATAAACGGTTGGTTGCTACCCCGAGGATGGACGGCCATAGACACGCTGACGCGGCCTTCGATAATCCGGACACTGTGCCTGCATGTGGCAACAGGGTATGTATAGTATTAGTACATATGAATATCGTCGGCCTAAGTGACGTGTGTTATGCTATAAAAAAAATATAACCTGAGAATTGCAGTTAAAGGGAGCTGGCAGGGTCGCCATGTGATTTTCGTTAAAATAAACTACTATTTTGTATCTTCCTTTCCGAAACTTTATTTTTTTTATTTATTTATTAAGAAACAAACGTTCTTATAAAAACATATCTGTAAATTATCTAAAAGCTATTTTTACTATATAAACCTATAGTTTCCTGTATTTCTTAACAGTAAATAAACTATAAACGTTTCGCTATGAAAAGCATTGAAAAGCTAACTTCCAAGAAAAAAGAACTACTTAGATACAATGTAATATAGTTTCCACAACTACTCTAACAACTAACTTAATGAGGAAATTACAAGTTTTTTAAATAATCCTAACGAACTGACAAATAAATCTACCTGTTCACATCTTTTATCAATTCATCATACAACCTGCATGCGCGCTTAATGTATGAGTGCCGTGCATACTTAGTTCTGCTTCCTTCGACACTAAATAACTTTCCATTAAAAATACCAACAGTGCGTAAATAATGCTGTAATAATGTTACGTTGGTTACTGCAATAACACACAACACCAATGTCAAACACAGCAACGTATTACAATAACACGGAGAATATGTTAAGAAAATAAAAATCAATAAAACAGATGAGGTAGATTGTAGGCGTTGCAGCGAAACATAAGGGTTCAGAGCTCAGCTATGCGCATCACTCTTTCGAGTAAAACACGTATTTTTGCCATTTGTAAATGGTTTGTATAATCTCACATATATTAGAACTCCATCCATATCGCACAAGGCATGCCTTAATCTGTAAATATTAATAAGTCTATAAAATATAACGGTTACACTCACGTCGCTTTAGTCACTTCGCGCGACATGTTTCGGAGAGCTTAGGTCTCCATCTTCAAGCACTAAGAGTGCTATTTTGAACCGGCCCGTAGCGCGCTGTTGCACGACGCGTTGCCGACTGCCGGTCTGCGTCCCGTTAGCCGCGCAGCTCGTGTCGCCCGCTCTGACAAACCGTTATATTTTATAGTTATAGTATGTCTCACGAAAGTTTAAAGTTAATTAATAAGTCTAGTCGTAGGTTTTATAGAACGTTTATTACAGTATAACTTACCATTAAAAATAGTAATAATCCATTTTTTTTTCAGAATGATATAGCAGTGTTTGTCCCCATTCAAAATACCAGTGATAAAAGAATATATAAGAAGTCGATAGAGTCGAGTGATGTGAAAAATACGAAAGTTATGGGAAAGTTGTGTAAAAGGGTTAAGCTTGCTTTGGAGGTAGGATATGAAATATGATAATAAAATAAATATGTATGTATGTATAAACAAACTGTACTTTTATATCAAAGTTAAATTAACTCAAAAGATTTTTTAAGTCTCCTATTAAATATTATAATATCCTTTTTACAGGTCCGCTCCATATTAGAGTCCGAGTCACCAAAGCCCGCGCTTGAGTCGACACACGCGCTAGATTCATTCTCGACACACGAACTAGACAAAAAGTCGACACATGTGCTAGACTCAAATTCGAAAAACGAGCTAAACTCGAAGTCGTCACATGAGCTGGACTCAAAATCGACACACGATATAGACTCATTCTCGACACACGATGTAGACTCATTCTCGACACACGGTATGGACTCTGAGTCAACACTCAGCTGTCAATCTGACTACGAGGACGCAGAGCGTTTTCCAAACATCGTGTTCGCCAAAGCTTTTAATAGTATTTCGGGGGACGGAGAAAATGACGTGTCGGAGGATATAATGAAAAAGTTACACGTGGTAAGTAGTTTTATTAACTATAGATAATAACTACGCGTAGAGATAAACTATACTTTTTTTTGGTTCCGGATGCCTGGCAACTATGTGGTGGTGGACGTTGAAGTGGGAGGTCAGAAAATGCATTTGTTACCAACTCGTCCTTCTGGTGAAACTATAATCACTTTGTTTTTATACCACGACGGTGGCAAACAAGCATACGGCCCGCCTGATGGTAAGCAGTTATAGTTTCAAACGTTTGTAAAATATCAGGCGCTCCAATTACCTGAATGATTGACGGCATCCTAGCCTATTCGGTAGTGTCCCTGCCTTCGAACCAGGAGACTTGACCTCCCTTGCCTTGGTTTACCTTCATACGCAATTTTTATATATAAGTATAACTGAATGCCATAAGGACACGGTCGGTCGTTGACATTAACAAGATATCTTCCTAGATGACTCATAATTAAAACTGTGGTTTTTAGGTGACAAACCCTCCCAGCGAATGGCCGTGTACCTGGGAACGATGTTACCAACGTCATAGCTCGGAAGAGGACTGTAGCGATGATTCTTACGACGATTCAGATAGCACAAGGTTAGTATTGGTTAACACGTTTTAAGAACTCTAACGGTGGTCCCACATCGCCATAGATCTTAATGGCGCATGGCGCTTAGGTCCAAGACCGCCATTAAATTAAAAACATACAAACATAATGAGGCTTATATGTCCTATTTTTATTCATCAACTGATTTCATGATTTCGAAGGAGGAGGTTATCAATTCGTCGGGATCTTTGTTTTTGCACTTTTTATTTATTTTGATTTATGTTCACCGATTATTTGAAGACGGCTGGACCGACTTGGAAAATTCTTTTATACTTCACAGTTGGTCCTATTGTAACCAGGTCAGGATCTGATGATGGAATCCTGGAGAGGGAACGAGGGAACTCTTCAACTATTATAGTCACACCTCTATAGGTGTCTCTATAGGTCTAAATCACTATTGATTTGAGTATTTTTTACCTCAGCTCGAGCATTTGCTTTTTTTTTGACGTATCTAATTTACTTATTTGTAATCTTAATCTTAATTAGTAATACAATATATCATTATAACACGTACGCACGCACGTTTCTACGAGTGCTCAAAATAGGCAAGCCGATAAGAATTAAATTCGACGAATGCCTTACAACTTGCTGGCTGGTAACTTCACTCTCCCGGTGGATTGTACCGGCGCGGCGGTCGGGAAGGACATTGTCTTCTCCATGACCGTGCTATAATGAAATATACGTACTTATTTAATATAAAAACTGTATTGACGTGTAAAATGTACATTTTATGAATAAACGATTGAATTGAATTGAAAGGTGGAAGCTAAGTGAAGTCGGTTCTTTTCTGTTTAATATTTTATGATGCATATCTGTGTCGAAGGTCTAATGTGAACTGGACCGGACGCCGGCGCCGCGAGGACTGCAAGAAGTGCAAGCTGTGCGACAAGAAGTTCGACGGTCTCTACCGTCTCTGGAAACATTATGAAAGGTATACATTTCATTCTGTCTGGTGTGATTACCGCATTTGAAATTGATGTATTACTGTTTTCATAAATGTGAATAAAAAGTTTTTTTGTTACATTAAAATTAAATTTATTCCGGACATAGGCATTTCACCGTAAGGGACTCCCTGACGCCAATGACCTTAGATATGAATCCCTCAGTTTTCTAATGATTTTAATAGCTTATCAATCTTCTCATATTATCAGTAACGGCCTTAAACAATATAGTATGCTATATTTACTTCAATATTCATTGTCTTAGAGATATTTTGACATCAAAGTCGAACAATTTTAGGCCAAAAAAGTGGTTTTTTCGTTATAACTTTTGTGTTAATTAGTTTAAAATTAAAATCTCGTCAGTTTTTTTAGAGACGTCAAAGAGGAACCCTAATATGTAGATTTTGTATATGTAAGATTCTTTACAGCATTCGAATATCGATAAAAGTGTTATTTTAGACCATATTTTTAAAAAATAATAATAAAAATTAAATGCTTATTTATTTTAAAACCCAGCTCTACAGAATGGAGATAAAAGATTTGAGAACCGGCTTACAATTCTTTTTGTAGTGCTAATGTTGTAATATCGACTCAAAACTGGTCAAAAATCGATAAAAAACGTGTGGAGGCCCTTAAGTATTATTCTATTAAATATTAACTATAACTAAGTAATAAACCTTAGTAAAATATGAAATTTTCATTGGATCTCACGTGCACAGATATCCAATGAGTTAGGATACATCCTTTCTGCGACCACCAAAACTAAAAACTAAAATCGACACACATTCATCATTCTCAACACAACACACTCATTGTCGACACACGATATAGACTGATTGTCAACTAAAAAAAATTGAATTCACTTGTACTGTTTTTTGCGGTTTCGAGAAATTAATTTGACATTTCAGAGCCCTGTTTTATTCTTATTACCTTAAACCAAACTATAAATAAAATAAATAAATAAATATTATAGGACAATCTTACACAAATCGACCTAGGCCCACATTAAGCTCAATAAGGCTTGTGTTGTGGGTCGACGATATATATAATAGATAAATATGGATAAATACTTAAATACATAGAAACATCCATAACTCAGGAACAAATATCTGTGATAAACACACAACCAAATGCCCTGACCAGGAATCGAACCCGGGAGCTCCAGCTTCGTAGGCAGGGTCACTACCGACTGGGCTAGGAGGCCGTTTGACTTACTCGTACTATACTCTATGCCTTAAACCCTAAATGCCTATTTTTATAAATTTACTTATTTGTCATAACGGGACTTAACCCTTTGACCGCCAAAGCCGTTCAAACACGTCAACGAAAAGTCGTGCCCTCAGCGCCATGACGTGTTAAAACGTCCAAAATGAGAGATCAAAATACTCCTTAATAAACAACCTTTGTAGAAATATTTTTGTATATTTATTATAGCTCTACCATTCAGCTATCTTTTTAGTTAAAATTTCATTCAAAATAACCCGTAACTCAAGAAAAAATTAGAAAATACCTCAATGCTATTTAAAAGAACAAAAAGGCACTGCCCTCCTCGCCGTTGACGGGTAATCACGTCAAGCGGCGTGACGTCACTTCGAAATAGTGTTGTTCGTTTGAAAGCTTAGTGGTCGATGTTGATTATTGTATGAACATTAGCCAAACACTGTAATTATGAATGTTTTTCGCATTTTAAGCTTTTATTATATAATAAAACTAATTATTAAACTGTGATTCGCGTAGAAGGTTAGTTTCAGTAACTACATATTGTAATGTTAAAAAAGGTATATATTTTAAATTTTTTACTTTAATATATGCATTATTAATAAAGAAAGAGTTTTATTTAAGTCGCAATGGAATAAATACAATGCGTGTTATAAGGGCCGTATTTAAAACCTAACAATGTGTATGTCGTTTCTTTTAATCTTATTGCTTCGCCGCATTCTTGTTAATCCTTAAACAATGATATCATTCATACCAAATAAGTAAAAATAATGAAATGGTATTTTAGATAAAATATCAACCAATATGAATGTTACCGGTGAGAGAGCGAGTTTAAGTGAACAAAGAATATGTCATTATTAGGGATATACCATGTTTCTTTAGGTACAAAAGAATGAAATGTGCGCGAGGTGTTTTTTTACCTACAGTCCGTGTCCGGTTTTACCGTTCTGTCCGATGTTCATTAGTTTTTATCATAAAATTTATATATTTGATGGTATTGTGAAATATTTTTTTACACAACTAAACTCTTAAAAAACCTAACGTATTTTCCTTCATACAGTTACACCACGGAAATATCGATACAGAAATGAATGAATATCTCTCACCCCCAACTCTAACATTCATAATAAGTTACGGTGCCACCAGCGCCAAAGCCGTCATAACACGTCAGCGCGTGACGTTATCACTTATGTAGTGCTGTGGCTATATTGACAAAATAAAATAAAATTTTATATTAATTTTCATAGTTTTGTAGTTGATTTTAGTTGTATAAGAATAATACGAAATGAGTATTCTTTACTATTATGATTTCTAAATATCTAAAGTGATTTTGCCTAACTAAATCCACTATTAGGCGGAAAGAAATGTTTCGTCGATATGTTGTTTTTCAATCACTACGGTATCTGAGTGCGCTCGTGCAAATTTCGCTCTGGCGCTGTTGGCACGATTTTTCTGTCCGATGCGTGGCGTTCAAAAGGTTAACCACGTATATATTTTTTATTATAGTCTTTCTTCGGGACCACGGGGACAATGTCGTCCTCGAAACGTCCAAGATAATTTTTAAAATATATACGCGGTTAAGTTAAGTTTTAATCAGTGTAATTTACTAATTTTGAAAACTTTACGGGAACATACAGCGGCAATGACTTCAGCTGTCAAATTCATGGCCACTATTATGTTATGTGGATTGCTTTAAAGCCTGACCAGAAATATATGATCATTGTCAAGAGGGCGCTATTATTCTCATTTATATAGTAACAGTTCAATATAGTCAAAAAGTATATTATTCTTTATGGTATAATGTCATCTTGATTTGTTTACCTGTCAGCTCTCGTTAATTTGTAAATATTTCGTAGCGAAATAGTTTTATTTCCAGCAGTTTATTACATACATTATTTACAATGTTTTGCTCTAGACTATGAATAGTTTTGGGCATTTCTTGACATTTATTATTCAATATTCAACACTTTACTTTATATTCAAGTAAACCGCCACGATGACACTGACAACAATGACAACCCATCATTAAAATTATTGCCAGTGTAAGAAATTAGTTTCAATGATATTCCGCAACATGGCGCATGATCATATATCTCTGGTCAGGCTTTACATATGTTAGTTACATTATGTAACTATAGTCATAATGTAACTAAACTGGTATTATTTTTAGAGAGCACGTCGACATATGCGTCAAGGAATGTTGTAATGAAACAGAGCTGAAAAATAACACGAAGCGGCGGTTGAAGGTAAATGTAATGCTTTAATCATTTAAGGCCTGTTTTATGATGATTAGAACATTTTTGTGTGTATTAAATTTCTTGAACTAAACGTTACATTTCATGGATATCTTGTACAGTTGCCATCAAATATATCGGAGCGGCCAAGGTACTCAAAAATATCTGAACATGCACTTTATTGCCTTGACATTAGAAGTGTTGTTCAGATATTTTGGAGTACCTTGGCCGCTCCGATATATCTGATGGCGACTGTACCATCGTCCACACTGTTAACTGCCCATCGGTGGACCTTATGCCTTTTATAATAAGGTCCACCGATGTACACAGTTAGGAGTGTTGCTGTTTCTACGACAGACGAATAAGACCTAATGTATTTTGGAGAAATTGTTTTTTATCATTAACAGTATCATATGAATGCAGTTTTGTTACTTAAAAATAATTAAAAGTATGTTTCCTTTACGTAACAGAAGCTATTTTAAATATTTATAGTAGTTCCCCTCCGGCCACCAGGATTTTTTTTTCCACTCTGTCATCATCATCAGCCCGTTGCAGTCCACTGCTGGACATAGGCCTCTCCCAAGGTACGCCACAGAGCCCGGTCTGCTGCTTTACGGATCCAGTCGCTGCCGGCCCTCTTATGTAGGTCATCCCGCCATCTGGCCAGAGGCCGTCCCACGCTACGTTTGCCCAACCGTGGTCTCTACCCCAGAACACGCTTACTCCAGCGATTATCGGTTCTGCGACATATGTGGCCAGCCCATTGCCACTTCAACTTACTAACTTTTAGAGCTATGTCGGTCACCTTGGTTCTCTGGCGGATCACTTCGTTCCGAATTTTGTCCTTCAGAGAGACTTCGAGCATAGCTCTTTCCATAGCACGTTGAGTGACTTTAAGCTTATGGATTAGCCCAACAGTCAGTGTTCACGTCTCGGCTCCAATATTACAGGAAGGACGCACTGGTTGAAAACTTTCGTCTTCAGGCTCTGTGGTATATCGGACGAAAATATGTGGTTCAGCTTAGTATACTTAAGTATACTATCCAAGTATCCACCTTATGTGCAGGTCACAGGCTCGGCCCCGTCGCCACAGTTCAGCTGTCGGGAGTGCGGCTATGACAGTCGCATCAGCTCACACCTGAAGTTGCACCTGGCTACGCAACGACACCGGCTAAGGAGTCAGTGGAGGTAATATCCTCAATCCTTTTATTTTTTTACTGTGAAGTTGTTAAACGGGTTTTATTTTGAACACCTGTTCAAAATAAAATTAATTGAAAGAAAAATAACCGTTTTCTTTTAGGCTACTTTCCAAGAGGAAATGCCCGAACTATTCTAAAAATGCTTAAATTACTATAGGTGTGCCTATAATATTTGAAGAGTTCCCTACATTTCTCTAGGATCCCATCCCATCAGATCCTGACCGGATGACAATGGGACTAACTGCCAAGCTGCCTTTTTCTTCCGAATCGATCCATGCGTCTTTGAATAATCGGCGAACAAACGTACAAAAAAAATTGCAAAAAGAAACAAAAAATCCCAAGAAATTGAGGAACTTCTCCTTCGAAATCTTGAACTCAGTTGATAAACGCAACTTTATTGTGAAAATAATAAAATCGTGTGTATTTTGTTAATCGTGTGTACTTGCTAAGCTACTTCTTCAACGGTGTACAGTCGCCATCAAATATATCGGAGCGGCCAAGGTGCTCTAAAGTATCTGAACATGCACTTTATCGCCTTGACAATAGAGGCGTTGTTCAGATATTTGTGACCACCTTGGCCGCTCTGATGTATCTGATGGCGACTGCACCTTTTCCCTTTGTTACAATCGGTACCGTGTCCAGGATTCTACTCCTCTCTCTCGTTTCCCAGTTACCTTCCTGGGTGTGTAATTTATATAGAATGCAAACCTCATATTTTTAGTATAAAAATAACCGATTTTTTTCGGTTAGTAATGTACTATTGAATACCAATGCCAAATCGGTATACCATAGACAAAAAAGTCTGTTTAATTGTTTAGGGTTTCAAAACGGTTTGAACCAATATAATCTGTGGAATTAACCTTCTGGAATGTGTTTTCAGGTTTCAATGTGATATTTGCAAAAGGAAATTCAAAGACAAGAAGGGAATAGCGGAGCACATTGAGAGAGAACACGTAGCGAAGGTACATTTTTATTAAATTACTAGCTTTTGCCCGCGGCTTTGCTCGCGTTAAATTCGGGGTAACACGGTTCCCCTTTCCTGATTTAATACACATAAGAGAACTCGGAACAGAATTTTATTTTAATACGCTACTGTTGACGATATTATTTGTCTTTACAGCTTATGTACGATTTTTTTGTTAGTCACAAATAGTCCGCATACCAATTTTTAGCTTTCTACCTTGAAAATTGCGGAATGCTCCATACAAACTTCCACCCCCCATTTTAGGGAAGTGGGGGGTTAGAAAGAGACAAAAAGTAGCCTATGTCACTCTCCATCCCTTCAACTATCTCCACTTAAAAAATCACGTCAATTCGTCGCCCCGGTTTGCCGTGAAAGACGGACAAACAAACAAACAAACACACACATACACTTTCCCATTTATAATATTAGTAAGTACCTATATGTATGTTTTCCTCATAAGTCAATGTTTATGATAACACAAAATGTCAAATATCTAAAATCTTAGACATCAACCCACAAGTAACTATTAGAAATTCACTGATAGAACGTGTTGAGGAGGCTAAGAAACCTCGGATTAGTAATGGATAAACATCGGTATCAACGTTCAAATTTCGTGGCAATGTACGGTTGGCAGAAAAATAAATACAAACAAATCACTTAGTATTTTTAACCTTTATTTTGTATATGTAAATAAAAAAGCCCCTAAATAGTACATTTCCTAATTAGGGTGGTAAAACAAAGAAAGGCCGCGCAATCGCAATTGTTGCGGCCCAAGCTGCAAGCGAGGGACGTAATTATGCGATCGAGGGCTTTCTTTATTACCTCCCGTGTTGGAAAAATATGTGCACATTTGGCCAGAAAGCGGCTCTATCCGTACGCGTAGCGTGCGGAAAAAGCCACTTTATGTCCAGGTGTGGCATACAATATTTTACGAGTTAGAATAGATCACTAAAATTTGTTCCATAGATTTTGCTGTCAATCTTTGAAGTCTGTAAGAATATATCCATTTTAAATGACTAAAAGATCTTTCCACGCTGACTGAGGTAATAGGAAGGTATGTCAAGCATTGAAAATTTTGCACACAGTTTTTATTTACACTTTCTGGTATTTCAGCCTCGTTGTTTTTAGATAGTTGGTTAATTATTTGTACAGTCTTATAACCAGGATTTTTCTTTAATACACTTTTTAATTTAAAATAAACTTTTCTGGCATTTTGATGTAACCTTAACGTTGATATTTTTTTTTGCAAACCATGAACAATGTTTAATGATTCTGCTAGACTCAGTTTTGGATCCTCCAATAATTTTATTGACTTAGCAATTATACTAAAGTGTGTATCGACGAATAGTAACTCAGTTTTTAAATTCCGGTTACGGAAAATTTTTTTTGCTTTAGAAATTGCACTCGCTTCACGCGGATTTAAGGCATCGATGACAGATTTGATTTTATCATAATGCATGTGATAATATGAGGCAGCATTTAACCATGTTCCCCATCTTGTTATCACGGGTCGGGGTGGTAGAGGAATATTTACACACATTTGATGAAATAAATTTGTCCTTGAAGGAGCGTTACGAAATATTTTTTTGATACAGTCAATCAAACTGTTTATGGTCGGGTAAAGACTTCTAATTATCTCTGCGACTCGATTACATCCATGTGCTATGCATGTTACATGAGTCATATTTTTATATTTCTGAACAAGGTTTTTAGCTGCTTTTACCATGTAGGAACCGGCATCCGTTATAAAAAATAATAATTTATCCATGTTTTTTTTGTATTCATCGCCCCAAAGATCTTCAAGGGTTTCCTCAACGAGTTTGGTTATTGTCGAATGGTTAGTCGCCTCCAATACCTTAGAAGCAAATAAATGTGGCTGGGTACTAGTTCCATCTAGAGCTCCGATCAAAATATTTGCCACTTTTTTTCCCACGGAATCTGATGTTTCATCAACACTGAGGTAAATCATTTTATTTTGTAATTTCTCTTTCAATTCATTTTTTTTCTTTTCATACAATTCAGGTAAGCATTTTACTCGTATTTTTGTTTCACTCGGCACAGTAATATCGTTTCCATATTTATGATTTAAAAGGTTTTCTACAAAATTTCTAAATTTAGGATTGTCTAATTTTGACCACGGTATATTCGAACAAATCATAAACTCTGTTAAATCTTTATTAAATTTTTCTTGTGCATTATTTTTATGAATTTTGTTGTGTAAATCTGTTTTTAAATGGCGGTCGATACTAGATTTAGAGGGAAATAATTTCGAATTACACAATTTCCAATATACGATATCGTCTTTAATTTCGAAATCAGCATTATCTCGTATTATATCCTGTAAATGGCAGCGTGAATCAGATAATTTATCTTGATGAGATTTTGATTTCAAATGTTTCTCTATATTGTACCTTTTCTTTTTTATATTCATTTCGCAAATAGTACAGCAAGCACCTTCGTTAGTGAATATAAAATCAGTATACTGCGTCAAATCCATTTTCTCAAGTCTGATAGGGAGTTGGGTAAAGATTTATCAATGCTAAATTGTAGTTGTAAGTGTTTTTAAGAACTATTATCGTTGAAGATTTTACCACATATTATTTTGCATGACAATTAAATTGACATTTGTTGCCTATTTGGCATTTAGAATTTTTTTTACAAATGGATAATGAAATGAGTATTGAGGTTCTATGACGTATTAAGAATATAAACCTCTTTAAATCTATGTACAGTTTACCAAAGTACGATTAAGAATAAAAATAAATTAAATGTTATTTATTACTAATAAATAAAACAATGATACCTATGTATTTCTTTTTTTGCGACCCTTACCAAGTGCCACGAAATTTGAACGTTGATACCGATGTTTAGTAATGGATAGTCACTTAGGTTCGAAAAGCACGTAGGGGAGTTGGTGAGATCCTGTTTTTACGGCTTGATGGTTTTGTACCAAATAAGAAATTTGTTAAGTGAGAAAATACGGGCAATTTTGTGTGAGTAATTCGTCCTCTCCAAATTAAATTATAGGGATATAATTTATGGGTCACGTTTACAAGCGAAAACTCGCCGTCTCATACAGGGAGTCCAAAACGCTTGCTACCGCTTTTGTTATCTAATCCCACCCAGAAGTTACAACATACCGTATTTAAATAAAGCTTCTATATTGAATATGTCCTCTAGGAGACATTAGCATCTTGCATGCCTATTGTTTGGCTTTTTAAATGACGAAAAGCCCGGTTACCTTTTCTCAAAAATACAAATTTCATCTTTACACAAACGATATGGCACTAGAGCTACTCGACGCTGCCTTTTGGAAGTATACCCACACAGAACTGTTGCTTTTGCAGGTTGGTTTCGGTATCTCGCAACCAAGTGTTGGAACAATATCCCCCCACCTGTCAGACGCCTTAAAACAAAGGCAAACTTTAAATACCATTTTTTTTAAGTTTTAATAAATAAGCAAATAACAGGTATTCCACACGGATACTTGGTTTCAGATTACCGAATCCAGCCTGAATGTTGGGGAATATATGTTTTCTGTTATCTTTTTACATTACCTACACCTACACTACATTACATATCGGTATCAGCATACACTGAATTTTCTTTTTCTTTTTATACAAGTACACACACAAATGAACAAAGTATGAAGCGCTGACATAACGCCGGAAGGTATTTTTGACCATAACCTATACCCACTTCGTTTTATTATTCCGTTCCAGGAAGGCAAAACATGCCCGATATGTTCGGTCGCGTTCCGCAGCGCGCGCGCCCTGCACTTGCACGCCGCCGCGCACGTGCTCGCGCAGGAGTCGCGCGCGCTCGCGCTCGCCGACGAGCACCGCGTGCACGTGCACGGCTACGCTGCACGTGCTCATGCCGTGCACGCGCGCACGCCCACGCCACGCCACGCGCGCAGTCGGACACTGGGCGCAGGTAACGTACGTTATAGTTATTAGGCGAGGCCACACCTGACGCACCGCCTCGCGAGGCAGCGAGGCTAGTGTGAACGTCACGCGAGGCGGTGCGTCAGGTGTGGACACGCCTATTATCTACAGTCTACATTTTAAATTTTACTTTACCATATAATAAACGAACTGATAATGTCGCTATTCAAAATCGCGATCCTGTAAACCACGTAAACGTACTAGCCATCTATCGCGACATCAACGCAGCGGAGTCTCATTACCATACATTCTGTTCAGCAATTTGATACTGCAAAAGTAATTATTTCAACTTCCTTTGTAATCTACACTACACTCATCGCTGGCCCGATATTAACCCTTTGACCGCCAAAGACGTCAAATCACGCGCATGGAAAGTCGTGCCCTCAGCGCTAGCACGTGATATCACGTCCAAATTTTTCCGTGCGATGCTTGGCGGTCAAAGGGTTAAAGGGTTCTATGTTTCAGTATTGTCGAATGGAAATTTGAACATGATGAATGGATGACATAGTGACGCTAAGTTTAAATAAATACCTCGAAAGTGTAACATTACATAGAGAAGGTTATTTTCCCTATAAAGTCGGTGTTTGACAGTTGAACGGTGACACATGACGTCTCCATACAATTTTGCCTTTCGACTTTCTAGGGTTGACATTTGACAAGTACGCATTTTGTTTGATTGCTGGACCTGCCCCAATCGGCCTCAATCTACCTAATCAATCCGTCATTTTAATACAAAACTACTAATATAAACTACTTAAATATTTTATCTTATTTGTGGTCATGCCAAGGGGATTTTGATAACCCCAAAAAAGTATCCGATACTATATAACCAAGGCCGAAGCTGTCACTTCGTGGAGTTGTACTGTAAACCCTTGATATTGGGCCAGCGTTTGATAACCTGAATTTTGGAAGACGTTATTTTGTATAGAGTCTATACTAATAGACATTGCAGTTCAGGTATATGGTGCTTGACTGTGCGCTGTCTGTTCTCTGGGGCCATTCATTTATTACGTAAGACTATTTAGGGGTGAGGGGGGTTGACAATGTCTTACGTTTCCTGACGAGGAGGATTTTTTATTCTTGTTTTTTTCTTAAAAATTGTTTTACGTAATGAAAGACCGACGCCCTGTCAGTATCTATGTATAAACGAAACTGTAAAAAATATAAACGATTTCTAAAATATTTCTATAGATTCAGCATCACCACTCACAAACGGCAGCGTTCAGAAGAGGCCACGAAAGCAAAAACAAAACCCGAGTAACGAAAGAAAACGTACGCAAAACCCTGGTAACGCACGAGGTAACACATGCAAACGAGCTCAAAACGTGGGTAATGCACGCGAACCAACGCAAGACCCTGGTAACGCACGAAAAACAACGCAAAAAGCAGTTAACGCACGCAAACGAACGCAAAACGCAGTTAACGCACGTAAACCAACGCAAAACGCGGTTAACGCACGCGAACCAACGCAAAACCCTGGTAACGCACGCAAACCAACGCAAAACGAAGTTTACGCACGCAAACCAACGCAAAATGAAGTTTACGCTCGCAAACCAACGCAAAACGCAGTTAACACACGCAAACTAACGCCAAAAGCAGTTCACGCACGCAAACCAACGCAAAACGAAGTTTACGCACGCAAACCAACGCAAAACGCAGTTAACGCACGCAAACGAACACAAAACGCACGCAACGTGCGGAAGAGGGAAGCAACACGCAGAGTAGTAGGAGATAAAGAATATGAAGATGAAAGGACGGCTGCGAGAGTTGCAGGTATGATGAAGTACCTCAAGAGTAGAACTTGGGTCGAGGCGGAGGGGGTGCTTGATTTTTTTAAAGACAAATATTGATCGAATCTACCGAAAATGTGTAAAACTTCACTTTTCTTTTTTTGTTCAAATACAAAATAAATAAATAATTATGTTTGTAGAACTTTAAAAACAGAGGTTAAAAATATTCTTAGTAAAAGGTTACATTTGATACCTAATACTCCGATTTTATGTGAGAAAAATGATTTCCAAAGTAATTTAGTTCCTGAATTGTCCTTGAATATTCTAGTCTGGTTAAGACCACTGAGGTAAGAGTATGTAAATTAATACATACGTTGTATTTTGGATTTGTATTTATAAAAATATATAGAACGTGTCACTCACGTAATTTTATTTCCATTTGAATAGAATTATTGTCATCTGTAGCGCGGCAAACACAAGACTCACGTGAGTGACCTGTTTTAACCCTCTGACTGCCAAGCATCGGACGGAAAAATCGTGCCCTCAGCGCAAGCACGCGCGAGCGAGCAAGGCAAACTGGTTATATTTTGGACGTGGTATCACGCGCTGGCACTGAGGGCACGACCTTCCGTGCGCGTGATTTGACGTCTATGGCGGTCAAAGGGTTAAACATTTTAATTTGATATTTTAATTCATTTGATGATGATCATGATTCTTAATTATAATTCTGGTAATTCATTGTCCCTAGTCCTTAGCCCAGCGGGCTATTTCAACAAAAATAAACTGCATGAAAATGTATGTATTTTTGATAACTATTAAGTTCGTGTTATTTTGCAATTTATATTGAGTGTCAGTATCCACAAACGAGATGTGTCTCAATTGGGTAGATCAACCATTTATTGTTGTACTTTGTCCTATTCACTGACAACCATGGTCAATAGATGACAATATAATAATGATTGACAAGATAAAGTTGATCCACCCACACTCTACAATGTGGTTCCTCATTTTGCCCATTCGTGGGCTATTTCGTTTGCTAATCCGTTTAAGATTAATCGAAAATAGATCTTGATACCATAGAAATAAGAGTATCTTCCTAGACGAAGGGCGCAAAAATATGTGACACGCTCTTATGACCCTACAAATAAGAGCGTGTCACATATTTTTGCGGCCTTCGTGTAGGAAGATACTATTGCCGATGATTTTAGATAGTATAAGTTAATTGAACTATCGTTTTGAATGATTTTCATATGTAAATAAAAGTGTTATAAAGTTGCACTGTCTTTTATTAATACATTCTCTGTTAAAAAGGCAGAAGCGTAAATTACCCAATTATCGGCATCCCGCCATGTTTTATTACTTAAACTCGATTTGATAAAGCAGTTAAATAAATAGATGCCGGTTACTGGTACTTCTCAGTGTCAATTTTAGGGTGGTTTGCCTCTAATGAGCAATTCAATGTTTCCAATTATGTGTGACAGTCGTAATGCCTTCATTTAAATCAGGGATAAGACTGATGGGCCTGGCCTTATTATCCGCCAGTTCCATATTTATATCCATCCCTGAAGAATCAGTATCCGGCTCTACAATTTCCGTTTCGTCATAATCAAAACCTAGGACTTCCAAAGAATGGCTAGATTCAGTTTTAGTCGATGCAACTGACCTAGTTCTATATTTTGCTGTACTAGAGTTGATGGAATTAAAGTTATTCGTCGGTTTCAAATGTTTCGGCATTCTTGTACTAGGTGAGATAACATTTCTCCTCTTGAAGCTACAGAGTTTGTCCAGTTCGCTAGACTCATCCGTTGCCTCGAAGTATATTTCTTTATGCTTGCGTTTATTTTTAGCAATGTTGAGGAGAGCTTCGTACATGCTTTCAGGCTCTTGGTGTGGGTTGAAGTCTAAAGAAAGCTGTTGTTTTAGAAGGTTTAGAAGATTAGGCTTTATAGGTTTGCCTTCTTTTGATAATGCAGGCTTCTTACGCGTATTTTGCTTCTTCTTTCTTCGCTGCACAGGTATAAGTGGTATTAATCGAGATTTGTTGTAATAATCTGCCAACTGACGACTCTGATCATATGCGACGTCATCTTTGATTTTGTAGTGATTGTAGGATTGTTCTTGTGCCTGAAGTTTTTGCGCTACCTGATCATCTATTTCGAAGGTTATATCAGAAGATTTGCTGCGTGTTTCAGGGTTTTTGGCAACGTCGTCATCATAAACAGACTCGAGAAGGTCGATGAAAAAGTTATAAATCGGTTCTTCTTTGCCTTCTTCACCTTTTGCTACTTTCTCATCTAAGTCTTCATAGTTTGTTTTAACTGTTTGCTCATAGTTGTAGACATACTGTTGCAACAAATTTGTATTACCCAAGTTACTTTCTCTCGGGAAAATAGCGGACCAGGTAGCTTCATACGATTTGTTTCGTGCAGTTCTTGAAGTTGATGGTGTCTGTATGTTCTCTTTTTTGGACTTGAATATTGTATCATTATGCGAATCTTTTCGTTTAACTTGGTGAGAATTAGATCTGATTCTTTTGAGCTTCTTATTCTCCTCAATATTCCTGGGCATGTCTTGTTTTGATGGTTTAGTTGAAGATGTTTTAGGGCTCTGTTTCGGAAGTTTTTCTGAAGGGGTTTTCTTAGGTTTTCGTTTAATGAAGCGAACTACGGGGTCCGCGGTGCCCAGAAGCCGAGTGTAAGTGGAGATATTTGATTCAGCCGGGGCCGATGTTAGCAATTTGTGTGTTTGTGGTCGAGGTGCTGGCTGTCTATTCGACTTAGGATTACTTTTCTTATCTGAAAATGACAAGGAAATATAACAAAATTGATAATCATGATAGAAGAAAACAAGGTATGGCAATTTTTTTTTTTTAATTTAGTTACCTGTATGGAGCGCCCCCCTAAAAATATTTTTTTTTTTCAAATTTAACTACATAACTAAGTAGCTGCATACAAAATACACCTTATGTGTAAATTTTATTCAGATACGTCGTATAGTTTCCGAGTAAAATGCCTGTGACATACGGACGGACAGACAGACAGACAAACAGACAGACAGACAGACATGACGAATCCCGTTCCGTTTTTTGCCATTTGGCTACGGAACCCTAAAAAGTAGCCTATGTCACTCTCCATCCCTTCAACTATCTCCTTAAAAAAATCACGTCAATTCGTCGCCCCGATTTGCCGTGAAAGACGGACAAACAAACAAACACACACATACACTTCCCCATTTATAATATTAGTATGGATTTCAGTGTGTAAGGCCAGGAGTTGGCAGGAACGCGGCCGAGTGTAAACCTGAAGACGTTCTATACTGTACAGAGAATATGATTAATATTTTGCCTGCTTTGGGGTTCCCGAACGCCAAGGTGAGTTATATTTAATTAATCCTTATCAGATTATTGATTTAGATGTGTGTGCACAGATATTATTGGCTTTATATGATATTTTTTTATTTCAACTTTATTCCACAATACAAATATAATGTACAATTGGCGGACTTAATGCTAAAAGGCATTCTCTATCAGTCATTTATTGGGATAAAAAAGGTACTAATAAAATAAGATAACATTTAAAACAGCGCCATTCGCAGAGCCGGATTAGCCTTTAGGCAGAGTGCACCTGCCTGGGGGCCCGCATTGTCCAGGGGCCCCGCGTGTGCACAGAGGAAAATGAAAATGTTTCATAGAGTGAAATATTAATTGGAAAATTAGTTATAATCGGCTAGTGGCCTCGCGTGTATTGAAAATGTTTCATAGAAAAATATACCCTACTGACTGGCGTAATCTATTGACACATTTTTTTTTGTCATACAACGTTTGCTAGAGCCCCAACAATTGCATTGCCTTATTTATTATTTATCGTATGGCTACATGTCACTGGATATAGGTAGGCCTTTCTTCCCTTCGGTAGCAGTAGTGGGAAAGCAGATGATAGAGAAAATCCAGTGAGTGCTGCGAGGTCCAGATGGGACAGTGCAGCTGCCAAGTTTGTTACTCTTTTAGCACCACCCAGGGATCACGTGTAGGGTTGTCTAAGGTGTTTCCTACGGACGCAGAGTAACATTGATCGCCGCATTGCATTGCCTAGGGGCCCCGAAGTGCTTAATCCGGCCCTGCCATTCAGTCAGTTAAAATATATCATAGAACCATTTCGGTCCCAACGAACAAGAGATTTTATTTAAAGAACCGCACCTAAATCCGATCATACGTTTGGGAGCTACGATATAAAGCTTATACACACCTATTTTGCTGGCGATGGTTAAAGGCTCCGTCAAACGCGTTTTGTTGCCGGGCCGCCATGAGAGCGACACCGGCGGATGACAGCAAGAAGCACGTGTCGCGCTGACGGTACTCTTTCTGCGTCCATACTAACCGCATGCAACGAGTGCTATTACAGCAGTCAAATTGTATATTAAAATAATTTTAACATATTCATTGTCACCCAGCCAAACAAGACATCCGCGCCAGGTCACAAAAATTTCGCCATATAAAGCTGTAGTACCACGATCCCGACTATCGGGTCATCCGGCCTGGGAACGAAATCATCAAATACCCGATAGTCGGGTTTTCGGCATTGAATGTGTTAAACAAAAAAGAACCGACTCCACTCAGCATCCACCTTTCCAAAAGCAAATGCTCGAGCTGCTGTTTAAAATACTCAAATCACTATAGGTGTGCCTATAATAGTTGAAGAGTCCCCTTGATTTCTCCAGGATCCCATCATCAGATCCTGACCTGGTTACAATGAGATCAACTGTGAAGTACTGTTTCAAACAAAAAAGAATTTTCCGAATCGGTCCAGCCGTCTTTGAATAATCGGTGAACATATATTAAAAAAAATAGCAAAAAAAAAACAAAGATCCCGACGAATTGACAACCTCCTTCTTCGAAGTCGGTTGAAAACAAAAAGGTATTGTATATTAAAATTAGTGTAACTTAATGTGTTTTTTTAATGGATTGATATGTGCTTAATGTTTAAGAATATAATTTTAATGTAAGAAGTATTTATTGTTATTAATACATTGACGTGTATTTGAAGGTAATTTTCGCGCGGTGAGCTTGCGTCCCGCTCTCAAAACGCGGACGTTTTACGGAGTCTTAACCTGGCCGCTATTCCGAACTTTTTCTTACCTAGACCTATTGCATTTTTAATTTGATACGTTTATATTTGTACTTTTCTGTTAAACATTATAATGTTTGCAGATAAGAATCTTACCAGAAAACGCTGTTAAGACTTTAGATCCGCCGGCGATTGAGAATCCGCGAAACTGGCTCGAGAAGCCCGTCATTAAACAGAAAATAGCGATATTTGTTCAGGAAAAGGTGCCCATACTCGCCCAGCCGCAAACTTTAGTTTCGAATGTCAAAAATTGCCCATCTGCGTCTTTGTCACTCGAAAGCGAGAGTAAAAGAGATAGATACTCTGATAGCAGTAGCCGTCCTAAAGAGGCCTTAGATTCGGCGATGACGGTGTCGTGTGACTCTGACTTCGATAATCCGGACATCGTACCCGGATATGAACGGGTTGTGTCTACCTCTAGTATGAATGACCATTGGTACACCGAAGCGGCCTTCGATAATCTGGATTGTGTACCATATGAGCGGTTGGTGGCTACTCCGAGGATAAACGGCCATAGACACGTTGACACGGACTTCGATAATCCGGACTCTGTGCCGCATGAACGGGTGGTGGCTACCTCTAGTATGAATAACCATTGGGACGCCGAACCGGTCTTCGATAATCCGGACTCTGTGCCGTATACACGGTTGGTGGCTGCCCCAAAGATGAACGGCCATAGACACGCTGACACGGGCTTCGATAATCCGGACGCTGTGCCGTATACACGGTTGGTGGCTGCCCCAAAGATGAACGGCCATAGACACGCTACAACGGGCTTCGGTAATCCGGACACTGTGCCGTATGAACGGGTGGTGGCTGCCTCTATTATGAATGAACATTTGTACGCTGAATCGGCCTTCAATAATCCGGACTCTGTGCCGTATAAACGGTTGGTGGCTACCCGGAGGAAGAACGGCCATAGACACGCTGACGCGGCCTTCGGTAATCCGGACTCTGTGCTGTATAAACGGTTGGTTGCTACCCCGAGGATGGACGGCCATAGACACGCTGACGCGGCCTTCGATAATCCGGACACTGTGCCTGCATGTGGCAACAGGGTATGTATAGTATTAGTACATATGAATATCGTCGGCCTAAGTGACGTGTGTTATGCTATAAAAAAAATATAACCTGAGAATTGCAGTTAAAGGGAGCTGGCAGGGTCGCCATGTGATTTTCGTTAAAATAAACTACTATTTTGTATCTTCCTTTCCGAAACTTTATTTTTTTTATTTATTTATTAAGAAACAAACGTTCTTATAAAAACATATCTGTAAATTATCTAAAAGCTATTTTTACTATATAAACCTATAGTTTCCTGTATTTCTTAACAGTAAATAAACTATAAACGTTTCGCTATGAAAAGCATTGAAAAGCTAACTTCCAAGAAAAAAGAACTACTTAGATACAATGTAATATAGTTTCCACAACTACTCTAACAACTAACTTAATGAGGAAATTACAAGTTTTTTAAATAATCCTAACGAACTGACAAATAAATCTACCTGTTCACATCTTTTATCAATTCATCATACAACCTGCATGCGCGCTTAATGTATGAGTGCCGTGCATACTTAGTTCTGCTTCCTTCGACACTAAATAACTTTCCATTAAAAATACCAACAGTGCGTAAATAATGCTGTAATAATGTTACGTTGGTTACTGCAATAACACACAACACCAATGTCAAACACAGCAACGTATTACAATAACACGGAGAATATGTTAAGAAAATAAAAATCAATAAAACAGATGAGGTAGATTGTAGGCGTTGCAGCGAAACATAAGGGTTCAGAGCTCAGCTATGCGCATCACTCTTTCGAGTAAAACACGTATTTTTGCCATTTGTAAATGGTTTGTATAATCTCACATATATTAGAACTCCATCCATATCGCACAAGGCATGCCTTAATCTGTAAATATTAATAAGTCTATAAAATATAACGGTTACACTCACGTCGCTTTAGTCACTTCGCGCGACATGTTACGGAGAGCTTAGGTCTCCATCTTCAAGCACTAAGAGTGCTATTTTGAACCGGCCCGTAGCGCGCTGTTGCACGACGCGTTGCCGACTGCCGGTCTGCGTCCCGTTAGCCGCGCAGCTCGTGTCGCCCGCTCTGACAAACCGTTATATTTTATAGTTATAGTATGTCTCACGAAAGTTTAAAGTTAATTAATAAGTCTAGTCGTAGGTTTTATAGAACGTTTATTACAGTATAACTTACCATTAAAAATAGTAATAATCCATTTTTTTTTTCAGAATGATATAGCAGTGTTTGTCCCCATTCAAGTTACCAGTGATAAAAGAATATATAAGAAGTCGATAGAGTCGAGTGATGTGAAAAATACGAAAGTTATGGGAAAGTTGTGTAAAAGGGTTAAGCTTGCTTTGGAGGTAGGATATGAGATATGATAATAAAATAAATATGTATGTATGTATAAACAAACTGTACTTTTATATCAAAGTTAAATTAACTCAAAAGATTTTTTAAGTCTCCTATTAAATATTATAATATCCTTTTTACAGGTCCGCTCCATATTAGAGTCCGAGTCACCAAAGCCCGCGCTTGAGTCGACACACGCGCTAGATTCATTCTCGACACACGAACTAGACAAAAAGTCGACACATGTGCTAGACTCAAATTCGAAAAACGAGCTAAACTCGAAGTCGTCACATGAGCTGGACTCAAAATCGACACACGATATAGACTCATTCTCGACACACGATGTAGACTCATTCTCGACACACGGTATGGACTCAGAGTCAACACTCAGCTGTCAATCTGACTACGAGGACGCAGAGCGTTTTCCAAACATCGTGTTCGCCAAAGCTTTTAATAGTATTTCGGGGGACGGAGAAAATGACGTGTCGGAGGATATAATGAAAAAGTTACACGTGGTAAGTAGTTTTATTAACTATAGATAATAACTACGCGTAGAGATAAACTATACTTTTTTTTGGTTCCGGATGCCTGGCAACTATGTGGTGGTGGACGTTGAAGTGGGAGGTCAGAAAATGCATTTGTTACCAACTCGTCCTTCTGGTGAAACTATAATCACTTTGTTTTTATACCACGACGGTGGCAAACAAGCATACGGCCCGCCTGATGGTAAGCAGTTATAGTTTCAAACGTTTGTAAAATATCAGGCGCTCCAATTACCTGAATGATTGACGGCATCCTAGCCTATTCGGTAGTGTCCCTGCCTTCGAACCAGGAGACTTGACCTCCCTTGCCTTGGTTTACCTTCATACGCAATTTTTATATATAAGTATAACTGAATGCCATAAGGACACGGTCGGTCGTTGACATTAACAAGATATCTTCCTAGATGACTCATAATTAAAACTGTGGTTTTTAGGTGACAAACCCTCCCAGCGAATGGCCGTGTACCTGGGAACGATGTTACCAACGTCATAGCTCGGAAGAGGACTGTAGCGATGATTCTTACGACGATTCAGATAGCACAAGGTTAGTATTGGTTAACACGTTTTAAGAACTCTAACGGTGGTCCCACATCGCCATAGATCTTAATGGCGCATGGCGCTTAGGTCCAAGACCGCCATTAAATTAAAAACATACAAACATAATGAGGCTTATATGTCCTATTTTTATTCATCAACCGATTTCATGATTTCGAAGGAGGAGGTTATCAATTCGTCGGGATCTTTGTTTTTGCACTTTTTATTTATTTTGATTTATGTTCACCGATTATTTGAAGACGGCTGGACCGACTTGGAAAATTCTTTTATACTTCACAGTTGGTCCTATTGTAACCAGGTCAGGATCTGATGATGGAATCCTGGAGAGGGAACGAGGGAACTCTTCAACTATTATAGTCACACCTCTATAGGTGTCTCTATAGGTCTAAATCACTATTGATTTGAGTATTTTTTACCTCAGCTCGAGCATTTGCTTTTTTTTTTGACGTATCTAATTTACTTATTTGTAATCTTAATCTTAATTAGTAGTACAATATATCATTATAACACGTACGCACGCACGTTTCTACGAGTGCTCAAAATAGGCAAGCCGATAAGAATTAAATTCGACGAATGCCTTACAACTTGCTGGCTCTACACAATTTAGTAACTTCACTGTCCCGGTGGATTGTACCGGCGCGGCGGTCGGGAAGGACATTGTCTTCTCCATGACCGTGCTATAATGAAATATACGTACTTATTTAATATAAAAACTGTATTGACGTGTAAAATGTACATTTTATGAATAAACGATTGAATTGAATTGAAAGGTGGAAGCTAAGTGAAGTCGGTTCTTTTCTGTTTAATATTTTATGATGCATATCTGTGTCGAAGGTCTAATGTGAACTGGACCGGACGCCGGCGCCGCGAGGACTGCAAGAAGTGCAAGCTGTGCGACAAGAAGTTCGACGGTCTCTACCGTCTCTGGAAACATTATGAAAGGTATACATTTCATTCTGTCTGGTGTGATTACCGCATTTGAAATTGATGTATTACTGTTTTCATAAATGTGAATAAAAAGTTTTTTTGTTACATTAAAATTAAATTTATTCCGGACATAGGCATTTCACCGTAAGGGACTCCCTGACGCCAATGACCTTAGATATGAATCCCTCAGTTTTCTAATTATTTTAATAGCTTATCAATCTTATCATATTATCAGTAACGGCCTTAAACAATATAGTATGCTATATTTACTTCAATATTCATTGTCTTAGAGATATTTTGACATCAAAGTCGAACAATTTTAGGCCAAAAAAGTGGTTTTTTCGTTATAACTTTTGTGTTAATTAGTTTAAAATTAAAATCTCGTCAGTTTTTTTAGAGACGTCAAAGAGGAACCCTAATATGTAGATTTTGTATATGTAAGATTCTTTACAGCATTCGAATATCGATAATAGTGTTATTTTAGACCATATTTTAAAAAAATAATAATAAAAATTAAATGCTTATTTATTTTAAAACCCAGCTCTACAGAATGGAGATAAAAGATTTGAGAACCGGCTTATAATTCTTTTTGTAGTGCTAATGTTGTAATATCGACTCAAAACTGGTCAAAAATCGATAAAAAACGTGTGGAGGCCCTTAAGTATTATTCTATTAAATATTAACTATAACTAAGTAATAAACCTTAGTAAAATATGAAATTTTCATTGGATCTCACGTGCACAGATATCCAATGAGTTAGGATACATCCTTTCTGCGACCACCAAAACTAAAAACTAAAATCGACACACATTCATCATTATCAACACAACACACTCATTGTCGACACACGATATAGACTGATTGTCAACTAAAAAAAATTGAATTCACTTGTACTGTTTTTTGCGGTTTCGAGAAATTAATTTGACATTTCAGAGCCCTGTTTTATTCTTATTACCTTAAACCAAACTATAAATAAAATAAATAAATAAATATTATAGGACAATCTTACACAAATCGACCTAGGCCCACATTAAGCTCAATAAGGCTTGTGTTGTGGGTCGACGATATATATAATAGATAAATATGGATAAATACTTAAATACATAGAAACATCCATAACTCAGGAACAAATATCTGTGATAAACACACAACCAAATGCCCTGACCAGGAATCGAACCCGGGAGCTCCAGCTTCGTAGGCAGGGTCACTACCGACTGGGCTAGGAGGCCGTTTGACTTACTCGTACTATACTCTATGCCTTAAACCCTAAATGCCTATTTTTATAAATTTACTTATTTGTCATAACGGGACTTAACCCTTTGACCGCCAAAGCCGTTCAAACACGTCAACGAAAAGTCGTGCCCTCAGCGCCATGACGTGTTAAAACGTCCAAAATGAGAGATCAAAATACTCCTTAATAAACAACCTTTATATAAATATTTTTGTATATTTATTATAGCTCTACCATTCAGCTATCTTTTTAGTTAAAATTTCATTCAAAATAACCTGTAACTCAAGAAAAAATTAGAAAATACCTCAATGCTATTTAAAAGAACAAAAAGGCACTGCCCTCCTCGCCGTTGACGGGTAATCACGTCAAGCGGCGTGACGTCACTTCGAAATAGTGTTGTTCGTTTGAAAGCATAGTGGTCGATGTTGATTATTGTATGAACATTAACCAAACACTGTAATTATGAATGTTTTTCGCATTTTAAGCTTTTATTATATAATAAAACTAATTATTAAACTTTGATTCGCGTAGAAGGTTAGTTTCAGGAACTACATATCGTAATGTTAAAAAAGGTATATATTTTAAATTTTTTACTTTAATATATGCATTATTAATAAAGAAAGAGTTTTATTTAAGTCGCAATGGAATAAATACAATGCGTGTTATAAGGGCCGTATTTAAAACCTAACAATGTGTATGTCGTTTCTTTTAATCTTATTGCTTCGCCGCATTCTTGTTAATCCTTAAACAATGATATCATTCATACCAAATAAGTAAAAATAATGAAATGGTATTTTAGATAAAATATCAACCAATATGAATGTTACCGGTGAGAGAGCGAGTTTAAGTGAACAAAGAATATGTCATTATTAGGGATATACCATGTTTCTTTAGGTACAAAAGAATGAAATGTGCGCGAGGTGTTTTTTTACCTACAGTCCGTGTCCGGTTTTACCGTTCTGTCCGACGTTCATTAGTTTTTATCATAAAATTTATTTATTTGATGGTATTGTGAAATATTTTTTTACTCAACTAAACTCTTAAAAAACCTAACGTATTTTCCTTCATACAGTTACACCACGGAAATATCGATACAGAAATGAATGAATATCTCTCACCCCCAACTCTAACATTCATAATAAGTTACGGTGCCACCAGCGCCAAAGCCGTCATAACACGTCAGCGCGTGACGTTATCACTTATGTAGTGCTGTGGCTATATTGACAAAATAAAATAAAATTTTATATTAATTTTCATTGTTTTGTAGTTGATTTTAGGTGTATAAGAAAAATACGAAATGAGTATTCTTTACTATTATGATTTCTAAATATCTAAAGTGATTTTGCCTAACTAAATCCACTATTAGGCGGAAAGAAATGTTTCGTCGATATGTTGTTTTTCAATCACTACGGTATCTGAGTGCGCTCGTGCAAATTTCGCTCTGGCGCTGTTGGCACGATTTTTCTGTCCGATGCGTGGCGTTCAAAAGGTTAACCACGTATATATTTTTTATTATAGTCTTTCTTCGGGACCACGGGGACAATGTCGTCCTCGAAACGTCGAAGATAATTTTTAAAATATATACGCGGTTAAGTTAAGTTTTAATCAGTGTAATTTACTAATTTTGAAAACTTTACGGGAACATACAGCGGCAATGACTTCAGCTGTCAAATTCATGGCCACTATTATGTTATGTGGATTGCTTTAAAGCCTGACCAGAAATATATGATCATTGTCAAGAGGGCGCTATTATTCTCATTTATATAGTAACAGTTCAATATAGTCAAAAAGTATATTATTCTTTATGGTATAATGTCATCTTGATTTGTTTACCTGTCAGCTCTCGTTAATTTGTAAATATTTCGTAGCGAAATAGTTTTATTTCCAGCAGTTTATTACATACATTATTTACAATGTTTTGCTCTAGACTATGAATAGTTTTGGGCATTTCTTGACATTTATTATTCAATATTCAACACTTTACTTTATATTCAAGTAAACCGCCACGATGACACTGACAACAATGACAACCCATCATTAAAATTATTGCCAGTGTAAGAAATTAGTTTCAATGATATTCCGCAACATGGCGCATGATCATATATTTCTGGTCAGGCTTTACATATGTTAGTTACATTATGTAACTATAGTCATAATGTAACTAAACTGGTATTATTTTTAGAGAGCACGTCGACATATGCGTCAAGGAATGTTGTAATGAAACAGAGCTGAAAAATAACACGAAGCGGCGGTTGAAGGTAAATGTAATGCTTTAATCATTTAAGGCCTGTTTTATGATGATTAGAACATTTTTGTGTGTATTAAATCTCTTGAACTAAACGTTACATTTCATGGATATCTTGTACAGTTGCCATCAAATATATCGGAGCGGCCAAGGTACTCAAAAATATCTGAACATGCACTTTATTGCCTTGACATTAGAAGTGTTGTTCAGATATTTTGGAGTACCTTGGCCGCTCCGATATATCTGATGGCGACTGTACCATCGTCCACACTGTTAACTGCCCATCGGTGGACCTTATGCCTTTTATAATAAGGTCCACCGATGTACACAGTTAGGAGTGTTGCTGTTTCTACGACAGACGAATAAGACCTAATGTATTTTGGAGAAATTGTTTTTTATCATTAACAGTATCATATGAATGCAGTTTTGTTACTTAAAAATAATTAAAAGTATGTTTCCTTTACGTAACAGAAGCTATTTTAAATATTTATAGTAGTTCCCCTCCGGCCACCAGGATTTTTTTTTCCACTCTGTCATCATCATCAGCCCGTTGCAGTCCACTGCTGGACATAGGCCTCTCCCAAGGTACGCCACAGAGCCCGGTCTGCTGCTTTACGGATCCAGTCGCTGCCGGCCCTCTTATGTAGGTCATCCCGCCATCTGGCCAGAGGCCGTCCCACGCTACGTTTGCCCAACCGTGGTCTCTACCCCAGAACACGCTTACTCCAGCGATTATCGGTTCTGCGACATATGTGGCCAGCCCATTGCCACTTCAACTTACTAACTTTTAGAGCTATGTCGGTCACCTTGGTTCTCTGGCGGATCACTTCGTTCCGAATTTTGTCCTTCAGAGAGACTTCGAGCATAGCTCTTTCCATAGCACGTTGAGTGACTTTAAGCTTATGGATTAGCCCAACAGTCAGTGTTCACGTCTCGGCTCCAATATTACAGGAAGGACGCACTGGTTGAAAACTTTCGTCTTCAGGCTCTGTGGTATATCGGACGAAAATATGTGGTTCAGCTTAGTATACTTAAGTATACTATCCAAGTATCCACCTTATGTGCAGGTCACAGGCTCGGCCCCGTCGCCACAGTTCAGCTGTCGGGAGTGCGGCTATGACAGTCGCATCAGCTCACACCTGAAGTTGCACCTGGCTACGCAACGACACCGGCTAAGGAGTCAGTGGAGGTAATATCCTCAATCCTTTTATTTTTTTACTGTGAAGTTGTTAAACGGGTGAGGTGTTCAAAATAAAATTAATTGAAAGAAAAATAACCGTTTTCTTTTAGGCTACTTTCCAAGAGGAAATGCCCGAACTATTCTAAAAATGCTTAAATTACTGTAGGTGTGCCTATAATATTTGAAGAGTTCCCTACATTTCTCTAGGATCCCATCCCATCAGATCCTGACCTGATGACAATGGGACTAACTGCCAAGCTGCCTTTTTCTTCCGAATCGATCCATGCGTCTTTGAATAATCGGCGAACAAACGTACAAAAAAAATTGCAAAAAGAAACAAAAAATCCCAAGAAATTGAGGAACTTCTCCTTCGAAATCTTGAACTCAGTTGATAAACGCAACTTTATTGTGAAAATAATAAAATCGTGTGTATTTTGTTAATCGTGTGTACTTGCTAAGCTACTTCTTCAACGGTGTACAGTCGCCATCAAATATATCGGAGCGGCCAAGGTGCTCAAAAGTATCTGAACATGCACTTTATCGCCTTGACAATAGAGGCGTTGTTCAGATATTTGTGACCACCTTGGCCGCTCTGATGTATCTGATGGCGACTGCACCTTTTCCCTTTGTTACAATCGGTACCGTGTCCAGGATTCTACTCCTCTCTCTCGTTTCCCAGTTACCTTCCTGGGTGTGTAATTTATATAGAATGCAAACCTCATATTTTTAGTATAAAAATAACCGATTTTTTTCGGTTAGTAATGTACTATTGAATACCAATGCCAAATCGGTATACCATAGACAAAAAAGTCTGTTTAATTGTTTAGGGTTTCAAAACGGTTTGAACCAATATAATCTGTGGAATTAACCTTCTGGAATGTGTTTTCAGGTTTCAATGTGATATTTGCAAAAGGAAATTCAAAGACAAGAAGGGAATAGCGGAGCACATTGAGAGAGAACACGTAGCGAAGGTACATTTTTATTAAATTACTAGCTTTTGCCCGCGGCTTTGCTCGCGTTAAATTCGGGGTAACACGGTTCCCCTTTCCTGATTTAATACACATAAGAGAACTCGGAACAGAATTTTATTTGAATACGCTACTGTTGACGATATTATTTGTCTTTACAGCTTATGTACGATTTTTTTGTTAGTCACAAATAGTCCGCATACCAATTTTTAGCTTTCTACCTTGAAAATTGCGGAATGCTCCATACAAACTTCCACCCCCCATTTTAGGGAAGTGGGGGGTTAGAAAGAGACAAAAAGTAGCCTATGTCACTCTCCATCCCTTCAACTATCTCCACTTAAAAAATCACGTCAATTCGTCGCCCCGGTTTGCCATGAAAGACGGACAAACAAACAAACAAACAAACACACACATACACTTTCCCATTTATAATATTAGTAAGTACCTATATGTATGTTTTCCTCATAAGTCAATGTTTATGATAACACAAAATGTCAAATATCTAAAATCTTAGACATCAACCCACAAGTAACTATTAGAAATTCACTGATAGAACGTGTTGAGGAGGCTAAGAAACCTCGGATTAGTAATGGATAGTCACTTAGGTTCGAAAAGCACGTAGGGGAGTTGGTGAGATCCTGTTTTTACGGCTTGATGGTTTTGTACCAAATAAGAAATTTGTTAAGTGAGAAAATACGGGCAATTTTATGTGAGTCATTCGTCCTCTCCAAATTAAATTATAGGGATATAATTTATGGGTCACGTTTACAAGCGAAAACTCGCCGTCTCATACAGGGAGTCCAAAACGCTTGCTACCGCTTTTGTTATCTAATCCCACCCAGAAGTTACAACATACCGTATTTAAATAAAGCTTCTATATTGAATATGTCCTCTAGGAGACATTAGCATTCTTTTTAAATGACGAAAAGCCCGGTTACCTTTTCTCAAAAATACAAATTTCATCTTTACACAAACGATATGGCACTAGAGCTACTCGACGCTGCCTTTTGGAAGTATACCCACACAGAACTGTTGCTTTTGCAGGTTGGTTTCGGTATCTCGCAACCAAGTGTTGGAACAATATCCCCCCACCTGTCAGACGCCTTAAAACAAAGGCAAACTTGAAATACCATTTTTTTTAAGTTTTAATAAATAAGCAAATAACAGGTATTCCACACGGATACTTGGTTTCAGATTACCGAATCCAGCCTGAATGTTGGGGAATATATGTTTTCTGTTATCTTTTTACATTACCTACACTACATTACATATCGGTATCAGCATACACTGAATTTTCTTTTTCTTTTTATACAAGTACACACACAAATGAACAAAGTATGAAGCGCTGACATAACGCCGGAAGGTATTTTTGACCATAACCTATACCCACTTCGTTTTATTATTCCGTTCCAGGAAGGCAAAACATGCCCGATATGTTCGGTCGCGTTCCGCAGCGCGCGCGCCCTGCACTTGCACGCCGCCGCGCACGTGCTCGCGCAGGAGTCGCGCGCGCTCGCGCTCGCCGACGAGCACCGCGTGCACGTGCACGGCTACGCTGCACGTGCTCATGCCGTGCACGCGAGCACGCCCACGCCACGCCACGCGCGCAGTCGGACACTGGGCGCAGGTAACGTACGAAACGAGTTATAGTTATTAGGCGAGGCCACACCTGACGCACCGCCTCGCGAGGCAGCGAGGCTAGTGTGAACGTCACGCGAGGCGGTGCGTCAGGTGTGGACACGCCTATTATCTACAGTCTACATTTTAAATTTTACTTTACCATATAATAAACGAACTGATAATGTCGCTATTCAAAATCGCGATCCTGTAAACCACGTAAACGTACTAGAGCCATCTATCGCGACATTAATGCAGCGGAGTCTCATTACCATACATTCTGTTCAGCAATTTGATACTGCAAAAGTAATTATTTCAACTTCCTTTGTAATCTACACTACACTCATCGCTGGCCCGATATTAACCCTTTGACCGCCAAAGACGTCAAATCACGCGCATGGAAAGTCGTGCCCTCAGCGCTAGCACGTGATATCACGTCCAAATTTTTCCGTGCGATGCTTGGCGATCAAAGGGTTAAAGGGTTCTATGTTTCAGTATTGTCGAATGGAAATTTGAACATGATGAATGGATAACATAGTGACGCTAAGTCTAAATAAATACCTCGAAAGTGTAACATTACATAGAGAAGGTTATTTTCCCTATAAAGTCGGTGTTTGACAGTTGAACGGTGACACATGACGTCTCCATACAATTTTGCCTTTCGACTTTCTAGGGTTGACATTTGACAAGTACGCATTTTGTTTGATTGCTGGACCTGCCCCAATCGGCCTCAATCTACCTAATCAATCCGTAATTTTAATACAAAACTACTAATATAAACTACTTAAATATTTTATCTTATTTGTGGTCATGCCAAGGGGATTTTGATAACCCCAAAAAAGTATCCGATACTATATAACCAAGGCCGAAGCTGTCACTTCGTGGAGTTGTACTGTAAACCCTTGATATTGGGCCAGCGTTTGATAACCTGAATTTTGGAAGACGTTATTTTGTATAGAGTCTATACTAATAGACATTGCAGTTCAGGTATTATATGGTGCTTGACTGTGCGCTGTCTGTTCTCTGGGGCCATTCATTTATTACGTAAGACTATTTAGAGGTGAGGGGGGTTGACAATGTCTTACGTTTCCTGACGAGGAGGATTTTTTATTCTTGTTTTTTTCTTAAAAATTGTTTTACGTAATGAAAGACCGACGCCCTGTCAGTATCTATGTATAAACGAAACTGTAAAAAATATAAACGATTTCTAAAATATTTCTATAGATTCAGCATCACCACTCACAAACGGCAGCGTTCAGAAGAGGCCACGAAAGCAAAAACAAAACCCGAGTAACGAAAGAAAACGTACGCAAAACCCTGGTAACTCACGAGGTAACACATGCAAACGAGCTCAAAACGTGGGTAATGCACGCGAACCAACGCAAGACCCTGGTAACGCACGAAAAACAACGCAAAAAGCAGTTAACGCACGCAAACGAACGCAAAACGCAGTTAACGCACGTAAACCAACGCAAAACGCGGTTAACGCACGCGAACCAACGCAAAACCCTGGTAACGCACGCAAACCAACGCAAAACGAAGTTTACGCACGCAAACCAACGCAAAATGAAGTTTACGCTCGCAAACCAACGCAAAACGCAGTTAACACACGCAAACTAACGCCAAAAGCAGTTCACGCACGCAAACCAACGCAAAACGAAGTTTACGCACGCAAACCAACGCAAAACGAAGTTTACGCACGCAAACCAACGCAAAACGCAGTTAAAGCACGCAAACGAACACAAAACGCACGCAACGTGCGGAAGAGGGAAGCAACACGCAGAGTAGTAGGAGATAAAGAATATGAAGATGAAAGGACGGCTGCGAGAGTTGCAGGTATGATGAAGTACCTCAAGAGTAGAACTTGGGTCGAGGCGGAGGGGGTGCTTGATTTTTTTAAAGACAAATATTGATCGAATCTACCGAAAATGTGTAAAACTTCACTTTTCTTTTTTTGTTCAAATACAAAATAAATAAATAATTATGTTTGTAGAACTTTAAAAACAGAGGTTAAAAATATTCTTAGTAAAAGGTTACATTTGATACCTAATACTCCGATTTTATGTGAGAAAAATGATTTCCAAAGTAATTTAGTTCCTGAATTGTCCTTGAATATTCTAGTCTGGTTAAGACCACTGAGGTAAGAGTATGTAAATTAATACATACGTTGTATTTTGGATTTGTATTTATAAAAATATATAGAACGTGTCACTCACGTAATTTTATTTCCATTTGAATAGAATTATTGTCATCTGTAGCGCGGCAAACACAAGACTCACGTGAGTGACCTGTTTTAACCCTCTGACTGCCAAGCATCGGACGGAAAAATCGTGCCCTCAGCGCAAGCACGCGCGAGCGAGCAAGGCAAACTGGTTATATTTTGGACGTGGTATCACGCGCTGGCACTGAGGGCACGACCTTCCGTGCGCGTGATTTGACGTCTATGGCGGTCAAAGGGTTAAACATTTTAATTTGATATTTTAATTCATTTGATGATGATCATGATTCTTAATTATAATTCTGGTAATTCATTGTCCCTAGTCCTTAGCCCAGCGGGCTATTTCAACAAAAATAAACTGCGTGAAAATGTATGTATTTTTGATAACTATTAAGTTCGTGTTATTTTGCAATTTATATTGAGTGTCAGTATCCACAAACGAGATGTGTCTCAATTGGGTAGATCAACCATTTATTGTTGTACTTTGTCCTATTCACTGACAACCATGGTCAATAGATGACAATATAATAATGATTGACAAGATAAAGTTGATCCACCCACACTCTACAATGTGGTTCCTCATTTTGCCCATTCTTGGGCTATTTCGTTTGCTAATCCGTTTAAGATTAATCGAAAATAGATCTTGATACCATAGAAATAAGAGTATCTTCCTAGAAGAAGGGCGCAAAAATATGTGACACGCTCTTATGACCCTACAAATAAGAGCGTATCACATATTTTTGCGGCCTTCGTGTAGGAAGATACTATTGCCGATGATTTTACATAGTATAAGTTAATTGAACTATCGTTTTGAATGATTTTCATATGTAAATAAAAGTGTTATAAAGTTGCACTGTCTTTTATTAATACATTCTCTGTTAAAAAGGCAGAAGCGTAAATTACCCAATTATCGGCATCCCGCCATGTTTTATTACTTAAACTCGATTTGACAAAGCAGTTAAATAAATAGATGCCGGTTACTGGTACTTCTCAGTGTCAATTTTAGGGTGGTTTTCCTCTAATGAGCAATTCAATGTTTCCAATTATGTGTGACAGTCGTAATGCCTTCATTTAAATCAGGGATAAGACTGATGGGCCTGGCCTTATTATCCGCCAGTTCCATATTTATATCCATCCCTGAAGAATCAGTATCCGGCTCTACAATTTCCGTTTCGTCATAATCAAAACCTAGGACTTCCAAAGAATGGCTAGATTCCGTTTTAGTCGATGCAACTGACCTAGTTCTATATTTTGCTGTACTTGAATTGATGGAATTAAAATTATTCGTCGGTTTCAAATGTTTCGGCATTCTTGTACTAGGTGAGATAACATTTCTCCTCTTGAAGCTACAGAGTTTGTCCAGTTCGCTAGACTCATCCGTTGCCTCGAAGTATATTTCTTTATGCTTGCGTTTATTTTTAGCAATGTTGAGGAGAGCTTCGTACATGCTTTCAGGCTCTTGGTGTGGGTTGAAGTCTAAAGAACGCTGTTGTTTTAGAAGGTTTAGAAGATTAGGCTTTATGGGTTTGCCTTCTTTTGATAATGCAGGCTTCTTACGCGTATTTTGCTTCTTCTTTCTTCGCTACACAGGTATAAGTGGTATTAATCGAGATTTGTTGTAATAATCTGCCAACTGACGACTCTGATCATATGCGACGTCATCTTTGATTTTGTAGTGATTGTAGGATTGTTCTTGTGCCTGAAGTTTTTGCGCTACCTGATCATCTATTTCGAAGGTTATATCAGAAGATTTGCTGCGTGTTTCAGGGTTTTTGGCAACGTCGTCATCATAAACAGACTCGAGAAGGTCGATGAAATAGTACATTACTGCAGAGACCAGTAAGTAAGCTTTCCTGGCTGAGTATTTAGTAGCCGTCCGAGTCGAAGACGAGGACGGCTACAATACGAAGCCAGGTAAGCTGATTACGGTCGAAGCATGTATAGTGCTTTTCTCAAACATGTAAGGAAATAAAATTACTTGTGTAGTGCTTCAGTTACTGGCTGAGTGATTTAATGTTGTATGAAAATCCTTTACGTACGTCGCGCTGAACCTGCCTTGGAATAGAGGCCCTACTGGTCTCTAATTACTAACGTAACAGGAACATTTCCGAGCATGTTTGAGAAAAAGTTATAAATCGGTTCTTCTTTGCCTTCTTCACCTTTTGCTACTTTCTCATCTAAGTCTTCATAGTTTGTTTTAACTGTTTGCTCATAGTTGTAGACATACTGTTGCAACAAATTTGTATTACCCAAGTTACTTTCTCTCGGGAAAATAGCGGACCAGGTAGCTTCATACGATTTGTTTCGTGCAGTTCTTGAAGTTGATGGTGTCTGTATGTTCTCTTTTTTGGACTTGAATATTGTATCATTATGCGAATCTTTTCGTTTAACTTGGTGAGAATTAGATCTGATTCTTTTGAGCTTCTTATTCTCCTCAATATTCCTGGGCATGTCTTGTTTTGATGGTTTAGTTGAAGATGTTTTGGGGCTCTGTTTCGGAAGTTTTTCTGAAGGGGTTTTCTTAGGTTTTCGTTTAATGAAGCGAACTACGGGGTCCGCGGTGCCCAGAAGCCGAGTGTAAGTGGAGATATTTGATTCAGCCGGGGCCGATGTTAGCAATTTGTGTGTTTGTGGTCGAGGTGCTAGCTGTCTATTCGACTTAGGATTACTTTTCTTATCTGAAAATGACAAGGAAATATAACAAAATTGATAATCATGATAGAATAAAACAAGGTATGGCAATATTTTTTTTTTAATTTAGTTACCTGTATGGAGCGCCCCCCTAAAAATATTTTTTTTTTTCAAATTTAACTACATAACTAAGTAGCTGCATACAAAATACACCTTATGTGTAAATTTTATTCAGATACGTCGTATAGTTTCCGAGTAAAATGCCTGTGACATACGGACGGACAGACAGACAGACAAGACATGACGAATCCCGTTCCGTTTTTTGCCATTTGGCTACGGAACCCTAAAAAGTAGCCTATGTCACTCTCCATCCCTTCAACTATCTCCTTAAAAAAATCACGTCAATTCGTCGCCCCGTTTTGCCGTGAAAGACGGACAAACAAACAAACACACACATACACTTTCCCATTTATAATATTAGTATGGATTTCAGTGTGTAAGGCCAGGAGTTGGCAGGAACGCGGCCGAGTGTAAACCTGAAGACGTTCTATACTGTACAGAGAATATGATTAATATTTTGCCTGCTTTGGGGTTCCCGAACGCCAAGGTGAGTTATATTTAATTAATCCTTATCAGATTATTGATTTAGATGTGTGTGCACAGATATTATTGGCTTTATATGATATTTTTTTATTTCAACTTTATTCCACAATACAAATATAATGTACAATTGGCGGACTTAATGCTAAAAGGCATTCTCTATCAGTCATTTATTGGGATAAAAAAGGTACTAATAAAATAAGATAACATTTAAAACAGCGCCATTCGCAGAGCCGGATTAGCCTTTAGGCAGAGTGCACCTGCCTGGGGGCCCGCATTGTCCAGGGGCCCCGCGTGTGCACAGAGGAAAATGAAAATGTTTCATAGAGTGAAATATTAATTGGAAAATTAGTTATAATCGGCTAGTGGCCTCGCGTGTATTGAAAATGTTTCATAGAAAAATATACCCTACTGACTGGCGTAATCTATTGACACATTTTTTTTTGTCATACAACGTTTGCTAGAGCCCCAACAATTGCATTGCCTTATTTATTATTTATCGTATGGCTACATGTCACTGGATATAGGTAGGCCTTTCTTCCCTTCGGTAGCAGTAGTGGGAAAGCAGATGATAGAGAAAATCCAGTGAGTGCTGCGAGGTCCAGATGGGACAGTGCAGCTGCCAAGTTTGTTACTCTTTTAGCACCACCCAGGGATCACGTGTAGGGTTGTCTAAGGTGTTTCCTACGGACGCAGAGTAACATTGATCGCCGCATTGCATTGCCTAGGGGCCCCGAAGTGCTTAATCCGGCCCTGCCATTCAGTCAGTTAAAATATATCATAGAACCATTTCGGTCCCAACGAACAAGAGATTTTATTTAAAGAACCGCACCTAAATCCGATCATACGTTTGGGAGCTACGATATAAAGCTTATACACACCTATTTTGCTGGCGATGGTTAAAGGCTCCGTCAAACGCGTTTTGTTGCCGGGCCGCCATGAGAGCGACACCGGCGGATGACAGCAAGAAGCACGTGTCGCGCTGACGGTACTCTTTCTGCGTCCATACTAACCGCATGCAACGAGTGCTATTACAGCAGTCAAATTGTATATTAAAATAATTTTAACATATTCATTGTCACCCAGCCAAACAAGACATCCGCGCCAGGTCACAAAAATTTCGCCATATAAAGCTGTAGTACCACGATCCCGACTATCGGGTCATCCGGCCTGGGAACGAAATCATCAAATACCCGATAGTCGGGTTTTCGGCATTGAATGTGTTAAACAAAAAAGAACCGACTCCACTCAGCATCCACCTTTCCAAAAGCAAATGCTCGAGCTGCTGTTTAAAATACTCAAATCACTATAGGTGTGCCTATAATAGTTGAAGAGTCCCCTTGATTTCTCCAGGATCCCATCATCAGATCCTGACCTGGTTACAATGAGATCAACTGTGAAGTACTGTTTCAAACAAAAAAGAATTTTCCGAATCGGTCCAGCCGTCTTTGAATAATCGGTGAACATATATTAAAAAAAATAGCAAAAAAAAAACAAAGATCCCGACGAATTGACAACCTCCTTCTTCGAAGTCGGTTGAAAACAAAAAGGTATTGTATATTAAAATTAGTGTAACTTAATGTGTTTTTTTAATGGATTGATATGTGCTTAATGTTTAAGAATATAATTTTAATGTAAGAAGTATTTATTGTTATTAATACATTGACGTGTATTTGAAGGTAATTTTCGCGCGGTGAGCTTGCGTCCCGCTCTCAAAACGCGGACGTTTTACGGAGTCTTAACCTGGCCGCTATTCCGAACTTTTTCTTACCTAGACCTATTGCATTTTTAATTTGATACGTTTATATTTGTACTTTTCTGTTAAACATTATAATGTTTGCAGATAAGAATCTTACCAGAAAACGCTGTTAAGACTTTAGATCCGCCGGCGATTGAGAATCCGCGAAACTGGCTCGAGAAGCCCGTCATTAAACAGAAAATAGCGATATTTGTTCAGGAAAAGGTGCCCATACTCGCCCAGCCGCAAACTTTAGTTTCGAATGTCAAAAATTGCCCATCTGCGTCTTTGTCACTCGAAAGCGAGAGTAAAAGAGATAGATACTCTGATAGCAGTAGCCGTCCTAAAGAGGCCTTAGATTCGGCGATGACGGTGTCGTGTGACTCTGACTTCGATAATCCGGACATCGTACCCGGATATGAACGGGTTGTGTCTACCTCTAGTATGAATGACCATTGGTACACCGAAGCGGCCTTCGATAATCTGGATTGTGTACCATATGAGCGGTTGGTGGCTACTCCGAGGATAAACGGCCATAGACACGTTGACACGGACTTCGATAATCCGGACTCTGTGCCGCATGAACGGGTGGTGGCTACCTCTAGTATGAATAACCATTGGGACGCCGAACCGGTCTTCGATAATCCGGACTCTGTGCCGTATACACGGTTGGTGGCTGCCCCAAAGATGAACGGCCATAGACACGCTGACACGGGCTTCGATAATCCGGACGCTGTGCCGTATACACGGTTGGTGGCTGCCCCAAAGATGAACGGCCATAGACACGCTACAACGGGCTTCGGTAATCCGGACACTGTGCCGTATGAACGGGTGGTGGCTGCCTCTATTATGAATGAACATTTGTACGCTGAATCGGCCTTCAATAATCCGGACTCTGTGCCGTATAAACGGTTGGTGGCTACCCGGAGGAAGAACGGCCATAGACACGCTGACGCGGCCTTCGGTAATCCGGACTCTGTGCTGTATAAACGGTTGGTTGCTACCCCGAGGATGGACGGCCATAGACACGCTGACGCGGCCTTCGATAATCCGGACACTGTGCCTGCATGTGGCAACAGGGTATGTATAGTATTAGTACATATGAATATCGTCGGCCTAAGTGACGTGTGTTATGCTATAAAAAAAATATAACCTGAGAATTGCAGTTAAAGGGAGCTGGCAGGGTCGCCATGTGATTTTCGTTAAAATAAACTACTATTTTGTATCTTCCTTTCCGAAACTTTATTTTTTTTATTTATTTATTAAGAAACAAACGTTCTTATAAAAACATATCTGTAAATTATCTAAAAGCTATTTTTACTATATAAACCTATAGTTTCCTGTATTTCTTAACAGTAAATAAACTATAAACGTTTCGCTATGAAAAGCATTGAAAAGCTAACTTCCAAGAAAAAAGAACTACTTAGATACAATGTAATATAGTTTCCACAACTACTCTAACAACTAACTTAATGAGGAAATTACAAGTTTTTTAAATAATCCTAACGAACTGACAAATAAATCTACCTGTTCACATCTTTTATCAATTCATCATACAACCTGCATGCGCGCTTAATGTATGAGTGCCGTGCATACTTAGTTCTGCTTCCTTCGACACTAAATAACTTTCCATTAAAAATACCAACAGTGCGTAAATAATGCTGTAATAATGTTACGTTGGTTACTGCAATAACACACAACACCAATGTCAAACACAGCAACGTATTACAATAACACGGAGAATATGTTAAGAAAATAAAAATCAATAAAACAGATGAGGTAGATTGTAGGCGTTGCAGCGAAACATAAGGGTTCAGAGCTCAGCTATGCGCATCACTCTTTCGAGTAAAACACGTATTTTTGCCATTTGTAAATGGTTTGTATAATCTCACATATATTAGAACTCCATCCATATCGCACAAGGCATGCCTTAATCTGTAAATATTAATAAGTCTATAAAATATAACGGTTACACTCACGTCGCTTTAGTCACTTCGCGCGACATGTTACGGAGAGCTTAGGTCTCCATCTTCAAGCACTAAGAGTGCTATTTTGAACCGGCCCGTAGCGCGCTGTTGCACGACGCGTTGCCGACTGCCGGTCTGCGTCCCGTTAGCCGCGCAGCTCGTGTCGCCCGCTCTGACAAACCGTTATATTTTATAGTTATAGTATGTCTCACGAAAGTTTAAAGTTAATTAATAAGTCTAGTCGTAGGTTTTATAGAACGTTTATTACAGTATAACTTACCATTAAAAATAGTAATAATCCATTTTTTTTTTCAGAATGATATAGCAGTGTTTGTCCCCATTCAAGTTACCAGTGATAAAAGAATATATAAGAAGTCGATAGAGTCGAGTGATGTGAAAAATACGAAAGTTATGGGAAAGTTGTGTAAAAGGGTTAAGCTTGCTTTGGAGGTAGGATATGAGATATGATAATAAAATAAATATGTATGTATGTATAAACAAACTGTACTTTTATATCAAAGTTAAATTAACTCAAAAGATTTTTTAAGTCTCCTATTAAATATTATAATATCCTTTTTACAGGTCCGCTCCATATTAGAGTCCGAGTCACCAAAGCCCGCGCTTGAGTCGACACACGCGCTAGATTCATTCTCGACACACGAACTAGACAAAAAGTCGACACATGTGCTAGACTCAAATTCGAAAAACGAGCTAAACTCGAAGTCGTCACATGAGCTGGACTCAAAATCGACACACGATATAGACTCATTCTCGACACACGATGTAGACTCATTCTCGACACACGGTATGGACTCAGAGTCAACACTCAGCTGTCAATCTGACTACGAGGACGCAGAGCGTTTTCCAAACATCGTGTTCGCCAAAGCTTTTAATAGTATTTCGGGGGACGGAGAAAATGACGTGTCGGAGGATATAATGAAAAAGTTACACGTGGTAAGTAGTTTTATTAACTATAGATAATAACTACGCGTAGAGATAAACTATACTTTTTTTTGGTTCCGGATGCCTGGCAACTATGTGGTGGTGGACGTTGAAGTGGGAGGTCAGAAAATGCATTTGTTACCAACTCGTCCTTCTGGTGAAACTATAATCACTTTGTTTTTATACCACGACGGTGGCAAACAAGCATACGGCCCGCCTGATGGTAAGCAGTTATAGTTTCAAACGTTTGTAAAATATCAGGCGCTCCAATTACCTGAATGATTGACGGCATCCTAGCCTATTCGGTAGTGTCCCTGCCTTCGAACCAGGAGACTTGACCTCCCTTGCCTTGGTTTACCTTCATACGCAATTTTTATATATAAGTATAACTGAATGCCATAAGGACACGGTCGGTCGTTGACATTAACAAGATATCTTCCTAGATGACTCATAATTAAAACTGTGGTTTTTAGGTGACAAACCCTCCCAGCGAATGGCCGTGTACCTGGGAACGATGTTACCAACGTCATAGCTCGGAAGAGGACTGTAGCGATGATTCTTACGACGATTCAGATAGCACAAGGTTAGTATTGGTTAACACGTTTTAAGAACTCTAACGGTGGTCCCACATCGCCATAGATCTTAATGGCGCATGGCGCTTAGGTCCAAGACCGCCATTAAATTAAAAACATACAAACATAATGAGGCTTATATGTCCTATTTTTATTCATCAACCGATTTCATGATTTCGAAGGAGGAGGTTATCAATTCGTCGGGATCTTTGTTTTTGCACTTTTTATTTATTTTGATTTATGTTCACCGATTATTTGAAGACGGCTGGACCGACTTGGAAAATTCTTTTATACTTCACAGTTGGTCCTATTGTAACCAGGTCAGGATCTGATGATGGAATCCTGGAGAGGGAACGAGGGAACTCTTCAACTATTATAGTCACACCTCTATAGGTGTCTCTATAGGTCTAAATCACTATTGATTTGAGTATTTTTTACCTCAGCTCGAGCATTTGCTTTTTTTTTTGACGTATCTAATTTACTTATTTGTAATCTTAATCTTAATTAGTAGTACAATATATCATTATAACACGTACGCACGCACGTTTCTACGAGTGCTCAAAATAGGCAAGCCGATAAGAATTAAATTCGACGAATGCCTTACAACTTGCTGGCTCTACACAATTTAGTAACTTCACTGTCCCGGTGGATTGTACCGGCGCGGCGGTCGGGAAGGACATTGTCTTCTCCATGACCGTGCTATAATGAAATATACGTACTTATTTAATATAAAAACTGTATTGACGTGTAAAATGTACATTTTATGAATAAACGATTGAATTGAATTGAAAGGTGGAAGCTAAGTGAAGTCGGTTCTTTTCTGTTTAATATTTTATGATGCATATCTGTGTCGAAGGTCTAATGTGAACTGGACCGGACGCCGGCGCCGCGAGGACTGCAAGAAGTGCAAGCTGTGCGACAAGAAGTTCGACGGTCTCTACCGTCTCTGGAAACATTATGAAAGGTATACATTTCATTCTGTCTGGTGTGATTACCGCATTTGAAATTGATGTATTACTGTTTTCATAAATGTGAATAAAAAGTTTTTTTGTTACATTAAAATTAAATTTATTCCGGACATAGGCATTTCACCGTAAGGGACTCCCTGACGCCAATGACCTTAGATATGAATCCCTCAGTTTTCTAATTATTTTAATAGCTTATCAATCTTATCATATTATCAGTAACGGCCTTAAACAATATAGTATGCTATATTTACTTCAATATTCATTGTCTTAGAGATATTTTGACATCAAAGTCGAACAATTTTAGGCCAAAAAAGTGGTTTTTTCGTTATAACTTTTGTGTTAATTAGTTTAAAATTAAAATCTCGTCAGTTTTTTTAGAGACGTCAAAGAGGAACCCTAATATGTAGATTTTGTATATGTAAGATTCTTTACAGCATTCGAATATCGATAATAGTGTTATTTTAGACCATATTTTAAAAAAATAATAATAAAAATTAAATGCTTATTTATTTTAAAACCCAGCTCTACAGAATGGAGATAAAAGATTTGAGAACCGGCTTATAATTCTTTTTGTAGTGCTAATGTTGTAATATCGACTCAAAACTGGTCAAAAATCGATAAAAAACGTGTGGAGGCCCTTAAGTATTATTCTATTAAATATTAACTATAACTAAGTAATAAACCTTAGTAAAATATGAAATTTTCATTGGATCTCACGTGCACAGATATCCAATGAGTTAGGATACATCCTTTCTGCGACCACCAAAACTAAAAACTAAAATCGACACACATTCATCATTATCAACACAACACACTCATTGTCGACACACGATATAGACTGATTGTCAACTAAAAAAAATTGAATTCACTTGTACTGTTTTTTGCGGTTTCGAGAAATTAATTTGACATTTCAGAGCCCTGTTTTATTCTTATTACCTTAAACCAAACTATAAATAAAATAAATAAATAAATATTATAGGACAATCTTACACAAATCGACCTAGGCCCACATTAAGCTCAATAAGGCTTGTGTTGTGGGTCGACGATATATATAATAGATAAATATGGATAAATACTTAAATACATAGAAACATCCATAACTCAGGAACAAATATCTGTGATAAACACACAACCAAATGCCCTGACCAGGAATCGAACCCGGGAGCTCCAGCTTCGTAGGCAGGGTCACTACCGACTGGGCTAGGAGGCCGTTTGACTTACTCGTACTATACTCTATGCCTTAAACCCTAAATGCCTATTTTTATAAATTTACTTATTTGTCATAACGGGACTTAACCCTTTGACCGCCAAAGCCGTTCAAACACGTCAACGAAAAGTCGTGCCCTCAGCGCCATGACGTGTTAAAACGTCCAAAATGAGAGATCAAAATACTCCTTAATAAACAACCTTTATATAAATATTTTTGTATATTTATTATAGCTCTACCATTCAGCTATCTTTTTAGTTAAAATTTCATTCAAAATAACCTGTAACTCAAGAAAAAATTAGAAAATACCTCAATGCTATTTAAAAGAACAAAAAGGCACTGCCCTCCTCGCCGTTGACGGGTAATCACGTCAAGCGGCGTGACGTCACTTCGAAATAGTGTTGTTCGTTTGAAAGCATAGTGGTCGATGTTGATTATTGTATGAACATTAACCAAACACTGTAATTATGAATGTTTTTCGCATTTTAAGCTTTTATTATATAATAAAACTAATTATTAAACTTTGATTCGCGTAGAAGGTTAGTTTCAGGAACTACATATCGTAATGTTAAAAAAGGTATATATTTTAAATTTTTTACTTTAATATATGCATTATTAATAAAGAAAGAGTTTTATTTAAGTCGCAATGGAATAAATACAATGCGTGTTATAAGGGCCGTATTTAAAACCTAACAATGTGTATGTCGTTTCTTTTAATCTTATTGCTTCGCCGCATTCTTGTTAATCCTTAAACAATGATATCATTCATACCAAATAAGTAAAAATAATGAAATGGTATTTTAGATAAAATATCAACCAATATGAATGTTACCGGTGAGAGAGCGAGTTTAAGTGAACAAAGAATATGTCATTATTAGGGATATACCATGTTTCTTTAGGTACAAAAGAATGAAATGTGCGCGAGGTGTTTTTTTACCTACAGTCCGTGTCCGGTTTTACCGTTCTGTCCGACGTTCATTAGTTTTTATCATAAAATTTATTTATTTGATGGTATTGTGAAATATTTTTTTACTCAACTAAACTCTTAAAAAACCTAACGTATTTTCCTTCATACAGTTACACCACGGAAATATCGATACAGAAATGAATGAATATCTCTCACCCCCAACTCTAACATTCATAATAAGTTACGGTGCCACCAGCGCCAAAGCCGTCATAACACGTCAGCGCGTGACGTTATCACTTATGTAGTGCTGTGGCTATATTGACAAAATAAAATAAAATTTTATATTAATTTTCATTGTTTTGTAGTTGATTTTAGGTGTATAAGAAAAATACGAAATGAGTATTCTTTACTATTATGATTTCTAAATATCTAAAGTGATTTTGCCTAACTAAATCCACTATTAGGCGGAAAGAAATGTTTCGTCGATATGTTGTTTTTCAATCACTACGGTATCTGAGTGCGCTCGTGCAAATTTCGCTCTGGCGCTGTTGGCACGATTTTTCTGTCCGATGCGTGGCGTTCAAAAGGTTAACCACGTATATATTTTTTATTATAGTCTTTCTTCGGGACCACGGGGACAATGTCGTCCTCGAAACGTCGAAGATAATTTTTAAAATATATACGCGGTTAAGTTAAGTTTTAATCAGTGTAATTTACTAATTTTGAAAACTTTACGGGAACATACAGCGGCAATGACTTCAGCTGTCAAATTCATGGCCACTATTATGTTATGTGGATTGCTTTAAAGCCTGACCAGAAATATATGATCATTGTCAAGAGGGCGCTATTATTCTCATTTATATAGTAACAGTTCAATATAGTCAAAAAGTATATTATTCTTTATGGTATAATGTCATCTTGATTTGTTTACCTGTCAGCTCTCGTTAATTTGTAAATATTTCGTAGCGAAATAGTTTTATTTCCAGCAGTTTATTACATACATTATTTACAATGTTTTGCTCTAGACTATGAATAGTTTTGGGCATTTCTTGACATTTATTATTCAATATTCAACACTTTACTTTATATTCAAGTAAACCGCCACGATGACACTGACAACAATGACAACCCATCATTAAAATTATTGCCAGTGTAAGAAATTAGTTTCAATGATATTCCGCAACATGGCGCATGATCATATATTTCTGGTCAGGCTTTACATATGTTAGTTACATTATGTAACTATAGTCATAATGTAACTAAACTGGTATTATTTTTAGAGAGCACGTCGACATATGCGTCAAGGAATGTTGTAATGAAACAGAGCTGAAAAATAACACGAAGCGGCGGTTGAAGGTAAATGTAATGCTTTAATCATTTAAGGCCTGTTTTATGATGATTAGAACATTTTTGTGTGTATTAAATCTCTTGAACTAAACGTTACATTTCATGGATATCTTGTACAGTTGCCATCAAATATATCGGAGCGGCCAAGGTACTCAAAAATATCTGAACATGCACTTTATTGCCTTGACATTAGAAGTGTTGTTCAGATATTTTGGAGTACCTTGGCCGCTCCGATATATCTGATGGCGACTGTACCATCGTCCACACTGTTAACTGCCCATCGGTGGACCTTATGCCTTTTATAATAAGGTCCACCGATGTACACAGTTAGGAGTGTTGCTGTTTCTACGACAGACGAATAAGACCTAATGTATTTTGGAGAAATTGTTTTTTATCATTAACAGTATCATATGAATGCAGTTTTGTTACTTAAAAATAATTAAAAGTATGTTTCCTTTACGTAACAGAAGCTATTTTAAATATTTATAGTAGTTCCCCTCCGGCCACCAGGATTTTTTTTTCCACTCTGTCATCATCATCAGCCCGTTGCAGTCCACTGCTGGACATAGGCCTCTCCCAAGGTACGCCACAGAGCCCGGTCTGCTGCTTTACGGATCCAGTCGCTGCCGGCCCTCTTATGTAGGTCATCCCGCCATCTGGCCAGAGGCCGTCCCACGCTACGTTTGCCCAACCGTGGTCTCTACCCCAGAACACGCTTACTCCAGCGATTATCGGTTCTGCGACATATGTGGCCAGCCCATTGCCACTTCAACTTACTAACTTTTAGAGCTATGTCGGTCACCTTGGTTCTCTGGCGGATCACTTCGTTCCGAATTTTGTCCTTCAGAGAGACTTCGAGCATAGCTCTTTCCATAGCACGTTGAGTGACTTTAAGCTTATGGATTAGCCCAACAGTCAGTGTTCACGTCTCGGCTCCAATATTACAGGAAGGACGCACTGGTTGAAAACTTTCGTCTTCAGGCTCTGTGGTATATCGGACGAAAATATGTGGTTCAGCTTAGTATACTTAAGTATACTATCCAAGTATCCACCTTATGTGCAGGTCACAGGCTCGGCCCCGTCGCCACAGTTCAGCTGTCGGGAGTGCGGCTATGACAGTCGCATCAGCTCACACCTGAAGTTGCACCTGGCTACGCAACGACACCGGCTAAGGAGTCAGTGGAGGTAATATCCTCAATCCTTTTATTTTTTTACTGTGAAGTTGTTAAACGGGTGAGGTGTTCAAAATAAAATTAATTGAAAGAAAAATAACCGTTTTCTTTTAGGCTACTTTCCAAGAGGAAATGCCCGAACTATTCTAAAAATGCTTAAATTACTGTAGGTGTGCCTATAATATTTGAAGAGTTCCCTACATTTCTCTAGAATCCCATCCCATCAGATCCTGACCTGATGACAATGGGACTAACTGCCAAGCTGCCTTTTTCTTCCGAATCGATCCATGCGTCTTTGAATAATCGGCGAACAAACGTACAAAAAAAATTGCAAAAAGAAACAAAAAATCCCAAGAAATTGAGGAACTTCTCCTTCGAAATCTTGAACTCAGTTGATAAACGCAACTTTATTGTGAAAATAATAAAATCGTGTGTATTTTGTTAATCGTGTGTACTTGCTAAGCTACTTCTTCAACGGTGTACAGTCGCCATCAAATATATCGGAGCGGCCAAGGTGCTCAAAAGTATCTGAACATGCACTTTATCGCCTTGACAATAGAGGCGTTGTTCAGATATTTGTGACCACCTTGGCCGCTCTGATGTATCTGATGGCGACTGCACCTTTTCCCTTTGTTACAATCGGTACCGTGTCCAGGATTCTACTCCTCTCTCTCGTTTCCCAGTTACCTTCCTGGGTGTGTAATTTATATAGAATGCAAACCTCATATTTTTAGTATAAAAATAACCGATTTTTTTCGGTTAGTAATGTACTATTGAATACCAATGCCAAATCGGTATACCATAGACAAAAAAGTCTGTTTAATTGTTTAGGGTTTCAAAACGGTTTGAACCAATATAATCTGTGGAATTAACCTTCTGGAATGTGTTTTCAGGTTTCAATGTGATATTTGCAAAAGGAAATTCAAAGACAAGAAGGGAATAGCGGAGCACATTGAGAGAGAACACGTAGCGAAGGTACATTTTTATTAAATTACTAGCTTTTGCCCGCGGCTTTGCTCGTGTTAAATTCGGGGTAACACGGTTCCCCTTTCCTGATTTAATACACATAAGAGAACTCGGAACAGAATTTTATTTGAATACGCTACTGTTGACGATATTATTTGTCTTTACAGCTTATGTACGATTTTTTTGTTAGTCACAAATAGTCCGCATACCAATTTTTAGCTTTCTACCTTGAAAATTGCGGAATGCTCCATACAAACTTCCACCCCCCATTTTAGGGAAGTGGGGGGTTAGAAAGAGACAAAAAGTAGCCTATGTCACTCTCCATCCCTTCAACTATCTCCACTTAAAAAATCACGTCAATTCGTCGCCCCGGTTTGCCATGAAAGACGGACAAACAAACAAACAAACAAACACACACATACACTTTCCCATTTATAATATTAGTAAGTACCTATATGTATGTTTTCCTCATAAGTCAATGTTTATGATAACACAAAATGTCAAATATCTAAAATCTTAGACATCAACCCACAAGTAACTATTAGAAATTCACTGATAGAACGTGTTGAGGAGGCTAAGAAACCTCGGATTAGTAATGGATAGTCACTTAGGTTCGAAAAGCACGTAGGGGAGTTGGTGAGATCCTGTTTTTACGGCTTGATGGTTTTGTACCAAATAAGAAATTTGTTAAGTGAGAAAATACGGGCAATTTTATGTGAGTCATTCGTCCTCTCCAAATTAAATTATAGGGATATAATTTATGGGTCACGTTTACAAGCGAAAACTCGCCGTCTCATACAGGGAGTCCAAAACGCTTGCTACCGCTTTTGTTATCTAATCCCACCCAGAAGTTACAACATACCGTATTTAAATAAAGCTTCTATATTGAATATGTCCTCTAGGAGACATTAGCATTCTTTTTAAATGACGAAAAGCCCGGTTACCTTTTCTCAAAAATACAAATTTCATCTTTACACAAACGATATGGCACTAGAGCTACTCGACGCTGCCTTTTGGAAGTATACCCACACAGAACTGTTGCTTTTGCAGGTTGGTTTCGGTATCTCGCAACCAAGTGTTGGAACAATATCCCCCCACCTGTCAGACGCCTTAAAACAAAGGCAAACTTGAAATACCATTTTTTTTAAGTTTTAATAAATAAGCAAATAACAGGTATTCCACACGGATACTTGGTTTCAGATTACCGAATCCAGCCTGAATGTTGGGGAATATATGTTTTCTGTTATCTTTTTACATTACCTACACTACATTACATATCGGTATCAGCATACACTGAATTTTCTTTTTCTTTTTATACAAGTACACACACAAATGAACAAAGTATGAAGCGCTGACATAACGCCGGAAGGTATTTTTGACCATAACCTATACCCACTTCGTTTTATTATTCCGTTCCAGGAAGGCAAAACATGCCCGATATGTTCGGTCGCGTTCCGCAGCGCGCGCGCCCTGCACTTGCACGCCGCCGCGCACGTGCTCGCGCAGGAGTCGCGCGCGCTCGCGCTCGCCGACGAGCACCGCGTGCACGTGCACGGCTACGCTGCACGTGCTCATGCCGTGCACGCGAGCACGCCCACGCCACGCCACGCGCGCAGTCGGACACTGGGCGCAGGTAACGTACGAAACGAGTTATAGTTATTAGGCGAGGCCACACCTGACGCACCGCCTCGCGAGGCAGCGAGGCTAGTGTGAACGTCACGCGAGGCGGTGCGTCAGGTGTGGACACGCCTATTATCTACAGTCTACATTTTAAATTTTACTTTACCATATAATAAACGAACTGATAATGTCGCTATTCAAAATCGCGATCCTGTAAACCACGTAAACGTACTAGAGCCATCTATCGCGACATTAATGCAGCGGAGTCTCATTACCATACATTCTGTTCAGCAATTTGATACTGCAAAAGTAATTATTTCAACTTCCTTTGTAATCTACACTACACTCATCGCTGGCCCGATATTAACCCTTTGACCGCCAAAGACGTCAAATCACGCGCATGGAAAGTCGTGCCCTCAGCGCTAGCACGTGATATCACGTCCAAATTTTTCCGTGCGATGCTTGGCGATCAAAGGGTTAAAGGGTTCTATGTTTCAGTATTGTCGAATGGAAATTTGAACATGATGAATGGATAACATAGTGACGCTAAGTCTAAATAAATACCTCGAAAGTGTAACATTACATAGAGAAGGTTATTTTCCCTATAAAGTCGGTGTTTGACAGTTGAACGGTGACACATGACGTCTCCATACAATTTTGCCTTTCGACTTTCTAGGGTTGACATTTGACAAGTACGCATTTTGTTTGATTGCTGGACCTGCCCCAATCGGCCTCAATCTACCTAATCAATCCGTAATTTTAATACAAAACTACTAATATAAACTACTTAAATATTTTATCTTATTTGTGGTCATGCCAAGGGGATTTTGATAACCCCAAAAAAGTATCCGATACTATATAACCAAGGCCGAAGCTGTCACTTCGTGGAGTTGTACTGTAAACCCTTGATATTGGGCCAGCGTTTGATAACCTGAATTTTGGAAGACGTTATTTTGTATAGAGTCTATACTAATAGACATTGCAGTTCAGGTATTATATGGTGCTTGACTGTGCGCTGTCTGTTCTCTGGGGCCATTCATTTATTACGTAAGACTATTTAGAGGTGAGGGGGGTTGACAATGTCTTACGTTTCCTGACGAGGAGGATTTTTTATTCTTGTTTTTTTCTTAAAAATTGTTTTACGTAATGAAAGACCGACGCCCTGTCAGTATCTATGTATAAACGAAACTGTAAAAAATATAAACGATTTCTAAAATATTTCTATAGATTCAGCATCACCACTCACAAACGGCAGCGTTCAGAAGAGGCCACGAAAGCAAAAACAAAACCCGAGTAACGAAAGAAAACGTACGCAAAACCCTGGTAACTCACGAGGTAACACATGCAAACGAGCTCAAAACGTGGGTAATGCACGCGAACCAACGCAAGACCCTGGTAACGCACGAAAAACAACGCAAAAAGCAGTTAACGCACGCAAACGAACGCAAAACGCAGTTAACGCACGTAAACCAACGCAAAACGCGGTTAACGCACGCGAACCAACGCAAAACCCTGGTAACGCACGCAAACCAACGCAAAACGAAGTTTACGCACGCAAACCAACGCAAAATGAAGTTTACGCTCGCAAACCAACGCAAAACGCAGTTAACACACGCAAACTAACGCCAAAAGCAGTTCACGCACGCAAACCAACGCAAAACGAAGTTTACGCACGCAAACCAACGCAAAACGAAGTTTACGCACGCAAACCAACGCAAAACGCAGTTAAAGCACGCAAACGAACACAAAACGCACGCAACGTGCGGAAGAGGGAAGCAACACGCAGAGTAGTAGGAGATAAAGAATATGAAGATGAAAGGACGGCTGCGAGAGTTGCAGGTATGATGAAGTACCTCAAGAGTAGAACTTGGGTCGAGGCGGAGGGGGTGCTTGATTTTTTTAAAGACAAATATTGATCGAATCTACCGAAAATGTGTAAAACTTCACTTTTCTTTTTTTGTTCAAATACAAAATAAATAAATAATTATGTTTGTAGAACTTTAAAAACAGAGGTTAAAAATATTCTTAGTAAAAGGTTACATTTGATACCTAATACTCCGATTTTATGTGAGAAAAATGATTTCCAAAGTAATTTAGTTCCTGAATTGTCCTTGAATATTCTAGTCTGGTTAAGACCACTGAGGTAAGAGTATGTAAATTAATACATACGTTGTATTTTGGATTTGTATTTATAAAAATATATAGAACGTGTCACTCACGTAATTTTATTTCCATTTGAATAGAATTATTGTCATCTGTAGCGCGGCAAACACAAGACTCACGTGAGTGACCTGTTTTAACCCTCTGACTGCCAAGCATCGGACGGAAAAATCGTGCCCTCAGCGCAAGCACGCGCGAGCGAGCAAGGCAAACTGGTTATATTTTGGACGTGGTATCACGCGCTGGCACTGAGGGCACGACCTTCCGTGCGCGTGATTTGACGTCTATGGCGGTCAAAGGGTTAAACATTTTAATTTGATATTTTAATTCATTTGATGATGATCATGATTCTTAATTATAATTCTGGTAATTCATTGTCCCTAGTCCTTAGCCCAGCGGGCTATTTCAACAAAAATAAACTGCGTGAAAATGTATGTATTTTTGATAACTATTAAGTTCGTGTTATTTTGCAATTTATATTGAGTGTCAGTATCCACAAACGAGATGTGTCTCAATTGGGTAGATCAACCATTTATTGTTGTACTTTGTCCTATTCACTGACAACCATGGTCAATAGATGACAATATAATAATGATTGACAAGATAAAGTTGATCCACCCACACTCTACAATGTGGTTCCTCATTTTGCCCATTCTTGGGCTATTTCGTTTGCTAATCCGTTTAAGATTAATCGAAAATAGATCTTGATACCATAGAAATAAGAGTATCTTCCTAGAAGAAGGGCGCAAAAATATGTGACACGCTCTTATGACCCTACAAATAAGAGCGTATCACATATTTTTGCGGCCTTCGTGTAGGAAGATACTATTGCCGATGATTTTACATAGTATAAGTTAATTGAACTATCGTTTTGAATGATTTTCATATGTAAATAAAAGTGTTATAAAGTTGCACTGTCTTTTATTAATACATTCTCTGTTAAAAAGGCAGAAGCGTAAATTACCCAATTATCGGCATCCCGCCATGTTTTATTACTTAAACTCGATTTGACAAAGCAGTTAAATAAATAGATGCCGGTTACTGGTACTTCTCAGTGTCAATTTTAGGGTGGTTTTCCTCTAATGAGCAATTCAATGTTTCCAATTATGTGTGACAGTCGTAATGCCTTCATTTAAATCAGGGATAAGACTGATGGGCCTGGCCTTATTATCCGCCAGTTCCATATTTATATCCATCCCTGAAGAATCAGTATCCGGCTCTACAATTTCCGTTTCGTCATAATCAAAACCTAGGACTTCCAAAGAATGGCTAGATTCCGTTTTAGTCGATGCAACTGACCTAGTTCTATATTTTGCTGTACTTGAATTGATGGAATTAAAATTATTCGTCGGTTTCAAATGTTTCGGCATTCTTGTACTAGGTGAGATAACATTTCTCCTCTTGAAGCTACAGAGTTTGTCCAGTTCGCTAGACTCATCCGTTGCCTCGAAGTATATTTCTTTATGCTTGCGTTTATTTTTAGCAATGTTGAGGAGAGCTTCGTACATGCTTTCAGGCTCTTGGTGTGGGTTGAAGTCTAAAGAACGCTGTTGTTTTAGAAGGTTTAGAAGATTAGGCTTTATGGGTTTGCCTTCTTTTGATAATGCAGGCTTCTTACGCGTATTTTGCTTCTTCTTTCTTCGCTACACAGGTATAAGTGGTATTAATCGAGATTTGTTGTAATAATCTGCCAACTGACGACTCTGATCATATGCGACGTCATCTTTGATTTTGTAGTGATTGTAGGATTGTTCTTGTGCCTGAAGTTTTTGCGCTACCTGATCATCTATTTCGAAGGTTATATCAGAAGATTTGCTGCGTGTTTCAGGGTTTTTGGCAACGTCGTCATCATAAACAGACTCGAGAAGGTCGATGAAATAGTACATTACTGCAGAGACCAGTAAGTAAGCTTTCCTGGCTGAGTATTTAGTAGCCGTCCGAGTCGAAGACGAGGACGGCTACAATACGAAGCCAGGTAAGCTGATTACGGTCGAAGCATGTATAGTGCTTTTCTCAAACATGTAAGGAAATAAAATTACTTGTGTAGTGCTTCAGTTACTGGCTGAGTGATTTAATGTTGTATGAAAATCCTTTACGTACGTCGCGCTGAACCTGCCTTGGAATAGAGGCCCTACTGGTCTCTAATTACTAACGTAACAGGAACATTTCCGAGCATGTTTGAGAAAAAGTTATAAATCGGTTCTTCTTTGCCTTCTTCACCTTTTGCTACTTTCTCATCTAAGTCTTCATAGTTTGTTTTAACTGTTTGCTCATAGTTGTAGACATACTGTTGCAACAAATTTGTATTACCCAAGTTACTTTCTCTCGGGAAAATAGCGGACCAGGTAGCTTCATACGATTTGTTTCGTGCAGTTCTTGAAGTTGATGGTGTCTGTATGTTCTCTTTTTTGGACTTGAATATTGTATCATTATGCGAATCTTTTCGTTTAACTTGGTGAGAATTAGATCTGATTCTTTTGAGCTTCTTATTCTCCTCAATATTCCTGGGCATGTCTTGTTTTGATGGTTTAGTTGAAGATGTTTTGGGGCTCTGTTTCGGAAGTTTTTCTGAAGGGGTTTTCTTAGGTTTTCGTTTAATGAAGCGAACTACGGGGTCCGCGGTGCCCAGAAGCCGAGTGTAAGTGGAGATATTTGATTCAGCCGGGGCCGATGTTAGCAATTTGTGTGTTTGTGGTCGAGGTGCTAGCTGTCTATTCGACTTAGGATTACTTTTCTTATCTGAAAATGACAAGGAAATATAACAAAATTGATAATCATGATAGAATAAAACAAGGTATGGCAATATTTTTTTTTTAATTTAGTTACCTGTATGGAGCGCCCCCCTAAAAATATTTTTTTTTTTCAAATTTAACTACATAACTAAGTAGCTGCATACAAAATACACCTTATGTGTAAATTTTATTCAGATACGTCGTATAGTTTCCGAGTAAAATGCCTGTGACATACGGACGGACAGACAGACAGACAAGACATGACGAATCCCGTTCCGTTTTTTGCCATTTGGCTACGGAACCCTAAAAAGTAGCCTATGTCACTCTCCATCCCTTCAACTATCTCCTTAAAAAAATCACGTCAATTCGTCGCCCCGTTTTGCCGTGAAAGACGGACAAACAAACAAACACACACATACACTTTCCCATTTATAATATTAGTATGGATTTCAGTGTGTAAGGCCAGGAGTTGGCAGGAACGCGGCCGAGTGTAAACCTGAAGACGTTCTATACTGTACAGAGAATATGATTAATATTTTGCCTGCTTTGGGGTTCCCGAACGCCAAGGTGAGTTATATTTAATTAATCCTTATCAGATTATTGATTTAGATGTGTATGCACAGATATTATTGGCTTTATATGATATTTTTTTATTTCAACTTTATTCCACAATACAAATATAATGTACAATTGGCGGACTTAATGCTAAAAGGCATTCTCTATCAGTCAATTATTGGGATAAAAAAGGTACTAATAAAATAAGATAACATTTAAAACAGCGCCATTCGCAGAGCCGGATTAGCCTTTAGGCAGAGTGCACCTGCCTGGGGGCCCGCATTGTCCAGGGGCCCCGCGTGTGCACAGAGGAAAATGAAAATGTTTCAAAGAGTGAAATATTAATTGGAAAATTAGTTATAATCGGCTAGTGGCCTCGCGTGTATTGAAAATGTTTCATAGAAAAATATACCCTACTGACTGGCGTAATCTATTGACACATTTTTTTTTTGTCATACAACGTTTGCTAGAGCCCCAACAATTGCATTGCCTTATTTATTATTTATCGTATGGCTACATGTCACTGGATATAGATAGGCCTTTCTTCCCTTCGGTAGCAGTAATGGGAAAGCAGATGATAGAGAAAATCCAGTGAGTGCTGCGAGGTCCAGATGGGACAGTGCAGCTGCCAAGTTTGTTACTCTTTTAGCACCACCCAGGGATCACGTGTAGAGTTGTCTAAGGTGTTTCCTACGGACGCAGAGTAACATTGATCGCCGCATTGCATTGCCTAGGGGCCCCGAAGTGCTTAATCCGGCCCTGCCATTCAGTCAGTTAAAATATATCATAGAACCATTTCGGTCCCAACGAACAAGAGATTTTATTTAAAGAACCGCACCTAAATCCGATCATACGTTTGGGAGCTACGATATAAAGCTTATACACACCTATTTTGCTGGCGATGGTTAAAGGCTCCGTCAAACGCGTTTTGTTGCCGGGCCGCCATGAGAGCGACACCGGCGGATGACAGCAAGAAGCACGTGTCGCGCTGACGGTACTCTTTCTGCGTCCATACTAACCGCATGCAACGAGTGCTATTACAGCAGTCAAATTGTATATTAAAATAATTTTAACATATTCATTGTCACCCAGCCAAACAAGACATCCGCGCCAGGTCACAAAAATTTCGCCATATAAAGCTGTAGTACCACGATCCCGACTATCGGGTCATCCGGCCTGGGAACGAAATCATCAAATACCCGATAGTCGGGTTTTCGGCATTGAATGTGTTAAACAAAAAAGAACCGACTCCACTCAGCATCCACCTTTCCAAAAGCAAATGCTCGAGCTGCTGTTTAAAATACTCAAATCACTATAGGTGTGCCTATAATAGTTGAAGAGTCCCCTTGATTTCTCCAGGATCCCATCATCAGATCCTGACCTGGTTACAATGAGATCAACTGTGAAGTACTGTTTCAAACAAAAAAGAATTTTCCGAATCGGTCCAGCCGTCTTTGAATAATCGGTGAACATATATTAAAAAAAATAGCAAAAAAAAAACAAAGATCCCGACGAATTGACAACCTCCTTCTTCGAAGTCGGTTGAAAACAAAAAGGTATTGTATATTAAAATTAGTGTAACTTAATGTGTTTTTTTAATGGATTGATATGTGCTTAATGTTTAAGAATATAATTTTAATGTAAGAAGTATTTATTGTTATTAATACATTGACGTGTATTTGAAGGTAATTTTCGCGCGGTGAGCTTGCGTCCCGCTCTCAAAACGCGGACGTTTTACGGAGTCTTAACCTGGCCGCTATTCCGAACTTTTTCTTACCTAGACCTATTGCATTTTTAATTTGATACGTTTATATTTGTACTTTTCTGTTAAACATTATAATGTTTGCAGATAAGAATCTTACCAGAAAACGCTGTTAAGACTTTAGATCCGCCGGCGATTGAGAATCCGCGAAACTGGCTCGAGAAGCCCGTCATTAAACAGAAAATAGCGATATTTGTTCAGGAAAAGGTGCCCATACTCGCCCAGCCGCAAACTTTAGTTTCGAATGTCAAAAATTGCCCATCTGCGTCTTTGTCACTCGAAAGCGAGAGTAAAAGAGATAGATACTCTGATAGCAGTAGCCGTCCTAAAGAGGCCTTAGATTCGGCGATGACGGTGTCGTGTGACTCTGACTTCGATAATCCGGACATCGTACCCGGATATGAACGGGTTGTGTCTACCTCTAGTATGAATGACCATTGGTACACCGAAGCGGCCTTCGATAATCTGGATTGTGTACCATATGAGCGGTTGGTGGCTACTCCGAGGATAAACGGCCATAGACACGTTGACACGGACTTCGATAATCCGGACTCTGTGCCGCATGAACGGGTGGTGGCTACCTCTAGTATGAATAACCATTGGGACGCCGAACCGGTCTTCGATAATCCGGACTCTGTGCCGTATACACGGTTGGTGGCTGCCCCAAAGATGAACGGCCATAGACACGCTGACACGGGCTTCGATAATCCGGACGCTGTGCCGTATACACGGTTGGTGGCTGCCCCAAAGATGAACGGCCATAGACACGCTACAACGGGCTTCGGTAATCCGGACACTGTGCCGTATGAACGGGTGGTGGCTGCCTCTATTATGAATGAACATTTGTACGCTGAATCGGCCTTCAATAATCCGGACTCTGTGCCGTATAAACGGTTGGTGGCTACCCGGAGGAAGAACGGCCATAGACACGCTGACGCGGCCTTCGGTAATCCGGACTCTGTGCTGTATAAACGGTTGGTTGCTACCCCGAGGATGGACGGCCATAGACACGCTGACGCGGCCTTCGATAATCCGGACACTGTGCCTGCATGTGGCAACAGGGTATGTATAGTATTAGTACATATGAATATCGTCGGCCTAAGTGACGTGTGTTATGCTATAAAAAAAATATAACCTGAGAATTGCAGTTAAAGGGAGCTGGCAGGGTCGCCATGTGATTTTCGTTAAAATAAACTACTATTTTGTATCTTCCTTTCCGAAACTTTATTTTTTTTATTTATTTATTAAGAAACAAACGTTCTTATAAAAACATATCTGTAAATTATCTAAAAGCTATTTTTACTATATAAACCTATAGTTTCCTGTATTTCTTAACAGTAAATAAACTATAAACGTTTCGCTATGAAAAGCATTGAAAAGCTAACTTCCAAGAAAAAAGAACTACTTAGATACAATGTAATATAGTTTCCACAACTACTCTAACAACTAACTTAATGAGGAAATTACAAGTTTTTTAAATAATCCTAACGAACTGACAAATAAATCTACCTGTTCACATCTTTTATCAATTCATCATACAACCTGCATGCGCGCTTAATGTATGAGTGCCGTGCATACTTAGTTCTGCTTCCTTCGACACTAAATAACTTTCCATTAAAAATACCAACAGTGCGTAAATAATGCTGTAATAATGTTACGTTGGTTACTGCAATAACACACAACACCAATGTCAAACACAGCAACGTATTACAATAACACGGAGAATATGTTAAGAAAATAAAAATCAATAAAACAGATGAGGTAGATTGTAGGCGTTGCAGCGAAACATAAGGGTTCAGAGCTCAGCTATGCGCATCACTCTTTCGAGTAAAACACGTATTTTTGCCATTTGTAAATGGTTTGTATAATCTCACATATATTAGAACTCCATCCATATCGCACAAGGCATGCCTTAATCTGTAAATATTAATAAGTCTATAAAATATAACGGTTACACTCACGTCGCTTTAGTCACTTCGCGCGACATGTTACGGAGAGCTTAGGTCTCCATCTTCAAGCACTAAGAGTGCTATTTTGAACCGGCCCGTAGCGCGCTGTTGCACGACGCGTTGCCGACTGCCGGTCTGCGTCCCGTTAGCCGCGCAGCTCGTGTCGCCCGCTCTGACAAACCGTTATATTTTATAGTTATAGTATGTCTCACGAAAGTTTAAAGTTAATTAATAAGTCTAGTCGTAGGTTTTATAGAACGTTTATTACAGTATAACTTACCATTAAAAATAGTAATAATCCATTTTTTTTTTCAGAATGATATAGCAGTGTTTGTCCCCATTCAAGTTACCAGTGATAAAAGAATATATAAGAAGTCGATAGAGTCGAGTGATGTGAAAAATACGAAAGTTATGGGAAAGTTGTGTAAAAGGGTTAAGCTTGCTTTGGAGGTAGGATATGAGATATGATAATAAAATAAATATGTATGTATGTATAAACAAACTGTACTTTTATATCAAAGTTAAATTAACTCAAAAGATTTTTTAAGTCTCCTATTAAATATTATAATATCCTTTTTACAGGTCCGCTCCATATTAGAGTCCGAGTCACCAAAGCCCGCGCTTGAGTCGACACACGCGCTAGATTCATTCTCGACACACGAACTAGACAAAAAGTCGACACATGTGCTAGACTCAAATTCGAAAAACGAGCTAAACTCGAAGTCGTCACATGAGCTGGACTCAAAATCGACACACGATATAGACTCATTCTCGACACACGATGTAGACTCATTCTCGACACACGGTATGGACTCAGAGTCAACACTCAGCTGTCAATCTGACTACGAGGACGCAGAGCGTTTTCCAAACATCGTGTTCGCCAAAGCTTTTAATAGTATTTCGGGGGACGGAGAAAATGACGTGTCGGAGGATATAATGAAAAAGTTACACGTGGTAAGTAGTTTTATTAACTATAGATAATAACTACGCGTAGAGATAAACTATACTTTTTTTTGGTTCCGGATGCCTGGCAACTATGTGGTGGTGGACGTTGAAGTGGGAGGTCAGAAAATGCATTTGTTACCAACTCGTCCTTCTGGTGAAACTATAATCACTTTGTTTTTATACCACGACGGTGGCAAACAAGCATACGGCCCGCCTGATGGTAAGCAGTTATAGTTTCAAACGTTTGTAAAATATCAGGCGCTCCAATTACCTGAATGATTGACGGCATCCTAGCCTATTCGGTAGTGTCCCTGCCTTCGAACCAGGAGACTTGACCTCCCTTGCCTTGGTTTACCTTCATACGCAATTTTTATATATAAGTATAACTGAATGCCATAAGGACACGGTCGGTCGTTGACATTAACAAGATATCTTCCTAGATGACTCATAATTAAAACTGTGGTTTTTAGGTGACAAACCCTCCCAGCGAATGGCCGTGTACCTGGGAACGATGTTACCAACGTCATAGCTCGGAAGAGGACTGTAGCGATGATTCTTACGACGATTCAGATAGCACAAGGTTAGTATTGGTTAACACGTTTTAAGAACTCTAACGGTGGTCCCACATCGCCATAGATCTTAATGGCGCATGGCGCTTAGGTCCAAGACCGCCATTAAATTAAAAACATACAAACATAATGAGGCTTATATGTCCTATTTTTATTCATCAACCGATTTCATGATTTCGAAGGAGGAGGTTATCAATTCGTCGGGATCTTTGTTTTTGCACTTTTTATTTATTTTGATTTATGTTCACCGATTATTTGAAGACGGCTGGACCGACTTGGAAAATTCTTTTATACTTCACAGTTGGTCCTATTGTAACCAGGTCAGGATCTGATGATGGAATCCTGGAGAGGGAACGAGGGAACTCTTCAACTATTATAGTCACACCTCTATAGGTGTCTCTATAGGTCTAAATCACTATTGATTTGAGTATTTTTTACCTCAGCTCGAGCATTTGCTTTTTTTTTTGACGTATCTAATTTACTTATTTGTAATCTTAATCTTAATTAGTAGTACAATATATCATTATAACACGTACGCACGCACGTTTCTACGAGTGCTCAAAATAGGCAAGCCGATAAGAATTAAATTCGACGAATGCCTTACAACTTGCTGGCTCTACACAATTTAGTAACTTCACTGTCCCGGTGGATTGTACCGGCGCGGCGGTCGGGAAGGACATTGTCTTCTCCATGACCGTGCTATAATGAAATATACGTACTTATTTAATATAAAAACTGTATTGACGTGTAAAATGTACATTTTATGAATAAACGATTGAATTGAATTGAAAGGTGGAAGCTAAGTGAAGTCGGTTCTTTTCTGTTTAATATTTTATGATGCATATCTGTGTCGAAGGTCTAATGTGAACTGGACCGGACGCCGGCGCCGCGAGGACTGCAAGAAGTGCAAGCTGTGCGACAAGAAGTTCGACGGTCTCTACCGTCTCTGGAAACATTATGAAAGGTATACATTTCATTCTGTCTGGTGTGATTACCGCATTTGAAATTGATGTATTACTGTTTTCATAAATGTGAATAAAAAGTTTTTTTGTTACATTAAAATTAAATTTATTCCGGACATAGGCATTTCACCGTAAGGGACTCCCTGACGCCAATGACCTTAGATATGAATCCCTCAGTTTTCTAATTATTTTAATAGCTTATCAATCTTATCATATTATCAGTAACGGCCTTAAACAATATAGTATGCTATATTTACTTCAATATTCATTGTCTTAGAGATATTTTGACATCAAAGTCGAACAATTTTAGGCCAAAAAAGTGGTTTTTTCGTTATAACTTTTGTGTTAATTAGTTTAAAATTAAAATCTCGTCAGTTTTTTTAGAGACGTCAAAGAGGAACCCTAATATGTAGATTTTGTATATGTAAGATTCTTTACAGCATTCGAATATCGATAATAGTGTTATTTTAGACCATATTTAAAAAAAAAAATAATAAAAATTAAATGCTTATTTATTTTAAAACCCAGCTCTACAGAATGGAGATAAAAGATTTGAGAACCGGCTTATAATTCTTTTTGTAGTGCTAATGTTGTAATATCGACTCAAAACTGGTCAAAAATCGATAAAAAACGTGTGGAGGCCCTTAAGTATTATTCTATTAAATATTAACTATAACTAAGTAATAAACCTTAGTAAAATATGAAATTTTCATTGGATCTCACGTGCACAGATATCCAATGAGTTAGGATACATCCTTTCTGCGACCACCAAAACTAAAAACTAAAATCGACACACATTCATCATTATCAACACAACACACTCATTGTCGACACACGATATAGACTGATTGTCAACTAAAAAAAATTGAATTCACTTGTACTGTTTTTTGCGGTTTCGAGAAATTAATTTGACATTTCAGAGCCCTGTTTTATTCTTATTACCTTAAACCAAACTATAAATAAAATAAATAAATAAATATTATAGGACAATCTTACACAAATCGACCTAGGCCCACATTAAGCTCAATAAGGCTTGTGTTGTGGGTCGACGATATATATAATAGATAAATATGGATAAATACTTAAATACATAGAAACATCCATAACTCAGGAACAAATATCTGTGATAAACACACAACCAAATGCCCTGACCAGGAATCGAACCCGGGAGCTCCAGCTTCGTAGGCAGGGTCACTACCGACTGGGCTAGGAGGCCGTTTGACTTACTCGTACTATACTCTATGCCTTAAACCCTAAATGCCTATTTTTATAAATTTACTTATTTGTCATAACGGGACTTAACCCTTTGACCGCCAAAGCCGTTCAAACACGTCAACGAAAAGTCGTGCCCTCAGCGCCATGACGTGTTAAAACGTCCAAAATGAGAGATCAAAATACTCCTTAATAAACAACCTTTATATAAATATTTTTGTATATTTATTATAGCTCTACCATTCAGCTATCTTTTTAGTTAAAATTTCATTCAAAATAACCTGTAACTCAAGAAAAAATTAGAAAATACCTCAATGCTATTTAAAAGAACAAAAAGGCACTGCCCTCCTCGCCGTTGACGGGTAATCACGTCAAGCGGCGTGACGTCACTTCGAAATAGTGTTGTTCGTTTGAAAGCATAGTGGTCGATGTTGATTATTGTATGAACATTAACCAAACACTGTAATTATGAATGTTTTTCGCATTTTAAGCTTTTATTATATAATAAAACTAATTATTAAACTTTGATTCGCGTAGAAGGTTAGTTTCAGGAACTACATATCGTAATGTTAAAAAAGGTATATATTTTAAATTTTTTACTTTAATATATGCATTATTAATAAAGAAAGAGTTTTATTTAAGTCGCAATGGAATAAATACAATGCGTGTTATAAGGGCCGTATTTAAAACCTAACAATGTGTATGTCGTTTCTTTTAATCTTATTGCTTCGCCGCATTCTTGTTAATCCTTAAACAATGATATCATTCATACCAAATAAGTAAAAATAATGAAATGGTATTTTAGATAAAATATCAACCAATATGAATGTTACCGGTGAGAGAGCGAGTTTAAGTGAACAAAGAATATGTCATTATTAGGGATATACCATGTTTCTTTAGGTACAAAAGAATGAAATGTGCGCGAGGTGTTTTTTTACCTACAGTCCGTGTCCGGTTTTACCGTTCTGTCCGACGTTCATTAGTTTTTATCATAAAATTTATTTATTTGATGGTATTGTGAAATATTTTTTTACTCAACTAAACTCTTAAAAAACCTAACGTATTTTCCTTCATACAGTTACACCACGGAAATATCGATACAGAAATGAATGAATATCTCTCACCCCCAACTCTAACATTCATAATAAGTTACGGTGCCACCAGCGCCAAAGCCGTCATAACACGTCAGCGCGTGACGTTATCACTTATGTAGTGCTGTGGCTATATTGACAAAATAAAATAAAATTTTATATTAATTTTCATTGTTTTGTAGTTGATTTTAGGTGTATAAGAAAAATACGAAATGAGTATTCTTTACTATTATGATTTCTAAATATCTAAAGTGATTTTGCCTAACTAAATCCACTATTAGGCGGAAAGAAATGTTTCGTCGATATGTTGTTTTTCAATCACTACGGTATCTGAGTGCGCTCGTGCAAATTTCGCTCTGGCGCTGTTGGCACGATTTTTCTGTCCGATGCGTGGCGTTCAAAAGGTTAACCACGTATATATTTTTTATTATAGTCTTTCTTCGGGACCACGGGGACAATGTCGTCCTCGAAACGTCGAAGATAATTTTTAAAATATATACGCGGTTAAGTTAAGTTTTAATCAGTGTAATTTACTAATTTTGAAAACTTTACGGGAACATACAGCGGCAATGACTTCAGCTGTCAAATTCATGGCCACTATTATGTTATGTGGATTGCTTTAAAGCCTGACCAGAAATATATGATCATTGTCAAGAGGGCGCTATTATTCTCATTTATATAGTAACAGTTCAATATAGTCAAAAAGTATATTATTCTTTATGGTATAATGTCATCTTGATTTGTTTACCTGTCAGCTCTCGTTAATTTGTAAATATTTCGTAGCGAAATAGTTTTATTTCCAGCAGTTTATTACATACATTATTTACAATGTTTTGCTCTAGACTATGAATAGTTTTGGGCATTTCTTGACATTTATTATTCAATATTCAACACTTTACTTTATATTCAAGTAAACCGCCACGATGACACTGACAACAATGACAACCCATCATTAAAATTATTGCCAGTGTAAGAAATTAGTTTCAATGATATTCCGCAACATGGCGCATGATCATATATTTCTGGTCAGGCTTTACATATGTTAGTTACATTATGTAACTATAGTCATAATGTAACTAAACTGGTATTATTTTTAGAGAGCACGTCGACATATGCGTCAAGGAATGTTGTAATGAAACAGAGCTGAAAAATAACACGAAGCGGCGGTTGAAGGTAAATGTAATGCTTTAATCATTTAAGGCCTGTTTTATGATGATTAGAACATTTTTGTGTGTATTAAATCTCTTGAACTAAACGTTACATTTCATGGATATCTTGTACAGTTGCCATCAAATATATCGGAGCGGCCAAGGTACTCAAAAATATCTGAACATGCACTTTATTGCCTTGACATTAGAAGTGTTGTTCAGATATTTTGGAGTACCTTGGCCGCTCCGATATATCTGATGGCGACTGTACCATCGTCCACACTGTTAACTGCCCATCGGTGGACCTTATGCCTTTTATAATAAGGTCCACCGATGTACACAGTTAGGAGTGTTGCTGTTTCTACGACAGACGAATAAGACCTAATGTATTTTGGAGAAATTGTTTTTTATCATTAACAGTATCATATGAATGCAGTTTTGTTACTTAAAAATAATTAAAAGTATGTTTCCTTTACGTAACAGAAGCTATTTTAAATATTTATAGTAGTTCCCCTCCGGCCACCAGGATTTTTTTTTCCACTCTGTCATCATCATCAGCCCGTTGCAGTCCACTGCTGGACATAGGCCTCTCCCAAGGTACGCCACAGAGCCCGGTCTGCTGCTTTACGGATCCAGTCGCTGCCGGCCCTCTTATGTAGGTCATCCCGCCATCTGGCCAGAGGCCGTCCCACGCTACGTTTGCCCAACCGTGGTCTCTACCCCAGAACACGCTTACTCCAGCGATTATCGGTTCTGCGACATATGTGGCCAGCCCATTGCCACTTCAACTTACTAACTTTTAGAGCTATGTCGGTCACCTTGGTTCTCTGGCGGATCACTTCGTTCCGAATTTTGTCCTTCAGAGAGACTTCGAGCATAGCTCTTTCCATAGCACGTTGAGTGACTTTAAGCTTATGGATTAGCCCAACAGTCAGTGTTCACGTCTCGGCTCCAATATTACAGGAAGGACGCACTGGTTGAAAACTTTCGTCTTCAGGCTCTGTGGTATATCGGACGAAAATATGTGGTTCAGCTTAGTATACTTAAGTATACTATCCAAGTATCCACCTTATGTGCAGGTCACAGGCTCGGCCCCGTCGCCACAGTTCAGCTGTCGGGAGTGCGGCTATGACAGTCGCATCAGCTCACACCTGAAGTTGCACCTGGCTACGCAACGACACCGGCTAAGGAGTCAGTGGAGGTAATATCCTCAATCCTTTTATTTTTTTACTGTGAAGTTGTTAAACGGGTGAGGTGTTCAAAATAAAATTAATTGAAAGAAAAATAACCGTTTTCTTTTAGGCTACTTTCCAAGAGGAAATGCCCGAACTATTCTAAAAATGCTTAAATTACTGTAGGTGTGCCTATAATATTTGAAGAGTTCCCTACATTTCTCTAGGATCCCATCCCATCAGATCCTGACCTGATGACAATGGGACTAACTGCCAAGCTGCCTTTTTCTTCCGAATCGATCCATGCGTCTTTGAATAATCGGCGAACAAACGTACAAAAAAAATTGCAAAAAGAAACAAAAAATCCCAAGAAATTGAGGAACTTCTCCTTCGAAATCTTGAACTCAGTTGATAAACGCAACTTTATTGTGAAAATAATAAAATCGTGTGTATTTTGTTAATCGTGTGTACTTGCTAAGCTACTTCTTCAACGGTGTACAGTCGCCATCAAATATATCGGAGCGGCCAAGGTGCTCAAAAGTATCTGAACATGCACTTTATCGCCTTGACAATAGAGGCGTTGTTCAGATATTTGTGACCACCTTGGCCGCTCTGATGTATCTGATGGCGACTGCACCTTTTCCCTTTGTTACAATCGGTACCGTGTCCAGGATTCTACTCCTCTCTCTCGTTTCCCAGTTACCTTCCTGGGTGTGTAATTTATATAGAATGCAAACCTCATATTTTTAGTATAAAAATAACCGATTTTTTTCGGTTAGTAATGTACTATTGAATACCAATGCCAAATCGGTATACCATAGACAAAAAAGTCTGTTTAATTGTTTAGGGTTTCAAAACGGTTTGAACCAATATAATCTGTGGAATTAACCTTCTGGAATGTGTTTTCAGGTTTCAATGTGATATTTGCAAAAGGAAATTCAAAGACAAGAAGGGAATAGCGGAGCACATTGAGAGAGAACACGTAGCGAAGGTACATTTTTATTAAATTACTAGCTTTTGCCCGCGGCTTTGCTCGCGTTAAATTCGGGGTAACACGGTTCCCCTTTCCTGATTTAATACACATAAGAGAACTCGGAACAGAATTTTATTTGAATACGCTACTGTTGACGATATTATTTGTCTTTACAGCTTATGTACGATTTTTTTGTTAGTCACAAATAGTCCGCATACCAATTTTTAGCTTTCTACCTTGAAAATTGCGGAATGCTCCATACAAACTTCCACCCCCCATTTTAGGGAAGTGGGGGGTTAGAAAGAGACAAAAAGTAGCCTATGTCACTCTCCATCCCTTCAACTATCTCCACTTAAAAAATCACGTCAATTCGTCGCCCCGGTTTGCCATGAAAGACGGACAAACAAACAAACAAACAAACACACACATACACTTTCCCATTTATAATATTAGTAAGTACCTATATGTATGTTTTCCTCATAAGTCAATGTTTATGATTGTTGGAATGTGTGTATACGCCTTAAGCAATATATATGGCAACCCCTAACCTCTGTAATCTATAGACAAAGTCTATCTTGTCTATTTCTCTTTCCTTTTGACGACCGAACAGAGCAGACGCTATAATGTGAGTTCTACAATTATAATTTAATTAATATATAATGTGAGTGGTGCACCCCCAATAAAGATGTGACTCTGAAGTGATCTTTTAATACCTAGCCCAACTGAATTCTGATTGGATATAAATAAAACCCAGTGACAATCCGTCACAGGTTAAGGGCTCAGGGTTTTATTAAATTTCAAGAAGAACAACCATCAATACATATTAAGTATATTAAAAGATCGAGTGCAATTTTTTTTGGGCTGGATAAACTTCATAACTGTTATAATGGAGTCCGTCGCTACATCATCGTCGAGACATAACCTCAACGGGCATGTGCAAACTATAGAGAAGTTGATTGGTACATCGAATTACCACACGTGGAAATTTACTATGAAGAACTTGCTCATCTTGGAAGGTTTGTGGAATGCTGTCGAGGGCAGTGACGCTGATGGCGACCATAAAAACCGTGCGTTAGCACGTATCTGCCTTTCAATTAACAAAGATTTGTATCAATATGTTAGAAATGTAACTACACCTGCAGAAGCTTGGACGAAATTAGCAGACGTATTTGAAGATAAAGGTTTATACCGCAGGGTTTTGTTACTGCGAAAACTCCATGGAATCCAATTCGCTGATCATTCATCTATGTCGAACTACATTGAAAATATAACAACTATCGTGCATCAACTCCAAGACATCGGACGGACTATTGAGGATGCCGAGGTGGCCGAAATTCTTCTCAGTGGATTACCGGCTGAATATGACACTGTAGTTTCGAATTTATCTACTGCGGCAGCAGCGGACAAATTGACCAGCGAAGTGATCAAAACTCGATTGCTCCAGGAATATTCCAGGAAATCTTCAGCGGACACTACAACCGCCTTCATTAGTAAGAAGACTATCGTCTGTGATTTTTGCAAACGGCATGGCCACTCAAAGGCCAGATGTTTCAAGCTGAAGTCGAAGAATAAGAAGAAGGCTGCAGGAGGTGATGCTGACAGAACAAATCTGGTTGCTGCGTTTATGGCCAGAGATTCACAAGAAGATTTTTATTTAGATTCTGGTGCAACTAATAGCATGGTTACTGACAGAAAGCTGTTAACAAATACAAAGTCATGTAAATCAAATGTCATAGTTGCAAATAGTAACACTATTACTTGTGAGGCCACAGGAAAACTGCAACTCTCATTGAAAGACGAGGTAAGCCCACTAACATTGTCGAACGTCATGTATGTGCCTAGACTCTCATGTAACTTGATTTCAATTTCTAAGTTAGTTGAGTCTGGCTACAGCGTCTGGTTTAATAAAAAAGGTTGTAGCATTTATGAGAGCAAAGCCACTAATTTTGACAAGCCCGTTGCATGTGCTACTTGTTCTAATGGTTTATATAAGTTAAATGTGCCTGTATGTGTCACTAACAAGACCTCACCCGTGGAACACTCTTTGTTCCTGGAAGCTAGCCAGGAATCACCGAGGGCCACTTTAGCTGCCGATGTCCCAGTGCAGCTTTGGCATTCAAGACTTGCGCACCTGTCCATAAAAGGTTTGAAAGGTTTGAGGGATAGTGCATGTGGTATAATGTTTCAGGATGAAGACATCAAGAGCTGTACTGCTTGTCTTGAGGGGAAGATGTCGGCCGCATCCTACCCTAAGGGACAGGCGAAGCGAGCTAATGAAGCATTACAGCTGATCCACAGTGACGTCCTGGGGCCTATGCAGGAGCCAAGCTGGGGAGGCAAGAGGTACCTTGTCTGTTTCACCGACGACTACTCAAGAAAAACATTTGGATATCTAATGAAGGAAAAGTCTGAGGTAATGTCACATTTTATTACTTTTAAATCACAGGTAGAAAAGCAACTTGGGAAGTCAATTCGAATTTTAAGGTCGGATTGTGGTGGCGAATATGTTAATAAAAAATTCTCTAATTATTTAATGAAGGAAGGAATCATACACCAAAAGTCTGTTCCTTACTGCCAAAGTCAGAACGGCGTAAGTGAAAGAAATAACAGAATTATTATGGACAAAGTTAGGTGCATGCTTAGTGAGTCAGGTCTCTGCAATCGTTTTTGGGGGGAGGCAGTTATGACTGCCATTTATTTGAAAAATAGATCCCCAACATCTGCTTTAGCAGGACGTTTGCCTGAAGAGGTTTGGACCGGATCCAAGGTTGATCTTCGCCACCTACGTGTGTTTGGCTGCACTGCATATCACCTAACTCCATCACAGAAGCGACAAAAGTTAGATGCCAAGAGTAAACAGGCTATTTTTGTTGGCTACAGTGAGACCTCTAAAGGTTATCGTTTATGCGAACCTTCTAGTCCCAAGACTGTGATATTGTCTCGTTCTGTGACTTTTTTAGAGAATAAATTTTATTATAGAAGTCGACCGAATAATTTTAATGATAATTATTATTTATTTACATCTGACAATTTAATAAATGATAATAAAAATATTGAGACACATGAAAATCGTAATGTTGAAATTTCTAATAATAGTTTTGAAGCTAACAATGCTCTTTCTGAAATTTCAGTTGGATCTGATGGAGGTGATGAGGAGTACCAGTCATTGACCGAGCCCGACTCTGACGATTCGGCCGATGGTGGGCGCGAGGAGCGACCTACACCGTCTCGGCCAACGTCCTGTGAGGCGGAAGTGGTGCAGTGTGAGCCCTACTTCAGCGACAGCTCTGCTGACGATGAGCGCATGCAGCGCCTTACATCGTCTGAGCAGCCGTCATCTGGAGGGGAAGCATTACTGGAGGATGAAGCCTCGGTTGGTACGTCCGATCGTCCTGTCCGTGTCAGGCGTCCCCCACAAAGGTATGGCGATTATGATTTTTCAATGTTAGCTCAACCTACCTCATTTGAGGAACCACAGTCATATCACGAAGCCATTGCATCACCATATCATAATGATTGGATGAAAGCAATGCAATGTGAATATGATTCGTTGGTTTCAAATAAGGTATGGACTTTAGTCGATAGACCTACTAACAAAAACATAGTCAAATGTAAGTGGGTGTATAAGTTAAAGCATGATGCCGATGGGAATTTCGATAGATACAAGGCGAGGCTTGTCGCCAGGGGCTTTACACAAAAACAGGGTGTAGACTATAATGAAACATATGCTCCCGTCATTCGCCACTCGTCTATGAGAATATTGTTTTCCTTGGCCAATCAAATGGATTTGGAAATTGATCATCTTGATGTAGCCACAGCATTCTTAAATGGACACCTAAATGAGGTTATATACATGGAACAGCCTGAAGGATTCTGTAATGGAAACAATGATAAGGTTTGTTTGTTACATAAAAGTATATACGGCTTAAAACAAGCTAGTAAAATGTGTTGGAATGTGTGTATACGCCTTAAGCAATATATATGGCAACCCCTAAACTCTGTAATCTATAGACAAAGTCTATCTTGTCTATCTCTCTTTCCTTTTGACGACCGAACAGAGCAGACGCTATAATGTGAGTTCTACAATTATAATTTAATTAATATATAATGTGAGTGGTGCACCCCCAATAAAGATGTGACTCTGAAGTGATCTTTTAATACCTAGCCCAACTGAATTCTGATTGGATATAAATAAAACCCAGTGACAATCCGTCACAGGTTAAGGGCTCAGGGTTTTATTAAATTTCAAGAAGAACAACCATCAATACATATTAAGTATATTAAAAGATCGAGTGCAATTTTTTTTGGGCTGGATAAACTTCATAACTGTTATAATGGAGTCCGTCGCTACATCATCGTCGAGACATAACCTCAACGGGCATGTGCAAACTATAGAGAAGTTGATTGGTACATCGAATTACCACACGTGGAAATTTACTATGAAGAACTTGCTCATCTTGGAAGGTTTGTGGAATGCTGTCGAGGGCAGTGACGCTGATGGCGACCATAAAAACCGTGCGTTAGCACGTATCTGCCTTTCAATTAACAAAGATTTGTATCAATATGTTAGAAATGTAACTACACCTGCAGAAGCTTGGACGAAATTAGCAGACGTATTTGAAGATAAAGGTTTATACCGCAGGGTTTTGTTACTGCGAAAACTCCATGGAATCCAATTCGCTGATCATTCATCTATGTCGAACTACATAGAAAATATAACAACTATCGTGCATCAACTCCAAGACATCGGACGGACTATTGAGGATGCCGAGGTGGCCGAAATTCTTCTCAGTGGATTACCGGCTGAATATGACACTGTAGTTTCGAATTTATCTACTGCGGCAGCAGCGGACAAATTGACCAGCGAAGTGATCAAAACTCGATTGCTCCAGGAATATTCCAGGAAATCTTCAGCGGACACTACAACCGCCTTCATTAGTAAGAAGACTATCGTCTGTGATTTTTGCAAACGGCATGGCCACTCAAAGGCCAGATGTTTCAAGCTGAAGTCGAAGAATAAGAAGAAGGCTGCAGGAGGTGATGCTGACAGAACAAATCTGGTTGCTGCGTTTATGGCCAGAGATTCACAAGAAGATTTTTATTTAGATTCTGGTGCAACTAATAGCATGGTTACTGACAGAAAGCTGTTAACAAATACAAAGTCATGTAAATCAAATGTCATAGTTGCAAATAGTAACACTATTACTTGTGAGGCCACAGGAAAACTGCAACTCTCATTGAAAGACGAGGTAAGCCCACTAACATTGTCGAACGTCATGTATGTGCCTAGACTCTCATGTAACTTGATTTCAATTTCTAAGTTAGTTGAGTCTGGCTACAGCGTCTGGTTTAATAAAAAAGGTTGTAGCATTTATGAGAGCAAAGCCACTAATTTTGACAAGCCCGTTGCATGTGCTACTTGTTCTAATGGTTTATATAAGTTAAATGTGCCTGTATGTGTCACTAACAAGACCTCACCCGTGGAACACTCTTTGTTCCTGGAAGCTAGCCAGGAATCACCGAGGGCCACTTTAGCTGCCGATGTCCCAGTGCAGCTTTGGCATTCAAGACTTGCGCACCTGTCCATAAAAGGTTTGAAAGGTTTGAGGGATAGTGCATGTGGTATAATGTTTCAGGATGAAGACATCAAGAGCTGTACTGCTTGTCTTGAGGGGAAGATGTCGGCCGCATCCTACCCTAAGGGACAGGCGAAGCGAGCTGATGAAGCATTACAGCTGATCCACAGTGACGTCCTGGGGCCTATGCAGGAGCCAAGCTGGGGAGGCAAGAGGTACCTTGTCTGTTTCACCGACGACTACTCAAGAAAAACATTTGGATATCTAATGAAGGAAAAGTCTGAGGTAATGTCACATTTTATTACTTTTAAATCACAGGTAGAAAAGCAACTTGGGAAGTCAATTCGAATTTTAAGGTCGGATTGTGGTGGCGAATATGTTAATAAAAAATTCTCTAATTATTTAATGAAGGAAGGAATCATACACCAAAAGTCTGTTCCTTACTGCCAAAGTCAGAACGGCGTAAGTGAAAGAAATAACAGAATTATTATGGACAAAGTTAGGTGCATGCTTAGTGAGTCAGGTCTCTGCAATCGTTTTTGGGGGGAGGCAGTTATGACTGCCATTTATTTGAAAAATAGATCCCCAACATCTGCTTTAGCAGGACGTTTGCCTGAAGAGGTTTGGACCGGATCCAAGGTTGATCTTCGCCACCTACGTGTGTTTGGCTGCACTGCATATCACCTAACTCCATCACAGAAGCGACAAAAGTTAGATGCCAAGAGTAAACAGGCTATTTTTGTTGGCTACAGTGAGACCTCTAAAGGTTATCGTTTATGCGAACCTTCTAGTCCCAAGACTGTGATATTGTCTCGTTCTGTGACTTTTTTAGAGAATAAATTTTATTATAGAAGTCGACCGAATAATTTTAATGATAATTATTATTTATTTACATCTGACAATTTAATAAATGATAATAAAAATATTGAGACACATGAAAATCGTAATGTTGAAATTTCTAATAATAGTTTTGAAGCTAACAATGCTCTTTCTGAAATTTCAGTTGGATCTGATGGAGGTGATGAGGAGTACCAGTCATTGACCGAGCCCGACTCTGACGATTCGGCCGATGGTGGGCGCGAGGAGCGACCTACACCGTCTCGGCCAACGTCCTGTGAGGCGGAAGTGGTGCAGTGTGAGCCGTACTTCAGCGACAGCTCTGCTGACGATGAGCGCATGCAGCGCCTTACATCGTCTGAGCAGCCGTCATCTGGAGGGGAAGCATTACTGGAGGATGAGGCCTCGGTTGGTACGTCCGATCGTCCTGTCCGTGTCAGGCGTCCCCCACAAAGGTATGGCGATTATGATTTTTCAATGTTAGCTCAACCTACCTCATTTGAGGAACCACAGTCATATCACGAAACCATTGCATCACCATATCATAATGATTGGATGAAAGCAATGCAATGTGAATATGATTCGTTGGTTTCAAATAAGGTATGGACTTTAGTCGATAGACCTACTAACAAAAACATAGTCAAATGTAAGTGGGTGTATAAGTTAAAGCATGATGCCGATGGGAATTTCGATAGATGCAAGGCGAGGCTTGTCGCCAGGGACTTTACACAAAAACAGGGTGTAGACTATAATGAAACATATGCTCCCGTCATTCGCCACTCGTCTATGAGAATATTGTTTTCCTTGGCCAATCAAATGGATTTGGAAATTGATCATCTTGATGTAGCCACAGCATTCTTAAATGGACACCTAAATGAGGTTATATACATGGAACAGCCTGAAGGATTCTGTAATGGAAACAATGATAAGGTTTGTTTGTTACATAAAAGTATATACGGCTTAAAACAAGCTAGTAAAATGTGGAATGAAAAAGTAAATAATGTACTTGTAAAAAATGGCTTTAACCAGTCTATATGTGAACCATGTATATACACTAAAAAGTCTGAACGTGATTTTGTCGTTATTGCGCTTTATGTAGACGATTTTTATGTTCTTTACTCTAAAAATAGCTTAATTAAAGTCCAGTTATTGAACGTTTTAGAGAAAGAATTTAACGTTAAAAATTTGGGTCCATTGAGGAATTGCTTAGGCATTAGAGTTACAAGAAATAAGTCAAAAGGTACCTTGTGTCTAGATCAAACAGAATATATTAAAAAACTTTTAATTCGTTTCAAGATGCAAGATTGTAAACCCATTGCAACGCCTATGGCTTTAAATTGTAGACTGACTGTACCTAATAACGATAGTGCTCAAATACTAAATGAGACCTATGATTATAGGCAACTTGTAGGTAGTCTTATGTACTTATCTGTTTGTACGAGACCAGACATCTCCTTTGCTTGTAGTCAGCTAAGCCAGTTTAATAATAGCTTTGATAGGTCGCACTGGATGGCAGCAAAACGTGTACTTAGGTATTTAGCTGGTACAATTGATTACTGTTTATATTATATAAAAAGTGTTAATTGGAATTTAGAGGCATACACTGACGCAGACTATGGTAATGACCTTATTGACAGAAAATCGTATACAGGTTTTGTCATAAAGCTAGGTAATAACACCATTAACTGGGAATCACGTAAGCAAAAATGTATTGCACAGTCGACAACTGAAGCCGAATTTTTGGCAATAGGCGATGTATGTAAAGATGTCTGTTTCATTAAGAATTTGCTTACCGAAATATTAAACAAACAAATAGCTTGTACCGTTTATAATGACAACCAGAGTGCTCAAAGACTTTTGGAATGTAAAGAATTTTGCCATAAACGAACGAAGCATATTGATATAAGATATCACTTTGTTAAAGATTTAATTAGGAAAGACTGTATTTCGGTTAAGTACCTTTCAACTGACAACATGATAGCTGATGTATTGACCAAACCATTGTGTACGCAAAAACATTGTAGCTTCATTTCTGACATGAATATTATTATGAAACATGATGTCTCTCTATAGTTTAATGTATTATCATGTGTTAATGTTTGAATTTAACTGTATCATGACGATATCCTAATGAGGTTTTTTTATTTTATTATATATGTAGCCCTGACATATATTTCCATGTGAATATAAATTATACATGTTATTGACATGATGTCTCTTTATTGCAGAGTTTTCATTTTATTTTTATTTGGAATTACAAATAATATTGACACGTATAATTTTGATATGGATGTTACGTCTCTATGATGTAGAGAAGTTTAGCCTTATATGATATTGACTTGCATTATATAGTACAAATGTTAAATAATTTAGATAAATTATTTCTCTTGACACTATTGCTGTAAGGCCTAAGGGGAAGTGTTGGAATGTGTGTATACGCCTTAAGCAATATATATGGCAACCCCTAACCTCTGTAATCTACAGACAAAGTCTATCTTGTCTATTTCTCTTTCCTTTTGACGACCGAACAGAGCAGACGCTATAATGTGAGTTCTACAATTATAATTTAATTAATATATAATGTGAGTGGTGCACCCCCAATAAAGATGTGACTCTGAAGTGATCTTTTAATACCTAGCCCAACTGAATTCTGATTGGATATAAATAAAACCCAGTGACAATCCGTCACAATGATAACACAAAATGTCAAATATCTAAAATCTTAGACATCAACCCACAAGTAACTATTAGAAATTCACTGATAGAACGTGTTGAGGAGGCTAAGAAACCTCGGATTAGTAATGGATAGTCACTTAGGTTCGAAAAGCACGTAGGGGAGTTGGTGAGATCCTGTTTTTACGGCTTGATGGTTTTGTACCAAATAAGAAATTTGTTAAGTGAGAAAATACGGGCAATTTTATGTGAGTCATTCGTCCTCTCCAAATTAAATTATAGGGATATAATTTATGGGTCACGTTTACAAGCGAAAACTCGCCGTCTCATACAGGGAGTCCAAAACGCCGCTTTTGTTATCTAATCCCACCCAGAAGTTACAACATACCGTATTTAAATAAAGCTTCTATATTGAATATGTCCTCTAGGAGACATTAGCATTCTTTTTAAATGACGAAAAGCCCGGTTACCTTTTCTCAAAAATACAAATTTCATCTTTACACAAACGATATGGCACTAGAGCTACTCGACGCTGCCTTTTGGAAGTATACCCACACAGAACTGTTGCTTTTGCAGGTTGGTTTCGGTATCTCGCAACCAAGTGTTGGAACAATATCCCCCCACCTGTCAGACGCCTTAAAACAAAGGCAAACTTTAAATACCATTTTTTTTAAGTTTTAATAAATAAGCAAATAACAGGTATTCCACACGGATACTTGGTTTCAGATTACCGAATCCAGCCTGAATGTTGGGGAATATATGTTTTCTGTTATCTTTTTACATTACCTACACTACATTACATATCGGTATCAGCATACACTGAATTTTCTTTTTCTTTTTATACAAGTACACACACAAATGAACAAAGTATGAAGCGCTGACATAACGCCGGAAGGTATTTTTGACCATAACCTATACCCACTTCGTTTTATTATTCCGTTCCAGGAAGGCAAAACATGCCCGATATGTTCGGTCGCGTTCCGCAGCGCGCGCGCCCTGCACTTGCACGCCGCCGCGCACGTGCTCGCGCAGGAGTCGCGCGCGCTCGCGCTCGCCGACGAGCACCGCGTGCACGTGCACGGCTACGCTGCACGTGCTCATGCCGTGCACGCGAGCACGCCCACGCCACGCCACGCGCGCAGTCGGACACTGGGCGCAGGTAACGTACGAAACGAGTTATAGTTATTAGGCGAGGCCACACCTGACGCACCGCCTCGCGAGGCAGCGAGGCTAGTGTGAACGTCACGCGAGGCGGTGCGTCAGGTGTGGACACGCCTATTATCTACAGTCTACATTTTAAATTTTACTTTACCATATAATAAACGAACTGATAATGTCGCTATTCAAAATCGCGATCCTGTAAACCACGTAAACGTACTAGAGCCATCTATCGCGACATCAACGCAGCGGAGTCTCATTACCATACATTCTGTTCAGCAATTTGATACTGCAAAAGTAATTATTTCAACTTCCTTTGTAATCTACACTACACTCATCGCTGGCCCGATATTAACCCTTTGACCGCCAAAGACGTCAAATCACGCGCATGGAAAGTCGTGCCCTCAGCGCTAGCACGTGATATCACGTCCAAATTTTTCCGTGCGATGCTTGGCGGTCAAAGGGTTAAAGGGTTCTATGTTTCAGTATTGTCGAATGGAAATTTGAACATGATGAATGGATGACATAGTGACGCTAAGTTTAAATAAATACCTCGAAAGTGTAACATTACATAGAGAAGGTTATTTTCCCTATAAAGTCGGTGTTTGACAGTTGAACGGTGACACATGACGTCTCCATACAATTTTGCCTTTCGACTTTCTAGGGTTGACATTTGACAAGTACGCATTTTGTTTGATTGCTGGACCTGCCCCAATCGGCCTCAATCTACCTAATCAATCCGTCATTTTAATACAAAACTACTAATATAAACTACTTAAATATTTTATCTTATTTGTGGTCATGCCAAGGGGATTTTGATAACCCCAAAAAAGTATCCGATACTATATAACCAAGGCCGAAGCTGTCACTTCGTGGAGTTGTACTGTAAACCCTTGATATTGGGCCAGCGTTTGATAACCTGAATTTTGGAAGACGTTATTTTGTATAGAGTCTATACTAATAGACATTGCAGTTCAGGTATATGGTGCTTGACTGTGCGCTGTCTGTTCTCTGGGGCCATTCATTTATTACGTAAGACTATTTAGGGGTGAGGGGGGTTGACAATGTCTTACGTTTCCTGACGAGGAGGATTTTTTATTCTTGTTTTTTTCTTAAAAATTGTTTTACGTAATGAAAGACCGACGCCCTGTCAGTATCTATGTATAAACGAAACTGTAAAAAATATAAACGATTTCTAAAATATTTCTATAGATTCAGCATCACCACTCACAAACGGCAGCGTTCAGAAGAGGCCACGAAAGCAAAAACAAAACCCGAGTAACGAAAGAAAACGTACGCAAAACCCTGGTAACGCACGAGGTAACACATGCAAACGAGCTCAAAACGTGGGTAATGCACGCGAACCAACGCAAGACCCTGGTAACGCACGAAAAACAACGCAAAAAGCAGTTAACGCACGCAAACGAACGCAAAACGCAGTTAACGCACGTAAACCAACGCAAAACGCGGTTAACGCACGCGAACCAACGCAAAACCCTGGTAACGCACGCAAACCAACGCAAAACGAAGTTTACGCACGCAAACCAACGCAAAATGAAGTTTACGCTCGCAAACCAACGCAAAACGCAGTTAACACACGCAAACTAACGCCAAAAGCAGTTCACGCACGCAAACCAACGCAAAACGAAGTTTACGCACGCAAACCAACGCAAAACGCAGTTAACGCACGCAAACGAACACAAAACGCACGCAACGTGCGGAAGAGGGAAGCAACACGCAGAGTAGTAGGAGATAAAGAATATGAAGATGAAAGGACGGCTGCGAGAGTTGCAGGTATGATGAAGTACCTCAAGAGTAGAACTTGGGTCGAGGCGGAGGGGGTGCTTGATTTTTTTAAAGACAAATATTGATCGAATCTACCGAAAATGTGTAAAACTTCACTTTTCTTTTTTTGTTCAAATACAAAATAAATAAATAATTATGTTTGTAGAACTTTAAAAACAGAGGTTAAAAATATTCTTAGTAAAAGGTTACATTTGATACCTAATACTCCGATTTTATGTGAGAAAAATGATTTCCAAAGTAATTTAGTTCCTGAATTGTCCTTGAATATTCTAGTCTGGTTAAGACCACTGAGGTAAGAGTATGTAAATTAATACATACGTTGTATTTTGGATTTGTATTTATAAAAATATATAGAACGTGTCACTCACGTAATTTTATTTCCATTTGAATAGAATTATTGTCATCTGTAGCGCGGCAAACACAAGACTCACGTGAGTGACCTGTTTTAACCCTCTGACTGCCAAGCATCGGACGGAAAAATCGTGCCCTCAGCGCAAGCACGCGCGAGCGAGCAAGGCAAACTGGTTATATTTTGGACGTGGTATCACGCGCTGGCACTGAGGGCACGACCTTCCGTGCGCGCGATTTGACGTCTATGGCGGTCAAAGGGTTAAACATTTTAATTTGATATTTTAATTAATTTGATGATGATCATGATTCTTAATTATAATTCTGGTAATTCATTGTCCCTAGTCATTAGCCCAGCGGGCTATTTCAACAAAAATAAACTGCATGAAAATGTATGTATTTTTGATAACTATTAAGTTCGTGTTATTTTGCAATTTATATTGAGTGTCAGTATCCACAAACGAGATGTGTCTCAATTGGGTAGATCAACCATTTATTGTTGTACTTTGTCCTATTCACTGACAACCATGGTCAATAGATGACAATATAATAATGATTGACAAGATAAAGTTGATCCACCCACACTCTACAATGTGGTTCCTCATTTTGCCCATTCGTGGGCTATTTCGTTTGCTAATCCGTTTAAGATTAATCGAAAATAGATCTTGATACCATAGAAATAAGAGTATCTTCCTAGACGAAGGGCGCAAAAATATGTGACACGCTCTTATGACCCTACAAATAAGAGCGTGTCACATATTTTTGCGGCCTTCGTGTAGGAAGATACTATTGCCGATGATTTTAGATAGTATAAGTTAATTGAACTATCGTTTTGAATGATTTTCATATGTAAATAAAAGTGTTATAAAGTTGCACTGTCTTTTATTAATACATTCTCTGTTAAAAAGGCAGAAGCGTAAATTACCCAATTATCGGCATCCCGCCATGTTTTATTACTTAAACTCGATTTGATAAAGCAGTTAAATAAATAGATGCCGGTTACTGGTACTTCTCAGTGTCAATTTTAGGGTGGTTTGCCTCTAATGAGCAATTCAATGTTTCCAATTATGTGTGACAGTCGTAATGCCTTCATTTAAATCAGGGATAAGACTGATGGGCCTGGCCTTATTATCCGCCAGTTCCATATTTATATCCATCCCTGAAGAATCAGTATCCGGCTCTACAATTTCCGTTTCGTCATAATCAAAACCTAGGACTTCCAAAGAATGGCTAGATTCAGTTTTAGTCGATGCAACTGACCTAGTTCTATATTTTGCTGTACTAGAGTTGATGGAATTAAAGTTATTCGTCGGTTTCAAATGTTTCGGCATTCTTGTACTAGGTGAGATAACATTTCTCCTCTTGAAGCTACAGAGTTTGTCCAGTTCGCTAGACTCATCCGTTGCCTCGAAGTATATTTCTTTATGCTTGCGTTTATTTTTAGCAATGTTGAGGAGAGCTTCGTACATGCTTTCAGGCTCTTGGTGTGGGTTGAAGTCTAAAGAAAGCTGTTGTTTTAGAAGGTTTAGAAGATTAGGCTTTATAGGTTTGCCTTCTTTTGATAATGCAGGCTTCTTACGCGTATTTTGCTTCTTCTTTCTTCGCTGCACAGGTATAAGTGGTATTAATCGAGATTTGTTGTAATAATCTGCCAACTGACGACTCTGATCATATGCGACGTCATCTTTGATTTTGTAGTGATTGTAGGATTGTTCTTGTGCCTGAAGTTTTTGCGCTACCTGATCATCTATTTCGAAGGTTATATCAGAAGATTTGCTGCGTGTTTCAGGGTTTTTGGCAACGTCGTCATCATAAACAGACTCGAGAAGGTCGATGAAAAAGTTATAAATCGGTTCTTCTTTGCCTTCTTCACCTTTTGCTACTTTCTCATCTAAGTCTTCATAGTTTGTTTTAACTGTTTGCTCATAGTTGTAGACATACTGTTGCAACAAATTTGTATTACCCAAGTTACTTTCTCTCGGGAAAATAGCGGACCAGGTAGCTTCATACGACTTGTTTCGTGCAATTCTTGAAGTTGATGGTGTCTGTATGTTCTCTTTTTTGGACTTGAATATTGTATCATTATGCGAATCTTTTCGTTTAACTTGGTGAGAATTAGATCTGATTCTTTTGAGCTTCTTATTCTCCTCAATATTCCTGGGCATGTCTTGTTTTGATGGTTTAGTTGAAGATGTTTTGGGGCTCTGTTTCGGAAGTTTTTCTGAAGGGGTTTTCTTAGGTTTTCGTTTAATGAAGCGAACTACGGGGTCCGCGGTGCCCAGAAGCCGAGTGTAAGTGGAGATATTTGATTCAGCCGGGGCCGATGTTAGCAATTTGTGTGTTTGTGGTCGAGGTGCTGGCTGTCTATTCGACTTAGGATTACTTTTCTTATCTGAAAATGACAAGGAAATATAACAAAATTGATAATAAGGCATGATAGAAGAAAACAAGGTATGGCATAGCAATCAGTACTACGTCACGTCACAGATACCCCTTTGATTCTTGGATGCGACCACCTTGCGGAGTGCAAGGTTTAGGGTCACCAGTTGGAAATTCAGAATCCACTATTTAAGCCACACTATTACTTTTGGTGTCTAAAATAAGGCCTCAAAGTAGGAATTAAATATAATGTTCTTATTCCATTTCTGATGTCATCATCATCATCACTGTTGGACATAGACTCCAAAAATGAGCGCCATAGCGCCCTGCCTTCAGTTTGCCGCATCCAGCATCTGCCTGAAGTCTTTCGCAGATCGTCATCCCACCTGGCCGGAGAGCGTCCTACACTACGTTTGCCGAGACGCGGTCTCCACTCAAGAACACGTTTACCCCAGCGGTTGTCGGTTCTGATATAGTTTAATCCAATATTTCTTAAATCTAAATTTGCAACCTCACTTCAAATGTAACGTCAGTTACGGCGGAATTACCCACAAGGGAATTAGGCGTACCCACAAGGGAATTAGGCGTACCCACACGGGAATTAGGCGTGTCCACACTTGACGCACCGCCTCGCACGGCAGCGAGGCTAGCGTGGGCGTGCGTCGCCCGAGGCATTGCGGCCGTGCGCGTGCGTATGCCTCGGCCGAGGCACGGCCCACTAGCCGAGCTGCCTCGCGCGGCAACTTCCTCGTGAGGCGGTGCGTCAGGTGTGAGCACGTCTAATGTTGAGCCATTTGCTATTGTTCGTAATTTAGCCGTGTAATGAAATTAATGAATGGCCGAGAGTCAGTAACATCGGTCATTTATCGCCGGCTCAACAATCCCTAGTGCTGACTGTACCTCGGCTTGGTTTTGTTTCAAATATTTACCTTCAGCGTGTTTCGGCTCGACCCACTTCTCAACGTAGACTCCGCGCTTTTTACCTAGCTCCATCTTGTGTCCCACGTCGTGGGCACTCAGATTTCTGCTCTTAGACTTGAACGTACTCGGGATGGCACCGTCCGAATACTTACACTTGAAGAACTCCCCTCCAATTACTTCCATTGTTCGTTTGATAAATCATAACGGTGAATTAATTAGTTTTTTTATTTATTTTTTTACGTTTATTTCTATTTTTTTGTCAGTGACATGACGATGCATGACAACTTTAGTGACATCTTTTCTTAGGGGCTTTGGTGTCATTAAAAAAAAACCAGTGGAAGATGAAATTTGGGAAAAAAGGTTTTATATTTATTTAAAAATCAGTTTATTCAAAAAACTTATAGGGTAAATGTCCTAGTTTTCGTCCAGATATGTCAGTTTTCTGTCCATGCTAATTTATATTCAAGTTTTTCTCACAATAAAATCTTGAAGTTTAACAATCTATTAAAGAATAAAACTATAAATAGAAAATTTGGTAACACTAATAAGTTAACCATATATTTGTAGCAGTATAATCAGGTGGAACTGGACGGGAAACTAGCATTATCAACCTAACTTAATAAAACACTTAGGTACTTAATAAAATTTTGATATCTCTCTAAGTTAAACTCTTTACAGTCTTAGAGAATTCAACCAACCGGAGTCGCCATTGACCAGTGGTCATAGACTTGTATGGACTGACGTTTATCTGACGTAGCTATTTGTACGTTACGTACGAATAGCCATACATTTGACGTTCCCCTCCCGCACAAAAATCGGCAGACTTTGTATAGAAAATGACAGACATGGCTACTCCATCCGGGTTGAATTCTCTAAGTTCAGACTCACACAGGCACAGGAAATACATTTAGCAATAGACATATAAAATAAGGAGACTAAATGCCGCGGAGACAAAACTGTGATTCCATAATAAGCCGATTTCTTCGTGTTTACGCGCGACACGCACACATATACAAATCGTGGACGAGCGGTGAGTGGTTTAAACGTCTAAAGTGAGTGAGTGTGCACGAGACCGCGGGTCATTATGGAATCACAGTTTTATCTTCAGTGGGATGTGGCATTATGTACGTCTCCTTATTTTATATGTCTATGCATTAAGCTCATAGACTAATTAACCCAAGACCCCGCATAGCCGAGCGACCCCCGCTGCCACGCTTGAAGTAATTTCACCCTATAGTAAGACACTGATTATTGGAAGTGACAATAAACTTAGTACTTCTCCATGGCAACCGTACATGTCTGACTCTCTCTTACGCCCCACGCACGTTTCCTGTCTAGCATTGCGTGTTCCCCTCCCGCACCCCTACTTTTTGGCAGCTTAGGTTTCAAAGAAATAAAGCGCTAGAGAGCCGGTAGAGTGTCGATGGCGGATAGGCGCTAGTTTCAAATTAATGTGAATTTTAGTTTTCTATAATCACTTATTTGCGTGAAAGTTCCAACTAAATAACTTTAAACTTAGTTGCTTTTCCATCTTTTCGGTAAGGTGTATTAATTAAGTATATATAGTTGTAAAACATAGAAATATAATAGCGATCTTAGATTTAAGAGGGTTGCCCATGGCAACCAAATCAACGTCCTCATGAGTGAGGATACTGATTTAGAAGATGGGAAACTCAGTCAATTTAGGTTTAGTTTAGCTCAACATGAAAACTTTGAAAAAAAATGCACGTCTGAAACTCCCATCTCCTTAAAGACCCGTATAAATGATAGGGAAAGGGAGATCCGTAAAGATAAACGGTTAAAGGCTAAACGTAACGACAACCACATGGATAGAGACAGGTCTAGGTCCCCCAGCCCCATTGATCGGTCGTATGACTTGAGCATGGATTCAAACAATTCGTCAAGTAGTTCAGATGATACTTTGATCCCTCCTGGCCAAAAATCCTTAGTCCAGACTTTATCAAAATCTCTTCCGTCCCCCCCAGCACACTTGATTGATGATTCCCAAGGAAACAAAACCCCTTCACAAACACCATCATCTACTTTTACCCCAATTGGCCGCCCCAAATATTCTCATAATGACCAAGGTCCATTTTTGGTCCATGTACAAAAATTCGAACCCGCGCCAGATACAGGAATCACACTCCACCCAGTAGCTTTCGGGCGCTTCCTACAAAACCGAAAAAGGGAGTTCCCAAATATCGTGGAGGGTTCATTCAAAAGGATCGGTAGAAACCGAGTTTCTCTGAATTTTCACTCAGCAGAGGATGCTAATTTATTCCTGGAGTCCACTACTCTAACTCATAATAATTATAAGGCATTTGTGCCCTCTTTCAATGTAACAAGACAAGGGTTAGTCCGAGGAGTTCCTAACGACTGGTCGCCGGAAGAGATCCTTGAAAACATCAAGGTCCCAATAAACTCAGGTGACCCTGTCCCTATCAAGATTAGACGCCTTAATTTTAAAAAATCCAAGCCTGACGGTTCTTACTCTTGGCTTCCGTCTGAGACGGTAATTATCACTTTTGATGGACAAACCCTACCGAAGAGAGTTTACTTATGTTTAAACTCTTTACCGGTGGAACAATATCAGTACCCTACTATCCAGTGTTTCCACTGCTGCCGTTTTGGCCATACAAAAGAGAAATGTCGATCCCCTCCTCGGTGCTTCCGATGTGGCGAATCCCATTCAGGTGACTCGTGCAATGAAGATATAGAACCTTATTGCATTAACTGCCCTCGGGGCTTAGGGACAGGTCACATGGCCAACAGTAAGTCTTGCCCCGAATATATTCGCCAAACAAACATTAAAAAGACTATGACGAACGAGAATATATCATACATTGATGCAGCCAATTTACATGCGAAGGTCAGCAACAAATCTTATGCGAATGTAGCAGCGCCTCAAATAATCTCTTACAAAAAAACTATAACCCGACAACCCCGCGTCGCCCCCCGCCTGGAGAAAGGTTACGACCGAAAGGCCCATGAAGCCCTAATTAGAGACCCGGTTGTTGAGTCCAGGCCTGTTTTCTGCACACAAGAAGACCCGACTAATGAAAATATGAAAATTACGGAGGTGATAAAACTGATCTCTTCCTTTATTAAAATACTTTCCCCTACCAGTCCTCTGCCCTCTTTGCTATCCCACGTCGCACCTCTTATTTCAAATTTGTTATCTTCTAATAATGGAGCAGGTAATTCTTCAATGGAACTGTCGCAGCATACATAATAAAAAACAAGAAGTACTGTTCCTTACTAATAAATTCAACCCGGTTATCCTTGCCATATCAGAGATATGGCTCAGACATAACTCCTCTTGTAAAATCCCCAGCTATTGCTCTCTAATGGACTGTCGACAAGATGGTCGAGCTGGATGTGCCCTGTTTATTAGAGACCACATTCCTTACATGCCCATCCCTATATCCCAAAATAGTCCTGAATTCAATGCATGTTGTGCCCGAGTGGAAAATGTAACATTCTTATCCATTTATATTCCCTCTATCCCTCTTATAATAACCTTAAATCGCTTAAGGATTTAATAGAATCCCTCCCTCAACCTCTCGTTATACTGGGTGACTTTAATATACACCACCCTTTATGGGGCTGTGATAAGAACGACGCCCTCAGTGAGCAATTTTTATCATTAATTTTGGACAAGTGCAACCTATGTCTACTGAACTCAGGCTCTCCCACTCGACGCCCCCTACCTAACCAAGCAACGAGTGCAGTAGACCTATCTCTTAGCTCTCCGTCTCTTGCATCTCGAATCTCTTGGGAGGTCTTGGACAGTACTTATGGAAGCGATAATTTTCCAGTTTTACTTCGTTTTACTTTTGTTTCTAATAAAAGACCATCTGTAAAAAGGCCGCTTTTATTGTATAATATTAATGGCGCAGATTGGGATAGCTACAAAAAAATCTAGATCGCGAAACTCCATATTTACCACCGATTTCCTCAAACTCAATAGATATCTGCTCAGATGCCCTTGTTCATGTTATTAAGACGTCAGCCGATAAAGTCTTCCCTCTTAAAAATACTGCTGTAGGGAAGTTGCCATCACCTCCGTGGTGGGATAATGACTGCACCATGCTATGGTCTCTTAGAACTTTGACAGGAGCGTTGATATTTTTATACTTTCTGCGCCATCTACAAACTGCGAGCTACTTGTGATTTTGGTTTTTCTAAAGTACGCTAGATAGCGCTGTGCAGCATGTGACGGCTGTGTTGCTGTTTGAAAAACATAGAAGTTTTAAATATTCTGGGTTTAAGTTTTGTTAAATTAGTTTATTATTGAAACATGTTTTTTTTTATGCCATTTATTATTTAATTACGGTTAAATAGTGCAATAGTTTAATTTCTTCACGATTTACATAGATTTTTAAAACACTAGTACAAAGTAGTAGATATTGTGGCAACATTTGTGCTAAATAAAAAAAATCGGGATCATGATGGCGGCGAAGTCAATTTTTCTTTCTTTCTTTTAGCGCAAGCTTTGAAGATAGTGACAGTTGTCTAAAATAATTAAATAGTTTCTGGGTGCAGGGTAATTATTATATGAATTATCATATAACAATGTCGCTTCCAAATTGCTGCTTGCCCTTGTGCAATAATCAACGAGGACAGGGCTAGTATAATATTATTTTTCTATAATCAATCTGCCAAGAGCGTGGACCGGATCAACTTAACGAAAAATGATGCTTGTTTCAGGAATTCAAATGCATGCATTCCCAAATCCCACCAATCTCAGGAACCCTTCAGAACTTGAAAGGTTCCGAACGTGGGTAATAAGGATCGGTGGAAATATTGTGGGCAAGGCGGACACGGCGATCTACAATAATGCGCGGGTATGCCATCGCCATTTTGAGGCCAAATATATTTACCCCAATGGGCGCCTCAACCGCTTGGCTATACCAACGCTTCATTTACCAGGTTAGTTTTAACGCTATAATGTAATCAGCTTAATTAGAATCACCATCATCATAATTCGACTAGCGTTCGTCTTGTTGCGGTTCTTTTTGCTACGGCTCTGAGCCTGGGTACCGTCGGCAACCAAAACCTATGAACTAGTGCGACTGCTAGTTTTTACCCAGAAGGAGGTCCGATTTCCTCACGATATTTTCCTCCAGAAAAAAGCGACGGGTAAATCAAATTACATTTTGTACAAAAATTCATAAAAACGCAATCGAGTCGGGGTTTGAACCCGAAAGCTCTGGATTGAAAGTCAGACATCTTACCGTCAGGCTACCAGCACTTCAGTGTTCGCTATAAGGATGTGCATGACTAAATTAGAGAAATTAGAATTGTTCCCATTAGTGTCAAAGCTATTGAGGCTATGGGATCAGGAATCATTGTGTTTATACTATACTTCGTTTTTTTTTGAGATTAGAAATTGAGTAAACATAGAAACAGTAGTTGCCAACCTGTTCTAAATGTTCAATTTAAACACACTGCAAACACACCAACAAGCGATTAGTTAACATGATTAAGAGTTCACATTTGTGAATAAATAATAACAATTTGCAGATTAAATAATCCAACACAACAATAAAAACACAATTTCGTTTTGATTATCACGTAAGAGATACTTACGTGAAAATTTAAAAACAGACAGTGAAGCATGTACGTTCTAAAACGGAAACTTAACGTCTAGTTCTTTATCAGTATTCACGAAAATTATTTAATTGACAATCATAATATGCACTTATTAATAAAATTTCGTAAACAAAAGTTCTTCTAAACGATATTTAATCGTTTTATTATATAATACTAAATAATAAAACAATTGTCTTAGGTGATGGTAAAAGATTTGTTGGACTACGAGGTGGCTTTTATTGTTGTATGCCACTCGGACCTGCCTCTGATTGCTTCATAACCCTCCAACCAATCGCAAAATAATAGAACAAGCAAATACCTTTACTATAAGCTTTAACATTAAAAACTATCCAGATATGTCTGAGAGATACGAATGACAGATGACGCGAGAAAATATTTAAAAATCTAACCATCCGTCTCGAACCTCTTCTTCTATAGGTTTTATATTGTGCAACATTTACAAGAACATTAAAAGTGTTAATAATAAAATAATTCCAAAAAATAATTACTCGTACTATCAAAATATTGTTAAATACTCAATATAACATGGCTTTACTATAAATACAAATATATTTATGGCCTATTTCACAATCTCCAGTTAAAGCATATCTGTCAGATAAATGTTTGCTGTCCTTTTCTTTTGTATGACTGGAGAAAAGGATAGCAATAATTTTCACTGGCAGATAAGTTTATCTGGAGATTGTGAAACAGGCCCTTAGTATATTTAATGACGGCGTAGGCACTCTGACAGATGTGACATGTATCTTGCCTGATAAAGAAACCTGTACATCGTTCTGTCAACTTTTTTCTAATCTCAAATAAAATGAACAATAGGAATAAGTAAACTGTTTGATTGAACCGAGGTTGATAAAGGTGGGAGTTCAGCACAAAATAATAGTAGTTTATGTAACTGTTACGTAATAAGGGTCCTTAAAACATGAGTGTGGTTTTATGAAATGAGCCGCAGGCGAATTTCATAATAAGATCACACGAGTGTTTTAAGGCCTAATTACGTACAGTTGCATACACTGCTTTATCTACACTCATATTATTTATTATAAATGCCGTATTCGGAAACCATAGAATGGCCGCCATTGTACCGCCGTGGCCATCTCGATTGTGTCGGCGTGGCCAACTCGATTGTGCCGGCGGTCGCGCGGGCGGGTGTCGCCGGCCGCGGGCGCGTGCAGGTGTACATTATGTTATCAAAACTCATAGCACATCAATAATTGAGCATGAAAAGTTAAAATTGCGGTACTGCCACAGATAAGAAACTTATCATAGTGAAATCGTTTGTTGTAATGCTGGTCATAGCCTACGGTTTTTGAACGCATTTTAGAGGACTTACAATATGAGTGTAGATAAAGTACATATAGTCTCTGTATGTATGTTCTTTTTAGGGTTCCTATAGGAACTACTACAGGAACCCTTATAGTTTCGCCATGTCCGTCTGTCCGCGTTAGTACGAAAATAAAAAAAATCATAACAGTCAAAAAAGTCAAAAAAGTCAAAAAAGTCGAAAAAGTCAAAAAAGTCAAAAAAGTCAAAAAAGTCAATAAAGTCAAAAAAGTCAAAAAAAGTCAAAAAAGTCAAAAAAGTCATAAAAGTCATAAAAGTCATAAAAGTCAAAAAAAGTCAATAAAGTCAAAAAAAGTCAAAAAAGGTAAAAAAGGTAACAAAAAAACGTCAGTCATAAAGTCATCAAGTCGTCAAGTCAAAAAAGTCAAAAAAAGTCAAAAAAAGTCAAAAAAGTCAAAAACAGTCAAAAAGTCAAAAATGTCAAAAAAGTCAAAAAAGTCAGTCAAAAAAGTCAACAAAGTCAAAAAAGTCAAAAAAAGTCAAAAAAGGAAAAAAAAAAACGTCAGTCATAAAGTCATCAAGTCAAAAAAGTCAAAAAAGTCAAAAAAGTCAAAAAAGTCGAAAAAGTCGAAAAAGTCGTATACGGTCACGATATAAAATCGGAATTGCGAGTTATTTCATTTTTATAGGTTAAAAAGGCGTTCCCGTACTGAACTTTTAAGTCCTGTTACTCGCGTGTTCTGAGTATGTTCTATAAATATCTTGCAGATGTGCCACTGCCAATGGAAGTGGCCGTAGCAGGAGTCAGTAACGTTGTTCCCGTGTCTACTGTATCTTCTGCAAAGCCTACGCCTGTTCAAGGTAAGACATGAAATTAAATTATTATTTAAAAATAAACAAGTTTTAAAATTAAGCCTTAATCTAAACTATATCACAATTAAAGTCTCCATGCTTATATAAAAAGTAGCTTGTTAAAAGTTGGATTGTTTTAAAAGTTTATCCTCCATAAACTCTTGGATGGAATAGTAAGCTTTTTTTAATAGAAGAGACTTCAGCTTAGTTTTGAAAAGGTGTGTTTCTTCAATAAAATTTCATTTGGAATTTGGTAGCATCAAAATTTACTTTAAAAATATAAGTAACTGTCAAATTATACCTAGTTATAATAATTTGTTTCAGGTTTTTGGAATCCGAAGCTCCAGTATCTACGGGTTAGCGGGGAAATAACTCCAATGACTTAAGGTATTGTTGCGTAAACATTTTAATTTTATAATAATAATAATAATAACAACCGCTGACAATGACAGACGTCTTGAAATCTAATTTTGCTAAAAATATATATTTTTATACGTGTTTTTTGCCTAAACTTTGTCAAATTTACTTTTAAGTGATCCCTACAATAATCACGAAATGTGGAATACCAACATATTCGAGTGTAAATACAACAACGGGTCACGAACGTACAAATTTAGCACGTTGACAGCTAGTGCTCAAAGCTGATATAGGCGACACACGTATATAGCATGATAACGAGAAGTCGGACAAAAGCGGAAACCACCAACGCACGCCCACCATCCTCGCCCGCCCTGTCAGTCTCCTCGCCATCGTCGTCGGGCGATAAGTTCGCTATTGCGCCCGACACCAGCGAGTCGAGCGACGAGTGCGGGCCGCCGCCGCCGCCGCCACGACCACCTGCGCGACGGGGACGGCCACCGCTGCCGGCACGCTTGGGGCTTGCGGGACATCCTGCCCCGCCCAGGGCCCCCGCTGCCGGTGGTGTAGTGCGTCGCATGCAATGGACTTCATCCATTAATGAGAACGTCATGCGCGCCTATTATGGGGCTACAGAGGGGGGAACTAATCTGTGCGCGTATCGTGACCGGATACTTCCTCTGTTTCAGCTCCTTGAACCAACCATCAACGTGACTGCGCAACGACTATCGGATCAGGTCCGAGTCATCCAGCGGGATAAACGGTTGGATGACTCGACACTTGATCGGCTCCGCCTGGAGGCTATTTCTGCTCACGTGGCCTCCATCTCGACGCGGGATCCGCCCGCCACGTCGCCGGATCCGATGCTCGCACCCGACCTGGCATCGGGGGCGCCGCGGGTTGATCCCAGTGTCGATGAGGAGGAGATCGCGAATCAGAGTGTGAGTAGTACAGCCAATGAGCAACTGAGGAGGACTTTGGAAGAGGTAATTACGCAGTATCGCTCCACAAACATCCCTAGGCCACGATTACCACGCTTGCCTATGAATAGACGCAATCTAGCGCTAATGGGAGCCCTAAATGATTTGCTAGATCCATTCCTGCGGACTAGTAAAGACTTAGATGATACGCACTCGATCATGTACTGCGGGGCCATCGCGGCGTGCCGTGTTGCTCGAGTCAAGTTTCCGGACGCTGAACGTGCACCTAGGACCGCCGGGGGTGTCCCCGCATGGCAGGTGCGGATCGAGCGTCGTATCAACTCATTTAGGACTCTCATTGCAAAGCTGATCTGCTTCAGGGGGGGCAATAACCGCCCCCGAGTAATGCGCTTTGTGCATCAGGCGTTCGCGGGGACGGATATCGAGCCCCGCGACTACATGGCGAATGTCATAGAGCGCATCGACTTTCTGAAGCAGAAAGTTTATGCATGGGCAAGCCGTATTCGCCGTTACAGAGAGCGTGTGGACCGATTCAAGCAGAATCGTCTTTTCCAAAGTGACCAAAGGAAGGTATACCGAAGGTGGGAGGAAACTGACCCCCGTATGTCCGACATGCGACTGCCGGATGCTTCTGCCATGACTGATTTCTGGCGTAGCATCTGGTCGGCGCCCGTTAAACACACGGAGGGCGAGTGGATGAGTGTTGTTGAACGTGGGTGCGAGTCCATCGAACCAATGGGGGCTATCACCATCAGCCCCGACGACGTAAGTTGTGCAATCCGTACGGCCCAGAACTGGAAAAGTCCTGGCCCGGATGGGTTGCACAACTTCTGGCTAAAATGGTTTCGATGCTCGCACTCGCGGCTGGCAACACAATTTCAACAAGCCCTTGAACTTGGCTCCCTCCCGCCTTTCTTAACAACTGGTGTAACCTTCCTGCTCTATAAGTCCGGTAGTACCACGGAAGCGAAGAACTACCGACCCATCACGTGCTTGCCTACGCTCTACAAGCTTCTTACATCCATTTTGAGAGCAAAAATAAACGCGCACATGGTCGCGAACAACATTTTGATCTCCGCTCAAAATGGATGTAGGGTTGGGTCCCGTGGTACTAAAGAGCTCCTCCTCATAGACATGACCATTTGCCAACGAGTCCGGCGGAACAGGGGGGCCCTCTCGGCCGCTTGGATTGACTACAAGAAGGCCTATGATTCGGTGCCTCATTCTCATTCATGGCTGAAGAGGATCTTGGAGCTGTATAAAATTGATGCAGCTTTAGGATCCTTCCTTGGCGCGTGTATGAGGCAGTGGACCACAGTCCTTCGTCAACCAGGAGGCGGGGATGACCCCCCTGGCCCGCAGGACTTTATAAGGATCGAGCGAGGAATATTTCAGGGCGACAGTCTGAGTCCCCTGTGGTTCTGCCTAGCTCTAAATCCGCTCAGCAATCTGCTGAAGGATTCGGGGCTAGGTTGCCGGCTTCGGACAGAGGGTGAAGTCATATCTCACCTTCTGTACATGGACGATCTCAAATTATTTGCACCAAATAACCGAGACTTGTTGGAACTACTGAAGACCACTGAAGTGTTCAGTAGTTCCATCAAGATGGAGTTTGGTGTTGATAAATGTGCGGTTATGCATGTACAGCGGGGGAAAGTAGTAAATTCAACAAATCTACAGCTTTCTGAGACAATGACGTTCAGGTCTATCTCTGAATCAGAAACCTACAAATACCTTGGTATGTCACAGTCTTTGGGCATTGAGGACGTGGGTATTAAACAGGCGTTGAAGGAGCGCTTCTTCGGTCGGCTGACAAAAGTACTTAATAGTCTTCTGTCAGGTGGCAACAAGGTGCGCGCCTTCAATGCCTGGGTAATGCCCCTACTCACATACTCCTTTGGCATACTAAGGTGGACACAGACCGAGCTGGATGCCCTGGATCGGAGAGTCCGTCTATTGCTCACCACACACCGTATGCTTCACCCACGCTCGTCTGTTATGAGATTGTACATCCCACGGAAGTGTGGAGGTCGGGGCTTTTTAAACGCCAAAAATCTCCACAACCGTGAGGTGTACAATCTCAGGAATTATTTCCTTAACAACGAGTGTAAGATGCATCGTGATGTGGTGGCAGTAGATAAGGGTCTCACGCCGCTCTCCTTGGCAAACGAGAACTGGCGCAAACCTGTGGTGCTAAGCACCGAGGATCGCAGGGCGGTATGGAAGAGCAAGGAGCTACACGGGCGGTTCTACAGGGTCCTCACGGGACCCGACGTAGACCTGCTCGCGTCGGTGAACTGGTTACGATTCGGGGACCTCTTTGGAGAAACCGAAGGTTTTGCCTGTGCAATTGCAGACGAAGTTATCATGACGAATAACTACCGGAAATATATCCTGAAGGACGGTACGGTCGACATTTGTCGGGCATGCCGCCGTCCCGGAGAGTCACTCAGGCATATCATCTCCGGTTGTTCTCATCTTGCTAACGGCGAGTACTTGCACAGACATAACCTAGTAGCCAGGATTATACACCAGCAGCTTGCTCTCCTATACGGTCTTGTGGACCACGAAGTGCCGTACTACAAGTACACAGCTGCACCAGTTCTCGAAAATGGTCGTGCCACGCTCTATTGGGATCGATCTATTATCACGGACAGGACTATTGTAGCCAATAAGCCTGATATCGTGGTAATAGATCGACCGCAACGCCGGGCCATGCTCGTCGACATCACCGTCCCATGTGACGAGAACCTCGTGAAGGCCGAGAAGGACAAGTCCAGCAAGTACCTAGACTTGGCTCACGAGGTAACCGCCATGTGGGAGGTTGATTCGGCGATCATTGTACCGATAGTTGTTTCTGCGAACGGTCTCATAGCGAAGAGTCTAGACCAACATCTAGAGAGACTTTCGCTACGGGGTTGTGGTTGGATCAAGGGTCAGATTCAGAAGGCGGTTATCCTGGACACGGCGCGCATAGTCCGAAGGTTCCTCTCTCTGCGGCCCTGACCACCGGCAGCCTGGGCCTTGCTCCGTTGCCGGGGGCACCCTAGGTTAGGTTTTTTATAATGTTTTTATTGTTTTTGTATGTTTTAGATGTATTTTTATATTTTACCTTTGTAAAAATATTATAAAATGACCTAGCCTAAGAAAAAAGAATAATAAAGAGAATAATAATAATAATAAATACTCTTTATTGCACACCTCATACAGTTACAAGCACAAATTTTACAATTAGATAAATTTAGGTAGAGGTAACAACAGGCGGTCTTATCGCTAATGAGCGATTTCTTCCAGACAACCTTTTATTATCTCATTTAGATATACATATATTAGGATCAACACACACGACCACAGTCAGATTTGTATAGGTAAAGAGTGCTGATAACAGATCTTGATATTATGGTGATTATATGTGTCATTTTCAACTAAAAGGTACATCATTGTAGGTTGTCAATAATGCGTTACTGCCATAAAAATTCATTCATTCGTATAAAATGACCTGTTGTGTGACTTTTGCTATAAGTAAAGGAGCTTTTTGGCAATCTATCCTCAAGACGAACCTTTTTCAAAAGCGATTGCCATCTGGACTTTAAACTAGTTCAAACCCAGAGCTTAACTAGACCTTATTGTGAGAAGTTTGGTTTCCTAACGATATTTATTTTTACTGAATTCCTAGTAACTAGCGTATTATCCGGAATACGCTGCCGCTGGTTTAATTTTAATACTGCATTTACATTCAGCCGAATTGAGCAGGCAAGTGGGCAGGGAAGTGGGAAGGACGAGTGTGTAAATATGATACTTCTCATGCCACTGCTATTAATTGCCACTCGCGCTGCCCGGCGCTCCCCTAAATGGCGGTTTTTTTGTGCGAAGTCAAAGGACCGGAAGCGCGAGCGGCAGTACGTGTTTCCAATTACATTCTCCTCCGTCGCTCAGTACTCGTCGAGCACCTGGAGGATCGCAAAAGACACAACGCGGCCGCTGTAATTATTTCAACCACTGCCATTGCCGAGACTTGAAAGCGAAGTGAGTGGTAGGGCAGTATGTAAACACACACTCCTCTCGATCCTGCTGCAGCAGTATTTAGGGAATTAATGCCGGCAGCGCGAGGGGCAGCGACAGGGGCTGAATGTAAATGTCGGATAACGAAGCGCTTTGTTGGTTCTTTGTGACTATCAATTCCATTAGTATGATCGAATGTCTACGGCAAAAGCCGGTTTGAGCGACGCCTTTTACTGTGCCTCTTTTTGTGTACTGACTTTAATTATTAATCTCATAAAATAACAGTATCGTCGTGCACACATAGTTTGGTACAAAAATTGACTAGATTTGTTAGATCGTAACTGTATGTACAATTATTCTCTACTTTTATGTTCTAGGTATACCTAAGTCGGCTTATGAACCCACCAGAATACGGTGATGTAGCAACATAAAAGGCTGGAGCCCTATCACTTCAAGAAGAATGTATATTGTACACTTACTTTCTGTAAATTACGGTATAGATGTATGATTGTACCTTCCTACGCATCGTTATTATTGTCAACACCAATAAGACTTAAACTTTCACGGCTTTTACGTATTATGATTATTAACTAAAACGGAACTAAATTGCGTATATTAACTTAATAGTTACCTCCGATGTTTCGAGATCAATTATTGTTTCTGTGGTACCAGATTATATATCAGATTTGCGTAATTAAATTTTTGTCGCCACAATTAGGTAATATACTAGTAAAATAAAATTTCCCTGTACCTAGATTTATGTCAATTGTTAATTGTGACTGAAGGTACATTTCCACCAAGTATTGTGGGATAGGTCACGTCAAATAATAGAAGAAAAAAATTCCTCGTAATAATTTTCTTTCTGTCTGTATGTCTGCTTACTAGTTAAGTGATATATTGTTAGTATAAGAAAGCTCAAATGACCCCGCAGCAAACATAGGGAAAAAGTGGTTTCAGTCAAATCTCACGAAATTTTAGTACAATGTAGATTCGAGTCTCTTGATTATTTTTTTATAAGGGCACAACTCACTCAAAAGTATACTTTCAGAAATAATCAATAAGTATTGTTTCATACAAAGCATATGTAACATACCAATTTTTCGTAAAATCTTTCTCTTTGCTTTTGCTTAATATAAATAACTAACAAAATGCGATTTCAACGTGACAGAAACGTTATTAAGATCATATTTAACGCCAGTAAGTATCATTGTGGGTCATTTCAAAGTATAGATTTTAAGAAACACGTCATAGAAATATAATAATATAAACTTGATTATTTCTGACAGTGTACTTCTGAGGGAGTTGAGCCCTTATAAAAAAATAATAAGGAGACCTGAATCTACATCATACTAAAATTTCAAGCGATTTGACTGAAACCACTTTTTCCCTATGTTTGCTGCGGGGTCCTTTGGTATGAGTGTATGTATAAATCACACCGACAAAGTTGTAAAACAAAGTGGTTTTGTTTGGGTACCTCCCGTACACATAAACTGGGGGTGAATTTATTCAGTTCAACGAGTATTGTGTGAGATCTTTCAAAAAGAATATCGTCTAAGATAGGTTCATTTTATAACTGCTATCAGGAAATGCCTAATTTCTAGGCACCACCGCACCATGTCTGTCATTACATTAAGGTTAATATTTAAATTAGCTTTTCAAATTAATATATTTAGGTATAATATAGTATTTACTAAACTGATATACCTATTTATGGCTCTTGGCCGGTTTTTAGGTTTTTGTCAGATATTAAGTTATATGTGGGTATAACAATTGTGCATAGTATGTACCTAATGAAATATAATGATATGTACAATAAATATTGTATGCATTTGACATAAACTTAGTTTTATTTACAGGACGTCCAAACTTAGATTTCCCGCCGAACGGCTCTCAGGAAGGGGCGAGGGGGACGAGGTCTACCCCTCCCCTCCCACCCCCCATACCCTGTAAACCCCTTCCCCCGTTCCCCTGTAACGTGATCAAATGTAGCACTATGAAACTAGATGGTGGCACTAGCTGCTGCAAGTACGAGCCGTAGAGTTGCCTATCTATCTCAGTTATATACATATTCATCTATGGACTGCACTAAAGCCGTCAAGACTAGAAAGAAAGCCGAACGGTCGTATACCGAGAATATGTCGTCCGAGAATTTTGAAATTTTGTCCAAAACTATGACTGACACTAAGACTGCTTAATAACAAAAAGGCTGAAGGTTGGAAATCTTTCTGCTCTTCATTAAGTCCTTCCACTCCTGATGTTATTGTTTGGGATAACATCCGAAAATTTAGGAAATCTTATAATTCCTATAATTGCCCTTACCCTATCTCTTTAAAATGGGCTGAATCCATATGTCCCGGGTGTATATGATTCCCCTATAAGTCTGTTGAATAATAAGTCATCTGATCCCCTAGATCAATCATTCTCTCTCTTAGAACTCAAAAATGTGCTCGGAGCGGTAAAAGACTCAGCCCCAGGTCATGATGGCATCCCGTACTCCTTTCTAGCTAAAGCTGGCAATTCTTTTCTCAAATATTTTCTTGGCTTAATTAACTGTATATTGTTTTCAGGCCAACCGCCTTCATCCTGGAAATCTCAACTTATTATGCCTATACTTAAACCAGGAAAGGACCCTAATAACCCAACCTCTTATCGCCCTATAGCCCTATCTTCCGTCCTTTCAAAGATCTTAGAACACCTCATCAAAAATAGACTAGAATGGTTCCTTGAAAGTCATGATCTACTAGGAAAATCTGTTCGGTTTTAGGAAGGGAAAAAGTACAATTGATAACCTGGCCATTTTTACGTCTGATATCAGGCTTGCCTTTTCAAATAAGGCCTCGGTTGTTGCCGCTTTCTTGGATGTCGAAGCTGCGTATGATAATGTTCAGATTCCAATCCTTAGAGAAAAACTATATAAACTAAGAATCCCAGTAAGGTTAGCCTGCCTCGTGGGTAACCTCCTTTGCGAAAGACAAATCTCCTTCCGGGGTAAAGATCCCGAAATCAAACCTACAAGACTGGTTTGGCGGGGGCTTCCACAGGGTTCTGTTTTAAGTCCTTTACTATTCAATCTTTATACACATGACCTGGAAGACTCTGTGTCTGACTGTCGAGTCCTCCAATATGCTGATGACCTATTAGTTTACTCTTCAAACAAAAATATAACATCTGCATGCGCCTCAGTTAATAATTCCCTCCGATCGCTAAATAACTATCTCTATAAAAATGGTTTGTACCTTTCTCCGTCCACATGCTGCGCAGTTGTTTTTACCCGTAAAAGAAACGTGCCTGCTTTAGATATATCAATCAATGAATCTAGTATACCTGTCCGCTCCTCTTATAAATTCTTAGGGATTCATCTCGATTCGAAATTAAGCGGGAATCTGCACTTTAATTATTTAGTTAAAAAGTGTGAGCGTGGGCTCAATACACTAAGATGCCTTGCGGGAGTCTGGTGGGGAGGTCACCCTACTTCCCTTAGATTAATTTATAATGCCACAGTACGCAGTATACTGGATTATGGATGTCACTTATTAGTGCCGGGAAACAGAGCTGGATTGAACAGGTTGAACCTAATCCAATCCAAGGCTATGAGAATTATTCTGGGTGCAATGAGGTCTAGCCCTATTAAAGCTATGCAGGTGGAATGCGCAGAGCCTTCACTGGATTTACGTCGCAAATTTCTGGCAGATAGGTATTTTTTCCGCTGCCTACAATTTTCGTATCACCCCATCATCCATCGTTTATATGATCTTAAAGCAACGACCGCCTTAAATCTTGATAATCTAAGAAAGTTTCAATCTCTTAAAGACCCTGTTTTTCATTCCCTTCGACTCCCTCTGTTTGAATTTGACTATGAGACTATCATTTACCACCCTCGTGTCATCCTTAATTTTGATATCTGCCATGGTGACCCTCATGCTGATGAATACCTTCGTCAGATCCTCTCACATGAATGGCATGATTGGAATTCAATTTTCTGTGATGCGTCCAAACTATCCCCGGTTGGCTATGTGGGAATAGGAGTTTTCCACTCGCAATATAATATAGTCCAAAAAATTAAGTGTCCCCCTGAAACATCAGTTTTTACTGGAGAGTGTATTGGCATTTTAGAGAGCGTAAAATTTATCTTACTCTTCAAATTAAGGAAAACTATCATCTTTTCGGATGCCCGTAGCTGTTTACAAGCTTTGTTGGCTAATCCTTTTTCAGTAAAATCCAAACATATTCCAAATTAAAGAAAACCTATTAACATGCAAAAGAAAGGGTTTCGAGGTTGCCCTGGTTTGGATCCCTGGCCACTCAGGGGTCTCGGGCAACGAACGGGCCGACCAGATTGCCAAAGAGGCAGTGATCTGTGGTGACAAAACCCCCTTTAGGAACTACTGCTCCGATTTGTTTACACTGACGTCCAGATGGCTAACCCAGGCCTGGTCCTCAAACTGGACTGCCTATAATCGGAGCAAAATTAAACCCTATTTTCTAGTTCAACCTAACGTAACAAGAAAGCCTTGGTTTGCTAAGATTTTTATCCCAAAACAGTTCTGCTCCACAATCATTCGAATGAGACTAGGCCACTGCTGTTCCCCTGTTCATTTGAAAAGAATCCATGCTCGGGACTCCTCTCTGTGCGAGTGCGGGCTGGGAGAAGGGGATCTGAATCATATTCTACTGGCGTGTCCTCTTTACGATCATACTAGATTATATTTTGACCTCTTGAAAATTAAAATTCCTTTCCCTACTTCCGTCCTGGAATTATTACAAACCAAAGACAAACAAACCTTACTGTCTCTAGTCTCTTTCTTAGACTTAAATAAATTAAAACTTTAATATTAATATTATAACATAGTATACGGATTATATATATTTTTTAATTTATATCATTATTGTACATGGAAAAGCAACTATATATCTGCTATTTATATTTGATCAATCCTTTTATATTTATGCCATATCGACATGACGCTGGCTAATGTCATAAAAGCCATATAAAAAAAAAAAAAAAAAATAACGCGCTAAGCGGAGTATAGAGATATCTTGTCTTGTATACATGAAGTTAAATACAATCTGGAGGTCATACTTCGACCACAAAGTGAGGCCGACAGAGAGGGTAATGTAGGGGGCTGCATCTCATTCTAAGTAGGGTGACCATATGTACTATGATGTATGTGGGATTGGGATAGTATGAAGATAAATATAAAATAAAATATGCTTGTCGTCTAGTAAGTATTGTCCAGAAAGAGAAGTCTCGTAGTTCATATGGAAAACATTCTACTGACTTAAGGAGCTGGCCACTTCAGATACGTTGAAGCAATAATGAGAGCAGAGAACCCCTCTAATTAGTTTATTATTTTAAACTTATTGCCAGATCCAGGTATCTAGCAGCTATTTATTGGAGGACGTCAGAGACAGGCCAGCAAAAAAAATCAGTTAATAGGTAAAAACTGTCGAAGCCTATCGCTAATATAATAACAAAACAGTAAAAACATTGCGTATCGCTACGGAAAACAGTAGGTAGGCGACAAACAATACATTAACGTAACGTCATTTTGCACTATTTTCCCCCAACAGAAACTCCTGAAAATGATATAATCTTATTAATTACATGATACTACACTGCATCAAACCTAGAACTGTAAGATATTTATTTCTTACAACTCGTTTGCATAACACCGATGAACAATTGCCAGATGTCCGCGTCTTAAAATAGGGGATAGTTAGTGTAGCAAACTAAAACTAAGTAAGTACAGGGGGTTCGTGGCTCACACTATTGCGTCATATCTGATGTGGACAGTTCTCCGACTTTAATATACTTAAAGGTAAATAAAGAAAACATCAATAACATCAAACAGCTCAATGGTTGACTGGAAGAGATCTCTTCCATGTACAAATATTGTATATTCTTCCTGTTGTATTTTTCTTTGTTGTACAAATATTGTACAATAATAGTAGATTGTTTGACAAGGGTCTAAAGTAAGCCATATTACCACGAGGTGGTTATTTTCCCGAACGAAGTGAGGGAAAATTGTTCGAGTGGTAATATGGCTTTTAGACCAGAGTAATGCATACTATTTTTCACTTCGATTGCGAGAAAATAAGATAAAAATACTTATTATTTACGCACAAGAACTAAACTAAGGTTAAATTATGGTTTAACTTGACGGTCTTTTAATTTTTTTAACTTCTTTGACATAGATACAAAATATAAGCACCTCGAATAAATGCCACAGACGACGGTATAATTAGCTCTTTAAAGTAGCTATTAGACATTGCAATTTGTAGGGTCCAACCTGTCGGGTTGGTAGGTGTAATAGTACTTAGGGAGTAGGAGTCCCGATCTAGGGCGATCAGCAGTGCCCCGATACCCGCAGCTGTTTATGGAGGTCGTTAGAGTTATTTTACCTTTTTTATTTATAATGTTAGCCATTTTCTACACATTCCGTCTGGTTTTTTATTCAATATAAAAGTTAAATTGTGTAGATTCGCTGGTAATTAATATATTTATCTAGTTTTGTATTTAAATCATAGAAGGGTTGGGCAGATGAATTTAGATTCAGGCAGCTCGAGCGGTCATTTAAATATCTATAATAAAAAAAGTTTCAGATTTTATTTAATGTGTACTGTTATGAGTACTATCACCGTGCTTCACCAAATACTTTTTTTTGATGTTTTGAAGGCATCTCTGTAAACGTTGAGCTAGGGTCGGTAGGGGCGATTTGTAGGGAAAGTGTAATAACGTGCTTTGGGGCCGACAGGAGTTGGACACAACCGATTGGGCCCTACAAATTGCCATGTCTAATAGCCGTTTAAACAGTTTAAACACGCTTTAAAGCGCTTCCAAAAAATTACAATCCTTTTTAATGATTGTGAAGTAGGAACTAAAAAACACCTCACGTTTTTGAAATAAATTGCGTTTCCTCATTGGTCGATTTTAACATTGCTGTATTCTGATTGGTTGATATTAAATACAATGTTTTTTTAAGGACTTTAATTATTTACACAGTATACGCACCAAAAAAGTATCTAGCGTTCCGATTAACTTCGATATGTGTGTTGTGATTGGTGGATTTAATATGGTGAAGTGTTCCGATTGGTCAATTTAAAATGTTTTGTAAATCATATATATGTATACATACTAATCCTAGAGGCTAAATGTACTACTTTAGTCCGCCTTGGTAAGCATAATACGACACACTTTTTGAGCATGAGAAGTGAAAAGTATATTTTAACGGCCTCCTAGCCTAGTCGGTAGTGACCCTACCTATGAAGCAGGAGGTCCCGGGTTCGAATCCTGGTCAGGGCATTTATTTGTGTGTTTATCACGGATATTTGTTCCTGAGTTATGGATGTTTCCTATGTATTTAAGTATTTATATGTATATATCTATTACATATATCGTCGTCTTGTACCCACAACACAAGCCTTATTGAGCTTACTGTGGGACTAGGTTGATTTGTGTAAGATTGTCCCATAATATTTATTTGATACTAGCCTTTTCCCGCGGTTTCGCCCGCGTACTATAAGTACTCAAAAGGGATACGATACCCATGTTGATTTTCAGACCATAAGGTCTGAGGTAGTGGCAAATGTGTATATAAATACACATTTGCCACTTTTAGGGGTTGAATTTTCAAAAAACCTGAAACACGTATTTACTCATTTATCGTTAGGAATACTCCTGTGAAGTTTCGAATAAAATAATCTAACAAATCTTGATTCGCCATACAAACTTTGGACCCCCATTTTACCCCCTTAGGGGGTGAATTTTGAAAAATCCTTTCTTAGTGCACCCTTAGACTATATAAGGAACCTACGTGCCAAATTTGGAATCTCTAGAACCAGCGGTTTGGGCTGTGCGTTGATATGTCAGTCAGTCAGTTTCTTCTTTTATATATTTAAGATGTATTTATTTATTTATTATACTGCCACTACTACAATTTTTTGTATGGCCTTGTGCCATTTTAGGACCCTTTCAAAAGGGCCTATAAAGACCCGCGGGTCACTCCTGTCCTGTGTAAGTAATACTTAGGAACAGACCATGTACTTATGTACATTTCTGTAAAAACAACAAAACCGATCCGCAGCTTGCCGACATCATAGTCACCCTATTGTTTGACAATCTTAACTTGTTGTTAAATCGTAAAATTGAATGATTGTGGATTACCAGTGAAAGGAAAGTCTACTTTATTGTAAAGTCTCACCCCTGCACCCTTTTACGCAACATATCTTGACCATTTTTACTTAAAAATGTTGTTACGAAATGTTGTTGAGCTGAGCGGCGTCATTTGAAATAATATCAGTGACATATTATGTCAGTGATGGGACTGATGGGATGGGGATACCAGACCGTATTTTAAATATTACAAAACTTACTACTGTCTGCAATATTAATTGCAATTCTTTAAGTAATTTAATGAATGAATAATATTTACGTCGTAAAAAATTCAAAGCAGCTAAAAGGGAACAAAGTATTAATTCAAATCTTGCAATAAATTATTATAAGTAGGAAGTAACTTCTAGTGTGTTACTAAAATAAATGTATATAAATAAAACCACATTGGTAAGTTTCATAAGTTGGCAGCATTGTGCGAGTGAGACACCGCCCCCTACATTATGCTCTCTATCGGACCGTTTTTATTACTTTTTACTAGTGACCTATGAACGACTGTTTTGCTCGGTAATAAGGTTCAACGGTGGTTAGGGAAATATAGTAAAAGTACTATCCGGATTGTCTTCTGATCCGTGCTTGTATATGATTAAGCTTAATATGTGTTCTGTGCACATATGCCATATGGCATTGTATTCGAAATTTAAATCTTCATCACTCAAAAATTCCATGGACTCTCAGTATATACAGTCTGTAAATTTTATACGGGCGTATATTGTACTGGCGATTAGTATTGGACCTAGGGAACCTATTTACATTTATTTCTTCATGAAAATAAGGATTTTTTTGACGTGATAACGTCTTTAAAATCGTTTTAGTCGGGTGACATGTTCAGAAACTTGTGTCACACCAAAACCTCACGAGCGCGATCGCAGGTATAACGAGAGAGAGACGGACCGATCTCCCGTCTCATCTCGAGCGCTGCCAGTCATTCCGTGAAACTTGTCACGCGGAATCCTCACGAGCGGTTAGACGTTATCACGTAAACATCTCGATCGTAAACCTACTTTACAAACAACCAATTTTTTTTCATACATAATAATTCAGCCGGCAATGTAATGCATCCATGACAATTAAATGAGGAGAAAAACTGCCATTTGCTCACGCCAGGTGGCGCATTGTGTACTGTACCCAGCGTTGACATAAGAACTGTCAAATCACATACTGATTTGACAGTTCTTATGTTCTCACATCAATGAGCTCCTCTGTTTTTACAATTTACCGCACTGCATTGAGGCATTCTTCATAAAAATGAGAAAGTGTGGGAATGTTTACAATTAGCTAAGTAAAGTTTTTCGAAGAGGTAGATATTATATTTTTTTATGATAAAACTCATCTTGAGGATACAGAAAATCGAGATAGTTTATTTTTATTTCCTCTTATTAATTAGAAATATTTTTTAAAGTGATAACGATGACATTAGTGCGATTAATGACTGATAAGCTCTCAGTGCCTTTGCGAGTGTGGTTTGCCCAAAATTATAAAAAAAAAGCCAATTGACACAACTGACAAGAGTACTGTCACTTTAAAAATTACAATTTGTATCGGTTACAACGGTTCTGCTATCTTTGCATTTTCGTGTTGTTTCTGTGACTTTTAATCTAATTTCGACGACCTCAGCACGAACTTCGGACTTCGGACGGTGTTTGCCGCATTTCCCGACGACCCTTGCACGATATTTGGACAACGATTGGATCTACTGACGACTACTTTGGCACTGCTACGCTTCTTGGACAACGTTTTCTAGCCTTCACGACGACCCTGTTGCACTGAAATTTGGACTGTGATTTGTATTTTTAGAGGCTTTGTCTTTAATAATACAATGAGCGACTTTGTACGAGCCGATTCTGGAAACCTGCCACACATAGACATGATAATGATTCTCGACTATTTTCACACCAGCGATAAGCATAATGCTGCTGAAATGAGAGGTGTAAAAACACTCATGTACGTATAATGAATTCAGTAAAACGTTGATGTATCTACAGTCAACGTTAAATATATACAAACAATATACATAACGTATTTATATAACCCACCTATTTATGCCATTGTGATTAAATGGAATACGTAAACAAATCTCGAATACGTTCATTGTCCGTTGTCTATATAGGTGCTCTTACACGAGCGATAAAATTGACGAATTCCCGGCAATTTTGACGTCACGGCCGTTACAAGCAATTATAATATTACAGTATCGGTAAGGAAGGCAGAGCGGGGAGCGCGGGAGGTGACTATCGTGCGCCTATTTTTTGATGCAGTTTACCTTTTGTTTGGACGTGGTCCGTCCGCAGTGGGGAATGTAGACACACGCATCCAGACCAATGGACCCACGTGGGCGAAGTGTACAGCGTGTCCGTGCGAGGCGTGCGCAGCAGTGGGACTGCAGCCTTACACATGATATGTTCACATGACATGTCAGATTGGGAAAGTAAACGTGTTAATATTGACTGTATGTACACACATTGTAAATCAAGCGTAAAAATATGGGTACACACATCTTACTCAAAAACATACATAGCGCATCTTATTCCCCTAGTAAGAATGTATTTAGTACCATACATATTTATGAGACTTTTTTTCATTTAATTTGTTTTTCCGTTTATTTTAGGGCATCAAGAAGTGGTTATGTAGAGAATGCTGTAGGATATGTGGAAATTAAAAGGGATAACACTCAATGTATTCTTCGGGCCAAAGTTGTTCCTGAACACAAAGTGACAAAAAAATATTACCTTGTGACCATTCAGTTCGATGAAAGAAATGAAAAAGTCTTGGACACAATGTGTGATGGTTGTCCTGCATCGGCTGGTAAATATTTAAAAACATTTTTCCTAATACCGAATGGATGAATCATTTAAATATTGTATAATAAATAATTAACTTTTTTTTAAAGCGATACATAAATTAATATAATATTTGAATTCTAAATACATACGAATAATGAGGAAATTTATGTATAATTCTCAATAAACACTTGGCCAAAATGGTTTATATATATAATGCTGTTATTATTTTTAGGTGGACGTAAACACACATTGGTTGTATTGTATTGGCTACAAATTAAAGCGATCGAACCCTCACCTACTTCAGTAGAGTGCTACTGGGCTAAGCCTCGATTAGCCAGTGAGGGAACTAAACCAATTTCGACTAAGGAAATTTTTCCGTCCAAAAAAAGGCCAATAGAGCTGGGACCAAAGGATCCAGAAAAAATGAACGCGTTTTATGAAGAATGCAAGAAAAGAAAAATAGGGGACTCGTTGATATTGACAATGTTGCCCGATCATGATTCGGGGTTATCGAAATACTGCATATTCGATATGGTACTGGACTTTACTTCTAAAACGGACAACCACAGCTATGATAATTTTAAAATTAACATGGCCATAACGTTGACGCAAATTATACGAGTTCAAATTGAAAAAAACACAAAAAAACAGGCAGAGTCAAAGTTATGGCATAGCATAAGGCAGGGCAGAATAACAGCCTCAAAAGTATATGAAGTGTGTCATTGCAACACGACTGATGGCTCGCTTGTTGAGCAAATTCTGGGTGGCTATAAAATGTATGACACAAAAGCAATGAAAAGAGGGAAATCACTAGAGAGACCCGTAATAAAAGAAATCGAAAGGAAACTGGGAATCAAAATTGAAGAATGTGGGTTTTATTTAATTAATTTGTTTTGTGGGGCATCACCTGATGGAATAACAGATGATTTTATAATTGAAGTGAAATGCCCCAGTTCGGTTAAAACCGTAAAAAATTATTTGAACAATGACACAATAAAAGAAAAGTTTTTGGCTCAATGTCAACTTCAAATGTTGGCTACGGGGCGTAAAAAATGTGCGTTTTGCATTGCTGACCCAGAATTTGAACGAAACAAAGAAATAAAAATAATGTGGGTGAAATTTGATCCGGCTTATAGTAAAAATTTATTAAAAAAAGCAGAACTGTTTTGGAAAGATACTATATACCCAATAATTTTACGTAATGCACTGTCTTAACCCTTAATAAGACCTCTCTTATACAGATGTGCTACCAAAGTTAACTACATTTGAGGTGGCAGTTCCAATATATCTGATGCTGACTGTACGGTCACGTTTGAAAACTTGGGTACCTACATTAAGGCTTGATTTCCTCCTACACTGATGTCCGTCGCGCGTACGAATGACACAATGTTTTACGGACCACACAGCGACGCTGACGTACAGTGCGTAAGCTATGAAAAGAACCTTCTGGTTTTATTGCTATCCTGCTCTTTCATTAGGCTATATGTAATAAGAGAGCAGGATAGCAATAAAACCCGATGGTTCTTTTCACAGCTCTCGCACTGTACCTACGCCTGTCAAAATTGTATGAACCCGTATAATAAATACAAGACCCGTAAAATACAATCCTCGCTTAAAATTAATTTTAAAAATCAACGAGATTCTACAGTCGAGGTCATAAATATGTTTACACTTTTTTACCTACTCGAATGCGGCCGCTAACAATTAGTATGCAAACGCATTCGACTAGGTAAAAAAGTGTAAACATATTTATGACCTCGACTGTACGTGCTTGCAAACTTTTAAATAGTTGCTTAAAAAAAAGAATATGTGTTAAATGTCTCCAAGTTTTCAAATCTGACTGTACCTGGCGGCATTTCCTCGTTGTGTCGCAATACTGATACGCCGTGCGAGGACTGATACGCTGCGGAGGTGTACTGCTTTTGTAAAATAAACTTTATATAGACAGATACTATGTATATAACTACTAGACGGTTTGTAGTCTAATATCTAATTCTGAAGCGTCATCTGAACCAGAACAAAATAAAATGTATGGGAGAAAAAAGCTTCGCATCTAGTGGCAAGTAGTGTTACAACTTAACCTGTGCGATATCGTTTTAGTAACACTACTGCACACTAGATGGCGTACTAAAATGCAAGGAGAAAAATTAGCACCATCTAGTGAGTAGTAGTGTTACTACCTAATCATTAGTAACACTACTTGACACTAAAAGGCGCTGCTTTCCCTACCATACATTTTATTTCGTTCTGGTTCAGATGGCGCTTCAGAATTGGAGTTTCAAAATCTACTTAGACTACAAACCGTCTAGTAGTTATATAGTCTCTGATATAGATAATAAGGACGTGTTAAATAGAAAGTCACATGAAAAACCTAAATGACAATAATTATTAGTTATAAGTATACAATAAAACAAAAACAAATTTACTGGATTTTTATTAAATTCCCCTGCAGGTTGACTAGACCACATGCAATGATCACAGCTTCGTCTACATATTTGACGTGGTTGTGATTTACAACTGAGTGAGGTTTTAAAAACGCGAATTCCCTTACCCTCCTAATGACACGTTCTACGTGTATCCTTAAGCTGGCAATTATTTTGGTTTGAATCACCATCACCTCTTTTTTTGTAGGAGTTTCCTTCGATGAAACACTTGGGGGTCGAAGAAGTTTGACGTGTTTCTCTGCTAGGAGAGTTTCTATTCCTTTGAAACCTCGGTCAGCTAAAACCACTCCCCCTGGATGTAGTATATCCGCAAAACCACTACATTCGGTAATAGCTTTGTCTGATATTCTTCCAGATTTTCCTTTAGAAACAAAGCATATAAAGCCATTTGGGCAACATGCTATTAAATATTTCACCGTATGACATGACTTATACTGCGACCATGAACATGCCTGCATAATAGAGTTCGAGGATTTTTCAATGTGGATCTCGAAACAATCTATTATGCACTGCACATTTGCATATCTTAGTTTGAATACTGGTGGCAGTGTTTTTTTTATTGTGAGTTTGTCAGGTAAATATATGAACATTTGCAAATATGTTGCCAAAAGTGGCAAACTCACTCTTAGTACTTTTTGCAATGTTACCTTGCTCAACTGGAAATGGTGGCTCATTCTTTGAATAGTGTCATTTTGCTTTAGTTTAAATAAAGGTATAATAACATGTAGCAGGTGTAACTTGCATTCTTTAGCCAAAAAATCTATCAACCAGTAAAATTGTTTAGGAACGCCCAGATAGACTTTGGGGTTCTCTTTTATTATTTTTAACATATATTTTCGCCCCGAGATATCTTTTTCTTCTATTTCTTTAGCGGTGTCTCCAGCTGTAGTAGATGTTGAAGGGCTCGAGGGTTCATACAATGAGGGTGTAGACGAACCACTTGCGGTCGTTGAAGAAGGTTGACTCGGCATTATTTTCTTTAAAATATTCGTGGCCACAATATTTGCTGAGCATCCTACACTTTTTACAGTAGGCTTCACTAAAACAGATTTTTCAGTAGTCTCCATTTCAGTCTGCATCAACGAATCGCACTGAAATATAAAGTTTAATAATTTTTTTACATCAAAACTTTGATTTTTTTTTTTAAATAGAAGCTATAATACAGCTTCTGGTATTATACAAGTTGCACTATTGCGATGCGGTAACGTGTCTACCTAATAAAAGCCATCTTGTAGAGCAAGGGGTCGGTTTGTTTGTGAACTACAGTTGCCACCAGATTGGAGCTGTAGAGGTGTTCAAATATAGGTGTTAGACGATTGATCAGATTAAAAAAAAAAACCGGCCAATTGCGAAGGGTTCCGCACCATATGCGACACAACATTAGACGCTATTAAGAAAACCCAGAAAAAACACATGTTGTATGGGAGCCTCCCTTAAATATTTATTTTATTCTATTTTTATATTCGGTCTTATAGCGGCAACAGAAATGCATCATCTGTGAAAATTTCAACTGTCTAGCTACCATGATTCTTGAGATACAGCCTGGTGACAGACGGACAGACAGACCGACATTGAAGTCTCAGTAGTAGGTAGGGTCCCGTTTTTACCCTAAAAACCCCGGTTTACGGAACCCTAAAAAATTAAACCGTGGGGCACGTGTCATTTCTATCGACAGTCAAACGTTTGCATCATTTTGAACGTTTACTCAGGTCAGAGACTATATAACTACTAGACGGTTTGTAGTCTAAGTAGATTTTGAAGCTCTAATTCTGAAGCGCCATCTGAACCAGAACGAAATAAAATGTATGGTAGAAAAAGCAGCGCCTTTTAGTGTCAAGTAGTGTTACTAATGATTAGGTAGTAACACTACTACTCACTAGATGGTGCTTATTTTTCTCCTTACTTTTTATTTAGTACGCCATCTAGTATGCAGTAGTGTTACTAAAACGAAATCCCACATGTTAAGTTGTAACACTACTTGTCACTAGATGCGATACTTTTTTCTCTCATACATTTTATTTTGTTCTGGTTCAGATGGCGCTTCAGAATTAGATATTAGACTACAAACCGTCTAGTAGTTATATAGTCTCTGACTTAGGTTATTATATGCCCCACACTTAAAAATGGAATATCATATGTATTACCTTTGATGCCGTACTTCCATGATGCAGAATCTGCATTGATGTTGTAGGCTGATGTTTCAAATTGGTTCTAGCATCTTGAGAAAGATTGTTTTCATCAATCTGCATCAGTTCCTTAAAAATGAGTAAGGTAACAATATGACAAAAGAAATTTCCAGAATCAGGTAATTTGAAAATGTCATCATCATCTCGGCCGAAAGATGTCCACTGCTGCCTGCTGCTCAACTGTAGCTATTTTTCATTACCTATGAAGCTGTTGTTTTAATAATTTACTATACCTACTACCTACCATGCCTAGAATTATACTTACAGGCTCAATGTAAGTTTTTGTTAATATCAAGCTTGCAGTATTTTTTAGGCGTAATTGGCCTCTTTTGATCCTGTAGCAGTCTTCCTCAATCTGTAAAGAAAATACTTTTAAGCAGTATTTGGAATATTATTAACTAAATTTGGGCAGTTTAAATTTATGTTTCACACATGTGTTTTTTTAATGATATGTACTGAAGATTGAGAATTAACAAAATACACCCTAAGATGCTATGAAATAAATATCGAATGGTTAAAATGACAGCCAACGGGTAGATCTCGATAGCTAAGTTGGTTAGAGCGACGGGCTAGTTCTCGGCCTGTAACAGTAGAACCACAAAAACTATTTTTCAATAATTTCATGTTGGGACAAGCTTTTATTGCTCATCAAGACGAATCAAACGAGCCCGAACTCGATGGGGTTATGTGGTTCTATTACGGAGTTCCTATGGCCACCTTCCAGTTCCATCATCAGATCAGCTCCACCTCATTATGATATTCCATTGTGCAAATATCAGCTCAATCGGAAACAACAAAACTAATTTTTTAGTTTTTGCTCGAGCACTTTCTCGGCATGTTCTAAAAACATACTCGTATCAAATTTCAGCTTTCTGGTACTAACGGCCACTGAGCAAACCCGCGGACAGACAGACAAACGGACGGACATGGCGAAACTATAAGGGTTCCTAGTTGACTACGGAACCCTAAAAACATTAAGTCAAACACTTACATTGATATGGTCTCCACAAACATATAAGTTACGTTTTGGGCAATATATCTCCAACGCTTGGCACCAAGTCGCTTGCAAACACTTGGGTATACTCAAAAACAGAGTATTTGGATAATCTCTTCTGTACTTTAAACAAGAAGGTACGAAGCAACGTGGATCATCTCTATAATACTCAACTTCTGCTCGAGTGCTTCCTGTGTCATGGGATTCCATTTTGCAAATTGCGATGTAGGTATCAATTTAATAGTGCAGTGCAGTAGTCCAATAGCTAGTGCAAGGGTCGTCGTGAAGGCTAGAAAACGTTGTCCAAGAAGCGTAGCAGTGCCAAAGTAGTCGTCAGTAGATCCAATCGTTGTCCAAATATCGTGCAAGGGTCGTCGGGAAATGCGGCAAACACCAAAGTCCGAAGTTCGTGCTGAGGTCGTCGAAATAAGATTAAAATTTACAGAAATAACGCGAAAATGCAAAGAAAGCAGAACCGTTGGAACCGATACAAATTGTATTTTTTAAAGTGACAGGACTTGTCAGTTGTGTCAGTTGACATTTCATTTTTTAATAACTATGGGCAAACCAAACACGCAAAGGCACTGAGAGCTTATCAGTCATTAATCGCACTAATGTCATCGTTATCACTTTAAAAAATATTTCTAATTAATAAGAGGAAATAAAAATAAACTATCTCGATTTTCTGTATCCTCAAGATGAGTTTTATCATAAAAAAATATAATATCTACCTCTTCGAAAAACTTTACTTAGCTAATTGTAAACATTCCCACACTTTCTCATTTTTATGAAGAATGCCTCAATGCAGTGCGGTAAATTGTAAAAACAGAGGAGCTCATTTGTTTCCCAAAGACCCTATACGCAGGAAATGTTGGGAAAATGCGCTAATGATAAAAAACTTTAGGGCAAGTAATACAAGCCGCTTGTGTAGGCTACATTTTAAAGTGTATAATTATTTTGGAAAGAGTAAATACACAGGTAAGGAAAATTAGGAATTAAAAACCGGTCAAGAGCATGTCGCGCCATGCTTAGTGTTGAACCGGGCGGCCACAGTATAATCACTTACCTCATCGAGGTGCAGTTTGGAAAAGTAAAAGTTTAATAGGTCCCAAATCAACAGGTCGGCCTATACCTGCGAAACATTTCGTTCATCAAATTGTCTATCTATACCTATGCATCATTCTCTTTCCAATATGCAAGAGCGATAGAGACGGGGCCAACGAATTTTCGAATTTCGCGGTAGGCCCCTGGTACTTTCCTTTTTCGGACACTTTTATGGGTGAGCGTCAGGATGGCGGATGTACATCAACAAATGGCTAGCTGCTTACCATCAGGCGGGCCGTATGCTGGTTTGCCATCGTCATGGTATAAAAAAAATATAATGTGTCATAAAGTTCTGTTGATCATTTCCACCATGCTAAGACCTACTTCACCTTTCCGAGAGCAAATGCCCGATACTAACTGTAAATGTTCATCAAGATGAGTCGAATTAGCCAAAAGGACACATGGTTATGTCTGACCAATCCTGAGAACCAGTAGGCACTTCAAGGGTTCATCATCAGATCGTTATCATCACCAGAACTCAGGTCCAAATCAATAGTTGCGCTATGCATAAATGTATAGCCACCAAATTAAACTAATACAGATACAAATGTTACAAAACAAGATATTTTTAGAAATAAAGTAATCAGTAGTTATAACTACTTGATTACAGTAATCAGATTAACGACTACTTTATGTAACTAGATTATTGTAGTTAGATTACATGTAATCATAACTACTTGTAGTTAACTACTTTTAGTCGTAATAAGTAGTTAGATTACAGAATAGTAGTTAACTACGCCCAACACTGACGTACACACATACAATAAGTAACATACATTGCTAGCACTAACTCCTGACGCATACCCCAGCTCCATTTGTTGATGTACATCCGCTATTTGTTGATGTACATCCGCTATCCTGACGCTCACTTTTATGGTGCGATCACATATTCATAGGAGTGACGATGCCAATAGACGTGTTAGCACTCGCGCTCGTACTCGCGCACGTGCTCGCGTCGAGGAGTTCGGGAAGACGATTATAAATAAAATAAAATGCATTTATTTCAGACTAATTGCCGTCCATATTTTGTTAGTAAAAAACAACTTAAAATTAAACTTATACCGGTATTAGACATTGCAGTTTCTAGGGCCCAATCTATCATGTACCCTGCCTCTCCCTGCCCTTTCTTTAGTTCCCTAAGTGGCCTACATTTTATTACACCTCCCAATCTGACAGATTCATAATTTGGCAGCAATGTAGCTACATTATCTACATTGTCTAATATCGGTTTTATAGTTAAATAGGCTTATAACTATCTGAGGTGCTAAATGTAAATGCAGAGACGACCAGTGCCTTATCTTATCAGGTAACTCTCCCATCTGTCGCGCGGCCACTACGGCCAGGAGTCTTTCTCATTTTCTTGTATTTAAATGCTTATTTAACTTTAAGATGCTTTGAAGAAAAGTGCTGTACCATCCATATTCTCGTTTACTAAAATAAAAGAACAAAAATCAGCAGCACTTGAACGTGAGAAGCGATATGCATCACGCACTCATAGAAAGCTCCTTAAAGATTTATCAGAACAAGAAACAGCAACAGAACACAGAACAGTGACAGAACCAACCCTAAGCCATAGCACTCCTGAAGTAGGAAGAGAAGAAGAAATATGTACTACTGAGGAAGTTGATGTTCTAGATCAAAGTACACACACGGTCGCACAACATTCGAAGATCACTCAAGTTGACCATGAGCATGTATATGGTTCAATAGATAGGTACAAAGATGATGACAAAGCCATTCTATTCTATACAGGCTTTGAAAATTATAAGAAATTCCATTTTGTTTATTCTACACTTAGTCCAATGGCACACAAAATTAGATACTTTGGCAGCAATGTAGCTACATTATCTACTGAAAACCAATTTTTCTTGACGATGATGAAACTACGGCAAAATAAGTGCATTTTTGAAAACAGCAGATTTTTCAACATAAGTGAAACGACTGTTTCTAATATATTTATTACTTGGATAAATTTTATTGATCAACTATGGAGCAGATTAAATATTTGGCCTAAAAAAGAACTAATTCAATACTACATGCCAAAACATTTCACAGACTATGATGAAAATGTAGAGTCATATTAGACGGAACCGAATTCAGTGTACAGAAACCAAAAAATCCGATCTCTCAGCAAGCTTCATGGAGTAGCTTAAGCATACTAATACTTTAAAAGTATTAGTAGGAGCTTCATCAGGTGGATTGCTATCATATTGTTCACAAGCTTATGCTGGATCTATTAGTGACAGACAGACAGTTGAACGAAGTGGCTTGGTGGCTAAATGTCAAAGTGGTGATAGTATTCTAGCAGATCGAGGGTTCACAATACAAGACATGTTTGCAGACAAAAATATCGCTGTTAAAATACCAAATTTTTTAAAAGGAAAATCACAGTTACCAGGCGTTACAATCATAAAAGATAGAGAACTCGCAAGTAAACGTGTCCACATTGAACGAATGATTGGTTTGACAAAAACGTACAAAATTTTAAAGTCCGATTTAGATCATAATTATATACCTATAGCAAGCAAAATATTTTTTGTGTGCTTTATGTGTTGCAATTTTAGAGAATGCATTATGACCATGAAAACAAATAAAACGAAATAAAATTTTATTGCCTTTTTATTAAAGACAAGTAATCTTTATATATATATATATTTGTTGAATATATTGTGTTCAAGATCATGAATATAAAAGTTGATCAATCGTGTGAGCATCTCATTTATATATTGATCATCTCTGTCTATCAATAATACTTTCATGTCTTGAAAAGTGTAGACGATGAAGTTGCAGTATTTTCTCTCGCTACAATAAAGCTGCCCTTGTATCTGAGCATAATAGGGATGCTTTTTCTTAAGCTTTAAATTACCATTTACATTTTCTAAGTATGATACTGTTACCTCGTTTATTAAGCAGTACCTTGCAGCATACGGACACTTTACCTCGATTACAGTATCCTCACCTAGCAACCCATCAGGAGAGGCGGCAAGAAACGAATGTTCTTTTGAAATAAACATTCCGCATTTCTGCACATCAAATCCGTAAATAGCCTTATATTTTTGTATGGCAATTGGCTCATGTATTTTGCCATGGGATATAGCCCTTGTGTAAACCGGCTTTGGCGAAATAAATTTTTCTATTATGGCCTGTTTGCCAATGTGCGTGCAATGGCTGACCATATAGAACACGCTGGCTGTTACGAGTATTCTGCACGAGCGCATTTCATGCCACACCAAAGAAGCATCTTGACTTCTGGTCTGGAGTTCAACTTCCTTTATCTGCTCATCAGTTATGTCTTTGAGTAGCAATTTTTTTAATAATCTATCTTGTAAACTTTCTTGGGCATAACCGTGATCCCACTCCACTGCATGAGGGTTCATAGGTTTGTAATAAAGGCATAGAGGTTTCTCCATAACCTATGGCCAAATTTCTTACATAATCCTCATAATTGTCCATTACGTCTTCCTCTTTAAGGGGTTTTTAGTTGCAGGTTTTAAGCCTTTTGCTAGGCAAACTTTTTGCAGCGATAGGCGACTTTTGAAAAGCCTTCTTCGGTGTTTTAAACGTCATCAGCCGTTGAGTGCAAACTTGATGTAATAATATCATACCTTTGTTTACAATATCATGTGCACCCAACAATAGCACAGCAACATGTTTGCAGCTTGCTTGTGTTCCGTTTCCTGCGGCGCACTCACAGCAGGGACCGGCCCGCTATCCCTTATAAAGGGTTTTGTATGGGTTTTGCATAAGGCTTAACTAACCATACCCTTTCCCCGACGATACCCTTTCATATTGCTTTTAAAGCCCTTATATAAAGGCTAGCACCGCTATCCCAATACCCTTACGAAACCCTTATCATCCGCTCACCAAACCTTACATATCGCTTATAAGTGTTAGCCTTATATAAGGGCTTCCCTTTTAGCATACTGCGTGCTATTTTAAATCGTCTACCTTGTTCATAAAGCACACATTCCTCCGAATCCACGCGCTCGATGTTCGCGCGCTTCGAAATGATCGAAGCCGCTGTAGATGAAATACGGTTCAATTTTCAATGGCAAAATGCTGTGATGGCTGTTTCTTACTTTGCGCGGGTCGAGCGACTCGAGCGCATCGTCACGGCGCTTTTTTTTAAGTCTTAGACACGTGCCAATGTTATCATTATTTATTAATAGATGTCAAAGTGGAGTGAAAATAAACATCATGATAAGTGAATTATTATGTTTAGAACACTTTAGACCTACTTGCTGTATGTATAGTGTATAACTCCGTATGTCAAGCGCGCTTTAATGTCGTTTGCCCAATATTACAGGGTTGCATGTTTTACTTTAATCGAATTGAAATTTGAACCTCTATTGAAAGTCTAAATTTAACTATCCTCAAAATCTAACATAGAACCCTGTAATATTAGGCCAGCAATATACGACCTATACATATATGAAGCGATACAGCAAGGTAAACGAGATGGCGTGGGCCATAGAATAATAAGAAAGCATGGAATGCCATTTCAAACAACCTATTAGTAATCAATTTTAAGCAAGGTTTATCAAAACTTGTTGAGCGCACTTTAACCCTTTATACGGCAGCGGTCTCAAAAAAGATTGCCTGTAACATCAGCTTTTTGAATTTTTTTTTGTACAGAATTTTTAGGATTATAGGAATTTTTAGGATTATAGGAATTTTTAGGATTGGCCGGTAAAGAATACTTATTTTAATTCACATTCTACATTTTCAGAGTGAATTTTTCATTTTAAGTAAACACTTATTTTCATTTTAGTTTCATTTTAATTTTATTTTAATTTTATTTCAATTTTATTTCAATTTTATTTCCATTTTATTTCCATTTTATTTCCACTTTATTTCCACTTTATTTCCAAATTTAATTTTAATTTTAATTTAATTTAATTTTAATTTAATTTTAATTTAATTTTAATTTTAATTTAATTTTAATTTAATTTTAATTTAATTTTAATTTTAATTTTAATTTAATTTAATTTTAATTTAATCTTAATTTAATCTTAATTTAATCTTAATTTAATCTTAATTTAATCTTAATTTAATCTTAATTTAATCTTAATTTAATCTTAATTTAATCTTAATTTAATCTTAATTTAATCTTAATTTAATCTTAATTTAATCTTAATTTAATCTTAATTTAATCTTAATTTAATCTTAATTTAATCTTAATTTAATCTTAATTTAATCTTAATTTAATCTTAATTTAATCTTAATTTAATCTTAATTTAATCTTAATTTAATCTTAATTTAATCTTAATTTAATCTTAATTTAATCTTAATTTAATCTTAATTTAATCTTAATTTAATCTTAATTTAATCTTAATTTAATCTTAATTTAATCTTAATTTAATCTTAATTTTAATTTAATTTTAATTTAATTTTAATTTAATTTTAATTTAATTTTAATTTAATTTTAATTTAATTTTAATTTAATTTTAATTTAATTTTAATTTAATTTTAATTTAATTTTAATTTAATTTTAATTTAATTTTAATTTAATTTTAATTTAATTTTAATTTAATTTTAATTTAATTTTAATTTAATTTTAATTTAATTTTAATTTAATTTTAATTTAATTTTAATTTAATTTTAATTTAATTTTAATTTAATTTTAATTTAATTTTAATTTAATTTTAATTTAATTTTAATTTAATTTAATCTTAATTTAATCTTAATTTAATCTTAATTTAATCTTAATTTAATCTTAATTTAATCTTAATTTAATCTTAATTTAATCTTAATTTAATCTTAATTTAATCTTAATTTAATCTTAATTTAATCTTAATTTAATCTTAATTTAATCTTAATTTAATCTTAATTTAATCTTAATTTAATCTTAATTTAATCTTAATTTAATCTTAATTTAATCTTAATTTAATCTTAATTTAATCTTAATTTAATCTTAATTTAATCTTAATTTAATCTTAATTTAATCTTAATTTAATCTTAATTTAATCTTAATTTAATCTTAATTTAATCTTAATTTAATCTTAATTTAATCTTAATTTAATCTTAATTTAATCTTAATTTAATCTTAATTTAATCTTAATTTAATCTTAATTTAATCTTAATTTAATCTTAATTTAATCTTAATTTAATCTTAATTTAATCTTAATTTAATCTTAATTTAATCTTAATTTAATCTTAATTTAATCTTAATTTAATCTTAATTTAATCTTAATTTAATCTTAATTTAATCTTAATTTAATCTTAATTTAATCTTAATTTAATCTTAATTTAATCTTAATTTAATCTTAATTTAATCTTAATTTTAATTTAATTTTAATTTAATTTTAATTTAATTTTAATTTAATTTTAATTTAATTTTAATTTAATTTTAATTTAATTTTAATTTAATTTTAATTTAATTTTAATTTAATTTTAATTTAATTTTAATTTAATTTTAATTTAATTTTAATTTAATTTTAATTTAATTTTAATTTAATTTTAATTTAATTTTAATTTAATTTTAATTTAATTTTAATTTAATTTTAATTTAATTTTAATTTAATTTTAATTTAATTTTAATTTAATTTTAATTTAATTTTAATTTAATTTTAATTTAATTTTAATTTAATTTTAATTTAATTTTAATTTAATTTTAATTTAATTTTAATTTAATTTTAATTTAATTTTAATTTAATTTTAATTTAATTTTAATTTAATTTTAATTTAATTTTAATTTAATTTTAATTTAATTTTAATTTAATTTTAATTTAATTTTAATTTAATTTTAATTTAATTTTAATTTAATTTTAATTTAATTTTAATTTAATTTTAATTTAATTTTAATTTAATTTTAATTTAATTTTAATTTAATTTTAATTTAATTTTAATTTAATTTTAATTTAATTTTAATTTAATTTTAATTTAATTTTAATTTAATTTTAATTTAATTTTAATTTAATTTTAATTTAATTTTAATTTAATTTTAATTTAATTTTAATTTAATTTTAATTTAATTTTAATTTAATTTTAATTTAATTTTAATTTAATTTTAATTTAATTTTAATTTAATTTTAATTTAATTTTAATTTAATTTTAATTTAATTTTAATTTAATTTTAATTTAATTTTAATTTAATTTTAATTTAATTTTAATTTAGTTTTAATTTAATTTTAATTTAATTTTAATTTAATTTTAATTTAATTTTAATTTAATCTAATTTTAATCTAATTTTAATCTAATTTTAATCTAATTTTAATCTAATTTTAATCTAATTTTAATCTAATTTTAATCTAATTTTAATCTAATTTTAATCTAATTTTAATTTAATTTTAATTTAATTTTCATTTAATTTTAATTTAATTTTAATTTAATTTTAATTTAATTTTAATTTAATTTTAATTTAATTTAAATTTAATTTAAATTTAATTTAAATTTAATTTAAATTTAATTTAAATTTAATTTAAATTTAATTTTAATTTAATTTTAATTTAATTTTAATTTAATTTTAATTTAATTTTAATTTAATTTTAATTTAATTTTAATTTAATTTTAATTTAATTTTAATTTAATTTTAATTTAATTTTAATTTAATTTTAATTTAATTTTAATTTAATTTTAATTTAATTTTAATTTAATTTTAATTTAATTTTAATTTAATTTTAATTTAATTTTAATTTAATTTTAATTTAATTTTAATTTAATTTTAATTTAATTTTAATTTAATTTTAATTTAATTTTAATTTAATTTTAATTTAATTTTAATTTAATTTTAATTTAATTTTAATTTAATTTTAATTTAATTTTAATTTAATTTAAATTTAATTTAAATTTAATTTTAAATTTAATTTTAATTTAATTTTAATTTAATTTTAATTTAATTTTAATTTAATTTTAATTTAATTTTAATTTAATTTTAATTTAATTTTAATTTAATTTTAATTTAATTTTAATTTAATTTTAATTTAATTTTAATTTAATTTTAATTTAATTTTAATTTAATTTTAATTTAATTTTAATTTAATTTTAATTTAATTTTAATTTAATTTTAATTTAATTTTAATTTAATTTTAATTTAATTTTAATTTAATTTTAATTTAATTTTAATTTAATTTTAATTTAATTTTAATTTAATTTTAATTTAATTTTAATTTAATTTTAATTTAATTTTAATTTAATTTTAATTTAATTTTAATTTAATTTTAATTTAATTTTAATTTAATTTTAATTTAATTTTAATTTAATTTTAATTTAATTTTAATTTAATTTTAATTTAATTTTAATTTAATTTTAATTTAATTTTAATTTAATTTTAATTTAATTTTAATTTAATTTTAATTTAATTTTAATTTAATTTTAATTTAATTTTAATTTAATTTTAATTTAATTTTAATTTAATTTTAATTTAATTTTAATTTAATTTTAATTTAATTTTAATTTAATTTTAATTTAATTTTAATTTAATTTTAATTTAATTTTAATTTAATTTTAATTTAATTTTAATTTAATTTTAATTTAATTTTAATTTAATTTTAATTTAATTTTAATTTAATTTTAATTTAATTTTAATTTAATTTTAATTTAATTTTAATTTAATTTTAATTTAATTTTAATTTAATTTTAATTTAATTTTAATTTAATTTTAATTTAATTTTAATTTAATTTTAATTTAATTTTAATTTAATTTTAATTTAATTTTAATTTAATTTTAATTTAATTTTAATTTAATTTTAATTTAATTTTAATTTAATTTTAATTTAATTTTAATTTAATTTTAATTTAATTTAAATTTAATTTAAATTTAATTTAAATTTAATTTTAATTTAATTTTAATTTAATTTTAATTTAATTTTAATTTAATTTTAATTTAATTTTAATTTAATTTTAATTTAATTTTAATTTAATTTTAATTTAATTTTAATTTAATTTTAATTTAATTTTAATTTAATTTTAATTTAATTTTAATTTAATTTTAATTTAATTTTAATTTAATTTTAATTTAATTTTAATTTAATTTTAATTTAATTTTAATTTAATTTAAATTTAATTTAAATTTAATTTTAATTTAATTTTAATTTAATTTAAATTTAATTTTAATTTAATTTTAATTTAATTTTAATTTAATTTTAATTTAATTTTAATTTAATTTTAATTTAATTTTAATTTAATTTTAATTTAATTTTAATTTAATTTTAATTTAATTTTAATTTAATTTTAATTTAATTTTAATTTAATTTTAATTTAATTTTAATTTAATTTTAATTTAATTTTAATTTAATTTTAATTTAATTTTAATTTAATTTTAATTTAATTTTAATTTAATTTTAATTTAATTTTAATTTAATTTTAATTTAATTTTAATTTAATTTTAATTTAATTTTAATTTAATTTTAATTTAATTTTAATTTAATTTTAATTTAATTTTAATTTAATTTTAATTTAATTTTAATTTAATTTTAATTTAATTTTAATTTAATTTTAATTTAATTTTAATTTAATTTTAATTTAATTTTAATTTAATTTTAATTTAATTTTAATTTAATTTTAATTTAATTTTAATTTAATTTTAATTTAATTTTAATTTAATCTAAATTTTATTTTAATTTTATTTTAATTTTATTTTAATTTTATTTTAATTTTATTTTAATTTTATTTTAATTTTATTTTAATTTTATTTTAATTTTATTTTAATTTTATTTTAATTTTATTTTAATTTTATTTTAATTTTATTTTAATTTTATTATAGTTTTATTTTAATTTTATTTTAATTTTGTTTTCATTTTATTTTAATTTTATTTTTATTTTTATTTATTATTTATTCCGTTCAGTCAGACAGCTCAACTACGATGCGCGGCAAAAGCAACTGGTAGTTGTAGTCGTACTAGTATGTAGTATATATGGTAAGCGAATATAATGATTTAACAAACCCTTCCCAAGTACGTATTGTCTTTCCTTTTCATACACTACCGATATAGACTAATTCTTTCTCGTTCACGCAAGGCTCAACTACGACATTACTAAAGGGAAAGCCTTATAAAAAGCGCTTAATGATAAGGGTAACCCTTATTAAGGGCTAGCTTTATATTTGGCTAAGTTTTATGATAAGGGTTAGTCAAACGAATGTGTTAGCAGTTCAAAAGGGAAAGTCTCTCAATTGGTTAGCCGTACATAAGGGACGCCCATTGAAGGGCTTTTATCGCGGAAAGGGTTGTCCGGTCCCTGAGTCTCACAGTGGCTCTCTTCAATCGAGCCTTCTTGTGTAACTTTAACGTCCACAACATATGTCCAGCTTTTCATACTGGCTTTACACTGTCCGCGCAAATACGTAAATGTACCGTCAGATGAGTAACGAGCCGTAACAAGATGACGAGCCTCGTATAGGAGTTGTCCCTTTGGTTGAGCCTTAAATCTGTAAAAAAAATACTGGCGTTATATGATATGCGTATAATAATAATATATTATTTATTGCATCAAACATGCAAGTTGTGCAACAATAAAAAATTAATATTTAACACAAGCAGCATCATGCGGTCTCGCTATTTATACTGGACAACCTTTGGGTAGCAGGAGATTTAGTAACAAAAGCTATGGACCGTAAGCTATAATTATAATAATAACTGTTAGGTAATCTCGCCGCGCGTTAGGTCCTAACATATAGGCCAAGCGGAATAAGCAGAGCAGCAAGGTTGCAAGAACATACCTCTGAGGATGTGTGTGTTGTGGCAATTATTGCATGTCGGGACTGCCGGTAACTACGTAGCTACTTCGGGTGGGCAGGGAAGGGACGACAGATATGATGTCCTGCTTTGTCCTTCCGTGACTTGAGATTCGCTCGGTCTAGCTCAGGTGAGAACGGACACAGGGCGAGTAAAGAGACACAGGGTGACAATTATACAAACTGCTGTCTGTTATGCCAGTTTATTTAAGTAACTTACCTATACCTATTCTATCCTATGCTACGGAGCGCGGGACAGGATTCCCGGAGAAGGAAGTAAATCAAGGGCGCGAGACCCTAAGCTACTCGCGACAACCACACGGTCAGGAAGGGTGCGGGACGAACAGGATAGACACAAACTATCCCTAGGGAACCGCACCTGCTACCTACGCGTTAATACACATCGGCGCAGGTCACGGCTAGGTTGGGTCTAGGTAAGTACTATATAGTGTGCTTACGCGACATACATGTACGCATCAGCACCAGCTACGTACTGGGATACGGAGGAGGGAACGGGGGAGGCGGTTGCCACCCAGTCGGCCGGCGGCGCGGTGGTCGCTCTCGGCGCGACATAACATACCTTTGAAAATATTCTTGTATTTCATGCTTCCTTATGTTGGGAATCGGCGAATCCGCGTTTATATCTCTGTACGTATCAAAGGGTGGGCAGGCATACGCACGGTCGTCCTGGATATCTAGCTGTGCACTAAAGTTTTGGTTGCGATCATACGCCTCTAATCCAAAAGAAAAAACAGCACGTGAGCATTGATAGTTGAAATTAATACTAAAAATACATAACATAACCTAAAATATTATAAGTGATTGCCTTTGTATTAAATCAGCCTTTTTTCCTGCCACCGATGCATTTGTCTTTCGTAGCTCAACTTGCAGTTCCCGTACGGTCATGAAAGCGAACATTGTAATTTTATCTCGTAAGGATAAATGAAAATTTCGGCACTATGACACTTCACACAAAACGTAAACAAGGTACAGTGCCCAGTAGCGACATCTGCCCCGACCTTTTAGTGTGGCTCCTCATTACCGATGCGTCATGTCAGTTTTAAATAAGTTGTATAGCGTACATTGGTGCTCGGTAGGACTTTGAAAAATCGTTTCGCATAATTAATAACACTATTTAACAAAATGATTATACTATACTAGCCTTTTCCCGCGGCTTCGCCCGCGTACTATAAGTACTCAAAAAGGATACAATACCCATGTTGATTTTCAGACTTTGTGACCACATTTGCCCCTTTTGGGGGTTGAATTTCAAAAAACCTGAAACACGTGTTTACTCATTTATCGTTAGGAATACTCCTGTGAAGTTTCGAATAAAATAGTCTAACAAATCTTGTTTCCCCATACAAACTTTGGACCCCCATTTTACCCCCTTAGGGGGTTAATTTTGAAAAATCCTTTCTTAGTGCTCCACTAGACCTTATAAGGAACCTATGTGCCAAATTTGAAATCTCTAGACCCAGCGGTTTGGGCTGTGCGTTGATATGTCAGTCAGTCAGTCAGTCAGTCAGTTTCTTCTTTTATATATATATAGATGAGTCCTATAGGTGGATATAAAATTTACAGGCTGTATATATTTCTCTATGCCATGGACATTTGCTAGATAAGTTGCGATGGCACCTACTTAGTACATATACCTACATTTCAAAATTAAGTCATAATCTAGATGGATCAAATTGTTTAACGTCAATATATCAGTCAAACACAATGAAATTTTCAAGTAAGAAATCTTAAATCAACTAAATTACAGATAACAATTGTTAAAATATGAATACGCAAAAAAAGCAAAGAAAAACTCAACTATAGACGTACAAAGATCGTGGAGACATGACGCGTAAGAACGGAAAGCAGTTTCAGGCATCCGTTGCACCCCGCGACCGAGGCGATACAAGGAGGAAAAGTCCTAAGAAACTCTCCAAACAAGAACCATTAAAAACAACGAAGACAGAAAGTTTAAAATATGATTCCATGGCATGTTCCACAAACACGACCGTTGATTCATTGCCTTCGAGCTATGAGCATAGAAATGCGGACGTCAGTTCGGGGGAATGCAGGGACTTTCGGAAAAGAATTAAGGAAAGATATACGTTTAAGCGGCTTAAGGTGAAGAACGACGATAATATGAGTCAATTTAATAATGTTATGCGATGTGATGTCAAGAATGGTAAGTGCTACCTTGTTAATTATGGTAGGAGTAGTATAAAGAAATATTATTATTAATCGTATGGTATGCGCATTTAAAGGGCAATTAGAGTACCTACCTTGAGGTTGTCAAGCCAGGTCTCCATCACTCCTGACCTGATGGTCAGGAGTGATGGAGATCAAATCTTCGACTGGTCCAGAATAAAAGTGAAGGGGGCAGCACCAGAAGATTTGCTCAGTGGTCTGCCCTTCCTCGCCGCACTCCCTTATAACCGATCCGACACAAACATAAATAGGGTTCAATCTTCCCCGCAAACTTTGGTATCGCCCGAACAGGTTGAGGACTGGTCATGGCTATTGCAACTCTCTTACCTACAAATTGGGTTGGAAGGTTTCTCCACTACACGTAAAATATATGGAGGTGTTTTTGTGCAAGTTTTGTGATGAAATCAAATCACTTGAGCGTGGATGTGGCATGATCTGAAGGGACATATAGTCATGTTAGTATAGTGCATTTCTTGCACAAAACTCCTCAATTTTACGATGCTTGCGTATCCCGTCACCTTAATTACTAAGCCTCAAATTCGTCACTGCTTTTATCATCCGACTTCAAGATTTCGAAGGAGGAGGTTATCAATTCGTCGGGCTCGGGATTTTTGTTTTTGCAATTTTCTTTTTTTTAACAGAACCCTTATAGGATCACTCTGTTGTCCGTCTGTCTGTCTGTCTGTCAAGACCATTTTTCTCAGGAACGAGTGGAGGTTCGCGAACGCGTATCAAGCTGAAATTTATATCAAATACTATTTATATTAAATAATAGGTATATTGTCCCTTGGAGCTGTGAAAAAATCAAACTTAAAAGCCAACACAATCAAAAGATACAGTCGTTTATGCTGCAAATTTTAGAGTTTTTCGGCACTCGCAAAACCTACCGAGTACTTCCCGTGAACTCAGAATCTTGAAATTTGGTATAAAGCAACGTCTTATAGCACAGATAAAGGAAAAATTGCGAAAACCGTAAACTTTTAGTTACATCATATACCTAATAATTTTTTTTTTAATAATTTTAAAGTTACTACCTCTATATACCTATAGGTTTGTACGGAACCCTCGCGGTGCGCGGTAACCGATTATTCGAAGACGGCTGGACTGATTTGGAAAATTCTTTTTTTGTTTTGAAAGAGTATGATGATTGATGACTTCACAGTTGATCCCATTGTAACCAGGTTAGGATCAGGTGATGGGACCCTGGAGAAATCGAGGGAACTCTTCAACTATTACAGGCACACCTATTTGAGTATTTTTTACAGCAGCTCGAGCATTTGCTTATGGAAAGGTGGAGGCTAAGTGAAGTCGGTTCTTTTTTGTTTAAAATTATTTTTCACTAGCTTTTGCCCGTGTGGAAGTAGTAATCCAGCCCTCTTCTTACTCGCTTACGTGATGATTTCGGGGATAAAAAATATTTTATATCCATACCCAGAACTCACTGGTCAATGGATCTACTGAGAATGATCCGTATTTTTTGTGCTCATTTTGTTCGAGTATAACCCATCCATAGTAAATATAATTGAATGTATAGAGCCAATCCACATGAATAGGCGGGTCACAGCGTCCTGAGGAAATTGCCGCGCGAAGTAGCTCGGGCAGTGTGATGCGCCTTGGCCGGCAAACGTGCGTGCGGACCCGCCCAATGATGAGACTGATGAGGCAAGCCATATTGTATGGATGTGTCAAGTCTTCTCTTCTATATTTACTTGTATGATGCATTGTTTCAGTGTCCGCGAGGCAACCGGATGGCTCGCGGTATTTAAGCTACCAACGCGTCGTCGAACCACCTTGTGATGAAGAACCGAGCATGCAAATTGTCGATCACACTGGCTGGTCCGTTACCGATCCCTCAGAGTTGGAAGCCGGAAAAAAACTAGGGGGGGGGGAGATAAAAACCAAAGTCCAACGTGGGTCAGTCCGGGTTGCACAGGGTAGTTCCACAACACGTAGGGAGCTTAAATACCGCGAGCCATCCGGTTGCCTCTCGGACACTGTAACTACACGCCATTGCTTTAACTATTGCTTCTAACATTCACTCCACACGTTTCATGTCTTACAGCACTGCCGATGCCGTATTCCGAATATACAGACAAACAAACGGCCAAAGATTATCAGGACGCCAAAAAGTCCGATAAAATTTCAGTGCATAAAGCCGTTAGCGCCATGAAAATAAAACGCACTTCAAAATCCGATGACGCAGACCGAAAGAAGTCCATAGAATCGAATACCAGGAAAGAGAAAAAACCCGTGATAAAAACGATAGCTTCCAAAACGGATACACGCGTATATAAAGCGGTCACATTTGAAGAGCAGCCGGTTCGAAAACAGCTACAAATAAAAATGCCTCCCAAAGATGTTAAACCTAAACCAAAAATACCACATTGCGATCAAAATTACCCAATTTTAAGTAAAGCTCGCAATACAAAACGAGTGGTATTGAAGAAGAGATTGCTACCACAACCGTCGCCTTCCTTCAAAAGCGCGGATTCCCTGCCCACTGAGATAGCTAAATGGGTCCCAGAGTCAGTAGACCAGCATACTCAGCCGTACTACGATGCCTGGGTAAGCAAGACTGCCACAGCATCAACAAAGTTAGTAGAACAAGCTAGTCGTGAAAAGTCCAAAGTGCTTCATTCGCTAGAGTTGGAATCGAAGGAATCTCCTGAGCTGATGTACAAGAGATATGCCCAGGAAGAATATGCGGGTAGGATAAGGGTACGGAGGCGTGGAGAAAAGTGATTTGTATCGTCTTTGTGCCGTATTGTGGAAATAATACTATTATTATGATTTCGTATTTTTATTTATCAAGTTACAAGTACATTACATATTAATAAGCTCTGATCAGGAAGGAGTTTTGGATTTACATTAGAAGGTACCAGCCATAAAATCAAATAATGTTTACATTTACAAAACCAAGATTAACAAATTTTATAATGCCTACTCCCTAAGCTTATTTCTCATATAGTACGGTCACGCCTGAAAATATGGATAAGTTTAATGTGACAAATACATTAAAACATGTATCCAAGATTTTACGCCTTGGTATAGTACGATTTTTTTAAGATGTCGGTAGAATTCCTTAGTCGTGGTATAATTTAGTCGTGGCTACATATTTTTGTCACATTAAATGATATTTACAGACGTACATACATATAGTATAGTATCGATATGTCAATCGTACCTAATATTTATGGAGACTTTGCAATAACAGCAAGGCTAGGTGGAGGAATGTTTGAGAACAATAACATGTTCGCTGTTTTAGGCGATTCTCACACCGTAGACGCATGCGGAAACCGCCTCAGTGATTTTATTGCGATGTCTTCATAATGAACCTTATACACAAACAGTATAATCTTAGGACAAAAACTCTAAGCAGAAATAAATTTATAGTTGCATTTTTGTAAGATGTCGGATTCTCACTACAGTTGTACCGACACCTTAAAAAAATAATACTATACCTTCTAAGAAAACCCTACAAAATAGAGCAATATTATTTTCGATTAAATTGTCACACATACGTGAACATAGCTTACGCTACGCTTATGTTTTTCTTATACCACGACGGTGGCAAACAAGCATACGGCCCACCTGACGGTAAGCAGCTACCGTAGCCTATGGACGCCTGCAACACCGGAGGCGTCACATGCACGTTGCCGACCCTTTACAAAAAGGAGGATTCAGTGTTGACGACTAAAGGAACAAGAGGATCGTCGTCAACACACTGGGTCCTCTTTGAGCTCTTATGTTTATGCATCTCTGGATAACCATTGTCGAGCCATTTAGGGTTCTAGCTAAATTGGACAATCCATGGAGTAAGTATTGAACAACCAATTTAGCTAAGACCCTAAATTGCTAAACAATCGCGGAGCGGAGTGTTTCTGCTTAGTACAAAACTAATTTAATATCTGTCACTTTGACCGGTGTCTTTGTTAAACACAGACCAAACATAAATTTACTAAATGAGACTTGTAAGACATTTATGAATAAGAAGGTATGTGTTGATATTTCAAGTACGTACCTACCTACTATGTAAGCAGTGGGCCAGAATTCCACTCGTTATTTTAACGAAGTGATATTTCGAACAATTATTTTCCAAGGTTCTATTCGAAAGAAAAATATACGAACCTCACCTATCATAGAAAACATGAACACGGGACGGATACGAATACCATCGCCCCAGACGGGCCGAAGTTCAACAAAGGCTGACATGTAAAGTTTCACACCATTTTCGTCCATTTCATATTTTTATTATTTGTTGATTGATATATTATGTATATGTATTACACTGTACTAATTTCAAGATAATTATTTTACACTATTGCACAACACACGCACTATCACACATTGCACATTATACACCACTTTGTATACCTACCTACAAGTATTAACGTAAATACATTTTGCGCCTTCGAGTACCTACCTTTTTATATAGTTTCAGTTGAAACTAATGTGGCCCGGGTTTCAGCAGAATTATCAGTGCTTTGCTCGAAAGAGTGAAGCGTAAAGCTGAGCTGTGAACCCTTTTGTTTTGCTGCAACGCACACTACCATTCTTACTACCTCATCTCATGTTTTGTTACATTTTATTTTTACTTTTTCAAATGATTCTTTGTGTTATTGTTGTACTTTGCTGTTGTGTGTTGCAGAATTCAAATAAATCTTTTATCTATCTATCTATCTATCTATCTACATGAACCAAAGGGCCTTTTAAGACCCATCAGAACCACCCGTCACGGAAATATTGAAATGATATTTTAACGACATTCCAAGAGTTTTTATCATGAAAACATGACCACTAACACACATAGTACACATACCAAACCCGAGACGGGCTTCCTTACGGATAGACCTTGAGCAAAAGGGCCGATGACCCCATACGATCAACCTACCACGGAAATATTAAAAGAGATTTTCTAATGACATTCCAACAATTCCTGTCATAGAAAACATGAACACTGGAATACCAACATCCCAGACGGGCATCCTTACGGCCCAACCTTCAACAATGGTTGACATGAACCAAAGGGCCATGAGCTCCATCAGATCAAGCTAACACGGAAATATTAAAATAATGATTTTCTAACGACATTCCAAGAGTTCCTGCCATAGAAAACAAGAACACCGACACGAATACCAACGCCCCAGACGGACCGACCTTCAACAAACGTTGACATAAACCAAATTAAGGGCCTATGAGCCCCATCAAAACGAACTGTCACGGAAATATTAAAAGATTGCTTTTCTAACGACGCTCCAAAAGTTCCTGTCATAGAAAACAGGAACACCGACACAGATGCCAACCCCACAGAAGGGCCTTTTTACGGGCAGACCTTCAACAAAGGTGGAAATTAACCAAAGGGCCTATGAGCCCTATCAAAATAAACTGTCACGGAAATATTAAAAGAATGATTTCCTAACGACGCTCCAAAAAGTTCCTGTCATAGAAAACATGAACACCGATACGAATACCGACGCCCCAGAAGGGCCTTCTTACGATCAGAACTTCAACAAAGGTGAATGAACAAAGGGCAGATGAGCTTCATAAGATCAACCTACACGGAAATATTAAAATAATGATTTTCTAACAACATTCCAAGAGTTCCTGTCATGGAAAACAGGAACACCGACACGAATACCAACACCTCAGACCTTCAACAAAGGTTGACTTGAAAAAAAGGGCCGATGAGCCCTACAAGATCAACCTAACACGGAAATATTAAAAGAATGATTATCTAACGACGTTTCAAGAGTTCCTGTCATAGAAAACATGTACACGGACACGAATACCAGCGCCCTGGTCGGGCCGGCCTACATAGAAAGTTGACATGAACAAGAGGGCCCATGAGCTCCATCAGACTAACCTGTCACGGAAATATTAAAGGAATGTTTTTCTAATGACCTTGTTACCAGGTCATATTATAGAAAACATGAACACCGCGAATACCAACGCCCCAGATGGGCCGAGAATACTATGAAATAGTTCTATAACAAAATCGAATTTCCTAATGGAAACTCTTCTCAACGAGAAATTACCTAGTTATAACTTACTAGCCTTTTCCCGCGGCTTCGCCCGCGTACTATAAGTACTCAAAAAGGATACGATACCCATGTTGATTTTCAGACTTTGTGACCACATTTGCCCTTTTTAGGAGTTGAATTTTCTAAAAACCTGAAACACGTGTTTACTCATTTATCGTTAGGAATACTCCTGTGACGCTTCGAATGAAAGTATAACATCTTGATTCGCCATACAAACTTTGGACCCCCATTTTACCCCCTTAGGGGATGAATTTTGAAAAATCCTTTCATAGTGCACCCCTAGACCTTATAAGGAACTCAGTCAGTCAGTCAGTCAGTTTCTTCTTCTTTTATATATTTAGATGATATTTTTTAAAGCGGGAATCTAAGATTACCTACTTACTTTGTATTTTTTTTACGAAAATCTGTTCGAGCCCTTTCCTGAAAATCAGTGTATGAAAACGTCCAGTAAAACACCTTTTGGATTCTACCATCACTTGACGTGTTGCCGACGGGTTTACGCGATGGTCACTCAGCCTCGATGGCGCGTTTTTCATAGAAGCTATTTTAACAATTAAAGCTCAAATCGTACATTTTAGGGTTTCGTAGAGTTTCCTTAACCAAAGGATTGCAAACGTAACCCCTATAAAGTAATAAATAATATACATACTTATTGCCCCACAAGTGACCATAATAAACTAACACTTACCCTGCCCTATCAACAATTGTCGCAATATTTGTCTTGGTCATAGCGAAACTGTAATTTTAAGATAACGCATTTCCAAAAGTTGATCTAGCCCCACTTGAATAGTGAATCCTCCTTTTTGTGAAAGGTCGGCAACGCGCATTTGACACCACTGGAGTTGCAGGCGTCTATAGGCTACAGTAGATGCTTATCATCAGGCGGGCCGTATGCTTGTTTGCCACCGTCGTGGTATACACAAAAAAAACTATTTTCATTTTCCTAACAAGAAAATTTTATAACGACCACAAATAGGGAAGATGCAGCTATCATATTTACCATTATTTTGTTATCAAAATCTTGAAAAAAACAAAATAAAAGCTATTGATACGGTTTTACTTTAGTTTATACTAATTTCAAATAATAATTAGGATTTGAAGTAATGTGAAACGGAACGTGTTATTAGTTATATAATTAATCCACCAATCAGCGTCTGATGACGTCACTCCTGTTATGAGAACTAATGGGGTTGACAACTTTCTATGGGATTTGGCTTAAAATCTAGCTATGGCTAGCATCCAAGTCAAAAAATTAAAAAAAAAACAAGAATTTGACACTGTGATCGAACAAATATGGAGTGACACACATGAGTGACGTCACAGAAACTGTAGATCCGTTTAGACGCGAAAATTTAATTTGTCCGTTTGTAACAGCAATTTTTGAATATAAATCATAGCATTTTCATTTTTTTATATACTCGTGGTCTATTCTACGTGCAATTCTCTCAAATGAAAGCATAAATGAAAATATTACATCTTGCCTATTGCGGATGTTTAGGAACAGGTTTCTCGGCACTATCTATATCTATTATTAGTTTCGTTTCTACTTTCACAAGGTATTACATTTACGGACGGTGATAAATTATTATTCTAGTCCTAAAAAGATAAGTCAAATAATACAGGTTGTTTTTTCAATAACTAGCCATATTGTGCGAGGTGATTTTGCAGGCCATACTAAACAACTTTTACTATGGGGCCAACTCCAAAATCACAAAGAAATGTTTTTCTACTCGTCGACTGTAATGCTTGAATTGAGATTGTGTCGACCGAACTACTAGCGCATACTTCCCGAGAGCTTTTATGGTCGCATATTGTAGCATCGACAGCGATGGTACAAAGGATTTTCATACAACATTGTAACACTGTTGCCCTCCTCCCCGACCGCCCGTGTCCTCCTTCCCGACCGAATCTTCTCAAAAATATCACGAGAATCGGCTGAGAACAGCGAGACATCCGAAAGTATTTTATCCCAAGCTGAAACGCAGACGCTTCGCTCGCTTTACTCGCTCGGTCAATAAAGAGTTTTTTGGATATTAAGATTAAACCATATCCTGTTATTCATGCTTGTTTTTTTGTTAAAATGAAGGTACGTAAACCAATATTGTCCGTAGTCTAAAACGCACTTAGATTGTTACTTTTTTACTAATTTTTACTACAAATCTATGTATTATGCGACGCTTACGATATAGGTATTAACCTAAACTAAACAAACATATACAATAACATGCCCATGTCAACTTACAAGTACAAAATGTTAAAGTATCAGATAAATCTAAACATATGTTACTAACATATAACTGGGGTTGGGTTTTGTAGTACAATCGCCATCAGATATATCAGAGCGGAAACGGTACCCACAAACATCTGAACAGTCCACATTGTCCACAAATGGCATCGCCAGTAACAGGCCCCCTCATACTAAAAATGAACTATATTTATTTATTTAAACTTTATTGCACATAAAAAAAGTACAAGTGGCGGACTTAATGCCTTAAGGCATTCTCTACCAGTCAACCATTGGGCCAAAAAGAAACATTTGTTGGGTGCAGGTTCGAAAATTGAAAATGAAATTATAATGATCACTTACTAAATACCAAACCACTATTATAACTTGACCAGGTATTGAAGAGTGGGCAGTAGTTAAAACCTTATACTAAAATGAATTCTGTGTATAGGTGAACAGAGTTCATTATCAGTATGAGGGGGCCCGTTATTGAACTGTGGCCAGTTACTGGCGATTTACCCTATGAGTTATTTTGATACTTATATCTGATAGCGAATATAATAAATAACATTAGTAAAAGCCAAAAATTGGAAATCACGCAAAAATCATTGTTTTTATCTAAATGCCATTTTAAAATGTCATCTTATCTTAGCAACTTAAAATAACGATGTTTTAGTAGCAGCTAATGCTTTTCGTTACGTTCAGTATAATGATAATTGTCAGAAAAATTTAAACTTAACAGTTTTACAAACCTCATCATCAGATAAGTAATAAAATACAAGTCAAAACATGTACAGTCGCCATCAGACATATCGGAGCGGCCGAGGTGGTCACAAATATCTGAACGACGCCTCTATTGTCAAGGCGATAAAGTGCATGTTCAGATATTTTTGAGTACCTTGGCCCCTCCGATATATTTGATGGCGACTGCACACTTGTTTGTACACGCTGTTCTTAAACCCAACGTAAACACTTAAAGGGCTGCTACGAGAAGAACAGTTCGCTATCAGATTAAGCAAATTTGGCCCATAGTCAAAATGCCATAGTTTTCGAGACGACACTTTTATAGATCGTGGGCTCGAGTAACCCGAAAGATCTTAACCACGCATTTTTGAGAGCAAAATAAGGAAAAAAATTATGCGTTTAGGTTAATTCACCAAAAAAAAATTTTTTTCTTCTTTTTTCAAAAGTTTTGAATGTTGCACATGAAAGTGAATGTGAATAAATGATCGCCTAAAACAAATTGGTACATTTTTTTGTAAAAATTTAGTTTATGCAAAGTGTTCCTTGTCACTTTGATATCTGTCAATAAGGACGTGTAAACTATCAATAGTGGCCACAACGCCATCAAATAAGCGTTTTGTGCCGAGTTATAATAAAAAATTTACTTTTTTATTTTTATTGGTATTAACTCTGAAACTAGGCGTATTCCAGAAAAGTTTATATGACATTTTAGTATCTAAATATGATTAGGAATACACTGTCAAAATATTTCTAGTTATTAGGGCCCACAGTGTATTTATAAAAGCTTGCCAATATCTCGAAAAAGATGCATTTGTCAGTAGGGTCAAATTTGTATAATCTGATCCTTGCAGTCCTTTAAGTGTTGACGATGGATTTAGTGATACCCTGTGAAGGAAATTTACAACAAACAGGAACGGGTACCCGAACATATGCAGACATATATCCTAAGACGTATTGATCTGTATACAAAAGTTTCCTTAACACAATTAATCCTATCGCATTATTAATTACTATAGGTCTACCATTTATCTCAGTCGATTTCAACTATACTTAGTCGGTTCATAAGTTCTGTCACTAGGGTTTGGACTGGTAAAATACGAACTGTTAGAGGTTGCTTACTATTTCAATATATGATTAAAAAGCCTATTTAATACTGATTAATTTACGATATTATTTAAGGCAAATAGTTGTGGTAGTTTTACACAATTCCCTGTAACATTCGAAAAAGCGGAATAAAAAACCACGTCAAAAACACGCGCCCTGTTCGAGTTGATTTTGACCATCATTATTTTTATTCAATTTTAAGAGGCTTCAGTCTTGCATACTGCATTAGCTTGATCTTTAACCTTCATTTTAATATATAATTAACATGGGTCTGACTGACAAGAAGGCTAGTATACGCAATTTTGGAAGACTACCTTGATGTATGGCATCAAAATCATCGTGTTTTGCTCAAAACTGAAAAATACGTTGAGGTTCAGGAGAAGAATAGCTGAAGCACAGACTTGTAAGTCAACTAAATATTGGTTTTTAAATATGCCTTAATCATCTACTTTCATAAAAATAACAATTTGTAACTCTGGACAACTATAAAAATGATCTAAACCAATTTTTGTGAAGTACAATTTTCATAAATCATCGGCGTGTTTTGGACTGACAACAATCTTCAAGTTTACAAGGATCTATAAAATACGCGATCTTGATTATAAGTTAATCATATTATATTTTAATCTGTATGAAATATGCTTTCTAATCAGGTCTAATTTTTTTAAATAAAAGCTTTGTATTATATTTTATCACTTAAAACCCTTGTGACAGAACTTATGGACCGACTAGGTACTTTAGTTGAAATCGACTGAGATATTATAATGTTTTAGAAATAAATAAAAAGTACAAAAAACCACTGCCCTTAGGGTTCAACATTATTATGATAATTAGGAATATGCATGATTTTTTTGGAAGACGTCATTCGATTCTATTTCCCTGTAGATTCAAATGTCTCTAATAAACCTACTATCTATGATAGCCCTGAAACGTCAAAAATGTGAAAATACGTTAGGCGTCTGCGCCGCGCGTCAAAACGCCCCATACAAAAAGTGTGAGGATTGTGACGTCACCGACCACAAAGTTGCAGAAAATTGTTTGGAAGGAACAAGTTTTTGGAAGATTTTTGTAATTTTAGGCACGAAAAAATGCGTTTAGCTATATTATGTAGTTGTCGTACATTTTTTTTCTTGTTAGAACATAAGTAATCGAACTGAAGTTTCGAAAATACATTTGAGGTATATAAAAAAATGCCTAAAATTTTAAGTTTTTAAACCGTTAAAAATCTTTAAAAAACTGTTAAAAATTATTACGGATTTCCACTTATTTATATTAATTTGGGGTTGTTGAACGTGTTTATGGAACAAATTCAATTAAATATTTTTCATGCATGTTCTCTATTATGATCTCTAATATTGTAACAGTGCTGATGCGTACTGTTACATACATGCTTGAGATTACATTCTTTTCTTACTTTATCAATTGGCACCACCCCATGAACACTGGGCTTCAAATATCTTAGTGGGCAGGTTTTTAAACTCTACAGCTAAATCTACAAAAACCATTGTGTCATCCGGTCTGATATAGTGCCCGCAGTCAACCAGCCAAATTAAAACTTGCGAATCCATGTGTACAATGCCACGGGTCCATTTAGCCTGGTACCATACAGCAACATACTAGAAAGAAATGGAAAAATATTGTAACAGCGCTGATGCGTACTGTTACATACATGCTTGAGATTCACTTGTTTTCAGGGGCGTAGTGATGTAAAACGGCGCCCAGGGCACGAATCCAAACTGCGCCTTTTTGTAATTTTTTTAATAGGATATTCTACATATTGACTGTATGTAATGGACCGTAGAAAGCCAGGAAAAAAATTCATAACCAATCGCGTCCCCGTCTAAGGCGATAACTTGTGAAGTGCTTAAGGTCGATGTATAATGAAGCCTCGTGAAAGTCAGCTGTCGCTCCGTTGCACGTTGGTGGGTGAGGAACCGAAGCCATTTAATCACTTAAAAAAATGTCCGGGACCGATTTAGCAAAAAATTTGTACACATATTTAATCTATATCTCCGGGTCGGATGTGTAACGTTAATAAATTAGGTGTAAACTCGGAGGCCACTTTTGAGTGGTTAATTAGAATAAATGAATTAAAAGTTTTTCAAAATACCCTTACAGCACGAGATTTTTTTTTTGGATTTTTGGTTTGAAGTTGCAATTTCGGTGCATTTAAGGCCCATAAAAAGACAAAAAAATACAAAAAAAATTCTCCCCCACAAACATTTTGTGAACACCCACCCGCACGATCGTTTCATTTCGTTGCGACCCCTACTAAAGTTGTTATTATTATTTTTAAATATAAGGGTAAATTACAGAGTTAAAAGGAGTTGATAAACATTTATTAATAATATTTTAGATTTCTTACATGTTTTACATGAAATGATAAAAAAAACGCTTTTGATTGATCATATTTTCAATTTATCATAGTCAACACAATTTAAATTTGTCGACTTGCGTCCTGACCCGCACGATCGTGCGTTATAACTTTAGGCACAAATAAATGACTAAAATTTCTGGTTAAACTTTTAATTATCTACATTATACGACAGAAGAACGTTTAATTTAATAAAAAACTAATTTAACACATTTAAAAATCACAAATTAAAAAATTTCGTGAATACCTACTTCTGACCTGGTCATCCGTCTCGTACACGTACTTGCTTGACGCTCACCGCGCCGACGACTGGCCCCCTAACTAAACGCACGCGGGTTTAAAATGAATAATATTCGAATAATAATCGAACGTGCGTTCGAATAATAATCGAACGCACGATCGATCGATGCCGTACTGAAGCGGCAAACTTGATTATTTTACAAACTAGATTTTTTAAAATTGAACGCACGATCGTATCAGCCGATGCTGTAAGGGATATACCGTGTAATATATCAGATGAAAGCACTTATTGTCAGAATTACAAACATATTTATTATCTCGGAAACTTCTGGGTCAAAAAAATTGTTCTTTATTTATAGATTACAGGAAAAAATACATGAAGTCTAACTATGGTAATTCTTTAAAAAAAATGTCTTGTGGGGCGTCTATCACTATATTATTTCGCATTAAAGATGCTGGCTGATTTAGAAGTCGACCGCTTAGAAAAAAAAATTAAATTGTAATTCTCTTATTAAGAGTTTCGAAATAGTAGTTTTCGATACAAGTGCGAGAAGTATGTTCAAGACTCGGGACGAGTGAAAATGACACTTTCGCACGAGTGTCGAACAACGTTTTTAATACAATTGCAAAAAAACTACAATGAAATAAAATTACATTATATTATACATATTCTGCCAGTGTACGAAAGACAGCTTCATTCAATCGTGCGTTGTTCAAGTAATACTATTGGGTCTCGCATAATACTCCTTTATGCCCAATCGCGCGTAGTTCAGGTGGGTCATTTATAAGCGGGTCTCGCAAAATACTAATTTATTTAAAAAGTATCAATCAGATTACTTTTTAGCACTAGTGCATAAAATCAAACTTTACACACGATTTGCAGCTATATAAACTAAACTATTTGAGCAATTGTATAAAAAAAATGTTTTTAGTTTTATTTAGCGCTAGTAGACGTAATAGCCTCTGCCTTTGTAATCATCATACATGATGATAAAAAGTATCTCATTAAAGATTTTATATGGCACCTTCCCAAGGAATTTCTGCAATTCATTTTTCCTCAGAAACGTTCAAAATTACTAATGTCTTTTATTGACATATCTCAAAAGCAGATGCTAGTAAAACAAAAGTTAAAACAATCATTTTTTTTTAAATCTTAATTAATGAATCACAAATTTTCCGCACGCGGTAGTGACCTCTAAGACTTGTTTGATAACACAAATAATCATGACATTACCAACACGACGACAATCGCGGATGGATTTTAATTAAGAATATTGAGATCATGGATGAACAATATTTCACTGTGTTTCTTTCACGAATAGGCTTAGCGTTTAACATTACCTAATTAATGTACAAAGTCGAAATCTACTATAACTCTTTAAAATTTGTTACGTATACATTATATGCCCCAAAAATATATTTCTTCCATAAAGTTTTTCACGGCTACGTTGCCGGTGACGACAGGTACCACGCGCTTTTTGTAAAGCGGTCCAGACACTATCAGTAATAATGTCATTATTTCTGTACCCGTCCTTTTCTAGCATATGTAGAATGAGAAGGATAGGTAGAGAAATAATGTCATTATTACTGACAGTGTCTGGTCAGCTTAAGAGCCGTTTCAACTCGCGGAGCAAGACGCCTGATCTATTTTCACATTTTAGACGTTTCTGTGGTAGATAGTAGATTACTCAGAGATAGGTATTGCAAATTTGTATGTCACGGGAAATATAATCGATTGATGTCTTAAAAAAATGGATGTAGGTACCAATGTAAAAATATATATATTGCTAATTTTAATAGATGTCATTTCAAACCCAACTAATTAGTCACGAAATTAATCGCATAAGTTTTAGTTTCATTTCACAAAATAATAAGAATCAAAATTTTACGTCTAAATATTTAGGTTTACAAATTTTGCTAAGTGTGTAATGTAATGTAATGCAAAGTAGTTTTCATACATTACTTCGCAGTATATTCAGGAAGAAATGTATTTATAAGAATGAAATCCGATTACCGATTTGGGTTGAATTATTTTTTAATAGGTAGTTAGCAAACTTGTTTTTTTGCGCCCCCCTCTTGATTGCGCCCAGGGCACGTGCCCTGGCTGCCCCACCACTCACTACGCCACTGCTTGTTTTCTTCCAAAATTGGGTTACAAACCTTATCCTTACCTACGTTTTTGACTTAGTACAGTTTTTACTTATTTTTAAACATTGGTATTTTGTAATACAGCACAAAAAGTTCATCCAAGTCTGGTTTGTTTTGATTCTACCAAGACACGTATAGCCTATTCTGTCAAGTGACAGAAGTCACGCCTGTCAGTGACAAACGTCAATCGCTCCAGAATTTCCATTCAAGTGCTTCAGAACTTCCATATTTAATCGATTTTAACATTACCTTAAACATACTTATTTATATTGCTGGTATCTTTTTTTTTTTTTCATTATATCATTCCGCCTTATCAAATTTTGGGTTATTATAAAATCGATAACTATCAAGATAACTATCATTGATAATTATCCTTTCGAACCCTGCCACTGACTCGCCTGAGGCAGTGGATTTTTCTACTTTTCCTTTATTTCTAAAACATTGTGGTATCGTTAGCAGACGTCCTGCTTACTAAAAAAAATAGTAATCTGACAGGTCTTGCCATACAAAGTTGTTTACAATGTATGGCAGGCGCTGTCAGATTAATGTATTCAATTTAAAATACTACTTTAATCCGTAGTTGACCAGAATAACTTCATCCCGAATTACATGGTAGACCTATAGTTTCTCTACCAATCAATCTTAAGGCTAAACAAAAACATAAAAAAAATTTAGTGGTATTTGGGCCAATCAACTTTTTGACCGACAGTTTTGAGTGTCTAGAGCGTTCAAAATGTCTCTGGAGTTACCAAGAAATCGGACTTCTAATATACATAGTTTCTTTTTATTAGGTTTAACAGTTGGGGCCTCGGATGTTTTAACATACACCATAAACAGAAACACAGAAAAGCCATTATTTAAAGGTGAAATTTTAAAACAAATTAAAATTTTACAATTTGAGGACAGATTTGTGTCGGTCAAAATGTTGATTTGCCCATTTGCAATCAGAAATTAGGCGTACATTAACCTTAATATTCGGGAACAGAAGAGACAAGCTGTTCTTCTGTGTGTGTATGATTCTGGCTGCTTTGAAGTCGGTGCGGGTGGCCGCTGCCAGCATGACTTTTACATTTAACCTGTATGAAAATGACAACAATTAATACAATAATTTATGGTCACATAAATGGTAGTTCGTGAATAGCCGTGGTCACACGTGACGCACCGCGTTGCGAGGAAATTGACGCGCGAGGCAACTCGGCTAGTGTGGACGTGCCTCGGCCGAGGCATTGCGGCCGCGCGTGCGTTTGCCTCGGCCGAGGCACGTCCACACTAGCCAAGCTGCCTCGCGCAGCAATTTCCTCGCGAGGCGGTGCGCCAGTTGTAGACACGGCTAATTCAGAGTTTTCACGATTGGGTAGAATAATTCACTACGTATTTTTTGCTAACCTATTTAATATTCTTATTGTCTTTCAACTTTATTATTTCTTCGCATGTATGATGAGACATATCGTGTAATTTGGACGGGAAAAATATTGCAAATTTGAGTTTTACTCTAAAAAATGACAAAAATTATTCAGAGCCAAGAGTGCTACATAGTAAATATTGCATAAAAAAAAACGAAGGGGAAATGAACTGTTTCGCTTCGTTACGAATTATTTTGAAATAAACATCAGAGCTCGGCGCCACGCGCGTGACGGGCAGCAGGCCGGGCCCGCGAGTAGAGTAGCTGCTTGTTCAGTAATACCTGGCACTGGCACTGGCCAGCTGTGCCCGCACCTCACTCCCGCACGGCGCGCAGCAGCTCGGGCGCCTCCGCGACGTACTCGCCGGGCTCGGCGGCGCGCGCCACGCAAGTGACGGGCAGCAGGCCGGGCCCGCGAGTAGAGTAGCTGCTTGTTCAGTAATACCTGGCACTGGCACTGGCCAGCTGTGCCCGCACCTCACTCCCGCACGGCGCGCAGCAGCTCGGGCGCCTCCGCGACGTACTCGCCGGGCTCGGCGGCGCGCGCCACGCAAGTGACGGGCAGCAGGCCGGGCCCGCGAGTAGAGTAGCTGCTTGTTCAGTAATACCTGGCACTGGCACTGGCCAGCTGTGCCCGCACCTCACTCCCGCACGGCGCGCAGCAGCTCGGGCGCCTCCGCGACGTACTCGCCGGGCTCGGCGGCGCGCGCCACGCAAGTGACGGGCAGCAGGCCGGGCCCAAGAGTAGAGTAGCTGCTTGTTCAGTAATACCTGGCACTGGCACTGGCCAGCTGTGCCCGCACCTCACTCCCGCACGGCGCGCAGCAGCTCGGGCGCCTCCGCGACGTACTCGCCGGGCTCGGCGGCGCGCGCCACGCAAGTGACGGGCAGCAGGCCGGGCCCGCGAGTAGAGTAGCTGCTTGTTCAGTAATACCTGGCACTGGCACTGGCCAGCTGTGCCCGCACCTCACTCCCGCACGGCGCGCAGCAGCTCAGGCGCCTCCGCGACGTACTCGCCGGGCTCGGCGGCGCGCGCCACGCAAGTGACGGGCAGCAGGCCGGGCCCGCGAGTAGAGTAGCTGCTTGTTCAGTAATACCTGGCACTGGCACTGGCCAGCTGTGCCCGCACCTCACTCCCGCACGGCGCGCAGCAGCTCGGGCGCCTCCGCGACGTACTCGCCGGGCTCGGCGGCGCGCGCCACGCAAGTGACGGGCAGCAGGCCGGGCCCGCGAGTAGAGTAGCTGCTTGTTCAGTAATACCTGGCACTGGCACTGGCCAGCTGTGCCCGCACCTCACTCCCGCACGGCGCGCAGCAGCTCAGGCGCCTCCGCGACGTACTCGCCGGGCTCGGCGGCGCGCGCCACGCAAGTGACGGGCAGCAGGCCGGGCCCGCGAGTAGAGTAGCTGCTTGTTCAGTAATACCTGGCACTGGCACTGGCCAGCTGTGCCCGCACCTCACTCCCGCACGGCGCGCAGCAGCTCGGGCGCCTCCGCGACGTACTCGCCGGGCTCGGCGGCGCGCGCCACGCGCGTGACGGGCAGCAGGCCGGGCCCGCGAGTAGAGTAGCTGCTTGTTCAGTAATACCTGGCACTGGCACTGGCCAGCTGTGCCCGCACCTCACTCCCGCACGGCGCGCAGCAGCTCGGGCGCCTCCGCGACGTACTCGCCGGGCTCGGCGGCGCGCGCCACGCAAGTGACGGGCAGCAGGCCGGGCCCGCGAGTAGAGTAGCTGCTTGTTCAGTAATACCTGGCACTGGCACTGGCCAGCTGTGCCCGCACCTCACTCCCGCACGGCGCGCAGCAGCTCGGGCGCCTCCGCGACGTACTCGCCGGGCTCGGCGGCGCGCGCCACGCAAGTGACGGGCAGCAGGCCGGGCCCGCGAGTAGAGTAGCTGCTTGTTCAGTAATACCTGGCACTGGCACTGGCCAGCTGTGCCCGCACCTCACTCCCGCACGGCGCGCAGCAGCTCAGGCGCCTCCGCGACGTACTCGCCGGGCTCGGCGGCGCGCGCCACGCAAGTGACGGGCAGCAGGCCGGGCCCGCGAGTAGAGTAGCTGCTTGTTCAGTAATACCTGGCACTGGCACTGGCCAGCTGTGCCCGCACCTCACTCCCGCACGGCGCGCAGCAGCTCGGGCGCCTCCGCGACGTACTCGCCGGGCTCGGCGGCGCGCGCCACGCGCGTGACGGGCAGCAGGCCGGGCCCGCGAGTAGAGTAGCTGCTTGTTCAGTAATACCTGGCACTGGCACTGGCCAGCTGTGCCCGCACCTCACTCCCGCACGGCGCGCAGCAGCTCGGGCGCCTCCGCGACGTACTCGCCGGGCTCGGCGGCGCGCGCCACGCGCGTGACGGGCAGCAGGCCGGGCCCGCGAGTAGAGTAGCTGCTTGTTCAGTAATACCTGGCACTGGCACTGGCCAGCTGTGCCCGCACCTCACTCCCGCACGGCGCGCAGCAGCTCAGGCGCCTCCGCGACGTACTCGCCGGGCTCGGCGGCGCGCGCCACGCAAGTGACGGGCAGCAGGCCGGGCCCGCGAGTAGAGTAGCTGCTTGTTCAGTAATACCTGGCACTGGCACTGGCCAGCTGTGCCCGCACCTCACTCCCGCACGGCGCGCAGCAGCTCGGGCGCCTCCGCGACGTACTCGCCGGGCTCGGCGGCGCGCGCCACGCGCGTGACGGGCAGCAGGCCGGGCCCGCGAGTAGAGTAGCTGCTTGTTCAGTAATACCTGGCACTGGCACTGGCCAGCTGTGCCCGCACCTCACTCCCGCACGGCGCGCAGCAGCTCGGGCGCCTCCGCGACGTACTCGCCGGGCTCGGCGGCGCGCGCCACGCGCGTGACGGGCAGCAGGCCGGGCCCGCGAGTAGAGTAGCTGCTTGTTCAGTAATACCTGGCACTGGCACTGGCCAGCTGTGCCCGCACCTCACTCCCGCACGGCGCGCAGCAGCTCAGGCGCCTCCGCGACGTACTCGCCGGGCTCGGCGGCGCGCGCCACGCAAGTGACGGGCAGCAGGCCGGGCCCGCGAGTAGAGTAGCTGCTTGTTCAGTAATACCTGGCACTGGCACTGGCCAGCTGTGCCCGCACCTCACTCCCGCACGGCGCGCAGCAGCTCGGGCGCCTCCGCGACGTACTCGCCGGGCTCGGCGGCGCGCGCCACGCAAGTGACGGGCAGCAGGCCGGGCCCGCGAGTAGAGTAGCTGCTTGTTCAGTAATACCTGGCACTGGCACTGGCCAGCTGTGCCCGCACCTCACTCCCGCACGGCGCGCAGCAGCTCGGGCGCCTCCGCGACGTACTCGCCGGGCTCGGCGGCGCGCGCCACGCAAGTGACGGGCAGCAGGCCGGGCCCAAGAGTAGAGTAGCTGCTTGTTCAGTAATACCTGGCACTGGCACTGGCCAGCTGTGCCCGCACCTCACTCCCGCACGGCGCGCAGCAGCTCGGGCGCCTCCGCGACGTACTCGCCGGGCTCGGCGGCGCGCGCCACGCAAGTGACGGGCAGCAGGCCGGGCCCGCGAGTAGAGTAGCTGCTTGTTCAGTAATACCTGGCACTGGCACTGGCCAGCTGTGCCCGCACCTCACTCCCGCACGGCGCGCAGCAGCTCAGGCGCCTCCGCGACGTACTCGCCGGGCTCGGCGGCGCGCGCCACGCAAGTGACGGGCAGCAGGCCGGGCCCGCGAGTAGAGTAGCTGCTTGTTCAGTAATACCTGGCACTGGCACTGGCCAGCTGTGCCCGCACCTCACTCCCGCACGGCGCGCAGCAGCTCGGGCGCCTCCGCGACGTACTCGCCGGGCTCGGCGGCGCGCGCCACGCAAGTGACGGGCAGCAGGCCGGGCCCGCGAGTAGAGTAGCTGCTTGTTCAGTAATACCTGGCACTGGCACTGGCCAGCTGTGCCCGCACCTCACTCCCGCACGGCGCGCAGCAGCTCAGGCGCCTCCGCGACGTACTCGCCGGGCTCGGCGGCGCGCGCCACGCAAGTGACGGGCAGCAGGCCGGGCCCGCGAGTAGAGTAGCTGCTTGTTCAGTAATACCTGGCACTGGCACTGGCCAGCTGTGCCCGCACCTCACTCCCGCACGGCGCGCAGCAGCTCGGGCGCCTCCGCGACGTACTCGCCGGGCTCGGCGGCGCGCGCCACGCAAGTGACGGGCAGCAGGCCGGGCCCGCGAGTAGAGTAGCTGCTTGTTCAGTAATACCTGGCACTGGCACTGGCCAGCTGTGCCCGCACCTCACTCCCGCACGGCGCGCAGCAGCTCGGGCGCCTCCGCGACGTACTCGCCGGGCTCGGCGGCGCGCGCCACGCAAGTGACGGGCAGCAGGCCGGGCCCGCGAGTAGAGTAGCTGCTTGTTCAGTAATACCTGGCACTGGCACTGGCCAGCTGTGCCCGCACCTCACTCCCGCACGGCGCGCAGCAGCTCAGGCGCCTCCGCGACGTACTCGCCGGGCTCGGCGGCGCGCGCCACGCAAGTGACGGGCAGCAGGCCGGGCCCGCGAGTAGAGTAGCTGCTTGTTCAGTAATACCTGGCACTGGCACTGGCCAGCTGTGCCCGCACCTCACTCCCGCACGGCGCGCAGCAGCTCGGGCGCCTCCGCGACGTACTCGCCGGGCTCGGCGGCGCGCGCCACGCGCGTGACGGGCAGCAGGCCGGGCCCGCGAGTAGAGTAGCTGCTTGTTCAGTAATACCTGGCACTGGCACTGGCCAGCTGTGCCCGCACCTCACTCCCGCACGGCGCGCAGCAGCTCGGGCGCCTCCGCGACGTACTCGCCGGGCTCGGCGGCGCGCGCCACGCGCGTGACGGGCAGCAGGCCGGGCCCGCGAGTAGAGTAGCTGCTTGTTCAGTAATACCTGGCACTGGCACTGGCCAGCTGTGCCCGCACCTCACTCCCGCACGGCGCGCAGCAGCTCAGGCGCCTCCGCGACGTACTCGCCGGGCTCGGCGGCGCGCGCCACGCAAGTGACGGGCAGCAGGCCGGGCCCGCGAGTAGAGTAGCTGCTTGTTCAGTAATACCTGGCACTGGCACTGGCCAGCTGTGCCCGCACCTCACTCCCGCACGGCGCGCAGCAGCTCGGGCGCCTCCGCGACGTACTCGCCGGGCTCGGCGGCGCGCGCCACGCAAGTGACGGGCAGCAGGCCGGGCCCGCGAGTAGAGTAGCTGCTTGTTCAGTAATACCTGGCACTGGCACTGGCCAGCTGTGCCCGCACCTCACTCCCGCACGGCGCGCAGCAGCTCAGGCGCCTCCGCGACGTACTCGCCGGGCTCGGCGGCGCGCGCCACGCAAGTGACGGGCAGCAGGCCGGGCCCGCGAGTAGAGTAGCTGCTTGTTCAGTAATACCTGGCACTGGCACTGGCCAGCTGTGCCCGCACCTCACTCCCGCACGGCGCGCAGCAGCTCGGGCGCCTCCGCGACGTACTCGCCGGGCTCGGCGGCGCGCGCCACGCAAGTGACGGGCAGCAGGCCGGGCCCGCGAGTAGAGTAGCTGCTTGTTCAGTAATACCTGGCACTGGCACTGGCCAGCTGTGCCCGCACCTCACTCCCGCACGGCGCGCAGCAGCTCAGGCGCCTCCGCGACGTACTCGCCGGGCTCGGCGGCGCGCGCCACGCAAGTGACGGGCAGCAGGCCGGGCCCGCGAGTAGAGTAGCTGCTTGTTCAGTAATACCTGGCACTGGCACTGGCCAGCTGTGCCCGCACCTCACTCCCGCACGGCGCGCAGCAGCTCGGGCGCCTCCGCGACGTACTCGCCGGGCTCGGCGGCGCGCGCCACGCAAGTGACGGGCAGCAGGCCGGGCCCGCGAGTAGAGTAGCTGCTTGTTCAGTAATACCTGGCACTGGCACTGGCCAGCTGTGCCCGCACCTCACTCCCGCACGGCGCGCAGCAGCTCGGGCGCCTCCGCGACGTACTCGCCGGGCTCGGCGGCGCGCGCCACGCAAGTGACGGGCAGCAGGCCGGGCCCGCGAGTAGAGTAGCTGCTTGTTCAGTAATACCTGGCACTGGCACTGGCCAGCTGTGCCCGCACCTCACTCCCGCACGGCGCGCAGCAGCTCGGGCGCCTCCGCGACGTACTCGCCGGGCTCGGCGGCGCGCGCCACGCAAGTGACGGGCAGCAGGCCGGGCCCGCGAGTAGAGTAGCTGCTTGTTCAGTAATACCTGGCACTGGCACTGGCCAGCTGTGCCCGCACCTCACTCCCGCACGGCGCGCAGCAGCTCAGGCGCCTCCGCGACGTACTCGCCGGGCTCGGCGGCGCGCGCCACGCAAGTGACGGGCAGCAGGCCGGGCCCGCGAGTAGAGTAGCTGCTTGTTCAGTAATACCTGGCACTGGCACTGGCCAGCTGTGCCCGCACCTCACTCCCGCACGGCGCGCAGCAGCTCGGGCGCCTCCGCGACGTACTCGCCGGGCTCGGCGGCGCGCGCCACGCGCGTGACGGGCAGCAGGCCGGGCCCGCGAGTAGAGTAGCTGCTTGTTCAGTAATACCTGGCACTGGCACTGGCCAGCTGTGCCCGCACCTCACTCCCGCACGGCGCGCAGCAGCTCGGGCGCCTCCGCGACGTACTCGCCGGGCTCGGCGGCGCGCGCCACGCAAGTGACGGGCAGCAGGCCGGGCCCGCGAGTAGAGTAGCTGCTTGTTCAGTAATACCTGGCACTGGCACTGGCCAGCTGTGCCCGCACCTCACTCCCGCACGGCGCGCAGCAGCTCAGGCGCCTCCGCGACGTACTCGCCGGGCTCGGCGGCGCGCGCCACGCAAGTGACGGGCAGCAGGCCGGGCCCGCGAGTAGAGTAGCTGCTTGTTCAGTAATACCTGGCACTGGCACTGGCCAGCTGTGCCCGCACCTCACTCCCGCACGGCGCGCAGCAGCTCGGGCGCCTCCGCGACGTACTCGCCGGGCTCGGCGGCGCGCGCCACGCAAGTGACGGGCAGCAGGCCGGGCCCGCGAGTAGAGTAGCTGCTTGTTCAGTAATACCTGGCACTGGCACTGGCCAGCTGTGCCCGCACCTCACTCCCGCACGGCGCGCAGCAGCTCGGGCGCCTCCGCGACGTACTCGCCGGGCTCGGCGGCGCGCGCCACGCAAGTGACGGGCAGCAGGCCGGGCCCGCGAGTAGAGTAGCTGCTTGTTCAGTAATACCTGGCACTGGCACTGGCCAGCTGTGCCCGCACCTCACTCCCGCACGGCGCGCAGCAGCTCAGGCGCCTCCGCGACGTACTCGCCGGGCTCGGCGGCGCGCGCCACGCAAGTGACGGGCAGCAGGCCGGGCCCGCGAGTAGAGTAGCTGCTTGTTCAGTAATACCTGGCACTGGCACTGGCCAGCTGTGCCCGCACCTCACTCCCGCACGGCGCGCAGCAGCTCGGGCGCCTCCGCGACGTACTCGCCGGGCTCGGCGGCGCGCGCCACGCGCGTGACGGGCAGCAGGCCGGGCCCGCGAGTAGAGTAGCTGCTTGTTCAGTAATACCTGGCACTGGCACTGGCCAGCTGTGCCCGCACCTCACTCCCGCACGGCGCGCAGCAGCTCGGGCGCCTCCGCGACGTACTCGCCGGGCTCGGCGGCGCGCGCCACGCAAGTGACGGGCAGCAGGCCGGGCCCGCGAGTAGAGTAGCTGCTTGTTCAGTAATACCTGGCACTGGCACTGGCCAGCTGTGCCCGCACCTCACTCCCGCACGGCGCGCAGCAGCTCAGGCGCCTCCGCGACGTACTCGCCGGGCTCGGCGGCGCGCGCCACGCAAGTGACGGGCAGCAGGCCGGGCCCGCGAGTAGAGTAGCTGCTTGTTCAGTAATACCTGGCACTGGCACTGGCCAGCTGTGCCCGCACCTCACTCCCGCACGGCGCGCAGCAGCTCGGGCGCCTCCGCGACGTACTCGCCGGGCTCGGCGGCGCGCGCCACGCAAGTGACGGGCAGCAGGCCGGGCCCGCGAGTAGAGTAGCTGCTTGTTCAGTAATACCTGGCACTGGCACTGGCCAGCTGTGCCCGCACCTCACTCCCGCACGGCGCGCAGCAGCTCAGGCGCCTCCGCGACGTACTCGCCGGGCTCGGCGGCGCGCGCCACGCAAGTGACGGGCAGCAGGCCGGGCCCGCGAGTAGAGTAGCTGCTTGTTCAGTAATACCTGGCACTGGCACTGGCCAGCTGTGCCCGCACCTCACTCCCGCACGGCGCGCAGCAGCTCGGGCGCCTCCGCGACGTACTCGCCGGGCTCGGCGGCGCGCGCCACGCAAGTGACGGGCAGCAGGCCGGGCCCGCGAGTAGAGTAGCTGCTTGTTCAGTAATACCTGGCACTGGCACTGGCCAGCTGTGCCCGCACCTCACTCCCGCACGGCGCGCAGCAGCTCAGGCGCCTCCGCGACGTACTCGCCGGGCTCGGCGGCGCGCGCCACGCAAGTGACGGGCAGCAGGCCGGGCCCGCGAGTAGAGTAGCTGCTTGTTCAGTAATACCTGGCACTGGCACTGGCCAGCTGTGCCCGCACCTCACTCCCGCACGGCGCGCAGCAGCTCGGGCGCCTCCGCGACGTACTCGCCGGGCTCGGCGGCGCGCGCCACGCAAGTGACGGGCAGCAGGCCGGGCCCGCGAGTAGAGTAGCTGCTTGTTCAGTAATACCTGGCACTGGCACTGGCCAGCTGTGCCCGCACCTCACTCCCGCACGGCGCGCAGCAGCTCAGGCGCCTCCGCGACGTACTCGCCGGGCTCGGCGGCGCGCGCCACGCAAGTGACGGGCAGCAGGCCGGGCCCGCGAGTAGAGTAGCTGCTTGTTCAGTAATACCTGGCACTGGCACTGGCCAGCTGTGCCCGCACCTCACTCCCGCACGGCGCGCAGCAGCTCAGGCGCCTCCGCGACGTACTCGCCGGGCTCGGCGGCGCGCGCCACGCGCGTGACGGGCAGCAGGCCGGGCCCGCGAGTAGAGTAGCTGCTTGTTCAGTAATACCTGGCACTGGCACTGGCCAGCTGTGCCCGCACCTCACTCCCGCACGGCGCGCAGCAGCTCAGGCGCCTCCGCGACGTACTCGCCGGGCTCGGCGGCGCGCGCCACGCGCGTGACGGGCAGCAGGCCGGGCCCGCGAGTAGAGTAGCTGCTTGTTCAGTAATACCTGGCACTGGCACTGGCCAGCTGTGCCCGCACCTCACTCCCGCACGGCGCGCAGCAGCTCAGGCGCCTCCGCGACGTACTCGCCGGGCTCGGCGGCGCGCGCCACGCAAGTGACGGGCAGCAGGCCGGGCCCGCGAGTAGAGTAGCTGCTTGTTCAGTAATACCTGGCACTGGCACTGGCCAGCTGTGCCCGCACCTCACTCCCGCACGGCGCGCAGCAGCTCAGGCGCCTCCGCGACGTACTCGCCGGGCTCGGCGGCGCGCGCCACGCAAGTGACGGGCAGCAGGCCGGGCCCGCGAGTAGAGTAGCTGCTTGTTCAGTAATACCTGGCACTGGCACTGGCCAGCTGTGCCCGCACCTCACTCCCGCACGGCGCGCAGCAGCTCGGGCGCCTCCGCGACGTACTCGCCGGGCTCGGCGGCGCGCGCCACGCAAGTGACGGGCAGCAGGCCGGGCCCAAGAGTAGAGTAGCGCATGTGCGAGAGCGCGCGCTCCAGCTGCCCGGGGGAGAGCTGCTTGGGGAAGTCTGGGGAGGAAGGATCTATGTTCAAAAGTTACGCATGGCAAAACTATCAAGGCATCATTTTATGCATTTTGTATTAAAAATTCATGAAAGTGAAGTCTAATTAGTACTTTGATGAACTCTATATTGAATAAAATTGGTTGAGCCGTTTTTGAGTTATAACGTCTAATTATACTTCCATGGATGAGTGTAATTTGATCGATGAGTTAAATTGTCTCGACTTGTATCAGTATAACGGAGTGCCTAACGTATATGGTAAGATATTGGATTATCTTGTGTTGTGCAATGACGTGGTGACTGTGTGTGAGTGGCTAGACCCGCTTGTACCCATAGACCCGTATCACAAGGCATTAAGCATTAATGTAACATTTGTTTCTTGTACATCTCTTAAATCGGCACCTGTCATGAAATACTTTTATAACAAAGCCAATTATGACTTGTTAACGACCTTCTAGCGATAGACTGGGATGTCCAGTTCCTTGGCCGTACTTTTGACCAGTGTATTGATTATTTTTATTCTAAATTTAAAGAATTAAGGGATAAGTATGTCCCTCACAAGTTTATTTCCAGAAACTCATACTCAGTTTGGTACTCTTCCTCGCTAAGGAAAGCCATCAAAGAAAAACGTAAGTATCATCGTAGATTTAAGTTATATGGTAATAGATGTGATTTACTTTCCTTCGAGTATCAGAGGGAAAGAGTAAGGCGTATGGAAAAGCGATGTTTCTTAAATTATACTGAAATTATCTATATATATAAAAGAAGAAACTGACTGACTGACTGACTGACTGACATATCAACGCACAGCCCAAACCGCTGGGTCTAGAGATTTCAAATTTGGAACATAGGTTCCTTATAAGGTCTAGGGGAGCACTAAGAAAGGATTTTTCAAAATTCACCCCCTAAGGGGGTAAAATGGGGGTCCAAAGTTTGTATGGCGAATCAAGATTTGTTAGACTATTTTATTCGAAACTTCACAGGAGTATTCCTAACGGCAAATGAGTAAACACATGTTTCAGGTTTTTTGAAAATTCAACCCCCAAAAGGGGCAAATGTGGTCACAAAGTCTGAAATTCAACATGGGTATCATATCCTTTTTGATCACGTATGTTACGCGGGCGAAGCCGCGGGAAAAAGCTAGTCTAAATATATAAAAGAAGAAACTGACTGACTGACATATCAACGCACAGCCCAAACCGCTGGTTCTAGAGATTCCAAATTTGGCACGTAGGTTCCTTATAAGGTCTAGGGGTGCACCAAGAAAGGATTTTTCAAAATTCACCCCCTAAGGGGGTAAAATGGGGGTCCAAAGTTTGTATGGCGAAACAAGATTTGTTAGACTATTTTATTCGAAACTTCACAGGAGTATTCCTAACGATAAATGAGTAAACACGTGTTTCAGGTTTTTTGAAAATTCAACCCCTAAAAGGGGAAAATGTGGTACATACAAACATACCAGTCTAACTGAGAACCTCCTTTTTGAGTACTTATAGTACGCGGGCGAAGCCGCGGGAAAAAGCTAGTAGAAAATAATATAAGCAAAAATCCTAAATTATTTTGGTCTTTTATAAAATCTCGTTCAAAATCCTTTGGGATACCAAGTACTGTGCGTTATAGTGGTGTTATTTTAAATTCAGGGAATGAGATCTGTAATTCTGATTATTTCAAAACAAGTTTTTTGGCCCCTAAAATCCCTGCCGCAAGTGATTCACACGGTTGTAGCAACGCTCACAAACATACCGACTCGGCTAGTGATATAGCCAGTATCTCTGTTGATAGTGACGTGGTTACCAAACTCTTGCTAAGCCTAGATCCTAATAAATCAGCCGGCCCCGATCAGGTTCCAGCCTTGTTTTGCATAAACTGTGCCAAAGCGTTTGTACTATACTTTTATCAATAAATTATTCTCAATAAAAAGTAACATTCTTCAGTGAGTAACGAGCATAAGAGATTTAGGTATTATTCACGACTCCAAACTTATTTTTGGCGAGCACATTGATAGTATAGTAGGTAAAGCTTCCAAGTTCCAGGTCACTTGGATTTATTATGCGTAGTTCAGTTTGTTTCACCCGTCTCAAAACTCTCAAAATCTTGTACAGTCAAGTGTAAAAATATGAGTGTACTCATCTTACTCAAAAATATGTCCCATAGTATCTTATTCCGTTGTAATAAGTGCGCAGTACCATATTTATGAGACGATTTTTTCGATACGTATTTTTGCACTTGACTGTACTGCGCTTATGTGAGAAGCAAACTAGAATACGCATCGCAGATATGGAATCCTCAGTACTAAATTTATGTTGATAGGGTTGAGAGATTGCAGTCAAAATTCATCAAATTTCTCTGTTATAGAAGTGCGAATCAACTATAGTTCTACCAACTACCTCAAGCTGTGCAAGAAACATCATTTGATCCCACTTGTAAAGCGCCGTGAAATTGCAGATATAGTGTACTTAGTAAATATTATTAAAGGTAATGTAGATTGTCCGAATTTGCTTCATAAAATCTCTTTTAATATTCCGTCAAGGAGGCTTAGGCATTTTCGTCCCATTAGTAGTAATTATCAAGCTACTACCAGATATAGAAAAACCAGTTTTATATGCAGGGCAGGCACGAGTTTAAATAAAGTTCTTATAAATTGTGATATCGACATATATAGTGATAGCATACCAGCAATAAAAAATAATTTAATTAGGTACTTCATGGGTGACAACAATTAGCATTGTTCATTTTTTTTGAAATGATGTATTTCGAAAACTATTTCGAGATATAAGGTTTTCAAGCAGTTTCCGACATTTGCTACTATATAATAATCAATGATTGAAGATATTTCCATAAATATATGAATGACCTTAGTTTGACCTTACTCGTGGCTGAATATGTAATGTCATCGGAAAATCAATAAAAAAAGTTACTGAACCATAGTTCTTCTCCGTCACTCACATAACTGTCAAAGTCATCATTGTCATAACATAAATCTCAATTTTTTCAGTTAAACTTAAATCGTTGGTTTGTTGCGATTTGAATGTTATAATTAATAAAATAAACAGTATATTTCAACAGTATATCATTACAACTTCAACTCATTTCGAAATGGAAAATTAGGAAAAACTATTCACAAAATTATTAAAGTGCTAAAACAGTGTGTCACACAACACAAAAGGCCTATAAAGACCGAGATGTTAAACAACGATAAAATTTCGGAAATTAGTGGCGAAATCGTCGCCCAAGCCTGCATTTCCAATATCTATGATGCCATGACTGCAGTAAGTATACTTTGAAACTAGTAGTCATTCATGTCATTAAGACCTGTCCCCGCGACTTCACTGGCGCTTTACAATAACACTATACCTAAGCTTACAATAATTTCACTTTGTATGATATAAATGAATATTGAATAGCTACGGGAGCTAGCTAGAGGGTGGATTTATCGCCATTCTTATGTCTGTACAGTTTAGATACCTAGTCACTAGTAGCATAGCTGGGCATTAACTCGTTAATCCGTTAATTAACGAAGTTAACATTTTGATTAACGGATTAACTTTTAAGTTAACTTTTAAAAATGTTAACGGACACGTTAACTTCCGTTAATATGCAGAAGTCCGTTAATCGTTAATCCAATGCCTACTATTTACCGCACGGTACCGCGGCGCGGCGCGAAAAACTGGTTCAGACAAGTATGAAATGGACGACAAGTGCCGGGCGGCGCGTGGCAGCGAGTGAAACAAAAACAAAACTAGATATATTTTGCCGGCGCGTGCGAGTGAGAAAACTGCGAAGAGATTTGTTTCGTTTGATTATTTCATTACTTAGCAATTTTACACATATTAACGGATTAACGTTAACTTGCGTTAATTCTTCCGAAATGTAACGCTTTAACGTTTAACGAAGCTAACTTTTTTTGTAGCGGATTAACGATTAACGAAGTTAACTATTTGATTAACGGTGCCCAGCTATGACTAGTAGGCAATCTAGTGGTTCATTACTAATGATTTCTCATTCATTTCAGCTCCACCAAATAAATTAGAAGGCATGCATGTGAGAAGAAACATGCATTTGTTCGAAGTGTTACTAAATAGAAGATTAAAATACAAACTTCTCGAGACAAATTTGCATGCAGCAGTAAAATTATATCATCACCTCCTAACTTAAAGTTATACCAGAAAGCCAGAGGACAAAGACACCATATGCCAAAAATTTAAATTGTTCCTTGCTGTCAAAATATTTTCTCATTGATAGTTTTGTGAATTAAGATGCTTATGGACTAAGAGCTGGCCACGTCAGATATGACACAATAATGAGAGCAACAAAACCCGTTCGGTTATAGCATACTTAAGCTTATTGCTAGATCCGGGAATCTGGCAGCTTTTAATGGAAGGTTAGAGTGACAGACTAGCAATTTTTTTGAATTGGGTAATAGTAATATAATACCAAAATAGGTCAAAACTGCCGAAGTTGCCTCAGTGATAAATGACAGGGCCAATATTTTAACATAAGAACATAACATATTGCGTATTATTACGAACAGTAGGCGACAAACTATGAATTACATTTATAAGTCGTTTGGCACTATTTTCCCGCAACAGACACTTTTTTGCAATGATATAATCTAATTATTTATATAAATTCCTCATATACTGCATCAAATCCAGAACTCTAGGATCTGTTTTCTAGAAGTGGTTTGCATTCCTTGACCTCCACCACTTTACAGCTGCCAGATGTCCAGATCTACAAATAAGCATAGTGTAGCAAACTGACTAGATGAGTTTCGTTGCTCTCATTATTGTGTCATATCTGACGTGGCTAGCTCTCCGTCTATTATGTTTCACATTGTAGTGAATAAAATATCTTGTCTTTATAAGTAACTTATCATTATATTAACATGGTGCAATGAATGATATTATGATTATGATCAAAAAATATTGCTACAGGTAAGCATATTGCAACATAATTAAATAAAATAGCATCTAGACACACGGCAGTGTGTCCGCCAAGTTCGAGCAAAAAAAAGCGACACACCGGCCGTGGGTTATATTACACGAACCATTTCGGGCCAATTTCGACCACCCTATAACTCATAACATATTTTATCTACGCATATGAAATTTCGAGTGTCTGTTGACATCCCCTTAATTGTCTAGAATACAAAATTTCATTATTCTACCTATAGCAGTTCTTGAGATATTGACGTCAGAAAATCGCTATTTTTACTATACACTCACTGACTCATCAAAAACCTAGACCACTTCCAATGGTCGTACTGACTTGAAATTTGGCATGGAGATAGGTCTTAAGGTCAAAGTAAAGGGAAAAATCTGAAAACGGCCAAGTGTGAGTCAGTTTTAAAAATAGCAAAGGTGTAACTTTGTTCTACTATGAAGTCATAATGAACTAAGTGGGTCTATCTTCCAATGGTCGTACCGACCTGAAATTTGGCTCGAAGGTTTGTCTTTAGGTCGAAATAAAGTAAAAATCTGAAAACGGCCAAGTGTGAGTCAGTTTCGAAAACAACGAATGTGTAATTTTGTTCTACTATAAGTAGGTATGGAGTGGAAATGAGATAAGACTTATTTAAATTTAGATACATACCAATTTAAGACAATACATGTTTGTCTTAAAGACAAGAACAATAAAGTTGTTCACCACTCTGTGTGTGTCTGTTGCGGGAACCGAACCCACGATTTACGAAGTACAAAGCAGGTCACTAGGTACACTAGGTGCGCTAAATCAGTCAAACAAAAATGAAAGGCTATTTTTTCTCGCATAGTCTAAATAATTTCTAATTTTACAAGTAATAAAATCGCAGATTCAAGAACATGGAAATCATATATACTCTAAGATGGAATTATATATACTACTGCCCATCTCACCCTCCGATACGCCACGGGATGAGATGGGATGGTGCACTTCTAGGGCTACATAATAGGCCACCAATTATAATACCTACTGGTAGGTAGGTATTACCAAGTTATTAATTATCTATGTAGGTAGCGTACTTACAAACAGAATAAAGTATGTTATTGATGTATGTAATTATATGTAAGTAGGTACATTTTATAGGTGTAGGGAGCCAGTTTATTTGTAAAAATCACCTATAAATAAATAGTAAAATAGAATTAGACGCTTAGTATAAAGGGTATAGTATAAAGTACATACCTAAGTGGAATGAGACATTTCCTAAAGCAAAAGTGATAAAAAAATAATAAAGAACCTACACCTAACAAAAATAAATGAAATCCCATCAAAAACATAAATGTGAAAGGCTGCCAAGTTCGATACTATGGGAATGCTTCGCCTATAAAAGAAGTGAGATCTGAATAAGTACCAAGTTCCATAAAAATACCTCAAATCATAAATAGTTATAGGAATGCACACTTGATTTCCGGCAGTTTTTAAGGTACATTTTGAATAAGTATCACGTTACATAGAAATACCTAAAATTATAATAGTCAGAGAAACGCACACCGGTTTTTTAGCAGTTTCCTGGTACCCGGAACGGTACATTTATTATTTTCAGTACTTTTTAATGATGTAACTTGGCAAGTTTTAATAGAAAATTATATACTTGACACATTGCAGTCCAAAGGTGTCGATTCATTGCATTGAAAAGGTGTGTGGTGTGTGAAAACTTGCCAAGTAACATCATTAAAAAGTACTGAAAATAATAAATGTTATTAGGAAACTGCTAAAAAAACCGGTGTGCGTTTCTCTGACTATTATAATTTTAGGTATTTCTATGTAACGTGATACTTATTCAAAATGTATCTTAAAAACTGCTGGAAATCAAGTGTGCATTCCTATAACTATTTATGATTTGAGGTATTTTTATGGAACTTGGTACTTATTCAGATCTCACTTCTTTTATAGGCGAAGCATTCCCATAGTATCGAACTTGGCAGCCTTTCACATTTATGTTTTTGATGGGATTATTATTTACAACAGTTGTTTTAATTGAAGAAAATCTTTCAAACCTTTGTGTGAAGGAATCATTAGCATGACACTTTTTATTTACCATTTTCTCTGAAAGCGCAAACATGTTTCTTTGTACATGTATGCAATTTTTACTACGCCAACCAAATCGCACAAAAAAAATGAAGTAACAAGTAGAAATCTCATTTTTAATTACAACTGCTACCCGCTGGTCCACGAGATAGCGGTCTTGGACATGAACATTTGGTGATTCTTGCTTGATGTTGAAGACAATGTTCACTGTTCACCTCTTGTGTTCTGAGCAGGACCACTCAAAGATGTTTATTCCTCCAGTTTTACCACCACTTCAATATCATTTTCATGTTTGATTTATTTTGTCATAAAAGTTTTAGGAACATATAATGTAAAGGATTTTCGGGATTCTCGCTGCCTACAAAATGAGGGCTTCGTATTTTGGTCCTTTTATGCTTCTGGACCGGAATTCTTGCTGAAAGTGGAAATAATATTAGGGTTATGTTTACTGTCAAGATGCATTGAAAAATACTAATTAATATTCGTAGTTATTATTTCAAATAACGTGTTGGGGTTATCAAAATGATATTAATGATATATATCTTGTTAACTCTGCCGTAGCCGGTCCCAAGCCCGGATGAGAAAAGAGGAGGGTTGGTTAGAGGGTGACAATTCTACCATAAAACGTCAACGCCGAGTACTGGGCGGCGGTAAATAACCCGGCCACCCGGATCCACAGACCCGGAGTGGTACCAGTCGCCGTGAAGGATTAAATCCCTTCGAAATACTGATGTGGAAGCACGTGGGAACCCACCACAATTATCTCCCAAGATAGTCATGAGCAGTGGAACATTTCATAGGAGGATGTCGGACGATCCGGCTGACGCCCGGCGCCATCTGATACCCGGGTCGGATGGTGTGAAATCTGCTACCGAAGCTTCCAAAGAGGCGAGTCACCAGGCCTCTGCAGGAAGGAATGCTACTGGTGTTTCTACAAAAACTACTGGCAACAAGATCTCAATACGATCACACCACCGTATTGCCACCTGGAATGTTAACGGTTTGCTCCAGGCCGGAAAGTTGAGCATCGTGGACAATGAGAGAGATAGCCACAACATTTCAATCCTAGGCATCAGTGAGACACATCTCCGTGGCCAGGGACATTTCACTACCACGTCAGGAAGCACACTGTATTTCTCAGAGGACTAGAAAACTCCAGCAGAAGCGGTGTCGCCATACTCCTACCACCGGATATGAACAAGTTTGTCCTGGGGTACAACCCAGTGTCTGATAGGATCATCACATTGAAACTGAACACCAAACCTTGTCTCCTCAACATAGTGCAAGTTTACGCCCCTACTGCACAGTCATCGGAAGAAGTAATAAGCGAGTTCTATGGCAAACTGGAGGAAACCCTTGAGGGGATACCACACCGGCAGATAACTATGATATTAGGGGATTGGAACGCCAAAGTAGGCTGTTCGGAACCTATCCACGAAATCAAGGATATCATCGGCAAGTACTGTCTAGGCACTAGAAACGAACGAGGACAGAGGTTTGCCGAGTTTTGCACCGCTAGAAATCTGTCCATTACAAACACCTTCTTCCAGCATCATAAAAGACGCTTATATACTTGGAAATCACCTGGCGATCGCTTCCGGAACCAAATAGACTATATACTAGTGGACAAGCGTTGGAAATCCTCGGTAAGGAATGTCAAGACCTTCCCTGGGGCTGAATGTGGTTCCGATCATATACTTCTTGTCGTTTCCTTCTCTGTTCGTCTTAAAGCTGTGCATCAGAGCAAGCGAAGACCTTCCCTGGGGCTGAATGTGGTTCCGACCATATACTTCTTGTCGTTTCCTTCTCAGTTCGTCTTAAAGCTGTGCATCAGAGCAAGCGACTAAAGCTCAGATCTCTGAACGCAATAGAGAAATTACACTTCCAGGGTCTGACCGAAGTAAAGTTCGCTGATTCTGCTTCACCCTTGTTAGAAGCTGACGCTGAGCTCATGTGGAAGCACGTAGAAAAGAATATTAGTACAACTCTTAATGAAATAGCACGGACGAGAGGAAGCGACTGCAAACGATCTACATGGATAACGAAACAGACTTGGGATCTAGTTCAGCGCAGGAAAGTCATTAAAATCAAAGGCCTCCAGGATCCGGAAGTGAGGAAGGAATACTCCGACTTGTGCAGATCAATCCAAAGAGAATGCCGCCGAGATAAAAACGATTACATACTGACTATTTGTCGCGAAGTGGAGGATCATGCATTAAAACTACAGACAGCTGATTTGTTTAAGAAAGTTCGCCTTCTCAGCAAGAAGTTCAAACCCAAATCCTGGGTTATTGAAGACTCCAGCGGTCATCCTCTACATGAACTGGAAGAAATTGCAGAACGTTGGCGCGAGTATTGCGAGCAGCTGTATAGTAATTCCTCTATACAACTCAATACCCGACTGGACTGGAGGCTCTTGGAGCTGGAGCCTGACATTCTAAAATCGGAGATAAAAGCAGCCATTGATCGCCTAAAACCGAACAAGGCTCCAGGACCGGACGGCATAACCTCTGAGATACTCAAATCCCTTGGTGACCTAGGCATTGAATTAATACATAAGTTGTGCAACCACATATGGCGAAATGGCGACTGACCAAAGAGCTGGACACAATCAGTTATCATCCCTCTGCACAAGAAAGGCTCAACCAAGAAATGCGATAACTACCGTCGTGTTGCGTATCTTCGCCTGTGCTACCTATGTTCGCCTATTTTTACATAAATTGACTTTAACAAAATGTTTTTAGTGCAAGCCTTACACAAAACTACTAAATACAAAGTATTTCTTACGGGTGTCAACATTCTTCGAACGATCTGTGGCTAACTTCATATAGTTGACATTCAGTGAGGTTTTTGCGCGACACCGACCACACGTTTTTTTAAGCCAATGTTTTAACTTCAGTTTTAAACAGTGATACAGGCCAGGTAAAGTTAAACTTTTTACATGATTATATCCTGTAACTATTTATTTTTAATATGTAACTATTATTTAATGGCTAGCTTACGTTTAGAAGTCACAATTGAATAAAACATAGGTGAGGGTATTTGGCGGCCATCTTATTACCGAACTTCGCCTACCCCTAGGGTTGTCAAATTTGTTTCCAAATGTACATATTTTCTTATGTTTGGTTTTTCGGAAATGGGATTAGCGATTTGGAGGAAAGTTAGTAAGATAAAGATATATGTAGATGTACCCAGTAGTACTAGTAGATACGTGGTATGAACAAGGGACCCTTAGAAGGCAATCATTGTACGGTTGTACGGTCTCACTTTGAAAAGGTAATTATGTGTAGAAGCCAAAGGTTGATTTGATCTCAATTACGAAAATACTGATAAGCGAAAAGAGATACGTTTTTTGTTTATATAATAAACATGTTTACTTATAAACCATTACTCTCCTTTATTTGACATGTTGGTTAATTTTTGGCAGCCCTAGCATCATTTTAGAAAATGTATGTAAACAACTTCAGACTGTTGCCAATCTTCGCCTACTACACATTTTTTTTTTAATGTGCCTAGTCTGGTGTAGTTAAGGTTCATATTATATTAACACGTTCCAGGGAGATAAGACTTGATAGGTGTAAGTCCCAGAAAAGTTTATAATTAGCGGTAAGGCATGCCATAGGCGAAGATTGGAGAAAACACCCAAACTTCGCCTATTGCCTTCGGGGCCATTTATTGCCAAGTTACCCAATGAAATTCAAAGCTTTAATGGTATATACTGATAGTCAGGAGTACTAAAATACGTTTTTTGGCCATAAAGGACTAAAATGCTTTCAAATTTGAAAGATTTTTTCGGAAATGTGTCAAAATCCAGGCGAAGATACGGAACTCGACGGTACCGTACCCTTGCCCTAATTTCGCACGCTAGCAAAATTCTGCTTCATGTGATCAACCATAGAATCCGCCACTACCTCGATTGGCAGATTCCTCAGGAACAAGCAGGTTTTGTGAAAGGCAAAGGGACTAGGGAACAAATTCTTAACGTCAGGCAAATTATTGAGAAGTGCTACGAGTTCGACATACCAACAATCATGTGCTTCGTCGATTATAGCAAGGCCTTTGACTGCGTCGATTGGGATCGCCTATGGGATGTTCTGCTGGAGCTGGGTGTACCACGACACCTCACTGCGCTGCTGCAATCCTTGTACTATACCAGTCAGGGAGTAGTCAAAGTCGACAAGACTACATCTAACCCTTTTAAATTTCAAAAAGGCGTTCGTCAAGGATGCATTCTTTTGCCAATCCTGTTCAATGCGTACGGTGAATACATCGTGAGAAGGACTTGCGAAGGCTGGAATGGTGGTGTCTCTGTTGGAGGGTGTAAAATCTCAAACCTACGATACGCTGACGACACCACCCTGCTGGCTGCCAGCGAAGCAGAGATGGACTGTCTTTTGAACAGGATGGAAAGCACCAGCGAAGAGTGCGGACTCACAATCAATAGATCTAAAACCAAACTCATGATTGTAGAGCGCAAACTTAAGCTGGCGCGCAGTGGAACACTGGACTTGGAAACCGTGGACAATTTTGTATACCTTGGCTCCTGTATAAGCAACAATGGATACTGTGAAACTGAAATCCGAAGAAGGATCGGAATGGCGAAAGGTGCCATGGCGCAGCTGGAAAAAGTATGGAAGGACAGAAATATCTCTACCAACACAAAGAGCAGTTAGTTCGGACTCTGGTTTTCTCCATCTTTACTTACGGCGCAGACATGGACCCTTAGGAAAGCTGACCGTAACCGGAGTGATGCTTTTGAGATGTGGTGTTGGAGAAGGATGTTAGGTATACACTTGACAGCGTGCCGCACTAACGTATCCATCTTGGCTGAACTCAAAATAAAAACCAGGTTATCTACCGTCTGCCTGCGCAAGGTTCTTGAATATTTTGGCCACGTTGCTAGAAAAGACAGTGATAACCTCGAAAAACTGGTCCTCACTGGCAAAGTCGAAGGCGAACGGCCAAGATATAGGAGCCCAATGCGCTGGTCTGACCAAATTCGCTCAGCTCTCAACACTACCGTCCACGATGCTCTTCACTCGGCGACAGATAGAGGAAGATGGCGTCAGATCATCAGAGAGAAGCTGTTGAATGACCACGACCCTCAGTGATGAGGAAACCGACGCAAGGAGGAGGATATCTTGTACTTATACAACGTTATCTCTCTGCGAATATTCATAGTTTTCATAGTATTTTAGCTAGCCAAAGCATATTAGTACTATTGGTAGGAAACTGTTAAAATAGTATTTTATACAACTTACATTGTTGGTGGTACTGGTTATCCTGTGGTGTATTGTAACACTAAGAAATGCATCAATACCTTTTTAGCACAATAAAAGGTATTTCCATCGAAATTTTCTAAATAATAACAATGTTTATGTTTATATTTATTTACATGAAGTTTCACTTGACACGGTAATACTGACAGATGACATCATGAAAATGACAACTATTTTTTTAATGAATTTGTATGCTTGTGCTTTATCAATTCCGCTAAGCCATGTAATTTACGAGACATCTTATCCCATATTTTTAATAAATCATAAATTATTAAGTGAGACACGAAATACAAAATCATTCAAATTAGTATCTTAAATTAACCTATATTTTCAGAAAATACAATAAAAATAAGGGTAAAAAAAAAGTGAACAATCCTAATTGTGGCGCGGGTTAGGGCTCGGTGCATTATTGAATGTGTACTAACAGGTTTTTTCTTCTTTCTTCACTTTTCATTTATCTTTGTAAATATTGATCATGTATATTTACAGATCATCTGTTCTTATGCTTTAGGAACTTGCATGTGATTAAGTTGGGCAAAAACTTTTGTAATATATTTTGTTTCTATAAGTGAGAACCTATAATTGGCTTTGTGATTCTATTGTAATTTATGTATACTAAATAGCGCTGTTGATTTTCCATGTATCAAAATAAAATAAAATAAATAAAATAACTCATAAACGCATAGTAATAGAACGTAAGTGCAGCATAGTAAAATAACGTAAGTGCTGTTAAATATGCCTCAATAAATGATCTTTTGAATGGATGTATTGTAACAAGCCGAAAATTACGAAACCCTATACTGATAACCCGACATACTCTTGGCCGGTTTCTAACCTAGTCTTCTATATTCGTTGACTGAAATAATATTATTTACTGATTTAAACTTACACGATTTTCACTCATTATTTTGTCAAAAGTAAGTGTACGCGATTAAGTCCCGTTTTTGACAAAATAATAATATTATTTAGTTATTCGGATATCCGAATATTATAATATTAATCAGAAGATTTAGCAAACAGTATCATCAAAACGCAGATCACGGCAGATATGTAGGGAAGAAGTGGCATGATGGAGCCATGTTTTGAAAGAGCCACTTGCATTATTTCGGTAAGTATTTTGCTGCATCTAATGTGTTGTTTAGTATTTTATTGTAAATACCTAAATATATAAAAATGAATTATAAACCTGGTTAGGGCATATATTTGGCCATATAGCTGCGTAAAAACTGAGCCAAAACTTTTTTTACATTGTTGTTATTTTTAAGAAAATACATTTTAGAAGAATAAGTTATGAAAGAGCCGGGTAAACAGGCCTTCAAAGAGCCAGCTCTTTCAAAACCGGCTCTTTAATAACCCTTCATTTGAAGTTAATAATTAATTATAAATAAAATATATTAAGAATAAGAATAATTTTACTCAGGACGCTTGGTAATACAAAAATAAATAAACATCAAATTGTTACAGGAACATTTTAAATAAAGCGTCACTGAAAGGGTTTCCACTCAGCTTGGTGTTAAGGTACCCTAGGGATATCTTAACGCTGATCTTCCGTGGAGACTTTTTCAAAAGAGCACAACTGAAAAATATATAAAAAGAAAATCTTATTTCTAATTTATTTATAGTTACTTAATTTTGTAAAATCGGAGATTAGCTACGAAAGCAGGTTACGTAATATTTAAATAATCATAACTAAGATACATTATCATGTAAAGAATATACATTATAATAATTTAAACTCTAAAACCACTAGTCCATCATAACACAGCCATATTTTGTTAAGCTAACAATAAATTTCTAAGTAACATAGGCACTTAATATTTTAGGTTTAGGTTATTTGTAAATTTAGGAGATGCTTTTTATATTTGAGTTTAAAAGAAGGTACAGATAATGAGTTCCGTATAGGTGGCGGAATATTGTTCCAGCACTTTTTGGCGGAATACCTGAAACTGCCACGGAATGCCGATGTGTTGTGTTGTGGACAAGTAAGACGACTAATAGCACCCCTGACTTGACGTTGAGAGAATTTTAATTTTTCACTTAGATACTGGGGTGTTAAAGTCTTAACAATACCAAAGAGCATACAAGCGAAATGCAGTGAACGTCGTGACTCCATTTTCAACATAAATATTAGTATCAACATTTTTCATAGAAGATATACAACTGTTCATTATTACATTATTTGTTGATATTGTCATCTAGATGAAATAGCCCCAAGAAAGTTAACGAATAGAATACATGAACCCAACCAGAACTTTTCTTCGGCCCTTATTCGTTTTTAGGACCAGGTTTCTCCATACTAGAATTTCTGAAGCAAATCATCAATAAAAAATAAATTGCCTCTAATGAATAGATATACTATAAAGCATATATATATAGCTTTTACTGAAATGATTTAAAATTACCGATAGAATTTAAAGAAATTCTATGGACTGTAATTTGGTTTTTCTAAGAATTATTCAAACATATTTTTTAATAATGAAAAACATTCATTATAGTACTATAATGAATGTTTTTCATTATTTTCAGAATTATATTTAAAAATACAAACTGGCTCTTTCATATAAAACTTATGAAAGAGTCAAAATACATATATTTTTTATTAATATTATTCTGAAAATAATGAAAAAATTATAGTACTGTAATGAATGTTTTTCATTATTTTCAGAATTATATTTAAAAATACAGACTGGCTCTTTCATATAAAACTTATGAAAGAGTCAAAATACATATATTTTTTAAATGAATATTTTATCGATTTTGTAATTGTGTGCAAGGTTTTTCTTGTGAAATTACCTACTTAAATAACTAAATAATAATTTAAGAAAAAGAAATCCTCATTTCGTAAACTGGCTCTTTCATGCTACTTCTCCCCTAATGACGGAAATTGACAATGACAAACTAGAACACAAACATGTCCGTTTCGTCTCTGACCTAAAGGTTGAACACGCCAAAACTTGGGCACGTAAAATTTGTTTTTAAACCAGTTTGTAAATAAATAAATACATTATGAATACCACATTTAATGACCAATTTAATGACTTCTAAAATCACATTTTTAATTTTAATTAATGTTTACACAGTAAGCCATAGATCGAACTTTTCTACGCACACGGGTCATAAGACTTTGAACGCTTTCTTTAGAAATGATTTTTGTCACCCAGGTCCATATTTTTTGTAGATCAGGGACCGATTTTACTTCTCCGCCTTTCTTTTTTAGAATTCCTTTCATAATACTCCAGTATTCTTCAATGGGCCGCAGTTCTGGACTATTTGGCGGATTGCATATTTTGGGTACCACCATGATCCCGTTAGCGTTGTAACATTCCATAACTGATTTTGCGTATGGCAACTGGCTAGATCTGGCCAAAACAGCGGTAATGAGGCATGCTGTCTTATAAAAGGCAGAAAACGCTTCTGTAAACAATCTTTCCGATAAATATCGCCGTTTATTGTCCCGGTGGTGATAAAAGAGCAACTTCTTTTACCACAGCTACATATTGCCTGCCAAAGAAGGTATTTTTTTGTATATTGCCCTCGTTTTTTTAATTCAAAATCTTCAGGAGTATCTGTCCGAGATTTGCTAGTATAAAACTGTTGACCAGGTATTTGTTTAATCTCCAATTTTGTATACGTATCGTCGTCCATCACCGCGCATTAAAATTTTGTAAGAAAATCTTCATAGAGTTGTCGCGACCGTATCTATGCGGATAGGTTCTGTTTTGAGTCTCGATCTGGTGCGGCCTGGGCTTTATAACTCCTCAGTCCTGCCCTCTGTTTCACTTTTTGTACATAGGACTGAGACATTTTCACTTTTTTAGCATCATCACGAGATAAAATCGTATGATTTTAGGCAAAAATCTGTAAAATACTCTTTCCTTTTTCTTATTCTTGACTCCCTGCAACCCACCACTTCCTGGCTTTCTATCTATTGTCAAGCATGTAAACACTTGCAGTGAGAGCTCTTACACATTTTAATAAGAAATAATTACTTACAAATTGAATTCATTAGTGGTTTATCATCCATCGGCAATAAGGGGCACTAATTGATGGTCGTTAGCAAGAAAGAGGACTACAAAAGCACATAATAACAAACGGAGACACGGTAAGAACCACATAATAACCGTTACGTGCAGACTTATTTTCAAAACAGCTAAATATCGCAATTAAATCGTCTGTTTTCGGAAATAATTAACGGTACCAGCCTCAGCTGATTGGACAACTAAAACACACTAGACAGTGACAGGCACGTTCCGATACTCGCAAAATTGTCACTAGTGTTGCTAGCATCAATTGTCATCGGATTTCTTAAATCGATTATAGTAATTTTATCGATACTCGTAATGCCGCCGATAAATACTTGCGCAGGCTGCCAACTGCCGTTTCCGAAGAGAAATGAATACCTGGCGTGTTCATTATGCAAACAGAAATACGATTTGACTTGCGCCGGCGTAGACTCCGCTACGTTCACTTCTATGAACACCCAACAGAGAGGAAAATGGATATGCCCAGAATGCTCTTGCAAACAGCCTAAAACCGGTAATACGAGCACACCGCTGCGCCAGCCAGCTACGGGCGTCGCCGCGGTTCCCGTGGCAGGAAATAGTGATGTAGAAACTAACAATAAACTAAAAAAGCAAACGCTGATGCCTTCCTCCTCTACTACACCCCCGAACAGCACTGGCGATGCTGGCACCTCGGAACAAAGATTACGTGAAATCATAAAGGAAGAAGTGACTTCCGCACTGGAGACTACTATCCAAAGGCTAGTAACAGATAAGTTACAGAAAATAAATGATGAAATGGCAAGCTTTCGGCAATCTATGTCTTTTTATGATGAACAATACGAGTCGATGAAAAAAACAACCGAAGAACAACGTGCGACTATCTCAGAGCTCAGAAATGAAAACCAACAGTTAAAAGCGTCAGTTTCTGACTTAACAACCAGGGTGAATATTGTAGAAATCCACATGCGCGAGTGTAATATCGAGATTAACGGTGTCCCAGAAAATAGGGCGGAGAATTTAATAAATACAGTCGTCCAACTATCAACAGTTATCAAGAGCCCGGTAACTACCGACGATATTCAAACCGTGACTCGAGTCGCTAAGCTGTCTGTCGACAATGATAGGCCCAGAGCAATAATAGCCAAGTTTCGAACGCCGCGCCTACGTGATACCATTCTGGCCGCGGTATCCAAATTTAATAAGGATAATGTAAAGGATAAGTTATCGTCCCAGCACTTAGGGATAGGTGGACCTCGAGGTCCGGTATTTGTGGCTGAGCACCTGACACCAGCTGCCAAGAAACTGCACGCAGCAACCAGGAAAAAAGGCAAGGAACTCAACTACAAGTACGTGTGGGTCCGAAATGTTCGCATCTACGCCCGGAAAGACGATAAAGATCAGACTTTGCTTATTAGAAGTGAAGACAGCCTAGGTTTAATGCGTTAATCGAATGTTTCTCGGAATTAGCTACGGTATATAAATCCAGTCAAAATGTTAGATATTTATTACCAAAACGTGCAAGGTCTTAGGACGAAAACAAACGATGTGTTAAAAAATATCTTAGCTTCTAATTACAAGGTAATAAACTTATTACTTTCACAGAAACTTGGTTAAATTCGAATATCTCAAACAATGAGTTTATTGATGAAAGGTACGTAGTATATAGAAGGGATCGTATATGCTCGGAAAGTACAAAAAAGGATGGCGGCGGAGTTATGATTGCGATCTCACGTGATATTCCATCAGTAAGGTCATTAAAGTTTGAGACCGATATCGAAAGTTTGTGGGTCACCTTATATATTAATCATAATAACTGTGTCCGAAAGGTTACAATATGTGTAGTTTACCTTCCTCCTCCTGTAAAAGCAGAATCGATATCAAGTTTCCTATCTAGTGTAGATGCAGCTTTGGCCCACACTGATGATCTTGTGCTCGTGGGTGACTTTAATCTAAGTTTTATACATTGGAACTCTCAGGATAATCTCCGATATTTGCTGCCGTCTAATTATAATAGCACCCTTGGTAATTTACTGATTGACTTTATGGCAATAAATAACTTATATCAAATAAATAATATAAGTAACAGTGATAACCGCCACCTAGACTTGATTATAACTAACCTGCAGAACATTGAAGTTGCAAAACCTTTAGACTCATTTAGTAAATGTTATCAAAACCACCCCAGCTTGTTAGCGATGATATCATACTGTAATGTTAGCTATCTAAAGCCCAAAACGCATGTCAATTACAATTATCATAGAGCCGACTTTGCAGCATTGGTACAGGAAATTAAGAGCATAGACTGGCAAAACAGGCTTTCGGACCTGGAAAATGTTGATGATATGACTACCGAATTTTATAAAATACTTAATGACTTAATTTGTAAATTCGTACCAAAACGGAGTATTAAAAGTTCCAAACACCCATCATGGTTCAGCCAAGCGCTTATAAAACTTCTCAATGAGAAAAATAAAATTCGAGTTAGGTACCGGAAATACAACAATCCTCGGGATGAATTAGAGTTTAAGTTACTTCGAAGTCGGTGCCACAAACTATACGATGAATGCTACAAAAAATATAAACAAACTATAGAGTCAAACATCCCCAATAACCCGAGCGCATTTTGGAGTTTCATTAAAAACAGGAAGGGTGGCCGCTCTACCCTCCCTGCCGAAATGCACTTGAGTAATGAATTGGCAGATACAGGATCAGACATTGCTAACTTATTTGCTAAGCATTTTTCTTCAGTATACAGTTCACACGACCCCGGCAGCAGTGTTATAGATGGCCCATCCCATACCACATCCAGTGCGTACGTTAGCAAAATACACCTTACTGAATCTGAGATAATGCGGGCAATCAAGAAACTAAACAGCTCAAAAGGGGCTGGTCCAGATGGCATACCCCCTATATTCGTGAAGCGTTGTGGTTCAGCATTGACTCTACCTCTTTCTATAATATTTAATCGGTCACTTTCGGAAGGATGTTTTCCTCTTGTATGGAAGGAGGCTCGGATCGTTCCTGTTTTTAAAAAAGGCGACGAAACCGCGGTCGAGAACTATCGCCCAATTTCAATTCTGTCATGCTTCTCAAAACTTTTTGAGTCTCTTATACATCCCGTACTCTCAGGCCTTGCTGAAGGTGGCATTTCTGACTATCAACACGGTTTTAGACCCGGTCGCTCAGTAGCAACAAATTTGGTGCCTTTTGTTTCTGATTTATGCGAGCAGGTAGATAAAGGGTTGGAAACAGATACTATATACACTGACTTTAGTAGTGCATTTGACAAAGTTGATCATGTTCTACTCTTGCAAAAGCTTGCACATTTTGGGGTGGGTGGTAATTGGTTGAAATGGATCCGTTCTTACCTTCATAATAGGCCACAAAATGTTGTTGTACATGGCTATAAATCTAGTACCTATCATGCAAGTTCCGGAGTACCGCAGGGATCACACTTGGGCCCGGTACTCTTTCTGATATTTATCAATGATATTACCAATTCCATTAAGCACTCACGTTTTTCGTTATATGCAGATGATTTAAAACTGTATAGAACTGTAACGGGTGAATCAGATGCAAGAATGTTACAGAATGACCTTAACAATATAATGACGTGGTGCAACGATAACTGTATGACCCTCAACCCGAATAAGTGTTTTTTTATAAAATATTCTAGAAAAAAAAACCGCTTGTAACTGGGTACGAGATTGGCGGCGTCAATCTGGTAGAAGTGACTGAAATCAGAGACTTGGGTGTAGTACTTGATAGTGAACTTAAATTCAACGCTCACATCGACAATATAGTAAAGAAAGCTGCAAAGATGCTTGGGTTTATAAGAAGAAATTCTACCTGCTTTAAGCAACAGCAAACTAAAATTATTCTCTACAACACCCTTGTCCGCAGCCATCTCGAATCTGCCTCAATTGTTTGGAACCCCTTTTACCATGTCCACTCGCAACGCGTTGAGAGCATACAGAGGGCGTTTACAAGATTTCTAGCATTTAGTGCTCCGGGATTCTCACACAGAAATACCTACGACTGTCGCCTTGCAAAATTTCACATGAATAGCCTACGGGATCGGCGACGAATGTTAGAATTTTGTTTTTTGCACAAGATAATAAATGGCCAGGTAAAATGCAACCACCTGCTTGAGAGAATCTCTCTAACCGCACCGCACAATTATCCTCGGCGTCCCATAGTAAGAACGTTTTCAGTCCCGGTAACCAGGACTAACCTTGGATTGCAGTCTCCCATCGTACGAGTTTGCGCTGGCTACAATGCCTTCTTAGTTAATAGACATGACATGGACATTTTTCATGACCGTCTGCCAACTTTTAGGTCTAAGATTCTAGCCAAAGAGAACAATACTCTGTAAATTTTATGAAAATTAAATTTATTGTTCTATAAGTCAACTTTAGTTTTAAGTTTGTTTTTTAATTTTAATAAAATCCTCTATTATTAGTACTTAATAGCCAGCATAATTTTAGTATAATATTTTAGGATTTATAATTTTAGGTTAATACTTAGATATAGTTATTATTAATTATAGTTGATCTCACTGCAATTTAATGTAGCCAGTGTTATGTACTCCATAATTGTCGTATATATCAGTTGTTATTACTAAACATCGGTATCAACGTTCAAATTTCGTGGCACTTGGTAAGGGTCGCAAAAAAAGAAATACATAGGTATCATTGTTTTATTTATTAGTAATAAATAACATTTAATTTATTTTTATTCTTAATCGTACTTTGGTAAACTGTACATATATTTAAAGAGGTTTATATTCTTAATACGTCATAGAACCTCAATACTCATTTCATTATCCATTTGTAAAAAAAATTCTAAATGCCAAATAGGCAACAAATGTCAATTTAATTGTCATGCAAAATAATATGTGGTAAAATCTTCAACGATAATAGTTCTTAAAAACTCCCTATCAGACTTGAGAAAATGGATTTGACGCAGTATACTGATTTTATATTCACTAACGAAGGTGCTTGCTGTACTATTTGCGAAATGAATATAAAAAAGAAAAGGTACAATATAGAGAAACATTTGAAATCAAAATCTCATCAAGATAAATTATCTGATTCACGCTGCCATTTACAGGATATAATACGAGATAATGCTGATTTCGAAATTAAAGACGATATCGTATATTGCAAATTGTGTAATTCGAAATTATTTCCCTCTAAATCTAGTATCGACCGCCATTTAAAAACAGATTTACACAACAAAATTCATAAAAATAATGCACAAGAAAAATTTAATAAAGATTTAACAGAGTTTATGATTTGTTCGAATATACCGTGGTCAAAATTAGACAATCCTAAATTTAGAAATTTTGTAGAAAACCTTTTAAATCATAAATATGGAAACGATATTACTGTGCCGAGTGAAACAAAAATACGAGTAAAATGCTTACCTGAATTGTATGAAAAGAAAAAAAATGAATTGAAAGAGAAATTACAAAATAAAATGATTTACCTCAGTGTTGATGAAACATCAGATTCCGTGGGAAAAAAAGTGGCAAATATTTTGATCGGAGCTCTAGATGGAACTAGTACCCAGCCACATTTATTTGCTTCTAAGGTATTGGAGGCGACAATAACCAAACTCGTTGAGGAAACCCTTGAAGATCTTTGGGGCGATGAATACAAAAAAAACATGGATAAATTATTATTTTTTATAACGGATGCCGGTTCCTACATGGTAAAAGCAGCTAAAAACCTTGTTCAGAAATATAAAAATATGACTCATGTAACATGCATAGCACATGGATGTAATCGAGTCGCAGAGATAATTAGAAGTCTTTACCCGACCATAAACAGTTTGATTGACTGTATCAAAAAAATATTTCGTAACGCTCCTTCAAGGACAAATTTATTTCATCAAATGTGTGTAAATATTCCTCTACCATCCCGACCCGTGATAACAAGATGGGGAACATGGTTAAATGCTGCCTCATATTATCACATGCATTATGATAAAATCAAATCTGTCATCGATGCCTTAAATCCGCGTGAAGCGAGTGCAATTTCTAAAGCAAAAAAAATTTTCCGTAACCGGAATTTAAAAACTGAGTTACTATTCGTCGATACACACTTTAGTATAATTGCTAAGTCAATAAAATTATTGGAGGATCCAAAACTGAGTCTAGCAGAATCATTAAACATTGTTCATGGTTTGCAAAAAAAAATATCAACGTTAAGGTTACATCAAAATGCCAGAAAAGTTTATTTTAAATTAAAAAGTGTATTAAAGAAAAATCCTGGTTATAAGACTGTACAAATAATTAACCAACTATCTAAAAACAACGAGGCTGAAATACCAGAAAGTGTAAATAAAAACTGTGTGCAAAATTTTCAATGCTTGACATACCTTCCTATTACCTCAGTCAGCGTGGAAAGATCTTTTAGTCATTTAAAATGGATATATTCTTACAGACGTCAAAGATTGACAGCAAAATCTATGGAACAAATTTTAGTGATCTATTCTAACTCGTAAAATATTGTATGCCACACCTGGACATAAAGTGGCTTTTTCCGCACGCTACGCGTACGGATAGAGCCGCTTTCTGGCCAAATGTGCACATATTTTTCCAACACGGGAGGTAATAAAGAAAGCCCTCGATCGCATAATTACGTCCCTCGCTTGCAGCTTGGGCCGCAACAATTGCGATTGCGCGGCCTTTCTTTGTTTTACCACCCTAATTAGGAAATGTACTATTTAGGGGCTTTTTTATTTACATATACAAAATAAAGGTTAAAAATACTAAGTGATTTGTTTGTATTTATTTTTCTGCCAACCGTACATTGCCACGAAATTTGAACGTTGATACCGATGTTTAGTTATTACCATTTAGTATAAGTTTTAATATATATGATGTGGATGTACTTTAATAAATAAAATAAAAAAGCGTTTACGGAAAGTTTTTAATACGTGACCTACCGTAGATTGTGGATATTTCAGCCTTTTCGCGATATCTCTGTAGCTAAACATGGGATTTTTTACTTGTTCGTGCAAAATGCGTTCACGTTTTTGATGTTGTACGCTCGACATTTTGCCAACGAATAAATAAAAGAAAATAAAACTATTATCATTTTATAGCCCAGTTCCTTGTGAGAAAATGGTTATTTAAAAAGTTTGAATATCTCCATTTTTCGAATAACTATAGCTATTTTTACATGCCCAGGTTTTGGCGTGTTCAACCTTTACTCGGACCAGATGAATTTAAATCGACCTGCAACACAACGCTATTAGCACAGATATCTGACAGCTAAGACAATTATTTGTCTAATATACTGATACGGGTTGTTTTCATATAAAATGACGTTTATTTCCAGTCTATAAGGACCAGAGACAAGCTAAAACCTCTTTAAGCTTTATAGACGGAGAGATATGACCCAATAATGAGAGCAATGCAACCACTCTAGTCAGTTTGCTATTCTATGCTTATTTCTATATCTGGACATCTGGCAGCGGTAAAGTTGAAGAATGCAAACTACTTCAAGAATACAAATCCTAGAGTTCAGGGTTTGATACAACATTATGAGAAATTATAATAATTAGATTATATCATTGCCAAAAGTTTCTGCTGGGGGAAAGTAGTGCTAATTCATAGTTTGTCGCCTACTGTTTTTGTTTCCGTAATAACACGCAATGTTTTTTGATGTTATGTCAAAATATAGGCCCTGTCATTTATAACTGAAACAACTTTGACAGTTTTTACTTATTTTGGTATTACTATTTTTCAATTTAGAAAATTTGCAAGTCTGTCACTCTGACCTCCACCCATTAACAGCTGCCAGATGCCCGGATCTAGCAATAAGGATATTAAGGGTTTGTTACACAATATCCAAGTAAAGCATTGAATAACTAATTAAGAAATAAATTAACTGCCACATTAAACTTCCTGTTAAAATAGTTTGCGTTTCACAAACGTCTAACCGTTATGTTTATGTGTCAGTTTGTTACTTGTATTTTAAAGATGGCAACATCGCGTTGTGACGTTTCGATTTACGCAACATGTGGGATCATAAAGTATTTTTTAAATTTAATCAAGTCCAAAAGTATTTAAAATGCAGCTTTTATTTTGTGTAGAATTTTCATATACTGTACATGCATATTCTGTAAACATTATAATGATACAAAAAACACATTTTTAGAAAACGATTTTTTTTACTTGGAACGAAACGTAAGGCAAATGTCAAACAGGAAGAAAATAACGACGTGGCTTGTATGCCTTTTGTCGTGAGTTGTAGATTTGTGCTGTTTTTAGGGTTCCGTACCTCGAAAGGAAAAAACGGAACCCTTATAGGATCACTTTGTTGTCCGTCCGTCCGTCTGTCTGTCTGTCAAGACCCTTTTTCTCAGGAAAATAAATTCAAGTGAGTGTAGTGTTAATTATCAAATGCAAAGCTAATTTTGATCTGATTTTGCCAGAAAAACCATTAAAAATAATTAAATACGTTTTCCTATGCAAGCTGTCAAAATGGCATCCATTGCTTGATTTGTGTGCTTATTTCTTAGATGTTTACCAAGCTGACGTTCAATGGACGACGAACTTGCGATATTTGACATTAACACATTCAGTGCCGAGAACCCGACTATCGGGTATTTTATGATTGCGTTCCCAGGCCGGACGACCCGATAGTCGGGATCGTGGTACTACAGCTTTATATGACGAATTTTTTGTGGCCTGGCGCGGATGTCTTGTTTGGCTGGGTGGCAATGAATGTGTTAAGTCACAACATTGACACAATACGTCAATATAATTTTGCACTAGTGCCGCGGGTCAGTCGATATTCTTAATTTTATCGTATCGATATTTTTACGAAGACGAGACGAGCGCATGTAATAAGTATTCGAATAAGTAATATATTATCTTCGAGCAACAATGTAAAGGAAATACAGACTCAAACAAGATTTACTGAAAACATGGTTCCTTTGTTTAATAAGTTTTTTTACCGATTACTTTTAATCGCGAGGTCTCATGGTTTGACATGCTTTTTGAATTATTCCAATTTATTCTGTCTATAAATATTTTATTGGGCTAAATGTGCCATGATGAGATTCTTTTTATTTCTACCTATTTAAATCTAAACTGTTTGATATCGATAAAATAAAAATGTTGACGGCTCATCTCTATTGAGTGAATGAAAGGGTGAACGAAAAGATTGAATGGTTGCCAAATTGGTGTCAAAAGGCATATGTTATAAAATACCGTATTAAGATATGTATGACGTTTTAGTTTAAGGACGTACTCACACATTCACGGAAGCTTTGGGTTTTTACTTGTTTGCACACATGTTTAAGCGTGGCGACATCGGTTTCGGTACTAAGTCACGATGACACCCAGTCTACTAATTATCAAGTCGGTGGTCGCATCCTTCCCGGACATAGCCTAATTATACAGGTCAGTTAAATTTTTGACACCTCGTGACGTCAGTGACCACACTGACGTCATCAGGGAACGATGCGGTTCTCAAACTTTTAAAATAGGGAAAATTATTTAATAGAGACCTCTATTATTAGTAATTATACTAGGCATTATAATAAGAATGCAAATTGAATGCCGTGCCATTAAAAAAGAAATCATTGGGTATATCTAAAAGACACCATACCAAGGGTGTGCAAGTGTGCATCTCTGTCAAAAAAATTGAGTTTGACATTTAGTATCCGATACGTTTCCCTAAGTGAGAAAGAGAACTTGTCATGCATTAGGAAGGGAAAACATGATTCGTAACGTCAAAGAAGAAGCTCTGTATCAGGGATATTACGGATACTGATTTTTTGACATCCGCGGATGCGGATATTAAAAGGCTCACATCCCTGGAATACGGATGCGGATGTAAGATAAGTACACAAAAAAAAACAAATATTAAAGTTTTGCACTACTCACATCATACAAAGCCCTTCGCCCTACAATAGCATTTCAACACTAAAATCAAAACAAAACAAACTCGTCATTTCTTGTCGTTATCCGTCAAGGACATAGAGCTCGATCGACGAATCACGAAAATGTAACAATATTCCGATTGGGTAATGGTGAAATTACCTACGTTACTTTACCTAGCACGTGCGCCGTCACAGAGACGTTCCTGTACCGACTTGTTTCACATCTGCATCCGCATGAGCTCCGCATCAATTTGATGCGGAGGCGAATGCGGATTTTGAAAATGATGCGGAAGATCCGCGGTTTCCACAAACAACAATTTCCACAAACTATAGACAATTTTCTGCACAGTATTGAATATTATCTACTTATAGTGTCTCTATGACGGAATTCATGGCCGGCCATGCACTGTTATAGTTTTTATGGGGCACCACACATTAGAGTGGAATTTAGCTATTCGTAAACAAAAGCGGAAATTGGGCTATGGTAGCGGAAATTTGTCTATGGCCTCCATACAAAAATTCAGCCTACCATAGACAAAGGACAATGGGCAAATTTGTATGGGCACTGTCCCCACCCACCAACAGAAACGAAACATGTCTCATTTTGGCAACCTGATGATTTGTTATTATGACGAGGATTGCCCTTTGTATGGGGTTTTCTTGGAAAACCGTATTTTGTTTATATATATATACGTCACATACATATATTTAGGACAGACATCTTCAATTTTCTTTAAGAGTTTTGGCTAAAAATATTAATAATTTTAAGTTAACACTGATAATATGTATCATATGTTAAATAGTATTGTAGATCTAATAATATATAGCTCTATAAGCGAATTTTTGTTTTCCTTTTTTTAACCAACTTCAAAAATAAGAGGAGGTTCTCAAATCGTCTGTATTTTTTTTAAAGAAATGTTGTTGTTTATTATTGCTAGTAATATAATGTTTCTGTAACCTTCTACTTGTAACTTTCAAAGAATTTAACAAAACATATATGAAAACAAAATACGGTTTTCCAAGAAAACCCCATACATATGGTGATCCTCGTCATAGTAAAAAATCATCCGGTTGACACGATCTACTAAATAAGACATGTTTCGTTTCTGTTGGTGGGTGGGGACATTTTGCCCATGGTCCTTTCCGCTTTTGTCTATGAAGAGCTAAATTCCGCTCTGATGTGTGGTGCTGTGCGCCTATGGGATATTCTTCATTAATGGGTCAATCCAAAAAAAAACATTATTCTATGTAAGTATAATATTACCAACGTTTGATTTATTCCTATTATAGTTTCCCCGTTATACAAAGTTAACGACATGCCGTTATACTGTTAAATTTGCGTATTGATTTCTACTAAAAAACGGCTTAGTCCATTGAAAAAAGAAATTAAACTCATAAATATGTTACACGCAGTTTTACACGCAGTTACACTACACCAATATTACGAGCAACCATTATTATATACATTATATATCTATCAAATATTTTGGGAATCTCAGACAAAAATGAAACGGCGTGATAAGTTTAAAAGAAACAGAGATAATACAATATGGCCGTCTGTCAGTGTAATACTCGCCAAATAGTTGTATTGCCACAATGTTAAAAAAAAGTCCTCATTAAATTACACGCCGTAAATGAATTGCCAACTAAAAGTATTATATTAAATTACCTAAAATTATATGAAGCTTATTTTAGGTATAAAATAATAAAAAAAACACAAAATAAACTTAGTAACGGCACGCTAACATTTTTGAACATGAATAGTGTATTACGAGGGTTGCTACTTATATATCCGGAAACAAAAAAACAAACAAACGTACACGGCTGAAAATGGTTTTATTGTTTTTCAAAGTATTCCCCTTGATGATCTATGCACTTTTGCATTCGCGTGAACCAATTTTTAAAGCACTTCTGCCACTCCGCCTGAGGTACCTCCATAACGTGTTGTTTGAATGCGTCGACAGCATCTTCAGCGGTCGAAAATCGTTGACCGCGTAATTTATTCTTTATATTTGGAAATAAATAAAAATCGTTGGGTGCCAGGTCAGGGCTGTACGGCGGATGACCCGTTGATTCCACATTTTGACCCTCCAAAAATAGAGTTGTTTCGCGTGACGTATGACAGCTGGCATTGTCATGATGAAGAATGATTCTTCGTCGCTGGTTAGTTTTACGAATTTGTTCAAATACTTCCGGTAAGCAAATGGTCGTGTACCACTCTGAATTAACCGTTCTACGGTTTTCTAGTGGCACTGTAGCTACATGGCCATTAATACCGAAGAAGCAGGCCACCATTTGTTTCAATGTACTTTTTGCACGAGTAACTTTCGTAGGGTTCGGCTCATTTTGAAACACCCATACCGTTGATTGTTGCTTCATTTCGGGATCGTATGCATAGATCCAGGATTCGTCACCTATATAGATGTTATAAACGGCTTTTGAGTCACCACGGTTATATTTTTTTAACATTTTATTGGACCATTCGACGCGAGCATCTTTTTGCTCTTTTGTTAAGTTGTGGGGTATCCAACGCGAACAAATTTTTTTTACAGCCAAATAATTATGTAATATGCTATTAATGCTGGTCATAGAAATACCCAGAGTCGCCTCTATCTCGCAGTACGTAACATGTCGGTCGTCCATTATAAGTTTTCGCACAGCCTCGATATTTTGTTGTACAACGACCGATTTCGGGCGACCTGCCTTAACTTCGTCCGTAAGCATACTACGTCCACGATTGAACTCACTAAACCAGTGATACACAGTAGTTTTAGATGGGGCTTCATCACCAAAAGTTGAAGTTAGTTGATCTATGCACTGTTGTTGCGTTAAACCACGCCGAAAATCATAATAAATCATAGCACGAATATTTTCACGAGTGAGTTCCATTCTTGGTGCGAGATGACATTTAAAACCCGTCAAAAACAAAACACGAGCGTTAATAAGAAAGAAAAAATATACCGGCCAGTACTTAAAAAAGTTCAAATTTTACCATGGAGGTCAAATATGCTATTTAAGAAGATTGTAATCCCGGTTTCCGGATATATAAATAGCAGCCTATGTAATTAAACTCCCTGACTGAATTGAAGATGTCAACGAATGGCATCATTATGTGACGTAGGTGAGGTCTTTTCGGACGAGCTGTCAAAAATTTAAATGACCTTTTAATTAGGCTATGTTCCCGGATAAACGATAACAGCGCGATGTAGGATCTCCAGCCAACATAACAGCGCCATCTAGCGTGAGATTCGAGCACGGAGCACGGAGCACGGAGCACCAACCTTTGATCTCGAGCGTGCAGACGGCGGCGGGCGGGCGCGCGAACTCGGGCATGATCTTGCGCAGCCGGGAGACGGGCAGCGTGGCCATGTGGCCGTGGTCGTAGAACAGCACCTGCGCCGCCGCGCCGCCCGCCCCGCCCTCCTGCTGCAGCAGCACGGCGCGCAGCCACTGCTTCTCTGTAGTGTACCGACGAAACATCATGACGAACAAACAAGCGACTTCACTTAGGCAACAGCTTACCGAGAGCATGAGCCACTGTAACAAATACTATAGTCACTATAGGTGTGCCTACAGGATGTTTCTCAACCGACTTCAAGATTTCGAAGGAGGAGGTTATCAATTCGTCGGGATCTTTGTTTTTGCTATTTTTTTTTTTTTATGTATGTTCACCGATTATTCGAAGACGGCTGAACCGATTTGAAAAATTCTTTTTTCGTTTGAAAGAGTATACTTCACAGATGTCCCATTGTAACCAGATCAGGATCTGATGATGGCATCCTGGAGAAATCGAGGGAACTCTTCAACTATTATAGGCACACCTATAGTAATTTGAGTATTTTTTACAGCAGCTCGAGCATTTGCTGTTGGAAAGGTGGATGCTAAGTGAAGTCGGTTCGTTTTTGTTTAAAATTATTTATTTATTATAATCTCTGCTACAAGCCCAACAAATTTCATAGAGATCAGAAATATGTTGCCAAAGTTATCGCGAAACAAACGCTCTAAATCAAAAAGCCATCGAAATGCCGTGACCCAGTAGCCAGGTGACAGTTGTGTCCAAAGTTGTTTATAAAAGCTTCGCTTCGCTTACGCTCCCCGCTCGTTAGATAATAGAAGTAAGTTATATGATAAACTTAAATAAGTGTCATATACAAAGGAAAAAATTACCAAGGCAAGAACCAGTGTCTTGTACATTCTCGGCAGACGCCGAAATATAAACAGGCGAATAGGCGTGTCCAAACCTGACACACCGCCTCGCGAGGAAATTGCAATTTCCTTGCGAGGCGGTGCGTCAGGTGTATACACGCCTAATGAAGACCTTTTTGGACAAGTTCAACGTAACTTACTCTCAGGGCACATCGCGATACACAGCTCCTCGGCCTTCGGCAGGTAAGGGTCTCTGGCCAGGGCGCTGTTACAGTACTCTTGAATCTGAAACAACATCACACCATTATCCTCTCTTATTCCGTCGTTATCGCGGCAATCACTGCGTCCATCATGAGCTTGCGCCTAAAGGTACTAATAGAACTGGATCCCATTGGTTTGCCTGATATCAAAAACCGGATAAGAGCATGTCGGGCTATGCCCAGTGTAGGGTTCCGTAGTTGCTAACCTGTTACTATACATCCGTTCAACAGGTCGTTTATTAAGGGATATTTTGCGGCACTTACCTTTTTTTTTTTCTTTTATACTACGACGGTGGTAAATAAACATACGGCGTGTTGCCGGATAAAGGAAGAGTGTCTCTCATCGTCAACACGCTAGGTCCTCTTTGAGCTCTTTGGCAACCTTACTCACCAGCAGGAACACAACACTTTGAGTAGAGTCCAGTGCTATTTGGCTGTGGTTTTCTGTAAGGTGGAGGTACTTCCTCAGTCGGGCTCTGCTCCAGATTTGAGCGAGTACCTACCACACATAGCGAGATGAACCCACACAAACGGGGATCAATGTTACTCTGCGTCCGTAGGAAACACCTTAGACAACCCTACACGTGATCCCTGGGTGGTGCTAAAAGAGTAATAAACTTGGCAGCTGCACTGTCCCATCTGGACCTCGCAGCACGCACTGGATTTTCATTATCATCTGCTTTCCCACTACTACTACCCCAGAGAAGAAATGCCTGTCTATATCCAGTGACTTGTAGCCATACGATAAATAAATAAAAATAGCGAGATGACATTCGCAGTATCCATACCTCTCTTTTAAAACCAACTTCTCACCTCTCTTTTACCGGTTTTTAACGTCCTTTTACTATTCTAAGGGTGGGTTGCACCAAACCGCCTGTTAAAGTAAGCCAAATGTTACGCTAATCGGAGGTACTTAACGATTGCTAACATGAATGGGTTGCACAAGTGCAAAATAACTGAATGTAAGAGTTACGAGGGATGCCACTGTATAAACGCATTTCTAACAACATTTTCATGGTAGAATATTATTTTCATATGGCAACCCAACCATAAGTGCCAAACTAAACTTGTCAAAATCGTCAATTCGTCACACGAAGAAAAAATCTAAAGGAAAGAAAAGAGCGCGAACTAAACTTTGCACCCTGCAGCTTGAAAATCAAGAATATTCAACAATTTTAGCCATTCTTGAACATGTTTATTACTCAGTCAAAAAGTGGGCTATCCATAGCGCCCTACGAGCAAACTTTTTCAAAGGATAATGCAACTTGTGTTGCGAGTGGTATTTAAAGAGAAAGCCAGAGTAGTCGGCTGGTGTATTATATTTTATATTATAGTGAGTAAATTATCCTTCTACTTTATTACTACTCACAGAACCCTAAGCAAGTAAAGCGGTTGATGGAAGCACCAAATGGCGAGAAGGTGCCCAGTCGCAAAACAAAGGCACCACTAGTTTTGAGAACTCTCCTTTCGAAAATTCGTAAATATAGGGCGCTGAATCCCTCCAACCTGGTTAATTATGGCTAGCATTGTAACCAACGACCAAAATATTGAACTTATTATATATGTACCTACTTATTGAAAGAGTGTTCTAAAGCATCTTTGTGAAGTATAGCACATAATTATGTTACATTCATAATACACAATGTTTTTTATTTCAGGTTTGAATTTACCTTTGGTTTTGAAGACAAGATGAAATCAAGGCTTATGCAACTCAGTGCTCAACTCAAGGAACTTTTAAAGTGAAAGTGCAGTGGTTTCAAGAAATTTGTAGAATCTCAAAGTAAAAATAAAGAATATTTTTTTTAACATAATCAATACTAATTTCAATTTTGTCAATAAAATACATAATATATTTAGTTACCCTACTTTGTTTATATATTATTCAAACTCTGGCATAGGTTTCCTTTGTAGATAGGGGCAAGACAATGACATGCAATGATTATTTTCACCATTTTTCTAGCAACTGAAGAACAAATCAAATTATTTTAATAAATATTTTGATTTGTTTATTTTTAAGTAGACACACTACTATATAAATTATAAACTTATATAGATGTCATATAAGGAAAAAGTGACCTAGGCCTCCGGTGCCCAGGGCTGGGATCGAACCAGCATCTTCAGCACGGGGGGCCTAGGTCACTTTTTCCTTTGTATATGACATCTATATAAGTTAATTTTTCTAGCAGTTGACATTAATAATCAATATGAACATTGCCTGTTGTTACAGGCAATGTTCATATTGATTATTAATGTCAACTGCAGACTGCATTGTTATGCAGTCTCATACTTACTAAACTTGAAACTATTGAAGTATTTTAGGCCAGATCAATCTAAGATAGGATAAACCCAACCCGTGGCCAAGGTGACCCAGCTTGTTGACCGGAGAAAAAACTTCATATACTGAACCACAGATGGTTATCAACAATATGATACAGGTCAAAGTGACTATGGTCAAGTAATGTTTTATGAAACATTACTTATCAATATAAATAGATAGTATAAATTGCTGTAGTTGCTTAGTTTGGCTAGGTGAGATTGTCCCAAAGTCATAAGAGTAAATTTCAAAAATGTTTTATTATCACTTGTATCTTTGTAAAATACATGTTACAAGTCATACAAACAGCCATGTATGTACTGACTGTACTATTATGTTTTATTTGTAAATAGGTACCTATCCTGATTAGTAGAGATATATGACATTGATAAAAAGAGACCTATATTATTTATTACTAATGAGTTTTTAGGTACCTACTTATGTTAGAGTACAGTACATAAACTCTCATAGGATCTAACATTTTTAGCCAAACCCCAAGGCCAGGTCTTTGCTTCCTTTTTAGCCCATCATGAAACAGATACAAAATGCAAATGCATGTATTTTGTGTACAATTTGAATGAAAAAAGCATGTTCATAATAATGTCCGATATAAAAAATACTAATGGGGAATGGAGGAAGGCATCTATCAAAGGTTTGTCAGATGGTGCCAGCATAGCTTTGTACCTATCACTAGTTTTGTTCTATGGGATTTGGCTTAAAGGGCTATAATTAATGCCAGAAAATTCCAAATAAAACAATAATTTGCCTCAGAAGAGCAACACACATGAAGTCAAATTAGCTAAACCATGCTATTACCAAATTTTCAGTAGATAATTATTTATTTATATGGGGTTATTGTCTCTTCAGATCTGTAAAATCTGTTCTGTGAATTTATTTCACAAATGAAACTGAAATACAGTGTAACCTATATAGCGGCACGGCATATAGGCACTCAAGGAACCGGAATTTTTTTCATGTTATTGCGAGTTGTCGTTAAACAGAGACCTACTGTGCTTGATTTAAGGCCTATATAAAATCAAATAAAAAAACAAGATTTAAATGAATCAGTATAATAAATTTTCATAGACATTTGAATTTGTGGATACCAAACCATTGTTGAACTATTTTTGTTCCACAACACTTGACACTCTAATTTACTTGATTGTATATTCCATATCACGCTTTATTTACATGTAGTTCTGAACATTGTTTAGTTGAGTAGAACATTGTCGAGGCTCGATTTCGGTGGTATTGGCGATAAATGTTTGGTGATATATATAATAGCACTGCTGCTATGGCATGAAATTATAATCTGGTTATGTGGCACCTTTTGAATCGTATGACTTGCTCCCATCGAGGCTTTCTACCGTGTCATAACATAAAACACGTGTTTCTTCTTGACCTGTTCACTCCACCGCGTCAGAGGTTTACGCTCCCTTTTGCTTTCTACCTTAAAGAACTTGCAGTATTCAAGTCTTGTAGTCAGTCATTCGTTATTTCCAAAGGTTTGGTCGTCATTGACAAAAACAGAGTGGTTTTTAAAATGATTATCATGATTGTTCTGCAGGTTTCGCTCGCTCTACGGCTGTCGGCTTTCATGACAATTACTGTAGGTTCTGGCATAGTTCTGGTATGTCTGTTATAACAGAAGTCTGGTCTATTTCAACCTGAAGTCACTTGGCACTCGGTTTTAACTTAAAAGCGCACTTTTTACACAGAATTATATATTTATTATTAGATACACGAGTTGAAGTGTGAATAATACAAAACGTCAATCGTATGACCCTTTTACGTTCAGATACGTGCATATATTTGTTACTGCGAACAATATTTTATTATTTTTCATCAAATATCGCTGTATTTTTGTCTAATCAAGCATTAATCTATGAAATACGAGACAATGTTTGCAAATTGTCCGCCATATTTAAACGTAGATTTGAGTTAACCAGTGCTCGACGGCTGGTTAAGGTAAACGTAACTTTCTGACTGCTAAAGTGCATGGTGCAACGGAAAAACGGACTTGACGTCTACTGTAACCATGATGAGTTCGTTAATTATGCGTGGTGCAACCCGCCCTAAGGCACATCAGTTATGTTTTTTTATCTACACCTCGTAAGGCCCAATGGCCTATTTTTAGGAGGGTAAAATTTTGTCCTAACGGCCCACGGAGTCAACTTTTTTGTTCAAAATTAGATTTTGTTCCAGAAGCTGAAAGTTTAAAATATGATGTACTATTTTTAGGACACTGGGTCACTATTTCACTTGTCCTAAAAATAGGACTGGGCCTTACGAGGTTAATCGACCGTCGACCCTGGTATCTGCATTTTAATTACATATCCGTGACATGAGGCTACTTCCACCCTGCCTCTCACAACACAGGGTGTAGTGGTGTGTGATGTGTGGTGGTGGTGTTGGGTCAGCTTACCCTCGGCGTGAGCGCGAAGGCTGCGCGCGCGTGCTCGGCGTTCCTCAGGTGCCCGGAGACCAGCCCCGCGCCCGCCAGCAGGCTGCAGTCCAGGATCTCCATCTCGCCGCCTGACGCTGGGGGGTCCACGTACGTGATGTCAGTGTGTAGTGGTGTGTGGTGGTGGTGGTGTTGGGTCAGCTTACCCTCGGCGTGAGCGCGAAGGCGGCGCGCGCGTGCTCGGCGTTCCTCAGGTGCCCGGAGACCAGCCCCGCGCCCGCCAGCAGGCTGCAGTCCAGGATCTCCATCTCGCCGCCTGACGCTGGGGGGCCCACGTACGTGATGTCAGTGTGTAGTGGTGTGTGGTGGTGGTGGTGTTGGGTCAGCTTACCCTCGGCGTGAGCGCGAAGGCGGCGCGCGCGTGCTCGGCGTTCCTCAGGTGCCCGGAGACCAGCCCCGCGCCCGCCAGCAGGCTGCAGTCCAGGATCTCCATCTCGCCGCCTGACGCTGGGGGGCCCACGTACGTGATGTCAGTGTGTAGTGGTGTGTGGTGGTGGTGGTGTTGGGTCAGCTTACCCTCGGCGTGAGCGCGAAGGCGGCGCGCGCGTGCTCGGCGTTCCTCAGGTGCCCGGAGACCAGCCCCGCGCCCGCCAGCAGGCTGCAGTCCAGGATCTCCATCTCGCCGCCTGACGCTGGGGGGCCCACGTACGTGATGTCAGTGTGTAGTGGTGTGTGGTGGTGGTGGTGTTGGGTCAGCTTACCCTCGGCGTGAGCGCGAAGGCGGCGCGCGCGTGCTCGGCGTTCCTCAGGTGCCCGGAGACCAGCCCCGCGCCCGCCAGCAGGCTGCAGTCCAGGATCTCCATCTCGCCGCCTGACGCTGGGGGGTCCACGTACGTGATGTCAGTGTGTAGTGGTGTGTGGTGGTGGTGGTGTTGGGTCAGCTTACCCTCGGCGTGAGCGCGAAGGCGGCGCGCGCGTGCTCGGCGTTCCTCAGGTGCCCGGAGACCAGCCCCGCGCCCGCCAGCAGGCTGCAGTCCAGGATCTCCATCTCGCCGCCTGACGCTGGGGGGCCCACGTACGTGATGTCAGTGTGTAGTGGTGTGTGGTGGTGGTGGTGTTGGGTCAGCTTACCCTCGGCGTGAGCGCGAAGGCGGCGCGCGCGTGCTCGGCGTTCCTCAGGTGCCCGGAGACCAGCCCCGCGCCCGCCAGCAGGCTGCAGTCCAGGATCTCCATCTCGCCGCCTGACGCTGGGGGGCCCACGTACGTGATGTCAGTGTGTAGTGGTGTGTGGTGGTGGTGGTGTTGGGTCAGCTTACCCTCGGCGTGAGCGCGAAGGCGGCGCGCGCGTGCTCGGCGTTCCTCAGGTGCCCGGAGACCAGCCCCGCGCCCGCCAGCAGGCTGCAGTCCAGGATCTCCATCTCGCCGCCTGACGCTGGGGGGCCCACGTACGTGATGTCAGTGTGTAGTGGTGTGTGGTGGTGGTGGTGTTGGGTCAGCTTACCCTCGGCGTGAGCGCGAAGGCGGCGCGCGCGTGCTCGGCGTTCCTCAGGTGCCCGGAGACCAGCCCCGCGCCCGCCAGCAGGCTGCAGTCCAGGATCTCCATCTCGCCGCCTGACGCTGGGGGGCCCACGTACGTGATGTCAGTGTGTAGTGGTGTGTGGTGGTGGTGGTGTTGGGTCAGCTTACCCTCGGCGTGAGCGCGAAGGCGGCGCGCGCGTGCTCGGCGTTCCTCAGGTGCCCGGAGACCAGCCCCGCGCCCGCCAGCAGGCTGCAGTCCAGGATCTCCATCTCGCCGCCTGACGCTGGGGGGCCCACGTACGTGATGTCAGTGTGTAGTGGTGTGTGGTGGTGGTGGTGTTGGGTCAGCTTACCCTCGGCGTGAGCGCGAAGGCGGCGCGCGCGTGCTCGGCGTTCCTCAGGTGCCCGGAGACCAGCCCCGCGCCCGCCAGCAGGCTGCAGTCCAGGATCTCCATCTCGCCGCCTGACGCTGGGGGGTCCACGTACGTGATGTCTTTGAAGTAGAACGTTTCCGTTTCTGTAAGGATGAGTATGTATTAAAAACTAATATTACTAGTCCGCATCGAACGAAGAACTCGTGATTTACTTGCAAACGATTTGACCAACATAAGATCGCTTCACGCCTTCTAGCTCCATAACCCCTTAATCGATCTTGCTCAGATATGAACTCTCTAATTATATTTATTTCTGCTGCAACTACAATACCAACAAATTTCATAAAGATCAGATTTTTTTTATAACTTATCGCGGAATAAACTATCAAAATCAAAAAACCATCGAAATGCCGAGACGTCCCAATAGCCAGGTGACAGTTGTGTCCGAGGTTGTCTGTAAGAACTTCGCTCCGCTCGTTCGATTATAACAAGCACGCTTAAAGGGATCGCAAGGTCGGCAACGCAATAGTGGCCCTTTTAGTATGATTGACATGCCCTGCTCCAGGAGGCTCTTCCACTCCGGCATGGACAGCGACTCCTCCATGCGGTTCACACTCTCCTTGGACTGGGTCACAGTTAGCTGGATGGGAGTCTTGCTGGGGCCGGTCTTCTCGCCGGATAGAATCGTCTGAGTAAAGACACTGACCTAGCACATCGCCACCCCGCTCGGGAGACTCTTCCACTCCGGCATGGACAGTGACTCCACCATGCGGTTCACACTCTCTTTGGACTGGGTCACAGCTGGACAGGAGTCTTGCTGGGGCCGGTCTTCTCGCCCGATGGAATCGTCTGAATAAAGACACTGACCTAGCACATCGCCACCCCGCTCGAGGAGACTCTTCCACTCCGGCATGGACAGCGACTCCACCATGCGGTTCACACTCTCCTTGGACTGGGTCACAGTCAGCTGTACGGGAGTCTTGCTGGGGCCGGTCTTCTCGCCCGATGGAATCGTCTGAGAAATATGGAGATATTTAGGAAAAGTGTACATCGGCCGAGTCTGTTTGACTTCATATCAATATGCCTTTAGTTCTTAAGTACTAGCACATTTCTGTGTGTGTCAAAGGGTCTGCCTAAAGAACTTTAAAATCTAAGAAAGAAACATTATACTTCAAAATTATATTCAAAATGAAAGCATAGACAAAACAAGGTAATAAGAATACCAAGACTAAATGGGATGATCTTATTGATTTTATTGATTTTCAATAGGTGTGGCAGAGAAAGTGCTATTATCGTTTGTCATTGTCACCTACTCCTAAAAAGAAACTCCTAAGAACGAGAGGCGTTTTTTTCCGGCAAGTTTGTGAGTCCTGCAATCTAAATAAACGACCTAAACGTTCAACTTTTTTTGGCTGGTCAGGCAGTTTAAGTGGCCTTAGTCCCATGAACGTTCCTCAATTTCACGAAATCTTACTCGATAGATGGCGGTAGCGCTCAGTACGCGACCGCTGGCAATGATCGACGATCGAACGATCTTGATCGTTTTCAACTTCAATTACAAGTACAATTCTTTTTACGCATAAGATACACACAGGCTATTTATTTTCTTTAATATGGAAGATACTACCTACTAAATAAAGTATGTTTAAAGGAAATATACGCATCTAACACCAAAGACGGGTAATCTCTTATAGTTCAAAATCTATAAGAATGAACATTTGACACATCGCAACGCCCGTAGAACGTAAACGCGCAAGACACTTTGAAATTATAAACAAAATCCCATAACGATTTTACAGCTTGTCATGTACGTAAACACAATATTTCACTTTTTATAAACATAACTTAATTAAAGTTATTTTTTTCATATCTTAGTTATTGAATATTTTACAATAACAATTTAGTATGCAAACAGTTACGGTCTACGCCTCCTTTTTTAAAATTTAGTGTTGTGACCATGTCTGCTGTTCCGATTCTTCTTCTTACCCTTCGATTATGTAATGAATAGACAATATAAGACTTTCTTATCATATTGTATTAATTATGGAATTATTATAATGCCATACATAATTAGTAGATAACAATTATTAAATGATCATTTCCTAAATAATTTTATTTTCTGCAGTTAAGTTTTCCTTTTTTAATTTATTTTTGTATATTAGGCATAGCTGCATACAACTCATCTCAACTCATATTCTCGGTGGAATCACTGACTTCCGAGTCACAGGCTTCCGCCTAGTTCAGGAGACAGAGGCTCAGTTCCGGTGAAATTGTTTCAAACCTAATACATAAGTCTCTCTTAAGCTATTAGCGTACTGTGCAAATATTACTTACACTTGTATTAGGTTTAAGTCAATAAACATTATTCTTATTCTCTTAATCTTATTGTTATAATTTGAGAAGATTTGTGGAACAAAATATATAGGCATATAACTAGAAAAAATCGGTTGTAGTAAAATCGATTCGAACAATTCATAAATAATCGCTAAATTTGACAAACGATACGTCTTAGCCCCATCACTAATGACGTCAATATTGAAGTGTCAAAAGTTCATTCTTATAGATTTTGAACCAGGGACCGGAACCGGTAACCATTAAAGGGGTATTAGATTGGGTATTTGATAGAGTTGTTTTTAAAAACCCTATCAATTCGGTAAGCGTATCGTTTGACTTACCCGAACGAAAGGCTAACCATGTCAATACAGTTAATTCGGGTAAGTGGTTACAACCCAGCATATGGTTTCCCTATCAGATAGGGTTTTTCAAATGCGATTAAGCTATTTTAAACTCTGTGACCAATACATTTGGCTTATTTATTATTCGAGCACCCTACGAGCTAAGCGCTGCCGGGCGGCACGAGCGAGCCTACAGACAAACAAGAATCTTTTTGCGTATGTTTTCGTACTTACGCCTTTGATCTAGACGCTATTATTGCTTGTTAGTGCGCTAAAAGATCGTTGTGTGGTGCCGGTGTTTTTGTTCTTGCCATTCGAGCGTGACGGCTCGTGTCGATTGAATCTTAGACCCAGGCTTATAGGAATCAAAATCAAATGCATATTGTGAAGTGTTAAAATATATAATTTTGTGTTATTCTAGTTATAGGTAGTACTTTGTTTCAATGGCTCCAGCAAAATGTGACGCCGTTCACCGATACTTCTAGTATAATGAAACGATCAATATCAGTCATTGTTGGACACTCAAGAATAAAATGATTATTTGAAAAAAATATCGTAAGAATAAACTTATGTTGATTGTATTCCCGTTAAAATGATTCAAAATAATTTCGTCGGGACTAATTCATATACGAGAAAATGTAATAAAAATAATTGATTCTTAACAGAATTATTTAATCATGCTTTTTATTTTAAATAATGTTCCGCATATAAGAATGTATTCTGGGTTCTTCGGTGTAAGAAAACATCGTGTGGAAACTGGACCTAATCCCAATAAGGCGTAGTTTCCCTTATGCCCAGCAAAAAATCCACGGTAGGCAGATATACTCTTTTCACTTCTCATGCTCGTAAAGTTCGACTTTAAATCGTGCGTGGACGATATAAAATCGCAATTTAAGCTCTAGGGCATAAAGTCAAATTTTCTTCTAAGACCAAGAATGTGGCTCAACAGCCAAACAGAGTCAAAATATATTGCACAATTTAATTGAACAGTAAAATTTCAAAATCTGTTTAGAGGATCGTCCGCAATGTGAAAAAATAACCAGTGTAAGTTGACCTTTGTATAAGAATAATTACTAGGGCAGAATAGGTCAGCTAAACATGGTTATTTAATTTTAAGAGAAATTAAGCATTATTGCAAATGGCACCTAAAATATAAGAATAGCAGAATTAAAATACTTAAGTATAGTTTAAGTTAATTATTAATTTTTTTAGGTGCCATTTGTAATAATGCTTCATTTCTCTGAAAATTACACAACCAAGTTTAGCTGACCTCTTCTGCCCTAGTAATTATTCTTATTCAAAGGTCAACTTACACTGGTTAAAACACGTTTTTTTTGCAAATATTGTAAATTCAATAACTCGCGTTCCGAAAGTTCTGGAGAGCTGAAATTTGAATATGATGTCGGTTTTGTGGTCCTTTAACTACAGTTAAATGTTCAAATGAAAATGTTGTAAACTTTTTGCAAATCGTCGAATTTTGCAAAAAGTGATTTTTTTTAAATCGACTGGGAGGGTATTTTATTTTTCGAAAACTGTTATAATTTCGATTTCTATGCATTAAGGAGGAGTTGAACTACAAATTTCCAAGTTTACAAATCATTTGACAAAGAATAAAGTTGTTTAAATAATCTATGAAGTTCAGGCACTTTTTGCGCGCGCGGCGGCGACGCACTATGGCCCAAACGCCCGATCTAGCTGGACAAAATTATTTTACACTCATAGACTAAAATTGACTATTTTTATTATTATTTTGCTATAATTCATGTGAAAAAAAATTTATCAGTGTAAGTTGACCTATGTATAAGAATAATTACTAGGGCAGAAGAGGTCAGCTAAACTTGGTTGTGTAATTTTAAGAGAAATGAAGCATTATTACAAATGGCACCTAAAAAAATTAATAATTAACTTAAACTATATTTAAGTATTTTAATTCTGCTACTCGTATTCTTATATTTTAGGTGCCATTTGCAATAATGCTCCATTTCTCTTAAAATTAAATAACCATGTTTAGCTGATCTCCTCTGCCCTAGTAATTATTCTTATACAAAGGTCAACTTACACTGGTTATTTTTTTAACATTAATTATACCAAAATAATAATAAAAATAGTCAATTTTAGTCTATGAGTGTAAAATAATTTTGTCCAGCTAGATCGGGCGTTTGGGCCATAGTGCGCCGCTACCGCGCGCGCAAAAAGTGTCTGATCTTCATAGATTATTTAAACAAGTTTATTCCTTGTCAAATGATCTGTAAACTTGGAAATTTGTAGTTCAACTCCTCCTTAATGCATAGAAACCGAAATTATAACGTTTTTCGAAACAACATTTTTACAACATTTTCATTTGAACATTTAACTGTAGTTAGAGGACCACAAAACTGACAACATATTCAAATTTCAGCTCTCCAGCACTTCCGGAACGCGAGTTATTGAATTCACAATATTTGCAAAAAAAATGTGTTTTTTTGCGAATTGCGGACGATCCTCTGGACCGATTTTGCTCTACCGGGGCTCATTCTCTTTGTTTTATAATTGCGCACATTTATACATTTAACTATTCTTGGTCCGACCCGTAGTTTTTCCTCTAGAAGCGAAAAACTGGTTTTTACCATTTTTTTGGCACCTTAGCGCCCAATATTGATCACTTATAAATTTTATTGATATCAATTCCTGACACTTTGATCTATACAAACAAATTTTTTCCCGTCCAATAGGAATTGACTGTACTTTTTATGATTTTTCCGCTAATTCTATCTGAGTATTGCTATAATTATTTGAATTGCGTGTTTTCTATAATTAAATAAATGAAATGAAATAAAATAGGAGTTGATAATAGTTTAGAAATGCCCCGAAATGTTTTGATGACTTGGCAGAAAATTTCTAAATTCACATGTTAAAAATTCAAAAAAATATATTAAAAAATTAATTGGTTGGAACCATATTTGTTTTCATTGTAATATTTTTGTTAGAACTTGAAATTGTTTTACGATTACCGATAAATAATTTCCTCGCAAATGAAGTGAAAATTTGAGTGTAACCCTCGTCCATAAAACCCATTTTACACTCGACTTTTAAACGCCTCGCGTAAAATCGTACGTTTTATGCACTTGTTACTACTATAATAAAAATAAAATAAAATAAAAATGAAATAAAAATGGAAATAAAATGAAAATAAAATGAAAATAAAATGAAAATAAAACGAAAATAAAACGAAAATAAAACGAAAATAAAACGAAAATAAAACGAAAATAAAACGAAAATAAAACGAATTAAAACGAAAATAAAACGAAAATAAAACGAAAATAAAACGAAAATAAAACGAAAATAAAACGAAAATAAAACGAAAATAAAACGAAAATAAAACGAAAATAAAACGAAAATAAAACGAAAATAAAACGAAAATAAAACGAAAATAAAACGAAAATAAAATGAAAATAAAATGAAAATAAAATGAAAATAAAATGAAAATAAGATGAAAATAAAATGAAAATAAAATGAAAATAAAATGAAAATAAAATGAAAATAAAATGAAAATAAAATGAAAATAAAATGAAAATAAAATGAAAATAAAATGAAAATAAAATGAAAATAAAATGAAAATAAAATGAAAATAAAATGAAAATAAAATGAAAATAAAATGAAAATAAAATGAAAATAAAATGAAAATAAAATGAAAATAAAATGAAAGAAATGAAAATAAAATGAAAATAAAAACAAAAATAAAAACGAAAATAAAATAAAAATAAAAACGAAAAAAAAAAACGAAAAAAAAAACGAAACGAAACGAAAACGGAAACGAAACGAAAACGAAACGAAAACGAAACGAAATCGAAACGAAACCGAAACGAAAACGGAACGAAAACGGAACGAAAACGGAACGAAAACGGAACGAAAACGGAACGAAAACGAAACGAAAACGAAACGAAAACGAAACGAAAACGAAACGAAAACGAAACGAAAATGAAACGGAAAAAAAATGAAAATAAAACAAAAATAAAAAGAAAAAAAAAAGGAAAAAAAAAGAAAAAAAAAACAAAAAAAATTAACAAAAATATTATACACTGATTTTTTTTATATAAAATGAAAAAAAATATATATATACACGGTGAATCTGAGTATCCCGACAGATTTTAACCATAAATTCCTGATAATTGACTGATAAATAACTGACTGAGACTAAAATGTCGTATAAACTTTTCTGGAATTAGCCTAGTTTCAGAGTTCTTCTTCTTTGTCGTTACACTCTTTACAGAGTGGTCGTGGCCAAAATGTACTAATTTATTTTAATTGACAGTTTTACCAATAACATTTATGTTTTTATGTTCAAAAGCATTTTAAAAATCGGAAAAATTAAAAAAAATTTTTTTTTTGCGAAATCGAACTAAATTCGTAAAACATTTATTACTCCTTATGACCTCAGGAATTTATGGTTGAAATCTTTCGGGTTACTCAGATTCACCGTGTATAATAATAATAATAAAAAAACCAGTCTATCTTGAATTTTAAAACAGATATAATTTATACACCCCGAATAATTAACCGAAAATAACTACCATGACTATTTTTCAGTAAAAAGTATATAACCGCCATCTTGGATTATAAAACAGAAATAATTTTCGAAATTACATCCCCTAATTATAAATATTAATTATTTGTAACGGGGTATTTATTTACCTCGTACCCGAAATATCGGGTGCCCAATAGGCAATAACGCTAATATACATGGTAAATACCCCGTTTCAAATAATATTTATAATGTGAATGACCATGTGAGCTTAAAAAATCGTATATCCCATAATTAGCTGAAAACGACTACCAATCCCTACGCCAATTCATGGGATTAGGTTGCCAAGCGGACCACAGGCTCAACTGAGCCGTGGCAAAAGCCGGGACAAACAGGACAAAAGGAGGATGAATATTGGTTTGTGTCAAATCGATTTGAATATGAATAAAAATTGTGTTTTTATTCTTATTTCTAAATAATTATTGCCCATCTCATCAGTACGTGCGAACTATGCAAAAATAAACTGAACGTACGAGGGTTGCTACTTATATATCCGGAAACAAAAAAACAAACAAACGTACACGGCTGAAAATGGTTTTATTGTTTTTCAAAGTATTCCCCTTGATGATCTATGCACTTTTGCATTCGCGTGAACCAATTTTTAAAGCACTTCTGCCACTCCGCCTGAGGTACCTCCATAACGTGTTGTTTGAATGCGTCGACAGCATCTTCAGCGGTCGAAAATCGTTGACCGCGTAATTTATTCTTTATATTTGGAAATAAATAAAAATCGTTGGGTGCCAAGTCAGGGCTGTACGGCGGATGACCCGTTAATTCCACATTTTGACCCTCCAAAAATAGAGTTGTTTCGCGTGACGTATGACAGCTGGCATTGTCATGATGAAGAATGATTCTTCGTCGCTGGTTAGTTTTACGAATTTGTTCAAATACTTCCGGTAAGCAAATGGTCGTGTACCACTCTGAATTAACCGTTCTACGGTTTTCTAGTGGCACTGTAGCTACATGGCCATTAATACCGAAGAAGCAGGCCACCATTTGTTTCAATGTACTTTTTGCACGAGTAACTTTCGTAGGGTTCGGCTCATTTTGAAACACCCATACCGTTGATTGTTGCTTCGTTTCGGGATCGTATGCATAGATCCAGGATTCGTCACCTGTATAGATGTTATAAACGGCTTTTGAGTCACCAAGGTTATATTTTTTTAACATTTTATTGCACCATTCGACGCGAGCATCTTTTTGCTCTTTTGTTAAGTTGTGGGGTATCCAACGCGAACAAATTTTTTTTACAGCCAAATAATTATGTAATATGCTATTAATGCTGGTCATAGAAATACCCAGAGTCGCCTCTATCTCGCAGTACGTAACATGTCGGTCGTCCATTATAAGTTTTCGCACAGCCTCGATATTTTGTTGTACAACGACCGATTTCGGGCGACCTGCCTTAACTTCGTCCGTAAGCATACTACGTCCACGATTGAACTCACTAAACCAGTGATACACAGTAGTTTTAGATGGGGCTTCATCACCAAAAGTTGAAGTTAGTTGATCTATGCACTGTTGTTGCGTTAAACCACGCCGAAAATCATAATAAATCATAGCACGAATATTTTCACGAGTGAGTTCCATTCTTGCTGCGAGATGACATTTAAAACCCGTCAAAAACAAAACACGAGCGTTAATAAGAAAGAAAAAATATACCGGCCAGTACTTAAAAAAGTTCAAATTTTACCATGGAGGTCAAATATGCTATTTAAGAAGATTGTAATCCCGGTTTCCGGATATATAAATAGCAGCCTATGTAAGACACATTTCTTTAACAGAAATTCTTTAATGGAAAGTTGTGTACGTGAGCAGAGGACTGGACTGTGAGTGTGACTTTTCCAGAATGAATAAACGACAGCAAATATGATATTTACTCAATTTGTTCCGCCGCCACCTCTCCTGTTCCATTTCAAATGAGAAAGATAGAACCGCCTGCCTGCGTGGAAAAGAGACAGGAAAAGGGTAGCCCTATGATAGGGTAAGCGGTAAATATTAAAGCTATCTTTACCCCATTCGACTCGGAAACCACATTGAAAAGGGTTAAGCCTATTCAAAATGATTTCCATATCGATAGGGTAACCCAATGATAGGGTAACCCTATCATTAGGGTAAGACTTTAATAGGGTTACCCTATCGAAACGATTAATCAAATGAAGGGGTTTTCCGGTCCCTGTTTTGAACTACAATCAGTAGGGACTGTTGGAGATACTTTTCGAATTAAAAGTATAATAAATTTCGAATTTCGAAAATTAGGTTTGTTTTAAATTCCAATATGGCTGAAGTATATTTTTTTTAAATGGTCATGGTAGCCAATTTCGACTACTTCGGGTGTGTAGACTTCGAAAATGATGTCTGTTTTTAAATCTAAGATGGCGGTTATATACTTTATTCAGAAAATCGTCATCTTAGTCATTTTCTGCTAATTAAGGGGTGTAGATTTCGAAAATTATGTCCGTTTTAAAATCCAAGAAGGCGGTTATACACTTTATTCTGAAAAATCGTCATGGTAGTCATTTTCGGCTACTTAGAGGGTGTAGATGTCGAAAATTAAGTCTGTTTTAAAATCCAAGATGGCGGAAATATACTTTTTTGTTAAATCGTCATGGTAGTCATTTTAGGCTAATTAGGGGATGTAGATTTCGAAAATTATGTCTGTTTTAAAATCCAAGATGGAGATTATAAATTTTGTTCTGAAAAATCGTCATGGGAGTGATTTTCGGCTAATTACGGGATGTCGATTTTGAAAATTATGTCTGTTTTAAAATCAAAGATCAATCCCAAATCTGTGGACATTGTCGTTGGTCTCACACTTTGTAATTTTTGTATTGTTACTATTAAGCCATAGTCTCGTGTGTTACTGTTTTTTGTCCCAAATAAATTGAAAAAAAAAAACAAAGAAAAAAGATGACGGTTATACACTTTATTCTGAAAAATCGGCACGGTAGTCATTTTCTGCTAATTAGTGGGTGTAAATTTCGAAAATTATGTCTGTTTTACAATCCCAGATGGTGGATATACTCTTTTTTGCTGAGAAATCGTCATGGTAGTCGTTTTCGATTAATTCAGGGGTGTAGACTTCGAAAATAATATCCGTTTTAAAATTAAAGATGGCGGAAACGGAAAATTTTGTCAAAATCGTCATGGTAGTCATTTCCGACTAATTCGGGTGTGCAGATTTCGAAAATAATGTCTATTTTGAAATCCAAGACCGCGGTCATACACTTTTATGGTAAAAATCATCATGTTAGTCGTTTTCGATTAATTCAGGGGTGTAGATTTCGAAAATAAGGACCGTTTTAAAATCAAAGATGGCGGAAACGGAAAATTCTGTCAAAATCGTCATGGTAGTCATTTCCGACTAATTCGGGTAAGCAGATATCGAAAATAATGTCTATTTTGAAATCCAAGATGGCGGTCATACACCTTTTTGGTAAAAATCGTTATAGTAGTCATTTTCGACTAATGCAGGGATGTATATTTCGAAAATAAAGATCGTTTTAAAATTCAAGATGGCAGAAATTGATAATTTTATAATTTTGTCAAAATCGTCATGATAGTCGTTTTCGACTAATTAGGATGTGCAGATTTCGAAAATGATGTCTATTTAGAAATCCAAGACCGCGGTCATACACTTTTTTGGTAAAAATCATCATGTTAGTCGTTTTCGATTAATTCAAGGGTGTAGATTTCGAAAATAAGGACCGTTTTAAAATCAAAGATGGTGGAAACGCAAAAAAATGTCAAAATCGTCATGGTAGTCATTTCCGACTAATTCGGGTGTGCAGATTTCGAAAATAATGTCTATTTAGAAATCCAAGATGGCGGTCAAACACTTTTTTGGTAAAAATCGTTATGGTAGTCATTTTAGATTAATTCAGGGAAGTAGATTTCGAAAATAAAGACCGTTTTAAAATCCAAGATGGCGGAAATGGATAATTTTGTCAAAATCGTCATGGTAGTCGTTTTCGACTAATTCGGGTGTGCAGATTTCGAAAATAATGTCTATTTTTAAATCCAAGATAGCTCTCGCACACTTATTTGGTGAAAATCGAATGAGATTCGTTTTAGATTAATTTGGGGATTTTAATTTCGAAAATGATACCATTTTAAAATTCCAGATGACTGAAATGGACAATTTTATTAAAATCGTCATGATAGTCTTTTTTTGGCTCATTTGGGTGTGTACTGTGTAGATTTCGAAAATAATGTATGTTTTAAAATCTAAGATGGCGGCCATACACTTTTTTCTAAAACAATTTTATGGTAGTCGCTTGTGATTCATTGAGGGGTGTAGATTTTGATATAAGGACCGATTTGAGATCCAAGATGGGTGTTAAAGGACAATTATTGTAAAAATCGTCATGGTAGTAATTTTTAATAATTTATGTATGTGGATTTAGAAAATAATGTCTGTTTTAAAATCCAATATGGCAGTCATACAATTTTAGTAAAAATCGTTATAGTAGTCGCTCCGATTCCGATAATAAACACTGTTTCCCTATCCGTAAATATATTTATTCAATAACTATTCATAATATTTGTTGTTTTACTCACAGATTACAAATGTCAAAATAATAATATTATAAAAAATGTACAAAAACCAGACTACAAGAGTACAAGAAGTACTAGTCAAATAACCCGCCCCGTGTCATTCCCGGCGTAAAGGTTCCCATTACGCTCGCAGCATTGCCACGCTGGATCGCAATTGACAATCTTTGTACCAGGAATGACCCAGAGCGAGGGTCAAGACCCCTCTCTCGCAACCGCCGCCCAATCTCCGCCACAAAAGCCTTGGCCTCCGATCCCCAACATCCAGCAGTCTCGACCGCAAACGGGACAAATAAGTAATTGTGGAGAGCCGAGTACTTAGCATGCTTCCCGCTGGCCGCCGCCTCCGCAGCAGCTGCAGCAACCCTGGTAGTGCGACCCAAGTGAGAGGCAGCGAAAGTGCTGACGCATGTGGCGTCCCAAAGGAGGCACTTACCTCTCTGCCAGGGCACCAAGGTCACACCATCGGGTCTCTTATTGTCCGCCCTGCTAAGGCCGGGGGGCTCCAGCAAACAGGGGACATTAGCCGAAACCAACGCCCTCCGGATGACGTCGTTGAGGGCGTGGTGACGAGGGAATCTCCCAGCACACCGACAACAACTCAAAGCGTGGTGGCCATTGCTCTCTACCATGGTACCGCAGATGCATAAATGTGGTTCGCAAACATCGCAGCCCAGGCGGAGAGCCACCGCCACCCGCAAAGAGTTATCGTCAAGGAGAGTGCCCAGGTGTGGGGAGGGAAGCGCTTGTAACCATGCGCCGGATTCGGGCCTCGATACCGCAATGAGTCGCGCCCTCTCCACACCCACAGCGCCCTCCAACAAGCTGTCAACCACGCGCTTCACTCCCACGTCGTCCCAAGAGCGCTGACGGTCCGGCGTAACAGGAAGTGCTGAACCTGGGTTGAGAGCAGTCCAAGCAGCCCGAGCCTCCGACGCGTACGGAATGGTTGCCTCGACGCCATCCAGCGCAAAAATTTGGGAAACTAGTCCCACGACCCCGCTTGCGGACGCCAAAAATGCTGGAAGACACACTTCCCGCGCGCGCCGGATACCCAGGCCACCGTTCCGGACAGGAAGAGACGCTTGGTCCCACTGGCCCGTGTCGAGAGATACGTTCAGCAGGCACTCCATCGTCTCCTTCAAAACAGCGTCAAAGGCGTCCATATCCACGGGGCACAACCAAGCGGGCACAGTCCGCAGAAAGTAGGTCAGCTTCGGGACTGCGAAACAAACCCGCAAAAGGATGAGTGCGACGTGGGCTGGCAGATCTCTAAGTCTATCTCTAGCAATCAAAAGAAGTTGCCTGCGCTCTTCGAAGGCCTCAGGGATGGCCGCGGGAAAAATTGGAGCTCCCAGGAGATTAAAACTGTTTTAAAATATAAGATAGCAGTGATGACCTTTTTGTGAAAATCTTCATGGTAATCTTGTTCAACTGATTCAGGTGTTTAGATTTCGAGAAAAGGGTCTGTTTTAAATTCCAAGATGGCGGCCATACACTTTTTTCTAGATAATCGTTATGGTAGTCATTTTCTATTCAATCGGGGATACAAAAAAGTATATGGCCGCCGTCTTGAATTTTAAAACAGAATTTGTTTTTGAAATCTACATATCTGAATAACGACGATTTTTATAAATGAATTACCATTTCTGCCATTTTGGATTTTGAAACGGACTTCATTTTTGAAATCTACACGCCTGAATTAATCGAAAATGGCAAATTTTTTTTATTGTTATTTGTTTATATTATTATTTATTGCTCATCCGGTTATTCCGGTTATGTCTCTGTGCTGTTTTCTGTGCTTCGTGTTTGTGTTTTTGACTTTTGCCTAACAATAGTTCTGTAAGTTTTTTGTATGTACTAACACTTTTATGGACTTTGCCCGAATTAAATGATTACCGTAAAATGGGGTGAGTTGGGTGAAATTTGACTTTCAAACCTCGATAAAATTTTATTTTTACATGTGAAAGCTGAATGGTGTATATAATAAGTGGTTCGGAAGTTTGTATTTTATTTTCGGTAGTTAAATTTCATAACTTTGACGATAAAGAGGAAAACCCACCTCACCCCGTAGTGCCTCTTATTTGGGGTGAGAGGGTTTTTCATACAAAGGTGATTTTGGAAGATTGTTGGATCGATTTTTTTTTTATTATGCGTATTACTATAGCCCCATTTTAAATTGGAATACATTATTTTTGTAGCAGTAGCCTTAAAATCCCTTCTCACCCCCCTCTCAAACCTTCGGTCCCCATTCATAACCCAACTCTCCCCGCGAAACCTACTCACCCCGTTTTACGGTATTTAATTTAATTTTAATTTAAAATAACAAGTAAAGTGTGTGATCGCCATCTTGTATTTCAAAATAGACATTATTTTTGAAATCTACAGTTACCGAAATAGTCGAAAACGACTTCCATGACAAATTTGACATTTTTTTTCATTTTAGCCATCTTTGATTTTAAAACGGTCCTTATTTCGTAATCTACACCCCTGAATTAATCGGAAATATGGATTTTAACCAAAAAAGTGTTTGATCACCATCTTGGATTTTAAAACGAACATTATTTTCGAAATCTGCACACTCGAATTAGTCGAAAATGACAACCATGACGATTTTGACAAAATTTTCCGTTTCCGCCATCTTTGATTTTAAAACGATCCTTATTTCCGAAGTATTCATCCCAGAATTAATCAAAAATGACGTCCATTACGATTTATAAGTAAAAAGTGTATGGCCGCCATCTTGGATTTTGAAATACACGTTATTTTCGAAATCTACACCCCCGAATTAGTTAGTCGAAGACGACTACCATGACGATTTTGACACAATTTTCCAATTCCGCCATCTTTGATTTTCAAACTGTCCTTATTTTCCAAATCTACGACCCTGAATTCATCGGAAATTACTACCATAACGATTTTTACAAAAAAAAGTGTATGACCGCCATCTTGGATTTCTAGACATTATTTTCAAAATCTGCATACCCGAATTAATCGAAAATGACTACCATGACGATTTTGACAAAATTTTCCATTTCCGCCATCTTGGATTTTAAAACGGTCTTTATTTTCGATTTAATGATTTTTACCAAAAAAGTGTATGACCGCCATCTTGGATTTCAAAATAGACATTATTTTCGATATCTGCACACCCAAATTAGTCGAAAATACTACCATGACCAATTTGACAAAATTTTCCATTTCCGCCGTCTTTGATTTTAAAACGGTCTCTATTTTCAATTCAACGATTTTTACCATAAAAGTGTATGACCGCCATCTTGGATTACAAAATAGACATTATTTTCGAAATCTGCACACCCAAATTAGTCGAAAATGACTACTATGGCGATTTTGACAAAATGTTCCATTTCCGCCGTCTTTTATTTTAAAACAGTCCTTATTTCCGAAATCTACAGCCCTGAATTAATCGCAAATGACTCTCATAACGATTTTTACCAAAAAAAATTATGACCGCCATCTTGGATTTCAAAATAGACATTATTTTCAAAATCTGCACACCCGAATTAGTCGAAGATGACAACCATGACGATTTTGACAAAATTTTCCGTTTCCGCCATCTTTGACTTTAAAACTGTCCTTATTTTCGAAGTCTTCATCACTGAAAAAATCAAAAGTGACGTCAATTACGATTTTTGAGTAAAAAGTGTGTGGCCGCCATCTTGGGATTTTGAAAAACGCATTATTTTCTAAATCTACACTCCCGAATTAGTCGAAGACGACTACCATGACGATTCTGATAAAATTTCCATTTCCTCCATCTTGGATTTTAAAACGGTCTTTATTTTCGAATGAACGATTTTTACAAAAAAAGTGTATGACCGCAAACTTGGATTTCAAAATAGACATTATTTTCTATATCTGCTTAGCCGAATTAGTCGGAAATGACTACCATGACGATTTTGACAGAATTTTCCGTTTCCGCCATCTTTGATTTTAAAACGGTCCTTATTTTCGAAATCTACACCCCTGAATTAATCGAAAATGACTACGATAACGAATTTTACCCGCCATCTTGGATTTCTAAATAGACATTATTTTCGAAATCTGCACACCCGATTTAGTCGGAAATGACTACCATGACGATTTTGACAAAATTTTCCGTTTCCGCCATCTTTGATTTTAAAACCGTCCTTTTTTCCGAAATCTACACCCCTGAATTAATCGGATATGACTACCATAACGATTTTTACCATAAAGTGTTTGACCGCCATCTTGGATTTCTAAATAGACATTATTTTCGAAATCTGCACACCCGAATTAGTCGGAAATGACTACCATGACGATTTTGACACAATTTCCCGTTTCCGCCATCTTGGATTTCTAAATAGACATTATTTTCGAAATCTGCACACCCGCATTAGTCGGAAATGACTACCATGACGATTTTGACAACATTTTCCGTTTCCGCCATCTTGGATTTCTAAATAGACATTATTTTCGAAATCTGCACACCCGATTTAGTCGGAAATTACTACCATGACGATTTTGACAAAATTTTTCGTGTCCGCCATCTTTGATTTTAAAACGGTCCTTTTTTCCGAAATCTACACCCCTCAATTAATCGGATATGACGACTACAACGATTTTTACCATAAAGTGTATGTAATTTAATGTAAAAGAATAATGTAATCTTTGATTTTAAATTAAACATTATTTTTAAATTCTGCACACCCCGAGTTAGTCGAAAATGACTACCATGACGATATTGACAAAATTGTCTAGTTATCAAATTAAAAATCATTTAATAATATTAAGTAAAGTAAATATTTCAATCTTTTATATCAATGATCTTTATAATTCAATCGCACTTCTGGCAACTATAGGGCAATGGAAACAGGTCACTACGTGTTGGGGATTTCATACAAGGTTACCCGTTTTAGTGGCCTCTTAGTGTATCTAGCTGGCAAACTTACGTAATGCGCGTAGGACGATTTAGCACAGTTCCGTCGTCTGTGAGCTCTCGTTCCATACTGAGCCAGAGACGACGGCGCGATGTGTTTTGTCAAGTTTAGAACCGATTTGAGTCATCTTCAAAAAATTACACTTTATTTAAGTTTTGCGTTACATTACAGTAATGATTTTTTTTTTCGTGGCAGATCTATAGCTGAACTTTGATATATTTATATTTTTAGGGCAGAATATTTATAGGACTTCCGTGAAAAAAATTAAATGTAAACCTGTTTTCATCAAAAAATTTGCAATATTCAGAAGGTGTTTTGTCTATTATCCAAGATGAATCTTCAATTTTTCGTACCATGGCCGTCTTGAACATGATATACTGAATTGAATTGTATTCAAATTTTATAAGAAAGGTTTCCTTTATTTGAGTAATCTGAAAAAAACCAGACGTCTAACTGCAAATTCTGAAGAGGCCTGCCAAGAGAAGACATGTTTTTCAGGCTTTTTTCTCAAAAATGTATTTTTGTTTCCCATGGCCGTCTAGATAAAGGAACGGACTATTATATGCATTAAAAGTTAATTTAAAAACACTAAGCATTTTCGCTATAACCTCCGAAGAAAATGATGCATTTCGCAAAATACGCGCATTTTGGGACTAATAAGGCCTCTTAAGACTCTCCAAGTAGGCGATGGCGGGGGGACAGAAGTCGTGCTGTGTCTGCAGAGTGACGTGCGACGTGAGCATGGGCCGCGCGCTCAGCGAGAACTGCGTGTGGTGTTACTCACCAGAGTCAGCTCAGTGCCGTCATCCTTGAGTCTCTCCAAGTAGGCGATGGCGGGGGGACAGAAGTCGTGCTGTGTCTGCAGAGTGACGTGCGACGTGAGCGTGGGCCGCCCGCTCAGCGAGAACTGCGTGTGGTGTTACTCACCAGAGTCAGCTCAGTGCCGTCATCCTTGAGTCTCTCCAAGTAGGCGATGGCGGGGGGACAGAAGTCGTGCTGTGTCTGCAGAGTGACGTGCGACGTGAGCGTGGGCCGCCCGCTCAGCGAGAACTGCGTGTGGTGTTACTCACCAGAGTCAGCTCAGTGCCGTCATCCTTGAGTCTCTCCAAGTAGGCGATGGCGGGGGGACAGAAGTCGTGCTGTGTCTGCAGAGTGACGTGCGACGTGAGCGTGGGCCGCGCGCTCAGCGAGAACTGCTCGGGGCACGCGTAGAGGCTCTCAAGGTCCTCTACTATCGCCACGTTACCTGGTGAACAAACATGTTATAGATGTATGCAGATTCCCCGGTACGTTTTCCTTCACCGAAAAGAAACTGATAAATATCTGCAAATTTCAAAAGAACTGTTATGGATATCAAGATGGCGTTAAGTGTGTTTTTACGTAAAATGCGGCTGCATTTGTTGGGGGGTCAGAGAGGCCAGATTGAAAGTTGACTTTGAGGAATTTTGAGGCCTTAGGTGAATATAAGGCTACCAGGTTGGTTGACCCGTTGAAATGAGGTCCTCAGGACCAACAAAGGAGCAAAAATTTCCCAAAAATAATGCACACCTCCTGGGATTCGGCAAACTCGGATTACACGAATTTAGGACCAAATAAAAAAATTAAAGTCTAATTCGATTGGCCTATAGAGGGCTCAAAGAGTGCACATCTATCGATGCTAGTGCTCATCTTATCATCTGCTTTACCGCTACTACTGCCCTAGGGAAGAAATGCCCATCTATATCCAGTGACATGTAGCCGTACGATAAATCAAATAAGGTAATTGGCAAATGACTCACCATACTCGATGTACTCGAGCAGGCAGCGCCTGTGCTTGGAGCTGACGCGCTGCACGAGCGCGCGGTAGTGCGCGCCGTCCGTGAACCGCGCCAGCACCAGCTCCCCCTGCGTCGGCAGCTCTTCCAGTCTGGATGCACTGTCTGCGGGGAAAACGTACCTAAATATTATTTTCTCAAACATACTCCGAAATGTATGCGTTAATGTCACGAAATTAAGACATGAAGTTGCTCATTTATGGCTCCTTACAATCCTTCCATTACTTCTTGGCCTTAGGCATTTGTCCACTGCTCTAACTTTTTAAATTTGCTCACTAAGGTTAGACTGACAAAGGAAATATTACATACAGCCAACGACCACTCTCTCTGTAAGTATACTTGCGACATTAAAATTAAAAAACCGGCCAAGAGCGTGTCGGGCCACGCTCAGTGTAGGGTTCCGTAGTTTTCCGTCCGTCACAGTAAGTGTCCCCACTTAAGAGCTAAAATAACACCGCCATGTAGGATATGATATGAGCGTTCCACGTACAGCGACATCTATCGGCAAATTAAGTAAACTATTGCGCGCGAGCTTAAAGTATGGAAGATGATTTTTATGGGATAATTCTTTATTGAGTGAACCGATTTTCACCGTTTTTACTTTATTTGAAAGCACGTCATTTCATTGTGATTTTGTAGAAATTACAGGTACAATAAACACCTACTTATACGGTTAAATTACAAACTTAGTTCAGAAATTATTTTGAAATTTTTTTTCGAAAACTATTTAACCTATCAAGTTCAAAATAATTTTCCTAGAAAGTTCTTATAAAGTTCTACTTTTGAGATTTTTTTCATATTTTTAAAACTTATGGTTCAAAAGTTAGAGGGGGGGGGGGAGGACACAATTTTTTTTACTTCTGGAGCGATTATTTCCGAAAATATTTACATTATCAAAAAATGATTTTAGTAAACCCGTATTCATTTTTAAAGACCTATCCAACAATATATCACACGTTAGGGTTGAAATGAAAAAAAAATATCACTCTCCACTTTACGTATAGGGGAGGTACCCTAATAAAACATTTTTTTCCACTTTTTATTTTACCACTTTGTCGGCGTGATTGATATACATATTAGTACCAAATTTCAGCTTTCTATTGCTAACGGTCACTGAGATTATCCGCGGACGGACGGACGGACGGACGGACGGACGGACGGACGGACGGACGGGCAGACATGGCGAAACTATAAGGGTTCCTAGTTGACTACGGAACCCTAAAAAAAGAAAAAACAAAATCTATGGTACTAAATTTATAAACGGTTAAACATGGTGCTCGAATAGCTTTTTCGAGCCTGGCAACCCCTTTTCACGCCGAGGTATGTAGAGTGCTTTTCTCAAACATGCAATGAAATAAATAAGAAACTTATCCATTTTTTTTCGGATATAGGTAGGCAATCCTGTACTCGTAAACTTGTATTAATAATATAATGTATGTAGTATGTACTACAAACACTTTCGTACTTAGGTTTTTATCTAAAATGATACAATATTTAAGTTCAATACGCCACAAACGTACAACCAAAATTTGCATTAATTTCTAGAAAACAACAAACTTTCCCACTATTACGACTAAGTATTGTAGCATGACGCTACGTTTATCGTACGACATCTGTCGACTTTCTTCAGAACTTCCGTGCCGTGTCTAAGGAAGGTCTAAGGCTAAGTCGCGGTTGATATATAAAAAAGCGTACATTGTGATTCACGGCATTACGGGTAGATGGCGCCTATATCAGTCCGCATTTTGTAACACGACTGGCAGTTATAAATTGAGATAATACTCGCGCTAATTTTGAATGTGAATTTTTGAGGTATTCCAGATTGTCAAAAAAAGAAAAAGTTGATTTTTGATTGAGTGTGTCAGATCGACGGGGAGATTTTTAAAGAAAAGGAGCACACCCGGTTTACTGCCATACTAACTTTCTCATCATAGTCATCATAGACGTTGACTTGACGTTTGTCAAATCGAGGGGAAAAATGAAAATGAAGGCTAGTAGCCTCGCTCTTTTTCGTGCGCTACACTACCCTACATTTAGGGTAGTGTGAGACGGATATTTCATCTTTTGAATTTTTTCCCCGCGGCGCCATATTGGTTTGTCTGTAATTGTGACTGACGGTTATTTTCAAGTGGTGGATAATTTCAATTACTTTAAATTGTATAACTGGAGACATAATGCGGACCCCAAAATGGTAATGGTAATTTGTGGTAATAAACGAGAGAACGCATTTTTGCATTTTTTTTCCAGTAAGTGACGAAAATAGATTGAATCAATGGTTGGCCTGTGTAAACTTGGAGTCGCTAAAAGTATTACCAAAAGGCATATTGAGTACGCGCTCAGTGTGTCACGTACATTTTGAGAGACGGTTTATAAAACCAAATAGCCGACTGAAATATGGTGCCTATCCGACATTGTTCACACCTGATAAAATAACTAGTAGAGTACCTGCACAACAGTACCCAGATATTTGTAAGTATTTGGCCTAGTCTCTTATAAATTCACATTTTTCCTATCCTAATTGTACATAGATTTTTTTTTAATTAGGTATTTTCATTTCAGCACTTGAATATCAGAATTCGCGGAAAAGACATTTAGATCACAGCTATTTTAAAAGTGATCCGCCTGTAAAAGTACCAAGACTCACTGCTAGTAAGTATTTTTATTAGATTTTTCATCCATATTTAACTTATAACAACCTATTTTTCCTTATATATATCATAAGCAGCGACCAGAAAACCGCTTAATTTGGTTAACCATATTAATTTAATGTAGTTTCCCTGTTGAAATTTCAATATTTGCCACTTATATCGATTTTGGCTGCTTTGTGATACAAAAATAATATCTTGAACTATTTAATTATACAGTTTTAATTGTATACTATAGGTAAATATTATCTACAGTCAAGTGCAAAAATACGTACCGAAAAAATCGTCTCATAAATATGGTACTACGCACTTATTACAACGGAATAAGATACTATGGGACATATTTATGAGTAAGATGAGTACACCCATATTTTTACACTTGACTGTACACGGTAATAAATACTACTCTCTGCGGGCTTTTTTTATAAAAAAAAAACATTTTTTACAACAGTTTGGTAGGTGTGTAACTACCCTACCATGCAGATATAATATCCCTTTATTGGTAACCGGTTCCGGTCCCAGATTCGCAGGTCTTAACGCTTTGATGTTATGAAATTTGACTTGTAGAAAGCGTATTAAGTTTTAGAAAATGATAGAGCCTACTGAAACACACACGGGCGAAGCCGCGGGTACCGCTAGTTATATTAGTAGTTAATAATCCCTATTATTGTCATTTCAGCAATTGAATATCAGCACATGGAGAGGCATTTCGATCACAACTACTGTAAATGCGATCCAACTGCAAAAGTCAAAAGTTACTTAATATGCTCATAGTGGCTGATTATAATAAAGATCAGATTAATGTAAATCAAAACTTCATAAGAATATATTTTATTGTTAAATTATTTCTCTCAGGTACCTATACAATGACAATTAATAAATCGTGTAAAATAATTGTTATTTTATTTTCATGACATTATCATCCCTTATATCGAGAATCACTTGATGGCCGCATTTTCTTAGTAATTCGAATTATTATTTCAATTACTACATTTGTTTCAATGTAACCCATTAGATTCAAAATATAGATACATATTGTGTTCCTCTCAATGACACTAGAACTCATTCTTAATTGAGAAAATGTTATTGCAGTTAATATCCACTTTTGGAAAATGCATACAGCATGTTGTTTGTAATGTTTTTGATTGTATTTCCATGCATTACAAAGGATTACTTCAACGGAAACCGACAAGTATCTCCCCAACTTCCCCAGCTATTTCGTCAGGAATCCATGACTTTCCGTCCCTGGGCAATGTACTTTTTATTTTTAATATCCTGTTCTAAAATGCTAATGTTAAACTTGGGAGAATCGAAAAATCGTAAAAAAGAACAGAATGATAATTTCAACTGCAGAATTAGTATACTTTTAATTGGCCTCAAATTACACAGAATACTTTTGTAAAATCTTACAATGACAAAAATAAATAAATATAGGTACGTAAAAAATGAAAAAAGGGACCCTGATTTTCTGAAATACACTAAATGTTCACACCAGGATTTGAACCCGAGCCCCCGGTTTAGCAGGCAGGCTCACTACCGACTAGGCTAAAAAACTTCTATTTTGCCCCTGTCAAATGCCTGCCACAGATTAAACAACGTGTTGAAAATTATATTAGACAGTCGGTCGTCTGATACGTAGTATCTACTAAGTAGTCTGTGAAAAGGAGATATTCTGGTTTAGTCTGGGGGTTTTGCTATAATTTGCTTAGTTGCATCGTGTTGAAGTGCGATTTATTCTTTCGATTTAATATTTGCGTTCAAACATTATATAGCAAGTGCTGATACATTATTGAAGTAAATGCAAATCCTTTTTAAACCAAATACGCTACCGGACAAAAAGGTTCCAACAACACTGCATGCAAGCCGTTGCTGCTCTTTGGTTGTAGCCTACATAAAGGCCACCAGTGGGAGCGCCTAGGCCGGAGGGACTCCGGAAGGCACTTGTGGGTGCTGGACCGGCGAGACGGTCTGCAACTGCCGCGTTTTCCGCGGGTTTCTTCACCATCGTCGGAGAATTAGAGTCCGCATCCAGCGGGCTCTCCAAGTGAGAAAAGGAGTTCAGCGAGCTATTGGGTCCGCCTAAACCAAAGCGGACACTTGCCCACGAACTCTTTTCAATTTAAAACTACAGCTTTAGCCATCCTGTCTTTCGAGAATATAATATTATTTACATTTTTTTAAAAACGTTATAAATCCGATTCCTTTTCTTTGTATCCAGTATTTTTGTGCCATAATAGTTTTTTTTGTTGTTTTGCTAAATTTCCCAAAATTCCAATTGCCTCGTTTGACGGGCGTATAAAGACCTGGCTCTTTAATTTAGGCTACGTTCAGCCAGCGAATCATCTGTCACCATCCATATCACTCGCCTCATTAACCCATTATTTTCCTGCAGCCAAATTATTACCAGCCGAGTCTTTATTTTTACTTACCAGTTTTGCTAACTATTGAATGTGAAATATCCTTATATAGGTACAGTTATCTTCATTTTTAAGTGAAGTGCTAATATTAAATATTCTGATTATTGTAATTTAATAACATTCTAACCACTAAGGTAACTATTGAATGTGAAATATCCTTATATAGGTACAGTTATCTTCATTTTTAAGTGAAGTGCTAATATTAAATATTTTTATTATTGTAATTTAATTACATTCTAACCACTAAGGAAGTTATTGAATGTGAAATATCTTTATATAGATACCGTTATTGTAATTTTTACGTGAAATGCTAAATTTTAAATAATCTGACTATTGTTGCTAATTTTAAATAATTTACTTTGTCTTCAAAATTAAACGTGTTAATGCAATTATAAAAGTGTTTTACTGCAGTATATGTTCATCTTGTTATTAATGAATTATCCTATCAACAAACTACAACACAAACATTAATTAGACTTACCACGTAATCAAAAATATGAGTAAAAACATTACGTTATGAAGTCTGGATTGCTAAATTCTGACTGCATTTCATTGTCACTGAACGGCTTTTAAAAATGTGTAACTATTACGTACGTCGGCCATTTAAGTATAATTTTCACTTGCATTTGAACAAAATCTAGACCTAATTCACTTTTATTGTACCTATAGCTAAATTGTTATAGAATAAAACAAATCTACATGAATATACGCATTATACGCAACCTAATAAAATATTGATAATGTTTTTCAAATTTTCCCACTAAAATACTTTTTTTTCACAGTATCTGTGCTGTTCGAGAGGTTGCACTTAAGGCCATTCTACACGAGTTAAAATTAAGAAGAAAAATGTACATGGTGACTGAATAAATTCAGAACGTTACGAATATTGTCTATGGTCTCTGTTTATGCATTATTATTGAAAATATTCATAAGAATCAGAACCCTCCGAAGTTATTTCGTAACTATGGATTCTAATTCTTAATTTCAGCTCGTGTGTAATAGCCCTTGCTGCTAATATTTTAGCTTGATAACCAACCTTTCACGAAAAAAAAGACAAAATCATTTGTTCCTATAACTGGTAGGGCCCAATATGTCAGGTTAGGAGGTGTAATAAGAGGTCCCTTAGGGAGCTGAAGGAGGGTTAGGGAGAGGCAGGGTACACAACAGATTGGGCCCTACAAATTGCAATGTCTAATACCCGTTTTTAATCTGCCTCCATCTTTACAATTTAAAATTATAGGAATTTGTTAATAATGTGTTTTTTCATGTCGATTTTATATAAAAACGAAATTTTAAAATATATTATATTGTTTATTGTTTTTTTAGTTTGGCAGAATGTCAAAGGAACCAAAAAGTAAATATCGCTTATAGTTTTAAATGGCTGAATGCCATGATCCTGTGCCACAAATATATGTGCAACGGAAATTAAAAAAGAGGCACTTGCCGGCCTAGGCCTCCAAATTTGTATGAAATTCCATTATCGACCTCTCGTGTAGCCTTATTTACTTGATTAGATTACTTAGTAGTTATTTTAATTATAATATTTCTTACATTGTTTGAGAAAAGCACTATACAATCCTTGGCCGGAACAGGGATTTCAGGGGCTTTGGCCAAGATGACAATCGTTTGTAGAAAACGAATCGAAACGCTATGCGTCTCTCTATCGCAGTAATGAAGAGTGAGCGAGAGCATGTAGCGATCCGTTTCGTTTTCTGCAAACGATTGTCATCTTGGCTACGGGGCCAGGACTCGCTTTATCCGGCGTCTTCTACGACTCGGCCGTCTACCACAATCTCGTCCTTAAATCCCTTACTTCACGGCCTCTGCAGTAATGTACTATAAACATTTACTATCATCAATTCATATCTGATGTGACAGTAGACTACGAAAATATGCCTTTTATTTAACCTTATGAACGCTTTCTCTCTCGCGTCAAGACGTGGCCTACACGCCAATATCTCGACTAGTAAATATCGAATATAAACCTTATCTGTCAGCAGGACAATTGCTTTGAGAGCGTCCGCCATAGCCACTTTAGTGGTCGTTGGCGTGGCAGCACACGACCGATTTAGTGGCTCTTGGCGTTCAAAAGGTTTCGGCAGCAAGCGGTGATGCTGATGCTATATAGGGATGAGCAGACGGTTTTCAGGATCTATCTTTTTATTATGCACAGTCGCCATCAGATATATCGGAGCGGCCAAGGTGGTCTCGAATATCTGAACAATGCCTCTATTGCCAAGGCGATAAAGTTCAGATATTTTTGAGTACCCTGGCCGCTCCAATATATTTGATAGTGACTATAGTTTCAATTACTGTTATAACTATGAATCGTTTCATAATCCATTCGAGACGAAAAAAACATTTTCTTTGTATCATCGCCGGATTTCAAAGTTACAGACAGTTTTGGAATTCAGCAATTTCATTCATTCGATGGAATTCGGTTAGACCTATATACTGACCCTTGCCGTACAAGGCGACCGCGTACACCAGGTCGTCGAACTCGGCCTGCTTGGCCCTGTCGGCCGGCCGCACGAACACGCGGTCCGGGGCGGTGGCGTCGGCCAGCAGTACGGAGCTGTTGTATACTGACCCTTGCCGTACAAGGCGACCGCGTACACCAGGTCGTCGAACTCGGCCTGCTTGGCCCTGTCGGCCGGCCGCACGAACACGCGGTCCGGGGCGGTGGCGTCGGCCAGCAGTACGGAGCTGTTGTATACTGACCCTTGCCGTACAAGGCGACCGCGTACACCAGGTCGTCGAACTCGGCCTGCTTGGCCCTGTCGGCCGGCCGCACGAACACGCGGTCCGGGGCGGTGGCGTCGGCCAGCAGTACGGAGCTGTTGTATACTGACCCTTGCCGTACAAGGCGACCGCGTACACCAGGTCGTCGAACTCGGCCTGCTTGGCCCTGTCGGCCGGCCGCACGAACACGCGGTCCGGGGCGGTGGCGTCGGCCAGCAGTACGGAGCTGTTGTATACTGACCCTTGCCGTACAAGGCGACCGCGTACACCAGGTCGTCGAACTCGGCCTGCTTGGCCCTGTCGGCCGGCCGCACGAACACGCGGTCCGGGGCGGTGGCGTCGGCCAGCAGTACGGAGCTGTTGTATACTGACCCTTGCCGTACAAGGCGACCGCGTACACCAGGTCGTCGAACTCGGCCTGCTTGGCCCTGTCGGCCGGCCGCACGAACACGCGGTCCGGGGCGGTGGCGTCGGCCAGCAGTACGGAGCTGTTGTATACTGACCCTTGCCGTACAAGGCGACCGCGTACACCAGGTCGTCGAACTCGGCCTGCTTGGCCCTGTCGGCCGGCCGCACGAACACGCGGTCCGGGGCGGTGGCGTCGGCCAGCAGTACGGAGCTGTTGTATACTGACCCTTGCCGTACAAGGCGACCGCGTACACCAGGTCGTCGAACTCGGCCTGCTTGGCCCTGTCGGCCGGCCGCACGAACACGCGGTCCGGGGCGGTGGCGTCGGCCAGCAGTACGGAGCTGTTGTATACTGACCCTTGCCGTACAAGGCGACCGCGTACACCAGGTCGTCGAACTCGGCCTGCTTGGCCCTGTCGGCCGGCCGCACGAACACGCGGTCCGGGGCGGTGGCGTCGGCCAGCAGTACGGAGCTGTTGTATACTGACCCTTGCCGTACAAGGCGACCGCGTACACCAGGTCGTCGAACTCGGCCTGCTTGGCCCTGTCGGCCGGCCGCACGAACACGCGGTCCGGGGCGGTGGCGTCGGCCAGCAGTACGGAGCTGTTGTATACTGACCCTTGCCGTACAAGGCGACCGCGTACACCAGGTCGTCGAACTCGGCCTGCTTGGCCCTGTCGGCCGGCCGCACGAACACGCGGTCCGGGGCGGTGGCGTCGGCCAGCAGTACGGAGCTGTTGTATACTGACCCTTGCCGTACAAGGCGACCGCGTACACCAGGTCGTCGAACTCGGCCTGCTTGGCCCTGTCGGCCGGCCGCACGAACACGCGGTCCGGGGCGGTGGCGTCGGCCAGCAGTACGGAGCTGTTGTATACTGACCCTTGCCGTACAAGGCGACCGCGTACACCAGGTCGTCGAACTCGGCCTGCTTGGCCCTGTCGGCCGGCCGCACGAACACGCGGTCCGGGGCGGTGGCGTCGGCCAGCAGTACGGAGCTGTTGTATACTGACCCTTGCCGTACAAGGCGACCGCGTACACCAGGTCGTCGAACTCGGCCTGCTTGGCCCTGTCGGCCGGCCGCACGAACACGCGGTCCGGGGCGGTGGCGTCGGCCAGCAGTACGGAGCTGTTGTATACTGACCCTTGCCGTACAAGGCGACCGCGTACACCAGGTCGTCGAACTCGGCCTGCTTGGCCCTGTCGGCCGGCCGCACGAACACGCGGTCCGGGGCGGTGGCGTCGGCCAGCAGTACGGAGCTCTTTTCGGTGACGGGTGGACGGGGCACTTGGGGTGGCTCCGATGGACCTGCATACGAGAATAAAAAGTAAGAATTAAGAATTTATTTAATGAATATATAGCTATTGATAGATGTTAATCATTGTTTCCACAAGCAATATCCGTTTATGTCAGTAAAAGTGGTTCTTTGTCATATTACAAATTAGATATGAAATAAGTTCTATAAGCATATTGTACAATATCGCCTCTGGTAATATTCGCAGCCGTAACGCTCGCGGTCGCTGCCGCGAAGCTGTGAACGAAGTGGACGCTACTACTTTTATCGTAAGGCCATGTTGTACTATAGCGATCGTGACTCATAAACAGAGCTCGGATTTTTCACGGCAAAACAAAACACTAGCGTAATTTAGCCAGTGCTTGAAATATTATTTTATCGATATCGATAATTCAGAACTAGAAGAAATAAAAGTCACCAAATAAAATTAATATGTAATAAAACTAATAAAAACATTTGTATAAAGTTACTATATATTAGAAACAGACGCAATTTCTTCTTCAAAATCTACGTCAGTACACACAGCAGCACAAGACATTTTATTTGGGTAATAGTGATAGGAGTAGATGATCATTATCTTTTCAACATTCTCTGGGAGTAAACAGTTGCGTTTATCACTATAAATCCATTTATGTACACTAAATGTACGTTCAACTTCAGTTGACGTCAAGGGAGCATATTTATAGAATTCATTATCAGTTCGGGTAATATTTTCAGATATGTCTCTTAAAATTTCGTAATCAGGATTTCGTTCGAGCACGGCTTCAAATTTACGTATCACTGGTAAAAGTTTACTCCAGTTTACGTAGCAACGAACAGTATCCAGAATGAGGAAGGATTCCGCAATGGATAAAGTCGAACATTGCAATTGTTCTATTGAAGAGGCTATTACTTCGTAGTTGTCGCGAATGAAATTTAACTCCGGTCGTAGTTTGCGTGTTTGAAAACATTTTTTTGCAGCTCTTATAGCTGCCGAGTCATTAGCAAGTATGGAGACGACATCACGTATTTGCTCATAGTATTGAGCGTAATATACCGCAGCAGATATCCAAGTTCCCCATCTGGTGATAATTGGCTCGGGAGGTAGGGGAATGGACGGATATTTTGCCTTAAAAAGGCGTACACGCTCTGGAGATTTTAGGAATATCTTTTTGACATTCGATATCAACCCATCCACACCTTTGAAATTATCTCGCACTTCTTCGGCAACCCGGTGCAGACCATGAGCTAAACACGTAATGTGTTTCATACGAGGAAACGTTGCTTTTAAAATACGACCGGCTTTAAGCATATATGCGGCACTATCTGTGTAAAGTAAAAGCAAATTGTTTACGTTATCATTGAAAGAATTTTGAAACAAAAAATTTAATTGGTTTATTATTAGGTTTGCTATTGTTTCCCCATTTACCTTCTCTAAAACCTTCGACCCCAAAAGATAAAATTGCTTAGAACAATTTTTTTGCAAAGACCGAATCACCACGTTTGTCACACATTTTCCCATGAAATCTGGTGTTTCGTCTATAGATATCCACAAATAATTGGTTTTGTTTACCTCTCTTATACCCTGTATAGTATTTTTGTACACGAGATTTAAATAAATTTTTCGCAGGGTCGATTCGTCCGGTAAAGAAGTCATAGAGCAGTCGCAACATAAATACTTGTTAAAAAAATGACGAAAATTATTGTTGTTGACTGTTGCCCATGGTATGTTGCATGAAATAAGAAAAATAATTAAATCGAAATAAAATTGATGTTTCCTATTTGGTTGCCCCGAACGGTAATTGTGGCGGTTGCTTTTCACATGATTCTCAATATTGCATTTCTTCAGTTTTAGATGCATATCGCACATAGAGCAGTATATAGTGGAGGTCACTTCATTATAGACTAACTCAGGGTGATTTTCAATCCACGTTTTGATCCGATCTTGTACATTACTCATTTTTGTATTAATTGATACCTTGCAATATTAAGTTATTATACGTATATCCAACACGTCGGATTCAATGCGTTGCGAAATAAATAATACCTAGATGCAATTTACGTTTTATACGTAATGAAATGACAGTTAAAGTGTGAATGTCATATGTCATGTGAGATGAAATTTGCAGTCGTTTCTATCATTTTAAATGAGGTGGTATAGTTACTTCGTTCTAAGTTGTACATGCAGACCTACCTCTTTGTTGCTCGACTATGGCAAAGCTAAAATGAAAAGTTATTTTATTACTTATACAGGATGTCCGGTAATTAATGCACAACCTTCTAACCCCCAGTAGGTCACCTTAGACTGGTCAAAAATATTGATTTTGAGCTCTAGTAAGTCTCCTGTTTTTCGAAATTTTCGCACGTTTGTTAGTTTTTAAATTTTGACATTCACACTGATAGGTGTACCATCGAATAAAAAAAGAAAAAATGTACTGAGGCAATACCTGTCATATACTCTAGTAAGACTCGATAGGTGTCGATAAAATAATATTTCAAGCACTGGCTAAATTACGCTAGTGTTTTGTTTTGCCGTGAAAAATCCGAGCTCTGCTCATAAATTTACAAGTCATCCAAACAATTTCAAAATTAGTGGACGCTTTTTGTGTACTAGAATAAGTTTAATTATTTCTATTGACAACACTAGAAAAATTAAATTGAAATCGGAATTGGAACACTTGAATTTACAACGGAAAGTGAAGACGTTTTGTTGAGGTTATTTGTGAAAGTTTTAGAAATTTCTAGAAAGTTTCACAAGCAATATAGGAAATTTAAGCAACGGAGAGTATTTATTCTCATATAAAATTATGTGAAAGTTTACGAAATGTGTTCGAAAATTCAGCAGTTTTGGAAATTTTCCGTCGGCAGATCAGTATCAGTGCCTGTTACTTACCACTGGCGGCGGCGGGCTGAGGTCCCGCGAGGCGGGGCGACCAGCGGCGCAGCGTGCCGGCGCCGAGCGCGGCGCTCGTCTCCACGTTCACCAGCGACACGTTCACGCACGAGCCGGACCGGGACACCACTGTGCACTGCACTTGGTCTTTTAGCTGATGGGGAATACAGAATATATATTATCATTCTTGTTTTCAACTGACTTCGACATTTCGAAGGACGAAATTATCAATTATAATTATTAGTATTTAGAATGTAATTTTCTCTGTCGTGGATACTAATTACTTATTCCAACTGTATGTGTCAGTTATTTAAAAAGTCTCAGCACTATTATTTCGACTACCGTCATTTTTCACAATAACAAATTGTTGTAAAGACTGTATTCACAAATATAAGGACAACTGCAACAAGTCGTCATTCTTGTTTTATTTGCTTTAAAAACATAAATTATTTATTATGTTGTTGATGATATGATGTTAAATCAATTACTAGAATTATTTTTTCGGATCACTTTTGATTTCATAAACTGAGAGGCCATACACAGGAGCAACGAAAAATACTCTTGGACAAATACATACGAGAAAACGGTATGTCCATGAGAAAGATCGCTAAAATCGTGAGGGTGTGTTTCTGCGATTTAAATTGCATTAAAAAGTTTGGGTAAGACTTCTCTTTTAATGACAAGTCGAAAAATCGTCGAAAAACTGGCTCGAATAATCTAAATATCAACTCAACGATACATCGAAAAATCAAAAACTCACTCAGTGCTTCAATAAGATATGTGAAAAAAAGTAGAGAACTTCAGTAGGAATGGTTCAAAGGGCCAAGAATCGCAACGACTGGGTAGCCCTCGGAAGCAACGGAAGCCAAACCAACTCCAAAATAGGCTGCAAAAGTTAAACATCGTCTTCGAAATTTATGACACAGTTTTACTTAAAAATTAACAGTGCATAATTCTAAGCGACTAAAACCCCTTCAAACTGGATTTTTTGTTCTACCGGCCCTGTAGTACTCTACTATTCGCAAAGGAGAACACCTGAATGAGAACAAAACGTCAATTTTTTCCGAAAAATTTGGATCTAAGACAATGTGTGGTAGGTAATATGCGAATGCAGTATGAAATCTACGGCGTTCGTCACTACTTCCACGATGACTGCCAATTTTTACATAAAGTGTGGACAAAATGAATTTTGTCACTGATTAGACGCCACAGGGGCTCTACTTTATTTTGGCCCGATTTGGCTAGTTGCCACTGTGCCCCCTGCATGAGAGAGTGGATGGAAACCCACGACGTGCGTCATGCTGCTAAGAATATGAATCCGCCAAATTACCCTTAGGTACGTCCCATCGAGGACGTGATGGGCAATCATGAAGAGAAAACTTCGGCAAAGCTTCACGGAAGCGGATTCCGTAAAAAAATAAAAAAAAACTTGGCTCAAGCGTCGAAACTGGTCACAGTAAACGTTGTCCGAATCTGATGAGAAACGTCCGAAGCAAACGACGAAAAGTCGCCCGAAAGCAAAGGTTACAGGTGTCTTAGTCAACACTAAAACGTTTAAAAAGGCCTACCAACCAAATGCCCAAAACATACTTACGTAAAATAATAAACTTTTAAAAAGTTATTACACATTTCACTTGTCCTTATAATTGTCAATACACTCTTTATTTATTATTTTTCACAATGAGTAATTGTAATTTTACCTGTAGCTTTTTTTATGCTTTCTTTTATTTTTTAAACTTAAAATTTCAAAACCGGTCAAGTGGGGTTGCCAGTAGTGACATGAATGTTATCTGGAAATATTGTTGTCACTAGTTAGATTAAGTATAGTTTTTAGGGTTCCGTACCTCGAAAGGAAAAAACGGAACCCTTATAGGATCACTTTGTTGTCCGTCTGTCTGTCTGTCTGTCTGTCTGTCTGTCTGTCTGTCTGTCAAGACCATTTTTCTCAGGAACGCGTGGAGGTATCAAGCTGAAATTTATATCAAATACTCAAGTCTATTGTCCCTTGGAGCTGTGAAAAAATCAAACTTAAAAACCAACGCAATCAAAAGATACAGTCGTATATGCTGCAAATTTTAGAGTTTTTCGGCACTCGCAAAACCTACGGGGTACTTCCCGTGAACTCAGAAACTTGAAATTTGGCACGAAGCAACGTCATAGAGCATAGACAATGGAAAAATTACAAAAAGCAGACATTTTTAGTAAAATCATACAAAAAAATATTTTCTTAAATTTTAAATTTACTACCTTTTTCCTCGTAAACGCGTAAAGGTATTAAATTGAAATTCATGTCAAATACTCAGAGCAATAGGACCTTTCAGATGTAGGAAAACCAAACTTTTATGTCAACGCAATCAAAAGAAATAGCAATTTAAGTCGCATATTTTGAAACTGAGTACTCGCAAGAAACTCAAAACCTAAAGGGTACTTTCCGTAAACTCAGAAACTTGAAACTTGGCACGAAGAAACTTCATATAGCACAGACAAAGGAAAAATTACCAAAAGTAGACATTTTGAGTAAAGTCATACAAAAAATATTTTTTTAAATATTATACTTACTACCTTTTTCCTCGTAAACGCGTGGAGGTATTAAATTGAAATTCATGTCAAATACTCAGGGCTATAGGACCTTTCAGATGTAGCAAAACCAAATTTTTATGTCAACGCAATCAAAAGAAATAGCAATTTAAGTCGCATATTTTGAAACTGAGTACTCGCAAGAAACTCAAAACCTAAAGGGTACTTTCCGTAAACTCAGAAACTTGAAACTTGGCACGAAGAAACTTCATATAGCACAGACAAAGGAAAAATTACCAAAAGTAGACATTTTTAGTAAAATCATACAAAAAAATATTTTTTTAAAATTTTAACTTACTACCTTTCTCCTCGTAAACGCGTAGAGGTTTTTGCTTGTTATAGGTGTTTACGGAACCCTCGGTGCGCGAGTTGGACTCGCACTTGGCCGGTTTTTTTTATTAAGTTCTGGTTGCCCTGAAAATCAGCGTTGTGGCTACACTGCCATGACCATGACTCATGCTGAGTGGCAACCATTTTGGTCTAAATTATAATTATTTGTATATTTCATGTTATGTTTCTGTTCGCTTTGCACCAAATAAATATTTTTCATTCCATTTCAATTCGGCGTTTCTACACCTGACGCACCGCCTCTCGAGAAAATTGCCGCGCGAGGCAGTTCGGCTAGTGTGCTAGTGTGGCCGTGCCTCGCCCGAGGCATTGCGGCCGCGCGTGCGTTTCCCTCGGCCGAGGCACGTCCACACTAGCCGAACTGCCTCGCGAGGCGGTGCGTCAGGTGTGCCTATTCGTCAGGATCTTTGTTTTTGCCCTTTTCTTATGTATATTCACCGATTATTCGAGACATCTGGACCGATCTAGAAAATTAATTTTGTTTGAAATAGTATACTTCACAGTTGGTCCCATTGTCACCAGGTCAAAATCTAATGATGGGATCCTGGAAACTTCGAGGGAACTCTTCATATATTACAGGCACACCTATAGTGATTTGAATATTTTTTACAGTAGCTCGAGCATTTGCCTTTGGAAAGGTGAAGGCTACGTGAAGTCGGTTCTTTTCTGCTTAAAATTATTTGTAGGACAGTTCAATATTTCTCCATAAAAAAGTACTTATCTTTTTTCATTAATGTAGGATTGAGCTAAACGAAAGCTTATATGTAAAAAATAAAGCCATTAAAACATAAATGGTAAAAGTAAGCCTAATTCTTTAAATGATATTGATAATCCGATAGCGATAGTGGAAGATGATAGCGGTTCGACTTTGGAATTCTCTGCCTCTCCATAGGCTGCTATTTATATATCCGGAAACCGGGATTACAATCTTCTTAAATAGCATATTTGACCTCCATGGTAAAATTTGAACTTTTTTAAGTACTGGCCGGTATATTTTTTCTTTCTTATTAACGCTCGTGTTTTGTTTTTGACGGGTTTTAAATGTCATCTCGCAGCAAGAATGGAACTCACTCGTGAAAATATTCGTGCTATGATTTATTATGATTTTCGGCGTGGTTTAACGCAACAACAGTGCATAGATCAACTAACTTCAACTTTTGGTGATGAAGCCCCATCTAAAACTACTGTGTATCACTGGTTTAGTGAGTTCAATCGTGGACGTAGTATGCTTACGGACGAAGTTAAGGCAGGTCGCCCGAAATCGGTCGTTGTACAACAAAATATCGAGGCTGTGCGAAAACTTATAATGGACGACCGACATGTTACGTACCGCGAGATAGAGGCGACTCTGGGTATTTCTATGACCAGCATTAATAGCATATTACATAATTATTTGGCTGTAAAAAAAATTTGTTCGCGTTGGATACCCCACAACTTAACAAAAGAGCAAAAAGATGCTCGCGTCGAATGGTGCAATAAAATGTTAAAAAAATATAACCGTGGTGACTCAAAAGCCGTTTATAACATCTATACAGGTGACGAATCCTGGATCTATGCACACGATCCCGAAACGAAGCAACAATCAACGGTATGGGTGTTTCAAAATGAGCCGAACCCTACGAAAGTTACTCGTGCAAAAAGTACATTGAAACAAATGGTGGCCTGCTTCTTCGGTATTAATGGCCATGTAGCTACAGTGCCACTAGAAAACCGTAGAACGGTTAATTCAGAGTGGTACACGACCATTTGCTTACCGGAAGTATTTGAACAAATTCGTAAAACTAACCAGCGACGAAGAATCATTCTTCATCATGACAATGCCAGCTGTCATACGTCACGCGAAACAACTCTATTTTTGGAGGGTCAAAATGTGGAATTAACGGGTCATCCGCCGTACAGCCCTGACTTGGCACCCAACGATTTTAATTTATTTCCAAATATAAAGAATAAATTAAGCGGTGAACGATTTTCGACCGCTGAAGATGCTGTCGACGCATTCAAACAACACGTAATGGAGGTACCTCAGGCGGAGTGGCAGAAGTGCTTTAAAAATTGGTTCACGCGAATGCAAAAGTGCATAGATCATCAAGGGGAATACTTTGAAAAACAATAAAACCATTTTCAGCCGTGTACGTTTGTTTGTTTTTTTGTTTCCGGATATATAAGTAGCAACCCTCGTAGATGTAAGGTGCGCTCAGTCACCCGCTTCATTTAAAAAGCTCCTCAAACTTTACTATTTGTCTCGTCCGTGACACTTTCTCTTTACAGCCGGCACTGTATATGTATATATATTTATTTTGTTTAAGTGTATTGTATCTTAATATGGTTATTTATTTATTAGGATATTGTTTTGTGATATTAAGTTTTTTTTCCGCTTTTCTTCACTGTTTTGCAACACCTACTGACTTAGTTTATTTAACACAATTCCACTACCTGAAGGTTGTCTGGGAGAAATCGCTTTTTAGCGATAAGACCGCCTGTTGTTTACCTCTATTCTGGCTTTATGCATTTTCTGCACTGGTTTTCTTTTTGAGGTGTTCAATAAAGAGTAATCGTATTGTATAATCCATCGTCACCTTCACAGTATCACTGTCCAAGTGCGCGCTAAACTCCGGTATGTCGGCGTAGTCCGCCGGCAGCCGTCGGCAGCCGTCCGCGGCCGCGAGCGTAACGACGCGCGCCGCGTCCAGCAGAGCGGCGCGCGCGGGGGAGCGGGACAGGCAGCGCGCGCGGTACCACGCGCCGTCCGCCGGGTCCAGGTACGCGAACGTGTCGCCGGGTGCCGGTCTACAAGTGATTTAATAGTACATTATTGCAGAGGACGGGAAAGATAAACTCGTGGACGAGCGATTTGTTCGGACGAAGCGTAGCTGAGGCCGAAAATATAAGACGAGTCCACGAATTTCTATTCCCGCCGAAACATATATATAACGCTTTTCTCCAAATGTGCGAGGAAATAAAAGTAAATGAAATAAATTACATATTTAGGTTAGCATTAAATATCATGAATTTATGAATTATAGTCTGGCCAGCCAACGAACGCAGTAGCAATGTACATCAAACAAAAATATAGCAACACTCTAGGGCGAATCGAATAGCAGCATTGCTCCATAGAAAAGCAGCAATGTATATCGAACCAAAATTTTTTTTTCAAGTTGGCTGCATTGGCACGGTGCTTTCGTACGTCAGTTATTGCAGTTAGTGGTAATTTCGTAAATTGTAACTGCATTATTAGATAAAATCATTGAAATCCCTGATATGTACACATAATTATGACTTTTCAATAAATAAGAAGGTGTAAAGAAATTTAAATAACCAAAATATTAAAAGGACTGAAGATTAGAGGTAGAGATCATGCGGTCAAAATACTGCTGAAAGTGTTGAAATCCAGGAACGAAACAAACATTGAATGCTAAAATCATAAGCCCGGCGAGGAAATCGAGTATATCTACCAGAAAATACAACTTTTCAGTTTAGAATGGAATCGGGTTAGCTGCATAATCTGTACGAATAAAAGTGTAATGCATATTACTCAGTACTACTCCTATTAATTATGATTTCCTTTCGTCATTCGTCTATAAGATTATTATTTATTGTGTGAAGTGTACTTGTAGTTAATAAACGCACGTGAGATTTTGGTGTTTATTTATTTTATACATAGCTTAGGTATATGAAGGGAAGGGAAACATTAAAATAATTTAATAAAGTAGCGGGGTGCTCGTTGCTTGTTAAATCTGATGTTTACCGCTTTATCGCTTAGTGACAATATTGGGCACCAGCATATGCAACAAACGTTCTTGGACTTCATTTATGACTGACATATCAACGCACAGCCCAAACCGCTGGTTCTAGAGATTCCAAATTTGGCATGTAGGTTCCTTATAAGGTCTAGGGATGCATTAAGAAATAATTTTTCAAAATTCACCCCCTAAGGGAGTAAAATGGGGGCCCAAAGTTTGTATGGCGATTCAAGATTTGTTAGACTATTTTATTCGAAACTTCACAGAAGTATTCCTAACGATAAATGAGTAAACACGTGTTTCAGGCTTTTTTGAAAATTCAACCCCTAAAAGGAGCAAATGTGGTCACAAAGCCTGAAAATTAACATGCGTATCGTATCCTTTTTGAGTACTTATAGTACGCGGGCGAAACCGCGGGAAAGGCTAGTTCTATACAAAACTGCATAACCTCAAAGCCATATTTATCATGCAAATTTTATTATCCCTGCAGAAGGTAGGTAGTAGGTACCTACATTTATATCTTAGCCTTGTTAGTACATTAGGTGGCAGATATCACATTAATAAATAATAAAATCCGCAACCTGAAACTTAAAAACGTAAGTAAACAAAACTAACTTTTTTTAAATAAAAATATTACATGTCACAGATAAAACACAAATTATGCACAATTTTCGAATTATTCAAAGACAGGTGTTGCCAACTAGCGATTTTTCAAATTTGCCGCGCTTTTCTACTGACAGAAATGGTTTGCCAGACTATAGCTTCCCTTTACAATATTTTTTTTAGTATAGAGCACTACTTATACTGCCAATCATCTGCCAAAGTTCATTCAAATAATATTTAAAAATCAATTTTCGTCAAAAACTATTTAAGACAGTATTTAAGGGCCCTCGCCCACGGCGACTTTTTGCAGCGATGCTCCTTTCACACAACTGTAAAAGCTTAAACCTTAAAAAAAGTTGTTTTGTCTATGATTATATGAAGCCGTATTCACACGATCAGACGTGGTGGTCATGCAAGCTATGACACAGAACGAGACAACCAAGATTTTTGATCTCACTATCTCGCTCTAACCTATAGTTTGAAGGGATTGCCGTTCAGACGGTTGGCTGTTTGAAATGATATTTCTTAGTCGAATGAAATGTTTAAAAAACAAGGTAAAAAACAATGCGGACGACAAGTTGTACTTGTCGTCCGCTAAAACAGGACAATAATGATTTTTATTTTTTTTATTTGTATTAGTAAATAATGACGAACTTCACGTACTAATTTTACTACAGTAAGGTGAACCTTTCCGAGCACATTGGAGAAAAAATAAATAAATAAATAAAAATAGCTTTTATTATTGAAGTTATTATAGTCTGGGCAGCCAACGAACGCAGTACGAGGGTTGCTACTTATATATCCGGAAACAAAAAAACAAACAAACGTACACGGCTGAAAATGGTTTTATTGTTTTTCAAAGTATTCCCCTTGATGATCTATGCACTTTTGCATTCGCGTGAACCAATTTTTAAAGCACTTCTGCCACTCCGCCTGAGGTACCTCCATAACGTGTTGTTTGAATGCGTCGACAGCATCTTCAGCGGTCGAAAATCGTTGACCGCGTAATTTATTCTTTATATTTGGAAATAAATAAAAATCGTTGGGTGCCAAGTCAGGGCTGTACGGCGGATGACCCGTTAATTCCACATTTTGACCCTCCAAAAATAGAGTTGTTTCGCGTGACGTATGACAGCTGGCATTGTCATGATGAAGAATGATTCTTCGTCGCTGGTTAGTTTTACGAATTTGTTCAAATACTTCCGGTAAGCAAATGGTCGTGTACCACTCTGAATTAACCGTTCTACGGTTTTCTAGTGGCACTGTAGCTACATGGCCATTAATACCGAAGAAGCAGGCCACCATTTGTTTCAATGTACTTTTTGCACGAGTAACTTTCGTAGGGTTCGGCTCATTTTGAAACACCCATACCGTTGATTGTTGCTTCGTTTCGGGATCGTATGCATAGATCCAGGATTCGTCACCTGTATAGATGTTATAAATGGCTTTTGAGTCACCACGGTTATATTTTTTTAACATTTTATTGCACCATTCGACGCGAGCATCTTTTTGCTCTTTTGTTAAGTTGTGGGGTATCCAACGCGAACATATTTTTTTTACAGCCAAATAATTATGTAATATGCTATTAATGCTGGTCATAGAAATACCCAGAGTCGCCTCTATCTCGCAGTACGTAACATGTCGGTCGTCCATTATAAGTTTTCGCACAGCCTCGATATTTTGTTGTACAACGACCGATTTCGGGCGACCTGCCTTAACTTCGTCCGTAAGCATACTACGTCCACGATTGAACTCACTAAACCAGTGATACACAGTAGTTTTAGATGGGGCTTCATCACCAAAAGTTGAAGTTAGTTGATCTATGCACTGTTGTTGCGTTAAACCACGCCGAAAATCATAATAAATCATAGCACGAATATTTTCACGAGTGAGTTCCATTCTTGCTGCGAGATGACATTTAAAACCCGTCAAAAACAAAACACGAGCGTTAATAAGAAAGAAAAACTATACCGGCCAGTACTTAAAAAAGTTCAAATTTTACCATGGAGGTCAAATATGCTATTTAAGAAGATTGTAATCCCGGTTTCCGGATATATAAATAGCAGCCTATGTAGCATGTAAAGCGAACAAAAGTATGACAACACTAAGAATCAGTGAAAAAAGCAGCAATGATCATAAAATTCTATGTTTTTAATTTTAGTTGGTATTTCCGCCCCTTTCATTAGGTGACATTTACGGTGTGTAAAAAGGAGACCGATATATTTCGTCTGATCTGTCATCAACTGCAACAGATAATCTGGTTGAGCCAATTGACATGTGCCTTAAAAATGAATTTAAATGGGAACGTTGCAGGAGTTCTATCTCACTCGCGCTTAAGATGAGAGAGTGAAATGCACTAGAAACAAATTCAATGTGAATTTAAATGTTCGTCACGAAATACGATGTCTCATCACAAAGGGTTGCCACATGTACGTATTTTGAATTTGCCGTGCGTTTCTACTGACAAAAATGGTTTGCCAGACTATACATTTTAAATATATATAGGTACTAGTAGTCCGCCTCGAACTGAGAACTCACGATTTTCTTACAAAAGAGTTGACCAATATAACAAGACCCTAATGATGATTTTTTCGAGCCTTCTAGCTCTATAACCCCTTGATTGATTCTGCTCATATACGAACTCTCAAATAGAGGACATGCATGAAAAATATTTAATTGAATCTGTTGCATAAACACGTTCAACAACCCCAAACTAATATAAATAAGTGGAAATCCGTAATAATTTTTAACAGTTTTTGAAAGATATTGCGGTTTGAAAACTTAAAATTTTAGGCATTTTTTTTTTATACATCAAATGTATTTTCGAAACTTCAGTTAGATTACTTATGTCCTAACAAGAAAAAAAAAAGTATGACAACTATAAAGCTAAACGCATTTTTTCGTGCCTTAAATTACAAAAATCTTACAAAAACTTGTTCCTTCCAAACAGTTTTCTGCAACTTTGTGAACGGTGACGTCACAATCCGCACACTTTTTGTATGGAGCGTTTTGACGCGCGGCGCAGACGCCTAACGTATTTTCACATTTTTGACGTTTCAGGGCTATCATAGATAGTAGGTTTATTAGAAACATTTGAATCTACAGGGAAATAGAATCGAATGACGTCTTCCAAAAAAATCATTCATGTTCCTAATTGTATTGAACTCCACTGCAAGTACTACAACCCCAACAAATTTCATATAGGTCAGAAAAACGTCACAAAAGTTATCGCGCGACAACTATTCAAAATCAAAAAGCCATCGAAACGCAGACGTCTAGGTAGCCGGCTGACAGTTCTGTTATGTCCGAAGTTTTCTGTAAGAACTTCACTTCGCTTACGACTATTCAGGTCTTCTATCGACAACTCAAACACGTCTTTTGACGTACGTCTCCTCCGAAGTCTTCCATTTAATCCTGCCCCTTGCCATCTTCATCCAAGCACCTACAATCTTGTTAAGGTCATCGGACCGTCTGTATTTAAAGGTTAAACCTATCTTAATACAACTTGAAAATGACCTGACTACACCGCTCGCTTATGCATGCAGCCGACACCGCTTTACATATAAATAAATTAAAACTTGTTTAAAATCGAAATGGACGCAGCGCACGATGTGACTTTCTATAGAAAAATAGCATGAACTTAGTTAATTAACTTTATTTTGGCAAGAGAAATGAAGATCTATAGAGCCCTTTCAAAATTAAGGGATCCTACCCCCATCTCCGCGTTATGATCCTAGTTTCTCCTCTACCCAGAGGAGAAACTAGGATCATGGAAGGTCGAATGGCAGTCGCTTTCGTATAAACGCCAATTCCTGGGATTAGGTTGCCGAGCGGACCCCAGGCTCAATAGAGCCGTGGCAAGAAGCCGGTACAAACGGTAGAAGGATGATGACATAATCTCAAAAATATTTACTTCTTGAGTAGTTGAGTAAATAAAAGAGGTAAATCCATACTAATATAATAAATGGGAAAGTGTATGTGTGTGACCATAGGCTACTTTTTGTCTCTTTCTAACCCCCCACTTCCCTAAAATGGGGGGTGGAAGTTTGTATGGTTTGTTACCCCGAATTTAACGCGAGCGAAGCCGCGGGCAAAAACTAGTAAATAATAAATATTAATGTGACAATATTACACAAATCAACCTAGTCCCACGGTAAGCTCAATAAGGCTTGTGTTGTGGGTACTATACTAGGCAACGATATATATAATATATACATATAGTAGTTTATGTAACTGTTACGTAATAAGGGTCCTTAAAATACGAGTGTGGTTTTATGAAACGAGCCGCAGGTGAGTTTCATAATAAGATCACACGAGTGTTTTAAGGCCTAATTCAATTACGTACAGTTGCATACACTGCTTTATTTACACTCATATTATATATTCTAAATGACGTGTTCGGGAACCATAGAATGACCGCCATTGCACCGCCATGGCCAACTCGATTGTGCCGGCGGTCGGGGAGGCGCGTGCCGTTGGTCAGGAAGGAGCACAGGATTTACATTATGTTATCAAATTCGATGTTCGGAATTTGAAACTCATAACGTATCAATATATGAGCATGTAAAGTTAAAATTACGTTACTGCCACAGATACAAGCTTATCATAGTAAAATCGGTTGTGGTAATGCTAGCCATTGCCTACCGTTTTTGAACACGTTTTAGAGGACTTACAATGTGAGTGTAGATAAAATACATAGAAAACATTCATAACTCAGGAACAAATATTCGTGATAAACACATATAAATGCCCTGACCAGAATTCGAACCCGGGACCTCCTGCTTCATAGGCCGCTACCGACTAGGCTCGGGAGCCGTTTGTCACAGTTAACTCACTTGATCGCCTCACTAGCTTCACAAGCCGGTCCGAATGGGTCCAGCAGTCTCTCATAGTTCTCGGAGTGGTCGGGGTGCAGCGTGACGCACACCCAGCCCGGGCCGCAGTCGCAGTCCTCGGCGCTGGAGTCGGCCGTCAGCACGAACGTGTCGTCGGGCGGCAGCAGGTCCACGACGCAGCTGCAATGGAATACGTACAAATTGTGAGGTTGCAGACAGGGAGCCTCACTTCGGGATGTTGTTAAAATCAAATGCGAGATCCAGGGTCGATAGTGGTATTATTTATTTAGGATAAAAGGCACCTGCAACAAGCCAGGTATTAGGTTAGCCCTCAGCTATACATAATCACTTCTTTATAAATATATGTATATACATTTTGAAACTTACAATTTATGTGCCTTTTTGTAGTCAGAAGATAATAAGACGTGCTCAGGAGTTGTAGTGATCGACGTGCACTGCACTAACTTGCATTAAATGTTATTGTCGGTCACAAATCACAATAGCTAGATGATTGATTACAAAATTAAGCTGTAGGATCGAGAATTCATACGAGAAAACAAATATTAGATATTATCGATCGAGGATCTGATCAAACTGAGAAAATGAAAGGGTCGACGTGCACTGCACTTAAACTGTTACAAAATTAAGCTGTAGGATCGAGAATTCATACGAGAAAACAAATATTAGATATTATCGATCGAGGATCTGATCAAACTGAGAAAATGAAAGGGTCGACGTGCACTGCACTTAAACTGTTACAAAATTAAGCTGTAGGATCGAGAATTCATACGAGAAAACAAATATTAGATATTATCGATCGAGGATCTGATCAAACTGAGACAATGAAAGGGTCGACGTGCACTGCACTTAAACTGTTACAAAATTAAGCTGTAGGATCGAGAATTCATACGAGAAAACAAATATTAGATATTATCGATCGAGCATCTGATCAAACTGAGACAATGAAAGGGTCGACGTGCACTGCACTTAAACTGTTACAAAATTAAGCTGTAGGATCGAGAATTCATACGAGAAAACAAATATTAGATATTATCGATCGAGGATCTGATCAAACTGAGAAAATGAAAGGGTCGACGTGCACTGCACTTAAACTGTTACAAAATTAAGCTGTAGGATCGAGAATTCATAAGAGAAAACAAATATTAGATATTATCGATCGAGGATCCGATCAAACTGAGAAAAAGAAAGGGCTGCCAAAGGGTTCCAAAATGCCGATTTTGAATTTAAAATATGGATCGGAAATATGCCAGAAGAAAAAGGTTGATAGCGTAACGTTCCTTTCCACGCATCGTTACAGAAATAACATAATACTACTTAGCTTCGAACTTGCAATCACTACATAGTACTCGTATAAAACAAAGTCGCTTTCCGCTGTCTGTCCCTATGTATGCTTAGATCTTTAAAACTATGCAACGGATTTTGTTGCGGTTTTGGATTGCGATTCAAAAGGAAGGTTTATATGTGTAATATGGTAGAGAAACTCTAATAATTTTAGAGGTTTCTAATGTGATGTCGTAAATAAACACTTCTTTGCGCTTACATTGCAAACGCTGGCGAGATAGATCAAAATAATGTATATCGATACCCGGAAAATTATTTTCTCCCTGCTGTCTTCGAATAATCAATGAACATACATGAAAAACCGGCCAAGTGCGAGTCGGACTCGCGCACCGAGGGTTCCGTACAAACCTATAGGTACATAGGGGTAGTAACTTTAAAATTATTAAAAATATTTTTATCACATGATGTAACTAAAAATTTATGGTTTTCGCAATTTTTCCTTTATCTGTGCTATAAGACGTTGCTTCGTACTAAATTTCAAGATTCTGAGTTCACGGGAAGTACCCTGTAGGTTTTGATTCCCTTGCGAGCGAAAATTTGCCGATATTTGCGGCATAAACGCCTGTATCTTTCGATTGCGTTGGCTTAGAAGTCTGATTTTTTCACAGCTCTAAGGGACAGTAGACCTGAGAATTTGATATAAATTTCAGCTTGATACCTCCACGCGTTCCTGAGAAAAATGGTCTTGACAGACAGACAGACAGACGGACAACAAAGTGATCCTATAAGGGTTCCTTTTTTTCCTTTCGAGGTACGGAACCCTAAAAAATGATCGCAAAAATAACAACAAAGATCCCGACCAATTGAGAACCTTCGAAATCTTGAAATAAATGATAACGCTTTTGGGGGCGACTTTTGATATTGGAGCGCTCAAATCTGACATTTTAAACTCTGAAATTAAATCTAATAAAATTATGAAATTATGTTTTAAATAACAGCGATAGGAATTTAAAATCACGATTATTCTAACTATTAATTTAATGGAAAAATAATGGCGACAAACTCTTGTGTGCGTATATTTCCGTGCTTAATTTCTTTGAATTCGAGCGAGGGCTTGAAAGTAAAAAATGGGCCCCTTGGACCTTCTGGCTCTGTAAACACTCACTTCTTCGGCACTAGAGGTGGTGCCGGCTCGGGTGCGGCGGCGGCGCACGCGGCTCTCGCCTCCGACTTGGGCTCCTCCTGAGGCGCTACGGCCGTTTTTGGCTTGAACGCGAACGAGGGCTTAGGCTCTTCTGGTTTTTGTTCGGGTTTGGCTGAAATAGTATTGAGATGAGATGCGCGTACTTTTATAGGGCATTAAATAAATTCAACAGTACTTGACACGTGACATATTGTACAGTCGCCATCAAATATACCGGAGAGTCCAAGGTGGTCACAAATATCTGAACATCGCCCCTATTGTCAAGGCGATAAAGTGCATGTTCAGATATTTTTGAATACCCTGGCCGAGCCGATATATTTGATGGCGACTGTATGTAAAATGGTCATGGAATATTTCTGTAAAAGATTTCGTAATAGGCGGGTTCACAACGACCTTCAGTGCTCGTTCAGTGCTCGTTCAGTGTGGATCCGCCTAAATACGTACACCCAGACTTAATAGTACATTACTGCAGAGACCAGTAAGTAAGCTTTCCTGGCTGAGTATTTAGTAGCCGTCCGAGTCGAAGGCGAGGACGGCTATAATACGAAGCCAGGAAAGCTGATTACGGTCGAAGCATGTATAGTGCTTTTCTCAAACATGTAAGGAAATAAAATAAAATAAAACACAGGGGTATATGGGTAAAAAAAAAAAAAAAAAAAAAAAAAAAAAGTGAATTGTAAATTGTATTATTTTATGGTAGTAGAAATAAAGGCTTTTATTTATTTATTTATTTTATTTATATGGGTAAATGTACACCATTTTACCAAAATACTTTCCACTCCTGATGTCTTTTAAAAGCTCGGCAAGTAAACAACTTCAGTTACTGGCTGAGTGATTTAATGTTGTATGAAAATCCTTTACGTACGTCGCGCTGAACCTGCCTTGGAATAGAGTCCCTACTGGTCTCTAATTACTAACGTAACAGGAACATTTCCGAGCATGTTTGAGAAAAGTATAGAAACGAAGTTAATAAGACGAACCAATATTATTATTATTATCAGGCCAAAAGTTTTATTATTTAGTTCGCAGACATATTATGACAATATGATATAGACATGCTGTCTGAAATAATAAAATAAAACATTTCATTATCTACATTTTACCACCACCATTTTTTCAATGGGTATAATCTAGTTTTTCTTAACTTTACATTACATTCAAAACTTTGCGTTAGGCCGAAATCTACTTTTTTAATTACTTTCTTTTTTTTTTTAATTCTATAACATGTTCTAAAATGTTTGACTCATTTTAATTATTTTGTGAAGCGTGATGTGAATTTTTGATCATCAATTTCATAACAAAAATGTTTCAAATCTATGAATCTTACAATTCAATGTTATTTTCCATACTTCTGACCTGGACTGCAGAAAAGCAGTATGGGACGTGTGTCCTTAATGATTCAATAACTAATTAACAATTTAAAGGGGAAAATCTCTTATATTCATGTTTTTTTTTTTAAAAGCCTTCTAGTTATTTTGCTGTACTATCCTTTTTACTCTGGGCTTTTGGCAGCTGTTCATCAGTGGAGCCCTAAGATACCAGTATACTCACGCCCCCAATCTTCGTCATCTTTCGGCTTGCCAGCCTGCCCGGAGTACTGTCTGGAGAAGTTCCTGTTGCCTTCGTCCTGGGTTTTTGGGCGGTCTTGTCTGTCATTGTTGCGACCGAAGTTGTTATCTCTGTTTCTATCATTGGGCCTTGACCTGTTATCGTCTCCTAAAATGTTTATGTCAATTACAGTGTGAATTTCATTCAGTGATGGCGTAATAAATCATATTTAGTAATTTTAATAGCTGATTTTGGTAAAAAGTTTATTTCACGATTTATGCTTCTTTTTAGCATTGTTTTGGACGGAATAAAAAGTCTAAATATATAAAATTTTATGAGTTCGAAATATGCTCACCCGTTATGTTTCAATTAGTAATTTGTAATTGAAAAATTAATTAATTACCAATTTCTTACTGCTGCGCGCGGACGGTAAATGTTACTTCACGCCCGGTGTGACATAATAGTAGTTTATGTAAATGTTACGTAATAAGGGTCCTTAAAATAAGAGTGTGGTTTTATGAAACGAGCCGCAGGCGAGTTTCATAATTAGATCACACGCGAGTGTTTTAGGGCCTAATTACGTACAGTTGCATACACTGCTTTATCTACACACATATTATCAATCCTAAATGAAGTGTTCGAAAACCATTAGAATGACCGCCATTGCACCGCCATGACCAAGTCGATCGTGCCGGCGGTCGGAGAGGGCAGATTTTTATTAAGTTACCGTAGGTAATGAATTTTCATACGTTTTTACCACACTGTCACAGATAATAAACTGATGTTACGTTACTGGTTGCAATAATGTGGTAATTACATACGGTTTCTGAACGCGGAATAGAGGATTTATGATATTGGTGTAGATAAAATAATATGACTTACCGAAATTGCAAATCAAAAAAAATATTAAACCAAAATAATTTGATTTGCTTCAAGATTAATATGACTTACCGTCATTCGAGCGGTTGAACCTGCCCCGGTCCGACTGCCCGCGGTTCTCCTGGCCCCAGTTATCCGAGCGGCCGCGGTTCTCCGTCCGATTATCCGAACGGCCCCGGTCCGACTCCCAGTTGTCACGTCGATTGTCGGATTGCCCACGGTTGTCCGGACGGCGGTTGTCTTGGTTGTCCCGGCGGTTGTCCGACTGGTTGTCGCGGCGGTTGTCGGGACGGCGGTTGTCATCGTTGCCGCGCATGTTGTTCGGTCTAGTGACTGGGGATGGGGCGGTCGTGCTTCCGGGAGGACCGAATTTCTGCAAGTAAACAAATTAGCACGCTTATCACACTTATGCTTTTCTTTAATCGTAACCCTTTGAACGCTATCGTATGCAAAAACGTCAATAGGCGTTCTTGGCGCTGTGGTCACGGTCATGTCACTGACACCTTTAGGTGTTCTGTTCTTGGCGTTCAAAGGTTAAAGCCTATCTTAACACGCGAACGGCGGCGTGATTTACGGCGCGGCAAAGGCCATAGCTGTCGTCCAATACAGTTTCCGAACTGTACGAATCCGGCGCTAACTCACACAATCAAAATATATAAATTAGAATCACCACGGGTAGTAAAAAAGGAAGTCCTCTATCACATACATATTTACAATTTACAAATACCTGCGATTTCGGGTTTTCTTTCTTTTACAGCCCTTGGTAAGTAATGTACTATAATATGTTAAGAGTCTCACGAAAGTTTTATAGTTAGGATGAACCTGTGTAGAATCACTAGCAAACCTGCGCCGACCTATATGAACATTACACGGTGTGAGCATTAGTTTGTATATATACATACCTTCGGCGGCATCCTGTCGGGCGCGGCGTCCCCCGGGGGCGGCGGCGAGCGCGGGCGGCGCAGCGGCGCGGCCGCCGGGATCCTGACACAAACAGTACATTATAGGCACTGGTCCCACCGCGAGCGAGTAAACTATGAGCTATCGGCTATTTCAAGGGACAAAAGATAATCGCTCCCGTGTAAATAAAAGAGAGAGATGTATATTGATAGTTCATAGCCCAGCTATGAACCCATTCACTGCTAATGACGACACGTTGTCGTCATCGCGGAACGCTCCTCGCACGCTCATGACGAGAACGTGTCGTCATCATGATTTAGCTTTTAACTCCTTTGATGTAAACCTTTTGACGTGATAACGTCTTTAAAATCGTTTTAGTCGGGTGACATGTTCAGAAACTTGTGTCACACCAAAACCTCACGAGCGCGATCGCAGGTATAACGAGAGAGAGACGGACCGATCTCCCGTCTCATCTCGAGCGCTGCCAGTCATTCCGTGAAACTTGTCACGCGGAATCCTCACGAGCGGTTAGACGTTATCACGTAAACATCTCGATCGTAAACCTACTTTACAAACAACCAATTTTTTTAACCGGTTTTTCTTAATTTTAGATAGTTGAAAGCCATGATAAAAAAACCGACTTAGGATTTTATAATATTTTGATAAAATCTCACTTTTAATAAACACTAAACTATCCACAGAGATATAGGCTATCTGATAGATATTTATGAATGTTTTCCTTTAGTAGCAAATTAAGCAATACGTAATGAACAAGTCAGTTATGTTAAACTAACATAATGTTAATTTATGGGTTACTTTAAAGCATGACGACAACGGGTTGTCATGTAGCAAGCGGTTGGTGTTATATTTTCATCACTGCTAATAATGAGATATCTCCAAAGAACGCACGTTATGAGTTTAAACTTTATGCCCGTACACTCATGGTTGATTTCTATTTGACATTCAAGGTAGTTATATTTTTTTAAATTTAATAATGGTTTTAGGCGGCTAATGGATGGTGTTATTCGATTTCATTTATAACCAGTATTTAAAAATTTTGACACATCTACGCAAAATTTTGAAACGTTCATGAGCTTTTATCCAATTGAGATGCATTATTTATTAATGTAGTTATACTTATGTCATAAGTTTTCTCATATATTGACATACCTATTCCCATAAATCAGAATTCAAATACTATTCTGCCTACTCTCTTTATACATTTTACACGTATAAACAATTAATACAGTTAAATATAAAAAATTACACAAATTGTATGTATTGGCTAAGTAGAATTCATGCATAACGCCATTCAATATGTATGCCGCCACGGGCACCAAAAAAATGTGCACCGCTCAGGCGCTCAGTGTCGTCAAGCTACGGCAGCTAGTTCGAACGTACGCCATACATGTTATTGGATTTGGGACTTAGCAGTGAATGGGTTAAGAAAGGTTTTCTTTTAAGACTTATTTTCTTGTACAGATTTGTAAAATAAAAATATGTATTCATTTCAGGTCGAAGAGGATACAGAAAATAACATTCAACATAAAATAATGAAGAAAAGTGTGGTAAAAGTTCCACTTCGATTAAAGAAAGGAGTTTTGCTATACTTAAACGCTATAGGCTCCGAGAGCTCCACATGTTGAAGCCCCACGCTACAGTACACCATAGTTTAATATCTGTATTAGACAAGGTAATAATGGTAGGCTGTGGATAAGTAAACATGCAGGTTGTGTTTAATAATAAAAAGATTTCTATTTTACATGTTTTATTTTTATTCAATAATAGGGGTAGTAGGTAGGTACATGAAAGCAGCTAGAAAGATAGTGTTAGAAATAGTTAAGTACTGCAGATAAATCTTAATTAACATTACTTGATACTAGCTGCAAATAATTTATAAAACTAACAATGTCCATTCAATAACTTGCTTGCTCTTGCTTCAGACTTGGCACCTTGGAGCCTCAAAAATTTCTTAGACGTTGAATCTCTATTTAATACATATACTCTGTAATAGTACTACATATATCCTTCACCTTAATCAATTTAAGGCTAGTACCAACTGATGATAGTTTGGATTTCTTGCATTAATATTTGATGCTAGTTGTTGGTTGGTCCGCTGCACTGGTGTATGCCATCTTCCTAAAACAATATAATAAACTGATTAATATCTTTCTGTGGGGCTAGTATATAAAATTTCCGATAACTTAAACTATGTTGTTGTACAGTTATTATCAAATATACCAGAGCGACCAAGGTACTTAAAAATATCTTATCATGGACTTCACCGTGACAGGCGTTGTTCAGATATTTGTGACCATCTTGGGTGCTCCAATAAATCTGATACTGTACTAGAGTCATAGATTTATTATAAACACTGCCATATGTATGTATATAGCATCAGTAATGCAGACATAAATGGGATTGGACATTTGGCATGTTTAAAACAAAAAATCTACTATGCCCTGGCAAATCAGTTCACATGACAATTATTTAATAGCTCTAATAATTAGACCATTCATATATCCTTGTTATGTCTGAGGCTGGAATGGACACAAGCGCATAAGCAGCAGCGGCTGGTGACTCCATCAAATTTTAGATTTTAATTAATCTATCTCGGGTAACCTAACCACATTTGGTCACAACACTAAGCCGAACTCCTACTATAAGATGGCTCTAGCCAGTCAGTTACTCTCCTTACAGTAATGAAAATCAAATATGTATCCTTACCCAAGTGTGCTGCACAATATTTTCACTGTTAACAGATTTAACTTTTCCTTCTGTGTCGTTACAGTACAATTTTTGATTTGGTAGCTCCGGGGTGATTCTAGCTTTTACATATCACCATCTCAGCATACTTGCACATAGCCAATGGTCATGTTATGTCTATTGTAACATCATTTCAAGTACCTGTGATTCACAAAGAAAATAATGATTATAATTATGCAATAACTCTTCACATCTAAGATCACATCACATGCCTGTTACGGTTTTTGGAGTAGGTAAGTAATTTATATAAACGTAGGACAACAGTTTAAGTATATTCAAAATCAAGCAGCTTCAAAATAAAGAAAAGGTTACTTATAGGTTATTGTTTTGGATTTCCAGTTTAAATCATTACACATAAGTAAGTAATAGATTAAGGGCCTGTTTCACAATCTCCAGATAAACTTATCTGCCAGTTAAAATTATTACTATCCTTTTCTTCAGTCATATAAAAGAAAAGGACAGCAAACATTTATCTGACAGTTATGCTTTAACTGGAGATTGTGAAACAGGCCATAAAAGTTATAATTACCTTGCAGTTTTAGCTCCTTTCATCTTGGCAGGCATTAACATTGTTATTATTGGTGAAATACGACGACATCATAAATGCATTATATTCGGCAAATTGTCCGGTTGCGTCTTTACAAATCCGCTACCCGTCATTGTACCTGCGTTGTTGTGTATTATATTATTATAAACTAGCTGTGCCCGCGGCTCCGCCCGCGTGGAATTCGGTCTGTGTCAGTAAGCGGCTAATACACCCCTAATTTCTCTCCCGCTACCCTGGAGGCGGAACTTGAAGTAAAGTTGACAGATGGATACGCTAGAGGACAGTAGTCCTAGTAATATATTTTACAATTACCACTAAATGAAACTACACTCAAAAATGAATACTTTTTTTATCCTATTAATTTTTCACAACTGCAGAAATGATTTTTTTCTATTTGAGGAATTAGTAATTCTTAAGGGGTGATTTCCGGGATAACAATGCAAACAAAACCGGCCAAGAGCATGTCGGGCGATGCTCAGTCAGTGTAGAGTTTCGTAGATGCCGCCCTGTTACGAAACATCCGTTCAAACGGTCGTTTATTAATGGATATTTGGCGGCGCTTACGTCAGTGTACTATCTTTCTTTATTTACTTTCACTATGCGATTTTGACTGATAATTCAAAAACGGCTGAACCGATTTTATTCAATATAGTTATTATTGAAAGTTATTATCAGGCCTCACCAAATTTCAGCTTTCTAGTGCGAACAGTAACTGAGCTAGACCGTGGACAGACGGACGGACATGGCGAAACTATAAGGGTTCCAGTTGACTACGGAACCCTAAAAAGAGATAAATAGTAGTTTATGTAAGTGTTACGTAATAAGGCCTAATTATGTACAGAAGCATAAACTGCTTTACCTACATACATATTAAAAATCCACTGAAACTATGCGTGCCGGCGGACGGGGAGGGGGGGAGGGGCGGATTTTCATTACGTTACCAGATAATACACTGTCACAGATAATACACTGATGTTACGTTACTGGTTGCAATAATTGTGGTACATACTTCAAGGTAAGCACATTACAATGCACTGTTAATGAACGTCAGAGAAAAATAAAATCGTGTCGTGGAACACTCTGTTGGAACGAAGTTATGTTATTTTATTTTATTTTATTTTTGACTTTTTCGTAAATTGTATGGTTTTAATTTTCTTTATATTTTTTTGAAATTTTTGAAATTTTTAAATTTTTTTATTTGTTTTACTTTTAGGTTCTCTTTTATTTCATTCCATTTTATACGTTTTCGTGACGTAACGCTTTTTCGTGACGGTCACGTGACTTTTTTTCAACTAGCCCCCCATCCGCGAACCGTCCAATAAGGAACTTCGTTCCAAAACTATCACCGGTTCTAACCCTACACCTCTGGCCCAAGAAGTATTATGACCGAAAAGATACTCGACGGGACTTATTTTTTTCAAAACAGTAATACATTATTAGATCTTAAAGATACAAAATAATGCGTAATGTGTTCTTCAAGAAGACATATCAAAACAGCTTGAGAGACAGATAATGTACCTATTGTTTAATTATAAAGAAAAATAAATCCTAATCTGACTGCTTCACAAAACGTTTGATATGTTTTCCTACCTAAACGGTGTCCTATAAATGTTGTAGTAGTTTTTTGGTTTGGGCCATGCATCTTTGTCCGTCATATATAATACTCGAACCTGCAATAACCCTTTGACATTCATGACATTTTCAAATATTTCTTAAGAGCGGGTAAAGGTGAATTTAAAGCATCGACGGGTAACATTTTATAAATATGAACACCTTGACCAAAAAATTACAAATTATTTAAATACCAAATTTCATCTAAATACGTACAGCGGTTATTGGTTGACGGTTGTTTCTTCCCCATGTAAACTTTCACCCCTTTTGTTCTTATCAGGCCTTACCAAAACGGACATGGCGAAACTATAAGGGTTCCTAGTTGACTACGGAACCCTAAAAAGAGATAAATAGTTGTTTATGTAACTGTTACGTAATAAGGCCCAATTATGTACAGAAGCATACACTGCTTTACCTTCACACATATTAAAAATCCACTGAAACCATGCGTGCCGGCGGTCGGGGGGGGGGGGAGTAAACAAATTATATAAATACCAAATTTCATCTAAATACGTACAGCGGTTATTGGTTGTTTCTTCCCCATGTAAACTTTCACCCCTTTTGTATCCGCTTAAAGGATAATTTCCGAGATAAAACTATTTTATTTCCTTTTTTAAATAATTATCTCCATACCAAATTTAAATTTTATCTAAATCGATTCTGCGGTTAATAATTCCCTATACAAATTTCCAACTCTCTTTTCACCCCTTTAGGGTTGATTTTCGGAGTCAAAACTATCATTTGTCCTTTCTTGAGACCCATACTATACCAAATTTCATCTTTATCAGTTCAGCGGTTAAAAAATCGTCATACCAACTTCCAACCCCCTTTTCGGGCTGAAAGGGTTTATTTTCGGGATGAAAACTATTCTGTCGTTTCTCGGGACTCAAATTATCTGCATACTAATTTCTATTAAAAATCTCCATACAAACTTTCAACCCCCTTTTCACCCCCTCCAGGGTTGATTTTCGGGATGAAAACTATTCTTTGTCCTTTCCCGGGACTCAATCTCTACACAAAATTTCATCAAAATTCGTTCAACCGTTTTCACGTGATAAATGTATAGATAGATAGTTTTTATTGAAAGTACCTTTCAGGCTTCACTTCCATAATTTTTTTAAATTTTTTTGGACGTACGGTTCTAAAGTAAGATGGGGGGGGGGGGGGGGGCTTTTTTCAAGATGAAACTATCCTTTGTCCTTTCTCGAGACCCATTAGTTAGAGATAGTTCTCTATACCAATTTTCATCTAAATCTGTTCAGCGGTAAAAAAAATCCTCATACCAACTTCCAACCCCCTTGTCACCCCTACAAGGGTTTGAAAACTATCCTATGACGTTTCTCGAGACTCAAATTATCTCCATACTCATTTCTATCTAAATCGTTTCAGCGGTTAAAAATTCTCCATACAAACTTTCAACCCCATTTTTACCCCCACCAGGGTTGATTTTTGGGATTAAAACTATATATTATCCTTTCCCGGGACTCAAACTATCACTATACAAAATTTCATCGAAATCCGTTCAACCGTATTCACGTGATGCGCGGTCAAATAAACAGACAAACAGATAAACAGATAAACAGACAAAAATTCTAAACATTGTTGGAACGTGTTCTGTTATCGATTCTAAGTATCCCCAGCCAACTTTTTTTCGATTATCTTCCATGTACAGACTTTCGACCCTCTTCAGCTTTATTATATGTATAGATGAGAAATGGCAGTGCTGCAGTATCTGAGTGACATAGTTGAGTTGAGGATAATGACATCCATAATAATGACATTGACTTGACATCAGCTCAGCACAGCTGAAACTGACTAGAGCGAGCGAGCGTTCGTTCGTTCAGATACTAAGCTTTAATCTACTTATTACAGTGTATAATGCATATTCTAATCATCGGATTACATAATCTACCATTTACCAAACACATTAAAAAGTATAGTATCATCTTACTTATGCAAACTAGGTTAGTTCTAAATAAAACTAGCTTGACGTATTTGTAAGGAACCAATGGAGGACATTTATTTAAGAACAAACTTATTGAAACCCAATGGAAACCCAGCATAATGCTTACCTCAAATTCGTCTAAGTGCCGATATTTAAATTATAACCGCAAAAAGCTGCTAAATCACCACAGAAACAATTTTTAATCAGTTTTCGTCTAAATTCAGTGTCTGCCACGAACAAAATAACAAATCTGTCAAGTATGTGACGTCACGAGTACGTTCGACCAATAGCGTTGCGTTTAGATTATTAGGTTTTTGCGCGAAATTTTTACACTTTTTAAGTATTATTTTAAGCAAATAAATGTTAACTAAATTAAAAAAATGTGTTTGTAGCATAATATTATGGCAATAACCATCGTAATAAAAAATATTTCGTTAAAATTTAAACTTCATGCATGTACCTAATTGGATACTTTCCTAAAAAAATATATTTAGTCCGTCAGTTAGATTATCAAATAATATTGGACACGTATTTTTTATTTTGTCAGTCAAACAAAAATTGGTGAAGATATAGCCCGTTAAAGTTCCGCGTGACGTCACATTTCAGTACAATTTAACGGGCTATATTTTCACCAATTTTTGTTTGATTGACAAAATAAAAAATACGTGTCCAATACTTTTTGATAATCTAACTGACGGACTAAATATAATTATATTTTTTTTACCCAGGAAAGTACCCAATTAGGTACCTACTTTTCTAAAGGGGGTGACAGATGGACGAATAAGTTCGCGAATTTACAGCTAGACGAGCTTAATCGCCCGTGTGTGATCCTAAGTATAAAATTTTGCTCGCTACCCGCCTTCCACTGTTTTATAGCTTATATGTCTGTAACCCACTTATCGAGTTAAACAACTTTTTTGCTGTGGGACGCTAAATTGTTTTACTTTGCGTCCGTAGGAAACACCTTAGACAACCCTACACCTGATCCCTGGGTAGTGCTAAAAGAGTAACAAACTTGGCAGCTGCACTGTCCCATCTGGACACCGCAGCACACACTGGATTTTCATTATCATCTGCTTTCCCACTACTACCCCAGGGAAGAAATACCTATCTATATCCAGTGACATGTAGCAATACGATAAAAAAAAACTTGACAGTACTTAGTACTTACAACGATTCCGGTTCAGGATCAAGTCTGGATGCAACGCCACCAGATTGACTGAAACAATAAATATTATATTTTATCACTTACCAGTTTTTAACTTAGTAAATACTTGAGAACTAATCGACTTAGTCAAAATTACGATGGAGCCATCTCGCCTACTCATTTATAAGTTAGAAAGTAAGTAACGAAGGCCGCTCGTGAAATTGATCATCGTAAATTGATCGAAACACGCCGAGCAAAAATCGACTCAAAATTTACGTGGGTAACCAGTTATACATATTTTTAATATGTTAAAAAGTAAGTATCTAAAAAGTAGAAAATGAGTTCGGAACGCCGAAGCGCGCTCGCAGTCTGTAGCCCCGGCATGTTAGGCTGTATAGAGGCTGTGTTACCGCTTCAGGTTGTGGCACACGGTCTTGTGCCTGTGCTGCCAGTCGCGGCGCTGGCAGGCGGGCGAGCAGTACGGCGTGACGCGGCAGCCGCTGCAGAACGCCGCCGCGCGCTCGCAGTCTGTAGCCCCGGCATGTTAGGCTGTATAGAGGCTGTGTTACCGCTTCAGGTTGTGGCACACGGTCTTGTGCCTGTGCTGCCAGTCGCGGCGCTGGCAGGCGGGCGAGCAGTACGGCGTGACGCGGCAGCCGCTGCAGAACGCCGCCGCGCGCTCGCAGTCTGTAGCCCCGGCATGTTAGGCTGTATAGAGGTTGTGTTACCGCTTCAGGTTGTGGCACACGATCTTGTGCCTGTGCTGCCAGTCGCGGCGCTGGCAGGCGGGCGAGCAGTACGGCGTGACGCGGCAGCCGCTGCAGAACGCCGCCGCGCGCTCGCAGTCTGTAGCCCCGGCATGTTAGGCTGTATAGAAGCTGTGTTACCGCTTCAGGTTGTGGCACACGGTCTTGTGCCTGTGCTGCCAGTCGCGGCGCTGGCAGGCGGGCGAGCAGTACGGTGTGACGCGGCAGCCGCTGCAGAACGCCGCCGCGCGCTCGCAGTCTGTAGCCCCGGCATGTTAGGCTGTATAGAGGCTGTGTTACCGCTTCAGGTTGTGGCACACGATCTTGTGCCTGTGCTGCCAGTCGCGGCGCTGGCAGGCGGGCGAGCAGTACGGCGTGACGCGGCAGCCGCTGCAGAACGCCGCCGCGCGCTCGCAGTCTGTAGCCCCGGCATGTTAGGCTGTATAGAGGCTGTGTTACCGCTTCAGGTTGTGGCACACGGTCTTGTGCCTGTGCTGCCAGTCGCGGCGCTGGCAGGCGGGCGAGCAGTACGGTGTGACGCGGCAGCCGCTGCAGAACGCCGACGCGCGCTCGCCGCACGCCACGCACGCGCCCGCGGTCTGTAGTCCCGGAATGTTAGGCTGCGGTTTCAAATGCGAGTGATTGTATCTGATCAATTTTGTAAGCAGGCATCCGGCCGGCGGCGTTCAGCGCGTAATGTTTTCAGTTGGCAGTGTGATAAGTGTGAATAGTCGATCGCTACTCGCTGTTTCGCCACCGGTAGGACAGCAGCCAACCTTTTGACCGCCAGACGGCAACGTAATACGCTTTGCCTCTGACGCCAGAGCACCAAAAAAATAAGCTAACTGATAATGTCAAACAGACATCATAAGTCTATTTGTAATAACGGGACTTAACCACGTATATATGTCTAAAAATTACCTTCGACGTTTCGAGGACGACATTGTCCCCGTGGTCTCGAAGAAAGATGTTGTTCGGGACCACGGTAGAAAAGTAATTAATGGAATCAGGCGTTACTTTGCGGAAGTCCATAATATCAACTACAATAATATTGCTTTGCTATTCCGCGGTATAATAACGTGCTAGTTGATTAGTGACTACCCGTTATACTTATTTGCGTATTTTTTGCATGCATTAATGTTCCCACCCTCCCGCCGCAAAAACAAATACGCAAACAAATACAACAAACCACCACCAAAAACTCGACACGTGTTTCGCCTCTCTACGAGGCATCCTCAGGAGCTGCTGGAGATGTTGTCGGTCTGACGTCCGGCAACGGAATGACGTGTCCAGAATGGTCGGCCATATTTATAGCATTACTACCACCCCTACCGTGCAAGTGCGAGTGAGATGCAAAAATTCGAAGTAACGGCGATGACGCAACATTCAACTGTTCGTTAATAATTATTCCCCTATTGTTGTACCTAATTATTTCTAAATGTTCTAGAACGCTCAGACGCAATCCTTTTTCACAAACATGTAAAAGATCAAAAGAATGATCCTCGGGCAGAGAATGACCATTTTCCAACAAATGTTTCGCGAAATTGGATCGTTCCGGATGGTTATGTCTATATGAAGCAACATGCTCCTTATATCTTGTGTTAAAACTACGTCCCGTTTGCCCCACATACACTTTATGGCAGTCATCACAAGTCAACTTATACACTCCAGACTTCTTCCCATTCTCTAGTATATCCTTCCCATTACAAAGTCTTGAGCGCAAGGTGTTATTGGTCTTAAAAGCTACATTAATATTGTTGGATTTTAAAGTGTTATGAATTGCATCTGATAACTTTCCGACATACGTAATGCTCGCTTGAAACTTTTTAATGGGATCAGACGATCGTGCAGCATACAACATATTGCTAACCAGACTATTTTGCTTCTTTCTGATGATACCATCCACGACAGACCTATCGTAGCCATTCGAGATAGCTAAATGATAAATATTATCTAATTCCATCTGATAATGCTCATCAGAAAGAGGCACGGTTACCAACCTATGGACATAACAATGAAATGCCGCTAACTTATGCTGCCACGGATGAGTGGAAGATGCCGGAATCACCGTGTGTGTGTGTGTGTGGTTTAACCAGCAGTGCAAGCGTTTGAATGTTGTACCTAACTATATTCATTTTCGCTGTAACAATACTACCAGAGCGGCAAGGTTGGCAATTGAGAGAGCTCAAAGAGTTTGGTTGATTGAGGAATCTCGCCATTGTTTCACAGTTCGAGATAATTTGAAATTGCATCTTAAAGTGTTATATTCAGAGCTTACATTTAAGTTGCATAATCTCGAGTTTGACATTCTGGACCAAAAGGCGAGGTACTTTGCATCCGAACTTGCACATGAGATGTATACTACTCAACTCAACAAGTTACAAAGGCTAAGGCGGTCAAGTCCTACTCCAAATAGCAGGCGACGGGATATGGGATCATTGGCGCATCATGATTTCTACTCTCGTATAAAGAATCTAACCGATGTAGAGTTTTCGGAAGCCGAAACTGGTTTATTGGAAAAAGGCTTTAAACTTTAAAATCCAACAATATTAATGTAGCTTTTAAGACCAATAACACCTTGCGCTCAAGACTTTGTCATGGGAAGGATATACTAGAGAACGGGAAGAAGTCTGGAGTGTGTAAGTTGACTTGTGATGACTGCCATAAAGTGTATGTGGGGCAAACGGGACGTAGTTTTAACACAAGATATAAGGAGCATGTTGCTTCATATAGACATAACCATCCGGAACGATCCAATTTCGCGAAACATTTGTTGGAAAATGGTCATTCTCTGCCTGAGGATCATTCTTTTGATCTTTTACATGTTTGTGAAAAAGGATTGCGTCTGAGCATTCTAGAACATTTAGAAATAATTAGGTACATACAACAATAGGGGAATAATTATTAACGAACAGTTGAATGTTGCGTCATCGCCGTTACTTCGAATTTTTGCATCTCACTCGCACTTGCACGGTAGGGGTGGTAGTAATGCTATAAATATGACCGACCATTAGTCCCGTCTCGTTGGCAATATTTTGAGGGTTAAGTTTCGAAAATTCTAAAGTCACTTATTATTGAAGTTGGAAATACAGTGTGTACATGAGAATCTTTCAGTGCGTTTTGTGTCATATTCAATTGGTGCTTTTTTTGTAATTCAAAAATTTGAGGTTAACTATTTTAGCTTGCCATAACTTGAGTAAAAGAATATTAGAGTTAGAAAATATAACTGTTTTGTATTTATAACAGTTTTATTGTTGTACAAAACTAGTTTGTGTCATTTACGTCGAGTGCAATTTTATATAGTATGACAACGCTAAAAAACTACGTATAAAAAATTAGAGCTCATAAAATAAGGATTAACTATATCATCACCTAAAAATATGTCAATAAAATCAATATGTGTCAAATTAAGCAATGAAAATTTAAGTTTCTTGGTAATTTCGTATTTTTAGGCTGTTATCGTTTTAATAAATTATTAAAGTCATCAGAGTTCACATTCTAATCATCAAAAAGGGATTTTAAAGTAGATATTTCAATTTGTGTCACTTTCATCAATGATATTTCGTCTAAAATTAAACAGAAACAATATTTGCGTTCAGAGGAAATCTTCTTAACTATAGCGCGTGACCTTGATGGTACGCCTGTTCGGCTTACTTCTGTAATGACCACTAGAAGTAGACCCCCGGCTCGCTTCTTAACAAGCTAATCCATGCGTCAACCAGGCGCTGGCATCTTAGCTGTTACGATGTAGGTACTTGCTCACGGAGGCGCGCGCGGGGTGATAAAGCTGACATACTCGACAAAGGAACTGAGCGGAGGAGCGAGTCGCGGGAAGCCGGCGAGTAGGGCAATGAACTCGTGCGTGTCTCGCCAATACGTACCTTTTTGAGCGGTAGCCGCTTTGTTTGTGTTTTGACTAGACTGTTGAGTACATTTTCGAAGATTTCAAGCATCGTGAATTATGGGTAGAAAACGCAACGTAATATTTTTATTTAGTGCTGTTTTATTGGAACGAAGTTCCTTATCGGACGGTTCGCGGATGGGGGGCTAGGCGAAAAAAAGTCACGTGACCGTCACGAAACAGCATTGAAAAACATGTGAAATGGAATGAAATAAAAAAAATGAAAAATAGAATAAAGTGAATAGAAGTGACAGTGAAAGTGAGAAGTGACAAAGTGAAAAAAGTCAAGTTAAAAAAGTCAAGTAAATAATATCAAAAATTTCAAAAATCACAAAAATCACAAAAATCTCAAAAATCTCAAAGATCTCAAAAATCTCAAAAATCTTAAAAATCTCAAAAATCACAAAAATCTCAAAAATCTCAAAAATTCAAAAAATTCAAAAACGACAAAAAATACGAAAAAGTCAAAAATTAAATAATATTACTTCGTTCTAACGGAGTGTTCCACGACAATAACGTATTTTTTTTTACTTTTGTTTTATTTTTGTTTTTAGGGTTCCGTACCTCGAAAGGAAAAAACGGAACCCTTATAGGATCACTTTGTTGTCCGTCTGTCTGTCTGTCAAGACCATTTTTCTCAGGAACGCGTGGAGGTATCAAGCTGAAATTTGTATCAAATACTCAGGTCTATTGTCCCTTGGAGCTGTGAAAAAATCAAACTTAAAAGCCAACGCAATCAAAAGATACAGTCGTTTATGCTGCAAATATTGGAGTTTTTCGGCACTCGCAAAACCTACGGGGTACTTCCCGTGAACTCAGAAACTTGAAATTTTGCACGAAGCAACGTCATATAGCATAGACAACGGAAAAATTACAAAAAGTAGAAATTTTTAGTAAAATCATACAAAAAAATATTTTTTTAAATTTTAAACTTACTACCTTTTTCCTCGTAAACGTGTGGAGTTAATAAATTGAAATTCATGTCAAATACTCAGGGCTATAGGACCTTTCCGATGTAGCAAAACCAAACTTTTATGTGAACGCAATCAAAAGAAATAGCAATTTAAGTCGCATATTTTGAAACTGAGTACTCGCAAGAAACTCAAAACCTAAAGGGTACTTCCCGTAAACTCAGAAACTTGAAACTTGGCACGAAGAAACTTCATATAGCACAGACAAAGGAAAAATTACGAAAAGTAGACATTTTTAGTAAAATCATACAAAAAATATTTTTTGAAACTTTAAACTTACTACCTTTTTCCTCGTAAACGCGTTGAGGTATTAAATTGAAATTCATGTTAAATACTCAGGGCTATAGGACCTTTTCGATGTAGCAAAACCAAACTTTTATGTGAACGCAATCAAAAGAAATAGCAATTTAAGTCGCATATTTTGAAACTGAGTACTCGCAAGAAACTCAAAACCTAAAGGGTACTTCCCGTAAACTCAGAAACTTGAAACTTGGCACGAAGAAACTTCATATAGCACAGACAAAGGAAAAATTACGAAAAGTAGACATTTTTAGTAAAATCATACAAAAAATATTTTTTGAAATTTTAAACTTACTACCTTTTTCCTCGTAAACGCGTAGAGGTATTAAATTGAAATAAGTAATAAACATACTACAACTTTTGCTTGTTATAGGTTTGTACGGAACCCTCGGTGCGCGAGTCCGACTCGCCTTTGGCCAGTTTTTTCTTTTCGTCTGTATTTTGTTTTTATTTTGTCATTTTGTATTGATTCTGTTTTTATTCCGTTTATTTTGTTTAATTGTACTCTTATTTTACTCTTTTTTTTTATACCACAACGTGGCAAACAAGCATACGGCCCGCCAGATGGTAAGCAGTAGCATATGGATGCCTGGAACACCAGAGGTGTCACATGCGCGTTGCCGACCCTTTACAAAAAGGAGGAACAAGTTCAGAGTTCATTACCTCGGCCATTTTTAGGGTTCCGTACCTCGAAAGGAAAAAACGGAACCCTTATAGGATCACTTTGTTGTCCGTCTGTCTGTCTGTCTGTCAAGACCATTTTTCTCAGGAACCCGTGGAGGTATCAAGCTGAAATTTATATCAAATATTCAGGTCTATTGTCCTTTGGAGCTGTGAAAAAATCAAACTTATAAGCTAACGCAATCAAAAGATACAGTCGTTTATGCTGCAAATTTTATAGTTTTTCGGCACTCGCAAAACCTACGGGGTACTTCCCGTTAACTTAGAAACTTGAAATTTGGCACAAAGCAACGTCATATAGCATAGACAATGGTAAAATTACAAAACGTAGACATTTTTAGTTAAATCATACAAAAACATATTTTTTTAAATTTTAAACTTACTACCTTTTTCCTCGTAAACGCGTAAAGGTATTAAATTGAAATTCATGTCAAATACTCAAGGCTATAGGATCTTTCAGATGTAGCAAAACCAAACTTTTATGTCATCCCAATCAAAAGAAATAGCAATTTAAGTCGCATATTTTGAAACTGAGTACTCGCAAGAAACTCAAAACATAAAGGGTACTTCGCGTAAACTCAGAAACTTGAAACTTGGCACGAAGAAACTTCATATAGCACAGATAGAGGAAAAATTACGAAAAGTAGACATTTTTAGTAAAATCATACAAAAAATATTTTTTTACTAACTTACTAACTTTTTCCTCGTAAACGCGTAGAGGTATTAAATTGAAATTAGTAATAAACATACTACAACTTTTGCTTGTTATAGGTTTGTACGGAACCCTCGGTGCGCGAGTCCGACTCGCACTTGGCCGGTTTTTTTATTTTAGAGCAAAGTTTTTTAAATAAAACACGCTTATTTTAGCGTATTCTATATGGAAAAATCATAAAAAGGACATGTTATAATGACATCCCGTCGATGGTTTTTTTTCGAAATCCATATAATATATAAGTTCAGTCCATTATCACGGCCATTTTTGAATTGAGAGAAAAGTTTTTTAAATAAAACACGCTTATTTTAGCGTATTCTATATGGAAAACTCATAAAAAGTACATGTTATAATGACGTCCCGTCGATGGTTTTTTTTTTAAATCCAAATAATATTTAAGTTCAAAGTCCATTATCTCGGCCATTTTTGATTTGAGAGAAAAGTTATAATGACGTCCCGTCGATGGTTTTTTTCGAAATCCAAATAATATACAAGTTCAAAGTCCATTATTTCGGCCATTTTTGATTTTAGAGAAAAGTTTCTTAAGTAAAACACGCTTATTTTAGCGTATTCATGACGGAAAAATCATAAAATGTACACGTTATAATGACGTCTCGATATACAAGTTCAAAGTCCATTATCTCGGCCATTTATGATTATAAAGAAAAGTTTTTCAAATAAACCACACTTATTTTAGCATACTTTATACGGAATAATCATAAAAAGTACACGTTTTAATGAAGTTCCGTCGATGGTTTTTTTCGAAGTCCAAATTATATACAAGTTCAGAGACCATTATCTCGGCCATTTTTGATTTTAGAGAAAAGTTTCGTAAGTAAAACACGCTTATTTTAGCGTATTCTATATGGAAAAATCATAAAAAGTACATGTTATAATGACGTCCCGTCGATGGATTTTTTTCGAAATCCTAATTATATACATGTTCAACGTCTATTATCTCGGCCATTTTTGATTTTAGAGAAAAGTTTCTCAAATAAAACACGCTTATTTTAGCGTATTCTGTACAGAATAATCATAAAAAGTACACGTTATAATGACGTCCCGTCGATGGTTTTATTTTGAAGTCCAAAATATATACAAGTTCAAAGTCCATTTATCTCGGCCATTTTTGATTTTAGAAAAAAGTTTGTCGAATGAAACACGCTTTTACATATATACAAGTTCAAAGTCCATTATCACGGCCATTTTTTATTTTAGAGAAAAGTTTCTCAAATTAAACAAGCTTATTTTAGCGTATTCTATACGACAAAATCATAAAAAGTACACGTTATAATGAAGTCCCGTCGACGGTTTTTTTTCGAAGTCCAAATGATATACAAGTTTCATGTCCAATCAGCCATTTTGATTTTGGAGAAAAGTTTGTCAAATAAAACATGCTTATTTTAGCGTATTCTATACGGTAAAATCATAAAAAATATGCTATATAATGATACCCCATCGCTGGTTGTTTTTTCGAAGTCAAAATTATATACAAGTTCAGAGTCCATTATCTCGGCCATTTTTGATTTTAGAGAAAAGTTACTTGAGTAAAACACGCTTTTTTTAGCGTATTCTATACGGAAAAATCATAAAAAGTACACGTTATAATGACGTCTCGATATGCAAGTTCAAAGTCCATTATCTCGGCCATTTTTGATTATGAAGAAAAGTTTTAAAATAAAACACGCTTATTTTAGCATATTCTATACGGAATAATCATAAAAAGTACACGTTATAATTAAACATCGGTATCAACGTTCTATTTTCATGGCACCCGGTAGGGATAGCAGAAAAATAAATACATTCGAATATTTAATTTTTAATAATATTTATTTTCATTTAAATTTAATTATGATGCAGCTAACTTCAACTTTAATTTAGTCGCAGAAATACTTCGAAATCTTTGCCATAAACAAAAAAAAATCGTAAATCTTTGCCATAAAGAGTTTGATTGACTCAAAAAAAAATTTCGTAACGCTCTTTCAGAACTTCAAGCAAAAAAATATTTCGAGAAACGTGTGAAAACATTCCTCTTTCGCCCCGACGAGTGTAGTTAAAGATGGGGCACATGGATAAATGCTGCCTCATATTATCACTATTCACAAACATTATGTTCAAATCGTTGTTATCGACGCTTTAAATCCGCGTGAATCAAGTGCAATATAGCTAAAGTAAAGAATTTTTTCCGCAACCGGGAAACTGAATGTTGAGTTACTATTCGTGGATAAACACTTTAGTATAATTGCTAAGTATGAATAATTGTTTTAAGGTCCCAAACTGAGCTCTATAGATACAATAAAAACAATTCATTGGTTGCAAAAAATATATTAAAATTACACCAAAAGGACTGACAACTTTATCTAAAATTAAATAATATTTTAAAGAAAATCCGTGTTAATAACACCATACAAATTATCAAAGAACTGTCTAACAGAAAATAAGTTGAAATACCAGCAAGTGTAATAGTATAATGTGTGCAATATTTTTATTATTTGACTAACCTTCCCTAACCTCAGTGAGTGTGGAAAGGAAAGGTATTTTGTTTATTTATCTAATCAAAGGTTAACAGCAAAATCCACGAAACACATTTTTATTTTCGATGGAGCGCACATTTTAGCATCGTCGACTATTTTAAAATGAAAGATTGAAGTTACTCGATTATATAGTGGCAGCAAGTTGTAACACATTCTTCGAACAATTCCTACTGGCTTGCCTATTTTGAGCACTCGTAGAAAAAGTATTGTATACAATAGTGACATAATTAAGTATGTCACGATGTATAAACTACTATTTAGCGTTTTTTTTTTAGTAAAAAAAAGAAATGTTCAAAATACTAGATATATTTGTTTGTATTTGTTTTTCTGCAAACCGTACTTTGCCATGAAATTTGAACGTTGATACCGATGTTTAGTTATAATGAAGTCCCGTCGATAGTTTTTTTTCGAAGTCCAAATTATATGCAAGTTCGCAGTCCATTATCTCAGCCATTTTTGATTTTAGAGAAAAGTTTTTCAAATAAAACATGCTTATTTTAGCGTATGCTATACGGAAAAATCATAAAAAGTACGTTATAATGGTGTCCCGATATACAAGTTCAAAGTCCATTGTATCGGCAATTTTTGATTTTAGAGAATAGTTTTTCAAATAAAACACGCTTATTTTAGCGTATTCTATACAGAATAATCATAAAAAGTACTTGTTATAATAACGTCCCGTCAATGGTATTTTTTTTGAAGTCCAAATTATATCAATCAAATACAAACACTGAAAACATTGAAAAAATAATCAACCCAGCAGGATTTGAACCTCGCATCGATACGCCTTAAAGCTCGGCTGCTATAAAGTCGATGTAAAAATAAATGCAAAAAGATGATTGAAGGCATTGAGAATTTCGTCAACTCAGTAACTGAACCCATAGCTTAATTGGTAAAGCGATCGAGCCCCGGTAAGGCGTATCGATGCGAGGTTCAAATCCTGCTGGGTTGATTATTTTTTCAATGTTTTCAGTGTTTGTATTTGATTGAATAACATACTATTGTATGAGTGGAATGCCCCACTTTAAAAAAACATGTAAAATAATTATGAGTTGATAGCAGCGCCATCTATTATTTCCGTTGTGACACTTGTAAAAGGGTCGGCGGGAAGGGTATCTAACTCTAGTAGTTAGCACCTAGATGTCGCTTACGGCTGCTATAAAGTCGATGTAAAAATAAATGCAAAAAGATGATTGAAGGCATTGAGAATTTCGTCAACTCAGTAACTGAACCCATAGCTTAATTGGTAAAGCGATCGAGCCCCGGTAAGGCGTATCGATGCGAGGTTCAAATCCTGCTGGGTTGATTATTTTTTCAATGTTTTCAGTGTTTGTATTTGATTGAATAACATACTATTGTATGAGTGGAATGCCCCACTTTAAAAAAACATGTAAAATAATTATTCCAAATTATATACAAGTTCAAAGTCCATTGTCTCGGCCATTTTTGATTTTAGAGAAAAGTTTCTCAAGTAAAACACGCTTATTTTAGCGTATTCTATACGGCAAAATCATAAAATGTACACGTTATAATGACGTCCCGTCGATGATTTTTTTTTGAGGTCCAAATTATGTACAAGTTCAAAGTCCATTATCTCGGCCATTTTTGATTTTAGGGAAAAGTTTTTCAAATAAAAGACGCTTATTTTAGCGTATTCTATACGGAACAAATCATTAAAAGTACACGTTATAATGATACCCCGTCGCCATTTTATTTTTTAAGTCCAAATTAGTCCATGTAGTCAATCTTCAAAGTCCGGTAACTTCGATGTTTTTGGGTAAAAAAATGTTTCTTATAAAACTTGCTTATTTTAACACATTCTACAAAATAAAGTATGTGTCATAATGACACCATTCCAACCAAAATAGTCCACATTGTACTTAACCTTCAGGGCCCCATAACTTCGAAATTATTGAGTTAAAAAAAAAATGTGTTAAAGAAAAGTTGCTTATTTTTATGTGTTATATACGATAAGTTAATAAAAACAGCCTTATTATGACATCACACTGATGAAAAATTTATTAAGTCCAGCCCGGCCCTTTGCTAGTCCAACCGAGAGGCAGATAACGATATTTCGATTTTCGCGTTTCACGATAGCCACTCTGTAAACAAACCGCCTTGATGCATAAATTACATATTTATTAGTTACAAATTATCTGTGACAATTTGCCAAAATACTATTTAAATGGTAAACTAGGTTTACCGTGGCACACAGATCCGCCGTTGCAGTCCCTTATGGACTACGTTTACATTAATTATCCTTAACTTACTTAAGTTTTATATTATTGCTTTCTTTACTATGAAAAATAAAGAAGAGCGACAAAAAATCGCTGTTTGCCTTGTCGCACTTATTACTACTATTACTATATGTATGCATAGAGTAATAATAGAAAACAAACAAGCCGCTAGGCAGCCTGGTCGGCACATGAACCCCGCCCGCGCCTTACCCTTCCCCGCGCATGCCCTTTACGCAAAACAAGTTTTCATTCTGAAAAATAAAAATAATCCATTGATTATAATGACACAAATTTCAAACATTGTTTCGATACGCTTTTATAAAAATATTGATGCAAACTTTAATAACTTTAATATTTTATTGTACTGTTAACAGGGGTCATACAAGAAAAAAAATTAAAGTAAATAAATATCATTGATTAATATGGCACAAATTTATTCAAATAATAGATACCGATATATTAGAAAGCACAGTACCTAATCGATCAACTCTAATTTTATATAGGCTTGTAAAAGTCCACATATATGTGCTGATTGAACGTCAGTATTCCCATTGACGAAAGTGACACAAAACGCGTCCGTGTGTCAGTAACAACTTTGCTGTTACAGTGAAAAAACAATTTTGATCTCTAATTTTCTATTTAACGAATAATGTTAAAAAAAAGAAATGTCTAAGTTTCTACCTACGCAACAACCTAGAATGACACAAATTATTATTATTAGCTAAGTTGGATGGCCTGAACTCTGTATGCGAATAATAAGCATCTTTAATATTATCGAAACTTCATAATTTATCGGTACGGGTCTACATTCTGGACACGTCATTCCGTTGCCGGACGTCGGACCGACAACATCTCCAGCAGCTCCTGAGGATTCCTCGTAGAGGCGAAACACGTGTCGAGTTTTGGTATTATTGGTGGTGGTTTGTTGTATTTGTTTGCGTATTTGTTTTTGCGGCGGGAGGGTGGGAACATTAATGCATGCATAAAATACGCAAATAAGTATAACGGGTAGTCACTAATCAACTAGCACGTTATTATACCGCGGAATAGCAAAGCAATATTATTGTAGTTGATACCACGGTAGAAGTTAATTTTTAGAAATATATACGCGGTTAAGTCCCGTTATTGCAAATAGATATGTGTAAAAACCGTGAAAGTTTGAATAAGACATCATAAATGTTCTAGGAGTAGTATTTCATAGTTTTTGAACGGACGGCTATCGACGTCGGTGGCGACTTGCCGATGCCGTGACGTGACTAGGCGTCACTGGCGCCCAAAAGGGGTAATTATATTTAGCTTAGCTCTATTTCAGAATTTTCAGACTTACGTACACACTTTCAAGCAATAATAGCACTCGTCCCAGTTCAGTCAGCTGGAGATTGTTTTTTTTTTCAATATTCAGGTCTGACCTCATAACATTGTTGTTAATACCTTAGCTTCTATTATATGTTATTTAACGTTCCACAATTAGTACAGTACGCCAACAGTTTTGAGCTTCGATAACTCACAAGTGCGATTTTCTTTTTTATTTAGAGAATATGATATGATTACTTATAGTAAAAAATAATTTCTAACAGTTTTTGACGTCGCGCTAGGTATTATATAGATATTTGTTAATAACAACAAGAAAAGATTATTCCTTTACCATACTATTGCATCTTGAAGCAAATCAAATATTTTTGTTCAATATTTTTGATTTGCAATTTTTTTTTTTTTTTTTGAAGGGAGGGTTTGGTCACTTTTTCTGAAGTATATGACATCTATTTTCAGTTCATACTATTGCATTCAACTATTTCAGCATCATCTGTCATTTTATAACAGTTTGGTCACTAGATTATGTGAGCATAATGGAAAACAATTTGTCAAAATATAAGTGACCTTGAATTCTAAAAGAATTACGAATGGCTAAGACGACATATGCTCTTGACAAAACTGTTATAAAATGGGAAGTTATGTTGCTGTAGTAAAAAGCCTGGTGGAAAAAAATAAAACTTGCATAATCTTTTCTACGTGTAGCAAACAAATACATGTATTATACCTAGCGCAATGTTAACAATTGTTAGAAAATATTCTTTATTATTAGTACTTAACGTATTCTAACAGGTCACAAAATAAAATCGGACTTGTGATTTATGTCATTTTTATAGTTAAAAAGGCGTTCCCGTACTCCACTAAATAGGTCCAATCTGGTCGATGCTGCACATCGATAGCACAAATAATAATATTTAAACTTTAGAAAACAGTGTAACAAGGATATCACTTTATTTTTTTATTTATCGTATGGCATAAATATATTCTCTACTTATTTTTTTTATATTTGATGCAATTGCATACCTATATGCAATTGCATCCGTCGTAAGTAATTTGAGATCGGCCGGTGTCCCACTAAACTTGGTGATGGGACATACAAATATAATGTGGTGTACCGTCTGATCTGGATAGCCAACTATGATAACATAATTACGGCATCTTTGTTACACTGTGTTATAACGTTAATAACATCAGTGTGGCACCACCATATCATATCATGACATGACTTTTTGTTTATAATTATTATGCACATTTTTGCCGAGGTATCTCGACACACGGCTGTATATTTCAAAGACATGAAAAACCGCACGCACGCCGGGAAACGTGACCCACTGTATAGGCTGGTTAAATCATACAATATGCTCTTTAACGATATTGATATGTTTATGATGTCTGAGAATGTGTATAAAAAAACGTGCATAAAATACTACACCGAAATAAATAAAAAATGTCCTGTATACATTACAATCATTATAAGTATAAGTAAGTATAATACTTTATTGTACAACAATGAAAAATACAACAAAATACTATTTGCATTGTTACCAAGCGCAAAATATTATAGATTCATAATCTAGTAATCTGTGGACAATGTCGTTGGTCTCACACTTTGTAATTTTTGTATTGTTACTATTAGCCATAATCTCGTGTGTTGCTGTTTTTTGTCCCAAATAAATTGAAAAAAAAAAAAAAAAAAAAAAACAGAACCCACCCAATTATGCAGGTTACTTTGATAATGTAAGTTAGCAGCAGTTTTAAAGATAGTATTGGCAGGGTTTCATTAATCCTTTGACCGCCAAGCATCGAACGGAAAAATCCAGTTATATTTTGGACGTGATATCACGTGCTGGCGCTGAGGGCACGACTTTCCGTGCGCGTCTTTGGCGGTCAAAGGGTTAATATGATAATAAGAGTTCGTGAAGTTACTTCTATGACTGACAGCGACTGTGATGGTACTTGGCATCCGGTTTTCTGTAGATTATCATCAGACCAAACGCGCTTCGCAAGCGAAGTTCGATCGATATTATATGACTCGCTCCATTGGAATTATAAATATATTATGTATGCTGGTGAAAGTGATAGTAGGTACAAATTAAAAAGTAGCTTGGCGTTTCCCTAAGGCGATTATCACACTGTTTACACGCAGTTTAAACATTATCACACAGTTTACTGCGGTGGTGCGCGAGCGTGACAGCGCTATAGACCTACATAGCTCTGTCTCGCCCGCATACCGCCATCGCGCGCGGAAACCGCAGCAGTGTGAAAACCGCCTAAGGCACTGGTCCCACCGCGAGATAGTAAGCTATGAGCTATCGGCTATTTCAAGGGACAAAAGATAATCGCTCCCGTGTAAATAAAAGAGAGAGATGTATATTGATAGTTCATAGCTGGGCTATGAACTATAATCGCCCGGCGATGATATATCTCTCTTTTATTTACGCTTTTTATCCGTGGCAGTAACGTAATTTTAACTTTTCATGCTCAATTATTGATGTGCTATGAGTTTTGATAACATAATGTACACCTGCACCCTCCCGCGCATCCGCCGACAGCCCGACACGCGCCCGCGCGACCGCCGGCACACGAGAGTTGGCCATGCCGGTGCAATGGCGGCCATTCTATGGTTTCCGAATACGGCATTTTGGATAAATAATATGAGTGTAGATAAAGCAGTGTATGCAACTGTACGTAATTAGGCCTTAAAACACTCGTGTGATCTTATTATGAAACTGACCTGCGGCTCGTTTCATAAAACCACACTCATGTTTTAAGGACCCTTATTACGTAACAGTTACATAAACTACTATTGCCAGCTCAGTTGATACTTTGTGTAGTTACGGGCCTGCGGGCCTACCGCGAACTTCAAAATTTCGTTACACTGCTCTTGCATATTCGAAAGATAGTGATGCAAATAGACGATCAAACGAACGAATTAGTTCGCGGTTATAGGCCTGGTTTCAGACAGAGTTCAAATCTACTTTACTTCTCAATGAAAAGTCATCCAAGACTCGACGTGATAGACGTGACAAACCCAAAAAACAGTGAGATTCTACTGTTTTATCACAGTTCTTATGACATCCTTCGGTCACACCCAAATAAAGCCTGACCAGAAATATATGATCATTGTCAAGAGGGCGCTATTAATCTCATTTATATAACAGTCAAAAAGTATATTATTCTGTATGGTATGCTGATATCTTTATTTGTTAAGCTGTCAGCTCTGATGATAATTTGAAAATGGTTCGTAGCGAAATAATTTTAATTCCCGAGTTTTATTTCCAGCAGTTTATTACATACACTATTTACAATGTTCCGCTCTTTACAATGAAGTTTTGGCCATTTTTTATCATTTAATATGAACACGTTTCTATTACACGTTTCAGGTCTTTTTCAACTTTTTTTTTTAATACTACGACGGTGGCAAACAAGCATACGGCCCACCTGATGGTAAGCAGTTACCGTAGCCTATGGACGCCTGCAACCCCAGAGGATTCACATGCGCTTTGCCTACCCTTTAGGTACCTATTCACTCCTTTTTTGCCAAGTGCCATAATGACACTGACAACAGTGACAAGCTGTCATTAAAATTCAATCAGCGTAAGCATAGCCTAATTGACAACATTTCATTTTTTTTAGTGCTACTTTTTATTGTATGGCCCGAAAGAACTCACAATTTTAAGAGACCCGTATTTTCTTATTTTTGCGAAAATCCATGTTTTTTAGTGGAAAAATCCATTTATATTATTACTTGGGCAGAAAGGGGGTATGTAACAGTCGTCGAAGTATCAGCTAAATGACGTCACATGTTGTGTTTCATACACTAAAAAAACGTTGAAATAGTTACATTGATTGACATTTACGTAAAAACCATAGCGTGACCATAGTGCGCTTAAACAGTTTGACATTTGAAGCACAAGATAAATGTCAAAACTTAAAATATCAAACCGCTAACTTCGAAAGATATCTTAAGGATTGTTGAAAATGCCTTGCATTCAATATTACCTAATGAAAACTTACAATAGCACAACACATCTTCATAGCCCAGTTATTTACTGTTCTACCATCAGCTGAGGGAAGTACTATCTGAGACTACCTAGTCGGTCCATAAGTTCTGTCACAAGGGTTTTAAGTTTCAAGTGATAAAATATAATACAAAGCTTTTATTTAAAAAAATTAGACCTGATTAGAAAGCATATTTCATACAGATTAAAATATAATATGATTAACTTATAATCAAGATCGCGTATTTTATAGATCCTTGTAAACTTGAAGATTGTTGTCAGTCCAAAACACGCCGATGATTTATGAAAATTGTACTTCACAAAAATTGGTTTAGATCATTTTTATAGTTGTCCAGAGTTACAAATTGTTATTTTTATGAAAGTAGATGATTAAGGCATATTTAAAAACCAATATTTAGTTGACTTACAAGTCTGTGCTTCAGCTATTCTTCTCCTGAACCTCAACGTATTTTTCAGTTTTGAGCAAAACACGATGATTTTGATGCCATACATCAAGGTAGTCTTCCAAAATTGCGTATACTAGCCTTCTTGTCAGTCAGACCCATGTTAATTATATATTAAAATGAAGGTTAAAGATCAAGCTAATGCAGTATGCAAGACTGAAGCCTCTTAAAATTGAATAAAATAATGATGGTCAAAATCAACTCGAACAGGGCGCGTGTTTTTGACGTGGTTTTTTATTCCGCTTTTTCGAATGTTACAGGGAATTGTGTAAAACTGCCACAACTATTTGCCTTAAATAATATCGTAAATTAATCAGTATTAAATAGGCTTTTTAATCATATATTGAAATAGTAAGCAACCTCTAACAGTTCGTATTTTACCAGTCCAAACCCTAGTGACAGAACTTATGAACCGACTAAGTATATACAGATGGACCTGAGGAGAGGCCCATCTTGTTGTGTTTCTTGCGCCGATGTGTGTCATTATGTTGGTTTGTTTATTATATTGTGTGAGAATGTATATTTTATAGTAGGCCATGTTTCCACCACAGATGTGCTAAGTATATGAAGGTATCCGCCTAATGAATAACTGAACGAAATTAAAATAATTTTATTATAATATACCTTTTATTTCTCCCCTGGTTAACACATGGTGAATTTTACTACTCCAGTAGTAACATTCTAAGTACAGGAAAGATATTTAACTTATTATTGACAAGTCATCATAAAGTACTTAAGGATCTTCTACTTAGGATACAGGTTTAAAAATGACAAATGTCCATACTAATAAAATAAGTACTTTATTTCCTATAAAATGTAATTTATTTACCACAATCCAAAACAACTTTGGCTCGTGACATTTTAATTGATATAATTTCTCAGTTTTTTCTGTAAACGGACATTTCAACTTGAAAGCCAAATCGTCACAGATTCCGTTTGGAGAAGCACAAACAGTCATCCATTTTATGATTGTTGGCTTCTTGGAGAAACTCTTGAAGATTTGGGACGTCAGCATCACTTCTATACTGTTTTCGTTTACAAATAGTAAAGGAACATGAGGCTGCACTTAATAAAGGCCTTTGCCAGTTTGTACATAAGAACTCCGCGAAAATAACGAAGCTTCGCTCTTGTGCCAGGCAAATTATATTTATCCGAGCTTTGCAAAAACTCACACGCGGCAAGCTCCTGCTGTCAGCTTTGACAAATCTTTCTGAGTTTCTCGTGTCCGCTTCGTTGTAGAGGTATTGGTCAATACCCAACCGGGGTATTTTCCGAGGATTCCCTGAATTCCATCGTCAGGATTCCATCGTCAGGTCGTCGTAGAAGAAAGCAGTCCGGGATCCGTGAAAAAGCGAAAATCGTAGTCGTCGTTGAAGAATGCAATCCGGGGTCTGTTAGAAAGCGAGTTGTGGTCGTCGTGGAAGAAAGCAGTCCAGAGTCCGTGACAAATCGCAACACGTAGATAATTAAATTAATCCAAGGAAACGTAAATTACAAGCAAATATTCGAATTGAATAAATTAACTGTCAGCTGTCCTGTTACTGTCAGTAGTGTTGTAATTGTAAAAGTTGCCAAACGGAAACCCGGAAGATAACGTTTTTTCATAGTGGTAGTATTGAATCAGCCGTGTGACGTCATTTTCCGGTTTACATATTTTGGTGATTTCTCCAAAAATAACTGAAAAAAAAAATCAAAAAAAAATGGTTTTTGTGTTCTACAAATGTATTTCTCGAAATGGTTTTCGATTTATAAAATTTGGAAATTTTGAAATATTGTCAATTATACAGGTCATTTAAATTTTTGACAGCTCGTCCGAAAAGACCTCACCTACGTCACATAATGATGCCATTCGTTGACATCTTCAATTCAGTCAGGGAGTTTTATTAATACACTATTCATGTTCAAAAATGTTAGCGTGCCGTTACTAAGTTTATTTTGTGTTTTTTAATTATTTTATACCTATAATAAGCTTCGTATAATTTTAAGTAATTTAATATAATACTTTTAGTTAGCAATTCATTTACGTCATGTAATTTAATGAGGACTTTTTTTAACACTGTGGCAATACAACTATTTGGCGAGTCTTACACTGACAGACGGCCATATTGTATTATCTCTGTTTCTTTTAAACTTATCACGCCGTTTCATTTTTGTCTGAGATTCCCAAATATTTGATAGATATATAATGTATATAATAATAGTTGCTCGTAATAAATATTGGTATAGTGCAACTGCGTGTAAAACTTCATACCAACGCACTAAATGTGGAATTACTTGTATAATTGTAATGGAATTACATTGTAATCTTTAGTAACATATTTATGAGTTTAATTTCTTTTTTCAATCGACTAAGCCGTTTAGTAGAAATCAATACGCAAATTTATCAGTATAACGGCATGTAGTTAACTTTGTATAACGGGGAAACTATAAGTAATAGGAATAAATCAAACGTTGGTAATATTGTACTTACATACTTAGAATAATGATATTTTTTTTTTTTGGATTGACCCATTAATGAAGAATATCCCATAGGCGCACCACACATTAGAGCGGAATTCAGAACCTCACCACAGAACTTTTTTTTAAACCTGTAATTTTACATTTTTAATATCATAATTTATGATAAATGAATCCTGTATGTCTGTTTTAGCCTAAAATGATAACACACAACCCCTACCAGAGAGTACTAACATATAGCACGGGACCCCTGATTTAGACGTGAAGGTCCAAAAATTTTACGAACCTCTAAAACTAAAAATATTCATCGTGGGGCACTCTATCTATGTTCAAAAATTCACAACTTTTTCTCGATGCGCACAATTTTTTTTACTTTTATACTGAGTACCATACTACTCTTTCGGGAGATTAATAAATGAGTATGATTTAACCGCTCACCAAATAAATGTGAAGTCAATGAACTAATTAATAAGATAAGAACTAGGTAACGAAAATAATAAATCTGCCACCAAAATTGTATCACCAACTAAATTAGCCTGATAAAAGGAGTTTTTCGGTGGCAGGATTGATCCATAATACTGAACGGTATGTTTGGACCTACTGCGAGGTTTGCGAAAAAAGGATCTTAATTTATCACAATTATGAGAAACATCAACATAAATGCGATTTCCGAAAAATAGGCAAGACTGAAAGTGTACTAGAAGAACATCATTTAATAAGCCAACAGCATTAAATATTGTTTTATGTTCCTTGTTCCCAAAAAGTTAACATATTTTTAATGCGAAACGTGACGTAGCCAAAAGTGACCTTGACGCCGGCGTGTCAAAGAGTAGCTTAGACTTTTTGTGATTTCAACTCCTGTTACTCAATGTACTATACTTGGTTACAACTATCTTCCGTTTTGGAACCCTCATCTAGTTTTGTCTATGGTACCGTTTATGTTTGTTTTTTCTTTACGGTGTCGTTTAGATATACCCAGTAATTACTTAATAGTACAATGTCCAATAATTACCTCTATAAAATAATTTCCCTATTTTTAAAGTTTGAGAACAGTTTCATTCCCTGATGACGTCAGTGTGGTCACTGACGTCACGAGGTGTCAAAAATTTAAATAACCTGTATAATTAGGCTATGAGCGTAAGAAATTAGTAGTTCCGATGTTATGCCGCAACATGGCTCATAATAAATAATAACTATGGTCAGGCTTTACCAAAATATTGTATTATCATTTATCATCCAAGTTAGACAGGTATGCTAAATTTCAGCTTAATCGGCCATCAGGAACTGGTTCATATCTGGCTTGCAAAATTTTATATAAAGCCGTTCTTAGGAATAGTTTATATGGTCTTCATCAGCAGCTCCACTTCACCAAATAAAATGCAATTCAATTCATTGTAGGTGCCACAGGGCGGACACGTCATACTACAAAACTCGTTTGAGTGCCTTTGTGTGCACGGCACATCTGTACACGCTTCAATGTGTGGTTGCGTCTTAGGGAGCAGTTTCCGCTGTCGTAAATGACGTTTGACAATACACCGCCATTTTGATTTTTATCGATGCGCTGCCAACCCGACGAATTAGCCTACTAGTTTCCTACCAATCGGCCCCCGCGGAGCGTGGCCATTCTGTATGAAATACTAATATTTATTCTGTGAAGGTGCAGTGCACCTCACGACATTTACAACGAGCTAGAACATGGCTAGGGTATAATATTTTTTACGGAGTTCCGCTGATCAAGTCTTTGTCATCATTATCAGTCCGACTTTACCATTACTCCCATATTACTTCAAGAACTCATATAAAACAGAAGCAGATCTTAAACTTATCATAAACAAAAAAGAACGGATTCAAAAATGAGTTCACTTTATTTAAAACGATGCAGTAGTCACAATTAACAAAACATACATTTAAAAACTATATTAAAACTAAAATTACAAAGTCATTTTTTAAAATACTTACCACAAATTATGTAAAAACTCAAAAGGATGGTTGATCATAGATTTTTTTTTTAAATGATCGAAAAATATCATACAATAAGTCTCTTCGAATTAGTTTACATCAATCACAGCTCATAATTATTATCACCGCAATTGTCTTAAATGTTTTTCAAGCAATGTAGCATTACAAACCTTTAAAGGAGACATAAATGATTAAAAATGACCTTTATCGAGGATTCACCTATCAATGGACTAAAAAATTAACATAAATCATTCGTAAACAGCCACATTTTTAGGGAATGTCCTAAGTTTAAAATTAACACGTAACAATAAAATCCGGTGGTAAAATTGCTCTCAAAAACTTATTTCGCGTCGACAATTCGTATTCGGTATCTTGGTAATTTAGCCTATTACTAGTATACCTATACATATATCAATAGAATCATATCATTGACCGACAGCCTGAATCACGTGGGTTATATATGGAATGGACACGTTTGTGTGTAAGCTTTTAGTAACGAAAGATGTGCTTTTGCAAGTTTAAAATTTTAATAACATTGTCAACTTTTTCATATAACCTAAGTCACTTCTGTTACGTATCTGGATTGCATCCATTTAAAGGCACAGTCATTTTTTCAAATTGTAAACTCCTAACTACGCTACAGTACTACATAAACTAGCTAAAATAGTCTTACAAACTTTATAAAGTACGGTAACAATTACAACAGAAACTTCAATTTGTGACCAACAACTAACGGGCAGAATTGGTTACTACGAATCACACCAGCCGATTGCTTATCGATAGACAAAATGAACTTCCCCTTTTCATAATTCCCGAAATCATTAGTGACCGCCCACAGCTCTGTGTTTAGACCTGGATTTTGATCTTCCAATAAATCGAAAATCAGATTCAAGTCCTCGCTGTCCTTAGGTAGGATCTCTGACGGTATTTTCACCACCATTTTACAAACTTCTTCTAATTCTATTGGTGTCAATTTCATCCTATCCGGTTCAATGATCTTGGGATCTGACTCAGATATATGATCTAAAGTATGTTTGACATTAATACGTTCGATTGGGTTTGGATTATTCTTTAGGTTATTTCCTACAGAATGCCAATCGTCGATTCTCAGCTCGGGGAATTCTTGTTTCAATTCAGTCTTTAGTTCTTCGGAAGTGAATTCAGTAGATTGTTTCACTTCAATTTCTCTTTTCGTTGCATTTGCTTTCTTTCGTTTCTTCTCCTGTTTTTTGCTGAGTTTTTCAGCGGCGGGGAGTGGTTTGAGGATACACTGTAAATGCCCTAATTGGAATTGAACGGCATTATCGCCTACGAAAGTGTTGAAATCTGGACTTCTAATCACTTGTGCGGACAGTTTATCAATCTGTAGAACCACTTCTAACTTCGCCTTGGATCGGATTGTGCTTATGATCCTCCAGTATTTAGTTCTAAGTCGAGGATTATTTGATTGCAAAATCGATATAATTTCCTCTGTGTCCAAATAGGTTTTTACCACCATACTTATGATACCTACGGCTCCTCTGTATTCAGTAGATTTCAAATTGATTTGCAATTTAGAACTGGTAATAGTTAATGCCCCATCGATCCAATATCGCGAGGCCATGTTAACGCAAATAACGAAAATGACACCATCAAAAAGATATATATCATGAAATTTGGGCATTGAGGTTTCATTGATATCGCCATCCACAAAAGACTTGTACAAGACATTCTCTAATGTTTTCTTTATAGCGTGAAATTGGTTCTCGTCTACGCGTGATTCTGGGTAGTTAGTCGGACCTACATAAAGTTTTAGATCATCGGAGACTACATCAGAATAGTGATTCGTTCGAATCCTTGTAAGAGGAGAGTTCGACATATCAGCTTCGACAGGCACATACAATAGCTTTAAGATATTTTCTTTTAACTCCTTATTCTCAATTTCATCGTTGTAATCTTTGTTGTTCTCTTCGAAACAAGAATCGCGTCTTTGCCTGTCGATGATTCTGAAGCTAAGCTTCTCACCGTCATATTCCGGATCAAAATCTGGCCTTTTGATTATCTCTAGAGACTCCGGATCCACGCCGAACTGCCGTTTCTGTTTCCCAGCCACATCTGAATAATACTTCCAACAATCTGGTTTCAAACCAGGGTATTTCTCTTGAAGTTTCAAAATGATTTCAGCTGATTCTACATTGGCATGTTCTTTTGGCAGTCGCAGGACGATTCTCGTGTATCTGACAAGTTGTTTAATATCTTTGAAGACTAGCTTCCAGCCGGTAGAATTGATGAATTTTGGCAGCACCTCTGTTAAGTAATCCTTAGTTTCTAAACAATCACAAATGTATATCACAGCACCATTAGACAGATAAATGTCTTGGAATTTTGGAATGATCAAATTAGCAAATCGCTGCTGTTTCATATCTTTGTGTAGATATTCTTTGAAGAGTTGCTTCAGTCTTCTGATATGCGTGCCTTCTAATTTGTTCTGCGGATAGCCATCGAGAGTAATGGCGATTTTCAACTCTGGTTCTACATGAAGGTAGTTTGTCCTCCTGTGGTAGGCGATACCTCGATTACTATCTATGTTCACATTGCTGTTACTTCTTATTAGGTTGTCGCAGCTCTCGGCTATTGATTCAGTCTTTTCAGACTCTGGCACTACAGACTCTGAAGTGAGCATTTGCGTGTCGCTCTCTTGTGCAACATTATCAAATTGACTGTTATTATTGATTTCCTCTGACCAAATTATCACTTCATTATTGTCACTTCTGTAATTGATATCTTTTAGTTTCTGTAAAACCTCATTAAAATCCAATTCGGCACAATCCACTCTATCAATATCTTGTTCTTTATCTGTTTTATCAGGAAATTCTACGATATAGCTTTCTACTCCCTTCTCGTCATCATTTTTTTCCTTTATATCATCACCTGGTGCGTCTTCCACAGAAAGATGTTCTCTTAATCTGCAGTCAGAAAGATTTCTGGGCGTATCGTCCGCTCTAAGTTCGTTCAAAAGCTTCACTCTCGACGATACGCTGTGCAGGTCTTCTTTTAAATCAGACATCACACATTCGTAGTAAATTTCAGAGAACCCAGACAGTTCAAATTCTATTCGCCCATAATCAATAACGTTTTTAAAGGTAGAGCCTCGAATAATTTCACCAGAAACTCTGTCTAATATAAATGAAGTGTATTCAACATCATCAACCCTCTTTTGTGAATAAACTCGCCACAAATCAGTTTTCAGTGTAGGATTGAAATACTGTAACAGTTTGAATGCGTCCCGAGCTGTGGTAGGCCAGGTGCAAGAATTTATCTTCAGGTAAGCCAGGCACAACCTCTTAATTTTCGACTCGAGTAAAATAAGGTTGGTAGCCATACGTTCCTGTAGACCTGGTGAAACCCTGATTATCCAGTTCCTAGTGTCAATGTCTCTACAAATGCAGACGATAGCACCTCTGTTCAAGTAGTAGTCTAGAAAGTGCGGAACACTCTTTAAGAGGCCTGCCTTCATTTGCATGTCTACGACTTCTGTGATTGCTCGTTGAAAGAGTTCCATTTGTCTGAGACGCATTTTTGATTTAGGATAGCCAGCAAGCGCTATGACAATTTTCAATTGATCTTCTATAATATCCGCATAGTCAGTGTTCCTTAATTGTATAAGCCTATTCGTCTCATCGACCTCGTCCTCGCTATCGCTGTAGAAATCTGCGTATTTATTTGTATCATAACTGTTAGACTTTCTGCATCTCTTTTTACTAGTACCACCAGTGACTTTGCTATGCTTACTAAACGTGGTCTTACTTTCTACTTGAGCCGTTTTCTGAGTACATTTGCTATCAGACTTATCTGCATTATTTATTTTTCTGGTATCGTCGGTGCAGAGTACGCAAGTGGAGGCGGTGGAGGCGGCGCCGTCGGAGGCCCAGGAACACTTCTGATCGCAACTGCACAGCTCGGGGGAGCTCTGTTGATAAAACACCGGTATCGGAATGGGTTTTGTAAGTCTAGCTACCATACCGGTCATGCGAGTTCACCAAGCGTTCATGCACAGAAAGCCACTTTGGGGGTGCACGTGAAAGTCTGATCTGTCACTGCAACTGTCATTCTGTAAGAAACTGCATTCGAAACGCCACCAAACACTTCTATCAGCTAAAGTTTACACCAATTTATTTCATATTTCACACTCGTCTTTCCTAAACACCAATATCCGATTATCGAATTATCCGAAGTGTAGTTTGATTATTACTCTAGCCTAAAATATAACTTCATATAAAGCTTATTTTATCTAATCAAAGGAAGTATTCGAAACAATCCTCAATAATGTCTAGAGAATCCGGGCTTTTGCGCTGCATACATCTCCACATATCGTATACTACACATCCCCAACACGGATTGGGATTGGTTTTTTTAAATTTCTATTCTAGCTACCCTCATGTCCCTACATTTCGAAGTTTTTTGATTTTTCTTAGTTTGTTCCTACAGTTCTTGAAATTAAAACGAAATCGGTCATAGGTGAAGAGCTAGAAGTCACAAAAACTATCTTAATAAGGCGGATTTCACACTGGCGCCGCGTCTTGCTCCGGTGAACGAGACAGCACAGCGCTTATCGCTATCTCGCTCACGCACCGGTGCCGCATGCGAGAAACCGCAGTAGTGTGATAGCCGCCTAAGGATCTGGTCTAGTTATATTTGTAAACTCGTTTGCAAGTAAATTGCGAGTTCTAAGTCTGAGGCGGAATAGTAAATAGTATTATATAAATAATAACGTAAGTTCCACAGAACCATTACAAATGACCAGGCTCGAAAGAGAGAGAAGACACAAATGTTTGCCCATAAGCTGAAGAAGAGCATTTTAATGCGGAGTAGAGGAAACGAACCAGTAGATTATTTATACAGATAAACGCGTAGGGAGAAATCTGTTCGCGAACTACACAAAAATTACTGCACATAATTTCATGAAATTTTGTATAGTAAGTAACAGTTTATGCTCCAGAGCAACATTTACGGTTGTTTTTCCTCATAAAAGTACGTGTGCGAATGCGCGGGAATAGTTAGTATAAAAAAAAACTTTGTTGAGATATTTGAATTATCAATGCACTGAGCCGAGAGGAGTTGCTCAAAACAGAGCAGCAGTGGGACCCAAAACAGACTATTAAAAAAAACTGTTATGATGCAGATAGGCTCGAATGGGACTTGTCTAAAAGGTGAAGTTTTTTTTGCTAAAACATGAGGTTTGTATTTATTAGAAGCGCTGGTTGCGCAGCGGTAAGACGTCTGACTTTCAATCCGGAGGTCTAGGGTTCAAACCCTGCCTCGTACCACTGATCTTCGGAACTTATGTACGAAATATCATTTGATATTTACCAGTCGCTTTTCCGTGAAGGAAAACATCGTGAGGAAACCGGACCTAATCCTAATAAGGCCTAGCTTCCCTTCTGGTTGGAAGGTCAGATGGCAGTCGCTTTCGTAAAAACTAGTGCCTACGCCAATTCATGGGATTAGGTTGCCAAGCGGACTCCATGCTCAATTGAGCCGTGGCAAAAGCCGGGACAAACGCTAGGAAAATGATGATGAGGTTTATGTTTAATATTTATACGAATCCTATTCCATAAAAATAAAAAAAAGAATCAATTGAATTAACAAAACCTACACACTTTCTAATGTGTGTAGGTTTTGTCGTCCATGTCATGCTATTTTATCACAATACACACCACCCTTCCTATCTGGACCATTTTAAAAATAAATAGATATACATAGATTTGTGTAGAACCAGCATCAGCCATAGATGCTTAGTTTTAAGATTCGCAATGTTCGTATCAATATTAACCACCAGTATGAACTTTGCTTCTCCAATCGTGTAATAGTAGTTCAAATAATTGTTATGTAATAAGGGTCCTTAAAATACGAGTGTGGTAATAAGATCACACAAGTGATTTAAGGCCTCATTACGTACACTGCTTTATCTACACACATATTATAAATCCTAAATGAAGTGTTCGGAAACCATTAGAATGACCGACATTGCACCGCCATGGCCAACTCGATTGTGCCGGGCCGGCGGTCGCGCGGGCGCGTGCCGGCAGGCTGAGAGGAGGGCATATTACCGTAGGTAATGAATTTTCATACGTTTTAACCACACTGTCACTGATATTACGTTACTGGTTGCAGTAATGATGGTAATAACATGCGGCATGAAAGGGACTTACCGCATCGCCAGCCCCGAAGCTGCCATCGGGGTCGTTCACTTCACCCCTGAAAGAAATTACAATATGAACCGGAGGCTAGATATTCCTGCTCCCCGTTTCCCCCTTTATTCATAAATGTCACAAGCCTCATTTAGTTGGTAGGGAAGATGCAGCTATAATATTTACCAATATTTAGTGATCAAAATGTTGAAAAAACATAAAATAAATGCTATTAAAACGTTTTTACTTTAGTTTTATACTAATTTTAAACAATAATCACGATTTGAAATAATGTGAAACGGAACGTGTTTTAATCCACCAATCAGCGTCTGGTGACGTCACTCCTGTTATGACAACTAATGGGGTTGGCAACTGTCAACGGTTTGGCCAGATAGCACCACCATAGGATGTACCTGTCACTAGTTTTGTTCTATGGGATTTGGCTTAAAGGGGAAAAAAAAACAAGAATTTAACACTGTAAGTTTGACAGGCACAAAACAAGGATGAACACAAATATGATAAAAATAAAATAAAATATGGCAAGTGACACACATGAGTGATGTCACAGGAACTGTAGAACGGTTTACGCGCGAAAACTTAAATTGTTAGTTTGTAACAGCAATTTTTGACTATAAATTAGTATTATCATTTTTTAATACACATATTTCTACGTGCAATTCTTTCAAATGAAAACATAAATGAAAATATTGCATCATGCCTATTTATGCTTTGTCTGTTTGCAAATAAGTTTTTGTCAAAAATGTCATGCACATTGAAGCATTCTTCTTGTCATGTTTGGCGAGTATTCCTATTGCCTTAATAGAATAGTAATTATAACTTACTTTTCAATGGTGCGGACAACTATTCTACCATCTGGCAGAATCTGGCGACTACTGGTACTCTAAAACAAAAAATTAAGTTTAAAAAGCATCAACTTGAAAAAATCAGATCAAAAATCAAGACGTCCGTTTATTCCAACATCTCGCTACTTCTTGTACCCTGTGCCCAACAACCTTACCGTATTCAAAAAGTCAAGAGAAACAAAACTGACACTGTATGCAGGGATCATATCCGGTTTCCACGAAAAAAAAAACCCCCGAAATAACCTAATATACACGGTGCCCGTGAGCATTGCGAGAGATTTTAACCACGCATTTCTGAGGTCAAAAGAATGAAAAAATAATTTTTGACTTTTGTTGTAAAACGCCAAAAAAAAATTTTTTTTTTTACTTTTTTTTCACTTTTTTTGAATGCTGTTCTACATAAAAAGTAAATGTCATTAGAAAAAAGTAACGGAAAAAGTAAATTGCTACATTTTTTCTCGTAAAAACTAGTCCATGCAAAGTGTTTCTTAGGTCTTTGATACAGTCAATAAGAGATGTCTAGACTATGCCCCATACCGGTGAGATCGCCATCAAAAAATCATTTTACACTGAGAAACAATTCAAAATGCAATTTTTTGTAAGTAGTATTTACTCTGAAACCATGGCGAATTTCAAAAAAGTTTAAAGGACATTTTGTTCTCTAAATATGATAATGAATACACTGTTAAAGTCTCTCGCAATGCTCACGGGCACCGTGTATTTAATTACTTGCGAGGTATTTATGCAGATCAGATCTCAATATTGTATTTAAGTCATAACTACGTATAAAGATTGTCCAATTAAATCAGGGGTTTTCAAAGTAGGGGGCGCGACCACATTATAAGGGAGGCGCGGGGCCTCGGAAAGTTTGAACAGGGCTAGCTAGCTCATTGACTTCCATTCCCTTGCATCGAAGCGAAGGGGGGCGTGGGAATTTCATTTTAGGCAGCAGGGGGGTGTCACTAAAATAAGGTTGGGAACCCCTGAATTAAATAATTGTATAACGCTTAGAGAATAAATGATCTTAAACCTAATAATATATGAAATCTATTTTTAGATAGTTTGTGTTTAACTTACAGATTTCTTCTCGGCCTGCTTGAGCAACAGCATACGGTGCTTGCACATGACCTGCGCCTCCTGCAACTTGAGGTGCTCAAGCTTTAGCTTCTCCAGCTCCAGATTTACATCCGGCTCCAGGCTTCCGCACAACACCTGCTGTAATCATATAGTTCTAGTAAATAGTGTGGCGGTTCCTCTCTGTGGTTCTAACCACTCGCAGCCAAACTGTTGCACAACCAAAGTCAGGATCCCAGTTTTTTATTTATTTAAAAAGGAATCTTATGTGGTTCTGGTGGTAGTAATTACTTTTTGTGGCGAAAATGTAGGTAGATGTACAAAATTCTTCGCTACAAAAAGTAAAAATTCCACCGTACCTTACACAAACCGGTGAAAATGTAGACCAAAACCCAATAGCTAGCCCAATAGTTTAGCTCATAAGTCAGGTCCCCACTGAAAACCAGCGCCAAGGTTTAAATTGCCGCGGCATCATGCTGAGTGGGGATCCTACTTGACGTCTTTGTACTGTTTTATTACTTGCTTTGTTTTTTGTGTGTATTTATGGCGTTAAATAAATGTATTTTCTTTCTTTCTTCAATAAACAATAAGCTTAACATACCACATCATCTTCCACCAAGTCCTCCATGTTGTCACCGTTTGCGAGAGATTCCGGTCTCCTGTGTCAAAAATAACAGCATTACTTACTGATGTTAAAAATACAAATATATAAATACTAACACATAGCTGCAGAAGTACCTAAGCAGGTGAAGTGTTTAAAAAGATCTATGCTTGACTTCATTAACTGCCAAGAACCCGCCTCGTGGGCGCTCGTAAACTTCGCTTAGATGCCGGACAACTCGCTGGGCGGGTTGTTTTATACGTAGCTATGGACGCCCGGTTTCTGAATTAGGACGTCATTTTTCATCTGGCAGTTAATGTGTTAAGAATGAGTGTGTAAAAGTCATTTTGTATAGTGAACAACAAAAACAAGGAAATAATAGTAGCTTGGCAAAATTACTCCACATTATTGCGAGTAAAGGGTTTTGGAGATGAAGCAACAAGATATGACAGCAAACCGTTTATGTTTAAACACCACCCAATATGTTTGATGTATCAAATCTTATAATAGCCAATGAAAACTTTGACCCATCACAACTTTCTTGGACAACGTTGAAAACCAGGGAACAAGGTGTAGGAATAGTGAGCGTCAGGATGGCGGGTGGACCTCGGGAATTTTATCGAATTGTTAATAAAAGTACTGTACCTTTGGTGTACCTCAGTGTACCTTTAGTAGAAATCAGTGTACTTCTTTCTAAAACTACATTTTTTCAAGAAAAGGTCCACCCGCCATTCTGACGTCAGGATGGCGGGTGGACCTGGTAAATGATACATTAAACCACATATAATGTATGTGGTTATAGTGTACCTTCAGTGTACCTCTGTATAACTTTAAAAACAATTTGCATACCTCGCCTCAAAAAGAACTGCGCTCAAAATAAGGTCCACCCGCCATCCTTACGTACACTGCAAGAGGTACACTGATTTTTAATTTTCTGACGTCAGGATGGCGGGTGGACCTTTTTTTGAAAAAATCTCGTTTTAGAAAGAGGTACACTGATTTCTACTAAAGGTACACTGAGGTACACCAAAGGTACAGTACTTTTATTAACAATTCGATAAAATTCCCGAGGTCCACCCGCCATCCTGACGATCACGTAGGAATAACTGTCAGTGGAATATCAGGACCATTCTTGGAAGCAAAATTTGTACTGACAACTTCTTCACATCTCTTTCCTCGTGGTTGCACATGTACACCTCACCCGCTATGAAACTTCTTTTGCTACTGTACAACCAGTGAATAAGAACAAACCACATTTACTTTAAAGCATTATTTGGTTAATCAACTTTTTATTACCCCTCGTTGCTATGTTACATCCCTTGGATAACCAAACATTTTCTATGAAACAGTATGAAGGTGTCCCTCGGACAACGGGGACGGAGTAAACATTAAAAAGTTGATTGACAAAAACTTTCAAACCACCTACAACTGCAAATCAAACTTTGTCAAAGGATTTAAATAATTTGTTTAACAAGCCGTGCTAGCAGAGCACTAAATAATGGAATGAGATACCATTAATTAGCTTCACAATTGTATAGTATAGATGTGCAGGAAGACACAAGTCACTATAGTAATCAAATCATAGTAACAGAATCAAAATCTGATACTGTTCGACATTTTGTTGAATGCATGATTTATCTTATCAGTAATAATATCACAAAAACTGCTTAAGGGTACTTTTGCAGACTAGGCTCGCTAATATGCTCGCATCCACCAGGTTGAAATATATATAAAAATGCAAAGTAAACATATAAACAACGTGAAATACCTAGTCGGGGCATTTTAATACTATGAAACATTCAGTTTCAATGCATAACACCGCATAATAGACATAGAATCGCTGCGTTTCGGTTTAATCTTCGAGACGGAAACAAACGACGGTAATAATGCATTTAGTTATTGTTTTCATGAGGTGAATTAAAACTTGTTATATGCACCCCACGAGGCGGGTTTCACGACAGGATGTCTTATCACTTACCATTACTTATCATCGATACAGCAGTACAAAACAAAATATCTATCGACAGTGAGATCTAGTCTGCATCTAGTTAAAACTTTTGTAATCATATGTACTTACGTCTCAGTCTTATCCGTTTTAATAGATTGAAAATACTTTTTTAGAAGCATGGCGCAATAAACATGTACTTGTCCGATTTTGGATTAATTTCACGAACAAAACAAAAGAAAAAATTACACTCACTTAAAAACCACACGACAACAACTAAACTTACTTACATAGACTCAGCAAAAGTTTCAAATATCACACAGAAACGAAGTTACAAAAGTAAGCACAACTTAGCGCTAAGTAGTTACGTTACGACGGCCATATTAGTACAGTGCCGGAAATGATAAGGTGCTAAAGCGCTGCAGCGGGCGAATGGTGAAATACTTCCTGTATGGGATTGTTGTGATTGGCCGTAACGGGCAAAAAATAATAATGGCCGCTAAAAAATAGCCGGTCATTGGCCAATAATTATTTTTAATTAACACACAAACGGACCATGAAATTATCACAAACCGCCAATGAAAAAACCGGCCAAGTGCGAGTCGGACTCGCGCACCGAGGGTTCCGTACAAACCTGTAGGTATATAGGGGTAGAAAGTATAAAATTTAAAAAAATATTTTTTGTATGATTTTACAAAAAATTTCTACTTTTCGTAATTTTTCCTTTGTCTGTGCTATATGAAGTTTCTTCGTGCCAAGTTTCAAGTTTCTGAGTTTACGGGAAGTACCCTTTAGGTTTTGAGTTTCTTGCGAGTACTGAGTTTCAAAATATGCGACTTAAATTGCTATTTCTTTTGATTGCGTTGACATACAAGTTTGGTTTTGCTACATCTGAAAGGTCCTATTGCCCTGAGTATTTGACATGAATTTAAATTTAATACCTCCACGCGTTTACGAGAAAAATGGTAATAAGTTTAAAATTTAAAAAAATATTTTTTTGTATGATTTTACTAATAATGTCAACTTTTTGTAATTTTCCCATTGTCTATGCTACATGACGTTGCTTCGTGCCAAATTTCAAGTTTCTGAGTTCACGGGAAGTACCCCGTAGGTTTTGCGAGTGCCGAAAAACTCTAAAATTTGCAGCATAAACGACTGTATCTTTTGATTGCGTTGGCTTTTAAGTTTGATTTTTTCACAGCTCCAAGGGACAATAGACCTGAGTATTTGATATAAATTTTAGCTTGATACCTCCAAGCGTTCCTGAGAAAAATGGTCTTGACAGACAGACGGACAACAAAGTGATCCTATAAGGGTTCCGTTTTTTCCTTTCGAGGTACGGAACCCTAAAAATCTGCGCTACAACTTCCTAGTTAAACAGCTATTAGACATGGCAATTTGTAGGGCCCAACATGTTGTGTACCCTGCCTCTCCCTCACCCTCCTTCAGCTCCCTACGAGCACAACCTCCTATTACACCTCCCAACACATGTTGGGCCCTACAAATTGCCATGTCTAATAGCCGTTTTAGGCGCGCTCCCAGAATAGATCTGAATTCATCAATTCATAGATGGTTGCGGAAATTTGTGTATGGTAACTGAATTTTTAACCGGTATTATACTTTGCAATATCTAGGGCCCAATCTGTCGGCCCTAAGGTCCCTTATTACACTTTCCTTACAAATCGCCCCTGACTCACTGATAAATCGTCCCTAACAGCCCTAAAGTGGAAGGTGTACGCAAACAAAAAACCGCAAATCGATATACAGTTTAGCCGTTTGGCACACGTATACTAAGAGGTCAAAACAAAATTTTTGATCCGCAGTTCTTAATAAAAAAAACCCTTAGGAGGGGAGTTTCCTTTATTTCTTTTTTTTTTCATTTTCGAACTGAAATGGTTTGCCAGACTATAAAAACACAAACTACACATGGCGGTTAGAAAAATAGCAGTGCAACTTGGCAACAGCCCTAAAAAATATGCGAACTTACCGCGACGATAACTTGCTAACCACTAGATACGGCGTTTTTAGGTTAGCGGCTTCGCGTCGATCCTGTGGAGGCATGCTTTAAAATAAACACTCGTATTTCTGCTGAAGATATTTTATTAATAAGCTCAATAGTTATATTCAACATGTTTTGAACATACCTTGTGTTGGATCGGACGCCGGCGCTGCCTTCGTCTCTGAAGCTGCGCTCGTCGCGGTTACGAGGCCCGTTCGAGTTACGATATCCAGAGGTGTCTTTCTGGCCAAATGATCTTTTTTGTCTCGCGTTGCTCTGTTAGCAAATAAAAAAAATTGATTCGGAGCTCGGAGCCGGCTGTCTAACCAAGTTTGAGGAGAATGGTTTTTATTTTTACCCGACTACGGCGAAGACAAAAGGAAGGGTTAGGATTTCAGCAGTCTATGTATGTATGTAACCATAGAGTATACTCGTACACGGTGCCCGTGAGCATTGCGAGAGACTTTGACAGTGTACTCATGATCATATTTAGAGAAAAAAAATGTCCTATAAAGTTATCCGAAATTCGCCATACACTGAGAAAAAAATGTTGTTGGGCGTAACAATAAAACTTAAACGCTATACAACCGTCTATGGAGCTTGGTCTATAGTACAACTTTTATGTTGTCAAACTCTTATTGTTAATCTGACAATATTATATAAATAACATTTTCACTTTGTTATTATTACAATGCTTTATATGTTGTCGTTACAACAATATAAACTTTGTGATATTGGCAACTTTTAACCTAGTACGTTCTGGTTTAAGTTGCTACCTAGACAAAATTGCTTTGTGCAAATGACAAAGTAACTTTGTTATTGTATTGTTTAAATTATGTTCTTGAAACAAATTTGTATTGTATTGTGGCAATACCACAAAATAGTTTTTGTTAACCTAACCAAATAAACGTTGTTATAATAGCAATGTGCTTTGTTTTGGCATCAAATCTTTGAGGTGACTATTCTGCTAACGTAGTTAATCTAACCAAATTAAACGTTGTCATAGCAGCAAAATGCTTTGTTTTGGCATCAAATCTTTAGGTCACTATTCTGCTAACGTTGTTAAATTAACCAAATCTTACGTGGTTGCAATAGCAACATGCTTTGTTTCGGCATCATTTTTTATAGTCATAATGACAAAGGCACTTTGTTGTGCTAACCATTTGGTATTTCTGTTTCAAGATACAATTTATTGTTATTCATACAACATTAGTTCAATATTTTAATAACAACGACCTTCAACTTTAATTTTCGACATTTTAATTTATATCTCGCAATTGGATAATTATGCAAAAGACCAATTTCTATAAATTGCATATTTTTCAATTGCGAGAGACCAAATAGTTAAAATGTCGATCAATGGTGGTTCAAGGCCGTTGACATTATTAAAGGTGGAACCAATGTTGTATGAATAACATTATGTACCTAAATGTTATGTTGAAACAGAAAAAACAAAAAGCAGTGCCAATCATGACCAAACTGCGAGCAAGTGCAAACCATTACGACCCAAAAAAATGATGCTGAAACAAAGCATATTCCTGTTGCGCGATTATTACATCAAGAAACAGCGTTTCACGTTAGCAAAACAGTGACCTAAAAATATTTAGGGAGTATAAAACGTAAGATCAAACCAAAAAGTAATATATTTTCGTTTATTTTAAAATGGACGTTTCAAAGTATATTGCAGAGCCCTCAATATAATATCAGCAACATCCATGATGGTGACTTCTTTGGTGCCGAAAAGCATTTCCCTTTGATAACAGTATGTTCCTATCTCTGAAACTGTCGCAACACGAGCCAGGTAATCATGTCTTGCTCTTCTTTGGATAATTTCCACACATTTCTCTTCGCCTACTGAAAAATAAATTAATATAAGTTTTTTGTCAAACGTTTCATTTTTGACATAAGCTTTTAGGGTCATATTACTCATCCAAACAATTATAACAGACTCAAACACAATTAGGTTTTGTTGTTTTATTGCAGAGTACTTATAGTCACCTCCAGTGTCCAACAATCAGATCAGCTCGATGGTACCAAAACATTGCATTTTTATCTGAGTTACGAAGGAATGAAAATTTTCAGATCGGTCAGAAATCGGGAGCTGGTTTAAAATTCAGATGCAAGTTTTGAACCGTGTACTAATACATAAACCTTAAATATACTACTGTCCTGACTGTTTTACGAAACGTGCTACTGTATAAAGTCGTCATGAGCAACCTTTTAAAAATGCAGAAATTATTTGAAGAAATACAAAACATAAAATACATATTTAGGATCTTACTAGAGGCCAAATCGAGAAGGTCGATGGTTGATAAGTCAGCCTTGTTACATTCTCCTCTTTCAACGAGTACTCATAGTTTCAGAATCTTCAACTTTATAAGAGGAAATCTTTCTTTATATGTTTTATTTGCTGCTGGGTACACACATTGAAAGTCAGGCGACACCTGAAACAAACATATATCATAATGCTACAAACAACAACACACTTAAATATTAATTACCACGGTAGACCTTATGGCAATGTTAAAGTGAAAATGAAAATAATTATTAATTATTCTTCAATTTAGGTACTTTACAATGCACTTATGAAAATCAAAAAGAAACTATAGCGGGTCTGGCTGTATATAAACAGCGGCACTGATATTAAAAATGTTTATTCAAACAAATTGAACACAAATGGGTTATACAGACACAAGTCTAGCTAATATTTTAAAGTCTAGGTTAACAAAGTAACGAATGGGTATCGTAGGTCGGTGGCACGCGAGTACAGCGTGCTTACCATGCGGCGGTGCGCTGCCCACTGGCGAGAGCACTTGAAACGCTCCGCGGTGATACAAGATGGCGGCACACGCCAAGGTCTAGTTGACCCACGGTTTAGCTTATTAAGAAGCGAGCCGGGGTCTACCTCTAGTGGTTCTTACGGAAACACGCCGAACAGGCGTGTCGTCAAGGTCACGCGCTATAAAACTACTTCCGATTCTAACCCTACAGCTCCTACATATATATTTTTTCAATACATACATCTTACAACTATCATGCATTTTTTTACTAAGATTATTGACATACAGTAGGTACGGTTACACCGTATGTAATTTAGATACATTAGATTACTTATACGGGACGTTACTATTGTCATACTCATACCAATAAAGTCTGCCGATGGTCAGTAAAGTATTTCGTTGATGGCAGATACCCACGTACTTACAAATCATAAATAAAATCGTAAATACCTATTTAAGAGATTAAGTTAAATTATCAGCTACTTGTGCTATTACTTGTGTGCAAGATGGCGCGCGGCCGCGTGGTTGCCCAGTTAGACCGAATGTTTAATATAAATAGTGTTGTATGTAATGAGCTAAAGAAAAATTGTGCAACCTAATGAAGAGTTCAATCTGGAATGCATACAATTTTGCATTCGACAGTCCTGCGCATGCGTGTAAAATGGAATTGAAGTACTACATTACCTAAGTAATAAAAAATAATGAGTAGTTACTTACCAAGCATGCTAGGGATTAGGTGTACAAGCCTTGCAGAAACCAATCTTGCAGAAACACGCCCACCTCGACACACATTCCTATTGAAAAACCACAACACTAAGCGCTTATTACACCGCCCGCGCTCCGTCACGTCCTCCACTTCCGGCATCCATTAGCAACTGACCTGTACAACGTCGTTCCGTTCCCCGCCTCCCCTCCATTCCGCGCATTTTGTTAATGCGTTAATGTAATTTGGTAAATTTTTTACATTGTCAATCTAACAATAAAACCATTTAATGCAGATACAAATGTGCTTTGTTAAGTAGTTGACTTTGTTGCCGTACTAATGTTAAACTTGTTAAATTCACAAAATTCAATTGTCAAGTCAACAAACCCAAAAATATTGTCTTGGTGACAAAATACGACTTGTTAATAGTTGTTGACTTTGTTGCCGTACTAATGTTAAACTAGTTAAATTCACAAAATTCTATTGTCAAGTCAACAAACCCAAAAATATTGTCTCGGTGACAAAATACGACTTGTTAATACTGCAATATATATTTGACAACAAAAACGTTGTGATAGTAAATAGACCCGCTTTGTTACAAATGCAATACTTATTGTGCCTACAACAAAAAAAACCTGACAAAGCGTATTTTGTGACTTTGTTAGCCATTATTTTTCTCAGTGTAGTTTCAGAGTAAATACTACTTACAAAAAATAACATTTTTAATTGTTACTCAGTGTAAAATGCTTTTTAATGGCGATCTCACCAGTATGGGGCATAGTCTAGAAATCTCTTATTGACAGATATCAAAGACGTAAGAAACACTTTGCATGAACTAGTTTTTACGAGAAAAAAATGAAGCAATTTATTGTATCCGTTACTTTTTCCAATGACATTTACATTTTTATGTAGAACAGCATTCCAAAAAAGTGAAAAATAAATGATAAAAAAAATTTTTTTTGGCGTTTTACAACTAAAAACACAATGTTTTCCTTTTTTTGACCTCAGAAAGGCATCAAAATCTCTCGCAATGCTCACGGGCACCGTGTATAGTTTAATAGAGACAAGACGAAGAAGTTTTTGAAGCTCCAAGTGTGAAGCGCTATCTCCAGACAGAGAGCAACCCAAACATCCATCCACCATCTCGTAACGAGTAGCGTGCCGTAGTAACGCTACTCGTTACAAGATGTTGCTGCAGCGCATGTCATTTCCCTGTACTATTTTTGTATCTTTGGGTTGCTCTCGACCAGATGGCGCTTCAGACTTGGGCCTTAAAGTTCATAGACTGTGGCTGTCTATATATTTATAGTCTCTGATGTAAGTATGTATTTACGTATGCTCCACCATTAGACGGAGAGCTAGCCACGTCAGATAGGACACAATAATGAGAGCGACGAAACCCGTCTCGTTAGTTTGATATACTAGGCTTATTTCTAGATCCCGACATTTGGCAGCTGTAAAGTGGTGGAGGTCAAATAATGCAAACCACTTCAAGAATACAAATCCTAGAGTTCTGGTTTTGATGCAGTATTATGAAAACAGATATAAATAATTAGATCATATCATTGCCAAATGTTTCTGATGGGAGAAAGTAGTCCAAAACGACGTATAATGTAATTCATGGTTTGTCGCCTACCGTTTCTGTTCCCGAAATATTACGCAATGTTTTTTGTTTTAATGTTAAAATTTAGGCCCCGTCCTCTATAAATAAGATAACTTCGGCCGTTTTTACCTATTTTGGTATTACTTTTTTTCCAATTTAAAAACTTTGCTAGTATTATTAGTAGTTATGGGTGGATGTCACTCTGACATCCACCCATTAAAAGCTGCCAGATGCCCGGATCTAGCAGTAAGGATAGTATTGCAATCTTACTAGATGGGTTTCATTGCTCTCATTAGTGTCATATCTGACGTGGCCAGCTCTTACACCACATAGCGCCAAAACTATGCAACCGATTTTGATGAATAAGGTATCAATCGATTCGTTATTATAGCCTGGGTAACATAGGCAGTTTTTTGCTTTTTGAGGGGTCTCCTTCATTAGACGGGTCCCCACCGACGCACCGCCTCGCGAGGCAGCTCGGTTAGTGTGGACGTGCCTCGCCCGAGGCAAACGCACGCGCGGCCGCAATGCCTCGGGCGAGGCACGTCCACTAGCCGAGCTGCCTCGCGCGGCAATTTCCTTGCGAGGCGGCCTAACACGCCTATTATAGCCTGGGTAACATAGGCTACATTTTGACCGAAATAATATGTTTTTTTCTCGTAGTGGGGTTACAGTTTTTCTTTTACTTTTTGAGGGGGATTAATAAGTAGCAATGTGTGCTGCAAAACAACTGAGTAAAAAAATAGGTAAAGCTATAGATATAGAAATATAAAAAAATTATGATGTCGTAATTCTGAGGTAGATAAGATTTTTTGCTCATACCTTATGAGCAATGTTGATGTTGAGTTTCATGGGTTCCATCCTGTTAAGCTTCATCATAGCAAACTTTGCCTCCCTGTAAATAAAAGTACATTTCGATACGAGGGCGGAATGTATTTCATTACATCACGAGTCTCGGGACGAGTGAAGAATGACATTTCCGTGCGAGCACCGAAACCGAACGACGTTTTTTTAATGCGAAAAATTGTCAAAAAGGACAAATATAATCATAGGGCAGGGCACATTTACACCTAAAAACCCTGTTACCCTTGTCCTAAATGATATAGTCAACCGCATTTAGCAAGTATGATTAAAGGATCCTAATTAGGATGCTAGTTAGGACACTAAAAAACCGGCCAAGAGTCGATACTCTTGACCACGCATAATGGAGGGTTCCGTACCTAATTTCGAAAATCTAATATCAAAAGGTTTTTTGAGATAACTCGAAAACGCCTTAACCGATAAAGTTCAAACGTTACACGGGTACACGTTACAGTTTGAAAGCCGCCTAACACAGATTCATGAATATGTCAAGCGCCTAAGCTGATTTATAAGATGATTATCTGAATTTATCATAAACCATGTGAGTGATGTGTTAAAGTTATAATTTTAAACAAAAATGAACCGACTTCACTTAAGACTCCACCTTTCCAAAAGGAAATGCCCAAGCTACTGTATAAAATATTTAAATCACTATAGGTGTGCCTATAATATTTGAAGAGTTCCCTCGATTTCTCCAGGATCCCATCATCAGTTCCTGACCTGGTTACAATGGGACCAACTGTGAAGTATACTCTTTTAAATAAAAAAAGATTATTCCAAATCAGTCCAGCCGTCTTCAAATAAATGGTGAACACACATTTAAAAAAAAAACAAAGATCCCAACAAATTGAGAATCGCCTCCTTCGAAATCTTGAAGTCCGTTGAAAAGTGAGTTATCAGACTTATCACAGGGATCTTTATAGATTAGTTTTTATTCCAACTCCGTCAAACACATACCCAGGAGTCTCAAATCCAACCAAAGCGTATCTCTTTTCCGGGTGGACGAAGCTTTCCGTGAGCTTCCCGTACTTGGAGAAGGCAGTGGCCAGTCCATCGTCACTCAGGCCGTTGGGTATGTTGGTTATGTACAGCCGGCAATGGTCCAGGTTCACAAAGCCACTGCAACAATATAGACAAAAAAATTAAGCATAAATCTTCTAATAAATATATAAAAGAAGAAACTGACTGACTGACTGACATATCAACACACAGCCCAAACCGCTGGTTCTAGAGATTCCAAATTTGGCACGTAGGTTCCTTATACGCTCTAGGGATGCACTAAGAAAGGATTTTTCAAAATTCACCCCCTAAGGGGGTAAAATGGGAGTCCAAAGTTTGTATGGCTAATCAAGATTTGTTATACTATCTTATTCGAAACTTCACAGGAGTATTCCTAACGATAAATGAGTAAACACGTGTTTCAGGTTTTTTGAAATTCAACCCCCAAAAGGGGCAAATGTGGTCACAAAGTCTGAAAATCAACATGGGTATTGTATCCTTTTTGAGTACTTATAGTACGCGGGCGAAGCCGCGGGAAGAGGCTAGTTATGAATATGCGTATTCTTCTGGGAGCTTCAGGTATGCCCTGTAAAGCTCCCAGTAGAATATGCCCTGTAAAGCAGAAGGCACAGACTACAAAGACTACTCATCATAATTTATATTTGATATGTAATCATTTGTGACATCTTATTCTAGTATATTTTATTTGGCATTTTAATTATTTATTAATTTTATTGTCATTATTTAAATTAATTGAATGTTACTACAAATTATGATTTCTTGACGCTAATTATTTATTAAATGACGAAAATTATTTTGTATGCACTATCATGTAGCTATGGAATCGCAATGTACTGAAATAAAGTTTTTTTTAAGCTTTTACAAGGAGCACGGGGTCACCACACATCAGCGCAATTTTATTCGTTAATTTCTACGATTCGAACAGCACATCTCAATCGTATTCTACACCATTTTGTAGTATAACAGTCCAGGTTAGTCCCCATAACTTGATTTTTGTGGATATTTTTAATTCACATAATGATCAAAAACATTAAACTCAAATGAAATAAGCGGTCGCTCTCTCATACTTAATTAGTATGGGAGTGTATTAGTAAAGTAGTACTGATGTGTGGTGACCTCGAGTCACAGAATAACTAATAGTACTGCCGTACAGAAAATTCACTCCTTAACAAAAGTCAGATTTAGGTATAAAATTATACCTATACTCGCCGCCTGCAAGCAAAATTGAAACTTATAACCGCGCACGAACCGTGAATCTTCTTTGCGCGCCGCAGTTTTATGACCGAGCTGTGAGCGTCGGCACGGGGTTGGCACTTGACAAGTTTTTGTACCTATACCTACTGATTTATTATTGTTAGATAAATATGTAGGAATTACAAACGTTGATTATGTAAACACGAAATTTTTATCCGGAGATAGATTTTTTTATAGAGATTATGTCTGATTCTCACGGAAGTAGGTATGCCACAGCCGTATTCCTTTGAAAATATGTCGGTCAGTTCCTAATATTATTTCTGGGCAACCGATATTCAATAAATTAAGGATGTTTATTTTAACTATTACTAAGTAAGGACTTTGGGACCTTTCAATATCGTCCGGAATTTAAAAATGTTATTTCTGCTTCCTTGTTCTTCCGTTTATTCAGACATCCGTAAATACATATTTTATACGGATTAGATCGAGATAGGTTTCGAAGCCATTGTGTATTTTAAATTTTGCGCGAGCGCCACGTGACACGACTATCGTGCGAGCCGAGCGGCAGCCCACTGCTATACGACTCCCCGGGAGGCGCGCCGGCCAAATGTACCTAAACTGCGCAGTGAAACCCCCCTGCTCGAGTTGTACATATGATCTATCTAGTGGTTGAGGTTATCTGTGACAGAAGGTTATCTTTCCTACAAAATCACTATTAGGCGTGTCCACACGTGACACACCGCCTCGCGAGGCAGCTCGGCTAGTGTGGTCGTGCCTCGCCCGAGGCATTGCGGCCGCGCGTGCGTTTGCCTCGGCCAAGGCACATCCACTGTAGCCGAGCTGGCAATTTCCTCGCGAGGTGGTGCGTCAGGTGTGAACCCGCCTAAAGACAAAATGTAACATTTTCTGGTGTAAGTAAAATACTTAAATGGTATTACCTGCCACGTTCATCAGCATTTTGAGGATCATAACTGGAGTTGTCAAAGTCCTCCCTCATCGGATCCCAATCCTGGTTGTAACCTCTACTCCGAGCTGTCATTGTGTGGTGCTGTCAGAGTATAAAAATAAGTTTTTGTCACTAATTTCATCATTTGACACAAGCTTTGAAGCTTACCATACTTTTCTTGGAAAAGTCATCTACTCTAAACTTATATAGATATCGTGTACAAAGGAAAAAGTGACCTGGGCCTCCGGTGCCCAGGGCTGGGATCGAATCGAACCAGCGTCTTCTGTATTCGCGGCAGACGCCTTAACCACATGGCCACCTGGGTCACAGCAGCACCAGTCGAATTTTCCCATGTATATGCAATCTTCCGTGAATAATACATGTATCTTTTTTTCTTTGTATATGACATCTATACAAGTTTATAATTTATTTAGTAGTATGTCTACTTAAAATAAACAAATAAAAATATTTATTAAAATAAATTCATTTGTTCTTCATTTGAAAGTTTTTTTTGGAGGTGTTGATGATTATTGATAAATCATTATGTAAAAATTTGTTAATAATACCATATCTAATTTACTTATTTGTATTATAAATTCATTGGTGGTGCAAGGGAAAGTCGAGGGCAAAAGATCTCTTGGGTGCTCTCCAACCCGATGGACAGACCTCATCAAGTCTCTCACACACTGCAGCATAAACGAGAATTCTCACTCCTCCAAACCTAGAGCTACATGGCGTCGTATCACCAGGGAAGTGGTGGCGAAAGACACAACCTAGACATGACCACAACCACTCTGCCACGAGTGCACGACTAAGAAGAGTAAATTTATAATTTAGTAATATACTTTAATATAAATTGACTGTATTGACGTGTAAAATGTATATTTTATGAATAAATGATTGAATTGAAAAAGTTGTGTACTGTAATGATATAGGTGTAGAGAGAGGGGGGAGATCTCTCTCCAGGCAGATGTTATGATGATGCATCTACAACTATATGATTCTAAGAAACCTTACAATGAGCTTCCATTGTTTTATCACAGTTCTTATGACCACCACTCTTTATCATCAGACCAGCTCAATGGTACCGTATTGTGTAATCATTCAAGTTACGCAGATTTATTAACAGTTTCCGTACCACCTAGAGCTACGCGCTACGCTCGTAGCCTGTAGCCACGTATTTGTCGTATGTAGCGCATAGTAGCTACGAAGAGAGAACCCGACAGTCGGGTTTCCGGTTGTGAAAGTGTTAAATTTAAAGTTTGGTGAGGCATTAACAATAAAAAGAAAAGTTTTCAATATGTGTGTGTGTGCCTATACTAACATATGGATGCCAAACCCGGGCCGCAACAGAAAAAAATGTCACAAAACTTATAAATTTCTCTACGGGAATGGAAGAAGCATTTTAGGGTACACAAAAAGAGACAGAAAATGGGCGACGGCAATAAGAGAGGTCACAAATAATTTTCTTATAGAAGAAAATGTTACTCTAAAATGGAAGTGGGCGGGCCACATGCTCAGGGAAAAGAACATACTGACTGAGTGGACCACGCTACAACACAAAAAGAAAAAGAGGCAGACGATACAAAAGATGGTCAGATGATTTAAAGAAAACTGCTGGTCCACTATGAACACGACTAGCCAGAGACAGAGGCATGGAAGGCAATGGAGGAGGCCTTCGTGTCAAAGGACACGTCGAGCCGACGGTTGTTGCATACACATAAATAAATATTGTATTTAATATTACTAACTGTTTTTTCAATAATTGAAGGCTTTGAAATTGAAATTGAAGAGGCATTAACATACTAAAATATATGATTCTAAGAAACCTTACAATGAGCTTCCATTGTTTTATCACAGTTCTTATGACCACCACTCTTTATCATCAGACCAGCTCAATGGTACCGTATTGTGTAATCATTCAAGTTACGCAGATATATTAACAGTTTCCGTACCACCTAGAGCTACGCGCTACGCTCGTAGCCTGTAGCCACGTATTTGTCGTATGTAGCGCATAGTAGCTACGAACAGAGAACCCGACAGTCGGGTTTCCGGTTGTGAAAGTGTTAAATTTAAAGTTTGGTGAGGCATTAACAATAAAAAGAAAAGTTTTCAATATGTGTGTGTGTGCCTATACTAACATATGGATGCCAAACCCGGGCCGCAACAGAAAAAAATGTCACAAAACTTATAAATTTCTCTACGGGAATGGAAGAAGCATTTTAGGGTACACAAAAAGAGACAGAAAATGGGCGACGGCAATAAGAGAGGTCACAAATAATTTTCTTATAGAAGAAAATGTTACTCTAAAATGGAAGTGGGCGGGCCACATGCTCAGGGAAAAGAACATACTGACTGAGTGGACCACGCTACAACACAAAAAGAAAAAGAGGCAGACGATACAAAAGATGGTCAGATGATTTAAAGAAAACTGCTGGTCCACTATGAACACGACTAGCCAGAGACAGAGGCATGGAAGGCAATGGAGGAGGCCTTCGTGTCAAAGGACACGTCGAGCCGACGGTTGTTGCATACACATAAATAAATATTGTATTTAATATTACTAACTGTTTTTTCAATAATTGAAGGCTTTGAAATTGAAATTGAAGAGGCATTAACATACTAAAATATAATGGTTCAACTCACATCACTTTAGACTCTTAGCGCGACATGTCTAAGAGTGCTTTTCGAAGCAGTCCATGGCGCACTACTGCGAGGCGCGGAGTGTAACCGTTATATTTTATAATGTTACGCAGATATACATATAAATTTCACCTAAATCGGACATCAAGCACTGGTTCAAATCAGGCTTGCAAGCTTATACTTTTTTAAATTATTCAAGTCTGCAACTTAGTTAACCCTTTATAAGCAAAAGGGTGTCAGAAATTAGGTGAAATTGAACCCTATCACTTTGAGATAAAACAAGTTCAAATAATGGTGGGAAATATATTCCCTCTGCCTTATAAAGGCGTAAATAATATTCTAAATAGTGAGATAATAATAATGTTAACTGTTTTAGCCAGGCATGCCATGATAACAGCTCGGATGTGGTAGTTATTTTCCTTATTATTTAAGTATGATCGTTGCTGCCTATCAACCTATTACACGCGTTCCACAATCACAACACCACGCCGGGAATAAACTAAAATGTGGTTTTAGTGTTTAAATATGTCTCACAACACAGTAAGCATTTTAAAAGGCGGGAAGCCGGTCTTACGGCCTTGGAGCAATTTGTAACTCTTTTTGTAGTTATAGGTAACCTTAACGAACGCACAGTAGAAACATACATTTAAAGCTAGCCAGACTTAAAAGTACGGAGGGGCTTTAAAAACTGAATGTATCAGCAAAAAAAATTGAATATGAACCTAAACCAGGTTCAAAAATATACTTTGAATTTAGCGATAATAATAACACATGTGTATGGCCATTTAAAGCTATACTATTTATTTGTATATAGTAAAACATGTACTTACAATTACTAACAAATAAAGTGTAATGTTGTGACTTGTGAATCAATTAAACGAATTAAATAACTCACCTTTCACAATTTCGAGAAATGAATGACAGAAACAACGAAATGCTGCCGGTTAAACAAAGACAAGCGAGACTACCTGAGACTCATGTCAAGACAACCGACTTTTTTTCATTCACCACACCTCTTTGGTGCTCCCACGGTGCTCCCTTCAACTAGTCGCAAGCAGCACAGCAGCTTCAAAGAAACTATCAAATCCATGATATAGTTAGGATTGGAACAAGTTACTATTAATCTTGATTTATACTAATATTATCTTATTTAATGGTATAGGTTTATAGTAAATACGAAATCAAAATATTTAACTCATATATCATTCGAATTCAAAAAGTGCAAAACGGAACGCAATGTTATGACATCAACTTTGACAGCTGCATTTTCTTTACCAATTTACTTTTGCAGCTATCCACTATTCTTCCGATTGAGTCACAATCAAATTTTACCTCTTATTTCAAGTAGAGATGCTTTACATTCGGTTGCAAATTACCGTATCCCAATTTCCAAGAACGTAAGATGTTATTCTAAAGACATACATAACCTATCTTCGTTCACTTGTGATAAGAAAATTTGTGAATAATATTGAAATATATTCCATAGTGAATAACAATTTAAATATGAAGGATGGATGACTTCGAGAAGCATGCTTCTTCCTATCATCAGGACCAAGAAATACTAGACGGTACGTACGTTTTGCGTGATATACAGACGGGTAATATGAAACCAAGTAGATTTAATATCCTCTTAGAACCAGCAACAGGTATCTGAAATATGACGCACTTTTTCGTTTTGTCGGACGCTTTGAATGTTTATATACACCTGTTTTTACAAAATTATAGAATGATTGCGGCTGCATTATTATTATTTATTAATTATCCTTTAAATTCATTGCCAGACACAAGGATTGTGATGAAGATTTGGTAACCATGTATTTGTATTCCTTATAAACAACAATATGTTGTTTACAAGTTTTGACATGTTGTAATGATTATCCTGAAACTATAATTAAGAATACTAAATGTATGATCATATAAACAATGAAACACAAATCTCAGTTAAGTATTAATGATCAACACTTAATCCATTTAATTAATGTAAGTGCTGATCATAGTGATCTTTTATAATCTAGGCAACAATTTTCTAAATAATGATTCTTAAATAATGACAACTCAATCAAATTTTGAACCCTAAATTTACTGAAATAAAGTTCAATATTACTACAGTAAATGCCATACCACATACTTAGTAAAAATTTCAAAAAACTAGTTTGAGTTAAGTAAAGGTACTATAGATGTTAGCCATAGATTATAAAAATAAGTAATTTTTTTTTTTCGTCTATTATTTGTAAGTTAATTCTAGCACCCTACGGTTCTAATACTAGTACAAATTAACTTTTTTATAGAAATCTTTAATTTAGTTAAATTACTTAAAATTAATAGAAATTTAAAACATTTTCAACGGGGAAGGCAACTGTCAAACTGACATCTCCAACATTGGTTCTTAGAAAAATGGCAGGAAATAGTTTTTATTTATTTTTGCAAAAATGATTCAATGTTGTGTCTCAAATAGCTCCGAAAATATAAATCTACCGGTATTTGAAATATTCTAAAATTAAAATGCTGTAGATTAACACTATAGGGAAGGTTGGCATACATGACATAGTTAAGGACCATTCATCTTCTGTCTCTTTCTCTCATTGTATGGAATCTGGAACAGCACCCTCTACAATAAGTTTTTACCAGTCTTCCCCACTGGAACAGAGTTGAATTTCTTTTGTTTCACTCAATTTTAAAACAACAAATTCCATACACCATTTTTTTTATAATTAGGTTGTAATAATTTTAAGAATGTGCATTAACAATGTGTTACAAGTAGGTACTCTTATGCCCTGTTATATAATAGTGAAATAAAATTTAAATTATAAAAAAAAACCAGTAATTTAATACAAAAATCGTAATACCACTTACTTTTAGCCCGAGGCATCAACATGACAGTGGAGGAGGTGGCCGGGCTTCCCACAGTGAAGTATTCCGAGAAGGTGCAGTCCCTCCAGCTTAATGAGGAGGACCTGTCCTTCCTGAAGGGGCTCCGGAGGAGGATCAAAAATCGGGTGAGGAAATATTAACCACCACTGGTTTGGTTGGCTTAGGTGGGGAAATTGGTCACGATTTTCAAACGAGTGAGGGTAGCAAAGCGAAGTTCTTACATCATATTTCGGACACAACAGAACTGTCCACTGGCTACTGGAATCCTTGCAGTTCTGATGATGGGATCCATGAGGAATCGAAGGAACTCCTCAAATCTTAAAGGCATACATATAGTGATTTTTATATTTTTATCAACAAATCCATCATTTGCATTCAAAAGAGTGACATTTGATCTAGTGGAACTGCTAATGATGATCAGAACGGAACTCTTCAACGACGCATAGTTGACGTTTGGCGATTTGTCCTCTCCGCTGCGTTTGTTAAGCAAGTTATTGCATTGTATGGAATCTAAGTGCACCATCTACAATAATCCTTCACCGGCTACCCCCATTGAAGTCGGTTTTATTTTCTTAAAAATTATTTTAGCTGGCATCTCAGAACAGCCGGCGACGCAGCCTCGAGCACCTGCGGCGTCTGACGCGCGAGCTGCGGCTCGTGCGCGCGCGCCGCGACGCCGCGCTGGCGGAGCGCCGCGCGCTGCTGCGCCGCCGCGACGCGCAGCGCGACACCTGCCGGGCGCTGCGGCTGCACATATCCCTGGTAATATATAATCTTTCACGAAAAATTCCATGGCTAATCAGATTCTAGCTAAAACATATGACTAGAATGTGATTCGAATAAAAATTCGACCTTTTGTAAGTATGCCTAATACGTCGAGTTGCGGAAACCTGCCCGTACTACAATACAATACAAGTATGCCTAATTATGAAGTAAACTATTTGCTGCAGCGAAAGCGAAAGTGTAAGCTTTTTGATAATATTAAGACCCCTTGGGCAATTAATTTGTTCACAAATAATATTAAATTTATAAACATCATTTTGCAGGTCCTACAGGAGCGTTCAGATGCGTCCCTAGTTCCAGATTTAGAAGAGTTAGAATCTCCAACCCCCAAAGAAATCAAGACCTCCAGTTCTCCAGACCTCAGCGAGAGCTATCAAGATCAAAACGAGACCTACAAAGAGACTTTCGAATGCAGGATCGAGAAATTAGTCCAAAAGAGTGTTAATCACATATATGACAAGAAAAAAGTATCAGCCAAAACAGTCTTCCTAGACGACAAGAAATGTTTCGAAGATGCCTTTTTGAAGGACAAAATTTTCGATGACAGAAACAGTGCCTTTATAAAGCATGAGACGGACGACAATAACTTCATAAATCACAAAAACATTTTCGATGACAGACATAAGTCCTTTTTGAAGGACAGTGGGTATAAACAGGAGTATGATAAGGTTTCAAACGACAATAACTTCGTAAATCACAAAATTTTCGATGACAGAAATAAAAACCCACTGTCCTTTATAAAGGACAGTGGGTTTAAGCAGGAGTATGATAAGGTGTTGAAGGAGGAGAATGGGGGAGTGTTGGATCTGTGTGTCAAGGAGAAGAGGAGGAGTCACGGGAGGAAGCAGTCGGCACCGCGGCGGATCGCGTACGTCGATGACTATAATGGTGAGTTATAATAATAATACCAAGATTGAACGGGATGGTCTTATTAAACTTCAATAGGTGTGACAGAGAAGGCGCTATTATCGTTGGTCCTTATCATAGTTTCAGTTTGTGATTATTGCTTACTTACAAAAGGCCCTAAGTACAATATAAACGTTTGTTACCCTCCAGCTTTTTGAAGGGGAACAAAAAAAACGACAAAATTATGTAGGCTAGCTACGGTATGCTATCAGCCATCTTGATATGCGTTTCCAAATTAGTCGCGTTACGTGTGTCCTTCTTGGGTGTACGCGTGTTTCTACTCTAGAGATACTTGCTTTGAAGTTTGAGCCAATGTTTACAAAGGTACCATTCGGCGGAAGGCGCTTACGTCGTGCCACAGGGCGGACACGTCATACTACAAAACTCGTTTGAGCGCCTTTGTGTGCACGGCACATCTGTACACGCTTCAATGTGTGCGTGCGTCTTACGGCGCTGTTTACGCTGTCTTACATGACGTTTGACAATACACCGCCATTTTGCTTTTTATGCGCTGCCAACCTGACGGATTAGCCTACTAGTTCCCTACCAATGGGCCGCCGCGGGGTGAGGTCATTCCGATCGGAGCGGGGCGGAGCGTGGCCATTCTGTATGAAATAATATAAATAATATTTATTCTGTGGTCATGCGTTTTGCAGATGTAATATTGAATAAGAGCAATGAGAGCTTGAGCGCCGGCCGTCAAATGGTTAATTTAGTTGTTATTTGGTTTTTTGCCATTTGTTTGTTTTTTAATACCACGACGGTGGCATACAAGCATACGGCCCGCCTGATTGTAAGTCACTACTGTAGACTAATGGACGCCTGCAACTCCATAGGTGTCACTTGCACGTTGCCGACCCTTTACAAAAAGTAGGATTCACTGTGTGTGTGTGAGGAACAAAAAGGGTCCCTCATCGTCAACACACTGAATCCTCTCTGAGTTCTTTGGCAACCCTACTCTCCAACAGGAACACAACAATATGAGTAGGGCTATTTGGCTGTGGTTTTCTGTGAGGTTAAGGTACTTCCCCAGTCTGGCTTTGCTCCAGATTTGAACGAGATGACATTCGCAGTACCCATACCTCTCTTGTGGACTTATTTTAAGGACATACCCGTGTCCGGACGTAGCTACAAAGGGTACTGAGCTACAAAGTTACGAAGGGTCTCCACGGGATCTGGTGGTTGTCCTCACCGACCCGTTTGGAAAGTCCTCCCTACGTTAATATCACTTAGCCTCTAGACATTACTTAATGCGTGTCAAAATCGTTGAGTCAATTTTTGATTAAAATAGTTAACTAGAGAACAGATCTGTCAAGCATCGGACGGAAAAATCGTTGCCGCCAGCGCGCGCAAGGCAAACCGGTTACATTTTGGACGTGATATCGCGTGCTGGCGCCGAGGGCACGACTTTCCGTGCGCGTGATTTGACGTATCTGGCGGTCAAAGGGTTAAAAAAATTGATTTGGTTTTTTTTTAAGTAAACACACTACTATAGTTATTTGTGCAACAATAGAAGACAGTTGGTTTTTCTTGCGAGTGTTGATTTTGAGTCCCAAGTAAGCGAAAGATACTATAAATTTAGAATCTTGAGCGTAGCGAGGGACTCAAAAACACGAGATGTAAAATAACTTTGCTCTCGTGTGACACATACAATTTTTCACCTCAGTAGTGAGAACATATTAAAGGTTAAACATGTATTTCGAATTTGCAATAGACCCCGAAGTATGAAGTGGCAGTTCATGGCCTTCACTAAATTAAAAAGCTACTTTGTCTCACTCCCTGGAGTGACGAAAGTGCGACTTTCGTCACTGTTTTTTCGCAGGGAAGTAGGCTTGTTCAAGCTGCTGAGGTGAAAAATAAATTATAAACTTATACAAAGGAAAAAGTGACCAAACCTCCAAATCTACATAGTTATTTTTCATCATTTCAGATGTGGTCCTGGATTTGAAAATAAAGAAAGAGAATCAGTGATATTGGTGACAAACACAATTAACGTAAGAAAAAAACTGTAACCAAAAAATGTAAGGTTCAAAAATACTTAATTTTAATTCATGTTCTGAATATTCTTTCAGATGACCATAGACATAGAATCACCATTTAGTTATCAATTATCATAGAAAACATCAGCCAGTTGACCGAAATTTTGTCTATGATGTCATTTGCTCATTTGTGACTAAATTTTTGTATAGAGCCTTTGGAGATGGATTTTTCTGCCTTGCGGATGGTTTTTGTCTATGGCAGCTGAATTCCGCCTAAGGGTAAAGCCTAAAAGGTTATGATTTAAAGTCTATGGTCATCATCTGTATTAATGAGGGTTCCGCGATCGAGTTTTTCACTAGATGGCAGCACATGCACATTGACATTGCGAGAGGTTTTTTTGACAGCAACTGTCAAAATCCACCAATTAGAAAAAATATGGTTAAGCATGATTTGTTAATTATGACAGCTAGAACTCTCGCCACGGTGCTGCCATCTAGTGAAAATCTCGATAGCGGAAACCCTCATTCATGAACTAACCATAGACGTTTTGAATATTAATCTTGTATGTGTGGCGTCTTTAAAAGTGAACTGAGATGACATCTACCGGAGGCACTAAGTTGCAAGGATAATATGAAGGGTTCCTTGGTAAGAACATGTTTTTTAGTAGTATGTTTCATTAAGTTAAGTTATCTGACAGCTTCTGCCTTTTTGGTGAATTCTGCCAATGTCAAGGTGTACTTTTGATTTTATTGAATTTTATTAAAATTTAAGCAACGCAACATTAAATTGTTCGGTTGAGGCCTTGCCGATTGTAAGGTGATAGCCTCCTTACAAACACGTGGGTGGCCGAGACCCCGGATAACCGTTTGTTCAACTAAGCGGTGGTGACGCGCGTTTTTAGACAAATTTTTCATTAGCTGCACACTTGTTCGTTAGGTCACCGCACAATAAGCTATCAATATTACACACTGAACTACGTAAATGAGCGAAAAACAAAAAACTACTCTAAAGACGCCTTGTAAAGTCATATTTAAGGTGCTGTCAAATTACTTCGCTCAGTGAAAAATACTACTTTAGTTACTTTGACAACATTTGAAGTCAATTTTTTTTTCGTTTAGTTACAATCGTCACCGTCACCGAACGGTTTGTTTGTTAAGATTGTGTAAAGCCTGACCAGAAATATATGATCATTATCAAGAGGGCGCTATTATTCTCATTTATATGGCAACAATTCAATATAGTCAAAAAGTATATTATTCTCTATGGTATGGTGATATCTTGATTTGTTTACCTGTCAGCTCTGATGTTAATTTGTAAATGTTTTGTAGCGAAATATTTTTATTTCCCGAGCGTTTATTTCCAGCAGTATATTAGATACATTATTTACAATGTTTTGCTCTTGACTATGAATAGTTAGGGGCAATTTTTGTCATTTATAATTTAATTTTCAACTCTACTAACTATTAATCAACAAAACCGCCACAATGATACTGACAACAATGACAAACCTATCATTAAAATTATTGCCAGTGTAAGAAATTAGTTCCAATGAAATTCCGCAACATGGCGCATGATCATATATTTCTGGTCAGGCTTTAACGTAGGTACGGAATCCTCAGGGCGCGAGTCAAGTGACTAGATATATTCTAGACGTGAACAGTCAACGCCCAATATATGTACCTATACAATTTTGAACTATAATACATTGGAGTAAGGTACATAATAGGCATGGCGAATTTTTTCATGTATGGTATCAATCCATTCGTTTTGTTGTGAGGATCAAATGTCTATATGGGGCCAATTGCGTCAAAACAACACAAAAGTCAGAAATGAGACTTAAAGTCCGAGATTTGCATTTGTTTCTCAAAACGCTCCTAACAACATGACATGCAAAAGTGACGTCACGATCACATAGTCGGCCTGTTTAAAGTATGGAAAAAATATGAAATTGCTATTTTTACAGTGCAATGTTGCGTTCATGTATATGGTTGCTGTACAATTTATTTTACAGTAAAATGTTACAAATCGAATGGTATCATTGTTTTTTTTTAATTTCGCACTTTAAAAAATCGTAAAATTTAGAAATTTTGCAGCTCAAATTGAAATGGCTCAAAGATATCAATCTTTGAGCCATTTCAATAGAATTTAGAAATTTTCACTTTAGTTGGATATCTTGATCATTTTGCATCCTATCAACTAAAATTTATTGCATAATTCAACATGTGTCATCCATCATGCCTATTGTATACGTATTCTTGCCGTGTACCCGGTGTACCCTACATATAATAGTATTTCTGAACCTTAGCAGTTAGAATTATCATACTATTGTGTATCGATTCTAGTTATTATTTTCGATTTAACTCCATTTTTGTTAAGTTACTCTAAGTCGTCCATGTATTCTCGTATGTTTAAGTTATTTTTACATGTTTATAAACCTCTGTATAGACTTATAGGTACTGAAAATGTGGAAGGCAAATGTCAAAGGTTTGGGCAGGCGGTGCCAGCAGGTGGTACAGTCGCCATCAAATACATCGGAGCGGCCAAGGTGGTCACAAATATCTAAACGTCTCTATTGTCTAGGGGATAGAGTGCATGTTCAATTGTTCAGATATTTTTGAGTACCTTGGCCGCTCCGATATATTTGATGGCGACTGTACCTGTACTGTAATTTTTTTCTTTTACAAGAAAACAAACACACCGTACAATGAAAAAAAACATATATTTGACACTAAGGGGAAGGCCTGTGAAAAATTTTTGTAGAGGGCGCTGTTCCTGATTCCATACAATGAGAGAAAGAGACACAAACAATGAGAGAAAGGGACCGAAGATGAGTGGTCCTTAACTAGTATGCAGTCAATAGCTTTTCTTAGGCAAAAACCTTCCCTATGGCGTTAATCTACAACATTTTAATTTTAATGTATTTCAGAAACCGGTGGATTTTAATTTCGTAGCAATTCGAGATAAAACATTGAGTCACTTTCGCGAAAATAAATAAAAATTACTTCGCGCCATACAAATTTAGCTTTTCTAAGAACCAATGTTGGAGATGTCACTTTGACAGTTGCTTTCCCCATTGGTAGGACTAATAGGTAATAGTACGGTCAACCAATTTGATTCCTAGGCCACTGTAGAACCTTGTCGTAATGATAGTTGCCCGTGGATACGTATAAACGTAACCTATTCGCTACCAAACTATAGCTATTGTGACAAGGTTCTAGAGTGGCCTAGGAATCAATTTGGTTGACTGTACAACAATTGCTAACGCCATCTGTGAAAACTTTCGGCCGCCCAAACCCATTAGCAATGAATGATTTTAAAGATCTAAGTATTATTGGGTTGTTTGTTTATATGTTCATGAAGGTCCAATATAAATAAGCAAAACGTTTATTAACCCTTTTTAGGGCAACGGTCTCAAAAAAGACCACCTGTAACATCATCTTTTTGAATTTTTTTCTTGTACAGAATTTTTAGAACTGAAGCTTGAATTGAGGATTTTTTCAGTCCCGTTAAAGTAAAAAAATATTTTTTTTTTATAGTAAAAACTATTAAAATAACAGATTATGTTTAACCTTAAGAGCCTTTAACCTTTTGAGCGGTTTGAAAGCGATTTCTATACAAAACTCGTACGCGGCGAACTCGCGGTGTGTTCGCTCCCATACAAAACTCGCTCGCAAATTGCAAGTGTGATAACGTTCTTATTCATAAACGTCTTACAAGCTTCATTTAACTAATAATCCTTTGTCCTTATCTAGTGTCACTTTATTTAAAAGTTGTTTTAGGAACAGACAAAACATAAAATAACTAAATGTGATATTTTTAAAAGTACATCATTGTCGGTTGTCAATAAGGTGTTGATGCCATAAAAATTGATTTATAAATGAACTTTATTAACGACCGACAAAAATGTACCTTTAACTTGAAAATCTCTTAAATGAGAAATAAAATTGTAAGGCGTTTATTAATGGGTTAAAATGAGAAAATGTAGCCCGGGTTTTCGGGTAATACTCGGGTTTTTTCTTACAAAAAAACCCGGGTTGCATTCTCTAGTTAAAATATTTGAAATTTTGTGAAATTGCCATATATATCCCGTTTAACCCTTTGACCGTCCAGCATCGGACGGAAAAATCGTGCCCTCAGCGCCCGCGCGCAAAGAAACCGGTTATATTTTGGACGTGATATCACGTGCTGGCGCTGAGGGCACGACTTTCCGTGCGCGTGATTTGACGTCTTTGGCGGTCAAAGGGTTAAAGACATTTTGGACAACTTTTTTGTTTATACTTGAGAGCACCATGGCATGGAAATTCGGTTTACGCACAAAGTAGAGCATAGAAACTTATTTACTGTGAACTATTTATATTATAATTTCCATAGGAAATGTAAAAATATACAAACGATTAAATATACAAATATATACGTTATACAAAGTGTATCGATTGAAGTTATACAAAGTAGGTAATTTAATGAGATAAGTGTGTTAGTGTGAAACAAAAGGATGCTTAACTACTAAATAATATAAATAAATTCGAAAAGAAAAATGTTAATTAACTTTATTCGTTTGGGATCCTTTTGGTTTTGACACAGAATGTGTATAAAATGAAAGTTTTTAACTGACTATTAAGTGATGTTGAGTTTTGTAATAAATAACTTTAGTTACCCAATAAGTGTTTTATTCGGGGTTTGGTTTCTGGAATAATTTCAACTGAGGTGCCGCCCTAGCGGATTTTCGGACACGCTAAGTATTTTAGGCGGATTTTTGTTTTCGAACGAGCGGAGCGGACTACTAGTATTAATAAAGTATGTCCAAGCTTACTGTCTGATCTATGTCTAGATTACTATCTGTTTACCCTGGTACTTGTAAGTGTTTATAGTCTCGTAGCTACGTAGTACATGCGTTCTCCAGTTTGTTTAAGCTTCTTTGTTTCATTCATTCCAAATCCAAAGAGTATACCATTAGGCCAAGCAAATAAGATCTATAAAAAGTGTTTTGAGGAATTAATTTCCAGCAGGCTGGAAATCGTTTTAATACCTTAATGTGGTCCTAAATGCATGTAATCCGAGTTTGCCCAATCCCAAGAGGTGTGTATAACTTTTTAGCGAAAATTTTGCTCTGTCAGGTTTTTGCTTGTAGCTCGAAAACGGTACGTCCGCCGGAAAATGTCATTTATATCAGTATTAAAGAGGGTTAAATTCTGCCTTGCATGAGTATCTTTACTTCTAATTCGGTTCAGCGGTACAGCCGAAATCAAAAGTTATAAACCGGGAAAATGTCTCATTTAATTGAAAAACTCATATTTTGACTTCCATACCATATATCTTTGAAACAGATGACTCCTGGTGAAAAACCTATAGAATAAAAGTTGAAGATAATATAATTTCACGTTATATAGACATTTCAATTTTCAAATTCAGTCATTTTGAAATACTAAATTTGGAATGAATTCAAAAGCGGTTTTTTACTAATTCCTTCTAAGTTGCATATTTTCCATAAATATGAGGTGTGAGGCGTACATTTAATGCATTGTTACAACTAAGAACATTTAGGTGCAAATTTCTAAAACGTACCCAATCAGAAAACTATTTATACACCGTGTGTTTTTTCTATTTCCGGTAAATTCAAGGGTATATTCCTGAGCTTAACTTAGGTTTATTTCTCAAAGACTCCAGTGTCCTAATTAGCTCCAGTTCTGAGGTAATCGATAGTTCTTTTTCGTCTTTCTGACTGTGTAAATTTTTCTTTTAGTCTGAGAACCCGCTATAAAGTCTTGTAACTGTATGTTAAGACAATACAATATTAATTTTGTACTAAGCAGAAACGTCTGCAATCAAAATTTCAATTTTATAATTGAAAGAAAAATGGAAAAATTCGGACCGGTGCTCCGAAAGGTCGCAAGTTCGAATCTTGCTCATTGCGGTGAATTTTTTCATTTTTCTTTCAATTATACAATTTTCAATACAATAACAATAGACTTGTATAACGTATAACGTTACATTGTTCCCTTTGTATCTATAAGATTGTTAATATTCGAAATTTCATTGACATGTCATAATGTTCAATTGTTTAGTTGAGTTAATAAACCTAAAAATTGGGAAATCAATCAACAACTAATGAACCTATTTGACTTAACACACGGGTGAATCATTTTGTAGTGGGTTCTCAGAGTAACAAAAAAAAATGTAGGTTTAGAAGGCATTAATAAAATATCGATTACCTCAGAACTGGAGCTAATTAGGACACTGGCGTATTAATAATAATAATAATAATATATTCTTTATTGTGCACCATAAAGTAGAAATAAACAAACAGAAAATCAAAATTAAAACTAGGTAACAACAGGCGGTCTTATCGCTTAAAAGCGATCTCTTCCAGACAACCTTTGGGTAGCTGGAGACTAAGTACATGAAACAATGCGTATTTGAGAAATAAACCTAAGTTAAGCTCAGGACCAGGGCCCGTAATTTTCATGCCGATGACATCAATTTGACGTCACGCTCCATATAGGGTGATCCCATATAGTTTTATTATAAATTATTAATCATTAGTCGTCAATCATTTTAATCATGTACAAATGACTTCATAAGTACTCTATTTACACATGGAATAAATAATACCTACTTGATACGTGAAACGTACATACAACTATTTGATTTGTTTTTATACATACATTTTATTAAATGGTATTGTTAACAACACATTACAATTGTTACGTAGAAAACAGAATTCCTCTCTAACGTAAAGCACGCCATCCTTCTTGCATTAATTCCCATGCAAAGAAAATCTAAGTCATCTTCGCGTTCATACGTACCTAACGCAATATTCATAAAAATCATTTTGTTTTGTAATCGTATTTTTGTTTGTTGTGTCACACATTTGGTTAATTATTTCAAATTGTCTGCTAAAAAGAAAATGTCAAAAAAAAAATTAAAAAATTCAAAATTATTTATTTCATAAATGCATACAGGGTTATGATACAGGGGATGGGGCCACCCGGTAAGCAAAATATTGCCTGTGTTGGGAGACACCGCTCTTCCCTTAGGTTTATAAAAGTTAAAAGGGTAAAAGTTTTTAGCTTAGGCACTACATACATGGGACATGCTTGAACATACTTAATATTAGAATAATAGTAGTATGTGAGTGTGAGTGTGTGTGTGTGTGTGTGTGTGTGTGTGTGTGTGTGTGTGTGTGTGTGTGTGTGTGTGTGTGTGTGTGTGTGTGTGTGTGTGTGTGTGTGTGTGTGTGTGTGTGTGTGTGGTGTGTGTACATGTGTGTGTGGTGCTTCCTAGTATAGCGGTCGCAACATACTCTCCGTATCCTCATAGGATTTCCTTTTGAGCCACTTTGTGATGAGCGATTTACACTCGTGGTATGGTTTTGAGTGTATGTCAAGTTCCCTGTTAATTTTGTTGTAATTTTGTATAATTGATGGACAATTTTTTTCTGATTTTAACAACTAATACAATTAGGAAATCAGTATTTTTATTTCTCAGTGGCACTTGTAACATTTTTGACAGAACGTTTTTTAATGAGAACGAATAAAAAAGGTTACATTTAAAAAGGTTTTATTACATATTGATTTATAAACAGCCAAAGAAATTGATTTGTGTAACATTACGTACTTTGTCATAGTGTCAATCAACATCTAGACGCTAGAGATTTCATATTATTGTCACTGTGACCAGGTTCTAAATGGTATGCAAATCAAAGTCCTGGGCTATAACTACACGAATAACTAGATACTTAATGATATTATTTATAAACGAGGTTTTGTACATTATTATATACAGCCTTGGCCAGAAGTATTGAGCATCCTTGTGATTTTCATACAAAACTCGAAAGTTTAGACCGGTGTTTCTGACTTTTTTGAAGTTATTTTATCAATTAATTCAAACTGAACAGGCATGTTTTGTTGAAATGAGTAGTAACTGCATCGAATATTTGCAATTTTTCGCACCGACCTAAATTCGCATTTTTGGGACCTCCACTTTTCATATTTTATAGGTACCTTGAAAGTGTTATTAAGTGAAGTTTTCTAGATATATCAATAAAATATAACATTTTACGTCATTGTACATTGTTATGATAGGGAATTAATACTTAACATCAAAATTGCAAGCAAAAAAGAGCTATGCTCAACACTTCTGGCCAAGGCTGTACAAGTTAGTTTTGTACATACTCGTAATTATTTACAAATTAATTTAAAACATATTTACATTTCTACTTTTTTTGCCCCTTATATTTTGATTCGAAATTGATAATTAGAATTTGCGCAAGGTTTTTAGGGGTCATACTGCATCGCCGGTTTGTAAAAATCCATTTTAATATTAAAAAGGACCTTTCAACTTCTACAGATGTAATAGGGGCATACTTCTGGCCAAGGCTGTACAAGTTAGTTTTGTACATACTCGTAATTATTTACAAATTCATTTAAAACATATTTACATTTCTACTTTTTTTGCCCCTTATATTTTGATTCGAAATTAATAATTAGAATTTGCTCAAGGATTTTAGGGGTCATACTGCATCCCCGGTTTGTAAAACTCCATTTTAATATTAAAAAGGACCTTTCAACTTCTACAGATGTAATAGGGGCATACTTAAAATAAGACCATAAATCAATTTTCCCATTGCTTCCATCAAGACGAACTTCATTATTGTCGTTTAAGTCAGCCATTATTTGCATGGTTGGTAATTCCTTGTTTTTGTGTAAGACTGTTTTATGCTTTTTATAAATAAAATTTCCTTTTTCATGCAGACTAACCCTTGATAATTTGCCTGTCACAGTTTTAACTACTTGTAGCGACTCACTCAATGTCAGCGTAAAACTCTCCATTTGCTTGGTAGCTTTTACTAGAACTCTGCAGCTTTCAGGTATGAATTTTAAATGATTTTTCAGATGATGTTTCCCAATTGCTACATAGAGTCATGCTGCATAGAGTATGATTCCAATTAAATTCGTCATAATTAATCATTTAACAACATTGATTTATACAAAAAGAGAGATACGGTACCAGGCGCTCGATTGTGTGCAATCAAATATAGGTTCCGGGACCTATTTTGAATTAGTCGTGTGGCAGAGTCTCTCAGTTACACTTTGTGCAATACGTAAAATATGGAGGTCTCGCTTGCATAGCCGTGTTAACTATATAGGTTTATCTCTTTTGCCCATGATACACATGTATTAACTGAGGCCACACAATCACGTAACTTTTTATTAATCATATTTAATTTTAGTTTAATTGGCTTTAGACACAACATTCGGTGCTTGATGATCCATATTTTTTTATTATTATATAGAATTTATAGATCAAGACACTTGGAGACCTTATACACACATACTTTTTTTTAAATTTAAATTCAATTTTTTTTTCTAACTGTTGATGATGGATTATTATAATTTGGAAATGTATGTAGAAGACACAGTTCAGGTAAGAAAGTATATCAAACTTGTATGTAATTCATTTTCAAATAGTTAGACTCACCTCTTTTCTTTGGTATTTTTCTTAAACTATAACCTATTGTTGGTTAATCTAACCTTGGTTTGATATGTTTTCTTATAGAATAACGCACTTATATGTATTGTTTAGTTTTGATGTACTGTTGTTTTGAAAAAATAAGTCCCGCCGAGTTTCTTGCCGGACATAATTCTTCTCGGGTCAGAAGTGTAGGGTTAGAACCGGTGTAGTTTGATTTTTTTTCTCTCTTTTACTTTGACGTGTAAAAGTGCCCTTGTGGCCTACTTACTGAATAAATGTTTGAGTTTGAGTTTGAGTACAGCGGTGTGTAGCATTTTACAAGTGTGTAGGTGCTGGACCACATTTCAGTTTTGTTTACTATGAATGAACGTCACTCATCTTCCTTTTTGTTTATGTCTGTGTTGAACAACCTCTGCAGGTAACCGATATCGATACTTGAAATAATCAGTACCATGTCTAATTGACTTATATAGCTGTCAGCTTAAAATAATACATATTGTTGTGTTTTAATTATTGTTAATTTATTTGTTAGGTATTGTTGGATAAATGTAAATAGGTACAATGTCATCTTTACACCAGTTTTGCTACAGATATCCGTTTTTAATCGTATACGACGAAAACGTTTATTGTTCCTGTTGTGATCAATATATAACATCAAAAGTCAGCAATGTCACAGCACATTTGCAAACAACTAAACATATTGAAAGAGAAGAAGGAAAATTAACACAAAATGAGTTTAACCTGGATCTTACGAATTTTATGGTAGCGTCAAACATACCATGGTTTCAATTAGAAAATGAAAATTTCCGTAACTTCCTTCAAAAATGCATTGATGGCAAGTATGCGAAAACAGCAAAAGTTCCATCGGAGTCAAACTTAAGAGTACAGTATTTACCTAAAATGTTCAAAAAGGTTTTCGATTCTATCAGGAATGATATCGCGGATCGTATATTTACGTAAGTGTTGACGAGACGAAAGATCAATTGGACCAAAATGTGGCCAATGTTATCGTTGGAGCACTCAGAAAGACTAACGCAAGTAAACCACACATAATAGCTTCCAAGGTCCTTGACAGGACTAATCATGCCACTGTAAACAATTTAGTAATCGAATCGTGGAAAAATCTTTATGGAAATGACAATTACAATGAAAGGGTGGTGTTATTTTTGACTGACGGGGCTCCCTATATGGTAAAAGCAGGTAAAACTCTACGGAATTCATTTCCAAATATGATACACGTGACATGCTTGGCCCATGGCTTCAACCGTGTTGCTGACACAGTTCGAGGTTTGTATGAGGATGTAAACGAGTTGATTTGTAGTATGAAAACGACATTTTTAAAATCCCCATCACGAACAAAAAAGTTAAAACAGTTATATCCTAATATGCCACAACCTCCCCGTCCAGTTATAACAAGATAGAATACGTGGATTGAGGCCTGTATTTACTACATGACTTACTTCGATGAAATCAAAAACGTTCTTAACAATCTCGATGACCAGAATACCGCAAAAGTAAGACGGGCTAAATTAGCAATTGGGAAACCTCATCTGAAAAAGCATTTAAAATTCATAACTGAAAGCTGCACAGTTTTAGTAAAAGCTACCAAGCAAATGGAGAGTTCTACGCTGACATTGAGTGAGTCGCTACAAGTAGTTAAAACTGTGACAGGCAAATTATCAAGGGTTAATCTGCATGAAAAAGGAAAATTTATTTATAAAAAGCATAAAACAGTCTTACACAAAAACAAGGAATTACCAACCATGCAAATAATGGCCGACTTAAACGACAATAAAGAAGTTCGTCTTGATGGAAGCAATGAGAAAATAGATTTATGGCCTTATTTTAAGTATGCCCCTATTACATCTGTAGAAGTTGAAAGGTCCTTTTCAATATTAAAATGGATTTTTACAAACCGGCGATGCAGCATGACCACTAAAAACCTTGAGCAAATTCTAATTATTAACTTCGAATCAAAATATAAGGGGCAAATAAAGTAGAAATGTAAATATGTTTCAAATTAATTTGTAAATAATTATGTACAAAACTAACTTGTATATTATATTGTACAAAACCTCGTTTGTAAATAATATCATTAAGTATCTGGTTATTCGTGTAGGTATAGCCCAGGACTTTGATTTGCATACCATTTAGAACCTTGTCACAGTGACAATAATATGAAATCTCTATCGTCTAGATGTTGATTGTCACTATGACAAAGTACGTAATGTTACACAAATCAATTTCCTTGGCTGTTTATAAATCAATATGTAATAAAACCTTTTTTAAATGTAACCTTTTTTATTCGTTCTCATTAAAAAAACGTTCTGTCAAAAATGTTACAAGTGCCACTGAGAAATAAAAATACTGATTTCCTAATTTTAGTTGTTAAAATCAGAAAAAATGTGTCCATCAATTATACATGTTCATTTTAGCAGAGAAGTTGGAATAATTAACCACACAACAAACAAAAATACGATTACAAAAAAAAAAGATTTTTATGAATATTGCTTTCCGTATGAACGCGAAGATGACTTAGATTTTCATTGCATGGGAGTTAATGCAAGAAGGATGGCGTGCTTTACGTTAGAGAGGAATTCTGTTTTCTAATGAATTGTAATGTGTTGTTAGCAATACCATGTAATAAAATGTATGTATAAAAACAAATCAACTAGTTTTATTTACGTTTCACGTATCAAGTAGTTATTATTTATATCATGTGTAAATAGAGTACTTTTGAAGTCATTTGTACATGATTAAAATGATTGACGACTAATGATTAATAATTTACAATAAAACTATTTGGGATCATCCTATATGGAGCGTGACGTCAAATTGATGTCATCGGCATGAAAATTACGGGCCCTGCTCAGGACCCTTGTAATTACCGGAAATAAAAAAAAACACGGTGTATAAATAGTTTTCTGATTGGATACGTTTTAGAAATTTGCACCTAATTGTTCTTAGTTGTAACAATGCATTAAATGTACGCCTCACACCTCATATTTATGGAAAATATGCAACTTAGAAGGAATTATTAAAAAACCGCTTCTGAATTCATGCCAAATTTAGTCTTTTAAAATGACTGAATTTGAAAATTGAAATGTCTATATAACGTGAAATTATATTGTCTTCAACTTTTATTCTATAGGTTTTTCATCAGGAGTCATGTTTCAAAGATATGTGGTATGGAAGTCAAAATGTGAGTTTTTCAATTAAATGAGACATTTTCCCGGGGTATAACTTTTGATTTCGGCTGTACCGCTGAACCGAATTAGAAGTAAATATACTCATTCGAGGCAGAATTTAACCCTCTTTAATATTAATATACATGACATTTTCCGTCGGACGTACCGTTTTCGAGCTACAAGCAAAAACCTGACAAAGAGCAAAATTTTCGCTAAAAAGTTATGCACACCTCTTGGGATTGGGCAAACTCGGATTACATGCATTTAGGACCACATGAAGGTATTAAAATGATTTCCAGCCTGCTGGGAATTAATTCTTCAAAAAAGTCATATTTTCTTGGCCTACATTCATTAATTTGCTGTTTGACTTTTGTATCTAAATTGATTTTAGCGCCATCTATGGTTGAGTAGTAGAGCCGTGGAATTTGCTTTAAATATACCTAATATGTTTTAAAATAGGTAAAAAAATCTCTAAAGAGCTAAATGGTTATTATTACATTTTAAATATTTTAAATTCGAACTATGTTTTTATATGGTATCCCTAATCGCAAAAAAGCCCCCCCTAGCGTGTAAAAACAAAACCTTCCTTTTGTCTCCTTCAATCCAATATGGCGGTAAACGATGTATGAAAGGTGCAGAATGTTATGATTTGAAACGAATAATAAAAATAGTAAAATAAGCAACGAAAACCGTGAAATAAAAGCTTGGACCGGTGTGTTAACGACAAAACACTGTTTTTAATATGAACAGATCAGCATAAAGTGACGTGTGTGTGAAAAAACGTGTTATTTATATTTGATAAATATTATTTTTCTGTGGGTTTTTGCTAATGCATCACGGTGTATTGCTATGTGACAGAAAACGTAGATATGTCTACCGATGCTGATAAGGAAACGGCATGTCCGAGTGTTAGTGCGAATCTGAGTGGCGGGGACGGATCCCCGACCGAAGAAGCGAACAAGAAGAAATCCTCTCGAAAAGTCTGCTTTCCTGATGAGGAGCACCTTGTCACTCAGTACTTCGAGCCTGCGAACCCTTGGCACAATGGTAAGTCTCCGTTTTTGGCACAGCTTCAAACTTTTCTTGTATGTTATATTTCCTTGTTTTGGTGGGGATAGTTACCATTATTGCCTCTGATTTAGGAATTATAAGTAAGAACTTACTTAAAGAACTTGACTTGTTGCGCTTAGACACCCGTTTTCCGCGTTGAAATGTCTTTAGAACATAATAACCTCATATCATATAGAAGATAAACATACATGTTATAGCTATTTGTTAGATGAAAAGGTTATAATAGGCTAGGCTAGCCTAGTCTGTCGTGACTGCCTATTATTGGTATATATCTTTATTTCATAAAAAGCTTTTAAACAAAAAAAAACCATTAAAATTAAAATACATTGGTAATAATTATAATTAAACATCGGTATCAACGTTCAAATTTCGTGGCACTTGGTAAGGGTCGCAAAAAAAGAAATACATAGGTATCATTGTTTTATTTATTAGTAATAAATAACATTTAATTTATTTTTATTCTTAATCGTACTTTGGTAAACTGTACATATATTTAAAGAGGTTTATATTCTTAATACGTCATAGAACCTCAATACTCATTTCATTATCCATTTGTAAAAAAAATTCTAAATGCCAAATAGGCAACAAATGTCAATTTAATTGTCATGCAAAATAATATGTGGTAAAATCTTCAACGATAATAGTTCTTAAAAACACTTACAACTACAATTTAGCATTGATAAATCTTTACCCAACTCCCTATCAGACTTGAGAAAATGGATTTGACGCAGTATACTGATTTTATATTCACTAACGAAGGTGCTTGCTGTACTATTTGCGAAATGAATATAAAAAAGAAAAGGTACAATATAGAGAAACATTTGAAATCAAAATCTCATCAAGATAAATTATCTGATTCACGCTGCCATTTACAGGATATAATACGAGATAATGCTGATTTCGAAATTAAAGACGATATCGTATATTGCAAATTGTGTAATTCGAAATTATTTCCCTCTAAATCTAGTATCGACCGCCATTTAAAAACAGATTTACACAACAAAATTCATAAAAATAATGCACAAGAAAAATTTAATAAAGATTTAACAGAGTTTATGATTTGTTCGAATATACCGTGGTCAAAATTAGACAATCCTAAATTTAGAAATTTTGTAGAAAACCTTTTAAATCATAAATATGGAAACGATATTACTGTGCCGAGTGAAACAAAAATACGAGTAAAATGCTTACCTGAATTGTATGAAAAGAAAAAAAATGAATTGAAAGAGAAATTACAAAATAAAATGATTTACCTCAGTGTTGATGAAACATCAGATTCCGTGGGAAAAAAAGTGGCAAATATTTTGATCGGAGCTCTAGATGGAACTAGTACCCAGCCACATTTATTTGCTTCTAAGGTATTGGAGGCGACTAACCATTCGACAATAACCAAACTCGTTGAGGAAACCCTTGAAGATCTTTGGGGCGATGAATACAAAAAAAATATGGATAAATTATTATTTTTTATAACGGATGCCGGTTCCTACATGGTAAAAGCAGCTAAAAACCTTGTTCAGAAATATAAAAATATGACTCATGTAACATGCATAGCACATGGATGTAATCGAGTCGCAGAGATAATTAGAAGTCTTTACCCGACCATAAACAGTTTGATTGACTGTATCAAAAAAATATTTCGTAACGCTCCTTCAAGGACAAATTTATTTCATCAAATGTGTGTAAATATTCCTCTACCACCCCGACCCGTGATAACAAGATGGGGAACATGGTTAAATGCTGCCTCATATTATCACATGCATTATGATAAAATCAAATCTGTCATCGATGCCTTAAATCCGCGTGAAGCGAGTGCAATTTCTAAAGCAAAAAAAATTTTCCGTAACCGGAATTTAAAAACTGAGTTACTATTCGTCGATACACACTTTAGTATAATTGCTAAGTCAATAAAATTATTGGAGGATCCAAAACTGAGTCTAGCAGAATCATTAAACATTGTTCATGGTTTGCAAAAAAAAAATATCAACGTTAAGGTTACATCAAAATGCCAGAAAAGTTTATTTTAAATTAAAAAGTGTATTAAAGAAAAATCCTGGTTATAAGACTGTACAAATAATTAACCAACTATCTAAAAACAACGAGGCTGAAATACCAGAAAGTGTAAATAAAAACTGTGTGCAAAATTTTCAATGCTTGACATACCTTCCTATTACCTCAGTCAGCGTGGAAAGATCTTTTAGTCATTTAAAATGGATATATTCTTACAGACGTCAAAGATTGACAGCAAAATCTATGGAACAAATTTTAGTGATCTATTCTAACTCGTAAAATATTGTATGCCACACCTGGACATAAAGTGGCTTTTTCCGCACGCTACGCGTACGGATAGAGCCGCTTTCTGGCCAAATGTGCACATATTTTTCCAACACGGGAGGTAATAAAGAAAGCCCTCGATCGCATAATTACGTCCCTCGCTTGCAGCTTGGGCCGCAACAATTGCGATTGCGCGGCCTTTCTTTGTTTTACCACCCTAATTAGGAAATGTACTATTTAGGGGCTTTTTTATTTACATATACAAAATAAAGGTTAAAAATACTAAGTGATTTGTTTGTATTTATTTTTCTGCCAACCGTACATTGCCACGAAATTTGAACGTTGATACCGATGTTTAATTATAATTCACTTAATGGAAACAAGTCAAGAAAATATAAAATAAGTAAGCAATGTTACAAAAAATAAATAAATTAATCTGTCAGATAATGTATGTATGTATATGTTATATATAACTAATATATAAAAATAATTGTGTCAAATAAAGCAGGAGCTATGAAGCAGGAGGTCTGGCTTCGAATCCTGGTCATGGCATTTATTTGTGTGTTTATCACAGATATTTGTTCCTGAGTTATGGATGTTTTCTATGTATTTGTTTTTATCTATATCTATTATTTATATTGTTGCCTAGTACCCGCAACACAAGCCTTATTGAGCTTACTCTGGGACTAGGTTGATTTGTGTAAGATTGTCCCATAAAATTTATTTATTTGTTATTAATTTAAATAAACATACTCCAATAAGAATGACTATCACTACTTTTTGAGGCTAACATGTTTCAATTTGACACAGTTTATATATTAAATACATCATAATATTGCACATCAGTCTAAAGTAGAATTTTTAATTGAGTGAATAAATCTGACACCTTCTGGCATACAAAATGGTAGTCAAATTACTTAAATCAATTAAAAAATTCCACTTTAATAATCTCTACAGTATATGCACAGTCTTCACAAGGTCAGTGTCATATTTAAAATTAATTCAACGAGTTAGGGGTTGGATAATGGTTTACGCTTCAAGATGGCTGCATCGTCTTTGGAATAGTTTTTTGTTTTTTGCTCATTTACGTAGTTCAGTGTGTAATATTGATAGCTTATTGTGCGGTGACCTAACAAACAAGTGTGCAGCTAATGAAAAATTAGTCCCAAAACGCGAGTAACCACCCTTTAGTTGAACAAACGGTTATCCGGGGTCCCGGCCACCCATGTGTTTGTAAGGAGGCTATCACTTTACAATCAACAAGGCCTTAACCGAACCACATTGCTTTTATTTTATTTTACGAAAATGAATAAAATCCTCTAAGTGTATCTTGACATTGGCAGACTTCACCTCGCTAAAATAGGCGAGGAGTAAAAGCCATTAATAAAAAAAAAAAAAGTTAGGGTTTATCTTATTACCTAACCGAAACGCAGTCAATAGGCGGGACCACACCTGACGCAGTGTAACGGGCCGTCCGTACCCGTTCAAATAATTATAATTGTTAAATTATATTTTAGGTTTACTTTATATTTTTAGGAACCCAAACTGCTTGGTAATATAGTGTATATCTGCCTTTATACTTCTACTGTTGTCTATGTCTTAGAAGAATAAATACTCTCAGAATTTCAAATATAAAATCACTGACATTGGAATTTGTTTGAAATAACTGTCAATATCATGAGTGCAATCAAAGATCGCGTGAAAAGTTATTTATTTTAAGTATTTAAATGTGTAAAGCAGAGCTAATGCGTATCATAACGTAACGAAAATGGACATAAAGGATTACTCCAGCTTTTATAAGTTAAGTACCTCCATTCCTATTTTTATTAATCTTTTAAATACTATATAATGTCCCGATTTACCAAAGTTATTTTATTTGATGTGTTTGTGTGTATCTAATGTTAAAGGCCCTCCCTGTGTCCCTAACTACATTCCTTACTAACCCTTGAGTGCTAGAGTGGACTTTCTGCGAAACCGGTATTTCTGACTTTGTAACTAGGCAAGTATATATAGACAGCGGTAATATAAAGATGATACTTAAATGAGACCTATATATACCTATTTAATAATGACAGCACTTCACAGCGACAAGGTAGGTATTCTTCTAATGGGCCCATCAATTCTAGGGTTTATGACATACAAATAGCTAAAAGGACTGAGTAAAGACAATTCGACACACTGAACGTACCCTCCCTACTTTAAGCTCATTGTTCTATACTTACTCGGACTAACTGACATCGTTCAAAGACAATCTTCATGAAAATATTCCCATATAGGTCTAGGGGTACTTAATGACCGTTGGGTCATACAATCTTTAAAAAACAGGAGGTCGATGAGGAGGCGTGACGAAGGACGGGCTGGGCGCGGGCGAGCTTTCTTTACTGTGTCGAGCCGGGTTACTTAGAACACAACGTAGAGGAATAGACGATCACTGGCCAATTCGAGAAGACTCACTATAAGGACCTGAGGTAACTGGCGATAAGGTAGATTCAGTTAGGCTAGGGCTTTAGTTCCTAAACATCGTTACAGCAGCTACAGACAGCCTACAGGCAAATCCACAAATCTGTACGTATTTACGTATATCTGTACGAACCTTATTACCAAGCAAAACAGTTGTTCATACAACTAGAAAAAAGGGTCTGATAGAGAATATAACATAGGGGGCAGTGTCTCACTCACACCGTTACACTGACATGTTCACTTGTTGTCATGTTGGCATTACTGTCCAATGATGGCATTACTCCCTTGATCGAAATAAGATGCAGTTCCTCTACTTTGACTTCTCTTTTTGCCTCACTTTTTGGTTCAAGAGGGCCCTCCAGAGTATAATATGTTACCTTTGTGGGGAAATCAAAATCATTCATAGAAATACAACATTGCAGTGTAGCAGATTCAAGGTGAACACCCTGTTTTCAACCAAGTTCAAGATTTCGAAGGAGGTTGTTCTCAATTTGTTGTAATCTTTGTTTTTGCTTTCTTTTTTTTTATGTATGTCCACCGATTATTTCAAGGCTATTGAAAATTCTTTTTTGTTTAAAAGGGTTTACTTGACAGTTGGTCCCATTGTCAGCAGGTCAGGATCTGATGATGGAATCTTGGAGAAATTGAGGGAACCCTTCAACTATTAAAGGCACACCTATAGTGAATTCACTATTTTTTACAGCGACTCAGGGATTACCTCTTGGAAAGGTGGAGCCTAAGTGACTGTTCTATATTTGTGTAAAATTATTGAGTGTATAGTACGATTTTTTAAAGATGTCGGTATGGTTGGTAGAATTCCTTAGTAAGATTCCGACATCTTAAAAAAATTACCATTATATCAACATCCATTTTATTATTATACACAAGTATACCCAAAAAAGGTTCGCTATAGTTTGCAGTGGAAGTGTGTCAAAAACGTACAAAGGGAAGCCTGAGCTAATTTGGCTTACCTTTTCTTTATGAACCAAATGTGTTTGTTTTGTTTTCTATTTTTAAATATGTATTTGTCTATTGAAATATATACAGAGTCGCCAAAAAAGAACTATATTCCCATTGGCTGTAAGGTTTTGGGACCCAACCAATCCTCCCTAGAGGGATTTGGAACATCTCAGATTGATTTTATTTTATATTCTATTCTATTCTATAATATAGTTTAGGGTACAAATTTTCACAAGCCATATTTTCAGTAAATCTTGTTTGAATCTGCACCTCCTTTCGATTGTTGCTCGAAGTTTTTTGTACAGTCGCCATCATATATATCAGATTGGCCAAGGTACTCAAAAATATCTGAACATGTACTTTATCGCCCTGACAATAGAGGCGTTGTTCAGAAATTTGTGACCACCTTGGCCGCTCCGATATATCTGATGGCGACTGTACAATAAACAAGATTTTTTTTCTTTGTTTTTAACTGTACTTTTCTTTGTACAGTTAGGGAACTGTTCACCAAGACGAATGCAACGAGCCCAAACACGATGGGATAATGTTGTGTAGTTAAGGAGTTCGTATGGCCACCTTCCAGCTCCATCATCAGATCAGCTCCACGTCATAGTTATATTGCATTGTCATCCGGGTTCAACTAAAAGTCGGTCAAATTAACTCGCAAGATTTTAACTCTTCTTTAGAAGTTAACTTTGTCTTTCCTTAATTTGCCAATATATTATGTGTATGTATATATTGTATGTGTTATAACTTATATATAAGTATGATATTTTTATTTATGTATTATTAGATAGTTTTTAATATTTATTTAGAAATTGTAGGAGCTTGTGTGTTAGTGTGTGATTTGCTCTCTTCACTTTAAATTTACAGACAACGGGACACCTCTATAAAAGCTTGTAATGACCTAACTCTGTAAAGATGAAATCACACTTAAGCAAATTATGAATATTATTCAACAAAACCTATCCTTACATGAAGTAATGAAACATGGTTCTAAAATGCGTCCACGCAGCCGATGTTACAACCATGTAACAGCGAGACTACTACAGTAAACAGCTGATAATGTCAGCTGTCTGTCCTTATCAGTGGTGTAGTGCTAATATTTAATGCTCTTCCGCGTTTTATACGTATTATAGACTTGTTTGCAAAGGGGTTGTCCAGAAATCATGTGATCATATTTGGCCTATTTTTTTTTATTTTTTTATCACGTGATAATTGTGTTTTAAAGTTGGTGCGATGAATGTTTTTTATTATGTAAATACGCATATAAAAAAATAGAGCAGATTATTTGATCTGATTTAATTTTTGAGTAATATTGTTGTTTTAATAGTGATAACTTTGTCAACTGGATACAGGCAAAATCAGTTACTACAACATAACAAGCTCATAGTAGCAATTTTTTAAAGTTTTACTCCCTTTTATTGGGATCCGTAATATACCAACAATCCGGATCCTGTACACAGTAGGATCCGTAGGGTATAGAGAGTTTGTAGGGCGGCCACTCGATCCAGAGCTGCTACACGAAAATGATCTTAAACGATCTTTCATAACTTTAAATTTATTATAATTGCCATTATTTTCGAAATTTGTACAGCCAACGCACCGCAGGGCGCTCGGGATTTTGTCACACTCGATGGCGGCGTGTAAGGCTTTTGCAGTTGCATATCATTGGGCCTACAATACATTGCGGGTTACAATAACATCCTTAGGATGCTGTTAAGGCTGCCAAGGCATTGTAGTGCGTCAGCCATGTTCGCGGAGGCGCAAACGGACGACTTTTATGCCATCAGGCGAAAGAGAATAGCGTCTTTGCTGAGACGTGTTCGCGGCAGCAGTAACAGCATGCTAAGAGTGTTAGACGAGCGCCTCGACTGTCCGCTCATCAAGTACTGGGTAGATGTAGTTATAGGTAGGTCTAAGTAGGTATATGTATTACTAACACAGTCATGATTAAGGTTCAAATGTTACTAACAAAATATGGATCGCAATCATGGTCTAAAACAAACAATTTTTATTTTATTATTTATTTATATCTCCGCAGCGGAACCGCCAACGCGGTACCTCGCTACACGTTCCGCCCCAAAACATTAGCTGATCAAGAGCGGAATCGCTCTTGTTTCGCACTCGATCCGCTTGAGTTTCATGTAGCGCGGTACCGCGGTGTCGATTCCGCCGCGAAGATGTCGAAAGGTCCCTAGTGAGCGCGGCGCGAAATGACAGGGCAATACATTCGGAAGTCAGCGTCGCATCGCACTCACGGCTTGAGGCCGTGCAGTGCACTTAAGGTGCGCGACTGGTTGGTGGGTCATATAATTGAGTCTTTACGATAATGATGGCTAGTTAACACGTTCAATGTCAAGAACGCCCCTAGGGAGTTCTAAGTAACTTTGCTCACATGTCACCCGACTCCCGAGGGGAGTTCGTACTATATAATTATAGATGGCCAATGGCAATGTCATCCGACTCCTCTAGCGAGTTCTTACGAAACAGTCGATTTTTTAGGGTTGTCACTATATCTCGTTTTTTGAGGATTATTAATCTTTTATTCTGTTTGTATTAGTAACATATAAAAATGCATTAATAAGGTTTTTAGGAACGTCGTTACTTTAAAACTTAGGTAAACCACATCCTGCTAGCGCGAAGATCGCGCATTTAGATTTTTTTTATCTCCTACTATTTTTCAAATATGTAAGTGCGATAGAGATTTCTCGAAATTTACGTTTGTACATGTTGGCGGAAGCCCCGCAGGAATACGGATAGAATTGACCGATGTTTTAGTTCCTAAGCAGGTAATAACACGTTTCCGAGAACTATTTGTTTTCGCTTTAAATAGTAATGGTTCGAAAATAACAACCACATGTCTGGTGTACGACTTGTTCTGAAAGAAGCAAATAAAATACCGAGAAACTAACAAAAAAAAATCGGACTTCATTGTACTTTGTCTAGAATAAATAACAGTAAGTCCCAATGACTTGCAATTATTTTGTAACTTCGTGCCCATATAATAAAGTCGAAAGTGATTTGTACAAAAAAAGTACTTAGAATCATAATTTTATGATGCACTTAGCCGTTGCAAGTATTTTACTAATTCTTATCTGTTTTGAAGTCGCCGACTGGGGACCCGGGATTTACCTGGACTGCGTGCGCTTTGATTTAAGTTGCAAATAGAGCCATTCGGTATTCGTTTGCGCTCTATGCCAGACCTATCGGGTGACCTCTTGTGTTTTCGTTTTGTGCTCCCAAGTTTTGATATTTTGACGACTACGGCTTGTTTTCTGGACTTTGTTTGCTTTCCCAACTGTGATCTCTGCGTAATTACCGGACTTTGTGTGTTTGATTGGCGTAAATACGGTCTCTGCAATTTTGGTCTGTGACAGCCCTGGACTCCTTAGCGGAGTCGACGACATACGGTAAAGAAACAAATGAACTCCCGAGCGGAGTTCTTGACATGCAGCGTTGTTTATTTGTCAAGTGCGCGATTGGACTCCACGGGGGAGTCTTATATAGTTGTTTGTTTTAACGCCGACATGTAGCGAATGGCATGGATTTTGGCCTGACAGTGAACGTGTTAATAAATAATGAATGAATGTGCCTGGGTTTGTTTTAGCTAGGAGACTGCGCGGCACGCATTGTTGGCAGAGTTTCACTTTGTAGTAGCGATAACTTGGATTGGCTCAAGATATCTTGTTTTTTTTACTTGTTCCTAATATTGAAACGTTCTATCTATCTTGGTCTAAAGAGTCCCAAATATCCTTACCTAATCTTTTCTATTAGGAAACTAATCGTATATTTTTGAGGGACTTTATAGCCTAGTCTTTAGTCCTTCGAAGCTGGAGGACCTTGGTTTGAATCCCGGTAAGGGTATTTATTTGTGTGCAGGCCTCTTACCCCCGCCCACCTGGGGGAGCGCGTGTGTGGACGAGGGAGTGTCGTTACCGGATGATGTTTAACATATCGGACACAGAAGAAAAGGCTTAACACGAATATTTATTTCAAGTTACGGACGTTTTATGTGAACTGCTTTCTAATGCCTTGCGTGTAGTATCTAGTACGTTTATTTAATCAGATTAGCAGGTACATACTAAATAATAATAAAAAATCATAACACAACATGAGAGCCATAATCAAGAGATGAGGGCCTGCGAAGTTTCAGTAGACGATACGTCCGATCGCGCGAAGTGGAGAGAAAGAACGAGAAAAGCAGACCCCACAATCAGATGGGAATAATAATGCTAAGGAGCGAAAGAAACAGAGAACAAATTACTGGTTTGAATGCACGTGCCAATTCTTAACAACCCGACTATACGAAATAATCACCTCAGCACAACAAGGTGCCAAAACACCTCTAGCGATATAGGAAAATACCGCGAAAATGCCTAAAATAAATATTTTCGCCGAAAATTGTTGTTGGCTGGACTTGCCGGTCTTCTGAACGAATGAAACAAGAGGACTGAATGTCTTTACAGTCACCGGCAATAGTATCTTCCTATACAAAGTTCGCAAAAATATGTGACACGCTCTTATGGCCCAACAAATAAGAGCGTGTCATATTTTTGCGGCCTTCGTGTAGGAAGATACTATTGCCGATGACTGTACAACAGTGGTTCTTAACCTAAGTTCCTCTCCACCGGGGGCCATCACAGCCTAGGTGTAAGGGACGCAGCTATTCGAGGGAAAGATTTCGCAATATCGTTTGCTCTCTTTAACGCATAGCCACAGGGCGTTTGAGCGCCTTTGTGTGCACGGCAAATGTACAGCGTTTCAATGTGTGCGTGCGTCTTAGGGCGCTGGTTCCGCTGTCATAAATGACGTTTGACAACACACCGCCATTTTGCTTTATATCGATGCGCTGCCAACCTAACGGATTAGCCTACTAGTTCCCTACCAATCGGCCGCCGCGGGGTAAGTTAATTCCGATCGGGGCGGGGCGGAGCATGGCCATTCTGTGTGGTATGAAATACTATTATTTATTCTGTGGTAGCTATAGCTGCGTCCCCATGATGGCTCATGGCATGGGTGGAGAGCAAAAAAGGTTCTGTGCTGAGGGACCGTCCGACAAAATTGCTATCTTGTCAGGAACCACTCACTATGGCAAGTTTGCTGTAGTATAGTATTATCGGCCTTAAAAAAACGCACCAAAGATACATGTTAATGACGTTGCTATTTAACATGCGTACAATTTGTTTACTTTCTGCTTTTCCGTTTTAGCCCACTGTTCTGGTTTGAACCGGTGCAGATAAGATTATCCACCGAATTAATCTGCTACGATACGGGGCTATATTTGGACATTGTAGAGCACCAAATCGGTCAAGTACGAGTCGCTAAGGGCTCCGCGCCATCGCAAAACTTTAACCAACATTTTTTTTCTTAGAGGTTGAAATTGTAAGCGCTGGTAGCCTGGCGGTAAGACGTCAGACTTTCAATCCGTAGGTCGCGGGTTCAAACCCCGGCTACCACTGAGTTTTTCGGAACTTATGTACGAAATATCATTTTCATTTGATATTTTCGGTGAAGCAAAACATCGTGAGGAAACAGGATCTAATTCCAACAAGGCCTAGTTTCCCTTCTGGGTTGAAAGGTCAGATGGCAGTCGCTTTCGTAATACAATATTTAAGGGGATGAAAACAGCTAAATTCCATTTTTTTTCAGCGCAGGTGAAAGAGAAACACTGTGTACGATTGTGTGTGTGTACGATTACTATGGGAGCTCATTGCAAAATTTGCAAAACGATGAATTAAAAAAAAAACTTCGCATTCATTGAGAAATATAAAATAATGTTTTTTTTAGTATTAGTGTGGTGGAATTTTGTTCTCAATTACAGACGTATAAGTCAAGAAACAAAACTGTTTTTAAGATGTAACTTTTTTTCTATGGAGTCGATTTTGTCCAATCGTGTATCGGAATGAACAGAGTTCTTCCACATATAAACATTTTTTTTTTAACTTTTCCAAAACAAGTAGTTATAGCTATAAAACAGTTTAAGTAAAGTCAATTTCGGTCATCGGGTGTTGTCCAGCCTCTAAAACACTTAAGTTTAGCAGATAAACAAAATAATAATATTATATCTTTCGGTCGTAGAAGCTTATTTGTAACCTCCCAGTGATACTGATAAACATATACACGTGACAAGTTATTGATAACAGGCCGTGCCATTGGTCGCGAGTCGCGAGGCGCGCGCAATTAGGCCCACAACACTTGTGGAATTCTGCTATCATAAACAAAATTCAGTCGGTAGGCGGAAATTTTTCTATGTTGACTGAGTTTTCGTATGGAGTCCATATACAAAATTTAGCCGGAAGTTGAATTTTTCCGCCTTCCGGGTGATTTTTGTCCATGGTTTCTGAATTCCGCTCAAGTTTGTCTTGAGTCTTGGAGCTCTTAGAAGAAAACCTAATATCACCCAAACGTCGGATATTTTCAGGGCACTTTGGTTCCCTACTTATCGGAGTGATCAATTCCGTTTAGGTGGTACTGGTATTCGCTATGTGCGAAGTGCATGGGGCCTCCGGGGGGTAACGTGAACGATCGCTGTGCACAATGTGACAAGAAATTGAACTGCAAAGGGCTCTTTGTCAATATCAAATTTCAAAATATTTTACATAACTTCAACTCGGTCAACTGCAGTTTGCAGAATCAGCCAGATACATGTCATATAAGCAAGGAGTCCAAGCCATTCATAAAAAAAGAATCATGCACACAGCGAATAAGAGATGGAATAATATTTTTTATACATAATCAGGTTTATGAGGATGACTGACCAGAAGCCCATAAGCCATAAGAAGTCCTAGAAAGTAAATGGTAACAGATCGGACACGTATTCCGAAGACCGGCCATGCACTTATCTCGCTGACAATCTACTGGCAGTAGAAGGGCAAGGCGCTCCCTCATTACATGGAGACGATCAGTTGAGGAGGCTCGGCAGAGCTTGAGGTCGAGATCGTGACAAGTGGAAAACTCTATGATAATCTACTGGCAGTAGAAGGGCGAGGCGCTCCCTCATTACATGGAGAAGATCAGTTGAGGGGGCTCGGCTAAAAGAGTTTGAGGTAGCCGTTGCAGATCGTGACAAGTGGAAAACTCTATGACAATCTACTGGCAGTAGAAGGGCGAGGCACTCCCTCATTACATGGAGACGATCAGTTGAGGGGGCTCGGCTGAAAGAGCTTGAGTTGAGGTAGCCGCTCGAGATCGTGACAAGTGAAAAACTCTATGACGAGCTCAGATTCCTTAATGAGGGATAACAGAAACACATCGAACCGCTCCCATTACATATCTATCTCTTTCTAACCGCATAAGTCCCTCCTGTAGTTTTGAAACTGTGGCTCTCTAAAAATTTAAACACGCAAATGACTTACGGGCCGTACGTATATTCTACGTAGTACCTATTATCTAGGGCCTCAGCTACGCTGTTCGTTAATTGTAAAACATATCGTCCACGTCAATGATGTTAACTTTGCACCTTACTCTTTAGTAATAAGGTTCAAAATTGTAAACATTGTTGAAGTCGCGGTGCGAAAGGGCTTGCCGTCCTCCCGAACGTTAACTGCCCAATGTGTTTACTCTTTATTGTAAGGTATTGTATTCCGCGTTCCGCGGGCTAAACATATAACCCGCGCCCGCAAGGTCGGTTAACCAGCTCCGCCGCCGCGCAGTCTGCGCGCGCGCAGGAGCGGTCGACAACCGTCGGATCGATTTTAATTTTATTATTATTTTGATCACTTCAATTAAGTACAAATATTACTATTCTAAAGTACGATTCGCTTCACCGCGGTATGGCACTTTCACATAAGCTTGAATATTATTACCTGTGCGCATGCCCTGGCTACACATTCTGTCAAATCAAATACCTAGTAGGAAAATGTAGAACCATACATGTTCATGTATTCCACCGCGCATTTCGCACATAGCCACAAGATGTTACTAGATCTGTTTAAATGGCTTAAGCAACAATGCGCGCGCGGTGCGGCGCGGGACTAATTTTTAGGGTTCCGTAGTCAACTAGGAACCCTTATAGTTTCGCCATGTCTGCCCGTCCGTCCGTCCGTCCGTCCGTCCGTCCGCGGATAATCTCAGTGACCGTTAGCACTAGAAAGCTGAAATTTGGTACTAATATGTATATCAATCACGCCGACAAAGTGGTAAAATAAAAAGTGGAAAAAATGTTTTATTGGGGTACCTCCCCGATACGTAAAGTGGGGAGTGATTTTTTTTTCATTTCAACCCTAACGTGTGATATATTGTTGGATAGGTATTTAAAAATTAATAGGGGTTTACTAAAGTCATTTTTTGATAATGTAAATATTTTCGGAAATAATCGCTCCAGAAGTAAAAAAAAAATGTGTCCCCCCCCCCCTCTAACTTTTGAACCATAAGTTTTAAAAATATGAAAAAAATCTCAAAAGTAGAACTTTATAAAAACTTTCTAGGAAAATTATTTTGAACTTGATAGGTTTCATAGTTTTTGAAAAAAATTTACAAAATAATTTCTGAACTAAGTTTGTAATTTAACCGTGTAAGCAGGTGTTTATTGTACTTGTAATTTCTACAAAATCACAATGAAATGACGTGCTTTCAAATAAAGTAAAAACGGTGAAAATCGGTTCACGCAATAAAGAATTATCCCATAAAAATCATCTTCCATACTTTAAGCTCGCGCGTAATAGTTTACTTAATTTGCCGATAGATGTCGCTGTAGGTGGAACGCTCATATCATATCCTACATGGCGGTGTTATTTTAACTCTTAAGTGGGGACACTTTCTGTGACGGACGGAAAACTACGGAACCCTACACTGAGCGTGGCCCGACACGCTCTTGGCCGGTTTTTTTTAGGATCAAAAAGGTTCAAATTCCTTCGACTATATTAAGAGGCCGGTTGATGTGAATTCAACATATTATGTAGTAGCTGTTGATCTGATCTTTATCTAACATCACTGGGTTTTCATTTGAGAACATTTGCTTCGTTTCAACTCTACAAAGGTTACAAACTCACTCGAAAAGGTTGTCGACCGCCGTTACCATACCAGTATAATAATTGACCGCAAGACAATTACGCAGCTCGCAACAAGTATATTAAATGCTACATGTATCTAATTGCTCGCTCTTCTATATATCAGCCGTCACGATTGAGGATAACAGCTTCAATTATAATGTATAATAAAATCTAACGAGCTATTCTCTCTTTACTAGAAAACGAGGTGAATTCAATACTATATGTGTTGAATTTATCAGTCTTATCAAGTTATCACTTTATCAGTTGGTTTGAAGTGAAACGGCTTTATAATCGGTTAAAAAAACCTTAAGCCACTGTGAAAATACCTCTGTCACCAAAATCATCACTTAAGGGGGTGAAAAGTGGGGACAAGTTTTTACCAGTTCCATAAAAATACCTCATAACGTGCTTTATTCTGTTTGTAAGTACGCTACCTACATAGATAATTAATAACTTGGTAATACCTAAAGACAAACCTTCGAGCCAAATTTCAGGTCGGTACGACCATTGGAAGATAGACCCACTTAGTTCATTATGACTTCATAGTAGAACAAAGTTACACCTTCGCTATTTTTAAAACTGACTCACACTTGGCCGTTTTCAGATTTTTCCCTTTACTTTGACCTTAAGACCTATCTCCATGCCAAATTTCAAGTCAGTACGACCATTGGAAGTGGTCTAGGTTTTTGATGAGTCAGTGAGTGTATAGTAAAAATAGCTATATATTCTGACGTCAATATCTGACGTCAAGAACGGCTATAGGTAGAATAATGAAATTTTGTATTCTAGACAATTAAGGGGATGTCAACAGACACTCGAAATTTCATATGCGTAGATAAAATATGTTTTGAGTTATATATAGGGTGGTCGAAATTGGCCCGAAATGGTTCGTGTAATATAACCCACGGCCGGTGTGTCGCTTTTTTTTGCTCGAACTTGGCGGACACACTCCCGTGTGTCTAGATCACGGGCTTAAAACAATTGCGGAAAGGCGAGATGAATGGCGGTTGCTCCACCGACAAGAGCCAGGCTCTTAAATAGATGATGCATCAGGTCTTATTCATCTTTTCAGATGATTTAAGCAGTGTCTGTGATCTAGCGACAGCGCTGGTCGTGACCAGCAGAATGGTCCACATCTTTTACAAGTAACAGTAGAAGTAAGATGAGGGTCCGCACCAAGACGACCCTCGTCGCGCATGTGTCTTGTTGTCCGTTTCCGGGCTAAGTTTTGAACCAGGACCTGTCATGGGTTTCACGACCTTTTAAAAGGCTGTTTTTCCACTCAATGCGGTTTGTTAGGTCTTCCCATGAGTTGCCGATGTTAAACGCAATCATGTCGCCCTTTACGCAGTCCTTGAAGCGGAGTAATGGACGTCCTGCATTGCGCTTGCCTGAAGAGGCTGAAAACATCTGATGATCTTCAAATGGACTTTACTTAAACAGTTTTTTAGCTATAACTACTTGTTCTGGAAAAGTAACAAAAATAATTAATATTCATTAAATTTAGAAGAACTTTGTTAATTCCGATAAACGATTGGACGAAATCGGCTCGATAGAAAATAATTCCAAAGTTACATCTTAAATCCGCTTTAAACAGTTTACGTTTAATTTACGTTGTACAGTCGCCATCAAATATATCGGAGCGGCTAAGGTACTCAAAAATATCTTAATATGCGCTTTATCGCCTTGACAATAGGGGCGTTGAATCTTGAAGCAAATCAAATTATTTTGTTCAATTTTTTTTTTAAGTAGTTACACTACTATATATAAACTGAAAATAGATGTCATATACTTCAGAAAAAGTGACCAAACCCTCCGGTGTCCGAGGCCAGATGACATCTATTTTCAATAGGGGCGTTGTTCAGATATCTGTGACCACCTTGGCCGCTCCGATATATCTGATGGCGACTGTACAGGTGCAGATGCAATATTATAGTCGAGCAACAAACGTTTATGCGCCGGCCGTCAAATGGTATCACATTCATTGTTTGCCAATACATTTTATTCAGGCGCGTACGAAATTGTCCTTACCCCATTTTCTTGTACACAATCTTACTGCGTACAGTCAGGAGGAAAAGTTGCTAAGCGGTTGGGTTGTTCAAAATTACCTACACACGCTCTTATTCTCTTGGACTAAAAGCTGGCCATGACACAATAATGAGAGCATCAAAACCTGTCTGGTTCAATTGCTATACTATCCTTATTGCTAGATCCGGGCATCTGGCAGCTTTTAATGGGTGGAGGTCAGAGTTACAGACTAGCAAATATTTTGAATTGGAAAATAGTAATACCAACATAGGTAAAAACTGCCGAAGTTGTCTCAGATATAAAGGATAGGGCCTATATTTTAACATTAGAACAAAATACATTTCGTATTCTTTCGGAAACAGAAACAGTAGGCGATAAACTATGAATTACATTATACGTCGATTTGGACTACTTTCCCCATCAAAAAATTTTGGCAATGATATTATCTAATTATTTATATAATTTCTCATAATACTGCATTAAAACCAGAACTCTAGGATTTGTTTTCTTCAAGTTATTTACATTCTTTGACCTCCACCACTTTACAGCTGCCAGATGTCCGGATCTAGAAATAAGCATAGTATAACAAACTAACGAGAGGGGTTTCGTCACTCTCATTATTGTGTCATATATGACGTGGCTAGCTCTCCCTCCGTCTATCTTAATAATAAAGCCGTGTCAAGGTCATTGTGAACACCTCACCCGCTCAGCTACTTCAGCTGTTGACTTAGTGGAGTACGGGAACGGTAAAATTGCCCTGAAAAAAACATAACTCACAAGTCCGATTTTTTTTGGTATCAGCAAGAGTACACTGAGCACTAATGGCGAAAACTTTTTTCTAACTGTTTTTGAGGTCGCTGTAGGTATTAAAAAGAAAAATTGGTTGTTTGTAAAGTAGGTTTACGATCGAGATGTTTACGTGATAACGTCTAACCGCTCGTGAGGATTCCGCGTGACAAGTTTCACGGAATGACTGGCAGCGCTCGAGATGAGACGGGAGATCGGTCCGTCTCTCTCTCGTTATACCTGCGATCGCGCTCGTGAGGTTTTGGTGTGACACAAGTTTCTGAACATGTCACCCGACTAAAACGATTTTAAAGACGTTATCACGTCAAAAAATAAATTTGTTTGCGACATTTATAAGTTTAACAAAAGATAATTCGAGTGGTATTTCTTTTCATTAGATTAGCGTATTTAACTACATGAATGTCCCCTGACATTTACTAACAGATTTATCGATAGCCGTTTTAAAAACAAATAAAAAAAATATACTTCCTCCAAAAGATAATTAAAGTGTTATATGGCAACTGAAATATATTAAAAACTATCGAAGGCAAGTAATGGGTTTGATTTATAACACATTATTCAATCGCTTAAATTTTAATGAACAATCGAATTTTAAAAGCGTTCTAATAGGCATAAAAGAAATCTCGAAATTTTCAAGTCAACGCGTTGTGTTCATTATCATTTTACTAAAACTTGCACCAAAATTATAACAAATCCATCAATCGCTCCCAGTTTTTTTTTCTTATCAGTTCTTAAAGGCTCGAACAGACTGCCAGCGGGACGGTAGCGGGGCTTGATGAGGGCGTGATGCCGGCGGGATGCCCGGTCACACAGAACAAGCGCGCATCGCGCTGGCCTCGCGCCATCAACCCGCCAGCAACGCGCCCGCATCACGCGCGGGTCCCGCCCACATCGCGCTCACCCGTTCGCTCGCTGTGGTTTGGTCATTCGTTTCGAAGCATCGTTACGGGAATGTCGCTATCAAGGTTGTCAAGAATTTCAAATGAATCTGACGATCTGACGTAGAGGATGTGCTGTTATTATTGGCAGCCGCTTCTAGGAAGCGTAAAAGACAGTGGAGTCATCCTATAAACCAGAAAAGACTGGGATACGGTGAATATAATAGGCTGTGCTGTGAGTTGTTATCTGACGAAGGAAAGCCTCTTATTTTTGAAATATCCATCTCTAACAGTTTTTCATCTTCTCTTTACGGCTTCACCTAAAATATAATACATTTTTGTTAAAAATCGAATCATTTATAGATTATAATAAACAAATTTAGCAAAATAATTAACTTGTAAAATTCGCAGTTTAGGTAAGAACCGCGGTAAACAGTCACCGCGCTACGCGCTTTCAAAGTAAATGCCGACAAAGGAACCGCGCGCCCTCGAACGGCGAAAAACGGCTTTGACGAAAGCGACTTCTCGCGTTATACCTACTTACATTTTTTTAAAATTACATTTACCGGCTTAAAATAAAGTTTATGTAAATTAGTTGTAAGGCTTATACTTGAAAAAATAATTTGAAATGTAGGTACAGTCAACATCAATAATATGTATACGAATTGAGTCTTATCCCACAGACATAAGTGCCGAAATGTTTACATATTTTTGATGCTGACCGTACCTATTGCTACTGATTTTGCCAAATGCCATAATGTTATGTATGACAATGACATAATTATAATATGACATAATATTTGACCCCTGTTCTTTAGACGGTAAAGTTGCGAATGAACACAGAGTTCCTACGGGGTACCTAAACTTAAGTAGGTAGGTACAGTCGCCATCAGATATATCTGAGCGGCCAAGGTGGTCACAAATATCTGAACAACGCCTCTATTGTCAAGGCGATAAAGTGCATGTTCAGATATTTTTGAGTACCTTGGCTGCTCCGATTAAGTACATGTTCAGATATTTTTGAGTACCTTGGCGACTGTACAGTCGCCATCAGATATATCGGAGCGGCCAAGGTGGTCACAAACATCTGAACAACGCCTCTATTGTCAAGGCGATAAAGTACATGTTCAGATATTCTTGAGTACCCTGGCCGCTCCGATATATCTGATGGCGACTGTACCTACGTAGGGATGTTAATAATTTATAAGCCTTTGAGGTTCGCAACAAATTTGTAGCCTACTTTGAAAATTAGTAAATTATAATGAAAACATAAATACTTACTGGTTTGATTCAACTCTGCCGCTATGTTTAGCCAAATCATCTCCTTAATTTGCACATTTTTGTAGTGTTTATTGGATAAATCATAAATTACTTTCTGGTCTTTCACTAAATTTATTAGTCTTTCCGTGTCCATTTTTAATATCAATCAAACCTATATTATAAAATACCACACCCAACCGCGCCCTGCGCTGTCTGACGTCACACTGACATTCGCGCGGCGCGCCCGTCGCGGGCGCGCGGCCTGCGCGCGACGGGCTGCGCTGGCGGGACGCGACAGAAGCGGGGCGCGATGCCGGCGGGGCGCAGCCTGTTTGACCACGCTAGCGGTTTGTATGGAAATATCGCGCTGCGCGCCCGTCGCGCGCATGCCGCGCGACCGCGACGGTGATGTCTGTTCGAGCCTTAACTTAATTCAAACGCGCGGAGATTATGGCAGCCGTGATGGCACTAGCGGCGGGACCAATCATTACGCGCACGCGACGTTGCCTGTTCGCCGTGCGCCGTTGCCCGGCTGCTGCGCTGTTTCCATGGTAAACCAGTAGGTACGCGAATATTGTATCTGGACGTTTGGTTTAGGGCACAGAATAAATAATAGTACTGTCCAGAATGCGAACAGTTTTGAGCTTTGATAACGATTAAATTTTTTAGTTGGAGAGTATAATATAAAGGTATTACAACAGGTCAGTGAGTTATTTCATTTTTATACGTAAAAAGGCGTTCCCGTATGTACCTACTGGTCATATTGTCACTTCTTCTTTCATGACACGTTCTTTTTTTTCTTATGCATGTACTCGAGTATGATGTCAAACTGGTTGAGTAACACATTGCTGGCTTAGGTATAAAATGTAAAGCCATCGGTTCCCAGCGGGCACAAATGGAAATAGGTGTATTTTCATCCGTTCCTGGCGGGTACAGACGTCGAACGAGAGGAGTCATTTGCATGTGCACTGGCCTTGATGAAGGTCATGCGCGGTGGGGACAATAAATAAATCTAATACGGGAATAAAAAATTCCCACCTGCTCCCACATGACTATAAGGGAAGGCATGTGGGAGTAGATGGAAAGTTTATATTGCCTCCTACTATTTTTACATGAAGGGAACTATTCCCATCGGTCCCTAGCGGGCACATGTGGGAATAGCTACCTATGTTCTCATCCGTTCCCGGCGGGTACTGACATCGAACGAGAGGAGTTGTTCCAATCTCATCTATGCTCGCCTTGGTCATGTGAGGCCGGGGCAGATGGTAATACATCTAATAGCGGAATAAAATTTTTTCACCTGCTCCCATATGGCTTTTTATGTGCGAGGAGATGGAAAGTTTTTTTTACCCCTTACTATATATACATATGGAGGGAAATATTTCCATCGGTTCCCAGCGGGCACAGATGGAAACATGATTATGTAACATTTTAAACAAAGATAGTAGTTAAAGCCATGGCGTGTAGTTATGGTGTCCGAGAGGCAACCAGATGGCTTGCGGTATTTGAGCTCCCGAAGTGTTGTGGAACCGCCCTGTGCAACCCCACCATGCCGCGTAAGGGAACGTACCCATACTACGTGACCCATTTCTTAAAATTTCTCTTTCCCTTGCTCACTCACACATATGGTTTTGAATGATGTTTTGGAAACAGAAAGTTAAAAAACATAATTTTGCTTACATTACGACGCCAAGAGTGCGTGCAAACCTATAATTTAAACGCGTCACCAAGTAGGTGTCCTATGATCTGAGTTTGACACACCACATTTGTGTATAGCTCGATTAAGCGCGAGATTTGAACATAATTATTGACTACGTGACGAAACCTAAGCCCCCCCCCTCCCCCTCCCCCCTAAACGAGTCACGTAGTAGTCCCGGGTACGAATCCTGGTCAGGGCATTTGTTTGTGTGTTTATCACAGATATTTGTTTCTGAGTTATGGATGTTTTCTATGTATTTAAGTATTTATCAATATTTATCTATTATATATATCGTCGTCTAGTACCCATAACACAAGCCTTATTGAGCTTACTGTGGGCCTAGGTCGATTTGTGTAAGATTGTCTTATAATAATAATAATATTTATAAAAAAAAAAAAAAAAAACTGACCCAACTTGTACTTTGTTTCCCCCCTCCCCCCCTCTTATGTTTTCCCGGTGTCAACACTGGTGGATTGATCGACTGACCAGGCCAGGGTGAATGGCAATTTGCATGCTCGGTCTTCATCACACGAATACACTGGAAATTAAAAAAAGTCAAAGTGGGGTTAGTTCGGGTTGCACAGTCCCACAACACGTCGGGAGCTCAAATACCGCAAGCCACCCGGTTGCCTCGCGAACACTGCCACTACGCGTCATTGCTCTGAATATATCAGTAAACGAATAACAGCCATCTATATTCATTAGTACTCGTATGATTTAATCAACTAACTGCTTTAACGGCTTCCTAGCCTAGTCGGTAGTGACACTGCCTATGAAGCAGGAGGTGCCGGATTCGAATCCTGAATAAGGTATTTATTTGCGTGTTTATCACGATCCTGAGTTACGGATGCTTTCTATGTATTTAAAAGTATTTATAAGTATTTATCTATTATACAACGTGTTATACCCAAGACTAGAAACCTAAAAGTTGTTTGTTCAGAATCTAGAGTGGAATCGATTGCAGTATATCTTAACATGGGTATACTTTTTCTTTAATTTTTCCAATTTTATACGCGTTGAGTCAAAAAGTTTCTAATACTGTTTACTATTTTATCGAGAGGTTAGGAGATAGAGGTTGACTATTTAATAAAGGCTGGCAGCTTTGACAAACTTGTTTTTTCACTGTACATAGTGTCATATGGGTTGTAATTGTCAAAGTTTGTGTGAGGTGTGCAATAAAGAATTTTAACCAGAAAAAAAAAAAAAAAAAAAATTGTCAAAGTATATCGTCTTATGTCATGTCATACAAATTGACAAAGTAGGTTGATAGGTTGACATGACATGACACATGTAGAGATGTAACAACAACGCAACAAATGTATGGTTAACAATTGAATAGAATTGCAAGGAAAACGAAACATACGAATATCTTTCAAAATAAGTAACTGGTTGAAAAATAAATACTTGAGATTAATTAGCAATAATAAAAATCATTTGGGGGGTCTGGGGTTTTTAGGGGCTCAAGTAACACGTTGTATATACTCGTATCGTCGCCTAGTAACTACAACTACAACATAAGTCTTATTAAGTAAGCTGTGGGACTAGGTTGATTTGTGTAAGGTTGTCCCATAATATTTATTATTTACTGCTAGAACAAGTTTTGTGACATCTAAATTAAGAGTGTATTTCCATTTTTCCACACCACATGTGACGAACCGATAGGAATACAGCGTATAAGTGTATCAATAAACGATAAGTCTTTCATATTAATTTATTTTACTAGTCAATACACTACCGGAATACATTATGTAACATCTAAACAAAGACATTAGTTTATAAACGATAACAACTTTTCATATTTATTTGTTTGATTTAGTAAATTTACAACAGGTACAAGTTATGTAATAAAGTAGTGTCAAGATCATTTTGAATCCCTTTTCCGTTTACCTATTTCTGCTGCGGACTGTACAAATTATGTAACATCTTAAGTAACGGTATCAATAAACAATAACAGTCTTTCATAATTATTTATTTTAATTTACTCTTACACCCAATTATTTCGTGCATTAGTCCCTGGAATACTAGTTAAAGCAATGACGCGTAGTTTCAATGACCGCGAGGCAACCGGATGGCTCGCGGTATTTAAGCTCCTGAAGTGATGAGGAACCGCCCTGTGTAACCCGAACTGACCCAACTTGGACTGGAGCGGAAATAGAGGGGGGGTGCATTTTTTTTTATCGCGAGGCAACCGATTGAAACAGCGGTTGCCTGAAAGAATGTACGCTGGTTATATAACAAAATTGTATTGCCATCCCTCCCTGCTAAGCTACTTCTGCTACTGACTGTACAAATTAAGGAACATCCTAAGTAACGGCATCAATTAACGATTACAGTCTTTCATATTTATTTAGTTGAACTAGTCAATCCACTGGAATAAGTTATTTAATTTAAACATCTAACCAAAGACATTCATTAATAAACGATAACAGCCTTTCAATGTAACTTTTCCCATCTGTGCCCACCGTGGACCGAAGGGAACAGTTTGTTTTCCATCTGTGCCTAACCCACGTGACCACAGGCGGAGACAGGTGAGAATATACTTAACAAAAACATCAATAAACGATAAGACTTACAATTTACTTCTTTAAACTTGTCGATCCACTACTGGGATAAGTAATGTAATATTCATATCGTATATGAAAGCTATTTGAATCCACAATACCACAGACAGCTATTTGAATTCGGCACAAAACATAAATATACATGTCCATGTAAAATTCAATAATTGACCACAAAATGCACTTATCTTCGCCATTTTGTTTTGTTTGAGAGGATCATCGCCATCGCGGTTGAGCGGTGAGAGTTAAACACAAACAAAGACAGTGACACGGCGCGTCGTGATTGGTGGACCGTGTTCAAATTACGAATTGAACTGATAAGTTCATAAAACTTACAGCGATTGATAAATTCGTTATTTCTTTTTAATAAACATTACTATAATAATAATAAACTAAACACGCTGACTTGAAAATTTCGGAGATTTCTTTTATGGTCAAGACAACGCTTTTAAAATTCAAATGCTGTAATAAAATCAATCTATTGATGAATCTATTATAAATTAATCATGATAATTACTTTACATAGCTTTCAATACAATGCAGTCATCATAAAACACTTGAAAATTTTTTTTGTGGAAATATGATTTTTTTTTACGTTTTACATTATACTGAATTAAGCTGTTGAATAATACGTTATTAAATGACAGCCGATGTTCAAACAGTCAAATACTATTATGTCATGCAGAAAATTGCCATTTGTATAATCTTACCTTGTATTAAGAAGGCCTGTTAACAAATACCTACTTTATACCTAAATCTACACCAAAATCCGATATATTTTTTTATAAGGAGTAGTTCTCAGAGTATTCTAACCGACTACAAAAAATTGGCCACTTGTGAGTTTTCGAAGCTGATTTTGTTCGTGTACCCGACTAACTGTACATCTGGCAAAACTAATTTGTAAGTTATTCATTACTTAGGCGAGATTTTGAAACGAGATATGCGGCTTCTTTGAGCTAATTCCGTACATGTGTTGTACGTGGTGAGTTTCCACTGGTTTTTTTGTACGGTAATTAACATGTTGTGACCTTGACAATGTGACAGTGCCGCTAAATTAGACGTGTGTGGGTTTTGGAACACTTTTGAACCGTATACTCGGTGTGCGCTGTGCGTAAGCGACTTTGATGCATATTATGCTATTTCTGTTAGGCTTGAGTCGGTCAGGAACGAAGAACTAAAACGAACTAGTTCCTTTGACATACCGAAATGAACTGTATCTTCATAAACGATCTCAATCGCTCTTCGGTGACTTCGGTCCTTACTTCAGTAGTATTTGTAAACGTGAGAGCGAGACCGAGAAGGAGCGGCAATCAGTGACGCGCGCGGTGCGAACGAGACAAATAGTATTGCTTGAAAGCGAGTCACATACGACGAACGATTTTTTCGCGGTAGGCCCTCTTTACTCGTTAGTCTCGTTCCCAGAGTGAACTAAAGGAACGATAAGACTTAAAAGTCCGAATTAGTTCCTTTGACAGATTGACCGAGATAGGAGCGCTTCCTCTAAAGACCGATTAAGCACAAGCCTAATTTCTGTCGTAAAACCTAACTGGCATAAAAGTTAGGGAAAATCTACTTTTTAATGTTGTATGCTCTGTCCCCGTTGTCCGATGGACATATCCATACTGTTCTATAGAAAATGTTTGGTTGTCCGAGGGACGTAACCATAGCAACGAGGGGCAGTAAAAACTTTACTACGGTTTTAGAGTTCCGTGCTTTTAATTGAGGCGGAATTAGACCTGCCGGTGGTAATCGAGTTGTATGGGGGATCGGCTACTGTTAGTTACTTTTACCCTTGACGACAGGACGTGAGATCATCGCGACAATTAGTCTGAATTGACGCGGTTTTGTCTAATGGTGGCAATAAATTACCATCGCCACGCGCGTGCGAGCAAGCCGATCAGGTACACATGTATGTACGATTGTACGCTGTGTAGTGTAGGTAAAGTCGCCGTCAGATATCAGTCGTCAGAGCGGCCGAGGTGGTCACAAATATCTGAACAACGCCTTTATTGTAGAGCGATAAAGTGCATGTGCAGATGTTTTTGAGTACCTCGGCCGCTCCGATATATTTGATGGCAACTGTACTTGGTATGACTATGTGAAACTATCTCAAAACGTTTTCCTTTTCTTCAAAAAAATTTTTTTTAATGGTGCAAGTAATCTAGTATTTTTTCGCGAACTCTGTGCGATCACTGAGGGTCGAGTAACGCGCTTATTAAAATTCTGCACTACACACATACTTCTGTGATATACTGCTTTTCTAGACGTAGCAGCTAGGCAGAGTGCCGGCGCCTAAGGCTGCGTTTCCACCAGAGATGAGCGAGGATGCGTTGCGAGGAATGTCTTTGTCAAGCACCAATAGAATCCCTTCATTTGTCTATCGTCGCACAGCTCAGCTCTAGGATTGGTTCTTAACAAACCAAAACAATTCCTCGCAACACATCCTCGCTAATCTCTGGTGGAAACGTAGCCTTATGGTCATATCCCAGAAGTAGGTAGCGTTTTTTAGAATCGAGTTGCGCCCCAGAAACGTAGTGTATCAGCATCACTGACAATAAAAAAATATGAATATCTTCATATAGACAAAGATCAAGGAAGCCACTTCTGGCTAACTAATAACACTATGTTAACCCAGAACTTGAAATTTCCATTGTGTACTTTGGCAGCGTTCCATGCCGCGTAAGGGAACGTACCCATACTACGTGACCCATTTCTTAAAATTTCTCTTTCCCTTGCTCACTCACACATATGGTTTTGAATGATGTTTTGGAAACAGAAAGTTAAAAAACATAATTTTGCTTACATTACGACGCCAAGAGTGCGTGCAAACCTATAATTTAAACGCGTCACCAAGTAGGTGTCCTATGATCTGAGTTTGACACACCACATTTGTGTATAGCTCGATTAAGCGCGAGATTTGAACATAATTATTGACTACGTGACGAAACCTAAGCCCCCCCTCCCCCTCCCCCCCCCCTAAACGAGTCACGTAGTATGGGTATGTTCCCTAAGTTTGTCCCAGAAATACCAATTCTGACTCACCTGTCCGCTGTGCACGACTGTAGTGCGAGAAATAGTAAAACAAGCTGTGCTGTTCGTGATTTCCAGTATAAGTATTAAATACTTAAGTATATCATTTTCCACCAAGAGGCGGCGTATAGAAGAATTTCAAAATTAAGCCGGCGATAATTAGCCTTATGTCTTCTTCATGAGCCCGTGTAAAATTACTACTGGCTAAAAATTTGGCAATCCGAGGGAAATCGAGTTATCTAGAAGCTCCGTCATTGTTTTCCACCCACCGCTGAGAACGCAGCTCAATGGGCAAAGAATCTGGATATCGCTCTCTAATTACTTGATAATTGTATTTTGAGAACGACTCTAATGTACATATAGGAACCAACCGCTGAAGGCAAGTTTTCATTCATTTTCTTTTGTGTAAAAGGTTCCGCTTCCGCTCAGGCTATTTAGTGATCTTTGGTTTATTGTCTTGGAAACCATAGTTTGTAAACTAGGAATGAATTTATTCTATACATTAGTCAGCGTTATTTGCCTTATTCATTCGTTGATAATTGCGTGTCGCTATTAGAATGGGAGAAAATTTAACAGATCTTTGCTAAGTACCATGTCCATCGCCCACACTGCCCATCGGTGGACCTTATGCCCTTTGTAATAAGGTCCACCGATATACAGTTAAGTGTTGCTGTTTGTACTTTAAACAATCTTTATTGCAACTTTAGGTGTACATTGATACGATTGGCACTTGGCTCTCAAACTAGGTTTCCCTGTGTCTCAAGAGCCAGAAACTATGATAAGAATAAGAGGTTGGAGCGTAAATGTTTTACGTTTGTCAATAACTTGGTATTAAAATGAACGTATAAAAATATATCGCTTTAAATCACAAGTCTTTTATATATAAAAAAACCGGCCAAGTGCGAGTCGGACTCGCGCACCGAGGGTTCCGTACAAACTAGAGCTCCCGCTACACGTGTTACACGCGGAGACGAATACCCGTGTACTTAAGACCGACGGTGCTAAGGAGCCGGTTTACACGAACCCGCCGGGATTCGGAAACGTCTCCAGGAAACGTTCCTACGGGTACACGGGTACTTAATACCGGCTCGAACGGGTCCGAAGCAGTTAGAACCGATGCAAATAAGGGTTACTATTGAATGCTCTTCAGTTGCATACAGATGAGGTTGTATGGTATCGTAGGATATTTTAATTACTTATTTAGCTTCACAATATAAGTAAATATGATTATATATTGAGTATTCATCGGTATTCTAGACAAAATGAATACCAATTTTACTCAAAAATTTAATCAGATCAAATCCACTCTATTTTTTGATATTAAGTCATAAGCAGATTTTTACGATGCCTGTTTTTCAGAGATAGCATTTTGAACATATACGCAATACAGTAGAAACGACTTAGACTTGCTTAGCATGTTAGGGTACAAAAATCGGCCAAATGTGATCACATGATTTCTGGACGACCCCAAATATGAAAAATTACGATCAAACTAACGTTTAATATTCAAGTATGTCAATCAATCGATAGTTATAAATTAACAATATACCTACTACATATTCGAATACTTATTGCATGCACGTCTTAGTAAAAATATCGATAAGATAAAATTAAGAATATCGACTGATCCGCGGCACTAGTGCAAATTTATTTTGACGTATTATTTCAATTTTGTGACTTTAATGTCAAATATCACAAGTTCGCTGTCCATTGAGCGTCAGCTGGGTAAACATCTAAGAAATAAAGAGATAAGCACACAAATCAAGCAATGGATGCCATTTTGACAGCTTGCATAGGAAAACGTTTTTTTTAATTATTTTTCTGGCAAAAACATATCAATATTAGCTTTATATTTGATAATCGACACCACAGAATTAATAGTTGTACTGCGATTTGTACAAGTAACAAAGGCGAAAACAGTGATTTTATGTTTGTATTAAATTTATACTGCACCGGTTGTCATGTTACTGACATTGTGATCGAGTTTTCTGATCAAGTTGATCAGGATTTAGGGACAGTGTTTTAGCTGTCATGCCATTTCTCCCTATACTTTAGATTTCTATGGTGTAAAATTGATGTCTGGTTACTTTGGAAACGTCGTATCTCACTTAATTTAACAATTTTTTTTCATAATCAAAGTGTTCTGTCATAATTCTTAGCGAGGTTTTATTTTATCTTTATTGGTTTGTTTGTGTAAGGTGACTATGATTACAGATAATAAAATTTATAAGTAACAAAAAGGTGAAAAAAATAGAAAGGCGTTTTTGTTTCACTTAAACATGATGGCGATGGCGGCTGATTCATTAGCGTGTACTAATTAATTGTGTAGGGTTGTTTCTGCTCACGTCTCGTGAATCATTTTGTATACAATGATGTAAAAGTTTCTAGTTTCATTGTTGTGGACTCCACAGCAATGAAACTAGAAACTTTTACAAATATCTTAGGTATTCATTATTATACTATATTAATAGTTTATAAAATCATCATCATCATCAATTGAACTGTTAGTTTTATCTCGTCCTTGGTATTCACTACCATGAGATACGCGGCAGCGGCAAAAAAAACTAACCACCAATTTAAGAGGCCTTATCAAAGTACCATGCACAGGTGTTTTTAACAAAGAACCAATATTACTTATGCTACTTTGGTTATCCCGCGATAATATAACTTATTCAATTAAGCTTAGATCCTAAAACAGGTAAACTGCTAGTTGACTTGGGTCACTTTGAGATTAGCGTACAGGTAATAAAATAAAATGCAGATTTTACGACACCCTTTGGTGCAAACGTGTTGATTTCCAAATCATAATGGCCACCTATTTTAAGCTCTATGTGGTTGTAATAAAGTCAACACATCTGTATAAACACAAGACCTTAAGCGGCACGATTTTAAGAGGATTTACTTAATCTATAGCACAGTAAATGTTCCCTTTTGTTTTGACGCCACGCGGCCTAATTTCACTGTGATACTTATAGGTAGAAGGAACTTTCAATATAATTTTTTAAAAAACATGCCTAAGATATAGAATATCCTATTGAGTTTTAGTATGGCTTCAGTTTTCCACTTAGTCGGTCAATTGGATACTACAGTCTTCCCGAGTTAATCTTACCATTTTAAAATAGTGTTAGTTGTTTTGTTAATAGTTTTTTTGTTTTGTTGGTTTTTGTTGTTATAAAATTGTTATGATTGCATGTCAACGAGCTACCCAGAAGAATATAAAAAATTTGTAAAAAAAAACAATTTAACTGGTAAGTAGCATTCATACCAATTTATTGACTACTAATACAAATCAAGATAATGTTGAGTGTATTTAGTAATAATGGATAATCATGTTATGAGTACATCATTTATAATGTATATAGTGACATAATTTAGTGTTTAAAATAATAAATTACCTGTTTTCAGATATAAAATGATTCGAAATGGTTGATAATTATATAAAGGACCGTTCTGTTACCTCTGATGACACCGTTAATCAATTCATTGTATTCAACACAATTTATTAGTAAATGGTAGTAATCAATTCATAATAGGACATGTTCGTTGTGGTGTTCTGCCTTTTCGCCGAACTTTTTTTGACCGAATTTAACTTGCTAACCAACATTTCGCTGATGATTCACTTTAACAATTAACTATTAGCAAAATTTTATATGATAATGTTTCATTTGGTAGAATTGTTTTAAAGCTGATTATTATAATGACTCAAAACTTCTGGGATACTTATCATTTGTCAAATCTATCACTAGGCCAAGCAACTATTAAAAGAATAACGTTTCGTTAGTAAGTATATTAACAACAGAAATGTCATATGTGACGGACTCCAGTTAGGTGAGACGACGAGCGAAGCGAAGAGGAGAGTGTTAGATCTACCGTGAGCAAACAGTGCACAAAGCTGAGCGAGCGAAGCGAGCGTGCCGCCGTAACGACTTTTTAATATAAAAATATCCTAAACAATAAGTCTAATGAATAAACTATTGTATTCAAATAATAATAACTACCTGTATATAATTTGCCCACAGTGAAAATGGCATCCTTACGAAATGAATATTACGCAAACTAAACCATTCTATACTCGAAAGGCGGCATATAGAAAAGTGACTTTATAAAAACAGGCCAAACGTACAGTTGGTAACTGAGAGAAATAAAATAAAATCTTTTGATAAGTTGGCACATGATAATTCCGCGATGTGAAATAAAAGTTCGTGGGAACTGATAATCGGCAACACAATTTTCAGCGTTAATTGAGAGAACCGTTCGTTGTACTAGGGTAAATAAATCGGGGATAAAATGTCCAAATAATATTTATACTACAGCTGCTATGCATTGTAAGTTTCAAATTATTTTTCTTGCCCGGATTTGAATACCTAACCAAACCGTCCTAACCGCCGCCGCAGACCACTATCTAATTTTAATCAAATATAGTGTTTTTTTATCAATAAACAACTAATACAAAGAGCTCAAAGAGGACCCAGTGTGTTGACGACGAGGGACCATCTTGTTCCTTTAGCCGTCAACACAGTAAATCCTCCTTTTGAAAAGGGTCGGCAACGCGCATGTGACACCTCATTAGTTGCAGGCATCCATAGGCTACGGTAGCAGCTTACCATCAGGCGGGCCGTATGCTTGTTTGCCACCGTCGTGGTATAAAAATAATAATTACCTAAACCTTTATTTTAAAGAACGGAAGACACTATTAATTCAATGAAATAAGTATTGAGTATAACGAAGTAATATTTATATTGCTAAAACGGCAGAATTGTTATTTTAATACAGGTAATTCATCCTTTATCTATTGAAAACAAACCTGTGCTTCTACCTGCGTGGAAAAAAGGTTCGTTCAAATTAACCGTTAACTAAATTTCAACTCTATGGACTCGCAATAAGATTCAACATGACTAAAATTCCCTAAGCTACCACATGTATTCATTAGTAGCTCTTAAACGTCTCGAGTCGTATCTCTGCCACTCGTCAAGGACGTTTCGAGATCCGCGTGTATTTAAGGAACGTTGCTTCGGCTACCCGTTTACTCGTGGAAACGGATCTTAATTACACGTTTCTTTATTACACGTGGGAAACGGGCCAGAAAACCGTGATCGTGTTACTCAGAAACGGATCTTGGAAACGGGTACCCGAAACCCGGAATCGACCGCGAGCCCTAGTACAAACCTATAGCAAGCATAAGTTGTAGTATGTTTATTACTTATTTCAATTTAATACCTCTACGCGTTTACGAGGAAAAAGGTAGTAAGTTTAAAATTTCAAAAAATATTTTTTGTATGATTTTACTAAAAATGTCTACTTTTCGTAATTTTTCCTTTGTCTGTGCTATATGAAGTTTCTTCGTGCCAAGTTTCAAGTTTCTGAGTTTACGGGAAGTACCCTTTAGGTTTTGAGTTTCTCGCGAGTACTCAGTTTCAAAATATGCGACTTAAATTGCTATTTCTTTTGATTGCGTTCACATAAAAGTTTGGTTTTGCTACATCAGAAAGGTCCCTATAGCCCTGAGTATTTAACATGAATTTCAATTTAATACCTCCACGCGTTTACGAGGAAAAAGGTAGTAAGTTTAAAATTTAAAACAATATTTTTTGTATGATTTTACTAAAAATGTCTACTTTTCGTAATTTTTCCTTTGTCTGTGATATATGAAGTTTTTTCGTGCCAAGTTTGAAGTTTCTGAGTTTACGGGAAGTACCCTTTAGGTTTTGAGTTTCTTGCGAGTACTCAGTTTCAAAATAAGCGACTTAAATTGCAATTTCTTTTGATTGCGTTGACATAAAAGTTTGGTTTTGCTACATTTGAAAGGTCTTATAGCGCTGAGTATTTGACATGAATTTCAATTTAATACCTCCACGCGTTTATGAGGAAAAAGGTAGTAAGTTTAAAATTAAAAAAAATATTTTTTTGTATGATTTTACTAAAAATGTCTTCTTTTTGTAATTTTTCCATTGTCTATGCTATATGACGTTGCTTCGTGCCAAATTTTAAGTTTCTGAGTTCACGGGAAGTACCCCGTAGGTTTTGCAAGTGCCGAAAAACTCAAAATTTTCAGCATAAACGACTGTATCTTTTGATTTCGTTGGCTTTTATGTTTGATTTTTTCACAGCTTCAAGGGACAATAGACCTGAGAACTTGATATAAATTTCAGCTTGATACCTGCACGCGTTCCTGAGAAAAATGGTCTTGACAGACAGACAGACAGACAGACAGACGGACAACAAAGTGATCCTATAAGGGTTCCGTTTTTTCCTTTCGAGGTACGGAACCCTAAAAAAGATGTTTTTGACGACAGTCACCATGAACTAGCAGCTAAACTGTTGTTATATTTCGTTGCCACGTCCAAAATATCGTACACGTGCTTTCCCTAAGGCCAATCACCGCTGGCACGTTCCCAAGATAAGTTTTTTCACATATTACAATTATAATAAATCCACCGCGTTCTAGTCTTCACACTCACACCGGAGTCTGAATCAACAGGTACATTCTTGGCTTTTGGCACCTTGTACGCGCCAACGTAATGCAATGAGGCAAAATATTATACCTACTTATGAATAATTTTAAACAAAAAAGAACCGACTTCACTTAGCCTCCACCTTTCCAAAAGCAAATGCTCGAGCTGCAGTAAAAAATACTCAAATCACTATAGGTGTGCCTATAATAGTTGAAGAGTTCCCTCAATTTTTCCAGGATCCTATCATCAGATCCTGACCTGGTGACAGTGGGACCAACTGTGAAGTATACTCTTTAAAAAAAAAAAGATTTTTCAAATCGGTCCAGCCGTCTTCGAATAGTCGGTGAACATACATTAAAAAAAAGTAAAAACAAAGATCCCGAGCCCGACGAATTGATAACCTCCTCCTTCGAAATCTTGAAGTCGGTTGAAAACGTGTTGAACAGGACAGAGAGCATACAGCCTGAAAGGTGGAAGACGTTCAGGTTTGGAAAACAAGAATAAACTTGCATTTTAGAGTCATACTGAGAGTGTCACATGTAGGGTATTCCAGTGCTTGGGTAATGGTAATGGTGCATCCAACCTACCAGCCAAAGTTTTCAGGATACTATTGCTACTGCCACTCACTCTCCGCATAAGCGACGCCGATCTGTTGCGTATAATCGCGTAAAAATATAATAAAAAGTATTTATGTTATGTTATTCTTCTTCATCAGAGTTGTTCTCGAGTGAGCTGTCACCTAACATGTCACACTAATTATAACTACAACTATTTATTTCATGGTTATTTGGAGTTTGTTCTATTTTCAATATTTCACAAATCATTATTGCCAGTATTGCTACTAGCCAAGATGGCCACCGAGGCATAGGCTAAGATAGTAAGACGACTTCGACGCATCCTGTAAGCTGTAAAAATGACCGACGAAACCGTTTGAGTCACTCGGCATATGGACGCAATACCACCAATCTCATAGAATTGACCATAGACCTATGAAATAAGGATACGTAACGCGTGACGTGACGTGAAGACAAAACTGTGATTCCATAATAAGCCGAATTCTTCGTGTTTACGCGCGACATACACACATATACAACTCGTGGGCGAGCGGTGATTAATGGTTCAAACGTCAAAAGTGAGTGTGTGTGCACGAGACCGCGGTTTATTATAGAATCACAATTTTATATTCGTGGTATTACTTCTCCTTTTTTTGATGTCTATGGAATTTACGATAACTTCTGGTGATGTCATTTAAAACAGTGCGCGCCTTGTATGGTTTTACAAATTATCGCTAATAATTTTGACATTGTACGTTTTGATGGTAGTGATCATGAATGACTTGGAGACCTCAGAGTCAATATGACTTGCAAAAGTATGACTTACGACATAATAAGTAATAGTACAAGTACAGAAGGTTCTCCTTCCTGAATTTGACATTTACCTACAGAGGCAAAAACTTTAGATGTCGGTTTAAAAAAATAAAATAGAGTTTTCAACGTGCTTCATATATCCGTGCCGTGTTTCAGACATGTCATAGGTACGCATGTCATAAACACTGGCTGAAATGATAATATTCTCGAACGCACCCATAAGGTAATAAATAAGCTATGTGCCAACCCTTCCCTCAGATGCGGTAAGCGCATCGGCAAAGACACCCCTGCTTACGATTCAAAACAGTTTTGTAAGCACAGAGCGTTATAAAACGTAGTTGTCCTAATCAACCGACTTCAAGATTTCGAAGGAGGAGGTATCAATTCGTCGGGATCTTTGTTTTTGCTATTTTTTTTTTAAAGTATGTTCATCGATTATTCGAAGACGGCTGAACCGATTTGGAAAATTATTTTTTTGTTTGAAAGAGTATACTTAACAGCTGGTCCCATTGTAAGCAGGTCAGGATCTGATGATGGGATCCTGGAGAAATCGAGGGAACTCTTTTAACTATTATAGGCACATCTATAGTGATTTGAGTATTTTTTACAGCAGCTCGACCATTTGCTTTTGGATAGGTGGATGCTAAGTGAAGTCGGTTATTTTTTTGTTTAAAATTATTTAAACTCGACTTATAAGACGGTGCGTTTTTAACAAATTGAATATGTAGTATATGTTCTACGCGAGGACTCTTGAGAATACATTGTTAATTGTGAGTTACAATATACTGCAAACATTAGTATTGATACTATTGATCAATAAATCCCTTGGTAAAAAAAACATACTGTCCAAGGCGCAGTCCAGTTACGAATGCTTATCAAACGTTTAACATACTCGAGTCGGACAGATATTAGAAGATTATTTTTATATATTATCTTGCAGAACTATATACACAAGGTGATTGGGATGATACCGTAATATTTAGATTCGGTTCGGGTTTGGATAGAATAAAACCCCAGCTTGAATGAATATTTATTACGTAATACAAACAGTTTGAGACACGGCTGGTTTTTTTATTAAAGAAAATAGGTAGTTAAGGACCGGTGGTTTTGTTCTATTAATTGCAAATTTTTCGATATTTATCAACTACTTTTTAAAGTATTAACTTGTGCATTTATGTGATCGTACGTAAGAATCCTTAAAAATCCCCCTTCCTCTTCGTAAAAAAATAAAACATTAACGATCCCCTGCTCCACTATAATACGTCCTACGTAATAAATTAATGACGCCTGTGTAGTTACGTAATGAAGTTACTGCTAGAAATCAATAAGCGCTTAAAATGCGCGTGGGTATTATTCCGGCTACTAACACTACCCGGATACGCACCCCAGTCCTGATGTAAACATAGAATATTAGTAAACAGTATTAGTGAGGCGCCCTTGACTCCGCCAAGGTCGCGCGACCTCCAGCGATAGCGTAAAATAGTAGTGTGGTAGTAGTGTTAGGCAGGGCCGGATTAAACACTTCGGGGCCCATAGGCATTGCAATTTTGGGGCCCCTTTTTAACAAAGGTTATATGAACTGAAGAACAAATCAAATTATTTTTAATAAATATTTTGATTTTTTTATTTTAAGTAGACACACTACTATATAAACTATACACTTATATATATGTCACTAGCTTTTTCCCGCGGCTTCGCCCGCGTACTAAAAGTACTTAAAAAGAAGGTTCTCAGTTAGATTCGTATGTTTGTATGTAGGAATGTATGTTTGTCCGCGATCATCTTGCGTTTCGCTGAACTGATTTAGAAGCGGTTTTCGGAAAAGTATTCGTTACATTCTGGAGGTTTCGGTATACCACGTTTTGAAGACGGCGGTTCCCTCATTTTTTATTTTAAAGAAATTATTGCAATAATTGTTTAATTGTTACGCCATCAACGACTTACTACTGAGAGATTATGATTAATACAGATTTCTACTCTTGAATAGAAGCTTTTCCCCGCGACTTCATTTGCGTGGAATTAGTAATCCACCCTCCTTTTTACCCGCTTAAGGAATGATTTCTGGGATAACAACTATTATATATCCTTCCCCAGAACGCAAAATATCTCCATACCAAATCATCTAAATAGGTTCAACGGTTATTAATTTCCCATACAAACTTTCAACCCCCGTTTCACCCCCTAGAGGGTTGATTTTCGAGATAAAAACTATCCTATATTGTTTACCGCGACTCAATCTATATAATATGTACCAAGTTTCATTTCAATCGTCTGTTCAGCGGTTAATAATTCGCCATACAAACTACCAACATGTTTTCTACCCCTCTAAGATTGATTTTCGGCTTAAAAAATATTCTATATTGTTTCCTGGGCCTCAAACTATATCCACAACAAAATTATCTAAATCGGTTCGCGGTAAAAAAATCTCCATACAAACCTCCAACCCCCATTTCACCCCCTTCAAGATTGATTTTCGAGATAAAAACTGTCCCATGTCGTTTCCCGGTATACAAACTATCTCTATACCAAGTTTCATCTAAATTGGTTCAACATTTAAAAATTCCCCATACAAACTATCAACCCCCATTTCACCCCCTTAAGTGTTGATTTCGTAATCAGCTACCCGATAAACCATAGAAACAATACCCATGTTGATATTTAAATTTTGTCACCACATTTCCCCCTTATGGGTTGAATTCTCAAAAAAGCTGAAACACTTGTTTTCTCATTTATCGTTAGGAATACTCCTGTAAAGTTTCGAATAAAATAGTTGAACTAATCTCGTTTCCCATACAAACTTTGAACCCCATTTCCCCCCTTAGGAGGTAAATTTTTACAAATTATTTCTAAGTGCATCCCTATGCCTTATAAGGAGTCTACGTACCACATTTGGAATCTCTAGAACCAGCGGTTTGGGCTGTGCGTTGATATGTCAGTCAGTTTCTTCTTTTATATATTTAGAAGAAGATTTGGCACAAATACTTTCAAGAATTTTCATGTCCACAATATTAAATTTCAAAATCGATGTCACTTTCTTAATTGACGTCCCAAAAAATCACAAAAACGACACCCATATGGATATTTAGACATTTCAACCCCATTGTACCTAGGGTTTGCAAGATACGTCAGTTTTTCGGATCCGGATATTACGGATCCAAAAAAAAATACGGATCCGGGTATCCGGGTATCCGGATAATACGGATATTACGGATCCGAAAAATAAAATCTTAAATTCTGACGTTACGGTAAACGATTCCGTTAATTAAACGATGAAAATCATTGGTTCAATGGGATTTATTACTTTTTCTAAAATCAATATAGAAAAAATTATCAATGTCATCACAAATAATACAATTATATGATATAAACACTCGGTAAACTCTGGTCTTTATTAAATAATAACAATCAGTCTAACTTAACAAAAGAATCTTAATAATTAACAATTTAGTATTGTAGCTAAGCTGGTACATGTAAGCTATAAAAAATAAAATCATTTACATCTAAATATATAAAAGAAGAAACTGACTGACTGGCTGACTGACTGACTGACTGACATATCAAAGCACAGCCCAAACCGCTGGTTCTAGAGATTCCAAATTTGGCACGTAGGTTCCTTATAAGGTCTAGGGATGCACTAAGAAAGGATTTTTCAAAATTCACCCCCTAAGGGAGTGAAATGGGGGTCCAAAGTTTGTATGGTGAATCAAGATTTGTTATACTATTTTATTCGAAACTTCACAGGAGTATTCCTAACGATAAATGAGTAAACACGTGTATCAGGTTTTTTGAAAATTCAAGCCCTAAAAGGGGCAAATGTGGTCACACAGTCTGAAAATCAACATGGGTATCGTATCCTTTTTGAGTACTTAGTTACGAGGGTTGCTACTTATATATCCGGAAACAAAAAAAACAAACAAACGTACACGGCTGAAAATGGTTTTATTGTTTTTCAAAGTATTCCCCTTGATGAGCTATGCACTTTTGCATTCGCGTGAACCAATTTTTAAAGCACTTCTGCCACTCCGCCTGAGGTACCTCCATAACGTGTTGTTTGAATGCGTCGACAGCATCTTCAGCGGTCGAAAATCGTTGACCGCGTAATTTATTCTTTATATTTGGAAATAAATAAAAATCGTTGGGTGCCAAGTCAGGGCTGTACGGCGGATGACCCGTTAATTCCACATTTTGACCCTCCAAAAATAGAGTTGTTTCGCGTGACGTATGACAGCTGGCATTGTCATGATGAAGAATGATTCTTCGTCGCTGGTTAGTTTTACGAATTTGTTCAAATACTTCCGGTAAGCAAATGGTCGTGTACCACTCTGAATTAACCGTTCTACGGTTTTCTAGTGGCACTGTAGCTACATGGCCATTAATACCGAAGAAGCAGGCCACCATTTGTTTCAATGTACTTTTTGCACGAGTAACTTTCGTAGGGTTCGGCTCATTTTGAAACACCCATACCGTTGATTGTTGCTTCGTTTCGGGATCGTATGCATAGATCCAGGATTCGTCACCTGTATAGATGTTATAAACGGCTTTTGAGTCACCAAGGTTATATTTTTTTAACATTTTATTGCACCATTCGACGCGAGCATCTTTTTGCTCTTTTGTTAAGTTGTGGGGTATCCAACGCGAACAAATTTTTTTTACAGCCAAATAATTATGTAATATGCTATTAATGCTGGTCATAGAAATACCCAGAGTCGCCTCTATCTCGCGGTACGTAACATGTCGGTCGTCCATTATAAGTTTTCGCACAGCCTCGATATTTTGTTGTACAACGACCGATTTCGGGCGACCTGCCTTAACTTCGTCCGTAAGCATACTACGCCCACGATTGAACTCACTAAACCAGTGATACACAGTAGTTTTAGATGGGGCTTCATCACCAAAAGTTGAAGTTAGTTGATCTATGCACTGTTGTTGCGTTAAACCACGCCGAAAATCATAATAAATCATAGCACGAATATTTTCACGAGTGAGTTCCATTCTTGCTGCGAGATGACATTTAAAACCCGTCAAAAACAAAACACGAGCGTTAATAAGAAAGAAAAAATATACCGGCCAGTACTTAAAAAAGTTCAAATTTTACCATGGAGGTCAAATATGCTATTTAAGAAGATTGTAATCCCGGTTTCCGGATATATAAATAGCAGCCCTCGTATAGTACGCGGGCGAAGCCGCGGGAAAGGGCTAGTTACATATAATCAACATCTTACAATATTAAAAAGAACAATTGTATATGCTAGTTTCTAACGATTAAATTAAACTCTGTAGTGACTAGTAAAAGAAATGTGTGTGGTACATGTATATGTAATTGTAAATGTATATGCATATTAATCAACATTCAATAAAAAAATTCAAACAAAGACACTTTGTGTATAGTATTAGTAGATATAATAATGTAAATATTAATTGTTTACTAGCTAGTAAAGGCTACCTAGATAGGATTTCTAGGATAATCTTAATCATAAATCAGTCGAGTCGAGTTAAAGTATACCTATTTAAAATCAACTTTGTAAATCAGTCTTTAAAAGGAACATTAACATTGATAAATACATTGATAAAGAGAAACCACGCTAACTCTTCCAAGCAAATGAACTCTCAAACTCTAATATGTAGCAATAGTAATAGTTATTTTTCAGAAATTACGTGTTCAATTTATTTTATACTAGCTGTGCCTGCGGCTCCGCCCGCGTGGAATTCGGTCTGTGTCAGTAAGCGGCTAATTCACCCCTAATTTCTCTCCTGCTACCCTGGAGGCGGAACTTGAAGTAAAGTTGACAGATACGCTGGAGGACAGTAGTCTAGATAAAATATTTAACAATTACCACTAAATAAAAGTACACTCAAAAATCAATCCTTTTTTTGTCCTTATATTTTTTTTTGGCATGATATAAACAACATAGAGTAGTAGGTGTATATCGGACGCAGTACCACTTTTGTATTTATACGTTCATGTCCACGGCAAATATCATCCAAATCGATCCTCGTGATCGATCGGCGTGCCGACGGTCGGGGAGGAGGGCGCATTTTCATTACGTTAATTTTCATACGTTTTTACCACACTGTCACAGATAATACACTGATGTTACGTTACTGGTTGCAATAATGGTGGTAATTACATACGGTTTCCGAACGCGAAATAGAGGATTTATGATATTAATGTAGATCAAGATATTTATTCTTCAATGTAAGCACATTACAATGCACTAATGAACGTCAGAGAACAAAATACGTGAATGGTGTGGAACACTTGGTTGGAACGAAGTTATGTTATTTTATTTTCGACTTTTCCGAGTAGTCTCTTTTTTGAATTTTTGAAATTTTTGAAATTTTTGAAATTATTGAAATTTCTGAAATTTTTTAAATTTTTGAAATTTTTGAATTTTTTAAATTTTTGAGTTTTTTTTTAATTTTTGAATTTTTTTTAAATTATGAAGTTTTCGACATTTTTGACACTTTTTACTTTTAGGTTCTCGACTTTTTTCACTTTGTCACTTCTCACTTTCACTTTTCATTACACTTCACTTCACTTTATTCTATGTTTCTCAATCTTATGGGTGTCGCGTTTTCGTGACGTGACGCTTATTCGTGACGGTCACGTGACTTTTTTTCGCCTAGCCCCCATCCGCGAACCGTCCGATAAGGAACTTCGTTCCAAAACTACCACCGGTTCTAACCCTACACCTCTGGCCCGAGAAGTATTATGACCGAAAAGAAACTCGACGGGACTTATTTTTTTCAAAACAGTAATAAATTATTAGATCTCAAAGATACAAAATAATGCGTAGTTCTTCAAGAAGACTTATCAAAACAGCTTGAGAGACAGATAATGTACCTACTGTTTAATTATAAAGAAAAATAAATCCTAATCTGACTGCTTCACAAACCGTTTGATATGTTTTCCTACCTAAACGGTGTCCTATAAATGTTAGATGATTTTGTAGTAGTTTCTGGTTTGGGCCATGCATCTTTGTCCGTCATATAATGGCCCTCGAACCTGCAATAACCCTTTGACATTAATGACATTTTCAAATATTTCTTAAGAGCGGGTAAAGGTAAATTTAAAGCATCGACGGGTTAATAAATATGAACCTTGACCAACAAATTATAAACTATTTCAATACCAAATTTCATCTAAATACGTACAGCGGTTATTGGTTGTTTCTTCCCCATGTTAACTTCCACCCCTTTTGCATCCGCTTAAGGGATAATTTCTGAGATAAAACTATTTTATTTCCTTTTCCAGATCTCAAATTATCTCCATACCAAATTTTATCTAAATCGATTCTACGGTTAATAATTCCCTATACCTACAAATTTCCCACTCCCTTTCACCCCTTTAGGGTTGATTTTCGGGGTGAAAACTATCCTTTGTCCTTTCTTGAGACCCATACTATCTCTATACCAATTTTCATCTAAATCAGTTCAGCGGTAAAAAAATCCTCATACCAACTTCCAACCCCCTTTTCACCCCCACAAGGGTTTGAAAACTATCCTATGACGTTTCCCGAGACTCAAATTATCTCCATACTCATTTCTATCTAAATCGTTTCATCGGTTAAAAATTCTCCATACAAACTTTCAACCCCATTTTCACCCCCACCAGGGTTCCACCCCTTTTCGGGATTAAAACTATATATTATCCTTTCCCGGGACTCAAACTATCTCTATACAAAATTTCATCAAAATCCGTTCAGCCGTTTTCACGTGATGCGCGGTCAAATAAACAGACAAACAGATAAACAGACAAACAGACAAAAATTCTAAAAATTGTTGGAACGTGTTCTGTTATCGATTCTAAGTATCCCCAGCCAACTTTTTTTCGATTATCTTCCATGTACAGACTTTCGACCCTCTTCAGCTTTATTATATGTATAGATAGCCCAAGCAACACAAAAGCAGAATAATATTGAAAAACTGACAACTTATTCAAATTAAAGTGGCATATATTTTGTATAACTGTGTTCGAAAATACTAAATTCGGAATAACAAAAAATGTGGGCCTTTATTCCAATTATGGCTGAATTAGTTCTGATATTACATATTAAAGCTGAATAAAACTTGTTTGTTACAATACTATTCAGGCATTATTCAGCTAATAACATTATAACAAAAAATGTGGCCCTTTATTCCAATTATCGCTGAATTAATTCTGATATTACATATTAAAGCTGAATAAAACTTGTTTGTTACAATACTATTCAGGCATTATTCAGCGTATAACATTTATATTCGTTTATAGCTGCAAGAAGGTGCCAGGGGCTGCATATAGCTGAGTATTTTCGGTGTTATAGGATATTAAGCAGACGTTATTCACAAAAATGTAATAGTGGTTACTATATGCTTAAAAGCAGTGTTCTTGGCGACACTTAGCTGAATAATAGTGTTTACAGTTACTGGTTGCTGTAATAAGCTCTACATCGTATCCATTATCCAGTAGCTGTATACGTGAGTACATTAATGCTGTTATACAGGTTACGTCTGAATAATACCAAACATATTAAAGCTTAATAAAAGTTGATTGTTACAATAGTAATCAGGCATTATTCAGCTTATAACATTTGTATTCGTTTATAGCTGCAAGAAGGTGCCAGGGGCTGCATATAGCTGAGTATTTTCGGTGTTGTGGGATATTAAGCAGACGTTATTCAGAAAAATTTAATAGTGGTTACTATATGCTTAAAAGCAGTGTTCTTGGCGACACTTAGCTGAATAATAGTGTTTACAGTTACTGGTTGCTGTAATAAGCTCTACATCTTATCCATTATCCAGTAGCTGTATACGTGAGTACATTAATGCTGTTATACAGGTTACGTCTGAATAATACCAAACATATTAAAGCTTAATAAAAGTTGTTTGTTACAATAGTAATCAGGCATTATTCAGCTTAAAACACTTGCATTCGCTAATGGCTCCAAGAAGGTGCAAGTGGCTGCATATAGCTGAGTATTTTCTGTGTTGTGGGTTATTAAGCAGACGTTATTAAGAAGAAAGTAATAGTGGTTACTATGTGCTTGAAAGCAGTGTTCTTGGCGATACTAAGCTGAATAATAGTGTTTATAGTTTCTGTTTTAATGCTTTTTTTTTAAATAAAGGTTCAATCTGTTACTAGTTGCTGTAATAAGCTCTGCATCGTATCCATTATCCAGTAGCTGTATATGTGAGTACATTAATGCTGTTATAAAAGTTATGTCTGAATAATACTAAACTAGAAGAATACTTATACCTAAGTTATAGCGTTCGAACTACACTTATGTACTATCTTTCCTTGCTAAAAGCTGCTTAATTAGGGCAATAAGAAGTATTATTCAAATTAATGCTTAATATCGAACGTGAAGGCAAATGGTAACTGAATAACGCGACTGATGTGAATGTTTATTCTGAAATTTGACATAAAAAAGCCGCGGCAACAGCTTATATTCAGCACGGATGGACGCCATTACGCTTGTTCGTAGTCTAACCTCTCCGATTAAATAAGAACTAAAAATACATTGAATCCCTATGTTTATTCATTAAAAAAACACTTTTTTATCGTAGCAAAACTTGTGGAAGTTTGAGGTTTAGCACTAGCACGTCTAAACTGAGCAAAATAATAACAAGTTTAATAATGCACTATGTAAATGTCCCTGTTTACTTCTCCAAAAGTGGATTATTTAAGTGGCGCTTTAAAATTTTAATTAAAATATATATACATATTCACAGTAAAGTGGTATGCGCAATGAAATTCGAGTCATATAAAGACAAAAACGGGGTATTTACGTTCTGCAATAATCCGGCACTATTAAGTCTGCACTACACGAACTCGGAAATGATAATGGCGCGGAGACCGTCAATAAAAAACTATAATTTAACACACATTTTTTGTAGTTTCAAGCTTTAATCTGAATATATTTTCTGTAAAGATACACAAATGAATCAAAAGCTGAATTTTGTCTTAATAACTGATTCACGGTGAACAAGCTGAAGAACTTTAATATAACTGCTGAATAGATGGGTTTGACAGCCTTTATTCAAGTGTTATTAAGCTATTTCACCACTTTTGTCTTAATAACTGGTTCATGGTGGACAAGCTGAATAACTTCAATATAACTGCTGAATAGATGGGTTTGACAGCCTTTATTCAAGTGTTATTAAGCTATTTCACCACTTTGCAGACATTTTACAGCTATTATATTGCTGTTATTCAATTGGAAGCTGTATAATTTGTGCCCAAACCTTCTGAATAATGTCTGAAACAGCGCTGTTTCAGACATTATTCAGCTAGCTTATTCAGCTTACGGTGCGGTATGTCCTATTATTCAAACAATATTCAGCCATTTTGTGTTACTTGGGAGATGGGGTATATAAGGTATATTCACACAATGTAGACTGTAGATTAATATATAGTAATCGAAAACAAAATATGAGCATAACTAGTTATGAATGAATCATTTTAGTGACAATAATTGAATGGATCCGTAGTATCCGTAATATCCGGATCCTGAGACGTAGGATCCGGATCCGAAAGTGAGCGGGTATCCGGATACTTCGGGTATCCGGGTATCCGGATCGCAAACCCTAATTGTACCCTAACAGGGGAGATGGTATTTCACGTCCGCCACGTCGGATTTTAAAATCGTTGTTGTTTTCGTAATCAACGACCCGATAAACCATAGAAACAATACCCATGTTGATTTTCAGACTTCTTGACCACATTTCCCCCTTTTAGGGTTGAATTCTCAAAAAACCTGCAACACGTATTTACTCATTTATTGTTAGGAATACTTCTGTGAAGTTTCGAATAAAATAGACTAACTAATCTTGTTTCCCCATACAAACTTTGGACCCCCATTTCACCCCCTTAGGGGATGAATTTTGAAAAATCCTTTCTCAGCGCACCCCTAGACCTTATAAAGGAACCTACGTGTCATATTTGGAATCTCTAGAACCAGCGGTTTGGACTGTGCGTTGACAGATCACTATGTCAGTCAGTCAGTCACCTTTGAGTTATATATATTTCGATATACAAAGGAAAAAGTGACCTAGGCCTCCGGTGCCCAGGGCTGGGATCGAACCAGCGTCTTCTGCCGCGAATGCAGAAGACGCTGGTTTGATCCCAGACCTTAGATAATTGGCTGAAATGGGCCTTAGCATTTACAAAGATTGCATATACACGGGAAGATTCGACCGGTTCTGCTGTGACCCGGGTGGCCAAGTGGTAAAGGCGTCTGCCGCGAATGCAGAAGACGCTGGTTCGATCCCAGCCCTGGGCACCGGAGGCCGAGGTCACTTTTTCCTTTGTATATGACATCTATATAAGTTTAAAGGTTATATGACAAAAAAATGTGTCGATAGATTAAGACAGTCAGCAAGGTATATTTAATTCTATTTTCAATATCTTCTTTGCCCACGCGAAGCCCCTAGCCGATAAATACTAATTTTCCAATTAATATTTCACTCCATGAAGCATTTCCATTTTCCTCTGAGCACACGCGGGGCAGTGGCTAGGGAGAGGGAGCCGATATATACAAAATTTCCAATTTCATTTTCACTCTTTGAAAGATTTTTTTTTCTGTGCACGCGGGGCCCTGGCCGATGCGGGGCCCCTAGGCAGTTGCCTACTCTGCCTAAAGGTTAATCCGGCCCTAGTGGTAGGACATCCGGGCCATCCGGCTTAGTCGAAGGAAAATATTCAGAGGAAACCGGACCATACTTCGTTTTTTTTTAGATTACAAAAATCATGCGATTTTTGGGAAAACGATTTTTAAATTCGCCATTTTGCATCTTATTGGGTAAAGTATCACTAGTAAGGGAAAAAAGTAGTCTCATTTAAATTTTTACCTGATATGGCTGAAAAAAAAAGATATATTGGCGAAATCAACCGTTACTTTTCTAATCTGAAATAATTTTAAACAAAAAGGAACCGACTTCACTTAGCATCCACCTTTCCAACACCAAATGCTCGAGCTGCTGAAAAAAATACTCAAATCACTATAGTTGTGCCTTTAATAGTTGAAGAGTTCCCTCGATTTCTCCAGGATCCCATCATCAGATCCTGACCTGGTTACAATGGGACCACCTGTAAAGTATACTCTTTCAAAAAAAAAAAGAATTTTCCAAATCGGTCCAGCCGTCTTCGAATAATCGGTGAACATACATAAAAAAAAAAAAAAAAAATAGCAAAAACAAAGATCCCGACGAATTGATAACCTCCTCCTTCGAAATCTTGAAGTCGGTTGAAAAACGATGTTATAATAAGGCGTAGTTTTCACTCCGGGTTGAAAGGTCAGATGGCACTGCCCTCATGGTAGTCGATTTTATCCTACGCCAAATCTTGGGAATACGTTGCCAAACAGATCCCTGAAATGTCAGGACAAGCGCTATGATTTATTGTGAGCCTATACTGTCCCACTGCTGGGCAAAGGCCTCCCCACACTTTTTCCATTCATCCCGGTCTTGTGCAGTCTCTAGCCATTTTTTCAAAAAGGAGTCAAGCTCGTCTCGCCACCGCCCGCGGGGTCTGCCGGATCCTCGATTTGAGCTGTCGGGTTGCCACTCAGTGGCGGTCTTAGCCCACTAGTTCGGCATGCGACAGGCATGTCCTGTCCAGTCCCACTTTAACTTAGGCACCTTCCGAGTTACGTCAACTATTTGAGTTTTAATGATGATTATTATCAAAAATGCATGTGCTGCCTATTAATCGTAAACATATGTAGTAGCTATACTAGAAAACAGTAGTAGGTGCCTTTGACCTTGAAACCACCAAGGCTGCGCGTACTCCGGCGATAAGGGTGACTACACACTAGGACAGAAATGCTATTGTCTTGATATTTAGTTATATCAAAAATGTGCTATTTGGTGCATATATGGGACCCAGCCGTGTATTTACCATAGTATATTAGTAAACAGTAGTAAGGCGACCTTGACTCCGCCAAGGCCGCGTGACCTTCAGCGATAGCGTAAGGCTGGCTACACACTGACTTCGTAATAAAATACTGTTGTCTTGTTATTTTAATGACACAGCTCGGACATTTCATAGCAATAACGTCACAAAACGAATATAACAACGAAATAAAACAAGATTTATTAAATTCGTATTATGTACAGTATATTAATAATATATTTCTATATTACATTCATAACCACAACCCAAAAAGTGTCAAAAAGTAGGCACCATGTTATTCATGTTCTATACGATATTTATTTTTGCTATGAAATGTTCCGAAAAGTTATCATTGATAATTATCTGAATGATTTTTCGTATTTTGTGCTTATGACATACTATTATGACTCCACATTTTAGAATTATAATATGTGCGCTTAGTTGTTTGCGACTATACATATAGCTATGGCTACCATTGATCTTCCAGAACAGAATTGTGAAATGGAATGTTTGATTCCAGTCTATTAAGGGGCAGAGACAAGTTAAAACCTCCTTGGTCTGTGGATATCGTTCTCGTGTTGCATATAATTTAATGATTTCTTTGTAAATGCCACCAATGATACATTTTTTAAATATAGGTTGTTATTAACAAATATCTATTATATAGATATTTGTTAATAACAACAAGAAATGATTATACAAGATTTATTTTCCTTTACCATACTATTGCATTCAACTATTTCAACATCATCTGTCATTTTATGACAGTTTGGTCAATAGATTATGTAAGCATAATCGAAAACAATTTGTCAAAATACAAGTGACCTTGATTTCTAAAAGAAATACAAATGGCTAAGACGACATATTCTCTTGACAAAACCGTTATAAAATGTGAAGTTAAGTTGCAATAGTAAAAAGCGATAGCCTGGTGGAGAAAAATAAAACTTACATAATCTTTTCTATGTGTAGCAAACAAATACATGTATTATACCTAGCGCAATGTTAACAATTGTTAGAAAATATTTATTATTATTACTATTAGTACTTAACGTAGTCTAACGGGTCACAAAATAAAATCGGACTTGTGGTTTATGTCATTTTTAGGGTTCCGTAGTCAACTAGGAACCCTTATAGTTTCGCCATGTCTGCCCGTCCGTCCGTCCGTCCGTCCGTCCGTCCGCGGATAATCTCAGTGACCGTTAGCACTAGAAAGCTGAAATTTGGTACTAATATGTATATTAATCACGCCGACAAAGTGGTAAAATAAAAAGTGGAAAAATGTTTTATTAGGGTACCTCCCCTATACGTAAAGTGGGGAGTGATTTTTTTTTTTCATTTCAACCCTAACGTGTGATATATTGTTGGATAGGTATTTAAAAATGAATAGGGGTTTACTAAAATCATTTTTTGATAATGTACATATTTTCGGAAATAATCGCTCCAGAAGTAAAAAAAAATGTGTCCCCCCCCCTCTAACGTTTGAACCATAAGTTTTAAAAATATGAAAAAAATCTCATAAGTAGAACTTTATAAAAACTTTCTAGGACAATTATTTTGAACTTGATACGTTGAATAGTTTGTGAAAAAAAAAATTACATCATAATTTCTGAACTAAGTTTGTAATTAAACCGTATAAGCAGGTGTTTATTGTACATGTAATTTCTACAAAATCACAATGAAATGACGTGCTTTCAAATAAAGTAAAAACGGTGAAAATCGGTTCACGCAATAAAGAATTATCCCATAAAAATCATCTTCCATACTTTAAGCTCGCGTCGCGCACAATAGTTTACTTAATTTGCCGATAGATGTCGCTGTACGTGGAACGCTCATATCATATCCTACATGGCGGTGTTATTTTAACTCTTAAGTGGGGACACTTACTGTGACGGACGGAAAACTACGGAACCCTACACTGAGCGTGGCCCGACACGCTCTTGGCCGGTTTTTTATAGGTTAAAAAGGCGTTCCCGTATTTAAACTTCAACGGTTTTTACACATACTACATACATATGTACTAACGGGACTTAACCGCGTATATAATTTTAAAATTACCTTCGACGTTTCGAGGACGACATTGTCCCCGGGTCCCGACGAAAGACTCGAGATAATAATACATTTTTATTGTAAATTGTAAACCTGCTGCAGTGTGAAACAAGCCTTAGTCAATTTGTTTGATTCGATCGCTTATCGCTCTCACGTTACATCATAACATCGCTGTGTGATTATAATGTAATGCTTTCTTTGTAAGCGCCGCTCACAACACAAGTTTTCCCTCACTCTTATTTAGCTTGACCCCGTATATGTACGAGTACGTGCTTCAAATATTGTAAGTTTATTTTCAACCACGTCCCGGTGTACTCGGCTGGTATACTGCCGTAATTTTCATGACAATGCTATTCTACTATATACTTACTATCGGCAATAAAAGTGTGTATCAATAAATACTTTTGTAGGAAATTAGTTTTCAAATGAGTTTTTCGTATCCTGAACATCGGGTATCAACTCCTTTTTAGGTTTCCGTTCCGTACCCAAAGGGTAAAAACGGGACTCTATTACTAAGACTCCGCTGTCCGTCTGTCACCATACTGTATCTCATGAACAGTGATCGGAATAGGTAGTGCCATTTCGGGTGAATGACCTTAAACATTGTAAATAACATGGATAAGACTTGAGATTCTTCGACTCGTATTTCTCACAGAAAATTTTCTTCAAAACGCAAAATTAAAAAAAAATCATTATAAATACATCATCTCTTAAAATTACTTTCGTTTAACAGTTACAATTAACAATAATACAATCATAAAATAAAACACGAGACATCAACATCATCATATTAAATTAACATGATTAAATTATTACTTTCTTTGAAATTATAGTAGCAAACCATATTTTTTATCAATATTTTCTACTGTCAATCTATTTCTTTTGACGTCCGATATCTAATTGAAACCACATTTTTCATACTCACGTTAGGCCCGCAGTTCTTTAAAACATTTTTAAACCAAACACAAATTTTCATATCAAATCCCGGGGTTAAAAACTATATCCATACTAAGCTTACGCACCGAAGTTCCGCGAAATGGCACTACCAATTCCGATCACTGCTCATGAACCGTGATTGTTAGACTGTAGAAATTTTCACAGATGAATCAGATGATGTATTTTTGTTGCCGTTATAACAACAAATACTAAAAAACAAAATAAAATATATATTTTAGGGGGCTCCCACAACAGACATGATTTTTTTGCCGTTTTTATTTTACTCCTGACAGTCCTAACCTGTTTCTTCTATAAAAAGTGTATCTTCTCTTAACATTTTTTTTTACAATTTTCATATTTCGATTTTAATATACCTACATAGGTACTTTAGATTTCTTCAATAACGACAATTCGGTGATTTTCTACTCTTATTGATGAAAAAAACTAATACGGACACTTACGCTTCAAATAGAACCCAATGAGGTTTCGACTCGAGATTATAGGGCTTGCAATCCGGAATATCCAGATATATCGAATAGTAATTTGTGTGGAATTATCCGGATAGTTACCATTGCAAGCCCTACTCGAGATGAGACTCAATAGTCTCTGGTTAAGTGTCGTTTTAAACTTGAGTTCCAATCCAACGTTCCAACCAATACATTAAATTAGGTACAGTCGCTATCAGATATATCGGTGCGGCCAAGGTGGTCACAAATATCTGAACAACGCCTCTATTGTCAAGGCGATAAAGTGCATGTTCAGATATTTTTGAGTACCTTGGCCGCTCCCATATATTTGAAGGCCGATGTACCTATGTTTGTTTGTGAACTATTTTGACCCTAATCTTGCTTAAAACCCCATCACCAGCCACACCCTGTGTTATCCAACGCTTTAATTATTCCAACTAGTGTATGTATGTTTCTCGGAACGCATGTAACTGCGATCTCAAGTCCGTTGTGAAATGTTTCCTGTCACGCGAACGCGAGCTCGGCTCGTGAGGTCATCTCACCTTGTATGGGCAAATTAATTATCTATGTAGTTTCATTATTTTTCAGCGTTTGCAACTGATTGTATAGAACAGCGGTTCTCAATCTTATTTGGTGGCGGAACACTTTTGGAAGGCGAAAACTTGATGGAACCCTACAATCTTGATACGCCGCGTCAGAACGGTCGACCAGAGAGAGGTGTCTTTTTTTTTTTTTTTTTAATTCTTGCGGAACCACTACAGTGGTACCCTAGGGTTTCGCAGAACACACTTAGAGTAATATGGCTGGTATAGAAAAAACATCTAAGCGGTAAGGTGCCTTCCATCAATTACGTTTCAGATTTTAGGTGATTTTTCGACCCGCGTGATTTTAAAACAATCTCCAAACCTCACGTGTGATTTTTCAAAAATGAAAGTAAATACCATTGTGGTGCGTTTGTTGTCAGGTAATCTCCATGTATACGTGCGTAACTATTGACATTACAATATTTAACCATTAACGCCTTCAAATTAAGTAAGTAAATATTCTTTATTGGACCAAAATACAAGAATAATAAAAATATTTTTTTACAATACACTTAAAATAAGGTAACAACAGGCGGTCTTATCGCTAAAAAGCGATCTCTCCCAGACAACCTTTGGGTAGCAGTTTAAAGCAAAAGTTTAGAATTAAAAGTAAAGAGAGCAAATTACACACCAACACACAAACTCCTACAAATTTCTAAATAAACAAAATCAAAAAACATTTTTTTTCTAACGCAGTGTTGAGGGCACAAAATATAAAATATAAATCCTTTTCGTACATTGTTTGTTTGTATACACGCACAATCATTCATTTAATTGGCTCTGCTAACTTACTTTTTTAACCGACTTCAAGATTTCAAAAGAGGACGTTCTCAATTCGGCGTGTATGTTTTTTTTTTGTATTTGTTACTCCATAACTCCGTCATGTCTGAACCGATTTTGAAAATTCCTGTCTGATTATCTAAATATATAAAAGAAGAAACTGACTGACTGACTGACGAATCCTTCGAAATCTTGAAGTCGATTTAAAAATGTTCTCCACCATCTACGTCTACGCGTACTTTGCGCGTTTCTACACAATTCCACAGAAAACCACTGCTAAACAGCACTAGACCCTACTCATAGTTTTGTATTCCTGCTGGTGAGTAAGGTTGCCAAAGAGGACCCAGTGTTTTGATGACGAGGGACCCTCTTGTTCCTTTAGCCGTCAACACAGTGAATCCTCCTTTTTGTAAAGGGTCGGCAACGCGAATGTGACACCTCTGGAGGTGCAGGCGTCCACAGGCTACGGTAGCTGCTTACCATCACGCGGGCCGTATGCTTGTTGGCCACCGTCGCGGTATTAAATAAAATCTTAGTTTATCCATATTTATTTGTTTTCGAATTTCCATAACGTCAACTAAAAATAGTCAAGTAGTCATACCGTCGGGTGACAACCAAAACTCACTAACCAATACCACAAGTTCATAGCCATAATGAACCGTATTAGTAACGAAACAAGGTTGATTTTCGTATAATTATTTTTGCGATTTAGTGAGTTTTGGTTGTCACCTTCACTAAGACTACACAATATGACATAGCCAAGCCGTAAAGTGACATAACTGTCGCGACCCTGAAGGATTTCCAGCGAGAATTGACGTCACACTACTAATCCTACCAGCTACAGGGCAACAAACACCTGTTGGGCAGGCCGGAGCTAATTTAATCCGTGTTTTTTTAATACCACGACGGTGGCAAACAAGCATACGGACTGCCTGATGGTAAGCAGTTTCAGTAGCCTGTAGACGTCTGCCACTCCAGAGGTGACATACGCGTTGTCAACCCTTTAATCTATATAATAATATATATTATACTAGCCTTTTCCCGCGGCTTCGCCCGCGTACTATAAGTACTCAAAAAGGATACGATACCCATGTTGATTTTCAGACTTTGTGACCACATTTGCCCCTTTTAGGGATTGAATTTTCAAAAAACCTGAAACGCGTGTTTACTCATTTATCGTTAGGAATACTCCTGTGAAGTTTCAAATAAAATAGTCTAACAAATTTTGATTCGCCATACAAACTTTGGACCCCCATTTTACCCCCTTAGGGGGTGAATTTTGAAAAATCCTTTCTTAGTGCATCCCTAGACCTTATAAGGAACCTACGTGCCAAATTTGGAATCTTTAGAACCAGCGGTTTGGGCTGTGCGTTGATATGTCAGTCAGTCAGTCAGTCAATCAGTCAGTCAGTTTCTTCCTTTATATATTTAGATTTATTTATATCTAAATATATAGGGTTATAAATACATATAGAGGATGTGACAAAAATAGTGGTGTTCCGTTTAACGGCATCATCGGTATCGTATTGCGACTGAGAAAAAGTAGAAGAAAATTTTTTTGTTACTATTATGACGCATAAGTCCTATGAGGCAATTTCCACCATTATGAACATTTTCTATAAAACGAAAAAAAATTACGTAACTAACTGCGACATACGAAAGCAATTGTGCCCGTCCTGAAACAGAGGCCTTCGCTTCGCTCCACTATAGCTCGGTCAATAAGCGAATGTTCGTAATGGACGGAGAGCTAGCCACGTCAGATATGACACAATAATGAGAGCGACGAAACCCCTCTCGTTAGTTTGCTATGCTTATTTCTAGATCCGGACATCTGGCAGCTGTAAAGTGGTGGAAGTCAAAGAATGCAAATAACTTGACAAATCAAACAACAAAGGAGACAAATCCTAGAGTCCTGGTTTAAATGCAGTATTATGAGAAATTATATAAATAATTAGATAATATCATTGCCAAAACTTTCTGATGGGGGAAAGTAGTTCAAATATCGACGTATAACGTAATTCATAGTTTATCGCTTACTGTTTCTGTTTCCGGAATAATACGCAATGTTTTTTGTCCTAATGTTACAATATAGACCCTATCCTTTATAGGGCAGATGCCCCGGTTTTGGCCACTGTACCGGTTTTGGCCACTTTCAACTTTGAATTGAGTTTACTAAGATATAGACAACTTTACAAGTCTATGGTTTTAACTAAATACAAGAGAAAATTACGGCAATACAGATGACACTGTCACCTGTCATGTGTCAGTTGTCATTCAGTTGTCAGGAGCCATGTTGTGTTGGGTTACGTGATACTTGCTATTTGTTAACCAAAACAATAAGGTTGGAGGTTCCGTAATCCGCCATTCTTTTAGAAATCCTTTTGTATTTTTTTAAGTTTATTGTTTAATGTACATGTCAAAAGTGTTGTCTAAGGATATGTTAGGTTACTTTCTTGGCGCGCCTTTTAGAATTTGCTTTATGCCTAGTGGCCAAAACTGGCGCATTGATTTCGTGATTTCGCCAGTTGTGGCCATGTACATGGCAATAACTGGCTCACATACTAACCTAGTTTTGGCCACCTAGGTATCGGTCCTAAATTTTAATATTTATAAATTAAAGCGTTGTTAACCGCCAATATTAGAATTTTCCATAAAGTGGTGTTTAAATCTTACCCTTTTGTGAGATTAAGTAGTTTTAAATTTTCTCTAAAGGATACGACTTTTAGCTTTGTTTAAGTATAATTATTTTACATGTTTTTAAAGTGGGTCATTCCACTCATACAATAGTATGTTATTCAATCAAATACAATCCCACAGAGACGTTGTGACACTTGCAATAGGGTCGGCGGGAAGGGTATCTAACTCTAGTAGTTAGCACCTAGATGTCGCTTACGGCTGCTATAAAGTCGATGTAAAAATAAATGCAAAAAGATGATTGAAGGCATTGAGAATTTCGTCAACTTAGTAACTTGACCCATAGCTTAATTGGTAAAGCGATCGAGCCCCCGTAAGGCGTATCGATGAGAGGTTCAAATCCTGCTGGGTTGATTATTTTTTCAATGTTTGTATTTGATTGAATAACATACTTTTGTTTAAGTAGTTTGGTCGTAGCATAGCTATGGTTAACGACTTGATAGAACTAACATTACTTTTTTCACCGCATGATTAAAAAAAACTGTAAATAAAGGGTTGGTGTTTTTATCACGTCGATATTATTATTCTATATATATGTTATACTATAACTTATTTTGACTAATGAGTATGCTACCACTACCGCTACCTAATGAGGATGTATACCTACTTGTCATACGTGAACTGAGCCCTGCAACCAAGATTCTAACTTCTGTCATGCTTGAAAGTTTTACGATAAAGCCCGGTTTATTTAAACTATATAAGTAATTTCTACAATACTACTTATCTACTCGTAGTACCTAGGTATAATTATTTTGAATGCAACAAATACCTCCACTTTTTGAGAACCACTTAAGATTAGGTTTGAAAGGACAAGACGTTTGGACAAGACGGAAATGTATAAAAACTCAACAAATAAGACAGATAAACGAAATCCACCTGGACAAGTGATTACAACTGCCTTGAATTTCATATAAGCAACTAACTTTCCGCCTACATTTTGCTTCGACAACTAACTTTTGTTAGATTTTCATATGATAACATTCACTTGGTAGAATTATTGTAATGAAGATTATTACAATTACATATAATATAACATTTGGAATTCCTTTCATTCCCCGAAAGTTATCAATTGACCACTAAACAATTCATTAAATAACGTTAAGTCCTTTCACTAGAATTTGGTAACTGGGCTATTCTATTTTTCGTTGTACATAAGTTTTGTAAAATGCATATTTTAGAATATTTGGCCGTTACTTTCATTTGCTGTTTTGTGACGGAGAAAGACGCTTAATTAGACTATCAAACCCGATAGCTTAGTTTAATAATAACAACTGTAAATATTCTTAATCATAGTAACTCAGTGGTCTTTGATTGTTTCCCGATTTGTATGAAAAAAAAAGGCATTCACCACTGCGTTACCATATTTTTACATTAATCAATATTAATATATGAATTTTGATTAACAAATTCCTATTATTTGGTTTAGGTACAATTAAGGAATACAATTTTATACATGAAATTCAATGCCTATCATACTTTTTTCTAGCAATAGATCAATGGTCACGAAAAAGTATAATGAGCCAACTACTTGATATTATTTGCCTATGTAAATAAATGCTTATATTAGCACATCTCTCTTTTTTAAATTCCTATAAGGGGCGTCCATTAATCGCGTCATATTGTATAGGGGGGGAGGGGGTCAAGAAAAAATCACCAATGATCACCACAGGGGGGAGGGGGGTCTGGACACGTATCACGTGTAATTTTTTTTGTCCCTTCGTGCTATACCGTATTTCAAATATTTCAATAAAATAAAAATTATCAACTGTTAAATGAACTAATCTGTGAAAACCAGAGTAAAATTTGCCTCGCAGTTGGACTTCTGCGTTTAGTTGAGCGGGCGAGGCGTCGCTATGCTTTATGCACGGGGTCACTTAGATTGATCTCATTTTTATCAAAATCAAATTCTAATGACGGGATCCACGAGGAATCAAGGGAACTCCTGAAACCTAAGGAGACGTATAGCGATTTTTTTAAATCTAAAAACCAAACAATTGCATTTGCATAGTGCTATTTAGTGAAATTAAAACTGCTTGCGAAGACCAATGGAACTCCTCCACGACAAGGATTTTTACGTCTTGGGACTCATTGTTATGACTCTTATGATATGAGATGCAATATGATTGTAAATATTTTTAGTGGCATTTGAAATATTATTTTGTTCACAGTAGGTTTTTAGGGTTCCGTAGCCAAAATGGCAAAAACGTAACCCTTATAGGTTATAGGTTTACGCGGGCTGTTTTCCGCAACTCGACGACTGTATATTGCGCCTATTTTGCGTGCTGGGTGGCCTATTCGTGCCATCCCAATTCCTCCAGGAAGCCTAGCAGACCCTTTACGTTGCCGACGACTTCCGGGAGTGCCCTCGGCGAACCAAGATGTTTCGCCCGGTATTCTGCTACCCCCGTACATGTGATGATGACGTGGGCGGCTGTGCTGGGCTCCTCCATGCAGGCTCTGCAGAGGGGACTGTCTGTGACACCTAGAGTGAAAAGATGCTTGTTTAGAAGGGCATGACCAGTTAGTGCTCCGGTAAATAGTCTGAGCTGCGGCCTCTTGAGCTGTATTAGCTTCCGAGACAATCCGGGGTAGATCGTCGGGAGGGCCTTCTTGGCTTGCCTGCATGTACTTAGGTTAGTCCAGTAATGTTGGTGCTCTACCTTGGTGTTATGTAGCAGTGTTCTCCGCAGCCATGCAACAGGTAGAGGTAATATGGGCTCGGGACCTACCACTTCCGTCTCTGAGCCCCCTCTCGCTAAGACATCAGCTGCGTCGTTGCTACGTGAGTTGCTGTGCCCTTTGATCCACTGCAGGGTTATGCTGTTGGTGGTACATACCTCTGTTAGGATTTTGTGGCATTCGTATATGAGACCTGAGGTTATTTTGTGACTCTGCAGGGCTTGTAGAACCGATCGACTGTCGGAGAGTATTCGGATGGGGTATTCCGTTACCTTCCTAGAGACGATTGCGTGAGCAGCCATTATTATGCCCATACACTCCGCCTGGAAAACCGTGTTGTGGGCACCTAATGGTGTAGAGATATGTATGTTTAGGTCCTCTGAGAAAACTCCCGAGCCAGTGCCAGACCTTGTTTTGGACCCGTCTGTGAAGATCCTCAGCTCCCTGGGGTTGAGGCCCTCGTCCGGGTCTTCGTACAGCTGGATTTTGTACTTCTTTTCAAAAACGAACTGCCTAGCCTAGGTATCGCATCAGTTGCCGCCTCTATGAGCGGTTCCTTACTTACGGCCTCGATGAGGATTTCGGTGTTCGGTGTCCTAGGCGCCTCACAGAGATTTAGCTTCTTTAGCCGTACCGCCGTAGCCATAGCCTCTTGCTTAACAAAGAGGTGCAGTGGTGGTAGGCCTAACATTGCTTCCAGGGCCGCAGTCGGTGTAGTCCTCATGCAGCCCGTGGTTGCCATGCAGGCCAATCTCTGTAGTCGTTGTAGTTTGGCTTCGACCGTAGTTAGCTTGGTGCGTGGCCACCATACTATTGCGCCGAAGCATATGATTGGTCGGATTACTGCCTGGTATAGCCATAGAGTGATCTTGGGGTTTAATCCCCACGTTCTTACCTACCATTCTACGACATTGCCAGAAAGCGACCGTCGCTTTATCAATTTTGTTGTTGAGATGGGTGCTCCAGTTTAGTCTGCTGTCGAGTATTACCCCTAGATACTTTACCTCAGGTGACAGCTGGAGCTCTGTATTGAACAGTTTTGGGAGGCGGTAGTTTCCCAAAGACCGTTTGTTGGTGAACATTACCATCTCTGTCTTGTTTGGGTTGACCGATAGTTCGTTGTCAAAGCACCAGCGTTCCACTATCGCCAGCGCTGAGCGTGTATCATCGCATACCGTACCTGCGTGCATCCCGCTTGTCAGTATCACTATGTCATCTGCATATCCGATTGTGTAATAGTGATTGTCGTTTAGATTGGCGATCAAGTCGTTCACCACCAGGTTCCATAGCAGAGGGGACAGGACGCCCCCTTGGGGACAGCCCTTAGCTACTAGCGCCTGTTTTGTTTTGTCCGTACCGAGTCTGATGGTTCTCTGGCTCAGCATCTTGTTTATCCATTCGGTTATAACTGCGTGCACTCCATGTCTTCTCAGCGCTGCAGTTATACTGGTAAATTTAGTTTTGTCGAAGGCTCCCTCGATGTCGATGAAGGTGCCTAAGCACATAGTCTTGTTCTTGATTGCTACTTCAATTTTGGTCGTGACCGCATGAAGTGCTGAGTCTGTAGATTTACCTGGGCTGTAGGCATGCTGATTCGGATGTAACGGCACATGTGCTAGTACCGTCTCCCTCAGGTGCCTTTCACATAACCTCTCCAGTGTCTTAAGTAGGAAGGAGGTTAGACTTATTGGTCTGAAGGATTTGGGGTCCGAGTAGTCACTTTTACCTGGTTTTGGTATAAAGATAACTTTGACATCTCTCCATTGTGTCGGCACATACTTGTGTGCCAGACAGGCATCCAGGACGTAAACGTAACCCTTATAGTTTCGTTATGTCCGTCTGTCCGTACGTCCGTCCGTATGTCACAGCCATTTTACTCGGAAATTATAAAACGTATCTTAATAAATATTTGAATATAAGGTGTATTGTTGTAAGCCGCTACTTATTTAGTTTTGTTGTAAATTTGCTGAAAATATAAATTTAGGGGGGGGGGGGGCACTCCTTACATGTAACAATTTCAATAATCACAACCAAATATCAATAATCACCCCGTAAGTCTAAAAAATTTGTGCCCTGTCACTTTTGAACCGAAATTCCAAAAGATATGTATCGGTTTAGGAATTATCAAGTCCAAAAAACTCCACAAAACGTCTTTCATAGGCAGATACGACTTTTTGATATTACTTTTTCGATAGTAGGTACGAAACCCTCCATTATGCGTGGTCCGATACGCACTTGGCCGGTTTTTTTCTATTAAATATTGATTTAATGAAACTAGTGAGATGTGCATACATGTAGTTTAATTTTTTTACCTACGTTTTCACGTGTACTAGAAAACGTGTAAAGTGTGTAGTAGAAAACTGTACTTACTTTAGTTAGCAAAAAATTACACGTCATATTGGACGAGGGAGGGAGGGGTCCTGAAAATATCACCAAAGATCACCATGGGGGAGGGGGGGGTCTAAAACAAGCCAAAAACGTATGACGCGATTAATGGACGCCCCCTAACTAGGTACGTGTTTCATGACTATGTCCGTTCGTTTATTAGATAAGAGTCATATGACTCGTAATTAGGATTAGGATTGAAAAAAAAAAATCAATAACTTCTTGAAAATATTGTCACGGAAGACTTCATTTGACAGAGCCAAAATATGCGATGACGAGTGAAGCGAGGAGGAGCGTGTTAGGTAAACTGCGAACAAACAGTTTGTCAAGTTATTTGCGTTTTGTATATTATGCTTTGTTTTTTATTACATTAGGAATCGGTTTAGCTGTTTTTGAGTTATCTCCAAAAACACTACTTTCTACGGAACCCTCCATTATACGTGGCCCGACATGCACGAGGCCGATTTTTTTTTGTTCAGTTTTAGCAGACTGGAAATTGTACCTTTTAAACTTTTCATTCGAAGAAGAAATATCATTGCAAACATTCATATGTTTAAAAGTGGCCAAAACTGGCACAAGAGGTGTGGCCACAACTGGGTAAAAAGTGGCCAAAACTGGCTCCTGGGCCCCTATCTGACATTTCATTAAAGAAAAAATAAGATCTAATGTCAGAATCTTAACAGCGGAGATTCATATAAATATAGTAATATATTTTTAATGATTCAGAACATGAGTGTCATAATTCCTTATTGACACAAAATTACGGAAGTCTGAACAGTCAAACTGGGGCATCTGCCCTATGTGAGACAACTTCGGCAGTTTTTACCTATTTTGGTATTACTATTTTCCAATTCAAAAAATTTTATAGTATGTTACTCTGACCTCCACCCATTAAAAGCTGCCAGATGTACGGATCTAGCAATAAGGATAGTATAGCAATCGAACCAGACTGATTTTGTTGCTCTCATTATTGTGTCATATCTGACGTGGCCAGCTCTTAGTCCATAATGTAGCCGTGTAATCCATACTAATATTATAAATGGGAAAGTGTATGTGTGTGTTTGTTTGTTTGTTTGTTCGTCTTTCACGGCATAACGGGGCGACGAATTGACGTGATTTTTTAAATGGAGATAGTTGAAGGGATGGAGAGTGAAATAGGCTACTTTTTGTCTCTTTCTAACCCCCCTACTTCCCTAAAATGGGGGGTGGAAGTTTGTATGGTTTGTTACCCCGAATTTAACGCGAGCGAAGCCGCGGGCAAAAGCTAGTAAACTAATAAATGACCGATGTAACTGACAGTTGACAGCTAGTCGGTAACATCTGTCATTCATAACACGGCTAAATTACGAACAATGGCAAGTGGCTCAACAATCTGGGTTCGTGACTGTACCTTGTATATTGCATTCAACTAGCTAGACCAGCGGTTTAACGCCTCCAAGTCCGTGAAATCGCCGATTTTCCGTCACCCACATATTTTCCTTGACACGCCGTATTGCGCGACATGTCATGCAGTGAAATTGGAATGCAATGAAACAAAACATAATTTTAAACAAATAAGAACCGACTTCACTTAGCATCCACCTTTCCAAAAGCAAATGCTCCAGCTGCTGTAAAAGTACTCAAATCACTATAGGTGTGCCTATAACAGTTGAAGAGTTCCCTCGATTTATTCAGGATTCCATCATCAGATCCTGACCTGGTTACAATGGGACCAACTGTGAAGTATACTCTTTCAAACAAAAAAAAGAATTTTCCAAATCGGTCCAGGCGTCTTCGAATAATCGGTGAACATACATAAAAAAAAATAAAAAAAAATAGCAAAAACAAAGATCCCGCCAAATTGATAACCTGCTCCTTCGAAATGTTGAAGTCGGTTGATAAAGACCATTGTTTTTACAAACTATGGGCTGGCCCCGGAAAATTATGACACAATAATTACTATAATGAGAGCAACGAAACCATTCTAATTAGTTTGCTATACTATCCAATCTTTTATCTCACGAATCTCACAAACAAAAATGTTGTGCCCAATATTTTTGCGCAATATTATACGTGGCAGTTCTCCTAATGTTTAATTATTAGACATAGGAGAACTGCCTATTACAGCTCAAAGAGGGGGTCCTCTTTGAGCTGTAATAACACACTGGGTAGTGTGTTGACGATGAGGGACCCTCTTGTTCCTTTAGCCGTCAACACAGTGAGTCCTCCTATTTCTAAAGGGTCGGCAACGCATGTGACACCTCTGGAGTTGCAGGGGTCCATAGGCTGCTTACCATCAGGCGAGCCGTATGCTTGTTTGCCACCGAGTGGTATAATAAAATATATTTTTTTATAATGTTCTGTCTTTTTTTCTAATTTAATTATTTTCTATTACTAAGTGATTTGTCATTGTTTCATGCTCCGTGACATCACTCACGTGTGGCACCGGCGGAAGACCATTTCGTGGCAACTATATATTATTCATACCTTAGGTAATTATAGTTATTATGTTATTGTTGTCATGAATAAATGTTTTCTATTTTAATTTTAATTAAGTAAAATGTAATTTAATATAGATAATATTTTGTCTAAAACCCGAGGCCACGTAATACGTACGATAGACTAGCTAAATTTTGTTATAACATATGAAGCAGACGAATCAGCTAATGGAAAACAATTATCGCCGCCCATGGACACAAGAGCGTTGCCGGCCTTTACGATGGGAGTGCGCTCGTTTCTTGAAGGCTTGAATGTCGTATCGGTCCGGAAATACCCCAGGCGACAGTTCATTCCACGGTTTTCTGTGCGAGGCAGGAAGTTTCTGGAGAAACGTACAGTTGAGGACTGCTAAAAATCTAAATCTGGTTTACTTCTCTGGTAGCACGACTCAGGCAAGAAGGAAGGTTTAGATTGATACAGTAGCTGGATCCAGCGTCACTGGATTCCAGCGCTGGCTGGGCAATGGATTAATGTAAACATGTTTCAATCCATAACAGCGTCCAGTATCCAGCGCTGGATGGGAATAAAGCACGTTCCTATTTTTTCCATCCAGTATCAGCCCCCCGTACGTCGTGCACTCCGTGCCAGTGACACTTGATCCGGGCTATGTAAAGGGCGATGCGCCAGTCGCTGCCGCGTTAAATGGTGGTCTTTGTCTGCTGCTCGGGTGGGAGTGACTGCTGGACGAATGTAAACGGCCTGACCCAGTACCTTATGCTAATATAGGCCTGGAATCCAGTGACACTGGATCCAGCTACTGTATCAATGCAAACCTGCCTTGAGGCAACCCATAACACGGGTACACTACAGTTATCCAACTATTTTCCTTGACGCACCGCATTATGCGACATGACATGCAGTAAAGCTGATGGAATGCACTCAATGCAACCGAACGTATTTAATTTCTCCTTGACCACATACTGGCACACACTGAACTCTTGTGAACTTTATCTTGTAGCAATACGATTCAGGGTTGGTCAGATAACTGTGTCAACGGTACGTGAGCTAGACATAGCGACGACATAGTGCGAGAGACGAGCGAGATTTACTACGTACATGTCAACAACAACACAATTGTGTATACAAACGTATTTAATTTCTTCGTGTTCACATATCTGTGTTAACATAGCGAAGTATTTTTTTGAAAATATTACTACATATTTCTTTTTATGAAAAAAATATGAATATTGGTTAGTTCTTACAAACGTTTCGAATGTTAGTGCTACTTGTGCAGACCAGACTATAAGTTTCTTTTCACACGGCTTCAAGATTTCGAATGAGGAGGTTCTCAATTCATCGGGATCTTTGTTTTGCTATTTTGTAAATAAATTTACCGATTATTCGAACACTGATTTGGAATATTATTTTTGTTTTTGTTTGAAATAGTATACTTCACAGTTGGTCCCATTGTCATCAGGTCAGGATCTGATGATGGGATCCTGGAGAAATCTAGGGAACTCTTCAACTATTATTATAGGCACACCTACGAGTATAGTAATATGAGTATGTTTTACAGCAGCTTGAACATTTGCCTTTGAAAAGGTGGATGCTAACGGAAGTCGGTTCGTTTTTGTATAATATTATTATATTTGGAGTAAAGTTGAAACCTTTCAATACTCATTATAATACAGTACAGTACTAGTGTTATAATACCTATTATATGAGTTCAATCGTGGCAACACATTTTTTAAACCACCACCAAGAAGTTTGTTGGTTTCCATACTTTTGCATGGGGTGTATATATGTATGCTGAATTGCATCCTCGTGCCAGCTACTTAGGAACGACTGACTCATTATACAATGCTCATTAATTCAACTGCTGACCCAGTATTATGCAGTATTTTTAAAGAGCAATAAATATTTAACGACTTGCCGTTTACGGCCGCTGGCGCCCGGACTATGAAGGGTGATGTCACTTACTGCTCGTACGGGAATATCTTTTGTTGGAACTGGGTTTATGTTTATGCGGGGTGGATACTTTAAGTGGGTCAAAGAGTCAGGGTAGGTATCTCTTGCCGTCATGTGAAAGTGACCATAATACTTTTACATTTTTTAGACGTCTGACAAAGGAAGTGATTTCTCTTTGTTTTAATTTGGTTGGAGTTTAGATTTAGTCAACCTTTTACTTAAGGGGCTCCACACGTTTTTATTATCGATTTTTGGCCAGTTTTGAGTCGATATTGCAACTTTTGCACTACAGATAGAATTATAAGGCAAACGGCTATCGGTTCTTGAATCTTTTATCTCCATTCTGTAGAGCCGGATTTGAAATAAATGAGTTTTTAATTTTTTATGATTTTTAAAAATATTACGTCACACCTAGCCATAATGCGAGTTTTACCGCACGCTACGAAATCGCAGGTGGAGACGTAAAATTGTGTACTTACCACGGGCAGAAAAAAGAAAGCCCTCTATCGCATATTTACAACCTTCGCCTGCGGGTCGGGTTACAAATACCTGCGATTTCGGGCTTTCTTTCTTTTACAGTCCTTTGTAAGTAATGTACTATTATCGATATTCGAATGATGTAAAGAATCTTACATGTATGAAATCTACATATAAGGATTCCTCTTTGACGTCTCTTAAAACTGCAGAGATATTTTAATTTTAAACTAATTAACACAAAAGTTAGTTAATAACTTATTGTTGTTCCAGTGCCGGCGACGACGCGGTCGCAGCTGGCGGCGGAGTACCTCGAGTCGTGTCGGCGGCACAACACGCCCGCCATCGACTCCGTGCTGCAGCAAATACGGGTACACGTCCATCTTTAACATTAAAACTTTCAGGCCGCGGACACGATGCTCGCGAACTGGCCGCCGCTGTCATCGAGAACAGGTCCATTCACATGTATAGACTTTGATATTATCGCGCGAGCCCGCCGCTCGCGCCCTCCGTTCCGAGCGGCTCGATCAAAACCTATAGACTTGAATGGACATGTTTTGGATGACAGCGGCGGCTGCTCGTCTTGCAGTTCGCGCCACCGGTCGCGTGCATTGAGTCCGCGGTGTCATAATGATCGCCTTAGCGTTTGTCCCGACTTTTCGCCACGGGTCAATTGAGCCTGTGGTCCATCCGGGTTTACGAAGGCACTAGTTACAACAGCAGCTTCCCTGGCTGAAGTTCCAACCCTGAGCAAGGAAACTATAGGCCTTGATGGGCTTAAGTTCGGCTTCTTCACTATGATTTCCTTCACCGATAAGCGATTGGTAAATATCGAACAATATTTCTTCTTCTTTGGCCTCGCCCAAGGCTTTCCCAATCATGCAACGCCACTTACTTCGCTCCGCTGCTTCTTCATGTCTCTCTGGTCAAATCGTCATCCAGGTAGTCAATGGTCTCCCTCTTCCCCTCTTTCCTGTAGCCATGGAGAAGCACTTCTTCACGACATAGGCATCTGGTCGTCGGAGTACGTGGCCATATACCATCTCAGCCTGGATTCTTTAATTTTATTGGCTATCTTTGCAATCTTGAAGCTCCCCTTATATATTCGTTGCAAACCCTGATATTGAACGTAACTCCTGTTCATCGCAAAATATTATAATGATTAATATCGAACAATATTTCGTACATAAATTCCTAGAAAGTTAGTGTTATGGTCTGGGTTGTCAAAGTTTTCATTTAGGCCCGAGACCTCCGGATTGGAAGTCAGACGTCACTCGATTGAAAGTGCGGCATGGCGCTGTCATTTAAATAAATATGAACTGTAAATGATGTACAGATGGTCCTATTCCTTTGATTCAGAACGCCGTTGAATTGTATATCTCGTTAAAAACCACATAATAAAACCGAACATGTGTTCACGAAAGTTTTTGTATCCCCAGGAGCTCCCGGAAGGTGTGATAGGCGGCGGAATGCGTGCGGCACGCCTCACGCTCTCCTGCTGTTCTCTTCTCGGTTCTGCTCCGTGCGACGCTCTAGAAGCAGTGCTGCACCGCGCTCAGTTCCGCCGCTTGGAGCTGGAGTGTGACATAGATGATGAGGGGGCGGTGAGTGTGTATTGTACGCAGATATCACGCTCTCCTGCTGTTCTCTTCTCGGCTCTGCTCCGTGCGACGCTCTAGAGGCAGTGCTGAACCGCGCTCAGTTCCGCCGCTTGGAGCTGGAGTGTGACATAGATGATGAGGGGGCGGTGAGTCTGTAGTGTACGGAGATATCACGCTCTCCTGCTGTTCTCTTCTCGGCTCTGCTCCGTGCGACGCTCTAGAAGCAGTGCTGCACCGCGCTCAGTTCCGCCGCTTTGAGCTGGAGTGTGACATAGATGATGAGGGGGCGGTGAGTGTGTAGTGTACGGAGATATCACGCTCTCCTGCTGTTCTCTTCTCGGCTCTGTTCCGTGCGACGTTCTAGAGGCAGTGTTGCACCGCGCTCAGTTCCGCCGCTTGGAGCTGGAGTGTGACATAGATGATGAGGGGGCGGTGAGTGTGTAGTGTACGGAGATATCACGCTCTCCTGCTGTTCTCTTCTCGGCTCTGCTCCGTGCGACGCTCTAGAGGCAGTGCTGCACCGCGCTCAGTTCCGCCGCTTGGAGCTGGAGTGTGACATAGATGATGAGGGGGCGGTGAGTGTGTAGTATACTGAGATATCACGCTCTTTTCTCGGCTATAAAATCCATTTGTAATGTTCAGACTAGCTTTGAAATACCTGTGAATCTGAAGAATGATTTATAATTTGAAACCTGTTGTTTCATCTTTCAGGAGGCGTTGTTTGACATGATCGAGTATTACGAGAGCGCTACGACGGTTTCCATCTCAGGGCCGAGGCAATTCGGCATCCGAGGATGGCAGGCGGCGTCTAGAATGATCAAGAAGGTACGTCTCTGGGTTCATCCAAATTGGGAGTGCCAGGACTGTTTCCATCTCAGGGCCGAGGCAATTCGGCATCCGAGGGTGGCAGGCGGCGTCTAGAATGATCAAGAAGGTACGTCTCGAGGTTCATCCAAATTGGGAGTGCCAGGACTGTTTCCATCTCAGGGCCGAGGCAATTCGGCATCCGAGGGTGACAGGCGGCGTCTAGAATGATCAAGAAGGTACGTCTCGAGGTTCATCCAAATTGGGAGTGCCAGGACTGTTTCCATCTCAGGGCCGAGGCAATTCGGCATCCGAGGTTGGCAGGTTGCGTCTAGAATGATCAAGAAGGTACGTCTCCTCTGGGTTCATCCAAACTGGGAGTGCCAGGCCTGGTTCCATCTCAGGGCCATGCTCTTTATATTCATATCAGTTCTTTATTAATTTACCTGTAGAAAATAATTTCCATTAAAACTATGTCTCAAAAATGTAAATGATCAATTTGTGATTGCAGAGTGCAGAGCTATCAGAGTTAGAGATATCAGACGGATCGGTGGAGGCCACGCACGCGCCGGTGCTGGCGCGCGCGCTCCGCGCTGCGGCGTGCCGGCTGCGCACGCTGTGCCTGCAGCGCGCGGCGCTGGCTGGCGAGCCTCTGCACAGCCTAGGTATCTTACAATTACTAAAGGCTTGGCCAAACACATGGCGTGGCGCAGCGCCGCGTCCGCGCCGCGTGACGCCGACGCAATGCCTGTTCAAACCGGGCGCGCTAGAACGCGGCGCGATGCGGGCGTGACTCGCGCCCGATACAGCATGCGCGCAAGGAGGGTCGCTCATTCCTTCCGAAGCCATAGCTCAGACTGTTTGTTTGTTGTTCGAAGCGACGCTACTACTTATACGAAAATGTCGAGTGAATCGGACGAATTATCCGACTGATGTGACCCAGCGCAGCGCAGCGTGCCCCCGCGTGGACGCGAGGGGCCGCGCGGCGCCGGCGGGACGCAGTCTGCTTGACGTCGCTAACCTGATAACATGTGCCGTCTGTTTGGCTAAGTCTTTAGTTTGTTCTTTAAGGGGCGGGCAGACACACACGGGCGCGAAGCCGGCATGAGGTGAGCGGTGCGGTGAAGTTCGAATGTATGCCGTATGTCGTTAATCATAATCATGAATTATATTCGTAGTAAACTTATACATAATACAAAAGTAGAAATAACAAGACATTTTAAACATAAAACAGAGTTTACCACGAAATGGACCCGCCTCAGCATAATGCTAACCCGGAAGCCAGCGCTGATCTTCCAGAATTTAGCATAGCCAGGAAGGCTTTTCGTCACGGCTCCTTTGACCCTGGGGTCCGCTTGTCAACCTAGTACCAATTGCCATAGGCGCTAATTTTACGAATGCGACTGCCATCTAACCTTCTAATCAAGAGGATAAGCTAGACCTTTTTGATGTTGAGATTAAGTAATCTTATACATAAGCTGATGGCGACTATATTACAAGCAATCTTCCAACCAATGTATTATGTTTTCTTCCAGTGATAGCACTAAAATGCAACCGGTCAGTGCGAGAGCTCCGGCTGTGCGACAACCGGCTCACGGGCACTGATGCCGCGCACATAGCCACGCTGCTCAAGATCAACACGCGCATACAGCTGCTGGACCTGTCCAACAACCAGATACAGGTCAGTTATCAGGGACACCTGGACTGGCGGTAGCTCGGGCATTTGCTCTTAGAAAGGTGGAGTAGTCTAAGTGAAGTTGGTTCTTTTTTTTTATTATTATTTTGTGGTCTAACTCGTTGTTCTAACAGTAGTTTCGTTGCAGGACGTAGGTGTAAGTCACATCGCGGACGCGCTAGTAGAACAATCCACACAGTCCCCGCCCTCCGCCAACAGCTCGCCCATGTCGCCTCACACGTGTCCGTGTAAGTATTAGCAAAGATGGACCTTATGTCCTGGCAATAAGGTTTACGAATACGGACCGTATCGTCGTGAAATAACATGGTGCACAAACCAAGAATACCCGACCGAGAACTTGTGAATAGCTTCTGATATGCTTATTTTTATTGTTATTAACAAGCAATGGTGGACCTTATGTCAGGTTTTCCTGTACTTAATCGGTGACAAATAAGTATACAGCCCGCCAAGTATTTTATTTTTTTTTTTCGTTTAAAAGGAGTTCCGTTACAATTGGTGCCGTGACCAGGATTTTATCCTACACAGAGGAAGGTTGAAGAAAGTATAGTTTTTTATACCACGTCTATGGCTAAATAGCATCCAGTCCGCTTGCGGGTAAGCAGTGTCCGTAGTCTATGGACGCTTGCAACTCCAGGGGTGTTACTTGCATGTTGCCGTCGTTAACTATATTTCATGGGGCTACAAAATATTATTAATAAAATAAGACATGTATTTTTCAGTGATGGCCAGCGGCGGTTACGAGTCCCGAGGCCTGGCGTTCCTGGTGCTGTGGAACAATCAGCTCACTAGAAACTGTGCGCACAACCTTAGCAGGATGGTGGTACGTTTAATTTGGATAATATTTTAATTAACGTAATTCTGATATAATTATTTTCCATTTAGGTACTTAATGAAATCTTAAGACAAAATAATTAAAAAATTGCTGAACTATACTATATAATTTATATAGGTATTTAAAAGTTCTGTTTCTTAAATTTTACTTATACATACTTAGTTGAAATAAATACGAGTACATATATAAGATTAAATTACATGGAGAGAAGGTTAGTTTACATTTATAACCAGAAAATTTAACTTAGAGAATATTAAAGATTTTTGGTTGGATTTTTGGTTGATACTGCTTCAGTATGATCCCTAGATCTCGTCGACATAGTGCTATTTTCAACCAGCTTCAAGATTCATTTATAACCAAAAAAGTTAACTTAGAGAATATTAAGGATTTTAGGTTGATACTGTGTCAGTATGATCCCTATATCTCGTCGACGTAGTGCTATTTTCAACCAGCTTCAAGATTCATTCATAACCAGAAAAGTTAACTTAGAGAATATTAAAGATTTTTGGTTGATACTGCGTCAGTATGATCCCTATATCTCTTCGACGTAGTGCTATTTTCAACCAGCTTCAAGATTCATTTATAACCAGAAAAGTTAACTTAGAGAATATTAAAGATTTTTGGTTGGATTTTTGGTTGATACTGCTTCAGTATGATCCCTAGATCTCGTCGACATAGTGCTATTTTCAACCAGCTTCAAGATTCATTTATAACCAAAAAAGTTAACTTAGAGAATATTAAGGATTTTAGGTTTATACTGTGTCAGTATGATCCCTATATTTCGTCGACGTAGTGCTATTTTCAACCAGCTTCAAGATTCATTCATAAACAGAAAAGTTAACTTAGAGAATATTAAAGATTTTTGGTTGATACTGCGTCAGTATGATCCCTATATCTCTTCGACGTAGTGCTATTTTCAACCAGCTTCAAGATTCATTTATAACCAGAAAAGTTAACTTAGAGAATATTAAAGATTTTTGGTTGATACTGCGTCAGTATGATCCCTATATCTCGTCGACGTAGTGCTATTTTCAACCAGCTTCAAGATTCATTTATGACCAGAAAAGTTAACTTACAGAATATTAAAGATTTTTGGTTGGATTTTTGGTTGATACTGCGTCAGTATGATCCCTATATCTCGTCGACGTAGTGCTATTTTCAACCAGCTTCAAGATTCATTTATGACCAGAAAAGTTAACTTACAGAATATTAAAGATTTTTGGTTGGATTTTTGGTTGATACTGCGTCAGTATGATCCCTATATCTCGTCGACGTAGTGCTATTTTCAACCAGCTTCAAGATTTCGAAGGAGGTTCTCAATTCGTCGATATTTTTTTTATGTATGTTAATTGTTGACCGATTATTCGAAGAAGGCTGGACCGATTTTGAAAATTGTTTTCTTGTTTGAAAGAGTAATGTTCACTCACAACACTGCACTGCACTTACTGCTATTTGTAATAAAACACTTCCCTTGACAACTTAAGAATAATTTATTCGAACTTCTATTAAACCTATATATGTAAATGTGGCGTTGAAAAATCTCGATAGCGTGATATGATGCCCACGGCAGCGTTTTATCACCGCACCGCTCGCCGCCGGCAGGGTGTTCATCCCCACACCCTGGAGCCCAAAGGGTCGCGCACTGTACGGTTCAAGAGGAATTTTCTCCCACGAACGCTGCGGCTGAACGTGCCGAGGTTTTCCCAACGGAGTACAGTATCAGGTTCTTCAAAAAACCGACCAAGTACGAGTCGGACTCGCGCACCGAGGGTTCCGTACAAACCTGTACAAGGTATATACATATACTACAGTCATTTTACGGGCGGCTAGTATGGAGAATTGGAAATAATTAATAATAGCTAATATTTTTAGTGTAACGGATATATCATGATACTAGTATTATTAACGCAATGAAATTCTACAAAATATCATTATTCGCTAACCGCCACAAATATGTACACACATGTTACAAGCGTTTTTCTTGTAGGATTTTAATGAATATATCGTTTCTAAGTCTTTTAAAATGTGTTAGAATAAACTTCCACTTATTACTATCTGTTTCTAACGAATTAGGATATATATCGCCCGCGCCGTATCTTTTGTAAATTATGTGGTTTTACATGGACACGGTTTCTGGTTTTACACTTTTAACAGAAAGAAGACTTAAATGTCGTCATGTTTACAAACACAAATAATTGATATTATTGTAAATAAAAATATACATTTTTTTTATATAATTATTTTAACCTATTTAACTACTTCAGGGTGAAAAGTTTGTAGGATTCTTGCATATATTATCTATAAATAAATAAAAAATCAGGCTATTATAAATTAATGTTTGACGCAACCGTATCTTTACTGTACTGATAGGGGTAGTAACTTTAAAATTATTAAAAATATTTTTATTATATGATGTAACTAATAATTTACAGTTTTCGCAATTATTTCTTTATGTGTGCTACATGACGTTGCCTCGTACCAAATTTCAAGATTCTGAGTTCACGGGAAGTACCCTGTAGGTTTTAACGTAACTACTCGTGTTGAACCATCTCTAACAGGATGCTTATCTATTATTTAATACGTTGTTTATTTAACTGACCCATGAATTGGTGATCGGTGTTGCAGACTGTTTGAAACAAATGATGCATTTATGAACTAATTTCCGAACTAAATTTCTAGCACCGATTGTCCAATATTTACAATGAATTCCATTCAGAGTAAGTTGAGAACCTTCGTGCAAACCAGGGATGTTACAGAGCTCCGGTTCCGTTAAGTCGGAACTTCCGATTGGTTTTAAACATCCGCTTCGGTTCCGGTACTTTTAAAACAGAAGTTATATCGGATGTCAAAGCAATGCAGCGGGAGAAAATGAGCGGGGCATACATCAAAAACAAACAAGTTTATACCTGTCATTTGCTCATGTCCCCGCTTGCCATGTGCTGCTATCACTCGGGCTCCGATTCTGGTTCCGCTTCCGTTTTCGGTTCCGATTCCGTTTCTGGTTCCGATAAGTTAAATTTAAGACATCTGGGGGCTTAGCCAAGATGACAATCGTTTGCAGAAAACGAATCGAAACGCTATCCGTCTCTCTATCGCACTAATGAAGAGTGAGCGAGAGCGTGTAGCGTTTCGTTTCGTTTTCTGCAAACGATTGTCATCTTGGCTAAGCCCCCTGATTCCGCTTTCGGTTCCGATAAAACCACATCTGTTACATCCCTGGTGCAAACAATGAAAGTGAGCGTCATTTACAATTAAACTGCTAAGTGACATCATACAAGAAATAGCCAACCGAAGCAGCACCAACCTTACCATCAACAATATACACAGGAATATCCGACAAATACAAGAAGCAGGCTCCATACAATTCTGCTGGATTAAATCCCACATAGAAATTATGGGAAACGAAGAGGCTGATAAAGAAGCTAAAATCGCCGCCTCCCTTCACAAAGCGCCCGACTTCGACCTTTTCCCTTTATCATACATAAAACGGCTATGCCGCGCCGACACCGACAAAGCACGCAGTAACCTCTATCTTAACTCTACCACCGGACTCCATCTAAAAAAGATGGCTGCTGACCTTAAAAGATATCACCGATTTACGAAATAAGACCCCCATCACATTTCACCTCACCCAAATTCTTACCGGTCATGGATATCACAAAACTTACCTCCACCGTTTCAAAATCACTCCCGACGACCTTTGTCCATGCGATGGAAGCACCTCACAATCCATAGACCATCTAATTAGAGCTTGCCCAAAATTCACCAACCCACGACTGGACCATGAAATCATCTGCCACATCCTCCAAATTGACCCGTACAACTTCCTCATCAAAAAAGAAACGACGCTTGCATCATTTTGTAAACTCACCACCACTATAGTCAATAGTCTTAAAAAGTTTAACGGCACTTAGTTCATTTTTCATTATCACTTCATTCCTTCATTTATTTTGCACCAATTTCATGTAGGTTATCTAGACACGCGGCAGCGTGTCAAGCCAAGTTCAAGCAAAGGAACTGACTAGCCAGCGCCGAGTGTATATTACACGAACCACTTGGTGCCACTTTTGACCCTTCTATAACTCAAAACCTCTTTAACGTAAACACATAAAACTACGTGTGTTTAATTATATCCATAAGGACATCTAGAAGCCCAAATTTCATGAAGCTAGCTCAAACGGTTATAAAGATATGAAGGTCAAAAAGTCGTAAATTTTAGCACTGACTGACTGACTGACATATAGTACCTATATCTAACCTATGATGAAGATGATGATGATGACATCTTACCTACTTCCAGATGACCTAGAAGGATGACATTTGGAATCCAGCTCGGTAATTGACAATATTTCAAAATTTCAAAATTTTATAAATCGAAAACCATTTAGAGTGTGACAGTGACAGGACAGCTGACAGTTAATTCTTTCAATTCGAATATTTGCTTGTAATTTACGTTTTAATTTAATTATCTACGTGTTGCGATTTGTCACAGACTCTGGACTGCTTTCTTCTACGACGACAACAACTCGCTTTCTAACAGACCCCGGATTGCATTCTTCAACGACGACTACGATTTTCGCTTTTTCACCTGACCTGACGATGGAATTCAGGGAATCCTCGGAAAATACCCCTTGGGTATTGACCAATACCTCTACAACGAAGCGGACACGAGAAACTCAGAAAGATTTGTCAAACCTGACAGCAGGAGCTTACCGCGTGTGAGTTTTTGCAAAGCTCGGATAAATACAATTTGCCTGGCACAAGAGGACAGGTACCGAAGCTTCGTTATCTTTGCGGAGTTCTTATGTACAAACTGGCAAAGGCCTTTATTAAGTGCAGCCTCATGTTCCTTTACTATTTGTAAACGAAAACAGTATAGAAGTGATGCTGACGTCCCAAATCTTCAAAAGTTTCTCCAAGAAGCCAACAATCATAAAATGGATGACTGTTTGTGCTTTTCCAAACGGAATCTGTGACGATTAGGCTTTCAAGTTGAAATGTCCCTTTACAGATGAAACTGAGAAATTATATCAATTAGGTAAAATGTCACGAGCCAAAGTTGTTTTGGATTGTGGTAAATAAATTACATTTTATAGGAAATAAAGTACTTATTTTATTGGTATGAACACTTGTCATTTTTAAACCTGTATCCTAAGTAGGTCCTTCAGTACTTTCTGATGACTTGTCAATAATAAGTTAAATATCTTTCCTGTACTTAGAATGTTACTACTGGAGAAGTAAAATTCACCATGTGTTAATCAGGGGAGAAATAAAAGGTATATTATAATAAAATTATTTTAATTTCGTTCAGTTATTCATTAGGCGGATACCTTCATAAACCTAGCACATTTGTGGTGGAAACGTGGCCTAATATAAAATATACATTCTGACACAATATAATAAACAAACCAACATAATGACAAACATCGGCGCAAGAAAAACAACAAGATGAGCCACTCCTCAGGTCCATCTGTATATAGTCTCAGATAGTACTTCCCTCAGCTGATGGTAGAACAGTAAATAACTGGGCTATAAAGATGTGTTGCTATTGTAAGTTTTCATTAGGTAATATTTAATGCAAGGCATTTTCAACAATCCTTTATATCTATATAAGATATCTTTCGAAGTTAGCGGTTTGATATTTTAAGTTTTGACGTTTATCTTGTGCTTCAAATGTCAAACTGTTTAAGCGCACTATGGTCACGCTATGGTTTTTACGTAAATGTCAATCAATGTAACTATTTCAACGTTTTTTTCATTGTATGAAACACAACATGTGACGTCATTTAGCCGATACTTCGACAACTGTTACATACGCCCTTTCTGCCCAAGTAATAATATAAATGGATTTTTCCACTAACAAACATGGATTTTCGCAAAAATTAAAAAATACGGGTCTCTTAAAATTGTGACTTCTTTCGGGCCATACTATAAAAAGTAGCACTCAAAAAAATTAAATGTTGTCAATTGTGTGTAAGCGTAGGAAAAAATCTAAAAATAAAAAAAAGTTCAAAAATAGGGGGGGTCCCTATACAATTTTTTTTTAATTGTATCGTTGGAACCGTTACAAGCAGATATTTGAAACTATCCCAATATATGTATTATTATATTTGCTATACATATACAGAAATATAAAAATAAAGTTAAGTCAAAAAATAAATCTCAATACCTGCCTAGAACAATTGCTGTTATTTAAAAATGTGAGATCTTAAAGTAGGTTAGATTTGACTTGGCCAGTTTTTATCAGAATTAAAAAATATATATATATGTTGAATAACTTTATAAAATGACTGATGTAATGAAAACTGGCCAAGTCAAATTTAACCTACTTTAAGATCTCACATTTTTAAATAACAGCAATTGTTATAGGTATCCAATAAAGCAAAGAAATAGAGTTTAATACTTGTTCATAATGTTATTTTGTTCCTATAAATACATATTTGGATTTTGCATAGAACTTGGCACTCATTTAGATCTCCATTCTTTTTGCGGCCAAGCCCACAGCCAAGCATAATTTTTGTATTGAACTTGGCTCTCCTTTTTTACATTTATGTTTTTGGTGGGATAAAACAATATACAGGATAAACTAATCCAGCCGCTCGTACCCTTCGCGGGTCTGGATTTAGAAACAAAGTAAAAAAAAAAGTGACATTTTGAGGCTAGAACGACAGGTGACTTGACTTGGTATCGAAGTGTACATTAGCATTACGTATACGTCCTGTAACACGAATAATGCCATTTTCATCTATAAATGGGGCTATAAGTAGAGTAGTAGTAGAGAGCCTTTGGCCTTTTCTCAGCATTTGTTTGTGCACAATTCATCCTGAAACCAAAACTTTTGAGAGACTCGAATGCAAACGTCTCAGGAGCTATTTAATCACGTTTGGCATCAATTCTTGTTTTACATATCTGTACAAATCGCAATAAATATGCTGTAACGCGAATCAATTTTGACAGGGTAGATAATCTAGTCAAATGTGCAAGTCGATCGTCACTCTCATTCGATACACCAGTGTGAAGTGCAACTATCTTACTATCTTTCCCTTTCAAATTTTCTTTGGCTTCTAGTTCTGTAGTTGGCATGTCGAGAGAGAGCGAAGTCATAGGTAATGATTTTTATATGGATGACTTGCTCACAGGAGCGAATGACGTGGAACAAGCTTCTAAGTTACAAAGTCATATCACACAAGCTATGGCAAAAGGAAAATTTTAAATGCACAAATGGGCATCCAACAGTTCTAAAGTCTTCAAGAATATTCCTAGCTCTGAAAAACCTAATCAACAGAGTGTCGAGATTCAGCTTGATGATACCATCAAAGCTTTAGGTAGTTTAGGTATTAAATGAAACTCACATCACGATTTCGTCGAACTTAAGGTAGATATTTCAGAACCCACAGAAAGCTTCACCAAAACGTCAGTACTGTCGGATGTTGCTAAGGAGTGGTCCTGAAATAAAGTAGCCATGTACAATCTTGTGTATTTTTTAATTTAGTGCTAATTTTGAAGCAGTATATTTATTTTATTAATCCGTAGATACAATACTAATAAATAATAGCATATATAAGTTTTCGCGTTTTTATTTCAACATAATTTGTAACTTTTTGAACAACATAGTTTGACAATCTTCAATCGACATCTGCTACAACGCCACAATTGACAATATTTCAAAATTTCCAAATTTTATAAATCGAAAACCATTTCGAGAAATACACTTGTAGAACACAAAAACCATTTTTTTTTTCAGTAATTTTTGGGAAAAAACACCAAAATATGTAAACCGGAAAATGACGTCACACGGCTGATTCAATACTACCACTATGAAAAAACGTTATCTTCCGGGTTTCCGTTTGGCAACTTTGACAATTACAACACTACTGACAGTGACAGGACAGCTGACAGTTAATTCTTTCAATTCGAATATTTGCTTGTAATTTACGTTTCTTTGGATTAATTTAATTATATACGTCAGAGCCGGATCTAGGGGGGGGGGGCAGACCGGGGCCCATGCCCCGGGCGGCAAATTCAGGGGGCGGCAAACTCGACCTTCTTGGCAGACGAATACACGTCTCATCATCGCTCATCATGAACGCAACCTGGACCACTAAGACAGGTGTCCATTCGCGGGGCGCGTGGGCGCAGGTCAACAACCACGCTCGCTCGCGGGAAATGAAACACGCTTTCATTTGAGGGCGGTTAGGGCGCGTGTCAACGATGCCGCCCCTCCGCCGCCGCATGCCTGTGCTGTGTGTAAGTTGTACGAGACGCGTAAAGCCCGCCACCGCGCCGCCGTACCTCTGCGCTGTGTATACGAGACGCGTAAAGCCCGCCACCGCGCCGCCGCCCCTTTGCGCTGTGTATGCGAGAAACAAAAGCCCGAGGCGGCGGCGCATTAGCGGTCTTTGCGCATATCGTATACACAGCGCAGAGGTATGGCGGCGGCGCGATGACGGCGTGGCGTGTACATGATACCCGCAGTAGCATCGTGGCGGCGGCGTGGGGGCGGCATCGTCTACACGCGCCCTTAGCCTGCGTGTGAATAAGATGAAGGTACACTCGTATTTGGTGACTCCTTCATCGGTATCTCTTAGGGACGTGTGTTGTTACAAACATCTAAATCAAGTTTTGGGTAAAATCAATAGTTTCGTAAATAATAGCTCCGAAATTTTTAAAAAAGCGTACCGTCCTCTAACCCTGGGCCCAAAAAATATGGAAAATTCATGGATGTCTAATAAAAAGTTCAATAAAAACTGTATAGTTTGTAATTGTAATTTCATGGCAAAATATCCTAAAAAACTACTTTACGAATAGGTGTAAATATTGTGACGGGCCCGCAGCTACGGAACCCTACATTAGTCATGGCCCGAGATCCTCTTGGCCGGTTTTTACTAAAATGATTTTAAGGGAAAGGGAAACTATAGTAGCCGAATAAAACATGTGAATAAAGCCTGTGCTCGAATTTGCACTGACACCATAGATAATAGTAATTTATTATACAAGGTTGCAAGGGGCAAAGTTGATGTTTTCCTCTCGTGCTTTACTGAGACCCGAGCTAGTGAAAGATTCCAAAATTGAGCCACGAGCGTAGCGAGTTGTTAAAAAAAATGGTATAATACAAAACTTTTCACCACACCACCTCAGGAAAAATATAAACTATAAAAAAACAAAGCCAAATTAATGCTTTCAAAATTATAATTATAATTCAAAATCATCTCTTTTAAGTCCATCCTGCCAGATAACGTGAAAAAAGAAGTCACAACTTGTACCAAATTAATTTCCCCACATGTGGATAAAATGCGTTTTTCCCATCAGTTTCCTAGGGATAAAGAGCGCGTTTCCGAGGTAGAGTGGTAAAAAACAGATTTTACTGTTTGTTGCGTACTTGTATCATTGTGTGCACGTATTTATAGGAAGGCCCACTACACTGAATCCGCGTAATGGATCGGGCGGCCACGGTATGATCACTTACTTCATCGAGTGCCCCCTTAAATAATGTTTATAAATTAATTCTTATGCTTCAATATATGGCGAGATATAAAAGCCACTCACACACCAAATTTTATTAATGTAGGACCGTAAAATTCGGCTACAGACAGAAAGAGCACCCCAAAAGTTGCACCACTAAAAGTGTCCGAAAACGGAACGGACCAGGCCGAGGGCTGTCCGACCAAAAAATATTGAAATAGCATCACTTTAGCTATCAAATCAGGTTGAATTCATCCTGCTACTCGATGAGGTAAAACCCGGCCAAGTGCGTGTCGGGCCACGCATAGGAGGGTTCCGTACCTTCAATGGAATAAGAACCAAACTAATACCAAAAGGTCGTATCCGATGCCTATGGAAGAAGTTTTTTGGAGATAACTCAAAAATGGCTGACCCCGTAATGTTTAAAACAAATTTCGTAGAAAGTATATGATAAGGCGCATCTCCTCAAATTTCTTCATATTGTTTGGACTTACGGTTCAAAAGTTACGGGGGACACACAATTTTTTTGAATTCAAAGCGATTATTTCAGAAAATATTCACTTAATCACAAAATAGTCAAAGAAACCTCAATGTTTTTTTAAAGACCTATCGATTGAAATGTCACATGTTGATATTTAGTTTTTAAAAAATATTTTGAAATTAAGTACATGCCCCCCCTAAAAATATTTATTGTCCAATTTAACTACATAACTAAGTAGCGGCTTTCAAAATACACCTTATGTGTAAATTTTATTTAGATACGTCGTATAGTTTGGGTTTTTGGGACCCGGGGTATGTCCTTAAACTACGCCAAAAAGAGAGGTATGGGCACTGCGAATGACATCTCGCTAAGTGTGGTAGGGCACGTTCAGCGAATGTCATCTCGTTCAAATCTGGAGCAGAGCCCGACTGGGGAAGTACCTCCACCTTACAGAAAACCACAGCCAAATAGCACTAGACCCTACTCATAGTGTTGTGTTCCTGCCGGTGAGTAAGGTCGCCAGTGAGCTCTAAGAGGATACATTGTGTTGACGACGGGGGGCCCACGGAACCAATAATACGGCCTTTGTTCTTTGTGGGCGCAGAGTGCAGGTGCGGCGATCAGGGAGACCCGGTGAAACGGTTGTCCGCTGGCCGCCCGCAGGTCAGTAGGGTTCCCGAACCCAGGGGTCACTTAATCTCCACCCTGGGAGGCTGAACCGCCAACCTGCGAAACATCCCTGGTGTAGTAGTCGTGCCGGTGTAGGAGACCGGAGTGGACCCGGCTATTGCAACAGGGGGGGGGACCGGGGGCCCTTCCGTACGCCGTGCCTGCAAATTGCACCTCCCACATCGTTCCTCGGTCGGTTTGTTTCGTCCTCTTGTCCTTTTAGCCGTCGACACAGTGAATCCTCCTTTATTTCCCACACACTCCCCAAAATTATGGAAAAAAAAAAACACAGAAGAAATAGGTCTTCAGCGGAGTCCCCTTCCACAAAAGTGGATTTCTGCAACGTCAGGGGACTGCATTCGAATCTAAACGCAGTACACCACCACCTCGAGTCTGCGCAGCCGACCCTTCTGTTTTTAACGGAGACGCAGATATCCTGCCCGGCCGATACATCATATCTGTTATACCCCGGATAGCCGGGACACACAATTTCCCTGCTAGAACACAGGTTTGTGATACGCGCTGGGGTATGTATGTACGCTCGGCAGGATGTCTGTTGTCGCCGCCTCCATGCCTATGAAGACAGGGACCTGTCAGTGCTATGGGTGCGTGTAGACTTCGGCGGCCACACCCGCGTCTACGCGTGCCTTTACAGGTCTCACAGCGGAGACACGGACACAAAACGGCTCTTCGAGCACCTACAAGTGACGACCGACAGAGTTCTGGAGCAGTACCCATCCGCTGAATTGGTGATTTTGGGAGATTTTAATGCCCACCACATTGAGTGGCTTGATTCTCGGTCCACCTATGCGGGGAGGTCTGCTTACGAATTTTCTCTGGCCTATGGTCTCTCGCAATTGGTGCGTTCTCCCACGAGAATATCAGATATCGAGGACCATACAAGCTCTTTACTGGACCTCCTGCTGACCACACGTCCGGACGGATATTCCGTCTCAGTGAATGCACCTCTCGGCTCGTCCGATCACTGCCTCGTCCGGACGCTGGCACCTAGCGCGCGGCCTGATCCACCACGGCCAACTGGCTCGCGACGCGTGTGGCAGTATACGTCAGCAGATTGGGATGGATTGCGTGAATTCTACGCATCGTACCCGTGGAGGCAGCTCTGTTTCACATCAGAAGATCCTGACTCCTGTACAGCTAAAGTCGCCGAGACTATACTGGAGGGAATGGCCTGCTTCATTCCCAACTCGGTAATATCTGCAGGAGCAAGGAAACGACCTTGGTTTAATCGGCCCTGTAGAGAAGCTACAATTCGTAAGCAGGCTGCTTACAGGGCTTGGACCAAGGCCGTTACTGATAAGGATCCCAACATATCTGAAGTGAAACGCAAATTAAACACTGCCTCGAGGTCCAGTAAAAGAGCCATTGCCAGAGCCAAATTCGACTTCGTCGGCAGAATTGGTAGGAAGCTAGTGGGCTACCCCACCGGGAGTCGTGCCTTCTGGTCACTTGCCAAAGCTGCCGAGGGAAACTTTTGTCGGTCGTCCTTACCACCACTGCGTAATGCTGATGGTAATCTGGTCCATAGTGCAAAAGAAAAAGCCGATCTTCTGGGTACTCTCTTTGCCTCGAACTCGACCTTGAACGATGATGGCAGCACCGTACCGCCTGACATCCCGCGGTGCGCAGCCTCGATGCCGGAAATTATCATTAAACAAAGTGATGTCCGGCGGGAGCTGCTACGAGTATCATTAAACGTTCACAAGTCGAGCGGACCAGACGGCATACCAGCAGTTGTGCTCAAACGGTGTGCTCCTGAGTTGTGTCCCGTGCTAACGCGCCTTTTCACACTCTCTTACCACAAACGGCAAGTGCCGTCTTCATGGAAGACTGCCCTCGTGCACCCTGTGCCTAAAAAGGGCGATAGTTCGGACCCGTCGAATTACAGGCCTATCGCTATAACCTCTCTTCTCTCCAAGGTTATGGAGCGCATATTCAATGCAAAGCTCCTGGGATACCTAGAAGAGCACGACCTGATCAGTGATCGCCAGTATGGCTTTCGTCACGGTCGATCAACTGGTGATCTTCTAGTGTATCTCACTCACCGCTGGGCTTCAGCCATTGAGAGTCAGGGAGAGGCATTGGCAGTCAGCCTTGATATAGCTAAGGCGTTCGATCGGGTCTGGCATTTTTTTTTTTTTTTTTTTTTATACCACGACGGTGGCAAACAAGCATACGGCCCGCCTGATGGTAAGCAGCTACCGTAACCTATGGACGCCTGCAACTCCAAAGGCGTCACATGCGCGTTGCCGACCCTTTACAAAAAGGAGGATTCACTGTGTTGACGACTAAAGGAACAAGAAGGTCCCTCATCGTCAACACACTGGGTCCTCTTTGAGCTCTTTGGCAACCTTACTCACCAGCAGGAACACAACACTATGAGTAGGGTCTAGTGCTATTTGGCTGTGGTTTTCTGTAAGGTGGAGGTACTTCCCCAGTCGGGCTCTGCTCCAGATTTGAGCGATGACATTCGCTGAACGTGCCCTACCACACTTAGCGAGATGCCATTCGCAGTGCCCATACCTCTCTTTTTGGCGTAGTTTAAGGACATACCCAGGTCCGGACGTAGTTTAAGGACATACCCCGGGTCCATGGCATCGAGGTCTTCTATCGAAGTTGCCTGCTTACGGCCTGCCCGAGGGATTGTGCAGATGGGTCGCCAGCTTTTTGTCCGGCAGAAGCATACGAGCTGTAGTCGACGGCAGTTGCTCCGAAAGCATGGAGATAAACGCTGGTGTCCCGCAAGGCTCCGTGCTATCCCCAACGCTGTTTTTGCTGCATATCAATGATATGTTGTCTATCGGCAACATTCATTGTTATGCGGACGACAGTACTGGGGATGCCTGTTACACGGGCCGTGCCAATATCCCTCGATCCGTTGTGGTAGAGTCGTGAAAAACTTGTGTCCGATATCGAGAACACTCTTTCTGGAGTCTCGGTGTGGGGTCAGGACAACTTAGTCCGATTCAACCCCACAACGACACAAGTTTGCGCGTATACCGCTAAGAAAACCCTATTTACTGTGGCCCCTCAGTTCCAAGGCACAACCCTTACAATGTCAGGGAGTATTGGGATCCTCGGTGTCGACATTTCCAGCGACGTCCAATTCCGTAGTCACCTTGAAGGGAAGGCCAAGCTGGCATCCAAAAAGCTCGGTGTGCTCAATAGAGCGAGGAGATACTTCACTCCGGGGCAGAGACTGCTTCTACACAAGTCGCAAGTCAGACCCCACATGGACTACTGTTGTCACCTTTGGGCGGGAGCACCTGGATACTAGCTTAGGCCCTTTGACTCGGTGCAAAGGCGCGCTGTGCGGATCGTCGACGATCCCAAACTCACGAGCGATATTGAACCTTTGAGTCTTAGGAGGGACTTTGCCTACTTATGCGTGTTCTATCGCTTGTACAATAGGTTGTGCTCTGAAGAACTGTTTGATATGATGCCCATGGCAGCTTTTTATCACCGCACCGCTCGCCGCCGGCAGGGTGTTCATCCCCACACCCTGGAGCCCAATGGGTCGCGCACAGTACGGTTTAAGAGGAATTTCCTCCCACGAACGCTGCGGCTGTGGAATGAACTCCCTGCCGAGGTTTTCCCAGTGGGCTACAGTATGAGGTTCTTCAAAAAAGGAGTGTATAGGTTCCTATAGGGTAGGCAACGCGCATGTGAATCCTTTCGGGTTGCAGGTGTCCGTAGGCTACGGTAACTGCTTGCCATCAGGCGGTCCGTACCGTATGCTTGTTTGCCACCGTCGTGGTATTTAAAAAAAAATAATAATAAGGCAAAATTAAAATACATATCAAATATATGCCGGGGCGGGGGGGCGGCATTTTTCAGATTTTGCCCCGCCTCGAAAAATTTCTAGATCCGGCGCTGATATACGTTTTGCGATTTGTCACGGACTCTGGACTGCTTTCTTCTACGACGACAACAACTCGCTTTCTAACAGACCCCGGATTGCATTCTTCAACGACGACTACGATTTTCGCTTTTTCACGGATCCCGGACTGCTTTCTTCTACGACGACCTGACGATGGAATTCAGGGAATCCTCGGAAAATACCCCGGTTGGGTATTGACCATTACCCATTACGTCTATAACGAAGCGGACACGAGAAACTCAGAAAGATTTGTCAAAGCTGACAGCAAGAGCTTACCGCGTGTGAGTTTTTGCAAAGCTCGGATAAATATAAAGCTTCGTTATCTTCGCGGAGTTCTTATGTACAAACTGGCAAAGGCCTTTATTAAGTGCAGCCTTATGTTCCTTTACTATTTGTGAACGAAAACAGTATAAAAGTGATGCTGACGTCCCAAATCTTCAAGAGTTTCTCCAAGAAGCCAACAATCATAAAATGGATGACTGTTTGTGCTTCTCCAAACGGAATCTGTGACGATTTGGCTTTCAAGTTGAAATATCCCTTTACAGATAAAACTGAGAAATTATATCAATTAAAATGTCATGAGCCAAAGTTGTTTTGGATTGTAGTAAATAAATTACATTTTATAGGAAATAAATTACTTATTTTATTAGTATGAACACTTGTAATTTTTAAACCTGTATCCTAATTAAGTAGGTCCTTAGGTACTTTCTGATGACTTGTCAATAATAAGTTAACTATCTTTCCTGTACTTAGAATGTTACTACTGGAGAAGTAAAATTCACCATGTGTTAATCAGGGGAGAAATAAAAGGTATAAGTATTATAATAAAATTATTTTAATTTCGTTCAGTTATTCATTAGGCGGATACCTTCATATACCTAGCACATCTGTGGTGGAAACGTGGCCTAATATAAGATATACATTCTCACACAATATAAACAAACCAACATAATGACACACATCGGCGCAAGAAAAACAACAAGATGGGCCTCTCCTCAGGTCCATCTGTATATAGTCTCAGATAGTACTTCCCTCAGCTGATGGTAGAACAGTAAATAACTGGGCTATAAAGATTTGTTGCTATTGTAAGTTTTCATTAGGTAATATTTAATGCAAGGCATTTTCAACAATCCTTAAGATATCTTTCGAAATTAGCGGTTTGATATTTTAAGTTTTGACGTTTATCTTGTGCTTCAAATGTCAAACTGTTTAAGCGCACTATGGTCACGCTATGCTTTTTACGTAAATGTCAATCAATGTAACTATTTCAACGTTTTTTTTCAGTGTATGAAACACAACATGTGACGTCATTTAGCCGATATTTCGACGGCTGTTACATACGCCCTTTCTGCCCAAGTAATAATATAAACGGATTTTTCCACTAAAAAACATGGATTTTCGCAAAAATAAAAAAATACGGGTCTCTTAAAATTGTGAGTTCTTTCGGGCCATACAATAAAAAGTAGCACTATCTTACCAAGAAGCTACATTAATTAACTGTATTTTAAGCTAGGATAGTCAGGAAGACTCTCTAATCTAACCTCTGACAAAGATTTTTCTATGGGAGTCAATTTTCTATAAAAAAAAGCAAATACATTTAATAAAAAATTACTGTAACTACCTTAAAATGAAGCCAGATAAAAAAGTTAACTATCGAAGAAAGACAATTTATTAAGGTATAAAATAGCTCATCAAATCAAACTATAAGAAAAAACATGTTTTTGAGAAACACCTCAAAAATTCTGTCAGAAGACGCTGTTCAAAAAACGATGTATATGATGGAATACAAAAGGCGAAAACTTCCAAACGCTGTTTCATTTAAATATGATTGTATTTATGTTTTGTATGATTGTATCTACAGATTATTTAAATATAAACACTGCTTCTAAATCAGCACAAAATAAAAAGATAAATCAGAAAAGGCACGGCTACTTTTTTCCCGGACCACTCCTTAAATCGTATAACCATTTAGGATTTTAGGGCCTGTGATCATCACTGCAAAAATGTTTTTGCAAAACTTTGGTTGAGTGGTATTGGATGGACAGATGAACTTCCTCTCGAACTTACCGCAGAGTGGTCAAGCTATATGGACCAGCTCTGTCACATGCCAACCTTGCATTTAGATCGTTGGGTTCACACACAATTTGACGGCGCAGAAAGGGTGGAAATTCCCGGGTTCAGTGATGCCTATTGCTTAGTTTACGCTGATGTGGTATATTTGCGGGTTATCACGCCTCACTGGATCCACGTCTCACTAGTTATTGCTAAAACTCAATAGTTTAGTTATGTACGATATTTTTTTATATGATGGAGTTTAGGCGGTGTTGCCTGTAACCAATGTCGAGTATTAAAAGGCGGGTGATTATTATCTTTGGGTACAATGTATTCCGTCGATATTTATTACGTCATATAAATTATAGGCAACGTTGTTCGGTAAAGGTGATAGCTACTCCCTACTCCGGCGATTACAGGTTGTTTAACCAGACGATGGTTACACGCGTTTATGAATAATTCTTCACTAGCTGAACACTTGTTCGATAGATCACCGCACAATAAGCTATCAATATTACAGACTGAACTGAGAAAATGAACAAAAAACAAAAAAATATTCTGAAGATACAACCGCCATGTTTGGAGTCCCAAGCCGTAATCCACGATATTGTTCCAGCGCGCGTCCAAGTCGCTGTGCGTGTTGAATGTGGGCCGTAACGCCATCGGCAGTGCCGGCGTGCGCGTGGTGGGCGCCGGAGCCCTGCTGTCGCTCGGGCTGCAGGGCGCCCGCGTGCTGCCCGACGCCGCGCCGCTACTGCAGCAGGCGCTGATGTCGGACACACATCTACAGGTACACACAGATACATTGTTCCAGCGGGCGTGCGCGTGGTGGGCGCCGGAGCCCTGCTGTCGCTCGGGCTGCAGGGCGCCCGCGTGCTGCCCGACGCCGCGCCGCTACTGCAGCAGGCGCTGATGTCGGACACACATCTACAGGTACACACAGATACATTGTTCCAGCGGGCGTGCGCGTGGTGGGCGCCGGAGCCCTGCTGTCGCTCGGGCTGCAGGGCGCCCGCGTGCTGCCCGACGCCGCGCCGCTACTGCAGCAGGCGCTGATGTCGGACACACATCTACAGGTACACACAGATACATTGTTCCAGCGGGCGTGCGCGTGGTGGGCGCCGGAGCCCTGCTGTCGCTCGGGCTGCAGGGCGCCCGCGTGCTGCCCGACGCCGCGCCGCTACTGCAGCAGGCGCTGATGTCGGACACACATCTACAGGTACACACAGATACATTGTTCCAGCGGGCGTGCGCGTGGTGGGCGCCGGAGCCCTGCTGTCGCTCGGGCTGCAGGGCGCCCGCGTGCTGCCCGACGCCGCGCCGCTACTGCAGCAGGCGCTGATGTCGGACACACATCTACAGGTACACACAGATACATTGTTCCAGCGGGCGTGCGCGTGGTGGGCGCCGGAGCCCTGCTGTCGCTCGGGCTATTCGGCCCATTTGGGTGGCTAGCGCCTGTTATTATAATTGCTAAAGTTTTAATTCAGGAATTATGGTATAAAAAATCATTTCAAACATGATGAATTTAATCAGACTTACAAAACATTAAAATTCTACGTTGGTTAAAAATGACACACGATCATATGGTTTTCGGATGCGTCTAGCTTATGGAGCCGTTACGTAACTAAGATTTATTAGAGATAATAAAGTACACGTCTCGATGGTTGCATCACGAACTAAAGTTGCACCCTTAAAGCAACTTTCTGTTTCAAAATTAGAGCTTTGCGCTGCAGCCTTATTAGCGGAACTGGTTAACGATATCGCAAAACTCTTAAAGATTCCTATAAATAAAATATTTGACTGGACGGACTCAATGGTCGTACTTGCCTGGCTTCAATCTCAGCCTAACCGCTGGAAGACATTTGTAGCGAATAGATTAGCAGAAATTACACGATTGATAGATAATGATCGTAAGAGACATGTGCAATGTACTGAAAACCCCGCGGACATAGCAACACGAAGAACTAAATCGCAAGACCTAGCTACACAAAGTATCTGGTGGAGTGGGTGAGAATGGCTTAAAGTAGACCCATTAAGATACGATAAAACAGAAATTACACAAACTGAATTAGAATCAAAAATAATACATCACGTAATTATTGTAGACGAAAAGCCAATATGAGAGAGATTTTCAACTATGTTAAGAATTAAGAGAGTGCTAGCCTATTGTAGAAGGATGTTGACTGATGGGAAGACAGAACTAAAAGAAAGTACAAACAAACACTTAAATAATGGCTAAAGAAATGAAGAAAGTAGAAGATTGCATAAAGTTCTATCAAAATTTTGTATATGAGAAAGAAATAGGAGATTTGAAAAAAGATGGAAGAGTTCAAGAGAAAAGAAGTTCTCTAAACACACTTGCACCATTCTTAGATAAGAAAGATTTGTTAAGAGTGGGAGGACGGCTGCAAAATGCCGCTATGTCCGATGAGACAAAGCACCCAATCATTATTCCATCCACCCTACACATTACTAAATTAATTATATTACTTACGTATAATTGTATAACAAGGCCCATACTAGAACACTTGGAATCAGCTCATAATGACTTACGTGAAAACTAAATATTGGATTATCGGCTTAAAGTCATCCGTTCAAAAAGGCATTTACAATAGGCATGCTGACACATGTTGAATTATGCAATAAAAGTTAGTTGATAGGATACAAAATGATCAATATATACATCTAAAGTGAAAATTTATAAATTCTATTGTAATGGCTCAAAGATACGAGGGCTGCTATTTATATATCCGGAAACCGGGATTACAATCTTCTTAAATAGCATATTTGACCTCCATGGTAAAATTTGAACTTTTTTAAGTACTGGCCGGTATATTTTTTCTTTCTTATTAACGCTCGTGTTTTGTTTTTGACGGGTTTTAAATGTCATCTCGCAGCAAGAATGGAACTCACTCGTGAAAATATTCGTGCTATGATTTATTATGATTTTCGGCGTGGTTTAACGCAACAACAGTGCATAGATCAACTAACTTCAACTTTTGGTGATGAAGCCCCATCTAAAACTACTGTGTATCACTGGTTTAGTGAGTTCAATCGTGGACGTAGTATGCTTACGGACGAAGTTAAGGCAGGTCGCCCGAAATCGGTCGTTGTACAACAAAATATCGAGGCTGTGCGAAAACTTATAATGGACGACCGACATGTTACGTACCGCGAGATAGAGGCGACTCTGGGTATTTCTATGACCAGCATTAATAGCATATTACATAATTATTTGGCTGTAAAAAAAATTTGTTCGCGTTGGATACCCCACAACTTAACAAAAGAGCAAAAAGATGCTCGCGTCGAATGGTGCAATAAAATGTTAAAAAAATATAACCATGGTGACTCAAAAGCCGTTTATGTCACCACCTGGCCATAATGTGAGTTTTACCGCTCGCTACGCTTACGGTAAAACTCGCATTATGGCCAGGTGGGGACGTAAAATTGTGTACTCACCACGGGCAGTAAAAAAGAAAGCCCTCTATCGCATATTTACAACCCTCGCCTGCGGCTCGGGTCCCAAATGCCTGCGATTTCGGGCTTTCTTTTTTTTACAGCCCTAGGTAAGTAATGTACTATTATAACATCTATACAGGTGACGAATCCTGGATCTATGCATACGATCCCGAAACGAAGCAACAATCAACGGTATGGGTGTTTCAAAATGAGCCGAACCCTACGAAAGTTACTCGTGCAAAAAGTACATTGAAACAAATGGTGGCCTGCTTCTTCGGTATTAATGGCCATGTAGCTACAGTGCCACTAGAAAACCGTAGAACGGTTAATTCAGAGTGGTACTCGACCATTTTCTTACCGGAAGTATTTGAACAAATTCGTAAAACTAACCAGCGACGAAGAATCATTCTTTATCATGACAATGCCAGCTGTCATACGTCACGCGAAACAACTCTATTTTTGGAGGGTCAAAATGTGGAATTAACGGGTCATCCGCCGTACAGCCCTGACTTGGCACCCAACGATTTTTATTTATTTCCAAATATAAAGAATAAATTACGCGGTCAACGATTTTCGACCGCTGAAGATGCTGTCGACACATTCAAACAACACGTTATGGAGGTACCTCAGGCGGAGTGGCAGAAGTGCTTTAAAAATTGGTTCACGCGAATGCAAAAGTGCATAGATCATCAAGGGGAATACTTTGAAAAACAATAAAACCATTTTCAGCCGTGTACGTTTGTTTGTTTTTTTGTTTCCGGATATATAAGTAGCAACCCTCGTATCAAGCTACAAAATTTCTAAATTTTACGATTTTTTAAAGTGCGAAATTAAAAAAAAAGACAATAATACCATTAGATTTTTAACATTTTACTGTAAAATAAATTGTATAGCAACCATATACTTAAACGCAACATTTCACTGTAAAAATGGTAATTTCATTCTTTTTCCATACTTTAAACAGGGCGACTATGTGCTCGTGACGTCACTTTTGCACGTCATTTTGTTAGGAGCGTTTTGAGAAACAAATACAAATCTCAGACTTTAAGTCTCATGTCTGACTTTTGTGTTGCTTTAACGCAATTGGCCCCATATAGACATTTGATCCTCACAACAAAACGAATCGATTGATACCATACATGAAAAAAATTCACCATGCCTATTATCAAAGCTAAAGTCAAGAATCAGTTCATGGGCCAACTGCCAACAGTTCGAGTTAAGCAAAATCGACCCTTTATAAATAGCGGCGAACGACTACGCTGGACCCATTTCAATAAGAACCTCTAAAGGCCGTGGCCACCATGCAACTAAGGGTTACATAAATTTTGTTCGTATGCATGGCTACGAAATTACATAAATCTTAAAGTAAAAGGTGTACAATTATAATTAAAAAGGGTATGTTTTTAAATTAAAATACAAGACTAGAAAGCAACTTTTGTTCATCAAGTCGAAATATTTTAAAAAAATCAGCTACACCTTTACTCTCCCACTCTGATTGGGCAACAATCATTCCAATCCCCCGCGTCCAGTTCGTTTGGTCTTTTATTTATTTATTTAAACTTTATTGCACATAAGAAAATTTAACGTACAAAAGGCGGACTTAATGCCATAAGGCATTCTCTACCAGTCAACCTTTAGGGCAAAACAGAAAAGATTGTAGGCGGTGCATCTAAAGAAATTAATAACGAAAAGTTATTCTATTAAATAAATATAATATTATAAATTCAGAGCTCGGATTTTTCACGGCAAAACAAAACACTAGCGTAATTTAGCCAGTGCTTGAAATATTATTTTATCGACACCTATCGAGTCTTACTAGAGTATATGACAGGTATTGCCTCAGTACATTTTTTCTTTTTTTATTCGATGGTACACCTATCAGTGTGAATGTCAAAATTTAAAAACTAACAAACGTGCGAAAATTTCGAAAAACAGGAGACTTACTAGAGCTCAAAATCAATATTTTTGACCAGTCTAAGGTGACCTACTGGGGGTTAGAAGGTTGTGCATTAATTACCGGACATATAAGTAATAAAATAACTTTTCATTTTAGCTTTGCCATAGTCGAGCAACAAAGAGGTAGGTCTGCATGTACAACTTAGAACGAAGTAACTATACCACCTCATTTAAAATGATAGAAACGACTGCAAATTTCATCTCACATGACATATGAGATGAAATTGTCTACGAATGGCAGGTCGTTTGTAGTGGTAAGCGTATACATGCCCACGGATAAGGCCGAAAACTTGCCAGAATTCACGGATTGCCTCGGTGCGGTAAGTGCTATAATTAGTAGTGAGGACATTGAATCTGCGTACATACTCGGTGACTTCAACGCACATCCGGGAGAACCCTTGTATTCCGAACTGGTTAAGTTTTGTAGTGATGTCGACTGGCAGTGCGCGGATGTGATAAAGTTAGGCCGCCAGTCAGGGTCATATACGTTCGTCAGTGAGGCTCATGGTTCGCGGCGTTGGCTTGACCATTGTGTGGTGTCTAATGCCGCGTTAAGCACTATTACGAATGTATATGTTAAGCATGATGTGTTATGGTCGGACCACTACCCTCTCATTGTTGAATGCGATTTTAGTGTGTTAAATATTAAGTCTTGCTAAAAATGTTATTGATAAGGCAATTTGGGGTAATAGAAACGCGGAACAAATTAATATGTACACAATGGAATGTCATGAGAGGTTAGGTCGTATAGATTTTCCTGTTTGTTTTCGCGAATGCTGTTTGTCTAATAATGTATGTACTGTTAGTGAGCATAAAGTTGAGATTGATATTTTATATACGAATATAATAGAAACCCTGAGACGTTCGGCAACAAATTGTAGTTACTATGTTAGTCATAAGAAAAAGAAAACTGTTGTAGGTTGGAACAGACATGTCCGCGAGGCTCACGGGGAGGCCAGGCGAAAGTTTCAAGCCTGGGTATGGTACAATCGGCCTAAATCGGGTCCAGTGTATGATGCCATGAATGAGAGTCGAAAATTGTTTAAATCCCGCTTGAAGTGGTGCCAGAATAATGAACAGCAAATTAAACTCGATAAAATGGCATCATTACACTCTAAAAAAGACTTTAAGCAGTTTTGGAAGTGTACAAACAAAATGAACACTAAACCTGGGCTTCCCGCGAGCGTTGAGGGTATAAGTGACCCCCAACAGATTGCTGAAATTTTTAAAAAACAGTTTTTGGTGCAATCGCCATTGGGACCATCGCGTGAGAGGTTCGAGGCTGAGACCAGAAATGATAGCATCAAAATCGGGACAAATATTACAGCTAAAGACGTAGCTACGGCAATTAAAAACATGTCTAGAGGTAAATCCCCGGGTCACGATGGTCTCAGCGTCGAACATCTTCAGAATGCAGGCCCACACTTACCGCGAGTACTAGCTATGTTGTATACTCTGTGTTTGGGGCACTCATATTTATCGCCTGACCTAATGAAAACCATTGTTGTGCCGATTGTAAAAAACAAAACTGGAAATACATCGGATAAGGCCAACTACAGACCTATTTCGCTTGCCACCATTATAGCCAAAGTGCTTGACAGTCTGCTAAATACACAGTTAGATAAGTACATACAGCCGCATGATAATCAGTTCGGGTTTAGACCTGGACTCTCGACTGAGAGTGCGATACTGTGTTTAAAGCAGACTGTAAGGTACTACACGGACAGAGACACCCCAGTGTATGCGTGCTTTCTCGACCTATCGAGGGCTTTTGACCTGGTCTGTTATGATATATTATGGAAAAAGTTAATCGATATGCAGGTACCTCCGGAACTAATATCTATTTTCAAATTCTGGTATACAGGACAGGTCAATAGCGTTCGGTGGTCGGGGGCACTGTCGGAGCCGTATAGGTTGGAGTGTGGGGTGAGGCAGGGGGGGTTAACCTCTCCGAAGCTCTTCAACCTATACGTTAATGCACTGATTGCCGAGCTCAGCAGCACACATGTCGGTTGTCACGTGGAAGGGGTCTGTGTCAACAATATTAGCTACGCCGACGACATGGTGCTGCTGAGTGCGTCACCCTGTGGTCTCGCCAAACTAATAGCGATATGTGAGCGATACGCTAATGCACATGGGTTGAAATACAACTCTGCTAAGAGTGAAGTAATGGTGTTTGAGGTCAAAGGGAGGTGTCCATCATCAATTCCAGCGTTATCCCTAAATAAATGTCCTCTGAAAGTTGTACATACATTTAAATATCTGGGACACATGATCACCTCTGACCTCAAGGACGGTGCTGACGTCAAAAGGGAGCGCAGGGCCCTGGCTGTCAGAGGGAACATGATTGCCCGCAGGTTTGCTTGTAGCTCACGGTCGGTAAAAGTTGCCTTATTCAAAGCCTTTTGTACATCTTTTTATACGAGCAGCCTGTGGGTTAGTTACACGCAAAGACAGTACAGTGCTCTGCGTGTACAATATAATAATGCGTTTAGGGTGCTGATGGGGCTGCCTCGTTACTGCAGTGCGTCAACAATGTTCGCGGAGGCGCGCGTGGACAGCTTTGCCGCCATCATCCGCAAAAAAGCAACTTCGCTACTCGGCAGGGTGAGGAACAGCACCAACAGCATCCTAGCCATGTTTGCACACAGGTTCGATGGGGCCTATTTGAACCACTGTAGTGAACTTCATTTAATTGTTTAACATAATGTTGAATAGTTGAATGAATTTCGCTACAGACATTTTTAAATAAATATGTTTAATATAAGTGTACTAACCTAGAATAAATAGTCAATTACTAACAATGACATGTGTAAATGTAATGTATAATTTTATTATTAATGTATTTAATCTTATTAATGTATTGTAATATTCTATGAAGCCTAGTGTTTCGAAATAAACGTATTTTGATTTTTGGTTTGATTTTGATATGACATTCACACTTTAACTGTCATTTCATTACGTATAAAACGTAAATTGCATCTAGGTATTATTTATTTCGCAACGCATTGAATCCGACGTGTTGGATATACGTATAATAACTTAATATTGCAAGGTATCAATTAATACAAAAATGAGTAATGTACAAGATCGGATCAAAACGTGGATTGAAAATCACCCTGAGTTAGTCTATAATGAAGTGACCTCCACTATATACTGCTCTATGTGCGATATGCATCTAAAACTGAAGAAATGCAATATTGAGAATCATGTGAAAAGCAACCGCCACAATTACCGTTCGGGGCAACCAAATAGGAAACATCAATTTTATTTCGATTTAATTATTTTTCTTATTTCATGCAACATACCATGGGCAACAGTCAACAACAATAATTTTCGTCATTTTTTTAACAAGTATTTATGTTGCGACTGCTCTATGACTTCTTTAACGGACGAATCGACCCTGCGAAAAATTTATTTAAATCTCGTGTACAAAAAAACTATACAGGGTATAAGAGAGGTAAACAAAACCAATTATTTGTGGATATCTATAGACGAAACACCAGATTTCATGGGAAAATGTGTGACAAACGTGGTGATTCGGTCTTTGCAAAAAAATTGTTCTAAGCAATTTTATCTTTTGGGGTCGAAGGTTTTAGAGAAGGTAAATGGGGAAACAATAGCAAACCTAATAATAAACCAATTAAAATTTTTGTTTCAAAATTCTTTCAATGATAACGTAAACAATTTGCTTTTACTTTGCACAGATAGTGCCGCATATACAGTTAGGTGCATAACTGAGTCAAAATTAGTACCTTAGTAAAATGTAAATAATTTGATAACAATCAAAGTTACATAAAAGTTCTAAACGTAAAATATTAATCCTTGGGTACCGCTACAAAACTGCTTCACAAATTATTTTCTTCCGACTTATACATTTTTCTCAATTTCATACCGAAAACTGTGAAATTTCACCTAATTTATTTTTCCCATTATTTCATTTTTTCTTAGGCATTCCCAATTCAGTAACTCATTTAAAGTAAGGAATTCCACGACCATTATTTTAGTTATCAAACATTTAAATCAGGCTTATTTTTGTAATTAGTTACTGGCAATGTATTGTCAGGTGCAAAACTGAGTCAAGGCAAATGGCCGAACAACTTTCTCGTTAGTTAATTTTTGTAGCGGACTTCATTCTGAGATAACCATAAAAATACGTGAGTGATATAAAAGTCATACACCTCATTTTAAAGAGCATATAATGTACTATTTCAACTAATTGTCTTACCTGGTTGTGTAAAAGAAAAATATCAATATCGGGTTAAATAAAAAAAATGTAGTTTAACGGTTTTTGGTTCAAAATCATGGACGAATAAAAAAATCAAGATTGTGAATGCAATGAATCGAAATTGGCTTTCATATGGATACATAGCTGACACCGAGACGAACAAATATAACCTGAAAGTTTTTATTTTTTTCATAATTGATAAGACTTATCTTCATTTAACGATGTCGGTGCAAAACTGAGTCAGTACCAAATATTATCTAATAGAGAAAATGTTTATTTTTATCTACAATAACATAATAGGTCAGTAAGTTTATTAGCGTTGTTACCAATTAATAATAAAATAGTAACTTAATAACTAGCCTCTTCTGAAATAATGAAAGAAACATGTCAAAGTGATGCACATTGGTTCAGTTATGCACCTAACTGTATGCTTAAAGCCGGTCGTATTTTAAAAGCAACGTTTCCTCGTATGAAACACATTACGTGTTTAGCTCATGGTCTGCACCGGGTTGCCGAAGAAGTGCGAGATAATTTCAAAGGTGTGGATGGGTTGATATCGAATGTCAAAAAGATATTCCTAAAATCTCCAGAGCGTGTACGCCTTTTTAAGGCAAAATATCCGTCCATTCCCCTACCTCCCGAGCCAATTATCACCAGATGGGGAACTTGGATATCTGCTGCGGTATATTACGCTCAATACTATGAGCAAATACGTGATGTCGTCTCCATACTTGCTAATGACTCGGCAGCTATAAGAGCTGCAAAAAAATGTTTTCAAACACGCAAACTACGACCGGAGTTAAATTTCATTCGCGACAACTACGAAGTAATAGCCACTTCAATAGAACAATTGCAATGTTCGACTTTATCCATTGCGGAATCCTTCCTCATTCTGGATACTGTTCGTTGCTACGTAAACTGGAGTAAACTTTTACCAGTGATACGTAAATTTGAAGCCGTGCTCGAACGAAATCCTGATTACGAAATTTTAAGAGACATATCTGAAAATATTACCCGAACTGATAATGAATTCTATAAATTTGCTCCCTTGACGTCAACTGAAGTTGAACGTACATTTAGTGTACATAAATGGATTTATAGTGATAAACGCAACTGTTTACTCCCAGAGAATGTTGAAAAGATAATGATCATCTACTCCTATCACTATTACCCAAATAAAATGTCTTGTGCTGCTGTGTGTACTGACGTAGATTTTGAAGAAGAAATTGCGTCTGTTTCTAATATATAGTAACTTTATACAAATGTTTTTATTAGTTTTATTACGTATTAATTTTATTTGGCGACTTTTATTTCTTCTAGTTCTGAATTATCGATATCGATAAAATAATATTTCAAGCACTGGCTAAATTACGCTAGTGTTTTGTTTTGCCGTGAAAAATCCGAGCTCTGATTATAATATTATTTTATAATAAAGTTTTAATCTTTTTGAACACTTCTTTATAATCAAACCAGTATTTAACACATGATTATAATTTTTACAGAGGATAGACCTCCGTGATAATAGACTGGGCGCCGAGGGTCTCCAAGCGATCCTGACCGCGTTGGAAACCAATTCGACGCTAACACAAGTCGACTTAGATGATCCTATGGTGAGTGAACACTGAACAAACAATCAAAAATTATGTTTTTTTTTGTTTAAACCATTATATTAATTAATGTCACATATATATTTAAATATTTTTCACGGTCTAATAAGAGTAGATATGTCTAATCGTAGGCTACTCGTTATCTCTTTTCCATTTCGAGAGACGAAATTTAAAAATTTGGAGGTGATAAAAAGATACGTGAGTATCTTGGAACACTCGGCTGGAACGAAGTTATTAAAGGAGATCGTCAATTTCTGTTAGGTGATCTGGCCCAGATTATTTAGGATCGTTTAGGAATGGTTCTTACCTTTAAAGAATCGTCATAATTTCTAGATCAGGAAAAATCATGCATTTAAAACTTGAATCTGACAAGGACAATATTTGAAAGCGTGCTTGCCTATGATTTATATATTAATGTAAAAAAGTACCGATTTTTAAAAGATAATGTACAAAAGCGGACTTGAAAACAAAACGGGAATCATGATGAAATAATAAAAAGTCATATTTTGATCGTATTTATAGTTCCTGTATTTCAGTAAACAAAGACGGCTGTCAAACCATCGTTGATACTATTAACTGAACATTCCTAACACCTATTGCGAAGGGATAAGGTTTATCACCGTTAAGTGCGATAGCACTAGTATTTGACATTACAAAATTGATGCGTTTCGTTATCGAAGGAGCATGATATTATGCCATTATGAAACCCACTTTTAATATTCAAACTCCGATCAAAAATGCAAAAATACGTATTTTCAATCTTTAGTCGTTTTAATACAGTCGATTTCTAATTTAAACTTCCGTATTCGTAGGCTTAGATACTATTTTAATATTACAATGTTCTAACTTTATTACCGAACAGTATCAAAACGCAGATTATGTAACGGTATACATTGACAGTGTCAAACCAAAAAAACAATCCCGTTTCAGGCCAGAGTGAAGTTAAACTTTATGTCAATGCCATAAGGACGTTAACGACTTATCTTGCTGTAAAGCTTGTCCCAGAAAAAAATGTCGTTTATTAGTTAGTATGAAATAATGTAAGCAATAAAAAGTTACCAAATTTTTGACAACAGTTTATTAGAAATGTAGTAAACAAAACGTATTTTTGTTATGTTTTTGTTCTATTGTTTATTCATCCAGAAACTTCGTAATTTTCTTTTGATACCTGCCATCAGGTGTTGTACATCAGTGTCTGTGATTAGTTTTGAAGCTGCATTCCATTTTCCCTTGAAGTTTTCAACTGATGTGGCGTTAGTTTTATGTTTTAAGAGCTTCTGCTTCATACGAGCCCAATATTTTTCTATAGGTCGTACTTCAGGACAGTTAGGAGGATTTTGGTATTTTTCCACAAATTCGACATTATTGGCTTTGTATCATTATATCACATTTTTAAAATAGTGGCACGTGGCCAGATCAGGCGAAAACAGAACTGGCTTCTTGTGTCGCTTAAAAAACGGCAATAATCGCTTTTCCTAAAGAGTGCATACTCTTTAAGGTATATATCGCCTTTCATAGTTCCTTTAGCAAAGTACGGAGTGCTGCGTTTGCCGCAAGAACAGATCGCTTGCCACACAAGAACCTTCATCGCAAATTTATCCGTTTTTATGACATTGTACTCGTCATTGAAAGTTTTTCTATCGGTCCCCGAATAAAAATGATGTCCCGGCAGTGATTTAAAATCAAGCTTGCAATATGTTTCGTCCTCCATCACAATACAGTATTTTTTTGTCGTTAACTTTGAATACAGTTTTCTGGATCTCGTTTTAGCGTCAGTTTCTTGTTTCAAATTTCTATTAGGCACTTTAGTTTGTTTGAAAGTCTTTATAGAATTATTTTTCTTTACTCGTTGCACAGTGGATTTAGACGTTTTAAACTTAATAGCTAAATCTCTTACAGATGATGTAGGTTTTTTCAGCAAAGCAGCTATGATACTCTTCTCAATATTTTTCTTAACAAACCCGGTCTTCCGACCACTTCCAGGACGCCGTCGAATACCGCCAGTCTCTCTGAATTGTTTTAGGACCCTTTGCACAGTTCTAACAGACGTGTTTAGCTCCATTGCCACTTTTTTCGTGAAAATGCCTTAATATTGGACATATTTGTACAATATTTTCTCATGAAGTGTTTCTTGTGGAGACGAGATCTTTGAAAATGTGACTGTGACAGATTTTTTTCTAATATTAAATAAAGAACCGAGATGCATTTAACATATAACCAGCCAGTTACAACCATTTTCATTGAAACCTGATATACCAACGCTGCGTAAACTAACGACATTTTTTACTGGGACAAGCTTTATTTTAATCGCGGAAAAATCAACTTAATGTTTATTTATTTAGTATTTCTAATTCCCGTTTCATTTATTTGCAATATTTTGTCTACTTTAGTAATAAAATGAGTATTTATTTTACATTGCACTACAAACTGTATACGGTTTATATCAGGTGGCCCAGAATTGACGATCTCCTTTTTGATATTTTGTCCTTTTTCGATTTTTTCGACTTTTTTGCATTTTTCGACTTTTCACTGTGTCACTTTTCACTTCACTTTATTCTATTTTATTTCATTTTACATGTTTTTTTTTTTTTTTTTTTTTTATACTACGACGGTGGCAAACAAGCATACGGCCTGCCTGATGGTAAGCAGCTACCGTAACCTATGGACGCCTGTAACTCCACAGGAGTCACATGCGCGTTGCCGACCCTTTACAAAAAGGAGGATTCACTGTGTTGACGGCTAAAGGAACAATAGGGTCCCTCATCGTCAACACACTAGGTCCTCTTTGAGCTCTTTGGCAACCTTACTCACCAGCAGGAACACAACACTATGTTTCTCAATCGTATGGCTTTGTGTCGCGTTTTCGTGACGGTCACGAGACTTTTTTTCGCCTAGCCCCCATCCGCGAACCGTCCGATATGGAACTTCGTTCCAAAAATTTGAAATGGTATTTTGAACAAGGTCTCTGTAAAATGAGATTAAACAGAACTTGTATTGCGAGCACTATGATTTTTTTACGCATTTGCGAGTAGTAGGGCAGATGCCCCGGTTGTGGCCACCGTGCCGGTTTGGCCATTTTCAACTTTATTAAGATATAGACTAATTTACAGGTATATGGTTTGTAGTTAATATAAGAGTAAATTATGGCAGCACAGATGGCACTGTTATCTGTTATGTATCAGTTGTCAGAAGCCATGGAAAAAAGTGGCCAAAACTGGCTCCTTGGCCCCGTTTTGACATTTCATTAAAGAAAATAAGAAAATCTAATGTCAGAATGTTAACAGCAGGGATTCATATAAATAAAGTAATATATTTTCAATGATTCCGTACATAAAGGATGTCATAATTCCTTATTGACACAAAATGACGGACGCCTGAATGGACAAATTTTCCTTAAAGTGGCCAATACCGGGGCATCTGCCCTACTTCGGTTTATTTTGTAATAAAATGCTTGCATTTCGATCTAACAACAGAATTGTCTATTTCGTTTTATTAAACGATCTCGTTTCTATCGTCCGTTTAGGTTACGCTCGGTTGGTTGTTGACTAGTGTATTGCTGTAGTCCTTTAATTATATATTAGTGGTGTAAAGTAGGTAAGAGTGCAGTTCTCTACTGTCAGAGGCCAAGATTGGATCACTGAGTCAGCGTAGTTATGTAATGTGGGTTTCTTCGACCGATTTTCTCACCAGGGACAGCACCGTGGCAAGAGGTTTAGCTCTCATAATCCACCAATCATGTTTAATCATATTTTTTTCTCAAACATACTCCGAAATGTATGCGTTAATGTCACGAAATGAAGACATGAAGTTGCTCAATTATGGCTCCCTACATTACTTCTTGACCTAGGCCAAGAAGTAATGTAGGGAGTTAGTATGAAACGTTAGTATTGTCCGCTGCTCTATTTTTTTAAATTTGCTCACTTAGATTAGACTGTCAAAGGAAATATTATATACAGCCAACGACCACTCTCTATGTAAGCATACTTGTGACATTAAAATTAAAAAAGAAAATGTATGGTGTTCAATAGCTTTCTCAAATGTCAAGTTTAAAAAATAAAAAAGGCGGCAATTTAAATATTTTTTCTTACATCGTTTGAGAAAAGCACTATACAATCCTTGGCCGGAACAGGGATTGCAGGACTCTTTATCCGTCTACTGCAATCTCGTCCTTGAGTCCCTTACTTCACGGCCTCTGCAGTAATTAATGTACTATTTATTGGTGGTTTTTGGCAGCTGCTGTCAAAACGACCTCTCGCCACGGTGCTGGTAACCTCGTAACAAGATCGATCGAAGAAACTCTTATAATTTGTTTATTTGTAGGAAGCAACGTTGTTAGGGGAGGATAACGGCGTGGCGACAGTCGCGCGACTAACGCGAGAGGTGCGCGCCGCGTGTCGCCGCAACGAGCCCGCCGCCGCCAGCCCCGAGCGGAGGGTCACGAGGAAGATCAGTCTCACGTGCCACACGGCGTGTCTACACCGGGTAACTATAGCCCTGTTCCAACTGTAGCACATTGTAGTGTAGGGGAGGACAACGGCGTGGCGACAGTCGCGCGACTAACGCGAGAGGTGCGCGCCGCGTGTCGCCGCAACGAGCCCGCCGCCGCCAGCCCCGAGCGGAGGGTCACGAGGAAGATCAGTCTCACGTGCCACACGGCGTGTCTACACCGGGTAACTATAGCCCTGTTCCAACTGTAGCACATTGTAGTGTAGGGGAGGACAACGGCGTGGCGACAGTCGCGCGACTAACGCGAGAGGTGCGCGCCGCGTGTCGCCGCAACGAGCCCGCCGCCGCCAGCCCCGAGCGGAGGGTCACGAGGAAGATCAGTCTCACGTGCCACACGGCGTGTCTACACCGGGTAACTATAGCCCTGTTCCAACTGTAGCACATTGTAGTGTAGGGGAGGACAACGGCGTGGCGACAGTCGCGCGACTAACGCGAGAGGTGCGCGCCGCGTGTCGCCGCAACGAGCCCGCCGCCGCCAGCCCCGAGCGGAGGGTCACGAGGAAGATCAGTCTCACGTGCCACACGGCGTGTCTACACCGGGTAACTATAGCCCTGTTCCAACTGTAGCACATTGTAGTGTAGGGGAGGACAACGGCGTGGCGACAGTCGCGCGACTAACGCGAGAGGTGCGCGCCGCGTGTCGCCGCAACGAGCCCGCCGCCGCCAGCCCCGAGCGGAGGGTCACGAGGAAGATCAGTCTCACGTGCCACACGGCGTGTCTACACCGGGTAACTATAGCCCTGTTCCAACTGTAGCACATTGTAGTGTAGGGGAGGACAACGGCGTGGCGACAGTCGCGCGACTAACGCGAGAGGTGCGCGCCGCGTGTCGCCGCAACGAGCCCGCCGCCGCCAGCCCCGAGCGGAGGGTCACGAGGAAGATCAGTCTCACGTGCCACACGGCGTGTCTACACCGGGTAACTATAGCCCTGTTCCAACTGTAGCACATTGTAGTGTAGGGGAGGACAACGGCGTGGCGACAGTCGCGCGACTAACGCGAGAGGTGCGCGCCGCGTGTCGCCGCAACGAGCCCGCCGCCGCCAGCCCCGAGCGGAGGGTCACGAGGAAGATCAGTCTCACGTGCCACACGGCGTGTCTACACCGGGTAACTATAGCCCTGTTCCAACTGTAGCACATTGTAGTGTAGGGGAGGACAACGGCGTGGCGACAGTCGCGCGACTAACGCGAGAGGTGCGCGCCGCGTGTCGCCGCAACGAGCCCGCCGCCGCCAGCCCCGAGCGGAGGGTCACGAGGAAGATCAGTCTCACGTGCCACACGGCGTGTCTACACCGGGTAACTATAGCCCTGTTCCAACTGTAGCACATTGTAGTGTAGGGGAGGATAACGGCGTGGCGACAGTCGCGCGACTAACGCGAGAGGTGCGCGCCGCGTGTCGCCGCAACGAGCCCGCCGCCGCCAGCCCCGAGCGGAGGGTCACGAGGAAGATCAGTCTCACGTGCCACACGGCGTGTCTACACCGGGTAACTATAGCCCTGTTCCAACTGTAGCACATTGTAGTGTAGGGGAGGACAACGGCGTGGCGACAGTCGCGCGACTAACGCGAGAGGTGCGCGCCGCGTGTCGCCGCAACGAGCCCGCCGCCGCCAGCCCCGAGCGGAGGGTCACGAGGAAGATCAGTCTCACGTGCCACACGGCGTGTCTACACCGGGTAACTATAGCCCTGTTCCAACTGTAGCACATTGTAGTGTAGGGGAGGATAACGGCGTGGCGACAGTCGCGCGACTAACGCGAGAGGTGCGCGCCGCGTGTCGCCGCAACGAGCCCGCCGCCGCCAGCCCCGAGCGGAGGGTCACGAGGAAGATCAGTCTCACGTGCCACACGGCGTGTCTACACCGGGTAACTATAGCCCTGTTCCAACTGTAGCACATTGTAGTGTAGGGGAGGACAACGGCGTGGCGACAGTCGCGCGACTAACGCGAGAGGTGCGCGCCGCGTGTCGCCGCAACGAGCCCGCCGCCGCCAGCCCCGAGCGGAGGGTCACGAGGAAGATCAGTCTCACGTGCCACACGGCGTGTCTACACCGGGTAACTATAGCCCTGTTCCAACTGTAGCACATTGTAGTGTAGGGGAGGATAACGGCGTGGCGACAGTCGCGCGACTAACGCGAGAGGTGCGCGCCGCGTGTCGCCGCAACGAGCCCGCCGCCGCCAGCCCCGAGCGGAGGGTCACGAGGAAGATCAGTCTCACGTGCCACACGGCGTGTCTACACCGGGTAACTATAGCCCTGTTCCAACTGTAGCACATTGTAGTGTAGGGGAGGATAACGGCGTGGCGACAGTCGCGCGACTAACGCGAGAGGTGCGCGCCGCGTGTCGCCGCAACGAGCCCGCCGCCGCCAGCCCCGAGCGGAGGGTCACGAGGAAGATCAGTCTCACGTGCCACACGGCGTGTCTACACCGGGTAACTATAGCCCTGTTCCAACTGTAGCACATTGTAGTGTAGGGGAGGACAACGGCGTGGCGACAGTCGCGCGACTAACGCGAGAGGTGCGCGCCGCGTGTCGCCGCAACGAGCCCGCCGCCGCCAGCCCCGAGCGGAGGGTCACGAGGAAGATCAGTCTCACGTGCCACACGGCGTGTCTACACCGGGTAACTATAGCCCTGTTCCAACTGTAGCACATTGTAGTGTAGGGGAGGACAACGGCGTGGCGACAGTCGCGCGACTAACGCGAGAGGTGCGCGCCGCGTGTCGCCGCAACGAGCCCGCCGCCGCCAGCCCCGAGCGGAGGGTCACGAGGAAGATCAGTCTCACGTGCCACACGGCGTGTCTACACCGGGTAACTATAGCCCTGTTCCAACTGTAGCACATTGTAGTGTAGGGGAGGACAACGGCGTGGCGACAGTCGCGCGACTAACGCGAGAGGTGCGCGCCGCGTGTCGCCGCAACGAGCCCGCCGCCGCCAGCCCCGAGCGGAGGGTCACGAGGAAGATCAGTCTCACGTGCCACACGGCGTGTCTACACCGGGTAACTATAGCCCTGTTCCAACTGTAGCACATTGTAGTGTAGGGGAGGACAACGGCGTGGCGACAGTCGCGCGACTAACGCGAGAGGTGCGCGCCGCGTGTCGCCGCAACGAGCCCGCCGCCGCCAGCCCCGAGCGGAGGGTCACGAGGAAGATCAGTCTCACGTGCCACACGGCGTGTCTACACCGGGTAACTATAGCCCTGTTCCAACTGTAGCACATTGTAGTGTAGGGGAGGATAACGGCGTGGCGACAGTCGCGCGACTAACGCGAGAGGTGCGCGCCGCGTGTCGCCGCAACGAGCCCGCCGCCGCCAGCCCCGAGCGGAGGGTCACGAGGAAGATCAGTCTCACGTGCCACACGGCGTGTCTACACCGGGTAACTATAGCCCTGTTCCAACTGTAGCACATTGTAGTGTAGGGGAGGACAACGGCGTGGCGACAGTCGCGCGACTAACGCGAGAGGTGCGCGCCGCGTGTCGCCGCAACGAGCCCGCCGCCGCCAGCCCCGAGCGGAGGGTCACGAGGAAGATCAGTCTCACGTGCCACACGGCGTGTCTACACCGGGTAACTATAGCCCTGTTCCAACTGTAGCACATTGTAGTGTAGGGGAGGATAACGGCGTGGCGACAGTCGCGCGACTAACGCGAGAGGTGCGCGCCGCGTGTCGCCGCAACGAGCCCGCCGCCGCCAGCCCCGAGCGGAGGGTCACGAGGAAGATCAGTCTCACGTGCCACACGGCGTGTCTACACCGGGTAACTATAGCCCTGTTCCAACTGTAGCACATTGTAGTGTAGGGGAGGACAACGGCGTGGCGACAGTCGCGCGACTAACGCGAGAGGTGCGCGCCGCGTGTCGCCGCAACGAGCCCGCCGCCGCCAGCCCCGAGCGGAGGGTCACGAGGAAGATCAGTCTCACGTGCCACACGGCGTGTCTACACCGGGTAACTATAGCCCTGTTCCAACTGTAGCACATTGTAGTGTAGGGGAGGACAACGGCGTGGCGACAGTCGCGCGACTAACGCGAGAGGTGCGCGCCGCGTGTCGCCGCAACGAGCCCGCCGCCGCCAGCCCCGAGCGGAGGGTCACGAGGAAGATCAGTCTCACGTGCCACACGGCGTGTCTACACCGGGTAACTATAGCCCTGTTCCAACTGTAGCACATTGTAGTGTAGGGGAGGACAACGGCGTGGCGACAGTCGCGCGACTAACGCGAGAGGTGCGCGCCGCGTGTCGCCGCAACGAGCCCGCCGCCGCCAGCCCCGAGCGGAGGGTCACGAGGAAGATCAGTCTCACGTGCCACACGGCGTGTCTACACCGGGTAACTATAGCCCTGTTCCAACTGTAGCACATTGTAGTGTAGGGGAGGACAACGGCGTGGCGACAGTCGCGCGACTAACGCGAGAGGTGCGCGCCGCGTGTAGTTAATATAGTCTGGCCAGCCAACGAACGCAGTAGCAATGTACAGCGAACAAAAGTATGACAACACTAAGAATCAGTGAAAAAAGGAGCAATGATCATGAAATTTTATGTTTTTAATTTTAGTTGGTATTTACGCCTCTTTCATTACGGTGACATTTACGGTGTGTAAAAAGGAGACGGATATATTTCGTTTGATCTGTCATCAACTGTAACAGATAATCTGGTTGAGGCAATTGACATATGCCTTAAAAATTAATTTAAATTTAATTGGGAACGTTGCAGGAGTTCTATCTCACTCACGCTTAAGATGAGAGTGAAATGCATTAAAATTCAATGTGAATTGAAATGTTCGTCATGAATTACGGTGTCTCATCACAAAGGGTTGCCACATGTAAGTATTTTGAATTTGCCGCGCGTTTCTACTGACAGAAATGGTTTTCCAGTCTATATATAGATACTTTAATAGTAAACAGGGTTGCCCTTTTAAGTTGGGAGTAATATGTTGAAGTATGGTTGCAGACGTTGGCGACCGAGGAGCCCGCGTCGACGCGCGCCGGCCGCCTGCGCTCGCCCGCGCCCTCGCCCGCCGGCTCCCCCACCCCCGCCAACCACCCCTCGCGCTTCTCCGTGAGTACACACGCACACACACACAGGTACCGGCTCGCGGTGTCGCTCCAGCCTCTCACGGTTCTCTAAACTAAATGACGGCGCATCCGACCGCCCCTTCGACGTGCGACGTGCAACGTGCGACGTGCGACAGCGCCCGCACAGCCCCCCCCCCCCGCCCCGCACACCGCCACCCGCCGGTGGAGGCCACCGTCAGCCATCAAGTCAGCGCACTCTAGTGAAGCTGTAATAATGAAAAGTGATTGATTGTGGTTCTGGATGGACGGACGGGCAGAGTCAGGGAGACGGCGTAGTATTGAAACACTTTACATAGTAGTCGAGTATAGAGTTCATCTTTATTAATGAATGCCTACCTATTTATACACAGGTTGTACCTGACACAAGCAATATGCGTTTATGTCGCAGTAAACCAGAGTGTTACTGCTAAAAGCGGCTAATTGCCATATTACAAAGCAGTCGGCAAAACCGTATCTTCACCGATTATTTGAAGACGGCGGAACAGATTTGGTAAATTCTTTTTTTGTTTGAAACACACACACACACACACACACACAGTTAGTTCCATCGTAACCAGGTCAGGATCTGATGATGGGATCCTGGAGAAATCGAGTGAACTCTTCAACTATTATAGGCACACCTATAGTGATATGAGTACTTTTTGCAGCAGCTTGGGCATTTGCTTTTGGAAATGTGGAGTCCAAGTGAAGTCTGTTCTTTTTTGTTTAAAATTATTTTATTGACCTAAAGGCCTATGCACACCGCGTTTTTCAAACGCACCGTCGATGCGCGTTTCTTAGTAGTGACTCCTCAGAGCCTATGCACACCATTTTTTTGAAACACGCCTTCGACGCACGCTTGTATCGATACAAACACACGTCGGCGGCGCGTTTAAAAAATACGGTGTGCATAGGCCCTAACAGTGCAACGGTCATAGTATTGTGTTGTGATTCAACTTATGGGTCGCAAACCCTAGGGGGCCTTGGAGTTACGGAGGGCCGTTTAATTTTTCTAAACAAAATAAACATAGCTTGGCAAACGAAACATCCCAGTAACAGTACAAGTAATCCATACTAATATTATAAACTAGCTTTTGCCCGCGGCTTCGCTCGCGTTAAATTCGGGGTAACACGGTTCCCCTTTGCCCCCCGTAATGCTCCATACAAACTTTCACCCCCCATTTTAGGGAAGTGGGGTGTTAGAAAGAGACAAGAAGTAGCCTATGTCACTCTCCATCCCTTCAACTATCTCCACTTAAAAAATCACGTCAATTCGTCGCCCCGTTTTGCCGTGAAAGACGGACAAACAAACAAACAAACAAATACACACACACACACACACACACACTTTCCCATTTATAATATTAGTATAGATGGGAAAGTGTATGTGTGTGTTTGTTTCTTTGCCCGTCTTTCACGGCAAAACGGGGCGACGAATTGACTTGATTTTATAAGTGGAGATAGTTGAAGGGATGGAGAGTGACATAGGCTACTTTTTGTCTCTTTCTAACCCCCCACTTCCCTAAAATGGGGGGTGGAAGTTTGTATGGAGTATTCCGCAATTTTCAAGGTAGAAAGCTAAAAATTGGTATGCGGACTATTTGTAACCAACAAAAAAATCGTGCATCATTTTTTTTGAAAATCTGCACCCAAGTCCTTAAAAGAGGGGGTGAAATTTTATATGGGTGTTACCCCGAATTTAACGCTATCGAAGCCGCGGGCAAAAGCTAGTAAACTATATATTCATTCCTTTTATAGTGCTGAGAGTACTAGTGTAAGGAAAGTATGGTTGTCTCTGTCTATGATCTAAGTGAAAGTATAAATATTGCTTAAACTAAATTAACACTACGAAGGCCTCCAGTAGCTAAGCTTAGATTTAAAACAAATTCAATGTTGGCAGCTACGTTTACAATTTAATCTTAAAATGGGAATGGGAACTTTCTCCCACGAACGCAGCGGCTGTGGAATGAGCTCCCTGCCGAGGTTTTCCCAGCGGGCTACAGTATGAGGTTCTTCAAAAAAGGAGTGTATAGGTTCCTAAAGGGTAGGCAACGCGCTTGTGAATCCACTGGGGTTGCAGGCGTCCATAGGCTATGGTAACTGCTTGCCATAAGGCGGTCTGCTTGTTTGCCACCGTTGCGGTATTAAATAATCTTAAACAAAAAAGAACCGACTTCACTTAGCATCTACCTTTACAACAGCAAATGCTCGAGCTGCTGTAAAAAATACTCAAATCACTATAGGTGTGCCTATAATAGTTGAAGAGTTGCCTCGATTTGTCCATGATCACATCATCAGATCCTGACCTGGTTACAATGGGACCAACTGTGAAGTATACTCTATCAAACAAAAAAAGAATTTTTCAAATACGAGTAGGTCTAGCCGTCTTCGAATAATCGGTGAACATACATAAAAAAAGAAAAAAAATAGCAAAAACAAAGATCCCGACGAATTGATAACCTCCTCCTTCGAAATATTGAAGTCGGTTGAAAAATCATAAATAACAATCTAAACTGTTTAATACAATTGCAGGTAACGCGAGTGACGCCGGAGCGCTCGCCCGACCCGGCGGCGCCGCGCGCGCCGCACACGCCCTCCCCCTCCGCCTCCCCCTCCCCCTCCCCCTCACCGTCCAGGTTCAAGGTCGTGCAGGTACGAAAATGCGTTACGCCTACCACTAAGGCGCGGGGACGGGCCTCAGATGTTATGTGGGACTCCCATATATGCTAACTAGCCTTTTCCCGCGGCTTCGCCCGCGTACTATAAGTACTCAATAATTTTAAACAAAAAAGAACCGACTTTACTAAGCATCCACCTTTCCAACACGAATTGCTCGATCTGCTGTAAAAAATACTCAAATCACCATAGGTGTGCCTATAATAGTTGAAAAGTTCCCTCGATTTCTCCAGGATCCCATCATCAGATCCTGACATGGTTACAATGGGACCAACTGTGAAGTATACGCTTTCAAACAAAAAAATAATTTTCCAAATCGGTCCAGCCGTCTTCGAATAATCGGTGAACATACATAAAAAAAAAAAAAGAAAAAAAATAGCAAAAACAAAGATCCCGACGAATTGATAACCTCCTCCTTCGAAATCTTGAAGTCGGTTGAAAAGGATACGATACCCATGTTGATTTTCAGACTTTGTGACCACATTTTTGCTCCTTTTAGGGGTTGAATTTTCAAAAAATCTGTAACGTATTTACTCATTTATCGTTAAGAATACTCCTGTGAAGTTTTGAATAAAATAGTCTAACAAATCTGGATTCGCCATACAAACTTTGGACCCCATTTTACCCCCTTAGGGGGTGAATTTTGAAAAATCCTTTCTTAGTGCATCCCTAGAACTTATAAGGAAACCTACGTGCCAAATTTGGAATCTCTAGAACCAGCGGTTTGGGCTGTGCGTTGATATGTCAGTCAGTCAGTTTCTTCTTTTATATATTTAGATAAGACCCATGGTGTACCCACTAAAAACCTCTCTGTTTGCCGCCTTAACGCTATATGGCGAGCAGGGGTCACGAGGTCCGCAACCTGGCCAACGGCTGTCCGGAAATGAGACAACTCGGGGGGAAATTGATCCCCCGATCCTCATTCTGTGGTCGCCTGTCAACACAGGGACCCTTTGCGTAGGCGACAGACGTGCCCGAGCCTGTCGCCCACAGGTGCCCTTAAGGGGCTGACAACGGCTAAATTCCCTCCCTATCTTATTCAGCGCGAGTGAAAGAGAAACACTGTGCTACGATTAGTATGGGATCTCATTACAAATTTTACAAAATAATGAATTTAAAAAAAACGACGCATTAATTGAGAAATATAAGGCAACGAAGTTTTTAGTATTAGTGTGGTGGAATTTTGTCCTTAGTTACAGACGTATAAGTCAAGAAACTAAAGACATACAACTGTTTAAAGCTAATTTTAAGATGTAACTTTGGAATTATTTTTTTTCGACCGATTTCGTCCAATAGTGTATCGGACGCAACGAAGTTCTTCCAGATATAACGAATATTAACATACATTTTTTTTACTTTCTCAAAACAAGTAGTTATAGCTGAAACACTGTTTGAGTAAAGTCAATTTGAAGGTCATCGGGTGTTGTCGGCTGACAAGAGAGGCTTAGAGGCTTCTTAAGGGGGAAGTCGGCGGTCGTACGCGAGCCGCCGCCGCCCCGCGCGTTCACGACGCATAGGTTGTGAAGCGGGATCCTCTTCCCTCTCGCGCTCAGCAGTTTCTTTCTGCCCCGTGACTATCTCACAAAAGTCGAGCTCAGCCTTCCATGACCTGTCACTGTCAACCATGTTTTGGACAACGGTAGGTCCTACGTCTCTGCTTAAGATTTGGCGCCTACACCTACCCCGACCTCATTATCTTGTGCCCTTACGAGAAAAAAAAGTCCTCCTTGTCAAACTTTATCCCCATTTCTTTCACTATCGAAAGATATCCAGAACGATTAAAACAATTATTATTTAATCTCAACTGGAATCAAAATTAGATTTTACCAACCTAAAAAGTAACTTGGTGTATGTCAACAGTACTCTAATAAAGCCTCTTTATTTATCAGGTAACGGAACCGCCGCAAATCCAAGTACAGTCCGCGCCGGAACCCACGCTGCGCTCCTCACGCTTCTCGGTCACGCGCAACATGGACACCCTCTACAACCCCTCCTACCCCTCCCCACCACCCACGCCCATGCCCAACACCAGGCCCCGGGAGACCAGGGAGCCCAGGGAGAGCATCGGGACCAACGATCAAGTTCACGCTAAAGTTATTAAAGTGACAGAAGATAGTGACGTTAATAAAGTAGATGTTATTGTTGACGCCAGTGACTTAAGTAATAAAGTGACGGAAACTGGCAATAAAGAAGCTAAACCAGAGATTGAAGCTAAAACTGAAAAGACAAAAAGTGATAAATCAAGTGATGAAACTGTTGTTAATAGTGTAAATAGTGTTACGGTTAGTGATAGAGACTTTGAGGACGTGTTCCAAGACAAATCGGAGACTCTGGCACACAACGAGGCCGTTAGTATAGTAGGTGATAATAAAATTATTAAAACCGAGACGAAATTAGTTAAAAATAGCAAAGCGGTGAGTGAGAATGAGAAGATTGATGTGCAGGTGTCTGTTACTGTGAAAAAGGAGACTGTAGATACGCCCAAAGCGCATGACGACCAAATTAAGGAAGATAAGGTTGTAAAGGAGGTCGTTGAGAAACGAGACGATGTTGCCATGAAGCACATAGAAGCGATCACAGAAGACCTCGGCAACCTCATACAGGAGATGCGCGATAGATCCAAAACTATTAAACCTAAAGTTCAGAGTGATTGCACGCAAACTGATATAAATATAGATAGCAAATTAGATACCTTCCACGTACCTGTTATTAATCGAGATAATGTAGTTCTTAAGAAAAATAAAAGTGAATCCAGCCTGGACAGCCCAGATCTGGAAGTTTCTAGGCTTATGAACAAAAAACTCGTCAACAGCCCCTTCTGCGATAGTAGCTCCTCTTTGGAAATATCCGGAAGCTCTATGGAGAGCTTAAACGCGATTGATCAGCCTTCCAAACCTATCATTATACAGGAATCCATTGAATCCGATTCAGAACTTGATAGAAGAAAAACTGATGTGGTACTGTCTACAGAGAGTAGTATAGAATCAACAAGTGAAATTACTCCTGTTAATAGCGGCAATTTCCTTAACATGTCTGTCAGCTCCAATGAAAGTGTATCTCCGATAATATTTGGGAAAAACAAGAAGATACATGGATCACTGTCCAGTTTAGAGGCAAGTGTTAGCTCCTTGGAGTCCAGACAAGAAAAGGTTATGGTAACTTCAGCCGATTCCGGTATAGAATATTCCTTGCAAAACCCATCAGAAAATAAAGAAGACAACTCGTCTAATGAAGGCACTCTAACAAACAATTCAAGCTTAAAAGAAACAGTAAAGAAAGATGGTTTCCAACTTCAGGAGACACTTACATGCTCTCCAAAGAGAACATCTAGTTTGCTTGATGTGCCTGCATTAAAAACTAAAGGTTTGGACAGAATGAGGAAAATTTCGTGGGTGGCGCCTTCCGCGAGCTTCCATATACCGAGGCTCGAACCAGAAAAGGAATCCAAAATGCCAGGCCATTTAGAAAAATTACTAAGCCTCTTCCAACACCCTACCAGTATATTTTCAAGAGGATCGGAAGACGAAAAGAAATCTGCTTCAAACACTCCTCCTAGAAAGGATTCTTCTCTCACCAGCTCCTTCTGGTCTTGGGGAAGCGCCACCGAGAAAACGGAAGAGAAAGAAGATGTAGACAGTTTATCGGAAGCCACAGATTCTACTCTCTCAGAAAGAGTACAAGTTTCTTTTGTTGACGAGTCATTCTCCAAGAAACTTGACAGCAAAACTCCGTCGACGGACACGGATAACACGCTGAGCGAGTTCCAATCGCTACAGCAAGGCAACTCTGAGGCGAGCGAGGCAGAAATAGATAAAGTTACCGAAAAAACCACCGATGACAATTTAGTACAAAAATGTATAGGTTTAAGCTTAAAGTGTGACGCTAGCGCCAACGGCAATAAGGACGTGGCGAGAGCGTGTGATATAGTAGATCTCAGTAAACCCAACGACTTAAATAAAAACTATGATACGAGTAAGCAGGACAACAACAAGAACTCTGGAGAGCCGGAAAAGGATGAAAAAGAAAAGATAGAACCGGTCAGACCGAGATCCTTCGCTGCGGTCTTAAAAGCGTCCGGCTCAGAGAACTCTCTAGACAAACAGAGTCCAGAAACGGGACAACCAGTTGATAAACTACCCAGCAAAGTTATCAGGGGTATTAAAGAAAATATAAGCCCTGAAAACACATTGACATCCACTATGACTAAAGCCCTAGCTTTTGAACTAACGGAAAGACAGGTTAAAACTCAACCAATAGTTAACATAGTTTGGGAAGTCACTTTAGATAATCAGCCTAAAATTGAAGACAAGGTCCAAGAACTGGCGCCGATAGCTACTATTGAAGAAACTTGCGACGAAACGCTAGAAAACGCTCAGTTAGATTACATTGACGATATCAAATTTATTGATGACAAAAACACTTCGAGCGACAGTGGCGTCACTTTGGAAGGAAATTCTGAGGTTAAAAGAGAATTAGAAAATGTTGACTTGGGTAAAGATGCGCTATCGTACCTCATATATGAAAACCAGGGGCTTGTACCAACAGAAACGGTTAAGACTGAAGAACCTTCATTAGCTCAAGAATTAAGAGACGCAGAAATTAAAGAGCAACTTCTCGATCTATCGCCAGAATTGATTATTGACGAAGCGATAGAGCCAGAAGTCTTCACTAAAGAAGTAAGCGTGAAAACATCCCCAGTGATCCCAGAACGGGCGAAGATTAAGAAAGCTAATTCAGCCGAAGATATCTCCCAAAGCGAAGAAAGGCAGAAGAAGATAGTTTTCCAAGTGCCTGAAATTGTCTCAACGCCAAGAGATATACCAGAAAGACGAACAAAATTACGATCACGGAGCGGTTCAAGTCCCAAATCCCTGCCAGAGAGTTTAAACAAACCTTCCCCCTTAACCAAAATGGACTCTATATTGTTTAAGAAGAAGAAAAAGGTGTCCTCTTTAGGGAAAATAGCTAGAGATTCTCTTCTAGCATTAAACATGAGCGAGGAAGAGATCGCAGAGTTCAGAAGATCATACAAGCTTACTTCAGTAGAGAGTTTGAGGTCTTTGGAGTCTGTTTCTGAAGACGCAAATTCTCAAAGTGGGACCTCGGTTGATTCTAGATGTAGGTCGTGTTTGCGGACCTCGCAGGAGAGCCTCATGTCTTTAGACTCCATAAATGAGGACTGCAGGTGCGGGGAGGACCCCGAGAAGCAGAGTCACTCCGGAAGATAATCGGGTATTTCGAAAAATTGTAAGAGTTTTTGGGAGACTATGATTTAAATAATGTTAAAGGCTTACAACTTGTTGTTTCGCTGTTCCTTTTGATTTTCTGATCATTTACTTTTGATTAAGTACAAATTATAATAATCAATGTTTTTTGATGATTTTGTTACTTGTAAATAATTGAACATCTGTATAGGTGAAAATAACAATGTCTAAGTCTAGTAGGTACATATATTCTGACAATTACTGTTGTAAAAATATAAAAAGCTGTAATGTTATACATAATCATGACATACTTTGCCAATGTCATATATTGTGTACATAATCTTTTTGACTATCCATAGATCTCCCAAAATTCTATGTATTAATTATTATGTACAGTGCGTTTTAAATTTTATATAAAAAAATAAGATTATGCTTTCTTAAATATATGCGTTTGCATAAAATATATGTACAGACTGTAGATTATGTGACGATGCACACTAATATTGACACATACTGTCCCTTTCCGAGAATAGGGGAAAGAAAGAGACAGATGCTTTTGTCACGTATTAGTCTGCCGAAGTCGGACGGAGATGTTTATAATAGTGGTTCGATATATCAAATTGATATGTTGAAATTTCTTCTCAAAAGTTTATTACTATAGTAAATATATGAAATAATCATGTATCTAACATTATGTAGTGCACTTTGCTAGATTCTTTAATGAGGGTTTCCGCGATTGAGATTTTCACTAGATGGCAGCACCGTGACGACAGGTCTTTTTGGCAGTAGCTGTCAAAATCCACCAATCAAAAATTATATGGTTAAACATGATTGGTGGATTGTGACAGCTAGACCTGTCGCCACGGTGCTGCCATCTAGTGAAAAACTCGATCGCGGAAACCCTCATTGATATAAAGTGAGACGCAATCATCTTATTCCCATTCCATCAGATACTTAAAATGTAAAACAATACAAATGATTTGGTTAAAAAACTTAAGAAACTCCTTTGATATTCGAATTTAAGATTTGGCTTGTACTTAACATAACTAAGGCTGAAATAAAATCAACTTTATTTATTATGTTGGTAATTACATTGAACTTAAACAAAGTGTCTAATATAATAATTTATATGATCATAACAATACTCGAGATAGGGACCACCAAGTCGCCATCAAATATCAAATATATCGGAGCGGCCAGGGTATTCAAAAGGGTATATCTGAACATTCACTTTATTTTATTTTTTACTAGCTTTTGCCCGCGGCTTCGCTCGCGTTAAATTCGGGGCAACACGGTTTCCCTTTGCCCCCCGGAATGCTCCATATAAACTTCCACCCCCCCATTTTAGGGAAGTGGGGGGTTAGAAAGAGACAAAAAGTAGCCTATGTCACTCTCCATCCCTTCAACTACCTCCACTTAAAAAATCACGTCAATTCGTCGCCCCGTTTTGCCGTGAAAGACGGACAAACAAACAAACAAACACACACACTTTCCCATTTATAATATTAGTATGGATACCACGACGGTGGCAAACAAGCATACGGCCTACCTGATGGTAAGCAGCTACCGTAGCCTATGGACGCCTGCAACTCCAGAGGTGTCACATGCGCGTTGCCGACCCTTTATCGCCAATATAGGCGTTACAATACAATAGAGGCGTTGTTCAGATATTTGTGACCACCTTGGCCGCTCCGATATATCTGATGGCGACTGAACATATGTTATATATGTTTTGAAAGTTAAGCTAATCTTTTTCTACGCAACCACGAGTTGCATGTATATTATACATTGTTCAGTAAAATTGTGCTGATGATCTCGCCCGCTGCTGAATGTTCTAATAACTAATTTACGCTTTGAACTTTTTCATGTATAATTTTTTATAATTGAATGGGAGAATGGAATGTCACACTGTATTTTAAGAATCTAGTAAAGCATGCTACATCGGCTGAAATATGTATCGTTTCGTCACTCGATATACATCAATATGTAAGGTATTAAAGTGTTGTTTTTGAGTCGCGCGAACCCGTGGTCCGGGCGGTACGATCAAAATGTATAGAATTGTATGGAGCTGTTTGCTCGCCGCGTCCCAGTTCGCATGCTTCGATTCCGTTAACAAAAAGTTTTGCTTATTGTTTAAAAACTACCTATAATCGACATAGGCGTACCCACGGTGGGCAGTTGGGTGGGGAACCCGATGGTCTCTGACCAGAAGTTAAGAATTTTTAGGCAAAATTAATATAACGATTAATTTATATATTCATAGGAGAATTTTTTTAAATTCCCCACGCCTTTAAATATGCTGGGTACGTCTATGGTAATCGAGTCACGTGTAATCAAAAAGCTGTAAAATTCAAAATTACTGTTATCAGTGGTGTCCAAGTTCGTATTTTTATTTGTGACAAAATTAGTCAATATTTTTTTCGAAATCGGTTCAGACATGACGGAGTTATGAAGTAACAAACATTTAAAAAAAACCCGAATTGAGGACCTCCTCTTTTGACATCTTGAAGTCTGTTGAAAATAAGGCAAGTCCGTGGGAATCTAAGTCCTGTAATGTGACACTTTTTTGAAAAAGAATACAATTGGCGGAAGGCGCTTACATTATAAATTAGATTCAATATTGAATTGATAGTAAAATAAAAAAAATAGCAAAAACAAAGATCCCGACAAATTGAGAACCTCCTCCTTCGAAATCTTGAAGCCGGTTGAAAAAGCGTTGGTAGCTTTTTCAATCCGGAGGTCTCGGGGTTCAAACCCCGGTCCGTACCACCGAGCTTTACGGAACTTTTGTACGGAGTATCATTTGATATTTACCAGTCGCTTTTCGGTGAAGGAAAACATCGTAAGGAAACCGGACCTAAACCCGAGCGGCCTAGTTTCCCCTCTGGGTTGGAAGGTCAGACGGCAGTCGCTTTTGTAAAAACAAGTGCCTACGCCAATAATGGGATTAGGTTGTCAAGCGGACGCCAAGCCGGGACAAACGCTAGGCGAATGATTGTATTGGAATAATAAAAGCGTAAGCGCCAGCCGCCATCAGATATATCGGAGCGGCCAAGGTGGTTACAAATATCTGAACAACGCCTCTATTGTCAAGGCGATAAAGTGCATGCTCAAATATTTTTGAGTACCTTGGCCGCTCTGATATATTTGATGGCGACTACCTTCCGATCTAGACCATCACATACGATTTATGAAGTTCCCAAACTTATTAAGTCAGGCCTCCCTTGTGCTTAAAATGAAATTCCCGCGCCCCCCTCGCTTCGATGCAAGGAAACGGAAGTAAGTAAATGGTCTAGCTAGCCCTGTTTAAATTTCCCGAGGCGCCGCGCCCCCTTTAGAATGTGGTCGCGCCCCCCACTTTGAAAACCCCTGATTTAAGCGAATTATTGTGAAAAGTCCGCGTTATTATTGTGAAAAGGTACCGCGGCACGCATTTTTTTTGCCAGAGAATTAACCTACCTTTTGAGTATTATTATCGCCACTTCAAAATGGTACCCCGTTGTCGATCGCCATAAAGTTGCAACAACAAAATCAGCCTTAAAGCCCACTTACACTTTACTTTTTTTAGTATATTATTTCCTTTATTTATCTTTTTACTTAGTTTAGGGTTTTTACAATATTTTTATAAAAGTAAAATATAAAAATACATCTAAAACATATGAAAACAATAAAAGCATTATAAAAAGTTAGTATATTATTATTATAGTCTGGCAAACCATTTCTGTCAGTAGAAACGCGCGGCAAATTCAAAATACGTACATGTGGCAACCCTTTGTGATGAGACACCGTATTTCATGACGAATATTTCAATTCACATTGAATTTGTTTCTAGTGCATTTCACTCTCTCATCTTAAGCGCGAGTGAGATAGAACTCCTGCAACGTTCCCAATTAAATTTAAATTCATTTTTAAGCCATATGTCAATTGCCTCAACCAGATTATCTGTTGCAGTTGATGACAGATCAGACGAAATATATCCGTCTCCTTTTTACCGTAAATGTCACCTAATGAAAGGGGCCGAAATACCAACTAAAATTAAAAACATAAAATTTGATGATCATTGCTGCTTTTTTCACTGATTCTTAGTGTTGTCATACTTTTGTTCGCTGTACATTGCTACTGCGTTCGTTGGCTGGCCAGACTATAGCATCCTAATTAGGATCCTAACTTTTTTAAATAGTAAATTTACTTGCTAAATGCAGTTATACTTGACTAAATTAAGTCACTAAATCATTTAGGAAGCTAACTAGGACAAATGTAACAGGGCTTGTATACATAGACAATCTAAATTTGAAAATGACACATTTTGTTTTAGGCGCACCGCACATTCAGCTATTTATAGACATATATTGTCTATGGCCTGCATACAAAAATTCAGCTACCATAGACAAATTTCCGCTGTAATGTGTGGTACGCCCTATATTATATGTATTGATGATATAGAGTGACGCAGCGTTACTTGTGCCTACAGATGTTTAAAAAGAGATGTGTGTGAAATAAATAATACAACTATTATCAAATTGTTTTACTCAGTCATAGTTACAGTATATATATAGCATTGCTACTAGAAATTCATATACATCAACTAGTTTGGTTGATCACGGATAGCTGGAGTTACAGGCGTCCATAAGCTACGGTAACTGCTTACCATCGGGCGGGCCGTATGCTCGCTTGTCACCGTCGTGGTATAAAAAAAGCTTGCAAATGACCTACATTTACATCCATAATAACATGGTCATATCCATCCATTATATGGTCAACCAACCAATTCGCTTTCAAACGACTTTCACATGTCTGAATATATTAAGGGAAGCACTGTATATAACCCATCAACATCTTATGGTACTATATATGTTCTTTGTGAATAAATAATTTCATCATTCAAAGGCAGTGACTGCGAATTTAGAGGCTTTTTGGATAGATTCTAAAAGGTACCAAAAGCAGCATTATTTTATATAGGAATAAAGTTACACAAAAGTCTAAGGTATTGCTTAACTAACAGCTTAACCCTTTGACCGCCAAAGACGGCAAATCACGCGAACGGAAACTCGGAGCCAGCACGTGATATCACGTCCAAAATATAAGGTTTGCCTTGCGCGCGGGCGCTGAGGGCACGATTTTTCCGTCCGGTGCTTGGCGGTTAAAGGGTTAAGCATTAACAGACTTAGGTTTTTACAGCAATCTTTACACTTTCACAGGTTAAATAGGGTCATTTGAAGCTTAATCGCCATGAATCTGAAAAGGAAATACATATTATCTTAATTTGTAGTTTGACAGTAAAGAATCACCAAAACAGTTGAAATGAAGAATTATGTACAACATGACAAAGATATCAATGTTATATCCATCTATTGGTCAAATTATTGATATGAACAACAGGATAACAAAACTATTTTCAAAGTCAAAGAGTTTATTTGTACAACATGGGTATACAGTGTGTAAATTTTATACGGGCGTATATTGTGATTGCGATTATTATTGGACCTAGGGAACCTATTTACATTTATTTCTTTATGAAAATAAGAATTTTTTTTTTCATACATAATAATTCAGCCCGCAATGAATTGCATCCATGACAATTAACTTACCGGTGCGTCATATCAGTTATGTCAGTTTTAAATCAGTTGGATAGTGTACATACATTGGAGCCCGGTAGGACTTTAAAAAATCATTACACATAATGAATAACACTATTTAACAAAATGATTATACTATATGAGTCCTATTGCTGGATACTATGGGTGGATAAAGTATACGCCCGTATAAAATTTACAGGCTGTGTAGTACAAACAGAAACAGAGGTACAGGTCTTACAGAAATAGAGTAGCATCACCATGTCGGGCCACAGGGCATACAAATTTTAGTGTTTTTTCTTTAAATCTGTAACTACATGTTAATATTAATTGCAGTCGGACAAAAAACCCTTAACAGTATAATATGTACTATCCACTAAAATAAAAGCTTGTAAAAAATCAAATAATTTTCTTTTGAAACTTATAATATTTTCTATACTTCTTATTTGTTTCGGAACTTTATTAACAATATTTTTTATTATTTTTACAAGCTTATTTAGTTTCACCTGTCTCATTGTCTGTAATCAAATCTTGCAAGTTAATGACCCACTTCCCGCTTTCGTGTATGCGTGGCAATCAAGGATGATATAGACATGGATGGACAATATCCATACAAAATCGCGTTCCCTTATTTCAGGTTAAAGCACTAGCGTCATCTATCGGTCACACCAGACACTAAATCCTAGTTTCTAATACTTTGTTCGTCGCTTAACGCTGACAGAATAACTCGACTCCAGACTCGACAGATGGCGCTGTGGCACTTAGTACCGAAAACAGACGTATAGCCTCAAAGTTCGAGGAACGCGATTTTGTATAGGCATCAAGGATGATTAAGACAAGGATTGACAATGCCTATACAAAATCGCGTTCAGGCTGCTTTAACCTGAAATAAGGGAACGCTATTTTGTATGGATATTGTCCATCCATGTCTATATCATCCTTGGTGGCAATGCAATATTATGATGACGTGGAGCTGGAAGCTGGCCATAGAAACTACCCAACATTATCCCATGTGTCATCTGGCAAATAATTTGACCACAATCAATCATACCGCATCAGCGATGTCTATCCAATCCAGTGCCTTGGCCATGTTGTCATTCTTGGATGGCTTCTTGTCCCAGTTCCAGTATATGAAGTCTTTGAAGCCTCCAACCACCTGGAAAGATTTTGTATGAGGTATACATTTTTTTTTGTATGGGAGACGTTTTTTTTTAGCATGAATTTTTTTTTATCTTGTTCGTATTTAGAATACAATACCAATTATGCCCTTAAATGTATTACCAGAATTTTTGTTACACCTTATATACATACACTGTTACATAATAATAAATACTATATATAGTCTGGCCAGTCAACGAACGCAGTAGCAATGTACAGCGAACAAAAGTATGACAACAGTAAGAATCAGTGAAAGAAGCAGCAATGATCATCAAATTTTGTTTTTAATTTTAGTTTAGGTGGTATTTCCGCCCCTTTCATAAGGTGACATTTACGGTGTGTAAAAAGGAGATAGATATATTTCGTCTGATCTGTCATCAACTGCAATGCAACAGATAATCTGGTTGAGGCAATTGACATATGGCTTAAAAATGAATTTAAATTTAATTGGGAACGTTGCAGGAGTTCTATCTCACTCGCGCTTAAGATGAGAGAAACAAATTCAATGTGAATTGAAATGTTCGTCATGAATTACGGTGTCTCATCACAAAGGGTTGCCACATGTACGTATTTTGAATTTGCCGCGCGTTTCTACTGACAGAAATGGTTTGCCAGACTGTATTAATATTATTATATTTGTTACATAGTAATCCCACAGAATAACTAATAGTACTAGCATACAGAAAATTCACTCCTTCACAAAAGTCAAAGTTAGGTATAAAGTTATACCGATACTCGCCGCCTGCAAGCAAAATTGAAACTTATAACCGCGCACGAACCGTGAATCGTCTTTGCGCGATGACCGAGCTGTGAGTGTCGGCATGGGTTGCCAGTTGACAAGTTTTTGTACCTACATATACCTACTGATTTATTATTTTTAAGATAAATATGTAGGAATTACAAACGTTGATTCTGTAAACATATTTTTTTTATCCGGAAATAGTATGTCTGATTCTCACGGAAGTAGGTATGCCGCAGCCGTATTCCTTTGAAAATCCTATATCCGTCAGTTCCTAATATTGTTTCTGGGCAAACCAATATTATATCTTTTATACAGATTAGATCGAGGTTTAGGGTTAGAAGCCATTGTGTTTTCAATTTAGCGCGAGCGCCACGTGACACGAGTATCGTGCGAGCAGCAGCCCACTGCCATACGCCTGCCCAGGAGGCGCGCCGGACAAATGTACCTACCTAAACTGCCTAGTGACACCCCCCTCGTTATACGAAAAATAAAGCTATCAATACCCAGTGATGCAGGGTTTCCTAACCAGTGGGGCGGGCGTAGTGATCCTAGGCAGCAGACATCAAGGGGTGTGACGGGGGGAGGGGGGCTGGGGGATTGTATATTGAACAGTGGTATAATACCTTTGGACGCTTTGCGTTTTAGGTTTTTTCAATTAATTACATTGTCCAGTTCAGTGCTCCAGAGAAAAATGTGATGGATATGATCTACAGTCTGAGCACAAGTACCATGCATTTTCAATAGGAAGTGGGGGATTAATGTTACTCTGCGTCCGTAGGAAACACCTTAGACAACCCTACATGTGATCCCTGGGTGGTGCTAAAAGAGTAACAAACTTGGCAGCTGCACTGTCCCATCTGGACCTCGCAGCAATCACTGGATTTTCTTCATCATCTGTTTTCCCACTACTACTACCCCAGGGCAGGGAATAAATGCCTATCTAATAGTTAGTATCTACTTATATATCCAGTGACATATGGCCATATGATAAAAAAAAAAAATAGGAAGTGGAAGTGGAAGAGTGTGTACCAGTCTCAAATAAATCTATAAATCATGGGTCTAAATCAATCCAATCTACTAAATAAAGTCCTGCTGCTAAGACAACGTATGGTCAACCAATTTAATAATAATAATAATAAGAAACGTTTATTTAATAAGATTGCATAAGTACATAATAAGAGTACAGTAGATCATGCTTAAACTTATAAAAAAGGAAAGTGACTCAGCTTATGTCTGTGCGAGAAGGCTTAAAGGCACTAGGGCCCTACCACCTTCAAGCAATGGACGCTGTTATTCTGTTAATTTGATGCCTAGGCCACTGTACCACTGTAGAACCTTGTCGTAATGACAGTTGCCCGTGGATGCGTGTAAACGTAACCTATTCGCTACCAAACTAGCTATTGTGACAAGGTTCTAGAGTGGCCTAGAAATCAAATTGATAGACTGTACTTACTAAAAATATTGTAGTTACTGGTTTTTTTCACTAATACTCACATGGAACTTGCGATCCGCGTCTTCCGAAAGAGGTCTCTTGGCCTCCGTGACCACAACGGCTCTGTAGCCCTCGGGAAAACTCATTTTAGTGCCATCCAGAGGGTGCCCACGGAAGGAAGCCGTAAGTTCTAGTGATAAACAAAGTAGCAAATTGAATTTATAAACATTAATGTAGTCACAGTCAGCTCTACGTCTCAATCGTCGTCTATAGTAAATAGACAAAGTTTATCATCTAAATAATCATACCTCCATCTTCCTCAAGGACGTATGGCTCGAAATATTTCTCTACATTAGCAGGGCCGTCTTCTTCCACTTTACATGGTACATAGTGTGCGCGTTGCTCGAACGCTTCTTTATTTGCTTTTTGTAATGTATTTTCAACATGAATCGACATTGTTATCTATTTTGTTATTTTTGTTTAGACTTTGAGGTTATGCAGATTCCCGGGAAATTTATATTGACGTCTGACAAGTGATAACGTTTATAAAGTAGTCTACTATTAATTCTTCTACTTGATAAATAATGAAAACGAGGTGGATAAGATTCTTTTGTTTGCTTTAAAACCGGTTTTGTAAATAATCAAATAGATATCTTTCACTTTTGGTTGAACTTGAGTGATGTAACTGTTTTATTGTATCCCTATTAGTTAAATTAGATTAAGTCCCGGGGGTGGCAGAATAACAGCGTCCGCGCGTCCGTTGCTTGAAGGTGGTAGGGGAACGTACCCATACTACGTGACCCTTTTAAAGGGGGGGGGGTCGTCAAAATACTACTCTTGGTCACAAGGGGGAGGGGGGGGGGGTTTAGGTTTACGTCACGTAATCAATAATTATTATAATTATGCTCTAGGGAAATCTCGCGCAATTTTTGTTTTTCACTTTTTAATTATGGTTTGCACGCACCTTGAGGCGTTACGCGGCAACCGCCGTTTTATAAATACAAATATGCGCCAAATTATGATATTTTTTACTTTCTGTGTGCAAAAAAAAAACAATATTAAGAATTACTACGTGACAACCAGAGGGGGGGGGGATCTTGGCATATACTACGGTTGGTCACCGAGGGGGGGGGGGAGGGGGTGAAAATTGTAAAAAAATTGCTCACGTAGTATGGGTACGTTCCCTATGGCCCTAAACGGCTATTACACATGGCAATTTGTAGGGCCCAACCTGTGGTGTCCAACTCCTGTCGGCGTTGGGCCCGTTATTACACTTTCCCTACAAATCGTCCCTACAAACCCTACCTCACAAACAAATCGTCTCTACCAACGTTTACAGAGATGCCTTCAAAACATCTAAAAAATGAATTGGTGAAGTACGGTGATAGTACTCATAACAGTATACATTAAATAAAAAAGAAACTTGTTATTATTATAGATATTTAAATGACCGCTCGAGCTGCCTGAATCTAACTTCATCTGCCCAACCCTTCTATTATTTTAATACAAAACTAGATAAATATATTAATTACCAGTGAATCTACACATTTTAACTTTTATTTTAAATAAAAAACCAGACGGAATGTGTAGCAAATGGCTAAAATTATAAATAAAAAAGGTAAAATAACTCTAACGACCTCCATAAACAGCTGCGGGTGTCGGGGCACTGCATCGGCAGTGCCGATCGGCCCCGATCGCCCTAGATCGGGACTCCTACACCCTAGGTACCATTACACCTACCAACCCGACAGGTTGGACCCTACAAATTGCCATGTCCAATAGCTGTTTTCGCTGAGTCACTTTTTAATAAGTTTAAGCATGATCTACTGTACTCTTATTATGTACTTTTGCAATCTTATTAAATAAACGTCTCTTATTATTATTATATATTAACGTTTAAAATAAAGACCTGAAAAAATGGTTAATCTCTTCTCTCAGCATTAAAAACACGCTTATTTTAAACAACCTTCATAAACATCTAAAATGCCTTATATTATTTCCAATGGTATCACCAACGCGTTCAGAAGTCTTACTATATTGTTGCGTTTCAAAAAAAAACTTATTTTTTGTAATAATAACTGTTACTTAATTTACCTAAAATATTATTTACCCTATAGAAGTAAACCAATAATTTAATACTCATACTACTTTAACTCGTCTTTATATGGTAAAAGTGACATATGTGATAAATATATCTTAGTTTCTGAACAAGTCACCTAAACGACAAAGACGCCGCAATATGTTAGACACGTTAAGCAATATCTCCAAACGTATCTAACGTATTGCAGCGTCTTTGTCGTTAGGGCCCGATTTAAGGAAGGTGTAAACGGCTAGTAGACATGGCAATTTGTAGGGCCCAACATGTTGTGTTGGGAGGTGTAATAGGAGGTTGGGCCTGTAGGGAGCTGAAGGAGGATGAGGGAGAGGCAGGGTACACAACATGTTGGGCCCTACAAATTGCCATGTCTAATAGCTGTTTAATACGGACTGGCCAGTCTTGCCACATACAAAATAGATTTATTATTTTGAAGTCAAATTGTCAAAACCTTTTTTGTAAAATGTCAAACGGTCCAAATTTATATGTTCCTTTCCTTTATATTTCACAATAGTAGTAAAATTTAATTAGTCACGGTCACTATGTTCTTATCGATATGTTATTTCAAGAGTAATACCGTGACGTTACCGTTTACTGCATACGCTTAATTCAACCGCGCGATTATGATAGCGCCGCTGTTTGAACAGTTGTATTAAAAATATTATTGTTATCGTATTTACGTCATTGTAAATAATTTGGCAGTGTTCCCTTGTTGTGTTACGTTTTTGTTGACTCACAACCGTTTGAATCGCCGAGCTAGTGACTGGACTGGGGACCGATACGACCTTGAACCTACAACAGCTGTTTGTAAGTATCTCCTTGCGTTATTAATAAATTAAAAAGTAGATTACTTTTTAATTATGCACTTGATTGTTTGTTGAATTGATTATGAAAATGCTAAGAACTACATCAAATTAGTAGCTATTTTTCTATAATTTCAAGAGACCCTTTTAATTTCGCAATTCTTTGTACTGTTGCTATGCAATGTTCTAACAAGATTGTTACTAAAGTTGTGCAATAAGTTAATATTCGTGATGCATATTTTTCTTCATGAATGACATAAACTCAACACACATTATTTGTTTGTTTAATTCTTTATTAAATGAAATGATAGTATATGAGGCTTCTGTACATCTTTTTTACATTTCATGTAATATCATCATCATCTTTATAGATCTAATGTTTATTTATAAAACTATTTGCACCAAATACACATCAATATTACAATCTTAAAAAAACTTTGGGAGTTCTCTAATAATTGAAAATAATTAAATATGCAAGATTAATTATTAAATACTCACAATTTATAAACTATTAATACATTTTTAACAGTATATGGGATAAGATACTATTTTGTAGTTCTAAGGCCAAAACTTTTATCAACACTTGGTGTCCGTTGTTTTCCTTATATCTCCATAAACTTTTACATGTTGATGTAGGTTGCCTAAATTTAAAATGTACGGTCAAGCAATTTAATTCCTAGGCCACTGTAGAACTTTGTTGTAATGACAGTTGCCCGTGGATACATATAAATGTGACCTATTCGCTACCAAACTAGCTATCGTGACAAGGTTCTAGAGCGGCCTAGGAATCAAATTGGTTGACTGTACTTTTCCTACAGTTCTTATATAAAAGGAAGACAAATTATTGTTGCCTTGCCTACAATATGCATGATGATTTTTTTTCATGTATGGTATCAATCGATTCATTTTGTTGTGAGGATCAAATGTCTATATGCGGCCAACTGTGGTAAAATAAACACAAAAGTCAGAAATGAGACTTAAACACTGAAATTTGCATTTGTTTCATAAAACGCTCCTAACAAAATGACGTTACAATGAAATAGTTGCCCTGTTTAAAGCATGGAAAAGTTATGAAATTGCTGGTTGCGTTTATCTAATGGTTGCCATTACACATTATTTTTACAGTAAAATGTTAAAAATCTAATGGTAACATTGTTTTTTTTAATTGCTTTTTTACTTTAAAAAATCATAAAATTTAGAAATTTTGAATAGATTTCAATCATCATTGCATCCTATCAACTAAATTTTATTGCATAATTCAACATGTGTCATCAATGTCTTCATCAGTGATCGGATTTTAGGATGTAACACAGTTTTTTTAGGACCTACATTGTTTACTTTAGTTACATCAAAAACATTTCAATAAAACTTTAACATTTTAACCACTATATTTGCATAATAAGTGTATGTATTCCGCCATGTCGCACCGTGATCTGATCACTGGTCATCATCCCTATTCTTTTGGATGCACTGCCACTGTTGTCTACAGGACGCCTAGAAAAGATCCTCTTTTTTTTCTTTTTAAGGTTCCGTACCTCGAAAGGAAAACACGGAACCCTTATAGGATCACTTTGTTGTCCGTCTGTCTGTCTGTCAAGACCATTTTTCTCAGGAACGCGTGGAGGTATCAAGCTGAAATTTATATCAAACACTCAGCTCTACTGTCCCTTGGAGCTGTGAAAAAATCAGACTTCTAACCCAACACAATCAAAAGATACAGCCGTTTATGCTGCAAATTTTCGAAACTCGCAAGGATCAAAACCTACAGGGTACTTCCCGTGAACTCAGAATCTTGAAATTTGGTACGAAGCAACGTCTTATAGCACAGATAAAGGAAAAATGCGAAAACCGTATATTTTTAGTTACATCATATAATAAAAATATTTTTAATAATTTTAAAGTTACTACACCTATATACCTACAGGTTTGTACGGAACCCTCGGGGCGCGAGTCCGACTCGCACTTGGCCGGTTTTTTTTTTACTTTTGAATTCCTGCCAAAACACAAGCAAAGCTAATACACTAAAAACTTCCTAGTTAGCTTCCTAAATGAGTTAGTTTCTAAATTTGTATTGTATTGTATTTATTTTACATACATAAGCATTTACATACAGTTTACACCAATACGCTTATATACTAGTCAAAATATTATCTTAACCCTAAATAAAAAAATGTACATTGAAATAATTGTAAGAAAATAATTAACAATTATGCTAAAGCACAAATTGAATGAACACATACACATTGAATTAATTTAACATACATACACCAAATTAATTTATTTTAATAATTTACAATGTCACCATTCAAAAATATAATCAATAAAAAATACACGAAGTCATACTAAATAAGACACAATTAAAATTAAATAACAAAAACATGATCAATTATAAGGATAACTGCCTACTGGCGACTTCAGTAAACTCCGTCAGAGAACAGTTAAATAAGTCCGTTTTGGCAGAAACTTCGTTTAATATCTTTATTGCCGTGACAAGCGGAGCTCTAGCAAGCAAGTTGGTGCGTGCGATCGGGCTCGCGAGCAGGCGCGGCGTGCCCCGCCGCGGCTGCCGCGGCACCACCAGCCCCAGGGAGCTCAGCACTTGCGGATTATGCAATTTACCCCTTAACAATTTAAACACATACATCGCTAACGCCAAATTACGCCTAACCTCTGACTTGGTATAGCCAACCATGCCAAGAACGAAAAGCGTCGGGTACATAAACGGGTAAAATGGATATACTCCGTACTCTTTCAAATACAGATACCTCGTAAACTTGTTTTGTATTTTTTCAACCATCGGTGCATATTTTGCTTCATGAGGGTTCCATATGATCGCACCACTTTCTAGCCTACTTCTAACTAACGCATTATAGAGTGCCTTGACTGCTGCAGTGTTAGAAAAATTCTTTGTCTGACGCAATATGAAGCCCAAGTTTCTAAAAGCTTTCTTACATGTATCCACTATATGTTTTCTAAAGGACAGATCAGACTCAACATGCAAACCCAGGTCCCGCACTGACGACACGCGCGAAACTGCTTTTCCTCCTACACTGTAATTAAGTGAAGTGTAACCGCATTTAGCTAGTAAATTTACTATTGAAAAAAGTTAGGATCCTAATTAGGATGCTAGTTAAGACACTAAAAAAAGTAAAGTGTAATAGGGCTTTTAGGACTTAACATTTTACAATGACATAATCCAGTTTATTTTTATACCTGTGATTTTTTTGTTTACCAACAGAGATAGACTTGTTGCCAAATAGAATCAATGCCAAGACTCAGATGTCTGATGTGTTGCCAAGACAAGGGCTTGTGAAAATTTCTATCAAAAATGGTTGATTAAAACTTATTAATTTATTGAAACTTATTACTATTGATTTATTATGTACTGGCTTTTGCCCGCGGCTTCGCTCGCGTTAAATTCGGGATAACACGGTTCCCCTTTCCTGATTGCCCCCCGGAATGCTCCATACAAACTTCCACCCCCCATTTTAGGGAAGAGGGGGGTTAGAAAGAGACAAAAAGTAGCCTATGTCACTCCATCCCTTCAACTATCTCCACTTAAAAAATCACGCCAATTCGTCGCCCCGTTTTGCAGTGAAAGACGGACAAACAAACAAACACACACATACACTTTCCCATTTATAATTTTAGTATGGATTCTACTAGATCTAGGGCTATCTAGGGATATTTAGAGCAAATTTGTGAGCCATAGTGACTTTTAGTGATTTTCACTATAAATTTTAGTGTAAAGAGTTTCTTTGGGATGTCATCTCCTGTTACTCAATAGGCGTGGCCTCACCTGACGCACCGCCTCGCAAGAAAATTGCCTTGCGAGGCAGCTCGGCTAGTGTAAACGTACCTCGTAATATTATGCATTGCAATATAAACCTCATATAAACAAGTATATCCCAGAAGGGGATTGTATCTCATGAAAACAATTATGTTCCTGACGCAATTAAGCTTGACCTTATGCCTTTTTTGCGATTGCAGCGCCATCTACGTTTTACTTTGCGCGTTTATCCTCAATATACTGATATTGTTATTAAAACCGGCTATGTATGTGCTGGCAACCTTAAGTAAATATAGCATTTACCCTTGATAATGACACTGCGGCACTTATCTTCAAATACATGGCGATTGTCTTAACTACCTACAGTTTGTGCAAAACAAATACATAAATATTAAGTCAATGACCCTAAAAATAGTCTGTCAAGAAACATTGTTTATTTTGGTCAAAATACAATGATAATATATATATATCCACAGCGCAGGCTTCGTCCCGATTCCCAACACAAAAACATCTGCAACATGCTTTGTCAAATTCACAGTACAAATCCACAACGGGTTTCGTGAACGACCCAACCATACAAATATAAATTTACTTTATTGCACACCTCAATAAAATAGAACAGTACAGTACACAGATTAAAAGTAGAGGCGGTCAACAGGCGGTCTTATCGCTAGTGAGCGATCTCTTCTAGACAACCTTGGGGTAGCGGAAATCTAGTCGAAAATAATCGTATGAGTAGGTGCAAGGCAAAAGAAACAGTGAAAAACCAGTAAAAAATAACAAATAACATAAAATACAATAGCTTAATTATACATAATCATACACAAATAAAATAATCAATAAACATACATATACTAAATACACCGAGTAAATAAAAATAAAATAATAAAAAAACAGTCAGCAAACCATACTCACTAAATCTAATGATTAATTAATTTGATATTAAAGGGTCAGCCACAGGTTGTGACACTTGGAATTGCTAGCGTCCATAGGCTACGGTAGCTGCTTGCCTTCAGGTGGGCTTTATGCTTGTTTTACACTGTCGTGGTATAAAAATATAATTTTATATGAAAAATTGTTCCTAATCTTTTTCCTTCAGATTGTTTCTTCTTTCCTTAGTTTTCTCCATGTATCATCTGTTGCAGTAAACATGGACTCGTTCTGCAGCCTGTTCGACCCGTCGGACGGGAACCAGAGCAAGACCAAGAGGAAACAACAGAACAAGCTTGAACAGGACAGTGTTAAGAAGAAAGTTGACCCGCCCAAGGGTAAGAAATCATGTACAAAAAAAATAGTGTAGATAACCACAAAGTGCAGTTACAGTAATTTTCTTTTTCATTAAAAAATAAATTATTTATTTTGTTATTTTATTTTAAGTTATTTTATTAATAAAAAAGTTATAAACTATACTCGTTCCTTTGTAGTGGTGATAGATGAAGAGCAGTGAAATTAGATATTAAATTAACAACGCGTGATGTGGTTGTGATAGTTTAGTATGTTGTTAGGGACGGTTGGGGCAGTATTTGATGATATTTGCTACAAGTGTCTTGAGCTAGCCGAGAAATTCGTAAAAAAACGGATAACTTTGTGATATTTCTTGTATAAACTCAATAACTCTTCATTTATTGATAAAGGTTGCTATTGGAGTTTTAAAGAGCATTTAATTATCCATAATTTAAGTCCACATTCAAATCTTTATCTTCTATAGCTTCTGAGATATGGTCACTTCATTCATTGATAAAATAAAATGAAATACTTTATAGTTTATTAAGGTTTACGTTGGTTCCTCGAAACAGTTGCAGGTATTTGTACTAAATTGAATATTTTTAATCAGAATTGTTGTAAATTATCTACCGACAATAACTAAAAACAAATAAACTGGAAATGCATTTTCAAAAGAATGAACCCGCTTTTATTCGATTTGTGTGTACTATTTCCATATCTCCACCTATTTATCTAGTCTAATATACTTCACGTAAGAGAGTCACAACTTATATGCCGCATTCACTTCGAGATTCGGAATCGCCTTTGTTTGTGAAAAGATGGAACACTATTTCATAAAATATACTATATTTCAGTCTCTGGTATTAAAAAATTTTTTTTTTGGGGTCTCGTCAATATATCTGCAGTTTTTTGGAAGTTCGCGCGCAAGTTATATTTTTTAGTTTTGCAAAGATATAAGTAGCCGTATCTTGTTAAATATTTAAGGTAGACAATCGAATTTAGACTCAAATTGTTGCAAATTAAAGAGAGATTTTAGCAATTTGATTGTTATCTACACTCACATTGTAGGTCCCCTAAAATGTGTTCAAAAACGGTAGGCAATGGCCAGCATTACCACAACCGATTATACTATGATAAGCTTTTTATCTGTGGCAGTAACGTAATTTTAACTTTACATGCTCAAATATTGTTAAGTTATGAGTTTCAAATTTGGAACAATGAATTTGATAACATAATGTAAACCCTGTCCTCCTTCCCGACCAACGGCACAATCGAGTTGGTCATGGCGGTGCAATGGCGATCATTGTATGGTGTCCGAACACGTCATTTAGGATTTATAATATGAGTGTAGGTAAAGCAGTGTATGCAACTGTACGCAATTAGGCCTTAAAACACTCGCCTGCGGCTAGTTTCATAAAACCACCCGTACTTTAAGGACCCTTATTACGTAACAGTTACATGAACGACTATTAATTTTACGGGCTTATGAGGGTACTAGCCTCAGTGGATAGGCAGCCTATTGCTTGATCCCCGCACGTGTCCTCTCATCTCCGTGTCACTGAAAAGGCAGCGTAATTCGAGAAAAGTATTTTTTACCTGCATTTTATATTAGTTAAAATCGTGTTTCTTTATCTAGGTAGAAGAAGAGGCAGGAAGACTCAGGGCAAGAACGAGACGCTTCCTGAAGAGTCCTCGTTCCTGTGCCAGCCGGAGCTGAGCTCGGAGCTGCTGGTGAAGCATGGCAGCTACTTCGAGAGCTACATCGAGCTCAAGAAGGAAGGTAAATATACAGATGACTGTCCCAACCACAGGGCAATCCTTTTCAATATCATAAACGCTTAAAATAGTCATGTGATTCCTCACAGCACCAAGATCACCAAGACCAAGTCTGTGTTTCCACTCGAATTCAATTTGGGACTCTTCAAAGCGAGAGTAAATAGGTATATCATAGGTAAGCGTGCTCCACCGTAGACCGCATCATCACTTACCATCGGGTGAGATCGCGGTCAAACGTCTGCCTATCCTCCATAAAAAAACCTATTAAGGTTTATGGCCAATGCTGTCATATTAATCTTCATACATAATAGCTTGCTTTCAACCGAGATTTTGGCGTGTGAGTGACGTTTTTGTATATGACGTTACCAAGTTAATCCCAATTAATTAAGTTACCCTCCAAAGCCAAAATAAGGTTCACCCCACACTAATAGCGTCTTTTGAGCGTCAACGCCGCGCGAGCGCCCGCGCAGCTGCGACGCGGCGTCGGCGCGTCGCTAGTCGAGCGTCGGCGTCTCACCAGCGGCGATGCGGCGACGACGCGACGTCTTTTAGCCTTACAAATTAGTGACGTCGCGTCGTCGCCGCATCGGCGTTTTGGTGAGACGATATTTCTCAAAACCATTTCTTTGTTTTCGTTGTTACAGATCCTAAAGATGACAAAAAACCGAAGCGAAGGAACTCGGGCCGCAAGAATCGCCGACGGAAAAAGGTAGATCTAATACTGCAACTTACATAAAACAATCAATCAATAGATCTAATTTTTATTTGCAAATCCTCCTCCTCGTTTTTTTAAGATTAGAAAAATAACCGTCGATGTATTTTTTTTTCACCCATAAATTTAAATGAAACTTCTTTTTCTATTTTTAGTGATACGCTTAATATAAGCAAATAATATGCAAAATGGCGACTTTTAAAATTATTTTCCCAAAAATAGCACTACGACAATCGACTGATTTTTCTAATCTAAAAAAAACGAAGTATCGTGATAAATACAGTTGGAAGGTACAGGTTAAGTGCGTACATTTTACTTAAATAAGCATGCAAATTTTACATATTAGCTACTAATCGAATCTAAGGCAAGTTTGATTCTTTTGGACCCGTTAAATCCTTAAACTACGTCCAAAAGAGAGGTATGGGTACTGCAAATGCCAGAATGTCATCTCGCTATGTGTGGTAGGGCACAGCACAGCGAATGTCATCTCACTCCAATCTGGAGCAGAACCCGACTGGGGAAGTACCTACACCTTACAGAAAACCACAGCCAAATAGCACTAGACCCTACTCATAGTGTTGTGTTCCTGCTGGTGAGTAAGGTTGCCAAAGACCTCAAAGAGGACCCAGTGTATTGACGGTGAGGGACCCTCTTGTTCCTGTCTGTATCCGTCATCCTCCTTTTTGTAAAAGGTCGGCAACGCGTATGAGACACCACTGGACTTGCAGGCGTCCATAGGCTACGATAGCTGCTTACCAGCAGGCGGGCCGTAAGCTTGTTTGCCACCGTCGTGGTAAAAAAAAATCTGTTGTCATATAGCCTTTTGTTCCCAGGTGTCTCCCGCTAAAGAGGAGACAGCGTGGAACAACATGTCGTCCGTGTGCACCGAGGTGGGCCAGAACGTGAACGACCTCCAGGATTACGGCCGAGGGGGGGAGGTGCACGACGTTATCGACAAACTGGAGAAGGTAGTAGACATATTACGCTTAGAAAAAAAAACAGTTTTGGTTAAGGTCCGACCGAAAAAACTTTTTTGGTCTCGGCCGAGACCGAGACTTAATGGTATTCTCGGCCGAGACCGAGACCGAGAATTGAACACGTAATTTGCAAAAAAACTATTCTATACCCATACAAAAAAATCAACTTTTTTAGTGTGGCATTAATTTGAACTATTAAGTTTTTTAAGTATTTATGTACTTGAATACAAAATGAACTCGTACACACTAATGTAATTTATCCTAAAATCTGCTTACTTTTACTCCCCTAAAGTTCTAATAAATCTCCACAAACAATCAGCACTGTTATAACCCTTTTTCCATTATAAAAACACAACTAAAACAATTAAATGAACAAATAATTACTTGTCATAATTGTTAATCCTGCAATCGCGACGTTACGTCTAAAAATTGACGTAGAATATGGGTCGGTATGACACAGTCGACTCCAGTCAAAATCGAATAAAGAGTCACAACAACTCCCCAAGCGACCAATCAGAACTTGTTCCATGGTCTCGGCTGCGCACGAGAACAGAGACCGAGACCTTGGTCTCGATTTTTGGCCGAGAATGCCGAGGCCGAGACCGAGATCTCGATGGATTGTAAGCCAGGAACAAATTTCAGGACCAATAGCGTCCCAGGCAATAACTTGTGACGTGGTTAAGGGCGATGTATAATGAAGCCTCGTGAAGGTCAGCTGCCGCTCCGTTGGTGGGTTGAGGAACGGCAGCAATTTAATCACTTTAAAAAACTGTCATTGCGTCACGACTGAAAATTTGTCAGATGATATATTATATGCTCTTACCAGAGAGTTCTAAACCTGGAGAGGCCTTAGGTATCATTTCCCCTCTGTCAAAAGTATTGGCAGGAAAATCTAGTACATCTATAAAAACTATTTCAATAATCGATGTCACGCATTTTCGTCATCGCTGTCAATGGATGACAAGTTCCGTGAAAATGCACTTATGCGCTGTTTTTGGATGTAAAAAATGTAATATTTCGTCTAGTTTACAAAAAGATGAAATACCATTTCAGGTGTAAGTACAGTTTTACTTTATTTATCATTACTTCCGTAATAAAAGATTTAACCTAAATCGAAAACCAAGCTTCGTTTACAGAATCGATTCAAAGACAATCGTTTTCTTTCTGACGGGCAGTAACTATTTGACGTTTGACACTTCTCCATATTTAACGCGCTTAAGGATTGCTGTCTTCTATATTTTGTTTGAAAATACAATCAAAAATGATCCTTGGCTTTTTTGTTTGACATTTGCAAAGACTGCATCCAATAATGAACCATATGTTAACATTTGTACAGTCGACTATCTATTGCTCCATTTAGTGTTATGAAGTATAAAAAGAATATGTCAAATATGTTTGGTGTTTTCAAGTCAAAGGTACATCTTTGTCGGTTGTCAATAAAGCGTTGCTGCCATAAAAATTCATTTAGAAATAAACTGTATTACAACCGACAATGATGTACCTTTGACTTGAAAACATCACATGCGTGCTACCTCGCCCCCCTCAGATTTTGGCCGACTTTTGTTTGGAAAGATGAGGCGAAGCGTACTCCATTTATAGAGCTTTATGGCTCTTACAAACATGAAAATTCGTTAGCCGGCTGTATCTAGGTGGAAAGACCGTCGGCTGATGCTCTGAAGATCGTATCGTATGTTCACGTGACCAGCTGACGGTCTTTTCACTGCGATACAGCTGACTGACGATTTTTTATATTTATAATAGGATATTTTTTATATTTATAATACACTATCATCTGACTAAGTTTCAATCGGGACGCGATGACCATTTTTTTTAATCGATTAAATGTCTGCCGTTTCTCAACCCACCAACGGTATGGCAGCTGACCTTCACGAGGCTTCATTACACATCGCCCTTAACCACTTCACAAGATGTCGCCTGAGACGCGATGACCAACGAAATGTGTTCCTGGCTCACGGTCTATTAGTTTTGGTTGTCACCTGACGATTTGTTACACTAAAACTTATTTACTTGCCACCAGGTGATCCTCAAGGACGACACGTACCTCGCCGGGGAGTTCAACCCTGAGGACCTCCACAACGAGCCGTGGTACAGCTCGGACGACTTCGACGAGAGTCTGGACGACGACACGTGAGTCTCGCAATACGTCACGTGAGGTTCTTCAAAAAAGGAGTGTATAGGTTCTTAAAGGGTAGGCAACGCGCATAGCAATCCTCTGGGTTTGCAGGCGTCCTTAGGCTACGGTAACTGCTTACCATCAGGCGGGCCGTGTGCTTGTTTGCCACCGTCGTGGTATATAAAAATAAATATACCCTAGACCCTACTCATAGTGGTGTGTTCCTGCTGGTGATTAAGGTTGCCAAAGAGCTAAAAAAAGGACCCAGTGTGTTGACGATGCGGGACCCTTGTTCCTTTAACCGTCAACACAGTGAATACTCCTTTTCGAACGAGCGGAGCGTAAGCGAAGCAAGTTCTTACAAACCACTTCTGGCTACTGGGACGTCTTCTGATCTTTATGAAATTTGTTGGGGTTGTAGGAGAGATACATACAATTTGAGAGTTCGTATATGAGCAGGATTGATCAAGGGGTTGTGGAGCTAGAAGGTGAAAAAAAAAATCTTCAGAAAGGTCTTGTTATATTGGCCATCTCGTTTGCAAGGACATCGCGAGTTCTGAGTTCGAGGCGGACTACTAGTAATATTATAAGTCGTGCGATTTTTGGAAAAACTATTTTAAAATTTGCTATTTTGCCTCTTACTGGTTTAACCCTTGAACCGCTAAGCATTGGACAGAATAATTTTAAACAAAAAAGAACCGACTTCACTAAGCAATCCACCTTTCCAACACCAAATACTCGAGCTGCTGTAAAAAATACTCAAATCACTATAGGTGTGCCTATAATAGTTGAAGAGTTCCCTCGATTTCTCCAGGATCCCATCATCAGATCCTGACCTGGTTACAATGGGACCAACTGTGAAGTATACTCTTTCAAACAAAAAAAGAATTTTCCAAATCGGTCCAGCCGTCTTCGAATAATCGGTGAACATACATAAAAAAAAAAAAAAAAAAAAAATAGCAAAAACAAAGATCCCGACGAATTGATAACCTCCTCCTTCGAAATCTTGAAGTCGGTTGAAAATCGTGCCACTGGCACCAGAGCGCGCGAGCGCACTCGGTTATATCTTGAAGGGTCTAGTGCTATTGGATGTGGTTGTCTTACAAAAAACCACAGCCTAATAGCACTTCCCCAGTCGAGCTCTGCTCCAGATTTGAGCGAGATGACATTCACTGAGCTCTGCTCTACCACAAAGCAAATAACATTGGCAGTGTCCAATACTCGTACGTCCCGTTAATTTTTCCTTTACAGAAACAACAGTTTTCATATTTTCAACAGACTTCAAGATTTCGAAGGAGGAGGTTATCAATTCGTCGGGATCTTTGTTTTTTGCTATTTTTTTTATGTATGTTCACCGATTATTCGAAGACGGCTGGACCGATTTGGAAAATTCTTTTTTTGTTTGAAAGAGTATACTTCACAGTTGGTCCCATTGTAATCATGTCAGGATCTGATGATGGGATCCTGGAGAAATCGAGGGAACTCTTCAACTATTATAGGCACACCTATAGTGATTTGAGTATTTCTTACAGCAGCTCGAGCATTTGCTTTTGGAAAGGTGGATGCTAAGTGAAGTCGGTTCTTTTTTGTTTTAAATTATTATGTCTCTGTACTGATTTAATCTTACACGATTTTCACTCATTATTTTGACAAAAACGGGACTTAATCGCGTACACTTACTTTTATTATTTCCCTGACGTTTCGAGCGTGCCGTAACGCTCGTGGTCACAGGCAGACTCACAACGAAAGAGGCACGCTCGAAACGTCAGGGAAATAATAAAAGTAAATGTTATTATGTCTCTGTTGTACAGTAACTCGGAGTCTGAAGACAGCGGGGGCGAGGCGCACGGCAGCCTGCCTCCGGAGCCCCGCTTTGGCAATGTGGAGTACAAGTTACAACTGGTGGCGCCCTGCGAGAGGCGCTTCCAGCATCTAGTGACGCAGGTACTCTCAGATTAATATAGGATGTCTCAGATTTCAGAAAAATCAGAAGGACGCGTTGATGGCCTGGCGGTAAGACGGACTTTAAATCCGGAGGTCGCGGGTTCAACCCCCGGCTCGTACCACTGAGAACTTATGTACGAAATATCATTTGATTTGATTAGGTTGTGTATTTATTTATTAATAAATCTTTATTTAATTTTTTTTTGTTACTTTTTTTTTATTATACTACGACGGTGGCAAACAAGCATACGGCCTGCCTGATGGTAAGCAGCTACCGTAACCTATGGACGCCTGTAACTCCACAGGAGTCACATGCGCGTTGCCGACCCTTTACAAAAAGGAGGATTCACTGTGTTGACGGCTAAAGGAACAATAGGGTCCCTCATCGTCAACACACTGGGTCCTCTGAGCTCTTTGGCAACCTTACTCACCAGCAGGAACACAACACTATGAGTAGGGTCTAGTGCTATTTGGCTGTGGTTTTCTGTAAGGTGGAGGTACTTCCCCAGTCGGGCTCTGCTCCAGATTTGAGCGAGATGACATTCACTGAACGTGCCCTACCACACTAAGCGAGATGCCATTCGCAGTGCCCATACCTCTCTTTTTGGCATAGTTTAAGGACATACCCAAGTCCGGACGTAGTTTAAGGACATACCCCGGGTCCGGGTACTTCTCTTATTTTGATCATTTTTCGCTTTATTTCTGTAGTTTAGATATATATTGTTTGCAGTATTTTTAAGCATGCTGTGTCTGCTATTTTGCACACATAAGTAATGTAGTGTGACACTCAGTTTGTAGATCATCCATACTAATATTATAAATGGGAAAGTGTATGAGTGTGTTTGTTTGTTTGTCCGTCTTTCACGGCAAAACGGGGCGACGAATTGACGTGATTTTTTAAGTAGAGATAGTTGAAGGGATGGAGAGTGTCATAGGCTACTTTTGTCTCTTTCTAACCCCCCACTTCCCTAAAATGGGGGGTGGAAGTTTGTATGGTTTGTTACCCCGAATTTAACGCGAGCGAAGCCGCGGGCAAAAGCTAGTTAATAATAATAATAAAAAAAAGGTTGCCAAATAGATCCTAGGCTCAATTGAGCCAGGACAAAAGCATTCCAATAAACAATGTTTTGAAATTGGTCGTTGACATGACTGGTCAGTATCAGTACCAGTGAGAAAATGTACTGACATTTACTAGTGTGTTTTTAGACAATACCAACATGAGGTACGCACATTATTGCCATATGTAAGCTGTTTGTAGCGATAGTTACTTTCTCAGGACCAAATAGAGAGTTCTAAGGCTTTAAAAGTGAGCTTTTTTGAAATCTACTTGAAATGCAGAAAAAATAGATTGCTAATAATCGTCCCACTACCGTCTAAATCTTCTTAGTCGTTATTCTTCATTGCTGAAGGTCGTGTCCGTTATGAGAGGTTTCCGCTACGTTCTTGACTATGGACTTCCATGCGGTTCTGTCCTCAGCTACACGTAGAGCAGCGGAGATGGATAGGCCCGTGCCAGCTTTAATAAAATAAAAAAATAAATATTATGGACAATCTTACACAAATCAACCTAGTCCCACGGTAAGCTCAAAAAGGCTTGTGTTGTGGATACTAGGCGACGATAAAAATATTATACATTTAAATACATAAAAAACATCCATAACTCAGGAACAAAGATCTGTGATAAACACACAAATAAATGCCCTGACCAGGATTCGAACCCGGGACTTCCTGCTTCGTAGCCAGGGTCACTACCGACTAGGCTAGGAGGCCGTTTAATTTGGTCGGACCAACGTGCGGGTGATCTGCGCAACGACCGCCCTCGACTTTACCAACCATGACTACTTACGAGGTTATCGGGATCTCTACGCCCTATATGACCAAAATAGGACTGAATTCTCTGAGAGCATATTGTCGACAGCCTCGTTTTGATCTTCAGCTGATCTAGAATTGACTTATTGGGTCTCCTGGCAACCCGTGGTATTCGCAGCATACCTACGCCTCCAGCACCACATCTCGAATGCGTCAATTTCCCTCCGCTCGGATACACGAATGGTCCAGGATTCAGATCCGTAGAGGAAAATGTAGAAGATAAGTGTACTCGTACATACCAGTCTCATCTTTTTTGTTGTGACGTTCCGATTTTGCTATATTTAAGAGAGCTTGGTCATTGCATCTTTGGCCATCTGTGTCCTCCTCCGTATTTCCCTTTCGCTACCCCCCTGACTGCTCAGCATAGATCCGAGGTACACGAATTCGCTGACCACCTCTAGACCATTCAGAACTCTTGAAGGAGTGAGTCGGCCTGCTCTATCCACGGTCATTAGTCATTACTTTCGTCTTTACTTTATTGATCTGCAGCCCAACCGCTTCACTCTCTTTGTCTATTCGCTCTATTAGTTCAGCAAGTTCATTTCCTGTATGTTCTCCCAATGGTCCAAAGCCTTGCGCATGATATATTCTCCGTATTTATTGAATAGGATGGGAGACAATATGCATCCTTGGCGTAGTATATATTGAATAGGATGGTGGTAGGTGTACTCCCTTTTCGGGTTTAAAAGGGTTTGATAGAGTGCCATTGAGTCTTACGACTGTATTGTCATCCCTATAAAGATTGGAGCCGTCTAAATATAATAGTAGATTGTACAACAAGTGCATAAAAAGTACGATTTTACGCGAGGCGTTTGATATAAAGTCGAGTGTAAAATGGGTTTTATGGACGAGGGTTAAACTCTAATTTTCACTTCAATTGCGAGGAAATTATTTATCGGTAATCGTAAAACAATTTCAAGTTGTAACAAAAATATTCAAATCAAATAATCATTTATTTCGGGCAAAGCCCATAAAAGTGTTACTACATACAAAAAACTTACAGAACTATTGTTAGGCAAAGGTCAGAAACACAAACACGAAGCACAGAAAACAGCACAGAGACATAACCGTATGGGCAATAAACAATAATAGTAAAAATAAAAATAAAATAAACAAATATGGTTCCCACCAATAAATTTTTTAATGTTTTTTTTTAATTTTCAACATGTGAATTTAGACTAGATACTTCTTTTCTGCCAAGTCATAAAAACATTTCGGGGCATTTCTTAACTATTATCAACTCCTATTTTATTTGATTTCATTTATTTAATTATAGAAAACACGCAATTCAAATAATTATAGCCAGAATATAATAAAAGAACAAGTTTCAGTATTCTACGAAATTTTACTGCTAAATTAAATTGTGCAATATATTATGACTCTGTTTGACTGTTGAGCCACATTCTTAGTCTTAGAAGAAAATTTTACTTTATGCCCTAGAGCTTAGAATGAGATTTTATGTCGTCCACGCACGACTTAAAGTCGAACTTTACGAGCATGAGAAGTGAATAGTAGTTTTCGATACAAGTGCGAGAAGTATGTCATTTTGCACGAGTGAAAATTACACTTCCGCACGTGTGTCGAACAACGTTTTTTAATACAATTGCGAAAAAACTACAATGAAATAAAATTACAATTATATTCTGTCAGTGTACGAAAGACAGCTTCATTCAATCGCGCGTTGTTCAAGTAATACTATTGGGTCTCACATAATACTCTTTTATGCCCAATCGCGCATAGTTCAGGTGGGTCATTTATAAGCGTAAAGCGGGTCTCGCATAATATTCATTTATTTAAAATTCTGATCTGCAAATCGTGCGTAAAATCAAACTTTACGCACGATTTGCAGATCAGGTTACTTTTTAGCACTAGTGCATAAAATCAAACTTGACGCACGATTTTCAGCTACATAAAGTAAACTTTTTGAGCAATTGTATTAAAAAAACATTTTTGTTTGTCAGCTGAAATGGCGGCTCCGGTCCGGCGGCGGAGCGGCCGTGTACCTCCTCGGCGTGAGGGACTGCGGAGCCCTGCGCGGGCTGCGGGCGCGGGCGCTGCGCGGCTCGCTGCACACGCTGCGCAGGATGGCGGCCGCGCTGCAGGCCACGCTGGCGCACGTGACCGCGCGCCGCGTGCGCCAGCACCGGGCGGTCGCCGAGGTGTACATCAGGAAGGTGAGAGTACCTGCTGGACGTAGTAACACAGAAAAGGTGTTCCCGATACGACCCGTTTTGTCGAAGAGTTCGAGAGGCCGAGAGATTACATGAGTTCTATTTTCAGATAATGCGCGATGACAGCTATCACCCGCAATCTTTAGTGCAAGGAGAAAAAAAAGTTATGAAGGTTGATACAGAATATGCGCTCGTCTCTTAACCTCTTACCACCCCCTGTATCACCGCTGGATCAAGGGCGTTTCACTAAATCTCTCCTCTCTTGTACCCGTTTTTCCCGATGCACTTACCGCACCGCGAGGGCTAATGAGGGAAGGGTTGGGTTGGCACATAACTTATCACCTTATGGGTGCATTGGAGAATATCTGACATTTTCAAGTCATAGGTATATCATTGTCTGTTGTTAATAGAGTTTATTTCTAAATTATTTTTTATGGCAGTTAACGTCTTAATGGACAACCGTCCATGATATGTACTCTTGATTGAAAACGTCACATATTATCATTTCAGCCAGTGTTTATGGCATGTCTCTAACTTGCATGGATATATGAAGCCCGTTGAAACTCTATTTTATTTTTTTAAGAGCGCATGACAGCTAACGTTTTCGTCTCTGTAGCTAAATGTCAAATTGAGGAATTAGAATCTTCTGTACTTGTACTATTTCATATTCTGTGACTGGATATGCAAGCGTCCAAAGGCCATGGTAATAGCTTACCACCCAAAGGGTTGTATGCTTGTTTGCTGGCGAGTATTAAAAATAAAATCGTTGTAATTGTTTACAGTTGGCGGATACTCAACAGAGCGTGGAGCTGCGAGTCGCCGTGATGGGCGCCAACGAGGCCGGGAAATCGACGCTTATAGGCGTCCTAACACAAGGCACGACACTAGTACAGACACGTCTGGAAATATGGATACGTTAATTGTGGCAAAAACATGTATGCAAGACTTTACGCCTTGGTAATATGTAAGGCTACATATTTTGTCACATTAAATGTATCCATATTTTCAGACGTGACTATACGACAATAGTAATCATTACTGATGTAAAAGTTCCGGAAAGTTTCGGAAAAGTTGTGGGAAATTTCCAGAAAAACCCACTAGAAATATAGGGAATTTAAATTCAAGACGGACATTTTCAATCTTCATACAAAATGATAAGTTTCCGAAATTTTATTGATAGTATGTGTCACAAAAGTTTAAATTTAATAATTAATGCTCCAAAAAAAAAAAACCTTTAAAAAATCTGTAGCACTATCGCTTGACATTATTTCATTTGTTTTTTTTTTAAACAGGGGAACTCGATAACGGACGGGGGAGCGCTCGTCTTAACATGTTCAGGCATCTACACGAAGTCAAAAGTGGTCGAACATCGTCACTGAGCCACGAGATACTCGGGTTCGATGCCCAGGTGAGCACATAGTCTATAACCCTTTTCACTCCCTCATGGGAAGATTTTAATGAAAACTGTCCTATAAATTTCCCCAGCACTCAAATTATGTCCATACCAAATTTTATCTCGTAACGGCCTCCTAGCCCAGTTGGTAGTAGTGACCCTGCCTACAAAGCAGGAGGTCCCGGGTTCAAATCCTGGTAAGGGCATTTATTTGTGTGTTTATCACGAATATTTGTTCCTGAGTTATGGGTGTTTTCTATGTATCTAAGTATATATTTATCTATATAAGTATGTATATCGTCGCCTAGTACCCATAGTACAAGCTTTGCTTAGTTTGGGACTAGGTTGATTTGTGTAAGATTGTCCCCAAATATTTATTTATTAATTATTTATTTATCTAAATTAATTCAGCTGTTTAAGCGTGAAGTGGTAACAGCACAGATAACCTCAACCACTAGATAGATCATGAGTATAACTCGAAGTTACCACACATCAGCGTTCATACTAATTTAGTACGAGAGCGCGACCGTTTATTTCATTTGAGTTAACGTTTTTGATCATTACTCGTGTGAATTAAAAATATCCACAAAAATCAAGTTTAGGGGTTAACCTGGATTGTTATACTACAAAATGGTGTAGAATACTATTGAGATGTGCTGTTCGAATCGTACAAATTTACGAATAAAATTGCGCTGATGTGTGATGACCTCGTGCTCCTTGTCAAAGCTTAATAATGAGTAGTATGTGGGTAACAGACAGAACAATAACTATTTCACTTTTACAACATTAGTAGGTATTCCACAACCAGAGAGTCGCGAGTGTTACAATTTGGTGCCGTGACCAGGATCCTACCATCTTCTTCTTCTTCTTCATCAGCGTGTGTTCGCCCACCGTTGGGCATACGCCTCTCCAATCTTTCTCCATTTAGGGCGGTTGTCCGTTTCCCTCATCCAGACGGGTCCTGCTGTCTCCCTTATATCATCTGACCATCGGGCGGGTGGTCTCCCTCTTTTCCTTTTGTCCAGACGGGGCCTCCACTCCAAAACGCGCCTGTCCCACCGTTCGTCGTAACGTCGGCACATATGCCCGGTCCAAGCCCATTTTAGCTTGGCAACCCTGTGGCCCACGTCGACTACTTTTGTGCGTTCTCGGATGACCTCGTTCCGGACTCGATCTCGCAGCGTTAAGCCGAGCATGGATCGCTCCATGTTACGCTGTGTCACCTTGAGCTCGTGGATCATCCCAACAGTCAGTGCCCATGTCTCGCAAGCGTATGTCATGGCCGGTAGTACGCACTAGTTGAAAACTTTGGTTTTGAGCGACTGGGGTATTTTGGATTTCAGCACGTAGCTCAGCTTTCCAAAGGCCGCCCATCCCAACTGTTTTCTTCGCTTCATCTCTGCCATCATAGAGTCCCGGCCGAGTTTTATGACCTGCCCCAGGTATGTGTACTCTTGCTCCAGCGGTTGTCCGTTCAATGAAATGGGATTCGGTGTGAGATCGGCTGTAGCCATAACCTTTGTCTTGTCCATATTCATCTTGAGACCCGTTCGCAGGGACGCGTGATATAGTTGCTCAAGCATGTGTTCTAAGTCTTCTGCACATTCAGCCAATATAACTATATCATCCGCGTAGCGCAGATGATTGAGGTACACGCCGTCTACATTGATTCCCTTGCCCCTCCAGTCCAATGTCTTAAATATATCCTCCATAGCGTTGGTGAACAATTTAGGGGATATGACGTCTCCTTGTCGGACTCCTCTTTGGACTGAAATGGGGTCTGTTGGTTCCTTCAGCTGTATGGTCATTGTTGCCGACTTGTACAGGCTTTTCAGAATTTGAATATACCGGTAATCTATGTGGGATCCTACCATAAACAAAGAAAAGTTGAAAACGGTTTTTTTGTTTGTTTCTTAACGCCAAAGCTGAAATCTCAATCATTTATCGCAGGGTAACGTGGTAAACTACGGCTGCTCCGAGCTGATGACGGCAGAGCGTATAGGAGAGCGCAGCGCCAAGCTGGTGTCGTTCCTGGACTTGGCCGGCCACAGCAAGTACCAGCGCACCACTCTACACGGCCTCACCGGCTACTCGCCGCACTACGGCATGCTAGTGGTGAGTATACCACGATGTGTGTGTGAAGAAAGTGGAGGCTAATTGTACAAATTAAGTGCAATCTAATGATATCTCATTTGTGAAAATCGATTTAGTATCCTAGGCTACAGGAGGTGTTTAGTTTTTAATTTTTAAACCATTACCTTTCTTTTTTTTTGAGTCGCAGTCGGGTAAAATGTTGATGTTGGTGTAGCTCAGGGACAATTATATAAACAAAGGTGAAATTCGTAGTAGTAGTAGTAAAACACTTTAATGTACAAGAAAACACAACGAAAGACATATAACACAACATATACGTACAAAGGCGAACTTATCCCTTTAAGGGATTTCTTCCAGTTAACCTTTGAGCAATTGAGAGAGAAAGTTGCAAGTGCTAGGCAGACTTAGTTACTGTACCATACGGTAAGATGAGTTGTATCATAATTTATAACCTAATTAGGTAGATACTCAGTTCGGTATCATACATAAATATAAATAAACTTCTTACATAAATACAAAACATATACTATACATACATAATATAAATACATACTACATACATAAAATAAAATAATATGAAAATTATTACCGCATATATCTTACTGTTATTCTTACAAGTTCCGTATCAAGGGAGTATACCCTGGGAAGGCACTGACGAAACATTTCACTTATACGAGGGTTTTCTCTAAGAACAACAATACAACTTATTCGCAAACACATGTAGGACTCCTTTGTGTAGAATTTTATAAGCTTCAATGTTGCCCTAATCATATTTCCATAGAGTGCGAAGTTTAAGAGTTAAAGGCGAATATCTTCAGGATAAAACTCATTTTTCAAAATGGCGGCAATTCCTCGAGGTCCTCGAATGTCATGTGGTCTGGACATGAAACCGGGACCTCTAATTTAATATACATACCAAATTTCGGGACTATCCGAGAAATTATGAAATTTGTCGTATTTTGAGGTTAAAGAGTAAAATAAAAGTACAAAAAATCTGACATTACTTAATTATTATTTTCGCAGATATCGGCAACGGCTGGTATCACTAGGATCACAGAAGAGCACATAGGCCTACTACTAGCACTGGCGCTGCCATTCTTCTGTGTAGTCAGCAAGTGCGAGCTGGCAGCCATACAGCCACTGCTGACCAGGCTAGCTGACATCCTGGAGGCGCATAACAAGGTATTTTGTCATACTCGTAATTAAAAAGTATTTTTAAGAAAAAAGAATGTCATCTGGAAATATTGTTGTCACTAGTTAGATTAAGTATAGTTTTTAAGTTCTGGTTGCCCTGAAAATCAGCGTTGTGGCTACACTGCCATGACTCATGCTGAGTGGCAACCATTTTGGTCTAAATTATAATTATTTGTATATTTCATGTTGTTTCTGTTCGCTTTGCACCAAATAAATATTTTTCATTTCATTTTCAAAAAAAAGTTCAAGTTTTTCAATCGTTTTTTATTTTAACCTGTCCGTTTCTTTTTAGATTTTAGTCAATTGGTACCTACATGTGATGTGAGCGAGAGCCATATGAGCCGCTCACTCGATTGCCACACGCCTTCCTGGTTTATCATTTTAATATTTGAAGATTTCCCTCCATTTCTCAAGGATCTCATCGTCGGATCCTATTGATCCTAATGACAATATACTATTCAAATACAACACATTTTTAACAGAAACCACACCTAATCACGGACGAGAACATGGCGCGCAACTGCGTGGGACCACAGAAGCTGATACTAGACACTATCGATGGAATTGACGACCCCAATGACAATGATGAGTAAGTGCTTTACTGGTCTCAGCTTTGCCGTGAAATTCCTATTGATTTTCTCTTTTGTATTTGACGGGATTCCTTGTTGAGTGCCTCACCATATCATCATCCTCTTGCCCTTATCCCATTTACTTGGGGTCGGCGCAGCATGTCTTTTTCTTCCACACATCTCTATCACCCGACATCTCATCACTCACATCCTTTCTTTTCATATCATCTCTCACACAGTCCATCCACCTTTTCCTAGGTTTGCCTCTTCTCCTACTCGTACATCCTTCCACATTCATTCTTAATACCTTTCTCGTAACATGACTTTCATCCCTCCGATAAACATGCCCGTACCACGCTAGTGCCTCACCATATACGTTACAAATACCGTAAATAATATTATGTAATCCAAATGTCAAATCTCAGACGTCGAAAAGTTGAATAACCTTCTCCCAAATGTTTGTTTAACGCTAAGCTCCCAGTGTGATAAGTGATCTGTGTCAGGCCCACGACGGAGCAGATCCCGGTGTTCCCGGTGAGCTGCGTGAAGGGCGCCGGCCTCAACGCGCTGCACGCCTACCTGCTGGCGCTGCAGCCCCCGGCCCGCGAGCCGCGCCCGCAGCCCGACCATGTACGTTACTAATACCGTATCTAATACATACATGAGGATTGATGAATAGTTCCATAATCCTGGTCACGGCACGAATAGAATTTTTTAATGTAATTTATTTAGAAACAAACAGTCGTATACATTTACATTAGATACAATAGAGGATTTTTAGGTTATAGACTTACAGTTTCCTCAAGAAGAATAATTTAACCATAACATACTATAGGTATCAGTAGCTTGACTAAGGGTACTACATATTAAAATATAGATATCTTTAACCGAAATATATCGTTACAGAAACAGTGTCAAATAAGAATAGAAAAACAAAAGAGAAACAGTTAATTATAAACATCAGTCTATTGTTCTTTAATATAGTGAAAACATAATTGTTTAAACCTACATACTTTTTGAAAAGAAATAACAGAACCCACTGCCTCGGGCCCGAATCGAATTCGCGGGTCTGCGATACCAGCCCGCCGCTAAGTAGAGCGAGCGAGTAGTAGTTCAGTAGAACTACCGAGATCTACCCGTTGGCAAAAATTTCCACCATAATCATTTTAATAAACTTCGTAATACTAAGTAATAGTTTATTTCCAAAAACTATTTCATACATAAATTACCAGGGGATATTAGGTTACACCTGTATCGCGGGAAGCCAGATACATTTATCAGATAAATTAAAATACGTGTGAAAAATGATTACTTTTAAATTCCTGAATACAAAATAATTAGTTTTGGACTGATTTATTATGCATTTGTAAATAGGTAACATTTAATCCTATAATAATCCTGGTCACGGCACCAACTGTAACACCACCCCCTCTTCCAGGAGACCTGCGAGTTCCAGATAGACGAGATCTTTCAAGTAGGAGACTCGCTGGGGCCCGTAGTGGGAGGTCTGCTCGCCCGAGGGCAGCTGTACGAGGGAGATGATCTCATCATAGGTATGTATACGATATATATCTATTTTAGGTCAAAAGAATAGAAACAGACTTAATAATTAGTTCTTGATTACTACTTTGTAGGAGATTAAATAAAATGTTATAGCTAATATTCATTAATATGATATGTAATATCTCCGTCGTTTTATTTCCTTAAGGCAAACTTTTTTGACAAAGAGCTTGATGGCGGAAAAATATGGAATTTTCGGAAGCTCATAGAGCCGCAGTTGTCTGTTTTATGTTTTTTTACTGTAATGTTTGATAAAAAATTTTTTTTTTGTGGTCTCGAAGAGCCACAACTGACCATTTAAAGAGTCGCAGTCTGCCGACCCTTGCCTTAACGATGATTTTTCTGATAAAAAGTATCTTGTTTTTTTGGACTCAAACTATTTTCATACATCATCATCGTCATCATCATATCAGCCGAAAGACGTCCACTGCTGAACATAGGCCTCCCCCAAAGAGTGCCACAATGACCGGTCCTGCGCCACCCGCATCCAGCGGACTCCCGCGACCTTCACCAGGTCATCAGTCCACCTTGCGGGGGGTCTACCCACGCTGCGCCTTCCGGTTCGTGGTCGCCACTCGAGAACCTTTCCGCCCCAACGGCCATCGGTTCTACGAGCAATGTGCCCCGCCCACTGCCACTTTAGTTTAGCGATTCGGAGGGCTATATCGGTTACTTTGGTTCTGCTGAGGATAGCCTCATTTCTGATGCGATCACGCAGAGAGAATCCAACCATAGCCCTCTCCATTGCCCTTTGGGTGACTTTGAGCCGTCTTATGAGGCCCATTGTAAGCGACCACGTTTCAGTTCCATATGTCATCACTGGCAACACACACTGGTCAAAGACTTTCGTCTTGAGACACTGCAGAATATTGGACAAAAAGATGTGCCGTAGTTTCCCGAACGCTGCCCAACCGAGTCGGATTCGTCGATTGACCTCTTTCTCGAAGTTGGATCTACCTAACTGGACAGTCTGTCCTAAGTATATATAATCGTCCACGACTTCGAGTGTAAAGTCTCCGATTGTAACGGGAGTTGGTGCTACATGGGTATTTGACATGATCTTCGTCTTATCCATGTTCATCTTTAGACCAACTCGCTCGGAGGCTTTACTGAGGTCATCGAGCATCGTACTCAAATCCTCCATGGTCTCAGCCAAGACTACTATATCGTCAGCAAACCGAAGGTGAGTCATGTACTCGCCGTTTATGTTGATGCCTAGCCTTCTCCAGTCCAGAGTCTTGAAAACATCCTCCAGTGCAGCGGTAAACAGTTTAGGAGAAATAACATCTCCTTGCCTGACTCCCCGCTGCAACGGAATAGGCTTCGAGTTCTGGTCCTGGAGTCGGACTGACATAGTGGCGTTCTCGTACAAACACTTCAGCACTTCGATATAGCGATAGTCCACTTGGCACCTCTGGAGAGATTGTAGTACAGCCCAGGTTTCGATCGAGTCGATGGCTTTCTCGTAGTCCACGAACGCTAAGCAGAGGGGCAGGTTATACTCCTCAGTCTTCTGTATAACCTGACGGAGCGTATGGATGTGGTCTACGGTACTAAAGCCTCTTCGGAAACCGGCTTGTTCGGGAGGCTGGAAGTCATCTAGCCTGCGTGCGAGACGGTTCGTAATGACTCTTGAAAACAGCTTATAGACATGGCTCAGAAGGGTAAGTAATAAAACGTATACGAATTTATGATATATTGATAGTAACATATAAATTCAATTTATATAATTTCAATTTGTATAACGTGCATGAAGTATAATGTACAAATTGAATAATAACAAAATATATAATTGACTAATGTATAATGAACTTCACAAATAATATCGTTTACGATAATGATAATGTAGTATAACGTTGAAATAATCTAATGTTCAAAACAGATATCATACATAAGTTATAAACGCCTTCCACTTTTAATTGGCAATGACTCTTGTATCTTGTATGTATGTACTCTATTCTGAAATTGAATATTTTCAAGCAATCGCCTCTAATTTAAGTTTAAAAAAGCAAAGCTTTAAAAATGCTGTAAAAGTATACTTATAATATAACCTAACCTACGTTCCTGGTAGCAGTTTTCTTTTTGTAGGGGGACGCAGTTCTAACCTAACCTAACCTACTTTCTGGGTAGTATTTTTTTTTGTGGGAGGTCACAGTTCCAACCTAACCTAACCCAGTTTCCTGGTAGCAGTTTTCTTTTTGTGGGGGTCACAGTTCTAACCTAACCTAACCCACTTTCCAGGTAGCAGTTTTCTTTTTGTGGGGGGGGTCACAGTTCTAACCTAACCTAACCTACTTTCCTGGTAGCAGTTTTATTTTTGTGGGGGTCGCAGTTCTAACCTAACCTAACCTACTGTCCTGGTAGCAGTTTCCTTTTTGTGGGGGTCACAGTTCTAACCTAACCTGACCCAGTTTTCTGGTTGCAGTTTTCTTTTTGTGGGGGTCGCAGTTCTAACCTAACCTAATCTACTGTCCTGGTAGCAGTTTTATTTTTGTGGGGGTCACAGTTCTAACCTAACCTAACCCACTTTTCTGGGAGCAGTTTTCTTTTTGTGGGGGTCGCAGTTCTAACCTAACCTAACCTAGATTGTTATTTCAGATGTTAGTCGATATTTTAACTACATATTATACGTAACTATTATTATGCAAAACGGAATTCGTCTATATGTACGTTAGACTAAACAACGGTATGTATAATGTACGTTATATTATTTTTGAATTATACTAATTGAAAATAGACATTTAATACATTATACCTAACGTTAGTATACTTTTTGAACGTTTGTAAACTGAAATTATACCAAAAGTACGTATTCATTATGTTACGCACCCGGCTCAGAAGTGAAATGGGTCGGTAGTTCTTCAGTAACGCGTTATCGCCCTTTTTGAAGAACAATACCACCACACCTCTGTTCCATGCCTTAGGCGTTCTCCCTTCTAGTAAAACGGAGTCGAACAACTTCTGAAGGGCCATAAGGACCGGTTTACCACCCGCCTTCAGAAGTTCGGCTGTAATTCCGTCTTCACCAGGTGCCTTATTGTTTTTGAGCTGTTTAAGAGCCATTCTAATCTCGTACAGGCTGATGTCCGGCATGTCTTCGGTATAATGTCGGGTCAGTCTAGCTCTAGGGTCTTCCGCCAGATCAACTTCAGGTCTGCTAGTTGATGTATACAGCTGTCCATAAAAGTCCTCTATCTCCCCCAGAAGCTCGGGTCTGGATGAAACGATTCTACCATCCTCAGTTTTTAATTTGGCGAGCTGGCTCTGCCCAATAGACAGATCCCTTGCGAAAACTTTAGAGCCCTTATTCTGCTCAATGGCCTCTTCAATACGATTTGTATTCAATTGGCGCAAATCACGGGTAAGGGACTTAGAGATCCGTTTATTGAGCTGCCGGTATAATGACGCATCTCCTGAGGATTGCAGAACCATTTCTCTCCTTTCTCGATGAGTTTCTGAGTGGAGTCAGAGAGCCCTTTGGTTCTGTTGCTCCGCTGGGCCTTAAAAAACTTAGACCCCGTACTATGGACAGCTTCCACAAACCCGTCGTTGAATTCGTCCACATCGCCGCCTAGACAATCGAAACGGTTTTGGAGTTCCAGCTGGAAGCTCTCAGGGTTTTGGATTTGAATTGCTGCTGGACGGAGCGTAGACTTCATCAGTCGAGAGCGCTCTAGCTTAACACATATATTCAATGTGCCTCTCACCAGACAATGATCACTTCCGGTTTTAACCGTATTGATCACAGAGACATCATTGAATATATGCGTCTTCGTTGACATGATGAAGTCAATCTCGTTTTTAGTTGCACCGTCGGGACTCATCCAGGTCCACTTCCTGTGCTCACGTTTCTTGAAGAAGGAGTTCATCATGTAGAGTCCCTCCTTTTCCAAGAAGCCAGCCAGTAGTTGGCCCCGGTGGTTCCGACTTCCAAATCCAAATTGCCCCACTCTCAGCTCTTCACCATCTCTCTTGCCCAGTTTCGCGTTGTAGTCCCCCATAACAACGGTGAAGTAGGTTTTGGAGCTATGCATGGCCTTCGATATATCCTCATACATAGCCTCCACCTCGTCATCGGAGTGTGCCGAAGTCGGCGCATACACCTGTATGACCTTCAACGAGTACCTCTTGGATACTCTGAGTATAAGGTACGCCACCCTAGTCGACACACTTTCGATCTTCACCACGTTGTTCACAAGGGACTTATGGACGATGAACCCGACACCTCCCTGGGACTGTTGGTCGCCCTCCCGGAAATAAAGCAAGTCGCCGGACTTTAGGATTATCGTTTCCTCCCCCTCTCTTCGGACTTCAAAAAACTTTTTTTTTTTTTTAAGAGGGGAAAATGCGTTACGCATACCACTGAGGCGCGGGGACGGGCCCCAGTGGTTATGTGGGACTCCCATATGGGCTAATGAGACACATGGTGTACCCACTAAAACCCCTCAGTTTTCCGCCTCAACGCTATAAGGCGAGGCCACAGGGACGCCGAAGCACAACTTCCGCGACCTTGCCAGCGGCTGTCCGGGACTCCGGACTCGTCTCTGAGGGATGTTTCCCCCTCCACCTCAGTTGGCACGTCGATCACGCGACGTACCCGCCCACGCAGGGACCTTTGTGTAGGCGACAGACGTCCCCGAGCCTGTCACCCCCCGGTCTCTTTATGGAGGGATTCGGCGGTCGTATACCAACCGCCGCCGCCCCACGCGTTTGCGGCGCATTGGCTGGGAGGACGGATCCTCCTCCCTGTTGCGCTCCCTTCTCTCCTTCTGCGCCATCACATCCTCGCAGAAGGAGGCCACCGCCTTCCACGGCCTCTCACCGCCAACCATGGCTTCCACCACGGCTTGCAGGGAGAGGTCGTTTCCTACTACGGCCACGAGTGCGGCTCGCTGCTCCGCCCACGCTGGGCATACTGCCAGTGTGTGTAGCGCCGTGTCTTCGGCGTCTCCGCACTCATGGCATTCCGTCGTCGGTTCTCGTCCCGCCACCCTACACAGGTATCTCCCGAAGCAGCCATGCCCCGAGAGGATCTGGGTAAGATGGAAGGAGAGGAACCCCCCTTTCCTACCGACCCATCTTTCCAGGACGGGCCGGATTGCTCCGATGGTCCAGTGGCCGGCAGTCGGCGCCTCCAATCGTTCTTTCCACTTCTGGATGAGCACTTGATGGGAGTCGAGTCTCCACCTTCTGACCTCCTCCAGAAGTGGGTGGAACCCCCTGGCCCGAGTCTCGGTGACACGCCAGTACACCTCGGCCAGCACCGCTGCGTCGAGATCCTAGGGCGGAGTCCCTGCCATCAGGCACGCTGCCTCGTACGAGACGGTGCGGTATGCCCTTGCCATCCTGACCGCCATGACCCGTTGCGGCCTTCGCAGTTGGGCCTTGTTTTGGACGCTCAGGGAGTCGGCCCAGATAGGCGCGCCGTACAGGGCCATCGACCGCACCACTACCGCGTACATAGGCTGCTATTTATATATCCGGAAACCGGGATTACAATCTTCTTAAATAGCATATTTGACCTCCATGGTAAAATTTGAACTTTTTTAAGTACTGGCCGGTATATTTTTTCTTTCTTATTAACGCTCGTGTTTTGTTTTTGACGGGTTTTAAATGTCATCTCGCAGCAAGAATGGAACTCACTCGTGAAAATATTCGTGCTATGATTTATTATGATTTTCGGCGTGGTTTAACGCAACAACAGTGCATAGATCAACTAACTTCAACTTTTGATGATGAAGCCCCATCTAAAACTACTGTGTATCACTGGTTTAGTGAGTTCAATCGTGGACGTAGTATGCTTACGGACGAAGTTAAGGCAGGTCGCCCGAAATCGGTCGTTGTACAACAAAATATCGAGGCTGTGCGAAAACTTATAATGGACGACCGACATGTTACGTACTGCGAGATAGAGGCGACTCTGGGTATTTCTATGACCAGCATTAAAAGCATATTACATAATTATTTGGCTGTAAAAAAAATTTGTTCGCGTTGGATACCCCACAACTTAACAAAAGAGCAAAAAGATGCTCGCGTCGAATGGTGCAATAAAATGTTAAAAAAATATAACCGTGGTGATTCAAAAGCCGTTTATAACATCTATACAGGTGACGAATCCTGGATCTATGCATACGATCCCGAAACGAAGCAACAATCAACAGTATGGGTGTTTCAAAATGAGCCGAACCCTACGATAGTTACTCGTGCAAAAAGTACATTGAAACAAATGGTGGCCTGCTTCTTCGGTATTAATGGCCATGTAGCTACAGTGCCACTAGAAAACCGTAGAACGGTTAATTCAGAGTGGTACACGACCATTTGCTTACCGGAAGTATTTGAACAAATTCGTAAAACTAACCAGCGACGAAGAATCATTCTTCATCATGACAATGCCAGCTGTCATACGTCACGCGAAACAACTTTATTTTTGGAGGGTCAAAATGTGGAATTAACGGGTCATCCGCCGTACAGCCCTGACTTGGCACCCAACGATTTTTATTTATTTCCAAATATAAAGAATAAATTACGCGGTCAACGATTTTCGACCGCTGAAGATGCTGTCGACGCATTCAAACAACACGTTATGGAGGTACCTCAGGCGGAGTGGCAGAAGTGCTTTAAAAATTGGTTCACGCGAATGCAAAAGTGCATAGATCATCAAGGGGAATACTTTGAAAAACAATAAAACCATTTTCAGCCGTGTACGTTTGTTTGTTTTTTTGTTTCCGGATATATAAGTAGCAACCCTCGTACAGCCTCCGGCAGCTCACGTTCGGCCCGCCAACGTTGAGTAGAAGCCGGCTTAGTGCCGACGCCGCTCCAATAAGTTTGGGAGCAAGGCACTTAAAGTGCTCCCTGAATGACCATCCCAACGCAACTTGCTTAATCCTTCCTCCAGTTCCACTATCTTTTCGTCGGTCCGCAGTGTGTGTGTGTGTGTGTTTTCATACATAATTTCATCTAATTCGATTCAGAAGTTTAAGGAGCATTTTTATGAGTTTTTCCCGGGGAATAATACGTTAAGTAGTTAAGGTCATTATAATTGTATCGTCCCCAGGCCCCCTAGACACGGGTGAGTTCGTTCCGATCTCCGTGGTGAGCATCTACCGCAACCGCGTCCCGTGCGGCGGGGTGCGCGCCGCGCAGTCCGCGTCGCTCGGGCTGTCGTCGCGGCCGCCCGGCCTGCGCCCCGGCATGGTGCTGCTGGCGCGCCCCGAGCCCCGCAGGCCCACTACCGGTACCGGGACATGTACCGGGGAGCAGGAGGTGAGCATGTACCGCGACCGGTCCCGTGCGGCGGGGTGCGCGCCGCGCAGTCCGCGTCGCTCGGGCTGTCGTCGCGGCCGCCCGGCCTGCGCCCCGGCATGGTGCTGCTGGCGCGCCCCGAGCCCCGCAGGCCCACTACCGGTACCGGGACATGTACCGGGGAGCAGGAGGTGAGCATGTACCGCGACCGGTCCCGTGCGGCGGGGTGCGCGCCGCGCAGTCCGCGTCGCTCGGGCTGTCGTCGCGGCCGCCCGGCCTGCGCCCCGGCATGGTGCTGCTGGCGCGCCCCGAGCCCCGCAGGCCCACTACCGGTACCGGGACATGTACCGGGGAGCAGGAGGTGAGCATGTACCGCGACCGGTCCCGTGCGGCGGGGTGCGCGCCGCGCAGTCCGCGTCGCTCGGGCTGTCGTCGCGGCCGCCCGGCCTGCGCCCCGGCATGGTGCTGCTGGCGCGCCCCGAGCCCCGCAGGCCCACTACCGGTACCGGGACATGTACCGGGGAGCAGGAGGTGAGCATGTACCGCGACCGGTCCCGTGCGGCGGGGTGCGCGCCGCGCAGTCCGCGTCGCTCGGGCTGTCGTCGCGGCCGCCCGGCCTGCGCCCCGGCATGGTGCTGCTGGCGCGCCCCGAGCCCCGCAGGCCCACTACCGGTACCGGGACATGTACCGGGGAGCAGGAGGTGAGCATGTACCGCGACCGGTCCCGTGCGGCGGGGTGCGCGCCGCGCAGTCCGCGTCGCTCGGGCTGTCGTCGCGGCCGCCCGGCCTGCGCCCCGGCATGGTGCTGCTGGCGCGCCCCGAGCCCCGCAGGCCCACTACCGGTACCGGGACATGTACCGGGGAGCAGGAGGTGAGCATGTACCGCGACCGGTCCCGTGCGGCGGGGTGCGCGCCGCGCAGTCCGCGTCGCTCGGGCTGTCGTCGCGGCCGCCCGGCCTGCGCCCCGGCATGGTGCTGCTGGCGCGCCCCGAGCCCCGCAGGCCCACTACCGGTACCGGGACATGTACCGGGGAGCAGGAGGTGAGCGTGTACCGCGACCGGTCCCGTGCGGCGGGGTGCGCGCCGCGCAGTCCGCGTCGCTCGGGCTGTCGTCGCGGCCGCCCGGCCTGCGCCCCGGCATGGTGCTGCTGGCGCGCCCCGAGCCCCGCAGGCCCACTACCGGTACCGGGACATGTACCGGGGAGCAGGAGGTGAGCATGTACCGCGACCGGTCCCGTGCGGCGGGGTGCGCGCGTTCGTCTTGGTGAGCAGTTGAAGGAATTGTACAAAGAAAAGTACAGTAAGCGATAGAAACTTTTCAAGACAGAAGCAGATACTCCCACAGCCCCGTTACGTAGCCCAAGTACGTAGTTACGTACCTAAATTATTATAGTTCAAAATCTGTAAGAATGAACTTTTGACACTTCAGTATTGACGTCATTAGTGATGAGGCTAAGACGTATCGTTTGTCAGATTTAGCGATTATTTATGAATTGTTCGAATCGATTTTACTACAACCGATTTTTTACAATAAGAATAAGAGAATAAGAATAATGTTTATTGACTTAAACCTCACGCATTAGCGTACTATGCAAATATTAAGCTTAAGTGAGACTTATGTATTAGGTTTGAAATAGTTTCACCGGAACTGAGCCTCTGTCTCCCGAACTAGGCGGATGCCTGTGACTCGGAAGTCAGTAATTCCACCGAGAATATGAGTTGAGATGAGTTGTATGCAGTTATGCCTAATATACAAAAATAAATTAAAAAACCGGCCAAGAGCGTGTCGGGCCACGCTCAGTGTAGGGTTCCGTAGTTTTCCGTCCGTCACAGAAAGTGTCCCCACTTAAGAGTTAAAATAACACCGCCATGTAGGATATGATATGAGCGTTCCACCTACAGCGACATCTATCGGCAAATTAAGTAAACTATTGCGCGCGAGCTTAAAGTATGGAAGATGATTTTTATGGGATAATTCTTTATTGCGTGAACCGATTTCCACCGTTTTTACTTTATTTGAAAGCACGTCATTTCATTGTGATTTTGTAGAAATTACAACTACAATAAACACCTGCTTATACGGTTAAATTACAAACTTAGTTCAGAAATTATTTTGTAAATTTTTTTCAAAAACCATTAAACCTATCAAGTTCAAAATAATTTTCCCAGAAAGTTTTTATAAAGTTCTACTTTTGAGATTTTTTTCATATTTTTAAAACTTATGGTTCAAAAGTTAGAGGGGGGGGGACACATTTTTTTTTACTTCTGGAGCGATTATTTCCGAAAATATTTACATTATCAAAAAATGATTTTAGTAAACCCTTATTCATTTTTAAATACCTATCCAACAATATATCACACGTTAGGGTTGAAATGAAAAAAAAAATCACTCCCCACTTTACGTATAGGGGAGGTACCCCGATAAAACATTTTTTTCCACTTTTTATTTTACCACTTTGTCGGCGTGATTGATATACATATTAGTACCAAATTTCAGCTTTCTAGTGCTTACGGTCACTGAGATTATCCGCGGACGGACGGACGGACGGACGGACGGGCAGACATGGCGAAACTATAAGGGTTCCTAGTTGACTACGGAACCCTAAAAAGGAAAACTTAACTATAACAAAGCAGAAAATAAAATTATTTAGAAATGATCATTTAATAATTGATATCTACTAATTATGTATGGCATTATAATAATTCATAATTAATACAATATGATAAGAAAGTCTTATATTGTCTATTGATTACATAATCGATTTTATCGACTTACGGAAATGTTATATGAATCGGAACAGCAGACATGGTCACAACACTAAATTTAAAAAAAAGGAGGCGTAGACCGTAACTGTTTGCATGCTAAATTGTTATCGTAAAATATTCAATAACTAAGATATGAAAAAATGTAACATTAATTAAGTTATGTTTACAAAAAGTGATATATTGTGTTTACGTACATGACAAGCTGTAAAATCGTTATGGGATTTTATTTATAATTTTAAAGTGTCTTGCGCGTTTACGTTCTACGGGCGTTGCGATGTGTCAAAAGTTCATTCTTACAGATTTTGAACTATAGTACAATAGTGGAGGGTAAAACAAGTTTCTGCCAACGAACTGCTATGCAGACTAAATAATCATTCCTAAAATTGTATGCTCATTTTGTTCCTTACTATTATTTACCATTTTTAACTTCACAATCAACATTAAATGTAATTTTTTATATTTTATTCAAACGAACTTCAGTTTTGCAAAGCAATGGAAAAAAAAATTAAGAAATACAAAGGTTGAAACAGATGGTTATATTATTAATATTAGTTATTAAAATACATCCAGCAAAATTAATTATTACAAAATCAATACAAAATGTCCTCTATAATCTATATTTCACAATCTAAAACAGCATAAACATATCCCTACAAAAGAAAAATTAACCCACAGGTCAACGAGATCCTCCAAAACCAGCCGAAACACAAGCACAAAAACCGCAACGTCTACCAAGAACTAGCCAACGTAGAGCCGTCCCTCGCCAAGGACGAGTGCTACACGGAGGACATATACGTGTCGGACAGCGAGGAGAGGGGAGGCTGTGTGGGCAATGATGAGGTGCTGCTAGAGGACCCGAGTGACCCCAGAGGGTGCATGTACTTCCAGGTGAGATATCTTATAGCACATTACACATCCAGGGCGGTAAAATAAAGAACGGCTCAAATTACGTTTGTGGCCCGAACCGAAAGCGAGGACCATAAACAAGCGATTCTGAGGCCTTTATTACCGCTCGTGGTGTGTACACGATTTTACGTCTTCTCCTGGGTGTGAAAATAAAAATGAAATTGTAAGAAGTAGCCAACGTAGAGCAGTCCCTCGCCAAGGACGAGTGCTACACCGACCCATTTGCAGCGCAGTGACAGCATAACCAAAGATTATAATACTCACTAGGAGAAGAACGATAACTACATCAAAAAAAAACCCGTCACTAAAGTTCGTTTATACTACTAGCGCTCCCGTTTAAACCACAGAAACTTTTTTTTGTTTTTTTTTTTGGATTATTGGGTACAGGATTTTAATTAGCATTTCTCAAAAATATGTTTTAATTGTACCAATTGTGTGCTATGTTTGTAATACTAAATATAGTCTGGCAAACCATTTCTGTCAGTAGAATAGCGCGGCAAATTCAAAATACGTACATGTGGCAACCCTTTGCGATGAGACACCGTATTTTATGACGAACATTTCAATTCACATTAATTTGTTTCTAGTGCATTCCACTCTCTCATCTTAAGCGCGAGTGAGATAGAACTCCTGCAACGTTCCCAATTAAATTCAATTCAAACTCATTTTTAAGCCATATATATGTCAATTGCCTCAACCAGATTATCTGTTGCAGTTGATGACAGATCAGACGAAATATATCCGTCTCCTTTTTACACACCGTAAATGTCACCTAATGAAAAAGGCGGACCACCTAAAATGAAAACATAAAATTTGATGATCATTGCTGCTTTTTTCACTGATTCTTAGGGCCTGTTTCACAATCTCCAGATAAACTTATCTGCCAGTTAAAATTATTGCTATCCTTTTCTCCAGTCATATAAAAGAAAAGGACAGCAAACATTTATCTGACATATATGCTTTAACTGGAGATTGTGAAACAGGCCATTAGTGTTGTCATACTTTTGTTCGCTATATATTGCTACTGCGTTCGTTGGCTGGCCAGACTATAGTTAAGTTATATTTTATGTAAAATGGTAATAAAACAAGTAGACACATTTTTGATCCTGCAAGAATTAAAAAGGATCCACATTAGAAAATCCAAAACAAAAGTAAGTGTACGCGATTAAGGGCCGCGGTTGCACCAAATCGTCTTAACGTCATCGTTAAAGAAATCTTGTATGAAAAGTTTGACAGTTTTCTATGGAATGACAGCTCCGTCGCCATATTTAACGTTGATGAGTTCGTTAGTTATGCGTGGTGCAACCCACCCTAAGTGTCGTTTTTGTCAAAAGAATGATTGTAGGTAATGTGTTGTTGGCAGGCCACTATCCACGTGCTGCGGCACTCGACGGCCATCTCTCCCGGCTTCCAGTGTACGGTTCACATCGGCAACGTGCGTCAGACCGCCATCATTGAGGTACTACTGTTGTACTACTAGCTTATTGTAACGCTAGACTAAGCTACAGACCTTCCAACTGTTGGGCAGTAAACAAAATAACTTTAAACAAAAAACAACCGACTTCACTTTTCCAACAGCAAATGCTCGAGCTGATGTAAAAAATACTCAAATCACTATAGGTGTGCCTATAATAGTTGAAGAGTTCCCTCGATTTCTCCAGGATCCCATCATCAGATCCTGACCTGGTTACAATGGGACGAACTGTAAAGAATACTTTAAAAAATATATATTCCAATCGGTCCAGCCGTCGTCGAATAATTGGTGATCATACATAAAAAAAATATAGCAAAAACAAAGATCCCGACGATCTGAGAACCTCCTCCTTCGTAATCTTGAAGTCGGTTGAAAAAAAAGAATGTTCTAAATTGGTCCCACCCCCTTCGATAATCAGTGAACGCAGACAGATGCCCCGGTTTTGGCCACTTTAAGGAGAGTTTGTCTGTTCACGTCCGTCATTTTGTGTTAATAAGGAATTATGACACTGTAATACCTCGGCCACACTATGCCCCTCGCGCGCTGCCGCGATGTTGCCCTCTGCGGCCACACACTGCCCTACTCGCGTGATTATGATATGCGGCTCTTTGACTCGCGCCAAAAAACCGACAAAATAGGGAGCGGTGGGCATGACGAGAAGCATGACGAGCGGCATGACGAGTAGCGCGGCCACACTATGTCTCTGCCTACTTCCCACGCCGCTCGTCGAGTGTGTGGCCGAGGTATTAGCAGGGGGGTGTCACTACGCAGTTTAGGTAATTTGGCCAGCGCGCCTCCCGGGCAGGCGTATGGCAGTGGGCTGCTGCTCGGCTCGCACGATACTCATGTCACGTGGCACTCGCGCAAAATTGAAAATACACAATGGCTTCGAAACCGTATATCTCGATCTAATCCGTATAAAAGATGTATTTATGGATGTCTGAATAAACGGAAGAACAAGGAAGCAGAATTTTTAAATTCCGGACAATATTGAAAGGTCCCGACGTCCTTACTTAGTAATAGTTAAAATAAACATCCTTAATTTATTGAATATCGGTTACCCAAAAACAAGATTAGGAACTAACCGACATATTTTCAAGGTATACGGCTGTGGCATACCTTCCGTGAGAATCAGACATAATCTCTATAAAAAATTCTATCTCCGGATAAAAACTTCATGTTTACATAATCAACATTTGTAATTCCTACATATTTATCTTAAAAATAATAAATCAGTAGGTATAGGTACAAAAACTTGTCAAGTGACAACTCTGTGCCGACGCTCACAGCTCGGTCATAAAACTGCGGCGCGCAAAGAAGATTCACGGTTCGTGCGCGGTTATAAGTTTCAATTCTGCTTGCAGAGGGCGAGTATAGGTATAATTTTATACCTAAATCTGACTTTTGTTAAGGAGTGAATTTTCTGTACGGTAGTACTATTAGTTATTCTGTGGTATTAGAGGTAGGTAGGATAGAAACGCTAATGTCAACGTTACTTTATTTATTGACTGTAGGTGCTTAATACAACACGTGTGACGTTCATACGAAACTGGTTTCTTCCTAACTAAATTAATACCGTGGAGCTAACGGCAAGGTTGGGCACGTTTACTCCCGGTCCCTTATAGTCGGGACCTATCGCCAGGGCACTAACTAAACCTAGGGAAGTCAGGGAGAAGACTGCAGGCAGCTATCAAACTCCCGACTCAGACAGACTAGCCATAGGACAGTGGTGGGCCTATCGCTAAGGCAGTCGCTAGCTAAGTGATTGAATACTCGGTGATGTCTTTTATTATCCTTCTTGGGTTAATAAGGTGCCTTTCCATCCTTTCCTGGATTTCTGGCCGTGTCTATTCGCCTCCCGTGACTACGGGAGGGGCTATAGTGCCTGATATAGGCGCAGGCTTCGGTGGCGGCATTCTGCTCGCCGTCCGCTTATCGCGGACTGCCTTCCAGTAGGCGTCTCAGTTCATCCACCCCGGGTATCGGGGACCGTGCCGGGGTGGTGACGGTGCCTGTAGTTGGCGCCGTCGGCTTCTGTGGGGTTGCCGGTACAGGGGCCTGTACCTGGGCGGCGGCGGCGTCGGAAGTCGTCGCCGTCTGTTTCTTCTTCGTTTCGGGTGCAGGGGTCTGCACCGTGTTGCTTTCTTCTGCTGTTTGCTTCTTCTTCTTCTTCCCTTTCTTTTTCTTCGCTGCTTTGTTCTTGTTGTCGGGCGGGGGTGACTGCGCGCCCCGTTGTTTGGGGGCGTTGGCCGGCGCCATCAGCGAGGCGGGCGCCGACTCTTCCACCGTGGGCTGTTTCGCTGGTATCCCCGCTTCCTTGCCAGACCTTGTGGGGACTGCGTGCGCCTTGGTGCCCGCTTTCTTCGAGCTGCGGGCCTCACGAAGGTAGATCGGGCATTTCTTGTAGTTTGCGGGGTGTGGCCCCGCGCAGTTGGCACAGGTACAAGGCTGGTCCCTGGGCCTCTCGCATTCTGTGGCCAGGTGGTTTCCGGCGCATCGGACGCACTTCTGCTGTCTGTGGCAGCCCTTGGAGTGGTGTCGGAAGCCCTGGCACTTGTGGCACTGGGGCGGGCCGGTCTTCCCTCTCCATGCTTCGATTTTGATCGACGGGATGTATAGGAGCTCCCTGATCCCGTAGATCGATGTAAATTCACGAGGGGGGCCGGAGAGCTGCAAAAAGTAAATGCAGCCCGGCCGGCCTCCCCTGGCGTTGATCTGCTTGATGTGAGCTACGGGATAGCCGAGCTCCATACATGCGTCTCTGATTTCTTCAAGCGGCGTGTCGGAAGGCAACCCCCTCAGCGCCACTTTCATCTGCTTCTCGCTCTCCTGCAGGTAGACGTGCCACTCCATCTCGTCTGCGCAGTCCTTCCCGAGGGATGCTTCAACTTCTTCCAAGTGGCTGTAGACCACCCGGTACTCTTCTCCTGACTTGGGGGTAAACAGCACTCCTTTCCCCGTGCTTTTGGAGTGTGCTGCGTACCCCAGCTTCTCTTTAATATCTTTGAGGATCTTCGGCCATCCAGGTAGTAGAGGTGCCGTTATGGGCGGGTACCTCTCCTTCCTGGGCTGGGATTTCTCGTGGCTTCCATCTTCCTCGCTCTTCTTCTCACGGGCTTGCGAAGATGAGGCTGCTTTCGCTGCATAGGAGGTCGATGGTGCGTCTTGATTCGGCTTCCGTTTCCGCTGTGGCTTGGCGGCAACCGGGGTCGGCGGAGGTCGGGGCTCCGCTGCTTTCTTGTTCGGGGCCTCGAAGGTGTAGGGGCTCCGTTCGTCCACACGGGGGCCTCCGCTGGTGAGGGTGGCCTTTGGAGAAGGGGCTCTCCAAGGTGTGGCGTGTGCTTCTTTTCTGTCCCCCACAGGGCGGGGGCGGGGCCTGGGTCCGGTGGTGGCGTCTTCTTCAAGCACGTGCGTTTCTCGGTCCCTGCAGGTGCTTGAGGGCTCTCTCGGGAGCGTTTCTCGGGTCTGATGACGTAGGGGTGCGCCATGAGAAACTCCAGGAAAGGAGCGTCATCCGGCCGCAGTTCTGTCCCCTGCCCCATCATGTATGTGGAAAGCCTGACATAGGCGGCCATCCACGCCTTCAACTCCGCCGACATGTGCTCCGATCCCATCATTTGGGAGACTAGAATCGTGTCCGATTCTAGCCACTCCAAGGGGACCGGTGCTCGTCAGCAGGCGGGTCGGGCGCGTATGGCTAGAACGTAAGGAAGAGTCCTTTAGCTGCCTTGTCTTCTTCTTGTGGTCGCCCCTCAGCCTTAGGATACCCGCCAAATGAGGGGGTGACGGTGGGGTGGGCGTGCGCTTCGTCGGCGGAGTAGCCGACAGGATTGAGCTCTTCGGTGTCTGAGGTGTTTCTGGCGGTGTAGTGGGTGGGTAGGTCTAGAAAGTCCCAAGCCGGATCACCCTCCACAGCGACAGGCGACATCGGAGAATTTGCTGCTTCATTTTCTGAAGTGGGTAGATCGAGATGTCGATTTCTCGACCTACCCTGACGTTTCGTGGAGTCCTCCATTCTTGATGGCGGCTTGGATCTGGGCTCTGCGACGCTATCGTTGTCGGCTAAAGCCAGTCACCGCATTCCCTAGCCCGGGGCATCCGTTTTAGCGGGACACCGGGTTCGGGCGATACGGCGAGGGCCAACCGACCGCGATGCAGCTTCTTGAGACGTGGTCCCCGCCGGCTAGAAGCCGGGCCGCTGACTCCGTCGAATTATTTTCAAAAAAAAAAAAATATTTTCCGAAAATAGTCTCGGGATTCGCGTAGAGATGTGTGTGCGTCCGTGCAGAAGTGGCTTCGATGCTCGTCCAATTGAATACAGCGCAGGCGGCGTTTTTTATACGGTCCGGTCGGCGCTCGATGACGTCGGGGTCGCGTGCGCTCGGCGAACCTCTGCGGCCGTGAAGAGTGACGTATCGGTGTGCGAGCGAGAAAGTATTCGAGCCCGCGCGCCGTTGAAATTCGCATTGTTATAACACTCTTTATGTACTGAGTCATTAAACATACGAGTATATTACTATATTTATATGAATTTCTACTGTTAAAATTTTGACATTAGATCTTATTTTTTTATTAAATGAAATGTCGGAAAAGGGCCTAGGAGCCGGTTTTGGCCACTTTTTCCATGGCTCCTGACAACTGGTACATGACAGATGACAGTGCCATCTGTGCTGCCATAATTTACGGGAATTTATTTATTTGTGGGAACACACGGGGATCGCGAATCTCATTGACGGTGCACATTCCATACGTGGGACAAACACGCGGTTCGCAAGCGCCCATGTATGTTCCTGCCCCCTTCACTCCTATTTATCCATATTGTGAACTTGAAGTAAACTAACAATTAATTTGGAAATTGATTTTAATTAATGGATCACCACTATCGATAACCTTGAGCGTGCCGAACTGACTGGAGCCTTCAGTTCGCACATATTAACTAAAAACAATAGACTTAGAAATTTGAGTTTGTCTATACCTTAATAAAATTGAAAATGGCCAAAACCAGTGACAGTGACAGTGAACACAACCGGGACATCTGTCCTACATAAAAAAAAAAACCGGCCAAGTGCGTGTCGGACCACGCATAGGAGGGTTCCGTACCTTCAATGGAACAAGAACCAAACTAATACCAAAAGGTCGTATCTGATGCCTATGGAAGAAGTTTTTTGGAAATAACTCAAAAATGGCTGAACCGATAATATTCAAAACAATTTTCGTAGAAAGTATATAATAAGGCGCTTCTCCTCAAATTTTTTCATATTTTTTGGACTTACGGTTCAAAAGTTACAGGGGGGTACACAATTTTTCTGACTTTCGAAGCGATTATTTCAAAAAATATTCACTTAATCACAAAATGATCAAAGAAACCTCAATATTATTTTTAAAGACCTATCGATTGATGTGTCACATGTTGATATTTGGTAAAAACATTTTTTTTGAAATGTAGTTACATGTATAGAGCGCCCCCCTTAAAATTTTTTTTTTTTTTTTCAAATTTAAATACATAACTAAGTAGCGGCATACAGAATACACCTTATGTGTAAATTTTATTCAGATACGTCTTATAGTTTCCGAGTAAAATGGCTGTGACATACGGACGGACAGACAGACAGATATGACGAGTCCTTGGCTACGGAACCCTAAAAAGCAACAAAGATCCCGACGAATTGAGAACCTCTTCATTGGAATCTTATAGTCTGTTGAAAAGGGAAAATGTGGGTCGTAGGCCCGATGCGATGGTGAGCTTTGAGGCTCTGCGAAGGGTCGCAGGACCCTCAAGTTCATTTGATGTATGTTTCGTATGGTGTAGGGTATAATGTCGCACGACGCGGCGCTCCGCTGCGGCGAGTCGGCGCCGGCGCTGTTCCGCTTCCTGCGCTGCCCCGAGCACCTCGTGCGCGGCCGGAGGCTGCTGCTGGCGGCTGGCGGGGGCACAAGGTACCTGTACTTGTATGCTGTAGGTATAATGTCGCTCGACGACTGTATCGCGAAAAAAATTTCGCGATTTCAGAGTTGGTCCCATCCCATAGTAAAAGTTGTTCAGTATAGCCTACCTAATCACCTCGCTCAATATGAACAGTAATTAATATTTTACCCTGTATATACCCTTGTATATACAGGGTAAAATATTAATTACGGTTTTTGCAACAATTAGCCATATTGCAGGAGGTGATTAGGTAGAGGGTTTCACTATGTCTCTCTCCAGTTTTTAAGGTTCCGTACCTCGAAAGGAAAAAAACGGAACCCTTATAGGATCACTTTGTTGTCCGTCTGTCTGTCTGTCTGTCAAGACCATTTTTCTCAGGAACGCGTGGAGGTATCAAGCTGAAATTTATATCAAATACTCAACTCTACTGTCCCTTGGAGCTGTGACTTCTAAGCCAACGCAATCAAAAGATACAGTCGTTTATGCCGCAAATTTTCGAAACTCGCAAGTATCAAAACCTACAGGGTACTTCCCGTGAACTCAGAATCTTGAAATTCGGTACGAAGCAACGTTAGCTACTGCATAGTATAGCAAACTAACGAGAGGGGTTCCGTTGCTCTTATTATTGTGTCACATCTGACGTGGCTAGCTTAGTCCATTAGTAACTTTCATTTATTATTTTCAGGGCAATCGGCCGAGTGACCCAGATCTTCCCTTACGTTCCTTGAACTACATCACATCTTATTCGGAATTGGTTCAAACGGTCACTAATATGGCCAAGGTGTCATAATGACACCGTTATATCATCTTTAAATCACCAGTGAAACCATTGAAACACAAGTTAACCGCTTAAAATCTAAATGTTACTCACAATCTTGAATTTTATTTTGCAAATTGAACAAGTAGTATAGGTAGGTAGTATTGACATTTCAATCTTTTACATAACTGCGACTAATGCCCTTTATCTGACAAGTAAAAGTGCCCTTGTGGCCTGCTTTCTGAATAAATGTTTGGGTTTGAGTTTGAGCTTGTAGGAATGAAAATAGGACTGTGAGTACTAGGTATAGACAAAAAATATAAGAATTTTATAAGTGAAAGAAAAATGGAAAAATTCACCGCGTCGAGCAAGATTCGAACTTGCGACCTTTCGGAACACCGGCCCATTAAATAAAGGTTTGTTAAAAGTAGAATTTTTATTTGAATGTAGTCATTTGACAGCACTTTTCATAGGTACAGTCACCGGCAATAGTATCTTCCTACACGAAGGCCGCAAAAATATGTGACACTCTTATGGCCCTACAAATAAGAGCGTGTCACATATTTTTGCGGCCTTCGTGTAGGAAGATACTATTGCCGGTGACTGTACAGTAACGAACCCGGATTGGTGAGTCACTTGCCATTGTTCGTAATTTAGCCGTGTAATAAATGACCGATGTAACTGACAGTTGACAGCTAGTCGGTAACATCGGTCGTTCATAACACGGATAAATTACGAACAATGGCAAGTGGCTCAACAATTCGCGTTCGTGACTGTATATTTGCAAACCACTTCTGTATGCCAGCTATCAGATTACTTTATTCAATAAAAATATATGCTTAATGAGTATGTTTAACACCAGAATATACAAGGTGTAATAAAAATGATGTTGATCCTTTTAAATATTGGTATCGTATTTTAACTATGTAAAAATAAAAATAAAATTTCTCGCGCAAAAAAAAAATTGGTATTGTATGCAGGGTTTGCCGACTGGAGCGACGTGTCCCACACAAAAAAAATTTTTTTTGCGTCCAAAAATTTTTTTCCTATTTTTTCTTACACACAATATAATATCAATTACGCCCTTAATCACCAGTATATTTGTTCCATCCTGAACACATAAGGTGGTCACTATTTCTAATACTGTTCCTTTTTTTGCCAAGCTAAATACAATCTTATCGCTGAGCAAGAAAGATCATAGGATGATGATAGATAAATATAATGACACGCAAAATATGTTTTTGCGAGCTTATTCAGATTAACCCATGTAACTTACATAACATTACTCAAAATTAAGTAACATGGCTTCAATCTTAAGAGGCTGACAACACCCGATGACCTTCAAATTGACTTTACTCAGTCTTTTAGCTATAACTCCTTGTTTTGAGAAAGTAAAAAAAATATATGTTATTATTCGTTATATTTGGAAGAACTTCGTTGATTCCGATACACGATTGGACGAAATCGGCTCGATAGAAAATAATTCCAAAGTTACATCTTAAAATTTGCTTTAAACAGTCGTATGTCTTTAGTTTCTTGACTTATACGTCTGTAACTAAGGACAAAATTCCACCGCACTAATACTAAAAACTTCGTTGTTTTATATTTCTCAATTAATGCGTCGTTTTTTTTTAATTCATCATTTTGCAAAATTTGCAGTGAGCTCCCATACTAATCGTAACACAGTGTTTCTCTTTCACTCGCGCTGAAAAAGATAGGGAGGGAATTTAGCTGTTGTCAGCCCCTTAATACAGTACGAGGGTGGATTATTGCACCCAGGGGCCTATTTCTCGAACGATATTAGACTAATATTATTATATTAGTACATGAACTGCCACATCGTATGGGTTTCCATGACAGTACACTCATAACATTAGTCTAATACCTTTCAAGAAATAGGTCCTCGAGCGTAAGGGTTGTACACTTACCGTCCAAGTTAGTTTACTTAGATTAACAATAATCAAGTCGCTTATATTATTTAAACTATTTGTGACGTTTTCAAGACAAAGGGACGTCGTTGTCGGTTGTTATTGTTAATAAGGCGTTACTGACATAAATTTTATTTAGTAATAAACTCTATTAACCCTTTGATCGCCAAGATCCACTAAAGTGGTCGTGTGCTGTCGTGCCTACCACGCCAACGACCACTAAAGTGGTAATGGCAGACGCTGTCAAAGCGATTTTACTGTTGACAGATAAGGTTTAAATTCGTTTCTCACTAGTTGAGATGTTGGCGTGTATGTCACATTTTGATGCGAGAGAGAAAGCGTTCAAAAGGTTAACAACCGATAATGCTGTAGCTTTGACTCGACATCACATTTTTTATTTCATAGATAACATGATAAGTAAAGTGTTTTTATTTTGTTATTGTCAATTATTTTTTAGTTTAGGGTATAGTAGAAGTACATAATTACTTATATAGAGTTATATGATTATATTTGCTTTAAGGTTAAAACAGATTAACTGTTGTACTTTCTTTAATATAGATATAGTCTTGACAATGTAAAAACGCAGTATTTTTAAATTAGTAGTAAATTCATGTTTATATCTAAACATTTTTACGGAGTTAATTTTATTATTAATTAGGCCAAATTCCGCTTTAACAGACAACTGAAGATCTTAAACGATTGTTTAATAGTTGATTATTCCCAAAATAATCTTTAGAATCTTTAGGTTATTATAAATAATACTTATTAATTTTAGTTATAAAAAGTTCGATGCTTGAATTTATTAGAGATGTAGTTATTTTTCTAGTCCCTAGGTAGTGTTTTCTTGATTTAACCTTTTGACTGTGATGCCAGGCTGTGGTGGGAAGGTTAATATTGACTATGAGCACTAGTACAGTCGCCATCAAATATAGCGGAGCGGCCAAGGTACTCAAAAATATCTGAACATGCACTTTATCGCCTTGGCAATAGAGGCGTTGTTCAGATATTTGTATATCTGATCTGATGGCGACTGTACTTAGACATACTAGCGCTAGACCTGACATGGTAATAATAATAACAATATTGAACGGGATGGTCTTATTAAACTTTCAATAGGTATGACAGAGAAGGCGATATTATCGTTGGTCCTTGTCATAGTATCACTTTGTGATTATTGCTTACTTCCAAAAGGCCCTAAGTACAATATAAACATTTGTTACCCTCCACCGCGTTCTGAAGGGGAATAAAGAAACCGTCTAAACTATGCAGGCTAGTAACGGTATGCTGTCAGCCATCTTGAAACGTGTTTTAAAATTAGTCGCGTTGCGTATATTCTGTCCTTGGGTGAACGCGTATTTCAACATTCACTTCAACTTTCATTTTTAGAGATACTTGCTTTGATCACTAGTATTATTTCTTATCTATTTATATACTGTTAGGAACTCTGGAACATCACGGGATGAGAATTCGTCCTTTTGGACCGTAAGCCAGGAACAAATTTCATGGCCACTCGCGCCCCAGGCGATAACTTGTGAAGTGGTTAAGGGCGATGTATAATGAAGCCTCGTGAAGGTCAGCTGCCGCTCCGTTGGTGGGTTGAGGTACGGCAGCTATTTAATCACTTAAAAAAACTGTCATCGTGTCACGATTGAAAATTTGTCAGATAATAGTTTAACCACTTCACAAGTTGTCGCTTGGGATACGATGGCCAACGAAATTTGTCGCTAACTTACGGTCTATTTGGATCGACGTTCCTCTAACCACAGCTAATTTAGACATTGTAATGATGAACAAGTCACTAGCGATCACCCGATCACAGACGATGTACCTGATGTTCTGAAGGTTTACAACCTTGAGCCAACTCTAGTCTCGAAGATCTATCTGTTCCCAGCCACAGACTCCTCATCATTAAGCTTTTACAAGGAGCACGAGGTCACCACACATAAGCTCAATTTTATTCTTAAATTTCTACGATTCGAACAGCACATCTCAATAGTATTCTACACCATTTTGTAGTATAACAATCCAGGTTCACCCCTATAACTTGATTTTTGTGGATGTTTTTAATTCACTTGAGTAATGATTAAAAACGTTAACTCAACTGAAATAAGCGGTCGCGCTCTCATAAATTAGTACGGGAGAGCTGATGTGTGGTGACCTCGAGTTGTACTTGTGATCTATCTAGTGGTTGAGGTTATCCGTGGGCCAAGCCTAAGACTTGTAGTATGATAAAAACAAGATGTTGCTACAAAGTTGCGCACTGCTTCTTAATCTTAATATTTTTTTATGACACTAGTAAGTAAAGCCGGCATTAGATTTCACTTTTCATCGGGTAAAAGGGCACTTAGGGGTGTACAGTACAGTGTCGGCGCAGAGGCGACATCGTGTACACGCGCCCTTAGGGATTAAAGGGGGGGAAGAGGCAGGGTACACTTAAAGATCGGGCCCGAATGAAAATACGGTTTAATGCCGTTACATGTAGCTTTATTAAATAACATATTTCTTTAGTGTTTCTACGTAAGTATAAATCACATGGAAAGTCTTCCGCAAAATGCCTCAACCGAGGCATGTCCAACCTAGCCGAGCCGCCTCGCGCGGCAATTTCTTCGCGAGGAGGTGCGTCAGGTGGGGACCCGCCTAATAGTTACTTATTTTCCATAAATAGAGCGTGTAACCACGCCATTTTGTCACTGGCTGCAAACCCCTGCAATTTTGAAATGTAGAAATGTTTACACTGAGGTTTTTTATTAATTTTAACACTAAATTTAAAGAAAAACAGATTAGGTGAATGATGTATTGTTTTAGCACGTTTTTAGCTTTCAAATTGAGTTCAAATTGGTAAGCTAACTAATCACTTAACTTTTATAAATGCATCGATCAACTACGTTATCTACAGGGTATATGTTTTTTTTTATATCCTGCCTGTTGATAATTGACGCATCTAACGTGAAATGATATTAATCTGATTTAAATTTAATTTAAGAAGGCTATTAACATTTTTTTTGTTTTATAATGCTAATTAACATCTTTTTTTAAATGGTCGATAACGAACCATGACATAAGGGTGGATACAAATTGAGATAAATCTATTTGCCTTCGTAATATTATAATCTAAGATTTTTCTAATCTATACTGCGAAAGACTTGCAGAATACCTGCGGTGGAACGATTGTAAAAGAATTAGTGTCATTACACCAATCGATCGATGGCCGATTGACGACCTATTAGTGGGTTTACTACCCTATGTATGTACAGCCACGAACCCGGATTGTTGAGCTACTTGCCATTGTTCGTAATTTAGCCGTATTATGAATGACAGATGTTACCGACTAGCTGTCAACTGTCAGTTACATCGGTCGTTTATTATACGGCTAAATTACGAACGATGGCAAGTGGCTCAACAATCCGGGTTCGTGACTACATAAAAAGTAGATAGATGGACACATTTGTGATAGTAAGATACTAATTCAATGTAAAGCACACGCGTTGTAATTTAAGCACACTTTTTGACTCTAATAAAAATTATAAACTTATCTCTTCTTTTATTTATTTCATCATCCCAGATCCTTCATTGGTCAATCAATAGATACATATTCTTTTTAGGGTTCCTTAGCCAAAATGGCAAGAACGGAACCCTTATAGTTTCGTCATTTCCGTCCGTCCGTCCGTCAATCCGCCGTATGTCACTGCCATTTTAGTCGGAAACTATAAGACGTATCTTAATAAATTTAGATATAAGATATATTTTGTGTGCCGCTATTTAGTTATGTAGTTTAATTTCAGAAAAAATATTTACTCCGGGGGCGGCATCCATACATTAAAAAAGTTCAAAATGTTTTATTTTATAGAATTTTAACATGCTGCTCATCAATCTATAGGTCTTTAAAAATAATAGCGAGAATTCTTTGAACATTTTGTGATCATGTGAGTATTAACAGCTTCCTCCTGAGTGTGTTAACGGCCTCCTAGCCCAGTCAGTAGTGACCCTGCCTACGAAGCAGGAGGTCCCGGGTTCAAATCCTGGTATGGGCATTTATTTGTGTGTTAATCACGAATATTTATTTGTTCTTGAGTTATGGGTGTTTTCTATGTATCTAAGTAAATATTTATCTATATAAGTATGTGTATCGTCGCCTAGTACCCATAGTAGGTACAAGCTTTTAGTTTGGGACTAGGTTGATTTGTGTAAGATTGTCCCGAAATATTTATTTATTTTCTGAAATAATCGCTTCGAGTCAGAAAAATTTATTAAAAATGTTCAAAATGTTTTATTTTATAGAATTTCAACATGTTGCTCATCAATCTATAGGTCTTTAAAAATAACATCGAGGATTCTTTGAACATTTTGTGATCATGTGAGTATTTTCAGAAATAATCGCTTCGAAATTCAGAAAAATTGTGTAACCTGTAACTTTTGAACCGTAGGTAAGTCTAAAAAAAAAGAAAAAAAATTGAGAAGATGCGCCTTATCACATATTTTCTACAAAAATTTTTTAGAACATTATCAGTTAACCCTTTGACCGCCAAAGCCGTTCAAACACGTCAACGAAAAGTCGTGCCCTCAGCGCCATGACGTGTTAAAACGTCCAAAATGAGAGATCAAAATACTCCTTAATAAACAACCTTTATAGAAATATTTTTGTATATTTATTATAGCTCTACCATTCAGCTATCTTTTTAGTTAAAATTTCATTCAAAATAACCCGTAACTCAAGAAAAAATTAGAAAATACCTCAAAGCTATTTAAAAGAACAAAAAGGCACTGCCCTCCTCGCCGTTGACGGGTAATAACGTCTAGCGGCGTGACGTCACTTCGTAATAGTGTTGTTCGTTTGAAAGCATAGTGGTCGATGTTGATTATTGTATGAACATTAACCAAACACTGTAATTATGAATGTTTTTCGCATTTTAAGCTTAATTTTATAATAAAACTAATTATTAAACTACGATTCGTGTAGAAGATTAGTTTTAGGAACTACATATCGTAATGTTAAAAAAGGCATATATTTCAAATTTTTAAAATTTTTACTTTAATATATCCATTATTAAAAAAGAATAGAGTTTTATTTAAGTCGCAATGAAATAAATACAATGCGTGTTATAAGGGCCGTATTTAAAACCTAACAATGTGTATGTCGTTTCTTTTAATATTATTGCTTCGCCGCATTCTTGTTAATCCTTAAACAATGATAAATACCACGACACGTGCCACGTGAGCTTTCGGTCCATTTCATTCATACCAAATAAGTAAAAATAATGAAATGGTATTTTACATAAAATGTCAACCAATATGAATGTTATCGGTGAGAGACCGAGTTTAAGTGAACAAAGAATATGTCATTATTAGGGATATACCAAGTTTCTTTAGGTACAAAAGAATGAAATGTGCGCGAGGTGTTTTTTACCTACACACCCGTTCTGTCCGATGTTCATTAGTTTTTATCATAAAATTTATTTATTTGATGGTATTGTTAAACATTTTTTTACTCAACTAAACACTTAAAAAACCTAACGTATTTTCCTTCATACAGTTACACCACGGAAATAGCGATACAGAAATGAATGAATATCTCTCACCCCCAACTCTAACATTCATAATAAGTTACGGTGCCACCAGCGCCAAAGCCGTCATAACACGTCAGCGCGTGACGTTATCACTTAAGTAGTGCTGTGGCTATATTGACAAAATAAAATAAAATTGTATATTAATTTTCATATTTTTGTATTTGATTTTAGGTGTATAAGAAAAATACGAAATGAATATTCTTTACTATTATGATTTCTAAATATCTAAAGTGATTTTGCCTAACTAAATCCACTATTAGGCGGAAAGAAATGTTTCGTCAATATGTTGTTTTCAATCACTATGGTATCTGAGTGCGCTCGTGCAAATTTCGCTCTGGCGCTGGTGGCACGATTTTTCTGTCTGATGCGTGGCGTTCAAAAGGTTTAGCCATTTTAGAGTCTTCTTCCATGGGCATCAGTTTCTTTTGGCATTAGTTTAGTTCTTATTCCATTAAAGGTACGGAGCCCTCCATTATGAGTGGTCCGACAGGCACTTGGCCGGTTTTATGTTTATAGTTTAGAAAAAAATTGTGACAGTATACATCAAAAGGTACATTTGGCCGGCGTTTACGCTTTTATATGAGAGCGAACGATATTGAATCTGTACGACGTAAGCGCCTTCCGCGAAATGGTACATTTTCATGAAGACTGTCACATTTGTGAGATTTGTTTTGTGAATGAAACACAAGAGTAGAAAAATCATCGGTTTATTAAATAATTAACAAACTGCATCCTTAACTACTTAATACCTACTTATAGTAAGCAACAATTTATTAAAAACTAGAATTATTCTTAATTTTATAACACTTCAAACAAAAGATCAAACAAAACTTCGAAAACTGATAAGTTCTGATCGTTATCAAAATCGGACAATCAATCTAAAACTTGCGTGGCACAGAGCCACAGACGCAATCAAATACATCGTTAAATAAAAAATCTAAATTAGTCGTTTGTGAGGAAAGAGATGTTAATACATATATGGGAACCAATCGTAATTAATTTTACATCGCTCCGGGCGGTAAGTGACATTTACCGCCCGCGCAAATGGTGGCAAATTTCAAGTGGCAAATCCCACTTCACACCCAGTATGAAAATTGTGTACGCATCTGAGCCGTTCTTTATTTTACCGACCTGTGTAATGTACAGCCGCCGTCAAATATACCGGAGCTGCCAAGGTGACCACAAATATCTGAACAACGCCTCTATTGTCAAGGCGATAAGGGATATATTTGATGGCGACTATACTAATAATACGGCACTTCCTTTCCACACATACTCTACACATATCAGTATCTGAATGACTCCAATAACACGAGAGACGGAGATAGAGAATCTACGAACTTTCGCGGCAGGCACTTATTATTTTGTGAATGTCAGTACATAATGTACAGCCTTGGCCAGAAGTGTTGAGCATAGCTCTTTTTTGCTTACAATTTTGATGTTAAGTATTAATTCCCTATCATAACAATGTACGATGACGTAAAATGTTATATTTTATTGATATATCTAGAAAACTTCACTTAATAACACTTTCAAGGTACCTATAAAATATGAAAAGTGGAGGTCCCAAAAATGCGAATTTAAATCGGTGCGACAAATTGCAAATATTCTATGCAGTTACTACTCACTTCAACAAAACATGCCTGTTCAGTTTGAATTAATTGATAGAATAACTTCAAAAAAGATAGAAACGACGGTCTAAACTTTCGAGTTTTGTATGAAAATCGCAAGGGTGCTCAACACTTCTGGACAAGGCTGTATTTCATAGCGAATTTAATGTAGCAAAATACTCCTGGCAGCCATAGAAACGGAAGAAATAGGGATGATGCTCCAATAGGGATGATGACACATGTTGAATTTTGTAATAATATTAAATTACCTGGATGCAAAACGATAAATATATCCTAATACAGTGAAAATTAAAATAATCTATTGAAATAGTTCAACGATAAGAGTCTTTAAAATTCCAAAATTTTACGATTTTCTTAAAGTACGAAATTAAAAAAAACAGTAACACCATTCGATTTCTCACGTTTTACTGTAAAATAAATTGTATGGCAACCATATACATAAACGCAAAATTTCACTGTCAAAATAGCAATTTCATAATCTTTCCATACTTTAAAACGGGCGACTAGGCAACCGTGACGTCACTGTTGCATAGCATTTTGTTAGGAGCATTTTAAGAAACAAAAGCGAGTGCCAGATTTTGAATCTCATTTTCGACTTTTGTGTTGTTTTAACGCAATTAGATACAGACATTTGATCCTCACAACAAAACGAACCGATTGATACCATCCATGAAAAAAAATCATGCCTATTAGTGTTATATAGAACTAGAATGCTACTTTATACAGTGTTCTTAAAACCTACGTCAAGACTTAACTCTTCGACCGCCAAAGACGTCAAATCACGCACACGGAAAGTCGTGCCCTTAGCGCCAGCACGTGATATCACGTCCAAAATATAGATGGTTTATCAGATTAAGCTAATTTGGCTTGTAAGAAAATGGCATCTTTTCGAGATAATGGCAAAATGACTTTAAGCTTTATTGTAAAGGTATAAGAGCGAATATCTTGAATACTATGCTATTTTTAGTAAGACCAAATGTGCTGCCCATCAGCTGTTCCATCAGCCCTTTATGTCTTGACGTTGGTTTAGGGGCACCCGGTATACATTCCCCTGTCCTAAGGTACGGCCAACCAATTTGATTCCTAGGCCACTGTAGAACCTTGTCGTAATGACAGTTGCCCGTGGATACATATAGACGTAACCTATTCGCTACCAAACTAGCTATTGTGACAAGGTTCTAGAGGTTTCTATCTCTTTTGAAGTTATTTTATCAATTAATTCAAACTGAACAGGCATGTTTTGTTAAAGTTAGTAGTAACTGCATAGAATATTTGCAATTTGTCGCACCGACCTAGTCGCATTTTTGGGACCTCCACTTTTCATATTTTATAGGTACCTTGAAAGTGTTATTTAGTGAAGTTTTCTAGATAAATCAATAAAATATAACATTTGACGTCATCGTACATTGTCATGATAGGGAATTAATACTTAACATTAAAATTGTAAACAAATAACAGCTATGCTCAACACTTCTGGCCAAGGCTGTACATAAATGCAAAAGTTTAATGTGAAAATAACAATTTCATAATTTTTCCATACTTTAAACAGGGCAACTATTTGATCGTGACGTCACTTCCCGTCATTTTGTTAGGAGCGTTTTGAGAAACAAATGCAAATCTCAGACTTTGACTTTTGTATTACATTAACACAATCATTTGATCCTCACTACAAAACGAATCGATAGATACTATACATGAAAATCATTATGCCTATTGAGGTTAATGATATTTTTATAATGAGGGACAAGCCACGCAGTGTCTTAGATTTAAACTGCCTATGTTTTGGAATTTGGAACCATACACAAGTTTACCAACGTTTATGTGTATGGCGTATCGATTTAACGATTCGAAGGGCATGTCCAAGAAAAGTGAATAAGCTACTTGCCACTTATCTGACGAATAAAGTCATCGTTGGCGTTTCACAATCTTCAAATAAGCTTAATTGGTAGAAAAAGTGCTACGTTTTGCAGGTAGTTTTTATCTGGAAGTTAATTTATTTGTTAATTAGCTATCCAATACTTGGACATTGTGACACAGCCCCTAAAGATATGTTTTTATACATACTTTTATTTGCGGAAATAAGGCGACGTCACTTTTGTTTGCGATCAAAAGAATAGATATGCAAGACGAATAATTCCTTACACAAGGCCTCCTTACTTCCAGCATTGTCAAATCTAACTACTATAAATAAAAGAAGACATCCATAACAAAAGTTAATGAGGTAATCATCATTTTTATGTAACGCTTCCAACATTATTTTATTAAAATTTCAGTCTTGTTACATTTAGGCGGTTTCACACTGCTGCGGCTTCCGCAAGTGGCGCCGGTGCGCGAGCGAGATAGCGCTCTGCGTGTGTATAGCTTGCACACCGTCGCCGCACCCGGCTGCGGCGCCAGTGTGATAACGCCTGAGACATCATTTAGTTATTTGAGATAATTGTGATTTAATTGTCCTGTCAAATCACTCTAGATCTAAATGTGCCGTGTACAAATCGAATCACTAAGTTGGTTTTCTATTTAAATACCATTATGATATAGGTTCGGTTATTTCTTTAGAATCATCATTTATTTCTGTTTTATTGTCATCTGTTTTAACAATATCTGATGCAACTGTCACATTGCCTTCACCTGAGCCAGATTCAGTAATTTCTTTCAAGTTTTTGGTAACTTGACCTGTCACTTCAATTTTATCGTTTACATCAGACATGCCTGGCGTACTATTCTTATCTGAACAATTGACTATGTTTTCACTTGTATTAGGTGCATCCGTTTCCTTTGATTCATTGCTAGTCTGTTCATTAGCATTCGTTTTATTATCAACAATATCCTCACTAACTCGCGTACTATTATCATCTGTAGAATCGATTACTACACCACTTTCACTTGATTTAGCTTCAGTAAATTCTTTCAAATCATTGCTGGTCTGAACTTTTGTTTTATTATTATCAACATCTATTTCCATTGTTATATCATTATTATCTGAAGAATCGACTACTGCATTACCATTACCTAAACCTGGTTCAGTTCTTTCTTTTAGATCATTGCTTGGGCCTATTACTTTATTTTTATCGCCAGTGAAATGTACAATATTTTGTATACTACTGTTATCTGCATAATCTATATTCTCTGTTATTTCATTACAGCTTGAAACCTCACAATAATTTTCTTCTCTTAAGACAGAATCATTCTTTACATCCTCACTCGTGCTTACCAGTGTGGACTGGTCCTTTTCGCTCGCGTAATAAGTTTCATGAGTTTTGATATTATTTGGTTTGTATTCTTCTACTAGAACTTCTTTCAAATTAAGCGGGTTCGCGTGGTGTTTCTTTATATGAGCCGGTAAACCCATTATGGTAAATTGGAACGCACAGAGCTTACATCCGATATATTCCTTAGGATCTAGCGGAGTGTGTTTCGCTACATGCTTGAGGCATGAAACTCGAGTAGTATAGTATACATTACATTCAGCACATTTATATAAAAAGTGTATGATACTTGTAGAGTGCTTGTTCGGTTCTTCTATTTTACTTTTGTCTGGTGACTTTTCTGTAGATTCCAGTTCTAAACTAGAATCTAACGAAGTATCTTCTAGTATGGGATCTCCCTCAATTTCTTGTTGGACCTTTACCGCGTCTTGACTTGACCTGGGTTCTACATCAGCCAACGTTAAAATAACAAAATCTTCTTTTTTGTAATTATATTTATCATGAATTGATTTGTGACGTTTCAGGCTGTAACTGGTGAAAGCAATGTCACACACTTCGCAGTTCACACCCGCGTTAGGATTACAGTCCGTGTGTTTTTCCAGGGTACTTTGTTTAAGGTAATGCAACTCGCAGACTGTGCATTTATATAATTTATTGTCATATGTATCTAGTAAATGATTATTTTGTTCACGTGGGATTTCGTTTAATATTCTTTCTGTTCTAACATCTTCAGGGGTTTGAGCTACTTGGATGTCTTTAGCCAAAGTTACAATAACAAAATCGTCTTTCTTGAAATTATATTTCTCGTGAATTGACATGTGACGTTTCAGACTGTAACTAGTAAAAGCAATGTCACATATGTCGCAGTTCACACCGCGGTTAGGATTGCAATCCTTATCATGTTTCAGAAGCGTGGCCTGTGTCAGGTAATGCAAATTGCAGACTGTGCATTTATACAGTTTATTGTCATATCTATCTAATGGATCCTTTGGTTCATACGAGACCCGATTTACTTTTCTTTCCATTTCAATTCCCCTTGGATTACGCGTAGTTTTTAGTTTTCTTTCAATTTCAATATTTTCAGGGGTTTTAGGTAATTTTACATCGTCAGTCAAAGTCATAATAACGAAATCTTCTTTCTTGAAATTATATTTTTCGTGAATCAATTTGTGACGATTCAAACTGTAACTTGTGAAAGTAATGTCACATAGGTCGCATTGTACGCCGACGTCAGGATTACAATTATTAGAACCCTTCCTGTCGTTGTGTCTATGTCTTTCCAAGCTTCTGGGTGTGAGGTAATGTACGTTGCAAATTGTGCATTTATACAGTTTATTGTCGTATCTATCTAATAGATCCTTTGGTTCATGCGGCAGCGACACACGGTTTACTTTTCTTTCCATTTCAATATCGTCAGGGATTTGGACATCTTCTATGATAGTCATGGACAAAGAAACTCCAGGACCATGTAGTTTGTTATGATCTTTGATATTTTTGGAAGCAAATTTAACATTACATTCCTCACACTCGTCAGTAAGCTCCTTACTGCATCTGTCTTGATGGTGAGTTGACAAAGTAATCTCATCAGTGAAAAGCAACATGCACTTTGTGCATCTGTATACTCTAACGTTCACCGCTTCTACTTCTTTTTTCACTTTATTTTTAACCATTTCTCCTTTTTGATTATCTTTAGGCAATTTAGTATTAACACCAAAAATGAGTTCTCTGACGTAAAATTCTTTGATCTTTAACTTGTTATGCTGCCATGCGTGTCTCGAGATGGATTTAACTGGGAACCGACGTTTACATATCTTGCATGTCTCCGCCAGCGTTGTGCCACAGTTAGTGCGCTTCGTTATATGATTTCGAGCGCTAGTTCTTCTTAAGAAATGGATATCGCACAATTTGCATTTGTAAAGAGTGTTTTGATGTATTCCTTTGTCAACAACCGCTACTTTATCATCAGGGATTTTAACTATAACGTAGCAGTCGTTTCTGAGTTTGTTGTTGCGCTCGTGGTCGACCATGTGGGTCGCTAGGCTGCTCACATCGAACGCCAAGCCGCATTTTTCACATTTCTTGCCACTGAAGTTCCCAGAACATTTAGCTTTGTGCGGTATGGCGACTGCCTTGTTGTAAAAGAGCACGTGACAGAGACCGCACTTGTATAGAGTCTTTTTGTTCGGCGTGATAACGTTGAAGGTCTGGACTTGGTTCTGGGCGTGGTGCTTGCAGAGATGGTTGACGACCTCAATGGGGTCGAAAATCAAATTGCATTGGCTGCATTTTTCTCGTATAACAGTACTGCAATTTTTCATTTTGTAATGCTTCTCGATAGATTTTAGAGATGTGTAATGTAAACCACAGAAGCATTTATACAGTTTCGATTTTTGATCCGCATATTCGTTTGTTTTGTTTTGTGTATCGCCAACAACACTTTTCTTTTCTGGACTTTGTTTTTTTATATTAATGACTTTTCCAGCTTTATTCATAGTTTTAACTATCACATTCTTTCTTGTAAATGAGTACTTTTGGTGAAGGAGTCGATGTCGATAACCATGCGTTGCATTATAATAAATTCCGCAATCGTTACATTGTTTCTTATTTTTGTCATTACACGCATGTGTCGAGAAATTTCTCATATGGGCAACACACGTCAGACAATCTGCACACTTGTAAAACACAAACGACTTAACAGGAGCACTATTCTTACTTAATTTAGGAAGTTTTGGTGCTACTTCGTCATCTATAAATGATATTTTACTCTTACTTCCATGGTTTTGAGCGTCATAGGACATGATTGTTTGATTGGCTTCAACATCATTTGCATCATTAAAGGATACAATTCTGAATGATTGAAGCCTGAGACCCGTTGATTCATGAATCGCTTCATGTTTTTCGCAATCTCGCCTGATAGCAAAAGTTAAGTCACAGATTGAGCACTGATTTTTATTTGCTTTTAAGCAGTTGGCAAGTTTCACGTGGCACAGTATATTATCAGCACCCAAGCACTTCAAGCATTTCTCACATTTGTACAAGGTGTACTCCGGTGGCCCTTGTTGGATCAGCTTCATTTTCACACATCTGTTTTGACCGTAAATGCTCCGCCTCACGATCTGTGATTTTTGCTCTTCTGGTAAATCTATGAAGTCGAACCATGTATCAGAGAACAGGTTGTAGTGCTCATACTTTAAGATCTGGAAGGTTTTCTTGCTTATCACCTTGTTGCCGGCGTGTAGTTCTAAATGTCGCTTGTAGCATTCGCTGTCGAATTTCATGTCACATTTCTCACATTTCATAATGACTACTCCGTAGTTCTCCATGTTGGTCAAATGGTTTTGACAATGTTCTACAACTTTATCGTAAGAATCGGTAAAAGTATCGCAAATAGCGCAAAGGTAAATAATATTCCACAAGGCAGTGAGGGATTCGTATTTCATTAGCAAATCTGGTAAATTCGTCATTGGCGATTTGGTCTCTTTTCTCGTTAAAATTTGCGCCATCGGTGATTTGGTAAATTTTTGCGTCATTGGAGATTTCGTGTCGTCGACAGATGTTCTTGGCGTCTGCATCATTTCACTGATCGTTTTGACCTGCCGCGGGATAGTGTAGTTATGTATCCGTATGTGTGTGTTAAACAAATCTGACTGTATCTTCTTTTCACAAATGTGACAGCTGGTGCTGATTGTTTCTTTGCATTTATGAAGATGTCTGGCCATCTTAGTCAAGAAGTTCACTTGGCAAGACTTGCACGGATAGAGCTCCTGGACTGGCTTTAATTTCTTCGAATTTGCCATCAGCTTAACGAAAGTGAAATCAGCAATTGTTAGATTTGGAATTTTAATGTGCAAGGACATGTGGGTTGAGTGGTATTTATGTTTTAACTGTATTCCACAATATTTACAAAAAGCACGAGGCCCTTTTTGTTTTTCTTTGCAGCTTCCGCTCATGTGCACAGAAGATTTGCCTCCCAAATATGACTTGCAAGACTGACAATAGAACAAGAGAAGCTCATCGGTGATTTTTCTTTTCTTTTGAGAAACTACTGGCATTTCCAATTTACGTTTAAGTCCTCTTTTTGGTGTCTCTAACTCGACTTTAGCCTTCACAGGGTGTTTTACGTCTTCAACAACTTCAGTTTTGATTTTCTTGGGTACGAATGGTGGCTTGGAGGAAATATAATCTATTTTGATAAAGTCTTCTTTGGTGAAGTCTCCTTTTTTGTGTTTACTGTCATGATTAGTCTTCGCGTGTATGTCAATTGGCAATCTACATTCGTTGCAAAAATATGATGCGGCATCATCACAGCCTCCGTTAACATGTCTCCAGAATTTGTCTTCTTCAAAACAGACAAAGCAATTTGGACACTGGCAAAGTATCCTGACAATCATTTCTAAGTACACTACGTACACTTTAAACGTGTTGGCTTTTAACATTTTGTGTTGATACTCATGCGCTGCTTTTTCTGCGCTCTTGAAGACCCTCTGGCACTGCGGGCACGCCCAGTCTCGTATGTTAGAAGATGATTCACACACGATGGAGTGTTGGCAGGCTCCAGTGCACGTCAAAAAGTGAACGGAACATCTATTGCATTTGAACAATATTGACTTTGAAACTAATACATTTGTGTTTGCTTCCTCAACCTCGTTTTTAAGATTATCTTTTGATGAATACATTTTCACTGGCTGTTTTGTTACGTTGGGCTTAATCTTTACAGGTTCTCTATTTATTAAGTTTGGTTTCGCTTTCGTTTTATTAATTTTGTTAACTAATTTGACGTAAAGATGCTTTCCCTTCATGTTCTGATGTTTGTCCCTATGTTTTTTTAACGCGTATAAAGTAGTGAGAATTTCACTACACATCAGGCACTTATACCTCACTTTTGTATCACCCAAAATGATTTTATTAGGTTGTTTCTCTGAGAAATCCGAATGAAATTTCTTCATATGTGTGAGATAGTATTTTTTTTCATATTCTATAGAACATATTTCACATTTCCTTTTATTTGGATCATCAGTTTGATTAATGTTTTCAGTTTTAACTGCCATTGGTTTAGACCCTAATATAATTTTGTTTGGTAGTGCCGTTGCTCCTGAAGTTATATCTTTCTTAAATGGAGAGTTAACTTGTTTAACATTTGAAGTCCTACTATTTGTAGCTTTGACAGTTTGAGTGACATTTTTATCAACATTTAACACTGGTTTAGGTTTCACTGCCTGTCCAGAAGTTCTTTTATCGTCTTTAGTTGGTGTTTTATCATTTAAAGGTAACAGTGCATATAAATGTTTGACTAAAGACGTATCGTCCGGGAAATAGAGATTGCAATGATTACAAACTCTCCAAGTTTTGAAGTCACTGTCACTCTTTACTGTATTCGGATCAACTTTATGAACATTTCTATAATGTCTCAGTAAGTTTGACTTACCAGACGAGCCTTTGAATTGGGAATGGCATATTTGACAAATGGCAAGATCATTACTGCTTGTATAACTAGGCTTGGCAGTACTTTTGATTGCCTTATTTCGTTCAGGGCTCGGCTGTTTCTCCGTGGCCACAAGGAAAGAGTGAGCAATCATCTTATGGGCGTCCAACGCATTGACTGTAGCGAATAAGGTTTCACATATTTTGCAATAGCAATCGCTTCTCTCTAGTATTGGTCCCCAATCATCTAAAACTAAAGACATATTGTAATTATAGTTCTCTCCACTAATACCTTGGCCGTCCTGGCTGCCGCTTTGTGTTTCTTCATTGTTTTCTTGAGGTTTGGCAGGTTTGCTCCCGAGTATAATTTTTCCAAAGCGGAACTCCTCTGTGTGTGGTTCCACTTTAATTTCCACTTTGTCTTTCTCAGACTCCCACTGGTAGTCGTAGTTGCTGTCTTCATAATTTGACTCTGAAACACAATTGTTTTTACTACTGTTGTTTGTTCTTAATATATGTGGTTTATTAGAATTTCGACATTCTGATCTAGAATAAATTTATTTTCATCATGGCTACTGGAAAGGAAAATTAATTTTAAAAGTTTCAAAAGTGATTTTGAAACTTTTAAAATCAATTTTTCTTTTACAGGGCATTTTTGAGTGTTTAAAAAAAACCTGAAAACCTGTTTCTTCCAGATCAAGACTCTTTTGGACTCATTCTGCTGAGAATCGTCAGCATTCTCCATTCTACCAATAAAAAAAGTTCTACTTTTTTTTCCCATCACGTACCGCACGTACGTCAATTCCTACTAAATAGGCGGGGCTACACCTGAAGCTCGGCTAGTTTGGACCTGCCTCGGCCGAGGCAAACGCACGCGCGGCGGCAATGCCTCGGACGAGGCACGGCCACACTAGCCGAGCCGCCTCGCGCGGAAATTTCCCCGCGAGGCGGTGCGTCAGGTTTGATTTGAACCCGCCCAATAAACTTTTTTTTATATTCTATAATTTGGGACATTTTTTATTTTATTTTCAGGATTGAATATGCTCGTGGTTCTGAGCAGAATGAGCCCAAATAAATCCAGATTTGGAAGAAACAGGTGTCCGGGTCTTTTTTTTCAACACTCAAAATCTATTAGTAGTTAAAGTTTAGGTACTGTTCAAATTTCGATTCTACCTTGCATGGACTATAATTATCATACTTAGAGCCCGGCGCCCCTGGGCAGCTGGACAGCCTCCCCCTTCGCCCACGCCTTAGGCCAGCACTGATTGCGACTGCTAAATGGCCTACCAGTCATGCAGATATACGGGGCTTTATTGACGTTAGAGAACTAGTATTGCATTACATACCTTCATACTCGACCTCCAGAGGCTCCGACTTGATGATGGGGGTGTCGGTCAGCTGTCGCCGACGGAGACTCTCCAGCACATCATGCTCTTCAATATCTATGTCGTCTGCCATGGTTGGCTGTCGACAGAAGAAATTTTAAATGTTTCCGTCCCTAGGAGGTGCTTGACAAGACGGTAGGTGAACGGAATGGTAATATCAGTCTTAACTATTGAAAAAAAAACATAGGGTAAATCGCCCGTAACTGGCCCAGTTCATTTAGTTATTGGCCACAACTTTTGTTATCATTCACTTTTCCATTTGAATGTATATTTCATAATATGTCTCCATAATTATATGTAGTTCTTGTCCATGTAAAAGAAGAAAAGATTTTACCATATAAAGGACTTTATACCTAGAATAAAGTAATTATTTTAACATTTGTGACATATTTAATTGGCTTTTGACATATATCCTATTATCTTTATTTACATTATAGGTTAGGTTACGTGCCATTGATGTAAATAGCATACCTAGGTTAGAAACTGTTTTATATTCGCATGCTAGAAATACTGGCGAGAGTGTTGAGCACGTTCATTTGTACATTACCAACTTTTGTAACCGCTTCTCAAGTGAATAAAGTTATTTGTATTTGTAATGAAGTTTGAACTTTATACCGCAATTTAAAGATATGGCCAGAAACTGGAGTTGGTGGACAGTTATTGGCAATTTACCATTGTTTTTTTTTTACTATATCTAGCCTTTAAAACAATTTTAATTTGTGGACCCGGGGTATGTCCTTAAACTACGTCCGGACCTGGGTATGTCCTTAAACTACGCCAAAAAGAGAGGTATGGGCACTGCGAATGGCATCTCGCTAAGTGTGGTAGGGCACGTTCAGCGAATGTCATCGCTCAAATCTGGAGCAGAGCCCGACTGGGGAAGTACCTCCACCTTACAGAAAACCACAGCCAAATAGCACTAGACCCTACTCATAGTGTTGTGTTCCTGCTGGTGAGTAAGGTTGCCAAAGAGCTCAAAGAGGACCCAGTGTGTTGACGATGAGGGACCTTCTTGTTCCTTTAGTCGTCAACACAGTGAATCCTCCTTTTTGTAAAGGGTCGGCAACGCGCATGTGACGCCTTTGGAGTTGCAGGCGTCCATAGGTTACGGTAGCTGCTTACCATCAGGCGGGCCGTATGCTTGTTTGCCACCGTCGTGGTATAGAAAAAAAAAAAAAAAAATTTTTTTGTAAGTATATTTATTTAGTGTCAAGTAGTTTGTAGGGCTTAGTGGTGGTATGTTACATTCTGCTGTGCGAAAATGATCTCACAGAGCATTTCTTTCATGATTAAGATTATCGATAATTGCAATTTTTTATGTCAATCAGCTTTGTTATGTTTGAAAAATTTGAGATATGGAAACGATAAAATTAAGGAACTAGAAATTGCAAAAATGGAACAGACAGGGCTGGATAAAGCAAATGACTGGAGAAGTAGCTTATAATTTAAATTTATTTTGTATTGAATTACCAGAACTTCAGCATCCTTTGAGTAGGTAATGTAGTAAACGAATAAGAGAGTAAGATAAATAATTTTAAACAAAAAAGAACCGACTTCACTAAGCATCCACCTTTCCAACACCAAATGCTCGATCTGCTGTAAAAAATACTCAAATCACCATAGGTGTGCCTATAATAGTTGAAGAGTTCCCTCGATTTCTCCAGGATCCCATCATCAGATCCTGACATGGTTACAATGGCTGTGAAGTATACTCTTCCAAACAAAAATTTCCAAATCGGTCCAGCCGTCTTCGAATAATCGGTGAACATACATAAAAAAAATAAAAAAAATAGCAAAAACAAAGATCCCGACGAATTGATAACCTCCTCCTTCGAAATCTTGAAGTCGGTTGAAAAAAATATGATTTAAAATTACATGATAAGCAGGCCAGCTGTTGCAACAATAAAACTGATTTTTCATTCAACTGGCAACCATCAAGACATGAATAAATGTAGCCTTCCATACCTAAAAGGCCATTACGCTCGATTTTGAGTTAAACATAGCTGCCAGAATTAATGGTTGCCATGGAGACATACTATATTTACTGTTACTTCCAATATTAGTATCTCACTATAGAGTGAAATTACTTCGAGCGTGGCAGCGGGGGTCGCCCGGCTATGCGGGGTCTTGGGTTAATTAGTCTATGATTAACAGTAACTTCATGTGACTGTCTGCATCATAATGTGACACTCATAGTTGAGTAGAATAGCATGTAAGCAATGATAACATATAAATAAGGTATGTTTAGTTTTGTTAACACTCTTACATACTTGATACCGAGAATACAACACATCCCCGGTAATTACTCATCCTCCAACTATTATCATATCTCAACGTTAATCATGCTACAAAACACAAAAATAAGCAAAAGGGCCCTTTAGGTATGGAACACCACAAATTTTGAATCTTAAATTATGATAATTTTGTCTGCTTTAATTAGTGTAGTTGTTTCTTAGCAATAAAGCACAGTTATAAACCAATTTAACACATTCAATGCCGGAAACCTGAATATCGGGTATTTTATGATTTCGTGCCTAGGCCGCACTACCCGATAGTCGGGATTGTGATACTATAGCTATACATGACTAAAGGCCACGCCAGAGGACCCGATATTGGGTACTGCTTTTGACAAACAGGGTTCTCGCTAAAACATTAATGGTGACAGACATACTCAGAAAAAAAATGCAAAATACTGCTTGGCTATTAGATTATCTATCAGATTCCGGAGATCGACGTTGGCCTAACTTTCCCGTATAACGTAATAAGTGAACAAACCAACATTACAACAAAAGCTTTTTAGCGCAACCCTATCATGTACCCGACTGTCTTCTTGGGTTCTTGGCGTGTAGTGTTGATTCGTTCGATAAGTGTGCAACTGTACCAGAGTATCGGGTCGTATATATTTTTTGCGGCCATGGAGCGGATGTTTTGTTTGGCTGGGTGGCAATGAATGTGTTAAACCGAAAACTGCATAATAATATATTTTTAAAAAAAACCCGTTATAATATTTTAAATATGTTAGAGTCTCATGAAAGTTTTATAGTTCAAATTGCATAATAATAACAGATCCTATTCTCTTACTCTCTCACATGTGGCTAGTAAACAATACTAATAGCGAAAGTGTCCCCAATTTACTACATACGTCAACATTCGTTGATATACCCATTGTGCCCTAATTGAATTACTACTTTGGCAAGTTCTTTAAAATAATACACGGGTCCTGTTACATTACGAGTTTCGCTAACATAGCAAAATTAATTACGTTTAAAAAGTAGTTTTCGATTTGCGATATGAATGTTTCGAACGTCGCATTGTATACAAACTTATCTGTTTTTTAAATTCGTCCTTTGGTAATCAGTTGCGTTGTTTAATGCTCTATGAAGCTGTAGAAGTTGATTAACAGATTAGAATTCCTAATAAAATTGTCGATATCCTTACATAGTGTGGTTATAATTTAAACTCACCTAGTAAATTAGCCGTTAATGCTATAATTTGACTAATGATGTTAGTAACACGGGCACCATCACGTATTCAGGTATAGGATATTTCAATGATTAAAGCTCCAGCTATTTAATTTAACCGAAATAAATACCAAGAAAGGGTTTCGTAAAATCCAAGAAGGGTACATACGTTTTTTTTTTCTAGGGTTGATTGACGTTGATGTCCGGATTGTAGAAACTTAAATATGGCTGAGGCTGTAACGACTATTAACGTGTAAAATACTAATAGGTACTTAAATAAACAATATTTAGCATTCTATTTGTAAATTTAAATCAAAATCGGTTCAGTATCCTATATACATAATAATAAACGTAATATACGTACGTAAAAAAAACGTTCGTACGTTGAAGGTGTTTAAAAAGCTACCTCAAATAGCTAAAATATGCTTACTTTTGGCGCCTTTTCTGTCAGCTGTCAATATCGGCATCGTAAAGTGTAAACTTTTTGTTGTGAATTAAATTACAAAGAAAGCTGGTGGATTGTTGATAAAAGTTTAGTCTGTGTTTACAGTATTACTTTTCTTCGATTCTATTACAAAATGGCGAGAACTAAAGCTTCTGCGGGCGCTAAAGGTAATACTTCAAAGCATCCTCTTACACTTGTAATTTCAAACAAAATTGTTATGTGATCATACCTACAATGAAATCTGTTTTTATATTCTAGTGGCGTCTGGAAAAAGTAGTAAAGCAAGATGCAGTGTAGCGATACCCGCGAGCTCGTCTGGGTCTTCAGGTTTGTTCAATTGTTGGTTTTCAAATGGCAGTACCATTTAAAGTTTAAGGTTACTTAAATTGCGGTATTGTACAGGCAGCAGTGACCGCGCAGGACGCAGCGGTGGTGGCGGTGGTGGCAACTCGGTGTGTCCCCGGGAGACCCCCAAGTGGCAGAAGCCCATCACGAACTTCTTCATCTGCAAAGAACCTGCCCAGGGCTCTGACAGTGAGGATGAAAGTGTTGGAGGTATAATGATTGTACTATTTGATTATTTTGATTTAATAAAGTAGCATTATAATGATATCATCATAACATCCTCCTAACCTAGTGGGTAGTGACCCTGCCTATGAAGCAGGAGGTCCTGTGTTCTAATTTTGGTCAGGGCATTTATATTTATTATATAAGTATATATTGTGGTACTGACTACAACACAAGCCTTATTGATCTCACTGTGGGACTAGGTTGATTTGTGTAAGATTATCCCATAATATATATTTATTTATAATATAAATAAATATAAATATAAATCCATAAGTCCATTTTTACAGCTCTACAAACTCAACATATAGAAAACAGCTACATTAACCTCATCTCTGTCATATATAAAAATAGCTCAGCCGCAATAAAACTGCAGTCTACTGGTGCATCCTTTGATATTCAGAAAGGAGTCAAGCAAGGAGATCCGTTATCGCCGAAACTGTTCACAAGCACACTAGAACACGTCTTTCAAAAACTTGCGCCGAACTGGAGAGATAGGGGCCTGGTCGTCGGAAATAGGAGATTAACCAATCTTCGATTTGCTGACGACATCGTCCTGTTCTCTTCAACGGCTTCTGAGTTGCAAACCATGCTTGAAGACCTAAGCAACGCAAGCCTCGAAGTTGGACTAAAGATGAACATGTCAAAGACTAAGCTTATGACAAATAGCACGCCACGTAGGATAGAGATAAACGGAGAATCGATTGCATATGTCCATGAGTATCTGTACTTGGGCCAATTAGTTTCCTTCCAGGCGCGCCAGGAGAAGGAAGTCGAAAGACGGACTGAAAACGCCTGGAGGAGCTATTGGTCCATGAAACATCTAATGAAAGGTGACCTCCCTCTATCACTTAAGCGGAGACTCATGGATATGTGCATACTTCCAATTCTCACCTACGGTGCTCAGACTTGGTCTTTGACATTATCTCAAAAGTCCAAACTCGGGGTTCGCCAACGAGCTATGGAGCGCAGCATATTAGGTGTAAAATTAATGGATCGCATCCGGAACACTATGCTGCGCTCCAAAACTCAAATAGTTGACGTAACTCGGAAGGCGGCTAAGTTAAAGTGGGACTGGGCTGGACATGTCTGCCGCATGCCGAATGACTTGTGGGCTAAGATCGCCACTGAGTGGCAACCCGACAGCTCAAATCGAGGATCCGGCAGACCCCGCCGGCGGTGGCGAGACGAGCTTGACTCATTTTTGAAAAAATGGCCAGAGACTGCACAAGACTGGGATAATTGGAAAGAGTGGGGGGAGGCCTTTGCCCAGCAGTGGGACACTATAGGCTCACAATAATAATAATAATAAATAGTAAGCACTCATAAGTAAACTAGTTTGTGTCATCTCGCTCAAATTTGGAGCAGAGCCCCACTGAGGAAGTACCTCCACCTTACAGAAAACCACAGCCAAATAGCACTAGACCCTACTCATAGTGTTGTGTTCCTGCTGGTGAGTAAGGTTGCCAAAGACCTCAAATAGGACCCAGTGTGTTGACAATGAGGGACCCCCTTGTTCCTTTAGCCATCAACACAGTGATACCTTATTTTTCTAAACGGTTGGCAACGGGCATGTGACACCTCTGAGGTTGCAGGGATCCATAGGCTACGGTAGCTGCTTACCACCAGGCGGGCTGTATGCTTGTTTGCCACCGTTGTGGTATTTAAAAAAAAAAAAATTGTACCTCTTATTGACTTTTTCTGTATTATTTTCTCTGCTACCCTAAGGTTGTCTGGAAGAGATCACTTACTAGCGATAAGAACGCCTGTTGTTTGCCTGTTTTTATGTTCATTATGTATTTTTTTTTACTGTGTTGTAATTTTTAAGATTTGAGATAAAGCATTCATTCATTATCCATTCCAAAAGTGTACTATAAACAACTTATGACTCACTACTTTGGAACCATAGATATTTTGTACCATACCATACTTATGTCTGTTTTAGCATCTAGCTCCAAGCAGAGAGCTAGCAAACCAACTGTAGAGTCAGATGAAGAGGAGCAAAAGGATTTGGAGAGACCAAAAAATAAAGAACTGGATGAGACCATTGAACTGGAGCCACTAACAGGTGTGTTACCCCAGTACCTACTTCTCCCTCTGGACCGCATCCAACGGAGAGCGGCTTGAATGGTCGGCTGCCAGGATCTTACGGATCGGCTTGACTCCTTGGTGCTGCGTAGAGATGTAGCCTCGCTCTGCATCTTCTATCGCCTCTATAACTTTGTTCTGCCGCCTCGTTCCGACATCGTCCTATGCGACAGCATTTCCATCATCACCACTTAGATGGTTGGCAGTCCTCAACTGTGCGCTTCTTCAGAAACGTCCCACCTCGCACAACAAAACTGTGGAATGAACTGTCACCTGCGGTATTTCCGGACCGATACGACCTTCAAGAAAAGAGCGTATAAAGGCCGGCAACGCGCTTGTGACCCCTCTGGTGTTGCGGGTGTCCATGGGCGGCGCTAATTGCTTACCATCAGGCGATTCGGCTGCTAGTTTACCTCCTATTTCATTAAAAAAAAAATGTTGGAATCCTTACTTGTTCAGTATTTTATAAACCCTTATTATTACGGTCTCCTAGCCTAGTCGGTAGTGACCCTGCCTACAAAGAAGGAGGTCCCGGGTTCGAATCCTGGTCAGGGCATTTATTTATTATACGTATGCTGAGGAGGCATATAATAATCGATTCGTTTTGTTGTGAGGATCAAATGTCTGTATGCGGCCAATTGCGTTAAAGCAACACAAAAGTCAGAAATGAGACTTAAAAGTCCGAGATTTGCATTTGTTTCTCAAAACGCTCCTAACAAAATGACGTGCAAAAGTGACATCACGATCACATAGTCGCCCTGTATAAAGTATGGAAAAAATATGAAATTGCTATTTTTACAGTGAAATGTTGTGTTTATGTATATGGTTGCTATACAATTTATTTTACAGTAAAATGTTAAAAATCTAATGGTATCATTGTTTTTTTTTTTTTTCGCACTTTAAAAAATCGTAAAATTTAGAAAGTCCGCCATTTGTATATTTTATGTGCAATAAAGTTTAAATAAATAAATAAATTTGTAAGTAAATATTAAGTCAAAACAATAATTTTCATTTTGCTTTTATTTTTTCTCATTTATAAAGTCTTTTTCATTTTTGTAAGAAGCTTTTATTGCTAACTGTACTTTTCTTTGTACAATCCCTAACTGCTCACTAAGACGAATGCAAGGAGCCCAAACACGACGGGATGATGTTGAGTAGTTGAGGAGTTCCCATGACCACCTTCCAGCTCCATCATCAGATCAGGCCATCATAATATTGCATTGTCAAGCAAGATACGTATGCGTGCAAAATTTCAGTTCAATCGGAAACTGGGAAGTGGGTCAAATTTAACTAGCAAAATTTGATTAATGATTACAGACAACAGGACAGGTGAAACTATATAAAATCTTGTAAAAAAGATTTATTTTAAAGATATATGAAAGCTAAAGAAGAAAGAAAGAGTCATCAGGTTTTTTTTTTGCTTTTTAGTTAAACACAATACGCATGATGCTTTTTTTCATGTATGGTATCAATCAATTCGTTTTGTTGTGAGATCAGATGTCTATATGCGGCCAATTGCATTAAAGCAACACAAGTCAGAAATTAGACTTAAAGTCTGAAATTTGCATTTGATCTCGAAACGCTCCTAACAAAATGACGTGTAAAAGTGACGTCACGATCATATAGTCGCCCTGTTTAAAGTATGGAAAAAATATGAAATTGCTATTTTTACAGTGAAATGTTGCATTTATGTATATGGTTTCCATACAATTTATTTAACAGTAAAATGTTAAAAATCGAATGGTATAATTGTTTTTCTTAAATTTCGTACTTTATAAAATCGTAAAGTTTGGTTTTGATAGATTTTATTTATTTTCACTTTATTTGGATATTTTCATCATTTTGCATCCCATCTTGCAATTCAACATGTGTCATTATTCCTATTTATGATTTATTTATTATCTACATAAAAATGTGTCTCTATTATGGTTGTATGCTTGAAAATTTTCGTAAAAATCCTCTATTTGCAAATTTCTAAAAGTTTAAATAATTAAAACTAAAATGTATGCACACCAATATTACAGGAGAAGACAGCCACAAAATAGAAGAATATTACCCCAAAAACGGGGTAAAAGGCAAGGGTAAGGGCAAGAAAACTAAGGACAAAGAGAATATTGACAGCAATGTTGAGAGAAGAAGCTCTGTCAAACGTGAACTGGAAGAAATCACTTTTGGGGAAGAGCCAGAGCATGCCAGTAAGAGGGTTAAAGTTAATTTATAGAATATATGTGACATGACAGTCTACATGAAACTGTAATAAATGGCGGAAGGCGCTTACGCCATACAGTCGACTACAAAGATGAATCCACTTTTGGACCTTATTACAACGCTATAAGGTGAAAAAGTGGATGCAGTTCTTTGTACATTGTATATATTCAATATTGTATTCAAGTAACAAAAGCGTATGCGCCGGCCGCCAGATAGCCGTGTCCACACCTGACGCACCGCCTCGTAAGGAAATTGCCGCGCGAGGGAGCTCGGCTAGTGTGAACGTACTGGACTAAGAGGTAATAGCCACATCAGATATGACACAATAATGTGAGCATTGAAACTTGTCTAGTTGGATTCCTTTACCATCCTTATTGCTAGATCCGGGTATCTGGCAGCTTTTAATGGGTGGAGGTCAGTGACAGACCAACGAAGTTTTTCAGTTGGAAAAAAAGTAATACGAAAATAGGTAAAAACTACCGAAGTTATGTCATTTATAGAGGACAGGGCGTATATTTATACATTAGAACAAAACATTCTGTATTATCGCGGAAACAAAAGCAGTAGGCAACTAACTATAAATTGCATTATACATCATTTGGCACTACTTTCCCCTAACAGAAACTTCTGGCTGTGATATAATCTATTAATTAATTGCATAATTTTCCATAATATTGCCTAACCCAGAACTCTAGGATTTGTTTTCTTCAAGTACTTGCATTCTTTGACCGCCACCACTTTACAGCTGCCAGATGTCCGGATCTAGAAATAAGCACAGTATAGCAAACTAACTAGAGGGGTTTCGATGCTCTCATTATTGTGTCATATTTGACGTGGCTAGCTTTCCGTCTATACCACAGCCGCGGCAAACGCACGCGCGGCCGCAATGATTCGCGCGAGGCACGTCCTCACTAGCCGAGCTGCCTCGCGCGGCAATTTCCTCGCAAGGCGGTGCGTCAGGTGTGGACGTGCCTAATGGTACCTTTAGATGTTGAGAGCCACATATAGTAAGTTTAAATATTTTCATGATAAATCTGACTGGTGCAGTACAAAATGAAACGATCAATCTGATTTGCTATAGTTTTAAGTACCTATATTCGTGATATTGGTTGTTCTGTCTGTATAAAAAGGGGCCTTAGTTTACAAGAATCCTTTACTACTAATTATTTTATTTGACTTACCATTTTCAACCGACTTCAAGATTTCGAAGGAAAAAATTTCGAAGGTCGGTTCTTTTTTGTTTACAATTATATAATACATAGTAGGGGTAAATCGCCAGTAACTGGCCACCTTTCAATAACTGGCCCCCTCATACTAAAAATGAACTCTATACACCTACAAACAGAATTCATTTTAGTATAACTTGGCCAGTTATTGAAGGGTGGCCAGTAATTAAAACCTTATACTATAATTTTTAACAAATAAAAAAACGACTTCACTTAGCCTCCACCTTTCCAAAAGGATTTGCCCGAGAAACTAAAAAAAATTAAAATCACTACATGTGTGCCTTATTTGAAGAGTTCCCTCGATTTCTCCAGGATCCCATCATCATATCCTGACCTGGTTACAATGGGACCAACTGTGAAGTATACCCTTTCAAACAAAAAAAGAATTTTCCAAATCAGTCTTCGAACAATTTGTGAACATACATAAAAAAAAGCAAATACAAAGATCCCGACTCATTAAGAACCTGCTCCTTCGAAATCTTGAAGTCGGTTGAAATTGATTTGGTTTATAGGTGAACAGTATTAGTACGAGGTGGCCAGTTACTGAACGGTGACCAATTGCTAGCAATTTGCCCTATCTACCTTAATTCATGCATTTATAGGTTAATTAATTAGTTTATTGAGATTTGTTCACTGATTGAAAATATGATCTTGACTGATATAATCATTCCGCATTAAAAAGCCGTGCTATGAAAATAAATGTGCAAATAAATAACAGTTTTAGGGTGGGTTGCACGACGCATAACTAACGAACTGATCAACGTTAAATATGGCGACGGAGCTGTCATCCTATAGAAAACTGTCAAACTTTTCATACAAGATTTTTTTAACGATGACGTTGACGATAACAGACGGTTTGATGCAACCGGCCCTTAGTGTTCCACTATTTCCACAGCACAGGTTTACTTTAGGTACTAAAAGGCCTGTTACACTTTACTTGTTTAGTGTCCTAACTAGCATCCTAACTAGCATCCTAATTAGTATCCTAAATATGTATATCTCCCTGTCACACTTGTCCTAACCAGCATCCTAAGTTGGATCCTAAATTCACAATAAACAAAATTAGGGTGGGTTGCACCACGCATAACTAACGAACTGATCAACGTTAAATATGGCGACGGAGCTGTCATCGCATAGAAAACTGTCAAAGTTTTCATACAAGATTTTTTTAACGATGAAGTTAACAGACGCTTTGGTGCAACCGACCCTCAGTCTGCGATTAAAGTTTTAGAAAAAGAACAGATAAAAAATCTTTGACATTTAGGTCAACTGGCGACTAGACCCTGTTATACTTTCTTCCGTCCTAATTAGGATGCTAACTCAATAAGTTCGTCAGTGGCCATCCTAGCTTCCTAACTAGGTTACTTTTTAGGAAACTACTTGCTAAATGCGGTTACACTTGACTAAATTTAGAAACTGAATCATTTAGGAAGCTAACTAGGACAAGTGTAACAGGGATTTTATATAACTACTTTTTGACGTAATGAGGACTATCGCGTATGAAATTGTCGCTAGAGGCGCTAGTGTAGATGGTGGTCTTCGAAATGTCAAATACCACAGTAATTAAGGGTGGGTTGCATCACGCATAACTGACGAACTGATCAACGTTAAATATGGCGACCGAGCTGTCATCGCATAGAAAACTGTCAAAGTTTTCATACAAGATTTTTTAACGATGACGTTGATGTTAACAGACGGTTTGGTGCAACCGGCCCTAAGTAGGATTCGCGGAATTATTTGTTGTTGACAATGTTGTGAAGATTTTGCCATACCAGGATATTAAGTATAGTAAATGTGAGTTACGTGCCATTGAATGTAAAATGTTTTGAAAGCGGAACTAAGAAAGTCCTCCTTTTTTTTTTTCAAATAAAGCGCAACTGCGCAAGCGCAACACTGCGGCGTCTTCGATATTTTTACAGTACGGTCTATTGTATTAAATTTAAGCGTAAATTAGGTTTTCACAAACGTAATTTAAACAAATTACAGCTGTATTTCAGGGCCTCCGTCTACAGTGGCGCTATCTAGTGAGGAAAAAAAGGTAGACTACATTCTAAGTGTGTGACTATAATAAGAAAATAGTTTTAGGTTGCTTTATTTTTGTTAAGTTTCGAATATGGACTGAGGAGTATGAAATAAATTCTATAAACTTGAAAAAAAAAAATGTTTTAGTAAACCCTTATTCTTTTAGAACTATCCAAAGACCCACACGATAGGGTTGGAGCGAAAAAAAATCACCCCCACCTCATGTACCCTAGAAAGGGTACCCTAAAAAATTAATATTTAGCGGACAGACGGACATGGCGAAACTATAAGGGTTCTTAGTTGACTACGGAACCCTAAAAACGATTGTATAATTATCTTTATCTACACCCATATCATAAATCCTCTGTTCTGCGTTCGGAAACCGTATGTAATTATCACCATTATTGCAACCAGCAACGTAACATCAGTGTATTATCTGTGACAGTGTGGTAAAAACGTATGAAAATTCATTACCACATCGATATAACGGTTACTTTATGAAAATCCGTCCTTCTCCCCGACCATCGGCACAATCGAGTTGGTCATGGCGGTGCAATGGCGGTCATTCTAATGGTTTCCGAACACGTCATTTAGGATTTATAATATGCGTGCAGATAAAGCAGTGTATACTGTACGTAATTACTAATTAGGCCTTAAAACGTAACAGTTACATAAACTACTATGTCGTACGATTGATAAAATAGATGAATTAATTTAATAATTGTGATAAAGGCCGAACGATACGGCCTATAACCGCGAACCACTTCATTCGTTTATCGTATACTTGCATCACTCGAATATACAAGAGCGATAGAGACGGAGATAACGTTTCGACTTTCGAAGTTTGCTGTGTGTAAGTATGTACAGTTGCCATCTAAATATATAAAAGAAGAAACTGACTGACTGACATATCAACGCACAGCCCAAACCGCTGGTTCTAGAGATTCCAAATTTGGCACGTAGGTTCCTTATAAGGTCCAGGGATGCACTAAGAAAGGATTTTTCAAAAATCACCCCTTAAGGGGGTAAAATGGGGGTCCAAAGTTTGTCTGGCGAATCAAGATTTGTTAGACTATTTTATTCGAAACTTCACAGGAGTATTCCTAACGATAAATGAGTAAACACGTGTTTCAGGGTTTTTGAAAATTCAACCCCTAAAAGGGGCAAATGTGGTCACAAAGTCTGAAAATCAACATGGGTATTTTATCCTTTCTAGTACGCGGGAAAAGGCTAGTTAGATATATCGGAGCGGCCAAGGTGGTCACAAATATCTGAACGCCTCTATTGTCAATACGAGTGCATGTTCAGATATTTTGAGTACCTTGGCCGCTTCGATATATTTGATAGAATGTACCTAATACAAATAAGGTATAAATACATTACAAATAAAACCACGTTTATGATTATACATTTATTGTACTACTAATTCAATCGTAAAATGTTGTAGAAAAACGGTAAAAACTGCAAAACCTTACAAAATGTCGGGTAAAATGTTTAACGCTATTTATAATTAATGCATTTCTTATCAGGCTGCTGTCTCACCGGCTGCAAAGACATATCTTTGCAATCAAATATTTAGTTTCCATAAAAAAAATTCCGAATTGTAGTCTATTTATTTAAACCGGTATTAGACATTACAATTTGTAGGGCCCAATCTGTCAGGTTGGGAGGTGTAATAAGAGTTAGGGCCCGGTTTAAGGCGTCTGATAGAAAGCGGTATGACATGGCGTGTTTACACTTGCGTGCGAGTGACGCAGGACTGTTAGACTTCTAATAGAACGACGGGCTTCTGTTAGACTGTTTGAAATACTATTTATACGTCACTCCGGGCGGTAAGTGACATTAACCGCCCGTGCGCGCAGCGGCAAATATTATTTCACACGATAAGACGTAAAATTGTGTACGAACCACGGGCGGTAATAAAGGCCTCAGATCGTTTGTTTATGGACCTTCGGTTCGGGCCACAAATGCCCGCGATCTGAACCGTTCTTTATTTTACCGTCCTGGGTGCGTAATGTACTATTTTACTTCCCGCATTGCACAAAGTATACACATCATTATCCTTATAAGAAGCCCAATTTACTTTTACTTCAGTAACTTAGCCGTGCGCCGCAGTGGGCTTCTGATTGGTTTGACATCAAAATCAAATCAATGTCATTAACTTAAACGTCTTTCACACTGCTGCGGCGCCGGTGCGCGAGCGAGATAGCGCTCTGCGTGTCACGCTTGCACACCGTCGCCGCTTGCGGTTGCGGCGCTAGTGTGATAATCGCCTTAGTATGTAATCACCGCCGGGGAGACAGTTACCTTACCTGATTAACTATAGTGACATGTATATTGATGCCAACAAAATAAAGCCCATTTACACGATACGAGTTTTCACTTTAACACTATAACTAAAACACAATACATCATGTAAATTAATTTAAACAAAAAAGAACCAACTTCACTTAGCCTCCACCTTTCCAAAATCAAATGCTCGAGCTGCTGTAAAAAATACTCAAATCACTATAGGTGTGCCTATAATATTTGAAGAGTTCCCTCTATTTATCCAGGATCCCATCATCAGATCTTGACCTGGTTACAATGGGACTAACTGTAAAGTAGTTAAAAAAACAAGCAAAAACAAAGATCCCGACGAATTGATAACCTCCTCCTTCGAAATCTTGAAGTCTGTTGAAAAATCGATGTGATCCGTAGTCTCGATTCAACAAGATTGAATGTGAGCGTCATAATCGAGAATCTAGAGTTTCGTTTAATAGTTTTTAGTACAGTAGTACAAAAATACAAAATACAGTACATAGCGGCACCCTTTTCAACCGACTTCAAGATTTCGAAGGAGGAGGTTCTCAATTTGTCAGGATCTTTGTTATGGCTATCTTTTGTTTTATGTATGTTCACCGATTATTCGAAAACTACTAGAGCCGATTTAGACAACTTTTTTTTGAAAGGGCATAACTTGACAGTTGGTCCCATTGTCACCAGGTCAGAATCTGATGATGGGGTCGTAGAGAAACTTTAAGTATTTTTACAGTAGCTCGGGCATTTTCTTTTGGAAATGTGGAGTCTTAAGTGAACTCGGTTCTTTTTTGTTTAAAATTATTTAAATATCGTTAAATTTTATTAATCACAATTATTAACCAGTGGACACGTTAACGGGCTTCTAATGTAAACAGATTGTATGATGACGGCATACGAGTTCTCCTTGCTTTAAGTCCTACAAAAACTTTACCGTGTAAATGGGCCTTTAAATATGCATGCGAGTTTTGATATGATTTAAAACTTGTAGAAATTTTCACCACATGAAGTTTAGTCTCAGTAAATAAGATATGAACAGTGATCGGTATACCTAAACTTAGTAGATCAGAGACAAGAATTGGGGACTTCTTTGTGATTTTTTTTCTTGCGGGAATTCCCGTGAAAAGTAAAATGAGTAATTAAATTTTATATTTCTTACCCGAAAGTATTAAAAATTCAGTAGTGCTGAAGTACAAGTTATTACACGTTTACAAATAATAATAAGAGAACATTTACATATTTTTACTTGTAAACTAGTAATAAATAGTACTTTTGTACTAAGTACTGAATTTTTAATATCTTGAGAAAGAAATATGAGAATTTATGAAAAAAATATTTAGTCGCAAGGAAGTCCCCAATTCTTTTCTGTCCTATGGCGTATTCCCATCTGTCCCTATGGTCACGTGGGGTGGTCACAGATGGAAAGTTTCCTTCCCAGCTGTGCCCGCGGGGACAGTAGGGAAGGAAATTATTCCCATCTTAACATGTCAAGAGCACAATTTTTTGTAACTATTGTACATCACTATCATGAAGCTAAATCGACACAGATGGGAAGGATTCGTTCCCATTGACCAAAGGGGGTACAAATAGGAATACACAGAGCCTATCACCATGCCCCAGGCCCACGATCGAGCGGCTTCAAGACCGTTTTCAGATAAGAATTTAAAATAGACATGGATCGTTCAAGAGTGAGTGATTTAAATTAACTATATATTTTGATTCAACTCGCTCACTGAAGATTTAACTCGCTCAGTAACTCATACATCTCAGTGATTACAGTGTTACTTGCTCGATTTTTCCCACTCATGATTCGAATGAGCCGGCCGAGTCAAACGAGTGACACGATGCGATTGAGGCGAATATGCGAACAGATTCAATGAGCGAAACGAGTGATACATATCTCCGCGAGCAAATTTGTGAATCACTCTTTTCAATTCAGTGAAGCGTTTTAAAATAAGGTAGTGGTAATTACAGGTAGGGCGCTTTGTCATAGTCGATGGTATTTGTTAAGGTTAGGATTACTTACGAATAATAGCAACGGGTATTTCGTCAGAATACTAAGGTACAGTCGCCATCAGATATATCGGAGCGGCTAAGGTGGTCACAAATATCTGAACAAGGACTCTATTGTGAAGGTGATAAAGTGCTTGTTCAGATATTATTGAGTACCGTGGCCGCTCCGATATATATGATGGCGACTGTACTGAGAAAAACTTGTGTTAATAATGATATGGATTAGTATTTCCAAAACTCGCACGCAGTCAAATTCATATTGAGAACAAGTGAGTATATTTGCTTAGTCCTATAATAATTTATCTTTAAAGTACATTAAATAATCACAATAATTTGACGTCCGATTGTATTATTATAGTTATATGTGGCAAGACTACATATTTAACCTTTTCGCCGTCTTCAATGAAGTAACAATGTGTCATCAACATAAGCGAAAAATTGTAAACAAAAATTAGTTTGCTGTCGCCAGGCGCGGTTACGGTGGGAGGGGGGGGGGGTACAGGGGGAAACCCCCCCCCCCCTGACAAGCAAGCCTCGTATACTACGCGGGCCATAAGTGCGGACCGCAAGACTTTGTGAAGGAAACTGCCCCCCTGCCATCCTCATCCTGAATCCGCACCTGGTTGTTGCAATTCTACAGCAGTGATGGATACCAGATTTATAAACTTCTGAAATCGAAGATGTCTCTACTAATAAGTAATAAGTGATAAAAAATATAAAGAACTTGAATTTACGTGTGAACCTGAAGAACGCTTTTATTTGATATAATGTCGTGGCGTATGGGGCACGGAATACAGACTTTATATCAAGTAATTGGCGGCGTAAAAGGTTAATGTTTTTATAATACCTAAATTATGGAATTTCGTCCGCCAGAAGAGAAATAATTTGGAAATTAATTAAGTGGCAAAAAAAGTATTAATCTGGTTTATAATCGGACGTCTTTACAATACAAAATAATATAACATACATTGTGATGATGTACACATTTAACCTTTTTTTTAAATTTCTTAGTAATGATTACATTTTATTTTTTTGTAATAGAAAACAAAAATAATAGTTTCAGTCAGTCAGGCCTGTGTTACCTGTGTATACCTACTTTAAGCTTTCTTTTTAAGTATTAACAAAAACACCAGTAATTAATAAATAATTTAATATAAAATCAAAATGTGTTTTGAATAGTATTTTCTTGTTTATCACTGAACTTAATAACACTAAAAATTATTTTTTGTTTTAAATAAAGGGTTAAAGATGTACATCAAAATATAAACTAAAAAAATAAGTGGTTACATAAAGTACATGATCGCCGATATAATGTATTGCTATGTATTTCTTAATCGTACTTATCTAAAATCTGATTAGTAAATTTTGAGAGCTGCTCTTTTAACTAAAATCTAAATCATAAAGTGATTTGTCAATCATATCTCTCCTTAAATATGTAGCGCTATTAATCGAGTATTGTCAATACAAAATCTCGTTTAATTAAAAAAGAACTAAATAACTGTCAGAAAGTTTATAGCCTGCCACTTTTTTTAAAGAAAACAAATACTTAAATACAGACTATACAGCGTGGCCAAAAAAGAACTACATTCCCGTTGGCTGTAAGGTTTTGGGACACAATCAATCCTCCCTAGATGGATCTGGAACCTCTCAGATTGATTTGATTTGTGGAAGGAGCCATTACCCACCGCCGCTCAATGGCCTTACAAAAACCAAAAATCAAATCAATCCGAGAGGTTCTTTACAGCCAACAGGAACATACTTCTTTTTTGGCCATCCTGTATAGTTTTGTAATATTGCGATTATAGTTTGACCAGGGAGTTTGTCATTTGGGGCATAGACAGAGATATCATACTGTCTTTTTCTTATGCTAGTACCATTACCCCAAAAAGCTTCCTTATATTGCTATCGACAAATATGCTTTGCCAGACTATTCCTTCAATGGCAACTTTAGCATTTTTTTTATTTTCAAACTTCTTTAATTTCTATAAGAGTTCAAAACTTAATTTTTAATTAGTACTTGTACAAGTTCAAACAGCATCTCCTTAACTGTACATCGGTGAATGTTGAGAACTGGACATACGCACGGGAGACGTGCGGGGTGGCGGGGAGGAGACGTGCGGGGTGGCGGGGAGGAGACGTGCGGGGTGGCGGGGAGGAGACGTGCGGGGTGGCGGGGAGGAGACGGGCGGAGTGGCGGGGAGACGTGCGGGGTGGCGGGGAGCAGCCAGAACGACTCGCGGACGACACTCGGCTTAACCTACTCCGTCGGCAACACCAGGCACCCGGAATTAGCTTCTTTATAATTGTTTGGGCGGAATTCTCAGTGTTACTAAGGCGGAATAAACCAGCCTATCTTGATACAGTCCTCTCTTATTTCCACGTCCCAGTAGGAGCCTAACAGTGGACGTTATTACAAAAGGCATAAGGTCCACCGATGGGCAGTTAACAGTGTGGGCAAATGGTACGTGGGGAAATGCAAGATAAAGTTTCGTTTTCAACTTTATGGACCTGGCCACATGACATGAATATAATATTAACACCGGTGAAGTAATTCATAGAGTCCAAGTATGGATAGATCTCAAAATCAAAGCATTTGCCAGAGAAAATATAAATGCCAATGCCAATGCTTTTTAGCGATAAGACCGCCAATTGTTTTACCTCTGATTATTCTGTTTGTAACTTGTATTTTATGTGTTTCTTTATTTTGAGGTGTGCAATAATAGTAGTTTATGTAACTGTTACGTAATAAGGGTCCTTAAAACATGAGTGTGGTTTTATGAAATGAGCCGCAGGCGAATTTCATAATAAGATCACACGAGTGTTTTAAGGCCTAATTACGTACAGTTGCATACACTGCTTTATCTACACTCATATTATTTATTCTAAATGCCTTATTTGGAAACCATAGAATGGCCGCCATCGCACCGCCACCATGGCCAACTCTCGTGTGCCGGCGGTCGCGCGGGCGCGTGTCGGGCTGTCGGCGGATCCCCGGGAGGGTGCAGGTGTACATTATGTTATCAAAACTCATAGCACATCAATAATTGAGCATGAAAAGTTAAAATTACGTTACTGCTACGGATAAAAAGCTTATCATAGTAAAATCGGTCGTGGTAATGCTAGCCATTGCCTACCGTTTTCGAACACGTTTTAGAGAACTTACAATATGAGTGTAGATAAAGAGTGTTTATGTTATGTTATGCCAATTCACATGGTACTATAAAAGAAAATATAATTAGCTTACACATATAATAATCATACACTTAACTTCATGATAAAATATAAATAAAATGTCATAAAAAACGAACAGCTCTGTCCCTACAGCTTTAATATACATTTTAATACTTTTCGTTATATTCGTTTATCCATAGTTATAGTAAATATGCTAGAAACTTTACACCATTATAACAATTGGAGAATAAAGGTGCGACCACACCGCTGCTCAAAATACGCTGACGGTACGGAATCGCAATGACGTGCCGTAAACGTCACGACTTTACCGCATGCCCTCCACACCGCTGCTCAAAATACGCAGACGCAACGTGTACGCCGTGACGTGCCTCATACGAAATATTTTTGACGCGAACCTTCCAAACCGTATTTTGAGCAGCGGTGTGGAGGGCATGCCATAAAAACGGTACGGATACGATGCGTCACTGCGATTCCGTAACGTCGCCGTATTTTAAGCAGCGGTGTGATCGCACCTTAACATATTGATCGTAGGCAACTCGGAAATAGTATTTAGAATCAGGCCACGCGTGGGCTTTGCACCGACAGACGGGAATGCCAACGCAAACGTCATTAGTTCATAGAAATTTGATGTTTATATTGGGTCTCCATATGTCAAATGCAATACTGGTGCAGAATTAACGTGGTTTGACTAAAAGTACTATTTAAATTAAAAAGGTTGTAAAAAAAACTTATAAGGCGTTATTTGTTGCAGCAAAATGTTTGATATGCCAGATAGAATATGTGACCTAAAAAGTGAATTCGATATTTAGAGAAATCTCACGTGATAATTAACATTTTCACTATTACTACTACTAGGCGCTTTCCGCTACATACGAGGAAAACGCTAGGATCGACCACGAGCGTAGCGCGTAGCGAAGTGTGGTACGGAAAGTGTTAAAGGGTCGAGAAGAGGGCTTAAAAAATGTCACGAAATCTTACCAGAGGAATACAATGCAGGTCTAAAATACGTTCAAAATCCACACATAATTCATGAACGACCTCTTGTCATAAATTTAAAGCCCGGATGACGGGAGCAAAAATGCACTTTTACTAGGGCTTAATTAAATATCGACTATTCTATCGACATTCATACGAACAATTTTTGAATCAGGAATGTATTGATCAAACTCATTATCTTACATGTCAGGATGTTATACAATATTACATCAGGTACCTAGGTCAGCTTACATTACATATTATTTCAGTCAACTAATTACATACTATAATTATTATCAATAATATCATACTCATGGGAATGATCGTAATAATAAAATAAAAGTGACAGTTCTTTTAAATAGATACTTTTCTCATAACTTATTAACCGACTTCAAGATTTCAAAAGAGGAGGTTCTCAATTCGGCGTGTATGTTACTCCATAACTCCGTCATGTCTGAACCGATTTTGAAAATTCTTTTTTTGATTGTAAGTATATATATACAGATTGGTCCCGTTTTTGTCAAAACGCAGTTCTGATGATGGGATCTATGAAGAATCGAGGGAACTCCTCAAATCTTAAAGGCATGCATATAGTGATTTTTATATTTTTATCAACAAAACCATCATTTTCATTCAAAACAGTGACATTTGATGAAGTAGAACTGCTGATGATGATCAGAAAGGAACTCTTCAACGACGCATAGTTCACGTTTGGCGATTCGTCCTCTTCGCTGTGTTTGTTTAGCAAGTTTAATTGTCAGGACAAATGTTCGTCAAGCTCAAGTTCTGATGATGGGATCCATGAAGAATCGAGGGAACTCCTCAAATCTTAAGGGCTTACACATAGTGATTTTGGTATTTTTATCAACAAATCAAGCATTTTCATTCAAAAGATTGACATTTGATGAAGTGGAACTGCTGATGATGAACAGAACGGAACTCTTCAACGACGCATAGTTGATGTTTGGCGATTCTTCCTCTTCGCTATGTTTGTTAAGCAAGTTAGATTGTCAGGACCAATTTTCGTCAAGCTCAAGTTCAAGTTCAGATGATGAGTTCCACGAGGAATCGAGGGAATTCCTCAAATCTTAAAGGCATACATAAAGTGACTTTTGTATTTTTATCAACAAATCAAGCATTTTCATTCAAAAGAGTGACATTTGATGAAGTGGAACTGCTGATGATCAGAACGGAACTCTTCAACGACGCATAGTTCACGTTTGGCGATTTGTCCTCTCCGCTGCGTTTGTTAAGCGAGTTATTGCATTGTATGGAATCTAAGTGCACCATCTACAATAATCCTTCATCGGCTACCCCCATTGAAGTCGGTTTTTTTTTCTTAAAAATTATATTATGATCAATAAATTTCTGATTCAAACATTGTTCGTAGGCCAGTGGCGGTACTTCCATACAAGCCCAAAAGCCGGGCTTGCCCTAGTTGCCTCACCGAAATTACGTATTTTAATCGTCGCGCTAAATAACCCGTATTAATTATTTCGAGTGAGCTGTTTATAAATTTTGCCACACGCAACAAAGTGTCGCCACTGCCGCGCAAACGACTGAGGCAAACGAAACTAAACGTAGCGCATGCTGCTGTCCCGCTCGCACTCACCGCCGCCGCCGCCTTGCAAGCGGCATGCAAGCGGGCATTCATTTCGCCTATACAAATCGCCCTATTGGTGTCTGTACAACGAGCAACAATTTTTGCCCGGTGTACCTATAGCAAAATACGGCGATTTAAAACCAGCTTTTTGGTGTGAAGTTGGCCGCATGCCGTAAGATCGCGCGACGCAAGTGAGCGTTAACGGACAACTTCAAGTGTATTATATTACAAAAGTAGAATTTGATATGCAAATTAATTGTTTGAGCAAGTCAATGTGAATTGAATGGTATTGTGGTGAGGTGAGGTTACGAGTTAGTAAAAGTGCTTAATTCTTTTGTAAAACTTGTAAAAGTGTTAAAATTACTTATTAATAATGGATGAAGCCGTTCCTTGTGACTGTTTGAGGTACGTCCAAGTGTTGATCATGATCAACAAAGGCAAGGTAAAATCTCTGAAGTTTGTTCAAAATCAATGTGTCGTTAAACCTAATACCCGGCTTGTGTTATTTGTAGGCATGTCTCAGATAAACCAGTTGCATAAGCGAAAATTTAGTAGGGCTGCTTACAAAATACACTAGGCTAGATTGTTAGTTGTTTTCATTCTAAATAACTTATATTGCTGTTGTAGCATATTTTTTTCGAAAGATGATGACATTTTGAGTATATAAAGATTGAATATACTTAGTACGAAATCATGTCTTTAGGCTTGCCCTACTCCAAACCTCTGGGCACGCTACTGTCGTAGGCATGTCGATAGAATAGTCGATATTTAATTAAGCAATAGAAAAAGGTGCATATTTGCTCCCGTTAGGGTTACCAGGCCCAAAAATGAAAAAGCCGGACTCCGCGCTTAATTTAGCCGGATATTTGATCCCAAAAGCCGGATATTTGACCCCAAAAGCCGGACATTCTGGTCTTTCGAATCGTGCCACTGGCGTGACTGGCGCGTAGCGTAAGTCAGACAAAAGCCTAACAAAAGCCGGACAGGCCGGACGAGGAATTGTTTGGCCGGACACACCCGTAAAAAGCTAAAGCCACCCTAGCTCCTGTCATCCGGGCTTTGGTCATAATAAATATCGTCAGTAGTTCGTTATAACGGTGTAAATTACATTTAACTACGGGATACAAAACTTTACTAACCTGATCTATAAAATTTGGCTACCTTATTGTACCTACGATTAGGCGTCACACAATCATTGATAGCTTCCTTGTATCAGTTACATCAAAACGCAAATCATACTTAAACTAGAATATTTGGGCCAATCAACTTTTTCACCAACAGTTTTGAGTGCCTCTTGCGTTACTCAAAATGTATCTGGAGTTACCAAAAAATCGGGCTTCTAATATACATAGATTCTGTTTATTAGGTTTAACAGTTGGGGCCTCGAATGTTTTAAAATACACCATAAACGGAAATACAGAAAAACCCCTTATTTAATGGTGAAATTTTACAACGAAATTTAAAAGTTGAGGTCAGATTTGAGTCGGTCAAAAAGTTGATTCACCCATTTAACCTTTTAACCTTAAGTTAAAATAGGGTTTTTGATGACGAATTACGATGTATATTTTTTTAAACACACAGACAGCTAATGCAAATATTTAATAGTGACTTAAAAAACTGTAGAATTTAATTATTATTGTCAACTAATACTGTTATGGGGCATTATAACGATTTCGATATTTGTAGCCGTAAAAATGCAATTCATTACGGCTGATATCATATTATACAGTGTAAATTACTGAAAGTCAGAAAAATACATTTGCATTGAGTATGTGTCGTCAAAAATAAATTAGGAAACTTCAATACATATGCTTACGTATTTCAAATCAAATTATAGTTAAATAATTTCATTAAAAAATAAAAAATATTTTTCCAATACATTAAAAGAAAATCACACTTTTGGAATATAAATATGAGCTTAATTGAACAAATGCTTAACTTTCTACTTCGTGATGCTTTGATGATACTCAGCTTCTTTACCTAGAATAGATGAGCACTAAATTAGATGACAATTATGATGATTAACAACAAAATAAATTGAAAGCAGAATAATTTTTTTTAGGATAAAGTAATTTGCAAAAATATTTTTTAGTACACACTATTATTGCTGACTGTACCTAGTAGATAGCATTGTCATGTAAATTACGAAAGTATACCAAAATTTAGCTAAATCAGACACCGGGAACTGGTTGAAATTTAACTTACAAGATATGAAGCTTATAAATATACGGGGTAATTTAAATAAAAGTGTGTAAGAATATATAGATGTTATATACAAAGGAAAAAGTGACCTAGGCCTCCGGTGCCCAGGGCTGGGATCGAACCAGCGTCTTCTGCATTCGCGGCAGATGCCCATAGGCTACCCGGGTCATAGCGGCACCGGTGGAATTTTCCTGTGTATATGCATTATGCAATCTTTGTAAATGCTAAGCCGCATTTTGGCCAATCATCACATTATGAGTTATAACCTCCAATCGGAACTCTTTAGGAGTTTATCGAATGCGAGGGAGATGGCGCTGCCGTCAATACAACTTGAGGCATCTCCTCCGGCTTCTCGGGCCGCACCAGCGGCTTCTTCTCGGGCGCCTTCATGCGCCACACCACTATCGGGGACTGGTATATAATGTATAAGCAGGCCTATGAATCATGCCTGCGCGAGCGAGTTATATACCTACGTTTTGCGCCTCCGCCGGGGGAGCTAAAGTCAGTGGGTTACCAACGCGCTCACTGAACGCACGTCGTACCGCGCGCGACGCTACTCGGAACAATGTCATCACGAAAAAAAATAATTTATTGCGATGTGGTTGGATGTAAAAATAGCAAAGCTAATAAAAACTTATCGTTTTTCGCTCTGCCGACGGATGGGGACTTTTTTTATACCACGTTGGTGGCAAACAAGCATACGGCCCGCCTGATAGTAAGCAGCTACCGTAACCTATGGTCGCCTGCAACTCCAAAGGAGTCACATGCGCGTTGCCGTCTTTATTAATCTCTCAAATAACTATGATGATATTGCTAAAAGGCGATTAGAATAAGATTCATGTAGCTGTCAATCCATATTAATTTTGACAGTGTGTGGCAAATCTGTCAAGATTAATCATACTCTTATCGCGGCAACAAAATATCAATCAATATTACTCATGTAACTATAATTGTTATGCACCATGCGAACCACTTAAACACTGAATCAATGCAAAATACCTATTTCCTTAACTATAAAACATTTCAAAACATAGGGTAGGCGACCCTAGCGATTGTACGGTTGCGCGGGAGGTGCGGGGTGCCGCGCGTTGAAGGTAGCTCCATTGTATTATTGCGTAGGTACGTAAACCGTAGGTATTTGCTTTTTCTATGAGTGATTCATATCTGTTCCAAGAAGTATTATATAATCTGTGGTATAGTATAAGTAAGCTTACACGCTGTCTGCGGGCGACTGGAACTCTGCGAGCGCATGGACAGGGCTGGGCTGCTTCTTCTGGCTGCCGCGCCGGACCTTGGCGCGCACCTCCTCCGGCCTCTCGGGCCGCACCAGCGGCTTCTTCTCGGGCGCCTTCATGCGCCACACCACTATCGGGGACTGGAAGGTTCAAAGGGTACATACAGTTAGGTGCAAAACTGTCCCAATAGTAGCATCTTAGTAGAATGTGGACAAGTGGATGTCGATCGAGGAGAGGGGCACATGATTAATACATACCAGTACTATTTAAAATTTCCTACAAATCAGCCTTACATATGATATACTTAGAATTTACGGTTATTTTGTAATTTAGAATCGAAAAGTAGAAAAAAACACATTTTTATTTTTTCGAATATTTCTAGTTCCTCTTATGGAAACTCCAAATAGGGAACCATACATAATTAAGAAATTCTGCCTCTATAAAATCATCATGCAATTGCTTTAATGGGGCATATTTTTCAAGTTACTTTTAGGTGGCTTATAGTTCGGTGCAAAAGTGTACCATTAAAAACAGCCATAGAAAGTGTTTGTTAGTTCAATGTTCAAGACGACTTTTACTCTGCCATAACTACAAAACTATGTTTGTGATTTAAACAGTTGATAACTTATTTTATAGAGGCTGAATTTCTTAATTATGTATGGTTCCCTATTTGGAGTTTACATAAGACGAACTAGAAATATTAAAAAATAAAAATGTGTTTTTTTCTACTTTTCGATTCTAAATTACAAAGTAACCGTAAATTCTAAGTATATCATATGTAAGGCTGATTTGTAGGAAATTTTAAATAGTACTGGTATGTATTAATCATGTGCCCCTCTCCTCGATCGACATCCACTTCTCCACATTCTACTAAGATGCTACTATTGGGGCAGTTTTGCACCTAACTGTATATGTCCTCCTCATCGATTTCGATGACGGCGACCCTATGCAAACCCTATGGAGGTTGACTATTGTGAGCCCTAATATGGCTAGCTAGGCCGAACTTGGTCTTAAATACCCTATTGCACATGTGGCAGTAGAGCTGGCCAGTTGCGTTGTAGGTGTACACGTAAGAGGGCTTAGGTCTCTCTTTACGTAGTTGCCTTGTGAGACGGTTATTTTCAATGTTTTCACGCTGTCATAGATGGTTGAACGCCAAGATGACCTTTTTTCAGCGAGCTTTTATTTTTTTGAATTACCACATAAGCATGAAAAACGTTTAAATTTAATTGCACCAGACAATACATAATACAAGTAATGACATTATTTGAAAGTATTACTAAAATACAGAAACGTATTAAAAAGACTGAAAAGTACTTTTTCTATAGGTACAAAAACTAAAAGACTTTTTACTGATATTAACATTTTGTTGTCACATGTTAATATAAATATAGTATAAAAAATAGAAAAGCGGACCGTAATAAGTGTCAGAATCCGTATTTCTATGACTGAGTTCATGCATATTACTAAAAGCTAAAGCGTGACTCATGTGATATAAAGCTCTCATGTGATAGTAAGGAATTGCTGCAGAACTTTATAAGATAGTCAATAAACACATGCAATAAGGATTAAGAAACACATACTTAAAAATAAGTCAATAAAAATATTTTAATAAAATGATCTCTGTCACTGAATATTTGAATTAGTAGGGGTTTCTCTAAGTACAAAAGTGAAAAAAATTGTACGATGAATATTTTTTAGTACTGGAGGTCCATAAAATTTTTGGACCTTCTCGTTAAAATCAGGGGTCCCGTGCAATATGTTATTACTCTCTGGTTAAAGCTGCTAGGGGTTGTGTGGTATCATTTCCGTATGAAACAGATATTAAGAATTCATTTTAGATATAAAAAAAGTAAAACCCCATATTTCAAAAAAAAATCTGCGAAGAGGAAAAACACTAAAAAAAAATTTTTTTTTAGAACGTTGTATAAGTAATAAATATATATTTTTTTGTAAATAAAAAAAAATGCTAAGGAGGCATATTTAATGCAGTTTTTAAATATATACAATTTTAAGGCCTTTACAATACAAAAACTACGCGAAAAATATCATTCGCGTCGTGGTGCATATGTTTTCTCCATAGTAAGTATCGAAAATCAATGTTAAACGTGAACATCCGTAGCATATTGACCTTAAAATGTATGTATTGTTTATTATTAGTCACTTTTGCTCAGAATACCTTCTACAAAATGCAGAAATGAAAAAAAAATACTTAAAAAACACATGTGTTCCAATTATAACGATTAATACTTGTTTTTTAATTCTTTATTTTTTTCATTTTGTAGAAGGTATTCTGAGCAAAATTGACTAATAATAAGCAATACATACATTTTAAGGTCAATTCGCTACGGATGTTCACGTTTCTTATTGATTTTCCATACTTATAATGGAGAAAACATATACACCACGACGCGAATGATTTTTTTCGCGTAGTTTTTGTCTAGTAAAAGTTTTAAAATTGTATAAGGTACCATTTGGCGTAAGGCGTTTTCGTTGTACGTTGTAAAGATTCAATAAAATTGTAAAGAATCTTAAAAGTAACAGATTTTAACTAAGTCTGTGTAAAATGTTTTGTATCATTGAAACTTTTGACCGCTTTACGTCAAAATTTGAACATTCAATTTGGAACTCTGTTATCATTTATAAAGGTGCCATTCAAGTTGTCACTTTGTGTCTCATACAGACGACGGCGGTCAAAAGTTTAATTTGAAACATACAGATTAAATTGTTATTAAATATTGTACTTGAGCAATCTAAATATATAAAAGAAGAAACTGACTGACTGACTGATTGACTGACTGACTGACATATCAACGCACAGCCCAAACTGCTGGTTCTAGAGATTCCGAATTTGGCACGCAGGTTCCTTATAAGGTTTAGGGATGCACTAAGAAAGGATTTTTCAAAATTCACCCCCTAAGGGGGTAAAATGGGGGTCCACAGTTTGTATGGCGAATCAAGATTTGTTAGACTATTTTATTCGAAACTTCACAGAAGTATTCCTAACGATAAATGAGTAAACATGTGTTTCAGGTTTTTTGAAAATTCAACCCATAAAAGGGGCAAATGTGGTCACAAAGTCTGAAAATAAACATGGGTATCGTATCCTTTTTGATTACGAGTACTTATAGTACGCGGGCGAAGCCGCGGGAAAAGGCTAGTATAATATATAATTATAACTGGCAAAGCGGATGGCAGGCGACCATGGGGACCTAGTCTTAAACGCTGGTCCGACCAGGTGGCCAATGAAATGCAGATGCCGATGTCACAGGCCCTTCAGCTTCACCAAACAGAAGACCGCAACAAATGGCCCTCCATTACAATGGCAACTACGACGGGACTATTACAATGTTTCCGTCGAAGCCACGATCGTCAGCAGTGAGGGACCGACTTAAGGAGACTTAAGACTTGAGCAAAAAAAGCGTAAGTCCCGGCCGCCAAATGATACCTTTTGATCTACTTAGACCATCACTATCCCGTGTAACCTATTAATATATCTAAGCAGTTTAACTTAATGATCTTTTATTTAGATTAACGTTTTCAAAAGTCAATATTATCAATGTTTCTAAAAACATAATATTTAAGCTCCGAAAATGATTGTTATCCGATATAAAACTAATACACTAAGGTCTTTATTTTTTTCTAATCAATATTTAGCAAACATGCATCAGTAACAGTGACTGGTAAACCAATAAAATAAAATAAAATGTACGGACGGACATGTAAAGCGACTATAACTTACATAGTTCTGTTCCGGAGGCAGGGCAGCATCAATTAATTAGATACTTATGCGTACGCTTACAATATACAGCTTAAATGAGTAGAAACCGATTTATACCGACATATTTAAAATAAGGTTAAAAGGTTAAAATTGTTCGTTTTCTACTCATTTACCTTTAACTTAAATAAAAGCGGAGTTCATTGTTATATAACTTTGCCGGAGTTATTTACCATTCCTAAGCTTCATTCATTGCAATCAAAGCGTCCAAAGCATCGGTTATATTTCATTTCAGTTTCATTACGCATATCGGCCACTGCGGGTCTTAAACCTTTAGACATTTCAAATTGGAATCTATAGAATTGTGTTTATAAATATTATCATGCTAAAATCATAAGAAAAACTTTGCAGGGCCAATATATATTATAGCAGAGTCTATATTCATAGCGAAAATAAGCATTTAATACGAAAATGTATGTTAAAGCAATTGTATGCGGGGATCGAACCTGCAATCAGGAATTTAAATTGTTACGACATTTAAGACACATTTTAGAATTTTGCTCTAAAGACAAAAAGTGGACACTCCAGAAGATAGTCGTAAAATGATCGAAACATCGATCAAAAGATTTATCTTATCTTATCTTAAAAACAACGAGCAAAATTGCCTAAGCGACCCGGTTTAATATTGTTTAATTTTATTTTATTTATTTATAAGTTTATTAGGGTGCAATCATTTATTGACCAAATGGTAAACATACAGACAAATAAAACATATTTCGGTGGAACTAAGCAATAAATATAAAATGTCAGTCGGAGTGTGGAAGCGCAGCACCATCATCGAAGCCAAAGAGTTTTGCTACTGGCTTCCATTTATGGCGGGTACCTCGGATGCACATGCTCGTCGCTCTAATTATAGAGGTAGTTATACGGGCCCTGAGCCAGCCTAAAACACTGGACAGGGATCTATTCCAGCGAGATGCTAGTGCTTCCCCGAGGTGTTTTACGAAGGTGGCCAGTTGTGGGGCAAAAACTCCATCCACAGAGGTGACGAGGGGTATAAAGGTGGCATGACGTGACTCGCAGGCATTCGAGTATTTTTTTTGTTTTTCTGATTCAGCAGATTTCAAGACAGAAATAACAGGGCGTGATATGTAAGAGGGAGCGTCGGTGTCAACAACACGGATATCGAATAACGCCTCCCTCTGTGCAACCCACACGCCTCGGCATGCTAAATCTCCTCGTAGACCAGTGTCACCTTCAGTGATTATGGGTTCTTTGACAACATTTCCCCATGCATGTTGACATAGTTCGCAGAAGAGATCCCTTAATTCATTGTGTCGTCTCGTGATGAGACCGCCGGTTTTACAACACAGGGCATGATCGATGTTGAAATCGTTATTACCGCATCCATCACAAGATTTTGGCATTGAGATCGGTGTTCGATGGTAACGTATTGAAAGGGCATCTCGGAATTCATGTGGAGAAAGGTCAAAATGGTCTTTGCTTGTAGGTATAACGGATAGCCAACTGGAGGATTTTGTTTTCATTTTGGTTGCAATTGACCTTTCTATGGCTCTTTTTTTGATGGGTGGGAGATTGGTTAAAATCGAGTCTAAAAAATTATCGTCGTGAGCTTCTTTTAGTTTGTGGCATTCTTTACGTGCATCCATGAGGGATTTATGATGTTTTGCAAGTTCCATATGGCTCATTTCAATAAGGGACGATGAAAGAACTGAGCAGCCTTTTTTAGACATATCATAGTATAAGTTTGAGGTGGTAGCACCATTAGATATTGCTAAACCACCTTTATGAATAGGTAGTGAAAATAAGTCGGCTTCTAATGATGACACGTCACCTCCAAATAAGATCGGCAAAAAGGTTGTGCGTAAGGTATTTGTTAAAGGATCAAAGTATTCTGCGGCATCCTTAAGAACTCTTGACAAAAAGGTCCATTGAAATTGTGCAGCTTTGGTGAGAGCAGTGTAGGCAGCTTGTGGTGTCTTTACATATGAGTGATAACTTTTCTATAGTGGAAACCCAACGATGTATGTTATTTTTTACATATTCTTCTTTCCCTTCTCCGATGTAACTTCCAAGATATCGAGATCCAGTTACAATTGAAACATTAGTGTTTTTGAATATATGAGTTGCTTCTTGTTTGTCAGACTCTGATACTATTAAAAATGATTTTTTGCCTTGGGGGAAATATCCGTAGGCAGGCCCTATGCTACTTATCTTTTTCCACCATTTGAATAGGTTATTAATGTTACCTTGGGCAGAAGAGTCATCAGCATACCAACATTGAGTGGTGCTTTGGTCATCTTTGAGTTTATTTATTAGGGCTAAAGTAGCAAGGGCATAAAGTGGCATAGCTAACGGATCTCCTTGGGTGACACCTTCTTTGCTGTAAATTCTCATATCCGAATTGCGAATGACTAGCTCTGCGTGACCATTATATGTATTGTAAAGAAAGCGAGCACAATGTGGCCAGTATATTCGTGCTTGCCAAAGGGCTAGTTGCCTGTTGACAGCATTAAAAGCATTGTTTGCGTCAACAAGAAGTAATCCCCAGTGTGAGCTGGGTTGGCATTCTTTTTCGAATAGATCATTCATTGCGTGTATTGCACCTTCGATGCCACTGCTTAATCCACTGCAAAGTTGCAAATTTGTGCAAGCTTCGGTAACCTCGGAACCAGTGGCTTGAATCATACATTTTGATAAAATTCTCCGAAGGCATTCACCAATACCGATTGGTCTCACTCCTGGGCATTTGTCCAGGGCTACAAGGCGACTTGACATGAGTGCTTGTATGTCGGTCCAAGAACATATTCATTATTTAGTTTCATAGTTAGATGAGCAATTGCAGTCCTAAGGTGTAAGCTTGCTTCGCCAAAACGTAATAAGTAATCTTTCCAGTTTTCAGATCTGGTGCCTGTTGGCCCACCTCCGCCGTGTAATTTCCTGGCGACTGATTCGACATGGTCACAGGTTATGTCAACATCGAGTAGTGGAGGTATTTCAGAAAGGTTTTCCGGTAGTGTGAATAAGGATGGGTCTGGGGTAGTTGCGGGAGGATGTTTTTCTTCTAAGACATCTCCGACGGTTTTTCCCAATGTATCAACTTCATCATTAGTGTTAAGAATTTTGCATGTGTCTTTTGTTAGAAGCCAATTTAGGGCTTCGCGAATTTTGCCTTGCAAAATTAAGCGTGTGAAAATTTTGGTTACGTCGTCAATGTTGGAATTTTTACGATTATAAGCATTGCTTAGAGAGATTTCTGCCTTCGTAGATTCAGTTATCAGGATTTCATATTGTTCTTCAGCCCATAATTTTAGGCGGCGATCGAGTAACCTGGTTATGTCTCTTGCTTTTTTTATGTTCTTGTCTCTTTGTAACATTACGGCGATAAAGATTAAAACGCGTTCTGAGGGATAATCCAATTTGACAAGAAGTTCAATTTCATCGGCTAATGTATGTATAAATTTTCTACTAACGGTGTTAGAAGGAAGATCGTATAGTTTACCGTGAAGATTACATATTTTGTCCCAACGTTTTTGCCAAGCTCCTGTCTTTGATCCGATATTGTTAAGAAAGGGCGAACCAAAGGCGTCTTCTAGGGGCGATGTGTACGTGTGCCCAACTCCGTCAGATATTCGTTGTGTGCTTGATTGAATATCATGGACGGCACGTATATGACGTTGTAAACCATTACGTTTGAAAGATCTGGAGCAATGTGGGCACTGCACGGTGCTCGAAAGATTTTCATGTCGACTTGTCAAAACAATATTTTCAGAACTTGCGGAAGCCATTATAAGGCTTTAGTTTTTCATGGTGATTTATTGAAATATATATGTTAATGATTGCACTGATTACTAAACACTGATAATTTTGATAAAAAGAGCAAAATAATAGTATACTTGAAAAAATCTGATTTGGTAAACAAGATTTGAAGTGTTGACTCGTCGCTAGGCAACAGGCTATATAAGTTTATTGCAGACAACAATGATCCATAGTTAGTATATTAAGAACAAAACAAAATTAACTTATTACTATGTTAGTACAATTCTAAAATGTAAAATATAATTAATGTAAGTAAACACTTTATGCAAAATAAGTCGTATTATGTGTGGTGTACTCCGCAATTTACGTTAATTTTGTGAAGCAAAAGACTCTTCGGCCTATAGCGGGTGTTACTTCGGGTTCTATTAAGGTTAATAGATTGACTCATTGTTATTTCAACGATCAAAAATAGTACTTGTATCAATGGGAGTAAAGCAGTACTTACAGCGATGGTACCCTGGCGTGTGTACTTGGTGGAGGCCACGTAGGACGACTTCACCGTGAGGACCACGGCGTTCATCAGGTTCTTGGCGGCTTGGATGAGCGACGTGGCGCTGTCCAGCTGGGGAACAACACAAATACATTTTTAAATATAGTCAGACTGTTTATTTATTTAGCCAAGAGTGTCCCACTGCTGGGCAAAGGCCTCCCTCTCCTTGTCCCACGTATCCCGGTGTTGTGCAGTCTCCCACCAGTCGGCACGAGAGGCCCGGACGCCGGGTCCCGTGTCGCGGGACCCGCTCGGTGGTTGTACAACTTGTGGCCCATAACCCATAAGTCTTCCGGCACACGGCAGACGCGTCCAGCCCAGTCCCATTTTAGTTTTCCCGCTGTTTGGGCTCCATCAGCTATCTGTTTTTTGGAACGTAGTATTATATTTCGAATAGGATTGCTTATTTTCACACCCAAAATACTACGTTCCATAGCTCTTTGGCAAACCTTGAGATCAGACTAAACCCTTTGTAAAGTTATGAAATATATTCGGTACTTAACGGTACTAACGATCATTTCGTTTAAAATGTATCAATATTCCGGAATAACGGTATTAAAACAAATATTTCGTAGGATAGCGATATGATAACGTTATTATTATAATACAGCGTTATGAATTAACTAAGTACGCGCTGTTGCCGCTTAGTACTTTTGGAAATGGCATATTAAGCAACGTCGCTAATAAACGTAAAAAGAGAAGAGCTATAACGGTATGATATCGCTTGATTAATACAGGTGTGTCTATAGATTTTTATTGAATAATATTATAAAGGATAACGTTACCTGCATCGAATGGATGAGAACTACAGTCAGCATCAAATAGATAGTGACAGGGAATACTTCCAAATTTACCGCAACATCTACAATAACCATTAATACCGGTTCGTCCAGAGTGATCAAATTCTTCGGGCCATCCGACGAGTACAAATATACCGGAGCACGCACAACGCCTAATACTTGGTTACTTCCAATCCGCTGTTAGCACTGGAACACCCACAACACCATCGGTATCGTAGCATTCAAAGTATCCAAAATTACGGGACACGCTAGAAAAATTAACTTTATTTTTAATGACATAGAGCTCACAAACATATTGATGTCAGTACAACGTATCAAATCGATATGCATGTAAGTGACAAAATGAACGATCAAAATTTAAAGTTCTAAGAAGTTTAAGCTACGTAACCGTTATAAGCCTTATTGCATCCGGAATAAAGTTTGATTTCATGTTGTATACATATTTATGAATACTTTGGCTGCTACGCTACCAGTGGCGGTGTGGTTGTACCGGTATTATTGCCGGCTTGACTGTTTGTCAAGTATTAGGATTTGTGAGTGCTCCTGTATATTTGTAAACGGTAAATGGTCTGAAGAATTAGATTACTTTGTTTGAGTTATTATTAATTACTACTCTAGATGTGACAATATATTTGGGTATCTTAACAGCCACGGTATATATGATGCTGACTGTACATTATGAAAAATAACGATACCCCAAAAATAAGGGTTAATTAAAGAAAAGGATGGAAGGGTGTAAAATAAAGATAAAACTGAGTAGTGTGGTCCGCAGGATATTTTTTGACAAGTAAAAGAGCGTCTATATATATACAGATTGTCGAGCCACCTGTCATTGTTCGTAATTTAGCCGTGTTATGAATGACCGATGTTACCGACTAGCTGTCAACTGTCAGTTACATCGGTCATTTATTACACGGCTAAATTACGAACGATGGCAAGTGGCGATCCCCGTTCGCGGTGGTAAATAGTAATGGTGTCTTTGAGTGATAAATCTAAGACTTGAACTTACCCCGCTGACGATGAGCTCTCCGGAGATGTTCTGGACGTCGGCCTTCACCTTGCTGGTGATCTGGATCTGGTGGCAGTAGAGGGCGATGCGCTGAAGGTACGCCAGGAGGTCCTGCTTGGTCGACGACTCTGGGCACTGTAGGTACAAGTAAAATGAAAACTTGAAGTCAATAACAAACAAAAATAGAAATAGCAATAATTTAGAAATTAAGCTAATCATAGGTTTTTTAAGTCGTAAATAGGACTTCCAATTGCCAGGCTACCCACGCTTCTACTATCTCGAGATATATGTCGTGTTTTTCGAAAAATAAATGCACGAAAAAGCCTGCCTTGTCTCCTGTCGGGAAATCTTTAATGTAAACCTTATAGCAAAGACATTAGACACAGTATCGCGTGTACCTGTTCAGCGATCTCCCTCGTAAGTTTGTCGAGCTTGGTGCCGGCTTCGGAGATCTTCTTGGCAGCGTTGATGACGTCCATGGTGGTCTTGAGAGGACCGCGGCCCCTGGGAACAACGGATCAGTGTAAACAGTGAAACAAAATGAACAATGTATTACTTATTCGCCGAGTAATCCCCCTAGTCACGTCATACAACAAAACTTGTTTGAGTGCCTTTGTGTGCACGCTTCAATGTGTGCGTGCGTCTTAGGGTACTGTTTCCGCTTTCGTAAATGACGTTTGACATTACACCGCCATTTTGCTTTTTATCGACGCGCTGCCAACCTGACGGATTAGCCTACTAGTTCCCTACCAATCGGCCGCCGCGGGGTGAGGTCATTTCGATCGAGGCGGGGCGGAGCGTGGCCATTCTGTATGAAATCTTTCCTGAGTATATTTCCTAGTATACTTCAAGTAGTTTCCTATAGCTAAAGTATATTCCCAAGTCGTTTCGAAGTATTTCCCCGCATGATTTCTCTAGTTTGACGCGTCACTTATTAAGATATAATAACGACAGGTATTCACGTCTGAAAAGAGAAGCACTTAACACGAGTCAAATGACTTAGGGTTGCCAACCGTACTATAATATATAGTATTGTACTATATTTTGGCTTGGTGTAATCTTGAAAAAATGCAAAAAAGGCGAAAATACTATATTTTTGGAGCATCTCATGAGGTAGCAACAAGGTGTACTATATTTTTTTCATGTAGGTTTGGAAAATACTATATTTCTCTCAAAAAAGTTCTCGTTTCTCTCTAGTCGCGCACCAGCAAGCGAGGGACTCTGACGTGTACAATGTATTAGTAACATAAATATTTAGCTCATATATTTTGTCATAAAAAAATGTTTTTGGAGTGGGGCATTCCACTTATACGCCACTTTGTTATTAAACTTTTGACCGCCAAAGACGTCAAATCACGCGCACGGAAAGTCATGCCCTCATCGCCAGCGCGTGATATCACGTCCAAAATATAACCGTTTTGCCTGGCGCTAAGTAGAGGGCACGATTTTTCCGTCCTATGCTTAGCGGTCAAAGGGTTAAATTAAATTGAAACATCGAAAACTTAAAGAAAATAATCAACCCAGCTGAAATTGGCCTTCAAGCAAGGGTGTCCATCTCCACTGATCTCCACGAAGTGACAGCTACGGCCTTGGAACGTAACGGATACGTTTTCGGGGTTGGCAAAATTCCTTTCGTTTATTTGCGGTATGACCACAGACAAGATAAATTATTTAAGTAGTTTATGGTGGTAGTTTTTATACAAAAATAATAATTATATTGGGCAAATAAGGTAATAAATGACATTTATCTAGTTTTGTATTGAAATAACTGATAGATAGAGTAGATTTAGACAGATTGGGGCAGGTCCAGCAATAATCTAATTGCGTACTTGTCAACCATAGAACGTCAAAAGGTAAAATTGTATGGAGACGTCATGTGTCACCGTTCATCTGTCAAAGTGCTGTCAAACTCTGATTTTGTAGGGAAGACGACCTTCTGTATGAAATCCATACTAATATTATAAATGGGAAAGTGTATGTGTGTGTTTGTTTGTCCGTCCTCCGTCTTTCACGGCAAAACCGGGCGACGAATTGACGTGATTTTTTTAAGTGGAGATAGTTGAAAGGATGGAGAGTGACATAGGCTACTTTTTGTCTCTTTCTAACCCCCCACTTCCCTAAAATGGGGGGTGGAAGTTTGTATGGAGCATTCCGGGGGGCAAAGGGGAACCGTGTTACCCCGAATTTAACGCGAGCGAAGCCGCGGGCAAAAGCTAGTACTATTATATTATTCTGTGCTTCAAGTCCCAGTTGAGCTGGGTTCCCGCCTCACCTGGTGAAGTCCGTCATCTCCAGCATGATCATGCACATGTGCTTGGCGAGGGTGATGATGTCGTTCCCGGCGTCGTCCCACTTGCCGACCTCGTTGTCGAAGGTCATCTTCTCGCGGCGGAACAGCTCCACCTGCTGCAGGATCTTGCGTTTGTCTTCCTCTGTCATCTTGCGCATGGCTTCCTGTCAGTTAAAGTTAGTGATTAATATTACTCTGAGTATGCTCGGAGTTTCTCTGAAGGATAGGATTCGTAACGAATACATCCGTCAGAGAACCAAAGTTATCGACATAGGTCAAATAATTAGGAAGCTGAAGTGGCAGTGGGCCGGCTATTTCTCGCGAAGAACCGACAACCGCTGGTCAACGTGTTCTTGAGTGGAGACCGCGACTCGGCAAACGTAGTGTAGGACGCTCTCCGGCCAGGTGGGATGACGATCTGCGAAAGACTGCAGGCAGATGCTGGATGCGGCAAGCTGAAGACAGGGCGCTATGGCGCTCATTAGGGGAGTCCAGCATTGGACTAATATAGGCTGATGATGATGATGATTACTCTCGGGATCAATGTTACTCTGCGTCCGTAGGAAACACCTAAGACAACCCTACACGTGATCCCTGGGTGATGCTAAAAGAGTAACAAACTTGGCAGCTGCACTGTCCCATCTGGACCTCACAGCACTCACTGGATTTTCATTATCATCTGCTTTCCCACTACTACTACCCCAGGGAAGAAATGCCTATGTATATCCAGTGACATGTAGCCATACGACAAGTAAAGTAAAGGGATTAATAAATATAATATATTATATAAAACTGTACTATAATCGTGTATGGCAAGGATCGGTAAACTTTTGATAATTACTTGCACCTACAACCTTTTCTGTTTAGCTCTGTGGTCGATTGGTAGAGAATGCCTTTAGGCATTAAGTCCGCCATTTGCATTTTTTAGGAGTGGTATTTCATGGTTTTTTAACGGACGGCTGTAGACGTCGGTGGAGTCAGTGGTCCGATTGCCGATGCCATGACTGGCTATAATTAGGCGTGACTTGACGCACCGCCTCGCGAGGAAATTGCGAGGCATCTCGGCTAGTGTGGCGTGCCTAAGACGAGGCAAACGCACGCGCGGCCGCAATGCCGCGGACGAGGCACGTGCGTCAGATGTGGACACGCCTATAGGCGCTAAAAAAGTTAAACATGGAAAACAAATGAAGTATATATGACTTACCCTAGCATTAGTGATCCCGCTGATGTCAGGATACTCGTCCACACCATGTTCGCCAGTGTGCGCGCTCGCTGCAAAACAACATGTTTGAACGTCCAAATTGTCTCAATAGGTAGGTTTAGACCAAACGAACACTCTTTCTAGGTTATTAGGCACCGCAACAGAATGGGACGCGCGAGATCTATCTGTCTTACTTTCTTTAAATTACTTTCTAATTTAAAGAAAGTAAGACAGATAGATCTTGCTGCAGCATGCCGCATCTTGCTGCAGATGATCTCCAGCACGAGATAGCGTTGCGGCACATTCGTACAACCGTGCTCATCGAAATATATAGGGTTTTCCAATAATGGCGGGTCGATTTTGAAATTCAATAAAACAGGCTATCTGTTAGATATTAATGACTTTTTAGTTTTATTTGAAAGACCCATACGTGCCTTTTTTTGTGATATATGACATCGTTTAAATGTCCGCCTCAGCTTCTTCTGGTAGCCCATATCCTAAAAGTCCATATTTCAATAACTCATACCAAGGCATACGTGGATTGCGGCTTGTTCGAGTGGATTTCAGAAAACCTCACAAAGAAGTCAAACGGGGTGAAAAGAAAACCTCACAAAAAAGTCAAAAAGTCAAATGCAGGGATGTCCTTGAAATCAGTATAACCCAAGCCATCGCTGAAATTCAGTCTGATCTGTGCGTAGAGTTATTGAAAATTGGACTTTTAGGATATGGGCTACCAGAAGAAGCCGAGACGGACATTTTAACGATGTCATATATCACAAAAAATGGCACGTATGGGCCTTTCAAATTATTAATACCACCATGGTGGCAAACAAGCATACGGCCCGCTTGATGGTAAGCAGCTACCGTAACCTATGGACGCCTGCAACTCCAGAGGAGTCACATGCGCGTTGTCGACCTTTTACAGACTGTGTTGATGGCTAAAGGAACAAGAGGGGTCCCTCGTCGTCAACACATTGGGTCCTCTTTGAGCTCTTTGGCAACCTTACTCACCAGCAGGAACACAACACTATGAGTAGGGTCTAGTGCTATTCAAATAAAACTAAAAAAGTAATTAATATCTTACACATAGCCTGTTTTATTGACTTTTAAAATCGACCCGCCCTTATTGGAAAACCCTATACAACCGTGCCGTCCCTATACACCAACAGTCGCGGTCCTTTTGTTTATTTCGACTCTTATTGTGACTGTTTATGGTCTAAACCCACCCACATTTATGTAAATAAGGTATGATGGCATCAATCACAATATGAAAATTCGATGCATATCAAGATTTAAACTGCGTTTCCACAAGAGATGAGCGGTAATGCGTTGCGAGGAATGTGTTTGTTAATAACCAATGATAGAGCTGGGCTGTGTAAATGAAGTAATAGGGAAGATGCAGCTACAATATTTTCCATTATTTTGTGATCAAAATGTTGAAAAAAAACATAAAATAATAGCTATTGAAACGTTTTTACTTTAGTTTATACTAATTTCAAATAATAATTACGATTTGAAGTAATGTGAAACGGAACGTGTTTTAATCCACCAATCAGCGTCTGGTGACGTCATTTCTGTTACAACTAATGGGGTTGGCAACTGTCTATGGGATTTGGCTAAAAGGGCTGCAACGCATTTTCTCTCATCTCTGGTGGAAACGCAGGCTTACGCCTGAAAATTTGCTACCGATTTGGCTCTTATTCTGTTATTTACAATAGGCATGGTGAATTTTTTTCATGTATGGTATCAATCTATTCGTTTTGTTGTGAGGATCAAATGTCTATATGGGGCCAATCGCGTTAAAGCAACACAAAAGTCAGAAATGAGACTTAAAGTCCGAGATTTGCATTTGTTTCTCAAAACGCTCCTAACAAAATGACGTGCAAAAGTGACGTCACGATCACATAGTCGCCCTGTTTAAAGTATGGAAAAAATATGAAATTGCTATTTTTACAGTGAAATGTTGCGTTTATGTATATGGTTGCTATACAATTTGTTTAACAGTAAAATGTTAAAAATGGAATAGTATCATTGTTTTTTATAATTTCGCACTTCGTACGCACTTTCACAATCGTAAAATTTAGAAAATTTGCAACTTGATATCTTTGAGCCATTTCAATAGAATTTATACATTTTCACTTTAGTTGGATAATATTGATCATTTTGCATCCTGTCAACTAAATTTTATTGCATAATTCAACATGTGTCATCATGCCTATTGTAATCATCTCACGATTTACTCATTTGATGTGCATCGACACATATTCATCATAAAATTCAAGTCACCATCCCTAGTACAGTCGCAATCAAATATATCAGAGCGGCCAAGGTATTTAAAAATATCTGAACATGGACTTTATCGCCTTGACAATAGAGGCGTTGTTCAGATATTTGTGATCACCTTGGCCGCTCGCTTGGCTATAAAATTTACACGCTGTATATCGATACAGCGTGTAAATTTTATACGGGCTTATACTTTATCCACCTATAGTATCCAGCAATAGGACTCATATAGTATAAACATTTTGTTAAATAGTGTTATTTTATTAATTATGTGTAACGATTTTTTAAAGTCCTACCGGGCACCAATGTACGCTATCCAACTGATTTAAAACTGACATAACTGACATGACGCATCGGTAAGTTAATTGTCATGGATGCAATACATTGTGGGCTGTATTATTTTGTATGAAAAAAAAATCCTTATTTTCATAAAGAAATAAATGTAAATAGGTTCCCTAGGTCCAATACTAATCGCCAGTAGAATATACGCCCGTATAAAATTTACACACTGTATCTGATGGCGACTGTACATTGATCCGATCACCGTACGTGTGTGACGATTTAGTGATTATACAGATACACCCTCATTCATAAACCTTTTACAAGCCTGATTTAATTAATAATCAGTTTGTCCTTATCTATCACTTTGGTAATTGTGTTTGTTAGAAACAGACAAAACATAAATTAACTAAATGAGGCTTGTAAGAGGCTTATGAATAAGCAGGATAGTTTTTAAGTGCGTTACAAAACTTGGCCCGCTTCGCTTCATGAAACCTTATATGTACCAAGGATGATATAGACATGGATGGACAATATCCATCTGTTATACGTCTATATGTCTGTTTTCGGTATTAGTGCCACAACGCCATCTGTCGAGTCTGGAGTCGAGTTATTCTGTCAGCGTTAAGCGCCGAATGAAGTATTAGAAACTAGGATTTAGTGTCTGATGTGACCGCTAGATGACGCTAGTGCTGAAAAAAGGAGAACGCGATTTTGTAGGGATATTGTCCATTCATATCTAAGGAGTGGTCCGGAAAAAAAGTAGCCGTGCCTTTTTTGATTTATCTTTTTATTTTGTGCCGATTTAGAAGCAGTGTTTATATTTAAATAATCTCTAGATACAATCATACAAAACATAAATACAATCATACTTAAATAAAACAGCGTTTGGAAGTTTTCGCCTTTTGTATTCCATCATACACATAGTTTTTTGAACAGCGTCTTCTGACAGAATGTTTGAGGTGTTTCTCAAAAACATGTTTTTTCTTATAGTTTGATTTGATGAGCTATTTTATACCTTAATAAATTGTCTTTCTTCGATAGTAAACTTTTTTATCTGGCTTCATTTTAAGGTAGTTACAGTAATTTTTAATAAACGGACCCGGGGTATGTCCTTAAACTACGTCCGGACTTGGGTATGTCCTTAAACTACGCCAAAAAGAGAGGTATGGGCACTGCGAATGGCATCTCGCTAAGTGTGGTAGGGCACGTTCAGCGAATGTCATCTCGCTCAAATCTGGAGCAGAGCCCGACTGGGGAAGTACCTCCACCTTACAGAAAACCACAGCCAAATAGCACTAGACCCTACTCATAGTGTTGTGTTCCTGCTGGTGAGTAAGGTTGCCAAAGAGCTCAAAGAGGACCCAGTGTGTTGACGATGAGGGACCTTCTTGTTCCTTTAGCCGTCAACACAGTGAATCCTCCTTTTTTGTAAAGGGTCGGCAACGCGCATGTGACTCCTTTGGAGTTGCAGGCGTCCATAGGTTACGGTAGCTGCTTACCATCAGGCGGGCCGTATGCTTGTTTGCCACCCTCGTGGTATAAAAAAAAAAAAAAATTTTAATTAAATGTATTTGCCTTTTTTCATAGAAAATTATCTCCCATAGAAAAATCTTTGTCAGAGGTTAGATTAGAGAGTCTTCCTGACTATCCTAGCTAAAATACAGTTAATTAATGTAGCTTCTTGGTAAGATGAAATTCTGAAAAGCATAAAACGGGTTGTGAAAATGGAAATACAATTGGGGCATTGTAGCGGATGTCGATTGAAGATTGTCAAATTATGTTGTTCAAAAGGTTACAAAGTATGTTGAATTAAAAACGCGAAAACTTAAATATGCTCACATATTCTATTATGATTGTATTTTTATTTATTAGTATTGTATCTACGGATTAGTAAAATAAATATACTGCTTCAAAATTAGCACTAAATTAAAAAATACACAAGATTGTACACTGCTACTTTATTTCAGGACCACTCCTTATATCATCCTTGTATGTACCTTGTTATACAAATGGGATATCCACTTCTGAGATTTTTATTTAAAAAAACCGGCCCCAGTTCATATTGTATGTAGGTAAGGTTAATCTAATATGAGCCCATGCAGTTACGTTCGCTAAACGGACCAATCTACAAAGATCATTAATAATAAAGCCAACGTAATTTAATGAACATGAAACTACCACAAACACTCCAACATTTAACATATTTTAAACACAAAACAGACAATCATATCATGCTTATACCTTCTCACCCCTCTTCTGTACTGATGGTTAAAGGGCTAACACGTAGTGCCTAAGTGTGATGTATATGTTGCGACTAAGTTCCTATGATATCTATAAAAACTTTTTATGCAAGCAGGTTTTGAGCTAGAAGTAGTCATGAGCCCGTAGTTACAATATTATATTATATCATATTATATGCGAGAGCAGTCATATATCTGTGTAGGTAGGTATTGTCGTATTTTCATGACTAAACTATTGAATTGTTTTATATGATATTTAATAGTTCGGTATATAAAAGGTATATAAAAATATGATTCATAAGGTACTCTGCTTGTCTGAACAGTATTCCCATGCAAGCTTAAAAAATACCCAGATATTTATGCCCGTGGTTCTCAAAAAGGATATTACAAAGTATATACTAAACAATAATATCCGTTTAAGGCCAGAAAAGCCCTTTTTTGAATACGTCTTTAAGTAGATCAATAGTATTTCTGGGGATCAATGTTACTCTGCGTCCGTAGGAAACACGTTAGACAACCCTACACGTGATCCCTGGGTGGTGCTAAAAGAGTAACAAACTTGGCAGTTGCACTGTCCCATCTGGACCTCGCAGCACTCACTAGATTTTCTTTATCATCTGCTTTCCCACTACTACTATCCCAGGGAAGAAATGCCTATCTATATCCAGTGACATGTAGCCATACGATATACACCATGTATGGCGACCCTGCCAGCGTTCGAACCTGCAATGTTTGACAGTAGAAAGTAAAATGGCGTCTGTCGATACTTACATCGGCTCCTCGTCTCCATGGTCATGTCCTCGACGGGTTCGAATTCGGTGTCCGTGTCGAGGTCGTCGCTCGTCTAGAACATGCACGTTACACAGACACAAGCATGCGATGGATGTTAGCTAGGACATTTCACACTTTGCTTTCATCAATAGAAATAGGGGTAAAATACTCTTTATTTTTTCTTTTATAAGTGAAACTAGCGAACTTCGCACGGGATAAAAAATGGTTATTGTGGGTTATCCCTAAGAGATAGACATATACCATCGCAGACTTTTTTAAGGTGTATAATATATAGTACATTATTTTCATCTATCTCGTAGGGTTCAGTCAGCGTTTGCAATGTAAGTGCAAAAAAATGTGTTTGTTTCATCACATTAGAAACCTCTAAAATTACCAGTGTTTCTCTGCTATATTATCCATGTATTATACATATAAACCTTTCTCTTAAATCTCTCTATTTAAAAAAATTCTCATCTTATTTTTAAAGATCTAAGCATATATAGGGACAGACAGCGGAAAGCGACTTTGTTTTAAACTATGTAGTGATGGCAGCCTCTAGGGCTTCCGCCAGACTTCAGTATATGTTGTACGGTAAAGGCCTTGCTTTTTGTAGGGACATAGCTGCTTCCTACAAACAACACCGGCGGCCTGGCCGGGATTATCGATGTCTGACCCAAACAGTGGTTACGCGTTTTGAGACTAATTCTTTAGACTTGTTCGTTAGATCACCACACAATAAGCTATATATTACGAAGTGAACAACGATTATAAACAAAAAACAAAAACTATTCTCAAGACACAGCGGCCATATTGGCTTCAGAAATCGGAATCCAGGGTAAAATACTCTCGTATTTCAAAACTTGACACAAGTTTTGTATTGAACTGACTTGACATATAGTGGAGTACGGGAACGCTTTTTTAACCTATAAAAATGACATAAATCACAAGACGGATTTTATTTTGTGACCTGTTAGAATACGTTAAGTACTAATAATAAAAAATATTTTCTAACAATTGTTAGCATCGCGCTAGGTATAATACAAGTATTTGTTTGCTACACATAGAAAATATTATTTAAGTTTTATTTTTCTCCACCAGGCTATCGCTTTTTACTATTGCAACATAACTTCACATTTTATAACGGTTTTGTCAAGAGCATATGTCGTCTTAGCCATTTGTAATTCGTTTAGAATTCAAGGTCACTTATATTTTGACAAATTGTTTTCGATTATGCTGACATAATCTATTGACCAAACAGTTATAAAATGACAGATGATGTTGAAATAGTTGAATGCAATGGTATGGTAAAGGAAAATATATCTTGTATAATCTTTTCTTGTTGTTATTAACAAATATCTATATTATACCTAGCGCGAGGTCAAAAACTGTTAGAAAATATTTTTTACTATAAGTAATCATATCATATTATCTAACTAAAAAAGAAAATCGCACTTGTGAGTTATCGAAACTCAAAACTGTTCGCGTACTGTACTAATACTGTCAAATTGTCATGGAAGGATTTCAATGAAAACTTGTAGCAAGTTTGTTTACATACTTTCCATGATACTTGAAATAAGACTTGACTAACACAGCAAGTTTTAGCAAAATTCAGCAACTTTTGAAACCTAAGTTCCAAAACAGTGAATTAAACTTTCACGGTTTTTACACATCTATACATATAATAAAGCTGAAGAGGGTCGAAAGTCTGTACATGGAAGATAATCGAAAAAAAGTTGGCTGGGGATACTTAGAATCGATAACAGAACACGTTACAACAATTTTTAAATTTTTTGTCTGTTTGTCTGTTTATCTGTTTGTCTGTTTATCTATTTGTCTGTTTATTTGACCACGCATCACGTGAAAACGGCTGAACGGATTTTGATGAAATTTTGTATAGAGATAATTTGAGTCCCGGGAAAGGTTAATATATAGTTTTAATCCCGAAAATCAACCGTGGTGGGGGTGAAAATGGGGTTGAAAGTTTGTATGGAGAATTTTTAACCGCTGAAACGAATTAGATAGAAATGAGTATCGTGATAATTTGAGTCTCGAGAAACGTCATAGGATAGTTTTCAAACCCTTGTGGGGGTGAAAAGGGGGTTGGAAGTTGGTAGGAGGCTTTTTTACCGCTGAACGGATTTAAACGAAGGTATGGAGATAATTTGAGCTCTGGAAAAGGAAATAAAATAGTTTTATCTCGGAAATTATCCCTTAAGCGGATGCAAAGGGGGTGGAAGTTTACATGGGGAAGAAAGAACCAATAACCGCTGTACGTATTTAGATGAAATTTGGTATTGAAATAATTTGTAATTTTTTGGTCAAGGTGTTCATATTTATAACATGTCACCCGTCGATGCTTTAAATTTACCTTTACCCGCTCTTAAGAAATATTTGAAAATGTCATGAATGTCAAAGGGTTATTGCAGGTTCGAGGACTATATGACGGACAAATATGCATGGCCCAAACCAAAAAACTACTACAAAATCTTCTAACATTTATAGGACACCGTTTAGGTAGGAAAACATATCAAACGTTTTGTGAAGCAGTCAGATTAGGATGTATTTTTCTTTATAATTAAACAATGGGTACATTATCTGTCTCTCAAGCTGTTAAGATATGTCTTCTTGAACAACTACGCATTATTTTGTATCTTTAAGATCTAATAATATATTACTGTTTTGAAAAAAATAAGTCCCGTCGAGTTTCTTTTCGGTCATAATACTTCTTGGGCCAGAGGTGTAGGGTTAGAACCGGTGGTAGTTTTGGAAGTTCCTTATCGGACGGTTCGCGGATGGGGGGCTAGGCGAAAAAAAGTCACGTGACCGTCACGTCACGAAAACGCGACACCCATACAATTGAGAAACATGTAAAATGGAATGAAATAAAAAATATATAAAATAAAATAAAGTAAAGTAAAGTGAAGTGTAGTGAAAAGTTAAAGTGAGAAGTAAAAGTGAAAAAAGTCGAGAACCTAATAGTGAAAAATGTCGAAAATGTCAAAACTGGCACAATTTTCAAAAATTTCCAAAATTTCCAAAAAGTACAATAAAAATAAAATTTGCAAAAAAAAATCTAAAATTATATAAAATAACATAACTTCGTTCCAATCGCGTGTTCCACGGCACTCACATATTTTATTTTTCTTTGACGTTCATTAGTGCATTGTAATGTGCTTACATTGAAGAATAAATATCTTGATCTACACCAATATCATAAATCCTCTATACCGCGTTCGCAACCGTATGTTATTACCACCATTATTGCAACCAGTAACGTAACATCAGTGTATTATCTGTGACAGTGTGGTAAAAACGTATGAAAATTAATTACCTACGGTAATGTAATGAATATCCGCCCTCCCCGACCGCCGGTGCAATAAGGTTGGTCATGGCGGTGTAATGGCGGTCATTCTAATGGTTTCAATGGATTTTTAATATGTGTGTAGGTAAAGCAGTGTATGCTTCTGTACATAATTAGGCCTTATTACGTAACATTACGTAACAGTTATATAAACTACTATTTATCTCTTTTTAGGGTTCCGTAGTCCACTAGGAACCCTTATAGTTTCGCCATGTCCGTCCGTCTGTCCGCGGTCTAGCTCAGTTACCGTTCGCACTAGAAAGCTGAAATTTGGTAAGGCCTGATAAGAACTTTCAATAAAAACTATATTGAATAAAATCGGTTCAACCGTTTTTGAATTATCAGTCAAAAACGCATAGTGAAAGGAAGTGCCGAATAGTAAAATGACGTAAGCGCCGCCAAATATCCCTTAATAAACGACCTTTTGAACGGATGTTTTGTAACAGGGCGGCATCTACGAAACTCTACACTGAGCGCCCGACATGCTCTTCGCCGGTTTTTTTTTTGCATTGTTATCCCGGAAATCACCCCTTAAGGATTACTAATTCCAATTCAAGAAAATCCCCAGCTAGGTTAAACGAAGCCTATAAAAATTCAACGTCTAAAAGGGGGGGGGGGGGGGTAGCCACTACACTCGATTGAGTTAAATTTGCATGGGTCATGGACCCCCTCCCCCCCCTCAAATACAAAAAAAACATTTCTGCATTTGTGACCCCCCCCTACCCAATTTCAACCGGGCCTGTTCATGCCTTTCATGCTTAGACTGATTTGACGGGAGGATCGATTTGGATGATATTTGCCGTGGACATGAACGTATAAATACAAAAGTGTCCTGTATCGTCCGATATACAGGTACTCCTCTATGTCGTTTAAATCATGCCAAAAAAATTAATATGATAAAAAAAAGTATTCATTTTTGAGTGTAGTTTCATTTAGTGGTAATTAATATTGTCTTCGGTTGCCGCGATAGTTATTCATGAAATAAAACAATTAAAAACGGATTTTATCGCGTGTATTGAGCTTAAATTACATCCCGACGTTTCGAACACTTTACAGCGTTCGTGGTCAACGGGTCGACTGAGGAAAAATGTACAATTACCTCCGTTCAAAAACTATCACAATATGCAAACCTACCCACATATTAAATATTAAACAAATTTAGTGTTTGCACATGCCAGAGGGGCCTTTATAAAAACAAATTATTTATTATTACAAAACAAATTATTAAACAATTTATTTTATTATTATTAATTATTATTTTTGTTTTTATTTTTAAAATTAGTATTAAATTATTATTAGTGTCCACACTGTCCACCATTATGGTCTCACAGTCCTATGTCTAGCTTGCTCCTTAACCAAATGAATAACTGGATCCCAAGCTGGTGGTACCGAAAAACCATCCTCTCTGTTGAAATTTGGATATTTTTTAATCTCGATTGCCTCTCGCAACATCTTTACGGGGTAATACTAGAACACAAACAAAGGATTCTTACCATTTCATCAGTGACATTAGAGACCTTACATTGACTGATGACGAGATCATGGTCAGTTTCGATGTCCAGTCACTCTTTACGAGTCTACCGGTACAAGACTGCATTGAAATTGTGAAGAAGAGGTTGCGTGAGCAGAACATGTCTGAAGAATATGCTAAGCTCTTGGAACACTGCCTTACATCAGGATATCTACTATGGAACAATGAATTCTTCCTGCAAGTCGACGGTGTAGCCATGGGGTCCCCGGTATCTCCAGTAGTCGCTGACATCTTTATGGAGGACTTTGAGGAGAGGGCGCTCTCATTGGCTCCCGTGCAGCCGAAGATTTTCAAAAGATACGTAGATGATACTTTTACTATATTACCTAAAAATAGTGTTTCAGTTTTCCTTGACCACCTCAATTCCATTCATAGTAAGATTAAGTTTACCATGGAATTGGAAAATAATTGTTCACTGCCTTTCTTAGATGTACTAGTATTGAGAAACCCCGATAATACCTTAGGCCGCACTGTATATAGGAAACCTACACATACAAATAGATATTTGAATGGTAGATCACACCACCACCCCAGTCAGCTAGCTACTGTAGGCAAGTCTTTGTTTCAGAGAGCCCAGAGGATATGTGATGAGCAGCACCTGGCGGCGGAACTCCGGCATGCCAAGGATGCACTTCAAGCGAACGGGCTCAAGATTCCACGGCTCAATCAGAAGGCTCGGATGAAGATTCCTACAGTTGAGCGCCGGCCTGCCATCTTGCCTTTTGTCCGGGGAGTCACTGACAGGATTGGCAACATCTTGAAACGTGCTTCTATAAAAACTTACTTTAAGCCAATGAAGAAGATGTCACAGTTCCTGAGGTCAGTGAAGTCGGCTACTCCTCTACAGAGTGCAGGGGTCTACAGGCTGGAATGTGAATGTGGTCTATCATATGTAGGCCAGACTAAGCGGAGCATTTCTACTCGGGTAAAGGAACATATAGCCGATGTGAAGCACCGTCGACCAAGGTCAGCAGTCTGTGAGCATGTCATGGATAGGCCCAACCACTCAGTTAAATTTGACAAACCGCAAGTCCTCGTCAAGGAGAAACGATACATTCCCCGGATGTTGCGAGAGGCAATCGAGATTTAAAAATATCCAAATTTCAACAGAGAGGATGGTTTTTCGGTACCACCAGCTTGGGATCCAGTTATTCATTTGGTTAAGGAGCAAGCTAGACATAGGACTGTGAGACCATAATGGTGGACAGTGTGGACACTAATAATAATTTAATACTAATTTTAAAAATAAAAACAAAAATAATAATTAATAATAATAAAATAAATTGTATTTATTTTACATGTTTTTTTAAAGTGGGGCATTCCACTCATACAATAGTATGTTATTCAATCAAATACAAACACTGAAAACATTGAAAAAATAATCAACCCAGCAGGATTTGAACCTCGCATCGATACGCCTTACCGGGGCTCGATCGCTTTACCAATTAAGCTATGGGTTCAGTTACTGAGTTGACGAAATTCTCAATGCCTTCAATCATCTTTTTGCATTTATTTTTACATCGACTTTATAGCAGCCGTAAGCGACATCTAGGTGCTAACTACTAGAGTTAGATACCCTTCCCGCCGACCCTTTTACAAGTGTCACAACGGAAATAATAGATGGCGCTGCTATCAACTCATAATTATTTTACATGTTTTTTTTAAAGTGGGGCATTCCACTCATACAATAGTACGTTATTCAATCAAATACAAACACTGAAAACATTGAAAAAATAATCAACCCAGCAGGATTTGAACCTCGCATCGATACGCCTTACCGGGGCTCGATCGCTTTACCAATTAAGCTATGGGTTCAGTTACTGAGTTGACGAAATTCTCAATGCCTTCAATCATCTTTTTGCATTTATTTTTACATCGACTTTATAGCAGCCGTAAGCGACATCTAGGTGCTAACTACTAGAGTTAGATACCCTTCCCGCCGACCCTTTTACAAGTGTCACAACGGAAATAATAGATGGCGCTGCTATCAACTCATAATTATTTTACATGTTTTTTTAAAGTTGGGCATTCCACTCATACAATAGTATGTTATTCAATCAAATACAAACACTGAAAACATTGAAAAAATAATCAACCCAGCAGGATTTGAACCTCGCATCGATACGCCTTACCGGGGCTCGATCGCTTTACCAATTAAGCTATGGGTTCAGTTACTGAGTTGACGAAATTCTCAATGCCTTCAATCATCTTTTTGCATTTATTTTTACATCGACTTTATAGCAGCCGTAAGCGACATCTAGGTGCTAACTACTAGAGTTAGATACCCTTCCCGCCGACCCTTTTACAAGTGTCACAACGGAAATAATAGATGGCGCTGCTATCAACTCATAATTATTTTACATGTTTTTTTAAAGTGGGGCATTCCACTCATACAATAGTATGTTATTCAATCAAATACAAACACTGAAAACATTGAAAAAATAATCAACCCAGCAGGATTTGAACCTCGCATCGATACGCCTTACCGGGGCTCGATCGCTTTACCAATTAAGCTATGGGTTCAGTTACTGAGTTGACGAAATTCTCAATGCCTTCAATCATCTTTTTGCATTTATTTTTACATCGACTTTATAGCAGCCGTAAGCGACATCTAGGTGCTAACTACTAGAGTTAGATACCCTTCCCGCCGACCCTTTTACAAGTGTCACAACGGAAATAATAGATGGCGCTGCTATCAACTCATAATTATTTTACATGTTTTTTTAAAGTGGGGCATTCCACTCATACAATAGTATGTTATTCAATCAAATACAAACACTGAAAACATTGAAAAAATAATCAACCCAGCAGGATTTGAACCTCGCATCGATACGCCTTACCGGGGCTCGATCGCTTTACCAATTAAGCAATGGGTTCAGTTACTGAGTTGACGAAATTCTCAATGCCTTCAATCATCTTTTTGCATTTATTTTTACATCGACTTTATAGCAGCCGTAAGCGACATCTAGGTGCTAACTACTAGAGTTAGATACCCTTCCCGCCGACCCTTTTACAAGTGTCACAACGGAAATAATAGATGGCGCTGCTATCAACTCATAATTATTTTACATGTTTTTTTAAAGTGGGGCATTCCACTCATACAATAGTATGTTATTCAATCAAATACAAACACTGAAAACATTGAAAAAATAATCAACCCAGCAGGATTTGAACCTCGCATCGATACGCCTTACCGGGGCTCGATCGCTTTACCAATTAAGCTATGGGTTCAGTTACTGAGTTGACGAAATTCTCAATGCCTTCAATCATCTTTTTGCATTTATTTTTACATCGACTTTATAGCAGCCGTATGCGACATCTAGGTGCTAACTACTAGAGTTAGATACCCTTCCCGCCGACCCTTTTACAAGTGTCACAACGGAAATAATAGATGGCGCTGCTATCAACTCATAATTATTTTACATGTTTTTTTAAAGTGGGGCATTCCACTCATACAATAGTATGTAAAAGGAGTGTATAAGATAGGCAACGCGCATGAGAATCCTCTGAGGTTGCAGGCGTCCACAGGGTATGGTAACTGCTTACCATCAGGCGGGCTGCTTGATTGCCACCGTCGTGGTATACAAAAAATCGTAGAGAAACATTTCGATAATCGATTTGAAGGTAGATCCCTAAGCGTATCACGCTAAAAGCAAGAATTTAACTAGAGACTGCACACGTGTACTACCGTAAGGGATAGACATATGACGATAAAAACACTTCTACAGCACAAAACAAAACAATTTACCATTGTTGTCCTTAGCCGACACAACTTTCTACGAAAAATATCAGGTGTTCTCGTATTTCTGTGTTTACAGAAATTCTTGAAGAAATCGCGAATCATAAATGTTTGTGACCCTCCACTGCTATAAGTAATGGCGTGGAGGGTAACTGTTGTATCTCTAATTTCCTGGATTGTAATTAATTAATACGACCAGATAATTTATAACCGCACTTTATTCCAAACACTATTTCAGTTCTGACAGTTGACAGATAATACGGAATGGCGGGAGACTGCTGTGTTGCCAGCCAGTAGTGACCTATACAACAGTAACAAGGTCTATGACAAGGACCAACGATAATAGCACCTTCTCTGTCGTACCTATTGAAATTGTAATAAGACCATCCCGTACGATCTTGGTATTGTTATTACCATGACAGGTCTATGGCTCGTATGTCTATGGTATCCCGTGACAATGGTATTTGCTGACCGGATGCAAGTGTTAAATGTCCAGATAACGTAAGCGAAGTCAGTCAACGTCAACGAGTAGTTAGTCGCGTGTCGTGTTACGTTTAGTCATTTTTCGTCTATGTTACCCTTGTTATTCAAGTTCAGTTTATTCGGCTAGTTATAAAGTTTACTTTATTTTACCTATACCGAAAGTCCGGAAAACATGGACGACGCTATTTATCAACTGAAGAATACAAAGACCTTAAAATCAACGGACAAGGTACTTAAAATCTATATTTACGATTTGAATAACTAAGGCAACTTTTTGTAAAGTTATGTACAGTCGCCATCAGATATATCGGAGCAGCCAAGGTGGTCACAAATATGTGAACAACGCCTCTATTGTCAAGGCGATAAAGTGCATGTTCAGATATTTTTGAGTACCTTGGCCGCTCCGATACATTTGATGGCGTCTGTACAATTCAAGTTTTAAAAATATAAGAACACTCTTGCGTCGCGGTGTCAAATGTGTCAATGAATGGATTTGTTCTTGATAAGCTGTTTATGATAACTTTTTTGTTTTCGTATACTTAGAAAGTGCTATGGATCAACGTATGCATAGAAAGTACGTCTTTTCAACCGAATACAAGATTTTGAAGGAGGAGGTTATCAATTCGTCGGGATCTTTGTTTTCAACCGACTTCAAGATTTCGAAGGAGGAGGTTATCAATTCGTCGGGATCTTTGTTTTTGCAATTTTTTTTTTTTTTTTTTTTTTTAATGTATGTTCACCGATTATTCGAAGACGGCTGGACCGATTTGGAAAATTCTTTTTTTGTTTGAAAGCGTATACTTCACAGTTGGTCCCATTGTAACCATGTCAGGATCTGATGATGGAATCCTGTAGAAATCGAGGGAACTCTTCAACTATTATAGGCACACCTATAGTGATTTGAGTATTTTTTACAGCAGCTCGAGCATTTGCTTTTGGAAAGGTGGATGCTAAGTGAAGTCGGTTCTTGTTTGTTTAAAATTTTGTGATTGTTCTAGGCTAATTTGGAGGAGCAGCTCCGTCTGAGGAATGAACTGAGATATGCATACGATACAGCGGAATCAATGTTTCCTCCTATGGGTCCGGTCGAGATTATAGCAGACTACGAAATGTTGAAAGTGATAGTTGACAAGCTGTTTTCGGTGGATACTAGTTTGTTCGAGGGCATTCTGCGTAGCCCGGAGTACCCGAAAATCACCATCAGTTCCCATTCATTGTGTGAAGATGTAAAGGAATATAGGAAACGTTGGCACGAATTGAATCTAACATATAATAGAATCATTACGGATGCCGCAAAACGTGTACAAATTTTGAGACCTTAAATTATGGAAACAGGATATAGATTATGTACTTTTGAGCTAACTGTACCAAATACATAAATATAAATATTAATGTTGTTTTTTTATAAGTAAAGGTACCATCGACTACAAAGAGTATCCAATTTTGGACCTTGTTACAACGCAATAGGGTGTAACGTGGATACATCGCTTTGTAGTCGACTGTACCGTCGATGTCAAAGGTTGCACTACACTCCTTTGTTATCACATGCAAAGGTTGTAGGGTTATCACTGTTTTAAATAAATGAATCCTCAATTAAGGTAATTAGCATAAATCATATACAAGATATCTCTATACTCCGCTTAGCGCGTTATTTGTTTGAAACCTAAGCTGCCTAAAACAAGGGGTGCGGAAGGGGAACTCGCAATGCTAGACAGGGAACGCGCGATTCTTCCGTGGGGCGTACGGCGTACTTGAGAGTCAGACGTTAATAGTTACTATGGAGACGTACTAAGTTTACTGTCACTTCCAATCATTAGTGTCTCACTGTAGAGTGAAATTACCTCAAGCCTGGAGCGGGGGTCGCCCGGCTATGCGGGGTCTTGAGTTAATTAGTCTATGGCATAAATATCTATTTATTAATTCTTTACCGCATGAATGAAATTAAAACTCTGACTCAGTATCAATATAGTTAAAAACACAATAGCACCCTAACTTGCTGTGCCAGTTTAGTTTACTCGACTTGGCGTGGACACTACCGTGCCTTCATATTTAAACGTCAAAAGTTGCTAAAATTTATCACGAATTTAAAAAATATGATAAAGTAAAGTGTGAAATAATCCAAATACAATGACGAATCACAATCACATATTAAACAACACATGAAACACATGACATGAATAATAGTAGTTCAGAATTCAGGAATTGCAAAATAATAAAAATATGATCATATAGTGAGGCAAAAATCTGTAAAAATATTTATTTAGGTAGTATTGCAATACAAATTCATGAATTCTAAACTACTAACCCTGTAAACACAAACAAAACCACAATAAACATGGAATCATGGATATCTTGCAGCCTGATCTGACAACATAATACACATTACTTAAGCCAGAAATAACTCAGTATTCAGGCTGTTTTTCTAATCCTTCCTTTATTAAACGAGATGATTACGAAGGCCATAAAAAATAACTTTTCCTTTGGGACCAATCTACAAATAGAAAAATAATAATCCCCATACTTAAAAAATATCGACATCTGATCGGCCAAAATGTATGAAACAACCAAAAAATTTTTTCGCGATTTTGTCCCATAATAAAAATTGTTCAATATGGCCTCTCTAACCACCACACAAAATATGGCCAAGGTTAAAAAAAATGCATGTTTGATGCCCCACAGCAAGCAATGAAAGTTTCCTGTGACACTCTAGTCTAGATGAAGCTGCAACACGCATGCGCCCCGTAACCTAACACGGACGGGCTTACATTTGCTCCTAGTTTCCAACGTGTAGTGCTCGTCTAGCTCCACGTCCTCGGGGTCTAGGTCTTCCTCCTCCTATTTGTGGCAATATGGTTACTAAAGGTTTTTTTTACTTGGCGAAGGCACTACTGTGCCCCTTGATGAAGCATGGTCTAAGAACCATGACAATGCAACTTTTTAAAATACGATTGTATTTTTAGATGTACATAATTAGGATTCAATTTTTGATTTTTATGATGATTTTTATTATACCCAGAGCTATGTATAGAATGTTTGAAATAGATATTTTTCTAAGTATTTATTAAACTACATTTTTGGAAGTATTGTCTCCTAATACTCTTCAAGTATTTTCCTAACTATTCTCTAAACATTTCATAACATTTCCCAGACATAATCCCTATTCATTCAAGTGTTTTCCTTAGTATTCCAAGTATTTTTCCTAGTATTCTCCAAGTATTTTTCCTAGTATTTCCCGAGTATCTTCCCTATTATTTCTAGTATTATTCAAAGTATTATCCGAGTATTTTCCGAATATATTTCTAAGTATTCTTCCAGTATTACCCATATATTTATCTACACACCCAGTTCATGAGCGACGCGAGGCGTATCTCCCGCACACCGTTGTAGACGAAGCGCGAGGCGTCGGCGTCGATGAACTCAAGCCCGCGCCTAGGGTTGCCAACCGTCCCGCTATATGCGGGACGTCCCGTTTCTGGGGCCCTAGAGCATGCGTCCCGCAAGGGGTCCACGCGGGACGCCGATTGTCCCGCTTTCAGACTAGACTAGATTATCAGCACCAAAACAAGCGTTGATTTGCATGTTACAATAATTTTAAAGCGTGTAATTTTACTTGAATATACCGCGAGTAACGCGCGCTAGCGCCTACGCTCACTCGCTCGCTCGACACTCCCTGTCCCTTTCTATTCACTACCGCGGCGGCGGTAGATAAAAAAAAAAATACCTAAGACAACCTCAAATTCTCAGGTTAAGATGTGATTGTGGTGTTTAATTAGTTTTTATGTTTCTAGAGTTTTACGATAACTTGCTAAAGAGCCAAAAACATACTTAAATGTCCAAAGTCTATAGAAAAATATTGATTTTAAATAAATAATTGAAAGGAATGGCAATGATCTCAATGAATTTAGATGTGAGTAAATAAAAGTCTGTTAACTATAAGTACTTACCTACTTTCTTATAATAGGATAGGACAGGAATTTCATGCCTCGTATCGTATTATATATCACACTTTTAATATTGTTCTTACATTTCTCTCTAGGGGCGGGGGGGGGGGGGGGGGGGGTTGCATTCAGTGAAGCCGCGTGTGTAGGTGTCCCGCGGTTTTAAGCCTGGTCCCGCAATGTGATCGTAAATGTACCGCGAATCTCTGAATCACAGTTGGCAACCCTACCCGCGCCGCACAGCGCGGACACCGGCGCGTCCACGAGGACGCACAATTATAACAATCCTAACACTACAGGAGTCTAGTGTATGTACTCTAATATTGTCTATGTATGTTCCCTAGTATTTCACGAGTATCTTACCAAGTATTCCAAGAGTATTCTCCTAGTATTTTTCCTAGTATTCACTAAGTGTTTATCTTAGTATTCTCCAAGTATTTTTCTTGGTATTTCCCGAGTATATTTTCTAGTATTCTACGAGCTTTCCCAAGTATTTTTATCAGTATACCCCAAGTATTTTCCTGGTACTATCCCAAGTATTTCCTGGGTATTTTCCCTAGTATTTCCCAAACTTTTTCCCCAGTATTCCTACAACATGTATGTCGTACTTACCCGGTTCATAAGCACGGCTCGGCGTATCTCACGCACCCCGTCGTAGACGAGACGCGAGGCGTCGATGAACTCGTTCTCATCCAGACCGGCCGCGCCGCCGCCCAGCGCGGACACCGCCGCGTCCACGCGGACAGCGAACTTGGACATCACTGTAACAATGAAAAGGTTTAAGTTAGCTTCAGTGGAAAACTTTTGGGAGATATAGGTACCTTGATATGAAAAATGTATGACATCGATTTCATTTCTAATTTCAATCTTTATCTACACCCATATCATAAACCCTCTATTCTGCGTTCGGAAACCGTATGTAATTACCACCATTAATGCAACCAGTAATGTAACATTAGTGTATTATCTGTGCCAGTATCGTAATAATGTTCGTAAATTCATATAACTATATCTATTTTGGTAACGTAATGAAAATCCAGCCCTCCTCCCGGACCGCGGTTATCCTCCTCCCCGACCGTCCGCCCAATCGAGTTGGCCATGGCGGTGCAATGGCGCTCATTCTAATGGTTTCCGAATACGTCATTTAGGATTTATAATATGTGTGTATATAAAGCAGTGTATGCAACTGTACGTAATTAGGCCTTAAAACACTCGTGTGATCTTATGAAACTCGCCTGCGGCTCGATTATTAAAACCACACTCGTATTTTAAGGACCCTTATTACGTAACAGTTACGTAAACTACTATTGTGCAATGTGCATCCTAATATTCGATCAAATAATAATTGATGTGGTGCTGTTTGTAGTTTATTCGCAATAAATGTTTTTTATTTATTTCTTTCTTTCTAATCCTAATATAACGCAATTGTGCTATGCTAGAGGGATGCTATCATGGTACTTGTACTTATGATTTTATGATGTACCAACTGTCTAGAAAGAGGAGAATGGCGCCGGGTGGTAACGTTTGTCACTAACACATGACAGCCACGACCACTCTGTCAGGAGTGTAACGAAGAAGAAGAAGACTGTCAATCACATAGCTCAAAAACTTGAACCGTGTGTATGAAGCGAAAGTCTCCAATTTGTTCAATAAAATTATCAATTTATCATAATCAGTGATCGGCACGACCCGTGCAACACCGCGGTGTTCCTATAGTAATTTTAATATGGACATCATTATAATCACACTATTCTGTTTGAAAAAAAATATGTTCAATAGGGATGATGACACATGTTGTTATGCAATAAAATTTTGTTGATAGGATGCAGATAAATATCCAAATAAAGAGCAAAATTTTAAAAATCTATTGAAATGGCTCAAAGATATCATGCTTCAAAATTTTTAAATTTTTTAAAGTGCGAATTAAAAAAGAATGATACCATTAGATTTTTAGCATTTACTGTTAAATAAATTGTATGGTAACCATATACATAAACGCAACATTTCACATACTTTAAACAGGGCGACTAAATGATCGTGACGTCACTTTTGCACGTCATTTTTTAGGAGCGTTTTGAGAAACAAATGCAAATCTCGGACTTTAAGTCTCAGTTCTGACTTTTGTGTTGCTTTAACGCAATTGGCCGCATATAGACATTTGATCCTCACAACAAAACGAATCGATTGATACCATACATGAAAAAAATTCATCATACCTATTGGGTGTAACATAATAGTATTCAATAAAAGATTATAGTCATATCCGTATTTTTTTTACGCGAAATCCCGTGTTGTTGCACGGGTCGTGCATATCACTGATCATAATACAGAGTAGTTGTTTGGCCACTTTGGCCACCAATGTTTTACTAATATTGAGCGCGACTAAATCAAATCCAAACCCAAAAACGGTAATATTAGGGTTCCGTAGCCAAATGGCAAAAAACGGAACCCTTATAGATTCGTCATGTCTATTTTCTGAAATAATCGCTTCGAAAGTCAGAAAAGTTGTGTAGCCCCCCCCCGTAACTTTTGAACCGTAAGTTCAAAAAATATGAAGATGCGCCTTATCATATACTTTCTACGAAAATTGTTTTGAACATTATCGGTTCAGCCATTTTTAAGTTATCTCCAAAACACTTCTTCCATAGGCGTCAGATACGACCTTTTGGTATTACTTTGGTTCTTATTCCATTGAAGGTACGGAACCCTCCTGTGCGTGGTCTGACACGCACTTGGCCGGTTTTTGAATTGAAGTTAAGAGTCGAAAAGCTTCCGTAGAAACTTATGCCTGGGCATTTTCACGTAACTGTGTACCATTAACGGCCGGCAATCGTCACAAAACTGACGGTCAATGTCAAATCCCATACATTTTGTCAGGAATGTGACGGTTAGACGATACTGAAACACTACTTAAGTCGTGCTTTCAAGTGCAAGTTAAAATAAAAATAGTGTATAACTACTTCAGTTTCAGTAAAAATTATCAATTTAAGTATCACTTGTATTCGTTTTGTCCGCATATGTGGTTGCGACAGTGCGTAACCTTAGTACAGTCGCCATCAAATATATCGGAGCGGCCAAGGTACTCAAAAATATCTGAACATGCACTTTATCGCCTTGACAATAGAGGCGTTGTTCAGATATTTGTGACCACCTTGGCCGCTCCGATATATCTGATGGCGACTGTACCTACCTATTAGTTAAGTATCTTGTCACTACCTGTGAGTAAGTGTATAATGTTTGTCACAGCTGTTGGATTACCAAATAAATAAAATAACACTGATTTAAACTTTCACGGTTTTTACACATATCTATTTGTACTAACGGGACTTAACCGCGTATATAATTTTAAAATTACCTCCCGACGTTTCGAGGACGACATTGTCCCCGTGGTCCCGAAGAAAGACTCGACACTCTTTCTTCGGTATTAGGTAGCCATAGCGGAACCCAGGCTATTTCAGGATGTAACCTAGAACGCGCTAAAATAAGCTCACCCTGACCTTTCTCAACCAAGTCTTGGATGCAAAGACATATGTTTAGGCTGTTTCAGGCCTTGAACCTTGACACGATGGTAGACGAGTAGACGCACATACATAACGGGCGATGGGCAGCAAGGTTATAATTGAAGCATTGCGTGACTACTGAACCGGTGAGCTCCATCTTAGGCCCTGTCTTCACTTTCCATCAGGTGAGATTAGGGCCAATCGCTGGTCAGTCCCATAATAAAAAATAAAAAAAAACTATGGACCGTTTTCGTAGCAATAATGCGTTTTTAATCATTTATTATTATTAGTCTTATTAAAGGTGCGTTGGGATAAGATTAAACGGGTTTTAGGCGAGATAAGTTGTGTGTTCTTGATCCATTGTTACTTTTATTTATTTTTAGGGTTCCGTACCTAGAAATTCCTTTAAAACGGAACCCTTATAGGATCACTTTGTTGTCCGTCCGTCCGTCCGTCTGTTAAGACCCTTTTTCGCAGGAACGCGAGGAGGTATCAAGCTGAATAGGTATATCAAATATTCAGGTCTACTGTTCCTTGGAGCTGTGAAAAAATCAAACTTCTAAGCCAACGCAATCAAAAGATACAGCCGTTTATGCCGCAAATTTTCGAAACTCGCGAAGGAATCAAAACCTACAGGGTACTTCCCGTGAACTCAGAATCTTGAAATTTGGTACGAAGCAACGTCTTATAGCACAGATAAAGCCAAAATTGCGAAAACCGTAAATTTTTAGTTACATCATATAATAAAAATATTTTTAATAATTTTAAAGTTACTACCCCTTTCGTCATGAACGCGTAGCTATGACTCGATTGTCGTGATGGGTGAACTTTTACTTATATACCTACAGGTTTGTACGGAACCCTCGGTGCGCGTGTCCGACTCGCCCTTGGCCGTTTTTTTTTTAATCGACTGGTTTTATTGTTGTTAAATACATTTGTGTTAGTATAAAATACAAGTCGTTTGGAACGTCATTTGATATACATTGTGAAGGCTGCACAAATGCCATTGTCAGGTCAAGGCGGCCGTAAATATCACGTTCGTTACGTTAGAAATGCGCGGTAAACGTAATGACCAGCGGTTATTCATTTACCATCTTACTAGCTTTTGTCCTGACCTTTTGCCACGGCTCAGTTGAGCCTAGGGTCCGCTTTGCAACCTAATCACATGAATTGGCTTAGGCACTAGTTTTTAGGAAAGCGACTGCTATCTGATGACCTTCCAACCAACACTGGAAACTAGGCTATTGGGATTACGTTCCCTCTTGTTCCTTAAGCCGTCAACACAGTGAATCATCATTTTTGTAAAGGGTCAGCTACGCGCATGTGACACCTCAGGAGTTGTAGGTGTCCATAGGCTACGGTAGCTGCTTACCATACCATCAGGCAGTCCGTATGCCACCGTCGTGTTTAATTTCTTTCACCGAATAGTTACTGTTAAGGGACAACCTGGGTGGACTGATGACCTGGGGTGGGCTGGTAAAGGTCGCGGGAGTCCGCTGGATGCGGGTGGCGCAGGACCGGTCATTGTGGCACTCTTTGGGGGAGACCTATGTTCAGTAGTGGACGTCTTTCGGCTGATATGATGATGATGAAGGGACAAACTTTAGCGGTCAACACGGGGAATCTTTTTTTATTTAAAGACGGCTTTCCACTACTGCGGTTTACGCATACGGCGCCGGTGCGCGAGCGAGATAGCGCTCTGCATGTGTATACCTCTGTCACGCTTGCATCGGCTGCGGCGCCAATGTGATAATCACCTTAAGGGTCGGCAAAGCGCACACCTCTGGAGTTGCAGACTACGGAAGCTGCTTACCATCAGGCGGGCCCCGTGCTTTGTCACCGTGTAAACAAAAAAGATGAAATGAAATTTGTCACTTCTGGATGAAATTAGCACAGGACCGGGACAAGTGGCGTACACGAAGAGAGGCCTATGCTCAGCAGCGGGCGATAAAGGGCTGATGTAGATGATGATGATGAAACAAAAAAGAACCGACTTCACATAGCCCCCACCTTTCCAAAAGCAAATGCTCGAGCTGCTGTAAAAAATACTCAAATCGCTATAGGTGTGCCTATAATAGTTGAAGATTTGCCTCGATTTCTCCAGGGTCCCATCATGAGATCCTGACCTGGTTACAAATTACAATGGGACCAACTGTGAAGTAAAAAAAAACCAAACTCTTTAAAACCAAAAAATAATTTTCCAAATCGGTCCAGCCGTCTTCGAATAATCGGTGAACATACATATATTTATAAAAAAAGCAAAAACAAAGATCCCGACGAATTGATAACCTCCTCCTTCGAAATCTTGAAGACGGTTGAAAAGCGAATGGTCAAATTGCCAGGCTAACAACGCACCCATTTGTTAAGTAAGTTAAGTGTGGATAAACATATACATATATAGTAGTAGTAGTAGTAGTAAAACACTTTATCGTACAAGATAACACAACGAAAGACATATAATATAACATATACGTACAGTCAAGTGCAAAAATACGTATCGAAAAAATCGTCTCATAAATATGGTACTACGCACTTATTACAACGGAATAAGATACTATGGGACATATTTTTGAGTAAGATGAGTACACCCATATTTTTACACTTGACTGTACAAAGGCCAACTTATCCCTTTAAGGGATTTCTTCCAGTTAACCTTTGAGCAATTGAGAGAGAAAGTTGGAAGTGCTAGGCAGACTTAGGTACTGTACGATACGGTAAGATGAGTGTATTTATAATCTAATTAGGTAGATACTCAGTTCGGTATCATACATAAATATAAATAAACTTCTTACATAAATACAAAATATATAAATAAATAAATAATAATAATAAATATTATAGGACAATCGTACACAAATCGACCTAGGCCCACAGTAAGCTCAATAAGGCTTGTGTTATGGGTACTAGACGACGATATATATAATAGATAAATATGGATAAATACTTAAATACATAGAAAACATCTATAACTCAGGAACAAATATCTGTGATAAACACACAAACAAATGCCCTGACCAGGATTCGAACCCGGGACCTCCTGCTTCGTAGGCAGGGTCACTACCGACTGGGCTAGGAGGCCGTTACATACTATACATACATACATACATACATACATACTATAAAATGTAAATACATACTACCTATGAAAATTATTACCGCATATATCTTACTGTTAGGATATAACTAACACTAACATATAATTATTATATGGTTGATTTCACAAAGCAATAGAAACTAATTCTAAATACATAAATTCATGGGCAGTAAATAATTATTTCAAAACCTCGTTATTTCTGAGGTATGCTAAAGAACAATTGGAAACAAATGCAACTAATGCCAAGTTTAAGCAAAAGGTCCGACATATCTATCATCATCATCCTCCTAGCGTTTGTCTCGGCTTGGGGTCCGCTTGACAACCTAATTCCACAAATTGGCATAAGCGTTTTACGAAAGCGACTGTCATCTGACCTTCCAACCCAGAGGTAAAACTAGGCCGGTCGGGATTAGGTCCGGTTTCCTAACGATGTTTTGCCTTCACCGAAAAGCGACTGGTAAATATCAAATGATATTCCGTACATAAGTTCCAATGAGTGGAGACCACGGTTGGGCAAACGTAGCGTTGAACGCCCTCTGGCCAGATGGCGGGATGACTTACATAAGACGGCCGGTAGCGACTGGATGCATAAAGCAGCAGACCGGGCTCTGTGGCGTACCTTGGGAGAGGCCTATGTCCAGCAGTGGACTGCAACGGGCTGTTGATGATGATGGTGATGACATAAGTCTAGAAACTCAGTGGTACTCCGGATTGAAAGTCGGAAGTCTTACTGCCAGGCTACCAGCGCTCTCGCCAGGCTACCAACGCTCTATTTAACTTATATCATACGTTATAGTCTGCTAGCCTCTCTTATCCGTGATTTCTAGTTTAGTACAACTGAAGAACAAATCAAATTATTTTTAAATAAATATTTTGAAATGATTGGCTTATTGATTGGATGATTGGCGGAAATGCGCCTTAGCATTTACAAGGGTTGCATATACACGGGAAAATTCGACCGGTGCTGCTGTGACCCGGATGGCCAAGTGGTAAAGGCGCCTGCCGCGAATGCAGAAGACGCTGGTTCGATCCCAGCCCTGGGCACCGGAGGCCTAGGTCACATTTTCCTTTGTATATGACATCTATATATGTAAGTTTCTAGTTTAGTACTTTGAACCATCGTGTCCAGGAAATTAGTTGGGTCATAAAGAGTGCAACCAGCGGTCGACAGCCCACCCGCTTCAAGCAGGCGTCCCTAGTACATCTGGGAAGTTAATAATTAACCCCCTTATTCATAAACGTCTACTAAAGTTAAGAGGCCTCTGATAATCGTTTGTCCCTTTCCGTCCAACTAATGTGAGGGAAAGGGACAAACAATTATCAGCGATCTCTTAACTTTAGTGGCCGTTTATGAATAAGGGGGTAAGTTTTTCCGGGATAATTAAGTTTTTGCCAAACACTTAACGGCCTCCTAACCTAGTCGGTAGTGACCCTGCCTACGAAACAGGAGGTCCCGGGTTCAAATCCTGGTAAGGGCATTCATTTGTGTGTTTATCCTCCGTTGTCCGAGGCCAGTTTTAAACTGGCGTCTTCAGCTTTCGCGGCTGACGCCCTGACCACTACACCACCCGGTCACGGCGGAACCTGTCGAATTTTCTCAAGTATATGCAATCTCTGAATTTGTAACTGGTAGGCGTCGTATCTGGCCTCGGACACCGGAGAACTTGGTCACTTTTTCTGAAGTATATGACTTCCGTTTCAGTCTATAACTCATAGAAGTTAGTAAAAAAAATTAAGGTATTATTACTTTTTATTTCCTTATAAAAATATAAGAAACATACCGAATACGTTGAATAATAGTAGTTTATCTACACTCATATTGTAAGTTCTCTAAAACGTGTTCGAAAACGGTAGGCAATGGCTAGCATTACAACAACCGATTTTACTATGATAAGCTTTTTATCTGTGGCAGTAACGTAATTTTAACTTTACATGCTCAAATATTGATGTGTTATGAGTTTTGATAACATAATGTACACCTGCGCGCCCGCGCCGCCGCCGACACGCTCCCTCCCGACCGCCAGCACAATCGAGTTGGCCATGGCAGTGCAATGGCGGCCATTCTATGGTTTCGGAATACGGCATTTAGGATAAATAATATGAGTGTAGATAAAGCAGTGTATGCAACTGTACGTAATTAGGCCTTATTACGTAACAGTTACATAAACTACTATTATGTAACTGTAACGTAATAAGGCCTAATTACGTACAGTTACATAAACTACTATATACCATAGTAGAATATACCATAGAATGACCGCCATTGCACCGCCATGGCCAACTCGATTGTGCCGGCGGTCGGGCGGGCGCGTGCCGTTGGTCGGGAAGGAGGACAGGATTTACATTATGTTATCAAATTCGATGTTTGGAATTCGAAACTCATAACGTATCAATATATGAGTACGTAAAGTTAAAATTACGTTACTGCCACAGATAAAAAGCTTATCATAGTAAAATCGGTTGTGGTAATGCTAGCCATTGCCTACCGTTTTTGAACACGTTTTAGAGGACTTACAATGTGAGTGTAGATAAAAACTAATAACCTAAAAAATTTGAATATAGTTTCTAATTATACAGTAATATTGCTAATTGATATCATAAGTTACCATTGACCCGCCTTATGTTCGATTGAGTAACAATTAGTCTGGCATTTATCAAATCATTGCGAAGAAGTACCTACTATCGAAATACTCGTATGCTTCAGGCACTTTTAGACTTTCAGATTTCTATAGAATAGATGTATGTGGGCTTAAAATGTTGCGTCACGGAGATATTTTTGTTATACAACCTATTATAGTGTTGTACAATCGTGACATAATAAATAAATTTTTAATACAATTCCTCAAAAAGTTTAGTTTATTTGATTTTATACACTAGTGCTAAAAAGTAATCTGATTGATACTTTTTAAATAAATGAGTATTATGCGAGACCCGCTTATAAATGACCCACCTGAACAACGCGCGATTGGGCATAAAGGAGTATTATGCGAGACACAATAGTATTACTTGAACAACGCGCGATTGAATGAAGCCGTCTTTCGTACACTGTAATTAAGAATATAAATGTTATTTATTTTATTGTAGTTTTTTCGCAATTGTATTAAAAAACGTTGTTCGACACACGTGCGAAAGTGTCATTTTCACTCGTGCAAAATGGCATACCTACTTCTCGCACTTGTATCGAAAACTACTATTTCAGTCGAATACCGTGTTTAGGCCACGGAAGCTTGCTGAGTTCGGCAACTGCCTAACTTAGTAATGTAGTAACTTCGATCTCCCGGTGGATCGTACCGGCGGTCGGGGAGGAGGACGGCACTCCTCCCCGACCGTTGTGTAATTATCATTGTATGAAAATCCATTTCAGCATAGTCGACGATGCTAAAATTTGCGCAACCATAAAAGCTCCATCGAAAAGTATGCGCTAGTAGTTCGATCTACAAAGTCTCAATTCAAGCATTATAGTCGACGAGTAGGAAAAATATGTAGGTTATAAATCACTTATAATAGTTAGGTATTATATTTAAAAAATCCCCACTAATTGTATAAATGTGAAAGAACTCTTGTCTGTTTGTTATCCCTTCAAGCTTACACCACTTGAGTCCTGGGGAAGGATATATGATAATTTAATCACTGAAGTCATCCCTTAGGAGTTGAAATGGGGGGACATAATGTACGTGCTAAAAAAATATTTGCCATTACAACAGTTTCTAGGTAACGCGCGCTGTTTTGTATTTAGATACAACGGTTAAAAATTAGGTTAGATAATTATCAAACGAAGCAATAATGATCATATTTTGACATATTGCAACCATTGACTTATAATGAGACCAATTATTATAGTTTAAAGGATGTGTTGCACATTCAAGAATTACAGGTTAATAAATTTTATATAAAACTTAATTTATAATTTCCTATCTAAATTGCATGTACTGTAGCTACTTATTAAAATTAACTGAACTGAATTACCAATCATTTATATTGAACAATCAACTCATAATAATCGTACCCAACTTAATTTAGAATTTAGCTATCTAAATTATATATACCTACGTATTATCATTTTAAACAAAAAAAGAACCGACTCCATCCACTTAGACTCCACATTTCCAAAAACAAATGCCCGGGCTACTGTAAAAAATACCTAAATCGCTATAGGTGTGCCTACACACTGTGGTTTGGCAGAAGAACTGTTGTAGAAAAATTGTAAGCCGTTTCGTGAATAAACATTTTTATATAATATTTGAAGAGTTCCCTCGATTTCTCCAGGATCCCATCATCAGATCCTGACCTGGTGACAATGAGACCAACTGTCAAGTATACCCTTTCAAACAGAAAAAAAAAATCCAAATCGGTCCAGCCGTCTTCGAATAATCGGTGAACATACATAAAAAAAAAACCGGCCAAGTGCGAGTCGGACTCGCGCACCGAGGGTTCCGTAGAAACCTGTAGGTATATAAGTAAAAGTTCACCCATTGCATTGACATAAAAAATTGATTTTGTTGTGAATTATTTGATATGAATTTCAGTTTAATACCTCTACGTGTTTACGAGGAAAAAGGTAGTAAGTAAGTTTAAAATTTAAAAAAATATTTTTCGTATGATTTTATTAAAAATGTCTACTTTTCGTAATTTTTCCTTTGTCTGTGCTATATGAAGTTTCTTCGTGCCAAGTTTCAAGTTTCTGAGTTTACGGGAAGTACCGTTTAGGTTTTGAGTTTCTTGCGAGTAATCAGTTTCAAAATATGCGACTTAAATTGCTATTTCTTTTGATTGCGTTGACATAAAAGTTTCGTTTTGCTACATCTGAAAGGTCCTATAGCCCTGAGTATGTGACATGAATTTCAATTTAATACCTACACGCGTTGACGAGGAATAAGGTAGTAAGTTTATAATTTAAAAAAATATTTTTTTGTATGATATTACTAAAAATGTCTACTTTTCGTAATTTTTCCTTTGTCTGTGCTATATGACGTTGCTTCGTGCCAAATTTCAAGTTTCTGAGTTCACGGGAAGTACCCCGTAGGTTTTGAGAGTGCCGAAAAACTAAAATTTGCAGCATAAACGACTGTATCTTTTGATTGCGTTGGCTTTTAAGTTTGATTTTTTCACAGCTCCAAGGGACAATAGACCCGAGTATTTGATATAAATTTCAGCTTGTTACCTCCACGCGTTCCTGAGAAAAATGGTCTTGACAGACAGACAGACAGACAGAGAGACAGACAGACAGACAGACAGACAGACGGACAACAAAGTGATCCTATAAGGGTTCCGTTTTTTCCTTTTGAGGTACGGAACCCTAAAAAAGATTCCGACTTCCCGACGAATTGAGAACTTCCTTCGAAATCTTGAAGTCGGCTAAAACTATCTTAACTCAATTACCAATAATTCATAATTATAAAGAACCAGTTAAATGTAATATTTATTGACCGAGCGAGTGAAACGAAGCGTCTACTTTTCAGCTTGGGAAAAAAGTCAGAGTGAGTGATGCCCGGCTGTTCCGACTGTTCTCCTTCCCGCAATTTTCAGCAGATTGTAAATTGTGTATCAAAGATAATTAAGTACCTACGTACTTATTTATTTACAGGATGATTCACTGAACAATGTAGACGTGAGAAGGATTAACACTACGGATTCAGTTATTAACAAGCTATTGTTTGGTAGTATTTGTGTGATTAACGCTCATTTTTATTAAGTAAAAAAAAAAAGTTTCAAACTATTTAAAACCTTTTATGTTCATTATCGTTAACTAAGTGTATCGGGTTGTTCCTGCTCACGTCTCCAGAATCACCCTGTATTTGTTATATCGATTTTGTTGTCGATTAATTTTTTTTATTTTTATGGATGGTGTTTTTATCCATTCTAATGTCGACTTTATGATTATGACCACAAGGTAGAAGTTATTTGTATCTGTCAATCTAATTTTGAAATACCTGTACGTGATTTCCTGATTTCATATGTCAAATCAAAAGGTCAATGATGAATGATGTATTTCGAAAACCATTTCGAGATATAAAGTTTTCAAGCAGTTTCCGACATTTGCTACTATATAATAATCGATGATTGAAGATATTTCCATAAATATATGAATGACCTTAGTTTGACCTTACCCTACTTTACTACTTATTTTAGCTAGTCAAAGCATATTAGTACTATTGGTAGGAAACTGTTAAAATAGTATTTTATACAACTTACATTGTTGGTGGTACTGGTTATCCTGTGGTGTATTGTAACACTAAGAAATGCATCAATACCTTTTTAACACAATAAAAGGTATTTCCATCGAAATTTTGTAAATAATAACAATGTTTATGTTTATTTACATGAAGTTTCACTTGACACGGTAATCCTGACAGATGACATCATGAAAATGACAACTATTTTTTCAATGAATTTGTATGCTTGTGCTTTATCAATTCAGCTAAGCCATGTAATTTACGAGACATCATATCTTATATTTTGAATAAATCATAAATAACTAACTGAGACACGAAATACAAAATCATTGAAATTAGTATCTTAAATTAATCTATATTTTCAGAAAATACAATAAAAATAAGGGTAAAAAAAGTGAACAATCCTAATTAAGATTCTCATTACGTGCTTGATCGTCTCAGACCCATTGTAGAATCGTATCGTCCCCGTCCCGCAGAGTGTAAATAAGCAAGAAGTAAAATGTACTAATGGATAGCTGTCAACGCGTTCACTCCGCTTGTGGCAATAGTTGCGCGGAAAGATATGTATAAGTACATTAATCACCTTATTGCGACGGCGTAAGGTTCATACTTCATAATACCTACTTTTTTACTTTGGACAATGGCTAGGTATTGTGCAAATACTAAATATCAGTGGTATACAGTTATTAGGTGAACTTTTGAGGAGGAAATGCCAGCATATGTCTATACGTAAATGATTTCAAGATTTTATAATTGACGATTTCCTTATCCAAACGTTGAAGTCATAATCATTGTATTTTTTAAGGTTCCGTAGCCAAAATGGTAATAACGGAAACCTTATTTTCGTCATGTCCGTTTCGTTCGTCCGTATGTCACAGCCATTTTACTCGGAAACTATGAGACATATCTTAATAAAACTGTAACATAAGGTTTATTTTGTATGCCGCTATTTAGTCCTGTAGTAAAATTGCTGAAAGGGGGTGCAATCTAACTGTCACTTTTTTTACCAAACTAGCGACCCGCCCCGGCTTCGCCCGGGATAAAAAATGGTTATTGTGGGTTATCCCTACGAGATAGACATATACCATCGCGGACTTTTTTGTGGACAGTTACATAAACTACTATTGTTTTATACTATGTAGTGATATCAACATGTTGCACATTAATCGATAAGCCTCAAATATTTTGTTGAGTTAGTGAATATTATCAGAAATAATTACCCCCAAAAGTCCAAAATATATGAAAAAAAAATTATGGCCAAGTACGACCTATTGATATCAGTTTTTTCGATAGTAGGTACGGAACCCTCCATTATGCGTGGTCCGACACGTACTAGGCCGGTTTTACTACTCTAGCATTATAATCTGTCTATTAAATGGCTGACGGGTTATAAACGTTCTTTATGGTATTCAACTACACAACACATTGACAATCATTCGTTTTAACATTCTGTACGATGCCGAAACGTGGAGTCTGAAAAGCTGCGATAATTCAAAATTGACGCTTTTGAAATCTGGTATTGCCGAAGATGCTGCGTATACCCTGTACAGCTAGAAGAACTAACATCTCCATCTTAAGAGAGCTCAATATTGCCACACGACTTTCGAAAATATGCCATGAGCGTAGGTTCTTCGGCCATATTATGCAGTCTAGAACACATGAGATTGAGAAACACATTCTGGGCCGTATGAATGGCAAACGTGCTTGCGGCGGGGCACGGATGAGATGGTCGAACGCTGCAGAAAGGTCGGCTGGGGGCAGCCTGAACCGTGCAGTCCACATGGCCTATGACCGCACTTTATGGAAACAATACATGGTTGCGATCCTCAGCAGTGAGGGTACGAGAAAGAAGAAGATGGTATTCAATAAGAACAACGCTAACGATGGCCTTATGGATTTTCGTACAATATACAACATATAACACGTTCGTCTCACACGTAACACGGCATTAGAACCGAAGTATTAAAACGAGACGTCAATTAAACAGCTATAACTATTCGGTAATTTTAATTGACTACTTTCCTCATAAACTTCATAGTAACAAATCGTTTTAATGTTTCGCAAAGACCAGATGACTAGACTCTTAGCGAAAGCGGCTGAAAAGTTTTGCTGGCCCGTCACTCTGACCTCCACCGATGAACAGATGCTAGACTCGGATATAGCAGCAAACTAACTAGAGGGGCTTAGTTGCTCTCGAAATTGTGCCATTTTTCGGGGCTTTCCGTCTATACCCGCGCACGCGTGTTTCAAGTCTATATATTATACATATAATATATAAATGTTGTCCTTGCTATTTTATTAGCTATAAAGTAGGCTATTAAAATCGATCAATTGCTTAATTATACGGTTTTATGTATTGTAATAATTATCTGCAAGTAGTAATTGGATCTAGTTAAAAAGGATACAGCGCGCGATTAAGCAACCTTCATACGATTTAGATTTCCTTTTCAGCGGCACGTTATGCGTAAGACAGTACTGTCTGTGACTTTTAACAACCAAACTGTATTCAGGTTTTTGTGTGATTTAATCCTGCATTTTACGGTGGTGCCTTTGCCACCAAAACAGTACACAGTTACATATACTCCCATAAAGTGCAAACTGAAATGTGATTATAACCAGAGTCCTGAATTTTCGTGGCACTTTTGTAAGTATTGTCATAGTGACTTCTCATTTATCGACTTCCGTTCCGTTATACATAATATCGATATAATAACCGGCCGTATTCTCTTAAGAGCAATGTCTTCCAGTAGGCCTAGCACATGAGTGTAGCGACAGTATCTCGCGGTCGAGATAGACATCTGTCACTGTCTAACTGTATTCATCAGAAAGTGACAGATGTCTATCTCGAATGCGAAATACTGTCGCTACACTCATATGCTAGGCCTACTGTACGCCTAGCATATCTTGACTTGTGACGCGCGAGTTCATATTTCAAGCGCGACTCGAAGTATGAAGTGACAGGCGACAACATAAGATATGCTAGCCCTACGGGTAACATTTGGGTACAGTCACCGGCAATAGTATCTTCCTACACGAACACGAAGGCCGAAAAATATGACACGCTCTTATGGCCATACATTGTATAAATAAGTGTGTCAGATATTTTTGCGCCGCCTTCATGTAGGAAGATGCTATTGCCGGTGACTGTACCTAGTTGTGAAAGTCAGTATTTCATACCAACAATACCTCATTCACGGCTGCTTTTTCTAAGTCAGCGATGTGAGAGGAGCATATTTAGAATTGTACGACAATACAATGCTCCCTTCGCCTCAAAATATTGCGTGATGACAATTAATTTTTAGGTTAACATATCGATATTTACAATCGACAAACGAGAACTCACTATGAATACTAAGAAGTTACACGATAATACCGGACTCTGGTTATAACAATTATAGACATCATTATCGAAACAAAAGCAAGATGGCGGTATTGTTAATATTGATAATGACAGTGAGGTTGATACAAGGGGCTTTATATGACACATTTACTGGGGAGAGAATCACTCCGCAGAGGGAGGCTGATGTTCGGAGATTGAACCAAATACCGTAAGTTATATTACACAACACTGGATCATATTACCTACTACAAATTAGAAACAGATGTACAATAAAATAAGTTTTTATTGAATTTAAACTTTCTTGAGACATATTAACGGCCTCCTACCTAGCACTAGTCGGTAGTGACCCTGCCTATGAAGCAGGAGGTCCCGGGTTCGAATCCGGGTCAGGGCAATTATTTGTATGTTCATCACGGATATTTGTTCCTGAGTTATGGATGTTTTCTTTGTATTTAAGTATTTATTAATATCCATCTATTATATACACCGTGGGCTGGAATAACCCGACAGATCTTAACCACGAATTTCTAAGACCAAAAGAAGGAAAAAATAATATGTGACTTTAGGTAAATTTCGCCAAAAAAAAGTTTTTTTCGTTTTTTTTTCCATTTTTTTAAATGTTTATTGCACATAAAAAGCAAATTTTATTAATAAAATTATCGCCTAAAACAAATTGGTACATTTTTTTTTGTAAAAATTTAGTTTTTGCAAAGTTTTCCTTGTCACTTTGATATCTGTCAATAAGGACGTGTAAACTTGGACATCCAATAGTGGCAACAACGCCATTAGAAAGGCGTTTTGTGAGGAGTTATAATAAAAAGTGTATTTTTTTAAAATTTGTATTAACTCTGAAACTAGGCGTATTCCAGAAAAGTTTATAGGACATTTTAGTATGTAAATATGATCAGGAATACACTGTTAAAATCTGTCTAGTTATATGGGCCCACGGTGTATATCGTCGTCTAGTATCCACAACACAAGCCTTATTGAGCTTACTGTGGGACTAGGTCGGTTTGTGTAAGATTGTCCCATAATTTTAATTATTATCTTTATTATTATTATTTATAAGGGTTCATCCGAAAATCTTGTGATTACATCGTCGACGGGGCTGACAACAGCTAAATTCCATCCTTATCTTTTCAGCGCGAGTGAAAGAGAAACAATGCGTTACGATTAGTATGGGGCTCATTGCAAATTTTGCAAAATGATGATTAAAAAAAAACCGCATTAATTGAGAAATACAAAATAATGTAGTTTTTAGTATTAGTGTGGTGGAATTCCGTCCTTTATTATAATTACAGACGTATTAGTCAAGAAACTAAAGACATAAAACTGTTTTACAACACAAGCCTTATTGAGCTTACTGTGGGACTAGGTTGATATGTGTAAGATTGTCCCGTAATATTTATTTATTTTTATTAACAATATTATCACTTCATGCGGCTGAACTCACATCAAGTGAGTACAGCCGATACAGTGATAAGTTTTTGTCAAAAAAAAAATGTTTACACACAGCACAAACACAACTAACCACAGTTTTTTAAGCACAGTGTTGTTATCTTATTGTTTTAGTTGTTTATATTAAAATTAATTAGAGTGTCGTTAGCGTATGTGTCGCCACTATGACCTAGTTTTAAGTTAGGTTAAGTAGATCCCTACTGAAAACCAGCGGCACGGCCTGCCGCGGCATTACGCTGAGTAGGGATCCTATTTTAACGTCTCATTGTGCCTGTTTTCTTTCTAGCTCTATAAATGTTTAATTTTGCGGCGTTAAAATAAATGTATTTTCTTTCTTTTTAATACAAGTTTTTAACGCCGACTGTACTTTTCTTTAATCTACTGCTCAACGAGATGATCCTCATTTCTGACTTTTGTGTTGTTTAACGCAGTAGGCCCTATATAGACATTTGATCCTCAAATCGAATGATACCATACATGAAAAAAATTCGTCATGCCTATTCTAGTTGGTGTGCTATCGAAGTTGCAGACTGCAAACCCCACGAGCGCCGGCGCATGGACTACTCGTGCAACCACCCCCGCTACCCCCCGCGCGGCGCCACCCTCACCCCCTACTTTCACCTGCTGCGCCCCAGGTTCGGGAGGAACTACACTGCACGCCCGGCCAAGGATGGAGCAAATCTACCCAATGTTAGAGACATCAGGTACTGAGTGAGGTCATGAGAAGCAGGCTGTAAGTCCAACGAGTGACGTCGCATGGACTATTCGTGTTACAACCCTACGCTACCCTCCGCGCGGCGCCACACTGGACCCCTACTGCGCCTGATATTCGGCATATGAAGTATGAACTACACAAGTACACATCTACCCAATATTAGAGACATCAGACAAGTATCACGAAATATCAAGGAATAACAAAATTCTCACATTATAAAAACATAAATTATAAGAAAAGTAATGACAAATAACACGTAGATAAATATTTGAGTCCAGATCACATGACTGGAAAGGTACTGGAGATAAGAGGAGTGAGAAGCCCAGGGGGCGTGGAAGGCACAAGACAAGACAACATGGCTGTAGCGTGTCCAAGAAAATCCTAATGAAGCAGAATTAGCATCCGTGACAGACGCTCCTGGCGACGCTGTTTAAGGAGAGGAGATCCCAAGTAAATGGGACAAGGCTAAAAGAAGAAGTAGATTCGAAATTGAACTGTTGAAAGGCCGTACATTGCGTCCTGTTTTTCAGGGTGGCAATCATATCTGACGGGCGTCGCTCCAGCGAGCACTACACGCATTTGATGACGCACGTAGGCGTGTTCATCACCGGCGACGTGACATCGTTGCACGACACCGTCAACTACGCCGTGTTCACGAGGGACTGCTGCAAGCCGGGCGCCGAGCAGGACCCCCGGTGTCTCCCGATCAGGTAAGAGTGTCTGCGAGTGAAGACACCCCAAAAAGTTTTACGATCACCTTATAATGTACACGCGTGCTCTCCATCGACCGTCTCCGCAGTCTGCAATTTGCTTCGTTGATCCGTTCCACTAGAGACATGAGCCAATTGACGCTGTTTAAGGGGATCACTTTTGGAGGTCCTTTATGCGATTCAACCTATCTCTAGTTATATGTACATTATTGGGTATATGTGACTCTACATCAACCATTAGCCCGACGCGCTTACATTTTCAACCGACTTCAAGATTACGAAGGACGTTCTCAATTCGTCAGGACTCTGGATGTTTCTTTTAGCAATTTTTTTTAAATGTATTTTCACCGATTATTCGAAGACGGCTGGATCGATTTGGCTGGAAAATTATTTTTTTGTTAGAAAGAGTATACTTTACAGTTGGTCCCATTGTAACCAGGTTAGGATCTGATGATGGGATCCTGCAGAAATCGTGGGAACTCTTCAACTATTATAGGCACACCTATAGTGATTTGAGTATTTTTTTACATCAGCTCGAGCATTTGCTTTTGGAAAGGTGGAGGCTAAGTGAAGTCGGTTCTTTTTAGGGTTCCGTACCTCGGAAGGAAAAAAAACGGAACCCTTTTTCTCAGGAACGCGTGGAGGTATCAAGCTGAAATTTATATTAAATATTCAGGTCTACTGTTCCTTGGAGCTGTGAAAAAATCAAACTTCTAAGCCAACGCAATCAAAAGATAAAGCCGTTTATGCCGCAAATTTTCGAAACTCGCAAGGGAATCAAAACCTACAGGGTACTTCCCGTGAACTCAGAATCTTGAAATTTGGTACGAAGCAACGTTTTATAGCACAAATAAAGGAAAAATTGCGAAAACCGTAAATGATTATAATTAAAAAAAAAGATATAACATTTTTTTAATTATAATTTTGAAGTTACTACCCCTAAATACCTACAGGTTTGTACGGAAACCTCAGTGCGGGAGTCCGAATCGCACTTGGCCGGTATTTTGTTTAAAATTATAATAGCTCGAATACAATATTGAATATGTACAACGGAAGCGCAATATGCCAAATCGTACCTTTTCATGTAGACTGTCACATATCCTAATCTAGTCACTTGTGTTGTGTCGTCATCGTCAAATTCGAACTTTAACACTAGCACGGGTCAAAAAACGTCTACCAGCCTTTTATTATAATTTTCCATTCTAATTATGTTTTTCATTTCAGAGTTGCAGACGACGACATACATTTACGAAGAAGCAACGTTCGCTGTTTGAATTTGACCACACCAATCTCGTACCAGAGTTTGGGGTGCGCGCCCCGTAGTTTGCCACCATCCAGGGTAAGTACCCGATTCTAAGATTACACGGCGTACCCGATTCTAAGATTACATGCCGTGGCAGAAGACGGGAGAAGGACAAAACACATGAGTTTCAGCAGCCTTTTCTAAATTGGTCGCTTTGGTCGAGAAAGCACTGTTACCTTATAGTTAAAGAATATGGCACGCTACGCTATATGTGCCTACTCTGTTTCATATGTTATCTTTGATTTGTGACTAGTGCCCTAATCCAGGTTGACTCTTAGAATCTTTCTATCCTGGATAGAGATGGAATCAATTGGCTTAAAAATGTCGACAATACTGATGTTTTCTTCCAATCTGTAAATTCTTAATCTTCGTTAATGCAAGGGAAGGTTTAAGAAATTTTGCGGGATCTGGTAGCTGCCCTCACTGACCCATTTGGAAAATCCATTCTGTTTACGTTTTCCAGATAAATACCTCGCCGCCTATGATAGATCTTTCCATAATGTACGGCAACACCGAGCTTGAGATGCGCAGGGGCAAAGCAGGCGTCGGAGGCAGGATCCAGACAGAGCTCCTCAAGGGCAAGGAGTGGCCTCCTAGTGGCGCGCCGTTGTGTTTCCTGAACAGACCAGAGTTGGGGGAGACCAGGTGCCATAATTCAGGTATTTATAGATATTCTGGAAGAATACGAGAGCTGAAGGCCAAGGAGTGGCATCCGAGCGGCTCGCCGGTGTGTTTTCTGAACAGACCGGAGCTGGGGGAGACAAGGTGCCATAACTCAGGTATTTCTACATATTCTGGAAGTATACAAGAGCTGAAGGCCAAGGAGTGGCCTCTGAGTGGCGCGCCGGTATGTTTACTAAACAAGCCGGAGTTGGGGGAGACCAGGTATTTATAGATATTCTGGAAGTATACAAAAGCTGAAGGGCAAGGAGTGGACTCCGAACGGCGCGCCCGTGTTTCCTGAACAGACCGGAGCTGGGGGAGACAAGGTGCCATAACTCAGGTATTTCTACATATTCTGGAAGTATACAAGAGCTGAAGGCCAAGGAGTGGCCTCTGAGTGGCGCGCCGGTATGTTTACTGAACAGGCCGGAGTTGGGGGAGACCAGGTATTTATAGATATTCTGGAAGTATACAAGAGCTGAAGGGCAAGGAGTGGCCTATGAGTGGCGCGCCGGTATGTTTACTGAACAGACCGGAGTTGGGGGAGACCAGGTGCCATAACTCAGGTATTTATAGATATTCTGGAAGGATACAAGAGCTGAAGGGCAACGAGTGGCCTATGAGTGGCGCGCCGGTATGTTTACTGAACAGACCGGAGTTGGGGGAGACCAGGTGCCATAACTCAGGTATTTATAGATATTCTGGAAGGATACAAGAGCTGAAGGGCATGGAGTGGCCTCTGAGTGGCGCGCCAGTGTTTTTACTAAAGATTTCTGGTGTGGAATCTTTGAAAATAATAAGGGGCACTTTAACTACCTTTAAGGTGGCCAAGCCAGGTCTATTTTCTTAAATAATACGGCATCTATTAAAATTTACTAATAATACTTGTTCGTTCTAGCCAATCCAGGCATAAACGCGATCCTGGGCACCAACCTCTATGGTCTCTGGTTCATCCGCAACCATAACCAGATCGCCAGACGCTTGGAAGAGCTAAATCCGTGCTGGAACGACGAACAGCTGTTCGCAGAGGCGAGAGACGTGAACATTGCTATGTGGCAACACATGTTGTACTATGAGTTATGGCCTTCTCTCATGGGTGAGTTACACTTGGAACTAGATTGCTAGAGACCGTGAAAAAGTGACTGGACAACGGTTTTTAAACGCTATAGGTATAGTCATTTTAACGTTACGAGTATTCAGTTGAATCCAGCACAACTATCATCAGTGGCTTGCTGTTATGCCATTTTTTAAGACATCGATGATAGCAAAAAGGCATACGGCCCGCCTGATGATAAGCATACCGTAGTTGCGCGTTACCGGTCCTTTAATATAAAGGAGGATTCACTATATTGACGGCTAAAGGGAGAAGAAGTTCCCTCGTCGTCAACACATTGCATCTTCTTTGATCTTTGGGGACCTTATTCACAGCACAGTGTGGCACAGTCGCTGTGGTTTTCTGTAAGGTGGAGGTACTCCTCAGTCAGACTATATATTTCGGGACCATAATTACTGGCCGCCGTCATCAACAGTTATTTGCAGCGGGATCGTATGACTTACTTCCATCGACTCCTGTTCATGGTTGTTTATACCGAGCGTACAAATTGCAAATTGTATCTACGCATTTCACTTTAAAACCTCACTTTCCAATATTTCAGGTTATGAATTCTTGTTAAAGCAAGGAGTGATCTACAACACGGTTGGACATGTCGATGATTATGAGGAGTGGCTGGAGCCGCGGCTGAGCATAGAGTTCGTGATGGCGTACCGATGGTTCCACACCATGCAAGAAGGACGGATTAGGTATTTATCACAATCCCGGTTCAGGTTACTTGAAGCAAGGATCTACAACACGTTTGGACATGTCGATGATTATGAGGAGTGGCTGGAGCCGCGCGCGGCTGAGCATAGAGTTCGTTATGATCACGGAGTATATGGAGACGGTATCAGCCGTAGTTTGTTCCAAAACCAGCGTAGCCGGCATTTACACGCACACATTCTCATTAAAGTACGCACGAGGTGATACACACAAAGAAATGTCAGTCTCTCATTCGCTGTGTTGATGTGTGCGTACACTCGAAAATACGCAACCACTACCATTGCCAGGGATGTGGCCTGTCGATATATATATTTTATCGATATCGATTATCGATAATTAACTCCATAATACCGCGCCACACCTCATATTAATAAAAGAATGTCGATTTTTATTAATAGCTGGATAAAAATCTACCCTAATAAGGGTTCATCCATTAATTACGTCAGATGTTAAGGGGGACGGAGGGATCAACAAGGTGTGACGAGTTCTTATAAGGGCAGGGGGGAGTTTTCTTTCTTGTGACATCACAAATACAAATATCGTGTACATATATACATATAGTACAGTGTACACTTTTTTTGAAGGAAAGGAACCATTTATGTCTTCTAGTCTGACATCCAAACACTTTGGATTATTATTTTTCTTGCTTTGATTTCATTTAATATATTATTTATAATTTTTAAGAAAAAAAAACCGACTTCAATGGGGGTAGCCGGTGAAGGATTATTGTAGATGGTGCACTTAGATTCCATACAATGAAATAACTTGCTTAAAAAACGCAGCGGAGAGGACAAATCGCCAAACGTGAACTATGCGTGGTTGAAGAGTTCCGTTCTGATTATCATCAGCAGTTCCACTTCATCAAATGTCACTCTTTTGAATGAAAATGCTTGATTTGTTGATAAAAATACGAAAGTCACTTTATGTATGCCTTTAAGATTTGAGGAATTCCCTCGATTCCTCGTGGAACTCATCATCAGAACTTGAGCTTGACGAAAATTGGTCCTGACAATCTAACTTGCTTAACAAACATAGCGAAGAGGAAGAATCGCCAAACATGAACTATGCTTCGTTGAAGAGTTCCGTTCTGTTCATCATCAGCAGTTCCACTTCATCAAATGTCACTCTTTTGAATGAAAATGCTTGATTTGTTGATAAAAATACAAAAATCACTATGTGTAAGCCCTTAAGATTTGAGGAGTTCCCTCGATTCTTCATGGATCCCATCATCAGAACTTGAGCTTGACGAACATTTGTTCTGACAATTAAACTTGCTAAACAAACACAGCGAAGAGGACGAATCGCCAAACGTGAACTATGCGTCGTGGAAGAGTTCCGTTCTGATCATCATCAGCAGTTCTACTTCATCAAATGTCACTGTTTTGAATGAAAATGATGGTTTTGTTGATAAAAATATAAAAATCACTATATGTATGCCTTTAAGATTTGAGGAGTTCTCTCGATTCCTCATGGATCCCATCATCAGAACTGCGTTTTGACAAAAACGGGACCAATCTGTATATATATACTTACAATAAAAAAAAGAATTTTCAAAATCGGTTCAGACATGACGGAGTTATGGAGTAACAAACATAAAAAAAAAAAACATACACGCCGAATTGAGAACCTCCTCTTTTCAAATCTTGAAGTCGGTTAAAAATGGGAAAATAAAGAAATAGTAATTTTAAACATTATTGTTGAAATTTGTTTGACGTAATTTGTGGATGTACCCTTATCTATCTAATTTATGTGTCTGCTAAAATACTAAAAATAATCGATTCAGCAGTTTAAGTGTGAAAAGGTAACAGACAGACAGAGACACTTTCGCATTAATAATATTAGTATGGTCAGAAGTACCATTATAAAGTTATCGTATCTATAAAATAAGTTGATCATTGGATTAATTAATCCAGTCAATCACGTTATTTTGTTTTCGAAAGAAATAAAATTAGTTTCTACTATAGGACAGAAAGTTACACCTTAAACAATGTGTTCGAAATTATCGATAATATCGATCGTGTGACGAGACTGACGAGCGACGTTCGTATTTCCAAATACATTGCGCGTCACTCGCGTAATCCTGCGACCGCCAGCAATAGCCAGCGAGCAATTGATATGAATACTGTTGTACCATCAGATAATGGGTGAATGTCGTAATAAAAGCCTACAATTTATGGAAAAAATGTGAAATACTCGGTTTTTATACTTACCGGTGGAAAGTAACTACTCCAGGGGCCTCTTTTAATTCGTTGCTTCGTATACGACACGACAAAATTGTACAACACGGCATTTTTACATGTTTTTTGGCACTAAATTCGTCACACGTGGTCGAACGACGACTGAACCGCGCGGCACGAGGTTTCGACAAGTTTATGCGCATCTGATCATAAACCATGTAACGCGCGCCCGGCCCATTACCGCGTCCATTAGTATTTATCTAGTCCGTGGTTATGATGGTTCTACACCGTGCAAGAAGGACGGCTTAAGTATTTATCACAATCCCGGTGTCCGGGTTACTTGCTGAAGCAAGGATCACCACGTTTTGACATCTCGATGATAGAGCCGCGGCTGAGCATAGAGTTCATGATGGCGTACCGATGGTTCCACAGTGGTGCAGAAAGGACGGCTTAGGTACGAGTACTGTTTTAATATCGAGTTACGAGGGTTAACGCAGATGGCAATTGTTTGAAAACAAGCATGTCATTGGATAAATTATGGATAATACAACTCCAAAGAAATTAGTCTGCAGACTTTTGTTAGAATGAAAACAGTTGGGATCCATATCTCTGAGTTTCTAGAGTCAGAAGTATTCGAATTTTAGGTTTTTCATAGCATATCTATACACCGTGGGCTGGAATAACCCGACAGATCTTAACCACGAATTTTTAAGACCAAAAGAAGGAAAAAATATTATGTGACTTTAGGTCAATTTCGTCAAAAAAAATTTTTTTTTATCGTTTTTTTTTCCATTTTTTTAATGTTTATTGCACATGAAAAGCAAATGTTATTAATAAAATTATCGCCTAAAACAAATTGGTACATTATTTTTTTAAATTAGTTACTGCAAAGTTTTCCTTGTCACTGTGATATCTGTCAATAAGGACGTGTAAACTATGTCCAATAGTGGCAACAACGCCATTAGAAAGGCGTTTTGTGATGAGTTATAATAGAAAGTGTATTTTTTTTATTGGTACTCTGAAACTAGGCGTATTCCAGAAAAGTTTATAGGACATTTTAGTATCTAAATATGATCAGGAATACACTGTTAAAATCAGTCTAGTTTTATGGGCCCACGGTGTATAAAGCTCGTAAAAGAGCTTCCCGAGGTTCTTCAGTGACCGACGTAGGAACATTTTGGCGATAGTTTCCAGGACCAATTTATAATTTAAAATACCAGGCATTTTACAGATACATGTCTAAATTGGCTATATGAGCCTCTACATACAAATGAGGATAAACGCGCACAATCATTTTGTTGGTTATCGTTTGGAAATGTCAAATCCACAGTCTCTGGTACAGATACTCTAAACCTGAAGTAAACAAAAAAGGAAAATGCATCATTTGTAATCTGTGGAATTTCTATCGTTCTCTTCGTATCTGTTCCCCACATCTAATGTCTCCTAATCCTGTCTAATGTTCATTTACTTGTTTACTATCGTTGTAACAAAAGGAAAATGGTTTCGTAGGTTCTACGACAACAAAGGAAGGCTGATAAACGAGAGGCTCATAGTGGACTTCACTCTGAGGACAGGCGCCTTGCCTCTGAACAACACGATCGAGGGGATCACGCAGGGCGCCTTCAGGCAACCTTCGGCCGATGCGGATGAAGTTCTAGATCCAGACGTAAGTTAACCTATTTTTGCACACGTGCGAAAATGTTGAAATTTCTTCTAAAAGGCACTAAAATTAGGGAAAAACTACTACAGGGATGACAATTACATATGGTCACGAGCCTCAGTCATAACCAGACATAGGAATCCGCGGGGCAAAACTGATTGACAAGTAGGGAGTTCCTATACCGATAAACTCAACTATTAGATTAGTTATATGGTCTGTGACTCAACTATCGATGCTAGTTCTATATACTAGTGATCACTCAAGGGTTTGCTTGTAAAAATAGGTTTAATATTAAAAAATAACAACTCAATCAATACTCTTCAAAACAATTTTATAATTTTCGTTTGTAAAAACAATTTTATAATTTTACTCGTTCCAATTTTTTTCTTCGTGAATGTCTCATTTACTATTGTTAAAGTAAACGACCAAAATTTGCTCCATATTTTCGGGCGTTATGCGTCTCCGTCTTGGCTGATAAATCCATTTCAGGTGGCTAAATGACTTCTCAATTTCTGTGGAGGTTATAGGGGCATAACAAAATTTCATAAAGTGATCTATTGTACTTCGCCTATTGTTCGGTTGTCAAATGACTTCTTCACCTTTTTGTAGCATATTAATTTTTTCCATAGTGTCGTACCCGAAGTTTTTGTTAAAAACATTTTAAAATTTAGTGTAAATAATTTTTCCCTTTTCGTTCAAATATATTTTAGATAATGTAGACTGTACTTTTTTACTATTCGTACACCAAAGTCTAGCGACAGATATGGCGATTGTAATTTTTTATAGACTCTTGAATAATATTTAGAATTTCGGCTATAAACTTGAGTTCACCCTAGATATTTGATTTATTAAATGCAGCTTTTGCTTTTTTAACCGCTATGCCATCTGATACAGAAAATGTATTCATAACTCGTCTTATATCATCAAAATATATAGCATAATAGTTTGCTGCTTGCAACCATGTGCCCCATCTTATAATTGTTGGCGGACACTTCAAAAATACTTTTTTGACCGATGATATCAAGGTATTAAACACTTGGAAACAGAGATCTTACTTTCTCAGCCACCCTATTTAATCCATGAGCTGCACATGTTACGTGAGTCATATTTTTAAAAACTGTATTCAAGTTTTTACCCACTTTTATCATATAAGGTGCTGCGTCAGTCACTAACAATAGAACTTTGTTGAATTTATCGCTCTTTGCATCACAACACCAAAAATTTGATAGGGACGTTATAATCAAATTTGTTATTGTTTCATTATTTGTCTGCTGTAAACATTTACTTGCAATAACATACGGCCGACTTGGTGTACTGTCAAGTTTGCCAACGATAACATTTGCAATTTGGTCACAGTTAGCATTTGTAGTCTCATCTATAGACACGTAGATGTAATTGTTCCCAATCTCGTTCCTAACTTGTTGGTATGTTTCATTATAAATTAGAGATAGATAATTTTTCCTTATATGAGATTGCGAAAGCACTGAAAAATTACCGTATCGTCCAGAAATGCAATTTTGAATAAAACCGTTAAAATTTGGATTTTCTAATTGATACAACGATATATTGCAGGCCACCATAAACATAGTAAGGTCTTTATAAAATTGATATTTTCTTCTTGAATACCTCTATGTCTTTCGGTTTTCATATGCCTAACAAGAGAATATTTTTTGCGATGAAAGGTGAATTGACATTTGTTACAGTATAGCTTGGACCCACGTTTAATAACTTCAGGGTGTTTTCAACCGACTTCAAGATTTCGAAGGAGGAGGTTATCAATTCGTCGGGATCTTTGTTTTTGCTATTTTTTTTTTTTTTTTTTTTTTTTTTTTATGTATGTTCACCGATTATTCGAAGACGGCTGGACCGATTTGGAAAATTATTTTTTTGTTTGAAAGAGTATACTTCACAGTTGGTCCCATTGTAACCAGGTCAGGATCTGATGATGGGATCCTGGAGAAATCGAGGGAACTCTTCAACTATTATAGGCACACCTGTAGTGATTTGAGTATTTTTTACAGCAGCTCGAGCATTTGGTGTTGGAAAGGTGGATTGCTTAGTGAAGTCGGTTCTTTTTTGTTTAAAATCATTTAAGCAATTCGTCTATTTTTTTGGGAGACATTATTTATTTTCACTCATACATAAATATAAAATACTTCCGTAATATAAGGTGTTTACAAATGACACTGTCCGATGACATTGACAAGTACCTATTGTGTTATAGTAAGTGTCTAAGTAGGTTATACTTCTATTTAATTATCTAAAGAGATTGAGATAATATTAACTATTTTGTAGAGCAATAGGTATTACGCCCTACCTTTATATAACCTAGCGATTATTTAAATTATGCTATGTTGAACAATAGAACAAAAAACACATCATGTTGGGGGCGATCACTAGTATATAGAACGAACACCGATAATTTAAATAATAAATGGGATAGTAAATGGGACATTCACGAAGAAAAAAATTGGGACGAGTAAAATTATAAAATTGTTTTTAAAAACGAAGAAGAGTATTGATTGAGTTGTTATTTTTTAATATTAATAAAAACCTATTTTTACAAGCAAACCCTTGAGTGATCACTAGTATATAGAACTAGCATCGATAAATGAGTTTATCGATATAGGAACTCCCTACTTGTCAATCAGTTTTGCCCCGCGGATTCCTATGTCTGGTCATAACTGTCATTAGGGGATGACTAGAAAGAATAGAAGAGAGGATTCTCAAAAGTTTCATAGTATACTACATACGACTTCTACGATGACGGAAAAAAAATCTGTTTATTATAAATAAAAAACACAATTTTTACATTATAAGCTTAGCATAATCTCAATTTATAGATTTTTTTGCCAAGCGAGATAGTAGTTATAGTTTTCATCACGGAGTATATGGAGACGGTATCAGTCGTAGTTTGTTCCAAAACCAGCGTAGCCGGCATTTACATGCACACATTCTCATTAAAGTACGCACGAGGTGATACACACAAAGAAATGTCAGTCTCTCATTCGCTGTGTTGATGTATGCGTACACTCGAAAATACGTAACCGCTTACATTAGAGGGATGGTGGCCTGTCGATATATATATTTTATCGATATCGATTATCGATAATTAAGTCCATAATACCGCGCCACACCTCAAATTAATAAAACAATGTCGATTTTTATTAATAGCTGGATAAAAATCTACCCTAATAAGGGTTCATCCATTAATTACGTCAGATGTTAAGGGGGACGGAGGGATCAACAAAGTATGACGAGTTCTGATAAGGGGAAGGGGGAGTTTTATTTCTTGTGACATCACAAATACAAATATCGTGTACATTTATACACATAGTACAGTGTACACTTTTTTTGAAGGAAAGGAACTCTTTATGTCTTCTAGTCTGACATTCAAACACTTTGTATTATTATTTTTCTTGCTTTGATTTCATTTAATATATTATTTAAAATGGGAAAAATAAAGAAATCGTAATTTTAAACATTATTGTTAAAATTTGTTTTACGTAGTTTGTGGATGTACCCTTATCTATCTAATTTATGTGTCTGCTAAAATACTAAAAATAATCGTGACTCTAACTATCTTCATACCAAATTTCATCTTAATCGGTTCAGCAGTTTAAGTGTGAAAGGTAACAGACAGACAGAGACACTTTCGCATTAATAATATTTGTATGGTTAGAAGTACCATTATCCAGTTATCGTATCTATGAAATAAGTTGATCATTGGATTAATTAATCCAGTCAATCACGTTATTTTGTTTTCGAAAGAAATAAAAAAAAAATCTACTATAGGACAGACAAGTTACACCTTAAACAATGTGTTCGAAATTATCGATAATAAATAACGGGCCGCACTCTCGTGGCGGCAGGCTTGCGGCAGCCATGTTGCCCCGCAACGTGGCTGCCAATCGTGTGACGAGACTGACGAGCGACGTTCGTATTTCCAAATACATTGCGCGTCACTCGCGTAATCCTGCGACCGGCAGCAATAGCCAGCGAGAAATTGATATGAATACTGTTGTACCATCGGATAATGGGTGAATGTCGTAATAAAAGTCTACAATTTTTGGAAAAAATGTGAAATACTCGGTTTTTATACTTACCGGCGGAAAGCAACTACTCCAGGGGCCTCCTTTAATTCGTTGCTTCGTATACGACACGACAAAATTGTACAACACGGCATTATTATATGTTTTTTGGCACTAAATTCGTCACACGTGGTCGAACGACGACTGAACCGCGCGGCATGAGGTTTCGACAAGTTTATGCACATCTGATCATAAACCATGTAACGCGAGCCCCGCTCATTACCGCGTCCAGTATTTATCTAGTCCGTGGTTTTCATGCATATGATAAACTAGCTTTTGCCCGCGGCTTCGCTCGCGTTAAATTCGGGGTAACACGGTTCCCCTTTCCTGATTGCCCCCCGGAATACTCCATACAAACTTCCACCCCCCATTTTAGGGAAGTGGGGGGTTAGAAAGAGACAAAAAGTAGCTTATATCACTCTCCATCCCTTCAACTATCTCCACTTAAAAAATCACGTCAATTCGTCGCCCCGTTTTGCCGTGAAAGACGGACAAACAAACACACACATACACTTTCCCATTTATAATATTAGTATGATTATTTTTACGTGATCGCGGGTGGTATAGTTAGTAAATAAAATATTACGTTTGGGGGCACACACATATCATAAGACAAAAGTTGTGTTCTAGACAGTTGCCAATCAGCAACAAAGGTTAATGTAAACGGTAATTTATTACAGAGGTTTATGCGGAAAAGGGTTAAACCAAAAAATTAAGAATTCATAGCTCTTAACTTCTGGGTACAGGAGAAGCCATATTAATGAATTTTAACTTTCGCGAGACATACTAACACGATAAAATCTGACGGATTAACGCGCGTGTATTTATAGTAGCCGCAAAACTAACTGCCTACAGAGTTATCACGCTCTCTCCTTCACTCTTGTTGCGGCCGTGCAAGTGTGAAAGAGAAGTTCTATGATTATTATGGTTTAGCCAGTTAGATTTGCGGATAGTGTAGTCACTACGCCCGACATGTTTCGGAGCCTAGGTACCATATATTAACAGAAGTTCCTTTTAGGTAGGTGAGAGGATCCTGGGCAACCTGCAGTTCGCATCCGATGTGGTATCTTCAGACATAATGAAGGGTCGTGCATTGGGAATACCGCCATACTTGGAGTATCGCAGGTTCTGCGGACTGGCCGGTGCTAAGGACTTTGACGACTTGAGGCACTGGATGAAGGAGGAGGTACACATTGACATTTAGTTCTAGGGTGGCCTCTTCAGACCTGATGGAGGGTCGTGTATTGGGAGTGGGACTACCACTTTACTTGGAGAGAATCTGAGATAGCGGCATTCGGCTTAGCAGGGCAGTATAATGTTACCGAGGTAGGCCAGTGGCCAAATCCAGCATGTTCATTATCATTAAAATTGAAACTGTAATTGACTGATATTTATCGTTCGTTTCGATACTCTCGATAAAGTCCTACACCGCTACTTCCAACTGTAGCAAAGACACAGGCCTTGACTTTTTAAACAAAAAATAGTACCTACTATGATGTACGCAAAAAACTAACAATATTAATAGAGTATGAAATCGCGTTATGTCTTTAAATGCCAGGTTTGTTTACGAAATTATGCCGACCGATTTGAAACTTGTGGCGCCATGCTGCAATGCGCTGTGATTTCAATCGGCTTCAAGATTTCGAAGGAGGTGGTTCTCAATTTAGCATTTTTTTTAAATATGTAATCTTCACCGATTATTAGAAGACGGCTGGACCGATTTAGAATATTATTTTTTTGTTTGAAAGAGTATACTTCACAGATGGTCCCATTGTGATCAGGTTAGGATCTGATGATGGGATCCTGGAGTAATCGAGGGAACTCTGCAAATATTATAGGCACACCTATTTATACCGGTGATTTGAATATTTTTACAGTAGCTCGGGCATTTCCTTTTGGAAAGGTGGAGGCTAAGTGAAGTCGGTTCTTTTTTGTTTAATTTTTTTTTCAAATAAAGTAATATTTGGCAACATGCAATAGGGATGATGACCTCGGGATGCCATCAGTTGAGAAGGAGGCTGGATCAATGGTCTCGGCTGGAAATAGCTGGGAGTAGCCGCTCAAGATCGCGACAGATAGAAAAATCTTCTGTGAGCCCTATAAAGTATAACAGGGAGAAATCATCATCATCACCATCAATCATGATCATCATCAAGTGAAAATCTATTATTATTTGAAAAACGTTTGATATATTTTTATCTAAATCTCGTAATATTCGAATACAATATCGAACATGTACGACGTACAACTTCGTGTCAAATGGTAACTTTTCCAAAAAACTGTTACAAATATTGAAAGAACAAATTCGAACTCCTAATAATACGAAATAAACACTATTAGGAGAGGCATTTAAATTAATTAACATAATATTGTGATTTGATTACTGAAACATAATTGCGGGCCGAGGTGTTTAATTTTATTGCGCAGGCTTCCGTAAACATAGCTGACCTTTTAACGTGTCGATAACAATGATTCTTATAATGGTTTATATTATATATTACGCAAAAATCATAGTGCAATTATCCAGGGGTTAATTTTAACTACATTGTATATACGTAACATGATTTTCGTGTCTCTAGCAAATTCGAGCGAAGCGAAGCGAAGGTCTTACAAAAACCTGGGGTTTTTTATGGTAGAATGGGATGGCTTTATAGCAGGCGCGGATCCAGGATTTACCACCACCAGAAACCAGTGGTCTCGCTGAGTCTCCATCCTTTTCACTACACAATGTTTGTAACTTCTTGTAGTAGTTACACTAGTTACTGTAATTTATGTTGTTTGTGTAAGTGAATAAATATCTTTTTATTTATTAATTTCGTTCAGGGGGGGCTTTCCTTCACAAAAAATCTCGCGGTCCGCACCTATGGGCCCCGTAGTATATGAAGTTTGCGCTTCAGGGGGGGGGGGGGGGGAGGGGGCAGGTGCCCCTGTTGCCCCCCTCCTGTATCCGCGCCTGCTTTATAAGTTACCGTAAGTTGAAAGTTTTAGGGTTGCAGCGAGCAACCTTATAAACTGGTCAAAATCAAATATGGTCGCGTAGCTGTTATCCCATAGATAACTGTCAAACTTTGAATACAAACAAATTCTAATATTGACGATTACGTTAATAGATGGTTCGGTGCAACGGGCCTTTAGCAGGTTTTTTGAGTTATGCCAGTGTTATTAGTTTTTTTCTCTAGATAGCTTTGTATGATTAAATGAGATTTTGAAAGGAAGTTTTCGCCGGAGACGAAATACTAATATAAAGGGTGATCAATCAAATTGGGTCAGTAGGTAGAAGTCAGAAACTATGAGAGATGGCGAAATCTGTTCTTAGGAACCATGGCTTTGATTTTAGATTTAATATAATGTCATTCAATTTTTTTTACTCTCTTATACATAACCGGCAATCGAACCTGATCGACACCATGCTTCCTAAGAACAGATTTCGCTATCTCTTATAGTTTTTGACTTCTCCATACTGAACCATTTGGATCGATCGACCTGTATGAAAATGTGATATTTTAGCAAGTGTTAGCCCTGCAGACGTCATACCGTGACGTGGAGGACATCGACCTGGCGGCGGGCATGATCTCGGAACCAGCCATGCCCGGGGCCGTGGTGGGGCCCACTCTAGCCTGCATCTTGGTGCATCAAGTACAGTATACCATCCAGTAGCCGGGTACAGCATAGCAAGCCATATCAAACTCATATTGAAGCCCTCCCTCACTTAGCTACTTCTTGCTGACTGTAGGTACTATCGGGTTCAGAATTACATGGCCAATTTATGAATGAATTCATTGATAAATTGACCATGTAATTTTGAACCTGATCGTACAGTCGCCATCAGATATATCGGAGTGGCCAAGGTACTCAAAAATATCTGAACGTGCACTTTATTGCCTTGACAATAGAGGCGTTGGTCAGATATTTGTGACCACCTTGGCCGCTCCGATAAATCTGATGGCGACTGAACAAGGCAAATCGCGAGCACTATAGTAGAGTCAGAGGCGTCGTGCCGAAACGGCAATAAAATAATTTTAAACGAAAAAGAACCGACTTCACTAAACATCTACCTTTCCAACACCAAATGCTCGATCTGCTGTAAAAAAAAAATACTCAAATCACCATAGATGTGCCTATAATAGTTGAAGAGTTCCCTCGATTTCTCCAGGATCCCATCATCAGATCCTGACATGGTTACAATGGGACCAACTGTGAAGTATACGCTTTCAAACAAAAAAAGAATATTCCAAATCGGTCCAGCCGTCTTCGAATAATCGGTGAACATACATAAAAAAAAATAAAAAAAATAGCAAAAACAAAGATCCCGACGAATTGATAACCTCCTCCTTCGAAATCTTGAAGTCGGTTGATAAAGCAAGAACGCTGCGACGCGAAGCGACTGCAGACAGCGAGAGTGAGCGAGACGTCTTGCTTGATGAGTTCAGAGTCAATCGGAACGTTGCTTTAAGCCCAACTATAGCTTTAGACATGGCGTTATTCATAAACGTCTGTCAAATTAAAAATGCCGCGAACACCGATGTCACCGATGTGTAATAAAGAACGGGATACACAATCAGCCCAAAAAAATGGCCCCTTATTAACACAAGCAGCCCAAATTATTGCATAAATTGTAAAATTAGAAAAAAAAAAAAAAAAAAAGGCCCCACAATAGTGCTGTAAGGCGATTGTCACACTGGAGCCGCAAGCGGTTACGGCGACGGTGTGCAAGCGTGACAGCGCTATACACATGTATAGTGCCATCTCGCTGGCCGGTTACCAATTTTCAAGAGCCATATTTTCGGTAAATCTTGTTTGAAACTGTACCTCTACTAATATCCTAAGTCAATGGCCGTGAATTATCATTTGTTCATCCGCCATTTTCAACCGACTTCAAGATTTCGAAGGAGGAGGTTATCAATTCGTCGGGATCTTTGTTTTTGCTATTTTTTTATTATTTTTTTTATGTATGTTCACCGATTATTCGAAGACGGCTGGACCGATTTGGAAAATTCTTTTTTTTGTTTGAAAGCGTATACTTCACAGTTGGTCCCATTGTAACCATGTCAGGATCTGATGATGGGATCCTGGAGAAATCGAGGGAACTCTTCAACTATTATAGGCACACCTATGGTGATTAGAGTATTTTTTACAGCAGATCGAGCATTTGGTGTTGGAAAGGTGGATGCTTAGTGAAGTCGGTCCTTTTTTGTTTAAAATTATATTTATTACATCTTTGTTTGTTAAAAGGGGCGATAAACATTGATTTATACAAAAAGGGAGATATGGTACTAGGCGCTCGATTGTGTGCCATCAAATATAGGTTCCGGGACCTATATTGAATTAGTCGTGTGGCAGAGTGTCTCAGTCACACTTTGTGCAAAGCGCAAAATATGGAGGTCTCCCTTGCATACCCGTGTTAACTATATAGGTTTATCTCTTTTGCCCATGATGCACATACATTATAGCGGTGTGTAGCATTTTACAAGTGTGTGTAGGTGCTGGACCACATTTCAGTTTTGTTTACTATGAACGTCACTCATCTTCTTCTTTGTTTATGTCTATGGGGATAAACAATACATTATCATATAAATATTTTGTTTTTTAGTTGAAGCGGTGGCGAATCTCGGACCGGTTTTGGTACGAAAACTCAGTCCATCCCGGATCCTTCACCCCAGGTATTTACAGCCAAACTTCCTTCCAATACTAGATATCGATTATTCACTTGCGTATTTTACCTGTACAATTACGAACCCGGATTGTTGAGCCACTTGCCGTTGTTCGTAATTTAGCCGTGTTATGAATGACCGATGTTACCGACTAGCTGTCAACTGTCAGTTACATCGGTCATTTATTTTTATTACACGGCTAAATTACGAACAATGGCAACCCAAGTAACACATCAAAGCAGTATAACGGCCGTCTTACAGCATATCTGTATGCTTTTAGCATTTTGAGTTCGTTTTATGGTAGCATTATAAACGTTTATAGTGCTGATATAGGTCTTAAATGGGCACAAATTACCCAGCTTGAGATCCTATACAGGTCATTTAATAGCATTGCAGGCGCATTATGTCTGCGCTATTAGCATTATCGTTGTCATGGAAAGTGCCAATCGCCTCAAAGAAGCATTAGTACGCTCTATTAAGTTGCCGACTGCATTAAAGAAGCCTTAATACGGCCAAAAAACTTGCTAATCGCAGTAAAGAAGCATAAGTACTCTCGATTAACTTGCCAATCGCAATACAAACGCATTATACTAGCATAAGAGTGTAGTAAACTAAACCTTACGTCAATGCAAAAACGTCTCTAATACCGACGGAACAAATGTTATAATACAATGAACGTTGTGATTTAACTACTTTGTCTCGCAATATAAAATGGACGAAGACGGTACAAAAAACTGAATGAGTGACACGTCATATTTGTTTGCATCCTAACAAAATTTATAAAAGTTTTTGACACTTTTACGTTATTATATCCTTCAAATATGACTGCGCAATGTAGTTTACTGTAAATGTGTATATAAGTTTCATTGAAAATTTTCACGCGCCTTTGATTTATTGTGGTTTTGCTATAAAATATTATAAAAAGATATGCGTCAAATAAACAAAACAATTGTGTAATCCTCGTATAGAACGAGTTTTGCATTATTAACACAATAGTGTTGGTTGAGCAGTCTTAAATTAAGTAATTTCTTTATTATATAGGTATTTTCCTTGTATAAATAGGTCCGCATGATTTTATTTTTAGGTTATTAATTATTTACAAAATGGCGTTGGTCTATATAGACGGAGAGCTAGCCACGTCCACGTCGGATATGACAATAATGAGAGCAACCAAACCCCTCTAGTCAGTTTGGTATATTATGCTTATTTCTAGATCTGGACATCTGGCAGCTTTAAAGTAGTGGAGGTCAAAGAATGCAAACCATTTCAAGAAAATAAATCCTAGAGATCTGGGTTTGATGCAATATTATGAGAAACTATACAAATACTATACAATATTAAGAGAAATTATACAAAAATTTATGTTGGGAGAAAGTAGTGCCAAACGATGTATAATAAAATATAGTTCATAGTTTTCGCCTACTGTTTTTGTTTCCGTAATAATCATATATCGGGGTTTTCGGTGCGGGAACGATTTGAGAAAGAGTAGAGATAAACAGATAGGTTGAGAGTTAGTCTGAGAAAATATCATATTTAATAAAATATGTGCAGCGGTGTGCAAATTTAAGCCTTATCTGGAGCAGGTTAGAAGTGAAACAATGCAGCGGGGCGATAGTGCTGAGATGTTCTGCCACGGCTGTAAGGAGGAGTTTGCAGTCGGTGAGGGGTATATTCAGTGCATGGTAACGTCTTGCGGTAAGCTGTATCACCAACAAATATGCGTCAGTAACACTCCTACGCTGGCGGAGCGAGACACTTGGATGTGCCCTGAGTGCAGGATTACATTCAAAAGAACAGGATCGAATTGTGGGACCCCAGTAGGTACACCATTAACAATTAAGAACATCAGCATCAGGAATAAAAGCGAGACGCCCGTACCTCATACACAATGTACACAAACGTCCCCCACAGGTGAAGCGGGGTTCTTGGTTAGGGAAATAAGTATTATTCGTGACCAAATGAGCGCGTTATCGGAGCAGCTAGCTGATGCCCTGGCCGCTGTCAAAAAATACCATACTGCGCTCGCTTCCTGCTCTTCTAGACTGGATATTGTCAATGAGCGGCTACAACATCTTGAACTGAACTCGGCAAACGACTGTCGCTGCGAGAAACAGAGTGCTGAGCTCCCCTCTGCCGTAGTATCTCAGACGAAATCGGGACGGAAACACAGGAAGCGAAATGCGAAGAAACCTTTGTCAGTATCGAAGGGAAACATGGAAAGTAGTACTGGTGTTGCGGCTTGCGATGGAACCGGCGATGCTACACCATCCTCAGTGGAGTCTAAGGGCGATAACTTGGTGCGCAGTAGTGACATCTCTACGGAAGAGGAAATGGATGCTACCGTCGATGGCCGTGACCTAGGTAAGGATAATAGTATCCCAAAAAAGCGATTCACCTCACTACGAGGTACGGCTGGGCCTGAGGTCACGTCGCTCAAGGCGGTGGAATTCCAAAGGTACATACATCTCTGGAACATGTTGTCAGGCGCCGACGAAATACGAGCATATTTGGAAACAATATTTCCCGAAAGGGGCTGCACAGTCCTTGAACTCAAACCGAAGGGGTCTTACAGGTCATTCAAAATAGGCATTCCGTGCGAGCTATATGACAAATGTTTATCCGCAGATATTTGGCCCAAGAACGCTCGGGTGAAGCCATGGTTTTTTCGAGGACGGCAGAGAAACGACACATACCCTGAAAAGGCCAAGTCCCAAGACGGAAACAGTATCGATATTAGACATAGTATATCAAAATGTCAGGGGCTTGAACACGAGACTTCACTACTTCAGGCAAAACCTGCTAGCTCTTGATTGTGACGTCATCGCGGTAACGGAGTCTTGGCTCACCGATGCCGTTAACGATGCGGAGTTGGTGTGCGGCGAGTGGAGTGTGCTGCGTCGGGACCGCGCTACAGGCGCGCGCGGCGGCGGCGTGCTCCTCGCGGCGCGCCCTGGCATCGAGCTCCGGCGTCGTGCGGATTTGGAGACGCCGAACGGCGAGGACCTATGGGTCACATTTGTGGCGGGTGAAGTGGTGTTTTATGTATGTGTCGTGTACATTCCTCCGAGTGCCTCAGAGGAAACCTATATGCGGTGGTTTGAAAAAGTTGAGTCGGTGATTGACACTCTCGCAGGTGTAGTGCTTGTGCTTGGCGACTTGAACTTGAACCCGGTGTATACGTCCCAGAGTGTCCTTAGTTATTATTTTTATCTGTTATCTGTCTGCGGTTTGAATGAGATGAACGAAGTGACGAATGTACATGGAAGTAAGCTAGATGTCGTGTTGGTGCCGGAGCGCATCACTGGTGCTGCGGTCTCAAAGATGGTGGGCAAGGGGTTGGTCCCGAGATCTGATACGTACCATCCCCCATTGGAGATTTCGTTGCCTGGGAGCTGTGCGCATCGACCAACTGCGGAGCGTCTAGATCCTAGCAATGTGGATATGCGTCGGGACTGGAACTTTGCCAAGGGTGATTTTGAGCAAATGTATAAATTAGTGTCCGAAATAAGTTGGCAAAAAGTTCTGAGTGCTGGCGATGTCGACATCGCTGTGGACACGTTTTACGATATGTTATATGATATATTTGACCTCTGTGTACCTAAACGGAAACGGCCGCCCGGTTCGAGTAGACGATATCCTGTGTGGTTCACGGCTGACTTGATTAGTGAAATTAAACAAAAAAGTAAACTGCACCGGAATTGGAAGGCTACGCGGGATAAAGACGTCTACAAAAAGTTTGCAACACTAAGGTCAAGGGTAAAAGTGCTGCTAGCGTCTGCTTATGATAGCTATATTGGGCGTATCCAAAGTACTCTTAAAGTCAATCCTCGCGCTTTCTGGCAGCACGTAGGCAGTCTCAAGACAAATGGTGGTTTTGTTTCCCGAGTCAAGTGTAAGGGTGAAGAATTTGTTGGTAAGGAGGTGGCGAGCGCATTTGCTAGCTATTTCTCAGACGTTTTTTTACCTGATATTCCGCTTCTTGATCCGAACTTGTTAGAAAATTCCGACCGGAAATCTAACGCCAACTGCATTGATATAAAATCAATAACGTTGCAGGAGGTTGAGGCTGGGATAAAACGCCTAAAGGCCAATAGCTCCGTTGGACCTGATAACTTACCGGCGTATATTGTAAAGGGTTGTGTGGAGTTCCTAAAGATTCCTATACAATATATTTTTAACCTGGCGCTCTCTTCTGGGTCATATCCTCGAAGTTGGAAGGTGTCTAGAGTGAAGCCGATCCCGAAGACGAGTGACACTTCCGTCGTTGAGAATTACAGACCCATAGCCGTTCTTCCCACCCTTGGCAAGCTGTTTGAGTCCATACTTCACCGGATTCTATCTTCACAGGTTCGGCCCTTTTTGTGTGACGCGCAGCATGGCTTTCGGCCAGGTCGTTCAGTCAACACTAATCTGTTGATACTAACTGACAACCTTGCTCAGCATCTTGACAGAGGTAGTCAAGTCGATGTCATCTATTTTGATTTCTCAAAGGCTTTCGATCGCGTGGATAACGATGTGCTACTAAGAAAACTGGACCAAATTGGTTTCTCTCCCAGGTTACTAACCTTTTTTGCTAACTATCTGCGCGATCGGCAGCAATTCGTCCGACATGGTTGTTTTGTCTCGACTCCTTACCACACCCGGTCTGGCGTGAGTCAGGGCTCCATCTTGGGGCCCTTGTTTTTCGGCATCATGATTAACGATCTCAAATTGGTTCTTCGGGCGGCTCAATGTCTCTTGTATGCCGACGATCTGAAGCTGGTTTACAGGATAGAGCAAATAACTGATTGCGAGACGTTACAGGATGACATCGACTTGGTGTTTCGGTGGAGTATGCACAATAAACTTCATTTCAACCCAGTCAAGTGTTGTGTGTGTACATTTAGCCGCTCACGTTCCGCGATACATGGGCATTATATGCTGGGGTCAGAGCCGATAAATCGTGTCTTTTCCGTCAAGGATCTGGGCGTGGTGTTCGACGCACGGCTAACTTTTCACGAACATATTTTTTCTCTAGCTAAGAGTGCCTTTCAAAGGCTGGGTTTCGTAATTCGAAACCTCCGCGATTTTCACGACCCGGTGGCAATGAAAATGGTTTATAATGGTCTAGTAAGGAGTAAGCTGGAGACTTCGTCGATCATATGGAACCCCTACGAATCGACGTATGCTTTACTGCTTGAGAAGGTTCAAAAAGCGTTTTTAAGGTTCCTTTATAAAAAAACATTCGGATTCTATCCGTACCTGTACCCGACGAAGTATATTCTCGGCTCCCTAGGGTACAATTCCTTAGAGGTCCGGCGGAATTACCAACTCCTTGTCACGGCTTGCCGAGCCTTACGTGGTGAGTCGGACTGTCCCGAAATTGTCTCTGGTCTCGTGCGTCTGTTTGTTCCGGACGTCCCAAGGATGGCCCTTAGACCGCGACAACGCGACCTATTGGCCTTGCCGCCGGTGCGCACCGTATCGCGCAGGAACTCGCCGCTGCCCCGCGCCCTTTCACTGCTCAATGCGCTCCTGGCCTCGACGCCTGAATGTGACCTATTTGCGTGGCGATGGGCGGCAGTGTGTAGGGAATGCTTGGGATTCTGTGAGACGATGGATGCTAGGTGCTCAACAGTTCCAATTTAATTTGTCAATGTTATATTATTGTTGCTGTAATTGTTAATAAGTACTTAAAGTTATTATTGCTTTTAGTCTAAGTTTCGTGACGCATTGGTTTAGCTGTAATGTCATGTAAACATTTTTATCAATAAAAAAAAAATAAAAAAAAAAAAAATAAAAAAAATATTATGCTTAATGAATAACTACCTCTCTGTGAATAGCTTACACACTATGATACGAGCTTTTTTTCTTAGAGGCATGTTTGTATTGACTATTATATACTTATTATTTTAAAAATGCAATTGCATATCCGAAATTTATTAACTAGATCTACCTAAGACAAAGACACGGTATAGTAAGTGTCAAATATTAATCTTGACGTCCGATATTTATGAACTATTTGATTAACTGAAGAGGTTGACAATGATCAGTCACTACATGAATTAATAAAAAAATACTTGAAAAAATCATAGGTATATGTACCTACAATATATATACATAATAGTCAGCTATTTCATATAAATTGTATATACCTATGATTTTTTCGATCAATTATTCATTAGGTAGAAACGTGCTAGAGTACATTCTGTTTTTTAAGTTAATGCCTACTCTTTGGCTAATGTCAAACATTCCCGAACCGAAAACCCCGATGTATGGTAAGAATACACAATATTTTTTGGTCTAACGTTTTTTTTTATCGATTTTTGACCAGTTTTGAGTCGATATTCCAACATATTCACTATAGATAGAATTATAAGGCAAACGACTATCGGTTTTTGAATCTTTTATCTCCATTCTGTTGAGCCGGATCTTGAAATAAATGAGCCGTTATTTTTTTATGATATTTTTAAAATATGGTCTAAAAAACACTTTTATCGATATTCGAATGGTGTAAAGAATCTTACATATACGTAATCTACATATTAGGGTTCCTCTTTGATGTCTCTAAAAACTGTAGAGATTTAAATTTTTAACTAATTAAAACAAAATTTATGACCATAAAACCACTTTTTTAGCCTAAACCAGTTCGACTATGATGTCAAATATCTCGAAGACAATGAATATTGAAGTAAATATAGGATACTATATTGTTTAAAGCCGTTACTGATAATATGATAAGCTATATAAATCATTAGAAAAGTAAGGGAATCAGATCTAAGGTCGTTGGCGCCAGGGAGCCCCTTAAAATATAGGCCCTGTCCTTTATAACTGAGACAACTTCGGCAATTTTTACCTAGTTTGGTATTACTATTTTCCAATTAAAACATTTTGCTAGTCTGTCACTGTGACCTCTACCCATTAAAAGCTGCCAGATGCCAGGATCTAGCAATAAGAATAGTATAGCAATCTAACCAGACGGGTTTTGTTGCTCTCATTATTGTGTCATATCTGACGTGGCTAGCTCTTAGTCCAATAGCAGCTCAGTGACCCTTAAAAAATGCCTTATTTATGCCTACAGCATTACACGTGAATAATTATGCTATTAAACAACATTAAGCATTTATTTATGCTATTGTAGAACCTAAGGCACTAAAACCGCTAAAAGCTGTATAGGGGCTGTTCATAAATTACGTCATCAATTGTTGATAGTAAAGCTGCCAAATAAAGTGACGTCATTAAAAAAAAATGCGTTTTAAGCTTAATTGTAAAATAAAAAACTATTTAGTAGATAATATTTTATAGCATTAAAAGTTTATAGAAACACGACTTTCATTCCTTTTTTACACATTGATGATGTGATCTTCGGAATGACCCCCCCCCCCCCCCCTCCTACGTCATGCTACCATCATCCGATGTCCAGACCCCCCCCCATTTGAAATGACGTAATTTATGAACAGCCCCTTATAGTGAATTACTTGGCTTTATAATGGTTTATATTATTGCTATTATACTGCATTAGGAACGTATTACCTACTTATAAATGCTATTGTACACCCTAAGGCATTAAAAATAGCTGAAAGCTGTATAGCGAATTTACGTGGCATTATAATGGCTAATAATCATGCTCTTAAACAGCATTAAGCATTTATTTATGCTATTGTAGAACCTAAGGCACTAAACCAAACCGAAGCATTAGTGTAGCAAACCAAAACGCAACTGTACAGCATTCAGTTGTACAGTTGCATGTTGTTCGCTGCACTAAAACTAATGGCTAAACAAAAGCATTTACATATGCCATTATACAACCGTTATACAGCGTAAAGCATCATAAAATGCTATTGTAGAACCTAAAGCACTAAAAACAGCTGAAAGCTGTATACCGGATTTACGTGGCATTATAATGGCTAATATTCATGCTCATAAACAGCATTAAGCATTTATTTATGCTATTGTAGAACCTAAGGCACTAAACCACACCGAAGCATTAGTGTAGCTAACCAAAACGCAACTGTACAGCATTCAGCTGTACAGTTGCATTTTGGTTCGCTGCACTAAAACTAAAGGCTTTAAAAAAGCATTTATACATGCCATTATACAACCGTTATACAGCTTAAAGCATTATATAATGCTATTGTAGAACCTAAAGCACTTAAGTGCTTTTAAACAGTCGAAAGCTGTACAGTTGCGTTGTGGTTTGCTGCACTAAAGCTAAAGGCTTTACAAAAGCATTTAGATATGCCATTATACAACTGTTATACAACTCAAAGCATCATATAATGCGACAAGTTGCTCGGTATATAACGTATATAAGAGTTTATACGGTCCTTAAGTTCGAAATAAGTTAACTATTCATATGTTATAATGCTTCCTGTGTTACTTGGGAAGTGGCTCAACAATCCGGGTTCGTGACTGTACACCAATATTTTTTCTGGGGATAACAAACCCATAAAAAGTAATCCGATTATAAACCCCTCTGCATATTCAAGGGTTGGCAACGCCCATGTGACACCTCTGGATATGCAAGCTTCCATAGGCTACCGTGGCTGCGTACCATCAGGCGGGCCATATGATTGTTTGTCACAATTGTGGTATTTTTTTTTTATACCACGACGGTGGCAAACAAGCATACGGCCCGCCTGATGGTAAGCAGTTACCGTAGGCAATGGACGCCTGCAACCCCAGAGGATTCGCATGCGCGTTGCCTACCCTTTAAGAACCTATACACTCCTTTTTTGAAGAACCTCATACTGTAGCCCGCTGGGAAAACCTCGGCAGGGAGTTCATTCCACAGTCGCAGCGTTCGTCGGAGGAAATTCCTCTTAAACCGTACCGGCATTAAAAAATATGAGTTCAATTTCAATGGTACCCATACATACGTACGAGAGTTCCCAATGTCCCTAAGTACTTAAGTCCCGCCGAGTTTTCTTCTCGGGTCAGAGGTGTAGGGTTAGAACCGGTGTAGTTTGTTTTTTTTTCTCTCTTTTACTTTGATAAACTATCTCACGTGTAAAATTGCCCTTGTGGCCTACTTACTGAATAAATGTTCGAGTTTGAGTTTTTCTCTTGTTTTCAGAGCAACTCTTCGAAATCCGCAAGTTTCGCATGTCGAGATTGCTTTGCGACCACGGAGAGTCGGTGGACAGCGTACAGCCGTACTCCTTCCTGGTTCCGGGCCCAGGGTAAGTGGGGTTCAGTACCCGAAGGGGCAATAAACCCTAACAGCTTTCGCTGTACGTCTGTCAACGGCACAGACTACACAGACTACTCATCGTTAAGCTTTTACAGTCGCCATCAAATATATCGGAGCGGCCAAAGTACTCAAAAATATATGAACATGCACTTTATCGCCTTGACAATATAAGAGGCGTTGTTCATATATTTGTGACCACCTTGGTCGCTCCGATATACAGTGTGGAAAGATAAGTCGGGCCCTGGAGGGAAACTACCTTAAAACGTTGAGATAGCTCAATTCGCTGAAAGGAAACATTCTTTTATTTTTCCTAAAAACTAAAACTGCTTTCACAGTTTTTTTCTTAATTTTCACTTTTTTCCATACTAATTGTATGAAAAATATTTTTATTATTATTTATGGGTTCTCTTGTGCCCTAAACTTGGTTCGTATTAATAAGTTTTTATCCTTGTTGGAAATAGGATCGATTGGCATCAATTGTCATAAAAATTATTTATGGCAAAAATTACAAAATAAATAGTTTTTTTGTAAACTGTACTCTTTTCCAAAAATTAGTAAATGCAATTATGTCCCTTTAAAAAAAATAAAGAATGTTTCCCTTCAGTGAATTGAGCTATCTCAACGTTTTAAGGTAGTTTCCCTCCAGGGCCCAACTTATCTTTCCACACTGTATATCTGATGGCGACTATACAAGGAGCACGAGGTCACCATTTATAAGCTTAATTTTATTCGTAAATTTGTACGATTCGAACAGCACATCTCAATAGCATTCTACACCATTTTGTAGTATAACAATCCAGGTTCACCCCTATAACTTCATTTTTGTGGATATTTTTAATTCACATAAGTAATGATCAAAAACATTAACTCAACTGAAATAAGCGGTCGCGCTCTCATATATACTAAACGCCATGCGACGCGCCAACAAACTGGTCACTCCAGTTTGGCGCAATATTGCAACTCCCGAAACCTGTAATTGTTTTACATGAATATATAATTTAATAATAATAATAATAATTTAGTAATATAAATAGTGGTTGAGGTTATCTGTGGTCAACGGGTTGCATATTACATACAATATTGTGCAACGTGGGGGATAGAATAAATATTTATAACTCGAGTTTACAATATTCTTTCCCCCCCGAATTACACGCAATGTTTTTCATCATTTCCGCCCGTTTAGTGGCCATACGGCAATGACATTGAACGCCTATAATACAGCGAATCACAGTCAGTACAGCAGTAGAATAAAGGGGTCTACTGGGTCGTGATCCTGAACCACTTTTTCTGACTTCTTAACTAATATTATCATATATTATAGCATCTGATTAAAACAGAATATTATTATTTTTTAATTTTTCAAGTTATAATAATCTAATTAATTAATGTATTAATTTTGACATACGCTGCATGGAAAACGATCAGACGTCACATTCAGTTGGGTGACCAAATTGGACGCCAAAATATATTTTTCCACATATCATCAGAAAGATAATTATCAATATTGGTGACAATTTACGCTCAAATCTGGAGCAGAGCCCGACTGGGGAAGTACCTCCACCTTACAGAAAACCACAGCCAAATAGCACTAGACCCTACTCATAGTGTTGTGTTCCTGCTGGTGAGTAAGGTTGCCAAAGAGCCCAAAGAGGACCCAGTGCGTTGACGATGGGGGACCTTCTTGTTCCTTTAGCCGTCAACACAGTGAATCCTCCTTTTTGTAAAGGGTCGGCAACGCACATGTTACTCCATTGGAGTTGCAGGCGTCCATAGGTTACAGTAGCTGCTTACCATCAGGCGGGCCGTATGCTTGCTTGCCACCGCCGTGGTATAAAAAAAAAACCCTGTATAAGTTTCGAGTAATGACGTGAGTATTTTGATTTCAGAAATGAAATAGCACCGTGCTCCGAGATACCAGTGGTGAACATGGATCCGTGGAAGGACAAAGCTTGCGCAAAAGGCAGACTAACACACGGAAGCAAGACGGGAGGAGGATTTGTTAGCCAACTTGGCCAATATGTTCAAAACATGTTTGGACAGCCCTAGAGGTCAATAGGACGTAGGTGCGACTTTGGGGGAAAGGATCCAATCCCTTTAACCGCCAAAGACGTCAAATCACGCGCACGGAAAGTGGTACCCTCAGCGCCAGCACGTGATATCACGTCCAAAATATAACGATCTTTCCGTCCGATGCTTGGCGGTCAAAGGGTTAGAAATCTGTCAATAATATCTTTCTGTCAAAAACGAAAGTCATTTAAGGCAACTGTAAAAGATAGCTGTAAGATTTATTACGAGTAAATAAATTAATAAGTTTTTATAGTAAAATGTTTTGGTGGAGATTTTCGCTTTCCTGAATTGTCGTCGTTCGAATTGTGGGAAAACCATTTTAAAACTCAATTTTGCCTATTATTGTCTTTACGTCACACCTGGCCATAATGTGAGTTTTACTGCACGCTACGCGTACGGTAAAACTCTCATTATGACCAGATGGAGACGTAAAATTGTGTACTCACACGGGCAGTAAAAAAGATAGCCCTCTATCGCATATTTACAACCCTCGCCTGCGGCTCGGGACTCAAATACCTGCGAGGCTTTCTTTATTTTACAGTCCTCGGTAAGTAATGTACTATAAACGTATCACTAATGGAAACATATCTATTTGTAATAACGGGACTTTATCTTTTGTTAGTCTTTCTTCGGGATCACGGGGACAATGTCCTCGAAACGTCAAAGGTAATAAAAATATACATATATACGCGGTTAAGTACCGTTATTACAAATAGATATGTGTAAAAACCGTAAAAGTTTAAAACAGTGTACTGGAACATGTATTCTTGTTAAAAAAATCCCTGGTATAAATAAAGATATCATCAAATGAAATCAACCGTAATTTTTCTAATTTCAATAAAATGAGGTACAGGCAAGACATGAACGAAGTTACATCACTCAGGAAACACTGGCATCCAAGTAATTAACCGATTTCAATACAAAAGGTCGAATATTTGTATTATTTATGTTTATGACCACGGAAGGCTGATTTAAAAACAATGTTGACAAACATCCAGTAAGGCTCCGTTTACACCAGAGATGAGCGAGGATGGGATGCGCATGAGTTTGTTTAGAGGATGACCTTGAAATTGAATTTACTTAAAAAATTTTTTAGCAGTAACAATTTGTTTTGTGAGAGTAAAAAAAAAAAATAATAAATATTCATTATATTTTAAAGAACATTGTTAAGTTCTATACATTGGTTCGATACATTGGAAGAAATCGGCTATAGATAGAAAAGATTTCCGAAGTTACGTCTTTTACCTTTAAACAGTTTTACGTCTTTAGTTTCTTGATTTATACGTCTGTAATTAAGAACAAAATTCCAATACACTAGTACTAAAAACTTGTTGTATTTTACAATTAATGCATAGTTTTTTTAAATCATCATTTTTATGAACACCCATCAACACCCATTAACATGACAGTTCACAGTACACCTTGTACGGCGACATTTTGCGTTGTTTCTTCGAGGCGCTGCCGACCAGCTGACGGCCTACAAATCGGCCGCCGCGGAGTGAGGTAATTCCAATCGGGGCGGGGCGGAGCGTGGCCATTCTGTATGAAATACTATTATATCTTCTGTGCCATAGGTGGCAACAGTATTCCATACACGAACGAACCTGTGCTTTGTATAGGGTGAGAAGCGGATTCGGAGTGAAATATCGTTTCACCTTAAATAGGACACCGAGTTTTTTGGCAGCAGTTTTAGCCCTGGACTCGACAGTCAACCCGAAGTTTAAGAAAGATCTCTGGTGGAAACGCAGCCTAAACATGTCTCGTATGATCGCAGAACTGGTTTGTACGTCTGTAATTTTTGTTGTGACATAATGTAAGTTACGAGTGATATTGATGATGGATTCCATTCCGATATTGAGGAATTTATTTACGTCGTTGTTTTAAATAAATAAATAAAATAAATAAATATTATAGGACAATCTTACACAAATCGACCTAGGCCCACGGTAAGCTCAATAAGGCTTGTGTTATGGGTACTAGACGACGATATATATAATAGATACGAGTAAATACTTAAATACATAGAAAACATCCATAACTCAGGAACAAATATCTGTGATAAACACACAAATGAATGCCCTGACCAGGATTCGAACCCGGGACCTCCTGCTTCATAGGCAGGGTCACTACCGACCGACTAGGCTAGGAGGCCTTTAAATACACTCAAAGACAATTAAAACTGGTCACCTAGTATGAAAATTTCTATATAAAGTGGCCCGATATCAATGTCCATGACTATAAATTGAAACTTCAATTTTTCGGGTTCCGCAGTCACAATCACAATTCAACAACTTGGACTGGAGCGGAAATAATGGGGGAGGAGTAAAAAAAAAACGAAATTTTACCCCCCCCCCCCCTGTATTTCCGCTCCAGTCCAAGTTGGGTCAGTTCGGGTTGCACAGGGCGGTTCCTCATCACTTCAGGAGCTTAAATACCGCGAGCCATCCGGTTGCCTCGCGGTCACTGAAACTACGCGTCATTGCTTTAACTAAATAGAAAATAGAAACTTGAATGAAATAAGACTTGTTGTAAGCCGTTACTAAGAAGTAGAAAGTAAAAAAAAATTATAAACTTATATAGATGTCATATACAAAGGAAAAAGTGACCTAGGCCTCCGGTGCCCAGGGCTTTTGTTCTTCAGTTAAAAAAAAAATGTGAAAAATTCCGCAATTTTAGAAAGTTTCCGTCGACACCCCAGTACTCTCCGCGACGCACTTAGCCTTTTTCTCCAATTTGGCGCACTTCATTTAAGGGCCTACCTCAACCTATTGCCTCACGGGCACGACTTATTGAGCACGTAATACATCACCTCTTTACCAACACTTATGTAACGGAGCATCATCCGTCATTCGGAAAGGTCGGGTTTTGAGACAACACTTTATTGCACACACACAAGTGAGTCATTTACATTGTCTACCAAGATATATGTTAATTGTATGACGGTTGCATTTCTGCGCAGCTGCGTAAAAGGCTGATTATTGAGGATAAACGCGCAAAACTATGCGTAGATGGCGTTGCATTCGTAAAAAACCCTCTCGTTGGTTATGCTTTGGATCAGGGATGTTACAGATCTCTGGTTCCGGTTCCGTTAGGTCGGAACTTCCGATTGGTTTTAAACATCCGCTTCGGTTCCGGTTCTGTTACTATCAAAACAGAAATTATATCGGATGTCATAGCAACACAGCGGGGGGAAATGAGCGGCTTACATCAAAAACAAACAGGTTTATACCTGTCAATAGACTCAGCTTAGACCTACCCCTAACATCTCGTCCACCTATCACTCGGGCTCTGATTCTGGTTCCGCTTCCGTTTTCGGTTCCGATAAAACCACATCTGTTACATCCCTGCTTTGGATATGTCAAACCCATACAGTCAAATATATATTATTATATGTATTTATGTATTTTATGTATTCTATTTTATATATTACTAGCCTTTTCCCGCGGCTTCGCCCGCGTACTATAAGTACTCAAAAAGGATACGATACCCATATTGATTTTCAGACTTTGTGACCACATTTGCCCCTTTTAGGGGTTGAATTTTCAAAAAACCTGAAACACGTGTTTACTCATTTATCGTTAGGAATACTCATGTGAAGTTTCAAATAAAATATATTCTAACAAATCTTGATTCGCCATACAAACTTTGGACCCCATTTTACCCCCTTAGGGGGTGAATTTTGAAAAATCCTTTCTTAGTGCATCCCTAGACCTTATAAGAAACCTACGTGCCAAATTTGGAATGTCTAGAACCAGCGGTTTGGGCTGTGCGTTGATATGTCAGTCAGTCAGTCAGTCAGTCAGTCAACCAGTCAGTCAGTTTCTTCTTTTATATATTTATAGATATGTGTATGAATAGGGTAATAAAATAACCTTTCGTTATTAATTTCATTAGATGCACCGCCTACAATCTTTTCTGTTTTGCCCTAAAGGTTAACTGGTAGAGAATGCCTTATGGCATTAAGTCCGCCTTTTGTACGTTAAGTTTCCTTATGTGCAATAAAGATTAAATAAATAAGTAAATAAATACAGTCTATGGTGAAATGTCTGGTGAAAACGTTGGTATGTATTTCGGAGGCCAAAAACCAGAAGACAATTGGCACCAATTATGATCTCTGGGATTTTATCTTCATTGGCTACTTTCTTACTCTTTATCAAAGTTTTGAGGATCAATGTTACTCTGCGTCCGTAGGAAACACGTTAGACAACCCTACACGTGATCCCTGGGTGGTGCTAGAAGAGTAACAAACTTGGCAGCTGCACTGTCCCATCTGGAACTCGCAGCACTCACTGGATTTTCTTTATCTTCTGCTTTTGCGCTACTATTACCCCACGGAAGAAATACCTATCTATATCCAGTGACATATAGCCATACGATAAAATAAAATATAACTTTTTTTACTCTTTATCGTAAAAAAAAAAGATAAAGATAAAATATATTATTTAGGCACATTACAATGCACCTATGAACGTCAGAGAAAAAAACTACCACCGGTTCTAACCCTACACCTCTGACCCGAAACGCAACGATTCGTTTCTGTGAAGTTTCTACGGGAGTCTTAAACTGTGACGTCACGATACATTTCAAAGAATGGCAACTTCTTTATAATTTTTCCTAGATATTTTCTCCTCTAGTATGCTTAATAGTAAGTAGGTACCTACTAGTATAACCAGTTCATTTAATCGTATGGTATATACACATAAATATTTCGCAAAACAGTAAGACAATTAAAATAAGAAATCCACATTCAGTGACAACGAAAATTTAAACGAAATTGATAAAAACAAATAATCAAAAATTCAAAAACAAGTCAATCAATCTAATCAAAAAATCAATCAATCCAGCCCATTCGTGTGACACAGCGCAGATTCAGATCTGTGATCTGTAAAATATATCTTCCGCTTCAACGACGGGGCAACTCTACCCAACATCACCTCCAACCCCCCCTACCTCTATACTATCCATTCGTTTTTAGGGTTCCGTAGTCAACTAGGAACCCTTATAGTTTCGCCATGTCTGCCCGTCCGTCCGTCCGTCCGTCCGCGGATAATCTCAGTGACCGTTAGCACTAGAAAGCTGAAATTTGGTACTAATATGTATATCAATCACGCCGACAAAGTGGTAAAATAAAAAGTGAAATTTTTTATTTTATTAGGGTACCTCCCCTATACGTAAAGTGGGGAGTGATTTTTTTTTCATTTCAACCCTAACGTGTGATATATTATTGGATAGGTATTTAAAAATGAATTGGGGTTTCCTAAAATCATTTTTCGATAATGTAAATATTTTCGGAAATAATCGCTCCAGAAGTAAAAAAATATGCGTCCCCCCCCTCTAACTTTTGAACCATAAGTTTTAAAAATATGAAAAAAATCTCAAAAGTAGAACTTTATAAAAACTTTCTTGGAAAATTATTTTGAACTTGATAGGATGAATAGTTTTTGAAAAAAAAATACAAAATAATTTCTGAACTAAGTTTGTAATTTAACCGTATAAGCAGGTGTTTATTGTACCTGTAATTTCTACAAAATTACAATGAAATGACGTGCTTTCAAATAAAGTAAAAACGGTGAAAATCGGTTCACGCAATAAAGAATTATCCCATAAAAATCATCTTCCATACTTTATGCTCGCGCGCAATAGTTTACTTAATTTGCTGATAGCTGTCGCTGTACGTGGAACTCTCATATCATATCCTACATGGCGGTGTTATTAACTCTTAAGTGGGGACACTTACTGTGACGGACGGAAAACTACGGAACCCTACAGTGAGCGTGGCCCGACACGCTCTTGGCCGGTTTTAATATTAGTATGGGTTGGTTGAATGTTTGTTGTGTGTTGGAGTTATGTTATGTTAAAGATAGGTAGTATTTTTATTTTAGTATAGTTATTTTAGTATTGTTAATGTATTTTTAAATTAGATTCCGGCACCTACAGTTGGGATTAACTTACCTAAAGTTATTATACCTACTTGTAAATTTTGTTCCCCATTGAAAATCAAAAAAATTTGTTCCTTAAAAATCAAGCAATTTAATCCACCGTAGTAGTAGCAGGGGGGTTTCACTACGCAGTTTAGGTACATTTGGCCGGCGCGCCTCCCGGGGAGTCGTATAGCAGTGGGCTGCCGCTCGGCTCGATAGTCGTGTCACGTGGCGCTCACGCAAAATTTTAAATACACAATGGCTTCGAAACCTATTTCGATCTAATCCGTATAAAATATGTATTTACGGATGTCTGAATAAACGGAAGAACAAGGAAGCAGAAATAACATTTTTAAATTCCGGACGATATTGAAAGGTCCCAAAGTCCTTACTTAGTAATAGTTAAAATAAACATCCTTAATTTATTGAATATCGGTTGCCCAGAAATAATATTAGGAACTGACCGACATATTTTCAAAGGAATACGGCTGTGGCATACCTACTTCCGTGAGAATCAGACATAATCCCTATAAAAAAATCTATCTCCGGATAAAAATTTCGTGTTTACATAATCAACGTTTGTAATTCCTAATTCCTACATATTTATCTAACAATAATAAATCAGTAGGTATAGGTACAAAAACTTGTCAAGTGCCAACCCCGTGCCGACGCTCACAGCTCGGTCATAAAACTGCGGCGCGCAAAGAAGATTCACGGTTCGTGCGCGGTTATAAGTTTCAATTTTGCTTGCAGGCGGCGAGTATAGGTATAATTTTATACCTAAATCTGACTTTTGTTAAGGAGTGAATTTTCTGTACGGTAGTACTATTAGTTCTTCTGTGGTAGTAGGTAGTCGTAACTAAGGATCGTACACGATAAAATCCGGGCAAAGCATTATTGTCAAAAAAAATAAACTACAAATGTATATGTTTTACCAGTATATATTTTTTGTTATTTGGTTACTAACTAGTCATATCGAAGAATCTTATGACTCCTGGGGACTATTTTGATAAAATTCTCGGACCTTTCGTTTGACACCTTGCATTAAGGTCTGTACAGTCTTTTCTGTAACCGATTTAGATGCTTTATTCCACTGTCTTCTAAACTTTTCAATATTATCAGCTTCTTTCTTGGTTTTTCTAAGCTTCTGTTTCACCAATGCCCAATATCTTTCCACTGGATGCAGTTCAGGGCAGTTTGGCGGATTGCTGTCGCGTGGTACAACAAATACTCCATTTTTGTTGTACCATTCCATAACTGTTTTGGAATAGTGGCAAGATGCCAAATCCGGCCAAAAGATTGGGGGTTTATTGTGGCTTTTTAAAAATGGCAACAGACGTCGCTGGAGGCACTCTTTAAGGCAAATTTTGCTGTTGACAGTACCCGTGCAAATGAAATTTGAGCTCTTTCGTCCACATGTGCATATCGCTTGCCAAACCAAGTATTTTCTAGGGAATTTAGACTTCTTTTTTTTCTTATATTCTTCCGGAACACTGTCTTTGTCCTTTCCGGTATAATATTCACGCCCAGGTAACTGTTTAAAATCCGCAAACACATACGTTTCGTCATCCATGACCACACAACTCTGTTTTATCAAAATTTCATTGTAAAGTTTTCGAGCTCGTGTTTTTGCCGTGAAATTTTGTTTTTCGTTTCGATTTGGAGCAGTTTGTACTTTAAAAACCTTCAAACCGGCTCGTTCCTTTACGGATTGTACATAAGAAGCCGACTTACCGACTCTATTTGCGACATCTCGTACGGAAATACTCGGGTTTCTTTTAAAAGTAGCCATAACTTTCTTTTCTGTTTCGGGAAACTTTGGGCCACGAACTTTACCACATCTCTGTTTTCTTTGAGTGGTCAACTCCTCACGATATCGTTTGATGACATCGGCAACAGTTGATTTGGGGATTTTCAGCAATTTAGAGATGGCTCTAGTCGACAAACTTGGAGTTTCAAGGTGAGCGTACACAATTTTTTTTCGTTTACTCTCTTCATTCGAAGACATTTTGTGTGAATGAGTATGAAGACAAATATAATGATTACAGTTCAATAGACAATTTTCAGTTCAGAATTTAAAAATGTCAACAGTAAAAAGGTTTGAGTCTCTTTATTAAACAAAAAAGGTCAATTACTCTGCCCGGATTTTATTGCGTACGATCTTTAGATACCCGGATTTACTACAGGCTTCGAGCAACAATTTAAAGGAGGCACAGACTCAAACAATTACTGAAAATATGGCTCGTGAAAATTTGTAACCGGCCAGTCTTATACCGTAATAAGACTGTCAAAGAAAGTACCGCACGAGGCGTCCTTGCGTTACTATTGTGGGGTCAATTTTTTGGGCTGTTGTGTATCCCTAGTATTAATTGATCGGTGACTTAATATATTAATTTATAATAGTATTTTTTTTATTATGGGACTGACCAGCGATTGGCCCTAGTCTCACCTGATGGAAAGTGAAGACAGGGCCTAAGATGGAGCTCACCGGTTCAGTAATAGCCTGTTCACTCTTGCGTTATAAATACCGAGATCGTATTTATCAGGGAATACAGATGGCGGGAACGCATTCCATTCCTTGGCAGTCCGCACCAAAAAAGACGAAGCAAATCGTTTCGTGCGCACAAAGGGAATGCTAACAATGAACGGGTGCATTTGCTCCCCGCGCCTGGTAGTCCGATGAGCATGATGATGATGATGGTTACAATAGTATTTTATATAATAATTTATAACAGCATTGATCCGAGTCGCACGCCAATCAATTTAAGCTCATAATCATAACATTTATGTAAATAAGATGTTCGCCGACACTTATAAGAGGTAGGTTAACATTTTATAAGAGGTAGAACTTAAGGCGCATAGGTTCAAACTACAGTATAAAGTTTGGCCAGGGTCTGTCTCACTTCAAAGTTCCGAGGAATTTCTTACTCTAGTACCATCACCATTAAAAGAATTTGCCCAGCAAATGCCCGAGTTGCTATTAAAAATATACAAATCACTAAAGGTGTGCCTATAATAGTTGAAGAGTTCCTTCGATTTCTCTAGGATCCCATCATCAGGTCCTGAGCTGATGACAATTGGTCCGGCCGTTTTAGAATAATCGGTGCAAATACATTTAAAAAAATTAGCAAAAACAAAGATCCACTACGCTACGCCGCCGCTACTACCGCCACGCCACTAAGGCCACGCAAGCAACGACGCCAACGACATGTCCTGTACTTTGTTATTGATACATTTTAAAATTACTGTGTTCTATTTCAACCATATATGGGATTAAGTAATTCTTTTAAAAACCACGAGGATTGCAATCAAGCTTACGGCCCGCCTGATGGTAAGGACCCTTTAATTTAGGGAAAGGGCCCCAATACTTTCTGTTGTTAATGTGTGGAACAATCAATTACCTATTTATTTATCTGTGGCTAGTACTGTCGCTGGTTGTACTTGTACAGTCGCCATCAAATATATCGGAGCGGCTAAGGTACTCAAAAATATCTGACCATGCACTTTATCGCCTTGACAATAGAGGCGTTTTTTAGATATTTATGACCACCTTGGTAGCTCCGATATTCTGATGGCGACTGTACCTACTTGTTTTACGCATAACTCATTGAAAGTGGTTGCGCCGACAGCGCCTTAACCACCAAATGTATAACAGCATGCCAGTGAAGAAACCGTATAATAATGAGGGGTATTCCGTCGTTTATGGACAACCTATAGTTTAATAATGACCATTTTCAACCGACAAGATTTCGAAGGAGGGGGTTATCAATTCGTTGGGATGTTCACCGATTATTCGAAGACGGCTGGACCGATTTGGAAAACTCTTTTTTTAAGAGTACATTTCACAGTTGATCCCATTGTAATCAGATCAGGATCTGATGATGGGATCCTGGAGAAAGCGAGGGAACTCTTCAACTATTATAGGCACAGCTATAGTGATTTGAGTATTTTTTACAGCAGCTCGAGCTTTTGCTTTTGGAAAGGTGGAGGCTAAGTGAAGTCGGTTCTTTTTTGTTTAAAATTATATTTTCACTTCTCAAAGAAGTTTAAAAAATTAAAAGACCGTCAAGTTAAACCATAAAAAATAAAATAAAATAATTTCACCTCAGTTTAGTTATTGTGGGTAAATAATAAGTATTTTTATCTTATTTTCTCGCAATCGAAGTGAAAAATAGTATGCATTACTCTGGTCTAAAAGCCATATTACCATTCGAATAATTTTATCACTCGAAAAATAAACACCTCTTGGCAATATGGCCTACTTTAGACCCTTGTGAAGACTCGCCAGCGAGTAGCGAATGGAACAACACCAGAACGGGTTATCTCGGAACAATTGATTATTCCTTAAACCAGCAGGTGACGGGTTAGGTAATCAGTTAAATGGTGACCAAGGTCAGGCCCAAAAAGGCTATTGAATTTAAACGATATGAAAATGATTAAAACTTTCCTTCAAAGTGAAAACGATAACCAAGGTCGAAGAATAAGCAATTAAATACCCCATAAGGCCTTTAATTTAACGGCCTCCTAGCCCAGTCGGTAGTGACACTGCCTACGAAGCAGGAGGTCCCGGGTTCGAATCCTGGTAAGGGCAATTATTTGTGTGTTTATCACAGATATTTGTACCTGAGTTATGGATGTTTTCTATGTATTTAAGTATTTATTAATATCCATCTATTATATACACCGTGGGCTGGAATAACCCGACAGATCTTAACCACGAATTTCTAAGACCAAAAGAAGGAAAAAATAATATGTGACTTTAGGTAAATTTCGCCAAAAAAAGTTTTTTCCTTTTTTTTCCATTTTTTTTAAATGTTTATTGCACATAAAAAGCAAATTTTATTAATAAAATTATCGCCTAAAACAAGTTGGTACATTTTTTTTGTAAAAACTTAGTTTGTGCAAAGATTTCCTTGTCACTTTGATATCTGTCAATAAGGACGTGTAAACTATGTCCAATAGTGGCAACAACGCCATTAGAAAGGCGTTTTGTGATGAGTTATAATAAAAAGTGTATTTTTTTAAAATTTGTATTAACTCTGAAACTAGGCGTATTCCAGAAAAGTTTATAGGACATTTTAGTATGTAAATATGATCAGGAATACACTGTTAAAATCTGTCTAGTTATATGGGCCCACGGTGTATATCGTCGTCTAGTATCCACAACACAAGCCTTATTGAGCTTACTGTGGGACTAGGTCGGTTTGTGTAAGATTGTCCCATAATTTTAATTATTATCTTTATTATTATTATTTATAAGGGTTCATCCGAAAATCTTGTGATTACATCGTCGACGGGGCTGACAACAGCTAAATTCCATCCTTATCTTTTCAGCGCGAGTGAAAGAGAAACAATGCGTTACGATTAGTATGGGGGCTCATTGCAAATTTTGCAAAATGATGATTAAAAAAAACCGCATTAATTGAGAAATACAAAATAATGTAGTTTTTAGTATTAGTGTGGTGGAATTCCGTCCTTTATTATAATTACAGACGTATTAGTCAAGAAACTAAAGACATAAAACTGTTTAAGGTAATTTTAAGATTTAAATATCACTAAACTAATAAATTTATCTATTACTAAAGTCCTAAATCAAACGTCCAGCTACTCCAGCTACTAATAAACATAAAAATCTAATGTGGTTACTAGTTCTCCATACAATGCTAAACTAAAACAATCTATTAAATAAATCAGCCATCCAATGGTAAAAACGCTCAAATTCGAAGCAGCTATGAGTAATAGTTGCATATATTTAAAAAACCTAGACATTAAAAATTTAAACCGGCCAAGTGCGTGTCGGACCACGCATAAAGGAGGGTTCCGTAGCTTCAATGGAATAAGAACCAGACTAATGCTAAAAGGTCGTATCTGATGCCTATGGAAGAAGTTTTTTGGAAATAACTCAAAAATGGCTGAACCGATAATGTTCAAAACAATAAAAAAACCTCAATGTTATTTTTAAAGACCTATCGATTGATGTGCAACATGTCGATATTTGGTAAAATATTTTTTTTTTAATTTAGATAAGTACATGTATCTAAATTATTTTTGCCCCCCCCTGAAAATATTTTTTTCTGCAATTTCACTACATAACTAAATAGCGGCATACAAACTACACATTATGTATACATTTTATTACGTCACACCTGGCCATAATGTGAGTATTACCGCACGCTACGCGTACGGTAAAACTCGCATTATGGCCAAGGTGGAGACGTAAAATTGTGTACTCACCACGGGCAGTAAAAAAGAAAGCTCTCTATCGCATATTTACAACCCTCGCCTGCGGTTCAGGTCCCAAATACCTGCGATTTCGGGCTTTCTTTCTTTTACAGTCCTTGGTAAGTAATGTACTATTAAGATACGTCTTATAGTTTTCGAGTAAAATGGCTGTGACATACGGACGGACAGACGGACATGACCAAAACTATACGGGTTCCGTTTTTGCGATTATGGCTACGGAACCGTAAAATTTACGAATCAAATCACATTACGGCACGTAAAAAAGTTTGTAAATCCTCAGCTTGCGGCGACATTTCGCTAGCCCAATATAAAAACAGGGTTCTATGTTACATTTTCAGGGTAGTTAAATTTAGACTTAGTGTCACTATAACTATAAAGAAGAGTGGCGATTACTCCACCGACAAGAGCATAGCTCTTAAATACTGATGATGATGTCACTATAACAGTGTTAAAATTTCAATGCAATAAAAGTGAAACATAGAACCCTGTAATATTGCGACAGCGATTTTATGAGGAGTAAATTAAAGAACATTGTATTGATCTTAATGTACGAAAACATGAATTAACTTAAACATGTCTGTTAGTGCAATCAGAGACTAGACTATAATATAAATCATAATACAGTAATTCAATCAAATACAAACACTGAAAACATTGAAAAAAAATAATCAACCCAGCAGGATTTGAACCTCGCATCGATACGCCTTACCGGGGCTCGATCGCTTTACCAATTAAGCTATGGGTTCAGTTACTGAGTTGACGAAATTCTCAATGCCTTCAATCATCTTTTTGCATTTATTTTTACATCGACTTTATAGCAGCCGTAAGCGACATCTAGGTGCTAACTACTAGAATCAGATACCCTTCCCGCCGACCCTATTGCAAGTGTCACAACGGAAATAATAGATGGCGCTGCTATCAACTCATAATTATTTTACATGTTTTTTAAAGTAGGGCATTCCACTCCCAATAAATTAAACTAACACTAAAAACTTAAACTACATAAATATAAAGTTAAAACAAAAATTTTAACTACTAAAAAGATATATAAATCTGAACTTTCTTATAAAAAAAACCCAGTTGTATTGATTGTGATAATTGTACGGCATGGTGGAATGAAAAATTTACTAATTATGATGATGTTGGACCATTTAAATATGTTTTTGCGAAGATTAACAGGCGCGCAATCTTACACATACCCGCGCAGTTTTACCGATTACACTCTATGATATATTATAATAATAAATGACAGATGGGTTATGCACGCTCAAAACGTGAAGCTGTTAAAATGAGTGAATTCAAACAATTGTCTCTAGTTGCGCACCGGCAATCGAGAGGTGCGGACGTGCCAATCAGCTCCCGTCACCGGCGTGAGAAAGAGACAAATTGTACTTTTCTAACAACGAGAGTGACAAAGATGTAATGATTGTCAACATAGAAGATAGCATAACAATTATTCTTAGGTTAAGAAATAACTTTTTGGAAGTATTTTTTGTGCTTATTTTGTTTGTAAATATCATTGATAACACTGCGCATTCTTACCCACCTGGTAATGTAAGATTGCGCATTTCTCGTTTTAACCGACTTTAAGATTTGGAAGGAGGATTTTATGTATGTTCACCGATTACTCGAAGACGGCTGGACCGATTTGGAAAACTTTTTTTTTTAAGTATACTTCACAGTTGGTCCCATTGTAACCAGGTGAGGATCTGATGATGGGATCCTGGAAAAATCGAGGGAACTCTTCAACTATTATAGGCACACCTATAGTGATTTGAGTATTTTTTACAGCAGCTCGAGCATTTGCTTTCGAAAGGTGGAAGCTAAGTGAAGTCGGCTCTTTTTTGTTAAAATTATTTTGTGTTGTATCCTTTTTCTGTCATATTTCCAAATTATCCAATTTCCACAACCACGCAACCCGCGTATCTTCATACAAAACGCACAATGACAAAGTTCCACAAAGTTTGGAAGATGGCCGTGACCTCGGCGCGGGCGCATCTCCGCTATATAAGGCGCGGGGCACACTCTCGGGCCACAGTTCACGAGTGTGCACACAGCTTAAACATGGTGAGTGGACACACGGACAAGTTATTATATTTAGTTGATATTTATCAATTATATTAACAAATACGATTTAAAAAAAAAACATTTTGTCAGTGATCGGACATCGAAGTATTGATTTGATTTTTCCTTACTTCACAGTTACTTAGAAACGTGTTATAAACAATAATAATTCATATAATTGTTACTTATCAATTAAATAAATACCTTAATAAGACTAACAGATAAAAACTAATTTGAAAACACAATTATTAAATTAAAGAAATATGAAATGTTGCTAGTGATCAAATATCTAAATATTGTTTTGAAAGTAGACGTTTTCCCTTATTAAGTATTGATTTAGAAGTGTTGTTATTATTTAAAAAAAAAGCAGGTACAGTTTAGACCAAATCGATTTTTAAATTAATTATTATATTTTTAATCGTTATTGTTAAACTGCCCACAATTTCGCCAGAGTTTAAATTGTTAACAACTTTCAACGCCTTTTTCAAGGGGTTCAATTTATGATCCATTTCATGTGTGTATTGAAAGAAGCAACAATATAAAACTATTGAGTGATTCAACTGGCTATATTTTATATTAATTCTGATTATAAATAATCGAACTTATGACCTCTAACTTGACAGGGTCACTACCAAATCATCCGCGTCATCAAATCATTAAATCAGTATTAATTTGAATAATTAATCTATTTGTAATATTACCTTGATCGTATGACAAGGACACATGTATTAGTGATCAAAACATTTTAACATGATTATGCAACCAATAATAGTTCTCTATTTTTAGAGTTTAACTAAAATATACCTAAAGAATTCATCCCTGCTAGCATTACCATGTAAACAAACACTTCTCAAAGACAATACTACCGTTTTCTCTGAAATTTTAAACAAAGAAGAACCGACTTCACTTAGCATCCACCTTACCAACAGCAAATGCTCGAGCTGCTGTAAAAAATACTCAAATCACTCTATAGGTGTGCCTATAATAGTTGAAGAGCTCCCTCGATTTCTCCAGGATCCCATCATCAAATCCTGACCAACAATGGGACCAACTTTGAAGCATACTCTTTCAAACAAAAAAGAATTTTCCAAATCGGTCAAGCCGTCTTCGAATAATCGGTGAACATAAAAAAAAATATCTATTTGACAGACGTTTGTTTACGTGATATGACAATTAAGGATGAGTTCTGTATAAAGCCTGACCAGAAATATATGATCATTGTCAAGAGCGCGCTATTATTCTCATTTATATGGCAACAGTTCAGTATAGTCATAGAGCGTATTATTCTCTATGGTGTGGTGACATCTTGATTTGTTTACCTGTCAGCTCTGATGTTAATTTGAAAATGTTTCACAGCGAAATAGTTTCATTTCCCGAGCGTATGATTTACAGCAGTTTATTATATACACTATTTAAAATGTTTCGCTCTTGACTATAAATAATTTTGTGATTTTTTTGTCGTTTAAAATTTAATATTCAACACTTTACTATTATTCAAATAAACCGCCACAATGACACTGACAACAGTGACGGCCTATCACATGCCCTCACACATGCATATCATCCTGTCATTAAAATTATTGCCAGGGTGAGAAATTAGATCCAATGAAATTCCGCAACATGGCGCATGATAATATATTTCTGGTCTGGCTTTAATGTATCCTCCGTCATTTTGATTTTATGCAGCAAATAATTATATTTTAAAATTATAGACTTGATAATAACCATAATTTCTGGACGTATTCTCCCACACAGTATTATATATTTGAAGGAAAAAAAAAATTACTCCTACTAGTGATTTTTATCAGATAATTATCGCTATAGTTAATAACTATACGTAGGTTACTTTAATAATGATTCTATGTGGAAAATGATTTTGTTGAAAATAAGATTTCATCTTCTAAATATATAAAAGAAGAAACTGACTGACTCACTGACTGACTGATTGACAAACATATCAACGCACAGCCCAAACCGCTGGTTCTAGAGATTCCAAATTTGGCACGTAGGTTCCTTATAAGGTGTAGGGATGCACTAAGAAAGGATTATTTCAAAATTCACCCCCTAAGGGGGTAAAATGGGGGTCCAAAGTTTGTATGGCGAATCAAGATTTGTTAGACTATTTTATTCGAAACTTTACAGGAGTATTCCTAACGATAAATGAGTAAACACGTGTTTCAGGTTTTTTGAAAATTCAACCCTTAAAAGGGTCAAATGTGGTCACGAATTCTGAAAATCAACATGGGTATCGTATCCTTTTTGAGTACTTATAGTACGCGGGCGAAGCCGCGGGAAAAGGCTAGTTAGTTATATATATATATATATATATAATATATATATATATATGGCTAGGCTGGTCTAGGCTTAAATATCCATATTAGTCATTACGTTGGACGTAGCATTTTATGTCATTTTGACGTCCAACGTAATGACTAATATGGATATTTAAGCCTAGATGTTGTTCAAAATAAAACCTAATTTAAGTGACATTGCAAGTTGCTGCTCGGAAAATTAAAATTGAGGATAAGTATAACGCGTCTTTAAAGAAATGTTTCAAACTAAATTTAATTTCGTACTTGTTGCAATAAAACTCTTTATTTCAAGCACGGTCTAAAAAGAAATAAAGAAAAAAGAACCGACTCCACTTACACTCCACCTTTCAAAAGGAAAATCCTGCAAAAAAATATTTAAATCATTTGCCTATGTGTGCCTAAAATATTTGAAGAGTTCCCATCATCAGGTCCTGACCTGGTTACAATGGGATCAACTGTGAAGTATACTTTATCAAACAAAAAAATAATTTTCCAATTCGGTCGGTTCAGCCGTCTTCGAATAATCGGTGAACATACATAAAAAAAAGCATAAACAAAGATCCCGACGAATTGACAACCTCCTCCTTCTAAATCTTGAAGTCGGTTGATAAGAAACTACGCCAAACTTATTCACTTAGAGTAATGTGTGACTAAGTTCTAGTTTCAAAGATTTATCCTAGTACCTATTAGTAATAGTTTAACTACGAATCGAACCTAGTCCTTGAGCCGTCAAGGCATAGCCGCCGGGTCAAAACGCCTCTTCGTTGCACGAGACTGCGCATAGTGACGAGCGGAGCGGGAGCGATTCTGTAGTACCTCGAGTTTGCTGCGTCGTCATATTTTACGTAACGTTCGTGAAAGTAGCAGAGCATAGCAAAGCCTCACAGAGACACAGGTAGCTGCAGTTCCTAATTCAGTAAAAAAATCACAACAAAATTGAACGGAAATACTTCACGAATAGGTCTATCAAGGGCTCTGTAATATGAATATGGTATGAACAAATTTACAGTGGCAACATTTTGTGCCATGAAAATACATAGCAATATATATTTATAAATACTTACAGCCAATTCAATTACTTTTTGACCCTGTTTTTGACACACAACATTGCAACGAATCTCTGTAACCGTTTATCAATGTACTCCGGTTGCCATTAAGGCGTTGCTAAAAATCGCTCTCGCTGCCGCTCGTTAACGTGACTGAAGTCTACGTTCATCCGCAGAAGCGGTGACGCAACTTGTCTTTAATATAATTCATGAATATTCTTCGTCATTAGAATAAGTTCGTATTATTGCTATTAATCTTCCAAGCTACCGCTCGTCAAGGTACGTCAACGCTTAAGTTAATCCGCAGAATCGATGTCGTAACTTGCCATTAAAATAACTCATGAACTTCTTAATTACAACGATGCCCAGTACTGCGTATTATTAAAAATCGCTATTGTTCCCGCTCGATAACGTAGCCTACGCTTAAGTCCACCCGCAAAATCGTCGTAACTCGCCTTCAAAATAAAAATAACACAAATATTCTTCTGAATTCGCCGAAGTACGTATTTTTAAAATTCGCTGTCGCTTCCGCTCGTCAATGTAGCCTACACCTAAGTTCATCCGCAGAAGCGATGTCGTAACCCGCCATTAAAATAACTCATGAATATTGTTGAGGCTGACCGCTCTCCGAGTAAAGGTTAAAGGGTTCGAGTCCCGGTGAGGTCACCTTGTGTTTGTTAAGGGTTTTGTTCTAAGGCCGTATTTTATTACGCACTAGCCTCCCGCTCCGGCTTCCCACGGGATAAAAAATGGTTATTGTGGGTTATCCCTAAGAGACAGACATATACCATCGCGGACTTTTTTGTAGACCTTTTTAAGATGTACAATACTGTATTACATTATTTTGATCTATCTCTTAGGACTCAGCCAGCGTTTGCAATGTAAGCGCAAAAAATGGGTTTATTTACGACATCACATTAGAAACCTCTAAAACTATCAGTGTTTCTCTACTATATTATGCATGTATTATACATATAAACCTTCCTCTTGAATCACTCTATCTATTAAAAAAACCGCATCAAAATCCGTTGCTTAGTTTTAAAGATCTAAGCATACATAGGGACAAAATAGCGGAAAACGACTTTGTTTTATACTATGCAGTGATTAGTTTTTTTAGCTTTAATTTTCATGACATACTTATTCTGAATACAACATAGTATATTATGATAATGATATCCTATCACATTATCTCGGATTCTGACGCATGTGCAGAAATATGGAAAAATCAAAACAAAAATGTTCGTGGTAGGTAAATAATCCGTTCTTAACGGTATTCGGTGTCCTTGCCTACGACCAGGAGGTCCCGGGTTCGAATCCTGGTCAGGGCATTTATTTGTGTGTATATCACGGATATTTGTTCCTGAGTTATGGACGTTTCCTATGTTTTTAAGTATAATATCGATATTTATACACGATGACTCATAATCGGTGATCAGGAACCATTTTTTCTAATTCAGTTATCAATAGCGATCACATTTATGTAGCAGTTGGGCCATTTTATGTAAAGTTGTATACTCCATTTTTATGGAAAATTTTCGGTTATTTCGACTCAGAATCACGAATTCTTTCGATCCTAGTAAACAAAAACTTGGAACATATTTTTTTCCTACTAAGATCGAAAAAGATCGCGATTCTGAGCTGAAATCACCTAAAATTTTCCAAAAAAAAAGTGAAGTAGGGTAAATCGCCAGTTACTGGCCACTATCCAATAACTGGCCACCTGATACTCGTACTAAAAATGAACTCTGTTTACCTACAAACAAAGCTGAAGTAGAAACTGAAGGGTTTCAATAGCTGGCCACGTTATACTAAAATGAATTTTGTTTGTAGGTACGCAGAGTTCGTTTTTAGTATGAGGTGGCCAGTTATTGGACAGTGGCCAGTAACTGGCGATTTACCCTATACAACTTTAAATCAAATGGCCCAACTGCTACATATTTAAATGTGATCGCTATTGATAACTGAATTATAAAAGTTGATTTCTGATTGATGAGTAGTAGTAAAACACTTTATTGCACAAAACAAGTACATGAGTCATGACCAACAAAAATACAGTGAGTGTGAACAAAGGCGAACTTATCCCTTTAAGGGATCTCTTCCAGCTAACTTTTAAGCAACTGAGAGAAATCGGTCAGACATGGTCGGTATAGTTATTAAAGCTTGTGTTAAAAATGTTACAGAAACTCCTAATCGTATCCTGCCTCGTGGCTCTGGCTGCGGCCGATGTATCCCACCTGCAGCCGCGGCAGGCCGGCGGTGATGCCGCAGCTGAGATCCTCAAGCAGGGGTCGGACATCAGCCCCGAGGGGGCGTACCAGTGGGAATACGAGACCAGCAATGGAATCAGCGCCCAGGAGCAGGGGTCGCTCAAGTCAGCCGGTGTAAGTACTTCACTGGCTCAGAGACCCAAGACGGATCTTGGCAGCAAAATAACTTATAATACACTAGCGTCCCGCCCCAGCTTCGCATGGGATAAACAAAACCGTCCAAGTGCGTGTCGGACCACGCATAGGAGAAATCCGTACCTTCAATGGAATAAGAACCAAACTAATACCAAAAGGTCGTATCTGATGCCTATGAAAGAAGTTTTTTGGGGATAACTCAAAAATGGCTGAACCGATAATGTTAAAAACAATTTTCGTAGAAAGTATATGGGTCAATCAACTATTCTATGTCAGCAAAATTTCGCATACTTCGACTAATAGTGATAAAAATAAATTATGCGGATTATATTTAACTAAGTTATACACTTTACATAAAAGACAGATAAACATTGCAATCTGTTCTTTACAATTTAATACTTTATATCTTCGTTAAGGCCAGTGACCCAGTGGACATAGCTGCCCCTCACTTTTGTATGAAAATAATGGCTCTTCCGCTGGGTCACCCATTTTTTTTATGAATAATGTGTTGTTATTGTATATTTTCCTGATCTGGTATGTGTGTAAAGGATCTTAATTCATGTTGACAATGTTTAAACCCACAAAAGTTAAACTATTAATGAATAAGGGCAATTCTCGCAAAAAACAAGAAAAAGTTGATTGACCCATATGATAAGGCGCATCTCCTCAAATTTTTTTCATATTTTTTCTGCCTTTCTTTTTATGGACACAATTTTTCTGACTTTCAAAGCGATTATTTCAGAAAATATTCACTTAATCACAAAATGGTCAGGGTGTTGATATTTGGCTAAAAAAATTTTTTGAAATAAAGTTACATGTATGGAGCGCCCCCCTAAAAATATATTTTTTTTTCAAATTTAACTACATAACTACGTAGCGGCATACAAAATACACTTTATTTGTAAATTTTATTCAGATACGTCGTATAGTTTCCGAGTAAAATGGCTGTGACATACGGACGGACAGACAGATAGACAGACATGACGAATCCATAAGGGTTCCGTTTTTTGCCATTTGGCTACGGAACCTTAAAAATGGTTATTGTGGGTTATCCCTAGGAGATAGACATATACCATTGCGGACTTTTTTGTAGACCTTTTTAATGTGTACAATACTGTGGTACATTATTTTGATCTATCTAGTAGGGTTCGGCCAGCGTTTGCAATGTAAGCGCAAAAAAATATATTTATTTACGACATCACATTAGAAACCTCAAAAATTATCAGTGTTCCTCTAATTATGTATACATATAAACCTTCCTCTTGAATCACTCTATCTATTAAAAAAACCGCATCAAAATCCGTTGCGTAGTTTTAAAGATCTAAGCATACATGGGGCAGACAGCGGAAAGCGACTTTGTTTTATACTATGTAGTGAAGTAACGGCCTCCTAGCCTAGTCGATAGTGACCCTGCCTATAATAATAATGAAGCCTATGAAGCAGGAGCTCCCGGGTTCGAATCCTGGTCAGGGCATTTATTTGTGTGTTTATCACGGATATTTGTCCATGAGTTATGGCTGTTTTCTATGTATTTAAGTATTTATATATATCGTCGTCTAGTACCCACAACACAAGCCTTATTGAGCTTACTGTGGGCCTAGGTTGATGTGTGTAAGATTGTCCGATAGTATTATTATTGAGTACAGAAGATTCTCCTTCCTTTTGACATTTAGCCACAGAGACGAAAACGTTTGCAGTCATGCGCATTAAAAAAAGAATTGGGTTTTCAACGTGTTTCATATTATGCACTGCACAGACGTTCCAGCAGCTAGTTCACAGTTCTGTTGTGTCTGAAGTTGTCTGTAAGAACTTCGCTTCGCCGCGCTCGTTCGACTAATAATTACATGTATTTAAACAGGAGAATGCCGCCATCTCAGCTCAAGGTGAAGCCAGCTGGACATCCCCCGAGGGTGAGAAGGTCCAACTCCAGTACATTGCCGACGAAAACGGATACCAGCCCCAGGTAAGCTCCAACACCAACTTTTAACAAAATAATTTAAACAAAAAAGAACCGACTTCACTACTACACCTTACCAAGAGCAAGTTTGTTTTTTATACCACAACGGTGGCAAACAAGCATACGGCCCGCCTCATGGTATGCAGTTACCATAGTCTATGGGCGCCTGCAACCCCAAAGGATTCACATATGCGTTGCCTACCCTATAAGAACCTATACACTCCTGTTTTGAAGAACCTCATACTGTAGCCCGCTGGGAAACCTCGGCAGGGAGTTCATTTCACAGCCGCAGCGTTCGCGGGCGGAAATTCCTCTTAAACCGTACAGTGCGCGAACCTTTAGGCTCCAGGGTGTGAGGATGAACACTCTGCCGACGGCGAGCGGTGCGGTGATAAAAAGCTGCCGTGGGCATCATATAAAACAAGTGCTCGAGTTACTGTAAAAAATACTCAAATCACTGTAGTGCCTATAATATTTGAAGATTTCCCTCGATTTCTCCAGGATCCCGTCATCACAATAGTTTATAACTTATACATAACTTTCGAACAAAAAAAGAATTTTCTGAAACGGTCTAGTCGTTTTCGAATAATCGGTGAACCTGAAGATAAAAAAACAAAAAAAATTGAAATCTTGAAGTCGGTTGAAAAAGAACTGACTTCACAAACGGTATGCTAACAGTAGCCCGTCTCGAACTGAGATACTTGCAAACGAGCCAACCAAAATCACAAGACCCTTATCAAGAGCGCTTTTGTAACTTCTAGCTCCATAACCCCTTGATCGACTCCGCCCATATAAGAACTCTCAAATTATATTTATCTCTGTTGAACCCCCAACAAATTTCACAGAGATCAGAAAAACGATTAACTATTCAAAATCAAAAAGCCATCGAAATTCAGGGACGTCTTGGTAGCCAGCCGACAGTTCCGTTGTGTCCGGAGAAGAACTTCGCTGCGATGTGCCCGCTCATTCGATAATTATTAACCAATACTTCTTAACAGACTACGACGAAGCCAAAAGGGAGGGTTACGGTTTTTGCAGTCATGTCTATTCCTCCGTAGCGCCTAAAATACTTTTAATACTAAATTGAAGAGAATATTATTAAATAAACAATAGTAGATTATTTGACAAGGGTCTAAAGTAGGCCATATTACAACGAGGTGGTTATTTTCCCGAACGAAGTGAGGGAAAATTGTTCGAGTGGTAATATGGCTTTTAGACCAGAGTAATGCATACTATTTTTCACTTCGATTGCGAGAAAATAAGATAAAAATACTTATTATTTACGCACAATAACTAAGGTGAAATTATGGTTTAACTTGACGGTCTTTTAAATTTTTTAACTTCTTTGACATAGTTACAAAATTAAACACGCTTTAAAGTGCTTCCAAAAATTTAAAATCTTTTTTAATGATTGTGAAGTAGGAACTAAAAAACACCTCATGTTTTGAGAAATAAATTGCGTTTCCTGATTGGTCGATTTTAACATTACTGTATTCTGGTTGGTTAATATTAAAACAATGATTTTTTTAAGGACTTAAATTATTTACACAGTATACGCACCAAAAAAGTATCTACATTCCGATTAACTTCGATATGTGTTGTGATTGGTGAATTTAATACGGTGAAGTGTTCTGATTGGTCAATTTAAAATGTTTTGTAAGTCATAAATATGTATACATATTAGCCCTAGAGGCTAAATGTACTACTTTAGTCCGCCTTGGTAAGCATATTATGACACACTTTTTGAGCATGAGAAGTGAAAAAGAATATTGAAGCGCCCTTTAAATCAAAAACAGTAGTTTTTCATGTTTTGCCCTAGCTAACAAACTGTAGTCGTTTTCAACCGACTTCAAGATTTCGAAGGAGGAGGTTATCAATTCGTCGGGATCTTTGTTTTTGCTATTTTTTTTTTTTTTTTTATGTATGTTCACCGATTATTCGAAGACGGCTGGACCGATTTGGAAAATTCTTTTTTTGTTTGAAAGAGTATACTTCACAGTTGGTCCCATTGTAACCATGTCAGGATCTGATGATGGGATCCTGGAGAAATCGAGGGAACTCTTCAACTATTATAGGCACACCTATGGTGATTTGAGTATTTTTTGCAGCAGATCGAGCATTTGGTGGAAAGGTGGATGCTCAGTGAAGTCGGTTCTTTTTTGTTTAAAATTATTTTATACGTTTAGGTAGGTAATATAAGCTAAAGTTATAAGGACTCTCTGTATGCGCGTTAAGTATTTATTTTAATTTTAATACATCTACGCCTGTTTAAATATTGTAAGATGAACGCCTGCAAGTATAATGTTAAATATAAATAGTTGTTTGGGGTGAACTGAAAAGCAGCGCTGAAGTTGCTAGTCTGCGCCACAGCAAACGCTGAGTACATCCCTTTTGTCACACTGTCTGTTTCGTTTAATTTTGTATAGATTAAGAAAATATCCTATTTTTCAACCGACTTCAAGATTTCGAAGAAGGAGGTTATCAATTCGTCGGGATCTTTGTTTTTGGTATTTTATTTTTATGTATGTTCACCGATTATTCGAAGACTGCTGGACCGATATGGAAAATTCTTTTTTTGTTTGAAAGAGTATACTTCACAGTTGGTCCCATTGTAACCAGGTCAGGATCTGATGATGTGATTTGAGTATTTTTTACAGCAGCTCGAGCATTTGCTGTTGGAAAGGTGGATGCTAAGTGAAGTCGGTTCTTCTTTGTTTAAAATTATATTATTTTATTTTGTTGCTTCTTGTATGGTATTAGGGAATGCAACCGGTTAATATTTTGTATGAGAATAACCGGTAATTTACCGGTTAACCGGTAATTTCTATGCAATTATTTACCGGTTTGCATTCCCTATATGGTATGTTGTAAGTGACAATAAACGTTTATTCTATTCTATTCTAAACTATTCGTCCGATTTTGATGATTAAGGTGTTAATCGATTCGTTATTATGGCTATAGGCTACATTTTAACCGACTTCAATAATACTCACAGTATTTTAAACTTTTTTTGTTTTTCCACAGGGCTCTCACCTCCCCACCCCTCCCCCGATCCCGGAGGCCATCCTCCGTGCTCTGGAGTACATCAGGACGCACCCCCCCGCAGAAGAAAACTAAGTTAATAACAACGAAGTGACCACGTCTCTCTAACACGCTTTTGGACCGCCACTGAGGCCTTTGGACCGCCACTGAGGCCTTTGGACCGCCACTGAGGTCTTTGGACCGCCACTGAGGCCTTTGGAACGCCACTGACTGGATTTTTATAATTCACATGAGGTTACTCTTTAAAAAAAACGCGATATATTTCACCGAATGGTGGTCTTAAGTGTACTGTTGACAACCGAAAATGTCAACGTAAAGAATATCTTTTAAAATCTCGTATCTCGAGTTTCAGTACTAAGATACGCGATTTAAAAGATTACTTAGTGACTTCTGATCTTGATTCTTTTTTAATGATTTTACCTTCTAGTCATATTTTTCTTTTGCACATATTTTCATTGCACTTTTTATATCTTAAAGACGAAAGGTCATTTCTATGTAGGTTAATACTCAAATGCCATGTGATCCGTGTATATAATATGATACCAGGATTTTTTAAATAAATTTATGTTAAAAACGTTTTTTATTTTATTTTACATGTTGTTTAAGATAATTTTCGATTTCGACTACGGTCTAGGTTACATTAAGGTGAAGTGAGTTCAGATAAAAATATGACTTGGAAATGAATACTTGCATAGCCAATCAAAAAGGCCCTTACAAAAAGCGCGTCGTACGTTTTTTTGAAGTGAAGTGTATAGGTTATTATAGGGTAGGCAACGCGCATGTGAATCCTCTGGGGTTGCACATTGCAGAGGATTCACATGCGCGTTGCCTACCCTTTAAGAACCTCATACTGTAGCCTGCTGGGAAAACCTCGGCAGGAAGTTCATTCCACAGCCGCAACGTTTAGGCTCCAGGGTGTGAGGATGAACACCCTGTCGGCGGCGAGCGGTGCGGTGATAAAAAGCTGCCGTGGGCATCATATCAAACAGTTCTTCAGAACACAACCCACTGTACAAGCGATAGAACACACATAAGGAGGCAAAGTGTCTCCTTAGACTCAAAGGTTCAATATCGCTCGTGAGTCTGGCACAGTTCGCCTTTGCACCGAGTCAAAGGGCCCAAGCTGGTATCCAGGTGCTCCCGCCCAAAGGTGACAACAGTACTCCATGTGGAGTCTGACTTGCGACTTGTATAGAAGCAGTCTCTGTCCCGGAGTGAAGTATAATCTGCTCTTCCCTAATAGGCATGGTGAATTTTTTTCATGTATGGTATCAATCGATTCGTTTTGTTGTGAGGATCAAATGTCTATATGCGGCCAATTGCGTTAAAGCAACACAAAAGTCAGAAATTAGACTTAAGTCTGAGATTTGCATTTGTTTCTCGAAACGCTCCTAACAAAATGACGTGCAAAAGTGACGTCACGATCATATAGTCGCCCTGTTTAAAGTATGGATAAATTATAAGTTGCTATTTTTACAGTGAAATGTTGCGTTTATATATATGGTCACCATACAATTAATTTAACAGTAAAATGTTAAAAATCGAATGGTATCATTGCTTTTGTTATAATTTCGTACTTAAAAAAATTTAAAATTTTTGAAAATATGAAGCATGATATCTTTGAACGATTTGAATAGATTTTTTTAATTTTCACTTTATCCATACTAACATTATAAATGGGAAAGTGTATGTGTGTGTTTGTTTGTCTGTTTTTCACGGCAAAACAGGGCGACGAATTGACGTGATTTTTTAAGTGGAGATAGTTGAAGGGATGGAGAGTGACATAGGCTACTTTTTGTCTCTTTCTAACCCCCCACTTCCCTAAAATGGGGGGTGTAAGTTTGTATGCAGCATTCCGGGGGGCAAAGGGGAACCGTGTTACCCCGAATTTAACGCGAGCGAAGCCGCGGGCAAAAGCTAGTTTGGATATATTGGTAATTCCGCATCATATTATTGTACGTACGTGGCATTTATAAAATGCGCGGTCGAGCATCCGTAAGAGGAAAATTTGAAGAGGCAAATATTCTTACCGTAGCATCTCAATACGTACTTGAAAACATTATGTATGTGCGGAAAAACATCCATGAATTCAAGCTCAACAGTGATATCCATAACTATAACACTAGAAATAAAGATAAGATTGCTGAGCCTGGCCACCGCCTCGGTAAGGTTCGTACGTCTTTTGCTGGGAACTGTACACGTTTTTATAACAAAGTTCCCGCTGATGTAGTGAATTTGCCACTAAATAAATTCAAGTCTTATGTTAAGCGCTATTTGTTCAGGAGAGAGTACTATACTTTAAAGGAATTCATTGAGGATAACGATGCCTTTAAGCCTGTAGCTTGATATGGTTAGTACAGTACAAATTTAGAAATTATTAGGTACATTACTCTATGAAGCAGCTTTACTAGTGTCCAGTATTACCTGTTTTTCGTTTTTATTTTTTTTGTTTTTATTTAGTATTTGGACACTTAGAGACGTTATACATCTCTAAGTCTTGCATTCGCAAATATTTATATGTATAGATATATATTTAATGATCCTGACGCTTAGAGACATGTACATCTCTATGTCACTTTTATATTGTAATTTAGTTCACGCATGTAAAATACGAGCACAGAATATTGTTTCTCACCAGACTAAACATGGCTAGTTTTTATTAATTAATAAAGCCCGCCAGCTTGAACATGTCATGCTCGCTTAAAAGGCTCTGCTTATGGTGGCGTCGTTGATCGGGTCGCCACTTTCCCGAAGAAAGGTTGAGGGAGGCGATGGCTGAGATATGCGTCATACTCGTGAACGGGTGCTGTTTGTGGAGACCGGTCTGTTTAGGCTAACTGGGGCAACACATTTACGTAACTTTTTATTAATCATATTTAATTTTAGTTTAATTGGCTTTAGACACAACATTCGGTGCTTGATTATCCATATTTTTTTTATTATATAGAATATATAGATCAAGACACTTGGAGACCTTATACATCTCTAAGGATAATTTAGAAATAGTATGTTTATTGTATACTAGAATCACTTACTTTTTTTTTTATTTAAATTCAAAATTTGTTTCTAACTGTTGATGATGGATTATTATAATTTGAAAATTTATGTAGAAGACACAGTTCAGGTAAGAAAGTATACCAAACTTGTATGTAATTCATTTTCAATAGTCAGATTTGGACTCATCTTTTTTCTTTGGTATTTTTCTTAAACTATAACCTATTGTTGGTTAATCTAACCTTGGTTTGATATGTTTTCTTATAGAACAACGCACTTATATGTATTGTTTAGTTTTGATGTACTGTTGTTTTGAAAAAATAAGTCCCGCCGAGTTTCTTGCCGGACATAATTCTTCTCGGGTCAGAGGTGTAGGGTTAGAACCGGTGTAGTTTGTTTTTTTTTCTCTTTTTTACTTTGACGTGTAAAAGTGCCCTTGTGGCCTACTTACTGTATAAATGTTTGAGTTTGAGTTTGAATAGAGACCCCGCATAGCCGGGCGACCCCGCTGCCACGCTCGAAGTAATTTCACCCTATAGTGAGACACTAATTTATTGTAAGTGACACTAAACTTCTCTCTTACGCCCCACGGAACAATGGCGCGTTCCTTGTCTAGCATTGCGTGTTCCCCTCCCGCACCCCTTCTTTTTGACAGCTTAAGTTTCAAAGAAATAACGCGCAAAGCGGAGTATAGAGATATCTTGTATATATTATGCATCTATCAACTAAATTTTATTGCATAATTCAACATGTATTATGATTACATCTTTCGCTCGCCCGGTATCTTCCGAGCCATGGCTGCAAGGGCACTGACCTTGGTCCCGGAGCACGGTCACCGCCTCCAGCACGCGCTTGGTGTAGATGCAGGGCTCGTAGTTGTCCATCTCCTGTGTCACCACGGAGCACACCCTGATAACAGAAGATAAAAGATATTTATTATGCAATTTAAGGACATTACAAATCAAAATATTTATATAATAATTTGATTTGTTCTTCAGCTGTACATTACAAATCAAGGATGATATAGACATGGATGGATAATATCCATAAAAAATCGCGTTCATTGCAGGTCATCTATCGGTTACACCAGACACTAAATCCTATAGTGGAGTCAAAACCAACGTGCCGGCCGGGCAATAAAACGAGCTGTCAGCAAGGATGCGGCTAAAGTCGATATTTCTTATCGATGAATCACGCTTGTTCTATGAAAAGTACTATGCATGTGCATGGTAGTTATAAGTAAAATCGATTCCATTATCTATAAATAAATATATTTACCTCGTTAGGTTTTAGTGATATCTAAATGGTTAATTATAAATAGCAGTCAATAATATCATGGCATTTTGTTACTGTTGCAATATAATTAGTGTACCTATTAGGGTAATTACGAGTATTATAATGACCTAACAATGTGACAGTAGTTATAGATTATTATAGCGGACATTATTAAGTCCTAAACGTTAATTAGTAATATGTTATCGTGCTATTTTCTCATTGGTTCTTAAAATCAATATAATTAGTGTCCACATATATAAATATTGTAAAATGTCTCACGGATATCATAAGTGCCAACCAGTAATCTGGGCTCAAATAAAAGGAGAGGTCGCAGCAAAGAATAATACATTCCGTTTAGCAGATGTAGAAGTTTTATTTCACCAAGCCGTCGACAATGTTTCTCAAGAAGACTGGGTCAAGTGTGTTCGACACGCAGAAGATCTACAATTAGCTGATCTACAAAAATATATTGTCAGAGACCAGAATCGTGTGGTAATAAATCTACAAGACGACAGTGATACCGACACCGACAGTTCTGACAGTGAAACTTAGAGCTTTTTATTGAGTATAACTTATTATAATATTAAAATTAAAATTATTCAATATGTTTTTATATATTTTATAATTTATTTTGTCTACCTAAATATAAAAATAAACCTTTGTTACGAAATTTTCTTCTATATTCATATTACACTTAAATACAACCTTATTATTATAAATAAATCCATCGATAATGTGCGAAGGTTGCGGCACGCATCCCTACAAGCAGGTAGAAAAGGGCACGTGGCCGGCCCGGAGACTCATGGCCGCCGGCGCGATGGCTTTGACTCCACTATAGTTTCTAATACTTTGTTCGTCGCTTAACGCTGACAGAATAACTCTACTCCGACTCGACAGATGGCGCTGTGGCACTTCGTACCGAAAACAGACGTATAGCCTGAAGGTTCGAGGAACGCGATTTTGTATAGGCATCAAGGATGATTAAGATATGGATTGACAATGCCTATACAAACGCGTTCCGGCTATACGTCTGTTTTCGGTACACAGTGCCACAGCGCCATCTGTCGAGTCTGAAGTCGAGTTATTCTGACAGCGTTAAGCGACGAACAAAGTAATAGAAACTAGGATTTAGTGTCTGGTGTAACCGATAGATGACGCTAGTGCTTTAACCTGAAATAAAAGGAACGCGATTTTGTATGGATATTATCCATCCATGTATATATATATCATCCTTGTTACAAATGCACTTATGTAAGCGCATTACAAATCAAAATATTTATTAAAATAATTTTAAACAAAAAAGAACCGACTTCACTTGAAGGGTACACGGAAAGAACATGTCTAGTCACTTTTTTTGTAAAATGAGATTTTTATATCAAAATGTAGAGCTTGCAATGAACTATTAGTAACAACTTCTGTTACAGATGTAAATTTCAACGTATATCCACTTCTTAACTCATAAAAACCATCTAGTTACGAAAATAGTATGTTTAATTGAATCGTTCCAAATTTTAAAAGCGCTATAACTCAAAATGTTGTCAATGTGACTAGACATGTTCTTTCCGTGTACCCTTCACTTAGCCTCCACCTTTCCAAATGCTCGAGCTGCTGTAAAAAATACTCAAATCACTATAGGTGTGCCTATAATAGTTGAAAAGTTCCCTCGATTTCTCCAGGATCCCATCATCAGATCCTGACCTGGTTACAATGGGACCAACTGTGAAGTATACTCTTTCAAACAAAAACAGAATTTTACAAATCGGTCCAGCCGTCTTCGAATAATCGGAATAATTAATTAAAAAATATAGCAAAAAAAAAACATAAATCCCGACGAATTGATAATCCCTTCGAAATCTTGAAGTCGGTTGATAATTTGATTTGTTCTTCAGTTGTACATTACAATGCACTTATGATCATCAGAGAGAGAAATAAACACTACTATTACCTTCCTCTTTTTCCTAGCGTTTTTTTTGCTCTACTGAGCCTGGGGTCCGCTCGACAACTTAATCCCAGGAATTGGCGTAGGCACTAGTTTTTACGAAAGCGACTGCCATATGACCTTTAAACACAGAGGGGAAACTAGGCCTTGTTGGGATTAGATTCGGTTTCCACACGATGTTTTCCTTCACCGAAGAGCGGCTGGTTAATATCAAATGATATTTCGTACATAAGTTCGGTAAAACTCAGTGGTACGAGCCGGGGCTTGAACCCGCGACCTTCGGTTTGAAAGTCTGACGTCTCACCGCCAGGTCAGCACTATACTCTGTATCTTTAGGTATTTTTTCTACTCCTGTACTTTTATCTGTCATTTATACATTCGTTAACACCTTTATAAGAACATAGATAATACACTCGATGAAAAGTCTGTCTAGTATATTCCCCAAAATAACACTTGTTCTATAAAAGCGCCAAAATAGTATCGCGGAATCGCGTGCAAACACGGCTATTAATATAAAATAAATTACTGCCAACCTAAGAAACCTAAATAAACGCAGCGTTTTTAGAAAAAAAAACTTTAAAAAAGAAAAAAATATAAGAACCACAGACCTACTTCGTAGTTTTTTACGTTTCCCGTTCGTTTGTTGGGGCGAATTGCAAACTTTGAAAGTAATTTAGGTATTTTTACTAATCCCTGTAGCTCTTTAATAATTGATCAACCCCGACGCCACTCACCTTTTTTGACCCCTCTTATACAACTGTTGCATAAACTACAACAACCACGTTTATGCAACAGTTGTATAAGAGGGGTCAAAAAAGGTGAGTGGCGTGGGTAACAATTTGAGCCGTAGGCGAAAATTGTTAAGAAAAACGCCACGAACATTTTTTGACCTACTTATACGACGTTGCATACAATACTTTTTCTACGAATACACTTACTTTTACATAAAATGCGAAATTGAAAACTTCATGGATATCGCAGTTATTTTGTCAATATAATCAACAATCATTTAAGTTTTACCTTTTAAAACACTATTTTTCAAGAATACTAACATTACTCACACAAATACACACGTCGTTATTTGATCAATGATTAAAGAGCTACAGAGATTAGTAAAAATACCTAAATTACTTTCAAAGTTTACAGTTTACCCCAACAAACGTAAAATAAAAACTACAAAGTGTCTGTGGTTCTTTTCATTTTTTCTTTTTTAAAGTTTTTTTTTCTAAAAACGCTGCGTTTATTTAGGTTGCTTAGGTTGGCAGTAATTTATTTCGTCCTATATTAATGTGCTTGCTCGCGATTACACGATACTATTTTGGCGCTTTTATAGAACAAGTGTTATTTTGGGCAATAGACTAGATAGACTTTTCTTCGAGTATATTATCTATGTTCTTATAAAGGTGTTGACGAATGTATAAATGACAGATAAAAGTGCAGGAGTAGAAAAAAGTAAATAAGATCTACCCTCAAATGGCTCCTTAAACCAGTTGAGGGTAGATGAAAACATTACACGATCAAATAATATTGGTCGTTAAGTGACAGATCCAGGCAGTTTTGTATTTGATTGGTTAACCAATAAAAGTTATAACTACCCGAAAATAAAAAAAAATGTTTGTTTACTTTTATTTAAATACCTAAAGACAAACCCCCTGATTCATAAACGGCCACTAAAGTTAAGAGATCGCTGATAATCGTTTGTTCCTTTCCCTCATATTGGTTGGACGGAAAGGAACAAACGATTATCAGAGGCCTCTTAACTTTAGTAGACGTTTATGAATAAGGGGGATAGAGTATAGACCCTACTTATAGTGAGTTCCTGTCGGTGAGTAAGGTCGTCAGAGACCTTAAAGAGGAGCCAGTGTGTTGACGACGAGACCCTCTTGTTCCTTTAGCCGTCAACACAGTGAATCATCCTTTTTGTAAAGGGTCGGCAACGCGCATGTGACTCCTCTAGAATTACAGGCGTAGCTGCTTACCATCAGGGGGGCGATTTTTGAGAATCGAGCGCTCGTATCTGACATTTAAAACTCTGTCTAAAACCATGAAATGGTAATTTAAAAATAACAGCGATAGGAATTTAAAAAATCCTGATTAATTAAACTATTAATTTGACGGGAAAATAATGGCGACAAACGTTGTTGTGCTATTATTTTCGAGTTCACTTTCCTTGAATTCGAGCGCTCTAATCTCAAAAATCGCCCCCAGGTCGTATGCTTGTTTGTCGCCGTCGTGGTATAACATAAAAGTTACCTGGCGGCGCGGCCGCGGATGGCGCCGGCGGTGCGCTCGAGCGAGTCGGGGTCCCCTTCCTGCAGCGCCACCACACACTTGTTCACGTCCTCCAGGATGTGGTTCTCTAAGAACAAAATATATTGGTTATTGGCAGAATAAAATGTAGGCATTGTTAGTGTCGGTATCACAATATATATACACACTTAAAATTTTAAAGAAAAAAAAACGGACTACACAGGTGGAGGCTATCCACCTTTCCAAAAGGAAATGCCTGAGCTACTGTAAAAAATACTCTAATCATGTGCCTTTAATAGCTGAAGAGTTCCCTCGATTTCTCCAGGATCCCATCATCAGATCCTGACCTGGTTACAATGGGACCAACTGCGAAGTATACTCTTTTAAACAAACAAAGAATTTTCCAAATCGGTCCAGCCGTCTTCTGATAATCGGTAAACAAAACAAAGATTCCGACGAATTGAGAACCTTCATCGAAATCTTGAAGTCGATTAAAAAAGGTACATTATAATACTCGTAGTATTTGTAACGTAATTATATTTCATGTTTGTAGGATAACGGGAGCGGTAGCGTTTTCTTGGGCGACGTAAGGCAAACATTTATAACATTACTAGACTTTTCCCGCGGCTTCGCCCGCGTACTATAAGTACTCAAAAATAATACGATACCCATGTTGATTTTCAGACTTTGTGACCACATTTGCCCCCTTTAGGGATTGAATTTTCAAAAAACCTGAAACACGTGTTTACTCATTTATCGTTAGGAATACTCCTGTGTAGTTTCGAATAAAATAATCTAACAAATCTTGATTCGCCATACAAATTTTGGACCCCCATTTTGCCCTCTTAGGGGGTGAATTTTGAAAAATCCTTTCTTAGTGCACCCCTAGACCTTATAAGGAACCTACGTGCCAAATTTGGAATCTCTGGAACCAGCGGTTTGGGCTGTGCGTTGATATGTCAGTCAGTCAGTCAGTCAATCAGTCAGTCAGTCAGTCAGTCAGTCAGTCAGTCAGTCAGTCAATCAGTCAGTCAGTCAGTCAGTCAGTCTGTCAGTCAGTCAGTCAGTCAGTCAGTCAGTCAGTCAGTCAGTCAGTCAGTCAGTTTCTTCTTTTATATATTTAGATGGAAAAATATTAATACATAACGATATATTTCGTTTCAGTTTTATATTTCGTTTAACATATCAATATAAAGTTATACAATATTGCTACGTTATAGGAGTTTTTAAAAAGTAAAAAAACCGGCCAAGTGCGTGTCGGACCACGTATAGGAGGGTTTCGTACCTTCAATGTAATAAGACCCAAACTAATACCCAAAGGTATCTGATGCCTATGGAAGAAGTTGTTTGGAGATAACTCAAAAATGGCTGAACCGATAATGTTCAAAATAATTTTCGTAGAAAGTATATGATAAGGCACATCGCCACAAATTTTTTCATATTTTGTGGACTTACGGTTCAAAAGTTACAGGGGGGACACAATTTTTCTGACTTTCGACTTTTCAGAATATATTCACTTAATCACAAAATGGTCAAAGAAACCTCAATGTTATTTTTAAAGACCTATCGATTGATGTGTCACATGTTGATATTTGGTTAAAAAACATTTTTTGAAATTTATACATCTATGGAGCGCCCCCCTAAAAATAGTTTTTTTTTTATTTAACTCCATAACTAAGTAGCGGCATACAAAATACACCTTATGTGTAAATTTTATTCAGATACGTCGTATAATTTCCGAGTAATATGGCTGTGACATACGGACGGACAGACAGACAGACAGACATGACGAATCCATAAGGGTTCCGTTTTTTGCCATTTGGAACCCTAAAAATGAATGATCATGCAACTAGGATACTCACCGCTGACGGCCAGGAAGTCGTCGATGGTGGTGATGTCGTCGACAGCCTCCGTCAGCAGTCTGACGGCTTGCTCCCAGGCGCGAGCGAAAGCGGTAGCGTTTTCTTGAGCCACGCGGGAGCGGGGGCGGGCGCCCAGCACGCGGGCCGCGTTGATCACCTACACGGGAATACAAATAATTATGATACATACTTAGTAAGTTATTTTTCATCTCTCCTGCTCGGAAAGTTTTATTTTCCTGGATAGATAGCCGGGTGGAAAATTGCTTGTTCATCCCTAGGGTGGAAAGTAATTAGCTGTGTTAATTGTGGATTGAGCCGGTGCCCACCCGGATGCTCTCCTCTCAGACCACCGGCAAAACATTGAATTTGTATTTTTCAAATTGTTCAAATTTTACTTAACATTTTTTATAAAATGTTCTTTATATACCTGTTTTATAAAATGTGTGTTTAGTATTGTACTTTCCTCACAGTCGAAATGAAAAGCGGAGTGTTTAACTCGGGTGAAATTACCCATTTCACCCTCGAACTATTGGCGCTCTCACTCATTCGAGCGCCAGAAATATCTCAGGTGCAATGGGTCACTTTCAACCCTTGGTTAACCCTTTGACCGCCAAAGCCGTTCAAACACGTCAACGAAAAGTCGTGCCCTCAGCGCCATGACGTGTTAAAACGTCCAAAATGAGAGATCAAAATACTCCTTAATAAACAACCTTTGTAGAAATATTTTTGTATATTTATTATAGCTCTACCATTCACCTATCTTTTTAGTTAAAATTTCATTCAAAATAACCCGTAACTCAAGAAAAAATTAGAAAATACCTCAAAATAGGTTTGAGCTTTTAAAAGAACAAAAAGGCACTGCCCTCCTCGCCGTTGACTTGACGGGTAATCACGTCAAGCGGCGTGACGTCACTTCGAAATAGTGTTGTTCGTTTGAAAGCATAGTGGTCGGTGTTGATTATTGTATGAACATTAACCAAACAGTCATTATCAGTGATCGGAATAGGTAGTGCCATTTCGGGTGAATGACCTTAAACATTGTACATGGATAAAACTTGAGATTCTCCGACTCGTATTTCTCATAGAATTTTTTCTTCAAACCGCAAAAGTAAAATTTTTTAGTCATTATAAATACATCATTCATTTAAAATTACTTTCGATTAACAGTTACAATTAACAATAATACAACAATAAAACATCAACATCACTATATTAAATGAACATAATTAAATTTCTTCTTCTCCCTACCCTTATCCCACGTTATGTGGGATCGGCACAACATGTCTTCTTCTTCCATTCTCCTCTATCTCCCGTCATCTCCTCACTCACTCCTTTCTTCCTCATGTCCTCTTACACAATCCATCCATCGTTTTCTTGGCCTACCCATAGCTCTTCGCCCATCTAACCGACATGCTAACCGACCACCCTTCACTTTCTCTGTTATTGGTGCTACTTTCAAGCTTCCCCTTATATACTCATTCTTAATCCGATCCTTCCTTGTCACTCCACACATCCATCTCAGCATTCTCATTTCCGCAGCATGCATTCTTCTTTCGTCTGTCACTTTCGTCGCCCAGCATTCTGATCCATACATTACGACAGGCCTCACGATCGTTTTGTATATTTTCCCCTTAAGTTTAAGGGGAAAATATGCATGCGCGGATCGCACGTTGCTCCAGAGACCTGCCGCCATTTCATCCATCCCGCATTTATCCTATTCCTTACATCACGGTCGATGTTGCCGTCGCCTTGCATTAATGACCCAAGGTACCGGAATTCGGAGCAAACTGGTCCCTTATACACCGTATAAGGCAATGTGGGAAAAGCTAATGAAGCAGAATCTGTAAATGTCTGGCAAATTATCCAAATCGCACTTTACGGATTAAAAACAAAATTTGACAAAATTTACACGACTGTAAACACACTTTTGACCGATTTAAATCTTCGAGAAGAGTAATTGTATTGCGGTTAATTATTGGTACCTTGCCTATTTGCAAAAATGCTGAAGTGTTTTTTGTGTTTCAGAGTTTATAATTGTGTCAAAGAATTATTTAAACATTTTTCTTTAGGGCATGACGGACATAACTTTTCCATATATCCATGTGTAGAAGATGGGTGTAATCGTTCCTTTCACTTAAAAATACATATAAGAAACATATACTACGCGATCATGTTATTATCAGTGATAGTCCTCATACTTTTAACTCTTCTGACGACGACGTAATATCGAACACAACCGATATCATACCTAACTCGCCAAAGAGAAGAGCCTGCTACAATTAGAATTCCAAATTCGTCTAATTCAAGTAATTATACATTGCCAATCATACCTAACTCGCCAGAAAGAGAAGACCAGTCTGCTACAGTTACAATTCCAAATTCGTCTAATTCAAGTAATTATACATTGCCAATGTTTTTGTCATCTCTGTATGCAAACCCTTTAATACCGAAAACAGTTGTTCAAGATATAGTAGATGGTATGAATAAGTACATGTGTAATACTTTATCCCATGATATAGAGAATATTTTCAGTGAAATTAGTATGTCCACAGATCAAGGTCAAAATATAATGGCTTTGAAAGATAAGCTTTTGTCTACTGTACAATCTCCGATTAAGTCATTTAGTACTGAATATAAACGTCTCGAATATCTGGAAAAAGAAGGCACTTATATACCCCCGAGAGAAATAGTTATTGATCAAAGAATGTGTAACGTTAAAAAGCGTGGTGTAGTAACTTACGTTCCTATAGAATGTAAAGAGCAATTAGTTCCTCTTAGGAACGTATTGCAAAAAAAATTTTCACTGAATAATGTCATGGCAGAAACTCTTGACTATGTTAACCATTTGTCTTTAGATAACGGCCCTATCAAAAATGTCATACAAGGTAGCTCTTGGAGGAAAGTAAAAGAAACATTTAAAGGAAAGTTAGTATTTCCATTATTCTTATTTTTTGATGATTATGAAAGCGGGAATGTACTTGGTAGTCATTCCGGTATCCATAAACTAGGGGCTGTTTATGTATCTGTTGCTTGCATTCCCCCACACCGTGCTTCTGCCTTAACTAATATATTTCGAGCCTTATTATTTCACTCATCTGATAGAATAACCTTTGGGAATAGTGTAACATTCCGTCCTTTGATAGAAGAACTAAATTTTTTGTCTACATTTGGAGTTGATATAGATGTACCCGTATATCAGGGTAAACTGTATTTTACGTTGGCTCTCTTAATTGGTGATAATTTAGGAATACATTCCATTACTGGGTTTAATGAAACATTTTCTTCGAATTACCCTTGTAGAATATGTAATATTTCCAAAGAAGAACTGAAAAAGCAATGTTCTGAAAATAAACAAATACTTAGAAATGCTGATAATTATAATGAACAATTGCAAAAAAAAATTGTCCCGCTAGCAAAGGCTTAAAAGAAAAGTGTGTTTGGTTAGATGCAAGGATGATATAGACATGGATGGACAATACCCATACAAAATCGCGTTCTGTTTTCAGGTTAAAGCACTAGCGTCATCTGTCGGCCACACCAGACTAAATCCTATGATCCATTTATCCTATTCCTTACATCACGGTCGATGTTGCCGTCGCCTTGCATTAATGACCCAAGGTACCGGAATACACCATATAAGACAATGTGGGAAAAGCTGGATAGACCACCAAAGTCACAGAACATGTGTTCAGTTTTGGTTCTACTTATTTTCAGTCCAACACTTTCCAACTTTTCTTGCCATTTTCCCAGCCTGCTCTGGACCTCAAGTGCATTGTATAAGATTTGGCATACATTTTACGATCGGCCGCCTGCCTGACATCAACCCTCCTTGGGGATTCTTAGTTTCTAGAAGAATGGATATTGAAATAAATAAATAAATGAACATTATTAAATTATTAGTTACTTATTTAACATCTTTTATTCCTTTACTTGCTTTGAAAGTATAGTAGCAAACCATATTTTTTTCAATATTTTCTACTGTCAATCACCTATGTCAAAGCACCTATAGAGACTTTTGTTCAGGGCATTTAAATCTATAATATATCAACATTTTAGGGCATTTAACTGAAACCACATTTTTCATATGTTAGGCCCGCAGTTCTTTAAAACATTTTTTAAACCAAACACAAGCTTTAAAATGTTCAGTTCAAATCCTGGGGTTATATCCATACTAAGCTTACGCACCGAAGTCCCGCGAAATGGCACTACCAATTCCGATCACTGGTAATTATGAATGTTTTTCGCATTTTAAGCTTTATTATATAATAAAACTAATTATTAAACTGTGATTCGTGTAAAAGATTAGTTCTCATATCGTAATGTTAAAAAAGGTATATATTTTAATTTTTTTACTTTAATATATGCTCAGAGCCGGATTAGCCTTTAGGCAGAGTAGGCAACTGCCTAGGGGCCCCGCATCGGCCAGGGGCCCCGCGTACACAGAAAAAAATTAAAATCTGTAAGTGAAAATTAAATTGGGAAAATTGTATATGCAAATGTCGGCTAAGGGCCCTGCGGGTGAACAATGGAAAATGAAAATGTTTCCTACAGTAGGTAATATTAATAAAACAAAATAAATATCGGCAAGGGTAAAATTAAATTTATCGAGCTTGTAAAAAAATTAAATGATTCACCACTTTTAAGCCCATTTATGATACTTTTTTCTAAGAAAAATGCACTTTAAGAGTAAAAGAAAAGAAAGAGAAAAGAGATAAACAGAGTTAATATAAAAGTTAAGTTTTAGTGCATGTAAATCCTCTGGAGTTGTAGGCGTCCATAGGCTACGGTAACTGCTTACCAGCAGGCGGGTCATATGCTTGTTTGCCACCGTCGTGGTATTAAAAAAATTGACAACATTATTTTGTTGTAAAGGGGCCCATGAATTGCATTGCCTAGGGGCCCTGGGGATGGTTAATCCGGCCCTGTAAATGCTTTATTAAAAAAGAAAGAGTTTTATTTAAGTCGCAATGAAATAAATACAATGCGTGTTATAAGGGCCGTATTTAAAACCTAACAATGTGTAGGTCGACTGTGATTCGTGTAAAAGATTAGTTCTCATATCGTAATGTTAAAAAAGGTATATATTTTAATTTTTTTCCTTTAATATATGCTTTATTGAAAAAGAAAGAGTTTTATTTAAGTCGCAATGGAATAAATACAATGCGTGTTATAAGAGCCGTATTTAAAACCTAACAATGTGTATGTCGTTTCTTTTAATATTATTGCTTCGCCGCATTCTTGTTAATCCTTAAACAATGATAAATACCACGACACGTGCCACGTGAGCTTTCGGTCCATTTCATTCATACCAAATAAGTAAAGCTGAAGCTGAAGTTTATCTATTCTACCCTTTTGTTCGAAAAAGAATTCGTATAACGATTGATTCGGTCCCGGTCTTGCCTCAATTAACTGTTTCATTAACACATACATATTCCGACTAATTTGGAAGGTATCTGATAACGTTTCACGCCATTGCTTCCACTCCCACGTGGTCCAACTAGTATCGTTTTTTTGTAAGGAATCCAACCACGTTTTGGCAGTATTGCGCAACTTTTGCAAAGCCTGATACTTAATCATATTGTCAGCCTACCCGAAAGCACGAGCATTTGCATCAACCACATTAAGCCACATATCGATGTTGTCAACAAGGGGGTCAAATTCAGGTCAATAATGAAATGGTATTTTACATAAAATGTCAACCAATATGAATGTTATCGATGATAGACCGAGTTTAAGTGAACAAAGAATATTTCATTATTAGGGATATACCAAGTTTATTTAGGTACAAAAGAATGAAATGTGCGCGAGGTGTTTTTTTACCTACACACCCGTTCTGTCCGATGTTTATTAGTTTTTATCATAAAATTTATTAATTTGATGGTATTGTTCAACATTTTTTTACTCAACAGTTAAAAAACCTAACGTGTTTTCCTTCATACAGTGACACCACGGAAATATCGAAACAGAAATGAATGAATATCTCTCACCCCCAACTCTAACATTCATAATAAGTTACGGTGCCACCAGCGCCAAAGCCGTCATAACACTGACGTTATGACGGCGGCTGCTGACGCGCGTGACGTTATCACTTAAGTAGTGCTGTGGCTATATTGACAAAATTAAATAAAATTGTATATTAATTTTCATATTTTTGTAGTTGATTTTAGGTGTATAAGAAAAATACGAAATGAATATTCTTTACTATTATGATTTATAAATATCTAAAGTGATTTTGCCTAACTAAACCCACTATTAGGCGGAAATAAATGTTTCGTCGATATGTTGTTTTCCAATCACTACGGTATCTGAGAGCGCTCGTGCAAATTTCGCTCTGGCGCTGGTGGCACGATTTTTCTGTCCGGTGCGTGGCGTTCAAAAGGTTAACAATCTACTAATTACTGGTGCTGAAGCGGCATATGAAAAGAGCTCGTATAGAGCCAAAGACATGGGAGACTCTTGCTAGTGACCGTCCGCAGTGGAGGCATACCGGGCACACTCAGGTGCGTGAGTTCGAAGCCAGGCGACGCACAGAGCTCGACGCTAAGCGCGACGAGCTAAAGGCCAGACCAGCTGTGGCCATAAATTATTGCTATGTCGGAGGGGTGCTGACTTGCGGCGAGTGTGGCCGCACATTTGCTGCAAAAATTGGCTATAAGTATCAGTACCTAAGATCGCACCAGCGTCGCTCTCAGCGGCAGGACGCAGACGCTGTCGCCGAAAACGGCTAGGAGAAGATAGATAGATAGATTACTAGAAGTCCGCCTCGAACTCAGAACACGCGATTTCCTTGCAAACGAGACGACCAATATACAAGGTGTAGCCAAAATGCTGGTAATCATTTTAAAGGCATAATTGGTACCGTATTTGAATTATGAAAAAAAAAAATTTTGCTTTGTATGGAATGTTGGCCGGCTGGGACCACGTGTCCCATACCCAGGGCCGTCTTTTCTATAAGGGCACACGGGACCCGTGCCCAGGGCCCCCGTCCTCAGGGCCCCCGAAAGTTTTTTTTACAGTCAACGTCGTCCCTAGTTGAGCGCCTGAGGGCCCCTGATTCTCATGTACCGTCACGTATTAAGACTGCCTTGCCCATACAATTTTTATTTTATTTTTCGCATCGAAAAATGTTTTTCACCACAGCAGCAGGAACGAGGGTTTTTTGATACCTAAAAACAGTGAGCAAAACTCAATTTTGCTGCGAGCGTGAGACAAAATTACCTTGTTGACCTTGGAATTACAATGTCAATCCGCGCGCGAGGTCTAATACAAATTCGAAATACTCGGAAGCTATTCGTGTTGTCTTTTTTACGTCTTTAGTAAATAGGGAGAGACAGAAATATTTTAAACTTCATTCAATCAAATTTTATTTAATTTTAATTCGTATTCTGAACTTTCGATTCGTCCCCTGAAACAGAGTCAGAACGAAACGTTCCGAAATGCGCAGAAGTACTAATTTGTAAATATAATTTAAACTAATTTTAATTTTGAAATGTTTAACCATACAACACCTAAAATAGTTTACGTTCTTTATTTCAAGATCAAATAAGTATAAACGGAAAAATTACAAGATTATCATGTGAAAAATATTATTACTTACAACAATCTCTCGTATTGTGTTCAAACAGTAGTTACCGAACGCAGATAAAAAAAAGTTGACAAAAGTCAAAATGGCGGCGTAGATATTTTAAAAATATTTAATTTATTTTGATATTTTTTTGTGTTATTAACTTATAATTGAGGTTTTTGAACTTAAATGTAAGAATATTATAATAAATACAAGTGCAAAAAGTGACAAAGAAAGATTAAGCATCACCCAGGTTGTATTTTTCCATGTCTTCTCACTGCTGAGCTGAAAAATAGTGTGTTCAACATGAGAATAAAATTATTTACATCTTGTGCTTTTGAGTCCCTCTCTACGCTCAAGATTCTATAATAGAATATTTCGCTTGCTCAGGACTCAAAATTAGCACTCGAAGTAAATATGAACTTTCTTCTCTTGTTGTACAAATATATATTCACCTACTTTCTCTTAATCGTAATACGATACCTATTAAGCCCTTAAACGGATCGCCAGTATTTTCATTACACCCTGTAACAAGACCCTTATGATGATTTTTTCGCGCCTTCTAGCTCCATGACCCCTAGTGTGGTAGCCGTACGATTAAAAAAACCGCAAATCGATCTACAGTTTAGCCGTTTGGCACACGCATACTAGAGGTCAAAACAAATTTTTTGACCCGCAGTTCTTAAAAAAAAATCCCTTAGGAGGGGAGTGCCGACACATTTTTTTATTTGTATGGAAAAATTTTTTTTTTTCAGAAACCTATCGTGTGTGGTATCTTATGAAAGGGAATTTGAAGCGATTCTAAAAATATATCACAACATTTCAGCCATTTTTTTTTAATTAACACAAAAATAATTTTCGAAACATACCAAGTTTGGGCTCCTCCAGACACGATATGGCTGATTTTTTTTAAATACAATATACCACAAATGATACATAATATCCTCATATCTAACCTCAAAAAAGCAATTTTGAAAATAATTTCATTAAGTATTTTTTATTAATTTTTCAATATTACAAAGTGACACAGTTCTACTTCAATACCTATTTGGCGTACCGGCCAAGAGCGTGTCGGGCCACGCTCAGTTAAGGGTTCCGTAGTTTTCCGTCCGTCACAGTAAGTGTCCCCACTTAAGAGTTAAAATAACACCGCCATGTAGGATATGATATGAGCGTTCCACGTACAGCGACATCTATCGGCAAATTAAGTAAACTATTGCGCGCGAGCTTAAAGTATGGAAGATGATTTTTATGGGATAATTCTTTATTGCGTGAACCAATTTTCACCGTTTTTACTTTATTTGAAAGCACGTCATTTCATTGTGATTTTGTAGAAATTACAGGTGCAATAAACACCTGCTTATACGGTTAAATTACAAACTTAGTTCAGAAATAATTTTGTAATTTTTTTTCAAAAACTATTAAACCTATCAAGTTTAAAATAATTTTCCTAGAAAGTTTTTATAAAGTTCTACTTTTGAGATTTTTTTCATATTTTTAAAACTTATGGTTCAAAAGTTAGAGGGGGGGACGACACATTTTTTTTAACTTCTGGAGCGATTATTTCCGAAAAAATAATGTAAATAACATTATCAAAAAATGATTTTAGTAAACCCCTATTCATTTTTAAATACCTATCCAACAATATATCACACGTTAGGGTTGAAATGAAAAAAAAAATCACTCCGCACTTTACGTATAGGGGAGGTACCCTAATAAAACATTTTTTTCCACTTTTTATTTTACCACTTTGTCGGCGTGATTGATATACGTATTAGTACCAAATTTCAGACGGACGGACGGACGGGCAGACATGGCGAAACTATAAGGGTTCCTAGTTGACTACGGAACCCTAATAAAATGATACGTAGTATCCATATATCCAACGGGAAATACCTCTTTAACCCTTTAACTGCGCCTTTTCATCAGATGGTATAGTTTGCTTAGTTTTTGACACAAAATATCAAGGTTGGACTCCTTCAGATACGATATACGCAACTTCTTTTTTTGTTCAGTATATCACAAATGATACGTTATATTTTGATATCCAACCCCAAGAAAGCAATTTTGAAAATAATTTCATTTAAGATTTTTTTTTTTTATTGTTGCGATTTGACACACGTGGATGAATGAAGCTCGACGCCAACTGTTTGTCACCGGTGATAAGACCCTCTCTTTAATACCTCCTACTACCGCTGCCCTCCTTCAGCACATAAAAAGGGCAAAATATCAGGCTGGAGAAATATGGGGGCGTGCACTAGAAAGTCACGTAGCAACCCGACCATCTCCAGAACAGTGGGGATGGAAGAGAAGACCTGACCTTTCATTAGAGCCTAATTGGACTGTATATGGCCATGCAGTTAAGGAGCTAGATAGGTGTGGATGCAAAATTGGATGCAAAACCAACCGATGCTCATGCAAAAAAATCGGTTGTCTGTAAAGTCGGTTTAATGACGATAGTTGAACGTGACAACGTCATAAGAAAATACTGATGGAATGGTTGCATTTTTCAAAAGAAAATTTTAATTTCACTGCACTTCGTACTTGACGAAAACATGTAAATGTATTATTGTATAGCAGCTGTCCACGCGGACGCATCGCTTACTCAAGTAGGAGAGAGACAGATGTTGAACGCTGCCGAACGCGAAGGCCGATTGTGCCTCTTTGTCGCTCGTTCCGCGCTCTCGCTTGCACTTCAAGCCTTAAATGGAACGCCTCAGAGCGAGGTAACGCCGCATGAATCATGTTTTTTCGTGCGTGCAGCCGGCTCCATCGAATTATAAGACGTTTTGTCACGTCAAAAATAACCTCCCTTGCACCCCAGCCTGCAAAATTTGCCACGCTGATTGCCATAACGCGAGGTGCGCTATTAATTTCTCAATTTATGCCTTTTACGTAAATAAGTGAGTACATTTATACAAACCGCTTTTTTATTTGCAGCAAATTGTATATAGAAGACGGAGAGGAAGAAATATAAAGATAGAAAAATATATTTTAAAAATGTAAAAAGCAAGATTAATAGTATATGTATTATAATTACGAGATAAAAACAACAGGAATAAACATCTTTAATTCATCTTTCAGCCACTTTTTAAGTCAGTATCTACCACAAAAACTATACCAACTGATGAAAAGACGCAGTTAAATGGTTAAAGAGGTATTTCCCGTGGATATATGGATACTACTTATCATTTTATGATTAATACGGATACTACTACTGATGACGGACGGATGTAATATTGAAAAATAAAAATAAAATACTTAATGAAACTATTTTCAAAATTGCTTTTTTGAGGTTAGATATGAGGATATTATGTATCATTTGTGGTATATTGTATTTAAAAAAAATCAGCCATGTCTGGAGGAGCCCAAACTTGATATGTTTCGAAAATTTTAGAATAGCCTCAAAATGCCCTTTCATAAGACACCCCCACACACGATAGGTTTCTGAAAAAAAAAAAAAAAATTTTTTCCATACATATAAAAAATTGTCTCGGCACTCCCCTCCTAAGGATTTTTTTTAAAGAACTGCGGGTCAAAAAATGTGTTTTGACCACTAGTATGCGTGTGCCAAACGGCTAAACTGTACATCGATTTGCGGTGTTTCCTTGAAATTGGGCTTGTACGGCTACCACTATAGGTCGATCCTGCTCATATACGAACTCTCAAATTATATATATCCCAGCTGCAATCCACACAAATTTCATGAAGATCAGAGAAGGAAAGTTACTAAAATTATCGCGGAACAAACTCTCAAAATCAAAAAGCCATCGAAGTGCCAAGACGTCCCAGTAGCCAGAAGTTGTTTGTAAGAACTTGTTTCGCTTGCGCTCCGCTCGTTCGATTATGAATTTTATGAAATAATTAGACATAGTTTCTTTAATATTGTATTTCATGTAATATGGACTAAGAGTCTAAAAAAAAGTAGCATATACAACGTACACATACCAAACAATAGACCAAAGACTCGAACGAATTATAACGGAAATATAGCTCGGTCAATCCGGTATTCACAAAACTCCTACTGCGAGTAAAAGACTAGCATAACTTGACCTCCATATTCATTCACACTTATTCGGTAGTCTTGCCTGCGCTGGTAGCTGGTATAATTTTAACGAAGGGCTCGGTCGTTCATTTGTGACTAGCGATGAACTTATACAGATCGGCTCTTTTCGGCGAACAGTGTCGTTAACACTTTTTATAGACGGAGAGCTAGCCACGTCAAATAGGACACAATAATGAGAGCAACGAAGCCCCTCTAGTCAGTTTGCTATACTATTCTTATGATCTGGACATCTGGCAGCTGTAAAGAGGTAGAGGTCAACGAAAGCAAATCACTTTAAGAAAACAAACCCTTAGAGTTCTGGGTTTGATGCAATATTATGAGAAATTATATAAATAATTAGATTATATCATTGCCAAAAGTTTCAGTTGGAGGAAAGTAGTACCAAACGACGTATAATGCAATTCATAGTTTGTCGCCTACTGTTTTTGTTTCCGTAATAATACGCAAATGTTTTTTTTATTTCAATGTTAAATTATAGGCCCTGTTCTTTACAACTGAGACAACTTGGGCAGTTTACCTATTTTGGTTTTACTATTTTCCAATTTAAAAACGTTGCTAGTCTGCCAGATGCCCGGATCTAGCAATAAAGATAGTATAGGTGAAAAACTTTAGTAAGTCACCTGTTGTATGTGTGAGTAATGTGTGCGAATAGACATTCCATTTTTAAAATTTGTAATATATCGTATGGTTTGCAAACTCATTATTTGCTTATCTTTCAAGTTTGATTATTCCTGTCCACTTATGATTCCATTGTCATGATAAGATATAAATAGTTGTCAGTGTCGAGTAATTGTCTTCGTAGTTTTTTACGTCGTTCATGAATAAACAATAATACTTACAGTTTACCACAGAAGTAAATTGTAAAACATCGATAAGATAATGACAGTGACATTGTTTCTGTATAGTCCACTCCAAAATGAGGATGACGAAATGCCGAGTGATTGAGATGAATAAATTATCAGTATGCTATTAATATGTACTACTCATATTAAATGTTTATATAATTTATTAATTATTATGCTTATGCGTTTTTTTGCAAACTGTACACAACTACATACAACAGGTGACTTACTTAAGTTTTTCACCTATATAACAATCTAACCAGACGGGGTTTGTTTTTTTTTATTGTTTAAGGTTTACCAACAAATATTTACACCAATACTTATTTTTAATTCACATGCTTGTATGTTGAGAACAGTGTAATAATTACTTAAAGGTAAACTCCACATGCGACAAAATTTATGATTGGTAAAGTATTCTTAAAACTAATATAGCATCACAGGCTTCTTTGCTATAGATAGGTTATATACTCCCACATAAATGTATATGTATATATAAATTTCACTCGTTGATATATATCACTTAAAGGGCTTTATATTAGGGCGTGCATAACGTATCCTTAGCTATTTTACATCACATTATATTCCAAAGATTAGCTTTTGTAGGAAATCATACAATGTTACGTGTGTTTTTATTAAATTGTTGCTCTCAATATGGTGTCATATATGACGTGGCCAGCTCTTAGTCCATTATGTGCTGATTGTGTATTATATCAGGGGGGTTTCACTATGTCTCTCCCGATTGTACCCGTTTTTCCCGATGCACTTACCGCATATGAGGGCTGATGAGGGAAGGGTTGGCACATAGCTTATCACCTTATTGGTGCGTTGGAGAATATGTGACATTTTCAAGTAATAGGTACATCATTGTCGGTTGTTAATAGAGTTCAGTTATTGACAACCGACAATGATGTGTACTCTTGATTGAAAACGTCACATATTATCATTTCAGCCAGTGTTTATTACATGTCTCAAACATGCACGGATATATGACGCAAGGTAAAACCCCTATTTTATTTTTTAAAGGCGCATGACAGCTAACGTTTTCATTTCCGTAGCTAAATGTCAAATTGAGGAAGGAGAATCTTCTGTACTTGTACTTTTACCAAGGATGATAAAGACATTGACAATGCCTATACAAAATCATAGTGTTGTGTTCCTGCTGGTGAGTAAGGTTGCCAAAGAGCTCAAAGAGGACCCAGTGTGTTGACGATGAGGGACCTTCTAGTTCCTTTAGCCGTCAACACAGTGAATCCTCCTTTTTGTAAAGGGTCGGCAACGCGCATGTGACTCCTTTGGAGTTGCAGGCGTCAATAGGTTACGGTAGCTGCTTACGATCAGGCGGGCCGTATGCTTGTTTGCCACCGTCGTGGTGTTAAAAAAAAAATCGCATTCCCTTATTTTCAGGCTACAGCACTAGCGTCATCTATCGGTCACCACAAACACTAAATTCCTACTTAACCTTTCTGTTAAGCCTATTGGTTGACTGGTAGAGAATATTTTGTGCAATTAAGATTAAATAAATAAATTCTAGTTTCTAATATTTCGTTCGGCGATTAACGCTGACAGAATAACTCGACTCCAGACTCAACAGATGGCGCTGTGGCACTTAGTACCGAAAACAGACGTATAGCCTGAAGGTTCGAGGAACGCGATTTTGTATAGGCATTGTCTATCCATGTCTTAATCATCCTTGACTATTACTTATTCTGTGATTATCAGTGATCGGAATTGGTAGTGCCATTTTGCGGGACTTCGGTGCGTAAGCTTAGTATGGATATAGTTTTTAACCCCGGGATTTGATATGAAAATTTTAAAGTTTCTGTTTGGTTTAAAAAATGTTTTAAGAACCTATGAAAAATGTTGTTTCAGTTAGATATTGGACGTCAAAAGAAATAGATTGACAGTAGAAAATATTGAAAAAAAAATATGGTTTGCTACTATAATTTCAAAGAAAGTAATAATTTAATTACATATGTTCATTTAATATAATGATGTTGATGTTTCGTGTTTTATTTTATGATTGCAACTGTTAAACGAAAGTAATTTTAAAAGAATGATGTATTTATAATGTACACTTTTTTTTACTTTTGCGTTTTGAAGATAATTTTCTGTGAGAAATACGAGTCGAAGAATCTCAAGTCTTATCCATGTTCTGTACAATGTTTAAGGTCATTCACCCGAAATGGCACTACCTATTCCGAGCAATGGTGATTATATATTGAAGTGTTGTTCGATTTCGAAAAATTGTCTATACCTTAGTAAGTTTAAAATGGCCGAAACCGACACAGAGGCCACAACTGAGACATCTACCCTATTAACAGAATTATTATTAAAAACAGTAAGTTACCTGCGGGCACAGCGCCTCGATCTGTCCGGCGGCGTGGCGCACCATCTTGACGCCGTCCTCGTTGTTGGACATGGAGCACACCAGGCTCGCCACCTGCACCACAACACACAACACAGTTACAAGACAGTTACAGTACCTAACTCATTTATTACTAGTAGTCCGCCTCGAACTGAGAACTCGCGATTATCTTGCAAACGAGTGACCAATATAACAACACCCTAATCATGATTTTTTTCGAGCCTTCTAGCTCCATAACCCCTTGATCGATCCTGCTCATATACGAACTCTCAAAATGTATCGAGCTCTACTACAACCCCAACAAATTTAATATAAAACAGAAAAACTTAACTAAAGTTATCGCGGAACAAACTCTCAAAATCAAAAAGCCATCGAAATGCCGAGACGTCCCAGTAGCCGAAGTTGTTTGTAAGAACTCACTTCGCTCGTTCGATAAATCAAACAGATACGTTGAAAAATGTACTCCTTCCCGTGCTTCCTTAAATTTAAGTTGGATCCTTTTCCGTATATTACGTTCAATAAGGATTTCCGCGATCGAGTCTTTCACTAGATGGGAGCACCCTGGCGCGAGGTCTACCTGTCATAATCCACTAATCATGTTTAATCATATTTTTTTATTGGTGTAATTTGACAGCTGCTGTCAAGAAAGACCTCCTGTCACCAGGGGGGTATCACTATGTCTGTCTCCATAGTCACCATTGTACCCGTCTTTCCCGATGCGCTAACCGCATATGAGGGCTAATGAGGGTTGGCACACGTTGAAAACCCTATTTTTTTTTTTACGAGCGCATGACAGCTAACGTTTTCGTTATACTTCATTATAGCATACCTCAACATAGTTTTAACATAGGTACTTACCACTATGAATCTTGAAGCATATCAAATTATTTTGTTCAATATTTTTTGATTTGCAATTTTTTAATATATAAACTACTACTACTACTATATATATAAATATATAGAGATTGCATATACATGAGAAAATTTGTCAAGTTCCGCCGTGACCGGGTGGTCTAGTGGTCAGGGCGTCAGCCGCGAAAGCTGAAGACGCCAGTTCAATCTGGCCTCGGACACTCCGGTGTCCGGGTTTGGTCACTTTTTCTGAAGTATATGACATCTATTTTCAGTTTACTTACTAGTTAAAAAATGAGCGCGGTCTCGCCAACAAATTGTTATCGCAGTTTGGCGAGTAACATAAAATTGTTAAATGTTTTGTATTTTTGATAAATAAATAAAAAATAATAAAAAACTCTGTAGGTAAATGTCAAATTGAGGAAGGAGAATCTTCTGTGCTTGTACTATTTATTACTTCTGTGGCGTCACGGTGCTGGCATCTAGGGAACATCTCGATCGCGGATAGCCTCATAGCGAGCACTGGCTCTCGATGTTGCTTACCTCAACGAGTTTGTTGGCGTGCTCGGTGAACACGACAGCGTATTCCTCCACTTCCTTCTCGTGGCCGTTGCGCGCCGCCTCCATTAGCACCAGCAGAGGCACGTTGCTCTCCAGGAAACTGTACAAACATCATTCTCGTAAACTGTCACTGTCACTGCGGCGAGTGAGGAAATCGCTGACATTAAATAAATAAATAATAAATATTATAGGACAATCTTACACAAACCGACCTAGTCCCACAGTAAGCTCAATAAGGCTTGTGTTGTGGGTACTAGACGACGATATATATAATAGATAGATATAGATAAATACTTAAATACATAGAAAACATCCATAACTCAGGTCCAATTATCTGTGATAAACACACAAATAAATTCCCTGACCAGGATTCGAACCCGGGACCTCCTGCTTCATAGGCAGTGTCACTACCGACTGGGCTAGGAGGCCGTTTAGACATTGACATTGATGTGGAATGGTTACGTTCATGAATAACGGAAATTACGTGTGTGTTTGTTTTTCATGTTCTCGTTTTGTGTGGTTTTGAGTAATATTGTGTGTTATCTGTGGTGGCATCACCGAATGGGCCCTACGGAAGACCAGCGCCGGTTTATAAGCTGGCATTATGCTGAGTTGGTTTCATTTTGTGATGCACGTTCATTGTTTGTTTTCATTGTTATTGTCTCTCAATGTTTTTGTATTAAGCGTGACAAATAAATGTTTGTATTTTATTCATATTATAGTCTGGCTAACCAAAAGTGCAGTAACAGTAGAAGTAATACGCTATACTCATCCCCTTTTTTAGTGGTGAGGGTACTAGTGTAAGAAAAGGACAGTATGATTCTCTCTGTCTATGCTTGGAGACCTTGGAGTGAAACAAACCCTGGCCAAACTATAACTGTTCATTTTCATCGTCAGGTACATTTTCAAAAAATAAGCTCAACAAGCTCTATTAGATCGCGCGCGTCGCGCTGCGCGCCGAGCCGATCGCCGGCCGGCAGTCGATAGCGCGGTCCCCAGCGACAGGTCGCCTAGCAAGTAGCACTCTTATGCCCTGATTATACCTACCGAGTACAGTGGCGAGTCAGTGCTCTCGGCCGAGTGATCGCTGATTATACCTACCGAGTACAGTGGCGAGTCAGTGCTCTCGGCCGAGTGATCGCTAAGTGTAAACCAGGGATAGAATATATTTTCATAGAAATAAACCGGTACTCAATCTCGGTTGTTAATGAATATATTTAAATACTAGCTTTTGCCCGCGGCTTCGCTCGCGTTAAATTCGGGGTAACACGGTTCCCCTTTCCTGATTGCCCCCCGGAATGCTCCATACAAACTTCCACCCCCCATTTTAGGGAAGTGGGGGGTTAAAAAGAGACAAAAAGTAGCCTATGTCACTGACTGCATCCCTTCAACTATCTCCACTTAAAAAATCAAGTCAATTCGTCGCCCCGTTTTGCCGTGAAAGACGGACAAACAAACAAACACACACATACATTCCCATTTATAATATTAGTATGGATTATCATGGTAATCTGGTAATTTATTGCCCTTACCTAAATTACATTTAAGCATATCATGTAAATATAGCGATAGTCGGGCGCTATTTTGATTTTTAGTAATACCGGTAACGATCCCTGGTTTAAACACCTCGCCGAGTGCTCGGCCGAGTACGGTTCGAAAGTTACAGGGGGGGGGGGGGGGGGGGGGGGCAAAAGTTTTCTGACTTACGAAGCGATTATTTCTGAAAATATTTACTAAATCTCAAAATGTTGAAAGAAACCTCGATGTAATTCTTGAAAACCTATCGATTAATGTGCAACATGTTGATATCTAGATTATTTTTTTTAAATTTAGTTACTTGTATGGAGCGCCCCCTCCAAAAATATTTTTTCGGCAATTTAACTACATAAATAGCGGACTATAAAATACACCTTATGTATAAATTTTATTAAGATACGACTTATAGTTTCCTAGTAAAATGGCTGTGACACACGGACGGACATGACGAAACTATAAGGGTTCCGTTTTTGCCATTTCGGCTACGGAACCCTGAAAAGCTAGTATTGATGTTTTAAAAAGGTTGTGTCATGGTACCTATCGGACACATGGTCGACGACGGCCTTGCGAAGCTGACGACGTAGATCACGGGTCTTGCGGCACATGTTCTCGATGGCTCGCTCCAGGCCGGACGACTGTTCCGGTTTGCCGGCCTGCAAGAATACAATAAACGGTTTACAGATACACGGGGACAAGACAAATCAACAAAAACCGGCCAAGTGCGTGTCGGACCACGCATAATGTTCCGTGCCTTCAATGCAGGGAGCGAATACCGGTATTATTTCCATACAAATTAACCGGTGTTCATTTTCGATATCGCGGTTTTTAATGATTATTTCTGAATATTTTCTGGATAATCTGATAATTTATAGCCCTTACCTAAATTACATTTTAAAATTTAATCGAAATATTGTGAAAGTTGGGCGCTATTTTGATTTTTAGTAATACCGGTAACGATCCCTGCTTCAATGGAATAAGAATAGTTTGGTTCTTAATAATAACAAAAGGTCGTATCTGATGCCTATGGAAGAAGTTTTTTTAGAGATAACTCAAAAATGGCTGAACCGATAATGGTCAAAACAATTTTAGTAGAATAAGGTGCATCTCCTCAAAATTTTTCATTATTTTTGGACTTACCTAAGGTTCAAAAGTTACAGAGCGGGCGGGGGGGACACAATTTTTCTGACTTTCGAAGCGATTATTTCAGAAAATATTCACTTAATCAAAAACTGTTCAAAGAAACCTCAATGTTATTTTTAAAGATCTATCGATTGATGTGCCACATGTTGATATTTGGTTAAAAGTTTTTTTTAATTTGGTTACATGTATGGAGCACCCCCCCCCCCCCCCCCTAAAAATATATTTAAACTATAAGGTTCCGTTTTTGCCATTTTGGCTACGGAACCCTAAAAAGGTTTCATTATCCCTTTGAACGCCATACGTCATAGATAAAACGTCGCTCACACGCCAAGATCACTGGCGCAAGCGAGCCAATATAAACCTTACTTGAAAGTATGTAGGCTAATTTGACATCGTACGCCATGCCATAACCATATACAAGGTATCTCTATACTCCGCTTAGCGCCTTATTGCTTTGAAACCTAAGGTGCCAAAAAGAAGGGGTGCGGGCAGAGCCGGATTAGCCTTTAGGCAGAGTAGGCAACTGCCTAGGGGCCCCGCATCGGCCAGGGGCCCCGCGTACACAGAAAAAAATTAAAATCTGTAAGTGAATATTAAATTGGGACAAATTGTATATGCAAATGTCGGCTAAGGGCCCTGCGGGTGAACAATGGAAAATGAAAATGTTTCCTACAGTAGGTAATATTAATAAAACAAAATAAATATCGGCAAGGGTAAAATTATTGTTAAATTTATCGAGCTTGTAAAAAAATTAAATGATTCACCACTTTTAAGCCCATTTATGATACTTTTTTCTAAGAAAAATGCACTTTAAGAGTAAAAGAAAAGAAAGAGAAAACAGATAAGAAAAGAGATAAACAGAGTTAATATAAAAGTTAAGTTTTAGTGCATGTAAATCCTCTGGAGTTGTAGGCGTCCATAGGCTACGGTTACTGCTTACCAGCAGGCGGGCCATATGCTTGTTTGCCACCGTCGTGGTATAAAAAAAATTGACAACATTATTTTGTTGTAAAGGGGCCCATGAATTGCATTGCCTAGGGGCCCTGGGGATGGTTAATCCGGCCCTGGGTGCGGGAGGGGAAGACGCAATGCTAGACAGGAAACGCGCGATTATTCCGTGGAGCGTAAGAGAGTCAGACATTAATGGTTACCATGGAGACGTACTATGTTTACTGTCACTTCTAATATTAGTGTCTCACTATAGAGTGAAATTACTTCGAGCGTGGTAGCGGGGGTCGCCCGGCTATGCGGGGTCTTGGGTTTATTTGTCTATGGCCATAACATATCATTCTTGGCGCTGTGGGCACGAGAACTCATGACACCTTTTGGGGTTCTTAACGTTCAAAAGGTTAACAGAGACAAATCAAAATGAGAGATGTTATTATTCCATAATATAAAATTAAAAAAAAACATTAAAATACTGCTATCAGTGTTATAATATACAGCACAGTTCTGTCATATGAAATACTGAAGTTAATAGTTTGAACACTGTTGTCCGTCACTGTTGGCGTAGAAAAACTTACATTAGTCATATACTCGTGCAGCAGGTCCTGCAGAGCCTGACGCACCGCGTTGCACTCCGCCACTATGCGCTCGCGTCGCTCGTCCCTGAAACATTTTATGACGTCACAGACCCGTTACAGTGAGAACGCGGTTGATACTAGTTGGTCCCTTTGTAACCAGGTCAGGGTCTGATGATGGGATCCTGGAGAAATCGAAGGAACTCTTCAACTGTTATAGGCACACCTAAAGTAATTTGAGTATTTATTACAGCAGCTCGAGCATTTGCTGTTGGAAAGGTGGATGCTTAGTGAAGTCGGTTCTTTTTTGTTTAAAATTATTTTTGTTAAATTGATAGAATCCATCTTTCTAAAATCGGCGAGGATACACGCGTACTACCGTAAGGTATAGACATAGATGATGGTAAAATCACTTCAAAAATAATTTTAAACAAATAATTTTTAAGAAAAAAAAACCGACTTCAATGGGGGTAGCCGGTGAAGGATTATTGTAGATGGTGCACTTAGATTTCATACAATGAAATAACTTGCTTAAAAAACGCAGCGGAGAGGACAAATCGCCAAACGTGAACTATGCGTCGTTGAAGAGTTCCGTTCTGATTATCATCAGCAGTTCCACTTCATCAAATGTCACTCTTTTGAATGAAAATGCTTGATTTGTTGATAAAAATACAAAAGTCACTTTATGTATGCCTTTAAGATTTGAGGAATTCCCTCGATTCCTCGTGGAACTCATCATCAGAACTTGAGCTTGACGAAAATTGGTCCTGACAATCTAACTTGCTTAACAAACATAGCGAAGAGGAAGAATCGCCAAACATGAACTATGCGTCGTTGAAGAGTTCCGTTCTGTTCATCATCAGCAGTTCCACTTCATCAAATGTCACTCTTTTGAATGAAAATGCTTGATTTGTTGATAAAAATACAAAAATCACTATGTGTAAGCCCTTAAGATTTGAGGAGTTCCCTCGATTCTTCATGGATCCCATCATCAGAACTTGAACTTGACGAACATTTGTTCTGACAATTAAACTTGCTAAACAAACACAGCGAAGAGGACGAATCGCCAAACGTGAACTATGCGTCGTTGAAGAGTTCCGTTCTGATCATCATCAGCAGTTCTACTTCATCAAATGTCACTGTTTTGAATGAAAATGATGGTTTTGTTGATAAAAATACAAAAATCACTATATGTATGCCTTTAAGATTTGAGGAGTTCCCTCGATTCCTCATGGATCCCATCATCAGAACTGCGTTTTGAAAAAAACGGGACCAATCTGTATATATATACTTACAATCAAAAAAAGAATTTTCAAAATCGGTTCAGACATGACGAAGTTATGGAGTAACAAACATAAAAAAAAAAATAAAAAAAAAAAAAAAAAAAAACATACACGCCGAATTGAGAACCTCCTCTTTTCAAATCTTGAAGTCGGTTAAAAAAGAACCGACTTCACTTAGCATCCATCTTTCCAACAGCAAATGCTCGAGGTCCTGTAAAAAATACTGAAATCACTTTAGGTGTGCCTATAATAGTTCAAGAGTTCCCTCGATTTCTCCAGGATCCCATCATCAGATTCTGACCTGGTTACAATGGGACCAACTGTGTAGTATACTCTACAAACAAAAAAATAATTTTCCAAATCGGTCCAGCCATCTTCGAATAATCGGTGAACATACATAAAAAAAATATCAATAAAAAACAAAGATCCCGACGAATTGATAACCTCCTCCTTCGAAATCTTGAAGTCGGTTGACAATAGTAGTTTATGTAACTGTTACGTAATAAGGCCTAATTACGTAAAGTAGCATATACTGCTTTATCTACACTCATATTATATATCCTAAATGAAGTGTTCGGAAACCATAGAATGACCGCCATTGCACCGCCATGGCCAACTCGATTGTGCCGGCGGTCGCGCGGGCGCGTGCCGTTGGTCAGGAAGGAGGACAGGATTTACATTATGTTATCAAATTCGATGTTCGGAATTTTAAACTCATAACGTATAATATATGAGCATGTAAAGTTAAAATTACGTTACTGCCACAGATAAAAAGCTTATCATAGTAAAATCGGTTGTGGTAATGCTAGCCATTGCCTACCGTTTTTGAACACGTTTTAGAGGACTTACAATGTGAGTGTAGATAAAACAATTTACCATTGTTTTCCTTAACCGACACAACTTTCTAAGAAAAATATCACGGTTTCTCGTAGTAAACACATAAGTTCTTGAAGAAATCGCGAATTATATCTGTTTGTGATCCTCCACTGATATAAGTAATGGCGTGGAGGGTAATAAAAAAAGGTGAGTCTACAAGGACCAACGATAATAGCACCTTCTCTGTCGTACCTATTGAAAGTGTAATAAGACCATCCCGTTCGATCTTGGTATTGTTATTAACATGACAGGTCTATGACTAGTATGTCTATGAGTAAGTCATTCATGGGGAAAAAATAGGAGCCATTTATAATTTGTGCGATTTTAACGTCATTCGTTCTGTCTTTTATTATGCTGGCACTTCACATGGCCTTATTCAGGTGGGCCGTACGTTTGTTTGCCACCGTCGTAGTATTAAAATAACTTGAAAAATAATAAAAAATACCTGGTGCATGAGCTATCTGCCATCAGCGCTGCCCCGGAAATGATAGATTCCAGTCTCTCTTCAAGCGAAGGTCTGGTCCTCAGTTCGGAATAGGCCAGGGGCTCCATGACCATGCGTTCATCGAAGTCGTCCAGAGCTTGGGCCAGCTCGCCGGGGCCTTCCACGGGTGGCCGCGCGTTACCTGCGAGGGAGGGCGGTGAATAGTGAGCGAGGCGAGGGGTTGGATTTTGTTAGTATTGTACATTTTAATGGGAGGTCAATTAAAATGTATATACACGTTAATGATGTAAGATCAATAGGCGGGTCTACACCACCTCGCGAGGAAATTGCCGCGCAAGGCAGCTCGGCTAGTGTGGACGTGCCGTGGCCGAGGCAAACGCACGCGCGTCCGCAATGGCACATCCACACTAGCCGAGCTGCCTCGCGCGGCAATTTCCTCGCGAGGCGGTGCGTCAGGTGTGGCCCCGCCTAATGAGGCTAAATCCGTCCACTAGCGTATATTTCTTTGATTTTTAATCGTAGGAAAAAAACCCATTTGCTTTTGATTGCTGAAACTAAAAGCAATCGCTGCTTTGTGGATAAAATTAGATTATAAATTTTGTTAGTAGTTCAAGAAAACGCTAATGGACGAATAGACCACTGAATAAATAATAGTATTTCATACAGTATGACCACGCTACGCCCCGCTCCGATCGAAATGACCTCACCCCGCGGCAGCCGGTTAGCAGCGCATCGATAAAAAGCAAAATGGCGGTGCATTATCAAACGTCATTTACGACAGCGGAAACAGCGCCCTAAGACTCACGCACACATTGAAGCGTGTACAGATGTGCCGTGCACAATAAGGCGCTCAAACGAGTTTTGTAGTATTACGTATCCGCCCTGTGGATCAATGAGGCGGTTTACTTGAATAATGATAGTGTTGGATATTATTTAATTAACGACAAAAAATCCCAAAATTATCCAAAGTCAAGAGCGCGAAATTGTGAATAGTGTATATAATAAACTGCTGTAAATAATATGATCGGGAAATTAAATTATTTCGCTCTAAAACATTTTCAAATCAAGATTCAAGATTCAAGATTCAAGATTCAAGATATTTATTCACGATGTACACAATATAACATAAAAATTTACATACAAACAAAATAAAGACGTATAGGTGTAGCACCACGAAATGGACCCTGCTCAGCAAAATACTAGCTAGTATGTCAGCTAGCGCTGGTCTTCCGTAGGGCCCACTTGGTGATGCCACGACAGATAACACAAACTGAAGAAAAAAAAAAAATAGATAACAAAGTTATACTTAACACAACTCAATGAAAAAAAACTAGAGATGTACAAGAGAATACAAAATACATATGGGATAGTATAAAAACATATAAGGGACATACACTATAGGTAAAAACATTAATTTATGTACTTATTTACTAAATGCAACTAGTGTCGTGACTCAAAGTTTCCTGCTTCTGCTGGTGATCGAAGATAAATTTTTTAAGTTTATTCCTAAAACTAACAACGTTTTGCAGGTTCCTAATTGGTGGTGGGATGTTATTCCAGCATTTAGTTGCTGCATAGCGGAAGCTTCCACGAAAAGCAGCTGACGCATGACTAGGTGGTAATAACTGTATAGCACACCGTCGACGTTCGCGTAACTGGATGACAGTCAACTTTTGGAAGAGATATGCCGGCGTATTGAACTTGAGGACTCCAAAAAGAAGACATGCTAAATGAAGTTTTCGTCGATGCTGCATTTTCAAAATGTTATGGCTGTTCAGATATGGAGTGACATGCGATCTCCAAGGAATGTCGAAACAGAAGCGAGCACAGGCATTTTGAACACGCTGAATAAGTTTTTTTGTTTTTGCAAGTAGTCTCGAACCGTACAAAGCATCAACATAGTTAAGTTTTGATAAAACTAATGATTCTACTAGTCGAATGCGCAAATTTTCGTTAATAAATGGCCTGATCTTATACAAGACTCTAAGCTTATAAAAACAGCCCCTGACAGCATTGGCAATATGCATCTCATAGCGCAGCTCACTATCCATGAGAAGACCCAGATTTCGCGCTTCATAGACACGCTCAACGGGTTGATCCATCAACATAACTGATAATGTGGGATTAATTTGTGAAACCTGCTGTTTGCTGCCAAAAACTAAATACTTGCTCTTGTCAGGGTTAAGCAGCAAACAATTGCTTGTGGCCCAGGAAGATATATTACACAAATCTAGATTCAGCTTTACTATTGCAGTGTCAATTTCACTTGGTTTAAAAGAAATATATACTTGTATATCGTCCGCATAGATATGGTACTTACAGTGTGTGATATGAGCCCCTATGTCAGCGGTGTATAAAATGAAGAGGATTGGGCCAATTACAGATCCTTGAGGGACTCCTCTTGTGAGGATTGCTTGGTCGGAAGTTTGAGTAGAGCCATCACTATGAGTCAATTTTACACTTTGGTAGCGGTTCTTAAGGTAACTGTCAAACCACTTTACTGTATTACTGTCAAAACCATAGTAACTTAGTTTAGAAATTAATAGATTAGTATTAAGGCAGTCAAATGCACGGGAAAAGTCAAGCAGAACCAACAGTGTGCACATGCCTTCATCCTGAGCACATATAATGTTGTCTGTGACATCGAGTAACGCAGTCACTGTACTTCGGCCTTTCCTAAAACCCGACTGAATATCAGGTAGAATATTATTAGTCTCCAAATAATCAGTTAATTGTTTACAGACAACTTTTTCCAGTATTTTAGATAAACATGGCAAAATACTAATGGGCCGCAGGTCTTTAAGCTCAGTGGGACTTGCAATTTTTGGGAGAGGCTGAACAATTGCTAACTTCCATTGGTCAGGGAAAGTAGATGTCAAGATAGAAGTATTGATCAATTTCATAATTATGTCAAGAGTATGGGGAAATGTCAATAGTAACATGTTTAAATTAATACCATCACTCCCTTCCGCATTTGATTTGAGACTCTTAATAATATTAACAATTTGGTTTAAACTAGCAGGCTTCAAATGAAAAACTGACTCATTATACCTATGAAACTCGAAATAAGTCAAGTCAGATATGTTTATTTCTGATGTACCTGGCAAGCTCAGAAAGTGCTTATTTATTTCTAAAGGGTCACTAAAAGAAGTAGGTAATTGAGCGTCTTTTTTAGGCAGAATAGTAGATTTAAGATTTTTCCATAGCAACTTGGAGTCATGTATTTTATTATTAATATTTTGTTTATAATAGGCGGATTTTTCATTATACATAGCTTTGTTTACCATTGACTTCAATTCTTTATAGTACAGCTTTTTACTTTCACTGTGGTTCCTATGAAAATCAGCTGCAGCTTTATCACGTAGTCGCATCATGATCTTGACAGTATCTGTTATCCAAGGGTATGAACAGCCCTTGACAATAGTTGTCTTTAGAGGTGCGTGGAGGTCAAACAAAAAAAGTATATACTGATTAAATACTCTAACCATATCATTTACACTTTCCAGATCTGATATAGAGTCCCAATTCACACACTGCAGGTCCCTGTCAAAATTCTCCAGCTGGATGTTTTTAAGAGGCCTGTAGGTTAAACAAAAGGGCTTCGGTTTATCGACTTTAATGTGAAATTCGGAAACTACGAGGCAGTGCCCAAATAATGAACCCAAATGCTCTACAATTGTACTCTTTGCTTTCATATCCGTGCAAACTAAGTCAAGTAGAGTCTGACTCGATTCTGTATAGTGTGTAGCCTGCGAAACTAATTGGGAGAGTCGGAAGCATGTCAAAAAATTATTAAATTTTGTAATTCGTGGGTCAGCATTTGCCAACAAATTTATATTAAAATCGCCTAATACTAATAAATTATCATATTCGGGAATAGAACTAATTGTGTCAGAGATAGCGTCGAAAAACAGATCAATATTCATCCATGGAGGACGATAAACCGCTCCTATAACTAACTTCTTACCGTTAAGGGTTAAAGTGACCCAAATTTGCTCTACCGACCTATGCAAAGGATCCACGGGGTGTTGCCAGGTACGCACATTGAGATTGCGCTTTATATAAAACCCTACGCCTCCACCACGCGACCGAGTACCCGCTGGTCTGGGTATGTGCCGCAGCTTGTAGCCCGGAAGCGCTGGCGCCCGCCCCTCCTCACCTAATCTTAACCACGTTTCACAGATCGCAAGCAAGTCAAAGTCATGCCGAGCAGTAGATGCAATGAGATTATCATGGTTTGTACCAAGGGAACCTGCGTTGTACAAACCTATTCTGAATTGTTTATTAATCATCATTCCAGCTGGATTGGTTTGAGTCACGCACATAGTAAGCATATACACTTAAAGAACATAAAAAGTGATTTAAGAAGGAAACTAATTTGTATAGTGTGTACATAAATAAAAAACATAATAAGTTGTAGGCAAAATTGATTACGGTAACATTGCCATAACACACAAGCAATTTTAAACTTACAAGATATCTAACACTGCCCTTAAAACCTACAAGATATCTGAAACTAAGCAAATATCGCATGCTATCAAACATCACCACCTCTAAAAACCCGTTGCACGTCGGACTCTGTATGGAAGGAAAATGCCTGCTTGCCATCGCTCTGCCGAGCATATATGCGGCCTCTCTTCGTCCACGCGAATCTCCACTGCTGTTTCTTACATTCTTCCCGGACACGGTGGAACAGCAGACGGTTGGCGCGGGTCAGTCGCTCGTTGATGTATACTCGGCGCGGCGGCTCGCCGAATGTGACGGAGCGGCGTGTTCGGGCGGCGCGTAGTAAATCGTCCCGCAGCTGACGGCGCGCCAGCCTGACAACGAGTCGGCGCGGGCGTCTCGCTGGTCCGGCACCATCGTCGCCCTCCGCGTTTCGCGCGGCCACACCGACTCTCTCGGCGAACACGACGTCGCTAGCCTCCAGCGTGACACCGAGCTTGGCGGCGAGGACGGTGACAGTATGCACCACATTTTCGCCCTTCGCTTCAGGGACATGACCAATATCGAGATCGGTGAGAAGAGCATCCTGATCCCGGTCGTTGAGTTCCTGCTGAAGGCGCGTCACTGTCTGCTGAAGCTGCTCCACCTCGCAGCTCACAGGCGCTGCCTCCGTCGTCGCGCGTCTCTCGACTTCTTCTAGCCTTCTCTCGACCTCGTCCATACGGCTCTCCAAGCTCTTCAAGGTGGCCCTGATCTCATCTCGGAACGCACGCTGCTCGGCCGCGTAAATGTCGAAATCACGGCGAAGGCCAGCGATCTCTGATGCCTCCTGGTTCGAACTTGGGGCGGACCGACAGCTGGGGCAGGTAGCGCCATCTCTCGACCACATGAATTTTTTACAAAGCGAGCACTTAGAAGACATCCTTAACGCTGATAACGTGGTAAACGGAGAGTTGTTGTAGTTCGCCCGTGTTTTGCTAGATGGCGCTGATGTGGTACTTTTGTTGTTATAGTTAATGTCACTATATTTGCTTTGTTTTTGCTGGCTACCCACACACGAAAAATGTTAATCCTGATCGCACACAATTAACACCACAAAAAACGCACGATCACAGCTGCGCCGAGGTTTGCGCACACTCACACGGCGCAAACGTTCACTGATGCACACTTCCGTAAGTTTTGTACAAGGAAAACGATCTATTATATACGATATACAGAATACTGGCGCGAGCGTACACAGTATGTGTTACCGTCCGTGACGTCACCAATTAATCAGTCCAAATCAAGATGTCACCATACCATAGAGAATAATACGCTCTATGACTATACTGAACTGTTGGTATATAAATGAGCATAATAGCGCCCTCTTGACAATGATCATATATTTCTGGTCAGGCTTTATTAAGGGTGTTGTTGTTGTTCGTGTTGGTGTTGTACCTGCGGCCGGCGTGTTGCTGGGCAGCGCGCGGCCCTGCGCCACGCAGGCGATGGTGTCGACGGCGGAGCACACGGCGCGCAGCACGTAGTCGCGGTTGGCCTTGGCGGCCGCCAGCTCCGGGTGTTGTTGTTCGTATTGGTGTTGTTGTTGGTGTTGTACCTGCGGCCGGCGTGTTGCTGGGCAGCGCGCGGCCCTGCGCCACGCAGGCGATGGTGTCGACGGTGGAGCACACGGCGCGCAGCACGTAGTCGCGGTTGGCCTTGGCGGCCGCCAGCTCCGGGTGTTGTTGTTCGTATTGGTGTTGTTGTTGGTGTTGTACCTGCGGCCGGCGTGTTGCTGGGCAGCGCGCGGCCCTGCGCCACGCAGGCGATGGTGTCGACGGCGGAGCACACGGCGCGCAGCACGTAGTCGCGGTTGGCCTTGGCGGCCGCCAGCTCCGGGTGTTGTTGTTGTTGTTGGTGTTGGTGTTGTTGTTGGTGTTGTACCTGCGGCCGGCGTGTTGCTGGGCAGCGCGCGGCCCTGCGCCACGCAGGCGATGGTGTCGACGGCGGAGCACACGGCGCGCAGCACGTAGTCGCGGTTGGCCTTGGCGGCCGCCAGCTCCGGGTGTTGTTGTTCGTGTTGTTGTTCGTGTTGGTGTTGTTGTTGGTGTTGTACCTGCGGCCGGCGTGTTGCTGGGCAGCGCGCGGCCCTGCGCCACGCAGGCGATGGTGTCGACGGCGGAGCACACGGCGCGCAGCACGTAGTCGCGGTTGGCCTTGGCGGCCGCCAGCTCCGGGTGTTGTTGTTGTTGTTGGTGTTGGTGTTGTTGTTGGTGTTGTACCTGCGGCCGGCGTGTTGCTGGGCAGCGCGCGGCCCTGCGCCACGCAGGCGATGGTGTCGACGGCGGAGCACACGGCGCGCAGCACGTAGTCGCGGTTGGCCTTGGCGGCCGCCAGCTCCGGGTGTTGTTGTTCGTGTTGGTGTTGTTGTTGGTGTTGTACCTGCGGCCGGCGTGTTGCTGGGCAGCGCGCGGCCCTGCGCCACGCAGGCGATGGTGTCGACGGCGGAGCACACGGCGCGCAGCACGTAGTCGCGGTTGGCCTTGGCGGCCGCCAGCTCCGGGTGTTGTTGTTCGTGTTGGTGTTGTTGTTGGTGTTGGTGTTGTTGTTGGTGTTGTACCTGCGGCCGGCGTGTTGCTGGGCAGCGCGCGGCCCTGCGCCACGCAGGCGATGGTGTCGACGGCGGAGCACACGGCGCGCAGCACGTAGTCGCGGTTGGCCTTGGCGGCCGCCAGCTCCGGGTGTTGTTGTTCGTGTTGGTGTTGTTGTTGGTGTTGGTGTTGTTGTTGGTGTTGTACCTGCGGCCGGCGTGTTGCTGGGCAGCGCGCGGCCCTGCGCCACGCAGGCGATGGTGTCGACGGCGGAGCACACGGCGCGCAGCACGTAGTCGCGGTTGGCCTTGGCGGCCGCCAGCTCCGGGTGTTGTTGTTCGTGTTGGTGTTGTTGTTGGTGTTGTACCTGCGGCCGGCGTGTTGCTGGGCAGCGCGCGGCCCTGCGCCACGCAGGCGATGGTGTCGACGGCGGAGCACACGGCGCGCAGCACGTAGTCGCGGTTGGCCTTGGCGGCCGCCAGCTCCGGGTGTTGTTGTTCGTGTTGGTGTTGTTGTTGGTGTTGGTGTTGTTGTTGGTGTTGTACCTGCGGCCGGCGTGTTGCTGGGCAGCGCGCGGCCCTGCGCCACGCAGGCGATGGTGTCGACGGCGGAGCACACGGCGCGCAGCACGTAGTCGCGGTTGGCCTTGGCGGCCGCCAGCTCCGGGTGTTGTTGTTCGTGTTGGTGTTGTTGTTGGTGTTGGTGTTGTTGTTGGTGTTGTACCTGCGGCCGGCGTGTTGCTGGGCAGCGCGCGGCCCTGCGCCACGCAGGCGATGGTGTCGACGGCGGAGCACACGGCGCGCAGCACGTAGTCGCGGTTGGCCTTGGCGGCCGCCAGCTCCGGGTGTTGTTGTTCGTGTTGGTGTTGTTGTTGGTGTTGTACCTGCGGCCGGCGTGTTGCTGGGCAGCGCGCGGCCCTGCGCCACGCAGGCGATGGTGTCGACGGCGGAGCACACGGCGCGCAGCACGTAGTCGCGGTTGGCCTTGGCGGCCGCCAGCTCCGGGTGTTGTTGTTCGTGTTGGTGTTGTTGTTGGTGTTGGTGTTGTTGTTGGTGTTGTACCTGCGGCCGGCGTGTTGCTGGGCAGCGCGCGGCCCTGCGCCACGCAGGCGATGGTGTCGACGGCGGAGCACACGGCGCGCAGCACGTAGTCGCGGTTGGCCTTGGCGGCCGCCAGCTCCGGGTGTTGTTGTTCGTGTTGGTGTTGTTGTTGGTGTTGTACCTGCGGCCGGCGTGTTGCTGGGCAGCGCGCGGCCCTGTGCCACGCAGGCGATGGTGTCGACGGCGGAGCACACGGCGCGCAGCACGTAGTCGCGGTTGGCCTTGGCGGCCGCCAGCTCCGGGTGTTGTTGTTCGTGTTGGTGTTGTTGTTGGTGTTGGTGTTGTTGTTGGTGTTGTACCTGCGGCCGGCGTGTTGCTGGGCAGCGCGCGGCCCTGCGCCACGCAGGCGATGGTGTCGACGGCGGAGCACACGGCGCGCAGCACGTAGTCGCGGTTGGCCTTGGCGGCCGCCAGCTCCGGGTGTTGTTGTTCGTGTTGGTGTTGTTGTTGGTGTTGGTGTTGTTGTTGGTGTTGTACCTGCGGCCGGCGTGTTGCTGGGCAGCGCGCGGCCCTGCGCCACGCAGGCGATGGTGTCGACGGCGGAGCACACGGCGCGCAGCACGTAGTCGCGGTTGGCCTTGGCGGCCGCCAGCTCCGGGTGTTGTTGTTCGTGTTGGTGTTGGTGTTGTTGTTGGTGTTGTACCTGCGGCCGGCGTGTTGCTGGGCAGCGCGCGGCCCTGCGCCACGCAGGCGATGGTGTCGACGGCGGAGCACACGGCGCGCAGCACGTAGTCGCGGTTGGCCTTGGCGGCCGCCAGCTCCGGGTGTTGTTGTTCGTGTTGGTGTTGTTGTTGGTGTTGGTGTTGTTGTTGGTGTTGTACCTGCGGCCGGCGTGTTGCTGGGCAGCGCGCGGCCCTGCGCCACGCAGGCGATGGTGTCGACGGCGGAGCACACGGCGCGCAGCACGTAGTCGCAGTTGGCCTTGGCGGCCGCCAGCTCCGGGTGTTGTTGTTCGTGTTGGTGTTGTTGTTGGTGTTGTTGTTGGTGTTGTTGTTGGTGTTGTACCTGCGGCCGGCGTGTTGCTGGGCAGCGCGCGGCCCTGCGCCACGCAGGCGATGGTGTCGACGGCGGAGCACACGGCGCGCAGCACGTAGTCGCGGTTGGCCTTGGCGGCCGCCAGCTCCGGGTGTTGTTGTTCGTGTTGGTGTTGTTGTTGGTGTTGGTGTTGTTGTTGGTGTTGTACCTGCGGCCGGCGTGTTGCTGGGCAGCGCGCGGCCCTGCGCCACGCAGGCGATGGTGTCGACGGCGGAGCACACGGCGCGCAGCACGTGTCGCGGTTGGCCTTGGCGGCCGCCAGCTCCGGGTGTTGTTGTTCGTGGTGGTGTTGTTGTTGGTGTTGTACCTGCGGCCGGCGTGTTGCTGGGCAGCGCGCGGCCCTGCGCCACGCAGGCGATGGTGTCGACGGCGGAGCACACGGCGCGCAGCACGTAGTCGCGGTTGGCCTTGGCGGCCGCCAGCTCCGGGTGTTGTTGTTCGTGTTGGTGTTGTTGTTGGTGTTGTACCTGCGGCCGGCGTGTTGCTGGGCAGCGCGCGGCCCTGCGCCACGCAGGCGATGGTGTCGACGGCGGAGCACACGGCGCGCAGCACGTGTCGCGGTTGGCCTTGGCGGCCGCCAGCTCCGGGTGTTGTTGTTCGTGTTGGTGTTGTTGTTGGTGTTGTACCTGCGGCCGGCGTGTTGCTGGGCAGCGCGCGGCCCTGCGCCACGCAGGCGATGGTGTCGACGGCGGAGCACACGGCGCGCAGCACGTGTCGCGGTTATGGTAATGAGACGTGTAGCAGGTAAGTGAAACGCTTAACTTGTGAATAATAACTGTTTAATCTCGGAAAATAGATCGCTTTATATAGGTACACAATCCTTTGTTCTCGGTTTGGGTTAATACACTGATCAAGGCCGAGGTCATAGCAAATAGAAAATGATTTATTATAATATTCCATATATGGTGGTAGCGTATCATATTACATTAGGAAAATGAACGTTGTTTTTTATTTAATTTTCTATTCGCCGTGGGTGGGCTTTGAAGAGTGTGAAGTTGGTTGAGTCAGCTGCTGTGATTATGTACCTATTACACGTCCGTCGGTTTTTTTGAGACAGAAAAACAGGTGTAAACTGTTTTTTGTCTTTACATTAATAAGTATGAATTTGTGTCTTAAAAGGTAATTTTGAATGTAAAATAAATCTTGGCTCTATTAAAAGTGTTATAAAAAAAAGTTTTGGCTGCTTAATTCTATTGTTTACATTTTGTTTCTTAACTCATTTATATAAAAAAAAGATATATTAATCTTACGGCTAGGGTTTTAAAAATATGATTACATTTTCGTTGGTTTTTTTTGATGTATTTGAAAATATGATTACATTTTTGTTGGTTTTTTTTTTGTTGATGCATTTGAAAATATGATTACATTTTTGTCTTAATTAAGTTATAGTTTAGTTACATTATTGATAAAATTTTGAATAATTTGGTTAGGGTTAACGTTTCGGAGATTATAATGTTCTGACTTTAATGGTTTTGTTACTGTTTTGTTGTGATTTTTTAACGTGATTGTCCCTTTTTCATAGTCTATGATACATTGAACTTGTAATGGTAATTTTTGAAAAATATGAAATTCGTGTGGGAATTTTTTTTTGTGGCCAAAAAGATAGATTGAACCCTTTTTTTTGTTTTCACATTAAATTTGGCTTATGTCTATGGGTTACAGGTTGGTTCTTAGGGTAACTTATGTTTATGGTATACAAAAGAAAAATATTAGATTGTATGGTTATATAAGGACTATGGGTTACATTTCGATGTTTAGGTTGATGTTATGGCTACGTTATGCATAGATAATGATCAAAGATTATGTTTATACCAGTGTTGTTTTCTTTCTAAGTTGTGTTTTTATTTATAATAGCGGTAAGTTTGTTGTTAAGTTATATGCTGCGGTTTGTTTATTTGTTTCGATCCTTGTATGGCTAGGTGTTTGTGTTTTGTAAATTATTAACCTGATGTTTATGTGTTATTTGATATCATTACAGCGTGGAGATAGTACTTCCGTATTTGGAATGAGATGTGATCATTGACATGGAAACGTTTAGTTTGCTCTTTTAGTGTAGTGTCGAGTGTGGGCGTGTTTTTTGTTTTTGTTTTGATGGGTTTGTGTTGTGTATTAAATTTGTGTGTATATATATATATGTATATGTTTGCTGTTTTTATTTATTGTGGGTTTTTTTTTTGTATGGAGAATGTACTCTTTGCTTGTAACTAAAATTATTATTATTATTATTATTTTTTTACGTTCTGATTTTTGATTCTTTATGATGGTAAATAGTCTCTGATATACTATATTTATTTTATTTCTGTATTATTTTCTGATTTATAGTGGGTCTTCGGTTTTTATATATATATATATATATATATATATATATATATATAGATAGATATATAGATAGATATATAGTGTATGGGATTAAATTTTTAAATCGTAAGTAGTTTTTTTTTGTTTTATGAAAAGTGTTGATGTGTTGTTGTTTGTGTTTTTATATTTACTTTATTTTTATTTAAGAATTTTTTTTATTTAGTTTATTTGTGTGGTTGTTTTAATTATAGTATGGTTTAGTTCTATTTTTGTGGAGTGTTTTTTTTTGGATTTTGTTTTTTTTTTTTTGTGACTGGAAATGGTTTTTGATATATTGTGTTTAAAAAATAATTTTTTTGATTAATACTAAATCTTCCATTTTATTACTTATGGGTTTAATTTTTGAATTGTAATTTGTTTTTTTGTTTTTGTTTTATGAAATGTGTCGATGTGTTTATGTTTTTTGTTTGTGTTTGTTTTAGTCAAATTATTTTTAGCGTCTGCTTGGGATTTTTGTGACATATGTTTGAATTATATGGGATAGGAATCGGATTTGTATATATATATATAATGGGTATGTTTGATGAGTAATGTTTGTGGGTGTGTTAGCTCGTATGGCGTGTATTTAGCTGCCGGATGATTCATTGTGTTATACGAAAATACTACTACTGTAACTAATCAGATCACTGGTGAGTCTGGTTGCCTGTTTGTATTCTTAAATATGATTGTAGTGCTTTATGATTTTAGTGCTTTTCATGGTGGTAAGTGGTTGACTGTACTTGTTTTATGCCTAATATGTTAGAAATCTCTCGCATAGTTGTGGAGATGAATTTGCTGTCTCTGTCTGCTTTTATTTATTTATGACTGTTTTCTGCTGTTATGAATTTTATAATGTCGTTATCTATTCCTGGTCTGTAGTAATAACTTTTAACGTTATTGGTAATTATTCTTATGACTGTGTCCGCTAGTGGGTAATAAGTTATATGTGACATGTCTGTCATCTTTGTCTGTGTTTTTCTTGACTTTCTTATTAGTCGTGGTACGTGTCGTCTGTCATGTGTGTTTTATACACTTTGGTAGCTTTTTCCTTCTGTGGTTGTGTTTTTGTTTTGTATGTGTTTTTCTTGTATCTGTTGTGTCTTATTTGTAACCTAGTTCTCTCGCGAGGAAAGCTCGTTTCGGACACGATGGAGTAATTGGTTCGACACACAGTGTTGAACAATAAATGAGCCATCTTGTTATGTCTGCATTTTGTCCTTATGTAAGCTTTTTTTGTGATACTTGTCACTTTTTTTTTTTTTTTTTTTAATTGAGTACATGGCGCATTTTAGCGAATCGGGTCGGCCGACCGTATTGCATACTATTTTATTTTTAGTTTTTCGATTTAAGGATACAGAAATATTTATTATTGCGCGCTGGTACATATTATTATTATGTACTATCAGACAGTGTTTTAACGCATCGGAAGATTTGGACGTTCCGTGCGCCCAAGGATCTGGTCAATTGAGAACTCGCTCGAATTTGTTTGGTTCCAAGGGTTAGCGTCTGCTTTGTATCCTGGTGTACTCTGCTTACTTTTAATTTTCTTATGGGCTACTTGGTATTGCGTGAAGTAAAGAGGAATGCAAGGAAACCCTTTACTTTGTAAACTTAAAGCATATAAGGGTCACAACAACTTTTAGGTGATCAGGCTAATTGTTGGTTGCGACACTTATCTGTTTTAGCTTTCTGCACGCTATAATCACAGTTACAGTCAAAGTTATATAGTCACGGTCATAGTCAGTCATAGTCAGTCATTTGTAATATTTAAGATATTACGTATGTTTCTTATTATTGTTAACGTAATAATATCCCTATTTATGTCGTGTCATGTTGCAGTCATAATAAGTGTAAAAAAAAAAAATTTTTGTTTAATTATTGTGGTATCTAGTGATGTCAATTTATCAATTTATCAATTTATTTATTTATTTGTCAATTTATTCTGGAAATCGTGGCTATCACTCTCTAAGCGTCGCGTAATTGTATGGTATGACGCAATCGTTCCTCCTATTCCGTGTATGTAGGTCAGCTTGCATGCGACCTTGGGTTTTCAATGTCGCGTCGCGTGTTATTGTACTTTGGCTGGCTCTGGTGTCAATAAGATATAAGTACGTTGTGGCGTTTATTTTGAATTGAACTGAGTTTATGTGTCTATTAGTTTTAATGTTTTATTGGTTTGGCTGGCGCAGACGGTTGATCTGGCCTTTGTTATTTTTTGGATTTTTTTTTTTTTTTACTTTGACAATGGTGATTTTTGAGAATTTTAACTGGATCACATTTGGTGTGTTGTTTTATTTTTGCCATTATGATATTTTATTATGTAGTTATTATACTTTTGAGGCAGTTCTTTTAACACTAGTTTATTTCAATAAACGTATTGTGTCCAAGGACCTTCACGAATTGGTATTTCAACACTATCATTATGTATCAAGGATTTAGTGCCTGTCAAATATATTAACTTGTTTAATTGTATTTTGCCATAGTTAAACTTTGTTGCGTATACTATCGTCATGTAGTTTTTTTTTATATCAATCTATAAAAACACTAAAGTAATGTCTGTGTAGATATTATTAATTTTTTTTTTTTTTACTTTTAATTTGTCGGTGTAGGTATACGTCAACACACTATAATGCGTTATTAAATGTTTTGAATGTAATGCGTGCGTACGGTTGTATATATTTTTTTTTTAAATTTTTTTTTTTTTGTATAGTGTAGCAGCTTTATTATCGACATATTATGTAAAAGCACAGCCTAATGGCTTATAGCATCCTACAACAAAACATATAACAAATACATATTAACAAAAAAAAATTGCGACATCAAAATTATAACAATATCATTATTTAATAACTAAAACATTTTATTGTTGTCAATTATTATTATTTTTTTTTTGTTATATGTGTTGTTGCTGTTAGCCTGTGCTGTCGTGAGTAATTTTTCTAGTTTTTTGCTTGTGCCGTTTGGTAGGCCGATTTCCCTGTTTTATGTTGAATAGTTTGTTTTGGATCGCGGTCGCTGATTTTACTGATGTGTTTGCTGGATATTTTAAGTTTTGTGTTTTTTTTTTTTTTTAAATGGGTTTTTTTTTATTACGAAATTTTTTAGCAATTTTATGTCATTGATTTTAATCATTATCGCGTATAATTCTATAAACTGTTTGATGACGGTTTCGGATCCGTCCATGGCTGGTAGCAACGCTACTGCCGTTTTTTGGTTAATTAATTAAGGTTTTGTCCGTTTTTTTTTTCTTGGCTGTATATTGATAAGATTTTACTGTACACGTCTTCTATTTTTGTGAGGTGAGATTGAATTATTTCGCTCTGTCCTACGGATATTTGTTGTTTTATTTTATTTTATTTTGGGCTGTATTCTTTAGTGACTGGACTAATTTGAATTTATTTTGATCGATTGTCTGTTTACGGTGTTTTTGAACTAATTTTTAAATATTTGTTTGTTTGTAATGCTTCTAACTTATTTTTATAATTTGGGTCATTCTATACGCGTAATGTGAATTATTGTTATAGTTACATTTAGAATTGTGGGCTTATATTTATCACTGAATTTAAGTAATTATGATTAAACTGTTTCAGAATTGTACTTGCGATCGATAATCGGTGCTGGGCGCTGGCGATGGGGCGTGGCGGGGTTGGTGACTTGGATGCGGCGGGGCTTGTGACGGCTGGTGGCTGCTACACGTTCTGCTGTGCTTGACGTGCTGGTTCTAGACGCTCTGCTCTGCTTCGCTGGTTGCTGGTGGCGATGGTGATTTGGCTTGGGTTACTCGTTGGTGCGGGTTGTTGGGGCTGATGGTGGTGACGTGGTGTCCATCTTTTGGTCCATCGGACTGTTCTGGTTGGGGTCCTCTGTTCCGTGAACGTTATTGTTATGGTAATCATGGCCTTGGTTTTAGCTAACTCTGGCCGGCTGACTGGTGCGTTGGTGCCTTTGTTGGAGCTGGTTCCCATGTCGTGTTTTTTGATTTTTCTGTTCGCTGAACGGCTGGGATGGCTGATGAGCTTGCTGAGGCGGCGGTGTCTATGTTCGGCTGGGCGGGGCTTCGGGGGTTTGAAGGGTCGAGCGGGGCTGGTCCATTGTGGGCTGAGCTGTGCTGCGCAGGTCCGGGCTAGGCTGGTTCATGGAGCTTGCTGAGCTGGTTCGTGGAGCTGGCTTAGCTGGCTGGTATTTAAACCGAGGCTGCCTTGAGCAGCCCGACTGGAAGGGTCGCCATATGGTAATGAGACGTGTAGCAGGTAAGTGAAACGCTTAACTTGTGAATAATAACTGTTTAATCTCGGAAAATAGATCGCTTTATATAGGTACACAATCCTTTGTTCTCGGTTTGGGTTAATACACTGATCAAGGCCGAGGTCATAGCAAATAGAAAATGATTTATTATAATATTCCATATATGGTGGTAGCGTATCATATTACATTAGGAAAATGAACGTTGTTTTTTATTTAATTTTCTATTCGCCGTGGGTGGGCTTTGAAGAGTGTGAAGTTGGTTGAGTCAGCTGCTGTGATTATGTACCTATTACACGGTTGGCCTTGGCGGCCGCCAGCTCCGGGTGTTGTTGTTCGTGTTGGTGTTGTTGTTGGTGTTGTACCTGCGGCCGGCGTGTTGCTGGGCAGCGCGCGGCCCTGCGCCACGCAGGCGATGGTGTCGACGGCGGAGCACACGGCGCGCAGCACGTGTCGCGGTTGGCCTTGGCGGCCGCCAGCTCCGGGTGTTGTTGTTCGTGTTGGTGTTGTTGTTGGTGTTGTACCTGCGGCCGGCGTGTTGCTGGGCAGCGCGCGGCCCTGCGCCACGCAGGCGATGGTGTCGACGGCGGAGCACACGGCGCGCAGCACGTAGTCGCGGTTGGCCTTGGCGGCCGCCAGCTCCGGGTGTTGTTGTTCGTGTTGGTGTTGTTGTTGGTGTTGGTGTTGTTGTTGGTGTTGTACCTGCGGCCGGCGTGTTGCTGGGCAGCGCGCGGCCCTGCGCCACGCAGGCGATGGTGTCGACGGCGGAGCACACGGCGCGCAGCACGTAGTCGCGGTTGGCCTTGGCGGCCGCCAGCTCCGGGTGTTGTTGTTCGTGTTGGTGTTGTTGTTGGTGTTGGTGTTGTTGTTGGTGTTGTACCTGCGGCCGGCGTGTTGCTGGGCAGCGCGCGGCCCTGCGCCACGCAGGCGATGGTGTCGACGGCGGAGCACACGGCGCGCAGCACGTAGTCGCGGTTGGCCTTGGCGGCCGCCAGCTCCGGGTGTTGTTGTTCGTGTTGGTGTTGTTGTTGGTGTTGTACCTGCGGCCGGCGTGTTGCTGGGCAGCGCGCGGCCCTGCGCCACGCAGGCGATGGTGTCGACGGCGGAGCACACGGCGCGCAGCACGTAGTCGCGGTTGGCCTTGGCGGCCGCCAGCTCCGGGTGACGCACGTACACCTACACAAACAATCGTTTTACCAACGCGAAACGAACTTATTCTGCCTCTAAAGCGTCTGCTAGAAGCCCTTCCGACAGAGCGACCTTAGTCTGGACGGACCGTGTAGACAGTTGTTACCAGCAAAATTGTATGAACCACTAACCAAGGTCAGGGTGACCTTGGACCGTCGGCAGCCTTGTTGGCGACGGTCTAGCAGAGATGAGACAGGGCAACTAAAATTTGCCTTTGGTAATACTAGTAGTCCGCCTCGAACTGGGAACTCGCGATTTAATTGCAAACGAACAAGACCCTTTTGATGATTATTTCGCGCCTTCTAAATCCATAACCCCTTGATCAATCCTGCTCATATACGAACTCTCAATTTGTATTGGTCTCTGCTACAATCCCAGCAAATTTCATAAAGATCAGAAAAACGTTACTAAAGTTATCGCGGAAAAACTATTCAAAATCAAAAAGCCATCGAAATGCACAGACGTCTAGGTAGCCAGCTGACAGTTCTGTTGTGTCCGAAGTTGTCTATAAGAACTTCACTTCGCTTATGCTCCGCTCGTTCGATAAGACGCAAAAATTACTGGCCAGTTTCGGGTGCCAAATGTAGTGACAAGCATCTTCAACCATTATGAATAAATCCTGAGTCTTCTAAAACAATTGATCTTGGAAGGTGTCGAAAGTAAAGTAGAATGTTTTTCCAGCACATCCCTAGCCGCGACCGGCTCGTCCTTCATCCGCGGCTCATCGAGTTAGTGCGTCTTACATCTAAACATTAGCAACATATTCTGCATTTAAATAGGCGTGTTTACACCTGACGCACCGCCTCGCGAGGATATTGCCGCGCGAGGCAGCTCGGCTAGTGTGGAGCGCGGCTGCAATGCCTCGGCCGAGGCACGTCTACACCGCCGAGCTGCCTCGTGAGGTGGTGCGACAGTTGTAGACACGTCTAATTATACAATAGCAACAGTTAGTACTTTTGTAAAAACAGAAACACTGTTTAGATTCTGGCGCGCGAAACGTATGTAGCATTAAACATCTTAGACTCGCAGCGCTGAAGTTTGTTTCTAGACAATATAAAGAGCTACAACCAGCTAGTTCTGACCTTGGAAGCCGTGAGCAGCATGGTGGAGTGCTTCTTGAGCACGGCGCGGGCGGCGGCCAGCTCGTCCTTCATGCGCGGCTCCTTGAGCTCGTGCTGGCGGCGCGCGGCGGCCGCGGCCAGCGACGCGGCCGAGCGGCCGAGCTGGCGCGAGCACTCCACCAGCTCCGACTGGGACGAGGCCGACTTCAGCTTGTCCAGGTCCGTTTCCACCTAAAACGGTTATTAGTTATTTGTGCAACCAGAGAGGAAAGTTGGTTTTTCTTGCGAGTGTTGATTTTGAGTCCCGAGTAAGCGTAAGATTCTATAATTGAATCACGAGCGAAGCGAGTGATTCTAAGTTAGAATCTTAAGCGTAGCGAGGGACTCATAAACACGAGATTCAAAATAACTTTGCTCTCGTGTGACGCATACAACTTTTCACCTCAGTAGTGAGAACATATTAAAGGTTAAAATATGTATTTCGAACTTGTAATAGACCCCGAAATATGAAGTGGCAGTTCTTGGCCTTCGCTAAATTAAAAAACTACTTTGTCTCACTGCCTGGAGTGACGAAAGTCCCATTTTCGTCACTCCAGGGAGTGACGAAAGTGCGATATTCGTCACTGTGTATTCGCAGGGAAGTAGGCTTGTTCGAGCTGCTGAGGTGAAATAGTAGATTGTTAACCAAGGGTTGAAAGTGACCCATCTCACCTGAGTTCGTGAGAGCGCCAATAGTTCGAGGGTGAAATGGGTAATTTCACCCGAGTTCAACACTCTGCTTTTCATTTCGATTGTGAGGAAAGTAAAGAATAATCTATTAAATGTTAAGTAAAATTTGAACAATTTGAAAAAGACAAATTCAATGTTTTGCCGGTGGTTGGGGAGCAGGGCATCCGGGTGGGCGCCGGCTCAATCCACAATTAACACAGCCATAGACTAATAACCCAAGACGCCGCATAGCCGGGCGAACCCCGCTGCCACGCATACAGTCGCTTCACTCGACGGTGTGAGAGAGAAAGTTGTTGAAAGGACTGAAAAGTGTATGTAACATCGCTTGCTTGCGGCATTAAAACGCATACTGTTGCATTTAATTGTGACGCAGAAACACTATAACATCTGGTCTGCAAAATTTTGGCATTTAATTTCAGTGGTAAACCGTTTTTTATCTTAATTACCTATTAAAATTTGTCCGGAAAGAAAAGTGTCGTAGTTTATAAGGAAGCTCATACATTCTACGACACTTGTCTTTCCGGACAGACTCTAAATATAATTGTAATTATTGGATGTGACAGTCAACATAGTGTGTTACCATGGCAGCGATTAATGTTTGTCTCTCTCTTATGCACCACGGAACAATCGCGCGTTCCCTGTCTAGCATTGCCTGCCACTGCATAGAATGAATTAGTGATGTGACACGTTTTTAGGGTTCCGTAGTCAACTAGGAACCCTTATAAATCAATTAATCAATCAATCAATCAAATCATTTATTTTGCAAGAAAAAGGGTATATATACAGATGTTTTAACAAAAAAATAATAATATGTGCACACCTTAATCGGCTATAGTTTATAGCATGCAAAATATTTATAAAAGACTTAAACCTAGTTATTTACATATATACATGCATTGATACTTAATTCAAAAATCTTATTATGTATGGTTAACATGTCAACTAATTTTCTAATACAGTTCCAGAAAGTCATTTACTTTATAAAATCGTTTTTCTATGAGCCACTCGCGTAGTTTTTTATTTAAATGGTTTTGTGGCACTTCTTTAAAAATTTTAAGTATTTTATTATAGATATTAACACACATAACGGTACAATTTTTTTTAAATCGAGCTGTTCTTTGTTGTTTGTCGACAACAAGCCGATCACAGTCCCTTGTATTGCGTGGAAACATATCTTTCGCAGTTTTGAAGATGTCACTGTGCTTTCTTACAAATTTAAACACTTCGTCAATATATAGGCATGGAAGAGGTAGTACGCCCAATTTCAGGAACAATGGTTTGCACGGTTCATAAGGGCCAACCCCGCAAATCGCACGAACGCAATTTTTTTGGGCAACAAAAGCACTTTGTATATCACCACCATTCCCCCAAATGATTAAACCGTATCTTAACACAGATTCAACATAACCATAATAGGCTGCCATAACTGTTCTGTGATCAGTCGTTTTTCTTAACCTACGGAGGGCATTTTCAAACCTTGCAATTTTGTTACAAACATTATTTATTTGATCATTCCAATTTAGATTACTATCAACTAATATTCCTAAAAATCTAGAGGTGTCATTTTCTTTTAATTTATGTCCGTCATAGTGTATGTCTAATTGTTGATCATTATTGTTAAAATTAATGAAATTAGTTTTTTCTAAGTTAGTCTTTAAATTGTTACATTCAAGCCAATTTACTACACGTTTTACCGTCTCAGTGACCTGCAACTCATGATGGTTTATACCCATAGACAGATCATTGGTGACTACGATGGAAATGTCATCTGCGAATAGGACACTTTTGTAATCAATTTTGTCTACAAGATCATTAATATATATTAAGAAAAGTAGTGGTCCCAGAATACTTCCCTGTGGAACACCAAATCTGTTTATTCTGAACCTTGATCTATGACACATGCTTGTATTTTTAGTACTGACACTATTTACTTCCACACATTGTGACCTGTCTTCCAGGTATGTTTTAATCCACTGTAATGGTGGTCCTCTGATACCATAAAACTCGAGCTTTCTTAGTAGTTTATCGTGAACTACGAAGTCAAATGCCTTTGACATATCAAACAAAATAGCAGTAGTGAAGTTTTTATCATCATACTTTGTTGCAATCTCATGGATTAGATTAAATGCTGCCAAGGTGGTTGATTTATTTTGCTGAAATCCAAATTGTTGTTTTGCAATTATATTAAATTTATTAAAATAATCAGTTAATCGTTTGTGCATGGCTTTCTCGAAGATTTTTGAGAGTATCGGGACTATCGCTATTGGTCGATAATTTGCAATGTCATATGTTTCTCCTTTTTTATAGATTGGTTTTACAATGGAAAATTTCAGTTTATCTGGGAAGTTCCCTGATTCAAATGATAAATTAATTAAGTATGTCAAAATAGTTACTAGTTCATATTTACACTGCTTTATTATATTAGTTGCGATTTCATCATAGCCCTCCGCATTAGTATTGTTTAATGTAGTCATAATGTTCCAGATCTCCTGTTCATTAAAGGGCACTAAGAATAAGCTGTTAATAATACTAGCATTGTCAATTTCCAACATCCTTGAGAAGTTATCTGTTAATTTGTTTGTAGATTGGATAAAGTAATTATTAAGCTCCTCAGCCAGGCAAGAAGGCTGAGTAACACTTTTACCATTTATAATAAGTTGGTCTATGCACCTTTTATGTTGTTCTGTCACCGTTTCAGTTTTAACAACGGTCCACGATGCTCTACATATGTTTTTGCTATTGCGAATAAATTTACTATTTGTGATTTTATGAGCTAATATAATACATTTTTTTAATATTTGCGAGTATTTATTATATTTTATTTTATTTGGCTCCGTCTTATTTTTATAGAAATTGAACATAATCCTTCTTTTATTCTTAGTGCTTATTTTTAAACCTTTGCTAATCCATTTCGGTTTTGGGTCTGTATTAACTTTAACATTTATGACTGGAAAGCATAGCCTATAAAACAAGCATAAGTTATCATGAAATTGATTAAAGCCATGATTTAAGTCTGATGTTTCGTAGACTTCAGAGAATGATAGAGCTCTCAAACAATCTTTAAATTTCAGGAGGTTATCCATGGAATAGTCTCTTCTAGCAATCACTAAAGGCCTACGAGCCAAACGGGTTGGTTTTTTTGTTATTTTAAAGGATAGCATTTGAGCGGTGTCATGATCAGACAAACCAAGAGGTAAGACTGTACCAGTGGCATTTTTTATATTGCTATAAACGTGATCTATGCAGCTTTTCTCCCTCGTTGGTACAGTGATATGGCACTTCAGATCAAAGTTATTTACTAAATTTTGGAGATACGCAGTGCATTTATTTGGCTTAGCTAAATTTATGTTGAGGTCACCCGCCAATACAATTTTATCCTTAAAATATTTTTTTGAAACAATATACAATAAATATTCAAGTTTCTTAAAGAATGCATTTATATCTGACGAAGGAGGCCTATATATACAAATGACTAGCAAGTTTATTTTGGATATTCTAATGGCACAACATTCAAACATATTAGATTCACTTAATTGGTTAATTAATGTTACATTTTTGTAATCACTGCACACACATGCAGCGCACAAATGTTTCTGTTAGACAGATTATATCTAACTCTGTGCCTGATTCTGACAGTTCTGACAGAATTATTTCTATTTGGTCCCTCTTTGCAAGAACGCTAGCAATATTTTGGTGCAAGATCCTAAATGTATTAGCATCAGTTTTGTCCATCTTTCTATTATTTTTGGTCACATGAGGCTCGAAAAAATGTTAAGGAAGGTTGATCCATTGTAATAGAGTCATTTCCATTATTATCAGTCAAGCTTGATTTCTCTACATTATTGTTTATACAAATGAAGTTTAAAAGTTGCATTAGGTCATTGAATATTGTTATAAATCCCTGCCGATTTACATTTCCAAAACGGGAAATATTAGAACTATCATATGTTAAGTTTAAATTGCAATCCAAAATGTAGCTATAATTGTATGTTAAATTGTCCTTGTACAATAAATTAATAATAATTATAAATTATAAGTAGGCAAACATATGATAATGTTTGTATTTGGACAACGGAAAGCTGCTCTCGAATAAACTTTACTAATCTATAGTAATCTTCACCCACTTTAAAGTCTTTGTCACCAATATAAATAATACAAAAGTCGGATAAAGTAAAATCTTTCAGTTTACTTGGAAGGCCACTAAATAGTTCACGCGTTCCCGCTCCAGGTTTTAGGTAGAGACATACATTTTCAACAGGGAATGTATGTGGTATCCGCTCTAACATATAATTTGAGTGGTTGCTGATTACACATAATTTTGAATTTACATAATGTCCCGGTGTATCTGGAAACTGTTCCTCATATTGCGTGCAGAAAATACTCTTACTTATATTCCCGATGTCTTGAGATTGATTAAGTTTTTGTGTCAAGCTTTTTAATTGATTTCCTATACTTGTTAGCTTATTTTCCATGTTTTCCATTAGCTTTTCTATAGCCATGATTTTTTGTTGCAGTTTATTCATATGTTTATTACAAGCAAAGCTGTTTTCAGCGTTATGAGTAGTGCTAGGCGAGGAAGCTGTTAATGTATCGTTGTTTAAAAGAGAGTACCTCTGCTTCTTTTTTGTGCCTGATTTTTTTTCTGCCGTTGTAGAGTAACATAATAATTGCAGGACTTTTATCTCCCTATTTAACTGGTCCACTTTTCTTTGTAGCTCATTATTTTCAATAATTTTATTTTCGAGCTCGCCTTCTGTACTCGCAAGTGCAATTTCGAGTGCAGATATTTTCTCACATAGCTCATCATTTTGTTGGCATGACTCCCGGGACAGGCCATCAACGCTCTTGTATAACTTTTCCGGTATTGATAAAGATTCTGTAGAAGAGTTTCCGGGTTCCAGGGGGTCACTTTTAGGAGTAGAGTGGGAATCCAAGTTAGTAGTAGAGTGAGAATCAAAGTTCAGCGAGTTGTCGGTTTCATCGTGTGATGTTGATTGTAAACCATCGCTCTCTACAGTTTTGTTTTTCTCTAAAGGTGATGATGTCACTATCGAACTTTCATTTGATATTTTCGTATTGTGATTCTTTTGGGGTGACTTAGAGTCCAATTCATTCGGTATGTTGCTATTTATATGGCTATTTTTTGAGGAGCTAGGGCTGGGTTGATTTGATATTTTGCCTTTGATGTCGTTATTTTTCGAGGACAAGTTAGAACCCGGCGAATACATACTAGGCGAAACACTTGGCGATGAGGGTTTCGACGATGCTGAAGTGGTGTTTACATTTAATTTTTGCTTCGGTCTATTTCTCAGTGCGATTTTGGTTGGTCTGATTTCTTGCTATCTTTTTTTGTCAAATTACAAGTCTTACATTTCCAAGTATTTTTTGAGTCTTTACTAAGCAGGCGATATAATTTCTCAGAGAACCCTGCACAGTCAAATTCGTACCTTTGTTTACATATTGAGCATAATAGTGTATAGTTTCGCCATGTCTGTGATTTTTTTCATTTCAACCCTAACGTGTGATATACATAAAGCTCTATAAATGGAGTACGCTTCGCCTCATCTTTCCAAACAAAAAAGTCTGCCAAAATCTGAGGGGGGTGAGGTAGCACGCATGTGATGTTTTCAAGTCAAAGGTACATCGTTTTCGGTTGTTAATACAGTTCTAAATGATTTTTTATGGCAGCAACGCTTTATTGACAACCGACAAAGATGTACCTTTGACTTGAAAACACCAAACATATTTGACATATTCTTTTTATACTTCATAACACTAAATGGAGCAATAGATAGTCGACTGTACAGATGTTAACATATGGTTCATTATTGGATGCAGTCTTTGCAAATGTCGAACAAAAAAGCCAAGGATCATTTTTGATTGTATTTTCAAACAAAATATAGAAGACAGCAATCCTTAAGCGCGTTAAATATGGAGAAGTGTCAAACGTCAAATAGTTACTGCCCGTCAGAAAGAAAACGATTGTCTTTGAATCGATTCTGTAAACGAAGCTTGATTTTCGATTTAGGTTAAATCTTTTATTACAAAAGTAATGATAAATAAAGTAAAACTGTACTTACATCTGAAATGCTATTTCATATTTTTGTAAACTAGACGAAATATAACATTTTTTACATCCAAAAACAGCGCATAAGGGCATTTTCACGGAACTTGTCATCCATTGACAGCGATGACGAAAATGCGTGACATCGATTATTTAAATAGTTTTTATAGATGTACTAGATTTTCCTGCTAATACTTTTGACAGAGGGGAAATGATACCTAAGGCCTCTCCTGGTTTAGAACTCTCTGGTGATATATTGTTGGGTAGGTATTTAAAAATGAATAGGGGTTTACTGAAATCATTTTTTGATAATGTAAATATTTTCGGAAATAATCGCTCCAGAAGTAAAAAAAAATGTGTCCCCCTCCCCCTCTAACTTTTAAACCATAAGTTTTAAAAATATGAAAAAAATCTCAAAAGTAGAACTTTATAAAAACTTTCTAGGAAAATTATTTTGAACTTGATAGGTTGAATAGTTTCGAAAAAAAATTACAAAATAATTTCTGAACTAAGTTTGTAATTTAACCGTATAAGCAGGTGTTTATTGTACAGTCAAGTGCAAAAATACGTACCGAAAAAATCGTCTCATAAATATGGTACTACGCACTTATTACAACGGAATAAGATACTATGAGACATATTTTTGAGTAAGATGAGTACACCCATATTTTTACACTTGACTGTACCTGTAATTTCTACAAAATCACAATGAAATGACGTGCTTTCAAATAAAGTAAAAATGGTGAAAATCGGTTCACGCAATATAGAATTATCCCATAAAAATCATCTTCCATACTTTAAGCTCGCGCGCAATAGTTTACTTAATTTGCCGATAGATGTCGCTGTACGTGGAACGCTCATATCATATCCTACATGGCGGTGTTATTTTAACTCTTAAGTGGGGACACTTACTGTGACGGACGGAAAACTACGGAACCCTTAACTGAGCGTGGCCCGACACGCTCTTGGCCGGTTTTATTCAGTTATTATCGACAATGACATGACATGTTATCTCTAACATTATCAAATAATGTTCCAGTTATATAATATGGAGCAAAATTATTAAAAATACGGCCCAAATTACTTCAATGTGCTGACGGAGTGATGATTTTCACAATTTTTTGCAAACCATTGAGTTAGAATATAGTAGAGGTACAGTCTCAAAGAAGTTTCACCGAAAATATGGCATGGCTCGTGAAAATTTGTAACCGGTCTGTTTTGTCAATGACTAAAGCCTAATAAAACTGACCCAGAAACGAGTCGTTCTTATAACACTTTCGTGGGGCCGTTTTTTAGGCTGATTGTTTATTACATATCAGTAGTCCAAACATAAATACTTGACATATCATCGATATAAATTGAGAATTTATCGATCGCGTTACATCACTAGCGACCAGCTGTGCATTTTATTTTGACGTTCAGGTGTCACTGATTTCATTAATGACAGCGCGGCAATCGCTCGGTTCCCCTCCCGCACCTCTCGGTTTTGGCAGCTTTGGTTTCAAAGAAATAACGCGCTAAGCGGAGTATAGAGATATTTAGTATATGAACACAGCTAATTACTTTCCACCCTAGGGATGGAAAAGCAATTTTCCACCCGCCTATCTACCCAGGAAAATAAATCTTTCCGAACAGGAGAGATGAAAAAAATATTGTATATTATTAATCTACTAGGCTCGAGCGAAACGCGACTTCACTTTGGCGCCTGCGGCACATGGCAAACACGTCATGCTACAAAACTCATTTGAGCGCCTTTGTGTGCTTGGCACATCTGTACACGCTTCAATGTGTGCGTGCGTCTTAGGGCGCCGTTTCCGCTATCGTAAATGACGTTTGACAATACACCGCCACTTTGCTTTTTATCGATGCGCTGCCAACCTGACGGATTAGCCTGCCTAGTTCCCTACCAATCGGCCGCCGCGGGTGAGGTAATTCTGTTCAGGGCGGGGCGTAGCCACTGTAGTGAGCATTCTGTATGAAATACTATTATTTAGTATATGCCTGCGGTGCCTCCATGATATAAAGTAGTGCAGTTAGAGCGCGCTCTCAGTTCACTATGGTGTAAAGTTATCAATCAATTTCAAACTTTCAACATCTACAGCGCCCATCTGGCATAAGCTCAGGCGCAACTCAACATTCAGGGGCCTCTTTCTCGGACGGTATAAGACTAATATAATAATATTATTAGTGTGTTGTCATTGAACTCATACGATTTGACAGCTCGTGGACTGGAAATAGGCCCCCGAGCGCGCTTGCGGTGCCTTCCCGATTTAAAACCACAGAACTATAATATTTTAATAAATTTAAATAAATATTTAAATCTGTTTTATGAAAAACTCCAAAATTGTCCTCGTCCGTGTACAAAGTGTACAAACATGGTAACCCTATTCCAAGGATGATATAGATATGGATGGACAATATCCATACAATATCCCGTTCCATTTTTTCAGGTTAAAGCACAAGCGTCATATATCGGTCACACCAGACACTAAATCCTAGTTTCTAATACTTCATTCGGCGCTTAACGCTGACAGAATAACTCGACTCCAGACGCGACAGATGGCGCTGTGGCACTAGTACTGAAAACAGACATATAGCCTGAAGGTTCGAGGAACGCGATTTTGTATAGGCATCAAGGATGATGAAGACATGGATTGACAATGCCCACACAAAATCGCGTTCAGGCTATACGTCTGTTTTCGGTACTAGTGGCACAGCGCCATCTGTCGAGTCTGGAGTCCAGTTATTCTGTCAGCGTTAAGCGCCGAATGAAGTATTAGAAACTAGGATTTAGTGTCTGGTGTGACCGATAAATGACGCTAGTGCTTTAAATCGAAAAAAAGGGATCGCGATTTTGTATGGATATTGTCCATCCATGTCTATATCATCCTTGCCCCATTCTTATGTATAAGTTTTATCAATATTTCTTATCATTTCCGCTATATTCTGCTTCTGCAATCAAAATACAAAATCAAATAGTGCTGGAGCCCGCCTTACTGGAAATTTATCAAAAAACTTACCCGTTTTTTTCCATATAGCGTTGTAGAGCCCATCTCGGAGATCATGAAAACATAAGTCTTAAAGGTCTTAAATAGCCACAAGTACCCCACGCACCCCTGACGCGCACGGCTCCTCCGAGAACTCATGCACTTTGAACGCCTAGGTCGCTTTCATACTATAGTCGGGTGAAGCCCGACATTCGGTCCGTGCTTTCCGCACTTTAACTTTAAGCGTCAAATTCCTAGTTCCTATGGAGTCCGGTTGGTACTCACAGCGCGGTGGCGGGACAACAGCTGGTGCCCGTCCACACGTCCACGATCACCAGCCTGGTGACGACGGAGACGAGGTTCTACTTTGGACGCCTGGGTCGTTATCATACTATAGTCGGGTGAAGCCCGACATTCATTCCGTGCATCGCACACTCCCACTTTAAGCGTCCAATTCCTAGTTCCTATGGGTTCTGGTACTCACAGCGCGGTGGCGGGACAGCAGCTGGTGCACGTCCACGCAGTCGGCCAGGATCAGCAGCCGGGTGACGGCGGAGAGCAGGTTCCGCGCCGCGCGCACCATGGACGAGCGCACCGCTGACGCGCACGGCTCCTCCGAGAACTCGCGCGCTGCGAGGCTCATGGCGGCGCCTGGAAGATGGGTGCTTGTATAGTACATTACTTACCAAGGACTGTAAAAGAAAGAAAGCCCAAAATCGAAATCTGAGTCGCAGGCGAGGGTTGTAAATATGCGATAGAGGGCTTTCTTTTTTACTGCCCGTAGTGAGTACACAATTTTACGTCTCTACCTGGGCATAATGCGAGTTTTACCGTACGCGTAGCGTGCGGTAATACTCACATTATGGCCAGGTGTGACGTTAATATATTATACATGGCATGTAGCAGGCAAAAATTCCTAGGATTAGTCCGGCTAACCAAAAAGTGCAGTAATAGTAAAAGTAATAAGCTATACTCCTTGCTTTTTAACCGACTTCAAGATTTCAAAAAAAGAGGTTCCTAATTCGGCGTGTATGTTTTTGTTTTGTTTAGTGGTGAGGTCCAAAAAATTTGAAAAAATTCACGGAAGTGAGGCCGAATGAAAACTACCTTGAATAAAATCAGTTGAGCCATTTTTGAGTGATAACTAGTGATAGCACGTACGTGCCGCATAGTAAAATGACGTAAGCGCCTTTTGAACAGATGTATTATAACAGGCCGGAAACCACAGAATCCTACACTGAGCATGGCCCGACATGCTCTTGGCCGGTTTTTACAACTATAAGTCAGAACTTCTACAAATTTAAAGTAACAGGGTGGTTTACAGTATTGGTTATTACTACCCTGTTACTAATGTACTCACCGGCCTTTCTGACTTCTTCAACAGCGGCCAACATCTCCCTGGTGATCTCCGGGTTCTCGTAAGCGATGGTTTGTCCTCTCTCTATGAAGATCTCGGTGGCTCGCTCAACGGTGGCCACTAGGGCGCTGGCTCGCTTGGACTTGCCGGCTGAAAAAATATTCTTATTTTGAAACTTGGCCTTTGTATTGTGTTCAGATTCAGAAACACTAGTGTAATTTTTACAAGGAAACAATTAATTTTTTCACACCACCTATTCGTAGACAGGCTTTTTCTTCTCTGCTAAGAGGGAACAAAGTGGCACTTTTCTGTTCTAGAACATTCGTTTTTAGGCTTCCGTAGCCAAATGGCAAAAAACGGAACCCTTACGGATTCGTCATGTCTGTCTGTCCGTCCGTATGTCACAGCCATTTTACTCGGAAACTATACGACGTATCTGAATAAAATTTACACATAAGGTGTATTTTGTATGCCGCTACTTAGTTATGGAGTTATATTTGAAAAAAAAAAAATTTTTAGGGGGGCGCTCCATAGATGTAACTAAATTTCAAAAAATGTTTTTTAACCAAATATCAACATGTGACACATCATTCGATAGGTATTTAAAAATAACATTGAGGTTTCTTTGACCATTTTGTGATGAAGTGAATATTTTCTGAAATAATCGCTTCGAAAGTCAGAAAAATTGTGTCCGGCCCTGTAACTTTTGAACTGTAAGTCCAAAAAATATGAAAAAATTTGAGGCGATGTGCCTTATCATATACTTTCTACGAAAATTATTTTGAACATTATCGGTTCAGCCATTTTTGAGGTATCTCCAAAAAACTTCTTCCATAGGCATCAGATACGACCTTTTGGTATTAGTTTGGTTCTTATTACATTGAAGGTACTGAACCCTCCTATGCGTGGTCCGACACGCACTTGGCCGGTTTTTTCTAAGGTGGTGTGAAAAGCAGTATGTGTCACATAGGAGCAAAACTATTTTCACCTTACGCGTTAACACTTGAATGCCTCACTTAACTTAGGAGTCTACTTTAAAATTTTACTTGCTCCTATGCGACACCTTTGGGATTCAATGCACACCCTCGCCGTAAATATTTCATTTTGTTCTCTTGTTACATAATCTACTATTGTATAGCCTGCTGGGATGACGTGTCCAGAGAATGCAATGGCGGTATTTTTTATACGAGCAATCCCAGGATAATGGTATTGGGCCATACAATCCTTGGGCCTTTGAGTCTAAGGAGAGACTTTTCCTCCTTATTTGCGTTCTATCGCTTGGGTTGTGCTCTGAAGAACTGTTTGACATGATGTCCAGGCAGCTTTTTATCACCGCACCACTCGCCGCGGTCAGGGTGTTCATCCTCACACCCTGGAGCCTAAAGGGTCGCGCACTGTGGCTGTGGAATGAACTCCCTGCCAAGGTTTTCCATTTTTGTATGAGGTTCTTCAAAAAAGGAGTGTATAGGTTCTTAAAGGGGAAGCAATGTGCATGTGAATTCTATGGGATTGCAGGCGTCTATAGGCTACGGTAACTGCTTACCATCAGGCGGGCCGTATGCTTGTTTGCCAACGTCGTGGTATAAAAAAAATACAAGAAATACCAGTATTGCATTCCCTAGACCTGTCCCGTACTAAAATGTTTTTATTTTACCAAAATGTTTTTCGTTCCACTTTTCCCTGGTTATACATACCATAAAATTAATCACCAGTAATTCCCTAGGTCGAAAATGCATCACTTTCCACCCGCTTAATAGATAAACAACTCATTCAGAGGTTAATAGGTGGAGTGTTTACTCACGTCTCTTCTTCTTGGCCTGCTTGTCCTTGCTATTCACCAGCGTGGTGACCTGGAGCACCAGTGGCTCCAAGGTGCGCTCCACCGAGGTGGTGCGGATCTCCAGGTTCTTGGGGTCCCATTTAAGGGTTATGCCCCCGGTTGGCAGGGTTCCGTAGGTGTCCGTCATGTCGCTGTAAAAAGATGTAGTACCTACTTCATATTTAATTTATTTTACACAAGTTTCAGTTAAAAATTGGTAGCTTGCTATGGAAAAAGGTGTTTGTGAAAAACTGACTTTTTTTAGACTATATTCAAGGCTCAAGTAAGACCTTGACTTTAGACTTTTTTTGTAATATGTAATAGGCATGGTGAGTTTCATGTATGGTATCAATCTATTTGTTTTGTTGTGAGGATCAAATGTCTATATACGGCCAATGGCGTTAAAGCAACACAAAAGTCAGAAATTAGACTTAAAGTCGAGATTTGCATTTGTTTCTCGAAACGCTCCTAACAAAATGACGTGCAAAAGTGACATCACGATCGCCCTGTTTAAAGTATGGGAAAATTATGAAATTGCTATATTAACAGTGAAATGTTGCGTTTATGTATATGGTTACCATACAATTTATTTAACAGTAAAATGTAAAAAATTACCATTAGGTATCAGTTTTTTTTAATTTCATGCTTTAAAAAAATTTAAAATTTGAAATTTTGAAGCATGATAAGATTGATAAGTTTGAACCATTTCAATATTTTTTTATTTATTTTCACTTTATTTGGATATATTGGTAATTCTGCATCCTATCTCAACTCCCATCTATATCAACTAAATATAATTGCATAATTCAACATGTGTCATCATCCCTATTGGGAAATAGAAAATGTAGGTGTTTTTTTTTCACTTTTGATTTAAAAATATTGAAAACCATCCAAATCTGATATATTTTAAGCTTATGGTACAGTCAAGTGCAAAAATACGTATCGAAAAAATGGTCTCATAAATATGGTACTACGCACTTATTACAACGGAATAAGATACTATGGGACATATTTTTGAGTAAGATGAGTACACCCATATTTTTACACTTGACTGTACCTAATTGAGAAAAGTTTTATGGATTCTTATATTATCTCGTAATTTAACTTTATTATATTATTTTAGACAGGCAGCTCGCACTGATACATCTATATCATAGTTCAATAAGCACTAATTAACTATTTTAGATAGTTTGTCGAATCTATTTTTAAACTTATTAACACTATTGGAGCCCACAACTTGGGAGGGTAATTTTACATGGTCCAAATATGGTATATATTTTACATGAATACATTTATACATACATGCAACCTAATTTGCATCAGTTATGTGGTCATAAAATTTATACAAAATAACAATACTTTGACACCAATATTCATCAGTAAGTTTGTATTAATGTAGAAATAAACTTGTACTTTGCAAGTGCGAGTTATCAGCTCGCCAGAGAATGTTTACAGCTCCTTATGAGTCATACAAACAGAATCAACTGTTATAACACATATAACTACACAAAATACCACAGTTTCTTTACGCAATGAATACAACACATAATTTCACGTTGAAATTGATAAATTTGCCTTTAAAACGAAGTAATAGAATAGTAAAACAAATAAACAAAGTACAATACAATCTACAACATGTATTATACCACCAATGTTAAAATGCAATGAATGCATATAAATGTTTAATAAAACCATACTTGTCATTTCAGTCGGCTGTATTATTGACAACATTCTTATCGCAGTTTTCGCAAAATATCACAGTTTACTTTTGTTATTTATTTGTGTTACGATCTCTCAGAATATATAGATTAAGTACTCACTCAAATGATGATGAATAACACACAAATTCACACACAATTTAATTAAAAATTAAACGATTATCGAAAGGCGTGTCAAAAAACAGTACAACGATGTTACTAGCGCGAAATATTTTAACTAACATGTCAAAAAATTACAATACATACATACCACATGGAAAAATTACGTTTGGAAATATCCACAGATTAGTTATAAAATACGAGTATGTATGTTTAATTTAATTAGAATGTTATTGTAAAAATATAAAATACATTTATTATATGTAATAAGCAAATATAAAATAAAATTTACAATATCTACGTTTAACACTAAGATTTCACATGTTCCAGTGAGTTTCTGTTTATGGAATGAACTTAAAGCCCCTTAAAGCCCTGTTACATTTTGTCCTAGTCAGCTTCCTAAATGAGTTAGTGACTAAAGTTTTATCAAGTGTAACCGCATTTATTTTAGCAAGTAAATTTTCTATGAATAAAAGTGAGGATCCTAAGACCAAGGCGATTTACGAATTGAAGTTCAAAAATCCCGCCCATTTACTGTTTGTTTGCGCCCACGGATCTATAAAACTCTGGACATTTTTTCCTTTAAGTAAATCGAACCTTATTTTTTACAGAGCAAGACAGTTTGTGAAAAACAGGCCAAGAGCATGTAGGGCCATGCTTAGTGTAAAGTTCCGTAGTTGCCGGCCCGTCACAACACACCCACTCAAAAGGTCGTTTTTAGGGTTCCGTAGTCATCTAGGAACCCTTATAGTTTCGCCATGTCTGTCCGTCCGTCCGTCCGTCCGCGGATAATCTCAGTAACCGTTAGCACTAGATAGCTGAAATTTGGTACTAATATGTATATCAATCACGCCGACAAAGTGGTAAAATAAAAAGTGGAATTTTTTTTTAAATTAGGGTATACGTAAAGTGGGGAGTGATTTTTTTTTATATTCGGAAATAATCAATCCAGGAATAAGTTAGTTTATAAATAAGTTTTAAAAATATGAAAAAAATCTCAAAAGTAGAACTTTATAAAAACTTTCTAGGAAAATTATTTTGAACTTAATAGGTTGAATAGTTTTTGAAAAAAAATTACAAAATAATTTCTGAACTAAGTTTGTAATTTAACCGTATAAGCAGGTGTTAATTGTACCTGTAATTTCTACAAAATCACAATGAAATGACGTGCTTTCAAATAAAGTTTTGAAAAAATTACAAAACTACGGAACCCTACACTGAGCGTGGCCCGACACGCTCTTGGCCGGTTTTTTATAGTAAATTTGACGGCACTTCCGTCCTTTTACTATGAAATAACTCAAATAACATGCGAAAACTCGAAAACGGCTCAACCGATTTAATTAAATATTGAAAGTACTTAATTAGACCTCACTTTAACTTATTTTTCCATATTATTGGAGCCACGGTTCAAAAATTACAGAGGGGGGACGGGGACGGACAGTTTATTAAAATTTTGGGACCATTATTTTCGAAAGTACTTACTTATTACTTTTTTTAATAAAAAAAATGTTTTTGGTGACCCCTATTCTTATTGGACTTAGAGAGCGGGATGAGGGACCTTCTTGTTCCTTTAGTCGTCAACACAGTGAATCCTCCTTTTTGTAAAGGGTCGGCAACGCGCATGTGACTCCTTTGGAGTTGCAGGCGTCCATAGGTTACGGTAGCTGCTTACCATCAGGCGGGCCGTATGCTTGTTTGCCACCGTCGTGGTATAAAAAAAAAAAATAAAAAAAAAAAAAAAAAAAAAAAAAAGAGCGGCCATGTCTGTCATTTTCTATACAAAAAAAGTCTGCCGAAGTTAACGTACAAAAATATCCGTAATAGTTGCCTGGTCAGTAGATCGCCTAAAGTAAAAAAAAAATCACCCCCACTTCACGCCCAAAAAATTTTTTTTTTACATTTTATTTAACCGGGTTCCGTCCATTTGGCATAACTTCCGTGGCCAGAAACGCATCTGTCATAACATATTTGCCATAAATTGTTTTCGAAGAATATTAACATTGCAGAAATCATCGGTACGCATAATATACAATTTGCCAAATATTTGCGTATCCGAATTTGAAATGGGCTACTATTATCATGGCCGCTTTTTGATACGAATAATTTTATTTTGCATATAATTCATGTCTCCGAAACTGTTAATTAGCATAATCTGTTTAGCATAATAGGCTTTAGCAGAATGTTTGCATTGCAGAAAACGAATTATGCATAACGTACAGTTAGCAGAACTATTTTCTGCTCGAATTAAAATAATAAATAAATAAATAAATATTATAGGGCAATCTTACACAAATCGACCTAGGCCCACAGTAAGCTCAATAAGGCTTGTGTTATGGGTACTAGACGACGATATATATAATAGATAAATATGGATAAATACTTAAATATAGAAAACATCCATAACTCAGGAACAAATATCTGTGATAAACACACAAACAAATGCCCTGACTAGTATTCGAACCCGGGACCTCCTGCTTCGTAGGCAGGGTTACTACCGACTGGTGATTACATATAAATACTACTAGGTAAGTACTTGTATACAACCTATGCATAATTAATTAGTTTATATATGCATAAGGTAAACGTCCCCTGTTTCGGCAGGTTAATGCTGTTAAGAAAATGTTGAGAATTCGTAATTTTTTTTAAATATTACTATGCATGATAATATTTTTTAAGCTTTTGAGAGAGTTATATTGATTCTTTGGGAGTAATTTATTGTATAAACTATATAGTTTTGATTAAAACTTTTTTTACATTAATTTATTCGTGAATTTATCATTTATTTGAGTCCTGTTTCGTGATAAAAAAATTAATCTCTGCTCCTAAGTTCGTGAGCTCGTGGCCCGTTTCGGTAAAAAGTATTTCAGAGTAAATTATGATAATTTGTTTATAATAATCATACATATTTGACGGGTTTACTATAGGAAAACAAAACAAGGGAAGGAAAGGAAAAGAAAATAAAACAAATGACCCTTTTTATATTGTTTTATTTTGAATTGTTACTTGATTGGGATATTTATTTGAAGCAATAACAATATTATAGGGTTATGTTTTAACAATATATAAAGGTATTGTATAATATATTAAGTTTTAACAATATATATTGCCACTAACCCGAATAGCTGCTCAAAGAGTGGGTTAGGTCAGGTTAGAACTGTGACCCTCAAACAACCCAAACGGTTATTAAAAATGTGGGTTAGGTTAGGTTAGAACTGTGACCCTTAACCAACCCCAATAGCTGCGTAAAGAGTGGGTTAGGTTAGGTTAGAACTACGACCGTCAAAAAACCCAAACGGCTGTTAAAAAAGTGGGTTAGGTTAGGTTAGAACTGTGACCCTTAACTAACTCGAACTGCTGATCAAAGAGTAGGTTAGGTTAGAACTGTGTTCCTCAAACAGACAGACTGTGCAATTTGTAGGGCCCAATCTGTCAGGTTGGGAGGTGTAATAGGAGGTAGGGCCCGTAGGGAGCTGAAGGAGGGAAGGGAGAGGCAGGGTACACAACAGATTGGGCCCTACAAATTGTTATGTCTAATACCGGTTTTAAGTTTGAAAGTAATGACGTCATTGGACAGTAATGCTATGCCATAATGCCATGACAACAAATCTAAGGCGATTATCACACTGGCACGGCAACTGGATGCGGCGACGGTGTGCAAGCGTGACAGCGCTATACACATGCAAAGGGCTATCTCGTTCGCACACCGGCTCTGCATGCGGAAACCGCAGCAGTGTGAAAGCCGCCAAAATGTGTCAATACAATATTGTGACGAGTGCGAGTGAGACACCGCCCCGCGCCCACTATCATATTGAGATATCATATTCATAGTCACTATCCTCTCTCTATTGGACCGTTTTTAGGGTTCCGTAGTCAACTTGGAACCCTTATAGTTTCGCCCAAAGAATATAATACTCACTAGGAGGTTTCGCCATGTCCGTATACTGTCTGTCTGTCCGCGGTCTAGCCCAGTGATCGTTAACACTAGAAAGCGGTTTGAACCACAAGCCTCAAGGAACCTACTAAATTATGTAAGTAATACCAGAATATACCCATTTACAACGAGTAGTCCAGCTTCGAACGTTCGAACAAAAAAAACTGAGCGGCTAAATAAAAAAAAAGAAACTTGCTTGGTGCAGCCCTAGCTGTGCCCGAAATTTAAGTTTCGAAAGTGAAAATAAATTTATTTAGTAACTGGGTTACTGGTTTAAAAACCACGTTCCTTATACTATACGGAACCTTGTACGGTTGCATTTATGAAATAAATAGATTTTCTTTCATACCCACTGGTATACATAACAACAGTATGAATGAAAAATAGATTTATTCCTCATGATGATTCGGATCATATTTATTATATGTATAGATTATTCGGCCTTAATAATATATGCGTATTGCAAGTATGCGAAACTTCACTATGCCATAAAATTTTATGCCACTAGTCTTTTATGCTTAAAGTGATTTATGCAATGTTGAATTATTACAAACAAAATTATGCGACATAAAAATGATATCTTGCTTCGATTCGGACATTAACTTTATGCCAAACGTTACTTCGTTCGATGAAAATTATGCGTAGAGTACATATGCGGAACTTGACTATGCCAATAGAGTTTATGCTAACCGTAGTTTATGCTTAAAGTTGTTATGCAACACAGAATTATTACAAAAAAAGTTATGCCAAAGATAGGGGAACCTATTTAACCGTTTACTCATACCAAATTACAGCTTTCTAGTTTTAACGATCACTGGGCTAGACCGCGGACAGACAGACAGTATACGGACATGGCGAAACCTCCTAGTGAGTATTATATTCTTTGGCCGAAACTATAAGGGTTCCAAGTTGACTACGGAACCCTAAAAACGGTCCAATAGAGAGAGGATAGTGACTATGAATATGATATCTCAATATGATAGTGGGCGCGGGGCGGTGTCTCACTCGCACTCGTCACAATATTGTATTGACACATTTTGGCGGCTTTCACACTGCTGCGGTTTCCGCATGCAGAGCCGGTGTGCGAACGAGATAGCCCTTTGCATGTGTATAGCGCTGTCACGCTTGCACACCGTCGCCGCATCCAGTTGCGGTGCCAGTGTGATAATCGCCTTAGATTTGTTGTCATGGCATTATGGCATAGCATTACTGTCCAATGACGTCATTACTCTCAAACTTAAAACTGGTATTAGACATAACAATTTTTAGGGCCCAATCTGTTGTGTACCCTGCCTCTCCCTTCCCTCCTTCAGCTCCCTACGCGCCCTACCTCCTATTACACCTCCCAACCTGACAGATTGGGCCCTACAAATTGCACAGTCTAATACCTATATACTTTACCTACGGGTGGCGAACCGAGTCGCCACTAGCCGTCGTTCTGAGTACGGGTGGCGTCTATATTCGTTTTGGCAAGGGAGGATCTACAGAAACATAAAATAAGGTAAACAAATGTGGCAAAAATGCATACAAAAACGAAATATTATGAAATAAAAGAAATTCGTTTTTACTGAAATGTAAATAACAAGTTTATGTGTGTAAATTGCATTGTCAATCTCTGCAAAGCTGTGTGAACTCCCTTCCGACTTCCGAGGTTTTCTTAAGAGACTCCAAAGCCTACAGGTTTTTTAAAAGTCAACAACGCACATATGTAGCACCCCTTCAGTCAGGCGCGGATCCAGGATTTCGTTCAGGGGGGGGGGCACTTTCTAGAATTTCGTTCAGGGAGGGCACTTTCCAGGATTTTGTTCAGGGAGGGGCAGTTTCCTTCACAAAAAATCTCGCGGTCCGCACCTATGGGCTCCGTAGTATACGAGGTTTGCGTTTCAGGGGGGGGCAATTGACCCTGTTGCCCCCCCCTGTATCCGCGCCTGCCTTCAGTTGCCGGCGTCCATAGGCGCCTCACCCAACGATATGCCAAAATACTAGGCCCCTCTAGGGGCTCAAAGAGGAAGACAAAACCATCCGCGCCGCGGTACAGGCCTTATACAATTTAAATCTGGAGGCGCTCTCTGCGATACCTTGGATCGCTCTACGTCCCCCAAGTGGGACGCGCCCCACGGGCCACGGGTTGGGAATCCCTGGTCTCCGGTGACCGCTTACCATCACAAGGTCTGTCAATACTTGTACATGCCACCGACGAGGTCAAATCAAACTCAAATTATAAATTTTACTTTCTTTTTCATCATCATCAAGTCAATTTGCTATCATTATAGATTCCCGTGAGAAATTAAAAAATAACACGAACGCGACAATTCCAGTAGGTACAAATTCCATTAAACGCCTTTTTTCTGCTTATCTCAATTTCCCTGTGATTTCATTTAGCCAGAGGATTTCACGGCGTATCAAGCAACCACGCATGGCATCCGGAATGCCATTCATAAAATGCGCATAACACTTGAAAAAAACGCAAATAGAATTCCACTAAACACCGTTTGTGAGCACCGAAATCAATACAATAACGTAATAAACTACAAGTACAATACAAATAATACTTACGCCTTCATTCAAGTAGGAATTTCGTGTCCAATACAATGTGGTGGCTAAAATTTGAGCTAATTCCTCCTTGTAATAAAACTTTTTTTTAAAGCGCCACCGTCTGTGAAAAAAGCTTGCAGTGTTTGTGAACGCGTCCGTTCGCGTTGGCGCCAAAATATTGACAGACCGTGTTTGACGTTGGAATTTGGTTTCTCAAGGATCATACAAATATTATTAGGTGAGTCGGGGCAAGAATATCATACTTTTATTAAAGTTAGATTCAAATAGCGTTTGTGATCTTATTATTGCATTAATTCGTATATTAAAGCCATAAAATATAAGTAAATTTAATATATTTTTAATTAAAACTACTAATCAAGCAAAGAAACATAAAACATGCACTAATTTGTAACAAAATAAAAATCGGCATGACTGTTCCTCTTGCCCCATGACTGGGATAAGAGTATCGTACGTACCTAACTTGAACTAGCTCCAGTGGATTTACGTATCTATTAACACAGTTGGTAGACGCTGTCAAGAGAATTAATACCTTAACAAGTTGAAATATGGTTAAAAATTCTGAGAAAATATGTTTATACATATTCTGGGTTAAGAGTATCATACTAGGTGTTATCAGGGATGACAAACACAAACCACCTAACACTTAAATAAAAAATTAAAAATGCTATGATTTTTTTAATTCACTTTGAAAATTATACTATTTACGAGTAGGTATTACAGTAGTAGTATTTAGGCAGGTACATTTTTTATAAATTATACTTAGCTTAAATCACAAGTAGGTACTCTCAGTCTATACTCACTTACTATTTACGAGTAGGTGTTACAGTAGTAGTATTTAGGCAGGTACACTTTTTATAAATTCTACTTAGCTTAAATCACAAGTAGGTACTCCCAGTCTATACTCACTTAAAACTATTTAAAAAAAATTACTTAAGTACGTAGTTTAATTTTTTTTTATTATAAGAATAACTATGAAGGGAAATCATGTCAAAGTAAACAACACATTTATGGGTAAAAACCAATTTTTTTGTACATAGTTAAGGACTTAATTTTGCCTACATTTTAATTTTTACTATTTCGTTACGACAGTTACCCATACAATTGATATGTGTAACCGTCGTAACGAAAAAATCGCATACGCAACGTCACTGAATTAAACAGAGCCAATTTGTAATAAAAATTACAAGTTATAAAAGGTTTGTCAGCCCTGACATGGGATAAGAGTAGCATATGACTCCCTTCCCCCGAACTGAACTGGCACTCTTGCCCCACTTAAATAATTTGAGGTTAAAATTTTATTGGATTGATAAAAACTTATAATCGATAGGAATTACAGAAAATAACGATGTAACATAAGAAACAAACTATACATATTCGACTCACCGACAAACAAATCCGGATTAATAGCCATAAATCACACAAAACCACTTTTGAATTATACACATGCACTTCCACTTATCACAAGTCGTAACCTGTCAAAATGAACCGCGTTTTGTTTCAATATGGCGTGTGGCAGAGACATCTATGATTTGATGATGGAACTAATACATGCCTGTCTGTTTTACCGACGGTACAAAAAGGCGCTCAATTCAAAATAAGAAGCTTTCGATCCTCTTCCCCCGATGTTACTCTTGTCCCGCCTGACCTTATTACAAATCCGCAACGCAAATTCGCTTCAAATGGAAAAACATTCACTAGAATAAACTTTTAGTTTGTTTTTTCTCTTGTTGTTTTACAGGTAACGCGTTATTTGCGTTACGACAGAACGGAGTAGGTATAAGTCTAATTAGGGTAGTACTTACTTAGGTAGCAGTTTTTTAGTTTCATCTTTAATGGCCTGAAAGCTTTCCGAAAGTGAGCTGCAGCGTGTGAAATTTTATTCGGTTTAACTTTAAAATGGATCTATCGTATGATTTTAATTCGATGCCTATTAAACTCACGATTTCTTCAAACGTAAGTAGTTCTTCAAGGTAATACTTAATTTCATTCTCATTATAAATTAAAGAGGAGTGTACAATGTTTCTAAACGTGCATGTGGCATTGGCATCACTGGAGTTGCAGGCGTCCATAGGTTACGGTATCTTCTTACCATCAGGCGGGCCGTATGCTTGTTTACCACCGCTGCGGTATTAAAAAAAACCGGCCAAGTACGAGTCGGACTCGCGCACCGAGGGTTCTTTACAATCCTGTAGGTATATAGGGGTAGTAACTTTAAAATTATTAAAAATATTTTTATTATATGATGTAACTAAAAATTTACTGTTTTCGCAATTTTTCCTTTATCTGTGCTATAAGACGTTGCTTCGTACCAAATTTCAAGATTCTGACTACCCTGTAGGTTTTGATTCCCTTGCGAGTCTCGAAAATTTGCAGCATAAACGGCTGTATCTTATTATTGCGTTGGCTTAGAAGTTTGATTTCTTCACAGCTCCAAGGGACAATAGACCTGAGTATTTGATATAAATTCCAGCTTGATACCTCCACGTGTTCCTGAGAAAAAGGGTCTTGACAGACAGACGGACGGACGGACAACAAAGTGATCCTATAAGGGTTCCGTTTTTTCCTTTCGAGGTACGGAACCCTAAAAATACAGGAGCGCCTATATGTGGTGACCTCAAGTTGTCTTATATCAAGTTAGCTTTTGCCCGCGGCTGCGTCTGCGTGTAATTAGTAATGTACGCCCCTTTTTACCGCCTTAAGGGATTATTTCGTAAAAATAAAACTATTCTATATCCTTTTCCCCTTTTCACCCTCTTAGGCGCTCCACACACTTGAACGGAATTCAGTCGATCATGGATTAAAATCAGCCGCAAGTCGGAAGAAATCCAATCCAGCTTAATTTTGTCTCTGACTCGATACAAAAATTCAGTCATCATATACCTCAAAGCAAGTATCTCTAGAGCTGAAACACGCGTACACCCAAGAAGGACAAAATACACGCAACGCGACTAATTTGGAAACGCATTTCAAGATGGCTGATAGCATACCGTAGCTAGCCTACTTAATTTAGTCGGTTTCTTTGTTCCCCTTCAAAAAAGCGGTGGAGGGTAACAAATTAATGTTTATATTGTACTTAGGGCCTTTTGGAAGTAAGCAATAATCACAAAGTGAGACTATATCAACGACCAACGATAATAGCGCCTTCTCTGTCATACATGTTGAAAGTTTAATAATAGACAAAAGTAAGCCAGAAGTTGGGTTTTTCCTAGTATACTTTAAGTAAAACAGACTCTGGCCAAACTATTATTATTTTCGCATATTAAATAGTATGGATTTTAGTTGTGCCGTGTAGCCGTGTTATCCATGTGCTCCTCCTCCTCTGTTTCCATCTCCTTTTCTTATTTGGTTGTAAATGTTGTAATACTGGAACCTCAGTCGTTTCTGAATTCTTAAACACATTTGAAGCATTTGAATTTAGAACGTAAAGAAACCGCTGAGTCGGAGAGTTTCTGTATCGAGCAATAGGGCGTCCGTATTCGTTATTATCTTTGTCTACTGCCAACACAGTCGCATCTTCACCAGCAGTAATGGTATCATCGTATTCGTAATTTGGGTTTACAATTACATTATACTCCGTGTTTGATTCTGTACTTGTTTTACTCTTCAGCCGAGAATCAGCTTTAAATGTTGTTATCGTAAAGTCGATAGGGCGCGACGATTTCGGGAATGGGTGATGCATTTGAGAATTAATAGGCGACGCTAATTCTAATCCCAATAAGTATAATATTATTGTGTACGTTGAGGGTATCATGCTTCTAATGAGGTTTACTCACAGGTTTTTTTTCAATAGTTGACTATCTGAATCTCGAAGTTGACAGCTTCGAATTATGACAAAAATTTAAAATTTCGTGGTTCTCTTAAATAATCATGATACATAATGTACCTGATTGCATTTGTTCTATTGTTTAAAATAGAAGAACTATAAATATCGAGAAATGTACTTTTAATTGGGACGCTTTCGACTATTTTTTTAAATAAGTATTCCTCTGTTTTTTTCAGCACTTTACTAAAACTATTAGCACTGCTGACTTCTGTTGTTCCTATCATAAGAGTAATACATAATCATGTTAAAAACTCTAAGTGAAACGATTTCATGTCGTAAAATTGAAGTACCTATAAACTCTCCGTCTCTATTTCAGAATAAACTATGTTAGGCCAGAAAATATATAGCTATAAAATTTCTTATTCAAAATACGATTTTAATGCATATTGTTTTGTAACATGAATGTAGTCGTGTTTATATTGTTACTCAGTTTTTCTAGTAAGTAGTTGTTCATTTAAATAAATTAACCAGTTTAGAATGCTTACAAATTGAATGAATTATTTAATGAATAATTGAATTATTTATATCGTTTTAGGAACGGGTAAAGGAATAAAACGTATACCAATAAGGCGAACTTACGGAGCAGATTTTAATGAAAATGAGTACTCAGAGGGCCCTGCAGCAGATCCCGATGACGACAATCCTCAGATAGAGAGACACCTAGATGTTTTTAATTACACTAAAAATGACGAAATCATTACGAAAACGACTGAAAAAGTCAACGGGGAGTTAAAATTCACTGCCTTCATCTTAGAAGCCGCTAAAGTATTAAAGACTTATGAGAACAGGGTTCTCGAGCTAGCATTTGGGATAATAGATGAAGAAGTATCGAAAGATGTGTATAAAGGATGTAAGGCTCACGAGTTAGCTGATATCAGAAAGTATGCGACTGGTCAATTAACATTACTCAAAGACGCACCTGCTGATAAAATTAGAGATCATTTAAGTTATGTTATAAATGTACTGTCAATTGAAGATTTTGGAGATATACGGGACTTAGCGGGATATATTAATTCTTTATATGTTGGAGAAAGTGAAAAATTCATTGAAATTTTACTGAGCCTAGTGCATAGAAGGATATCAGATGATGTAGATTTAGCAGCCATATTAAAGAATGCGCTAAATACACTTATATTTGACCATTTTTGTAACCTTGACAATCTGATTAGACGTGAATTGATAAAAATGATTAAACATTGCTGGAGACAATTTATCTCTAAAGTAGTCAACAATAAAAACAGCTTCAGTAAGGATAATTTACCATTTGTAACACCGTTTGTTAATGAAAACAGTATCATCAAAGAAGCTCCAAAAAAGCGGCGATTTAATAGAGTAAAGGCAGGTAAACCACTTGTAAAGCGCTGGAAAGATAAAAGCGAGTCTGGTGAATATGTTAATACTAGAGAAAACAAACATATTAGGCGAGCTAATTCTGTGGAACTAAACGATGATGATTTCAAATTGGCAGAGCCGGAAAGTGCAGAAGAGAACATCTTGAATAATTTTCGTGCTCAGACAGATACTACAGAAGGCATCACAGAGATTGAAGACTTTAAACCTGTCCGATCAATCCAACCATCAGCCCGAATGCTTACGACCCCTAAATTAAAGAACCGGTTTTCTATGGAACATATATTTGAAAATAATCTGCGTCAGCCTAATAATACGATAGAAAAATTAATAAATATAGGAACACTAGCCCAGGAAATCAATGATATCGTATCAGAGGACAAAGCCCTACGGCAAGATGGGTATATTATGAACTGGGACTGGGTGAATACGGAATTATTAGGGCTTATGTTTGGTAAACAAGGTACAACAACAAAACCAAATGAAGGGAATGAAAGAAAAAATGTAGTTATATCAATGAAAGCGAAATACCAAGAATAAATGCATTGTTGCGTGAAAGTATTGATGAAGTAACTATTGTTTATTCATATTTTTGTAACACTATTTTTAGAGACTTTATTTTAAAGATAAGGTAGAAATAAATATGTATATACATTTTTGGATAATTATATTTACAACGGTATGGAATACAAACACTTCATCGGAGGACATTGTACTTAATCGTAAATTAGAATAGATAATAAACATTTAATAATATTTTATATTTTTCAACCTACTTATTTTCTAAGCCCTTAATATCATATATTAGTGTTTTGTGAGTTCATTATGCGCTACTCGTACTTGTTCAAAAATCTTCTTACAGCCTGATAAATATATCTTTTTAATACACTTTTTACCTAAGCTTCACTTTAGTTATCACTTATAAAACATTGACACTATTAGTTGTGATTGTATATTTAACAATCCCTTAGAAGAATATCTTAATTTACATAATACATCAATGTGGTTAATGCTTCCATAATATCGCTCAATATGAACATTATGAGCTGCTAAATGTTTGTTTATATGTACGATGGCATTATTGTTATTTTTACGTATGTTTCTTTTGTTACTGTTTTCTTTTGCAGCGGATGAACATGTCATTTCTGTTTGTTCATCTGAACTTGGTATTGTCTCTTCAGAACGTTTACTGGCTGCATTCCTGGTATCTGCATCTATTTTATATTTTTCGTTTTTTGTGTCCGACTCTTATCTGATTTCATGTATTTGCTTTTGCTTAAAGTTTTTACGATAATGTGTAACTATTGCAATCCTAGTACGTAATGGTGGACCAACCCACGTAGCTTTGCGTTTACGAGTCGTTTTATTAGGTTTGTTGTATTTTATTATAGATTTTTGTATCATTTCGAAGAGTTCGTTGCCTCTTGCAGTTCCCACCATTCTCTGCATTGGTTTCAGGAACACGTAGTCTACAAAACCTTAAAACGACAAAATAAAAACATTATCAACATCTACAAATTTAACATTATCAACATTTTTAACATTACATTGGTTTCTAAGGGAACTAGGGTGCATAGGCAAAAAAGCTTGGCTACCGAAGTCACGCAAAGTCACGCATCTCGGAACACCCATACCTTGAGCAATTTTATTGTAATTCTTTGTATTTGGGTACAGAGCAGCCTCGCGCAGAACTGCTTGCATGGCTTCCTCCTCGGTCTCGTCGTATGTATCATCCATGTAGTTCAAAATTTCGTTAATATCTTTGGGCAATTCCTTGTGACGATTTGCCAGTTTTTTCTGAAGTTTATTAAAGAAGGCTACGGAAGAAATAAAAATAGATGTGAGGTTGGGCTTATTTTCTTTGATCTTGGAGTTGGGTGTCAGTAGACTCAGTAGAGTATTCCTAAATTTTGACATAACATGTACATAATTAATACGAGTAACATGGTGATTGATAGTATACGTGTAGCTAGTCGAAACATGTTAAGCAAAATTTGACGTGAGTGACCCGTTTTCTATTATAATTAATAAGTTCGAGTCTCAGGCCCTAGTTAATTTACATGAGAAGTAGGTTACTGCTTAGGGCTTCAATGCCGGGATTTTTTGTACAAACATAAAACAGCGTGATAAAGGATACATTTCCACCAGAGATAAGCGAGGATGCGTTGCGAAGAAAGTGTTTGTTAAGAACCAATCTTAGAGCTGCGCTGTGCGAGGATATGCAAATGAAGTGATTCCATCGGTTCTTAACAAACGCATTCCTCGCAACGAATTATCGCTCACATCTGGTGGAAATGCAGCATAACACACAAAAAAACCCTCGTATTAATAGCTCTAGTCAGTCTATACTTACCGCGCAGCGGTTTCATAGGATAGGTGTCTAGTATGAGTAGCCTCGTTGCGATATAAGAGTTGGTTGGCACGCCCAACTCTCCGAGTTGCCCTCCGGTCAGTAAACTGGAAACCAATAAGTCAGGCCACCATTGTCATGTAAATATAGAAGCAATAAAATTGTTACTATAAAACCGGCCAAGAGCGTGTCGGGCCACGCTCAGTGTAGGGTTCCGTAGTTTTCCGTCCGTCACAGTAAGTCCCCACTTTAGAGTTAAAATAACATCGCCATGTAGGATATGATATGAGCGTTCCACGTACAGCGACAGCTATCGGCAAATTAAGTAAACTATTGCGCGCGAGCTTAAAGTATGGAAGATGATTTTTATGGGATAATTCTTTATCGCGTGAACCGATTTTCACCGTTTTTACTTCATTTGAAAGCACGTCATTTCATTGTGATTTTGTAGAAATTACAGGTAAAATAAATATCTGCTTATACGGTTAAATTACAAACTTAGTTCAGAAAATATTTTGTAATTTTTTTTCAAAAATTATTCAACCTATCAAGTTCAAAATAATTTTCCTAGAAAGTTTTTATAAAGTACTACTTTTGAGATTTTTTTCATATTTTTAAAACTTATGGTTCAAAAGTTAGAGGGGGGGACACACATTTTTTTTACTTCTTGAGCGATTATTTCCGAAAATATTTACATTACCGAAAATAATTTTAGTAAACCCCTATTCATTTTTAAATACCTATCCAACAATATATCACACGTTAGGGTTGAAATTAAAAAAAAAATCACTCCCCACTTTACGTATAGGGGAGGTACCCTAATAAAACATTTTTTTGCACTTTTTATTTTACCACTTTGTCGGCGTGATTGATATACATATTAGTACCAAATTTCAGCTTTCTGGTGCTAACGGTCACTGAGATTATCCGCGGACGGACGGACGGACGGGCAGACATGTGCGAAACTATAAATAAGGGTTCCTAGTTGACTACGGAACCTTAAAAAGGGTCGTCGAGCGATTGTTTGAAATCACTTTCGTGGATACATTTTTGCAGATTCCGACTAAAGAACTAACAAATTAAAGCATAAGACAAAAATTCTACAACCTGAAATTTGTCTACCAAAGTGAAGCCAATGACATCTTAATGATGGCGATGGCAATACGTACCTCGAGACATATTCTTTGAAGTGATTAATTAAATATGGCATATCTTTAACCTCTTTAGATGCCAAAATTTTAAATATTTTCTGTAAAAATACCGAAAACGGTTCCGATAAAGCTTGTCTTTCAATCGCCCTAAGTACTGGTTGGACTTCTTCTATTGCTTTCATCGATGGCGGGATAGCTTCAGTCGTGTCAGTTTTGGTTTCGTCAATCTTAGCATAATCATCAAACACTGGAGCTTCCATTGGAGGTATTGCAGCAGTTGTATCCGCTTTGGTATGCCCAATGTGGACTTGACCATCATTAACTGCCGTTGCCGTAGCAGCAGTAGGTTCTGTACTTATAGCTTGCATCTCATCATGTACATGTCCAATCTCTGTAATGGTGCTACTAGGTGTTATTTTATTTAACCAGGGTAAAAATATATCCGGTTCCTCTTGGGTTAGTAAAACAGGAGCATGAATCGACCAATGATTCCAATAGTCAGGTATTTGATCTGTCACATATGTTGTTTTCCAGTAGGTTTGTAAGTACGGTGGTATTGTCTTCGATGCGATGTTAGATATCAGTTGTAATAACGCTGATATGCAGGTTAAACTCAACATTACTTGAAGTTTTACAGACCTATTGCTTCGTATCTGCTAGGAAGCCTGAAGTCAAACCAAGTTTTTCACTTATTGTTATACGATCAAGAAAATAATATTTATTTATATATATACAATATATGAGAATTGTTGTCTACAGCATGTTTTTTATTAAAACACTTTTTTCTTATCAGTTGATTGCTGATGAGTGATGAGATTGGTGAGCTCGTGATCCCAAAGTCATTTATGTGGTCACATAAAACTTAAAAAAAAAAGTGGTGAACTGAACAAAGTAACTCAAAAAAGGTGCCAATACTCAATATAGACTAATGAATAATACTTATTGATCGTATCGATCAATCGACCGATAGTTGATCAACTTTGAGGTAGTAATACATAAACACAATCATTGACCTGTAACGTTTATGGCAAACGATTATTTGCATTGCAATGTCCAAAATGTTAAAGATACTTCCTTTGGTGGATGTATAAATCAGTACCAATAAACACAATATACACATTAAAAATAACGTTTACTGTAACACGATTAAATACTTAAAAGTTACAATTCATGTCAACGTTCAGATTTGATTTCATTTTGGTGTCAAATAGTGTCAATCAACAGTGCATAGCCAATGCAGCCAGTTGAGAGATTCCTCTGAAATTTTTATTTTATCGAAGTGCTATTGGTAATTTTTACGACTTATTTCCAAATAAATAAAAGTAAATATCGTAAGTATTTCCTAAGAACCAAAAGTGCAATAAAATGTTATAATTCAAAATTACGTTTTCTAAATTTCATTTTATCACGTCTTTCTTAGGTATAGGAGAACAAACTTACTTTTTCACCATAAGACGCAGAATTCGACAGAGTATTAGATTGTTAACCAAGTCTTTCACCCACTTCTGAGGAAAGCAGGCGCGGATCCAGGATTTCTTTCAGGGGGGGGGGCACTTTCCAGGATTTTGTTCAGGGGGGGGGCACTTTCCAGGATTTCGTTCAGGGGGGGGCACTTTCCTTCCCAAAAAATCTCGCGGTTCGCACCTATGGGCCCCGTAGTATACGAGGTTTGCGTTTCAGGGAGGAACAATTGCCCCTGTTGCCCCCCCCCCCCCCTGTATCCGCGCCTGGAGGAAATTGTGCCTTTAATCCGAGTTAAAAAGATACTTTTAATTTGAATACAAGAAAATTAAAACACTAACCTGTTTGTTTTATTAATAAACATGTAGTATTTTATTAATTTATTTATTTATTCTTGATTGCACTAGAAAATAACCGTTACAAAACGTACCCGAAAAGATACTGATAAGCCCTTTGACATGATGATCAATACTCTTAAGTAACTTGCGGCTTATGGAATACATTGTTGAGGTGGCTTTTTTTATACTTGGATAAAAGGAACCAATTTCTAGCAGTGAACGGATCGTTATCTGCTCCTTATCTAAACTATACCTCTGATGTGCCTCAAGGTTCACACTTAGGACCATTACTGTTTATTGGTTTTATTTTATTAATAGCTAGGGACACAGATCTGCCCGTCGGGTCTGTCCGCAGATACATCCGTGCCCGTGTATGTATTTTTCTAACAGTCATTGATAGAGCATGTCTGGAAAGCGAAGTGCCGTAGAATGTATGAGTTATTATATCTCTAAAAAAATACAATCCTTCTGATGGTTCCTGACAAACTCTAGAATGGGTACTTGGATACCTATTCGTTCAGCATGGCACTTCGGTCGTACTGCAGGCAAATAAAAAATAAAAATTGTTCTAAAAGATTTTTATTTCATGTTTTAAAAATTTGTATATATACAAAACCCCGAATTCTGTAAAACGACTTTGAACATTCGGTGTAACTTAAAATACACTCTTCTGGTGATTCACTTTTTCAAAAGCTTCTTAACAGCTTTATAAATATTGCTCTTCAACACTGCTTCAACGTCAGTTTCCTGTGAGTCTTGTAAGTGGGCCTTCGATGTAGTATCATCATGATAACTTCTGGAGACATTAAAGTCCATGTGCCTAAATGCATCGTAGATATTCTTTTTCAACTCCTTTTCTGCATCACTGTCCTCAGATAACTTGAATCCTTTACCTGTAGTCGCATTTTGTGGGAAAGACTTTCTAATAATCCTGTCACCATTGAATAATGTATGTGCTTTAGTGATTTTTGTATAGTATGGCGTATTGTTTGTTTTTTTGAATGGTGTTTTAGATTGAGGAATTTCTAATTTACCGTCATAATCGTAATCATCTAAGAACATATTAATTTTCTTATCTTTAAGAACTTTCACAACTTTAGTTGTAGGAACAGAATTTCGAATGTTATTTTTTTTGGGTCTTCGGTGTCGGAGCCAAAGATTAATTTCGGGTTCTTGCGTCACTGCAGTAAATAAGTAAGTATTTCTTTCCGCGTGTTGTTTATTTCTGGCGTCAGCATTTGTTGCTCTTTGGTTCAGTTTACCGAATAACGATGGAAAAGTGTTATGATAATTGATTTTTATCGTTAGAGGTTTCATTCTTAAATTAACGAGTTTTTTATTGATTTCAGACATGTTGCTATCATTATTTATTCTGTTTTGAGCAAAGAGTTGTTTTAATTTTTGATATTTACGCTTTAAATTCTCGTATTTTCTTTTCTTATAATGCGAGTGCCTATGACCTGTAATTACGTAAACATGTCAGTAGTATTCAGTATAAAATACTTATAGTCTAGAAAAACAATGATCCCTACAAACGAAATTAAAATAGTCTACGGAAGATTCAAACTCAAACTCAAGATTTCGTTAACTCAAGTAGGCCGAGCAAAAAGCACTTTCAAATTGTCAGTTACAAATATTATCTTTATTAGCAACCACTTTATCCACTTTTTGGGAAATGCAGCAGTGGTTTTTCTTACACAAAAATTAATGATCTTTCAGATGAGCATTGTTTTCTTGAGGACACCGATCATACTAAATACCTAAGTACGAGGCGTCGCTTATGATGCTGCTGCCACAGAATAACTAATAATAGTACTACCGCCTACCGCTGCTGCCACTGACAAGGCCAGGCACGGGGGCTTGCCGCACCGCATTATCGTGTAGCCTGCTACGAGGAACAAAGGAAATAGGAGACTTATCATACTAGACACTGGTTTATTTTTTAAATTAAAATACGCTGCCGCTTTTGTTGCATTGCAGCATCGGCATTTCGTGTCTTCCCATTAAAGACGTACCTAACTATATATATCTTATCTAGGAGAATTATCGAACTAGGTTCAGTGACAGTGTCGTGGGGTAAGAGTGTCCCATAATATTTTATTTTATTTATTTATTTTTATAACCTTGACCTTGATTTTGTTAACGTAGAAGTCATAATTAAACTGAAAAAAGTAAACTATACCTACTTAAATAAAATATGGGATAAATAAAAAGAGTGAGCCTCTTCACTTCATGGCTAACTTTTGTGTTTACCGTGCTAAGAAAACTCCATAACCTGGTAACCAGTATTTAAAGCAAAACTAATAAATAGTAGTTTATGTAACTGTTACGTAATAAGGGTCCTTAAAATACGATTGTGGTTTTATGAAACGAGCCGCAGGTGAGTTTCATAATAAGATGACACGAGTGTTTTAAGGCCTAATTACGTACAGTTGCATACACTGCTTTATCTACACTCATATTATTTATACTAATTGCAGTGTTCGGAAACCATAGAATGGCCGCCATTGCACCGCCATGGCCAACTCGATTGTGCCAACGGTCGGGAGGGAGAGTGCCGGCGGTCGGGGGGGAGCGTGTCGGCGGCCGCGCGGGCGCGTGCAGGTGTACATTATGTTATCAAAACTCATAACACATCAATGTTTGAGCATCTAAAGTTAAAATTACGTTACTGTCACAGATAAAAAGCTTATCATAGTAAAATCGGTTGTGGTAATGCTAGCCATTGCCTACCGTTTTTGAACACGTTTTAGAGGACTTACAATGCGAGTGTAGATAAACAAAATTATCTTGTCATTATCAGTGAAAATTAAAACATAAAGCATTTCCTCGCCTTTTTAGAACTACAAAGTCTTGTCGAACTCGGACATATGAAACAATATTTTAAATCGAGTCACTCACATAACTCCACTTGATTTTGCTCGACATGTTTCGACCAAAGTTGCGTGAGTGACCCGCGGGCTATTGTTTTTTTTTCTTCATCTTATTTCAATAACTAAGACATCTTTTTTACACTTTTTACTAACCATGTTTGTGCTTGCGTTTTTCATGTCTATTTCTCTGATGATGGTTTCCCGGGCGTATTTGATGCTTTTTATTTTTTGCCCTTCCTTGTGGGTGTTCTAGTGGAGAAGATAGTGTTTTCTCAACTCTATTTGCGTGTTCTCCTGAATCATAAGATAATAAAGGATCTATAACTTAAGTATCAACGTCGGCATCGCTTAAAAATTAGTAATTGTAACTAGCATAAAATACATGCATTAGAAAAGTATCAAGAATACAGTCTTGATTTGAATTACGTGTCTATTCTTAGTTTTTGAGTTCATTAATTAATAAAGATGTAAGTATCGATTTTTTACAATACCTGTATCTTCTGAAGAGTATTCGGTATTCAAGGTACTATCTTCTAATTCTTTAACGTTTTGGTGTGCAATATTTACATATTCGTCGATTACATTGTGTTTTGTCTTGTTCATATAAGTCTGTTGTATACGTGAGGTTTCTATTTTATCATGTACAAAATAATTTGTAGTGCCTTTGTTTGCATTTTGATTTGAGTTCATTTGTGTCATTGGTTTATCTTTGTACATCTGTGTTGACTCTATGTATTTACCAATAGTTGGGTTATTAGGCTTTCTTTTTAAATAAAAACTTGTATTTTTCGTAGTTAGGTATAGCATTGTAAAAGGGTGACGTGAAGGATATGTAACTGTTAGAGGTTTTTTGGAAAAAACTTTGTACCTTATTTCTTTTATTGACTTGGTTATCGTTTTATTTATATCTTCTTTAATGTAAGTATTGCCAGATGATATTAATTTATGTTGCGGCGTATTTTGTGGATTATCATACTGCCTTGCAGAATCTTTTATAATTTTAGTCCATAATGGTAATTCCGGAACTAAGATTGTAGGTTTTGTATTTTTGTACATATCAACTTTACCTCTTCGATAATTTTTATTAGGAACTCTTGGTATTACATCATATTTGTTAAAAAAACTATGAAATTTGTCAGACTTTACTTTATTTTTTTTGTAACCTAATTTTTTCTTATTATTTTTATATAATTCATCATGAATTTCTTTTTGTAACATTTTATCTTTGTTGCTTCGAAATTGAAATGTATTTATGTCACCTATCTCTTCAATTCTTTCTTCACTTTCCAGATTGCTACTTAACTCATATTGAATTGTTTCTGATGAAGAAACATTTTTCTTATTATCTTTATATAATTCTTCAAGACTAGAGCCTTTTCGTAATGTTTTATTTTTGTTGCTTTGAACATTAACTATATATATGTTATCTGCTGCCTGTTCACCTATTTCTTCGCTTTCCAAACTGCTACTTAACTCATATTGAATTATTTCTGATGACGAACTATTTTCTTTATATTCTTCATATATTTTTTCAAGACTGCCTTTTCGTAATGCTTTACTTTTATCGCTTCGAAGGGATTGGGTATAGGGAAGGGAAGGGGTTTTGATGTTGTCTGTTGATTTTTTAACTATTTCTTCACTTTCCAGACTACTTAACTCATATTCGTTTGTTTCTGATGATGAAATTTCAATGTTTTTCATAAGACTATTTATATCATCTATGTTATTCTGTACTGTTTGATATATTTCTTCTGTGTATCCTTTTGAAGCATTTATCGTCTTTTCTTTAGAGTGTGTTTCACGGGCTCTAGATTTGTGAATAGAATGCTGTACGTCATTTTCGTTACTTGTCTTGTCGTTGTCCTCGTAACTCGTAATTGCTCTATTATTAAATTTAAGATTCCAATTTCGCCTTAAACCTCTCTTTTCTATTACTCTTTTCAACATAAAGAGCACTTCATCGCCTTTTGAGGTTCCTAATACTCTTTTCATTGGAAGTAGTATTAAATTATTAACAAACTCTAGAATAAAAAGGTTAATATGTATACTATGTAGTGTATAAAAATCGAGTAGTCAATGATAAGTTGTCATACATTTTGTGTTTCAAACATCGTGCCGTCAAATTTTAGGAACTAGAATTTTTAGAATTAAATGATCTTTGTAATTATCGAAGTATCGAATTACAGGAATACACTTTATAGGCTTTCGCTGCAAAAAATATTGAAAAAAAAAAATGTAGATATGTAACCAAGGGGCACCCATTTCCGACGAGAAATTTCGACATTACTACGAACAAATTTTGAACCGACATTTTCATCGCTAACAGCATGAAAAGTTTTTATATATTTGAAAAGAGATATTAAGAATACTCGTTTTACCATTAGCAATAGCTTGCGCGGTTATATCACTATTTGGGAACTCGATGACATCGCGCAGAACCCTCTGCATGTGTTCTTCTTCCGCCTCTGTGTACATATCGTCCAGTGTGGTTAGCAAGTCGGTGTAGTCTGTCCCCAATGCAGAATGATTGGAAAGCGTGGCATAAACTTCGTAACATTTTGCTAAAAAACGATCATTATTTAAACATTATTTTAACATACTTAGTGCTCTGCTTCGCAAATGTTTATCGTTTCTCCACTAATTCATTCTGCCATCTTTTTTTGGTTAACAAAATTTACCATCATTAATAAATATAGATTCTCTGGAAGCATTGTTTAGCAATAATCTTAATTGACAGTTAGCTGTATCGTTTTATTTGTAATTGTACCTAAAAGAAAGTGAATTTGTGAGTTGGTAAGTACATATTTTAACGCCAACTAATTAATCGTTATTGGCTCATGGATTAATCTTACTCTTCTGCCGTATACGGAACTGCATCACAAGCTGTCAGTAATATTGACATTATTTCTGTACCCGTCCTTTTCTATGTATATGAAGAATGAGAAGGATGAGTAGAGAAATAATGACATTTTTACTGACTGTGTCTGGTCAGACATCAAACACTTTACACTTCGTATACTACTTGACAGGTGGGTAGCAATAGTGATGATCCGTAATCGTTTTTTAAGAAATTAGATTTTGCCAAAATTATAATGGTAAAAAATAATTTAGGAATACGTGGGAGCCGAGGAGAGGAGGTCTTGCTCTTAAAAATAAATATTATTTATACAAGTTAGAAATAGCATATTTTAATAATTATTAATAAACTAACCCCCTTATTCATTAAGGTCTCGCAGTTAGTTAATATATGTTCTGTCTTTATTTTTTAGTTTGATGGCTTTCTCCCTCTGTACAAGTTCTGTCTGTTCTAACAAACAAATCTAACAAGCACAACTGTCAAAGTGACAGATAAGGAGAAACTAATATTAGTTAACTAGCTATGATACCCGGCTTCGCTCGGGAGTTGATATGAGATTACGTGGTAGATGAAATAAAAAAACATACTATGACGTAAAAAGTAAAAAATATATTTTGAAAACATTTTCTATATTTACATGTATTTACATTTTCTCATTATTTACACTACTTGTTTATAAACAACATTTTTCATTTTATTGTCCGGGGTATATATATATAAATTTTTCGAACTTCCTACTCTTGAGCAAGCTACATATATTTATATACTTTCTCTTCACCAGGTATTTTCTTTAGAATATTAAAATTGATATCGTCAACAATATTATTTTTAGTGGCCAAAATTGCTCTTTGAAATAACCACTCTACGTTGGTATAGTTCTGAATAATATTTGGATAAATTTTGTCGATTAGTTCGTTTTCAGTAGTGGCTATGTTACAGAAATCACTATTGAGTTCAATGAGGCCGGTCGTTTGGTCAGTAGGATATGTACCTTCGCCTATTTGTAAAAGTATTTTAGCAAAATGTGCTGTTGTTTCATCTTTTGATAATTCAACCCTCATGTTTTTTGTTAATTGCAGTATTTGTACTTGCGGCCAGAGATGTGACTTTTTTAAGCATGCATTGATCTCGTCTGCTGGTGTTGATTTGGGAATAACTGGAAGTGTTTGTCGAAAATCTCCTGAGAGTATGAGTGGAGCTCCTCCCATCATTTCAGAGTTTTTTCGCAATTCTTGTAATGTTCTGTCCATGGCTTCTAGTGATTTTTTATGGGCCATGGTGCATTCATCCCAGAAGATAATTTTAGCATGTTTTAGAAGTTGACCCCGTCCAGATGTTCCTGAGATTCTACATACCGGGAATTGTTGTTCGGCTATATTCAACGGTAGTTGTAAGGCAGAATGGGCAGTTCGTCCTCCTTCCATAAGTGTGGCTGCAATGCCGGATGATGCTAGTGCCAGTGCGATGTGTTTTTCAGCACGTATTTCCGCCAGTATTAGATTTATTAGAAACGTTTTACCGGTGCCTCCTGGTGCGTCCAAGTAAATAATTCCACCAGTGTTGTTATTTATTCGGTTCATTATAACGTTGTAAATTTTTTTTTGATTGTCATTGAGGAGTGGTTTGTTGTGAGCAATTCAAGTAGTTCATTGACGTTGTAGCTTTTTTCCTTTGTAATTTCGTAGTTTAGCACACTGAAAGTATTTCTTTGTGGTGCTGGCATTCCAATTTCTACTAAGGTCTGGTTATTTATTGCTAAACATTTATCTTCTAAGCGAATGAGTGTTTCATTGAAGATGTCGTCATTGAATTCTATAGTCAGTTCTGGATTAGCTTGTCGGAATATATCATCACTCATATTCCTTTTGAAAGAGTCCCATAGCTGTTTTGGGTTTGATGGGTTACATGTTGTTAGAATTATGGCGAATAACTCTCGAATTTGTTCAGCTGAAGCTGTGAGTGTGGCTTCTTGTAGTGTTAATTCCCAGTGGTTATCGTTTTCCAATAATCCTAAACGTTGACATGCTTCTCTGTAAGTCTGGCATATGTAGCCGTCAATAGTCCTGAGATCTGTGAAACTTGTTGGTCCCCGTATTTCGTGTAACAACATTCGGAGATAGAAACATTCAGCATTGTTTGGATGTACAGTGTATACTCGACCTATTGCGTTAGTTTTCATTATTTCTGGATGACCCTCTTCTGGCATTCCTTGTTTTCTTCGTTGAAAAATTTTCCTTGTTTTGTCCCACGTATAATAAATAGGGACGTCGACATACAGTAACGTCTTTGCGAATGGATCCGTTTGGCAAAGTTGGAAAAAAGCTGTTAATGTTGTGTTCTGAGGTGGTTCGCTTGCAATTTTTCTAGCCGAGTCTTTTGTGAAGTAAACTCTCTGTCCATTCTCCAAATGTACTGCTAGATGTTGCACAGCTGGTTCGCGTTCGTGTATGGGAAAACTAAAAATCCTCCACGCTGCTTCGTTACTGTTGATGTATCTTCCCATTTGGTACATGAGGATTTCATCATTTCTATTATTTTGTTCGCTATTTTGGACTATTTGAAATACTGCCATATCACTACCTTTGTTTACGTACTTACATATATATTTAATAGATTTTACTGAATTGCAATATTCAACGTTTATGTGTGCTTGGAACATTTTGGAAAGTAGTGGGTTATATGGTACTACCCATTGATTATCTATTTCCAGTTCGTCTCTGCCTTGTATTCGTATTTTTGCTGTGAAGCCACCGTTTTTCGGTGATCGTCTTCTATATTTGGGATAGCCGTCATCTTCAGTTTTTGTATCGTCCAAGTATGGTTTTGGATATTTTTTTGTACATTTTCCATCACTCATGCATGGCGCATTGAAGTTTAATGGTCCACATGGTCCGTGAATCATGTTTTTCACTATTATGTTGTATAGTTCCGGATAATTTTGTGGATTGGGAAATTCAGCTTGGATGATTTTGTCGATATCCGTGGGATAAATTTTATCGTGTAGCCATATGAGATTGTGTGAGTGAGGTAATCCTCGTTTTTGCCACTCGATTGTATACATCCAGCATCTAACGGTTCCAAAGATGTGGTATTTTGTGATGACTTCAATAAATCTTATTTGTTTTTGTCGAAAAACTCGGGCTATCATGTCGTGTCGATCCATGGAGGTTTGTCCGTATTTTAGTTGTTCTTTGATTTCTGGCCATGATGAGTTGCATGTAAATGTTATGAAGAGATCAGGTCGTCCATATTTTCTTACGTAGGTCATGGCATCTTGAGTATATTCGTGCATATGTCTTGGACTTCCTATGTATGATGAGGGTAAGAATACCATTGTTCCAATATCGTCAATATTGCCGTCATTTATGATCGCATCTCGAAGGTGGATGTATTCTTCTGTGCGTAGTTTCTTCTGATTCAGTCTTATGTAAAGCATCCGTTCTGCTTCTATTTTTGCGTACATAACTACCAGAAATTGTTGGAATAAACGGCGAGTGTTGAGAATGTGATTGTATATTTCATTGTCTCTGATCATTTAGCGGTAAGCATAGAACTCCTTGGAAGTGACTTTTTTGTTTGTTTCTATGCCTGTTTTAGGATGAATTTGTTTTATATTGAAATGATAACCATCCTCTCCGTGCAGAAATATTAACGGATATTGAAGAGCATCATATGAACGGTGTGTCTCTGCAATGCGTTGTAGTCCTTTTCTTCTTCGTTGTACAATTATTTCACGGCTTGTATTTTCATTGTCCACAATTACGATGGCGACTTCATCTATCTGAGGTGCATTAAATCTACGTTCGTGTTCTCCACGTGGTCTTTTATCGGCTCGAATTACAATTTTATAGTCATCAGAAATCATGCGGTCTAGTGTTGTTTTGAATATGTAAATCAGTTGATTGTATTTGTGTAAGATCCTCTGTACATCTTGGATTATTTCGCGTTCCAATCCAATAAAATTTGTACATCGTTGATCAATTTCGTTTTCTTCATTTCCGATGAAATATACTTGCAGAAATTTATAGTCATCGTTAGGCATTGGTAGTAACGATCCAATTTTGTGATAAATTTGCCCTTGAATTGAAAATACATATTCAAATTTGTCTCTATTAGTGTCAGTCGAAGTAACACCGAAAGAAGTCATTTGAAAGCAGGAGTTGTATGATCTTATATTTTGAAGAAAGTGTTTTGATTCTGGTGTTTCCCCGGTCATGTAATGTAGAAATTCCTGTGGAGGTGCTTCCAGTGGTGGTAATCGAATTTTTCCATTCATGCAACAGAGACCTGGTGTTTCTTTACTGAATTTCTTCGCGTGGCAAAATTGGCAAATGTTATTCATTTTTCCGATCACAACATATTTATGATCGTAATATTTCTTCGTCGGTTCGTAGTGGAATGCTTCCTTTGTCAGATTATCTTTTAAAATGCTCGATTCTTCAATACTTTTATTTTCTTTTCTTTCTTCGCTTTTTCCGCTTCTCAGGGTGCTCATTCTGATTCGTTGATTTTGTAAACGTGCTTCGCGCTCTTCTTCCGTTTCATTTCTTCGATTTTCTTTTTGTTTCCGCCGTTTCGCTGCAGAACTGGCAAGATCTCCACCTCTTTTACGTCTAGGCATTGTATTCTGTAAAATATAAATTAAATGAACATTTTATACACAAATATATTGTTACGTAAACGTGGAGCACGTTGAGACAAAGAAAAAAAAATTATTTAATCTTCAAGCGGTCGCGTGATATTTTGTTTACGGCCAAAGTATATAGAAGGCACCAATTCAACGCCGCGCGACTACTTGAAAGTTAAGGAAATTACAATTAAAAGAAAAAAAAAACCATTAGAATTAATTAAATACACTATTAAAAATCTCTCTCAATCTCACATTTGATATTTCACAATAAAGGCTCACAGATAACTTTTTTCTTCTTCGCTTCGAAATCGAGAATTAATTAAACACACTATTAAAAATACTCACACGTGATACTTCAAAATAAAGGCTCACACACAGATAATTTCTTTCTTTTTCGTTTCGAAATCGCTTGTTTCGCTGTTCAAATCAAACTAACTCTGGCGGGTGACACCGGGCTTCAGAAAGCTAGGCTCTAGGATATTCGAGAAAGTTGGCGCTAGGATATTCGAGAAAGTTTGGGAATAATCGTTCGTTTAAGTCCATATTGTGTACAATGAATGAAATTCAACTATTCGACAACAGATGGCGCCACTTTGGACAATGAATGAAGTTCAACTACTCGACAACAGATGGCGCCACTACACTTACTTTCCGAGTTGAAGGGTTGGAAAAGCCCTTATATCTTTAAAGACACACCCTTTAGGTTAAAACGGGAACTTTCTTGTTCGAGGGGGAATAAAGGGCTATCACACTATATAAGTCCCTTTATCGTGCTGGGACTCCTTTTTAAGTTATATCGGCACGCACATTTTCTCAACTTAGTTTTATTATATATAATGATTTATATATTATATATATCAGTTTATGAACAAGGGGATAAGTGTGTATTTTTCTTATTTAAGCCAATTAGACATAAACTATGCTCTTGAATGTAAAAATAACTCACTATGTAATATGCTAGGGGAAGTACTTGATAGAAATGTCCTGATATCTTTAACAACTTTTTGGACATATGGGACCATATCACCCAACCATTGTAGTGCATTATCGTGTAGCAACCTGCAACATAGGATAAACAATTAAATTTTGGAATGAGGATTATGATAATGGGATTAATGAGGAAGTTGAAAGCGAAATTCTACGAGGCCTATAATAGTACATTTCGATGGAAGGGTGGAAAGAGATCATGGCAAGTCTCGATACTCGTCATTTAACGCATTGAAGATGTTATATACACAAAAAAAAATCAAAACAGCGCAATTTATACAAAAAACACTCAACTTAATGCTATTTATAATAAAATAATAATATATTTTTTAATACAATTGGCTTTTCTAAAGGTGCTTTAACGTACAAAAAGTTCATTATCACGATATATGGCGCAAATACGTTTGCCTGAAAGGCCTGAATCACGAGATCGCGATTTTGTACATAGATGCAGATTTTGCATATAGGCAATGATTTGTCAGTTCAGGGATTAGAAATATTCTTATTTTTTATTAGATGTTGACACCAATCAAGAAGAATGGAAGCGCAACATATTAAAACCATTTTAAACTATAAATCTCTTGTGACAGTCAAACTATTAATTACATAATTTTTAAAGTGACACACGGGTTTTTGTCAGATTAGAAAAATCGTGCGATTGTCGTAGTGCGATATTTGAAAAATGATTTTAAAATTCGCCATTTTACATCTTATTGGCTTGAGCGTATCACTAATAATGGAAAAAGTAGTCTCAATGTAATGATCATCGTAAATTGGTCGAAACATGTCGAGTAAAAATCGAATTAAATTACGTGAGTAACCCGTTATAAACATTGTTAAAAGTAGTCTCATTAAATTTTTTCCCTGGTATGGCTGAAAAAATAAAGATACATTAGCGAAATTGACCGTTATTTTTCTAATCTGAAAAAAAAAACGAGGTATAGCTATCGGTGAACGCTCTTAGAAATGATTATCATAAATTGATAGCAACATGTCGCGCGAAAATCGATTAAAATTACGTGAGTGACCTGTTTTCAAATATTTTTTAATATATCGACTAAATGGCCGTGGGTGGACGCCAGATGGGAAAAAATTTCGGTTAAAAACTTTTCTTACGGCTTATACGGTCCAGAAGATTACTATCGTAAATTGGTAGGACCATGCTTTAAATATTGTTAGTCCGGAATAGTTTTATATTTCACGCCGAGGTAGGTGCTTTTCGCAAATTTGCAATGAAATAAACAAAGAAAATTATTTAAAAAAATCTAGTTAACTTCTACTTATTATCTCACTTCAGTCATCAGAAAAATATGAAAAAAACAATATCAGCTGTTCGTAAAACCTCCGCCGTCTTAGATGCCAAGGTTACTTTGCGTGCCTAGACCTAAAAGTTGTATAGTATCCCATTACAGTCCGCTCGAGTTACTGCTTCAGAAACAGGATTTTACAAGTCATAAGGGATGTAACAACAAAACTTCATTGCATATTTGAAAAAAAAAAACAGAGAAGTCGTTAAGTACATACTTTTCCATATAGGTGACAATCGGGTTTATCAACGCCGGTAACTCAGGAAGACTCTTAGTTGCTAAACTTTTGAATAGTTTCCGCAAAAACACTGAAAACGGGTCCGTTGCTTCGTTATATTCATAATATGTGCTTCGCATATTTAATTTTGTTGTTGTTTCGTGTTGTGTTGGTTTAGACATTAAAAGCAAACGCCAACTCTGTTGTATCTTGTTCAATATAGAGCTCTGTTCAGTTATGGTTTTATCAATATTTGGTTGACTTTGTGGTGTTAAGAAATTCACTGTTGGCCGAGTATTTGTGGTAGGATTCTCTATTTTAGCAGTACTAATTTCAGTTCCAGTAGTTCTTTTAGTACTTCTTGTCAACCAAGGGGGGAAAATATCAGGCGGCTTAGTAGTGATAGTAAAAATATCTTGTAGCCCAGGAATGTCTATTGGTCCATGGTTCCAGTAGTCTGGTATCTTGTCAATGTCTTCTGTGGTTTTCCAGTAGTAGGTAACATATGGCCGCGTTACTGCCGTTGTGTATTGTATTGTTGATTGTAATATGAGTATGGATAATTGTAGCATTTCTCAAAACCCTAGGACCTAAAACAATAAATCTTGAATTAGAACCAATAATATTAAACCAATGTAGTTTAGATACAGGGTACTCTTGAAAATACTTAGCTGTAACTAGTATTGGCTTGAAAGCAGCTGTTGTGCTTCATTCAAGTAAATTCCAATGAAAATTCCAACTAAGCTTATAGCAGACTAATCATTCATAGAACAAACATACAATATTATATACTATTACATAACATATGGAAGAAACACGGTGCTAAAATATTCTCAATGAATAAAAATCTCGTCCAAAAAACACTGCCTCTTATAATTCTCGTTTGGAACCGGGTATGTCCTTAAACTACGTCCAAAAGAGAGGTATGGGTACTGCGAATGTCATCTCACTATGTGTGCTAGGGCATAGCACAGCGAATGTCATCTTGCTCAAATCTGGAGTAGAGCCCGACTGGAGAAGTACCTCCACCTCACAGAAAACCACAGCCAAATAGCACTAGACCCTACTCATAGTGTTGTTTTGAGATGCTGGTGAGTAAGGTTGCCAAAAGAGCTCAAAGAGGACCCAGTGTGTTGATGATGAGGGACCCTCTTGTTCCTTTAGCCGTCAACACAGTGAATCCTCCTTTTAGTAAAGGGTCGGCAACGCGTATGTGACACCTCTGGAGTTGCAGGCGTCCATAGGCTACGGTAGCTGCTTACCATCAGGTGGGCCGTATTTTTGTTTGCCACCGTCGAGGTATTTAAATTCAAGAGTTGAGTAGTCAAAACAAATTTCAGCGATGATGATAATATTGGTTTAATGCTTTGAATACGTCAAATCCGTACAGTATATGGTAACAAATCTCTAAACGTATTTAGGGTGCCAAAAACAAAACACATTTGGCATCATATTTTACGATGTCTGTCTGTTACCTCTTTACGCTTAAACCGCTGAATCGATTTAGATAAAATTTGGTATGAAGATAGTTTGAGTTCCGGGGAAGGACATAGGATAGTTTTTATACCAGAAATTATCCCTTAAGGGGGTAAAAAGGGGGGTGGAAGTTTGTATGGAATTGTTGCTCACTGTAGACGTAAAATAGTATGTGTGCCAAATTAATATTTGCTATGAGATTTTACTAAGCCGTGTCATTAATTCCTTGTGGCGAATGTTAATTCCACGCAGACAAAGTCGCGGGCAAAAGGTAGTACATTATAAAACTCTCGTGATACTCGGACATAGCGGGTCACTCACAAATTTTGTATTAAATAACAGAAGCGAGTCACTCACTAATTTTGGTCGGATTCGCTCGACATGATGAGTTTATTTATGATGATCATTTTCTGAAGCATCCACCCGCAGCAAAAGTAAGGCGACTAACAACGGCGGCAAACAAGCACATGGCCCGCTTGATGGTGAGCAGCTACCGTAGCCCATGGATGCCTACAACTCTAGAGGTGTAAGATGCGCGTTGCCGAAGTTTTAATATAAAGGAGGCTAGCTTGATTTGCTTCGAAGTCCGAAAATGACGTGAGTGACCAGATTTAATTAAATGTTCTTTAATGTTTATCTATATCTATACATATAATAAAGCTGAAGAGGGTCGAAAGTCTGCACATGGAAGATAATCGAAAAAAAGTTGTCTGGGGATACTTAGAATCGATAACAGAACATGTTCCAACAATTTTTAGAATTTTTGTCTGTTTATCTGTTTGTCTGTTTATCTGTTTGTATGTTTATTTGACCGCGCATCACGTGAAAACGGCTGAACGGATTTTGATGAAATTTTGTATAGATATAGTTTGAGTCCTAGGAAAGGATAATATATAGTTTTAATCCCGAAAATCAACCGTGGTGGGGTCTAAAATGGGGTTGAAAGTTTGTATGGAGAATTTTTAACCGCTGAATCGATTTAGATAGAAATGAGTATGGAGATAATTTGAGTCTCGAGAAACGTCATAGGATAGTTTTCGAACCCTTGTAGGGGTGAAAAGGTGGTATGAGGATTTTTTTACCGCTGAACTGATTTAGATATAGAGATAGTATGGGTCTCGAGAAATGACAAAGGATAGTTTCTTCTTCAAACCCCCCCCCCCCACCCCCCATCTTACTTTAGAACCGTAGGTCCAAAAAATTTGAAAAAATATAATGGAAGCGACACCTGAAAGGTACTTTCAATAAAAACTAATCTATACATATAATAAAGCTGAAGAGGGTCGAGGGTCTGTTCATGGAATATATTCGAAAAAAAGTTGGCCGGAGATACTTAGAATTGATAACAGAACACGTTCCAAGAATTTTTAATTAGTTAACGGCTGAACGGATAACGATGAAATTTTGTATAGAGATAGTTTGAGTCCCGGGAAAGGACAATGAACAGTTTTCATCCCGAAAATCAACCCTGGAAGGGGTGAAAAGGGGGTTGAAAGTTTGTATGTTGAAAGTTGGTATTGAAATCATTTGTAATTTTTTGGTCAAGGTGTTCATATTTATAACATGTTACCCGTCGATGCTTTAAATGTACCTTTACCCGCTCTTAAGAAATATTTGAAAATGTCATGAATGTCAAAGGGTTATTGCAGGTTCGAGGACTATATGTGACGGACAAAGATCCATGGCCCAAACCAAAACACTACTACAAAATCATCTAACATTTATAGGACACCGTTTAGGTAGGAAAACATATCAAACGTTTTGTGAAGCAGTCAGATTAGGATTTATTTTTCTTTATAATTAAACAATAGGTACATTATCTGTCTCTCAAGCTGTTTTGATATGTCTTCTTGAAGAACTACGCATTATTTTGTATCTTTAAGATCGAATAAATTACTGTTTTGAAAAAAATAAGTCTCGTCGAGTTTCTTTTCGGTCATAATACTTCTTGGGCCAGAGGTGTAGGGTCAGAACCGGTGGTAGTTGTGGAACGAAGTTCCTTATCGGACGGTTCGCGGATGGGGGGCTAGGCGAAAAAAAGTCACGTGACCGTCACGAAAAAGCGTCACGTCACGAAAACGCGACACCCATACGATTGAGAAACATGTATAATGGAATGAAATAAAAAATATATAAAATAGAATAAAGTGAAGTGAAGTGTAGTGAAAAGTGAAAGTGAGAAGTGACAAAGTTACAAAAGTGAAAAAAAGTCGAGAACCTAAAAGTAAAAAAATGTAAAAAATAGCAAAAATGGCAAAATTTCTAAACTTCAAAAACTTCAAAAATTTCAAAAAATTCAAAACTTTCAAAAATTTCAAAAAAATACAAAAAAAATTAAAACCACAAAATATACGAAAAAGTCAAAAAATAAATAAAATTAAATAACAACCACAGAATAACTAATAGTACTACCGTACAGAAAATTCACTCCTTAACAAAAGTCAGATTTAGGTATAAACTTATACCTATACTCGCCGTCAAGCAAAATTGAAACTTATAACCGCGCACGAACCGTGAATCTTCTTTGCGCGCCGCAGTTTTATGACCGAGCTGTGAGCGTCGGCACGGTATACCTACTGATTTATTATTTTTAAGATAAATATGTAGGAATTATAAACGTTGATTATGTAAACATGAAATTTTCATCCGAAGATTGAAATTTTTATAGAGATTAAGTCTGATTCTCACGGAAGTTGGTATGCCACAGCCGTGTTCCTTTGAAAATATGTCGGTCAGTTCCTAATATTGTTTCTGGGCAACCGATATTCAATAAATTAAGGATGGTTATTTTAACTACATATTACTAAGAATCTTGAAGCAAATCAAATTATTTTGTTCAATATTTTTTTTGATTTGCAATTTTTAAGTAGTTACACTACTATATATAAACTGAAAATAGATGTCATATACTGAAAATAGATAATTTGATTTGCTTCAAGATTCATAGATGTCATATACTTCAGAAAAAGTGACCAAACCCTCCGGTGTCCGAGGCCAGATTTGAACTGGCGTCTTCAGCTTTCGCGGCTGACGTCCTGACCACTAGACCACCCGGTCACGGCGGAACTTGACAAATTTTCTCATGTATATGCAATCTCTGAATTTGAAACGGCTAGGCGCCGTTGACCATACTCTAAGGGCATGCGCAGTACGTGCTTGCACCTCCTATCCGAATCACTTACGTAATTCTGGTATAGCGAGAGAGATGGTGCTGCCATCTATGAATCTTGAAGCAAATCAAATTATTTTGTTCAATATTTTTTTGATTTGCAATTTTTAAGTAGTTACACTACTATATATAAACTGAAAATAGATGTCATATACTTCAGAAAAAGTGACCAAACCCTCCGGTGTCCGAGGCCAGATTTGAACTGGCGTCTTCAGCTTTCGCGGCTGACGTCCTGACCACTAGACCACCCGGTCACGGCGGAACTTGACATATTTTCTCATGTATATGCAATCTCTGAATTTGAAACGGCTAGGCGCCGTTGACCATACTCTAAGGGCATGCGCAGTACGTGCTTGCACCTCCTATCCGAATCACTTACGTAATTCTGGTATAGCGAGAGAGATGGTGCTGCCATCTATGAATCTTGAAGCAAATCAAATTATTTTGTTCAATATTTTTTTGATTTGCAATTTTTAAGTAGTTACACTACTATATATAAACTGAAAATAGATGTCATATACTTCAGAAAAAGTGACCAAACCCTCCGGTGTCCGAGGCCAGATTTGAACTGGCGTCTTCAGCTTTCGCGGCTGACGTCCTGACCACTAGACCACCCGGTCACGGCGGAACTTGACATATTTTCTCATGTATATGCAATCTCTGAATTTGAAACGGCTAGGCGCCGTTGACCATACTCTAAGGGCATGCGCAGTACGTGCTTGCACCTCCTATCCGAATCACTTACGTAATTCTGGTATAGCGAGAGAGATGGTGCTGCCATCTATGAACCTTGAAGCAAATCAAATTATTTTGTTCAATATTTTTTTGATTTGCAATTTTTAAGTAGTTACTCTACTATATATAAACTGAAAATAGATGTCATATACTTCAGAAAAAGTGATTGTGGTGCTTAAACAAAATATTTCTGCTTCCTTGTGCTTCCGTTTATTCAGACGTCCGTAAATACATCTTTTATACGGATTAGATCGAGATAAGTTTCGAAAAAAAGTTGGCTGGGGATACTTAGAATCGATAACAGAACACGTTCCAACAATTTTTAGAATTTTTGTCTGTTTATCTGTTTGTCTGTTTATCTGTTTGTCTGTTTATTTGACCGCGCATCACGTGAAAACGGCTGAACGGATTTTGATGAAATTTTGCATAGAGATAGTTTGAGTCCCGGGAAAGGATAATATATAGTTTTAATCTCGAAAATCAACCCTGGTGGGGGTGAAAATGGGGTTGAAAGTTTGTATGGAGAATTTTTAACCGCTGAAACGATTTAGATAGAAATGAGTATGGAGATAATTTGAGTCTCGAGAAACGTCATAGGATAGTTTTCAAACCCTTGTGGGGGTGAAAAGGGGGTTGGAAGTTGGTATGAGGATTTTTTTACCGCTGAACTGATTTAGATGAAAATTGGTATAGAGATAGTATGGGTCTCGAGAAAGGACAAAGGATAGTTTCATCTTCAAAAGAGATCGCCCCCCCCATCTTACTTTTGAACCGTAGGTCCAAAAAATTTGAAAAGGGGGTGGAAAGGGGGTTGAAAGTTTGTATGGAGATTTTTTAATAGAAATTAGTATGGAGATAATTTGAGTCCCGAGAAACGACAGAATAGTTTTCATCCCGAAAATAAACCCTTGTGGGGGTGAAAAGGGGGTTAGAAGTTGGTATGAGGATTTTTTTACCGCTGAACTGATAAAGATGAAATTTGGTATAGTATGGGTCTCAAGAAAGGACAAACGATAGTTTTCACCCCGAAAAATCAACCCTAAAGGGGTGAAAAGGGAGTTGGAAATTTGTATAGGGAATTATTAACCGCAGAATCTATTTAGATAAAATTTGGTATGGAGATAATTTTGAGCTCTGGAAAAGGAAATAAAATAGTTTTATCTCGAAAATTATCCCTTAAGCGGATGCAAAAGTTTACATGGGGCAGAAACAACCAATAACCGCTGTACGTATTTAGATGAAATTTGGTATTGAAATCATTTGTAATTTTTTGGTCAAGGTGTTCATATTTATAACATGTTACCCGTCGATGCTTTAAATGTACCTTTACCCGCTCTTAAGAAATATTTGAAAATGTCATGAATGTCAAAGGGTTATTGCAGGTTCGAGGACTATATGTGACGGACAAAGATGCATGGCCCAAACCAAAACACTACTACAAAATCATCTAACATTTATAGGACACCGTTTAGGTAGCAAACGTTTTGTGAAGCAGTCAGATTAGGATTTATTTTTCTTTATAATTAAACAATAGGTACATTATCTGTCTCTCAAGCTGTTTTGATATGTCTTCTTGAAGAACTACGCATTATTTTGTATCTTTAAGATCTAATAAATTACTGTTTTGAAAAAAATAAGTCTCGTCGTGTTTCTTTTCGGTCATAATACTTCTTGGGCCAGAGGTGTAGGGTCAGAACCGGTGGTAGTTGTGGGACGAAGTTCCTTATCGGACGGTTCGCGGATGGGGGGCTAGGCGAAAAAAAGTCACGTCACGAAAACGCGACACCCATACGATTGAGAAACATGTATAATGGAATGAAATAAAAAATATATAAAATAGAATAAAGTGAAGTGAAGTGTAGTGAAAAGTGAAAGTGAGAAGTGACAAAGTTACAAAAGTGAAAAAAAGTCGAGAACCTAAAAGTAAAAAAATGTAAAAAATAGCAAAAATGGCAAAATTTCTAAACTTCAAAAACTTCAAAAATTTCAAAAAATTCAAAACTTTCAAAAATTTCAAAAAAATACAAAAAAAATTAAAACCACAAAATATACGAAAAAGTCAAAAAATAAATAAAATTAAATAACAACCACAGAATAACTAATAGTACTACCGTACAGAAAATTCACTCCTTAACAAAAGTCAGATTTAGGTATAAACTTATACCTATACTCGCCGTCAAGCAAAATTGAAACTTATAACCGCGCACGAACCGTGAATCTTCTTTGCGCGCCGCAGTTTTATGACCGAGCTGTGAGCGTCGGCACGGTATACCTACTGATTTATTATTTTTAAGATAAATATGTAGGAATTATAAACGTTGATTATGTAAACATGAAATTTTCATCCGAAGATTGAAATTTTTATAGAGATTATGTCTGATTCTCACGGAAGTTGGTATGCCACAGCCGTGTTCCTTTGAAAATATGTCGGTCAGTTCCTAATATTGTTTCTGGGCAACCGATATTCAATAAATTAAGGATGGTTATTTTAACTACATATTACTAAGCAAGGACTTAGGTGCCTTTCAATATCGTCCGGAATTAATTTCTGCTTAAAAAAAATATTTCTGCTTCCTTGTTCTTCCGTTTATTCAGACGTCCGTAAATACATCTTTTATACGGATTAGATCGAGATAAGTTTCGAAGCCATTGCGCGAGCGCCACGTGACACGAGTATCGTGCGAGCCGAGCGGCAGCCCACAGCCATACGCCTGCCCGGGAGGCGCGCCGGCCAAATGTACCTAAGCTGCGTAGTGTAACCCCCCTGACATAACTTCGTTCCAACCGAGTGTTCTACGACACTCGCGTATTTTATTTTTCTCTGACGTTCATTAGTGCATTGTAATGTGCTTACATTGAAGAATAAATATCTTGATCTACACCAATATCATAAATCCTCTATTCCGCGTTCGGAACCGTATGTAATTACCACCATTATTGCAACCAGTAACGAACGAAAACGTATGAAAATTCATTACCTACGGTAACGTAATGTAAATCCCCCCCCGCCCCCCCCCGCGAACGCCGGCGCAATAAGGTTGGTCATGGCGGTGTAATGGCGGTCATATTCTAATGGTTTCAATAGATTTTTAATATGTGTGTAGGTAAAGCAGTGTGTGCTTCTCTACATAATTAGGCCTTATTACGAAACAGTGACATAAACTACTATTTATCTCTTTTTAGGGTTCCGTAGTCAACTAGGAACCCTTATAGTTTCGCCATGTCCGTTCGTCTATCCGCGGTTTAGCTCAGTTACCGTTCGCACTAGAAAGCTGAAATTTGGTGAGGCCTGATAAGAACTTTCAATAAAAACTATATTGAATTAAATCGGTTCAGCCGTTTTTGAAGTATCAGTCAAAAACGCATAGTGAAAGGAAGTGCCGTATAGTAAAATGACGTAAGCGCCGCCAAATATCCCTTAATAAACGACCTTTTGAACGGATGTTTTGTAACGGGGCGGCATCTACGAAACTCGACACTGAGCATCGCCCGACATGCTCTTGGCCGGTTTTTTTGCATTGTTATCCTGGAAATCATCCCTTAAGGATTACTAATTCCAATTCAAGAAAATCCCCAGCCAGGTTATGCGTAGCCTATAAAAATTCAAACCTAAGCCTAACCTATTCTAACCTAAAAGGGGGGGGGGGGGGGTAGCCACTACACTCGATTGAGTTATATTTGCATGGGTCATGCCCCCCCCCCCCTCAAGTGCACCTCAAGTCCGATAAACACCTCCTACTCTATGTCGTTTAAATCATGCCAAAAAAATGAATATGATAAAAAAGTATTCATTTTTGAGGGTTCCGTAGTCAACTAGGAACCCTTATAGTTTCGCCATATCTGCCCGTCCGTCCGTCCGCGGATAATCTCAGAGACCGTTAGCACTAGAAAGCTGAAATTTGGTACTAATATATCAAGTGATATATATAAGTATATCAATCACGCCGACAAAGTGGTAAAATAAAAAGTGGAAAAAAATGTTTTATTAGGGTACCTCCCCTATACGTAAAGTAGGGAGTGATTTTTTTTTCATTTCAACCCTAACGTGTGATATATCGTTGGATAGGTATTTAAAAATGAATAGGGGTTTACTAAAATAAATTTTTGATAATGTAAATATTTTCGGAAATAATCGCTCTAGAAGTTTAAAAAAATGCTTAAGAAGTTTAAAAAATAACTTTTTACCAGTTTTAAAAATATTAATAAAATCTCAAAAGTAGAACTTTATAAAAACTTTCTAGGAAAATTCTTTTGAACTTGATAAGTTGAATATTTTTTTTTTTTAAATTACAAAATAATTTCTGAACTAAGTTTGTAATTTAACCGTATAAGCAGGTGTTTATTGCACCTGTAATTTCTATAAAATCACAATGAAATGACGTGCTTTCAAGTAAAGTAAAAACGGTGAAAATCGGTTCACGCAATAAAGAATTATCCCATAAAAATCATCTTCCATACTTTAAGCTCGCGCGCAATAGTTTACTTAATTTGCCGATAGATGTCGCTGTACGTGGAACGCTCATATCATATCCTACATGGCGGAGTTATTTTAACTCTTAAGTGGGGACACTTACTGTGACGGACGGAAAACTACGGAACCCTACACTGAGCGTGGCCCGACACGCTCTTGGCCGGTTTTTGAGTGTAGTTTCATTTAGTGGCAATTGTAAAATATTTTATTAGGACTACTGTACTTTACTTCAGGTTCCGCCTCCAGGGTAGCGGGATTGAAATTAGGGGTGAATTAGCCACTTTCTGACACAGACCGAATTCCACGCGGGCGGAGCCGCGGGCACAGCTAGTCAATTAATAATTAGAGTGACAATAGGCGGTCTTATCGCTAAGAAGTGATCTCTGTTTGATTGTACTTACATAATAATTGTTTTAGTATTTACATCTGCGATGGCCCTTTAAACAGAACAATTACACTTAAAACTAACCTTAACACTGGAATCCATAATTGTTTTTTCGTCGGTTGCTTTTCTGCAGATATGTATACAAGATCAGTTAGTGCATTTCCTTTCTTATTCATTTCACATATAATACATAAAAATGAACAATGTGATTTTATGTACCTACGTAGTTTATACTATAGTAGCTTCCGCCCGTAACTTCGCTCTAGTAGTGATAATGCTAAACCTCGCGCCGCTCTTCTCGATTAGTACTTCCAACTTGGAATTGGCTACTTTCCTAAAAAAAAATATTTAGTCCGTCAGTTAGATTATCAAAAAATATTGGACACGTATTTTTTATTTTGTCAATCAAAAAAAAATTGGTGAAGATATAGCCTGTTAAAGTTCCACGTGACGTCACATTTCAGTACAAATTTTTAGTATAATGTGACGTCACGCGGAACTTTAACGGGCTATATCTTCACCAATTTTTGTTTGATTGACAAAATAAAAAATACGTGTCCAATATTTTTTGATAATCTAACTGACGGACTAAATAGAATTATATTTTTTTTACCCGGAAAGTACCCAATTGAAACTAAGGATGTCATGAACATAGGGCGGAGTACCGGTGGTAAATTTCACACAAAAGGTATGGAGTCGTTTTTATAATTATTATTTTAGGCTTGAATAATAAAATTATTCATTTACCTAATGTACTTAGTATGGTACCTACTCGTAAATTGGAAGTAAGTACTTAACATTTATTTTCATAAATCGATTTCAGGAACACCTAAATGTTATGTCGTAAATGTTTTGGGTTATTTTTCAATTTCTTTTAACAAAGTCACCATTCATCGATATAATATTTTTTACCATATGCAACCTTTCTTTTCAAAAAGTTACTAATTTACAAATTTATGAGACATTTAGAAACTAATTATTTGACATTGTCAATTTAGACAGCTGCTTTACATCTATATTATCTGAATTATTATTGCGTCGGCTAAATATTTAAAACCGAAAAATATCAAGATGAATAAGCCATGTGAAGCAACAATTCTGCGGATGATAGAACCGTACGAAAATTTTATATATAATGAAGAAGAATGTAGCATTCACTGTATGTCTTGCTCAGTGGATTTAAAACAGTTGAAAAAATATAATGTCGAAAAACACGTTAACAGTAAACAACACTAAATTAACTGTGGAAACCAAAATGGCACCTTTGCCTATGATTTATGCGTTTTCCTTATAGCGTGTAACATCCCATGGAAAAGAGTTAACCATCCAGAATTTAAAAAGTTCTTTGGAAAATACTTAGATAAAGGCGTAAAACTTCCCGAAGAAAGTGTTTTGAGAAAATACTATCTTACCAGAATATACAATGCGACCGTCAAGCAAATACCCGATTCCAATTTATGGTTTGCGGTGGATGAGACTCTTGATAATTTCGGTAATTGCGTAGTAAATGTAATTATAAAATCACTTGATGATGCTTTACAAAGGCCATATTTGTTAGCGTGTAAAGTCGTTAGTACTGTAAACGCGAACTCAGTTGCAGCGGTGGTTGACGAAAGCTTGAATTTTTTGTGGGAGGATAATTTTACAGATAATATGAACAAATTTTTAATATTCTGTTCGGATAGCGCAGCGTACATGCTTGCTGCTGGCAAGATTTTGAAGAAAAAGTACACTAAAGTACGACACGTAACTTGTTTCGCTCATGGACTACACAGATTCGCGGAGCAGATAAGATCTGAACATAAATTGGTCAATTCTTTAATATCTAATGTCAAGAAGATTTTTTTTAAATCACCACACCGCGTCCGATTTTTCAGGGACCATGCGCAGAATGTGCCTTTAGCGCCGGAACCCATTATCACTCGTTGGGGCACCTGGTTAAATGCAAGTTTTTACTACCATAGACATTTTGACGTGATTAAAAATGTTGTGATACAATTGAACAGTAAAGAAGCTATTGCCATAAGAAAAGCCCAGAAGTTGTTTGAAAATGAAAATTTAAAAAACGAGTTAAGCTTTATAAAAAATTGTTACGAAATTATACCTGAATCGATAGAAAAATTAGAATGCACTAAAATTCCGATAGAAGAAAGTTTTCTGGTAATAGATATAGTTAGGAGTATTTTAAGCCTCCAAGGAAGTGAAACCGTGCGAAATAAACTCGAATTGGTTCTAGATAGAAACCCAGATGCTGACGAATTAAGGAATATGATGACAATGGAAAATTATAAACAAGTCCTTAAACATGCAACCATGACATCGGTAGATGTAGAGCGATCGTTTTCCACTCATAAATGGATCTTCAATAAATTAAGAAACCGATTCACTCCGAAAAACCAGGAACATGTGGCCATAGTCCATTCATTTTATAACATGGATACGCACTTAAGTGTAGATTGTGAGGAGGACCTCGAACACATAATTCCAGTCCTCAATTGTAATTGAATGGTCTTGAAAATAATATATCGTTTGGCAGGTATAACTTCTTAGTCTAGTATTTAGTACCTAATGATAATGTTTTGATAAGAAAACATATTATTATGTATTATAGATATTAACGACATATTACATTATATTTGTATGCTCGTAAGATAATTTCTATAAGTTCCTAAAAATTATTATGCAAAATTAATCATTTATTCGTTATTTATTTAATCATAAGAATACTTAGGCGACTCCATACATTTAGTGTGAAATTTGCCACCGGTACTCCGCCCTCTAGCATGAATATTCGAATCATTTTTGACACTCGTATCGACATTCGCATTGAATGATACTAATATTTTTAGTGTCCGACCGAAACATGTTTTTTGCCGAAACCGAAACCGACAGAAGGTTCGGCTCTGGGTCCAGTTTCGGCCGAAACCGAAACTTTGATAGACGTGTTAAATAGTACATATTTATTTCAGTTACATGTCAGCCGTTGTACAGTCACCATCAGATATATCGGAGTGGCCAAGGTGGACAAATATCTGAATATTGTCACGGCGATAAAGTGTATATTCAGATATTTTTGAGTACCGTGACCGCTCTGATATATTTTTGATGGTGACTGTACAACGGCGATTTTATCAGTTAAAAACGTTGTGACAGAACTTATGGTCACATTAAGTACAATGTTGAAAGTTTCGCGCGGCCGAAAGGTTCGGCCGTTTTTTGGCCGAAACCGAACCTTGGGCGGAAACACGTTTTTTTGACCGAAACTGGCCGAAACCGAAACTTCGGTCGGACACTAAATATTTTGCGAATGCCGAACCGAGCTGATGATGATGAGATTGATGAGCATGAACGGTTACACACGACGAAAAAACGACTGAATTTTTGAAAAATATATATATCAGTTATATACGTCCCTGTCCAGGTGACCAGGAGTGCGATTTTTGAATCTCACCAAGTGACTAATTCTCACCGATGTGAGTGATTTCCGAAAGTAAATCACTCGCATCGGTGAGAATTAGTCACTTGGTGAGATTCAAAAATCGCACTCCAGGTTATTATATACCTATTATCTGCTAAAATAATTGTGTACCAAATGTTAACCAATATCATTCAGTTATTTTTACGTGGATACAAAAACATCATTCAAACATACATACGTCGCATTAGGCAATATATCCTATAAATCCTAGATAACATATTGCAGCCGACAATGTCGACATACATATTTTTATGTTTCAGTTGGAGTTTACATTTATCAACCGACTTCAAGATTTATCAATTCGTCGGGATCTTTGTTTTTGCTATTTTTTTATATTGTTTTTTATGTATGTATGTTCACCGATTATTCGAAGACGGCTGGACCTATTTGGAAAATTCTTTTTTTGTTTAAAAGCGTATACTTCACAGTTGGTCCCATTGTAACCATGTCAGGATCTGATGATGGGATCCTGGAGAAATCGAGGGAACTCTTCAACTATTATAGGCACACCTATGGTGATTTGAGTATTTTTTACAGCAGATCGAGCATTTGGTGTTGGAAAGGTCGATGCTTAGTGAAGTCGGTTCTTTTTTGTTTAAAATTATTTATTTTACTTATTTAAGGCGATAGGAAAAGAGAAAAGTAGGATAAAACTTTAAAGTATATATAGGAAGGTTGAAAATTTGACGTTTAACCCTTACGAGATCAGAAAGGAGATCGTCAATTCTGGGCCACCTGATATAAACCGTATACAGTTTGTACTGCAATGTAAAATAAATACTCATTTTATTACTAAAGTAGACAAAATATTGCAAAAAAATGAAACGGGAATTAGAAATACTAAATAAATAAACATTATGATGATTTTTCCGCGATTAAAATACAGCAACACAAGTCGTTAACGTCCTTATGGCATTGACATAAAGTTTAACTTCACTCTGGCCTGAAACGGGATTGTTTTTTGGTTTGACACTGTCAATGAATACCGTTACATAATCTGCGTTTTGATACTGTTCGGTAAGTTAGAACATTGTAATATTAAAATAGTATCTAAGCCTACGAATACGAAAGTTTAAATTAGAAATCGACTGTATTAAAACGCCTAAAGATTGAAAATGCGTATTTTTGCATTTTTGATCGGAGTTTGAATATTAAAAGTGGGTTTCATAATGACATAATATCATGCTCGTTCGATAACGAAACGCGTCTTTTTTTCAATATTGCAATGTCAGATACTAGTGCTATCGCACTTAACGGTGGTAAACCCATGAAGTTAAATACAATCTGGAGGTCATACTTCGACCACAAAGTGAGGCCGAAAGAGAGGGTAATGTAGGGGGCTGCATCTCATTCTAAGTAGAGTGACCATATGTACTATGATGTATGTGGGATTTGGATAGTATGAAGATAAATATAAAATTAAATATGCTTGTCGTCCAGTAAGTATTGTCCAGAAAGAGAAGTCTCATAGTTCATATGGGAACTTATACATTCTACTGACTTAAGGAGCTGGCCACTTCAGATACGTTGACGCAATACTGAGAGCAGAGAACCCCTCTAATTAGTTTACTATTTTAAACTTATTGCTAGATCCAGGCATCTGGCAGCTATTTATCGGAGGACGTCAGAGTGACAGACCAGCAAAATATTTCAGGTAAAAACTGTCGAAGCCTATCGCTAATATAATAAAAAAAAACTAAAAACATTGCGTATCGCTACGGAAAACAGTAGGTAGGCGACAAACAATACATTAACGTTACGTCATTTTGCACTATTTTCCCCTAACAGAAACTCCTGAAAATGATATAATCTTATTAATTACATGATACTGCACTGCATCAAACCTAGAACTGTAAGATATTTATTTCTTACAACTTGTTTGCAGGTGTTATCCACGTTAATCACCTGACCCCGATCACCCAGGTGATTGTATTTGACGATTTTGTCTTCTGAGATCCCCCAGGTGATCCTATTGGACGTTAGGTGGTTAGGTTAGGTTCGTTAGGTAGCTTCAGATGCCCGAAGGGTAAACCGCCCAGAAATAGTCTCTCCCGTCTAGTTAAGTTGCGGAGGAACTGTTTTTTGGAAAAGAAACACTTATGGATAACGTAAATGGATCACCTGGGGGATCTCAAAAGACAAAATCGTCAATACAATCACCTGGGTGATCGAGGTCAGGTGATTAACGTGGATAACGTGCGTTTGCATAACACCGATGAACAATTGCCAGATGTCCGCGTCTTAAAATAGGGGATAGTTAGTGTAGCAAACTAAAACTAAGTAAGTACAGGGGGTTCGTGGCTCTCACTATTGCGTCATATCTGATGTGGACAGTTCTCCGACTTAAAGGTAAATATACTTAAAGGTAAATAAAGAAAACATCAATAACATCAAACTACTCAATTAAAACTATAAGGCGTATCTTAATAAACTATACACATAAGGTGTATTTTGTATGCCGCTACTTAGTTATGTGTCAAATAGAAGAAAAAAATATTTAGGGGGGGGGGGGGGCGCTCCATACATGTAACCAAATATAATTTTTTTAAACTAAATATCAACATGTTGTATATGAATCGATAGGTCTTTAAAAATAACATAGAGGATTATTTGAACATTTTGTGATTAACTGAATATTTTCAGAAATAATCGCTTCGAAAGTCAGAAAAATTGTGTGTCCCCCTGCAACTTTTGAACCATAAGTCCAAAAAATATGAAAAAAAATTATAAGATGCGCCTTTCTACGAAAATTGTTTTGAATTTTCAGTTCAGCCGTTTTTGAGTTATCACCAAAAAACATCTTCCATCAGTCAGATACAACCTTTTGGTATTAGTTTGGTTCTTATTCCATTGAAGGTACGGAACTCTCCATTATGCGTGGTTCGACACGCACTTCGCCGGTTTTTTTGTTCATTTTCGTTGTTCAGTGTGTAATATACACGTGTATAGCTTATTGTGCGGTGACCTAACGAACAAGTGTGCAGCTAATGAAGATCACAACGCATTTAACCACTGTTATCCCGGCCGGCTACCGCGTGTTGTTTGTAGGTAGTAGCCATCTCCCTACAAAAAGCAAGCTCTATCTACCGTACAACATGCTATTTTGACTAAAGTTTGGCGGAAGCTCTAGAGCTGCCATTTCTCTTTTAAAAAATGCTAGCCACGCTTTTCAAGGGCCGTAGCCCGAGTTGAAGGTATGATACGAGTAGAGTGCAGGTAATTTAAGGCAGGGCACGGCCAATAACATTTACGTACCTTATTCGGCCCAACTTGGCAACTTGTTATTTTTTTAGTCCGTTTTATGTTGTCCATCCGTGTTATATGGCCAGCCCATTTCCATTTAAGACTTTTGCAGTGAGTTAAAGCATCTATAACGTTTGTCTTTTGTCTAATTTCTGAGTTTCTTATCCTGTCTCGTAGTTTTCCGTTCAATAGCTCTTTGACAAACTTGGATTTTATTTTGCGTGTCTATAACATGTTAATATTTGGTAAAAAAAAAATTTTTGGAATTTAGTTACATGTATAGAGCGCAACCCCAAAAAAATTTATTTCTGCAATTTTACTACATACTAAATAGCGGCATACAAAATACACCTTATGTCTAAATTTTATTAAGATACGTCTTATAGTTTCCGAGTAAAATGGCTGTGACATACGGACGGACATGACGAAACTATAAGGGTTCCGTTTTTGCCATTTTCCCTTTACTTACCGAATGAAGTAATGCATATGTGACGTCACTGGAGATGAAAGCGCCCTTGCGCTACCATACTACTACTATACCTACTGTTACTGCACTTTTTGGCCAGCCAGACTATAAATCAAGTCTAATCTTTAAAATTGAGCAACTTCTCTTCTCACACTAACCTCAATTGTGTTATCCTAAAAAATACTATTAACGATTGACAATGCTTTAAGAATTAAAGGTACCTGATCTGTTGAATGATCCGGCCTACACCTGTTGATCAAACGATTTGGCTTTTTGTTATAGCCAAGAGTGAGTTGGTTTAAGAAAATAAAAATAAGATAATATGTACCTATAAGATAAAACCAAATTAAAAATAAATGCTAATTAAAATAAAACTGACTTAAAAACTTAATAAATATTAGCATCCACCTTTCCAAAAGCTCGAGCTGCTGTAAAAAATACTCAAATTACTATAGGTGTGTCTGAAGAGTTCCCTCGATTTCTCAAGGATCCCATCATCAGATCCTGACCTGGTTGCAATGGGACCAACTGTGAAGTATACTCTTTCAAACAAATAAAAGCTGTCTTCGTACATAAACAAAAAAGAAGCAAAAACAAAGATCCCGACGACTTGATAACCTCCTCCTTCGAAATCTTGAAGTCGGTTGAAAAATTAGGTGCCCGCGGCATGGTGCCAAGGACGCTGGCAGCACTTTCCCCGCTGTCTTGCAATGCTGATGCCTTGCGCGAGGAAGCTGCCAGTTCGTCGGTCACCAGTATTGCCCATCAGTTTTTTCGACATCTCCTTGAAAAGTTGACGAGCTGGGACCCCACGGACGACGTGCAAATGTAAGCGGAGCTGACTTAGAGAATTCAACCCGGATGGAGTAGCCATGTCTGTCATTTCCGATATAAAAAAAGTCTGCCGATTTTTGCGGGGGAGGGGAACGTCAAATGTATGGCTATTCGTACGTAACGTACAAATAGCTACGTCAGATAAACGTCAGTCGATACATGTGTATGACCACTGGTCATATGTTTTCGGCAGAGGGGAACGCCTGTCAGTGGCGACTCTGGTTGGTTGAATTCTCAAAGGGAGCCGAGTATGTTTGGTAGCCGGTATTTCGAGGTCTTTCGTTATAACTTATCATATATTTATAACCCAGTGTCAAACGGACAGACAGACACGCTGGTTTTTTTATAAAAAAGAAACCGTGAACTATAAGGGGGCCAGGCCAGGGCCAGCCAGGGGGAGAGATTATAGGATAAGGAATACCGAAAAATCCAACTTCCCGCTGATTTTTGTCTATGATGGCTGAATTGCGCTTTGCGCTTGCGCTTAAGGGGCTGACAACAGCTAAATTCCCTCCCTATCTTTTTCAGCGCGAGTGAAAGAGAAACACTGTGCTACGATTAGTATGGGAGCTCATTGCAAATAAAAAAAAACTACGCATTAATTAAAAAAACAACGAAGTTTTTAGTTATAATTAGTGCGGTGGAATTTTGTCCTTAGTTACAGACGTATAAGTCAAGAAACTAAAGACATACGACTGTTTAAAGCACATTTTAAGATGTAACTTTGGAATTATTTTCTATCGAGCCGATTTCGTGCAATCGTGTATCGGAATCAACGAAGTTCTTCCAAATATAACGAATAATAACATATATTTTTTTTTACTTTCTCAAAACAAGGAGTTATAGGTACCTATAGGTAAATAAAACACTGTTTGAGTAAAGTCAATTTGAAGGTCATCGGGTGTTGTCAGCCTCTTAACAAGAAAAAAAATAAAAGGTCCAGAACCACGGACTAAGGATCTCCAAACATCCCGATGACCATTCCCATCCTGAAATATCGAATGTATTGCGGTCATATATCGATCGTTTTGGCCATAGACAATTTCCTTTGTAACTTTTTTTCTCGGCGCGTGATTTGGGTGTGAGTTGTGTGGCCTTTCTGCAAAAAAATATGAAGAATGTGCGAATTTTGGAGTTCGTAAGTATAATTTTGGTAAAGTATATCTTTGGTACGTCCGGCTTTCAATCTTGGGGTTCAAGTCCCGGCTAGTACCTGACCTGTCAAAGTCATATCAAAAGTCAAATAGTTTATTTGTACAACATGGGTATATAGTACAAAAATCGTACATGTTAATATTAACTGCAGTCGGACAAAACACCCTTAACAGTATAGGATAGGATATGTACTATCCACTAAAAAATCAAATAATTTTCTTTTGAAACTTATAATATTTTCTATAAGTACTTCTTATTTGTTTCGGAACTTTATTATAGATTTTTGGAGCCATACCAAGTATACTTACCTGAAACCTGGATATTTTTACGAAGAGATATGCGAAGTCCTCAACCCGACTTGACCAGCATGGGGAGTAAGGATCCCTCTCGTGCAAGTACGGAGGCCTAACTAGATGCATATAATATTACTATGAGCTGTATTATTTATCTGTATGCTGAATTAAGCGTGGAATGCGGCCTTTGGAGCGTGTATCTTTAGGTACCTAGGTAGGTATACTAGGTATTATTTATACAAAGTGTAACAAAAATGCTGGTGATCTGTTTAATTAAGGGCATAATAGGTACCGTATTCTAATTATGAAAAACTAAGAAAAAAAAATTTTTACGCGAATAAAAATAGTACATTATTGTCGAGGAGGTGAAGTAGCACATTGATGGCTGAGTACTACGTTTAAACGGACGACTTTAGGAGTCCGTTTAATTTAATACGAAGCCAGCAATGGCCCTCATGCCGAGTCCAATATAGTGCTTTATTCAAAAATAATGCAAAACAGCCAACGTTGATGAACAACAAACAATATTATATAGACCATAAATAATATATTCAGGATAACTTCTAGGTTAAAAGAATGGCCACTACCGTGAGCATCGAATTTCGATTCGAATCCTATAATTATCTCTATCTCCATCGCTTCTCATTTTGAGTGAGAGAGACAGATTTATTCGAAACTACAATTTCCTATGTTCGCGGTACACGCTCAGCTTTGCCACCATTATATTTTTTTATTAAAAAGTTTGAAGTGTATTTTTCTTCTGAATTTACCGTAAGCTATTTGAGATAACTAAAAAGTCGCGGTACCAACAATAAAAATAACAAATACCGATGTTGTGTTTTGGCTGTTTAGGACCTTTGCCTTTATTTTTGTATGGCTGTTGAACTTTTTAAAAAGTTTGTACCTCGACAAAAATGGAATTTGTATGCAACATTTATGTCGCGAAATCGAGCCTGCAATTTCCGTAACTTTTTAATTTTTATTTGACCATAAACTAGGCATTTCGCCGCCTAGTTTTTAACCGTAAAAGTCAACCTTGCCGGACATTTTTGAATAAAAAAATTTTTTTCGTGTCCAAAATATTTTTCTTCAACTTTTTCTTAATCGCAATACGATACCAACGCCCTTATACGCCCTTAAACGGACCACCACACCACTATTTTTGTTACATTCTGTATAATTTTACTATCATAGCCTATCCCATAACATTTAACTTTATTCACGTAAATTAAGTGGCCTTCCATATCGCCACCTCTCATTAAATCGAGTCGAATTTGCCGATGCACACTTCACTTGTTTGTCAATGTGACTACAATGACACAAAAGTACAACAAAACCTTTATTGATAAGTGGCAGGAAATCGGCAAGCGTTTTCAAATGGTTTGGTCGCAGTACAGCTCCCTACAGTATTCTTTAGTGAGGTGTGTATACAGAGCGGCAAAGGTGGTCACAAATATCGGAACAAACACCTCTATTGTCGAGGCAAAAAAGTGCATGTTCCGATATTTTTGTATACCTTGGCCGCCCTGATATATCTGATGGCGACTGTACACCTCGATTGATAGATTATTGAATGACAGTTCAAATGAGTTATTTCTTGGAATATTTGGCTTTCCACCGAATTCAAAAGATTTCGAAGGAGGAGGTTGTCAATTCGTCGGGATCTTTGTTTTTGCTAATTTTTGATGTATTTTCACCGATTATTCGAAGAAGCCTAGGCCGATTTGGAAAATTCTTTTTTGTTTTAAAGAGTATAACTTCACAGTTGGTCTCATTGTCACCAGGTAAGGATTTGATGATAGGATCCTGGAGAAATCGAGGGTACTCTTCAAATATTATAGGCACACCTATAGTGATTCGGGTATTTGCTTTTGGAAATGTGGAGTAGGCTAAGTGAAGTCGGTTCTTTTTTGTTTAAAATTATTTTCTTTCAGATGCTAAAAGAACACGTCGAGCCTCCCAAATCGCAAATTTTTTTTCTCTAAACTACTTAAATCTAGGTACGAGTATATGTTTAATTTACCCAATCTAGTCAGTCCGACTGTTATCTCGGTACAGAACCAGCTAGAACGGGTATAAAACTACATCTAGGTCGATTTGTCCAATAATATTAATTTAATTTATTTATAATTTAATTAAGTACCTTATTATATTGTGTAAGCACGTGTACCGGCAGTTTTAGGAGGTTATAAAAAGGACGCCAGTATGTTGCCGTCTCAGGATTACGTCATGAGTACACATGGAATGAGTTTCATGTTAAATCACGAGAGGGGCCTATTATTGGAGTGCTCGATATTTACCGATCGTATTATTTTCACCGATCTGGGGGCTTAGCCAAGATGACAATTTTGTAGAAAACGAATCGGAACGCTGTCCGTCTCTCTATCACTATGAAGAGTGACCGAGAGCGCGTAGCATTTCGTTTCGTGTTCTGCATGCAAACGATTGTCATCTTGGCTACAGGGCCTGGTATAGGTATAAGGTTAGGCTTTTTTAAATGCGGAAAGAATAGTTCTATCTCGTACTATTTGTAAGAGGAATTAACTCTTGAAACTGATACTTTTACTATGCCACAGTAACTCCAGATAATGCTATTTTGAACTAATAATAATAAATAATAATAGGTCCGGAACACAATTGTTCCGTGGTCGGGAAAGACATACAAAATAATAATAATAAATCATTTATTCAGATAAAATAAACCCTGTCTTACAAATTATTCTCTTCTGCCAAACTGCAAGACAGTTTGTTGGCAGAGGGGGAACTCCCTTAACACAGATGGGTTAGCTAATTGCTTAGTTAATTAATACTAAGTACATCTTATTGTTTACTGTGGTGGTATCTTAATTTTGTTTAATAGAAACCTTTTCAATTTACATTTAAACATCTTAAATGATCTACATTCCCTTATATCATACGGTATTTCATTATACAATTTGGGGATCAGGTACTTCCTACTTCTTTTCCCATAATAATTATTATTACCACACGACGGAACCGCTAACATTTTTTTACTTATTGATCTTGCTAATCGTGGGCGATTTATATAGATTTTAAATTCATCCTTATTGAACTGCTCTAATGCCAGCAACATCCCAAACTCCTCATGCACCGGCAGCATACGGCATTCCACAAATAATTCCTCATAGTTACTTTTTTTACAGCGAATTTTCGTTTTTTTGTCTACTAATAGTTTCATAAGGCGTATCTGTAATGATTTAATCCTATCTACATAAGTTTTAAATGTCCTTCCATAGCATGTCAGACCATAAGAAAACAGAGGGTTTGCCAGCGCATAGTATAAGGTAAACATAGTGGCCCTATCCAATACATAATTTAACTGGTTTAGTTTTACTAGTACAATTCTTAATTTATCACATAATTTATTGATATGACTTTTCCAAGAAAAATTGTAATCTATTAATAAGCCCAGATATCTGTACTCTGACACAACCTCGATACTCTCACACTCACAATTCTGTAGTGCGCTGTGCAGACACTCATACGTGTGGCCAATTATGCGCGGCGGACGGTTGACTTTCAATACGTTAAATGATGTAGTAAAATGACTAAGAAATATTATTCCTGTCCATATTAATCCTCAATTAATTATGAAACCCATTCCTTCTTGCTACTAATGAATCCAAAAAATAACTTTTTTGCGCATAGGCACATCTTATCTAGATTCTGAGATTCTGATCACGCCGAGTCTGCACCGAGTTTGCAACTATGTAAAAATCTGCACAAACATCAAATTTATGTTAAAATAATTTGAAACAAAAAATAACCGATTTCACTTAGCCTCTACCTATCCAAAAGCAGATGTCCGAACTGATGCAAAAATACTTAAATCTCTATAGGTGTGCCTATAATAGTTGAAGAGTTCCCTTGATTTCCCCAAGTTCCCATCATCAGATCCTGATCTGATGACAATGGGCAGTTCACAAGCAAATTTCAAAATTTGTGAATCTTCACTGTCTCCTGTCTCCGTATCAATCTGGATTCCACCCAGGGCATAGCACAACGACTGCGTTATTGAAAGTTACTGAGGACATAAGGCAAGCTGACTAAAGTGACAGTCCTAGTGCTCATTGACTTCTCTAATGCCTTTAATGTAGTCGATCACGATCTTCTCCTTGCTGCCCTTTCTCATTTCAGAATCTCTCCGGAAACGACTGCGTGGTTTACCTCCTACCTTTCCTGCCGTTCTCAGACTGTTCGTATAGGTCAAGCCCAGTCTGAATGGACTGATTTGATCACTGGCGTGCCACATTAAGGCGGCATCCTGTCCCCTTTTCTGTTCTCCGTTTTTATTAACCTGATTACGTCTGGATTAAAAAGCTCTCACCATTTGTATGCAGATGATTTGCAGTTGTACGCCCAGGCGGAGGTAACGGACCTAAGTTCCGCTATATCTCCTCTTAATGTTGACCCGGACCACATCGCTGACTGGTCTCGTAGTTTTGGCATTTCTGTTAACCCTTCCAAGTGCCAGGTCATCATTCTGGGTGGCTCGCGGCAACTCATTAAGTTGGAAACTGTTCCAGTTGCGCCGATCATGTTTGATGGCTCGGTGATCCCGGTCTCTAACCAGGTGAAAGATCTCGGCCTTGTCATTGATAGGAACCTTTCCTGGGATGGACAACTGACGGAAATTACTCGTAAGGCTACTGGGACACTACGGACTCTGTATAGGTTTAAGAACTTCCTGCCTGTGAGTACCAAGAAGCTGCTTGTGCAGGCCTTAATATTTCCTATTATAGACTATGCTGATGTGTGCACTACCAACATTTCCCAGGCTTCCCTAAACAGGCTAGATCGTATAATAAATAATGGCATACGCTTTATTTTCGGCTTGCGTAAATTCGATCACGTCTCATATTATCGTCACCAACTCCAATGGCTGCCTGTACGTCAACGCAGGACTCTTAGAATTCTCTGTACTCTCTTCTCTATTTTGTTTGATCCCTCTGCTCCAGACTACCTTAAGTCCAAATTTAGTTTTGTTAACCCCCGTCCGGGGTGTGAACTTCGCTCCTCCCGGTCTCTTAAGCTAATAGTACATCCTCCCCATAGCGGTTATCCCTCTTCTTCTTTTACGGCCCAGGCTATTCGTCTCTGGAATGCACTTCCCCCGACAATAAGACAAGCTCCAAGCAAGTTCGTCTTCAAACGCTTGCTTCACAAGCACCTGCTGGAATAAGTTTTTCCCCTTTGCGCATATGCATTATAATATATATGTATATATATATATATATATATATATATATATATATATATATATATATATATATATATACACCGTGGGCTGGAATAACCCGACAGATCTTAACCACGAATTTCTAAGACCAAAAGAAGGAAAAAATATTATGTGACTTTAGGTCAATTTCGCCAAAAAAAAATTTTTCTTTTCGTTTTTTTTTTTCATTTTTTGAATGTTTATTGCACATGAAAAGCAAATGTTATTAATAAAATTATCGCCTGAAACAAATTGGTACAGTTTTTTTGGAAAAATTTAGTTTCTGCAAAGTTTTTCTTGTCACTTTGATATCTCTCAATAAGGACGTGTAAACTTCCTTAGTTCCTTCCATTAGAAAGGCGTTTTGTGATGAGTTATAACAAAAAGTGTATTTTTTTATTAAATTGGTATTAACTCTGAAACTAAGGTAGAATTTATAATTGTACGGAGTGACTTGACAAGTCAACAAACACAAATGTTGCCGCAATTCGGCCAGTGCTGTTCTTATCGATATTTTTATTTATTAAGAGTTCTACAAACGCCGCGACTTATTGGTTGCGATATTGTCGCTGCAACTTGATTAAGGCTTAAAGGCTGAAGAATGCTGCAACATGATGTGGAAAATACGTTACTTTTACGGAATGACTATTACTTGTTGATAAAACTATGCGGTACGCGACAAATTGAAGTCAATTTATAACTTCTGTACATCCTATTATTGGAGACAATAATTTCTAAAGGCGGCTACTCATACACCTGCCGTAGGGTTTTTAGAATTCAACCAACCGGAGCGGCCATGTCTGTCATTTTCTATACAAAAAAAGTCTGCCTTATTTTTGCGGGGGAGGCGAACGTCAAATGTATGGCTATTCGTACGTAACGTACAAATAGCCACGTCAGATAAACGTCAGTCCGTACAATAAATATGACCACTGGTTATATTTATTGACCATTGTTTTCGGCAGAGGGGAAAGCCTGTCAATGGCCGCTCTGGTTAGTTAAATTCTCCAAGCGCACGGCGGTGGGGCCAATATTGGGATTTCTCTACACACATGCCTGCCGTTCAGTTTGTGAGTGAATATCATGCTGAATGCACGTCTCTAAAAATGGCACCAGAGGAAGCTTACAGTGAGGAATAGTACATAGGATACTTAACTAATTTTTATCCCGAAAAAAAAAACCTTTTTAGAGGGCCACACGATAACCGAATTCTATGCGGACGAATAATTATCCAAGTATCTTTTCTTCTATTTTAGAAGTAGTTAAGTAGGTATTTTTGAGAAATATCGTTTTCTGACTGTTCGTAAATATCGTTACGTTTTGTTGTTATTACTTGTAGGAGTGTTGAATTAAATTATTAAGTGATGTTGCCTCGGATTACCGATTCCTTTGGACGTGCAAGAATTAGAACCAGAACAATGTTCATCCAAAATGTCGCCTGCATAATAAACAGCTCAAATTTACAGAAACTATTTATAGTCCGCCTCGAACTGAGAACTCGCGATTTCCTTGTAAATGCATTGACCAATATACCAAGACTCTTATGATGATTGTTTTGCGCCTTCTAGCTCCTTAACCCATGGATCGATCCTGCTCATATACGAACTCTCAAATTATATTGATTTCTGCTATAACCCCAACAAATTTCATAAAGATTAGAAAAAACGTTACTACAGTTACCGCAGAACAACTATTCAAAAGCCATCGAAATGCAGCGATGTCCAGGTAGCCAGCTGACAGTTCCGTTTCCGTTTCATCCGAAGCTGTCTATAACTTCACTTCGCTTAGGCTCCGCTCGTTCGACGAGATAGAAAAATATATGATATGTTGTATAACATAACTATACGATTTATTAGCGACAACGTATTTCAAAACTTTTGTCTGATTTGAATATTGTAGCATGATAATTTAATTTCCTAACGTTTATGGATCCTTTAAATGGAATCGTATTGGTAGTGTTTAGTACAACATTACACTTTTCGATACTTTTTATCGACATATACCCATGACTATTTTATTTTTGCTATTCCAGGCAACATTTTAACTGTCAGTCATGTGTCAAGTCACTTTTTATAATTAGAAATTCAACCGTAGGCGTATTCCAGAAAAGTTTATAGGACATTTTAGTATCTAAATATGATCAGGAATACACTGTTAAAATATGTCTAGTTATATGGGCCCACGGTGTATATATATATATGTAGATTTGATAGTATGTGTATATATTGGTATTTGTGTAGTTTATGTAGTAGTATGTATCGAAATATAATTAAATACAAATTAGTTTTAGGATAAATCAGCAAATTTTCTCATACAGCACCCACTTTAGCAAATCTCTGTTTGGCCCTATGGTTGACTGGTAGAGAATGCCTCGAGGCATTAAGTCCGCTATTTGTACTTACTTTTATTGTGCAATAAAGTTTAAATAAATAAATAAATGGGACCAACTGTGAAGTATACTATTTCATTAATAAATAAAATAAAATCCAAATCAGTCCAGCCGTCTCTGAATACTCGGCGAACATATATTAAAAAAATAGCAAAAACCAAGATCGACGACTTGATAACCTAGTTTTTCGAAATCTTGAAGTCGGTTGATAAGACTAACTCATCGGTAACTAGCTAACTCTGACTGATTTGGGGTGATTAAATATATAATTTTATTTACCTTAGAATTTAAATATAGTGACTCTACAACATGTATGACTATTTAACTATGTAAACGTAAATACGTAGGTACCAATATATATTTACGTTGTTATGAGAAATCCATCGACCTTTTGACATGGACCTTGTAGATAATTTACCATACCGGGCAGTGTTGGCCGTTAATTTCAATTAGAATTGAAAATTGATCAATAAGATTGAAGATTAATTCCGTAACTAATCAATTACACTAACATCAATTTTTACTAACGTTAGTTCGCATTGATTTTGTGACGTCGTCAATTACACTAACCGTCAATTAGAATTAACCTATTAGTTACACTAACGTCTCGAAAATTTAATAAGAATTACAGTCAATTAGATTAACGTTAGTGTAACTAAATTAATCCTGTCTTACACTAATAATTAATTTTAAAACTGCATCTCGGGTTCGGAAGTCGGGACCAATATCACAAGATGGAGCTCATGCTGGACCCTAGGGCTACCTACTGGATCTCGGGTTTGGCGCATCATAGACTCATGCTGTTTGGGCTCATTCGACTTGTACTGATGAGCAGATGGTACCGGTATCAAAATCTGGAGCTCCGTTTAACTTTTACTTTCTTAGTAAAAGTCAAAGTGAAAGTGAAAGTGAAAGTCAAAGTCAAAGTCAAAGTCAAAGTCAAAGTGAAAGTCAACGTGAAAGTGAAAGTGAAAGTGAAAGTGAAAGTGAACGTGAAAGTTAAAGTGAAAGTCAAATTGAAAGTGAAAGTGACAGTCAAAGTGAAAGTCAACGTGAAAGTGAAAGTGAAAGTTAAAGTGAAAGTCAAAGTGAAAGTGAAAGTGAAAGTTAAAGTGACAGTCAAAGTCAAAGTGAAAGTGAATGTCAAAGTCAAAGTCAAAGTCAAAGTCAAAGTGAAAGGGAAAGTGAAAGTCAAAGTCAAAGTCAAGGTCAAGGTCAAGGTCAAATGTCAAAGGGCAAAGGTCAAAGGTCAAAGGTCAAAAGTAAAAGTAAAAGTAAAAGTAAAAAGGAGCTATACCGGTACCATCTGCTCATCAGTACAGGTCGAATGAGCCCAAATAGCATGAGTCTATGATGCGCCAAACCCGAGATCCAGTAAGGATCCCCAGGGTCCAGCATGAGCTCCAGATTTTGATACCGGTACCATCTGCTCATCAGTACATGTGGAATGAGCCCAAACAGCATGAGTCTATGATGCGCCAAACCCGAGATCCAGTAGGGATCCCCAGGGTCCAGCATGAGCTCCAGATTTTGATCCCGGTACCATCTGCTCATCAGTACAAGTCGAATGAGCCCAAACAGCATGAGTCTATGATGCGCCAAACCCGAGATCCAGTAGGGATCCCCAGGGTCCAGCATGAGCTCCAGATTTTGATCCCGGTACCATCTGCTCATCAGTACAAGTCGAATGAGCCCAAACAGCATGAGTCTATGATGCGCCAAACCCGAGATCCAGTAGGGATCCCCAGGGTCCAGCATGAGCTCCATATTTTGATCCCGGTACCATCTGATCATCAGTACAAGTCGAATGAGCCCAAACAGCATGAGTCTATGATGCACCAAACCCGAGATCCAGTAGGGATCCCCAGGGTCCAGCATGACTTCCATCTTAGGATACCGGTTCCATTGCTTATTAATACAAGCCCCCGAGTCCAGAGTCAAAATCGAAACAAAAATCAAAACCTCGTAGCTTAACCTGAATTCGCGTTTAGTTAGGTAAATTATTAATGTCAATTACCAATTCAATCTACACTAAAAATTAAATTAATGTTTCAATTTTTGAGAAAGACTAAAAATTAAATATCTTCAATTATTAGTTATTCGCAAAGGATTAACACGTTAGTTACAATTAATTTCAATTCTAATTGAAATCAATTTGCACTAAACTATTAGTGTTCATTTTTAACTAACGTGTTTCAATCTTCAATTTTTAATTTTCAATTACACTAACGTTCGGCCAACACTGATACCGGGTGGTCATTCCAGCACATTACATGCGTGACAGACCGACTAAAATAGGGATTTGTGTTATTAGTGCGGATTACCTGGCTTGTCCTGCTACGGTAGTGGACAAAGGTTTGGAATCCCAAGTTCGCTCCTGGAAAGTAATCTTTTTCTTTTAACAGTTATAACCGTTAAAAAGGGACACAAATCTGTTGTGCAATTTCATGACTTTAGTAGGAGTGTTTAAAGTTGTCGAGTACATCGTTTTATTAGGCACACATGATTACTCATTTCTTCAGGTATTAGTAGATCAGGCGCTTTGTTTTTTCATACATCTACAATCTTTAGATACTGCTGACTAGGCCACGCACATGGGCTTGCAGCACCGCATTATAGTGTAGCCCTACCCCTCTCCTGCTTCGCGAAACAAAGGAAATCTAAGAGACTTATCGTACTAGAATCCGGATTTTTTACTTTAAAAAAAAAAAAAAAAAAATACGCCACCACTTTTTTGCATGGCAGCATCGGCATTTCGTGTTCCCCCATTAAAGACGCGACTAATTATATATATCTCATCTAGGAGACTTATCGAACTAGGTTACGTGTCATGGGCTCTTATACTATAATTCAGCCACCCGTACCCTTCGCGAGGTCTGGATTTCAAAACAAAGACAAAGAAATATGTAATGGGTAGAAAAATCTGTAAGAAATAGCTAGAGTTCGCCGTTTTCTCGCTAATTTATAATTAAATACGGATAAATATAGTTTGGCCAGGTAGTTCCTCACATACAGCACAAATAGAGAGAAGAGTATATTATAGGTCATTGCATTTACTGTTATTGCCGATTTTGGTTTGCCAATATGAAAAATGTATTAACCTTCTGGTAGGTTCCCATCAGCATCAGACGCAGAAAGTTTTTGAAGATATCATATCGGGACATGAAGATAAAAATGGGACTGGTAGAATTGAGGGACAATTGAGAATGATTCGGATGATCTCATCAATGATTCAAGTAGATATCGTTTTTAATGATTTAATCGATCGATTGTTGGCGCACGATAGAGTATATTCTACACCCTAGTCGCGATTAACATTTAGTGCGTTGTAAGTTTACACAATTTCAGGTGCGATATTGTTTTATAATCGCTTCGGTAATAACCCCCCAATTCATAAGTCAACATATTACGTATCGCCTGGCAACAAACCAGTCCGAACGGAATCCAAGATGGCGCTTCCCGCCAAAACAGCTGATCGATGAACTATACGTGAGAAACGCTAAAAATGAGACCTAAACGTCCATTGTTAACACCAAAACACGATATTTAACGAGATATTTTCTAACAAAAGCAATTATAAAAGAGTGGTTTATTGTGTTTCGGTCGCCGGCGGCCAGACGCCATATTTTTGGCGGGAATCAGCTGTGATAGCAAAACAAGTTGGACCGGTGCCTGTATTATGAAACTTATAGTGATCTTACATTTAATACCTTCAGATCTAATTCAGTTGTAAGAAGTCACTGTTTAATTAGCACTTAATACAGTCGACGCACCGTACTTAAAAGCTATTTTAGTGAACATTTTTAGTTGAGAAGTTTTTGTGTTAGGTTATGAGTGAAAATTACAATATTTACAATTAAAACGCTTTTGTACGTAAGTATGCGAATTTTAAATCGATAATTATATATTCCTTCGAGCGGAAATAGCTTAAGGAAGGTGAATAATTAACTTATAATATTTTTCTTAAACGACACTTTAGCGATAGTAATGCCGTCTCAGCGTTTCGTGGTACAGGGGCGCCTCAAATCAGCTGAGCCCGCTTTTTTCAACAACCATTTTTTTAATATCGGAACAGGTTGGCTTTGTCGCGCCGCATTCCTTTATTCCGAACTTCTGGGAAGAGTCGTAGGAAACCTCATTGGAAAAAAGCAACCTTTTGGCTATGGTACAGGTATGTGGGCGTAGGTCCAACATGAAAGTTGAATTTGGAAAACGCCTTAAACGGCAGTATTGAAATATGGGCGCTTAAGACGTTTTCTATTTGCGTGCTCCGTTCCGGTTGTGTTGATGTAAAATGATACTAAATGTAGAAATTAAAGCTAAATGTATTGGTTGAATGGCGATTGATGGTTTTTGGGTATTTGGGTGTAAACTACACTTATGGTTGCATTGATGGAGATCGCTATACATTGATAAAATTCCACATTCGAGTCGAGTAAATAATACTAAATACGATTGGGGCGCATTTTTTTTATTGGGAATGAGAATCGGCTCAACATTTAATTTCGAAAAACAAAAATTTAAACCCTATATACACGGTGAATCTGAGTAACCCGACAGATTTTAACCATAAATTCCTGATCATAATTGGAGACTAAAATGTCGTATAAACTTTTCTGGAATTGGCCTAGTTTCTGAGTTACTACCAACTAAATAAAAAAAACATTTTTTATTGTGTCTCAGTGCAAAACGCTTTTTTTATGGCGATTTCACCCTTTATGGAGACATTCTTATTGACAGATATCAAAGTGCCAAGGATTACTTTACGTAAACTATTTTTTTTTTGAAAAAAAATGCACTAATTTATTTTAGTCGACAGTTTTAATAATAACATTTATGTTTTTATGTTCAAAATCATTTAAATAATCGAAAAAAAAGAAAAAAAAAATTTGTGAAATAGACCTAAATTCATATAACATTTATTACTCCTTATCACCTCAGGAATTTATGGTTAAAATCTTTCGGGTTACTCAGATTCACCGTGTATACTAGACTCTGAAGACCTAATAGCCCTATGATGTTGACTGGTAGAGATTGAAGATAATACCATTTGTCATTAACACCGCCATTTGTACATCTTTTTTTGTATTTTGTGGAATAAAGTTATAAAATATAAATTAATAAGTACATAAGTGTTTGTGCTTGCATAAAATGCATAAATAATACCGCAAGTTGAATTCTCCTTCTTATTTTAAGTCTCTCGCTATGCTCAAGTTTCTAAATTCTAAATCGAAGGACTCGAATCCTTTTAGCTTTGTAGAGTAGTGTTTAAAATAGGTACTTACTTTATTAAAACGTCTACTTGAGCATATTTTGCAGCTAAAGTAATTGATTAAGTAATATTTAAATTTCCAAATAACAAAAACTAAATGGCATGTTACAAAAACTCTAAGGACGAAACTTGTAAGTACATTACATTTTGAATTCAGAATGTTGATCGTGAGAATAAGATACTACGATACAACGACAACTTTAATGTCATTGTAATAGGATTTAAATTAGAGTGCGTTGCACCAAAATACCTGTTCCATGACCGGCAATGAACTTTTAAAAAGCGCGGGAAAATTCAGTACTAGCAATGAATATTAGAAGCGATTTTAAACTTTATTAGGTAGGTATAGAGCTCATTTTGATTTGTTAGTATTTTGACAGGTATGGGTATAGCAAAAATGTGTAGGCAACTTAGGAAATTACCGATTTTACTGTATTTTGCTTTAATTGCCAAACACCCCTCTTGCTCAACTCCTCTCGGTTATAGAACTCCCGTATTTTAAACCCACATTTATCTAGTCCGTGTTTAAACCCAAAGAATATTTAATTAAGGTTTATTAATTTTTTCTTTGTTTGAACATTACCTTGCCTTATGAAATAAACTCCCGGGATAAAGTATCCTATATACCCTTTTCTAAGCTATGACATGTATGCCAAAATTCATCCACATCCATTCAGCCATTTTGAACAGAGTTCAAGATTTCAAAGGAGGAGGTTCTCAAATCGTCGGGATCTTTGTTTTTGCTTTTTTTTTAATGTATGTTCACTGATTATTTGAAGACGGCTGGACCGATTTAGAAAATTCTTTTTTAGTTACAAAGAGTATACTTTACAGTTTGTCCCATTGTAACCAGGTTAGGATCTGATTATGGGATCCTGGAGAAATCGAGGGAACTCTTCAACTATTATAGGCACCTATATCGATTTAAGTATTTTTTGCAGCTCGAGCATTTGCTTTTGGAAAGGTGGAGGCTACGTGAAGTCGGTTCTTTTTTTAACCGACTTCAAGATTTCAAAAGAGGAGGTTCTCAATTCGGCGTGTAGGTATGTTTTTTTTATGTTTGTTACTCCATAACTCCGTCATGTCTGAACCGATTTTGAAAATTCTTTTTTTGATTGTAAGTATATATATACAGATTGGTCCCGTTTTTGTCAAAACGCAGTTCTGATGATGGGATCCATGAGGAATCGAGGGAACTCCTCAAATCTTAAAGGCATACATACAGTGATTTTTATATTTTTATCAACAAATCCGTCATTTTCATTCAAAACAGCGACATTTGATGAAGTAGAATTGCTGATGATGATCAGAACGGAACTCTTCAACGACGCATAGTTCACGTTTGGCGATTCGTCCCCTTGGCTGTGTTTGTTAAGCAAGTTAGATTGTCAGGACCAATTTTCGTCAAGCTCAAGTTCTGATGATGAGTTCCATGAGGAATCGAGGGAATTCCTCAAATCTTAAAGGCATACATAAAGTGACTTTTGTATTTTTATCAATAAATCAAGCATTTTCATTCAAAAGAGTAACATTTGATGAAGTGGAACTGCTGATGATGATCAGAACGGAACTCTTCAACGACGCATAGTTCACGTTTGGCGGTTTGTCCTCTCCGCTGCGTTTGTTAAGCAAGTTATTTCATTGTATGGAATCTAAGTGCACCATCTACAATAATGCTTCACCGGCTACCCCCATGGAAGTCGGTTTTTTCTTCTTAAAAATTATGTTTAAAAGTATTGCGTGAAGGATCCAAACATCTACATGGATGAGGTATAAACGTCCCGTCCACAGAACAAGATATATTTCGTGGTCCCCAATTGGTCCATGGTAGTCCCGATCGAGTACTCAATACTGCCCTTGCCAGTACTATTAGTTATTCTGTGCCCTACCCCTGAACAAGACCATTTACTTCGTATTTACAATAACTATTCTCCCTGCTAAACCGAATGGCTATCTCAGAAAAAAAATCATTTCAAACTTATACCTTAAATTCTGTAGCCCAGCCTATGATATAATGACAGATGGGTTATGCACGCTCCAAAAGTGAAGCACTTAAAATGAGTGATTTCAAACAATTGCCAGCCAGCGTGAGAAAGAGACAAACTGTAATTTTCTAAAAATGAGAGTGACAAAGATGTAATGATTGTCAAAATAGATAAACAACAGAATCGTTGCTAGGTTATGAAATAACTCTGGAAGTATTTTATCTGCTCATTTTGTTAGAGTATAACCCATCCATAGTAAATATCATTGAGCCCAAAGTTCCATTTTCAAGACAGTTTGATTTTGAAATAGCGCCATTCGGCTTAACATTATTAGCAGGATGTAAAAAAAAAGATAAAAGATATTCATTCTTCAATTTAGGCACATTACAATGCACTTATGAACGTCAGAGAAAAAAACACTACCACCGGTTCTAACCCTACACCTCTGACCCGAGAAGTATTATGACCGGCAAGAAACTCGGCGGGACTTATTTTTTCAAAACAGTAATACAGTACACAGTAAACAGTAGTGTAGGATTCCATCTCTAGTCTGTTTTACAAGCCTGAATGCTTCCTCGCCTAGGCCTACACCTTAACTTTCCAGGTTCCCAGCCTAGCCCTAAGCCGGATTATTTGCACATTTCTTCAGCCTATTTGCTTACTCCAAGTTCTACGGCCGGGGCTCAAATAGTAACATCCTTTCAAACATTGAGGTTTCTCATTAACATGGAACTTCTTGTTAAAACCGCCATCTTGGATTTGCGAAAATAGATAGGTACTTATTGAAACTTGAAACCAAACCTTGTATTTAGTTGTCTGTTACCATAGATATAAATCATATAAATAAGCTTTCTTTTAATAAATTCATTAAATCACAGAATAAATTAATAAAACAGTTTCAAAAAGAATAGAGATCTTCTAAAACAATTTTGATATTAAATTAATAACTAGTTTCGTAATTAATAGCTCCGAAAATTGAATAAAGGGCGTCCCCCATCTAACTTTTTAACCGTGGGTCCAAAAAACTTCATGGAAGTGAGGCCGGATAAGTACACGTACCTACTTCCAATGAAAACTATAATGAAGAAAATCGGATAAGCCGTTTTTGAGTTATAACTGTTAACACATGGACATATTTTTTTAATACCACGACGGTGGCAAACAAGCATACGGCCCGCCTGATGGTAAGCAGCTACCGTAGCCTATGAACGCCTGCAACTCCAGACCAGAGGTGTGACATGCGCGTTGCCGACCCTTTAAAAAAAGGAGGAATCACTGTGTTGACGGCTAAGGCGGTCGTCACACTGCTCCGCATCTCGCAGCGGCGTCCGTTGATGCGTTTTTTAACTTTGTATGTAGAATCTTGATTTTGTATAGAAAAATCGCATGGTACGACACACTGGCTCCGCCTCGACGCGCGGAGGAGCGATACGCACGACGACTCGCGCGCTCGGACGGAGACGCGGTGCGTGCCGTAGGGTATGTCACACCGAGCTCCGCAGTCCGCAGTGCCGTACGGATTTTAGTGCAAGAAAGGACGTAGGCGCAATGGATATCGACGTCTATAAGTTTATTTTTGAAATTGAAAGTCGTTTGTTTAATCATAATCTAGGAATTCTTATAGAACTATAATTGAAGTATGAAGTAGTAGATTATTACTTACTTGAATGTACGCCAAGGCTTTTCTTGCGCTGTAATAGAACGTCGAAAATTTGTGTCTGCGCCAGAAATAATCACTCCAATTTTGCTTAGTAAATAATCAAATGACGCGGTTGACATACAGTGCAATCTGTGCAATTAAAAAAAAATTCTTCGTGTTGCCTTAAATCTTGGTAATATCTAGCAAAAGACCCATTTATAGGTCTGGTTTGTAAATAGGGATGTGTGTAGGGATGGACCCAGTGTATTCTGCATTTTATGACTCGATTGTACAAAAACCAAACTGAAAGTATCACCGCAGCGTTCTGAATAAGTTCCGTGTCCATTTTATCGACAAATAAGAACTATTTTCACCTTAACATTCGAATGTGAAATGAACGCGAGACGGAAGTAACGCGGGACGTCGCGCATCGCAGCTCCGGACGGAGATGCGGAGAAAACTCGGACGTTGGTGCGTTGTCTCCGCATGCGAGTCCGTTGCTCCGCGTCTCGCAACGAGACGCGGCGGCAGTGTGACAACCGCCTAAAGGAACAAGAGGGTCCCACATCGTCAACACACTGTGTCCACTTTGAGCTCTTTGGCATACACTTAAGACGATTGTCGCCAGAGTGTCCTTGAGCGTTTGGGCGCTGTGTACCCGCGCTACCCGCTTACCCCGCTCATTGCGATCGTACGTAAATCCGCCACACTGCCAGGGGGGTGTCACTACGCAGTTTAGGTACATTTGGCCGGCGCGCCTCCCGGGAAGGCGTATGGCAGTGGGCTGCCGCTCGGCTCGCACGATAGTCGTGTCACGTGGCGCTCACGCAAAATTGAAAATACACAATGGCACGAAACCTAAATCTCGATCTAATCCCTATAAAAGATATTGTTCTGTTTACGGATGTCTGAATAAACGGAAGAACAAGGAAGCAGAATTTTTTTTTTAAATTCCGGATGATATTAAAAGGTTCCGAAGTCCTTACTTAGTAGGTAATAGTTAAAATAAACATCGTTAATTTGTTGAATATTGGTTGCCCAGAAACAATATTAGGAACTGACCGACATATTTTCAAAGGAATACGGCTGTAGCCATAGACATATAAATTAAGAAGACGTAATCCCACGAAGATAAAACTGTGATTCCATAATGAGCCGCGATCTCGTGCACACACACTCACTTTTGACGTTTGAACCAATCACTGTTCGTCCACGAGTTGTAGATGTGTGCGTGTCGCGCGTAAACACGAAGAAATCGGGCTTATTATGGAATCACAGTTTTGTCTTTAGGGCGTTACGTCTTCTTATTTTATACGTCTATGGCTATAGCATACCTACTTCCGTGAGAATCAGACATACTATCTCCGGATAAAAATTTCATGTTTACAGAATCAACGTTTGTAATTCCTACATATTTATCTTAAAAATAATAAATCAGTAGGTGTTTTAGGTACAAAAACTTGTCAAGTGACAACCCTCACAGCTCGGTCATAAAACTGCGGCGCGCAAAGAAGATTCACGATACGTGCGCGGTTATAAGTTTCAATTTTGCTTGCAGGCGGCGAGTATAGGTATAATTTTATACCCATATCTGCCTTTTGTGAAGGAGTGAATTTTCTGTACGGTAGTACTATTAGTTATTCTGTGACACTGCACCGGAACGATGTTCAAAGAATATGACTTTACACAGAGGCGCGCGGGCAGCTTTATAATAATTATAATCCTTTTGCGGATATTTTTTTATTTGAATACTGTGATTAAGTACTGCAATGGTGATATTTTTAGGAATGCTACTTACCTATTAAATAAGATAAGTAATAACGATCTCAATTAGTGGATTTTTATGAAATAAAATAAAACCTAGATTTTGAATTTGAAGTACAGTCAGCGGCAAAATATTGGTAAAAATATTCTGCATATCAGAAAAAAAAAACTGACTAGCGCAGAAAAAAAACTGAATGCACATCAAAGCGATGTTTTCATGTGAATTTAGTTTTTTGTGCTGTGCAAGTGAGTTTAATAGATGGTTATTTTTTTGTAGCGATTTTGAATATCAACCGTAAAAATCACTTAGGGTCAGGGAGGGAACAGTCGCTCGGTGGGAACAGTGACTCGAATGTGCTGTGCGAGAAACAGAAAGAGCTTTATGTCTGTCCTCTACATCAATCGGAACCGTTCCGTACCCGACCACGTACGAACTAGTTAGTGAGGCGCTCCGGCACCATGCGAATGTGTTATGGTGCGTTTTTGTGTTTAATGCTATCAAAATTACATTTCCAGATCAGTTTCACTCCTCTTTTTTCTTAACTCGTACGAGATTTTCAATTGCTTATGTTATTATCGAAGAGTGTGTCTAATCTACTTAGTATTGGCTGATAATTCAAGGCCCTAGGTGTTTGTTTGTGTTTTTAATTTGAACTAAAATACAAATTGACGCCAAGGTCAACAGACGTTCGTTTTGGAAAAGTACACGGTGGCTCGCGAACCACTGTGCACCTTACAGAGTTGGACTAAAATTTACTTGAATATGAATAAGAATAAAAATTCTGTGATTATTAAAAGTAATTCATGCACTCTTTTTTTTAAATAAAATGAAAGTGAATAAATCATGCGACATTTAGGTAGGTACCTATTTTAAATCAAGAATGAAATCAGGAACGATTATTCCGGGGGTTGTGCTTACCTATTCTAATTACCGTTTTATTCAACAAAAATGTTATTTGTTATATAATTTAGGTTCGATTCCTACGTACCTAGCAATTGTGTACTGTTAGAACTACTGTTTACAGGGCGTTGTATACAGTGACTCGAGCCACCGTGTACTGTTAGAACCACTGTGTACTAGCGGGTCCTAGTCACTGTGTACAGCAACCGGTACACAGCGGCTCGATTCCCAATTTCTAAAAAAGAATGGATATATCTTTTTTGGTGAAAGTAACAGCAAATATATTTGCTACATATGAAAGTGTAATAATGCACGGTGCTCTGTGCTTGCAACAATTGGTTCAGGGATTTATATTTTTCATGCAACAGCCTGTTGAAAAAATCCTAGCGACTGTTCCCTCCCTGACCCTATATAATTACGAAAAATTTACAAAACTAATGTTGTTACGAATACTAAAAATACACATGTAAGGAGTGGCATTTGTCCACGAAATCGTCATACAATTGTCACGAGAGCTGTAAAACCATTAAATTTTGATCTTTAAAATATAACACAGAGCAAAAACTTCTTCGGGTTCCGCCCAAGCAACACAAACTAGCTGGTAAAGCGCTGCTAAATAGCACCTCTTGACACTTTGAGCTGTATACTAAGCTGTATATGAGCTGTATAAGCGCATATACAGAACATATACAGGCAAATTGGGCCCCAAAATTATACAGCTTAAGGCTGTATAAATGATGTACAATAGCTGGGTAAAAGCTGTATAAGAAATGATTAAAAGCTGGTTAAAAGCTGTATTGGCCGCTTTAAGCTGGACAATAGCTGTATAATGGTGTATAAGCCAGTTGAAAGCTGATGAAAAGCTGGTAAAAAGCTGCTTTGGAAGCTTTTAGCTGGATAAGAGCTATGTAAAACTGCATAAGCCAGCTAAAAGCAAATTAAAAGCTGCTTAATAGCTGCATTAGCAGCTTTTGTCGTTCTATACATGGTTTATATAGCTATTTTACAGTTTGGAGCTGGTAACATGCTGCATAAAAGAGTTGCACCGTGCGAGTTTTGTGAAATTGTATATGATCAGTAAATATTAATCAATAAAAGTGTACACAAAATGTTTAAGGAGAATTGTAATGTCCTAATAATAAAGAGACTATAAGTAAAAGGTAAGTCCGTGTTTACATATAATGGAGTGTAGTTTGACTAGCGGCGGTAAGTTTATTGTGAATGTGAATAAGTTTAGTGTTAAATTTTTAATGCGCCAAGAAAATAACGAGATCTGAGTAATTTTAAAGTTAAAAATAAGGTGCAAACAAACATTGTGATATTGAATTTCTTCGATTTTAGGTCTCAACTTTTATTTAAGTTGTTCGTTTTACTGTTCAAATGCAATAAATCAGTAAGGCAATGATTTTAACGGTAGTTCCGAAAAAAACATACATTTATTAATAATATTGTAATTTATTTAGTTAATGCGTAATGGCGTATTTTTTATACAGCGTTAGGAAGTCAGTACTGCACTTAAACTCCTTTCCGCTGTAAAAAGGTATCTAATTGTTCTATAATACAGCACATGCTAGTATATATGCTGTATTACAGTGTTGAAATACAGCAGTTTCAGCTTTAAGCTGTATAAGTTCGTAATTCATTATCATTTAACAGCCAAAAGCTGCATTGGACACTAAAAGTAATATGCTACACAGTTAGTGTTATAATGGCCATAAGTAACACTTATATGCAGCATATATACCACAAAACACCATTATACAGCTTAAAGTGTTTAATGCTACCTTTATACAGCCTACGACGCTATAAGCTGTATATAAGCTGTATAACCACTTCACATGCAACCCTTTTCCAGCTAATAGCTAAGTGTTTTACTCTTTAACAGCTTAAAGTATTACGAAGTTGTTTTATACAGCATTGACGCTACAAGCTGCAAAACTGCTGTATAACTTACTCACTGGAACCCAATATCCAGCTTTTAGCTGAATCTATGACCGTTAAACAGCTTAACGCATTTTGAAGCTGCCTAGATTACTTTTATTCAGCTTTCACCTACAAGAACAGCTTTTATACAGACTTTTAACAGCTCAAGGCTGTAATCAAGTTCCAACGGCCTATGTAATACAGCGTTTGTGCTGCTTGGGCGTAGCCATAATGGCAAAAAGGAACCCTTAAAAGTTTCTTGAAACATGTCCGTCTGTCCTTCCGTCCATCCGTATGTCACAACCATTTTATTGTAAAACATATATTGATGAAATTTTATCCATAGGTCTGTTTCTTGTGCCGCTACTTAGTTTTTAGCTGAATTGCTGGAAAAAAAACTTCAAGGGGAGGCACTCCATCCATACATATGCCGAACTAAATGTCCAAACAATGTTTTTTTGCAAATATGAACATTGTGTACATCTATCGATACGGGTTTTTAAAATATCTTAAGTATATATAGAGGATTTTGAAAACCTTTTTTATTGAGTCAATATTTTTAGAAATTATTGCTTCGAAAGTCTAAATAATAGTCCCCCCCCCCCACTAACTTTTAATCCGTAAGTCCAAAAAATATGAAAAAAATAAAGAAGATACGGCTTAGTACTTATTTAATTTATACGAAAACTATTTCACATATTATCGGTTGAGCCATTTTTGAGTTCCCCGAGAAACTACTTTCTATGGAACCCTACATTATGCGTGGTCCGATACACTCTTGGCCGGTCTTTTAAAGATATTTGATAGGTAGTACTAACCGTTAGTAGTAATTTATTTATTTACTTGTGTTGATAATTAATATAAAATTTGCATTTCAGCGAGATAGTAAAGCATTTTTCCTTTATTCTTACTTACAATTTTTAATTAGAATCTCGATCAGGCTTTGCTCGTTATAGTGATAGTTAGTACACTGAATTTTATATGTGTTTTAATCACGCCGACAATATGGTAAAACAAAACGAGAAAAATAAAATGAAGTGGAGGTGATTTTTTTTTCACTCCAACCCATACGATTGATACGATACACGATACACGATAGTGTGTGGTATTATTGGACAGGTCTTTCAAAAAGAATAAGTCTTAAACAACTTTTAGATAAAACGCATATTTTCGTAAATAATAACTCCGAAAATTAATTATTAGTCCATTGTATTGTAGCAATAGCAGGTTTCCGCAACTCGACGACTAACGCCTATTTTGCGTGTTGCATCAGACTAAGTACTAATACATAATAATTGTAGTGTACATACAAGACTACATTTGTTTTCAGGGCATTATAATATGCATGAGTTCTGTTTTTTCTCCATTTTTATTTCATTTCTTTATTTAATTTGTAATATAGGTAATCTAAATAAAATACACTTTTTATAAGAACGTCAATACATGAACTCACATACGGGTGTATTATCTTAAAAGATAAAACGTCTATGCGCTATTGATTCCGACATGACACTTTATGCCCGCACCGCATGAACCCTCTGCAGTTATTTAGTCTTTAGGCACAGTAAGTCCGATATTATTGCTCACGGGCCAAGCACAAGTATTTGTAGTACAAGGGAAGCACGGAGCAACGAGCGACACAGCCTCCTCGTCTCAAAGCTAGCTCACGACTGCCAGCAACACCGTTTTCGAGCTACCAACGCACGAAATGTGGAATTATGATCAAGTTGTTTAAGAAAATTTAATCAATTTAAATATCCTACGTTGTGTTTGTAGTGTTTTGTAGTACACATTTTTTAGTTCAACAATATTTTAAATCGAATGAGCCGTTCAATAGATATAAGCAATATTAACCGTATAACGACATTTCGTTACATTTAAATAACGGAGAAACTATACGTTACACGAGTTATTCAAACGTTGACAATGTTGTACATGAAATGGTAATTAACATTTTTTTTTTTCAAAATTTTTGAATAACCCGTTATTGAGATATATCCCTTAGAAAGTAACAGTTTTTGGCCACAACTAGCGCCTAGCGCCTTAAACTGAGCAGATTAGGCCGCGTACACGTTACACAACACATCGAATCGATCTAAGGTAGAATTCGTAATTGAATTGAGTGAAGTTATCTGACGGCTCCTGGCAATGACATACAATACAAAGCTGGCCTATAACCGCGAACCACTCCGTTCGTTCGTTCGTCTATTTGCACCACTTTCTTTCGAATATGCAAGAGCGATAGAGAGGGAAATAACAAAATTTCGATTTTCGCTGTAGGCCCGCTGTTTGCATACATGTAAAATTATGTTTTATTACAGAAAACCACAGCCAAATAGCACTAGACCCTACTCATAGTGTTGTGTTCCTGCTGGTGAGTAAGGTTGCCAAAGAGCTCAAAGAGGACCCAGTGTGTTGACGATGAGGGACCTTCTTGTTCCTTTAGTCGTCAACACAGTGAATCCTCCTTTTTGTAAAGGGTCGGCAACGCGCATGTGACGCCTTTGGAGTTGCAGGCGTCCATAGGTTACGGTAGCTGCTTACCATCAGGCGGGCCGTATGCTTGTTTGCCACCGTCGTGGTATGTAGCTTTGCGGCCTCCTAGCCCAGTCGGTAGTACTGCCTACGAAGCATGAGGTCCCGGGTTTGAATCCTAGTAAGGGCATATATATGTGTGTTTTATCACAGATATTTGTACCTGAGTTATGGATGTTTTCTATGTATTTAAGTATTTATATATATCTATCTATTATATATATCGTCGTCTAGGACTCACAACACAAGCCTTATTGAGCTTACTGTGGGACTAGGTCAGTTTGTGTAAGATTGTCCTATAATCTATATTTATTTATATATATTATATAACAGTTGGTTTGGGCAGTTTCAAAGATAGATCGATCGGTCCATATAGCATTTAAAGAAAGAAAAACCGGCCAAGTGCGTGTCGGACCAGACCACGCATAATGGAGGGTTCCGTAGCTTCAATGGAATAAGAACCAGACTAATGCCAAAAGGTCGTATCTGATGCCTATGGAAGAAGTTTTTTTAGAAATAACTCAAAAATGGCTAGACCTATAATGTTCAAAATAATTTTCCCAGAAAGTTTGTCATGATGCGCATCTTCTCAATTTTTTTCATATTTTTTGGATTTACGGTTCAAAAGTTACAGGGGGGGAAGCGCTATTTTTCCGACTTTCGAAGCGATTATTTCCGAAAATATTTACATTATCAAAAAAATATTTTACTAAACCCCTATTCATTTTTAAATACCTATCCAACAATATATCACACGTTAGGGTTGAAATGAAAAAAAAATCACTCCCCACTTTACGTATAGGGGAGGTACCCTAATAAAACATTTTTTTCCACTTTTTATTTTACCACTTTGTCGGCGTGATTGATATACATATTAATACCAAATTTCAGCTTTCTAGTGCTAATTAACGGTCACGGAAATTATCCGCGGACGGACGGACGGACGGGCAGACATGGCGAAACTATAAGGGTTCCTAGTTGACTACGGAACCCTAAAAACGAAAGACAAGGAAATAGTGTTCTAAGAAATCTTACCATATTTCTCATTTGGTAGGTACCTAACCTAAGTAGCCGAATTAGGTAGCAGTTCGAAAAAGGACCACGAAATACTGAATCGTAAAGCACCTGCGAAATATTTAGAACCGAAAACCGATAGATCTTTAACAGTTACCCAAAATACGAGACAATACGGCAATCATCTCTCTATATAGTGTTGTCTTATCTTTGTCGGCCTGACACAGCAATGTGCGTTACTTACAATAATTACAAAGGGAAAAGAGATTTTTTAATTTTTAGGGTTCCGTACCTCGAAAGGAAAAAACGGAAGCCTTATAGGATCACTTTGTTGTTCGTCCGTCTGTCAAGACCCTTTTTCTCAGGAGCACGTGTAGGTATCAAGCTGAAATTTATATCAAATACTCAGGTCTACTGTCCCTTGGACTTGGAGCTGTGAAAAAATCAAACTTGTAAGCCAACGCAATCTAAATATACAGCCGTTTATGCCGCAAATTCCCGCAAATTTTCGAAACTCTCAAGGGAATCAAAACCTACAAAGTACTCCCCGTGAACTTAGATCCTGTAATTTGATAAGCTGCAACGTCTAATAGCATAGATAAAGGAAAAAATTGCGAAAACAGTAAATTTTTTGTTACATCATATAATAAAAATATTTTTAATAATTTTAATGAAAAATGAATTTCCTCATGAACGCGTAGAGGTATTATATTGAAATTCATATTAAATACTCTATAATACCTTTAAGCTGTAAAGGTTTGTACGAAACCCTCGGTGCGCGAGTCCGACTCGCACTTGGCCGGTTTTTTATTATTATTTAGTAACCTTAATTTAGTAGCCTTTAGGACCACTCACCTTCAGTCTCGCCATTCAGAAAATAATACCGTCTTTGAAGTCACCTCTGAATTTATGGTATTTGGATGACGGGACCTTGGGTGGAAATCCAGATATCATAAAGCAAGACTTGACTGTTCTACTTCCGCGTCTCAAGGAGTTAGGACTAGAGGTGAATGCGACGAAATGTGAATTTTTCTGCTGCGGACCCACTTCTTCGTCTAATACGTTGTCATCATTCAGGACTTTGCTTCCAGGCCTAAAAGAACTATCGCGCAGCACATTTTATCTTCTCGGTTCTCCAATATTCCCAGACGCTATCCCAGATGCTTTAGAGACGAGAAGGCGACTTCTTCTGCTCGCTCGACAGCGTCTCTCTAACATCGGTGCCCATGTCGCCCTGACTCTGCTTCGAATGTGTTTCGCAGTTCCAAAAATTACTTATCTTTTAAGAACAACACCAACATGGTTGTATCCTGATGAGGTATCTACTTTCGATGAAACTTTAAGAGATACAACAGAAATTATCCTAAATGTGTCCCTTTCAGACGGTCAGTGGAGCCAAGCCTCGTTACCCATTCGGCACGGAGGGTTGGGTTTAAGACGCGCGGCTGACGTAGGCCTACCAGCATTTCTTGCGTCGGCATATGGGGTTAGTAGCTTGGTATCTAAAATTTTAAAATCCAATGGAGACCAGGTTACCATTCCTTATCTCAGTAATGCCCTTGCAAAGTGGAAAACCAACTATCCAGATACGTCCTTACCAGAAATCCCGCAAGTACAAAAATCATGGGACGAGGCCGGGGCCAGAAAGGAGCTGGCATGTCTAATGGATGCTGCAACAGGTGTGGATTTGGCTAGACTCAGGTCGGTGTCAAGAGCTGAAGCTGGTGCTTGGTTACAAGCTCTGCCTGCACCTTACTTAGGAACCCTTCTCGATAGCGATTCAATGCGTGTGGCAGTAGCTCTCCGCCTGGGCTGCGATGTTTGTGCATCTCATCAATGCATCTGCGGCTCCATGGTGGAAGCCAATGGTCATCACGCGTTGAGTTGCTGTCGCTGCTCAGGCAGATTTCCTAGACACCACGCACTCAATGACATCGTCCGGAGGGCCTTAGTATCTGCAAATATTCCCTGTGTATTAGAACCCCCCGGCCTCAGTCGCACAGATGGGAAAAGACCAGATGGGTTAACCTTAGTGCCTTGGGAGAGGGGAAAATGCCTTTTATGGGACGCCACGTGCGTCAGCACCTTCGCCGCGTCCCACCTCCCCCGAACGATACAGACGGCTGGTGCCGCTGCAGAAATTGCCGCAGTCAGAAAACACCACAAATATTCATGCCTTGCTGGCAATTATTTATTTGTACCACTTGCTTTCGAGACGACAGGGTGTTGGGGGTCTGAGGCAATAGCCTTTGTTAAGGATCTAGGGCGACGTATTGCCGAAAGGGGGTGTGATGTACGCGCGGGTTCTTACCTGGCGCAAAGGTTGTCCATCGCCATCCAACGTGGCAACGCTGCCAGTGTGATGGGCACCTTCGCGCCTGGTACAGCTCGAGGGGGGCTCTTTGAGTAGTTTTTAGTTTAGTTTAGTTTTTACTAGTGTTTTATATTTAAATTTAATTTACGTAACATGTATTGTAACTTAAATAGTAGATACTAATAAAATGGAATATCTATATATTGTAGCCTTTAATTATTGACGATATGAAAAGAGAAATTCGACACCAGCAATTAAAAACAATTGAAATTCATATTCATGTTCATAAAAAAAATCATAATATTTTAAATATTATAAGACAAAAATTATTCGAAGCATACTCATGTATCAACTGTATCATTACAGTTGATTTTGTGATTTCAATGGCCATTTTACAACAAAAATTACCATGTCGCGTGTTCACTAGAGGTGCAACGAATATTCGGCCACTATTCGATCGGTATCCGGCCTATTTGGCCACAATTTCACTATTCGGCCGAATACCGAATATAGTGGCATAGTATTCGACCGAATACCGAATAGTACGTTAACACGTAGATAACGGTAAACGAGGGGTGAAAAAATAACAAACTACAAGTAATCAATTATTAAAATCAATATAATATTTTCAGACCACTTTTATATTCATAGATAGTACCTACAGAATATGAGAAAAATAAAACAAAACAAAATAACACTCTTGATAAAGAAAGACATGGATATGTTATATTATTTACTTCATTTTAGGTAAAACTTCTAGCCGAATATTCGGCTATTCGGCCTATGGCTCCGCCGAATATTAATTCGATATTCGGCAATTCGGCCAAGCCATACACACAAACGTCGAGTTAGGCTCAATGGGTCCTGTTCCTGTAGACATGGTTTTCGATGTATACGAAAGGATTTACTTATTGAAAATGTATCTCTAAGTGTTCAAAAAGGGGACAAAATTGCGGGATGAAATAACGAACTTTTATGCAAACTTCATCTCGGGCCTCTTTCAGATCACGAAATCTTATTAATTCATCTTCTTGTTCCCGAAAACAGTTCATATTGATTCAGTGAAACTTATATACCTAACCCACACTACACTTAATCTATATTCCTGGCAACCCCAGAATCCGGTGACAAAAAAAACTTGATTGATTGATTTAATCTTTTAGATAGCACTTTGGTTGGTGGCAAAGCGTTTATTATAGCCTTATAGCCTATGGCTATGGACACGTAGGCAGGAATAGAGTTAACAATTATCGGCTTAACTAAAACGATTTTAAACTTGAAAATCGATAACGTTCCCTTAATACATATTATAAGTAGATCCGTTTTGTAGGAGATAAGATAAAAATACGGTAAAATGCCCATTCCCGTGTGCTTTCTGTCCATTGATAAATCGATAAATAGGTATCTTCAGTATCTTGAGTCTATAAAATTTTGATTATTATTACATAAGCCACGCTCATTGATTTATACAAAAAGGGAGATATGGTACCAGGCGCTCGATTCTGTGCCGTCAAATATAGGTTCCGGCACCTATATTAAATTTGTCGTGTGGCAGTCTCTCAGTCACACTTTGTGCAATGCGCAAAATATGGAGATCTCCTTGCATACCCGTGTTAACTATATATGTTTATCTCTTTTGCCCATGATGCACATACATTATAGCGGTGTGTAGCATTTTACAAGTGTGTAGGTGCTGGACCACATTTCAATTTTGTTTACTATGAACGTCACTCATCTTCCTTTTTGTTTATGTCTATGGCCACGCTACGTTTCATGGACGTTTGGGTACGCTGACCTACAGGTCAGGTTACCTATTTGGTAACTTTTTTAGGAATGGGAATTGACCAACGTGACGGGTATTAGGTGCCACACAAGTTTTCTATTAAAGATTTTAGAAAAATATTCCTAATCGCTTAATCTTTGCCACCATTTTGAATGACCCTTTGCTTTGCTAATAACAGTCTAGTACTGCAGAAAAATAAAGACATCTGTAACGTAATGCAATAGAAACCAATATTGCATCGGAATTTAATAAAGAAAACGCAATAATAAATTTGTCTCAATTTCAGTATTACCATGATAACTATGCACTTAGAAAGACAAACAGGTTATAAAGAATACCTTAAGTCTAAGCAATAAAGTTCAATTTGAGAATAATCCAATTGATGCGCTGATAGATATAGTAGTCACACTTGGCGGGAGAGTTGTTCAGGATTACACATTCCAGATTTGAACGTCAACGCCTACAACGGTACCGCAACGGCCATTCGGTTTCGCGCGCTTTTCGCGACCAGAGACAGCCTAAAGATTTCTTATGAACTCTAATACATTGACTTACAGTTTATATTCGTATACCAATTTGCTATTATGCCACTTGACAGATAAACTTTTTTCAATGACCGTAACAGATTATAGGCGATAGCTTTTTTTCCGAGAAACGTGTTTTTTCTAACAAGAAATCCGTTTTCGCCCATGCGTTTTGGAACAGGTACTGTGCAATAAATGTTTTGAGAAACGAGTATGGCTGTAAAAAGGCGTACCTACTTACCTAAATGAATTTTAAAAAATACAAGCTGTATAGGAATAACTACTATGCCAGGATTAGCCAAATAGGTTTGTAAAAAACCTTGTATATCTTTTATTATATCTTTTATTAATTGCCAATTAGTAGACATTGTTTCCCTACATGAACGATTTACAGAAGGAAAACATCATGTGGTAACCTATCAACAGTATTAACAAGCCATAAACACTAGTTCTAAGCACAAATATTATTATTGTTTTTATCTTACTATTAGAAAAAAAAACAAATAGAAAACATTTAAATATTAGGCGCTCTACTGACTTCGTAACAGTCGCAACAATTACCTGCGATTTTCAAAACATTGCGGTTTTTGATCCATCGATTTATTTCGTTGCACCTACCTAGATGGCAACGTATCGAAATCTCCGGCGATTTTTACGTCAAAATTGCGCCGAGTATAGACATGTGTAGAATTTAGGGTTAAAAGCAACATATTTAAAATTTCTACCATAAAACAATACTTATATGTAAAAAGTTGTTCTGTCTGCTAAAAAAACATAACAGTCAGAACATCAATAAAAAATATAAAAAAGCCACATATGTATGAGATATATATATATATATATGTACATAGTCATACTAAATATTATAAAATGTAAACGGCAAGGCAAATTATGCAACATCACGTATTTCTCTCGCTCAGAGCTGTAGCTGTTTTCAAAATCTAACAGTTCTTACCTACAGCAGCGAACATTGTTCAAATAATATACAGGTACAAAACGGTTTTATGACGTTTACTGCTTCCATGTAGTAGTAAGTAACAATTTTTTAATACTTGAAAGTATTAGAATCATAAATTATTACAATCCTCTCAAGGTTTAAATTGGTTTGTAATTTTACTAATAACCAATATAGTATGCTGTAAACTGCAATATATGGCTTCTCGATGGTAAGCTGTTACTGTAGCCTATAGATGCCACAAGCGCGTAGGTGAAGCTGTAAAATCACGTAGGTATTTACGTCATGTGACGTCATCAAACGTATTAGAGCGGCCTTTGCTCGAAATATCTAATCTTGCCTCTACCTGTAAAGATGTGAGTATCATAGCCGATCAAACATAGACATACTTATTTCAATTTTCACCACTCACAACACGGCAACTTTTCTTATTAGTAAATGGCATGATACCTTTGCGGAATCAAGGTTACCACAATAAATTACGCCTAAAGAATGGGTATTCTATTGGTCAACAAGACGTAAGACATTTTAGTTTCGCAAATCTGAAAATGGGTCACATAACAGTTTTCACATGAGCATTGTTTGACTTTACTAGTCTCAGGCGCGAATACAGAGGGGGGGGGCAACAGGGGCAATTGCCCTCCCCCCCCTCAACCTGAAACGCAAACCTCGTATACTACGGGGGCCATAGGTGCAGACTGCGAGATTTTTTGTGAAGGAAATTGCCCCCTCCTAAACGAAATCCTGGATCCGCGCCTGACTCGTCTTAATATTATATATCATATCTACATATGATCAGAAGCTAACGGTCTTGAAGTACCTTACCAGTATCATGCCGGTATAACCACATCCCATCCTTTATACTTGTAGCAGCTTAGTATTCTTTTCTTAAGTATCCATAGCCGTGTACGGCACAAAACGCACAATGGACCAGCCTTATTGTCGAGATGAACTGAGGTGTCAATTAATGTTTACAGGCCCACAGGAAGTTATAAACTTGTTCAAGAGTCTCAAGATTCCATTGTGTGTCGTTAGAAAGTGCAAATAAGCTATCTATTCTAAGGCTACCTCGAATTTTGGAGGTCCAGTTCAGGAAGTTAATGTAGTGTATTGCATTGTACGTTACAAAGTTAACATTAAAGTAAATCGGGTGGTCTTATGATTTATGAACGTTATAATAGTACCTACAAAACTCATCCTCCTAGTGTTAGTCCCGGCTCAATAAAGCCGGGGTCCGCTTGGCAACCTATTCAACCTAATCCCATGAATTGGTTTAGGCTTTAGTTTTTACGAGACCGACTGCCTTACCGTCCAACCCAGGGGAAACTAGGCGGCTTTCACACTGCTGCGGTTTCCGCAGGCGGCACTGGTGCGCGAGCGAGATAGCGTTCTGCATGTGTATAGAGCTGTCACGCTTGCACACCGTCGCCGCATCCGGTTGCGGCGCCAGTGTGATAATCACCTTATTGGGATTAGGTCCGGTTACCTCACGATGTTTGTCATCTTGTTATTTACAAAAGAGGAAACACTAACCAGCGATCTTAGTTCGTTTAAGAGTGGGGACGGAAATTTAAACATTAGCTATACCTACTTGTAAAGACTGCAAGACCGTAAACATCTGGACCGGCATTCTAAGAATTCAAATTTGGTCATCGTTTTTATCTCACAATTCTCACATAACCGGAAACGTCGACTGGCCATAGTCTTTGAGAGCTTATTTATTATTGTTAACTACAGAAGACTTTATGGTCTCGGTATAGACAGTTCAGAAGCGATATGTAATGTATGTGCGGGGATTAACAGTATAGAGTTCTTCAATAAAGGGGTGTACAGATATAGATTTCTGAAGGGCCGGCAACGAGCATCACACCTCTAGAGTTGTAGGCGCCCATAGGCTACGGTAACTGCTTACCATCAGGCAGTATGCTTGTTTGCCACCGTCATGGTACAAAAAATGTACAAAACCCAGGCACGCCATTGTCCATGTTATTTTTAAGAGAACCGGAGCATGTCAATATACAGGATGTAATAAAAATACTAGCGAGCCGTTTAAGAGCATAATTGGATTAATTGGTATCAGATTGGGACTAAGGTAGACGTAGGTAGGTAAGACGTAGAAAAAAAATTGCGAAATGAAAAACTTGGTTTTGTACGCACACGCATTTTGTTTTCGCACAATTTTTTTTTTCTTAGTTTTTCATAATTAGAAAACGATACCAATTATGCCCTTAAACGGATCACCAGTGTTTTTGTTACACCTTGTATTAACCCTTACACTGACGCGTCCACATATTGACTTGGAAAGCCGGTGCAGAGTTCGTGCGGTCGGACTCAAGTTCTGACCCTACTGTAAGCACTAACCATGTGTTTAACCCACAGAGAACCTTGTGGTTTAACCTGACACTATCTGTCAGCCGTTACGTTATCAGTGACGTCACGCCACGGTCGCTCGCCGGAAGTCTTGCGCGTGCACGCCATGATGAAACAACACGAGCTCTGAGGAATGTCTTTGATTTGACATTCCTATTTTAAAAACAGAATAGAATATAAATAAAATAAATAAATATTATTAGAGGATCTTATACAGCCTGTAAATTTTATACGGGCGTATACTTTATCCACCTATAGTATCCAGCAATAGGACTCATATAGTATAATCATTTTGTTAAATAGTGTTATTAATTATGTGTAATGATTTTTTAAAGTCCTACCGGGTTAAATTGATTTAAAACTGACATAACTGACATGACGCACCGGTAAGTTACTTGTCATGGATGCAATTCATTGCGGGCTGAATTATTATGTATGAAAAAAAAATTCTAATTTTCATAAAGAAATAAATATAAATAGGTTCCCTAGGTCCAATACTAATTGCCATCACAATATACGCCCGTATAAAATTTACACACTGTATATGGTATTTGTATGGTAATTAAATTTATTAATTTGACATTCTAATTTAATTTATTTTATCTCTGCCAAATATTATGAATTGAATAATTACACTAACAACTATAAATAAGTTATTATTTGTATTACTAACATGCCTATGAGCCCATAGAGCCTGAAATAAATAATTGAATTGAATTGAATAAATCAACCTAGTCCCAAAGTAAACTCAATAAGGCTTGTGTTATGGGTTATGGGTAGTAGGCGACGATATATATAATAGATATATAAAAATACTTAAATACATAGAAAATATCCAAAACTCCGTGATAAACACACAAATAAATGCCCTGATCAGGATTCGAACCTGGGACCTCCTGCTTCGTAGACAGGGTCACTACCGACTAGGCTAGGAGGTCGTTCAATATATTTTTATTTTTGAGTTGTTGACAGTACTACTAAAGCTACTTAGATCTTATAATGTACTCATAATTGAAATTCCATTTCTTACATTGTTTTACGGTTTTTAAGTAAAATGGTACGGTGTCATGGTTATTTACCAGTCGCTTTTTGGCGAAGGAGGTTCGTGAGGTAGCCGGGACCTAGTTTCCCCTCTGGGTTTGAAGGTAGATGGCAGTCCTTTTCATATAAACAGGTGTTTAGGTACGCCAATGCATGGCATTAGGTTGCTAAGCGGACCCCAGCCTCAATTGAGCCGTGGATGGTGCGGTGTCGTGATGCATATAACCTGGCCACATACCCTAATGAGGGTTAATTCCATGAACAAGACTTTCACTAGATGGCAGCACCGTGGTCTAGCTGTCATAATCCACCAATAACATAACATAACATAATATAAATATAAACATCTTTTATTGCACACATCAAATTAAAGAAACAAAGCCCCTTTATAATTGGGGGTTTTTGACAGCTGCTGTCAAAAAGACCTCTCACCACGGTGCTGCCATCTAGTGAAAAACTTGATCGCGGAAACCCTTATTAGAAAATATAATAATATGGGGACATAAATGTTATTACGGGAGTACTCTAACTGGGAGGGACAATTGTTTCGTCTCTTCTGCGCGGACAGTCTGTCATATGATAATCTACCATTTAGGAGCTAAAGGCCTCAAATGTGACGTAATTATCTAGACCTAGACTCATTAATGCGTAAACTCGGCACGATTGTCATAAAAACCTTATTTACCGACAATACCGACTCGATCAGCTGTTGGGACTAAAAAACTCATTTGAAACCGGCTTCACGTGAACAGATTTATAAATATATCTGATGCCTAGAGAGTATAGGCAGAAAAAACTGGATTTTTGTAGGAAACGTGTCACGAGGACTTCTATTACTATATACGGGATGTTAGGCCGAAAATGTAAAGAATAAATTTTTGGTATTATTTTTTTTTCTTAGGTTCTACATTAGGTTTTTTGATGAACTTTGTTTTTGTTTAAGCTAAATTTGATAGCTAACATACATTTAATATCACATTCTTGTTACAACAGGGAATAACTTAAAGACAGTGTTACCAGTTATAGAGTAACTAAAAACTACCAACATTTTTTTTTTGTGAAAATGTAATAGATAATAGTGTCTGTCCGGAAAGAAAAGTGTCGTGGTTTATATGGTAGCTCATACATTATACGATACTTTTCTTTGCGGGCAGACTATACTGTAGGTATGAAGTAAGGTCTGAATGTAGGAATGAACGCGAGCAGCGATCGACAGCCCGCCTGAATCCGGCCGGGCGTCCCTACACTACATACTGTAGGTATATTATAAAAAAGGTAACACTAATCAGGTAATTACATAACAAGCAGCATTATGAGTAAAGAGTTCTGTAAATCTATTATTCTATTTGAGGTTTATTACAACTCTGCTAATCTTTCGGTGACTTTTAAAGCATTTCTTTGCACATTATTGCCTACCTGTGATTTGGTCGTTTTGTTATTTCTTAAACTACTGAGTGAGTAGCATAAGACAACTATTGTTTTCTGGGTGCAGTTTCTGGCGGGTTTTACCTTATTTTTACGTAAAACCCGTAGTCGATGGAGCACTTTAATTTTTATAAGTACTTTTAGATTAAAACTTAGTTTATTTTTAACATAATGTCTAATAACATGAGCAGCAAAAGTAGAAGGTAGCTTCGAATATTTCATATAAAGAAAAAATCAAGGGAGTTTAATACATTCTGACAATGTATACTTGCAAAGACGCCTAACTGACTGTTTTATCTTTACAAGTTATTGCCAGAGTACTAAGTGCTACTTTTTTTCTTATTAGAAAGTTGATATTTTTTTTAAAACTACGTTTACGAATGTATAAACCAAACTATTGTATTAAAAATCTAGTATTATTCTTTTATTTCACTTGCTACGTCTGAGGCCATCACAAAAAACATACAACGCTATCGGCATAACTTAGCAATAGCGAGATTGGGTATTATTACCAAGTGTGATAAAATAACGTTGAACATTTATTATTACTTGTATATTTGACGAAAACTTTAAGGAACACTTTATGTGTTATAACTAGAATTTGAAAATTTTTGAAAGAGAGGTAATATGTAAAATGATAATATTATTAGAAGATAGTTTTGGTTGGATAAGAAGTTGTATCCAAAGACTAGGTTAAATACAGACTTTTGATAGATACCTAATTAATTTATATTATTAGCGCCTACCTATTCATAAATATTATAATATCCTGCGATTGGAAGGGATGTTACAATTTAAATAAAGTGTGCAAATTTAAAACACACGTAGGCCAGTTTTTTTTAACGTTTTATCTTAAATACCACATTCTAAACTAAACTTTGCTGGGCGTGGTCATACCCAACCATTAATTTTTGCTCGAGATAGATAAATTAACCTAAACACAACCTTTTAACTGCATTTAGAAATCCTAAATGTATAGTTTAAAGTGGTAGTAATAGTGGTTTTATTTAATGTACTATGTACCGTTAAACTATGCCTATTTTTTATTTATTAGGTACATATTTGAAAAAATGTCAACTAACACTACTTACTAATACTAAAATATCCCTTTGCTACACCCTACTTTGAGCTCCACCCAGTCCAAACGTCCCTCAAGTCCTAACAGCATTGCCGCGCTGGATGGCAAGCGATATTTTTTTCGGACTAAGTATGACCCAGAACGTGGATATCACCCCCTCGGTCACGCAAACGCCGCTCCAGTGGCCACAGGTCCTTTATCAGGTCTCTAGCCTCCGAACACCACGGCCCCGCCATTTCTACGGCCACCGGAACAAAATCGTACGCCGGTTCCAAGTTGGCGCACTTTGCGTGTTTCAGCCTGGCGGCTACGGCATTCGTATATTTCGTATGCGAGAGATGAGAGGGCGCAAATGTACTCACGCCGCGTCCCATAGCAGGCAACGGCCTCTGCCCATGGAACCAGAGTAAAGCCGTCCGGTTTCTTTCCATTCCATCCATGCGATTTAAGTCTTGAGCCTCCAGCATGCAGGGCCCGTTCGCAGAGACCATGGATCAACTCATTAACTGAATAATGTCTCGGTAACCTCCCCACAAAGCGAGAACAGCTCAGGCCGTGGTGCTCATTTGCCTCCACCAGTAATCCACAACTTCAACGATGGCACTCACACACCTTGGAAGTCTTGGAACCTAGCCTTAGAGCGACCCCTACTCTCAAGGTGTCGTTATCCAGCTACTATATCTTTGCATGTAACATAATGAATAAATTTAACGGCCATTCACTGATAATGGGGAGGTATATACCCCCATTTAGATTCCAAGTCCTTCCTTAACACTATAACACGTATACAACCTAAATTTATATATCTAAAAAGGTTAATGAAACGTCGAGGAGGTCCAATTTAATACGCCTTAGTATCTTAGTTGGTTTGATTTGTCTCAATACTATAATCGATCCCTGGGGAGCACATTTTTTGGCATAGGGCCCTAGGTGTAGGTACTATCGGGTTCAGAATTGCATGGCCAATTTATGAATGAATTCATTGATAAATTGACCATGCAATTTTGAACCCGATGGTACCTTGACTACTAAACTAATATATAAGACATAATACTTACCTGCAAGTTATCTAACTTATCTATTAGCTCTAATCTTTTCAGTCAAACGGTCGCCGGTAATATTTAGTACGATTATTATTTTTATTATCTTATGCGGACTGTCAAATAAGACCACTAAAGCTTATGCACTAAAGTGCCAAATCTCTATAGCTCAACATTCTGAGCTCTGGTGGTCCAAAAACATCAATACTTATTTTAACAACTTTATCTCTGCGTCAGAAACCGTTGCTGACCTGATAGGCAATAATTGAAATTACAGCTCAGAATCGTTAGCTACAATTCTCATTGTCGGCAAAACCAAATTTGTGGCGCTATAAAGCCCTTACCAGAGACATTCCTCTTAACACAACCATATGATTTGACAGGAATTCTCAGGAAGGACCAACAAGCATTTGCAGTTGTCAAAATAAAGTTAAACCAAGAATGTGCGTTACGTCATTTAAGTAAGTGCTGTCTCGTCAGCTGATCGCTCGCAGAATAACTTTGTACATTATGTATGGACTTACGTGATTGTTTATGTAATTTAATTTGTACCTTATGGTACAATAATAAGATTTAAATTACTTTGGATAAGTATAAAAGCAGCATTATCGTTTAACTTTGAAAGCGATATGTTTGTGTGCGTTCGGCGCGGGATAAAATCAAATGCCATTCAAAAACGGACTTTGCATCGTTGGCACAGTGAACATATTAATGAAAGTCTGATATCTTTGTGTGAGTGGAAACAGGATTCGTTTCCCATATGATTTTTGTATGACATTCCATTTCAGTGATTACGGTAATGAATTAGGTTTTATCGCCTTGAGAATAGGGTCTGAAGTCGCATAACAAAGGATCAAGATAGTCGATCTAGTTAGGTGGTGAGGCCAGACGGGTGGGCCCAGGCGCAGGATTCGTGGCCAGCTTTAAAAACGAAATATCTACTAAATATTTGAATTTTAACAGTTATACATATTTATTTAATTCAGTTTGACTAGGCTACTATTCAAGATCTTTAATTCTATGATCATTAGTAGAAAAATACTGAATTAAAACTATTTATATTTCAGAAACAACAAGTAAAACAATTTCAATTATCCTTTTCGTTTCAGTTGATATCACTTCATCCTTTATAATATTGATCTCAGGTGCTGTAGGAACTTAAATAAATAAGAAGAAACATAAATAGTTTTAAGTAAGTTAAGTAGGTAGGTGTACTAGGTATGTATATTTTTTAATTAATATTTATACCTTTTATTACATGTTGATTTTAAATTCTGCAGTAAAATAAAATCAAAACTTGAATACTATTTTCATATTGTTGATACTTAACATTGTACTATTATTCTTTTCATACGGTTTTTATTTTATAATTGTTTAAAGTAAGTGATACCAAATATACCAATTAATAAGCACTACTATATTTATATTCCATCGGAAACAGTAAAAGTGAATACTGAATAATTGGTTAGAAATAGTAATAAAAAAAGTACTAAAATTATATCACAAAATATACCCTTACTCATCCCCAAAAAGCTACCAAAATGGTATATTTTTTCTACCTCGTCGCTCCCAAAACGCAGGGGTGGCAGACAGGACGAAAACCGAAGGCACGGGAATTCAAAATCGTTCAGCCAGTCAGTCGCTCGCCAACCGTGGTTCGGGTGGGGTCACGGCGCAACGCGCTACTAAATTAAAAAAATCAGCTGTGAGAGAGAAAAAGACTGATAACTATGGACTTGTGATTGTGTAGTGAGAACTTTAAAAGTGTACCAAAATGTGGGGCGAAAGCAGTAATACGTGTGAGAACAACTGCCAGTGCTCTGGGTGAGTTAAAGCTTGAAAAAAAAAAGTTTGTTGTGTTCGACTCTATGTTGTTCTATTATCTGTATATTTTTAGCATTATATCCTTAAGCTATGCTTTATATTAACACGCTAATATGATTTATGTTTTAAACTTGCAAAATAAGTGTTACATTAACTTATAAGTACCATTTCGGTACGTACCCATATTTTAACTGCGATTACGCATCGATTCATTACATTACTCTGTTTTCTCTGTTTATAAATTTTCGTCGATTTCGAAATGAATTGGTCAAAACAATACTAGGAGGCCGTGCTTATCAAGGCGTCCTACTTATTTAATGAAATGATTGGTGTTCTTGTAATGATTTCAGTGGAACACTCATTGATAACGCTTTATCTTTATGCATATTCGTATGTATAAGTTTTCATTCATAATTTTATCAATTTGCGAATTTTGTAATTCAATGTGAATGTGAATTTTATAATTCACATTGGGTGGTCTAGATCTTTTTAAATCTAGATTATATTCATGAATGAAGCATGTGTTGCATAAGCAACTAAATACGGATAACGACGTATGGAAAATAAATGAATTTCTTTGATATAAACGACTTTAAAAGACCATTTTGTAGGTTATGTCAAGTTCCCGCCAAGGTTGTATACCTGTCTCGCTCGGTCCTTGCTCAGCGGCTGTTGAGTGAGCGAGATAACGATATAAACATAGCCGGCTGACGTTTAATGATAAATTTGAATAACGAATTAACTTGACGTGTACTTTAATTTTATAGATAAAGTATACGTTAACCATGCGTTAACCTTATTATTATTAGGTATTGCTCAGTAATACTCATATGCGTTATGGGATTCCGATTTCCAAAATATTTATTATGTACCTGTGTACCTACTTTGATATTTACGAATCGCTATTCGGTGCAGGAGAACATCGTGAGGACTGCATACATCCGCAGAGAAATTCAAAGTTGTATGTGAAGTCTCCAACCCGTTTTGGGCCAGTTTGGGGACTACCTATTGCCAGATCCCTCTCGCGTATTTGTGGAGGCCTGTGCCCAGCAGTGGGACGTATATAGGCTAACATATTATTATTATAGCTGTACATATAGGTACCAAATCAAATAGTTTACTTGTTACCTCGTGGATTGTTAGGGCAACTTAGAAGCAGTTTCCACCAGTTCTTAATACCTACTATTGGATCCTTATCAAAGATTAAAGTTACATTACTTAGGTAGAAGATAAAGTTACCGTGCCCACTTATAAATCGTATGATAACCTATCTAAAATTAGCAACAATTGGTATGCAATTTTTTTATTCGATTACGAAATGTGTACCTACCGGCTCTACCCCTCTATCGTTTTTGCGAATTTGAGCGATGGAAACTTAGAGAATTCAACCCGGAGTAGCCGTGTCCATGTCTGTCATTTTCTATACAGAAAAAGTCTGCCGATTTTTGCGGGGGAGGGCAACGTCAAATGTATGGCTATTCGTACGTAACGTACAAATAGCCACGTCAGATAAACGTCAGTCCATACATGTGTATGACCACAGGTCATATGTTTTCGGTAGAGGGGAACGCCGGTCAATGCAATGATATTTACTATGGATGGGTTATACTCTAACAAAATGGGCAGAAAAAATATTTCCAGAGTTATTTCATAACCTAGCAACGATTCTGTTATGTTTATCTATTTTGACAATCATTACATCTTTGTCACTCTCATTGTTAGAAAATAACAGTTTGTCTCTTTCTCACGCGGGTGACGGGAGCTCATTCGCACGTCCGCATCTCACGCTGGCCGGTGCGCGACTAGCGACAGTTGTTTGAATTCACTCATATTAAGTGCTTCACTTTTGGAGCGTGCATAACCCATCTGTCATTATTATATATCATAGGGTCAATGGCGACTTCGATTGGTTGAATTGTCTAAGGATGGAAAGGCAGTGGACGAACTAAGTGTTTGCCAGCACGGTTAGAATTACTGATGATATTTCATACTTTTTAGTTGAAAAGAGATAAAAGTACCACGTTACTCAGGCGATTATCACACTGGCGCCACAACCGGGTGCAGCGACGGTGTGCAAGCGTGACAGCGCTATACACATGCAGAGCGCTATCTCGCGCCGCATCCGGAAACCGCAGCAGTGTGAAAGCTGCCTGATTAACAATTTTTCTAATGAGGAATCAGGATTTATAAACGCGCAAAGGTTTCTTGTTGTTTAGGGGTCGTCCAGAAATCATGTGATCATATTTGGCCGATTTTTGCAACCCCCTCCCCCTTGGTGATATTTGGTGCAAACCCCCCCTGCCACAAGATCACGTGATAATTAGGGTACCCGTTAGAGGCTCAGCAAGTCACTTACATAATATAAAAAAAATTAGAGCGCATTATTTAAACTCCAGAGGTGTCACATGCACGTTGCCGACCCTTTACAAAAAGGAGGATTCACTGTGTTGACGGCTACAGGAAAAAGAGGGTCCCTCATTGTCAACACACTGGGGCCTCTTTGAGCTCTTTGGCAACACTCACCAGCAGGTACACAACACTGAGTAGACACACTTCCTTATAAAATCTCCTTTACACGTGTTGCAAAATACCACAACTTAAAACCGGCCGGTATTACGTCACCGCATTTTAGGTGACCTTGGCCATAGACTAGAGGCGCTTGAACTCCTTGGGAAAGAAATGTCGTTGAGGAAAGCGAGAGTACTTTCGTCTTTCATTACGGTATAAGGTAACTACAGTCGGTACCATAGACATATATAATTTTTAAGAAAAAAAAACCGACTTCCATGGGGGTAGCCGGTGAAGCATTATTGTAGATGGTGCACTTAGATTCCATACAATGAAATAACTTGCTTAACAAACGCAGCAGAGAGGACAAATCGCCAAACCTGAACTATGCGTCGTTGAAGAGTTCCGTTCTGATCATCATCAGCAGTTCCACTTCATCAAATGTCACTCTTTTGAATGAAAATGCTTGATTTGTTGATAAAAATATAAAAGTCACTTTATGTATCCTTTAAGATTTGAGGAATTCCCTCGATTCCTCATGGAACTCATCATCAGAACTTGAGCTTGACGAAAATTGGTCCTGACAATCTAACTTGCTTAACAAACACAGCGAAGGGGACGAATCGCCAAACGTGAACTATGCGTCGTTGAAGAGTTCCGTTCTGATCATCATCAGCAGTTCCACTTCATCAAATGTCACTCTTTTGAATGAAAATGCTTGACTTGTTGATAAAAATACAAAAATCACTATGTGTAAGCCCTTAAGATTTGAGGAGTTCCCTCGATTCTTCATGGATCCCATCATCAGAACTTGAGCTTGACGAACATTTGTTCTGACAATTAAACTTGCTAAACAAACACAGCGAAGAGGACGAATCGCCAAACGTGAACTATGCGTCGTTGAAGAGTTCCGTTCTGATCATCATCAGCAGTTCTACTTCATCAAATGTCACTGTTTTGAATGAAAATGATGGTTTTGTTGATAAAAATATAAAAATCACTATATGTATGCCTTAAAGATTTGAGGAGTTCCCTCGATTCCTCATGGATCCCATCACCAGAACTGCGTTTTGACAAAAACGGGACCAATCTGTATATATATACTTACAATAAAAAAAAGAATTTTCAAAATCGGTTCAGCCATGACGGAGTTATGGAGTAACAAACATAAAAAAAAAAACAAAAAAAAAAATTTCAAATTAAAAAAAAAGTTAAAAATAGGAAGACGTGGTCCTGGTCCCAGTAGTGATGCCGTAATAAGCCACGGTCTCGTGCACACACACACTCACTTTTGACGTTTAAACCAATCACCGCTCGTCCACGAGTTGTATATGTGTGCGTGTCGCGCGTAAACACGAGGAAATCGGCTAATTATGAATCACAATTTTGTCTTCACTATGGTCTTCACGGCGTCTTCTTATTTTTAACCGACTTCAAGATTTGAAAAGAGGAGGTTCTCAATTCGGCGTTTATGTTTTTTTTTTTTTTTTTTATGTTTGTTACTCCATAACTCCGTCATGTCTGAACCGATTTTGAAAATTCTTTTTTTGATTGTAAGTATATATATACAGATTGGTCCCGTTTTTGTCAAAACGCAGTTCTGATGATGGGATCCATGAGGAATCGAGGGAACTCCTCAAATCTTAAAGGCATACATATAGTGATTTTTATCAACAAAACCATCATTTTCATTCAAAACAGTGACATTTGATGAAGTAGAACTGCTGATGATGATCAGAACGGAACTCTTCAACGACGCATAGTTCACGTTTGGCGATTCGTCCTCTTCGCTGTGTTTGTTTAGCAAGTTTAATTGTCAGAACAAATGTTCGTCAAGCTCAAGTTCTGATGATGGGATCCATGAAGAATCGAGGGAACTCCTCAAATCTTAAGGGCTTACACATAGTGATTTTTGTATTTTTATCAACAAATCAAGCATTTTCATTCAAAAGAGTGACATTTGATGAAGTGGAACTGCTGATGATGAACAGAACGGAACTCTTCAACGACGCATAGTTCATGTTTGGCGATTCTTCCTCTTCGCTATGTTTGTTAAGCAAGTTAGATTGTCAGGACCAATTTTCGTCAAGCTCAAGTTCTGATGATGAGTTCCACGAGGAATCGAGGGAATTCCTCAAATCTTAAAGGCATACATAAAGTGACTTTTGTATTTTTATCAACAAATCAAGCATTTTCATTCAAAAGAGTGACATTTGATGAAGTGGAACTGCTTATGATAATCAGAACGGAACTCTTCAACGACGCATAGTTCACGTTTGGCGATTTGTCCTCTCCGCTGCGTTTTTTAAGCAAGTTATTTCATTGTATGGAATCTAAGTACACCATCTACAATAATCCTTCACCGGCTACCCCCATTGAAGTCGGTTTTTTTTTCTTAAAAATTATTATATATGTCTACGGTCAGTACACGCTTGAGCTGAATCTCAGCGAAATTCAACTATACAGATTAAAAAATCCGTGAAAAATTGTCTATGGGTTCTGGATTTTTTATGGAACAGTAAATTTTTCGTACTGTGCTGAATATTTCGTGGTTTGCGGATTTATTTATCAGTATGGCTGAATTCCGCTGAGCAGCTAGAGTGTGATATGGGAGCTCATACATTCTACGACCAGACTCTAAACTGTAATTTCCTTGATATCCTCTAAAATAAAAAGTCTTAAAAGCTTATAGACGGAGAGCTACGACGAAACCCTTCTCGTTAGTTTGCTATACTATGCTTATGTATTTCTAGACCCGGAAATCTGGCAGCTGTAAAGTGGTGGAGGTCAAGGAATGCAAATCACTTTACGAATACAAATCCTAGAGTTCTGGTAGTAGTAGTATGAGAAATTATATAATTAATTAGATAATATCATTGCCAAAACTTTCTGATGGGGGAAAGTAATCCAAAACGACGTATAATGTAATTCATAGTTTGTCGCCTAAAGTTTCTGTTTCCGAAATAATACCTACGCAATGTTTTTTGTTCTGATGTTAAAATATAGACCCTGTCCTTTATACTTGATACAACTTCGGCAGTTTTTACCTACTTTGGTATTACCTACTGGTACTATTTCCAAAAAAGCCAAAAAGCGTTTAATAAAAGTATTTATTTGGAGCATTGCGTTGTACGCGAGTGAGACGTGGACACTCAGACAAAAGGATAGGAAAAGATTGGAAGCATTCGAGATGTGGTGCTGGCGGAGGATGGAGAGGATAAGCTGGACCGACAGAAAGACGAATGAAGAGGTTTTACGTATGGTAGGGGAGAAGCGTAGTCTAATAAACACCATTAGGATCAGAAGAGGCAAGATGCTAGGCCACTTGTTAAGGCATGACGACTTCTTCTTAAAAATTATGGAAGGTAGAATTGAAGAGACGAGAGGCTCTGGAAAGCCTAGGACCACGTATCTCAGCCAAATTAAGAGTGAGGCCTCGTATGAGGAAATAAAAGGCTGGCTCAAAAAAGAGAGGATTGGAAATTACTCCACCGACAAGAGCATGGCTCTTAAATAAATGATGATGATGATGGTATTACTATTTTCAAATTCAAAAAATTTGTTTGTCTGTCACTCTAACCTCCATCCATTAAAAGCTAGATCCAGGCATAGCAATAAGGATGGTATAGCAATCTGACCGCACGGGTTTTCTTGCTCTCATTATTGTGTCATATCTGACGTGGCCAGCTCTTAGTCTATTAACTGTTAAAGCACTTACCTACTTCCATTTTCAAGCCGGTTAACCGCTGAACCGTGGAGCGACGTTACGCGTTACACTTAATGCCCACTAAACGCTTCCAGTTTTTCTAAAGTAGGTACCTAATAAGAAATAAGTGCTGCCGGTGAGTATGGTTGCCAGAGAGCTCAAAGATGATGCAGTGTGTTAACGACCCTCGTCTCTTTAGCCGTCAATACAGTGAATCCTTATTAAAGAGTCTGCAACGCGCATGTGACACCTCTGGAGTTGCAAGCGTTCATAGGCTACGGTAGCTGGTTACCATCAGGCGGGCCGTATGCTTGTTTGCCACCATTGTGGCTTAGATAAAGATGTATACTATATGACACCACTTGCTAGAGCTTCTCAGGATGCAATAATTATCTATACATATAATAATTATATAATATATTTAAATAGATAAGTGATATTATGCTACTTGTGTTTTTGGAGCACTTGCAAACTGCCACAGACTATGTATATACTAAAATATAAAATGTATATAATTAGGGATGTAATTATAACAAACATTTTATATTCGAGGGAGCAATACCGCAGCCTTTGACAATTCAACCAACCGGACTTGCCATTGACAGGCGTTCCCCTCTGCCGAAAACATATGACCACTGGTCATACACATATATGGACTGACGTTTATCTGACGTAGCTATTTGTACGTTACGTACGAGTAGCCATACATTTGACGTTCCCCTTCCCCGCAAAAATCGGCAGACTTTTTTTGTATAGAAAATGACAGACATGGCTACTCCATCCGGGTTGAATTCTCTAAGACCGCAGCTGAATCTAGTATTTTTTTTAATAGCCATATCTATAAATACCTTTATAAATTTAATTCAGGGATACCAAACACATCGCCCATATAAATAACCACTTGCGACCCTCGTCCACTCGAAAAAAAAACAAAACGCCATAGACAACAAAACTTTATGGCTGTGGTCTATGGTACGGGCTCACAATGGACCCGTATGCACTATATCTATGAAATATTAAACTCTGGTTTTGTTTATTATCAATATAAAGGGATTAAATATGTATTTTAAACAGAGTAAAGTATTTACTTGTAAATGAGCGTCATTGATTTAACTACCAAAAGTATTGATTGATCAATGAAGTCTGTTAAATTACTTTTTTTAATACCACGACGGTGGCAAACAAGCATGCCCACCTGATGAAGAGCAGTTGGCATAGGCTGGGTCCTCTTTGAGCTCTCTGGCGACCTTACTCACCGGCAGGAACACAACACTATGAGTAAGGTCTACTGCTATTTGGCTGTGGTTTTCTGTAAGGCAGAGGTACTTCTCCAGATTTGAGAATTATCTAATCTAAACTGAAATAGATCCTTTTGGGTCACAATACATTATCATATTGAGTACGTCATGAATAAATATCTTGAAATTGAAATATGTATTTACATGTCATATGTCATATAGCTACTTCCGAAAAAGTGACCTAGCTAGTCCTCCTTTTTCCGAGGGTGTTTGGTGTTTTCTGAAGTAAATAGGTATATGACATCTATTAACTACTTAAAAGAAATCTGCAGATCAAAACATAATCAACAATTAATTTAGTTTGCTTCAAGATTTAATCTATCTAGAATTAGGCTTGTACACATTTCTGCCACGTGTCACATATTTATCACCCTCGCATTTACAAAGTACCTTGCTGTACGCCTGCTGATTTCAACTTATTGCACAATGAGTACCAACCTAAAAACGCACCTAGGACGTGTTTTTTCCGATATGGTCTTAGAATTCAAGTCGATCTATTTAGTATTAGGTATGACCATGGCATTTTGACTGTTGACAGTGGGCCTGACATGTGTTTATCTAACGTGCAACGTGTACGTTAACGGTGCGTCACGGTGCGCGGGCGCCGGCGCGCAAGCGATAAGCGGTAGCGGGAGCGGACGCGGTTGTCGTTTACATTTATTAATGTTAATTTTTAAAATAGAATTGATATAAATTACATTTTATTCAGCTTAAGGTATTTCTCCCTTATTCATAAACGCCTCTCTGGGCTCAATTACAATTAGTTAATTTATGTTTTGTTCTTATCTGTCACTTTATTATTTATAATATTATTTTGAGTGAGTTTTGTGTATATAATCCTTATAATTTAATAATATATTTTTAATTAAATACATATGTACTAATAAACTGCATTATGTTGGGGATATCACTAGGATTATAAAATAAACGAGTACTTTACCAGTATTTACACTTATATTCGTTTGTTACAAGGTTTAAATATGAATCAATTACACTATATGACAATAATATTTTCAAGACGTCTTTACAACAATCTGGTCAAGATCCGAATGGCGGCCGCAGCTGTATACCCGTCATTTTATAACATCAAAACGCCGGGGACGAGCAACAAGGAATAGTCAATTGACAGTCTTTTAAGATGATGCTAAATAAAAAAGTAGTTATCCTTACAAGTTAAAGTATTTATCAATAATAATGCTTACAATTAGTATTAAGTTAGTTAAGACTCTATAATTTTGTATGCCAATAGGCAAAACACAGAGCTCTTTTGTAAATTAAGACCCTTTTTGTACCACCTGTGTTATACATATAAACATTTCATTTCATTTGACAATTGTGTTTGTTAGAAACAGACAGAACATACATTAAGGGCCGGTTGCACCAAACCGTCTGTTAACGTCAACGTCATCGTTAAAAAATCTTGTATGAAAAGTTTGACAGTTTTCTATGGGATGACAGCTCCGTCGCCATATTTAACGTTGATCAGTTCGTTAGTTATGCGTGGTGCAACCCACCCTAACTAATTGAGGGACGTTTATGAATAGGAGGGTTTGAAATTATCGAATGGATACTGAGGGAGAATAGCAAACATCTGTCTTTTTCTTAGTTTTGATCTTGTTAATTTTAATTTTAGTCTTACTTTTCATGTAGTCTGTGTGGAAGGAGAAAGTGTTGTAGATTTTTTCATTCGTTCCCATATAAACCACGATGCGCACTAACTCTACACTTACGATAAAGACAGGATGGAATATTGTTCTTTGGGCCTGTCTATATTAATCGCTACAACTTATGAATTAGGCCATAGTCCAACCATTTAGACCTAGCACACCGTTGCCATCGACTTTTGACCTTTTCTATACGGATTTTCCTTTGATATCGACTTTCTTTTTTTTTTGTTTATATAATAAACATTGGTGGGTTTCATTTCATCTGATAAACATCTTGGTTTTATCAAACATATGTCAAACAGTATATATACATTGTAACGTAAAACGCACATATGGTATTCGAATGTTCAATCAACATTATGTGTCATCATACAGACAGCCAGAACATATTACGGGATACCATATTATTACAATTATATGAGATGCCATTACAAAAATCACGAACTTGCAAAACTTACAAATATTCCTTTTGTACTGTAATTGAAGCTTTCCAATACTTACCATGTTTAGCCAACATTGCGTGCAAAACTTGGAATTCCAAATTACTCCTATTGTTCCTTTGAAAGCGGTTTAAAAAGTTAAAAGGTACTTTTTGGTGCCGCCTTCAGATAAAATGGTTTTTTCGAGATAATTTAAATGGGATACGAAGTGAGTTATCTCTGAAACAATTCTGGTGCGGGGTTGCTAAATAAATTCACCATTTTATTTGGGGTGATACCACCTGCTTTTAGCAAAGGGTGTTTCCGCTAAACAAAAATGTACTCTAACTACCCTTAATTTAAGTATAGTTTCAAAGCTATAATTTGTATGTATTGTTATTTTTATTGCATCAAATATCGATCTGTGAGAGTTTGAATCCATGTTTACGTTCGGCTGTTTGGTTACAATCTAAAACACGTTTAAAAAAGGAAGGCATAGAGAATCTAGAGGTAATGGCCGAGCCGGTTTTACTGGCTGAATGTTACTGGATTAGAAGGAATGGGAATAGACAAGGATGGGATAGGTTAGTTTATAATCTGGTTTAAAAGCATGTCTTGCAATAAAAAACAATGTAACTACCAAGTACCACTTTAAAACGAGATATTCAGTGTATAATTGTAAAATAGTTTATTTTTAAATATCTGTATTAAAAAAAACGGTAGGTTATCTGATGTGTTGACATACCTACTTATACGAGTGTATGATATGATAAATATCACACCACCTAGGCATACCGTTGAATATAGAACTTAGAATTTGGAGGAGCTCCACTTGAAAGAATTTTGGGAAATTCAACCCTTAAGGCGGTGAAAAAGGGGTTGAAATTTTACACTTCCACGTGGGCTGAGCGTCATACATACAAGTCATACAGAAGCCGGTCTTATGCCTTAAAAGCAATCTTCCAGGTTTCTTATAGAGACTAGGTAAATAGACAATAGTTGTATTTTCCCCAGTTTTCCGTCACACCCTGCTAGGTATAACGGCGGGGGTACATCTGTCGGGGTGAATGAACGCGCAAGCGCAGGGTCGTAGACCAGGGGTTAGAATAGATCGGTACAATCATAACCTAAATTGAAACGATACTAAACTCCCGGACGCTCGAAATATGTTTATGGCTAAGCATAGAAGTAAGTTTGGATAAATTAAGTTTTATATGGACAAAGTCGAGTGATGCATAAGATTGCATTTACTTAATACTAAATATGAATTTAGTTTCTTTATAAATGAAAACCATTAAAGAATCAATACCTATCGCGCCAAATCCAAAAAGAAAAGAAACTTTTAGAATGTTATTGACATGTCTCTCTGAAAACACTATACAGGATGTATCAAAAATACCAGTGATCAGTTTAAGGGCATAATTGAACAAAAAAAATATGAGAAAATATTTTTGGTACCGAACAATTTTTTTTGTTTGGGACCCGTCTAGCTAGGCCGGTCAACCCTCCATACAAAACCAAATATTTTTTCGCGTGAATCCAAAACCAATTTTTTTTTCTTGGTTTCTCGTAATTAGGATACGTTACCATTTATGCCCTTAAACGTGTCACCAGCATTGTTACACCTCGTATGTATTACATGTGTAAATTACGGCTTTATATTATACTAGCTTTTGCCCGCGGCTTCGCTCGCGTTAAATTCGGGGTAACACGGTTCCCCTTTCCTGATTTAAAACACAGAAGAGAACTCGGAACAGAATATTATTTTAATACGCTACTGTAGACGATATTATTTGTGTTTATAGCTTATGCACGAGTTTTTTGTTAGTCACAAATAGTCCGCATACCAATTTTTAGCTTTCTTCCTTGAAAATTGCGGAATGCTCCATACAAACCTCCACCCCCATTTTAGGGAAGTTGGGGGTTAGAAACAGACAAAAAGTAGCCTATGTCACTCTCCATCCCTTCAACTATCTCCACTTAAAAAATCACGTCAATTCGTCGCCCCGTTTTGCCGTGAAAGACGGACAAACAAACAAACAAACACACACATATACTTTCCCATTTATAATATTAGTATGGATTATTGCGCTTAAATGAAGCTCGAATTGTTCCGTGATTTCAATCCCTTTGATTACACGCATCGCCATCTTGGATCTAACGCACGATTTGAACAAGCCGGTCCATCCAGCCCGGACTGGTGAGTATCGTCTACCACAACTCTTTCCTGGACCTTATTCCATTGAGATAAGGTTTATTTATGATCAGTTATGTGTTGTGAGGACTAGAGGGCGTAATAGCTGCGCTCACGCATGAGCCCTAGGGTTGACACTTTTTATGTTGTTTTGCTACGAGTATATTGTTGGTAGGTACAGTATTTTTATATTACCTGCATTTAACATAATCCTAGTTGGATTTCTTGGTATATAATTTTCTTCTTTATTGACTTTCTACTAGTTTAACTTGCTTAGGTAGTGCATGATTTTGATTGAATATAAAACTAGGATATTCGGATGTCTACAACTCTACAGCATGAAAAACAACTATGTATTGTGATATACTATTAAGATAAACAGTACTCGTAAGTGAATTTAATAACAACTACTAATTCTTTTAATTTCAGAAGTATGTATTTAAGTAACTATATAAAATACTTAACGAATTCAATAAAACAAAATTTCAAATTAACATTTTTGATAGATAACTGACAAGTGACAGCCCTGAACCTTCCCTTCGCAGCAATCACGTAATCTCCCATAATGGAGGGCATTCGGAGTCGTGAGGCGGCTCTATAAAGAACCTTAAAAAAAACCTTTGTCTATGGTGCCTGGTGCCCATGAGCATTATCTATTCTGTGGTTGGATCTGAGCAGGATACAGTTTTATGTGGCAACGCTTGCCTGTAGTTATTTTCTTTATTGTAAATAGATATAAATAGTAACTCTTCATTTGACTAAAAAGTAGCGTTCATTCTAACAACTTAGGAATTATGAGAGTCAGAAAGAAATGGGAAGAATTATTGATACAGTCAGATCTTCAGTCACTGCATGTCAGATGCATGCTGACTTACTATACAAAACTAGCATTTGAACGCAACTTTGCGCAGAATGAATATTTCCATTCCACCCCCGTTCATCTCCTTAAGGGATGATTTCAGTGATGAAAACTACACAGCATGCTCTGACTTACTATACCTACAAAACTAGCATTTGCACGCAACTTTGCGCAGAATGAATATTTCCATTCCACCTCCGTTCATCTCCACTCCCATAAGGGTTGATTTCAGTGACGAAAACTATCCTATGTCCTTCCCCGGGACTCTTTTAATCGGTTCAGCAGTTTAAGCGAGAAGAGGTAACAGACAGGCAGTTACTTTTTGGACATGCTTATTTTTTTTTTCAAAATGCTTAAAGCACACATTTTCCTTGTGCTTTAAGCTCTATTACTCGACAAAAACCCCGTTATCTCTCTCAAAAACGTACTTTAAACTCAAACACCGTAAAACTTACATCCTGATGACATAACAGCAGGAATGTTAAACTCATAGACAGAGACGGAGGATGAGACGCGAGATAACGGCTGAATGAAGCCTGTTCTAGCCACTTTTTGTAATCTGTGCTTTTTATCTGTGCGTAGATTAAAGTGTAATGTAATAAGAATGAAATCGAGGTATCTGTCATTATAATATGATATTACATTAAAAATAAAACAGTAGGTACTACTGGCACATCATTTGGACTCTATACCTAATTCTTGACACAATAATTCCAGTTTACAAAGTTTTCAAATTATCATAATTTATCATAAAATATTCGCGCATTCAACCAAGTGTTGTAAGTTGACGTTGTATATATGAATTTCGATTTACGCCTCATACCATTCCTCTACAAAAATACATAAACACAATCGTTTTTTTTACAATATAATGCCCAGTCGAGTTTTAATACATATTTTTTTCTACTCGTCAACTATAATACTTGAATTGAGACTGTAGACCGAACTACTAGCGCATACTTTTCGATGGAGCTTTTATGGTCGCAAATTTTAGCATCCTTGCGGATGCTGAAATGGATTTTCATACAATATTATACAATGGTCGGGGAGGAGGACCGTCCTTCCCGGCCGCCGGTACGATCCACCGGGAGATCGGTTACTAAATTGTACAGAGGGCACAGGTTGTATTGTAAGGCATTCGTAGAACTTAATTCTTACCGGTTTGCCTATTTTGCGCACTCGTAGAAAAAGTATTGTATTCAATAGTGACATAATTAAGCTTTTCAATCTCGTACCTTATTTAGGCCATTCAGCAAGCTTCGTGGCCTAAACACGGTACTCGACTGAAAAACTCTTTATTTTGTCACAATTGTATAAAATACTATTTTGGGTCTAAGGTTGTGTACACATATTTTTGTTTACTAATCCCAACTATATTAAACTAGCTTTTGCCCGCGGCTTCGCTCGCGTTAAATTCGGGGTAACACGGTTCCCCTTTCCTGATTGCCCCCGTAATGCTCCAAACAATGGGGGGTGGAAACCCCCCATTTTAGGGAAGTGGGAGGTTAGAAAGAGACAAAAAGTAGCCTATGTCACTCTCCATCCCTTCAACTATCTCCACTTAAAAAATCACGTCAATTCGTCGCCCCGTTTTGCGGACAAACAAACACACACATACACTTTCCCATTTATAATATTGGATGGATTTTTAGAACTCGACTGTACTCTTGTTTGTTTTTGGACCCGGGGTATGTCCTTAAACTACGTCCGGACTTGGGTATGTCCTTAAACTATGCCAAAAAGAGAGGTATGGGCACTGCGAATGGCATCTTGCTTAGTGTGGTAGGGCACGTTCAGTGAATGTCATCTCGCTCAAATCTGGAGCAGAGCCCGACTGGGGAAGTACCTCCACCTTACAGAAAACCACAGCCAAATAGCACTAGACCCTACTCATAGTGTTGTGTTCCTGCTGGTGAGTAAGGTTGCCAAAGAGCTCAAAGAGGACCCAGTGTGTTGACGATGAGGGACCCTCTTGTTCCTTTAGCCGTCAACACAGTGAATCCTCCTTTTTGTAAAGGGTCGGCAACGCGCATGTGACTCCTGTGGAGTTACAGGCGTCCATAGGTTACGGTAGCTGCTTACCATCAGGCAGGCCGTATGCTTGTTTGCCACCGTCGTAGTATAAAAAAAAAAAAAAAAACTCTTTACCATCGCGGCAAACAAAAAAGTAACTTTTACTCTCAAGTACAGTTAGTAAGTATAACTCTTCCTTTCTTCATATTTCGTACATTGGCTTCCGTACGAGGAAGTAAGGCTAACACACATTCCCAATATGGCGACTTCCGTCTATTGATAGTTAAATTGTTATCGATAGCCTTGACACCATTATAGGTGCAGGCAAACAGAGATTAACTGTTCATGTAACAACAAATACAAATAGGTGTCGTTGGATCGGAATTTTTAGAACTTTAACTAGATATAGTTATACTCGTAGTCGTAAAACACTTTATTTTTTATTTTTTTTATTTATTACATTCATAAAGCACAGAGATTGTGTTTGAAATACATAAAACGAATTAACGAAAAGAAAATAAAGATGGGTATGTATGCAATTCAATGTGACTATGCTAACTTATTGACTCATCATCATCATCATCATCACAGCCATAAGACGTCCACTGCTGAACATAGGCCTCCCCATTGGACCTCCACACGTACCGGTTGGAAGCGACCCGCATCCAGCGTCTTCCGGCGACCTTAATATGTAATATCGTCGGTCCATCTTGTGGGTGGACGTCCTACGCTGCGCTTGCTAGTCCGTGGTCTCCACTCGAGCACTTTTCAGCCCCATCGGCCATCTTCTCTGCGTGCAATGTGGCCTGCCCATTGCCACTTCAGCTTGCTAATCCAGTGGGCTATGTCGGTGACTTTAGTTCATCTACGGATCTCCTCATTTCTGATTCGATCACGTAGAGAAACTCCGAGCATAGCCCTCTCCATAGCTCTCTGAGCGACTTTGAGTTTTGAGATGAACTTATTGACTAATACCAATTAGTATTAGTAGTAAAGACTTCTTCGACACTACAGAAACACCCTCTCAATAAAAATATTCTTAATTTTCTACTAAACAACGCATGACTCGTAATTGCTTTTAATTCGGTGGGGTGTACAAGAAAACACAACGAAAGACATATAACACAACATATACGTACAAAGGCGAACTTATCCCTTTACGGGATCTATATTTATATACATTAGCGATATTTATATACAGGTTGGCAAAAAAAGAACTATATTCCCGTTAACTGTAAGGTTTTGGGACCCAACTGATCCTCCCTAGATGGATTTGGAACCTCTCATTGATTTGATTTCTGGATTTTTGTAAGGCTATTGAGGGGCGGTGGGTAATGGCCCCTTCCAAATCAATCTGAGAGGTTCCAAATCCATCTAGGGAGGATTAGTTGGGTCCCTAAACCTTACAGCCAACGGGAATAATTTACCTCGCTGTATAGTATAATATGTGTACATATTGGATTTGTTTAATTTAAAATTAGATATGTCGACTTTGGTGTATTGTACCTCAAGGTTTATCTAGAAATTGTATGATCATATTTTTCCTACATTTTGTTGACCCTTCTCTATCGTGATCAATGGTTACTTTTATATTTTATTTCGACCCCTCCCTCCCCCGTAAAGTATCACATGATTCCTGGATAAGCCCTCATCTGAAAATATATAGTTAAATGATAAATCTGATTTCCCTGTTTAATACATTGAGTAACAGGAGATGACATCCCTAAGAAATTTTTTGTCCCAAAAGTTGTAGTGAAAATCACTAAAAGTCTATACTACTCTTTGATTCTGTCATAGCTGTCAACCGCCAAACATGGCGCACAAAATTTGTTCTAGATGTCACATCTAGTAGAATACGTAATAAATCTATGGTTGAATAAAACGTGTTGATATTCATATGGAGTTTTCTTTTAATTCAATGGGTTTTTAGGTTGCGTTTCCACCAGAGATGAACGAGGATGCGTTACAGGATTGTGGTTGTTAAGAACCAATCCTAGAGCTGTGCTGTACGAGAATAGGTAAATGAATTGATTCTTAAAAACACATTCCTCGCAACACATTCTCGCTCATCTCTGGTGGAAACGCAGCCTCATAGGTCGGTAAATTTGGTCAAAACGCTTACAAAACTTTGTTATCACTTTGATACTTTGTAAGCGGATGCTTACATTCAGAGAAATGGTGACCCTCTCAAATAAATTACCTTATGAGTCGTCAAATTGGCTTGACTAGCACGTTCGTCTTTATGGGTAGTGACGTCATTTCCTATTACATCATAGGCATGCCGGTCGCAGGTAAAAAATACATTCAGAATCAGACTCAGAAAGCCATTTATTAAATTTATAAATACATACTTACATAAATTCAATTTAACATACTAACTATTTATACAATTAATAACTAGATAAAATTGTTTTGAAATGGCCTCTCCTTCGATGAAGGAGGGATGGTAATAAGACTCCATGGGTTACCAGCCCTTCTAGGAGAATTTGAATTGATTACGTCTTTATTATTATTAAATATATTACAAGGATATATTTTATATCTATCTACGAATTCTGTATGTAACATTACCATCAGCATGGGTATAATTGGAGAAAAATATGAGACCAACCATTTTAATTTGTATATTTAGTAAAAACACTTCATAAAATGACAGGTGTCAAAATTTACCTTCATCTATGCTATGTGTTTCAAGTCATAAATTTTGCTTTTTATTTTTTTTGTTATGCATTATCTGTTGTCGAAAGGTTGCCTATGAATTCATCCTATAACTGTCCGTTTATTTTTATATATTTTGTCATAATATTAATTTAGGTTATGGTATTTGTCCTAGTTAGCTTCCTAAATGATTGAGTTACTAAATTTAGTCAAGTGTAACCGTATTTAACTATTTAGCAAGTAAATATACTATGGAAACAAGTTAGGATCCTTATTAGGATGCTAGTTAGGACACTAAAAAAAGTAAAGTGTAACAGGGCTTTCAAAGACTCTGCACTGAGGTGCGCATTATTTGTAACAATATTACGCCTACCATTTAAATTGTAAAGAATGTAAAGTATTTCAAAAATATTAACTGTTAATTTTATATTCAATTACAAGTAAGTAGCTTGTATTAACTAAGTTTCTAGTGCCTATAAAACATAAAAATAAATAGTTATATGTTCATAACAAGTTCCGAACACACAGCAGGACTCATAACCTTTTATTACCACTAAACTTTTTTTCAAGACAACGCTCCTGATGGGCGTAGGCTCATTTGAATGCCTCAGCGTAACGTCTAAACACGTTTTAAAAAAAGAATATGGGAAAAGGACTAGTACAAAATCAGTGTCTTAGAAAAAACAACCTGCTCTATGGAACAGGCTTCAACGGTCGTCGGCTATCTCTTTCTAATCTTTCGCCTCTGCTCCACGAGTTCAAAATAAACGGAAGAAAATTGTAGTGGTTTCTGGTTTGTGGTATTATTACTTTTAATAGACATTTAAATTACTAGAATTTAAGGGAATGTCCTAGAATTAGAGGTAAAAACTAAGAACTCAGAAAAAGTTTAAATCGTTCGGTTTAACAGATGTGCAGTTGTTATAGTAACCGTAGTTTATTTTAAGGATATAGTTTTGCAAGTTTTTAGAAATACCCATTATTTCCTGATGCGATATTAAAAATAATTCAACATTGTACCTATCTACCGATCGACTGAGGATGAACATATCGAGCATATACTTACATTATACAGTTTTCCTCGCGCGTTTGAAAAGGCACTTTACCTAAAAGAAATATAGTTTTTTTTAAATATACATTTCTGATTTCGGTTTAGTAATTAAAAGGCAAATAATCGGCGTTACAATCGCATCAACGGATCATGCGTGAAGGAAGGCCCTACGAATGAAGGCCGTTAAGACGTTGGAGTTTGAAATAGGAACGGGATTTGAACTTCGAAAGCCGAAAGCGTTTACTTTTTTAATAAGTACTTTAAAGTGTCAAATAAAAGGACCGAGTGTTAAAAAATTGTGTAACTGGTACATTTTACTTGAAAAGGGACCAGGAGTAGGAGAGACCATTCTTTGGTATTTTGTAACTTATTTGTCCATTTTTGTTGACGCTGCGTTCTAATTTTGACGGAAAATATGTACTTTTTACAGAGAAAGTCTGTAAAGAAATGTCTGTATATATTTTGAAGAAATGTTTGCTATTTATACTGACAGGTCGGTCGATCAAACATACACATGTATGGCAGTAATAACTCTGAATTCTTAAGAAGCAATATATTCAACGCAACAATTCTCAACTGCATCAAAATATTTATTGATTGACATTTTGATTTTTTCTAAGCAAGAGCGCGGGAACTTTTCACCAAACCCGATCCATAGACAGCTTGCGTTTGCAAAGGTTTCATTCAGCCTGGGTCGTGACCTTTCCCGTGCGAATCTGTATCATCTGATTTGTCTATTGTTGTTTTTTTTTTCGTTTCTCAAGCTTCCGCATCGCATTGTGCAAATTTAGGGGCATTCTTTAAACCAAACAGCTGTAACCCGTATGTCTTTACGTTAAAGTCGAACTTCGCTTAAATTTAATTGGGATAATGTAATGGCAATAAATCTAAAGGCGCGAAATTGTTGTTCTCTATGGTCAGAGCTTCCCAGGAAGCTGGGTTAGATTAAGATTAGGGTTGTCCAAGATTCGGACAGATGTTTTTTTCGATCTAATTTTAGACAGATGTAAGAGTGGGATAACTGTCAATGTAAACAGTTTAATAGAATTACATATTGCATTATTTTATTTGTTCGTATCGCATTCACTTTTATGTGACAAGTCCTGTAGCCACATCGTCTTAAGGTACTTATTTCTTACTGATCATAGTGATCATCAAGTGATAAACGGGTTATCTTACATTATATTAAAATAAATACAATAATATGCTTTTATTTTCAGACAACGCATTGGCTTATCTATACACCGTAGGCCCATATAACTAGACAGATTTTAACAGTGTACTCCTGATCGTATTTAGATACTAAAATGTCCTATAAACTTTTCTGGAATACGCCTAGTTTCAGAGTTAATACCAATTTAAAAAAAATACACTTTTTATTATAACTCATCAGTCTCATCACAAAATGCCTTTCTAATGGCGTTGTGGCCACTATTGGACATAGTTTACACGTCCTTATTGACAGATATCAAAGTGACAAGGAAAACTTTGCAGAAACTAAATTTTTACAAAAAAAATGTACCAATTTGTTTTAGGCGATAATTTTATTAATAACATTTGCTTTTCATGTGCAATAAACATTCAAAAAATTAAAAAAAAAAACGAAAAAAAATAATTTTGTACGTATACAGGGTGTTTGGTAACCGGATGCAAAGCCGAAAGTAGGAGATAGCCTAGGTCATGTAGAACATTTTTAGCCATACTTGTCTTAGACAAATGTTATTAGTTTTTTTTTAATTTAAATTTAAAAATTTGTCGGAGAAAACTGCAAAACTTCAGACTAAATCGATAATTAGTACTTTTTTTACTGCAGGTAGATTTTTTTTTGTTTTATTTCGTATTGTGCAATGTCTATCAAACACTAGAAAAGTGATTTCAAACATCTGTGTCTAAAGAAAACAAGTTGACAGCGATTTAAAATTTTAGTTACATGAAAATGTAAACGATTTAAGTGATTTCAAAGTACGAAAAAAAAAAACTAAAATAGCCACGAATTTTCAAACCATTTTAAAAACATGCTTGGCTTTTACCCTTTTATTTAAGCTATCAAACACGACTGTAGCTACTGTATCCTTGAAAATAAGCCACCTAAACCAACTGGGTAGCTAAAATGTTTCACTCTACTTGTGATACTTGTGGTAGTTGTGGTGACGAATCTCATTATGATTTTACAATAAAACATTGGTTCTGAATACTAAGTTGGCGTTGACTTGACATTTGACTTGTTTTAAAAGGGTTAAGTGTACTGGACAAAACTACCACATGCAATTTTAACAAACAAAGGCTTGCGGCGGTGAGAGACAAAAGGGACTGATAGCGGCAGGCGGCGGGCGATAAGACAATCATGTCTCAAGCCATTTTATCTTTGAAAATAGGCTACCTGTACTAATAAGAGGGAATGTTTAGGGTAAATTAAAACAAAAGCATAAAAGATAAGTTATTTATTTTTACGATCAACACATTAAAATTACACATCATCGCTCGTTTTCAAAATGTGACCCGCCGTTTCGAATACAAGCACGAGCCCGTCTTCTTACTTCTGTGGTGGTTGTTCCGAATATCATTTCTTCCCTCATCCTTTCGAACGCCGCTTCTATCCTCTCCCTCAGCTCTTCTACGGTATTAATGACATCTTGTGTGTAGACTAGCTCCTTAGCTCGGCCCCAAACGAAAAAATCCAATGGTGTCAAATCAGGTGACCGAGCGGGCCAAGGGATTCGTCCGCCTCTGCCGATCCAACCGTCCGGGAAACAGTTATCCAGATGCTCCCTTACAGCCAGAGAGTAATGGGCGGGACAACCGTCGTGTTGAAATGTCACTGCACCGGGCAGCTGGTCTTCGTCAATAAGCCTGGGCAAATCGTTTTGTAAAAATTCCAAATAATTTGCCCCATTTAAATTATTTGGCAAAAAATGTGGCCCAATAAGGACTCTGCCGATGATTCCAGCCCACACATTGACGGAAAACCTTCTTTGGAAGGACACTTGCTTTTTCCAATGTGGATTGTTGTTTTTGTCAGCCCATTGGTGTAGGTTATGGAAATTTGTGATCCCCTCCCGGGAAAATTTCGATTCATCGGTCCAAAGAATGCTTCGCAAAAAAGTCGGTCTTCGATATCCGCATTGAGTAAAAATCGGCAGAAGTCCACTCGGCGTGCAGGATCTCCTTCGTCCAAACCTTGAACTCCGATGCCGCGAAAAGGATATTTTCCCTCACGATTCATTGTGGCCCATACTTTCCATGTGGACAAGTTCAGATTACGAGCTACCACTCTGATGCTCGTATTCGGATCCTCTGCAAATGCCTGTAGAACGTCTTCCTCCACTTCAGGGCGATTACGTCCTGGATTCCCTCCATGTTGCACAGCAATACCATTCTCACGTAGCCTTCGGAATGAATTGTAAAACACTCTCACATTAGGCAATCTCCGGTTTGGAAAACGCTCTTGGTACATCCGTCCGGCCATCGCTCCATTACTGTCAGCTTTGCAGTACATGTAGATAATGTCGGCGTATTCTTCGTTCGTAAACTCCATGTTTACAATGAAGAAGTCGTAATTACACGTGAAGGAGCGCCTACGGCAGCTACAACTTGACACGGTAAATTGAGATGAGAGCGGGAAATTAAACCACAATGAACGTCTAATCGCAACTGAAGTTGTAACTAGACTAAATTACTAGTTTTTGCACAAATACTCATGTAGCTAATCAGTTTATCTTTGTCAATAAAGCACAAAACCGATCATCTTTGTTTAACGCCGCTCACCGCCTGCCGCTATCAGTCTCTTTTGTCTCTCACCGCCGCAAGCCTTTGTTTGTTAAAATTGCATGTGGTAGTTTTGTCCAGTACACTTAACCCTTTTAAAACAAGTCAAATGTCAAGTCAACGCCAACTTAGTATTCAGAACCAATGTTTTATTGTAAAATCATAATGAGATTCGTCACCACAACTACCACAAGTATCACAAGTAGAGTGAAACATTTTAGCTACCCAGTTGGTTTAGGTGGCTTATTTTCAAGGATACAGTAGCTACAGTCGTGTTTGATAGCTTAAATAAAAGGGTAAAAGCCAAGCATGTTTTTAAAATGGTTTGAAAATTCGTGGCTATTTTAGTTTTTTTTTTATCGTACTTTGAAATCACTTAAATCGTTTACATTTTCATGTAACTAAAATTTTAAATCGCTGTCAACTTGTTTTCTTTAGACACAGATGTTTGAAATCACTTTTCTAGTGTTTGATAGACATTGCACAATACGAAATAAAACAAAAAAAAATCTACCTGCAGTAAAAAAAGTACTAATTATCGATTTAGTCTGAAGTTTTGCAGTTTTCTCCGACAAATCTTAAAATTTAAATTAAAAAAAAACTAATAACATTTGTCTAAGACAAGTATGGCTAAAAATGTTCTACATGACCTAGACTATCTCCTACTTTCGGCTTTGCATCCGGTTACCAAACACCCTGTATGTATGTTTATTTTGTATTTATTTAAGTATGTATATTCATATGAATGTGCTGTGTTATCTATTTCGTCTCTTGTTTCTATGCACCACCTACTGCTTATTGTTTTTCTCTAGTCTCCACTACCCAAAGGTTGTCTGGAAGAAATCGCTCATTAGCGATAAGACCGCCTGTTGTTACCTCTACCTAAATTTATCTAATTGTAAAATTTGTGCTTGTAACTGTAGGTGTGCAATAAAGAGTATTTATTATTTATTATTATTATTAATTTTGACCTAAAGTCACATAATATTTTTTCCTTCTTTTGGTCTTAGAAATTCGTGGTTAAGATCTGTCGGGTTATTCCAGCCCACGGTGTATAAGCAAACTTAAGAGTAAAATTAAAACTATAAAAAAAATTAAACGAAAAATAAAAAGAAAATTTAAAAAAATTGAATTTAATTCAAAAGAAATGTCTATAATTATCCCATTACAAATTAAAGTTTTTTTTAAAATAAAACTTTAAAAAAATTGTCTTACTTATTACTAATTAAAAATCAAAGTGTTAACCAAACATTCATAAGCTCATATTTGTATGGTCATACTTGTCGCTTAAAAGCTCAAATGAGCGGTCACTGAACCCCAGTCTATCTTTATCAGCGGCAGGATGTAGGCAATAAACACAACAAACAGTGTGGCAGCTTTGTTTTACCCGACTTCGGATAGGAGGGTCCTGACGAGCTTACCTTTATGGCTAAGACAAGACAAACAATTTGTTTTACGAGTAGGTTTCTTAAAGAGAAAATTACAAGGTAAATGTTTATTGTAAAGTATGGTACAATTCAGTAGTTACAGTATGGCAATTAATATACGAGGGTTGCTACGAAAGTTTTTAGATGAATAAAAAAACAGTTGAATTTTTTATTCTCCAATAAGCTGGCAAGGGCGGGTTTAAATGCAGCAAGCTGTACCCGCACGTTTTTCACTACCTACTTGATTCTAAATTGTTACCTAACATAGACTATACTTACGTACCTAACCTCTATACCTTAAGTACAACTGTAAAAAGTAATGAAATAAACGCATTTATAATGAGTAAATTTTTTTTTAAATATATGTACATCTCGAAGGTCTACACAATGCATCATCCTCAAAAACCAGCTCAAAACATTTGAAAAACGCTTTTAAGCTTACATAAATTATGGTACAAGAAGCATTTCTATATCTATGTACCAAGAAGAGATGCTTACTTCCTTTTCTACAAACAAACTTCGAATTTTTTCTTTAAAATAATAATATTTAATAAGTAAGATCCATATTAATCTAAGGCAAACTAGCCTCTAAAAGCTTTGCAAAAAATAACATCAAAAAAGTTGCCCAAAAAATATGCAAAGCATAAACAAAACGCTCAACTAAACTAGTTTCCATTGTCATAGACAAGATTCTTGACAATAGAGTGCGGAATAGACAATAGAGCACCCTTTTTAAGGAAGGCGATGACAATAGCCCACTTTCTAGCAGGTTAGTTTGACAGATTCATTTTTATTCATTAGAATAGTTTTTTCTAGTTCTCACGGGACTGGAGTAATTAGCATTTTTTTGCGATACTTTTTTGTGACAGCAAAAAATGTTTTTTTTTTTTTAAATAACTCATTAGACTCATTCATTACCTACTCATTCAATCTATTTGGTCCGCATATTCTCTATCCGTTCCGTGCCTAAACTACCATGTTTTTAGCAACTACTCTGTATAGTTATGTGTAGTACTATTAGTTATTCTGTGGTTATGTTAACTAATTAAAAAAAATATAGGGGTGTACGATTTAGAATATTAAAAAGTAACTAGTAATCGTTTTAAAGCTTTTTTCTGATTTTGAATTTATTTCATGAAAATTAATAATAGAAGTAGTGTTTTTAATGCATTATTGTCATTTCAGGCATGTTACAAAACATTGTTATGAATAATTAATTGCAGATACTTTATGAAATTATTTAAATTACATATAATCAGTCAATACAGGCTTAATCTACTAATGTCAAATTATCGATAGAAAATTCCGTCAGGGAATCCAAAAGCTATGAAAAACGATCACAATTTAAGTAGGTATGTAAGAGTATAACTAACACAGTCTAATTAAAATTAAAAATTAAGTTTTAGTACCTTTAAATAAGCCCTCAATAATAAAAAGTAAATTTAATTTATAAAACGTAAGATTTTTTACCGTAATTATAAATATTATATTTACTTGGAGTTTCAGATGACATTAATGTTTATTTTGTCATTCACCAATGACCTAAATATTGCACATTCGGTTATCAGTGAAGTCCGCCATATTTATAATTATTGCGATAAAGTAACGGTCGTTCGTGTTTAGTTTAGATTATGTAATCGTGATTATGTCGTCGTCTGGCTTTGTTATTATTATAACATAATATTATTAAAATATTCGTGTTTAAACATTACATTGTTTTAGTAGAGCTTTCAAAAACTATGCGTCTTTTTTATACCCTTATGTTGGTTGGTATAGTTTTATCAACTGACTTCAAGATTTCGAAGGAGGTTTTCAATTCGTTAGGATCTTTGTTTTTTTTTATGTATGTTCACCGATTATTCGAAGATGGCTGGACCGGTTTGGATTTTTCATTCGAAAGGGTATATATACTTCACAGTTGGTCCCATTGTCACCAGTTCATGATCTGATGATGGGATCCTGGAGAAATCGAGGGAACTCTTCAACTATAGGCACACCTATAGCAATTTAAGTATTTTTTACGCTAGCTCGGGTATCTGCTTTTGGGAATGTGGAGTCTTAGTGAAGACGGTTCTTTTTTGTTTAAAATTATATTGCTTGAATACAATATTGAATCTGTACAACGTACAGTCGCCTTCAAATATATCGGAGCGGCCACGGTACTCAAAAATATCTGAACATGCACTTTATCGCCTTGACAATAGAGGCGTTGTTCAGATATTTGTGACCATCTTGGCCGCTCCGATAACCGTAAGATGGTACAATCGCCATCGGATATATCGGAGCGGCCAAGGTGGTCACAAATATCTGAACAACGCCTCTATTGTCAAGGCGATAAAGTGCATGCTCAGATATTTTTGAGTACCGTGGCCGCTCCGATATATCTGAGGGCGACTGTATATAGTACCTCTTCCAAAGTGTCATATGATCACTGCTTATATAAATATATACAATATTTCATTGCGATGTGACTTAGAGTATCATTTGCTATTTCTTCGAAGTCCCATTCATATCATCATACTAATAAACATATACGTGTGAACCGTGAGAACGTAGAGCTATGTTATGTGATTACTGATTAACATATTTTATTATCTGTGATATACCGGAACTGGTTCTATTATTTTGACTAATGATTATATTTTTATAAAGTTAATGAACTAATTAATTTTGTTTTTACCTAAAAGTAAATTTAATTACGACTTAATAAAAAAAAACAATAAGCATCATATATTTGTGAATCCACTAACGCTGCTTTTCTTTGGGCACTTTTATGGAAGTAGTATGAGTAGAAAATTGAAAATATACATTAAAAAAGTATGAGTACTTAGTACTTAATACTTCGACGGTTGCAAACATACGTACTACCCAGCTGATAGGAAGCGGATGACGTAGCTTTCACACCGTGGAAGCTTGCAATTTCAGAAGTGGTTCATGCGCATTGCCTTTGAGTTTCAACTTCCAAAGCATAGGTATATCGTCTAAATAAATATAGTATCTTTGAAAGTAGTGATCTGATAAAATTTCATACTTGAATGTTTTACAGTTTACCCTGTATAGTTACGTGATTAAAAAAAAACAACATATAAAGCTCTCTTTGTTAAGCTAGCCTCAGCAGTCATAACTCACAATTAAACCTAAACATTCCATTTTCAAACTGTAAACTCAAACGGTCGCGTTCTAAGTTTAAACTAAGTCGTTTCAGCGATGACGTCACTAACGGTTTTGAGTGTTGCCTGTCTCTTTCGTGTCTACGTGGAGCGAGTGGGACAGCGATAGAGCCTGCACCCCCGATCGTGCTATATGTTCCAGGAATTAGGACTGTATATGTTTATTATTAGGGTTCAGATTTGAATGTTAGTTTTAGAGTTTATCATGGATGTTGTTAATTTGTTAAGATGAATGGATATAAATAGAATGTCGCTTGTTTATGTTTCGTATTAAATGTAAGAGGTTTCTTAAGTCCTTATTAGACTTTAACCAACGTTTTTTCTAAACTTTTCCTTTTTTTAGTTCTGAAAGTTGTTACCCCATTTTAGTTTAGGGTTCTGTAAAAACTAAAATAGTAAAAAAAAACTTGTCATTAACAAGGAAAATTAGGTACCTACAGCTAATTATAAGAAACACAGTGATCTCATTGTATACTTCAAATTAACTGGGACACTTAGAGCGATTAGTTTTATCGTTACAAAATGGGTCACGTCCAAAAGTCCACAGACTAAATATTATTAAAAAGTTACTTATTGTATTTAGGTCAATAAGAATGTCAATTTTTTTTTTTTTTTTTTTTTAAAACCTGTGGGATACCAATGAAATATAAATATATTTTGATTTTGAATTAGGTACGATTGGTTAGAATTTTCGCATATTGAGCTATTTTCAACTCATCCGTTTTTCAAGTTTGTAAAACTTATGAATTATTTGTCTGATCCTTCCAGTGAAGTTTCCTTATAATACAAGATGTAACAAAAATGCTGGGATCCGTTTAAGGGCATAATTGGCATAGTATTCTAATTATGAAAAAGTAAGAAAAAAAAATTATTTTTTTGCGTCCAAAAATGTTTTCTTTTATTTTTTTTCTTACTCACAATTGGCTACTTTCCTGGGTAAAAAATATATAATTATATTTAGTCAGTCAGTTAGATTATCAAAAAATATTGGACACGTATTTTTTATTTTGTCAATCAAACAAAAATTGGTGAAGATATAGCCCGTTAAAGTTCCGCGTGACGTCACATTATACTAAAAATTGTACTGAAATGTGACGTCACGCGGAACTTTAACGGGCTATATCTTCACCAATTTTTGTTTGATTGACAAAATAAAAAATACGTGTCCAATATTTTTTGATAATCTAACTGACGGACTAAATATTTTTTTTTAGGAAAGTAGCCAATTATGTTATGATATATAAAGAAACTTCACTTTTTCAAAGAAGTGAGAAAAACTCCCTGGCCAAAGGATGTAAAGTGTACTTATTTGATTTTCCTTTTATCCATGATCTGTAGGGAAGTTACCCATCATCATCAATTATTTAAGAGCTGGGCTCTTGTCGGTGGAGTAATTTCCGTGTATGTCTGTCCTTTGCCTTCTCATTAACAGCCTGGCACCACACGACGTTTATTTTTTCCTTGACTTGATCCATGTATGCTTTTCTTAGCTTTCCTGGGATCCTCTTGCTTCACATGGGACATGACCCCCCCCCCCTAAAATCGTACACGTCAAATAGAAAAAATCATTACTGACCCCTAAAAAAAAAAAAATTCTGCATTAGTGACCCCCCCCCCCCCCATTTCAGGCTGCGACCGCGCTTGTTTCAATACTACTCCTCACCGACGCCGTCTGTCTCTCTTCCCAAAACCTACCTAATTATCTATCTGAAATGGTTCATGAATAACGGAAATTAAGTGTGTGTTTGTTTTTCATGTTCTCGTTTTGTGTGGTTTTGTATAATATTGTGTGTTACCAATCTGTCGTGGCATCACCGAATGGGCCCTACGGAAGACCAGAGCCGGGTTTTAAGCTGGCCATTGTTATTGTCTCTCAATGTTCAATGTATTAATGTTTTTATTTTAACTTTTTTTTTTTTTTATACTACGACGGTGGCAAACAAGCATACGGCCTGCCTGATGGTAAGCAGCTACCGTAACCTATGGACGCCTGTAACTCCACAGGAGTCACATGCGCGTTGCCGACCCTTTACAAAAAGGAGGATTCACTGTGTTGACGGCTAAAGGAACAAGAGGGTCCCTCATCGTCAACACACTGGGTCCTCTTTGAGCTCTTTGGCAACCTTACTCACCAGCAGGAACACAACACTATGAGTAGGGTCTAGTGCTATTTGGCTGTGGTTTTCTGTAAGGTGGAGGTACTTCCCCAGTCGGGCTCTGCTCCAGATTTGAGCTAGATGACATTCACTGAACGTGCCCTACCACACTAAGCGAGATGCCATTCGCAGTGCCCATACCTCTCTTTTTGGCATAGTTTAAGGACATACCCAAGTCCGGACGTAGTTTAAGGACATACCCAAGTCCGGACGTAGTTTAAGGACATACCCAAGTCCGGACGTAGTTTAAGGACATAACCAAGTCCGGACGTAGTTTAAGGACATACCCAAGTCCGGACGTAGTTTAAGGACATACCCAAGTCCGGACGTAGTTTAAGGACATACCCAAGTCTGGACGTAGTTTAAGGACATACCCAAGTCCGGACGTAGTTTAAGGACATACCCAAGTCCGGACTTAGTTTAAGGACATACCCAAGTCCGGACGTAGTTTAAGGACATACCCAAGTCCGGACGTAGTTTAAGGACATACCCAAGTCCGGACTTAGTTTAAGGACATACCCAAGTCCGGACGTAGTTTAAGGACATACCCAAGTCCGGACGTAGTTTAAGGACATACCCAAGTCCGGACGTAGTTTAAGGACATACCCAAGTCCGGACGTAGTTTAAGGACATACCCCGGGTCCAAAAAAAATTTATTCTTATTCTTATTAAAGTAATTTGTAGGATCTCACGAAACTCTAATATTCGTTGATGGCCTACGAACCTATGATCTAACAAATTACTCAACTGATAAGCGGATACACTGACCCATTTAGTTCAATTGACATTTGGGCCAAGGAAGCTGTCAATGCCATAGACAAGATAAAACAATTGGGTGACAGTTTATTATAAACGATAATACATATATAGGGCAGATGCCCCGGTTTTGGCCACTTTAGGGAGAGTTTGTCTACTCAGACGTTCGTCATTTTTTGTCAATAAGGAATTAGGACACTCTTTATGTACTGAGTCATTGAAAATATATTTTTTTATATATATGAATCTCCGCTGTTAAGATTCTGACATTAAATCTATTTTTTTTTCTTTAATTATATGTCAGAAAGCCAGGAGCCAGTTTTGACCACTTTTTTCCATGGCTCCTGACAACTGAATGACAAGAATTACATGACAGATGACAGTGCAATCTGTACTGCCATAACTTACTCTTATCTAAATATATAAAAGAAGAAACTGACTGACTGACTGATTGACTGACTGACTGACTGACATATCAACGCACAGCCCAAACCGCTGGTTTTGGAGATTTTGCACGTAGGTTCCTTATAAGGTCTAGGGATGCACTAAGAAAGGATTTTTCGAAATTCACCCCCTAAGGGGGTAAAATGGGGGTCCAAAGTTTGTATGGCGAATCAAGATTTGTTGGACTATTTTATTCGAAACTTAACAGGAATATTCCTAACGATAAATGAGTAAACACGTGTTTCAGGTTTTTTGAAAATTCAACCCCCAAAAGGGGAAAATGTGGTCACAAATTCTGAAAATCAACATGGGTATCGTATCCTTTTTGAGTACTTACAGTACGCGGGCGAAGCCGCGGGAAAAGGCTAGTATTAACTATAAACGTTGAAAATGGCCACAACCGGCACAGTGGCTACAACCGGGGCGTCTGCCCTACTCTTAAACGCAAAAGTTAAAATGATGCATCTAATCTAATTTAGGGAAGGGCAGGAATCCTACGTTTTGTCTTATTTTATTTTACCTACAGCAGTAGTACCTTTTACAAACCTTTTATTTTAACTAATAGCAGTTATCGTGCGGATAGCATGACAAAAACTTGTATAAAATGACAAATCATTTTTCATCGGTCATGTTTGTCGTCCATGATGACAATTTTAATCACTTTGTCTCGTTATCAGCGCGATGTCATTCGTGATGACGACAAATCCATCTTTGGCCAACTGATCATAATAATTTCCTTAAAATCTCCTTTCTCTTTTTACATCATGACAGCAAAAGGATCAGCACATTTAATGTACTTTTTTGACACTTACATCTGCACTTAGAAACAGCCCGTACGGTATTGACATAAATGTCACGACTGCCCAAATTTCGAGGATGCCATTCAGCCAGTCATAATTAAAACATTAGTCAAAGAGTCTCGAGAGCATCCTGTTTCTGGACGAATTCCAATATGGCTGACAGCTATTGAAAAAGGCGGCAAATATGCAAAAGGTTTTTTATCGCGTGAGTTATGGCAGTTTTTGCTGGTTTTTATACTTCTAATCATCTCTCAACAGTCTTAACGGCTTTCAGATTCTTAGTTTGCAGATGTGAAAGGAAAATTGGTTTTACATTTCATTGATTACCTACATGTATAAAATCATAGACATAAACAGAAAACACACAGCCATGCCTAATAACTATAAGCCATTGAAATTTAGTTCATGCAACATTATTTGAATGTCCTGGAGCTCAACTAAGGGCGGAATTATGGAAATACAACTTCAAAAGGGGTGAAAAACCGGGTTAAAATACTTTATTACATTGTATTGCGTTAAGATCACTGTAATGTACTTAATAAACTAATAACATGTGATTCGGTTTGGATGGTGTACAATTCTGTACTCTGGGGTCTTCGAATGGGAGCGAGAATTAAACACCGAGTTCAGTAAACTACTGGTTGTTTATTCTAGCCGAACAAAATCTCCACACAAATCAAAAAAACTAAAAACAAAAGGTATTAAACCACTAAATCTACGGCAGACAAGCGTTCGCTAGTTTGCGATGGGATCAGCGCCATCTACCGGGAGGTTGGGTAAACAACTATGGCGTAAAACATATTAAGCGTTTTATACATGCCGCCCACCAAGGACAACATGTCCTTCATCATGACCGCCCACCATGAAGTGTCTAGGCCATCATCGGTTATTTGAATATAAAACAACATGATGGAACTGATAATTTAACAAAATTACAGAACAATTGGTGGGGCCTTATTTCTACAGGATTACAACACAATACTCTTACAAATACAGTGCGTTAACCTACTGTCGATACTTATAAACTAGTTAGCCACTGGCAGAATACAAAGTTTCGAGGTTGGTCGCTTTATCAAAGCATTTTTACATTTGATGGTTACCACTCTAGTTATGAGATCTGAACCAGGGTGTTTTTGCATAATTCTGCCAAAAAGCCACTTCGAAGGAGGTAGATCGTCCTCCCTCACCAAAACAACGTCCCCAACTTTAGGTTCGGGAACTTGATGTGCCCACTTATATCTTTGCCAATAATGGGTCAGATACTCGTTTGACCAGCGACGCCAAAAGTTTTGCAGCATACGCTGCGTCAGTTGCCATCGTTTTAGGGTGCCAATATTAGAGCGTTCATAGTTCATTTCTGGAACTGTAACTAACGGCTCTCCTATTAAAAAGTGACCCGGGGTCAAAGGGTTGGGCTCGTTTGGGTCGTTGGGTACAACCGATATAGGCCGTGAATTTAAACAACCTTCGATCTGACAAAGTAAGCTCGACATTTCCTCATAGGTAAGCGTCGAGTCTCCAATTACCCTTTTAATGTGGTATTTCGTGGACTTAATCCCTGCTTCCCACAATCCGCCGAAGTTTGGGCTTTTAGGAGGGATAAAGTGCCATGTGGTACCATTTGACGCCAGACTCTCTGCTACTTCTTGAATCATAGTCGACCTTTCCGCATTGAAAAGATCCTTTAGTTCCTTTGCAGCTCCGACAAAGTTTGTGCCATTGTCGCTATAAATTTCCAAGCAGCGGCCGCGTCTGGATACGAATCTCTTGAAAGCCTCAAGAAATCCACGAGAGGTTAGTTCGCTTACTACCTCTAGATGTATGGCTTTCGTGACCATACAAATAAACAAACACACGTATCCCTTGTACGAGTGATGTCCTCGGCCTTTTGATGTCCTCAAATTGATGGGTCCTGCATAGTCAACTCCGCTGCGTATGAAGGCTCGGTCTGGCGTAACTCGAGCCGCAGGTAATGCGCCCATGAGTTGTGTTTGGATCTTGGCTTTGTGGCGAATGCAGCGTACACATTTGTGAACGTGATGCTTCACTAAATCCTTAGCCCGTACTATCCAGTAAGCTGATCTCAAGTAGTTCAACATAGCTCGCTGTTCGCCATGAAGCGTGCGCGCATGGGCATCTGCCACGATTAACCGAGTCAGATGCGAATCGTGTGGCAAGATCATCGGGTGTTTCGCCGCTTCTAACTCCGACGCGTTCTCCAGTCGGCCACCAACTCGCAAAACACCATTTTCAAGAAACGGCGTCAACGAGCGAATTTTAGACGTTTTTGTACTTATATAACCGTTTTCGTTGATCTCTTCTATCTCCAGTTTGAACTCGGACCCTTGGCACATTTTCACGCAGGTGAGGGTAGCAGCATCCAGTTCCCATTTTTGCAGATATGGCGTGTATACTTGGTTTTTATATGAGTCACGCTTTCTTAAAAACCGTCTGCAATAAGCAACAACACGGATGAGCTTATTGAACGAAGAGTATTTACTCCAGAACGGTTCCTCAACCACTGCAACAAAAACCTTTGCCGAGTGTTCCAGATTTGTTTCATTATTTTTTGGTTTTGAATAATGAATGGTCTTATCTTGCAGAATTTTAGGCCCAAACTTCCACAGGTCATGTTCTCCTAACTCTGCTGGCTGCATTCCCCGTGAAGCACAATCCGCTGGGTTTTCTTTTGTACGAACATGAGACCATTGCGCTGAATCCATGGTGGTCAATATCTCTGACACCCTGTTCGCTACAAACGTTTTCCAGTTGCTTGGATGTTTATTGAGCCAAGCTAGAACCACAGTTGAGTCGGTCCACCCCCTTATGTTTTCCTTGGGGACATTCATGACCTCAGCAACTTCCGCCAAAAGCTTAGCCACAAGCACGGCTCCACAGAGCTCCAATCTGGGGATGCTGACCTGTTTGACAGGTGATACTCGGGTTTTAGCTGTCACCAAAGCTACATGTATGTTCCCAGCTGAATCAATCACTCGCAGATAGACAACAGCGGCGTAAGCAGCGTTTGATGCATCGCAAAAACCATGCAATTCATGAAGTGTGTCATCCGACTTAGTGTGAAGCCATCTAGGAATCCTGAAGTCTATAAGTTGTGCCAGCTGTTTTCGGTAAGTAAGCCAATCCTGTAATATATCAGCAGGTGGTTCCTCATCCCATCCGATTCCTGCTAACCATAACCGCTGAATAAACATTTTTGCTTTAATGACACATGGTGCTAACCATCCTAATGGATCAAACAAACGTGAGACATCTGATATAATTTTTCTTTTAGTTGCAGGTGGCGATAGCGATGGCAGTTTCACCGAGTACTGAAATTCGTCTTCATCTCTATTCCAGGTAAGTCCTAGTATTTTAGTTATATTATCTATCTTTATTTCCAGGTTGCTCTTTTCTTCTTCTTCTTCTTCTTCTTCTTCCAGATTCTCTCTTTCTCTTTTATTGATCTGTTTTGACAACTCTTTTTTATTGCTAGCCCACTTCTGCAGCACAAATCCTCCCTCCTTCAGTAAGGCTTTCATTTCATGATACAGTTGTAGACCTTCTTCTTCCGTTTGACAACCGGTCATCAGATCGTCCATATAAAACTCCTGATTGACACGTGGTGCAGCTTTAGGATACTGCTCCCTGTGATCACATGCTACTTGATTAAGCGCCTTCACTGCTAAATAGGGTGCTGAGGCAGTGCCGAAAGTTACAGTTAGCAACTTGTAATCCTTGATTTCGTCTTCCGGGTTTTCTCGCCAAACTATACGTTGAAAGTCTGTGTCCTTTTCAGCAACTCTTACCATCCTGTACATTTTGACTATGTCCGCTACGAGACACACGGGGTGCTGTCTCCAACACATTATGAGGTGACGAAGTTCTGGTTGCAAGGTAGGTCCTGTCATGAGCTGATCGTTTAATGATATCCCGTTGTCATACTTACATGAGGCGTCGAAGACGACCCGAACCTTCGTGGTGCTTTTGTCCTCCCGTATGACCGCATGGTGGGGTAAATAGATCGCTTCCTTTCTTTTGTAATCAGGCTCCATCACGGGTACCATGTGACCTAGTTGTTCGTACTCTCTTATTACTTCTGAGTACCTAGCCTTAAGAGTCGAATCTTTTCCAAACTTTCTCTCTAATGTGTGTAACCTTTTGACTGCTATCTCACGTGAATTTCCTTTGCAGGTGGAGTTGATGTCCCGGAACGGCAACTTAACAACGTACCTGCCCTCTGTGTCTCTCACAGTCGTGGATGCAAAAAGGTCCTCACATCTTTGCTCTTCGGCTGTAAACAGCTTAGAGTGACCTGATGGCTCGGCTTCTATTTCCCAGAATCGTTTTAGCGTCTCGTCTTCATTCACTCGTACATGGAAGACCGTTAAGTTCTCCTGTACGCTCGGTGAGCCCACTGAACCAGACAAGATCCACCCTAGTCTGGTGCACTGTGCTATTGGCGCTCCTTCGGGACCCGACAGCAATCCATTCGTTATAATCCGACAGTGGACCTCACCACCTAACAGAATGTCGATTTTGTTGGGTGTACTATAAGTTGGATCTGCTAACGTGAGCTGTTGTAGCTCCGCCCAATCTGGAGCTACTACCTCTTCGCTAGGAAGATCCGGAGTGACTTTATTCCAAACGAAAGCCTTTAACATGAGGTTAAAAGTTGGATCAGTTAGCGATTGAATTTTTAAATAAGCCTCATACTTAGGTGCTACCGGTAGTTTACACCCACCTAATCCTGAAAGTGAACTCCTGATGGGAACTTTCTTTATCCCTAAGGCTTGTACCACGGCTTCAGTAACAAATGAAGCCTGTGAGCCTTGATCTATAAACGCTCTGATGACATGATAGTCCCCTGTCTTCGACTCAGCTTTTACAAGCGCGGTGGGCAATAACACCTCACCTTGACCTACCTTTTTCGTAAAACAGCTTACTATCGGTATGTCATCTTTGTTCTCTGTCGCGACATGTGTGGCTCCCCCAGACCCAGTTTCATCTGCCTGAACTACGCTCTCTGGATTGGCAGTTGAAGTTGAGACATCCTTTGGGTGAAGCAAGGAGTGATGCTTCCTATTGCAAATTCTACAAGTAGTGGCTTTTTGGCAAAATCTTACACTGTGGTTACTTCCTAAACAGTTATAACACATCTTATTTTTGGTTACAAACTCGTGCCTTTTGGCAAAATCCTCACTAGAAAACTTTTTACAGAAACAAAGTTTGTGAGGGCCTGTACAAAATTCACACGCGAGCGAGGGTTCGGTTGCTACATAGAGTACATTTGCTTTGTTTTGATTGTAACTACTATTTGACGGCTTCCCGTAAGCACTTGGGATCTTACTGGCGCTTCTCGGTTCAAGGAACTCCAGTGCTCTATACCGACTCGTTAAAAATTCTTTAAACTGATTAAATGTCGGCAGAGCGTCTGAGGCCGAGTTAGTTGCCACATTGAGTTCCCATTGCCTGCGCGATTCGGGGTCTAATTTTAATGACAGAAGATGAATGACAATAATATCCCACGTAGACACGTCAATGCCCAGGTTCGACAGTGCACTTAAACAATCGGTCGACGTATCCATAAGGTCCTTAAGGAACCCTGGGGACTCGGTCGTTGCACTTTTTTGACTTAACAGTTGTTTAAGTATACAATGCGATAAATATTTTTTATTATTATATCGTTGCTCTAATTGACTCCAGCACCTAGCGTAATTAGTGTCGGAAACGGGTATATTACGAAGTAACTGCTCCGCCTCCCCGGTTAGGTAACTTTTTAAGTACTGCAACTTTTGCACACTATCTAGCGAGTCATTGTTGTGTATCATCGACATAAACAAATCTCTGAACGTCGTCCACTCATGATATTTCCCCGAGAAACTAGGAATACATAACTTAGGAAGTTTTACAACACTTGATCTGAATGAAGAGCTACCATCATTACCCCCTGACTGACTAACCGACTTAATAGTACACTGATCTAAACCATCTTTTAATTCACATCTATATTTGGTATACTCTTCTTCGGTTTTATCATAAGTGTCACCTGTAATATAGGACTTTGCGTTCAAAACTGTGCGATCGCACGATCGCAGTAACTCTTTGTGTCCCACTCTAAATTCCGACCAAAGCTGTTCCAACCCTTCTAACCTACTCTCCAAGTAATGTTTAGTTATGCGCTCCTTAGGAGATTTTTTAAAATTAACTCTTGTTTTAAAAATACGACTGCATAAGTCATCCTGATAGTTAAGTAGTGCGTCCATAATGTAAACGAAACAACAACTTGCAAGTCAACGACAATCTGTAGTAACACCAAAATAACACTTAGAATATTTACAATCCAAATTCGCAAAATTTTACAAGTGTTTGGAACTTTGTCACACTTAGGCAAAATCGGGCATAGGTTCCCCGTTCCAACAGGATTTCGCTTAAAATTCTAAGTTAATGCTAACTAAAAATTATTCTATGTTAATATCCAATACAAATAATTAAGGCAATTATTCTAAGTTGAAAGTCCATACAATCCGATGATGAAATTTTTCTAAGTCGATGTAAACAAACCGATTCTTCTAAGTAAATATGTATTTTCAAATAAAGTTCAAAATCCCGTAGCAAATCCACTACAATGTTCGTTGTTAATAAGGTTGAAAGTCGCGTAAAGATGAAATTAAAAGTACTCACAGTTTGCACTTGCTCACTCACTCTGCACTGATATGTGACGTCACACTTCGTTGATCTTCTTTGCTAACCGCTTCCTCCAGGTGGCGCCACTCTCGCCGGTCCACGGAACTGTCTCCTGTATCTGCTCTACTCGTCGCTAGATGGCGCCACTTGCGCCCTCCAATATTCGAATGATCGATTTTCTACAGGAAACCTTCAGCTATCCGACGCTAGATGGCGTTGGCAACCTCGGTTCTGCAACCTATCCCGGCCTTTGAAGCAGCGATCCACTGCTAAGCTCGGGAACGAAGTGTAGTCCACACAGACTACCATAAGCCACTTCAAAAAAAGGCTGTCCGATTCGGAGGACCAATGTACAATTCTGTACTCTGGGGTCTTCGAATGGGAGCGAGAATTAAACACCGAGTTCAGTAAACTACTGGTTGTTTATTCTAGCCGAACAAAATCTCCACACAAATCAAAAAAACTAAAAACAAAAGGTATTAAACCACTAAATCTACGGCAGACAAGCGTTCGCTAGTTTGCGATGGGATCAGCGCCATCTACCGGGAGGTTGGGTAAACAACTATGGCGTAAAACATATTAAGCGTTTTATACAGATGGCTTCATAAAAAAGGTAAATAATTATGTACTCAAATACAAATCCGCCTTACAATGTTGCAAACTCATTAAATACAAATTCAGCACACCTTAATGTCACATACAATTTAAAAAGAGAGGAGATTATTGCAATCTCTTTCAGTTTCCGACAGTGCTCAGTCCAAATAATTAAGTTCTTCGATCCTGTGCGATGGCGAAGGCTCGTTTCATTCAGCCAGTCATGTTCTCGATTACTTGCCGGATGTGGCATCAACGACTTTATCCTTTCCGGTCAGCTCGGACAATGGGAACGAATTTATCTTGTTTATGCGCTTTTTCATCTGTAGCTACTAGCTAGAGTTTGTTAGGAAAGAGAAGTGTTGTGGTTTATATGGGAGCTAATACATTCTACGACACTTCTCATTCTGAACAGACTCTGGTCATTTAGTTCAAACTTTTAGACATGTTTTACTACGGCCGTGTTAACTTTTTTAAATGTAGATATATGTATTGCTGTAGTTTTAACTAACCCTTAGTTTCTAAGTACTACTAATGTAATATGTGTCAAAGTTACATGAAATAAATAATTTGAATTTGAATTAATTTATAAATTCAGATTTAAATTTGGAATCGGTAGCAGAATAAAAAAAACATTTTTGTTGAAGGCTGTTAAGTCTAATTGGTATTTTTGAACTTTTCGGTTCAAGAAAGTTTCGTTTTGGTGAAATTAGACTAATATTGGTTATGGAACTATGTTTTTTGGATGTAATAATTTATAACTTTGTATGGCTTCATAGTAACCGCTGGATGTAAACCAATATTTGACTAAACATGCAAAATTTCATATCCCATTGCGTACGCCATATGTTAACGCCACGCGTGAGGGCGCGAGTGGGAGGTCTCATACATGTTTCATACTTCGTGCAATATGGCGTTTCGAAATAAGCGCTTTGCGTGTGACCATTACTTAATTTATGATATTATTAATAGAACATCTGCTTATTCAAAATAAATTTTATTAAAATTGAAAGGACAGAACAAGTTTACTAAGAATACTAAGGTTTATTACTAATCTTAGGATTGCTTGGAAGAGATGATGAGAATTGAGGTTACTTTGCTAACTGAAAACAGCTTGAAAATAACAGTAACCAGACTTCAGACGCTGATAAACCGAGCAAAAAAGTTCTAATCAATGCCCTTGAACTGTGCACCATAAAAAACCCAACACGTGTTCGAAGCGCTTTAAAAATGGAACGCCAACTTATCATGTTAACGGAAAAAAAAATCAAATTAAAGTTCTCTCATACTAATTCAAGGTTACAACCAAGACAGAGCCGTTGAACAACGGCATTGTTAAGTTGGTAGATCTCTGGAACCAATTCGAATTTTCGTTCGGGATTCTGGATGCTGTTTGTCTATGGTTTAAGACCACACACGCCTTCTTAGAAATGTCAGGTGATTTTGAGTTTCCGGTAACATGGGTTTAGAAGTACCGCGTACTTGAGTTCAGTGAGCATTTTCGGTTCACAAAAACTGAAGAAACCTGCTACATTTCAATTAAGATTAGCAAAAATATTTGTATAACGCAATATCTGTTTTCGGTACCAACATGCATGATAATTAAATGCTCAATCGCGCTATTGACATCCGAATTCCAATACACAAAGACAATTCAGCCTGATAAAGAACCTTTAAAAACGCGAATGAATCCATACTGCGTAGCTTATTTTTAAAAGGGTTGTACATCCTTTATATAGGTACGTCTGTTAAGTTGGTAGTGGCCATTCTAGAGCGGATGTCGTGGGCGACCGCAGGATTCAGGCTTGGCTTGCTTCGTGGCCCCTTGGAGCGAGCTGTGACCAGGAGTATGGAGATTTCCGCCTACAAATTGCGCATTTTTCCGGTTTTTGACGATTTTCTTCAGTCAATCACACTTTAAGTCATAAGACTTCTTTGATTAACTCATATGACTGCTAAAGTCATATTCCTCAATGTGAGAAGTTATAAAATAACTAGTGAATAGTAAATACTAAAAACTACAGTTAACATAATTAATACAAAATTAATAACAACAACACACTTGGTTATTTGTTACGTACATACTTGTTTTAACTTAAACTGTTGTAAATGTTATTATATTAATGTTCACTACAACCACAACAGCTGATTTAAGGATAACTAATTAACCACAATATTGTACTGAAAAAATATTTAATACAATATTAATGGTTAACGCAATCAACGCAACTTGTTCAATAAAACAAACTTATCCATGCTAACGAACAGTCATATGCTATCTCAATCTTCATACGAATCTCATACATACTTCAATAAAGAATGTCGCTCACAAACGCAAACGTAACTTTGTGCTCGAGTACCACAGATAGTCAATACGTCATAAACACCATAATGCACCCTCGATTTTGAATAACGAACAATGCACAATGGCGAGTATCGATCGGTAACGGTCTCGGTTGGGGATGCGTTGAAAAATAAAAGTTAGCGGGATTGTTTTTGGTTTCGTTCGGAAAGTTGAAACAATAAGATGTTCAATTGAATTTAGGTATAATTATTTTACATGTTTTAAAGTGGGTATTCCACTCATACATTAGTAGGTTATTCAATCAAATACAAACATTGAAAACATTGAAAAAATAATCAACCCAGTTGGACTTGAACCAACATCGATACGCCTTACCGGGGCGATATCGAGCCCCGGTAAGGCGTATCGATGTTGGTTCAAGTCCAACTGGGTTGATTATTTTTTCAATGTTTTCAATGTTTGTATTTGATTGAATAACCTACTGAATTTAGGTACTTTATCATGCTCGCTTTATTATTTCTTTGCTTTTTACTGACTTTTCAGTACCTACAAGGTGTATCATAAACCTTGGCGATCCTTTTAAGGGCATAATTGGTATTGTATTATAACAAGGATGATTAAGACATGGATTGACAATGCCTATACAAAATCGCGTTCCCTTATTTCAGGCTAAAGCACTAGCGTCATCTATCGGTCACCACAAAATAAATTTCTACTTAACCTTTCTGTTAAGCCCATTGGTTGACTGGTAGAGAATGCCTTATGGCATTAAGTCCGCCATTTGTACCATCTTATTTTGTGCAATTAAGATTAAATAAATAAATTCTAGTTTCTAATATTTTGTTCGGTGATTAACGCTGACAGAATAACTCGACTCCAGACTCAACAGATGGCGCTGTGGCACTCAGTACCGAAAACAGATGTATAGCCTGAAGGTTCGAGGAACGCGATTTTGTATAGGCATTGTCTATCCATGTCTATTATAATAATGAAAAACCAAGAAAACAATTTTTTCTCGCGAAAATAAGAATTGGTTTTGTATAGAGGATGGGCCATCTGGGACGACTTGTCCCATACAAAAAAAAAATTTCGCGTCCAAAAAATTTTTCTCCATTTTGTCTTACTCGCAATACTATAGCAACTCTTAAACGGTTCACCAGTATTTTTTTTACATCCTGTATAATTTCCAATAATATTTTCGACTTCGACATTTATTCTGACTTGTTTTAATATCAGATTTATGTGTTTTTGTATGAAATGGACAGTGTTCCAATGTATGAATTTGCTAAACTTGACAGGTAACGGATTATCTATGATAATTATCTCACAAAGGTGTCAATAACCAAGTGTCACCGTTTGCCATTGTTGTCATACAACTCTTTCATACATTCAATGAAAGTGAATCGGATGCGTGATCTATTATTTGAATGAGGCGCACGTGCTCTTCCGGTTTCATTTTTTCGCTTTCAATTGCGGTGGCTAGTACAAAAGTTTTTTCTTATATATGTTTAAGTATGAACAAATTTAGGTTAAAACATGTAAATGTCATGGCCATTTTTTTAATAAAATTTCATAGAGGGTGACTGCATGGTATTACTTGTATTTTTTTTTGTTATTAACTGATACCTACTTCGGAAAAAAATGCAGATTTATTTTTGTTTCAAATCAAATCTCTTCGAGTAATTCGATAAATGTAAAACCATGTTAAAACATGCAATCATGGCTTTTTCTTAAATGATTTTAATATGGGGTGACTCAATACCGTGTTCTTTGACAGCGCAGTTCTCAATAAAATGCATTTCAGTAGACTCCATGTAATATTATTATAACGTCTTTGGATCAAGTACAGATCAGTGATCTCATGACGCTGCATTCGGATGCACTTGTCGTTTCTTATTGTTAGGTTGGCAGATGTGCCTCCCCCGCACGCGTCAAGATTACAAATAAAATAAAATTGTCTATGGTACCTTACGGGGTAAAACGGAATCGCTTCGATTTTCAACTTTATAGGGTACGATTTCATGTTTTAACATTTCGTTTCGATGAACTTTATGCCTTAGAGAATAGGGGGCAAAATGCGAAACCATTGGTGAGACCTTTGACCTAATGTGTGTTTATTGTTATATTGTTGAAGATGCTGACTTTTATTGATGCGTAACGTCTTTTCCTTCCTTCCTTATTTGAAACATCATCTGCTCCTGTAGTAACGGTTATGGATTTCAAACTTAATTAGGGATAATGGGGTAGAATAGTCATGTCATGATTTATTTTCTATCTATTTTCCTTTAGAGTTTACTCTTTAGTTTGGTTTTAGAGAAAGTTCTAAAAGCTTTTCTCGTTACTATCCTTTTATCTACCCCACCAAACATATACTTGATTATGTTAGGTTTTAACTCCCTAGAGACTAGACGTAATTTCGATCCTGTTTCGACCTTATGGGCAAGGCAACTGTCAAAGTGACATCTCCTACATTGGTCCTTAGAAAAGCTAAATTAGTATGGCGCGAAGTAGTTTTAATTTATTTTTCAGCTGTTATTCTGTATTAGTTTCTTTGTAACTAATAAAAAACGTTTTAGACGAACAGATCCTATAATACTGGTTTAATTAACAGCTTTATTATATTACACTCTACACTGTAGCTAAACTTACCAGCAAAAAAAATGCAAGCATGTACAGTCGCCATCAGATATATCAGAGCGGCCAAAGTACTCAAAAATATCTGAACATGCACTTTATCGCCTTGTCAATAGAGGCGTTGTTCAGATATTTGTGACCATCTTGGCAGCTCCGATATGTCTGATGGCGACTGTACTATCTATTTAATTATTGCAGCTATCGCTCATTGTTATCATTGATGATAGTACAGTCGCCATCAAATATATCAGAGCGGCCGAGGTTCTCAAAAAAAATCGACATGAACTTTATCGCCTTGACAATAGAGGCGTTGTTCAGATATTTGTGAGCACCTTAGCCGCTCCGATATATTTTATGGCGACTGTACTGCTACTGCATCGAAGAATCCAGTTGGTCCTTTGATCCTAAAAACGATCAGAAGTCAGAACACCCCTCAAGCTCTCTGATATTAAAAACATAACATAAATTCTTACGGTACATACAAAAACCATGAAAAGACGTCAAAATCGCTACCGTCACAATGACTTCCGTTATCAGGTCATAGGTAAACGGCGCGTGCTCCCACAGCTGCCAACATTACAAACTTCACGTAACAATACCATAGACATAGATTATGCGACAAGTGAATTTTCAATCTGAACGCAGCTGTAACAGCTGCCGATCGCACCTTTACGTCTTGAGACGAAGGCGTTACGTTCTGCCCTATTTATTTTTTTCTATAATTTTGGCGGTACGATGACCTTTGCAGATGGGTTTCGCGTAGATTACAATTTTATCGATTCTGTTTTATGTGCTTTTTTTCTTAATTTATGGGAGTGGGTAATAAAGATGGTGTTAACACTGTTAACCAATTGTTTTTTTCTTATTTATTGCAGAGTCTATATCAATAATTGCTTATTTATCTGTTTTGAATTCAATTAACGATTATTTTCAAACGTTGATTATCATATTTATAGGTTTGTTTGATTATTAAACTATCTATATTGTAATTTTTTCCTCTTTAATAAATTCGTATATATCCATTATTCATGCCATTACCCAAATATGTATTACAGAAAGAGAAGGCATTCTTTTCCTAAGTCAATCCTTGTCCTACGTAAATAATTTTAAAATCTTTACAAATACTGTCATATACAGACTTTTCATCTTTAATCACGTAAAAATATTGACCAATAAAACACCCAATAATAACAATTACCATAAACAATCTTTTTTTTACTTAATAAGGACTGTTGCACTAGGGTTGGGCGAGGTATTACCGGTGCAGCTAGTAACGGTTTTTCGATCGATTTTAGCCTCCCCAATGCTACATCTGATTGCGTTCTGGCTCGATCACAGGGTCTGATTTAATCACGGTTAAGTTTTTGTGGATTTTTCTCTAATTGACTAACGATATCGGTGGGTAACATGTTTTTAAAGCAACTTTTGTTTTCAATAAGTTTCTAACATACTTTGTTATGAGGAAGTAATATTTATTTAAAAAAGGTATTTAGTGTTAATCTGCCTATACCTATTGATAAAACGGTTGCCGTGTTGCAATTTATCAAGTAGTTTAATAATAATATTTTGGACTGTTTTTCCCGCAAATACGTTATTAAAATACATTTGACTATTATTTTTACAGTTTGTAAATTTTAGAACTGCAGGTGTTTAAAAGTCGGTAAAAACAGGAAGCCACGCAACATTTGAGCCGATATCCTTCCTACAACCTTGAATCTATATTTGGTTTACCACATGTGGTATCCGAATCTGTCAACCTTTGCCGTTAATCATAAACGGTTCCAACCACATTTGGCGATATATTTATAGGATTGAAGGGCTGTAATGTATTACCTGATTCAACTAATATATCCCACTGAAGTTCAAGACTAATATGACAAACGCGTTTTCGCTTTTCGAATGGAGATAGTTAACCTATCTAATTGAATAGTTTTAAACAAAAAAGAACCGACTTCACTTAGCCTCCACCTTTCCAAAATGAAATGTTTGAGCTGCTTTAAAAAATACTCAAATCACTATAGCTTTGCTATTTGTGTATAATAGGTTATCATCAGATCCTGAGCTGGTTACAATGGGACCAACTGTGAAGTTATACTCTTTCAAACGAAAAAAGAATTTTCCATATCGGTCCAGTCGTCTTCGAATAATCGGTGAACATACATAAAAAAAACAAGTAAAAAACAAAGATCCCAACGTATTGATAACCTTCTCCTTCGAAATCTTGAAGTCGGTTGAAAATAGACAGTTTTCTTAGAACTTTTAAGTAGCATTGCTCAATCGCTCTTTTTTTCGTTTGCGTGAATGTCATGTAGTATGAACCGTATTTGAGTTGCTAGTCAACTCGTATTTATACCCATTAGCAAACAAGATGGGTAAGTATATTTTTATAGAACTTCCGTGATTATAACGTCGGTTTCGTAGCGCTGATAAGTTCATCACACAATGCATAGTCGTTAGTTTGAATAAAGCTCATCAAAGCAACGAGCGCAACAAGTCCTGTCACTGCAACCGTCAGTGTCCATGCGAAAGCTCCTGCGTAAGTTACGATACTTTTTATACAATTTTAAACCTACATTACATGAAATAAGGTTGAACATTCGGCTGAGTTTAATAGTCACTTAGCGCGTTGTTAGTTGAACGATGAATGCACTTGATACTGAAGATCAACAAAAGACCCAAAGTACACTGATTTGAACAGCTATGAAATTTAAGGGATTTTGAACCTTGATAATGTTGTTTTTAAGCCTGGTTTGTGTAATAAAGTGGTTTTGTTAACAATAGGGTGGGGTATTGATTTGTAAATTTGTTTTTTATTGACTGCTTAATGAAGCAGTGTCAATAAGTTTATTTATTCAATGAAACGTTGAATATGTTTGACATTTAGCTGATGCCTGACACTGCCAGCGAGATGCTTTAATTAACTCTCCAAATTCCGCAATTTATATTGTCGAGCCACCAATAGTGTCCAACCACGTTAAGTTTGCACTGGCTAGTGCACAATGAAGTGTGCATTTTCTACCAGTAGTGCTGAAACGCTTTGTTACCGCTAAGTCGATGTAGAGTTAGCTTAGACAGACTCTAATTGTGATAGTCTAGATCAAAAGGTACCATTGGGCGGACGGCGCTTACGCTTTTATTGGTCGAATACAATATTGAATCTGTACAACGTAAGTGCCGGCTAAGTGTGTGTCAGACCACGCATAATGGAGAATTCCGTACCTTAAATTTTAATCACCACTCCTATTCAGCGAGGTGGTTAGATAGGTTATTATGAGACTAACTTCGAAAAGCCAAAAAATTTTTTGGATGACGTGTGATCGGTCAAAATGTATGAAATAGACAATTTTTTTTCGTGATTTATGAGTCGGTCCCATAGTAAAAGTTGTTCAATATGGCCTACCTAATCACCTCTCTCAATATGACTGGTGATTAAAATTTCACTCTGTATAGTCCGTTAGCACCGTTCTTTAACGGCATTCCTTACGAATCCGCTACTCCCCTTGCCGTTATAAAAACCACCCTTGTGATAAGAAAACGGTAAGTGCACCGAATGCAGCCATTGTTGGGTCCGGCTGCGCACGCGCTGGCGAGAGGAGCGGGTAGCGGAGCGGGAGCGGAGCGGGAGCGGTTAGTCCGCTTATTAACTTGTACAAGTCTTGCTAAACTAAACGTATGTGATATGGGAAAAAACTACAGGTTTTCAGGGTTGTACTTAATTAGATTTGTTGTACGAATAGTTGTAATATTGCTTTAAATGATAAACAATTACCTATAGTAGAGTAGAAGTATAATAGTAGAGTGAAATTTTATTATATCAATCACTACATTAACATCGTCCAATGGATATATCCTTTATTGCGCACGCGCTGGCGAGAGGAGCGGGTAGCGGAGCGGGAGCGGAGCGGGAGCGGTTAGTCCGCTTATTAACTTGTACAAGTCTTGCTAAACTAAACGTATGTGATATGGGAAAAAACTACAGGTTTTCAGGGTTGTACTTAATTAGATTTGTTGTACGAATAGTTGTAATATTGCTTTAAATGATAAACAATTACCTATAGTAGAGTAGAAGTATAATAGTAGAGTGAAATTTTATTATATCAATCACTACATTAACATCGTCCAATGGATATATCCTTTATCACAAAGTAATGTAAAGTAAAACTCAACTTCTTTTTATTTTATTTTATTTGTTGTAATAAGATAATCCATAATTTGTTAATATTAAGTAATTATCTGCCAAACTGCACAGCAGTCTGTTAGCAGAAAAACATATTCTACAACATGCAGTAAATAAATCCATGCCATTAACGCATTAAGTCGGCCATTTGTAATGTTTTGTGCAATAACGTAATAAATAAAATCGCTTTCGCTTACAAATCCGCTAGCGTCACCATAAACGGGCCTAAAAGTCGTCCAACGACAGAAATCCTGCTCCGACTGTTTGTGACCCCACCTCTGATCGCTGACAAACCGTTGAAGTTGATGCCTAGCTGATATTGTCGAGACAACTCTATGGTATACAAAGTTAAAAAGCATTTCTCAAAGAGAAATGTTCAATATAATAATAAGACTCGATAATCCGATTAAAATTTCAATTCAAGCTATCATTCACAACAAAATGCAAAAGTTCTAGTTACAAATGTTCTGTTCGACCATAAATTTGTAAGGTCAATATGGCTAATTCCGTCTACGAGCGTATATTTCTATGATTTTTAATCGTAGGGAAAAACAACTACTTGCTTTTGATTGCTGAAACTAAGAGCAGTCACTGCTTTGTCGATGAAATTATCAATTTTATTCCTTGTTCGAGAAAAACGCTGATGGACGGAATAGTCCCTATGACAAAATTACCCACATTGACCTTAAAACTGATCTTTTAAAAAATCGGCAATATCTTGTATTTTTTAAGCATTTATCGCACAAGCTAAATATTAAATAATAAACAGGAGAAATCACGAAAGTTATCTCATTAAAATAAATTATACTTACCCCGAAGACATTTAATAAGAAATAAGACAAGTTTCCGTTAAAAAATCAAAACGGTTATTCTAAAACCGATACTAATGAATGCAGGACACCCCAACCCTATTCTGTGTGATAAATATTGATCATGTAACCGATTTGCTGGTTAAACGCATTAGCTATTGTAAATAATGCACATAATTCAATAAAAAGCTAATTTCTTTGAACGTATTTAACTTGATAAAAGTGGGCAATGATTATGCAAATAGAATATGTAATATAGCCTTTTTATAAAATATAATAATTTCAACGATATCTATATGAAATTGTGTACTTAAATCATTAATATCGATCAAATAATTAATACTTTTTGAATTTGATTTGAAACAGTCGAGTGTGAGAGCGCCACAACAAACATTATTATTTGCTGGGTATTATTTGCTGAGTTAACCGAGTGGTCATAAAATAATGATAATTGGTAATTTCGTTATTATTTATCTATTCGTTAAATGCATCGTTAATGAATTATATAAAACAAAGAAACTGCAAACAATGTTTTTGTTTTGGAACGAAACGCAACTTGACACTTGACAGCGCAATGAAAAAAAAAGCAAAGCAAAGCGCGCGAACCGGCTATCGCTCAGCTGATTCACGGCTGATCACTGATTTCTTTTTCAACGACAGGTAAATTGTTATATTTTTCTTTTAATCTGCCGGTTACAAATTTTCGTGAGCCATATTTTGCGGGAAATCTTGTTTGTGTTTGTACCTTTAGTATACCTCAATGCGGCTGATTCACAATGTCTGTCTACCTTTAATATCGTATTTAAAACCAGCCTTTCGCCTCCAAAAGCGTGTACTACAGTAAAATATCATGTCTTTCAATCATTTCCGAGTGTTCGCACGAGAAATTGACCTTTAAATTCGTTTCAAAGCAGTTCTCATAACCTTAAAACTTTCGATGTCTTTTGTTATCTTTGCTGTGAAATAAAATAACAATAACGCGTGGAACGCAGAAGGGTTTAGGAGGCAAGGAACTGGTTTTTTCGATTTATTTACGGCTCTTGATAGGTGATATTGATGGCGGGGTCTGTCGCGGGCTTAAAGGGTAGAATCATTGTTACCACTTTGTTTAAGTTTACACCCCTGATGGTTAAAGACTTAAAGGCTAGGATTTTTTGTGAATTAAACCCCGTTTGTGTCGTTTTTTCTTCGTTGGTTAAAAGCAACACAGGTATAAATTATCAATGGATATAACAGTTATATGTTACTAGCCTTTTAAATAAATACCTACTTGCATTTTCATAATTTTATGTTCAAACATAATAAATAAATAAATATTATGGGACAATCTTACACATATCAACCTAGTCCCAGAGTAAGCTCAATAAGGCTTGTGTTGTGGGCACTAGGCGACAATATATATAGATAAATACTTAAATACATAGAAAACATCCATAACCCAGGAACAACTATCCGTGATGAACACACAAATAAATGCCCTGACCAGGATTCGAACCCGGGACCTCCTGCTTCATAGGCAGGGTCACTACCGACTAGGCTAGGAGGCCGTAAAAAAATAATTGAATAAATAAATAATATTTGACAATCTTACACAAATCAACCTAGTCCCATGGTAAGTTCAATAAGACTTCTGATGTGGGTAGATGATGAACAAATATCAGTGAGGAACAGTTATTCGTTTTTTACACATTTCTGAAGATGACAATGATTTTCAGAAGTATACACGGTGCTCGTGAGGATTGCGAGAGACTTTAACAGTGCATTCCTGATCATAATTGGAGACTAAAATGTCGTATAAACTTTTCTGGAATTCGCCTAGTTTCAGAGTTACTATCAATTAAATAAAAAAATATTTTTTATTGTGACTCAGTGCAAAACGCTTTTTTGATGGTGATTTCACCCTTTATGGGGTCTAGTCTAGACATTCTTATTGACAGATATCAAAGTGCCAAGGAATACTTTACGTAAACTATTTTTTACGAAAAAAAATGTACTAATTTATTTCAATCGACAGTTTTACCAATAACATTTATGTTTTCATGTTCAAAATCATTAAAAAATCGAAAAAAAAAAACAAAAAAAAAATTTTTTTTTGGCGAAATTGACCTAAATTTATATAACATTTATTACTCCTTATGACCTCAGAAATTCGTGGTTAAAATCTCTCGCAATGCACACGAGCACCGTGTATACAAAATAAACTATTTATATTTGTTAAGTATTGGAACTATCTTTCTCTGGCATTAAGGTGGATATTCAAATGCATTTTATATACTTGACTAAAGCAGGCTTTTTCATTATTTTAAGTTTCTTTCACTGAAGAAAAACAAATAATGTATTTTTGTTTATTTTTAATAACTTTTTTATTCAACAAAAACAATATAAACTGAAAATAGATGTCATATACTTCAGAAAAAGTGACCAAACCCTCCAGTCTGGCCTCGGACACCGGAGGGTTTGGTCACTTTTTCTGAAGTATATGACATCTATTTTCAGTTTATATATAGTAGTGTAACTACTTAAAAAATTGCAAATCAAAAAATATTGAACAAAATAATTTGATTTGCTTCAAGATTCAAAAACAATATACTTAAATCACATTATAACAACAAGATGCTTCAATAGTAAGTTTCATAAGGACACAACAAATACTTGCTGCAAACAGGAGGACATGTTGACAATGGGGACCTTGTCCCTTGATTGACACAGTGAATCCTCCTCTCTATTAAAGGGTTAGCAACGCGTATGTGACACCTCTGTAGTTGCAGGCAACCATAGCCTACAGTAGCTGCTTACCATTAGGTGTACTGTATACTATTTCACCACCTTCATGGTATAAAAAATGCTACTTAGTAATTGCACTGCCAAACTGTAAAACAATTGATGGCAAAAGATTCACTCTTGAAACAGTTGTGTCTTAAACAAAATCATTTTTTTTTATATAGCCTATGTTATGTCCCACTGCTGGGCAAAGGCCTCCCCTCTCTTCCGTCACTCGTCACGGCCTGGTGCATGTTCCTACCAGTCGCTACAAAAGGCATCCAGGTCGTCCCCCCATCTCTTTTTCGGTCTGCTTCTGCTCCGGCCATCCTGCGGTGCCCATTCAGTAGCCATTTTGGCCCACCGTTCATTCGGCAGACGTGTCCAGCCCAGTTCCACTTGAGCTTGGTGGCCTTAGCACCCACATCCGCAATACCAGTTCTCGAACGCAGTTCGGTGTATATTTTTACTTACTTATATTATTACTTTGTACTTTCAATTTTAAATAGATTAAGTGTGTAAGTAGTTATACTGTATAGTAACAAACTGGTTGCAAAAATTTACATTGATTTGATTATATAAATTACTGCAGAATCGGTATCGAGACAAACCACACCGGTTTACCGATATTCTTTTATCAAAATGTTATTGTTATTGTTAATTACCTTAATAAATAAATAATAATAATAATTGTATTGTTCCAGCCTCATCACGGACACGTTCACCATCAACAGCGGGAACAGCGCGACGAAGCGACGGCGCGATGAGGCGCTGCTGACCAACTTCAAGTATAAGATGACCCCGCACAGCCTGAACCTGTCCCCGAAGTCCCCCACACCGCCTAAACGTAGGTCGGGATACCAGAAGGAGAACTGCTCGCCTAATATTGGTAAGTTTCTTCATGTAGATGAAGATGTAGTGTAGGGAAGCCCGGCCGGATTCAGGCGGGCTGTCGATCGCCCAGTTCCCTGGAGTTGGAGCTGCAGGTTACTGTTCCAGCTGCGTTCCCACACTAGTCTGCTGGAGTTAGGGTTGCCAGGTGTAGCCGGACATGTTTGGCTTTTTACAGGTGTGTCCGGCCAAATAATTCCTCGTCCGGCCTGTCCGGCTTTTGTTAGGCTTTTGTCTGACTTACGCTACGCGCCAGTCACGCCAGTGGCACGATTCGAAAGACCAGCGTAGCGTATACAACACCGCAAATGACGCGCCGTCCGGCTTTTGGGATCAAATGTCCGGCTAAATTAAGCGCGGAGTCCGGCTTTTTCATTTTTGGGCCTGGTAACCCTAGCTGGAGTCATCTTGTCTTCCTGCAGAACAGAAGGACATCCTTCTTCGTGGACAAGTTTCTTCATGGTCTGCTTATAATCTAGAGCCCGGTCTTCAAATTATGGCTATCAGGTTGAATGTGGCTCCCGAGCTGATGTTCCGCTGGAAACTTTCTAAAGAAAAATGTCTGAAACTTCTTATAATTTTGTACGGGGTTGAAAATTTCCATTCCTTCAATTTAATTTTCCTATATTTCCTGTGTAAGTTTGTGAAAATTTCCGAGAACTTTTCTACCTTTTTTGAAACTTTCCTGAATAGGCATGATGACACATGTTGAATTATGCAATAAAATTTAGTTTATAGGATGCAAAATGATCAATATATCGAACTAAAGTGAAAATTTATAAATTCTATTGAAATGGCTCAAAGATATCAAGCTCCAAAATTTCTAAATTTAACGATTTTTTAAAGTGCGAAATAAAAAAAAACAATGATACCATTCGGTTTTTGACATTTTACTGTAAAATAAATTGTATAGCAAGCATATACATAAACGCAACATTTCACTGTAAAAATAGCAATTTCATAATTTTTCCATAATTAAAACCAGGCGACTATGTGATCGTGACGTCACTTTTGCACGTCATTTTGTTAGGAGCGTTTTGAGAAACAAATGCAAATCTCTGACTTTAAGTCTCATTTCTGACTTTTGTTTTGCTTTAACGCAATTGGCCGCATTTGATCCTCACAACAAAACGAATCGATACATGAAAAAAATTCACCATGCCTATTTGCTCATTAGTAATCAGACCAAAGAAGCCAGCCAAAATTTCATACAATCCTGGCCGTGGCCCTTGTTTCTTTTTCTATATGCATTATACATTATTCTATGCATTAAGAATATTTAATATCGTTTTTACTTTAATTAGTGTGAAGTTGGTTTAATTAAAGAAAACTAAACAAAACGTAACGTAAATTATGCTCCAGGTAGTTATCGAAAAAACTTCGTCAATTTTGATGAATAGGTTTGTCAAGTAATTGATCTTTTTGGCCTGACTACCATTGACTATATTTTTGTCCTTAATAAAAAAAACAGTATTGTATACTGAATGTCCAATAATTTAATAACCATACTCTTCCTCCTAGCGTTTGTCTCGGCTTGGGGTCCGCTTGACAACCTAACCCAAATAATTGGCGTAGGCACTAGTTTTTAATATATGTAATAGTTCTAACGATACTGTTTCATTTCATTACAGGTCTATCACACGAAAACCAACCATCGTTCTCACTAACCCCGAAACCTTTCAAAACACACACATATGAGAACATCCAGAAATTTCCAACACCAAGAAAGAAAGAGCTGCAGAACTCCCCGTTCAACCCGACACCTCGTAAAGTGCTCGGAGAGCTCCAGAATTTCAATTCACCAGCTAAATATACTCCGACAGCTTCTCCAGCCACGAAGCAAGACTTGAGCTCTCTAACCCGCTCTCCACTCTTCAAACTTCTCGATACTCCGGTGTTTGAGTCTCCGGTGAGCAGTCAGCGGTCCTTCAAGAAGATTAACAGGATCTTTGAGGAGCGGAGTCGGTACAAGATGGATAAGGAGATGGATAAATTTGAGGAGGAGACGAGGGCGCCATTTCAGTTTGAGCAGGAGAACTGGACTGCTACTAAGGTGAGATTTGTGGTAGTCTAGTAAAGAGGTACCATTTTTTGCTTATTTTGCTGTACCTTTTCCAAAAGTCTCACATTTATTGATTAATTTTTCTTAGTTTTAAGTTGATCTTTGAAACCTTTTATAATTTTTTTTGCACATTCATTGTTGGATCGCTTTGTTCCCATATTACGAATTGCTACATTATTTTATCACTTTTCACTTTAATTTATATTGACCAATTTTCCAACGATCTAAAGGTTCAGGTAGAGATCGCTTTTTAACGATAAGACTGTGGTTTCCCAGTTTTTATCCCTGTAATTGTCTTTTATCATGTGGTTTACAACTAGTAGTCCGCGTCGAACTGAGAACTCGCGATTTACTTGCAAACGAGATGACCAGTATAATAAGACCCTTCCGAGTTTTTTTTTGCCTTCTAGCTCCACGACGCCTTGATTGACCCTTCTCATATACGAGCTCTCAAATTATATGTATCTCTGCTACAACCACAACAAATTTCATAAAAATCAGAAAAACGTTACTAAAGTTATCGCGGAACAAACCCTCAAAATCAAAAAGCCATCGAAATGCCGAGACGTCCCAGTAGACGAAGTTGTTTGTAAGAATTCACTTTGCTTACGTCCCGCTCGTTCGATAAATAATATTTATCATGATTATTTTTGTATATCCTTTGTGAAACACGGGCCTACATATCAGTCCTCAGGCTTGCGATAATTATTAAATACCTATTTATTGATTCCAGTTGGACTTCACCGATGTCCTCCAAAACACCTTCAAAGAGGATTTCAAGACTGACACCTTCGTTCCTGAAAAGGAGGAATTAGACCCAGAGTTCGACACCCTCCACGATTTGGAGGAAGAATTCGACAACGACACGTTCGACCAATGCAATAAATACGAAATTATATCCACAGATAGCCCTGATATCATATCTAGAGGCAGGAATCCTTCGAACAGAAAGATAAATGGAAGTTTCGTATTCGGAGCACCGCTAGCTGACACCGAACAGTCAACATCCTTTAACCGGCCAGCGAGAGCTCTGAACTTCGAAGATAGCTTCGAATTCCCTTCTCCGGTGATCAAGAAGAGTGCTAGCTCCGGTTCCGTTAAGAAATCTTTAAAATTCAGCGAAACACCGACTAAAGAATCGATGAAACGGATATTTACTTCCGAAAGCACTACTTCGATGGAAAGCGGATTTGTATCGGAGTTCGATGATCAGTTGCTAGATATCGAAGAGTCGAATTCACCTAAAGTTGCTAATTTTGATGATTTGCTATCGGGACAGATTAAGAATAATATTATTAGTGCGAAGCAACCGTTGTGTAGGAGTAAAAGTTTTAATCCGGCTCAGTCGAAAGCACGAGTTTCCTTACTCTCTATATTAGAGTCTCCTCAGAAAAGGAGTCAGAAGAGGAGTGAGCCCTCGGAAGGAGGGGAGAGTAAGAGGAGGAAGTGTGAGGAAGTGAGGCCCGTGCTGCAGAGGTGCTTCTCGGAGAACAATGCTTCCATCATGTCTGCTTTGGACCGATGTGAGTATATTTGTGGCATTATTTTGGCAAAGGTCCATAGGTTACGGTAGCTGCTTACCATCAGGCGGGCCGTATGCTTGTTTGCCACCGTCGTGGTATAAAAAAAAAAAAAAAATTTGGAGGCTGGCGCTTATGTCTGCGTCTTATCTTTATTACAGAGTTTTACTTTTTAAGGTGGAACAATCCACTTTCCGGTTTACTGTGACTTCCGAGCTCCAAACGAAAATTTAGTCACCATAGACAAAGTTCCGACTTATGGCAAATTTTTGTTTATGGTCGAATGGATTCCACTGAGATTTGGGCTGAATTCAGCTCGGTGTGTTTAGCGCCTTACAGAGCACAACAGTAATGTACACTCGAAGACAATTAAATAAATCACTTTGAATAGAAATGTGTATATAAAATAAACCAAATAAAGTGACCAGTTTTCATTGTCCTAAAGTACAGTCAGCTCCCAAAATATGTGTACAATGTATGAGTGTTTCTCATTATACCACGGCACTGGCAAACAAGCGTACGGTCCTCCTGATAGTAAGCAGTAATCATAGCCTATGGACGCCTGCAACTCCAGAGGTGTCACTTGCGCGTTGCCGACCCTTTACGGAGGATTCACTGTGCTGACGGCTAAAGGAACAAGAGGGTCCCTCATCATCAACACACTGGATCCTCTTTGGCAACCTTACTCACCAGCAGGCACACGAACACACCACTATGAGTAGGGTCTAGTGCTATTTGGCTGTGGTTTTCTGTAAGGTGGAGGTACTTCCCCAGTCGGGCTCTGCTCCAGATTTGAGTGATGACATTCGCTGAACGTGCCCTACCACACTTAGCGAGATGCCATTTGCAGTACCCATATCTCTCTTTTGGACTTAGTTTAAGGACATACCCGAGTTCAAAAAACCTACTTGCCTACCCTACTGTGAAATTCGTGTCTTAATGATGTATTTGTTCCACAGCGGACGTGAACCCGGACCTGATCGGAGACTTCAGCCAGCCCTTCGCCCTGCCGCTGACCAGGGGCAACCACTCTGACCTGAAAAGCATATCCTGCGACACCCTGGCTGGACTGATGCGGGGTGACTATCAGAATGTCACCGATTTTCAGGTAAATTCCATTGTCATGAATTTTTTTTACGTGCTGCGGCAAATCTACCCTGGAGACGACGTAAAATTGCGTACGCACCACGGGCGGTAATAAAGGTCTGAGATCGCTTTATGGTCCTCACCTTCGGTTTGGGCCACAAATAGATCAGAATAGAATCAGATTTTCTATGATTCTGTTCGGTTTCTCACATCAAACGAGTAATGGATTTATAATATTGCATTTGTCACTGAAATGTTTATGCTCAGCTAAATAGGATATCTAGTGTCCGAAAATTGTTTTGCAATTATTTGAGATACATTATGAATTATGGATGATGCACTAAATAAGACTGAAAAACAGCGCTGTGCAGCCGACCGAGCTCGCGGCAAATGCTGAGCTCCGAGCCTATTGTCGCGAAATTTAGTTTAGTTTTTAAGTTGCTTACTTAAGTTGTTTTTAAGTAGTTACTTGTATTTTTTTTCTTTCCCTTCTTGTGTGTTGTTTTATGTTTTTTTGTTTACTTCGGTGTATGTCTACGTGTCTGTATTTCTTTTTGTATTTTTTAGGGTTCCGTACCTCAAAAGGAAAAAACGGAACCCTTATAGGATCACTTTGTTGTCCGTCTGTCTGTCTGTCAAGACCATTTTTCTCAGGAACGCGTGGAGGTATCAAGCTGAAATTTATACCAAATACTCAGATCTATTGTCCCTTGGAGCTGTGAAAAAATCAAAGTCAAAAGCCAACGCAATCAAAAGATACAGTCGTTTATGCTGCAAATTTTAGTTTTTCGGCACTCGCAAAACCTACGGGGTACTTCCCGTGAACTCAGAAACTTGAAATTCGGCACGAAGCAACGTCATATAGCATAGACAATGGAAAAATTACAAAAAGTAGACTTTTTTAATAAAATCATACAAAAAAACATTTTTTTAAATTTTAAACTTACTACCTTTTTTCTCGTAAACGCGTGGAGATATTAAATTGAAATTCATGTCAAATACTCAGGGCTATAGGATCTTTCAGACGTAGCAAAACCAAACTTTTATGTCAACGCAATCAAAAGAAATAGCAATTTAAGTCGCATATTTTGAAACTGAGTACTCGCAAGAAACTCAAAACCTACAGGGTACTTCCCGTAAACTCAGAAACTTGAAACTTGGCACGAAGAAACTTCATATAGTACAGACAAAGGAAAAATTACAAAAAGTAGACATTTTTAGTAAAATCATACAATAAATATTTTTTTAAATTTTAAACTTACTACCTTTTTCCTCGTAAACGCGTAGAGGTATTAAATTGAAATTCATATCAAATACTCAGGTCTATAATACCTTTAAGTTGTAAAGGTTTGTACGGAACCCTCGGTGCGCGAGTACGACTCGCACTTGGCCGGTTTTTTTATTTATTTTTGCGACAATAAATGCTTTTTTTTTTTTTTACCATTTTAAATTACTCGAGTAGCCATGAGATGTAGATTTAGCATGTATTGATAACTCCACGCCATAACCACCCCATCCTTCCACAGGTGATCGACTGCCGCTATCCCTACGAGTTCGAGGGTGGCCACATCGCCGGAGCCCAGAACCTATACACCCCCACCCAGATCCTGCAGCTGGTGCAAGGACCCCGGCCCCAGGGCAAGGTCCTGGTGTTCCACTGCGAATTCTCACTCGAGAGGGGCCCTAAGCTGTAAGTATTGGTTAAGCTATACATATATAAGGCTGGTCTACTGGAAGACTTTTGGTATACTCGAAAGACCTTTGGTCTACTCGAAAGACCTTTCGTCTACTCGAGAGACCTTTAGTCTACTGGAAAGACCGTCGGTAAAAACGTGTCACCTACGAGTTCGGTGGAGGTAAAATCCTTTAAAAGTAATAGTAGACCAAAAATTGTCTAATCTAAACTTCGTAATTCGTTTTTTTGATAAAAATAAATAACTTACTTGTGATCTGTTGTCTTTTCACTGTATTTTATTTATTTTCTTTTTTTTTGTACAAAAGAAAACTTGTCACACAAAAGGCGTACTTAATGTCAATAAGACTATCTACCGGTTAACCTAAGCTGTCCATTAATATTGTTGACAGAAATTAAAAAAAAAAAAACTAAAACTGCAAAACGAAATACGTAAATATTTCATTAAACTACATTAGTAGTTGAAGGGAGTTTATTTTCTTAACAAAAGAAGATTAAAGCGCTACATTCAATGAAAAAAACTGCAAAAAAATTAATATTATTTTCCTTTCTTCCAGCTCCCGTTTCCTCCGGTCCTCGGACCGCGAGAAGAACAAGGAGAACTACCCGCACCTCCACTACCCGGAGGTGTACCTGCTGCACGACGGCTACCGCGCCTTCCACCAGCGCCACCCCGCGCTGTGCGCGCCGGCCGGCTACACCGCCATGCTGGACCCCCGCCACCGGGACCTGCTGCGCCAGCACCGGTCCGTGCAGCAGCCCTCCTCGTCTACCCACCATAGGCGGAATCGGCTGCTGTTTTAGCTCGCTCTACCGGAAAACCGACGGTCTACTGGAAAGATCGACGGTCTACTGGTAAGACCGACGGTCTACTGGAAAGACCGACGGTCTACTGGAAAGACCAACGGTCTTTTGCAATAATTAACATTTTTCGACCCAAAAGACATGAAGTCTATTGAAAACACAGGGATTTGGTGAGGCGACATAGATCTGTGCAGCAGCCCTCGTCGTCTACTCACCATTGGCGGCATCGGTTGCTGTTTTACCTTGGTCTACTGAAAAGACTGATGGTCTACTCGAAATCGTTCTTTCGATAGATATTTTGCAATTATTAACATTTTTGGATCAAACTGCTGACCTAAGGTCTTCTGAAACTACTCATTATAGGTGGAATGGGCTGCTGTTTGAGAGTTCTAGCTTGGTCTACTCAAAACACTGATGGTCTACTGGAAAGACCGGCGGTATTTTACAATAGTTAACATTTTCAGACCAAAAAGACCTAAAGGCTACTCATCATAGGCGGGTTTGGCTGCTGTTTTAGCTAGGTCTACTGAAAAGACTGACGGTCTACTCGAAAGACCGACGGTCTTTTGCTAAAGAACTGGCGTTTGTGGCTTCATCTACTTGATAGACCGATTATCGTCTTTAGTAGATCGATGTATGCTAAGTCCTGAGCCTAATTGGCTCTACTAAGTCCAGCAGTCTACAAAAAAACCTTTCTTCTGTTGGTAACATAAGACTGACAACCAATGAGAGTTTCCGCGATCGAGTTTTTCACTAGATGCCAGCAATGTGGCAACGTTGTTCGGTTAAGGCCTTGCTGATTGTAAAGTGATAGCCTCCTTACAAACACGTGGGTGGCCGGGACCCCGGATAACCGTTTGTTCAACTAAAGGGTGGTTACTCGCGTTTTGGGACTAATTTTTCATTAGCTGCACACTTGTTCGTTAGGTCACCGCACAATAAGCTATCAATATTATTACACACTGAACTACGTAAATGAGCAAAAAACAAAAAACTAGTCTAAAGACGACGTAGCCATCTTGAAGCTCAAACGGAAATCTCCCCAATCATGTTTACTCATTATTATTTTGATTGATGGATTTTGACAGCTGCTGTCAAAAAGTCTCGTCACGGTGCTGCCATCCAGTGGAAATCTCGGAAACCCTCATACGAAGTTATTGAAAATAGGTCTGAATGTAGTCGTTGCGTGGTCTTTTCGAAAGACAGGTCTACTGCATAGACAATTGGTCATAGCTTAATTACTAGTAGACCCTCGTCTTTTTGAAGCCATATTAGCAACCTCTACAAGATATTTGGTTGAAACTAAAAATGCATTAAGATTCCTCTACTCTAATATAACACTAAAGGACCATGGGCAAAATGTCCCCACCCACCAACAGAAACGAAACATGTCTCATTTAGTAGATCGTGTCAACCGGATGATTTTTTACTATGACGAGGATCACCATATGTATGGGGTTTTCTTGGAAAACCGTATTTTGTTTTCATATATATTTTGTTAAATTCTTTGAAAGTTACAAGTAGAAGGTTACAGAAACATTATATTACTAGCGATAATAAACAACAACATTTCTTTTAAAAAAATACAGACGATTTGAGAACCTCCTCTTATTTTTGAAGTTGGTTAAAAAAAAGGAAAACAAAAATTCGCTTATAGAGCTATATATTACTAGCTGTGCCCGCGGCTCCGCCCGCGTGGAATTCGGTCTGTGTCAGTAAGCGGCTAATTCACCCCTAATTTCTCTCCCGCTACCCTGGAGGCGGAACTTGAAGTAAAGTTGACAGATGACGCTAGAGGACAGTAGTCCTAATAAAATATTTTACAATTACCACTAAATGAAAGTACACTCAAAAATGAATACTTTTTTTATCATATTATTTTTTTTGGCATGATTTAAACGACATAGAGTAGTAGGTGTATATCGGACGATACAGGACCACTTTTGTATTTATACGTTCATGTCCACGGCAAATATCATCCAAATCGATCCTCCCGTCAAATCAGTCTAAGCATGAAAGGTAAGAACAGGCGCGGTTGAAATTGGGGGGGGGGGGGTCACAAATGTAGAAATGATTTTTTTCTATTTGAGGTGCACTTGGAGCGGGGAGGGGGTCAATGACCCATGCAAATTTAACTCAATCGAGTGTAGTGGCTACCCCCCTCCCCTCTTTTAGACGTTGAATTTTTATAGGCTACGTATAACCTGGCTGGGGATTTTCTGGAATTGGAATTAGTAATCCTTAAGGGGTGATTTCCGGGATAACAATGCAAAAAAAATCGGCCAAGAGCATGTCGGGCGATGCTCCGTGTAGAGTTTCGTAGATGCTGCCCTGTTACAAAACATCCGTTCAAAAGGTCGTTTATTTGGCGGCGCTTACGTCATTTTACTATTCGGCACTTCGTTTCAATATGCGTTTTTGACTAATAATTCAAAAACGGCTGGACCGATTTTATTCAACATAGTTTTTATTGAAAGTTCTTATCAGGCCTCACCAAATTTCAGCTTTCTAGTGCGAACGGTAACTGAGCTAGACCGCGGACAGACGGACGGACATGGCGATATAACTGTTACGTAATAAGGCCTAATTATGTACAGAAGTATACACTGCTTTACCTACACACATATTAAAAATCCATTGAAACCATTAGAATGACCGTCATTACACCGACGCTAAAAGGGGGTGGGGGGGGGGGGCTTTTAGACGTTGAATTTGAGCATGATGAGATGAGAACCGGCCAAGACCATGTCGGGCGATGCTCAGTGTAGAGTTTCGTAGAGGCCGCCCTGTTACAAAACATCCGTTCAAAAGGTGGCGCTTACGTCATTTTACTATTCGGCACTTCCTTTCACTATGCGTTTTTGACTGATAATTCAAAAACGGCTGAACCGATTTTATTCAATATAGTTTTTATTGAGAGTTCTTATCAGGCCTCACCAAATTTCAGCTTTCTAGTGCGAACGGTAACTGAGCTAGACCGCGGACAGACGGACGGACATAGCGAAACTATAAGGGTTCCTAGTTGACTACGGAACCCTAAAAAGAGATAAATAGTAGTTATGTAACTGTTACGTAATAAGGCCTAATTATGTACAGAAGCATACACTGCTTTACCAACACACATATTAAAAATCCAGGGGGGGCGGGCGTGCCGGCGGTCGGGGGTAATGAATTTTCATACGTTTTTACCACACTATCACAGATAAATCAAAATATTTATTTATCAATGTAAGCACATTACACTGCACTAATTAACGTCAGAGAAAAATAAAATACGTGAGTGTCGTGGAACACGCGATTGGAACGAAGTTATGTTATTTAATTTTAATTTTTTTTGGAAATTTTTGAAATTTACGAAATTTATGAAAATTATTGAAAATTTTGCCATTGTTTACTTTTAGGTTTCCGACTTTTTTCACTTTTATCACTTTGTCACTTCTCACTTTAACTTTTCACTACACTTCACTTTATTCTATTTTATATATTTTTTGTTTCATTCCATTTTACATGTTTCTCAATCGTATGGGTGTCGCGTTTTCGTGACGTGACGCTTTTTCGTGACTTTTTTTCGCCTAGCCTCCCATCCGCGAACCGTCCGATAAGGAACTTCGTTCCAAAACTACCACCGGTTCTAACCCTACATACACCTCTGGCCCAAGAAGTATTATGACATTTATGACCGAAAAGAAACTCGACGGGACTTATTTTTTTCAAAACAGTAAGTAATACATTATTAGATCTTAAAGATACATAATAATGCGTAGTTCTTCAAGAAGACATATCAAAACAGCTTGAGAAACAGATAATGTACCCATTGTTTAATTATAAAAATAAATCCTAATCTGACTGCTTCATAAAACGTTTGATATGTTTTCCTACCTAAACGGTGTCCTATAAATGTTAGATGATTTTGTAGTAGTTTTTTGGTTTGGGCCATGCATCTTTGTCTGTCATATATAGTCCTCGAACCTGGAATAACATTCATGACATTTTCAAATATTTCTTAAGAGCGGGTAAAGGTAAATTTAAAGCATCGACGGGTAACGTGTTATAAATATGAACACCTTGACCAAAAAATTACAAATTATTTCAATACCAAATTTCATCTAAATACGTACAGCGGTTATTGGTCGTTTCTTCCCCATGTAAACTTTTTGCATCCGCTTAAGAGGCGATCCCAAAACGCGCGAATTTCTTAAAATGCTTCATTTTCTTCGAAGGCTATGGCTAAAGTACTTAGTTTTTTTAAATCAACTATTGATGCATATAATATTTCATTTCTTTATCTATAGATAGACGGCCATCGGGGCAAATATTAAATTTTAAAGAGTAAAACATGAAAAAAATTGGTCGTCTTGGAAGGCCTTTCCGGATTTTCCAGTTAGATGTACCGTTCATTTCCAAATTACGCAAAAAAGGGTGTCAATTCTTATTCAACTTGAATAAAATTCAATTGAGTATATCATGTCTGAGACGGCCATAAATATCGAAGATTCATCTTGGATAATAGACAAAATACCTCCTGATTATATGCCAGTTTTTTGATGAAAACACGTTTACATTTAATTTTTTCCACGAAAACTCTATGAATATTTTGCCCTAAAAAGATTATCATATGAAAGTTAAACTATATTTCTATCACGATAAAAAATATCATTACCTACTATAGTGGTACGTTTTAATTTAGTATGAATTTTTAAAAATGACCTATAAATCACACTTCACAGGACACTTTCTGTAAGAATCGTATTTTTGGGTTCTTAATAATAATAGGTATGGTTCAAAAGTATTTTTTTGTATTACTAATACTTCAAACTATCTTATAGATAGCATTTTATGCGCCTTTTTTCATTAATAGAGTTTTTCGACCTTTTAGGGAATAAGGAGCCTTAAGGGATAATTTCCGAGATAAAACTATTTTATTTCCTTTTCCAGAGCTCAAATTATCTCCATACCAAATTTTATCTAAATCGATTCTGCGGTTAATAATTCCCTATACAAATTTCCAACTCCCTTTTCACCCCTTTAGGGTTGATTTTGGGGTAAAAACTATCCTTTGTCCTTTCTCGAGACCCATACTATCTCTATACACATTTCCATCTAAATCAGTTCAGCGGTAAAAAATTCCTCATACCAACTTCCAACCCCCTTTTCACCCCCACAAGGGTTTGAAAACTATCCTATGACGTTTCTCGAGACTCAAATTATCTTCATACTCATTTCTATCTAAATCATTTCAGCGGTTAAAAATTCTCCATACAAACTTTCAACCCCATTTTCACCCCCACCAGGGTTGATTTTCGGGATTAAAACTATATATTATCCTTTCCCGGGACTCAAACTATCTCTATACAAAATTTCATCAAAATCCGTTCAGCCGTTTTCACGTGATGCGCGGTCAAATAAACAGACAAACAGATAAACAGACAAACAGACAAAAATTCTAAAAATTGTTGTAACGTGTTCTGTTATCGATTCTAAGTATCCCCAGCCAACTTTTTTTCGATTATCTTCCATGTACAGACTTTCGACCCTCTTCAGCTTTATTATATGTATAGAAGATTAGATCTACAATACTATTTAACATATGATACATATTATCAGTGTTAACTTAAAATTATTAATATTTTTAGCCAAAACTCTTAAAGAAAATTGAAGATGTCTGTCCTAAATATATGTATGTGACGTATATATATATAAACAAAATACGGTTTTCCAAGAAAACCCCATACAAAGGGCAATCCTCGTCATAATAACAAATCATCAGGTTGCCAAGATCTATTAAATGAGACATGTTTCGTTTCTGTTGGTGGGTGGGGACAGTGCCCATACAAATTTGCCCATTGTCCTTTAAAGTCTAATTTGTAAATACGAAAAATGCCATATTACTGTTAAAAACTAAGTTTTTAGTACAAAAATAGGCTAATAAAGTATATCCCACCTATCTTAGTTATGCCATAGAGTAAGTTCCCATTTGACTTTGCAATATAGTTGTAGTTTAGAGAAATAATCGGAATTACCTGTGCACTTTTAAGTGTGTCCTAACAAAAACCTTTCAATGGTTACAAACCTTGTTCAGAAAATTATGTTATACTTACAATATTCTGTTAAAAATATTTTGAGAGGTAAAAATATATTTGAATTCTTCACTACGCTCGAGACTCAGCGTCTGCCCTCTATCGTTATACTATCTTGTCAAACTCTACAAAGCCTTGTTAGATTTGTCCTAGTTAGCTTCCTAAATGATTTAGTCAGTGAATTTAGTCAAGTGTAACCGCATTTAGCAAGTAAATTTACTATGAAAACAAGTTAGGATCCTAATGAGGACACTAAAAAAAGTAAAGTGTAACAGGGCTTTTAACACTTACGCAGCTCAGTGGGAAAAAATATTATATCATATACTAGCTTTTGCCTGCGACTTCGTCTGCGTGGAATTAACATTAGCCATATGGAATTAATAAAACGCCTTAGTAAAATCTAAGTGATATTAATTTACCGCATATGCTATTTCAAGTCAACAGTGAGCAACAATTACATACAAACTTCCACCCCCTTTTCACCCCCTTAAGGGATGTTTTAGGGGATAAAAACTATCCTATGTCCTTTCTCGGGGCTTAAACTATCTTCATACCAAATTTCATCTAAATCAGTTTAGCGGTTCAAGCGTGAAGAGGTAAGACAGACACACTTTCGCATTTATAATATTAATAATGACAGATGGGTTATGTACGCTCCAAAAGTGAAGCACCTAAAATGAGTGAATTCAATCAATTGTCGCTAGTCGCGCATCGGCAAGTGAGAGATGCGGACTCCCGCTACCCGTGTGAGAAAGAGACGAACTGTAATTTTCTAACAATGAGAGTGACAAAGATGTAATTGTCAAAATAGATAAACGTAACAGAATCGTTGCTAGGTTATGACATAACTCTGGAAGTATTTTTTCTCTTCATTTTGTTAAAGTATAACCCATCCCTAGTAAATATTATTGTTGTTTAACCTATTTTCTGCGCAAGGCTGACCATTTCCCCTCCTTCCCTTATATTCGTATAGGTGAAAAGCTTTAATAAAAAATGTGCCGTTTTTAAACCCCTAGATTAAAAACTGTAAATAATTAATCTTAAGTACGATTATGCTATTTGTGTTGTAAGTTTAAGTTAACTTAGAATATGTTTGCAATATTTATATTTATTTAAATACTGGAATTGTGTAAAACAATATTTTTTTTCCATACTAATTTAACCTTTTTCTAAACAAATATCTTATCTGCTCGAGTCTAACTCATACTTGATAATTTTTAATTAAATATAAAAATTGCAAACAAATAGATAAATTGTTCTTCAAGGCAATATTATTAATAAATTACGCTTTATATCATAAGTTAACAGAAGATATATTATGATAAAATAAGAGATTATGACAACCTCGTTATATGTTCACAAATATATTCAAAGTCGATGTTGTATGTATTTTCATAGCAAACTTATGAGAAACTATTTTTATCAAATTCATTTAATAATTGTTGTCATAAACTGTGGGATTGAATTGAAAGTGTTATTTTATAAATGTGTTGGAAATACATTAACTTCGGTGAAGAATGTAGGTAATGAAAATGCGAGAAAGTACGCTTACTAGAATTCTTATTAAATAAGTTGTAAATATTTGTTTATAATTCTAGATTTATTTTATTATGAAATAAAGTTTTAACAAATTGATAGTTTGAGAATTTCGATATGACAATAGTATTGTTGTGAACTGGTGTTAAAATTAAGTTATAAAATTTATATTTTTTTGTTTTTCTAAAATAAATAAAAACCTAAAGTTGAATAGGTCCTTTTAAATTGTGTTTTCAATTTCATTGAATGGTGATTCTAATTACGGCTCAGCATGCAAGGTATCAAATATGTTATATGGATATATTTTGATACTATTTACAATTAGGACTTAAACGTTTCGAAAAAGTTTTAGAAGTTTGTCAAATTAATTATTTGTGACAATCTACATGTAAAGGTGCCATTTGGTTGCTGGCGCTTACGCTTCTATTCCTTCAATTCAATATTGAATTACTACGTACGACGTATGCGCCTTCCGCGAAATGGTACCTTTTTATGCAGACCGTCACATTTTACAGTACATCAGTTTTTAGCTATAGACATTCTACGTATTAGTAAGCAATTAAATAAATTATGAAAAATATAATTTACGTTTTATTATTGAAACCAACCTATCATAATGGAATAACAGTCCTACCAGTACCACACAAAAGACATCATACAAGCTTTTACCGGCGTTGCTGGTTTAGGAAGATTAGATTGAAAAGCTTAATTATGTCAGTATTGTATACAATACTTTTTTCAACACACCTGCACGTAACGAGGTTCTTATTCCACCGCTTTTATTATGGATGGTACAAGAAGGATATAAATCTCTATGTTACAAAAGTGTCCGTCAAAAGGCGATAAATTGATGGCGCCACAATGATATGAAATTAATTTTGAAATTAAAAAAAATTAAATCCAAAATAATTATTTGCGGAGATGAAAAACACTCTGAATATTAATTTTATTTAGAAAGTCATATAAGTATTATCGGTAATTCATTTCAAATGCTGAACTATACCTAGCGCCACCCGGAGATATTTGGAACTATTGTTTAGTGCTTACCGCTGGACACTGTTTCTACCGTTTTCCTATAAGAGAGTTCCATCCTTCCTATACCATCCATAGCTTTTATGCTCATAATCCTAGATATTAAACACGCGTGCATTTCACAATAATTATCGAACTAGTGCAATCATTTAATAATCCTAAAAGTGCCATCTTCATCTTCCAAATTTTATAATTGCTCATTTACGTTCCAGGCCGTTCGTTTGTGGAATTCTCTCCCTCTCAACATTAAACGCGCGCAATCTATTGGTAGCTTTAAATCGCAACTTAAGGAATACTATTTATCTCTTCCTTAGGTTTTTAAGTTGACACTGTTGTTTCTTACTGTGTGTATTATATATGTATATATGTACGTATATGTATGTTTATTTTGTATTTATTTAAGTATGTATATTCATATGAATGTGCTGTGTTATCTATTTCGTCTCTTTTGTTTCTATGCACCACCTACTGCTTATTGTTTTTCTCTAGTCTCCACTACCCAAAGGTTGTCTGGAAGAAATCGCTCATTAGCGATAAGACCGCCTGTTGTTACCTCTACCTAAATTTATCTAATTGTAAAATTTGTGCTTGTAACTGTATGAGGTGTGCAATAAAGAGTATTTATTATTATTATTATTATTAATCCGATCAAGTGACGTTTGTACTCTAGTACCAAGTTGTATGTACGCAGACGACGCGTTGTAATTTAGTCGGGTATTACCTTTACTTTTTAACTTTTTTTTGTAGATAAAATTTCTTTATTAGAATAAAATACAAGGGGGGTTTGGTGTAAGATCTTGCTTAGTATAAGAATTCCGGCGCCGTCTTCGCATTCGAAGACCTTGATGCGTCTTCTAGTGCCTCTCACCCTCATGGAGACTGCTCGAATGACCGATATTTGTACTTTAACTTTTAGCCAGAATATTATTTGAGAGTATGGTTTTTCCCATTTGGATGATAGTTTGGATGCTGTTTTTTTCAAAAAACTCATATACTTACTCAGTCCCTAAGGCTCCATCACATGAGATTACTAAAGGTGTAAAAGAGGCTCTTAAGTCTTCCGTGGCTCGGTCATATTTTAGATGTTTTTCTCGGCTGTGTTTTTGTGCTGTTTTTTGCCATGTTAGGGTTGCTGTAAGAGGAAGCGTCAGCATTTACAATGCGAACGTCGAAGAACGCTTTCCTTGCAGGTTTCCATACGCTATTTAGTAATAAGTCTCCTATAAGGGCTGGCTGTGTAGCACTTGCATCACGCATTATTGGTTCAAGTGTGCCTTTACCCCAAGCTAGTTCGGCCCAATTCTTGCAATCGTCCCTATTTTGATGATGGCCTTGTTTAATCAAGCCGCCTTTTTTGCAGTTTAGGGCATGATTTAGGTCAAAATTATTTTCGCCGCATCCGTCGCAAACCTGAGGAAGATTGCCGGGTTCGTGAGCGTAGCGCAAGGCAAGGGCGTCTTTAAATTGGGTGGCAGTAAGGTCGGTATTGTTTGCGGTGGTAGGGATGATTGACAGCCATTGTGAAGAGTTCGATTCAACTACTCTTTGGACACATCTTTGCATCTTACTCGGTAATTTGGATAAAACATCTTTACATCTATCACTCTCGTCCAAATGTCTCGTCAATTTGGCTACCCTCATGGTTTCTGCTGCATGAGTATGTTGGGCTATTCGGTCCAGGTTTTCTGTATTTTTTATTGCGTGAATTAGTAATTTATTTGATGCAACGGATGATTTATAATATTCAGTGTTTTTTAATGGATTGTTAATGCCAAGACCGCCCAGCTTCACTGGCAGGTTGAATAGATCCTGTTTTATAGAAGTGATTTCTCTGTCAAGAATGGACGGTATTAACGTTGACATTATCGTCTCGTTTAAAGTGTGAAATTCTTCACCGGTTTTATCCATTACTGTTTGCAAATATCTCCACTCGCATAGAAGTGATTTTGTGAAAGCTGTATAAACTAATTGCGGGTGTTTTTTGCTAGCTTTTGACAGTAGCCGTATGCAATTGGTCCATTCAGTTACTTTGTCTTTGATATATTCTTTTTGTTCGTTTTCATTCCCGATGACACTGCCTAGAAAACGGTGATTGGTTACTATCTCGACACCCATATTTTGGAATAATCTCTTAGCTTCTTCGTTAGATTAATTTTTAATTATTACATAGTTTTTTGTGGGTTCTGCGAAGTAGCCGTATTTCGGTCCTTGTGTCATGAGTTTTCCCAGCCAATCTCTTATATTTTTAAGTTTACCAAAGCAGGCTGAGTCATCAGCATACCAATTTTGGATATATTTGCCTCGATCTTTGCAGCTTTGAATAAGTGGCAAAATCCCGACTGCATACATTAGCATGGCTATCGGGTCACCTTGTGTTGTTCCTTCCTTGCTAAGGATAAAGTCATTAGATCCTGATAGGCAGATGACAGCGTATCCTCTATATGTATTAAAAAGAAATATTGCACAACGGGGCCAATAGACTCAAGCATTCCACAGGGCGATTAGGCGGCATAATGCGTTGAAGGCATTTGCTGCATCTATTAAAAGCAGGCCTTGGTCGTCTTTGTCTTCATTAAAGCATTGGGTCATAGCGTGAATTCCACCTTCAATTCCTGATTTCATGCCGGCACAGAGCTGAACTGAGCCGCATGCTTGTTGAACGTCAGATCCTGTTGCGGTGGCCATTGCCTTTGCGATTATGCGTTGTAATATTTCGCCGATCCCAATTGGACGGACGCCTGGACATTTGTTTAGAGCAATGCCTCTTCTTGCCAACAGTGCTCTGATGCAGTCCCATTCAACGACTTCACTGCTAAGTTTCCTGGTTAGTGATGCGATTGCTTCCCGTAGGTCGGAACTGTGGTTACCAAAACGAAGAAGAAGTGATTTCCATTGTTTGGAATCTGTGCCGCTCGGACCTGCTCCACCAGACAATTTTCTAGCAACTTGTTCTTGTGGTTTGAAGTAATATCAACATTTACTATAATAGGAAGTTAAGGGTGATCTAAAAGTCAGATAATTCTGGGATTGTTTGGTCTGGATGTTTTTCTTTGAATATTTGGTGTACTGTTGTGTTTCCAATTTTTTTTAACTCTTTAGGAGTTTGCATTCTAAAAAAGTACATATATTAAAAATATACACATTTACGTTAGAATACAAATGATAAAATCCTGATTGTGAAAAACAGTCATTTCAACTTATTATATTACTCGTTATACACTAGTACATTACTTACCAAGGACTGTAAAAGAAAGAAAGCCCGAAATCGCAGGTTTAGTTGTAAATATGCGATAGAGGGCTTTCTTTTTTACTGCCCGCGATGAGTATACAATTTTACGTCTCCACCTGGCCATAATACGAGTTTTATCGTACGTGTAGCGTGCGATAAAACTCACATTATAGCCAGGTGTGACGTAAAATAAATTATGTTTTAAACACGAATTGTCTGTTTTAATATTGGCTGTTTGGCAACTTTGGCATAAACCGTCCGCGCCTTTGCCTCAAGCTGCACGCACTACCAAAAAAGAAAATTGCGCGCCATTTATAAGTTAACCTCAAATCATTGTTTATTTGTTAGATTTTTCTCGTTGTGTTTTATTAATTTAAACAAATTATATTTTAAGTGAATAAGAAGACAACTTTAGCGTTAATTTAACCTCTGGATATATTTCAAAATTATGATACATAATTACATAGGTACTAGTAAAATGTTATCATAAAAATCTAGTGAGCAATACGTAAGAAAAAAATACTATAAGTAATTTATTGCACAATAAACGTAAAGTCTTTAATTTTATGAAATGATTTGAAATAGAGTTCCAGATAGCCAATAACATCACAGAAAGGTTAGTTATATTTAATTATTTCAGGTTCGTAAGTAGGTAACTCTATCCTGTAAACATTTTGACAGTTAATGTATTTATCAAAAGTTATTAATTACACTATTCTGTTATTTCCTCGCAAACTAGTGTGTTGAAAAACGTCGTATGAAACGCGTGTGCTTGCTCATTACATAGCTCAGCTTCCTTAGCGCACTCACGTGCGTTCGTGCGCACAACATCGCTTCGTATGTAATGATCAACTTAGCACACTTGTATCATAATGTACTATTCTACAAGTGATCAAAATTGACAAGCTGGCAAACACTAAGTTCAACGAATGCCTTGCAACCTGCTCTCTATACAATTTTGTAATTTCAATCTTCCGATGACTTGTGCCGATGGACGTTTTCTTGCTTCCTGGACTAAAAGCTGGCTACGTCAGATATGACACAATAATGGGAGCAACTAAACCCATAAAGCTCTATAAATGGAGTACGCTTCGTCTCATCTTTCCAAACAAAAAAGTCTGCCAAAATCTGAGGGGGGCGAGGTAGCACGCATGTGATGTTTTCAAGTCAAAGGTACATCATTGTCGGTTGTTAATACAGTTTATTTCTAAATGAATTTTTATGACAGCAACGCTTTATTGACAACCCACAAAGATGTACCTTTGACTTGAAAACACCAAACATATTTGACATGTTCTTTTTATACTTCATAACACTAAATGGAGCAATAGATAGTCGACTGTACAAACGTTAACATATGGTTCATTATTGGATGCAGTCTTTGCAAATGTCAAACAAAAAAGCCAAGGATCATTTTTGATTGTATTTTCAAACAAAATATAGCAGACAGCAATCCTTAAGCGCGTTAAATATGGAGAAATGTCAAACGTCAAATAGTTACTGCCCGTCAGAAAGAAAACGATTGTCTTTGAATCGATTCTGTAAACGAAGCTTGATTTTCGATTTAGGTTAAATCTTTTATTACGAAAGTAATGATAAATAAAGTAAAACTTTACTTACATCTGAAATGGTATTTCATCTTTTTGTAAACTAGACGAAATATAACATTTTTTACATCCAAAAACAGCGCATAAGGGCATTTTCACGGAGCTTGTTATCCATCGACAGCAGAGAGTTATGATCGACAGCGATGACGAAAGTGCGTGACATCGATTATTGAAATAGTTTTTATAGATATACTAGATTTTCCTGCCAATACTTTTGACAGAGGGGAAATGATACCTAACCCAAGCAACACAAAAGCAGAATAATGTTGAAAAACTGACAACTTATTCAAATTAAAGTGGCATATATTTTGTATAACTGTGTTCGAAAATACTAACTTCGGAATAACAAAAAATGTGGGCCTTTATTCCAATTATGGCTGAATTAGTTCTGATATTACATATTAAAGCTGAATAAAACTTGTTTGTTACAATACTATTCAGGCATTATTCAGCTTATAACATTATAACAAAAAATGTGGGCCTTTATTCCAATAATCGCTGAATGAATTCTGATATTACATATTAAAGCTGAATAATACTTGTTTGTCACAATACTATTCAGGCATTATTAAGCTTATAACATTTATATTCGTTTATAGCTGCAAGACGGTGCCAGGGGCTGCATATAGCTGAGTATTTTCGGTGTTGTGGGATATTAAGCAGACGTTATTCAGAAAAACGTAATAGTGGTTACTATATGCTTAAAAGCAGTGTTCTTGGCGACACTTAGCTGAATAATAGTGTTTACAGTTACTGGTTGCTGTAATAAGCTCTACATCGTATCCATTGTCCAGTAGCTGTATACGTGAGTACATTAATGCTGTTATACAGGTAACGTCTGAATAATACCAAACATATTAAAGCTTAATAAAAGTTGTTTGTTACAATAGTAATCAGGCATTATTCAGCTTATAACATTTGTATTCGTTTATAGCTGCAAGAAGGTGCCAGGGGCTGCATATAGCTGAGTATTTTCGGTGTTGTGGGATATTAAGCAGACGTTATTCAGAAAAATGTAATAGTGGTTATTATATGCTTAAAAGCAGTGTTCTTGGCGACACTTAGCTGAATAATAGTGTTTACAGTTACTGGTTGCTGTAATAAGCTCTACATCGTATCCATTATCCAGTAGCTGTATACGTGAGTACATTAATGCTGTTATACAGGTTACGTCTGAATAATACCAAACATATTAAAGCTTAATAAAAATTGTTTGTTACAATAGTAATCAGGCATTATTCAGCTTAAAACACTTGCATTCGCTAATGGCTCCAAGAAGGTGCAAGTGGCTGCATATAGCTGAGTATTTTCTGTGTTGTGGGTTATTAAGCAGATGTTATTAAGAAGAAAGTAATAGATGGTTACTATATGCTTGAAAGCAGTGTTCTTGGCGATACTAAGCTGAATAATAGTGTTTATAGTTTCTGTTTTAATGCATTTTTTTAAATAAAAGTTCACTGTTACTAGTTGCTGTAATAAGCTCTACATCGTATCCATTATCCAGTAGCTGTATATGTGAGTACATTAATGCTGTTATAAAAGTTACGTCTGAATAATACTAAACTAGAAGAATACTTATACCTAAGTTATAGCGTTCGAACTACACATATGTACTATCTTTCCTTGCTAAAAGCTGCTTAATTAGGGCAATAAGAAGTATTATTCAAATTAATGCTTAATATCGAACGTGAGGTGGTAAAGGCAAATGGTAACTGAATAACGCGACTGATGTGAATGTTTATTCAGAAATTTGACATAAAAAAGCCGCGGCAACAGCTTATATTCAGCACGGATGGACGCCATTACGCTTGTTCGTATTCTAACCTCCCCGATTAAATAAGAACTAAAAATACATTGAATCCCTATGTTTATTCATTAAAGAAACACTTTTTTATCGTAGCAAAACTTGTGGAAGTTTGAGGTTTAGCACTAGCACGTCTAAACTGAACAAAATAATAACAAGTTTAATAATGCACTATGTAAATGTCCCTGTTTACTTCTCCAAAAGTGGATTATTTAAGCGGCGCTTTAAAATTTTAATTAAAATATATATACATATTCACAGTAAAGTGGTATGCGCAATGAAATTCGAGTCATATAAAGACAAAAACGGGGTATTTACATTCTGTAATAATCCGGCACTATTAAGTCTGCACTACACGAACTCGGAAATGATAATGGCGCGGAGACCGTCAATAAAAAACTATAATTTAACACACATTTTTTGTAGTTTCAAGCTTTAATCTGAATATATTTTCTGTAAAGATACACATATGAATCAAAAGCTGAATTTTGTCTTAATAACTGATTCACGGTGAACAAGCTGAATAACTTCAATATAACTGATGAATAGATGGGTTTGACAGCCTTTATTCAAGTGTTATTAAGCTATTTCACCACTTTTGTCTTAATAACTGGTTCATGGTGGACAAGCTGAATAACTTCAATATAACTGCTGAATAGATGGGTTTGACAGTCTTTATTCAAGTGTTATTAAGCTATTTCACCACTTTGCAGACATTTTACAGCTATTATATTGCTGTTATTCAATTGGAAGCTGTATAATTTGTGCCCAAACCTTCTGAATAATGTCTGAAACAGCGCTGTTTCAGACATTATTCAGCTAGCTTATTCAGCTTACGGTGCGGTATGTCCTATTATTCAAACAATATTCAGCCATTTTGTGTTACTTGGGAAGGCCTCTCCTGGTTTAGAACTCTCTGACTAAACCCGTCTGGTTAGATTGTTATACTATCCTTATTGCTAGATCCGGGCATCCTTTTATGGGTGGAGTTCAGAAGTGACAAAGACAAGCAAATTTTTTGAATTGGGAAATAATAATACCAAAATAGGTAACAACTGCCGAAGTTGTCTCAGTTCTAAAGGACAGGGCCTATAATTTAACATTATAACAAAAAAACATTGCGTATTATTACGGAAACAAAAAGTAGGCGACAAAGTATTAATTACATTTCCCGTCGTTTGTCAATACTTATCCCTAACAGAAGCTTTTGGCAATGATATAATCTAATTATTTATATAATTTGTCATAATATTGCATCAAACCCAGAATTCTAGGATTTGTTTTCTTGAAGTGGTTTACATTCTTTTACCTCCACCACTTCACAGCTGCCAGATGTCTAGATCTAGAAATAAGCGTAGTCTAGCAAACTGACTAGAGTGGTTTCGTTGCTCTCTTTATTGTTTCATATCTGACGTAGCTATTAGCTTCGTCTATCCCGACCGAGCTATAATATTGTATGAAAGTCTATTTCAGTATCGTCAGCGATGCTAAAATATACGACCATAAAGGTACCATTAAAGTATGCGCTAGTAGTTCGGTCTACAAAGTCTCAATTCAAGGTTTATAGTCCGAGACTTCGAGAATTCAACCAACCGGAGTCGCCATTGACAGGCGTTCCCGTCTGCCGAAAACATATTACCAGTACACATATAGACTGACGTTTATCTGACATAGCTATTTGTACGTTACGTACGAATAGCCATATACATTTGACGTTCCCCTCCCCCGCAAAAATCGGCAGACTTTTTTTGTATAGAAAATTACAGACATGGCTACTCCAAGGTCCGAGACGATGTTGAGCCACCAGTAAAAGGCATGAATGTTGCAAGTATAGTCTGGCAAACCATTTCTGTCAGTAGAAAAGCGCGGCAAATTCAAAATACGTACATGTGGCAACCCTTTGTGATGAGACACCGTATTTCATGACGAACATTTAAATTCACATTGAATTTGGTTCTAGTGCATTTCACTCTCTCATCTTAAGCGCGAGTGAGATAGAACTCCTGCAACGTTCCCAATTAAATTTAACTTCATTTTTAAGGCATGTGTCAATTGCCTCAACCAGATTATCTGTTGCAGTTGATGACAGATCAGGCGAAATATATCCGTCTCCTTTTTACACACCGTAAATGTCACCCAATGAAAGGGGCGGAAATACCAACTAAAATTAAAAACATAAAATTTGATGATCATTGCTGCTTTTTTCACTGATTCTTAGTGTTGTCATACTTTTGTTCGCTGTACATTGCTACTGCGTTCGTTGGCTGGCCAGACTATAAATTAAAAACAATTTTAAAACGCATAAAATATTTATTTACAAAAATCAACACTGAAACACGTAAATACAACAGCCATTTTGGTAAAAGTTTAAAAAATATGACTTCATATGCTTCATAGTGACTAGACAAGTTTTACTTAGGGTACATATATTAAACCTAGAGAATTTCTTTATACAGGTTGTCACAAAAATAGTGTTGATCCGTGACATAATTGGTAATTGGTTGGTTGGATTAACGGCCTCCTAGCCTAGTCGGTAGTGACCCTGCCTACGAAGCAGGAGGTCCCGGGTTCGAATCCTGGTCAGGGCATTTATTTGTGTGTTTATTACAGATATTTGTTCCTGAGTTATGGATGTTTTCTGTGTATTTAAGTATTTATCTATATCTTTATATTATATATATCGTCGTCTAGTACCCATAACACAAGCCTTATTGAGCTTACTGTGGGCATAGGTCGATTTGTGTAAGATTGTCCTTATAAAAAATAAAAAATAAATATATATATATATATATATTTTTTTTTTAAATATATATATTGGTATCGTATTTCGACTAAAAAAAGTAGGAGAAACATTTTTTGCACGAGATTTTTTTTTGTATGGGACACGTCATCTCAGCTGGCCGACCCTCCATACAAAACCCATTTTTTTCGCGTAAAATTTTTTTTTTCTTTGTTTTTGTAATTAGAATACAATACCAATTATGTCCTTAAACGGATCCCCAGTATTTTTGTTACACCCTGTGTAACTTATATACCTACAGTCTCATCTCGTGTGACAACCCAAACTACCCAATCTACCCAAAGTTAGCTTTCCTATTCAGATTCATGAGCTGAATTGATTCTAGTAGGACACAAAATCGTCCCAATATTACATGCAGTGTGTAATCGTTAAGTATAGCCAGGTGATTATCCCGTAAATATAACAGATATCAGAAAACGTTAAACTGATATGGAAAATAAATGAGTAAAATCACATTAATAACTGAATGTTACTCTGCGTCCGTAGGAAACACCTTACACAACCATACACGTGATCCCTGGGTGGTGCTAAGAGTACCAAACTTGGCAGCTGCACTGTCCCATCTGGACCTCGCAGCACTCACTGGATTTTCTTTATCATCTGCTTTCCCGCTCCTACTACCCCAGGAAAAAAATTCCTATCTATATCCAGTGACATGTAGCCATACGATTAAAAATTAAACTTTTATTAATAAAAGTAATTTTAATTAAAAAATATTAAGTTCTAATATAACGCTCCCGTACATTTAGTACAGCTACGTCGGTCCTTCAGGCTGTAATTTCCCCACCGTAAAAGAAAAAAAAATAGGATTAATAATTTACAAGAATAAACTGTGATGATAATTGATTGATATGGATAATTGGATAAAGTAAAACAATGCATGAATTATATGATAATGTTGAAATGACTCGGTCTTTTAAACTAAAGCCTCTCAACGCAACGAACGGGTTTGAACTTTGAAGTTAATATTTGGGATATTTCTGGTTGGTACAGTCGCGGACGGTCTAGAACGCAAAATGACCACTCATAGGTAGGTTAGGTTCGTTAGGTATCTTCTAATGTAATGGCCGAAGGCCAAACCGCACCGAAATCGCTAAAGTAAAGATAAAACGGCGAAAATGATGTAGACATATTGCGTTCTAGGCCGTTCGCGATGTAGACTAAAAGCGATATTGGCAAAATACTACACTACCTTCCTGCCTCGCACAACAAAACTGTGGAATGAACTATCGTCTGCGGTATTTCCGGGCCGATTCGACCTTCAAACCTTCAAGAAAAGAGCGTATTCCCATCTTAAAGGCCGGCAGCGCGCTTGTGACCCCTCTGGTGTTGCGGGCGTCCATGGGCGGCGTTAATTGCTTACCATCAGGTGATTCGTCTGCTCGTTTGCCTCACATAATAAAAAAAAAACTAGTCATATTGCGTTCTAGACCATCCGCGAATAACCCTTCTGGTTTTAGTAAAAAAAAGTTATTGATGTGATTTTACTCATTGGGTAACGTAGGTCTTTTCGATATCAGTTTTAAGTTTTCTGATATCTGTTATATTTACGAAATAATCGTCTGGCTAAGTACACTTAACGATTACACCCTGTATACCTACTTATTTGTCATCTCAATTCTAAAAATGATTGAGTGCCGTAAAACCTTTTTTGCAGCGCCTTTTTTCAAGTTTTTCTACATTTTTTAAATTTTGTACCGTCAACCAATGGCTTAGAGAATTCAACCAACCGGATTCGCCATGACAGGCGTTCCCCTCTGCCGAAAACATATGCCCAGTGGTCATACACATGTATGGACTGACGTTTATCTGACGTAGCTATTTGTACGTTTCGTACGAATAGCCATACATTTGACGTTTCCCCCTCCCCCGCAAAAATCGGCAGACTTATTTTGTATCGGAAATGACAGACATGGCTACTCCATCCGGGTTGAATTCTCTAAGATGGGGAAGGTAAGGTAACTGTCAAAGTGACACCTACTCGGTCCTTAGTAAAGCTAAAGTTTTATTTATTTTCGCGAAAATGATTCAATGTTTTGTCTCGAATTGCTCCGAATTTAACCCCACCGGTTTCTGAAACACTGTAGATTAACGCTATAGGGAAGGTTTTTGCCTAAGAAAAGCTTTTTGACTGCATACTAGTTAAGGACCATTCGTCTTCTGTCTCTTTCTCTCATTGTATGTGTCTCTTTCTTACATTGTATTAATTCTGGAACAGCGCCCTCTACAATAAGTTTTCATAGGCCTTCCCCATTATTTCGCGTCACTTGTCTCTTCCTTCTTCTCAACATCTTCCTTCTTCTCAACATCTTCCTTCTTCTCAACATCTTCCTTCTTCTCAACATCTTCCTTCTTCTCAATATCTTCCTTCTTTTTTTCCAAACTCTCCTTTGCCTTCTTCAACGACACCTCATCGATAGAACTTCTTGAAAGTTGCCTGAGAATGTTCTCGAATATTCTCGGCGCGCTCTTCGTGTTCGGTAGAGAGATATCAGTTTGTGTGGTTACGGTCTCGCTTCTCTTTTCCTCTTTGACTTCTGCGGGTACATTTGTCTCTTTCAGGTCTAGTGTCATCGTTTTTTTCTTCAGGTCTTTTTCTGGGTCTGCCTGAAATAGGGAGATATCATTAGATATTATTTTTATTTAATATAATGTCCCAAGTCTGCTACGGTTACATACTATCAACTTTATACTTAATTCTTTAGAAGAGAAAACCTTAGTTTTTCTGCGTATTTGTGATCCAACTCTCAACTCAAGTAACTTACTAAAATAATTAGAAATAAAGGAAAAATTGAGAAATCTACTGCTTTCTTTTCCTGTATTTCTAAACATTGTAGTACAAATCACTGTAGGTGTGCCTATAATAGTTGAAGAGTTCCCTTGACTTCTCCAGGATCCCATCATCAGATCCTGACCTGATTACAATGGGACCAACTGTGAAGTATACTCTTTCAAACAAAAAAAGAATTTTCCAAATCGGTCCAGCCGTCTTCGAATAATCGGTGAACATACATAAAAAAAAACAAGCAAAAACAAAGATCCAGACGAATTGATAACCTCCTCCTCCTCGAAATATTGAAGTCGGTTGAAAAGAGGGGCACTATTATGCACTTTGTTTTGTATTTAAGTAACCTCTGAATACATCAAATATTATTTTATAGAATCGTGACATAATAAATAACTTTTCAGTCGAATACCGTGTTTAGGCCACGGAGGTTGCTGGATACAAATCTGCTGACAATTTGTAAAACGTAAACTTTTTACATAATTCTTGAATTTATTGATTGATAATTTGGTCATTTCTGTTGGAAGCTTATTATAAAACCTTATACAATTATCCATGAACGAGTCTTTCATTTTATGGAGCCGAGTGGTGGGCACTGCTAGTTTTTACTTATTTCTAGTATTAAAATTATGTACATCACAGTTCTTTCTAAAATTAACAATGTTTCTATGTACATACCTACACAATATTTTTATAGATATACTTATTGACTAATATGCACTATCATTATATAATGTCGGTATGGTTTAAGGTAAACGTTCCGAGTGCTAGTCGCTATGTCGTCTTTAAACCTAAAACTGCCTTTCCACTGAGGAGGAGAAGACCGAAGATGAGAGGAGTAGAGTAAATAGGTTGCTTCCCGCACGTCTGCTCTCAACTTCGCCTCAGTCGAGCAGCCTAAATCATTCGCGTCTATTACAGTATGTGAGACTTTTTTCACTATAAAACTTTCGTGAGACTCTAACATATTAAAAATATTTATAACGGGTTACTCACGTTATTTAAGTCGGTTTTTGCTCGACATGTTTCAATCAATTTACCATGACCAAGGCCGCTAATGGGAATGATTATCGTAAATTGATCGAAACATGTCGAGCAAAAATCGACTTAAATTGCGTCAGTAACATTTTATAAATATTTTTAATATGTGAGACTTACCTCAACTTCGACATTCAGCTCTTCAACTTTAGCCGGTTCCTCCTTTTCTCTGGACCTCCTCTCGATGGCCTTGCTCAGCACATTCCCCAGGATATGCGCACATTTGATGATGTTCTGCGTCTCCCGAGGAGTTAGGTGGAGACCCTCGTTTCTGATGATGCTGTTTACGTTCTTAAAGTCTTCGGGAGAGCGCTTGCGGGAGGTTTCGGAGAACTCTGGAATGTAGTTTTTTTGTCAATCATACGGCCCGCCTGATGGTAAGCATTTACCATAGCCTATGGACGCCTGCAACCCCAGAGAATTCACATGTGCGTTGCCTACCGTTTAAGAACCTATACACTCCTTTTTTGAAGAACCTCATACTGTAGCCCGCTGGGAAAACCTCGGCAGGGAGTTCATTCCACAGCCATAGCGTTCGTGGGAGGAAATTTCTCTTAATCCCAGTGCGCGGCCCATTATGCTCCAGGGTGTGAGGATGAACACCCTGCCGGCGGCGAGCAGTGCGGTGATAAAAAGCTGCCGTGGGCATCATATCAAACAGTTCTTCAGAGCACAACCCATTGTACAAGCGATAGAACACACATATTAAGGAGGCAAAGTCTCTCCTTAGACTCAAAGGTTCAATGCCCTGACCAGGATTCGAACCTGGGACCTCCTGCTTCATAGGCAGGGTCACTACCAACTATTAGGCTAGGAGACCGTTACCTTAAATGATCACCTACCTAAATCTGCCAAGTCGATATTTTCTGTCCTATAAGGCGTTGGACACTGGTCGTAGTAGCTCTTCATAGGAACCTTAAAACAAAATGTATTTTTAACATTTCTGGAAAATAATAAACCTTATATCAATGGCATTAGTACCAATTACTTCACTTGTGTAATTGTTATCGCCGAGAGGTGGCAGCACTGGGTGACGTCGGCCGACGTCACATCCGAGCGAGCGAAGTGGGGCCGACGGAGTTCTCACGCCAAGCAGCACAACTGTGGTGGGAGGGAGAAGACCGGCGCGCCGCACTTTTGTACTTGACTTCGAGCAAGCACGTTGTCCTTATTAAAAATATAGTGTATCCTACTGGTAAGGTTATTATTATGAAATTGATATATCTGTGCCATCTTTGGTTTCATTTATATAATATTTATTGTAATATGGGCACAGGGTGGATCGAAATTTTTTTTCTTCGATTTTGCCTAAGGCGGGGTTGTAAAAAGATAGTCTAGGGAAACATAATTAAATGTTCGTATGGACACTTTTCGAAATTATTAGTAGAAGTACTGCCGCAAGCCATCTGAAATATTGCCAAAAAAAAAAAAATTCTTGTTTACAATTTTTGTAGGAAAAATATATTTTATAATGAAATTACAGTTTTTATTGACACCAAATTAAAACAAACAAATACGTAGTACCTAATCAATTTGCACGTTAGATTTATTCTGAAATACAGAGTACAATTATGCAATTTTGTAGTCTTTTTTCGTATTAAATGCAGGCATTACGCGACAAGAATCAAGCTTATTTTGTATCCACCCTTCTCGTTTCTCTAGCCCACATACAGCAGTACAAGATTCTGTTACTATTTTTATGCTCCTTTCAGTAGCTTGAGTGTGGCAGGGCATCAAACAGAACTTGGGTAAGATTTTAATTTCCACTAATTTCAAATCAGTAAGGCACTGGGAAATAATATTTGTCTCGAACTGTTTCGTCACTGGTGGTTCAGATACCTGTTTCCATTCAATCAAATCGTAATATTCTTCGGCTCTGAAGTTAAACTTTGGCAATCCAAATACTCTGATAGGCTCAGAGTCTGAAGAGCTTTCTCTGGATTTGATGATACGCTTAAGAACCAACGCTCGGACATGAAATCTATTATCAGCTAACATGGCTATTAAAATATTTTCACCATGGCCGAAATATCCATTGCGTTGAATTACAGGATCAATCACCTTCTTAAGATTGTTTGGGAGGTATCGTGTCAGCTTAATTGTTTCGTGTAAGTGTTTGGCTCCAATAATACATGACGGTTGAGTTTTTATATTGAACCACATTGGAGCGTATACTTTCAACACAAAATGCGTCAGAATTAACAGGTTTCTTGATGGGGTCTCGGTTGACATATAAAGCCTGAGTATCCTGTTAGCAGTTGTCAGCCATCGTGAATGACAAATTTTCCCTGGATTTCGCTTCGCCAAATTTTCATCACAATTGCCTTGTTGGATTGCACGACAGATTTCCAGAAGGTATAACTGATCTGGAGTGCGATTTTTGAATCTCACCAAGTGACTAATTCTCACCGATGTGAGTGATTTACTATCGGAAATCACTCACATCGGTGAGAATTAGTCACTTGGTGAGATTCAAAAATCGCACTCCTGTACTGAGATCGGTGCGGGTCTTAGTAATATCGGGAAGTTGGCATTCTATAGCAGAAAATTGTGTTACAGGAAGTTGTTCGCAGTTATTTAATGCTTTTCCTATTTTGCCAGTAAAACTTCTGGGACCTGTAGTTGTGCCATCAAGATGCTGAAAAAGATGTCTCAAAGGTAACTCATTGGCATGCAGCTGGCAAACTAACCATTGAAGAGGGCGTTCAAGTTTATTTTCGAGTATCCTGATAATACCTCCTCTTACCCCAGTATTAACTGCAGTGCCATCACATCCAACCGCTACAATTTGTTTTATATCCAAGGGTTTTACTTGTAAGTAGGAATGGAAGTTAGTTGCGATAGTTTTTGCGTCACATGCATCAGGTGTTATGTGGCCAATGTATTTGGATCCGGGTTCTCGGAGCAAAGTTATGTGCTCTTCCGTTACAACCCTCCTTCGACCATCGTCAATAACCATTGTTTTGTCTTTGCGTCCGTCAAATGAGATACAAATAAAGGAGTCATCACAGTCAGGAATACTTTGTGTCGCTAAGTTCCTAGTATTTGCACGGGCTCGACGAATCTTGTTCCGATCGATAACATTTGCTGTGTCATTCTCATTTATGAAACCCAGGTCTTGCAAAGTAGCTGAAACAATGGAAGCTCCTGCCCGATCTGAGATCCCGTATCGATCCAATATTTTAGCCACAGCGGGAAAGGCACTATTTGCTGGTTGAATGCTTTCAGACACAGTGGATGAAGATGATACTTCCTCAGTATTTTGTTGATTTTGCCCAGGTAAAATTCTGACCTTTTTTTCTTGAGGTTGACTGTCTACAATTTTACATTTTTCCAAATATAAATCCCATTTACGTTGTTTTTCAATATCATCCAGGTTTTTTTTTGTAATTTTTCTATCTAACGAACCAATCCCCATTTTTCTGTGACTTCTTTGATCAATCAAAAATTCTATCTCTTTCTTAGGTATCCTTCGTGTTTTCTCACAGAAACAGGTTTCTAATAAGTTACACCTACAAGTCGCAATATCAAACAATACGTTACTATCTCTTTGAAATTTACTGAGCTTGTTTTTGAAGGACGCGACATTTTTTCTGCTCTGGTATGATTTAAGTACATCACGATATTTACTGTGATAAGCTTTTATTCTTGCTAAGATAGTACGTCGTTCCACTATTGGTATAGATGCTTTCATCCATATGTGTTCGATATCGGTTGCAACAATGTTACTTGTTTCCTTCACCAAATCTTGGAAACGTTTCGTCGAAGATTTAGAAACGTAAATAAAATGTTCCATCATATCACGGTATGTCGGTAAAGTATATTTTGGTAATTCCTTGCCAGTACCAAACACAGGACACACTTTATCACGATTACGCAAACTCATTATTACATTAGGCAATAGAAATTCAAAACAACTAATAACAATACAGTGCAAGACGTTGGCGGATCAAAATTAAAAACGCTGGTAGTATAACATTGATGCTAAAATTAAGTCAAGCTATTATGAGGGTACTTTGATATTTTTTTAGAATAATGCAGCAACAATTTATTTTTAATATATAAAGATGTATTTGATTATTCAGAAAACGTTTATAGTATGTGTACGTGGTATAGTATATTAACAGAGTCCGTGTAACAAGGATATCATGAAGTGAAATTTTTGATATATGAAAATACTTTATTGGGCTTGCGGCAGTACTTAAAATTATCCAATCTTGCTCATATTCGACATTAGCTTTATTTTGCCATCACATTAACTTTTTGGAGGCCCGCCATTTTGAAATTCGAAAAAATATTTTTTTTCATACAAAGGCGATCCACCCTATGGGCAGGTTTCCGCAACTCGAGTCTAACGCCTATTTTGCGTGAAGCTTCACTAGTGTTAATTTTAATACTAAGAAATTTTAGTTGTAGGTTAGAGGTTAAAAAGTCTTTTAACCTAATTTGGGCTACAGTAGTGTAATATTTAAGATCCCCAGGCACCTTGCGCGAGGCGGCAGGCAACCTGAAAGCTCTCCTGGGTTTCGTGGAGGGGCTGGAAGATCTGGGGTGGCCAACCACCCCTGGAATAGTGCTACCCCCGTTTCACGCAAAATACTTAGGCACAGGGGATGTCGACTTGCGGAAAAACGCCGAGAATAACTAACTACAATGTAAATACGATTTTAATTTTTAAGCTAAATATTAGGGTCATTTGTTACACAGTAGATAAGGAAGTGTACTGAGTGCTGCTGTTCGCCAACAAACTGTTGTACAGTTTGGCGAAAATTTATGTTACTAAAAATATATTGTGTAATTACTGTTTAATAAATAAATTAAAATTAATTTACATTACAAAAACTATATACACACACACATGGTAAATAGATACCCCGTTTTAAATATTTTTTGTAATAAAATGTAAATGCTGGGAATTATCTGTCGAGTAATGATACTAATGATCGGATACAACGCTAGTCTGCAATCATACCGGTGATCTTTCTTAAGTACCTACTGCCACAGCCAGCATGTAGGGTTCACCTTACGTTGGACCTTCATAGACTAAGTATTAAACAAAAGAAAATAGCTTGAACCGTGTGGTCCAACAATTAAAGTCCGAGACTGTGCCTACCCACAATATTTTAAACAAAAAAGAACCGACTTCACCTCCACCTTTCCAACAGCAAATGCTCGAGCTGCTGTAAAAAATACTCAAATCACTATAGGTGCCTATAATAGTTGAAGAGTTCCCTCGGGATCCTTATCCCACCATCAGATCCTGACCTGGTTACAATGGGACCAATTCGAATAATCGGTGAACATACATAAAACAAAAGAAAAAAAAAAAAAACCCGACGTATTGATAACCCCCTCCTTCGAAATCTTGAAGTCGGTTGAAAAATACTCACCTTAGCTATGGAGTTGTTGTAATTCACCCAGAAGGTGTTCCACTCGCCGTCAGCTCGTCGGTTCTCGTCCACCTTCGTGTCGTCCGAGTCTTCCAACCAGGTGCTTACGCAGCAGCTAGTGTCGGTAAAAAAACGCTTAGCCCACCGATCTATCTATACATATAATAAAGCTGAAGAGGGTCGAAAGTCTGTATATGGAAGATAATCGAAAAAAAGTTGGCTGGGGATACTTAGAATCGATAACAGAACACGTTACAACAATTTTTAGAATTTTTGTCTGTTTATCTGTTTGTCTGTTTATCTGTTTATCTGTTTATCTGTTTGTCTGTTTATTTGACCGCGCATCACGTGAAAACGGCTGAACGGATTTCGATGAAATTTTGCATAGAGATAGTTTGAGTCCCGGGAAAGGATAATATATAGTTTTAATCCCGAAAATCAACGCTGGTGGGGGTGAAAATGGGGTTGAAAGTTTGTATGGAGAATTTTTAACAGCTGAAACGATTTAGATAGAAATGAGTATGGAGATAATTTGAGTCTCGAGAAACGTCGTAGGATAGTTTTCAAACCCTTGTGGGGGTGAAAAGGGGGTTGGAAGTTGGTATGAGGATTTTATTACCGCTGAACAGATTTAGATGAAAATTGGTATAGAGATAGTATGGGTCTCGAGAAAGGACAAAGGATAGTTTCATCTTGAACCCCCACCCCCCCCACCTTACTTTAGAACCGTAGGTCCAAAAAATTTGAAAAAAATAATGGAAGTGAAGCCTGAAAGGTACTCTCAATAAAAACTATCTATCTATACATCTATCACGTGAAAACGGCAGAACGGATTTTGATGAAATTTTGTGTAGAGATAGTTTGAGTCCCAGGAAAGGACAAAGAATAGTTTTCATCCCGAAAATCAACCCTGGAGGGGGTGAAAAGAGAGTTGGAAATTTGTATAGGGAATTATTAACCGCAGAATCGATTTAGATAAAATTTGGTATGGAGATAATTAATTAATAATTTTAAACAAAAAAGAACCGACTTCACTCAGCATCTACCTCTCTAAAAGCAAATGCTCGAGCTGCTGTAAAAAAATACTCAAATCACCATAGGTGTGCCTATAATAGTTGAAGAGTTCCCTCGATTTCTCCAGGATCCCATCATCAGATCCTGGCCTGGTTACAATGGGACCAACTGTGAAGTATACTCTTTCAAACAAAAAAAGAATTTTCCAAACAGGTCCAGCCGTCTTCGAATAATCGGTGAACATACATAAAAAAAAAAAAAAAAAAATAGCAAAAACAAAGATCCCGACGAATTGATAACCTCCTCCTTCGAAATCTTGAAGTCGGTTGAAAAAGGAAATAAAATAGTTTTATCTCGGAAATTATCCTTTAAACGGATACAAAAGGGGTGAAAGTTTACATGGGGAAGAAACAACCAATAACCGCTGTCCGTATTTAGATGAAATTTGGTATTTAAATAATTTGTAATTTTTTGGTCAAGGTGTTCATATTTATAACATGTTACCCGTCGATGCTTTAAATTTACCTTTACCCGCTCTTAAGAAATATTTGAAAATGTCATGAATGTCAAAGGGTTATTGCAGGTTCGAGTATTATATACTCGTATGACGGACAAAGATGCATGGCCCAAACCAAAAAACTACTACAACATTTATAGGACACCGTTTAGGTAGGAAATAGTAGTTTATCTACACTCATACTGTAAGTACTCTAAAATGCGTTCAAAAACCGTAGACAATGACAAGCATTACAACAAACGATTTAACTATGATAAGTTTCTTATCTGCAGCAGTAACGTAATTTTAACGTTGCATGCTCAAATATTGTTAAGCAATGAGTTTCAAATTTGGAACATCGAATTTGATAACATAATGTTACCGCCATGGCCAACTCGATTGGTCCCGCGCGAGCGCCGGCGCAATCGAGTTGGCCATGACGGTACAATGGCGGTCATTCTATGGTTTCCGAACACTTAATTTAATATATATAATATGAGTGTAGATAAAGCAGTGTATGCAACTGTACGTAATTAGGCCTTAAAACACTCGTGTGATCTTATTATGAAATTCGCCTGCGGCTCATTTCATAAAACCACACTCATGTTTTAAGGACCCTTATTACGTAACAGTTACATAAACTACTATTATCTACACTCACATTGTAAGTCCTCTAAAACGTGTTCAAAAACGGTAGGCAATGGCTAGCAGTACCACAACCGATTTTACTATGATAACTTGATAAGCTTTTTATGTGTGGCAGTAACGTAATTTTAACTTTACATGCTCAAATATTGATGTGTTATGAGTTTTGATAACATAATGTACACCTGTACGCTCCCGCGCGGCCGCCGACACGCGCCCGCGCGACCGCCGGCACAATCGAGTTGGCCATGGCGGTGCAATGGCGGCCATTCTATGGTTTCGGAATACGGCATTTAGGATAAATAATATGAGTGTAGATAAAGCAGTGTATGCAACTGTACGTAATTAGGCCTTATTACGTAACAGTTACATAATAGTAGTTTATGTTTTTAAGGCCTAATTACGTACAGTTGCATTCACTGCTTTATCTACACTCATATTATTTATTCTAAATGCCGTATTCGAAAACCATAGAATGGCCGCCATTGCACCGCCATGGCCAACTCGATAGTGCCGGCGGTCGGGGAGGCGCGTATCGGCGGCCGCGCGGGAGCGTGCAGGTGTACATTATGTTATCAAAACTCATAACACATATTGATGTGTTATGAGTTTTGATTTTAACTTTACATGCTCAACTATTGAGTTGAGCATGTAAAGTTAAAATTACGTTACTGCCACAGATAAAAAGCTTATCATAGTAAAATCGGTCGTGATAATGCTAGCCATTGCCTACCGTTTTCGAACACGTTTTAGAAAACTTACAATATGAGTGTAGATAAACATATCAAACGTTTTGTGAAACAGTCAGATTAGGATTTATTTTTCTTTATAATTAAACAATAGGTACATTATCTGTCTCTCAAGCTGTTTTGATATGTCTTCTTGAAGAACTATGCATTATTTTGTATCTTTAAGATCTAATAATGTATTACTGTTTTGAAAAAAATAAGTCCCGTCGAGTATCTTTTCGGTCATAATACTTCTTGGGCCAGAGGTGTAGGGTTAGAACCGGTGGTAGTTTTCGAACGAAGTTCCTTATTGGACGGTTCGCGGATGGGGGGCTAGGTGAAAAAAAGTCACGTGACCGTCACGAAAAAGCGTCACGTCACGAAAACGCGACACCCATACGATTGAGAAACATGTAAAATGGAATGAAATAAAAAATATATAAAATAGAATAAAGTAAAGTGAAGTGAATTGTAGTGAAAGTGAGAAGTGACAAAGTGATAAAAGTGAAAAAAGTCGAGAACCTAAAAGTAAAAAATGTCAAAAATGGCAAAATTTTTAAATTTCAAAAAATTCATAAATTTCAAAAATTTCAAGTTTCAAAAATTTCAAAAATTTATAAATTTCAATAATTTCAAAAATTTCAAAAATTTCAAAAAATTCAAAAATTTCAAAAAATTCAAAAATTTCAACAATTTCAACAATTTCAACAATTTCAAAAATTTCATAAAAATACAAAAAAAAATAAAACCACAAAATTTACGAAATAGTCAAAAATGTAATAAAATTAAATAACATAACTTCGTTCCAACAGAGTGTCCCACGACACTCACGTATTTTATTTTTGTCTGACGTTCATTAGTGCATTGTAATGTGCTTACCTTGAAGTATGTAATTACCACAATTATTGCAACCAGTAACGTAATATCAGTGTATTATCTGTGACAGTGTGGTAAAAACGTATGAAAATTCATTACCTACGGTAACGTAATCAAAATCCGCCCTCCCTCCCCCCCCCCTCCCCGCCCGCCGGCACGCATGGTTTCAGTGGATTTTTAATATGTGTGTAGGTAAAGCAGTGTATGCTTCTGTACATAATTAGGCCTTATTACGTAACAGTTACATAAACTACTATTTATCTCATTTTAGGGTTCCGTAGTCAACTAGGAACCCTTATAGTTTCGCCATGTCCGTCCGTCTGTCCACGGTCTAGCTCAGTTACTGTTCGCACTAGAAAGCTGATATTTGGTGAGGCCTGATAAGAACTTTCAATAAATACTATATTGAATAAAATCGGTTCGGTGCCGGATAGTAGACTGACGTAAGCGCCGCCAAATATCCCTTAATAAACGACCGTTTGAACGGATGTTTCGAACAGGGCGGCATTTACGAAACTACACTGAGCATCGCCCGACATGCTCTTGGCCTTTCTGCATTTGTGACACCCCCCCCCCCCCACCCCCCATTTCAACCGCGCCTGTTCTTACCTTTCATGCTTAGACTGATTTGACGGGAGGATCGATTTGGATGATATTTGCCGTGGACATTTTTTTTTTTTTTTTTTTTATACCACGACGGTGGCAAACAAGCATACGGCCCGCCTGATGGTAAGCAGCTACCGTAACCTATGGACGCCTGCTACTCCAAAGGAGTCACATGCGCGTTGCCGACCCTTTACAAAAAGGAGGATTCACTGTGTTGACGACTAAAGGAACAAGAAGGTCCCTCATCGTTAACACACTGGGTCCTCTTTGAGCTCTTTGGCAACCTTACTCACCAGCAGGAACACAACACTATGAGTAGGGTCTAGTGCTATTTGGCTGTGGTTTTCTGTAAGGTGGAGGTACTTCCCCAGTCGGGCTCTGCTCCAGATTTGAGCGATGACATTCGCTGAACGTGCCCTACCACACTTAGCGAGATGCCATTCGCAGTGCCCATACCTCTCTTTTTGGCGTAGTTTAAGGACATACCCAGGTCCGGACGTAGTTTAAGGACATACCCAGGTCCGGACGTAGTTTAAGGACATACCCCGGGTCCACATGAACGTATAAATACAAAAGTGGTCCTGTATCGTCCGATATACACCTACTATTCTATGTCGTTTAATCATGCCAATAAAAATTAATAGGATAAATCCATCTGTCAACTTTACTTCAAGTTCCGCCTCCAGGGTAGCGGGAGAGAAATTAGGGGTGAATTAGCCGCTTACTGACACAGACCGAATTCCACGCGGGCGGAGCCGCGGGCACAGCTAGTATGTAATAAAAAACTGGATACACTATTAGCCCAAAAAATGGCCCCACAATAGTACTGTAAGAACGACTCGTACAGCAGTCTCTCTGACAATCTTATTACGGTATAACACTACAACAAATTACAAATTTTTCACGAGCCTTATTTTCGGTAGATCTTGTTTCGGTAAATGTTTGAGATTTAGCCAGCCAGTAAACTCAAAGATTACAAACAGAAATTCTGCCAGTGACTTTGCTTGCGTTTAACTAATATCCGATCAAAACCCATAAATGTGAATGAATGCGAAATGCATAAACGGTTTCGTTAAGAGGCTGACAACACCCGATGACCTTCAAATTGACTTTACTGAAGCAGTTTTTTAGCTATAACTACTCGTTTTGAGAAAGTAAAAAAAATATATGTTAATGTTCGTTATATTTGGAAGAACTTCTTTAATTCCGATACACGATTGGACGAAATCGGCTCGATAGAAAATAATTCCAAAGTTACATCTTTAAATTAGCTTTAAACAGTTGTATGTCTTTAGTTTCTTGACTTATACGTCTGTAACTAAGGACAAAATTCCACCGCACTAATACTAAAAACTTAGTTGTTTTATATTTCTCAATTAATGCGTAGTTTTTTTGTAATACATAATTTTGCTAAATTTGCAATGAGGTCCCATACTAATCGTAACACAATGTTTCTCTTTCACTCGCGCTGAAAAAGATAGGGAGGGAATTTAGCTGTTGTCAGCCCCAGAAGAAAATGACTAATCTGAATCTAACTGGAAACCAAATTCACAAGGCTCCTTAGATCACTGTTTCTGTCTGTCATATATCATATACATGACGTTATTCGGAAAACAGTGATTTTAAGAGGTCAATAACTTGTGAATGGTTAAGGGTGTTTAGCTCAAATTCAGGATTCAGTTTTACAAGAAAGACCCACAAACATGGATGTGTAAAGGTCAAATAGGTTGCAAGTTAAAGGTCAAATAGGCTGACACACTGCCGTACGTAGGTGGCTGGGAAGGCGGAAAATCTGCGTGTAAAACGTAGAGTAACTAGGTACCACATACGTTAGGTATATGTACCTATATGTATAATAGCGGTACATTTCAGTCCCAACCTTCAGTCACAAGATTTAGACTTAGAAATAGTGCAATACGCACCGGGTGGTAAAATAGGACGGATCAGGTTGCGGGCATTTGTGGCCCGAACCGAAGGTGAGGATCGAGCGATCTGCATGAGTCCTTCTTTATTACCGCCCGTGGTGCGTACACAATTATTCTCCTGTATGTGAAGTGAGATTTGCCGCTACGCGCGCAGGCGGTAAATCTGATGTACCGCCCGGACTGATGTAAATAAATATTATGGGTTACCTGGACAAATCCTGGCTGCACTCCATCTTGGTCTGAGCTGGAGAGGTCTCCACCGAGGACTGGGAGTACTCGGGAGATACCGACGAGTAGTCCAGCTCCGTCGTCGGTTGCCTATGGAATATTCACATTATAATCTGAATAGATGCAATTTCGAAAAGATCGCGAAAAGTTGAAGGCACAAGACTAAGAGACCCTCCCCCTGCAAGATGGTGCCAATGATGTGCCCAAATCACTGCACCCATGCAGTTAAAACTGCAAGAAGCTATGCGCTTAGCGAGGGATAGAAGCCTATGGAGGAACCTGGTCTTCAACAGAAGGACATGATGTCAGGATCCTCAGCTCTGAGGGAACGAAGATGTAATTTACGTAAAGTGACCAAGACATCTGATGCCCAAGCCTGGAATAGAACCAGCGTCTTTTGTAACTCACCTGAGATTTTCGAGAGGGTCGCCTACCTTGGTGGCCTACAGGTTAGGGCTACAGCGAATGCATAAGACGCTGGTTCGATTTTATTCCTGAGCACCAGAGGCCCTGCCCACTCGACCCAAGCTTCCCACTCTCATCTCACTCTTCTTCTCTTATCTGTAACTGATGATGTGGTCTAAACACACTAACGCTTCCTCCCAGTCTTTTGCCCACTCTTCCCACTCCTGTCCCACTATTCTTCGCTTACCTATAATTGACGCTAGGTGGTCTAAACACGCTGACGCTTCTCCCGGTCTTCTGCCCACTCTGCGCACTCTCCCCACTTCTGTCCCACTTGCAGGGCTGCGGGAGAGAGGCTCTCTTCTTCGGAGTAGATGTGGCTAGTGCGTTGAACTTCTTTACACCGTGTTTGGAGTTCGTATCTTCGAAATCTGATACCTGAAAACCAGAGATGATGTGATGAGAATTCATACCATGCACTTACTCGTATTCGGATAAAAGGGCTTTTTCTTCCCTGCTAAAAGGAATCAAAGAGGCACTTTCATGCTCTAAGACTTTACATGGGTACATTGTTACGTTTATGGTCATACTAGTAAGTATAATAATGGTATCGTGGTTGCGAGAAGCTGTAATGATAACGACCGAACTGAACCGGGCCGGACTGAACAAGACCGGTCTCTGTACTAAGCTACTTTCAACTAAATAATCCTGCTGAAAGAGACGAAACACAAATGACATGTGAGGAAATTGTTCAGCAGTTAAGATGATACTCCATTGTTTTAAATCTCCTCGCTTTTTTCATTATCTGGGTGCCTACCGAACGCGCCAATCCTTAACGCTCCGTAGCGTGTCGTAGTCACCTCTATCTCTCACTCTTCCATGTTAGTGCGACAATGACAGTAGCGTTTCGTTCGCTACGGAGCGTTTACGATTGACACCTTGGCTACGCACCCAGAACTTACTATTCTTCTTCTTCCTCGTTTCCTCGTGGCTGAGGGTCGCAATCAGATGAAGTCGTTGCTCTAGTAACCATGGCACTCCAAGCTGCACGATCTTCTACGGCTCGTATGATAGGCTCTTGTATGGAACCTTGGCAGGCCTTCTTCACTATGTCGACCCAACGGGTCGATGGATGTCCATTCCCTACTACAACACCTCCTTACTATACTTAGATGACAATTGAGAACTGTTAGGTACCTGACTAAGTTCCAGCGTCATGTCTTCTTCCAGAGATGTACCTCGACCCTTAGAAGATTTGGACTCGTTGGACATAGTAGAGTTCTTTGGTGAGCGTTTCTTGGTCCTCGTATGTTCCAAAGAGACCTACGTGAAATGGTGCGGAGTGAGATGAAAAATATGAATGAGAATGAGACTCTTTTGAAATGAAATAACTTTTTTAATACTATTGCTCAAAAAGTTTAGTTTATGTAGCTGCAAAACGTGCGTAAAGTTTGATTTTATGCACTAGTGCTAAAAAGTAATCTGATCTGCAAATCGTGCGTAAAGTTTGATTTTATGCACTAGTGCTAAAAAGTAATCTGATCTGCAAATCGTGCGTAAAGTTTGATTTTACGCACGATTTGCAGATCAGAATTTTAAATAAATGAGTATTATGCGAGACCCGCTTATAAATGACCCACCTGAACTACGCGCGATTGGGCATAAAGGAGTATTATGCGAGACCCAATAGTATTACTTGAACAACGCGCGATTGAATGAAGCTGTCTTTCGTACACTGACAGAATATAAATATAATTTTATTTCATTGTAGTTTTTTCGCAATTGTATTAAAAAACGTTGTTCGACACACGTGCGGAAGTGTCATTTTCACACGTCCCGAGTTCTGACCCTCGCCTCTTGGCTCGGGCCAAGTAACCTCGGTACTCGTGCAAAATGACATACTTCTCGCACTTGTATCGAAAACTACTATTTTCGACTCGTGAGCTATTTATGCTTGAATTAAGATTTTGTAGACCGAAGTATTAGCACATTCGATAGAGCTTTTATGGTCGCAAATTTTAGCATCGTCGACTATGCTGAAATGGATTTTCATACAATATTACGAAGTTACTAAATTGTATAGAGGGAGCACTCGTAGAAAAGTATCGTCTACAATAGTGACGTAATTTAGTGTTTCTACTCGTCTACAATACAATGCTTGAATTGAGACTTTGTAAACCGAAATACTAGCGCATGCTTTTCGATGGAGCGCACATTTTAGCATTGTCGACAAATGTAAAAGCGATATAGTACATATAGTTTAGGTCCCATTAGGTTTTAAGTTAGGTCTCGTTTTTTTAGCATAGCTTAGTTAAGTTTTATAAGTCTTGTAACATATTATTGAATACCGTAAAACGGGGTGAGTAGGTTTCGCGGGGAGAGTAGGGTTATGAATGGGGAGAGAAGGTTTGAGAGGGCGGTGAGAAGGGATTTTAAGGCTACTGCTACAAAAATAATGTATTCCAATTTAAAATGGGGCCATAGTAATACGCATAATAAAAAAAAATCGATCCAACAATCTTCCAAAATCACCTTTGTATGAAAAACCCTCTCACCCCCAAATACGAGGCACTACGGGGTGAGGTGGGTTTTCCTCTTTATAATAAAATACAAACGTCCGAACCACTTATTATATACACATGTAAAAATAAAATTTTATCGAGGTTTGAAAGTCAAATTTCACCCAACTCACCCAATTTTACGGTACAAGTAGTTGATATTATTGTAAATAAAAAATGTAAAATGGATTGGTTATGGCGATGGTTAGACTTGAACAAAGCAGTGACAAGTGACGGAAAAGAGGGGGCCTTTGCCCAGCGGTTTGATACAAATGAAACTATGAAAAAGATGCTTAATTAGGAACATGCATGATTTTTTTGGAAGACGTCATTCGATTCTATTTCCCTGTAGATTCAAATGTCTCTAATAAACCTACTATCTATGATAGCACTGAAACGTCAAAAATGTGAAAATACGTTAGGCGTCTGCGCCGCGCGTCAAAACGCCCCATACAAAAAGTGTGAGGTTTGTGACGTCACCGACCACACAGTTGCAGAAAACTGTTTGGAAGGAACAAGTTTTTGGAAAGTTTTTGTAATTATAGGTATTTGTAGATATACTTGTCATACATTTTTTTTCTTGTTAGAACATAAGTAACCGAACTGAAGTTTTGAAAATACATTTGAGGTATAAGAAAAAATGCCTAAAATTTTACGTTTTTAAACCGCAATATTTTTAAAAAGCTTTTAAAAATTAATACGGATTTCCACTTATTTATATTAATTTGGGGTTGTTGAATGTGTTTATGCAACAAATTGATTTAAATATTTTTCACGCATGTTCTCTATTGATGTATGTAAATACCTGACTAAGTACTAAAGACACGTCATCTTCAAGCGACGTCTCTCGGCTCTTGGATGACTGGGACTCGTTCAGCCTCTTGGGCGAAGGAGGTTTCTTGGTTTTCGGGGTGTCCAGGGAGGGGCGGCGCCGGTACGAGCCCGGGAGGGAGTTCGCGCGGTCAGACCTGGTCAATAAGAACAAATTAGCAGTGTGAAGCGTCGTCAAGTTGGGCAAATATGACAGACACTTCTTTTCATCAGATAGGGAACGTGCGTAAACTGAAGATGGCAGCATAGGACGCCCTTATATTAGTGCGAAACAAGTATCAAAACAAGTAGCTATATTTAGCTAAAAAACTGTTTAAGTAAAGTCAGTTTGAAGGTCATCGGGTGTTGTCAGCCTCTTAAGACTGCGTCGACCGTCCTGTGGCGCCCTCATCAGGGGGATTGTGTTTCCTAGTAAACTAATCAATTTCTGTATAATCCATTATGTAAAGTTAAGGACTAATATTAACAATGTAATATTCTAGCAAGTAAGTTTATAATGTTGACGTATAAAATATTTTTATTTTTATCAATAAACGAATTGAATTAAGGTGCAACTAATTCCGCAACTTATGATCTATGTGATACAGTTTTATATTAATTACTCTTGGCTTTATCACCTAAAGGGAAAAAAGTGGCCACCATTTGCCGTTTAGGTAATTTTATTTATTTATTTACGTTACGGAGATCCAACAGCTATCAAAACAAAATAGCACTAATTAATAAGAGATGGAAACCCAATTGCAGGATCACACTTATAGCTACAGATTATTATAATCTGTAGCTATAAGTGTGATATATCCTGATTATCACATTCAAGTTTTACTTAAATAAAAAGTGACCACGCTCGAACACAGCAACACACAACATAAGAAAACAATCAATATTAAGTAAAAAATACGCAGAATGAAACTATGTGACAAAGATCAAAAGTTGAGTAATAAGTAGAACTACAACTTAACACTGAGGGATTATACATACATTGATTCTTTTAGTAGGAAACACAAACCGCCTAATGAGGGCGCCACTGGACGGTCGACATAGTCTTGTCCTGTTACATGTGTCCCACCCAGTTAGCTTTCTAAATGATTTAGTGACTAAATTTAGTCAAGTGTTACGGCATTTAGCAAGTAAATTTACTATTTAAAAAAAGTTAGGATCCTAATTAGGATGCTAGTTAGGACACTAAAAAAAGTAAAGTGTAAGAAGGCTTTAAGGGAGTTTTACTGCATTGTATAATCTGTGGTAACAACGTTTGATAATATAATATTATATACTTCTTCAACAATTGTCTGCCAGTGACAACAAAATCCAAGTTCTGAGGCTTGCTGGTCTTCTTCGGCGTGGAAGTCGCGGAGGCGGGTGGTGATTTCTTCTTCTTGGACCCTCTAGAAGATGCTGAGCCGCGGCGCGAGCGCGGGTCTGGGTCGTAGTCGGAGGGCCAGCGGTCGTTACGTTGCATGCTAGATTAATGAAATGGAATTTAAAGTGAGACAGGGAATGACCCCCGTTCGGAGTCATGGCTTGTCCAACAGGTCTATCGCTATACAGCGAGGTAACGCTATGAGTGTGATCCCTTGGACCCGGCATGGTTTAGAACGGGTTTTAGTTTCTTAAGATAGTAATGTATTTTAAATAGTAATTTTTTTTTGATAAATAAATAAAAATGCTTTTTAATTAAGAAATAATTTTAAACAAAAAAGAACCGTCTTCACTTAGACTCCACCTTTCCATAAAGTAAGTATGACCTTTCCAAGAAGCTATGCCCGATCTACCTACAGTAAAAAATATTTAAATCACTATAGATGTGCCTATAATATTTGTAGAGTTCCCTCCCTCGATTTAGATCCTGACCTGGTTACAATGGGACCAACTGTGAAGTATACTATTTAAACATAAAAATAATAGTTAAAAAAACTAAAAAAACACGCTTTTAGCACGCACTAAAAATTACAAAATAATTCGGATATTTAGTTTGATGACTCAAGAGTTTTCCCTTTGCCAAATCTTCATTAGATCGCAGGTAAACATAAACAATTTCAGTTCGTGATGAACGATAAATAATTACCTATGCGAAATGGTTATAAGTAGGTAATCATCTTTATTGAATATTTACTATGATTTATTATGAAAGAAAGCGTGGAGCGTTTATGTAATCTTTACTCTTTTTGGACAGAACGCTCCACGCTTTCTTTCATAATAAATCATAGTAAATATTCAATAAAGATGATTACCTACTTATAACCATTTCGCATAGGTAATTATTTATCGTTCACATATCGTTTTTTAAACTATTATTTTAATTTTATACTTTTTAGTCTTCTTATTATTTTTCGTATCCCATTCAGCAAACCCTTTCATTTAATACCCATATCATGGGGGTGCATTTCAAATAGCCAATCCGCCATCTTGGATGTCCGCCATGTTGGATTTAAGTCACGTGACTATTTTTTTCGTTTTCCTGACAGCAAACCCTTTCATTTAATACCCATATTATGGGGGTGGATTTCAAACAGCCAGTCCGCCATATTGGATTTGTAATGACGTTTCTTAGCTAGTCATGTATGTCATCAGAACTCAGAGCGTGTGCAAAATTTCATCCTAATCGAAGACCGGGAAGTGGGTCAAATTAAGATTCCAAGATTTTCTTACATACATAGTTACAAGTGAAGCTAAAAAAAAAGTGTTAAAAAGTGTTAAAAAAAAAAAGAATTTTCCAAATCGTTCCAGCCGTGTTCGAATAATCGGTAAACATACTTTTAAAAAAATTGCAACAAAGATCCCTTCGAAATCTTGAAGTAGGTTGAAAAGGACTTTAACCGAATAATACACGCAATCTTAGAGAATTCAACCCGGATGGAGTAGCCATGTCTGTCATTTCCGATACAAAAAAAGTCTGCCGATTTTTGCGTGGGAGGAGAACGTCAAATGTATGGCTATTCGTACGTAACGTACAAATAGCTACGTCAGATAAACGTCAGTCCATACATGTGTATGACCCCTGGTCATATGTTTTCGGCAGAGGGGAACGCCTGTCAATGGCGACTCCTGGCGTTGGTTAAATTCTCAAAGCACGCAATGGATATAGCGGATTATTTAAACGCCTAGTCAAATTATGGAGCAATAATGTCAATGCAAAATATGTTTTTCGAGAAGATAGAGGCGCTCGATATGGCGATAGATAGCAAGGATATTGTAAAAAGGTAATTGGACTCTCTTCCTCCTAGCGTTTGTCCAAGCTTTTTGCTCTATTGAGCCTAGGGTCCGCTCAGCAACCTAATCCCAGTACTTGGCGAAAGCGACTGCCATCTGACCTTTCAACGCAGAGGGGAATGTAGGCCTTGTTGGGATTAGATCCGATTTCCTCACGATGTTTTCCTTCACCATAAAGCGACTGGTAAATATCAAATGATATTTCGTACATGAGTTCCGAAAAACTCAGTGGTATAGGTGAAAAAAGTAAGTCACCTGTTGTATGAGTAATGTGTGCGAATAGACGTTCCATTTTTAAAATTTGTAATATATCGTATGGTTTGCAAACTCATTATTTGCTTATCTTTCAAGTTTGATTATTCCTGTACACTTATGATTCTATTCTATTGTCATGATAAGATCTTGTTAAGGTCGCCGGAAGACGCTGGATGCGGGTCGTTTCCAACCGGTACGTGTGGAGGTCCAATGGGGAGGCCCATGTTCAGCAGTGGACGTCTTATGGCTGAGATGATGATGATGATAAGATATAAATAGTTGTCAATGTCGAGTGATTGTCTTCGTATTTTTTTGCGTCGTTCTGTTGTTGTCTTCATTTTTAAGTGAAGTGCTAAATTTAAATATTTTTGTTATTGTAATTTAATTGCATTCTGACCACTAGGGAACTTATTGAATGTGAAATACCCTTATTTAGATGCCGTTATTGTGATTTTTACGTGAAATGCTAAATTTTAAATAATTGATTATCTTTGCTAATATTAAATATTTTTACTTTGTCGTCAAAATTAAACGTGTTAATGCAATTAAGAAGTGTTTTACTGCAAAATGGCTATAACAAAAATAAACAATACGAGTACCTAATACTTAGTTTACCACACAAGTAAATTGTAAAACAACCGTAAGATAATGACAGTGACTTTGTTTCCGTATAGTCCACTGATGAAAAGGAGGATGACGAAATGCCGAGTGATTGAGATAATAGTAGTTTATGTAACTGTTACGTAATAAGGGTCCTTAAAACATGAGTGTGGTTTTATGAAATGAGCCGCAGGCGAATTTCATAATAAGATCACACGAGTGTTTTAAGGCCTAATTACGTACAGTTGCATACGCTGCTTTATCTACACTCATATTATTTATTATAAATGCCGTATTCGGAAATCATAGAATGGCCGCCATTGCACCGCCGCGGCCATCTCGATTGTGTCGGCGTGGCCAACTCGATTGTGTCGGGGCTCGCGCGGGACCAATCGAGTTGGCCATGGCGGTAACATTATGTTATCAAATTCGATGTTCCAAATTTGAAACTCATTGCTTAACAATATTTGAGCATGCAAAGTTAAAATTACGTTACTGCCGCAGATAAGAAACTTATCATAGTTAAATCGTTTGTTGTAATGCTTGTCATTGTCTACGGTTTTTGAACGCATTTTAGAGTACTTACAGTATGAGTGTAGATAAATAAGTTTTCAGTATGTTATTAATAAATGTACTACTCATATTAAATGTTTATATAATTTATTACGCTTATGCGTTTATTTGCAAACTGTACACAACTACATACAACAGGTGAGTTACTTAAGTTTTTCACCTATACGAGCCGGGGTTTGAACCCACGACCTTCGGATTGAAAGTCTGACGTCTTACCAACAGGCCACCAGCGCTTCCTCACTCACTCACTATAATGTAATAATTTCGTATAGGACAACGCGTCAAAAGTATCTGCACACTCTGGTCATAGTTGGTGCAGGGTTCCGTAGTTAAAAGTATAAACTTTATAAGTCTTAGGAAAACTATTGAAATCTCTGGTAAAATCAGGATGACGATGAAAAATACAGTAGGTACGGTAACAGAAAAACAAGAAAACTATAGAAACGTAACGTATGCGCGGCGCGTGTGGCAAAGGTAAGAGTCTCAAACCCTGACAGACCGTTTTTAGGGTTCCGTACTTCGAAAGGAAAAAACGGAACCCTTATAGGATCACTTTGTTGTCCGTCTGTCTGTCTGTCTGTCAAGACCATTTTTCTCAGGAACGCGTGGAGGTATCAAGCTGAAGTAGGTAGTCTACTGTCCCTTGGAGCTGTGAAAAAATCAAACTTAAAAGCCAACGTAATCAAAAGATACAGTCGTTTATGCTGCAAATTTTAGAGTTTTTCGGCACTCGCAAAACCTACGGGGTACTTCCCGTGAACTCAGAAACTTGAAATTTGGCACGAAGCAATGTCATATAGCATAGACAATGGAAAAATTACACATTTTAGTTAAAAGTAGACATTTTTAGTAAAATCATACAATTTTTTTATTTTTATTTTAAGCTTACTACCTTTTTCCTCGTAAACGCGTGGAGGTATTAAATTGAAATTCATATCAAATACTCAGGTCTGTATTACCTTTAAGCTGTAAAGGTTTGTACGGAACCCTCGGTGCGCGAGTCCGACTCGCACTTGGCCGGTTTTTTTCTGTTTTGTGTGTACGATTACGACTAGGTACAAGTTAGTTGATTTACGAGTACTTACCTACCTACTATTTTAGTTTGGAGTACCGAATAGACTATAAGAACTAAGAAGGACGTTATAGTATAATAACCTTTATAATAACCGTTATAGTATAATAAAACTATATTATAGTCTTTTGGGTCCACAGGGGTCACGACTCACGGGAAATAGGGAAGGCCGGTAAAAATTTATTATACATAGAGGGCGCTGTCCCAGATTTCATACAATAAGAGGTCTAATGGTCCTTAACTATGTACGAAAACCGGATACACTTGTATAATCAAAAAGCTTTTCTTAGGCAAAAACATTCTCTACAGCATTTTAATTTTAGAGTATTTCAGTAACCGGTGAATTTAAATTTCGGTGCTATTCGAGAAAACATTGAGTCATCTTCGCGAAAATAAAAAAAACTACTTCGCGCCATACAAATTTAGCTTTTCTAAAGACCAATGTGTGAGATGTCACTCTGACAGTTGCTTTCCCCATTAATAGCTTAAAAGAAATGAAAACTTACATGTATGTATGTCTGTCAGCTGCTAGCAGTGTGTCGGTGCAAGGGCGGTGTTACACTGCGCGCGGGGCGCGATACGCTTGGATGAGTATTGGTTAGGGTGAGGGCATACTCACTGAAGTAGCGATTAGTTTTTTTTTTTTTTTTTTTTTTATACCACGACGGTGGCAAACAAGCATACGGCCCGCCTGATGGTAAGCAGCTACCGTAACCTATGGACGCCTGCTACTCCAAAGGAGTCACATGCGCGTTGCCGACCCTTTACAAAAAGGAGGATTCACTGTGTTGACGACTAGTTATCCTTAGGGTACCTTAACACCAAGCTATGTGGAAACCAAAACAGTGACGCTATATTTAAAATGTTCCTGTAACAATTTGATGTTTATTGTTTGTATTACCAAAGCGTCCTGAATAAAATTATTATTATTCTTATTCTAGTGAATCGTTAAACGTTTCTGAGCTATTTTTATGATAGAGATGGCTTTTTCACAATGATCTACAATGATTAAGCTGATTTAGAGTAAAACAACCTTAAAAAGAACTACTCTTTACTAATCCACTAATTCATATGTATTATAATGAAGTAAGCGCGAAGGTAGCGCTTAGATCGTTAATAAACCTTCTTTTGGGATATGTCACACTGGCTCTAAAACAAAAGGGAGTTGAAATCAATTATAATCTGTAAGTTGTCCGGTAGGGGTGCCACGTGCGCGTAGCTTTGATGCCTTAAATAGCTTTCAGTTCGCAGACAGACACATCACCACCACATATATAACCATCATCATCATCTTTTTTTTCCTGTTTAGTTTAGTAGAGAATGCCTTAAGGCATTAAGTCCACCTTAAGTACCTCTTTTAAGTGCAATAAAGCTTAAATAAATAAATATAAGAAGTATACTAGGTAGTTGAATATGTATTTTTTTTAATACCACGACGGTGGCAAACAAGCATACGGCCCGCCTGATAGTAAGCAGCTACCGTAACTTTATGGACGCCTGCAACTCCATGCGCGTTGCCGACCCTTTACAAAAAGGAGGATTCACTGTGTTGACGGCTAAAGGAACAGAAGGTTCCTCATCGTCAACACACTGGGTCCTTTTTGAGCTCTTTATTATTTGTATTTTACGTAAACTCGCTGTCGCTTCCGCTCCCGCTCCGCTTGTGGGTGCGCAGCGGCGCCTAATTAAGGCGGCGGGGTGAGCAGTGGCGCATGCAACAGGTCGACAGGGAGGCATGGAGTCGCTTTTTTACTTCAGATTTAGAAAATTACAAGGAGCTCGGGTTTAATAATAATAATTATTATTATTTCATCCAATAGCCCAGTAGTTAGTCCAATCTTTTCACTCAATAGCCTAGTACATTTTAGATTCCATCATAGACTAATTAACCCAAGACCCCGCATAGCCAGGCGACCCCCGCTGCCACGCTCAAAGTAATTTCACTCTATATACCTCTAGTGAGAGACTAACATTGGAAGTGACAGTAAACACGTCTCCATGGCAACTATTAATGTCTGACTCTCTCTTACGCCCCACGGAAGAATCGCGCGTTCCCTGTCTAGCATTGGGAGTTCCCCTCCCGCACCCCTTCTTTTTGGCAGCTTAGGTTTCAAAAAAATAACGCGCTAAGCGGAGTACAGATGTATATGGATTCCATTGACTCGCAATAGTCCTTACAACATGGCGGGTGCTGTCTCGGCGTGCGTCCCATAACACATACAGAGGGAGCATCCGCTTAGTGTACCCCGTACATATCATTAATAGTCAAAAGGACCTCTGCGCGTTGGCTTCGGCTCCGCATACGCCTACCATTGTTCCGTGGTCGGGAAAGACATTACAATAATAATAAAATTCAAGATCAACAAAGGATAATAATAATAATAATAAGCCCGCAGGGCAGCTTGTGGCGAGCTGTCGGGGAGTGACGACCCCGCGGACCCAAGTGCTCCAGAGAGCCAGTCAGGGTCTCCGTCTCCGGCGTGTCTTCGTCGGTCGGAGTGGGCCCTAAGTTGGCCGTCCAGAGAGGAGCTGTCAGAGTTATATGCTCGCAGGGTGGAAGTGAAATTTGCATATGTCGCGAGTTGGTACAGTGGCTGGGCTTCCTACAGTCACTGGCAGAAAGTGGTGTACACCTCTCCACACCCTGAGCCGCTCACACCGATGTTGCTCCTGGTCGTTTTTGCGACGGCAGTTTCAGGGGCCCATCTAGTCGGCGGCGAGTCACCGCCTGCCTCGATAACATGTTATAAAATTGTTATGGCAGGTGTCCGAAACTCTTTACAATAGCCTAATCTTTGACCAGCCTAACTTCAATACCATAGCCCATTACTCTGTCCATTTTATTTAGAATAGCCATAACGTCTGCTGGAACCGGTTCACGGGTATCTATTAATGTACCCGTGAATGGGTTCTAGCAGGTGTATAACATAGCAAATTTCTCCAAGGAGCCTCTGCGTGTTGGATCTGTATCCCCAAGCAAGCCTACCAAAAGACCGGGATATAAAGGCCCGTGATTCTCAAAGGAGATACAAATAATAATAATAAAATACTTTATTGCACACTACAACAAACGAACAAAAGAGTTATAAAATAGGTACAGCATAGAGGTAGGTAACAACAGGCGTAAGGATCATGGTGTTAGCAAGCTTAAGGATGCGTTTCCACCAGAGATGAGCGAGGATGCGTTGCGAGGAATGTTTTTGTTAAGCACCAATACAATCACTTTATTTGTTTATCCACGCGTAGCTCTAGGATTGGTTCTTAACACATTCCTCGTAACGCATTGTCGCTAATTTCTGGTGGAATCGCGGCCTAAATATCTAAGGACGCGACGGCCCGGGCTGTCAACACCGCTGCTTTCTGGGCATCCATCAGATAGGAACCGTCGACACGAAAGAAGAAGAAGAATATCTAGTTTATTCTAAGTGTTAGTGGTGGGACGTTTTTCGTTGTCTAAGACTATCCAATGTCCTTCCTTGGGACACAAATTATCTCCATACCTTTTCATCTAAATCATAAATATTTTACCGGTAAAGAGGTAACAAACAAACACGACAATATAGAGTTAATTTTGCATGAATAATCGAACGAGCGGAGCGTAAACGAAGTGAAGTTCTTACAGACAACTTCGGACACAACATAACTCTGTCAGCTGGCTACCTAGACGTCTCGGCATTTCGATGGCTTTTTGACTTTGAATAGTTGTTCCGCGATAGTGATTAGTAATGTTTTTCTGATCTATTTGCAATTTGTTGGGGTTGTAGCAGAGATACATATAATTTGAGAGTTCGTATATGAGCAGGATAGATGAAGGGGTTATGAAGCTAGTAGGTGTGAAAAAATCATCAGAAGGCTCTTGTTATATTAGTCAACTCGTTTGCACGGACATCACCTGTTCTCAGTTCGAGGCGGGCTACTATTAAATATTAGTAGGAATAGTAGGGATAGCATAGTAAATAGGGATGTTGTCTCATAAAATATAGAGGATAAAAAACCGGCCAAGTGCGTGTTTTGCCACGCATAATGGAGGGTTCCGTAGCTTCAATGGAATAAAAACCAGACTAATGCCAAAAGGTCGTATCTGATGCCTATGGAAGAAGTTTTTTAGAAATAACTCAAAAATGGCTAGACCTATAATGTTCAAAATATTTTTTCTCAAAAGTTTATCATAATGCGCATCTTCTCAAATTTTTTCATATTTTTTGGACTTACGGTTCAAAAGTTACAGGGGGGGAGGACGCTATTTTTCCGACTTTCGAAGCGATTATTTCCGAAAGTATTTACATTATCAAAAAATTATTTTACTAGACCCCTATTCATTTTTAAATACCTATCCAACAATATATCACAAGTTAGGGTTGACATGAAAAAAAAAAATCACTCCCCACTTTACGTATAGGGGAGGTACCCTAATAAAACATTTTTTTCCACTTTTTATTTTACCACTTTGTCGGCGTGATTGATATACATATTAGTACCAAATTTCAGCTTTCTAGTGCTAACGGTCACTGAGATTATCCGCGGACGGATGGACGGACGAACAGAAATGGCGAAGCTATAAGGGTTCCTAGTTGACTACGGAACCCTAAAAACCTACATATAGTAAATGGGTGACCTGTATTTGTTTTTTAGAGACATTCCATAGACTATATGGATTTGAGATATCCAAAACATAGCTACCAATATTATGTTTTTAAATTCTTGTGCCCTCTACGAGTATTTACGCATTACTTTTCAGGTTTATTCTCATTTATAAACTACTTTTTTTTCGAGCCTTCTAGCTCCATAACCCCTTGATCGATCATGCTCATGAACGAACTCTCAAATTGTATTGAGCTCTGAACCCCAACAAATTTGATATATGTAGATCAGAAAAACGTAACTAAAGTTATCGCGCGACAACTATTCAAAATCAAAAAGCCATCGAAATGTACAGACTTCACTTCGCTCACGCTCCGCTCGTTCGATATTGAAGTCTAAAAAATATTGATAATATGTCCTCTCCACGGTCGTCGCTGTGCGTCTCGCCGTGTGGACCTCAAATTAACCTTATAAAACTAAACATAGACCCCGTGATCGATACCTGTGTTTTGATACGTTATATACAATCATACTTATTGACCAAATTTATATCTTATTCGTTAAAATGCTTGCTTTTAAAATGTTTCTTATTACATAATATACAAGGTAGTCCTATTCCAGGTCATAGACCAGGCAACCTACGAAATCTAAGAGAAAGGAAACGAGGAATACTAGAAACGACTAGTTGCAGACTAACCAAGTCTACCAAAATAACTTATGTAATCGGACCAAAATTTTATAATGCCATCCCTGAGTATATACAAAGCCTAGAAAATAATAACTAATTTTTTAAGGAATTGAAAAAATGGCTAATTGAAAATGCTTTCTTTGACACTAGAGAATTATGTGACATTAAATTAACTTAATTATAATTGTGTGGCTATTGTAATCAGAATTGACATCGTTTCTTTTGTATTAACATAATATATTTTTTTTATCCCTATTACTGTAAATTGCGAATTATTATTATATAATAGCTCATTAGTATTAATTTTACTTTTGACGTGTATTGTACCTGTGCATTTACGAAATAAATGAATATGAATATGAATATTCTAATTATGAAAAATCTAAGAAAAAAAAATAAAAAAATCGCGACTAAAAAATAATTAGGTTTTGTATGGAGAGTTGGAGGGTTGGCCGGCTGGGACTACGTGTCCCATACAAAAAAAATCTCGTCAAAATTTTTTTTCCCTTTTTTTAGGGTTCCGTAGTCAACTAGGAACCCTTATAGTTTCGCCATGTCTGCCCGTCCGTCCGTCCGTCCGTCCGCGGATAATCTCAGTGACCGTTAGCACTAGAAAGCTGAAATTTGGTACTAATATGTATATCAATCACGCCGACAAAGTGGTAAAATAAAAAGTGGAATTTTTTTTTTTATTAGGGTACCTCCCCTATACGTAAAGTGGGGAGTGGTTTTTTTTTTCATTTCAACCCTAACGTGTGATATATTATTGGATAGGTATTTAAAAATGAATAGGGGTTTCCTAAAATCATTTTTCGATAATGTAAATATTTTCGGAAATAATCGCTCCAGAAGTAAAAAAATATGCGCCCCCCCCCCTCTAACTTTTGAACCATAAGTTTTAAAAATATGAAAAAAATCTCAAAAGTAGAACTTTATAAAAACTTTCTAGGAAAATTATTTTGAACTTGATAGGATGAATAGTTTTTGAAAAAAAAATACAAAATAATTTCTGAACTAAGTTTGTAATTTAACCGTATAAGCAGGTGTTTATTGTACCTGTAATTTCTACAAAATTACAATGAAATGACGTGCTTTCAAATAAAGTAAAAACGGTGAAAATCGGTTCACGCAATAAAGAATTATCCCATAAAAATCATCTTCCATACTTTATGCTCGCGCGCAATAGTTTACTTAATTTGCCGATAGATGTCGCTGTACGTGGAACTCTCATATCATATCCTACATAGCGGTGTTATTAACTCTTAAGTGGGGACACTTACTGTGACGGACGGAAAACTACGGAACCCTACAGTGAGCGTGGCCCGACACGCTCTTGGCCGGTTTTTTTTCCTTAGTCACAATACGATACCAATGAAGCCCTTAAACGGACCACCCGTATTTCTGTTTCACCCTGTACACTGTTTCTAAAAAGTTCGAATACACTTGTGAAGTCTTATAACTTTTTTGTACGAATAGTTAATGTAGTGAAATCTGTATTTTATTAAAGCTATACTAATATAGAAAATGTGCTAAAAATATTTTGGATGAACTCCGCTTCTAACTAATTTTACTAGCTGACTACATTTTTTAACTCAGTCTCACGCGGCACATACAGCTTCCATGGTTATTTCGTCCCAAATATGCTCTACTAACTAGGTTTATGGCCTGTTTTACAATCTCCAGTTAAAGCATATATGTCAGATAAATGTTTGCTGTCCTTTTCTTTTATATGACTGGAGAAGAGGATAGCAATAATTTTAACTGGCACATAAGTTTATCTGGAGATTGTGAAACAGGCCCTTAGTGTTATGGGATCTTTTACTATCCACTGGTTACAAATGTCCAACAAGTAGCGATCTCGTATAGATATCCACGTTTCACAGTTTGGCCATGGTAAAAGGAAACAAGGTAAGTCACACACATACCACTTTAATTCTCAAGCTTTAAATTTTGGGGTAATTTTAAAGTGAATGTGGCCACCTTGCGGAGTGCAGGGCCAGCAGCTTTAGGTTCACCAGAGTTGCAGACTATGCAGAATCCACAAAGGGAACATACCCATACTACGTGACTCGTTTAGGGCGGTGGAGGGGAGGCTTAGGTTTCGTCACGTAGTCAATAATTATGCTCAAATCTCGCGCTTATTCGAGATATATTTAAATGTCGTGTGTCAAACTCAAGTCACAGGATACTTGGTGACGCGTTTAAATTATAGGTTTGCACGGACTCTTGACGTTACGCGGCAAGTGTCGTGTTAATAAAGTCATATAAGACCAAAATTGTGTTTTTAGGGTTCCGTAGTCAACTAGGAACCCTTATAGTTTCGCCATGTCTGCCCGTCCGTCCGTCCGTCCGCGGATAATCTCAGTGACCGTTAGCACTGGAAAGCTGAAATTTGGTACTAATATGTATATCAATCACGCCGACAAAGTGGTAAAGTGGAAAAAAATGTTTTATCAGGGTACCTCCCCTATAAGTACGTAAAGTGGGGAGTGATTTTTTTTTTCATTTCAACCCTAACGTGTGATATATTGTTGGATAGGTATTTAAAAAAGAATAGGGGTTTACTAAAATCATTATTTGATAATGTAAATTTTTTCGGAAATAATCGCTCCAGAAGTAAAAAAAAATGTGTCCCCCCCCCTCTAACTTTTGAACCATAAGTTTTAAAAATATGAAAAAAATCTCAAAAGTAGAATATTATAAAAAAATTCTATGAAAATTATTTAGAACTTGATAGGTTGAAAAGTTTTTGAAAAAAAATTACAAAATCATTTCTGAACTAAGTTTATAATTTAACCGTATAAGCAGGTGTTTATTGTACCTGTTATTTCTACAAAATCACAATGAAATGACGTGCTTTCAAATAAAGTAAAAATGGTGAAAATCGGTTCACGCAATAAAGAATTATCTCATAAAAATCATCTTCCATACTTTAAGCTCGCGTGCAATAGTTTACTTAATTTGCCGATAGATGTCGCTGTACGTGGAACGCTCATATCATATCCTACATGGCGGTGTTATTTTAACTCTTAAGTGGGGACACTTACTGTGACGGACGGAAAACTACGGAACCCTACACTGAGCGTGGCCCGACACGCTCTTGGCCGGTTTTTTTAACTTTCTGTTTCCAAAACATCATTCAAATCCATGTGCATTTACTACGTGTCAACTAGGGGGGAGGGGGGATCTTGGCAATTACTACGGTTGGTCACCGAGGGGAGTCAAATATTGTAAGAAATGGGTCACATAAGTATGGGTACGTTCCCTAAGCCACACCCACTAATTTAGTTAATATTACCAAAATATTTAAAGTAAATTAAAATTCCGAATAAAATAGTGAAATTATAATTCATAGAATACATTAAAGTTGGACAGTGCAAGTGCAGGTCTCTGTGACGTAGTAATGGTCATACCTTGTTTTCTTATACCATGAGTTTGGCATATCGTATTAAGTACTTAGTAGGTCACAAGACAGTCTAGCTCTAGTTGTCTTATGTATATTTATGAAAACAAGCGTCTAGGAAACCTGCTCAATAAATAACAAATTTAGAAATACGGCAGTCAAAAGCGGTTAGCAAATTAGGATTCGAAAGACTAGGTAGTCTTTCGAATCCTAATTTGTTAATCGAGAGAGATCAGAAAAATATGTACCTACAACAAAAAATCAATCAAGTTATAGTCACAAGTCTACAAATAAAATACAAAAACAATAATGTCAAATATTGTCTTCGGTTGCCGCGATAGTTATTCATGAAATAAAACAATTAAAAACCCGTGTCGACCCGTTGACCACGAACGCTGTAAAGTGTTTGAAACGTCGGGATGTAATTTAAACTCAATACACGCGATAAAATCCGTTTTTAATTGTTTTATTTCATGAATAATGTCAAAATATTCAATATCAAAATATTTAATTCTGAAAACAAAAAATAGTGAGATTACAATTCGTATTCCATGAATTAACAAAAAAGTCATTAATGGGGATGATGACACATGTTGAATTTTGTAATAAAATTTAGTTGAATGGATGCAAAATGATCAATATATCCTAATAAAGTGAACATTAAAGAAATCTGTTGAAATAAGTAGTTCAAAGATTTCAAAATTTAACGATTTTTTAAAAGTACAAAATTAAAAAAAAAAAACAATGACACCATTCGATTTCTCATATATTACTGTAAAATAAATTGTACAGCAAATATATACATAAACGCAATATTTCACTGTCAAAAAAATATATTTCATAATTTTTCTATACTTTGAACAGGGCGGACTATGCAATCGTGACGTCACTGTTGCATATCATTTTGTTAGGAGCGTTTTGAGAAACAAAAGCGAATGTCAGATTTTGAATCTCATTTCTGACTTTTGTGTTGCTTTAACGCAATTGGCCCCATATGGACAATCGATCCTCACAACAAAACGAATCGATTGATACCATACATGAAAACAATTCATCATGCCTATTACATACAATTGCATTAAGTTCTGTGGATTCCGACACTGAATAATAGCGTTTTTCATTTAAAATAGACCTCAATTCTTCAGGCAACTTGTTGAACAAATGAACTGCTGATAGGAAGCTGCATGCTGTACAATTCTTAATCGTTAACTATATTCATATGCACATTCTTCCTTGCTAATCTGAGTTGTCTTTCTTCTTGTATCTGTATATTTAAAAAGTTGTTATACAAAGTCTGTAAGAAGAACAAAACAAGAATGTACTTATACAAGCAAGGTCGATAAAGTTCCCTGCAATATTCCCACTGCGCCATCCGTAGTATAGACCTGATTGCTCTCTTTTGCAGTATGAAGGCAGCTGCAGTATTATATTTGTAACTAAGTCTCCATAATGAAAGAAAGAAAGACAACCAGAACGTCACACCAGTTAAATTAACAAAGAAAGATCAACAAAAATTATAGACGCTAATAGGGACCCCACTCAGCATAATTTCAGTTGGGGACCTAACTTATAACTAATTTTGTCTTCGGTTGCCACGATAGTTATTCATGAAATAAAACAATTAAAAACGGATTTTATCGCGTGTACTGAGCTTAAATTACATCCCGACGTTTCGAACACTTTACAGCGTTCGTGGTCAACGGGTCGACCCAACGTCGGGTCGGGGTGGGTCGGGGGGGTTGGGGATGTAATTTAAGCTCAGCAAATCCGTTTTTAATTGTTTTATTTCATTATAACTAATTTATAGCTAACTATATAAGCCAGTAATAACTTTAAACTTGAGTTTTAAAGCTGTGGTCACCTATAAGTGGCTATGCATCTTTGCATGATTCTTGTATCTTGTCTGTACTATACATAGATGTTTTATCCGTTGGTGATACTTAAATTAAAAAAAAAAAAAAAAAAACTACCTAAGTATAATGCTATACTGTACCTTAATTTGGACTCTATAAAGGCGTGATTAGTTGTTTTTACGCTTTGTATTTTACACCCGCATCCAGCGGACTCCCGCGACCTTCACCAGGTCATCAGTCCACCTTGCGGGGGGTCTACCCACGCTGCGCCTTCCGGTTCGTGGTCGCCACTCGAGAACCTTTCCGCCCCAACGGCCATCGGTTCTACGAGCAATGTGCCCCGCCCACTGCCACTTTAGTTTAGCGATTCGGAGGGCTATATCGGTTACTTTGGTTCTGCTGCGGATGGCCTCATTTCTGATGCGATCACGCAGAGAGACTCCAACTATAGCCCTCTCCATTGCCCTTTGGGTGACTTTGAGCTTTCTTATGAGGCCCATTGTAAGCGACCCCGTTTCAGTACCATATGTCATCACTGGCAACACACACTGGTCAAAGACTTTCGTCTTGAGTATTTTATACAATCGTGACATAATTAAGAGCTTTTCAGTCGAGTACCGTGTTTAGGCCACGAAGCTTGCTGAGTGGCCTAAGTAAGGTACGAGATTGAAAAGCTTGATTATGTCACTATTGTATACAATATTTTTTCTACGAGTGCTCAATATAGGCAAGCCGGTAAGAATTGAGTTCGACGAAAGACCTGCTGCCTCTATACAAAAGAGTAACTTGAATCTCCCGGCAGATCGTGCGCGTCCCCCCGCGGCGACGGCGGCGTGGCCGCGCGGGCTCGTGCAACAGTGTTACAATATTGTATGCAAATCCTTTGTACCATCGTTGGCGATGTCACAATATGCAACCATAAAAGCTCTATCGGAAAGTATAAAAAAAAATTTTAAACTGTTTATTATAATGAAATGGGTTAATAACAATTTCACTTAACTTAGTATTAATCTTAATAATCTTTTAACATTTAAGATTGTATTACCAATGTATGCGCTAGTAGTTCGGTCTACACAATCACAATTCAAGCATTACAGTGGACAAGTAGAAAAAATGATTTTACTAAACCCCTATTCATTTTTAAATACCTATCCAACAATATATCACACGTTAGGATTGAAATGAAAAAAAAAATCACACCCCACTTTACGTATAGGGGAGGTACCCTGATAAAACATTTTTTTCCACTTTTTATTTTACCACTTTGTCGGCGTGATGGATATACATAACATATTAGTACGAAATTTCAGCTTTCTAGTGCTAACGGTCACTGAGATTATCCGCGGACAGACGGACGGACGGACAGACATGGCGAAACTATAAGGGTTCCTAGTTGACTACGGAACCCTAAAAAGGGACAAACGCTAGGAAGATGATGATATAATACTAAATAAGGATAACAAATTTAATTATCAAAAAAGAATGCCGAATCACGTTTTCTACTCTATCTTCGACTTTAAATCTTCTAGAAAACTTGCTCAATAAATAAAATTACTAATAAGGCGTCTGCCCAATACATTCGCATATCTTAAGCTTTCGATAAGTCAAAGAAAGTGAAACCGGATAGAAATCGGAAGGTCGCCGGTCACCGCGACCGGTTTAGTGTGTACAGCCGTACACGCAGAAATACATACATGTTTGTTGATCGGACATGAACATGACAAAGGTGGGGTCAGTTCGTCCAACTGATGAACGTAGGCGCACTTCAGTTCGAATGAGGTTAAACACGTAAAACAAAGCGTACATGCATAGAAAAATCCATACTGTGTTAGTAACTGTTATACCTACTTACCTTCCTTTTTATTTTTCACACACTGCAGGGCAATTTTGAAACCTAAATATAACTTGTTTTTAAATATGTTATTGTTTTTTTTCTGTGTTGCCTGTCAATTTTTTTATTTTTTGTCTGTAGTTGTGTCGTCACTCGTTAGTCATGAGTATAAGTGGCGCTGATTTTCAGTGGAGACCTACCCACTGAAAATCAGCGCCGCGGCTTGCCGTGGCATTACGCTGAGGGGGGAGTTACCTTTTTATCGTCCGATTTTTAGGGTTCCGTAGTCAACTAGGAACCCTTATAGTTTCGCCATATCTGTCCGTCCGTCCGTCCGCGGATAATCTCAGTGACCGTTAGCGTTAGAAAGCTGAAATTTGGTACTAATATGTATATCAATCACGCCGACAAAGTGGTAAAATAAAAAGTGAAAAAAAAATGTTTTATTAGGGTACCTCCCCTATACGTAAAGTGGGGAGTGTTTTTTTTTTTCATTTCAACCCGAACGTGTGATATATTGTTGGATAAGTATTTAAAAATGAATAGTGGTTTAGTAAAATCATTTTTTGATAATGTAAATATTTTCGGAAATAATCGCTCCAGAAGTAAAAAAAATGTGTCCCCCCCTCTAACTTTTGAACCATAAGTTTTAAAAATATCTTAAGATTCACATGCCTGATGGCAGAATGTAGTATATAAGTGCATGCCCAGTGTGTATTGTATGTTATGCTCATGTAAATAAATAATTCATCCATTCAATTCATTCATTCATTCAATTCAATTATGAAAAAAATCTCAAAAGTAGAACTTTATAAAAAAATTCTAGGAAAATTATTTTGAACTTGATAGGTTGAATAGTTTTTGAACAAAAAAATACAAAATAATTTCTGAACTAAGTTTGTAATTTAACCGTATAAGCAGGTGTTTATTGTACCTGTAATTTGTACAAAATCACAATGAAATGACGTGCTTTCAAATAACCCAACCATGGGCCCATTTTTTTAACTCTTAAGTGGGGACACTTACTGTGACGGACGGAAAACTACGGAACCCTACACTGAGCGTGGCCCATCACGCTCTTGGCCGGTTTTTTATACTTGATCTTGTACAATTTAACTGGTGTGACGTAAATAAATGTATTTTCTTTCTTTCTTAATACATAAATCTAGGGTTAGTACTAACATAATATTGCAACAAATTTTGACATAATGGGGCATGTAGCTGCACCCTGCTGCAGCCACGGTGAGTCCCAGCGGTCGGCCAACGTGCGTGCACAGGATAGTATATTGGAGCTGGCGCGCCACCGCTTCACCAGCGAGCTGCACCACGTCCTGATGATCGCGTGGAAGCCATCGACCCGTCCCTCCGTGAACATATCCGAGACGCTACAGTGTCGCGGCAGCCCGAATATCACCCTGTACGAATGAGGATTTCCGAGATCGAGATTTTCACTAGATGACAATTAAGGCAAGCTTAACAAAAAAATGCTTGTAAAAAATCATTTAATCAAACGAGCGGAGCGTAAGCGAAGTGAAGTTCTTATCGAACGAGCGGAGCGTAAGCCAAAGTGAAGTTCTTACAGACAACTTCGGACGTAACAGAACTGTCAGCTGGCTACCTAGACGTGTCTGTGCATTTCGATGGCTTTTTAATTTGGAATAGTTGTCGCGCGATAACTTTAGTAACGTTCTTCTGGCCGGCCAGCATATCTTACGTTGTCGCCTGCCACTCCATACTTCGAGTCGCGCTTGAAGTATGAACTGTCGCGTCAAACGTCAAGTTATGCTAGGCGTGCAGATCTATATGAAATTTGTTGGGGTTGTAGTAGAGTTCAATACAATTTGAGAGTTCGTTCATGAGCATGATCGATCAAGGGGTTATGGAGCTAGAAGGCTCGAAAAAATCATCATTAGGTCTTGTTATATTGGTCGACTCGTTTGCAAGAAAATCGCGTGTTCTCAGTTCGAAGCGGACTACTAGTACGTATACATATGAGTATAAGCTTAATTGAAAAAAAAAAAACATGAATAGAATCAAATTTAAGTATCTACATACTTAAATTTGAAATATTTAGGTAAGTAGGACTATCATAAAGAATCATTTATTTTCTTATTAGTAAATCTTCTCTTTTTAATAATTTGAATTGGCATATTATGCAATAAAAATAATAAGTAAATGCAATGAAACGTTAAAGGTCCCTGAAGGTCGGATGGGCGTTCACCTGCGGAATGCGTTACGCATGCGCTGACGTAACTCACGACGGTGCCAACACGTCGAGGCTAACAGGACTGTCCCCATGTTTACCCTGTTTATCCTAGCACAGTTTCTACCTATTTAGGAAGCCGATATAGTTTTAAGTATACCCCTTTATATACCTAATCTTATTATGATATTTATATAGGAGAAAACCTTTTCAACCGACTTCAAGATTTCGAAGGAGGAGGTTATCAATTCGTCGGAATCTTGGTTTTTGCTATTTTTTTAAATGTATGTTAACCGATTATTCGAAGACGGCTGGACCGATTTAGAAAATTCTTTTTTTGTTTGAAAGAGTATGTTTGACAGTTAGTCCCATTGTAACCAGGTCAGGGTCTGATGATGGAATCCTGGAGAAATCGAGGGAACTCTTCAACTATTATAGGCACACCTATAGTGATATTTATTTTTTACAGCAGCTCGAGCTTTTGGAAAGGTGGAGGCTAAGTGAAGTCGGTTCTTTTTTGTTTAAAATTATTTTTAACATGAAACCGGACTATATATCCCTTCAGGTCATGCTACATCAACGCTCCCAAGTGCTTTGAATTCATCACAAAACTTGCACAAAAACACTTAAATTTTACGTGTTTGCGTATTCCATCACCTAAGGATGGATCACGCTGTAGCGTTCCGCGTCCAACGCGACACTTCCGGCACTTCATTTTGTATTGAAGACCAGCGTTAAGGTATCCCTAGGGTACCTTAACATTAAGATAAGTGGAAACCTTTTCAGTGGCGCTATATTTAAAATGTTCCTGTAACAATTTGATGTCTATTGTTTTGTAGTACCAAGCGTCCTGAATAAAATTATACTTATTCTTATAGAAAGCGTCACGTGCTGCTCAGAGGTCACGTAAGCTAATTAATAGGTAAAGAGAGAGAGTTTTTTTGTCAAGTTCCGCCGTGACCGCGGGTGGTCTAGTGGTCAGGACGTCAGCCGCGTAAGCTGAAGACGCCAGTTCAAATCTGGCCTCGGACACCGGAGGGTTTGGTCACTTTTTCTGGAGTATATGACATCTATTTTCAATTTTAAATCTAAATGAAAAAAGATAATGTCAATAACAACCATTTTATCAATTTTATTTTTATTTATGTAAGTTTATTTTTTATTTTATTTTATATGCGTAAGTTTATTATTGTCGTTATTTTCAATGGTTTCCGCTTTCTGTTGTCTGGAAGAGATCGCTTTATCGTTATCGCTAAAGCGGTCTTATGACCGCCAATTGTTTTACCTCTGCTTTTACTGTTTGTAACTTGTATTTTATGTGTTTCTTTATTTTGAGGTGTGCAATAATAGTAGTTTATATAACTGTTACGTAATAAGGGTCCTTAAAACATGAGTGTGGTTTTTCATAATAAGATCACACGAGTGTTTTAAGGCCTAGTTACGTACAGATGCATACACTGCTTTATCTACACTCATATTATTTATTCTAAATGCCGTATTCGGAAACCATAGAATGGCCGCCATTGCACCGCCATGGCCAACTCGATTGTGCCGGCGGTCGGGGAGGCGCTTGTCGGGCTGTCGGCGGATGCGCGGGAGGGTGCAGGTGTACATTATGTTATCAAAACTCATATGAGCATGTAAAGTTAAAATTACGTTACTGCCACAGATAAAAAGCTTATCATAGTAAAATCGGTCGTGGTAATGCTAGCCATTGCCTACCGTTTTCGAACACGTTTTGGAGAACTTACAATATGAGTGTAGATAAAAGTATTTATGTTATGTTATAATTTGCAAGTTTATCCTTATTAGAGTGTAATGTTTTTATTAAGAGTAACCACTACTACTACTATCAGTGTGGAACTGTCCCGCAGCATCCCACGGCGTGGTCACCGTCCGTTTTCTCGCACCAGTGAAAGCTGCGCCCACGCACGCTTTCGCCCAAACGCACAAACAATATGGCCGCGGGAGTGGCCATACGCGGCTCATCTTTACTCGTACACTTGTCTGAAACTAAAACCGTTCATAATTATCGGGCCCTTTTTCTAGGATTCGGTGGTGTATTTTTTTATTTTTATCGTAATAGAGTCGGACGATATTGACATTTTTGCAGATAATGTTGGTGTATTTTACAGAAAGGTTTTAAGGTAACATTGTATAATTTGTGTTACTATATAGGATACTAGCCTTTTCCCGCGGCTTCGCCCGCGTACTATAAGTACTCAAATAGAATACGATACCCATGTTGATTTTCAGGGGTTGAAGTTTTAGGGGTTGAATTTTCAAAAAACCTGAAACACGTGTTTATCTACACTCATATTGTAAGTTCTCTAAAACGTGTTCGAAAACGGTAGGCAATGGCTAGCATTACCACGACCGATTTTACTATGATAAGCTTTTTATCCGTAGCAGTAACGTAATTTTAACTTTTCATGCTCAATTATTGATGTGCTATGAGTTTTGATAACATAATGTACACCTGCACCCTCCCGGGGATCCGCCGACAGCCCGACACGCGCCCGCGCGACCGCCGGCACACGAGAGTTGGCCATGGTGGCGGTGCGATGGCGGCCATTCTCCAAATAAGGCATTTAGAATAAATAATATGAGTGTAGATAAAGCAGTGTATGCAACTGTACGTAATTAGGCCTTATTACGTAACAGTTACATAAACTACTATTACTCATTTATCGTTACGAATAGTCCTGTGAAGTTTCGAATAAAATAGTCTAACAAATCTTGATTCGCCATACAAACTTTGGACCCCCATTTTACCCCCTTAGGGGGTGAATTTTGAAAAATCCTTTTTTAGTGCACCCCTAGACCTTATAAGGAACCTACGTGCCAAATTTGGAATTTCTAGAACCAGCGGTTTGGGCTGTGTGTTGATATGTCAGTCAGTCAGTCAGTCAGTTTCTTCTTTTATGTATTTAGATATAATGATCTCATTGTATTCAGTTGTTTTAAGTTTACTTTTTCTAATATTTTATTTTGTTACTTTTAGCGTTTTATATTACCACGTAAATGTTTTGGTGTAATACTGTTAACTTATGTGTAAATAAAGAAATAAATTTATCGTATACATGTAACTAAATTTCACACCAATATTTTTTTACCAAATTTCAACATGTTGCACATCAATCCATAGGTCTTTAAAAATAACATCGAGGTTTCCTTGAATATTTTGTTATTAAGTGAATATTTTCAGAAATAGAAATATCTTTATTCGTGACAATACAGAAATAACAAATAAATTACAGATAATTTTAGAATAATACAAGTGTCACGAAATGGTCTCTTCTCAACATGTTGCTAGCGCAAATAATGTCAGGAAAATTGTGTGCGGCCCACACTGAACAAAATATATGTTTGTTCCAACGAAGATCTTATTTAATGTAACACGCATCTTGACTCCATATTAGCCTAATCTAATAAGATGTTGTCTGATGAAGCTAAGAGCACTTAGTAAAAGTCATCATATAGTTAGATATAGTAAATAAATATAATTTTATCTACTCACATTGTAAGTCCTCTAAAACGTGTTCAAAAACGGTAGGCAATGGCTAGCATTATCACAACCGATTTTACTATGATAAGCTTTTTATCTGTGGCAGTAACGTAATTTTAACTTTACATGCTCAAACATTGATGTCTTATGAGTTTTGATAACATAATGCAGGTGCAGGTGCAGGTGTAGCACGCTCCCGCGCGACCGCCGACACAATCGAGTTGGCCATGGCGGTGCAATGGCGGCCATTCTATGGTTTCGGAATACGGCATTTAGGATAAATAATATGAGTGTAGATAAAGCAGTGTATGCAACTGTACGTAATTAGGCCTTAAAACACTCGTATGATCTTATTATGAAACTTGCCTGCGGCTCGTTTCATAAAACCACACTCATGTTTTAAGGACCCTTATTACGTAACAGTTACTTAAACTACTATTATTCCAAACATTTTATTAGCAACTAAGATAAAATGTATCTTAGTTGGACTTAATTTTTTCAATGCTATAACTTTGAACCCTAAGTCCAAAAAATATAAAAAAGGTTTAGTAGATGCACCTTATCACATTATCGGTTCAGCAATTTTTGAGTTGTTTCCAAAAAACTTCTTCCATATCACACCTTTTGGTATTACTTTAGTTCTTATTGCATTGAATGTACGGAACCTTCCATTATGCGTGGTCCGTCACCGTCACGCACTCAGCCGGTTTTTTTAAGAACCCCATAGGTACTGTAGTCCTTCGAGAATACCTCGGCAGGAAACTTTGTTACACTCGATCACGACCTATGCAAGTCGGAGAGGTCGGTGTACGTCATGGGCTCGTCTGTATATGATACAACAGGCTACCGGACACAATAAAAAAAGGATGCAACTTCCATAGCGGCCTTTAAACTAAGACTACTTAAGTGGCTCCTTAATCATACATTTTATTCTTTAGACGATTTTTATGCTCATACCTAAGCCCGATAACGCGATAACTCAAATGTAATAAATTTAAATTCTATTCACTTAGGTATATTAACTTAAGTACCTACTAATATGAAAATTTGACCAATGTCCACAGTTCACATCAGAGCGTTCGCGGGTAGTAGATATATCCTCTGCAACCGGACAGCTGAGCTTATTTCATAGATAGCGATATTGGACCGGGCGGCCACAATATATCACCTCATCGAGGAGTTATTGGAACATATCATTCATCAAAAAGTAAAAGTATAATAAAAATAGGTCACAAATCACTTTATAAGAATGTACATCGCAGCCATTTGATCACTTTATAAGAATGTACATCGAGCCCTGGTTGAAAATTTGTCACATGTTAGTTTATACGCTCTCATAAACATGAAAAATCGTCAGCCGAGGTGGAGAGATTATTAACATCAAATCTTCAAAAAACCATAAAACAAACACCAATAAAGCGTATTGAATTACAGCGGTGTCGAAACCGGGAAACTCTAAATCTTGATAAAAAGTGGAATTACCCTACCATAGACATATAAAATAGGAAGACTTGGTCCCCCGTCAATTGTATCTCCCCCAGACAAATATATGAAATTTTCCGCGAGAACGCATATGCTATGGTAATAAAATTATATAACAAGATACCTGACGACATTAAGACATTACTGAATAATAAATTTTAAGAAGCTGTATAAAACTCTATAATTGGCTGATTAACTAGTGTTTTTATTCAAATAAGGAATTTCTCAATTGTCAATTCGACTCAATTTAATGTAAATGTGTTATTTATTATTTTATCAATAAGTATAAATATTTAAATAATTGTAAATTAAGTTAATTGCATGCTGGAATGTTAGGAATATGTAATAGAATAGTTATATAGAACCGTTACAGATTCGATATCGGCAGGATATGTTGAACTTTTCATAATGTAATTATACCATAATTTGTACCATATTCTAAGAAATAAATATTCATTAATTCATTCATTCCCACGAAGCTAGAACTGTGATTCCATAATAGGCCGCGGTCTCGTGCACACACACTCACTTTTGACGTTTGAACCAAACACCGCTCGTCCACGAGTCGTATATGTGTGCGTGTCGCGCGTAAACACAAGGAAAGCGGGTCATTATGGAATCACAAGTTTGTCTTCACTATAGTCTTCACGGCACCGCGTCTTCTTATTTTATATGTCTATGGGAATTATCATACCATAGACAATCCAGTCGGTTACGAAACAAATTCCGAGCATACGGAACCAATTATAGTGCGTTCAACTTACAGAAATCGACGCTGCGTTTAAGGCGAATAGGACCATAGGAGGCCTCTGAGAAGACTTTAGTTCTATTTTATTTTATACCAGCGACCCGCCCCGGCTTCGCACGGGACTTTTTTGTAGACCTTTTAAGGTGTACAATACTGTAGTATATTATTTTGATCTATCTCGTAGAGTTCAGCCAGCGTTTGCAATGTAAGCGCAAAAAATGTGTTTATTTACATCATATTAGAAACCTATTATACATATCTATAAACCTTCCTCTTGAATCACTCTATCTATTAAAAAAACTGCATCAAAATCTGTTGCGTAGTTTTAAAGATCTAAGCATACATAGGGACAGACAGCGGAAAGTGACTTTGTTTTATACTATGTAGTGATTAACCACACAGAAAGACACTAGGACAAAATCGCATTTCATCCACTACACTTGGAATTATTTATATCTAATTTGATGCAACTTTTGACTTAGTTCTTCACATTTTCTGGTAGGTGGACTGATACATTTTGAATAGCATCATTTTGGGATATACATATTAGAAAAAGATAAAAAAGTTACAAAGATCTCCTTTCTTTAATTAAGGCACCATTCGAGTACAATGCACTTTGAACGTCAACAAAAGTACCTTACTACTTTTTCTTTTACAGCTTATATTTTCCTGGTGGAAGTGTGAAAAATGTTGCATTAAACTTGGAAGCAAAGTTTGTTCGCCTCTCGTATCTTGAAAACTTACCAACCGGAGCGGCCATGTCTGTAATTTTCTGTACAAAAATAGTCTGCCGATTTTTGCGAGGGCGGGAACGTCAAATGTATGGCTTTTCGTACTTAATGTTCAAATAGCCACGTCAGATAAACGTCAGTCCATACAATAAATATGAGCACTGGTCATATGTTTTCGGCAGAGGGAAACGCCTGTCAACGGCCGCTCCGAAGCTCATTTAGAATATATCGCTTTCACAGATTTTAATTAAGCACAAGAAACAACAATAACTTTACTCCTTTGTATACTATTTCTTTGCTAACTATTTGTTTATAGTGTGGTGCGAAAGTGCTAGACGATACACCCACCAACTTGTTACTATTAGGCAGGTGTCATAATTTAGTCATAACGTCATTCATAATCATTGAAAAGCGGCGCGCGCGCATCCCACTCTCACTCAATGAAAGGCTGTTAAACCACTTAGCGGTTTTGTTTTACTGTTTGTATGTTTTGCTTTGACAAACATTCGTACGCAGCGTTAGTTTATAGCCGTAATTAATATAAACAATTTAATGAGAACAAACGTGCAAAGCAACGCGTAGATGGAGCTGCAAATATTACATAATTTACAACGTATTTTCAGCATCAGTGGCTGTGCAAAACATCTTTTCTATTTCGATGTTTCATGGACATTGACTCGAACGCAGTGAAAACTAAATTTTCGCTCGTATTAGGTGCATCACACATTTGAGCGTACTTAAAGTATCGTAGTTTTTGTATGGAGCCCATAGACAATATTCAGCCGGATTTCCGACTTCTGGCTGATTTTTCTCTATGGCTGACTAAAAGCCCTGTTACATTTGTCCTAGTTAGCTTCCTACATGAGTTAGTGACTAAATTTAGTCAAGTGTAACCGCATTTAGCAAGTAAATTTACTACTTATTAAAAAAGTTAGGATCCTAATTAGGACACTAAAAAAAGTAAAGTGTAACAAGGCTTTAAGGCGCTAGGCGCTGATTGTGGCCGTAAACTGTTACTTTCTAAGGGATATATCTCAATAACGGATCATTCAAAATTTTTGAAAAAAAAAAATGTTATTTACCATTTCATGTACAACATTGTCAACGTTTGAATAAATCGTGTAACGTATAGTTTCTCCGTTATGTAAATGTAACGAAATGTCGTTTTACGGTTAATTTTACTTATATCTACTGAACGGCTCATTCGATTTAAAATATTGTTGAACTAAAAAATATGTACTACAGAACACTACAAACTCAACGTAGGATATTTAAATTGATTAAATTTTCTTAAACAACTTGATCATAATTCCACATTTCGTGCGCTATTAGCTCGAAAACGGCGTTGCTGGCAGTCGTGAGCTAGCTTTGAGACGAGGAGGCTGTGTCGCTCGTCGCTCCGTGCTTCCCTTGTACTACATATACTTGTGCTTGGCCCGTGAGCAATAATATCGGATTTACTGTGCCTAAAGACTAAATAACTGCAGAGGGTTCATGCGGTGCGGATATAACGTGTCTTCCCGGAATCAATAATGTTTAGACGTTTTATCTTTTAAGATAATGTACTCGTATGCATGTTTATGTACGTTCGTATAAAAAGTGTATTTTATTTAGATTATAATACAAGTAAAAAACAAATGAAATAAAAATGGAGAAAAAACAAAAATCATGAATCTCACATTGCTCTGAAAACAAATTTGGTCAGGTAAGTAAACTAAAATTATTATGTTTTAGTAGACGCATGCATCACGCAAAATAGGCATTAGTCGTCGAGTTGCGGAAATCTGCTAGTACTGCAATACAATAGACTATTAATTAATTTAATAAAAGTTTTTTATTAATCCAAAGAACCGAATTTATTTAAACATATTTATTTAAGAATACCGTGTTCTAAACGAATGTAATATGCGTTTTATTTTACGATTAAACACAATCTTTAATGTTATACTTTATACTAATTCCTCAAATCTAGAAATTGCGAAGTGAACTGGAAAGGCGTGCAGATAAACCGGCCAAGAGAATATCGGGCTATGCTCAGTGTAGGGATCCGTACTATCCGTAGTTTCCGGCCTGTTACAATACATCCATTCAAAAGGTAGTCTGTAAAGAAATATTTTGTGGCACTTACGTTATTTTACTATAGGCATAACTCAAAAACGGCTAAACCGATTTTATTCCATATAGTTTTTATTGGAAAAACGTGATAAGTATTTCAATGGCCTCACTTCCAGGAATTTTCCCAATTTTTTTGGACCCACGGTTCAAAAAGAGCATTTTAACTTTCGAAGCTATTATTTACGAAAGTATTCGTTTTATCCAAAAGTTGTTTAAGGCATATTCTTCTTGAAAGACCTATCCAACAATGGGTTTCAGATACTTATTGTTTTACCACTTTGTAGGCGTAATTAAAACACATAATTACTCATACCATATTTCAGTCTACTAACTATCACTGAGCAAAGCCTGATTGAGAATCTAATAAAAAATTGCTGATATTTAAGAGTTCAATGTATGCAAGAATAAAGGAAATAAAGCTTTTTTTTATACCACGACGCTGGCAAACAAGCATACGACCCGCCTGATTGACCCCAGAAGATTCACATGCGCGTTGACTACCCTAAAAAAAACTTTACTATATCGGTGAAATGCAAATAAATACATATGTATTTTATATTAATTATCAACACAAGTGAATAAATAAATTACTACTAAGGGTTAATACTACCTATCAAATATCTTTAAAAGACCGGCTAAGTTTGTATCGGACCATGTATAATGTAGGGTTCCGTAGAAAGTAGTTTCTTGGAGATAACTCAAAAACGGATGAACCGATAATATGTGAAATAATTTTCGTAGAAAATGAAGTCCTAAGCCTTCTTGGTATTTTTTCATATTTTTTGGACTTACGGATTAAAAGTTAGATGGGGGCTATTATATTTAGACTTTCGAAGCAATTATTTCTGAAAATATCGACTTAATAAAAAAGTTTTAAAAATACTCTATATATATATATATATAAGATATTTTTAAAGCCGTATCGTACAACATCTTCATATTTACAGAAAAAATATTTTTGACATTTAGTTTGGCATATGTATGGAGTGCCTCACCTAAAAGATTTTTTTTAGCAATTTAGCCAGAAAACTAAGTAGCGGCACATGAAACACACCTCTAGATAAAATTTCAGTAATATATGTTTTATAATAAAAATGGCTGTGACATACGGACGGACAGACGGACATGTTTCAAAAAACGTTTCAGGGTTCCGTTTTTACCATTTTGGCTATGGAACCCTAAGAAGTGTTTGCGCTGTGTTATATTTTAAAGATCTAAATTTAATGGGCTTACAGCTCTCATTTGTATGACGATTTCGTGCACAAATACCGCTCCTTACATGTGCATTTTTACTATTCGCAACTCGCAACAGGCTTAGTTTTGTTAATTTATCGTAATTAAGTGAATTTTTACGGTTAATATTTAAAATCGCAACAAAAAAATAACCATCTATTAAGCTCACTTGCACAGCAAAAAAAATCCAAATTCACATGAAAACACCGCTTTGATGTGCATTCAGTTTTTTTTGCTGTACTAGTCAGTATTTTTTATTTTTTTCTGATATGCGGAATATTTTTAACAATATTTCGTAAATTCATAAATATTTTGCCGCTCACTGTAGGTACTTCAAATTCAAAATCTAGGTTTTCATTTTTTTACATAAAAATCTACTAATCGAGATCGTTATTACTTATATTATTTAGTAGCATTCCTAAAAAATGTCACCGTAGTACTTAATCACAGTATTCAAATCACAAAACATCCACAAAAGGATTAGGTATGATTATTATAAATCTGCCCGCGCGCCTCTGAGTAAAGTCATATTCTTTGAACATTATTGCGGTGCATCGCGGCGGATTTACGCACGATCGCAATGAGAAGGGTACGCGGGTGGCGCGGGTAGAGAGCGCCCAAACGCTCAAGGACACTCCGGCGACAATCGTCTTAAGGCACATCACACACTTGATCTGAATCAGTACTGAATTTATCAGTCAGTAGATAATTGTTTATGGCCTATATACAAAACGTTAGCTACCCTACCATAAACAAATTTCCGCAACCATAGACCATTAGTGTGTGGAGCGCCTTACGGGGTCCACCTACATACCCTGTATACTTGATCTAATCAAGTCACTATGAACGTAGAGCCGTCTTTTAGATTACATACCTAATATTGTACAAAAAGAAAGTCGCAAACTACTCCATTGACACAAACTTTAAAACTACGTTTACAAAATTACAAAACAAGTAATTTATTAACAAAGGGCCAAATATGCGTGACATTTGGCGTCGCCGCCATATTGTGCCACAGACAATTACGTCATTGCCAAATATTTTTAAAAGAAAGCAGATCCGCATTCTGCCAACATGACGGATGCGTTACGTATTTGTGTGGATTAAAAACAATATCCTAGCAATTCAGACGGATTTTCGTATTTGTGATGAAAGCAACGGCCAACTATTCCCTAAAAAAATGCAAAAAAAACGTGGAAGCCAAATAAAAAATGTAAACACAGCAGATTGATCACCTAAAGATATTATGAATTTATAATTTATGATACACAGTCTTTTGTTTTGCCGCGAAAATTCCGGGCTCTGTTAATAATTTATATTCTACCTGACTCCGGAAATACTGCCCAATAGTTGACACCATCTTATTGCGTTGCGAATGATTTAAGTTTAAAGATGATATGTACTGTGACAGTGACGAGCACTCGGACGGTTACTTTTTGTATAAACATACCAACTTTTTAGGGTTCCGTAGTCAACTAGGAAGCTAGAAACCCTTATAGTTTCGCCATGTCCGTCTGTCCGTCCGCGGTTTAGCTCAATCGTTAGTACTAGAAAACTGAAATTTGGTATGTGTATTGGTCACGCCGACAAAGTGGTAAACCAAAATCTTAAATATATTATTTTTTAGGGTACCTGCCGTACACATAAGTGATTTTTCTTTTCGCTTTAACCCTATCGTGTCGGGTGTCGTTAGATAATTATTGAAATAGATATGTAAAAATAATAAGGGTCTTTAAAAACAATTTTTGTATAAAATAAATATTTTCGTAAATATTTATAACTCTGAAAGTTTAAAAAAAACGCCGGTTTTTAGGGTTCCGTAGTCAACTAGGAACCCTTATAGTTTCGCCATGTCTGCCCGTCCGTCCGTCCATCCGCGGATAATCTCTGTGACCGTTAGCACTAGAAAGCTGAAATTTGGTACTAATATGTATATCAATCACGCCAACAAAGTGGTAAAATAAAAAGTGGAAAAAAATGTTTATTAGGGTACCTCCCCTATACGTAAAGTGGGGAGTGATTTTTTTTTTTCATTTCAACCCTAACGTATGATATATTGTTGGATAGGTATTTAAAAATGAATAGGGGTTTATTAAAATCATTTTTTGATAATGTAAATATTTTCGGTAATAATCGCTCCAGAAGTAAAAAAAAATGTGTCCGCCCCCCCTCTAACTTTTGAACCATAAGGTTTAAAAATATGAAAAAATTCTCAAAAGTAGAACTTTATAAAAACTTTCTAGGAAAATTATTTTGAACTTGATAGGTTGAATAGTATTTGAAAAAAAATTACAAAATAATTTCTGAACTGAGTTTGTAATTTAACCGTATAGTATAAGCAGGTGTTTATTGTACCTGTAATTTCTACAAAATCACAATGAAATGACGTGCTTTCAAATAAAGTAAAAACGGTGAAAATCGGTTCACGCAATAAAGAATTATTCCATAAAAATCATCTTCCATACTTTAAGCTCGCGCGCAATAGTTTACTTAATTTGCCGATAGATATCGCTGTACGTGGAACGCTCATATCATATCCTACATGGCGGTGTTATTTTAACTCTTAAGTGGGGACACTTACTGTGACGAACGGAAAACTACGGAACCCTACACTGAGCGTGACCCGACACGCTCTTGGCCGGTTTTTTGTCTTTTGTTTTACCGTAGCATCAGAACTACTTAGCTGATTTTGGTGAATGACTTGTTGATTGATTCGTGTCTGTGGCGGTGGTAAGATGGACTACACTAAACTATTTAACCGACTTTTTAAGGGAAGTAGCGTTTTTGCAGAATAAAACATTTTTTCAAACGTTTTACTTATGACTGAAAAAGTTTGCCAAACTATATTAAAATTCTAACGGCCCTAAAAGGTAAACTGCGACATTTTAAAAGAAACTTGAGATTGAAATATACCACTGTTGTATTTTTCCAGCAATTAAAAGCAACTTGACTAATCAAGTTGAGTCAATCAAGCGGATACGGACGCAACTGACTTTAAAAGTAGCTTTTTACGCTGATTCACTTCCGCCGGTATCTTAAAAGGCGGATGTGGGTAGTTCGTCATCAAAGGCTGGTAAAGGATGGCATGCCTTTTTTGTTTAGCTTTCACACCTAAATTCCTAAAACTGTTAGGTAAGGTTGCAACACCTGCAACACAGTACCTAATAATATACAGATTAAGAAAAGGGAAACTATAGGCAACCATAGACACGGGTGATAAATTGTCTAGTTTGCGGAATTTTATTTCGCTGAGATCTATTCTGAATTCCACTAAGTGTGTGTTGCGTCTAAAGCACTAAAGGGACGCGCAATGAAAAGGAGTCTAGCTACACTAACATTGTAAGTCCTCTAAAATGTGTTCAAAAACCTTAGAGAATTCAACCCGGATGGAGTAGCCATGTCAGACATTTTCTATACAAAAAAAGTCTGCCGATTTTTGCGGGGAAGGGGAACGTCAAATGTATGGCTATTCGTACATAACGTACAAAAAGCTAAGTCAGATAAACGTCAGTCCATACATGGGTGTGACCACTGGTCATGTTTTCGGCAGAGGGGAACGGCTGTCAATGGCGACTCCGGTTGGTTGAATTCTCTAAGTCAAAAACGGTAGGCAATAGCCAGCATTACAACAACCGATTTCACTATGATAAGTTTTTTAACTGTGGCAGTAACGTAATTTTAACATTACATGCTCAAATATTGTTATGTGTTTCAAATTTGGAACATCGAATTTGATAACGTTATGTTAATCCTGTGTTCCTCCCCGACCGCCGGCACAATCGAGTTGGCCATGGCAGTGCAATGGCGGTCATTCTAATGGTTTCCGAACACGTCATTTACGAATTATAATACATATAATAAAGCTGAAGAGGGTCGAAAGTCTGTACATGGAAGATAATCGAAAAAAAGTTGGCTGGGGATACTTAGAATCGATAACAGAACACGTTCCAACAATTTTTAGAATTTTTGTCTGTTTATCTGTTTGTCTGTTTATCTGTTTATCTGTTTGTCTGTTTATTTGACCGCGCATCACGTGAAAACGGCTGAACGGATTTTGATGAAATTTTGTACAGAGATAGTTTGAGTCCTGGGAAAGGATAATATATAGTTTTAACCCGAAAATCAACCCTGGTGGGGGTGAAAATGGGGTTGAATGTTTGTATGGAGAATTTTTAACCGCTGAAACGATTTAGATAGAAATGAGTATGGAGATGATTTGAGTCTCGAGAAACGTCATAGGATAGTTTTCAAACCCTTGTGGGGGTGAAAAGAGGGTTGGAAGTGGGTATGAGGATTTTTTTACCGCTGAACTGATTTAGATGTAAATTGGTATAGAGATAGTATAGGTCTCGAGAAAGGACAAAGGATAGTTTCATCTTCAAAAAAGCCCCCCCCCCCCCCCTCCATCTTACTTCAGAACCGTAGGTCCAAAAAAATTTAAAAAAAATAATGGAAGTGAAGCCTGACAGGTACTTTCAATAAAAACTATCTATCTATACATATAATAAAGCTGAAGAGGGTCGAAAGTCTGTTCATGGAATATATTCGAAAAAAAGGTTGGCTGGGGATACTTAGAATCGATAACAGAACACGTTCCAACAATTTTTAGATTTTTTGTATGTTTGTCTGTTTATCTGTTTGTCTGTTTATTTGACCGCGCATCACGTGAAAACGGCTGAACAGATTTTGGTGAAATTTTGTGTAGAGATAGTTTGAGTCCCGGGAAGGGACAAAAAATAGTTTTCATCCCGAAAATCAACCCTGGAGGGGGTGAAACGGGGGTTGAAAGTTTGTATGGAAAATGTTTAATAGCAATTAGTATGGAGATAATTTGAGTCCCGAGAAACGACAGAATAGTTTTCATCCCGAAAATAAACCCTTGTGGGGATGAAAAGGGGGTTGGAAGTTGGTATGAGGATTTTTTACCGCTGAACAGATAAAGATGAAATTTGGTATAGTATGAGTCTCAAGAAAGGACAAAGGATAGTTTTCACCCCGAAAATCAACCCTAAAGGGGTGAAAAGGGAGTTGGAAATTTGTATAGGGAATTATTAACCGCAGAATCGATTTAGATAAAATTTGGTATGGAGATAATTTGAGCTCTGGAAAAGGAAATAAAATAGTTTTATCTCGGAAATTCCCTTACGCGGATGCAAAAGGGGTGGAAGTTTACATGGGGAAGAAATTACCAATAACCGCTGTACGTATTTAGATGAAATTTGGTATTGATATAATTTGTAATTTTTTGGTCAAGGTGTTCATATTTATAATATGTTACCCGTCGATGCTTTAAATTTACCTTTACCCGCTCTTAAGAAATATTTGAAAATGTCATGAATGTCAAAGGGTTATTGCAGGTTCGAGGACTATATATGACGGACAAAGATGCATGGCCCAAACCAAAAACCTACTACAAAATCATCTAACATTTATAGGACACCGTTTAGGTAGGAAAACATATCAAACGTTTTGTGAAGCAGTCAGATTAGTATTTATTTTTCTGTATAATTAAACAATAGGTACATTATCTGTCTCTCAAGCTGTTTGATATGTCTTCTTGAATAACTATGCATTAATTTGTATCTTTAAGATCTAATAATATATTACTGTTTTGAAAAAAATAAGTCCCGTCGAGTTTCTTTTCGGTCATAATACTTCTTGGGCCAGAGGTAGGGTTAGAACGGTGGTAGTTTTCCGACCGTCACGAAAAAGCGTCACGTCACGAAAACGCGACACCCATACGATTGAGAATCATTTAAAATGGAATGAAATAAAAAATATATAAAATAGAATAAAGTGAAGTGAAGTGAAGTGAAGTGTAGTGAAAAGTGAAAAAATTACAAAAATTTCAAAAATTTCAAAAAAATACAAAAAAAATTAAAGCCACAAAATTTACGAAAAAGTCAAAAATGAAATAAAATTAAATAACATAACTTCGTTCCAAGTTCCAACCGAGTGTTCCACGACACTCACGTATTTTATTTTTCTCTGACGTTCATTAGTGCATTGTAATGTGCTTATATTGAAGAATAAATATCTTGATCTACACCAATATCATAAATCCTCTATTCCGCGCTCGGAACCGTATGTAATTACCACCATTATTGCAACCAGTAACGTAACATCAGTGTATTATCTGTGTATCTGTGACAGTGTGGTAAAAACGTATGAAAATTCATTACCTACGGTAACGTAATGAAAATCCGCCCCCCCCCCCCCGCGACCGCCGGCGCAATAAGGTTGGTCATGGCGGTGTAATGGCGGTCATTCTAATGGTTTCAATGGATTTTTAATATGTGTGTAGGTAAAGCAGTGTATGCTTCTGTACATAATTAGGCCTTATTACGTAACAGTTACATAAACTATTTATCTCTTTTTAGGGTTCCGTAGTCAACTAGGAACCCTTATAGTTTCGCCATGTCTGTCCGTCTGTCCGCGGTCTAGCTCAGTTACCGTTCGCACTAGAAAGCTGAAATTTGGTGAGGCCTGATAAGAACTTTCAATAAAAACTATATTGAATAAAATCGGTTCAGCCGTTTTTGAATTATCAGTCAAAAACGCATAGTGAAAGGAAGTGCCGGATAGTAAAATGACGTAAGCGCCGCCAAATATCCCTTAATAAACGACCTTTTGAACGGATGTTTTGTAACAGGGCGGCATCTACGAAACATGCTCTTGGCCGGTTTTTTTTGCATTGTTATGGTTATACGTTGCCTATAAAAATTCAACGTCTAAATTCGTCCTCCGCTCCTCCAAGTGCACTTCAAATAGAAAAAAACATTTCTACATTTGTGACCCACCCCAATTTCAACCGCGCCTGTTCTTATCTTTCATGCTTAGACTGATTTCACGGGAGGATCGATTTGGTTTGGATGATATTTGCCGTGGACATGAACGTATAAATACAAAAGTGGTCCTGTATCGTCCGATATACACCTATTACTCTATGTCGTTTAAATCATGCCAAAAAAAATTATAGTATACAAAAAAGTATTTATTTTTGAATGTAGTTTCATTTAGTGGTAATTGTAAAATATTTTATTAGGACTACTGTCCTCTAGCGTATCCATCTGTCAACTTTACTTCAAGTTCCGCCTCCAGGGTAGCGGGAGAGAAATTAGGGGTGAATTAGCCGCTTTTTGACACAGACCGAATTCCACGCGGGCGGAGCCGCGGGCACAGCTAGTGTGTAGATAAAGCAGTGTATGCAACTGTACGTAATTAGGCCTTAAAACACTCGTTTAATTAAACCACACTCGTATTTTAAGGGCCCTTATTACCAAGGATCAGACAAATGCCCGTCATTTCGAAAATATAACCCTGTTCCGCACTGCAGAGACTTCCTTATGTTATTAAAAAAATAGTATTTTATGGATTGATTGGACCATAATTTATATCCAGTGACAAATTAATTAATGATTGACATTCCGAAAATTACTTTCGCCAATAAAATAGAATGACCAAATTTTGAGCACTTGTGAGCCAGAGTGTATAAAGAGCTCTAAAGAACTATTATATAATCTGTGCTCTAGATCTAAAAGAAAAGACGAAAAGACGAAGTTACACATAAAATAATCATTTAAAATTGTTGAGGACATACATACTGTTTTACAAAATATTCCCGGGAGTTTCAGATCTAGAGCTATATCAAAATTTCAAGCAATTTTTAATAGGAATATCCTGATTACGTCACCGTGAAAGAAATACATGAAAAAATTAACTCCGAGGCACAAGCATATTGGAAGAACAGTATACCAATGTCAACGATTACATATTATGACGTCCGTAGACTGTGAACGGACTTTTTTAACGCATAAATGGGTCCTAAATTCACATCGTTATAGGCTAACAAGTGAAAATGTAGAAAAAATTTTGGTCATTCTATTTTATTGGCGAAAGTAATTTTCGGAATGTCAATCATTAATTAATTTGTCACTGGATATAAATTATGGTCCAATAAATCCATAAAATACTATTTTTTTAATTAACATAAGGAAGTCTCTGCTGTACGGAACAGGGTTATATTTTCAAAATGACGGGCGTTTGTCCGATCCTTGCTTATTCCACACAGTAACAGTTACATTAAACTACTATTGATTTGTGCCTGACTTGCTTTTTCATACTTGTAATAACTAAGTCCAGAAAGAGAAGTGTCGTAGTTTATATGGAAGATCATTCATTGATAGACAGACTCTATTAATTATACTTAATGTAAGGAGACCCACGAAAAAGCTGAACCGATATTGATAAAAGATACCTAAGACCACTCGCTAGAAATTAACCTGTTTTCAAATAAAAAAACGCATTGAAATCGATTCAACTGTTTTAGCATTAGTGCTGTGGCACTAATACACATGGCGATCAATGTTACTCTGCGTCCGTAGGAAACACCTTAGACAACCCTAGACGTGATCCCTGGGTGGTGCGAAAAGAGTAACAAACTTGGCAGCGGCACTGTCCCATCTGGGCCTCGCAGCACTCACTGGATTGTCTTCATCATCTGCTTTCCCAGTACTACTACCCCAGAAACGAAATGCCTATCTATATCTAGTGACATGTAGCCATACGATAAATAAATAACTAATATACACAGAGCACATTCACATACACAGGTAGACACACATAGCGATCAAACTTATAATTTACTTAAACCCCTTTTTTTGCGTCGGGATTCAAAAATACGACAGTATTATGACCATCATGTTTGTATTTATTTATACCCATTCGTAATTTAAAGCCTGACCAGAAATATACGATTATTGTCAAGAGGGCGCTATTACTCTCATTTATATGGCAGCAGTTCAGTATAATCATAGAGCGTATTATTCTCTATGGTATGGTAACATCTTTATTTGTTTACCAGTCAGCTCTGATGTTAATTTGAAAATGTTTCACAGCGAAATAGTTTCATTTCCCGAGTGTATTATTTACAGCACTTTATTATATATACTATTTACAATGTTTCGCTCTTCACTATGGATAATTTTGGGACTTTTTTGTCCTTTATTATTAAATATTCAACACATTATTATTATTCAAGTAAACTGGCACAATGATAGTGACAACCTATCATGCATAATAATCATTTCATTAAAATTGCCAGTGCAAGAAATTAATTCCAATGAAATTCCGCAACATGGCGCATGATCATATGTTTCTGGTCAGGCTTTATATCATTAAGTATTTGTTTCGTGTATATCGAGGTCATGAATCGTGAATATCGGAAACGAAATTATTTGGTAATATTTTGGTGCGCACGGCCATATTGAAACAAAGGCGATTGCGTCATTCTGCCAAATTTATTTTTAAAAGAATGCTGTTTTGCAAACAGTCAAGACGGAAACGTTTCGTTTCGATCAATCTAAATCAATAACAGAATGTTTTGTTGACGATAATACTTATTGTTTTTAGGGTTCCGTACCTCGAAAGGAAGAAACGGAACCCTTATAGGATCACTTTGTTGTCCGTCCGTCTGTCAAGACCCTTTTTCTTAAGAACGCGTGGAGGTATCAAGCTGAAATTTATTTCAAATACTCAGGTCTACTCTACTGTCCCTTGGAGCTGTGAAAAAATCAGACTTCTAAGCCAACGCAATCAAAAGATACAGCCGTTTATGCCACAAATTTCCGCAAATTTTCGAAACTCGCAAGGGAATCAAAACCTACAGGGTACTTCCCGTGAACTCAGAATCTTGAAATTTGGTACGAAGCAACGTCTTATAGCACAGATAAAGGAAAAATTGCGGAAACCGTAATTTTTTGTTACATTATATAAAAAAAAATATTTTTAATAATTTTAAAGTTACTACCCCTATATACAGCTGGTCTACAAGTTTGTACGGAACCCTCGGTGCGCGAGTCCGACTCGCACTTGGCCGGTTTCTTTTTCAATGTGACTTCTAAGAGAAATCACAGAAGTGCTCAGTGACTTGAAAATTATGCAAGCCGATGGCAATACATAGTTCTCTCCACTACTAGGTAGCAAAATGTCATGGTCTACATCAAAAGGCACCATTAGATTAGGCAACCGGTGCTTATGCTGTTATAGCTTGAATACCTTCGAGCAACAATGTAAAGGACAAGGAGGTACATATTCAAGCAAGATTTACTGAAAATATGGCTCGTGAAAATTTGTAACCGGCCAGTCTTATACCGTAGTAAGACTGTCAGAGGAAGTACCGCACGAGTCGTTCTTGCGGAACTATCGTGGGACCATCTTTCGGGCTGATTGTGTATCCCTAGTATTAGATCGGTGTTGAATACAATATAACTGTCTTTTATATATCACTGGCTGAATTTGTGCCACTTTGGCATTAATAGTAAAGGTACAAATGTATTTATCACTACATAGTATAAAACAAAGTCGCTTTCCGCTGTTTGTCCCTTATGTATGCTTTTAAAACTGAGCAACGGATTGATGCGGTTTTTTTTTAATAGAGATTCAAGAGGAAGGTTTATATGTATAATACATGCATAAGATAGGAGAAACACTGATGATTTTAGAGGTTTCTAATGTGATGTCGTAAATAAACCTATATTTTGCGCTTACATTGCATACGCTGGCTGAGTCCTACTAGATCAAAATAATGTACTACAGTATTGTACATCTTAAAAAGGTCTACAAAAAAGTCCGCGATGGTACATGTCTATCTCTTAGGGATAACCCACAATAACCATTTTCACCTCAGCAGCTCGAACAAGCCTACTTCCCTGCGTAAAAACAGTGACGAAAGTGCGACTTTCGTCACTCCAGGGAGTGAAACCAAGTAGCTTATTAATTTAGTGAAGGCCATGAACTGCAATTTATACTTCGGGGTCTATTACAAATTCAAACTACATATTTTTTACCTTTAATATGTTCTCACTACTGCGGTGAAAAGTTGTATGTGTCACACGAGAGCAAAGTTATTTTACATCTCGTGTTTTTGAATCCCTCGCTACGCTCCAGATTCTAACTTAGAATCACTCGCTTCGCTCGTGATTCAAGTATCCTATATCCAGTAAGAATCCTTCGCTTACTCGGGACTCAAAATCAACACTCGCAAGAAAAACCAACTTTCCTCTCTTGTTGCACAAATAACTATTTTTATCCCGTGCGAAGCCGGGGCGGGTCAGAAGTTTAACAATAAACAATTAAATCTGGACAAGGTACGATGTAATGTAAGCGCCTTCCACCAAATGGTCATTGATTTATTTATAACAAATTTTGTGCGCCATGTTTGGCGGTTGACAGCTATCACTGAATTTTCAGTATATAAGAAGGTACTCTGTGCACTGAATCAAAGAGCTTAAGACTTTTAGTGATTTTCACTATTCGCTGTGTGCGAAGTGCATGGTGGGGGTAACGTAAACGATCGCATTTCATAATGTGACAAGAAATTAAACTACAAAGGAAGGGCTCATATCAATATCTAATTCCAAAATATTTGACATCACCTATGTCACCTCAGCTCAGTCAACTGTCAAAATAGTGAATCAGCCAGAGACATTTCGTATAAGCAAGGAGTATAAGCCATTCATAAAAAAAGATTGAACCCCTGCCCAAGAGATGGCGCCACAATCAAGCACACAGCGAATAACGTTTGGCGCAATGATATTTTTGCAATGTCATACCAAAACGAGAGAGCTTGTTAGAGTTTATTATCGTTAATAACCCTCCTTTCTTATGTCAGGTGCTGGGGATCAAATTGTACACGCTTGTTAGATCATATCTCAATGACAGGTCGACTCACACCTTGTAGATTGTTTGCGGCTAGCTGCTTTCTATTGTGCTAAATAATCGGGTTATGTGCAAATAGAATTGGCGTGTAGGGCGGTGTGTTGCCTTCCGTAAGATACCCACAGAAAATACATTAAGCTAGAAACCACAAATGGTTGTACTTCGCGTGTTGAAATAGTGATGCTCCAACTGTCAGGGATTGATCTCCAAAATAAAATATATGGTCTATTACGCCGAAGAAATGATGTTTTTTTCGTTTTGCTGTAAAAATATCGAGTAGGGATTGAAATCCGGGTATGAAGGGTATGGGTCCTTTTGTATGAAGCTCAGGGTCCACTTGGTTTCGAACCTTGCAAATTTTTACGAAAGTGTATGCCATCTGACCTACCGATTCCAAGGGCGGGGCATGGAAACCAATGGCGAGAATAAAAATGAATTTGGGGTTAGCAGACACAATGGACTCTCCTGGAATCCCCTGAGTGTGACGGATTTGCTACTACAAATAGGAAGAACTGCAATTTTTAACTCAGGTATTTGTTAATCAGTTAAAACCCCTCCCCTAATTCCTTATATTCCCGGGCTGATTTTCTCTTTTGCTCATATTCATATGAGAGTAAATGCTTGGCCAACTACTAACATTAAACCGTGAACATTCAAATATAGAAGGCTCATAGTGGGTATGTTCAAAATGACTTTCAACGGTGGCAATCAAGCATACGGCCCGCCTGATGGCAACCTGATGGTAAGCAGCTACCGGTAGCCTATGCACGCCTGCAACCTCAGAGGTGTCACACGCGCGTTGCCGACTCTTTACAAAAAGGAGGATTCACTGTGTTGATGGCTAAAGGAACAAGGGGATCCCTCATCGTCCACACACTGGGTCCTCTTTGAGATCTTTGGCAACCTTACTCACCAGCAGGAACACAACACTATGAGTAGGGTGGGTCTAGTGCTATTTGGCTGTGGTTTTCTGTAAGGTGTAGGTACTTCCCCAGTCGGGCTCTGCTCCATATTTGAGCGAGATGACATTCGCATTCTTGTTAACCAAGTTGTCTTAAATCTTGACCACCTCACCCACACCTCCTAGCTGTAGGAAAGCGACTAATCAGGAGCAATCACCAATTAATAATTGACAATATTCCATTGACATTAACACACTTCTTAATTTAGAAACCTTATCAAAGACCACGGCATTCATAAACGACGCCCCAAATTAAGAAATGTCGTAACCTGATCGTCGACTCACTTTCATACTCACTTATGTAAATTTGCAAAATTCTTAACAGATCCGCTACGGGTGCGGCTCACAAATAAAAGAGAAAATGTACGTATAAAATATCCTGGTTTACAACTACTAGAACGGCAAAGAAAAATAGTGTTTAACACGTGTAATTAAAGAACATTATCGTTTACAGATCGGCGAAGATGGTCGCAAGCTTTATGTTCACGAAAACAAACTGAAGATATAAATCAAAACATTCCGAACTTTAAAGTTTTCAGGTTAGAATTCACATTTGACCGCTCGTCGTGTCGTGCTCGTTAATGTCAACTGACAACAAAGTCCAATCAAAATTAAACTAAAATATGCTTTATCTAACGCACGATAAGAGTGAAAATAACTTGAGGTCGTCTCAATAAGAGATTGGCTACAGGTTTTCATACACCGCTCTACCATATGGGAAACACATCCCACTTTCTTCGACTGAGATCTTGACACCGCAGTCTCGATTCAAACTCGACGCGCGGCTGTCTGCCGGCGTTTAAAAAAAAACTTTAAAAAGTTAAAGCGCGCCAAGTGTGTGACATTAGTGGGTGTTTTATTTTTTTTAAAGACCATAGTTCAGTGCCTGGATTTTGGATACTTTTCACTGGGAAAATGGTGAGATACATAAATAAGTTATTATTAAAAACAAACATACATTCAGTAAAATAAACATAAAGATGTATAAAAAAAATAAAAATCGTAAAAAGCTTCCATTGCCGGAAGTCGCCATAGAGCTTGCGACTTTTTTTCTTAAAAAGTCGGTCAAGAGCGAGCCTAAACTATGTCACAGCGCTGCGGTAATTAAAATGCAATGTGGTGTGTCGTGTGTCGCCGATGCGATGGTAAACGATGATCATTTCATTAATTAGTAAGCGATTTAACTCATTAAACTTTTCCGGAAGCAGGTTTCCTACAGTAAGTTGTGTCGGTTTAATTTAAACTCGCCTATTTTAAATGGATGTGCTGTAGCTGTAGGTATTAGGGTTACTTTAATTATATTACGTAAATAAAAGGTGGCAACGCGCATGTCTGGTAGACACCTCTGGTATTTTAGGCGTCCATATGCTACGGCAGCTCTTCAACACCAGGCGGGCTGTATGCTTGTTTGCCACCATCGTGGTATAGGAACAAAATGTATAATATCACATTTTCATTCATTTATGCAGGGAAATTTGTAGGAATGGTGTAAGAACCTAACTATAATTAGTATATAATTTAATTACCAACAGCGGGAACCCGCATAGCCCTAACCGTATATGTAAATCACAGACCTAAAATGGCGCTTTGCTAAAAGACAAACAAAGTGCGCAAAAGAGAAACCAACACGTATATGAACATTCCGCGAGTGCGAAAGAGATACATGATCAGTCCTAGCAGGACGACTTTTGACGTCTCTCTTTACACTTAAACACCTGCGTCGTGAGTGCTCATATTTAATCTTGAAAAATATAATATTATCCGCTGTTCATTTACTTGGAATGAAACAAAAGAAGAATGGTGTCGTGTTGCGTCCCGGATTGCACAACTACACAAAGAAAAACCCCAGACAATCACTCGTTTCACATGTAAATATGATATTCCGATCGACGTTTTTGAAACCATATTTTATCAAATTAGCCAAATAAATCATGTAAATAACCGTTTGATACCATTAAATATTAATGTCCCTTTTATTGCATGTGAATATTTTATCATAATAGTTAATATTAAAGATTATTTTGTGTAAAAATCAAAATTGTCATTTTACGCTAGGGTTTGACAAAATATCGAAGGGACATAATATCGATAACTGTTCTATATGAAAATTATAATTATAGCTTCGAAAGAATTATAATAAATAAATAAATCTCGTATTAACATTATGTCATTCATTACGTATAAATGTTAAATTGTGTTCTTATTGTATTTTTGTACCCGTTTTGAATCTTGCTTGATAGAGCCTATTCGGAAAGAGAAGTATCGTAGAATGTAGGAGCTCTCATATAAATCACGACACTTCTCTTTTCGGACAAACGATAAATAGTAAATTTAAACTGTAATACCCGATTTAGGGGCTTATCTATTACATTTACCTATTTGTAAGACACGATCTATATCCTCTTATCTCTTTTTTGGGTTCCGTAGTCAAAATGATACGATACCCATGTTGACTTTCAGACTTTGTGACCACATTTGCCCCTTTTAGGGGTTGAATTTTCAAAAAACCTAAAATACGTGTTTACTCATTTATCGTTAGGAATACTCCTGTGAAGTTTCAAATAAAATAGTCTAACAAATCTTGTTTCGCCATACAAATTTTGGACCCCGTTTAACCCCCTTAGGGGGTGAATTTTGAAAAATCATTTCTTAGTGCACCCCTAGACCTTATAAGGAACCTACGTGCCAAATTTGGAATCTCTAGAACCAGCGGTTTGGGCTGTGCGTTGGTATGTCAGTCAGTCAATCAGTCAGTTTCTTCTTTTATATATTTAGATTTCAAAAATGTTTTAATTATTACTAGACTGATTAATATTAAAAATTTAAAAAATGTTATAATTATTACTAGACTGATTAATATTAAACATTAAAAATTTTTTGTAATTATTACTAGACTGATTAATATTAAAAATTTAAAAAATGTTATAATTATTACTAGACTGATTAATGTTAAACATTTAAAAAAATGTAATTGTTATTAAAGACTTATTTATATTAAACATAAAAAAATGTAATTATTATTAAAGACTGATTTATATTGATTTAAGAAATTGTTATAATAATTATTAAAGTCTGATTTATATTAAACTTTATTTCATTTAAATACGGCGCTAAACATACTTAGCGGAATTCAGCTACCATAGTCAAAAAATAGGCGAAAAACGGAAATCAGGCTGAATGTTGTCTATGTGCTCCATACAAAAATTCAGCCCCCATAGAGAAATTTCCGACTTCCGCTTACTTTTATCTATGAAAGCTAAATTCCACTCTTAAGTGTGTGCTGCGCCTACCACTTCCACTTCCACCCAACTTCCACTCCACCAAGATAGCATTGATGCAAGACTACATTTGCATGCGATTTTATTAGCGTCACAATTAATAACGCTATAATAAAGAAGTATGTAAAAAACAAATTATCACGTAAATAAACACTCCACAAGTGCGAGAGAAAAAAATGAAAAATCTAAAGGCGTGCCAACATCTTAATTTCTGTAAAATAACATGAACCCGCTTTTTAACAGATCATATTTAATCGTGTGAAATATAAAATAATTCTGAATAGATATATTTTAGTTTTCTAGAATTTTAATATGCCGTTTAGTGTAAAACATGAATATAAATTTAATGTTGCAACTTATCGATAATAAAGTCAAATATCGATAGATAATTGACCTGTTGTACTTGGCACCACTATTTTTTACGCTCACATAGACAATTTACCCACACTCTAGCATTTCAGTTTTTGTCGCACTTTTGATATTTGTCAATCCATCTGTCTATACTAGATCTGTGATGTAAATAGTTCAATATCTAAATAAATAACTACATTAGAACTACCGAATTAGAATTCGAATAATTAGAATCTAAATATTTACAAAATGATAAATGTAGGTATAACACAAAATTGTTATTTTTATTTTAGAGCGCACTATTCATCAACAAACTGTCCTCAGTTTGGCGAAAAAAAAAATGTATACCTACCACTTAAGTTTTATCTTGAAATAAATAAAAATCGCGCACCGTGTTGTCAAATTGTGTTTTATAGGCATTTTTTAAAGAAATATTACGACATACACAACAGAAACACAAGAAACAAAAACAAACCTTTGCCTAGTACCTGTTACCATACTGCAAAAAAGTAGTAAATATCATTGATTTATTATGTACTAGCTTTTGCCCGCGGCTTCGCTCGCGTTGAATTCGGGGTAACACGGTTCCCCTTTCCTGATTGCCCCCCGGAATGCTCCATACAAACTTCCACCCCCCATTTTAGGGAAGTGGGGGGTTAGAAAGAGACAAAAAGTAGCCTATGTCACTCTCCATCCCTTCAACTATCTCCACTTAAAAAATCACGTCAATTCGTCGCCCCGTTTTGCCGTGAAAGACGGACAAACAAACAAATAAACACACACACTTTCACATTTATAATATTAGTATGGATTCTACTAGATGTGACATCTAGAACAAATTTTGTGCGCCATATTTGGCGGTTGACAGCTCTGACAGAATCAAAGAGTATTATAGACTTGTAGTGAAAATAATTTCTTCCCCCGTCATCTCCCGTTACTCAATGGTAAGAAGGGATATTATAAAACATAAGAATATCTAGAAATTCTAGAAGAAGTCAACCCTTGGAGTTATCACTGGTGTAATTTAAGTAGTTAAGAATTATGTTTATATTATCTGTGACAATTTGATTTTCTTTTTTTTTAAATGTGTTTACGTTAATGTTTGATGTCATAAATAGATTTTAAAATCCTATTATAAAAATTAATGATATGATATGATAAGTGCCAGGCGGCTCCACGGGCATGCATATAGCCATATGCATACACGGTGTAACATGAGGAAACCGAATCATTTTAACAGCGTATTCCTGATCATAATTGGAGACTAAAATGTCGTATAAACTTTTCTGGATTTCGCCAAAAAAAAAAAATTTTTTTTGCTCGTTTTTCGATTTTTTGAATGCTTTTGAACATAAAAACAAAAATATTATTAGTAAAACTGTCGATTAAAATAAATTTGTACATTTTTTTCCGTAAAAAATAGCTTACGTAAAGTATTCCTTGGCACTTTGATATTTGTCAGTAAGAATGTCTAGACTAGACCCCAAAAAGGGTGAAATCGCCATCGAAAAAGCGTTTTACACTGAGTCACATTAAAAAATGTTTTTTTATTTAAGTGGTAGTAACTCTGAAACTAGGCGAATTCCAGAAAAGTTTATACGACATTTTAGTCTCCAATTATGATCAGGAATACGCTGTTAAAATTATTCGGTTTTCTCATGTTACACCGTGTATATTATATGGCTATATGAGTATGCACGGCGTTTTGCTAAATGAGCTATAGAAATAGCAGATATATAATATTCATTCGTAATTACACCCACCCATACATACATTTCGTATTTATTAAGTAAATACACACTACAGTGTCGGTATACAACTAATTTACTTAAATATAAAAACATACAACAACGCGAAAGTTGCAATTAGTGGCACATGTAAAAATTACCACTTTACGCAGTTTTCAGTTTGTGAATTAGGTGAGGCTGATGCTTAGGTTAGGTGTGAACTTCATGAAAGTTAGGTTAGTAAATGAATCATTTAATTTTATCGTAATTTTTTTGGCCATATTCGCGTTGTCAGCCAAGATGGTATCCAGAAAAAAAGATAAAATCTAAAATTTTGTTTTATACAATTAAGTGAATACCTACCATGTTAAGTAATGAATCGTATGGGTATTGGATAGATATCTTTTTATTTTTTATGTAGGCATAGTTTTATTAAAGACTAGATTTCTTTATTAAAACAGATAACATTAAACTATAAACAATAAAAATAGACCTAAATAAACAAAAAAAAATACCGGCTTAATAACAAAATATTTGAAACTGCTGTAAATTACACGTGACACTTCTGGAGTTGCAGGCGTTCATAGGCTACGGTATCTGATTACCATCAGACGGGCCGTATGCTTGTTTGCCATCGTTGTGGTATAAAAAACAGATAATTGTGGAATGTTTTATAGTTTTATAAAATTTCAGACGGCACTTTCGATCTTCATATTTATATATGTAGTTTGTATGAATGTATGTATATTTGCATAAATTTAGTGAAAAATAATATATGTTCATATTTATTTATGTATGTCTGAGTGATTAGTATATCAATGTTCGTGTTTTCGTAATAGCGAAGTTTTTTGCACCTCCTATTTACTTTTCTGCTTTACCTTCTCCGCTACCCGGTTGTCTGGAAAATATCGCTTATTAGCGATAAGACCGTCTGTTGTTTGCCTCTTTATGTTCATCGTGTATTTTCTACTGTGTCGTAATATTTGAGGTGGCCAAAAAGCATTCATTCATTCATCATTCCGGGTGTCAGTTGTGTTGGACACGATGACCCTCTCTCTCTCTCTCTCTCTCATCTGATTCTGGGGTCTATACCTTCCTAACTTCCTACTTTTCCCTGTTTGGCGTGTCGGCTTCAGATACATTGCAGCATTCCAGGTCTCTCTTAATGGATCCGGGGATTTTAATATATTTCAATAGCTATGTGTGCCTCTTAACACAGGTATTTTTGACTTAAAAAGAGTTGCTAACACTGTACCATGTAAACATTTTCTGAACTGAATAAATATTTTTCTATGTGTTTAAATAGTTTTACGAACGGCCTCCTAGCCTAGTCGGTAGTAACCCTGCCTTTGAAGCAGGAGGTCCCGGGTTCGAATCCTGGTCAGTGCTTTTATTTGTGTGTTTATCACAGATATTTGTTACTGAATTATGGATGTTAACTATGTATTTAAGTATTTATCTATATCTATCTATTATACACGTATATATCGTCGTCCTGTACCCACAACACAAGCCTTATTGAGCTTAATGTTGGACCACAGAATAACTAATAGTACTATACCGTACAGAAAATTCACTCCTTAACAAAAGTCAGATTTAGGTATAAAATTATACCTATACTCGCTGTCTGCAAGCAAAATTGTAACTTATAACCGCGCACGAACGGTGAATCTTCTTTGCGCGCCGCAGTTTTATGACCGAGCTGTGAGCGTCGGCACAGGGTTGTCACTAGACAAGTTTTTGTACCTATACCTACTGATTTATTATTTTTAGATAAATAAAATATGTAGGAATTACAAACGTTGATTATGTAAACATAAAAATTTTATCCGGAGATAGATTTTTTTTATAGAGATTATGTCTGATTCTCATGGAAGTAGGTATGCCACAGCCGTATTCCTTTGAAAATATGTCGGTCAGTTCCTAATATTATTTCTGGGTAACCGATATTCAATAAATTAAGTATGTTTATTTTAACTATTACTAAGTAAGGACTTCGGGACCTTTCAATATCGTTCGGAATTTAAAAATGTTATTTCTGCTTCCTTGTTCTTCCGTTTATTCAGACATCCGTAAATACATCTTTTATACGGATTAGATCGAAATAGGTTTCGAAGCCATTGTCTATTTTAAATTTTGCGCGAGCGCCACGTTACACGGCTATCGTGCGAGCCGAGCGGCAGCCCACTGCCATACGCCTTCCCGGGAGGCCGGCCAAATGTACCTAAACTGCGTAGTGAAATCCCCCTGGTTGGACTATGTCGATTTGTTTAAGATTGTCCTATTATATTTATATATACAGAGTGTAACAAAAATACTGATAATCCGTTTAAGGGCATAATAGATATCGTATTGCGAGTAAGTAAAAGTAGAAGAAAACATTTTTGGACGCCAAAAAACATTTTTTTTGTATGGGGTACGTCGTCCCGGCCAAACATACCAAAACATAATTATTTTTCGCGTAGAAAATATTTTTTCTTAGTTTTACATAATTAGAATACGATACCAATTATGCCCTTCAACGAATCACAAGCATTTTTGTTACACTTTGTATAGTTTTGAGCACCATGACCGCTCTGATATACACGGTGTAACATGAGGAAACCGAATAATTTTAACAGCGTATTCCTGATCATAATTGGAGACTAAAATGTCGTATAAACTTTTCTGGAATTCACCTAATTTCAGAGTTACTACTAATTAAATAAAAAAACATTTTATATTGTGACTCAGTGCAAAACGCTTTTTTGGTGGCGATTTCACCCTTTATTTTATTTCATAGGAAAACTTACAGCTAGGGTAACAAGATAGGCAGTAAGTAGAAACAGTGAGCCAATTAAAAGTTTCCACAGGTTTATGGGGTCTAGTCTAGACATTCTTATTGACAGATATCAAAGAGCCAAGTAATACTTTACGTAAACAATTTTTTACGAAAAAAAATGTACTAATTTATTTTAATCGACAGTTTTACCAATAAAATTTATGTTTTTATCTTCAAAAGCACTTAAAAAATCGAAAAAAAAGCAAAAAAAATATATTTTTTTTTTGGCGAAATTGACCTTAATTCATATAACATTTATACTCCTTATGACCTCAGGAATTCGTGGTTAAAATCTCTCGCAATGCTCAGGAGCACCGTGTATGTGACGGCATACTATGACCCGGTGAAGTGATAGTTGCCCGCGCCGGTTCTACATCCGGACGCCGGCAGGTCGCTTCAACGTCAGCGATAATAACATTTTCTATTTGTCGTAGCCGGTAAAAACATATAAAGCCTGACCAGAAATATATGATCACGCGCCATGTTGCGGAATTTCATTGGAACTATTTTTTTACACTGGCAATAATTTTAACGATATAATGATATGCATATGTGAGTGCATGTGATAGGCTGCCAGTGTCACTGTCATTGAGGTGGTTTACTTGAATAATAACAATAAAGTGTTGAATATTAAATAATAAAAGACAGAAAATTCCCAAAATTATCCGTCGTCAAGAGCGAAACATTGTAGATAGTGTATACTGTTTTAAGTAATACGCTCGGGAAATGAAAATTTTTCGGTGTGAAACATTTTCAAATTAACATCAGAGCTGACAGGTAAACAAATTAGGATGTCACCATACCATAGAGAACTGAACTGTTGCCATATAAATGAGAATAATAGCGCCCTCTTGACAATAATCATATATTTCTGGTCAGGCTTTACATCAATCGTATACTACTAGTTACTCAATTTGTTTTTAAGCCTATAAAATCTCCAACTGCTGGGTAAAGGCCTCTCCCCTAGAATTCCAATACTCCCGATTTAAGGCAATTGTTTGCCAGTTGTTCAGAAATAGGTTCAGGTCATCCCGCCATCTTCTCCTGGGTTGGCCTGGGTTATATAATTACATTTTTTTTAAATTCAGAATCCCAGAAGGGGTGAAAAGTGCTTTATAGAACACGAAATTAGTTAAACTAAATAAATTAAAAACTAAATATAAAACTAAATTAGTATTAAAATTAACTAAATTTAAACTAAATACAAAGTGCTTTATTGAACACGAAATAAGTTAAACTAAATGAATTAAAAACTAAATATAAAACTAAATTAGTATTAAAATTAACAAAATTTAAACTAAATACAAAGTGCTTTATTGAACACGAAATAAGTTAAACTAAATATAAAACTAAATTAGTATTAAAATTAACTAAATTAAAACTAAATACAACTACACGAGTACAAGTGCTTTATTGAACACGAAATAAGTTAAACTAAATAAATTAAAAACTAAATATAAAACTAAATTAGTATTAAAATTAACTAAATTAAAACTAAATACAACTATACAAGTGCTTTATTGAACACGAAATAAGTTAAACTAAATAAATTAAAAACTAAATATAAAACTAAATTAGTATTAAAATTAACTAAATTAAAACTAAATACAAAGTGCTTTATTGAACACGAAATAAGTTAAACTAAATAAATTAAAAACTAAATTAGTATTAAAATTAACTAAATTAAAACTAAATACAACTATAAAAGTACTTTATTGAACACGAAATAAGTTAAACTAAATAAATTAAAAACTAAATATAAAACTAAATTAGTATTAAAATTAACTAAATTAAAACTAAATACAAAGTGCTTTATTGAACACGAAATATGTTAAATATAAATAAATTAAAAACTAAATATAAAACTAAATTAGTATTAAAATTAACTAAATTAAAACTAAATACATAGTGCTTTATTGAACATGAAATAAGTTAAACTAAATAAATTAAAAACTAAATATAAAACTAAATTAGTATTAAAACTAACTAAATTAAAACTAAATACAAATATAAAATAAAATAAACTACCTAAAATCTTACCTAAAATCCCAGTTATAAAAAGAAAACCCCCTCTAAGAGGTCCCCCTGCCGCAGGGAACCCATGACGCTGGCCGAGTTACCTTTCTGGCAGAGGTAAGTGCCAGCTCTAGGGTCCCCTGAATGAATGAATCCCAGACTAAAATTATAACACCCCCATATACAATTAATCACTTCATCCTTACACCCGGAATGAAACCAAAATGTGTACCATTTCCTTTTTAATTCACAAATTTTGCAATGTTTCTACTCATAACCACGACTAACTATCGATTTAAATAATTTAAAAAAATGCCTAATCATTTTTTTGACATTTTTATGACCGCCCTTTAATTCATATATACTATACAAATACATTTTGTGTGAAATGTAACAAAACTGACTTATAAATGTTGCATGAAAAATTGGACATACTTTGATGTAGTTTTTTTTTATGTGTTAATATTTTTTTTATACTTACTCTGTTTTCTGGTCATAATGTTTCTTGATTCCATCGTGTCAAAAGAAAATAATGGCTATCTACTACTATCCACGGAACAAATGTGACATTGCGAAAAAATGACATTGACGTGAATTTCGGCGGGAAGTTGCATTCGCACCACAGACAATTTGCGCATTCTTTCCATAGACAATTGAAGGTGATTCTTGTCATTGTTGTCGCTTAGCCCATCTTTAATCTAACATAATGACTCCATTGAAACCTTAACAATAACATACTTTAGACACTTAGCTGACATATTAGTTCGTGTTTCTCGCCATGTCGTATATGCGCCTAGACGCCATTCATTCATTACGCAAACATTTGACATATACGACATATTATTTTCGCAGAAAAATAAGTAATTAACGGATATTTTTACTAAAAATGAATATAAATAACAAGTGTAATGTACAAGCCATGCTGTTAATGTATAAGTCTCAGATTATTTTGTTTATATTCACTTAGTAGGTAATAGTTGATAACAATGATAACATGTTGTATAATTTACCGTGAACCACTAAAAATTGCTTTTTGGTATAATGATGCTACTGGTGGGAACCTTTAATTGGCTCTCTGTTACTTACCAATTTAGCTATACTATTATTATTAGCTGTTGGTTCCCCGAATAAATAAATAAATAAAGTATATGTGTATGCAAGTGTATGAGCTGATGACAGTGAAGCCATGGTTGTTCTTTAAAAGTGCGTGATTGCGAAGCAATGAAGGCGTTTGTTTACATTATTTTACTTTCCTATTGACCCCGAATATACGCTATTCACTTTAATGTAATTATAGAAAGGCAATGCGCATGTGACGCGGAGATACTTGTCCATTAGGTTCCTACTTATCACTCCAACATGAAGTTGGTTAAATATCCGACAACTTTCAGAACATGACAAGTCAAGTCGGTGCTATTTATTTAACTCTAGCGACGTTGTGAGAACTAGTTTAAAACCATTGTTTCTAAATTTATGTAAATTGAAGACTTGATTGTAGTTGCGAAATTTCGCTTTTGTCATAATAATTACTGTGTTCTCGCGAGTAATTAAATATTAAAGTGGTGTAACGAAGATTCAACGTTCTTAAAAAACTCAGGACAAATTCTACTTGTTTATTGCCAGTTTTAAAAATAAGTCGTATACATCCAGATATTAAATAAAATCACATCAAATATAGATACTTAACAAATATTAAAATTAAACATTCAATTTAATTTATTTTATTTTTACATACAGGATGTGAAAAAAGTGCTGAATCGTTTACGGGCATAATTGGTAATGTATTGCTATTTGCTACTAAGAAAAATTAGGAGAAAAAATTTATGGACGCGATAAAAATTTTTTTTTATGGGACACGTCATCCCATACGAAAGAAAATTTTGTTGCTTGATAATCTTTTTTCTTAGTTTTCAATAAGTATAATCTTTATTGGCTTTAAAACCTAATATAAGTGTAAGTAACATTTCAACAGTAGGTACTCTAATACCTTAAGAGAAACTTAAATTAGAATACGATACCAATTAGGCCTTTAAACGGATCACTAGCATTTTTATCTACACTCATATTGAAAGTTCTCTAAAACGGTCGGCAATGGCTAGCATTACCACGACCGATTTTACTATGATAAGCTTTTTAGTAGTAGTAGTAGTAGTAAAACACTTTATTGTACAAGAAAACACAACGAAATACATATAACACAACATATACGTACAAAGGCGAACTTATCCCTTTAAGGGATTTCTTCCAGTTAACCTTTGAGCAATTGAGAGAAAAAGTTGAGCTTTTTATCCGTGGCAGTAACGTAATTTTAACTTTACATGCTCAACTATTGATGTGATATGAGTTTTGATAACATAATGTACACCTGCACCCTCCCGCGCATCCGCCGACAGCCCGACACGCGCCCGCGCGACTGCCGGCACACGAGAGTTGGCCAAGGCGGTGCAATGGCGGCCATTCTATGGTTTCCGAATACGGCATTTTAGATAAATAATATGAGTGTAGATAAAGCAGTGTATGCAACTGTACGTAATTAGGCCTTAAAACACTCGTGTGATCTTATTATGAAACTCACCTGCGGCTCGTTTCATAAAACCACACTCATGTTTTAAAGACCCTTATTACGTAACAGTTACATAAACTACTATTGTTACATCTTGTATTTCTTTACATTACACATTTCTCACTCGTATAGCTTGTGACGGGTTTTGGTGACGGTCAAATCTTACACTATTTTTCGCCTAGCCTAGATGGTTATTGGCAAGTTATAAAAGCGCTTAAGTTTTACTACAGGGTAGTTCATGTTTCTCATTCAGGTTCAGTTTGTCTCATTCATTTACCCTCCGAGTTAGAAGGTTAGATGGCAGCAAGGATGATTAAGACATGAATGGACAATGCCTATACAAAATCGCGTTCCCTTATTTCAGGCTAAAGCACTAGCGTCATCTATCGGTCACCACAAACACTAAATTCCTACTTAACCTTTCTGTTAAGCCCATTGGTTGACTGGTAGAGAATGCCTTATGGCATTAAGTCCGCCATTTGTACCATCTTATTTTGTGCAATTAAGATTAAACTAGTAGTGCGCCTCGAACTCAGAACTCGCGATTTACTTGCAAACAAGCTGACCAATATAACAAGACCCATGTGATGATTTTTTCGCGCCTTCTAGCTCCATAACTCATTGACCGATCCTGCTCATAAACGAACTCTCAAATTATATTGATCTCTGCTACAACCCCAACAAATTTCATAAAGATCAGAAAAACGTTACTAAAGTTATCGCGGAACAAACTCTCAAAATCAAAAAGCCATCGAAATGCCGAGACGTCCCGGTAGCCGAAGTTGTTTGTAAGAACTCACTTCGCTCGTTCGAAAATATAATAATTAAATATAGCAGATGGCTAATGGCAAGTTATAAAAGCGCTTAAGTTTTACTACAGGGTAGATCCTGTTTCTCGATCAGGTTCAGTTTGTCTCATTAATTTCTCCTCTGGGTTAGAAGGTTAGATGACAGTCTCTTTGTCTTCTTCATCTTGGCTTAAAAAAGCCGGGACAAAGACTAGGAGGATGATGTACTTTCGTAAACGTAAGAATTTAAGAATCCATTTCATTTCAATTTATGAAAACCACAAATGGCACAATTTAATTTGATCTAATTCCGCCGGAACTTGCGGCTTTGTCATTATTTCTTAGGTGCATTACTTTTTAGGGTTCCGTAAAATATTGCCGTAAGTAAACTTTATAAAAGAACTTAACTAGTTTTCAAAATAATTCAATTATACGATTTATTCCCCGATCCGTTCTTACCCCACCGCCCTAATTGCCAATGTAGGTACACCTTAGGCCAGGAACACGTTAGTGGGGCTCACTCTGTATAGTAGCTAGGGAGCTGTGGCACTGAAAGTGTGAAAAACCCTTATTTTCTACTCGTCAATTATAATGTTTAAATTGATACTAGTATTATGGGAACCCTTCCGCAAGGGTCGGACCTCGGTGACCTTACCCAGTTTGTGGTTTTTTAGATTTATTCAGTTTTATAGGTAGATTTTAGATTTTCTTTTTATGTATATGTCGCATATAATATTGTAATATTTAGAAATAAACTAGTTTTCAAAAAAATTCAATTATACGATCTATTCCCCGATCCGGTCTTATCCCACCACCCTATTCGCCAACGTACACCTTATGCCAGGAATCCGGTAGTCGGGCTCATTCTGTATACTAGATATCTAGATATCTTTGGCATTGATAGTGTGAACAAACTCCCAACAAACCAACAAACTGCCAACAAACTGCTGTGCAGTTTGGCAGATAGGTGAAATTGATTAAATGTATCTCTTTTTGTGAAAATAAAGAAAAAAAACAAACCCTTTTTTTTCTACTCGTCAATTATAATGCTTGAATTAAGACTTTGTACACCGAACTACTAGCGCATACTTTTCGATGGAGCTTTTATGGTTATTTTAGCATCGTCGACGATGCTGAAGTGGATTTTCATACAATATTATAGCACGGTCGTGGAGATGACAACGTCCTCCTCCCCGACCACCGGCACAATCCACCAGGTTGTTTAAGGCATTCGTCGAACTGAATTCTTACCGGCTTGCCTATTTTGAGCACTGGTAGAAAAAGTATTGTATGTATACAATAGTGACATAATTAAGCTTTTCAATCTCGTACCTTACTTAGGCCACTTAGCAAGCTTCTTGGCCTAAACACGGTACTCGCCTGGAAAGCTCTTTATTATGTCACGATTGTATAAAATAAATACTATTTCAGTGTCCTAACTAGCATCCTAATTAGGATCCTAACTTTACCTAGTAGTATAACTTGCTAAATGCGTTTACACTTGACTGAATCACGTGACTAAATCGTTTAGGAAGCTGATCGAACGAGCGGAGCGTAAGCGAAGTAAAGTTATTTGAAACAACTTCGGTCTGTGCATTTCGATGGCTTTTTGATTTTGAATAGTTGTGGCGCGATAACTTTAGTAACGTTCTTCTGATCTATATGAAATTTGTTGAGGTTGTAGTATATAGAGCTTAATACAATTTGAGAGTTCGTATATGAGCAGGATCGATCAAGGGGTTGTGGAGCTAGACGACGAAAAAATCTTCAGAAGGGTCTTGTTATATTGGAAATCTCGTTGGCAAATAAATCGCGAGTTCTCAGTTCCAGGCGGACGACTAGTTAAGGACAAGTGTATCGGGGCTTTAAGCAGTGTGTGCGACTCGCGCTTGGCCAATTGTCGGTAAAAAAAAACCGGCCAAGTGCGAGTCGGACTCGTGCACCGAGGATTCCGTACAAACCTTTACAGAAAGACCTGAGTATTTGATATGAATTTCAATTGAATACCTCCACGCTTTTACGAGGAAAAAGGTAGTAAGTTTAAAATAAAAATTAAAAATTGCAGCATAAACGACTGTATCTTTTGATTGCGTCGGCTTTTAAGTTTGATTTTTTCACACCTCCAGGGGACAATAGACCTGAGTATTTGATATAAATTTCAGCTTGATTTATTATTAGACATACATACAGACAGACAGACAAACAGACAGACGGACAACAAAGTGATCCTATAAGGGTTCCGTTTTATCCTTTCGAGGTACGGAACCCTAAAAATAGGCATAATTTAACACACGTAACCATTTCATAACATGTCTGCGGTTTTCATTATAGACTCCATACTGGCACAGCCACATGTTGGCTGTATGCGTGACAGTCTGACAGGGTCAGTAGCGGCCGGGTGACTATAAATGAATGAATGAATGAACGAATGATTATTTATTTTCAGGCAATAAACCCATTAAATAATATAAGGAAATAAAAGTATACGGTAAAAATTAAAAATTAAATAAAATTAAACTTAACTAGTAGTCCGCCTCGAACTCAGAACTCGCGATTTACCTACTTGCAAACAAGCTGACCAATATAACAAGACCCATGTGATGATTTTTTCGCGCCTTCTAGCTCCATAACCCATTGACCGATCCTGCTCATATACGAACTCTCAAATTTTATTGATCTCTGCTACAACCCCAACAAATTTCATAAAGATCAGAAAAACGTTACTAAAGTTATCGCGGAACAAACTTTCAAAATCAAAAAGCCATCGAAATGCTGAAACGTCCCAGTAGCCGAAGTTGTTTGTAAAAACTCACTCCGCTCGTTCGATTTAATTGGCACTTGGAGCGGTTTCCAACTCGATAAATTGTTTTGTTACTGATTTGTTATAAATGTTATTTTCTTTTATATCTAAACAAGTTTTGATTTTGACAACCAATGTCCTAAAAACTTTTGACATTGTAGTTAATATTTAGTTGACATGAACCTAAAGATCAAATTAAATAACAAGAAAAGCATTAGGACCGGTTCTGACACCTTCAATTCTGTTTTAATATCAAATTAAAATCAAACCAATGACAAATTATTTTTTTCGAATAGGCCTCTCCTTAATTACTTGGTAGTGTATTGGACACATGTAAAATTAGTACACTCGATTACAATAAAATCGGGTCACTTTGTATATAAATTATTTGTATACTAGGTGGCCCATTCTCATTGTCATTGAGTGAATATAAATTCTGGCCAATGAAAATTCACATTTGTACTCAACACCTACCAGTAGTATTTATTGTTTTGTAAGACTACCTGCTGGTTTACTTTCATTTATCGTATGGCTACATGTCACTGGATATACCTAGGCATTTCTTCCCTGGGGTAGTAAAAGTGAGAAAGCAGATGATGAAGAAAATCCAGTGAGTGCTGCGAGGTCCAGATGGGACAGTGCAGCTGCCAAGTTTGTTACTCTTTTAGCACCACCCAGGGATCACGTGTAGGGTTGTCTAAGGTCCTACGGACGCAGAGTAACATTGATCCCCTCCTGATCTACTGTAAAATCCCTATTATCCCTTATTTTTCTATTTCCCTGTTTGTCTGTCTGTTACCTCTTTACGCCTAAACCGCTGAACTGATTTAGATAATATTAGGTTTGGAAATAATCGGAGCCCCTAGAAAGGACATAACATATTATAGTTTTAACATGAAACCACCCATAGGGATGAAAAAAGACGAATTTATTATGGTGTTTATTCTACAAAGAAAAAGCAGCGCACATAAGCTACTTTCACTATAAATAGAAAAGTCATAATTATTTTTGCATGTTTTTTAAACCACTCATACAATAGATTGTTATTAAATCAAATACAAACATTGAAAAAATTAGATTGAAAAAATAATCAACCCAGCAGGACTTGAACCTGCATCGATACGCCTTGTCGGGGCTCGATCGCTTTACCAATTAAGCTATGGGTCAAGTTATTAAGTTGACGACATTTTCAATGCCTTCAATCAACTTTTTGCATTTATTTTGATCAAAATAAATGCTATAAAATAAATGGGTCTTCTGTTACCTCGTCAGGCTTAAACCACTGACGATTTAGATGAAATTTTGTATGAAGATAGTTTGGGTTCCGGGGATAGTTTATATCCCCGAAATCATCCCTTAAAGGGATGAAAAGAGACGAATCAACTATTCCACGCAGACAAAGCCACGGACAGAAGCTTAGTTAAGCTATAAATAGAAAAGTCTATATTTCAATAATATAACATAAGATAAGAATCAGTCGACGGATACGGATGTTTCGAAAGGCTTATCGCGTGAAAGGCTAACCGGTTGTCCGTCACGGTGTAAGTATCCGCAGTACAGAGAACCGTGGATCGCGTTTTATAAATTTACTAGCTTTTGCCTGTGACTTCGTCTGCGTGGGGTTAACATTCGCCATAAGGAATTAATGAAACGCCTTAGTAACATCTCTTAGCAAATATTAATTTAGCGCACATGCTATTTTAAGTTCTTAGTGAGCAATCATTCCATACAAACTTGCACCCCCCTTTTAACTCCCTTAAGGAATGACTTCTGGGATTAAAACTGTCCTATATCCTTCCCCGGGACTCAAACTATCTTCATACAGAATTGCATCTAAATCGGTTCAGCGGTTTGAGAGGTAACATATGATAAAATGCGTGAAGAGGTAACATACATCTACGAGGTATCTTTGGAAAATAAGACTCTTTGTAGCGCTTATTAACTATAGGTTACAATGACCATATATAGAAGGCGCTGTTATCGTTACGATTTGGTTTGGATATCAGACTATGATATGACATATTAAGGGGGCCAAAAACCAAAGACAGGGGCACCTTTTAAGATCTTTGGGGTTTTTTTCGTTATTGTGCTGTTTGTTTTCTCTTTTTATTAAAAAAAAACATGTTCAGCAAAAATAGGGAATGCTGGGGAAAAGTAATCATAAATGACGCTCATGATGAAATTAATGGCGCTTTCGACGATGACCTTTTTTGTATGGAATGTGACATGTCATAAATACTCATAATCAAATTGACAGTTGCCTGCCCCATTCAACACGAGTCGCCAAAAATTACTCCAGTCTCTATTAAGTTAGAAGTTTAAAAATAACTTAACAAGCTTTTACAAAATGCCTTGTCTCCAAAACCGATTCAACTCCTAAACGTGATACCTAATCAAAATCGAATCTCTATCACTCTCTATTGGATTACAGTTTGATGAGTTCAATGACCGAACCGTAAATGACTTCACTGAAGTTAATTGACTGCATGTGATCACTGCGGCTACTCTAAGTAGATGCAACAATAGTTCCCACAAGTTCACTGTGAAGGTCGACTCATTAGTGATTCTGCTACTGAATTGAATATTAATTTCATTCGTACATACATGGTGATTTTCAACGGACTTAAAGATTTCGAAGGAGGAGGTTATCGATTCGTCGGGATCTCTGTTTTTGCTTCTTTTAAATGTATAGTTACCGATTATTCGGACGGCTGGACCGATTTGGAGAATCATTTTTTGTTTGAAAGAGTATACTTCACAGTTGGTCCCTTTGAAATCAAGTAAGGATCTGATGATGGGATCCTGGAGAAATCGAGGGAACTCTTCAACTATTATAGGCACCCATATAGTCGTTCGCTAATACCAGCTGCTACTTAGACTTATTAGTTTTGTTTTTCTACCTCATACATTGAAAAATAACTTGACCAGACTCATATAATACTATGGAATTTAAAATTGCACTAGACTCCAAATTTATACCTAATGATTATACATATGTAAGTATAGTATAATTATTTTTGCATGTTTTTATTGTGTGGCATTCCCCTCATGCAATAGTTTGTTAATAAATTAAATATTAACAAAAACTTATGTAGATGTCATATACATACATACGAAGGAAAAAGTGACCTAGGCTACCGGTGCCCAAAAAAAAATTCGGGGAAAACTCGACCGGTACGTGCCGCTGTGACCCGGGTAGCCTAGTGGTAAGGGCGTCTGCAGCGAATGCAGAAGACGCTGGTTTGATCCCAGCCCTGGGCACCGGAGGCCTAGGTAACTTTTTCCTTTGTATATGACATCTATACACCGTGGGCTGGAATAACCCGACAGATATTAACCACGAATTTCTAAGACCAAAAGAAGGTAAAAATATTATGTGACTTTAGGTAAATTTCGCCAAAAAAAAATGTATTTTCTTTTTTTTTTCATTTTTTGAATGTTTATTGCACATAAAAAGCAAATGTTATTAATAAAATTATCGCCTAAAACAAATTGGTACATTTTTTTTTTGTAAATAATTAGTTTCTGCAAAGTTTTCCTTGTCACTTTGATATCTGTCAATAAGAACGTGTAAGCTATGTCCAATAGTGGCAACAACGCCATTAGAAAGGCGAAATGGAAATGTGATGATGATGAGTTATAATAAAAAGTTTTTTTTTTTAATTGGTATTAACTCTGAAACTAGGCGTATTCCAGAAAAGTTTATAGGACATGTTAGTATCTAAATATGACCAGGAATACACTGTTAAAATCTGTTTATACAGTAGTGTTTATGTATTAACTATAATTGTTATAAACAACCAATGTTATTTACAAAACGACCTGTAACAATACTGTTACCAATAAAATTTTCATTTCATTTCATTTCATTTGTCTACTTAAAATAAAAATAAAAATTATTTATTTCAGATTTTAAAAATCCATAATGTGTAAAATAAACAAATCAAAATATTTATTAAAATAATTTAATTTTTTTTCCAATATAAACATTGTAAACTTTGAAAAAATAATCAACCCAGTAGGACTTGAACCTACATCGATATGCCGGGGCTCGATCGCTTTACCAATTAAGCTATGGCTATGTATTTGATTTAATAACAAACTATTGTTTAAGTATAGTATTCGCTGTGTGCATGATTGTGGCGCCATCTCTTGGGCGGGTCTTAAATATTTTTTTATATTTTATGAATGGTTTATTTACTCCTTGCTTATATGAAATATCTCTGGCTGATCCACTATTCTGACAGTTGACCGAGTTAAGGTGACATAGGTGATGTCAAATTTTAAATTTGATATTGACAAGAGCCCTTAGCAGTTTAATTTCTTGTCTCATTGTGCACTGCGATCGTTGACATTACCCCCACCAGGCACTTCGCACATAGCGAATAGGTGACGTGAGGTCGTAATTAGTGTAGCAATATGTCTGACGAATTGATGACGTACTGACCGACACTATATGACACACATATGCGACCGAATCACATCAATTGGTTCCGAGAGAAATGAAACTAGATATACTAGTGCGTGGCGATAATGAATCGAAACCACATTCGATATGCTGACGATATATCAAATTCGAAAACGAAACTTGCTACGGTAAATTACTGTTCGGATATTAATAAACCTTATCGCGGTGATAAAGACATGATACAGATATGATTATCACTACATAGTATAAAACTAAGTTGCTTTCCGCTGTCTGTCCCTATGTATGCTCAGATCTTTAAAACTACGCAACGGATTTTGATGCGACTTTTTTTAATATATAGACTGATTTAAGAGGAAGGTTTCAATGTATAATACATTCATAATATAGTAGAGAAACACTGATAATTTTAGGGGTTCGTAATGTGATGTCGTAAATAAACACATTTTTTTGCGCTTACATTGCAAACCTTGGCTGAATCCTACGAGATGAGATAGATCAAAATAATGTACTACAACAGTATTGTCCATCTTAAAAAGGTCTACAAAAAGTCCGCGTATATCCCCATTAACCATTTTTTATCCCGTGCGAAGCCGGGGCGGGTTGCTAGTAATAATAGACGGAGAGCTAGCTCCGATGTGACACAATAACGAGAGCAACCTTCTCCTCCTTTGGACCCGGGTATGTCCTTAGACTACGTCCGGACACGGGTATGTCCTTAAACTACATCTAAAAGAGAGGTATGGGTACTGCGAATCTCATCTCGCTATGTATGGTAGGGCACAGCACAGCGAATGTCATCTCGCTCAAATCTGGAGCAGAGCCCGACTGGGGAAGTACCTCCACCTTACAGAAAACCACAGCCAAAGAGCACTAGACCCTACTCATAGTGTGTTCCTGCGGGTGAGTAAGGTTGCCAAAGAGCTCAAAGAGGACCCAGTGTGTTAACGATGAGGGACTCTCTTGTTCCTTTAGCCGTCAACACAGTGAATCCTTCTTTTTGGTAGGCAACGCGCATGTGACACCTCTGGAGTTGCAGGCGTCCTACGGCTACATTCAGAATTCATTTTTGATATTAAAAATGAATCCTGCATGTTTGTTTTATACGGAAATGATACCACACAACCCCTAGCAGCAAACAAAAGATGCTAATAATTTGTAAAAGGAACAAGATTATTCGAAAATGTCGTGTTAAAGTACCTATCTATGATGTAAACATGTATTTTACAAATTACGAGCAGCTTTTATGTCACAATTTCGTAACAAAAATGAACCGGCGGTTAAAACGCTTGTGAAATTTCCCCTAATTTCCTTAAACTTTTGTAAAACTAAATTAAAGAAACAAAACCATATACTCAACTTATACTTATGTCATAGTCATAAAGCCAATTCTTTAGTTTAGAAAAACTTCTTAAACGGTTTTTAAACATTGAAACAACCTTAAAAGGTGAACGATTATTTGTATTTGCTGAACATGAGTAATGATGACCACTAATGATTATGACACGAACCGAAAACAAAGATGGTAGAAAGTGAGCCAAGTTATGTCATTATTTGAGTTTAAACAGTTGCGCAGGAGACTCAATCGATTGCTATGATATACATTATTTGCATTACGTCTTGCTTGTAAGTTGTTTTGGGGTATGTTTTGCCTATTTTAGTGTGCCACTGCTGATGGTGGGCAAATACCTTTGATCTTCTCCTCCAGTCGGTTCGATTTAAAATAATTATAAATAATAAAAAATTATAACTTCCCGAGAACCATTTTTTTTCGTACTATATACGTAGAGCTTTAAATTTGCTGTCAGTTTTTAACCGACTTAAAAACAGGAGGTTCTCAGATTGACCCGTATGTATGTATGTATATTTGTCCGCGATTATCTCGCACTGATTTTGATGCAGTTTTTTTAATCTCAAAGTCTCTACACTCTTTAACTGGACTCTACCTGGCTATAAAATAAATAAAATTAAATATAACTATTTCCTTATTTTAAAATATCCATTGAAATACGTAATTTATTTTTACGGCTTCAAGGAAGCCATTACTGAAAACAATCGACGGCTTTCCAAACATTCCTCACATGATGTACCTAATGTCAAACGTGTTGTTGTTGAGTATTGAATGTCAAATTGGCATGACTGTGTCAAATCAAACACGGGAGCGTGTGAAAGCTGGAGGTGAAAGTGTAAAGTGGATAGCGCAGTACAGAGGATGCAACGTATTACTAGATATTCTACAACTAAGTAGGCATAGACACATATAGTTATTATGAGAATAAACACGTAAAGTAACGTGTAGATAGTGCTGCAAACGTGCAAATATGTGTAAAAAGGCTCTTAAAGTATATATGTGTAAAAAGTCTGTGTAGGGTTCTTAAAAACAAAATACTATTAGGTCTTACGTGTTTTAATACTCATTACATTATCTTAGAGAATTCAACCAACCCGAGCGGCCATTGACAGGCGTTCCCGTCTGCCGAAAACATATGACCAGTGTTCATATTTATTGTATGGACTGACGTTTATCTGACGTGGCTATTTGTACGTTACGTACGTTACGTACAAATAGCCATACATTTGACGTTCCCCTCCCCCGCAATAATCGGCAGACTTATTGACGTGATAACGTCTTAAAAATCGACGAACACCGGTAGCATGCACGAAAAAGTGTCACGTTGTGGACAGATCTTCATATTAACGTTGTGGACGGATCTCCATGGTAACGTTACGGTTCATTAATGTTTTCTTATGACGTTATCGCGGAAAATTGTCGTCCGTAAACCGACTTTACAGATAACCATATTTTTTAAAATAGAAAATGACAGACATAGCCGCTCCGGTTGGTTGAATTCTCTAAGCTCATTATAGAGAGCGTGAGTGTACAGTGGGCAGCACGAGCACAAGATCCGCTGTTTATTGGCGCGAAATGCTAATGTCAAGCAAAAGTTGCCAAATTAGTCAACTAGATGGTGGACCGTACAACGCGCAAGGGTAGAGGTGTGTGCTTGAACTCTAGGGTCTCTTACTCTCGTAGTATATTACATGAAAAGTCGTTCAGGCGGCTGTATCGAGGTGGAAAGTCCGTCAGCTGACGCCCTGAAGACTGTATGTTCACGTGACCAGCTGACGGTCTTTTCACCCTGACACAGCCGACTGATGGTATTTCATATTGATAATAATGATAATAGCATATAAACTATCATCTGACAAAGTTTCAATCAGGACACGATGACCATTGTTTTAACAACCCACCGACGGAGCGGTAGATAACCTCCACGAGGCTTAATTTTCCTGGCTTACGGTTTAATAGGTAACATCTGCAGGTCTTACAATTCATTGGAATCTGTATGTTTTGCCTCTCGTAATACAAATAGCAAAATAGCACGCAGCATTTTACAGAATGTAATAAAATTACAATCATTAAACTAAATAAAATTATATAATTCCAATGTGTATTACACGAAAGAATACATGTAGAATAATAGTACTTAGTTTATGTAACTGTTACGTAATAAGGGTCCTTAAAACATGAGTGTGGTTTTATGAAATGAGCCGCAGGCGAATTTCATAATAAGATCACACGAGTGTTTTAAGGCCTAATTACGTACAGTTGCATACACTGCTTTATCTACACTCATATTATATATATTAAATTAATTGTTCGGAAACCATAGAATGACCGCCATTGTACCGTCATGGCCTGCTCGATTGTGCCGGCGCTCGCGCGGGACCAATCGAGTTGGCCATGGCGGTAACATTATGTTATCAAATTCGATGTTCCAAATTTGAAACTCATTGCTTAACAATATTTGAGCATGCAACGTTAAAATTACGTTACTGCCGCAGATAAGAAACTTATCATATAACTATGATCGTTTGTTGTAATGCTTGTCATTGTCTACGGTTTTTGAACGCATTTTAGAGTACTTACAGTATGAGTGTAGATAAAGAATAATATGCTTTTGAGAGTAGAAAGTTGTACAGCTTTATTTTGAACTGGTTTATATTATCTAATTTCAATGTGTCGTTCGGCAGTTTGTTGTATATTTTTAGTGCCATTCCATATATAATTTCCCTCAATAACATTGTTTCGCATTACCTATAGTTTATTTTGTACTGATGACGAATACTACTAAACTTTAGTAAATCGACCACTGTTCAGTTTAACATACAATATGCTATCTCATATATATACAGACACGGAAGAGTTAGAATTTTAATTTCAATGAAAAGAGGTTTCTGCGTTTCTGGGAGTTGAATACCACACAGGAAGCATTTCTTTTGAGCTAGAAACACAATTTTTTTCCCTGGAGAATTACCCCAAAATATAATGCCGTATCTCAAAATTGACGTTGCATAAGGATGGTAAGCGGTCAAGACAGCCGATCGATTTGCAATTTTTGCAGATTAAATAAGTCGTGCGAGTATTCGTACAGTTTTTACAGGTCTAGATAAGGCCTAAAAAGTTTGTATGAAATTCCATTACAGTCCCCTCGAATACTGCGCTTGAAAGAAGATATGTAAAGCCTGACCAGAAATATATGATCATGCGCTATGTTGCGGAATTTCATTGGAACTAATTTCTTACACTGGCAACATAGACATAAACAAAAAGGAAGATGAGTGACGTTCATAGTAAACAAAATTGAAATGTGGTCCAGCACCTAACACGTGTAAAATGCTACACACCGCTAATAATGTATGTGCATTATGGGCAAAAGAGATAAACCTATATAGTTAACACGGGTATGCAAGGGAGACGTCCATATTTTGCGCATTGCACAAATTGTGACTGAGAAACTGCCACACGACTAATTCAATATGGGTCCCGGAACCTATATTTGATAGCACACAATCGAGCGCCTGGTACCATATCTCCTTTTTTGTATAAATCAATGACTGGCAATAATTTTAATGACAGAATGATATGCATGTGTGAGTGCGTGTTATAGATTGTCAAGTGTCATTAAGGCGGTTTACTTGAATCATAATAAAGTGTTGAATATTAAATAATAAACGACAAAAATTCCCAAAATTATCCATAGTCAAGAGCGAAACGTTGTTAATAGTGTATATAATAAACTGCTGTAAATAATACGCTCGGGAGATGAAACTATTTCGCTGTGAAACATAAATAAATAAATAATAAATAATAGTACATTACTTACCTAGGGCTGTAAAAAAAAGAAAGCCCGAAATCGCAGGTATTTGGGACCCGAGCCGCAGGCGAGGGTTGTAAATATGCGATAGAGGGCTTTCTTTTTTACTGCCCGTGGTGAGTACACAATTTTACGTCCCCACCTGGCCATAATGCGAGTTTTACCGTAAGCGTAGCGAGCGGTAAAACTCACATTATGGCCAGGTGTGACGTAAATAAATATTATAGGACAATCTTACACAAACCGACCTAGGCCCACAGTAAGCTCAATAAGGCTTGTGTTGTGGGTACTAGCCGACGATATATATAATAAATAGATATAGAAAAATACTTAAATACATAGGAAACATCCATAACTCAGATACAAATATCTGTGATAACCACACAAATAAATGCCCTGACCAGGATTCGAACCCGGGACCTCCTGCTTCGTAAGCAGTGTCACTACCGACTGGGCTAGGAGGCCGTTACACAGAGGTTGGGGAGGTGACATTTTCAAATAAACATCAGAGCTGACAGGTAAACAAATCAATATGTCACCATACCATAGAGAATCATACGCTCTATTACTATACTGAACCATGAGAATAATAGCACCCTTTAGACATTAATCATATAAGTACTAGCCTTTTCCCGCGGCTTCGCCCGCGTACTATAAGTACTCAAAAAGGATACGATACCCATGTTGATTTTCAGACTTTGTGACCACATTTGCCACTTTTAGGGGTTGAATTTTCAAAAAACCTGAAACACGTGTTTACTCATTTATCGTTAGGAATACTCCTGTGAAGTTTCGAATAAAATAATCTAACAAATCTTGATTCGCCATACAAACTTTGGACCCCCATTTTACCCCCTTAGGGGGTGAATTTTGAAAAATCCTTTCTTAGTGCACCCCTAGATCTTATAAGGAACCTACGTGCCAAATTTGGAATCTCTAGAACCAGCGGTTTGGGCTGTGCGTTGATATGTCAGTCAGTCAGTCAGTCAGTCAGTCAGTCAGTCAGTTTCTTCTTTTATATATATAGATATTTCTGGTCAGGCTTTAGTTCCGTCTCTAACTTAACGACAATATTTCATTGCATGTTTGAGATAAGTTCTGTTCATTGCAGGCATCACCAACTTCTGGAAATTTTTAAAAGATAAAATTGCCATTCATTTTACATACACATGTGGTCATTATGCAAAACCTCAAACACCAGGAAATCAGTCAAACCTCAACGTCTCCACACAAATAAGTGAACAACATAAACCGAAAGTTGACGAATATTGAAATACAATACGTATGTTATGCAATAATACGCATGTTTGGCGTTTTCTTACTGATTTTACGTCACCAATGGGAAGAGAAAACGACGTATGTATTTAAACCGTCAAGTATGTGACCTCAAAACGGTAGATTGCGTAAAGACAATTAGCATGTCATGGCGAAGATTGGACTAATAGACAAATTGTATAATGTGTCGAGTTAAGATTACATAGCAAATATTAACACATTGACAACTTTTCTAATGAGCCAAATTAATAAAAAATGCAAACTTGTCACTTTGACCTCCGCCGACGATCAGCTGCCAGGGCACCTAGTAAAAAGGTTAATGAACATTAAATAAACAGTCGTCATTCTACGGCTGGTTTCAGTGTCGTGTAGACAACAAGACATGATACATAATTTAAACATGAATCTAATGATGTATTTCTGTTGCCGCTATAACTAGTAGTGCGCCTCGAACTCAGAACTCGCGATTTCCTTGCAAACGAATGACCAATATAACAAGACCCATATGATGATTTTTTCGCGTCTTCTAGCTCCATGACCCCTTGGTCGATCCTGCTCATATACGAACTCTCAAATTATATGTATCTCTGCTATAACCCCAAAAAATTTCATGAAGATCAGAAAAGCGTTACTAAAGTTATCGCGGAACAAACTCTCAACATCAAAAAGCCATCGAAATGCTGAGACGTCCCACTAGCCAGAAGTTGTTTGTAAGAACTCACTTCGCTCGTTCGAAAACAGAATAAAACTAGTTCGACAACAAATACTAAAAAGCAGAATAAAATAAATATTTAATATAAATTTTAATTTAATTTAATAATTATAATTATTCGACAATAATTATAATTATTAAATTAAATTAAAATTTATATTAAATATTTATTTTATTCTGCTTTTTAGTATTTGTTGTCGAACTAGTTTTATTCTGTTTTTTAACCGACTTCAATTTCATAGAAGGAGGAGGTTCTGTATTCGGTTTGGGCTTTTTTTTTTATGTATGTTCACCGATTACTCCGAGACGCGTGGTCCGATTTGAATAATTCTTTTTTTGTTTGAAAGGATATACTTCCAAGGTGGTCCCATATTAATCTGGTGCTGTTCTGATGATGGGATCTATGAGGAATTGAGGGAACTCCTCAATTTTTAAAGGCACATGTATGGTGATTTGGGTGTGTTCTTAAGCAACCACCAATGTGATGATGTGGACCTCATGATGATAATGATGAATTCTTTTTTGTTTGAAAGGAACTACCTCTAAGATAGTTCCACATTAATCTGGTGCTGTTCTGATGATGGGATCCATGAGGAATTGAGGGATCTCCTCAATTTTTAAAGGCACATGTATGGTGATTTGGTTGTTTTTTTAAGCAACTCAAGCATTTCCTCTCGAAAACCACTAATTTGATGGAGTGGACCTTATGATGAAGACCACATATGATATGTGGAACTTTCCTTACATTGAGTATGTAGGTATTATGAACTTTTTGTTATATATCTTAACCGATTATTGCGAGATCCGTTGTCCGATTATGATAATTATATAACCACTAAAAATGGAAAAATAAAAACTTTTTACAAAAAAAAGATAAACCGACTTCAAAAAGTATAAAATAAATTATTATATTATTTATATGCGTTACAAACTGATATGTTTGAAGTCGGTGCCAAGCCAAAAAGTTACAATACCGGTCAAATCAGCTTCAAGTCTGAAAATCACACAACATATCGATACCTACTTACATTGCAAAGGTGAATGTGAATCTATCTGTTACATTTTCACGTCTAAACCACTAATCCAATTTTGATGAAATGTGGTACCCATGTCTATATATTCTGTTACACGTCTACTTTGTCAATAATCAGAAAAAAATCATGTATGGTTGACCTTCCATCCAAAATTTGAAATATCGCGCCTTTTTCTACTGAAAAGGTGGGTCCCACACACCCGGTGTGTCTGAGTATAGAAAGATCAATCTACCCATTGAATTCCTTTACACTTCGATATTACACCTTAAATGAAGTAGGATAAATAATTCAAACCGAAGCACGGGCTCCGTTCGAGATATGGTTAGTCCGAAACTAGTAAAAAAGTTTATTAAGAAACATCATAAGACGCATGATTATACTTTCTTTCTGTACTGGAATGAGAACCTACGTGCAGTCAATACCGTATTAGAATAGTTCTATAGTATGAGGAACAATTCACTGACCAAATACGCCTCGTTCATATTAACTGTTTTGTGATTTTCAGACTTGAAGCTGATTTGACCGGTATTGTAACTTTTTGGCTTGGCACCGACTTCAAACATATCAGTTTGTAACGCATATAAATAATATAATAATTTATTTTACACTTTTTGAAGTCGGTTTATCTTTTTTTTGTAAAAAGTTTTTATTAGTATATTTAATTTGGGCTCCCACACAACAGACATGATTATTTTGCCGTTTTTATAGATAATGGTACGAACCCTTCGTGCGCGAGTCCGACTTGCACTTGGCCGGTTTTCTTAGCCACTTTTACATGGTATTCTGTATTATGATTTCAATGTTTGAATAGTCCCTCTACCTTAAGCTGCCAGTACTCAATGGCCCATCATGGGCCAGTCTAAGGGACGCAGCTATGCGTTAGAGGGAGCTAACGATATTGCGATCTCCTTCCGTCGTATAGCTGTGTCCCTTAGACTGGCCCATGATGGGCCATTGTGTATCGAGGTCTTTACATTACGTAACATTTGGAGATGTCTCACTTGGGTGCGCAAGAGTGTAATGACACTAGGTTTTGGTGATTTAAGTTTACGCATTATAGTGGTAAATTGAGCGGTAACACTGTAAATGGCTTATGTAAGTAATACTTATAAGTAATAAAACATAAAAAGGGGCCTTAGGGTCAGGCCCTCACGGAGTACAACGTCGCTTTGATTCATAAGTTTCATAACTAATAATGGAACGAGCGGAGCGTAAGCGAAGTGTGTTCTTACAAACAACTTCGGCTACTGGGACGTCTCGGCATTTCGATGGATTTTTGATTTTGAGAGTTTGTTCCGCGATAACTTTAGTAACGTTTTTCTGATCTTTATGAAATTTGTTGTGGTTGTAGAAAAGATACATATAATCTGCGAGTTCGTATATGAGCTGGATCCATCAAGGGGTTGTGGAGCTAGAAGGCGACAAAAATTCTTCAGAAGTGTCTTGGTATATTGGACATCTCGTTTGCCAGTAAATCGCGAGTTCTCAGTTCGAGGCGAACAACTAGTATTATTAGTAAAAAAAGCTACCACCAAAATAAACAAAGCATGTAGTGTAGTGTGTGTGTGTGTGCTTTATTTTCAATTTTTTGTCTTCAGTTTGTGTTATCTGTCGTGGCATCACCAAGTGGGCCCTACGGAAGACCAGCGCTAGCTGACATACTAGCTAGCATTTTGCTGAGCAGGGTCCATTTCGTGGTGCTACACCTATAAGTCATTATTTTGTTTGTCTGTGAATTTATATGTAATATTGTGTACGTCATAAATAAATATATAGAATCTAGTATATATGTCTACAACGATATATTTACATACTTACATAGATTAATACGTGGAAAACATCTATAACTCAGGAATAAACACAAATAAAATAAATTATTTACCGAGTTCCGAGTCCAGAACTCAATAGTCAGGCAGGGTCACTAGTTGAACGAGCGGAGCGTAAGCGAAGCAAGTTCTAATACAAACAACTTCTAGCTAGTGGGACGTCTCGGCATTTCGATGGCTTTTTGATTTTGAGAGTTTGTTCCGCGATAACATTAGTAACGCTTTTCTGACCTTCGTGAAATTTGTTGGGGTTGTAGCAGAGATACATATAATTTGAGAGTTCGTATATGAACAGGATCAATCAAGGGGTCATGGAGCTAGAACGCGCGAAAAAATCATCATACGGGTCTTGTTATATTGGTCATCTCGTTTGCAAAATAATCAATGTATCGAAATAAATTGAAAATTCTAAAATCTATTGAAATAGTTGAAAGGCTACAACATTTCAAAATATTACGATATTTCTATGTGTGTAAAAAAAAACAATCATGTTACCATTCAATTTTTAACATTTTACTGTAAAATAAATTGTATATGAACCATATTCCTAAACGCAACATTTCGCTTTAAAAAAAGCAATTTCATAATTTTTCCATACTTTAAACATGACGACTATATGACCGTGACGTCACTTTTGCACATCATTTATTGTTACGAGCGTTTTGAAAAACAAATGCAAGTCTCATTTCTGACTTTTGTGTTGCTTTAACGCAATTGAAACATTTGATCCTCACAACAAAACGAAACGATTGATACCATACATGAAAAAAATTCTCATGCCTATTTTGTACGTTCTATTGTTCTCGTTGGGGACAAATGGTACTCTGCGTCCGTAGGAAACACCTTAGACAACCCTACACGTGATCCCTGGGTGGTGCTAAAAGAGTAACAAACTTGGCAGCTCCACTAGCCCACCTGGACCTCGCAACACTCACTGGAGTTTATTCATCATCTGCTTTCCCACTACTACTACCCCAGATAAGAAATGCCTATCTATATCCAGTGACATGTAGCCATACGATAAATAAAAACGTACGTTCTAAAACCGGTGACCGAACTCTACCAAACTAATGGCCAAATAACAGAGATGTCCATTCGCTTTCATATAATATCAATAAGGATGAGTGACCGCCAACTTTCGTTCGCTTTCTCCCTCGGAATGTTGTCTGACTGCTCTAGCGAAAACACCAAATACTGGTCAAATTAAAAACAGGGTGGTCTCGAATAAACGGGCTAAGTTGAACTATAAACTCTGATAGTCGAACGAGCGGAGCGGTTCTTACATACAACTTCGGCTTTGGGACGTCTCGGCATTTCGATGGCTTTTTGATTTTGAGGGTTTGTTCGGCGATAACTTTAGTAACGTTTTTCTGATTTTATGAAATATGTTGGAGTTGTAGCAGAGATATATATATTTTGAGAGTTCGTACATGAGCGGGATCGATCAAGGGGTTGCGGAGCTAGAATGCGAAAAAAATTCTTCAGAGGGTCTTGCATCTCGTTTGCAAGATCGCGTGTTCTCAGTTCGAGGCTTACTTCTAGTTCATTGGAGTGAAAATGTTAATATCTAGTTCAAGAAGGAAGTTCGTCGTTTGAGGTGACGAGGTGAAAATGAATGGCGAGGTGAAATTGGAATTTGAACTGTACCTCTACCACGAGTCATGCAAATAAGCCCAATTCGAGATTCGTTCACGAATTCGTAAATTATTTGTATGGAGAATTTGTGCAGAGCCTCTAGCGGTCACTTATAGAACTAAAAATTACTGCCATACCATAAGTTAAATTATCGTTTATGCAATTCGCTCACGAAAGTTCGATTGCTTGTTTCGTTTGTGTAGATTTCAATACTTTACAAAGTGACGTGACGTGACAAACGTCACATCCTTCACACCAACCGAAACCAGTAAGCGCCATTTTATATATCTGACCGAAACAGATTGTAGGTAAACCAAAAAGGTTTTACTTCCTAAGTACATTTTATCTGAAGGTTTAGAACTGTAGACAATTATATGAGCAGTGAACAATAATAAGCATAGAAATCGTACTAGCTCTGAAAAATTACCCTACTTTTTGTGGGTATTTAATACGCTTGCTAGGCCGTTAACTAGGAATAATTTCCGTTTATCATCGTGTCCCAAGCGGTAAATTTTAAGTCGTTAAGGGCAGTCAATAATCAAGCTTCGTGATGGTCAGCTGCCGTTCCTTCAGTGGGTTAAGGAACGGCAGCCAATTTCTCACATAAAATACATATAAAATAAAATGACCATCGCGTCCCAGTTGAAACAGATGATAGTTTATATGCTATTACAAATAAAATAAAAATCATAAGCCGTCTGTATACCACTGAAAAGACCGTAAACTAGTCACATGAATATATGGTATTTAGGGTATCAGCAGACGGTCTTTCTACCTCAATACGATTTTCCTGATAATAAGAGCATCAAATACTGACAGCTGACCTACGCGAGTCATCATTATACTTCGTCCTTAACCACTTCAAAAATTATCATCGCCTGGGACGCCTTGCGATTGGTCATGAAATTTGTTCATGGCTTACGGTTCATGCCATCGGAGCCGGGAAATACAAGCTATGACAGTAAGCCTTTCATCATCATCATCTCAGCCATAAGACGTCCACTGCTGAACATAGGCCTCCCCCTTAAGCCTTAAGTGTGGTAAGCCTTTACCTTATTTAAACGCGCGTGACTTTGAACGCATAAAATGTTATCAACCGACTTCAAGAGTTCGAAGGAGGAGGTTCTCAATTCGTCAGGATCTTTATTTTCACTATTATTTCATAATGTTCACCGATTGCAACTTTTTTTTAAACAGGGAAATTACGTATTTCGTCATACATATTCATAGCTAGGAAAAGGGGTGAAAACTGTCAGTACTTCATCCATCCATCCATATACTTATTTCGTCGTAGGATATAGGATTACCTAAGAAAACCAAATTGATGAAATTTCAAATGTACAAATAACACTACTAGTTTAAATTAAAACCTCCTAGAACTACGTCCATATGTAATAGGTGATTCTTAATTTATTTGGTTATTTTGTCAACATGACAGTTCGACTTTTAGTGATCATAGTGGATCATTGGTTTATTTCTTATTATTTAGGTCTATTGTATAATCACAAAAGGATAAGTACCCTTTCAGGATGTTGTTGATTCTCTAAAGTATTAGGCAGTGCGCTACTGTTACACATCCCACCTGCGTCGACGCCGGCACGTTGGCCAAGTCCTTTAATTTATTTACCAGCGAACAAACCGGAGCGGCGCCCGACATCCGAAATCACTACAAGACTATTAAATATAGTTGTCGTTCGTCTAACTATTGTTGGTGTCGAGGCAATCGATCCGTGGAGCAAGGGGCACGGAGCCTCACGACCTAACAAACGCACAAGGGAAGCTAAAGATGCTCCAGCAAGCCGCCGGTTTTCATACATAACACAACGCAGGATTGCGGCTTTGCCGCTTCTTGCATAATGATGGTTTTATTTCTATTTATAAGTTACATGTACGAGTAATTGTTAGTAGTACTTATAAGTTTCTAGTTTGTGACAATGTTACTTAGAAAGGCTATTTCGCAATAAATAAATCTTTAATATAATTATGTACATTATCATTTCAAAGTGCCCTGTATAAATCTGGATGTCTTTTAAGTAAGCACTATTTTATAGTACTTGGATGCAATAATTCGAAGATCCCGGCCTGTAACGCAGTTGTTACTTCTTGAATATAAAATAATACACCTTCCTGGGATAAATAGTTTGCCTTGCTGGTGATAAGTTAGCTTCTACAGCAATCAATCAGAAATGAATGACGCACAAGAACCTGTAAAAGAAGTTTCAATATTATTTGATAATTTTCACAGTTTCATTGTAATTATTATGATTGAAAATGAAAGTGTTTATAACTACGAGTATCATATCAAATTTCAACTACTTACCATTCATTTTAGGTTAGAGTTGGTATTTTTGTGTCGATTTAAAATCAGATTAATTGGCTCAACTGTACAATATGTGACATCGAGTTCAGGCTTCATATTTTTTTTGTAGCTTCTACTCGCCAAAAGACAACTCTTCACCAAATTTTAAGTTGCGGAAACGCTTGGTTTGCGAGATAAAAAAATAATCAAAGTTCCATATAAAATCCCGATTTTACACCGCCATGACACAATATTTTGCGTTTCGTTAAACGTGTTGAGAAAAACTAAAATGTGATGATTTGTTTTATGTTCAGTTTTTACATAAATACAGTTTTTTCGACTTATTTGTGTACAATAATAGTTACATGATATTTATTCAATGATTCTTTTAATTTATAAGCATTATTTTGTGGAAAATTATCTATAAATATAATAATAATTATATATATTATTATTATTATGTTGATTAATAATTATCAAAAATGGTACGATTTTATTAAAACGCGTAAAACAAAACGCAAATAGAATTGGCGGGGTCTGTGGGCGGGGGATACGACATGACACTTTGTAGGAACTTTTTAGGTTAGTTCAAAGTAGTTTCAGACAGACTCTAAGGCAGGTCGGTGTAGGTACGACGACGAGCGTAGCGAGGAGGAGTGTTAGGTAGAACTGCGACCCTACAGCGCGCGAGCCGAGCGAGCGAAGCGAGCGTGCCGCGGCAGCGGCCGGCGAAGCGCCAGAACCTAACACTATCACACTCCCCCCCTCTCGTCTGCAAAATATTGTGTCATGGCGGTGTAAAATCGGGATTTTATATGGAACTTTGATTATTTTTTATCTCGCAAACCAAGCGTTTCCGCAACTTAAAATTTGGTGAAGAGTTGTCTTTTGGCGAGTAGAAGCTACAAAAAAAATATGAAGCCTGAACTCGATGTCACATATTGTACAGTCCTTCCGATTAATTGGCTATTATATACATAAATCTCACAAATATTCAGCAGTTCTTGGGTCTAGATTTCTTTTAAAAAAATATTCTTATTGAAGTGTTGATGTGGATATTTATATTTCTCATATCGGCTTGAAATTTACCGTTTCGTTTTCCAGTTCCAGTTATCATACTATGCAGTCTTATTATTAACAAATTATGCTTAATATAAGGCTTTGTCGATATTATTTCGTCAACTAATAATATAATATATAAATATAACACAATAAATACGAATGGTTTTCACTTTCACCATTTTTTGACATCTCACCTTATAATTTGATAGTGAAAGAGTTTTCTACAGTCGATACGGTATTTTTCGGTGACGTAAGTCAAATTAGTGTCTTATGGTAACGTTTTAATAAAACCTATCGATAACAAACTGTACTGACCTTCAGTGCATTAACATGACCACGGACCAAGAGAGAAACCGGAAATAACTGTTACTCTAATTCCCTAACCACAGTTGAACCTTATTACCGAGCAAAACAGTCGTTTATAGGTAACTAGTAAAAAGTTGTAAAAACGGTCCGATAGAGAGCTTAATAGTAGGGGGCGGTGTCTCACTCGCACTCGTTACAAAATTGTCACATTTGACACATATTGACATTTTGATTGTCTGATGACGTCATTACCTCCTTAGTCAAAACGAGACACAGTCCCCTAGTTGACCCTCTCTTTCGGCCTCACTTTGTAACCGAAGAGTATACTCCAGTTTAAAATGATAACTTCATGAACATGACAGATCACATTCGACGTGCCGCATACATCTGTCTCGTTCTACCTATGAGACGGATGTATGCAGCGCACTAAACGTAATCCGACATGAAATGTCAGCATAGATCGTTTGTATGTGTTGCTGTCGAAACTGAAGGAAAACGATTCGAAGCCCGATTATTCGTTAACGCCTATAGAAAAATATTCAGAATTTTCTACATGACTCGTGGTAGAGGTACTGGTATGAACCCTGCTCTGTGAAAAGACTAGTTGTGTAAGTTAAGAAGCGAGATCTTCTTTCTCATAGCGTTTGTCCCAGCTTTTGGCTTTATTGAGCTTGGGGTCCGCTCGGCAAACTAACCCCAGGAATTGGCGCAGGCACTAGTTTTTAACTTAAAACCTAAAAACGTTAATTTAGTTAAGAAGCGAGATAAAATAGTATTTTATACAATCGTGACATAATTAAGAGCTTTTAAGTCGAGTACCGTGTTTAGGCCACGGAGCTTGCTGAGTGGCCTAAGGAACCTAAGGAACCCTTATAGTTTTGCCATGTCCGTCTGTCCGTGTGTCTGTCGGCGGTTCAGTGATCGTTATTACTAGAAAACTGAAATTTGGTATGAGTAATAAATATGTGTATTAATCACGCCGACAAAGTGGTAAAAGTGGCGTAAGTCCTATAAAAACGACCTTTTGAGCGGATGCGGATGTATTGCGACGTGTCGGCAACTACGGAACCCCACATTTATTTGTTTATTTAGGATTACCAACAGATAATACATCTTACATGGTCTTAAATCTATATTACAATTGAGGTTGATGCTTATCTAATAGGTAACCACATTGAGAGTGAAGGTTTTTTTTTAAATATTTTAAATGTATTACTTTGTTTCAGATAACGCGGTGGAGATCGGTAAGATGGTAAAACTGTTCTGACACTGATGATAATAACATTTTGGTAAATACATAACTAATAACAATCATTATTCATCCTCCTAGCGTTTGTCCTGGCTGATTTGCCACGGCTTAATTGAGCCTTGGGTCCGCTTGACAATCGCTTTTACGATGGCAGTCGCTTTTACGAAAGCGACTTCCAACCCAAAGGAGAAACTAGGCCTTTTTAGATTAGGTCCAGTTTCCAGTCCAATATGGCGCGAAATTTTCCTTCACCGAAAAACGAGCGTAAATATCAAATGATATTTCGTTTCCGAAAAACTCAGTGGTCCGAGCCGGGGTTTAAACCCGAGACCTCCGGATTGAAAGTCGCACATCTTACCGCCAGGCTACCAGCGCTCTTTAAGAGGCTGACAACACCCGATGACCTTCAAATTGACTTTACTCAAACAGTGTTTCAGCTATAACTACTTGTTTTGAGAAAGTAAAAAAAATGTATGTTAATATTCGTTATATTTGGAAGAACTTCGTTGCGTCCGATACACGATTGGACGAAATCGGCTCGATAGAAAATAATTCCAAAGTTACATCTTAAAATTAGCTTTAAACAGTTGTATGTCTTTAGTTTCTTGGCTTATACGTCTGTAACTAAGGACAAAATTCCACCACACTAATACTAAAAACTTCGTTGCCTTATATTTCTCAATTAATGCGTCGTTTTTTTTTAATTCATTATTTTGTAAAATTTGCAATGAGCTCCCATACTAATCGTAACACAGTGTTTCTCCTTCACTCGCGCTGAATAAGATAGGGAGGGAATTTAGCTGTTGTGAGCCCCTTAATATAAGAACAATCATTGTTCATCTTCAATAAAATAGAAGTAAGTAAAAACTAAGACAAATCACTCACTTGTGCTGAATTCAGCGTACAGATTTTAAAAGATCGGGGCCGTGCTGAAAATTGTAAATGGGCTCCATACAAAAAACTAGCCATAAACAATTTTTAGCATAGTACTGGGTTCTAATCTGGGTTTCTATCATAGATTAAAATTTGGGCGGTAAAAAGTAATGCAATGGAGCAAAGTTGTTGTTTAACCTCTCGTGCTTAATATATGGAAAATGGAGCCAGCGAAAGATTGCAAAACATTTTTCGCCACAACACTTTACATATGTAAAGAAAAATTGAAGACATAAAATTCTTAAGTCTGAAATTTAAAAAAGATTAATGATTAAGTAACAATTAAATAATTATAATTTTTAAGTTTACGATTTAAAATTAGATTTTTGCTATAATTTTCTATAGAAAATAATTATTTCGGTTTATTATTTAAGTGAAGAAAATTTATTCAAATAATAAGAATATTATTCAGAGCGTTGTTTCTTTGTCCGCGAGACAACCGGATGGCTACGTGTTGTGGAACCATGCAGCCTGTGCAACTCGAACTGACCCACAGTGGACTTGGTTTTTCATCTTCCCCCTCAATTTTCAGTATCTTTATGTGAATAGAATGAACGAGCATGCAAATAGTTATTCACACGGGCTCGTCGGTTATCGATCCCTCAAGAGTTAGAAGCCGGAAACCAATGGGGGGGGAGATGAAAAAAAAAAGTCCTACGTTAGTCAGTTCGGGTTGCACAGTGTTGTTTTACAACACGTAGGGAGCTTAAATACCGCGAGCACTCCGGCTGCCTCTCAGACACTGTAACTACGTGTCATTGCTTTAACTACATTTTTTTTTGTTTTCAAGAAAAGTAGTTGACATTTCCAAGCACTTTATCTTACTCCGACCGAGCTCACTTCACCTTCAGGACGAAGACAAAAGCCAGTCGCATCAACTTTCCACCGTGACCCCGGTTACGTCAACAAATACCAGTTTACTATAGTCACTATACTCTCTGTCGCTATACTTATCTGCCATAAATTAAATAAGGCTTTCTCTTTCACTCACGACTCCGTTGCCTCGAGGATTGCTTTTACATTTTAACTCTTCAAGACAGATCGTGTTTTTTAGTAATGACAGGTTCTTTTAAGAACTAGTATTTATATTATTAATATAAGGCATGCCAAACGAATGTCAAATGTTACTTTCTTGCAATGATTTAATAAAATGCCGTTTAAAACTACAGAATAAACTCGATAATTAAATAAACAAATGGTATAAAAAGTAATATTTTACCTTTATAGGTCCCAAAGTGACAATCCAAACCAAATCTAAGATTACACTATCCGTCTGTAGGACATTCTATCTCAAGAACGGTAATAGGTAAATGGTTAGCTGACATTTCAATTAAATATGTGTTTTTGTAATTATAAACAATGAAAATAAATTTGTGTAATGGTAAAAAAATCTCAAGACGCGAGCCCGACTCGCATTTGATCGGTTTTTAATATAATATTATTCGTTCGTGATTCCTAAATATGAAAAACAAATATATTGTTTAAGGCAGGCGTGACTTGACATGACACATGACCTTTATCGGTCAAAATAAAAGAAGAATCGAAATGTTTCATTTATCGAATTTTCATTTGACCGAACGCGTTTTTCAAAAACCGGTAGGTAACATTTATGAACTTTTGAAAAGACATCGCGTAGAAGCCTAATGGTTAAGATGAGAATTTGTGGCCGTTACTGAAAGTCCAACAATATTTTTATTTTTATTATATTTTATTTATGTTATTTAATCAAATACAAACATTGAAACATTGAAAAAATAATCAACCCAGTTTTGACTTGAACAAACATCGATACGCCTTACCGGGGCTCGATATCGCTTTACCAATTAAGCTATGGGTTCAGTTCATGGGTTGGGTGGGTTTGGGTAGCTTAATTGGTAAAGCGATATCGAGCCCCGGTAAGGCGTATCGATGTTTGTTCAAGTCAAAACTGGGTTGATTATTTTTTCAATGTTTCAATGTTTGTATTTGATTAAATAACATACTAATGTATGAGTGGAATACCCACTTTAAAAAAAAAAAAAAAAAAAAAAAAAACAAGTATAAATAATTATATATTTTATTTAGTTAAGGAATTCCAACAGCTAACATATATACAATAAACATCAACATATAAAAAAAAACGTTCGCTCATAAAAACATAAATCGCTCATAAAATTGGTTAAAAACACATGTTTTCGATATGATAGTGAAATTGATATCAGATAAATAGTCGCCTTTCGTTTTCTCCTTGATCGTGCATGTTAATGTATAAGGCGCAATGCACACTTGAGCGGAATTTAACTATCATAGACAAAATCAACTTCTGTTGAATTTTGTCTGTGGGTTTCAAACAAAAATTCAGCAACTATAGACAAAATAAAGTCTGTCTGGGTGGTTGTCTGGGAGAGATCGCTTTTTAGCGATAAGACCGCCCGTTGTTACCTTATTTTAAGTTTATCGTAAAAAAAGTCTTTTGGAGCAATCAAGAATATTTACTTACTTACAAAATTCCATATTTCTTTCTGATCTCATCTGTCTATGACAGCTTCCGCTTAAGTGTGTTTTGCGTCTTAAAACCGGTATTAGATATTGCAATTTGTAGGGCCCAATCTGTTGTGTACCCTGCCTCTCCCTACCCTCCTTCAGCTCCCTAAGGGCCCTAACTCTTATTACACCTCCCAACCTGACAGATTGGGCCCTACAAATTTTAATGTCTAATACCGGTATAAGGCACTCCACACACATAGCGGAAATTTGTCTATACTAGCGGAAATTTGTCTATGGTCTCCATACAAAAATTCAGCTACCATAGACAACCGCTACTATAGAACAATCTGCATTTCCGGCTTATTTTGTAGATGAAAAGCTGAATTTCGCTGTGTGGAGCGCCTTAGGTATATCTTCTCTTCTGAGGTCACGCGCAGGTGAGCGTCAACGACCTGCGCGCGCAGTTCACGGGCGTTTGAATATTCAATGAGATGAGATCGTAGCTTAATTTATTAGCGGTTGATGCCGTAAATATGGGGTGGAAAGTTGAAATGATAGAGACGGAAAGTTATTAAGAAATTAAGGTTTTTATAAGTAAAACTACTACCTTTTATTTAAGTCAATTCCTGCAACATTGCCTGGCTTGAAATGGCCACCCTTCTCCCATCAGGAACAAAATACGGAATAATTCATAATCGGTGATACTGATAAGGAACCAACTTTTCTAATTCAGTAATAATTGTTCAGTATCGACAGATACTGAACAATTTTAAGTATGGGACCAACTTCGAACTCGCAAAAAAATTGTTGCCTCCCCCATAGAAAACGACAACACCTGATCGGCTGATGTGTATGAAACAGCCAGAAAAGATTTCGCGATTTCGGAGTTGGTCCCATAGTAAATGATATTCAATATCGATAACTGAATTAGAAAAATTGGTACCTGGTCACCGATTATCAATTATTCTGTATAAATATCTGTTTTGTAAAGAACACAATGTTCTTCAGGCCAGGCATCGTAGGTTAAGTCCAGTATAAAAGCTTTCTCATTTTATAAAAAAAACTATCAGCGCAAAAGTCGTAATCGACCTCGCGGAGTTCAAGAACGGAAAGTCATCGGTTACATGTAATATAATAAGTTGTAACCGGCTGTAATAAGTGAAAGCTGCGGTCAGACATGTTACAAGTGCAAAGAAACGAAATTGATATCCGATTACATGTTTACTGTGTAGTTAGAGTTGGTTCAGCGGAGCACTAGAATTATCTGATAATACTTATACATTGGGGCGACTAAGTACCTAATACCTAATAGGTATGGGTACCCATAAACTTCAACTTCAAACCTTCAAGAAAAGAGCATATTCCCATCTTAAAGGCCGGCAACGCGTTTGTGACCCCCCTGGTGTTGCGGGCGTCTATAGGCGGCGGTAAGTGCTTGCCATCTGGCGATTCGTCAGCTCGTTTGCCTCCGGTCATAAAAAATTTTGATGAAAGTTTTTTGTATTTTTGATGTTCAGGAGGGTCATATAGTTAGATTGGGCATTACCTCATTGGTTGACGTCTGTATATATCCCAATTAGATACTAATACAGTATGTACGACACATATGGACTGGCAAATTATTTCGGGGTGCTGGTGGGGTCATTTCCTTCTTCTCCAATCTTGAACGCTGGGTCCTAAAAGCCTTGTTACATTTGTCCTAGTTAGCTTACTATATGATTGATACACTTAATTTAGTCAAGTGTAACCGCATTTAGCAAGTAAATTTACTATGAAAAAAGTTAGGATCCTAATTAGGATGCTAGTTAGGACACTAAAAAAAGTAAAGTGTAACAAGGCTTTTAGTTCTTCATTCCTGACCGACACAAGCCTACTGCCCCTGTTTCTTTTGCTGCAGCGGGAAGAATCGGATCGTATTGCAGCATCAGGTATCATTACCAGTAAAACAGAGGAGCGCTTAAAAGCCCGGGAGTAGTACTCATCTGCTGCAGCATCAGGAGTCATTGATCATTGCCTAAGTCAGACGACCGATGTAACTACTTCTGCAAAAGAAGCTGGCCTAGCAGAGCCGGAGATTGACCAGAGACAAACGCTTCCCACCCAGAAGGAAACAAAAAACATACCTCCATAACCGTGACTCTTAAGACCCAGGGTATAATGGTTAGTAGGTATATAGAGGGTAGGTAATTTAACGAGTTAGTAGGGCAGCCATTATAAGTAGATCCCGTGTCGCTACAGCAACCCATTATCCATAGAGTTAAACACTTTCACGACCAGGAACCCGCTAAGCGGGCTCTCTGTTCGTAGGCGCTTTCCGCTACATACGAGGAAAACGCTAGGATCGGCCACGAGCGTCGCGCGTAGCGAAGTGTGGTACGGAAAGTGTTAAACAAAAGACGGTCTTATCGGTAAAGAGCGATCTCAAAAGATTAAATAACATCTTAATTAATATAAATGGTACTGTGAATCATCAAATCATCATTTTAATGATCTGCTACTAATTACTTCGTGCTTCGTGACTACTGTCGTGAGGTAGAAAGCGAAAACAACTGCCTTTACCGTCGTAGGTAGCATTTGGGTTATGATATCATTACCTAAAATCTGCGGTATTATAAGCTAGACCTAGACTATTTATTTACTAAAACTTTATTGCACATAAAATGTATAGTCAGAACACGGATTGTTGAGCCACTTGCCATTGTTCGTAATTTTTCCGTGTTATAAATGACCGATGTTACCGACTAGCTGTCAACTGTCAGTTACATCGGTCATTTATTACACGGCTAAATTACGAACAATGGCAAGTGGCTCAACAATCCGGGTTCGTGAATGTACAAATAGCCGACTTGATGACTTAAGGCATTCTCTACCAGTCAAACTGGGCCACGAAGAGATACTGGTCTCATGCCTCAAAGGCGTTTTATCTTGATGCGGAATTGCAGATAATCAACTGAACAGAAATGTCTGTCCTTGGGTGTACGCGTGTTTAAACTCTAGAGATACTCCCAGCAAACATTCTAAGTGCTTTTCCCCAGGCTCTAGAATATATTACTAATTTAGGTAAAAATTACATCATACGCACCACATAAATTCACATATCGTACATTTATACTTCCAGGTAAAAATATAGAGCCATTAAAACGTAAATTTCCCTTAATCAATTCACTATAAGGTCAGAAACTTAAGGGTTGAGAATGAGCAAAATATAAGGTAAAATTAACTTCGAAACTTGACCAATAGTTAATATATACTTGTAGGTGCATATTAGGTGTATATACGACGTAATTTGTTCTTATAGTGAGGACCTTTAGGTCGACGATTTAAGTAGCTTTTGCTACCAATTTCGTAGTAAATATTACCTTCCATAGATACCAAATTGAGACTATAAAGTTAAAAACACTTGTAAGGTACTAAATATACCAAAAGGTTTCATTTAGATTACCTAATAGTCAAATAAACCTTAAAAAATAACTAATAAGTTGAAGTTTGCGAGGCGACTTCAGGTCAAGTTTGTTTTACTTACAAATAAGTCATTTATTGGTGAAATGGGACGTGTTTACCCTATAGTTATTTCGTTTTTAAACCAACAGTAGTGTTGGATTTACAATGGCCAAAGACAAAAAAAATATAGATATTCCAGTAGTCACTATAGGAAGTATTAGGATAATATGAAAATTCAAAGTGAATTATTAAAAGAAGAACAAAAGTGTGAATTAACTTCTAAATCCAGTTTGCATGGATATCCAACTTTTTGTCAATCTACTGATACTGATATCGTTTCAATAACACACACAAGCAAAGATCTTGATTATATGTATTCCTATAATATTGCATTAGGAAATCAAATATCTGATAATATAGATGAGATGAGAGATTGCAATGAAATCGGTGCAAACAAAGAATCGGAAAATAAAGACTCTGGAGATGAGTACATTAGAAATGAAGACTGCTTTAATATAAAATCAATAAAACTTATGGAAGACCTAAGAAAATGGACAGTACATCATAAACCCACCAACTCATCTCAAAACGACTTGTTCGTTTTACGGATTTAAATTGCCAAAAGATACACGAACACTTTTAAAAACTGACGATATCTTTATAGAGCGTATGGGCCAAGGCAAGTTTTGAACTTTGTCAGATATGGATTTAAGTTCCTATTAAGTTAATGTTCAACGTAGACGGTATGTCTCTTTTTAACAGTACTGCTTTCGAAGTGTGGCCTATTGCTATGGCAATATATGACATGCCAAATATAAAGCCGATGTTTGCAGCAATTTACTATGGAAGTGGAAAACCACCTTCGGAACTTTATTTACGACAATTTATAAATAGTTAAAGCCATGACGCGTAATTTCAGTGACCGCGAGGCAACTGGATGGCTCGCGGTATTTAAGCTCCTGAAGTGATGAGGAACCGCCCTGTGCAACCCGAACTGACCCAACTTGGACTGAAGCGGAAATACGGGGGGTGTGTACAAAAAATATCGTGAGGCAACCGATTGAAACAGCGGTTGCCTGAAAGAATATACCCTGGTTATATAACAAAATCTTAATGCCATCCCTCCTGGTTGGACTGGTTCCCTGTACGAGAGCAAAGAAAAAAATTAAAAAAACAATTGTCAGGCAACCGCTTGAAAATTAGCATGCTTGTTCTTCATCACATACAGACACCGGAAACAAATTACCATCCGCCCAGGCCGGGCAGTTATCGAACCACCAGAGTTGGAAGCCGGACCGGAAACAGTAAACTGTAAGTTTTTCTTAGCTGAACGAGAGAACTTCAAGTATTTCGAAGAAAAGGCGATGGAATTAAGCGTATCGAAGCAATACACAACATATATCGGAAAAAGACAACCGAAAAGAAAAAAATGATTAGACGAAACACCTGATGAAGAAATTAGAATTACTGCGAGTGAAACATTCAGGATTAACACGTTTCTCGTGCTCGTAGATAAGACTCGTGTCCGAGTTAGAAAAACGACAGGAGGCCTACTACGGATTTAACGAGAAAACTAAAATAAGTGAGTTGTCAACATCGGAAACCAACACCCTTACGGAAAAAGCAATTTTTTTGGAAAAAAAGTATCCTAATGATTTAGCCTAGTTCAGGAATGTGTACACTTTCAAGGCCACCTTTCTTCTGAAAGAATTTTGTTAAAACTAGATTCTGGATCATTAAAAAGTCTATCATCGTTTCTCTGAAATCAGAATTTGGAGAACATTTATCCAAACTTGGATATAGCAGTTCGCATGGCTCTGTGTACACCAGCGACAAATTGTTCGGGTGAGAGAAGCTTTTCTTGCTTAAAGTGAGTGAAAAACTATCTACGATCTACATTATGCCAAAAAAAGCATTAAGTAGCTCTTTTGTGCATAGAGTCAGAACTAATGAACAAAATTATATTTGACGACGATATAATTGACGATTTTGCGGATATAAAATCGCGCAAAAAAGTCATGTAAAAGTTTTATAACTGAATTGATTTTATTGTGATCATGATCACCATGCAGATTGTTAACAGATAATTTAATAACAATATTGTTCGTATTGTTTTTAAACTATAAGTCGAATAAAAAATATTTACCAATTTAGTACACAATTCGTGCTATTCCATGCAAGTTGTAATTTCATTGACAAACAAATGAATATGATTATGAACTACACGGAGAAAAATATTATACTGAAAATGATTATCTTTTTTAAAAACAGTGATATTTAGTTTCTAATGTTGAATCCTTTTGAATCAGGAATAAAATGTAGCAATACTAGCAATAATAATTAAGCTTCAGCAAAAATTATATTTCTCAAGTTACCAAACTTTACTTACTGGAAACACAAAAAATTACAAACCGGGTTAGTAAAATTACAAACTTTTTTTTGTCAACCATTTATCAAAAATTTGTACAAGTCATTCTTATATAGTTTAATATTTATGATGAGAATACCAATTGTTTAGAAACTGTGCAGTAATTTTTGGAATCCAATGATGTTACATATCAGCAAGTATCTTGCTTACTAGAAATTCGTATGCTGTTGTATGTAAGTATTTATTGATTTCATAGATTACATTATTTAGAAGCTCAGAAAATTTACTAAACTGGTTTAGAACAAATGTTATTAGTTTAGAAAATTTACTGGACAGGTTTAGAATTAATATAATCAGTTCTTAATTTTTCATAAGATATATTTTTGTTAAACAAAGAATATTTTTTAAATCTTTTAATTCTAAAATATTTTCTTCCACTTTCTTTTGTCCATGTTGGGTATCGAAATGCAGAGGTCAGAAGGGGCGGCAAAATTTTAATAGCCTACTGGCGGCAAATGTGTTAATCCGCCACTAACTGTCTGTGCTTGGCACCTCATCGGAAGCACACCGCCTACACCCGCGCTGTCAAACAAATACTGATAGACCCGTACTGATAAATTATGAAGTTTCGATAATATTAAAGATGCTTAATTTTCACATACAGAATTCAGGGCATCCAACTTAGCTAATAATAATAATTTGTGTCATCCTATGTTGTTGCTTAGGTAGAAACTTAGACATTTCTGTTTTTAAACATTATTCGGTGAATATAAAATTAGAGATCAAAATTGTTTTTTCACTGTAACAGCAAAGTTGTTACTGACGCACGGACGCGTTTTGTGTCACTTTCGTCAATGGGAATACTGACATTCAATCAGCACAAACATGTGGACTTTTATAAGCCTATATAAAATTAAAGTTGATTGATTAGGTACTGTGCTTTCTAAAATATCGGTATCTAGTATTTGAATAAATTTGTGCCATATTAATCAATGATTTTTTTTTTTTTTTTTTTTTTCTTGTAGAACCCTGTTAACAGTACAATAAAATATTAAAGTTATTAATGTTTGCGTTAGTATTTTTATAAAAGCGTATCGAAACCATGTTTGAAATTTGTGTCGTTATAATCAATGGATTATTTTTATTTTTCAAAACAAATACTTGTTTTGCGTAAAGGGCATGCGCAGGGAAGGGTAAGGCGCGGGCGGGGTGCATGTACCGGCCAGGCTACCTAGCAGCTCGTTTATTTTCTATACAGTATTGCTCTATACATACATATAGTAATAAGTGCGACAAACACAAACAGCGAGTTTTTAATCGCTCTTCTTTATTTTTCATAGTAAAGAAAGCAGTAATATAAAACTTAAGTAATTAATGGTGATATAACGTATGACTACACCGTAGTCCGTAACGGACTGCAACGGCGGATCTGTGTGCCACGGTTAACCTAGTTTACCATATAAACAGTATTTTGACAAATTGTCACAGATCATTTGTAACTAATAAATATGTAATTTATGCATCAAGGCGGTTTGTTTACAGAGTGCCAATCGTGAAACGCGAAAATCGAATTTCGTTATTTGCCTCTCGGTTGGACTAGCAAAGAGCCGGGCTGGGCTTAATTAATTTTTCATCAGATGTCATAATAACGCTATGTTTTTATTAACTTATTGTATAAAATACATACAAATAAGCAACTTTTCTTTAACATTTTTTTTAACTCAGTAGTTTTGAAAGTTATGGGGCCTTCAAGGTTGAGTACAATTTGGACTATTTTGGTTGAAATGGTGTCATTATGACACATACTTTTTTTGTCTTATTGTGTATAATGTACTCAAATAAGCAAGTTTTATTAGAAACATTTTTTTAACTCAAAAACTTTTAAGTTACCTTACTTTGAAGATTGACTACATGGAGTAAAATTTGGACTTAAATAATAAAATGGCGACGGGGTATCATTTTAACGAGTACTTTTTATGATTTTCCGTAGAGAATACGCTAAAATAAGCGTGTTTTATTTGAGAAACTTTTCTCTAAAATCAAAAATGGCTGAGATAATGGACTCTGAACTTGTATATAATTTGGACTTTGAAAAAAAAACCATCGACGGGACTACATTATAACGTGTACTTTTTATGATTATTCCGTATAGAATATGCTAAACTAAGCGTGTTTTATTTTAAAAACTTTTCTCTAAAATCAAAAGTGGCCTAGATAATGGACTTTGAACTTGTATATAATTTGGAATTCAAAGAAAAAACCATCGACGGGACGTCATTATAACATGTACTTTTTATGATTTTTCCTTATAGAATACGCTAAACTAAGCTTGTTTTATTCGAAAAACTTTTCTCTAAAATAAAAAATGGCCGAGATAATGGACTCTGAACTTGTATACAGGGTGACTGGTAATTCGACCTATTCCTGGAAAGGGGTTTATTCTAGAGGTTATTTACAATGTTTTTAGCCCAGTCAACCAGGGGTCTAAATTAAGCGGTTTTCGAGTTATTCGAGTTTTTAGTGTTTTTCAAAAAAACGCCATCTTTCGGCCTTAAAATGGCAATAAAAAAAACTACATGAATTAGGATGGTTAATTATTTCTTTACTGGCAGCCAGTGAACAGAAGGTTATTTAAAAAAAAATCATGTCAAACAATTAAGACTTTAGAAATAACAGGTAATAAATCAATAGCTATCGTACTTTAAAAAAAATTATAAATCAAAGAGGAATACCCTAAAAAATGTGTATGACACTTCGCGTAAAAATAACTGAAATGGATTCCTCAATTCATAACCTTTCCGAAAAAGTACAAATGTTGACATGATTCACTAAATTATTGAAAATAATAATAACCGCGCTGCTGGAGGATGTGCCGCTTGGTACAAGGATGGCCATGATTTACCAACACGATGGCTGCCCAGCTCACTAGTACCGGTGTGTGTGACAGTGGATGGATTGGTCGAGGCGGTCCGATCCCTTGGCCAGCAAGGAGTCATGAAACATGAAAGAAGGCATGTCGCCGCGAGTAACAATCACCGATATACGCAAAAGGCTTCGTGCTTGCATTCGAAATGAGTGCAGGCAATTTGAACAAGATTTGTAAATTATTATGTTTATTTTTAAGATTTTAGTGTGGTGTTCATTGTTATTAGTGAGATTAATTTTTAGTAAAATTATATTAAGATTTTATTATGATTTATTTTAAAATTTAATTTTACTCAGAAAATGGTTGTTTTACTTTCTTTAATCTCTCTACCATAAATCCATAATTTAAGTCATGAAACACACACAAAAACCGGTTTTTGGTTAGGAATTCTTTATTATGACTACTTTCATAAATTAATAATACCATAACATACGAACACGTCCAAATACTCACCGAAGGCAACCTGTTCTGACCTTGACCTTCAAAAGATAAGATAAGTTACTGGAGGCAAACAAAGGACTCAGGGAAACAAAAGTGACAAAAACAAACTGGTTCCTGGTTAACTTTATTTGTGTTGCTTTCATCATCTTTCACAACACACGAACATGTCAGAATACTTCCCAAGGGCAACCTGTTATGACCTGGACCCTCAAAAGATAAAAGTCAAGATAAGATGAAAGATAAGGTAAACCAAGCACACAAAGGGAAACAAAAGTGACACAAACAAACTGCTTTCGGGTCTGGTACGCTTCCAGTACAGCAGCGGGTGTACTGGAAGCGTAGCTCTGTTATTATTATTATTATTTTCAATAATTTAGTAAATCATGTCAACATTTGTACCTTTTCGGAAAGGTTATGAATTGAGGAATCCATTTCTGTTATTTTTACGCGAAGTGTCATACACTTTTTTTAGGGTAATCGTCTTTGATTTTGAAAAAAAATAAAACACGTAAGATGGCTTCTGATTTATTACCTTTTATTTCTAAGTCTTAATTTTAATGACATGTTTTTTTTTGTTCGGAGTAACCTTTTGTTCATTGGCTACTAGAAAATAAATAATTAACCATTCTTATTCATGTAGTTTTTATACAAATGCCATTTTAAGGCCGGAAGATTGCGTTTTTTTGAAAAACACTAAAAACTCGAATAACTAGAAAACCACTGAATTTAGAACCCTGGTTGACTGGGCTAAAGACATTGTAAATGACCTCTAGAATAACTTCTTTCAAGGAATAGGTCGAATTACCAAACATCCTGTATAATTTTGTTTTAGAAAAAAAAACCATCGACGGGACGTCATTATAACATGTACTTTTTATGATTTTCCCGTATAGAAAACGCTAAAATAAGCGTGTTTTATCTGAAAAACTTTTCTCTAAAATAAAAAATGGCCGAGATATTCTCCTCCTTTTTGTAAAGGGTCGGCAACGCGCATGTGACACCTCTGGAGTTGTAGGCATCCATAGGCTACGGCTTACTATCTGGCAGGCCGTATGCTTGTTTTCCACCGTCATGGTATAAAAAAAAAGAATAAAATAAAACAAAATAAAAACAATAAAAACAAAATGAAAACAAAATAAAAACAAAATAAAGACAAAATAATAACAAAATATTAACAAAAATAAAACAAAAGTAAAACAAAAGTAAAACAAAAATAAAACGAAACTAAAACAAAAAATATACGTTGCGTTTTCTACCCATACTTCACGATGCTTGAAATCTTCGAAAATGTACTCAAAAAACTAGTCAAAACACAAACAAACAGTAAGCTACCGCTTAAAAGGTACGTCGGGGCGAGACAAGCACGAGTTCATTGCCCCACTCCCCGGCTACCCGCGCCCCGCTCCACCGCTCAGTTCCTTTGTCGAGTATGTCAGCTAGATCACCCCGCGCGCGCCTCCGTGAGCAAGTACCTACATCGTAACTGCTAAGATTCCAGCGCCTGGTTGACCCATGGTTTAACTTGTTAAGAAGCGAGCCGGGGGTCTACTTCTAGTAGTCACTACAGAAGCACGCCGAACAGGCTTGCCATGAAGGTCACGCGCTATAGTTAGGAGTTAGTCTGAACGCAAATATTGTTTCTGTTTAATTTTTGTCGAAATATCATTGATGAAAGTGACACAAATTGAAATATCTACTTTAAAATCCCTTTGTGATTACTATAATGTGAACTCTGGTGACTTTAATAATTTATTGAAACGATCACAACCTAAAAAAACGAATTTACCAAGAAACTTATATTTTCATTGCTTAATTTGACACATATTGATTTTATTGACGTATTTTAAGGTGATATAGTTAATCCTTATTTTATTAACTCTAATTTTTTATACGAAGTTTTTTAGCGTTGTCATACTATATCAAATTGCACTCGACGTAAATGACACAAACTGGTTTTGTGCAACAATAAAACTGTTCTAAATACAAAACAGTTATATTTTGTAACTCTAATATTCTTTTACTCAAGTTATGGCAAGCTAAAAAAGTTAACCTCAAATTATTGAATTACAAAAAAAGCACCAATTGAATATGACACAAAACGCACTGAAAGATTCTCATGTACACACTGTATTTCCAACTTCAATAACAAGTGACTTTAGAATTTTCGAAACTTAACCCTCAAAATATTGCCAGTGGGACGGGACTATGAATACGATTGCGCTCGCCTCGCGGTCAAAGTGACGTTGTCATGGCGGTCGCTTCGACCATGAACGGTTACTCTGCACCATTAGGTCGCAGAATTAAGTATATATTACGTAAAATTTGCTTAAATACTAGTACGTCGTATATTTAGGTAAATTTTAACTTCTTAGTCGAGCCGACATTTTGTTTTGTTATAATTAGGACGTGTTATTGCAAATTACATAATTTAGATAAGTTGTAATACCTAGAACAATAAAATCTTACGGTACTTTTATTGTCATTTATATGAAAAAATATATAAAGTCAATTTAATATATTTACAAACACCGAACTCAAATTTACGAACCCCAATTACAAGCAATATATACTACTTATGAGCTTCAAAAAAGTAATACTTAAGTATTTCGAAAGCCCATCAGTAGTTTTGAATAAAAACCTAACATACTGTACGAGAAAATTTTCAGCGCACAAGATTTCATCGTATAATTCCTGCGTAATCGACCTAGATAATTTATTTTACGCCAAGTAATGGCCGCCATTCTCGTTGCAAAAATTAAGATTGATTTTTAGTTAGACATTTTGTTTGTGAGCGAAAAGATAATACTCTCGTAATATATTTGTCTCTTTCTCTGCATGATATCTCATAAAAAATAAACCTGTCTGGGTAATTAAATGGTAAAAAACACGTTGAAATCATGTTGAAAAATGGTAAGTCTTACCAATTTAGTACATTGCAACCACATGACACGTCGTGGCGACGTTCAATCCACGTCGCAAACATTACCTATGTAGTAACCATTAGGTCGCAATTACTAAAATTACGTGGAATCGACGTAGCCGGCACGTGCTTTTTTTCCCCACTTTGGTGGATTCCACGTGGAATCCACGTCGATTCGAGGTAACTCATTTTGGTCACTGTCAGATTTGCGACCTATAATAGGTGGTTTTATCGTTATTTTCACCAAAAATGTTTGCTGGGCTTGCTTCGAGATCCTTAAGCGGTCGCGCGCTACCTAGATCTGTGGTGTTTATCAAAATTCCTCAACGGATATAGTAGTTTATGTAACTGTTATGTAATAAGGGTCCTTAAAATACGAGTGTGGTTTCATAATAATATCACACGAGTGTTTTAAGGCCTAATTACGTACAGTTGCATACACCGCTATATCTACACTCATCCATACTAATATTATAAATGGGAAAGTGTATGTGTGTGTTTGTTTGTTTGTCCATCTTTCACGGCAAAACGGGGTGACGAATTGACGTGATTTTTTAAGTGTAGATAGTTGAAGGGATGGAGAGTGACATAGGCTACTTTTTGTCTCTTTCTAACCCCCCACTTCCCTAACATGGGGGGTGGAAGTTACCCCGAATTTAACGCGAGCGAAGCCGCGGGCAAAAGCTAGTATTATATATCTTAAATGAAGTGTTCGGAAACTATAGAATGACCGCCATTGCACCGCCATGGCCAACTCGATTGTGCCGGCGGTCGGGCGGCGGGCGCATTGGTCGGGAAGGAGGACGGATTTACATTATGTTATCAAATTCGGTGTTCGGAATTTGAAACTCATAACGTATCAATATATGAGCATGTAAAGTTAAAATTACGTTACTGTCACAGATAACAATATTATCATAGTAAAATCGGTTGTGGTAATGTTAGCCATTGCCTACTGGACTTACAATGTGAGTGTAGATAAAATTTATTTAAGTAGCTCCAAACTCACCCTAAAAACTAACATAGGAAATCAATCCCCTTTTTCCCACATTTCATGTTGTATGGCGGAACTAACTGCATTATAGGGGTACAACAGAATGTTCTGAACTGCGGAAATATTAGCAATTAACTGCGTGATTAAAGTTTTCTTTAGGCTTTTCGCAAGACGTTAATTATTATTATGCAATTACAAACTGATGGTGGGATTATCTTCGTAGACTATAGGAAATACCATAGGAATTGTTAGTAGAGTCTGACTATTGAAATATTACCCAAATATTTGGCAGGAAATTCAAAAAATCATGGGCTGGTCACACCTTGTGTAGCAGGAATAATAGTTTTGATACTAGAAAATACTTTTGACTTCTGTGCACACGTAAGGTAGGTAGGTAGGTAGGTTTAGGTAAACAGACAGAAGTCAACGAAGTAAACAAGCTTCACAGGGTGTTACAAAGATCTTTAACCGACTGCAACAAGAGAAATACATTCAGAAATTAAATTCCCCAAAACATGCTCAGAAGCAAATAAAAACAATGTAATAACTATGTACTTGATTTCCCTATTCACTTGTTTTAAGGGATGGTTTTAGTTGGTTTACGTACTGTATAGACATGTTTCGCGAAAATATTTTTATTTATATTTTTACATAAAATGACTACTTTATTTCTCCTAAATATTGGTTTTCAGTAAGTTTTTATTTTTTTTAATTTACACACTTGTCATATTTATGAGATTCAGGTATTTATAAATTCACGTACTTAATCAAAGATATAGGCAAATGTTAGAACTAGTACTTAAAGTATCAAAATATTAATAGAGCTCCAACCTACAAAATTGTTGACGACTTGTAAACATTGCAGTTTTTCGTTATACAACACGCTTCACGTCAACTTTGCACATCGTCGTAATTATTTACCAGTACAGTACCACTCGGTACAGTTATTTTTAATATTATTTAAAATAAACCCCTTATAATCCGTGAACAATTTGAAATAATGACATAAATTGACAACAGACTTTTAGTTTTTTTTTTAAACATAGATCATTGGTGATACTACAAGGAAATATCTGTCAACAATATTTGGCTAGTCAGACTCTATTAGGGTTATCATCTGCGGGTTTTTCCCGTTGTCCTTTAAAGAAATATGGCAACATCATCATCGATGTTGCCATAGTACTTTTGCCGAGAAAGTTGCCGATCGTGAAACCGGTATTAGACATTGCAATTTGTAGGGCCCAATCTGTCGTGAACCTACCCTGCCTCTTCCTACCCTCCCTCAGCACCCTAACTTTTATTACACCACCCAATCTGACAGATTGGGCCCTACAAATTCCAATATCTAATACTGGTTTTACTTCCGACATTTTCTAGCTACGACCAGTCAGTCTTTCCTTGAGATTTAGAGAGCAATGTTTTTCAAAATTATTATAAAAAAAATACTATCTAATTATAAATATTAAAGTAAAATTAACAATAAATAAAATAAAACAATTAAAAACGGATTTTATCGCGTGTATTGAGCTTAAATTACATCCCGACGTTTCGAACACTTTACAGCGTTCGTGGTCAACGGGTCGACTGAGGAAAAATGTACAATTACCTCCGTTCAAAAACTATCACAATATGCAAACCTACCGACATATTAAATATTAAACAAATTTAGTGTTATCGCGGCAACCGAAGACAATAACAATAAATAAAATTAATAAAAAAAAGTCTTTGTCTGCCGTTGTGGTTCTGAAATAAGCTATAACTCATTAGATTTTACGAGGAACTTGGATTTTTAATTTCAAGTTACAAAACACATGCAAAACACTTATTGATTGTTGTGCCAATAAAATTACTACCAACATTTCAGATTTAATAAATCAAAAGTCACAACCACAATCGATGAGTATGTCTTCTACTTTGCCTGTCCGAAAGAAAAAACGGTTTAGTCTATGCCTACATTCACTTCCGCCACGACACTTCCCATGACAGCAAAAAGCGCGGGAACTTAGCTTGTGGTTAATTGGGGCCGATTGTCTATGCTCGGTGGCGTAATACACAATGGCGGGAAGTGTATTTTAGCAGTGCTGTGGTTTATCGATGTCGATAAATAAAATAAGTTTTATTTTTAAATAAAAAAAACATTTCTTGCCGCAAGCCATGTACCTACACAAAAAATAAACAGATAAACAAAGAAATATGCATTAGAAGTAATACAACACAAATAAGAAGCAACATGTGTAATATACACAAGAAGGAAAATATTTAAAAAAAACATTAACAAAGGCGCGGGGCTCAGTTTATAACAGTCTGGCATAAGTTTTTTTTTAAATTGTAGCTACATCTGATTGAGCTGCGAGACTAAGTCAATTAAGGTTGTCCCATTTTTTTAGTAGTTAAATAAATTCCATATTGACGTTTATTTAAATACGTACTTAAACGTCTCACCACACTAACTCTCAACTCTGTAACTCTGCATGGACTTTGAGCAACACTTTTTTTCTTTATTTCGACATAAGAGAGATACAATTAATGTATTTCATCTATCTGCCAAACTGCATAGCAGTTTGTTGGCAGAAAACCTATTTTACCCTCCACCATTGTACTAATCATTTAGGTAGGTACTTACGAGTATATGTGTGTCTGTTTCTCTGTTTGTATTTGTAGTTAGTAGTGAGGTATGTGAAGTTATTTAAGAAAATATGCAATAATATCAATCTTATCTCCGAAATTACTGAGTCTAAGATTATGAAAAAATACAGAAAATTAATGTTTATCTATAGATAAGAGGAAAACTTATAAGGAATCTAAGGTCAAGCCCGAGTTGGACTTAAAAGTTTTGGTGGTGTCGGTCGGAACATTCGACAGGTGCGGTTCTTACAAGCACGTGGCCGGTTTTTTCTTCTACTGCTAGTGCTACAGACACAAATTGCCGGTTTCGCTTAATAGAGATTGTATATATTTAACATGTCTAAGGCATAAGGTTTTTTTACGATTGCAGCACCATCTACGCATTGTTTTGCACGTGTATCCTAAGTTCCTTTGCACTTTTTATTTAAATATAATAGCAAGCCAGTCAAGCAACCATCGACAACTTTTCCCCGCACTACGCACTAATCTAGTTTACATTGCCATTGTGCGGCGAGAGTGCTCTATGTTGATTAGTCTATTAGTTTATAAATGATACAGGGTCACTGCCAATACATGGCGATCTCATCTTTATTAGATCGACCTAGTCTCTCAGTTAGACTTCGTAAACCCCTATGGGTACCGTCGGACGACCAAAGGTAACTTTTTGCTAGGTACTTACCGTGTACGTCATGGACTTAAATTGTTCTGTTAAAGTTCACTTTATATTGGCCATTTCATAGAGTACGTAGAGTGATTGTGCTAGTTTTCGTCCATTATGTCAGTTTACCGTCCATACTTATTTATATACTTGTACATTTACATTCAAGTTTTTCCCAAAATAAAAGCATAATATTTAAAAAAATACTAAAAAATAAACTATGATAAATAGAGAATTTGTTGACCTTATAAAGTTTTCCTCATATATTTGTAGCAATTTAATCAAGTGGACGGTAAACTGGATGTGGACGGGAAACTAGCACAAATCACCCTATTAAACAAAAGGAAACAGCTTTGTACCGTATTTATTTTTTCAACCGACTTCAAGATTTCGAAGGAGGAGGTTATAATTTTTTTTCCATCGATTATTCGAAGACGGTTGGACCGATTTGGAAAATTCTTTTTTGTTTGAAAGAGTATACTTAATAATTGGAACTCTTCAAATATAAAAGGCACACCTATAGTGATATGAGTATTTTTGACAGTAGCTCGGGCATTTGCTTTTGAAAAGGTGGAGGCTAAGTGAAGTCGGTTCTTAGTTTAAAATGATTGTATATTTAAATCCGTACCAATGGTGGTTTCAACGGAATTTTGATCAGAAACCATCCACTACAATGGTCACAATCTAGCAAATTAAGTCATAAGGGCCCGGGTAGCCAACGGGTTATAGTACGGGCGGCGGCCGTATGATCTGCTACCTTACATGATCAGAGATGGGCAAAAATTATTCGAATACGAATAACGAATAAGAATAAATTACTTTATTCGCGAATGACGAATAAAAATTTCCAATAATCATTCGACAGTATTTATTCGTCGAATAAATTATTCGCGAATAAATTATTCCCGAATAAATTATTCGATGAATAATTCATTCGAATAAATTTTTCGTATTCAAATAAATTAAAAATAAACTATCGGCGGATAAAGTAGGTATTCATATGGTAGGGCAGTTAAAATAACTATTTGGCGGTTTTCTATCCCAAATATCATTTTCGAACTATAGAATGTTTTATCTTAAGTAATAGTTACTAACGATAGGCGACCTAACCTCTATTTCACCACGCTGACATACGTGACATATGTCATGTTTTACTGACTTCATAGGCGTCCACAGGCTATTGAAACCACTTACCATTGGGCGGGCGGCATGCTTGTTTGCCACCAGTATGATATTTAAAGAATAGCTTCATTTATTATCACTAAAACACTACTTTTGTACTAAAGCGGTTTTGACATATGTCTCGAAGATCACGACAATTGTCCCGAAACTACAACACAAGCCTAATCTTTTGTCGAAAAATATCGACAATTCTTGGACTATTGCTTTTTTTGATAATTGTCATGAGCTCTTCACTAAACTAGCACCTATGTATTGAGTATATAATAAAAATACGTTGTATTTTATTTAAAAAAATATCATGTTGGTGGCCAACAAGCATACAGCCCGCCCGATGGTAAGCGGTTAGTCAAGCCTGTGGACGCCTGTGATGAGCCAATTTCCACGCTGAGATAGTCCTTTTATTTTGGTAGTTTTAGGTGAACACCCAACAACATAGGTCGCTACAAAACTTTTTTCGTTTAAATTATAGAAATATGTGATATTCCGCGGGTAAAGGTACCTTATGGCGGTTGGCGTTTACGCTATTGCTAACGACGCTACAATACTAATGCGATGCTTCGCAACGTAAGCGCCAACCGCCATAAGAGGTACTTTTACTCGCGGAACGTCACATATAGGTATATTTAAGAAATTGTCATATAGTATAATTATAGTTAATTATAATTTCATGTTATTTTCTGGTACACCATCACTTTTTTCACCCAAGTCCGTATATATAGTATAGTATCCACTGCACTGAAAATTATCGTCATCATCATTAACAAAATTCTTTTCAACCGACTTCAAGATTTCGAAGGAGGAGGTTATCAATTCGTCGGAATCTTTGTTTTTGCAATTTTTTTTTTTTTTTATGTATGTTCACCGATTATTCGAAGACGGCTGGACCGATTTGGAAAATTCTTTTTTTGTTTGAAAGAGTACACTTCACAGTTGGTCCCATTGTAACCAGGTCAGGATCTGATGATGGGATCCTGGAGAAATCGAGGGAACTCTTCAACTATTATAGGCACACCTATAGTGATTTGAGTATTTTTTACAGCATCTCGAGCTTTTGGAAAGGTAGATGCTAAGTGAAGTCGGTTCTTTTTTGTTTAAAATTATTTGTAAAAGTAATAGAGATTATTTATGATGCGACTAGTTTAAACCGAACCATGCAAAAGAGTAATGGGGAAGGCAACTGTCAAAGTGACATCCCCAACATGGGTCCTTAGAAAAGCTAAATTTGTATGGCGCGAAGTAGTTTTTATTTATTTTCGCGAAAATGACTCAATGTTTTGTCTCGATTTGCTCCGAAATTGAAATTCACCGGTTTCTGAAATACACTAAAATTAAAATGCTGTAGATTAACACGATAGGGAAGGTTTTTGCCTAAGAAAAGGTTTTTGACTGCATACTAGTTAAGGACCATTCATCTTCTGTCTCCTTCTCTCATTGTATGTGTCTCTTTCTCTCATTGTATGGAATCTGGAACAGCGCCCTCTACAAAAAGTTTTCACCGGCCTTCCCCAATACTACGAAATAAATATGAGTAAACTGGTACAAAATTGATAAGAATGTTTAGTTATGTGGTTTACTCGCTCTTTCATATATCCGTCTCTTTCTGGCTGGCTACCTGCGATACATTTCCTTGACCCAAAAATAAGTTAGAGTAGCAGTTTAATATCAAATCTAAAAGTGTAATAAAACATTATTCGTGTTATTAATTCGAATAAAATAACGAATAACTCATTTATTATTCGAAAGGGCAGTCGAATGATTTATTCGCGAATAATTTCAAGACGAATAATTTGTTTATTAGAATGATTATATCAATAAAAATGTATTCGAATAATGCCCATCTCTGTACATGATACAAAGATAAGCTCCATGGCACATGTTCATAAAAGTAATGCTGAGTTCCGAAAAAAATAGTTAAAAAAATTAGAATTGGCCGAAAGCACAAAAAAGTACCCGGTGTAAAAAATGGATGGTATTAACATATATTTATGAACATGTGCCATGGAGCTTATCTTTGTATCACGTAACGTAGCAGATCAAAATGACATGTGATAAAAAATGACATCAATGATTTCTATTTCTATTTCTATCATACGGTCCCCGCCCGTACTATTAGAGCGTCTGCCGCGAAGGCAGAACTGGTTCGATTCCAGTCCTGGGCACCGGATGCCTTTGTTACTTTTTCCTTTGCATATGCCATCTATTTTAAGTTTGTTCCATAATATTTATAAGTCCCATAAGAAATAGTACCATTGTAGGTACTTATTAATTTTAACGACTAGTCATAATTTTTAATGAATTTATTTATTTATTAAAATAAACTTAAATAATAATACGAATATAACTATTTATAAAACAAAAGTACTAAAATAAAGTGCAACTTCAAAATCTATCTATATATATAAAAGAAGAAACTGACTGACTGACTGACTGACTGACATATCAACGCACAGCCCAAACCGCTGGTTCTAGAGATTTCAAATTTGGCACATAGGTTCCTTATAAGGTCTAGGGGAGCACTAAGAAAGGATTTTTCAAAATTCACCCCCTAAGGGGGTGAAATGGGGGTCCAAAGTTTGTATGGCGAAACAAGATTTGTTAGACTATTTTATTCGAAACTTCACAGGAGTATTCCTAACGATAAATGAGTAAACACGTGTTTCAGGTTTTTTGAAATTCAACCCCCAAAAGGGGCAAATGTGGTGACAAAGTCTGAAAATCAACATGGGTATTGTATCCTTTTTGAGTACTTATAGTACGCGGGCGAAGCCGCGGGAAAAGGCTAGTTAAATATATAACTAAAATCGACCCTCTAAACCTTGGCTCCTCGGTAAGGTGCCCATCACACAGGCAGCATTCCCGCGCTGAATTGCTATAGCGAGTCTTTGTGCGAGAAAGCTGCCTGTGCGAGGGTCACCTGTGGCCTCCCTCAATCTTTTGCCCAGTTCCCTGTGGAGCCCGCGCGCACCCCTGCCCCACGGACCAAGTGTCTCGACGCCAAAAGCTACAAACTCGTAATTGGCGCCAAGACATCTATATTTATTTACCTTGATGCGCTCTCGTCCATTTATTTATAATTTTATTTTATTTATCTCCATATTATTATCAGTGTTTTATTCAGGGATCGGAACCGGTATTTTCTCCATACTAAAATACCGGTTAATTTCGTTCTCTTATCGTTCTTTTGCTTCCTATTTCATTTTTAACGAGGCAATCTAATAACGCCAAGGCAATACGTAAATACAATATTGAGTTCTACATAAAGCCCATAAAATAATTAAATATGTCACATTATTTCGGGTTTTTTTTAAATTACCGGTTAAGATCCCTGGTTTTATTATTTCTTTATTTGTTGATCATTCGTTACATTCGCCTCTTCTCAAACTGCGAGTCCTACTAATGAGTAGGACTCGCAGTTTGAGAAGAGGCGAACTCTAGAGATACTTGCTTTGAGCCGTCGGCACATCATAATCAATGGATTATGATGTGCCGACGGCTCAAAGCAAGTATCTTGCGTGTTTCAAAGTAGAGTTGAAACACGCGTTCCCCCAAGGGCAGAATATACGCAACGCGACTAATTTTAAAACACGTTTCAAGTTGGTTGACCAGAGTCGCCATTGACAGGCGTTCCCATCTGCCGAAAACATATCAGCAGTGGTCATACACATGTATGGACTAACGTTTATCTGACGTAGCTATTTGTACGTTACGTACGAATAGCCATACATTTGACGTTCACCTCCCCCGCAAAAAATTGTCGTATAGAAAATGACAGACTTGGCATCCGGGTTGAATTCTCTAAGTGGTTGACAGTACACCGTAACTAGCGTACATAATTTAGTTGGTTTCTTTGGTCCCCTTCAAAAAGCGGTGGAGGGTGAGAAATGTTTATATTGTATTTAGGGCCTTTTGGAATTAAGCAATAATCTCAATGTTATAGTATGACAAGGACCAACGATAATAGCGCCTCATACCTATTGAAAGTTCAATAAAACTATCCCGTTCAATCTTGGTATTACGTATTATTACCATGTCAGGTCTTTGGCTAGTACGAGTGTCTATGGCCGACGGCAACTTTACAAAATTGCGGAATATTTCGGAAACTTCTCATAATTTTATATGAGGAGAGGATTGTTACTTTCCGTTTATTAAATTAAAATTTTCTATATTTAATGTTTCTCCGAGAATTTTCCCAACTTCTTGCAACTTGCACATCAGCTTACCACAGTCGGTTTGCGTCTTTATTGCCAAAGAAACAGAGCGTCTTCTAACATTTAATTGGCTATTCATTACCCATACAGTCCAACCTGACATTAAGAGATAATTATATCCGAAAGATCATTTAGCGAATTAACTGAACCACAGCTCGGAAACTAGAAATCATGAAAACAATACTTTCATTTTTTGTGGAGCACAATTCTGTGTATATTTGATTTAAGATGAGCTCGAATGCTAGTGCCTGCTTATTCATGGGGTGGGGTAGGTTCCGAGCGGACTTCAGACTGGAGTCTGAAGTCCGCTCGGAACCTCAATGGATTGATACGGTTCGAAGGATTGAACCGTAGCAAAAGCAAAAAGCTGGGACGACCGCTAGGAACCAGGAGGATGTTGATAAGCACGAGTGCTTTCTCTATGGGGGGCTGCCGCGATTATTAACCCTTTGATCGCCAGACCTCAAATCACGCGCACTGAAAATCATGCCATCAGCGGCAGGACGTGATATCACTTCCAAAATCAAACCGATTTTTCCGTCCGATGCTTGTGAGACCGACCATTTAGCTCATTGGAGAATCATCTCCATACATTAGGTACCTTACAAAAGGCGAGGAAACAATGCTTTAATGGATAATTGTAGGGTGGCTATTAAAAATGTAGATTTTTGACCATGAGGCGGAAACCATCTTGGTTATCAATTGATCTGTCTACCAATACGGATTAAAACATTTATACATACATACATTATCCACCTTTTGTGTGCATCTCTGTCAAAAAAATTGAACTTGACAACTAGTATCCGATCCGTTTGCCTAAGTGAGAAAGAGAACTTGTCATGCGTTAAGGAGGGACAACTTGATTCGTAACATCAGAGAAACCTCTATATAGTAATATTATTTACTCGGTGGTAGCGCCATAGAAATGGTTATGGATGGTACAAGAAGGATATAAATCTCTATGTTACAAAAATGTCCGCCAAAAGGCGATAAACTGATGGCGCCACAGTGATATTTTTGATTAAATTAATTTTGATATTAAAAAATCTAATCCATACATATTTACAAAATAAATAGAAATGGTAGTGAATGAACCATCACATCATTTCCGTTTAATTTTCGTCCTAAAAAACAGATGGCGCTATAGTCAATGCAGAAGTTAAACCGTTACTTCAATTTCTGTTACAGGCGCTGCTGCTATGGTGTCTCCTAGGACTAACCCTGGCCGAAGACACGCCACCAGGCCTGGTGGCTAAGGACAGCGAGCAAGACTTAGTAGCTGAGGCCACGCAGTCAGGTAATTGTACAGGTACTGCCTTGTAATACCTACTACAAAGGCCAGGGTATTGCTCGCGGAGTGTAATATAGATGGGCGTGCGATAGAGGCCGTTTAGTAACACGAGACTGGCAATTCCATTTCAAACTACGCAGTCTGGTAATTTACGAGTATGGCTTGCTTGTGATACCTACTATTTAATCGTATGGCGTATTTCACATTGTAGGTATGTTCTTATTAGTGTACCGACTAAATTATAAATCGATATCCAGGTCGATTAAGTTAGTGTAGAGGTCCTCCGGGTCGCCCTGATAACGTCGCTTTGGGCAGCGCTCCACGATGTGCTGAGTAGTTTGCTCTTCAAGGCCGCAGTCACACATCGGGCTTTTGCTCCATCCCCATTTGTGCAACAAGTAATTGCATCTGCCATGACCCGTACGGATCCTGTTCAGGCGGCACCAGTATTTCCACTGAAACGAGAAGCCCTTCGGCTTCTGAGTTGGGTTTCCAATACGTAGGCAACACTGATCGTCAGCCGCTTCCACCCACTCTTTCTTCCACGCTTGCTCTAGCTGAAATCCTTCAGCTCTCAGCTTCCTTGCAGCATCGCTCGTACGGCGACGCGACCCCTACCATACCTACCTACCTACGACATCTACCGGGCGATACCTACTACAAGGCCGGGGTATTGCCGGCGGAGTGTGATATCAACAGGGGTGCAAGCGAGGCCATTTAGACATGACTGGCAATTCCTGTTTAGATTGAAGTACGAATAGTGCTTCGTTTGTAATGCGTCGAATTATGACCAACAACTGACACCTACACGCCTAGGTACCAGTGATTAGATGCACGATTGTTGTATGACAATCCATTTTCAACGGGTTTTGTTAAAGCGCCCGCGAAATGATAAAATATTTCCACGCATGCCCGCATATAGGCTGCCTTTTGTGGAGGAGGTTATCAATTAGTCGAGATCTTTGTTTTTGCTATTTTTAGGGTTCCGTACCTCTAAAGGAAAAAACGGAACCCTTATAGGATCACTTAATTTGTTGTCCGTCTGTCTGTCTGTCGGTCTGTCTGTCTATCAAGACCCTTTTTCTCAGGAACGCGTGGAGGTATCAATCTGAAATTTATATCAAATACTCAGGTCTACTGTCCCTTGGAGCTGTGCAAAAATTAAACTTCTAAGCCAACGCAATCAAAAGATACAGCCGTTTATGTCGCAAATTTTCGCAAATTTTCGAAACTCGCAAGGGATTCAAAACCTACAGAGTACTTCCCGTGAACTCAGAATCTTGAAATTTGGTACGAAGCAACGTCTTATAGCACATGATAAAGGAAAAATTGCGAAAACCGTAAATTTTTAGTTACATCATATAATAAAAATATTTTTTAATAACCTATATACCTACAAGTTTGTACGGAACCCTCGGTGCGCGAGTACGACTCGCATTTGGCCGGTTTTTTTTATGTATGTTCACCGATCAATCGAAGACGGCTGGACCGATTTGGAAAATTCTTTTTTAAAAGTTGTTGGTTAAAAGAATATATTTAACAGTTGGTCCCATTGTAACCAGGTCAGGATCTGATGATGGGATCCTGGAGAAATCGAGGGATCTCTTCAAATATTAAAGGCACACTTATAGTGATTTAGTTAAATATGTTTTACAGTAGCTCGGGCATTTTCTTTTGGAATCTTGGAATCTAAGGGTTGGTTGCACCACGCACAACTAACGAACTGATCAACGTTAAATATGGCTACGGAACTGTCATCGCATAGAAAACTGACAAACTTTTCATACAAGATTTTTTTAACGTTGACGTTAACAGATGGTTTGGTGCAACCGGCCCTTAGTGAAGTCGGTTCTTTTTTGTTTAAAATTATTTCGTATATTTTCAGGCGCACAAGCTCAGAAGCGAGAGGCGTCGTTGTCGAACTCTTATGGAGAACCGCTGCCCGCCGACGCGTATGGACCACCTAGGGACAACTTACATGGTAATGGTAAAGATCTTTTATAATACTTAAAAAGATAAAAGATATTTATTCTTCAATTTAGGCACATTACAATGCACTTATGAACGTCAAAGAGAGAAAAAAACTACCACCAGTTCTAAAATCTAACCCTACACCACTGACCCGAGAAGTATTATGACCGGCAAGAAACTCGGCGGGACTTATTTTTTCAAAGCATTAATACATTAGACCTTTAAGATACACAGTAATGCGTAGTTATACACCGTGGGCTGGAATAACCCGACAGATCTTAACCACGAATACCTAAGACCAAAAGAAGGAAAAAATATTATGTGACTTTAGATCAATTTCGCCGAAAAAAAATTTTTTTTTTTCGTTTTTTTTCCATTTTTTGAATGTTTATTGCACATGAAAAGCAAATGTTATTAATAAAATTATCGCCTAAAACAAATTGGTACATTTTTTTTTTTTAATTTAGTTACTGCAAAGTTTTCCTTGTCACTGTGATATCTGTCAATAAGGACGTGTAAACTATGTCCAATAGTGGCAACAACGCCATTAGAAAGGCGTTTTGTGATGAGTTATAATAAAAAGTGTATTTTTTTAAAATTGGTATTAACTCTGAAACTAGGCGTATTCCAGAAAAGTTTATAGGACATTTTAGTATCTAAATATGATCAGGAATACACTGTTAAAATCTGTCTAGTTTTATGGGCCCACGGTGTATAAGAAGACATATTAAAACAGCTTGAAAGACCGACATTGTACCTATTGTTTATTTAAAAAGAAAAAATAAATAAATAATAAAATCCATATCTGACTGCTTCACAAACCGTTTGATATGGTTTCCTATCTGAACTGTGTCCTCTAAATGTTAGATGATTTGTTAGTACCTAGTTTCTGGTTTCTGTTTCTTAGTACCTCGTGTCCATTTACCCACAATCGTCTACATTTACAAACGCCTAAAGAGCATAGCCCGACTGTGGAAGTACATCCACCTTACAGAAAACCACAGCCAAACAGGACTAGATCTTGAGTTGTGTTTCTCCTAAACAGTAAAAAAAAAAAAGGTGTAACTACTTATACCTATATGTCTACAAAAACTATATTCCATTTAATTCAACTCCTATTTTACCAATTTCCAGGTCTTCAGCTCCCAGCGCCGGTGTTCCAGCAGCAGGACTTCCAGAACAACATCTTCGAAACCCCGCCCGGCGCCTACGGACCCCCTCAGCCCATCGTGTTCCCCAGCCATGGCTACGAGGGCCCCCCGCCCCCCGTACGCAAGCCTCAGCCCGTCTACGGACCTCCTAAACCAGTCTACGGACCCCCTAAACAAACATACGGACCCCCCAAACCCTTATACGGACCCCCTAAGAAAAATTACGGTCCTCCAAAACAGGGTCCACCAAAACAAACCTATGGAGCACCTTTCAAGCCGCCGAAATTTACTTTCCCAAAGCCAGTGTATGGGGTTCCGAAACAAATGTACGGACCCCCTAAACCGGTATACGGACCTCCCAAAATACAAACAACTTATGGCGCACCAGTAAATGTACCCAACATACACTTACCAGCCTTACCTGAGCTGCCACCAATCAACTTGCCACAGAACTTTGGCACAGGAATCGGAAACATCGATTTACCAGCGACAATCTACGGAACCCCCATTCCATCCTTACCATTAGACCTGAAACCTAACTTCCCCATCCCTTCTGATACTTACGGTCCTCCTGGACACGCTATCGGCCCTATAGGACCTAACGAACAAGTCGTAGTTCAAGATATTGGTCACATCGGGCATTACGGACCTCCGCAGCCTGATCCGAACCCAAGACCACCACACCCGGGCATCCCCGCCCCACCAACCCCCCCTCATGTTCTCTACGATGGATGGAAGCCGATTCCTGGTGTCTCCAAGCCTTTGATTGAAAACCTGGATAATAATATCGGAGACCAATACGGTCCGCCACCACCAGCACCAATACAAGAGGACCATTTTAATTTGGATGGTCATTCACTCCCAAGCGTTAACGCAGGACCTTCTTTCTCTGGAGCTCAAATAACTACAGGCTACTCCAATGTTAATAGTGTACACCAGGACATCTTAGCGAACATCGATTTGAACGCTATCGTTGGTGGAGATTCCAACCACATTGACCAGTCTAAGACAGTGTTTGAAGCGCATTACACAGAACCGAACCAGGACCTTGGCATTCAGAGCCTGCCGCTAGCACAGACTAAGCCGTTTGATACTTATGGAGCTCCACCTGTGGAATCCCTCTCCGGAGGATCATATCCCGCTTCGATAAGACAGCAGGGCGCTAAAGGCTTAGTCCCACCCTCAGGAGTTTATGGTGTACCACCTGGCAGCCAATATGGGGCACCTCCTCGCCCACCTCCAGCTAACCTCCCAATCCCTTACGGAAGCCACTCAGGAGGCGGTCATTCAGGCGGCAGTTCCCCTCGTCATCCTATCAAATTCAGGGATTCCGTTCCTGAAGGTCTCTTCCAAAACATAGGACATACTACGCGCGTGAAAGACGCGCATCACTTTGACCATATTAAGCAGGGACCGGCGTATATACCACCACCTGTCAGAGAGGTTAAAGATGTGAATCATCATACTGGCAACTTTGGCATTGGAAGCCTCGCTTTGTCCATCGAGCCTTCAAGTCTTTTCAGTCTACCGCATGCTGGTAACCCGATCAACTTCCAACAGCAAGTACAACAACCTAGCAACTTGTACGGCTCTCCTATTGACTCTTACTCAGCTCCTCTTGGAACTATAGCAGATCATACAGCTTCAGGCTCTAATACAAATGCAGTAACGGCTGCCTTGGATGGAACTATCTTCGCTAACCTATCAAACTTAGACGCGGCAGCCATTCTGAAACACTGTCCTTATCACGAGGCTATTCTTAAAGCAGCTCAATTAGGAGAGAAGATACCATCGGATTTAGCGTCCAGTTACGTTGCCAGTTTGAGCTCTTTGGGGTCAACTTTATCGAAGAATCAGCAAGTTTTAATATCACCTCAGAATGGCTTTAATACGCCAGCCGCTGGAAGCGAGTCAGTCTCATATAATTCTAAAGACCTAGACACTGCATCACACACATTAGTTCAAACTGTTCTCCCAAACAATAACATAAAGAGCGAGAAGACGGAAAAGACGAGCATACTGAAAGGTAAATCTATGAAAGATGAATCCGGAAAGCATAATTACAAACATGATGGTCTACAGCAACAAATCTTGCAAACGTCCGAGAAAATCAGGAATTTGAGCGAAGAAACTAAGCAACTACAACAAAAGATTGTGTCGACAAGCCAAAGCTTAAACCAGGTCAATGGACAGATAAATCAATTCGGACAGAGAGAGAAGAGCAAAGGGAACAGCTATTCATACCAAATTCAATCTTCTGCCGACCACAACGGTAAAGGACAGCCTTCGATACCTCACGATCAATTGCTATCAGAAGGTCTCTTACAAAGTATCCTGCAAGCCATCGAGCAACCATCACAGAAACCAAGGCAAGTGCAAGTCCAAAACCAGAACATAAACTTCGAACAAGCCAGCACTTTGGATTTGGCGAACTTAGACGCCGGCGGCCTCATTTTACCAGCTGGCTACGAACCTATCGATAGAACGAAAGAAAAAGAAATAACACAAGAAAAACAAGTGACTGTCGATCAAGAAATACAGAGCACTAACAAAGATATCAAACAGATACTGAACAGTGAAATAATACATAGACACAGAGGCGACATTCCGCAAACCGAATGCGATTTAAGAGCCGACAATTCCGTGACGCATACCATTGTAGTTCCACCACCATCTAACGTGGATAAAGTAGCGCCAGTCGAAGAAATTGATGACAATGATGTAGCGATCTATTTTGATAATAAAACCGACGTGACTGAGAAACAGGAGCCTGTTACTGAAATCTCGGTAGCGACTAGCATAAGTGAAGGCGAATACGAAAGAGAACCTGAATTTGGCGATAAAATTGAGAAGAAACAATCATAGGAATTTGAAAAATCTAGTCTGTAAAACAGTGAGTTAGTCTTCTACAAAAGTACTGGAATATTTTGCCACAAGCAAATGGATTTTGACCAAGAAATAAAATTTAATAACATCACGTCCGCATAAAGCTGGAACCACTTTGTTGTGATTATGATGCCATAATACGGAAAATTACCTTTGGCTTCGTGACGGGAAGAAAGTGTCACGTATTTTGAATTGGTCATACTGCTTTCTATACTCTATAGTATTACTTAAGACGTGTCACAAGAGGCTCACTGGGATATCAAAATGCCATCTAAAATTGCTCATTTCTAAAAATCCCTTTCTTTTAAAAGTAGTTTAGAAACTATTATTTTGCAATGTGTTATTTTTGCAAAAGGGATTATTTTAGAAATAAGCAAGACCCTATCATAAAATGTCAAAAAAAAGACTGATTCGACGTCTTTTCAACAAACGATTTTAAATGTAACGAATTTAATTTAATTTATTTATAATAACGCCATCTATTGGAGATCTGAGAAAACTCCACCGTTTAAAAGTTCTATCCTTATTAGAACTTTGTAAACTGCTTGAGATTTCTCAGATCACACTTATTTAACATTATTTATATCTTTAACCGTAACTATAATTTTAATTGTAAGCAATTCAGTATTTTCTTGTCTCTCCACTATTTATTGATCTTTTGGTAAGTGGATGTCTGTATGTACGGTAGTACAAATATTTTTTTAAGATAAATAAAATGTACAGTCCATATAATCGTTTTATTTACGTTAAAAATCATTCGTTATTTATTTCACATACATATAATGAGAGTTTCCGCGATCGAGATTTTAACTAGATGGCAGCACCGTGGCGAGAGGTCTAGCTGTCATGATACTTTTTTTTATTTGTGGATTTTGACAGCTGCTGTCTAAAAGACATCCCATCACGGTGCTGCCATCTAGTGAAAAACTCGATAACGGAAACACTCATTGCCGCATCGAAAAATTACGAAGGGCAGATGATAAAGATACCTCATAGCATCAAGTCGCCTTTTGTACTTTAAGTTTTTCTGTTGTGCAATAAAGGTTAAATAAATAAAGTTTCTAGCACAGTAAAATCCCTATAATTCGTTTTATTTTCAGATTAGAAAAATAACGGTCGATTTCGCTAAGTATTTTTGAAGTGAAAACTTCTTTAGAGGCGCTGTGCACTTTTTGTGATGGGGAAAAAATGTTTAACTCGCGTCAGGGTCACGTGACCGTCAGATTCGTCAGATAAAAAATTCGTAAGACGGACACGTGACCTGGTCGAATAAATCTATATTAATAATTCCGTCGAGGGGTACGGTAGAATCGAATGAAATTATGCTCAAATAAAAAAGCGTAAAAAAATTAAAGTTTTCAATCGAAGACATATAGGGGCAAAATTCGGATTGTCACGTATTTTGCATTTAAAGGTGTTAATTTAATGACAAATGGTCGGCCATATTACATATTTTAGCGGTTGACAACTTGTGAGGGGTGCGTTCGGAAATTGTGAACTGAACTATGTTTACGTCCGGCATAATTGACAGGTTAGTTGGTCAAAAGGAGGACGAAAGTAAATAAATTATTCTTAATTTCAAGTTTTCACTTCTGCCAGCACTCCCGGAGTGCAACCCGGTTTTTTTTTTCAGCCATATCAGGGAAGTTTTTAAAAGACTACTCGTACTTTATTTATTTATTTAAACTTTATTGCACAATATAAAATATACCGTTACAAAAGGCGGACTTAATGCCGTAAGGCATTCTCTACCAGCCAACCTTTAGGCCAAACAGAGAAGCATCATTGGTGCACGGTATGTAAAGAACACAGAACTAATAACTAAAATAGCAAGAACGTTATCTAATATAAATAAGCATTTAAATAAATATATATTAATAAGATATAAAATAAACAAATATAGTATAACATATACGTAATAAATATATATAAATTAATTAACTGCTACTGAATTTACTATGAAGAGTTATCAAAAAGATACTTGCGGAGCTTGCGCTTGAACGTGAATTTAATTTGAGCTAGACGTATGCTGAGGGCATAGACTAATAAAACAACCCAAGACCCCGCATAGCCGGGCACCCCCGCTGCCACGCTCGAAGTAATTTCACCCTATATTGAAACACAAATTTATTGTAAGTGACAGTAAACTTAGTACGTCTCCATGGCAACCATTAATGTCCGACTCTCTCTTACGCCCCACGGAACAATGGCGCGTTTCCTGTCTAGCATTGCGTGTTCCCCTCCCGCACCCCTTCTTTTTGGCAGCTTAGGTTTCAAAGAAATTATAAGCTAAGCGGAGTATAGAGATATCTTGTATATGGCTGAGGGGAAGAGCATTCCAAAGGCGGATGGCATGTATGGTAAACTAATTGGACATGGAAGTGGAATTGTGATTTATTCCATTATTAGTGATACACTTAAGCCTATTGGCTATCTTATTAGATGCAAAATGGCGAATTTTAAATCTTTTCCCAAAAATCCCACTACGACGATAGCACGATTTTTATAATCTGAAAAAAAAAACGAAGTAGGTATAGAATTAACATTTGTGGACAAGTTTAGTTTAAGGTCCCACTTTGTGGGTACACATAGACTTCATTCTTTTACTGATAGATAACGTATAATTATTGTGTAGTTTAGTAACTACTTCATATCGATAAAGTGGGACCTTTTTCCTTGCACTGAAACATTTTTTTCACCTCAGCAGCAGGAACGAGGGTTCTTTGATACCTAAAAACAGTGAGCAAAACTAAATTTTGCTGCGAGCGTGAGACAAAATGACCTTGTTGACCTTGGAATTACAATGTCAATTTGCGCGCGAGGTCTAATACAAATTCGAAATACTCGGAGGCTATTCGTGTTGTCTTTTTCACGTCATTAGTAAATAGAGAGAGACAGAAATATTTTAAACGTCATTCAATCAAATTTTATTTAATTTTAATTCGTATTCTGAACTTTTGATTCGACCCCTGAAACAGAGTCAGAACGAAACGTTCCGAAATGCGCAGAAGTACTAATTTGTAAATATAATTTAAACAAATTTTAATTTTGAAATGTTTAACCATACAACACCTAAAATAATTTACGTTCTTTATTTCAAGATCAAATAAGTATAAACGGAAAAATTACAAGATTATCATGTGAAAAATATTATTACTTACAACAATCTTTCGTATTGTGATCAAACAGTAGTTACGGAACGCAGATAAAAAAAAGTTGACAAAAGTTAAAATGGCGGTGTAGATATTTCAAAAATATTTAATTTATTTTGATTATTTTTTGTGTTATTAACTTATAATTGAGGTTTTTGAACTCAAATGTAAGAATATTATAATAAATACAATTGGCCCGTGAGCAATAATATCGGACTTACTGTGCCTCAAGACTAAATAACTGCAGAGGGTTCATGCGGTGCGGACATAACGTGTCTTCCGGAATCAATAATGTATATACGTTTTATCTTCTAAGATAATATACTCGTATGCATGTTCATGTACGTTCGTATAAAAAGCGTATTTTATTTAGATTATAATACAATTAAAAAACAAATGAAATAAAAATGGAGAAAAAACAAAAATCATGAATCTCACAATGCTCTGATAACAAATTTGGTCATGTACCTAAGTAAACTACAATTATTATGTTTTAGTAGACTAATGCATCACGCAAAATAAGCATTAGTCGTCGAGTTGCGGAAATCTGCTAGTACTGCAATACAATAGATAGACTAATAATTAATTTAATAAAAACTCCAAAGGACCGAATTTATTCAAACATATTTATTTAAGAATACCGTGTTCTACACGAATGTAATATGCGTTTTATTTTAAGATTAAACACAATATTTAATGTTATACTTTATCCCACCAAAAACATAAGTGTAAAAACCGGCCAAGAGCGTGTCGGGCCACGCTCAGTGTAGGGTTCCGTAGTTTTCCGTCCGTCACAGTAAGTGTCCCCACTTAAGAGTTAAAATAACACCGCCATGTAGGATATGATATAAGCGTTCCACGTACAGCGACATCTATCGGCAAATTAAGTAAACTATTGCGCGCGAGCTTAAAGTATGGAAGCTGATTTTTATGGGATAATTCTTTATTGCGTGAACCGATTTTCACTATTTTTACTTTATTTGAAAGCACGTCATTTCATTGTGATTTTGTAGAAATTACATGTACAATAAACACCTGCTTATACGGTTAAATTACAAACTTAGTTCAGAAGATATTTTGTGATTTTTTTTTCAAAAACTATTCAACCTGAAGTAGGCAGAGCGCCGGGATGGGGGGTTGGTGGGGGGGGGGCTTACTGAATAAATGTTTGAGTTTGAGTTTGAGGTGAAGAAACTCGGACTCTTGGTTTCCACGTGTTTAATGTTGTAGGACGTACGTACAATCTCTCTCTCCCCATGTCTAAGTTTCTTACGCTATATATATAATTCCAATACGTGTTTAGGAGAGGAAATCCCTTATCAAGTGGAGGCGCAAGATCTAATCGATGTGCTGATCATCAATATGCACAGACGTGCCCATATGAGTGTCTGCCTATCACACCTCCCCTGAAAAGGTAGGCGTTTCCTCCCCCTGAAAGAGAACACTATTTGTAAAATAACTTAACTCTATTCTTATATACTAAGTAATCTTTACCATCTTTACTTAATTTTAAATTTGATCCTTGGATATCTTTTATTTTATACGGCCCTAAATACAAGTCATTCAATTTACTGTAACATTCATTCTTAAGCAATACTAATTCTCCTATCTTAAAATCGACAACATTAGATTTACAGTCATATTTTAATTTCCTTATATTTTTGCACTGTATCAAATTGTCCCTGGCATCCAAATGTGCTCTTTGCAGTCTATATTTTAGTTCTAACGGATAATTATTATATACATACAGTGGTTCTACTCTGCTGACAAGATTGTTTGGTACGTTACAAGGTTTCCCGAACACTAATTCGTAGGGTGAATATTTTGTACTTGTATTTACCGAAGTATTGTAAGCAAAGCACCAGTACTGTACCCATGAGCTCCAATTTGATGACAAATTCTTGGTTTGTATTCTTAGATAACTGCCTAAATGTTTATGCCAATTCTCTAATGAACCTATACTTTCATGATGATATGGTGTCGAATTTACTTTCTCAACTTTCAACAATTTACAAACCTCACTCAAAGTGGAATTTATGAATTCAGTCCCACAATCTGTTGCTATAGTTTGGGGAATCCCAAACCTCAAAACAAAATTCTCAACAAATGCCCTAGCTACAGTCTGAGCCTCCTTATTTTCTAATGGATATGCCTCTACATATTTCGACAGTTCACATTGCAAAGTCAAAATATACTTATGCCCTGCGTCATCGACATCCAGTGGTCCGACTATGTCCAAATATACTTTCTCAAAAGATGTTGTAGCTGTGGTGGTTATTACCATATGATCTCGCGTATTCCTGTTACTAAACTTTTGTTTTTGACAGTCCTTACACCGTTTCACATAGTCGTCTATATCTTTACGCATGTTCTGCCAATAGTACTTTTTTTTTATACTGTTAACCATCCTCGTACCACCAGCGTGTCCACTAGTCGGTAACATATGGTAGTCATTGAGAATGACTCGAATCATCTCCCGATCGGTTACTCTAGTCTTCCCTTGTATTATACATAACCTTGGTAACTCTCCTTGTCCCGCGCGGAAGACTTCTGTTAATACTTTTACATATTTTTTATTAAGGTCATTTTTTATTAGCACTAACTCTACTAAATTCAAATTTTTGCACAGTGCAACCAAGTCCCGTAACGATACGTCTATGCGTGCCTTCGTTAATAGAGAATCCTGGTTTATGCAAAGTGTAGAGTTCCTATAAACAACATTATCTGAAGTAGAACTGGTATCGGTTCTCTTCGATGCCTTACTCAATTGTGACACCTGCCTAAATTCCTTACTGGAGCATATCTTTCATTCCGTATCTCCTTCCGCCCCTTTTATGATATCTACCACCCTAGGCTGACACAGCTCTAACGACGTACAACCTGAGTCCCGTATTCCGTCCGACACGTTCGCTCCTCGAGTCATTGAACGCGTCACTACCCCAACGAACGCCGAATTCAAAGATTTCAACTCATCCGATGTTATGATGATCCTCGATAAGGCATCTGCTGTAACATTTTCTGAGCCCTTAATGTATTCAATCTCAAAATCATACTCCTCCAAAGTTAACCTAAACTTCGTCAACCTACTACTTGGGTCCGTCATGCTAAATAAATGTACCAAAGGTTTATGGTCTGTTAAAATTTTAAACCTCCTACCGTACAAATAAGGACGAAAATGCCTAATTGACCATACAATGCTCAATAGCTCCTTATGGATAGTAGGATAATTAATTTCTGACTTGTTCAACTGCCTACTTGCGAAAGCTACCGGCTTGTTATTCCCATTCGACAATATCGCCCCTATTGCTACCCCCGACGCATCCGTTTGAAGACGAAACACATTCTCATCTGACATATCTGGATAATCCAAAACGGGGGGAGATGCCAACAAATTCTTTAATTTCTGAAACGCCTTATCACACTCTACTGACCACTCAAATTCAGCATCTTTTTTACACAACCGGTTTAAAGGATACGCAACCTCTCCGAAATTTCTAATGAACCTTCTATAAAAATTAGCAAAAGCTACAAACCGCCGCACCTCATCCGCATTTTTAGGCACCGGGAACTTTTTTACCACCTCAATTTTACTACTATCCAGCAGGACCCCGCTAGGTGTTATTACATGCCCTAAATAATTTAACTCCTTTTTGAGGAAAACACACTTACACGGATTTAGCTTTAAATTTACTTCCCTAAACCTCCCAAAAACCTTAACTAAGTTAGCGTTATGCTCACGCTGACTTTTCCCGAAAACAATTACGTCATCTAAATACAAATTTAATTAATCCTGACAACGCTACAGCCATAAGCCTGGAAAATGCACTAGGACTACTTCGCAACCCCATGGGAAGTCTTTTAAGCATATATTGTTTATCTGTTGTAAAAGCCGTGAACTTTCTGCAATCTGGCGACAAACTCATTTGATAATTCAAATTCAAATTCAAAATAATTTATTTCAGACATTGGTCCATAATATTATTACAATAGATTAACATAAAAATTAAAAATATTTACAAAAGTCATGAAATAATAATATAATTAAAATAATAACAAAATTAAAAATATAATAAAAATGAAAATCACACACAATGTCAAAATTAAAATTAAAATTAAATTAAATTAAATTAAATTAAAACAACACAAAACACAAAATTTACATTACATTATAAACTAAGCCCCCGAGCTTAAATCCAAGTGTGAAAAATAAACACAACCCGACAACGAATCCAAAATCTCCTGCATGTTCGGTAAAGGAAACTTCTCATCGACTATTTTCTTATTTAACAATCTATAATCAATGACAATCCGCCACTTCTTTTCACCACTACTGTCTAACTTCTTCGGTAACAGCAATAGAGGGGAAGACCATTCACTTGTACACTCCTCGATAATATCCTCATCCAATAACTTCGCAACTTGTTTTTCCACCTCCTTTTTCTGTGCAAATGGAATCCTATATGGTTTAACATACACAGGAGAAGCATCATTCTTCAATTTAATTTCATAATCGAACAAATTGGAAACTGACAATTTATCCCCCGGCATGTGAAAAATATCTGCATACTTTGCACAAACTCTTTCCAATGTTCCGCTACTGTCGTCATTAGGGTTTGCAATATCCGTCAGTTTTTAATATTCGGATAATTTGAATAGCAAAAATTTTTTTATCCGAATATTCGGATATTTCGAATAATTTCGGATAAATATACGGTCTGATAAATGAAACAAATTATTTATTCTAAACTAGCCTTTTCCCGCGGCTTCGCCCGAGTACTATAAGTACTCAAAAAGGATACGATACCCATGTTGATATTCAGACTGTGACCACATTTGCCCCTTTTGGGGGTTGAATTTCAAAGAACATGAAACACGTGTTTACTCATTTATCGTTAGGAATACTCCTGTGAAGTTTCGGATAAAATAGGCTAACAAATCTTGTTTCGCCATACAAACTTTGGATCCCCATTTTACCCCCTTAGGGGGTGAATTTTGAAAAATCCTTTCGTAGTGCTCCCCTAGACCTTATAAGGAACCTATGTGCCAAATATGAAATCTCTAGACCCAGCGGTTTGGGCTGTGCGTTGATATGTCAATCAATCAGTCAGTCAGTCAGTCAGTCAGTTCGTTTTTTCTTTTATATATATTGACGATGTAATTCGAAAAATAAAGCGATACAATAACCGAGTAATTTCTTTCAAGATATCAATAACTTAAAAAAACCTGTAATCAGCAAATATTGGTCTACTTTAGAGGATATTTTTAACAGCATTAAATTATTAAAAATGAAATAAACACAACCAATCAACAATAATTATACAAAGAGGACGTTTAAAAGTCATATAACACAGTAGAACAAATGCACGAAATCTTAATAGAAACAATTATTAAATGTCTATTAATCAAAATAAAACCGAGATATCTATGTACGTAATATAATCATAACAAAATAGTGCAATAAAAAAAATCGTGATTCGAACTTCAAATAAACAAATAACTTCTTTGAGGATATTAAAAAAATAAAAGATACTTGTCTAATTAACAATTTTTGATATTTTTTAAAGATGTTTTTATTACACGATAAAAGGGAAACAAACAAAATAATCAACGAAAAATATATTTAGAAAATCGCGTAAGGCTAGAACAATTAAGATATAAATATAACGTAAAAATTAAATACGAAAACAATCAGCTTTTTATAAATTTTACAATCAAACGAGACTAGCTACGATAGGAACAAAAACCCTCCTTATCAGTAAATACTTTGTTCTTGCCTAACCCTAAACGACCATAACTAGAAGCGTGGTGAATGTTACAAAAATGATAGGAAACATAGAATTGAAAGTTTTGAAATATATTTAGTCAGCCGGTTGTCAAAATTGGTTCGGGTAACTTCGAAATAACGTAATAAATAAGTAAAACGTGATTTTATACACTGTTTATGCGTTGTATAAAATATCCGTTTTATTCGGATATTCAAAGTTGAACTATCCGAATATTTTCGGATACTATTTTTAGCGGATATTCGGATAATTTGAATATCCGAATATTCGGTTTGCAAACCCTAGTCGTCATCGAGGTAAGACCGAAGTTTTAATAACCCAAAAAGTTCTTTAACCCTGCTCACTGTCTTTGATTCCTGTGAGTCAAAAGAACACACAAAATAATCCATCAACCTACCGACCTTTGGACAATAACTACTCAACTCTACCTCACTATCCCGTGTATTCAAAAACCGAACTGAAATTCTCCCATTCTCGACCGACACCACTGAGCCGGCTACAAAAACACCAGGAGTAATTTCCTGCGAAGGAATAACACATTCCCCTTGCATATCCGTCGAAACCCACTTAACCATCTCACACCTGCTAGGAATAACTATTGAGCGTACCGTTCCTAGCCCTAATCCACACGACAATTTAATACCCGACATATGCTGCATGCTCAAAATACGTTCCTCATAATTAATATTACACTTATGCCTTATTAAAAAATCCTCACCTAAAATACCGTCGTTCTTACACTTAAGTCCTACAAACACATGAAACCTATGACAAAATCTATAACCCTTTACTAACAACTCTAACTCCACATATCCCAAGGAAACCAAATTCCCACATACACCTCTTATTCTTAACCTATTCGGAATTATATGTAAGCCAAAACCCTCAATACTACTATATTTTATTATTGACACATTAGCCCCGGTATCCACCAGTAACGATAATTCCTTATCTAAACAATTTACAATTACATGATTATTCGCCCCATAAGACAATATTTCCACACATCCACCGTTAGTCTCGAAAAAACTCTGTTTCGTTATGAAGATTATCTGAGTCACTCGCTACATCTGTTGATTGAACAACATTGACATTCCGTGCGTTCGACTCAGCAAAATTGCCCGCTCCGCGCTGACTCGGGAAATTTATCCGACCCCGACCTTGCCCAGCCGTATTGCGACTATAGCTGAGGTGTGCGGAATTATGTTTATAGTTGCTATTATTGACATACGCCGGTCGGTGACCGTAACGCGCCCTATAATTATTACCCGAATAACCCCTATTTTGATTGTAAAACCGCCTGGAGAAGTGTAAACAATTTGCCGCCGGTTTTTGGATCACCTCTGATTCATCCACCGCTACCGTTATCGCTTCCCTAATCGACTCAATAGCCCGGGACGCTATAATTATCCCTATCCTGTCACTGTTTAAACCTTCCGCAAAACGCCTAATTGCAGTTTTTTCATTTATCGCCCTAAGAATATCGTGCGCTACCGAATTCCCATCTGCCTGAGCTATAGTTAAATTAGTAAATAACTGCTCTATTTCACTCCCGAAAACTTCTATACTCCTATTTCCCTGCGTACACCTTTGTAGCTGCGACAGGATGGCAGTATATGATTTTTTAGGTAACAAGTACTTCCTAATATCGCCAACCAAATCCGGCACGGTCGAGTACTCATTTTTAATCTTTAATTTCGCTTTACTCGACAACCGCGTTTTTACAACAAAATTTATTAAAACGGGATGATCTTTTTCCTTCAATGTACTACTATAAAATTGCAATTGGTTAATTTGACCTTCCTCCACATCTACCACAGGCAATAGCGAAAGAGCCGTCTTTAAATCTAAATCCGCCATTTTTGATATTACTTCCGAGGTGACTAGCCTCTGAACTTCCAGAAATAAACACTCAAAATCTTCTGCAGTCTTCAAAGCAATATCGAGATCCACAGCTGCAACATCTTTTTTACATATCTCCTCAATTAATAGATCAAACTTAGTTTTAATATTCCGCGCTAACAATAACTTGTTGTTACCCTGCACAGTCCGACGACGTGCAACCTTACTTAATTTAACGATACTGTCTCTTACAACCCGTAACTCATCTAATAAACTGACAAGGCTAGCCATAAAATATACACAATAATAAAAATAACACAGTCATAACACTAATAAAAATAATAACTAAAAACACGCCCACACAGCCAATCAAACATCTTCACCCCTAATGGCTCGTCGTGCCGCTTGTTGCTCCCAGCTGCTGTACAGATGGGCCCTCAGTCGCTCGCACACCCGGGATAAAGCGTATGCAGTCATATACACCACAACGGCAATCATTAGCACCTCCGTCAACTCCCAGCTCGCCGACGACGCCAGAGATGCGGTATTATTATTAGGCGCGGTCACGATGACATTGTCCTTGGACTGCTGACCTCCCATTTCCAAACAACAGATTAACCAGCTTGCTTCAGTAGTCAATCAGATTTCAAAATTTAACTTACTGATGTCCACGGACCCTTGACACTGCTATCCTCCACCCACGATCGTCTTCCTCAGCTTGCCTCGTTAGGTCCGAACTTCATTCCGCCTTTGTCACACTGTCACGGTCGCCATGAAGTAGGCAGAGCGCCGGGATGGGGGGTTGGTGAAGAAACTCGGACTCTTGGTTTCCACGTGTTTAATGTTGTAGGACGTACGTACAATCTCTCTCCCCATGTCTAAGTTTCTTACGCTATATGTATAATTCCAATACGTGTTTAGGAGAGGAAATCTCTTATCAAGTGGAGGCGCAAGATCTAATCGATGTGCTGATCACTCAATATGCACAGACGTGCCCATATGAGTGCCTGCCTATCACAAACCTATCAAGTTCAAAATAATTTTCCTAAAAAGTTTTTATAAAGTTCTACTTTTGAGATTTTTTTCATATTTTTAAAACTTATGGTTCAAAAGTTAGAGGGGGGGGGGGGCACATTTTATTTTTTACTTCTGGAGCGATTATTTCCGAATATATTTACATTATCAAAAAATGATTTTAGTAAACCCATATTCATTTTTAAATACCTATCCAACACTATATTACACGTTAGGGTTGAAATGAAAAAAAATCACTCCCCACTTTACGTATAGGGGAGGTACCCTAATAAATCATTTTTTCCACTTTTTATTTTACCACTTTGTCGGCGTGATTGATATACATATTAGTACCATATTTCACCTTTCTAGTGCTAACGGTCACTGAGATTATCCGCGGACGGACGGACGGACGGGCAGACATGGCGAAACTATAAGGGTTCCTAGTTGACTATGGAACCCTAAAAAAAGGAGAGCCAAGTTCAATACCAAATTTATGCTTGGCTGTGGGCTTCGCCGCAAAAAGAATGGAGATCTAAATGAATGGAGATCTATTTGTTTGCTTTATTGGATACCTATAACACTTGCTGTTATTTAAAAATGTGAGATCTAAAAGTAAGTTAGATTTGACTTGGCCAGTTTTCGTTACATCAATCATTTTATTAAGTTATTCAACATATATATTTTTTTTAATTCTGATAAAAACTGGCCAAGGCAAATCTAACACAGTTTAATACTTGTTCATAATGTTATTTTGTTTCTATAAATACATATTTGGATTTTGCATAGAACTTGGCACTCATTTAGATCTCCATTCTTTTTGCGGCGAAGCCCACAGCCAAGCATAAATTTGGTATTGAACTTGGCTCTCCTTTTTTACATTTATGTTTTTGGTGGCATATCATTACTTTTTGTAAAGAAAACTAGGCAGGTATTGAGATTTATTTTTTGACTTAACTTTATTTTTATATTTCTGTTATATAGCAAATATAATAAGACATATATTGGGATAGTTTCAAATATCTGCTTGTAACGGTTCCAAGTTCCAACGAAACAATTTTAAAAAAAATTGTATGGGGACTCCCCCTATTTTTTAACTTTTTTTTATTTTTAAAATTTTTCGTACGCTTACACACAATTACCGAGCAGGATTCCAAATTTCATCCTTCTAGGTCATCTGGAAGTAGGTTATGGTCTAAGAGCTGGCCACGTCAGATATGACACAATAATGAGAGCAATGAAACCTGTCTAGTTAGACTGCTATACCATCCTTATTGCTAGATCCGGGCATCTGGCAGCTTATAATGGGTGGAGGTCGAACTGACAGACCAACAAAGTTTTTAAGTTGGAAAAAAGTAATACCAAAATAGATAAAAACTGCCAAAGTTGTGCCATATATAGAGGACAGGGCCTGTATTTTAACATTAGATTAAAAACCATTGTCTTTTATTGCGGAAACAAAAACAGTAGGCGACTAACTAAAAAATGCATTATACATCATTTGGCACTACTTTCCCCCAACAGAAACTTCTGGATATGATATAATCTAATTAATTACATAATTTCCCATAATATTGCATCAAACGCTTTACTCTAGGATTTGTTTTCTTCAAGTTATTTGCATTATTTGACCTCCACCACTTTACAGCTGCCAGATGTCCGGATCTAGAAATAAGCATAGTATAGCAAACTAACTGGAGGGGTTTCGTTGCTCTCATTATTGTGTCATATCTGACGTGGCCAGCTCTCCGTCTATTAGATTTAGGTACTATATGTCATTATGTCAGTCAGTCAGTCAGTGCTAAAATTTTCGACTTTTTGACCTTCATTGCTTTATAACCGTTTGAGCTAGCTTCATGAAATTTGGGCTTCTAGATGTCCTTATGGATATAATTAAACACACGTAGTTTTATGTGTTTACGTTAAAGAGGTTTTGAGCTATAGAAGGGTCAAAAGTGGCACCAAGTGGTTCGTGTAATATACACTTGGCGCTGGCTAGCCAGTTCCTTCGTTTGAACTTGGCTTGACACGTTGCCGCGTGTCTAGATACTAATTTATCAAATCTAGAAATTGCAAAGTAAACTGCAAAGGATTGCATATAAACCGGCCAAGAGAATATCGGGCTATGCTCAGTGTAGGGATCCGTAGTTTCTGGCCTGTTACAATACATCCATTCAAAAGGTAAGTTTATAAAGAGATATTTTGTGACACTTACGTTATTTTACTACAGGCATAACTCAAAAACGGCTCAACCGATTTTATTCCATATAGTTTTTATTGAAAATACGTGATAAGTATTTCAATGGCCTCACTTCCAGGAATTTTCCCAATTTTTTTGGACCCACGGTTCAAAAATCAAAGAGCATTTTAACTTTCGGAGCTATTATTTACGAATGTATTCGTTTTATCCAAAAGTTGTTTAAGGCTTATTCTTCTTGAAAGACCTATCCAACAATTTGTTTCAGATACTTATTGTTTTACCACTTTGTAGGCGTAATTAAAACACATACTCATACCAAATTTCAATATACTAACTATCACTGAGCAAAGCCTGATTGAGATTCTAATAAAAAATTGCTGATATTTAAGAGTTCAATGTATGTAAGAATAAAGGAAAAAAAGCTTTTTTTTATATACCACGACGCTGGCAAACAAGCATACGACCCGCCTGTTATAAAGCCTATGGACGCCTGCAACCCCAGAAGATTCACATGCGCGTTGACTACCCTAAAAAAATGCCGCTCCTTACATGTGCAATTTTACTATTAGCAACTCGCAACAGGCTTAGTTTTGTTAATTTATCGTAATTAAGTGAATTTTTCGGTTAATATTTAAAATCGCAACAAAAAAATAACCAATTAATTAAGCTCACTTGCACAGCAAAAAAATTCCAAATTCACATGAAAATACCGCTTTGATGAGCATTCATTTTTTTTTGCTGTACTAGTCAGTAGTTTTTTTATTTTTTTCTGATATGCGGAATATTTTTAACAATATTTCGTAAATTCATAAATATTTTGCCGCTCACTGTACTTCAAATTCAAAATCTAGGTTTTTATTTTTTTACATAAAAATCTACTAATCAAGATCGTTATTACTTATCTTATTTAGTAGCATTCCTAAAAATGTCACCGTAGTACTTAATTACAGTATTCAAATCACAAAACATCCACAAAAGGATTAGGTATAATTATTATAAATCTGCCCGCGCGCCTCTGAGTAAAGTCATATTTTTTGAACATGATTGCGGTGCATCGCGGCGGATTTACGCACGATCGCAATGAGAGGGGTACGCGGGTGGCGCGGGTAGAGAGCGCCCAAACGCTCAAGGACACTCCAGCGACAATCGTCTTAAAAGAGGGGGTAAAATTTTAATAATAATCTGTTCCGAGTTCTCTTCTGTGTTTTAAATCAGAAAAGGGGAACCGTGTTACCCCGAATGCCCGTGTTAACGCGAACGAAGCCGCGGGCAAAAGCTAGTGTTTTATAAGATACGCAATAAATTACACAATGGGGAAGGCCTGTGAAAACTTATTGCGGAGGGCGCTTTCCATACAACGAAAGAAACAAAGAATTATTAATTATATAATTCCATACAAAGAAAAAGATGAGTGATCCTTAACAATGTACCACAGACCGGCTAGCATATCTTACGTTGTCGCCTGTCATTCCATACTTCGAGTCGCGCTTGAAGTATGAACTGTCGCGTCAAACGTCAAGTTATGCTAGGCGTGCAGGATAACCTCAACCACTAAATAGATCTTTACAACTCCCGTACTAATTTAGTATGAGAGCGCGACCGCTTATTTCATTTGATTTAACGTTTTTGATCATTACTCGTGTGAATTATAAATATCCACAAAAATTAAGTTATAGGGGTGAACCTGGATTGTTGTACTACAAAATGGTATAGTATGCTATTGAGATGTGCTGTTCGAATCGTAGAAATTTACGAATAAAATTTGAGTTTATGTGTGGTGACCTCGTGCTCCATGCTATTGAGTTGTGCTGTTCGAATCGTAGAAATTTACGAATAAAATTTGAGTTTATGTGTGGTGACCTCGTGCTCCTTGTAACAGCTTAATGATTAGGTGTCTGTTTAGTCTGAACTATATACAGTCAGAAGGCTTTTCTCAGGCAACATTCTTTCCTGTAGCTTTAATCTACCTACAGCATTTAAATTTTAGATTTGCGATTTGAAACTTGCGAATTTCCTTTGGGGACATTAATCGAGACGAAACATCGGTAAAATAAATAAAATCTACTTTCCGCCATACAAATTATGTTTTTTTTAAATGACTTTTACTCCTCGCCGATTTTAGCGAGGTGAATTCTGCCAACTACCAACGTTGTTCGGTTGAGGCCTAGTTGATTGTAAGGTAATGGTGATAGCAAAAAATAATCTCCTATGGGGTAATTGTGCTAGTTTCCCGTGCTGGTCCAGTTTACCGTCCACCTGATTAAACTGCTGCAAATAAATGGGAAAAACTTTTTAAGGTCAATATAGTTTACATTAATAGTTTATTTTTTAGTAGATTTTTTTAATTTTAAGCTTTTATTTTGGGTAAAACTTGAAGATAAACATATAAATAAGTATGGACGGAAAACTGACAAGAGTGGACGAAAACTAGCACACCTACCTTTTTTCAGTTTTGGGTGTTCTTAGGCAATTTACACATAAGAGTTATTTACAAAACCATCAATGCACATAAGAACAGGGCCCGTGGTCAGCTGTAAGTCAAAGTTTAGACACAATGTCCGAACAAGATCATTGGACGGCATGTTTTTCCCTTTTGTGCACATATGACCTTGGTCCCTTTTATCACCTGGGTAAAATTTTCAGCTCTCCGTTTAAATACTAAACTACTAATATTTTGCATCCTGTATGCAAATACATCAATATGCATTCCATACTGTATGTGTCCTGACCACGAACGGCTTGACAGCTGTTAAATCTCACAAATGTAATTTCTAACGCTTAATCATACTCGTATATTTCTAATAAACTATAGGATATAATAATAAAACAGCTACAGTGACTCGATCTTTAAACGATGGTTGTCGAAAATAGTAGTTTATGTAACTGTTACGTAATAAGGCCTAATTACGTACAGTTGCATACACTGCTTTATCTACACTCATATTATATATATTAAATGAAGTGCTCGGAAACCATAGAATGACCGCCATTGCACCGCCATGGCCAACTCGATTGTGCCGGCGGTCGGGGAGGCGCGTGTCGGCGGCCGCGCGGGCGCGTGCCATTGGTCAGGAAGGAGCACAGGATTTACATTATGTTATCAAAACTCATAGCACATCAATATTTGAGCATGTAAAGTTAAAATTACGTTACTGTCCCAGATAAAAAGCTTATCATAGTAAAATCGGTTGTGGTAATGCTAGCCATTGCCTACCGTTTTTGAACACGTTTTAGAGGACTTACAGTGTGAGTGTAGATAAAAATATAATTAGCACTTCTTCAAAAACTTTACTTAGCCAATTGTGGACGGATGTTACATTACTCGAAAGTAAATAGTATTTTATACAATCGTGACATAATTAAGAGCTTTTCAGTCGAGTACCTGCTGAGTGGCCTAAGTAAGGTACGAGATTGAAAAGCTTGATTATGTCACTAACGTATGCGGAATGAAATCTGGACAAGTTTTGAAGACGTAAAACGTAAGTAAAGAAATAAACTCAAATTTTATATAAATGCCAATTAAAAGCTTATACATCTGTTAATTAATCCCGTACTTTTAATGGGCATTGGATTCTTTATCTTAAAATTATGGTTAATCGAGGAGAACAACGTCGCGAAACAGTATGTAATTTCTACACTATTAATTCCCTATGGCTGAAAGCGAAGACTGTGGAAAATTTTGTGGAAATAGGATAGAGCTAATAGTCTAAGCTCCCATTGCATAAAGCCTTATAGACATATACTACAGCAATAGATAATACTTAGGGACACTCGATTATGGTAGGTTTCCATGGCATAGCCTGGAAGAACATAGTTTTTTTTTTTCATTCTTATACCACAATTTTTACCAAAAATTACATCATAAGGTGGCAGATCGAAACGTTTACCCCGCATAGGTTGCCAGCCAAAAACCTGGCAGATTTCAAGGTCAGCCATGTTTTATGAGGCCAAAAAATGGGGTAATTTACCTCATCAGGTGGCAAGATGAAATTGATGCAGATGGATAGCCCTGGGCTTGCCATTCACGAATATATAGGGTTGCCTGCCATCAGCCTGGCAGTTTTTCTGGTCAGCCTCCTCAAAGTATAGAAAACGAGTACCGGGAGCAAACCCTAGGCAGGACGCCACGGGCGTCATCTGCCCTACGCGCTGGGTTCAGGGCGCCGGTCAGTCAAGGGCGCCCAATTTTAAAATACGCCTCTGCTGGAGATTGTTTGTAAAATTATGTAAAAGCGACGTATGAGTTCGTTTTTCTCCGTTTTGAGCCATCACTGGATTCCACAAAATCTTTAATAGGTCTCTCTCCTTTTTGTTGTTCTGGTTTTGAAAAATACAGTTTAAATCGGCATTCACCGCTGAGCCAAGTCTTCTCTTTTTCTAAGAATGTTTTTTATAGCTGTTATACTTGGTCATTTTTATATTAAATTGAGTCTTAAAATTACGTGCCTCTTCGATGATTTTGTGTTTTAGATGATCAGGACAGTTGGTTTTAATCATTAAAAATTTATAAAGGTTTTCAAATTAGTTTTTCATCGTTCTGTATTTACTTTTAAATATCGTGTTGCACAATTCTCGACGTTGAAGTAAAATTATATCACTTTTTTCATCTGAAAGAGTCGAAATGTTTAGAAATAACCTTAAGGTAAAATATTACGCACTAAACCATTGTTTTAGTGAGAAAAAGTTACATTTTCGCTGACGTAAAAACGCCTGATCAAATAGTCAGAGCAAAAAATTTGGTCCGTTTTCGGAAACTGGACAACATCTTTTAGTTAAAGCCATTGCTTTATGCGCATTGCTGCATTTTACGCGTCATTACGCGTAGTTTCAGTGACCGCGAGGCAACCGGATGGCTCGCGGTATTTAAGCTCCTGAAGTGATGAGGAACCGCCCTGTGCAACCCGAACTGACCCAACTTAGACTGGAGCGGAAATTGGTGTGATTTTTTTATTTTATTGCGAGGCAACCGATTGAAACAGCGGTTGCCTGAAACAATATACCCTGGTTATATCACAAAATTTTAATGCCATACCTCCTGGTTGGACTGGTTCCACGAGCGAGAAAAAATATATTTAAAAAAATTGTCAGGCAACCGCTTGAAAATTAGCATGCTTGTTCTTCATCACATACAGACGCCGGAAACAAATTGCCATCCGCCCAGGCCAGGCAGTTATCGAACCATCAGAGTTGGAAGCCGGACGCAAAGTGAGTTTTTCGATCGGTGGAGGAGAACTTAGGAAAAACGCACTTACAATCATTGAAATCGGATGGTACGCTATTTTTCCGACTTTCGAAGCGACGAGTTTCAGAAATAAGAAACTATTCCCTTAATCACAAAAACCTCAATGTTATTTTTAAAAACCTATCGATTGATGTGCAACATGTTGATATTTGGTAAAAAAAAATCATTTGAAGTTACATGTATGGAGCGCCCCCTCTGAAAATATTTTTTTCTGTAATTTTACATAACTAAATAGCGGCAAACAAACTACACCTTTTGTCTAAATTTTATTAAGATACGTCTTATAGTTTCCGAGTAAAACTGCTGTGACATACGGACGGACAGACGGACATGACCAAAACTACAAGGGTTCCGTTTTTGCCATTCTGGCTACGAAACCTTAAAAACAAAAGACTTACCATTCTTATTGGAGAGTCCTTCCACTTTCACCTCTATGAGTTTCTCTGCATTTTTGTCTTGTCCAAAATTAATATTAGCAGTATTATTTTGTGTAACTTCATTCTCAATATTAGCACTCTGTTTATTACTAAACACGGTTTCAATAATGGTACGGTTTCCATCATTACTAAACATAGTATCAATGTTAGTATCTTCTATTCCATCAACTTCATATTTAACTTCTTCTCTGATGGACGTAACTATAGGTCTATGGTCTGTACTAGTAATGAGACCTGGGTCTGTTATATTTATGGATTCGCTGGATGATGTACTGAGACTAGAGAGACAGAGGATCTCATGTTTCTGGAAAATAGTGATAAAAGGACTGTTACACTTTACTTGTTCAAAGCATTATTTATTATACAGGACATTATGATAGACATGTATGGCAATATATTTAAGATGATGATTGATGAACATGTAAGGTGCAATAGGCCTTTAACTGCTGGACAATCAGTTTGGACGAACATTATTGCATTGATTTGTGTTTATCAACAGTGATCGGCAAACACGGTGCCACGCCACAGTGCAGATTTTTGGGTATATTTTTTTTATAAGGACATGATTATTAAAATTTTATCCCGCAACCCTGTCCGAAAAAAATATTTTACTGGAGATAGATTTCTCTTTGAAGTCCCACATTGTGGCACCATGCGATCACTGTTTATCACAATTATCACAGATACTTGTTCTAGAGTAATGGATTTCTGTGTATTTATGTATCTATCTATTCTATTATATATAGAATAGATAGATACATAAATACACAGAAATCCAGAAAGATATTGTAGAGCTCCCCACTACACGTGTTACACGCGGAGACGAATACCCGTGTGCTTAAGACCGCCGTCTCTTGGAAACGTCTCCAGGAAACGTTTCCAAGAGACGTTTCTCAGACACGTTTCCACGGGTAGTTAATCTGCGTCCGTAGGAAACAACGTGATCCCTGGGTGGTGCTAAAAGAGTAACAAACTTGGCAGCTGCACTGTCCCATCTGCACCTCGCAGCACTCACTGGATTTTTATTATCATCTGCTTTCCCACTACTTCTACCCCAGGGAAGAAATGCCTATCTATCCAGTGACATGTAGCCATACGATAAATAAATACGGGTAGTTAATACCGGCCGGACCGAGTCCAAAGTAGTTAATACCGGCCGGACCGAGTCCAAAGTAGTTAATACCGGCCGGACCGAGTCCAAAGTAGTTAATACCGGCCGGACCGAGTCCAAAGTAGTTAATACCGGCCGGACCGAGTCCAAAGTAGTTAATACCGGCCGGACCGAGTCCAAAGTAGTTAATACCGGCCGGACCGAGTCCAAAGTAGTTAATACCGGCCGGACCGAGTCCAAAGTAGTTAATACCGGCCGGACCGAGTCCAAAGTAGTTAATACCGGCCGGACCGAGTCCAAAGTAGTTAATAAGGTTTATTTTTATTTTATTCGTTTCTGTACCTCCAGTCACTCGTCAAGGACGTTTCCAGATCCGCGTGTAGTTAAGAAACGTTTCTTCGGCTACCCGTTTACCCGTAGAAACGGATCTTAACTACACGTTTCTTAATTACACGTGCGAAACGGGCCAGAAAACCGTGTAGCGTGTTATTCAGAAACGGGTACACGAGACCCGAATACGACCGGGAGCCCTAATATTGTCATCTAGGTTGAGTGCTTACAGTCAGCTGTAAAAATATGGGCGTACTCATCTTACTCAAAAATATATCCAATAGTATCTTATTCCGTTGTAATAAGTGCGTAGTACCATATTTATGAGACGATTTTTTCGATATGTATTTTTGCAGCTGACTGTACAACACAAGCTTTATTGGGCTAACTGTAGGACTGAGTCAATATGTGTAGCTGTATAAAACACAAATCTCGATTTACATGCCCACTCATTATTTTGATTAATTATTTTAGTAGTAATAGTAGCAGTAGTAGTAAATCACTTTATTGCACAAAACAAGTACATGACCAACAAAAATATAGTGCGTACAAAGGTGAACTTATCCCTTGAATAGATCACTTCCAGCTAACCTTTAAGCAACTGAGAGAAATCGGTCAGACATGGTTGACAAAGATTTGTACTATCGGGTTCAGAATTGCATGGCCAATTTATGAATGAATTCATTGATAAATTGACCATGCAATTTTGAACCTGATGGTACATTACTTGTACACGATGACAAAACTACAGAGAAATTGCTAAACCTAGTTACTATAGGTATTTTAATCATAATAATTAGCAAACCAGGATTGTTTTATTAGGATTAATAAGCCACAAAGGTCCAAGAGATATACATACTTGTCCATTAATAACGCTTCGCAGCCAAGCTTGTGCCTTCTGTACCTTGATTGTAAAAGCGACCATCTTCTTCATCATGTTATAACACTCCCAACATGTCTTATCTGTCCATTCTAACTGAAATACACCAATGAGATGAAATGAGGATACGCTCTGAGCAGATGGCGCCACAATAGCAAAAAACAAAATATCGGGTTGAGTATGGTTTTTAACAGTCACATGCGTCAAATGTATACAGTCTATGTTACAGAGTCTCTAGACCTCAAGTAAATGGTGCTTGAAAAAAAACCGGCCAAGTACGAGTTGGACTCGTGCATGAAGGGCTCCGTACCATTGTCTGTAAAAACCGAATAAAAAACATGTCTGTTGTATGGGAGCCCCCTTAAATATTTATTTTATTCTGATTTTTAGTATTTCTTGTTATAGCGGCCACAGAAATACATCATCTGTGAAAATTTCAACTGCCTAACTAGCACGGTTCATGAAATACAGCCTGGTGACGGACGGACAGTGGAGTCTTAGTAATAGGGTCCCGTTTTTACCCTTTGGTTTCTAAAAAGCATCATTTATATTTATATTTCTGGGATTTTATGCTCATTATAACACTTCAAGCCCTTTAATACTCTCGTAGTAAATTGAGACCTCAATTTCACCTCTTTAAGGTATGAATTAGCAAATGAAGACCAAGACGGAGATTGCGGCATGATATAGACATGTATAGTAAAGAACGGCAGGAGTTGGCGATGGACAGGAAAACATGGCGGAAAAGAGAGGAGGCCTTTGCACAGCTATGGGACACTCTACCAGACAATTTTTTTTAGTACGAATTCCGGGATAAGCAGTATCCTATGTTGTTTTCTATGTTATAAACTATTTGTGTGCCAAAATTTATCGAAATCCGTAGATCCATAGCTGGATAAAAGAGGAATAAACTTCCAGGTATAGATACTTTCAAATTAATAATTTTAGAAGGATTTATGCCTTCCAGCGCTACTTCACATAATTCTTAGCGTTTGCTTTTAGTTATATTCTTAGTTACTGGTTACTTTTTAGTATCAACACATAGAAAAAGTAGAAAATTAGATGTAAACTTACACATAATTCATAATACAATTTTGCGAATGTTCGTGACTAGTTCATAATATGTAGCTTACGGTTTCGGCTTAAACATGTTACACAAACGGATTCCCTATTAAAATTACTAGTATTTACACTCATTTTGAACGAATATTTATTTATTTAAAAGCAAATAGCTAATACATACAAATACAAAACGATTACTTTATTTACCTTACTGACATCTGTCAATGTCAAAATTGTCAAGTTCGTCAAGTCAACAGACAAACTTCAAACGGATTGCAACGTTTTTAACGATGTCTCAATCCTACCGGTGCGCTTCCATTTTGTTTTTCTGTTTGATTGACAGCTCAATCAAAGAAAATTTTGTTTGACAGAGAGCCAACAATGTAGATTCTACTTCATCTAATATTGCTGTAATTCTTGAAATAGTTTATAATGGCATCAAAAAACGTTTGTCAGGGGTGTCTCTCTGTTGGTAGAAAATTAGTTATTATTGAGGAGCACGCAAAACTGTACAATCGACTGCTGCTGAAGAAATCAGATCATGCTGTAAGTTATGATACCAATCCGACTAAATATTACGTAAAACTTCGATTCTTCCGAACATTAAAGCTACTATAAGATTGATTTATTTGTTTTCACTGATGACACACACACTGTGGACATGCCAAACGACATAATTTTAGGCTAGGATCCAAAATTTATATTCATACGTCATTGTCTACTTTTTCAGATCAAGAAGTTGATGATGTGTTGGGAGTGCCACCGAATCCTGAAAAACATCCACACCTTCCGTATGAAAATAACGCAGGCCCAGAAACTGTTAAGCAACAAGTCTTTGGTAAGTAAGTTATGTAATACTAGTGTCTGCCTTAGTGGGTAAGACTTTCAACCCTATGTTCATCACCTTAGGGTTTAAATTACAAAAGAATCCGACTGAATCTGTTAAGCAACAAGTCTTTGGTAAGTAAGTTATGTAATACTAGTGTCTGCCTTAGTGGGTAAGACTTTCAACCCTATGTTCATCACCTTAGGGTTTAAATTACAAAAGAATCCGACTGAATCTGTTCTAAGTGGAAGTTCCAGGTTCTTCTAAGTCATTCCCTCATGACTGAGGATTGTGGCCATGCAGTCCAGTTTCTGGCTGTTACTGCCTTGTAGAAGTTTCCATTAGCAGCCCTCTTTATAGTGTCGCTCCAGCGCACTGGAATAGGACCTTTGCAATGCTCACCCTCCACATATCCAAGAATAATTTGTTCAAGGTTCTACCTTCAACGGTTTAGGGTGTGTGTTGTCTGTCAGTCTCGGGGATCAAATACTGGTATTATTTTAATACAAATTAACTGCTATACAATTTCAGTATCTCAGTTATTAATGAATATTTTTCGGATAATCTGATAATTTATTATGTTTACCTTAATTAAAAATAAATAAATAAAAATAGCCTTTATTCGCCAAACATAGTTTTCTCTTATAATTAATTACTAATGTTAGGTTAATTTACTTTAATAATAACTAGGTTTAATTATTAATATTCTGGTTTGGGACATCCTCCTTGGACATAGGCCTCACCTTAATTCTGAAATGTAATTAAGGCCTTACCTTAATTACATTTCAGAATATCACGAAAAATTATGAAATTTGGGTGCTATTTTGATTTGAGTATAGTACGATTTTTTTAAGATGTCGGAATTGTACCTAGAACTGTTTAGTAAGATTCCGACATCTTACAAAATTACCACTATAATACCGGTAACTATCCCTGGTTAGTCTATTCAACATGACTGTTTTAACCTCTAGCTAGCATCCCGCATAGCGCTTTTCAAACAGAGTTGCATTTCTTAGTTTCATTCGATTTTAAGATAAAACAAATTTCATCCTTTTTGTCTATAGTTTCTAATTAGCCAATTTGTATTGTATTGTGGGCCGCTAGAGGTTAAATGTTTTGATCACCTGCTTATAGTACGATTTTTTTAAGATGTCGGTATTGTCGGTAGAATTCCTTAGTAAGATTCCGACATCTTAAAAAATTAATACTATACAATGGACTACTGGATGTTGGGGATCAGAGGCCAAGGCTTTTGTGGCGGAGATTCGGCGGCGGTTACGAGAGAGGGGTCTTGACCCTCGCTCCGGGTCATTCCTGGTACAGAGGTTGTCAATTGCGATCCAGCGTGGCAATGCTGCGAGCGTAATGGGAACCTTTGCGCCGGGAATGACACGGGGCGGGTTACTTGACTAGTACTTCTTGTACTCTTGTCTTGAGTCTGCTCTTGTCTGAGTTTTATATTATTATTTTGACATTTGTAATCTGATATTAAATGGATTATTTATTATACATGCTATACAATGGTGTCTTTGTTATTTTTACTATAATAATAATAAATTGTGCTAATGAATCATATATAAACGTAAAAGTCCTGACTGACTGACTGACTCACTTAAATCAACGCCCAGCCCGAACCGTTGGACCTAGAGAGCTGAATTTTTCACAATAGATAGTTTTTACTAAGTTAGGGGTTTACCCCCCTTAGGGGTTTTTCAAAATTCATCCCCTAAGGGGGTTGAAAGTTTGTATGGTTGGGGTTTAAAATTTTGAGTCAAAGATTTCAAACTTCGTACGTTTACTAATAATTAAAAGACAATAAAAGTAATTTCAGCGTTTTTCAAAATTCAACCTCTAACAGGGTAAAAAAGGGGTTAAAAATTTGTATTGAGATTAAATTTTTTTTTGTGACAGACTTGAAAGTTAGTTTGTAACTTCAAGGCAAAAAACTAATTTCAGCGTTTTTCAAAATTTCACCCGAGAGGGGTTGAAAAGTCTGTATGAAATGGAGGCCTTTACTACTAAAGCTAGAAAGTTGTAATTTGCAGGACGGGTTACATTTACAATCTGTACAACGAACAAGAAGCGATTTGAATAATTCAACCCTTAATGGGTAAAAAAAGGGTTAAAAGTTTGTATGGGTAGGGTTTAAAATTTAGAGTTAGAGATTTGAAACTTGGTACGTTTACTAATAATTAAAAATTTTTCGCGCAATTAACGCAATTTCAGCGTTTTTAAAATTCTACCTAAAACGGGGCTAAGAAGGGGTTGAAAGTTTGTATAGAGATTTACTATTTTTTTGGTTTGAGATTAACTATACTCCGCTTAGCGCGTTATTTATTTGAAACCGAAGCTGCCAAAAAGAAGGGGTGCGGGAGGGGAAGTCGCAATGCTAGACAGGGAACGCGCGATTGTTCCGTGGGGCATAAGAGGAGTCAGACATTAATGGTTGCCATGGAGACGTACTAAGTTTACTGTCACTTCCAATAATTAGTGTCTTACTATAGAGTGAAATTACTTCGAACGTGGCAGCGGGGGTCGCCCGGCTATGCGGGGTCTTGGGTTAATTAGTCTATGACTAGGAATTATTGTTCCTATTTCCGTTCCATTTCCATGTTTTCCTGATTATTTTCAATGGTTTCCGCTTCCCAAAGGTTGTCTGGAAGAGATCGCTTTTTAGCGATAAGACCGCCAATTGTTTTACCTCTGATTATTCTGTTTGTAACTTGTATTTTATGTGTACTACCACTATATAGTACACAAAGAAGTTACGCAAATAGTTATAATACGTTAGTATTTGTATCTGAAATTCTGAAACTATGTCTACGTTAGCCGTTTTTTCGCCAAAATAGCTATAATGTATTAATAGATTAAGAAGATGGTTCGGGGATTAACAAAAGTTAGTTAAGAAGATACAATTGGATATGAAACTCTGTATGAGGAACCGTATTATACGCGGACGAAGTCGCGGGCTGAAAGCTAGTGAATCATATTTTTACACTTTATGTTTCCATTGTCCTGCAGTTAAAAGATGTCAAATAAACAATTACAATCAACCACCACCAATAATACAAAACTGAACACATGATATACCTTCTACATTATCATATTTTTATATTAATAATTTTCTTTTAATTCATCATCAATTAAACCATGATTTTCCCAACCTGACTTAATGTCAATTTCCTATTGTTTTCATTTTTTTACATGGATCATGTTTGTTTTAGCTTTTCCCACTACTCAATTGAGCCTGGGGTCCGCCTGGCAACCTAATCCCATGAATTGGCGTAGGCACTATTTTTAATACAATAGCGACCTCATCTGGTCTTCCATCCAAAAGGGGAAACCAGCCCGCATTGAGATTAGGTCCCTTTTCCATCACAATATTTTCGATCATCGAAAAGCGACTGGTAAATATTTAATGATATTTCTTACATAAGTTCCTAAATCAGTTGGTACAGTCACCAGCAGTAGTATCTTCCTACATGAAGGCCGCAAAAATATATGACACACTTTTGTGGCCTTACAAATAAGAGCGTGTCACATTTTTGTGCGCCCTTCGTGTAGGAATATACTATGCCGGTGACTGTACAAGCCCGGGTTTGAACCTGAGACCTCCGGATTAAAAGTCGGCCGTCTTACCGCCACGCTACCAGTGCTTTTTACTTAACATGACTTACATCATCATCTTTAAAGGACAATGGGCAAATTTGTATGGGCACTGTCCCCACCCACCAACAGAAACGAAACATGTCTCATTTAATAGATCTTGGCAACCTGATGATTTGTTATTATGACGAGGATTGCCCTTTGTATGGGGTTTTCTTGGAAAACCGTATTTTGTTTATATATATATACGTCACATACATATATTTAGGACAGACATCTTCAATTTTCTTTAAGAGTTTTGGCTAAAAATATTAATAATTTTAAGTTAACACTGATAATATGTATATGTGTAATGTGTGTGTGTTTTTGGACCCGGGGTATGTCCTTAAACTACGTCCGGACCTGGGTATGTCCTTAAACTACGCCAAAAAGAGAGGTATGGGCACTGCGAATGGCATCTCGCTAAGTGTGGTAGGGCACGTTCAGCGAATGTCATCGCTCAAATCTGGAGCAGAGCCCGACTGGGGAAGTACCTCCACCTTACAGAAAACCACAGCCAAAAAGCACTAGACCCTACTCATAGTGTTGTGTTCCTGCTGGTGAGTAAGGTTGCCAAAGAGCTCAAAGAGGACCCAGTGTGTTGACGATGAGGGACCTTCTTGTTCCTTTAGTCGTCAACACAGTGAATCCTCCTTTTTGTAAAGGGTCGGCAACGCGCATGTGACTCCTTTGGAGTTGCAGGCGTCCATAGGTTACGGTAGCTGCTTACCATCAGGCGGGCCGTATGCTTGTTTGCCACCGTCGTGGTATAAAAAAAAATAGTATTGTAGATCTAATAATATATAGCTCTATAAGCGAATTTTTGTTTTCCTTTTTTTTAACCAACTTCAAAAATAAGAGGAGGTTCTCAAATCGTCTGTATTTTTTTTAAAGCAATGTTGTTGTTTATTATTGCTAGTAATATAATGTTTCTGTAACCTTCTACTTGTAACTTTCAAAGAATTTAACAAAATATATATGAAAACAAAATACGGTTTTCCAAGAAAACCCCATACATATGGTGATCCTCGTCATAGTAAAAAATCATCCGGTTGACACGATCTACTAAATGAGACATGTTTCGTTTCTGTTGGTGGGTGGGGACATTTTGCCCATGGTCCTTTACATGATTTACAGACATACCGCAACTCGCTATCAAACCTGATTGTATCAAAGAAAGTAGATGATTATCAACTAATTATATATGAAGAGGAAAAAATTAATATAACACCAGCAACTGAAATTGAAGTACCCCTTGTAAAACAGGAGAGTTCTGAAGATTTACTTACCGAAGTTGAAGTCAAATTTGATGAAATTTATGATATAAAAACCGATACCATCAAAGAAGAAGTGAAAGATGAAAGTGATGAATTAAATGCTGATGAAAAAGATTGTATAACAGAATTAGATGAAGTATTAGTTCCCATTGATTTGCTGGAGAAGAAAAAAGAAATAAAGGTTGAATTTGGGAGGAGGAAACGAGGGCCGCTGCAGCAGAAATATAGAACTGTTATCATGAAAGATATTCCTGATAAAAGGAATTATTATGACATAGTAAGTAGAGAAAGTAAATAATAATTATAGAGGAGCAAAGTTAGATATTTACGGCGAGGGCGCGCATTGAATCCCAAACGAAGCGATGGATTCTAAAGTCCTGAGCGTAGTGAGGGATTCAAGTGTTAACACCCGAGGTGAAAACAGTTTGTGACACAATGCTTTTCACAAAACCTTAGAGGAAAATAAAAAATGTTATTGTGAATCATATTTATTCAAACTTTATAAATACATATGTGATTCCTGAGATTATAATGAATCGAGATATTTGTTTGTAATCGCTCAAGTGTGCACCTTAACCTTATCGACGCCAACGACGGATATATCCGTCATAAAATACCATACTTTATTAACTCATTATTGAAATGAAATGAAATGAAACAGTTTATTTCGGACTTGTTATCCATATATGTACTATCGGGTTCATAATTGCATACCCAATTTATGAATGAATTCATTGATAAATTGGGTATGCAATTATGAACCCGATCGTACATGCTTAAATTAGTTAATAACTATAACTTAATAACTAAAGATAACAAATAATTTATAGTTTAAGTAATAACAACATTACACATTATATCACATCAAATTGAATTAAATTAAGCCAAATTAAATTATTTGCTTTGGCGTAGGAGAGTGTGCATTTAACATCTGTCATGGAGTCGAAAAGGTTTAAACATAGACTTAGGATATTATCTATAGACTGAGACTAGGCAAGCTAATGATAATATAGACGAATTATCGAGATCATGGAATTGCATTTGTAGTGGTTGTACCGTTTGCAACAAAAGGAGAATAATTTTCTCTTAATTTAATAAAATTACATATCCTTAAGAAATGGAATAAGTAGTAGTCCTCTGTTTTTTGCTTTTAGTCGCTATCATGTTCTTCATCTGAGCTGTCACAAGTATTGATAATAAGATTGTTTGAAATTCGATTCATTTCCCCTTCCTGACATCGATATATATTTTCTTCACTTTCGACATGGCGACAAATATTTTCCCAGTCCTCAGCAATAATAGTATTCATTCGTTCAGTTGCTAAACTCATAATGCCTTGCATGTTTAATGAAACGTTTCTTTTCGCTACATATCCTTTTACCATGGACCAAATATTTTCGATCGGATTGAATGTCGGGTGATACGGTGGCAATCGTAAAACGGAGTGGCCATGTTCTTTTAAAATTGCATCTATGTGGTACTCACGAAACCGCTCTTTATTTTGTTTAATTAAATCATACAAACTGGTTTTGTACATCAACGGGCTATACGAAATGTTGTGTTCTGTCAACCAATCCATCATTTCTTGTTTATGAGAATTTGACGTTGGAGCACGATTTAAAAGTTCGTTGTGATAGGACGCATTATCTACGATAAGTACGCTATTCGGTTTAAGGTTCGGTATTAATTTTTCTTTTAACCATTTTTCGTAGTTGACAAAGTTCATCTGGTCATGGTAATCTCCCGTTTTTTGGTTTGCCTTAAACATTAACAAAGCGTTGGGAATAAAACCATATTTTCCTCCTGCGTGCACTATTATTAACCGCTGGCCTGTATTGATTTGTTTTTTTACACCAAATTCTGTTCCATCGGTCCAAGCCTCTCCGGACAAATGTGAAGTGTGGATGTAGGTTTCATCAGTATAAACTAGTGGTCTATCTTCAGACCGATATTCCGCAATTTTGGTAAGGTAATTTATTCTTAGCTGTCGTATGTTGTGTCTTGCATTAATATTTTTCGGTTGTCCTCGGTCTTTTTCCATTTAAATCCTAATTTTTGTATTTGTTTTCGTAAGGTGGAAATGCCAAATTTGTAATCTATATCGGATTTTAACACAGAGTGGAGTGCCTTTAAGGTTGGAAATTGCTTATGGGACAGATGCAAATTGTATATAGTTCTCCGGATGACTTCCTGATCAAAATCGTCTACTGCTGATGACGGACAAGTACGTAACTTTTTATTTCTCGGGGAGGTGAATTTCTTTGTTGTTGCGAATTTCTCACTATTGCTCTCAGACACAATGTTATAAACAGTAGAGAGACAAACACCTGTAGCCTTTTCAACTAACTGGGCAGCGGTGTAAGGGGAATTTAAATTTTTCTTCAGTTCAAGTTCAAAATATTTATAACAGTTAAAAATAATTTGCTTACTTTGACTCTCAATCGGACCAAAATTACTCACAGCCATATTTTTTGAAAATTATGTAACTTACACTTAGTCGTACGGGCTGACACAAAATTATTCTAATAATTGTGAGAATACAATAAAATCAGACGTAAAAATATACGCACAACGTAAATAATATTCACAATTTGACACTGACATTATTTTGGTATTTACTTCTTCAATATATAACAAACCTCTTATTATGCTGATAGTACGAGAAAATAGAAAATTCAAATATAGAATGCCTGTAAACATACAATACTACTACATATGCAATTCCATGCTCTCGTTTATTTATCTATACCAAGGCCGAACGGGATGGTCTTATAGAACTTTTTAATAGGTATGGCAGAGAAGGCCATATCTTTGGTCCTTGTCATAGTCTCACATTGTGATTATTGCTTACTACTAAATGGCCCTAAGTATAATATAAACATTTTACCCTCCACCGGCTTTTGAAGGGCAACCAAGAAACCGACAAAATTATGTACCTACGCTAGTTACGGTATCCTATCAGCCATCTTAAACGTGTTTTAAAATTAGTTTCGTTGCGTGCGTCCCTCTTAGGTTCAAAGCAAGTATCTACCCAAGAAGGACAGAATACACGCAACGCGACTTATTTGAAAACGCATTTCAAGATGGCTAATAGCATACCGTAGCTAGCCTACATAATTTAGTCGGTACCTTTGTTCCCCTTCAAAAAGCGGTGGAGCGTAACAAACACTTATATTGCAATTAAGGCCTTTTGGAAGTAAGTATAATCACAATGTGAGACCATGACAAGGACCAACGATAATAGTGCCTTCTCTGTCATACCTATTGAAAGTTTAATAAGACCATCCCGTTCAAACTTGGTATTATTATTACCATGACAGGTCTATTGCTAGTTTGTCTATGTTCTTAGGCGACGCATGTTTCAGCTCTAGAGATACTTGCTTTGTGAGTCAAATGTAAAACTCATTTCAGGTTAAAATAGACAGGAAGACAGAGTTGCAGTGGCTACAGAAGAGAAAGATGCGTACAATTAAGAAGAAGTTCCAGTGCCAGCTCTGCTACGCTGGTTTTTCTCAGCAGAAGTTCTACGATCGCCATCTTGTGCTACTGCACGCTCAGGTACGTTAACATGGCCGCCTAACATAGACCAGGAGATTGATGAACTTTTTTGTTGAAAGAATATGCAAAGATGTATCTCCGGTTCAGAAGTTACAGGGGGGGGGGGGGGGGGGGGGGGGACAAAGTAGATAGGTAAGTCCGTTTGCATAACTTTAATATTTTCAAAGGGGTCACCAGTTGTAGGGACTATTTAAAGGATGAAACTAAATTATGGTTTAAGAGAAAGTATATTCTTTAGTATTTTAAAAAATAAAATATGTATCTATTATAAAACTAAAATAATATCGGTTAACGTGAGGTTTCATATGTAGCGGCACTAGCGCCACCACATTTTTAAGACTTCCGGGGTGATTATTTCTGAAAATATAATCTATATACAACGTGTTACTTGAGCCACTAAAAACCTCAGACACCACAAACGATATTTATCATTGCTAATTAATCTAGAGTATTTATTTTTCAATCAGTTAATCATTTCGAGAGATATTCGTATGTTTAGTTTTCCTTGCAATTCTATTCAATCATTAACTCTACACTCGTTGTCACTACATCTCTACATGTGTCATGCCATGTCATGTCAACCTATCAACCTACTTTTTTTTTTTTAATACCACGACGGTGGCAAACAAGCATACGGCCCGCCTGATGGTAAGCAGCTACCGTAACCTATGGACGCCTGCAACTTCAAAGGAGTCACATGCGCCTTTACAAAAAGGAGGATTCACTGTGTTGACGACTAAAGGAACAAGAAGGTCCCTCATCGTCAACACACTGGGTCCTCTTTGAGCTCTTTGGCAACCTTACTCACCAGCAGGAACACAACACTATGAGTAGGGTCTAGTGCTATTTGGCTGTGGTTTTCTGTAAGGTGGAGGTACTTCCCCAGTCGGGCTCTGCTCCAGATTTGAGCGATGACATTCGCTGAACGTGCCCTACCACACTCAGCGAGATGCCATTCGCAGTGCCCATACCTCTCTTTTTGGCGTAGTTTAAGGACATACCCAGGTCCGGACGTAGTTTAAGGACATACCCCGGGTCCAAGGGTTTTTGTCAATGTGTATGACATAATACTATTTACAGTGAAAAAACAAAGTCAAAGCTGCCAGCCATTATTAAATATTCAACCTCTCGATAGAATGGTAAACTGCAGTAGACTCGACACGTAAAATAATTGGAAAATTAAAGAAAAAGTACTTATACCCATGTTAAAATATACTGCAATCGATTCCATTCTCGATTCTGACCAAACATTTTTCAGGTTAGTCTTGGGACTCTTGGGTGTAACACGTTGTATATCAAAAATTTTCAAAATATTTGATTTAAAGACCTAACTTTTAATGTGCAACATGTTGATATTTGGTAAAAAATATATTTCATAAGCGTCTTACGAACCACATTCAGTTATGTTTTATCTGTTTCTAACAGATACTTAATGAACAATGTTCCAGAAAAATAATTTCGAGTGTGACCTATGCGGCTGCCGTTTCAAGGAGCGCCGCTGGCTCATACGGCACATGAACGATCACTTCGTTCAGTACGTGTGCAAGATGTGCGGGGAACAGTTCAGGGCCAGGAACCAGCTGTATGTGCACCTGATGCACGGCCCGCACGGCAGACAGCTGGAGTGCAAGATATGCGGGGCGAGGTTCGAGTGAGTATATCATCATTTTAGATAAACAATTCATTTAAACTAGTAGTCCGCCTCGAACTGAGAACTAGCGATTTACTTGCAAACGAGTTGACCAATATAACAAGACCCTTATGATGATTTTTCCGCGCCTTCTAGCTCCATAACATCTCCACAAATTGCATAAAGATCAGAAAACGGATACTAAAGTTGTTCCGGAACAACTATTCAAAATCAAAAAGCCATCGAAATGCAGGGACGTCTAGGTAGCCAGCTGACAGTTCCGTTGTGTCCGAAGTTGCCTGTAAGAACTCACTTCGCTTACGCTCCGCTCGTTCGATAAAATAGAGCCGTACCTATGACAGTTCCGTTGTGTCCGAAGTTGCCTGTAAGAACTCACTTCGCTTACGCTCCGCTCGTTCGATAAAATAGAGCCGTACCTATACTCAGCAGTGGAGTGGATGGATACTGGCTGAATAGAATAATAATTGGGGGATAATCTTACACAGATCACGTGTCATACGTGATCACGTGTCAGCCGTCAGTTTAATAGGTACATTATCTGTCAATAATTTTAAAGAATTAAGAACCTATTTTTATTATCCACCTTTCCAAGAGCATGCTACTATAAAAAATACTTAAATATGAAGACTTCCCTCGATTTCTCCAGGATTCCATCATCAGATCCTGACCTGATGACATTGGGACCAAGTGTCAAATTTACCTACCTTTTTCAAACAAAAAATTAATTTCCCAAATCGATTTAGCTATCTTTGAATAATCAGTCATTAAAAAATAACAAAAATGCCCAAGAATTGAAAACGCCTTCGAAATTTTTGAAGTTGGTCGAAAATTTGAAAAGTGCCCCTGACATGGTTAATCCGGCTCTCACTCCAGGGGTATTTATTTTTAGGGTTTCGTACCTCGAAAGGAAAAAAACGGAACCCTTGTAGGACCCTTTGTTGTCCGTCCGTCCGTCTGTCAAGACCCTTTTTCTCAGGAACGCGTGGAGGTATCAAGTTGAAATTTATATCAAAACCTCAGGTCCACTGTCCCTTGGAGCTGTGAAAAAAATCAAACTTCTAAGCCGTCAAACGCAATCAAAGATACAGCCGTTTATGCCGCAAATTTTCGAAGCTCGCAAGGGAATCAAAACCTACAGGGTACTTCCCGTGAACTCAGAATCTTGAAATTTGCTACGAAGCATGGTCTTATAGCACAGATAAAGAAAAAATTGCGAAAACCGTACATTTTTAGTTACATCATATAATGAATAGTAGATTGTTTGACAAGGATCTAAAGTAGGCCATATCACCACGAGGTGGTTATTTTCCCAAACGAAGTGAGTGAAGAAAATTGTTCGAGTGGTAATATGGCTATTTTTCACTTCGATTGCGAGAAAATAAGATAAAAATACTTATTATTTACGCACAATAACTAAATTAAGCTGAAATTATGCTTTAACTTGACGGTCTTTTAATTTTTTTAACTTCTTTGACAATTTTGACATACATATTTACAAAATATAAACACCGCGAATAAATGCCCACAGACGAAGTTTAAACACGCTTTAAAGCACTTCTAAAAAATAAAAATCTTTTTTAATGATTGTTAAGTAGGAACTAAAAAAACACCTCATGTTTTGAGAAATAAATTGCGTTTCCTGATTGGTCGATGTTAACATTGCTGTATTCTGATTGGTTGATATTAAATACAATGTTTTTTTTTAAGGACTTAAATTATTTACACAGTATACGCACCAAAAAGTATCTAGCGTTCTAATTAACTTCGATATGTGTTGTGATTGGTGGATTTAATATGGTGAAGTGTTCCGATTGATCAATTTGTAATGTTTTGTAAATCATAAATATGTATACATATTAACCCTAGAGGCTAAATGTACTACTTTAGTCCGCCTTGGTAAGCATGTGATACACTTTTGAGCATGAGAAGTGAAAAATATTTTTAATAATTTTAAAGTTACTACCCCTATACCGTATGTAAACCTACCAGAAACATTTGTTTGAACCAGTTGATCTGCATGTCGAGTATAGTAATATACCATGCTTTTTGTTAGTATTAGTAGGTTATTTTTAATGTAATTGTTGTTTTGAAATTAGAAAATCTTACCTTTTTCTAAGTCGGTTAATCCTATAAGTATCATCCTGTGATTATGTTATGTTTACGTTGTGAGTGACAGATAAATGCAACCCCATTGTTAACTAGAACATTAACAATTTTCATGCATTTATTTCGAATCCTTCTTTAATAAGCGTTTTTAGGTTTACAAGTTGATAAATGAAATTTGTAGCCAAATTATGTTCAATTTATCACGTAAACGTTAACAATACCATCCACGTCATTTACTTTCCTCGGTGACACTTCATTGTCAAATTATTATTTTTCATAATTAGTAAGTTCCACAAAAAAGTTTAGCTAGCAATCAAATGACAAGATAATTTTCAATGTCAACGTGTCTCGTTCAAACAATACATAAAATTATCCATAATGCCATTGAATTTTAGTGCTGAAGAGATAGTGGATATGATTTTCGTCTACGGGGAATGCAGGAGTAATGGTGCGGCAGCTCTTCGGCTGTTTGCCGAGAGATTTCCACAAAGGAGTCAGCCGACTGAACTGACTCGCGTGTAATTATAAAGGCGATTACATAACAAGACTGCGAGATAATGATAGACTTACCATGCAGTAAGTACTTGGTGGGCGACGTTCTTGTATTGACGTCAAAACTGAAGAACGAATCTTAAACCAATTTGCAGAAAAGCCAGCCCGGGTTTGAATAAATGTTTCTGGTAGTTTACATACTGTATACCTACAGGTTTGTACGGAACCCTCGGTGAGGTCCGACTCGCACTTGGCCGGTTTTTTATTTATTTATTTAATCTTCATTGCACAATATAAAAGTACAAATGGCGCACTTAATGCCTTAAGGCATTCTCTACCAGTCAACCATTGGGCCAAACAGAAACTTATGTATGTATGGCAATGGGTATGTATTGCAATACGCGTTACCGATTCCGAAAACATTTTTTACAAGCTTATTTAGTTTCACCTGACCGCTGTCTGTAATCAAATCTTGCAAGTTAAATTTGACCAATTTCCCTGTTTCCGATTGAGCTGAAATTTTGCACGCATATGTATATCGCTGATCTGATGATGATGGAGCTGGAAGGTCAAGAACTCCTCAACTACTCAATATTATCCATTATAATTATTATTTGTAACGGGGTATTTATGGGTAAGAGCTGCCCAGTGCCCACGTCAGATATGACACAATAATGAGAGCAACAACACCTGTCTGATTAGATTGCTATACTATTCTTATTGCTAGATCCAGGCATCTGGCAGCTTTTAATGGATGGAGGTCAGAGTGACAGACTAGCAAAAAAATTTTATTGTAAAAATAGTAATACCAAAATAGGTAACAACTGCCGAAATTGTCTCAGTTATAAAGGACAGGGCCTATATTTTTAATGTTAGAACAAAAAACATCGCGTATTATTACTGAAACAAAAACAGTATGCAACAAACCATGAATAACATTATACGTCGTTTGGCACTACTTACTCCCAACAGAAACTTTTGGCTTGGTATAATTTAATAATTTATATAATTTCTCATAATATTGCATTAAACTCTCAACTCTAGGAGTTTTCTTGAAGTGGTTTGCGTTCTTTGACCTCCACCACTTTACAGCTGCCAGATGTCCAGATCCGAAATAACCATAGTATAGCAAACTGACTGGAGGGGTTTGGCTGCTCTCATTATTGTGTTATATCTGACGTGGCTAGCTCTCCGTCTATTACCATGTAGGTATATTAGAGTTTTTGAGCACCCGATATTCCACCCCCACACCCCGATACCCCGTTACAAATAATAGTTATAATGTGAATGACCATGTGAGCTTGAAATGAATATTAACCCGCCGTGTTTGGGCTCGTTGCATTCGTCTTGGTGTGCGGTTAGAGACTGTACAAAGAAAATTAAAGTTAGCAATTAAAGCTTATCTCATAAATGATTTTTTTAGGGTTCCGTACCTCGAAAGGAAAAAAACGGAACCCTTATAGGATCACTTTGTTGTCCGTCTGTCTGTCTGTCTGACTGTCAAGACCATTTTTCTCAGGAACGCGTGGAGGTATCAAGTAGAAATTTATATCAAATACTCAGGTCTATTATCCCTTGGAGCTGTGAAAAAATCAAACTTAAAAGCCAACGCAATCAAAAGATACAGTCGTTTATGCTGCAAATTTTAGAGTCTTTCGGCACTACCTACGGGGTACTTCCCGTGAACTCAGAAACTTAAATTTGGGACGAAGCAACGTCATATAGCATAGACAATGGAAAAATTACAAAAAGTACACATTTTTAGTAAAATCATACAAAAAATACCTTTTTCCTCGTAAACGCGTGGAGGTATTAAATTGAAATTATAGGACCTTTCAGATGTAGCAAAACCAAACTTTTATGTCAACGCAATCAAAACAAATAGCAATTTAAGGCGCATATTTTGAAACTGAGTACTCGCAAAAAACTCAAAACCAAACTCAAAGGGTACTTCCCGTAAACTCAGAAACTTGAAACTTGGCACGAAGAAACTTCATATAGCACAGACAAAGGAAAAATTACGAAAAGTAGACATTTTTAGTAAAATCATACAAAACATTTTTTTTTTTAATTTTAAACTTACTACCTTTTTCCTCGCAAACACGTACAGGTATTAAATTGAAATTCATATCAAATACTCAGGTTTATAATACCTTTAAGCTGTAACAAAATCAATTTTCTATGTCAATGCAATGGGTGAACTTTTACTTATATACCTACAGGTTTGTACGGAACCCGCGGTGCGCGAGTCCGACTCGCACTTGCCCGGTTTTTATTTATTTTTCTCAAACATGCTCGGAAATGTTCCTGTTACGTTAGTAATTAGAGACCAGTAGGGACTCTATTCCAAGGCAGGTTCAGCGCGACGTACGTAAAGGATTTTCATACAACATTAAATCACTCAGCCAGTAACTGAAGCATTAAACAAGTAATTTTATATAAATAAGTTTGAAAATTAGTCGTTTAAGGAATAAATGTAATTTTTTTTTTCATTTTCATACATATTTTTTAAACATGAGTACGTTTACCTAGAAGGCCCAGCAAAAAGAAGAGTGGCGATTACTCCACCGACAAGAGCATAGCTCTTAAATACTGATGATGATGATGATGACGTTTACCTAGAGCAATTATAAGAAAAATTGCTTAAGTTTAGGTGGTATTTTTGGGTATGTATTAAAATATTTCCTTACATGTTTGAGAAAAGCACTATACATGCTTCGACCGTAATCAGCTTACCTGGCTTCGTATTGTAGCCGTCCTCGTCTTCGACTCGGACGGCTACTAAATACTCAGCCAGGGAAGCTTACTTACTGGTCTCTGCAGTAATGTACTAAAACAAAACTTGTTTCAAGTTGCAACAAGTCCCGCGACTTCTTCAACCACTTCCGCACCGCACACGGGAACCCGCAGTGCGACCATTGCGGGCTGCGTTGCACCTCCAAGAGCAAGCTCGCTCACCACATAAAGTGAGTATCTCGGTTTATTTTAATTATTTTTGCACGTTTTTAAAGTGGGGCATTCCACTCATACAACAAAAGATTGAAAGCAGCGCCATCTATATTTCCTCGATAGTGTCGGCGGAAAGGGTATCTAACTCTAGTAGTTAGCACCTAGATGTCGCTTACGGCTGCTATAAAGCAGATGTAGATCATAATAAATGCAAAACGATGATTGAAGGCATTGAAAATTTCGTCAACTTAGTAACTTGACCCATAGTTTAGTTGGTAATGCGATCGAGCCGCGGCAAGACGTATCGATGCAGGTTCAAGTCCTGCTGGGTTGATTCTTTTTAGGGTTCCGTAGTCAACTAGGAACCCTTATAGTTTCGCCATGTCTGTCCGTCCGTCCGCGGATAATCTCAGTGACCGTTAGCACTAGAAAGCTGAAATTTGGTACTAATATGTATATCAATCACGCCGACAAAGTGGTAAAATAAAAAAGTGGAAAAAATTGTTTTATTAGGGTATCGCCCCTATACGTAAAGTGGGGAGTGATTTTTTTTTTCATTTCAGTCCTAACGTGTAATATATTGTTGGATAGGTATTTAAAAATGAATACGGGTTTACTAAAATCATTTTTTCATTGTAAATATTTTCGGAAATAATCGCACCAGAAGTAAAAAAAATGTGTGTGTGTGTGTGTGTGTGTCCCCCTCTAACTTTTGAACCATACGTTTTAAAAATATGAACACAATCTCAAAAGTAGAACTTTATAAAAACTTTCTAGGAAAATTATTTTTTGAAGTTGATAGGTTCAATCGTTTTTGAAAAAAATTACACAATAATGTCTGAACTAAGTTTGTAATTTAACCGTTTAAGCAGGTGTTTATTGTACCTGTAATTTCTACAAAATCACAATGAAATGACGTGCTTTCAAATAAAGTAAAAACGGTGAAAATCGGTTCACGCAACAAAGAATTATCCCATAAAAATCATCTTCCATACTTTAAGCTCGCGCGCAATAGTTTACTTAATTTGCAGATAGATGTCGCTGTACGTGGGACGCTCATATCCTACATGGCGGTGTTATTTTAACTCTTAAGTGGGGACACTTACTGTGAGGGACGGAAAACTACGGAACCCTACACTGAGCGTGGCCCGACACGCTCTTGGCCGGTTTTTTTTTTTCATTTATTTCAATGTTTGTATTTGATTTAATAACAAATTATTGGTTTATTTTGGTTTAAACCCTCTAAGCTACAATTACAAATAAGCTGCATGTCGAGCTTCACCCTTTTTCAGGATATAAGAGTGCGAAGGCGTCTATAATGAAGTGCATAAAGCGCGCTATGTCTTTTATCTACACCAATATCATAAATCCTCTATTCCGCGTTCGGAAACCGCATGTAGGTAATTACCATCATTACTGCAACCAGTTACGTAATAAATATCAGTGACAGTGTGGTTAAAACGTATGAAAATTCATTACCTACGGTAATATGCCCTCCTCTCAGCCAGCCGGCACGCGCCCGCGTGACCGCCGGCACAATCGAGTTGGTCATGGCGGTGCAATGTCGGTCATTCTAATGGTTTCCGAACACTTCATTTAGGATTTATAATATGTGTGTAGATAAAGCAGTGTATGCAACTGTACGTAATTAGGCCTTAAAACACTCGTGTGATCTTATTATGAAACTTGCCTGCGGCTCGTTTCATAAAACCACACTCGTATTTTAGGGACCCTTATTATTACGTAACAGTTACATAAACTACTGTTATCTACACTCACATTGTAAGTCCTCTAAAATGTGTTCAAAAACGGTAGGCAATGGCCAGCATTACAACAACCGATTTTAATATGATAAAGATCTGTGGCAGTAACGTAATTTTAACATTACATGCTCAAATATTCTTAAGTTATGAGTTTCAAATTTGGAACATCGATTTTGGTAACGTAATGAAAATCCAGCCCTCCTCCCCGACCGCGTCAATGTTGGTTTGGTTGGTTTCCCAATGCGATAGTTTGGTAAATTGTGTATATATTTTTTTAAATAACCAATTATAGTATATTATTAAAACCAAGTAATTACATATTACTTACATATTTAAAAAATGACAACTTAAAACTAACTTATAAATCTTATAATTTAAAAATTTAAGAATCACATAAAAAGTCAATTTAAAATGTAAAATTAAATGGCCTTTTTTTAAAATAAAACCCACTCCGAATCGTACCCGGTTCAAAGGTCTCCATTATTCCCGCCGCATTTCCCCGCTGAATAACCAATGTTATGTAATTTAATTTGACATGTAATATTTTAAATATTATAAATAAACGACTATGACAATGACAGCAATGGAGACCTGTTGAACCAGATACGATAATTGTGTATTGTATGTTGATATTGTTGATGTGGTTAAATGATTATTAAATAATTTCCAGAGTCCGCCACTTAGACGCCCGCTGCAAACTCTGCAATGTTACCTTCAGCTCGTTCCACGCGCTCACCATCCATAACAGACGTAAGCACGAGGTAGACACTAGCGAGCGTAACTACTGCGTCGAGTGCGACTTGCAGTTCGGGAACAAGTACGTATATGTATGTTATTGTTTTTTGATGTCAATGTAATGGAGAACATGCGTGAAAAATTTTAACTGAATTTGTTCAATAAACACGTTGAATAACCCCAAATTAATATAAATAAGTGGAAATCCGTAATAATTTTTAACAGTTTTTTTAAAGATCTCTCATCAGTCGGTCCCTCATTACTGAGGATCGTGATCACTAGGAAGTACTTTTGACTTGATGATCTGTCTCCATCGGTCCCGGTCCGTAGTAGCCCTCACCGCCTGGTAGAATTTGCTTGAGGAGGTTGCTTCCTTGACCTGGTCACACCATCTGGTTGGTGAACGGCCACGGGCTCTCTTGCCTTCAATACCCCCGACCACGACCAGTTTTTCCAGACTCTCGTCTCCTCTTCTCATGATGTGGCCAAAGTATGAAAGTATACGACTCAAACAGACGGCAGACAGTCGTGTCTTAATGTTAGGCTGTGAAAGAATAGACACATTGGTACGTTTGGCCGTCCAGGGTATCCTGAGCATTCGCCTCCAGCACCACATCTCGAATACGTCTATTCTTTGTCGTTCTCGGGCTAGAATGGTCCATGTTTCCACTCCATACGTAAAGATTGGGAAGATGAGGGCTCTTACCAATCTAACTTTAGTCTGGAAACCTATACTGCGATTCTTCCAGATGACTTTCAGGCGAGTCATCGCCAGTAGCGTGCCCAGAGGTTTGGAGTAGGGCAAGCCTAAAGACATGATTTCGTACTAACTATTCAATCTTTATATACTCAAAATGTCATCATCTTTCGAAAAAAATATGCTACAACAGCAATATAAGTTATTTAGAATGAAAACAACTAACAATCTAGCCTAGTGTATTTTGTAAGCAGCCCTACTAAATTTTCGCTTATGCAACTGGTTTATCTGAGACATGCCTACAAATAACACAAGCCGGGTATTAGGTTTAACGACACATTGATTTTGAACAAACTTCAGAGATTTTACCTTGCCTTTGTTGATTTGCCATGATTAACACTTGGACGTACTTCAAACAGTCACAAGGAACGGCTTCATCCATTATTAATAAGTAATTTTAACACTTTTACAAGTTTTACAAAAGAATTAAGGCCTTTTACTAAGTCGTAACCTCACCTCACCACAATACCATTCAATTCACATTGACTTGCTCAAACAATTAATTTGCATATCAAATTCGACTTTTGTAATATAATACACTTGAAGTTGTCCGTTAACGCTCACTTACGTCGCGCGATCTTACGGCATGCGGCCAACTTCACACCAAAAAGCTGGTTTTAAATCGCCGTATTTTGCTATAGGTACACCGGGCAAAAATTGTTGCTCGTTGTACAGACACCAATAGGGCGATTTGTATAGGCGAAATTAATGCCCGCTTGTATGCCGCTTGCAAGGCGGCGGCGGTGGTGAGTGCGAGCGGGACAGCAGCATGTGCTACGTTTAGTTTCGTTTGCCTCAGTCGTTTGCGCGGCAGTGGCGACACTTTGTTGCGTGTGGCAAAATTTATAAACAGCTCACTCGAAATAATTAATACGGGTTATTTAGCGCGACGATTAAAATACGTAATTTCGGTGAGGCAACTAGGGCAAGCCCGGCTTTTGGGCTTGTATGGAAGTACCGCCACTGGTCATCGCATCTTTCGCCATGCAAATACGGCGCTTAATCTCTGGAGCGCTGCTACCGTCATTGTTTATTTGAGCTCCCAAATAGACAAAAGTGTTCACCTTGTCGATGCCCGAGATGCAGTCATGAGCATCTGCCAACTTACCAGCGCGATCAACTATCATAAGTTTGGTTTTCTGTTTGTTAACCGATAACCCAAGCTTGTCACTTTCTAATACTAATCTATTCAGCAGCAACTTCATCTTGTTCAACTTCAACTTCGTCTTTAATAGATGTGGCGATTAGGACCGTATCGTCGGCATAACGCAGGTTAGAGATGCGTTTACCGCCAACCACGAACCCCTTCTTCCAGTCTTCAAGGGATATACTCGCCATATATATTGAAGAGCATTGGCGACAGTATACAACCTTGCTTGCTTTTTAAAGATATTGCGGTTTAAAAACGTAAAATTTTAGGCATTTTTTAAAATACTTCAAATGTTTTTGCGAAACCTTAGTTCGAATACTTATGTTCTAACAAGAAAAAAAATGTATGACAACTATATAGCTAAACGCATTTTTTCGTGCCTAAAATTACAAAAATCTTTCTGCACACTTTTCTGTAACAGTTTTCTGCAACTTTGTGGTCGGTGAAATCACAATGTTCACACTTGGTATGGAGCATTTTGACGCGCGGCGCAGACGCCTAACGTATTTTCACATTTTTGACGTTTCAGGGCTATCATAGATAGTAGGTTTATTAGAGACATTTGAATCTACAGGGAAATAGAATCGAATGACGTCTTCCAAAAAAATCATGCATGTTCCTAATTGTAGTATTCCATTTAAAGTCTAACTCTTAAGAACCTATACACATATAAAGTTTTTACCTACATATACAAAGTTGTTACTTATGTTATGATAGTGGATGATTAATCTCACTCCACCGTAATACAGTTTTTAAGTAGTACGGGGAGTGATGGGCATTGTCACACTCAAATATAGGAACTTTCAACTTAAATAATTAATAAGTAAAGTAACCTTGATTACCCTATGTACCATTTGTTGTTGGCTTAATAAAGTTATTTTTATAATATTATTTTATATACGATAGCTAACATGGTCATTAACATTACAAAAACTATAAATATCGGAAACTCGACACTCGACAAAACACATATACCCCGTTTTAAATACAGTATAGTACGCCACACGCTCTAGCTTTTTATTTTCAATTTTTCTGTTTACTATATATATTCAATAATAATTTTAAACAAAAAAGAACCGACTTCACTCAGCCTTCCCCTTTCTAAAAAATGTCCGAGCTACTGTATAAAATACTCAAATAACTATATAGGTAGGTGTACCTAAAATAGTTGAAAAGTTCCCTCGATTTGTCCAGGATACCATCATTCAGATACTGACCTGATGACAATGGGACCAACTGTGAAGTATACTCAAAAAAAGAATTTTCCAATTTGGTCGAGACGTCTTAGAATACATAATAATTTTAAACAAAAAAGAACCGGCTTCACTTAGCATCCACCTTTGCAAAAGCAAATGCTCGAGCTGCTGTAAAACATACTTAAATCACTATTTGTGCCTATAATAGTTGAAGAGTTCCCTCGATTTCTCCAGGATCCCATCATCAAATTCAAACCTGATGAAAATAGGACTAATTATGAAGACACTCTCTCGAACAAAAAAGAATTTGCCAAATCGATCGCGCCGTCTTCGAATACAAAAACAAAAAAAAATAGAAAACAAAGATCTCGACGAATTGAGAACCTCCTTCTTCGAAATCTTGAAGTCGGTTGAAAAGCCATCGAATGCAGGAACGTCCCGGTAGCCAGATGACAGTAACGTTGTGTCCGAAGTTGTCTGTAAGAACTACGCTGCGCTCGCTCGTCCGATTAAAATTGTGATGATAACATTGATAACACAGTGTATTAATTAGCAATACGATAAATAAATAAGTATAAACGTGAAACTCCCTAGGGTAGAAATAAATGCTATAGAACAGTAGATTGTACAACAAGTGCATAAAACGCACGATTTTACGCGAGGATTTTATCCATCCGAGCGAGCTTGCGAGCGAGGATTGATATAAAGTCGAGTGTAAAATGGGTTTTATGGACGAGGGTTACACTCTAATTTTTACTTTAATTGCGAGGAAATTATTTATCGTTAATCATGGAACTATTTCAAGTTGTAGAGTCTGACTAGCCAAATATTGTTGACAGATATTTCCTTGTTGTATCACCAATTGTCTATGATTTAAAAAAAAACTTAAAGTCTGTTGTCAATTTATGTCATTATTTCAAATTGTTCACGGTTTATAAGGGGTTTATTTTAAATAATATTAAAAATAACTATACCGAGTGGTCCGCAAACTATTATATTTCGTTCGTTTCATTCTTCAGATATAACATATACCAGGTAGTCCTTTAAACCTACAGGCGACTTCTGCACGATATTAAGAGACAATAAATTGACTATTGAACTGACTTTTTGTTCATTCATTCACCTATCCTTCCCGGTCATCCCGCTCCCAGACATACTCATTCTTTTTTCGTGCACGGCGACGAGCGCACGCGCCTCCTTAGCTCCTTGGCGTTAAGCATCTATCGAACATGCCGAAACGCACAGCTAAGGAGAAATGAAATTATTACCGTGAAAAAATTAAAAAGCTTGAAGATCACAAGAAACGATATAGAATAGTTTATACATCGTCTTCATCGGAAGATGAAGGTAAGTTATTTCGTTTTATTACTCAGTGTTAAGAAGTGATTAAAAATTAAAATGAGCCGACATAGGGATTGACTGCGAGTCTCTAACTATGATCAAATACACATCGGGGTTGACTGCGAGTCTCCAACGATGCAATAAAGCAGAACATACGCGCAGTCTTCAGTAGATGCGCGTTACTCTGCGAGACAAATATTTTCTCAACCTACCCTCAAGAGAAAATATTATTCATATAACTTATTAATCACTTCTTTATTGTTTTAGATGTTGTAATGGAACAGGATTTAGACGATTCTGTACCGGCTCATGATCCCGTCGCACAATTACAATCACACACTAGTGATGTACCAACGGCAACGCCGGGCCCTAGTGACGGGATTTCACCATCGGAAAATCAGGCTGATCTATCCACGTCGACAGCTCAGCCCGAGCTCAATCCAGACATGCTGCTGGCTCTCGGCGAATCGACAGAGGATATCCCCGAGTTCGGTGAAAAGATTCACGAAAACCTCACAAAGCTTATAAAGCCGTACTCGGGAAACTGGTCAGCGCCCCCTCGTTACGCGTCGAACAGGGGGGGGGGGGGGCGGAAAGGTGCTCGCAGGCAGACGAATTACCCGCGTCGGACGTTTCCAGCCTCACAACCGACCAAGACGTCGACCACGACCAAGACACGTGCCCAAGCAACGTAATACAGGTACACGCAGGTCGAATAAGTCATTTTTACAACTGTTGGTTAAAAATAACCTCGAATGACATGGTTTTGGATTGGGTCAGATATGGCTACTCAATCCCATTTATCTCAGACGTAAAACAAACATTTGTTCCAACAAATACGCTTGCACAAAGTGAAGTGGCTGATATGAAATTAGCCATACAAAAACTAATAGATTTAGGAGCCATATCTGAGTGTTCTAATGTTAGGAATCAATATATATCTAAGATATTTCTTGCTCCAAAACCTAACGGAGGAAAACGTTTCATACTAAATTTAAAAGGTCTTAATAAATTGATTGCTCCCTGTCATTTTAAAATGGAGGATCATCGCACGGCCTCAAAACTCATTCCTTCAAATGGTTTTTTAGCCACAATAGATTTGACAGAAGCTTACCTGCTTATACCTATAAATAAAAATGACAGGAAGTACTTAAGGTTTCAATTTGATAATTTAACATATGAATTTACATCTATGGCATATGGTTTATCCGTAGCGCCCAGAATCTTCACTAAGATTATGAAAGAAGTGGTCTCTTATCTGAGATCTCGAGGCCTAAAATCTGTCATTTATTTAGACGACATCCTATGTATAGGAGAATAGTCTTCAGGATTGTCGAAATAATGTTAATGAAACCTTAAAGCTATTGCAATGTTTAGGATTCGTTGTCAATAACGACAAAAGTTCCTTAGAACCGAAACAAAATTGTAAATTTTTAGGGTTTATGTTCAATACTCAAAGTTTGACCATAGCCTTACCCGAAGATAAACGAGACAAAATTGCACAGTTGGTTCACAAGTTTCTGGGGCTCCCTAGATGTACCATTCGGGAGTTCGCACAAGTCATAGGAGTTTTGGTGTCAGCCTGTCCCGCTGTAAAATATGGTTGGATTTACACAAAAACGTTAGAAAGACAAAAATATCTCGAGTTACTTAAAAATAACGATAATTTTGAGGCTAAAATGAAACCTTGTATTGCCATACTTGACGATTTAAAATGGTGGAAAAACAATATTTACACATCAAGTAATTACATGAGACATCCTAACTTTCAACTTGAAATTTACAGTGATGCATCCAACTCGGGATGGGGTGCGGTTTCCGGAAAAAATAAGGTTAACGGCACGTGGAAATCTTCTGAACGCGATTTCCATATTAATTATTTAGAATTGTTGACGGTATACCTTGGCTTAAAGAGCTTCGCACAAAATATGAATAACTGTGCAATTTTGTTGCGGGTTGATAACACGACCGCTATAAGTTATATAAATCGCATGGGGGGCATACAGTTTCCACACTTAAATGATTTGTCTCGTACAATTTGGCAGTGGTGCGAGAAGCGAAATATATGGATCTTCGCATCCTACATAAATACAAAGGAAAATATTGCGGATCCAGAGTCTAGGAAGGTAGTTAATCCGGACACCGAATGGGAACTGTCAAATAAAGCATTTGAGTCAATAGTACAACGGTTTGGACAACCAACGATAGATTTATTCGCTTCTCGTTCCAATACCAAATGCCCATGTTTTGTTTCGTGGAAACCTGACCCGGATGCGATGGCGGTTGATGCATTTACGATTAACTGGCGCGAAAGATATTTCTACGCCTTTCCTCCTTTTTCGTTAATTTTAAAGTGTCTTAGAAAAATTGTAGACGACCAAGCAAACGGAATCTTGGTGTTTCCTTATTGGCCATCGCAGCCGTGGTTTCCTCTATTGCAGAGCTTGCTTAACTCAGAGATAATGTTCCTGAACCCAAATAAAAATTTGCTCAATTCCCATTACAGGGACTGCCACCCCCTACACAAGGGACTTACCCTGGGTGTCGCGCAGCTCTGCAACAGTCCTTCGTTCGGAGGGGCTCACTGCCAGACGCGATAACACTGATGTTGGCATCACTCTCCGACAAAACAATAAAACAATACGAAGTTAGATACAAGCTCTGGTGGCAATTTTGCACTGTAAATGATATTGAAATTTTCAAACCCGCAAAAGCATCAATACTGTCCTTTTTAACAGAGCAATTTAACAAAAAATGTTCATATGGCACACTGAATAGTCACCGCTCGGCTTTATCCTTGTTATTGGGAAACAATGTTGGTACGGACGATTGCGTAAAACGCCTCCTCAAGGGCGCGTACAAACAAAGACCGAATGGGCCCAAGTATAACCATACCTGGGACCCCCAGGTTGTTTTAACCACATTTCTCATTGGTATCCCAATACAAGTTTAAGCCTTGAAAAAATATCGAAAAAATTAGTTACGTTACTGGCCATATGTACAGCGCATAGGGTTCAAACTTTGGCGCTTATCAAAATTGAAAATATTATTATTTCCTCAACCGGTATCAAAATTGGAATAACCGACATCATTAAAACATCTGCTGCCGGGCGAGAACAACCTGTTCTCTTCCTCCCATATTTTAATGATAATGTATCTATTTGCCCTGCTACAGCTCTCGGAGATTATATTTTTGTAACAAAAAATAAGAGAGCTGGTAGTGTAGGGAATCTTTTATTGACTTATACACCACACAGAGCTGCAACTTCTCAGACCATCAGCAGATGGATTAAAGACGTTTTGTCGGAAAGTGGCATAGACATGACAGTGTTTAGCGCGCACAGTGCGCGCCACGCCACGCGGCGACCTCGGCCGCGAGCCGCGAGCCGAGCCGGCGTCAGTACGCCGCCGTCCACCGTCCGCCGCACAGCGGGCGCGGGCTGGAGCTGGACCGCGGCCTCTACCGCGTTTGCCCGCTTCTATAGTCGCCCATTATCGGATGAAGGGCTATTCGCCAGATGCGTTTGCTTACCAAGTAGTAGCAATAATCCTTAGATAATAAAATACCAATTATTTTTAGATGATTCATTGGTAAACGTGAATATTGTATTGACATACTTAATTAGGTAATGTCAAAGAGGAAAATAAATATATGATTTTGTGTCCATATATAGTTTCATTCCACCTGAAGTAAAACTTTAAATCTCTAAACATCTACCTGGTATATGTTATATCTGAAGAATGAAACGAACGAAATATAATAGATGATCAAACGAACTTCTGAAGCGAAGTTCGATCACTATTATATGAGTCGTTTCATTCGAAGATATAATTACCCTCCCGCCCTTATAAAACCCTATACTTTAAAGTTTTACGTTCTCTCTAAAGATAATGAGTATGTCTGGGAGCGGGATGACCGGGAAGGATAGGTGAATGAATGAACAAAAAGTCAGTTCAATAGTCAATTTATTGTCTCTTAATATCGTGCAGAAGTCGCCTGTAGGTTTAAAGGACTACCTGGTATATGTTATATCTGAAGAATGAAACGACTCATATAATAGTGATCGAACTTCGCTTCCGAAGTTCGTATGATCATCTATTATTTAGGCTCGTAAATAATTACGACGATGTGCGAAGTTGACGTGAAGCGTGTTGTATAACGAAAAACTACAATGTTTACAACTCGTCAATAAGTTTGTAGGTTGGAGCTCTATTAATATTTTGATACTTTAAGTACTAGTTCTAACATTTGCCTATAACTTTTATTAAGTACGTGAATTTATTAATACCTGAATCTCATAACACGTATTTTATATTACACAACAACAACAACAAGGACATTTGTGTAAAGAAACGGATAAATTAGAAGTTCTGGAAAATATCAATACAATCAAAACATTGGAACGTAAGAAGTTACTTACTGAAAACCAATATTTAGGAGAAATCTGTGGACTGACTGGTCAGTAGTAATTTTATGTAAAAATAAAAATATTTTCGCAAAACATGTCTATACAGTACGTAAACCAACTAAAACCATCGCTTAAAACAAGTGAATAGGGAACTAGTACATAGTTATTAGATTGTTTTTACTTGCTTCTGAGCATGTTTTGGGGAATTTAATTTCTGAATGTATTTCTCTTGTTGCAGTCTACCTACCTTACGTGTGCACAGAAGTCAAAAGTATTTTCTAGTATCAATACTATTATTCCTGCTACACAAGGTGTGACCAGCCCATGATTTTTTTGAATTTCCCGCCAAATATTTGGGTAATATTTCAATAGTCAGACTCTAACAAAAATATTACAATGAAAATAAATATGGTTCACTCACGCCAATTAATTTTTTAATGTTTTTTTATTTAATTTTCCACATGTGAATTTAGACATAGATACTTGTTTTCTGCCAAGGCATAAAAACATTTCGGGGCTTTTTTAGTAACTATTCTCAACTCCTATTTTATTTTTTGGACCCGGGGTATGTCCTTAAACTACGTCCGGACCTGGGTATGTCCTTAAACTACGCCAAAAAGAGAGGTATGGGCACTGCGAATGGCATCTCGCTAAGTGTGGTAGGGCACGTTCAGCGAATGTCATCGCTCAAATCTGGAGCAGAGCCCGACTGGGGAAGTACCTCCACCTTACAGAAAACCACAGCCAAATAGCACTAGACCCTACTCATAGTGTTGTGTTCCTGCTGGTGAGTAAGGTTGCCAAAGAGCTCAAAGAGGACCCAGTGTGTTGACGATGAGGGACCTTCTTGTTCCTTTAGTCGTCAACACAGTGAATCCTCCTTTTTGTAAAGGGTCGGCAACGCGCATGTGACGCCTTTGGAGTTGCAGGCGTCCATAGGTTACGGTAGCTGCTTACCATCAGGCGGGCCGTATGCTTGTTTGCCACCGTCGTGGTATAAAAATAAAAATAAAAAAATCTGATTTCATTAATTTAATTATAGAAAACACGGAATTAAAATAATTAGGTATGCATGAAGTTTAAATTTTAACGAAATATTTTTTATTACGATGGTTATTGCCATAATATTATGCTACTAACACATTTTTTTAATTTAGTTAACATTTATATGCTTAAAATAATACTTAAAAAGTGTAAAAATTTCGCGCAAAAACCTAATAATCTAAACGCAACGCTATTGGTCGAACGTACTCGTGACGTCACATACTTGACAGATTTGTTATTTTGTTCGTGGCAGACACTAAATTTAGACGAAAACTGATTAAAAATTGTTTCTGTGGTGATTTAGCAGCTTTTTGCGGTTATAATTCAAATATCGGCACTTAAAGACGAATTTGAGGTAAGCATTATGCTGGGTTTCCATTGGGTTTCAATAAGTTTGCTCTTAAATAAATGTCCTCCATTGGTTCCTTACAAATACGTCAAGCTAGTTTTATTTAGAACTAACCTAGTTTGCATAAGTAAGATGATAACTATACTTTTTAATGTGTTTGGTAAATGGTAGATTACGTAATCCGATGATTAGAATATGCATTAACACTGTAATAAGTAGATTATAGCTTAGTATCTGAACGAACGCTCGCTCGCTCTAGTCAGTTTCAGTCTGAGCTGATGTCAAGTCAATGTCATTGTCATTATCCTCAACTCAACTATGTCACCCAGATACTGCAGCACTGGCATTTCTCATTTATAATAATATACTTAATACACAACAACGCAGGTACAATGACGGATAGCGGATTTGTAAACTAAAGACGCAAATGGACAATTTGCCGAATATAATGCATTTATGATGTCGTCGTATTTCACCAATAATAACAATGTTAATGCCTGCCAAGACGAAAGGAGCGAAAACTGCAAGGTAATTATAACTTTTAATCTATTACTTACTTATGTGTAATGATTTAAACTGGAAATCCAAAACAATAACCTATAAGTAACCTTGGCTTTATTTTGAAACTGCTACTTAAACTGTTGTCCTACGTTTATATAAATTACTTACCTACTCCAAAAACCGTAACAGGCATGTGAAGTGATCTTAGATGTGAAGAGTTATTGCATAATTATAATCATTATTTTCTTTGTGAATCACAGGTACCTACATGAAATGGTGTTACAATAGACATAACATGACCATTGGCATAGCTGGGCATTAACTCGTTAATCCGTTAATCGTTAATTAACGAAGTTAACATTTTGATTAACGGATTAACTTTTAAGTTAACTTTTAAAAATGTTAACAGACACGTTAACTTCCGTTAATATGCAGAAGTCCGTTAATCGTTAATCCAATGCCTATTATTTACCGCACGGTACCGCGGCGCGGCGCGAAAAACAGGTTCAGACAAGTATGAAATGAACGACAAGTGCCGGGCGGCGCGTGGCAGCGAGTGAAACAAAAACAAAACTAGATATATTTTGCCGGCGCGTGCGAGTGAGAAAACTGCGAAGAGATTTATTTCGTTTGATTATTTCATTACTTAGCAATTTTACACATATTAACGGATTAACGATTAACGTTAACTTGCGTTAATTCTTCCGAAATGTAACGCTTTAACGTTTAACGAAGCTAACTTTTTTTGTAGCGGATTAACGATTAACGAAGTTAACTATTTGATTAACGGTGCCCAGCTATGACCATTGGCTATGTGCAAGTATGCTGAGATGGTGATATGTAAAAGCTAGAATCACCCCGGAGCTACCAAATCAAAAATTGTACTGTAACAACACAGAAGGAAAAGTTAAATCTGTTAACAGTGGAAACATTGTTCAGCACACTTGGGTAAGGATACATATTTGATTTTCATTTCTGTAAGGAGAGTAACTGACTGGCTAGAGCCATCTTATAGTAGGAGTTCGGCTTAGTGTTGTGAGCAAATGTGGTTAGGTTACCCGAGATAGATTAATTAAAATCTAAATTTTGATGGAGTCACCCACCACTGCTGCTTATACGCTTGAGTCCATTCCAGCCTCAGACATAACAAGGATATATGAATGGTCTAATTATTAGAGCTATTATATAATTGTCATGTGAACTGATTTGCCAGGGCATAGTAGATTTTTTTTTTTTAAACATGCCAAATGTCCAATCCCATTTATGTCTGCATTATGCTATATAGATACATATGGCAGTGTTTATAATAAATCTATGACTCTAGTACAGTATCAGGTTTATTGGAGCACCCAAGATGGTCACAAATATCTGAACAACACCTGTCACGGTGATAATGTCCATGATAAGATATTGTTAAGTACCTTGGTCGCTCTGGTATATTTGATAATAACTGTACAACAATATAGTTTAAGTTATCGGAAATTTTATACACTAGCCCCACAGAAAGATATTAATCAGTTTATTATATTGTTTTAGGAAGATGACATGGCTACACCAGTGCAGCGGACCAACCAACAACTAGCATCAAATATTAATGCAAGAAATCCAAACTATCATCAGTTGGTACTAGCCTTAAATTGATTAAGGTCAAGGATATATGTAGTATTATTACAGAGTATATGTATTAAATAGAGATGCAACGTCTAAGAAATTTTTGAGGCTCCAAGGTGCCAAGTCTGAAGCAAGAGCAAGCAAGTTCTTGAATGGACATTGTTAGTTTTATAATTATTTGCAGATACTAGCAGAGACTAGTCTCTACCCCTATTATTGAATAAAAATAAAACATGTAAAATAGAAATCTTTTTATTATTAAACACAACCTGCATGTTTACTTATCCACAGCCTAGGGGGCGTCCATTAATCGCGTCATACGTTTTTGGCTTGTTTTAGACCCCCCCCCTCCCCCATGGTGATCTTTGGTGATATTTTCAGGACCCCTCCCCCCCCCGTCCAATATGACGTGTAATTTTTTGCTAACTAAAGTAAGTACAGTTTTCTAACACGTGAACCTACGTACACGTGAAGGGTAAAAAAATGAAACTACATGTACATACATATAAAATAATCTTTAATAGAAAAAAACCGGCCAAGTGCGTGTCGGACCACGCATAATGGAGGGTTTCGTACCGATTATAAAAAAGTAATATCAAAAGGTCGTATCTGCCAGATTCTGCCTATGAAAGAAGTTTTATGGATATAACTAAACTAGCCTTCTCCCGCGGCTTCGCCCGCGTACTGTACTCAAAAAGAATACGATACCCATGTTGATTTTCAGACTTTGTGACCACATTTGCCCCTTTGTTGAATTTTCAAAAAACCTGAAACACGTGTTTACTCATTTATCGTTAGGAATACTCCTGAGAAGTTTCGAATAAAATAGTCTTAACAAATCTTGATTCGCCATACAAACTTTGGACCCCCATTTTACCCCCTTAGGGGGTGAATTTTGAAAAATCCTTTCTTAGTGCATCCCTAGACCTTATAAGAAACCTACGTGCCAAATTTGGAATCTCTAGAACCAGCAGTTTGGGCTGTGCGTTGATATGTCACTCAGTCAGTCAGTCAGTCAATCAGTCAGTCAGTTTCTTCTTTTATTTATTTAGATAATTCTAAAATCGATAATGCTCTCAATTTTTTCATATTTTTGGATTACCGGTTCATAAGAAACCGGTAGAAACACACACAGTTAGAGGGGGAACAATTTTTTTAGACTAACGGGGCGATTTTTTCTTCAAATATGCACTAAATAAAAAAATGTTCAAACAAACCTCAATGTTATTTTTAAAGACCTATCGAGTGATGTGCATTGTTGATATTTGGTAAAAATTTACAAATAGTTACATGTATCACATGTATGAAGTGCCCCCCTAAAAATATTTTTTCCAGCAATTTTACTACAGAACTAAGTAGCGGCATACAAAAATACAACTTACGTTCAAATATTTATTAAGATACGTTTTATAGTTTCCGAGTAAAATGAATGTGACATACGGACGGACCGACGTACAGGCGGACATAACGAAACTATAAGGGTCACGTATTTTTCCATTTTGGCTACGGAACCCTAAAAACCTACTTCACATTCACAAAATAATATCTCAAGTGCGATTAAAATTTATTTACAATCATAGTGCATCCTATCATAACAATTAGTCCCAAGACGTAAAAAAAACAAAAAACGGGGTGCACTCCGGGAGTGCCGGCAGAAGTGAAAACTTGAATATTAACGTTGTGCATTTTTGATATTTTGGAATGGTTAGGGAATAATTTTGCACGAATTGCTTTAATTATCAGTATAAAAATACTATCATTTATGTGGTAAAATACAATATTCATTTATTGCGCTATCGTACACAAACATGACTATTTATACTGCATTAAAAATTTAACACTTCAAAACTATTACAATTATTTATTCGATCAGGTCACGTGTCCGTCTTACGAATTTTCAATCTGACGAATCTGTCGGTCACGTGACCTGTCGCGAGTTTAACATTTTTTCCCCATCACAAAAACTGGACAGCGCCGCTAAAGAACTTTTCACTTCAAAAACCTTGTCGTAGAGGAGTTCCATTTTGATCTTCACGAGCAGTTTCTATTTCACTAAATAGCACTATTTAAATGTATTTTTTTTTGTTTTTAGACTTAAAAATATCGCTACACGTCTGCTTATGAGGTTTCAGGAGTTCCCTTGATTCCTCATGGATCCCGTCACTAGGATTAAATTTTCCAGCTGCGAAGCAAAAATCCGCGCGCTACTCTGGTTTTGACGATTGATTCATTTAAAAGTTGATACATTTTATTTTATTGACCATAATACAGTATATCACGGAGGAACAAAAAAATTACACGTGATATGTGTCTAGACCCCCCTCCCCCCTGTGGTGATCATTGGTGATTTTTTCGTGACCCCCTCCCCCCCCTATACAATATGACGCGATTAATGGACGCCCCCCTACCATTATTACCTTGTCTAATACAGATATTAAACTATGGTCTACTGTAGCGTGGGGCTTCAACATGTGGAGCTCTCGGAGCATTTAAGTATAGCAAAACTCCTTTCTTTAATCGAAGTGGCACTTTTACCACACTTTCCTTCATTATTTTATGTTGAATGTCATTTTCTGCATCCTCTTCGACCTGAAATGAATACATATTTTTATTTTACAAATCTGTACAAGAAAATAAGTCTTAAAAGAAAACCTTTCTTAATGTTAGTAGTTGGTACAATACATAGATTATATAAGTCCCAGATAGAGTGCGGCTAACAAAATTTTGTGATTCCATAAAGAGCCAGTGTCCTCATCGTTACGCACTACACACACATACGCACAGCAATAATGAGCCGCTCCCCCGCCATTCGTGTCCAAAGGTCTATGCAGTCAAGAGCAGTTAAAAAATAATAAAAATATGCCGTCGTGCGTTGTCAAATGCTGCAGAAATGCCACCGGTCGAAAGAAAAAAACAGATGGGATAACTTTTCACCGTTAAGTAAACAATTCATTGCGTAATCACATTAAAAATCAGTAATTTCGTAAACTATTAACTTCATGGTAGCGGTGTTGCCAGGTGGTTGAATAGGGAAACTTCCCGAACGTAAGGGGGTCTATAATCGCCGTGATATGTTGTCAATACGACATTGACGTCCACACTACTAACTATACGTTTTATTTCACGCACGTTTTCAACGAATATTAAAACGTTACCTAAAAGTTAATAACTTTTATGCTTTTGTGAGCAAATTATTCTTTATTATTTTTTGAATAAAATTTATAATTAAACATAATATATTTCTTAAAATTATTCCAAAAACTTCTTAAAACAAAAAGCCCATATCTAATCGTAGATTGAACGCGCGAAGTTATGTCACCACTACTGATCTGTCAAACTTTCGTCTCATTCTAACTATCGCTCCCTCGCACTCTGAGCGGTTTCAGTAATCGACTGGTCAAGCGATTAGAACGAGATGGAACTATAGTTAGAATGAGAGGTCAGCTCTTAAGTCAAACCGATTGTGTTGATCGATCGAGGAGCATTTTTAACCAACTTCAAATAAAGGAGGTTCTCAATTTGACCTGTATGTTTGTATGTTTGTTCGCGATTATCTCGCGCTTGGCTGAACCGATTTTAATGCAGTTTTCAAAAAGTATTTGTTACATTCCAAACAAGGTTTAGTATAAAATAAGGCGTTGTTCATTGATTACGTAAGAATTTTTTTGCCAGAGACACCCTTCCGCCCCTACGTAAGAAAAAAAAACCCTCTCTGCAGTAGAAGTAAGACATGGTCAATTCCCCTCCCTCCTTAAATCGTGTTACGTAAGAAATGAATACGTAATTACACTTTTAGTTTTCTTCGTCTTAGCGAGGGCACTGCCGTGCCTCCAGTTAAAAAAGGTATGATGATGATGATCCTTCCGGCCGATTTCGACCATGGCGACCACTTCAACTCCTAGTTATTTGTTCGGCGCTCGTGCGCCCGAAGATGGCTGACGTAGCCGATCTTCGAGATGAACCCCCGTGCACACTGAGGGCATGTGAGGACACCAGCCAGGTAGTGGTAGTGAATGGTAGCAGATTGGCGTGTTTTTAGCTCGTCGCGTATAGCATCGAGGTCAAGCTTACGTTGCTCCTCGAAATCGCTTACCTTGTCCTGCACCAACCTGCGCCACTCAGGACGCTGTACTGCCAAACCTTCCCACTGAGAGGGCTCGATGTTGCATCTTTTCATGTGCCGTTTCTGAACATCTTTATATCTGAGGAGTTGTCCGCCCTGTTTCCGCTTACCCTCCTCTAGTTCAGAATAAAAGATGCGCTTCGCCACTCTCTCCTCTCTCTCTTTTTTTTTAAAAAGGTATAAAGTATGCTTAAATAATAGTATTGGGGACGACAAGAGAGGCCACCACACTCAACAGTAGTCGTGTAATTTTAATAAATAGTTTATTTAGATTTTTTTAAATTTTACCATTTAGTCGCCTCTTCAGAAATATATTTCATCAAATTTATTAAAACAGGTGCTTATTAATTCTATTTCAATATGTATATTAATAATCTATTTTTTTATTCAAAGATACTGTATTCTTAATCGGGAAAATTTGTATTACATGGCAACACTCGTCTGGACACACACATTCAAACCAGCCGCCATCTTGCGTCACAGTTTGTTGTACAGCCATGCTCCGTCCTTTAATTTTTTTCGTCCAAGGTACAATATCGTAATAATATGGTCCTACATTGTTCCAAAATTGGCTCCATTGTTGGCAATCCTTATTAACTAGGTATAAAAAAATGCAGCAGTAGGTACATAGAATATAAATTATAAACTTATATAGGTATGTCATATACAGTCGCCATCATTCTACATGCACTTTATCGCCTTGAAAATATAGGCGTTGTTCAGATATTTGTGACCTCCTTGACCACACCGATATACCTGATGGCGAATTTACAAAGGAAAAATGTGACCTAGGCCTCCGGTACCCAGGGCTGAGATCGAACCAGCGTCTTCTGCATTCGCAGCAGACATTATACATATAATGATTTCTTAAGGTACGCACCGTTCCCAGTGCATCTACACTTGCAAGTAACGTTATTAAGGTATGTGTATAATTGTAGACACAACATTACTCTAACTAGGTATAAATATATTTGAATACAAGATAAATAGGTATTTACTTACGTTGAAGCGATCTTCACAGCAATATAAAGTCGTAGTCTTCTCATCATTTTGCACCATGGTTTACAAGTTTTCACGTCTTTCGGCAGATAAAAAACACCTTATTGGGTGCACTTATTATATTGTTCATGCACTTTGGCACTAGGTAATACCCGTATATAAGGGTTTTTTAGTTTCATTCATGGTTTAAGCGAAAATAACTTTGAAATATTTGAACCACCAACTGAAGTAGGAACTAATCTCATACTAACTTGATACTAACCTATAAAATTTTGTGAGATGTGACGTCATCACAATCTGTCATTTTCGCGCCAAAAATTATGAGCGTTTCAAAAACGTTTTTAAGATTTTCAATATTTTTTTATTAAATAACGAAAAGCTTTTAGAACAAATTTTTGTTTTTCCTAGTGTTAAAACAATGTAAACAGTTAAATAAAAAAATAAAATTTATTCATGCATGTACTCAATTATAGCAAGAATATAATAAAAGAACAAGTTTCAATATTCTACGAAATTTTTCTGCTCTTTTAAATTGCGCAATATATTTTGACTCTGTTTGGCTGTTGAGCCTCATTCTTAGTCTTAGAAGAAAATTTTACTTTATGCACTAGAGCTTCAAGAGCGATTTTATGTCGTCCACGCACGACTTAAAGTCGAACTTTACGAGCATGAGAAGTGAAAATATTTATAATGGGTCACTTTCAGAGGAAGAAAAATAAAAACCATATATTGTTGCAGTTTGCTGTACAATCTACACGTGAAACGGAGCTCGAAGCACAGCACTAAACCCAGGTAAGTTACACCATGATAGGTTTGGACCATAGAGATATAAGTAAGCATAGAGTGTTCACTCCACACAATTAGTTATTAGCCCGAAACTTGACATTATGAAGGCTAGACTAGATTAGACTTGTTGTCAGGATCAAATGTCTATATGGGGCTAATGAGGGCTACCGTTTTTTTACTCACCAGTTGGCGCCACTGTAGACTGAGGTCCTGAAATACAGCTGTAATTTTTATTAAGTACGTTTGTGAAAACCAAATTTACGCTTAAATAATATTTAATACAATAGATCGTACTGTAAAAATATCGACGAGGCCGCAGTGTTGCGCAGTTCCGCTTTATTTGGAAGAATAGGAGGATTTTCTTAGTTCCGCTTTTAGAACATTTACATTTAAAGAATCGTAACTCATATTTGCCATAATTAATATCCTGCTATGGCAAAATATTCACAACATTGTTAAATTAGAAATAATTCCGCGAATCTCATTTAATGAGGGTTTCCGCGATCGAGTTTCTCACTAGATGGCAGCACCGTGGCGACAGGTCCAGCTGTCACAATCCACCAATCATGTTTAACCATATATTTTTTGATTGGTGGATTTTGACAGCTACTGCCAAAAAGACCTGTCGTCACGGTGCTGCCATCTAGTGAAAATCTCAATCGCGGAAACCCTCATTACTATGGAATTTGACATTTCAAAGGCCTCCGTCCACACTAGCGCCCCTAGCGGAAATTTCATACGCGATAGTCCTCATTGCGTTAAAGCAACACAAAAGTCAGAAATGAGACTTAAACTTTGAGATTTGCATTTGTTTCTCAAAATGACGTGCAAAAGTGACGTCACGATCAAATAGTCGCACTGTTAAAATTATGGAGAAAATATGAAATTGCTATATTTACAGTGAAATGTTGCGTTTATGTATAAGATTGTCATACAACTAATGAACAAATCAAATTATTTTTAATAAATATTTAGATTTGTTTATTTTAAGTAGACACACTACTATATAAATCATAAACTTATATAGATGTCATATACAAAGGAAAAAGTGACCTAGGCCTCCGGTGCCCAGGGCTGGGATCAAACCAGCGTCTTCTGCATTCGCGGCAGACGCCTTTACCACTTGGCCTAGGTAACTTTTTCCTTTGTATATGACATCTATATAAGTTTATGGTTGTCATACAATTTATTTTACAGTAAAATGTTAAAAATCGAATGATATAATTGTTTTTATTTAATTTCGTACTTTAAAAAATCGTAAGATTGTAAATTTTTTAAGCCTCATATCCTTGAACCATTACAATAGAATTGTTTAATCTTCACTTTATTATGTTATGATATATTGATAACTTTACTGATTACTGATAGCCTCCTTCCTCAGACGTTTCGTCCGGTTGCTCTTGGCATAGGCCTCTCCTAAAATTCTCCATTTACGTCTATCCAAAGCCTCTCTCCTCCACAATCCTCCGGCTACGTGTCTGAAGTCATCTTCCCATCTCATCCTTTGACCTCCTTTCTTTTACCATCTCTTGGGTACCATGTAGTAATCTCTTTATTGATAACTTTGCATGCTATCAACCAAATTTTATCGCATAATTTAATATGTAACAGAAATACTAGTGATCCGTTTAATTAAGGTAATAATTGGTGTATTATTGCGACTAAGAAAAGTAGAAGATTTTTTTTTGTCCCAGCCGACCAAAAATTTTTTCGCGCTAAAAATTTTTTTTCTTCTTTTTTCATAACTAGCCTTTTCCCGCGGCTTCGCCCGCGTACTATAAGTACTCAATAAGGATACGATACCCATGTTGATTTTCTGACTTTGTGACCACATTTGCCCCTTTTAGGGGTTGAATTTTCGAAAAACCTGAAACACGTGTTTACTCATTTATCGTTAGGAATACTCCTGTGAAGTTTCGAATAAAATAGTCTAACAAATCTTGATTCGCCATACAAACTTTGGACCCCCATTTTACCCCCTTAGGGGGTGAATTTTGAAAAATCCTTTCTTAGTGCACCCTTAGACCTTATAAGGAACCTATGTGCCAAATTTGGAATCTCTAGAACCAGCGGTTTGGGCTGTGCGTTGATATGTCAGTCAGTCAGTCGGTCAGTCAGTCAGTCAGTCAGTCAGTCAGTTTCTTCTTTTATATATTTAGATAAGAATACCATATCAATTATGCCCTTAAATTAAATAAATAAATAAATAAATATTTGGGGACAATCTTACACAAATCAACCTAGTCCCAAACTAAGCAAAGCTTGTACTATGGGTACTAGGCGACGATATATATACTTATATAGATAAATATATACTTAGATACATAGGAAACACCCATAACTCAGGAACAAATATTCGTGATAAACACACAAATAAATGCCCTTACCAGGATTTGAACCCGGGACCTCCTGCTTCGTAGGCAGGGTCACTACCGACTGGGCTAGGAGGCCGTTAAATTAAACGGATTCTTGTAATATCCTGTATAGGCCCGGCCCGTTAATTCCAAAACAAGGATGATTAAGACATGGATGGACAATGCCTATACAAAATCGCGTTCCCTTATTTCAGGCTAAAGCACTAGCGTCATCTATCGGTCACCACAAACACTAAATTCCTACTTAACCTTTCTGTCAAGCCCATTGGTTGACTGGTACAGAATGCCTTATGGCATTAAGTCCGCCATTTGTAATATCTTATTTTGTGCAATTAAGATTAAATAAATAAATTCTAGTTTCTATTTTGTTCGGCGATTAACGCTAACAGAATAACTCGACTCCAGACTCGACAGATGGCGCTGTGGCACTCAGTACCGAAAACAGACGTATAGCCTGAAGGTTCGAGGAACGCGATTTTGTATAGGCATTGTCCATCCATGTCTTAGTCATCCTTGTCCCAAAAGGAGTGTTAAAATAAACAGCACATGGTTCCAGGATCCAGTGCCCAGGGTGCGAGAAGACGTACAGCAAGCGGTGCTACATGACCAACCACTACAACTTGGTGCACCTTGAGGAGAGCAAATACGTGTGCCCGGTCTGCCACAGGGTACGGACACTTTGGGGTATCCCGACAAAATTTAAAGCTGTGGAGTATTTTTTTTTTTTTTTATACTACGACGGTGGCAAACAAGCATACGGCCCACCTGATGGTAAGCAGTTACCGTAGCCTATGGACGCCTGCAACCCCAGAGGATTCACATGCGCGTTGCCTACCCTTTAGGTACCTATTCACTCCTTTTTTGAAGAACCTCATACTGTAGCCCGCTGGGAAAACCTCGGCAGGGAGTTCATTCCACAGCCGCAGCGTTCGTGGGAGGAAATTCCTCTTGAACCGTACTGTGCGCGACCCTTTGGGCTCCAGGGTGTGAGGATGAACACCCTGCCGGCGGCGAGCGGTGCGGTGATAAAAAGCTGCCGTCGGCATCATATCAAACAGTTCTTCGGAGCACAACCCAACCGCCGGACTGCACCGCCAGCGCGAGGCAGAAGGTATGTCACTGCAACTAGATGCACGTAGATGCAAAACTTGAATGCAAAATGTGGTCATTTTCTGGGGTCGCGTTGGGATTGTCGAAGTTTTCTCCAGTCTGAATAATCCTATATTAAATATGCTAGCTGTTCCCGCGGCTTCGCCTGTGTGCGTTTTTAAGGGAAAACTACTCTGAATGTTGCTGAGTATGATCTGTTACTATTCAGAATATAATGAAATTGTGTGCAAGTTTTGCTGTTAGCGTACAAATTAATTAGAATTTGATGATCATTGCTGCTTTTCCCACTGATTCTTAGTGTTGTCATACTTCTGTTCGCTGTACATTGCTACTGCGTTCGTTGGCTGGCCAGACTATATAATGTATTTCTGTTGCCGCTATAACAACATACATGATTTTTTTGCTGTTTTTATAGATAATGGTACGTAACCCTTCGTGCGCGAGTCCGACCGCACTTGGCCGATTTTTTAAAAGAAATGCTTATCTAACAATATAACAATTTATTCGTTAGAAAATATAGTCTTGCTAACCAAAAACTGTAGTAACAGTAGAAGTAAATAAGCTACACTCATCTCTTTTTAGTGGTTAGGGTACTAGCGTATGAAAAACACAGTATGATTGTCTCTGTCTATGCTTGAAGTGAGACATCCTTGACCCTGGCCAAACTATAATTAGGTCAGGGTTCAAAAGGATAATTATCAATGATAGTTATCTTGATAATTATCGTGATATTTATGTCTGATAATTATCGATTTCATAATAACCCAAAATATCGCGTGTGAATTTCAACATTAATAGTTGAACTATAATAGAAAAAAATCTATAGGTACCGGGGATAATTATCCGATAAATATCAGAGATAATTATCTTGATCATTACGAACCCTGGATTTGGTTCGTTAATTACCTTAAAATATGTAGTGGTGTTTTCAGAAATTCCTGAACGGATTCCGTCTGCGGTACCATCTGAAGTACTCGCATGAAAAGCAGCCCAAGCCGAAGAACAACATCTGCACGCACTGCGGGAGGGGCTTCAACGTACGTACATTATTCTTTTTCACTTCTCATGGTCAGTGTGTCATATCAAACACCGGATTGATGTGGGCAAAAGTGCACCAGTGCTAGTGATTAATTAAAAATCGACTAAATTTTTCGACATCGTTTTAATAGTACATTACTTACCTAGGGCTGTAAAAAAAAGAAAGCCCGAAATCGCAGGTATTTGGGACCCGAGCCGCAGGCGAGGGTTGTAAATATGCGATAGAGGGCTTTCTTTTTTACTGCCCGTGGTGAGTACACAATTTTACGTCCCCACCTGGCCATAATGCGAGTTTTACCGTAAGCGTAGCGAGCGGTAAAACTCACATTATGGCCAGGTGTGACGTAAACAATTTTATGCATCATTATTAAAATGGCTAATGGCTAAGTTTGAATACATTTAATTGTATGCAAACCTCTTTCATTTATACTTATCACAAGTATAAACAACCGATATCTGACATTGACGGTGTCGAGTCACTTGTGACAAGTATTGAAATTATTGAATAATTAATTCAGTACAAGCCAGAGCTCGGATTTTTCACGGCAAAACAAAACACTAGCGTAATTTAGCCAGTGCTTGAAATATTATTTTATCGACACCTATCGAGTCTTACTAGAGTATATGACAGGTATTGCCTCAGTACATTTTTTCTTTTTTTATTCGATGGTACACCTATCAGTGTGAATGTCAAAATTTAAAAACTAACAAACGTGCGAAAATTTCGAAAAACAGGAGACTTACTAGAGCTCAAAATCAATATTTTTGACCAGTCTAAGGTGACCTACTGGGGGTTAGAAGGTTGTGCATTAATTACCGGACATCCTGTATAAGTAATAAAATAACTTTTCATTTTAGCTTTGCCATAGTCGAGCAACAAAGAGGTAGGTCTGCATGTACAACTTAGAACGAAGTAACTATACCACCTCATTTAAAATGATAGAAACGACTGCAAATTTCATCTCACATGACATATGACATTCACACTTTAACTGTCATTTCATTACGTATAAAACGTAAATTGCATCTAGGTATTATTTATTTCGCAACGCATTGAATCCGACGTGTTGGATATACGTATAATAACTTAATATTGCAAGGTATCAATTAATACAAAAATGAGTAATGTACAAGATCGGATCAAAACGTGGATTGAAAATCACCCTGAGTTAGTCTATAATGAAGTGACCTCCACTATATACTGCTCTATGTGCGATATGCATCTAAAACTGAAGAAATGCAATATTGAGAATCATGTGAAAAGCAACCGCCACAATTACCGTTCGGGGCAACCAAATAGGAAACATCAATTTTATTTCGATTTAATTATTTTTCTTATTTCATGCAACATACCATGGGCAACAGTCAACAACAATAATTTTCGTCATTTTTTTAACAAGTATTTATGTTGCGACTGCTCTATGACTTCTTTACCGGACGAATCGACCCTGCGAAAAATTTATTTAAATCTCGGGTACAAAAAAACTATACAGGGTATAAGAGAGGTAAACAAAACCAATCATTTGTGGATATCTATAGACGAAACACCAGATTTCATGGGAAAATGTGTGACAAACGTGGTGATTCGGTCTTTGCAAAAAAATTGTTCTAAGCAATTTTATCTTTTGGGGTCGAAGGTTTTAGAGAAGGTAAATGGGGAAACAATAGCAAACCTAATAATAAACCAATTAAAATTTTTGTTTCAAAATTCTTTCAATGATAACGTAAACAATTTGCTTTTACTTTGCACAGATAGTGCCGCATATATGCTTAAAGCCGGTCGTATTTTAAAAGCAACGTTTCCTCGTATGAAACACATTACGTGTTTAGCTCATGCTCTGCACCGGGTTGCCGAAGAAGTGCGAGATAATTTCAAAGGTGTGGATGGGTTGATATCGAATGTCAAAAAGATTCCTAAAATCTCCAGAGCGTGTACGCCTTTTTAAGGCAAAATATCCGTCCATTCCCCTACCTCCCGAGCCAATTATCACCAGATGGGGAACTTGGATATCTGCTGCGGTATATTACGCTCAATACTATGAGCAAATACGTGATGTCGTCTCCATACTTGCTAATGACTCGGCAGCTATAAGAGCTGCAAAAAAATGTTTTCAAACACGCAAACTACGACCGGAGTTAAATTTCATTCGCGACAACTACGAAGTAATAGCCTCTTCAATAGAACAATTGCAATGTTCGACTTTATCCATTGCGGAATCCTTCCTCATTCTGGATACTGTTCGTTGCTACGTAAACTGGAGTAAACTTTTGCCAGTGATACGTAAATTTGAAGCCGTGCTCGAACGAAATCCTGATTACGAAATTTTAAGAGACATATCTGAAAATATTACCCGAACTGATAATGAATTCTATAAATTTGCTCCCTTGACTGAAGTTGAACGTACATTTAGTGTACATAAATGGATTTATAGTGATAAACGCAACTGTTTACTCCCAGCTAATGTTGAAAAGATAATGATCATCTACTCCTATCACTATTACCCAAATAAAATGTCTTGTGCTGCTGTGTGTACTGACGTAGATTTTGAAGAAGAAATTGCGTCTGTTTCTAATATAAAGGTTGAACACGCCAAAACTTGGGCACGCAAAATTTGTTTTTAAACCAGTGTGAAAATAAATAACTACATTATGAATACCACATTTAATGACAAATTTACTGAATTCTAAATTTACGTTTTTAATTTTAATTAATGTTTACACAGTAAGCCATAGATCGAACTTTTCTACGCACACGGCTCATAAGACTTTGCACCATCTCTTTAGAAAAGATTTTTGTCGCCCAGGTCCATATTTTTTGTAGCTCAGGGACCGATTTTATTTCTCCGCCTTTCTTTTTTAGAATTCCTTTCATAATACTCCAGTACTCTTCAACAGGCCGCAGTTCCGGACTATTTGGCGGATTACATATTTTGGGTACCACCATTATCTTGTTAGCGTTGTACCATTCCATAACTGATTTTGCGTATTAGCAACTGGCTAGATCTGGCCAAAACAGCGGTGGTGAGGTATGCTGTCTTATAAAAGGCAGCAAACGCTTCTGTAAACAATCTTTCTGGTAAATATCGCCGTTTATTGTCCCGGTGGTGATAAACGAGCGACTTCTTTTACCACAGCTACATATTGCCTGCCAAAGAAGGTATTTTTTTGGAAATCGCCCTCATTTTTTTAATTCAAAATCTTTAGGAGTATCTGTTCGAGATTTGCTAGTATAAAACCCTTGACCAGGTATTTGTTTACAATCCAATTTTATATACGTCTCGTCGTCCATCACCGCGCATTTAAATTTTGTAAGAAAATCTTCATAGAGTTGTCGCGACCGTATCTTTGCGGATAAGTTCTGTTTTAAGTCTCGATCTGGTGCGGCCTGGGCTTTATAACTCCTCAGTCCTGCCATCTGTTTCACTTTTTGGACATAGGACTAAGACATTTTCACTTTTTTAGCAACATCACGAGATGAAATCGTATGATTTGAGGCAAAATCTTTAAAATACTCTTTCTTGTTTCTTATTCTTGACTCCCTGCAACCCACCACTTCCTGGCTTTCTATCTATTGTCAAGTGTTCACGGAAACTTTTTAATACGTGACCAACAGTAGATTGTGGATATTTCAGCCTTTTCGCGATATCTATGTAGCTTAACATGGGATTTTTTACATGTTCGTGCAAAATGCGTTCACGTTTTTGATATTGTACGCTCGACATTTTGCCAACGAATACATAAAAGAAAATAAAACTATCATCATTTTATAGCCCAGTTCCTTGTGAGAAAACTGTTGTTTCAAAAGTTTAATAATCTCCATTTTTCGAATAACTATAGCTATTTTTATATGCCCAGGTTTTGGCGTGTTCAACCTTTATAGTAACTTTATACAAAAGTTTTTATTAGTTTTATTACATATTAATTTTATTTGGTGACTTTTATTTCTTCTAGTTCTGAATTATCGATATCGATAAAATAATATTTCAAGCACTGGCTAAATTACGCTAGTGTTTTGTTTTGCCGTGAAAAATCCGAGCTCTGAGTACAACAATTATTTAGCATTCCGATTAATTACGCCTACTTTTTTGTTTTTTAAGTCGGTTAAAAATGCCTCGCAAGAAAAAAGATGGTTCATTTTCATGGAAAACTGACGATTCAGATATAGAAGATAGTGTTACGACTTACTTTTGCAAGAAATGTAAATAATTAATTAATTGCTCATAAAGTTTATTTATGTGTATGTTCTTCACATTCTTAGAAATACCCAATGGTTGTACGTCATTTTTATCGATATCAAGTAATAAAATTAATTTAATTTGTCCTCGCACTATAAACGTCAGTTCAGATTTGCCCCCATCAATCCGGTGTTTGGACTCATATTATGCTTATGGACTAAGAGCTGGCCACGTCAGATATGACACAATAATGAGAGCAATTAAACCGGACTAGTTAGATAGAACAAAAATAGTAGGCGACAGGCTATAAATTGCATTATACGTCATTTGGAACTACTTTCCCCTAACATAAACTTCTGGCAATGATATAATCTAATTAATGACATAATTTTTCATAATATTGCATCAAACCCAGAACTCAGATTTGTTCTCTTCAAGTTATTGGCATTCTTTGACCCCCACCACTTTACAGCTGCCAGGTGTCCGGATCTAGAAACAAGCATAGTATAGCTAACTAACTTGAGTGTTTTAGTTGCTCTCATTATTGTGTCATATCTGACGTGGCCAGCTCTCCGTCTATTACCAAGGCGGACTAAAGTAGTAAATATAGCCTATAGGAAGAATATTTTAAATTTACCAATCAGAACTCTTCACCATATTAAATCCACCAATCACAAAACATTTCGACGTTAATCGGAACGCTGGATTCTTTTTTAATGCGTATACTGTTTAAATACTTTAATTCCTTTAAAAAAAATGTATTTAGTATCAACCAACCTGAATACAGCAATGTTAAAATCGACCAATCAGAAAACGCAATTAATTTCTCAAAACATGACGTGTTTTTTAGTTCCTACTGCACTATAATTGAAAAAAGATTTAAATCTGTTGGAAGCGCTTTAAAGCGCTAATTATACCGTCGTCTGTGGCATTTATTCGCGGTATTTATATTTTGTATCTTTGTCAAGAAAAAAAATACAGTAAAGTTAAACCAAATTTTTACCTTAGATTAGTCATTGTGCATAAACATTGCGTAAATAATAAGTATTTTTATTTTATTTTTTTATTTCTCGCAATCGAAGTGAAAAATAGTATGTATAACTCTGGCCTCAAAGCCATATCAAACAATGTTCCTTTACTTCGTTCGTTAAAATAACCACCTCGTGGTAATATGGCCTACTTTAGACCCTTGTCAAGCAATCTACTATTATTTTATTAAGGGCATCTATACATGGTGGAATTTTGACGCAAAAATCGTATGCAACTTCGATATCGTCGCAATCGTACTGGAAATCGCTGGTGATTTGTTGCGAGGTGAATATAGAGTATAGAGGGTAGGTGATAGAAATGACGACGGTCTGGTCTTAGTCATTGTTTCTACTCGTTCTGTTCGTACGGTACGTCGTCGGTCTGTCCGTACTCGCGTCGGTGCTCGTCGAACAGTTCGACGAATCATTCGCGTACGTGTGCCAACAAGAATGTCCGTTCACATACTCGTCTCTCCGTACAACTCTCCGACACGAGCACGCGCGCGAGTACGAGCGCGAGTGCCAACACGCATGTGTAAACAATCGCGCGCTATTCGCCTCGTCATTTGGCTCGTCACTGGCACGCATATGTGATCGCACCATAACGGGTGCGAGTGATACAACGCGATGCGTTATGCTCTCAATCGGACCGTATTTAGGGTTCCGTAGCCAAAGTGGCAAAAACGGAATCCTTATAGTTTCGCCATATCTGTCTGTCCGTCCGTATGTCACAGAAATTTTATTCAAAAACTTTTTATATTATTTTGTTCGATAGTAGGTACGGAACCCTCCATTATGCGTGCCGATACGCACTTGGCCGGTTTTTTTATAATTCTAGTCTCCAGAGCCTCTTCTATGACCAACTGTTTTGCTCGGCAATAGGCGGGTCCACACCTCACGCACCGCCTCGCGAGGAAATTGCCGCGCGAGGCAGCACAGCTAGTGTAAGCGTGCCTTGGCCGAGGCAAAACCACGCGCGGCCGCAATGCCTCGGGCAATTTCCTCGCGACGCGGTGCGTCGAGTGTGGACCCGCCTCATAACTTAATAACCCATGGCCGTGTAAATATTGACGGTTTTACTAAACTTTTCACTCTATTTTAAGACTCGCCGCATCCTTGACAACCACATACGAACGCACACGGGCGAGCGTCCGTTCTCGTGCGTGCACTGCACGGCCGCGTTCGCGCAGCTCACCGCGCTCAACACGCACGTGCGGTCCGCGCACAAGTGATCACACGTGCCTGACAAAACGTTACGAATGTGGGAACTTTCAGGATTTCACAGGAAAATTATGTAGGAAATTTCTATTCGTAGAATATTTGCAGTGTGGGTTTCTTCGGTCGATTGTTTTATCAGGTGGCAGCACCGTGGCGAAGGGTGTTTTTGACAGCAGCTGTCAAAATCCACCAATTAAAAAAAATCGGTTGTCTGTAAACGGTCGGTTTACTGACGATAGTTGAACGTGACAACGTCATAAGAAAATACTGATGAAATGGTTGCATTTTTCAAAAGAAAATTTTAATTTCACTGCACTTCATACTTGACGAAAACATGTAAATGTATTATTGTTAAACATCGGTATCAACGTTCAAATTTCGTGGCAATGTACGGTTGGCAGAAAAATAAATACAAACAAATCACTTAGTATTTTTAACCTTTATTTTGTATATGTAAATAAAAAAGCCCCTAAATAGTACATTTCCTAATTAGGGTGGTAAAACAAAGAAAGGCCGCGCAATCGCAATTGTTGCGGCCCAAGCTGCAAGCGAGGGACGTAATTATGCGATCGAGGGCTTTCTTTATTACCTCCCGTGTTGGAAAAATATGTGCACATTTGGCCAGAAAGCGGCTCTATCCGTACGCGTAGCGTGCGGAAAAAGCCACTTTATGTCCAGGTGTGGCATACAATATTTTACGAGTTAGAATAGATCACTAAAATTTGTTCCATAGATTTTGCTGTCAATCTTTGACGTCTGTAAGAATATATCCATTTTAAATGACTAAAAGATCTTTCCACGCTGACTGAGGTAATAGGAAGGTATGTCAAGCATTGAAAATTTTGCACACAGTTTTTATTTACACTTTCTGGTATTTCAGCCTCGTTGTTTTTAGATAGTTGGTTAATTATTTGTACAGTCTTATAACCAGGATTTTTCTTTAATACACTTTTTAATTTAAAATAAACTTTTCTGGCATTTTGATGTAACCTTAACGTTGATATTTTTTTTTGCAAACCATGAACAATGTTTAATGATTCTGCTAGACTCAGTTTTGGATCCTCCAATAATTTTATTGACTTAGCAATTATACTAAAGTGTGTATCGACGAATAGTAACTCAGTTTTTAAATTCCGGTTACGGAAAATTTTTTTTGCTTTAGAAATTGCACTCGCTTCACGCGGATTTAAGGCATCGATGACAGATTTGATTTTATCATAATGCATGTGATAATATGAGGCAACATTTAACCATGTTCCCCATCTTGTTATCACGGGTCGGGGTGGTAGAGGAATATTTACACACATTTGATGAAATAAATTTGTCCTTGAAGGAGCGTTACGAAATATTTTTTTGATACAGTCAATCAAACTGTTTATGGTCGGGTAAAGACTTCTAATTATCTCTGCGACTCGATTACATCCATGTGCTATGCATGTTACATGAGTCATATTTTTATATTTCTGAACAAGGTTTTTAGCTGCTTTTACCATGTAGGAACCGGCATCCGTTATAAAAAATAATAATTTATCCATGTTTTTTTTGTATTCATCGCCCCAAAGATCTTCAAGGGTTTCCTCAACGAGTTTGGTTATTGTCGAATGGTTAGTCGCCTCCAATACCTTAGAAGCAAATAAATGTGGCTGGGTACTAGTTCCATCTAGAGCTCCGATCAAAATATTTGCCACTTTTTTTCCCACGGAATCTGATGTTTCATCAACACTGAGGTAAATCATTTTATTTTGTAATTTCTCTTTCAATTCATTTTTTTTCTTTTCATACAATTCAGGTAAGCATTTTACTCGTATTTTTGTTTCACTCGGCACAGTAATATCATTTCCATATTTATGATTTAAAAGGTTTTCTACAAAATTTCTAAATTTAGGATTGTCTAATTTTTACCACGGTATATTCGAACAAATCATAAACTCTGTTAAATCTTTATTAAATTTTTCTTGTGCATTATTTTTATGAATTTTGTTGTGTAAATCTGTTTTTAAATGGCGGTCGATACTAGATTTAGAGGGAAATAATTTCGAATTACACAATTTGCAATATACGATATCGTCTTTAATTTCGAAATCAGCATTATCTCGTATTATATCCTGTAAATGGCAGCGTGAATCAGATAATTTATCTTGATGAGATTTTGATTTCAAATGTTTCTCTATATTGTACCTTTTCTTTTTTATATTCATTTCGCAAATAGTACAGCAAGCACCTTCGTTAGTGAATATAAAATCAGTATACTGCGTCAAATCCATTTTCTCAAGTCTGATAGGGAGTTGGGTAAAGATTTATCAATGCTAAATTGTAGTTGTAAGTGTTTTTAAGAACTATTATCGTTGAAGATTTTACCACATATTATTTTGCATGACAATTAAATTGACATTTGTTGCCTATTTGGCATTTAGAATTTTTTTTACAAATGGATAATGAAATGAGTATTGAGGTTCTATGACGTATTAAGAATATAAACCTCTTTAAATATATGTACAGTTTACCAAAGTACGATTAAGAATAAAAATAAATTAAATGTTATTTATTACTAATAAATAAAACAATGATACCTATGTATTTCTTTTTTTGCGACCCTTACCAAGTGCCACGAAATTTGAACGTTGATACCGATGTTTAATTATTGTATAGCAGCTGTCCAGGCGGACGCATCGCTCACTCAAGTAGGAGAGAGACAGATGTCGAACGCTGCCGAACGCGAAGGCCGATTGTGCCTCTTTGTCGCTCGTTCTGCGCTCTCGCTTGCACTTCAAGCCTTAAATGGAACGCCTCAGAGTGAGGTAACGCCGCATGAGTCATGTTTTTTCGTGCGTGCAGCCGGCTCCATCGAATTATAAGACGTTGTCACGTCAAAAATGATTTAACTCATAGACATACTAGCCATAGACATGACACTTTCAATAGGTACGACAGAGAAGGTGCTATTATCGTTGGTCCTTGTCATAGTATCATCTTTTTTTGTCCCTCCACCCATTACTTATAGCAGTGGAGGGTCACAAACAGATATAATTCGCGATTTCTTCAAGATTTTCTGTGTTTAATACGAGAAAACCTGATATTTTTCTTAGAAAGTTGTGTCGGCTAAGAAAAAAAATGGTAAATTGTTTGCTTTAGAAGTGATTTTATCGTCATCTATGTATATCCCTTACGGTAGTACGCGTGTGCGTTCTCTATTTAAATTCCTGCGTTAAGGATTAAACATGATTGGTGATTATGACAGCTAGACCTCTCGCCACGGTGCTGCCACCTTGTGAAAAAATTGATGGAAGAAATCCTCATTCGTAGAATAAATAGTATTTATCCGTTTCGATATTTTCCCTTCGCACACCAGTAGCTCAGACAGGTGCCTTACTCACCTAGTTGCTACATCCGTTCAAGAGTTTTTAGGTTACTTTAGTTTAGAAAAGAACTTTAGTGATCGGTTTTCGGAAGGAAAGAATGTATAAGAGAACATAAGATATGGCCAAGGACTATTATAATACTAGATAAATGTGTAATTTTGTAGCATTAAGTTATCATTTTAAACTGGAGTATACACTTCGGTCACAAGCTGAAGCCGGAAGAGAAGGTTATCTAGGGGACTGTGTCTTGTCTGTGTCACGTTTTGACTAAGGATGACGTCATGACGTCATCAGACAATCAAAATGTCAATATGTGTCAAATGTGTCGATTTTGTAACAAGTGCGAGTGGGACACCGCCCCCTACATTATGCTCTCTATCGGACCGTTTTTACCGGTTTTGCCGGTTCATGAGGGGGTAATGCTGTTGTTAGCGCTAGAGCAGTTTAACAAAGTTGAGTTTAAAATTTATGTAAATCAACTTAGATTAACACTCATTGCGAGGCCAAAATCCAAGTCCATCGCTGAACGCTGGCTTAAATACAAACATCTATATAAGACTCCCCCGTGGAGTCCAATCGCGAGCTCAACGAATAAACAACGCCGCACGCTGAGAACTCCGCTGGGGAGTTCATTTATTTCTATGCCGTATGCTGGCGACTCCTCTAGGGAGTCCAGTGACAACCCTGAAAAATCGTAAGTTTCGTAAGAACTCGCTAGAGGAGTCGGATAGCATGGCCTTTAGTCATCTATAATTGTATAGTACGAACTCCCCTCGGGAGTCGTGTAGCATTTGAACAAAGTTTTAGAGAACTCCCTAGTGGAGTTCTTAGCATTGAAAGTGTTAACAAGAAAAAGGAGTAAAAAAAATGTTAGAGGTACCGGTTTGTGGTAATAACTATTATGAACGGCGAAGCAGGAAGTATTTAGTCCCCAAAATTTATAATGAAATACCGTATGATGTAAAAGAATGTAAAACATTTAGAATGTTTAAATATAAAACGAAAGAGTTTCTTTTAAACAAAATAAAATCAAAAGTGTCAATGTAATGTAAGTATTCAAAGAGATCAAATGTATCATCTAAAACTATACCTAAAGTCTGTAGTAACCTCATGGATATAAAATGTGGAGTAAAACTCATTACATAAGTTAATTGAAATGCAAGTCAGTCAGTACCAGAAATTGTGAGCCCCTATTCGTGAAACTTATGAAATCTGTCAAAACTATAATAAGTACGTAACAGATAAGTACTAACTACTAAGGTTTGATAAGCGTTTATGAATAGGAAGGCCATAAGTGTGTATACTCGTATGTACCTAACTATAGTATTTTTTGTTTTTGTTAACTACGTAATAGTATATAAACCTCCCCATCACTTTAAGTAAGGGAGCACCCTCTGCCAACAAACTGTCCTGCAGTTTGGCAGAAGATAAGTTTGTAAACTAAGGGTTGTTTCGTGAATTAATGTATTATTTATTTATTTATTTTTACTACTTTTTACTACTCACCTATGAACGACTGTTTTGCTCGGTAATAAGGTTAAACTGTGTTAGGGAAATAGAGTAAGATTAATGTCCGGTGTCTCTCTTGGTCCGTGCTTTGTGTACAGTCGCCATCAAATAAATCGGAGCGGCCAAGGTGGTCAGAAATATCAGAACAACGCCTCTATTGTCTAGGCGCTAAAGTGCATGTTTAGATATTTTTGAGCCTATTCAAGCAAACGCACTAGCCATCTATCGCAGTAACACTGCAGTGCAGTTACTTTTTTGCAGCGATTTGAGGCTGTTAAAATAACTTGCATTCTATTCAAAAGATGGCGCTGCGACACCAACTCAATGAGGGTTTCCGCGATCGAGATATTCACTAGATGGCAGCACCGTGGCGAGAGGTCCTTTTGACAGCAGCTGTCAAAATCCACCAAAAAAAAAGATTATGATTGGTGGATTATGACAGCTACACCTCTCGCCACGGTGCGATCTAGTGAAAATCTCGTTCGTGGAAACGCTCATTTTGAAGAGCGTGATTTTGTGCAATAGACGTTCTTAGATATTGTGGTGAGCGGAATGTTTTCGTGTATTGTGCCAAATAAATAAAGACATTCTGCTGCCGCCTCTGGGAGCCTCAGGTATAGAAATATATAAAGTAAATAAATTTAATTAGTTAATAAATATGAATTTTATTTAATCGTGACGGTCCTTAAACAATTTATAGGATATATGTAAACAAGAAAAATAAAAATAAAATATTTTTTCTACTCGTCGACTTTATTTAATTCTGACTTTGTATATTGAAACACAAGCGCATACCTTTCGACGGGTGCTTCCGAGAGACCTGTAAACATTTATAAAATAAAGTAAAATGTAGGTACATGCATTAAATCTTGTTAATATTTTTTCTTTGTTAACTTTGAGTAACATTGTAAAGACTCCAAGAAAGCAGGGACCGGACAACCCTTTCCGCGATAAAAGCCTTTCAATGGGCGTCCCTTATAGTATACGGCTAACCGATTGAGAGAGTTTCCCTTTTGAACTGCTAACACATTCGTTTGACTAACCCTTATCATAAAACTTAGCCAAATATAAAGCTAGCCCTTTCCAATTGCTTACCGCTATCCTCTATGAATTGCAATCCCTTAATAAGGGTTACCCTTATCATTAAGCGCTTTTTATAAGGCTTTCCCTTTAGTAATGTCGTAGTTGAGCCTTGCGTGAACGAGAAAGAATTAGTCTATATCGGTAGTGTATGAGAAGGAAAGACAATACGTACGGGAAGGGTTTGTTAAATCATTATATTCGCTTACCATACCTACTACATACTAGTACGACTACAACTACCAGTTGCTTTTGCCGCGCATCGTAGTTGAGCTGTCTGACTGAACGGAATAAATAATAAATGAAAATAAAATGAAAATAAAATGGAAATAAGATGAAAATAAGATGAAAATAAAATGAAAATAAAATGAAAATAAATTGAAAATAAAATGAAAATACAATGAAAATAAAAATAGATATAAAATAGAATTTTTTTTTTAATACCACGACGGTGGCAAACAAGCATACGGCCCGCCTGATGGTAAGCAGTTACCGTAGCCTATGGACGCCTGCAACCCCAGAGGATTTACATGCGCGTTGCCTACCCTTTAGGAACCTATACACTCCTTTAAATAGAAATAAAATAGAAATAAAATAGAAATATAATAGAAATATAATAGAAATAAATAGAAATAAAAATAAATATTTGCTTAAAATGAAAAATTCACATTGAAAATGTAGAATGTGAATTAAAATAAGTTTAACCCTTTACCGGGCAAGACTGAAAAAAATCCTCATCGCCAATCTTATAGTCCTAAAAATTCTGTACAAGAAAAAAATACAAAAAGATGATGTTACAGGTAGTCTTTTTTGAGACCGCTGCCGTATAAAGGGTTAAAGTGCGCTCAACAAGTTTTGATAAACCTTGCTTAAAACTTATTACTAATAGGTTTTTTGACATGGCATTCCATACGCATCTCGTTTACCTTGCTGTATCGCTTCATATATGTATAGGTCGTATATTGCTGGCCTAATATTACAGGGTTCTATGTTACATTTTGAGGATAGTTAAATTTAGACTTTCAATACAGGTTCAAATTTCAATTCGATTAAAGTAAAACATGCAACCCTTTAATATTGGGCAAACGACATTAAATCGCGCTTGACATACGGAGTTATACATTATACATACAGCAAGTAGGTCTAAAGTGTTCTAAACATTATAATTCACTTATCATGATGTTTATTTTCACTCCACTTTGACATCTAATAATAAATAGTATAAACATTGTGTGTAAGACTTTAAAAAAAGCGCCGAGACGATGCGTTCGAGTCGCTCGACCCACGCAAAGTAACAAACAGCCATCACAGCATTTTGCCATTGAAAATTGAACCGTATTTCATCTACAGCGGCTTCGATCATTTCGAAGCGCGCGAACATCGAGCGCGAGGATTCGGAGGAATGTGTGCTTCATGAACAAGGTAGACGATTTAAATTAGCACGCAGTATGCTAAAAGGGAAGCCCTTATATAAGGCTAACACTTATAAGCGATATGTAAGGTTTGGTGAGCGGATGATAAGGGTTTCGTAAGGGTATTGGGATAGCGCTGCTAGCCTTTATATAAGGGCATTAAAAGCAATATGAAAGGGTATCGTCGGGGAAAGGGTATGGTTAGTTAAGCCTTATGCGAAACCCATACAAAACCCTTTATAAGGGATAGCGGACCGGTCCCTGCAAGAAAGTACCGCACGGGTTGTTCTTGCGGTACTATTGAGGGGCAATTTTTTTGGGCTGATTGTGTATTCCTAGTATTATTTGATCGGTGGACAAATCGGATTAATGTAATGGCCCCTTTAGATCGAGAGACTATCGTAAAAGAACATTTGTGTGGAATGATTCGGACCAAAAAGTGCAGTAACAGTAGAAGTAATATGCTATACCATAGACTAATTACCCAAAGACCCCGCATACCCGGGCGACCCCCGCTGCCACGTTCGAAGTAATTTCACTCAATAGTAAGACACTAATTTATTATTGGAAGTGACAGTAAACTTAGTGCGTCTCCATGGCAACCATTAATGTAAGTATGTCTCTCCTACGCCCCACGGGACAATCGCGCGTTTCCTGCGTGTCCCCTTCTTTTTGGCAGCTTAGGTTTCAAAGAAATAACGCGCTAAGCGGAGTATACAGATATCTTGTATATGTGCTATACTCATGCAGTAACAGTAGAAGTAATATGCTATACTCATCCCTGTAGTGAGGGTACTAGTGTAAGAAAAGGACAGTATGATTCTCTCTGTCTATGCTTGAAGTGAAACAAACCCTGGCCAAACTATAGCTCCTCAGTCGCGCGCGAATGATACGCGCCGTGATTCTTGCATGAGTGTGGAGGGCACTTAATAGCTAAAGTTTTTAAACGCATTTGTCAAGCCAGCTAAACGTCATAGCCAAATGACACTAATGACAGTCCTTTGAGTTGAGTCCTTCGGCCGTGGAAATTATTTTTGTATTGTTCTAATGTTATTTGTTGTGGCTTCTCGCCCTTCTTGGGCTCCTACTATCCACTAAAGCGTTATCTTTGAGTGCTTACAGTATGGACGCCCCAAACGCCATTTGTGCGACATGTTTAAGTCAAGAAAGACAAATGTTTCCACTGCCATTGAAACATATCAAACTTATTTCTATGCTTTACAGAGATTTGTTGGTGAGTATTCCATTAATATTATCCCTCAGGACGCTAGTGAGTGTGTGTGAGCGGTATGCGGAGACCCACGGCCTCAAGTATAGTACGTTTTTTTTAAGATGTCGGTATTGTCAGAAGAATTCCTTAGTAAGATTCCGACATCTTAAAAAATTACCACTATACAATGCCTCTAAGAGTGAGCTGCTGGTTTTTAAGACGCGAGGTGTTAAAATAGACGACCAGTCAAACATAATGGCACCGTTCTGAAGGTACAAGAATTTAGCTACTTGGGGCACTGGGGTACCGCAACGCTCAGTGACGATGTCGACTTGGAGAGGTAGGGCGCTGGCAGTAAGTAATGTGTTGATCTGTAGGTTCGCAAGGTGCTCTAACAATGTAAAGATTACTCTATTCAAGGCGTACTGCCAGTCATTTTACACCTGCAGCCTATGGATCGACTGTACTCTGAAGGCATACAGCGCCCTACGCGTCCAATATAATAACGTGATTAGAACGTTGTTGAGGCTGCTGCGCTACTGCAGCGAGTCAGGCATGTGCGCACGAACGGCTTCCACGCTATCATGCGCAAGCGGGTGCGGTGTGTGTGCGGCAGCGCCAACATGCAGCATCCTAACCACAGTCGCGGACAGGTGTGAAGGGGCTTTCTGGCATGCCTGGAATAGCCGACATGTTTTAAAAGTATAATTTATGATTTTAGTTTAGTCTTTTGGTAAATGTGTTAAATATTATGTTTTGAGCTAGCAATAAATAACTATTGTTTTCATTATACTTATTAATAGAGTGAAAGATATTTTACGTTCATTTATATATATTTTAGCTAACCAAAGAAGACAAGGTGTGCTGGGAGTGCAAACATTTTGTTATAAAAATGGCTGACTTCAGGAACAAGGCACTGAAAGCACAAAATACTCTTACGGCCATGCTTCTTAAAGAAGTAAGTAAATAACTGTTAGTTAGCATCACTTTTGATGCTAACGCTTGAGCGGGCGAGATGATATAAATCATCTACAGTTTTTTTTTTTAATACAATGAGGGTGTAAAACTAGCATATGGCCTGCCTGATGGTAAGCAGCTACTGTAGCCTATGGACGCCTGCAACTCCAGAGGTGTCACATGCGCGTAGCCTACCATTTAATATAAAGGATTCACTGTCTTGACGACCAAAGGGACAGGAGGGTCCTTTGTGAGCTCTCTGGCAACCTTACTCACCAGCAGGAACACAACACTATGAGTAGGGTCTAGTGCTATTTGGCTGTGGTTTTCTGTAAGGTGGAGGTACTTCCCCAGTCGGGCTCTGCTCCAGATTTGAGGGAGATGACATTTGATGATCTTGACCAACTTTTTTTTGACAATTGTTTCTTCAAGCTGATTATGAACACCTAGCCCAGGGGTCGGCTAACTTTTTTGACAAAGAGCCTGATGGCGGAAAAATGTGGAATTTTCGGAAGTCTGTTTTACTGTAATATTTGATTTTTTTTTTAATTGAGGGGAAATACAAAGAAAACTATCAATTCCTCTGGCTATTATATTTTAAAAATACCGCTTTATGCACTAAAAACCGTGACACTACCGGGTAAAGGTGTTGAAAAGGACCACACTGACACAATATTTTTTGAAAAACCACTGAAAATAAAAAAAATATCACTAACTTAAAAAGAAACACTAATGTTTAGTTATCCTGGGCGTTTTTATTTTACGCAAGTTGACATCCAGTGTGCCCATTTTGTGTGGAACACTAATGTTGCTTCATTGTCAGTGAAAAAGAATTTTTACCCATTTGTCATTTTTATTTGTGAATTTTTACCCATTTGTCATTTTATTGTGTTATAAAATTTCTTATGGATGAAATTTATTGTTATTTTTATGTTTTTCCTGTATCTCCTAGTTGTTCGTTTATTTTATTAAAGCCTTATTTTACAAACTTATTTATTTCGTTTTCCGTTTATTGTTTTTTTTTCTCGTATTTTATGTTTGTAGGGTCCTTCTGACCTAGGCCTCTTCCGAATTGTCTTCTCCTATATTTATGTGTTTATCTAACATCTTCTTCCATTTTTGTCTGTCTGTTGCTATTCCTTTCCAGTGTTTCCCTATTGTTTCTATTAGGTCTAGCATCTCCTAGTTAAATACATAAATCTACATTGAAAATATTGTAAACTAAACTATTGTTACTTCTAACAGCCAATCACATTACAAAGCCTATCCAAACTAGATATATCGACAGGCGTATCTTTAGAAATCGCAACACCACATCCAGAACCAACAGAAGAAGAACCAGAACCACTCCTTTTAGACATTATTAAATCGGAGACTGACGCAAATACTGCAAACAATGAGGCCGATGACATAGAACTATCTATAGAAGTAAACCCACTTCAACTATCAGAACCCGTAGAGGTAAAACCAGATCCATTCCTAATAGATACAATTAAAATGGAGACCGACTTCGATCCTAACAATGAGGCTGATGAAGCAGAATGTTATAAAGAAGCAAATTCTGCAATCAATGAGTTCGGTGACTTAGAACATCGTTCTTTAGAAGAAAACGCACTTCAACTAGTACCAGAAGTAAAGCCAAACCCATTACTTATAGATACAACTAAAATGAAGACTGACCTTGATTTTAACGATAAGGTTGATGAGGCAGGATGTTCTATGGCAGCAGATTCTGCAAACATTGATTCCGGTGACATGAAAATGGAAGCAAACGATGACAATAACGTTAATTTCGAAGTATTTCATCATACAATAAGTATGAATACTGAAAGACAAGAGGAAGTTGGTGTGTTTAAACATAAAACTTTAGATACCGTAAAACATGAAAAAATGCTCTATGGAAATGGTACAGCTAATGCTACATTAATGAGTCTTTTGACGAGGCAAAGTAAGTATTTTGTAATTATACTAACTAATCCTCCTAGAATTTGTCCCGGCTTTTTGCCACGGCTCTATTGAGCCTGGGAGTCCGCTTGGCAACCTAATCCCAGGAATTGGCGTGGGCACTAGTTTTTACGAAAGCGACTGGCATCTGACCTGCCAACCCAGAGGGGAAACTAGGCCTTGTTGGGATTAGATCCGGTTTCATCACGATGTTTCCACCGAAAAGCGACTGGTAAATATCTAATGACTTTTTGTACATAAGTTCCGAAAATTTTATTGGAACGAGCCGGGGTTTGAACCCGAGACCTTCGGATTAAAAGTCTGACATCTTACCGCCAGGCCAGTTAAATTTTTTTTTTTTTTACTAAATTACAAATACAAAAAATATTAATAACTTGTCTATTTCAGGCAGTCAATTTTCATTCCCACCACTAATGATCGAGGTGCCTAGTCTAAAACTACCAACAATAGAAATTCCTACACTGAAACTACCACTAATGGAAATTTCTTCTCTAAACCTACCAAAAAACCCTACACCTGCGACAGATGTCGATTCAAACGAAACCACAGAAAAGGAATCTGATTCACAAATGCCCATCCCTAGCTACACGGAAGAGAGGATGACAGAAGAGGAGAGACAAAGATGGTGGGAGAGTAAGAAAGAGAAGGAATATTATGCGAAAAGTATAGAAGTGTTTCGGTGTGAGAAATGTGTAGAGCCCTTTTTCACAAGGAGAAGGTTTTTGGGGCATATGAAGATGCATACTGAGGTATGTTTCTTTTTTAAATCTACCTTACAAATAATTTGAACTTCTTAAATAAAAACAGTTGAATTAATTACCTACCTATTCTGACAGTTTAAAAAAATGACGCGTTTATTAAAATAAAATACTTAATGAAGTTTTTAGTATAAGTGTGTGTATTATTATGTTCTTAATTAAGTAATCACAGACTTATAACTAAAGACCCTTAGACAAAACAGTCTAAAGCTAATTTTAAGATGTAACTTCGGAAATATTTTCTATTTTGTATCGAATACAGCAAAGATTTTTTATACCACGACGGTGGCAAACAAGCATGGGATCCGCCTCATTGTAAGCAGCTACCGTAGCTGTAGCCCCCCTAGAGGAGTCACATGCGCGTTGCCGACCCTTTACAAAAAGGAGGATTCACTGTGTTAACGGCTAAAGGAACAAGAGGGTTCCTCATTGTCAACACACTGCGTCCAGAGCTCAAACACTATGAGTAGGATCTAGTGCTATTTAGCTGTGGTTTTCAGTAAGGTGGAGGTACTTCCCCAATCGGGCTCTGCTCCAGATTTGAGCGAGATGACATTCGCTTTGCTGTGCCCTACCTACCACACATAACGAGATGACATTTGCAGTACCCATACCTCTCTTTTGGACGTATCTTAAAGACATACCCGTGTCCGGACGTAGTTTAAGGACATACCCGGGTCCGGAGTTTTTAAAGTATTATGAATATTAACATGTAATACATTCCCAAATTAAATAGTTATTGCTAAAAACTGTTAAAGTTTTCAACGTCTTCGGCTGATGTCAACCTCTTATGTTTACTTTAAGTAATGGAAATAAACGAAAACAATAGACTTATTCTATGAACGTTGGTTTCAACACACAGATAACCTCAACCACTAGATAGATCATAAGTACAACTCGAGGTCACCACACATCAGCGCTCCCGTACTAATTTAATATGAGAGCGCGCGACCGCTTATTTCATTTGAGTTAACGTTTTTGATCATTACTCATGTGAATTAAAAATATCCACAAAAATCAAGTTATAGGGACTAACCTGGATTGTTATACTACAAAATGGTGGAGAATACTATTGAGATGTGCTGTTCGAATCGTAGAAATTAACGAATAAAATTGCGCTTATGTGTGGTGACCCCGTGCTCCTTGTAAAAGCTTAATGATCAAGTCTGTGTTTCAACAGGTGTTCGGGAAGCTGTCGTGCGATGTTTGCGAGTTGAGATTCAACACAGAGGTCGCTCTGGTCGCACATAAAGACACTCACTACAGGTACAGAATACGTGATGGTAGTAACTCGTAAAACCAGACGTATTGCACTCGGTTTTCGGTACAGTCAGCTGCAGAGAATAAGACCCCCCTGCAAACAAATTTTGTATACTTTTTTCTCTGCAGCTGACCGTACCTACACTTTTTCGGCAAAGGTACATTCAGCTACGACAATGTTGACACATTGTATAGATTCCAAAAACTCACGACTTGTGCACATCACTTTTTCAGTATTTTTGTTAATTTGGATTACAACTAGCTTAAAACCTACAGTCCACTTTGGTCTAAGAGCTGGCCACATCAGATGTGACACAATAATGAGAGCAATTAAACCTGTCTAGTTAGAATGCTTTACCATCCTTATTGCTAGATCCGGGCATCTGGCAGCTTTTAATGGGTGGATGTCAGAGTGACAGATCAACAAAGTTTTTAAGTTGGAAAAAGGTAATACCAAAATAGGTAAAAAATGCCAAAGTTGTGTATTTTATAGAGGACAGGCCCTATATTTTAACATTAGAACCAAAACCATTGTCTATTATTGCGGAAACAAAAACAGTAGGCGACTAACTAAAAAATGCATTTTACATAATTTGGCACTACTTTCCCCCAACAGAACCTTCTGGATATGATATAACCTAATTAATTACATAATTTCCCATAACATTTCATTAAACCCAGAACTGTAGGATTTGTTTTCTTCAAGTTATTTGCATTTTTTGACCTCCACCACTTTACAGCTGCCAGATGTCCGGATCTAGAAATAAGCATAGTATAGCAAACTAACTACATGGGTTTCGTTGCTCTCATTATTGTGTCATATCTGACGTGGCTAGCTCTCCGTCTACTTCTTATCAACCGACTTCAAGATTTCGAAGGAGGAGGTTATCAATCCCGACGAATTGATAACCTCCTCCTTCGAAATCTTGAAGTCGGTTGATAAGAAGTGGTTGTTTTAAACCGACTTCAAGATTTCGAAGGAGGAGGTTATTCTTCCTGTCTTTTTAATTTTTTTATGAATGTTCACCGATTATTCGAAGACGGCTGGACCGATTTGGAAAATTCTTTTGTTTGAAAGAGCATACTTCACAGTTGGTCCCATTGTAACCAGGTCAGGATCTGATGATGGGATCTTGGAGAAATCGAGGGAACACTTCAACTGTTATAGGCACACCTATAGTGATTGAGTATTTTCAACCGACTTCAAGATTTCGAAGGAGGAGGTTATCAATTCGTCGGGATCTTTGTTTTTGCTATTTTTTTTTTTTTTTTTTTTAATGTATGTTCACCGATTATTCGAAGACGGCTGGACCGATTTGGAAAATTCTTTTTTTGTTTGAAAGCGTATACTTCACAGTTGGTCCCATTGTAACTATGTCAGGATCTGATGATGGGATCCTGGAGAAATCGAGGGAACTCTTCAACTATTATAGGCACACCTATGGTGATTTGAGTATTTTTTACAGCAGATCGAGCATTTGGTGTTGGAAAGGTGGATGCTAAGTGAAGTCGGTTCTTTTTTGTATAAAATTATTTTTCCTATTATTGTGAAGACCCTTCAGGCGCTTTTCAGTAACTTGTGTAATATTAATGTGTCTAGTCTAGTTACTTTTGTAATCTTATTTAGTTGGGCAACTTTTGTTGCCGGTTGCCGACTGTACAGTCGCCATCAGATATATCGGAGCGGCCAAGGCGGTCACATATATCTGAAAAACGCCTCTATTGTCAAGGCGATAATGTGCATGATATTTTTGAATACCCTGGGCGCTCCGATATATTTGATGGCGACTGTAACATTTTTTTTTTAATTTATTTATATATTCAAATAACAACTTAGATTTTGTACATGTATATTCTCGCCAAACTGTTACGTTTGATGGCGAGAGGCGCTGTGTTTTATACTCTAACAATTTAACCTATTAAACTCATCTTAAGTATATTTAAATTTCATAACTAGAGGGCGGAGTACCGGTGGCAAATTTCACACTAAATGTATGGAGTCGCCTAAGTATTCTTATGATTAAATAAATAACGAATAAATGATTAATTTTGCATAATATTTTTTAGGAACTTATAGAAATTATCTTACGAGCATACAAATATAATGTAATATGTTGTTAATATCTATAATACATAATAATATGTTTTCTTATCAAAACATTATCATTAGGTACTAAATACTAGACTAAGAAGTTATACCTGCCAAACGATATATTATTTTCAAGACCATTCAATTACAATTGAGGACTGGAATTATGTGTTCGAGGTCCTCCTCACAATCTACACTTAAGTGCGTATCCATGTTATAAAATGAATGGACTATGGCCACATGTTCCTGGTTTTTCGGAGTGAATCGGTTTCTTAATTTATTGAAGATCCATTTATGAGTGGAAAACGATCGCTCTACATCTACCGATGTCATGGTTGCATGTTTAAGGACTTGTTTATAATTTTCCATTGTAATTATATTCCTTAATTCGTCAGCATCTGGGTTTCTATCTAGAACCAATTCGAGTTTATTTCGCACAGTTTCACTTCCTTGGAGGCTTAAAATACTCCTAACTATATCTATTACCAGAAAACTTTCTTCTATCGGAATTTTAGTGCATTCTAATTTTTCTATCGATTCAGGAATAATTTTGTAACAATTTTTTATAAAGCTTAACTCGTATTTTAAATTTTTATTTTCAAACAACTTCTGGGCTTTTCTAATGGCAATAGCTTCTTTACTGTTCAATTGCATCACAACATTTTTAATCACGTCAAAATGTCTATCGTAGTAAAAACTTGCATTTAACCAGGTGCCCCAACGAGTGATAATGGGTTCCGGCGGTAAAGGCACATTCTGCGCATGGTCCCTGAAAAATCGGACGCGGTGTGGTGATTTAAAAAAAATCTTCTTGACATTAGATATTAAAGAATTGAACAATTTATGTTCAGATCTTATCTGCTCCGCGACTCTGTGTAGTCCATGAGCGAAACAAGTTACGTGTCGTACTTTAGTGTACTTTTTCTTCAAAATCTTGCCGGCAGCAAGCATGTACGCTGCGCTATCCGAACAGAATATTAAAAATTTGTTCATATTATCTGTAAAATTATCCTCCTACAAAAAATTCAAGCTTTCGTCAACCACCGCTGCAATTGAGTTCGCGTTTACAGTACTAACGACTTTACTTGCTAACAAATATGGCCTTTGTAAAGCATCATCAAGTGATTTTATAATTACATTTACTACGCAATTACCGAAATTATCAAGAGTCTCATCCACCGCAAGCCATAAATTGGAATCGAAAAATGTATTTCGTATTTGCTTGACGGTCGCATTGTATATTCTGGTAAGATAGTATTTTCTCAAAACACTTTCTTCGGGAAGTTTTACGCCTTTATCTAAGTATTTTCCAAAGAACTTTTTAAATTCTGGATGGTTAACTCTTTTCCATGGGATGTTACACGCTATAAGGAAAACGCATAAATCATAGGCAAAGGTGCCATTTTGGTTTCCACAGTTAATTTGGTGTTGTTTACTGTTAATGTGTTTTTCGACATTATATTTTTTCAACTGCTTTAAATCCACTGAGCAAGAAATACAGTGAATGTTACATTCTTCTTCATTATAAAGGTTGAACACGCCAAAATTTGGGCATGTAAAAATAGCTATAGTTATTCGAAAAATGGAGATATTCAGACTTTTTAAACAATAATTTTCTCACAAGGAACTGGGCTACAAAATGATGATAGTGTTATTTTCTTTCATTTATTCATTGGCAAAATGTCGAGCGTACAACATCAAAAACGTGAACGCATTCTGCACGAACATGTAAAAAATCCCATGTTAAGCTACAAAGATATCGCGAAAAGGCTGAAATATCCACAATCTACGGTTGGTCACGTATTAAAAACTTTCCGTGAACGCTTGACAATAGACAAAAAAACAGGAAGTGGTGGGTTGCAGGGAGTCAAGAATAAGAAAAAGAAACAGAGTATTTTAAAGATTTTTGCCTCAAATCATACGATTTCATCTCGTGATGTTGCTAAAAAAGTGAAAATTTCTTAGTCTTTTGTCCAAAAAGTGAAACAGAGGGCAGGAATGAGGATTTATAAAGCCCAGGCCGCACCAGATCTAGACTCAAAATAGAACTTATCCGCAAAGAAACGGTCGCGAAAACTCTATGAATATTTTCTTACAAAATTTTAATGCGCGGTGATGGACGACGAGACGTATATAAAAGCGGATTTTAAACAAATACCTGGTCAAGAGTTTTATACTAGCAAATCACGAGCAGATGCTCCTGAAGATTGTGAATTAAAAAAACGAGGGAAATTTCCAAAAAAATACCTTCTTTGGCAGGCAATATGCAGCTGTGGAAAAATAAGTCGTTCGTTTATCACCACCGGGACAATAAACGGCGATATTTATCGGAAATATTGTTTACAGAAGTGTTCGCTGCCTTTTATAAGACAGCATGCCTCTCCACCGCTGTTTTGGCCAGATCTAGCCAGTTGCTAATACGCAAAATCAGTTATGGAATGGTACAACGCTAATAGGATCATGGTGGTACCCCAAATCTGCAATCCGCCAAATAGTCCAGAACTGCGGCCTGTTGAAGAGTACTGGAGTATTATGAAAGGAATTCTCAAAAAGAAAGGCGGAGAAGTAAAATCGGTCCCTCAGCTACAAAAAATACGGACCTGGGCGACAAAAATCTTTCCTAAAGAGAGGGTGCAAAGTCTTATGAGCCGTGTGCGTAGAAAATTCGATCTACGGCTTACTGTGTAAACATTAATTAGAATTAAAAATGTGATTTTAGAGGTCATTAAATTTGTCATTTAATGCGGTATTCATAATGTAGTTATTTATTTTCAAACTGGTTTAAAAACAAATTTTGCGTGCCTAAGTTTTGGCGTGTTCAACCTTTATATAAGATTTTCGTACGGTTTTTATCATCCGCAGAATTGTTGCTTCACATGGCTTATTCATATTGATATTTTTCGGTTTTAAATATTTAGCCGACGCAATCATAATTCAGATAATATAGATGTAAAGCAGCTGTCTAAATTGACAATGTCAAATAATTAGTTTTTAAATGTCTCATAAATTTGTAAATTAGTAACTTTTTGAAAAGAAAGGTTGCATATGGTAAAAAATATTATATCGATGAATGGTGACTTTGTTAAAAGAAATTGAAAAATAACCAAAAACATTTACGACATAACATTTAGGTGTTCCTGAAATCGATTTATGAAAATAAATGTTAAGTACTTACTTCTAATTTACGAGTAGGTACCATACTAAGTACATTAGGTAAATGAATAATTTTATTATTCAAGCCTAGAATAATAATTATAAAAACGACTCCATACCTTTTGTGTGAAATTTGCCACCGGTACTCCGCCCTCTATTCATAACATAACATAAATCAAGATAATTTGAGAAGACACTCTTTTAGTCTCGTTTTTATCATGGATTTACTTAATTTAGGACTTTGTCGTTGTAAGCTAATGCTATTACATATTTTTGGTACAAGATATTTTGAAGTTCTTTTGCCATAATAATTTCCCATCTTTGGCTCTACTAACTTTTTCTCTCTAACACTTCTAGTACTATATTTATTGCTAATTGACACTTTGTACTTTTCATTGTAATAATGCTCTAAACCTAATAAGTATGTGACTTTTTTATCTACGGGTAAAATTTTACATAAGGGAAATAGTTTATCATAATCGTGTTTACAATCTTTCTTAACCTTTTTACTAACTAAGAATTTAATCACAATCAGTACCGTTTACCGGCGTAAGAGTAAGCTCTTGCATAGCTCGAATATAATAAAGAATCTGTACAATCGCCATCAAATATATCGGAGCGGCCAGGGTACTCAAAAATATCTGAACATGCACTTTATCACCTTGACAATAGAGGCGTTGTTCAGATATTTGTGACCACCTTGGCCGCTCCGATATATTTAATGGCGACTACAATGTAAGCGCCTACAGGTAATTTTTTGCCGAATAAGCGTATGTATATATCTTTCGAAACTTCATGGCACTAAAAACCAGCCGGCTGACCATTTTCCAACCGACATCAAGATTTCGAAGCAGGAGGTCCTCAATTCGTCGGGATCTTTGTTTTCAACCGACTTCAAGATTTTGAAGGAGGAGATTATCAATTCGTCGGGATCTTTGTTTTTTTTTGCTATATATTTTTTTTATGTATGTTCACCAAGGATGATTAAGACATGGATGGACAATGTCTATAAAAAAATATTTATTTATCTGTTGAGTCTGGAGTCGAGTTATTCTATCAGCGTTAATCGCAGAACAAAAGATTAGAAACTAGAATTTATTTATTTAATCTTAATTGCACAAAATAAGATGGTACAAATGGCGGACTTAATGCCATAAGGCATTCTCTACCAGCCAACCAATGGGCTTAACAGAAAGGTTAAGTAGGAATTTAGTGTTTGTGGTGACCGATAGATGACGCTAGTGCTTTAGCCTGAATAAGGGAACGCGATTTTGTATAGGCATTGTCAATCCGTGTATTGATTCATCCTTGATGTTCACCGATTATTCGAAGACGGCTGGACCGATTTGGAAAATTCTTTTTTGTTTGTTACTTCACAGTTGGTCCCTTTGTAACCAGGTCAGGATCTGATGATGGGATCCTGGAGAAATCGAGGGAACTCTTCAAATATTATAGGCTCACCTTTAGTGATTTGAGTATTTTTACAGTATCTCGGCCATTGCCTTTTGGAAAGGTGGATGCTAAGTGAAGTTGGTTCTTTTTTGTAAAAATTATGTTATGTCATACCATTCGTTTCACCCCACAGGCTGCTGAAGTGTACCCAATGTGCCCACACGTGGGACATGCCCAACTCAATGCGGCGACATTGCAACACCGAACATTCAGTGCCCATAGTCGGTTGGAAATGTGACGTGTGTGGACGCGAGGTGCAGTATGTACATTATAATTCACATTTAAATTATTAAATCATTATTAAAGAAAAAAAATTATACCACGACGGTGGCAAACAAGCATACGGCCCCGCCTGATGGTAAGCAGCTACCGTAGCCTATGGACGCCTGCAACTGCAGAGGTGTCACATGCGCGTTGCCGACCCTTTACAGGGAGGATTCACTGTGACGGCTAAAGGAACAAGAGGATCCCTCATCGTCAACACACTGGGTTCTCATTGACCTCTTTGGCAACCTTACTCACCAGCAGGAACACAACACTATGAGTAGGGTCTAGTGCTATTTGGCTGTGGTTTTCTCTAAGGTGGAGGTACTTCCCCAGTCGGGCTCTGCTCCAGATTTGAGCGAGATGACATTCGCTGTGCTGTGCCCTACCATTTTTAGGGTTCCGTAGCCAAATGGCAAAAAACGGAACCCTTATGGATTCGTCATGTCTATCTGTCTGTCCGTCCGTGTGTCACAGCCATTTTACTCGGAAACTATACGACGTATCTGAATAAAATTTACACATAAGGTGTATTTTGTATGCCGCTACTTAGTTATGGAGTTAAATTTGAAAAAAAAAAATTTTTAGGGGGGCGCTCCATAGATGTAACTAAATTTCTAAAAATGTTTTTTAACCAAATATCAACATGTGATACATCAATCGATAGGTCTTTAACCTATTGACCGCCACAATCGGCTGTGGCCTACATCAAAAAGTTGTGCCATGAACGACAACGACGGCTACAGCCGACAGGCTTTGTAATGCAATAGGGACCTACGCAGGCTTCCGCAAAGTTCAATTTCGCTTGACAAAACGCGATTACGTGGCGCCGGTGGCGCGTCATTTTTGTTCAATCCTTGGCGGTCAAAAGGTTAAAAATAACATTGAAGTTTCTTTGATCATTTTGTGATTAAGTGAATATTTTCCGAAATAATCGCTTCGAAGTCAGAAAAATTATGTCCCCCCCTGTAACTTTCGAACCGTAAGTCCAAAAAATACGAAAAAATTTGAGGCGATGTGCCTTATCATATACTTTCTACGAAAATTATTTTGAACATTATCGGTTCAGCCATTTTTGAGTTATCTCCAAAAAACTTCTTCCATAGGCATCAGATACGACCTTTTGGTATTAGTTTGGTTCTTATTACATTGAAGGTACGGAACCCTCCTATGCGTGGTCCGACACGCACTTGGCCGGTTTTTTTAGATTTAGTTTAGGATAATTGTGTTGTGTTAATGTTATGTTATTTAAGGATTTTTGTATTTAGGTTAATGGTTATTTTATGATGTATTGTTGTTGTCATTTTTTTTGTAGAAAAAAATAAATTGAATAGACTTATATTGATCATGCATGTTTCAGGAAATACCCCCAATACTTAAATCACATGCGGAGCCACGCCGTCGAGGCGTGCCCTTACTGCAGCAAACTAGTATCCGTCAATCGTTTGAAGTCCCACATGTAGTAAGTAATATTATCATATTAATTATTGATTGTAGATTGTTGTAAAATTCGCAGTTAACGAGTAAGTCTCGGTAGCTCCGTTGGAGCTGCGGGCTGCTATCCCAGAGTCGTGAGTTGGAGTCTCGCCTGAGCCAGTGCATTTTTCTATTACTTTTAATTTTCTAAACATTTCGTTTGTTGGTATTATTTGTACTCTTAGTGCTTGAAGATGGAGACCTAGGCCCTCTGAAACATGTCGCGAGAAGTGACTAAAGTGACTTGAGTGTAACCGATATATTTTATAGTGTTAGTATGTCTCACGAAAGTTTAAATTTATTAATTACTAGCTGTGCCCGCGGCTCCGCCCGCGTGGAATTCGGTCTGTGTCAGTAAGCGGCTAATTCACCCCTAATTTCTCTCCCGCTACCCTGGAGGCAGAACTTGAAGTAAAGTAGACAGATGGATACGCTAGAGGGCAGTAGTCCTAATAAAATATTTTACAATTACGACTAAATGAAACTACACTCAAAAATAAATACATTTTTATCCTATTAATTTTTTTTGGCATGATTTAAACGACATAGAGTAGTAGGTGTATATCGGACGATACAGAACCACTTTTGTATTTATACGTTCATGTCCACGGCAAATGCGATCCTCCCGTCAAATCAGTCGAAGCATGAAAGGTAAGAACAGGCGCGGTTGAAATTGGAGGGGGGGGGGGGGGGGGGTCACAAATGCAGAAATGTTTTTTTTCTATTTGAGGTGCACTTTGCAAATTTAACTCAATCGAGTGTAGTGGCTACCCCCCCCCCCCCCCCTTTTAGACGTTGAATTTTTATAGGCTACGTATAACCTGGCTGGAGATTATCTTGAATTGGAATTAGTAATCCTTAAGGGGTGATTTCCGGGATAACAATGCAAAAAAAACCGGCCTAGAGCATGTCGGGCGATGCTCAGTGTATAGTTTCGTAGATGCCGCCCTGTTACAAACATTCGTTCAAAAGTTATTAAGGGATATTTGGCGACGCTTACGTTATTTTACTATCCGGCACTTCCTTTCACTATGCGTTTTTGACTGATAATTCAAAAACGGCTGAACCGATTTTATTCAATATAGTTTTTATTGAAAGTTCTTATCAGGCCTCACCAAATTTCAGCTTTCTAGTGCGAACGGTAACTGAGCAGGACCGCGGACAGACGGACGGACATGGCGAAACTATGAGGGTTCCTAGTTGACTACGGAACCCTATAAAGGGATAAATAGTAGTTTATGTAACTGTTACGTAATAAGGCCTAATTATGTACAGAAGCATACACTGCTTTACCTACACACATATTAAAAATCAATTGAAACCATTAGAATGACGGCCATGACCAATCTTATTGTGCCGGCGGTCGGGGGCATGCCGGCGGTCGGGAGGGGGGGCGGATTTTCATTACGTTACCGTAGGTAATGGATTTTCATACGTTTTCACAGATAATACACTGATGTTACTTTACTGGTTGCAATAATGGTGGTAATTACATACGGTTCCGAACGCGGAATAGAGGATTTATGATATTGGTGTAGATCAAGATATTTATTCTTCAATGTAAGCACATTACAATGCACTAATGATGATGTCGTGGAACAGTTGGTTGGAACGAAATTATGTTATTTAATTTTTGACTTTTTCGTAAAAAATTTTTTTGTATTTTTTTGAAATTTAGAAATTTTGCCATTTTTGACATTATAGACATTTTTGACATTTTTTACTTTTAGGTTCTCGACTTTTTCACTTTGTCACTTCTCACTTTCACTACACTTCACTTCACTTTATTCTATGTTATATATTTTTTTATTTCATTCCATGTTACATGTTTCTCAATCGTATGGGTGTCGCGTTTTCGTGACGTGACGCTTTTTCGTGACGGTCACGTGACTTTTTTTCGCCTAGCCCCCCATCCGCGAACCGTCCGATAAGGAACTTCGTTCCAAAACTACCACCGGTTCTAACCCTACACCTCTGGCCCAAGAAGTATTATGACCGAAAAGAAACTCGACGGGACTTATTTTTTTCAAAACAGTAATACATTATTAGCAGAGCTCGGATTTTTCACGGCAAAACAAAACACTAGCGTAATTTAGCCAGTGCTTGAAATATTATTTTATCGACACCTATCGAGTCTTACTAGAGTATATGACAGGTATTGCCTCAGTACATTTTTTCTTTTTTTATTCGATGGTACACCTATCAGTGTGAATGTCAAAATTTAAAAACTAACAAACGTGCGAAAATTTCGAAAAACAGGAGACTTACTAGAGCTCAAAATCAATATTTTTGACCAGTCTAAGGTGACCTACTGGGGGTTAGAAGGTTGTGCATTAATTACCGGACATCCTGTATAAGTAATAAAATAACTTTTCATTTTAGCTTTGCCATAGTCGAGCAACAAAGAGGTAGGTACGACCGTAGGAGGTACGAAGTAACTATACCACCTCATTTAAAATGATAGAAACGACTGCAAATTTCATCTCACATGACATATGACATTCACACTTTAACTGTCATTTCATTACGTATAAAACGTAAATTGCATCTAGGTATTATTTATTTCGCAACGCATTGAATCCGACGTGTTGGATATACGTATAATAACTTAATATTGCAAGGTATCAATTAATACAAAAATGAGTAATGTACAAGATCGGATCAAAACGTGGATTGAAAATCACCCTGAGTTAGTCTATAATGAAGTGACCTCCACTATATACTGCTCTATGTGCGATATGCATCTAAAACTGAAGAAATGCAATATTGAGAATCATGTGAAAAGCAACCGCCACAATTACCGTTCGGGGCAACCAAATAGGAAACATCAATTTTATTTCGATTTAATTATTTTTCTTATTTCATGCAACATACCATGGGCAACAGTCAACAACAATAATTTTCGTCATTTTTTTAACAAGTATTTATGTTGCGACTGCTCTATGACTTCTTTACCGGACGAATCGACCCTGCGAAAAATTTATTTAAATCTCGTGTACAAAAAAACTACAGGGTATAAGAGAGGTAAACAAAACCAATCATTTGTGGATATCTATAGACGAAACACCAGATTTCATGGGAAAATGTGTGACAAACGTCTTCGGTCTTTGCAAAAAAATTGTTCTAAGCAATTTTATCTTTTGGGGTCGAAGGTTTTAGAGAAGGTAAATGTGGAAACAATAGCAAACCTAATAATAAACCAATTAAAATTTTTGTTTCAAAATTCTTTCAATGATAACGTAAACAATTTGCTTTTACTTTGCACAGATAGTGCCGCATATATGCTTAAAGCCGGTCGTATTTTAAAAGCAAGTTTCCTCGTATGAAACACGGGGCATTTCACGTCAAGCGGGCAGCGAAAAAAGGGTAAGGATCCGGATTTTGTTTATAACTGGGTTAATTGAACATGTATGTGATCTAAAAACATTGGCATCTTTACTTTTTTTATTTATTGCTTGGTTACGATTATATACGACTTTAAAAAAAATACAAAATCTGAGTAATGGATTTTTCAAATTGTCGTGGATGCAAATCATCAAATGCATTTTAAAATAACTTAATGGTGTTTTATATAGAATAATAATGGTATTTTTTGAAAATGAAAAAAAAAGTTAAATTTAATTTTTTTTTCATATAGTAAACTGGAAGTATATATTAAAAAAAAATTTTTTTCTAACTTCGCATTTTTTTATTTTTTTTATTTTAGCATAAAAATGTAGTTTATAACCTGGAAATGTTATGTAAAAAAAATTATAGTTGTATCTTGAAATTCGTAAAAGAAACTGATCAAAAAACTATGGTGCTGCACGGTAGTCACGGCACGTTTTCCTGAGTTGTTTCGTAGTGCGGTGATATCAAGTGTAACATATGGTTTATAAGTATGCAAAACGGCTATTACTATTACGATATTATTAAAATTAAGTATAAAACTTCTATATTTTTTATGTTTTTTATTGGGCACTTGGAATAAGTAAAACAAGAGAGTAGCATGTAATAAAATCTTTTATTTATTTGGCTATTTTAACTACTTTAGAGTCTGTGGTAAAACTGGTCCGTTTTATAGTTATACCCTCAGGTGTCGGTAGAAAAGCGTGGTATTTTTTCGTTCCAGGAATGGTGATAGCACTGTCAAATCGTGGTTGCAAGAACAGTCTGTGTTGCTGTATATCTTCCTTGGCACAATAATATACTGCTGTTTCCTTTAACGATGTTCTCGCCCATTCATATAAACGCAAAGGTGTGGTTATTGCTCTGTTTGTTGGCATTTGAAGGCTTGCACGGGTTGCTAGTCTTTTCAGGTTCCCGCCAAGACCATCGCAAGGCCCCTTTCCATGTGAAGTTGCATGAAAATGAATCTCTGCTTCAATGCCAAAGTCATCTTTATAACAATGTATATTAACAAAGTTAAATCTGTTTTTAAAATGTTGTGAGGCTCCATCGGTGCTATACATAATTTTTGTCACTGCAATATTTTTTTCTGAGAGATGTGTGTGAAATATTTTCTGAAATGCGTAAAATGAAGCTGTATCGTGCTTTAGATCATCGGATATCATTACAATGCTTCCGTGTTGTAATTTATTCTGGTCTTTGTAGTAAAATACCGATGCTAGCAGCGTTGACTGATCATTATTCCAATGAAAGGACTGTGCGGAATCTTGTATAACGAAACTGTAATTTTCGGCAAAATCGCATTGGACCAAGATTTCACCTTCAGATATTGTCTCTTTTAGCTGTTTAAAAAAGAGTGCTTGTTGTTCAGCGATATATGCATGTGGTTTTAGGATATCTAAAGCATTACAAAAGCTATCCACAAAGTCATCTGCGGGAAGCACTTGGGTGACTATCGAAAAGCGGTCCGTTCCCATCCATTGTTCATACTGAACGTTTGTGATGTTATTGTCATCAAAAACATTTTTTAAGTGATCCCGAATCGCATCCAATCCAGGACAATCGTTACAACGTTCAGTTGGGGATGATTTAGATGTCATCAAGTGACATTTAGACGTAGGGTTAGGGCACATCATTCTTCGCAGGCACTCTTTATAACAAGCAAGGTGGATGTTGGTTTCTGCAGTAAGTGAATGTATATTTCCTCCATTGAGCATAAGTTTAACATTCTGGTGATATGTACACACACACACACAACGTGAGTTCCGGAATCGCCAGCAAGGACACACTGTTTCGGCCTGAGTGTGTAAAACTTAGTTAAGCCTACCTTAATGTCAGGATACTCATTTTTAAACTGTTGATACAACTCATTAATGTTGCACATCAAAAGTTGTTTCTGCAAGTGTGTTCTGCCGTCGTGCGTTTTGACAGATACAAAATCTTTTTTTCCAGGCATAACTCTGCTAATATCTTCACGAAGATAAAATGATCTGACTAACTCTTCTGTTTCGACCGGTAGCTTACGGCCACTACGGGAATTGGGTGATGCCAAAACGCCAAATTGATCCACAAGTTCCTTAGCCTTTTTAGCTTGTCGTCGCGATGTCCCAAATTCTTCTGCGAGTTTGCTTTCACTCCAAGACTTTGGAGCAATAGTAAGTATTAGCATTTTCTTAGACGCAGATGTAGACGGCTCATTGTATTTCTGTTTCAGCTGACACAGAATTTCCTCATCTGCTATAGCTATGTCTGTTTGAGTAGAAACAGTTTTACGACATTCGTCTTCCGGAACAAATGAATCACTTTCTTGGTGCTGTGAACAATCAGTTGATATCTGGCTACCTTGAGACGACTGCGACTGCACAATATCGAGATTGTTTTCCGGCGGTATTTCCTTAGAAAGTCGTATTCTGCAGGACGTGCACACGTAAACAAATGCTGACAATCCCCACTTCTCAGCTAAACTTGTAGAAATTTTTCTCACATTTTTAGTTCTCGGGTGAGATGTTAATTTAAAAGGATTATAACATCGATCACCGTAATAATTCATAGTATTCAAATATTGAATATTATTGCGACTAATAATACGACTGATTGCAGAAAACAGAACACAACGCGGTAGCGGCCTAAGTGACACTAAGAGGTAACGGAAATTCAAATATCGAATGACGCTTGCATAGCGTCACTATCTATCTCTTTCTAGCATATAACGTCGATATGAGGTGATAACTTACTGGTACCAATTATTTAATAAGAGATGGTACCACAAGTCTCTACTGAGTACTGATTTGTTTATTTAATTATGTACAGTCAGCATGTACATGGAGATAAAATATTGCTTCTCATTTTATTTTCGTATCACAAAAGTAAACAAGAAGTGTTTTTCATTAAAATACTTATAACATATTGCAGTGTTTGCCTATGTTTGCGATTTAGACTGCCATATTAAGCAACATTTCCGTACGGAGAGACGCGTAACCTAGCGCAGTACCTTCATACTTTGATCACATGTCTTCTACGAATTTCAAGATACAACTATAATTTTTTTTACATAACATTTCCAGGTTATAAACTACATTTTTATACTAAAATAAAAAAAATGAAAAAATGCGAAGTTAGAAAAAAATATTTTTTTAATATATACTTCCAGTTTACTATATGAAAAAAAAATTAAATTTAACTTTTTTTTTCATTTTCAAGAAATACCATTATTATTCTATATAAAACACCATTAAGCTATTTTAAAATGCATTTGATGATTTGCATCCACGACATTTGAAAAATCCATTACTCAGATTTTGTATTTTTTTTTAAGTCGTATATAATCGTAACCAAGCAATAAATAAAAAAAGTAAAGATGCCATTTTTTTTAGATCACATACATGTTCAATTAACCCAGTTATAAACAAAATCCGGATCCTTACCCTTTTTTCGCTGCCCGCTTGACGTGAAATGCCCCACACATTACGTGTTTAGCTCGTGGTCTGCACCGGGTTGCCGAAGAAGTGCGAGATAATTTCAAAGGTGTGGATGGGTTGATATCGAATTTCAAAAAGATATTCCTAAAATCTTCAGAGCGTGTACGCCTTTTTAAGGCAAAATACCCGTCCATTCCCCTACCTCCCGAGCCAATTATCACCAGATGGGGAACTTGGATATCTGCTGCGGTATATTACGCTCAATACTATGAGCAAATACGTGATGTCGTCTCCATACTTGCTAATGACTCGGCAGCTATAAGAGCTGCAAAAAAATGTTTTCAAACACGCAAACTACGACCGGAGTTAAATTTCATTCGCGACAACTACGAAGTAATAGCCTCTTCAATAGAACAATTGCAATGTTCGACTTCATCCATTGCGGAATCCTTCCTCATTCTGGATACTGTTCGTTGCTACGTAAACTGGAGTAAACTTTTACCAGTGATACGTAAATTTGAAGCCGTGCTCGAACGAAATCCTGATTACGAAATTTTAAGAGACATATCTGAAAATATTACCCGAACTGATAATGAATTCTATAAATTTGCTCCCTTGACGTCAACTGGAGTTGAACGTACATTTAGTGTACATAAATGGATTTATAGTGATAAACGCAACTGTTTACTCCCAGAGAATGTTGAAAAGATAATGATCATCTACTCCTATCACTATTACCCAAATAAAATGTCTTGTGCTGCTGTGTGTACTGACGTAGATTTTGAAGAAGAAATTGCGTCTGTTTCTAATATATAGTAACTTTATACAAATGTTTTTAGTAGTTTTATTACATATTAATTTTATTTGGTGACTTTTATTTCTTCTAGTTCTGAATTATCGATATCGATAAAATAATATTTCAAGCACTGGCTAAATTACGCTAGTGTTTTGTTTTGCCGTGAAAAATCCGAGCTCTGATTATTAGATCTTAAAGATACAAAATATTGCATAGTTCTTCAAGAAGACATATCAAAACAGCTTGAGAGACAGATAATGTACCTATTGTTTAATTAAACAGAAAAATAAATCCTAATCTGCCTGCTTCACAAAACGTTTGATATGTTTTCCTACCTAAACGGTGTCCTATAAATGTTAGATGATTTTGTAGTAGTTTTTAGGGTTCAGTACCTCGAAACAAAAAACGGAACCCTTATAGGATCACTTTGTTGTCCGTCTGTCTGTCAAGACCATTTTTCTCACGAACGCATGGTGGTATCAAGCTGAAATGTATATCAAATACTCAGGTCTACTGTCCCTTGGTGCTGTGAAAAAATCAAACTTCTATGCCAACGCATTCAAACGATACAGCCGTTTATGCCGCAAAATTCCGCAAATTTTCGAATATCGCATGGGAATCAAAACCTACAGGGTACTTCCCGTGAACTCAGGATCTTGAAATTTGGTACGAAGCCAACGTCTTATAGCACAGATACAGGAAAAATTGCGAAAACCATAAACGTTTCTAGTTACATAATATAATAAAAATAATTTTAAAGTTACTACCCCTATATACCTATAGATTTGTACGGAACCCTCGGTGCGCGAGTTCGACTCGCACTTGGCCGGTTTTTTTGGTTTGGGCCATGCATTTTTGTCCGTCATATATAGTCCTCGAACCTGCAATAACCCTTTGACATTCATGGCATTTTCAAATATTTCTTAAGAGCGGGTAAAGGTAAATTTAAAGCATCGACGGGTAACATTAACATGTTATAAATATGAACACCTTGACCAAAAAATTACAAATTATTTCAATACCAAATTTCATCTAAATACGTACAGCGGTTATTGGTTGTTTATTCCCCATGTAAACTTCCACCCCTTTTGCATCCGCTTAAGGGATAATTTCCGAGATGAAACTATTTTATTTCCTTTTCCAGAGCTCAAATTATCTCCATACCAAATTTTATCTAAATCGATTCTGCGGTTAATAATTCCCTATACAAATTTCCAACTCCCTTTTCACCCCTTTATGGTTGATTTTCGGGGTGAAAACTATCCTTTGTCCTTTCTTTAGACCCATACTATACCAAATTTCATCTTTATCAGTTCAGCGGTAAAAAAATCCTCATACCAACTTCCAACCCCCTTTTCACCCCCACAAGGGTTTATTTTCGGGATGAAAACTAATTTGTCATTTCTCGGGACTCAAATTATCTCCATACTAATTTCTATTAAAAATTCTCTATACAAACTTTCAACCCCCTTTTCACCCCCCCCAGAGTTGATTTTCGGGATCAAAACTATATATTATCCTTTCCCGGGACTCAAACTATCTCTATACAAAATTTCATCAAAATCCGTTCAGCCGTTTTCACGTGATGCGCGGTCAAATAAACAGACGAACAGATAAACAGACAAACAGATAAACAGACAAAAATTCTAAAAATTGTTGGAACGTGTTCTGTTATCGATTCTAAGTATCCCCAGCCAACTTTTTTTCGATTATCTTCCATGTACAGACTTTCGCCTCTCTTCGGCTTTATTATATGTATAGAAGAAGAAGATAGATATGTATTACGTTAGTTCAGTGACTTTTTCTATATTTCTAAACATTTCGTTTGTATGTCTACAGCACACACAAGAAAGTCGACCGGCCGTACAAGTGCTCACAATGCGACAAGAGGTTCAAGATCAAATCATGCCTCACGAGACACATCTCACGTGTCCACTCCAACGTAAGTATAAGATTTTAAAGATAGCACTCGAGCTTATTATCAAGGCTCGGAAAAACTTCAGTCATTTTTAGGGTTCCGTAGTCAACTAGGAACCCTTATAGTTTCGCCATGTCTGCCCGTCCGTCCGTCCGTCCGTCCGTCCGTCCGCGGATAATCTCAGTGACCCTTAGCACGAGAAAGCTGAAATTTGGTACTAATATGTATATCAATCACGCCGACAAAGTGCTAAAATAAAAAGTGGAAAAAAATGTTTTATTAGGGTACCTCCCCTATACGTAAAGTGGGGAGTGATTTTTTTTTTCATTTCAACCCTAACGTGTGATATATTGTTGGATAGGTATTTAAAAATGAATAGGGGTTTACTAAAATCATTTTTTGATAATGTTAATATTTTCGGAAATAATCGCTCCAGAAGTTAAAAAAAATGTGCCCCCCCCCCTCTAACTTTTGAACCATAAGTTTTAAAAATATGAAAAAAATCTCATAAGTAGAACTTTATAAAAACTTTCTAGGAAAATTATTTTGAACTTGATAGGTTGAATAGTTTTTGAAAAAAAATTTCAATATAATTTCTGAACTAAGTTTGTAATTTAACCGTATAAGCAGGTGTTTATTGTACCTGTAATTTCTACAAAATCACAATGAAATGACGTGCTTTCAAATAAAGTAAAAACGGTGAAAATCGGCTCACGCAATAAAGAATTATCCCATAAAAATCATCTTCCATACTTTAAGCTCGCGTGCAATAGTTTACTTATTTTGCCGATAGATGTCGCTGTACGTGGAACGCTCATATCATATCCTACATGGCGGTGTTATTTTAACTCTTAAGTGGGGACACTTACTGTGACGGACGGAAAACTACGGAACCCTACACTGAGCGTGGCCCGACACGCTCTTGGCCGGTTTTTGAAAACATAACCCTGTTCCGAACAGTGGAGACTACCTTATGATATTACGATTACCTACACAAACTATTATTATTTTTATTTAAAACTTTACCGCCGAGCCACAAGCATATTGGAAGAATAATATACCAATGTCAACGATAACATATGCTCCAATGACATCCGTAGACTGTGAATGAACTTTTTCGACTCATACATAGGCTGCTATTTATATATCCGGAAACCGGGATTACAATCTTCTTAAATAGCATATTTGACCTCCATGGTAAAATTTGAACTTTTTTAAGTACTGGCCGGTATATTTTTTCTTTCTTATTAACGCTCGTGTTTTGTTTTTGACGGGTTTTAAATGTCATCTCGCAGCAAGAATGGAACTCACTCGTGAAAATATTCGTGCTATGATTTATTATGATTTTCGGCGTGGTTTAACGCAACAACAGTGCATAGATCAACTAACTTCAACTTTTGGTGATGAAGCCCCATCTAAAACTACTGTGTATCACTGGTTTAGTGAGTTCAATCGTGGACGTAGTATGCTTACGGACGAAGTTAAGGCAGGTCGCCCGAAATCGGTCGTTGTACAACAAAATATCGAGGCTGTGCGAAAACTTATAATGGACGACCGACATGTTACGTACTGCGAGATAGAGGCGACTCTGGGTATTTCTATGACCAGCATTAATAGCATATTACATAATTATTTGGCTGTAAAAAAAATTTGTTCGCGTTGGATACCCCACAACTTAACAAAAGAGCAAAAAGATGCTCGCGTCGAATGGTGCAATAAAATGTTAAAAAAATATAACCGTGGTGACTCAAAAGCCGTTTATAACATCTATACAGGTGACGAACCCTGGATCTATGCATACGATCCCGAAACGAAGCAACAATCAACGGTATGGGTGTTTCAAAATGAGCCGAACCCTACGAAAGTTACTCGTGCAAAAAGTACATTGAAACAAATGGTGGCCTGCTTCTTCGGTATTAATGGCCATGTAGCTACAGTGCCACTAGAAAACCGTAGAACGGTTAATTCAGAGTGGTACACGACCATTTGCTTACCGGAAGTATTTGAACAAATTCGTAAAACTAACCAGCGACGAAGAATCATTCTTCATCATGACAATGCCAGCTGTCATACGTCACGCGAAACAACTCTATTTTTGGAGGGTCAAAATGTGGAATTAACGGGTCATCCGCCGTACAGCCCTGACTTGGCACCCAACGATTTTTATTTATTTCCAAATATAAAGAATAAATTACGCGGTCAACGATTTTCGACCGCTGAAGATGCTGTCGACGCATTCAAACAGCACGTTATGGAGGTACCTCAGGCGGAGTGGCAGAAGTGCTTTAAAAATTGGTTCACGCGAATGCAAAAGTGCATAGATCATCAAGGGGAATACTTTGAAAAACAATAAAACCATTTTCAGCCGTGTACGTTTGTTTGTTTTTTTGTTTCCGGATATATAAGTAGCAACCCTCGTAAATGGGTCTAAATTCACGTCGTTATGGGCTCACAAGTGACGATTTGGAAAAAAATTTGGTCATTCATTTTTATTGGCGGCTGTGATTTTCCCCATAACCGGGATATTGCAATGTCATTCATTAATAAATTTGTCGCTGTAAACATGTTAATTGTAGTACAATAAATTTATAAAATACCTAATAATATTTCTATTAATATATGAAAGTCTCCGCTGTTCGGAACAGGGCTATATTTGAATGACCGAAGTTTTTCCGAGCCTTGCTCATTATACTCTGTGTGACGTGTAATTCAAGTCCAAATATAACCTCACTGTACGCAACTCATGACTCCATTCTAATACTAATATGTTTGTATACTATACACCTAACTAACCTCATCATTCGTAAGACCAGTGCTACAAATGTTCCAAATCAGGACACCTTGACGTACACAACACACGAATCCATTCTAATGTAAGTATGTTTGTATGCAGTACACATCCGCGTCGATTGGTAATACGAGTGCTTCCAGTGCGACAAATCTGGACATCTCAATATACACTCACAAGTCCATTCTAATATAAGTATGTTTATATGTTATACACCTAATCTCATCATTGGTAACATCAGTGTTCCAAGTGCGACAAACTAGGACACTTCAATATACACATCTCACAAATCCATTCTGTTTGCATACAGTACATGTAACCACATTGATTGGTATTACCAGTGTTTTAAGTGCAAGAATAGGTCACCTCAACTCACGTACACATCTCACATGTCCATTCTAACGTAAGCATGTTTGTATGCAATACTCATAACATAACTGCATCTAGCTCATACCGTCCGCTTCGCCTTTGTACGTATATTTATTTTATTTAAACTTTATTGCACAAAAGAAAAACTTGATGTACAAAAGGCGGACTTAATGCCAGTAGGCATTCTCTACCAGTCAACCTTAAGGCAAAGCAGAGAAGTTGTGGGCGGTGCTTACGAGAACAAAAGGTGAAGAGTTAACTACAAGTAAACAATGAATAAAACAATATACAATACAATATATACATAATATACGATATATAACAAAAAAATACATACATACATATATTATTATATATACATACATATATATTATATAGACGAAACTCATCAACCGAAAACACTAATCTTTCATTCCACTAGCGAAAAAGGCACGAACGGCTTTTTTAAAAGCAAACTTGCTGGGAGCATTCTTAATATTACGGGGAAGTGTATTCCACAGGCGCGCCGCCCGAACAGAAAATGAGTTTGACATAAAACCGGTGTGGTGCAGAGGAATTGAGAGAGACAAATTGCCAGAAGAACGGAGTTGACGGTCGCGAGACACGCCATAATATTGAAAGAAAGACTTAAGGTATCCGGGGGAATGTGGGTCATTAAGAACTGAAAAGAGAGTGCAAAGCATGCGAATGTTACGTCGTCGACGGATGGGAAGCCACCCTAGCTGGGAGCGATAAGAGGACACATGATCGTATTTGCGAAGACAAAAGATGAAACGGATACAGTTGTTGAGAAGGCGATCCAACTTATCAAGAAGTTCCTCGTTTAAGTCCGGATAACACACATCACCGTAATCGATTATGGGTAAAATCAGGGTATTAACACTTGTACTGATGGGCAAAAACATCTTGAGCCTGTTAAGAGAATGCAGGGAACCCATGACCTTACGGCTGATTTCAGCAACCTGTGCTCTCCAACTTAAAGTACTGTCTATTATTACACCTAAATCCTTGACACTCTGACTGAAAGTTATAGGCTTACCACTGAAAACAACCGGTGTAAGTGAGTTCAGGTCAAGTTTAGCGAGCTGTCGACTGCTACCACTAACAATAGCCTGGCATTTTGATGGGTTGACGAAAAGGCCAAACTTCTCAGACCATTTTTGTATGTGTGAATTTGTGAAAGGTCTTGGTTAAGTCTGTCAATAATTGATGAAAAGTCAGTCGCTGAAGATTGGGCATAGAGTTGCAAATCGTCGGCGTACAGATGGTATGGACAGCGGAGATTAGGCGTAATGAAATTAATAAAAGTTGAAAATAAGAGAGGCGACAAAATTCCACCTTGAGGTACACCCGTCGCAAGATCGCACCAATCAGACAAGGATCGGATATGTATATGTTGTGTTATATGTCTTTCGTTGTGTTTTCTTGTACAATAAAGTGTTTTACTACTACTACTACCCTTCAAACATTAAAAAAATTACTATACCAAATACCTATTCTCTAACTATACTTTATTTATATCTTGAACTTGTATGAAATTCGAGTTAAATAAAAAACAATTCTTTATTTTAAACAGATAGACGACAAGATGTACTGCACAAAATGTGACAAAAAGTTCAAAAATATCTACTCTTATAATAGCCACATGAAATACGCGGCCGACCACGTATCCAAGGAACAACTCACGTAAGTATTTTTTCACTCATGCTCGTAAAGTTCTACTTTAAGTCGTGCGTGAACGACATAAAATCGCTTTTTAAGCTCTAGTGCATAAAATAATGTTTTCTTCTAAGACTAAGAATGAGGCTCAACAGCCAAACAGAGTCAAAATATATTGTACAATTTAATTGAGCAGTAAAATTTCGGAGAATACTGAAACTTGTTCTTTTATTATATTCTTGCTATAATTATTTGAGTTCCGCGTTTTCTATAATTAAATTAATTAAATCAGATTAAATAGGAGTTGATAATAGTTTAAAAACGCCCCGAAATGTTTATATGACTTGGCAGAAAACAAGTATATATGTCCAAATTCATATGTTAAAAATAAAAAAAAAAACGTTAAAAAATTTATTGGCGGGAACCATATTTACTTTTATTGTAATATTTTTGTTACAACTTGAAATAGTTTCACGCATAACGATAAATTATTTCCTCGTAATTGAAGTCAAAATTAGAGTGTAAAAGTCGTCCATAAAACCCATTTTATGCACTTGTTGTACAATCTACTATTTATCATACTTCCTCCTAAAAATCTTCCTTTAAACTTTTTTTGTTACTTTTTCAACGTGATGTCAATAAATGAAGTAAATGGTGACATTTCGAGGTTTAAATTTAATTTATTCGGCGTTAATAGAAAAAAATAGGTTAACAAATATGGCTGCATTTTTAGGTAAAAAAAGCATTTGACACATGACAAAATATTATTAAAGAAAATCCGTTTTCACTGAAATATAAGTAATTAACGGACATTTATACTAAAAAAATATACAAAGAACAAGTTTATGTGTATAAGAAGACTATGAAACCATGGTTGTTCTTTAAAAGTCAAGCGGGCCGTATGTTTGTTTGCCACCGTCGTGGTATAAAAAAAAAGTGCGTGATTGCGAAGCAATGAAGGTAAATGCGTTTGTTTACATTATTTTAATTTTCTATTGACCCCGAATGAGGAATTCCCTACCAGTGGGGCGCGCCCCCCTTAGGGGGCGTAGAGTGACCCAAGGGGGGCGCAGCAAGTGGCTCCAGATTGTAACAAAAATACTGGTCATCCGTTTAAGGGTATAATCGCTATCGTTTTGCAACTAAGAAAAAGTAGGAGTAAATTTTTTTGGACGCGAAATAGTAGTATATGTAACTGTTACGTAATAAGGGTCCTTAAAACAGGAGTGTGGTATTATGAAACGAGCCGCAGGCGAGTTTCATAATAAGATCACACGAGTGTTTTAAGGCCTAATTACGTACAGTTGCATACACTGCTTTATCTACACTCATATTATTTATCCAAAATGCCGTATTCGGAAACCATAGAATGGCCGCCATTGCACCGCCATGACCAACTCGATTGTGTCGGGGAGGCGCGTGTCGGGCTGTCGGCGGATGCGCGGGAGGGTGCAGGTGTACATTATGTTATCAAAACTCATAGCACATCAATAATTGAGCATGAAAAGTTAAAATTACGTTACTGCTTATCATAGTAAAATCGGTCGTGGTAATGCTAGCCATTGCCTACCGTTTCCGAACACGTTTTAGAGAACTTACAATATGAGTGTAGATAAAGATATTTATTCTTCAATTTAGGCACATATGCACTTATGAACGTCAGAGAAAAAAAAAAAACTACCTCCGGACGTCAGAGAGAAAAAAAAAACTACCTCCGGTTCTAACCCTACACCTCTGACCCGAGAAGTATTATTTATGACCGGCAAGAAACTCGGCGGGACTTATTTTTTCAATACAGTAATATTATATCTTAAAGATACACAATAATGCGTAGTTCTATAAGAAGGCATATCAAAACAGCTTGAGAGACATGCAATGTACGTATTGTTTAATTAAAATAAAATAATAATAAAATCCAAATCTGATTGCTTCACAAAACGTTTGATATGCTTTCCTATCTGAACTGTGTCCTCTAAATGTTAGATGATTTTGTAGTAGTTTCTGGTTTGGGCCATGCATGTTTGTCCGTCATATAGTCCTCGACCCTGTAATAACCCTTTGACATTAAACTTTTTTTCAAATATTTCTTAAGAGCGGGAAATTATAAATTTAAAGCATCGACGGGAAACTTGTTATAAATGTGAATACCTTGACCAAAAAATGACTTATATGCTTTGCGGATACGACTATTTCTGATAGCAAGCTTGTTTTTATTTCTAGTGTTATAGCTGTGGATGTCAGAATTTTTTTTTGAATTTTTTTGATGTTACACCTTGTATAATGATTTTATAATAGTAGTTTATGTAACTGTTACGTAATAAGGCCTAATTACGTACAGTTGCATACACTGCTTATACACATATTATAAATCCTAAATGCCGTGTTTGGAAACCATTAGAATGACCGCCATTGCACCGCCATGACCAACTCGATTGTGCCGACGGTCAGGCGGGCGCGTGACGGCGGTCGGGGAGGACGGATTTTCATTACGTTACCGTAGGTAATGAATTTTCATACATTTTTACCACTGTCACAGATAATACACTGATGTTACGTTACCGGTTGCAATAATGGTGGTAATTACATACGGTTTCCGAACGCGGAATAGAGGATTTATGATAGATAAAAAGTTATTGAACATAACATATTATTATGCAGGCATAAGTGCGGTGAGTGCCCTAAAGTGTTCCAGAGTATGAGCGTGCTGCGACTTCACATTGAAAACAAACACAGTGATGAACTAAATTACCCGTGTCAAGTATGCAACCAGGTAAATATAACCTAGAAATCTATACAGGGTTCAAATCCAGTATCTCTGAAACACGCGTTCACCCAAGAAGGACAGACAGAATACACGCAACGCGACTAATTTTAAAACACGTTTCAAGATCGCTGACACATACCGTAACTAAGCCTACATAATTTAGTCGGTTTCTTTGTTCCCCTTCAATTAAATTAAATACGTTAATTTTAAGCCCGTGGCTCATAAAAATGTTAGTTATTTACAATGTTAACTTTTAAGTTACTAACATAGCTTACTAACATAGCTTTTAAGCTATGTTAGTAATCTATTTATCTATCTATCTATAGCATAGCAGCCTTTACAGCGCCCGTCTTCGGACATAGTCCTCCTCTCCATTCTTCCACGCTTCTCGGTCCATTGCCATCTGCAACCAATTCTCGCCAGTTTGTTGACAGATGTCGTCCTTCCATAGCTGTCACGCTTACAGCACTCACAGCGCGCTAACGGGTGGACCGAATCACGCTCACAGCGCCAACATAGATGTCGTGACGTCATTGAATGATTTCACTTGACAGCGTTTACAGTGCTCACGGTCCTAGGCGTAAGCATCTTGAGCACAAACGTCAAGTTGACATTTGACATACGTTTGACACATGATTTTCATTAAATTGACGTTGACAGCGCTCACGCAGCCATTTACGGTGGTCCGAATCAAAACACTACTTACGCGGCCTTGAGCGCGCTAATGATTCGGACCGACTATCAGCACTGTTAGCGTTGTGAGCATTGTAAGTGTGATTTGGACCACGGCTCATCTCATTGGTGGTTTGCCACGACCGCGTGTGTTAACGGGTTTGCAATTGAGGGTGCGTCTCGCCCAGCGGGTATTGTCCATCCTGGCAATGTGCCCTGCCCATCTCCACTTCCTATGACCAATCTCATCCACCACGTCTTAAGAGTTTTGTGACTCGTCTGATCCACTCGTTTCTTTTTCGGTGCATTAGCGTTATTCCGAGCATTGACCGCTCCATTGCTCTTTGCGCAACACGCGAACCTTTTCGGCAGACCTTATGTTAACGTGGAGTGTTAGTAATACAAAAAAACCAACGGGGTGCACTCCGGGAGTGCCGGCAGAAGTGGAAACTTGAATATTAACGTTGTGCATTTTTGATATTTCGGAATGGTTAGGGAATAATTTTGCACGAATTGCGTTAATTATCAGTATAAAAGTACTATCATTTATGTGGTAAAATACAATATTCATTTATTCATATCGTACACAAACATGACAATTTATATTACATTAAAAATTTAACACTTCAAAACTATTACAATTATTTATTCGATCAGGTCACGTGTCCGTCTTACGAATTTTCAATCTGACGAATCTGTCGGTCACGTGACCTGTCGCGAGTTAAACATTTTTTCCCCATCACAAAAAGTGCACAGCGCCGCTAAAGAAGTTTTCACTTAAAAAAAAAAATGTTTCAAGCTTCAAGGCTCATAATCAGTTTGCCACACTATATTAACTTAATTTAAATCGCTTGTTAAGTCCACAACAGTGCATAATGTACGGACAGTGAATCCTGTCCGCAATCATAGTAATTTTAAACAAAAGATAACCTACTTCACCTAGCCTCCACCTTTCCAAAAGCAAATGCTCGAGCTGCTGTAAAAATATTGAAATACTATAGGTGTGTCTATAATAGTTGAAGAGTTCCCTCGATTTCTCCAGGATCCCATCATCAGATCCTGATCTGGTTACAAAGGGATCAACTGTGAAGTATACTCTTTCAAACAAAAAAATAATTTTCCAAATCGGTCCAGCCGTCTTCGAATAATCGAAGGAGGTTATCAATTCGTCGGGATCTGTTTTTTTTTTGCAATTTTTTTTTTCATGTTCACTGATTATTCGAAGACGGCTGGACCGATCTGGAAAATTCTTTTTTGTTTGAAAGAGTATACTTCACAGTTGGTCTAATTGTAACCAGGTCAGGATCTGATGATGGGATCCTGGAGAAATCGAGGGAACTCTTCAACTATTATAGGCACACATATAGTGATTTGAGTATTTTTTACAGCAGCGAGCATTTGCTGTTGGAAAGGTGGATGCTAAGTGAAGTAGTTTCTTATTTGTTTAAAATTATTGTAATGTACTATTGTTTATTTAATTTCTGTTTTTTTTATGACTGTCCAGAAGTTCAAATCGCCATCAGTACGGTCGCGGCATCGAAGGGAAGTACACGAGAACCACGTTGCGCCCAGAAACAGGATATGCGACTACTGCGGAAAGGCGTTCCGGGTTAGACATTTTCTGCCTACTTCAAGATTTCGAAGAAGGTTCTCAATTTGTCGGGATCTTTCTTCTTCCTGTGCAATATCCTATCGGATGTCGGGACCTTTGTTTTTGCTATTTTTTTCATGGTGCTGGATACGTAAAATCGAGGTGTTTTCAACCGACATCAAGACTTCGAAGGAGGAGGTTATCAGTTCGTCGGGATCTTTGTTTTAGCTTTTTTTTTCGATTATTCTAAGACTTCTGGACCGATTCGGAAAATTGTTTTTTTATTTGAAAGAGCATACTTCACAGTTGGTCCCATTGTAACCATTGTGTGGTCGGGATCTGATGATGGGATCCTGGAGAAATTGAGGGAACTCTTCAAATATTATAGGCACACCTATATTGATTTGAGTATTTTTTACAGCAGCTCGAGCATTTGCTTTTGGAAAGGTGGAGGCTAAGTGCCGGTTATTTAGAAATTATTCTTTCAAATTATGAGAACCCTATTTTACCATTGCAGACGAAGAGCATCCTCGCGGATCACATCAACACACACACAGGCGCGCGGCCGTTCGTGTGTAAACTGTGCGGGGCGGACTTCGGGCACAAAAGCGCCCTCTACCTGCACGGACGGTACAAACACAAGATACAGAAAAAATGACTATAAAATCAATAAGGTTAAGAAAACGGTAGATGTAGATGGAAGTTCTTAGAAATGAATAATAGAAATCAGAATACAAATGCGTTTATTTCAAAAATCATGTGTGATGTGTTATTTCAAAATTGTGTTTAAATCATGTACTTATAATACTCAAATAAAATAATTAATATTTTCATTATTTTCATTTATTTGTATAGTATTTGTAAACATAGACAACCCTACTGTTGATTCGCCGGCGTCGCACATTAACCCTTTGACCGCCAGACGTCAAATCACGCGCACGGAAAGTCGTGGCCTCAGCGCCAGTGCGTGATATCACGTCCAAAATAAGTATAACCGAGTGTGCTGTGGCGTCAGTGGCACAATTTTGCTTTCCGATGCTTGGCGCCCTTGGCGGTCAAAGGGTTAAACGTGAATTGTAGTTTTTTTTTAACCCAGATAAAAATATTTGAAACAAGCACTAAAATTTCGAGAAATCCTTTAAAAGAGTGCAGCAAAAAGATAAATCCTAACCCCCTTATTCATAAACGTCTACTAAAGTTAAGAGGCCTCTGATAATCGTTTGTCCCTTTCCGTCCAACCTATTTGAGGGAAAGGGACCAGGCGCGGATACAGGGAGGGGGGCAACAGGGGCAATTGCCCCCCCTGAAACGCAAACCTCGTATACTACGAGGCCCATAGGTGCGGACCGCGAGATTTTTTGTGAAGGAAAGTGCCCCCCCCTGAACGAAATCATGGAAAGTGCCCCCCCCTGAATGAAATCCTCGAAAGTGCCCCCCCCTGAACGAAATCCTGGATCCGCGCCTGAAAGGGACTAACGATTATCAGCGATCTCTTAACTTTAGTGGCCGTTTATGAATAAGTTAGATACATTTATAATAAATAAACACAATATCATAGCTTCTTTGAACATTTATATAAAAATGAAACAACATCGCTCACTCAATATTTTATTTCATATTTGTATCAAAATATGTAGACTATGTGGTAAAACCTTAATTAATAATTATTACACCAAATCTAGAAAATCATTTCATTTATTATGTATAGAGCTAAAACTAATAACTTAAATTAGATGTACTTAGGTAATTAATGTAAATAATACTGAATATGGTAATTTTACAATAATTGCAGATACACTTGCAATACTTGCACGAATGTGGCTTGTGAAGTGATATACAGCCACTGTGATTTTTGTGCAAGTCACTTGCATGGCACTGAACAGTAAACCTATACACTTGCGCTTGTGCACCCTACGCACGTGGTGCGATAAACACGAGTGCCAGCTGAACCGAGCCGCGCAAGGCATGCACTTGTAGGCAGTGTGACTGTGCAAGTGACATGCATGGCGCTATATGAACAGTAAACGTATTCACTTGCGCTTGTGCACTCTGCGCACGTGGCGCCGATAAACACGAGTGCCAGCTGAACCGAGCCACGCAAGAGGTACACTTGTAGGCAGTGTGACTGTGCAAGTCACACTGCCTACAAGTGGCACGGCGCTATATGAACAGTAAACGTATTCACTTGCACTTGTGCACTCTGCGCACGTGGCGCGATAAACACGAGTGCCAGCTGAACCGAGCCGCGCAAGAGATTCACTTGTAGGCAGTGTGACTGTGCAAGTGATTTGCTCGGCGCTATATGAACAGTAAACGTATTCACTTGCGCTTGTGCACCCGACGCACGTGGTACGACAAACACGAGTGCCAGCTGAATCGAGCTGCGCAAAAGGTACACTTGTAGGCAGTGTGACTGTGCAAGTCACTTGCACGGCGCTATATGAACAGTAACTATTTGCTTGTTCACTCTGTGCACATGGCGCGATAAACACTAGTGCAAGCTGAACCGACTCGCGCAAGAGGCACACTTGGAGGCAGTGTGACTGTGCAAGTGACTTGCACGGCACTTTGAACAGTAAACATATACACTTGCGCTTGTGCACCCTACGCACGTGGTGCGATAAACACGAGTGCCAGCTGAACCGATCTGCCCAAAAGGTACACTTGTAGGCAGTGTGACTGTGCAAGTCACTTGCACGGCGCTACATCAACAGTAAGTATTCGCTTGTGCACTCTGCTCATGGCGCGTTAAACACGAGTGCCAGCTGAACCGAGCCGCGCAAGAGGTCCACTTGTAGGCAGTGTGACTGTGCAAGTGACTTGCACGGCGCTATATGAACAGTAAACGTGTTCACTTGCGCTTGTGCACTCTGCGCACGTGGCGTGATAAACACGAGTGCCAGCTGAACCGAGCCGCGCAAGACGTACACTTGTAGGGGGACTCCGATGTGTGTAGTGCTATGATGTGACTGCGGAGCTTCGCGTGGTTCTGTAATATAAACGTCATAGTTATTGTTACTTGCTGTTATAGTGGTAATTTTCTAAGATGTCGGAATCTTACCAAGGAGTTCTACCGAAAATTCCGACTTCTTAAAAAAATCGTACTTTACCAAGGGTGTACAAGTCCACGAAGTGACGGCTGGGCCAATCAACTTTTTGACCGACAGTTATTAGTGTCTCTTGCGTTACTCAAAATGTCTCTGTAGTCACCAAGAAATCGGGCTTCTAATATACATAGTTTCTGTTTATTAGGTTTAACAGTTGGGGGCTCGAATGTTTTAACATAAACCATGAACTGAAACACAGAAAAACCGGCCAAGAGCGTGTCGGGCCACGCTCAGTGTAGGGTTCCGTAATTTTCCGTCCGTCACAGTAAGTGTCCCCACTTAAGAGTTGAAATAACACCGCCATGCAGGATATGATATGAGAGTTCCACGTACAGCGACATCTATCGGCAAATTAAGTAAACTATTGCGCGCGAGCTTAAAGTATGGAAGATGATTTTTATGGGATAATTCTTTATTGCGTGAACCGATTTTCACCGTTTTTACTTTATTTGAAAGCACGTCATTTCATTGTGATTTTGTAGAAATTACAGCTACAATAAACACCTGCTTATACGGTTAAATTACAAACTTATTTCAGAAATTATTTTGTATTTTTTTTTCAAAAACTATTCAACCTATTAAGTTCAAAATAATTTTCCTAGAAAGTTTTTATAAAGTTCTACTTCTGAGATTTTTTTCATATTTTTAAAACTTATGGTTCAAAAGTTAGAGGGGGGGGGGGACACATTTTTTTTAACTTCTGGAGCGATTATTTCCGAAAATATTTACATTATCAAAAAATGATTTTAGTAAACCCCTATTCATTTTTAAATACCTATCCAACAATATATCACACGTTAGGGTTGAAATGCAAAAAAAAAACACTCCCCACTTTACGTATAGGGGAGGTACCCTAATAAAACATTTTTTTCCACTTTTTATTTTACCACTTTGTCGGCGTGATTGATATACATATTAGTATCAAATTTCAGCTTTCTAGTGCTAACGGTCACTGAGATTATCCGCGGACGGACGGACGGACGGACGGACGGGCAGACATGGCGAAACTATAAGGGTTCCTAGTTGACTACGGAACCCTAAAAACCATTACTTAAAGGTGAACTAAAAGTTGAGGACAGATTTGTGTCGGTCAAACCTTTTAATATTTTTTTTAGTTTTCTTAAGACCTATATGTTTAGTTCTCTGTAATCATGGTCACCCTACAAAAACAAAATAAAACTCTTTTATTAGTATTTTATACAACCGTGACATAATGGAGATCTTTTCTATCTCGTACCTTACTTAGGCCACTCAGATATTTTTTCTACGAGTGCTTAAAATAGGCAAGCCGGTAATAATTGAGTTCGACGCTTATTTTTGATCATTACTCATGTGAATTAATTAGTAGTTTATGTAACTGTTACGTAATAAGGGTCCTTAAAACATGAGTGTGGTTTTATGAAATGAGCCGCAGGCGAATTTCATAATAAGATCACACGAGTGTTTTAAGGCCTAATTACGTACAGTTGCATACACTGCTTTATCTACACTCATATTATTTATTATAAATGCCGTATTCGGAAATCATAGAATGGCCGCCATTGCACCGCCGCGGCCATCTCGATTGTGTCGGCGTGGCCAACTCGATTGTGTCGGGGCTCGCGCGGGACCAATCGAGTTGGCCATGGCGGTAACATTATGTTATCAAATTCGATGTTCCAAATTTGAAACTCATTGCTTAACAATATTTGAGCATGCAAAGTTAAAATTACGTTACTGCCGCAGATAAGAAACTTATAATAGTTAAATCGTTTTATGTAATGCTTGTCATTGTCTACGGTTTTTGAACGCATTTTAGAGTACTTACAGTATGAGTGTAGATAAAAATATAAACAAAAATCAAGTTATAGGGGTGAACCTGGATTGTTTTACTACAAAATGGTGTATAATACTATTGTGATGTGCTGTTCGAATCGTATAAATTTACGAATAAAATTGCGCTTATGTGTGGTGACCTCGTACTCCTTGTAAAAGCTTAATAAATAAATATTATAGGACAATCTTACACAAATCGACCTAGGCCCACAATAAGCTCAATAAGGCTTGTTATGGGTACTAGACGACGATATATATAATAGATAAATACTTAAATACATAGAAAACATCCATAACTCAGGAACAAATATCTGTGATAAACACACAAACAAATGCCCTGACCAGGATTCGAACCCGGGACCTCCTGCTTCGTAGGCAGGGTCACTACCGACTGGGCTAGGAGGCCGTTGATTAATGATGAGTAGTCTATGTAGTCTGTGTCTGGTACTTACCGGGAATGGTTTGCCACAATGGTCACAAAGGTGTTCCGCATGCTCTTTCTTGTGTACCACCTGCTTGTGAAGATATAGAGACGTGTGGCTCTTGAATACCTGCCAACAAAGGAATCTTGTGAAAGGACGTAGGTGTCACTATAATGCTGGTGATCCGTTTAACCTTTTGAACGCCACGCACCGGACAGAAAAATCGTGCCACCAGCGCCAGAGCGAAATTTGCACGAGCGCACTCAGATACCGTAGTGATTGGAAAACAACATATCGACCAAACATTTCTTTCCGCCTAATAGTGGATTTAGTTAGGCAAAATCACTTTAGATATTTATAAATCATAATAGTAAAGAATATTCATTTCGTATTTTTCTTATACACCTAAAATCAACTACAAAAATATGAAAATTAATATACAATTTTATTTTATTTTGTCAATATAGCCACAGCACTACTTAAGTGATAACGTCACGCGCTGACGTGTTATGACGGCTTTGGCGCTGGTGGCACCGTAACTTATTATGAATGTTAGAGTTGGGGGTGAGAGATATTCATTCATTTCTGTATCGATATTTCCGTGGTGTAACTGTATGAAGGAAAATACGTTAGGTTTTTTAAGTGTTTAGTTGAGTAAAAAAATGTTTAATAATAAATTTGATGGTATTGTCAAATAAATAAATTTTATGATAAAAACTAATGAACATCGGACCGGAAAAAACACCTCGCGCACATTTCATGCTTTTGTACCTAAAGAAACTTGGTATATCCCTAATAATGACATATTCTTTGTTCACTTAAACTCGGTCTCTCACCGATAACATTCATATTGGTTGACATTTTATCTAAAATACCATTTCATTATTTTTACTTATTTGGTATGAATGAAATGGACCGAAAGCTCACGTGGCACGTGTCGTGGTATTTATCATTGTTTAAGGATTAACAAGAATGCGGCGAAGCAATAAGATTAAAAGAAACGACATACACATTGTTAGGTTTTAAATACGGCCCTTATATCACGCATTGTATTTATTATGGAATAACGACTGCGACTTAAATAAAACTCTTTTCTTTTTTTAATAATGCATATATTAAAGTAAAAATTTAAAATATATATACCTTTTTTCCTTTAGTCCCATCTCGTAGCCAGATTTGGTAGCTAGCTACGTAATGAAAAACGTGTTTTCCCATCTTGTAGCTAGCTACTAAATGGGAACAATTTTCCCATCTCGTAGCCAGATTTGGTAGCTAGCTACGTAATGAGAAACGTGTCTTCCCATCTTGTAGCTAGCTACTAAATGGGAAGACACGTTTCTCATTTCGTAGCCAGATTTGGTAGCTAGCTATACCATATATATAATTAGGCAAACCAAAGTATTAGATATCTTTGGAGGGGTTACCGCGAAACACCTCGCGAGTTCCATACCTATATTTCCCTGTATAAAATTTATTTTAGGTTTAAAAAAATTCACGCGTATGAAGCCGCGGGCTAAGTCTGGTATTGAATATATTTTTATAGTAACATATAATAAACATAACTTCAAGCTACCTAAACACAGACATTAATGATATTTTTAGATGTTACACTTAAATAATAAATAAAACATACTTATGAACCAACTGAACTCTGCCTTTAATTAAATAAAAACATATATCACACTCCGCTTAAAGATACTTATATATTTTTTGCTTATTTAACAAATCAAACCACTATTTTCACTGAACATTAAACTGCAAAAGGTGCAATCATTTCGATGCAGTGCCCGACACTGATTTACCACTATTTTCACTGAACATTAAACTGCAAAAGGTGCAATCATTTCGATGCAGTGCCCGACACTGATTTGATTATTTCGTAATTGTTCAATAGAAGCTTCAATTTCTAAATCATTTTCAGCATAGTTCTTATTCTTTTTGGTCGTATGAAAATTCCTGTTCATGGGTGCATTTGAGATGCTGTAGAACATTGATTCCTTTTGCAAAACTTGTAGCAATTCGGGCAAAGTTGGATTTTTACGTGATACAAAACGATTGATCCTGGCATGCCAGCCTTCAAGCTTGTTATTTGTACGAATTGGTTCATCTCCGCACACCATATTTTGATCATTTTGAGTTTTAGCCATTGTTTTGCAAAATATGAGTCGAATTCTGAAATACCTCCACCATTCTTCGACTTAACATACCGATAACCAGCTGGTACGAATTCTAACGGAAGCAAAGCAAGAGCTGCATAGCGTGAAACGTGCCTTCGTCCCACTCTGCTTTTAATTTTTAGTTTACGTGCCTGCGTCCACAGGCTTTTGCAATAATCATAGAAACAACCTTTGATAGTAGTTTCTGGGAAAATGTTTTGGAATGCCTTTATAGCAGACAATTCAAAATCTAACGTTATCTTTTCGGGGTTCCATGTATTTCTACCCGACTGCCGAAAGAAAGGAGCGTAATTTATTTGAGATTTTATTAACGATATCAAAATCTCGTACGTTTTCACATCTTTGTTGTGCAGAAACGCATAAAATAATGGGACAATGCACTTTGAAATACTGTCCAGGGCATGTATGGTGTACAGTTGTCGAAAGGGCCGTGGACACGATTTGAAGGTGCCGTCTGCAAAAAAGTGCTTATATTTGCCCATGTCAGCAATATTGTCTTTGTCAGCAAATAACAGTATACGCGTATCATGGTCCTGGTAATCGGCGAGCAAAAAATCTAGAAATTGTTCTGGCACTGACATCTCTCTTGCCAATTTACATCGAACTTTCTGAACTTTTAAGAATTTGTTTCGTTGGCGATAAGTCGCTGACTTGAGGCTTGAAAATTTAGGTATTTTTTCATACAAATGAATATTTTCCTTCCTTAATTCGCACACCACATCATTGTACTGTTTTTGTATAGGCTGTAGGTTTTTTGCAGATTCATTTTTAAATTTTGCAATATTTTTCATCAATATTTGTCTCGCAAGACTGGGAATACAATTGCTGATATGCTTTTTTTCCTTAAGAATAATCTTATTATCAGATGATAATGTGATATTACCATCACAATCAGGTTTTGCACAAATCCACAACGTACCTTTATTATTGGTGTAAGTTTTTCGTTTATAAAATTTCAATCCATTTAATAGTAATGCTGTTCCTCCCCGGCTAGTGGGAATAAAGTCTATGTCAGACTTGTTTTCCGACGACGATGCTCCGGGCAAGGGTTCACAATAGATTGAAGAAAAGTGCATACTTATTCAATTATGCATCGATGACTGAATGATTCCGCGATAAAATTATTATAATTTTCAGATTAGGGCGATATGGCAAGCACTTGACAACGTCAAAGTTTCCTTATAATGAATATGTCATTAAATAAGGTCGTACACATGAAGTTTGAAAAAGGTCTTTAAGGTAAAAAAATGAAAACATAGGGACAGAGATTGATTAATTGATTAGATTGATATTGTTTGTATGTCTTTACCGACACGGAAGAATGGTGTTCCGGCCCTTTGGGAGGCGTATCACAACCTAGCTACGAGATGGGACTTTCAAATTCCCGTATAGTAGCCAGCTTCGAATCGGGATTATTTCTCCCATTTGGAAGCCAGCTTCACAACCTAGCTACGAGATGGGACTTTCAAATTCCCGTATAGTAGCCAGCTTCGAATCGGGATTATTTCTCCCATTACGTAGCTAGCTACCAAATCTGGCTACGAGATGGGACTAGAGCCCTTTTTTAACATTACGATATGTAGTTCCTAAAACTAATCTTCTACACGAATCACAGTTTAATAATTAGTTTTATCATATAATAAAGCTTAAAATGCGAAAAACATTCATAATTAAAGTGTTTGGTTAATGTTCAATTGTTCATACAATAATCAACATCGACCACTATGCTTTCAAACGAACAACACTATTTCGAAGTGACGTCACGCCGCTTGACGTGATTACCCGTCAACGGCGAGGAGGGCAGTGCCTTTTTGTTCTTTAAAAGAGCTTTGAGGTATTTTCTAATTTTTTCTTGAGTTACGGGTTATTTTGAATGAAATTTTAACTAAAAAGATAGCTGAATGGTAGAGCTATAATAAATATACAAAAATATTTCTATAAAGGTTGTTTATTAAGGAGTATTTTGATCTCTCATTTTGGACGTTTTAACACGTCATGGCGACTGGCACGACTTTTTGTTGACGTGTTTGAACGGCTTTGGCGGTCAAAGGGTTAAAGCATGGATGTACTATATAGAGATGCGACATATGTAAATCAAAACACATAAAAATATATTCGCCTCGATTTAACTCAGCACCATATTCATTAGCAAAAAGAGATGACGAGTATATACGTAAAAAACCAATGCGGCCGAAAAATCCGCCATATTTAGAGCTCAGGATGTCAAGACCAGGGACCGGCCCGCTATCCCTTATAAAGGGTTTTGTATGGGTTTTGCATAAGGCTTAACTCACCATACCCTTTCCCCGACGATACCCTTTCATTTTGCTTTTAAAGCCCTTATATAAAGGCTAACACCGCTATCCCAATACCCTTACGAAACCCTTATCATCCGATCACCAAACCTTACATATCGCTTATAAAGGGTTAGCCTTATATAAGGGCTTCCCTTTTAGCATATCAGCGTGCTAATTTAAATCGTCTACCTTGTTTTTAAAGCACACATTTCTCCGAATCCAATATTACACGCGCTCGATGTTCGCGCGCTTCCAAATGATCGAAGCCGCTGTAGGTGAAATACGGTTCAATTTTCAATGGCAAAATCCTGTGATTGGCTGTTTGTTACTTTGCGCGGGTCGAGCGACTCGAGCGCATCGTCACGGCGCTTTTTTTAAAGTCTTAGACACGTGCCAATGTTATCATTATTTATTATTAGATGTCAAAGTGGAGTGAAAATAAACATCAAGTGTAAGTGAATTATTATGTTTAGAACACTTTAGACCTACTTGCTGTATGTATAGTGTATAACTCCGTATGTCAAGTGCGCTTTAATGTCGTTTGCCCAATATTACAGGCTTGCATGTTTTACTTTAATCGAATTGAAATTTGAACCTTGTGTACTATTACACTTAGTCTAAATTTAACTATTCTCAAAATCTAACATAGAACCCTGTAATATTAGTCCAGCAATATACGACCTATCTAAATATATAAAAGAAGAAACTGACTGACTGACTGACTGACTGACATATCAACGCACAGCCCAAACCGCTGGTTCTAGAGATTCCAAATTTGGCACGTAGGTTCCTTATAAGGTCTAGGGATGCACTAAGAAAGGATTTTTCAAAATTCACCCCCTAAGGGGGTAAAATGGGGGTCCAAAGTTTGTATGGCGAATCAAGATTTGTTGGACTATTTTATTCGTAACTTCACAGGAGTATTTCTAACGATAAATGAGTAAACACGTGTTTCAGGTTTTTTGTAATTCAACCCCTAAAAGGGGCAAATGTGGTCACAAAGTCTGAAAATCAACATGGGTATCGTATGCTTTTTGAGTACTTATAGTACGCGGACGAAGCCGCGGGAAAAGGCTAGTACATACATATAATATAAAGCGACACCGCAAGGTAAACGAGATGGCGTGGGCCATAGAATAATAAGAAAGCATGGAATGCCATTTCAAAAAACCATTAGTAATAAGTTTTAAGCAAGGTTTATCAAAACTTATTATAAATAAGATTTGAGATTAATAACAATTAAGTCTTGAGCGCACTTTAACCCTTTATACGGCGGCGGTCTCAAAAAAGACCACCTATAACATCATCTTTTTGTATTTTTTTCTTGTACAGATTTTTAGGACTATAGATTGGCGATGAGGCTTGAATTCAGGATTTTTTTCAGTCTTGCCCGGTAAAGGGTTAAACTTATTTTAATAAGTTTAACAATACCTCCCGTACAACATAACATTAGAAGTGCCTAATATAATAATAATTTGACTTGTATATAATAATACACAAGTCAAAATTCTACATTTGAAGTGTGAATTTTTCATTTTAAGCGAGTTTATCTTTATTATTTATTAATAAGAATTGAGCTTAATATGTTAATACATATTAAGCTCAATTCTTATTAATACGCTTGTTTATGTTTATAACTTAATAGTTATAAACATAAACAAGCTTAAAATTAATTATTATTGCATTTCATCATACCGTTGTAACGGGCCGCCGTTCGCACCCGTTCATATAATTATAATTGTTAAATTAAATTTTAGGTTTACCTTATATTTTCAAGGACCACGAACTGCTTGGTTATATAGTGTATATCTGCCTTTATACTTCTACTGTTGTCTATTCCTTAGAAGAATGAATACTCTCAGAATTTCAAATTTAAAATCACTGACATTGGAATTTGTTTGAAATAACTGTCAAAATCATGAATGCAGTCAAAGATCGCGTGAAAATAAATTTGAATAAGTGTATTTAAATGTGTAAAAGCGCAGAGCTAATGCGTATCATAACGTAATGAAAATGGACATAAAGGATTACTCCTGCTTTTATAAGTTAAGTATTCTTATACCTTTATGTTTTAAATACTATAATGTCCCGCCTTACCAAAGTTATTTTATTTGATGTGTTTGTGTGTATCTAATGTTAAAGGCCCTCCCTGTGTCCCTTACTTCATTCCTTACTGACCTTTGAGTGCGAGAGTGGACTTTCTGCGAATCCGGTATTTCAGACTTTGTAACTAGGCAAGACAACTATATATAGACAGCGGTAGTATAAGGATAATACTTATATGTGACCTATATATACTTATTTAATAATAACAGCATTTCACAGCGACAAGGTAGATATTCATCTAATGGGCCCATCAATTCTAGGTTTTATGACATACAAATAGCTAAAAGGACTGAGTAAAGACAATTCGACACACTGAACGTACCCTCCCTACTTTAAGCTCATTGTTCTATACTTACTCGGACTAACTGACATCGTTCAAAGACAATCTTCATGAAAATATTCCCATATAGGTCTAGGGATACTTAATGGCCGTTTGGTCATACAATCTTTAAAAAAACAGGAGGTCGATGAGGGAGCGTGATGAAGGACGGGCGGAGCGCGGACGAGCTTTCATTACTCTGTACCCTGGTTACTTAGAACACAACGTAGAGGAATAGACGATCACTGGCCGATTCACGAAGATTCACTACAAGGACATAAGGTAACTGGCGATAATTTGATTAAGCTAGACTAGGGCTAGTAGATCTTAGAGATCGTGACACCGTCAGTACAACTTTCATCATAATTTAACTAAGCAAGATGTACGAAGTGGGTATTCTATGTTTCACTATTATTCCATTCCAGGCTCCTTCTGGATGTTGTATATTTACCATTGTTGCTAAATAATTTATATTGTATTAACTAAAACGTGTGTTACTCTAAACACTTTTAATTACAATACAAAAATCCTAAATCCAAGCATCTTAACCTACTTGATTTATCGTGGAATAAAATTAGTAACATAGCAATAATTTCTAAGCTGAAAACTTTTTATTATTTTTTAAGATGTATTTTCATTTAATAACAAAGCCCGGTTGCTGAGCAAAAACAAATTCAGTAATTTGAAATTTATTTTGATTGAATATGCTCAAAAACATACTGTTAATGCCTTTCGAAATCCCTCTGTCTTGCCTTATTAAATCGAATTTCTGAAATCAAGTAGTACTTTTTTTGTTTTATTTTTATTTAATTTTGATTCAATTTTTATTCGTTTTTTATTTAATTTTTATGTAATTTTTATTTCAATTTTATTTCACTTTTATTTCACTTTTATTCCACTTTTATGTCACTTTTATGTCACTTTTATTTCGTTTTTATTTCATTTTTATTTTTTTATTTTTTAACAGCAAATCTTATATTCACTCAATTTGTTCCGCCGCCGCCTCTCCTGTTCAATTTCAAATGAGAAAGATAGAAGTATAGAAAAAAGTAAGTTCCGTTCAGTCAGACAGCTCAACTACGATGCGCGGCAAAAGCAACTGGTAGTTGTAGTCGTACTAGTATGTAGTAGGTATGGTAAGCGAATATAATGATTTAACAAACCCTTCCCGTACGTATTGTCTTTCCTTTTCATACACTACCGTAGATATAGACTAATTCTGTCTCGTTCACGCAAGGCTCAACTACGACATTACTAAAGGGAAAGCTTTATAAAAAGCGCTTAATGATAAGGGTAACCCTTATTAAGGGATTGCAATTCATAGAGGATAGCGGTAAGCAATTTGAAAGGGCCATCTTTATATAAGGGTTAGTCAAATGAATGTGTTAGCAGTTCAAAAGGGAAAATCTCTCAATCGGTTAGCCGTATATAAGGGACGCCCATTGAAAGGCTTTTATCGCGGAAAGGGTTGTCCGGTCCCTGATCAAGACCTATACATTTTAACCGCTATGTTGGTAGCTCAGTACAAACAGCAACACGCTAACTGTACATAGGTGGACCTTATTACAAAAGCCATAAGGTCCACGGATATGGGCAGTTAACAGTGTGGGCGAGGGTACCTCAAAATCGACACTCGTCTTTCGTTGATATGTCATTTCCCCTATATTTATTTCAATAGTTTAAAGGCATTATTATTATCGAATTGTAATTAAGAAAAACTAAGAAACAAAAATTTCGCGCTAAAAGAAGATTCGGTTTTGTATGGAGGGTTGGCCGGCTTGGAGCACGTGTCCCATTAATTTTTTTTTTTGCGTCAAAAATAATTCCTACTTTTTCTTTAATTAGTCACAATACGATGCCAATAGGCATGATGACACATGTTGAATTATGCAATAAAATTTAGTTGATAGGATGAAAAATGATCAATATATCCAACTAAAGTGAAAATTTATAAATTCTATTGAAATGGCTCAAAGATATCAAGCTGCAAAATTTCTAAATTTTACGATTTTTTAGAGTGCGAAATTAATAAAAAAACAGTGATACCATTCGATTTTTAACGTTTTACTGTAAAATAAATGGTATAGCAACCATATACATAAACGCCACATTTCACTGTAAAAATAGCAATTTCATATTTTTCCCATACTTTAAACAGGGCGACTATGTGCTCGTGACGTCACTTTAGCACGTCAGTTTGTTAGGAGCGTTTTGAGAAACAAATGCAAATCTCGGACTTTAAGTCTCATTTCTGACTTTTGTGTTGCTTTAACGCAATTGGCCGCATATAGACATTTGATCCTCACAACAAAACGAATCGATTGATACCATACATGAAAAAAATTCACCATGCCTATTATGCACTTAAACCACCAGTATTTGCTACATTGGGTCAATGAACTTATTTTTGTTCTTATCGAAAAGACAGGGTACGAAAGGATAATTATCAATGATAGTTATCTTGATAATTATCGTTATTTTTATGTCTGATAATTACAGATTTGATTTGACAAAAAAAATATTGCATGTGAAATTCAACATTAGTAGTTGAACTATTAGAAAGAATTATCGGATAATTTATGATAATTATCGCATAATTTATGATAATTATCGCGATAAATATCAGAGATCATAATTATCTTTAATGGCCTCCTAGCCCAGTCGGTAGTGACCCTGCCTACGAAGCAGTTCCCGGGTTCGAATCCTGGTCAGGGCATTTATTTGTGTGATTATCACAGATATTTGTTCCTGAGTCATGGGTGTTTTCTATGTATTTAAGTATTTATCTATTATACAGCCTTGGCCAGAAGTGTTGAGCATAGCTCTTTTTTGTTTACAATTTTGATGTTAAGTATTAATTCTCTATCATAACAATGTACGATGACGTAAAATGTTATGTTTTATTGATATATCTAGAAAACTTCACTTAATAACACTTTCAAGGTATCTATAAAATATGAAAAGTGGAGGTCCCAAAAATGCGAATTTAGGTCGGTGCGAAAAATTGCAAATATTCTATGCAGTTACTACTCACTTCAACAAAACATGCCTGTTCAGTTTGAATTAATTGATAAAATAACTTCAAAAAAGATAGAAACGCCGGTCTAAACTTTCGAGTTTTGTATGAAAATCGCAAGGGTACTCAACACTTCTGGACAAGGCTGTATATATCGTCGTCTAGTACCCACAACACAAGCCTTATTGTGCTTACTGTGGGCCTAGGTCGATTTGTGTAAGATTGTCCTATAATATTTATTTATTTATTTATCTTGATAATTTCGAACCCTGCCAAAAAAACGTATTGGGTATTTTTGTGCCATAATGTAATAATACCTACCGTCATATATTTTTAAATATTGCAACATGTAGAACCGACTTGAAACCGGTATGAGACATTGCAATTTGTAGGGACCAATCTGTCAGGTTGGGAGGTGTAATAAAAGTTAGGGCCCTTAGGGAGCTGAAGAGGAGGGAGGGGCAGGGTACACAACAGATTGGGCCCTACAAATTGCAATGTCTAACACCGGTTTTAAACCTACTGGTCTAAGACCTGGCCACGTCAGATGTGATACATTAATGAGAGCAATGAAACCCATCTATTAAATTTAAACTTTCGTGAGACATACTATCACTATAAAATATAACGGTTACACTCACGTCACTTTAGTCACTTCGCGCGACATGTTTCGGAGAGCTTAGGTCTCCATCTTCAAGCACTAAGAGTGCTATTTCGAACCGGCCCGTTGCGCGCTGTTGCACGACGCGTTGCCGACTCTCGGCGCGTTGTCGGCAACGCGTCGTGCAACAGCGCGCAACGGGTCGGTTCGAAATAGCACTCTTAGTGCTTGAAGATGGAGACCTAAGCTCTCCGAAACATGTCGCGCGAAGTGACTAAAGTGACGTGAGTGTAACCGTTATATTTTATAGTGAAACCAATCTAGTAAGATTGCAATACTATCCTTATAGCTAGATCCGGGCATCTGGCAGCTTTTAATGGGTGGATGTCAGAGTGACAGATTAGCAAAGTTTTTGAGACGGCTGAAGTTATCTTATTTATAGAGGATGGGGTCTATATTTTAACATTAGAACAAAACATATTGCGTAATATTTCGGAAACAGAAACAGCAGGCGACAAACTATGAATTACATTATACGTCGTTTTGGACTACTTTCCCCATCAGAAACTTTTGGCAATGATATGATCTATTTATATATTTTTTCATAATACTGCATCAAAACCAGAACTCTAGGATTTACATTCTTAAAGTGGTTTGCATTATTTGATCTCCACCACTTTACAGCTACCAGATGTCCAGATCTAGAAATAAGGATGGTATAGCAAACTAACTAGAGGAGTTTCATCGCTCTCATTATTGTGTCATATCATATCTGACGTGGCTAGCTCTCCGTCTATACCTTCTGACACAGAGTACAGTGGTGTACAAAATGCCTCCTATGGTCCCAATCTATATGGTCTTGCAGCCGAGTCTTGTTCGCGAACCGCCGACCGCACTCGTCGCACGCGTGCGGAAAGTCCTGAAATAAATAGGGAGTGAGATTTAGACGGATGAGCGCAAGGCCGTTTAGTAATGCGAGGCTGACAATTCCTATTTCACTGGTGAACCTTGGATAGTGATTTGTGACATGGTGTTTACGTATATTTCGATTATTTTTAATGTGTTTTAACGCTATATGATTTAAAAAAAAAACAGAAACTTATTTCGATCGAGGAATAGGAATCCGCTTTTGACACTATTGATCACGACATCCTACTGTGTAACTTGAATTTTATGGCATCAGGGGAAATGCATTAAATTTATGCATGTCTTATTTGCGGAACCGGAAACAGTTCGTAGAAGTTAATGAAAGTGTCATTGAGGTAACACATAGGTCTAAATGTATTAATATAACGCGAGGTGTCCCTCAAGGATCTGTACTGGGACCAATTTTCTTTGTTTTATATTTAAATGACCTTATTTCTTATATTTGTAAGGAAATTTCAGACATAAAATTAGTGATTTTTGCAGATGACACGACTGCTGTCTTGTCGAGTCCAACTCTTGATGGTCTCAACGTTAAGGTCAATTTAGCGTTAAAAAGCTGTCAAACATGGCTTGGCGCAAACAGTTTGATTTTAAACAGCTCAAAGACGTATGCTATGCTATTTAAAACTACATCTAGAAATAATGACACTCTAAGTGTTCATATAAATGGAGACATCATTCAACCTGTAGATAGCACAAAAATATTAGGTATTAACCTAGACGCACTATTAAACTGGTAGAATGAATTAAGTAATATTGAAAACTCAATTGGTTCTGCGTGTTACGCTATTCGCAGCCTTAGGAATGATTTGACTGTTGATCAACTTAGAATGGTTTATTTTGCACTTGTAGAGTCGAAACTTCGCTATAGCATAAAACTATGGGGCAATAGTTAACATTAACCGGGCATTCGTAGCCCATAGAGATGCTATTCGTGCTATAGTTGGGCTTCCTCCATGGGGAAGTTGTAGAGAACATTTCTCAAGCCTTCGAATACTTACTGTGCCCAGTCTTTACATCCTTGTGCTGCTAACGGATGTAATCAAGCATCGCAATCGTTTTGAAACGGATTCAGAAATGGTGTTGCGGGAAGCTTCTAGGACTAAGAACTTAACATCTAAAGTAGCAGCCTGGAGGTTGTAGTACACAGCGCTACAGTTCAAGCGGTTAGACTGTTTAACAGACTGCCTAAAGAGTTTAAGGTTATAAGATACTCTGCAACCTTTAGAGAGAAATTGAGATTATATTTATTAGACAAATGCTGTTATGATATTAGTGGTTTTTAGTACTCGTAATTTGTTATTGTTGACATGTATTCAATTGTTTATTTTTATTATATCAATCTTTCCCTTATTGTATATTTTCCCTAATTGCTCTTAATGTATTTAGTTTTGTTCGCCTATTATTTGACCAATCTTGTGTGTGCATTGTTCTCTTGTTATTATCTTAAGTTTTATTCGATTATTAAGTTAGTATTAATTGTACATATGTTTAATAAGTACCTATTCAAACACGATGTAAAAATTGTTCATGAATAAATAAATAACAATAAATAAAAATAGTTACATGGTATTTTTTCTAGTCTTAACCATATTATCAAACATCGTGTGGAAACCGGACCTAATCTCGAAAACGCCTAGTTTCACCTCAGGGTTGGACGGTCACATGGCAGTCGCTTTCGAAAAATCTAGTGCCTACGCCAATTCATAGGATTAGGATGTCAAGCGGACCCCCGGGACAAACGCTAGGAGGAAGAGAAAGAAGGAATAATTGGGATGTATCTGTTTTGAAAAAATAAGTCCCGCCGAGTTTCTTACCGGTCATAATATGGTCTAAGAGCTGGCCACGTCAGATATGACACAATAATGAGAGCAATGAAACCTGTATAATTAGATTGCTTTACCATACTTATTGCTAGATCCGGGCATCTGGCAGCTTTTAATGGGTGGATGTCAGAGTAACAGACCAACAAAGTTTTTAAGTTGGAAAAAAGTAATACCAAAATAGGTAAAAACTGCCAAGGTTGTGTTATTTATAGAGGACAGGGCCTATATTTCAATATTAGATTAAAAACCATTGTCTATTATTGCGGATACAAAAACAGTAGGCGACTAACTAAAAATTGCATTATACATCATTTGGCACTACTTCCCCCAACAGAAACTTCTGGATATGATATAATCTAATAAATTACATAATTTCCCATAATATTGCATCAAACCCAGAACTCTAGGATTTGTTTTTTTCAAGTTATTTGCATTATTTGACCTCCACCACTTTACAGCTGCCAGATGTCCGGATCTAGAAATAAGCATAGTATAGCAAACTAACTAGAGGGGTTTCGTTGCTCTCATTATTGTGTCATATCTGACGTGGCCAGCTCTCCGTCTAATACTTCTCGGGTCAGAGGTGTAGCGTTAGTACTCGTGGTATTATTTATATTTTCTCTGACGTTCATAAATGCATTTTAATGTGCCTAAATTGAAGAATAAACATAGACATACTACCCATAGACCTGTCATGGTAATAATAATACTAAGATCGAACGGAATGGTCTCATTACACTTTTAATAGTGCACGACAGAGAAGGTGCTATTATCGTTGGTCCTTGTCATAGACCTTGTTACCCTCCACCCATTACTTATGGAGAGTTTGTGATCCAACAGATATAATTGAATGAATTATGTAAACTAATACCTCTCCAATTAGCTGACCAAGGGCGGGTTTAAATCCAGCAAGCTGTACCCGCACCTTTTTCATTACATGATCTTAATTAAATATGATTCATATCCTTAAATTGTTACCTAACTTTTCATAACTAACATAGACTACTTACTTGCCTAACCTCGATACCTGTAAACACTGTGTACTGTAAAAAGTAATGAAATAAACGCATTTGTAATTATTTATAATTCGCGATTTCTTCAAGAATTTTGTGTTTACTACGAGAAAACCTGATATTTTTCTTAGAAAGTTGTGTCGGCTTAGGACAACAATGGTAAATTGTTTAGTTTTGTGCTGTAGAAGTGATCTTATCGTCATCTATGTCTATCCCTTACGGTAGTACGCGTGTGCGGTCTCTAGTTAAATTCTAGCTTTGAGAGAATAAATATCATTTATCTCTTTTTTTAAGAATACCACACACACACACGCACACACGCATACACGCACACACTCATATATATATATATATATAATATTACATCAATTAGATAAACTGTTATGTTAAGATATTTTCTCTTTGTACTTCTCTCTTGTAGAAAATTGTTCATGTAGTTCATAAGGCTTTCGCAGACACCTTCAGCTATTATTATTGTTACGAGTAAAATGCTTTGTTAGCGAAAGAGTTTAATAAAACCACTATTATTATACTAGATTATAAGCAAACCAACCTGTGGAAGAGCGTTGTTCTCTTAACACAAGTATCTTAAATACTTAAAAAGAGGCACCAGCACAGTTATTGTAAACCTAAACTTAATTACTGAATAAAAATATTTTTATTTTATTTTATTTTATTTTTTTACCTGCTCGGACACGTGGGCCCGAGAGAGCCGCATGTGCTGCTTGTATGTTGCTACTGAAGAGAAGGTTCGGTTACACGGCGTGCATACCAGCTCGCCGTTTGCTCTGAAAGAAGAATAACCATTCTCGTCATTCTATTTAACATTTACGTCATTCTGCTCAAAGTGTTCGTCACTCTTCTTAACATTTTGTCATATTACTAAACGTTATTGTTATTTTACTCAATGTAAGTAACTTACTATATGAGGTCGCTTCGCTTTTGAAGTCGTCGAGGTCTTTGAGACTGTATTTGTACTTTTGGGTTTTGTTCGCCACTCACTAAACATTCTACAACACACGCAAACACACTATGTCATTCAATTTATCATTTCTGTCATTAACTCAACATTCTTGTCATTCTTTCCAACATTTTTTCATAGACTCGACATTATCATCCTTCTATCCAACATTTTAGTTATTAGCCGTGTCCACACCAGGCGCACAGCCTCGCGAGGAAATTGCCGCGCGAGGCGGCTCGGCTAGTGTGGACGTGCCTCGGCCGAGGCGGCGTGCATGTTTGCCTCGGCCGCGGCCGATCGGCTCGGTGTCGGTATTTCGGTTCAGTTGTTTGCCTCGCGCAGGTCTGGACGTGTTTTTTTGGTGCGCGTGGTTATTTTGTTCCGTGCAAAACATTGAGCAACAGGAGATTAAAATAATCGAGCTGATTAGATGAACTATTATTTGTTTACTTATTACCTTTACACAATTCTTTAGATGTTATAAGAGGGTATCACACTTCACTTCTGGTACAATTTTTGATATTGATTGTATGTTATAAATATTGGAGACTGGTGTAAGAGTCCCCTCCTGTTGTCAAGTATCGTAATGTTACAAGCACTTTCTCCCTAACGGTGATCGATTCTCTAAACTTTGTATCTTGCCTTTTTAGTTTTGTATTTAATTGTAAACACAACAAAAACTCTAGTTGTTCTTTTTCAATGCGTCCAATATTAGTCTCTAATCCAGTTTCTGTTTGGGTGAGCACCCAAAATCTCCTTTACTTTACTTTCGCCGTTTCTTTTGTATAGCTTTAAAAAGCAAAATAAAAGTAACAAAAACCACGGCAGTAATCACATGCGACGCCATTTTGAACAGTTGACAGAGGGCCACCATCTTGCCGAGCAATTTGGCTCGGGCTTTCCTCGCGAGGCAAACTTCCCTACTAAAAATGTATACGAGCACGCTGCCGCGCGAGGAATAGTCGTTTGCTTCGCGCGGCAATTTCCTCGCGAGGCGGTGCGTCTGGTGTGGATCCGGCTATTGACTTAACATTATCATCAGTCTACTCAATATTTATGTCACTAACCCAACATTCTCGTCATTCTACTCAATATTTTATCAGTTAAGTACTCAACATTATCGTCACTCATTCTACTTAACATTTTAGTCATTAACTCAACACTCTCGTCATTCTACTCAACATTTTTGTTATTGACTCAACATTCTCGTCATTCTACTCAACATTTTTGTTATTTAACTCCACACTCTCGGGATTTATAAATGTCTAACGTACCTAGCTGTGTGACTGTGTAGATGCCTAAGCAAGTTCCCTCGCCACTGGAACCTTTTCCCACAATGTGCACAAGGGTACTGCTGTCTCGCTTTGTTCACTGAGCATTTTATTTCTTCTATATGAGCTTGCTGCTTCTCTGGACTCGTCGAATCTTCTGGAAGGGTGTCTTCCAGCTTCCTGTGAATAATAATAATATAGCGTCGCTGGAGCGTCGGTAGTTTGGCGGTATAAAGTTGTCAGAATCAATCCGGAGGTCTCGGGTTCAAACCCCAGCTCGTACCACTGACTTCGGACCTTATGTGTGAAATATCGCTTGTCGGTGAAGGAAAACATCGTAAGGAAATCGGACCTAATACCAATAACGCCTAAGTTTCTCTTTAAGTTGTAAGGTCAAATGGCAGTCGCTTACGTAAAAAAACTAGTAACGACGTCAATTCGTGGGATTAGATTGCCGAGCGGACCCCAGGCTCAATAGAGCCGTGGCGAAAAGCCGGGACAAACGCTAAGAAGATGAAGGTGATGGTATATGAAGCTGTATGTTCTATATGAATAAGAATAAGAATAAAATCATTTATTTGTGACGCTTATATGGACGATCTGCTATCCGGCTCGAAGAACCACCTTGCTTAAATGGGTTGATACCTTTCTAAATATGTTTATTCAGTTACGCTGATTTATTATATAGATTCTACGGTAGATAATTTTATTGTAAGCTAGTTTATACTACAAAGTGACAAAAAGAAATATTAAAAAATTAACGCATTTCGTATCAGCTCAAACACTAGGATTTAGGAAGTTATACACCAATAGTTAATATTGTAGAGCATGTTTCTAGGCACAGTTAGCCTTTGTCTAATGCATGATAGGTGGGCTAAATTATCGCTCATCTTGTATATAGCTATGACCTTATTTTATAGCTACCTTAGTTTCAACTGGATCTGGTGCTTTGAGCTGGTCTTCACATGCTTCTGCAGGTTGGATGTCGTCGTGAAAGACATTCTGGAAAAAAACATTAATAATATTTGAAAGCGATGGTAGTTTAGCTATAAAATCTCCGACTTTCAATCTAGGGGTGTTGGGTTTCGTGATGGGCCGTTCCCGGGCACGTTCCCCATTCCCCAACTTTCCCGGAAACGTGCCCGGGAACGTGCCCCACCGTGGGGAATACTGGGGAAAGTTGAATATGTGTATAGCTACATTATTTTTTTGAATGGTATCCATTATAAAATGAATAATAATATTATTTAGCATATATAATGTATTTCTTTTCCAAAAGAAAATTCCCCCGTGTTCCCGGGAAAGATGGGGAACGTTCCCCAACTTTCCCGGGAACGTGCCCCAATGTTTCCGGCAATTCCCCATTGTACCGGGGAAGCGAAGGAGCGTTTTAATCATAAAGAAACTTATATTATTACATAATTATCACAGATTTTGGAACGAAGTTCCTTATCGGACGGTTCGCGGATGGGGAGGCTAGGCGAAAAAAAGTCACGTGACCGTCACGAAAACGCAACACAAAGCCATACGATTGAGAAACATGTTAAATGTAATAAAATAAAATAGAATAAAGTGAAGTGAAAAGTGAGAAGTGACAAAGTGAAAGTCAAAAAGTAAAAAAAAAGCAAAAAAAGTCAAAAAGTCAAAATGAGTCGAAAAATTCAAAAATTAAAAAAAGTAAAAAGTCAAAATGACTGACCAAAATTCAAAAATTACAAAAAAGTCAAAAAATTTATAACAACTTCGTTCCAACCGAGTGTTCCACGACACTCGCGTATTTTTTTCATTATAAATGCAATAAATAACTAGTTACCTATATAAAAATATATATATCTATATATTAATAATAGACATCTATATATTGTATTAGTCACATACTAACACGTAATATGAATTACAGACACTAATCGTTACAAAGAGTATTTAAAACTCTATTTGCTGATTTTTGAATACGCTATTTGCGGTTGGTAATTTAAGACGTCCATACGATTTGTTAGGAGAAATGTTTCTAAACTTCAAAGGTAAGTTTGTATTATTTATATTAGATATTTACACTTTTTAGAAAAAAACATCCTAACAAATAAGTCTCACAATAAAATGTCAATGTAGAACCTAATCTAGTAAACTTTTGTATAAACCGTACAATAAACACCAGACTTATGTAATTTAGTAGTTTGAAAAGGTAACATTGAAAAAATCACATATTGTCATCACTTAAATAAATGTCATAAAAACCTACAACAACTTCACGGAATCGTTTTGTATTTTTTTAATTAACACATATTTTAGTAAAATTAAACTTTTAGACAACTCAACATAAAAAAAATCTAATGAAATGTAGTCAAAATCCTACAGCAATCAGACTAAGTAATTTAGTACTTTAGAAAAGGTAACATTTAAAAAATCCGTTCTTTTACCATTACTTAAATAAATATTACAAAAAAATCATCACAGAACCGCATGTTTTTTTAATAATCACATTTTTATAAAATAAATTTTTTTGTCAACGCTAAAAAACTCAAATGTAATGAAGTAAAAATCGTACAGCAATCATCAGTCTTACGCCAGGGAATATTATATTTAATTTTTTTATAAAATATTCTTATTTTTTCCCATAGTTATTTTTTTAAATATTTGTTCTGTAAAATACAAAAAGTAATGGTATTTCTATTATTAGTTGAATTTATTGTTTTTAGATTATTCATTTTCAAATTCAATAATGACTATTAGGCACTGGTCCCACCGCGAGATAGTAAGCTATGAGCTATCGGCTATTTCAAGGGACAAAAGATAATCGCTCCCGTGTAAATAAAAGAGAGAGATATATCATCGCCGGGCGATTATAGTTCATAGCCCAGCTATGAACTATCAATATACATCTCTCTCTTTTATTTACACGGGAGCGATTATCTTTTGTCCCATGAAATAGCCGATAGCTCATAGTTTACTCGCTCGCGGTGGGACCAGTGCCATAATGACATTGTTGAATTTTTAGTTTTTTCTAATACTACTTTTCAATAAATAATTTATTTTTCTGATAAAATAATGTAATTGAAATACATATAAGTACTTATAAATATTTATCTTATTTTGTCTACAATAAATAATAACAATAACAATAATAAACAATCTTTATTGCAACTTTAGGGTGTACAATGTACTCTGTTCTGTACATATGCTTTTTATCTATTTCATTTTTAATTTTTACTTATGGAACATTTTTACCTTGTATGCAACTTTCCCCTGTTTGGGGAACGTGCCCGGGAAAGACGGGAATTCCCGGGAACGTGCCCGCGGGGCACGCTCCCGGGAACGAGGCACGTTCCCCCGGCCCATCACTAGTTGGGTTACCAATGAGTTTTTCGGAACTCCTGTATGAAATACAATGTCATATTTACCAGTAGCTTTTCGGTGAAGGAGAACATCGTAGGGAAGCCGGACCTAACCCCAAAAAAATTAGTTTCCCCTTTGGGTTGGAAGGTCAAATGGCAGTCGCTTTCGTAAGAACTACGCATTAGGTTGCTGAACGGAATCCAGGCTCAATAATGAGCAGTGGCATAATGCGGGACCAAACGCTATGAGGATGACTCAGAGAAATAAACCAATGGAGTGGTAATTGTCAGGTGTCCCCCTCTGCCAAAAGTACAAGACCACTGGTCGTAGCGGTTATATAAAACTAAGGTAAATGTACGTTTTTTTTTTTTTTTTTTATACTACGACGGTGGCAAACAAGCATACGGCCTGCCTGAACCACCACGAACGCTTAAGACCTGGATGTACGTTTAATTTTTTAATAAGGTCTGGCATTTTCATACGGTTATTGTCAATACTATACAGTTAACTTAAATACATTTGTAATCATTTTATTTAAATTAGAAATTATTTGTAAGGTTAGGCATATTTATATTTTTAAAGTTGTTTAGACCGCCTAACTTGATTTGTACCATTAAGCGAACTAAGAAACATGATTTGCATATATTACCGAATCCGGTGACCACTTTACCGAACTAGAAGAAAAATGTATAATAAGGTGTAAGGGAATAAGGTGTTGAGCGTTTCTCAAACTTAAACTGTCTCACTGTTTATATAATGTCATCTAACTGTGCTAAATTTGCGTCTCCATACATTACTGAATTACTTCATACAAAATAAAAGTCACCTTTATTTTTTTTTATAATTAGTCAAAATACCTAACCATTATTTTTATATATTATATAAACATCATTATCGTTTTTTGTGGTATTTACGTAATAGAAGTTTTATAAAAATTAATAAAAATGAACAGAATTTAATATTTTATTTTAATATTATAAAATTTATCTTTATACAAAATGGTCTATCAGGCCCTTGAACATGTTTAAATGTTTAGAAGCGCCGGACTTTATAAAAAGGCAGAAAAAATAATACATTTTAATGTCAAACTAGCTGTGCGAGAAATGAGGATGAAATTTTAATGACTCTCGAATACAAACGAGGCCGAGGCAGGTATGAATTCGGTAGCAGAGACTATGGGCACGATTTACCGAACGCGCGATCGGTAAATAAACCATGAAAAATATGTGGAACCTAATACGCGAACAAATTTTGAAAATAGTACCTAAATTGCAACAATTGTGACATAACCACAAATTTAACATTGCAACTAATAATTAGAAGGATTACGAATCCGTTAATGTATTTAGTCTTTACTAATATTGCCGTAAAATAACTATAAAAAAATATTAAAGATTGCTTTGTCCAAAGGCTTATTTTGAACTCAAAAAGCCGTAATACTATAAGATTTCAAACGCGGGTTTACTATAGTTTTTGCTGTCTACAGATGTTCGCTAAATGCTCATAAAATTACAAATACTTTTTATTATTTGAAAATAAAATAAGTTTATATTAATAGTTTATAATAAATCAGTAAAAAAATCATTTCAAAGACATACGCTTTCCCTGATTCCGTACGCTGTTCGGTGAAACCATCCAGTCAAAAAGTTGGGTCACACATCCGGATTCACATTTATCTCAAATTCTGAGAATATAACTGCAATAAATTCACTTAAAATACTAAAATACATAAACTTATTCAATAACAACACTCTAAATCCACAATTTGGAACCCACATATCGTTTTAAACGATTCTATGATCTTAAGAAGTGCACGCGATTTCTTAACGATTTTGTTAAGGGTGCCCATACAAAGTGGCACTCGACCGACTAGATCAGTAGTCATGTCGCAACTGAGCACCAAAATGGCCGTCTCTGACGCGTATTCGTAGGTGTAGGTATGTAACTCACAGAAAAAAATATCACAACGTAGTATCTGCTGTAAGTAATCGACTTATGGCTTAAAATGGAATATATTCGGCGATACGGCACGTTCGCTGAAGCGTACATTTACCTTAGTTGTCGCGTGTCAAACGCCATTCAATGAATGTCAGTCAGCCCGGAAGGATCTGAGGTAAAAATGCCGAATTGCTACGTGTTTTCATGTAAGAAAAGATCTGAATTATCTAGTTTACATAAGGATAACGTTTCTTTTCATCTGTAAGTATAATTACGTCTAAATATCATCAAATAGTGCACGAAATTAGCAAAAAACTAAAAAATATTGTCAATCAAAAAGTGTTGCCACTTAATGGTACTACATCTGCTTTAGGGTAATTTTTAAACTTGACTCTTCATAGTACATTGTACCATCGGGTTCATAATTGCATAACCAATTTATCAATGAATTCATTCATAAATTGGTTATGCAATTATGAACACGATTATATCGAGGGACGTAAGTGTAATATTGCAAACAAGAGTAATCGACTCCAGTGCTGCAGAAATACGTCCGCCATTATGTCATTCATTGTCATTGTTATGACAGGTTAGGCAATACACTTAAAAGATACTCCGTGGGTTAGGCAGAGACCCATTCGGCATACAGCCATAATTGTGAAGCATTGCTCTGTTAAAAAAGCAGTGTGTCTGTGTGTGTGTTGTTATTAAATTGTTTCTAAACATATTTTAATTGACTTTTAAATTATTCAAATTACATATTATTTTTAATCATTAACAAAAATGAAAAGATTAACGTCAGTACTTCAAAGGTAACGGGTGATAACAAAAAAATGAGAATTCTTTCAGAGGCGAAAAAAAAAATCTTCTCTACCTTTTTTTGAGTTTTGGATGTTCTTAGGCAATTCACACATAATAGTTATTTACAAAACCATAAATGGACATAAGAATAGGGCCCGTGGTCAGCTGTTCGTCAAAGTACAGACACAATGTCGGAACAAGATCGTTGGACGGCATGTTTTTCCCTTTTGTGCACATATGACCTTAATCCCTTCTATCAACTGGGTAAAATTTTCAGCTTTCCGATTGTTTAAATACTAAATTACGACATGACTAAAAAATATTTAGCATCCAGCCACGTTGTGAAAAAAATTTGAGGTATCGGATTTTCACTCGACGTCTAAAATTAATGATTTTCATGTGTGATTTCGAATCGTCCAGCGACACTGTGATATAAAATGTATTTTTGCTGATCTATGTATTCTAGTAATCTTATCTGCTAGCGGCATTCTAGACCTATCTTTTTAAACATCAACAAATGTAGGTACCGTTGGAAAACTTGAAATTTTTCTTGGCAACTCGTTGGCTGGTGGAATCATCATCATTAAAGATACAATTCTGTTTGTCCAGTCTTCCCTTGGTCATTATGTTTGCTAATCTTCCGCTACCATTTCTGTAAACTACAGTCATGGATGTAAGAATTCTACAAATAGCAAGATACGGGTACATTTTCCTTTACTAAAATGACATACACAGTGGTTTTTGTCCATGTTTAAGTTTGAAATATAAAAAAGTACAAGGGATTTTCGCATGGCTTCTTGTTTCGACACCATTTTTTACTAATACAAGTGCTAGAAAAAATAAAATAAACAAAATTAAAGAACCTCTAAGACACCGCCACAACTTCATAAACAAACGATTTTGTTTACGTAAATAGTTAAATTTTTATGTCTAAAGAAAATGAGTCTCATTTTTTTGTTATCACCCGTTAAAACTCATTCACACGCATAGCTTTTTAAATTATATATGTCGTCGAGGACCGCCGAGGGCAGGGCTGTAAGGTGGTTTGGAACTCAAAAAACTGACACTATCAGGATAAACTAGCCTATAGCACATTACGCACGGACGCACGGTAATGAAATAAAACATAAACACTGGTTTAACAACTGTATTGAAATCAAATCTTTTTAAAACCGTATTATGGGAAGGGCAATAAACTACTACTGGTTCGGAAAGGAGCCCCAACTGAAAAGAACCAGCGTAAGAAACTCAGCGTATGTGTGCTTGTAGTACGGCACAATAGCTGAAATTTGTCTATGGTCTCAAAAATACCATAAACAAATTTCCGTTTTAATAGACAAATTTCAGCTAGTGTGCTGAATTCCGCACTGAATTCCGCTCTAATGTGTGGCGCTCCTTAAGTGAAATATACTTGTAGATGCTTGAAATAACGATATTCCTGTTTAGAAATTAATTCGTTCCTTTATTTTCACCATACATTTTATGTAGCATTTTAATTTTGTATGGATCATACTTTATTTATTATAAGGTACGGTATACACACTTATCCCCTTAAATAGGCACTTTTAATTTCTGACTCTGGTATCACTGTACCTAACAGATAAGTTTTAGTGATGGGACAGCACAAAAAAAAATGTCGATATTAACATTAGCAGTATGTTATACTTTTTATTTATAATAGAAATTGAAGAAGAGATAATAGAAAAAGAAACACAAATTGGAAACAGATACCCATTACAATCAAAATGTCAACTGCGAAGGACTCTGGAACATCACGATGTCGCTAGTGACTGATTCATCATTGTTCATTACAGTGAAAAATTCACTGAGGTGGATAGAGGAACGTCTAGTGTAATTGGAAGCACGTTGGAACGGTAATCTGAACACGTGGGTTCGAATCCCGTGATGTGCCAGAGTTCTTAGCAGTTCAATGTTTTATTGTAATAGTTATTTGTTTCCAATTTGTAGTATTTTCCACTAAATTTAAAAGCAAATACACATCAAAATATTAAATTGATAATATAAAAGTGATTCTAAATCAGCTTGCAAGATTTGTCCTGAACAAATACACAAACTAACTAACGTAGAATACTAACTACATTGTAAGTAATATGCTGGTAGAAAAACTTGATATTTAATCACAACTTAACATTATAATTTTATCAATAGCTAAACCTTATACTTGGTAAAGAAACAAATATATATAACTAACCTACGATCAACGTTTCTCTGCGTCAGTAGGAAACACCTTAGACAACCCTACACGTAATCCCTGGGTGGTGCTAAAAGAGTTACAAACTTGGCAGCTCTACTGTCCTACCTGGACCTCGCAGCACTCACTGGATTTTCTTCATCACCTACTTTCCCACTACCCTAGGGAAGAAATGCCTATCTATATCCAGTGACATGTAGGCATACGATAAATAAATCTACGATAAACTGTGACATTTTCAAGTCAAAGGTACATCATTATCGGTAGTCAATAAGGCGTAACCATAAAAAATAATTTAGAAATTAACTTTATTAACAACCGACAATGATGTACCTTTACGTTTGATGTACGTTTACTTAAAGATGACATTATCTCGTTCACGGACAGGTTGTCTGTGTCTGTGTTTATACTTGTGTGAGTATATTTTATGCTAGTGTTATATAATTTTATCGTGTGCGTGTGTAGCGACGTCAATGGAAAATGCATTAGTGTTAACAGTATTTATGTGCGTTTCCTCGTCCCCCGCGCCGAAATTGGCAGACTTTTTCTGATAGAAATTAGTGCGCGTCTCGCATCCGGTTGGTTTAATTATCAAAGGAGGATGATGATATAATTTGTGGTATATGGTAAAAGATAAAAAACAGTAAAAAATATTTATTCTTCAATTTAGGCACATTAGAATGCACTTATGAACGTGCAAAACAAAACTACCACCGGTTCTAACCCCCTCTGACCCGAGAAGTATTATGATCGGCAAGAAACTCGGCGGGACTTCTTTTTTCAAAACAGTAATACATTAAATCTATCAGTATTAGATCTTAACACATTCAATGCCGAGAACCCGACTATCGGGTATTTGATGATTTCGTTCCCAGGCCGGACGACCGTATACGATAGTCGGGATCGTAGTACTACAGCTTTATATGACGAATTTTTTGTGACCTGGCGCGGATGTCTTGTTTGGCTGGGTAGCAATGAAGATACACAATAATGCGTAGTTCTATAAGAAGACATATCAAAACAGCTTGAGATAGTATGTAAGTCTCACTTGCAGGGCTCGCAGTACGGCCTCCGCTTCTGCCCCGCCTCTATCCGGTGCGTCTCCAAATGTTTCCGTAAGGACGTCTTCCATTTGAACGTTTTCGCACACTGTTCGCAGGGAAACAGTTCTTCCGATTTTACTCTGAAATTAACGCTTTATATTAGTAGAAAGATAATCATATATATGTACCCACTGTTCATTGTTATTTAAGCATTACTTTTATAGTATTTTTTTACTTTTATGACTTTCGCGTAATAATAGTAGTTTATGTAACTGTTACGTAATAAGGCCTAATTACGTACAGTTGCATACACTGCTTTATCTACACACATATTATAAATCCATATTATTATAAATCCTAAATGATGTGTTCGGAAACCAGTAGAATGACCGCCATTGCACCGCCATGACCAACTCTATTGTGTCGGCGGTCGCGCGAGCGCGTGTCGGCGCTCGGGGAGAGCACGGATCTTGGTAACGTTACCGTGGGTAATGGATTTTCATACGTTTTTACCAGAGCTCGGATTTTTCACGGCAAAACAAAACACTAGCGTAATTTAGCCAGTGCTTGAAATATTATTTTATCGACACCTATCGAGTCTTACTAGAGTATATGACAGGTATTGCCTCAGTACATTTTTTCTTTTTTTATTCGATGGTACACCTATCAGTGTGAATGTCAAAATTTAAAAACTAACAAACGTGCGAAAATTTCGAAAAACAGGAGACTTACTAGAGCTCAAAATCAATATTTTTGACCAGTCTAAGGTGACCTACTGGGGGTTAGAAGGTTGTGCATTAATTACCGGACATCCTGTATAAGTAATAAAATAACTTTTCATTTTAGCTTTGCCATAGTCGAGCAACAAAGAGGTAGGTCTGCATGTACAACTTAGAACGAAGTAACTATACCACCTCATTTAAAATGATAGAAACGACTGCAAATTTCATCTCACATGACATATGACATTCACACTTTAACTGTCATTTCATTACGTATAAAACGTAAATTGCATCTAGGTATTATTTATTTCGCAACGCATTGAATCCGACGTGTTGGATATACGTATAATAACTTAATATTGCAAGGTATCAATTAATACAAAAATGAGTAATGTACAAGATCGGATCAAAACGTGGATTGAAAATCACCCTGAGTTAGTCTATAATGAAGTGACCTCCACTATATACTGCTCTATGTGCGATATGCATCTAAAACTGAAGAAATGCAATATTGAGAATCATGTGAAAAGCAACCGCCACAATTACCGTTCGGGGCAATCAAATAGGAAACATCAATTTTATTTCGATTTAATTATTTTTCTTATTTCATGCAACATACCATGGGCAACAGTCAACAACAATAATTTTCGTCATTTTTTTAACAAGTATTTATGTTGCGACTGCTCTATGACTTCTTTACCGGACGAATCGACCCTGCGAAAAATTTATTTAAATCTCGTGTACAAAAAAACTATACAGGGTATAAGAGAGGTAAACAAAACCAATTATTTGTGGATATCTATAGACGAAACACCAGATTTCATGGGAAAATGTGTGACAAACGTGGTGATTCGGTCTTTGCAAAAAAATTGTTCTAAGCAATTTTATCTTTTGGGGTCGAAGGTTTTAGAGAAGGTAAATGGGGAAACAATAGCAAACCTAATAATAAACCAATTAAAATTTTTGTTTCAAAATTCTTTCAATGATAACGTAAACAATTTGCTTTTACTTTGCACAGATAGTGCAGCATATATGCTTAAAGCCGGTCGTATTTTAAAAGCAACGTTTCCTCGTATGAAACACATTACGTGTACGCCTTTTTAAGGCAAAACCTCCCGAGCCAATTATCACCAGATGGGGAACTTGGATATCTGCTGCGGTATATTACGCTCAATACTATGAGCAAATACGTGATGTCGTCTCCATACTTGCTAATGACTCGGCAGCTATAAGAGCTGCAAAAAAATGTTTTCAAACACGCAAACTACGACCGGAGTTAAATTTCATTCGCGACAACTACGAAGTAATAGCCTCTTCAATAGAACAATTGCAATGTTCGACTTTATCCATTGCGGAATCCTTCCTCATTCTGGATACTGTTCGTTGCTACGTAAACTGGAGTAAACTTTTACCAGTGATACGTAAATTTGAAGCCGTGCTCGAACGAAATCCTGATTACGAAATTTTAAGAGACATATCTGAAAATATTACCCGAACTGATAATGAATTCTATAAATTTGCTCCCTTGACGTCAACTGAAGTTGAACGTACATTTAGTGTACATAAATGGATTTATAGTGATAAACGCAACTGTTTACTCCCAGAGAATGTTGAAAAGATAATGATCATCTACTCCTATCACTATTACCCAAATAAAATGTCTTGTGCTGCTGTGTGTACTGACGTAGATTTTGAAGAAGAAATTGCGTCTGTTTCTAATATATAGTAACTTTATACAAATGTTTTATTAGTTTTATTACATATTAATTTTATTTGGTGACTTTTATTTCTTCTAGTTCTGAATTATCGATATCGATAAAATAATATTTCAAGCACTGGCTAAATTACGCTAGTGTTTTGTTTTGCCGTGAAAAATCCGAGCTCTGGTTTTTACCATACTGTCAGAGATGTTACGTTACTGGTTGCAATAATGGTGTTAGTTACATACGGTTTACGTTTTATAGTAACGCGGAATAGAGAATTTATGATATTGGTGTAGATAAAAATACGAACGGATCACCGGAATTTTTGTTAACCTTGTATTTCCGACACGATTGTTAATTATTACGGAATAAATTATCAACATAAATCTTAGCGTAAGTTTATCGAGGCAATACTAACGGTCCTCTAATAATTTTAAACAAAAAAGAACCGACTTCACTTAGCCTCCACCTTTCCAAAAGCAAATGCTCGTGCTGCTGTAAAAAATACTTAACTCATTATAGGTGTACCTATAATAGTTGAGTTCCCTCGATTTCTCCAGGATCCCATCATCAGATCCAGACCTGATAACAATGGGACCAACTGAAGTATACTCTTTCAAACAGGAAAATAATTTTCCAAATCGATCCAGCCGTCTTGGTGAACATACATTTAAAAGAATACATTTTTTTTTATACTACGACGGTGGCAAACAAGCATACGGCCCACCTGATGGTAAGCAGTTACCGTAGCCTATGGACGCCTGCAACCCCAGAGGATTCACATGCGCGTTGCCTACCCTTTAGGTACCTATTCACTCCTTTTTTGAAGAACCTCATACTGTAGCCCGCTGGCAGGCCCTCGGCAGGCCCTCGGCAGGGAGTTCATTCCACAGCCGCAGCGTTCGTGGGAGGAAATTCCTCTTGAACCGTACTGTGCGCGACCCTTTGGGCTCCAGGGTGTGAGGATGAACACCCTGCCGGCGGCGAGCGGTGCGGTGATAAAAAGCTGCCGTGGGCATCATATCAAACAGTTCTTCGGAGCACAACCCATTGTACAAGCGATAGAACACACATAAGGAGGCAAAGTCTCTCCTTAGACTCAAAGGTTCAATATCACTCGTGAGTTTGGGATCGTCGACGATCCGCACAGCGCGCCTTTGTACCGAGTCAAAGGGCCCAAGCTAGTATCCAGGTGCTCCCACCCAAAGGTGACAACAGTAGTCCATGTGGGGTCTGACAGGGACATACATTTCGAAATCTCAAGTCAGTTGAAAACATGCTTATTACTACTTAATTTTCCTTCATTGGCACTTACCCATTTGTGTTAGTGTTTAAAGCATCATCAGTCTGACTATTCTCTTGACTAGGATCTATTCTGTAAACAATATTATGTTTTGGTTAAAAAGTCTAAATAAAAAAATATCTCACTTCCCTAGAATTAAACGCAATATCACTCGTTCAAACATGATGTCTGCACTCTCTTTCAGGGTACGAAAGGATAATTATCAATGTTAATTATCGTGATAATAACAGATCGATAATTATCGATTGATACTAACAAAAAATTTCGCTCGTGAAAGTAAACTTTTTCGACAAAAAATATTATAAATAAAAAATTATAAAATGTATTTGTTTTTATTTATTTTTTGTTAGAATTTGTTATGAAACAATATAACAAATGAATTTCTTATACTGGTGATAATTATCCAATAATTATCCGATAATTATCAAGAAGCGTAATTATTTGATAATTTCGAACCTTGCTCTCTTTACAGTACCATTGATGTGCGGATATCCCAAGGCCAGTAATGTTGTATGAGAATTGATTGCCGACGCCTCTTAAATGCCCTTACCAGGATTCGAACCGGAAACCTCCTACTTCGTATGCAGCATCATTACTAGGCTAGGAGGCCGTTAAACTACACCCAGAATCCAAAAGGATAAATATCAGATAGTTATCTTGATAATTATCGTAATTTTTATGTCCGATAGTTATCAATTTGATAATAACCCTAAATTTGTTAAGGCGGAATGCCCAAAAAAAAATATCGCGCGATAATTTTCGCGATTTTTTTCTACTTTAGTTCAACTACTAATGTTGAAATTCACGTGCGATATTATTTTTTGTGCCCAGCCTTTACAAATTTTGGGTTATTATCAAATCGATAATTATCAAAATAACTATCATTGATAATTATCTTTTCGCACCCTGGGGATAAATATCGCGATAAACATCAGGGATCATAATTATCTTGATAATTTCGAACCGTGCCTACACCATACTATACTGACCCGTGTGTGGTGTCATAGTGTTTCTCCGCGGCGCGCTTGCTTTTCAATCTCGTCGAACATATACAACACTCGTAGCGGCGCCTGTGTTTGCCCGCGTGGTAGTTGTACGAGATCTCGGACACGAAAGAACAAGTGCAGATGGGACATTTGTAGTGAGCTGCGTTCTGTGGACACGCAGTGAAAATTAAACAAAAACCTGCCAATAGCATGTTGTCGGGTACTGACAGATAAAATGCTTTTTGTAGGGTTCCGTAGTTGCCGACCTGTTACAACACATTAAAAATATTTATAGCGGGTTACTCACGTCACTGCATCAGTGGACAGTGTGGACGTGCCTTTAGCATGTGACGTTGTTAGTGTGGTGTGCAAACATTTCGACAAAAATTAACGAGGGTAGATCTGTCACTGGGTGGAGGTCAGAGTGAGAGACTAGAAAAATGTTTCTGTTGAAAAAAACCGGCCAAGTTTTTTTTTTTTTTTTTTATGAAATAGGAGGCAAACGAGCAGACGAATCGCCTGATGGTAAGCAATTAACGCCGCCCATGGACGCCCGCAACACCAGAGGGGTCACAAGCGCGTTGCCGGCCTTTAAGATGGGAATACGCTCTTTTCTTGAAGGTTTGAAGGTCGTATCGGTCCGGAAATACCGCAGACGACAGTTCATTCCACAGTTTTGTTGTGCGAGGCAGGAAGTTTCTCGAGAAACGCACAGTTGAGGACTGCCAACCATCTAAGTGGTGATGATGGTTATGCTGTCGCGTAGGACGATGGCGGAAAGAGGCGGCAGGGATTAATCCGAACAATCGCGCACCGAGGGTTCCGTACAAACCTGTAGGTATATAGGGGAAGTAACTTTAAAACTATTTAAAAAAAAATATTTTGATTGTATGACGTAACTAAAAATTTACGGTTTTCGCAATTTTTCTTTTATCTGTGCTATAAGACGTTGCTTCGTACCAAATTTCAAGATTCTGAGTTCACGGGAAGTACCCTGTAGGTTTTGTAGGCGAGTTTCGAAAATTTGCGGCATAAACGGCTGTATCTTTTGATTGCGTAGGCTTTGAAGTTTGATTTTTTCACAGCTTCGAGGGACAATAGACCTGAGTATTTGATACAAATTTCAGCTTGATACCTCCACGCGTTCCTGAGAAAAATGGTCTTGACAGACAGACAGACAGACAGACAGACAGACAGACAGACGGACAACAAAGTGATCCTATAAGGGTTCCGTTTTTTCCTTTCGAGGTACGGAACCCTAAAAAGTAATACCAATATAGGTGAAAACTGCCGAAGTTGTCTTATTTATAAAGGACGGGGCCTATATTTTAACATTAGAACAAAAAACATTGCGTATTATTTCGGAAACAGAAACAGTAGGGTAGGCGACAAACTATGAATTCAATTATACGTCGTTTTGGACTACTTTCCCCATCAGAAAGTGTTGGTAATGATATAATCTAATTATTAATATAATTTCTCATAATACTGCCATGAGAGGCGTTGGTCAAGTAGTACTACTGCATTCACAGGGAGAAGGATCATCTTGGTTACACATGTGTATTTTTAGTTTTAAGTTAACATACTCTTTCTCTATGATTTGTATTCTTAAAGTGGTTTGCATTCTTTGACCTCCACCACTTTACAGCTGCCAGATGTCCAGATAGTATAGCAAACTAACGAGAGGGGTATCGTCACTCTCATTATTGTGTCATATCTGACGTGGCTAGCTCTCCGTCTATATTCTCATTAAAACAAATAAAGAAACACGCAACGTTTGTATCAATAAAAGAGGTTTTACTTATGAAATGATAAAACAAGAATAAGTATTGGTTAGAAATGTTTATCTTGACAGAATTTACTAGATGAAAAAATTAATATGACATACCGAGACTCAAAAATTCTGGAATGTATGACTGTGTATCATTTAGAATCTAATAACTTTTACAGATCACAATCTAAATTTTAGATTGCGATCTGTAAAAGTTTTTCAGTGTCATTGTAATCGCATGACTTCAAATATGATGTAACAGCCGCTTTACAGCAATTCATCGTTAGTTGAAATAAGTTAATATGTTTGGAGATATAAAAAACCGGCCAACTGCGAGTCGGACTTGCGCACCGAGGGTTCCGTACAAACCTATAGGTATATAAGGGTAGTAACTTTAAAATTATTAAAAATATTTTTATTATATGATGTAACTAAAAATGTACGGTTTTCGCAATTTTTCCTTTATCTGTGCTATAAGACGTTGCTTCGTACCAAATTTCAAGATTCTGAGTTCACGGGAAGTACCCTGTAGGTTTTGATTCCCTTGCGAGATTCGAAAATTTGCGGCATAAACGGCTGTATCTTTTTTATTGCGTTGGCTTAGAAGTTTGATTTTTTCACAGCTTCAAGGGACAGTAGACCTGAGTATTTGATATAAATTTCAGCTTGATACCTCCACGCGTTCCTGAGAAAAAGGGTCATGACAGACGGACGGACGGGGAACAAAGTGATCCTATAAGGGTTCCGTTTTTTCCTTTCGAGGTACGGAACCCTAAAAACGGCCCTTAGGCCCTTGAGCAGGCAAGCAGGTGCAGGAGTGACGTGAAGATTATCATAATGTACTTACCAATTCATGTTTCATAGCCTCATGCTCCTTCATCAACTCTGCATTAGGAAACGCCACAATACACTTCTCGCACCGAAACATAGCGTGCACATACTCAAATCTCAACTCCATTTCCCGCCTCTCTTCCTTTATCTCCATCTCTGTCAACTCTATCTCTTTATATACCAGTTTTTTCTTCTTCTTTTTAACTTTTTTCTTTTTTTGCACGTAGTTTATTAGTAAGTCATCTTCGTTATCAACGTCGGATTCAATTTCTGATTTGATTTGGTTTTGTGTTTCGAGTTTGATTTTGACATTTGGTTCTGTAGGTTCATATTCGTATGTGATAGGTAACTCTACTGTTGTCTCTGGTTCAGGAATTTCGGGCACATTTATATTATTAAGCTTGTGAATAGTGAGTTTAGGTTTTGAGTATGGGAATTTCATATCAAGTTTCTGAAAACATACAAACTTCAATAGCATAATCGTTTAATTCAAAGTGCCTTAATAGCATAATTTTTAGAGATGCAACTGGTAGTGGTTTGGGCGGATACCGGATATCCAGCAGAACCGTTGGCCGGATATTCAGTCAAAAATTCTACCTAAAGTTAAGCTAATTCAAGCATGCTGGTCCAACTCCATGCAGTTGCAACTTGTTGAAGAAATTTTTAGCTCGCTAAAGTTCTGTTTCTGTCCATTAAACAATGGAAGAATTACGTAATAATTAATAAGTAAATTATTTGGTGCGCCAAACCAAATCTAGCGAGCGAGATCTCGCTCATTAGAGGAGGCCTATATCCAAGGAGGACATCCCAAACCAGAATATTAATAATTAAACCTAGTTATTAAAGTAAATTAACCTAACATGAATAATTAATTATAACATAATAGTAGTTTATGTAACTGTTACGTAATAAGGGTCCTTAAAACATGAGTGTGGTTTTATGAAATGAGCCGCAGGCGAATTTCATAATAAGATCACATGAGTGTTTTAAGGCCTAATTACGTACAGTTGCATACACTGCTTTATCTACACTCATATTATATATATTAAATTAAGTGTTCGGAAATCATAGAATGACCGCCATTGTACCGTCATGGCCAACTCGATTGTGCCGGCACTCGCGCGGGACCAATCGAGTTGGCCATGGCGGTAACATTATGTTATCAAATTCGATGTTCCAAATTTGAAACTCATTGCTTAACAATATTTGAGCATGCAACGTTAAAATTACGTTACTGCCGCAGATAAGAAACTTATCATAGTTAAATCGTTTGTTGTAATGCTTGTCATTGTCTACGGTTTTTGAACGCATTTTAGAGTACTTACAGTATGAGTGTAGATAAAACTATGTTTGGCGAATAAAGGCTATTTTTATTTTTTATTTATTTAAATTATTTGGTGGGTTATTTTGTATTCTACTACGTGTCAATTTACTATCCGGTATCAGGCCGAATAGTAAATTTATGGCCAGATAGGCCGGATACCGGAAACCCGGTTTCTAGTATGCTAAGTCTGTCAGGTTTCCTTTGTTTCTCGAAGCTGAGGAGGGGTAGGGCTACACGAAATGCAGTGCTGCAAGCCGAAGTGCTCGGCCTTATCAATGGCAGCAGCAGCAAAAGATTGTAGATGTATGCCTAAACATAGCACCTTTTGTATTGCTGCAACGCACACAGAAATCATTATTTTTTCATTTTGTTTAACTATTTTGCTAGTTTCTTTTAAGGATGTAATTTATGTACCTACCTGTATATACAGGGTGGAAAGATAAGTCGGGCCCTGGAGGGAAACTACCTTAAAACCTTGAGATAGCTCAATTCGCTCAAAGGAAACATTCTTTTATTTTTCCTAAAAAATAAAACTGCATTCACAGTTTTTTTCTTAATTTTCACTTTTTTCCATACTAATTGTATGAAAAATATTATTATTATTATTTATGGGTTCTCTTGTGCCCTAAACTTGGTTGGTATTTAGAAGTTTTTATCCTCGTTGGAAACAGGATCGATTGGCATCAATTGTCATAAAAATTATTTATGGCAAAAATTACAAAATAATTACTTTTTTTGAAAACTGTACTCTTTTCAAAAATTTTGTAAATGCAGTTATGTCCCTTTAAAGAAATTAAAGAATGTTTCCTTTCAGTGAATAGAGCTATCTCAACGTTTTAAGGTAGTTTTCCTCCAGGGCCCGACTTATCTTTCCACCCTGTATATTGTGGCAAGCAAATAAAGATCTCTAAACAAAGTTTGTTTTACCTACAATACAAGTATCATTGCTACCCAAAACAACGAATATATTATGGGGTTAATGCTTTGATCGCCAAGCATGGGACGGAACAATCATGCCCCCAGCGCCAGCCCTTCTATTTTGGACAGAATATCACATGCTGATGCTAAGCGCACGACTTTCTGTGCGCATGATTTAACGTCTTTGGCGGTCAAAGAGTTAAGAAATTGAAGTTTACCTGTATCTCATATGTCCGCAAAGTATTGAAGTTATGTGCAACTTGCTGTTTAAACTTTGCGAAGCGCCGCAACACCGCCTCACATTCCCAACACAACACATGCTCCTCTGGTTCATACATCTGTAAACAGACGTACATACTTAATTTTATACCAGCCAAATTTTATTTAAAAAACTGATATTTGATTAAATATTAACGCACTAAGGTACACTTTCAGGAGTAGCTAAGTGGCCAATATAAAATAATTTCAATATTTACTAATTGAATACAAAAATCATACAGGAATCTCTCGTAAAATTTGCAAAAAGCACTCCTTCGCCAAAAAGTCTTCTACTGCTATCATTTTTCGGTCCGCACTGAGGCAGCCACAACAAAAATCACGGTATTGGGCAGTCATTATGTATATATAAAATTATTTATACGCTAATAGGAATTATTAGTCAGGAAAGGTAAATAAGTAAATAAACATATTGAAGCATCTTTTCGATGCATGCAAGCAAAGAGAATATAACAATAACACTACATGCAAGTGTCAAAACGTTTAGTTTACTTTTTATGAACTGCTTGGAGTAAATTTTACTTCCCGGTAAATAATTTGGAACATAACTAGGTAAGAGAACACTTTACTAAGCTTTTATTTTTAACGTTGGTTTCAATTTTAGAAATCAATGGCATTTAATGATATTGTGTTAATAAAAGGCGTCGTAATACAATGCAGAAACAAAACGTTAATGGCATACCGTTTCGTTCTGCGCAAATTCGGTGTTTCTTCAAGCTTGGTTTCTAGTAAGAATTCAGTTTGATATTGTGAAAATTCATCACGTAAAATGGAGTATTGTTGTGATCGTAGTCAGCGTAGTCTGTCTATCGTGCAGATCGTGCTTGTCGTTGATATTTTAAAGGAGACAAAAATATAGTAAAATGGGTGATACATCCCATTTGAATACACCAGGATTTAGCGGAGATCAAAACTCATCTAAAGCGAGAACAGGAATAAATCCTTGCATTTGCTGTTTGTCTGTAAATGTTCCTCTTGTATCTCTTGCAAATTGTAAACATGTTGAGTTTTTTGAATGCAACTTTGAATTTAAGGTAAGCAGAGCATTGTTATTGTTATCAGAGAAATTTTCACATCGCCCTACAGTAGTTTTTTCTACGTTTTCGTTGGTTTTGTTGGACTATACTAGTGTCATTGTAAACTGGTAACTTGCAATTTCAAGATGGCCGCCTTCTCCATAGTAAGCTTTATAATTTTATAAAATATTTTCGTTGCAAATGTACTTACTATATTTTACCATTTCAGTTCGAGTATTCAGCCTGTTTAGTCTGCCATGCATGTCATGGTACACTCCTGGATATCTTCAAGTTCAAGAAACAGGTGGAAAAAAGTCTTTCTAATCTGAATAGACAGGTAAAGTTTAAACCTTGGCATAGAGAAATAAGTAAGCTTTGAGTGCTCCCTCTATACATTAAGAAGGCGTGACGGCTAAGGGGACTGGTGGAGGAGTGGCAGCGGGCGTGAACAGGGAGCCCATTGTAAAAACTTGGTATTCACACCCTCTGCCCTGCTGCCTCAGTCCCTTTAGTAGTCATGCCTTCATTCAGTCAAGCTTTTTGGCTAATAACCAGTTGTATCACAGAATAATTAATAGTACATGTATGTATGTAGAAGGTTTTCCTTCCTGAATTTGACATTTAGCTACAGAGATGAAAATGATAGCTGTGCGCTCTTAAAAAATTAAAATCTGTGCAGGTTTGAAACATGTTATAAACACTTTCTGAAATAATAATATTTGACGTTTTCAATCAAAGGTACACATCATTGTCGGTTGTCAATAAGACGTTAACTGCCATAAAATATAATTTAGAAATAAACTATTAGCAACTGACAATGATGGTACCTATGACTTGAAAAAGTCGCATATTCTCGAACGCACCTATAAGGTGATAAGCAATGAGCTAACGCTTCCCTCATTAGCCCTCATTATGCGGTAAGCACATCGGGAAAACGGGTACAATAGAGACATAGTGAAACCCGTCTGGTTGTATGGAGTAACGACTCTAAGCTTACTTATCTCTCTACAACCTAGGTCACGTTCACTTCTAGGTCCTTGCGGAGGCTTGGAATAGACCATTAATATTATTTTTATTACTTGTCCCAGGTTACAAGACAGGAACAGAATGCCATAAAAGTTTCTAAACTCAAACAATCTGATATAGAAGTGTTCCACACAAAAAACTCAGAGCCCCTCGAAAAGGAGGTCATCATCATCAAACCTACCTCCAATTTTGAAATAAAAACGGAAATTATCAAAATCGAAGAAGAAGAATACTCTGACTTGGAAAATGATGTTCCGTTATCTGAAATGATAGTTAAAGATCCGAATACTCCGTTCTTTGTACATAAACATAAGGGGAAGATTAAATTAGTGACGCTGAGTGAGGCAGAGTTGTGGGAGGAAAGAAAGAAAGAAGCTTCTAAGGAGAAGTATTTGAAATTGCTGTTTAAATGTGACAATTGTATAGTTGGGTTTGACCATGAGCAAAGTTTGAAAGAGCATGTGGAAAAGAGACATACTGAGGTAAGAACATAAAAAACATCTTTTTAATACAATTGCTCAAAAAGTTTAGTTTATGTAGCTGAAAATCGTGCGTAAAGTTTGATTTTATGCACTAGTGCTAAAAAGTAATCTGATCTGCAAATCGTGCGTAAAGTTTGATTTTACGCACGATTTGCAGATCAGAATTTTAAATAAAGGAGTATTATGCGAGACCCAATAGTATTACTTGAACAACGCGCGATTGAATGAAGCTGTCTTTCGTATACTAAATGTAATTTTATTTTATTGTAGTTTTTTCGCAATTGTATTAAAAAACGTTGTTCGACACACGTGCGAAAGTGTCATTTTCACTCGTCCCGAGTCTGTAACCTCGGTACTCGTAAAAAAAGACATACTTCTCGCACTTGTATCGAAAACTACTATTCTAGCATTTTTTATTTTTTGGTTTGCTGGAGAAACTAATTCCAATTGGTAGGCTGTAGTTTTTTTTCATAAGTTATGCTTTTGTTTCATAACCACAGACATAACAGTACATTAACTTACGCACTGAAAACCCTTGGGGCGCGAATCCGACTCGCACTTGGCCGGTTTTGCTTTATACCCTTTAACACATAAATAAAATAAAAAAGTTTAATTTTGAACTCTGACACATTGTCAATAGAGTGGAAAATTAGAACGGCCTTAAACTGTTTCTTATTCAGTAATTTAGCATATTTTTGTGTGTGGTTCAAGCAATGGGGAAGGTGAAAACTTTTTGTAGAGGGTGCTGTTCCACATACAGTGAGAAAAATCACAGCGGGCTACAGTATGAGGTTCTTCAAAAAAGGAGTGTATAGGTTCCAAAAGGGTGGGCAACGCGCATGTGAATCCTCTGGGGTTGCAGGCGTCCATAGGCTACGGTAACTGCTTACCATCAGGCGGGCCGTATGATAGTTTGCTACCGTCGAGGTATAAAAAAAAAACAGAGAAGATAAATGGTCCTTAACTATAGTATGCTGTCAAAAAGCTTTTCTTAGGTAAAACCTTCTCTATGGCGTTAATCTACAACATTTTAATTTTAGTGTATTTCAGAAACCAGTGGATTCTAATTTCGGAGCAATTCGAGACAATTAAAAAAAAAGGATTGTAAATTTTGACGGACAACTTACATATTTATTTACTTATATACTTACGAACAGTGCAAGTTAAATAAAAGCTTGTAACTACTTCGCGCCATACAAATTTAGCTTTTCTAAGGACCAATGTTGGAGATGTCACTTTGACAGTTGCCTTCCCCATTGTTAACCTATTGACCGCCACAGTCGGCTGTGGCCGACATCAAAAAGTTGTGCCATGGACGCCAACGACGGCTACAGCCGACAGGCTTTGTAATGCAATAGGGACCTACGCGGGCCGCAAAGTTCAATTTCGCTTGACAAAACGCGATTACGTGGCGTCGGTGGCGCGTCATTTTTGTTCAATGCTTGGCGGTCAAAAGGTTACCTAAACCATTTATGGCTCAAGCAATTTTCTTTTGTTTAGTGCTTACATTATGAAATATCCAATGTAAATTGAACCCTATGGCTCACCAATTAAAGTCCATGACCGTAGGTACAATACTACAATAATTAAAATGATTATATTACAGACTGACGACGGATTCACCTGTGCAATATGTAAATCAGTGCTTATTTCTGTGGCGTCGTACAAGGAGCACATGCGACGGCACTATCGAAGGTGAGCGAGATGCTTATATTCATATCAGTTTTATTTCTGATGTTAAGCAGTGTACAGATTATTCAGCGAACATGTATGTATGTTTGTTCGAAATGCCTCGCCCGGAAAATACGTCCAAATTGCGCGCGGCTGCTGCAAACATATGTGCCGCACGTAATCTGGACACGGCCTATAGGCGGGTCCACACCTGACGCACCGCGTCGAGAGGAAATTGCCGGGCGAGGCAGCTCAACGCAACGCAAAAAACTTCTTTCATAGGCAGATACGACCTTTTAGACATAGACACAGTTTTTTTTTATTTAACATCACTTGGAATTACAATTTTACAGTGCATGCTACAAAACTAAAAAAATCCTTAAAACTATATTTACAAGTAAAGATAATGAGTTTTGATATTAGTTTTTTCGATAGTAGGTACGGAACCCTCCATAAAGGTGCGACCACACCGCTGCTTAAAATACGGTGACGCTACGAAATCGCAGTGACGCATCGTATCCGTACCGTTTTTATCGCATGCCCTCCACGCCGCTGCTCAAAATACGGTTTGGAAGGTTTGCGTCAAAAATATTTCGTATGGGGCACGTCACTGCGTACACGTTGCGTCAGCGTATTTTGAGCAGCGGTGTGGAGGGCATGCGATAAAAACGGTGCGGATACGATGCGTCACTGCGATTCCGTAACGTCGCCGTATTTTAAGCAGCGGTGTGGTCGCACCTTTATGCGTAGTCCGCTGTCCGACACGCACTTGGCCGGTTTTTTTTAATTTGCTATTTAAGCAAAATACCTTTGAACAATACTAGCGACATAGTATACAACTTATGCTGGCGCTATCTGCCGCCAACGGTTGCCTTCCTCATTTCTGGAATGTTAACTGTTAATTCTTAGCATGATGCGAGCGCATATGGCTGGTACCCTTTTTTTTTATTGCCATCAAGTTAGATTCACCAGCGTTTGAGCAATCTGTTTTAAGAAATTTAGCATGTTTGTTTTATAAATTACTAGCTTTTGCCCGCGGCTTCGCTCGCGTTAAATTCGGGGTAACATACCATACAAACTTCCACCCCCCCATTTTAGGGAAGTGGGGGGTTAGAAAGAGACAAAAATTAGCCTATGTCACTCTCCATCCCTTCAACTATCTCCACTTAAAAAATCACGTCAATTCGTCGCCCCGTTTTGCCGTGAAAGACGGACAAACAAACAAACAAACACACACATACACTTTCCCATTTATAATATTATAGCTTTTGCCCGCGGCTTCGCTCGCGTTAAATTCGGGGTAACACGGTTCCCCTTTGCCCCCCGGAATGCTCCATACAAACTTCCACCCCCCATTTTAGGGAAGTGGGGGGTTAGAAAGAGACAAAAAGTAGCCTATGTCACTCTCCATCCCTTCAACTATCTCCACTGAAAAAATCACGTCAATTCGTCGCCCCGTTTTGCCGTGAAAGACGGTCAAACAAACAAACACACACACTTTCCCATTTATAATATTAGTATGGAAGTATGGATTTTTCAACACTTATAGATTATGTCTATGTAAAAGAATTAAACAGAACGGCGAATGCTGTTCCACCGTGATACAGTTTCATACTAGTACGGGGAACAGAAGACGCTTGCCTGCTCATATAAAGTTTGTGTTCATATATACATATGTATACATAAAATTAGTCGTATCTAAATGAAGGATTGTAAAACTGGCTTCGGTTACGATCTCTAATCTTTTAATGTAAGCAGTTGTTACATTTATTGGTACTAAATAATAGTAGTTTATGCAACAGTTGTATAAGAGGGGTCAAAAAAGGCGAGTGGCGTGGGTAACAATTTGAGCCGTAGGCGAAAATTGTTAATAAAAACGCCACGAACATTTTTTTACCTACTTATACGACGTTGCATACAATACTTTTTCTACGAATACACTTACTTTTACATAAAATGCGAAATTGAAATCTTCATAGATATCGCAGTTATTTTGTCAACATAATCAACAATCATTTAAGTTTTACCTTTTAAAGCACTATTTTTCAATAATACTAACACAAATACACACCGTCGTTATTTGATCAATTATTAAAGAGCTACAGAGATTAGTAAAAATACCTAAATTACTTTCAAAGTTTGCAATTCGCCCCAACAAACGAACGGGAAACGTAAAAAACTACGAAGTAGGTCTGTGGTTCTTATAATTTTTTCTTTTTTAAAGTTTTTTTTTCTAAAAACGCTGCGTTTATTTAGGTTTCTTAGGTTGGCAGTAATTTATTTTATATTAATAGCCGTGTTTGCACGCGATTCCGCGATACTATTTTGGCGCTTTTATAGAACAAGTGTTATTTTGGGGAATAGACTAGATAGACTTTTCATCGAGTGTATTATCTATGTTCTTATAAAGGTGTTAACGAATGTATAAATGACAGATAAAAGTGCAGGAGTAGAAAAAGATTATTAATTCATATTTTTATTCACATGTATATTACAGGCCTCCCTTACTAAACAAAGTGTAAGGTGCCTTATTACTATTGCCACAGGGTCGACTGTGGCGCGTGCGGGGCGCGCTACAGCACCGTCATGTCGGCGCAGGCGCACTATGACAAGGCACATGCTGCGTCCCCTACTAAATACACGTGCGAGAGGGAGTGCGGGTTTACCACATCGTAAGTAATATTGATACTTAGTTAACCTATTGACCGCCACAGTCGGCTGTGGCCGACATCAAAAAGTTGTGCCATGGACGCCAACGACGGCTACAGCCGACAGGCTTTGTAATGCAATAGGGACCTACGCGGGCTTCCGCAAAGTTCAAATTCGCTTGACAAAACGCGATTACGTGGCGTCGGTGGCGCGTCATTTTTGTTCAATGCTTGGCGGTCAAAAGGTTAAGTGATTTTTTTTCTAATGATAGAAATAACTATCCTCGGTATCATAAAAAAATACAGATTTTTTTAATACGCCATGAATTTTATAAAAATAAAAATATTTCGTTCTACCCTTTGCCAACCTTACTACGGCTAAGCCATTCTTCCAAGTTTGTCAAATATTAAAAAAAAAAACTTTAAGATTGACAGTAAAAAGTTCTGTCAAATTTTGACAAGTATGACGTTAGATGTCACTGTCAGTGTCACAATATTGATAAGTATGACATAAACTGTTACTGTGAATGTCGGTTCTTTTTCAAACACTTTTAAGTAAGTTATATATATTTAAACTTTTTTTTATACCACGACGCTGGCAAACAATCATCTGATGCCAACACCAGAGGTGCCAAATGCGCGTTGCCTATTTTAACCTTTTGAGCGCAAATGACGGCCAGTCACGGTATCGGCAACCCTGGCCGCCGACATCAATAGCCGTCCGTTCAAAAGCTATGAATTGCCACTCCTAGAACCCTTTTATGATGTTTGGCATTTTTATTTAGCTTGGAACACTGCAACCTCTTTTAGCTTTCTGGAAACCATACACACCGGCAGGAACACCACACTATGCGTAGCTTGGTTGTTAGCATTTGTTAATTTTCAGGTCGTACCGCAGCCTGCGTTACCACCGCGACTCGCACAAAGATAAAGTGATATGCGACCAGTGTGACAAGACCTTTGTCAACACTTCCGGCCTCAGAGTGCACATGTTGTGAGTATATACTTAGGCCTTATTATCTTATCTTTTAGAAGTTAGGGGGCCCTTATTTTAAAATCTGAACTTGTTATTGTTATGATAATAATATATGCAAAACGCACTGCGAATCGTGTCAAGGTGTCAAATTAAGTTTTACTTTTTTAGCCCTTTTTGCAACCGAGTTCAAGAATTCGAAGAAGGTTTTCAATTGGTCAGGATCTTTTTTGTTGTTGCTTTTTTTGCTACTTTTTATTATGTATGTTCATGTTCACCGATTATTTAAAAACGGCTGGACCGACTTAGCTTTTTTTTAATGGATATAGTTGACAGTTGATCCCATGAGGGAACTCTTCAAATATTATAGGAACTCTTCAAATACTATAGTGATTTGAGTATTTTTTACAGTAGCTGTAGCTCGGGCATTTGCTTAAAGTAGTTGATTTTTTTCTCTAAAATTATTAAATATTACATATAAATTTAAGGCTCTTGTCTAAAATAAAGTCAGGTTTTTAAGATCAGTTTTTGAAACATGTCCATAACAGGACTACATACATAAGTGTCTATAAACATGATCTTCCTTTTTTCGCCAATCAAAGTGTCTGAGATCCAACTTTCCTCCCAGCACAGTCCACCAAGCCTCCAACCGCGTATACTCCTGCGCGGACTGCTCGAAGACCTACAAGCAGCGCTCCGGCCTCCTCTCCCACATGGAGTCCACACACGGAGCCCGAGGAGGTGCCTACTGCGTGCCGTGCCGCACGCACTTCCGCACCGAACACAACCTGAAGCATCACCTCAATACGCATAGAAACCACATCAATGAGACTGATAAAAAGTTAGTAACCCTAGCCGTAGCACAGTTGTATAGTGCTACGCCGTACCGTAGCTATTGGAACACTCCGCCCACGAAAGCTCTAAGAGCTAATGCCAGCCCCAGCCTCCTCTCCCACACGGAGTCCACACACGGAGCCCGAGGAGGTGCCTACTGCGTGCCGTGCCGCACGCACTTCCGCACCGAACACAACCTGAAGCATCACCTCAATACGCATAGAAACCACATCAATGAGACTGATAAAAAGTTAGTAACCCTAGCCGTAGCACAGTTGTATAGTGCTACGCCGTACCGTAGCTATTGGAACACTCCGCCCACGAAAGCTCTAAGAGCTAATGCCAGCCCCAGCCTCCTCTCCCACACGGAGTCCACACACGGAGCCCGAGGAGGTGCCTACTGCGTGCCGTGCCGCACGCACTTCCGCACCGAACACAACCTGAAGCATCACCTCAATACGCATAGAAACCACATCAATGAGACTGATAAAAAGTTAGTAACCCTAGCCGTAGCACAGTTGTATAGTGCTACGCCGTACCGTAGCTATTGGAACACTCCGCCCACGAAAGCTCTAAGAGCTAATGCCAGCCCCAGCCTCCTCTCCCACACGGAGTCCACACGCGGAGCCCGGGGAGGCGCCTACTGCGTGCCGTGCCGCACGCACTTACGCACCGAACACAACCTGAAGCATCACCTCAACACGCATAGAAATTACATCAATGAGACCGATAAGAAGTTAGTAACCCTAGCCGTAGCACAGTTGTATTATAGTGCTATTAGATTAGAACATTCCGCCCACGAAAGCTTTAAAAGCGAAAACAACCTGAAGCGTCACCTCAATACGCATGGAAACCACTTCAATAGGCGTGTCCCACACCTGACGCACCGCCTCGCGAGGAAATTGCGTAGAGGCCGCGCGTGCGTTTGCCTCGGCCGAGGCACGTCCACACTAGCCGAGCTGCCTCGCGCGGCAATGTCCTCGCGAGGCGGTGCGTCAGGTGTGACGCCTAATGAGTCAGTAATCCTATTCGTAGCACGGCTCTATGAAGCTACGAGTGCTTCAGTGTAACTTATAGAACATTCCGCCCACGAAAGCTCCATTAACTTGTTGATCTACCACCAGCTTTGGCCTCCTGTCCCACATGGAATCTACAGACAAGGCTCACGGCAGTATTGTTCTGTAACTACGTTCACAAATTGACAAATACGTATTACACAAATTGCTCGTAAAATAATGATAACGCTGAATAGATTCATTCTTTATTTCTCACTAGAAGATAAAAGTATTCAAATTTGTTCCTGCGGTCCCAGATGGGAATTAAGTTATTCCTTTATGTCCCTGATAAAGTGTTGGCTTTTTTGTTTCTAGATACGTCTGCGGTGTATGTGACGCGCGCTTCATGACGAAAGGGCAGTTGAAGGAGCACGTGGAATGGGAACACCTCAAAAACACTAAGCACAAATGTGACGATTGCAATAAGGTACCGTACTACGATGCCATTTTCGTAATTAAAGTCCCAAAAAACAATAAAAACGACACCCATTTCAACCCTAACCGGGTGATGGTATTAACCCATCCGCTAAGTTGGATTTTGAAATCGTTGTTGTTTTCGTAATCAGCGATCCGATAAACAACAGAAATAATACCCATGTTGATTTTCAGCTGTCACCACATTTCCCCCTTTTTGGAGTTGAATTCGCAAAAAACCTACAACAATTGTTTACTCATTAATCGTTAGGAATACTCCTGTGAAGTTTCGAATAAAATAGTCTAACGAATCTTGTTTGCCCCTTCCAAACTTTGGACTCCCATTTCACTCCCTTAGGGAGCTAATTTTGAAAATTCCTTTCTTAGTGCACCCCTAGACCTTATAAGGAACCTACGTGCCAAATTTGGAACCTCTAGAACCAGCGGTTTGGGCTGTGCGTTGATATGTTTTTTTTTATATTCCACGACGGTGGCAAACAAGCATACAGCCCGCCTGATGGTAGGCAGTTACCGTAGCCTATCCTGCGACGACGCCTGCAAGCCCAGAGGATTCACATGAGCGTTGCCTACCCTTTAGGAAACTAACACTCCTTTTTTGAAGAACCTCATACTGTAGCCCACTGGGAAAACCAGTCAGTCAGCCATGTCAGGCAGTTTCTTCTTTTATATATATAGATATTGCATTAAACTCACAGACATTTATTTCTTCAGTTCTTTAGGAATAACGCCAAGCTTAAGAGGCATATAAGCTACGTTCACGAGAAGAAGAGGCCGCCGCGAAATAAGATGTGCGATCACTGCGGACGAGGATTTACGGTTAGTATCCATCCATAGATTTTATTTCTGGTATATTGGAAAATCTAAAAGTTATAGTTTTAATTTATCCTCAAAATTTTACACTAGACTCTGGCTACGTGTCCCTGACGTGTATCGTGGCCCTGAGATTTGTTTTTAAATGGTAACAATTTTTTGAAAGTCAAGCGTGTCAGTGGTTTGTTATTTGTTGTGACGTTTGGGGAAAATGTTACGATTCTTTCATTTTTTTTATATAAATCCTTGACAAAACCATCAAAAGAAAGTATAAAGTAAACTAAGACGACCAGAGTGATTTTGATACAAAATTAACGGACTTAAGAAAGGCATCAGATATCGTACGCTGTGATAATTCTGATATTTGATATGCAATATAAAGTGTGGCGCTCAACTTAAAACTCGGGTAAATCCATTCGACCATCTCAGCAAATATCTACCCTTTCTTAATACCATAATCGCATAATCTGAAGAATTTACTTTTTAAAATCATAAAAAAATTATCCATACCATACACACTTCGAAAGCCTAAAATTGGTGAATATGTTTCAAAAATAACGTAAGTACTGCAAGAGTTATTTTCGCATACCTTATACGTATGGGTAACTATGTCGTAAGAAAAAAAATTAATTGTTTAAGTATCATTATTTTTTTTCGATACACGGTGTTGCAACACGCAGATTTTTTAAATTTGCTGCCTTTTTTCAGGGCTACGATGAGTAGCCAGACTATACGCCATTGTGTATTTAACGTTATTAAATTCTGTTAACGGAAAAAATAGTGTATTTTAATCAACTACACTTTCATTCAGAGCCAGGGCCCTTGAGTCCCGAAAAGTCATATTTAACCGGCTATTTTAAGTAGAAAAATGATTCGAGGATTTCAAACATTTTTGAGAATTATAATCTGGTAAACCTAAAAAATTACTGTTGCAAATCGACCCTTTTCGCCTACATTTTTTAATTCCAATTTTACTTTTTTACTCAAGTCACGCACATGCTACAGACCATAGCCTAATTATACAGGTCAGTTAAATTTTTGACACCTCTTAACCTCAGCGACCACACTGACGTCACCAGGGAATGAAACGGTTCTCAAACTTTAAAAATAGGGAAATTAGTTTATAGAGGTAATTACTACTGGACATTATACTATTTAGTAATTACTGGGTATATCTAAACGACACCGTAAACAAAAAACAAACATAAACGGTACCATAGACAAAACTAGACCAGGGGTTCCAAAACGGAAGATAGTTGTAACCAAGTATAGTACATTGAGTAACAGAAGTTGAAATCACAAAAAGTCTAAGCTACTCTTTGACACGCCGGCGTCAAAGTTACTTTTGGCCACGTCACGTTTCACATTAAAAATATGTTAAATATCAAAAACTTTTTAGGAACAAGGAACATATCTAAAACAAAATTTAATGCGGTTTGCTTATTAAAGGATGTTTTTCTAGTACACTTCAGTCTTGCCTATTTTTCGGAAATCGCATTTATGTTGATATTTGTCATAATTGTGATAAATTAAGCTCCTTTTTTTGACTCGCAGACCTCGCAGTAGGTCCATACATATCGTTCAGTATTAAGGATCAATCCTGCCACCGGAGACACTCTTTTTCTCAGGCTAATTTAGTTGGTGATACAATTTTGGTGGCAGATTTATTATTTTCGTTACCAATCTTATTAATTAGTTTATCGACTTCATATTTATTTAGTGAGCGGTTAAATCATACTCATTTATTAATCTCTCATGAGAGAAGTATGGTAACTGTATGGTCATAAACTGTTATAGTTTTTAAGGGGCACCACACATTAGAGCGGAATTTAGCTATACATAGCGGAAATTCAAAAGCGGAAATTGGGAAATTCAATAGCGGGCATTAGTCTATGGCCTCCATACAAAAATTCAGCCTACCATAGACAAATTTCCACTTTTGTCTATGAATAGCTAAATTTCGCGCTGAATTCCGCTCTAATGTGTGGTGCGCCTATGGGATATTCCTCATTAATGGGTCAACACAAAAAAATATAGATATTTATCATTATTCTATGTAAGTACAATATTACCAACGTTTGATTTATTCCTATTACTTAAAGTTTCCCCGTTATACAAAGTTAACGACATGCCGTTATACTGTTAAATTTGCGTATTGATTGGCCGTCTAAACGGCTTAGTCGATTGAAAAAAGAAATTACTCATAAATATGTTACTAAAGATTACAATGTAATTCCATTAGAATGACAACGTAACTTATATTATAAACTATATTAGCGGAATTCCACATTTACTGCGTTGGTATCAAGTTTTACACGCGGTTGCACTATACCAATATTTATTACGAGCAACTATTATTATATACTATATCTATCAAATATTTGGGAATCTCAGACGAAAATGAAACGGCGTGATAAGTTTAAAAGAAACAGAGATAATACAATATGGCCGTCTGTCAGTGTAATACTCGCCAAATCGTTGTATTGCCACAATGTAAAAAAAAGTCCTCATTAAATTACATGTCGTAAATTAATTGCTAACTAAAAGTATTATATTAAATTACCTAAAATGATATGAAGCTTATTTTAGGTATAAAATAATTAAAAAACACAAAATAAACTTAGTAACGACACGATAACATTTTTGAACGTGAATAGTGTATTAATAAAACTCCCTGACTGAATTGAATATGTCAACGAATGGCATCATTATGTGACGTAGATGAGGTCTTTTCGGATAGCTGTCAAAAATTTAAATGACCTGTATAATTAGGCTATGCTACAGACAAGAGTCAAACATCAAGACAAATGTGATCATCAGAGCTCGGATTTTTCACGGCAAAACAAAACACTAGCGTAATTTAGCCAGTGCTTGAAATATTATTTTATCGACACCTATCGAGTCTTACTAGAGTATATGACAGGTATTGCCTCAGTACATTTTTTCTTTTTTTATTCGATGGTACACCTATCAGTGTGAATGTCAAAATTTAAAAACTAACAAACGTGCGAAAATTTCGAAAAACAGGAGACTTACTAGAGCTCAAAATCAATATTTTTGACCAGTCTAAGGTGACCTACTGGGGGTTAGAAGGTTGTGCATTAATTACCGGACATCCTGTATAAGTAATAAAATAACTTTTCATTTTAGCTTTGCCATAGTCGAGCAACAAAGAGGTAGGTACGACCGTAGGAGGTACGAAGTAACTATACCACCTCATTTAAAATGATAGAAACGACTGCAAATTTCATCTCACATGACATATGACATTCACACTTTAACTGTCATTTCATTACGTATAAAACGTAAATTGCATCTAGGTATTATTTATTTCGCAACGCATTGAATCCGACGTGTTGGATATACGTATAATAACTTAATATTGCAAGGTATCAATTAATACAAAAATGAGTAATGTACAAGATCGGATCAAAACGTGGATTGAAAATCACCCTGAGTTAGTCTATAATGAAGTGACCTCCACTATATACTGCTCTATGTGCGATATGCATCTAAAACTGAAGAAATGCAATATTGAGAATCATGTGAAAAGCAACCGCCACAATTACCGTTCGGGGCAACCAAATAGGAAACATCAATTTTATTTCGATTTAATTATTTTTCTTATTTCATGCAACATACCATGGGCAACAGTCAACAACAATAATTTTCGTCATTTTTTTAACAAGTATTTATGTTGCGACTGCTCTATGACTTCTTTACCGGACGAATCGACCCTGCGAAAAATTTATTTAAATCTCGTGTACAAAAAAACTACAGGGTATAAGAGAGGTAAACAAAACCAATCATTTGTGGATATCTATAGACGAAACACCAGATTTCATGGGAAAATGTGTGACAAACGTCTTCGGTCTTTGCAAAAAAATTGTTCTAAGCAATTTTATCTTTTGGGGTCGAAGGTTTTAGAGAAGGTAAATGTGGAAACAATAGCAAACCTAATAATAAACCAATTAAAATTTTTGTTTCAAAATTCTTTCAATGATAACGTAAACAATTTGCTTTTACTTTGCACAGATAGTGCCGCATATATGCTTAAAGCCGGTCGTATTTTAAAAGCAAGTTTCCTCGTATGAAACACGGGGCATTTCACGTCAAGCGGGCAGCGAAAAAAGGGTAAGGATCCGGATTTTGTTTATAACTGGGTTAATTGAACATGTATGTGATCTAAAAACATTGGCATCTTTACTTTTTTTATTTATTGCTTGGTTACGATTATATACGACTTTAAAAAAAATACAAAATCTGAGTAATGGATTTTTCAAATTGTCGTGGATGCAAATCATCAAATGCATTTTAAAATAACTTAATGGTGTTTTATATAGAATAATAATGGTATTTTTTGAAAATGAAAAAAAAAGTTAAATTTTTTTTTTTTTTCATATAGTAAACTGGAAGTATATATTAAAAAATTTTTTTTTTCTAACTTCGCATTTTTTTATTTTTTTTATTTTAGCATAAAAATGTAGTTTATAACCTGGAAATGTTATGTAAAAAAAATTATAGTTGTATCTTGAAATTCGTAAAAGAAACTGATCAAAAAACTATGGTGCTGCACGGTAGTCACGGCACGTTTTCCTGAGTTGTTTCGTAGTGCGGTGATATCAAGTGTAACATATGGTTTATAAGTATGCAAAACGGCTATTACTATTACGATATTATTAAAATTAAGTATAAAACTTCTATATTTTTTATGTTTTTTATTGGGCACTTGGAATAAGTAAAACAAGAGAGTAGCATGTAATAAAATCTTTTATTTATTTGGCTATTTTAACTACTTTAGAGTCTGTGGTAAAACTGGTCCGTTTTATAGTTATACCCTCAGGTGTCGGTAGAAAAGCGTGGTATTTTTTCGTTCCAGGAATGGTGATAGCACTGTCAAATCGTGGTTGCAAGAACAGTCTGTGTTGCTGTATATCTTCCTTGGCACAATAATATACTGCTGTTTCCTTTAACGATGTTCTCGCCCATTCATATAAACGCAAAGGTGTGGTTATTGCTCTGTTTGTTGGCATTTGAAGGCTTGCACGGGTTGCTAGTCTTTTCAGGTTCCCGCCAAGACCATCGCAAGGCCCCTTTCCATGTGAAGTTGCATGAAAATGAATCTCTGCTTCAATGCCAAAGTCATCTTTATAACAATGTATATTAACAAAGTTAAATCTGTTTTTAAAATGTTGTGAGGCTCCATCGGTGCTATACATAATTTTTGTCACTGCAATATTTTTTTCTGAGAGATGTGTGTGAAATATTTTCTGAAATGCGTAAAATGAAGCTGTATCGTGCTTTAGATCATCGGATATCATTACAATGCTTCCGTGTTGTAATTTATTCTGGTCTTTGTAGTAAAATACCGATGCTAGCAGCGTTGACTGATCATTATTCCAATGAAAGGACTGTGCGGAATCTTGTATAACGAAACTGTAATTTTCGGCAAAATCGCATTGGACCAAGATTTCACCTTCAGATATTGTCTCTTTTAGCTGTTTAAAAAAGAGTGCTTGTTGTTCAGCGATATATGCATGTGGTTTTAGGATATCTAAAGCATTACAAAAGCTATCCACAAAGTCATCTGCGGGAAGCACTTGGGTGACTATCGAAAAGCGGTCCGTTCCCATCCATTGTTCATACTGAACGTTTGTGATGTTATTGTCATCAAAAACATTTTTTAAGTGATCCCGAATCGCATCCAATCCAGGACAATCGTTACAACGTTCAGTTGGGGATGATTTAGATGTCATCAAGTGACATTTAGACGTAGGGTTAGGGCACATCATTCTTCGCAGGCACTCTTTATAACAAGCAAGGTGGATGTTGGTTTCTGCAGTAAGTGAATCTATATTTCCTCCATTGAGCATAAGTTTAACATTCTGGTGATATGTACACACACACACACAACGTGAGTTCCGGAATCGCCAGCAAGGACACACTGTTTCGGCCTGAGTGTGTAAAACTTAGTTAAGCCTACCTTAATGTCAGGATACTCATTTTTAAACTGTTGATACAACTCATTAATGTTGCACATCAAAAGTTGTTTCTGCAAGTGTGTTCTGCCGTCGTGCGTTTTGACAGATACAAAATCTTTTTTTCCAGGCATAACTCTGCTAATATCTTCACGAAGATAAAATGATCTGACTAACTCTTCTGTTTCGACCGGTAGCTTACGGCCACTACGGGAATTGGGTGATGCCAAAACGCCAAATTGATCCACAAGTTCCTTAGCCTTTTTAGCTTGTCGTCGCGATGTCCCAAATTCTTCTGCGAGTTTGCTTTCACTCCAAGACTTTGGAGCAATAGTAAGTATTAGCATTTTCTTAGACGCAGATGTAGACGGCTCATTGTATTTCTGTTTCAGCTGACACAGAATTTCCTCATCTGCTATAGCTATGTCTGTTTGAGTAGAAACAGTTTTACGACATTCGTCTTCCGGAACAAATGAATCACTTTCTTGGTGCTGTGAACAATCAGTTGATATCTGGCTACCTTGAGACGACTGCGACTGCACAATATCGAGATTGTTTTCCGGCGGTATTTCCTTAGAAAGTCGTATTCTGCAGGACGTGCACACGTAAACAAATGCTGACAATCCCCACTTCTCAGCTAAACTTGTAGAAATTTTTCTCACATTTTTAGTTCTCGGGTGAGATGTTAATTTAAAAGGATTATAACATCGATCACCGTAATAATTCATAGTATTCAAATATTGAATATTATTGCGACTAATAATACGACTGATTGCAGAAAACAGAACACAACGCGGTAGCGGCCTAAGTGACACTAAGAGGTAACGGAAATTCAAATATCGAATGACGCTTGCATAGCGTCACTATCTATCTCTTTCTAGCATATAACGTCGATATGAGGTGATAACTTACTGGTACCAATTATTTAATAAGAGATGGTACCACAAGTCTCTACTGAGTACTGATTTGTTTATTTAATTATGTACAGTCAGCATGTACATGGAGATAAAATATTGCTTCTCATTTTATTTTCGTATCACAAAAGTAAACAAGAAGTGTTTTTCATTAAAATACTTATAACATATTGCAGTGTTTGCCTATGTTTGCGATTTAGACTGCCATATTAAGCAACATTTCCGTACGGAGAGACGCGTAACCTAGCGCAGTACCTTCATACTTTGATCACATGTCTTCTACGAATTTCAAGATACAACTATAATTTTTTTTACATAACATTTCCAGGTTATAAACTACATTTTTATACTAAAATAAAAAAAATGAAAAAATGCGAAGTTAGAAAAAAATATTTTTTTAATATATACTTCCAGTTTACTATATGAAAAAAAAATTAAATTTAACTTTTTTTTTCATTTTCAAGAAATACCATTATTATTCTATATAAAACACCATTAAGCTATTTTAAAATGCATTTGATGATTTGCATCCACGACATTTGAAAAATCCATTACTCAGATTTTGTATTTTTTTTTAAGTCGTATATAATCGTAACCAAGCAATAAATAAAAAAAGTAAAGATGCCATTTTTTTTAGATCACATACATGTTCAATTAACCCAGTTATAAACAAAATCCGGATCCTTACCCTTTTTTCGCTGCCCGCTTGACGTGAAATGCCCCACACATTACGTGTTTAGCTCATGGTCTGCACCGGGTTGCCGAAGAAGTGCGAGATAATTTCAAAGGTGTGGATGGGTTGATATCGAATTTCAAAAAGATATTCCTAAAATCTTCAGAGCGTGTACGCCTTTTTAAGGCAAAATACCCGTCCATTCCCCTACCTCCCGAGCCAATTATCACCAGATGGGGAACTTGGATATCTGCTGCGGTATATTACGCTCAATACTATGAGCAAATACGTGATGTCGTCTCCATACTTGCTAATGACTCGGCAGCTATAAGAGCTGCAAAAAAATGTTTTCAAACACGCAAACTACGACCGGAGTTAAATTTCATTCGCGACAACTACGAAGTAATAGCCTCTTCAATAGAACAATTGCAATGTTCGACTTCATCCATTGCGGAATCCTTCCTCATTCTGGATACTGTTCGTTGCTACGTAAACTGGAGTAAACTTTTACCAGTGATACGTAAATTTGAAGCCGTGCTCGAACGAAATCCTGATTACGAAATTTTAAGAGACATATCTGAAAATATTACCCGAACTGATAATGAATTCTATAAATTTGCTCCCTTGACGTCAACTGGAGTTGAACGTACATTTAGTGTACATAAATGGATTTATAGTGATAAACGCAACTGTTTACTCCCAGAGAATGTTGAAAAGATAATGATCATCTACTCCTATCACTATTACCCAAATAAAATGTCTTGTGCTGCTGTGTGTACTGACGTAGATTTTGAAGAAGAAATTGCGTCTGTTTCTAATATATAGTAACTTTATACAAATGTTTTTAGTAGTTTTATTACATATTAATTTTATTTGGTGACTTTTATTTCTTCTAGTTCTGAATTATCGATATCGATAAAATAATATTTCAAGCACTGGCTAAATTACGCTAGTGTTTTGTTTTGCCGTGAAAAATCCGAGCTCTGGTGATCATATCATATTGCAACACTGCTGTTATTTTGTGAAAAAAAGTACTTTATGCATTGTTGTTTACAGACGATGGCTATCCTAAGCTCACACATCCGCACACACACCGGCGAACGACCGCACGTGTGCACGCACTGCCCGGCAACCTTCGCACATTCCGCTGCCCTCTATACGCACAATAAGTTACTGCACACACAGAAAACAACTTGAGAAACTTAAGTTGACAAGTTTTTTGTATCCGAGGACGCGTGAAAAGCAGGATGGCCGTGTCGCAGTTTTAAAAATTACCAATAAAGTGATATATTGAAAACTAAGTTCATTTGTTTTACTACAATTTTCCCAACGTTAACCAGAACCACTAACTATTTAAGTAGTAAGGCTGTGTAGTTCAGCAGTTATGTATATTTCCCCTGGAAAGTTATCGGAACTCAACGGAACATTAACGGTTTTTTTTTTAGGTTTTTGCCACCCCCCTCCAAGTTAGCGCAAGATTCTCGAGGTCGAAAACTTATGAGTCTTGATATACCCCCAAACTATCCGTTAAAGTTTCATTGAGTTCGGATTACTTTCCAGCTACCCTTACGTTCATTCGACATAACTGCTGGATTATGGGGGTGAGCTCTTCTAACAAAAAAAAAAAAATATACGCGTCGACTTGAGAACCTCCTCCGTTTTTTCGTCGGTTAAAAAATAGCTTCTAAATAGGAGGTTTTTATTTAATTTCGCCGTATGTCCTTTTTCAACCGACTTCAAGATTTTGAAGGAGGAGATGATTAATAAAATTCGTCGGGATCTTTGTTTTTGCTTGTTCTTTAGGTATGTTCACCGATTTGGAAAATTCTTTTTTGGTTTGAAAGAGCGTACTTCACAAATCCTGGAGAAATAGAGGGAACTCTTCAACTATTATAGGCACCTTTTAGAGATTTGAGTATTTTTTACAGCAGCTCGAGCATTTGATTTTAGAAAGATTTAAAGTGAAGTCGGTTATTTTTTCTTTAAAATTATTCAATACCAGCACGGTGGCAAACAAGCATACGGGCCGCCTGATGGTAAGCACTGTCGCCTATGGCCGCCTGCAACTCCAGAGACCGGAGAAAACGCGCATACGAATAGGCAACCGTTATCCTGTAACTCCATTAAACGGCTTTTGTTACTACTGGGTTACTACCTGTGGCAAATACTGTGTAGTACATACAGTACGCGAACAGTTTTGAGCTTCGATAATTCACAAGTGCGATTTTCTTTTTTAGTTAGAGAATATGATATGATTACTTATAGTAAAAAATATTTTCTAACAGTTTTTGACGTCGCGCTAGGTACTATATAGATATTTGTTAATAACAACAAGAAAAGATTATATAGGATACTAGCCTTTTCCCGCGGCTTCGCCCGCGTACTATAAGTACTTAAAAAGGATACGATACCCATGTTGATTTTCAGACTTTGTGACCACATTTGCCCCTTTTGGGGATTGAATTTCAAGAAACCTGAAACACGTGTTTACTCATTTATCGTTAGGAAGACTCCTCTGAAGTTTTGAGTGTTTCGCCATACAAACTTTGGACCCCTTAGGGGGTGAATTTTGAAAAATCCTTTCTTAGTGCTCCCCTAGACCTTATAAGGAACCTATGTGCCAAATTTGAAATCTCTAGACCCAGCGGTTTGGGCTGTGCGTTGATATGTCAGTCAGTCAGTCAGTCAGTCAGTCAGTCAGTTTCTTCTTTTATATATATAGATAGATATTTTCCTTTACCATACTATTGCCTTCAACTATTTCAACATCATCTGTCATTTTATAACAGTTTGGTCAATAGATTATGTGAGCATAATCGAAAACAATTTGTCAAAATACATGTAACCTTGAATTTTAAACGAACTACAAATGGCTAAGACGACATATGCTCTTGACAAAACCGTTATAAAATGTGTAGTTATGTTGCAATAGTAAAAAGCGATAGCCTGGTGGACAAAAATAAAACTTACATAATCTTTTCTATGTGTAGCAAACAAATACATGTATTATACCTAGCGCAATGCTAACAATTGTTAGAAAATATTTTTTATTATTAGTACTTAACGTATTCTAACAGGTCACAAAATAAAATCGGACTTGTGATTTATGTCATTTTTATAGGTTAAAAAGGCGTTCCCGTACTCCACCAGTGCATCTTGCTCCTCGATTGTATTTTCTTAATTTATATTTTTTTATTGATATAAGTATGGTTTATTTTTTGTTTTATTTTATATGCGTAGGTAAGCTTATTATTGTTTAGTTGATTTGCATTCGCAACAGTCGCAACACCTACGTATTTCTGATTATTTTTAATGGTTCTCGCTTCCCAAAGGTTGTCTGGACTGGAAGAGATTGCTTGTTTTACCTTTGCTTTTACTGTTTGTCACTTGTATTTACAATTTTATGTGTTTCTTTATTTTGAGGTGTGCAATAAAGAATAAAGAGTATTTATTTTATGTTATCTATTTGAACACATTATGCAAAAAAAATTGTAGTCAAAAATTTACATGCCCAGGTTTGAAATGAAATGAAATCTACGCCGCAACCATAGTCAGCACGCGAACACTCACGCGTGCATGTTCGTTAGTTTGTAACGTGCGCTGTATTGACGTGCTTAGTGAGAGCCTGCTTCTGCGTGAACGCGGCCGAGCACAATTCGCATGCGAACGGCCGCTCGCCCGTGTGCGTTCGCATGTGGTTCCCCAGAATGCGGTTATTCTGCAACAAAAAGGATAAAAATAAGTTTCAGTCGAAAACAACAATTTGGAAAAAGATTTTGATTTCTCTTTGATTTTTTTGATTTTGATTTAATTCCTCTCTTTGCACGTCAATAAATCGCAGAAACATTTCAAATACGCACCACACACTTGCGCGGAATTTAGACGAGTCCACACCTGACGCACTGCCTCGCAAGGAATTTCCTAGCCGAACTGCCTAGCGAGGGGGTACGTCAGGTGTGAACCCGCCCATTCAGTTACATACTTACAAAAATTTAGCCGCCAACTACACAAATTCTCGCTTTCCGGCTGATTTATGTTATGACTATGATAGCTGTACTCTGCTAAAGTGTTTCTTGTGCCTAATAAACCCAAACAGTTTAGTGGCGAATCATATCTTTGGTTTAATTTAACCAAAGTCACAGAAACTCCACACAAGTGTAACTACACACCGACTAGTTGTTTAAATAACGCCTATGCCAACCCGAATAGGCGGAAATTGCCGCGCGAGGCAGCTCGGCTAGTGTAGACGTGCCTCGGTCGAGGCAAACGTACGCGCGGCCGCAATGCCTCAGGCGAGGCACGTCCACACTAGCCGAGTTGCCTCGCGCGGCAACTTCCTAACGAGGCGGTGAGTCAGGTGTGGACCAGTGTAGCCGTGACTAGTCTGAGGCAAACGCACGCGCGGCCGCAATGTCTCGGGCGAGGCACGTCTGCACTGGGCGAGCTGCTTCGCGCAGAAATTTCCTCGTGAGGCGGCTCTTTCGGTGTGGATCCGCCTATTTAAAACATTACACTTATTATGTATGAGAGTACGTACGTTGAAACCTTTTCCGCAATAATTGCATATTTTATGCTTGGGTTTGGCTCGCTTCTCGTGGAAATATTTCTGGTGGTATTGCAGCCGGAACCCAGTCAGGAAATACTGGAAAAAGCGAGTCAAAATCAAAACACACACATGAATACGGATGATACGACAAGCATCTGCCGTAGCCAATGGACGCCTGCAACTCCAAAGGTGTCACAGGCACGTTGCCGACCCTTCAATATAAAAAGAAAGTCGTCAACACACTGCATCCTCTGAGTTCTCTGGCAACCTTACTCGCCGGCGTGAACGGCAGGAAAACAACACTATGTGTAGGGTCTAGTGCTATTGGCTGCGGTTTTCTAGAGTTGAGCGAGTTGACATTCGCTGAGCTGTGCTTACCTTACCTTACTTAATTAAATATATACCTGGGTTTATCAACCGACTTCAAGATAATGTAAATCCAATGCGAGCATGCAATTTAACCAGGTTAAGGATTTATTGGTGTAATTATGACGTTTTCAACCGACTTCAAGATTTCGAAGGAATTTCAATTCGTCGGAATCTTTGTTTTTGCTATTTTTTATGTATGTTTACCGATCCGATTATTCGAAGATGGCTGGACTGATTTGACCCAACTGTGAAGTATACTCTTTCAAACAAAAAAAAAATTACAAATCGGTCGAGCCATCTTCGAATAATCGGTGAACATACATTGGCTCATTGGCACGTCCGCATCTCTCGCTTTCCGGTGCGCGACTAGCGACAACTGTTTGAATTCACTCATTTCAAGTACTTCACTTAAGGAGCGTGCATAACCCATCTATCATTATTATATATCATAAGGGGTTTATTGCTACCTTTACAGCTTCTCAAAGTCTGTCTTTTACGTACCGTGTCGCAGAGCGCGCAGAAAAATCTAGTCCTCTTGAGGTGAACGAGTGCGTAATGGTTGGTCATATGAATCTTCTTCTTGTATATCTTGCCGCACTCGGGGCACGGGATGCTGAAACATAATATAAATACTATTTATCTACACTCACATTGTAAGTCCTCTAAAACGTGTTCAAAAACGGTTAGGCAATGGCCAGCATTACAACAACCTATTTTACTATGATAAGCTTTTTATCTGTGGCAGTAACGTAATTTTAACTTTACATGCTCATGTATTGATACGTTATGAGTTTCAAATTCCGAACATCGAATTTGATAACATAATTTAAATCCTGTGCTCCTTCCTGACCAACGGCACGCGCCCGCGCGACCGCCGGCACAATCGAGTTGGCCATGGCGGTGCAAGGTGCAATGGCGGTCATTCTATGGTTTCCGAACACTTCATTTAGGATATATAATATGAGTGTAGATAAAGCAGCAGCAACTGTACGTAATTAGGCCTTATTACGTAACAGTTACATAAACTACTATTATTGCACACCTCAAAATAAAGAAACACATAAAATACAAGTTAAAAACAGTAAAAGCAGAGGTAAAACATGTTAACACTATTATCACTAAATACTTGCAAGTGAGCTGTACTCACTTGACTCACTCAATCAGACCGCGCACGCCGCGCGGCAAGTCGCGCCAACCGGCAGTCGATGGCGCGGCCTCGCAACGACGAGTCGCGGATCGGTTCGCCTAGCTCTTAGTGCTTGAGGATGGAGACCTAAGCTCTCCGAAACATGTCGCGCGTAGTGACTAAACACAAGTGAGTACTGCCGCATGAAGTGCTAATAGTTACTAGCTACCCAAGTAACACATCAAAGCAGTATAACGGCCGTCTTACAGCATATCTGTATGCTTTTAGCATTTTGAGTTCGTTTTATAGTAGCATTATAAACGTTTATAGTGCTGATATAGGTCTTAAATGGGCACAAATTACCCAGCTTGAGATCATATACAGGTCATTTAATAGCATTGCAGGCGCATTATGTCTGCGCTATTAGCATTATCGTTGTCATGGAAAGTGCCAATCGCCTCAAAGAAGCATTAGTACGCTCTATTAAGTTGCCGACTGCATTAAAGAAGCCTTAATACGGCCAAAAAAATTGCTAATCGTAGTAAAGAAGCATAAGTACTCTCGATTAACTTGCCAATCGCAATACAAACGCATTATACTAGCATAAGAGTGTAGTAAAATAAACCTTACGTCAATGCAAAAACGTCTCTAATACCGACGGAACAAATGTTATAATACAATGAACGTTGTGATTTAACTACTTTGTCTCGCAATATAAAATGGACGAAGACGGTACAAAAAACTGAATGAGTGACACGTCATATTTGTTTGCATCCTAACAAAATTTATAAAAGTTTTTGACACTTTTACGTTATTATATCCTTCAAATATGACTGCGCAATGTAGTTTACTGTAAATGTGTTTATAGTTTCATTGAAAATTTTCACGCGCCTTTGATTTATTGTGGTTTTGCTATAAAATATTATAAAAAGATATGCGTCAAATAAACAAAACAATTGTGTAATCCTCGTATAGAACGAGTTTTGCACTATTAACACAATAGTGTTGGTTGAGCAGTCTTAAATTAAGTAATTTCTTTATTATATAGGTATTTTCCTTGTATAAATAGGTCCGCATGATTTTATTTTTAGGTTATTAATTATTTACAAAATGGCGTTGGTCTATATAGACGGAGAGCTAGCCACGTCCACGTCGGATATGACAATAATGAGAGCAACCAAACCCCTCTAGTCAGTTTGGTATATTATGCTTATTTCGAGATCTGGACATCTGGCAGCTTTAAAGTAGTGGAGGTCAAAGAATGCAAACCATTTCAAGAAAATAAATCCTAGAGATCTGGGTTTGATGCAATATTATGAGAAACTATACAAATACTATACAATATTAAGAGAAATTATACAAAAATTTATGTTGGGAGAAAGTAGTGCCAAACGATGTATAATAAAATATAGTTCATAGTTTTCGCCTACTGTTTTTGTTTCCGTAATAATCATACATCGGGGTTTTCGGTGCGGGAACGATTTGAGAAAGAGTAGAGATAAACAGATAGGTTGAGAGTTAGTCTGAGAAAATATCATATTATTCTTAATGAATAACTACCTCTCTGTGAATAGCTTACACACTATGATACGAGCTTTTTTTCTTAGAGGCATGTTTGTATTGACTATTATATACTTAGTATTTTAAAAATGCAATTGCATATCCGAAATTTATTAACTAGATCTACCTAAGACAAAGACACGGTATAGTAAGTGTCAAATATTAATCTTGACGTCCGATATTTATGAACTATTTGATTAACTGAAGAGGTTGACAATGATCAGTCACTACATGAATTAATAAAAAAATACTTGAAAAAATCATAGGTATATGTACCTACAATATATATACATAATAGTCAGCTATTTCATATAAATTGTATATACCTATGATTTTTTCGATCAATTATTCATTAGGTAGAAACGTGCTAGAGTACATTCTGTTTTTTAAGTTAATGCCTACTCTTTGGCTAATGTCCCACCGAAAACCCCGATGTATGGTAAGAATACACAATATTTTTTGGTCTAACGTTTTTTTTATCGATTTTTGACCAGTTTTGAGTCGATATTCCAACATATTCACTATAGATAGAATTATAAGGCAAACGACTATCGGTTTTTGAATCTTTTATCTCCATTCTGTAGAGCCGGATCTTGAAATAAATGAGCCGTTATTTTTTTATGATATTTTTAAAATATGGTCTAAAAAAACACTTTTATCGATATTCGAATGGTGTAAAGAATCTTACATATACGTAATCTACATATTAGGGTTCCTCTTTGATGTCTCTAAAAACTGTAGAGAGATTTTAATTTTTAACTAATTAAAACAAAATTTATGACCATAAAACCACTTTTTTAGCCTAAACCGGTTCGACTTTGATGTCAAATATCTCGAAGACAATGAATATTGAAGTAAATATAGGATACTATATTGTTTAAAGCCGTTACTGATAATATGATAAGCTATATAAATAATTAGAAAACTAAGGGAATCAGATCTAAGGTCGTTGGCGCCAGGGAGCCCCTTAAAATATAGGCCCTGTCCTTTATAACTGAGACAACTTCGGCAATTTTTACCTAGTTTGGTATTACTATTTTCCAATTAAAACATTTTGCTAGTCTGTCACTGTGACCTCCACCCATTAAAAGCTGCCAGATGCCAGGATCTAGCAATAAGAATAGTATAGCAATCTAACCAGACGGGTTTTGTTGCTCTCATTATTGTGTCATATCTGACGTGGCTAGCTCTTAGTCCAATAGCAGCTCAGTGAACCTTAAAAAATGCCTTATTTATGCCTACAGCATTACACGTGAATAATTATGCTATTAAACAACATTAAGCATTTATTTATGCTATTGTAGAACCTAAGGCACTAAAACCGCTAAAAGCTGTATAGGGGCTGTTCATAAATTACGTCATCAATTTTTGATAGTAAAGCTGCCAAATAAAGTGACGTCATTAAAAAAAATGCGTTTTAAGATTAATTGTAAAATAAAAAACTATTTAGTAGATAATATTTTATAGCATTAAAAGTTTATAGAAACACGACCTTCATTCCTTTTTTACACATTGATGATGTGATCTTCGGAATGACCGCCCCCCCCCCTCCTACGTCATGCTACTATCAGCCGATGTCCAGACCCCCCCCCCCCCATTTGAAATTACGTAATTTATGAACAGCCCCTTATAGTGAATTACTTGGCTTTATAATGGTTTATATTATTGCTATTATACTGCATTAGGAACGTATTACCAACTTATAAATGCTATTGTACACCCTAAGGCATTAAAAATAGCTGAAAGCTGTATAGCGAATTTACGTGGCATTATAATGGCTAATATTCATGCTCATAACCAGCATTAAGCATTTATTTATGCTATTGTAGAACCTAAGGCACTAAACCACACCGAAGCATTAGTGTAGCAAACCAAAACGCAACTGTACAGCATTCAGCTGTACAGTTGCATTTTGGTTCGCTGCACTAAAACTAAAGGCTTTAAAAAAGCAATTATACAACCGTTATACAGCTTAAAGCATTATATAATGCTATTGTAGAACCTAAAGCACTTAAGTGCTTTTAAACAGTCGAAAGCTGTACAGTTGCGTTGTGGTTTGCTGCACTAAAGCTAAAGGCTTTACAAAAGCATTTAGATATGCAACCGTTATACAGCTCAAAGCATCATATAATGCGACAAGTTGCTCGGTGAACGTATATAAGAGTTTATACGGTCCTTAAGTTCGAAATAAGTTAACTATTCATATGTTATAATGCTTCCTGTGTTACTTGGGATATTCAAAATTAGCGCGAATATTATCTCAATTTATAACTGCCAGTCGTAGTAGTCCGCCTTGAACTGAGAACTCGCGATTTACTTGCAAACGAAGTGACCAATATAACAAGATCCTTATGAAGATCGCTTCGGCACCTTATAGCTACATAACCTCTTGATGGAACCTGTTCATATAAGAATCAAATTATATATATCTCTGCTACAACCCCAACAAACTTCATAAAGATCAGAAAAGCGTTACTAAGTTTATCGCGGAAGTACTATTCAAAATTAAAAAGCCATTAAAAGGGACAATCCATATGAAGAGAGACTGAAGGAACTAAAGCTCACTACTCTCAAGCACAGCAGTAGGCCTAGCACATGAGTGTAGCGACAGTATCTCGCGGTCGAGATAGACATCTGTCACTTTCTGATGAATACAGTTAGACAGTGACAGATGTCTATCTCGACCGCGAGATACTGTCGCTACACACATGTGCTAGGCCTACTGAGAACGTGGAGACTTAATATAGACGTACAAAATATTATATGGACACTACCTATGACCTCAAGGATTTTCAAGAGACATTCATGCGCAACGACAACACCCATCTGAGAGGTCATCATTTAAATCTCGAAAGAGACCTATCTCTTTCGAGCTGTAGGACCTATCCTACAGTAACCCATACAAACGTTTTCTGAGCAATCGAGTAGTGAGGGTTTGGAACAAACTCCCAAAAGACGTGGTTTCGGCACAAAATGTAAATCCGCTTTAAAATAAATTAGACAAGCATACAGCTACTCGATTACTGGATACAGGTAAATATCAGTTGTCATTACTGCCTGCGTAGTAATTAAATAAATAAATCCTGGTAGCCAGCGGACAGTTCCGTTATGTCCGAAGTTATCTGTAAGAAGTTCGCTTCGCCGCGCTCGCTCGTTCCATAAGTGCCAATTATAAGGAAAAGTGTACTCATTGACCGGTGTAAATAAGGCGCTACATCCATATTCATTCAGTAAGTACGCAACGCACTTTGCTATTATAAAAAAAATAGGAGTTTGGTTTTGGCGTAAGTACATCTACAATCTTTTAATGCTGCTGCCACTGATAAGGCTAAGCACTTGGGCTTGCAGCACTGCATTAACGTGTAGCCCTACCCCTCCCCTGCTTCGAGGAACAAAGGAAACTTGGGAGTCTTTATCATAATACTAATAGAAGAACTTTTTTTATATTAAAATACGTTGCCAGGTTTTTTGCATTGGAGTCTTATCGGACTAGGTTAAGTGTTATGGGCTCTACCATCCAGAAAGGGAGGTGAATTGGGATAATATTTAGTGAATAGGATGAGAAATTATCAATATATCCAAAAAAAGTGACAATTTAAAATATCTATTGAAATGGTTCAAAGATATCAATGGCTTCAAATTTCAAAATTTTACGATTTTTTAAAATACCAATTTTTTTAAAAAACAATTTTACCATTCGATTTTTAACTTTAAGATAAATTGTATGGCAACCATATACATAAACGCAACGCTTCACTGTAAAAATAGAAATTTCATAATTTTTCCATACTTTAAACAGGGCAACTATGTGATCGTGACGTCACTTTTGCACGTTTGTTAGGAGCGTTTTGAGAAACAAATGCAAATCTCAGACTTTAAGTCTCATTTCTGACTTTTGTGTTGCTTTAACGCAATTGGCCCCATATAGACATTTGATGCTCACAACATAACGAATCGATTGATACCATACATGAAAACAATTCATCATGTCTATTGTCTTTAGGTTTTTGACTTGAATGTTGAGAAGTTGCGTCTTTCCCCTCTTCCACTGTGTGTTAGTGTGGTGTTATGTTTTGAACCTATAAATTAACGCAATTACTCACGCAAGTTGCGCCCTATGTTTAACACTAGTCTTCAAATGATCGTTGTATCTGGATTTATTTTCAAACTGCAAATCGCATTCGACGCAATAGTTATCTTCACACACTTCCACTACATGCTTGCGATTATTATGATGCACTAATGAGTTTCGGTCGCTGTAGGTTTTGTTGCAAATTTTGCATTGGAAGTTTCCCAGGTGGTTGCTGTAAAAAATAGACAGGCATTGTTAAATGAAAAACTATACCTACTCGTAGTCTGCCTCGAACTGAGAACTCGCGATTTACTTGCAAACGAGATGACCAATATAACAAGACCCTTCTCAAGAGTTTTTATGCTTTGTAGCTCCACAAGCCCTTGATCGATCCGGCTCATATTATATGTATCTCTGCTACAACCCCAACAAATTTCATAAAGATCAGAAAAACGTTACTAAAGTTATCGCGGAATAAACTCTCAAAATCAAAAAGCCTTCGAAATGCCGAGACGTCCAGTAGTCGAAGTTGTTTGTAAGAACTTCACTTCGCTTACGCTCCGCTCGTTCGATTAGGGTTGAATTGTAGCGCATTAAATTCTTTTGGATTATAAGAACATGTAAAACTACCTTTTGTGGAGCTCTAAGGAGCATATTTTACGTAATTACTAATTTAAAATATCCTGTGGAAAGATATTTTAAATTTGTCACGTGCCCCAAGTCGAAACTACTCGAAACGCCATTGAAGATTCTAATGACGTCACAACTCACGGTTTGACACTGCTGACAGTTAACACAATATTTATTTATTTATTTATTATATTCTTCTAAAATGTGTAGCTTCCCTATGAAAATATCGTGCTAAAAACGAACCCAATATGACGTGCCAGAGTTTCTTTCTTCAGAAATTTCCTCTCGCAATAATCGCAAATAAATTGCTCGTGCATCATCCTGTAGTGCTCAAAGTACTGCTTTCGTTGTCTGCAACTGCAACAGATATTTGTGATATAAACACAGAATAAGGGCTGGTTGCACCAAACCGTCTGTTAACGTCAATGTCATCGTTAAAAAAATCTTGTATGGACAGTTTTCTATGGGATGACAGCTCCGTCGCCATATTTAATGTTGATCATATGGATGGTACAAGAAGGATATAAATCTCTATGTTACAAAAATGTCCGTCAAAAGGCGATAAACTGATGGCGCCACAGTGATATTAAATTTGATTAAATTAATTTTGATATTAAAAAATCAAATCCATACATATTTACAAAATAATTATTTGCGGAGAAGAAAAACACTCTGAATATTAATTTTATTTAGAATGTCATATAAGTATTAAATATCGGTAATTCATTTCAAATGCTGAACTATACCTAGCGCCACCCGGAGATATTTGGAACTATTGTTTAGTGCTTACCGCTGGACACTTTTTCGACCGTTTTCCTATAAGAGAGATCGATCCTCCTTGTACCATTCATAGTTGATCAGTTCGTTAGTTATGCGTGGTGCAACCCACCCTGAGTAATAGTACGGTCAGCGGCAGAGAAAAAGACCCCCTCCTGCATACAAAGTTCGTATGCAGCGTGGGCCTTTTCCTCTGCAGCTGTCCGTGTACAAATATAAACGTGGATAGTAGTGTGGTAGTGGTGTGGATTCCTTTATTTAATTTATAGTTTCTTATAATGAGTTATTTTTTCATAAATGTAAAATAATAGTGTGAGGTACAGTTCCTTAATAGCGGACCTTGTTATTTATTTTCCTTTTTTTAGTCAACGAGCAACAATATAGAGTAGGTTCAGATTCAAACAAGATCTAAGTAAGTAAGTAGCACAACGACTGCTTTACTAGATGTAGTCGATGATATTATGAGTGCGCGAGGTAGTGGCGAAAATGTAATGCTTGTGTTATTGGACTTCTCACGTGCTTTTGACACTATAAACACGACGCTGTTATTATCCAAGTTGTCGTTCTATGGAGTCGATTCACTCTCTCTGAACTGGTTTGCTAGCTACCTCTCCGCACGCACTCAGCGTGTTGAAGTACGTGATGGCAATGGTGCATTATCTGCATCTGGCCACCTGGCTGTTTCTCGGGGTGTGCCGCAGGGCTCTATCTTAGGACCTCTCCTGTTCATTCTGTATAGCGCAGATGTAATCAGTAATATAAATTATTGTAATTATCATTTGTACGCGGATGATTTGCAATTGTATATTTCATTTAAGCCTATCGAGACTGATTCCGCCGTTGCCAAATTAAATTCAGATTTGGATCGTATTTCTCAATGGTGTAATTCAAATAATCTTGTCCTGAATGCAAGCAAGTCAAAATTAATGATGTTTGGTTCGAAAAAGCGGTTGCGTGACCTTGAGACTTACGTGCCATAAGTAGACATCATGGGTGATCTCTTGGAGCGTGTTTGCGTAACACGAAACTTGGGTCTTGCTATGGATAGTAAGCTCCGTTTTGAGGATCACGTTTCGGAGCTCGTGCGAAGTTGTTATTACAGGCTGAAAGTGTTGTACAATTTCCGTGACTTCATTAGTGTTGACTTGCGAATAAATCTCCGTGACTCACTAATTCTATCTAAGTTAAGTTATGCCGATGTTGTCTTCGGTGGTTGCCTGCTGGCGCGTACCTCTGCGCTAATACAACGCATACAAAATGCTTGCGCTCGATATTGCTTTAATGTCCCTCACCGCTCTCACATCACTCCATTTTTAAATAAAAATAAACTATTAAATATGAAAGCCAGGCGTACCATGCACTTGTCTTCGTTAGTTTTTGAAATTATGCACTGTATGCAACCATCTTATTTGTATGACAAATTGAAATTTTCTAAACGACCAGTCCGGGGCGCCCAACGGCTTATTGGCCTGAAACACAGTGCATCAGCTTTTCGTGGCAGCTTCCGGTACGCTGCGACGAAGTGTTACAATAATCTGCCACCACCGATTAGAAACTGTACGTCGTTAGCTTCCTTCAAAATTAACATTAAAAAGTATTTAATCGACCTTCAAACTACAAACACATGAGCTGATGTTTCTGGTTTCTGGTTATCTACTGTTCTTGTTCTAGATATTAAGATAACTTATTTACGCGCTTGTTTTTCCTGTATTCTAGGTATAGTTTCCTTGTTTGTTGTGTGTTTTAATTAAATTGCGTTCCGACCTCTGTATTGAATTGTTAATTTTAGGTTGTTAGCTTTAGTTGAATTTCATTCTCTCCTCTTGGTTGCCCTGAAAACCAGCGCCATGGCTAATCTTTAGCTATCGGCATATGCTGAGCGGCATCCTTTTTGGTGCTCTGAACTAGGATTAAGATGTAAATAGATTAAGTTGATATGTTGTTACTATTTTCTGTACCACCAAATAAACAATTTTCTTTCTTTCTTCTTTCTTCTTTCTTTCTAAGTATTGCTCCAAAATATAAGAATAATAAAAGACTTTTTACAATAAACTTAAAATCAGGTAAAACCAGGCGGTCTTGTCGCTAAAAGCGATCTCTTCCAGACAACCTTTGGGTAGGAAATGAAGAAATTAATTGAAGATTAGTGCAAAGTGCAAAGAAGCAAGAGAGCAAGGAGAAATATTTATTGAAAATATGGCTCGTGAAAATTTGTAACCGGCCAGTCTTATACCGTAATAAGACTGTCAGAGAAACTGCTGCACGAGTCGTTCTTGCAGCACAATAGTGTGCCCACAATAGTGGGGCCATTTTTTTTGGGTTGATTGTGCATCCCTAGAATTATTGATCAATGTTTTTAGTAGGTAATATACTGGTGATACACCAGCGATAGTTCTTATATAGATAGTACTGTTATAATTATTGTATGAGCTGTACAGCTCATTACACAACTTGCTTCAAGTTACACACGAGCTGCACATAATATAAATATAAAATTAGAGAATGCAAGTCTAAACTGACCAACTGGCTGATGACCCTAACTTATGATGAATTAGAGTACTTCATAAAACCTAAATAATACTTTATACATTTTAATTTAATTTTATTTAATTTTATTTATTTAAACTTTATTGCACATAAGGAAATTTAACGTACAAAAGGCGGACTTAATGCCATAAGGCATTCTCTACCAGACAACCTTTAGGGCAAAACAGAAAAGATTGTAGGTGGTGCATCTAATGAAATTATTAACGAAAAGTTATTCTATTATCCTATTCATACATATAAAATGTATAAACAAGAATACATAAAATACATAATAAATAATAAATAATAAATATTATGGGACAATCTTACACAAATCAACCTAGTCCCACAGTAAGCTCAATAAGGCTTGTGTTGAGGGTACTAAGCGACGATATATATAATAGATAGATATAGATAAATACTTAAATACATAGAAAACATCCATAACTCAGGAACAAAATATCCGTGATAAACACACAAATAAATGCCCTGACCAGGATTCGAACCCGGGACCTCCTGCTTCATAGGCTACCGACTAGGCTAGGAGGCCGTTAAAACTACTACATATATAACAATATACATACACACATACTTATATATGTAATTTTATCTCTGGAGATCTGTATTACAGGTTTTACCTAGTTCAGACTCCAGTCTGAGTTATAACTGTAAATGTATCCTTTCATCATCATCATCATCATATCAGCCGAAAGACGTCCACTGCTGGACATAGGCCTCCCCCAAAGAGTGCCACAATGACCGGTCCTGCGCCACCCGCATCCAGCGGACGCCCGCCACCTTCACCAGGTCATCAGTCCACCTTGCGGGGGGTCAACCCACGCTGCGCCTTCCGGTTTGTGGTCGCCACTCGAGAACCTTTCCGCCCCAACGGCCATCGGTTCTACGAGCAATGTGCCCCGCCCACTGCCACTTTAGTTTAGCGATTCGGAGGGCTATATCGGTTACTTTGGTTCTGCTGCGGATGGCCTCATTTCTGATGCGATCACGCAGAGAGACTCCAATCATAGCCCTCTCCATTGCCCTTTGGGTGACTTTGAGCTTTCTTATGAGGCCCATTGTAAGCGACCACGTTTCAGTACCATATGTCATCACTGGCAACACTGGTCAAAGACTTTCGTCTTGAGACACTGCGGAATATTGGACAAAAGTTTGTGCCGTAGCTTCCCGAACGCTGCCCAACCGAGTCGGATTCGTCGATTGACCTCTTTCTCGAAGTTGGATCTACCTAACTGGACAGTATGTCCTAAAGTATATATAATCGTCCACAACTTCGAGTGTAAAGTCTCCGATTGTAACGGGAGTTGGTGCTACATGGGTATTCGACATGATTTTCGTCTTATCCATGTTCATCTTTAGACCAACTCGCTCGGAGGCTTTACTGAGGTCATCGAGCATCGTACTCAAATCGTCCTCCATGGTCTCAGCCAAGACCGTCAGCAAACCGAAGGTGAGTGATGTACTCGCCGTTTATGCTGATGCCTAGCCTTCTCCAGTCCAGAGTCTTGAAAACATCCTCCAGTGCAGCGGTAAACAGTTCAGGAGAAATAACATCTCCTTGCCTGACTCCCCGCTGCAACGGAATAGGCTTCGAGTTCTGGTCCTGGAGTCGGACTGACATAGTGGCGTTCTCGTACAAACACTTCAGCACTTCGATATAGCGATAGTCCACTTGGCACCTCAGTAGTATAGATTCACCGTTTCTACCCCATCATTTTCCCACCACCAAAACAATGGTTTTTCGGGATTATGGTGGGTTTTCCGGACTATGAAACCTAAAAAAAAAAAAAAAAAATTTGGTATGTTTTAGTACGTTTAGCCCCCCATTTAAATCGATTGCACTAGGTCTCAACAGTGCCCGGAGCCTCCTTCAGCACTTAGGCACTCCGCTAATTAAACAATACACGCTCTTCGACACCACAATAGAACCCTTGCTCACCTTTTCCTATTGTCTCTATTGTTAGCTCGACTCGGCGACATCGCATTGTTACCGAGCTCGATAGAGGCATACTCCTACGTTGTAGTTTGTTCTTTACGTATTTGCAATAGGTTTTATAATTGCTTAATTGGTTACTCCTTATGAAAGACTAGGTATACTACCTAAAGTTTCCAAAGTTTAGGTATAGTTTTGGTGGTGGGAAATCAATGGGGTAGAAACGGTCATATAACTTAACGAGATTTTTAATGATCTAACAAGCCCCGCGAACTGACACAAATACATTACCCTTTATTAGTCTGGACTGGAGTAGGTATCAATTTTATACCTAAAGTAATTAATTCACATTTCGCGAATATATATGCAAATTTCAATGTATCTATAAAGTTTCCATAGTTTAGGTATAGTTTTGGTGGTGGGAAATCAATGGGGTAGAAACGGTCATATAACTTAACGAGATTTTTAATGATCTAACAAGCCCCGCGAACTGACACAATTACATTACCCTTTATTAGTCTGGACTGGAGTAGGTATCAAATTTATACCTAAAGTAACTAATTCATATTCGTTTTCAGTTTTTGCCTAAAATTTATTATTTTATACAAATCCAATTTTTGAAATATTATTTTATTGATTCTAGATTTGTGTTTATATATTTGTGTTGTCTTAATTTTTTTTTTGGGTAAATTATTTTATACAAATCCAATTTTTGAAATATTATTTTATTCATTCTAGATTATTTCCAGTCTAGATATTTGTGTTGTCTTAATTTTTTTTTTATGGTAAATTATTTTATGCAAATCCAATTTTTGAAATATTATTTTATTGATTTTAGATTATTTCTAGTCTAGATATTTGCGTTGTCTTATTTATTTTTTTGAACTCGTAAATAACTTTGGTATATGTGACAACCGACTGATATTTATTGGTGGACAATAAACATGACTGTGTTTTGAACAAGTTTCAACCTGTAAGTATGCTGTACGTTTCCGTAAAGGAAGTTCCCATTATTTATTATAATATATAGATCTTTTGTTAATGTAGGATTCGATGTGTGATTTATTGCATTCTTGTTTATACCAGTTAGGTGGGGCGGTGCGATGTTTAAAACTTCTTTGGTGCTCTAATTTAAAGTCGCAATTTCTATTATTAGTTTTTTCTTGATGCTGTCGGCTTGAGAACTTAACCTTTTTTACTAGATGTCCTTTGAAGAAGGTAATAACTTACTTTTTATTCGTTTCTGAGAAATATATAAATCAATCATCGGGTTTGAAGTCACACGCGATTTTAATAGAAAGTAAATGCACAAAAGATCTGTCGTTTAAATTCTTTAGAATTCTTTTGATAATTTAATCTTTTGTTAGAAAACATTCCGCTGCAAACAAAAATTTACCTGTCCCGAAATCCTGTTTAAACTCGTCGCTACCTACCTAGGTGGTCCTCTGTCCCCACCAGCCGTGACCTTTTTTTCAACACAAATTCATATAAAAAGGCTGAGGTTGGGGGCTAAATTTTAGAAACGAAGTGAGCTGCAAATCACGTGTTCAATTACGATTAAGTGAATAAATTTCTTAATTTTAACTAATCAGAGATAGAATTTGAAGGAACACTTTAAATTTCAAAGTATAAATTTTTAATCTATATATAGCATGCAAATTGGAAATGATAATTGTGATGTTGAACTTCTTCAATTATGTGAAGACGCGGAGAAGGAATATTTTGAAGACCAAGAAATATATAATTTGTGTGAATCTCTAAGTCAACAAAAATATGAAATGTAAGTTAATCAATTTGTTTAAATATTTAATTCACTGTACATTTTTTTTTTCTACCTTGCATCTTGTTGGGGTGGGTGATCTAAGTTAAAACCTGTTGTTACATGTTTCCTTACCTGACTTACGGATACGGAGGGGATAGTGGTATAAAAGTGGGTCCCCAGTTTTAAAATTATCTATAGCAAATTGAAGTTTCAGTGTTTTGTACCTGTGGTGTTGTGTGATTCAGTTTTGCAACATGGCATTTTATCTTGAGCCTAAATTAGAACGTAGCGAGATAGCAAGTTTTAGCAAAAAGTTAATAATCCAGAAATTTCATAGACACATCCGATTGTGGTTTATTGATGGCTTATTACCTGATTCAATTTTCGAAGATCAAGATATTAAACCATATTATACCCCATGTGAGGGTCATAGGAATCAAACACAGGATATTCATATATCAACTACTGATGTAGCAGACGGAGTCCTACCAATGCAAGCGTATTGTTTGCACTGTAAGAAATATACAAGTCAGTATTTTGTAGTTATTATTAATCTTTGTTTCTGGTAATCATATTATAAGTAATGATGTAATTATATTATTTGTGATATTTTATTTTATGTCTTTAGATCCCAACAAGTTGGAGGCGGAATAGAAATGGCAACTACGGATCCTGTGTCTAAGGCATCAACAAAGAAGAGTCAACCTTCAACTAGCAGTGATTCAGCATCAACTTCTACAACACAAGCTTGCTGTATTGACGTAAGCACAAAAAATAATGACAAAATTGAATGTTCTGTGTGCCATGTGTATGTGGTAAAAAGATATTTAGCAAACCATTTGAAAAGCAATAACCACAAAAACAATGTTCTTAGTTCAGACAGCGAATTAATCAACGTTCAGCTAATTGAAAATGCATTCCGAAACAGGGTTGCTACGTACAGAATATCAAGTAATAAAAATGATTACCAACCCTTTGAAACCCCCGAATCGTTTTTAGAAAAAAATAAAGATACAATTTTCACTTTATTAAATCGATCAGTTGCAGATCATTGTGCTTTAAAAGTTAATTTTATTTTAAATGCAAATTTTTGTCAGGATACCAAACAGCTAAGAAATACATTTGATTTTCAATTAAACAATCAACTTTTTAATGTGAGCAGTGATAAAGATTTATTTTTCATATCCCTCGTAAATGAAATAACAGAGAGATTAACAAACTTTGAAAGAAAAGATAGTGGATGGAGTTTGGTAAACATAAACCACTTAGACGTTAATGTTAATAAATATAAACCATTGCGTGGTTCTTCATATATTGAATTACCACGTGATATAACAAACAAAAGAGCAGTAATAAACATCAAAAACAATGATCATGAATGTTTCCGTTGGGCATTGCTTTCGGGTTTATATCCACCTAAGAAAAACAATCACGCTAATATGGTGAACTGTTATGTCAAATACAAGGAGAAATTGAAGTTTGGTGACATTCCTTTTCCTATCAAGTTTACTGATATTCAGAAATTTGAAAAGTTAAATGATTTAAGTATTAACGTGTTTGGTTTGGAGTATAATTCACAAAATAAAAGTCATGATATTGTTGGTCCTTTACACATTACAAAATGTAAAAGAACAAAACATTTTAATTTGTTATATATAACAAAGGGGAATAGAGGACACTATTGTATAATCAACAATTTATCTCGATTAGTATCCGCTCAAATAAATAAATCACAACATGCTGTTAATATATGTGATGGTTGTTTGTCAAATTTTTCATCTAATCAGAATTTAGTAGAGCATCAAAAGAACGATTGTTTTCATATATGTACCAATTTACCCTCTGAAGAGGATAAAAGGAAAGATTGGTTTGACAAAATGACTTCTTCAAGTCAACTTAATTTCAATAATTACGAGCGTAAATTACGAGTTCCTTTTGTTGTGTATGCAGATTTTGAGGCATTTTTAAGTCCTATTCAGTCAGAACAATCTAATGAACAAACCACGAAAGATAATAGTCACTCTCCAACACCTGACAGTGATAAAGATTATGGAGATGATGATGATTATGTGGATGATAAAATCAAACGTAAACGCAGACGTATAGACAAGCGTTCCTCAACCATTAACATTCAGAAACATCAAGTTTATAGTTTTGGATACTATATTAAATGTGCATATGATGACAAGTTATCAATTTATAGAACATACAAAGGAGAGAACTGTGGTCAAACGTTTATGAAATGTATTAAACATGATTTGGAGAGTATTTGTAAAAAGAATACATTTTCCAAGCCCCCATTACCCTTAACAACTTTAAATAAAGAATACATTGCAAACAGCAAATTCTGTTTCATTTGTAGTACATGTTTAAACGAGGATTCCTGCGTTTCCTATAATTGGCATACCGGTGTTTACGAAGGCGTTGCACATTCACTTTGCAATGAAAAGTACAGGCCCCAAAACTTTGTACCTGTGTTTTTTCATAACTTAAGCAACTATGACAGTCACTTTATAGTACATGGGCTTAATTTTGAAGATGGTGATATAGAACTAATCCCACAGAACAAAGAAAAATATATTTCCTTTTCCAAAATGTTAAAAGTTAATAACCGTAGAGTGAAATTAAGATTCGTTGATTCCCTTAAATTCATGTCTAGTAGTCTTGAAAAATTAGCTAAAAACTTAACAACAAATCAATTCAATGAACTAAAATTAAATTTTCCAAGTGGAGAAGACTATAAGCGCTTGATACGTAAGGGTGTGTACCCATATGAATACATGACATCATTTGATAGTTTAAACCTTACCGCCCTTCCTCGTAAGGATTTATTTTATAGTTCTCTGAATAATAGCCACATTTCAGATGAAGATTATGAACATGCTGTGGGTGTGTGGAATCACTTTAATTGTCAAAATATGGGTGATTATTCAGATTTATATCTGAAAACAGATGTTTTGCTACTAACTGATGTATTTGAAAATTTTAGAAATGTATGTGTTAAGACCTACGGTTTGGATCCAGCTCATTATTACACTGCCCCAGGATTGAGTTGGGATGCTATGTTAAAAGTTACAAAAATAAAACTTGAACTTTTGACGGATATTGATAAAATTGCTTTCATAGCAAAAAATATTCGAGGAGGTATATCCCAATGCAGTCACAGACATGCTAAAGCTAACAATAAATATATGTCAAACTATGAATCAAACCAACCGTCTTCTTTTCTTCTATATTTAGATGCAAATAACTTGTATGGATGGGCTATGGGTAGGGTAGGTGGACAAGTGTCAACGACCGTGGTTGCACAGCTGATTCACCCGGCTCAAATAAATATAATATACCTCTTCAGTAGTTGTTTAATTAGGACAAATAGCTGTATAGGTTCTGATTAACCGCGGATAGTGTTTTCAAAGTGCAAAAAGACTCAAAAATAAGTGAACTTATAATAAATTATCTACAGTGTATCTAAGTGTACCCACCAAAACAAAAAGTAAATCTATCTTATCAAATAAAACGTGAATTTCGGTGAAAGTGACTTTAGACAGTGAAAGCTTCTGGAACCAATGTACGCAGTGTGATCGCGCGCATAGCTAACGTTACTGTCGAAATTTAATTAATTTCACTTCGATTATATTGTTAGTTATTTTGAGTTAAACGCCATCTGTTGGCAAAGCTTTCTAACTCGTGACCTCCGGGTTCGGTCAATAGAAGCGAACATAATGGTGAACTGCGCGGCGGCTTGCGGAAAACCCGTTGCGGCGACAGGTGTCGCTAGATGCAGCTGCGGCCTTACATACCATAAGGCCTGTGTAGGCTTGGGCCAAAATGCCCGCATCGCTCCCACTTGGGCATGTCCAGCGTGTAAGGCGAAGACACCTATACGGGATAACTCTGATAACACGCCGGTGAAGCCCAGTGAGGTCAGCGAGGACGATACACCGCTCGCTCAACAGCTTGACGTCGCTGAGCAGCTGCGTTTGCTTCGTGCGGACTTCGGGTCCATACGCGACGAAGTTGTGGGCCTGCGCCACGAGGTGGCGCAGCTGAATAAGCTTTTTGGGAGCTTCTCTGGCCGTCTGGACACCGTTGAGGAGAAGGTCAGGCGCTTGGAGGAGCGAATGGAAGAGCGGCCGGTGGTCACTGCGGACAGCGATCTGGCAGCGACGGTGGCCGAATTAAAACTCGAACTCTGTGACCGTGAGCAGGACCTCCTTCTCAATGACCTCGAGATCACGGGGATACCGGAGCAATCTAACGAGTCTTCGTCTCACCTGGTCTCCTAGTTGCTAAAAAGCTCGGCATTGGGCTCGACGAGCGCGACATCGTGTTTGCTGAGCGTGTCGGGGCGCGCCGGCAACCGTCGGCGACTGTGGACGGCCAGGGGCCTTTAGGAGAAGCTAAGGACGCGGGGAGTCTGCGCCCGCGCCCGCTTGTCGTCCGGCTGGCCCGGCGGGGCCCACGCGCCGAGTTGCTGCGAGCTGCGCGTGTACGTCGTGGTGCCGATACGTCGGACTTTGGCCTGCAGGGCAGCCCGGGCAGGTTTTACGTTAATGAGAGACTAACTAGGCACAACAGGTCTCTCTTTTACCTAGCTCGACAGGAGTGCAGGCGTTTGGCCTGGCGGTTTCATTGGACGAAGGACGGGCGCGTGTACGTTCGTCGTAACAAAGACTCTTCGGCACACCGTATTCGATCTGAGTCCGACATTAGTCAGGTTTTTCCCACTGCAGCCGGTTCTTAGGTTTTTTTTAAGGTGGCTTACTTGTACATACTCACACTAATTTGCCGTATTTGTTTTGCATGCTACTTCACATGTTTTTATAATATATTTTATGATAACTACAATTGTACCACGGCTTCTACTGTAGTTCTAATATTTTACTTTCTCTTTATGTGTCCATCAACTAAGTACGATAAAATAAAAAATTACCATTATTTATGCGCCTTGATTTGTTTTGTCAGCTTGCTTAACAAGAATAAATTTTATGCGATCTGGGAATAGCATACATGTCTCATAATACTCTATTTCGAATGTTTTCAAATTTATTTTACTACACATTGTATGCTTCTGTATTTATTACTGCTTGCCAGGTGGGCCTATGTTGTTTGTCATCACCTGAAATTGTATTTTACGCTGATTTATATAAGTTTTATGTAACAACGTACACAACAAAACCAAATTACACACAATTTAACTGTATTTATAAAATATTGTTTTGTTTTGACTGGCGACATGTCACAATACTTTGTGAGTACCTAATTAACAGCAAATTTATCCAAATTACTTTCTCTTATAAAATTCAATTTTTAAAAAGCAAAAATGTCACGATTGGTTTGTTAAATCCGGGATCACTCGGTTCACGGCATGACGAGTTCCTCGTAGCTTTAACGCGATACAAAGTCGATATTATGGCTATCTGTGAGACCTGGCTGCGTGCTGGTCAGGAAGCACGCGCCCCCGCCCCTGCTGGCTACCGTCTGCACCACATTCCGCGACCCGCGGACGTTCGCGGTCGCGGTGGTGGGGTCGGATTTTACGTCAGATGCGGAATTAAAATTCGCCTTCTACCACACCCTCCCGCGCAGTCTGTAGAACAAATGTGGCTTGGTATTAATATTAATGGTACAAAACTTGCGATCCGTACTGCCTACCGGCCACCGTGGCTCAACCCTGACATCTTTATTGACGCCCTTACGGAAACTATCACATCGTTTGGACAATTTGACAATCTTATTTTGCTAGGAGATTTTAATATTAACCTCTTAGATACTCAGGCATGTAACTCAAAGAAATTGCTAGAATTCTTAACCTGTTTAAATCTAACACAATATGTCAACCAACCAACGCACTTTACGGAGCATAGCGAAACTTTAATTGATGTAATCTGCTCTAACATGCGCGTTACTAACGTATCCACAAATTACATCCCCACTCTTAGTAGCCATGCGTTCCTGACCTGTGAAATAAACATAAGGAAACAAAAAAATCCCCGCAGATTAATTACTTATAGACCGCTCAAGGATATTGTAGAGGCGAATTTCAACCAGGATGTCGTTCATATGGCTCAGGTATTAGATAGTGTCATGACTGGTAATGTGTCTGAAATGGTTGAGGCTTTCAATGCGCATCTACTTCTATTATTTGATGTTCATGCTCCTGTCAGGCGAACTTATGTTAAAGATAACTCTTATCCCTGGATCACTTTCACTGTTAAACAGATGATGAAATTACGAGATGAAGCGCACTCTAGAAGCAGGCTGACACAGCTAGAGTCTCATAAAAAATACTACAAAGATTTAAAACACATAGTGAACGTCGCAATGCATAGGGAAAAAACTGCCTATTTTAATCGTAATATTAATCTTATGAAGAATCCTCGCAAGTTATGGAAAAATATTAAACAAAATGTTGCTAATTTTAAAAAAAATGACTCGCAATTGCCTTCCTTTCTAAATACCCCTGAAAAAATTAACGAGCACTTTCTAAACCTTCCATGTAGTAATGTAGTTAACATGTCCCTTTTGAGTTATTATGAGTTTCACAGATTCGACACGCATGTTTTTAGACTGAAGCCTGTGAGTGAAACACTAGTATTTAACATAATTAAAGCCATTAAAACAAATGCACAAGGTGATGATGGTCTTAATATCAGAATGATCTCTCTTACTTTACCTGACTCGCTAGCAGCAATCACTACTATAGTAAATAGTTCCTTGCAAACTGGTATATTTCCTGAGCAGTGGAAAGTGGCAGTTGTTAAACCAATTCCTAAAACCCAAAATCCCATCGACTACAAAGATCTTCGCCCCATTAGCATATTACCTGTTGTGTCAAAAATAATGGAGAAGATAGTTTGCATGCAATTAACTGAGTATCTGGAGGCAAACAAAATCCTGCCAAATAAACAATCAGGTTTTAGAAGGTCTCGAAGTACTGCAACCGCGCTCACAGATGTGGTAGATGATATTTTAGCTGCACAAGATGTTGGTGAGGGTACATTGCTGGTCTTGCTTGATTTTTCCCGCGCATTTGACACCATCGACACCGCTCTCCTACTAGCAAAAATGGCATTCTACGGATTTGACAATCTATCGTTGAAATGGTTTCACAGTTATCTTAGCGGTCGGAAACAGTATGTGAAAATTTGTAATGGTGATGGCTCAGAGTCAGTTTCAAGAACATTGCCAGTCACTAGAGGAGTCCCCCAAGGCTCGATCTTGGGACCCATTCTATTTAGCTTATATTGTTCAGATATTATCAATCACATAAAGTATTGCAAATACCATATATATGCGGATGATATACAATTGTACATATCGTTTGAAGCGGATGATACCAGTGTAGCTGTAAATAAACTAAATGACGATCTAAACAATATCAATAACTGGTGTAGTCAAAATGCTTTATTATTAAACCCCTCTAAATCAAAATTTATGTTGCTAGGCACAAAAAAACAAATTGACAAAATTACAGCACATGACCTCCCCGTTTCCTTAAATGGTACCCGGTTAGAAAGAGTAGCTGAAGCTCGCAACTTGGGCCTTGTATTTGACGATTGTTTAAGATTTGAAAAGCATATTTCTGAAACTATGCGTAACTGCTTCTATCGCCTGAAAGTGTTATATAGAATCCGCGAGTGTCTGTCTGTTGATATGCGTATCAAGTTGTGTGATACCCTTGTTCTTTCAAAACTAAATTATGCTGATGTGGTTTTTGGAGGACGTATACTATCTCGAACTAGGAAAGCACTACAGCGAATACAAAACGCATGTGCACGATTTTGTTTCCCTGTTCCACGTCGAGCTCATATTAGTCCGTTTTTGAATAAATATGATTTAATGAACATGAGTTCGCGAAGACATCTACATTTTGCGACATTACTGTTTGGTGTGTTAAAAAATGAAGAACCCTCTTACCTCCATGAAAAACTAAACTTCTCTCGGCGCACAATAAGGCACGCGTCACGTCTTACTATTCCTAAACACCACACGGCTGCCTTCCGTGGCAGCTTCCGCTTTGCTGCCACCAAGTGCTGGAATGATCTGCCCCCACCAGTACGTAACTCGAAAACTTTGTCCACTTTTAAAATTCGCATCCGAAAGTTTCTATTGGAAATACAAAAATGCACTACGTAGGCAATCACACACACACACACACACACACACACACACACACACACACACACACACACAAACTGTTTATAAATTGTGTTACTTTTAACTTGAGTACTTCTACTTACCTACTTATGTATCTATCTATCTTATCTTATGTATCTATAGAGTTAATTTAAATTGTATATTCTTATGTCTGTCATTTAGTAATAACTGCGATGTTTAGTGTAGTTAGTTGTATAGTGCCACCTACCCCACCGTCTCTGGGCCTCACTGAAAATCAGCGTCGCAGAGTGTACCATGTGGAGCATTCTGTGACATCAAGCTGAGTGAGGTCCATTTAGCGCAAACGACAGCTTTAGATAGTAATTAGTGTAACTACTATTAGTTAGTTTTAAGTTTGTCTGTCCTTGTTTTGTGCTAATAAATGTCTTTTCTTTCTTCTTTCTTTCTTTCTATGTCTCAACCTCTTCCTACAGGTAAATTTGAATGGGTGAATGTAGAGACGAATTTTAATATTGCAGATGATGCTGATCATGGCTTTATCTTAGAAGTAGACATTGAGTACCCTAAAGAATTACATGATTATCATTCGGATCTACCATTCTGTCCTGAAAATGTATGTTTAGGTAATTCTAAAGCAAAAAAATTAATACCAAATCTAAACAAGAAAACAAACTATGTCATTCATTACAGAAATCTTAAACAAAGTTTACAAAACGGATTAAAATTGCTTAAAATCCATAGAATATTAAAATTTGAGCAATCCCCATGGTTAAAAAGTTACATAGATTTAAATACCTACATGCGATCCCAAGCATCGTCTGAATTCGAAAAAGATTTTTTCAAACTCATGAACAATTCAGTGTTTGGTAAAACTATGGAGAATGTAATGAAACGAGTAAACATCAAATTATTAAATCACTGGGAAAATCGTGGGAAATCTCAAGGAGTTCAATCTTTAATTGCGAAACCTGAATTTCATAGTTTATCTGTTTTTTCACATGATTTAGTAGCTGTTCAATTAAAAAAAACTAAAGTTTTATACAACAAACCAATTTACCTAGGTTTTTGCATTTTAGATCTTTCTAAAACTTTGATGTATCAATTTCATTACGACTATATGAAAACCAAATATCAAAATAATTTGAAATTGCTTTACACAGATACTGATAGTTTACTATATCAAATATTCACAGAGGACTTTTATGATGACATAAAATCAGATCTTAATTTATATTTTGATACTTCTGAATACCCAGAGGACAACGTGTATGGTTTCCCTCTGGTAAATAAAAAGCAACTTGGTGTTTTCAAAGATGAAAACAATGGGGAAATATTTAAGGAATTAATTGGTTTGCGTTCAAAAATGTACGCCATAGATGTACAAAATAAAGAAATTAAAGCTAAAGCTAAAGGTGTCAATAAATGCGTAACGCAAACGTATGATCTTGATAGTTTAAAAAAATGTTTATTTAAGAAAAAAATTAAATATGATACAATGTTACGTTTCAAATCAATAAAACACATTTTATTTACACAGAAAATTACCAAAATAACGCTTTCCCGTAATGACACGAAACGATATTTGTTAGGAAATTCTATTGATACTCTTGCGTGGGGTCATTATAAAATTCCTCATGGTGTACTTTAAAATTTATTTAATTTACACAGAATATTCAATGAAATGTATTTATTTTTTGTGCAATGTGTATAATTTTTGTAAATTGTATGATTTAGTTTAGAAGTTAAAATTATCTTGTGTCAATATTTTTTTTGTTATGTGTTATTTTTAATAAATGTTCTTGATAAAAGGAGAAACTTTAAAAAAAATTGTCATTTGAAATTAATTCCTTTTCATAACAACACACTCCTCACGTTAATTCAAAATGATTCATTTTTACCATCCCTTCACCACTATTGTAGCTGGTCCGAGTGGTTGTGGAAAAACTAAATTTGTTACAAGTTTTCTTGAACATTCGAAAGAATTATGTAATGTTGAGTTTGATGAAGTGATTTGGTGTTATGATGAAATGCAACCCCTATATAATCTAGAAAATGTGATTTATAGTCAAGGAATACCTGATATGTCCATGTTTGATGGACTGAAGCCCAAATTACTTATAATAGATGATTTAATGCGAGAATCAAATGGGCGACTGGTTGATATTTTTACAAAAGGTAGTCACCACAGAAATTTAAGCCTGTTTTATATTACTCAAAATATATTTCATCAGGGTAAAGGTCAACGTGATATGTCTTTGAATACAAGTTATTTAGTGTTTTTTAAGAATCCTAGAGATAAAACACAAATACGTTATTTGTCTCGTCAAGTATGCCCAGAAAACTCAAAGTTCGTTGACGAAGCTTACAAGGATGCTACTAAAAACGCTCACGGCTATCTTATGATTGATCTAAAACAAAACACAGACGACATGTGTCGTTTTAAAACTAAAATATTTCCATTTGATGGCCATTGCACAGTGTATATCCCAAAGAAAGGATTTAAATATAACAAGGATCATCAAGTTTCAGTCAGTTCTAAATGATGCATTCTCGAGTAAGCACCTATAAACATTTACTGGAAGCCCTGCATTTACTTAAACCAAAATATCGCACTGCTTTGCTTAAATCGTGCGATGAAGATGAGATCAACATCATTTGTGAATGTATCTATAACGTTCTAAAGGGTAAAATTCCTTTAGATAACAAAGAAAAATCTAAATTAAAAAAATATAAGGAAACATTACGAAAACTAGTTTCAAAAGGCAAAAATAAGCTTAGAAAAACCGTTATTCTTCAGAAAGGGGGTGCATTTTTACCAATAATTTTAGGTGCAGTTTTAAGTGCATTGGTAAACTCCTTATGTTAGATACAATGGAGAATACAAAGAAAATGTTGTTAGTAGAACCTGAATTTATTGAAAGACTTAAAAAAAGTGAAAATCAGGTGGAAAATATATCATCCCGTCTGGATGGAGAAATGCAAACAATTCTTAGAAGAAAAATAAATGATCGTGAAAAGTGGGCATTATATTGTCAAGCACTACAACGATTTTTACATTTTGCTGAGGCAGATCGAAGACCATTTAAATTACCAATAGTGATGGATGAAGTGAACTACCTTACTAACGATAACTACAATGTTGCTTCGAAAGTTAACAAAAAGGAGGAAAATGTAAAAAAAGAGGAAAGTATCCGAAAGGAGGAATCATTTACTCAGAACTTAAGCGGAGACGCAAATTCACCTGTGCCGGAAGAAGATGTTTATGCCACACCTCCTGGTGTATCAAAGGTTCAATTACCTAAACGATATTCTCCATCCTATATTATAGATGTTATACCTAAATCGTACAGGACAAAAAGTCAGACGCTACTGCAAAACATTGTTCTGAATAGACCTAAAATTTGGTGGAAGGAGAACGGTGAAGTAGTTATAAACAGTCAGACAATACCAAATAGCAATATTCTCGATTTGGTAGGCGATGTACTTAGACCGCTCAAACGCTCAAAACCAGTGGGATGGGAGGATTTCGCTCGTTTTTTAAATGATATAAAAGTTCCATCGTCATGTATTGGTAACCCCGAGACTTTAGAATTTATTAATAAAATTCAATCTAAACCTGAAGCTAACACTTCACAGGCTTCTATTAGCGAGCACAACCTATCAATTAAAGAAAAAAACGCATCTACTCCTCTATCTACTAAGCCAAAAACGAGGTCTCAAAAGAAAGTTGATTGGGAAAGATGGACTCCTTATTAGACATAAATAGAATATATTACGATATATCAAACCCGGCTGGATATAGTAGTTTAAATAATGTTATGAAGGAAATGAAAGGTCAAATGAATAGAGAGGAAGTGAAAAAATGGTTGCAGTCCCAAGAAGCGTACACTCTACATAAACCTGTTCATAAACGTTTCTCGCGTAACAAATACATCCTGTCAAACTACAATGAACTATGGCAAGCTGATCTAAGTGATATGCGCACCTATAGTCAATACAACGATGGGTATAAATACATTCTTTGTGTTATTGATGTATTTAGCAAATATGCATTTGCGAGACTTATGAAAAAGAAGGATGCTGAAACGGTTAAAACGTGTTTTGAAAGCATATTCACGGAAGCAAATGCAACCCCTAGACATATTCAATCTGATAAGGGTACAGAATTTGTTTCAAAGATGGTGAGAGATTATTTTAAAAGTAAGACCATAAATTATTATACAACTAACAACCCAGACATTAAAGCTAGCATAGTTGAAAGGTTTCAAAGAACTCTCAAAACTAAAATGTGGCGTTATTTCACTCATAAAAATACTTACAATTACACTAATATATTACAAGATCTGCTTTATTCATATAACCATAGCTATCATTCCAGCATAAAAATGCGTCCAGTTGATGTTAACTCTAGTAATATAAGGACTGTTTGGTGTAACTTATATGAAAGAAAAAATGATAAACAACCTTCTTTAGAAAATGCAAGGCTAAATGTAGGTGATCATGTTAGGATAACTAAATATAAACATATATTCCAAAAGGGTTATGAAACCAATTGGAGTGATGAAATATTTGTGATTGAATCAGTTATCAATAGGTCTCCGTGGGTTGTTTATACTTTAAAAGATTTGGAAGGTGAACCAATAATTGGTACATTTTATTCTAAAGAATTACAAAAAGTAACTCACCACCCCTCCATCAAATATAAAATTGATAAAATAATACGCTCGCGCCGTATTGGTGGCAGAAAGGAAGTGTTCGTGAAGTGGCGAGGTTATCCTAATAAATTTAATTCCTGGATACCGTCATCAAGTTTAGAAACAATATGAGTGAAAACAGTTTTTACTTAACTTTGTTGAGCAATAGCTCATCGGAATATTACAATGATAATACAACTGCGCACTTTTTAACAAAATTACCTAAAACCATTAAATTGGAAGGAGAATGGGTCGTGGGTTTAGTAGAATTTCAATACCCATGCTCCATGTACAATGTTCAAGAACATGAAAATACCATTTATATTAAAAAGAAAGTTCGAGGACCTGCAGACAAGACGGATAAAATCGTTGATTCAAAAACTCACATACCAGCTACTTCGTATGATAGTCTTGATCATTTTCTTGATGCATTAAATGAAAACCCACAGCTAAAAAGCAAAGTTAAGTTTAGATATGATAAAATTACAAAAATGGTGGGGATATCAACAGATAAAGAAATAGTCTCAATCACAACAACACCCATATTAAGTCTACAATTAGGATTTCGACCAAGATCAGATTTAAAAGAAATGTCAATTGGAAAACATCCTGCAAATTTATACTTAGGTTTACCCTCACAAATATTTGTTTATACTGATATCATTCATCCACAAGTGGTGGGAGATGTAATTACATCATTACTGAGAATAATACCGTTAGACCCAACTAAATTTATCTATGGTGCTTACAAAACACATATTTTCTCACCTGCTCACTATGTACCCGTATTACGAAGAGAACTCGATACTATAGAAATAGATATAAGGACAACTACTGGAGCTAGAATACCATTCCAGTTTGGATCTTCTTGCGTGAAGCTACACTTTCAACGGGTAAAATGAATTATAAAAGATCATCTACGTCTTGCCCATATGAACATTACTATTCACACCAAGCTGGTACGGGTATAGGAATAGTTTATAAAGGGGTACCATATCAACGAGGACATGGGATCGGGAGTTTCTTGGGTGGTCTTTTTAGGTCTGTGCTACCATTATTATCTAGTGGTCTTAAAACAGTGGGAAAAGAAACTTTAGATGCAGGAATCGGTCTTTTATCCGATATGGTAAATTCACGACCAATGGATAGTTCTATTAGATCTCGGTTCAATGAAGCAAGCGCCAACTTAAAAAGAAAAGCAGATGAAAAAATTGATTCTTTGATGTCGGGGTCTGGGTATAAAACGTCCACAAAAAGACGTGGACCATTCATTAGCTTAAAAGCATCGCACCGAAGAGGAGGTAAAAAAATTAGGAAAAACAATATTGAAGATATATTTTCAAACTAAAAAATGTCATTCTTACATAGTCATTCTTGTGAGTGTGCCAAATCTGAGTTAGACTTATTTGCTTTACCATCAACTCAAACAAGCATTGAAAGTGGCCAGTGGATTCATTACAAACCAATTTCATCTCTAAGTGACGATGGTCCTATTGAGTTTCAAGTTCCTGGGTCAGGTGATGACTACATTGATCTATCACACACTTTGTTGCATATAAATGCCAAAATATTGAATCAAGATGGTACAAAAATAAAACCTGATGCAAATGTTGCACCGGTAAACAATTGGTTACATTCCCTGTTTAGCCAACTAGACATTTATTTAAATCAGAAGCTTATATCACCTCCAAACAACACTTATGCTTACCGAGCCTACATGGAAAATCTGCTTAATTATGGTTCAGCAGCCAAAAAATCTCATCTGACTTGTGGATTGTGGTATGAAGATACCCCCAACTATATGGACGCCGTTGACTCGACTAATAAAGGGTTTCACGAAAGAATGGACTTTGTTAAGGAAAGCAAGGAAGTTGAAATGATTGGTCATTTACATGGTGATATGTTTAACCAGGAGAAATTTCTAATTAATGGTGTAGAAATGAGAGCTAAATTAGTCCGTTCGAAAGAAACATTTAATTTAATTTGTCATAAGGATGGTAAATTTAAAGTACAAATAACAGATGCCAGTCTCATTATCAGAAGAGCAAGAATAAATCCTAGTGTATTGTTAGCTCATCAAAAAGTATTAGCATCAACAACTGCGAAATATCCGATAACAAGGGCAGAAGTTAAGGTTCTGACATTACCCGCAGGTATACAAGGTAAAACATTGGATAATATATTTCTCGGGCAAGTCCCTAAAAGATGTATTATTGGATTCGTTTCAAACTCTGGGTTTAATGGTAATTTAGCTATAAATCCCTTCAATTTTCAACATTTTCATATGAATTCATTTAGTTTGTACGTAGATGGTCATGAAATTCCTTCTAAAACTTTGCAACCCTCATTTAACTCTGCGGGTTTAATAGCAACTGCATATCATACTTTGTTTTCTGGAACTGGTATTCATTTCCATAACGAAGGTAATGCTATAAGCAGATCAAACTATGTGGGTGGTTATTCTTTATTATGTTTCGATTTGACTCCTGATTTATCTGCAAGTTCAACTTCACACTGGAATCTTGTAAGACACGGAAGTGTTCGAATCGAAGTTCGTTTTGATTCAGCTTTAAGTACTACTATCAACTGTATTGTGTATGCTGAATTTGATAACATAATTGAAATAAATAAAAATCGTGATATCACTGTAGATTATAATAGTTAGTAATTAAATAAATACAATGCATTCACTCAATTTTATCATTACCACTTGAACATTGTCTGTAAAACCACCAGTGTTTACTTTTTTAGATTAATTATTATTATGGATTCGAATGAAATACAATTTTGTATGAATAAAATAAACCCGAGGTTTAAGTCAAATGTTTTTGCTGCAAACCGGATTCCTGTTTGGGTTAATCTACCTACTTTTATTATAAGCAATCTAGATCCTGATTCAAAGCCCGGTTCTCATTGGATTGCAATGCACATTGATGTGAATGGATATGGTGAATACTTTGACTCTTTTGGTCGAAAGCCTACTGGTTATCACAGGTTATTTTTAAATAGAAACTCTAAGAGGTGGTTTTATAACCATCAATCACTTCAGAATTATTTTACTTCAGTTTGTGGAGAATACTGTTTAGTTTATCTTTATTTTAAGCTTCAAGGGAAAAAAATGTCTGAGTTTTTATATCTGTTTGCTGATAATTCTTTGTGTAATGATTTAGTTTTAAGGAATATGTTTAAATCAGTTTTTGTGAATTAAAACAATGTGTTATGAAAATAAATTGGGTTTTATTTTATTTCTTACAACTATAATTACAAAATATTCCTACTACCTAAGACAAATGCAGTGACGTAGAAAGAAACACAAAATAAGCAGTTAAAACTACATCTAATATTAAACATGTTCAATAAATGAGTAATAACATTAATATACAATAAGACAAGAAAGAAAGTATTTTATAAGTGAAAAAATAAAGGAACTTATTCTAGTTATAAATAAAGCACTGATTAAAACTATTTTTTATCACACTTATCAGTCTCTATAAAATATTTTACACATTTGGTTTTAGATGATAGTTCTTTCGTTATATTAAATATAACATCCCGAGCACTTTGTTCATGTGAGTCACCTTCGTTAGCATAATATTTAACACGATAGTCACAGTGTTTCCAGTGGTCCAGAGGTCCAACGTTTCGTATTTTATTCATGTCGTATACTTCGATCTTTATGAGGTGTGATGCATATGCTCCATCGTCCTGACCCGAAGTGAGATAGGAAACACCGTCTTCTTCTTTTTTGGAGACCGTTGAAGATTTCTTATACACTTTTGTCTTCTTCTTAGGCCTTTCAAAAAAGCCATCAATATTATTTGATTGACGCTTCTTCGCAATAGCTTGCTTCACTTTGAAAGCCAGCGTCCCCTCTTCATCACTTGCTTCGTCTTCATTTTCATCAACGTAAAAGTTTTTGAAAGTGTTGTTGGAAAACTGAAACAAAATTCATAATTAATATTAAAGACTTAAAACATACACACAACACATAAATTTTTTAATGCAATAATTATAGAGTAATACTATTTAAATACTTACATCCATTATGAATAGTCTTCGTTAAAACTTCAAAGCGTAGAAACTGAGAGCTCTTAACTGAACTGGAGATCCGAAGGTACTATATAAAGTTACTCACAGCCTCAGCCTTTTTATATGAATTTGTGTTGAAAAAAAGGTCACGGCTGGTGGGGACAGAGGACCACCTAGGTAGGTAGCGACGAGTTTAAACAGGATTTCGGGACAGGTAAATTTTTGTTTGCAGCGGAATGTTTTCTAACAAAAGATTAAATTATCAAAAGAATTCTAAAGAATTTAAACGACAGATCTTTTGTGCATTTACTTTCTATTAAAATCGCGTGTGACTTCAAACCCGATGATTGATTTATATATTTCTCAGAAACGAATAAAAAGTAAGTTATTACCTTCTTCAAAGGACATCTAGTAAAAAAGGTTAAGTTCTCAAGCCGACAGCATCAAGAAAAAACTAATAATAGAAATTGCGACTTTAAATTAGAGCACCAAAGAAGTTTTAAACATCGCACCGCCCCACCTAACTGGTATAAACAAGAATGCAATAAATCACACATCGAATCCTACATTAACAAAAGATCTATATATTATAATAAATAATGGGAACTTCCTTTACGGAAACGTACAGCATACTTACAGGTTGAAACTTGTTCAAAACACAGTCATGTTTATTGTCCACCAATAAATATCAGTCGGTTGTCACATATACCAAAGTTATTTACGAGTTCAAAAAAATAAATAAGACAACGCAAATATCTAGACTAGAAATAATCTAAAATCAATAAAATAATATTTCAAAAATTGGATTTGCATAAAATAATTTACCATAAAAAAAAAATTAAGACAACACAAATATCTAGACTGGAAATAATCTAGAATGAATAAAATAATATTTCAAAAATTGGATTTGTATAAAATAATTTACCCAAAAAAAAAATTAAGACAACACAAATATATAAACACAAATCTAGAATCAATAAAATAATATTTCAAAAATTGGATTTGTATAAAATAATAAATTTTAGGCAAAAACTGAAAACGAATATGAATTAGTTACTTTAGGTATAAATTTGATACCTACTCCAGTCCAGACTAATAAAGGGTAATGTAATTGTGTCAGTTCGCGGGGCTTGTTAGATCATTAAAAATCTCGTTAAGTTATATGACCGTTTCTACCCCATTGATTTCCCACCACCAAAACTATACCTAAACTATGGAAACTTTATAGATACATTGAAATTTGCATATATATTCGCGAAATGTGAATTAATTACTTTAGGTATAAAATTGATACCTACTCCAGTCCAGACTAATAAAGGGTAATGTATTTGTGTCAGTTCGCGGGGCTTGTTAGATCATTAAAAATCTCGTTAAGTTATATGACCGTTTCTACCCCATTGATTTCCCACCACCAAAACTATACCTAAACTTTGGAAACTTTAGGTAGTATACCTAGTCTTTCATAAGGAGTAACCAATTAAGCAATTATAAAACCTATTGCAAATACGTAAAGAACAAACTACAACGTAGGAGTATGCCTCTATCGAGCTCGGTAACAATGCGATGTCGCCGAGTCGAGCTAACAATAGAGACAATAGAAAAAGGTGAGCAAGGGTTCTATTGTGGTGTCGAAGAGCGTGTATTGTTTAATTAGCGGAGTGCCTAAGTGCTGAAGGAGGCTCCGGGCACTGTTGAGACCTAGTGCAATCGATTTAAATGGGGGGCTAAACGTACTAAAACATACCAAACTTTTTTTTTTTTTTTTTTAGGTTTCATAGTCCGGAAAACCCACCATAATCCCGAAAAACCATTGTTTTGGTGGTGGGAAAATGATGGGGTAGAAACGGTGAATCTATACTACTCACCTCTGGAGAGATTGTAGTACAGCCCAGGTTTCGATCGAGTCGAAGGCTTTCTCGTAGTCCACGAACGCTAAGCAGAGGGGCAGGTTATACTCCTCAGTCTTCTGTATAACCTGACGGAGCGTATGGATGTGGTCTACGGTACTAAAGCCTCTTCGGAAACCGGCTTGTTCGGGAGGCTGGAAGTCATCTAGCCTGCGTGCGAGACGGTTCGTAATGACTCTTGAAAACAGCTTATAGACACGGTGTAGTGTATACTAGATATCATTATGTACTTAGCTCATAGGATGTATATATGAACCATTTACTCATGTATTGATGCCAGTAATAAAGTATCACTTAAGCTGAACACTCGTTTCCACTCAACTCCGAACCCTCACCTTACATGGCGACCCTGCCATATACGGTGCGGTCAGTCACCGGGTGATATCGAGAGCACAATTAATTATAATGTAAACATAGTGCAAGTGGACAATTAATTGATTGTGGCTAATCAAGAATTTTATCATGGGTGCCACAAAATCGAAAGAAGAGGTTATCATCGCTCAAACTGCGGCCGGAGGTGACAATAAGGCTTCTGCGAGCACCGACGATCTTCGATTCCACGCAAGTACCACTAAAGTTATCTTGGGAATAATGCTCGTCATATTCGTCATTGGAGGAGGCTACGCCCTGTACAGAAGGTGTAAGAAAACCCAGAAGAAATGGATGCGTCAGGAGGTCGCTCTCTGTGAGCTGCAGCGTGCTGCTCGTGCAGCGCCCATAAGTGTCTGAGTGTGGTGTTAGTGGCGTATATCGGTTTCTGGTGGTAGTGTAATTACGTACTGGAAAATAGACTACTATCGGTGTTGGTGAACAAACTTTTAAAAGAAGAAAACAATGAACAGTTAATGTGATATAGTGACGTAAATTTAAGCCGTTTCACAATTAATAAGAGTAGATTGAGCGATTTCTTTATTTGTGAACTTAACAAACCGACTATGAATGCCGATAGAGTTAAGTCATTATTTTCTGCACTAGATTTCAGTAAATTAAACGAAGAAGAACCGAAATCCATTGAGAATATATGTGCAAAGTATCCGGATATCTTTTTCCTACCGGGTGATAAATTAACCACCACAATGCTTTATAACCAGTCGATACAATTGAAACCGGGTAGCTCACCTCATGTAAAACCTTACAGGTTACCTTACTCGCAAAATACCGAAATTGATAGGCAAATTCAAGGAATGTTAGATGATGGAATAATTGAAGAGGCGAGGAGCGCATGGTCGAGTCCGTTACTGTTAGTCCCTAAAAAATCAGATTCTTCGAAACAAAAGAAATGGCGCGTGGTCATCGACTATAGAAAATTAAATAACCAGATAAAAGATGACAAATTTCCCCTTCCGAATATACAGTTAGGTGCATAACTGAACCAATGTGCATCACTTTGACATATTTGTTTCATTATTTCAGAAGAGGCTAGTTATTAAGTTATTATTTTATTATTAATTGGTAACAACGCTAATAAACTTACTGACCTATTATGTTATTGTAGATAAAAATAAACATTTTCTCTATTAGATAATATTTGGTACTGACTCAGTTTTGCACCGACATCGTTAAATGAAGATAAGTCTTATCAATTATGAAAAAAATAAAAACTTTCAGGTTATATTTGTTCGTCTCGGTGTCAGCTATGTATCCATATGAAAGCCAATTTCGATTCATTGCATTCACAATCTTGATTTTTTTATTCGTCCATGATTTTGAACCAAAAACCGTTAAACTACATTTTTTTTATTTAACCCGATATTGATATTTTTCTTTTACACAACCAGGTAAGACAATTAGTTGAAATAGTACATTATATGCTCTTTAAAATGAGGTGTATGACTTTTATATCACTCACGTATTTTTATGGTTATCTCAGAATGAAGTCCGCTACAAAAATTAACTAACGAGAAAGTTGTTCGGCCATTTGCCTTGACTCAGTTTTGCACCTGACAATACATTGCCAGTAACTAATTACAAAAATAAGCCTGATTTAAATGTTTGATAACTAAAATAATGGTCGTGGAATTCCTTACTTTAAATGAGTTACTGAATTGGGAATGCCTAAGAAAAAATGAAATAATGGGAAAAATAAATTAGGTGAAATTTCACAGTTTTCGGTATGAAATTGAGAAAAATGTATAAGTCGGAAGAAAATAATTTGTGAAGCAGTTTTGTAGCGGTACCCAAGGATTAATATTTTACGTTTAGAACTTTTATGTAACTTTGATTGTTATCAAATTATTTACATTTTACTAAGGTACTAATTTTGACTCAGTTATGCACCTAACTGTAACTGAAGTTTTAGATTCATTATCAGGTGCTATCTATTTTTCGCATTTAGATCTATATCAGGGTTTTTATCAAATTAATTTAGACAAATCTAGCCGCCCACTTACAGCTTTCCAAACAGGTAAAAATCAATATCAGATGACTAGATTACCCCAAGGGTTGAAAACTAGCCCTAACGCTTTCTCAAGAATGATGACCGTGGCCATGTCTGGACTAAATTACGAACAGTGTTTGGTATACCAGGATGATTTAGTAGTGTTCGGAAGAAACCTTGCTATACATAATCAAAATTTGTTAGATGTTTTTAGTAGATTAAGAAAGGTAAACTTAAAGCTTAACCCTGCCAAATGCCAATTTTTACAAAAACAAATACTGTATCTCGGTCATGTAGTTTCAGAAAATGGAATTTTACCGGATCCTGAGAAAACCAAAGTTCTTAATAATTATCCGACTCCGCAAAACGCCGACGAAGTTAAACGGTTTGTGGCATTCGCTAGTTACTATCGTAAATTTATTGTAAATTTTGCAGATAAAGCGTATCCACTCAATAAGTTATGTTGCAAAAATGTACCATTTGTATGGTCCCAACAATGCGAACAATCTTTTCAAACTTTAAAATCAGCTTTAGTTGAACCACCGGTACTTCAATATCCAGATTTATCAGAAAAAAATCAGTTCCTTTTACAATGTGATGCTTCAGGAAAAGCTTTAGGCTCAGTACTGTGCAATGGCGATGGACGCCCTGTCGCATACGCTAGTCGAAGTCTTAACAAGGCTGAATTGAATTACCCAACAGTTCAAAAGGAGCTTTTATCAATAGTATGGAGTGTGCGCTATTTTAGACCTTATTCGTATGGCAGACAGTTTAAAATACAGACAGACCACCGACCGCTAGTATATTTGTTTAACATGAAAGATCCCAGCAGCAGGTTACTAAAGTTCCGATTACAATTAGAGGAGTATGATTTTACCGTCGAGTATTTGAAAGGTTCTGAGAACTCTGCGGCAGACGCTCTGTCTCGCATTAATGTCACGTCAGAGGATTTGAAACATATGAATGAGCAAGTTATGAATGTGATGACGCGAGCGCAAAGACAAAAAATCGAGAGTATGCAAGGTACAGACAGTACAAATTCATCGGTTACTAATGTGCCCACTGATTCGAGGCTTGATCACCCAAGAGTAGTGGATATCATTAAAAAACCGGAAAATTCTACTGAGTTATGTGTTACGTCATGTAGAGATTATAAAAAAGTTGTTAGAGAAAATTTCGTGAAAGACACGTCTAAGTATTTTAGTTACGTGCCCAGCAAATAGTGTGTTTATTTTAATCCTACATCTCAATCGCTACTGTCGCGAGCCGAATTAGCGAGAGATTTGGATTCAATTTGCAAGAAAATAAATGTTAATGAATTATGCATAATAAGGAACGAAGTAAATAAAGATTTTATTGCGGGCTTAATACAAGAAATAAATAGATACGATATTTGGTCCGCGAATATGTGTGTTAAGTTTTTTTTTTTTTTTTTATACCACGACGGTGGCAAACAAGCATACGGCCCGCCTGATGGTAAGCAGCTACCGTAACCTATGGACGCCTGCAACTCCAAAGGCGTCACATGCGCGTTGCCGACCCTTTACAAAAAGGAGGATTCACTGTGTTGACGACTAAAGGAACAAGAAGGTCCCTCATCGTCAACACACTGGGTCCTCTTTGAGCTCTTTGGCAACCTTACTCACCAGCAGGAACACAACACTATGAGTAGGGTCTAGTGCTATTTGGCTGTGGTTTTCTGTAAGGTGGAGGTACTTCCCCAGTCGGGCTCTGCTCCAGATTTGAGCGATGACATTCGCTGAACGTGCCCTACCACACTTAGCGAGATGCCATTCGCAGTGCCCATACCTCTCTTTGTAATGTACAAAGAATAAATAATTTACATGATAGACGCGTAATAATAAATGACTTTCACCTACTTCCCACAAGTGGCCACGCGGGGATTATGAGAATATCTAATAATATAAAAAAGCACTATTATTGGCCTAGTATGGAAAAGGACATACGTGATTTTGTGTCAAAATGCACTCAATGCCAAAAACAAAAATATTGTGCACCAACTAAACAACCTATGGAGATAACAACTACTGCTAATTGCGCTTTGGAAAAGATTTATTTAGATATCGTAGGACCTCTTCCAAAAGATGAACATGGTTATTGTTACGTGCTGACCCTACAGTGTGAACTGGCAAAGTTTGTAGAAGCGTATCCCCTACGTTCCAAAGATACAGCCACTGTAGCTCGATCATTCGTAGAGAACTTTGTACTACGATATGGAATTCCACTCGAAATAGCAACAGATCGAGGAACTAAGTTTATCAGCAGCACAATGAAAGAGGTATGTGATTTATTAAAAATTACTCATTTGCCCTCCACAGCGTATCACCATGAGTCAATCGGAGCCCTAGAGAATTCGCATAAAACTATGGGAGCTTATTTAAGAATACAATGCGAAAATAAACCGAATTCTTGGAGCGACTGGTTGCCTTACTGGTGCTTTATGTATAACAACACGGTGCACACGGAGACGAAGTACACGCCTCATGAATTAGTTTTCGGTAAGTTATGCATGCTTCCTAGTAATTTAAGAAATAGTAACGTTAATCCCTTATATAATCACGGTAGTTATCCTTTAGAATTAAAATATTGATTACAACTGGCACAGGCAGACGCTCGTAACCATTTAATAAACAGCAAACTTAAAAGGAAGGAGAAATATGACTCCCATACGAGGCCTGTCAGCTATAGTAAGGATAGTTACATCTGGTTACGAAATACGTCAGATAATAAGATGCAAAGCATTTATTTAGGACCTTATTTAGTTTTAGAGGATTTAGGATGTAATGTTAAAATACTTAAAAATGGCAAGGAAGATGTTGTGCACAAAAATCGCACCAAGCCATGTATTTCATAAGAATGTATTTGTTGTTATTACTTAATGTGTGTAAATTAGGTTAATTTAGATTAATATTATTTTAATTTAATGCTTTATAGGTACCTATATATAGGCAATGTAAGTAAAAAAAATTAAATAATTCTTATTATATTAGATATCATTATGTACTTAGCTCATAGGATGTATATATGAACCATTTACTCATGTATTGATGCCAGTAATAAAGTATCACTTAAGCTGAACACTCGTTTCCACTCAACTCCGAACCCTCACCTTACAATGGCTCAGAAGTGAAATGGGTCGGTAGTTCTTCAGTAACGCGTTATCGCCCTTTTTCAAGAACAATACCACCACACCTCTGTTCCATGCCTTAGGCGTTCTCCCTTCTAGTAAAACGGAGTCGAACAACTTCTGAAGGGCCATAAGGACCGGTTTACCACCCGCCTTCAGAAGGTTGGCTGTAATTCCGTCTTCACCAGGTGCCTTATTGTTTTTGAGCTGTTTAAGAGCCATTCTAATCTCGTACAGGCTGATGTCCGGGATGTCTTCGGTATAATGTCGGGTCAGTCTAGCTCTAGGGTCTTCCGCCAGATCAACTTCAGGTCTGCTAGTTGATGTGTATAGCTGTCCATAAAAGTCCTCTATCTCCCCCAGAAGCTCGGGTCTGGATGAAACAATTCTACCATCCTCAGTTTTTATTTTGGCGAGCTGGCTCTGCCCAATAGACAAATCTCTTGTGAAAATTTTAGAGCCCTTATTCTGTTCAATGGCCACTTCAATACGATTTGTATTGAATTGGCGCAAATCACGGGTAAGGGACTTAGAGATCCGTTTATTGAGCTGTCGGTATAATGACGCATCTGCTGAGGATTGCAGAACCATTCCTCTCCTTTCCTCGATGAGTTTCTGAGTGGAGTCAGAGAGCCTTTTGGTTCTGTTGCTCCGCTGGGCCTTAAAAAACTTAGACCCAGTACTATGGACAGCTTCCACAAACCCGTCGTTGAATTCGTCCACATCGCCGCCTAGACAATCGAAACGGTTTTGGAGTTCCAGCTGGAAGCTCTCAGGGTTTTGGATTTGAAGTGCTGCTGGACGGAGCGTAGACTTCATCAGTCGAGAGCGCTCTAACTTAACACATATATTCAATGTGCCTCTCACCAGACGGTGATCACTTCCGGTTTTAACCGTATTGATCACAGAGACATCATTGAATATATGCTTCTTCGTCGACATGATGAAGTCAATCTCGTTTTTAGTTGCACCGTCGGGACTCATCCAGGTCCACTTCCTGTGCTCACGTTTCTTGAAGAAGGAGTTCGTCGTGTAGAGTCCCTCCTTCTCCAAGAAGCCAGCCAGTAGTTGGCCCCGGTGGTTCCGACTTCCAAATCCAAATTGCCCCACTCTCAGCTCTTCACCATCTCTCTTGCCCAGTTTCGCGTTGAAATCCCCCATAACAACGGTGAAGTAGGTTTTGGAGCTATGCATGGCCTTCGATATATCCTCATACATAGCCTCCACCTCGTCATCGGAGTGTGCCGAAGTCGGCGCATACACCTGTATGACCTTCAACGAGTACCTCTTGGATACTCTGAGTATAAGGTACGCCACCCTAGTCGACACACTCTCGATCTTCACCACGTTGTTCACGAGGGACTTATGGACGATGAACCCGACACCTCCCTGGGACTGTTGGTCGCCCTCCCGGAAATAAAGCAAGTTGCCGGACTTTAGGATTATCGTTTCCTCCCCCTCTCTTCGGACTTCAGATAACCCTATAACATCCCAACTCAACTTGCTCAATCCTTCCTCCAGTTCCACTATTTTTTCGTCGGTCCGCAGTGTACGCGTGTTATATGTTGCCAGGGCCAGAAGTCGTCGGTGGTGGTAGCCGGACCTTTGCCGGAGATTCTTAGCACCCCTGACCCCGCTAGTACCCTGGCCGCTACCATAACCAGGGCACCGGGGGTCGCCGGACACTCGGGGCCGTGGTTTTTGTGTTCTTTTCATGAGGGGTTAATGCCGTAATCGCCACGCTTGGCATGCGAGTTGACGATCGCAGTATCTCCACCGCACTCCGTAAATGTATCCTTTGTGAGGTGAAAATAAACATTTATTTGATATTTAAATATGATACTCACTCTAACCGCAGTCCGCACTCTACACACTCCTTCAACCGGCCGTGCGGCCCGTGCATGAGATGTACGTGTATCTCTCCGAACTGTACTGCACAACTTGCACACCATGCACATAATATGATACTCACTCAAACCGCAGTCCGCACTCTACACACTCCTTCAACCGGCCATGCGGCCCGTGCATGATATCTATGTGTATCTCTCCGAGCTGTACTGCACAACTTGCACACCATGCACATAATATGATACTCACTCAAACCGCAGTCCGCACTCTACACACTCCTTCAACCGGCCGTGCGGGCCGTGCATGAGATGTACGTGTATCTCTCCAAGTGTCTTGTACGCCTCGCTGCACAACTTACACACATACTGCACATAATGTGCAGACATATGCTTTTTTAGCTTGGGCTGTGTGGGGAACCTGACTTTGCATATGTCACACTGGAAGCGTCCTAGACTCTGTACATAAGTTTTGGTTAATAAAACAAAATAAGTAATTTAAGTTAAGACCACGATAAAGCAACAGTACGTGTCGCCCACGCCATCTGTTGGACCTTAAGAACACACCTTTAGAGACCTATATTTGGGTTACCGCTAGGCTATAGTGATTTAATTATAATCGAACGAGCGAAGCGTAAACGAAGTGAGTTCTTACAAACTACTTCGGCTACTGGGATGTCTCGGCATTTCGATGGCTTTCTGATTTTGAGGGTTTGTTCCGCGATAACGTTAGTAACGTTTTTCTGATCTTTATGAAATTTGTTTGGGTTTTTGTGGCAGAGATACATATAATTTGAGAGTTCGTATATGAGCAGGATCGATCAAGGGGCTGTGGAGTTAGAAGGCGATAAAATTTCTTCAGAAGGGTCTTGTTATATTGGTCATCTCGTTTGCAAATAAAACGAGTTCTCAGTTCGGGGCGGTCTACTAGTTTTATATATACATTTACATCTTAATTTATCTGGACGCCCCAGATACCGCTGTAGGGACGAAGCCGAAGCAAGCGACAATTCTTTTCTGCAGAGTTAAATATAAATAACAAGGTAATTGATATCAATGCATATGCATTAAGGAAAAAACCGCTGGTAGGTAGTCGTCCGACTTTCAATGCGGAGGTGTCAGGTTCAAACCCCGGCTCGTAACGTTTTCGAAACTTTGTGTAGGAAATATCACTTGACCGTTTTTCGGTGAACGAAAACATCGTGAGAAAACCGAACCCCAATAAGGCCTAGTTTCAGATGGTTGGTCAGATGGCAATCGCTATCGTAAAAAATAGAGCCTACGCCAATTCATGTGATTAGGTTGCCAAGCAGACCCCAGGCTCAACCGAGCCGTGGCAAAATCCGGGACAAACGCTATGGATGATGACGATTTGCATTAACCTTGGCATGCTTCAGGGCTATATGCCGGTCATAGAACTTCTGCTGTCCGAAACTGCAGTAACAGAGCTGGCACTGGAACTGCCTTCTGGTCATCCTTTTCCTCTTTCTCTCCATCCACTCCTTTAATGTTGCGTCGTTGATCTGCACCTGAGGATTGTAAATATTTGTATATCACGATGGTGGCAAACAAGCATACGGCCCGCCTGATGGTAAGCAACTACCATAGCCTATGGACGCCTGCAAGTCCAGAGGTGTCACATGCGCGTTGCCGACCCTTAATACAAAGGAGGATTCACGTGTTGACGGCTAAGGTACTTCCCCAGTCGGGCAAAACTATTGACAAGATAAAGAATTCAGGGGTTACAACTGTCTTTGGTTTTAGAACCATACTCAACTTTACAAACTTTGTTGTCTATTTGGATATGATATATCCAAAAAAAAAATACCATTGTATTCTTTAACCGAAGAATTTTTAATTTTTAAAAGTAGAAAATCGGAAGGAAAAATCGTGCACTCAGCGCCATCGCGTGCGAGGCAAACCAGTTATATTTTGGACGTGATATCACGCACTGGCCCTGAGAGCACGACTTTCCGTGCGCGTGATTGACGTCTTTGGCGGCCAAAGGGTTAAGCGATTGTAACGCTATTTGAGCGTTATAATATAAATCACGGACTTTTTTCGTTACGGTATAACCGGTACTGTAGCGCTATAGAATTTCGATACCTTTATGTTATAAAGGTAAAACTATACGGTTGAAATATAACGGTACTCTACCGGTACACATATCTGAATAACGCCTCTATTGTCAAGGCGATAAAGTGCATATTCAGATATTTTTGACTACCTTGGCCGCTCCGATATATTTGATGGCGACTGTACACCTTTGCCCTTATTATAACGATATCCAAACGGTATTATTTCGGTATCGTAATTTTAGATCGTAGCTTGTACGGCGCGCGTGGCGATAAAGGAACTGTGCGGAGTGTGCGGCGAGCGGGGCAGGTCGCAAATACTTCAACCTCAATCTATACCATTATGAAAACGGTTGAGGTATCGAAAAAATTTACGGTACCATTATATTTCGATACAGAAAAATATCGGTCGCTACTGAAATCATACCGATACAAATGGTATGACGTCATATCGTTTTAAAACGGTACTTGTTTTTAGGGTTCCGTAGTCAACTAGGAACCCTTATAGTTTCGCCATGTCTGCCCGTCCGTCCGTCCGTCCGCGGATAATCTCAGTGACCGTTAGCACTAGAAAGCTGAAATTTGGTACTAATATGTATATCAATCACGCCGACAAAGTGGTAAAATAAAAAGTGGAAAAAAATGTTTTATTAGGGTACCTCCCCTATACGTACAGTGGGGAGTGTTTTTTTTTTCATTTCAACCCTAACGTGTGATATATTGTTGGCTAGGTATTTAAAAATGAATAGGGGTTTACTAAAATCATTTTTTGATAATGTAAATATTTTCGGAAATAATCGCTCCAAAAGTAAAAAAAATGTGTCCCCCCTCCTCTAACTTTAGAACCATAAGTTTTAAAAATATGAAAAAAATCTCAAAAGTAGAACTTTATAAAAACTTTTTAGGAAAATTATTTTGAACTTGATAGGTTGAATAGTTTTTGAAAAATAATTACAAAATAATTTCTGAACTAAGTTAATTTAACCGTATAAGCAGCTGTTTATTGTATCTGTCATTTCTACAAAATCACAATTAAATAACGTGCTTTCAAATAAAGTAAAAACGTTGAAAATCGGTTCACGAAATAAAGAATTATCCCATAAAATCATCTTCCATACTTTAAGCTCGCGCGCAATAGTTTACTTAATTTGCCGATAGATGTCGCTATACGTGGAACGCTCATATCATATCCTACATGGCGGTGTGAACCTAAGTGGCAACACTTACTGTGACGGACGGAACACTGCGGAGCCCTACACTGAGCGTGGCCCGACACGCTCAGTGTAGGTTGGCCGGTTTTTCCGATATACAGTACCTGGTATAAATAGAGGAACACATTCTAAGAATTTTTGAGGCTCCAATTTGATAGCTTTACGAGATAGTGCTCTACAGCCCCATACATTATATGGTTACTCTGAACCAGACCTGACGGCGATTCAGACGGTGCTTTAGAGTTACCGCATAATGTATGAGGCCGTACAGCGCCATCTAGTATCAAACTTGGAGCCTCAAAAAGTTCTTAGACTGTGTTCCTTTATCTATACATTCTCTTAACTACAATTTAAAGTAGCTTAACGAAAGGTTTTCACTAAACGGATTTTTTTCCCAGACAACTGATGAGTATCGCTCAAATAGCACAACAATCGCTTAACCCTTTGACCGCCAAAGACGTCAAATCACGCGCACGGAAAGTCGCGCCCTCAGCGCCAGCGCGTGATATCACGTCCGTAATATAAACGGTTTGCCTCTGTAGGTAACCTATTGTATTATTTTTCAGATCATACTTATGTCATAAAAGATTGGGACATTATACTTGAAAGTAATTTAAACTTACTTTATCGTACAACTTTCTTTTATTGCTATTTTTCATAATAATAGTCCTAAATTTCTCCTTGAAAACTACTTGTCTTTTTACTTTTAACGGAATATCATGTTGTTCAATCTCTGTAGTCATATTAATATCGGTTAAATTAGAATCCAAAGTTTTATCAGACTTCTCTTGTATAAGGTTTTCATGTAACATTTCAATATCATCCAAATTAATTTGTTCATCAATATAAATATCATCTTCACTTTTCACTTCTTCTTTCACAATAACAGAATGATTGTTGATGTCTGTTTCAACATTTTGTGTTTCTTCAACATTATTTATTTCTAAGTTATCATTGGCATCTTCCCAATCATTATTCTCAAGCTTAATCAACTTCTCTTCTTCTTCCACTTCTTCTGTTAGTAATTCTTCTTCTTTAATAATTGTTTCATGCTCATTGACTTTAATTACAACAGTAAGGCTTGAGAGAGATTCATATTGTAACTGCAAATAATAAATTTACATGGTCACAAAATTTATTTATTTTTTATATACCACGACGGTGGCAAACAAGCATACAGCCCGCCTGATGGTAAACAGCTATCGTAGGCTATGAGCGCCTGCAACTCCAGAGGTGATACATGCGCGTTGCCGACTTTTTACCCTTTATTTATTTACTTAAAATTGGGCATATGTGTCATGTACAGCTGAAGCTCAAGCCATTCCACACATCAAAATCCATTTAGCTTGGCTTCAGTCCATGTTATAAAATAGTCATACACGTACATAACTACATCATTAACACCACCCATTTGTTATAGTTTTGGTAACTTACAAAACTTTAAAAATATTTTTTTTATCTAATTTGAATGAATGCATCGTACATTTGAGTGGAATTCAGCTATAATAGCAAAGGAGAATGGGCATTTTGTACCATGAGTGTATACGATTGAGACGTATCTCATTTGAAAGGTCTTAACTAGTGCATTATTTAATTGTATGACGCCATCATTGGATAGCGTGCAGGGTCCGAGCTATTTAAAAAAAAAGGTTGCGCATATAAACGGTTAATTTACAAAATATCCGGTCTATAACCAGTTATAGCGTATTTTATATGAAAGAATATAAGAAATGCTTCACGCTGATTTACCACCACCATCTGAAAAATACGTACAGGGCTGGAATTAGTAGATGAAACATTTGCTAATATGTAAAAACACCTGTAGCATAGCGAAGCTAAAGTGTATACAAAAGTTGTATGCAACAGCTAAAAGGTATTTTTATAAGTTATTTTTCGTAAATGATACTTGCACTCTAACGTACGCAGAGACCAAAATAAAACGGTTTTATGCGTTAATTAACTGTAATTAACGACGGCCTAATTCTTCTATTGAACACTAGATGGAGCTTTGGCAGCAAAATGGACAACTTTTGCCACTGGTGTATACAATTCAACCTTATCTCAAATGAAAGGTCTTAATCATAGCATTAATTAGTTATATGGCACCGAAGGCCGTAAGGGTGCACGGAAGCCGGTATTCATTATTTTGTGTCTGCGCTGTTGCGAAAACTGGAACTAATTAACCTATACAAAAAAGGTTAACTTTTATACACATTTACATAGTTTATTCGCCTGAAATTAATTGTAATAATAAGTCATTATTTTTTTGTGACTAATTAATGTTAAATGACCGCAATTAACTACTTAAATAATTAAAATCAGTTACTGGTGACATCTTGTATGCAATAGAAGAACCGACTAGGAGTCGATTAGTTAAACTACATAAATATTAATAATGCTGGCTCCATATCATTGCTTTTTAACGCTCAAAAATCTGTGGTCTAAGGCTTCACGTCGCGTAATCATTATATATAATAAAACTAAGTTGAGAAAATGTGCGTGCCGATAAAACTTAAAAAGGAGTCCCAGCACGATAAAGGGACTTATATAGTGTGATAGCCCTTTATTCCCCCTCGAACAAGAAAGTTCCCGTTTTAAACTAAAGGGTGTGTCTTTAAAGATATAAGGGCTTTTCCAACCCTTCAACTCGGAAAGTAAGTGTAGTGGCGCCATCTGTTGTCGAGTAGTTGAACTTCATTCATTGTCCAAAGTGGCGCCATCTGTTGTCGAATAGTTGAATTTCATTCATTGTACACAATATGGACTTAAACGAACGATTATTCCCAAACTTTCTCGAATATCCTAGCGCCAACTTTCTCGAATATCCTAGAGCCTAGCTTTCTGAATATATAAGAGCCCGGTGTCACCCGCCAGAGTTAGTTTGATTTGAACAGCGAAACAAGCGATTTCGAAACGAAAAAGAAAGAAATTATCTGTGTGTGAGCCTTTATTTTGAAGTATCACGTATGAGTATTTTTAATAGTGTGTTTAATTAATTCTCGATTTCGAAGCGAAGAAGAAAAAAGTTATCTGTGAGCCTTTATTGTGAAATATCAAATGTGAGTATTTTTAATAGTGTATTTAATTAATTCTAATGGTTTTTATTTTTATTTTCTTTTAATTGTAATTTCCTTAACTTTCAAGTAGTCGCGCGGCGTTGAATCGATGCCTTCTATATACTTTGGCCGTAAACAAAATATCGCGCGACCGCTTGAAGATTAAATAATTTTTTTTTCTTTGTCCCAACGTGCTCCACGTTTACGTAACAATATATTTGTCTATAAAATGTTCATTTAATTTATATTTTACAGAATACAATGCCTAGACGTAAAAGAGGTGGAGATCTTGCCAGTTCTGCAGCGAAACGGCGGAAACAAAAAGAAAATCGAAGAAATGAAACGGAAGAAGAGCGCGAAGCACGTTTACAAAATCAACGAACCAGAATGAGCACCCTGAGAAGCGGAAAAAGCGAAGAAAGAAAAGAAAATAAAAGTATTGAAGAATCGAGCATTTTAAAAGATAATCTAACAAAGGAAGCATTCCACTACGAACCGACGAAGAAATATTACGATCATAAATATGTTGTGATCGGAAAAATGAATAACATTTGCCAATTTTGCCACGCGAAAAAATTCAGTAAAGAAACACCAGGTCTCTGTTGCATGAATGGAAAAATTCGATTACCACCACTGGAAGCACCTCCACAGGAATTTCTACATTACATGACCGGGGAAACACCAGAATCAAAACACTTTCTTCAAAATATAAGATCATACAACTCCTGCTTTCAAATGACTTCTTTCGGTGTTACTTCGACTGACACTAATAGAGACAAATTTGAATATGTATTTTCAATTCAAGGGCAAATTTATCACAAAATTGGATCGTTACTACCAATGCCTAACGATGACTATAAATTTCTGCAAGTATATTTCATCGGAAATGAAGAAAACGAAATTGATCAACGATGTACAAATTTTATTGGATTGAAACGCGAAATAATCCAAGATGTACAGAGGATCTTACACAAATACAATCAACTGATTTACATATTCAAAACAACACTAGACCGCATGATTTCTGATGACTATAAAATTGTAATTCGAGCCGATAAAAGAACACGTGGAGAACACGAACGTAGATTTAATGCACCTCAGATAGATGAAGTCGCCATCGTAATTGTGGACAATGAAAATACAAGCCGTGACATAATTGTACAACGAAGAAGAAAAGGACTACAACGCATTGCAGAGACACACCGTTCATATGATGCTCTTCAATATCCGTTAATATTTCTGCACGGAGAGGATGGTTATCATTTCAATATAAAACAAATTCATCCTAAAACAGGCATAGAAACAAACAAAAAAGTCACTTCCAAGGAGTTCTATGCTTACCGCTTAATGATCAGAGACAATGAAATATACAATCACATTCTCAACACTCGCCGTTTATTCCAACAATTTCTGGTAGATATGTACGCAAAAATAGAAGCAGAACGGATGCCTTACATAAGACTGAATCAGAAGAAACTACGCACAGAAGAATACATCCACCTTCGAGATGCGATCATAAATGACGGCAATATTGACGATATTGGAACGATATTGATGTATGATGAGGGTAAGATTACCAATCTTACCCTCGTGGTTATTTCAAAGAGCAATTTTTGCCACTAAAAATAATATTGTTGACGATATCAATTTTAATATTCTAAAGAAAATACCTGGTGAAGAGAAAGTATATAAATCGACCGACACGATGGTATCCATTGAAGAAAGTGTCAACTTTCCTACTGAATTTCTAAACTCTTTACAAGTACCAGGAATGCCATTACACTGCCTTCGTCTGAAAATTGGATCTCCAATCATACTACTCAGAAATCTCAACTCCCCAAAACTATGTAATGGAACGAGGATGATCGTAAAACAGCTATCGAATAATGTCATTGAAGCTGAACTTATTTCTGGAAAGAACAAAGGACACACAGTATTTATACCTAGAGTGCGATTTTTGAATCTCACCAAGTGACTAATTCTCACCGATGTGAGTGATTTACTATCGGAAATCACTCACATCGGTGAGAATTAGTCACTTGGTGAGATTCAAAAATCGCACTCCTAGAATACCACTGATCTCTTCTGAATTGCCATTTCAATTTAAAAGATTGCAGTTTCCAATTAAATTAGCCTTTAGTTTTACAATTAACAAAGCGCAAGGGCAAACTTTGAAATATTGTGGCATCAACCTCAAAGAATCCTGCTTCTCTCACGGTCAGCTATATGTACCTTGCTCAAGAGTAGGAAGTTCGAAAAATTTATATATATATATATACCCCGGACAATAAAATGAAAAATGTTGTTTATAAACAAGTAGTGTAAATAATGAGAAAATGTAAATACATGTAAATATAGAAAATGTTTTCAAAATATATTTTTTACTTTTTACGTCATAGTATGTTTTTTTATTTCATCTACCACGTAATCTCATATCAACTCCCGAGCGAAGCCGGGTATCATAGCTAGTTATAATATATAAGTTAGTTTCTGAACGTTGACTATAAACTAGCTGTTCTAGGGGGTTACCTCAAACAACAGAATTTGAATTTGAAGATTCGTCTATTTGCCTTTCTCTTGTGTTTTCGAAAATTCGACCGATAAAGAGGGAGATAGACTAAACTTCCTTTTTCGACTTAGCCCTGTCAAAAAATAATACAATTTTTTTTTATCACGACGGTGGCAAACAAGCATACGGCCCATATGATGGTAAGCAGTTACATAATATAAGCAGATATACGTTGTTATGAGTCATGATGGAGTTAGACCGACGCGCCGGCACGTCGTTTTTCTTAATGTTCATTTTAATAATGTCATTTTGAATTTTGGAAGCTAGCTCCATCTAGTGACGAGTAGAAAACTTAGAACTTCATTAAGCACAATTAATTAACATACAAAGTCGATATATTTTAGTTCCTGCATGCATAGGAGCTAAAGTTATATTACGAAAAATAGTTTATAAAAATACCTTTGACATGTAATATACGCCTCCCGTATACACATTAGCTTGGCTCTAAACCGAGCGATATTCATATCAAGCTTAATTTAAATTAATTAATTCTAGCCCTGTAAGTATTCAATCATGGGGTGTTTTACACAGAATTGAACCATTTCTCATATGCTTTCAGATAAACCATGCTATAACGGATTACATATCGTATCTTTAAAAAAATGCTCTTTTTATGTTCGCTCTTTTTTTTGAAATATTTCGGTCCCTGCACGATATCCAACAATGGTGCCATATGATAAAATAATCCAGTGATCACAGCTTTATAACGAGATACGTCTCAACAGTATACATCCATGGTACACTCCCCATACAAAAATGCCCATTCTCCTTTAAGCCTGAGTAGTAGCTGAATTTTTTAATGAAGCTAAGCCCATTTAACATAGACAAAATTCGGCCAAAAGTAAGATTTTTCCACCTTCTGGCTGATTTTTTTGTATATGACTTTCGCTATTTCCACTCAAATGTGTGATACGCCTAAATATATAAAACATTATTATTAATAGAAACTAGAAAGGCAGAAGATTTAGTAATAAACATGATAATTATAGAGCTAACACAACACAGAAAATCAGTTATAAAATACTGGTGATTCGTTTAAGGGCATAATTGGTATCATATTGATAATTGTTTTGGATGCAAAAAAAAAAATTTGGAAATGTCGTCCGAGCCAGCCAACACTACAATTTATTTTTACAGGATTTTTTTTTTAATTTTTCATAATTAGCATACAATAGCAATAATGCCCTTAAAGGATTATCAGCATTGTTGTTACACCTTGTATTGCTACAAACATACCAAATGACTGTTTAATAGTTTCTGGGCTTCTGTTATTTTCAAGCGGAACTTGTGGATGTTTTCCAACATTTTTGTGCATTCCCAGCAAAACAGCAGTATGTTCTGAAATAAAATAAAAACTTTGTGTTTTGTACCTAATTTAAACTGTATAATATAAATAGGTAATGTCTCTATATTAGTTTTCCATTTACTCGTACAAGTCTTTCAAGAAAACTTCACCACAGAAATTTCACTATAGTAAACTATATAAATACTAAAATAATAAAAAATATTAAATATGATACTTAAACACACTTACTGGATTGATTTGTTTTATCAATAATAATTGTTCGTACAATTCTTGATTATTTCCAACCGGCTCCAGGTGCCTATCAGGCGATATGCAGCCCTGACAAAGGTTTAAGGTCAACATTGTAAGATATCCTGAAAAAATCCGATTATTCGATGAGGTTCAGGCGTTTTAAGACCGTTCCTCGACCTCACGTAGTGTTATATTCTCAGTCAAATGTCAAAATAGGTACTATGGATTCTCATTTGTTACTCACTCTATTCTACTTAAGACTGTCTACCATATTACTGAGTATATTAATTTATTATTTGTGTTTAGTTTGGACATATTTTAGTGCACAATTGCATGCATTTTCTGTCTGTCTCTTTTAAAGTATTTGTAATAATTTGAATTTCGGATAAATAGTACCACAGTTTGCGTTTGGTTATTCCAAAGTGCTCACGATTATTTTGTAATCTGTGGTTACTGCTATGCTGTGGCATTCATTTATGTCAATTAGTAAATATGGCGTCTGCCCTCTTCGAACTAATTGTTCAGTTTGTGTTCATAAAAGAGTTGATTGACGCCTAATTTCACTAAAACTGCAGTATTACCAGGTTAATCGAGGCCTTTTTGACCTAATCCAACTATCAAAATGAACGTGCAAGTACACGAAGTGCAAGTTTTAAACCCAGTTCGTCCGGACCATACGATCTTACAAAATGCCTTGGTACAGCTACAAACACCACAGGAACAACAACATGAAATGCAGCCGATGACGGCGACGATCAGCGTCGAAGTTCAATCACTTTCCAGTGGAAAAAAGGTTAAGACTAAGAAGGAGGAGAAAGACAAGAAAGAAAAGAAAAAGGAAGCGATAGACGGACAGGCGAGAGAGATCATTTTCAAGGTTATAAAATTTTTCGAAACCGAAAAGCAAAACAGAGGCTACTCGTTCCCGGTCGAAAATGTCGTGAAACGAGCCTGCGCCGCTACCGGCTTATCAGAAAGTACTATTAAGCGTATCAAAAGAGACGGCCTGAGGGCAGAAGCTACTCAGACACGAATCCCGGGCCCGAAAAAGAAACGCGTGAGGAAAACCAAAGTGCAGCTCGACTACTTCCAACTGTGCGCGCTCCGCGGCATAGTCAACAGTTACTCCGTCAGAAAAGAGGTACCAACGCTTAGTAAAATTCTAGCAGCGGCCAAACACGAGTTGAACTACAGAGGTGGTAAGGAAAGTCTAAGGTTAATATTGTTGAATAAGCTGGGCATTAAGTTTAAGAAGTGCGAAAAGAAGAAGATTAAGCCTCCGGAGGGGATGCAACCGCAGCCTCAGCAGGTGCAGGTGCAGCCACAGCAGCAGCAGCAACAACAGCAGCAAATGCCACAGGTGCAGCACATGATGGCCCCGCCGCCCATGCCTCCGATGAAGCCTTTAGAGACCCAGTGTGTCTACGCTAACATGATGCAGCAGGTGCCGCCGGTGTCATACTAATCATCGTATTAAGTTTGGTTTAGTACTAGTAGGACTGCCAGATTTCTGATTTAAATGTATGGCTAGAATAGGAAAATAGGCGATTTAAATGCAAGTGTCCAGAGCATCCCTGATTAGTGATTTGATGCAGCATATTTGTGAAAGTATACGTCAAAAGGTACCATTTAGCGTAAGATGCTTACATTGTAAAGATTCAATATCCCGGGTTCAAATCCTCAGGGCATTTGTGTGTTTATCACAGATATTTATTCCTGAGTTTTGGATGTTTTCTATGTATTTAAGTAGCATATCAATATATGTATATATCTATTATATATATCAACACCTAGTACCCATACCACAAGCCTTATTGTACTTACTGAGGGACTAGGCTGATTTGTGTAAGATTGTCCCATAATATTTATTTATTTAAAATTGTATTTGATCAATATAAGAGTAAACGCCCATTAAATGATTCCTTTTCACGTATACTGTCACATCTTATGACATAGTTCTATGTTATGATCAACCAATAAAAAAAAACTGAGATGTCTATGTACTGAGCTCTGATCCTAGATTTTCCAGCATTTTTGGTGCAATGCTAAGGTTATTATTTTGAGGCTATCAAATCTTTGAACCAATCTTTGAAGAATCAAATAAAATCAAAGCCATTTAGAACTAAGTAATAATGTAGAGATGGTTGGTAATTAAATAATAATTTTCCAAACAGTCATTGCATCAGTTTTGCTGAAAAGTCTATGATAGTGAGTAAAAAACTTTATTGCAGTCATTATTGTACAGTCGCCATCAAATATATCGGAGCTGCCAGGGTACTCATAAATATATGAACATGCACTTTATCGCCTTGACAATAGAGCGTTGTTCAGATATTTGTGACCACCTTGGCCGGTCCGATATATCTGATGGCGACTGTACTGATGATAAGTGCTATCTGCTGTGGTCAGAGAAACATCATATCAACAGTTGACAAAACTTGATCTTATTTTCCACTCATCTGATCTTATTTATCACAAGCTGACATAGTACAATTATTATATTGATTATCATAAAAGAATTGATTTTATGCGGAATCTGAATTATTTTATTTTTGTAATTACATATAAATGTATGATTTGAAGCCGATATGGTCACTTATATTAAGGTGGGTACGGTCTTGAGGTAGCCTCAGGTTGAGGCACGCACGGCTCGCCTGTTAGCTCAAATTCGTACGCGCCGTACACGCCTCACGCGCCGTACGCGCCTCACGCGCCTCACGCGCCTCATGCGCCGTGCGCGAGCAGCGAGGCGCGTACGAATTTGGCAAACAGGTGAGCCTCAAGTCCGTACCCACCTTAATAGCCCAAACAAATAATAACCAATTATATTTTGATTATCATAAAAGAATTAATTTAATGCGGAATCTGAGTTATTTTATTTTTCTAATTACATATAAATGTATGATTTTAAACTGATGTGGTCACTTAAATTACAACTACTATTTATTACAAACAGGGAATTTACTAAACTGTCTAGCCATTTAACATAAGACGGCCGCAGCTGTTGGGGGGCATTATGGGGATATGCTTAAAATCTACCATCGGCTTGAAAAACTATGAAGTAAATGCCTTACCTTAAAATTAGCCATGCCTATAGTTGCGCCGTTCTCGAGAATGTTCTCCGTTTTGTATGGAGAGCGTTCTCGCTCGAGAATATTCTCCATACAAATTGGAGAATGTTTTCGAGAAAGTACATCTCCAGCCATGCCTCACCTTGAATTAGCACAGCCTTATATTAACTGCAACTCTGGCTGGCTGCAGAACCATTGAGAACATGTTATGTGAAATTTCGGGAACTCAAAAACACAAATATTAAACTAAAAAATTACAAGGTTTGTTACCTAAATTAATATTTTTAAATCAATACAGTAATCTAACAGGTCCTGCCTTACATTGTAAATCACTTTGTATGGCAAGAATTGTCAAATATACTAGTTTTTGTACAGTGAAGTTTGTAATATGTACAGGTCACCTTCAATTTTATCTTGCACAATGCAAACCAAAAATCATATTCTCTTTTTATTTCATGACGGTGGTAAAAAAGCATGTGGTAAGCAGCAATCGTAGCCTATGCTGCAACTGCAACTCCAGAGGTGTAACATGCGCGTTGCCGACCCTTTGGAAATGTGCACACTCCTATATCCGTCGTTGGCGTCGAAAAGACTAATGAAAATTGGACAGTTTCACCTAATATCCATGCTATTATAGATTTTATTTATTTTTTTATAATTTGATAATATAATTCTACAAAACATATTTAAAGACATGAAACGAGAGGTTTTTGAAAGTTAGTATCTCAATATTAAGCCTATGATTTGACTAAGAAATTATTATAGATCTATACACACAAATGGTAGGATAAATCGCCAGTAACTAGCCACCTCACACTAATAATGAACTCAGTTCACCCATAAACAGGGTTCATTTTAGTATAAGGTTTTAAATACTGGCCACCCTTCTATAACTAGTCAAGTTATACTAAAAGGAATTCTGTTTGTAGGTGAATAGAGTTCTTTTTAGTTTGAGGGGGCCAGTTACTGGCGATATACCATAAATCCTAGTAAAGTATTAGAGGGATCTCGCTCCAAATATCTGAATGTAGTTGAGGAAATCTGGCAAATGTAAATACACTAAGAAAGACCCAATTCACTTATGCGATCGTTTTTTTTAGTGCGTTCGATCGCTTGCAATCGTGTATTCCACATGCATTTTTATGCAGGGTTTGAATTGATAGTTATATTTTTTTTAGTCTGATAATTATACGGTAGTTACCGGATAAATATCAAAGACCATAATTATGTTGATAATTTCATCACGTAACCAAGGGTGTGCATCTCTGTCAAAAAAATTGAGATAGACAACTAGTATACGATACTCTAAGGGCATGCGCAGTACGTGCTTGCACCTCCTATCCGAATTACTTACGTGATTCTGGTATAGCGAGAGAGATGGTGCTGCCATCTATGAATCTTGAAGCAAATCAAATTATTTTGTTCAATATTTTTTGATTTGCAATTTTCGTGACCGGGTGGTCTAGTGGTCAGGACGTCAGCCGCGAAAGCTGAAGACGCCAGTTCAAATCTGGCCTCGGACACCGGAGGGTTTGGTCACTTTTTCTGAAGTATATGACATCTATTTTTCAGTTTATATATAGTAGTGTAACTACTTAAAAAATTGCAAATCAAAAAATATTGAACAAAATAATTTGATTTGCTTCAAGATTCATAGATGGCAGCACCATCTCTCTCGCTATACCAGAATCACGTAAGTAATTCGGATAGGAGGTGCAAGCACGTACTGCGCATGCCCTTAGAGTATGGTCAACGGCGCCTAGCCGTTTCAAATTCAGAGATTGCATATACATGAGAAAATTTGTCAAGTTCCGCCGTGACCGGGTGGTCTAGTGGTCAGGACGTCAGCCGCGAAAGCTGAAGACGCCAGTTCAAATCTGGCCTCGGACACCGGAGAGTTTGGTCACTTTTTCTGAAGTATATGACATCTATTTTTCAGTTTTTAGTATACGATACGTTTGCCTAAGTGGGAAAGAGAACTTGTCATGCGTTAAGGAGGGACAACATGATTCGTGACGTCACACAGGGACCTCTGTATAGTACTATTATTTACTCGGTGACGTAACTTCGGCTTGGCCGATGACATAATTCCGTAGATACAAAAAATACATTAACATTTCATACCTCAATAGCCAAATGACTTACGTCTCCGATTATTTTTTCATTTCATTATGCATGTGGAATACATGAGTATATTATTTAGTCTCATATCACGCTTTTTATTTATCCTAAATGGGTCTTAAGTTAACTTAGGTACAGTCGCCATCAGATATATCGGAGCGGCCGAGGTGGTCACAAATATCTGAACAACGCCTCTTAAGTATTGTCAAGATGACAAAGTGCACGTTCAGATATTTTTGAGTAACTTGGCCGCTCTGATATATTTGATGGCGATTGTACTAAAATGATCAACTTCGTTTTTAGAGTTTGTTACTAAATGTCCACATACGAAAACGTAGCTGCGTTTTTATATCAAAATTCAAAATCAGCTGTTCAATGTTGTGTCGGCCATCTTGTCACTTAATATGCGGATAAAGGCGGGTCCACGGGCTCATAACTTTTGGCTTTTATAGGAGGTCGATCGTAGACAGATTAACGTTAATACGCGTTTATGCATCAAGAATTTTGGTACCTACCTCTGAGCGACCGATCAGTGAGCTCCTAACTTTTTATGAATATGGCTGTTAGACTTTTCGTCGTTGGATAACTCATTTACAGCCTTCAAAGATTTAGGCAGACGATTTGTGTACCCGTATATAGAGACACCTTAGTGACAATGCTAATCGGTCTAGGGTCGTTTTTATATGTAACTACACATTTTAGTTTGTCATTAATGGGCTATTATAAAACATTTGTAAGTGACTGTATTACAAATATGTACACTACAAGGCTATTGAAATTGTGTAACGCTAAAATATGTGTCGTTTTCAGAAAAAAACCCTTTAGAACATTTACATCGCGCGATTTAAACACTATAATTCTGAACTTATATAGATGTCATATACAAGGGAAAAAGTGACCTAGGCCTCCGGTACCCAGGGCTGGGAACGAACCAACGTTTTCTGCATTCGCGGCAGAAAAAAAAAATGTTCTTCAGTTACTATAATTCTGTTTTCTTATCAAATATCTGCTACTGAAATCTGTAATATCATAAATAAATGAGTAATAGCTTGCCCACTCCATACATAGCAAAACTACATAATAATAAGTACTATGCACACTTAAATCGTAATACGTATTAAGCTGTAACCTTATTGATAACTTTTAGCAAATATCGCTTAAAACTTATTTTATACTTATATAGCCTTGTATGGAGTGAATGCTAAGCTTACTTAATTCTCTTTGTTACTCAGGGCTCGAAATTACGATAAATATCAGTGATCATAATTATCAAGATAATTATGATCTCTGATATTTATCGCGATAATTATCCCTGGTATGGATTTTTTCTATTATATTTCAACTACTAATGTTAAAATTCACACGCGATATTTTTTGTGCCTTCCGGCTTTACAAATTTTGGGTTATTATCAAATTGATAATTATCAGACATAAAAATTACGATAATTATCAAGATAACTATAATGGATAATTTTGGGTTATTATTAAATCGATAATTATCTGACATAAAACTTACGATAATTATCATTGATAATTATCCTTTGGAACCCTATTTGTAATAAAAAAGAAAGTGACCAAAGGACTCCAGTACCCAGGCGCCGATTGAATAACAACTTGTAACTAATATTATTAGCAGAAGTCTCTTTCTAGTAAATGTGATTGGTAAATATTATTACTTACAAGTTGTTATGCAATCGGCCCCAGGTCTGGAATCGAACCAGCGCCGTTGGCATTCGAGGCACAACATCTGTGTAATGTTTGTTCATGATGTTGGTTCAAGTCCAACTGGGTTGATTATTTTTTCAATGTTTTCAATGTTTGTATTTGATTAAAATTAAATGTTTAAAAAATTTGCTCGCACATCAAATCTGACCGTCTCTGGCGGAGTAACCGTTGAGAATGACACATAAGCGTTATACGACATATATTTGTACCGTGCCTGCCTGTTCAAACCCTGGATAGTAGCTACCCTCGAATACATTCATTATATTAATGATAGGCTAGGATAAGAAGGCTGAGTTTTACATTATGTATCATAATTATTTTTACTATAAATAAAACTAAAGAGTTGACATACTTATGTATTTTTATTTACACCAGAATCCTTTGTTGAAATAAGTTACAATTATTGCTTCTCTTAAATATCTGACAAACTTCACCTAATACTTATCAAGTTATCATACATTATCCCGATCAACCCAAAACAAGTTACTAAATCGATAAGTTAACAGTATGACTACGTAATTCGTGGTGAATATCCACTATTTTGTTTCTCTTTTTTAATATATCATATCACTCCCATAGCCGAGAACGATCCAATGACACCTCACACTATGTTGGCGTGCCAAATAATATACTACTAGGGTGGGTCACTCATGTATAGAGAAAAAAAAGTATTAGTTATCCTTCGGGCACAGTAATAAAAAGTTGCGTTTTATTGCGAATAAACAGTATTTAAAATTATACCGGGTGTGGCATGTAATAGGAGCAAAACATTAAAACTTAGATTCTACTCCTCAAACTAGACAATGTTTGTTCAACGACTTTTGACAGTTATGTAGATTTTAGATTGTCTCTTTTTCAAACAAACTAAATAGTATTTTCAATGTACATCAAGTTCCGCCTAAATGACATCGCCTGTCAGTCTTGTCACCCTACAGATATTAATCAATGTCGTAATACATTGCGTGTTCGAATAAACTTTAAACTGTAATAAAATTCAAAATAAAAGTTAATTAAAAAAGTTGTGGAACAAACGTTGTCTAGTTTGAGGGGTAAATTCTACGTATTAATTTTTTGCTCTTATTACAGGCCACACCCGGTATATTAAATAACAACGAAATTCATTTTCTGCCTCCGGATCCATTTCAAAGTTTTCATAAAAATATTGTTACATTTTACCTATATGGTCTGCGGAATATATCTATGTATTGTCACTTCATACAAACTTAAGCATTAAATATATACCATTGTTGCCTCGAAATAGCATGGTAAAAATTCAGAGTCAATAAATTGACAAGAAAAGTAATCAAAAAGAGACATTTATTTTTCACGATTTCCGTAGTATCTGTACGTTTTACGAAAACTTCGGCTTAAATCCGGAGGCAGTAAGATTAAAAGTAAAAATAAAATAAAAATACCTATGTCCAATCATTAAAAAACAAACGGCACCCTTTTTAACTGTGCTTCCTTATAACATAAAATAAAGTAAAAATGACCCACCCTGATATCTACCCTCCTTTGGTAGTTGGATAATAGTACATTATGATACAAGGGTGCTAAGTTGATCATTACATACGAAGCGATATTGTGCGCACGAACGCATGTGAGTGCGCATAAGGAAGCTGAGCTTATGTAATGATCAAGCACACGCGTTTCATACGACGTTTTTCAACACACTTGCGAGGAAATAACAGAATAGTATAATTAATAACTTTTGATAAATACATTAATTGTCAGAATGTTCACAGGATAGAGGTACTTACGAACCTAAGATAATTAAATTTAACTAACCTTTTTTGTGATGTTATTGAGTATCTGGAACTCTTTTTCAAATCATTTCATAAAATTAAAGACTTCACATTTATTGTGCAATAAATTATAGTATTTTTTTCTTACGTGTTGGTCACTAGATTTTTATGATGACATTTTACTAGTATGTATCACAATTTTGAAACATATCCAGAGGTTAAATTAACGCTAAAGTTGTCTTCTTATTCATTAAAAATATAATTTGTTTAAAATAATAAAACACGACGAGAAAAATCTAACAAATAAACAATGATTTGAGGTTAACTTATAAATGGCGCGCAATTTTCTTTTTTGGATGTGCGTGCAGCTTGAGGCAAAGGCGCGGACGTATAATGCCAAACAGCTAATATTAAAACAGACAATTCGTGTTTAAAACGTAATTTATTGTGTATTACGAGTAATATAATAAGTTGAAATGATTCTTATTCACAATCAGGGTTGTATAATTTGTATTCTATCGTAAATGTGTATATTTTTAATATATTTACTTTTTTTTTAATGTACTCATAAAGAGTTAAAAAAAAGTAAAGGTAATATCCGACTAAATTACAACGATTCGTCTGCGTACGTACAACTTGGTACTAGAGTACAAACGTCACTTGATCGGATTATTAAATTATTCCACTAGTTGGATAATTATTGTGAAATGCACACGTGTTTAATATCTAGGATTATGAGCATAAAAGCGGTGGAATAAGAACCTCGTTACGAGCAGGTGTGTTGAAAAGGTCTATTAACACTTTGAACGCCATACGTCATATGGAAAACGTCACTCACACGTCAAGATCACGGACGCAAGCGAGCCAATACAAACCTTACTTGAAAGTATTAAGGTTGCTTTTTCAGCGTACGCTATTACACTTCAAGTGATTTATTGCCCTTCATTGAACTCGTTAATACAAAGAATTGCAGTCGGCATTCGCTCGAATTTCTGCCAGGCGCGGTCCGATGGGTCACAGGACACATGACCCCCCCCTCCCCCCCCTCTTCCCAAAATCGTACACATCAAATTGAAAAAAACTCATTACTAAGTACTGACCTCAAAAAAAAAAACATGTCTGCATTAGTGACCCCCTCCAAAATTTAACCGCGCCTGCTTTCTTAGACAAATGGCGTCCCCCAAAGTACCCCCCCCCCCACGTAAATTTTGCATACTAAGGGGACCATAGGTGCGGACTGCAAGATTATTTATGAAGGAAATTGCCCGCCCCTGAACGAAATCCTGCTCCATTTCCTAGTAATTTTTGCGTGCTAGTAATTCCCTCTATTATATGAAACTAGTGGCACGCCATAGCTGTGTCACTTCTCCTTGTGAATGGCGGCGAGATGCGCCTTGAGAGCCACGCGCTGCGCGAACGCGGCCGAGCAGTGCGCGCACGAGAACGGACGCTCGCCCGTGTGCGTGCGCATGTGGTTGTCGAGCACGCGATTTGTCTGGGATGTTAAGAAAACAATCATAAATTAAAAATAATGTAAACATACAGCGTGTATATCCAATACGGGCGCTTCTTTAACCGTACCAAGCATCGTACGGAAAAATCACTTCCACAACACTTCGGAAGCTCAAATACCGCGAGCCATCCAGTTGCCTTGTGGCAAGGATTATTAAGACATGGATTGACAATGCCTATACAAAATGGCCGTTGGGGCGGAAAGGTTCTCGAGTGACGAACCGGAAGGCGCAGCGTGGGTAGACCCCCCGCAAGGTGGACTGATGACCTGGTGAAGGTCGCGGGAGTCCGCTGGATGCGGGTGGCGCAGGACCGGTCATTGTGGCACTCTTTGGGGGAGGCCTATGTCCAGCAGTGGACGTCTTTCGGCTGATATGATGATGATACAAAATCGCGTTCCTCGAACCTTCAGGTTATACGTCTGTTTTCGGTACTAAGTGCCACAGCGCCATCTGTCGAGTCTGGAGTCGAATTATTCTGTCAGCTGAACAAAATATTAGAAACTAGAAATTAGTGTTTGTGGTGACCGATAGAAGACGCTAGTACTTTAACCTGAAATAAGGGAACGCGATTTTGTATGGATATTATCAATCCATGTCTATATCATCTTTGCCTCGTGGACACTGAAACTATGCGCCATTGCTTTAAATATATTGGCAGTTACTTATTTTCAAGCATATTTGCAGTACATTGCTGCTCGGTAAATTTTTAAATGATAATTACGAGGTCACCATAAAGTGTAAATTAAAAGCAGTCTTAATTGAAGTTTACACCAATAAATCCTTTAACTGGTTAAATTTATTGCTCATATTGGTTTACACACTGTAACTAAGTGACTTCGGGCTAATGAGGAGTCTCACACGGTCTCGTTCGATAAGTAAAGAAAGAGTAACAAACTCACTCCCTCGTCCACACACGGCGCAGATCTTGTTCTTGGGCATGTGGATCTTGTCGTGAACGAACCTGCGGTGTAAGCGGAGCGTGAACCCGTTCACGAAGTACTGCAACCAAAGATGGCTGCTGTCCTTGAGTAAAGATTTGAGACGACATTATACTCACTCCGAAACCTCGGCCGCACACGCTGCAGATCTTGTTCTTGGGCATGGGGATCTTGTCGTGAACGAAACTGCGGTGTGAGCGGAGCGTGTTCACGAAGTACTGCAACCAAAGATGGCGGCTGTCCTTGAGTATAGACTTGAGATCACATTACTCACTCCGAAACCTCGTCCACACACGGTGCAGATCTTGTTCTTGGGCATGTGGATCTTGTCGTGAACGAACCTGCGGTGTGAGCGGAGCGTGAACAAGTTCACGAAATACTGCAACCAAAGATGGCGACTGTCCTTGAGTATAACCTTGAGATGACATTACTCACTCCGAAACCTCGTCCACACACGGTGCAGATCTTGTTCTTGGGCATGTGGATCTTGTCGTGAACGAACCTGCGGTGTAAGCGGAGCGTGAACAAGTTCACGAAGTACTGCAACCAAAGATGGCGGCTGTCCTTGAGTATAACCTTGGGATCTTCTTCTTTTCGTGTCGAGGTTCCCTTCAGTTTCATACTTGAGGTGCCCAGTAGGCGGCGGTGTTGACAGCCCTGGGCGTTGCGTGCGGGTCGGGCCGAGGTCAGGTCGAGCTCCGAACAGTAGTATGGGCAGGCGGGGCAGGCCAGTAGGTGCGCCATGGTTTGCGGTGCCTTGCCGCAGCCGCATTGGGTCGAAGGGGCACGGAGCAGTCCCCACCGGGCCATGTTCTCCTTACAGCGGCCAACTTGGGACCTGAGCCTGTTTAAGGATTTCCAAATTGGCCAAGGTTCTTTGTGGCCGGGCGGTAGCTGCTCGAAGGCAGGCACATACTGGTCCGGAGGGGGGCAGCGGGTCTGCCACAGCATGCGGCGTGCATCGGACGGGTCACCCCGCAGTGGGCTGGTGCTTCGCATGAAGCTCCTGCGACTTTTAAGACGAGCAGGTGGCAGGCTATGTCCGTGCAGTGAGTGGCGCTCATCATTTTCCTGTTTATGCTTTTCGACATAGCAGGCAACCTCTCTGCGGACATCCGGTGGGGCGACACCGGCGAGTGGGTACAGCTTGTCGAGTGGAGTCGGCCTGAGACAGCCCGTAATGGTGCGACAGGTGGCGTTAAGCGCGGCGGTCTCCAGGCTGGCGTGCGGGGACCGATGCCAGACTGGGCAAGCAAACTCTCCAGCAGAAAAGCACAGTGCAAGACCGGTAGTACGTAATGTGTGCGCAGTTGCCCCCCAGCTTGTCGCAGCAAGTTATTTCGCGCACTGACCTTCATGCGGGTGTTGGTGCAATGCGTCTTGTAGGTAAGCGCTCTATCCAGCGTGATTCCCAGGTATCGCGGATGAGGACAGTGTTCAATCATCGCACCATTCCAATTTACGCTTAGGGGTCTATATGCTTGGTGGTTGCGCAGATGGAACGCACATGTCTGGGTTTTGCTAGGGTTTGGCCGAAGGCAGTTAGCTCTGTAATAGTCTCCGAGGTGCTTTAACGGGTCAGACAGATTTCTCTCTACATCTTCGAAAGAGCGGCACTGCGCTGCGAGGGCAAGATCGTCTGCATAGAGGAAGCGTTGAGTCCCTGGTGGACTTGGCTGGTCGTTATTGTAAATGTTGAAGAGAGTCGGCGCCAGTACGCTACCTTGAGGAAGACCATTCTTTTGGTTTCGCCAACGGCTTTTTCCCGTGTTAAGATGGACCTGGAAGCGGCGGTTACGTAGTAGCTCACTAAGAATGCAGACGAAGCCCCTGTCTCGCGTGACTCTTGCAACTTTGGACAGTAGGATCTTGATGTTCAGTGTCGTAGGCTGCAGATAGGGCGACGAAAGCCACACCGGTGACCATACCAAGCTCGAAACCGTCCTCAATGTGCTGCGTCAGTTTTAGAGTCTGGCTTGTACACGACTTCCCGGGCCGGAAACCCGCCTGTTCTTTTATGAGGAGGGGATCTACTACCTGCGTTAGTCGGTTGAGTAGAAGGCGTTCGAACAGCTTGTAGGTATGGCACAGCAAGGAGATAGGGCGGTAGCTCTTGGCATCTTCGAGGGATTTCCCGGGTTTTAGTAGCGCGACTACTTTTGATTTGCGCCATACCCTTGGTAAATTGAGCTTCACCAGGCAGTTGTTGAAGAGGTCCAGGAGCCAAGAAATCGCCACAGGTCCAAAATGTTTGATCTGTTCCACCGTGAGGTCATCCACACCAGACGCTTTCCCGTTTTTCAGATTTTTTACTGCAGTTTCGAGTTCACTTAGAGTAAAAAGCGTGCTTAAACTTCGGTTGGTATAGTCCTGGACTTCAAGGGTTGGTGGGTGTCTGGGTGTGCGGTGGGGCGGCTTGCCGTTCAGCAGCAACTGGCTTGCAATCTGGTTAGCCGTGATTGCACCGGGCCGCGTGCCTGCGGGCGCATCGCCGGTGAGCTTGTGGAGTGTATGCCAGGCCTTTTTGCTGTTGTGTGTCAGGTTGACATTTGCAACAGTATCTTCCCATTTATCTCTCCGGGACTTAGCCAATTCATCCATTAGCTCTGCACCTGTCAGTATAGTATGTACAGTCACGTCTGAAAATATGGATACATTTAATGTGACAAAAATATGTCGCCACGATTCTATTACCAAGGCGTAAGGTCTTGGATACATGTTTTTGTCACATTAAATGTATCCATATTTTCAGACGTGACCGTACCTTGTACCTATGTACCTTGGGATGACATTACTCACTCCGAAACCTCGTCCACACACGGTGCAGATCTTGTTCTTGGGCATGTGGATCTTGTCGTGAACGAACCTGCGGTGTGAGCGGAGCGTGAACAAGTTCACGAAGTACTGCAACCAAAGATGGCGGCTGTCCTTGAGTATAACCTTGAGATGACATTACTCACTCCGAAACCTCGGCCGCACACGGTGCAGATCTTGTTCTTGGGCATGGGGATCTTGTCGTGAACGAACCTGCGGTGTGAGCGGAGCGTGAACAAGTTCACGAAATACTGCAACCAAAGATGGCGGCTGTCCTTGAGTATATACTTGAGATGACATTACTCACTCCGAAACCTCGGCCGCACACGGTGCAGATCTTGTTCTTGGGCATGGGGATCTTGTCGTGAACGAACCTGCGGTGTGAGCGGAGCGTGAAACCGTTCACGAAGTACTGCAACCAAAGAAAACCCACTGGTTAGCGGTTACTATTCTGTAGGGTTCGAAATTATCAAGATAGGTATGATCTCTGATATTTATCGCGATAATTATCCCCGGTATGGATCTTTTTAGGGTTACGTCATGTCGGTCTGTCCGTCCGTACATTGTATGTCTCTCAAGCTGTTTTGATATGCCTTCTTATAGAACTACGCATTATTGTGTATCTTTAAGATATAATATTACTGTATTACTGTTTTGAAAAAATAAGTCCCGCCGAGTTTCTTGCCGGTCATAAATAATACTTCTCGGGTCAGAGGTGTAGGGTTAGAACCGGTGGTAGTTTTTTTTTCTATCTGACGTTCATAAGTGCATTGTAATGTGCCTAAATTGAAGAATAAATATCTTTTGTCCGTATGTCACAGCCATTTTACTCGGAAACTATAAGACGTATCTTAATGAAATTTAGATGTAAGGTGTATTTTGTACGCCGCTCTTTAGTTCTGTAGTTAAAATGCAGAAAAAGTATATTTGGGGGGGAGGGGGCTTCATACATGTAACTAAAAAAATATATCAACGTGTTGCACATCAATCGATAGGTCTTTAAAAATAATATCGTGGTTTCTTTTAACATTTTGTGATTAAGTAATATTTTCAGAAATAATCGCTTCGAAAGTCAGAAAAATTGTGATAGTCATTGGAAGCGAAAAACTGGTTTTTACCATTTTCTTTGGCACCTTAGCGCCCAATATTCACTTATAAATTTTATTGGTATCAATTCCTGACGCTTTGATCTATATAAAAAAAAAATTCCCGTCTAATAGGAATTGACTGTACTTTTTATGATTTTTCTGCTAATTCTATATGAGTAAACCAACTGAAAGCCTACAGAGCGGTATACCTATAACATTAACATATAAGCCTTATCGCTATAAAGCGATCTCTTGCAGTCAATCTTTGGGTAGGGGAATCAAATTTAAAATAAGAAAATGTTTATTTGATAGTTGAACGAGCGGAGCGTAAGCGAAGCAAGTTCTTACAAACAACTTCTGGCTAGTGGGACGTCTCGGCATTTCGATGGCTTTTTGATTATGAGAGTTTGTTCCGCGATAACATGAGTAACGTTTTTCTGATCTTCATGAAATTTGATGGGGTTGTAGCAATGATATATATATTATATATAATTTGAGAGTTCATATATGAGCAGGATCGTTCAAGGGGTCATGGAGCTAGAAGGCGCGGAAAAATCATCGTAAGGGTCTTGTTATATTGGTCAACTTATTTGCAAGGAAATCGCGAGTTTTCTGTTCCAGGCGGATGGAGTATATCGAACGAGCAAAGTGAATTCTAGCAAACAACTTCTGGCTAGTGGGACGTTTCGGCATTTCGATGGCTTTTTGATTTTGAGAGTTTGTTCCGCGATAACTTTAGTAACGTTTTTCTGATCTTCATGAAATTTGTCGGGGTTGTAGCAGAGATACATAAAATTTGAGAGTTCATATATGAGCAGGATCGATCAAGGGGTCATGGAGCTAGAAGGCGCGGAAAAATCATCGTAAGGGTCTTGTTATATTGGTCAACTTATTTGCAAGTAAATCGCGAGTTCTCAGTTCGAGGCGGACGGAGTTTATTTATAGTTCACCTTGTCACAAATAGTGCAGTGGTGTCGAGACTGGTTGGAGTGAAACAACTTCATGTGGTTGTTCATGTAGGTCTTCCTGGAGAACACTTTGCCACACTCGGGGCACGGGACACTGCAACAAACGTACAGAGCATAGAGAAATAAGTAAGCATAGAGGGCTCACTCCATATAAATGGCTAAGCAAGAAAGCACAGAGTTAATGAAATGAAATAATTTATTTGCAAGAATACGGTGACATAAGATCTTACATTTGTAATTTCATGCGTATTCAACCCGAGTACAGGTGTGCAAATTTTTACCTTAATAATTCTTACAATGTCATTAACTCATAATCTAATTTCAACTAATACAACTATTTATTACTCGTATCTATTTCTGTCAAATACTCCTTCATTGACGACATTGTCCTCTTTTTCCCACTCGGTATCTCAACTACAACAAATGCTACAAGATCTCAGCACGGCGAGCCTTGAGGTTGGACTCACGATGAATCGAGCGAAAACTCAGTTGATGACTAATAGAACAAAACGTAGGGTCACGGTAGATGGACAGGAAATACAATATGTCAATGAGTATATACATTTGGGCCAGATAGCGTCCTTCGAAAACAGGCAGACTAAAGAAGTCAACGTGTCGAAAACGCCTGGAAGAGCTTCCATGAAGGCGCTATTGAAGGGCGACCTTCCACTGTGTCTCAAGCGCAAACTCATTGACATGTGTATCCTGCCCGTCCTAACCTACGGTGCGCAAACCTGGTCATTAACTGAGGCCCTAAAATCTAAACTCAAGGTTTGCCAGCGAGCAATGGAGCGTAAGTATATTAGGTGTTCGTAGAACTGATCGAATCAGAAACACGGAACTACGCTCCAGAACTCGAGTTGTAGATGTAGGTGCTAAGACCGCTAAGCTGAAGTGGGACTGGGCTGGATATGTCTGCCGCATGCACCCGGACAGATGGGCTAAAATGACAGGGCCCAGTGGGACCCACGACACCCATTGATGACGCGCGCAGAGGTGCAGGCAGACCAAGAAAGAGATGGCGGGACGACTTGGACGCTTTTTACACAGAATGGTGGCAAAATTCAAACGACCGGGTCGAGTCGAGAAAAAAAGGGGAGGCCTTTGCCCAGCAGTGGGACACTAACACAGGCTAATTTAAAAAAAAACTCCTTTATACTATAAAAACGTTGTTCCTGTAGCCATTTCATCAACTTAATTTGAAATGAGGTCTCATTTTACAATTTAATTATGTCAGGTAAGTTGTTGTACCGTAGAACATATTGTAACAGTTTTTCTTATATAAATCGGCGGCACAGCGAGGCTGATTCAAAAGGTTCCTATATTGAGCTCTCACATAATAATACTAATCATATAATAATAGTATTTCATACAGAATGGCCACGCTACGCCCCGCCCCGATTGGAATTACCTCACCCCGCGGCGACCGATTGGTAGGAAACTAGTAGGTTATCAGTCAGGTTGAAGATAACTAACGCACACATTGAACTTTCTACTCTACCGAAATCCGTCCTGTAAGTAGAAAGTAGAAAACGGCGGCTATTTTCAAAATACAAATGCGTTTATTTCATTACTTTTTACAGTTGTTCTTAAGGTATCCAGGTTAGGTGCCCACCCACTCACTTGATTTTCCTACCCACTCACCTGATTTTCCAACCCACTCGACTGACTTTCCCACCCACTCACCTGATTTTCCCACCCACTCACCAGATTTTCCCACCCACTCACCTGATTTTCTTCTTCGGCCTATGCCTGGCGGACTGGCTGAGATGGCGGCGGTACTTGGCCGGCGTGACGAAGCTGATGTCGCACTCCACGCAGTACGCGGGCCCGGAGCCCTCGTGCACGTCCTTCATGTGACGGCGGAGGCGCTCCCACGTGGCGAACGTCATGAGGCACGTGGGACACTTGTTGGGGAGGTGGAGGCGGCTGTGGGCAACAGGAGTGTGGTGTAGGCGGCCGAGTGGAGCGAGGTCGTTTAGTAAGCGTCGATAGCTAGTGAGTAAAAACTCAGGAGCAAATACCGAGTAAATACCAAGTGAATACAGAGTATTTACTCGTTTATTTTTGGTATACCAAGTGTCTAGGAAGTGAGAACTTTGTTCCTTTGGCAAGAGGTGCGATGGTAGAAACGTGACGATGGCACCAGTTCAGAACATTTTAGAATTAATTTTGTACTGAGCAGAAACGTCTGCACGCGAAATTTTAGTTATATAATTGAAAGGAAAATGGAAAAATTCACCGCGTCGAGCAAGATTCGAACTTGTTACCTTTCGGAATACCGGTCCGATCGCTCTGACCAACTGAGCTATCGACGCTTACTCGATACACATACATACACACACTGCTTATATACACTGACGGTAGATGTCGCTAAACGTCTCCATCTGACGTAAGCAATGAAGGAACTGATGGAAAGATTCACCGAGGTTAAGTAAGCGTCGATAGCTCAGTTGGTCAGAGCGATCGGACCGGTGTTCCGAAATGTCGCAAGTTTGAATCTTGCTCGACGCGGTGAATTTTTCCATTATTCTTTCAATTATAAAATTTTAAAATAGCATTTATTTTTCCCATAAACAAAACCTGCAAAAACATACTTACACGATATGCTTTTCCAGCCTCTTCTTAGATGGTGCGGTGTGGCTGCAGACGTCGCAGACGTACTTAGAGTGAAGCTGCTTCTCGTGCTGTTGGAACCACTGCTTGTCGCTGAAGTAAACAGGATAGGTGATAATAACGAAAATATTTTTTACGTCACTCCGGGCGGTAAGTGAAATTTACCGCCCGCGCGCGCAGCGTCAAATCTCACTCACGTCAAAATTTGTAATAAAAATAAATGATATGCTATATTTACAAGGGGGCGTCCATTAATCGCGTCATATTGTATAGGGGGGGTAGGGGGTCAAGAAAAAATCACCAAAGATCACCACAGGGGGGGGGGGGGTCTGGACACATATCACGTGTAATATTTTTGTTCCTTGTGCTATACTGTATTGTGGCCAATAAAATAAAAACTATCAACTTTTAAATGAATCAATCTGTCAAAAGCAGAGTAAAATTGCACTAGCACTGATTGTAAATAATTTTTAATAGCATTTGATTTGACATATTATTTTGTGAAGTAGGTTTTTAGGGTTCTGTAGCCAAAGTGGCAAAAACGTAACCCTTATAGTTTCGTTATGTCCGTCTGTCCGTCCGTCCGTCCGTCCGTATGTCACAGACATTTTACTCGGAAACTATAAAACGTATCTTAATAAATATTTAAATATAAGGATGGGTTTTGTATGCCGCTAATTAGTTTTGTAGTAAAATTGCTGAAAAAGATATTTTAAGGAGGGGCACTACTCCATACATGTAATTATTTGTCCAAAAAAAATTTTTTTTACCAAATATCAACATGATACACATCACTCAATAGGTCTTTCAAAATAACATTGAGGTCTGTTTGAATTTTTATTTATTTAGTGAATATTTTAAGAAAAAATCACCCCTTATTACGCATAATAGGTACAGGGGACACACAAGTTTTTTAGACTTTAAGTCTACTTAAAGTCTAAAAAACTTGTGTGTCCCCTGTGACTTTTGAACCGGAGATAAAAAAAAGGAATGAAAAAAATTGAGAACATTATCGGTTTAGGAATTATTGAGTTATCTCCTAAAAACTCATTTCATACGCAGATACGACCTTTTGATATTACTTTTTCGATAGTAGGTACGAAACCGCGTGGTCCGACACGCACTTGGCCGGTTTTTTTCTATTAAAGATTATTTTATTTTATATGTATACATACATGTAGTTTCATTTTTTTACCCTTTACGTGTACGTACGTTACGTAAGTAGGTTCACGTGTTAGAAAACTGTACTTACTTTAGTTAGCAAAAAATTACACGTCATATTGGACAGGGGGGGAGGGGTCCTGAAAATATTACCAAAGATCACCATGAGGGAGGGGGGGTCTAAAACAAGCCAAAAACGTATGACGCGATTAATGGACGCCCCCTAATTGAAAATCAGCGCATAAAAGTATATCCAACAAGAACGCATGCAAAACTAGTAAAAAGTTGTACCAAATTACTTTCCACTCTAGAGGATAAAAGTGATAAAACACAACATTCCACATGGATAAAGTGAGCCTTTCTGAACGCGTGTGGTAAAAAAAAAACATTGTTTTTTAACATCAAGTATGTAAAATCCATATACACTAAAATAATCTCTAAACGTATTTATGGCTTTTAATCTCATTATAACGAAATCTGGCATAAACTTATATAGATGTCATATACAAAGGAAAAAGTGACCTAGGACTCCGGTGCCCAGATAAGTCATTGTTGGCGTTTCACAATCTTCAAATAAGCTTAATTGGTAGAAAAAGTGCTAACTTTTGCAAATAGATTTATCTGGCAGTTTATTTGTTACATAGCTATCCAATACTTTACCTGGACATTGTGTAACAGGCCCTAATACTCGTACTAGTGATAAATCATAAATACTTTTCGGTTTTATCCTACACGCAGGGTTGGAAAGGATAATTATCAAATATGTTATCTTGATAAAGGTTGAACACGCCAAAACCTGGGCATATAAAAATAGCTATAGTTATTCGAAAAATGGAGATATTTAAACTTTTGAAACAACAATTTTCTCACAAGGAACTGGGCTATAAAATGATGATAGTTTTATTTTCTATTATTTATTCGTTGGCAAAATGTCGAGCGTACAATATCAAAAACGTGAACGCATTTTGCACGAACATGTAAAAAATCCCATGTTAAGCTACATAGATATCGCGAAAAGGCTGAAATATCCACAATCTACTGTTGAATTAAAAAGTTTCCGTGAACGCTTGACAATAGATAGAAAGCCAGGAAGTGGTGGGTTGCAGGGAGTCAAGAATAAGAAACAGGAAAGAGTATTTTAAAGATTTTTGCCTCAAATCATACGATTTCATCTCGTGATGTTGCTAAAAAAGTGAAAATGTCTTAGTCCTATGTCCAAAAAGTGAAACAGATGGCAGGACTGAGGAGTTATAAAGCCCAGGCCGCACCAGATCGAGACTCAAAACAGAACTTATCCGCAAAGATACGGTCGCGACAACTCTATGAAGATTTTCTTACAAAATTTAAATGCGCGGTGATGGACGACGAGACGTATATAAAATTGGATTGTAAACAAATACCTGGTCAAGAGTTTTATACTAGCAAATCTCGAACAGATACTCCTGAAGATTTTGAATTAAAAAAATGAGGGCAATTTCCAAAAAAAATACCTTCTTTGGCAGGCAATATGTAGCTGTGGTAAAAGAAGTCGCTCGTTTATCACCACCGGGACAATAAACGGCGATATTTATCAGAAATATTGTTTACAGAAGCGTTTGCTGCCTTTTATAAGACAGCATGCCTCACCACCGCTGTTTTGGCCAGATCTAGCCAGTTGCTAATACGCGAAATCAGTTATGGAATGGTACAACGCTAACAGGATAATGGTGGTACCCAAAATATGCAATCCGCCAAATAGTCCGGAACTGCGGCCTGTTGAAGAGTACTGGAGTATTATGAAAGGAATTCTAAAAAAGAAAGGCGGAGAAGTAAAATCGGTCCCTGAGCTACAAAAAATATGGACCTGGGCGACAAAAATCTTTTCTAAAGAGATGGTGCAAAGTCTTATGAGCCGTGTGCGTAGACAAGTTCGATCTATGGCTTACTGTGTAAACATTAATTAAAATTAAAAATGTGATTTTAGAATTCATTAAATTTGTCATTAAATGTGGTATTCATAATGTAGTTATTTATTTTCTGGTTTAAAAACAAATTTTGCGTGCCCAAGTTTTGGCGTGTTCAACCTTTAATTATCGTGATTTTTATTTGTGATAATTATCGATTTGAAAATAACCCAAAATTTATAAAGGCGGCATGTACAAAAAAAAAATCGCGCTTTCATTTCAATTAACTGTAATATAAAAAATCCATACCGGGGATAATTATCCAAAAATTATCTGATAAATATAAGATAAGTATCCGATAATGATCTGATAATTATCGGGTAATTATCACGATAAATATAATATAAGTATCCCATAATTATCACGATAAATATCAGATCATAATTATCTTGATAATTTTGAACCCTGTCTACACGCATGTTTTATCGTAATCACAAAAGAACTCACCCGAAATCAAATTTACACTTCAAACACCGATATATAAACCGATGTATCCTCAAGTGTTTCGCCATATCGCGTGGGTGCGCCACTACGCGCCCACATAAACTACAACGGTTGACTGGGTGAGATCGCCAGCAATGCAGCTCTAAGTCCCATAATGTCTTGTAGGGTGAGGCGCAGTGTTGGCATTTCACTGATTTCGTACGCTGGAAAATAAGATAAGATATTTGTTATTTTATTAGGCGAACCCACACCTGACGCATCGCCTCGCGAGGAAATTGCCGCGCGAGGCAGCGAGGCTAGTGTGGACGTGCCTCGCCCGAGGCAAACGCACGCGCGACCGCAATGCCTCGGGCGAGGCACGTCCACACTAGCCGAGCTGCCTGGCGCGGTAATTTCCTCGTGAGGCGATGCGTCAGGTGTCAATCAATTTATATTAAACAGAGTCGTGTCGGTTGCACCATTTATAACTCAAGAATGGCTGAACCGATTTTAATGTATGATTTTTTGGATTTATCTTCGCTCCGAATAGCAGAATAACTAATGAGATATCGGTAAATTAAAAAATACATTGTGTGGTTTTATGAAACCACGATGCAAGTGAAACTTTGATATGTAGCATGGCGCTTAGAAATTGGTGTCCAAATTTCAATTGGTTTGTAGCAATCCAGGCATTGAAACAATAAGCGGCCTTGATTTAACCATAATTTGGTTAAAATTCTTATCTGAGCCAAAATGCTTATGTGAGTAACCGTCTTGTACGACTTTATATATTTTAAAAGATTAATATTACATTGTTAATGCACATTTGGCTTAATTTTTGTGTGTAATACTTACTTCAGCGACCGTTATTAACCGACTTCAAGATTTCGAAGAAGGAGGTTATCAATTCGTCGGGATCTTTGTTTTTTTTTTTTTTATGTATGTTCATGTTCACCGATTATTCGAAGACGGCAGGACCGATTTGGAAAATTCTTTTTTTGTTTGAAAGCGTATACTTCACAGTTGGTCCCATTGTAACCATGTCAGGATCTGATGATGGGATCCTGGAGAAATCGAGGGAACTCTTCAACTATTATAGGCACACCTATGGTGATTTGAGTATTTTTTTTACAGCAGTTCGAGCATTTGGTGTTGGAAAGGTGGATGCTTAGTGAAATCGGTTCTTTTTTGTTTAAAATTATTATTTTTGTTTATAATTTTCTGTTTGACGACAATACAAATACAATACAATACAAATACTCTTTATTGAACACCTCAAAAAGAAAACTAGTACAGAAAATGCATAAACACATTTATAACGTGTTCAAATAATAAGAAGCGATTTTGAAAAATTCATCCCCTAAGGGGGTAAAAAGGGGGTTGAAATTTGTATGGATGGGGCTTAAAATTTAAGGTTAGAGGTTTGTAACTTTGTACGATTCCTGATAATTAAGAAATAATAAAAACAATTTCAGCGTTTTTTGAAATTCAACCTCTAACGGGGTTCGTACGAATTTTAAACAAAACTATAATATCTATAAAAACATAAACCTAACTAAAAACTTATTAAAAAAATCTGCCCCAGGTCCATGTCATGAGGTAGAGTGCCCAGAAGGCTGGCCGCATTTCCGCGCTGGATAGCTATGCTGATCCGTTGCCCAAAATAGTGGCCAGCCAGCCCTCTGGTCACCAGAGGCCTCAATAAGGCGCGCCGAAATCTCTTTATAGAGGCGACGCGCATTTGGTCCCTATGGACCCAGGGTTTCGACCCCAAACGCCGCAAACATGTAAAAGAACAAAACAACCCCTTTTTTACCCCGTTAGAGGTTGAATTTTACAAAACGCTGAACTCACTTTTATTATTTTTTTATTATCAGTAACCGTACAAAGTTTCAAATCTCTAACTTTAAATTTTAAACCCCATTAATACAAACTTTCAACCCCCTTTTTACCCCCTTAGGGGATGAATTTTTCAAAATCGCTTCTTATTACTTGTACACATTACAAATGTAACCAGACCTGAAATTTTCAACTTTCTAGCTTCAGTAGTTTCGGCTCTGCGTGGATCAGTCATCAGTAAGTCAGGACAAAGGCATTTATATATACAAGGTGCTCGCGAGGAAACCGCATAATTTTAACAGCGTACTCCTGAGGCCAAAAGAAGTAAAAAATATCATATGACTTTTGGACAATTCCGCCAAAAAAAAATTTTTTTTTTTCTTGTATTCTGAACGTATTCTTAAATTAAAAATAAATGTTAATGACAAAACTATGTCTAAAAACAAATAAAACTACTTTTTTTTTCTTAAAATCAAAGTTAAAGCAAAGTGTTTCCTGTCACTTTGATGTCTGTCAACAGGGATGCCTATAATGAGTTCCATAGTGGTAAAATTGCCGTTAAGAAAGCGTTCAGTCCTGAGTTATAATAAAAAAAAAAATATTTTTTTATTGGTTATAATATAACTCCGAAACAAGATGAATTTCAGACAAGTTTATTTGACATTTTAGTCTCTAAATAAGGTCGGGATAACGCTGTTAAAATTATGCGGTTTCCTCGCGAGCACAGTGTATAGATAAATATATATACATATACAGTGCCGGCTGTAAAGAGAAAGTGGACGACTGTCGAAGCGCACTTATGCACTGACCAGGAGAGAAACCAGAGAGTACTTTTACTCTATTTCCGTAACCACAGTTGAACCTTATTACCGAGCAAAACAGTCGTTTATAGGTGACTAGTAAAAAGTAGTAAAAACGGTCCGATAGAGAGCATAATGTAGAAGGCGGTGTCTCACTCGCACTCGTTACAAAATTGACACATATTGACATTTTGATTAGACATGGGTTGTTCACAAGTGAGTGATTTAAATGAACTATATCTTTTGATTCATCTCACTCACTCTTCAACTCACTGAAGATTTAACTCAGTCAGTAACTCATCTATCTCAGTAAGTATTAATTAACAACTTTACAGTGTTACTTGCTCGCTCTTTCCCACTTATGATTTGAATGAGCCGGCCGAGTCAAACGAGTGAGACGATACGAAAATGCGAACCGATCCACTCAGCGAAATGAGTGATACATATCTCCGCGAGCGAAAGATATAAATCAATCTTTTCAGTTCAGTGGAGCGTTTTGCGGATTTCTAATTTTGATTGTCTGATGACGTCATTACCTCCTTAAGTCAAAACGAGACGCAGGTCCCTCTATTGCGCTCTCTTTCGGCCTCACTTTGTGGCCGAAGAGTATACTCTAGTTTAGGATAATAACTTATGCTCTCCATCGGACGGTTTTTTCTATTCTCCTATAAACGACTGTATTGCTCGGTAATAAGGTTCAACTTAGGTTAGGGAAATAGAGTTAAATTATTGTCCTGTTCTCTACTGGTCCGTGTTACGCGCCAAGACACCAACCAACTAAATTATGTAGGCTAGTTACAGTATGCTATCAGCCATCTTGAAACGTGTTTTGAAATTAGTCGCGTTGCGTGTAATGCGACTTGCAAAAGACAGACGGAAAAATTCGAGGATATAATATAATTTCTAAACGGCCTCCTAGCCCAGTCGGTAGTGATCCTGCCTACGAAGCAGTAGGTTCCGGGTTCGAATCCTGGTAAGGGCATTTATTTGTGTTTTTATCACAGATATTTGTTCCTGAATTATGAATGTTTTTTATACAAATATATAAGTATTTATCTATATATATATATATCGTCGTCTAGTACCCATAATACAAGCCTTATTGAGCTTACCATGGGCCTAGGTCGATGTGTGTAAGATTGTCCCATAATATTTATTTACTAATTAATAAATCTTACCTGTTTATGAACAATCTTCTTATGTTCATAGAGCTCAGATTTAATCACGAACCAAGAACAACAAATATTACATACAAGTGGCCGCTCGAAACTCTCCTTTTTAATATTTTCTAAAGCCTCTTCCAACTCTCTCTCATTTAAACAAACCTGGTTGAAATATTTATCAGAGGTATTTAAATCCAAACCATTATCAATTTTCTTGAATTCCATTTTTTCCCTGTCTCTTCTATTTTTCTTCTTCTTAGGAACAATTTTGATATCTTTTTCTTCCTTTAAATTATTACTTAAATTATCAAAATTATCAGTTTCTAAATTATCATCAACTTCTTGCTTGATAATTTTATCTGTGTCTGTGTTGACTATGAATATTTCTATTTCGGTTTTGGTCTCTACATGTTCTTCTATAACGCAGTCATAATCCGGCTTATGTATGCATTTGAGAGTAGATAAAGTATCTGATGACATCTGTAAAAAAACCTTTTTAAACTTTTTGTGAAAGGACGAGTTCATTAAAATTAACTCCGTTAACATATTGACGACTTTCTCCTAGCGTTTTTCCCCGTTTTTTTTTTTGCTCTATTGAGCCTGGGGTCCGCTCGGCAACCTAATCCCAGGAATTGGCGTAGGCACCAGTTTTTACGAAAGCGACTGCTATCTGACCTTTCAACTAGGCCTTGTTGGGATTAGATCCTGTTTCCTCAAGATGTTTTCCCTCACCGAAAAGCGGCTGGTAAATATCAAATGATATTTGGTACATAAGTTCCGAAAAACTCAGTGGTACGAGCCGGGGTTCGAACCCGGGACCTCCGGATTGAAAGTCTGACGTCTTACCGCCAGGCCACCAGCGCTTTTTTGTTAACACATTGACAACAAAAGATAGAAATAATAAGAAATAAATAAAATAAATTCCAAGCAAATTTCTTGCAATAGTGGTTTGTTGCTCAACGAGATGATTCTAAAAAAACCCAAACACGATGACCATTACACCAGCTTGATGGTACCAAACATATACAAGATATCTCTATACTCCGCTTAGCGCGTTATTTCTTTGAAACCTAAGCTGCCAAAAAGAAGGGGTGCGGGAGGGGAACGCGCAATGCTAGACAGGGAACGCGCGATTCTTCCGTGGTGCGTAAGAGAGTCAGACATTAATGGTTGCCATGGAGACGTACTATGTTTACTGTCACTTCCAATATGAGTGTCACGCTATAGGGTGAAATTACTACAAGCGTGGCAGCGGGGGTCGCCCGGCTATGCGGGGTCTTGGGTTAATTATTCTATCGTACCAAAATATTGTATTGTCATCCAACTCGCAGGTATGTTAAATTTCAGCTCAATCAGACATCAGGAACTGGGTTAAATCTCGCTTGCCAGCAGGGTTCGTAAGGATAATTATCAATGATAGTTAGCGCGATAATTATCATGATTTTTATGTCTGATAATTATCGATTTGATAATAACCCAAAATTTGTAAAAGAAGTATCGAGGTTAGAACTATAATAGAAACAAAATCCATACCGGGAAAAAAATTCCGATAATTATCGCGATATATCAGAGATCATAATTATCTTGATAATTTCGAACCCCGCTTGCCAGTTACTGCGTGTTAAAAAAGCTTGTAAAATGAGATACTAGAGGTTATGACGCTATCACACTGCTGAGGTTTCCGTGCGGTTCCGGTGTGCGAGCGAGATAGCGCTCTGTATGTGTATAGCGCGTCTCGTTCACGGGAGCGGGACGCGGGCGTGAGATCTGCCTTAATCCACAAGTACTAGGAAACCATAGGCTGACTAACCAACAAGCGCAGTAACAGTACCAAAATGTGAACCAATTTAAAAATAAATTAGACAAGCATACATCTAGTCATCTACTCCTTAATGATTACTGGATACAGGCAATATCAGTTGTCATAACTGCCTACCTGCTTAGTAAATATATAATAATACGTTTATGTGTTGTAACAAGTTTTTGGACCCGGGGTATGTCCTTAAACTACGTCCGGACTTGGGTATGTCCTTAAACTACGTCCGGACTTGGGTATGTCCTTGAACTACGTCCGGACCCGGGGTATGTCCTTAAACTACGTCCGGACTTGGGTATGTCCTTGAACTACGTCCGGACCCGGGGTATGTCCTTAAACTACGTCCGGACTTGGGTATGTCCTTAAACTACGTCCGGACCCGGGGTATGTCCTTAAACTACGTCCGGACTTGGGTATGTCCTTAAACTACGTCCGGACCCGGGGTATGTCCTTAAACTACGTCCGGACTTGGGTATGTCCTTGAACTACGTCCGGACCCGGGGTATGTCCTTAAACTACGTCCGGACTTGGGTATGTCCTTGAACTACGTCCGGACCCGGGGTATGTCCTTAAACTACGTCCGGACTTGGGTATGTCCTTAAACTACGTCCGGACCCGGGGTATGTCCTTAAACTACGTCCGGACTTGGGTATGTCCTTAAACTACGTCCGGACTTGGGTATGTCCTTAAACTACGTCCGGACTTGGGTATGTCCTTAAACTACGTCCGGCCTTGGGTATGTCCTTAAACTACGGCAAAAAGAGAGCTATGGGCACTGCGAATGGCATCACGCTAAGTTTGGTAGGGCACGTTCAGCTAATATCATCTCGCTTAAATTTGGAGCAGAGCCCGGACCCAGTGTGTTGACGATGAGGGACCTTCTTGTTCCTTTAGCCATCAACACAGTGAATCCTCCTTTTTGTAAAGGGTCGGCAACGCGCATGTGACTCCTTTGGAGTTGCAGGCGTCCATAGGTTACGGTAGCCGCTTACCATCAGGCGGGCCGTATGCTTGTTTGCCACCGTCGTGGAATAAAAAATAATAATATTAATAACAGTAGAAGTAATCAGCTATAGTCATCCCTTTTTTAGTGGTACTAGACTAGTGGAGTAAGAAAAAGCCAGTATGATTCTCTCTATCTATGCTTGAAGTGAACCCGACCCTGACCAAACTATACCTGCTGAGCTTGAGCCACAGACAACAAGAACTGCGCTTGCTGCAGAGTGTTCCGGAACTCTTGTGACCGTCGCAGCAATGCCTGACACTCCCAGCATAGAAGGATGTTCAGATATTTGTATTCCTGGAATGAAATTTATGTGAGTTAAATCATATGCGAATATATTAAGATTGTTAAGGCCTAATGAAACTATAAGAATTTTACATTAATTCCAATTTTTAAATTAACTTAGTCTAGTATAACTCGCTATATCGGATGACATTGCCACCTAAAATACTCTTTGATTTATTTCTCATTGGGAATTGTCTCAGGCTGTAGGCTGTACTTATTATGTTTAAGATCTTGCCTTAGTTTCTATTATCTACCTATGTCTGTATTTTTTCCCAACAGGCGTGTCCACACCTAACGCACCTCCGCAAGAGGAAATTGCCGCGCGAGGCACCTTGGTTAGTGTGCACGTGCCTCGCCCGAGACATTGCCACCCCGCGTGCGTTTGTCTCGGGTGAGGCACGTCCACACTAGTCGAGCTGCCTCGCCAGGTGGTGCGTCAGGTGAGGACACGCCTATTTGCCACCTCACTCGCAATTTTATATACTAAACCTCCTCCTATCCTGTCCTATTGGCCCAACATGGCAAAGAAAGGCTTAATTTTATTCAGAGCCAACATGTACTGCTAATGATCCATCGTTAGCAGTCCCCCACCAACCACCCGGACCCGGGGTATGTCCTTAAACTACGTCCGGACTTGGGTATGTCCTTAAACTATGCCAAAAAGAGAGGTACGGATGGGCACTGCAAATGGAGATGCCATTTGCAGTGCCCATCCATACCTCTCTAAGTGTGGTAGGGCCAGGGACCGGAACCGGTAACCATTAAAGGGGTATTAGATTGGGTATTTGATAGAGTTGTTTTTAAAAACCCTATCAATTCGGTAAGCGTATCGTTTGACTTACCCGAACGAAAGGCTAACCATGTCAATACAGTTAATTCGGGTAAGTGGTTACAACCCATCATATGGTTTCCCTATCAGATAGGGTTTTTCAAATGCGATTAAGCTATTTTAAACTCTGTGACCAATACATTTGGCTTATTTATTATTCGAGCACCCTACGAGCTAAGCGCTGCCGGGCGGCACGAGCGAGCCTACAGACAAACAAGAATCTTTTTGCGTATGTTTTCGTACTTACGCCTTTGATCTAGACGCTATTATTGCTTGTTAGTGCGCTAAAAGATCGTTGTGTGGTGCCGGTGTTTTTGTTCTTGCCATTCGAGCGTGACGGCTCGTGTCGATTGAATCTTAGACCCAGGATTATAGGAATCAAAATCAAATGCATATTGTGAAGTGTTAAAATATATGATTTTGTGTTATTCTAGTTATAGGTAGTACTTTGTTTCAATGGCTCCAGCAAAATGTGACGCCGTTCACCGATACTTCTAGTATAATGAAACGATCAATATCAGTCATTGTTGGACACTCAAGAATAAAATGATTATTTGAAAAAAATATCGTAAGAATAAACTTATGTTGATTGTATTCCCGTTAAAATGATTCAAAATAATTTCGTCGGGACTAATTCATATACGAGAAAATGTAATAAAAATAATTGATTCTTAACAGAATTATTTAATCATGCTTTTTATTTTAAATAATGTTCCGCGTATAAGAATGTATTCTGGGTTTTTCGGTGTAAGAAAACATCGTGTGGAAACTGGACCTAATCCCAATAAGGCGTAGTTTCCCTTATGCCCAGCAAAAATTATATCTGTTTTAAAATCCACGGTAGGCAGATATACTCTTTTCACTTCTCATGCTCGTAAAGTTCGACTTTAAATCGTGCGTGGACGATATAAAATCGCATTTTAAGCTCTAGGGCATAAAGTAAAATTTTCTTCTAAGACCAAGAATGTGGCTCAACAGCCAAACAGAGTCAAAATATATTGCACAATTTAATTGAACAGTAAAATTTCGTAAAATACTGAAACTTGTTCTTTTATTATATTCTTGTACTCAGATAGAATAAGCTTTCTGGCCCAGACAATTCCTATTGGATGGGTTTTTTTTTGTATAGATCAAAGTGTCAGGAATTGATACCAATAAAATTTATAAGTCAATATTGGGCGCTAAGATGCCAAAAAAATGGTAAAAATGGTAAAAATCAGTTTTTCGATTCTTGAGGAAAAACTACGGCTCTGACAAAAAATAGTTAAATGTAACAAATGTGCGCTATAAAAAAACATAGAGAATGAGCCCCAGTAGAGCAAAATCTGTTTAGAGGATCGTCCGCAATGTGAAAAAAATTAACCAGTGTAAGTTGACCTTTCTATAAGAATAATTACTAGGGCAGAAGAGGTCAGCTAAACATGGTTATTTAATTTTAAGAGAAATTAAGCATTATTGCAAATGGCACCTAAAATATAAGAATATCAGAATTAAAATACTTAAGTATAGTTTAAGTTAATCATTAATTTTTTTAGGTGCCATTTGTAATAATGCTTCATTTCTCTGAAAATTACACTTCCAAGTTTAGCTGACCTCTTCTGCCCTAGTAATTATTCTTATACAAAGGTCAACTTACACTGGTTAAATCACGTTTTTTTTGCAAATATTGTAAATTCAATAACTCGCGTTCCGAAAGTTCTGGAGAGCTGAAATTTGAATATGATGTCGGTTTTGTGGTCCTTTAACTACAGTTAAATGTTCAAATGAAAATGTTGTAAACTTTTTGCAAACCGTCGAATTTTGCAAAAAGTGACCTTTTTTTAAATCGACTGGGAGGGTATTTTAATTTTCGAAAACCGTTATAATTTCGATTTCTATGCATTAAGGAGGAGTTGAACTACAAATTTCCAAGTTTACAAATCATTTGACAAAGAATAAAGTTGTTTAAATAATCTATGAAGTTCAGGCACTTTTTGCGCGCACGGCGGCGACGCACTATGGCCCAAACGCCCGATCTAGCTGGACAAAATTATTTTACACTCATAGACTAAAATTGACTATTTTTATTATTATTTTGCTATAATTCATGTGAAAAAAACTTTTCCAGTGTAAGTTGACCTTTGCATAAGAATAATTACTAGGGCAGAAGAGGTCAGCTAAACTTGGTTGTTTAATTTTAAGAGAAATGAAGCATTATTACAAATGGCACCTAAAAAAATTAATAATTAACTTAAACTATATTTAAGTATTTTAATTCTGCTATTCTTATATTTTAGGTGCCATTTGCAATAATGCTCCATTTCTCTTAAAATTAAATAACCATGTTTAGCTGATCTCCTCTGCCCTAGTAATTATTCTTATACAAAGGTCAACTTACACTGGTTAATTTTTTTCACATGAATTATACCAAAATAATAATAAAAATAGTCAATTTTAGTCTATGAGTGTAAAATAATTTTGTCCAGCTAGATCGGGCGTTAGGGCCATAGTGCGCCGCTGCCGCGCGCGCAAAAAGTGTCTGATCTTCATAGATTATTTAAACAAGTTTATTCCTTGTCAAATGATCTGTAAATTTGTAAATTTGTAGTTCAACTCCTCCTTAATGCAAAGAAACCGAAATTATAACGTTTTTCGAAACAACATTTTTACAACATTTTCATTTGAACATTTAACTGTAGTTAGAGGACCACAAAACTGACATCATATTCAAATTTCAGCTCTCCAGCACTTCCGGAACGCGAGTTATTGAATTTACAATATTTGCAAAAAAAATGTGTTTTTTTGCGAATTGCGGACGATCCTCTGGACTGATTTTGCTCTACCGGGGCTCATTCTCTTTGTTTTATAATTGCGCACATTTATACATTTAACTATTTTTGGTCCGACCCGTAGTTTTTCCTCTAGAAGCGAAAAACTGGTTTTTACCATTTTTTTGGCACCTTAGCGCCCAATATTGATCACTTATAAATTTTATTGATATCAATTCCTGACACTTTGATCTATACAAACAATTTTTTTCCCGTCCAATAGGAATTGACTGTACTTTTTATAATTTTTCCGCTAATTCTATCTGAGTATTGCTATAATTATTTGAATTGCGTGTTTTCTATAATTAAATAAATGTAATCAAATAAAATAGGAGTTGATAATAGTTTAGAAATGCCCCGAAATGTTTTGATGACTTGGCAGAAAATTTCTACATTCACATGTTAAAAATTCAAAAAAATATATTAAAAAATTAATTGGTTGGAACCATATTTGTTTTCATTGTAATATTTTTGTTAGAACTTGAAATTGTTTTACGATTACCGATAAATAATTTCCTCGCAAATGAAGTGAAAATTTGAGTGTAACCCTCGTCCATAAAACCCATTTTACATTCGACTTTTAAACGCCTCGCGTAAAATCGTACGCTTTATGCACTTGTTACTACTATAATAAAAATAAAATAAAATAAAAATGAAATAAAAATGGAAATAAAATGAAAATAAAATGAAAATAAAATGAAAATAAAATGAAAATAAAATGAACATAAAATGAAAATAAAATGAAAGTAAAATGAAAATAAAATGAAAATAAAAACAAAAATAAAAACGAAAATAAAATGAAAATAAAAACGAAAAAAAAAACGAAAAAAAAACGAAACGAAACGAAAACGAAGCGAAAACGAAACGAAAAATCGTACGTTTTATGCACTTGTTACTACTATAATAAAAATAAAATAAAATAAAAATGAAATAAAAATGGAAATAAAATGAAAATAAAATGAAAATAAAATGAAAATAAAATGAAAATAAAATGAAAATAAAATGAAAATAAAACGAAAATAAAATGAAAATAAAATGAAAATAAAATGAAAATAAAATGAAAATAAAATGAAAATAAAATGAAAATAAAATGAAAATAAAATGAAAATAAAATGAAAATAAAATGAAAATAAAATGAAAATAAAATGAAAATAAAATGAAAATAAAATGAAAATAAAATGAAAATAAAATGAAAATAAAATGAAAATAAAATGAAAATAAAATGAAAATAAAATGAACATAAAATGAAAATAAAATGAAAGTAAAATGAAAATAAAATGAAAATAAAAACAAAAATAAAAACGAAAATAAAATGAGAATAAAAACGAAAAAAAAAACGAAAAAAAAAACGAAACGAAACGAAAACGAAACGAAAACGAAATCGAAACGAAAACGAAACGAAAACGAAACGAAACCGAAACGAAAACGAAACGAAACGAAAACGAAACGAAAACGAAACGAAAATGAAACGAAACCGAAACGAAAACGAAACGAAAACGAAACGAAAACGAAACGAAATGAAAACGAAACGAAAACGAAACGAAAACGAAACGAAACGAAACGAAAACGAAACGAAAACGAAACGAAAACGAAACGAAAACGAAACGAAAACGAAACGAAAACGAAACGAAAACGAAACGAAACGAAAACGAAACGAAACCGAAACGAAAATAAAACGGAAAAAAAATTAAAATAAAACGAAAATAAAATGAAAAAAAAATGAAAAAAAAAACAAAAAAAAACAAAAAAAATTAACAAAAATATTATACACTGATTTTTTTTTATATAAAATGAAAAAAAAAATTATATACACGGTGAATCTGAGTATCCCGACAGATTTTAACCATAAATTCCTGATAATTGACTGATAAATAACTGACTGAGACTAAAATGTCGTATAAACTTTTCTGGAATTAGCCTAGTTTCAGAGTTCTTCTTCTTTGTCGTTACACTCTTTACAGAGTGGTCGTGGCCAAAATGTACTAATTTATTTCAATTGACAGTTTTACCAATAACATTTATGTTTTTATGTTCAAAAGCATTTTAAAAATCGGAAAACTGAAAAAAATTTTTTTTTTGCGAAATCGAACTAAATTCGTAAAACATTTATTACTCCTTATGACCTCAGGAATTTATGGTTGAAATCTTTCGGGTTACTCAGATTCACCGTGTATAATAATAATAATAAAAAAACCAGTCTATCTTGAATTTTAAAACAGATATAATTTATACACCCCGAATAATTAACCGAAAATAACTACCATGACTATTTTTCAGTAAAAAGTATATAACCGCCATCTTGGATTATAAAACAGAAATATTTTTCGAAATTACATCCCCTAATTATAAATATTAATTATTTGTAACAGGGTATTTACCTCGTACCCGAAATATCGGGTGCCCAATAGGCAATAACGCTAATATACATGGTAAATACCCCGTTTCAAATAATATTTATAATGTGAATGACCATGTGAGCTTAAAAAATCGTATATCCCATAATTAGCTGAAAACGACTACCAATCCCTACGCCAATTCATGGGATTAGGTTGCCAAGCGGACCACAGGCTCAACTGAGCCGTGGCAAAAGCCGGGACAAACAGGACAAAAGGAGGATGAATACTGGTTTGTGTAAAATCGATTTGAATATGAATAAAAATTGTGTTTTTATTCTTATTCAAAATAATTATTGCCCATCTCATCAGTACGTGCGAACTATGCAAAAATAAACTGAACGTAAGACACATTTCTTTAACAGAAATTCTTTAATGGAATCAGAGGACTGGACTGTGAGTGTGACTTTTCCAGAATGAATAAACGACAGCAAATCTTATATTTACTAAATTTGTTCCGCCGCCACCTCTCCTGTTCCATTTCAAATGAGAAAGATAGAACCGCCTGCCTGCGTGGAAAAGAGACAGGAAAAGGGTAGCCCTATGATAGGGTAAGCGGTAAATATTAAAGCTATCTTTACCCCATTCGACTCGGAAACCACATTGAAAAGGGTTAAGCCTATTCAAAATGATTTCCATATCGATAGGGTAACCCAATGATAGGGTAACCCTATCATTAGGGTAAGACTTTAATAGGGTTACCCTATCGAAACGATTAATCAAATGAAGGGGTTTTCCGGTCCCTGGGTAGGGCACGTTCAGCAAATGTCATCTTGCTCAAATCTGGAGCAGAGCCCAACTGGGGAAGTACCTCCAACTTACAGAAAACCACAGCCAAATAGCACTAGAAGTGTAGTCCCATAGTGTTGTGTCCTGCTAGTGAGTGAGTTTGCCAAAGAGGACACAGTGTGTTGACGATGAGGGACCCTCTTGTTCCTTTAGCCGTCAACACAGTGAATGCTCCTTTTGTAAAGGGTGGGCAATGCGCATGTGGCGTCCATGGGTTGTGGTGGCTGCTTACCATCAAGCTTATGCTTGTTTGCCACCGTCGTGGTATACATAAAAAAACCAGTCAGCAAAAAAACAGGTCTTGGTCTGGCCTGAGGCTCAGTCTTGTGGGACCCATGATGTGATTGTTTTATATAATATTGTTTTAGACAGGCAGCTCGCGCTGATGTCTAAATCAGAGTTCGCTACGCACTCGCTGTTTCAGGTGGCAGCTGTTTATCCCATAAGTTCGAGCCTACGACAGAAAAGTCCAGCCTAATCTCATTTTATTGTCAGATTCATGCGTATGACGGAAAATTTGTAGACGTTCAACAAAAAAGTAGGTCGGTAAAGTTACCTCCAGAGTTTCCTTATTTCCTAAGATAGCGAAGTACATTTCGTAGTTCGTCAAGGGTGTGAGCCTCCGGTCTGCACTGAGGCATCCGTGGCATAGAGTATCTTCGGTTTCCCTTTTTATTGCGTACATTTTTACAATAGCTCAGATACAACACTGAAACGAGTTTACACTAAAAGCACTTATAGGAAGCTTTTATGACGGAGTAGTAAGTAGAACTGTATAGTAACTGATATATTAAATGCATATTTTGCTGTTTTTAAATCGTGTAGTAATCAAAATACGTGGGAACAGGAAAATCCAAACACATTCAACGCAAGTGATAATGCAGGAAACTGTCATGTCCATGTCAATGTCATTCCAGACTGTGACACAGATACTATAAAGTTCAAAATCTGTAAGAATGAACTTTTGACACTTCAGTATTGACGTCATAGACGGAGAGCTAGCGACCAAATCGGTCATGTGGCTTCAGCTGTATTGAAACTCCGTTAGCTACTTCCCTGAGCAACCTTTTCCTATAATCTTCGTGCTGGCAGGCCGCGGGCGGTGGGTGCGGGTGTAGTGGGGTGGGGAGAAAAAAGAAAAAAAATGTGGGCTCAGCGACTTTAATTTTTTTTTCAAACAGTTGCTCTGTACTCCCTGTGCACCCAAAAAAAAATTAAATCGATCGGGTGGTGGGAAGGGGTTGCCAGCGTTAATTAAATGTACCAAAATAATAATAATATTCGTGTGGGCTCAGCTGTATTGGCTTTTTTTCTGACGCGAGATTAATCAATATGTAAGCCCCAAAAAAATAGCCATGCAAAAATATCGGTGGGAAGGTATCGAAAAAATTGTAAAGTTAATTGACGTCCAATATTTGATTGTCAGCTGTTCCTTCGTATTCATCGGTATCGCTGTCACTTCCGGAGTCGCTCTCACCGCTTGGACGCTTTACATTGCTGCTTTAATGTACATCGCTGCGCTTCGCATCCGCACTGCACTGAAAGATCCGAGAATTTCACCAATTTTTTTCGATACCTTCCCACCGATATTTTTGCATGGCTATTTTTTTGGGGCTTACATATTGATTAATCTCGCGTCAGAAAAAAAGCCAATACAGTTGAGCCCACACGAAAATTATTATTATTTTGGTACTTTTAATTAACGCTGGCAACCCCTTCCCACCACCCGATCGATTTAAAATTTTTTTGGGTGCACAGGGAGTACAGAGCAACTGTTTGAAAAAAAAATTAAAGTCGCTGAGCCCACATTTTTTCTTTTTTTTCCCCACCTTACTACACCCGCACCCACCGCCCGCGGCCTGCCAGCACGAAGATTATAGGAAAAGGTTGTTCAGGGAAGTAGCTAACGGAGTTTCAATACAGCTGAAGCCACATGACCGATTTGGTCGCTAGCTCTTATACTATCATTAGTGATGGGGCTGAGACGTATCGCTTGTCAAATTTAGCGATTATTTATGAATTGTTCGAATCGATTTTACTACAACCGATTTTTTATTGTTATATGCCTATATATTTTGTATCACAAATCTTCTCAAATTATAACAATAAGAATAAGAATAATGTTTATTGACTTAAACCTAATACAAGTGTAAGTAATGTTTGCACAGTACGCTAATAGCTTAAGAGAGACTTATGTATTAGGTTTGAAACAGTTTCACCGGAACTGAGCCTCTGTCTCCCGAACTAGGCGGATGCCTGTGACTCGGAAGTCAGTGATCCTACCGAGGATATGAGTTGAGATGAGTTGTATGCAGTTATGCCGAATATACAAAAATAAATTAAAAAAGGAAACTTAACTATAACAGAGCAGAAAATAAAGTTATTTAGGAAATAATCATTTAATAATTGTTATCTACTAATTATGTATGGCATTATAATAATTCCATAATTAATACAATATGATAAGAAAGTCTTATATTGTCTATTGATTACATAATCGATTTTATCGACTTACGGAAATGTTATATGAATCGGAACAGCAGACATGGTTACAACACTAAATTAAAAAAAAAGGAGGCGTAGACCGTAACTGTTTGCATAAATTGTAAAATATTTAATAACTAAGATATGAAAAAAAATAACATTAATTAAGTTATGTTTATAAAAAGTGAAATATTGTGTTTATGTTCATGACAAGCTGTAAAATCGTTAGGGGATTTTGTTTATAATTTCAAAGTGGCTTGCGCGTTTACATTCTACGGGCGTTGCGATGTGTCAAAAGTTCATTGTTACAGATTTTGAACTATAATTTCCAAGGAATTCGGTTCTGTGTTGTGGTAGCATTGTTCCATCCAAACTCAGTTTGGCTACTCACCACTAGATAGCAGTAAACTCTATTTCTGATAAACATTCGTCCACATGATTCCGCTACCAGTCAATAGAGGGCCATAAGCATAGAATTTTTTTTCGTTTATATTAGAATAAATGTATAATAATGTATATTTTTTATCAAACATTCTTTGTTTTATAGGTTCAACTATTGTACTATTTAATTTTAAGTAAAAGTAAAAATTATTTTCGTACTTCACGGTAAAAACAAAACGCAATTTAATCGATTTTTAATTACGTACAGTCAGCTGGCTAAAGATGTGTAGGTAAATAAAAGGAAACACTGTACTGTGATTAAAAAGGTGTAAACTCAAACAAAAACAATTCGTTCGTGTAACTAACGCCAGATATCCAAGCGTATTATGTGATATATATTTAAGTGATTACAGGTCCTAATTTATAGGTTTTTAAAGGACATATAAGTTAAAAAAATATATTTTTCAAGTGTGGCCAGAATGGGAGACATGGGAGGTAGTCCTGGGTCCAACTTGCAACAAATTCTAGGGGTTAGTCCTGAGCCAGTCAAGCAATGCTGCGTTTGTATGCGGAAGGACCAGAAATTGCTACATCTTTGTCTGATCAACGGGGCCGGAAACAGTTTATTCTCGCTGCTGTGTGATGACCAAGTTGATTCTCCGGTATGAACCTTAAATACTTTGATGTTGAAAAACTTTTTTTTTATTGTTTAAAATTACTTTGCTTGTATTATTTGATCATTGACGGTTACCGGATTCTCTTAATTTTATTTTATCTTTACATAAGCCAATTAAAAAAAAAAGATTTTAAGGTTTTTACACTTAATTATTTTTAATTTATGATTCAATCATATTCTAACGTTAGTGTTAGTGCAAAAGCTAATTAAGTTCTGTTTTTATTTATTTATTTAAACTTTATCGCACAGTATAATATAGTTACAAAGGCGGATTTAATACCAAGAGAGAGGCATTATCTATCAGTCAACCTACATACCTACAACCAGGGTTCAAAAGGATAATTATCAATGATAGTTATCTTTATAATTATCGTGATTTGTATATCTGATAATTTTCAATTTGATAATAATCCAAAATTTGTAAAGGTGGAAGGCACAAAAAAACCGCGTGAATTTTAACATTAGTAGTTGAACTATAATATTAAAAAATTCAAACCGGGGATAATTATCTGACAATTATCGGGATAAATATCAGTGATCATAATTATCTTGATAATTTCGAACCCTGCCTACAACCTACCTACTTAGTATGACTACTAACTATGATTGTGGAGGCTGCTTAGGCAGATCGCTTGTTTGCCAACTTTTTACATACTATAATAATAATAGAGCGCATCGACTTTCTGAAGCAGAAAGTTTATGCATGGGCAAGCCGTATTCGCCGCTACAGAGAGCGTGTGAACCGATTCAAGCAGAATCGTCTTTTCCAAAGTGACCAAAGGAAGGTATACCGAAGGTGGGAGGCAACCGACCCCCGTGTGTTCGACGTGCGACTGCCGGATGCTACTGCCATGACTGATTTCTGGCGTAGCATCTGGTCAGCGCCCGTTGAATACACGGAGGGCGAGTGGATGAGCGTTGTCGGACGAGTGCGAGTCCATCGAACCTATGGGGGCTATCACCATCAGCCCCGATGACGTCAGTTGTGCAATCCGTACGGCCCAGAACTGGAAAAGTCCCGGCCTGGATGGATTGCACAACTTCTGGCTAAAATGGTTTCGGTGCTTGCACTCGCGGCTCGCAACGCAATTTCAACAAGCCCTCGAACTTGGCTCCCTCCCGCTTTCCTTAACAACCGGTGTAACCTTCCTGCTCTATAAGTCCGGTAGTACCACGGAAGCGAAGAACTACCGACCCATCACGTGCTTGGCTACACTTTACAAGCTCCTTACATCCATTTTGAGAGCAAAAATAAACGCGCACATGGTCGCAAACAACATTTTGGCCTCAGCTCAAAATGGATGTAGGGTTGGATCCCGTGGTACTTAAGAGCTCCTCCTCATAGACATGACCATTTGCCAACGAGTCAGGCGGAACAGGGGGGCCCTCTCGGCCGCTTGGATTGACTACAAGAAGGCCTATGATTCGGTGCCTCATTCATGGCTGGAGAGGGTCTTAGAGCTGTATAAAATTGACACAGCTTTAAGATCCTTCCTTGGCGCGTGTATGAGGCAGTGGACCACAGTCCTTCGTCAACCAGGAGGTGGGGATGACCCCCCTGGCCCACAGGACTTTATAAGGATCGAGCGAGGAATATTTCAGGGCGACAGTCTGAGTCCCCTGTGGTTCTGCCTAGCTCTAAATCCGCTCAGCACTTTGCTGAAGGATTCGGGGCTAGGTTGCCGGCTTCGGAGAGAGGGTGAAGTCATATCTCACCTTCTGTACATGGACGATCTCAAATTATTTGCACCAAATAACCGAGACTTGTTCCAGCTACTGAAGACCACTGAAGTAGTTCCATCAAGATGGAGTTTGGTGTTGATAAATGTGCATGTACAGCGGGGGAAAGTAGTAAATTCAGCAAATTTACAGCTTTCTGAGACCATGACGTTCAGATTTATCTCTGAATCAGAAACCTACAAATACCTTGGTATGTCACAGCCCTTGGGTATTGAGGATGCGGGTATTAAACAGGCGTTGAGGGAGCGCTTCTTCGGTCGGCTGACAAAAGTACTCAATAGTCTTTTGTCAGGTGGCACCAAGGCCTTCAACGCCTGGGTGATGCCCCTACTCACATACTCCTTTGGCATACTAAGGTGGACACAGACCGAGCTGGATGCCCTGGATCGGAGGGTCCGTCTATTGCTCACCACACACCGTATGCTTCACCCACGCTCGTCTGTTATGAGATTGTACATCGCACGGAAGTGTGGAGGTCGCGGCTTTTTAAACGCCAAAAATCTCCACAACCGTGAGGTGTACAATCTCAGGAATTATTTCCTTAACAACGAGTGTGGGATGCATCGTGATGTGGTGGCAGTAGATAGGGGCCTCACGCCGCTCTCCTTGGCAAACGAGAACTGGCGCAAACATGTGGTGCTAAGCACCGAGGATCGCAAGGCGGTATGGAAGAGCAAGGAGCTACACGGGCGGTTCTACAGGGCCCTCACGGGACCCGACGTAGACCGGGTCGCGTCGGTGAACTGGTTACGATTCGGGGACCTCTTCGGAGAAACCGAAGGTTTTGCCTGTGCAATTGCGGACGAAGTTATCATGACGAATAACTACCGGAGGTATATCCTGAAGGACGGAACGGTCGAGATTTGTCGGGCATGCCGCCGTCCCGGAGAGTCACTCAGGCATATCATCTCCGGTTGTTCTCATCTTGCTAACGGCGAGTACTTGCACAGACAACCTCGTAGCTAGGATTATACACCAGCAGCTTGCTCTTCTATACGGTCTTGTGGACCACGAAGTGCCGTACTACAAGTATACACCTGCGCCAGTTCTCGAAAATGGTCGTGCCACGCTCTATTGGGATCGATCTATTATCACGGACAGGACTATTGTAGCCAATAAGCCTGATATCGTGGTAATAGATCGACCGCAACGCCGGGCCATGCTCGTCGACATCACCGTCCCATGTGACGAGAACCTCGTGAAGGCCGAGAAGGACAAGTCCAGCAAGTACCTAGACTTGGCTCACGAGGTAACCGCCATGTGGGAGGTTGATTCGGCGATCATTGTGCCGATAGTTGTTTCTGCGAACGGTCTCATAGCGAAGAGTCTCGATCAACACCTAGAGAGACTTTCGCTACGGGGTTGTGGTTGGATCAAGGGTCAGATTCAGAAGGCGGTTATCCTGTACATGGCGCGCATAGTCCGAAGGTTCCTCTCTCTGCGGCCCTGACCACCGGCAGCCTGGGCCTTGCTCCGTTGCCGGCGGCACCCTAGGATAGGTTTTTTATAATGTTTTTATTGTTTTTTATATGTTTTAGATGTTTTTTTATTTTTACTTTTATAAAAATATTGTAAAAAACCTAATCCTAAGAAGGAAAATAAATAAAGAGAAATAATAATAATAATAAATACTCATTATTGCACACCTCATACAGTTACAAGTAGAAATTTTACAATTACATAAATTTAGGTAGAGGTAACAACAGGCGGTCTTATCGCTAATGAGCGATTTCTTCCAGACAACCGTTGGGTAGTGGCGACTAGAGAAAGACAATAAGCAGTAGGTGGTGCATAGAAACAAAAGAGACGAAATAGATAACACAGCACATTCATATGAATATACATACTTAAATAAATACAAAATAAACATACATATACGTACATATATATACATATATAATACACACAGTAAGAAACAACAGTGTCAACTTAAAAACCTAAGGAAGAGATAAATAGTATTCCTTAAGTTGCGATTTAAAGCTACCAATAGATTGCGCGCTACTATAAATCTATTTTTTTTTAAAGAAGCACTTTCCTTATTTTAGGACGGCAATAAAGAGCCAACGCGCTTAATAATCTGCTGGGAGTGCGACGCCATTATGTCCAAGATAGTACATTTCCGCCAGCAGGCCTGTAAGGCTCAGAAGCGCCTGTCCAGCATCGCTGAGGGACGATCGATGTCGCAAAACACGTTTGTTCTTTTTGTAAGTACTGATTCCTAAGTATTCACTAGGATGACTTAATATTTTTGTTGTCCGCATAGTCTAAACACTACACTGTTAGCTAGTAAACAAATCACGGACTAGATGAAAAAAATAGATAATGCGCGATTTCGTACTTGGAGTTTTGATACTTTATGTTTGACGCTCTTAAGCTGACCATGGCTCGTATATTGAGTCACCCTTATACTTGATTTTTAGTTAAGCATAAGCTACCTAATACAATAAAAAAAAATCGGCCTAGTGCGTGTCGGACTCGCGCACCGAGGGTTCCGTACAAACCTGTAGGTATATAAGTAAAAGTTTACCCATCACGACAATCGAGTCATAGCTACGCTACGCGTTCATGAGGAAAGGGGTAGTAACTTAAAAAAATATTAAAAACATTTTTATTATATAATGTAACTTAAAAATTACGGTTTTCGTAATTTTTCTTTTATCTGTGCTATAAGACGTTGCTTCATACCAAATTTCAAGATTCTGAGTTTACGGGAACTACCCTGTAGGTTTTGATTCCCTTGTGAGTTTCGAAAACTTGCGGTATAAACGGCTGTATCTTTTGATTGCGTTGGCTTGGAAGTTTGTTTTTTTTACAGCTCTAAAGGACATTAGACTTGGGTATTTGATATAAATTTCAGCTTGATATCTCCACGCGTTCCTGAGAAAAATGGTCTTGACAGACGGACGGACGGGCGGACAACAAAGTGATCCTATAAGGGTTCCGTTTTTTCCTTTTGAGGTACGGAACCCTAAAAATAACCCAACTAAAAATGAGCATAAGGGCTTTTTAGGTAAGGAACGCCACATATTACTGTTGGGGCCCCTCCACAGCATAAATACCACTGCTGCAGCGAGAGCCGGCTTCTTCTTGATTTAGATGTCGGTCACGATAGAAGAGCTTCTAGAATTACTAATATGATTTGTGCATCTATTTTAAATTAAAAGTATTTTTGGGTTTATATGCATTGTCTTTTTAGTAGATTACAAACTAGCTGATACTACGTTTGTCTCACTTATCTCTCAATATTGTTAACGTTTCTTCCAGCCGCCGGTGTCAGGCGCCCGTGGCTCTGGGCCCGAGGCCATCCTCGAGTACCGCACGCACACGGACCTCTCGCAGCCAATGTTGCGCATCGTACGATACGGTATTTATTGTTTTACTATGATGATGAACTTACATAATATATCAGTCAACTGTTGAATGTTCACTGCTTCGGCTAAACTTCGTTGTCATCCTTCAATCATTTACGCAATGAAAGGGTAAGATGCAACAAACATTCGTCCAACAAGACTATAGATCACTTCTGTTTAAGTATTATTTATTAAATATTATATAATATTATATTTATAAGAGCATAACAGACATACGCTAATAAGTGACAGATGTGGAGATCTAGTGGCCTGCCTAAATACCTCTATGAAATATAAAGGAGTTTATCAAAACCTCCTTCTAACAACTTCAGTAACTTGCAGCTATTGGTACACTGTATCATCTTTGCAAAAAAAATTTGCTCTGAGCAAATTTTTTTATACACTAAGGCATAACACATACCTGATTGGAATTCAGCTCGGGATTCAGACGGGGTAGACAAAAATCAGCCGGAAGGCGGAAAAATGCACCTTGTGGCTGAACTTTGTCTATGGGCTCTATACAAAAATTCAGTCACTATAGACAAATGTCCACCTCCCAGCGGATTTTTGTCTATGCTGATTGAATTCCGAGCTGAATTCCGTAAAGTGTAATTTGCGCCCTGGTGAAAGGAATTCTGAAAAAGGCAACGCCTGTATTTTTAAACGGTTTTATTTAGCTTGACCCCGTATATTTATTTATTTATATATTTATACGCATCAAATCTTGCAATCGATTTTTCGACCATTTCTATTTAACAGATTTCGATGAAATTTGGTATGCGTATCAGGTCTCCGTGACAATAACTTTTAATAATATTTTCAACCTTTGATCTTCAAATGCTGATGCTGCTGAGACACTGCTTACCTTAACCGAGAGTCGTACACATCTGCTAATTTAACTATAGTATTGTTGCTAGTAAATAAATCCTTAGTGACCTTATATTGACCATCAACTCTTCAGTTCTGATGCTGCATAGTTACTGCCTGCCATAACTGACCGGGTGGAGACTGTGTCAATTTAATAATAGTGCTCTAGATTTAGGTAGAAATATTTACGTTTCAAATTGACCTCCAACTCCTCGGTCGTGACGATGCAAGGTTACAGCCTGCCATAACTGACAGGGTGGAGAATGTGTCAATTCAATAATAAGAATAAGAATAAGAATAAGATAAATTTATTGCCACATAACAAAAAACAGACAGAAAAAGTTACATCATAAAAAAACACAATGATTAAGTATATAGTAACTAAAAATAAGAATTAAAAATATACATGATATTAATAGGCAAAGGGTACCAGTCTCAGCTTGTGCTGGGCATAGATGCCCGGCGCTGGTTTTCAGACCGGTCCCAGACTAGGTTTGTCGGAGGGTAACATACTACTACATTTTTGTAACAAAAAAAATAGGTACTTAATTACTAATGTGATATAAAATTAGGTTCATGTGTCATGTCGGTTAGCAAGATGATTGAAATATGTATTACAAAAAACAACTCAACTGATAATATTATATTACTTAAAATAAGTGTAGGTATATATGTATATATATGTGTACGATGGATGGGTGTAATATGCCTTAATATTTGTTTATTTATTTAATTTAGCATGGTGCTGCTGAGGAGGGGGTGCATATCCGCTCTGCCTGGTTAATAGATGGGCTTTTACTAAGCGCTTAAACTCGAACAGATTTATAGGCTCACGGAGAGGTGGTGGCAGGTCATTCCACACCTTGGCAGCAGCGTATTTGAAACCCCCTCTAAAGAACGCTTTATTATGTGTGGGTATCATAAGTTTTGTGCACTTCCTCAGCAACCTGTTGCGAGAGTCTTTGACCCATTTTAGTTTTTCATACAAATAGCCTCTGGAAGTCTAAAATTTTTCTGACTGTATATGTTAGGTGTAGCTGTCTTCGGTTCTCCATGCTTAACAGGTTTTTATCATTAAGAATTGGTGTAATGTATGCGCGTCTGGGAACCTCGTAACAGAAGCGAACACATGCGTTTTGTACGCGTTGTATAGCCTTTTTTGTGACGGCTAGGAGTCTTGGTCCGTACACTATATCGGCGTAGTTGAATTGAGACAATACTAGCGATTCAACTAGAATCTCCCTGACCTTAACTGATAGGTATTTTCGAATATTGTAAAGGACCTTGAGTCTGTAGTAGGCATTTCGGATTTTTATATTTGTATGTTCTACGTATCTCAGTTCTTCATCCATTATGACACCAAGGTTTTTAGCACTTTTTACTTGGGTAATAGGCTCATTACCAATAAGTACACTTGGGTTCTGTATATTGATCTCTTTGCGCTGCCATTTATTTCCAAGTACTACGAATTGAGATTTTGTTGGATTTAAAATAAGATTGTTTTTGAGCGACCAATTTGCTATCGCTTGTAAGTCTTCATTTATTGCACTTAGAGCCATATCCAGGTTACTCGGTTCAAATGAATAGTATAATTGAGTGTCATCTGCATATAGGTGTGTTTTACAGAGTTTCAGGCTGTTAATCATATCGGCTGTGTACAAAATAAAAAGCAAAGGGCTTAAAATTGATCCCTGTGGTGTGCCGCGACTGATGCTTCGGGTTTCAGATTTCGCCACTTGACCTTGATCTGTTTCTATTTCTACGTACTGCTTTCGCCCATTGAGGAATGACTGAAACCAACCACATGATGATGTAGTTACGCCATAGTACGCCATTTTAGAAAGGAGCAGTGTCGGGTTAAGGCAGTCGAAGGCACGTGAAAAGTCTAACAGGACGAGGATAGATCCCAAGCCCTTGTCTGACGCTGCAATGATGTCGTCTGTGACCTTTGCCAATGCCGTCGCCGTCCCGTGCTTACCTCGAAAGCCTGATTGTGTACATGGTAGAAGGTTATTATCCTCCAAGTACTTTGTCAGTTGATCGCAAACAGCTTTTTCGATAATTTTAGAAAATACTGGGAGGATACTTATCGGACGTAAATCTTTGTAATCCTCGGCCTTATTTGACTTAGGAATTGGTTTCACTCTGGCCAGCTTCCAAGCCTCAGGGAAGGTGCTAGAGGCGAAGGATGTATTAATTATATGCGTTATTACGGGCAGGGTGACATCCAATGTGAGACGGATCATTTCTATTGTGATGTTGTCGTGGCCGCTAGCGTTGGTTTCTATACTATTGATTATCTTGAGGATTTGGTCTTCTGTACAGTTTTTTATATTGAATACATGGCTTCCCAGTGTTTTGTGTTCAAATAGGGCTTGCATGTCGCGGTCTGTTTCGGCCGTTCCTGGGAGCGTCAAAAAGAAGTTGTTTATAGCATCAGCCTTGCATAAATGCTGAGGAATCGAGAGTGGTTCTGTTTCACCCAGGGAAGAGGAACTCTTTAGATGATTCCACAGCTGCTTTGGATGAGACCTGTTCCTATTTACGTAAAATGTAAAATAAGCAGCTTTTTCGCGTTCCAAGGCTCCTGTTGTAAAATTTCGTAAATCTTTATAGTACTTTTGATGTGATTCCTTTTTTGTTATATGAGCTCTTTGTAGGGCGTTATCGCGGAGATTCATCATCGTTTTTATTGTGTCTGTAATCCAGGGAAGCGATCTACGATTAACCTGTGAACGGCGCATGGGAGCATGCTCATCAAATATGCTAGTGATGAAATAATTAAAGCGGTCAACTTTGCTATCAATGTCTGTTAAATCCTTAATTTCCCACCAGGGTATATTTTCAAGATCTATTTTAAATTTTGAAACGTCTATTCTGCTTAGAGGCCGCTTATAGATGTACCGAGGAGCTTGCTTTGGTTTAGTAATTAACAACTCTGCCAATATTAACGCATGATCACTAAGCTTTGGGTTGTGGTATATATGTATTTTTTTACAAACGTTGGGACAATCTGTAATCACTAAATCTATTACTGACGAGCTCTCAGTTGTAATTCGTGTTGGCTCATTTACAAGTTGCTCTAAACCCCGGTGAGATAAAAAGGTAGCTAACCTTTTGGCGTTAACCTTTTCTAATTGCTGCACATCAACATTGAAATCGGTTAATAAAAACATGTTTTTACACGGCGCTAACAGGTCGAGAGATTCGTTGAGAGCTTCTATGGCGCTTTCTACAGACACCGATTCTGGCCTGTACGCCGTGCCGATCGCGAAACGGCCGATCCCCGGGATGTGTAATTCTAGCCACATTTGTTCTAAATTTGATAAAGGATGCTGTTTTACCTGCACTCGTAGGTTTTTCCGTACATAGAACCCAACGCCGCCTCCTCTGGTACCATTCGCGCGCGGGTTACTTTTCAAGGTATAACCTGGTATTTTGGGTATGTATTTGTCTTCATTCTCTCGCAGCCATATTTCGTTCAGCGCCAGAATATCCGGCTTATACCGATCCAAGGCTGCTACGAGTTCATCCTGGCCTGTGTTTAAGGAACGCACGTTCAGTAAACCTAGAGTCAAATTATATGATTTTTTCCGGTTCATTTTATTTTGCAGAAAAAGTAAATCGGAACATCGCTGGGAGGGCTGGTAAGGTATGGTAGACTAAGTATGTACAGAAAACCAGGCGAGCGGTTGCATTCAAAACTCGACAGCCTCACATAAATCTGATTAAATATTTTAAATGCGACATGGGCTGAGTTACAGAGCGTCTTTGCCATTAAGGCATAATCAGTGTAAAGTGTGAGTTGTTTGGAATATTTGTTGTCGCAATATAAGCTAATATAAACGGAACATGGTGTGAACAGCAAGGAAACATACTTATTAGTCCTAATTTTATTGTGTGCCATACTTACAGAGAGTGTAGCTATCCAGAACTGTAGCGAGTAAAGGTACAAGTACACGATTAAAAAATTAATGCAATGTTTTGGCAACATGCAATACCTGTTACAATAGAAAACTATAAAACTGAATACATTATTATTATAATCGTTCGCGCACGTTATAACTGTCGTACTAAAATTCAGAATAGTGTTCTACTTTTAGGTAGACGCATTTACGTTACATATTGATCTCCAACTTCTCAGTCGTGATGATCCAAGGTTACAGCCTGCCATAACTGACCGGTTGGAGAATGTGTCAGTCGATAGTAGTGGTCTAGTTTTAGGTAGAGGCATTTACATTTCATATTGATCTCCAACTCCTCAGTTCTGATGCTGCATGGTTACTGCCTTCCGTAACCGGTTCCAGAATGTGTCAATTTAAAAATAGTGCATGAGTTTTAGCTAGAGACATTTACGTTACGTTTGATCTCCAACTCCTCAGTCGTAATGCTGCTAGGCCACTGGCTGCCTTAAAGGACCAGTTGGAGAATGTATGCATTTCAAAATAGTGTTCTAGTTTTAGGTATAGGCGTTTACGTGTTTTATTGATCTCCAACTCCTGAGCCGTGACCGCTAGGACACTTAATTATTGGGTTTTGTCCGGTTCATGTCATGCTGCTACTGACGCAATTCTCGTTGTGATGTTCCGATCGTATGCAATACGCGGTACTCGGCCTTTTAGCTTCGCATCGATTGCGGCTCACCCTTGGGCCTTCGGCCCTCGGGCTCGCTAAGACACTTGACCATTGAGATTTGTCCAGTCCATGTCATGCTGCTGCTGAAGCAATTCTTGCCGTGACGTACTCGGCCTTTTAGCTTCGCATAGATTGCGGGTCACCCTCGTGCCTTCGGCCCTCGGGCTCGCTAAGACACTTGACCATTGAGATTTGTCTAGTCCATGTCATGCTGCTGTTGAAGCAATTCTCGCCGTGACGTACTTGGTCTTTTAGCTTCGCATAGATCGCGGCTCACCCTCGGGCCTTCGGCCCTCGGGCTCGCTAAGCCACTTGACTGTTGAGTTTTATCAAGTCCATGTCATGCTGCTGCTGAAGCAATTCTCGCCGTTACGTACTCGGCCTTTTAGCTTCGCATAGATAGCGGCACACCCTCGGGCCTTCGGCCGTCGGGCTCGCTAAGACACTTGACCGTTGAGTTTTATGAAGTTCATGTCATGCTGCTGTTGAAGCAATTCTCGCCGTGACGTACTCGGCCTTTTAGCTTCGCATAGATCGCGGCTCACCCTCGGGCTCGCTAAGCCACTTGACTGTTGAGTTTTATCAAGTCCATGTCATGCTGCTGCTGAAGCAATTGTCGCCGTTACCTACTCGGCCTTTTAGCTTCGCATAGATAGCGGCACACCCTCGGGCCTTCGGCCGTCGGGCTCGCTAAGACACTTGACTGTTGAGTTTTATCAAGTTCATGTCATGCTGCTGTTGAAGCAATTCTCGCCGTGACGTACTCGGCCTTTTAGCTTCGCATAGACGGCGGCTCACCCTCGGGCCTTCGGCCCTCGGGCTCGCTAAGCCACTTGACTGTTGAGTTTTATCAAGTCCATGTCATGCTGCTGCTGAAGCAATTCTCGCCGTTACGTACTCGGCCTTTTAGTTTCGCATAGATTGCGGTTCACCCTCGGGCCTTCGGCCCTCGGGCTCGCGAAGCCACTCCACCATTGAGATCTGTCCAGTCCATTTCATGCTGCTGCTGAAGCAATTCTCGCCGTTACCTACTCGGCCTTTTAGCTTCGCAAAGATAGCGGCACACCCTCGGGCCTTCGGCCGTCGGGCTCGCTAAGACACTTGACCGTTGAGTTTTATCAAGTTCATGTCATGCTGCTGTTGAAGCAATTCTCGCCGTGATGTACTCGGCCTTTTAGCTTCGCATAGATCGCGGCTCACCCTCGGGCTCGCTAAGCCACTTGACTGTTGAGTTTTATCAAGTCCATGTCATGCTGCTGCTGAAGCAATTGTCGCCGTTACCTACTCGGCCTTTTAGCTTCGCATAGATAGCGGCACACCCTCGGGCCTTCGACCGTCGGGCTCGCTAAGACACTTGACCGTTGAGTTTTATCAAGTTCATGTCATGCTGCTGTTGAAGCAATTCTCGCCGTGACGTACTCGGCCTTTTAGCTTCGCATAGACGGCGGCTCACCCTCGGGCCTTCGGCCCTCGGGCTCGCTAAGTCACTTGACTTTGAGTTTTATCAAGTCCATGTCATGCTGCTGCTGAAGCAATTCTCGCCGTTACGTACTCGGCCTTTTAGTTTCGCATAGATTGCGGTTCACCCTCGGGCCTTCGGCCCTCGGGCTCGCGAAGCCACTCGACCATTGAGATCTGTCCAGTCCATTTCATGCTGCTGCTGAAGCAATTCTTGCCGTTACCTACTCGGCCTTTTAGCTTCGCATAGATAGCGGCACACCCTCGGGCCTTCGGCCGTCGGGCTCGCTAAGACACTTGACCGTTGAGTTTTATCAAGTTCATGTCATGCTGCTGTTGAAGCAATTCTCGCCGTGACGTACTCGGCCTTTTAGCTTCGCATAGACGGCGGCTCACCCTCGGGCCTTCGGCCCTCGGGCTCGCTAAGCCACTTGACTGTTGAGTTTTATCAAGTCCATGTCATGCTGCTGCTGAAGCAATTCTCGCCGTTACGTACTCGGCCTTTTAGTTTCGCATAGATTGCGGTTCACCCTCGGGCCTTCGGCCCTCGGGCTCGCGAAGCCACTTGACCATTGAGATCTGTCCAGTCCATGTCATGCTGCGGCTGAAGCAATTCTTGCCGTGACGTACTCGACCATTTAGCTTCGCATAGATTGCGCCACTCGCTAAGACATTGGGCCATTGAGTTTTCTCCAGTCCATGTCATGCTGCTGCTGAAGCAATTCTCGCCGTGACGTACTCGGCCTTTTAGCATTGCATATATTGCGGCTCACCCTCGGGCCTTCGGCCCTCGGGCTCGCTAAGGTACTTGGCCATTGAAATTTGTCCAGTCCATGTCATGCTGCTGCTGAAGCAATTCTCGCCGTGACGTACTCGGCCTTTTAGCTTCGCATAGATTGCGGGTCACCCTCAGCCTTCAGCCCTCGGGCTCGCTAAGACACATGACCATTAAGATTTGTCCAGTCCATGTCATTCTGCTGTTGAAGGAATTCTCGCCGTGACGTACTAGGCCTTTTAGCTTCGCATAGATTGCGGCTCACCCTCGGGCCTTCGGCTTTCGGGCTCGCGAAGACACTTGACCATTGAGATCTGTCCAGTCCATGTCATGCTGCGGCTGAAGCAATTCTCGCCATGACGTACTCGACCTCTTAGCTTCGCATAGATTGCGGCTCACCCTCGGGCCTTCGGCCCTCGGGCTCGCTAAGATATTGGACCACTGAGTTTTGTCCAGTCCATTTCATGCTGGTATTGAAGCAATTCTCGCCGTGACGTACTCGGCCTTTTAGTTTCGCATAGATTGCGGCTCACCCTCGGGCCTTCGGCCCTCGGACTCGCTAAGACACTTGCCCATTGAGATCTATCCAGTCCATGTCATGCTGCGGCTGAAGCAATTCTCACCGTGACGTACTCGGCCTTTTATCTTCGCGTAGATTGCGGCTCACCCTCGGGCTCGCTAAGACATTGGACTATTAAGTTTTTTCCAGTCCATGTCATGTTGCTGTTGAAGCAATTCTCGCCGTGACGTACTCGGCCTTTTAGTTTCGCATACATTGCGGCTCACCCGCGGGCCTTCGGCCCTCGGGCTCGCCAAGACATTTGACCATTGAGATCGGTCCAGTCCATGTCATGCTGCGGCTGAAGGAATTCTCGCCGTGACGTAGTCGGCCTTTTAGCTTCGTATAGATTGCAGGTCACCCTCGGGCCTTTGGCCCTCGGGCTCGCTAAGACACTTGACCATTGAGTTTTATCAAGTCCATGTCATGCTGCTCCTAAAGCAATTCTCGCTGTGACGTACTCAGCCTTTTAGCTTCGCATATTTTTTTTAAATAAAAGAATGGCCTTTACGTAAATTAAGCTATTTCAAGGATTTAATTCCCCTCCAGGGCCCATAGATTTTTCCCGCACTGTATACATATATGTACCCTATAATATACGTAGGTAATACCCATACCCAACTACCCAACTTAATGTAGGTACCCTCTACTTTAAACACAAAAAACCGGCCAAGAGCGTGTCGGGCCACGCTCAGTGTAGGGTTCCGTAGTTTTCCGTCCGTCACAGTAAGTGTCCCCACTTAAGAGAGTTCCACGTACAGCGACATCTATCGGCAAATTAAGTAAACTATTGCGCGCGAGCTTAAAGTATGGAAGATGATTTTTATGGAATAATTCTTTATTGCGTGAACCGATTTTCACCGTTTTTACTTTATTTGAAAGCACGTCATTTCATTGTAATTTTGTACAAATTACAGGTACAAAAAAACACCTGCTTATACGGTTAAATTACAAACTTAGTTCAGAAATTATTTTGTAATTTTTTTTCAAAAACTATTCATCGTATCAAGTTCAAAATAATTTTCCTAGAAAGTTTTTATAAAGTTCTACTTTTGAGATTTTTTTCATATTTTAAAAACTTATGGTTCAAAAGTTAGAGGGGGGGGGACGCATATTTTTGGACCCGGGGTATGTCCTTAAACTACGTCCGGACCTGGGTATGTCCTTAAACTACGCCAAAAAGAGAGGTATGGGCACTGCGAATGGCATCTCGCTAAGTGTGGTAGGGCACGTTCAGCGAATGTCATCGCTCAAATCTGGAGCAGAGCCCGACTGGGGAAGTACCTCCACCTTACAGAAAACCACAGCCAAATAGCACTAGACCCTACTCATAGTGTTGTGTTCCTGCTGGTGAGTAAGGTTGCCAAAGAGCTCAAAGAGGACCCAGTGTGTTGACGATGAGGGACCTTCTTGTTCCTTTAGTCGTCAACACAGTGAATCCTCCTTTTTGTAAAGGGTCGGCAACGCGCATGTGACGCCTTTGGAGTTGCAGGCGTCCATAGGTTACGGTAGCTGCTTACCATCAGGCGGGCCGTATGCTTGTTTGCCACCGTCGTGGTATAAAAAAAAAAAAAAAAAATTTTTTTTCTTCTGGAGCGATTATTTCCGAAAATATTTACATTATCGAAAAATGATTTTAGTAAACCCCTATTCATTTTTAAATACCTATCCAACAATATATCACACGTTAGGGTTGAAATGAAAAAAAAAAAATCACTCCCCACTTTACGTATAGGGGAGGTACCCTAATATAAAAAAAAAATCCACTTTTTATTTTACCACTTTGTCGGCGTGATTGATATACATATTAGTACCAAATTTCAGCTTTCTAGTGCTAACGGTCACTGAGATTATCCGCGGACGGACGGACGGACGGACGGGCAGACATGGCGAAACTATAAGGGTTCCTAGTTGACTACGGAACCCTAAAAAGGTCACATACAATTGATATAATACCACTTGAGATGTCATCACATCACATATAGTTTTCCCACCACATACTACGGTCAATAGGGCTGGTTACAAGTACAAAATTGTTACTAAAAACTTAAAAATAAATTAACGTAAAAAAGTTTTAAGTTAAACGGTTTTATTTCAATCAAATGTTGTACCAAAAACTAGAAAATAAACATTTATACGAATTTTAGTCCCTCATACATTGCTTCCTGGAGAGTAATCATGTATATGACGGATAACAGAATAGGCATCTCGAGTCGGATGCTAAAGGCGCTATTGTCTCTATATCAGTGGATTAAGTCATAATCGGAAGCTTTTATCAGACTAAAATAAAAACGTGGGGCGTTGGTACGACAAAAAAATTAGGTAGGCAGGTATTGCTACCAATGAACGAAAATCCTGTGATTCAAAATCGTAATTACATGGTAAAACAATAATAGAGAAAATTATAAGACCTAAAAATCATGAAAATCAAGTGGAGAGGCCTTTGCCCAGCAGTGGAGGGCACTCAAGTCGACTAGTGAATAAAAAATAAATAAGAATTGCTAATGCTAGCCCTTATACAAATTAACTTTAGTCTGATAAAAGCTTCCGATTATGACTTAATCCACTGTTATAGAGACAAATAGGGCCTTTAGCATCCGACTCGAGATGCCTATTCTGTTATCCGTCTTACATAATTACTCTCCAGGAAGGGAGACTGGTATGAGGGACTAAAATTCGTATAATTTTTTATTTTCTAGTTTTTGGTACAACATTTGATTGAAATAAAACCGTTTAACTCAAAACTTTTTTACGTTAATTTATTTTAACTTGACGAGTGGGCTAGCCAAAGTCAGAAGAAAGCATGAAGAAAGATTCTTAGGGTAGCTAATGTACTTATACAGTAAAGTTGATTGTCCCCAGTGCTCCCTGATGGGTCTGCTACTACGCTGCCATCGACAAACGAAAGCTCTGGGCATCCTTCGTCGTTATTGGAGCTGTTGGAAGGGATAAACCGTAAGTATACTATAGTCTGGTCAGCCAACGAACGCAATAGCAATGTATAGCGAACAAAAGTATGACAACACTAAGAATCAGTGATAAAGCAACAATGATCATCAAATTTTATGTTTTTAATTTTAGGTGGTATTTCCGCCCCTTTCATTAGGTGACATTTACGGTGTGTAAAAAGGAGACGGATATATTTCGTCTGATATGTCATCAACTGCAACAGCAAAGTTGAGGCAATTGACATATGGCTTAAAAATTAATTTAAATTTAATTGGGAACGTTGCAGGAGTTCTATCTCACTCGCGCTTAAGATGAGGGAGTGAAATGCACTAGAAACAAATTCAATGTGAATAGAAATGTTCGTCTTTGTAATACGGTGTCTCATCACAAAGGGCCACATGTACGTATTTTGAATTTGCCGCGCGGTTCTACTGACAGAGATGGTTTGCCAGACTATAAAATATGAATTTATATAAAGGATTTTGACGTGATAACGTCTTTAAAATCGTTTTAGTCGGGTGACATGTTCAGAAACTTGTGTCACACCAAAACCTCACGAGCGCGATCGAGAGAGACGGCCCGATCTCGCGTCTCATCTCGAGCGCTGCCAGTCATTCCGTGAAACTTGTCACGCGGAATCCTCACGAGCGGTTAGACGTTATCACGTAAACATCTCGATCGTAAACCTTCTTTACAAACAACCAATTTTTGACGTGATAACGTCTTTAAAATCGTTTTAGTCGGGTGACATGTTCAGAAACTTGTGTCACACCAAAACCTCACGAGCGCGATCGAGAGAGACGGCCCGATCTCCCGTCTCATCTCGAGCGCTGCCAGTCATTCCGTGAAACTTGTCACGCGGAATCCTCACGAGCGGTTAGACGTTATCACGTAAACATCTCGATCGTAAACCTACTTTACAAACAACCAATTTTTTTTTCAACACTTGGCTATATTGAGCGCAGTGATTAGGTGGGCCATAGGTACTAAACAACTTTTAAAAAAACCAAGCCTAAATCCTAAAAATATCCCTGTCTCCCCATAGAAAACGCCAATATCCGATCGGCTGAAATGTATGAAACAGTAAAACATTTTTTGCGGTTTCGGAGTTGACCCTTAGCATGGCTTACCTAATCACTTCGCAGTCTATGGCTAAGGGTTGAAAAAATACAGGTTGTTTTTAAGGTTCCGTAGCCAAATGGCAAAAAACGGAACCCTTATGGATTCGTCATGTCTGTCTGTCTGTCTGCCTGTGTGTCCGTCCGTATGTCACAGCCATTTTACTCGGAAACTATACGACGTATCTGAATAAAATTTACACATAAGGTGTATTCTGTATGCCGCTACTTTGTTATGTATGTAAATTTAAAAAAAAAAATTTTACATGTAACTAAATAAAAAAAAAGAATGTTTTACCAAATATCAACATGTGACACATCAATCGATAGGTCTTTAAAAATAATATTGATGTTTCTTTGATCATTTTGTGATTAAGTGAATATTTTTTGAAATAATCGCTTCGAAAGTCAAAAAAATTGTGTCCCCCCCCTGTAACTTTTGAACCGTAAGTCCAAAAATATGAAAAAAATTGAGGAGATGCGCCTTATCATATACTTTCTACGAAAATTGTTTTGAACATTATCGGTTCAGCAATTTTTGAGTTATCTCCAAAAAATTTCTTCCATAGGCATCAGATACGACCTTTTGGTATTAGTTTGGTTCTTATTCCATTAAAGGTACGGAACCCTCCTATGCGTGGTCCGACACGCACTTGACCGGTTTTTTTATTATGTTTGAAACAATACATAGATATATAGATAAAATCTTTATTCAACCACAACTTGAAAGTTAAATAAACAATCAAATCAGATTAATCAGATTAAACAAAATTACATTAAACTTAGATGAACTATTTATAGCTACTTATTTTATATACATAGCTAACTTGGTCAAGGGTCATGTGTTGTGGTATACAGGGTGAATTTTAAGTCGTGAATCGTAATATGTTTTCCTAACTCCATAAACAACAAGCAATTTAATGCCCCAACTCTTACTAAAATCAGACAAAAATTTTTTTATTTTTTTATTTTTTTTTTGTCGTTTATTTTACTTTTAAAAGTGATCATGTGGAATTAAAACAGCTTTATGAGATATTTCAGATGAGAAACTAAGTAAATTTCATTTCTAACTAGGACAAATGACAAATTTGATGTCAATGACAGTTCCGATTCAAAGAGGCAATTCAATTTACTAATTTAAATATCCTAATAGGCCGTTGTAATATCCTAAATCCACTTTTAAAAGTAAAATAAACGAGAAAAAAATAAAAAAAACAAAAAAAATCTTGTCTGATTTTAGTAAGAGTTGGGGCATCAAATTGCTTGTTGTTTATGGAGTTAGAAAAACATATTACGATTCACGACTTAAAATTCACCCTGTAGAATTGGCGCTGGCTCAGATACAAAACATTACAATACATTGTTAAAGAAAGTGTACTAAAAACAGAAATTCTTATTATAATGCTACCTGTCTGTAATTCTGTATCTTGTCATGGAAAATAAGTGAAGCTTTAATATTTACTTAATTACAAAGATGTTACTTGAACGATATTTGTATGTTTTTTTTCAGAGTAAAAAAACACCGTGTGGTCATGAAGGAGATAAAAAATATCAGCACAACGCCTGTCAAAATTTAAGAAACAAAAATAACTAAAGATAACATAAAAAAAAATGATCTAAATGTTTCTTGGGTTCATTTGATCGATGAATTTTTGAACATACAATATTAAGACAAATTGAAAAATTCACGTACCAAATGGTAATAAAGCCGAAGAGAATTGTGAATTTAGTTTTTTTTTCAGAATGTGTTGCAAATATTATAAATAATAAGTCTTTTAAAAGTTCTAAGGTAAGATGTATTTTTTTGTAGCACTCATCACGAATATGTAGATAATATACCTACAGACTACTATTTTTCCACATTATGCACTTATTTGATCAGTAGATAGCTACTATTGTACCAAATTATCAGTAAATACAATTAACCGTGGTTATTTGCAAATAAACGATGATCAAAAGCATATCTAGGTTTAATGCCTACATTTAAAACACCAATATAATTGTACGGATTGTACCCTTTAACCTACATTTAAAACACCAATATAATTGTACGGATTGTACCCTTTAACAAATCGTTGTTTCTTCTACTTTACGCTTTTTCCTAGAGGAAAATGAAACATCTATGTTAGATGTTATTAATGGTACATAGGTATTGTAAAGCAGAGCTGGGCACCGTTAACCAAATAGTTAATTTCGTTAAATGTTACTCCGTTACGAAAATGTTAACTTCGTTAATCGTTAAGCAACACAACACCACAGAGGCCGATGTATACAGATAATTATGTATACAGGTATTATGCACTATACAACAGAATTGGAAAAGTTTTGCTTGACATCTCAGTATGGTGCGGTGTGCGCGATATATTTTTGGTAAATGACTGGATGACTGGATTGACGATTAATGGACTTGTTTAGTGGTAATGGAAGTTAAAGAGTCCGTTAGCGTTTTTTGAAGTTAACTTGTAAGTTCATCCGTTAATCCAAATTTTAATTTCATAAATGAATGAATAAGGATTAACGGTGTTGTGCCCAGCTCTACTTTAAACTAAATGTAATGATTTACACATTAATTAAATTAACTAGTAAATGTACCTAATTGTAATATCCCGGTGCTCAGCTCAGTAATATCATAAAGTCAAGCATATTTACGAATATGTCTCCTTGTGGCCAAAAGCGGACATGAGGGGTTTATGAACCAATAATTTATAATTATAAGACTGTGATATACTAGTCAAAGGGTTAGGTATCAAAGTATCAACACGGGAGAGGAGAAAAGCTCAGTAATCATTACGGCAGTTTCAGGGGCTCATTTAGTCGGCGGCAAGTCACCTCCTTGTATTGTTACTTTTTTATGTACTATCGGGTTCAGAATTGCAAGGCCAATTTATGAATGAATTCATTGATAAATTGACCATGCAATTTTGAACGTGATTGTACAAAAAAGTGCTTACATAATATGTACAATCACTGTTATGGCTGGTTTCTGGGCGTTTCAAAATCTCAATCTTTTTACCCAGCCAAACTTCAACACCATAGTTATACTCTATGTTAAGCAAGGATGATATAGACATGGATTGCCAATATCCATACAAGACCGCGTTCCCTTATTTCAGGTTAAAGCACTAGCGTCATCTATCGGTCACCGCAAACACTAAATTCTAGTTTCTAATATTTTGTTCGGCGCTTAACGCTGACAGAATAACTCGACTCCAGGCTCGACAGATGGCGCTGTGGCACTTAGTACCGATAACAGACGTATAACCTGAAGAAGGTTCGAGGAACGCGATTTTGTATAGGCATTGTCAATCCATGTCTTAATCATCCTTGATGTTAAGTATTTCATTTACAATAGCCCCAACGCCCGACGTTTTAATTGATTTTTTATAGAAACTTCATCAGTAAAAGGAAAATAATTTATATTTACTTTACTTACATTGTTTTTTTAACGTATGTCTAGTACCTACAAACTTTTGGATCCTTTGTAAGCAAGCAAGTATTAATGTATTGTCTATTATACCGAATTATAGGATTATTAATAAGAATAATAAGTAATTATTACATGCCCCTAAAAAATATAATGTTACAAAAGTTATCGTAAAATCGTTTACGAATCCTCGAATATTTGTTACATGGTAAATAAGGTTTTGATTTTTGTATACATATTTACCCCATTTTCGCTTTAGCTGTTTCATATCAAATAATAATATTCATGTACTTGAATAAATTTTAGACGTAAGCCCTGTGCAATCTTACTTTTTTTATATTGTGTATTTCATACGTAATAGTTAAATAGTTGTGAATGTTGTGATACTCAAACACTTTTTGAAATTTTTGCTTTTCCTTATCATGCATACGTTGCTCTGCAATCCAGTAAGCCCGGTATTAGACATTGCAATTTCTCGTGTCCAATCTGCCAGATAGAGAGGTTTAATAGCAGTTAGGGCGCTTAGGGAGTTAATGGAGGGGCTGAAGGTAGGGTACACAACGGATTGGGCCCGAGAAATTGCAAAGTATAATACCGGTTTAATTGTAAACTCACGCTTATTAGATTTCGTTTATTATAAATGTAGTAATAAAACTGAAAAAGTAATCGACTATTTCATTTATAATTCAACTGTTTCATTTGTTAAGGCTCCTAATAAGCCAAAGATAAAGGCGCTGATTTTCGAGTTAGGATAAAAATATGGTAACATTTTAACACCCCTTGTAATTAAGCCACTTTGCATCGGGCCATCAGGTCTTAATACTTCTCGTACCACTGTTAGCTACGCGCTACGCTCGTAGCCGATTCCAGCGTTTTCCCGCTACATATAGAGAGCCCGCCTAGCGGGTTTTGGTGCAGAAAGAGTAAATATCCATTGTAGTAGGGACTTTGGTAAACAACGTTCTGCTATTGCCTACTAGATGTCGCTGCTAACGCTGAGCCAAATAAATAACTTAAGTAGTGCTTTTATAAAATATCAGATTATTATTAGATTTAAGTTTAAATAACACTATTAATACATAAATATATGTATTAAAAATGACAAAAATATCATAAAACAAGTTTAATTCAATGGTCGTTTATAAGTAAATAAAAATATGTATGCGAAAACTAAACGCGATTACGACTGCAATGTTTGACAACTTTGACATTCGATGTCAAGACAATTATCAATTTCCACTTGTTATTATAAAAAATGTTAAGAAATATTCGTAATTACTAGCTTACTTTATGGTTTTATTACTTAATATTATACGGCACAGATTATAAGTACATAGTTTCAGAGTTAATATGGAGGATGCCGCAGAAATCGCGTTAAAAACTCTGTGCTGTACTTGCTTAAGTAGCGATAGAAAGTTATCTCAACTTTGTCGAATAAATGACGGAGTAAACAATCTGTATTCGTTGCTATCGTACGACTCGGAAGCTTACAGGGTAAAGTATCACATAACATTATGAAATACATGTAGTTAAGCTTGTTTCCCGTCCAGGTTCAGTTTGCCGTCCACCTGACTAAACTGGTACAAATATATGGGAAGGGCAAAACTTTTGAAGGTCAGATTTCTCTAATCTTATTTTATTTTTTGTGTATGTTTTTTTAATCTTGGGCTGCTAGGCCTGTGTGAACACGCTTAATAACAGAAAATTTATAGAACTCAAAAAAAAAATTGTAAAATTAAAAAAATAATTAAAATTTCAGGAAGGATTTTACAAGGAAGCAGCAAGTTTGTTTATCTGCTGGGAGTGTGCGGCGATCATGCGGAGAATAGCACGCTTCAGACAGCAGGCGTGTGTCGCGCAGAGACAACTGTCGGTTATAGCAGAGGGCCGGGTTGATGTACGTATGTTTTAAAGAATTTCATACTTAAGGTATAGTCGCGGATGGTCTAGAATGCAAAATGACTAATGTAATATTATGCCTATATTGCTTTTAGTCTACATTGCGAACGGTGTATAAAGCAAAATGACCATGCATAGGTAGGTTAGGTTCGTTAGTTATCTTCTAATGGTCGAAGGCCAAACAGCACAGAAATAGGAGCCTGTCGATGTGCTAATGTTAAGATAAAACAACGAAAATGATGATGACATTTTGCGTTCCAGACCGTTCGCAATGTAGACTAAAAGCGATATTGGCAAAATAATACACTAGCAAATGACCCATACTTTACTGTACCAGTATGAAGTTCTCGGTGTGTACCGATTTTAAAAGTGTTGGCAACTCGCATATGGCTCTGGAGTCTGGAGCACCACTATTAACAAGGAAAAGTTAATTGTTATAGGAATCATCTATTTATTAAATAATTTTGGGCATTTTGTAATGTTGATTTCATCAAAAATATTTATCATTTAATACTTTTGTCTTTATTTCTAAATTGGTGTAATGTAATTTGTGGATAGTGATCAGGGCTTGAAGACCAGTATTTGCTCCTTACTAAAATACAGGAATTTTTTCGTTTTTTTCGTTCTTTCGTTTACTTTTTCATTTTTAATCGAACAATCTTATAATACGAAGTCATTTCCTAAATACAATACTGAGTTCGACATAAATACCATAAAATAATTGCGTAAACCGATTTCAAGCTCTGATAGTGATTTAATGCTTTTTTTACAGTTAAAATCCTTAAAAACCTGTCTCTCCCGTCTACTCTTCTACCAGAAATCTACCTACGATCTCACAATTGTCTCTGACACACAAGAAACAGACAATTTCATAGACTGCGGCCTGGATATAAAGGCTGAAACTGATGTTGATGACATACCACTGTCAGAGTTACATGATAACTGTATATCAGAAGACAGCCATATTGAAGATATTGTTAAAGAAAAGAAAATTATAAAAGAAAAAGTTAAAGTGAGAACTAAAAGAAAATCAGAATGTCAGATAGATAAAGTTAATAAAAAACGGAAAAGATTAAAAGTTCAAAACAAAAATAAAAATTATTTTGTTACAACAGAAATGGTCGAAGATAAAATGTTAGAAAGTAGAGAGAGGAGAAAGTTGGAGGAGGGCTTTGTTGATGCAGCGTTCAAATGTGAGTCTTGCGTGGAGGTGTTTAAGAGTCAAATTAGATTGGAGAGGCACAATGAAGAAAATCATTTGGAGGTAAAAATTATGTCATATTAATAAAGATTTTTATTATATCCTTGTAATCATTATATGTGACGTTGTCAAGTCAAAGGTACATCACTGTTGGTTGTCAATCATTTGTCAAGAAGGTGTTACTGCCATTTAGAAATAAACTATTAACAACCGACAATGATGTATAGTTTGTACGGCGGCTTAAGGATAAATGCGCCATACTTGAAGTATGGAGCATTTGTCCTTAAGCCGCCGGGCAGACTATACCTTTGACTTGAAAACGTCACATATGGATTTTTTATAAAACAACAATATCTGACCTACTATGAGGAAAACGCGCAAAGCAGATATTACAGATCTAAAGACAAGAATATAAATCATTCTTCCAATATAATCAAATGATAGGAAGTTCTTAAAGGGTAGGCAACGCGCATGTGAATCCTCTGGAGTTACAGGCGTCCATAGGCTACGGTAACTGTTTACCATCAGGCGGGCCGTATGCTTGTTTGCCACCGTTGTGGTATTAAAAAAACATCCTGAGTAAATAAATTAAAAAAATCTAATTAAATCACTATTTCAAAATAAATTAATAATTTATCTATTTGTACTAACGGGACTTAACCACGTAAATAATTTTTAAATTACCTTCGACGTTTCGAGGATGACCTTGTCCCCCCTGGTCCCGAAGAAAGACCTACAAAAAAAATATATGCGGTTAAGTCCCATTAGTACAAATAGATATGTGTAAAAACTGAAAGTTTAAATCAAATTAATAATTTAAATTACATTACTAATTCAAACTAAAGAAAAATTCTAAATTAGAATATAATAGTCAACCAGCACCAATCATTTTTTGCCCCAATTTGTCATAATCATAAATGGGAGAATCGAACCTGAATGCGAGCTGTAAAATGTAAATTAATAAAAAAAAATCTTCCACAGAAACCCAACCATGTTCAGTGCCTCATCTGCCTATCCTACATAAATAGCGACTGTCTCCCAGCCCACAAGTCAGATCACTGTTTGCAGCACGCCTGCCTTCTCTGTGACCACATTTGTTATAGTGTACAAGATATCAATAAGCATTTGAAGATTCACAAACATGTGAAAAGGAAAAAGGTTTGTGACATTCATATATAAAAGGTGTAACAAAATGCTGATCCTTTTTTTAAATAAAACAAATAAATATTATAGGACAATCTTACACAAATCGACCTAGGCCTACAGTAAGCTCAATAAGGCTTGTGTTGTGGGTACTAGACGACGATATACACGGTGCTCGTGAGCATTGCGAGAGATTTTAACCACGAATTCCTGAGGTCATAAGGAGCAATAAATGTTATATGAATTTAGGTAAATTTCGCCAAAAAAAAATTTCTTTTTGTTTTTTTTTTTCGATTTTTTAAATGCTTTTGAACATGAAAACATAAATGTTATTGGTAAAACTGTCGATTAAAATAAATTAGTACATTTTTTTCGTACAAAATAGTTTACGTAAAGTATTCCTTGTCACTTTGATATCTGCCAATAAAAATGTCTAGACTAGACCCCATAAAGGGTGACATCGCCATCAAAAAAGCGTTTTGCACTGAGTCACAATAAAAAATGTTTTTTTATTTAATTGGTAGTAACTCTGAAACTAGGCCAATTCCCGAAAAGTTTATACGACATTTTAGTCTCCAATTATGATCAGGAATACACTGTTAAAATCTCTCGCAATCCTCACGAGCACCGTGTATAATAGATAAATATGGATAAATACTTAAATACATAGAAAACATCCATAACTCAGGAACAAATATCTGTAATAAACACAAATAAATGCCCTGACCTGGATTCGAACCCGGGACCTCCTTCGTAGGCAGGGTCACTACCGACTGGGCTAGGAGGCCGTTTTAAGGGCATAATTGATATCGTATTTTAATTATAAAAAAAAATTTCTCGTAAAAAAACTTGTCTTCAACCGACTTCAAGATTTCGAAGGAGGAGGTTATCAATTCGTCGGGATCTTTGTTATTTTTGCAATTTTTAATTTCTTTTATGTATGTTCACCGATTATTCGAAAACGGCATTTTTTTTTGTTTGAAAGCGTATACTTCACAGTTGGTCCCATTGTAACCATGTCAGGGTCTGATGATGGGATCTTGGAGAAATCGAGGGAACTCTTCAACTATTACAGGCACACCTATAGTGTTTTGAGTATTTTTAACAGCAGCTCGAGCATCTGCTGTTGGAAAGGTGGATGCTAAGTGAAGTCGGTTCTTTTTAGGGTTCCGTAGTCAACTAGGAACCCTTATAGTTTCGCCATGTCTGCCCGTCCGTCCGTCCGTCCGCGGATAATCTCAGTGACCGTTAGCACTAGAAAGCTGAAATTTGGTACTAATATGTATATCAATCACGCCGACAAAGTGGTAAAATAAAAAGTGGAAAAAAATGTTTTATTAGGGTACCTCCCTTATACGTAAATTGGGGAGTGTTTTTTTTTTTCATTTCAACCCTAACGTGTGATATATTGTTGGATAGGTATTTAAAAATGAATAGGGGTTTACTAAAATCATTTTTTGATAATGTAAATATTTTCGGAAATAATCGCTCCAGAAGTAAAAAAAAATGTGTCCCCCCCCTCTAAATTTGAACCATAAGTTTTAAAAATATGAAAAAAATCTCAAAAGTAGAACTTTATAAAACTTTCTAGGAAAATTATTTTAAACTTGAGAGGTTGAATAGTTTTTGAAAAAAAATTACAAAATAATTTCTGAACTAAGTTTGTAATTTAACCATATAAGCAGGTGTTTATTGTACCTGTAATTTCTACAAAATCACAATGAAATGACGTGCTTTCAAATAAAGTAAAAACGGTCAAAATCGGTTCACGCAATAAAGAATTATCCCATAAAAATCATCTTCCATACTTTAAGCTCGCGTGCAATAGTTTACTTAATTTGCCGATAGATGTCGCTGTACGTGGAACGCTCATATCATATCCTACATGGCGGTGTTATTTTAACTCTTAAGTGGGGACACTTACTGTGACGGACGGAAAACTACGGAACCCTACACTGAGCGTGGCCCGACACGCTCTTGGCCGGTTGTTTAATGTTATTGTACTCGTATCCATACAATAATATTAAACAAAAAAGAACCGACGAAGAATCCTCCAGGATTAGCCGGCTCGGGCCACGTGTCCCATTAAAAGAAATGTTTTTTCGCGTCAAAAAATTTTTTTTAATCAATCAATCAATCAAAATATTTATTGAAAGGTCATGGGTTACAAAGATGTTATTACATTTTTTATATGCCATCATGTCCTGCCTCAGAGAGGCGTACAATTTAAAAAAAACTTATTTCTAATTAGGGTTATGTTACACTACGTTTATTTATACTATGACTAGTATTATACATTTTTCCACATAAAAACTAACAACCTATTCTGTCAAATATTCAGATATGCTGTAAAAACATTTTTCAACAAGCCAGTTAAACAGTGTTCTTTTAAATTTGAAAGGCTCTAGTTTTTTTTATGTCAATTGGTAATTTATTATACAGGGTGATTCATGAGACGTGAGCAGGCTTAACACTACGGATTCAGTTAATAATAAGCTATTGTTTGATATCAGTATTAGTGTGATAAGAGCAAAAAAAAATTTTAAGTAAAAATAAAAAGTCTAAAATTAGTTACGACACGCATGGTCACTCTTCAATTAGAATACTCCGTCGCGTACTGATGTTACACATATCACAGAAAAACAAGAGAATATTCTGTGAAATTGATGTCTGGTTACTTTGGAAACATCGTATCTCACTTAATTTGATAATTATTTTTCATAATCAAAGTGCTGTCATGATTGTTAAAGAGGTTTTGATCTTTATGGATTTGTTTATGTAGGGTGACCATGATTACAGGGAACAAAATTTCTACGACACAAAAAGGTAAAAAAAAATTGAAAGGCGTTATTGTTTCATTTAAACATGATGGCGGCCGATTCATTATCGTTAACTAAGTGTGTAGGGTTGTTCCTGCTCACGTCTCATGAATCACCCTGTATATTAGCGGACACATACCCATAACACTGTTAGAAAAAAACGCTGAGTTTGATCTCGGACATCCAATGTCAACCGTATTTACAGAGTAGACGTGGCCTTGGATTTCTACCCTCAAACATGTCAGGGTTTTCAAATATGCCCTTAAATGTATCACGGGTATTTTTGTTACATCCTGTATGCAGGATTTTTGAATTTTACACACACAATTTTTATATAAAGAAATGATAAAAATAAGTAGTACAAATTATTTGACGTTTCCACTTCAAAGGTTGTTAAGGGGTTGACAACAGCTAAATTCCATCCCTATCTTATTCAGCGCGAGTGAAAGAGAAACACTGTGTTACGACACCGAGTAAATAATAGTACTATACAGAGGTCCCTGTGTGACGTCACGAATCATGTTGTCCCTTCCTAACGCATGACAAGTTCTCTTTCTCTTAGGCAAACGTATCGGATACTAGGTGTCAAACTCATTTTTTTTGACAGATGCACACCCTTGGTTACGATTACTAAATGATGAATTTAAAAAAAACTACGCATTGATTAAGAAAAATTTAATATTGAGGTTTTTAGTATTAGTGTGGTGGAATTTACAGACGTATAAGTCAAGAAACTAAAGACATACAACTGTTTAAAGCTAATTATAAGATGTAACTTTGGAATTATTTTCTACGAGCCAATGTCGTGCAATCGTGTATCGGAATTAACAAATTTCTTCCAAATATACTGAATATTAACATATTTTTTTTACTTTCCCAAAACAATTGGTTATAGCTAAAAAACTATTTAAGTAAAATCAATTTGAAGGTCATCGGGTGTCGCAGATAGCTTAAAATTACTGTTGTACTAGATCTAAGTTAATCATTTTCTCGATTTATACCAATTTGTTTATTTTTGTAATTTAATAAAGTGTAATAAATATTGTGTTTCTATGTCTAGTTCCTAAGTACTGATCTATGTCTAATTTTATTGATATTATGTCGTAATACCCAAAAATGTCTAGATTATAAGAATTTTGTACTAATCTATGAAGAAATGTCCCATAAAAATAACAATTTTAACCCTCCTACAAACATGTAATACTGTAAGCTTATTCGTCAATAAATATATAACTTACACGGCACATACCAGCCACTAGTACGAGCACGCTAGAAAACCCATAAAAGAGGCCAGCACTCGTACTCGTTGCTCACTTCTACAACAACTCCCAGCGGGGAAACACCTGCAACTACACTGATCAAATGTTTTACAATTCTAAATAAGTGTTTTTATTCATCTCCCTACATGACCTGATAAATGGTACAGCGGGTCAGCGCTGCTTGGTTCAACGTGGTAATCCGGTCTGCACACAGCATCGGGTGTTGTCAGCCTCTTAAGTTTTTCTGTATTTCTTCCTTATAATATAAAAAAAAAAAAAAAAACTACTTATTTAATGTACTTTCTAACTATTAATGTACTTTATCCATACCAATATTAAAAGTGTGTCTGTCTATCTGTCCGTCTGTTACCTGAACACGTTAACCGCTGAACCGATACCGCAGTCTCGTTTTTAATATTATTAATTCGACTTGTTACAGGGCGAAAGACCTGAAGCGACGGGGCCGCCCACAGAGTACGTGTACCCGTGCCCGGAGTGCAACAAAAAATTCGAGTATGCTTTCATTTCGCACGAGTTAAAAAAATGTTTTTTATTATTTTTTATTAGAAGATCAACAGCTTTAACATACAATATAGAATTATGACTAAGATGCAATAATGTAGCCAATAACAGGTCTTAATTTTATTCGTAATTGCACTTTTGAAAGATTTTTAATTATTATAGGTACATAAATAGATCGATATCACTAAAGATTTTTTAACTTATGATAATTTTTTCAACTTATGGACTATTACAGCAACAAAAATCAGCGTTGGAAGCACGTGCAGCGCCACCACAGGGAGGGGTACAAGTGCCCATCTTGCGGCAAGAGGTTCGCTTTCAAAAACAATTTGACCAGACATGAACAGTAAGTATAGTTTTCGCAACGTATTATTTAATTTTGTGATGTTTACATATTTATATTCATTACAAAATAAAATATATACGGTACAAAAAATATTTGCTCGTCTTTATAGGCAGAACCTATAATAATAAAAAACCCAGTATGATCCAAAAACATGTTCAAAAGCTAGTAAATACATTTATTACAATGTACTCTGTAAGTGTAATCTTTTACACGTATTTTATAGATGTGCCCTCATATAATAGAACCGCTTCGTCCCCAGGGTCCACCTTGCGCCGCCTCCTCGCCAGCAGTGCCCCACCTGCAACAAGCTGGTCCGCGTAGACTTGCTGAAGATCCACTCCAGGATCCACCAGAAACGGGAGCAGTTCCAGTGTGTCGAGTGTGCTAAGAGGTAGAACCATTTTGCCCTAGGGTCCACCTTGCGCCGCCTCCCCAGCAGTGCCTTGCAACAAGCTGGTCCGTGTAGACCTCCTGAAGATCCATGCCAGGATTCATCAAAAGCGAGAACAGTTCCAGTGTGTACAGAGTGTAGAGTGCACGAAGAGGTAGACCATTATGCCTCCAAGGTCCACCTTGCGCCGCCCCTCGCCAGCAGTGCTCCACCTGCAAGCTGGTCCGTGTAGACTTGAAGATACACGCCAGGATCCACCAGAAACGGGAGCAGTTCCAGTGTGTTGAGTGTGGTAAGAGGTAGAACTATTTTGCCCCCATGGTCCACCTTGCGCCGCCTCCCCAGCAGTGCCTTGCAACAAGCTGATCCGTGTAGACCTGAAGATCCACACCAGGATCCACCAGGAACGGAAACAGTACCACTGCGTCGGGTGCGCTAAGAGGTAGTACCATCTTGCTCCAGGGTCCACCTTGCGCCGTCTCCCCGCCAGCAGTGCCCCACCTGCAACAAGCTGGTCCGCGTCCACCTGCTGAAGATCCACTCCAGGATCCACCAGAAGCGAGAGCAGTTCCAGTGTGTTGAGTGTGCTAAGAGGTAGAACCATTTTGCCCTAGGGTCCACCTTGCGCCGCCTCCTCGCCAGGATCCACCAGAAGCGAGAGCAGTTCCAGTGTCTTGAGTGTGCTAAGAGGTAGAACTATTTTGCCCCAGGGTCCACCTTGCGCCGCCTCCCCAGCAGTGCCTTGCAACAAGCTGGTCCGTGTAGACCTGCTGAAGATCCACGCCAGGATCCACCAGAAACGGGAACAGTTCCACTGCGTCGGGTGCGCTAAGAGGTAGTACCATCTTGTCTCCAGCGTCCACCTTGCGCCGCCTCCCAGCTAGCAGTGCTCCACCTGGAAGCTGGTCCGTGTAGACTTGCAGATCCACGCCAGGATCCACTAGAAACGGGAGCAGTTCCAGTGTGTTGAGTGTGGTAAGAGGTAGAACCATTTTGTCCCAGGGTCCACCTTGTGCCGCCTCCCCAGCAGTGCCTTGCAACAAGCTGGTCCGTGTAGACCTGCTCAAGATCCACTCCAGGATCCACCAGAAACGGGAGCAGTTCCAGTATCTTGAGTGTGCTAAGAGGTAGAACCATTTTGCCCCCTACGTATTTTCATATGACAAAACCATACCCCTGCGAGATATGCAAAACTCGAACATCCAGTTTTTGTTGGTAAATATTAAATGTTGTAATAGAATTAATTTTATTTTAGCTTCGTCAGTCGGGCCTCATACGAGCATCATCTCAAGTACACACAAGCGCACGCGAACAAGGACATACTCAAGTTAGTCTCTTTCTCATAGTAGGTAAACTGTCCCTCGCTATCATTAGGCGGCTCTTTCTCATAGTAGGTAAACTGTCCCTCGCTATCATTAGGCGGGGCTACACCTGACGCACCGCCTCGCGAGGAAATTGTCGCGCGAGGCAGCGAGGCTATAGTAGGGCCAAAAGTAACGTTCCGATTGAGTCGAAACTCTTTAAACTGGACGTCTCGCTCACTCTCGCTGTCTGCTGTCATTCCGCGTCGCAGCGTTCTTGTTATAATTAAAAAACACGTTCCTTCAGTTGCATGTATATTTATTTATTATATACTGAAAGATTTGTTAACAGAATAACCATGGTAACTAAAATAGGAAGGCTATCTGAAGGTTGTCTGGTAGAGATCGCTTTTTAGCGATAAGACCGCCTATTGTTACCTAATTACTTAAATCCTGTTTCTTTTCAACCGACTTCAAGATTTCGAAGGAGGAGGTTATCAATTCGTCGGGATCTTTGTTTTTGCTATTTTTTTTTTTTTTTTATGTATGTTCACCGATTGTTCGAAGACGGCTGGACCGATTTGGAAAATTCTTTTTTTGTTTGAAAGCGTATACTTCACAGTTGGTCCCATTGTAACCATGTCAGGATCTGATGATGGGATCCTGGAGAAATCGAGGGAACTCTTCAACTATTATAGGCACACCTATGGTGATTTGAGTATTTTTTACAGCAGATCGAGCATTTGGTGCTGGAAAGGTGGATGCTTAGTGAAGTCGGTTCTTTTTTGTTTAAAATTATTTTTATATTAAATAAATAAATAAATAAATATTATAGGACAATCTTACACAAACCGACCTAGTCCCACAGTAAGCTCAATAAGGCTTGTGTTGTGGGTACTAGACGACGATATATATATAATAGATAGATATAGATAATTACTTAAATAAATAGGAAACATCCATAACTCAGGTACAAATATCTGTGATAACCACACAAATAAATGCCCTATATTGTATGTGTGTTTACTTTTGGTGCACAATAAAGCATTTTATTATTATAATAATAGGATGATGTATTAGGAGGGTTAGTCTGAGCTGAATCCTACCTACTTCCAACAGTTCTTGCTTTATTTTATGATCCTAGAGCGGCACGATGCTTTTGACTAATATAGTGTGCCGCGCGTGCGTTTGCCTCGGGCGATGCACATCCACACCAGCCGAGCTGCCTCGCGCAGCAATTTCCTCGCAAGGCGGTGCGTCAGGTGTGGCCCCGCCTATTCAAACATCCCCACCCTTATGGGTCTATAAACCTACACCTCCAAATCTCGGATGAGATAAACCATAATAAAAGTTTTAGTAAAATTACGTTAAACCGGGTTTGAATCCTGGTAAGGGCATTTATTTGTGTGTTTATCACAGATATTTGTACCTGATATTTTTTCTATATCTTAGTATTATATATATCGTCGCCTAGTACCCACAACACAAGCTTTATTGAGCTTACTGTGGGACTAGGTCGGTTTGTGTAATGGACTAAGAGCTGGACACGTCACATATGACACAATAATGAGAGCAACAAAACCCGTCTGCTTAGATACTATTCTTATTGCCACATCCGGGTATCTAGCAGATTTTAATGGGTGGAAGTCAGAGTGACAGACTAGCAAAGTTTATGAATTGTAGAATAGTAATACTTAAATAGGTAAAAATTGCCGAAGTTGACTCAGTTATGAAGGGCAAGGCCATTAGAACAAACAACATTGCGTATTATTACGAAAACAAAAACAGTAGGCGACAAACTATGAATTACATTATACGTCGTTTGTCATTACTTTCCCCCGACAGAAACGTTTGGCAATGACATAATCTAATTATTTATATTATTCCTCATAATATTGCATCAAACCCAGACTTTAGGATTTGTTTTCATGAAGTTGTTTCCATTTCTTGACCTCCACCACTTTACAGCTGCCAGATGTCCAAATCAAAAAATAAGCATAGTATAGCAAACTGACTAGATTGGTTTCGTTGCTCTCATTATTGTGTCATATCTGACGTGGCTAGATCTCCGTCTATATGATTGTCCCATTATATTTTTTATTTTATTTTATCTGCTAGACAATTTAAGGTATTTAATTTATAATGAATGATGATGAATGATGGAAAAATTCACCGAAGGTCGAGTAGGTCTTACAGTCGATAGTTGAGTCCTCTCAATGTTACATCTCCAACATTGGTCATTACAAAAGCTAAATTGGTTTGGTGCGAAGTAGTTTTTATTTATTTTTAAAATTACTCAATGTTTTGTCTCGAATGGCTCCGAAATAGAAATCCACCGGTTTCTAAAATGCACTAAAATTAAAATGCTGTAGATTAATTCTGATTTCCCTCAGTTTAGTACGAATTTTTTCTGTGATGCTGCTAAATGTTGTCATTATAAAATAAATAAATATTATGGGACAATCTTACACAAATCAACTTAGTCCCACGGTAAGCGCAATAAGGCTTGTGTTGTGGGTACTAGGCGACGATATATATAATAGATAGATATAGATCAATACATAAATACATAGAAAACATCCATAACTCAGGAACAAATATCCGTGATAAACACACAAATAAATGCCCTGACCCGGATACGAACCCGGGACCTCCTGCTTCATAGGCAGGGTCACTACCGACTAGTAGTGGAGTACGGGAACGCCTTTTTAACCTATAAATATGACATAATTCACAATTTGTGACCTGTTAGAATACGTTAAGTATTAAAATTAAAAAATGTTTTCTAACAATTGTTAGCATTGCGCTAGGTATGATACATGTATTTGTTTGCTACACATAGAAAATATTATGTAAGTTTTATTTTTCTCCACCAGGCTATCGCTTTTTACTATTGCAACATTACTTCACATTTTATAACGGTTTTGTCAAGAGCATATGTCGTCTTAGCCATTTGTAATTCGTTTAGAATTCAAGGTCACTTATATTTTGACAAATTGTTTTCGATTATGACAGACAGATGATGTTGAAATAGTTGAATGCAATAATATAGTAAAGGAAAATATATCTTGTATAATCTTTTCTTGTTGATATTAAAAAATATCTATACGAGTATAATACCTAGCGCGGCCTCAAAAGCTGTTAGAAAATATTTTTTACTATAACTTATAGGATGAGGATGGCGAGGATGGCGATGAGGATGAGGATGGCGAGGAGACGGACGAGGCGGGCGTAGATGGTGGGCGTGCGTTTGGTGGGGACGCTTGTTGCAGTCGCGATTTACTTCGTGTTATCATATTTCCGTTATATTAGTTTGACGTTTAGTGTCCGGCATGTTATTTATATCCTGTATTCATATTTGTAGTTATTTGCGCCCTTGCGCAGCTGTTCTTGACATTTCGGGCAACTTTTCCGCAAAAACTAATGCGTAAATACTTGTAAAAACGCCCGTAAACACATAATTTATCAAAAATTTATAGGAAAGTAGCAAAAACACGACTGACTTTGACGGCGTATTATTATTTATAAGTAATCATATCATATTCTCTAACTAAAAAAGAAAATCGCACTTGTGAGTTAACGAAGCTCAAAACTGTTCGCGTACTGTGGTATAGGCTAGGAGGCCGTTAAATAAATATTATTAACTAGCTTTCCGCCCGCGACTTCGTCCGCGTATAATACGGTTCCTCATTCAGAGTTTCATATCCAACTTTATCTTCTTAACTAACTTTTGTTAATCCCCGAACCATCTTCTTAATCTATTTATACTTATAGCCAGTTATAGCTATACAAACTTTCAACCCCTTTTTTACCCTGTTAGAGGTTGAATTTTAAAAAACGCTGAAATTACTTTTATTGTTTTTTAATTATGAGTAAACGTACGTAAAGTTTCAAATCTCTAACTCAAAATTTTAAACCCCATCCATACAAATTTTCAACCCCCTTTTTACCCCCTTAGGAGATGAATTTAAAAAAACCCCTTCTTAGTGGATACTAACGTTATAAAAACAACCTATTGTGAAAAATTCAGCTCTCTAGGTCCAACGGTTCGGGCTGGGCGTTGATTTAAGTGATTCAGTCAGTCAGTCAGTCAGTCAGGACTTTTACGTATATATATATATAGATTATAAAATAATTATTTGCAGGTACAAGTGCAGTATTTGTGAGAAAGGATATAGGTCCCGTGGCGAGCTGCGAGACCACGTCAACTACCAACATATAGGACAGACGCAGCACAAATGTCCCGTCTGCGGAAAGGTACCTAATTTCAGTAAATAATTTAAAACAAAAAAGAACCGACTTCAACTTAGCCTCCACCTTTCCAAAAGGAAATGCCAGATCCACTACAAAGAATATTTAAACCACTATAAGTGTGCCTATAATAGTTGAAGAGTTCCCTCGATTTCTCCAGGATCCCATCATCTGATCCTGACCCGGTTACAATCGAACTGTGAAGTATACATTTTCAAACAACAAAAAAATTCCTAATCGGTCCAGCAGTCTTAGAATAATCGGTACACATGCATAAAAAAAATAGCAAAAACAAAGATCCCGACGAATTCAGAACCACCTTCTTCGAAATCTTGAAGTCGGTTGAAAAGGCCCATCTACTTGGTTAAAGTTTGTCATTATCTTAGTGAACCGTAAGGTTGCGTTTCCACCAGAGATGAGCGAGGATGCGTTGCGAGGGATGCGTTTGTTAAGAACCAATCCTAGGGCTGCGCCGTGCCATACAATAAGTAATAGTACAAGTATAGAAGATTCTCTTTCCTTAATTTGACATTTAGCTACGGCGATGAAAACGTTAGCTGTCATGCGCTCTTAAAAAAAATAGGGTTTTCACCGGGCTTCATATATCCATGCAGGTTTGAGACATGCCATAAAACACTGGCTGAAATGATAATATTATGTGACGTTTGTCAATCAAAAATACACATCATTGTCGGTTGTCAATAAGACGTTAACTGCCATCCATATCCATACTAATATTATAAATGGGAAAGTGTATGTGTTTGTTTGTTTGTTTGTTTGTCCGTCTTTCACGGCAAAACGGGGCGACGAATTGACGTGATTTTTTAAGTGGAGATAGTTGAAGGGATGGAGAGTGACATAGGCTACTTTTTGTCTCTCTCTAACCCCCCATTTCCCTAAAATGGGGGGTGAAGTTTGTATGGAGCATTCCGGGGGGCAAAGGGGAACCGTGTTACCCCGAATTTAACGCGAGCGAAGCCGCGGGCAAAAGCTAGTTAAAAATAATTTAGAAATTAACAACCGACAATGATGTGATGTACCTATGACTTGAAAACGTCACACATTCTCGAACGCGGTGATAAGCTATGTGCCAACCCTTCCCTATTAGCCCTCGCGGTGCGGTAAGCGCATCGGGAAAAACGGCTACAATGGAGGGAGCGATAGTGAAACCGCCCTGGCTGTGTGAGGATAGGTTAATGAAGTGATTCCATTGGTTCTTAAAAACACATTCCTTGTAACACATTCTCGCTCATTTCTAGTGGAAACGCAGCCTAAGTGGTAAAGAATGCTGTATAATGAAGCCTCTTGAAGGTCAGCAGATAGGTTGAGGAACGGCGGCCATGTCATTCATCGCGTTATTATCAAATAATTATCTCTGTTTTGCCTTAAAGTTGACTGGTAGAGAATGTTTTATGGCATTAACTCCGCCTTTGGTACGATACGGTTTTTTGTGCATTAGAGTTTAACTTTTTTATTTATTTATCGTATGACAATATGTTACTGGATGTAGATAGGCATATCTTTTCTGGGGTAGTAGTAGTAGGAAAGTAGATGATGATGAAAATCCAGTGAGTGCTGCGAGGGCCAGATGGGACAGTGCAGCTGCCAAGTTTGTTACTCTTTTAGACTTTTAGCACCACCCAGGGATCACGGTGTAGGGTTGTCTAAGGTGTTTCCTACAGACGCAGAGTAACATTGATCCCCAGAGTTAAACTAAATTATTGTGACAGTTTTTCGGGAAAGGTACCATTTGGCGGTTGGCACTTACGCTTTTATTGCACGCATACAATACAATATTGAATTTGTGCAACATACGATGTAAGCGCCTTCCACTAAATGGTACCTTTACCAAATTACTGACACAATAGGGATGATGACACATGTTGAATTATGCAATAAAATTTAGTTGATAGGATGCAGAATTACCAATATATCCAAATAAAGTGAAAATTAAAAAATCTATTGAAATGGTTCAAAGATTTCAATTTTTTTTAATTTTTTAAAGTACGAAATTTAAAAAACAATGATACCATTCGATTTTTAAAATTTTACTGTTACATAAATTGTATGGTAACCATATACATAAACGCAACCTTTCACTGTAGAAATAGCAATTTCATATTTTTTCCATACTTTAAACAGGGCGACTATATGATCGTGACGTCACTTTTGCACGTCATTTTGTTAGGAGCGTTTTGAGAAACAAATGAAAATCTCAGACTTTAAGTCTAATTTCTGACTTTTGAATTGGCCGCATATAGACATTTGATCCTCACAACAAAACGAATCGATTGATACCATACATGAAAAAAATTCACCATGCCTATTATGAACGTGTTTGGACGCAGGCGCTGGCGACGCGACGCTGCATCACGCGTCACGTGCGGCGAGCGCACCACGGCGTCAAGGAGGGCCCCAGGGACAAGATCTGCCAGCAGTGCGGGAAGGCTTTCAGGGTAAGGAATGTTAAACTTTCTCGACGCTAACGACGGATATATCCGTCATACATACCATACACGTTTCACACTGAACTCATTATTGGTTTGGCGTATGAATAAGTGCGTCAAAGCTTCGAAATGGTTAAGACTACTAATAAGAGTCATAGTGTAGTTCCGTAGCTATAGGAGTGTATGCCGATTTTTATATAATTAAAAGCGCATTAATATATAATGTTTTTTACTTATATTTTGATTTCATGACTGATCTGAATAACTGACCCGACCGGTGCTGCTGTGACCCAGGTAGCCTAGTGGTTAGGGCGTCTGTCGCAAATGTAGAAGACGCTGGTTCGATCTCAGCCCTGGGCACCGGAGTCCTAGATCACTTTTTCCTTTGCATATGAGATCTATACAAGTTTATGATGTAAATAAGTTTAATGTACATAATATATAGGAAAGTAGCCAATAACAAGATTTCCTGGGGTTTAAAACAAAAAAAAAACACCCTAACTAACAAAATTAAAAAATAAGAAAATATGACCTATAACGATTTAAATACATAAGCTACAAAATAAAAGCTAAAAACTGCCTACAAAATTATAACTAAAAGAAAACTGAGAATTTAGGTAAGGTCACCGAGGTCCGAACCCTGGGGAAGGGTTCCCATGAGGCTGGCTGCGTTCCCCCTCTGGATCGCTATGCCAATCCTTTGGGCGAGGAACGTGCCAGCCCTACGGTCCCCGGTGACCTCAAACAGTTTTTTCGACATTCAGATTTCCTTAATTACTCAGTGTAAGTATTTATTTTTATTACAGGATAAAAAAGGTCTCCGCGAGCACGAATTCATTCACACCGGCGAACGCCCGCTCTCCTGCGAGTTGTGTGGGTGCACCTTCAGGCAGAGTGCATCTCTGTACACTCACAAAAAGAGGGTCCATAAGATATACCCGCCCAAAAAGACTGTTGAGGTGGTTGTACCTAATGCAAGTAGCAATACGGTTGAAAATGCAACGACCAAGTAGTTAAACTATCTTTTGTATACTTATGTCGCTGCGCCTTCAGGCAGAGTGCATCTCTGTACACACACAAAAAGAGGGTCCATGACATATACCCGCCTAAAAAGACTGTTGAGGTGGTTGGACCTAATGCGAGTAGCAATACGATTGAAAATGCAATGACTAAGTAGTTAAACTCTTTTGTATTTTTCTGTGGCTGCGCCTTCAGGCAGAGTGCATTTCTGTACACGCACAAAAAGAGGGTCCATAAGATATACCCGCCCAAAAAGACTGTTGAGGTGGTTGTACCTAATGCAAGTAGCAATACGGTTGAAAATGCAACGACCAAGTAGTTAAACTATCTTTTGTATACTTATGTCGCTGCGCCTTCAGGCAGAGTGCATCTCTGTACACACACAAAAAGAGGGTCCATGACATATACCCGCCTAAAAAGACTGTTGAGGTGGTTGGACCTAATGCGAGTAGCAATACGATTGAAAATGCAATGACTAAGTAGTTAAACTCTTTTGTATTTTTCTGTGGCTGCGCCTTCAGGCAGAGTGCATTTCTGTACACGCACAAAAAGAGGGTCCTTAAGATATACCCGCCCAAAAATACTGTTGAGGTGGTTGGACCTAATGCAAGTAGCAATACGGTTGAAAATGCAACGACTAAGTAGGCAAACTCTCTTTTGTATACTTGAGTGGCTTCAGGCAGAGTGCATCTCTGTACACACACAAAACAGGGTCCATAAGTTATACCCGCCTAAAAAGACTGTTGAGGTGGTTGGACCTAATGCGAGTAGCAATACGGTTGAAAATGCAACGACTAAATAGTTAAACTCTCTTTTGTATACTTGTGTGGCTGCGTCTTCAGGCAGAGTGCATCTCTGTACACTCACAAAAAGAGGGTCCATAAGATATACCCGCCCAAAAAGACTGTTGAGGTGGTTGTACCTAATGCAAGTAGCAATACGGTTGAAAATGCAACGACCAAGTAGTTAAACTATCTTTTGTATACTTATGTCGCTGCGCCTTCAGGCAGAGTGCATCTCTGTACACACACAAAAAGAGGGTCCATGACATATACCCGCCTAAAAAGACTGTTGAGGTGGTTGGACCTAATGCGAGTAGCAATACGATTGAAAATGCAATGACTAAGTAGTTAAACTCTTTTGTATTTTTCTGTGGCTGCGCCTTCAGGCAGAGTGCATTTCTGTACACGCACAAAAAGAGGGTCCTTAAGATATACCCGCCCAAAAAGACTGTTGAGGTGGTTGGACCTAATGGGGCGTAGCAACACGGTTGAAAATGCAACGACTAAGTAGTTAAACTCTCTTTTGTATACTATTTGAGTGACTAAAGATAGATATATCCGCTCGACAAGACTGTTTAGGTGGTTGGACCTTATGTTAGAAGTAATAAGGTTGAAAATGCTACAACTTAGTACTATTTTATATACATAGAGGTAATACATAATTTAAGGATAAGTTTATTATAAATGAATGTGCAATATTCATACTGCAATAAAGATCTCTTAAAGAAGAGATAATGTATTATTAGATAATTTAAATAATTACCTGGAATCGGTATTATAATCATCATCCTCTTGCCCTTATCCCATTTACTTGGGGTCGGCACAGCGTGTCAGTTTCTTCCACACCTCTCTATCACCCGTCATCTCATCACTCACATCCTTTCTTTTCATATCATCTCTCACACAGTCCATCCACCTTTTCCTAGGTTTGCCTCTTCTCCTACATCCTTCCACATTCATTCTTAATACCTTTCTCGTAACATGACTTTCATCCCTCCGCATAACATGCCCGTACCACGCTAGGCGATTAGCCCTTAATTTGTCAGTTATGGGTGCGACTTTCAGGCTTCCTCTTATATATTCATTCCTTATCCGATCCATTCTCGTCACTCCACACATCCACCTTAACATTCTCATCTCCGTTGCATGCAATCTCTTTTCATCCGTCACCTTTAGGCAGGGGGGTTTCACTACGCAGTTTAGGTACATTTGGCCGGCGCGCCTCCCGGGGAGTCGTATAGCAGTGGGCTGCCGCTCGGCTCGCACGATACTCGTGTTAGTGGCGCTCGCGCAAAATTTAAAATACACAATGGCTTCGAAACCTATTTCGATCTAATCCGTATAAAATATGTATTTACGGATGTCTGAATAAACGGAAGAACAAGGAAGCAGAAATAACATTTTTAAATTCCGGACGATATTGAAAGGTCCCAAAGTCCTTACTTAGTAATAGTTAAAATAAACATCCTTAATTTATTGAATATCGGTTGCCCAGAAATAATATTAGGAACTGACCGACATATTTTCAAAGGAATACGGCTGTCGCATACCTACTTCCGTGAGAATCAGACATAATCCCTATAAAAAAATCTATCTCCGGATAAAAATTTCGTGTTTACATAATCAACGTTTGTAATTCCTACATATTTATCTAACAATAATAAATCAGTAGGTATAGGTACAAAAACTTGTCAAGTGCCAACCCCGTGCCGACGCTCACAGCTCGGTCATAAAACTGCGGCGCGCAAAGAAGATTCACGGTTCGTGCGCGGTTATAAGTTTCAATTTTGCTTGCAGGCGGCGAGTATAGGTATAATTTTATACCTAAATCTGACTTTTGTTAAGGAGTGAATTTTCTGTACGGTAGTACTATTAGTTATTCTGTGCTTTAGGGCCCAACACTCTGATCCATACATGACGACAGGTCTTATAATGGATTTATAGATTTTCCCCTTCAGGCGAAGGGGCATTCGGGCGTCGCAAATGATTCCCGTGACCTGTCGCCATTTCATCCATCCTACGCTAATCCGGTTTTTGACGTCCCGGTCAATATCGCCATCGCACTGCACGAGCGAACCGAGGTATTTGAAGTCGGAGCAGATCGGCAATAAAACGCCATCGAGTTCTATGGCTGCAGAACTGGAATCGGTATTATAAATTAGTATTTAAATACATTCATTAATTACTCTTACATTTTATTTTATCTCATAATTAGAATAGCCATTTATTATTGTTTTACATTTGACAATATTGTTTAGATATTTATAGTTTAGTTCAATTTTGCATGTATTTATTTCTTACTTTTTAATGGCCTCTCCTTCAGGAAGAAGGAGGGGTGATAATAAGACTCCATGGGTTACTAGCACTGCTAGGAGAATACATCTATATTAATAATTCGCCGAGGGGTACGGTAGACCCGAATGAAATTATGCTCAAATGAAAAAGCGTAAAAAAATAACAGTATTGAATCGAAGACATATATGGGCAAAATTCGGATTGTCGCGTATTTTGCATTTAAAAGTGTTAATTTAATGACAAATGGTCGGCCACATTACATAATTTTAGTGGTTGACAACTTGACAGTGAGGGGTGCGTTCGGAAATTGTGAACTATGTTTACGTCCGGCATATTTGACAGGTTAGTTGGTCAAAAGGAGGATGAAAGTAAATAAATTGAGAAAACCCGGCTGACTGACAAGGCAAAAAAAGCATTTGAAACACGACAAAATATATTCTTACAGAAATTAGTTTTCTTTTCACTGAAATATAGGTAAGTAAAAATAGATATTTTTACTAAAAATAAATGTAAATAACAAGTTGAAGGCTTGAAGCCGCGTCTGCAGTGTCATGCTTTTGTGGTTTCCAAACGTTCTATATACTGTAGCTCCCCCCCCACCCCCTCTAATATTACAATTTTAACCTATTAATTAACGACTACAACAAAGATTAACAACTAATATGTAAATAAACGAACGAAAATCTAACCTAACATGTAATTAACATAGAATTAAACGTAGTTAAAATTAAACGTAATGGCCAAACGCGTAATCAGTCTAGGGAAAAGACACCTATGTTGTACCGCAATAACCCATTTTCTTTTAACGTGAGATCAGTTATTCTTCGGACTCCGGTGGAAATAGCAACCTAACCCCTTGTAACCCCTAGGAGGATAATAAAACCGCATAAAATGTACCTGAATTACATAATGAATAAGTAATAGAATGAGAACACAAGAACCAGAGTCTCTTGGTATAAAAATTTCAGAATGATAAATTTTTATTGTATAATGTAAGGTAAAATGCTTAAAAATAAATTATATTTTTTGGTAATGGTCCCCAACGGCCTATTTAGTCCTTAGGATAACATGGATGTAGCAAACTTCCTGGAATAAGTCCATTTTAAAACCTACATATATTATTGAATTTACTCCTATCAACATCTGAGTGCTAAGATAGGCGTGAATATCACACTAAGGTACTACATCCTTGGCCGATGAGGTATTAAGGCTCCTTACTACCGAATAGTTAAGTCATTCGGGCTTGCCTATCCCTACCTGCCTAACCCTAGGAGTGTAAGACCCTTCGAGCGACTCTACTAACGGTTTGGAAGCTTAGGTGACGTTGTGATGAAGATGTAACGGTTTTATTTTTCTGATAGGTATAAAACCTCTTTCGACACGCGCCCGCGCTAAGAGTTGTGCTGGCCAACAAATGACTGGAACGTTTTGTTTCTTTATTTATGTCATGAAAACAAATGAATTTCTGAGCTCTGTGAAAAGATGATAATATTTTGCTATTGTAGAGAGTAAATTCATAAAAACTTAATGATTCGACTTAATTCTATATTAATTTAATGTATCAACAATTCCCCGGACTGGGTGAGTGATTTGAATTATTAATTTAACCTTTCTCTAACATTCCTACCAACAATTTAATCTTAGGTTCTGTTCTGTGTAAGCGTTTTATTTTCCTACGCTCTTATCTTGTGACTGCCACATCGGTGAAAACTAAATTATGCCCCGGGGTCACTATCTGTTGTACCTACTACCCAAACATCCGGAATTACGGATGTCGCAGTCACATGATTAAATCGGAATGTTCGTGTAATGGCTAATCTCGGACATTTCCTAGGGAATCAAGCTTGGGGTTGAATTGAAACCCTAATTCAACTTGGCGCATGCTACGGCGCCTACATCGGTGTTCCGGTCTCCCAGACCCGGAACCCGATAATACATCTGCGTCTACATTTATCTACGTCTACGTCCAGATGTATCCTGCCGCGTTCCGGACGTCCTGCCTGGCAATTAAGCTACAGGAAAGTGACTTTTTCTGAGGACTTGTTTTATTTGTTTCATTTTTATCTATACCTGTGTGTGCTCAGTGGCGGACCTACGGCCTAGCCGGCTAATTTCTTTTGTGTTTCTATGCTCTGTAAATATACTTGTCAAAATTTAACTATTTTCTTTTCTATTGAACTCTTGCTACCTTCAATCTATCTAACCTACTGTGCTACCTTCAATCTATCTAACAATCTATGTAACACTACCGCACATGACGCCATCAAAATTGTCACATTGGCGCCCAACTAGATTCTTCTTAACTGAGCACACCTGAAACAAGTCCTTAGCTTTTTTTTCGTTTTCACTGATGTAGGTAGATATTGTTGTTATCATCTGTTGTTGCTATCATCCATTGTTGTTATCATCTGTTCATTATTTGTTTATATTCCATTTAGTTTAAGTTTGTCTAGTGTTATCAAACTTAGTTTTAGTTTAATTTAAGCAGTTGTTTGGTACGTGGTTATCTACTTGTAATATAAACTTATTCTCGCTTTTGTCAATTCTAATACCACGTGCTTAGCAACTAAAACTATACCTGTAATTTTTTTGTGTAAACACTACACTCACCTACTCTAAAGGGACTAACAATGACGTACCCAACTGAATATTTGTCTCTACAAAAGGCTGAACTTGAATACGAGGTAGTTCTCAGAGGTGGGTCAACTGGCACGGTACCAGATCTTCGGAGCCAAATAGTAAAATTAACTATACCTCCTGAGGATATCTTAGAATCTCACTTAGAGCCCGCAGTTGATCTCGAAGCTATCAAGGACAGTCTAGCCAAGTCGCAATTTATGCTGACGTACAGAAAACCTGCTACATCATATTTATCACAGATTAAGACGCGTCATAAGTGTTCATCCACAGAGTTCAGTGTACCGCGTTTAGTACTCAATATAAAGAAATCTTAGGACTGAAACCTGCCTCTACTTCAGCTTCAAATGCAAGCGCGGAGCTTTATTTGGAACCTGAAACTACTGTGGTTCATTGCGATCGTAGTTTAACGTCTGATTTAGCAAAACTGAAATATTCTGGCAAAACCTGTGTCGTTCATACAAAGGGTTGACGAATTTGTAAATGCGCGTAGTATTTCGAAGGACCGTGTACTGAAATTTGCGTATGAGATTTTTATTGATGATGCCTTACATTGGTTTCGGTGTATTAGAGAAAGTGTTCAAACTTGGGATGACGTTGTCGTTCTTCTAAAAAAGGATTTTTCTCAAAAGGACTATGACTATCGTCTTACTAATGAGATAAAATCTCGTACACAAGGTGAACTCGAGAATATTTCGATTTACTTATCAATAATGCATGGGATGTCCTCTAGATTATTTAAGCTATTATCTGAAGATGAAAAATTGGAAATCATCTTACACAGCATAAGACCTTGTTATGCAAGCACTTTGGCCGCTTCTCCCGAAATCAAGGATCTTATGACTTTGAAAAACATTTGCTCTAACTTTGAGAACATTCAGTCACGTTTATCCTTGTTTCACGAACCGCCCAAAGTGACTTCTGAAACACTGGCTCCTGAATTTGCCTATACTAAACCTAAAATAAATCACAACTACTACTCCATTGAAAACTATCAAAATACTAACATTAATGAAAAACCAAAGAACTTCTATAATCAAAACTACAATAAACAAAAACCAAATTAAGAGAAACCTTCTCCTGATAATGCTACACTAGGTAAACCTAGCTATTTCAACAAAATGAACACTGTTCAAAAGTACTGTCCAAGGTGTCGCTCCGCTACTCATTCTCTAAAAGAATGTAGGCAACCACATTTCCCCATTTGTTTCAAATGTGTTAAGAAAGATACCCGTTATCCTGATTGCACAACTTGTAATCCTAATAATTCAAAAAACTAAATCTAGTGGATTGCAGTGCACATAAACCTGACAGTAAACCTAGAAAAAAATTTTTTGACGAAGAATGGAAATCTTGGCTTAATTTTATTTCCAAATATTTTTCTTGCTATTCTGTCACTTCAATCCACGATTCTAAATCTAAAACTAAAAGTATTCACTGCAGACCTTATGTTTCTGTACAAATTAACGGTTTGTATATTAATGGTTTGTTGGATACTGGTTGCGGTTATACAATTCTAGGTAGTAACTGTCACAAACTTTTATTGGATGCTGGTTTTGCGCTTGACCATTCAGAAAATTCTAATTTTTATGATGCTGGTAGACATCCGTTAAATAATCAAGGTGTGATCAATCTTCCCATAACATTTTTAGGTCAAACGCATATTTTTCCTAGCTGAGACATTGCGCTTTTAGCCATGCCAATTCTCCTGCGCACTTCCTTCTCGCATGAACCATCGTTATTGATGATGGAACCCAGGTATATAAAGCTGTCCACTGTTTCAAGGCCCAACGCACCAGTGAGTTCCAATTTCCCAGATCTATCTACCACCATGACCTTGGTTTTAGACCTGTTTATGGAAAGTCCCATCCCCTCACTAATCCGCTCCATTCGGTCTAGAAGTGCAACCATTTCCGACTCATTTGCTGCAAGAAGAGTTGTGTCGTCGGCGTAGCGTAGGTTGGTGATTTTGACGCCACCAACTGTGATGCCTCCCTCCCAATTCTCGCAGGCACGTCTCTTAATGTGCTCTCCATAAGCGTTGAACAGAATGGGCGATAAAATGCATCCCTGGCGTACTCCTTGGTGAAATTTAAAGGGTTTTGAGGTTGTTTTATCGACTCTTACGACTCCCTGGCTTGAGCCATACAGGGTGCGAAGTAGGACGATGAGATGATTTGGAACTCCAAGTTACTATACTATGGCGTCATAAAATAAAACCAAATATGTCGTGACGCAATCCAAAATAAATTTGTAGCTGAAGCTAGCAATCTTTTTAGACCCATAACCCCATGCCGGTATCGTCCTTCGGTTAAATCAAAACTAATAAAACCGGCCAAGTGCGTGTCGGACCACGCATAATGGAGGGTTCCGTACCTTCAATAGAATAAGAACCAAACTAATACCAAAAGGTCGTATCGTATCTAATGCCCATGGAAGAACTTTTTGAAGGTAATTAAAAAATAGCTAAACCGATAACGTTGAAAACAATTTTCGTAGAAAGTATGTGAAAAAGCACATCTTCTCAAATTTTTTAAATATTTTTTGGACGTACGGTTCAAAAGTTACAGGGGGGGGGGACAATTTTTCTAACTTTCGAACCGATTATTTCTGAAAGTATTCATTTAATCATGTTTAAAGAAACCTCTATGTTATTTTTAAAGACCTGTCGATTAATGTGCAACATGTTATTTGGTAATTTTTAATTTTTTTTAATTTAGTGACATGTATGGAGCGCCCCTAAAAATATATTTTCCTGCAATTCAACTACATAACTAAATAGCGGCATACAAAATACACCTTATGTCTAAATTTTATTTAGATACGTCTTATAGTTTCCGAGTAAAATGGGCTGTGACATACGGACGGACATGGACGAAATTCTTCTTCTTCCTACTAGACCGGTATTCCCATTTACTTGGGGTCGGCCCTCGTCCGCATCCTCCACTGAGCACGATTTCGTGCGGCGTTACTGTCAATCTGAGCTTCTTTGAGGTCTTTTTCGACGGAAATGACGAAATTAAGGGTTCCGTTTTTGCCATTTGGCTACGGAACCCTAAAAAAAGACGAGCAATTGTTGAATAATTTATTCACAATATAGTAGCGGTTTGCGTAGGGACGTTGCTCTGGACGATGGTGGGCAGGTGCGGGTGCTGGCGGCGCGCGTGCACGCGGAGCGGGTTGGGCTGCGTGAAGGCGGCCGGGCAGTGCGGGCACGAGTACGGCCGCTCGCCCGTGTGCGTGTACGTGTGGAAGCGGAGCATGCGCTTCGTCTACCACAAACAAACAAACAAACAAACATTATTAATCAATAATCGTCATGTCGTCTAGTGACGACTAATTGCAATAGTATATTACTTACCAAGGACTGTAAAAGAAAGAAAGCCCGAAATCACAGGTATTTGTACCCGAGCCGCAGGCGAGGGTTGTAAATATGCGATTGAGGGCTTTCTTTCTTACTGCCCGTGGTGAGTACACAATTTTACGTCTCCACCTGGCCATAATGCGAGTTTTACCGTACGCGTAGCGTGACGTAATAGTAGATTGTTAACCAAGGGTTGAAAGGGACCCATTTCACCTGAGATATTTCTGGCAATAGTTCGAGGGTGAAACGGGTAATTACACCCGAGTTAAACACTCTGCTTTTCATTTCGACTGTGAGGAAAGTACACTACACGCACATTTTATAAAACTGGTATATAAAGAATAATCTATAAAAATGTTAAGTAAAATTGGAACAATTTGAAAAAGACAAATTCGATGTTTTGCCGGTGGTCGGGGAGCAGGGCACCGGCTCAATCTACAATTAACACAGCTAATTACTTTCCACCCTAGGGGTAAACAGGAAGATGTTTGCTGCCATAGGGTCTCTCAGACGGCTCCGGAATTTCCTGCCAATTGCTACTAAAATTGCGCTTGCTCAGTCGTTACTTCTCCCCATTCTTGATTATGCAGATATCTCCTATTTAGACCTAACCGAGGAGCAACTTAATAAGCTTGAGCGTATTCAAAATGCCTGCATTCGGTTCATTTTCGGATTACGCATATTCGACCATGTTTCTAGTTTTCGTTCTCAACTCAAATGGCTCCCTATCCGTCACCGCCGTAACTCTCACATACTTTCTTTACTCTTTTCTATACTTTTTAACCCTGCAACTCCCCGCTACCTCAAAGAGCGTTTCTCTTATCTTAATTCTATTAGATCCTCTCAAAAATTGCTCCTAAAAGTGCCATCTTCATCTTCCAAATTTTATAATTGCTCATTTACGTTCCAGGCCGTTCGTTTGTGGAATTCTCTCCCTCAACATAAAACGCGCGCAATCTATTGGTAGCTTTAAATCGCAACTTAAGGAATACTATTTATCTCTTCCTTAGGGTTTTGTATTAAGTTGACACTGTTGTTTCTTACTGTGTGTATTATATATGTACGTATATGTATGTTTATTTTGTATTTATTTAAGTATGTATATTCATATGAATGTGCTGTGTTATCTATTTCGTCTCTTTTGTGTCTATGCACCACCTACTGCTTATTGTTTTTCTCTAGTCTCCACTACCCAAAGGTTGTCTGGAAGAAATCGCTCATTAGCGATAAGACCGCCTGTTGTTACCTCTACCTAAATTTATCTAATTGTAAAATTTGTGCTTGTAACTGTATGAGGTGTGCAATAAAGAGTATTTATTATTATTATTAACAAGCAATTTTCCACCCGGCTATCTACCCAGGAAAATAAAACTTTCCGAACAGGAGAAATGAAATAGTAGATTGTTAACCAAGGGTTGAAAGTGACCCATTTCACCTGAGATATTTCTGGCGCTCGAACGAAGTGAGAGCGCCAATAGTTCGAGGGTGAAATGGGTAATTTCACCCGAGTTAAACACTCTGCTTTTCATTTCGACTGTGAGGAAAGTACAATACCACACGCACATTTTATAAAACTGGTATATACAGAATAATCTAAAAAAATGTTAAGTAAAATTGGAACAATTTGAAAAAGACAAATTCAATGTTTTGCCGGTGGTCGGGGAGCAGGGCATCCGGGTGGGCACCGGCTCAATCTACAATTAACACAGCTAATTACTTTCCACCCTAGAGATGGAAAAGCAATTTTCCACCCGGCTATCTACCCAGGAAAATATAACTTTCCGAACAGGAGATGAAAAATAAATTAAACGAAAATTAACCTATAACAACTCGAGGTCACCACACATCAGCGCTCCCGTACTAATTTAGTACGAGAGCGCGACCGCTTATTTCATTTAAGAATAAGAATAGAATAGAATAAGAATAAGTTTATTGCAAAAATAAAAGATTACAGGATATGTCAGGGGTCTCCGCACTAGGCTTCGCCTGTATCGCGGTGAACCAGTTACAGTTAAACTTAAGAACTAAGTTACAAAATCAAATCAAAATCAAAATTTGAGTTGACGTTTTTGATCATTACTCATGTGAATTAAAAATATCCACAAACATCAAACTATAGGGACTAACTGGATTGTTATACTACAAAATGGTGTAGAATACTATTGAGGCACATCTCAATAGTATTCTACACCATTTTGTGTTCGAACCGTAGAAATTAACGAATAAAATTGCGCTTATGTGTGGTGACCCCGTGCTCCTTGTAAAAGCTTAATGATGAGTAGTCTGTGTCTAGAACAAACATGACTAATTATCATTTCGTCTAATGAAGACTAATTACAAAACAAATTAAACGAAAATTAATCTAGAACCACTGTACACTACCGTAAATAATATAGTACAATACAGAGTATTACAGAGGTCTCACACAGCGACGTCACGTATCATGTCGTACAGTACGACTTGTACCTTAATATCGCATAACAAGTTCTCTTTCCCACTTATGCAAAAGTATCGGGTACATTCGCCATTAAATATATCGGAGCGACCAAGGTAGTCAAAAATATCTAAACATGCACTTTATTGCCTTGAAAATAGAGGCGTTATTCAGATATTTGTGACCACCCAGGCCGCTCCGATATATCTGATGGCGACTGTATTATGTTAACTAAAGCCGTTACTTATTTACTTACCGTACGGCGTCAAATCACTGGATATAGATAGGCATTTCTTCCCTGGGGTAGTAGTAGTGGGAAAGCAGTTGATAAAGAAAATCCAGTGAGTGCTGCGAGGTCCAGATGGGACAGTGCAGCTGCCAAGTTTGTTACCCTTTTAGCACCACCCAGGGATCACGTGTAGGGTTGTCTAAGGTGTTTCCTACGGACGCAGAGTAACATTGATCCCTTGTTACTGTAGCCCATGTACGTATACAACGCCAGTAATTTGGATATGTCAGAAATAGGCATGATGACACATGTTGAATTATGCAATAAAATTTAGTTGATAGGATGCAAAATCATCAATATATCCAACTAAAGTGAAAATTTGTAAATTCTATTGAAATGGCTCAAATATATGAAGCTGGAAGATTTCTAAATTTTTCGATTTTTAAAAAGTGCGAAATTAAAAAAAACAATGATACCATTCGATTTTTAACATTTTACTGTGAAATAAATTGTATAGCAACCATATACATAAACGCAACATTTCACTGTAAAAATAGCAATTTCATATTTTTTCCATACTTTAAACAGGGCAACTATTTGATCGTGACGTCACTTTTGCACGTCATTTTGTTAGGAGCGTTTTGAGAAACAAATGCAAATCTCGGACTTTAAGTCTCATTTCTGACTTTTGTGTTGCTTTACCGCAATTGGCCCCATATAGGCCCCATATATCACAACAAAACGAATCGATTGATACCATACATGAAAAAAATTCACCATGCCTATTGTCACCGTGGTAAAACAGGACAGTCAAAAGGTTAACGTGAAACGTGTAGTTACCGAGAAACCGCGACCGCAGACGGAGCACAGCTTGTCCTTCGGCAACTTGATGTTGAGGTGGGAGTTGAGATGATGCTGCAGAGAGCACTTCGACGACAAGTACTGAAGCAAAACGAGTTATTTCCATTTAAGCAAAGAGTATGTTTTAAATGGACGAGCTCAGTCTAAGAGCTTTTTGAGACTCCAAATCTGATTTACCATGATGGTAAAAAACTAAACTAAAAAACTACCATCTGCACGAGAGCAAACCAAAGTTACCGCAAGGTGCGACCACACCACTGCTTAAAATACGGCTACGTTACGGAATCGCAGTGACGCATCGTATCCACACCGTTTTAATCGCATGCCCCCCACCGCTGCTCAAAATACGCAGACAATTGAGCTGCGTCAAAATGTTTCGTATGGGGCACGTCACTGCGTCACGTTGCGTTTGCGTATTTTGAGCAGCGGTGTGGAGAGCATGCGTTAAAGTCGTGACGTTTACGGCACGTCATTGCGATTCCGTACCGTCGGCGTATTTTAAGCAGCGGTGTGGAGGACATGCGATAAAAACGGTATGGATACGATGCGTCACTGCGATTCCGTAGCGTCACCGTTTTTTAAGCAGCGGCGTGGTCGCACCTTTATGTAGGGGAACCTACTACTAAATGACTCATGTCATAACACCGTAGTCCGTATGGGACTGCAACGCAGACGGCTGGGTAAGTCTAAAAAAATTCTTAACGCCATTGGTCCAAAGGTCTATAATATGATCCCTCTGTAAAATTAGGCAAGCACCAAGTTACAAGTTGTTTATACAAAAATAGAAAGCAAAACTTGCAAAAGATGCTTTGTATTCGATTGACGAGTTCTTTGGAGGTGTTGCTTAAATAAATGACTATGTAAAAAATTGTTAATAATGTATCTATTTGTAATTTAGTAATATACTATATATAACCTAGCATTATATTATAAGTAGGTACTATGACTTAAATTTAACATTAATTTACTCTGTATTGACGTGTAAAATGTATATTTTATGAATAAACGATTGAATTGAATTGAATTGAACGGCGGGTCAGTGTTGCGGTGTAGTTTACCGCGGTAAACCAAGCGACCGCTGTGAGTGGAATTGACGCGCTCCGGGAGCGCACGGGTCAATCGGTGTGTACCTAGCTGCTGTGGGCTTTGAAGTACTGAAGCTTTAAGTATATGTTAGAAATACAAATAGGTTTTCCTAGCTAAGGGATGTCCGATATGGAAGATATCGCCATCTAGTAACGATATCAATTTCTAGATAGCGCTTTACGGTTCCGCTACATAATGCAGTAGCTTTGGTTTGGTCTTGTTCAATTAGGGCTTCAGACTTGGAGCCTAATTTTTTTATGTATTACCGTATTCGAAGACGGATGAACCGATTTAGAAAAATCTTTATTTATTTGAAAGAGTATACTTCACAGTTGGTCCCATTGTCACCAGGTCAGGATCTGATGATGGGATCCTGGAGAAATCGAGGGAACTCTACAGCTATTATAGGCACAGCTATTGTGATTTGAGATTTTTTCACAGCAGCTCGAGCATTTGCTTTTGGAAAGGTGGAGGCTAAGTGAAATCGGTTCTTTTTAGGGTTCCGTAGTCAACTAGGAACCCTTATAGTTTCGCCATGTCTGCCCGTCCGTCCGTCCGTCCGCGGATAATCTCAGTGACCGTTAGCACTAGAAAGCTGAAATTTGGTACTAATATGTATATCAATCACGCCGACAAAGTGGTAAAATAAAAAGTGGAAATTTTTTTTTTATTAGGGTACCTCCCCTATACGTAAAGTGGGGAGTGATTTTTTTTTTTCATTTCAACCCTAACGTGTGATATATTGTTGGATAGGTATTTAAAAATGAATAGGGGTTTACTAAAATCATTTTTCGATAATGTAAATATTTTCGGAAATAATCGCTCCAGAAGTAAAAAAATATGCGTCCCCCCCCCTCTAACTTTTGAACCATAAGTTTTAAAAATATGAAAAAACTCTCAAAAGTAGAACTTTATAAAAACTTTCTAGGAAAATTATTTTGAACTTGATAGGATGAATAGTTTAAAAAAAAAAATTACAAAATAATTTCTGAACTAAGTTTGTAATTTAACCGTATAAGCAGGTGTTTATTGTACCTGTAATTTCTACAAAATTACAATGAAATGACGTGCTTTCAAATAAAGTAAAAAGGGTGAAAATCGGTTCACGCAATAAAGAATTATTCCATAAAAATCATCTTCCATACTTTAAGCTCGCGCGCAATAGTTTACTTAATTTGCCGATAGATGTCGCTGTACGTGGAACTATCGTATCATATCCTACATGGCGGTGTTACGAAGTATTAACTCTTAAGTGGGGACACTTACTGTGACGGACGGAAAACTACGGAACCCTACACTGAGCGTGGCCCGACACGCTCTTGGCCGGTTTTTGTTTAAAATTATTTGTAGACCTTTTTAAGGGGTACAATAGAGGGAGGGAGGGAATGTGTGGGTTTAGTACATTATTTTGGTCTATCTCGTAGGGTTCAGCCAGCGTCTGCAATGTAAGCGCAACATCACATTAGAAACCTCTAAAATGATCAGTGTTTCTCTACTATATTACGCATGTTTTATACATATAAACCTTCCTCTTGAATCACTCTATCTATTAAAAAAAACCGCATCAAAATCCGTTGCTTAGTTTAAACGATCTAAGCATACATAGGGCAGACAGACAGCGGAAAGCGACTTTGTTTTATACTATGTCACTACATAACACACACATGTCAATAACAATACTTATCACTATAAGTATTGTTATTTCATACCTTTCCGCAGTGAGGGCACTGGTAGCTGGTTTTCTCGCTGTGGAACAGAGCGTAGTGTTTCTTCATCGTGTCCTTGTTGTTTAGTGTTTTGTCGCACGCCGGACAAGGCCACCTAAATAGAATCAGGGTTAAAGGTAAATCCTAAAGGTAGTTAGTGTTTCATAAATGTTTTTCTACTTAAACGCAAAGAGAATTGAGTCAACAATTTTATTTTATTTATTTATTTAGGGAAACAAACAGCATATAATAATACAAGAAGGTAAGCATATAAGTTGAAACATAAGACAAAACAGTTTCCGCTTATACGGAATTCCTTTGCTAGAAAAAATGTTACATAAGAAAGAAAGCACGATAATAATAATAATAATAATTGCTCCTGGTCGTTTTAGCGACGGCAGTTTCAGGGGCCCATCTAGTCGGCGGCGAGTCACCGCCTGCCTCGATAACATGTAATAAAATTGTTATGGCAGGTGTCCGGACCTCTTTACAATAGCCTAATCTTTGACCAGCCTAACTTCAATACCATAGCCCATTACTCTGTCCATTTTATTTACAATAGCCACAACGCCTGCTGGAACCGGTTCACGGGTATCTATTAATGTACCCGTGAATGGGTAAAAAGGCCCGTGATTCTCAAAGGAGATACAAATAATAATAAATATCATAGGACAATCTTACACAAATCGACCTAAGCCCACAGTAAGCTCAATTAGGCTTGTGTTATGGGTACTAGACGACGATATATATAATAGATAAATATAATACATACATACAGGGTTGGGCATATTAAGTGTCCTATTTTAATAAGACAATAAATTTTAAATAAAACAACAAAAATAAAAATGCTGTATGTATTTGTGTTAAACTATGTTATATATTTACAAAATTAATTCGTTAACTCAAAACGCTCTCCTTTGGCTCGTAAAACTTTACGCAATCTCTTGTAAAACGACTTGCATGCGGCACGCACGACTTCTTCAGGTATCTCGTCCCATATTTTGATTAACCGATCCTTAAATGAACTCAAATTTAGTCCATGTGTGCTCCCAATTTTGCTTAACATGTAATCCCATATTGAAAAATCCAAGGGATTCAGGTCTGGTGACGACGCAGGCCATTCTTCCCATGGTATAAAATCTGTTAAATTTTGCCGACACCAGTCCTGTGTACGTTTGGCTTTATGTGATGGGGCACTATCCTGTTGGAAACAGTAATACTCGTTCCCATATAACATTTGAGCGTTTTTAAGCAGATGATCTTGTAAAACGTTCTGTATGTAGAAGTGAGATGTATGGAAGTAAAACGACCGTGTGTTGCAACTGCTGATTTATTACTGGTTTAACAGGGTGTCGGCGCAAGCGCGTTAGCGTAGGTATACATATCTATAGATACGTTGGAATACGTATACACATCATCCCTCCAAACTAGTCTTGAACCCTGTTAACAATAAATTATTAATAACTAAATGTAATACGTTTTAAAAAACTATATATTATTTAATCTTATAATCTATGGGCTGTCTCGGGCGCAACTGGTGCCTGGGCACGGGCTGCGCGGCCGCCGGCGGCTGCACAGCCGCAGGCGCTGCCGGTGCCGGTTCCGGTTCCGGCGCCTGCGCCTGTGCGCCGTCCGCGGCGGCGACCTTCGGCACTTGGGCTCTTGCCCCTTGGTCGCCGACGACGTCGCCGTCGCAGTCTGTCCACACTTCATCTTCCCCCTGGACCACATTCCTCTCTCCTGCGAGATCACTCGCCTTCGCATCGGGAGCAGGTAGTGAACCTACCTGGGATTCAGATATAACTGGAGAATGGAATGCTGGTCCCCGAGCAGTGGTTGCGGTATCAATCGGCGGTATTTTGCAATCAACATCACCTTTATACTTAATTAATTGATCAGTATGTCTTATACAATAAGACTCAAATTCTAACATGTACACTTTAAACATTTTGTTACCTACTTTACTTTTGATGATACCGCGTTCCCAAGTTTCTTTCCTTGCACTGTACCAACGGGCCAAAACAACGTCACCAATCTCGAAGGTTCTTCGATGAGACGGAGGCTCAAAATTATTTGGTTTTATAGGTGGCAGAATTGAATCAAGTCTAGTTCTTAACTTTCTTCCGAACATTAGCTTGGCTGGCGTTTCGCCCGTGGTGCAGTGAATGGTATTTCTATACTCACATAAATAGCCCAATAACTTTTCATGTACTAAATGTAACTTTAAATTTTCTGTTAAAATACATTTAAGCATTTTTTTGCAATTTTTAACTGAACATTCGGCCATACCGTTACTATTAGGATGGTAAATAGGTGACGTAATGTAATGAATATTGTTACTGGAACAAAACGTAATAAATTCCTTACAATTAATTTTGGCATCGTTATCCGAAACTAATGCATGTGGTAAACCAAAGGTAGCAAATAAACGCTTAAGTTTTGAAATTAATTCTTGCGTTGTGGTACCATTATTCATATAGATGCACTCCAGCCATTTACTGTACGCGTCCACAACCACAAGATATACCCTTTGCCCTATTGACATATAGTCTATGTGAATACGGTGATAAGGTCCGGGAGGCCGGGGCCAGGGCGCCGGTGCCTCCTTCGGCGGCGCCGGCCTCAGCGCGCAGCACGTGTCGCACGCACCGGCCCAACGCTCGATATCTGCATCGATTCCCGGCCACCACATCCGAGCGCGCGCATTGGATTTCATTTTTATTATTCCTAAATGTGAGCTATGCAATTCGCGTAACATCTTTTCTCTAAGCGTGCTTGGAATTACGACCTTATGTCCGCGTAATAAGGTCCCATTTTCAATTTGCAAGTCCGTTTTACATTGAAAATATGGTCTTATTAATTGACAACTTATCTTACGCGGCCAGCCTTTAGAAACATATTTTATCACTGTTTGTAATACAGGGTCATTATCTGTAGCCTGCTTGATATTACTCGCGTTAACCGCCGGTGAAAAAGAATCTAGGAATTTTAGCGAACTAAATTTATCGAATTCCCTATCAGTAGCTGTTCCTGTCTCCGCTAACGGAGCCCGAGAGAAATAATCCGCTACTAAATTACTTTTACCTGTCGTATACTGCACAGTATAATTATATGCTGATAATATAATTGCATACCTTTGCAAACGAAGCGCCGTAGTCACCGATATACCTGTGTTGTTATTAAATATGGAAACCAATGGCCGGTGATCCGTTTTAAGAATGAAAGGTTGGCTACGACCATAAAGATATTGATGGAACCTTTTCACACCAAATATCAGACTTGTGGCCTCTTTTTGTATCTGACTGTAGTTGCGTTCGCTGGAGGTCAGTGACCGTGAGGCAAATGCCAGAGGTCGCTCGAAACCAGCCGGGTCCTTCAAGGAAAGTACAGCTCCAAGACCTGTGGGTCCCGCGTCGCAAGCCAGCGTCAGCTGCGCCGAGGGTTCGAAGTGCGCCAGCGTGCGCTCGGAGGCCAGCTCCTGCTTGACCCGCCGCACGGCGCCGCGCTGCCGCTCGCCCCACTGCCACTCCGCGCCCGCTCGCGTCAACTCGTGTAACGGACTCATAATACTGGACGCGTTAGGAATGAAATTCCTGTAATAGTTTACCAAACCTAAGAAGCTTTTTACCTGTGTAGTATTTGTTGGTTCCGGTGCGTTAACTATGGCCCTGACCTTATCAGGGCACGTATGCAATCCCGCTTTGTTAATAACGTACCCTAAATACGTAACACTCGGTTTAAAAAATTCACATTTTTCCTGTTGTAGTCTCAGACCCGCTTCATTTAGCCTAGATAGAACTTCTCGTAACCTACTGAGATGAATTGCTTTATTAGGACCGGTTATACATATGTCGTCAAGCCAACAACTCACCCCTTCGATTCCAGAAAGAAGCGTTTCCATTGATTTCTGAAAAATAGCCGGTGCCGGTGCTAGTCCATAGACTAATCGAGTGTATTTAAAGAGACCCTTAGAGGTATTTATAGTAGTAAGTTCTTGCGACGAATTACATAACGGGAATTGATTATACGCATTTTTTAAATCAATTTTACTATACTGTTCCCCACCTCCTATTTTGGCAAACACCTCCTCGATTCGAGGCAGGGGATATTTGTCGATTATTAAATCTTTATTTAACGTGACTGAATAATCGCCAGCTATCCTGACCTTGCCATTCTCTTTTAGAACAGGAACTATAGGGGTGGCGTACTGCGAATGATTAACCGGTACTAAAATACCTAATGTTACCAAGCGATCTAATTCGTCTTCTACCTTGTCTTTTAAGGCAAAGGGTACTGAACGGGGCTTGAAAAATTTTGGAGATGCATTATCTTTAAGCTTTAATGTGACTTCAAATTTATTAAATGACCCGAGCTCGTCGCGCCATAAATCCGGGTATTGTTCCAGCAACTTGCTAACGTCATCGTCTTTACAATCGCTTATTTTATTTAACTTAGTACGAGTACATAGTTCCAAATCAAATGCAGCCATAAAGTCTCGCCCCAGGAGGCCAGGTCCATCGTTTTGCAACACAAATATAGTAATGCTCTCTGTTCGGCCATCATAATTAGCATCTATGGTAAAACCACCCAGGGGTGAGATTTTATGTCCGTCATAAAGACACATTTTAATGTTACAACTTTGCAATTTATATTTAAAAAACAATTTTGTGTAAATTCTCCGTGAAATGACACTTGCACCCGATCCAGAATCTAACTCCATAATTACGGGAACACCTCCTAAACTTACATTCAATTCAATCGGTTTGGTATTTACGTACCTTAAATTGTACATTTGGCATTCCTCGCAACATCGTTCGTCCGAATTACCGTCACACTGCATACTATTTAGCCGCGTATTTTTGCACACTTTCTTCAAGTGTCCCACGACTCCACACTTTTGGCAACGATAGGTCTTGAAACGACACTGGTCACCGTCGTGACTCTTCATGCCGCATACGGGGCACCGGGAAGCCGCTCGCTGCTGGTCGCGCGCCGCCGCCGGAGCCCGCGCGCCGGCGCCGCCGCCGCCGCGCCTCGCTCCGCCGCTGCCGCCTGCCGCGTACCGCCCTTCGCTGCTCGTACGATATAAGGGCTCCTCCTTGATGGTGGTGGTACCGGCCATCACAGCCTTTGCTTCCTTAGCCGATGCTGCTTTCTCCGCAATTTCCAAGGCCTCTCCGATCTTTAACGACGAAGCATCTTGTTCAAAGAGTTTGTCACGTTCAGAGCCTGCACCTAGGCCGAGGATAAAACGATCGGCTAGAATCGTTTCTAAGGCGGTCCCGAACTCGCAATAGCTGGCTAGCCCTCTAAGCCGCGCCGCCCAGTCTCCTAAAGTTTCGCCTATGTTCCTTGTCGCTCCATAAAAACGTGCCTTATCTGCATATGTGCACTTCTTTTGCTTAAAATGATCGTCAAGATATTTAATCAGCTGGTTATAACTAAGCCCTTCCAATTCCGTAGGGTAGGCCAGGTTTCGCAACAAACGGTATGACTCATCAGTAAGATGAGTTATAAGAATTCCACTTTTATTTTCATCTGTAACACTATTTATCTTAATAAATTGGGTTAATCGGCCTTTAAAAATCTGCCATTCGCAGGTTTTATGGTCAAAATCGGTCAAATTTCCCAAAAAAGACATAACTTTTTTTTACACACACACGCGCGGGTATATAAAGAAATCCTCGTTCGCCACTGAGATGTATGGAAGTAAAACGACCGTGTGTTGCAACTGCTGATTTATTACTGGTTTAACAGGGTGTCGGCGCAAGCGCGTTAGCGTAGGTATACATATCTATAGATACGTTGGAATACGTATACACATCAAGAAGTCTTGGTTGATTTTCACCCCACGGTCAATAAACAGTAGTTGCAACTTCCCTTTAGGACTTATGGCCCCCCAAACCATAACTGCAGACGTACTCTGGAATCGTTGCACTGCTAGTTTGTCCGCTGGAATATCCCGTAAACTTACTCCGTACACTCGATCATTCTGTTGATTGTGGTTGTCATGTAGCACAAACATCTTTTCATCCGAAAAAATCATATCATCTCCATCGTGCCAAGCTAATACCCCTACATTTTTTAACTCTAGCTTTTTTTTGAGCTATTGTCAAACCGTGTATTTTCTGTTTTTTGTAGGCCTTGAGGTTCAGATCAATTCGCAATATTCGACCCATTGATCTTCTTGAGACTTTCAGGTCCTTCGCGAGTTTACTCGCACTTTGTGCTGGATTCCGCCTAATTCTCTCACGGACGCGTTTTATTAGATTTCCCACACGTATCGATGGTTTTCGTCCAGGTTTGGGCCTCGGTCGGCAAGATCCGGTTTCTATAAAACGTTTTATAGTCCGCGATATGAACCTTATATTTATATTTAGGCATTTCAGTTTCCTAAATATCTCGCATGGCTTATATTTTTTCTTGTACAAATCTATTACGAGTTCGCGTTTTGCGTCCATCGTTGACAAATGTACAAAAAAAAAGATAATCAATCTGTCATTATGATTTATAGATACTATAATAAATAAGCAATTTAAAAAGTATAATAGTTCAAAAAGATCTGAAGTATTTTAAGAAAAAAAGAGGTTTCTAAAACTAGGACACTTAATATGCCCAACCCTGTAGAAAACATCCATAACTCAAGAACAAATATCTGTGATAAACACACAAATAAATGCCCTGACCAGGATTCGAACCCGAGACCTCCTGCTTCGTAGGCAGGGTCACTACCGACTGGGCTAGGAGGCCGTTAAACGATATTAAGAAGAGTCTTAGAATTTCGCAATATTATCACTATTATCAGGTAAGAAAAGAAAAAAATAACAGAATAACTTAGTGACAAAAGAGGTATACATGCATGCAACCAATAAAACAAGCACACCTAGAATTTTAAACAGCGCGAGAACAATTTGAATTTGGAGTTAGATACAACCAGAGAAATGGGATGACAAAGAATGCTTGTCAACGATCAAAAGTGTGGCAAAAAAATGAAATCCATGTATGTGTCTAAATTGTCTATGGGAGCGTAAAATAGTGATGCCAAATACAACAGGTTAATTATCTATCGGTATTTGACTTTCTTATCGATACGTTCTAAAGGCCTCTACAGACGTAAGCGACTAGTCAAAGTAGTCAACTGTGACGTCAATTGACATCCCCACTACCAACTTGACGTTTCATATCACGCACATTTTCGACTAATATTATTACATTAACTAATAGTTAATTACTAATATGTTTGTTCTAAGCAAATTATATTCTTTAGTATAAAAAAATGTAAATAAACAAAATGATTTATTATTAAATTAAAAAACAAAATTATTTCCAATAATTTCAAATATTTCATAAAACGGAAAACGGAATTTCAAGTCGCCAGTCGAATGAGCATTCGATTGATCGCACGACCATTTTGACAGCTGACCTCTCATTCCAACTATATGTATTTCAATCTCGTTCTAATCGTTTGACTAGTCGGTTGTAGGCGCGGCACACACTTGAGCGAAATCCAGCCCAGCTATCATAAATAAAAATCAGTCGCAGCATAAAAGTCGGAAATTTCTTTACGGGAGCTGAATTTTTGTTTGGAGCCCATGTACAATTTCAGCCCGATTTCCGTTTTCGGCTGCTTTTTGATTATGGTAGCGAATTCCGCTAAATGTGTTGAGCGCCATATTTGAATGAAATAATACAAGTACTGCAAGGTAAAAAAATCTTTAATAATAAAAAAACCCGTTTAAAACTGGATATAATAAGAACCTAATTTAATCTTCTTACGTAATGACGTAATGTGAATATAATATTAATTTATTCATTGGATTTTTTTGAAGCAATAATTATAATTTTCATATTGAACAGTTATCGATATAAGTCCCTAAAACGTTTTGTCAATCCCTAGCGTCGAATAAATGTTTCGGTTTTTACACAAAATAATCATGAATATTAACTATTATGATAAAATATTGGCACACAGTATAAGAAACACTAATAATTAATTGTATCTGGTAATTACTTACACGATTTATTTTGCTATTTTGATAAAATATTGTTTCAAAGACATCGATCGGAATATCATGTAAACCTGTGAAATGAGTAATTACTTGGGTTTTTCCTATGAGTAATAGTCCAATCTGGAACACAACACGACACCATGTTTCTCCTTTTTCATCCCAAGTTATTTTATTCACGATTGTTTCATATTTTCCACGCTAAAATATGAGCTGTCATGACGTGGGTACGTAAGCTAACTACCCAAATTCAAAAGCTGTCACTCCTTCAAACTGATCGTGTGTCTCTTATGCACTCGTGGAATGTTCATATACGTGTTGGTTTCTCTTTTGCGCACTTCGTTTATCTTTTAGCGGCAAGCGCCATTTTATATCTATGGATACAACATGCAAAAGACTTTAATTGTAAATTTTCTTAATTTCAACATTTAATCTTTTTTTTATTACAACTGAGGCATATTATGATTATTTAACCTTCCGACCGCCAGGTGGCGAAAACATAGCAGTGGTATTTCTTAGATTTTGAATGGACTGCTATTTGACGTCGATGGCGTCAGTGGTACTAACTTGGCGATGACGTGACTGGCGGTCATTGGCGCTCAAAAGGTTAAGAGCTACACCTAAAAATTAAAAATGTAAAACCTATCGCTTATGGCGCAGACAACCGGTTAGGGCAAGTGGTAGGAATTCAAGAAGGTTCAATTAAATTTTTTACCGGATATTACCTGAATAATTTTTTTTTTTTAAATTATTGATTGAGGGATTTCAAGGACACATTCCTTACCTCTACTTTGGCGTGCTTCCATATTGGTAATATCTTAATTGAGGGAGAACCATTGTCGGCTATTATTAACCGGCGTTAAGTGGGTAAGGGACTGCGAGGGAATGTAAGAAGGTTTAACTTCAACTTTAACTGTTATATCGGTGATTGACGACTGTGGCGTTCTGGCGTTACAAGGGAATGTGAGGGGCGTTACCTTTTTTTTGGCGTGTTACGGTGTTGGTTCATGACGTGCATCTTGTACGCCATGATGGAGGGGAACTGCATGTCACACTCCACGCAGTACCTGCAACGTTATTAACCATGTTAAAGGTGATTCTAGTCTCTGTGTTATTAAATTGCTTTTTTTTCCGGCTTTTTTGATACTTCTTCATATTTACCTGGACACTGCGAGCATTTTACGAATGCCTTATTGGCGCAGTTGGTAGGATGCCTGGATTTCGGTATCTTCTGGGCGAAAACTATGTGCACCGGGCATGTCCTTAAACTACGTCCTATACCTCCTTCAAGACAGCACAATACGTTTATGTTTGTGGTTACGTCCTGTTTCTCGAAATATTGCCTTTTATTTGTCATTCGTCGTGCTACTTCCAGATAATAGCCAAGTTACTTGAAGAAACGGTTTTTCTTGTTAATGGCGTACCCAGTACATGTATATTGGACGAAAACAGCTTTTTAGTGATTGGGCCATTCTAATTTTCGTTGTACATAAGTGTTTGACACTTTTTCGTAAAATGCATATTTTAGAATACTTGGCCATTACTTTTATTTGCTGTTTTGTGACGGAGAAAGATGCTTAATTAGGCTATCAATCCCGATAGCTTAGTTTAATAATAACAACTGTAAATATTCTTAATCACAGTAACTCAGTGGTCCTTGATTGTCTCCCGATTTGAATGAAAATAAGGCATTTACCACTGCGTTAGCATCTTTTTACATTAATCAATATTAATATATGAATTTTGGTTAACAAATTCCTATTATTTGGTTCAAGTACAATTTGGGAATGCAATTTTATACACGAAATTAAATGCCTATCATACCTTTTTCTGGCAATAGATTAATGGTCACGAAAAAGAAGAATGAGCCGATTACAATGTACCTAATGTCAGATTATGAAGAGGTATGGGCACAGTGTCGTAGGGTCACAGATAACCTCAACCACTAGATAGATCATAAATACAACATGAGCTCACCACACATCAGCGCTCCCTTACTAATTTAGTATGAGAGCTCGACCGTTTATTTCATTTGAGTTAACGTTTTTGATCATTACTCATGTGAATTAAAAATATCCACAAAAATCAAGTTATAGGGACTAACCTGGATTGTTATACTACAAAATGGTGTAGAATACTATTGAGATGTGCTGTTCGAATCGTAGAAATTAACGAATAAAATTGCGCTGATGTGTGGTGACCCCGTGCTCCTTAAAAAACTTAATGATGAGTAGTCTGTGTAGTCTGTGGGTAGGGCACAGCTCAGCGAATGTCATCTCGTCCTTTAGGCTACCGGGAAAGGGCTAAAGAGAGTAGGAATACCTGGATTCCGGTGGCTCCAGCGCCAGCACTGGGTGGGCCATCTTCTGGTGCTGGCGGTAGTACTTCCATTTGGAATAAACGCGTGGACACTGCGGGCATTTTATTGGGAGGTGACTGGCTCTGTAACCAGAAAAATAAAAATTTATGTTTAATAATGTAATAGTAGTTTATGTAACTGTTACGTAATAAGGCCTAATTACGTACAGTTGCATACACTGCTTTATCTACACTCATATTATATATCCTAAATGCCGTGTTCGGAAACCATAGAATGACCGCCATTGCACCGCCATGGCCAACTCGATTGTGCCGGCGGACGCGCGGGCGCGTGCAGGTGTACATTATGTTATCAAAACTCATAACCTATCAATATTTGAGCATGTAAAGTTAAAATTACGTTACTGCCACAGATAAAAAGCTTATCATAGTAAAATCGGTTGTGGTAATACTAGCCATTGCCTACCGTTTTCGAACACGTTTTAGAGGACTTACAATGTGAGTGTAGATAAAAACTCTTTATTTTACAAAAACAAGTCAAAAACAATATAATAATAGGAAAACGCAAGTACAAAGGCCAACTTATCCCTTTAATGGATCTCTTCCAGTTAACCTTTGAATAGATGAGAGAAGAAGTGAAGAGAGATAGACAAATGGTGCAATATGCACAACAAGGTACGAGAAGGGTAGATACTATAGATACATATATAAAAAAATTATAGGAAAAGCATATATATATTGTAGCATGACGCTACGTCTATCGACATCTGTCGACGTTCTTTGGAACTACTTCCGTGTTTAGTTTCTCTGGTCGCTAGGTCGTGGTTGATTTATGAAAAAACATGTGCATTGTGATTCACGCCATTACGGTTGGATGGCGCTTATATCAGTCCACATTTTGTTAAACCAGAGAGGAGTGAGGAGACAATCACAATAAAAGCACAGAAAAGGAACATCTAAGACACATACAGAATAATACAATAGCAACAAATTAATCAAAGTCAAGTCCTACTTCATCTCCCGATATGTCCGAATACGCGGGCGCCGGCGCCTGTGCCGGCGGCGGCTCGATGATATGGCCGTCGTTATGGTTGCCGCTGGTGCCTATGTCCCATGTATTAGTTTCGCCGGAGGTTGTTTTACCAGACGGCGGGGTAATGGCTCTGGCAGGTTGTCCCTTGTGTGAGCGAAGAGACATCTGATTGTATGGTCGGACATCTTCTTCTTTCTTCTTGACGCACGTGGGGTTCTCTAACCTTACCTACCTAATACCTAATGGCTGACACTGCCTAGTGCAGTGAAAGCGGCCCTACAAATCACTATACTTACATTTGGGCGTAAATCCCTGATGCACTGAATCTCGCGCAAAGGCTAAGTGCAAGTGCCAGAGCGTCCGAAAGCAGTGTGAAGACGTCAACCATGTGACGTTGCAACGAAAGTTGCCAGGACACGAACGTGGAGTATGGCCTCTACACGAGCGGTCCGTCCAGCAAGCTGGTAAATAGCACAGGGCTCTTCCGCGAAAGCGGGCAGGTGTATCAGCGGTTAAGCCATACACCGTATGAAGATTCTGAGCGAAATTAATCCAGCTCAGCGCGTACTTGTTTCTTTCTTCAATTGGCAGCAGATTTCTTCCATCCGGTTCGAAGGACCAGCTGTTGTGTGCAGACCGGATTACCACGTCGAACCAAGCAGCGCTGACCCGCTGTACCATTTACCAGGTCATGTAGGGAGATGAATAAGAACACTTATTTAGAATTGTAAAACATTTGAGCAGTGTAGTTGCAGGTGTTTCCCCGCTGGGAGTTGTTGTAGAAGTGAGCGGTGAGAAGTGAGTGAGCAACGAGTACGAGTGCTGGCCTCTTTTTATGGGTTTTCTAGCGTACTCGTACTAGTGGCTGGTATGGGCAGAGTATGTCGTCCTTTTATTAGCCAATAATCTTAAACTATTACACGATTGTAGGAGGGTGTAAATTGATATTATTATGGGACATTTCTTCATAGATTAATACAAAATTCTTATAATCTAGACATTTTGGGTATTACGACATTATTTCAATAAAATCAGACACAGATTAGTACTTAGGAACTAGACATAGAGACACAATATTTATACACGTTATTAAATTACAAATCATAAATAAATTGGTATAAATCGAGAAAATGATTAACTTAGATCTAGTTACACAAAAACAACAGTAATTTTAAGCTATCTGCGACACTACTGATTACCCGTCTCTAGTGTTAGATGCGTATATTTCCTTGAAACATACTCTAATTAGTAGTATATTCCATATAAGAGAAAATAAAATCTGTGTGTGTACCCTATGCCTAAAAAGTATTTTACTTGTAATCGAAGTTGAAAACGATTAAGATCGTTCGATCTCCGATCATTGCCAGCCGGTCGTGTACTGAGCGCTAACGCCATCTATCGAATAAGATTTCGTGAAATTGAGGAACGTTCATGGGACTAAGGTCTCTTAAGGGCCGCAAAATATGTCAAACGCCCCTTGCTATTGGTCAAGCTCATATTAAACACTAACCCCAAACGGGTTAAACATTTCTCAGGCCTCAATTAGTTAATTTATGTTTTGTCTGTTTCAAACAAACACAACTGTCAAAGTGACAGATAATGACAAAACATAAATTAACTAATTGAGACGTTTATGAATAAGGAGAAAGATTTCTAAAATAGGTTCTAGGTATAATTTAATAGGCTTATGACCAAAAAACAAAAATTTGTCCGTGCTCTGTGTATTAGCAAAAAAATACGAGTCCAATATTTTTTGATAAACTAAGTAAAGCCTGACCAGAAATATATGATTATTGTCAAGAGGGCGCTATTATTCTCATTTATATGGCAACAGTCATAGAGCGTAGTATAGTCTATGGTATAGTGACATCTTGATTTGTTTACCTGTCAGCTCTGATGTTAATTTGAAAATGTTTCACGGCGAAATACTTTCATTCCCCGAGCGTATTATTTATTATTGTTATTATTCTTTATTTATTTTCCTTCTTAGGATTAGGTTTTTACAATATTTTTATAAAAGTAAAATATAAAAATACATCTAAAACATAGAAAAACAATAAAAACATTGTAAAAAACCTATCCTAGGGTGCCGCCGGCAACGGAGCAAGGCCCAGGCTGCCGGTGGTCAGGGTCGCAGAGAGAGGAACCTTCGGACTATGGGGGCCAGGCAGGAGGTGAGATGCAAACAGCAGTGATAGCAGTAAAATAATGAACATTTAATCAATAAATACGTCGCCTTATATACTATTTACAGACTTACAAAATACAGAAAATAGGTAGTTTAGAATTAAGTAATCTAGGTTTACCCGACACATTAAATCGCGTTCCAAGCGATCGCGATAGCATATTTTCTATCTTGCTCTTCATCGCCGGATGGCGAATACACAAAATGGGTAGTTGAGAATACAGCAATTTAGGATTACCCGTCCGTAGGGATTCTCATTACTACGCTTGCGAGAGTAGCACGACCTGTGTTCTATCTCGCTCCAACAGCAACGTAAATATGTGCGCGGCGTCCGCGCGCGCCTCAGTCAGCGCCGGCCGCCGATGCCAACGCATGTCCCACAGCACTATTACGCTTGCGAGAGTAGCACGGCCTGTCTTCCATCTCGCTCCAACAGCTACGTAAATATGTGCACGGCGTCCGCGCCCGCCTCAGTCAGCGCCGGCCGCCGATGCAAACGCATGTCCCACAGCACTCCCTCTCAAGCGAAGCGAATCCGCTTTGTGACTCTGCCCGCTCTCGTTATGTACGTCTGCGTGTCTGGGTTCGATACCGGAGTGCGGCTGTGGCCTGTGACGTCTTCATTGTAGATGTAAGCTGGCTTCAGGCGCTCGATGGTAACAACAGTAGTTCGACGCGGCATTTGTATCTTGAAATACTTGTCGTAGCGTTTGACAACTTCGAACGGGCCGTCATATGGTGGTGTGAGCGGGGGTCGCACGGTATCATTGCGCACGAATACGTGTGTACAAGATGTTAGGTCCTTATGCACGAAGGGTCTTAATTGAGTGGCATGCGTCCGGGTTACAGGCACAAATGATGACATTATCTCTGATAACCGGCGTACTAACTCTGCATCTTCAATCTTCGACTTGGTAGGTACAAAGAAATCAGCTGGCATGCGTAGTGGGGCTCCATATGTCATCCATGCAGGACTTAGATTATTGTCGCTACGTAGCGCGGCTCGTAGTCCAAATAAAACTGTAGGCAGCTCTTCAGTCCATTTTGAACTTTCACCCCTTGCCATAAGAGCGGCTTTCAAAGTACGATGAAGCCTCTCAACCTGAGAATTCGCCTGTGGATGGTAAGCGGTTGTGCGTATTCTTGTAGTTCCAAATTTCTTGAGGAGAGCGTTAAAAAGGCTTGACTCGAAGGAACGGCCTTGATCCGTCGTGATGCGTAGCGGGCATCCAAATCTCGTAATCCAGTGCTCATACAAGACTTTCGCGACCACTTCCGCTGTTATGTCGCGTACAGGTACTGCCTCTGGCCACTTAGTACAGCGGTCAATCATTGTGACGCAATATCGACAATCATTCGATATTTTTAGGGGTCCCACGATGTCTATATGCAGATGTTCGAAGCGTTGAGATTGCGGGAACTCGCCAATGGGTGGAATAACGTGTCGGTGAATTTTAGCTCGTTGACATCCAATGCATGCTCGAGTCCATAGTGCGACGTCTCTGTTCATCGCCGGCCAAAAGTACTTTGATGCCATTGTCTTTCTCGTCGCGCGTACACCTGTGTGACTTATATCGTGTTGCGCTTTGTAGGCAGCGTAACGATAAGTGATAGGTAAATACGGTCGCGGTGTCTCAGTCGACAGCTCACACATGATTGGCTGACTGATGCCTGGTAGTGTGACTTCGGTGAACTTGAGATTTTCTTGAGTTTTCAATTTTTTTAGTTCTTCATCGGTGCGTTGGTCAGTGGCTAGCTTGTCAAAATCGATGACCGAGGGACAGTGTATCTCTGCGATTCGTGATAAGGCGTCAGCGATATTGTTTTTATCGCCTGGGATGTACTGGATGCTCGAACAAAATTGGCTAATGAAGTGTAGTTGTCGCTCGCGTCTCGGAGTGTCGCTGCTGCTCGGTGCTCGGGTAAGTGCATGTGTGAGCGGTCTGTGGTCCGTGTAGACGATGACGTCGTTGCCTTCTATTAGTCGTCTGAAGTGTTTGACAGCTGTGTAAATCGCTAGGAGTTCGCGATCATACACACTGTAGCGGCTTTGCGTCGGACTCATTGCCTTCGAGAAAAATGCCAGTGGTTTCCAAACATTGTCAACTTTTTGTTGGACTACTGCTCCAATGCTGTGGTCTGAAGCATCACTCATGATACATAGCGAAGCGCCATGAACAGGATATGACAGCGTAGTAGCTTCCAATATGCTTTGGCGGCATTTATTGAAAGCTTCATCTGATTCAGGGTTCCATTCGATAGGAGTCTTGTCATTCTTCTTAGAGTTATGCAGATATTTATTTAGTTGTGACTGAAGCTCCGCTTGATGTGGTAGGCAGTCGCGGTAAAAGTTCAACATTCCTAGGAATCTTCTGAGCTCGCAGACAGTATTCGGCTTCGGGTAACTTGATATTGCTTGGATCCGCTCTTGGGTTGGACTGATGCCGTCGGGTGAAACTTCATAGCCGAGGAAGTTGATTTTTCTTCGCCCAAACTCACATTTATCGACATTGAGAGTTACGCCGTATTTGTTTAGGCGTTCTAGGACTTGTCGAAGCAGCGTCTTGTGCTCTTCTTCGTTTTCAGAGGACAGCAGAAGATCATCGACGTAACAGAAACAGCCATCTATGCCTCGCAGAACGTCGTGCATGAATCGTTGGAAAGTTTGACTTGAATTGCGGAGTCCAAACGTCATTGAGTTAAATTGATATAACCCGAATGGAGTTATTATTGAAGTTTTCTGTGCGTCTTCTTTGTTCATAGGTATCCAAAAATATGCCATCTTCAGGTCCAATTTGGAAAAAATCTTCTTGTTGTGCTGCTGGTAAGTAAAATCTTGAATTCGAGGCAGCGGATAGCGGTCAGGTTGCGTTACGGCGTTGAGACGTCTGTAATCGCCACATACTCGTAAGGTGCCATCTTTTTTCTTGACGACGTGGAGCGGACTTGCCCAGGGGCTATTTGACGGTTGACAGATGCCCATTTCCATCAAGCGTTCGAATTCGGCCTTCGCCGCCGCATATTTGTCAGGCGGCAAAGGGCGTGGCCTAGCAAAGAGTGGGGGGCCAGTCGTCTCGATGAAATGCTGTACGTTGTGCTTGGCAGGCGTCTTCAACGACATTGGACGTAGTACATCAGGATACTGCTTCAGGATATCGTAGTATGCTTGACTGCTGCTGATCATATAGACGGCTTCTTGCGTGGTTGCAACTTGCAACGCGTTGACTTGAAGTTTAGTGGTCTTATCGATGAGCTTCTTTTGATCTAGGTCGATAAGTAACTTGTAGTGTCGAATGAAGTCAGCTCCGAGGATTGAAGTCTTGATGTCTGCCACGATAAACGTCCAACTTAAGTCGCGCCGTAGCCCTAAGTTAAGAGTGATCGTCTTCTCCCCATAGGTTGTTATCGGCGTGTCGTTTGCTGCGTAAAGTTTGTAGGTGCTTGATATCTGGTTCTTCTTGTAATGTGACGATAATACAGATATTTCAGCGCCAGTGTCAACGAGGTAACGTTCTCGAGAGTTGCGATCGATGACACATAGGCGGTTGCTAACTGTAGGAACACCGACGCCCGCCAGAGTCGGTGTATACATTAGTTTCCCGACGAGCTACATTTCTTGCTACACGGCGATTCACATCTTCGTGCTCTGTCTCCGAATCTGAAGTGGTATCTGTTGAGCCATCCAGGATCACCCGGGTTGCGTGATAATCCATGCGCTGACTTGGATTTCGAACGGGAACGACTGCGAGAGCGAAAGGGATAGCGTTGCCGGCCGCCGGAACGAAGCGCAATATCCAGCGCGCCGTGTCCAGGATAACCGCCTTCTGAATCTGACCCTTGATCCAACCACAACCCCGTAGCGAAAGTCTCTCTAGGTGTTGGTCGAGACTCTTCGCTATGAGACCGTTCGCAGAAACAACTATCGGCACAATGATCGCCGAATCAACCTCCCACATGGCGGTTACCTCGTGAGCCAAGTCTAGGTACTTGCTGGACTTGTCCTTCTCGGCCTTCACGAGGTTCTCGTCACATGGGACGGTGATGTCGACGAGCATGGCCCGGCGTTGCGGTCGATCTATTACCACGATATCAGGCTTATTGGCTACAATAGTCCTGTCCGTGATAATAGATCGATCCCAATAGAGCGTGGCACGACCATTTTCGAGAACTGGCGCAGGTGTGTACTTGTAGTACGGCACTTCGTGGTCCACAAGACCGTATAGGAGAGCAAGCTGCTGGTGTATAATCCTGGCTACGAGGTTATGTCTGTGCAAGTACTCGCCGTTAGCAAGATGAGAACAACCGGAGATGATATGCCTGAGTGACTCTCCGGGACGGCGGCATGCCCGACAAATGTCGACCGTACCGTCCTTCAGGATATATTTCCGGTAGTTATTCGTCATGATAACTTCGTCCGCAATTGCACAGGCAAAACCTTCGGTTTCTCCGAAGAGGTCCCCGAATCGTAACCAGTTCACCGACGCGAGCAGGTCTACGTCGGGTCCCGTGAGGGCCCTGTAGAACCGCCCGTGTAGCTCCTTGCTCTTCCATACCGCCCTGCGATCCTCGGTGCTTAGCACCACAGGTTTGCGCCAGTTCTTGTTTGCCAAGGAGAGCGGCGTGAGACCCTTATCTACAGCCACCACATCACGATGCATCTCACACTCGTTGTTAAGGAAATAATTCCTGAGATTGTACACCTCACGGTTGTGGAGATTTTTGGCGTTTAAAAAGCCGCGACCTCCACACTTCCGTGGGATGTACAATCTCATAACAGACGAGCGTGGGTGAAGCATACGGTGTGTGGTGAGCAATAGACGGACTCTCCGATCCAGGGCATCCAGCTCGGTCTGTGTCCACCTTAGTATGCCAAAGGAGTATGTGAGTAGGGGCATTACCCAGGCATTGAAGGCGCGCACCTTGTTGCCACCCGACAGAAGACTATTAAGTACTTTTGTCAGCCGACCAAAGAAGCGCTCCTTCAACGCCTGTTTAATACCCACATCCTCAATGCCCAAAGACTGTGACATACCAAGGTATTTGTAGGTTTCTGATTCAGAGATAGATCTGAACGTCATTGTCTCAGAAAGCTGTATATTTGTTGAATTTACTACTTTCCCCCGCTGTACATGCATAACCGCACATTTATCAACACCAAACTCCATCTTGATGGAACTACTGAACACTTTAGTGGTCTTCAGTAGTTCCAACAAGTCTCGATTATTTGGTGCAAATAACTTGAGATCGTCCATGTACAGAAGGTGAGATATGACTTCACCCTCTCTCCGAAGCCGGCAACCTAGCCCTGAATCCTTCAGCAGATTGCTGAGCGGATTTAGAGCTAGGCAGAACCACAGGGGACTCAGACTGTCGCCCTGAAATATTCCTCGCTCGATCCTTATAAAGTCCTGCGGGCCAGGGGGGTCATCCCCGCCTCCTGGTTGACGAAGGACTGTGGTCCACTGCCTCATACACGCGCCAAGGAAGGACCTCAAAGCTGCATCAATTTTATACAGCTCTAAGATCCTCTCCAGCCATGAATGAGGCACCGAATCATAGGCCGTCTTGTAGTCAATCCAAGCGGCCGAGAGGGCCCCCCTGTTCCGCCGGACTCGTTGGCAAATGGTCATGTCTATGAGGAGGAGCTCTTTAGTACCACGGGACCCAACCTTACATCCATTTTGAGCGGAGACCAAAATGTGGTTTGCGACCATGTGCGCGTTTATTTTTGCTCTCAAAATGGATGTAAGAAGCTTGTAGAGCGTAGGCAAGCACGTGATGGGTCGGTAGTTCTTCGCTTCCGTGGTACTACCGGACTTATAGAGCAGGAAGGTTACACCAGTTGTTAAGGAAGGCGGGAGGGAGCCAAGTTCAAGGGCTTGTTGAAATTGCGTTGCCAGCCGCGAGTGCGAGCACCGAAACCATTTTAGCCAGAAGTTGTGCAACCCATCCGGGCCAGGACTTTTCCAGTTCTGGGCCGTACGGATCGCGCAACTTACGTCGTCGGGGCTGATGGTGATAGCCCCCATTGGTTCGATGGACTCGCACTCACGTTCAACAACACTCATCCACTCGCCCTCCGTGTGTTCAACGGGCGCTGACCAGATGCTACGCCAGAAATTAGTCATGGCAGTAGCATCCGGCAGTCGCACGTCGGACACACGGGGGTCGGTTTCCTCCCACCTTCGGTATACCTTCCTTTGGTCACTTTGGAAAAGACGATTCTGCTTGAATCGGTCCACACGCTCTCTGTAACGGCGAATACGGCTTGCCCATGCATAAACTTTCTGCTTCAGAAAGTCGATGCGCTCTACGACGTTGGCCATGTAGTCGCGGGGCTTGATATCCGTCCCCGCGAACGCCTGGTGCACAAAGCGCATTACTCGGGGGCGGTTATTGCCCCCCCCTGAAGCAGATCAGCTTTGCAATGAGAGTCCTAAATGAGTTGATACGACGCTCGATCCGCACCTGCCATGCGGGGACACCCCCGGCGGTCCTAGGTGCACGTTCAGCGTCCGGAAACTTGACTCGAGCAACACGGCACGCCGCGATGGCTCCGCAGTACATTATCGAGTGCGTATCATCTAAGTCTTTACTAGTCCGCAGGAATGGATCTAGCAAATCATTTAGGACTGCCATTAACGCTAGATTGCGTCTATTCATAGGCAAGCGTGGTAATCGTGGCCTAGGGATGTTTGTGGAGCGATACTGCGTAATTGCCTCTTCCAAAGTCCTCCTCAGTTGCTCATTGGCTGAACTACTCACACTCTGATTCGCGATCCCCTCCTCATCGGCACTGGGATCAACCCGCGGTGCCCCCGATGCCAAGTCGGGTGCAGGCATCGGATCTGGCGACGTGGCGAGCGGATCCCGCGCCGAGGTGGTGGTCGCGCGAACAGAGAGAGTCTCCAGGCGAAGCCGATCAAGTGTCGCGTCATCCAACCGCTTTAGCCGCTGAATGACGCGCACCTGATCCGACAACCGCTGCGCAGTCGTGTCAATGGTTGGTTCAAGGGCCTGAAACAGAGGAAGTATCCGGTCACGATACGCGCACAGATTAGTTCCCCCCTCTGTAGCCCCATAATAGGCGCGCATGACGTTTTCATTCATGGATGAAGTCCATCTCATGCGACGCACTATACCACCGGCAGCGGGGGCCCTGGGCGGGACAGGTTGTCCCGCAGGCCCCAAGCGTGCCGGCAGCGGTGGCCGTCCTCGTCGCGCAGGTGGTCGTGGCGGCGGCGGCGGCGGCCCGCACTCGTCGCTCGACTCGCTGGTGTCGGGCACAGTAGCGAGCTCATTGCCCGACAACGATGGTGAGGAGACTGACGAGGCGGGCGAGGATGGTGGGCGTGCGTTTGGTGGGGACGCTTGCTGCTGTCGTGATTTACTTCTCGTAATCATTTCCTTCCTTTTCCTTGTTTGACGTTTAATGTCCGGGATTCTGTTTACGTGTTGTAACCATATTTGCGATTACATACGCCCTGCGCAACATTCATTTAAGTGGCGGGCAACTTTTCCGCAAATAATCGTATAAAAACAGATGTATAAATGCCCGTAAAACATAATTTTATCAAAAATATTCGGAAATCAGAAAAATCACGACTGACTTTGACGGCGTCATTTTTTTTTTTTTTTTTTTTTTTATTATTATTATTATTATTAAGAGCCAAGAGTGTCCCACTGCTGGGCAAAGGCCTCCCTCTCCTTTTTCCACGTATCCCGGTCTTGTGCAGTCTCCCACCAGTCAGCACGAAAGGCATCAAGTTCGGCTCTCCAACGTTTCCTTGGTCTGCCCTGACGCCGGGTTCTGTGTTGTGGGACCCACTTGGTGGTTGTTTTAGCCCATAAGTCTTCCGGCATACGGCAGACGTGTCCAGCCCAGTCCCATTTTAGTTTTCCCGCTGTTTGGGCTACATCAGCTATCTTTGTTTTGGAACGTAGTATATTATTTCTAATGCGATCGCTTATTTTCACGCCCAAAATACTACGTTCCATAGCTCTTTGGCAACCCTTGAGGTTAGACTTCTGAATTTTTGTCAAAGACCAAGTTTGTGCGCCATAAGTCAGGATCGGAAGAATGCACATGTCCATGAGCTTGCGTTTTAATGTTAAGGGAAGGTTTCCCTTCATGTACTCCTTCATGGACCAGTAGCTCCTCCAGGCATTTTCGGTACGTCTTGCGACCTCTTTGACCTGTCGAGCCTGGAAGGAGACTAATTGGCCCAGGTATATGTACTCATCGACATATTGCATTCGTCCGCCATCCATTTCTATTTTCCGTTTGATGCTGTTTGTCATGAGCTTGGTCTTTGACATATTCGTCATTAATCCGACCTCAAGGCTTGCTCTGCTAAGTTCTTGTAGCATGCTACCGAGCCCTGTAGCTGATGATGAGAAAAGGACGATGTCATCGGCGAATCGCAGATTTGTCAATCGCTTTCCACCGACGTCGATGCCCTTGTCTTCCCATACAGCGGCCGTATTATTTATACAGTAATTTATTATATACACTATTAACAATGTTTCGCTCTTGAATATGGATAATTTTGGGATTTTTTTTTGTGGTTTATAATTTAATATTCAACACTTTATTATTATTCAAGTAAACAGCCTCAATGACACTTGACAACAGTGACAGCCTATCACATGCACTCACACATGCATATCATTCTGTCATTAAAATTATTGCCAGTGTAAGAAATTAGTTCCAATGAAATTCCGCAACATGGCGCATGATCATATATTTCTGGTCAGGCTTTAGGTAATTACATACAATCATATTTTTTTGCTCAGGATAACACTATATCTTCCTTCTAGCGTTAGTCCCAGTTTTTTGTTAGGGTTCCTTAGCCAAAATGGCAAAAACGGAACCCTTATAGTTTCGTTTATCCACACCAGCGTTAGAGGGGGTCGAAAATGACCTGAATGGCTTCGGAAAAGGATGGTACGGCCATGCCTTTGTTGTTTGTTTTGCTCGACTTGGCGTGGCGTCCGTCCGTCCGTATGGCACAGCCATTTTACTCGGAAACTATAAGACATATCTTAATAAAATTTAACGAAAACCATTTGGCTTCTCGGCGTCAAGGAAGGAATGGTGTCAGCTTAACAGACTCCGCGCGGAACATGGACGCTGTGAGGACTATCTGTTTAAGTGTGGCTGGCGAGACTCGCCGGCGTGCGACTGCGGGGCACCGGTACAAACTATACACCATATTATCCACGACTGCCCGAGGCGTAAATATCCAGGGAATGCCATAGATCTTCACTTACCTGATGCAGACGCAACCCAGTGGGTGAAGAATTTAGATGTAGTACTTTAGATTGTAAAATTGATTAAGCGACTCTGTTAAAATGCCATACGAATAAATAAATAAATAAAATTTGGACATGAGGTGTATAGTTATGTAGTGAAATTGCAGAAAAAATATTTTCAGGCGGGGCGCTCCATACATTTAACTAATTTTTTGCCAAAGAGCTCAAAGAGGACCCAGTGTGTTGACGATGAGGGACATTCTTGTTCCTTTAGTCGTCAACACAGTGAATCCTCCTTTTTGTAAAGGGTCGGCAACGCGCATGTGACTCCTTTGGAGTTGCAGGCGTCCATAGGTTACGGTAGCTGCTTACCATCAGGCGGGCCGTATGCTTGTTTGCCACCGTCGTGGTATAAAAAAAAAAAAAACAGGTTGCACATCAATCGATAGGTCTTTAAAAATAACATTCTTTGAACATGTTGTGATTCAGTGAATATTTTCTGAAATAATCGCTTCGAAAGTCGGAAAAATAGCGTCCCCCCCTGTAACTTTGAACCGTAAGTTCAAAAAGCATGAAAAAAGCACGAAAATTGTTTTGAACATTATCGGTCCAGACATTTTTGAGTCATATCCAAAAAACTTCTTCCATAGGCATCAGATACGACCTTTTGGCATTAGTTTGGTTCTTATTCCATTGAAGCTACGGAACCCTCCATTATGCGTGGTCCGACACGCACTTCGCCGGTTTTTTTCTATTAAGTATTTAATGCAGTTTTTGAATATTTACATTTTTAGGCACATTTAGCCCAGTCGGTAGTGACCCTGCCTACGAAGCAGGAGGTCCCGGGTACGAATCCTGGTCAGGGCATTTATTTGTGTGTTTATCACAGATATTTGTTCCTGAGTTATGGATGTTTTCTATGTATTTAAGTATTTATCCATATTTATCTATTATATATATCGTCGTCTAGTACCCATAACACAAGCCTTATTGAGCTTACTGTGGGTCTAGGTCGATTTGTGTAAGATTGTCCTATAATATTTATTTATTTAGGCACTTCCTATATAAAGTTCATTTCATAAGCTCAATTATACCTAGCGCCACCCGGAGATATTTGGAACTATTGTTTACTACTTATAGAATAAGAATAAGAATATTTATTTATTAAATAATGATTGTACAAAACACGAGATGTCCTGTGAGCCCCAAACTAGGTTGCGCCTGTATCTTGGGGCTCGGGGTTCAGGGGTTCACGGTTAATAAAATATAAACAAGTACTTAAAGATATTAATTAAATCTAAGTGCGGTTGTGTGTGAGCGAGTGTATGTGGTGAATGTGTGCGTGTGTGTTTAAGAGCGCAAGTAAGAGCGGAATCAACCATAGGCCTAGAAGACACAACGTAATATGTCTTCCGTGTCATTGTACGATAGAGTAGCAAACCATTTCTTTACTTTAGATTATACTACTGGCAAGGAGCATGCTTTTAAGTCTTAAAATTTTGCAGACCGCGTTATACACGAAAGGGTAAATGTAGAAAGAAGAACATTTAGCGTGAGTCGTTTGAACAGCAGGCACTGGGACTCTATATATACGTCTACTCATAATAAGTGCCTTAAGAGGCGATAGCAATAAATTGATGAACCCTAGATTCCTAGAAACAGCTTTGTAAATAAACAGTTGTCTAACTCTCAGAAACCTTGTCTCATGGTACAACAAGTCGGTAGGAAATCTGAAAAGTTACCTTAGCACAACTTTAATGACCGCATGCTGCGCGCGCTCTAGTTCCAGCAATGACGTTTTCCCTGACTGCAATACAATATTGTATAATCGATTGGCATAAGGCATGGTACACAATACGAAGAACACTCAGAGGTGAACAGTCTCTCAGCCGTTTAACTATGTAAATAATTTTCCTTACTTGTTTTGAGATACTAGTCAAATGTTGCTTAAAAGAAAGGTGTTCATCTACAATAAGGCCCAAATACTTTACTGCAGGGATGTAACAGATCTGGTTTTATCGGGACCGAAAGCGGAATCAGATGTTTTCAACAGAGATGTAACAGATGTGGTTTTATCGGAACCGAAAGCGGAATCAGATGTTTTAAATTTAGTTTATCGGAACCAGACACAGAATCGGAACCGAAAACGGAAGCGGAGCCAGAATCGGAGCCCGAGTGATAGGTGGACGAGATGTTAGGGGTAGGTCTAAGCTGAGTCTATTGACAGGTATAAACCTGTTTGTTTTTGATGTAAGCCGCTCATTTCCCCCCGCTGTGTTGCTATGACATCCGATATAACTTCTGTTTTGAAAGTAATAGAACCAGAACCGAAGCGGATGTTTAAAACCAATCGGAAGTTCCGACTTAACGGAACCGGAACCGGAGCTCTGTAACATCCCTGGTTTTCAATTTAGTTTATCGGAACGGGACCAGAAACGGAACCAGAATCGGAGCTCGAGTGATAGGCGGACGAGATGTTAGGGGTAGGTCTACGCTGAGTCTATTGACAGGTATAAACCTGTTTGTTTTTAATGTACGCCGCTCATTTCCTTTCCGCTGCGTTGCTATGACATACGATATAACTTCTGTTTTGAAAGTAACAGAACCGGAACCGAAGCAGATGTTTAAAATCAATCGGAAGTTCCGACTTAACGGAACCGGAGCTCTGTAACATCCCTGCTTTACTGTATTACATCTATTAATAAACTGACAAGAGCAGCAAGTGTTAATTGAGTTACAATGGTGTATTTTAAGATGGAAGGAGGGCGGAGCAGAGGAAACTGATGTTTTGGCGAATGGGATGTAGCAGCTTTTGTTAGTGTTTAGAGTAATTAGATTAAGGTCGAGCCATTTCGATACCCGTGATAACCCTGTTTCAGCCAGTTGGTAAGTTTCCTCCCATGTGTTGCCGCTGAACAGGACTACCGTATCATCAGCATAACAGATAATATCGGAATTTGGGATAGTTTTTGGAGGAGGTCATTTATGTATATGATGAAGAGTGTGGGACCGAGGATACTGCCCTGTGGGACACCAAAGTGTATTTGCGAGCTATTACTTTTGGACTCCCAAATTTTAACCATTTGACGTATATTTGAGAGATAGCCAGAAAACCAGTCGTAGGCTAAACCGCGTACTCCTAGAGACTCTAGTTTTCTAAATAAGATCGGGATCGAAACGGTATCGAAGGCTTTGGCCAAGTCCAGAAAAACCCCAATACAACATCTTCCGGCATCTAAATGGCTAGAAATTGTGTTTGTAAGAGTAAGTGCGGCATCTTCAGTCGATTTTCCGGATCTAAAACCAAACAGCTGGACACTTTTTCGAACGTTCCCCTATGTAAATCATATTCACCTCATATGTCGCTCCATGTCGTGTGTGTTGCGCCTGGTCTGCCGACAGATGTCGCACACGAGCTGCGCGTGCACCGCCTGCCAGTGGTTGGCCTGGTCCTCTTTGTTCCTGCACAATATTTTTTGCGTATTTACATGATAGCTATACATTAAGGTAGTAAAACTGTTATAAATTAAAATTTTAGGAAAACCTAAGATTTTGATAAAACATTACCACATACAGTCGCCATCAAATATATCGGCGCGGCCAAGGTACTCAAAAATATCTGAACATGCACTTTATCGCCATGACAATAGAGGCGTTTTTCACATATTTGTGACCATCTTGGCCGCTCCGATATATCCGATGGCGATTGTACACTATTTACTCCATGTCTGGTGATGGCAAATACTTTACACATAATTAACACCCTAATGAAGGTTCGCGCGATCGAGTTTTTAGGGTTCCGTAGTCAACTAGGAACCCTTATAGTTTCGCCATGTCTGCCCGTCCGTCCGTCCGTCCGCGGATAATCTCAGTGACCGTCAGCACTAGAAAGCTGAAATTTGGTACTAATATGTATATCAATCACGCCGACAAAGTGGTAAAATAAAAAGTGGAAAAAAAAGTTTTATTAGGGTACCTCCCCTATACGTAAAGTGGGGAGTGATTTTTTTTTTCATTTCAACCCTAACGTGTGATATATTGTTCGATAGGTATTTAAAAATGAATAGGGGTTTACTAAAATCATTTTTTATAATGTCAATATTTTCGGAAATAATCGCTCTAGAAGTAAAAAAAAATGTGTCCCCCCCCCTCTAACTTTTGAACCATAAGTTTTAAAAATATGAAAAAAATCTGAAAAGTAGAACTTATAAAAAGTTTCTAGGAAAATTATTTTGAACTTGATAGGTTGAATAGTTTTTGAAAAAAAATTACAAAATAATTTCTGAACTAAGTTTGTAATTTAACCGTATAAGCAGGTGTTTATTGTTCCTGTAATTTCTACAAAATCACAATGAAATGACGTGCTTTCAAATAAAGTAAAAACGGTGAAAATCGGTTCACGCAATAAAGCATTATCCCATAAAAATGATCTTCCATACTTTAAGCTCGCGCGCAATAGTTTACTTAATTTGCCGATAGATGTCGCTGTACGTGAAACGCTCATATCATATCCTACATGGCGGTGTTATTTTAACTCTTAAGTGGGGACACTTACCGTGACGGACGGAAAACTACGGAACCCTACACTGAGCGTGGCCCGACACGCTCTTGGCCGGTTTTTATTCACTAGATGGCAGCACCGTGGCGAGAGGTATTTTTGACAGCAGCTGTCAAAATCCACCAATCAACAAATATATGATTGGATTTCCGTTTGAGCTCAAGATGGCTACGTCGTCTTTAGAGTAGTTTTTTGTTTTTTGCTCATTTACGTAGTTCAGTGTGTAATATTGATAGCTTATTGTGCGGTGCCCTAACGAACAAGTGTGCAGCTAGTGAAAGATTAGTCCCAAAACGCGCGTAACCACCCTTTAGTTGAACAAACGGTTATCCGGGGTCTCATTCAATCTTTTGCATTGATAATTTAGTCTTTACACAAACTTGTTGATAAATTATTATAATCTTAATTAAGTGCCTACCTATTAATCTATAAATTAAAATTTTGGGGAAACCTATAAGCGATTTTGATAAAACTGACCGCACGGTGATAGAGATCTATTACTACAAACACTAGTCCGGCGATGACAAAACAAATACTTACACATTAGAATCTAAATAGGCATGGTGAATTTTTTTCATGTATGGTATCAATCGATTCGTTTTGTTGTGAGGATCAAATGTCTATATGCACATTCTTCCAAGATATGCACCCAATTGCGTTAAAGCAACACAAAAGTCAGAAATTAGACTTAAAATCTGAGATTTGCATTTGTTTCTCGAAACGCTCCTAACAAAATGACGTACAAAAGTGACGCCACGATCATATAGTCGCCCTGTTTAAAGTATGGACATTTATGAAATTGCTATTTTTACTGTGAAATGTTGCGTTTATGTATATGGTTATCATACAATCTATTTATCAGTAAAATGTTAAAAATCTAATGGTATCATTGTTTTTTTTTTAATTTCGTACTTTAAAAAACTGAAAAATTTTGAAGCATGATATCTTTGAACCATTTCAATAGATTTTTTTAATTTTCACTTTATTTGGATATATTGGTAATTCTGCATCCTATCAACTAAAGGAGATCGTCAATTCTGGGCCAGTGATATAAACCGTATACAGTTTGTACTGCAATGTAAAATAAATACTCATTTTATTACTAACTAGCCTTTTCCCGCGGCTTCGCCCGCGTACTATAAGTACTCAAAAAGGATTCGATACCCATGTTTATTATCAGACTTTGTGACCACATTTGCCCCTTTTAGGGGTTGAATTTTCAAAAAACCTGAAACACGCGTTTACTCATTTATCGTTAGGAATACTCCTGTGAAGTTTCGAATAAAATAATCTAACAAATCTTGATTCGCCATACAAACTTTGGACCCCCATTTTACCCCCTTAGGGGGTGAATTTTGAAAAATCCTTTCTTAGTGCACCCCTAGACCCTAAAAGGAACCTACGTGCCAAATTTGGAATCTCTAGAACCAGCGGTTTGGGCTGTGCGTTGATATGTCAGTCAGTCAGTCAGTCAGTTTCTTCTTTTATATATTTAGAAGTAGACAAAATATTGCAAAAACATGAAACGGGAATTAGAAATACTAAATAAATAAACATTATGTTGATATTCCCGCGATTAAAATACAGCAAGACAAGTTGTTAACGTCCTTATGGCATCGACATAAAGTTTAACTTCACCCTGGCCTGAAACGGGATTGTTATTTGGTTTGACACTGTCAATGTATACCGTTACATAATCTGCGTTTTGATACTGTTCGGTAAGTTAGAACATTGTAATATTAAAATAGTATCTAAGCCTACGAATACGAAAGTTTAAATTAGAAATCGACTGTATTAAAACGCCTAAAGATTGAAAATGCGTATTTTTGCATTTTTGATCGAAGTTTGAATACTAAAAGTGGGTTTCATAATGGCATCATATCATGCTTCTTCGATAACGAAACGCATCTTTTTTTCAATTTTGTAATGTCAGATACTAGTGCTATCGCACTTAACGGTGGTAAACCTTATCCCTTCGCAATAGGTGTTAGGAATGTTCAGTTAATAGTATCAACGATGGTTTGACAGCAGTCTTTGTTTACTGAAATACAGGAACTATAAATACGATCAAAATATGACTTTTTATTATTTCATCATGATTCGTTTTGTTTTCAAGTCCGCCTTTGTATGTACATTATCTTTAAAAAATCGGTACTTTTTTTTACATCATTATATATAATAAAACTAAGTTGAGAAAATGTGCGTGCCGATAAAACTTAAAAAGGAGTCCCAGCACGATAAAGGGACTTATATAGTGTGATAGCCCTTTATTCCTCCTCGAACAAGAAAGTTCCCGTTTTAACCTAAAGGGTGTGTCTTTAAAGATATAAGGGCTTTTCCAACCCTTCAACTCGGAAAGTAAGTGTAGTGGCGCCATCTGTTGTCGAGTAGTTGAACTTCATTCATTGTCCAAAGTGGCGCCATCTGTTGTCGAATAGTTGAATTTCATTCATTGTACACAATATGGACTTAAACGAACGATTATTCCCAAACTTTCTCGAATATCCTAGCGCCAACTTTCTCGAATATCCTAGAGCCTAGCTTTCTGAATATATAAGACCCCGGTGTCACCCGCCAGAGTTAGTTTGATTTGAACAGCGAAACAAGCGATTTCGAAACGAAAAAGAAAGAAATTATCTGTGTGTGAGCCTTTATTTTGAAGTATCACGTGTGAGTATTTTTAATAGTGTGTTTAATTAATTCTCGATTTCGAAGCGAAGAAGAAAAAAGTTATCTGTGAGCCTTTATTGTGAAATATCAAATGTGAGTATTTTTAATAGTGTATTTAATTAATTCTAATGGTTTTTTTTTTCTTCTTTTAATTGTAATTTCCTTAACTTTCAAGTAGTCGCGCGGCGTTGAATCGATGCCTTCTATATACTTTGGCCGTAAACAAAATATCGCGCGACCGCTTGAAGATTAAATAAATTTTTTTTTCTTTGTCTCAACGTGCTCCACGTTTACGTAACAATATATTTGTCTATAAAATGTTCATTTAATTTATATTTTACAGAATACAATGCCTAGACGTAAGAGGTGGAGATCTTGCCAGTTCTGCAGCGAAACGGCGGAAACAAAAAGAAAATCGAAGAAATGAAACGGAAGAGCGCGAAGCACGTTTACAAAATCAACGAACCAGAATGAGCACCCTGAGAAGCGAGAAAGAAAAGAAAATAAAAGTATTGAAGAATCGAGCATTTTAAAAGATAATCTAACAAAGGAAGCATTCCACTACGAACCGACGAAGAAATATTACGATCATAAATATGTTGTGATCGGAAAAATGAATAACATTTGCCAATTTTGCCACGCGAAAAAATTCAGTAAAGAAACACCAGGTCTCTGTTGCATAAATGGAAAAATTCGATTACCACCACTGGAAGCACCTCCACAGGAATATCTACATTACATGACCGGGGAAACACCAGAATCAAAACACTTTCTTCAAAATATAAGATCATACAACTCCTGCTTTCAAATGACTTCTTTCGGTGTTACTTCGACTGACACTAATAGAGACAAATTTGAATATGTATTTTCAATTCAAGGGCAAATTTATCACAAAATTGGATCGTTACTACCAATGCCTAACGATGACTATAAATTTCTGCAAGTATATTTCATCGGAAATGAAGAAAACGAAATTGATCAACGATGTACAAATTTTATTGGATTGAAACGCGAAATAATCCAAGATGTACAGAGGATCTTACACAAATACAATCAACTGATTTACATATTCAAAACAACACTAGACCGCATGATTTCTGATGACTATAAAATTGTAATTCGAGCCGATAAAAGACCACGTGGAGAACACGAACGTAGATTTAATGCACCTCAGATAGATGAAGTCGCCATCGTAATTGTGGACAATGAAAATACAAGCCGTGACATAATTGTACAACGAAGAAGAAAAGGACTACAACGCATTGCAGAGACACACCGTTCATATGATGCTCTTCAATATCCGTTAATATTTCTGCACGGAGAGGATGGTTATCATTTCAATATAAAACAAATTCATCCTAAAACAGGCATAGAAACAAACAAAAAAGTCACTTCCAAGGAGTTCTATGCTTACCGCTTAATGATCAGAGACAATGAAATATACAATCACATTCTCAACACTCGCCGTTTATTCCAACAATTTCTGGTAGATATGTACGCAAAAATAGAAGCAGAACGGATGCTTTACATAAGACTGAATCAGAAGAAACTACGCACAGAAGAATACATCCACCTTCGAGATGCGATCATAAATGACGGCAATATTGACGATATTGGAACAATGGTAATCTTACCCTCATCATACATAGGAAGTCCAAGACATATGCACGAATATACTCAAGATGCCATGACCTACGTAAGAAAATATGGACGACCTGATCTCTTCATAACATTTACATGCAACTCATCATGGCCAGAAATCAAAGAACAACTAAAATACGGACAAACCTCCATGGATCGACACGACATGATAGCCCGAGTTTTTCGACAAAAACAAATAAGATTTATTGAAGCCATCACAAAATACCACATCTTTGGAACCGTTAGATGCTGGATGTATACAATCGAGTGGCAAAAACGAGGATTACCTCACTCACACAATCTCATATGGCTACACGATAAAATTTATCCCACGGATATCGACAAAATCATCCAAGCTGAATTTCCCAATCCACAAAATGATCCGGAACTATACAACATAGTAGTGAAAAACATGATTCACGGACCATGTGGACCATTAAACTTCAATGCGCCATGCATGACTGATGGAAAATGTACAAAAAAATATCCAAAACCATACTTGGACGATACAAAAACTGAAGATGACGGCTATCCCAAATATAGAAGACGATCACCGAAAAACGGTGGCTTCACAGCAAAAATACGAATACAAGGCAGAGACGAACTGGAAATAGATAATCAATGGGTAGTACCATATAACCCACTACTTTCCAAAATGTTCCAAACACACATAAACGTTGAATATTGCAATTCAGTAAAATCTATTAAATATATATGTAAGTACGTAAACAAAGGTAGTGATATGGCAGTATTTCAAATAGTCCAAAATAGCGAACAAAATAATAGAAATGATGAAATCCTCATGTACCAAATGGGAAGATACATCAACAGTAACGAAGCAGCGTGGAGGATTTTTAGTTTTCCCATACACGAACGCGAACCAGCTGTGCAACATCTAGCAGTACATTTGGAGAATGGACAGAGAGTTTACTTCACAAAAGACTCGGCTAGAAAAATTGCAAGCGAACCACCTCAGAACACAACATTAACAGCTTTTTTCCAACTTTGCCAAACGGATCCATTCGCAAAGACGTTACTGTATGTCGACGTCCCTATTTATTATACGTGGGACAAAACAAGGAAAATTTTTCAACGACGAAAACAAGGAATGCCAGAAGAGGGTCATCCAGAAATAATGAGAACTAACGCAATAGGTCGAGTATACACTGTACATTCAAACAATGCCGAATGTTTCTATCTCCGAATGTTGTTACACGAAATACGGGGACCAACAAGTTTCACAGATCTCAGGACTATTGACGGCTACATATGCCAGACTTACAGAGAAGCATGTCAACGTTTAGGATTATTGGAAAACGATAACCACTGGGAATTAACACTACAAGAAGCCACACTCACAGCTTCAGCTGAACAAATTCGAGAGTTATTCGCCATAATTCTAACAACATGTAACCCATCAAACCCAAAACAGCTATGGGACTCTTTCAAAAGGAATATGAGTGATGATATATTGTACCAAATCCGACAAGCTAATCCAGAACTGACTATAGAATTCAATGACGACATCTTCAATGAAACACTCATTCGCTTAGAAGATAAATGTTTAGCAATAAATAACCAGACCTTAGTAGAAATTGGAATGCCAGCACCACAAAGAAATACTTTCAGTGTGCTAAACTACGAAATTACAAAGGAAAAAAGCTACAACGTCAATGAACTACTTGAATACATTGCTCACAACAAACCACTCCTCAATGACAATCAAAAAAAAATTTACAACGTTATAATGAACCGAATAAATAACAACACTGGTGGAATTATTTACTTGGACGCACCAGGAGGCACCGGTAAAATGTTTCTAATAAATCTAATACTGGCGGAAATACGTGCTGAAAAACACATCGCACTGGCACTAGCATCATCCGGCATTGCAGCCACACTTATGGAAGGAGGACGAACTGCCCATTCTGCCTTACAACTACCGTTGAATATAGCCGAACAACAATTCCCGGTATGTAAAATCTCAGGAACATCTGGACGGGGTCAACTTCTAAAACATGCTAAAATTATCTTCTGGGATGAATGCACCATGGCCCATAAAAAATCACTAGAAGCCATGGACAGAACATTACAAGAATTGCGAAAAAACTCTGAAATGATGGGAGGAGCTCTACTCATACTCTCAGGAGATTTTCGACAAACACTTCCAGTTATTCCCAAATCAACACCAGCAGACGAGATCAATGCATGCTTAAAAAAGTCACATCTCTGGCCGCAAGTACAAATACTGCAATTAAGAAAAAACATGAGGATTGAATTATCAAAAGATGAAACAACAGCACATTTTGCTAAAATACTTTTACAAATAGGCGAGGGTACATATCCTACTGACCAAACGACCGGCCTCATTGAACTCAATAGTGATTTCTGTAACATAGCCACTACTGAAAACGAACTAATCGACAAAATTTATCCAAATATTATTCAGAACTATACCAACGTAGAGTGGTTATTTCAAAGAGCAATTTTGGCCACTAAAAATAATATTGTTGACGATATCAATTTTAATATTCTAAAGAAAATACCTGGTGAAGAGAAAGTATATAAATCGATCGACACGATGGTATCCATTGAAGAAAGTGTCAACTTTCCTACTGAATTTCTAAATTCTTTACAAGTACCAGGAATGCCATTACACTGCCTTCGTCTGAAAATTGGATCTCCAATCATACTACTCAGAAATCTCAACTCCCCAAAACTATGTAATGGAACGAGGATGATCGTAAAACAGCTATCGAATAATGTCATTGAAGCTGAACTTATTTCTGGAAAGAACAAAGGACACACAGTATTTATACCTAGAATACCACTGATCTCTTCTGAATTGCCATTTCAATTTAAAAGATTGCAGTTTCCAATTAAATTAGCCTTTAGTTTTACAATTAACAAAGCGCAAGGGCAAACTTTGAAATATTGTGGCATCAACCTCAAAGAATCCTGCTTCTCTCACGGTCAGCTATATGTAGCTTGCTCAAGAGTAGGAAGTTCGAAAAATTTATATATATATACCCCGAACAATAAAATGAAAAATGTTGTTTATAAACAAGTAGTGTAAATAATGAGAAAATGTAAATACATGTAAATATAGAAAATGTTTTCAAAATATATTTTTTACTTTTTACGTCATAGTATGTTTTTTTATTTCATCTACCACGTAATCTCATATCAACTCCCGAGCGAAGCCGGGTATCATAGCTAGTTAATATATAAATCATAGGCAAGCACGCTTTCAAATATTGTCCTTGTCAGATTCAAGTTTTAAATGCATAATTTTTCAATTTTTCCATTAGATTTCGAAATATTTTTACCACCATCCTGATCTAGAAATTATGACGATTCTTTAAAAGTAAGAACCATTCCTAAACAGTCCTAAATAATCTGGGCCAGATCACCTAACAAAAATTGACGATCTCCTTTTATTGCATAATTCAACATGTGTCATCACCCCTATTATATTATTGACCGAGCGATAGCGAAATACTTTCGTAGGTTCAGTCGGGCGTCTGTCTGGCTGTCTGGCCTGTAGAGGAGAACCTCTACAGGTCGCATTTCTCAATGGATCCCCATGAATGAGCAGCAATTATTTTTTAGGTTATTTTTTTAGAAAATGTTTAAATTGGTGGATTGGGGAAGTACCTCCACCTTACAGAAAACCACAGCCAAATAACACTAGACCCTACTGATAGTGTTGTGTTCCTGCCGGTGAGTAAGGTTGCCAAAGAGCTCAAAGAGGAGGAGCAAAAAAGAGTGTGTTGACGACGAGGGACCCTATTGTTCCCTTAGCCTCAACACAGTGAATCCTCCTTTTTGTAAAGGGTCGGCAACGCGCATGTGACACCTCTGGAGTTGCAGGCGTCCATAGGCTACGGTAGCTGCCTTACCATCAGGTGGGCCGTATGATTGTTTGCCACCGTTGTGGTATTAAAAAAAAAATTGCCACAAAAAAGTTAAACGCAATAATAGTCAATGACGTTTAACCCTTTGACCGCCAAGCATCGGACAGAAAAATCGTGCCACTGACGCCAGAGCGCGCGAGCGCACTCAGTTATATTTTGGACGTGATATCACGCGCTGGCGCTGAGGGCACGATTTCTGTGCACGTGATTTGACGTCTTAGGCGGTCAAAAAGAAGACCATCGTGAGTTCGCTAAGATATTGTACATTTATCAAAATAGCAGAGCCATACATCTATTCAGTTTTAGTCAGGGATGTAACAGGATGTTTCAAATTTAGTTTATCGGAACCAGAAACGGAATCTGAACCGAAAACGGAAGCGGAATCGAAGCCCGAGTGATAACAGCACGAAGCAAGCGGAGACATGAGCCAATGACAGGTATAAACCTGTTTGTTTTTGATGTACGCCGCTCATTTTCCCCCGCTGCGTTGTTTCTTCTGTTTTACAAGTAACAGAACCGGAACCGAAGCGGTTGTTCAAAACCAATCGGAAGTTCCGACTTAACGGAACCAGAACCGGAGCTCTGTAACATCCCTGGTTTTAGCTATGCTCGCGAGATCTACTACTACACAGAGCCACTAGTAAATAGTATAAGCCGCTTCAAACTCAAACATTTAAACTCAAACATTCATTCAGTAAGTAGGCCACAAGGGCACTTTTACACGTCAAAGTAAAAGAGAGAAAAAAACCCGAGAAGAATTATGTCCGGCAAGAAACTCGGCGGGACTTATTTTTTCAAAACAACAGTACATCAAAACTAAAAAATACATATAAGTGCGTTGTTCTATAAGAAAACATATCAAACCAAGGTTAGATTAACCAACAATAGGTTATAGTTTAAGAAAAATACCAAAGAAAAAAGGTGAGTCCAAATCTGACTATTTGAAAATGAATTACATACAAGTTTGATATACTTTCTTACCTGAACTGTGTCTTCTACATAAATTTCCAAATTATAATAATCCATCATCAACAGTTAGAAACAAATTTTGAATTTAAATAATAAAGTAAGTGATTCTAGTATATAATAAACATACTATTTCCCAATTATCCTTACCAAAAGAAGGCCTCCGACCAGGTGCACATCAGACACCGGTACTTATGCCTGTGATACTCGTGCAGGTGTGACTGTGTGTGTTCTTTCCGTAGCATTCTGTCACAGTAGCAGCAGCGGTACAGGAAGTATCGATCTCGAGCCCCGTCTGGTTCTTTTTTAATTTGATCTTGCTGCATGGCCTGAAACATAAAAAAAAGAAAATATCATCAATGTTTGTGAGTGCCAATGAGTTTTTCTAAACTTATGTATGAAAAATCAATATTCAAGTCGATTTCGACGAAGGACTGAGGAGAACCGCACCAATTCCCTCAATTAGACTTATTTAGAGGAGCCCCTTTAGGTTGGAAAGAATATATACAACAACGCTGGGAAGGTGACAATGACAAATATCCCATTAGAAATCAAAGCATTGAATGCTCCGTGACTGTGGCGTAACTATAGGATGATAGAGAAGGCAAAACGCCAAGGGCCTCCCAGTCTGAGAAGCCACGACTAAAGGAGGATCCTAATATTTTCTGTAAAAGGGGCCCCATACCAGAGGGCGGACATGTTGCAGGGTGGACATGACAAAACTGGTTTAAGCGCCTTTGTGTGCACGCCACATCTGTACACGCTTCACGCTGTGCGTTCGTCACGGGCGCTGTTTCCGCTGTCGTAATGACGTTTGACAATACACCGACCATTTTGCTTTTTATCGAAGCTGCCAACCTGACGGATTAGCCTACTAGTTCCCTACCAATCGGCCGCCGCAGGGTGAGGTAATTCCGTTCGGGGCGGGGCGTAGCGTGGCCATTCTGTATGAAATACTATTATGAAATCTGTGCCCATTAAGATGAATTGCCACGGGCGCCACTTAGCGTAGTTAGCCACTGCTTCGTAACCTTTACACGCCAGGTGGCTTAAACGCCGTGAACTTGACGCCAGAGTCTAAAATAAAGATAAGCTTACAATGCCAAACATCATAAAAGGGTTCTAGGAGTGGTATTTCATAGTTTTTGAACGGACGGCTATTGACGTCGGTGGCGTCAATGGCGCGACTTGCCATCGTGACTGGCCGTCATTGGCGTTCAAACTGTAGATTATATAAAAAAATTAAACAAAAAAGAACCGACTTCACTTAGCCTTCACCTTTCCAAAAGCAAATGCGCGAGCTGCTGTAAAAAACTCAAATAACTATAGGAATGCCTCTAATAGTTAGTTGAAGAGTTCCCTCGATTTCTGCAGGATCCCATCATCAGATCCCATAAAGTTCTATAAATGGAGTATGCTTCGCCTCATCTTTCCAAACAAAAAAGTCTGCCAAAATCTGAGGGGGGCGAGGTAGCACGCATGTGATGTTTTCTAGTCAAAGGTACAACATTGTCGGTTGTTAATACAGTTTATTTCTAAATGAATTTTTATGGCAGCAACGCTTTATTGACAACCGACAAAGATGTACTATCAGCTGCAAAAATGCGTACCCACCCTGAGAAAATAATGGCGTGCATGAAGAATGAACGCCATCTGAATCTCTGATATGTTAACATTCTTTTACAACCAGCCAAGACACCTTACTAGTTTACCTAGATCTCACTAGATGGCGTTTATAACAGTCAAATTTACTAAATAAAAAAACAGTAGTTGGAATTTCAGTAGTAGTAATCTGACACAACTTCCATGGAATAATATTTTTGATTGTTCTATCAATTAATTACCAACATAATACCAACCACAACCGTTTGTATTTAAATACATGAATCATATATAAATACATATATCGTCCCCTTCCAGTTTCGGTTCGGTCACAGTGTGAGATTTCTGGAATATATTCACTTAAATTATTTTGGCAGCATTCTCAGCTGAATTGTTTCGTTCACTTTAACCAAACTCACCACCATAAACTCCACAGTTTTTTTTTCTTCAAAATATACATTCCAATGATACACCGCCTGGATTTGATCCCAGGATCATCTAAGCAAGCTTCGCCTCAGTCGCCTCATCGAGCCGCTAGACCAAATGATCAATTAATCGTGGTATCGAAATTTATCATTAGCTGCATCGAGCATAATATGCAACAAGGCGGCGTATACATATGTGAACGCCGTTAGTGTGAACGAGATGTAATATTTTAGATTTATGTTGGGTGAGACATAATGCATAGTGTTAAAATAATTTGTGCTTTATCAGATTGTAATAAATTTCATATCGGTATACCTACAACAATTCACCGAGTTTGACAGTTTTTACAAGAAACGCTTTTAATATAAAAACTTAGGAGGGTAGACTAAAGTTTTATGGTATACCATACTATTTAAGTTTTTATTGCTTACAGATTTCTTTGTCATTCTGTTCTTTTGCCATTCTTAGTTTCTCCGTTCTTTACTTTGTTATTGCCTATTTATGATTGCGACCTTTTATTGTTACTTTATAAGCAACAATGAGTTCTAATTGCAATATCGACTTAATTAAAAAGTGGGGAATAATCAATTTGCATTATAAAGGATTAAATAAGTCTGAGATTGCCAGAGAAACCGGTGTTACTGTAAGTATTTTTTTTATAATTTTTGGATACGTATTACCGAAGTGTGTCCTTTTGTGGGTGTATATGTGAATAATTTACTTATACGTTAAACACATAACTGAATATTGTTACAGAGGAAAACGGTTGGTTTATGGGTGAAACGTTACGAAGAGGAAAGGTCATTGCTCAACCGACAAAGGACCGGTAGGCCTAGTCTTATAGACATACCGCAACGTCAGCTCATGGTTAAGGAGTACGAAGAGGATGGGTTCAAGCCAACACGCCACTACGCTGGTTTATTTGGCACGAGTGTGGATACTGTTCGAAGAGTGCTTCATAGTGAAGGGTTACATCATCGGAGGCCTGCTGTTAAACCTCTGCTAACAGCAGATCATAAAACTACAAGATTGAACTTTGCCCGTAAACATTTAAACGACGACTGGAGTAATGTAATTTTTACGGACGAAAAGACTTTTAAATCTTGTCAGCATGGACGTCTTCATTTATGGCGTCGAAATAATACGCGATACTTACCAACCACTTAGTGCCAAATATGGAGTCAGGTCGCATATCAGTGAACATGTGGGGCTGGATGTCTGAAGCCGGTCGGGAGAGCTCATCAGAATTCCTAGCCGAGCCAACAGTGATGATTATGTGAATGTGCTTAACGAAACAATGTTACCCACAGTTCGGAATGTGTATCCGAAAGAAGAAATGCCGTTTTTAAGATTTATTCAAGATAATTGTCCTATACACCGTTCGCGTAATGTGAAGGAGTGGTTAGACCAACATAAAAATGACATAAAGGTCATTCCTTGGCCCGCTAAGTCACCGGATCTAAACCCTATTGAAAACTTATGGGGTGTTATCGTCCAGCGTTGGAATAATTGCAACGAGAAAACTCCGGAATTATTGGAAGCGCATTGTTTGAAAATTTGGAATGAAATTCGAGGAAGTAGTTTATGTCAAAATCTTATTAAATCAATGCGTTCTCGCTTGCAAGCTGTAATTGATAAGGAAGGGGGTTATACTAAATATTAGGATAGTTAAACACTGTGTCGGGTTAAGTGTATCGCTGTCGGCTGAGAAAAGACAAAAGTAAGTAAATAACATAGACTGTTAAACTCAACAAAGTCATGCAACTCATTAGTGTTTAGATAGTAGATAAGACAACAGCCTATAATTAAATTGCAATGTCATCTAATAAGCTCTCTAGGAGGAGTGATAAAATAATTCATTATTTTAAATTTCAATTGGCCAACTTTTTAAAATTCATGATGATGAGATTGATGAGGCACGTGACTTTATATCAAGATTAACAGTCTTAATTACGTATTCTTGTCTCTGGGCGGGTTACAATAATAACCAAATATTTATCCTTTACTCACATTTATTTTGTGATTGTAAAATTATTACGTTTTTGACAAAGAAAAGGTTTACAATAACAGTTATCTATAAATGTTCAAATATATTATGTAGGCATTCTATAAAAAGTGAAATATTAATAATCTGCTATCTTTATTGAGGTGAAGGTTTCAATAATTTTCTGTGTTGCCAGAAATGTAATTTAAGCCTTCATTAACCTCAATATTTAAAAGTTTAGTAACCCCCTTCTCAAAACTGTGTAATTGTAATATTTAAAATCATAAGAGCGAAACAGGTATTTTCTTTAAGTAAGCGTTGGCCATTACACTCATGCAATAGAAACTTAAGTAGTAATAGTGTATTATCATACAATATCCACGCGTTCTGACTTTGCTAGTATAAATTGTATAATATTATTATTTAAAGTTGTATTAGCTGTTTGTTTTCAGGTTTGACTGTAATTTAAATAGATATGATAATAAATAAAAAATTTTTTTTGAATAGTATCTTATTTCCCACTATAACTATGATATTAAAATACATTTATTTTTGAAAGTAAACGAAAAAGTATTTTTATAAAAATACGGATATTTAACTTTCAGAAAAAAATCAAAAGAAACACGACCCCAGACTCGATCTCGAGTCCATCATGGATTTACTTTTGTTTTAAGCAAGGTGTCTACCGACTGAGCCACCTGTTCCATTATACCAACCTTTGAAATTTTGATCCATATTTGGAGAAGTAAGTTTAATAGGAGTTGCTAAGTAGTTAATATTTTATAAAAAATAATTTCTAGAGACTAGAGGTATCAACCTAAATGTGTCATTGACCTTTGTTCTATTGTTAAATGTATATATTCGAATTCGAACTTAAATTAACTAGCTTCGCCAGTAACGCCATCTAGTATATTTTTTATGAACTCCGTTGCTACGTGCGTATCTGCTGTCAAGCGAACTTGAGCCTAAGGCTGCATACGCATTTCTGCAGCTGATAGTACCTTTGACTTGAAAACACCAAACATATTTGACATATTCTTTTTATACACCATAACACTAAATGGAGCAATAGATAGTCGACTGTACATACGTTAACATATGGTTCATTATTGGATGCAGTCTTTGGAAATGTCAAACAAAAAAGCCAAGGATCACTTTTGATTGTAATTTCAAACAAAATATAGAAGACAGCAATCCTTATGCTGACACCACACTTCGCCTATACGGACAAATATTCGTATTGCGTCTCTTTCTTATTGTATAGAATAGGAAAGAGACGCAACACGAATATTTGTCCGCATAGGCGAAGTGTGGTGCCACCTTTAAGCGCGTTAAATATGGAGAAATGTCAAACGTCAAATAGTTACTGCCCGTCAGAAAGAAAACGATTGTCTTTGAATCGATTCTATAAACGAAGCTTGATTTTCGATTTAGGTTAAATCTTTTATTACGAAAGTAATGATAAATAAAGTAAAACTTTACTTACATCTGAAATGGTATTTCATCTTTTTGTAAACTAGGCGAAATATAACATTTTTTACATCCAAAAACAGCGCATAAGGGCATTTTCACGGAGCTTGTTATCCATTGACAGCGATGACGAAAGTGCGTGACATCGATTATTGAAATAGTTTTTATAGATGTACTAGATTTTCCTGCCAATACTTTTGACAGAGGGGAAATGATACATAAGGCCTCTCCTGGTTTAGAACTCTCAGTCAGATCCTGACCTGGTTACCATCGGACCAACTGTAAAGTATACTCTTTGAAACAAAAAAATAATTTTCCAAATCGGTCCAGCTGACTTCGAATAATCGGTGAACATACATAAAAAAAAAGCAAAAACAAAGATCCCGACGAATTGATAACCTCCTCCTTCGAAATCTTGAAGGCGTTTGATAAGGTTTGATACAGAAACTATTTTAAAATGTCCTTACCTTTCTATGACTATGGTTGACATGTCCATCCAAAGTCTTCTTTTGCTTAAAACAAAGCCCACAAAACTCACATTGGTGCGGCTTTGCTTTGTTCACAAGTACAGCTTGCTTTTCCAGAACATTCTTCATCTCTCCTTCACTCATTTCAACCTCTGTAAAATAACTTAAAACATCTTCACCATAATGTGTAATAGTTTTCTTAAATGTGAAAATTCTTTTTTTATCATCTTTCCTTTCTTTGCCATCTTTAGAGCTATAGTCAGATTCATAATCATTAGTTGTGGTTTGATCTTCAAAAGCTAATTCTTGTGTCCAATGGTTTTCTTCAGCATCGCTTGTTCTTTCAACTTTAATTTTTACTTTGTCATCTGTTTGATTTTCATTGACAGTATATACCTCAATGTCTACTTGTTTTGTTTTATCTTTTCTTTTCCTTTTACTTTTATCTACTTTCAAATTAGTTACTACAGGATCTTCAAGAGATTTTCTTTTCTTTTTTTCTATTGTTTTATTTTTTAATTTTCTTTTTTTAGGAGGAACACTTGACCGCTTAGTACTAACATTTATTGCTTTTTCGACTTTAATTTTGCTGTTATCGTTTTCTGTTTCTTCTGATTCAGTTCTAGGTGTTTCATATTTGATGCTTTCAACAGACGGAACCCTAAAATAAGGGTTCTCTTCAAAACAAGCATCATACTTGTCTTTAATCCTAATATTGAGACAAGACAATGTATCTTTTGCTGGCTGAAAAAATGTAAAGATATTTTCAACAACATTTTTCTTAATGGAAAAAAATTGATTAAATTAGGAAAACAGCAAGATATTTACATGGTGAAAATACATCTTCTGAGACTTACTGGGAAATGAACACTAATATACAACAAAATAATATACGGATGTATGTAAAAAAAAACTAGAGATGCAACGGATAGTTATTTGGCCGGATACCGGCTACCGAATATCCGGCGGCACTGATGGCCGGATAGCCGGATATTCGGCCGAAAGTTTAACCTACAGTTAAGCTAATACGAGCACGCGTGTGTCACTCTGGCAGGTTGCAACTTGTTTAAGAAATTGAAAGCTACCAAATGTTATCCCCTTTATAGAATGGAATAATCATGCGACGTAATCAACTAATATTAACTAATAGTCCGCAACTCCGCACTCGCAACTCAGCACTCGCGATTTCCTTGCAAACGAGATAACCAATATAACAAGACACTTATAATAATTTTTTTGCTCCTTCTAACTCCACAACCCCTCGATCGATCCTGCTCATATACGAACTCTCAAATTATATATGTATCTCTGCTACAACCCCAACAAATTTCATAAACATCAGAAAAATGTTACTAAATTTATCGCAGAACAAACCCTCAAAATCAAAAAGCCATCAAAATACCGAGACGTCCCAGTAGCTGAAGTTGTTTGTAAGAACTTAACTTCGCTTACGTTCCGCTCGTTCGAAAATATGTGCAACTTATATTACTATATACTTAAAAAGTATGTCCTAAAAATATCACCAAAGATGAATGGGCGAGATGAAACACGATAACTAGTAGTCCGTCTCGAACTAAGAACTCGCGATTTCCTTGCAAACAAGTTGACCAACATAACAAGACCCTTGTGAAGGGATTTTTTTCGCATTCTAGCTCCATAACCCCTTGATCGGTCCTGCTCATATACGAACTCTCAAATTATATGTATCTCTGCTACAACCCCAACAATTTTCTAGAAAATCAGAAAAGCGCTAAATTTATCACAGAACAAACTCTCAAAATCAAAAAGCCATTGAAATGCGGAGACGTCCCCCTAGCCAGAAGTAGTTTGTAAGAACTTGCTTCGCTTACGCTCCACTCGTTCGATTATCGGGTTAAGATACAGGTGTCGGCCAGGCGTAAATGCTAACATCTTTAAGGATGAGGCCAAGAAATATGAAAATAAAATATACTTACAATTGTAACCGATTCTTCTAGAACAGTGTGGGCTCTCTGCACCTGGCCCCGGAATGTCTGGAACCTCCTCAGTGTGGCATCACATTCCCAGCACATTAGTATGTATGGCTTTCTTAATACCTGAAAATTAAATCCCTCATATATCTGAATCCGTTTTCAAGAATAAGGTTCGGCAAATTTTGTTTTGAAAATAATTTTAAACAAAAAAAACCGACTTCACTAAGCATCCACCTTTCCAACACCAAATGCTCGATCTGCGATAAAAAATACTCAAAAGACCATAGGTGTGCCTATAATAGTTGAAGAGTTCCCTCGATTTCTCCAGGATCCCATCATCAGATCCTGACATGATTACAATGGGACCAACTGTGAAGTATACTCTTTCAAACAAAAAAAGAATTTTCCAAATCGGTCCAGCCGTCTTCGAATAATCGGTGAACATACATAAAAAAAAAAAAAACAAGCAAAAACAAAGATCCCGACGAATTGATAACCTCCTCCTTCGAAATCTTGAAGTCGGTTGATAAGAAGTAATTGTTTATGTGATATTGTTAGTAGCAATTTCTCTTTTTTATGTGTTGATATTTTATTTGCCTGTAGTACACAATTATAGTAGTTTATGCAACAGTTGTATAAGAGGGGTCAAAAAAGGTGAGTGGCGTGGGTAACAATTTGAGCCGTAGGCGAAAATTGTTAAGAAAAACGCCACGAACATTTTTTTACCTACTTATACGACGTTGCATACAATACTTTTTCTACGAATACACTTACTTTTACATAAAATGCGAAATTGAAATCTTCATGGATATCGCAGTTATTTTGTCAACATAATCAACAATCATTTAAGTTTTACCTTTTAAAACACTATTTTTCAATAATACTAACATTACTAACACACACTACCGTTATTTGATCAATTATTAAAGAGCTACAGAGATTAGTAAAAATACCTAAATTACTTTCAAAGTTTGCAATTCGCCCCAACAAACGAACGGGAAACGTAAAAAACTACGAAGTAGGTCTGTGGTTCTTATAATTTTTTCTTTTTTAAAATTTTTTTTTCTAAAAACGCTGCGTTTATTTAGGTTTCTTAGGTTGGCAGTAATTTATTTTATATTAATAGCCGTGTTTGCACGCGATTCCGCGATACTATTTTGGCGCTTTTATAGAACAAGTGTTATTTTGGGGAATAGACTAGATAGACTTTTCATCGAGTGTATTATCTATGTTCTTATAAAGGTGTTGACGAATGTATAAATGACAGATAAAAGTACAGGAGTAGAAACAATATGTAACATTAGTTGTACAATTTTATAATGTTTACTAGGAGCTTTAGGCCTAATTTGTGTCTATTTTTGTAATGACTGTTTTTGTATATGGCTGCTTCATTACTAAATAAATGTATACTAAATATATATATATCTGGTAACTACACATGATCCAATCATTGGGGAATCATCTCCATACAAAATCATTGCCTTACAAAACGTGGTGTAGAAAATGTTTTACAAGCATTGGTAGGCTACAGGGTAAGCTTAAAAATCTAGATTTTAGACCTTGAGGGTGCCAAATGTTAGGTTTTTAACCTTGGTGCTTAACACATTCATTGCCACCCAGCCAAACAAGACATCCGCGCCAGGCCACAAAAAATTCGTCATATAAAGCTGTGGTACCACGATCCCCACTATCGGGTCGTCTGGCCTGGGAACGAAATCATTAAATACCCGATAGTTGGGTTCTCGGCACTGAATGTGTTAAATAGTTTACATAAAGAATATAAAATTGTCTACAATTTTTCCATACACAATAGATCTGTAAATCTTACAGATATAAAGATACAGGGGGTAAAAAAGGTTTTTTTAAAAATGATATTTGATTTATTCTTCATCTGACTCATAGCTTCAAAATTCTGTGCTTCAAGATATAGAAATGAAATCTCTACCACAGTTTTGTCATCTTATAATGATTCTTTTAAAAGATATTCAAAAGTTGAATTCACCCCTAGAGCGCTTATAGAGGGGGGTGAAAGTAGTAAGTCTTACACACAAAATCAATGTTACTAATCATCATAAAATATTACTAAGCGTTGTCAAGTATAGTTATCAATCAATTCGGGTATAATTTATTTAAATATGACATAAAACTTATATGCTTTCATACAAAAAAGTTTTTTTTAAGTAAGCCCTTGAAAGTATTTGAATTTTTATAACGTTATTATTTAAATAACCCGCCCCCGTGGCTGCTCATGTATGCAGATGACATTGCACTGACAGACGAGGACAAACAGGAACTAGAGCGAAAGGTGAACCTATGGAAGGGATCGCTAGAGAACGGTGGTCTAAAGCTAAATGTCTCGAAGACCGAATACATGGCCTGCGGAAGTACTGATCCCGTTCCAATCAAAATAGGGAACGAACTTGCCGTGAAAACGGACAAGTTTAAGTACCTGGGATCCGTACTGCATGAGTCCGGGTCCATTGACCACGACATTCCAGCCCGAATCAGTGCAGCTTGGTCTAAATGGCGAGAGGTCACAGGAGTCATCTGCGATCGCAGAATTCCGCTAAGACTGAAGGGGCTAGTGTACAAGTGTATCATCCGACCGGTCTTAATATACGGAAGCGAGACGTGGCCGGTTCATGGAAGGCATATTCAGGAGCTTCGTGTTACAGAAATGAAGATGCTGCGGTGGATGTGCGGCGTTACACGTGCTGATCGCATTCGTAACGAGTACATACGCGGCAGCCTCGCAGTTCGTGACGTAGCGGAGAAGCTCCAAGAATGTCGCCTTCGTTGGTTCGGTCACATTTCTCGCAGGCCAGCAGACTACATAGGGAACGTATGCCTTGATCTAGCCCTGGACGGTCATCGACGCGGTCGCGGAAGACCGAAGAAGCGCTGGCTGAATGTCGTGGAGGCCGACATGAGCGAAAACGGGCTCGTAAAAGAAGATGCCCAGGACCGCGCAAAGTGGAGGAAAGCGAGCAGGAAAGCGGACCCTGGCAATAGCCGGGATAACGCTAGGTAGAAGAAGAAGAACGTTATTATTTAAATATCGTATAGGCTTTAGCATTTTTTACATGATTGAACAGTTGACTTTATGACAAAAATGTCTGCAAAGAGTACAACGACAGGAGAATTACCAGAGATATCTTACCTCTACCCTCTGTTTTTCGTCCAACAAACTAAAGTACAGCTCGTAGTATGCCAAGGGAAAGAGCCGGCGGTCCGCGCTGAGGCAGCCACGGCATATCGCATCATCAGATTCCGTCTTTACATTGTTCATTTTTGTTACACTTTACTAGTAAGAATCTATGAGATTCACATTGAACAATGACTAAAGTGATTAATCAATGGCCCGCGTCCTTGGTCAGGTCATCTCGAGCTTAAATGGATTCAATTAACTTGGAGTTTAACACAAAATTAATAAACCATTCTACGCTATATAAAACAATACATACAATAACATAACACATCACATCAGCAGCGAACACTCCTCACACTCCTGTCAACTGTACAGTACAACTGTCACTGTCAAGCACTTCGCTTTATTTCTAAACGATTTTTGGCACTTTGTAAAGCACTAGGGTTAATAGCAAGTTTAAAACATTAGCTCAAACATGTTAAAGTTTGACTGCTCAGACAACAGATATCAGAGAAAAAACGGCTAGTAGACATGGTAATTTGTAGGGCCCAACATGTTGTGTTGGGAGGTGTAATAGGAGGTTGGGCCTGTAGGGAGCTGAAGGAGGGTGAGGGAGAGGCAGGGTACACAACATGTTGGGCCCTACAAATTGCCATGTCTAATAGCTTTTAAAGAGATATCTGTGGCTCAGACTGCTGTCAATGTCACTTATCTTTTATATCTGTCTTGTCTTATTAGACTGTCAGTCAATAATTTGTTTGTTTATTTTTATTTATTATAATGTGTTAAAATTTTATTAATGAAATGGATAGTATTGGGATTAAAAACGAATTCTTTAAAAACTACGACAAAATATCTTATTGTCACGCGTGTCTTAGCTCGGATAGAGCTCTCTCAACAGTGACCAAATATATCGATATTTATTACAAAATCTTAGATATTCAGGACTTGGTAAGCCTTAAACTAGGTTTCTTGATTTTGTAAATCATAATTTGAATAAATATATTGTAATATTAGAAAAAAAGGTTCAAGCACACTGTAATGATTGTCTCTCTTAAATTTTAGATACTTCCAAACGAACTATACTTATGTTGGGAATGTGTAGCAATTCTAAAGAAGATAAGGATGTTCAAAAAGAAAGTAGCAGAAGCCCAGAAGATACTTCAGTTTTATTACACTAATCAACAGGTATTGTAATAAGTTTTTATGTAAAATCAAATTCAAAATGTAATTGGACATAGTTATACAAAAATGTTCCATTTCACAACTGCCCGTCCTTATCCTTAATGTTTAACCCTTCGACCACCAAGCATCTGATGGAAAAATCGTGCCCCCAGCGCAAGGCAAATTGTTTATATTTTGGATGTGATATCACATGCTGATGCTGAGGACACGACTTTCCGTGCGCGTGATTTGGTGACTTTGGTGAAGGATTAAAATTTTATTGAATACCTATCAATTATCATAGTAAAGTTTATAGACACAACCCAACCAATGTTGTCTACATTCTAGTGATTATTATAGGTAGTTGGTAAAATACCAGGAAAGTACTTTTTTATTAATTTAGAGAAATAAGAGAAGTATGATATACCAACTTAATTCAAAATTTCTAATAAGATTCCAATTGTTTTATTTTAAGGGTTCCTTTCCAAACACTCTCTCAAACCTCACTTTCCACACTATTAACAATCAAATATATTTAACACATGAACATAATGATATAAAAACAATCAAAGAAGAAATAGACATTTACGATGATGTTGACCATTTTGACTCTGAAAATATCAAAGACGAACCGGAATTTGATGAAACACCAAATGTTACAGTGCTATCTAATGTTGATACGGTTAAAACTGTTCCGGAAACATCTAAATCTGATTGGAAGGAATTTAATATGAAAAGAATTATGAACAGGAAAGCAAAATACAGATTTTTAAATGCTAAATTGAAGAAACATAGAAGATTGTTAGTAAGAGATATACCGATAAAGCTTGGCGAAGTTTCAACCAGTTTGGAAGAGGAAAGAAGTCATATTTCGTTTTCGAAGGAGGAATACAAGTGTGTGGGTTGTGTAGCGATGTGGAATGATGGAGATGGGTTAACGAAACATCTTAAGAAGTATCATGATGAGGTGAGGTGGATTCTGGGTTATAAATGTTGTCTTGTAAAACAAGTATCTGTTTGCTAAACAAAAAAGTAGTAACAGTAAAACACTTTTTTGCACATAACAAGCCTATAAACCAACATGACCTATAAAACTAAACTAAACTAAGTGTGTCAAAGGCGAACTTATCCCATGAAAGGATATCTAGGGGGAAGATACCTATATTTTTATTTGAAGTTTAAAAATTTATGGTTTGTGAAAAATAATATTTTCACACCCGTTAAAAAAAAATTGATATTGACATTAATTGTGTTCTTTAGAATAGAATAAATAGGATAGAAAACATTTATTCAAACAACACATCTTACAAATAATACAGCAGTAAAATTAATAAAATAACTAAATCTAGATGTGAAGCTGAAATGGTCTCCACTCAGCAATGCCCTTATTGGCACGGCTAGCGGTCTTTTGTGTCTATTTTTATTTTTTTACACCGTCGGTGACAAATAAGCATACGACCCGCGTGATGGTAAGCAGTTACCATAGCCTATGGACGCCTGCAACCCCCAGAGGATTCACATGCGCGTTGCCTACCCTTTAGCAACCTACTAGTAACCTTCAAATGAGCAATAAGAGCCCCCATGTAATGACTATAAGAATATACAATAATCTTCCTAAAGAAATAACTGCAGAGCTCAAATATGCAAAATTTGTTCAGAAGCTAAAAACATATCTAATAGAAAAGTGTTTCTACTCGCTGCAAGAATATTTTGATGATAACAAATACCATAAATACCGTTAGATTTGCCTAGATATGTATATAATTGGATTATAATTAGTTAAGTATGTTTTCCTATATTGTTTTATTTTATGTAATAGCTTCATTGTGTGTTTAAATTTGCAATACCCTGTCTGGGGTCTCATGTTGTTCTTTAGTTTTAAACTAACTATACTTAAGACTATCTGTATCAACATGAAAGCAATAAAATTTATTATTATTAACCTATACACTGTCTACGAATCATAACCATACACACTCTCTTTTTATCGATAGTATATCATATAGTGTACAGTCTCTTCTTTTATTACGATAAACTATAACAAATACTGTAAATCTTCCAGGCTATTGGGCCATACCAATGCAAAATATGCAACACCCGCTGCCCATCCCAGGAAAAGCTGAAGTCACATCAGACCAAACATTATTACCGGAAAGAATGTAAGGTGTGCTGGTTGCAGTGTTCTTCACAGTACAGCATGGACAGGCATCTGACGCAGCATGACCGGATGGTGCAGTGTTTGGCTTGCGAGCTGTGTTTCAAGTATGTAACTAGTCTGGCAAACCATTTCTGTCAGTAGAAACGCGCGGCAAATTCAAAATACGTACATGTGGCAACCCTTTGTGATGATGATGAGACACCGAATTTCATGACGAACATTTCAATTCACATTGAATTTGTTTCTAGTGTATTTCACTCTCTCATCTTAAGCGCGAGTGAGATAGAACTCCTGCAACGTTCCCAATTAAATTTAAATTCATTTTTAAGCCATTTTACCAATTGCCTCAACCAGATTATCTGTTGCAGCTGATGATAGATCAGACGAAATATATCCGTCTCCTTTTTACACACCGTAAATGTCATCTAATGAATGGGGCGGAACGGAAATACCACCTAAAATTAAAAACATAAAATTTGATGATCATTGCTACTTTTTTCACTGATTCTTAGTGTTGTCATACTTTTGTTCGCTGTACATTGCTACTGCGTTCGTTGGCTGGCCAGACTATATAACTCATTACTCTCCTAACTTTTATCCCTGCCTTTTGATGCGGTTCAATTTTTTTTTGTTAAATTTATCAGTTACTAACAACTGTTTGCCTGGGGCCTATTTCTCGAACGATATTAGACTAATATTATTAGTCTGTTGTCATGGCAACCCATACGATTTGACAGTTCGTAAACTAATGATATTAGTCTAATAGGTAGGTACCTTTCCAGAAATAGGCCTCTGCTTTACAAATTATAGTTAAGTATTTATTTGTATGAATGCTTTTGTTTAATGTATTTATAATAAAACAAATATGCCAACAAGCTATATAGGCTTCACTACCAGTCTGCCACTGAGTTAATAATATAATTGAGCCTAGGATCTGCTCAGAAACCTAATTTCAGAGGTCTCGGGGTCAAACTCTGGCTCGAGCACCATTGAATTTCCCGTAATTAAGTACAAAATATGAGTTGATTTTTCTTAAAAGCTTGCTATTTGGTAAAAGAAAATAAATTAAGGAACCAGATTTATTCACAATAACCTGGGTTGGAAGATCAGATGACAGACGCTTACGTAAAAACTAGTGCCTAAGCTAATTCCTGTAATAAGTTCGCCGAGCGGATCCCCGGCTCAATGGAGTCGTGATACAAAAAAGCCCGGATAAATAAGGTTGATGACTAAATGTTGTTTGCAGGAACGTAAGATTGTTCTATAGCCACTACAAAGCGCTGCACGCGAAGTTCGTCTGCGATGTCTGCGGCAAGCGATGCAAGTCGCGCTCTATTATTGAGAAACATCTTAGGTAAGTAGCTTAAGCACACGGCGGACCACCGGGCACTATCGTAATGACGTTTGACAACACACCGCCATTTTGCTTTTTATCGACGCGCTGCCAACCTAACGGATTAGCCTACTAGTTCCCTACCAATCGGCCGCCGCGGGGTGAGGTCATTCCGTTCGGGGCGGGGCGTAGCGTGGCCATTCTGCGTGGCTATTCTGTGGGCTCTGTGGCTTAAGGGAGAAGGCAACTTTACTGTCAAAGGTATTTACAGATTGCGCCAGCATAGGTTTTACCTGTTTCTAGGTTAATGTGACTAGTGAAAAGGGGTACAAGTCAAATTGGCTCAATGAAAACCGGCCAAGTGCGAGTTGGACTCGTGAACGAAGGGTTCCGTACAATTTTCTATAAAAACGGCATGAAAATCATATTGTATGGGAGCCCCCTTAAATATTCATTTTATTCGGTTTTTTAGTATTTGTTGTTATAATTTCGAAAATTTCAACTAACTATCACGGTTCATGAGATACAGCCTGGTGACAGACGGACGGACAGCGGAGTCTTAGTAATAGGGTCCCGTTTCACCCTTTGGTTATAGTCTAAACAATTTGAACTGAGCTCATCCACTTAGTGTCTTATCTTTTGTGTGTAAACCGCAGGCGCACGTGCCACTATGAAAACAAGGGTTTGGCTACCTGTTAGCGTTTATTGAATATCTGCTATATGGACCACGGAATAAGATTCAATATCAACTAATACGAAAAAACCTCTAAGTTCTATACGGTTGCACCCAGTACAAGCGATTCAAATGCTCTAGAACCAGCGTAACTCGACACCGAGATCCGAAACAAAAGTGCGTAATTGGAGATCGCGCTTGCACTGGTATTCCGAGCGCACGGCTAGTTAGCGATTAGGAAGCAATTGTAATTTTCCCGAACGGGCAGGTAAAACAGGGTTGGATTCTGATTAAATCATTTAGGTGGATGTACGATTTACAAATATCTAATATATGAAATATATATACATATATAATAGATTTTAATAAATATTGGGTATGTTAAAATTATTATCAGACATGTAAATAATCAACTATTTTAAAATTGCTTTCTTAATTTTACAGCTTAGACTTACTTTTACCTATAGCAAATTATGTACTGAGAATAACTCAATTCAAATATAAATAATATGAATCTACATTATAGTTCTTCTTGTTATCATAATTCGAATGTGTTGTAGAAAAATATAAAAATATATATATTTACAGTACATATTAGTCAACAAAAATAATCATATTAATCTTTTCATCATATTAATTTCATTTTTTTTTCTAGATTAATTAACGTGCCTACAACTATTCCTCGAACTTTGTCATGTTTATTACATTTCTTATCAGATTTACAAACGTTTTAAAAGAAAATAAATAAATAACAGATTTTAATAAATATAGGCTGAGTATGTTACAATTATAATCAGTCCTTTAAATACTCAAAGTCAAAGTCAAAAATGTATTTATTCAAGTAGGCATAGCAACAAGCACTTTCGAATCGTCAGTAACGATTATTATCTTAAGCTATTATATAATTAATAGAAATATATTGATGCAATTATACAAAAAAAAATACGGGTCAAAATGTATCATAATAATTTCACAATAAAATCGACAAAACTTAAAAGATAAAAAAATGTATAATAAAATACTAGTTTAGAATGTTTCTAGAATAAAATGCAAATGTCAGAAGGAAAATTTAAATCATTATTTTTTAATAAATCTTCTATACTATACTATAGTAAAATAATCGTCTTCTATACTATAATAGGCTTTAGAAATTCATATTATTTATATTTGAATTGAGTTATTCTCAGTACATAATTTGCTATAGGTAAAAGTAAGTCTAAGCTGTAAAATTAAGAAAGCAATTTTAAAATAGTTAAGTATTTATATGCCTGATTATAATTTTAACATACCCAATATTTATTAAAATCTATTATATATGTATTTCATATATTAAATATTTGTAAATCGTACATCCACCCAAATGTTTTAATCAGAATCCAACCCTGTTTTACCTGCCCTTTCGCGAAAATTACAATTGCCTCCTAATCGCTAACTAGCCGTGCGCTCGGAATACCAGTGCAAGCGCGATCTCCAATTATGCACATTTGTTTCGGATCTCGGTGTCGAATTACGCTGGTTCTAGAGCATTTGAATCGCTTGTACTGGATGCAACCGTATAGAACATAGAGCTTTTTTCGTATTAGTTCATATTGAATCTTATTGCGTGGTCCATATAGTAGAAATTCAGTAAACGCTAACATGTGGCCAAACCATTTTTTCCATAGTGGCACGCGCGCCTGCGGTTTACACACAAAAGATAAGACACTAAGTGGATGAGCTCAGTTCAAATTGTTTAGACTATACGTATGTTAGCTTGACCCATAAACGGGCAGAAGGGTGTCAGAAATTGTGCGAAATAGAACCCTATCACTTTGAAATAAAGTTCAAATGATGGTGGGAAGTATATTCCTTCTGCCCTATAAAGCCCTATCCGTCACCGCCGTAACTCTCACATACTTTCTTTACTCTTTTCTATACTTTTTAACCCTGCAACTCCCCGCTACCTCAAAGAGCGTTTCTCTTATCTTAATTCTATTAGATTCTCTCAAAAATTGCTCCTAAAAGTGCCATCTTCATCTTCCAAATTTTATAATTGCTCATTTACGTTCCAGGCCGTTCGTTTGTGGAATTCTCTCCCTCTCAACATTAAACGCGCGCAATCTATTGGTAGCTTTAAATCGCAACTTAAGGAATACTATTTATCTCTTCCTTAGGTTTTTAAGTTGACACTGTTGTTTCTTGCTGTGTGTATTATATATGTATATATGTACGTATATGTATGTTTATTTTGTATTTATTTAAGTATGTATATTCATATGAATGTGCTGTTTTATCTATTTCGTCTCTTTTGTGTCTATGCACCACCTACTGCTTATTGTTTTTCTCTAGTATCCACTACCCAAAGGTTGTCTGGAAGAAATCGCTCATTAGCGATAAGACCGCCTGTTGTTACCTCTACCTAAATTTATCTAATTGTAAAATTTGTGCTTGTAACTGTATGAGGTGTGCAATAAAGAGTATTTATTATTATTATTATTAAAGGCATAAATGCAATGCCCTAGCAAGCATCCAGGCAAAAAAAAAAAATGTTTTTATAATTTTCTAGAAACCATTTCGGCTTTGAATGCCCGTACTGCAAAAGGAAACTAAAAAACTCAAAATCATACAAGAACCACGTCGAAACGCAACACATATCTCCCGTCTCAGACAGCTCGTACTGCGTGCAGTGCGACAGAAGATTCACGACCGAGCGCATGTACAAGCGGCACTTACAGGCCAGCGCGGCGCACGCGGCAGAGCGAGACAACACTAGGTAATATCACTAATATCGGAATCAACCAGTGTCCGTGTACCCGTATACTAGGTGTACCCGGGCATATGGGTAGCTGTACAATATAAGCCAACAAGTCGAGTTAAAAAATAAGCTGACTGCAGTACGACTTTGTCAGCAATTTCATTTTTATAAATTGATATAGAACTTATGTACTTTAGAAAAGGTCAAAAAAAGATAAAAAATATTTAATTTTTAACACTATTTTCTTTTTATTTTGAAGCCTGACCAGAAATATATGATCATGCGCCATGTTGCGGAATTTCATTGGAACTAATTTCTTACACTGGCAATAATTTTAATGATAGGTTGTCACTCTTGTCATTGTCATTGTTGCGGTTTTCTTGAATAATAGAAGTGTTGAATAATAAATAATAAGTGACTAGATATGCCCAAAACTATGCATAGTCAAGAACAAAACATTGTTAATAATGTATCTAAAAAACTGTTGGAAATAAAACGCTCGGGAAATGAAACTATTTCGCTACGAAACATTTACAAAAGCTGACAGGTGTGACATGTAAACAAATCAAGATATGACCATACCATAGAGAAAAATATACTTTTTGACAACATTGAACTCTTGCCATATAAATGAGAATAATAGCGCCCTCTTGTCAGTAATCATATATTTCTGGTCAGGCTTTAATATGCTCATGCCACTCCCACAATTGAGACGAATCTAAGACATCTCACACGTCGTAATCCGTGAAATGACGTGGGATTGTAGGATGTAGGTAGTGCCAAAGAAATACATAAAAAAAAAATTTTGTCAATGTCAAATTTTAAAACAAGCGATTTATTTCAAACAGATTCGTCAGGTGTAGGAATGCACAAAAAGATCAAGCTCAGGTTTCGTCACATAACAATCTAAGGTGAAATCCGCAAACGTATTCTACAATTTGTTTGTTTCGATTATTATCAACATCTGACCCGCTAACAACAGCTTGCTACTTGTTGCTAACAATATAATTTGTTGCAGGGCAAAGCGCAAATACCCCTGCCCTGAATGTAGCAACGTGTATTCGAGACGGACGTACATGAACAACCACTACCGACACGTACATGCGAAACAGAGCAAGTACTATTGCGGGGATTGTGACCGGGTGAGTACACTGAGTACAACTACTAACTATTTAACCTGCAGTGCAAGGGGTACCCGGGTAGTACCCCTGCCCTGAATTAGCAATGTGTATTGTAGTGTAGGTGTTGATTGTGACTGGGTGAGTACAATAAGTGAGTATAATAAGTAAGCAAACAAGTAATTCCCAAAAATGTGTAAAAAAAAGGCACCATTTATAATCTGTGGCTTTTTATCTTCATTCTTTAGCATTTCCTGAATCGAACGCGGTACCTGGACCACAGAAGGTTTCAGCACGAAGGTTTGAAGAGAGACAAGGACAAACTGTGCAATATATGCGGCCGGGGCTTTGCGGTGAGCCAATTGCTTTTTAGTCTACTAATTCGTAGTTATTTATTTATTTTAAAACTTTATAATAAGGAAAATAAAAATATTATTTTCGAATTCTATTTAGTTTTATATCATATATGGACTAAAATGTAATGGCAGGCGTACATGTGGGTAACTCAATTCTCACAGGCTTAATTTTTGTGCCATGACAGAACTTTTCTACAACTATTAAACAAAAGGATTGTCAAATGAGCTCTGGTATACCTGCCAATACTTATGAACCACTGCTGTTGTTATAGTGTTGATTTGTAAATATTAATATAGCTATAAGTTACGGGACTAATGAGTATAAAAGCAATGTTGATGGCGCTGCAATAAAAAAAATCTTAGGTAATTATGTGTGGATATGTCACATCCATATATAATAGTTAATGGTAAAGAATAACTAAACGTATTTGACAAACAAATAAAACAATTGAGACGATATACTAATTCTGTGGGTTTTTATCCTCATTGTATAAGTTTTTATAAAATTGCAGGCAAACCGAACGCTAGTGAACCACATCAGGACGCACTCCGGCGAGCGTCCGTTCGCGTGCGAGTACTGCAGCGCCAAGTTCACGCAGAAACACGCCATGCTGTCGCACGTCAAGTATATACACTTGAAGAGCAAGCGCAAGCCTAGTTGGCACGAGTAAATCCGGGTAACCGGGTACCCGTCTGTTGCAAATTTACCCAGAAACAAGCTATAATGTTGTCACGCGTTAAGTAGAAATATCTAAAGGGAAAGCCTAAATGGCATGAATAAATCCGGGTACACGTGTAGGTACCCGTCCATATTGTAAGTCCATTCAGAAACACGCCATGTTGTCACACGTCAAGTATATACATCTAAAGAGCAAGCGTAAGCCTAGTTGGCACGAGTAAATTCGGGTACCTATGTACAGGAGTAAAAAATACGTGAGTGTCGTGGTACACTCGTTTGGAACGAAGTTATGTCATTTAATTTTTGACTTTTTTGTAATTTTTATAATTTGTCATTTTGACGTTTTTTTACCTTTTTTGCATTTTTCGACTTTATTCTATTCTATTTTATTCAATTTCACATATTTCACAATCGTATGGCTTTGTGTAGCATTTTCGTGACGTGTCGCGTTTTCGTGACGGTCACGTGACTTTTTTTCGCCTAGCCCCATCCGCGTACCGTCCGATAAATAACTTTGTTCCAAAAAAGATAAATTATATTTATCCTTCAATTTAGAGACATTACAATGCACTTATGAACGTTAAAGAGAGAAAAAAGAATATACCTGTCCACGTTGTAAAGACACTTAGAAATCTTACGCCATGTTGTGACACGTCAAATATATACATCTCAAGAGCAAGCGAGTTGGCACGAGTAAATCCGGATAACGGGGTACCCGTCAGTAGCAAATTTACCCAGGAATAAGCTACTTAATGTTGTCAGGCTATAAAGAGCAAGCGCAAGTTTAGATGGCATAAATAAATCCGTTGTACACGTGTAGGTAGAGGTACCCGTCCGTGTTGCACGTCATGCTGTCACACGTCAAACTTGAAGAGTAAGCTCAAGCTTAGTTGGCAAACGTAACCCGTGTAACCGAGTACCTGTCTGTTGTAAATTTATCACGCGTCAAGAGCAAATATCCAAAGAGCATGCGGTTTGCATAAATGGCATGAATAGATCCGGGTACCCGTGTATACATGTAGGTACCTCTCCGTGTTGTAAGACTTGTAAGTCCATTCAGAAACACGCCATTGTCACACGTCAAGTATATACATATCAAGAACTCTCACTATATTTTTATTGGTTATGTTAGTAGCGGATCCAGGATTTCGTTCAGGGGGGGCACTTTCCTTCACAAAAAACCTCGCGGTCCGCACCTACGGGCTCCGTAGTATACAAGGTTTGCGTTGCCCCCACCCCTGTATCCGCGCCTGGGTATTATTAATCGTATCATGTATTTGTTTTATGCAATAACGTGTTTTACTACCACTACTATGATCAATAGGAGTTAAATATGATCAATAAATTATTTAAAACTGAATATTTTAAATTCGTTTTATTTAAAAAAAAAACTTACAATATTTCGTCAGGTTCAACCAAAATTCATAATAAAAAAAAAATATTAAACGAAAATCAACCTTATTTTATTACTAGTACGGTTAATAATGGCTATGAACTTGTGGTACTAGTTAGTGAGTTTTGGTTGTTGCCCTTACTATAAACTACTTACTAAGTATGAAAAATATGATTTTGTATGAAGGTCCCTTGTTTTTCAACTAAAGAGAAACAGTAGGGTATTTATTTTGACACAAACGGGACTTAATCGCGAACACTTACTTTTATTTTCCTGACGTGTCTGCCTGCGACCACGAGCGTTACGACACGCTCGAAACGTCAGGAAAATAATAAAACGTGTACGCGATTAAGTCCCATTTTTGTCAAAATAATGAGTGAAAATCGTGTGAGATTAAATTATAGACCGTAAGCTAGGAACAAATTTCGTTGGTCATCGCGTCCCAGGCCACAACTTGTGAAGTGGTTAAGGGCGATGTGTAATGAAGCCTCGTGAAGGTCAGCCTCTCCGTTGGTGGGTTGAGGAACAGCAGACATTTCATTGATTTTAAAAAAAATGGTCATCGCGTCGGCGTGAAACTTTGTCAGATATTAATTAATATCGTATTATCATCATCATCATCATTTATTTAAGAGCCATGCTCTTGTCGGTGGAGTAATTTCCAATCCTCTCTTTTTTGAGCCAACCTTTTGATTTCCTCATACGAGGCCTCACTCTTAATTTGGCTGAGATACGTGGTCCTAGGCTTTCCAGAGCCTCTCGTCTCTTCAATTCTACCTTCCATAATTTTTAAGAAGAAGTCGTCATGCCTTAACAAGTGGCATCTTGCCTCTTCTGATCCTAATGGTGTTTATTAGACTACGCTTCTCCCCTACCATACGTAAAACCTCTTCATTCGTCTTTCTGTCGGTCCAGCTTATCCTCTCCATCCTCCGCCAGCACCACATCTCGAATGCTTCCAATCTTTTCCTATCCTTTTGTCTGAGTGTCCACGTCTCACTCGCGTACAACGCAATGCTCCAAATAAATACTTTTATTAAACGCTTTTTGGCTTTTTTGGAAATTCGTGCCTTAAGCAGATCTTTTTTGTTGTTAAAGGCTCTTTTAGCCATGGCAATTCTTTGCACTATGTCTGCGGTGCATCTGGAGTCATTGGTGATTAAACTTCCCAAATATCTATATTGCTTAACTTGCTCTAATGTTGTGTTCTGTACTACTATTGGTGTGTAAACTTTTGGGCGCTTTGCTGCTGTTAGAGTGTGTTTTGATACTGTGAGTGTTTTAGTTTTTTTACTATTTATTTTAAGTCCGAACTGGCTAAAGACTTCATCCATTTTACTAACTAACTGCTGTAACTGGGTCCTATCTTCTGCAAATGCCGCAATGTCGTCCGCGAAACGTATGAAGTAAATTTTGTTTCCGTTGACTTTAATTCCACCTAGATCGGACTCCAACATTACTTTAACGGCCTGTTCTATAAAAATATTAAAGATTAGGGGTGATAATGGACACCCTTGCCTAACTCCTCGTTTGATGCTGGCTTTCTCTCGTTCTTCTCCTACTTCGACAATGGTCTCCTGGTTCTTATATAGTTCGTAAATGATTTTCCTATCTCTGTAGTCGATTCCAATCTCACGCAGGATGCCCATCATCTTTTTCCAATCAACCCTGTCAAATGCCTTCTCAAGATCGATAAAAGCAATGTGAGTGTCTAGATTTACATCTAGCCGCCTATCTACTATTGTACGCAAAACCAGCCCAGTCGCCGCGGTAGGCCGGTTTGTTACATCTAAATACTTCTCTGTAGCTGTCGAGTCGCTCCGGCACGCCGCTGCAGAGGTTTTCTGGACCACCACCGTCCTTTTCGCGGACGGATACGCCGCCTCGCCTGCCACGGTAACGACGGATGGGTTTCGAAGAGAAACAACGGGCACTCTTTACACGTATATTTATCTTCCTTAACCTAGATTACACTGTTACACTACATTACGCCATGTTGATTTTTACAATGGCTCGCGCACCGCGACAAATGACAGCACGTCTGCCTACTAAGACGGCTGGCCGAACAGAGCGAGAGCAATATCAGACCGCGCGACAAGAACAAAAGATCGTGCGCATTCACTCTATTAGACTCGAATACATTTGAACTAGATGGCGCTGATTTGCGTGAACATTCCTTCCCGGCCCAGGGAAAAGGTGAGCTGAAGACCTGAAGTTTACATCGCTACGATCTAGCATAAACAAAAGATATGAAAACAAACAATTATTAACACTAATAAATGTTACATGAGTTGTCTACAGCATAAGTAATCTGTGACCATCCAGTGCACTTGCACTCAATAACATTCTAACATAATATCAAGATATGAATCATGAAAGTGTAAAAACAACAAAGATAAGCTACTTACTAAGTTAGTTACATGGTTTCCCGAGGAAACAGTGGTACATAGTTCACGATTGTTAGTACTAATTGCTACAATTTAAACCAAGATTTGTTAACATACAAGAGCTGCTCAAGAATTAAAGCTCCATGGGTAATTTACACAATTTGACAACGGGGCGTACAAGTTCGCCTATCTGTGTCTTCAACTTTACAGACCTGACGACTCCGTCGGAGCCTTTGAAAACTTGAATGACCCTACCTCGACGCCATTGTAGAGGCGGGGAATTTTCATCCTTTATCAAGACTAAATCGTTTAATGCTACATTAGGTACATGTCTGTTCCATTTGTTACGGGCTTGCAAATTATTTAAATATTCTAAGTGGTACCTAGCCCAAAACTTTTGAGTTACAGCTTGAATAAATTGAAAATGCGACAGCCGTGACATATTCGTGTCCTTCCAGGAAGGTTCAGGTAATGACACCAAAGGTTGACCTATCAAAAAATGACCTGGGCTGAGAACTTCCAGGTCACAAGGATCCTCTGACATTGGAACCAGCGCTCTAGAGTTGAGGATAGCTTCCGCCCTGCAGAATACCGTCTGCAGACCTTCAAAGGTCAGGATACGATCCCCAATCTCTCGTTTAAGCAGGTTCTTGCTACTCTTGACCGCTGCTTCCACTAGGCCAGACATGTGAGGGGCGCCGGGAGGATTGAACTCCCAGCGGATGCCTTGGCGACGAAACTCATCCTCTAGAATGGTTTCGTTGTCAAGCAAGAACTGGTTAACCTCTCGGAGGTATGAGCTAGCAGATTTAAAATTGGTACCTTGGTCGCTCCGGACGAGGGCGGGCAGCCCACGTCGACTCACAAACCGTGTGAACGCAGCGATAAATGCCTCGGTGCTCAGCGACGAGACGACCTCGAGGTGTACCGCCTTGGTACCTAGACATACAAAAACACACAGGTAAGCTTTAACAGATTTAGCATTCCTGAGCTGGCTACTTTTAACCAAGTAGGGGCCAGCGAAATCCGTCGCTACGCCGGAAAAGGGACGCGTCGCCGTGACGCGGTCCGCGGGCAGATCAGCCATGAAAGGCGCCTGATCTGTCGCGTTGAATCTGAAACATGACATACAACCCCTGATGACACGTGACACCTGACGCCGTGCTGACGGAATCCAGTATCGTTGTCTAAGTATATTAATCAGGGCGCTTGTCGAAGCATGACAATAGATCCGGTGATAGTGCTCCATCAATAATTGCGACCATCGATGGTCCTTAGGTATAAGCATTGGGTGCTTTGCGTCATAACGTAAGCTTGAATTACGTAGTCTGCCTCCGACTCGAATAAAATGATTATCGTCCACGAAGACGCTCAACTTCTGAAGTGATTTGCATACCAGCTTCCCCTTTTTCAGTAAGATGACTTCATCTTGGTATGCATCCAACTGAACCTTCTTGATCCAGTGATCCGTTGCTGCACGATTTTCCTCGATGGTAAGGTTCTGTTTTAAATTTCGTTGCTGCTTCGGCAAACGAATATTCCTGCAAAATCTCAAAACGTACGACGTCACGTTTATGAGTTTACTATACGAGCTGACTCTCGACAGTAATAAGTCCTCCCATGTCTGCTCGTCATTGGCGACATGAACCAGCTGCTTGAACCCTGGCAGCTCCGGTGACATGGTGACCGGCATCGTCGGCCACTGTGACTCCTCCTTGAGCAGCCACTCCGGCGACCACCACAACTTGCATTTGAGGAGCCCCTTCGCGGTAGCACCTCGGGATGCGACGTCGGCCGGGTTGGACTCACCTCGTACATAGCGCCATGTCATTGGTCGCTTCGACTGCTGAATATCCTGTACTCTGTTACATTCAAATGTCTGGAGCAGATGCGGTTTTGTGTTAAGCCAACACAACGTGATTTTGCTATCAGACCACGCATTTATGCTATCAATCTCGATTTCGTCTTCATAGGCCGCTGCGACATGATTCAGGAGTTTACAAACCATATGAGCTGCGTTCAACTCATTCTTCGGAATGGTTTGTTTGACTTTCTTCGACGCTACTCGGGTCTTAGCTAGGACTAACCGTACCATGACGTTTCCAGACGTGTCCTCTGTCCGAAGGTACACACACGCTCCATAGCCCTGCTCCGAGGCATCTCCAAACCCGTGGAGTGAGTAGGAGGCAGATCCTGGTAACGCGACGCAACGAGGGATCTGTAATTGAGACAAATGGTTTAAATCCTGAACCAACTCGTTCCACTGAACCTCCTGAGTGTCCAGGAGCGGTTCATCCCACGTCATTCCATCGGTAAACAATGACTGCATGAACAGCTTGAATCTATAAACAATCGGTGCGCAGTAACCGCACGGATCATAAAGCCTAGCGATAGTACTTAAAACGCTTCGCTTCGTTACCGCCTGCCCCAACGGTACATTGACCTGATACGACATGGTGTCGTGCACCGGGTTCCACTGTATTCCCAATACCTTTATGAGGCTCCTGTCTTCAGCGTCGAATTGATGAGGCACCTCACAATACTCCTGTGGTAGGTCCCGGAGTAACTCGTGACAGTTAGCCGACCATTTCCTGAGCTCGTAGCCGGCACTGCTCATGAGTTCTATGAGCTCCGATTGAAGCTGCCGAGCCTCTGTAATGGAGTTTGCTCCAACCAGAAGGTCGTCGACGTAGCTCTGACGTCGTATGACGTCTGCAGCTGGAGACCCTGGATGCTGAGCTTGCCAATCCGCGGCCAACTGCAACAGCGTCCGTATTGCGACAAAGGGGCTTGACCGTAGTCCGTAGGTATTAGTATTTAACTCGTAAACCTGTATGTCCTGCGACGGGTCCTCACGCCACAGGATCAGCTGATAGCGCCTATCACTGGGGTGTATCCACGTCTGCCGGAACATCATCCGGATGTCGGCCGTGAACACGAACTGGTGCCGTCTGAAATTCAACAATATCTTTGTAATATCATTCTGAAGGGGCTTGCCTGAATGCAGGCATTCATTAAGAGCTACTCCATTGCTACTCTTCGAGGCTCCGGAAAAAACCACCCGAAGCTTATTTGAATCTTTTTTGAAAATCGCATGATGCGGAACACAGTAGTGCTCCGAGTCAAACTGGTAACTGGATTTAGACATGTGTCCTAGCGACTCATATTCCCGCATGAAATCCTTATATTTCTCAGCCAAGACTGGGTTCTTGGCTAGCTTCGCCTCCAACGAATGAAGCCTGCGTACAGCAATGGCTCTGGTCTCGCCTAGCGTGGGTCTGTCTGACAAGAAGGGCAGCCGCACCATGTATTTCCCGTCAGGCATACGTTTAGTAGTAGAAGTATACAACCTTTCACATTCCAAATGTTCCGGATGATCTGGTGGGTCTTCTGGAGGCTGCTCCACCTTCCAGAACTTCTCCAGCACCTCTTCAAGCTTGGTAGCGTGCACGCCGTAGTCTTCCACGGACGTTCCTCTCGACTGCTGCGCCGAGGTGTCAGCAGGGTGTGTCCAGATGGCTCCCATGAGGACATCTCCAAACCAGGTACCGTAGGCCTCCACTCCTGTAATGTTCGTGAGCATCTTTGAACCAGTGAACATATAATTTAGCACATCCAGGCCGAAAATGATGTCTACATCTTGAGATTTGTCAAAGTCGGGATCGGCCAGGCTGAGTTTAGATGCATCTAAGTGGGCCTTTAAATAATGGTTACAGGCCGGAATATTTCCTGTAACGGTATACATGGCGGTTGCCACAACGCTAATTATAGGGACTAGTTTTCCTACTGGTTTAAATACTATTTTAGCAATGGTACCGGGTACCTTGACCTGTTGGTTTCCGATCCCAACAATGTTACTTCCTATATACTGTTGATGTAATCCTATTTTATCTGCAAATGATTTCTTAACTATCGAGCATCCCGCGCCGGTGTCCAATAGGGATCTAGCCATAATATAATTGCCTCGGCCTGACCTTACCATAACATTTGCAGTAGGACTGACCCGAATCGATGGCATCATCATCCGGGGTTCCGATGGGACATCAACAGCAGCCTTATTTCAAGAACGGCGCTCAGGGCTGCCTCGAGTGCCGAAACGTAGGCTGTGGAAAGACTCCTGCGCCTGGCGGGCCCTCGTTCCCACCGGAGGGCGCGGTATGTGACCAGCAGTCATCAATTGAGCTGGCTGGACCTGCTGTGGAGGAGGCGACCTAGTCTCTTCTCTCCACCTTGGCGGGCTCGTACGAGGTTGTTGAGCTCGCTGCGCCCAAGACCCTTGTGGCGGGGTCGACACCCTGTGTCGTGGTGGGGACCTACGCTGTGGTGGTGTACTTACCCTTCTGGTGGGTGGGACCGGGGTTCGCTCATGGACCCTGTGCACTGCTTCAGCGGCTTCCGCTTCCTCCCTGCACAGCAACGGGCTATGCGACCCTGACTGGCACGCACCGCACCAATTACGAGCCATACACTCTCTCGCGTAATGAGAGCGAAGACATTTAAAACATGCACCATTCTTCCTGACCCAGGTTTTCCTCTCCGAAACGGCTAGACTTGCGAAGAATGGACATTTGTATATAGAGTGTGCACTACTGGAACAGTACGTGCACAGACCTTTAGACCGATTCACCTGATCAGCTTCTTCCAGCTCCGCAGCTAGGACACGTGGAGGGGACGCTCTGCCGCGTCTTCCCTTGGTCGGTGACTGCCGTCCCATCGGTGCTCTTCCCGCTGCCGCAGTGGGAACTGCCTGCTGCACCCGACACTGCTCATCCAGCAGCGCCAGCAGCTGATTGAGCGTTGGCAGAACTTGAGGATCCGTGCCACAGCGTTCCTCAAATAGGGTTCTGATGCGAATAGGCAGCTTCTGTAACATCATGTAAACAACTAAATACGACCACTCAGAAACCGGCTGCTTCAACTTTTCTAGGGCCTGAATCGACTCGCGCAGAGGATCATAAAACTGCGTTCGCAAATTTATATTCGGGCCCCCGACATTGGGCAGATTGATTATCCGCGCAATGAAGGTGTCCACAAGCTGTCGGGAGTTATGGTACCTTTTCTTAAGAAGATCCAATGCCACAGAGTAGCTGGCGCCATCCACCGGTAAGTGTTGTACTACCGTCAAGGCCTCCGCATGCAATGAAGTTCGAAGGTAATAGTGTTTCTCGGCATCAGACAATGGACCTGCATCCACTAATGCCATAAAAAGGTCATAAAATGACATCCATTCTGTCATATCACCGCCATATGTTGGCAGTTGTACCAAAGGCAACTTAACCTTACTGTGATACTTAGCTGCACCAGCTGTCTGTTCTGACTCCTCACCTGATGCCTCATCCAGTTTGATAAGAAGTCGGTTGATCTCGGCGAACTGCTCCTGGTACTTGAGACGTTCCGCCTCTGTCAGTTCCGTATCGCTTGTCAGTACCGCCTCATAGGCCGTGATATATGTTTTATATACCTGATCAAAATGCCGCTTGGCTACCGCTGTCGCTGAAGTCCCGGACCTGGCCGCCACCGTGCCAGCGTAATCAATAAGCATTTGATACCTCGTACCCAACTGTACCTTAGCCTTGAGTGACATGGTGAATAGATATTAACTTACCTGGTAAAACACAAATACTTCACCGCGCCGCGCGTATTTTCAATCAATCACCTATTTGTGAGTATTTACAACCCAATTCCAAGCGATATTCTATCCAATTTAATCTAATCCTAATTATTTCACGTAATATAGTTGAGAAATCTATCACAAATAGCACAACAACACAATTTGACTTTTGACACTGACGTTTGTCAGATGACGTTCAATGTCACAGATAATAAAGTCTCTAAGGTTGTCGCCACGACGCCCGATGTCGTTCCGGATCGACGCTACACGCGTTCTATCATTCAGTTCGTTCACTCAGCACAAAACCGGTAAACGTCAACCGGATGTAGCTTCACTTCACTATGCCGACCTCCAACTGTCCTACAATGACACGTTTCACCTTGTTCGGGATGTTATTACGTAATCGCGCACTGATTTTACACAATGAATGCCAAATTCCACTCGACGAATCCTTGATTGCCGTGGCGCGATTCTTGGCCCTGGATTGCTTCAATCTTGCCCCAATCACGGGATTTTATTTGATATTTTCCCAAATCACGGGTTTTGTTATTATCGTGCGGTTGTTCCCTCTCATGGGTCACACCAAAAATGTACGCAAAACCAGCCCAGTCGCCGCGGTAGGCCGGTTTGTTACATCTAAATACTTCTCTGTAGCTGTCGAGTCGCTCCGGCACGCCGCTGCAGAGGTTTTCTGGACCACCACCGTCCTTTTCGCGGACGGATACGCCGCCTCGCCTGCCACGGTAACGACGGATGGGTTTCGAAGAGAAACAACGGGCACTCTTTACACGTATATTTATCTTCCTTAACCTAGATTACACTGTTACACTACATTACGCCATGTTGATTTTTACAATGGCTCGCGCACCGCGACAAATGACAGCACGTCTGCCTACTAAGACGGCTGGCCGAACAGAGCGAGAGCAATATCAGACCGCGCGACAAGAACAAAAGATCGTGCGCATTCACTCTATTAGACTCGAATACATTTGAACTAGATGGCGCTGATTTGCGTGAACAACTATGACTTTGAGGGCTAAAATGGCTTCTCTCGTCCCTTCGTTCCGTCTGAACCCATACTGATCTGGACCTAAGTTACATTCAATTATAGTTCGCAGTCGGTTTTGAATAACTTTGAGCAGAATTAATCGAATCGTATTATAAATTAAAAAATCGCCAGTCAGCTGTATCGCAGTGAAAAGCCCGTCAGCTGGTCACGTGAACATACGATCTTCAGGGCATCAGTTGACGGTCTTTCCACCTAGATACATCAGGCTGACGATTTTTCTTGGTTTTTTTTTTCTTTTAATTAATGGCTTTTACTCCTCGCCTATTTTAGCGAGGTGAATTCTGCCAATGTCAAGGTACACTTAGGATTTTATTCATTTTCGTAAAATAAAATAAAAGCAACGTTGTTCGGTTAAGGCCTTGTTGATTGTAAAGTGATAGCCTCCTTACAAACACGTGGGTGGGCGGGACCCCGGATAACCGTTTGTTCAACTAAGGGGTGGTTACTCGCTTTTTGGGCCTATTTTTTCATTAGCTGCACACTTGTTCGTTAGGTCACCGCACAATAAGATATCAGTATTACACACTGAACTACGTAAATGAGCAAAAAAACAAAAAACTATTCCAAAGACGATTCAGCCATCTTGAAGCTCAAACGATTATCCCCTTTTTCATCATGTTTGTAAGGGCATATAAAATCATCTGACATATTTTCAATCGTGACGCGATGACCGTTTTATTAAAAAGTGATCAAATAGCTGCCGTTCCTCAACCCACCAACGGAGCGGCATCTGACCTTCACGAGGCTTCATTATACATCGCCCTTAACCACTTCACAAGTCGCCTGGGACGTGATTGGTCATATTTGTTCCTGGGTTACGGTCCATTAGGGTATTTGCAGACACAACCATAGTTGTATCACTTTATTTTTCGTGTTTTGGCTAAGAGTATTCTAGTTTCGATGTGGCGGGTTGTCTTGAGATGTGCTTTTACCTCTTTCTTCTTCTTGACTCTGAGGTTACATATGACGCAGTGGTTATAGGAATAGTTGACCTGCAAATAAATTGTACAAATGCTACTAAATTTCTTTATCTACACTCACATTGTAAGTCCTCTAAAACGTGTTCAAAAACGGTAGGCAATGGCTAGCATTACCACAACTGATTTTACTATGATAAGCTTTTTATCTGTGGCAGTAACGTAATTTTAACTTTACATGCTCAAATATTGATACGTTATGAGATATGATAACATAATGTACACCGGCACGCGCCCGCGCGGCCGCCACACAATCGAGTTGGCCATGGCGGTGCAGTGGCGGCCATTCTATGGTTTCCGAACACGGCATTTAGGATAAATAATGAGTGTAGATAAAGCAGTGTATGCAGCTGTATTATTACGTAACAGTTACATAAACTACTATTTTTTTTATAATACACATAATACAAATGCGTTTATTTCATTATTTTTTACAGTTGTTCTTAAGGTATCGAGGTTAGGCGAGACAATTTAAGGATATGAATCATATTTAATTAAAATCATGTAATGAAAAAGGTGCGGGTAGAGCTTGCTGGATTTAAACCCGCCCTTGTTTGTTTTAATAATCTGTGCGTAAAATGTGCAGGGTGATTGGTGATTCGCCATTTACCTTGAACTCAAATAACTTGAAAACCAATGAGTTTTGACCCCTGGTTGACTGGACTTAAAACGTTGCAAAGGAGCTATAGAATAACCCCTGTCAAGGAATACGGCGAATTACCAATCAGCCTGTAGAGTACTGTATTTATATTAAAGGGTCAGCAACGCGCATGTGACACCTCTGGAGTAGCAGACGTCCATAGGCTATGGCAGCTGCTTACCATCAGGCGGGCCATATGCTTGTTTGCCACTGTCATATGTGATATAAAAATTAGAGAGCTGCAATTGTGCGGCATTGCGTTGCATGTCGTAACCCGCCTGGCGAGTTCTGTCGGTTTCTAGGGTATTGTCCAAAATTTTGCCCGGTTGCGAAAGTGTTAAAATGTATTTATTACCTTTCTGAAATCGCGATGATCTACAATCTTCACAACATGGTTCAAATGTCCAATTTCATACTTATGAATGTCTGCCTCTCCTTCAGGAAATGACATATGGCACACTATACAATAAATATCATTTCTCTGGCGTAAGTAACTATGAAAATTATCAAACGGGACCAGTAGTTTCTGATTTCTTGTGTTAACATGTATAGCGTTATCTATTTCTTTTAGTTGCAAATCTATGTTAGATTCAGCTATTTTACATAGTAGTTCTATATATGTCTTATTAGCATATGTTTCCGGGAACTGTATAGCTATATTTGTGTGTATTGGTTTGTCAGTTCTTCCCGGTTTTAGTATCTCTTGAGCTATGTGAAAAGTTTTATGCCAACGGCTGTATGTAGGCAGTATTTTCTGCTGCTTAATATCGATTTGTTTAGCAATCGCACTATAACTCTTTTCTTGATTTTTTTCATCTTTTTGTTTATGATCCGATGACTCCAAAATCTCCATATTTTTTAATGCTAGCGCGATATCATTGATTTTGTTGCTTGCTTGACTTTTACATTGTTTATCATCCATGTTGACATATTGGGTGGATATTGAATGAATAACAAAGTATGTAGTCTCACATACGTCCTTATCACCTTGAGTTGTATTAAGGACTTGATTCTTTTCACTGTATTTTTGTGCCATCATCCTAAAACATGCAGCAGTTGTGACGGTAAGACATTATCACAGCTATTAAACCTACGACCGCCAAGCATTGGGCAGAAAAATCGTGCCACTGACGCCAGAGCATGCGAGCGCACTCGATTATAGTTTGGACGTGATATCACGCGCTGGCGGCACGAATTGCCGTGCGCGTGGTTTGACGTCTTTGGCGGTCAAACGGTTAAGTACAAGAATATAATGAAGTATGTTTAAGCATGATTGCAATTAATAAAAATAAATAAATAGTTCAAGGAATATGCTTGGGTTCTAATGAAATAAGATACTAATTTACTTCTCCGAAACCACAATGTGGTTGGTAGGGCAGGCATTACTCCACGGAATAAATTATAGTTACCTACTACTTGAACTTCACAGAAACAAAATTAAGTGATCCAGTGACCAGCCGATGAGCTTTCAGATGTTAAAGTGAAAACAGGTTTTAGACAAAACCATGCTAGACAGCGTGTGTTACGTGATAAAGCTAGGGAATAAAAATAAGATACTTACTATTTCTTACCTGTGTATACCCGCGCTACGGTTAAACAGAAAGTTTAATATTACGGTTCATTGATTAATGTTACTGCACTGCACTCTCTTCATGCACTTTTACAAAAGAAAGTTTGAAACCAACGACCATAGTATGAATCCATGTATCAAACAAGTTTTTCTTTCATTTATATTTCTGTGCAGTGCCCGACACGAATCGTCTCGCGGTCCGGTATAAATCGGACAGGGCTGCCAGTCGATTTTTTTTCATTATACGGGCATGGTTCGAAAATTATACAAAATTGAATGCCAGGATACAAACTGCTTAAAAAATTTAAGCAAACACTATATTTCTATTAATTACGTGATCTTGTGGTTGGTTTATTTATTTACACTTACACTTGAACTGAATTCTACAATTCATGGACAAAATTAGACGGAAATGCTTAAATTGATCTATGGTTGCGGAAATTTGGCTATGCCCCATACAAAAATTCAGGTACCATAGACAAATTTTCGCAACCATAAGAAAATTTAAGCATTTCCGGGTGTTTTGTCTATGAATTGAGAAAATCAAAACTGAATTCACAATCAAAACAAGTGTGTGGCTCCCACTAACCTTTATGGCGCCTTATACTACGCAATTTCTCGGGCCCAATCTGTCGTGTACCCTGCCACTCCCTGACCCTCCCTCGATACCCTAAGTGTCCTAACTACTATTACCGCCGAGTAAATAATAGTACAGTCAAGTGCAAAAATACGTATCGAAAAAATCGTCTCATAAATATGGTACTACGCACTTATTACAACGGAATAAGATACTATGGGACATATTTTTGAGTAAGATGAGTACACCCATATTTTTACACTTAACTGTACGATACAGAGGTCCCTCTTTGACGTTACGAATCATGTTGTTCCTTCTTAACGCATAACAAGTTCTCTTTCTCACTTAGGCAAACGTATCGGATACGTCGCGTCAAAGTAAATTTTTTTGACAGAGATGAACACCCTTGCTATTACACCTCTCTAACCGACAGATTAGAACCTGAGAAATTGCAAATTGAAGTACCGGTTATAAAACTCAACCATGTCATTGGCTGGCGCTAAAACAAAACCTAATATACTCGCTGTCACTGTCAGTTATTGAATGTCAGGTGCGTCACGCTGTGAAATGAACCAAGTGAATCGAACTTGCTTAAATCAGCGAGGAGGCCATCCAAGAAAAAAAAGTGAATTGACTCGGTCGTGTGGAAGAGCCTGACCATAAGTCAAGTCACAATCAAATTTTAAATTTCTTTATATGGTAACAATTTTGCATATTAATTAAGCTGTTAGTTTTGAGCTGTCATACCATTTCATACAAATTTTATTGCCAGGTACGGTGTTTTTTGAATTTTCCACATTTTTTTTTGTGACTCAACTCGCTGGCAAAGCTCTTGGTGGGTTTGTCTACCAAGATAATTTTTGCATGACCAGAGTAGTCAAAAAAATAGAATGAGAATGATGAAATTCAGTTGGTGGGTTTGTCTACCAAGATAATTTTTGCATGACCAGAGTAGTCAAAAAAATAGAATGAGAATGATGAAATTCAGTTTTCCCGTATCCAATTATACACGAGGGTCTAGGTTACAAAGAGGATACAATCAGACACCTAATTATACAGTTTTTGTATCCGATTATACAATCTGGCAGCCCTGAAATCGGAGGTAGTCATATCATATACCGGCTGTACACTCCACGTTACCATTAAGGGCCTCTACTGACCTCGCAACTAATCACCTGCGATTTTCTATATATTACGGTTTTTGATCCATCGATAAAAATAAAACTACATATAAACTAAACTAATACTAAAATCTAAAACATACTTACAAATAAAAAATGGGCTCCAAGTCGGATCCGACCGGTAGGGTGCCCAGAAGGCTGGCGGCATTGCCGCGTTGGACGGCAATACCGATGCGCTGGGCAAAGTATGCCCCAGCCTTCTGGTCACCCGTCGCATTAATAAGGCGCTTGGCTAGCTCCTTATATATTTTGTGGGCTCCTGGTCCCCACGGCCCAAGCGTCTCCACCCCAAACGGCTCAAACATGTAACCACTGTCAATGTCTACATACTTGCGCCGCTTGAGGTGTTCGGCAGCGTCGGCGGCAGCCCCGGCCCTGGCTGATGTCCGTGGAAGGTGGGACGGTGCGAGGGTATCGACGCATGTGGCATCCCAAACCAAGGGCCGTCCCAACTTCCAGGGAACCTGGGTCATGCCATCTGGCCTTTTACCATCGTCACGCGCTAGACCCGTCGGTTCTAGAACCGACGGCGCTCCGGCGGTGACGAGGGCTCGGCGCAAGATGTCATTAACACTGGCATGGCGCGACATACGGCCGGCGCTTCTAGAGCATGAAAGACCGTGGAGACCAAACCTCGTTACACTAGCGCCGCAGTGGCACTGATGTGGAGCCACACATGCCGCCCCCAGGCGTAGCGAAACAGCAAATCTAAATGAGTGGCTCGTGAAAAGTGTGCCAAGATTGATTTCGTTGCACTCAGGAATTTCAGGCGATTTGTGCCTCTAAATTGCGCCATGTACAGACCTTATGTAGCCACTGCTATTTCCGAACGTTTGTGATTTGTCAATAATTGAAGTGTCAGTTCACTGTCAGTTGATGGGAAAGGAAAACGTTCAGTCAGAGATTAGATAAGTGCATTTATTTAAAACGGCTAGTAGACATGGCAATTTGTAGGGCCCAACATTTTGTGTTGGGAGGTGTAATAGGAGGTTGGGCCTGTAGGGAGCTGAAGGAGGGTGAGGGAGAGGCAGGGTACACAACATGTTGGGCCCTACAAATTGCCATGTCTAATAGCTGTTTTAGATATCAATGTTTTTTCAATCTACGAATATTCCTCTTATAAATAAACATTTTTTTAAATAATTTAGCCTATATTATTAGTAGTTTTTAATCAGGTTTTTTTTTCCGATATTCAGCTGCAAGATGTAAAATTCCTAGTGGTACTGCGTGTTTACTTAACTTTGGGCAATTTATGAAGTATCTGAACGTACCAGATTCAAATGACAACAAAACATCAAAAGTCCAAGCACTTTTTTTTAAATATATTTATTTAATTTATTAAAGTATTTATAACGTTTCACTGTAAATAATGTGCAGCTAACTTGAAGTTTACTTCAAATACATACATTTTATACAATTAAAAAGTAATTCAGAACGAAATACGATGCAGTTAGAAGATATTAAGCCGGAATACAAAATAGATAAGTTTCAGTGTCACACATGTTTAACGTTTGGTCGACATCTTACACCACTGGGTAAAAATGTAGATATATTTAGAAGAATAGTACCGCAGACTGGGTACTGGGTAAGTTTCATCTTGTTTTATTAGATATTGTTTCAAGGTCTCCTGTACTTTTACCTATAGGCATACGAGGCCTATTCTGAAAATTTTTAGTTAAACAAAAACTATAAGGAATATAATAAAACTTTATTTACAACTTTTCAAAGTATTCCCCTGCTACATTAATGCACTTATGCATTCGGCTGAACCAGCTTTCAAAACAGGAAAAAAACTGTTCTTGCGGAAGGTCAAAAAAAAGTCGCCTAAATTCGTCCACTGCTTCATCCGCCGTCGAAAATCGTCGTCCACGTAATAATTTTTTTAAGGTGGGGAACAGAAAAAAATCACACGGAGCCAGGTCAGGACTGTACGGAGGGTGTGGTAGTAGTTGCACACCTGATTTGCTCAAAAAGTCCATGGTTCTGGCAGCCGTGTGAGCCGGAGCATTATCTTGATGAAAAATGATGCCCCGAGTTCCAGTACTTGGACGACTGACGTTCAGCTCTTGGAAGGCCTGTGGCAAGCAAACTTCACTGTACCATTGGCTGGTAACTGTTTTGCGATCTTCAAGTGGAATTACGGCTACAGGTCCACTGCGTCGAAAAAAAACAGCAACCATTTTTTTGTTGACGCTTCGGCCGCGAACTACTTTAGTAGGTAAAACATCTTCTTCAAAGACCCATTGTGTTGATTGCTGTTTTGTAAATGGGTCGTAACTATATATCCAAGATTCGTCAGATGTCACAATGTAGGTCACTTGTTGAGAATCGCCATTATCGAATTTCTTCAACATATATTTGCACCAATCGACACGACTATCTTTTTGCTCCTGTGTGAGAAAATGTGGTATCCACCGAGACGAAACCTTCCGAACTTGAAGGTGGTCATGCAAAATGGTAGAAACTGCCCGGGATCCAATCTTCAGTTCGTCCTGAATCTCTCGGTGGGTAATGTTTCGAGATTCCTTTATTAACCACTCCGCCTTGATAACATTTTCTGGAGTAACTGCCGTTGGCGGTCGCCCCGGTCGAGGCTCATCTTTGATGTCGCTCCGCCCACGCTTAAATTCACGGAACCAGTAACTGACAGTGGCAAGAGATGGGGATAATGTCCCAAAAACACTAGTTAAATTTTCATGAGAATCCTTGTATGTTAGCCCTCGTTTATAATCATAATATATCATAGCACGAAATGCTTCCCGCGTTAGCTCCATTTTTGCGAACAAACGAACAAAAAGTGACAGACATGTTTTTTTTCTGATTTCATAAAAAAAATACTGATTGTCACTGGCCAGTGACATTTATACCAAAAAGTTTGTAATGAAATTTGCCTTTAAGCTACAGTAAAATTAAATGAATACAGTTAATAGTACGCCGTTGACTAACTATTAACGGAACAACCCTCGTATAATTATGTTATTTATTGCTCAACAACACGATTCTATGAAACTCGATAAGATTCCATTTTTTTTTATCAGAGAGTTCTTATGGCCACCTCTCTCGATCTTGGGCCACCCATACCCAGTTGGTCCCCCGCCACCTTGACTATGTCTATGACTAAGTTACACAGGTATACTAAATGTCAGCTTAATCGGACTTCAGGAAGTGATCATCATCTAACGTATAAACACTGTGATAAATAAAAGCTTGTTCGAACTATTGTTTTTATAGTACCGCTCTTGCCCCTAACAAATTTACACAATCTGGTCCCATCTGGAAGAAAGCATGAAACATTGCACACACAGCTTAGATAGGTACAAAAAACCGGCCAAGTGCGAGTCGGACTCGCGCACCGAGGGTTCCGTACAAACCTGTAGGTATATAAGTAAAAGTTCACCCATCACGACAATCGAGTCATAGCTACGCGTTCATGAGGAAAGGGGTAGTAACTTTAAAATTATTAAAAATATTTTTATTATTCATATAATAAACTAAAAATTTACGGTTTTCACAATTTTTCCTTTATCTGTGCTATAAGATGTTGCTTCGTACCTAATTTCAAGATTCTGAGTTCCCGGGAAGTACCCTGTAGGTTATGATTCCCTTGCGAGTTTCAAACATTTATAATAATTACCAACTGGACGACCTGTTTCTTTTCTTATTGTTATAAGGTACGTGCATGCAAAGTTTCAGGCCTTCTTCCGGATGTGACCAGCCATTATAAGTTAGTCTCGGACTATTAATGTTTCTTTTGTATGAAAAGTTCTATCCTCACTGTAGATTAATTGCAACATGGAATTAGTGCCTGTGTGCTGGGAATGCAACAAAGCACTATCAAAGATGGCTGCCTTTCAGAATCAAGTGCTCAAAGTCACTGAACTACTGGAAATGGGACAGGTACTTACTAATTGCATTTCACTTATATTATGTAATACACACACACACACACACACACACAGACACGGGTATGTCCTTAAACTACATCCTGAAGAGAGGTAGGAGTACTGCGAATGTCATCTCGCTGTGTATGGTATGGCACTTTTCAGTTAAGGAAAACATTGAGAGGAAACCCGACCTTAATCCCAAAAAGGCCCTCTGGGTTGGAAGGTCAGATGGCAGTCGCTTTCGTGAAAACTAGTGCCTACGTCAATTCCTGGGATTAGGTTGCCGAGCGGACCCCAGACTGAAACCGAATCGTGGCAAAGCCTTGTGAAGAATTTGTGCTAACTTGCTAAGCTTTTCTTAATAAAATGAAACTTAAGATTTTCACTAGATGGCAGCACCGTGACGACAGGTCTTTTTGGCTGTAGCTGTCAAAATCCACCAATCAAAAACTATATGGTTAAACATGATTGGTGGATTGTGACAGCTAGACCTCTCGCCACGGTGCTGCCATCTAGTGAAAAACTCGATCGCGGAAACCCTCATTGCAATGTTTTATTAAATAAAATTACAATTAGGGTACAAGCTGGATACAGTTATACAATTTCTCTACATTTACCAGTTTGCATGTTTTTATTTTTTAAAATAAAATAATTACAACGATTACAGGCAATAATTAAAAAATGTTTTTTTTTTTCAGGCATTTGGAACCTTGTCAAATCTAACCACAGTCATATTTAGTGATACAGGTCCTAACACCATCTATATCACACAAAGCAATGAAGAAACACACACAGACACAAAATTTGAAACAGATAACATAGACAATGATGGCCATGATTCCGATGTCATAGACAACATAGATAATGTAGAATTAGTGAAAACTGAAGCCATAGCTAAGAAAGTGAAAGTAAAAAATAATAAATGGGCTATAAAAAGAGCAATGTTGAATAAGAAACCTAAATTTAAAATAATTAAAAACTATAAAATATATAGAAAAGTCCAAATAAGTTTAAAAGAATTGAATAGCTGTATGGAAAAGGAAAGACATAGTGAATTTTACGCAGCATGTAAATTTAAATGTGAGAGCTGCATACTTGGATTCAAGGACGAAAATTGCTTGGCAAAACATATCGAGAAACGTCATTGTGAAGTAAGTACAGAGGGCTTACCGCAAACCACTTCCTACGTCATTAGGCCTGTCCACACCTGACGCACCGCCTCGCGAGGAAATTGCCGCCCGAGGCGATGCGTCAGGTGTGGCCGTGCCTCGGCACACGAACGCACGCAAACGCACGCGCGGCCGCAATGCCTCTGGCGAGGCACGTCCACAATAGCGGAGCTGCCTGGCGCGGCAATTTCCTCGCGAGGCGGTGCGTTAGTTGTTAGGTGTTGACACGCCTATTCGTTATGTGTGAAGTTGATTGTGGGGGTAACGAGAACGATCGCAGTGCACAATGTGACCATGAAGTTAAATACAATCTGGAGGTCATACTTCGACCACAAAGTGAGGCCGAAAGAGAGGGTAATGTAGGGGGCTGCATCTCATTCTAAGTAGAGTGACCATATGTACTATGATGTATGTGGGATTGGGATAGTATGAAGATAAATATAAAATAAAATACGCTTGTCGTCTAGTAAGTATTGTCCAGAAAGAGAAGTCTCATAGTTCTAATGGGAACTTATACATTCTACTGACTTAAGGAGCTGGCCACTTCAGATACGTTGGCGCGGTAGTGGGAGCAGAGAACCCCTCTAATTAGTTTACTATTTTAAACTTATTGCTAGATCCAGGCATCTGGCAGCTATTTATCGGAGGACGTCAGAGTGACAGACCAGCAAAATATTTCAGTTAATAGGTAAAAACTGTCGAAGCCTATCGCTAATATAATAACAAAAAAGTAAAAACATTGCGTATCGCTACGGAAAACAGTAGATAGGCGACAAACAATACATTAACGTAACGTCATTTTGCACTTCCCCCAACAGAAACTACTGAAAATGATATAATCTTATTAATTACATGATACTGCACTGCATCAAACCTAGAACTGTAAGATATTTATTTCTTACAACTCGTTTGCATAACACCGATGAACAATTGCCAATGTCCGCGTCTTAAAATAGGGGATAGTTAGTGTAGCAAACTAAAACTAAGTAAGTACAGGGGGTTCGTGGCTCTCACTATTGCGTCATGTCTGATGTGGACAGTTCTCCGACTTTAATATTCTTAAAGGTAAATAAAGAAAACATCAATAACATCGAACTGCTCAATGGTTGACTGGAAGAGATCTCTTCCATGTACAAATATTGTATATTCTTCCTGTTGTATTTTTCTTTGTTGTACAAATGTACAATAAAGTATATTTTAACAGTCTCCTAGCCTAGTCGGTAGTGACCCTGCCTATGAAGCAGGTCCCGGGTTCGAATCCTGGTCAGGGCATTTATTTGTGTGTTTATCACGGATATATGTTCCTGAGTTATGGATGTTTTCTATGTATTTAAGTATTTATCCATATTTATCTATTATATATATATCGTCGTCTAGTACCCATAACACAAGCCTTATTGAGCTTACCGTGGGACTAGGTTGATTTGTGTAAGATTGTCCCATAATATTTATTTAATATTTATTTATTTATTTATTATACTACAATTTTTTGTATGGCCTTGTGCCATTTTAGGACACTTTCGAAAGGGCCTAAAAAGACCCGCGGGCCACTCCTGTCCTGTGTAAGTAATACTTAGGAGCAGACCATGTACTTATGTACATTTCTGTAAAAACAACAAAACCGACCCGTAGCTTGCCGACATCATAGTCACCCTATTGTTTGACAATCTTAACTTGTTGTTAAATCGTAAAATTGAATGATTGTGGATTATCGGTGAAAGGAAAGTCTACTTTATTGTAAAGTCTCACCCCTGCACCCTTTTACGCAACATATCTTGACCATTTTTACTTAAAAATGTTGTTACGAAATGTTGTTGAGCTGAGCGGCGTCATTTGAAATAATACCAGTGACATATTATGTCAGTGATGGGACTGATGGGATGGGGATACCAGACCGTATTTTAAATATTACAAAACTTACTACTGTCTGCAATATTAAATGCAATTCTTTAATTTAATGAATAAATAATATTTACGTCGTAAAAAAATTCAAAGCAGCTAAAAGGGATCAAAGTATTAATTCAAATCTTGCAATAAATTATTATAAGTAGAAAGTAACTTCTAGTGTGTTACTAGAGTCTGACTAGCCAAATATTGTTAAGAGATATTTCCTTGTTGTATCACCAATTGTCTATGATTTAAATAAAAGCTAAAAGTATGTTGTCAATTTATGTCATTATTTCAAATTGTTCACTGTTTATAAGGGGTTTATTTTAAATACTATTAAAAATAACTGTACCGAGTGGTCCGCAAACTATTATTTAGGCTCGTAATTAATTACAACAATGTGCGAAGTTGACGTGAAGCGTATTGTATAACGAAAAACTGCAATGTTTACAAGTCTTCAACTATTTTGTAGGTTGGAGCTCTATTACTATTTTGATACTTTAAGTACTAGTTTTAACATTTGCCTATAACTTTGATTAAGTACGTGAATTTATTAATACCTGAATCTCATAAACAGGACAAGTGTGTAAAGAAACGGATAAACTAGAAGTTCTGGAAAATATCAATACAATCAAAACATTAGAACGTAAGAAGTTACTTACTGAAAACCAACATTTAGGACAAACCTGTGGACTGACTGGTCAGTAGGAATTTTATGTAAAAATATAAATAAAAATATTTTCGCGAAACATGTCTATACAGTATGTAAACCAACTAAACTATCCCTTAAAACAAGTTAATAGGGAACTCAAGTACATAGTTATTAGATTGTTTTTACTTGCTTCTGAGCATTTTTTAGGGTATTTAATTTCTGAGTGTATTTCTCTTGTTGCAGTCGGTTAAAGATCTTTCTAACACCCTGTGAAGCTTGTTTACTTCGTTGACTTCTGTCTGTTTACCTAAACCTACCTACCTACGTACCTTACGTGTGCACAGAAGTCAAAAGTATTTTCTAGTATCAAAACTATTATTCCTGCTACACAAGGTGTGTCCAGCCCATGATTTATTGAATTTCCCGCCAAATATTTGGGTAATATTTCAATGGTCAGAATCTAAAATAAATGTATATAAATAAAACCACATTGGTAAGTTTCATAAGTTGGCAGCATTGTGCGAGTGAGACACCGCCCCCTACATTATGCTCTCTATCGGACCGTTCTTATTACTTTTTACTAGTGACCTATGAACGACTGTTTTGCTCGGTAATAAGGTTCAACTGTGGTTAGGGAAATATAGTAAAAGTACTATCCGGATTGTCTTATGATCCGTGAATGTGACATGATATTTGACATCACCTAAGTCACCTCAACTCAGTCAACTGTCAAAATAGTAAATCAGCCATTTCATAGAATCAAGGATTCCAAGCCATTCATAAAAAAGTAAAAAAGATTAAAACCCTGCCCAAGAGATGGCGCCACAATCAGCGGCCTCTCTATCGTTCGTATTAGTAAGAGCGATAGAGACGCTGATAGTCGATTTTCAAATCTCGATGTTCGCAGTAGGTGCTCAGATGTATAATCTAATCACTTCCAATCGTGAAAATTCGGATAATTTTGTGTTTGTCATACTTTTTCAGTCAACTTTAGGAAAAATAGAGAGTGGTTCTAAATTCGCCATAAAACGACTTCGTTGGCGTTGGTTAAAACATCTCTATGCAGTCCAAAACCTTATTTTGACATTTGTATCTTACATATAAAGAACTTTCATACTTGCAGTCTACAGGCCCATACTCCTGCGACATCTGTAACACTTGGGCACTTAACAAGACTTTCTTGTAGTTTGAAGGCGTTGGATATAACATGTCTATGCAGTTCAAAACCTTATTTTGACATTAGTATCTTATTCAAGAACTTTCATATTTCCAGTCTACAGGCCTATACTCCTGCGACGTCTGCAACACTTGGGCACTTATCAAGACTTTCTTGTAGTTGGAAGGCGTTGGTTAAAACATCTCTATGCAGTTCAAAACCTTATTTTGACATTTGTATCTTACATATAACGAACTTTCATACTTCCAGTCTACAGGCCCATACTCCTGCGACATCTGTAACACTTGGGCACTTAACAAGACTTTCTTGTAGTTTGAAGGCGTTGGATATAACATGTCTATGCAGTTCAAAACCTTATTTTGACATTTGTATCTTACTCAAGAACTTTCATATTTCCAGTCTACAGGCCTATACTCCTGCGACGTCTGCAACACTTGGGCACTTATCAAGACTTTCTTGTAGTTGGAAGGCGTTGGTTAAAACATCTCTATGCAGTTCAAAACCTTATTTTGACATTTGTATCTTACATATAACGAACTTTCATACTTCCAGTCTACAGGCCCATACTCCTGCGACATCTGTAACACTTGGGCACTTAACAAGACTTTCTTGTAGTTTGAAGGCGTTGGTTAAAACATGTCTATGCAGTTCAAAACCTTATTTTGACATTAGTATCTTATTCAAGAACTTTCATATTTCCAGTCTACAGGGCCATACTCCTGCGACATCTGCAACACTTGGGCACCTAACAAGACTTCCTTGTAGTTTGAAGGCGTTGGTTAAAACATCTCTATGCAGTTCAAAACCTTATTTTGACATTTGTATTTTACATATAAAGAACTTTCAACTGGACATATCCAGTCTACAGGCCCATGCCATACTCCTGCGACATCTGCAACACTTGGGCACTTAACAAGACTTCCTTGTAGTTTGAAGGCATTTGTTAAAACATCTCTATGCAGTTCAAAACCATATTTTTAGTGTCCGACCGAAACATGTTTTTTGCCGAAACCGAAACAGAAGGTTCGGCTCTGAATCCAGTTTTGGACGAAACCGAAACTTTGATGGACATGTTTAAATCGTACATATTTCAGTAACATGTAGACATTTGGTAAAAAAAATTGAAATTTTGTTAAGTACATGTATGGAGCGCCCACCCTAAATTTTTTTACTGCAATTCAACTTCATAACTATAGCGGCATACAATATACACCTTATGTCTTAATTTTATTAAGATCCGTTTTATAGTTTCCGAGTAAAATGGCTGTGACATACGGACGGACGAACGGACAGACGGACATGACGAAACTATGTATAAGAGTTCCGTTTTAAAAACGTTGTGACAGAACTTATGGACAGATTAAGTACAATGTTGAAAGTTTCGGCACGGCCGAAAGGCTCGGCCGTTTTTTGGCCGAAACCGAACCTTGGGCCGAAACCGAACCTTCGGTCGGACACTACTTATATTGACATTTGTATATTACGTATAAAGAACGTTAATATTTCCAGTCTACAGGCCCATACTCCTGCGACATCTGCAACACTTGGGCACCTAACAAGACTTCCTTGTAGTTTGAAGGCGTTGGTTAAAATATCTCTATGCAGTTCAAAACCTTATTTTGACATTTGTATGTTACATATAAAGAACTTTCATACTTCAAGTCTACAAGCCCATACTCCTGCGACGTCTGCAACACTTGGGCACCTAATAAGACTTCCTTGTAGTTTGAAGGCGTTGGTTAAAACATATCTATGCAGTTCAAAACCTTATTTTGACATTTGTATGTTACATATAAAGAACTTTCATACTTCAAGTCTACAAGCCCATACTCCTGCGACGTCTGCAACACTTGGGCACCTAATAAGACTTCCTTGTAGTTTGAAGGCGTTGGTTAAAACATATCTATGCAGTTCAAAATCTTATTTTGACATTTGTATCTTACATATAAATAATTTTCATATTTCCAGTCTACAGGTCCATACTCCTGCGACATCTGCAACACTTGGGCACCTAACAAGACTTCCTTGTAGTTTGAAGGCGTTGGTTAAAACATCTCTATGCAGTTCAAAACCTTATTTTGACATTTGTATTTTACATATAAAGAACTTTCATATGTCCAGTCTACAGGCCCATACTCCTGCGACATCTGCAACACCCGGGCACCTAACAGGACTTCCATAGAGTCGCACATATCACATCACTACTATACGTACGAGTGCACTCTGTGCGCGTTCGTCAGCCGCCGCAAAACGCACCGGCGCGTTCATGTGCGCGCGCATAAGGTCGTGCTGCAATGCGTCAAGTGCGAACTGAAGTTTGGGTAAGTTTTTACTGTCTATTAGACTAACAGCTATACAAAACGGTTCGAAAGGACAAATATCAATGATAATTATCTTGATAATTATCATTTACGAAAAAAATATTTTTTTATACCACGACGGCGGTGGCAAACAAGCATATGGCCCGCCTAATGGTAAACAGCTACCGTAGCCTATGGACGCCAGCAACTCCAGAGGTGTTATGTGCGCGTTGCCGACCCTTTACAAAAAGGAGGATTCACTGTGTTGACGGCTAATGGAACAAGAGGGTCCCTCATCGTAAACACACTGGGTCGTCTTCGAGCTCGTTGGCAACCTTACTCACCGGCAGGAACACAACACTATGAGTAGGGTCTAGTGCTATTTGGCTGTGGTTTTCTGTAAGGTGGAGGTACTTCCCCAGTCGGGCTCTGCTCCAGATTTGAGCGAAATGACATTCGCTGTGCTGTACCCTACCATACATAGCGAGATGACATTCGCAGTACCCATACCTCTCTTTTTGGCGTAGTTTAAGGACATACCCAGGTCCGGACGTAGTTTAAGGACCTACCCCGGGTCCAAAGCTAAAGCCGGGGCTAAAGCCGGACACCTGGCAACCCTAGTAACGTTGCTACATTGTTTCACCTCTCGTGCTTGTATTGAGACCCAGCGAGTTTCCAAAATGGAGTTATCTCAATAAAAAAATGGAACCTTCGAGTGTGCGAGGTCCTCAAGGCAAGAGAGGTTAAACAAACTTTGCTTCCGAGTATAGTACATTTTTTAAGCTAACCGCGAGAAAAACAAGAGTTATAAAATATTAAAAATCGAAGCCAAACGAATGCTTTCAATTATGTATAAATAAATAAATAAATATTATGGGAGAATCTTACACAAATCTGCCTAGTCCCACGGTAAGCTCAATAAGGCTTGTGTTATGGGTACTAGACCATACCTCTCTTTTGGACGTAGTTTAAGGACATACCCGGGTCCAAAAACAGAATCTTGAAACAGAAATGCCCATATAGTCATTGGTTGCAATTATATAACCCCTCCTTCATTTACGGTAGGTCTCGCCGAGAATTCTTCCAGCACTATAAGGACTGGCATGAGAGATTCGTCTGCGACCACTGCGGTGTCAGCTTCAAGATGCGCTACTGCATCAAGGATCACATTAGGTAACCGAAAAAAATCGCTTTCTACCACGTACAGACAGCAAGGAAAGTTGCCGATTGAAATGAGGTTCTAAAAGTAACTAGACATAGATGTTACATAACATAAGTTACAAAACAGCGTGTCAAACACTTGTTCTGCAGACTATACGTACCACGTTCGAGGTACGGGACCCTAAAAATACTTAAAGTACATATAAGACAAAATGGAGAAATAAGGTAAACGTCCCCTGTTTCGGCAGGTTAAGGCTGTTAAGAAAATTTTGAGAATTCGTATTTTTTTTTAAATATTACTATGCATAATAATATTTTTTAAGCTTTTGAGGGAGTTATATTGATTCTTTGGGAGTAATTTTTTGTATAAACTATGTAGTTTTAGTTAAAACTTTTTTTTATATGAATTTATTCGTTAACCTCTTATTTGAGTCCTATTTCGTGACAAAAATTTAGCTCAGCTCCTAAGTTCGTGAGCTCGTGGCCCCTGTTTCGGTATAATGTATTCCAGAGTAAAACATGATAAATTGTTGGTAATAATCTTAAATATTTAACGGGTTTACTTAAGTAGGAAACCGTAGTGGGAAATGGTGTGGGAAATAACGGAAAATGATTTGTGAAAAAGCAGGAAAGGTGTGGAAAAGGGTGGAAAAAGTGATTGGGTGGGATAGGTGTGATAAATAATGGGAAATGGCGTGGAAAACTCCTTCGTTTATTTCCTCGCAGTAGTCGTAAAAAGCACTATGTAATGTCTTGGCCGAAAGCTCTATAGATGGACTGAATCTTCGAGGGTCTGCCCTGACGGGGCAGCCCTCGAACTAACTCGTCACCTATAGTTAATTTTCAAGCCTTTACAACAATGTACTATTTCTTCCACCTTCGTGAGAACGGTCGCATTAAAAGAATTGTCTATTTTTAAATTTTTCCACTAAAGTTTGATATTGTCTTAGTGTCGAGGCTCTGTGTGGGGATCTGTTTCAGTTTCACGAGTTAAGATTCCTACCTACTTAATGAACACAAGGAATTACCAATTCTGTGTCGTAAAAGTACCGATTCGAAGTCTATTGTGTAACTTGTGTGTGTCTGTGTTACCTATCAATATAGATTTATCTGTCACGAACTTGGGGAAAAGTAACAAAAACCCAGTTCCTTACTTCGTGATACAATTTTTTTTTAATTTTACGGACTTTATTTAGTAGATTATATTTAAAGTACGTACATTAATCATTAACCATCGTATATATAACACACATACACAAAAATAAATAAAATAAATCGAATTATAAGCAATATTGTGCTGGTAGTTAATACGCGAATTTATCTTAAAAATGTATAATCGGGTCATATTCAAACTCGGTTTATCAGAATTCTAGTGAGAAAAACATATACCGAATTTAGCTCATACGTAACTTCATGAAATATGATTACCTTCGTTGATATATATATAGACAAGCAACCAAAAAATATCTAGAAAATCCTTGATTCGGTAGTGACACGAAACAGGAGACACACAAAAAATAAGATGACCGCTATTTCGTGAGGCGATTGATTGCACTTTTAAGGGACTTCTATGCTTACATTTAATCCTTTTATATGCCAAATCAATTACTAGGGAACCCACAGAGACACTCTCAAAACTATTATTCAAATGGACATACCCTTGCCTTTCCATAAGCTTAAGAAGTGAGAGCGCGCACCTTACGGTTACAAGTAGTACACGCATACTGCACAGCTGTTCGCGGTTAGCTAACAGTTTCGATCTTCATATTACTGTTAGTTTAATCACTAAAATATTAGTACTTGGTTTTTTTGAGAGATTAAATAATAGAGATTTTTTTCTTATCCATAATTTAAATAAAAAAAAATTAAATTGCTTATTATTTGCGCCAGAAAAAAAACTAACGAAATAACGTACTATCACGAAACAGGGGCCCTTTACCTTACTTAGAGCAATATTTTTGCGTCATGATTTTCATTGGACCCAAAAAGGTCAATTCACGGCCATTCACACCTGTAACTAAAGTAAATACCTAGTTTAGATACTGTTCTTTATGAAAAAACTAAAATCAGTGTTTGGACGCGATTGGAAGTATAACAAAAACCTTTTGAAATACCTTACACGTGGTATTTTTACCGATATCTCTGATACTGTTTTCTAAAATAAAAAAATATTATTATTATTAAAAATATGTACATGCAACTTATGAAAAAATATGCTTTCTTACCTGTAGTGTCCAAATCAATCACGGTATTTATTTAAATATAAATACATAAAATGTCATTGAGCTCCAAACAAACTGCTTTTCCACGAATGCTGAGAATAATTAATGCACTTACGATGACAATGAAGTTCCGACGGACGTACTAATAAAAGTACTTAGATAAGGGGTATGGAGGGTGTTGGTTATGGTTCTAGGGTTAATCAACCTTATCAGCTAGGTATATTTTTTTATTTAGTATTAACTTTGGAAAATCGATTATTGGCCGCCTAAATTTGTGATTCACCCCTATGTGCGTGCGTAAACCAACCAAATTTTCACGAACGTCCACTTTACGCGGCCTGCGAATATACCTATCGTTGCCGCGCGCCTAGCTCCGCGTAATCTGGACATGACTTTACGGAAACTAGTTATGTATTTTTTTGTACTCGTCGACTATAATGCTTGAATTGAGACTTTGTAGGCCGAACTAAACACGGTACTCGACTGAAATGCTCTTCATTAGGCGGACTACACCTGACGCTCCGCCTCACGAGGAAATTGCCGCGCGCGGCGGCTCGGCTAGTGTCTAACTAGCTAGTGTTTTAACTTTGTCTATAATTTTGACTTTATTTTGAACTAGCGATCGCCCCGGCTTCGCACGGGACTTTTTTGTAGACCTTTTTAAGGTGTACAGTCAACCAATTTGATTCCTAGGCCACTCTAGAACCTTGTCACAATAGCTAGTTTGGTAGCGAGTAGGTTACGTTAATACGTATCCACGGGCAACTGTCATTACGACAAGGTTCTACAGTGGCCTAGGAATCAAATTGGTTGACCGTACAATACTGTAGTTCATTATTTTAATCTATCTCATAGGTTTCAGCCAGCGTTTGCAATGTAAGCGCAAAAAAATGTGTCTTTTTACGACATCACATTAGAAACCTCTAAAATTATCAGTGTTTCTCTACTATATTATGCATGTATTATACAAATAAACCTTCCTCTTAAATCACTCTATCTATTAAAAAACCGTATCAAAATCTGTTGCGTAGTTTTAAAAATATAAGCATATATAATATAGCTTTATTTAAGGTAATCTTGTAGTCTGCGCATACCCTTATACCGCCGTCCGCTTTCCTGGCAATGACGAGAGGGGTGGCCCAGTCGGAGTGGTCCACGGGCTCGATGACGCCGGCCGCCAGCATTGCGTCCAGCTCGGCATCCGCGACGGCGGCGGCGGCGGCCGCGCACGACAAAAAATCGGTTGAGCGCCCTCACGCACGCACAGCGCCGCCTTGCCCCCGGTGTAGCGGCCTAACGTATCCTCGAACAACGGCTTATGCCTGAAAAGTACATCCGAAATTAAAGTCTCCTTATCCATCGACTCTTTAACAATAGTCCCGTCGTTCATGTTAAAGTTGTACACCTTAAAAGGTGGTATATTTATACCCAGCTCGGCCAGCCATTGACGGCCTAATAAACTAGTACAACCATTATTAATCACATAAAGATCTAATTTTTTCTTCCTATTTTCGTAAACTACGTCCACTTTAAGATAATCTAGTGGCCTAATACATGAACCGTCATAAAACTTAAGTAAAAGTTGACACGGGTGTAAATTGCAGTCAGCAAAATACTTAGAATAGGTTGAACTACTTATACAGGATATGGCTGACCCTGTGTCCACTTCCATAGATAAAACCTGATTATTTACGAGAATAGAAATACACACCGGCTTGTACTGACTCAACGACATCAAGTTCATCACGGTTTCACCATCTTCTTCGTGCTGGCCGCCCTCCATGAATTCATTCCGGTCTGTCTCCGCGTCCCGACCCTGCATCCAGTGCAAGCCGGTCCTGGCAGCACCTCGACCGTTCCGGCCCCCGCGCCATGACCGCGCGCGGTTGGCCGCGCCGCGACCCAAATCACCGCGACGGGAACCTCCAAACCCTTGGAAAGGATTTTGAAAACCGCTACCTCGCATTACTTGCGGGCACATCCTGCGCAAATGACCTCTAACTTTGCACACGTCACAAACGTACTGGCTGAATTTGCACTCTCTTTGATGGTGACGGGGATCGCCACACGATTCGCATAATCCTCGATCTGTACCCACTGTTTGAATTTTATGAACTGCCTTAGTTACTCATTTCGATCGCTCGTATTTTCCTTATCGCCGATTGCATGTGAATCCGGCTCGGCCGCCTCCAACGTAGTAGCAATCGTAACCGCCTTGTTATAAGATAGCTTTTCCTCCGCAAATAGGCGCTGTCTTACAAAATCACTCTTTACGCCACAAACAAATTGGTCCCTCATATTGTGGTCCAAAGTAGTACCAAAATCACAGTATTTAGACGCTTTCTTCAAATCTGCCATGAAATTCGCCACGGATTGCCCATTGCTTTGCCGAACTTGTCGGAATTTAAATCTTTCTGCGACTACCGACGGTTTTGGTTGCAAATAATTTGCCATAATTTTTATCACTTCATCATATTTATATTCACACGGTTTCTTCGGGCTGCACAGATTCACCATGAGTTCATATGCAGGATCTCCTATGCCACTTATTAACGTCGGCAGCTTCATTTCGTCCGTCACCTTGTTCACCAAAAAGTACATTTCCAACCGATCACAATACGTTTGCCAATTTCCACCATCTAGATCGAAACACGAGACTTTCCCAATAATTCCCACCGTTTGTGCCATCTTCCACGCTAATAATTTTAAATCCTCGTCAGCCAATGTAATATATAGGATTTTGGGGCTAAGTGAAAGACCCGCTCGGTTGATAGATTTATTCCGACTCACGGTCGCTCAAGAATATGTATCTACCTACATAAGTACATATATAACAATAGGGACAGACAGCGGAAAGCGACTTTGTTTTATACTATGTAGTGATTTAATTCTATTCGCATGTAATGTTGTTATTTTTGTTTGTTTTTATGGATATTGTAATCTGAGAATAAATATATATTTAATTTAATGTAGACGTGCCTCGCCTGAGGCTATGCGGCCGCGCGTGCGTTTGCCTCGGCCGAGGCACGGCCACACTAGCCGAGCTGCCACGCGCGGCAATTTCCTCGCGAGGCGGTGCGTCAGGTGTAGCCCCGCCTATCATGTCACGATTGTATGAAATACTATTTATTTTACAGGAAACAGCATTCTCCTTTTGAATGCAAACTTTGTGACAAGCGATTTTCAAGATACAATGGATTATGGTTGCACAATAAGGTACGTTACACACTATTTTCATTTACCTACAGACCAAAAAGATCTAAACTCTCATGATTATTTAAAAGGCAGTAAAAGTAGAACTAATAAGAAAGAAAGAAGAAAGGTAATACATTTATTTAACGCCACAAATACACACAAAAAACAAAGCAAGTAATAAACAGTACAAAGACGTCAAATAGGATCCCCACTCAGCATGATGCCGCGGCAATTTAAACCTTGGCGCTGGTTTTCAGTGCGGACCTGACTTATGAGCTAAAACTAAACTAAACTATGACTAAATAGAGTGCCGACACATACGTCATTAAACGACTACAGAACATACAGAAGAAAGGAAATCGAGAAAAATAAAAAATGAAGTAAAAAATAAAAAAATAAAAGCAGAGCCAATTAAATAAATGATAGGATACACATACAAAACAAACATACTCGTAGAAAGCTAAGCTATACTCATTTCTTTTTAGTAGTGAGGGTACTAGCGTAAGAAAAATACAGTATGATTCTCTCTGTCTATGCTTGAAGTGAAACAGTTCCTGGCTAAACTATAAATGTTTTTGTGTCTATGACAAATGCAATCTATTTACTCTAATCAGAGACTATTTATATAATTTAATAGAGCAGCCTAAGAACTCTTTGAACCCCCAAGTCTGATGCGCCATCTGGGCGAGAGTAACCCAAAGATACAAAAATAGTAAGAGAAAATGAGATTACGTTGCAGCGCGTTACTACGGTACACTACTCGTTACTACGTTACTGCGCAATCAGACTTGGGAGGTTCAAATAGTTCTTTATAGACTGGCTGTCTATATTATTTATAGTCTCTGCTCTAATTGCTATAAACCAGAATAGAATTATAATAGTAGTTTATGTAACTGTGACGTAATAAGGCCTAATTACGTACAGTTGCATACACTGCTATTATAAATCCTAAATGAAGTGTTCGGAAACCATTAGAATGACCGACATTGCACCGCCATGACCAACTCGATTGTGCCGGCGGTCGGAGAGGAGGGTAGATTTTCATTACGTTACCGTAGGTAATGAATATTCATACGTTTTTACCACACTGTCACAGATATTACACTGATGTTACGTTACTGGTTGCAATAATGGTGGTAATACATACGGTTTCCGAACGCGGAATAGAGGATTTATGATATTGCTGTAGAATTGTAGATAAAGCCAATTACAGGTTCTGACTTGTATAAATAATACTAGATTTAGACTTGCGTGTTCGCACTCGCGCCGGCGCTCGACGAAACGTTTGACGAATCATTCGCGTACGAGTGCCAACATGAATGTCTGTTCACATATTCAGCAGATATGTATGATATTTAAAAAAAATCTACTGTTTATGATTCACTTGACTTTCATCAAAATACCGCTCCCCGGCGTGTGGTCGCGAGCGACGAGGCGAATGCCGAGCCGAATGTATAGACAGTACGCTAGCTATTAGGCTCGCCGCTGGCACGCTCGTTTAACACATTCAGTGCCGAAAACCCGACTATCGGGTATTTCATAATTTCATTCGTTCCCAGGCCGGACGACCCGATAGTCGGGATCGTGGTACAGCTTTATATGACCAAATTTTTTGTAGCCTGGCGCGGATGTCTTGTTTGGCTGGGTGGCAATGAATGTGTTAAATGCGGCATAAGGCGGCTTTCACACTGCTGTGGTATCCGCATGCGGTGTGCGAGCGAGATAGCGCTCTGCATGTGTATAGCGCTGTCACCCTTGCACACCGTCACCGCATCCGGTTGCGGTGCCAGTGTGATAATCGCCTAAGAGTTTAGTCTTGAAGATGTCACAGCGAGAGACTTTCATATCATGTATCGTGTATACATGATATAAAACTCATAATTAAGCTTTGACAAGGAGCACGGGGTCACCAAACATAAGCGCAATTTTATTCGTTAATTTCTACGATTTTAAAAGCAAATCTCAATAGCATTCTACACCATTTTGTAGTATAACAATCCAGGTTAGTCCCTATAACTACATTTTTGTAGATATTTTTAATTCATATGAGTAATCAAAAACATTAACTCAAATGAAATAAGCGGTCGCGCTCTCATACTAAATTAGAACGGGAGCGCTGATGTGTGGTGACCTCGAGTTGTACTAATCTATCTAGTGGTTGAGGTTATCTGTGGTCGTGTATCTAATAGGTGTGTCACACGGAGTCTTCGCAAGGAGCCTACTGTGTGGAATGCGACCGGCGGTACGCGGACATATACCGGTACCGTTGGCATCTCAGCAACAGCGCGCGGCACCGGCCCCGCGACACACTGCGGTCAGTAGAGAACATGCATGAAAAATATTTAATTGAACAATTAACAAATTTATATAAATAAGTGGAAATCCGTAATAATTTTTAACAGTTTTTTAAAGATATTACGGTTTAAAAACTTAAAATTTTAGGCATTTTTTTTTTATACCTCAAATGTATTTCCGAAACTTCAGTTCGATTACTTATGTTCTAACAAGAAAAAAAATGTACTACAACTATATAGATAAACGCAATTTTTCGTGCCTAAAATTACAAAAATCTCCCAAAAACTTGTTCTTTCCAAACAGTTTTCTGCAACTTTGTGACGTCACAATCCTCACACTTTTTGTATGGGGCGTTTTGACGCGCGGCGCAGACGCCTAACGTATTTTCACATTTTTGACGTTTCAGGGCTATCATAGATAGTAGGTTTATTAGAGACATTTGAATCTACAGGGAAATAGAATCGAATGACGTCTTCCAAAAAAATCATGCATGTTCCTAATTATACAGTCATACAGGTGATACAGGCGTATTTTGAGATTTGGCGCCCCGGGCCATGAAGGTCTTAGGGGCCGGTACCTGAGTAAAGCGGCGCCTTGAACTTAGCGCGGCACGCGCCGCTGGCCTTTTGCCATCCCGGGCCATGGCCCCCTTGGCCCTAGTATAAAGGTACGGCGCTTCAAAAATATGGAATAATATACCACCTCCAATTAGGATTATGAGATGCTTGACCACCTTCAAAAAACACCCGGGGTATGTCCTTAAACTACGTCCGAACTTGGGTATGTCCTTAAACTACGCCAAAAAGAGAGGTATGGGCACGTTCAGCGAATGTCATCTCGCTCAAATCTGGAGCAGAACCCGACTGGGGAAGTACCTCCACCTTACAGAAAACCACAGCCAAATAGCACTAGACCCTACTCATAGAGGACCCAATGTGTTGACGACGAGGGACCATCTTGTTCCTTTAGCCGTCAACACAGTGAATCCTCCTTTTTGTAAAGGGTCGGCAACGCGCATGTGACTCCTTTGGAGTTGCAGGCGTCCATAGGTTACGGTAGCTGCTTACCATCAGGAGGGCCGTATGCTTGTTTGCCACCGTCGTGGTATAAAAAAACACTGTTAAATATATATTTTTAACAAACAAGCTGAAGCGGCGAACCTCAGAATCTTGAATAAGTACCTATTTGTCTACTCTATATTGTTTTCTCTTGTTTTTAAATTGTCTTTTTGTGTCTATCAAAATATTTATTTTCAGGTAATAATATCTAATGTAGATTAACAAATTCAAATCAAAAATTCTCATTTGCTCAAAGGTTAACTGGGAGAAATCCCTTAAAGGGATAAGTTCGCCTTTGTACATATATGTTTTGTTATATGTCTTTCGTTGTGTTTTCTTGTACAATAAAGTATTTTCAACCGACTTCAAGATTTCGAAGGAGGAGGTTATCAATTCGTCGGGATCTTTGTTTTTGATAATATTTTTTTTTTTTTTTATGTATGTTTACCAATTATTCGAAGACGGCTGGACTGATATAGAAAATTCTTTTTTTGTTTGAAAGACTATACTTCACAGTTGTTCCGATTGTAATCAGGTCAGGGTCTGATGATGGGATCCTGGAGAAATCGAGGGAACTCTTCAACTATTATAGGCACACCTAGTTATTTGAGTATTTTTTACAGCATCTCGAGTATTTGCTTTTGGAAAGGTAGAGGCTAAGTGAAGTCAGTTCTTTTTTGTTTAAAATTATTTGTAAAACAAATATCGTCTGTATGTCATCTGCTTTGCCCCATAAGGCCCCATTCATCTACTACGTGAGACGATGTAAGTTTGTCCGGCTTACAGGATCCCGTGCCCCAGCTGCGATAAGGTGTTCACGAAGAATATTTATATGAAAGATCACTACGATCTAGTTCATCTCAAGAAGTACAAGTATCGGTGCGAGCAGTGCGATAAGGTATGTATGTCAGTCAACCAACACTATACCAGATAGATTGTTATTAAATCAAATACAAACATTGAAAATATTGAAAAAATAATCAACCCAGCAGGACTTGAACCTTCAATGTTTGTATTTGATTTAATAACAATCTATTGTATGAGTGGAATGCCCCACTTTAAAAACATGCAAAAATAATTATGAGTTGATAGCAGCGCCCTCTATATTTCCGTTGTGACACTTGCGATAGAGTCGGCGGGAAGGGTATCTAACTTTAGTAGTTAGTACCTAGATGTCGCTTACGGCTGCTGTAAAGCCGAAGTAGATCAAAATAAATGCAAAAAGATGATTGAAGGCATTGAAAATGTCGTTAACTTAGTTACTTGACCCATAGCTTAATTGGTAAAGCGATCGAGCCCCGGCAAGGCGTATCGATGCAGGTTCAAGTCCTGCTGGGTTGATTATTTTTTCAATGTTTTCAATGTTTGTATTTGATTTAATAACAATCTATTGTATGAGTGGAATGCCCCACTTTAAAAACATGCAAAAATAACTATACCAGATACCAGGCCGGCTAGCATATCTTACGTTGTCGCCTGTCATTCCATACTTCGAGTCGCGCTTGAAGTATGAACTGTCGCGTCAAACGTCAAGTTATGCTAGGCGTGCGGGGGGTTCACTGTGTCTCTCTCACAGACTACTCATCATTAAGCCTTTACAAGGAGCACGGGGTCACCACATATAAGCTCACTTTATTCGTAAATTTCTAAGATTCGAACAGCACATCTCGATAGTATTCTACACCATTTTGTAGTATAACTATAGTATAAGGTTAGGTTAGTCCCAATAACTTGGGTTTTGTGGATATTTTTAATTCACATGAGTAATGATTAAAAACGTTAACTCAAATGAAATAAGCGGTCGCGCTCTCACACTAAATTAGTACGGGAGCGCTGATGTGTGGTGACCTCGAGTTGTACTTAGATAGATAGTTAGTTATATTCTTTATTTGCTTGCCACAATATACACACAGTTAGGTAGGTACATAAATTACATCCTTAAAAGAAAGAAGCTATAAAAATAGTTAAACATATGAAACCAAAAGCAAAAAAAAACGATTTCTGTGTGCGTTGCAGCAATACAAAAGGGTTCTGACTCAGCAATACGCTTCACTCTTACGGGCGAAGCACTGGTATTCTGCCAGAACCCAGGCCACGTCACATGTATGATAGAAGTAGAAATATCTTAATTTTCACTATGATTAACTTAATGTATCTACTTGTGTAAAAAGAAAAAGAAAATGCGGTGTATGCTGATACCGATATGTAATGTAGTGTAAGTGTAGGTAGTGTAAAAAGATAACAGAAAACATATATTCTCCATTCAGGCTATATTCGGTAATCTGAAACCAAGTATCCGTGTGGAATACCTGTTATTTGCTTATTTATTAGTACTTTTTTAAAATGGTATTTAAAGGTTGCCTTTGTTTTAAGGCGCCTGACAGGTGGGGGGATATTGTTCCAACACTTGGTTGCGAGACTTATGATCTATCTTAGTGGTTGAGGTTATCTGTGGTGTCTCTCCATCGTATCCGTTTTTCCCGATGTGTTTACCGCATGTGCGGGCTAATGAGGGAAGGATTGGCACATCGCTTATCACCTTATGGGTGCGTTCGAGAATATGTGACGTTTTCAAGTCATACCGTATAAATTATTGTTTATGGCAGTTAACGTCTTAATGACAACCGACAATGATGTGTACTTTTTTATGAATAGTCATTTATTAAAGAAATAGCTAATAACAATGTATATAAAATAATAGTAAAAATTCACGTCTCTGCAATGCACGGTCAGGCAGGTGACAGTTTAGTTAGAGCTGGGAATGCCTGCTCCGTCGTCGAACCCCAATAGTTTCGCTGCAGGTAGGAATTTGTGACGTGTGCCTCGTATGCACATACTGGTGGCTCGAATTATAGTAGTGCATATCCTTGTTCTAAGCCAACCCAGTATCGTACTCAGCGTTTTATTCCAGCGGTCCGCGAGGGCTTCGCCTATGTGTTTGACAAAGGAGGTCATCTGTGGTGCGAATACGCCATCGACGGAAGTCACGAGAGGGGTGAAGGTAGCGTGTTTCGCTTCGCAGGCAGCGGAGTATTTTCTTTGTTTTTCAGTCTCAGCAGATTTTAGGACAGAAGTGACATGGCGTGTAATGTAAGAGGGAACGTCAGTGTCTACGACACGGATATCAAAAAGAGCCTCTCTCTGAGCATTCCATACGCCACGGCAAGATAAGTCGCTGCGTAATCCAAAGTCACCTTCTGTGATTATGGGTTCTATTGTGACGTTGCTCCATGCTTAGTGACATAGTTCAGCAAATAGATCACGAACTTCGTTGTGTCGTCTTGAAATTAGCCCTCCAGTCTTGCAGCAGAGAGCATGGTCGATATTAAATTGGCTGTTGCCACATCCATCACATGAGGGTGGCATTGATGATGATGTGTACTTTTGATTGAAAATGCCACATATTATCATTTCAGCCAGTGTTTATGGCATGTCTCAAACCTACAAGAGCGCATGACAGCTAATGTTTTCTTTTCTGTAGCTAAATGTCAAATTGAGGAAGGAGAATCTTCTGTACTTGTACTATTACTTATTCTGTGACTATACCTAAAAGATTAAGATTTATGTCATGTATAAATAGTCACTAGGGGCGACATGTTTCGGAGAGCCTAGGTCTCCACCAAAAAGCACTAACATGTTTCATACTTTTATCTATGCAGGTTTTAGACATGTCATGAACCCTGGCTGAAATGATAATATGTGACGTTTACAATCAAAGGTCATTGTCAATTGTCAATAAGACGTTAACTGCCAAAAAAAAAAAATTTGAAATACTCTTATAAAAAAAAATATAGCAAAAAAAAAAAACAAACAAAGATCCCAACGAATTGATAACCTCCTCCTTCGAAATTTTTAAGTTGGTTGAAAACCGACAATAATGTACCTATGACTTGAACGCACCCATAAGGTGATAAGCTATGTGCCAACCCTTCCCTCATTAGCCCTCATTATGCGGTAAGCGTTTCCGGAATAACTGGTACAATGAAGAGAGACATAGTGAAACCCCCCTTACTATACCTAAAAGATTAAGATTTATGTCACGTATAAATAGTCACTAGGCGCGACATGTTTCGGAGAGCCTACCCAAGTAACACAGGAAGCATTATAACATATGAATAGTTAACTTATTTCGAACTTAAGGACCGTATAAACTCTTATATACGTTCACCGAGCTTGTCGCATTATATGATGCTTTGAGCTGTATAACGGTTGTATAATGGCATATCTAAATGCTTTTGTAAAGCCTTTAGCTTTAGTGCAGCAAACCACAACGCAACTGTACAGCTTTCGACTGTTTAAAAGCACTTAAGTGCTTTAGGTTCTACAATAGCATTATATAATGCTTTAAGCTGTATAACGGTTGTATAATGGCATGTATAAATGCTTTTTTAAAGCCTTTAGTTTTAGTGCAGCGACCCAAAATGCAACTGTACAGCTGAATGCTGTACAGTTGCGTTTTGGTTTGCTACACTAATGCTTCGGTGTGGTTTAGTGCCTTACGTTCTACAATAGCATAAATAAATGCTTAATGCTGGTTATGAGCATGAATATTAGCCATTATAATGCCACGTAAATCCGGTATACAGCTTTCAGCTGTTTTTAGTGCTTTAGGTTTTACAATAGCATTTTATGATTCTTTACGCTGTATAACGGTTGTATAATGGCATATGTAAATGCTTTTGTTTAGCCATTAGTTTTAGTGCAGCGAACAACATGCAACTGTACAGCTGAATGCTGTACAGTTGCGTTTTGGTTTGCTACACTAATGCTTCGGTTTGGTTTAGTGCCTTAGGTTCTACAATAGCATAAATAAATGCTTAATGCTGTTTAAGAGCATGAATATTAGCCATTATAATGCCACGTAAATTCGCTATACAGCTTTCAGCAATTTTTAATGCCTTAGGGTGTACAATAGCATTTATAAGTAGGTAATACGTTCCTAATGCAGTATAATAGCAATAATATAAACCATTATAAAGCCAAGTAATTCACTATAAGGGGCTGTTCATAAATTACGTCATTTCAAATGGGGGGGGTCTGGACATCGGATGATGGTAGCATGACGTAGGAGGGGGGGGGGGGGGGGGCGGTCATTCCGAAGATCACATCATCAATGTGTAAAAAAGGAATGAAAGTCGTGTTTCTATAAACTTTTAATGCTATAAAATATTATCTACTAAATAGTTTTTTATTTTACAATTAAGCTTAAAACGCATTTTTTTTAATGACGTCACTTTATTTGGCAGCTTTACTATCAAAAATTGATGACGTAATTTATGAACAGCCCCTATACACCTTTTAGCGGTTTTAGTGCCTTAGGTTCTACAATAGCATAAATAAATGCTTAATGTTGTTTAATAGCATAATTATTCACGTGTAATGCTGTAGGCATAAATAAGGCATTTTTTAAGGGTCACTGAGCTGCTATTGGACTAAGAGCTAGCCACGTCAGATATGACACAATAATGAGAGCAACAAAACCCGTCTGGTTAGATTGCTATACTATTCTTATTGCTAGATCCTGGCATCTGGCAGCTTTTAATGGGTGGAGGTCACAGTGATAGACTAGCAAAATGTTTTAATTGGAAAATAGTAATACCAAACTAGGTAAAAATTGCCGAAGTTGTCTCAGTTATAAAGGGCAGGGCCTATATTTTAAGGGGTTTCCTGGCGCCAACGACCTTAGATCTGATTCCCTTAGTTTTCTAATTATTTATATAGCTTATCATGTTATCAGTAACGGCTTTAAACAATATAGTATCCTATATTTACTTCAATATTCATTGTCTTCGAGATATTTGACATCAAAGTCGAACCGGTTTAGGCTAAAAAAGTGGTTTTATGGTAGTGACCGACCGAAACATGTTATTTTGCCGAAACCGAAACCGAAGGTTCGGTTTCATTGTAGTTTCGGCCGAAACCGAAACCGAACCTTTCATAAAAAAAAAAGTCCTTAAAAAGTCGAAAAAATGTTAGTAAGCCCGTTTTTTTCTAAAATTAATATCTCGCCGACCTATAATTACAGGTTTCTACTTTCAAAGATTTATCACAATGAAATTTCAGCACAGTTACAGAGGTTCTGTTTGAAAATTTAACTACCCTATAAAGTGAAAAAAATACATTATTTGTAACACAAAGTTAGCGATTTTTTAATGGTGGTATAAAATAAAACAAATTTATTATTAAAATATGATGCTCATATATTATGTTTATTTATTTTCACATTTTCAGTTACTTACATTTTAATTATACTCACAAATATCACAATCAGTTAGCCTCGAATGGCTAATTCAAATATAATTAGATAATCAAAATAATCAAATTGATCACCTTTGGTAATAAAATACCTACTCACACCATTACATTACTCGCAACATTACATTAACATTACACGTCTATATTAAATTTAAATTAATAACTATTCACCTTTCATTTTATTGCATAGGCAGGTACCTACAATCGTTATTACATTAATAGTACACGCAACTAAGATGAATTTTAAACTTTAATGAAGCAGGTACTTAACCTTGGCACTTACACCTTTAAAATTAAATATATTCGTCAATAGGTTAGAAAACTAATCAAACTATTAAAATAAAGCGTTAAATATTAACTATGACATGACGAATTCACAAAAAAAACAAACTAAAATACTTGATCAGACTACTTACCATTATTCGCGGAACAAACACAACACGTATTGACACGTCTACATGAGCAAAGCGCACTGATTTAGGTAGTTGCCGGCGGACTCAGGCGAGCGACGCCATATTGCCAATTTGCCAACCGTGCCGAGCGCGCCCGACGTTAGCCGAGCGCGACCCGAAGGTACGATGTTGTAAGTTTCGGCGCGGCCGAAGGGTTCGGCCGTTTTTGGCCGAAACCGAAACTCGGGCCGAAACTTGATTTTTTGGCCGAAACTGGCCGAAACCGAAACCGAAATTTCGGTCGGACACTATTTTATGGTCATAAATTTTGTTTTAATTAGTTAAAAATTAAAATCTCTCTACAGTTTTTAGAGACATCAAAGAGGAACCCTAATATGTAGATTACGTATATGTAAGATTCTTTACACCATTCGAATATCGATAAAAGTGTTTGTTAGACCATATTTTAAAAATATCATAAAAAAATAACGGCTCATTTATTTCAAGATCCGGCTCTACAGAATGGAGATAAAAGATTCAAAAACCGATAGTCGTTTGCCTTATAATTCTATCTATAGTGAATATGTTGGAATATCGACTCAAAACTGGTCAAACATCGATAAAAAAAAACGTTAGACCAAAAAATATTGTGTATTCTTACCATACATCGGGGTTTTCGGTGCGGGAATGTTTGACATTAGCCAAAGAGTAGGCATTAACTTAAAAAACAGAATGTACTCTAGCACGTTTCTACCTAATGAATAATTGATCGAAAAAATCATAGGTATATACAATTTATATGAAATAGCTGACTATTATGTATATATATTGTAGGTACATATACCTATGATTTTTTCAAGTATTTTTTTATTAATTCATGTAGTGACTGATCATTGTCAACCTCTTCAGTTAATCAAATAGTTCATAAATATCGGACGTCAAAATTAATATTTGACACTTACTATACCGTGTCTTTGTCTTAGGTAGATCTAGTTAATAAATTTCGGATATGCAATTGCATTTTTAAAATACTAAGTATATAATAGTCAATACAAACATGCCTCTAAGAAAAAAAGCTCGTATCATAGTGTGTAAGCTATTCACAGAGAGGTAGTTATTCATTAAGCATAATATGATATTTTCTCAGACTAACTCTTAACCTATCTGTTTATCTCTACTCTTTCTCAAATCGTTCCCGCACCGAAAACCCCGATATATGATTATTACGGAAACAAAAACAGTAGGCGAAAACTATGAACTATATTTTATTATACATCGTTTGGCACTACTTTCTCCCAACATAAATTTTTGTATAATTTCTCTTAATATTGTATAGTATTTGTATAGTTTCTCATAATATTGCATCAAACCCAGATCTCTAGGATTTATTTTCTTGAAATGGTTTGCATTCTTTGACCTCCACTACTTTAAAGCTGCCAGATGTCCAGATCTAGAAATAAGCATAATATACCAAACTGACTAGAGGGGTTTGGTTGCTCTCATTGTTGTCATATCCGACGTGGACGTGGCTAGCTCTCCGTCTATATAGACCAACGCCATTTTGTAAATAATTAATAACCTAAAAATAAAATCATGCGGACCTATTTATACAAGGAAAATACCTATATAATAAAGAAATTACTTAATTTAAGACTGCTCAACCAACACTATTGTGTTAATAATGCAAAACTCGTTCTATACGAGGATTACACAATTGTTTTGTTTATTTGACGCATATCTTTTTATAATATTTTATAGCAAAACCACAATAAATCAAAGGCGCGTGAAAATTTTCAATGAAACTTATATACACATTTACAGTAAACTACATTGCGCAGTCATATTTGAAGGATATAATAACGTAAAAGTGTCAAAAACTTTTATAAATTTTGTTAGGATGCAAACAAATATGACGTGTCACTCATTCAGTTTTTTGTACCGTCTTCGTCCATTTTATATTGCGAGACAAAGTAGTTAAATCACAACGTTCATTGTATTATAACATTTGTTCCGTCGGTATTAGAGACGTTTTTGCATTGACGTAAGGTTTATTTTACTACACTCTTATGCTGTATAATGCGTTTGTATTGCGATTGGCAAGTTAATCGAGAGTACTTATGCTTCTTTACTGCGATTAGCAAGTTTTTTGGCCGTATTAAGGCTTCTTTAATGCAGTCGGCAACTTAATAGAGCGTACTAATGCTTCTTTGAGGCGATTGGCACTTTCCATGACAACGATAATGCTAATAGCGCAGACATAATGCGCCTGCAATGCTATTAAATGACCTGTATAGGATCTCAAGCTGGGTAATTTGTGCCCATTTAAGACCTATATCAGCACTATAAACGTTTATAGCACTATAAGCATACAGATATGCTGTAAGACGGCCGTTATACTGCTTTGATGTGTTACTTGGGTAGGTCTCCACCATCAAGCACTAACGGTACTAGTTGAACCGGTCCGTGACTCATCGCTGCGAGGCGCGCTACCGACTCGTGAGTCGGTAGTGCGCTAAAATGTCTCGGGAATCACCTTTCTTTAATTTATACTTCGTTTTTTTTTTGAGATTAGAAAAACGTTGACAGAACGATGTACACGGTTCTTTATTAGGCACGATAAATGTCACAACTGTCAAAGTGCCTACGCCGTCATTACAACATACTTAAATATATTTGTATTTATAGTAAAGCCATGCTTACCTATTTGTAAATGTTATATTGAGTATCTTCTATACATATAATAAAGCTGAAGAGGGTCGAAAGTCTGTACATGGAAGATAATCGAAAAAAAGTTGGCTGGGGATACTTAGAATCGATAACAGAACACGTTCCAACAATTTTTAGAATTTTTATCTGTTTGTCTGTTTATCTGTTTGTCTGTTTATTTGACCGCGCATCACGTGAAAACGGCTGAACGGATTTTGATGAAATTTTGTATAGAGATAGTTTGAGTCCCGGGAAAGGATAATATATAGTTTTAATCCCGAAAATCAACCCTGGTGGGGGTAAAAATGGGGTTGAAAGTTTGTATGGAGAATTTTTTACCGCTGAAACGATTTAGATAGAAATGAGTATGGAGATAATTTGAGTCTCGACAAACGTCATAGGATAGTTTTCAAACCCTTGTGGGGGTGAAAAGGGGGTTGGAAGTTGGTATGAGGACTTTTTTACCGCTGAACTGATTTAGATGGAAATGTGTATAGAGATAGTATGGGTCTCGAGAAAGGACAAAGGGAGGGGTGAAAAGGGAGTTGGAAATTTGTATAGGGAATTATTAACCACAGAATCGACTTAGATAAAATTTGGTATGGAGATAATTTGAGCTCTGGAAAAGGAAATAAAATAGTTTTATCTCGGAAATTATCCCTTAAGCGGATGCAAAAAGTTTACATGGGGAAGAAACAAGCAATAACCGCTGTACGTATTTAGATGAAATTTGGTATTAAAATAATTTGTAATTTTTTGGTCAAGGTGTTCATATTTATAACATGTTACCCGTCGATGCTTTAAATTTACCTTTACCCGCTCTTAAGAAATATTTGAAAATCTCATGAATGTCAAAGGGTTATTCCAGGTTCGAGGACTATATATGACGGACAAAGATGCATGGTCCAAACCAAATAACTACTACAAAATCATCTAACATTTATAGGACACCGTTTAGGTAGGAAAACATATCAAACGTTTTGTGAAGCAGTCAGATTAGGATTTTTTTTTCTTTATAATTAAACAAGAGACAGATAATGTACCCAATCTGTCTCTCAATCTGTTTTGATATGTCTTCTTGAAGAACTACGCATTATTTTGTATCTTTAAGATCTAATAATGTATTACTTACTGTTTTGAAAAAAATAAGGCCCGTCGAGTGTCTTATAAGGCCCGTCGAGTGTCTTTTCGGTCACAAATGTCATAATACTTCTTGGGCCAGAGGTGTAGGGTTAGAACCGGTGGTAGTTTTGGAACGAAGTTCCTTATTGGACGGTTCGCGGATGGGGGGCTAGGCGAAAAAAAATCACGAAAAAGCGTCACGTCACGAAAACGCGACACTCATATGATTGAGAAACATGTAAAATGGAATGAAATAAAAAATATATAAAATAGAATAAAGTGAAGTGAAGTGTAGTGAAAAGTTAAAGTGAGAGGTGACAAAGTGAAAAAAGTCGAGAACCTAAAAGTAAAAAATGGCAAAATTTCAAAAAGTTCAAAAAGTTCTAAAATCTCATTTTTTATTTTTATTTTTAAAATTTCAAAAATTTCATAAATTTCAAAAACTTCATTAATTTCAAAAAATTCATAAGTTTCATAAATTTCATAAATTTCATAAATTTCAAAAATTTCAAAAATTTCATAAATTCCAACAATTTCAATTTTTTTTTAAATATACAAAAAAAAAAAATTCCAAAAAAAATTCAAAAATGAAATAAAATGAAATAACATAACTTCGTTCCAATCGCGTGTTCCACGAAACTCGCGTATTTTATTTTTCTCTGACGTTCATTAGTGCATTGTAATGTGCTTACATTGAAGAATAAATATCTTGATTTATCTGTGACAGTGTGGTAAAAACGTATGAAAATTCATTACCCCCGACCGCCGGCACGCCCCCCCTGGATTTTTAATATGTGTGTAGGTAAAGCAGTGTATGCTTCTGTATATAATTAGGCCTTATTACGTAACAGTTACATAAACAGTCACTATTTATCTCTTTTTAGGGTTCCGTAGTCAACTAGGAACCCTTATAGTTTCGCCATGTCCGTCCGTCTGTCCGCGGTCTAGCTCAGTTACCGTTCGCACTAGAAAGCTGAAATGTGGTGAGGCCTGATAAGAACTATCAATAAAAACTGTATTGAATAAAATCGGTTCAGCCGTTTTTGAATTATCAGTCAAAAACGCATAGTGAAAGGAAGTGCCGAATAGTAAAATGACGTAAGCGCCGCCAAATATCCCTTAATAAACGACCTTTTGAACGGATGTTTTGTAACAGGGCGGCCTCTACGAAACTCTACACTGAGCATCGCCCGACATGCTCTTGGCCGGTTCTCATCTCATCATCATTGTCAAATTCAACGTCTAGAAGGTAGAAAAAAATCAATTCTGCATTTGTGACCCCCCCCCCCCCCCCCCCCCAATTTCAACCGCGCCTGTTCTTACCTTTCATGCTTAGACTGATTTGACGGGAGGATCGATTTGGATGATATTTGCCGTGGACATGAACGTATAAATACAAAAGTGGTCCTTTATCGTCCGATATACACCTACTACTCTATGTCGTTTAAATCATGCCAAAAAAAATAATATGATAAAAAAAAGGATTTATTTTTGAGTGGTTTCATTTAGTGGTAATTGCAAAATATTTTATTAGGACTACTGTCCTCTAGCGTCATGTGTCAACTTTACTTCAAGTTCCGCCTCCAGGGTAGCGGGAGAGAAATTAGGGGTGAATTAGCCGCTTACTGACACAGACCGAATTCCACACGGGCGGAGCCGCGGGCACAGCTAGTTTAACAATATTTTGGTAGTTGTTATAGTCACTAAATATTTTATTTGTTATCAATGTTATCATTGTTAATGTTCTTGTGAATGTTGCACAATAAAATACCTAGAGATAAAGAGGTTCGCAACGGATGGTTCGATTTTTAAATATTTTCTCGCGTCATCTGTCATTAGTATCTCTCAGCCATATCTGGATGCTTATTGTGATTCTTATTTAAGTAAAGGTATTTGCTTGCTCTATTATTGTGCGTTTGGTTGGAGGGTTTTGGAGCAATCAGAGGCAGGCCCGAGTGGCATACAACAAGAAAAGCCACCTCGTAGTCCACCAAATCTTTTGCCATCACCTAAGACAGTTGCTTTATTATTTATATAATATTATTATTATATAGTAAAACTATAAAATAACGTTTTGATGCATTTTTATTTACGAAAATTAATTAATAAGTGCATATAATGATTAAATAATTTTCGTGAATACTGATAAAAAAAAATAGATCTTAAGTTTTCGTTTTAGAACGTACGTGCGTCACTGTCAGGTCAGTTTTTCATTTTTCACGTGTCTCTAATGTGGGCATACAAAATCTAAAACGAAATTGTGTATTTATTGGTGTGTTGGATTATTTAATCTGCAGATTGTTATTTTTTCACAAATGTGAACTCTTAATCATGTTAACTAATCCTCTGTTGGTGTGCTTGCAGTGTGTTTAAATTGAACATTTAGAACAGGTTGGCAACTACTGTTTACTCAATTTCTAATCTAAAAAAAAACGAAGTATAGTTAAATTAAAAATTAAAGTACTTATAATATCGATTCCATGGCTCACTACTGACTTATAGACGAAGAGCTAGCCACGTCAGATATGACACAATAATGAGAGCAACGAAACCCCTCTAGTCAGTTCGCTATACTATGCTTATTACTAGATCTGGACATCTGGCAGCTGTAAAGTGGTGGAGGTCAAAGAATGCAAATCACTTCAAGAAAACCTAGAGTTCTGGGTTTGATGCAATATTATGTGAAATTATATAAATAATTAGATTATATCATTGGCAATAGTTTCTGTTGGGGGAAAGTAGTGCCAAACGACGTATAATGTAATTCTTAGTTTGTCGCCTACTGTTTTTGTTTTTCGTACTAACACGCAATGTTTTTAGTTCTAACGTTAAAATGTTGGCCCCGTCTATTATAACTAAGACAAATTTGGCAGTGTTTACCTATTTTGGTATTACTATTTTCCAATTAAAAAATTTTGCTAGTCTGTCACTCTGACGTCCACCCATTAAAAGCTGCCAGATGCCCGAATCTCTTTCTTTCGATAAGGAAATTTTGATTTTCGATAGGCCTGCTATACTATAATATACTTTATAGAAACAAAACTTTATAAAATACTTTGTAGACACGCAGTAGAAAAACAGCATGTTGTTTCAGAATTTCCTCCGCAACGCAGACTTAGTGCAGCACAGGAAGCGAGTACACGAGGGAATCTTGCCGCCCAAAAATAAGATCTGCTACATGTGCGGTCGCGGGTTCACGGTGCGTTACAAGTCGAATTAAACATTTTAAACAAAGAAGAACCGACTTCACTTAGGCTCCACATTTTCAAAGTGAAATCCCCTAGCTACTGTAATAATTTTAAACACAAAAGAACCGACTTCACTAAGCATCCACCTTTCCAAAAGCAAATGCTCGAGATGCTGTAAAAATACTCAAATCACTATAGGTGTGCCTATAATAGTTGAAGAGTTCCCTCGATTTCTTCAGGATCCCGTCATTAGATCCTGACCTGGTTAAAATGGGACCAACTGTGAAGTAGGTACACTCTTTAAAACAAAAAAAGAATTATATGATTTGAAGCTCACATGGTCATTCACATTATAAATATTATTTGAAACGGGATATTTACCAACAACTGCGCCGAAATATCGGGTGCTCATAAACACAAATATATACATGGTAAATATCCCGTTTCAAATAATATTGAAAAAAAGAATTTTCCAAATCGGTCGTCTTCGAATAATCGGTGAACATACAAAATAGCAACAAAGATCCCGACAAATTGAGAACCTCCTTCGAAATCTTGGAGTCGGTTGAAAAGCAAAAACCAACTGTTAAATGATTTCACAAGCAATTTCATGTTTTGTGTAAAAAACTACCATTTTGTTTATTAGTGTTTCATACCAAACTTGGTTTACGAAGCACTTATGGAATCACTTCGGTCGTCGAAATTGGTTAAACGCTTTTTTTTCATTTTAAAATACTCTACTCCCATTCCCACAACATATGAATTGAATGACATTTTAGAAACACCTTAGATGTTGAAATCCGTGTATACAGTGCAAAAGAAATATATATACCTGTACTTTCTCTCTAAAACATAACCTCTTTCGGCAATTGAGCTAAAATTAAGGTATCTCTTCATTCCGAGTTTTTATATGTCGTATCTATTAATCACAATCAGCCCATTTTCAACCAACTTCAAGATTTCGAAGGAGGAGGTTATCAATTCGTCGGGATGTATGTTCACCGATTATTCAAAGACGGCTGGACCGATTTGAAAAATTCTTTTTTTGTTTGAAAGAGTATACTTCACAGTTGGTCCCATTGTAACCAGGTCAGGATCTGATGATGTGATCCTGGAGAAATCGAAGGAACCCTTCAAGTATTATAGGTACACCTATAGTGATTTGAGTATTTTTTACAGCAGCTCGAGCATTTGCTTTTGGAAAGGTCCTTCCGTCACATTATGCATCTGCTTGCAGACGAACAAGATCCTGAACAACCACGTGCGCACGCACACGGGCGAGCGGCCGTTCTCGTGCGCGCGCTGCCCGGCCGCCTTCGCGCAGCGCGCCGCGCTCCGCCAGCACACGCGCGCACGCCACGCCGAGTAACGCTTTGCCAGTCATCTCCCTTTCTCCACGACGCTTACTGGTGAGAGGAACAAGGAAACAGCACTATACTAGTAGTCCGCCATTTATTTGCAAACGAGACCACCAATGTAACAAGACACTTGTGAAGATCTTTTGCGCCTTCTAGCTCCATATCCCCTTCATCGATCCTGCTCATATAAGAATATTTATCTACACTCACATTGTAAGTCCTCTAAAACGTGTTCAAAAACGGTAGGCAATGGCTAGCATTACCACATCGATTTTTCTATGATAAGCTTTTTATCTGTGGCAGTAACGTAATTTTAACTTTACATGCTCATATATTGATACGTTATGAGTTTCAAATTCCGAACATCGAATTTGATAACGTAATGTAAATCCTGTGCTCCTTCCTGACCAACGGCACGCGCCCGCGCGACCGCCGGCACAATCGAGTTGGCCATGGCGGTGCAATGGCGGTCATTCTATGGTTTCCGAACACTTCATTTAGGATATATGAGTGTAGATAAAGCAGTGTATGCAACTTTACGTAATTAGGCCTTATAACGTAACAGTTACATAAACTACTATTTTAACACAGTTGCTCAAAAAAGTGCTTTTCTTGTAGTAGTTTATGGTGCGGGAAGTTTTATTTCTCGTATTACCGCTTTTACTTTTCCAGCCAATCACAGCTCAAGATTCATGATCATTGATCACCGCGCCGCGCGGCACCGCGTGGGAGCATTCGTATATATAGTACTAAGGTAACCTCAAAGTGACTAATTGTCCTTTTTGTAGTTTTTCGCAACTGTATTAAAAGACGTCGGTCCATACACGGATTGAATGTCATTCTTCACTCGCCCCGAGTTTTGCCACTCGCCTACCGCTTGTGGCAAAATGTCTCGGAACTCGTGGAATAATGACATCCTTTCCGACCTAGTATCGAAATGTACTATTATCTGTTACAACCCCAACAAATGTGACTTATTCCACTTACGTCAGCTTCCACTTAGGACAGAAAAAAAATTGTTCCATTTAGGTCATCTCTGACCTAATTGGATTCCAATAGACACAAATAATTTTTAAGAAAAAAAACCGACTTCCATGGGGGTAGCCGGTGAAGCATTATTGTAGATGGTGTACTTAGATTCCATACAATGAAATAACTTACTTAACTAACGCAGCGGAGAGGACAAATCGATAAACATGAACTATGCGTCGTTGAAGAGTTCCGTTCTGATCATCATCAGCAGTTCCACTTCATCAAATGTCATTCTTTTGAATGAAAATGCTTGATTTGTTGATAAAAATACAAAAGTCACTTTATGTATGCCTTTAAGATTTGAGGAATTCCCTCGATTCCTCATGGAACTCATCATCAGAACTTGAGCTTGACGAAAATTGGTCCTGACAATCTAACTTGCTTAACAAACACAGCGAAGGGGACGAATCGCCAAACGTGAACTATGCGTCGTTGAAGAGTTCCGTTCTGATCATCATCAGCAGTTCCACTTCATCAAATGTCACTCTTTTGAATGAATATGCTTGACTTGTTGATAAAAATACAAAAATCACTATGTGTAAGCCCTTAAGATTTGAGGAGTTCCCTCGATTCTTCATGGATCCCATCATCAGAACTTGAGCTTGACGAAAATTTGTCCTGACAATTAAACTTGCTAAACAAACACAGCGAAGAGGACAAATCGCCAAACGTGAACTATGCGTCGTTGAAGAGTTCCGTTCTGATCATCATCAGCAGTTCTACTTCATCAAATGTCACTGTTTTGAATGAAAATGATGGATTTGTTGGTAAAAATATAAAAATCACTAAATGTATGCCTTTAAGATTTGAGGAGTTCCCTCGATTCCTCATGGATCCCATCATCAGAACTGCGTTTTGACAAAAACGGGATCAATCTGTATATATATACTTACAATCAAAAAAAGAATTTTCAAAATCGGTTCAGACATGACGGAGTTATGGAGTAACAAACATAAAAAATAAAAAACAAAAAAAAAAAAAAAAAAACATACACGCCGAATTGAGAACCTCCTCTTTTGAAATCTTGAAGTCGGTTAAAAAACTGACCTACCTGGAAACCAGTATTGACAGCATGCTAACCTAACTGGACTCCAGTTATGACAGCATGCTGACTTGCCTGGACTCCAATAATAACAGCATGCTGACCTGACTGCGGTCTGACAGTTGGACTCCGTTATATCTACAAATACGGTTTCGATCTTGGATGAATGAAAATGCCCAAGTCACCATATACGACATTATAATGTTTACCGACTTATTCATATTTTAATTATACACAATATCTATTCATTCAATCTTTTAAATTGTTAATTTTTTGTTACGACTTTACACAAACTTGTTGTTATAAAATCTTAATCATTAATTAAGTGCTTAACTGTATTATTATGTTGACAGTGTATGATTAATACCAATAAAATCTATGAATCTACATATGAATCTATTCATCCTCAGTTTAATATTTTTAATAATCTGAATAAACATATCCCTTGGACGGATTTTCGGCAATGACAATGATAGTTAGAGAGCCCACGACACTGAACCTAGTTCGATAAGTCTCCTAGATGAGATATATATAATTAGTTGTGTCTTTAATGGGGAACACGAAATGCCGATGCTGCAATGGAAAAAAAGTGGTGTCGTATTTTTTTTTATTTTATTAAAAATCCGGTTTCTAGTACGATAAGTCTCCTAGATTTCCTTTGTTCCTCGAAGCAGGGGAGGGACAGGGCTACACGATAATGCGGTGCTGCAAGCCCCCATTTGTGGCCTTCGCAGTGGCAGCAGCATCAAAAGATTATAGATGTATGAAAAAACAAAACGCCCGATCTCTTTATAACAAAAACAAGATGTTATGTAACCTAAACTTAGCGCCTGAATTGCAACAAGATGTTACGTTATTAAAATGATTTTATATTTTAAATGATCAGGCGCTTTATTTTTTCATACATCTACAATATTTTGATGCTGCTGCCACTGACAAGGCCACGCACAGGGGCTTGCAGCACCGCATTATCGTGTAGCCCTACCCCTCCCCTGCTTCAAGGAACAAAGGAAATCTAGGAGACTTATCGTACCGGTTTTTTATTATTAAAATACGCCACCACTTTTTTTGCATTGCAGCATCGGCATTTCGTGTTCCCCCATTAAAGACGCGACTAATTATATATATCTCATCTACGAGACTTATCGAACTAGGTTCAGTGTCATGGGCTCTCTAACTATGAGTTTGACATTGAATGGCTCCAAGTCAATCATCTACCAGCCTAGCATGAAGTTGCCAAATGAATATTGTCATATACAAACTACCAGACTATTAACCTCCGTAATGCCGTTACCCAGTTAATATTATTAATAATAATAAATATTCTTTATTGCACCAAAAACAGCGAATTCTGTATGTCATTGAATAAAAATATCAATGTTATGAACATTACGATTCTTTGAGTATTAAACCAAATATGAAATAATCAAAGTTACGATAAAATTAACACATTTTAATAATTTAATAAATATAATTTTCTTGATCTGACTGTCAATGTCAGAGAGACTCACCATCACCTAGCAGATTGACTTAGTGCTATACTACTAAAATTGACAAAACTGACGACTTTATGTACAGTCAGCCACAAAATGTGGTCGACTACTATCGACTTTATGTCAAGTAATAGTCACTTGAAAGTGGTAGACCACTTTCATGGCTGACTTGCTAATTGGGGGATACGCAAATGTGATTCTTAACTGTAATCAGACGTAACTGGAATAAAAAATATCTGTCCTAACTGGAGACTGTCGTATGTGGCATATAGAAAAACTGTCCTAACTGGAAACTGACATAAGTGGAATAAAAACTTCTGGCCTAACTGGACCTGACGAAATTGGGATTAAACATTCCACTTACGTCAGCAGTTTTGATTTTCTGACCTATATGGAATGTCTCGAATATTGTTACATGAAAAAATAAAATCTGACCTAAGTGGAAGCTGACGTAAGTGGAATAAGTCACAAATGTCACGAGCTTCAGAAAAATGTTACTAAGTGTTATCGCGGTAAACATACAAATTTAAAAATCCATCGAAATGCAGAGATGCCCCATTAGCCAGCTGACAGTTCTGTTGTGTCAGAAGTTTTCTGTACGAACTTCGCTTTGCTGCGCTGGCTCGTTCAATTATGATCATCATAGATGGACTCTTTAAAGAGCCTCCCGTGACGGGTTGACCTTCAAACTAACTTGTCCATCTATAGCAATTTTTTTTGGCCTTTGTAATAATGTATAGTAAGAGAGACGACCTAAGGTGAACGGCTGAATCAAATACACTTTTATAATTTAACCAGAGTTTTATTGTATTACCGGTATCTATATCTTGTTTTTTAGGATTCGAAAAATCACATATCTATTTGTAATAACGGGACGAAGGTAATTTTTGGAATATATACGTGGTTAAGTCCCGTTTTACAAATAGATATGTGTAAAAACCGTGAAAATTTTAATCAGTGTTTAGAAAAATCACGTTTGATTTCGCTCATGTATCAGTTTTTTAGCAATATTAGGGATTTTTTTTAACTAGACTACCTAACCAGGTAGTTAAGTAACTACTTGTTTTCAGTATTAGTGATACGCTTGAGACAAAATCGAGGTTTTAATAGTTATTTATTATACAAGGGGGCAAAGTTGATGTTTAACCTCTCGTGCTTTATTGAGATCCGAGCCAGTGGGTCAAAAAATGGAATCTTGGGCGTACGAGGGCCTCAAGGTAAGAGGCTGAACAAACTTTGCTACCGAGTATAATACTAATTTTTTCACCACACCACCACAGGAAAAATATAAGCTATAAAACATAAAAAATCAAAGCGAAATGATTGCTTTTAAAATTATGTAATTCAAAATTATCTGTTTAAATTCCACTATGCCAAATATCGTGAAAAAACAAGTCAAAACTAGTACCAAAATACTTTTCCCACATGTGGATAAAATGCGGTTTTGCCCACCGGTTTGAAGGGATAAAGAGCGCGTTTCCCAGGTGGAGTGGTGAAAAAGAGTTTTCGTTTTCCCAGAAATCGAACGCACGATTTTTCTAATCTTAAAATACGCAGTATAGACTATTTACAAGGTCGATATTTTATTACTACAACACCAAGTTTTAATACGACAATCCAACTTTACTTCCTATCAATGTGCATCATATCGATAACGTCTTCAATATCCATGGGGTGCGCTTTTTCGTACGCCTGTCGGGCGAGCTGTTTTTTCCGCCACGGAGGAACGTAAGACGTAGTTTTTTTGCCTTTAGTTTTGTTACTTACTCTTTTACCTTTGCGAAGTCCGTCTTTCTTTCGACGTTTGCGCATTTTTCGTGGTCTTGGTGTAATATTACCCAAAAATTTGGGCTTATTTATTTCATCGAAAGCACGTAATTCCCGGACCGTGGAGGATTTAATGTGATAATGTAGAATTGAAACCGGTGTTGTTTTCATAGATTTACTTCTTTTTGGGACATTTACATGTTTAGATGTTTTTGCAGCTTTTTTGTTTATACGTGAATAAGGTACTGAGATAGTGCTATGAACATTTTGCGGACCATTACTTGTCTTAGTTATTTTTTTACTAGTTGCTGGAACATTACTTTTAATAGTCCCATTTTTAATAGTTTGTGGAACATTATTTGTATTAGCTCCATTTTTCATAGTTTGTAGAACATTATTTTTATTTCTCCAGTCTTTAATAGCTTGTTGAAGTTTATTTTTAAAATTATAGTTAGTTAGTTTAGGTACATTTTTAATAATATGTGGCACATCATTTATATTTGTCCCCTCTTTAATTGCTCGTGGAACGTGATTATTATAGTTATAATGAGTTATTTTAGGTCCATTTATAGCTTGTGAGTAATTACTTGCATTAGGTATATTTTTAACAGTTTCTGGAACATTACTTGTATAAGTACCTTTTTTAATAGTTAGTGGAAGTATATATATAAGTATAGTGAATATGTTGGAATATCGACTCAAAACTGGTCAAACATCGATAAAAAAAAACGTTAGACCAAAAAATATTGTGTATTCTTACCATACATCGGGGTTTTCGGTGCGGGAATGTTTGACATTAGCCAAAGAGTAGGCATTAACTTAAAAAACAGAATGTACTCTAGCACGTTTCTACCTAATGAATAATTGATCGAAAAAATCATAGGTATATACAATTTATATGAAATAGCTGACTATTATGTATATATATTGTAGGTACATATACCTATGATCTTTTCAAGTATTTTTTTATTAATTCATGTAGTGACTGATCATTGTCAACCTCTTCAGTTAATCAAATAGTTCATAAATATCGGACGTCAAGATTAATATTTGACACTTACTATACCGTGTCTTTGTCTTAGGTAGATCTAGTTAATAAATTTCGGATATGCAATTGCATTTTTAAAATACTAAGTATATAATAGTCAATACAAACATGCCTCTAAGAAAAAAAGCTCGTATCATAGTGTGTAAGCTATTCACAGAGAGGTAGTTATTCATTAAGCATAATATGATATTTTCTCAGACTAACTCTTAACCTATCTGTTTATCTCTACTTTTTCTCAAATCGTTCCCGCACCGAAAACCCCGATATATGATTATTACGGAAACAAAAACAGTAGGCGAAAACTATGAACTATATTTTATTATACATCGTTTGGCACTACTTTCTCCCAACATAAATTTTTGTATAATTTCTCTTAATATTGTATAGTATTTGTATAGTTTCTCATAATATTGCATCAAACCCAGATCTCTAGGATTTATTTTCTTGAAATGGTTTGCATTCTTTGACCTCCACTACTTTAAAGCTGCCAGATGTCCAGATCTAGAAATAAGCATAATATACCAAACTGACTAGAGGGGTTTGGTTGCTCTCATTATTTTCATATCCGACGTGGACGGGGCTAGCTCTCCGTCTATATAGACCAACGCCATTTTGTAAATAATTAATAACCTAAAAATAAAATCATGCGGACCTATTTATACAAGGAAAATACCTATATAATAAAGAAATTACTTAATTTAAGACTGCTCAACCAACACTATTGTGTTAATAATGCAAAACTCGTTCTATACGAGGATTACACAATTGTTTTGTTTATTTGACGCATATCTTTTTATAATATTTTATAGCAAAACCACAATAAATCAAAGGCGCGTGAAAATTTTCAATGAAACTTATATACACATTTACAGTAAACTACATTGCGCAGCCATATTTGAAGGATATAATAACGTAAAAGTGTCAAAAACTTTTATAAATTTTGTTAGGATGCAAACAAATATGACGTGTCACTCATTCAGTTTTTTTGTACCGTCTTCGTCCATTTTATATTGCGAGACAAAGTAGTTAAATCACAACGTTCATTGTATTATAACATTTGTTCCGTCGGTATTAGAGACGTTTTTGCATTGACGTAAGGTTTATTTTACTACACTCTTATGCTGTATAATGCGTTTGTATTGCGATTGGCAAGTTAATCGAGAGTACTTATGCTTCTTTACTGCGATTAGCAAGTTTTTTGGCCGTATTAAGGCTTCTTTAATGCAGTCGGCAACTTAATAGAGCGTACTAATGCTTCTTTGAGGCGATTGGCACTTTCCATGACAACGATAATGCTAATAGCGCAGACATAATGCGCCTGCAATGCTATTAAATGACCTGTATAGGATCTCAAGCTGGGTAATTTGTGCCCATTTAAGACCTATATCAGCACTATAAACGTTTATAGCACTATAAGCATACAGATATGCTGTAAGACGGCCGTTATACTGCTTTGATGTGTTACTTGGGTAGGTCTCCACCATCAAGCACTAACGGTACTAGTTGAACCGGTCCGTGACTCATCGCTGCGAGGCGCGCTACCGACTCGTGAGTCGGTAGTGCGCTAAAATGTCTCGGGAATCACCTTTCTTTAATTTATACTTCGTTTTTTTTTTGAGATTAGAAAAACGTTGACAGAACGATGTACACTGTTCTTTATTAGGCATGATAAATGTCACAACTGTCAAAGTGCCTACGCCGTCATTACAACATACTTAAATATATTTGTATTTATAGTAAAGCTATGCTTACCTATTTGTAAATGTTATATTGAGTATCTATACATATAATAAAGCTGAAGAGGGTCGAAAGTCTGTACATGGAAGATAATCGAAAAAAAGTTGGCTGGGGATACTTAGAATCGATAACAGAACACGTTCCAACAATTTTTAGAATTTTTATCTGTTTGTCTGTTTATCTGTTTGTCTGTTTATTTGACCGCGCATCACGTGAAAACGGCTGAACGGATTTTGATGAAATTTTGTATAGAGATAGTTTGAGTCCCGGGAAAGGATAATATATAGTTTTAATCCCGAAAATCAACCCTGGTGGGGGTAAAAATGGGGTTGAAAGTTTGTATGGAGAATTTTTTACCGCTGAAACGATTTAGATAGAAATGAGTATGGAGATAATTTGAGTCTCGACAAACGTCATAGGATAGTTTTCAAACCCTTGTGGGGGTGAAAAGGGGGTTGGAAGTTGGTATGAGGATTTTTTTACCGCTGAACTGATTTAGATGGAAATGTGTATAGAGATAGTATGGGTCTCGAGAAAGGACAAAGGGAGGGGTGAAAAGGGAGTTGGAAATTTGTATAGGGAATTATTAACCACAGAATCGACTTAGATAAAATTTGGTATGGAGATAATTTGAGCTCTGGAAAAGGAAATAAAATAGTTTTATCTCGGAAATTATCCCTTAAGCGGATGCAAAAAGTTTACATGGGGAAGAAACAAGCAATAACCGCTGTACGTATTTAGATGAAATTTGGTATTAAAATAATTTGTAATTTTTTGGTCAAGGTGTTCATATTTATAACATGTTACCCGTCGATGCTTTAAATTTACCTTTACCCGCTCTTAAGAAATATTTGAAAATCTCATGAATGTCAAAGGGTTATTCCAGGTTCGAGGACTATATATGACGGACAAAGATGCATGGTCCAAACCAAATAACTACTACAAAATCATCTAACATTTATAGGACACTGTTTAGGTAGGAAAACATATCAAACGTTTTGTGAAGCAGTCAGATTAGGATTTTTTTTTCTTTATAATTAAACAAGAGACAGATAATGTACCCAATCTGTCTCTCAAGCTGTTTTGATATGTCTTCTTGAAGAACTACGCATTATTTTGTATCTTTAAGATCTAATAATGTATTACTTACTGTTTTGAAAAAAATAAGGCCCGTCGAGTGTCTTTTCGGTCATAAATGTCATAATACTTCTTGGGCCAGAGGTGTAGGGTTAGAACCGGTGGTAGTTTTGGAACGAAGTTCCTTATCGGACGGTTCGCGGATGGGGGGCTAGGCGAAAAAAAATCACGAAAAAGCGTCACGTCACGAAAACGCGACACTCATATGATTGAGAAACATGTAAAATGGAATGAAATAAAAAATATATAAAATAGAATAAAGTGAAGTGAAGTGAAGTGTAGTGAAAAGTTAAAGTGAGAGGTGACAAAGTGAAAAAAGTCGAGAACCTTAAAGTAAAAAATGGCAAAATTTCAAAAAGTTCAAAAAGTTCTAAAATCTCATTTTTTATTTTTATTTTTAAAATTTCATAAATTTCAAAAACTTTATTAATTTCAAAAAATTCATAAGTTTCATAAATTTCATAAATTTCATAAATTTCATAAATTACATAAATTTCAAAAATTTCATAAATTTCAAAAATTTCATAAATTCCAACAATTTAATTTTTTTTTTAAATATACAAAAAAAAATTCAAAAAAAAATTCAAAAATGAAATAAAATGAAATAACATAACTTCGTTCCAATCGCGTGTTCCACGAAACTCACGTATTTTATTTTTCTCTGACGTTCATTAGTGCATTGTAATGTGCTTACATTGAAGAATAAATATCTTGATTTATCTGTGACAGTGTGGTAAAAACGTATGAAAATTCATTACCCCCGACCGCCGGCACGCCCCCCCTGGATTTTTAATATGTGTGTAGGTAAAGCAGTGTATGCTTCTGTACATAATTAGGCCTTATTACGTAACAGTTACATAAACAGTCACTATTTATTTCTTTTTAGGGTTCCGTAGTCAACTAGGAACCCTTATAGTTTCGCCATGTCCGTCCGTCTGTCCGCGGTCTAGCTCAGTTACCGTTCGCACTAGAAAGCTGAAATGTGGTGAGGCCTGATAAGAACTATCAATAAAAACTGTATTGAATAAAATCGGTTCAGCCGTTTTTGAATTATCAGTCAAAAACGCATAGTGAAAGGAAGTGCCGAATAGTAAAATGACGTAAGCGCCGCCAAATATCCCTTAATAAACGACCTTTTGAACGGATGTTTTGTAACATCTCATCATCATTGTCAAATTCAACGTCTAGAAGGGGGAGGGGGGGGGGGGGGGGGGGGTAGCCACTACACTCGATTGAGTTAAATTTGCATTGGTCATGGACCCCCTCCCCGCTCCAAGTGCACCTCAAATAGAAAAAAATCAATTCTGCATTTGTGACCCCCCCCCCCCCAATTTCAACCGCGCCTGTTCTTACCTTTCATGCTTAGACTGATTTGACGGGAGGATCGATTTGGATGATATTTGCCGTGGACATGAACGTATAAATACAAAAGTGGTCCTTTATCGTCCGATATACACCTACTACTCTATGTCGTTTAAATCATGCCAAAAAAAATTATATGATAAAAAAAAGGATTCATTTTTGAGTGGTTTCATTTAGTGGTAATTGCAAAATATTTTATTAGGACTACTGTCCTCTAGCGTCATGTGTCAACTTTACTTCAAGTTCCGCCTCCAGGGTAGCGGGAGAGAAATTAGGGGTGAATTAGCCGCTTACTGACACAGACCGAATTCCACACGGGCGGAGCCGCGGGCACAGCTAGTTTAACAATACTTTGGTAGTTGTTATAGTCACTAAATATTTTATTTGTTATCATTGTTAATGTTCTTGTGAATGTTGCACAATAAAATACCTAGAGATGAAGAGGTTCGCAACGGATGGTTCGATTTTTAAATATTTTCTCGCGTCATCTGTCATTAGTATCTCTCAGCCATATCTGGATAGTTTTTAATGCTTATTGTGATTCTTATTTAAGTAAAGGTATTTGCTTGCTCTATTATTGTGCGTTTGGTTGGAGGGTTTTGGAGCAATCAGAGGCAGGCCCGAGTGGCATACAACAAGAAAAGCCACCTCGTAGTCCACCAAATCTTTTGCCATCACCTAAGACAGTTGCTTTATTATTTATATAATATTATTATTATATAGTAAAACTATTAAATAACGTTTTGATGCATTTTTATTTACGAAAATTAATTAATAAGTGCATATAATGATTAAATAATTTTCGTGAATACTGATAAAAAAAAATAGATCTTAAGTTTTCGTTTTAGAACGTACGTGCGTCACTGTCAGGTCAGTTTTTAATTTTTCACGTGTCTCTAATGTTGGCATACAAAATCTAAAACGAAATTGTGTATTTATTGGTATGTTGGATTATTTAATCTGCAGATTGTTATTTTTTCACAAATGTGAACTCTTAATCATGTTAACTAATCCTCTGTTGGTGTGCTTGCAGTGTGTTTAAATTGAACATTTAGAACAGGTTGGCAACTACTGTTTACTCAATTTCTAATCTAAAAAAAAACGAAGTATAGTTAAATTAAAAATTAAAGTACTTATAATATCGATTCCATGGCTCACTACTGACTTATAGACGAAGAGCTAGCCACGTCAGATATGACACAATAATGAGAGCAACGAAACCCCTCTAATCAGTTCGCTATACTAGGCTTATTACTAGATCTGGACATCTGGCAGCTGTAAAGTGGTGGAGGTCAAAGAATGCAGATCACTTCAAGAAAACCTAGAGTTCTGGGTTTGATGCAATATTATGTGAAATTATATAATAGTACATTATGATACAAGTGTGCTAAGTTGATCATTACATACGAAGCGATATTGTGCGCACGAACGCATGTGAGTGCGCATAAGGAAGCTGAGCTTATGTAATGATCGAGCACACGCGTTTCATACGACGTTTTTCAACACACTTGCGAGGAAATAACAGAATAGTATAATTAATAACTTTTGATAAATACATTAATTGTCAGAATGTTTACAGGATAGAGGTACTTACGAACCTAAGATAATTAAATTTAACTAACCTTTTTTGTGATGTTATTGAGTATCTGGAACTCTTTTTCAAATCATTTCATAAGACTTCACATTTATTGTGCAATAAATTTTAGTATTTTTTTCTTACGTATTGCTCACTAGATTTTTATGATGACATTTTACTAGTATGTATCACAATTTTGAAATATATCCAGAGGTTAAATTAACGCTAAAGCTGTCTTCTTATTAAATGAAAATATAATTTGTTTAAATTTATAAAACACGACGAGAAAAATCTAACAAATAAACAATGATTTGAGGTTAACTTATAAATGGCGCGCAATTTTCTTTTTTGGATGTGCGTGCAGCTTGAGGCAAAAGCGCGGACGTATAATGCCAATCAGCCAATATTAAAACAGACAATTCGTGTTTAAAACGTAATTTATTGTGTATTACGAGTAATATAATAAGTTGAAATGATTCTTATTCACAATCAGGATTGTATAATTTGTATTCTATCGTCAATGTGTATATTTCTAATATATTTACTTTTTTAGAATGTAAACTCATAAAGAGTTAAAAAAAAGTAAAGGTAATACCCGACTAAATTACAACGATTCGTCTGCGTACGTACAACTTGGTACTAGAGTACAAACGTCACTTGATCGGATTATTAAATTATTCCACTAGTTGGATACTTATTGTGAAATGCACGCGTGTTTAATATCTAGGATTATGAGCATAAAAGCGGTGGAATAAGAACCTCGTTACGAGCAGGTGTGTTGAAAATAATTAGATTATATCATTGGCAATAGTTTCTGTTGGGGGAAAGTAGTGCCAAACGACGTATAATGTAATTCTTAGTTTGTCGCCTACTGTTTTTGTTTTCTTAATAATACGCAATGTTTTTAGTTCTAACGTTAAAATGTAGGCCCCGTCTATTATAACTAAGACAAATTTGGCAGTGTTTACCTATTTTGGTATTACTATTTTCCAATTAAAAAATTTTGCTAGTCTGTCACTCTGACGTCCACCCATTAAAAGCTGCCAGATGCCCGAATCTCTTTCTTTCGATAAGGAAATTTTGATTTTCGATAGGCCTGCTATACTATAATATACTTTATAGAAACAAAACTTTATAAAATACTTTGTAGACACGCAGTAGAAAAACAGCATGTTGTTTCAGAATTTCCTCCGCAACGCAGACTTAGTGCAGCACAGGAAGCGAGTACACGAGGGAATCTTGCCGCCCAAAAATAAGATCTGCTACATGTGCGGTCGCGGGTTCACGGTGCGTTACAAGTCGAATTAAACATTTTAAACAAAGAAGAACCGACTTCACTTAGGCTCCACATTTTCAAAGTGAAATCCCCTAGCTACTGTAATAATTTTTTCTCAAACATGCTCGGAAATGTTCCTGTTACGTTAGTAATTAGAGACCAGTAGGGACTCTATTCCAAGGCAGGTTCAGCGCGACGTACGTAAAGGATTTTCATACAACATTAAATCACTCAGCCAGTAACTGAAGCACTAAACAAGTAATTTTATTTCCTTACATGTTTGAGAAAAGCACTATACATGCTTCGACCGTAATCAGCTTACCTGGCTTCGTATTGTAGCCGTCCTCGTCTTCGACTCGGACGGCTACTAAATACTCAGCCAGGAAAGCTTACTTACTGGTCTCTGTAGTAATGTACTATAAACACAAAAGAACCGACTTCACTAAGCATCCACCTTTCCAAAAGCAAATGCTCGAGATGCTGTAAAAATACTCAAATCACTATAGGTGTGCCTATAATAGTTGAAGAGTTCCCTCGATTTCTTCAGGATCCCGTCATTAGATCCTGACCTGGTTAAAATGGGACCAACTGTGAAGTAGGTACACTCTTTAAAACAAAAAAAGAATTATATGATTTGAAGCTCACATGGTCATTCACATTATAAATATTATTTGAAACGGGATATTTACCAACAAGGTATGCGCCGAAATATCGGGTGCTCATAAACACAAATATATACCTACATGGTAAATATCCCGTTTCAAATAATATTGAAAAAAAGAATTTTCCAAATCGGTCGTCTTCGAATAATCGGTGAACATACAAAATAGCAACAAAGATCCCGACAAATTGAGAACCTCCTTCGAAATCTTGGAGTCGGTTGAAAAGCAAAAACCAACTGTTAAATGATTTCACAAGCAATTTCATGTTTTGTGTAAAAAACTACCATTTTGTTTATTAGTGTTTCATACCAAACTTGGTTTACGAAGCACTTATGGAATCACTTCGGTCGTCGAAATTGGTTAAACGCTTTTTTTTCATTTTAAAATACTCTACTCCCATTCCCACAACATATGAATTGAATGACATTTTAGAAACACCTTAGATGTTGAAATCCGTGTATACAGTGCAAAAGAAATATATATACCTGTACTTTCTCTCTAAAACATAACCTCTTTCGGCAATTGAGCTAAAATTAAGGTATCTCTTCATTCCGAGTTATTATATGTCGTACCTATATATTAATCACAATCAGCCCATTTTCAACCAACTTCAAGATTTCGAAGGAGGAGGTTATCAATTCGTCGGGATGTATGTTCACCGATTATTCAAAGACGGCTGGACCGATTTGAAAAATTCTTTTTTTGTTTGAAAGACACAACAGTTGGTCCCATTGTAACCAGGTCAGGATCTGATGATGTGATCCTGGAGAAATCGAAGGAACCCTTCAAGTATTATAGGTACACCTATAGTGATTTGAGTATTTTTTACAGCAGCTCGAGCATTTGCTTTTAGAAAGGTCCTTCCGTCACATTATGCATCTGCTTGCAGACGAATAAGATCCTGAACAACCACGTGCGCACGCACACGGGCGAGCGGCCGTTCTCGTGCGCGCGCTGCCCGGCCGCCTTCGCGCAGCGCGCCGCGCTCCGCCAGCACACGCGCGCACGCCACGCCGAGTAACGCTTTGCCAGTCATCTCCCTTTCTCCACGACGCTTACTGGTGAGAGGAACAAGGAAACAGCACTATACTAGTAGTCCGCCATTTATTTGCAAACGAGACCACCAATGTAACAAGACACTTGTGAAGATCTTTTGCGCCTTCTAGCTCCATATCCCCTTCATCGATCCTGCTCATATAAGAATATTTATCTACACTCACATTGTAAGTCCTCTAAAACGTGTTCAAAAACGGTAGGCAATGGCTAGCATTACCACATCGATTTTACTATGATAAGCTTTTTATCTGTGGCAGTAACGTAATTTTAACTTTACATGCTCATATATTGATACGTTATGAGTTTCAAATTCCGAACATCGAATTTGATAACGTAATGTAAATCCTGTGCTCCTTCCTGACCAACGGCACGCGCCCGCGCGACCGCCGGCACAATCGAGTTGGCCATGGCGGTGCAATGGCGGTCATTCTATGGTTTCCGAACACTTCATTTAGGATATATGAGTGTAGATAAAGCAGTGTATGCAACTTTACGTAATTAGGCCTTATAACGTAACAGTTACATAAACTACTATTTTAACACAGTTGCTCAAAAAAGTGCTTTTCTTGTAGTAGTTTATGGTGCGGGAAGTTCTTTTTCTCGTATTACCGCTTTTACTTTTCCAGCCAATCACAGCTCAAGATTCATGATCATTGATCACCGCGCCGCGCGGCACCGCGTGGGAGCATTCGTATATATAGTACTAAGGTAACCTCAAAGTGACTAATTGTCCTTTTTGTAGTTTTTCGCAACTGTATTAAAAGACGTCGGTCCATACACGGATTGAATGTCATTCTTCACTCGCCCCGAGTTTTGCCACTCGCCTACCGCTTGTGGCAAAATGTCTCGGAACTCGTGGAATAATGACATCCTTTCCGACCTAGTATCGAAATGTACTATTATCTGTTACAACCCCAACAAATGTGACTTATTCCACTTACGTCAGCTTCCACTTAGGACAGAAAAAAAATTGTTCCATTTAGGTCATCTCTGACCTAATTGGATTCCAATAGACACAAATAATTTTTAAGAAAAAAAACCGACTTCCATGGGGGTAGCCGGTGAAGCATTATTGTAGATGGTGTACTTAGATTCCATACAATGAAATAACTTACTTAACTAACGCAGCGGAGAGGACAAATCGATAAACATGAACTATGCGTCGTTGAAGAGTTCCGTTCTGATCATCATCAGCAGTTCCACTTCATCAAATGTCATTCTTTTGAATGAAAATGCTTGATTTGTTGATAAAAATACAAAAGTCACTTTATGTATGCCTTTAAGATTTGAGGAATTCCCTCGATTCCTCATGGAACTCATCATCAGAACTTGAGCTTGACGAAAATTGGTCCTGACAATCTAACTTGCTTAACAAACACAGCGAAGGGGACGAATCGCCAAACGTGAACTATGCGTCGTTGAAGAGTTCCGTTCTGATCATCATCAGCAGTTCCACTTCATCAAATGTCACTCTTTTGAATGAATATGCTTGACTTGTTGATAAAAATACAAAAATCACTATGTGTAAGCCCTTAAGATTTGAGGAGTTCCCTCGATTCTTCATGGATCCCATCATCAGAACTTGAGCTTGACGAAAATTTGTCCTGACAATTAAACTTGCTAAACAAACACAGCGAAGAGGACAAATCGCCAAACGTGAACTATGCGTCGTTGAAGAGTTCCGTTCTGATCATCATCAGCAGTTCTACTTCATCAAATGTCACTGTTTTGAATGAAAATGATGGATTTGTTGGTAAAAATATAAAAATCACTAAATGTATGCCTTTAAGATTTGAGGAGTTCCCTCGATTCCTCATGGATCCCATCATCAGAACTGCGTTTTGACAAAAACGGGATCAATCTGTATATATATACTTACAATCAAAAAAAGAATTTTCAAAATCGGTTCAGACATGACGGAGTTATGGAGTAACAAACATAAAAAATAAAAAACAAAAAAAAAAAAAAAAAAACATACACGCCGAATTGAGAACCTCCTCTTTTGAAATCTTGAAGTCGGTTAAAAAACTGACCTACCTGGAAACCAGTATTGACAGCATGCTAACCTAACTGGACTCCAGTTATGACAGCATGCTGACTTGCCTGGACTCCAATAATAACAGCATGCTGACCTGACTGCGGTCTGACAGTTGGACTCCGTTATATCTACAAATACGGTTTCGATCTTGGATGAATGAAAATGCCCAAGTCACCATATACGACATTATAATGTTTACCGACTTATTCATATTTTAATTATACACAATATCTATTCATTCAATCTTTTAAATTGTTAATTTTTTGTTACGACTTTACACAAACTTGTTGTTATAAAATCTTAATCATTAATTAAGTGCTTAACTGTATTATTATGTTGACAGTGTATGATTAATACCAATAAAATCTATGAATCTACATATGAATCTATTCATCCTCAGTTTAATATTTTTAATAATCTGAATAAACATATCCCTTGGACGGATTTTCGGCAATGACAATGATAGTTAGAGAGCCCACGACACTGAACCTAGTTCGATAAGTCTCCTAGATGAGATATATATAATTAGTTGTGTCTTTAATGGGGAACACGAAATGCCGATGCTGCAATGGAAAAAAAGTGGTGTCGTATTTTTTTTTATTTTATTAAAAATCCGGTTTCTAGTACGATAAGTCTCCTAGATTTCCTTTGTTCCTCGAAGCAGGGGAGGGACAGGGCTACACGATAATGCGGTGCTGCAAGCCCCCATTTGTGGCCTTCGCAGTGGCAGCAGCATCAAAAGATTATAGATGTATGAAAAAACAAAACGCCCGATCTCTTTATAACAAAAACAAGATGTTATGTAACCTAAACTTAGCGCCTGAATTGCAACAAGATGTTACGTTATTAAAATGATTTTATATTTTAAATGATCAGGCGCTTTATTTTTTCATACATCTACAATATTTTGATGCTGCTGCCACTGACAAGGCCACGCACAGGGGCTTGCAGCACCGCATTATCGTGTAGCCCTACCCCTCCCCTGCTTCAAGGAACAAAGGAAATCTAGGAGACTTATCGTACCGGTTTTTTATTATTAAAATACGCCACCACTTTTTTTGCATTGCAGCATCGGCATTTCGTGTTCCCCCATTAAAGACGCGACTAATTATATATATCTCATCTACGAGACTTATCGAACTAGGTTCAGTGTCATGGGCTCTCTAACTATGAGTTTGACATTGAATGGCTCCAAGTCAATCATCTACCAGCCTAGCATGAAGTTGCCAAATGAATATTGTCATATACAAACTACCAGACTATTAACCTCCGTAATGCCGTTACCCAGTTAATATTATTAATAATAATAAATATTCTTTATTGCACCAAAAACAGCGAATTCTGTATGTCATTGAATAAAAATATCAATGTTATGAACATTACGATTCTTTGAGTATTAAACCAAATATGAAATAATCAAAGTTACGATAAAATTAACACATTTTAATAATTTAATAAATATAATTTTCTTGATCTGACTGTCAATGTCAGAGAGACTCACCATCACCTAGCAGATTGACTTAGTGCTATACTACTAAAATTGACAAAACTGACGACTTTATGTACAGTCAGCCACAAAATGTGGTCGACTACTATCGACTTTATGTCAAGTAATAGTCACTTGAAAGTGGTAGACCACTTTCATGGCTGACTTGCTAATTGGGGGATACGCAAATGTGATTCTTAACTGTAATCAGACGTAACTGGAATAAAAAATATCTGTCCTAACTGGAGACTGTCGTATGTGGCATATAGAAAAACTGTCCTAACTGGAAACTGACATAAGTGGAATAAAAACTTCTGGCCTAACTGGACCTGACGAAATTGGGATTAAACATTCCACTTACGTCAGCAGTTTTGATTTTCTGACCTATATGGAATGTCTCGAATATTGTTACATGAAAAAATAAAATCTGACCTAAGTGGAAGCTGACGTAAGTGGAATAAGTCACAAATGTCACGAGCTTCAGAAAAATGTTACTAAGTGTTATCGCGGTAAACATACAAATTTAAAAATCCATCGAAATGCAGAGATGCCCCATTAGCCAGCTGACAGTTCTGTTGTGTCAGAAGTTTTCTGTACGAACTTCGCTTTGCTGCGCTGGCTCGTTCAATTATGATCATCATAGATGGACTCTTTAAAGAGCCTCCCGTGACGGGTTGACCTTCAAACTAACTTGTCCATCTATAGCAATTTTTTTTGGCCTTTGTAATAATGTATAGTAAGAGAGACGACCTAAGGTGAACGGCTGAATCAAATACACTTTTATAATTTAACCAGAGTTTTATTGTATTACCGGTATCTATATCTTGTTTTTTAGGATTCGAAAAATCACATATCTATTTGTAATAACGGGACGAAGGTAATTTTTGGAATATATACGTGGTTAAGTCCCGTTTTACAAATAGATATGTGTAAAAACCGTGAAAATTTTAATCAGTGTTTAGAAAAATCACGTTTGATTTCGCTCATGTATCAGTTTTTTAGCAATATTAGGGATTTTTTTTAACTAGACTACCTAACCAGGTAGTTAAGTAACTACTTGTTTTCAGTATTAGTGATACGCTTGAGACAAAATCGAGGTTTTAATAGTTATTTATTATACAAGGGGGCAAAGTTGATGTTTAACCTCTCGTGCTTTATTGAGATCCGAGCCAGTGGGTCAAAAAATGGAATCTTGGGCGTACGAGGGCCTCAAGGTAAGAGGCTGAACAAACTTTGCTACCGAGTATAATACTAATTTTTTCACCACACCACCACAGGAAAAATATAAGCTATAAAACATAAAAAATCAAAGCGAAATGATTGCTTTTAAAATTATGTAATTCAAAATTATCTGTTTAAATTCCACTATGCCAAATATCGTGAAAAAACAAGTCAAAACTAGTACCAAAATACTTTTCCCACATGTGGATAAAATGCGGTTTTGCCCACCGGTTTGAAGGGATAAAGAGCGCGTTTCCCAGGTGGAGTGGTGAAAAAGAGTTTTCGTTTTCCCAGAAATCGAACGCACGATTTTTCTAATCTTAAAATACGCAGTATAGACTATTTACAAGGTCGATATTTTATTACTACAACACCAAGTTTTAATACGACAATCCAACTTTACTTCCTATCAATGTGCATCATATCGATAACGTCTTCAATATCCATGGGGTGCGCTTTTTCGTACGCCTGTCGGGCGAGCTGTTTTTTCCGCCACGGAGGAACGTAAGACGTAGTTTTTTTGCCTTTAGTTTTGTTACTTACTCTTTTACCTTTGCGAAGTCCGTCTTTCTTTCGACGTTTGCGCATTTTTCGTGGTCTTGGTGTAATATTACCCAAAAATTTGGGCTTATTTATTTCATCGAAAGCACGTAATTCCCGGACCGTGGAGGATTTAATGTGATAATGTAGAATTGAAACCGGTGTTGTTTTCATAGATTTACTTCTTTTTGGGACATTTACATGTTTAGATGTTTTTGCAGCTTTTTTGTTTATACGTGAATAAGGTACTGAGATAGTGCTATGAACATTTTGCGGACCATTACTTGTCTTAGTTATTTTTTTACTAGTTGCTGGAACATTACTTTTAATAGTCCCATTTTTAATAGTTTGTGGAACATTATTTGTATTAGCTCCATTTTTCATAGTTTGTAGAACATTATTTTTATTTCTCCAGTCTTTAATAGCTTGTTGAAGTTTATTTTTAAAATTATAGTTAGTTAGTTTAGGTACATTTTTAATAATATGTGGCACATCATTTATATTTGTCCCCTCTTTAATTGCTCGTGGAACGTGATTATTATAGTTATAATGAGTTATTTTAGGTCCATTTATAGCTTGTGAGTAATTACTTGCATTAGGTATATTTTTAACAGTTTCTGGAACATTACTTGTATAAGTACCTTTTTTAATAGTTAGTGGAAGTATATATATAAGTATAGTGAATATGTTGGAATATCGACTCAAAACTGGTCAAACATCGATAAAAAAAAACGTTAGACCAAAAAATATTGTGTATTCTTACCATACATCGGGGTTTTCGGTGCGGGAATGTTTGACATTAGCCAAAGAGTAGGCATTAACTTAAAAAACAGAATGTACTCTAGCACGTTTCTACCTAATGAATAATTGATCGAAAAAATCATAGGTATATACAATTTATATGAAATAGCTGACTATTATGTATATATATTGTAGGTACATATACCTATGATTTTTTCAAGTATTTTTTTATTAATTCATGTAGTGACTGATCATTGTCAACCTCTTCAGTTAATCAAATAGTTCATAAATATCGGACGTCAAGATTAATATTTGACACTTACTATACCGTGTCTTTGTCTTAGGTAGATCTAGTTAATAAATTTCGGATATGCAATTGCATTTTTAAAATACTAAGTATATAATAGTCAATACAAACATGCCTCTAAGAAAAAAAGCTCGTATCATAGTGTGTAAGCTATTCACAGAGAGGTAGTTATTCATTAAGCATAATATGATATTTTCTCAGACTAACTCTTAACCTATCTGTTTATCTCTACTTTTTCTCAAATCGTTCCCGCACCGAAAACCCCGATATATGATTATTACGGAAACAAAAACAGTAGGCGAAAACTATGAACTATATTTTATTATACATCGTTTGGCACTACTTTCTCCCAACATAAATTTTTGTATAATTTCTCTTAATATTGTATAGTATTTGTATAGTTTCTCATAATATTGCATCAAACCCAGATCTCTAGGATTTATTTTCTTGAAATGGTTTGCATTCTTTGACCTCCACTACTTTAAAGCTGCCAGATGTCCAGATCTAGAAATAAGCATAATATACCAAACTGACTAGAGGGGTTTGGTTGCTCTCATTATTGTCATATCCGACGTGGACGGGGCTAGCTCTCCGTCTATATAGACCAACGCCATTTTGTAAATAATTAATAACCTAAAAATAAAATCATGCGGACCTATTTATACAAGGAAAATACCTATATAATAAAGAAATTACTTAATTTAAGACTGCTCAACCAACACTATTGTGTTAATAATGCAAAACTCGTTCTATACGAGGATTACACAATTGTTTTGTTTATTTGACGCATATCTTTTTATAATATTTTATAGCAAAACCACAATAAATCAAAGGCGCGTGAAAATTTTCAATGAAACTTATATACACATTTACAGTAAACTACATTGCGCAGCCATATTTGAAGGATATAATAACGTAAAAGTGTCAAAAACTTTTATAAATTTTGTTAGGATGCAAACAAATATGACGTGTCACTCATTCAGTTTTTTTGTACCGTCTTCGTCCATTTTATATTGCGAGACAAAGTAGTTAAATCACAACGTTCATTGTATTATAACATTTGTTCCGTCGGTATTAGAGACGTTTTTGCATTGACGTAAGGTTTATTTTACTACACTCTTATGCTGTATAATGCGTTTGTATTGCGATTGGCAAGTTAATCGAGAGTACTTATGCTTCTTTACTGCGATTAGCAAGTTTTTTGGCCGTATTAAGGCTTCTTTAATGCAGTCGGCAACTTAATAGAGCGTACTAATGCTTCTTTGAGGCGATTGGCACTTTCCATGACAACGATAATGCTAATAGCGCAGACATAATGCGCCTGCAATGCTATTAAATGACCTGTATAGGATCTCAAGCTGGGTAATTTGTGCCCATTTAAGACCTATATCAGCACTATAAACGTTTATAGCACTATAAGCATACAGATATGCTGTAAGACGGCCGTTATACTGCTTTGATGTGTTACTTGGGTAGGTCTCCACCATCAAGCACTAACGGTACTAGTTGAACCGGTCCGTGACTCATCGCTGCGAGGCGCGCTACCGACTCGTGAGTCGGTAGTGCGCTAAAATGTCTCGGGAATCACCTTTCTTTAATTTATACTTCGTTTTTTTTTTGAGATTAGAAAAACGTTGACAGAACGATGTACACTGTTCTTTATTAGGCATGATAAATGTCACAACTGTCAAAGTGCCTACGCCGTCATTACAACATACTTAAATATATTTGTATTTATAGTAAAGCTATGCTTACCTATTTGTAAATGTTATATTGAGTATCTATACATATAATAAAGCTGAAGAGGGTCGAAAGTCTGTACATGGAAGATAATCGAAAAAAAGTTGGCTGGGGATACTTAGAATCGATAACAGAACACGTTCCAACAATTTTTAGAATTTTTATCTGTTTGTCTGTTTATCTGTTTGTCTGTTTATTTGACCGCGCATCACGTGAAAACGGCTGAACGGATTTTGATGAAATTTTGTATAGAGATAGTTTGAGTCCCGGGAAAGGATAATATATAGTTTTAATCCCGAAAATCAACCCTGGTGGGGGTAAAAATGGGGTTGAAAGTTTGTATGGAGAATTTTTTACCGCTGAAACGATTTAGATAGAAATGAGTATGGAGATAATTTGAGTCTCGACAAACGTCATAGGATAGTTTTCAAACCCTTGTGGGGGTGAAAAGGGGGTTGGAAGTTGGTATGAGGATTTTTTTACCGCTGAACTGATTTAGATGGAAATGTGTATAGAGATAGTATGGGTCTCGAGAAAGGACAAAGGGAGGGGTGAAAAGGGAGTTGGAAATTTGTATAGGGAATTATTAACCACAGAATCGACTTAGATAAAATTTGGTATGGAGATAATTTGAGCTCTGGAAAAGGAAATAAAATAGTTTTATCTCGGAAATTATCCCTTAAGCGGATGCAAAAAGTTTACATGGGGAAGAAACAAGCAATAACCGCTGTACGTATTTAGATGAAATTTGGTATTAAAATAATTTGTAATTTTTTGGTCAAGGTGTTCATATTTATAACATGTTACCCGTCGATGCTTTAAATTTACCTTTACCCGCTCTTAAGAAATATTTGAAAATCTCATGAATGTCAAAGGGTTATTCCAGGTTCGAGGACTATATATGACGGACAAAGATGCATGGTCCAAACCAAATAACTACTACAAAATCATCTAACATTTATAGGACACTGTTTAGGTAGGAAAACATATCAAACGTTTTGTGAAGCAGTCAGATTAGGATTTTTTTTTCTTTATAATTAAACAAGAGACAGATAATGTACCCAATCTGTCTCTCAAGCTGTTTTGATATGTCTTCTTGAAGAACTACGCATTATTTTGTATCTTTAAGATCTAATAATGTATTACTTACTGTTTTGAAAAAAATAAGGCCCGTCGAGTGTCTTTTCGGTCATAAATGTCATAATACTTCTTGGGCCAGAGGTGTAGGGTTAGAACCGGTGGTAGTTTTGGAACGAAGTTCCTTATCGGACGGTTCGCGGATGGGGGGCTAGGCGAAAAAAAATCACGAAAAAGCGTCACGTCACGAAAACGCGACACTCATATGATTGAGAAACATGTAAAATGGAATGAAATAAAAAATATATAAAATAGAATAAAGTGAAGTGAAGTGAAGTGTAGTGAAAAGTTAAAGTGAGAGGTGACAAAGTGAAAAAAGTCGAGAACCTTAAAGTAAAAAATGGCAAAATTTCAAAAAGTTCAAAAAGTTCTAAAATCTCATTTTTTATTTTTATTTTTAAAATTTCATAAATTTCAAAAACTTTATTAATTTCAAAAAATTCATAAGTTTCATAAATTTCATAAATTTCATAAATTTCATAAATTACATAAATTTCAAAAATTTCATAAATTTCAAAAATTTCATAAATTCCAACAATTTAATTTTTTTTTTAAATATACAAAAAAAAATTCAAAAAAAAATTCAAAAATGAAATAAAATGAAATAACATAACTTCGTTCCAATCGCGTGTTCCACGAAACTCACGTATTTTATTTTTCTCTGACGTTCATTAGTGCATTGTAATGTGCTTACATTGAAGAATAAATATCTTGATTTATCTGTGACAGTGTGGTAAAAACGTATGAAAATTCATTACCCCCGACCGCCGGCACGCCCCCCCTGGATTTTTAATATGTGTGTAGGTAAAGCAGTGTATGCTTCTGTACATAATTAGGCCTTATTACGTAACAGTTACATAAACAGTCACTATTTATTTCTTTTTAGGGTTCCGTAGTCAACTAGGAACCCTTATAGTTTCGCCATGTCCGTCCGTCTGTCCGCGGTCTAGCTCAGTTACCGTTCGCACTAGAAAGCTGAAATGTGGTGAGGCCTGATAAGAACTATCAATAAAAACTGTATTGAATAAAATCGGTTCAGCCGTTTTTGAATTATCAGTCAAAAACGCATAGTGAAAGGAAGTGCCGAATAGTAAAATGACGTAAGCGCCGCCAAATATCCCTTAATAAACGACCTTTTGAACGGATGTTTTGTAACATCTCATCATCATTGTCAAATTCAACGTCTAGAAGGGGGAGGGGGGGGGGGGGGGGGTAGCCACTACACTCGATTGAGTTAAATTTGCATTGGTCATGGACCCCCTCCCCGCTCCAAGTGCACCTCAAATAGAAAAAAATCAATTCTGCATTTGTGACCCCCCCCCCCCAATTTCAACCGCGCCTGTTCTTACCTTTCATGCTTAGACTGATTTGACGGGAGGATCGATTTGGATGATATTTGCCGTGGACATGAACGTATAAATACAAAAGTGGTCCTTTATCGTCCGATATACACCTACTACTCTATGTCGTTTAAATCATGCCAAAAAAAATTATATGATAAAAAAAAGGATTCATTTTTGAGTGGTTTCATTTAGTGGTAATTGCAAAATATTTTATTAGGACTACTGTCCTCTAGCGTCATGTGTCAACTTTACTTCAAGTTCCGCCTCCAGGGTAGCGGGAGAGAAATTAGGGGTGAATTAGCCGCTTACTGACACAGACCGAATTCCACACGGGCGGAGCCGCGGGCACAGCTAGTTTAACAATACTTTGGTAGTTGTTATAGTCACTAAATATTTTATTTGTTATCATTGTTAATGTTCTTGTGAATGTTGCACAATAAAATACCTAGAGATGAAGAGGTTCGCAACGGATGGTTCGATTTTTAAATATTTTCTCGCGTCATCTGTCATTAGTATCTCTCAGCCATATCTGGATAGTTTTTAATGCTTATTGTGATTCTTATTTAAGTAAAGGTATTTGCTTGCTCTATTATTGTGCGTTTGGTTGGAGGGTTTTGGAGCAATCAGAGGCAGGCCCGAGTGGCATACAACAAGAAAAGCCACCTCGTAGTCCACCAAATCTTTTGCCATCACCTAAGACAGTTGCTTTATTATTTATATAATATTATTATTATATAGTAAAACTATTAAATAACGTTTTGATGCATTTTTATTTACGAAAATTAATTAATAAGTGCATATAATGATTAAATAATTTTCGTGAATACTGATAAAAAAAAATAGATCTTAAGTTTTCGTTTTAGAACGTACGTGCGTCACTGTCAGGTCAGTTTTTAATTTTTCACGTGTCTCTAATGTTGGCATACAAAATCTAAAACGAAATTGTGTATTTATTGGTATGTTGGATTATTTAATCTGCAGATTGTTATTTTTTCACAAATGTGAACTCTTAATCATGTTAACTAATCCTCTGTTGGTGTGCTTGCAGTGTGTTTAAATTGAACATTTAGAACAGGTTGGCAACTACTGTTTACTCAATTTCTAATCTAAAAAAAAACGAAGTATAGTTAAATTAAAAATTAAAGTACTTATAATATCGATTCCATGGCTCACTACTGACTTATAGACGAAGAGCTAGCCACGTCAGATATGACACAATAATGAGAGCAACGAAACCCCTCTAGTCAGTTCGCTATACTAGGCTTATTACTAGATCTGGACATCTGGCAGCTGTAAAGTGGTGGAGGTCAAAGAATGCAGATCACTTCAAGAAAACCTAGAGTTCTGGGTTTGATGCAATATTATGTGAAATTATATAATAGTACATTATGATACAAGTGTGCTAAGTTGATCATTACATACGAAGCGATATTGTGCGCACGAACGCATGTGAGTGCGCATAAGGAAGCTGAGCTTATGTAATGATCGAGCACACGCGTTTCATACGACGTTTTTCAACACACTTGCGAGGAAATAACAGAATAGTATAATTAATAACTTTTGATAAATACATTAATTGTCAGAATGTTTACAGGATAGAGGTACTTACGAACCTAAGATAATTAAATTTAACTAACCTTTTTTGTGATGTTATTGAGTATCTGGAACTCTTTTTCAAATCATTTCATAAGACTTCACATTTATTGTGCAATAAATTTTAGTATTTTTTTCTTACGTATTGCTCACTAGATTTTTATGATGACATTTTACTAGTATGTATCACAATTTTGAAATATATCCAGAGGTTAAATTAACGCTAAAGCTGTCTTCTTATTAAATGAAAATATAATTTGTTTAAATTTATAAAACACGACGAGAAAAATCTAACAAATAAACAATGATTTGAGGTTAACTTATAAATGGCGCGCAATTTTCTTTTTTGGATGTGCGTGCAGCTTGAGGCAAAAGCGCGGACGTATAATGCCAATCAGCCAATATTAAAACAGACAATTCGTGTTTAAAACGTAATTTATTGTGTATTACGAGTAATATAATAAGTTGAAATGATTCTTATTCACAATCAGGATTGTATAATTTGTATTCTATCGTCAATGTGTATATTTCTAATATATTTACTTTTTTAGAATGTAAACTCATAAAGAGTTAAAAAAAAGTAAAGGTAATACCCGACTAAATTACAACGATTCGTCTGCGTACGTACAACTTGGTACTAGAGTACAAACGTCACTTGATCGGATTATTAAATTATTCCACTAGTTGGATACTTATTGTGAAATGCACGCGTGTTTAATATCTAGGATTATGAGCATAAAAGCGGTGGAATAAGAACCTCGTTACGAGCAGGTGTGTTGAAAATAATTAGATTATATCATTGGCAATAGTTTCTGTTGGGGGAAAGTAGTGCCAAACGACGTATAATGTAATTCTTAGTTTGTCGCCTACTGTTTTTGTTTTCTTAATAATACGCAATGTTTTTAGTTCTAACGTTAAAATGTAGGCCCCGTCTATTATAACTAAGACAAATTTGGCAGTGTTTACCTATTTTGGTATTACTATTTTCCAATTAAAAAATTTTGCTAGTCTGTCACTCTGACGTCCACCCATTAAAAGCTGCCAGATGCCCGAATCTCTTTCTTTCGATAAGGAAATTTTGATTTTCGATAGGCCTGCTATACTATAATATACTTTATAGAAACAAAACTTTATAAAATACTTTGTAGACACGCAGTAGAAAAACAGCATGTTGTTTCAGAATTTCCTCCGCAACGCAGACTTAGTGCAGCACAGGAAGCGAGTACACGAGGGAATCTTGCCGCCCAAAAATAAGATCTGCTACATGTGCGGTCGCGGGTTCACGGTGCGTTACAAGTCGAATTAAACATTTTAAACAAAGAAGAACCGACTTCACTTAGGCTCCACATTTTCAAAGTGAAATCCCCTAGCTACTGTAATAATTTTTTCTCAAACATGCTCGGAAATGTTCCTGTTACGTTAGTAATTAGAGACCAGTAGGGACTCTATTCCAAGGCAGGTTCAGCGCGACGTACGTAAAGGATTTTCATACAACATTAAATCACTCAGCCAGTAACTGAAGCACTAAACAAGTAATTTTATTTCCTTACATGTTTGAGAAAAGCACTATACATGCTTCGACCGTAATCAGCTTACCTGGCTTCGTATTGTAGCCGTCCTCGTCTTCGACTCGGACGGCTACTAAATACTCAGCCAGGAAAGCTTACTTACTGGTCTCTGTAGTAATGTACTATAAACACAAAAGAACCGACTTCACTAAGCATCCACCTTTCCAAAAGCAAATGCTCGAGATGCTGTAAAAATACTCAAATCACTATAGGTGTGCCTATAATAGTTGAAGAGTTCCCTCGATTTCTTCAGGATCCCGTCATTAGATCCTGACCTGGTTAAAATGGGACCAACTGTGAAGTAGGTACACTCTTTAAAACAAAAAAAGAATTATATGATTTGAAGCTCACATGGTCATTCACATTATAAATATTATTTGAAACGGGATATTTACCAACAAGGTATGCGCCGAAATATCGGGTGCTCATAAACACAAATATATACCTACATGGTAAATATCCCGTTTCAAATAATATTGAAAAAAAGAATTTTCCAAATCGGTCGTCTTCGAATAATCGGTGAACATACAAAATAGCAACAAAGATCCCGACAAATTGAGAACCTCCTTCGAAATCTTGGAGTCGGTTGAAAAGCAAAAACCAACTGTTAAATGATTTCACAAGCAATTTCATGTTTTGTGTAAAAAACTACCATTTTGTTTATTAGTGTTTCATACCAAACTTGGTTTACGAAGCACTTATGGAATCACTTCGGTCGTCGAAATTGGTTAAACGCTTTTTTTTCATTTTAAAATACTCTACTCCCATTCCCACAACATATGAATTGAATGACATTTTAGAAACACCTTAGATGTTGAAATCCGTGTATACAGTGCAAAAGAAATATATATACCTGTACTTTCTCTCTAAAACATAACCTCTTTCGGCAATTGAGCTAAAATTAAGGTATCTCTTCATTCCGAGTTATTATATGTCGTACCTATATATTAATCACAATCAGCCCATTTTCAACCAACTTCAAGATTTCGAAGGAGGAGGTTATCAATTCGTCGGGATGTATGTTCACCGATTATTCAAAGACGGCTGGACCGATTTGAAAAATTCTTTTTTTGTTTGAAAGACACAACAGTTGGTCCCATTGTAACCAGGTCAGGATCTGATGATGTGATCCTGGAGAAATCGAAGGAACCCTTCAAGTATTATAGGTACACCTATAGTGATTTGAGTATTTTTTACAGCAGCTCGAGCATTTGCTTTTAGAAAGGTCCTTCCGTCACATTATGCATCTGCTTGCAGACGAATAAGATCCTGAACAACCACGTGCGCACGCACACGGGCGAGCGGCCGTTCTCGTGCGCGCGCTGCCCGGCCGCCTTCGCGCAGCGCGCCGCGCTCCGCCAGCACACGCGCGCACGCCACGCCGAGTAACGCTTTGCCAGTCATCTCCCTTTCTCCACGACGCTTACTGGTGAGAGGAACAAGGAAACAGCACTATACTAGTAGTCCGCCATTTATTTGCAAACGAGACCACCAATGTAACAAGACACTTGTGAAGATCTTTTGCGCCTTCTAGCTCCATATCCCCTTCATCGATCCTGCTCATATAAGAATATTTATCTACACTCACATTGTAAGTCCTCTAAAACGTGTTCAAAAACGGTAGGCAATGGCTAGCATTACCACATCGATTTTACTATGATAAGCTTTTTATCTGTGGCAGTAACGTAATTTTAACTTTACATGCTCATATATTGATACGTTATGAGTTTCAAATTCCGAACATCGAATTTGATAACGTAATGTAAATCCTGTGCTCCTTCCTGACCAACGGCACGCGCCCGCGCGACCGCCGGCACAATCGAGTTGGCCATGGCGGTGCAATGGCGGTCATTCTATGGTTTCCGAACACTTCATTTAGGATATATGAGTGTAGATAAAGCAGTGTATGCAACTTTACGTAATTAGGCCTTATAACGTAACAGTTACATAAACTACTATTTTAACACAGTTGCTCAAAAAAGTGCTTTTCTTGTAGTAGTTTATGGTGCGGGAAGTTCTTTTTCTCGTATTACCGCTTTTACTTTTCCAGCCAATCACAGCTCAAGATTCATGATCATTGATCACCGCGCCGCGCGGCACCGCGTGGGAGCATTCGTATATATAGTACTAAGGTAACCTCAAAGTGACTAATTGTCCTTTTTGTAGTTTTTCGCAACTGTATTAAAAGACGTCGGTCCATACACGGATTGAATGTCATTCTTCACTCGCCCCGAGTTTTGCCACTCGCCTACCGCTTGTGGCAAAATGTCTCGGAACTCGTGGAATAATGACATCCTTTCCGACCTAGTATCGAAATGTACTATTATCTGTTACAACCCCAACAAATGTGACTTATTCCACTTACGTCAGCTTCCACTTAGGACAGAAAAAAAATTGTTCCATTTAGGTCATCTCTGACCTAATTGGATTCCAATAGACACAAATAATTTTTAAGAAAAAAAACCGACTTCCATGGGGGTAGCCGGTGAAGCATTATTGTAGATGGTGTACTTAGATTCCATACAATGAAATAACTTACTTAACTAACGCAGCGGAGAGGACAAATCGATAAACATGAACTATGCGTCGTTGAAGAGTTCCGTTCTGATCATCATCAGCAGTTCCACTTCATCAAATGTCATTCTTTTGAATGAAAATGCTTGATTTGTTGATAAAAATACAAAAGTCACTTTATGTATGCCTTTAAGATTTGAGGAATTCCCTCGATTCCTCATGGAACTCATCATCAGAACTTGAGCTTGACGAAAATTGGTCCTGACAATCTAACTTGCTTAACAAACACAGCGAAGGGGACGAATCGCCAAACGTGAACTATGCGTCGTTGAAGAGTTCCGTTCTGATCATCATCAGCAGTTCCACTTCATCAAATGTCACTCTTTTGAATGAATATGCTTGACTTGTTGATAAAAATACAAAAATCACTATGTGTAAGCCCTTAAGATTTGAGGAGTTCCCTCGATTCTTCATGGATCCCATCATCAGAACTTGAGCTTGACGAAAATTTGTCCTGACAATTAAACTTGCTAAACAAACACAGCGAAGAGGACAAATCGCCAAACGTGAACTATGCGTCGTTGAAGAGTTCCGTTCTGATCATCATCAGCAGTTCTACTTCATCAAATGTCACTGTTTTGAATGAAAATGATGGATTTGTTGGTAAAAATATAAAAATCACTAAATGTATGCCTTTAAGATTTGAGGAGTTCCCTCGATTCCTCATGGATCCCATCATCAGAACTGCGTTTTGACAAAAACGGGATCAATCTGTATATATATACTTACAATCAAAAAAAGAATTTTCAAAATCGGTTCAGACATGACGGAGTTATGGAGTAACAAACATAAAAAATAAAAAACAAAAAAAAAAAAAAAAAAACATACACGCCGAATTGAGAACCTCCTCTTTTGAAATCTTGAAGTCGGTTAAAAAACTGACCTACCTGGAAACCAGTATTGACAGCATGCTAACCTAACTGGACTCCAGTTATGACAGCATGCTGACTTGCCTGGACTCCAATAATAACAGCATGCTGACCTGACTGCGGTCTGACAGTTGGACTCCGTTATATCTACAAATACGGTTTCGATCTTGGATGAATGAAAATGCCCAAGTCACCATATACGACATTATAATGTTTACCGACTTATTCATATTTTAATTATACACAATATCTATTCATTCAATCTTTTAAATTGTTAATTTTTTGTTACGACTTTACACAAACTTGTTGTTATAAAATCTTAATCATTAATTAAGTGCTTAACTGTATTATTATGTTGACAGTGTATGATTAATACCAATAAAATCTATGAATCTACATATGAATCTATTCATCCTCAGTTTAATATTTTTAATAATCTGAATAAACATATCCCTTGGACGGATTTTCGGCAATGACAATGATAGTTAGAGAGCCCACGACACTGAACCTAGTTCGATAAGTCTCCTAGATGAGATATATATAATTAGTTGTGTCTTTAATGGGGAACACGAAATGCCGATGCTGCAATGGAAAAAAAGTGGTGTCGTATTTTTTTTTATTTTATTAAAAATCCGGTTTCTAGTACGATAAGTCTCCTAGATTTCCTTTGTTCCTCGAAGCAGGGGAGGGACAGGGCTACACGATAATGCGGTGCTGCAAGCCCCCATTTGTGGCCTTCGCAGTGGCAGCAGCATCAAAAGATTATAGATGTATGAAAAAACAAAACGCCCGATCTCTTTATAACAAAAACAAGATGTTATGTAACCTAAACTTAGCGCCTGAATTGCAACAAGATGTTACGTTATTAAAATGATTTTATATTTTAAATGATCAGGCGCTTTATTTTTTCATACATCTACAATATTTTGATGCTGCTGCCACTGACAAGGCCACGCACAGGGGCTTGCAGCACCGCATTATCGTGTAGCCCTACCCCTCCCCTGCTTCAAGGAACAAAGGAAATCTAGGAGACTTATCGTACCGGTTTTTTATTATTAAAATACGCCACCACTTTTTTTGCATTGCAGCATCGGCATTTCGTGTTCCCCCATTAAAGACGCGACTAATTATATATATCTCATCTACGAGACTTATCGAACTAGGTTCAGTGTCATGGGCTCTCTAACTATGAGTTTGACATTGAATGGCTCCAAGTCAATCATCTACCAGCCTAGCATGAAGTTGCCAAATGAATATTGTCATATACAAACTACCAGACTATTAACCTCCGTAATGCCGTTACCCAGTTAATATTATTAATAATAATAAATATTCTTTACTAGCTGTGCCCGCGGCTCCGCCCGCGTGGAATTCGGTCTGTGTCAGTAAGCGGCTAATTCACCCCTAATTTCTCTCCCGCTACTCTGGAGGCGGAACTTGAAGCAAAGTTGACAGATGGATACGCTAGAGGACAGTAGTCCTAATAAAATATTTTACAATTACCTCTAAATGAAACTACACTCAAAAATTAATACTTTTTTTATCCTATTATTTTTTTTGGCATGATTTAAACGACTTACAGTAGTAGGTGTATATCGGACGATACAGGACCACTCCTGCACCATTCATACACCATTTTGCATTTATACGTTCATGTCCACGGCAAATATCATCCAAATCGATCCTCCCGTCAAATCAGTTTAAGAATGAAAGGTAAGAATAGGCGCGGTTGAAATTGGGGTGCGGGGGGGGTCACAAATGTAGAAATGATTTTTTGGGTTCCGTAGCCAAATGGCAAAAAACGGAACCCTTATGGATTCGTCATGTCTGTCTGTCTGTCTGTCCGTCCGTATGTCACAGCCATTTTACTCGGAAACTATACGACGTATCTGAATAAAATTTACACATAAGATGTATTTTGTATGCCTCTACTTAGTTATGTAGTTAAATTTGAAAAAAAAAATATTTTTAGGGGGGCGCTCCATAGATGTAACTAATTAAAAAAAAAATGTGAACCAAATATCAACATGTTACACATCAATCGATAGGTCCTTAAAAATAACATTGAAATTTCTTTGACCATTTTGTGATTGAGTGAATATTTTCTGAAATAATCGCTTCGAAAGTCAGAAAATTGTGTCCCCCCCCTGTAACTTTTGAACCGTAAGTCCAAAAAATATGAAAAAATTTAGGGCGATGTGCCTTATCATATACTTTCTACGAAAATTATTTTGAACATTATCGGTTCAGCCATTTTTGAGTTATCTCCAAAAAACTTCTTCCATAGGCATCATATACGACCTTTTGGTATTAGTTTGGTTCTTATTACATTGAAGGTACGGAACCCTCCTATGCGTGGTCCGACATGCACTTGACCAGTTTTTTTCTATTTGAGGTGCACATGGAGGAGGGGGGGGGGGTCCATGACCCATGCAAATTTAACTCAATCGAGTGAAGTGGCTACCCCCCCCCCCCCCCCCCTTTTAGAAGTTGAATTTTTATAGGCTACGTATAACCTGGCTGGGGATTTCCTTGTATTGGAATTAGTAATCCTTAAGGGGTGATTTCCGGGATAACAATGCAAAAAAAACCGGCCTACAGCATGTCGGGCGATGCTCAGTGTAGAGTTTCGTAGATGCCGTCCTGTTACAAAACATCGGTTAAAAAGGTCGTTTATTAAGGGATATTTAGCGGCGCTTACGTCATTTTACTATCCGGCACTTCCTTGCACTATGCGTCTTTGACTGATAATTCAAAAACGGCTGAACCGAGTTTATTCAATATAGTTTTTATTGACAGTTCTTATCAGGCCTCACCAAATTTCAGCTTTCTAGTGCGAACGGTAACTGAGCTCCGTGGACAGACCGACGGACATGGCGAAACTTAAGGGTTCCTAGTTGACTACGGAACCCTAAAAAGAGATAAATTAGTAGTTTATGTAAATGTTACGTAATAAGGCCTAATTATGTACAGAAGCATACACTGCTTTACCTACACACATATTAAAATCCATTAAACCATTAGAATGACCGCTATTATACCGCAATGACCAACCTTATTGTGCCGGCGGTCGGGGGGGGGGGGGGGGGGGGACTTTCATTACGTTACCGTAGGTAATGAATTTTCATACGTTTTTACCACACCGTCACAGATAATACACTGATGTTACGTTACTGGTTGAAATAATGGTGGTAATTGCATACGGTACCGAACGCGAAATAGAGGATTTATGATATTGGTGTAGATCAAGATATTTATTCTTCAATGTAAGCACATTACAATGCACTAATGAACGTCAGACAAAAATAAAATACGTGAGTGTCGTGGAACACTCGGTTGGAACGAAGTTATGTTATTTAATTTAATTTAATTTTTGACTTTTTCGTAAATTTTGTGGTTTTAATTATTTTTTAAAGTTTTGAATTTTTTGAATTTTATGAAATTTTTGAAGTTTATGTAATTTTTGAAATTTTTGAAATTTTTGAAATTTTTGAAATTTTTGAAATTTTTAAAATTTTTAAAAATTTTTGAAATTTTTAAAAATTTTTGAAATTTTTAAAAAATTTTGAAATGTTTGAAACTTTTGAAATTTTAGAAATTTAGAAATTTTCCATTATTGACATTTTGGACATTTTTTACTTTTAGGTTCTCGACTTTTTTCACTTTTATCACTTTGTCACTTCTCACTTTCACTTTTCACTACACTTCACTTCACTTTATTAAACTACCACCTGTTCTAACCCTTAGACCTCTGGCCCAAAAAGTATTATGACCGAAAGTAAACTGGACGGGACTTATTTTTTTCAAAACAGTAATACATTATTAGATCTTAAAGATACAAAATAATGCGTAGTTCTTCAAGAAGACATATCAAAACAGCTTGAGAGACAGATAATGTACCTATTGTTTAATTACTTATAAAGAAAAATAAATCCAAATCTGACTGCTTCACAAAACGTTTGATATGTTTTCCTACCTAAACGGTGTCCTATAAATGTTAGATTATTTTGTAGTAGTTTTTTGGTTTGGGCCATGCATCTTTGTCCGTCATTTACGAGTATAGTCCTCGAACCTGCAATAACCCTTTGACATTCATGACATTTTCAAATATTTCTTAAGAGCGGGTAAAGATAAATTTAAAGCATCGACGGGTAACATGTTATAAATATGAACACCTTGACCAAAAAATTACAAATTATTTCAATACCAAATTTCATCTAAATACTTACAGCGGTTATTAGTTTTCTTCACCAAAACCCTCCTGTAAACTTCCACCCCTTTTGCATCCGCTTAAGGGAAATTTTCGAGATAAAACTATTTTATTTCCTTTTCCAGAGCTCAAATTATTTCCATACCAAATTTTATCTAAATCGATTCTGCGGTTAATAATTCCCTATACAAATTTCCAACTCCCTTTTCACCCCTTTAGGGTTGATTTTCGGGGTGAAAACTATCCTTTGTCCTTTCTTGAGACCCATACCATACCAAATTTCATCTTTATCAGTTCAGCGGTAAAAAAATCCTCATACCAACTTCCAACCTCCTTTTCACCCCCACTAGGGTTTATTTTTGGGATGAAAACTATTCTGTCGTTTCTCGGGACTCAAATTATCTCCATACTAATTTCTATTATAAATTCTCCATACAACCTTTCAACCCCCTTTTCACCCCCTCCAGGGTTGATTTTAGGGATGAAAACTATTCTTTGTCCTTTCCCGAGACTCAAACTATCTCTACACAAAATTTCATCAAAATCCGTTCCGTGATACGCGGTCAAATAAACAGACAAACAGACAAAAATTATAAAAATTGTTGGAACGTGTTCTGTTATCGATTCTAAATATCCCCAGTCAACTTTTTTTCGAATATATTCCATGAACAGACTTTTGACCCTCTTCAGCTTTATTATATGTATAGATAGTTTTAATTGAAAGTACCTTTCGGGCTTCACTCCCATTATTTTTTTCAATTTTTTTTTACCTACGGTTCTAAATTAAGATGGGGGGGGGGGGCTTTTTTGAAGTTGAAACTATCCTTTGTCCTTTCTCGAGACCCATACTATCTCTATACCAATTTTCATCTAAATCAGTTCAGCGGTGAAAAATTCCTCATACCAACTTCCAACCCCCTTTTCACCCCCACAAGGGTTTGAAAACTATCCTATGACGTTTCTCGAGACTCAAATTATCTCCATACTCATTTCTAACTGAATCGTTTCAGCGGTTAACATTCTCCATACAAACTTTCAACCCCATTTTCACCCCCACCAGGGTTGATTTTAGGGATTAAAACTATATATTATCCTTTCCCGGGACTCAAACTATCTCTATACAAAATTTCATGAAAATCCGTTCAGCCGTTTTCACGTGATGCGCGGTCAAATAAACAGACAAACAGATAAACAGATAAACAGACAAAAAATCTAAAAATTGTTGGAACGTGTTCTGTTATCGATTCTAAGTATCCCCAGTCAACTTTTTTTCGATTATCTTCCATGTACAGACTTTCGACCCTCTTCAGCTTTATTATATGTATAGATTGCACCAAAAACAGCGAATTCTGTATGTCATTGAATAAAAATATCAATGTTATGAACATTACGATTCTTTGAGTATTAAACCAAATATGAAATAATCAAAGTTACGATAAAATTAACACATTTTAATAATTTAATAAATATAATTTTCTTGATCTGACTGTCAATGTCAGAGAGACTCACCATCACCTAGCAGATTGACTTAGTGCTATACTACTAAAATTGACAAAACTGACGACTTTATGTACAGTCAGCCACAAAATGTGGTCGACTACTATCGACTTTATGTCAAGTAATAGTCACTTGAAAGTGGTAGACCACTTTCATGGCTGACTTGCTAATTGGGGGATACGCAAATGTGATTCTTAACTGTAATCAGACGTAACTGGAATAAAAAATATCTGTCCTAACTGGAGACTGTCGTATGTGGCATATAGAAAAACTGTCCTAACTGGAAACTGACATAAGTGGAATAAAAACTTCTGGCCTAACTGGACCTGACGAAATTGGGATTAAACATTCCACTTACGTCAGCAGTTTTGATTTTCTGACCTATATGGAATGTCTCGAATATTGTTACATGAAAAAATAAAATCTGACCTAAGTGGAAGCTGACGTAAGTGGAATAAGTCACAAATGTCACGAGCTTCAGAAAAATGTTACTAAGTGTTATCGCGGTAAACATACAAATTTAAAAATCCATCGAAATGCAGAGATGCCCCATTAGCCAGCTGACAGTTCTGTTGTGTCAGAAGTTTTCTGTACGAACTTCGCTTTGCTGCGCTGGCTCGTTCAATTATGATCATCATAGATGGACTCTTTAAAGAGCCTCCCGTGACGGGTTGACCTTCAAACTAACTTGTCCATCTATAGCAATTTTTTTTGGCCTTTGTAATAATGTATAGTAAGAGAGACGACCTAAGGTGAACGGCTGAATCAAATACACTTTTATAATTTAACCAGAGTTTTATTGTATTACCGGTATCTATATCTTGTTTTTTAGGATTCGAAAAATCACATATCTATTTGTAATAACGGGACGAAGGTAATTTTTGGAATATATACGTGGTTAAGTCCCGTTTTACAAATAGATATGTGTAAAAACCGTGAAAATTTTAATCAGTGTTTAGAAAAATCACGTTTGATTTCGCTCATGTATCAGTTTTTTAGCAATATTAGGGATTTTTTTTAACTAGACTACCTAACCAGGTAGTTAAGTAACTACTTGTTTTCAGTATTAGTGATACGCTTGAGACAAAATCGAGGTTTTAATAGTTATTTATTATACAAGGGGGCAAAGTTGATGTTTAACCTCTCGTGCTTTATTGAGATCCGAGCCAGTGGGTCAAAAAATGGAATCTTGGGCGTACGAGGGCCTCAAGGTAAGAGGCTGAACAAACTTTGCTACCGAGTATAATACTAATTTTTTCACCACACCACCACAGGAAAAATATAAGCTATAAAACATAAAAAATCAAAGCGAAATGATTGCTTTTAAAATTATGTAATTCAAAATTATCTGTTTAAATTCCACTATGCCAAATATCGTGAAAAAACAAGTCAAAACTAGTACCAAAATACTTTTCCCACATGTGGATAAAATGCGGTTTTGCCCACCGGTTTGAAGGGATAAAGAGCGCGTTTCCCAGGTGGAGTGGTGAAAAAGAGTTTTCGTTTTCCCAGAAATCGAACGCACGATTTTTCTAATCTTAAAATACGCAGTATAGACTATTTACAAGGTCGATATTTTATTACTACAACACCAAGTTTTAATACGACAATCCAACTTTACTTCCTATCAATGTGCATCATATCGATAACGTCTTCAATATCCATGGGGTGCGCTTTTTCGTACGCCTGTCGGGCGAGCTGTTTTTTCCGCCACGGAGGAACGTAAGACGTAGTTTTTTTGCCTTTAGTTTTGTTACTTACTCTTTTACCTTTGCGAAGTCCGTCTTTCTTTCGACGTTTGCGCATTTTTCGTGGTCTTGGTGTAATATTACCCAAAAATTTGGGCTTATTTATTTCATCGAAAGCACGTAATTCCCGGACCGTGGAGGATTTAATGTGATAATGTAGAATTGAAACCGGTGTTGTTTTCATAGATTTACTTCTTTTTGGGACATTTACATGTTTAGATGTTTTTGCAGCTTTTTTGTTTATACGTGAATAAGGTACTGAGATAGTGCTATGAACATTTTGCGGACCATTACTTGTCTTAGTTATTTTTTTACTAGTTGCTGGAACATTACTTTTAATAGTCCCATTTTTAATAGTTTGTGGAACATTATTTGTATTAGCTCCATTTTTCATAGTTTGTAGAACATTATTTTTATTTCTCCAGTCTTTAATAGCTTGTTGAAGTTTATTTTTAAAATTATAGTTAGTTAGTTTAGGTACATTTTTAATAATATGTGGCACATCATTTATATTTGTCCCCTCTTTAATTGCTCGTGGAACGTGATTATTATAGTTATAATGAGTTATTTTAGGTCCATTTATAGCTTGTGAGTAATTACTTGCATTAGGTATATTTTTAACAGTTTCTGGAACATTACTTGTATAAGTACCTTTTTTAATAGTTAGTGGAAGTATATATATAAGTATAGTGAATATGTTGGAATATCGACTCAAAACTGGTCAAACATCGATAAAAAAAAACGTTAGACCAAAAAATATTGTGTATTCTTACCATACATCGGGGTTTTCGGTGCGGGAATGTTTGACATTAGCCAAAGAGTAGGCATTAACTTAAAAAACAGAATGTACTCTAGCACGTTTCTACCTAATGAATAATTGATCGAAAAAATCATAGGTATATACAATTTATATGAAATAGCTGACTATTATGTATATATATTGTAGGTACATATACCTATGATTTTTTCAAGTATTTTTTTATTAATTCATGTAGTGACTGATCATTGTCAACCTCTTCAGTTAATCAAATAGTTCATAAATATCGGACGTCAAGATTAATATTTGACACTTACTATACCGTGTCTTTGTCTTAGGTAGATCTAGTTAATAAATTTCGGATATGCAATTGCATTTTTAAAATACTAAGTATATAATAGTCAATACAAACATGCCTCTAAGAAAAAAAGCTCGTATCATAGTGTGTAAGCTATTCACAGAGAGGTAGTTATTCATTAAGCATAATATGATATTTTCTCAGACTAACTCTTAACCTATCTGTTTATCTCTACTTTTTCTCAAATCGTTCCCGCACCGAAAACCCCGATATATGATTATTACGGAAACAAAAACAGTAGGCGAAAACTATGAACTATATTTTATTATACATCGTTTGGCACTACTTTCTCCCAACATAAATTTTTGTATAATTTCTCTTAATATTGTATAGTATTTGTATAGTTTCTCATAATATTGCATCAAACCCAGATCTCTAGGATTTATTTTCTTGAAATGGTTTGCATTCTTTGACCTCCACTACTTTAAAGCTGCCAGATGTCCAGATCTAGAAATAAGCATAATATACCAAACTGACTAGAGGGGTTTGGTTGCTCTCATTATTGTCATATCCGACGTGGACGGGGCTAGCTCTCCGTCTATATAGACCAACGCCATTTTGTAAATAATTAATAACCTAAAAATAAAATCATGCGGACCTATTTATACAAGGAAAATACCTATATAATAAAGAAATTACTTAATTTAAGACTGCTCAACCAACACTATTGTGTTAATAATGCAAAACTCGTTCTATACGAGGATTACACAATTGTTTTGTTTATTTGACGCATATCTTTTTATAATATTTTATAGCAAAACCACAATAAATCAAAGGCGCGTGAAAATTTTCAATGAAACTTATATACACATTTACAGTAAACTACATTGCGCAGCCATATTTGAAGGATATAATAACGTAAAAGTGTCAAAAACTTTTATAAATTTTGTTAGGATGCAAACAAATATGACGTGTCACTCATTCAGTTTTTTTGTACCGTCTTCGTCCATTTTATATTGCGAGACAAAGTAGTTAAATCACAACGTTCATTGTATTATAACATTTGTTCCGTCGGTATTAGAGACGTTTTTGCATTGACGTAAGGTTTATTTTACTACACTCTTATGCTGTATAATGCGTTTGTATTGCGATTGGCAAGTTAATCGAGAGTACTTATGCTTCTTTACTGCGATTAGCAAGTTTTTTGGCCGTATTAAGGCTTCTTTAATGCAGTCGGCAACTTAATAGAGCGTACTAATGCTTCTTTGAGGCGATTGGCACTTTCCATGACAACGATAATGCTAATAGCGCAGACATAATGCGCCTGCAATGCTATTAAATGACCTGTATAGGATCTCAAGCTGGGTAATTTGTGCCCATTTAAGACCTATATCAGCACTATAAACGTTTATAGCACTATAAGCATACAGATATGCTGTAAGACGGCCGTTATACTGCTTTGATGTGTTACTTGGGTAGGTCTCCACCATCAAGCACTAACGGTACTAGTTGAACCGGTCCGTGACTCATCGCTGCGAGGCGCGCTACCGACTCGTGAGTCGGTAGTGCGCTAAAATGTCTCGGGAATCACCTTTCTTTAATTTATACTTCGTTTTTTTTTTGAGATTAGAAAAACGTTGACAGAACGATGTACACTGTTCTTTATTAGGCATGATAAATGTCACAACTGTCAAAGTGCCTACGCCGTCATTACAACATACTTAAATATATTTGTATTTATAGTAAAGCTATGCTTACCTATTTGTAAATGTTATATTGAGTATCTATACATATAATAAAGCTGAAGAGGGTCGAAAGTCTGTACATGGAAGATAATCGAAAAAAAGTTGGCTGGGGATACTTAGAATCGATAACAGAACACGTTCCAACAATTTTTAGAATTTTTATCTGTTTGTCTGTTTATCTGTTTGTCTGTTTATTTGACCGCGCATCACGTGAAAACGGCTGAACGGATTTTGATGAAATTTTGTATAGAGATAGTTTGAGTCCCGGGAAAGGATAATATATAGTTTTAATCCCGAAAATCAACCCTGGTGGGGGTAAAAATGGGGTTGAAAGTTTGTATGGAGAATTTTTTACCGCTGAAACGATTTAGATAGAAATGAGTATGGAGATAATTTGAGTCTCGACAAACGTCATAGGATAGTTTTCAAACCCTTGTGGGGGTGAAAAGGGGGTTGGAAGTTGGTATGAGGATTTTTTTACCGCTGAACTGATTTAGATGGAAATGTGTATAGAGATAGTATGGGTCTCGAGAAAGGACAAAGGGAGGGGTGAAAAGGGAGTTGGAAATTTGTATAGGGAATTATTAACCACAGAATCGACTTAGATAAAATTTGGTATGGAGATAATTTGAGCTCTGGAAAAGGAAATAAAATAGTTTTATCTCGGAAATTATCCCTTAAGCGGATGCAAAAAGTTTACATGGGGAAGAAACAAGCAATAACCGCTGTACGTATTTAGATGAAATTTGGTATTAAAATAATTTGTAATTTTTTGGTCAAGGTGTTCATATTTATAACATGTTACCCGTCGATGCTTTAAATTTACCTTTACCCGCTCTTAAGAAATATTTGAAAATCTCATGAATGTCAAAGGGTTATTCCAGGTTCGAGGACTATATATGACGGACAAAGATGCATGGTCCAAACCAAATAACTACTACAAAATCATCTAACATTTATAGGACACTGTTTAGGTAGGAAAACATATCAAACGTTTTGTGAAGCAGTCAGATTAGGATTTTTTTTTCTTTATAATTAAACAAGAGACAGATAATGTACCCAATCTGTCTCTCAAGCTGTTTTGATATGTCTTCTTGAAGAACTACGCATTATTTTGTATCTTTAAGATCTAATAATGTATTACTTACTGTTTTGAAAAAAATAAGGCCCGTCGAGTGTCTTTTCGGTCATAAATGTCATAATACTTCTTGGGCCAGAGGTGTAGGGTTAGAACCGGTGGTAGTTTTGGAACGAAGTTCCTTATCGGACGGTTCGCGGATGGGGGGCTAGGCGAAAAAAAATCACGAAAAAGCGTCACGTCACGAAAACGCGACACTCATATGATTGAGAAACATGTAAAATGGAATGAAATAAAAAATATATAAAATAGAATAAAGTGAAGTGAAGTGAAGTGTAGTGAAAAGTTAAAGTGAGAGGTGACAAAGTGAAAAAAGTCGAGAACCTTAAAGTAAAAAATGGCAAAATTTCAAAAAGTTCAAAAAGTTCTAAAATCTCATTTTTTATTTTTATTTTTAAAATTTCATAAATTTCAAAAACTTTATTAATTTCAAAAAATTCATAAGTTTCATAAATTTCATAAATTTCATAAATTTCATAAATTACATAAATTTCAAAAATTTCATAAATTTCAAAAATTTCATAAATTCCAACAATTTAATTTTTTTTTTAAATATACAAAAAAAAATTCAAAAAAAAATTCAAAAATGAAATAAAATGAAATAACATAACTTCGTTCCAATCGCGTGTTCCACGAAACTCACGTATTTTATTTTTCTCTGACGTTCATTAGTGCATTGTAATGTGCTTACATTGAAGAATAAATATCTTGATTTATCTGTGACAGTGTGGTAAAAACGTATGAAAATTCATTACCCCCGACCGCCGGCACGCCCCCCCTGGATTTTTAATATGTGTGTAGGTAAAGCAGTGTATGCTTCTGTACATAATTAGGCCTTATTACGTAACAGTTACATAAACAGTCACTATTTATTTCTTTTTAGGGTTCCGTAGTCAACTAGGAACCCTTATAGTTTCGCCATGTCCGTCCGTCTGTCCGCGGTCTAGCTCAGTTACCGTTCGCACTAGAAAGCTGAAATGTGGTGAGGCCTGATAAGAACTATCAATAAAAACTGTATTGAATAAAATCGGTTCAGCCGTTTTTGAATTATCAGTCAAAAACGCATAGTGAAAGGAAGTGCCGAATAGTAAAATGACGTAAGCGCCGCCAAATATCCCTTAATAAACGACCTTTTGAACGGATGTTTTGTAACATCTCATCATCATTGTCAAATTCAACGTCTAGAAGGGGGAGGGGGGGGGGGGGGGGGTAGCCACTACACTCGATTGAGTTAAATTTGCATTGGTCATGGACCCCCTCCCCGCTCCAAGTGCACCTCAAATAGAAAAAAATCAATTCTGCATTTGTGACCCCCCCCCCCCAATTTCAACCGCGCCTGTTCTTACCTTTCATGCTTAGACTGATTTGACGGGAGGATCGATTTGGATGATATTTGCCGTGGACATGAACGTATAAATACAAAAGTGGTCCTTTATCGTCCGATATACACCTACTACTCTATGTCGTTTAAATCATGCCAAAAAAAATTATATGATAAAAAAAAGGATTCATTTTTGAGTGGTTTCATTTAGTGGTAATTGCAAAATATTTTATTAGGACTACTGTCCTCTAGCGTCATGTGTCAACTTTACTTCAAGTTCCGCCTCCAGGGTAGCGGGAGAGAAATTAGGGGTGAATTAGCCGCTTACTGACACAGACCGAATTCCACACGGGCGGAGCCGCGGGCACAGCTAGTTTAACAATACTTTGGTAGTTGTTATAGTCACTAAATATTTTATTTGTTATCATTGTTAATGTTCTTGTGAATGTTGCACAATAAAATACCTAGAGATGAAGAGGTTCGCAACGGATGGTTCGATTTTTAAATATTTTCTCGCGTCATCTGTCATTAGTATCTCTCAGCCATATCTGGATAGTTTTTAATGCTTATTGTGATTCTTATTTAAGTAAAGGTATTTGCTTGCTCTATTATTGTGCGTTTGGTTGGAGGGTTTTGGAGCAATCAGAGGCAGGCCCGAGTGGCATACAACAAGAAAAGCCACCTCGTAGTCCACCAAATCTTTTGCCATCACCTAAGACAGTTGCTTTATTATTTATATAATATTATTATTATATAGTAAAACTATTAAATAACGTTTTGATGCATTTTTATTTACGAAAATTAATTAATAAGTGCATATAATGATTAAATAATTTTCGTGAATACTGATAAAAAAAAATAGATCTTAAGTTTTCGTTTTAGAACGTACGTGCGTCACTGTCAGGTCAGTTTTTAATTTTTCACGTGTCTCTAATGTTGGCATACAAAATCTAAAACGAAATTGTGTATTTATTGGTATGTTGGATTATTTAATCTGCAGATTGTTATTTTTTCACAAATGTGAACTCTTAATCATGTTAACTAATCCTCTGTTGGTGTGCTTGCAGTGTGTTTAAATTGAACATTTAGAACAGGTTGGCAACTACTGTTTACTCAATTTCTAATCTAAAAAAAAACGAAGTATAGTTAAATTAAAAATTAAAGTACTTATAATATCGATTCCATGGCTCACTACTGACTTATAGACGAAGAGCTAGCCACGTCAGATATGACACAATAATGAGAGCAACGAAACCCCTCTAGTCAGTTCGCTATACTAGGCTTATTACTAGATCTGGACATCTGGCAGCTGTAAAGTGGTGGAGGTCAAAGAATGCAGATCACTTCAAGAAAACCTAGAGTTCTGGGTTTGATGCAATATTATGTGAAATTATATAATAGTACATTATGATACAAGTGTGCTAAGTTGATCATTACATACGAAGCGATATTGTGCGCACGAACGCATGTGAGTGCGCATAAGGAAGCTGAGCTTATGTAATGATCGAGCACACGCGTTTCATACGACGTTTTTCAACACACTTGCGAGGAAATAACAGAATAGTATAATTAATAACTTTTGATAAATACATTAATTGTCAGAATGTTTACAGGATAGAGGTACTTACGAACCTAAGATAATTAAATTTAACTAACCTTTTTTGTGATGTTATTGAGTATCTGGAACTCTTTTTCAAATCATTTCATAAGACTTCACATTTATTGTGCAATAAATTTTAGTATTTTTTTCTTACGTATTGCTCACTAGATTTTTATGATGACATTTTACTAGTATGTATCACAATTTTGAAATATATCCAGAGGTTAAATTAACGCTAAAGCTGTCTTCTTATTAAATGAAAATATAATTTGTTTAAATTTATAAAACACGACGAGAAAAATCTAACAAATAAACAATGATTTGAGGTTAACTTATAAATGGCGCGCAATTTTCTTTTTTGGATGTGCGTGCAGCTTGAGGCAAAAGCGCGGACGTATAATGCCAATCAGCCAATATTAAAACAGACAATTCGTGTTTAAAACGTAATTTATTGTGTATTACGAGTAATATAATAAGTTGAAATGATTCTTATTCACAATCAGGATTGTATAATTTGTATTCTATCGTCAATGTGTATATTTCTAATATATTTACTTTTTTAGAATGTAAACTCATAAAGAGTTAAAAAAAAGTAAAGGTAATACCCGACTAAATTACAACGATTCGTCTGCGTACGTACAACTTGGTACTAGAGTACAAACGTCACTTGATCGGATTATTAAATTATTCCACTAGTTGGATACTTATTGTGAAATGCACGCGTGTTTAATATCTAGGATTATGAGCATAAAAGCGGTGGAATAAGAACCTCGTTACGAGCAGGTGTGTTGAAAATAATTAGATTATATCATTGGCAATAGTTTCTGTTGGGGGAAAGTAGTGCCAAACGACGTATAATGTAATTCTTAGTTTGTCGCCTACTGTTTTTGTTTTCTTAATAATACGCAATGTTTTTAGTTCTAACGTTAAAATGTAGGCCCCGTCTATTATAACTAAGACAAATTTGGCAGTGTTTACCTATTTTGGTATTACTATTTTCCAATTAAAAAATTTTGCTAGTCTGTCACTCTGACGTCCACCCATTAAAAGCTGCCAGATGCCCGAATCTCTTTCTTTCGATAAGGAAATTTTGATTTTCGATAGGCCTGCTATACTATAATATACTTTATAGAAACAAAACTTTATAAAATACTTTGTAGACACGCAGTAGAAAAACAGCATGTTGTTTCAGAATTTCCTCCGCAACGCAGACTTAGTGCAGCACAGGAAGCGAGTACACGAGGGAATCTTGCCGCCCAAAAATAAGATCTGCTACATGTGCGGTCGCGGGTTCACGGTGCGTTACAAGTCGAATTAAACATTTTAAACAAAGAAGAACCGACTTCACTTAGGCTCCACATTTTCAAAGTGAAATCCCCTAGCTACTGTAATAATTTTTTCTCAAACATGCTCGGAAATGTTCCTGTTACGTTAGTAATTAGAGACCAGTAGGGACTCTATTCCAAGGCAGGTTCAGCGCGACGTACGTAAAGGATTTTCATACAACATTAAATCACTCAGCCAGTAACTGAAGCACTAAACAAGTAATTTTATTTCCTTACATGTTTGAGAAAAGCACTATACATGCTTCGACCGTAATCAGCTTACCTGGCTTCGTATTGTAGCCGTCCTCGTCTTCGACTCGGACGGCTACTAAATACTCAGCCAGGAAAGCTTACTTACTGGTCTCTGTAGTAATGTACTATAAACACAAAAGAACCGACTTCACTAAGCATCCACCTTTCCAAAAGCAAATGCTCGAGATGCTGTAAAAATACTCAAATCACTATAGGTGTGCCTATAATAGTTGAAGAGTTCCCTCGATTTCTTCAGGATCCCGTCATTAGATCCTGACCTGGTTAAAATGGGACCAACTGTGAAGTAGGTACACTCTTTAAAACAAAAAAAGAATTATATGATTTGAAGCTCACATGGTCATTCACATTATAAATATTATTTGAAACGGGATATTTACCAACAAGGTATGCGCCGAAATATCGGGTGCTCATAAACACAAATATATACCTACATGGTAAATATCCCGTTTCAAATAATATTGAAAAAAAGAATTTTCCAAATCGGTCGTCTTCGAATAATCGGTGAACATACAAAATAGCAACAAAGATCCCGACAAATTGAGAACCTCCTTCGAAATCTTGGAGTCGGTTGAAAAGCAAAAACCAACTGTTAAATGATTTCACAAGCAATTTCATGTTTTGTGTAAAAAACTACCATTTTGTTTATTAGTGTTTCATACCAAACTTGGTTTACGAAGCACTTATGGAATCACTTCGGTCGTCGAAATTGGTTAAACGCTTTTTTTTCATTTTAAAATACTCTACTCCCATTCCCACAACATATGAATTGAATGACATTTTAGAAACACCTTAGATGTTGAAATCCGTGTATACAGTGCAAAAGAAATATATATACCTGTACTTTCTCTCTAAAACATAACCTCTTTCGGCAATTGAGCTAAAATTAAGGTATCTCTTCATTCCGAGTTATTATATGTCGTACCTATATATTAATCACAATCAGCCCATTTTCAACCAACTTCAAGATTTCGAAGGAGGAGGTTATCAATTCGTCGGGATGTATGTTCACCGATTATTCAAAGACGGCTGGACCGATTTGAAAAATTCTTTTTTTGTTTGAAAGACACAACAGTTGGTCCCATTGTAACCAGGTCAGGATCTGATGATGTGATCCTGGAGAAATCGAAGGAACCCTTCAAGTATTATAGGTACACCTATAGTGATTTGAGTATTTTTTACAGCAGCTCGAGCATTTGCTTTTAGAAAGGTCCTTCCGTCACATTATGCATCTGCTTGCAGACGAATAAGATCCTGAACAACCACGTGCGCACGCACACGGGCGAGCGGCCGTTCTCGTGCGCGCGCTGCCCGGCCGCCTTCGCGCAGCGCGCCGCGCTCCGCCAGCACACGCGCGCACGCCACGCCGAGTAACGCTTTGCCAGTCATCTCCCTTTCTCCACGACGCTTACTGGTGAGAGGAACAAGGAAACAGCACTATACTAGTAGTCCGCCATTTATTTGCAAACGAGACCACCAATGTAACAAGACACTTGTGAAGATCTTTTGCGCCTTCTAGCTCCATATCCCCTTCATCGATCCTGCTCATATAAGAATATTTATCTACACTCACATTGTAAGTCCTCTAAAACGTGTTCAAAAACGGTAGGCAATGGCTAGCATTACCACATCGATTTTACTATGATAAGCTTTTTATCTGTGGCAGTAACGTAATTTTAACTTTACATGCTCATATATTGATACGTTATGAGTTTCAAATTCCGAACATCGAATTTGATAACGTAATGTAAATCCTGTGCTCCTTCCTGACCAACGGCACGCGCCCGCGCGACCGCCGGCACAATCGAGTTGGCCATGGCGGTGCAATGGCGGTCATTCTATGGTTTCCGAACACTTCATTTAGGATATATGAGTGTAGATAAAGCAGTGTATGCAACTTTACGTAATTAGGCCTTATAACGTAACAGTTACATAAACTACTATTTTAACACAGTTGCTCAAAAAAGTGCTTTTCTTGTAGTAGTTTATGGTGCGGGAAGTTCTTTTTCTCGTATTACCGCTTTTACTTTTCCAGCCAATCACAGCTCAAGATTCATGATCATTGATCACCGCGCCGCGCGGCACCGCGTGGGAGCATTCGTATATATAGTACTAAGGTAACCTCAAAGTGACTAATTGTCCTTTTTGTAGTTTTTCGCAACTGTATTAAAAGACGTCGGTCCATACACGGATTGAATGTCATTCTTCACTCGCCCCGAGTTTTGCCACTCGCCTACCGCTTGTGGCAAAATGTCTCGGAACTCGTGGAATAATGACATCCTTTCCGACCTAGTATCGAAATGTACTATTATCTGTTACAACCCCAACAAATGTGACTTATTCCACTTACGTCAGCTTCCACTTAGGACAGAAAAAAAATTGTTCCATTTAGGTCATCTCTGACCTAATTGGATTCCAATAGACACAAATAATTTTTAAGAAAAAAAACCGACTTCCATGGGGGTAGCCGGTGAAGCATTATTGTAGATGGTGTACTTAGATTCCATACAATGAAATAACTTACTTAACTAACGCAGCGGAGAGGACAAATCGATAAACATGAACTATGCGTCGTTGAAGAGTTCCGTTCTGATCATCATCAGCAGTTCCACTTCATCAAATGTCATTCTTTTGAATGAAAATGCTTGATTTGTTGATAAAAATACAAAAGTCACTTTATGTATGCCTTTAAGATTTGAGGAATTCCCTCGATTCCTCATGGAACTCATCATCAGAACTTGAGCTTGACGAAAATTGGTCCTGACAATCTAACTTGCTTAACAAACACAGCGAAGGGGACGAATCGCCAAACGTGAACTATGCGTCGTTGAAGAGTTCCGTTCTGATCATCATCAGCAGTTCCACTTCATCAAATGTCACTCTTTTGAATGAATATGCTTGACTTGTTGATAAAAATACAAAAATCACTATGTGTAAGCCCTTAAGATTTGAGGAGTTCCCTCGATTCTTCATGGATCCCATCATCAGAACTTGAGCTTGACGAAAATTTGTCCTGACAATTAAACTTGCTAAACAAACACAGCGAAGAGGACAAATCGCCAAACGTGAACTATGCGTCGTTGAAGAGTTCCGTTCTGATCATCATCAGCAGTTCTACTTCATCAAATGTCACTGTTTTGAATGAAAATGATGGATTTGTTGGTAAAAATATAAAAATCACTAAATGTATGCCTTTAAGATTTGAGGAGTTCCCTCGATTCCTCATGGATCCCATCATCAGAACTGCGTTTTGACAAAAACGGGATCAATCTGTATATATATACTTACAATCAAAAAAAGAATTTTCAAAATCGGTTCAGACATGACGGAGTTATGGAGTAACAAACATAAAAAATAAAAAACAAAAAAAAAAAAAAAAAAACATACACGCCGAATTGAGAACCTCCTCTTTTGAAATCTTGAAGTCGGTTAAAAAACTGACCTACCTGGAAACCAGTATTGACAGCATGCTAACCTAACTGGACTCCAGTTATGACAGCATGCTGACTTGCCTGGACTCCAATAATAACAGCATGCTGACCTGACTGCGGTCTGACAGTTGGACTCCGTTATATCTACAAATACGGTTTCGATCTTGGATGAATGAAAATGCCCAAGTCACCATATACGACATTATAATGTTTACCGACTTATTCATATTTTAATTATACACAATATCTATTCATTCAATCTTTTAAATTGTTAATTTTTTGTTACGACTTTACACAAACTTGTTGTTATAAAATCTTAATCATTAATTAAGTGCTTAACTGTATTATTATGTTGACAGTGTATGATTAATACCAATAAAATCTATGAATCTACATATGAATCTATTCATCCTCAGTTTAATATTTTTAATAATCTGAATAAACATATCCCTTGGACGGATTTTCGGCAATGACAATGATAGTTAGAGAGCCCACGACACTGAACCTAGTTCGATAAGTCTCCTAGATGAGATATATATAATTAGTTGTGTCTTTAATGGGGAACACGAAATGCCGATGCTGCAATGGAAAAAAAGTGGTGTCGTATTTTTTTTTATTTTATTAAAAATCCGGTTTCTAGTACGATAAGTCTCCTAGATTTCCTTTGTTCCTCGAAGCAGGGGAGGGACAGGGCTACACGATAATGCGGTGCTGCAAGCCCCCATTTGTGGCCTTCGCAGTGGCAGCAGCATCAAAAGATTATAGATGTATGAAAAAACAAAACGCCCGATCTCTTTATAACAAAAACAAGATGTTATGTAACCTAAACTTAGCGCCTGAATTGCAACAAGATGTTACGTTATTAAAATGATTTTATATTTTAAATGATCAGGCGCTTTATTTTTTCATACATCTACAATATTTTGATGCTGCTGCCACTGACAAGGCCACGCACAGGGGCTTGCAGCACCGCATTATCGTGTAGCCCTACCCCTCCCCTGCTTCAAGGAACAAAGGAAATCTAGGAGACTTATCGTACCGGTTTTTTATTATTAAAATACGCCACCACTTTTTTTGCATTGCAGCATCGGCATTTCGTGTTCCCCCATTAAAGACGCGACTAATTATATATATCTCATCTACGAGACTTATCGAACTAGGTTCAGTGTCATGGGCTCTCTAACTATGAGTTTGACATTGAATGGCTCCAAGTCAATCATCTACCAGCCTAGCATGAAGTTGCCAAATGAATATTGTCATATACAAACTACCAGACTATTAACCTCCGTAATGCCGTTACCCAGTTAATATTATTAATAATAATAAATATTCTTTATTGCACCAAAAACAGCGAATTCTGTATGTCATTGAATAAAAATATCAATGTTATGAACATTACGATTCTTTGAGTATTAAACCAAATATGAAATAATCAAAGTTACGATAAAATTAACACATTTTAATAATTTAATAAATATAATTTTCTTGATCTGACTGTCAATGTCAGAGAGACTCACCATCACCTAGCAGATTGACTTAGTGCTATACTACTAAAATTGACAAAACTGACGACTTTATGTACAGTCAGCCACAAAATGTGGTCGACTACTATCGACTTTATGTCAAGTAATAGTCACTTGAAAGTGGTAGACCACTTTCATGGCTGACTTGCTAATTGGGGGATACGCAAATGTGATTCTTAACTGTAATCAGACGTAACTGGAATAAAAAATATCTGTCCTAACTGGAGACTGTCGTATGTGGCATATAGAAAAACTGTCCTAACTGGAAACTGACATAAGTGGAATAAAAACTTCTGGCCTAACTGGACCTGACGAAATTGGGATTAAACATTCCACTTACGTCAGCAGTTTTGATTTTCTGACCTATATGGAATGTCTCGAATATTGTTACATGAAAAAATAAAATCTGACCTAAGTGGAAGCTGACGTAAGTGGAATAAGTCACAAATGTCACGAGCTTCAGAAAAATGTTACTAAGTGTTATCGCGGTAAACATACAAATTTAAAAATCCATCGAAATGCAGAGATGCCCCATTAGCCAGCTGACAGTTCTGTTGTGTCAGAAGTTTTCTGTACGAACTTCGCTTTGCTGCGCTGGCTCGTTCAATTATGATCATCATAGATGGACTCTTTAAAGAGCCTCCCGTGACGGGTTGACCTTCAAACTAACTTGTCCATCTATAGCAATTTTTTTTGGCCTTTGTAATAATGTATAGTAAGAGAGACGACCTAAGGTGAACGGCTGAATCAAATACACTTTTATAATTTAACCAGAGTTTTATTGTATTACCGGTATCTATATCTTGTTTTTTAGGATTCGAAAAATCACATATCTATTTGTAATAACGGGACGAAGGTAATTTTTGGAATATATACGTGGTTAAGTCCCGTTTTACAAATAGATATGTGTAAAAACCGTGAAAATTTTAATCAGTGTTTAGAAAAATCACGTTTGATTTCGCTCATGTATCAGTTTTTTAGCAATATTAGGGATTTTTTTTAACTAGACTACCTAACCAGGTAGTTAAGTAACTACTTGTTTTCAGTATTAGTGATACGCTTGAGACAAAATCGAGGTTTTAATAGTTATTTATTATACAAGGGGGCAAAGTTGATGTTTAACCTCTCGTGCTTTATTGAGATCCGAGCCAGTGGGTCAAAAAATGGAATCTTGGGCGTACGAGGGCCTCAAGGTAAGAGGCTGAACAAACTTTGCTACCGAGTATAATACTAATTTTTTCACCACACCACCACAGGAAAAATATAAGCTATAAAACATAAAAAATCAAAGCGAAATGATTGCTTTTAAAATTATGTAATTCAAAATTATCTGTTTAAATTCCACTATGCCAAATATCGTGAAAAAACAAGTCAAAACTAGTACCAAAATACTTTTCCCACATGTGGATAAAATGCGGTTTTGCCCACCGGTTTGAAGGGATAAAGAGCGCGTTTCCCAGGTGGAGTGGTGAAAAAGAGTTTTCGTTTTCCCAGAAATCGAACGCACGATTTTTCTAATCTTAAAATACGCAGTATAGACTATTTACAAGGTCGATATTTTATTACTACAACACCAAGTTTTAATACGACAATCCAACTTTACTTCCTATCAATGTGCATCATATCGATAACGTCTTCAATATCCATGGGGTGCGCTTTTTCGTACGCCTGTCGGGCGAGCTGTTTTTTCCGCCACGGAGGAACGTAAGACGTAGTTTTTTTGCCTTTAGTTTTGTTACTTACTCTTTTACCTTTGCGAAGTCCGTCTTTCTTTCGACGTTTGCGCATTTTTCGTGGTCTTGGTGTAATATTACCCAAAAATTTGGGCTTATTTATTTCATCGAAAGCACGTAATTCCCGGACCGTGGAGGATTTAATGTGATAATGTAGAATTGAAACCGGTGTTGTTTTCATAGATTTACTTCTTTTTGGGACATTTACATGTTTAGATGTTTTTGCAGCTTTTTTGTTTATACGTGAATAAGGTACTGAGATAGTGCTATGAACATTTTGCGGACCATTACTTGTCTTAGTTATTTTTTTACTAGTTGCTGGAACATTACTTTTAATAGTCCCATTTTTAATAGTTTGTGGAACATTATTTGTATTAGCTCCATTTTTCATAGTTTGTAGAACATTATTTTTATTTCTCCAGTCTTTAATAGCTTGTTGAAGTTTATTTTTAAAATTATAGTTAGTTAGTTTAGGTACATTTTTAATAATATGTGGCACATCATTTATATTTGTCCCCTCTTTAATTGCTCGTGGAACGTGATTATTATAGTTATAATGAGTTATTTTAGGTCCATTTATAGCTTGTGAGTAATTACTTGCATTAGGTATATTTTTAACAGTTTCTGGAACATTACTTGTATAAGTACCTTTTTTAATAGTTAGTGGAAGTATATATATAAGTATAGTGAATATGTTGGAATATCGACTCAAAACTGGTCAAACATCGATAAAAAAAAACGTTAGACCAAAAAATATTGTGTATTCTTACCATACATCGGGGTTTTCGGTGCGGGAATGTTTGACATTAGCCAAAGAGTAGGCATTAACTTAAAAAACAGAATGTACTCTAGCACGTTTCTACCTAATGAATAATTGATCGAAAAAATCATAGGTATATACAATTTATATGAAATAGCTGACTATTATGTATATATATTGTAGGTACATATACCTATGATTTTTTCAAGTATTTTTTTATTAATTCATGTAGTGACTGATCATTGTCAACCTCTTCAGTTAATCAAATAGTTCATAAATATCGGACGTCAAGATTAATATTTGACACTTACTATACCGTGTCTTTGTCTTAGGTAGATCTAGTTAATAAATTTCGGATATGCAATTGCATTTTTAAAATACTAAGTATATAATAGTCAATACAAACATGCCTCTAAGAAAAAAAGCTCGTATCATAGTGTGTAAGCTATTCACAGAGAGGTAGTTATTCATTAAGCATAATATGATATTTTCTCAGACTAACTCTTAACCTATCTGTTTATCTCTACTTTTTCTCAAATCGTTCCCGCACCGAAAACCCCGATATATGATTATTACGGAAACAAAAACAGTAGGCGAAAACTATGAACTATATTTTATTATACATCGTTTGGCACTACTTTCTCCCAACATAAATTTTTGTATAATTTCTCTTAATATTGTATAGTATTTGTATAGTTTCTCATAATATTGCATCAAACCCAGATCTCTAGGATTTATTTTCTTGAAATGGTTTGCATTCTTTGACCTCCACTACTTTAAAGCTGCCAGATGTCCAGATCTAGAAATAAGCATAATATACCAAACTGACTAGAGGGGTTTGGTTGCTCTCATTATTGTCATATCCGACGTGGACGGGGCTAGCTCTCCGTCTATATAGACCAACGCCATTTTGTAAATAATTAATAACCTAAAAATAAAATCATGCGGACCTATTTATACAAGGAAAATACCTATATAATAAAGAAATTACTTAATTTAAGACTGCTCAACCAACACTATTGTGTTAATAATGCAAAACTCGTTCTATACGAGGATTACACAATTGTTTTGTTTATTTGACGCATATCTTTTTATAATATTTTATAGCAAAACCACAATAAATCAAAGGCGCGTGAAAATTTTCAATGAAACTTATATACACATTTACAGTAAACTACATTGCGCAGCCATATTTGAAGGATATAATAACGTAAAAGTGTCAAAAACTTTTATAAATTTTGTTAGGATGCAAACAAATATGACGTGTCACTCATTCAGTTTTTTTGTACCGTCTTCGTCCATTTTATATTGCGAGACAAAGTAGTTAAATCACAACGTTCATTGTATTATAACATTTGTTCCGTCGGTATTAGAGACGTTTTTGCATTGACGTAAGGTTTATTTTACTACACTCTTATGCTGTATAATGCGTTTGTATTGCGATTGGCAAGTTAATCGAGAGTACTTATGCTTCTTTACTGCGATTAGCAAGTTTTTTGGCCGTATTAAGGCTTCTTTAATGCAGTCGGCAACTTAATAGAGCGTACTAATGCTTCTTTGAGGCGATTGGCACTTTCCATGACAACGATAATGCTAATAGCGCAGACATAATGCGCCTGCAATGCTATTAAATGACCTGTATAGGATCTCAAGCTGGGTAATTTGTGCCCATTTAAGACCTATATCAGCACTATAAACGTTTATAGCACTATAAGCATACAGATATGCTGTAAGACGGCCGTTATACTGCTTTGATGTGTTACTTGGGTAGGTCTCCACCATCAAGCACTAACGGTACTAGTTGAACCGGTCCGTGACTCATCGCTGCGAGGCGCGCTACCGACTCGTGAGTCGGTAGTGCGCTAAAATGTCTCGGGAATCACCTTTCTTTAATTTATACTTCGTTTTTTTTTTGAGATTAGAAAAACGTTGACAGAACGATGTACACTGTTCTTTATTAGGCATGATAAATGTCACAACTGTCAAAGTGCCTACGCCGTCATTACAACATACTTAAATATATTTGTATTTATAGTAAAGCTATGCTTACCTATTTGTAAATGTTATATTGAGTATCTATACATATAATAAAGCTGAAGAGGGTCGAAAGTCTGTACATGGAAGATAATCGAAAAAAAGTTGGCTGGGGATACTTAGAATCGATAACAGAACACGTTCCAACAATTTTTAGAATTTTTATCTGTTTGTCTGTTTATCTGTTTGTCTGTTTATTTGACCGCGCATCACGTGAAAACGGCTGAACGGATTTTGATGAAATTTTGTATAGAGATAGTTTGAGTCCCGGGAAAGGATAATATATAGTTTTAATCCCGAAAATCAACCCTGGTGGGGGTAAAAATGGGGTTGAAAGTTTGTATGGAGAATTTTTTACCGCTGAAACGATTTAGATAGAAATGAGTATGGAGATAATTTGAGTCTCGACAAACGTCATAGGATAGTTTTCAAACCCTTGTGGGGGTGAAAAGGGGGTTGGAAGTTGGTATGAGGATTTTTTTACCGCTGAACTGATTTAGATGGAAATGTGTATAGAGATAGTATGGGTCTCGAGAAAGGACAAAGGGAGGGGTGAAAAGGGAGTTGGAAATTTGTATAGGGAATTATTAACCACAGAATCGACTTAGATAAAATTTGGTATGGAGATAATTTGAGCTCTGGAAAAGGAAATAAAATAGTTTTATCTCGGAAATTATCCCTTAAGCGGATGCAAAAAGTTTACATGGGGAAGAAACAAGCAATAACCGCTGTACGTATTTAGATGAAATTTGGTATTAAAATAATTTGTAATTTTTTGGTCAAGGTGTTCATATTTATAACATGTTACCCGTCGATGCTTTAAATTTACCTTTACCCGCTCTTAAGAAATATTTGAAAATCTCATGAATGTCAAAGGGTTATTCCAGGTTCGAGGACTATATATGACGGACAAAGATGCATGGTCCAAACCAAATAACTACTACAAAATCATCTAACATTTATAGGACACTGTTTAGGTAGGAAAACATATCAAACGTTTTGTGAAGCAGTCAGATTAGGATTTTTTTTTCTTTATAATTAAACAAGAGACAGATAATGTACCCAATCTGTCTCTCAAGCTGTTTTGATATGTCTTCTTGAAGAACTACGCATTATTTTGTATCTTTAAGATCTAATAATGTATTACTTACTGTTTTGAAAAAAATAAGGCCCGTCGAGTGTCTTTTCGGTCATAAATGTCATAATACTTCTTGGGCCAGAGGTGTAGGGTTAGAACCGGTGGTAGTTTTGGAACGAAGTTCCTTATCGGACGGTTCGCGGATGGGGGGCTAGGCGAAAAAAAATCACGAAAAAGCGTCACGTCACGAAAACGCGACACTCATATGATTGAGAAACATGTAAAATGGAATGAAATAAAAAATATATAAAATAGAATAAAGTGAAGTGAAGTGAAGTGTAGTGAAAAGTTAAAGTGAGAGGTGACAAAGTGAAAAAAGTCGAGAACCTTAAAGTAAAAAATGGCAAAATTTCAAAAAGTTCAAAAAGTTCTAAAATCTCATTTTTTATTTTTATTTTTAAAATTTCATAAATTTCAAAAACTTTATTAATTTCAAAAAATTCATAAGTTTCATAAATTTCATAAATTTCATAAATTTCATAAATTACATAAATTTCAAAAATTTCATAAATTTCAAAAATTTCATAAATTCCAACAATTTAATTTTTTTTTTAAATATACAAAAAAAAATTCAAAAAAAAATTCAAAAATGAAATAAAATGAAATAACATAACTTCGTTCGAATCGCGTGTTCCACGAAACTCACGTATTTTATTTTTCTCTGACGTTCATTAGTGCATTGTAATGTGCTTACATTGAAGAATAAATATCTTGATTTATCTGTGACAGTGTGGTAAAAACGTATGAAAATTCATTACCCCCGACCGCCGGCACGCCCCCCCTGGATTTTTAATATGTGTGTAGGTAAAGCAGTGTATGCTTCTGTACATAATTAGGCCTTATTACGTAACAGTTACATAAACAGTCACTATTTATTTCTTTTTAGGGTTCCGTAGTCAACTAGGAACCCTTATAGTTTCGCCATGTCCGTCCGTCTGTCCGCGGTCTAGCTCAGTTACCGTTCGCACTAGAAAGCTGAAATGTGGTGAGGCCTGATAAGAACTATCAATAAAAACTGTATTGAATAAAATCGGTTCAGCCGTTTTTGAATTATCAGTCAAAAACGCATAGTGAAAGGAAGTGCCGAATAGTAAAATGACGTAAGCGCCGCCAAATATCCCTTAATAAACGACCTTTTGAACGGATGTTTTGTAACATCTCATCATCATTGTCAAATTCAACGTCTAGAAGGGGGAGGGGGGGGGGGGGGGGTAGCCACTACACTCGATTGAGTTAAATTTGCATTGGTCATGGACCCCCTCCCCGCTCCAAGTGCACCTCAAATAGAAAAAAATCAATTCTGCATTTGTGACCCCCCCCCCCCAATTTCAACCGCGCCTGTTCTTACCTTTCATGCTTAGACTGATTTGACGGGAGGATCGATTTGGATGATATTTGCCGTGGACATGAACGTATAAATACAAAAGTGGTCCTTTATCGTCCGATATACACCTACTACTCTATGTCGTTTAAATCATGCCAAAAAAAATTATATGATAAAAAAAAGGATTCATTTTTGAGTGGTTTCATTTAGTGGTAATTGCAAAATATTTTATTAGGACTACTGTCCTCTAGCGTCATGTGTCAACTTTACTTCAAGTTCCGCCTCCAGGGTAGCGGGAGAGAAATTAGGGGTGAATTAGCCGCTTACTGACACAGACCGAATTCCACACGGGCGGAGCCGCGGGCACAGCTAGTTTAACAATACTTTGGTAGTTGTTATAGTCACTAAATATTTTATTTGTTATCATTGTTAATGTTCTTGTGAATGTTGCACAATAAAATACCTAGAGATGAAGAGGTTCGCAACGGATGGTTCGATTTTTAAATATTTTCTCGCGTCATCTGTCATTAGTATCTCTCAGCCATATCTGGATAGTTTTTAATGCTTATTGTGATTCTTATTTAAGTAAAGGTATTTGCTTGCTCTATTATTGTGCGTTTGGTTGGAGGGTTTTGGAGCAATCAGAGGCAGGCCCGAGTGGCATACAACAAGAAAAGCCACCTCGTAGTCCACCAAATCTTTTGCCATCACCTAAGACAGTTGCTTTATTATTTATATAATATTATTATTATATAGTAAAACTATTAAATAACGTTTTGATGCATTTTTATTTACGAAAATTAATTAATAAGTGCATATAATGATTAAATAATTTTCGTGAATACTGATAAAAAAAAATAGATCTTAAGTTTTCGTTTTAGAACGTACGTGCGTCACTGTCAGGTCAGTTTTTAATTTTTCACGTGTCTCTAATGTTGGCATACAAAATCTAAAACGAAATTGTGTATTTATTGGTATGTTGGATTATTTAATCTGCAGATTGTTATTTTTTCACAAATGTGAACTCTTAATCATGTTAACTAATCCTCTGTTGGTGTGCTTGCAGTGTGTTTAAATTGAACATTTAGAACAGGTTGGCAACTACTGTTTACTCAATTTCTAATCTAAAAAAAAACGAAGTATAGTTAAATTAAAAATTAAAGTACTTATAATATCGATTCCATGGCTCACTACTGACTTATAGACGAAGAGCTAGCCACGTCAGATATGACACAATAATGAGAGCAACGAAACCCCTCTAATCAGTTCGCTATACTAGGCTTATTACTAGATCTGGACATCTGGCAGCTGTAAAGTGGTGGAGGTCAAAGAATGCAGATCACTTCAAGAAAACCTAGAGTTCTGGGTTTGATGCAATATTATGTGAAATTATATAATAGTACATTATGATACAAGTGTGCTAAGTTGATCATTACATACGAAGCGATATTGTGCGCACGAACGCATGTGAGTGCGCATAAGGAAGCTGAGCTTATGTAATGATCGAGCACACGCGTTTCATACGACGTTTTTCAACACACTTGCGAGGAAATAACAGAATAGTATAATTAATAACTTTTGATAAATACATTAATTGTCAGAATGTTTACAGGATAGAGGTACTTACGAACCTAAGATAATTAAATTTAACTAACCTTTTTTGTGATGTTATTGAGTATCTGGAACTCTTTTTCAAATCATTTCATAAGACTTCACATTTATTGTGCAATAAATTTTAGTATTTTTTTCTTACGTATTGCTCACTAGATTTTTATGATGACATTTTACTAGTATGTATCACAATTTTGAAATATATCCAGAGGTTAAATTAACGCTAAAGCTGTCTTCTTATTAAATGAAAATATAATTTGTTTAAATTTATAAAACACGACGAGAAAAATCTAACAAATAAACAATGATTTGAGGTTAACTTATAAATGGCGCGCAATTTTCTTTTTTGGATGTGCGTGCAGCTTGAGGCAAAAGCGCGGACGTATAATGCCAATCAGCCAATATTAAAACAGACAATTCGTGTTTAAAACGTAATTTATTGTGTATTACGAGTAATATAATAAGTTGAAATGATTCTTATTCACAATCAGGATTGTATAATTTGTATTCTATCGTCAATGTGTATATTTCTAATATATTTACTTTTTTAGAATGTAAACTCATAAAGAGTTAAAAAAAAGTAAAGGTAATACCCGACTAAATTACAACGATTCGTCTGCGTACGTACAACTTGGTACTAGAGTACAAACGTCACTTGATCGGATTATTAAATTATTCCACTAGTTGGATACTTATTGTGAAATGCACGCGTGTTTAATATCTAGGATTATGAGCATAAAAGCGGTGGAATAAGAACCTCGTTACGAGCAGGTGTGTTGAAAATAATTAGATTATATCATTGGCAATAGTTTCTGTTGGGGGAAAGTAGTGCCAAACGACGTATAATGTAATTCTTAGTTTGTCGCCTACTGTTTTTGTTTTCTTAATAATACGCAATGTTTTTAGTTCTAACGTTAAAATGTAGGCCCCGTCTATTATAACTAAGACAAATTTGGCAGTGTTTACCTATTTTGGTATTACTATTTTCCAATTAAAAAATTTTGCTAGTCTGTCACTCTGACGTCCACCCATTAAAAGCTGCCAGATGCCCGAATCTCTTTCTTTCGATAAGGAAATTTTGATTTTCGATAGGCCTGCTATACTATAATATACTTTATAGAAACAAAACTTTATAAAATACTTTGTAGACACGCAGTAGAAAAACAGCATGTTGTTTCAGAATTTCCTCCGCAACGCAGACTTAGTGCAGCACAGGAAGCGAGTACACGAGGGAATCTTGCCGCCCAAAAATAAGATCTGCTACATGTGCGGTCGCGGGTTCACGGTGCGTTACAAGTCGAATTAAACATTTTAAACAAAGAAGAACCGACTTCACTTAGGCTCCACATTTTCAAAGTGAAATCCCCTAGCTACTGTAATAATTTTTTCTCAAACATGCTCGGAAATGTTCCTGTTACGTTAGTAATTAGAGACCAGTAGGGACTCTATTCCAAGGCAGGTTCAGCGCGACGTACGTAAAGGATTTTCATACAACATTAAATCACTCAGCCAGTAACTGAAGCACTAAACAAGTAATTTTATTTCCTTACATGTTTGAGAAAAGCACTATACATGCTTCGACCGTAATCAGCTTACCTGGCTTCGTATTGTAGCCGTCCTCGTCTTCGACTCGGACGGCTACTAAATACTCAGCCAGGAAAGCTTACTTACTGGTCTCTGTAGTAATGTACTATAAACACAAAAGAACCGACTTCACTAAGCATCCACCTTTCCAAAAGCAAATGCTCGAGATGCTGTAAAAATACTCAAATCACTATAGGTGTGCCTATAATAGTTGAAGAGTTCCCTCGATTTCTTCAGGATCCCGTCATTAGATCCTGACCTGGTTAAAATGGGACCAACTGTGAAGTAGGTACACTCTTTAAAACAAAAAAAGAATTATATGATTTGAAGCTCACATGGTCATTCACATTATAAATATTATTTGAAACGGGATATTTACCAACAAGGTATGCGCCGAAATATCGGGTGCTCATAAACACAAATATATACCTACATGGTAAATATCCCGTTTCAAATAATATTGAAAAAAAGAATTTTCCAAATCGGTCGTCTTCGAATAATCGGTGAACATACAAAATAGCAACAAAGATCCCGACAAATTGAGAACCTCCTTCGAAATCTTGGAGTCGGTTGAAAAGCAAAAACCAACTGTTAAATGATTTCACAAGCAATTTCATGTTTTGTGTAAAAAACTACCATTTTGTTTATTAGTGTTTCATACCAAACTTGGTTTACGAAGCACTTATGGAATCACTTCGGTCGTCGAAATTGGTTAAACGCTTTTTTTTCATTTTAAAATACTCTACTCCCATTCCCACAACATATGAATTGAATGACATTTTAGAAACACCTTAGATGTTGAAATCCGTGTATACAGTGCAAAAGAAATATATATACCTGTACTTTCTCTCTAAAACATAACCTCTTTCGGCAATTGAGCTAAAATTAAGGTATCTCTTCATTCCGAGTTATTATATGTCGTACCTATATATTAATCACAATCAGCCCATTTTCAACCAACTTCAAGATTTCGAAGGAGGAGGTTATCAATTCGTCGGGATGTATGTTCACCGATTATTCAAAGACGGCTGGACCGATTTGAAAAATTCTTTTTTTGTTTGAAAGACACAACAGTTGGTCCCATTGTAACCAGGTCAGGATCTGATGATGTGATCCTGGAGAAATCGAAGGAACCCTTCAAGTATTATAGGTACACCTATAGTGATTTGAGTATTTTTTACAGCAGCTCGAGCATTTGCTTTTAGAAAGGTCCTTCCGTCACATTATGCATCTGCTTGCAGACGAATAAGATCCTGAACAACCACGTGCGCACGCACACGGGCGAGCGGCCGTTCTCGTGCGCGCGCTGCCCGGCCGCCTTCGCGCAGCGCGCCGCGCTCCGCCAGCACACGCGCGCACGCCACGCCGAGTAACGCTTTGCCAGTCATCTCCCTTTCTCCACGACGCTTACTGGTGAGAGGAACAAGGAAACAGCACTATACTAGTAGTCCGCCATTTATTTGCAAACGAGACCACCAATGTAACAAGACACTTGTGAAGATCTTTTGCGCCTTCTAGCTCCATATCCCCTTCATCGATCCTGCTCATATAAGAATATTTATCTACACTCACATTGTAAGTCCTCTAAAACGTGTTCAAAAACGGTAGGCAATGGCTAGCATTACCACATCGATTTTACTATGATAAGCTTTTTATCTGTGGCAGTAACGTAATTTTAACTTTACATGCTCATATATTGATACGTTATGAGTTTCAAATTCCGAACATCGAATTTGATAACGTAATGTAAATCCTGTGCTCCTTCCTGACCAACGGCACGCGCCCGCGCGACCGCCGGCACAATCGAGTTGGCCATGGCGGTGCAATGGCGGTCATTCTATGGTTTCCGAACACTTCATTTAGGATATATGAGTGTAGATAAAGCAGTGTATGCAACTTTACGTAATTAGGCCTTATAACGTAACAGTTACATAAACTACTATTTTAACACAGTTGCTCAAAAAAGTGCTTTTCTTGTAGTAGTTTATGGTGCGGGAAGTTCTATTTCTCGTATTACCGCTTTTACTTTTCCAGCCAATCACAGCTCAAGATTCATGATCATTGATCACCGCGCCGCGCGGCACCGCGTGGGAGCATTCGTATATATAGTACTAAGGTAACCTCAAAGTGACTAATTGTCCTTTTTGTAGTTTTTCGCAACTGTATTAAAAGACGTCGGTCCATACACGGATTGAATGTCATTCTTCACTCGCCCCGAGTTTTGCCACTCGCCTACCGCTTGTGGCAAAATGTCTCGGAACTCGTGGAATAATGACATCCTTTCCGACCTAGTATCGAAATGTACTATTATCTGTTACAACCCCAACAAATGTGACTTATTCCACTTACGTCAGCTTCCACTTAGGACAGAAAAAAAATTGTTCCATTTAGGTCATCTCTGACCTAATTGGATTCCAATAGACACAAATAATTTTTAAGAAAAAAAACCGACTTCCATGGGGGTAGCCGGTGAAGCATTATTGTAGATGGTGTACTTAGATTCCATACAATGAAATAACTTACTTAACTAACGCAGCGGAGAGGACAAATCGATAAACATGAACTATGCGTCGTTGAAGAGTTCCGTTCTGATCATCATCAGCAGTTCCACTTCATCAAATGTCATTCTTTTGAATGAAAATGCTTGATTTGTTGATAAAAATACAAAAGTCACTTTATGTATGCCTTTAAGATTTGAGGAATTCCCTCGATTCCTCATGGAACTCATCATCAGAACTTGAGCTTGACGAAAATTGGTCCTGACAATCTAACTTGCTTAACAAACACAGCGAAGGGGACGAATCGCCAAACGTGAACTATGCGTCGTTGAAGAGTTCCGTTCTGATCATCATCAGCAGTTCCACTTCATCAAATGTCACTCTTTTGAATGAATATGCTTGACTTGTTGATAAAAATACAAAAATCACTATGTGTAAGCCCTTAAGATTTGAGGAGTTCCCTCGATTCTTCATGGATCCCATCATCAGAACTTGAGCTTGACGAAAATTTGTCCTGACAATTAAACTTGCTAAACAAACACAGCGAAGAGGACAAATCGCCAAACGTGAACTATTATGCGTCGTTGAAGAGTTCCGTTCTGATCATCATCTGCAGTTCTACTTCATCAAATGTCACTGTTTTGAATGAAAATGATGGATTTGTTGGTAAAAATATAAAAATCACTAAATGTATGCCTTTAAGATTTGAGGAGTTCCCTCGATTCCTCATGGATCCCATCATCAGAACTGCGTTTTGACAAAAACGGGATCAATCTGTATATATATACTTACAATCAAAAAAAGAATTTTCAAAATCGGTTCAGACATGACGGAGTTATGGAGTAACAAACATAAAAAAAAAAAACAAAAAAAAAAAAAAAAAACATACACGCCGAATTGAGAACCTCCTCTTTTGAAATCTTGAAGTCGGTTAAAAAACTGACCTACCTGGAAACCAGTATTGACAGCATGCTAACATTGCTAACCTAACTGGACTCCAGTTATGACAGCATGCTGACTTGCCTGGACTCCAATAATAACAGCATGCTGACCTGACTGCGGTCTGACAGTTGGACTCCGTTATATCTACAAATACGGTTTCGATCTTGGATGAATGAAAATGCCCAAGTCACCATATACGACATTATAATGTTTACCGACTTATTCATATTTTAATTATACACAATATCTATTCATTCAATCTTTTAAATTGTTAATTTCTTGTTACGACTTTACACAAACTTGTTGTTATAAAATCTTAATTATTAATTAAGTGCTTAACTGTATTATTATGTTGACAGTGTATGATTAATACCAATAAAATCTATGAATCTATGTATGAATCTATTCATCCTCAGTTTAATATTTTTAATAATCTGAATAAACATATCCCTTGGACGGATTTTCGGCAATGACAATGATAGTTAGAGAGCCCACGACACTGAACCTAGTTCGATAAGTCTCCTAGATGAGATATATATAATTAGTTGTGTCTTTAATGGGGAACACGAAATGCCGATGCTGCAATGGAAAAAAAGTGGTGTCGTATTTTTTTTTTTTTTATTAAAAATCCGGTTTCTAGTACGATAAGTCTCCTAGATTTCCTTTGTTCCTCGAAGCAGGGGAGGGACAGGGCTACACGATAATGCGGTGCTGCAAGCCCCCATTTGTGGCCTTCGCAGTGGCAGCAGCATCAAAAGATTATAGATGTATGAAAAAACAAAACGCCCGATCTCTTTATAACAAAAACAAGATGTTATGTAACCTAAACTTAGCGCCTGAATTGCAACAAGATGTTACGTTATTAAAATGATTTTATATTTTAAATGATCAGGCGCTTTATTGTTTCATACATCTACAATATTTTGATGCTGCTGCCACTGACAAGGCCACGCACAGGGGCTTGCAGCACCGCATTATCGTGTAGCCCTACCCCTCCCCTGCTTCAAGGAACAAAGGAAATCTAGGAGACTTATCGTACCGGTTTTTTATTATTAAAATACGCCACCACTTTTTTTGCATTGCAGCATCGGCATTTCGTGTTCCCCCATTAAAGACGCGACTAATTATATATATCTCATCTACGAGACTTATCGAACTAGGTTCAGTGTCATGGGCTCTCTATGAGTTTGACATTGAATGGCTCCAAGTCAATCATCTACCAGCCTAGCATGAAGTTGCCAAATGAATATTGTCCTATACAAACTACCAGACTATTAACCTCCGTAATGCCGTTACCCAGTTAATATTATTAATAATAATAAATATACTTTATTGCACCAAAAACAGCGAATTCTGTATGTCATTGAATAAAAATATCAATGTTATGAACATTACGATTCTTTGAGTATTAAACCAAATATGAAATAATCAAAGTTACGATAAAATTAACACATTTTAATAATTTAATAAATATAATTTTCTTGATCTGACTGTCAATGTTAGAGAGACTCACCATCACCTAGCAGATTGACTTAGTGCTATACTACTAAAATTGACAAAACTGACGACTTTATGTACAGTCAGCCACAAAATGTGGTCGACTACTATCGACTTTATGTCAAGTAATAGTCACTTGAAAGTGGTAGACCACTTTCATGGCTGACTTGCTAATTGGGGGATACGCAAATGTGATTCTTTAACTGTAATCAGACGTAACTGGAATAAAAAATATCTGTCCTAACTGGAGACTGTCGTATGTGGCATATAGAAAAACTGTCCTAACTGGAAACTGACATAAGTGGAATAAAAACTTCTGGCCTAACTGGACCTGACGAAATTGGGATTAAACATTCCACTTACGTCAGCAGTTTTGATTTTCTGACCTATATGGAATTTCTCGAATATTGTTACATGAAAAAATAAAATCTGACCTAAGTGGAAGCTGACGTAAGTGGAATAAGTCACAAATGTCACGAGCTTCAGAAAAATGTTACTAAGTGTTATCGCGGTAAACATACAAATTTAAAAATCCATCGAAATGCAGAGATGCCCCATTAGCCAGCTGACAGTTCTGTTGTGTCAGAAGTTTTCTGTACGAACTTCGCTTTGCTGCGCTGGCTCGTTCAATTATGATCATCATAGATGGACTCTTTAAAGAGCCTCCCGTGACGGGTTGACCTTCAAACTAACTTGTCCATCTATAGCAATTTTTTTTGGCCTTTGTAATAATGTATAGTAAGAGAGACGACCTAAGGTGAACGGCTGAATCAAATACACTTTTATAATTTAACCAGAGTTTTATTGTATTACCGGTATCTATATCTTGTTTTTTAGGATTCGAAAAATCACATATCTATTTGTAATAACGGGACGAAGGTAATTTTTGGAATATATACGTGGTTAAGTCCCGTTTTACAAATAGATATGTGTAAAAACCGTGAAAGTTTAAATCAGTGTATAGAAAAATCACGTTTGATTTCGCTCATGTATCAGTTTTTTAGCAATATTAGGGATTTTTTTAACTAGACTACCTAACCAGGTAGTTAAGTAACTACTTGTTTTCAGTATTAGTGATACGCTTGAGACAAAATCGAGGTTTTAATAGTTATTTATTATACAAGGGGGCAAAGTTGATGTTTAACCTCTCGTGCTTTATTGAGATCCGAGCCAGTGGGTCAAAAAATGGAATCTTGGGCGTACGAGGGCCTCAAGGTAAGAGGCTGAACAAACTTTGCTACCGAGTATAATACTATTTTTTTCACCACACCACCACAGGAAAAATATAAGCTATAAAACATAAAAAATCAAAGCGAAATGATTGCTTTTAAAATTATGTAATTCAAAATTATCTGTTTAAATTCCACTATGCCAAATATCGTGAAAAAACAAGTCAAAACTAGTACCAAAATACTTTTCCCACATGTGGATAAAATGCGGTTTTGCCCACCGGTTTGAAGGGATAAAGAGCGCGTTTCCCAGGTGGAGTGGTGAAAAATAGTTTTCGTTTTCCCAGAAATCGAACGCACGATTTTTCTAATCTTAAAATACGCAGTATAGACTATTCACAAGGTCGATATTTTATTACTACAACACCAAGTTTTAATACGACAATCCAACTTTACTTCCTATCAATGTGCATCATATCGATAACGTCTTCAATATCCATGGGGTGCGCTTTTTCGTACGCCTGTCGGGCGAGCTGTTTTTTCCGCCACGGAGGAACGTAAGACGTAGTTTTTTTGCCTTTAGTTTTGTTACTTACTCTTTTACCTTTGCGAAGTCCGTCTTTCTTTCGACGTTTGCGCATTTTTCGTGGTCTTGGTGTAATATTACCCAAAAATTTGGGCTTATTTATTTCATCGAAAGCACGTAATTCCCGGACCGTGGAGGATTTAACGTGATAATGTAGAATTGAAACCGGTGTTGTTTTCATAGATTTACTTCTTTTTGGGACATTTACATGTTTAGATGTTTTTGCAGCTTTTTTGTTTATACGTGAATAAGGTACTGATATAGTGCTATGAACATTTTGCGGAACATTACTTGTCTTAGTTATTTTTTTACTAGTTGCTGGAACATTACTTTTAATAGTCCCATTTTTAATAGTTTGTGGAACATTATTTGTATTAGCTCCATTTTTCATAGTTTGTAGAACATTATTTTTATTTCTCCAGTCTTTAATAGCTTGTTGAAGTTTATTTTTATAATTATAGTTAGTTAGTTTAGGTACATTTTTAATAATATGTGGCACATCATTTATATTTGTCCCCTCTTTAATTGCTCGTGGAACGTGATTATTATAGTTATAATGAGTTATTTTAGGTCCATTTATAGCTTGTGAGTAATTACTTGCATTAGGTATATTTTTAACAGTTTCTGGAACATTACTTGTATAAGTACCTTTTTTAATAGTTAGTGGAACAGTATTTGCATTAGTCAAATTTTTAATATTTTGTGGGACTTTCATTGTGTTATTAGCTCCTTCATCAACAGCTTTTGGAATGAAAATTACATTTTTAGTTACATTACTTATATTATATGGGACAGAGGTTGTAATGTTATTGGTAGTATCTTGAGACACAGTAGTTATGTTCATTTCAGTATTTGTAACGTTTTCTTTAGGATGTTTCAATCTAAATCCTTTTAAGTCCCGAGAAGTGTTCTGTTTTAAACTTATAGATGTATTATTTACATTTGAAGTATTTCCAAGGCTTATATTCGTTGCCATATTGCTGATTTCAACAGTAGTATTTAAAATTTTATCGCCTTGTGATCTTCTTCGGATAGTTAGTACTGCGAATCTGTTAACTTCATCAGATATTTTGGTTCTGACAGTGTAATTCATTTTATCGTATTGTTTAATTACTATATTATGTAAAGCAGCTTGTATAACTTTAGAAAAATGTTTACCTTTCGTACAATTCTTTAGTTTATTTACATATTTCTTCATTTTCACTTCGTCTTTTTGATCATAGAAGTTATTTAGGAAATCCCCCAGTTTATTTAGAGTATTATGTTTATTTTTGAAAATTTCCATGTATTCCTTTATATTCCTTTGTATTTCATAGGGGTTAGTCTCTGACCATTCTTTCAACGTGTCTACTAAATACATTCTTACTAAAGGATTCTTTATAATATCCGCAAATGCAGATCCTTTGTACGTAAAGTAATATTTAATTTCTTCATAAAGGTTATCAAAAAACAACTTTCTTGCAATGGGCTTAAGCTTGATAATCGCGTGAACGGTTTCATTCAGGAAATTCGTGAAATATTTTTTAGGTTCCGTTTCTTGAGCTCTTAGGTTTAGGTCTTTATTCATTGGTATTAAGGCATATTTTACTTTGTCCACTAACCTGCTGACGTGGTTGAGTACGTTGCTTATGTTTTCTTGAGGTTCGATTCGTATGCGGGTTTCTATGACTAAATTAATACTGTTCGGAGCAATAGCTGAGCTGACCGCTGAAATAATAAATATAAGATTTTCTGTAATATATGGTAATATGCGGGCGCGGATACAGGGGGGGGGGGCTCAACAGGGGCAATTGCCCAAACCCCCCCCCCCCCCCCCCCCCCGCCCCCTGAAACGCAAACCTCGTATACTACGGGGCCCGTAGGTGCGGACCGCGAGATTTTTTGTGAAGGAAAGTGCCCCCCCCCTGAACGAAATCCTGGATCCGCGCCTGGTAATATGTGACCCACCCTCAGAGAAATAAACCAATGGAGTGGTAATTGTCAGGCGTCCCCCTCTGCCAAAAGTACAAGACCACTGGTCATAGCGGTTATATAAAACTAGTTGTCGCGCGTCAAACGCCATTCAATGAATGTCAGTCAGCGCGGAACGATCTGAGGTAAAAATGCCGAATTGCTGCGTGTTTTCATGTAAGAAAAGATCTGAATTATCTAGTTTACAGAAGGATAACGTTTCTTTTCATCTGTAAGTATAATTACGTCTAAATATCATCTAATAGTGCACGAAATTAGCAAAAAAACAAAAAAATATTGTCAATCAAAAAGTGTTGCCACTTAATGGTACTACATCTGCTTTAGGGTAATTTATAAACTTGACTCTTCATAGTACATTGTACCATCGGGTTCATAATTGCATACCCAATTTATCAATGAATTCATTCATAAATTGGGTATGCAATTATGAACACGATTACATCGATGGTTTCAGGTAAGTGAAATATTGCAAACAAGAGTAACCGACTCCAGTGCGACAGAAATACGTCCGCCATTATGTCATTCATTGTCATTGTTATGACAGGTTAGGCAATACACTTAAAAGATACTCCGTGGGTTAGGCAGAGACCCATTCGGCATAAAGCCATAGTTGATGTAAAGCATTGCTCTGTTAAAAAAGCAGTCTGTCTGTGTGTGTGTGTTGTTATTAAATTGTTTCTAAACATATTTCAATCGACTTTTAAATTATTCAAATTACATATTATTTTTCAATCATTAACAAAAATGAAAAGATTAACGTCAGTACTTCAAAGGTAAAACTCATTCACACGCATAGATTTTTAAATTATATATGTCGTCGAGGACCGCCGAGGGCAGGGCAGTAAGGTGGTTTGGAACTCAAAAAACTGACACTATCATGATAACCTAGCCTATAGCACATTACGCACGGACGCACGATAATGAAATAAAACATAAACACTGGTTTAACAACTGTATTGAATTCAAATCTTTTTCTAACCCATATTATGGGAAGGGCAATAAACTACTACTGGTTCGGAAAGGAGCCCCAACTGAGAAGAACCAGCGTTAGAAACTCAGCGTATGTGTGCTTGTACTTCGGCACAATAGCTGAAAATTGTCTATGGTCTCAAAAATACATGCAGCTACCATAAACAAATTTCCGTTTTCATAGACAAATTTCAGCTAGTGTGATGAATTCCGCTCTAATGTGTTGCGCCCCTTAAGTGAAATAAACTTGTAGATGCTTGAAATAACGATATTCCTGTTTAGAAATTAATTAGTTCCTTTATTTTCACCATATTTTATGTAGCATTAAAATTTTGTACGGATTATACTTTATTTATTATAAGGTACGTTATACACACTTATCCCCTTAAATAGGCACTTTTAATTTCTGACTCTGGTATCACTGTACCTAACAGGTAAGTTTTAGTGATGGGACAGCACAAAAATAAATGTCGATATTAACATTAGCAGTATGTTATACTTTTTATTTATAATAGAAAATGAAGAAGAGATAATAGAAATAGAAACACAAATTGGAAACAGATGCCCATTACAATCAAAATATCAACTGCGAAGGACTCTGGAACATCACGATGTCGCTAGTGACTAATTCATCATTGTTCATTCACTGAGGTGGATAGAGGAATGTCTAGTGTAATTGGAAGTACATTGGAACGGTAATCTAAACACGTGGGTTCGAATCCCGTGATGTTCCAGAGTTCTTTGCAGTTCATTGTTTCATTGTAATAGTTATTTGTTTCCAATTTGTAGTATTTTCCACTAAATATAAAAGCAAATACACATCAAAACACTAAATTGATAACATAAAAGTTATTATAAATCAGCTTGCAAGGTTTTTCCTGAACAAATAGACAAACTAACTTACGTAGAATACTAACATTGTAAGTAATATGCTGGTAGAAAAACTTGATATTTAATCACAACTTAACATTATAATTTTATCAATAGCTAAACCTTATACTTGGTAAAGAAACAAAAATATATAACTAACCTACGATCAATGTTTCTCTGCGTCCGTAGGAAACACCTTAGACAACCCTACACGTGATCCCTGGGTGGTGCTAAAAGAGTTACAAACTTGGCAGCTCTACTGTCCTACCTGGACCTCGCAGCACTCACTGGATTTTCTTCATCATCTGCTTTCCCACTACCCTAGGGAAGAAATGCCTATCTATATCCAGTAACATGTAGGCATACGATAAGTAAATCTACGATAAAATGTGACATTTTCAAGTCAAAGGTACACCATTATCGGTTGTCAATAAGGCGTTACCATAAAAAAAACATTTAGAAATTAACTCTATTAACAACCGACAATGATGTACCTTTGACTTGAAAACGTCACAAATATCGATACTTAAGTATATTATTATCGACGCGTTTCTCGCACTGTCTACGTTTACTTAAAGATGACATTATCTCGTTCACGAACAGGTTGTCTGTGGCTGTGTTTGTACTTGTGTGAGTATATTTTATGCTAGTGTTTGATAATTTTTTCGTGTGCGTGTGTAGCGACGTCAATGGAAAATGCATTAGTGTTAACAGTATTTGTGAATGCGTTTCCTCGTCCCCCGCGCCGAATTTGGCAGACTTTTTCTGATAGAAATTAGTGAGCGTCTCGCATCCGGTTGGTTTAATTATCAAAGGACCCACCCCTTGAAACGCAAACCTCGTATACTACGGGGCCCGTAGGTGCGGGCCGCGAGGTTTTTTGTGAAGGAAAGTGCCCCCCCTGAACAAAATCCTGTATCCGCGCCTGGTAATATGTGAAACGTTTTTCGAAGCAGTCAGATTGGGATTTTTTTTTTTAAATTAAATAATAGGTACATTGTCTGTCTCTCAAGCTGCTTTGATATGTCTTCTTGAAGAACTACGCATTATTGTGTATCTTTAAGATCGAATGTATTACTGTTTTGAAAAAATAAGTCCCGCAGAGTTTCTTGCCGGTCATAATATTTCTCGGGTCAGAGGTGTAGGGTAGAGGTGAGGGGTAGAACCGGTGGTAGTTTTTTTTCAGACGTTCGTAAGTGCATTGTACGAGGGCTGCTATTTATATATCCGGAAACCGGGATTACAATCTTCTTAAATAGCATATTTGACCTCCATGGTAAAATTTGAACTTTTTTAAGTACTGGCCGGTATATTTTTTCTTTCTTAATAACGCTCGTGTTTTGTTTTTGACGGGTTTTAAATGTCATCTCGCAGCAAGAATGGAACTCACTCGTGAAAATATTCGTGCTATGATTTATTATGATTTTCGGCGTGGTTTAACGCAACAACAGTGCATAGATCAACTAACTTCCACTTTTGGTGATGAAGCCCCATCTAAAACTACTGTGTATCACTGGTTTAGTGAGTTCAATCGTGGACGTAGTATGCTTACGGACGAAGTTAAGGCAGGTCGCCCGAAATCGGTCGTTGTACAACAAAATATCGAGGCTGTGCGAAAACTTATAATGGACGACCGACATGTTACGTAACGCGAGATAGAGGCGACTCTGGGTATTTCTATGACCAGCATTAATAGCATATTACATAATTATTTGGCTGTAAAAAAAATTTGAATGAATGAATGAAAGGTTTATTCATCACAATTACAAAAGACATAATATACAATAACATATACAACCCGAAACATTAATTGCCACGAAATGGTCGCAACTCAGCGTTAAATGTCGGCAGGGCCAGCGCTGGTCTTCCGTTGCAACCATTTGACGACACGGCGTATTGACGCCACGATCACATCCCCGAAGTAAGAATATCCTAATCAAAACAAGAGAAAAAATTGGTTGTTTGTAAAGTAGGTTTACGATCGAGATGTTTACGTGATAACGTCTAACCGGTCGTGAGGATTCCGCGTGACAAGTTTCACGGAATGACTGGCAGCGCTCGAGATGAGACGGGAGATCGGTCCGTCTCTCTCTCGTTATACCTGCGATCGCGCTCGTGAGGTTTTGGTGTGACACAAGTTTCTGAACATGTCACCCGACTAAAACGATTTTAAAGACGTTATCACGTCAAAAAAAAACAATAAAAAATTATAAACATAAAACACAAAAACTTCAAACGTTTCCTAATTCCGTCCTATGGAGGCCGCTTTAATACGGTCTACAGATTCACTGAGATAATCGCGCGACAAAATGCCACGTGTGTAGAGCCCCCCTAGGTTGGATTTTGGAACAGCCGTGGCCATCGACAAGCGTCGATGACAAAGGAAGCGAAGCATTTATAGCCTGTGGTTTACTACTATCATATCATTCATATCGTCCATGTCATTCATCCCGAAAATCCCGACATAGACGCCGACGCCATATTACGTCATGCAGCAAAAAGTAGGTCACGGACACAAAGGACTACTTTAAATTACACTTTTAACAAACAAAGGAAGACATATTACGAATTTACGACAGTGAAACCAATAAAACTAAACAGGATCTTTTTTAACTACAGTAAGTACCCAAGTATCTTGAATTTGCAACAAAGCGAGTTTATGTCTTAAAATTACCCTTAAAAAATAACAGTGTCACAATATCATCTCTCCAGGTCCAAAGAGGGAGTATACTAGGAACTAAAGCCAGCAATAAAACACCACAGTGATATGCCGCGGGATACCTCCGATGCATAAAAAATGGGACTTTTTCTCTGAGCTCCGATGCCTACGGGACGTAAAACGCAGGTGTGTAAACACAATCTCGTATTGTATATGAATAAATACTATGACTATGTACGTACTCATCAAGTTTAGAAAACAAATGAATTCTTTGCCCAATACTAGAAACAGGTTATTCACAACTTGCGAGCATATTGAATTAATTGATTCAAAACACGGGTTATCTTACCGTTTGTTGTATAAATAAGAATTATGTAATAATTAATAAATATATAAGTAAAATGAGATAACTGTGACGGCAAATATCTTACCACTGTTTACTAAAGGGTTTGAATAAGGAGATGCCAAAAGGTTAAAAACAACTTGTATCGTGCCTTAGATTTTCTTGCCTCAGTTGGTGCTTGAATAAAAAATTTCTAATATTGACCCTAAAACTATGTCTACTTTTTAGGTCCTGAATAGGCGGAGGCAGGTTGTTCCAGCATTTGGTAGCAAGATATCTGAAACTCCCGCGGAAGGCAGCAGAGGAATGTTGATGAGTAAGAAGCTGCGGCCCACATAGTCTTATACCACGTGGCTTCCGAAATGACAATTTCTCAAACAGATATGAAGGGACGTGATAGTTTATAACTAAACATCGGTATCAACGTTCAAATTTCGTGGCAATGTACGGTTGGCAGAAAAATAAATACAAACAAATCACTTAGTATTTTTAACCTTTATTTTGTATATGTAAATAAAAAAGCCCCTAAATAGTACATTTCCTAATTAGGGTGGTAAAACAAAGAAAGGCCGCGCAATCGCAATTGTTGCGGCCCAAGCTGCAAGCGAGGGACGTAATTATGCGATCGAGGGCTTTCTTTATTACCTCCCGTGTTGGAAAAATATGTGCACATTTGGCCAGAAAGCGGCTCTATCCGTACGCGTAGCGTGCGGAAAAAGCCACTTTATGTCCAGGTGTGGCATACAATATTTTACGAGTTAGAATAGATCACTAAAATTTGTTCCATAGATTTTGCTGTCAATCTTTGACGTCTGTAAGAATATATCCATTTTAAATGACTAAAAGATCTTTCCACGCTGACTGAGGTAATAGGAAGGTATGTCAAGCATTGAAAATTTTGCACACAGTTTTTATTTACACTTTCTGGTATTTCAGCCTCGTTGTTTTTAGATAGTTGGTTAATTATTTGTACAGTCTTATAACCAGGATTTTTCTTTAATACACTTTTTAATTTAAAATAAACTTTTCTGGCATTTTGATGTAACCTTAACGTTGATATTTTTTTTTGCAAACCATGAACAATGTTTAATGATTCTGCTAGACTCAGTTTTGGATCCTCCAATAATTTTATTGACTTAGCAATTATACTAAAGTGTGTATCGATGAATAGTAACTCAGTTTTTAAATTCCGGTTACGGAAAATTTTTTTTGCTTTAGAAATTGCACTCGCTTCACGCGGATTTAAGGCATCGATGACAGATTTGATTTTATCATAATGCATGTGATAATATGAGGCAGCATTTAACCATGTTCCCCATCTTGTTATCACGGGTCGGGGTGGTAGAGGAATATTTACACACATTTGATGAAATAAATTTGTCCTTGAAGGAGCGTTACGAAATATTTTTTTGATACAGTCAATCAAACTGTTTATGGTCGGGTAAAGACTTCTAATTATCTCTGCGACTCGATTACATCCATGTGCTATGCATGTTACATGAGTCATATTTTTATATTTCTGAACAAGGTTTTTAGCTGCTTTTACCATGTAGGAACCGGCATCCGTTATAAAAAATAATAATTTATCCATGTTTTTTTTGTATTCATCGCCCCAAAGATCTTCAAGGGTTTCCTCAACGAGTTTGGTTATTGTCGAATGGTTAGTCGCCTCCAATACCTTAGAAGCAAATAAATGTGGCTGGGTACTAGTTCCATCTAGAGCTCCGATCAAAATATTTGCCACTTTTTTTCCCACGGAATCTGATGTTTCATCAACACTGAGGTAAATCATTTTATTTTGTAATTTCTCTTTCAATTCATTTTTTTTCTTTTCATACAATTCAGGTAAGCATTTTACTCGTATTTTTGTTTCACTCGGCACAGTAATATCGTTTCCATATTTATGATTTAAAAGGTTTTCTACAAAATTTCTAAATTTAGGATTGTCTAATTTTGACCACGGTATATTCGAACAAATCATAAACTCTGTTAAATCTTTATTAAATTTTTCTTGTGCATTATTTTTATGAATTTTGTTGTGTAAATCTGTTTTTAAATGGCGGTCGATACTAGATTTAGAGGGAAATAATTTCGAATTACACAATTTGCAATATACGATATCGTCTTTAATTTCGAAATCAGCATTATCTCGTATTATATCCTGTAAATGGCAGCGTGAATCAGATAATTTATCTTGATGAGATTTTGATTTCAAATGTTTCTCTATATTGTACCTTTTCTTTTTTATATTCATTTCGCAAATAGTACAGCAAGCACCTTCGTTAGTGAATATAAAATCAGTATACTGCGTCAAATCCATTTTCTCAAGTCTGATAGGGAGTTGGGTAAAGATTTATCAATGCTAAATTGTAGTTGTAAGTGTTTTTAAGAACTATTATCGTTGAAGATTTTACCACATATTATTTTGCATGACAATTAAATTGACATTTGTTGCCTATTTGGCATTTAGAATTTTTTTTACAAATGGATAATGAAATGAGTATTGAGGTTCTATGACGTATTAAGAATATAAACCTCTTTAAATATATGTACAGTTTACCAAAGTACGATTAAGAATAAAAATAAATTAAATGTTATTTATTACTAATAAATAAAACAATGATACCTATGTATTTCTTTTTTTGCGACCCTTACCAAGTGCCACGAAATTTGAACGTTGATACCGATGTTTATTTATAACACCGAAGAGAAGGCATGCTAGGTGCATCTTGCGTCTGTGTAGCATCTTTAAGGTATTACTGTTGTTAAAAAATGGAGTGACATGGGCCCTAGGCGGGATGTTGAAACAAAATCTTGCACATGCATTTTGAACTCTTTGGACCAGACGTTTGGTTTTAGAGAGCAGACGTGGGCCGTATACAAGGTCCATATAGTTTAATTTAGACATAACTAGTGATTCTACTAACTGGATTCGTAATTTGTTCGCGTTGGATACCCCACAACTTAACAAAAGAGCAAAAAGATGCTCGCGTCGAATGGTGCAATAAAATGTTAAAAAAATATAACCGTGGTGACTCAAAAGCCGTTTATAACATCTATACAGGTGACGAATCCTGGATCTATGCATACGATCCCGAAATGAAGCAACAATCAACGGTATGGGTGTTTCAAAATGAGCCGAACCCTACGAAAGTTACTCGTGCAAAAAGTACATTGAAACAAATGGTGGCCTGCTTCTTCGGTATTAATGGCCATGTAGCTACAGTGACACTAGAAAACCGTAGAACGGTTAATTCAGAGTGGTACACGACCATTTGCTTACCGGAAGTATTTGAACAAATTCGTAAAACTAACCAGCGACGAAGAATCATTCTTCATCATGACAATGCCAGCTGTCATACGTCACGCGAAACAACTCTATTTTTGGAGGGTCAAAATGTGGAATAAACGGGTCATCCGCCGTACAGCCCTGACTTGGCACCCAACGATTTTTATTTATTTCCAAATATAAAGAATAAATTACGCGGTCAACGATTTTCGACCGCTGAAGATGCTGTCGACGCATTCAAACAACACGTTATGGAGGTACCTCAGGCGGAGTGGCAGAAGTGCTTTAAAAATTGGTTCACGCGAATGCAAAAGTGCATAGATCATCAAGGGGAATACTTTGAAAAACAATAAAACCATTTTCAGCCGTGTACGTTTGTTTGTTTTTTTGTTTCCGGATATATAAGTAGCAACCCTCGTATTGTGCCTAAATTGAAGAATAAATTCTTTTATCTTTTTTATCGCCTTGCACCTTTATTTGTACGGTCACGTCTGATTTAATGTGACAAAACATGTATCCTGGATTTTACGCCTTGGTAATAGTCGTGGCTTTAATTTTTGTCACATTTAATGTATCCATATTTTCAGACGTGACTGTACATGTCTCTGTTTGGCCCCATAGTTGACTGGTAGAGAATGCCATTTGGCATTAAAACCTACGTGACTTTTGGTTTTTGTACAACAGTTGTACAAAGTTTAAATAAATAAATCATATTTGTGATTTATGGTGTAAAAAAAATACCGCGTGGCAAACGATTGAAACAGCGGTTGCCTGAAAGTATGTACCCTGGTTATATAACACAAGTTTAATGCCATCCCTCCTGGTTGGACTGGTTCCCTGTACGAGAGCGAAGAAAAATAAATCATCACCCGCTTGAAAATTTTCATGCTTGTCCTTCATCACATACAGACACCGGAAACAAATTGCCATCCGCCTAGGCCGGGCAGTTATCGAACCATCAGCGTTGGAAGCCGGACGCAAAGTGAATTTTTCGATCGGTGGAGGAGAACTTAGGAAAAACGCACTTACAATCATTGAAATCGGATGGCATTTGTTTTATGAGTTTTGTATGGCAATTGATTGCAAAACATTGTATTGCGCGTATTCATATTTGACGAATTTCTCGTTTGTAGGGGTGGCCACAGAGGGATGAAATTTCATAGGAGGGATGACATTTTAGAGGTTTCTATTGATGTCGTAAATAAACACATATTTTGAGCTTACATTGCAAACACTGGCTGAACTCTACGAGATAGATCAAAATAATGTACTACAGTATTGTACACCTTAAAAAGGTCTACAAAAAAGCTCGCGACGGTATATGTCTATCTCTTGGAGATAACCCACAATAACCATTTTTTATCCCGGGCGAAGCCGGGGCGGGTCGCTAGTGCGTAATAGAACTATTTTCTTTGTTGAATGAAACGACAAACTTATTTTATCTACACTCATACTGTAAGTACTCTAAAATGCGTTCAAAAACCGTAGACAATGACAAGCATTACAACAAACGATTTAACTATGATAAGTTTCTTATCTGCGGCAGTAACGTAATTTTAACTTTGCATGCTCAAATATTGTTAAGCAATGAGTTTCAAATTTGGAACATCGAATTTGATAACATAATGTTACCGCCATGGCCAACTCGATTGGTCCCGCGCGAGCGCCGACACAATCGAGTTGGCCACGCCGACACAATCGAGATGGCCACGGCGGTGCAATGGCGGCCATTCTATGATTTCCGAATACGGCATTTATAATAAATAATATGAGTGTAGATAAAGCAGTGTATGCAACTGTACGTAATTAGGCCTTAAAACACTCGTGTGATCTTATTATGAAATTCGCCTGCGGCTTATTTCATAAAACCACACTCATGTTTTAAGGACCCTTATTACGTAACAGTTACATAAACTACTATTTTACTCAGTATTTATTTGCTTGTTACCAATTATTACATTTTTAATTATCATTATTTTTTTACACTTTCATTCAAATAAGTTAATATTACATACAAAAGGATCACCTAAGCAGTCTTTATAATGATTACCTATATAATAATATGCCTAAAATTTTGAAAAATATTGTACTTAACGTAAATTTTTGACAATTCACTGACCACAAAGTGTACCGCGAAGTACAATCATAAACAAGTTGCTAAATTGTTGTATTACAAAAATTTTGCAAAAAAACATACTAAGGGCCTGTTTCACAATCTCCAGATTAACTTATCTGCCAGTTAAAATGATTGCTATCCTTTTCTCCAGTCATATAAAAGAAAAGGACAGCAAACATTTATCTGACAGATATGGTTTAACTGGAGATTGTGAAACAGGCCATAAGAATTATAAACAATAAATAACCGACTTCACTTAGCCTCCACCTATCCAAAAGCAAATGCTCGAGCTACTATAAAAATACTTAAATCACTATAGGTGTGCCTATAACATTTGAAGAGTTCTCTCGATTTCTTCAGGATCCTATCATCAGATCCTGACCTGATGACAATGGGACCAACTGTGAAGTATACTCTTTCAAACAAAAAAAGAATTTTCCAAATCTGTCCAGCCGTCATCGAATAATCAGTGAACATACGTTAAATAAAATAGCAAAAACAAAGATCCTTCGAAATCTTGAAGTCGGTTGAAAACAACCCTATTCCAACACTAAGAAGGTTCAATTTGATACAATTTATTAAATTTAACCTGACGTTTTCAACTGTTCACTTCATCTCCTTATACTATGCCTCTTTTTACGTACTGGTTGTAAAACTGGGTATTATATTTAATCAATGATTTAAAGCTACAATATTTTGCATAAATTACACTTTCCAGAAGGTTACTTATGCTCAATTGCATAGTAGTACAGTCGCCAACAAATATATCGGAGCGGCCAGGCTACTCATAAATATCTGAACATGTACTTTATCGCCATGACAATAGAGGCGTTGTTCAGATATTTGTGACCACCTTGGCCGCTCCGATATATCTGATGGCCACTGTAGTAGTAAAACACTTTATTGCACTTAAACATTGTACACAAGACGATTACAAAAACATACAATTTGTACAAAGGCGAACTTATCCCTTTGAGAGATCTCTTCTAGCTAACCTTGGAGCAACTGAGAAGTACTAAGATCTGGCCATATACAAGATATCTCTATACTCCGCTTAGCGCGTTATTTCTTCGAAACCTAAGCTGCCAAAAAGAAGGGGTGCGGGAGGGGAACACGTAATGCTAGACAAGGAACGCGCCATTGTTCTGTGTGACGTAAGAGAGAGTCAGACATTAATGGTTGGCATGGAGACGTACTAAGTTTACTGTCACTTACAATAATCACTATAGGGTCAAATTACTTCGAGCGTGGCAACGGCGGTCGCCCGCTAAGCGGGGTCATGGGTTATTACTGTTATTAGTCTATGGATCTGGCAAACATATTGGATTTGACATGTTTGCATAAGAGCCCTTCTCTGATGGAAAGCCACAGATTTACGCGTCCTCTGTCTAATCCTCTTCTTCTTCATCCTAGCGTTAGTCCCGGCTTGGGGTCCGCTTGACAACCTAATCCCATAAACTGGCGTAGGCACCGGTTTTTACGAAAACGACTGCCATCTGACCTTCCAACCGAGAGAGGAAACTGTTGCTTACGATGTTTTCCTTCACCGAAAAGCGACTGGTAAATATCAAACGATATTAAGTACCTAAGTTCCGAAAAACTCAGTGGTTGAAACCGAGACCTCCGGATTGAAAGTTGGACGTCTTACCACCAGGCTACCAGCGTCCTCTGTAATCCTGTTAATTTTTTTTTATACCACGACGGTGGAAAACAAGCATACGGCCCGCCTGATGGTAAGCAGTTACCTGACGCTGCAACCCCAGAGGATTCACATGCGCGTTGCCTACCCTTTAGGAACCTATACACTCCTTTTTTGAAGAACCTCATACTGTAGCCCGCTGGGAAAACCTCGGCAGGGAGTTCATTCCACAGCCGCAGCGTTCGTGGGAGGAGATTCCTCTTAAACCGTACTGTGCGCGACCCATTAGGCTCCAGGGTGTGAGGATGAACACCCTGCCGGCGGCGAGCGGTGCGGTGATAAAAAGCTGCCGTGGGCATCATATCAAACAGTTCTTCAGAGCACAACAGAGTACAAGCGATAGAACACACATAAGGAGGCAAAGTCCCTCCTTAGACTCAAAGTTTCAATATCGCTCGTGAGTCAATAATAACTTAAACTAAATGGGTATTTACAGAAAGTATATTTACCTAAAAACGAGACGAACACACCTACGCTTATAACGGTATACATTTGGCAATATTGAGAGAACGATTTTTATTACCTGATAAACTAGCAATGAAAACCGTTTCAATAAACACTGTGACGTCATAGCGAGTTCGGCATTTTAAGGCGTAACGCACACTTGAACGACTAGCATACGATGGTGAATCAAAAAAATCTTAGAAAGACCATATAATCCCGAAGTTATTTGTATATCTTTTTTGTGAGTCTTTCAAGTTTATGTATACACAAAATACTTTCATTTTCTATTTTTTTTTATATAAAAAACCGGCCAAGTGCGTGTCGACCACGCATAATGGAGGGTTCCGTACCTTCAATGGAATATGAACCAAACTAATACCAAAAGGTCGTATCTGATGCCTGAAGAAGTTTTTTGATGATACCTAACTCAAAAATGGCGAAACCGATAATGTTCAAAACAATTTTCGTAGAAAGTATGTAAAAAGGCACATCTTCTTAATTTTTTTCATATTTTTTACAGCCGTTTATGCCGCAAAATACAGGGTACTTCCCGTGAACTCAGGATCTTGAAATTTGGTACGAAGCAACGTCTTATAGCACAGATAAAGGAAAAATTGCGAAAACCATAAATTTTTAGTTACATCATATAATAAAAATAATTTTAAAGTTACTACCCCTATATACATATAGATTTGTACGGAACCCTCGGTGCGCGAGTTCGACTCGCACTTGGCCGGTTTTTTTTTGTATTTTTATCCATGTAATTATAGTATATCTATAGAGCTGGGGGCCTGGCGGTAAGACGTCAGACTTTCAATCCGAAGGTTCCGGGTTCGAACCCCGGCTCGTACCACTGAGTTTTTCGAAACTTATGTACGAAATATCATTTGATATTTACCAGTCGCTTTTCAGTTGAGGAAAACATCGTGAGGAAACCGGATCTAATCCCAACAAGGCCTCGTTTCCCCTCTGGGTTGGAAGGTCAGATGGCAGTCGCTTTCGTAAAAGCTAGTGCCTACGCCAATTCCTGGGATTAGGTTGCCGAGCGGATCCCAGGCTCAATTGAGCAAAAAGCTGGTACAAACTAGGAAGAAGAGAGTTCAATAATATCATAGACAAAATTCAGCCGGAAGTTGGATTTTGAAGTTTTGTCTATGATAGCTGAATTACGCTCAAGTGTGCGTTGTGCCTTAGGCATCTTTCACACTGCTGCGGTCCGCATGCGATGCCGGTGAAAGCGAGATAGCGCTCTGCGTGTGTATAGCGCTGTCAGTGCTGTCACTCTTGTGTGATAATTTTATAATCGCCTGAGAGATATCGTTAACAGACTTAGATTATAAATATCGAAATGCTAATTTTTGTAATACCACTGACGGTGTCAAACACGTAGCCTATGGACGCCTGCAACCCCAGAGGATTTATTTCCGTGGAACCGAGATAGACTCTATTATATATCTTGAAGTTTATTACTGATATTTTTATTGCCTTTTTGTTATCATAGATTGTACTCGCTAAATATGTTTGTTACTTGCCGTGAATTTTTCACCGGATGGTCTTTTCGGAAGATCAGAAGATCTGGCAAACGCTAGCAAGTAGCAACATGCTGAGAAGAGACCAGACGTGACACTTGGTTTACTCTATAATTATCTGTAATTTATTTTATCTACACTCATACTGTAAGTACTCTAAAATGCGTTCAAAAACCGTAGACAATATCAAGCATTACAACAAACGATTTAACTATGATAAGTTTCTTATCTGCGGCAGTAACGTAATTCTAACTATGCATGCTCAAATATTGTTAAGCAATGAGTTTCAAATTTGGAACATCGAATTTGATAACATAATGTTACCGCCATGGCCAACTCGATTGGTCCCGCGCGAGCGCCGACACAATCGAGATGGCCGCGGCGGTGCAATGGCGGCCATTCTATGATTTCCGAATACGGCATTTATAATAAATAATATGAGTGTAGATAAAGCAGTGTATGCAACTGTACGTAATTAGGCCTTAAAACACTCGTGTGATCTTATTATGAAATTCGCCTGCGGCTCATTTCATAAAACCACACTCATGTTTTAAGGACCCTTATTACGTAACAGTTACATAAACTACTATTGTTACCTGCCGTGAATTTTTCACCGGATGGTCTTTTCGGAAGATCAGTGCCGGCAAACGCTAGCAAGTAGCAACATGCTGAGAAGAGACCATTTCGTGACACTTGTTTTACTCTATAATTATCTGTAGGTAATTTATTTGTTCTGTCTGTAATGTCACGAATAAAGATATTTCTATTTCTATTATATATGATATAAGTAAAAATTATTTTACTAAATTGTACATAGGTATAACTTAACAACAAAAAACGTAAAATTTGTTCTAAGTATAAGAATTAAGAAAAAAAGTTAAAAGTCAGGATATTTATATTACACCTTATGGAAGTTATGGATAGATCGTCTTATTAACTGCTTGAAGAACATACCTACTTGGAGTTACAGCAGCGGTAGTACCTACTACTTTCAAGGAGAATCACTCTGCAAAATGAAGACGGCAAAGGCGATTTTTCGTCCAAATTCCAAATGGTACATTATTCTTGGTAAAAATACATTGCACACTTAATAGCCTAAGAGCTGACCACGTCAGATATGACACGATGACGAGAGCAACGAAACCCGTCTCGTAAGATTGCAATATAATCCTATTGCTAGATCCGGGCATCTGGCAGCTTTTAATGGGGAGAGTGACAGACTAGCAAAATTTTCCAATTGGTAAAAAGTAATAGGAAAATAGGTAAAAACTGCCGAAGTTGTGTTATTTATAGAGAACGGGCCTATACTTTAACATTACAACAAAAAACTACTTTCCCGCAACAGAAACTTTTGGCAATGATATAATCTAATTATTTATATAATTTCTCATAATACTGAATCAAAACCAGAACTCTAGGATTTGTATTCTTAAAGTGGTTTGCATTTCCCACCTCCACAACAGCTACCAGATGTCCCGGATCTAGAAATAAGCATAAAATACCAAACTAACGAGAGGACTTTCGTCGCTCATCGTGATGACTTTATGTATTGCATTATGAAGACTGTATACAAGTAATTATGTAAGTATGTTTTTGTACGCCGAAAGGCAAAACATAGTGAAACAATTAATAACTAAACACCTCTCATTTGATGTACCTATGTTTTACAAAATAAACACTTTTGACTTTTTTTTTTGATTCACATTATTGTGTCATATCTGACGTGGCTAGCTCTCCGTCTACAAAATGTAACAAAAATGCTTGTGATCCTTTTATTTTAAGGGCATAATTGGTATCATATTCTAATTATGAAAAACTAAGAAAAAAAAAATGGTTTTGTATGAAGAGTAGGCCAGCCGAAACGACTTGTCTAATACAAAAAAAAAAAAAATTTTTCGAGTCCAAAATAGTAGTTATTGATACAAGTGCGAGAAGTATGTCATTTTGCAGGAGTTCCGACCGAGGTTACTTGACTTGGTCAAGACTCGGGACGAGTGAAAATGACACTTCCGCACGTGTGTCGAACAACGTTTTTTAATACAATTGCGAAAAAACTACAATGTAATAAAATTACATTTATATTCTGTCAGTGTACGAAAGACAGCTTCATTCAATCGCGCGTTGTTCAAGTAATACTGTTGGGTCTCGCATAATAAAGGTCTCCTTTATGCCCAATCGCGCGTAGTTCAGGTGGGTCATTTATAAGCGGGTCTCGCATAATAGGGTAAATCGCCAGTAACTGGCCACCTTATGATTTCTATTTAAAGATGAATAAAGTTCATTTTAGTACAAATAAATTAAGTAAAAATTTCAATAACTGGCCACCTATACTAAAAATGAATTCTATTTAAAGGTGAAGAGAACTCATTTTAGTATGAGGAAAATGGCCAGTTACTGGAGATTTGCCTACTAGCCACTCGTTCAATAACTGGCCGCCTCTTACACAGAATTCATTTTAGTATAGGTGGCCAGTAACTGAATGGTGGCCAGTTACTGGCGATTTACCCTACTCATTTATTTAAAATTCTGATCTGCAAATCGTGCGTAAAATCAAACTTTACGCACGATTTGCAGATCAGATTACTTTTTAGCACTAGTGCATAAAATCAAATTTACGCACTGTACACGCATGTAGGGGTGTACTTAATTGTTTTGATGCTTGGGGTGTGGATGAGGTCAGTTAATAACACTCGTAGTCCAGTACATGCACATATAGGGTAAATCGCCAGTAACTGGCCACCATTCAGTTACTGGCCACCTATACTAAAATGAATTCTGTGTATAGGTGAATAGAACTCATTTTTGTAAGAGGCGGCCAGTTATTGAACGAGTGGCTAGTAGGCAAATCTCCAGTAACTGGCCATTTTCCTCATACTAAAATGAGTTCTTTTCACCTTTAAATAGAATTCATTTTTAGTATAGGTGGTCAGTAACTAAAATGTGGCCAGTTATTGAAATTTTTACTTAATTTATACCTTGTACTAAAATGAACTCTATTCACCTATAAATAGAAATCATTAGGTGGCCAGTTACTAAAAGGTGGCCAGTTACTGGCGATTTACCCTATAATGTAAAAGTTGGGTGATACAAAGATGTTAGATCACTGATTTTAAGCGGACGGGCATGTCGCGCCCGTTGTACGGTTGGTTTGCGAATGCGCCGCCCCTCTCGTCCCTCGCCCCGCACCATACGCTGCGTCGGCGACGGTTTCCGAAGATGCCCGAAGAGGCGTTAACACGCACGATTTGCAGCTACATAAACTAAACTTTTTGAGCAATTAAGAATGCATGTTTTTTTTGGAAGACGTCAATCGATTCTATTTCCCTGTAGATTCAAATGTCTCTAATAAACCTACTATCTATGATAGCCCTGAAACGTCAAAAATGTGAAAATACGTTAGGCGTCTGCGCCGCGCGTCAAAACGCTCCATACAAAATGAGGATTGTGACGTCACCGACCACAAAGTTGCAGAAAACTGTTGGGAAGGCACAAGTTTTTGGAAGTTTTTTGTAATTTTAGGCACGAAAAAATGCGTTTAGCTATATATATACATAAGTAATCGAACTGAAGTTTCGAAAATACATTTGAGGTATAAAAAAAAATGCCTAAAATTTTAAGTTTTTAAACCGCAATATTTTTAAAAAACTGTTAAAAATTATTACGGATTTCAACTTATTTATATTAATTTGGGGTTGTTGAACGTGTTTATGGAACAAATTTAATTAAATATTTTTCATGCATGTTCTCTATTGTACTAAGGGGGATCAATGTTACTCTGCGTCCATAGGAAACACCTAAGACAACCCTACACGTGATCCCTGGGTGGTGCTAAAAGAGTAACAAACTTGGCAGCTGCACTGTCCCATCTGGACCTCGCAGCACTCACTGGATTTTCTTCATCATCTGCTTTCCCACTACTTCTACCCCAGGGAAAAATGCCTGTCTATATCCAGTGACATGTAGCCATACGATAAATAAAAATTGTACTAAAAAAAAAACCTAATTTTTGTTACTCGAAATACGATACCATTATACCCTAAAACGGATTACCAGTATTTTTTTACACCATACATAATATTATCATGAATACCTCTATTAAATAAATAAATACATAACTTGAAAGTGACATATCATAGAAACCCTCGCTCGGGCTCGAAGTGCAGTACCGCGACGGGCCGGAAGTCCTCTATGACTTGAGGTTTGTGCATTTCCGTTTCCTGTTTGGGCTTCTTGCAGAGCGGGTAGCGTTTTGACTTGATGTTTAGATGTACCTGTAAATAATTTAATTTACACAAAACAATAAAACATAAAAAAGTCAGGTATTAAGGAATCTGTATATCGAGGACTAACGTTGCGTAATAGTATAAGAGCCCACGACACTGAACCTAGTTCGATAAGTCTCCTAGATGAGATATATATAATTAGTCACGTCTTTAATGGGGAAACACGAAATGCCGACACGAAAAAGTGGCGGCGTATTTAATAAAAAAAAACCGATTTCTAGTACGATAAGTCTCCTAGATTTCCTTTGTTCCTCGAAGCAGGGGAGGGGCAGGGCTACACGATAATGCGGTGCTGCAAGCCTCCGTGCGTGACCTTGTCAGTGGCAGCAGCATCATAAGATTGCAGATGTATGCAAAAACAAAGTGGTGGAGTGGTGAAATAGTAGTTTGTACAACAAGTGCATAAAATGGGTGTTATGGACCAGGGTTACTCTCTAATATTCACTTCAATGAGGGTTTCCGCGATTGAGATTTTCACTAGATGGCAGCACCGTGACGACAGGTCATTTTGGCAGTAGCTGTCAAAATCCACCAATCAAAACATATATGGTTAAACATGATTCGTGGATTGTGACAGCTAGACCTGTCGCCACGGTGCTGCCATCTAGTGAAAAACTCGATCGCGGAAACCCTCATTGCGAGGAAATTATTTATCGGTAACCGTAAAACAGTTTCAAGTTGTAACAAAAATATTACAATGAAAATAAATATGGTTCCCGCCAATGTTTTTTTTTTAATTTTCACCATGTGAATTTAGACAGATACTTGGTCTCTGCCAAGCCATAAAAACATTTCGGGGCATTTTTAAACTATTATCAACTCAACTAAGTCAAGAAAACACGGAATTCAAGTAATTACAGCAAAAATAAAATAAAACAATAAGTTTCAGTATTCTACGAAATTTTACTGCTCGATTAAATTGTGCAATATATTTTAACTATGTTTGGCTGTTGAGCCTCATTATCAGTCTTAGAAGAAAATTTTACTTTATGCACTAGATCTTAAAAAGCGATTTTAAAGTCGAACTTTACGAGCATCAGAAGTGAAATTGTTATTTGTGCAACAAGAGAGGAAAGTTAGTTTTTCTTGAGAGTGTTGATTTTGAGTCCCGAGTAAGCGAAAGATTCTAAGTTAGAATGTTGAGAGTAGCGAGGGACTCAAAAACACGAGATGTAAAATAACTTTGCTCTCGTGTGACACATACAACTTTTCACCTCAGTAGTGAGAACATATTAAAGGTTAAAAATATGTATTTCGAATTTGTAATAGACCCCGAAATATGAAGTGGCAGTTCATGGCCTTCACTAAATTAAAAAACGACTTTCGTCACTGTGTATTCGCAGGGAAGTAGGCTTGTTCGAGCTGCTGCGGTGAAATAGTTATTTGTGCAACAAGAGAGGAAAGTTGGTTTTTCTTGCGAGTATTGATTTTGAGTCCCATGTAAGCGAAAGATTCTATAATTGAATCACGAGCGAAGCGAGTGATTCTAAGTTAGAATCTTGAGCGTAGCGAGGGACTCAAAAACACGAGATGTAAAATAACTTTGCTCTCGTGTGACACATACAACTTTTCACCTCAGTAGTGAGAACATATTAAAGGTTAAAAATATGTATTTGGAATTTGTAATAAGACCCCGAAATATGAAGTGGCAGTTCATGGCCTTCACTAAATTAAAAAACTACTTTGTCTCACTCCCTGGAGATGAAAGTCGCACTTTCGTCACTCCAGGGAGTGACGAAAGTGCGACTTTCGTCACAGTGTATTCGCAGGGAAGTAGTCTTGTTCGAGCTGCTGAGGTGAAAATAAATGTTCCGTACCTGTCGATTGTGTTTGTAAAGATTGGACTGTTGTGAGAACGTGGTCGGGCAGAACTCGCAGATGAACGGCCGCTCGCCCGTGTGCGTTCTTATGTGGGACTCCAGTTGGACTTTGGTCTGACAAACAAAATAATTCTAAACAAAAAGAACCGATTTCACTTTAGCCTCCACATTTCCAAAGGCAAATGCTCGAGCTGCTGTAAAAAATACAGAAATTACTATAGTTGTGCCTATAATAGTTGAAGAGTTCCCTCGATGTCTCCAGGATCCCGTCATCAGATCCTGACCTGGTTACAATGGGACCAACTGTGAAGTATACTCTTACAAACAAACAAAAAAATCCAAATAAAAAAAAGCAATAAAATGGCATGGCATGGTTAGCGGTTGGTTTTTAGCTGTAAATGCCTTTTGTAAGACCTTATGTAACTAAAGCCTGACCAGAAATATATGATTATTGTCAAGAGGGCGCTATTATTCTCATTTATATGGCAACAGTTCAGTATAATGATAGAGCGTGTTATTCTCTATGGTATGGTGACATCTTGATTTGTTTACCTGTCAGCTCTAATGTTCATTTGAAAATGTTTCACAGCAAAATAGTTTCATTTCCCGAGCGTATTATTTACAGCAGTTTATTATATACACTATTTACAATGTTTCGCTCTTGACTATGGATAATTTTGGAAATTTTTGTCGTTTATTATTTAATATTCAACACTTTACTATAATTCAAATAAACCGCGACAATGACACTGACAACAGTGACAGCCTATCACATGCACTCACACATGCATATTCTGTCATTAAAATTATTGCCAATGTAAGAAATTAGTTCCAATGAAATTCCGCAACATGGCGCATGATCATATATTTTTGGTCAGGCTTTATGTATGTATGACCTTATGATTATGAAGCAATAAATGAATTATGAAAATGCTTTGTTAACACATTCCTTGCCACCCAGCCAAACAAAACATCCGCGCCAGGCCGCATAAAATATACAGGGTGTAATCGTTAAGTGTAGCCAGGCGATTACTCCGTAAATATAAGAGATATTAGAAAATATCTAACGGATATCGAAAGTGCGTCACCTAATGAGTAAAATTACATAAATAACTTTTTTTAATAAAATCAGAACTATCCCAAACATTAACTTCAAACCCTCCCATACATTCAGTACGACGTTCGTTGAAAGACTAGTTTGTACGGTCCAGTCATTTCACCGTTATCAAATGATTCATGAATTTGTTATTTAATCAAATACAAACATTGAAACATTGAAAAAATAATCAACCCAGTTTTGACTTGAACAAACATCGATACGCCTTACCGGGGCTCGATATCGCTTTACCAATTAAGCTATGGGTTCAGTTCCCACCCTTACCCAACTTAACTTAACTGAACCCATAGCTTAATTGGTAAAGCGATATCGAGCCCCGGTAAGGCGTATCGATGTTTGTTCAAGTCAAAACTGGGTTGATTATTTTTTCAATGTTTCAATGTTTGTATTTGATTAAATAACATACTAATGTATGAGTGGAATACCCACTTTAAAAAAAACAAGTAAAAATAATTATGATTCATGAATTGTTTTATTATTTTATAAATGGTGGTTTTATTATTTTATTATAGTCTATTCGTGCAAATAATGAATCTCAAGCAGTTTTATCTCTTACGACACCGACGTTCTACTTTGAGAGTGAGTCGTCGTAGGTACTAACTGTATGGGAGCGTTTAAACTAAATATTTTTAATATTAATACTTTTATTTCAAAAAAGTTATTAATGCAATTTTACTCATTGGGTAACGCACTTTCGATATCAGTTTGAAAATTTCTAATATCTCTTATATTTACGGAATAATCGCCTGGCTACACTTAACGATTACACCCTGTATACGACCCGACACTCGGGTACAGTTGCACACTTATCGAACGAATAGACACTAAACGCCAAGAACCCGACAGTCGAGTACACGATAGGGTTGCGCTAAAACATTTACGTCACACCTGGCCATAACGTGAGTTTTAAAATGTGTACTCACCACAGGCAGTAAAAAAGAAAGCCCTCTATCGCATATTTACAACCCTCGCCTGCGGCTCGGATCACAAATACCTGCGATTTCGGGCTTTCTTTCTTTTACAGTCCTTGGTAAGTAATGTACTATTGTTGGTTATGTTGGTTTGTTCACTTATTACCACCTGTTTCACCTGTTGACATTAATGATTTTATAATTTGTTACCGATTTTAATGTATTATTTTATGTTGAATTTTAATTGTTAGTTATTTATTTATTGAGTCCTATTTTATTCGCGTTAAGAACATTGTAAATTTGTATTGTATACTACTAACATGAATTCTGTGTTTACTAACAACGATATGGGCTATTGCCTGAAATAAACGTTTATTTAATTTAATTACGTTTTACCGAAAAGTTAGGACAACGTCTATCTCCGGAATCTGATGGATAATACACATCAATATCTAATTATTAGAAACAATTCAAGTTGAAAATTGAACGCGTGACGGGGATTCTCTAACGATTTTCGTTATGACTTCGCGATCACACGCCCGATCAAAATCATCAAAAAAACCTCGAAGTCAAAAATGGTTAAAATCGTGAATTTTCCGAGTATGTATGTTACCACTAATATTTTAGCGACAACCCTGTTCGTCAAAAACAGTACCCGATATCGGGTCCTCCGGCGTGGCCTTTAGTCATGTATAGCTATACCTAGTTGGTTACTAAGTTCTGTTACCAGATTTCTGACTGATAAAATATAAAATAATGTTAGAAAATCAAAAAATAAAGTAATTATTTAATAGCCTAATTTCTAATGAACATAATATGGTATAATAATACACAAATCAGATGAGAAATTTATTGAAAATCCTTTTAAAGCACAAGATTGCCTAAAGACGCAAACACGCGGTAAATTTAAGAAAATTACACTTTACAAAAGTGCATCAAAAAATATTGCAGTTTTGTTTAGAAGGTTCCATTGCTTGTTTGTAAGAAACCTGTTTATTAGAGGTAATTGCGTGACCACCATTTAATTTTCTTGCGATTCTATTCCACAGATATTCCCATTTGATATATTGCCTATTTCTAAGTTTTTCACAAAAGACATAGATTTAGACTGCTATGGAACAAGCAGACTTACAACGTATAGTCTAGTATTTTATCGGATAGCCCCACGTGAACTATACATATACCAAATTGAAGCTAAATAATATAGCTACCGAATTGTGTAAGACTGATGCGTCTTAAAGGTGATTAAAAATAAATAGGATTTAAATCAATACGACCAAGGAGCGTAATTTTGACGTATATATTTCACGCCCTTTTCCGAGTGTTATAAAGATATATGAAAACCTGCGACAATAATTTTCAATTCAATATATTGTAATCTATTGACTATTAAATAAGCTTTTAAATTATGTACGTTAATAATTAAAATGTTGCTACCTATTCCTATTTATTTAGTGAAAACTCTAGTAACAGAACTTAGTAACCGACTAGGTAGCACCACGATCCCGACTATCGGGTAGTGCGGCCTGGGCACGAAATCATAAAATACCCGATAGTCAGGTTTCTGGCATTGAATGTGTTAAGGGGATACTATAAGAAACACATATTAAGAGAGGTATGGGCACTGCGAATGTCATCTCACTCATCTCGCTCAAATCTGGAGCAGAGCCCGACTGGGTAAGTACCTCCACCTTACAGAAACAGCACTAGACAGCCAAATAGCACTAGACCCTACTCATAGTGAGTTCCTGTCGGTAAGTAAGGTTGCCAAAGAGCTCAAAGAGGACCCAATGTGTTGACGATGAGTGACCCTCTTGTTCCTTTAGCCGTCAACACAGTGAATCCTACTTTTTGTATAGGGTCGGCAACGCGCATGTTACACCTCTGGAGTTGCAGGCGTCTATGGGCTACGGTAGCTGCTTACCAGTCGCTTAACGGTGAAGGAAAACATCGTGAGGAAACCGGATCTAATCCCAACAAGGCCTAGTTTCCCCTCTGGGCTCAAAGGTCAGATGGCAATGGCATTCGTTTTCGTAAAAACTAGTGGCTACGCTAATTTATCGAATTAGGTTGCCGAGCGGGCCCCAGGCTCCCAGGCACATGATAACTTACAGGGAATCCTTTCCCGCAGTGGTGACACATTTTGTTATTGGGTCGCCCGCGGTGCACGTTTCGAATATGCTGGTCCAAACCCACACGGTTTTTCGAAGGCTGAAATATAAATAAATAAATATTAAAAAAGATAATAAAAAACCGGCCAAGTGCGAGTCGGACTCGCGCACCGAGGGTTCCGTACAAACCTATAGGTATAGGGGTAGTAACTTTAAAATTATTGAAAATATTTTTATTTTATGATGTAACTAAAAATTTACGGTTTTCGCAATTTTTCCTTTATCTGTGCTATAAGACGTTGCTTCGTACCGAATTTCAAGATTCTGAGCTCACGGGAAGTACCCTGTAGGTTTTGATTCCCTTGCGAGTTTCGAAAATTTGCGGCATAAACGGCTGTATCTTTTGATTGCGTGGGCTTAGAAGTCTGATTTTTTCACAGCTCCAAGGGACAGTAGACCTGAGTATTTGATATAAATTTCAGCTTGATACCTCCACGCGTTCCTGAGAAAAATGGTCTTGACAGACAGACAGACGGACAACAAAGTGATCCTATAAGGGTTCCGTTTTTTCCTTTCGAGGTACGGAACCCTAAAAAAGATAAAAGATATCTATTCTTCAATTTAGGCACATTGCAATGCACTTATGAACGTCAGAGAGAAAAAAACTACCACCGGTTCTAACCCTACCTAACCGAGAAGTATTATGACCGGCGAGAAACTCGGCGGGACTAATTTTTTATTACGGGTCAATCTTACACAGATCAACCTAGTCCCACAGTAAGCTCAATAAGGCTTGTGTTGTGGGTACTAGACGACGATATATATAATAGATAGATATAGATAAGTACTTAAATACATAGAAATCATCCATAACTCGGGAACAAATATCCGTGATAAACACAAAAATAAATGCCCTGACCAGGATTCGAACCCTGAACCCCCTGCTTCATAAGTAGGGTCACTACCGACTAGGCTAGGAGACCGTTATACGGACGGACGGACGAAGATACAAATCTGGACAGTGATCTTGTGAAAAAAGTGTGTCTAAATTATTATATTATGTAGTCATCCATATATATATATATATATATATATATATATATACATAATTTTAAACAAAAAAGAACCGACTTCACTTAGCATCCACCTTTCCAAAAGCAAATGCTCGAGCTGCTGTAAAAAATACTGATATCACTATAGGTGTGCCTATAATAGTTGAAGAGATCCCTCGATTTCTCCAGGATCTCATCATCAGATCCTGACCTGGTTAAAATGGGAACAACTGTGAAGTGTACTCTTTCGAACAAAAAAAGATTTTTCCAAATGGGTCCAGCCGTCTTCGAATAATCGGTGAACATACATAAAAAAATAGCAACAACAAAGATCCCGACGAATTGATAACCCCTTCGAAATCTTGAAGTCGGTTGATAACGGTTGCACTCACGTCACTATAGTCACTTCGCGCGACATGTTTCGGAGAGTCTACGCTCAACAAGCTCTGTCAGAGCGCGCGACACGGACGCAGACCGGCAGTCGGCTACGCGACGTGCAACAGTGCGCTAAGGGCCGGTTCAAATAGCACTCTTAGTGTTTGAAGATGGAATCTAGGCTCTCCGAAACATTTCGCGGGAAGTGACTAAAGTGAAGTGAGTGTAACCGTTATATTTTATAGTGTTAGTACATATATGTCTCACGAACAATTAAATTCGATTAGAGGACCATTATAACAAGACCTTTATGATAATGGCTTTTCCGCCATTTAGCTCCACAACATTAATGATATAGATTTTATAGACCTCAACTTTCGCTTTTCGCAAATTTAATTTCAATTTAAACTGCAATAAGTTCAATACTTATTGCTGAACAAACTATCAAGTATCAAGAAACTTCTATATTCCCTGCACATCCCGTGCAGCTAGCAGGTGACAGAAAGTAAATGTAAGAACTTCGCCACGCTCCGCTTGTTCGATTATTGTTTAAATATAAACGGGATGTATTCGCGTACTTTTATCACAATTGGATGACTACTATTTAGTAGTCCGCCTCGAACTGAGAACACGCGATTTTCTTGCAAACGAGTTGACCAATATAGCAAGACCCTTTATGATGATTGTCTAAATTGTTTTTCACCTTCCAGCTCCATAAGCGCTTTATCGATCTTGCTCATATACAAACTCTCAAATTATATTGATCTCTGCTACAAGTGCTACAACCAAGAAAATCAAAAAGCCATCGAAATGCAGAGACGTCTAGGTAGCCAGCTGATTGACAGTTCCGTTGTATTCGAAGTTGTCTGTAAGAACTTCACTTCGCTTACGTTCCACTCGTTCGATAAATGTATAGAAAATGTTTTCTTTGATTTATGTGTGTTCGATCCTAGATAGAAATGGAATCGATTGTAATATTTTTTTAATTCTGTATTGCATCTAGTACCCTCACCCTCACTCGTCCATTTGGAGAATCCACCCTGTATTTCTTACCTTAAGGCATATGTGGCACTGGTAGGTTCCCACCCTGTATTTCTTACCTTAAGGCATATGATATGTGGCACTGGTAGGTTCCCACCCTGTATTTCTTACCTTAAGGCATATGTGGCACTGGTAGGTTCCCACCCTGTATTTCTTACCTTAAGGCATATGATATGTGGCACTGGTAGGTTCCCACCCTGTATTTCTTACCTTAAGGCATATGATATGTGGCACTGGTAGGTTCCCACCCTGTATTTCTTACCTTAAAGCATGATATGTGGCACTGGTAGGTTCCCATTCTGTATTTCTTACCTTAAGGCATATGATATGTGGCACTGGTAGGTTCCCACCCTGTATTTCTTACCTTAAGGCATATGATATGTGGCACTGGTAGGTTCCCACCCTGTATTTCTTACCTTAAAGCATATGATATGTGGCACTGGTAGGGTCCCACCCTGTATTTCTTACCTTAAGGCATATGACATGTGGCACTGGTAGGTTCCCACCCTGTATTTCTTACCTTAACCTTAAGGCATATGATATGTGGCACTGGTAGGTTCCCACCCTGTATTTCATACCTTAAGGCATATGTGGCACTGGTAGGTTCTGTGTAAGTGTTTCTCTTCTATGTGGTCTCGGAGTTTCGTCTTGTCCGCAAACCGCTTGTTGCAGTGGTCACAGATGAACCTGGACATATTTAAAAAAATCTCTTTTCTAGAATATTTCACCTTTAAATATCCATACTAATATTATAAATGGGAAAGTGTATGTGTGTGTTTGTTTGTTTATTTGTCCGTCTTTCACGGCAAAACGGGGCGACGAATTGACGTGATTTTTTAAGTGGAGATAGTTGAAGGGATGGAGAGTGACATAGGCTACTTTTTGTCTCTTTCTAACCCCCCACTTCCCTAAAATGGGGGGTGGAAGTTTGTATGGTTTGTTACCCCGAATTTAACGCGAGCGAAGCCGCGGGAAAAACCTAGTATGTTATAATACTAAATTGATTTAGTACATGTAAACATGTTTATCATGTACATAGACTCTATTATCAAGTACATTAGGTACTTGTTGTAGTTTATTTATAATGTAAATGAACCTATTGCATGCTCTGTTGAGTAGATTATGTGTTCTAAACATTTTTGTAACATCTTCACCACTGTGAATGTGCCATAATCTTGCAATAAAGACGATTTTTCATTTTCATATTTGAAATACAAAATATAGTGTTCAAAATAATGTATTTCAAATATAAAATACATTTTATGAAATACTTTTTTGCGGATGCACAACACATTCAGCGGAGTTGATTCCCGATCTCAATAGGATTCAGTCGAACATAGACTTTACAAATGTTACCATATGGTTCATTATCGGATGCAGTCCTTGCAAATGTCAAACAAAACCCGCTAAGTATCATATTTGCTTGTAATTTCAAACAGAATATAGAAGACGTTTTTAAGTGTGTTAAATAATGGAAATGTCAAACGTCAAAATAATGACTGCCCGTCGAGAAATCGATTGTGTTTGAATTGATTCTGTAAACGAAGCTTGACCTTCGATTATTATCAATACTTTTATTCTCAGCATAATGATAAATAAAGTTAAATTATATTTATCTGTAAAAAATCTTTCTGTAAACTAGACGTATTAGAACATTTGAAGGGTACACGGAAAGAACATGTCTAGTCACATTGACAACATTTTGAGTTATAGTGCTTTTAAAATTTGGAACGATTCAATTAACCATACTATTTTCGTAACTAGATGGTTTTTACAAGTTAAGAAACGAATATACGTTAAAGTTTACATCTGTAACAGAAGTTGTTATTAATAGTTCATTGCAAGTTCTACATTTTGATATAAAAATCTCATTTTACAAAAAAAGTGACTAAACATGTTCTTTCCGTGTACCCTTCATTTATTACCACCCGAAAACACCACGTAAAGGCATTTTCATGGAGCTCTTCACCCACTTAGGATCATGACAGAAATGCGTGTAATCGGTTTTTGAACTAGCTTTCAAAAACGGATATGATTTTTCTGCCTATCCTTTTGACAGAGGGGAAATTGACTTAAGCGTACTCCATATATGGTGTATACTCAAAAATTTCGTCAAACGCAATTTGTTATTATTTTAACATGTTATTTCATTTAGTTTAATGAAAAAATAGAAGCAGCCAAAATAATCAATGCATTTTTGGTTCCTTATCGGACGGTTCGCGGATGGGGGCTAGGCAAAAAAAAGTCACGTGACCGTCACGAAAACGCGACACAGAGCCATACGATTGAGAAACATGTGAAATGAAATAAAATAGAATATAATAAAGTGAAGTGGAGTGAAAAGTATCAAAAAAGTTAGAAAAAGTAAAAAAATGTTAGAAAAGGTCATAAAAGTCACTAACACTAAAAAATAACAATGACTAATATTAACAATGTAATATTATAGCAAGTAAGTTTATAATGTTGACGCATAAAATATTTTTATTTTGATCAATAAACGAATTGAATTGTAAAAACGTCAAAAAATGCAAAAATTACAAAAATGACAAAAATGTCAAAACTTAATAAAATAACTTGGTTCCAACCGAGTGTTCCACGACACTCAATTATTTTTTTAAACGATTCCGAAATGCGTTAATCCAAAATGCACACGAAGTACGAGGGCGAGGCCTCTACCAAGCAGCCTATTTGGTGTCGCCAAATAGGCTGACGAAAACCAAATAGTGTAATATTTCACCTGAGTTGTTCCTGCGTGACATGTTTCAGGCTGTTCTTCATGTGTCGCTGGAAGGAACACATGGACGAAAAGTTGATGCCGCACGGCGCGCAATACGCCGCCGCCGCCATTTTGTCCTAAAACATAACACGGCCAAGGATATAACAATAATAGGCATGATGACACATGTTGAATTATGCAATAAAATTTAGTTGATAGGATGCAAAATAATCAATATATCCAACTAAAGTGAAAATTTATAAATTCTATTGAAATGGCTCAAAGATATCAAGCTGCAAAATTTCTAAATTTTACGATTTTTTAAAGTGCGAAATTAAAAAAAAACAATGATACCATTCGATTTTTAACATTTTACTGTAAAATAAATTGTATAGCAACGATATACATAAACGCAACATTTCACTGTAAAAATAGCAATTTCATAATTTTTCCATACTTTAAACAGGGCGACTATGTGATCGTGACGTCACTTTTGTACGTCATTTTGTTAGGAGCGTTTTGAGAAACAAATGCAAATCTCGGACTTTAAGTCTCATTTCTGACTTTTGTATTGCTTTAACGCAATTGGCCCCATATAGACATTTGATCCTCACTACAAAACAAATCGACTGATACCATACATGAAAAAAATTCACCATGCCTATTGTAGTTTATACAATCATGGCATAATAAATAGCTTTTCAGTCTAGTACCATATTTAGGTCTCGAAACTTGCTGAGTGACCTAAGTAAAGTACGAGATTTAAAAAAAAAGCCACTTTATAAGCAACTGTATTAAAAAAATATTTTTCATCTCTCCTGTTCGGAAAGTTTTATTTTCCTGGGTAGATAGCCGGGTGGAAAATTGCTTTTCCATCCCTAGGGTGGAAAGTAATTAGCTGTGTTAATTGTGGATTGCGCCGGTGCCCACCCGGATGCCCTGCTCCCCGACCACCGGCAAAAAATTTAATTAGTTTTCAAATTGTTCAAATTTTACTTAACATTTTTATATATTACTAGGTGTGCCCGCGGCTCCGCCCGCGTGGAATTCGGTCTGTGTCAGTAAGCGGCTAATTCACCCCTAATTTCTCTCCCGCTACCCTGGAGGCGGAACTTGAAGTAAAGTTGACAGATGGATACGCTAGAGGACAGTAGTCCTAATAAAATATTTTACAATTACCACTAAATGCAACTACACTCATAAATGTATACTTTTTTTTAATTATATTTGTTTTTGGCATGATTTAAACGACATAGAGAGTAGTAGGTGTATATCGGACGATACAGGACCACTTTTGTATTTATACGTTCATGTCCACGGCAAATATCATCCAAATCGATCCTCCCGTCAAATTAGTTGGGGGGGGGGGGGTGTCACAAATGCAGAAATGATTTTTTTCTATTTTAGGTGCACTTGGAGGGGGGGGGGTTCATGACCCATGCAAATTTAACTCAATCGAGTGTAGTGGCTACCCCCCCTTTTAGACGTTGAAGATTTCCGGGATAACAATGAAAAAAAAACCCGGCCAAGAGCATGTCGGGCGATGCTCAGTGTAGAGTTTCGTAGATGCTGCCCTGTTACAAAACATCCGTTCTAAAGGTCGTTTATTTGGCGGCGCTTACGTCAGTTTACTATTCGGCACTTCCTTTCACTATGCGTTTTTGACTAATAATTCAAAAACGGCTGAACCGATTTTATTCAATATAGTTTTTATTGAAATTTCTTATCAGGCCTCACCAAATTTCAGCTTTCTAGTGCGAACGGTAACTGAGCTAGACCGCGGACAGACGGACGGACATGGCGATGTAACTGTTACGTAATAAGGCCTAATTATGTACAGAAGCATACCCTGCTTTACCTACACACATATTAAAAATCCATTGAAACCATTAGAATGACCACCATTACACCGCCATGACCAACATTATTGCGCCGGCGGTCGGGGGGGCGGATTTTCATTACGTTACCGTAGGTAATGAATTTTCATACGTTTTTACCACACTGTCACAGATAATACACTGATGTTACGTTATTGGTTGCAATAATGTTGGTAATTAATTACATACGGTTCCGAACGCGGAATAGAGGATTTATGATATTGGTGTAGATCAAGATATTTATTCCTCAATGTAAGCACATTACAATGCACTAATGAACGTCAGAGAAATATAAAATACGTGAGTGTCGTGGAAAGTGTGTGCATCAAGTGCGATTGGAACGAAGTTATGTTATTTAATTTTATTTCATTTTTTACTTTTTCGTAAATTTTGTGGTTTTAATTTTTTTTGTATTTTTTTAAAATTTTGGAAATTTTGGAAACAGTAAAAATTTGGAAATAGTGGAAAATTTGGAAATTTTGAAAGTTTTGGAAATTTTGGGAAATTTTGGAAATATTGGAAATTTTGGAAATTCTGGAAATTTTGGAAATTTTGGAGATTTTGGAAATATTGGAAATTTTGGAAATTTAGAAATTTTAAATTTTTGACATTTTCGACATTTTTAAAATTCTCGACTTTTGAGGTTCTCGACTTTTTTAACTTTTATCACTTTGCCATTTCTCAGTTTCACTACACTTCACTTCACTTTATTCTATTTTATATATTTTTTATTTCATTCCATTTTACATGTTTCTCAATCGTATGGGTGTCGCGTTTTCGTGACGTGACGCTTTTTCGTAACGGTCACGTGACTTTTTTTCGCCTAGGCCCCCATCCGCGAACCGTCCGATAAGGAACTTCGTTCCAAAACTCCACCGGTTCTAACCCTGTAGGTGGGCCAGAGCCCAAGAAGTATTATGACCGAAAAGAAATTCGACGGGACTTATTTTTTTCAAAACAGTAATACATTATTAGATCTTAAAGATACAAAATAATGCGTAGTTCTTCAAGAAGACATATCAAAACTGCTTGAGAGACAGATAATGTACCTATTGTTTAATTATAAAGAAAAATAAATCCTAATCTGGCTGCTTCACAAAACGTTTGATATGTTTTCCTACCTAAACGGTGTCCTATAAATGTTAGATGATTTTGTAGTAGTTTTTTGGTTTGCTGCAATAATCCTTTGACATTCATGACATTTTCAAATATTTCTTAAGAGCGGGTAAAGGTAAATTTAAAGCATCGACGGGTAACATGTTATAAATATGAACACCTTGACCAAAAAATTACAAATTATTTCAATACCAACTTTCAACATACAAACTTTCAACCCCCTTTTCACCCCTTCCAGGGTTGATTTTCGGGATGAAAACTGGTCATTGTCCTTTCCCGGGACTCAAACTATCTCTACACAAAATTTCATCATTATCCGTTCAGCCGTTAACTAATTAAAAATACTTGGAACGTGTTCTGTTATCGATTCTAAGTATCTCCAGCCAACTTTTTATCGAATATATTCCATGAACAGACTTTCGACTCTCTTCAGCTTTATTATATGTATAGATAGTTTTTATTGAAAGTACCTTTCAGGCGTCACTTCCATTATTTTTTTCAAATTTTTTGGACCGACGGTTCTAAAGTAAGATGGGGTTTGAAGAAGTTCAAACGATTCATTAAAAATATAGACATCTAATATTCAAAGGGTCACAATGACATGTTAGTTAAATCCAGTGTGGATTGGGTTCCATGGACACCAGCTGGTTTTACATTAGATCTCAATACTTTTTGTAGTAGGAGAACTGCGTTGCGAGACTGGCATTTTTGTACATGTAATGTTTTTGATGACCTAAAAATAGAAGGAACTTATATAATGGATCTCCATTGTATAAGTTCCTTCTATTTTTAGGTATTTACAGGCTCCGTCATGCAAGCGCGTTTTTTGAACTGGGCGCGCAGACACACATAACGCGGGTAATATGTGGAAGGCAACTGGCACAGTGACATTTCCGACAATCGTTCTTGGAAAAGCTAAATTTGTATGGAAGTAGTTTTTATTTATTTTAGCGAAAATGACTCACTGATTCGTCTCGAATTGGTCCCCAAGTGAAATTTGCAGGTTTCCGAAATACTCTAAAATTAAAATGCTATAGACAGAGCCGGATTAGCCTTTAGGCAGAGTAGGCAATTGCCTAGGGGCCCCGCATGCAGTTTTTTTTTTAATCTTTCATAGAGTGAATATGAAATTGGAAAATTTGTATATATCGGCTCCGCGTGTACATAGAGGAAAATTAAAATGTTTCATAGAGTGAAATATTAATTGGAAAATTTGTGTTTTTTCGACTAGGGGCCTCGCGGCAAAGAAGATATTGAAAATGTTTCATAGAATTAAATATACCCTAGTGACTGATTTAATATATCAACACATTTTTTTTTTGTTAAATAGCTTTTGATAGCAGAGATCTATAGAGAGGCCCCTAGCAAAACTAAAAATTGCATTTCCTAGGGGCCCCGAAGTGCTTAATCCGGCCCTGGCTATATAACAAAGCTACAGGGAAGAGTTTTGCCAAAGAAAAGCCTTCTGACTTTATAGTTTCCGTACAATGTTAAGGACCATTCATCTTTCTATTTTGTTTTATGGAATCTGGAAGAGCACCTCTACAACAAGTTTTCACCAGCCTTCCCCATTGATGAAGCGCGCGGGTTGTGAGCGCGGCGCGGGCAGGCCGCGAACTTGACGCCGGCGCTACGTGAGTTCAAAGTTCCTTTGTCATTTCTCGAGACCCATACTATCAGCACTATCACTATACCAATTTTCATCTAAATCAGTTCAGCGGTAAAAAAATCCTCATACCACCTTCCAACCCCCTTTTCACCCCCACAAGGGTTTGAAAACTATCCTATGATGTTTCTCGAGACTCAAATTATCTCCATACTCATTTCTATCTAAATCGTTTCAGCGGTTAAAAATTCTCCATACAAACTTTCAATCCCATTTTCACCCCCACCAGGGTTGATTTTCGGGATTAAAACTATATATTATCCTTTCCCAGGACTCAAACTATATCTATCCAAAATTTCATCAAAATCCGTTCAGCCGTTTTCACGTGATGCGCGGTCAAATAAACAGACAAACAGATAAACAGACAAACAGATAAACAGACAAAAATTCTAAAAATTGTTGGAACGTGTTCTGTTATCGATTCTAAGTATCCCCAGACAACTATTTTTCGATTATCTTCCATGTACAGACTTTCGACCCTCTTCAGCTTTATTATATGTATAGATTCTTTACGTCACACCTGCCATAATGTGAGTATTACCGCACGCTACGCGTACGGTAAAACTCGCATTATGGCCAGGTGGAGACGTAAAATTGTGTACTCACTACGGGCAGTAAAAAAGAAAGCCCTCTATCGCATATTTACAACCCTCGCCTGTGGCTCGGGTCACAAATAATTGCGATTTCGGGCTTTCTTTCTTTTACAGTCCTTGGTAAGTAATGTACTATTATATACCTGTTTTATAAAATGTGCGTGTGGTATTGTACTTTTCTCACAGTCGAAATCAAAAGCAGAGTGTTTAACTCGGGTGAAATTACCCATTTCACCCTCGAACTATTGGCGCTCGAACGAAGGAGAAATGGGTCACTTTCAACCCTTGGTTAATAATCTACTAAAATTTAAAACATGTATGCGCATTAAACATTACCTTGACGTGATGTTTTTCCATATGCCGCTTCAAGCTAGCTTTCCATCTAAACACCTTTTCACATACAGTGCAGGGAAACGCGTTCTGTAGCTCGTGCACTGCACTGAAATATAGACCTTATATTTAAAACAACATGGTTGATAGTCGCTTGACAGTTAACAACTGTCACTGTCAAAATTAATCTATTAAAGCTTTAGTAAAATGAACCTTATGCCCACGTGGTATGGTTGGATTTAAAATAAATTATCACCGATTAAATAAAACTAGGGATACACAATCAGCCGAAAATAATGGCCCCACAATAGTACCGCAAGAACGACTCGTGCGGTACTTTCTTTGACAGTCTTATTACGGTATAAGACTGGCCGGTTACACATTTTCAGGAGCTATATTTTCAGTAAATCTCGTTTGAAACTGTACCTTCTTTACATTGTTGCTCGAAGCATATACACGGTGTAACATGAGGAAACCGAATAATTTTAATAGCGTATTCCTGATCATAATTGGAGACTAAAATGTCGTATAAACTTTTCTGGAATTCGCATAAAAAAACATTTTTTATTGTAACTCAGTGCAGTGTGGGGTCTAGTCTAGATATTCTTATTGACAGATATCAAAGTGCCAAGGAATACTTTACGTAAACTGTTTTTTTACGAAAAAAAGGACTTATTTATTTTAATCGACAGTTCTACCAATAAAATTTATGTTTTTATGTTCAAAAGCACTTAAAAAATCGAAAAAAAAAATTTTTTTTTGGCGAAATTGACCTAAATTCATATAACATTTATTACTCCTTATGATCTCAGGAATTCGTGGTTAAAATCTCTCGCAATGCTCACGAGCATCGTGTAATAGTAGCAGCTTTATAAAAACCGACAGCCGTCTATAGGTTAAGCTCATCATTGCGGCAACGCTTTGAGAATAGTTTATGTTTTTTGTTCATTTTCGTGGTTCAGTGTGTAATAGGCTGATAGCCTGTTGTGCTGTGATCTAACGAACAAGTGTGCAGCTAATCAAGAACTAGTCTTAAAATGCGTGTTACCATTGCTTGGTTCAGAACAACCTGTAGTCGCCGGGGTCGGGCCCCTCGTGCTGTTTGTGGAGATCAGCTATCGCTCTACAAATGTCAAGGCCTCTACCGAATAACGTTACCTATAATTTATTTAAACAAATATTGATCGAAGACATTGTACCTAAAGATCGATTGCCTTACAAGTGTCAAATTTCCCGCCATTTTATACTTGACATTGGCTACAGGCAATTCCGCCTAAAGTCCATAAGAAAAAAAACCGGCCAAGTGCGTGTCGGACCACGCATAGGAGGGTTCCGTACCTTCAATGTAATAAGAACCAAACTAATACCAAAAGGTCGTATCTGATGCCTATGGAAGAAGTTTTTTGGAGACAACTCAAAAATGGCTGAACCGATAATGTTCAAAATAATTTTCGTAGAAAGTATATGATAAGGCGCATCGCCTCAAATTTTTTCATATTTTTTGTACTTACGGTTCAAAAGTTACAGCGGGGGACACACAATTTTTCTGACTTACGAAGCGATTATTTCAGAAAATATTCACTTAATCACAAAATGGTCAAAAAACCTCAATGTTATTTTTAAAGACCTATCGATTGATGTGTCACATGTTGATATTTGGTTAAAAAACATTTTTTTGAAATTTAGTTAAATCTATGGATTAAAATATTTTTTTTTTCAAATTTAACTCCATAACTAAGTAGCGGCATACAAAATACACCTTATGTGTAAATTTTATTCAGATACGTCGTATAGTTTCCGAGTTAAATGGCTGTGACATACGGACGGACAGACAGACAGACATGACGAATCCATAAGGGTTCCGTTTTTTGCCATTTGGCTACGGAACCCTAAAAAAAAACAATTGACAGCTGAAGTAAATGGCACTTTATAAGTCCATACATTATACGGTAACTACGTTGACTTTGCATTACTTTATAACAAGGACAATATAGGAGGTTGTTGGGAAAGAAAAGTGTCGTGGTCGATATGGGAACTCATACATTCTACGACACTTCTTTCCGGACAGAATCAGAGTTTTCAGATTCAAGTGCTGCAGTGCCATCTATTAAACGGAAGTTGAGTCATTTGTGACGTTTGCAAGTCAAGGTACATGATTGTCGGTTGTCAATAAGGCGTTACTGCCATAGAAAATCATTTGGAAATTAACTCTATTAACAACCGACAATAGACGTGTCCACACCTGACGCACCGCCTCGCGAGGAAATTGCCGCGCGAGGCAGCTCGGCTAGTGTGGACGTGCCTCGGCCGAGGCAAACGCACGCGCGGCCGCAATGCCTGTTGATGTACCTTTGAAGTGAAAACGTCACATAATTTGTACTACTTATTTTTATTGTTTATTTAAATAAAAATTGTGTGTGTAAAATTGTGAGTGCTTAGTTTTTTTAAGCAAACCCTGTACCATATCGTAATGTAATAAAACCTTTAAAATGTACCTGCCTACCTACCATTACAATGTCAAGTAATTAAAGTATAAAGTGTACTCACAGTCTATGGTTCATCAGGCCCGCTCTATGGCTGAAGTTCTTGTCACATTCAGGGCATTGTACTCTAGCCTTGTGTGTGTCTTTATGGTACCGATGTGAATCTATGGAACTACACATAATATAGGTTAGTATTTATGCTACATTTCTTAAGTATAAGTAATACTTTGTGTGTGAAAATGTTTACTCAAAAAACATAGGAATTCGTAAGGGCATTTGAAAACCTCTGAGAGATAAATAGTAACCCAAAATAAACTAACCGTATAGATCAATAAATATGGTTATTAATGTATACTTATATAGAAATAAAGTGTTTAAAGAATAATCATAAATAGCAATTAGAGCCCGAGAAACATTTTATTACAATTAAAATTAAGAATTACTTATTTCTTTAGAATACCTACGGATGATGTGACAATGATGATGATGGTTTTTTAAAAGATCGGCAACCCGTATGTGACAAGTCTGGAGTTGCAGGCGTCCAAATCTACGGTGACCGCTTATCACCAAGCGGTCTGTATGCTTGTTCGCCACCGAAGTGACAAAAAAAAAAGAATAATAGGCGGGTTGACACCTGACGCACCGTCTCGCGAGGAAATTGCCGCGCGAGGCGGTGCGGCTAGTGTGGACGCGCCTCGCCCGAGGCATTGCGGCCGCGCGTGCGTTTGCCTCGGCCGAGGCACGTACACACTAGCCGAGTTGCCTCGCGCGGAAATTATCTCGCGAGGCGGTGCGTCAGGTGTGGACCCGCCTAATGAGGTGATGAGGTGGTCTTAATGTATGTACTTACTTGGATATCTTTCCGCAAAGGTTACACTTGTATTGCTTAAGTGAGATCTCGTGTGTAGTATAATAGTGTTGTTGCATAACTTTCATATCTAAAGTACGTTTACGGCATATACTGCATTCATACCTGTAAACATATACTTAATTTTAAACAGTTCAAACAGCGCGGAAAATTCCATTTCGCGCACTAGTGCTTTTTACTTTTTCAGCGTTTTAACTGCATTTTTAATGCGGTTGCGAGAAAATGACAGTACCTTCAATAAATATTAGTTACATTAGTACTACCTATAGTTACGAATTTCCAAATTGCAATTATGTACATATATTATAACTGGCAATGTTAAATACACTCCAACAAATCATAGTTGCACTTTTCATACAAAGAAAAAGGACTAGCTATAATATCGAGCTTTCCGCACGCTAAATAACTACTAAAAGCCACTATTTGGGTAACAGTATTAAAATAGTATTTTATACAATCGTGACATAATAAAGATATTTTCAGTCGAGTACCGTGTTTAGGCCACGAAACATGCTGAGTGGCCTAAGTAAGGTACGAGATTGAAATAGTATTTTATACAATCGTGACATAATTAAGAGCTTTTTCGTCGAGTACTGTGTTTAGGCCACGAAGCTTGCTGAGTGGCCTAAGTAAGGTACGATATTGAAAAGCTGGATTATGTCACTATTGTATACAATACTTTTTCTACAAGTGACCAAAATAGGCCGGCCGGTAAGAATTAAGCTCGACGAATGCCTTACACAACCTGATCCCTCTATACAATTGAGAAACTTTGGTCTCCCGCTTGATCGTATCGACGGTCGGGGAGGACGGTCCTCTTCCCCGACCGTTGTATAATATTGTATGAAAATCCATTTCAGCATCCGCGACAATGCTAAAATTTGCGATCATAAAAGGTCTATCGAAAGATGCGCTAGTAGTTCGGTCTACAGTCTCAATTCACACATTACAGTAGACAAGTAGAAAAATGTAAATTACCTCCGCATGTGCCTTTTGTAGTGTGCTGTGAAGGAATCCACTGAAGAAATGACGGTTTTACATATGGGGCAGCTGTATTCGCCCAAATACTGAAAACAAGACGATTTTATATTGTTAATTAATAGGCATAGATACATTTTATTTTTTTCAAGCTTATTTTACTTATACACGGTGAAATTTATTCAATGATAAAGACAAATTTTTCGAATTCAGTAATCATTAGGCGCGTCCACACCTGACGCATCTCCTTGCGAGGCTAGTGTAGGCGTGCCTCGCCCAAGGTATTGCGGCCGCGCGTGCGTTTGTCTCGGCCGAGGCACGTGTACAGTCACCTACAATAGTATCTTCCTACATGAAGGCCGCAAATTTATGTGACACGCTCTTATGGCCTTACAAATAAGAATGTGTCACATATTTTTGCGGCCTTCGTGTCGGAAGATACTATGGCCGGTGACTGTACACTAGCCGAGCCGCCTCGCGCATCAATTTCCTCGTGAGGCGATGCGTCAGGTGTGGACAAGCTTAATGGAGATCACATTTATGTAGCACTTACATAGAACTAAGTTCTGATTTAGCATACCTAATTATAAATTAAATTTAAATTTATTGTCATCCTACCAATGGGTATGATAAAAATTACTTAGTTCCGTGTAAGTGCTACATGAATGTGTATTACTGATTTTTTAAATATCCCGACGGTGGCAAACAAGCATACGGCCCGCCTGATGGTAAACAGCTACCGTAGCCTATGGACGCCTGCAATTCCAGATGCAGTCACATGCGCGTTGACGACCCTTTACAAAATGGAGGATTCACTGTGTTGACGGCTAAAGAAACAAGAGGTTTCGTCATCGTCAACACACTGTGTCCTCTTTGAGCTCTTTGACAACTTACTCACCAGCAGAAACACAACAACACTATGAGTGGCTTTCTGTAAGGTGGAGGTACTTCCCCAGTCGGGCTCTGCTCCAGATTTGAGCGAGATGACATTGGCTGTGCCGCCGTACCACACATAGCGAGATGACATTTGCAGTACCATTGCAGTGCCCATATCTCTTTTGAAAAATTGGTTCGTAATGCCCGATTAAATTTCACCGTGCATAAGTGTTTCAAGTAACGAAAAGATGTTCGGTAACCACCTACTAAATTTATTTATAAAAATAACGTAACGGCCTCCTAGCCCAGTCGGTAGTGACACTGCCTACGAAGCAGGAGGTCCCGGGTTCGAATCCTGGTAAGGGCATTTATTTGTGTGTTGACAGATATTTGTACCTGAGTTATGGATGTTTTCTATGTATTTTAAGTATTTATCTATATTTATCTATTATATATATCGTCGTCTAGTACCCACAACACAAGCCTTACTGAGCTTACTGTGGGACTAGGTCGGTTTGTGTAAGATTGTCCTATGATATTTATTTATTTATTATTAAAAAAAGAAATACAATACAATACAATACAATATTCTGTATTGCACCACACAAAGCAAAAGAAGTACAGAAACAGATTTAACAAAGTAAATAATGGTAACAACAGGCGGTCTTATCGCTATTAAGCGATCTAAACAAAAAAAAAACCGGCCAAGAGCGTGTCGGGCCACGCTCAGTGTAGGGTTCCGTAGTTTTCCGTCCGTCACAGTAAGTGTCCCCACTTAAGAGTCAATAACACCGCCATGTAGGATATGATATGAGAGTTCCACGTACAGCGACATATATCGGCAAATTAAGTAAACTATTGCGCGCGAGCTTAAAGTATGGAAGATGATTTTTATGGAATAATTCTTTATTGCGTGAACCGATTTTCACCGTTTTTACTTTATTTGAAAGCACGTCATTTCATTGTAATTTTGTACAAATTACAGGTACGATAAACACCTGCTTATACGGTTAAATTACAAACTTAGTTCAGAAATTATTTTGTAACTTTTTTTCAAAAACTATTCATCCTATCAAGTTCAAAATAATTTTCCTACAAAGTTTTTATAAAGTTCTACTTTTGAGATTTTTTTCATATTTTTAAAACTTATGGTTCAAAAGTTAGAGGGGGGGGGGGGGCGCATATTTTTTTACTTCTGGAGCGATTATTTCCGAAAATATTTGCATTATCGAAAAATGATTTTAGTAAACCCCTATTCATTTTTAAATACCTATCCAACAATATATCACACGTTAGGGTTGAAATGAAAAAAAAAAATCACTCCCCACTTTACGTATAGGGGAGGTACCCTAATAAAAAAAAAAATCCACTTTTTATTTTACCACTTTGTCGGCGTGATTGATATACATATTAGTACCAAATTTCAGTTTTCTAGTGCTAACGGTCACTGAGATTATCCGCGGACGGACGGACGGACGGGCAGACATGGCGAAACTATAAAGGCTCGAACAGACATCACCGTCGCGGTCGCGCGGCCTGCGCGCGACGGGCGCGCAGCGCGATATTTCCATACAAACCGCTAGCGTGGTCAAACAGGCTGCGCCCCGCCGGCATCGCGCCCCGCTTCTGTCGCGTCCCGCCAGCGCAGCCCGTCGCGCGCAGGCCGCGCGCCCGCGACGGGCGCGCCGCGCGAATGTCAGTGTGATGTCAGACAGCGCAGGGCGCGGTTGGGTGTAGTTATTTTATAATATAGGTTTGATTGATATTAAAAATGGACACGGAAAGACTAATAAATTTAGTGAAAGACCAGAAAGTAATTTATGATTTATCCAATAAACACTACAAAAATGTGCAAATTAAGGAAATGATTTGGCTAAACATAGCGGCAGAGTTGAATCAAACCAGTAAGTATTTATGTTTTCATTATAATTTAATAATTTTCAAAGTAGGCTACAAATTTGTTGCGAACCTCAACGTAGGTACAGTCGCAATCAGATATATCGGAGCGGCCAGGGTACTCAAGAATATCTGAACATGTACTTTATCGCCTTGACAATAGAGGCGTTGTTCAGATGTTTGTGACCACCTTGGCCGCTCCGATATAACTCAAAAATATCTGAACATGTACTTAATCGGAGCAGCCAAGGTACTCAAAAATATCTGAACTGCACTTTATCGCCTTGACAATAGAGGCGTTGTTCAGATATTTGTGACCACCTTGGCCGCTCAGATACATCTGATGGCGACTCTACCTACCTACTTAAGTTTAGGTACCCCGTAGCAACTCTGTGTTCATTAGCAACTTTACCGTCTAAAGAACAAGGGTCAAATATTATGTCATTGTCATACATAACATTATGGCATTTGGCAAAATTAGTAGCAATAGGTACGGTCAGCATCAAAAATATGTAAACATTTCGGCACTTATGTCTGTGGGATAAGACTCAATTCGTATACATATTATTGATGTTGACTGTACCTACATTTCAAATTATTTTTTCAAGTATAGATGCCTTCCAACTAATTTACATAAACTTTATTTTAAGCCGGTAAATGTAATTTAAAAAAAATGTAAGTAGGTATAACGCGCGAAGTCGCTTTCGTCAAAGCCGTTTTTCGCCGTTCGAGGGCGCGCGGTTCCTTTGTCGGCATTTACTTTGAAAGCGCGTAGCGCGGTGACTGTTTACCGCGGTTCTTACCTAAACTGCGAATTTTAAAAGTTAATTATTTTGCTAAATTTGTTTATTATAATCTATAAATGATTAGATTTTTAACAAAAATGTATTATATTTTAGGTGAAGCCGTAAAGAGAAGATGGAAAACTGTTAGAGATGGATATTTCAAAAATAAGAGGCTTTCCTTCGTCAGATAACAACTCACAGCACAGCCTATTATATTCACCGTATCCCAGTCTTTTCTGGTTTATAGGATGACTCCATTGTCTTTTACGCTTCCTAGAAGCGGCTGCCAATAATAACAGCACATCCTCTACGTCAGATCGTCAGATTCATTTGAAATTCTTGACAACCTTGATAGCGACATTCCCGTAACGATGCTTCGAACGAAACGAATGACCAAACCACAGCGAGCGAACGGGTGAGCGCGATGCGGGCGGGACCCGCGCGTGATGCGGGCGCGTTGCTGGCGGGTTGATGGCGCGAGGCCAGCGCGATGCGCGCTTGTTCTGTGTGACCGGGCATCCCGCCGGCATCACGCCCTCATCAAGCCCCGCTACCGTCCCGGTGGCAGTCTGTTCGAGCCTTAAGGGTTCCTAGTTGACTACGGAACCCTAAAAATGTAACGTAAAAACGTATATTTTTTAACGGTTTCCGCTTCCTAAAGGTTTTATTTAGCGATAAACCGCCTTGTTTGACCTCTACTTTTACTGTTTGTACATTGTATTTGCATGTTTCTTTATATTTAGAATGAATAAAGCACTCCTTAAAAACCCCAAAAATCAATCCCATAACGAAATATGGAAAAAACGTTGCCATAATCTTGGAATGTCACTTTCTAAAAATCGTTTATATTTTCAACCGACTTCAAGATTTTTTATTTGAAAGAGTATTTACAGTTGGTTCCATTCCCATTGTCATCGGGTCAGGATCAGATGATGGGATCCTGGAGAAATCGAGGGAGCTCTTCAAATATTATAGGCACAACTATAGTGATATCAGTATTTTTTACAGCAGCTCGAGCATTTCCTTTGGAGCTTAAGTGAAGTCAGTTCTTTTCAACCGACTTTAAGATTTCGCAGGAGGAGGTTATCAATTCGTCGGGATCTTTGTTTTTGCTTTTTTTTTTAATGTACACCGATTATTAGAAAAGACGGCTGGACCGATTTGGAAAGTTCTTTTTTTGTTTGAAAGAGTATATATGAGTATATTATGAGATCCTGGAGAAATCGAGAGAACTCTTCAAATATTATAGGCACACATATAGTGATTGGAGTATTTTTTACAGTAGCTCGGGCATTTCCTTTTGGAAAGGTGGAGGCTAAGTGAAGTCGGTTCTTTTTTGTTTAAAATTATTGTCCAATTAAAGATTTTGTTACTAAAATATACTTACAGAAGAATGTTTGTTGGTCATATGTGACTCATACGACTTAATATAGTTGTACCCAATAATACAACTCGTGCATCTGTACTGGGCCTTCAAATAGTTGTCTTTGGACGCCTCTTTCTCCCGTTCCGATAGCATTTCTTCGTAAGACAACTCTATAGTTATTATCTTTCCGTCTGATGATTTTTGTTTCTGGCTCTAGGAAAATTGTCTTTGATCAGAATTGGGTAAGTCATAGATAAAGTAATAATAAGACGCATTGTAGTTTTCAATGACGATAAATGGGCAAAGCAATGCGTAGATGGAAGATACAATCGTATAAAAAATCGGTCAAGTACGTGTCGTATCTATGATATATATATATATATATATAATGAAAGTTTTTGGGAGATAACTCGAAAAAACCTTAACCGATAAGATTCAAAACAATTTTCGTTGAATGTATATACAACAGGCGGGTCCACACCTGATGCACCGCCTCGCGACGAAATTGCCGCGTGAGGCAGCTCGGCTAGTGCGGACGTGCCTCGGCCGAGGCAAACGCACGCGCGGCCGCAATGCCTCGGGCGAGGCGCGTCACACTATCCGAGCTGCCTCGCGAGGCGGTGCATCAGGTGTGCGCCCGCCTAGTGATGTATCTTCTTAAATTTTTGGAAACATGTTCCTTACCGGACGGTTGGCGGATGGATTGTGACGAAAACTCGTCAGAAGCCATACAATTGAGAAATATGTAATGAGAATGAGAATTAAAAAAAAAAACAAAACAAAAAATAACATAACTTCATTCCAACCGAATGTTCCACGACTCTCATGCATTTTTTTCATATTTTTTGGATTTCCGGTTCAAAAGTTACAACGGGCTGGGACACAATTTTTTTACTTTCGGGGTGATTATTTCTGAAAATATTCACTTAATCAAAAAACGTTAAAATAAACCTCAATGCTATTTTTAAAGACATAGGTCTTTAAAAATAGCATTGAGGTTTATTTTAACGATTGATGTGAAGGATGTTGATATTGTGTCAAATTTTTTTTTTTACATTTAGTTACATGTACGGAGTGCCCCCCCCAAAATATTTTTTTTAAAACTAAGTAGCGGCATACAAAATACCTTAGTTTTATTTCTTAAACTGGTCTTCTTCACCTTCCCTTTTTTCCGTTTCCTCTCAGTTTCCACCTTCACGACCTTAAGATCCAGCTCCGGCTCGTCTACCACTGGGTCCTCTAGTTCTGCAGGCGTTATGTCTAGGTCTTCATCTGTAAAAGAAATTGGATCTTACACAAATGTACTAAGTACTGTCATAAACATATAAATAAATAAATAAATATTATAGGACAATCTTACACAAATCGACCTAGGCCCACAGTAAGCTCAATAAGGCTTGTGTTGTGGGTACTAGACGACGATATATATAATAGATAAATATGGATAAATACTTAAATACATAGAAAACATCCATAACTCAGGCACAAAAATCTGTGATAAACACACAAACAAATGCCCTGACCAGGATTCGAACCCGGGACCTCCTGCTTCGTAGGCAGGGTCACTACCGACTAGGCTAGGAGGCCGTTGTAGCCACCAACTTGACTCTATTACCAAAGCTATTATTGAGCTCAAAGAGGACCCAGTGTGTTGACGATGAGGGACCCTCTTGTTCCCTTAGCCGTCAACACAGTGAATCCTGCTTTTTGTAAAGGGGCGGCAACGCGCATGTCTCACTTCTGAAGTTGCAGGAGTCCATAGGCTACGGTAGCTGCCATCAGGCGGGCCGTATGCTTGTTTGGCACAGTCGTGGTATAAAAAACTAAGGTGTAGACTTGGATACATGTTTTTGCCACAGTAAATGTATCCATATTTTCAGACGTGACCATATCGCAGTAACGCCGCAAACTCGATGTATAATAAGTATTATACGTGACCGGTGGCGTGAGCTGTGATGCGGCGAACAGCGAGCGGTGAGACCAGCGGCCGCGGGTGTCATAGAAAACAGGTCCATACAAGTCTATATAAGAATATAATCGTTTGAGCTCAAGATGGCTGCGGCGTCTTTAGAATAGTTTTTTGTTTTTTGCTCATTTACGTAGTTCAGTGTGTAATATTGATAGCTTATTGTGCGGTGACCTAACGAACAAGTGTGCAACTATGAAAAAATAGTCTCAAAACGCCTGTAGCCACCCTTTAGTTGAACAAACGGTTATCCGTCTCGGCCACCCACGTGTTTGTAGGGAGGCTATCACCTTACAATCAGCAAGGCCTCAACCGAACAACGTTGCTTGAATTTTACTAAAAATTAATAAAATTATAAGCCTACACCTCAATAATGGCAGAATCCACCTCGCTAAAACCGGCGAGGCGTAAAAGCCATAATAAAAATTGTCTATATATCGAAACATATATTTCTACATAGCTGGGCATTAACTCGTTAATCCGTTAATCGTTAATTAACGAAGTTAACATTTTGATTAACGGATTAACTTTTAAGTTAACTTTTAAAAATGTTAACGGACACGTTAACTTCCGTTAATATGCAGAAGTCCGTTAATCGTTAATCCAATGCCTACTATTTACCGCAAGGCACCGCGGCGCGGCGCGAAAAACAGGTTCAGACAAGTATGAAACGAACGACAAGTGCCGGGCGGCGCGTGGCAGCGAGTGAAACAAAAACAAAACTAGATATATTTTGCCGGCGCGTGCGAGTGAGAAAACTGCGAAGAGATTTTCCACAGGTAAAGACATTTTAACACCAAAACGAGCCTCGCTTTCAGACGAGAACTTCAACATGTTAATGTTCATGAAGGGGAATATGCACCTTAACCTTATGCCCAACGATTAAATTACACATTTGAATTATACAAGTATTTTGTTTTGTTCCTATCCTGTTAACTTCCAGAACCTTAACCAACAGGTTTTATAAGTTCACTAATACAAAGATATAAAAATGCAATTTTACACATATTAACGGATTAACGATTAACGTTAACTTGCGTTAATTCTTCCGAAATGTAACGCTTTAACGTTTAACGAAGCTAACTTTTTTTGTAGCGGATTAACGATTAACGAAGTTAACTATTTGATTAACGGTGCCCAGCTATGTATTTCTATATAGTTCGAGTCGCGCGAACCCGCCGCTCGCCAACCGTTCCATGCGGCACAATCAAAATCTATGGAAATTAATGGACCTGTTTTTGGTGACAGTGGCGGCGTTTCTCAAGGGACTGTGGGAGTGTGAGTGCAACGCTCATGTGAACCCTTGGAATTGCACGCATCTAAAGGCTACAGTTATCGTTTTCTATCAGGTAGGCTGTATACGCATTTGCCACTGATATGGTATAAAAAAACTACTACTACCGACATAATTGTCTTGGCAGGTAGGTTCTACTATGCTATAGGAAAAATATATTTTTTTAATACAAGCATATAACGCTGCTTATTTCTAATGCTTAATAGAATGATTCTCAAACCCAAACAAAATGAGCTTCCATTGATTTATCATAGTTCTTTTGACCACCTTCAGTCTCCATCATCAGACCTGTTTGATGGTAACAAAATATCCCACCCGTCTAAGAGGCCATCACTTGAAAATAAAAGGTTGTACAAAGGAATTAAATGCCTGAAAGGCTCGAGTTAAAAAGCTCACCTCTGTCATCGTCCCAGTCTATCTTCACCTCGTCTTTAACATACACGGTCAACTGCATATCCTTCTGTACTGGCTTGTCTTCAAACTCCGGAGGCACGTTGACGGGACTGTTAACTTTGACTGCCAGCCGCGGTGGCCGGCTTATGTCCGTTAGCAGGCATTCGTAGAGGTTCTGGGAACATTGGTTGGAATTCCTTATGTCATATAGCATTTCTGCACATACCATGAATGAGGATAAACGAGCAAAAATATGCAGAGATGGCGCCGCTAACGCACAAAAAACAAAGTATGTCTTTTTGGTTATACATTCAGTCTATGGTACCTCAAGTAAGTGGTTCCAAAATGCAATTATAAGGTATTAGACGGGTCCAAATCTGACGCAGCGCCTCGCGAGGCAGCTCTGGTAGTGTGGACGCACGCGCGGCCGTAATGCCTCGGGCGAGGCATATACACACTAGCCGAGGCGGTGCATGCGTCAGGTGTAGACCCTTCTAATCACTGTATTACAATTGTGGTCAAAATTCTAATATCACCTATACAATAATTATTTTATGCTTAGAATAAAGTACTAAAAATGTTACTGTGTTTATTAACATATAAAATGTATGCTTACCTCATTGGTATAAGTTTGCAGAATCCGGTAAGAGTCCATAACTTGTTCCTTAAACAAAACCACTTTCCGCAGCATTGCCTCACACTCCCAACAAATGTTTGGACATACTTGGGGCACATCAAACAGCTGCAAAATAAAAGTATCAGTGTCCATCACAGCTTTTCTTTGCCTATGAGTATAAAAAATGTAAACGTATCCATATTTTGAGATGTTTAATAAGGAATAAGCATACAGGAGTGAAAAATCTGAACTACAATGCTACGTCCGAAAATAAGAGTAGAGTTAGAGCCTAAAAACTAGTATATCTTATATACTTACTGGAATTTCATTTAAGGTATTCAAGTAGAATTGCTTCATTCTCTCGTCCGTAACTTGATGCAGGGTCCTGTCCACACACAGACACGCCATGCACAGCAGTTTATCAACAACAGTGTGCTTGTTTTCCATGATAATAAGTAGAATTATACAAAAACGCGAAGTATTCACAGAATAGAAAGTTGACGAATGTTATACCGATTTGGCACATAAAACGGGAATTTTAAGACTGCAACATGGACAGACATACACATTTTTTAACCGGAGTAAATTTTTTATGAATATAATCATAATTTTTACTGCATTTAAGTGATAATTTTAGGAAAACATTTTCAAATCAAAAACATACAACAAAACAAATCGCCGCCATTATGAAAATAGTGATGTGCGACATCGAAACGTCATAAAATTGCTACAGAAATCGGTTTATCGATTTGCAGATTTGCTGAGATGTGGACATAGCTTTATATCAAACTAGCTTTTGCCCGCGACTTCGCTCGCGTTAAATTCGGGGCAACAAACCATACAAACTTCCATCCCCCATTTTAGGGAAGTGGGGGGTTAGAAAGAGACAAAAAGTACCCTATGTCAGTCTCCATCCCTTCAACTATCTCCACTTAAAAAATCACGTCAATTCGTCGCACCGTTTTGCCGTGAAAGACGGACAAACAAACTAACCTACTTTCTATTTATAATATTAGTATGGATGTTGCAAGGTTATGAACTGACATTTGATAAAATTATGTTTAATTTCGGGCCATGAAGTTAAATGAAAAAGAAAATAAATTCAATTTGCGTAACTTTATCATTATCTCGCTGTAAAATTTAACATGTTTGTTTTTTCCATTGTTTCTGTGTAGCTGGTTAAAAGTAGGGTAATTGTGCTCCTTTTCGTCCACTTATCGATTTTGCCAGCTTTGTGATGCAAAAAGAATATCTTAAAGTACCCTTACTTAAATGTATTATATTTCATTTTATAGCTTGTATAGTCTAGTTTATGTTAATATTACGCGATAATTATCCATACTTGCGAGATTTTGTATAAAAAATATTATTTGAAAAAGTGGGGTATTCGTTAGTTTTCGTCCATAAATGTCAGTTTTCCGTCCTGGGCTCTGCTAGTTTTCGTCCACTGAGTAGGATGATTATTTCGGAAAATATCCACTTAATCAAAAAATGATGAAACAAACCTCAATGTTATTTTTAAAGTCCTATCGATTGATGTGCAACATGATGATTTTTGGTAAAAAAAAATTGTTTCATGTATGGAAAACCCCTTGTGGCTCCCCCCTAAAAAAAATCTTTTCAGTTATTTTACTACAATACTAAGTAGGGGTATACCAAATACACCTTCTGTTATAATTTCATGAATATTAGTTATAGTCTCCAAATAAAAAATGGCCATGGCATACGGACGAACTACGGACATGACGAAACTATAAGGTTTCCGTTTTTGCCATTTTGGCTACAGAATCCTAAAAACTAATGTTAATAAGGATTAGCACCGTGTTTCTTTATTTCCGTTAATATTAGCATACAGTTAGGTACGATTAAGGAAACGAAATGGCGTAGTTAGTTTTTATAAATTTGTTTTACATCCATACAAGTCCATACAAGTATGTATTGTTAAATCGATCACGGTATTATATTTAACTCAACCAAACAATCGAATATTATAACTAAGGCATTTTATCACCAAACAATGATATTGTAGGCCTTTAATGTTAACCACTGTCACTGCTTGTACTATAAAGCCTTGGCCAAACAGCAAGCGTGGCGCAGCGCCGCGGTCGCGCGGCGCGACCTGCCGTGCGACGACATATCGCCTGACTTCGTGTCACTGACTTTGAATAGAACTTCATACGCGAACGTACTGCTGCGGCCTGCGGTCGGGTTCCAACTTGTTTGTACCTTAGCCTTGGCCAAACAGCAAGCGTGGCGCAGCGCCGCGTCTGCGCCGCGTGACGCCGAAGCGATGAAAAAAGGAAGGAAGGAGGAAAGGTTTCCGATTGGTTCCGATCAGATCCGAAGGTTATGCGACTATTTAAAAAAGTAGCTTTTTTCATAGTAATCAGATCAAAACACGAGACTTCCATATTTGTTTAAATATTTAACAGCGCATGTTTTTGTTTGTTTGTTTTCGTGTGGTTTTAATTGCCGGTAAATAGATAAAGATGATGTGATAGTGCTTAGTGAAAATAACGGATAATATTCATTGTGAAAGATGTACGGGTGTGTGTGCGTGTGTGTGTGTACGGACGATGGCAATGGCACGATCACAAAGCTTTCTTTTGAAGTGAAATAAGCAGAGCACGCCATAGTATGGAGGTTATAATTGTTATTCTACTACCATTTGGTCATTCTAATGTTAATTATAGTTTTGTCTTCTCACAAATAACTCGTATATTAACGATAACAATGCAACAGAAGAGCTAGTTTTAGTCTTTGCTCAAGTCATTTAAATGTTTTATTTATTACATTTATTTACGTAACATTATATGAGGAATGGACAGAAACTAAAGTGTGTAGGTAATCAAATATAATATTACCATACTACTATATACTATAATATTACGTATTAATTAAGTATTTTGAAGTAAAATAACCATTAGAAATATTTACCTAGCTGTCTAGATTTCCGGGATCAGGTGGTCGCAAAACTGAAATATATGCCAAATTGCTCTGCCCGTTTTCGTCCACAAAGATTATATATAAATTATATGCTAAAACTTTAATCTCCACGTAAAATCTCGTACAATTAACTTTAAAATAGCTAATTCGTGCCAAACATTTTTAGTGCACTGCCTAAATCATTAATAAAACTCACCATAAACAATTCCCGCCACAAGTTTTTTTTTTTCATTGCGATGACATTTGCTAGGGCCGAATTCGAGGCGGCTATTAATGTTTTATTTTTAAAGGCACTATTTGTCAAATTACTTTTTTATAATGGTAGAATTGTTTCTTAGATATTATGGATCGCAACAAGACCAAACTTCCGCAGGAAAATTCATTTACGTTCAAGTTTTCTCCATATATTTGTAGCAGAACCGTCAGGTGGACGGAAACTGACCATGGACGGGAAACGAGCACAATCACCCTACCAATAATTGGTATGGCAATGGCAACATTGTGTAAAGCAGCCATTTTGTGGTGTCCCAGTATAGTTGCGTGGTCTTCTTAATTTTCGTCTATTTTACATGGAAGTATTACTTTTTGTTATGATTTGAAATCTAATCTTGTATATTTAATTTGAAAAGTTTGTTTACAAACTATAACTATGTCCGTGATGGAGCAAGAGGTGGAAAGCAGCTACAGAGTCGTTTGTTGCACCTGCCTGAGTTCAGATCGGAATTTAATTTCCATAAATGGCCTAGCTCCGGTGTATCAAATATTTAGGTTGCTTATGTACGATTTCGCGGGAGACAGGGTAAGTTGTTAAAAGTTTTAACATAGGTAATGTCTTAAAATTGCAGAATTACGTAAAGTAGCATAAACCTGTATTATTCAAGTTCTTTCATATGTCCCATATGTATAGAGAGAAAAAAAGCTTTTAAAAGTACAAAAATTTTATTAACTTTTCATGAATTATTGCTTTGATAAACAATTAAATAACTAAAACAAATTTTATGACACAGTAATAATAACAATACTTCCCATATTTGCTAGGCCTAGAGTATTCTACCACCTCAAAAAAGAAACTTCATAGGCAGTCCAATCAGACTTACTGTTGGTTACTCATAAAAGCGTCTGAACAGTAACCTCTGCTCTAAATTGCTCTGAATAGATGTAGCTATAGTATCATTTCTGTTTCTGGAGAAGTGTCTACTAATCTAATTTTTCATTGTAATAAGAATTCTATGTAAGTCACATATGGTTCTAATTTGAAAACCAAATTTTTGGACTTAATGTTTGACCGCTCGCTCACCCCTCGAAATTGTTATGCTCATGTCGCTGTTATCAATATTCTGTCTGTTTCTGGTGGTATAACTACATATCATCATGCTCTGTTGACTGTTTCAGTTTGAGAACTCCCTGTCGGAGATGGAGCAGATTATCTGCTGGGAGTGCCTGGCCATGATGAAGAAGTTCATCAAGTTCAAACGGCAAGTCCACAGTGCTCAGGAGCATATCCGGGTGCTTGCATTGAGTGGGACACAGGAGGCAAGTAACAATCTGACCCTGTTGTTGCTTTTATAAGGAGGTATTTAGCAATCTGGGCCAAGTGGTAACTCTTATACGTCCAAATGTATGTTACATTACCCGGGATGTGTCCGATATATTCTGATATATTCTCTGTTACTGGTGTTGATGAAGTAATGCTAGTGTCCGACCGAAACATGTTTTTTTGCCGAAACCGAAACAGTAGGTTCAGCTCCGAATCCAGTTTTGGCCGAAACCAAAACTTTGATGGACATGTTTAATCGTACAAATTTCAGCTACATGTTGATATTTCGTAAAAAAACGAAAGACTGACCACCCTAAAAATATTTTTTTCTACATAACTAAATAGAGACAATATACACCTTATGTCTTAGTTTTATTAAGATACGTTTTATAGTTTCCGAGTAAAATGGCTGTGACATACGGACAGACGGACATGACGAAACTATAAGGGTTCCGTTTTTGCCATTTTGGCAGATTAAGTACAACGTTGAAAGTTTCGGCGCGGCCGTAAGGTTCGGCCGTTTTTTGGCCGAAACCGAACCTTGAACCGAAACACGTTTTTTTGGCCGAAACTGGTCGAAACCGAAACCGAACCTTCGGTCGGGCACTAAGTAATTATTGATCCACATATAGGGCTAATGTCAGCTAATCTAAGGAACGCAGTTATACGTTAGAGGGAGCAAGCGATTATGTGATCTTTTTCCGCCGCATATGCTCATCCTTTAGATAGGATGTTGGCCCTATGTGTAAATTGGGCCTAAAAGTGTTTGCATACGACTCCATACATTTGTATCCCCTGTAATATTGTGACAATATCATGGATGTTCAGTAAAGTATAAAAACAACCATACTGGATCAAGAGAATCCCTATTTCTATATTTTATGTTTTTCAGCTTGTGAAAAACTGCTTTTCTTAATACTACTTGCATACTGATGTGGATGTTGCGAAAAGTTTCAAAAAAGTTGGAAAAGTTCTCGAAAATTTTCTGAATCTTTTACAAGAAATATAGGAAATTTAAATTTAAGAAGCGGAAAGTTACAATCCACATACGAAATTTATTTTGTCTCTTAAGAGATGTTCCCAAAATTTTCCTGTGTGTAAAATTTCCGTCTTTACATCAGTATACATGCATCTGTTTAGGGTTCCGTAAAAACGGGACCCTATTACTAAGACTCAGCTGTCCGTATGTCACCAGGCTGTATCTCATGAACCGTGATGGTTAGACAGTTGAAGTTTTCACAGATGATGATGATGTCTGTTGCTGCTATAACAAATAATAACAAACACTCACAAATATATAAAAAACCGGCCAAGTGCGAGTCGGACTCGCGCACGAAGGGTTCCATTGACCATTACTATACAATGGCAAAAAAAATCATGTGTTGTATGGGAGAGAGGTTAAATATTTATTTTATTCTATTTTTTTGTATATGTTGTTATAGCGGCAACATAAATACATCATCTAACGATATATATGTATCTAACTATCACGGTTCATGAGATACAGCCTGGTGACAGACGAACAGCGGAGTCTTAGTAATAGGGTCCCGTTTTTACCCTTTGGGTACGGAACCCACAAAAAGTTCTACCGTAAAAACTTGAACTAGCTGATATATCATTGGCTGGTACTTCTTCTTCCTAGCGTTTGTCCCAGCCTTTTGCTCTATTGAGCCTTGGGTCCTCTCGGCAACCTAATCCCAGGAATTGGCGTAGGCACTAGTTTTTATGAAACCGACTGCCATCTGACCTTCCAACCCAGAGGGGAAACTATGCCTTGTTGGGATTAGGTCCGGTTTCCTCACGATGTTTTCCTACACCGAAAAGCGACTGGTAAATATCGAATGATATTTCATACATATGTTCTGAAAAACTCAGTGGTACGAGCTGGTGTTTGAACCCGAGACCTTCGGATTGATCATTTTCCGGTACCGTACTATTTACAGCCTTCGCCAGAAGTGTTGAGCACCCTTGCGATTTTCATACAAAACTCGAAAGTTTAGACCGGCGTTTCTATCTTTTTTGAAGTTAATATCAATTAATTCAAACTGAACAGGCATGTTTTGTTGAAGTGAGTAGTAACTGCATAGAATATTTGCAATTTGTCGCCCCGACCTAAATTCGCATTTTTGGAACCTTTCAGGAACCTTGGAACTTTTCAGGTATCTATATATATTTTTTTAGATAGGTACCTTGAAAGTGTTTTCTAGATATATCAATAAAATATAACATTTTACGTCATCGTACATTGTTATGGCAGGGAATTAATACTTAACATCAAAATGGTAAACAAAAAAGAGCTATGCTCAACACTTCTGGCCAAGACTGTATATTCTGTATAGACCCTTGCTTATAAATAAAATAAATAAATAAGTATTATAGGACAATCTTACACAAACCGACCTAGTCCCACAGTAAGCTCAATAAGGCTTGTGTTGTGGGTACTAGGAGACGATATATATAATAGGATAGAAATAGATAAATACTTAATAAATACATAGAAAACATCCATAACTCAGGAACAAATATCCGTGATGAACACACAAATAAATGCCCTGACCAGGATTCGAACCTAGGACCACCTGCTTCATAGGCAGGGTCACTACCGACTAGGAGGCCGTTAAAACACACAAATAAATGCCCTGACCAGGATTCGAACCTGGGACCTTCTGCTTCGTAGGCAGTGTCCCTACGACTGGGCTAGGAGGCCGTTATGTTGCTTATGCCTTAAATTTCTTCCAGACTATGGACCACACATACATGTCGCAATCCCTGTCAAGCCTGGACACTACCACCAAAACCGAGTACGACAGCATATTCTTCGACTACACGACTCGGGACGAGTGGCCACAGTACATAGCCATCAGCTCCGCGCAGAGCGTGAAGAATGAGCAGTTTGATGTGGCGCAGGCGGTTAGGGAGAATATTAATCTCGATATGGACGGGCATATGTTAGAAGGTATTGTAATATTAGAGACTTAATAATATACCATGTGTCCCGAAATTCAACGATAATCTGGAACCAGAAGATGGACCTGCTCATGACTTCCTTCTCCTAGCGTTTGTCCCAGCTTTTTGCACTATTCAGCCTGGGGTCCGCTCGACAACCTAATCCCAGGAATTGGCGTAGGCACTAGTTTTTACGGAAGCGACTGCCATCTGACCTTCGAACCCAGTGGGGAAACTGGGCCTTGTTGGGATTAGATCCGGTTTCCTCACGATGTTTTCATTCACTGAAAAGCGACTGGTAAAATATCAAATTATATTTCGTACATAAGTTCCGAAAAACTCAGTGGTACGAGCCGGGGTTTGAATCCGAGACCTGCTCATGACTACTCGAGAAAAAAAAACCGGCCAAGTGCGAGTCGGACTCGCGCACCGAGGGTTCCGTACAAACCTTTACAGCTTAAAGGTATTATAGACCTGAGTATTTGATTTGGTGGAAAAAAAAACTGCTCCGTGCCCCTTCGACCCAATGCGGCTGCGGCAAGGCACCGCAAAACATGGCGCACCTACTGGCCTGCCCCGCCTGCCCATACTACTGCTCGGAGCTCGACCTGATGCACGCAACGCCCAGGGCTGTCGACACCGCCGCCTACTGGGCACCTCAAGTATGAAACTGAAGGGAACCTCGACACGAAAAGAAGAAGAAGAAGTATTTGATATGAATTTCAATTTAATACCTCTACGCGTTCATGAGGAGAGGGGTAGTGACTTTAAAATTATTAAAAATATTTTTTATTATATGATATAACTAAAAATTTACGGTTTTCGCAATTTTTCCTTTATCTGTGCTATAAGACGTTGCTTCGTACCAAATTTCAATTTGCGAGATTCGAAAATTTGCGGCATAAACGGCTGTATCTTTTGATTGCGTTGGCTTAGAAGTTTGATTTCTTCACAGCTCCAAGGGACAGTAGACCTGAGTATTTGATATAAATTTCAGCTTGTTACCTCCACGCGTTCCTGAGTAAAAGGGTCTTGACGGACGGATTGACGGACGGGCGGATGGGCGGACGGACGGACGGACGGACGGACGGACGGACGGACGGACGGACGGACAGACAACAAAGTGATCCTATAAGGGTTCCGTTTTTTCCTTTCGAGGTACGGAACCCTAAAATATCTCAATTTATTATGGAATTACAAAAAAAAAATCATCACCCCTAACCGTATTTTTAACGACCATGTCGACAATTTTTCAAATATTTTTGTTTTTTCTTGTATCGGCAACCTTAGTAGCACTGCTGTATTTTTAAGGGTTGTGGTAACCCTTAAAAATACCAGAATACATGTAGTTTTTACACAAAAATTAATCAACGTTAGTTTTTCCCTAAAATTTTAACTTTCAGTCCACTTTCACTCATTGTGGTGTATTACAAAAAACTACTGGCACTACTATGGCAAGTGTTTTAGAACAGTCGGCAAACTTTTTTGTCAAAGAGCCTGATTGCGGAAAATATGGAATTTATGGAAGCTCATGAAAATGAAAAACGATTTATTTGGGAATCTTGAGTACAGCTTTTTACATGGATTTGCATTTAAAATCTTTAGGAGTTGGTCTAATTGTTGTTGTAAGATAAGCCTAAGACTAGTGTCCTGAGCCCTAAACTAGGTAAACCTGTCTTATAGGGAACAGGGAATAAACCGCCGCTACTTCTACAATCACCGCAAAGATTATTGTTAGCATACAAATGTCTGAGGAGAAGGTAAGAAAGGATACTTAACCCAGTTATATATCTACAAGTAACATTAATATTATTTATAAATGGAAAACAAACTTCATACTTTAAAGAGGAAGTCTTAGTTACGGTAAACTATGATTTAGTACAAATATCTAACATTTAAAACAGTTTAATTATATCATTAAGTAATATTGAGCAATAGCAGAATTAATTAACGTTAAATTATAGCTAGAGCCGCAGTTTTCTGTTTTTCACTATAATATTTGTTTTTTTTTTAAATTTTGCGTAACATGAATTCAAAGAGCCGCGGTTTGCCGGCCCCTGATTTAGAAAGTTGACGCAACTAACCCTTTATAAGGCAAAAGAGTGTCAGAAATTAGGCGAAATTGAACCCTATCACTTTGAGATAAAGTTCAAATAATGGTGGGAAATATATTTTTCAAGTTTTTTTTTTCTCGAGTAGTCATGAGCAGGTCCATCTTCTAGTGCCAGCTTATCCTTGAATTTTGGGACACGTTGTAGACAGCAAGCTTAAGAACTTTTTGAGGCCCAAGTCTGAAGCGCCATCTAGACGAGGAGGTACAAAAATAGTAGGTGGAAATGACATTGCGCAGCAGCGCCATCTCGTAACGAGTAGCGTACCGTAGTAACGCTAGATGGCGCTGCAGCGCTCTGTAATTTACCCCTACTATTTTTTTAATATATTTCTAATAAAACTATGGAACAATTTACAAAAATATCAGTTTCGCCAAACATTAACCTCGTAACGCCCAAGAAAAAAACCGCAAGTTCAGCTAAACGCCCAATGTGCAATGTATATGCCAATATGTTTAAATATAAAAATGACATTTCATAAGCTTTTAAGTACAGCGTACTGTACACTGGGCGTTTACCTCATTTTTATTTTTTCGAAAGTCTGGGCGTTAATGCTGAGTGTTACTTTGTACACTCTATCGCACATTGGGCGGCACGAGGTTAAAGTTTGTCGGCGATGGTAACACTCACTTCCAGTTTTTGTACCAGGTTTTCTTATCCTATGACCTTAGTACCTAATCCTTATTTTAAATTAGTAAGTAAGCACAACTGACCCAAGATGGGTATTTATTTAGTTATTTAACTTATATATTTAATAATCAGTATTTATTCAATCTTGAGTTCAAGTATTTAATAGCAACTTTTTGAGTTTGGATTTAAAGATATTTTTACTGCTACACTCGGTTTCAAAACTAATAGTGTTATAGTAGTTTATGTAACTGTTACGTAATAAGGGTCCTTAAAACATGAGTGTGGTTTTATGAAATGAGCCGCAGGCGAATTTCATAATAAGATCACACGAGTGTTTTAAGGCCTAATTACGTACAGTTGCATACACTGCTTTATCTACACTCAAATTAATATATTAAATTAAGTGTTCGGAAACCATAGAATGACCGCCATTGTACCGTCATGGCCAACTCGATTGTGCCGGCGCTCGCGCGGGACCAATCGAGTTGGCCATGGCGGTAACATTATGTTATCAAATTCGATGTTCCAAATTTGAAACTCATTGCTTAACAATATTTGAGCATGCATAGTTAAAATTACGTTACTGCCGCAGATAAGAAACTTATCATAGTTAAATCGTTTGTTGTAATGCTTGTCATTGTCTACGGTTTTTGAACGCATTTTAGAGTACTTACAGTATGAGTGTAGATAAAATATTTTATATAATAACTATTGTTACTGGCCGGTTACTAATTTTCTCGAGCCATGTTTTCAGTAAATCTTGTTTGAGTCTGTTGTACCTCCTTTATATTGTTGGTCGTTGTATTCGAGTGATAAAAGCGTACGCGCCGGTCTCAAAGATGGTACCTTGGCTACTTGTGGCATTATTGTGGTAACACAATAATGCCACAAGTAGCCCTTAGTCACAGGGCGGACACCGTATACCTACTACACAACTCGATTGAGCGCCTTTGTGTGCACGGCACATCTGTGTACGCTTCAATGTGTGCGTGCGTCTTAGGACGCTGTTTCCGCTGTCGTAAATGACATTTGAAAATACACCGCCATTTTGCTTTTTATCGATGCGCTGCCAACCTGACGGATTAGCCTACTAGTTGCCTACCAATCGGCCGCCGCGGAGTGAGGTCATTCCTTTCGGGGCGGGACGTAGTGTGGCCATTCTGTATGAAATACTATCCCCCGCCAAGTCGAACTAAACATACAACAAACGCATGGCCGTTCCATCCTTTTCACGAAGCCATTCTGGCCATTTTCGACCCGCCTTTAATTCTGTTGTCGATAAAGCTAGACGCCTAGACGGCTGAAATTACTAAGACCAAGAGGCCATAACACAAGTAAGATATATTCCCAATATCTTTTAATCAATATATACAGGGTGAATTTTAAGTCGTGAATCGTAATATGTTTTTCTAACTCCATAAACAACAAGCAATTTGATGCCCCAACTCTTACTAAAATCAGACAAGATTTTTTTTTTTTTTCTCGTTTATTTTACTTTTAAAAGTGGATTTAGGATATTACAACGGCCTATTAGGATATTTAAATTAGTAAATTGAATTGCCTCTTTGAATCGGAACTGTCATTGACAACAAATTTGTCATTTGTCCTAGTTAGAAATGAAATTTACTTAATTTCTCATCTGAAATATCTCATAAAGCTGTTTTGACTGACATATCAACGCACAGCCCAAACCACTGGGTCTAGAGATTTCATATTTGGCACATAGGTTCCTTATAAGGTCTAGGGATGCACTAAGAAAGGATTTTTCAAAATTCACCCCCTAAGGGGGTAAAATGGGGACCAAAGTTTGTATGGCGAAACAAGATTTGTTAGACTATTTTATTCGAAACTTCACAGGAGTATTCCCAACGATAAATGAGTAAACACGTGTTTCAGGTTCTTTGAAATTCAACCCCCAAAAGGGGCAAATGTGGTCACAAAGTCTGAAAATCAACATGGGTATCGTATCCTTTTTGAGTACTTATAGTACGCGGGCGAAGCCGCGGGAAAAGGCTAGTTTCAACATATACTTTAAGAGTTATTGCAACTCAAAGTACCTTAATTTTGTCACTGACTTACTGATCACGATCATCACATATCTAAGGTATTTCTAGCGCTCCCACAAGCTCCAAATTTTGTACACTTCTAGTGTTTAGGCTATAGAGCCACTGAAAATTAAAACATACCGCAATATCAGTCGGGTTGACTAGTTTTATAAACCGCACAGTTAACATTGTAATCCCATATAAATATATGCGATAACAAACTTATTTTTTCTGTTGCTAAAATTTTAGCTTTTTTTTTTACACTACATAATTAGATAGTACAGGTTAGGTGCTTACAAAAAGGAATGACAATCTGTGCTTTAGTAAAGTACCGTATTTTTCCAGTACCAGAGATAGTACTGGAGAACGCAGTCACTGGAGTGATGTCGCATATCGTCGTCGCCGGGACTGACGACATGGCCCGTATTGAGACTTATCGCATGAAAGGGGAACTTTCAGATATCAATATAGAGTAAGTACAGACCCCCCCCCCTTTTCGCCCCCTTAAGGGATGATTATAAAAGCTTTCAGATTATCCTTTCCCTTCTTTCTCCTCGCCACTTCCCGTTACGCGGGGTCGGCTTTCTTAAGAGGCTGACAACACCCGATGACCTTCAAATTGACTTTACTCAAACAGTGTTTTAGCTATAACTCCTTGTTTTGAGAAAGTAAAAAAAATATATGGAATTTTTGGAAGATTAGATAGACGTTATATTTGGAAGAAATCGGTTCGATAGAAAGTAATTCCAATGATACATCTTAAAATTTGCTTTAAACAGTCGTATGTCTTTAGTTTCTTGACTTATACGTCTGTAACTAAGGACAAAATCCTACCGCACTAATACTAAAAACTTCGTTGTTTTATATTTCTCCATTAATGCGTAGTTTTTTTTAATTTATAATTTTGCAAAATTTGCAATGAGCTCCCATACTAATCGTAACACAGTGCTTCTATTTCACTCGCGCTGAAAAAGATAGGGAGGGAATTTAGCTGATGTCAGCCCCTTAATCTTGAGGCGCCACTTGCTCCGCTGATAATCATCGTCGGGAGTTAGGCCGAGCTCCGTCTTGTCCCTCCGGACATTCGTCATCCAGGCAGTCTTCGGCCTACCTCTCCCTCTTATGTACAACCAAGGAAAGGCACTTTTTCACGATGTGGTCTTCTGGTCTTCGCACAACATGACCGTACCACCTCAATCGTGACTCGGTTATTTTGTCGGTTATTAAGTTAAGAGAGAGACCTAGAGTTGAGACAGGCCTCCAATTGACAAAGCAGGGTATTAAATTCGTCATTTTTTCTAACGTGGAGGGTTGCATTTAGGCGTCCCGCCTAGCGCGGACACCAGGATGGGTATGTTGGACTCGTCAGCGAGGGCCGACACTAACAACTAAACCATCCACGGTATGCCCGTCGTGCAGCGTTGGTGACGGTGACAAGGGAGCGCGAAAGCATTCAACCGTGAACAGCCGAAGCTGTGCCCTCACTGGGGCCGAAGCTCCCCCTCCCGAAGGTAGCGTGCAGCGACCCCACACGCTGGTCCCTCATGACAACCTCCACGCCGGGAGCGAGGTGGAAAATCTCGAGTTCCACCCCCTCATGTTGCCTTCGCGATTTTTTATAGAGGTGGTCATCCTTGCAGCCAAATCCAGACAGCTTGGTGTTAACCCCCGGTCCGTCATCATAGGCCCTCTGCCTAGACAAGTTACGGGGCCGCAGTTTTATACAGGATAGCGGCATTCCTCTCCCTCACCGCGGCCGAAGCCGCCCGGCCCGAAGGCCCCCTCTAGCCAACATAACTTCTCTCCCTCAATGAGAGTTCTCCCTGTGCGGAACCCCCCCAATCCTCCCCAACACAGGATATTAGCAGCACCGGTAAGAAATCCTTGGGGTTCATCAAGAGATCGCTTACCATTGCCTCCAGGATGCACCGTCCAGGAACCCTTCCCTTTCCCCCGGATCAAGAAAGAATGAGAAGGCCCTTGGCACTCAAGGAGGTTTCCTGTCATACCACCCCGTATTCAATTTGTCCTGTGTTTTATTTTCAACTGACTTCAAGATTTGGAGGAGGTTTTTTGCTATTTTTTTTTAATGTTTACCGATTATTCAAAGACGGCTGGACCGATTTAGAAAATTCTTTTTTTGTTTGAAAGAGTATACTTCACAGTTGGTCCCATTGTAACCAGGTCACGATCTGATGATGGGATCCTGGAGAAATCGAGGGAACTCTTCAACTGTTATAGGCACACCTATAGTGATTTGAGTATTTTTTACAGCAGCTCGAGCATTTGCTTTTGGAAAGGTGGAGGCTAAGTGAAGTTGGTTCTTTTTTGTTTAAAATTATTGGTGTACCTATGACACAATGTAAATGTCTTTATGCGTTTGTTCTTCAGATCAATGCCTTCGCCATCCAAAATAGAGGCTGTAATAATATCACAACCGGTCAAGCCAAAAGAGGAGAGAACTGAAGCGCAGAAACAGAGATTTTTCACTGAGTTTATGAGTGAGACTGAAATGCTTGCTTCCAGGTATGTAAAAAAAGCATGTTACACTTACCCATAACACCTGCCATCACACGCAAGCGTAGCAGGAGTAGGTACATAGTAGGTACCTAAGGACTTTTACCTTAAATATTTTTTTGTCATTAAACTTTATTTTTTTATTGCATGTGTGATCCAAAACATTGTGTGTAATTCGAAGGATATGAATATTGCGAACGAAAGTCTTATAGATACCCGAGCGTGAAGCCGAGGGCTTTAATAACTTGAATTACTAAATTAATGTATTATAGTATTTCTCTTACTCCCAACGTTACACAATGTACTATTATTTCCTAATTTTTAGAGAACAAGCAAAGGAGAAAGTGCAATATGCCAGCTCAGTGTACAAGTGTGAACTCTGCATCATCGGGTACTACACGCAACAACAAGTCGAAGACCACTTTATATCCGACCACAGGGCTGTGAGTACTTACTTTAGTTACTTACATATACAAAGGAAAAAGTGACCTAGGCCTCCGGTGCCCAGGGCTGGGATCACCGTCTTCTGCATTCGGCAGACGCCCTAACCGCTAACAAAATTCGACCGGTGCCGCTGTGACCCGGGTAGCGTAGTGGTTAGGGCGTCTGCCGCGAATGCAGAAGCTGGTTCGATCCCAGCCCCGGGCACCGGAGGCCTAGCGCCTCGCGCAAGGTGCCTGGGGATATAGATGTAATATACAAAGGAAAAAGTGACCTAGGCCTAGGGTGGCCAGCAGGGCTGGGATCGAAGCAGCGTCTTCTGCATTCGAGGCAGACGCCCTAACCACTAGGCTACCCAGCTACGCTAGGCTAGGCCGGAGGCCTAGGTCACTTTTTTCTTTGTATATGACATATATAAGTTTATACAGGGCGTCCCACGACTTTGCCACATGGAGGGGAAGTACTTTAAATACTGTAGATAGGAGACATTTTACCGAAAGAAGACTTCATTTATATTTATAAAACAATACAAACTGCATTCAAAGAATTTTCGATAATCGTCTGTCTGAAATCATGTCTGTTGTATGGGAGCCCCTTTAAATATTTATTTTATTCTGTTTTTTATTTGTATTTGTTATAGCGGCAACAGAAATACATCATCTGTGAAAATTTCAACTGTCTATCACGGTTCATGAGATACAGCCTGGTGACAGACGGACAGATAACGGAGTCTTAGTAATTGGGTCCCGTTTTTACCCTTTGGGTACGGAACCCCAGTTATTTTCGCATTTAATAAAATCTTATCAGTGCCTACCATATTTAGGGGGTTCGATTCCAGGTTCAGACAGGCGATAATTTAAAATTCTTTAAATGCAGATCGTATTGTTTTAAAAATAAAAATAAAGTCTTCTTTCAGTAAAATTTCCTATCTACAGTATTTAAAGTACTTCCCCTCCATGTGGCAAAGTCGTGGGACGCCCTGTATAGGAGTGTGTTTACTTAAAAATAAACAAATCAAAATATTTATTAAAACAATTTGATTTGTTCTTCAGCTGTACCTACTACAGTCGCCATTAGATATATCGGAGCGGCCAAGGTGGTCACAAATATCTGAATAACGCCTCTATTGACAAGGGGATAAGGCGCATGTTCAGATGTTTTTGAGTACCTTGACCGCTCCGATATACGTGATGGCGATTGGGGAAGTACCTCCACCTTCACAGCCAAATAGCACTAGACCCTACTCATAGTGCTGTGTTCCTGCCGGTGAGTAAGGTTGCCAAAGAGCTCAAAGAGGACAAAGTGTATTGATGACGAGGTACCGTCTTGTTCCTTTAGCCGTCAACACAGTGAATCCTCTTTTTTGTAAAGGCTCGGCAACGCGCATGTGACACCTCTGGAATTGCAGGCGTCCATAGGCTACGGTAGCTACTTACCATCAGGCGGGCCGTATGCTTGTTTGCCACCGTCGTAGTATAAAAAAAATAAGTTTTTTTTTCTAGAAACCCGGCTATTCCCCCTGCAAAGTGTGCTACATATACGTGGAAGAGTCCAAACTCCAGACCCACATAGAGCAGCACTATCTGCGGTACATCTGCAAGATGTGCGGGCACTCGGAGCGGCTGCTGGCGGCCATCAACGCGCATGTGACCACGCACATGACCAAGGCGCCACCACAAGCCCTCATTAAGATCGGGGACACCAAGCAGAGGAAGGTAGGCTCGCTTTTAATATAGCGCCCTTATACAGTAAACTACACACCCTTATACGGTAAACTACACATAGAGCAGCACTACCTGCGGTACATCTGCAAGATGTGCGGGCACTCGGAGCGGCTGCTGGCGGCCATCAACGCGCATGTGACCACGCACATGACCAAGGCGCCGCCACAAGCGCTCATTAAGATCGGGGACACCAAGCAGAGGAAGGTAGGCTCGCTTTTAATATAGCGCCCTTATACAGTAAACTACACACCCTTATACAATAAACTACACATAGAGCAGCACTACCTGCGGTACATCTGCAAGATGTGCGGGCACTCGGAGCGGCTGCTGGCGGCCATCAACGCGCATGTGACCACGCACATGACCAAGGCGCCGCCACAAGCCCTCATTAAGATCGGGGACACCAAGCAGAGGAAGGTAGGCTCGCTTTTAATATAGCGCCCTTATACAGTAAACTACACACCCTTATACAGTAAACTACACATAGAGCAGCACTACCTGCGGTACATCTGCGAGATGTGCGGGCACTCGGAGCGGCTGCTGGCGGCCATCAACGCGCATGTGACCACGCACATGACCAAGGCGCCGCCACAAGCCCTCATTAAGATCGGGGACACCAAGCAGAGGAAGGTAGGCTCGCTTTTAATATAGCGCCCTTATACAGTAAACTACACACCCTTATACAGTAAACTACACACCCTTATACGGTAAACTACACATAGAGCAGCACTACCTGCGGTACATCTGCAAGATGTGCGGGCACTCGGAGCGGCTGCTGGCGGCCATCAACGCGCATGTGACCACGCACATGACCAAGGCGCCGCCACAAGCGCTCATTAAGATCGGGGACACCAAGCAGAGGAAGGTAGGCTCGCTTTTAATATAGCGCCCTTATACAGTAAACTACACACCCTTATACAATAAACTACACATAGAGCAGCACTACCTGCGGTACATCTGCAAGATGTGCGGGCACTCGGAGCGGCTGCTGGCGGCCATCAACGCGCATGTGACCACGCACATGACCAAGGCGCCGCCACAAGCCCTCATTAAGATCGGGGACACCAAGCAGAGGAAGGTAGGCTCGCTTTTAATATAGCGCCCTTATACAGTAAACTACACACCCTTATACAGTAAACTACACATAGAGCAGCACTACCTGCGGTACATCTGCGAGATGTGCGGGCACTCGGAGCGGCTGCTGGCGGCCATCAACGCGCATGTGACCACGCACATGACCAAGGCGCCGCCACAAGCCCTCATTAAGATCGGGGACACCAAGCAGAGGAAGGTAGGCTCGCTTTTAATATAGCGCCCTTATACAGTAAACTACACATAGAGCACCACTACCTGCGGTACATCTGCAAGATGTGCGGGCACTCGGAGCGGCTGCTGGCGGCCATCAACGCGCATGTGACCACGCACATGACCAAGGCGCCGCCACAAACGCTCATTAAGATCGGGGACATCAAGCAGAGGAAGGTAGGCTCGCTTTTAATATAGCGCCCTTATACAGTAAACTACACACCCTTATACAGTAAACTACACATAGAGCAGCACTACCTGCGGTACATCTGCAAGATGTGCGGGCACTCGGAGCGGCTGCTGGCGGCCATCAACGCGCATGTGACCACGCACATGACCAAGGCGCCGCCACAAGCCCTCATTAAGATCGGGGACACCAAGCAGAGGAAGGTAGGCTCGCTTTTAATATAGCGCCCTTATACAGTAAACTACACATAGAGCAGCACTACCTGCGGTACATCTGCAAGATGTGCGGGCACTCGGAGCGGCTGCTGGCGGCCATCAACGCGCATGTGACCACGCACATGCGCGTTTCCGCCATTTTGCATTTTCAGACCCTTAATGACATGACACGGCATTAGTTACTGACAACATTGAAAAAAAGTAATCAGGAGGGTCTAATTACCCTAAAAAAACAAACAAAAACATGATGCTAAAATGTCTCCAAAAATGCCGTTAATAACGAGAAATAAGCGTTTTTATTTTCGTCCCAGACCAGCTGCCAGATTAAGCTTAGTGGCGCCCTCAATGAGACCCATATAAGACCCACATATAGAAATTGGTGACTTTTTTAAAGCGTCAATGTCAATCATACAATCAATCAATCAATATTTATTTGCCAGAATACAGTTTTCAACCGACTTCAAGATTTCGAAGGAGGAGGTTATCAATTCGTCGGGATCTTTGTTATTGCTATTTTTTTATATTTTTTTTTATGTATGTTCACCGATTATTCGAAGACGGCTGGACCGATTTGGAAATTTTTTTTTTGTTTGAAAGCGTATACTTCACAGTTGGTCCCATTGTAACCATGTCAGGATCTGATGATGGGATCCTGGAGAAATCGAGGGAACTCTTCACCTATTATAGGCACACCTATTTTGAGTATTTTTACAGCAGATCGAGCATCTGGTGTTGGAAAGGTGGATGCTTAGTGAAGTCGGTTCTTTTTAGTTTAAAATTATATACAGATGTTATGTTTACATTTTGTTCAGTGTATTCGACTTACACACAGGCATTCAAATGTTTTAAATGTCAAATTACTACAATCCAAATAAAATAAATCAAATGAAAATTAAAATCTTCAAGTAAAATTTACCATGAACTACATATATGCGTTTGACTCCAGTGCCATCTACGCATTAACAGTACACGTCTATCCCCATTAATTCCTACCTTTATCGTTGGGCTTGATGATTTTCAACATAACTGACTTGTTCCAGAGTCGTAAAAAAAAGGAGCCCCCCTCCAATCCACCCAAGCCCGGCGATTTGCGTAAACTACTCTCCAAGACAACTATAGAAGGCTACCAGTGTCTCGAGTGCGACATGTTCTTCAAGTAAGTTCATATATTACTAGTTGAAAGGTTACAAAGGTTATTAATTTAAAACTACATACAATAAATTACCCAGGGAAGCACTAGACTTACCATTACCAAGGTTAAAAAAATACCTTAAATCTGGGCTATTACATAAGGCTTATTTTATTACACCGTGGAAGAGTATCTTAGTGACAATAATGCATGGACTAATCTAGAGACATCAAATCAGATTAAGTGACATACATTTTACTTTTATAGATGATTTTGATTACTGCGTGATAATTCGGACCCGGGGTATGTCCTTAAACTACGTCCGGACTTTGGTATGTCCTTAAACTATGCCAAAAAGAGAGGTATGGGCACTGCGAATGGCATCTCGCTAGTGTGGTAGGGCACGTTCAGTGAATGTCATCTCGCTCAAATCTGGAGCAGAGCCCGACTGGGGAAGTACCTCCACCTTACAGAAAACCACAGCCAAATAGCACTAGACCCTACTCATAGTGTTGTGTTCCTGCTGGTGAGTAAGGTTGCCAAAGAGCTCAAAGAGGACACAGTGTGTTGACGATGAGGGACCCTCTTGTTCCTTTAGCCGTCAACACAGTGAATCCTCCTTTTTGTAAAGGGTCGGCAACGCGCATGTGACTCCTGTGGAGTTACAGGCGTCCATAGGTTACGGTAGCTGCTTACCATCAGGCAGGCCGTATGCTTGTTTGCCACCGTCGTAGTATAAAAAAAAAAAAATTATAAATGTAATTATTTTCAACCGACTTCAAGATTTCGAAGGAGGAGGTTATCAATTCGTCGGTATCTTTGTTTTTGCTATTTTTTTTTATTTTTTTATGTATGTTCACCGATTATTCGAAGATGGCTGGACCGATTTGAAAAATTCTTTTTTCGTTTGAAAGAGTATACTTCACAGTTGGTCCCATTGTAACCAGGTCAGGATCTGATGATGGGATCCTGGAGAAATCGAGGGAACTCTTCAACTATTATAGGCACACCTATAGTGATTTGAGTATTTTTTACAGCAGCTCGAGCATTTGCTTTTGGAATGGTGGATGTTTAGTGAAGTCGGTTCTTTTTTGTTCAAAATTATAATACTTTTATTCTGTAATTTGTAGTTGTTAGTATTTTCGTGTAACCTAGATTAAGTATGTACTTTGACGATGCAAGAGTGATTGTAAAATCCTACTTGAATAAATGATTTTTGACTTGACTTTGACTAGTAGTCTGCCTCGAACTGAGAACTCCAATATAACAAGACCCTTATGATGATTATCGCGTCTTCTAAATATATAAAAGAAGAAACTGACTGACTGACATATCAACGCACAGCCCAAACCGCTGGTTCTAGAGATTCCAAATTTGGCACGTAGGTTCCTTATAAGGTCTAGGGATGCACTAAGAAAGGATTTTTCAAAATTCACCCCCTAAGGGGGTAAAATGGGGGTCCAAAGTTTGTATGGTGAATCAAGATTTGTTATACTATTTTATTCGAAACTTCACAGGAGTGTTCCTAACGATAAATGAGTAAACACGAGTTTCAGGTTTTTTGAAAATTCAAGCCCTAAAAGGGGCAAATGTGGTCACACAGTCTGAAAATCAACATGGGTATCGTATCCTTTTTGAGTACTTAGTTATAGTACGCGGGCGAAGCCGCGGGAAAGGGCTAGTATAACTACATAACCCCTTGATCGATCCTGCTTATATACGAACTCTCAAATTGTATGTATATCTGCTACAAACCCTAACAGATCAGAAAAACGTCACTAAAGTTATCTCGGAACAAACGCTCAAAGTCAAAAAGCCATCGAGATGCCGAGACGTCCTAGCTAGGTGACAGTTGTGTCCGACGTTGTTTGTAAGAACTTCGCTTCGCTTACGCTAAGCTCGTTCAATTAGAAAATGAACTATTACAGTAGAACGCACAATGATCACGTTTAATACGATATCTCGCATAATACGCTGTTTTATATCAGTCCCAGTTAAAAGAGTCCCGCACATCCCGCTTAAGACGCGTTTTTAGTCGTATTCAGCGAGTTTCGAAGTATTATAAAAAAAATAGGGTTAAATCTTTATTTACTACTTTCAGGAACTCCCGTTCTCGGAAGAACCACGTGGCCCGCTTCCATAGAGAAGGGTTGCAGTGTGACCACTGTAAGAAACGCTTCGTCAACCGAACCACTCTGGCAACACATCTAAGGTAGGTATTTTATATTTGTTCTTTTATAAAATTCTGTCTAAAACACAGTCAAATTTTCGAATATGTCAGTTCTGGGTGCGTAGCCGACGTGCCAATCGTTAACGCTACGTAGTGAACGAAACGCAACTGTCACTGTCGCACTAATATGGAAGAGTGAAAGAGAGAGAGAGGTGACTACGATTCGCTACGGAGCCTTAACGATTGGCACGTTGGCTACGCACACTGGTACCTGTATTTCTAACGTTGTCTCAGTATGTAACTGTAAGATTTTACAATTTAAAGCCTGACCAGATATATATGATTATTGTCAAGAGGGCGTTAATATTCTCATTTACCTCACACCTGGCCATAATGTGAGTTTTACCGCACGCTACGCGGACGGTAAAACTCGCATTATGGCCAGGTGGAGACGTAAAATTGTGTACTCACCACGGGCAGTAAAAAAGAAAGCCCTCTATCGCATATTTACAACCCTCGCCTGCGGCTCGGGTTACAAATACCTGCGATTTCGGGCTTTCTTTCTTTTACAGTCCTTGGTAAGTAATGTACTATTATTATATGGCAACAGTTCAATATAGTATAGACATGCGTACAGAGCGTATTATTCTCTATGGTATGGTGACATCTTGATTAGTTTACCTGTCAGCTCCGATGTTAATTTGAAAATGTTTCACAGCGAAATAGTTTCATTTCCCGAGCGTATTATTTACAGCTGTTTATTATACAGGATGTAACGTAAATACTGGTGCTCCGTTTAGGGTTAGGGGCATAATTGGTAATCGTATTGCGACTTAAGTCTCGTTTTTAGGGTTCCGTACCTCGAAAGGAAAAAACGGAACCCTTATAGGATCACTTTGTTGTCCGTCTGACTGTCTGTCTCTCTGTCTGTCTCTCTGTCTGTCTGTCTGTCTGTCTGTCTGTCTGTCTGTCTGTCTGTCTGTCAAGGCCATTTTTCTCAGGAACGCGTGGAGGTATCAAGCTGAAATTTATATCAAATACTCAGGTCTATTGTCCCTTGAAGCTGTGAAAAACTCAAACTTAAAAGCCAACGCAATCAAAAGATACAGTCGTTTATGCTGAAAATTTTAGAGTTTTTCGGCACTTGCAAAACCTACGGGGTACTTCCCGTGAACTCAGAAACTTGAAATTTGGCACGAAGCAACGTCATATAGCATAGACAATGGAAAAATTACAAAAAGTAGACATTTTTAGTAAAATCATACAAAAATATTTTTTTTTTTAAATTTAAACTTACTACCTTTTTCCTCGTAAACGCGTGGAGGTATTAAATTGAAATTCATGTCAAATACTCAGGGCTATAGGACCTTTCCGATGTAGCAAAACCAAACTTTTATGTGAACGCAATCAAAAGAAATAGCAATTTAAGTCGCATATTTTGAAACTGAGTACTCGCAAGAAACTCAAAACCTAAAGGGTACTTCCTGTAAACTCAGAAACTTGAAACTTGGCACGAAGAAACTTCATATAGCACAGACAAAGGAAAAATTACGAAAAGTAGACATTTTTAGTAAAATCATACAAAAAATATTTTATGAAATTTTAAACTTACTACCTTTTTCCTCGTAAACGCGTGGAGGTATTTAATTGAAATTCATGTAAAATACTCAGGGCTGTAGGACCTTTCCGATGTAGCAAAACCAAACTTTTATGTGAACGCAATCAAAAGAAATAGCAATTTAAGTCGCATATTTTGAAACTGAGTACTCGCAAGAAACTCAAAACCTAAAGGGTACTTCCCGTAAACTCAGAAACTTGAAACTTGGCACGAAGAAACTTCATATAGCACAGACAAAGGAAAAATTACGAAAAGTAGACATTTTTAGTAAGATCATACAAAAAATATTTTTTGAAATTTTAAACTTACTACCTTTTTCCTCGTAAACGCGTAGAGGTATTAAATTGAAATAAGTAATAAACATACTACAACTTTTGCTTGTTATAGGTTTGTACGGAACCCTCGGTGCGCGAGTCCGACTCGCACTTGGCCGGTTTTTTAATACAATTCCGAAAAAATTACAATGAAATAAAATTACATTAATATTCTGTCAGTGTACGAATGACAGCTTCATTCAATCGCGCGTTGTTCAAGTAATACTATTGGGTCTCGCATGATACTCATTTATGCCCAATCGCGCGTAGTTCAGGTGGGTCATTTATAAGCGGGTCTCGCATAATACTCATTTATTTAAAATTCTGATCTGAAAATCGTGCGTAAAATCAAACTTTACGCACGATTTGCAACTACATAAAGTAAACATTTTGAGCAATTGTATTAAAAAAAATTTTTGTATGGGACACGTCATCTCAGCCGGCCGACCCTCCAAACGAAACCATTTTTTTTTCGCGTGAATTTTTTTTCTTTGTTTTTAACAATTAGAACACGATACCAACTATGCCTTTAAACGGATCACCTGTATTCGTGTTACATCCTGTATACACTATTTAAAATGTTTCGCTATGTATAATTTTGGCAACTTTTTTGTCGTTTATTATTTAATATTCAACACTTAATTATTATTCAAGTAAACCGCCACAATGACAGTGACAGCCTATCACATGCACTCACACATGCATTTCATCCTGTCATTTAAATTATTGCCAGTGTAAGAAATTAGTTCCAACGAAATTCCGCAACATGGCGCAGGATCATATATTTTTGGCCAGGTTTTACTTGTTACATAACTCCTACATCATGTTACCCAACTTTGTTCCTATTATATTTAAATCTACTTATACAGGGTGTCCTAAAACCAACGTCAAGATTGAAGAGCCGATACCGAACTGATGGGCTACCAGATTAAGCAAATATGGCCCTAATGGCCACTTTTATATTTTATTTAGTTTCGGCAAAATGCTAATGCCAAAAAATGCTGTTTTCTTTAGGGTCCATTTGCTTAATCTAATAGCCTATCAGCTGTTATATCAGCGGTTTAAGTCTTTACGTTGGTTTTAGGTACTTCCTGTATAGGGTAAATTGCCAGTAACTGGCCACCTTTCAATAATTGGCCCCCTCGTATGGTATAAACATGTTCTCTACTTAAAATTTTAAAATATTGACCAGTAGTTAAAACCTTATACTAAAATGAATAGGCATGGTGAATTTCTTTCATGTACCTATGGTATCAATCGATTCGTTTTGTTGTGAGGATCAAATGTCTATATGCGGCCAATTGCGTTAAAGCAACACAAAAGTCAAGAATTAGACTGAAAGTCTGAGATTTGCATTTGTTTCTCGAAACGCTCCTAACAAAATGACGTGTAAAAGTAACGTCACGATCATATAGTCGCCCTGTTTAAAGTATGGAAAAAATATGAAATTGCTATTTTTACAGTGAATTGTTGCATTTATGTATATGGTTTCCATACAATTTATTTAACAGTAAAATGTTAAAAATCGAATGGTATAATTGTTTTTCTTAAATTTCGTACTTTAAAAAATTTAAAAATTTTGAAGCATACTCGTATCTTTGAACCATTTCGATAGATTTTTTAATTTTCACTTTATTTCGATATATTGGTAATTCTGCATGGCAATTACCAATTTTATTGCATAATTCAACATGTGTCATCATCCCTATTCTGTTTATAGGTGAACAGACTACATTATTGGTATGAGGTGGCCAGTTACTGGCGTTTTACCCTATGTGATCACTGAAAAGTAGTGTGTCGCTGATGACTTTATTGTCCATACAGACTGCACGAAGGACCGTTGCCGAAGGAAGAGTGTCCGATATGCCACAAGCTGGTGCGAGTCATACAACTCAAGTACCACATACAGAGGCACGAGAATAAGAGCCGATACGAGTGTGTTGACTGTAAAAAGGTAATATTCTATATAAAGTTCCTACTATCTTATCTACCTAATTTAATTTAGATTAATGTACAACAGTCTGATGTTTGACCGCCTTTAACCTTTTGAACGCTTTCTCTCTCGCGTCAAGACGTGGTCTACACGCCAATATCACGACTAGTGAATAACGAATATAACCCTTATCTGTCAGCAGGACAATTTCTTTGACAGCGTCCGCCACTTTAGTGGTCGTTGGCGTGGCAGGCACGACAGCCCACGACCGATTTAGTGGCTCTTGGCGTTCAAAAGGTTAACAGTTTCATTGTAATTCGTTGATAATGTTGTTGATTGTACATATAAGGTGCTAACAAATTAGTCACGGATATTTTTACCGCTGATAGTACTCGGTCCTCGGAGTATATTTAATTATGAAACATCATAGGTTTTGTTATGTTTTTTGGAGAAAAGTAGGAAACAAATTTCCTACGTTAAAACACCCTGTTAATAAGATAATTAAATGGGACCTCTTTAAGCCCGAATCATAATGACATTTAAGAAAAAAAACTTTTGACGTGACATGACAGACAGTGTTAAACATCTTGACAGGTACATTATAGGGGATGGTTATTTTAAAAATTAATTATAATATATTTTTTGTTCGGTAAATTCTTCTTCTTCTTTCCGTGCCTCTTCCCATTATTTGGGGTCGGCCCTCCTCGTTCTCATGCAGATCTCTCAGATCGGTCGATCCTGGGTTGTCTCTTCGTTAAGCTGGGCCTGTTTCAAATCCTTTGATATAGTGGACCTCCACGTAGCAAGCGGTCGTCCTCTTCCTCTCTTGCTGTCTGGTAGTGCGAGAGCTTTCTTGACGACATGATCTTCATCTCGTCTCATGACGTGTCCGTACCATCTCATGCGGGATTCTTTGATCTTGTCAGTGATGGGGGCGACCTTGTAGCTTCCTCTGATGTGTTCGTTGCGTACTTTATCGAGTCTCGTTACGCCGGCCGCCCACCTCAGCATCTTCATCTCACAGATATGGAGTTTTTGTTCGTGAGGTTTATGGATCGCCCAACATTCGGCACCGTACACCATAGCTGGTCTTACAGCTGTCTTGTATACCTTTCCTTTGGTCTTTATCGGCATACGGTGGTCACACAGCACACCCGTAAGCGCTCTCCATCTCTGCCAAGCTATATTTACCCTGTGTGTCACGTCCATATCCACATTTGCGTCTGCGGACATGACCGAGCCTAGGTATTTGAAGTGGCTCACTATTGGTACTGGGTGGCCATCTATTCGCATTGTGGGTGCTGTCTTCTTAGTGGGGCTATAGTGACATGGCAGGTACTCAGTTTTGCTTCGACTAATCTTTAGACCGTTGGATTCCAGGGCATGCCTCCATAACTCCAAGTTACTCTGCAGTTGTTCAGCGCATTTGTCAATGAGGACAACGTCGTCTGCGTACAGCAAGCACCATGGTAAGGGAGTCTGGATTTCTTTTGTGACGTAGTCCATAACAATGTTAAAAATTAACGGACTAAGGGCAGAGCCTTGATGCACACCAACTTTGACCTCGAAGGGGTCGCTTGTGCCAGCTAGGCTTCTCACCCGTGTGCTTACGTTATCGTACATATCCTGCACCAGTGATATGTAGCACTCAGGTATTCTTTGTGATCTAAGAGCTTGCCATACTAGTTTTCGCGGTACCCTGTCGAACGCTTTCTCTAGGTCTATGAAGACAAGATGTAGGTCTTCTCGGTTACTGCGAGCTTTTTCCATCGGTATCCGCACTGTTTGTATTGCATCCGTAGTTGATCTTGATGCGGTAAATCCATACTGGTTTTCTGATATGGTCACGAGTTTTAGAAAGCGGTTGTGAAGGATGCGTTCCCATATTTTTAGGGTGTGCGATGTGAGTTTGATACCTCTATAGTTACTGCAGTCGCTGACGTCACCTTTGTTCTTGTAGAAGGGGAGGAGATGACTGTGTCGCCATGCTTCAGGGATCTTGTTGCTACTGAGTATGATGTTAAACAGCTTCGTTAGCCACTCCACTCCTGTGGTTCCAAGTCTTTTCCATAAGTCAGCGGGTATTCCATCGGGGCCAGTAGCTTTATGGTTCTTCATTTTACTGATTGCAAGTTTAACTTCGCTCTCTTTGATGCCTTCAGCTAGAGGTTGGCTTGGAAATTCCTCATTAAGCAGTTCCTGGTAATAATGGCGCCATCTGGCGTTAATGTTATCATTTGATGTTAGAAGTTTGCCATCTTCATCCCGGATGTACTTGTTCACTTTTATATCTAGCGTAGATCGGTGGCGTTGTTTTGCAATTTTAAAAATTTCGCTATCTGTTTGCGCTTGTTCCAGCCTGCTATAAAGGTTCTCCTTGGATTCTGCCATTGCCTGTGCCACTCTGCTCTTGGTAACTTTCTTTGCACGTTTGTATTCTATGTGGTCTTCTTCGAGCTGGGTCTTCTGCCATAGTTTGAATAGGTCTCTCTTCTCTTTCACCAGTTGTTTTACTTCATCCGTCCACCATGTGGGGTCTTTATTGTTACTAAGCCCACCCTTTGATACTCCTAGGATGTTAGCTGCTTGTTCAATACAGTTTGTTTCAAAGTTTGACCACATAAATAATGTTGGCATCTTTGTTATACTCCTTGGCAAAATCTCCGTTCAGGTATGAATTTATCTGACTTGTAAGTTTTTCGCCCTTTTCGCTGTATAGCTGTCGCCATTTGATTTTCGGGGTCCTATCTACTATTGTTTTTATGGGTTTGGGTAGATTGAAAACGGATACCAATATTCGATGCTGTGTTGTTAACGCCTCGCCGGGAATAACCTTGCAATCCTTACAGCGTTTTAGTAGGCTTCTATTTGTGAGGATGTAGTCTATTTGGGAGCATTTTCCACCGCTTTTGTATGTTATTAAGTGCTCAGGCTTTTTCTGGAAATATGTATTCACTATTGACAGGTTATGACGAATACCGAAATCCAAGATTTCTTCTCCCGGTTTGTTCAGCGTACCGAAGCCGTGTCCTCCGTGGGTGTTTTGAAAGGACGAGTTAGTTGCACCAACGTGTCCGTTAAGATCACCGCCTATGAACTTGGTTTCTTCAGGGGTTATTGTGTTCATGAGATCATCGAAGTCTTCCCAGAATTTAGATTTTTCATATTCGTGACAGCCTATTTGTGGTGCGTATGCCGAGATGATATTGGTGGGTTGTTGTTGGTCCATGGCCAATTTGACAGCAATAAGTCGGTCGCTTTTACGGGTTATATTGATTATCCGCTGCTTGAATTGGTGGTCTAGTACAACAGCTACTCCATTCTCTCCGCTGTTCGTACCATTATATATGAGTTGGTAGCCTTGTCCAATATCTCGGGATTTGGAACCCTTCCACTTTGTTTCTTGCAGGCAGCATGCATTTATATTTCTATTTTGCAATACTTTTGACAGTTCCTGACTCCTACCGGTAAGGGTACCGAGGTTCCAGGTCGCAAGTCTGATGTTTTTACATGCAAGCGAATATGTTTTGCTTTTGTCATTGTGTTCGTCGCTTTTGGGGGACGCCCTAGCATTACATTCATTTGGATTCGCATGTGTCGCAATGGAAAGATTTGCGTCGCTTTCAGGGTACGCCCTAACAGTTGAACGTATTCTCTTTTTGGTTGTACTTTTCATGTTTTACGAGGAGGATGTGTTTTGGCTTTTAGTTTTACGGCCGGTTGCCACCTGACGCCAAGACTGTCGCCTGCTACGAGACGTGAACGCCGCCGTTGGCCCCCCAGGGACTCATCCGCCGCCATTTCTTCTGCATACTCCAGCCCAAGCACGCAGCACTGCTCTTGACCTTGCCCCGGAATATGTCCAGGAAGCTCGCCGCAGGGGTTTTATAACGGAGTGTCCTTCTCCGGCCTGTTTGGTCCGCGGGAGCTATTTTATTTCACTCCTACCCTGCATATCTGCCGAGCATTCCCCTATCCGCCGCCTGGGGACGCGTTCTCTAGGGGTTAGGCCTCCCCCGAGAAGAAAATGTAAATGGTAAATGAAAACAAAAAAAATATATACAAAGGTTCCTTAATTACAGTTAAAAGTTAATTGTTTTAATGTAATGTATTATCTCTTAAAATATCCATGACTAATTTGTTACCACCTTATATAGTAACACCAATTGTAACACTTATTGTAATATTTTCTATACAGTTGTTTGTTATCCCTAAAATAAAAAAAATAAAATAAAAACATACAGGATGTAACAGAAATGCTGATGATCCGTTTAAGGGAATAATAGGTATCGTATTCTAATTATGAAAAACTAAGAAAAAAAATTTCACTCGAAAAAAAATTTGGTTTTGTATTTGCCCATACAACGAAATTTTTTTTTACGTCCAAAATATTTTTCTCTTATTTTTTCATAATCGCAATACCAATTATGCCCTTAAACGAAGGTAAAAATACGAAACAGAAGAGACACATTATAGCGTTTGTTATTAAATCAAATACAAACATTGAAAAAATATTCAACCCAGTAGGACTCGAACCTACATCGATACGCCTTTAAAGCCGATGTAGATCATAATAAATGCAAAAAGTTGATTGAAGGCATCGAAAATTTCGTCAACTTAGTAACTTGACCCATAGCTTAATTGGTAAAGCGATCGAGCCCCGGCAAGGCGTATCGATGCAGGTTCAAGTCCTGTTGGGTTGATTATTTTTTCAATGTTTGTATTTGATTGAATAACAAACTATTGAATGAGTGGAATGCCCCACTTTAAAAACATGCAAAACTAAGTATGGCATTATTAGCAGGGTTTTCTCTCAGTACAAAAGTGAAAAAAATTGTGCACATCGAGAAGAAGTTGTGAGTTTTTGAGCATGGATACAGAAACAGATATGCAGAATTCATTTTTGATTTAAAAAAATTAAAATTGCAGGAAAAACACGCAAATAAATATAATTTTTTAGAACGTTGTACAAGTAATAAATATCATATTTTTTTAAATAAAAAAATATATATCAGGAGGCATATAATACGCTATATGATACGCTATACTACTACGGATGTTCACTTTTCACATTGATTTTCGATACTTACTATGAAGAAAACATATACACCACGACGCGAATTATTTTTTTCCCGTAGTTTTTGTATCGTAAAGGCCTTAAAATTGTATATATTTAGAAACTGCATTAAATATGCTTCCTTATGATATATTTTTTTTAAATAAATGATATTTATTAGTTATATAACATTCTAAAAAAATATTTTTTTTTAGTGTTTTTTCTCTCCGCAGATTTTTTTTTTGTTTCGATTTTTACTTTTTTATTATCAAAAATGAATTCTGCATATCTGTTTTATACGGAAATGATACCACACAACCCCTAGCAGCCTTAACCAGAGAGTAATAACATATTGCACGGGACCCCTGATTTTGACGTGAAGTGAAGGTCCAAAAATTTGACAGCCTCCGATACTAAAAAATATTCATCGTGGGCCACTATCGATGGTCAAAAATTCACAACCTTTTCTTGATGCGCACAATTTTTTCAATTTCAAGCTTTGCTATATATCGTGACGACATCCTCGGCAAAGAAGAGAAGCGACGACCATTGTTTAATGTGTATTTGAATATCGCAGGTATTTTCCCATCTAGCGACGTACCAAGCTCATCTGAAGTACTCTAGAGCACACGCCTCGGATCAAGTATTCAAGTAAGTTCAGAAGTTTAGTCTTTATTGTGTTGAAATAAGGTTCAATTTTAATTTGGTCAAGAAACTTTGTAGCCATAAAAATAACATGTGATGTTATATTATATGATATTTTTCTCATGTATGGTATCAATCGATTCATTTTGTTGTGAGGATCAAATGTCTATATGCGGCCAATTGCGTTAAAGCAACACAAAAGTCAGAAATTAGACTTAAAGTCTGAGATTTGCATTTGTTTTTCAAAACGCTCCTAACAAAATGACGTGCAAAAGTGACGTCACGATCAAATAGTTGCCCTGTTTAAAGTATGGAAAAAATATGAAATTGCTATTTTTACAGTGAAATGTTGCGTTTATGTATATGGTTTCCATACAATTTATTTTATAGTATAATGTTAAAAATCGAATGGTATCATTGTTTTTTTTTAATCTCGTAAAATTTTGAAATTTCGAAGCCTGATATTTGAACCGTTTCATGGTTTTTTTTTCTCTTTATTTGGATATATTGATCATTTTACATCCTATACATTTTACGTCCTTTGTATGAGATTTTATTTCGATTTACAATCATTGAAGTTCAAAAATAATACCTCGTTATTTTAATGCATTTTCGTAAGTTTGGTTTAATGACTACCACAATGGCTGTTTAATATTTGACCTGTTAGACGGAGAGCTAGCCATGTCGAATATGACACAATAATGAGAGCGACGAAACCCCTCGTTAGTTTGCTATACTATGCTTATTTCTAGATCCGGACATCTGGCAGCTGTTAAGTGGTCAAAGAATGAAAACCACTTTAAGAATACAAATCCTAGAGTTCTGGTTTTGATGCAGTATTATGAAAAATTATATAAATAATTAGATCATATAATTGGCAAAAGTTTCTGATGGGGAAAGTAGTCCAAAACGACGTATAATGTAATTCATAGTTTGTCGCCTACTGTTTCTGTTTCCGAAATATTACGCAATGTTTTTTTGTTCTAATGTTAAAATATAGTCCCCGTCCTCTGTAAATACCTCTCTCTCTCTCTGTAACTTCTGCCGTTTTTAGCGTTTTTGGGATTACTTTTTTCCAATTCAAAAACTTTGCTGGTCTGTCACTCTGACATCCACCCATTAAAAGCAATAAGGATAGTATTGCAATCTTACTAGATGGGTTTCATTGCTCTCATTATTGTGTCATATCTGACGTGGCTAGCTCTTAGACCATGTGGAGTACTGACTGAGTGAATAGGCATGGTGAATTTTTTTCATGTATGGTATCAATCGATTCGTTTTGTAGTGAGGATCAAATCTCTATATGGGGCCAATTGCGTTAAAGCAACACAAAAGTCAGAAATGAGACTTAAAGCCCGAGATTTGCATTTGTTTCTCAAAACGCTCCTAACAAAATCACGTGCAAAAGTGACGTCACGATCACATAGTCGCGCTGTTCAAAGTATGGAAAAAATATGAAATTGCTATTTTTACAGTGAAATGTTGCGTTTATGTATATGTTTACTATACAATTTATTTTACAGTAAAATGTTAAAAATCTAATGGTATCATTGTTTTTTTTAAATTTCGCACTTAAAAAAATCGTAAAATTTAGAAATTTTGCAGCTTGATATCTTTGAGCCATTTCTATAGAATTTATAAATTTTCACTTTAATTGGATATACTCGTATTGATCATTTTGCATGCTATCAACTAAATTTTATTGCATAATTCAATATGTGTCATTATGCTTATTGTGTATCTTGGGCGTTCTGTTCAGATTCCCGTGCCCCATGTGCAACAAGGGCTACCCGACCAAAGAGGCGATGCAGGACCACTTCAACTACCAGCATCTCGGGAAGACTTCGCACAAGTGTCCTGTCTGTGATAAGGTATATCTTTTTAGGGTTCCGTACCTCGAAAGGTAACAACGGAACCCTTATAGGATCACTTCGTTGTCCGTCTGTCTGTCTGTCTGTCTGTCAAGACTATTTTTCTCAGGAACGCGTGGAGGTATCAAGCTGAAATTTATATCAAATACTCAGGTCTACTGTCCCTTGGAGCTGTGAAAAAATCAAACTTCTATGCCAACGCAATCAAAAGATAATTTTCTAAACTCGTATGGGAATCAAAACCTACAGGGTACTTCCCGTGAACTCAGGGTCTTGAAATTTGGTACGAAGCAACGTCTTATAGCACAGATACAGGAAAAATTGCGAAAACCGTACATTTTTAGTTCCATCATATAATAAAATATTTTTAATAATTTTAAAGTTACCACCCCTATATACCTATAGATTTGTACGGAACCCTCGGTGCGCGAATTCGACTCGCACTTGGCCGGTTTTTTTATAATTGAACTAGCGACCCGGCCTGGCTTCGCCCGGGATAAAAAATGGTTATTGTGGGTTGTCCCTAAGAGATAGACATACTATCACGGACTTTTTTTGTAGACCTTTTTAAGGTGTACAGTCCTCATGAAATATATCGGAGCGGCCAGGGTACTCAAAAATATCTGAACATGCACTTTATCGCCTTGACGATAGAGGCGTTGTTCAGATATTTGTGACCACCTCGGCCGCTCCGATATGTCTGATGGCGATTGTAGAATACTGTAGTACATTATTTTGATCTATGTATATCGTAGGGTTGCAATGTAAGCGCAAAAAAATACTATGCATGTATTATACATATAAACCTTCCTCTTGAATCACTCTATCTTTTAAAAAAACCGCATCAAAATCCGTTGCGTAGTTTTAATGATCTAAGCAAGGAAGCATACATAGGGACAGTCAGCGGAAAGCGACTTTGTTTTATACTATGTAGTGAAGAAAAATGGAATAATTCACCGTGTCTAGCGAGATTCGAACTTGCGGAGGTCCGAAAGGTCGCAAGTTCTAATCTTTTTTCCATTTTTCTATCAATTATAAAATTGAAATTTCGCTTGCAGACGTTTCTGCTTAGTACTTAAATTAAGGTAAATCTTGACCAATTTATAAATAATTATAAACAAAAAAGAACCGACTTCACTTAGCGTCCGCCTTTCCAAAAGCAAATGCTCGAGCTGCTGTAAAAATACTCAAATCAATATAGGTGTGACTATAATAGTTGAAGAGTTCCCTCGATTTCTCCAGGATGACGGTTGGACCGATTTGGAAAATTATTTTTTGTTTGAAAGAGTATACTTCACAGTTGGTCTCATTGTAACCAGGTCAGTTTCTGATGATGGGATCCTGGAGAAATCGAGGGAACTCTTCAACTATTATAGGCACACCTATAGTGATTTGAGTATTTTTACAGCAGCTCGAGCATTTGCTTTTGAAAGGCTAACTGAAGTCGGTTCTTTTTTGTTTAAAATTATATTTAACTTAAGTTTCAATCACGTTAATTTTTGGCCAACTCCGACTAGGAGGCCGTTAAGGATGTACCATTGACTTGAGAACGTCACATTAAAAAACTGTTTTGCAGCCCATAGCGTCCCGTGCCAACGTGGAAAAGCACATGATGCGAGTTCACGGAGAGAAGAAGGAGAAACCGAGGAACCACGTCTGTCAGATATGCAGGAAGGCTTTCACTGTAAGTATCTAGTACAGGGTTTTCCCAAACCAAAAGGGTTCATCTCCCTCGTAAGATTCGGTGTCGGCAGAACAGATTGAGAACGGGACATGGCCGCTGTTACTATTCCAACATAAGCATACGTCGTTATCGCGGGAGCAAGAATGTTTTTTTGTTTTAATGGCTTTTCCTCCTTGAATTCTGCCAATGTCAAGGTGTACTTATGATTTTATTCATTTCGGTTAAAATAAAATAAAAGCAACGTTTTGATTATATGCGTTACAAACTGATATGTTTGAAGTCGGTGCCAAGCCAAAAAGTTACAATATCGGTCAAATCAGCTTCAAGTCTGAAAATCACAAAACAGTTAATATGTACGAGGCGTATTTGCTCAGTGAATTGTTCTTCATACTATGGAACTATTCTAATACGGCATTGACTGCACGTAGGTTTTCATTCAAGTACAGAAAGAAAGTATAATCATGCGTCTTATGATGTTTCTTAATAAACTTTTTTACTAGTTTTCTGACTAACCATATCTCGAACGGAGCCCGTGCTTCGGTTTGAATTATTTATACTACTTCATTTAAGGTGTAATATCGAAGTGTAAAGGAATTCAATGGCTAGATTGATCTTTCTATACTCAGACACACTGGGTGTGTGGGGCCCACCTTTTCAGTAGAAAAACCCAAGTAACACAGGAAGCATTATAACATATGAATAGTTAACTTATTTCGAACTTAAGGACCGTATAAACTCTTATATACGTTCACCGAGCAACTTGTCGCATTATATGATGCTTTGAGCTGTATAACGGTTGTATAATGGCATATCTAAATGCTTTTGTAAAACCTTTAGCTTTAGTGCAGCAAACCACAACGCAACTGTACAGCTTTCGACTGTTTAAAAGCACTTAAGTGCTTTAGGTTCTACAATAGCATTATATAATGCATTAAGCTGTATAACGGTTGTATAATGGCATGTATAAATGCTTCTTTAAAGCCTTTAGTTTTAGTGCAGCGAACCAAAATGCAACTGTACAGCTGAATGCTGTACAGTTGCGTTTTGGTTTGCTACACTAATGCTTCGGTGTGGTTTAGTGCCTTAGGTTCTACAATAGCATAAATAAATGCTTAATGCTGTTTCTGAGCATGAATATTAGCCATTATAATGCCACGTAAATCCGGTATACAGCTTTCAGCTGTTTTTAGTGCTTTAGGTTCTACAATAGCATTTTATGATGCTTTACGCTGTATAACGGTTGTATAATGGCATATGTAAATGCTTTTGTTTAGCCATTAGTTTAAGTGCAGCGAACAACATGCAACTGTACAGCTGAATGCTGTACAGTTGCGTTTTGGTTTGCTACACTAATGCTTCGGTTTGGTTTAGTGCCTTAGGTTCTACAATAGCATAAATAAATGCTTAATGCTGTTTAAGAGCATGAATATTAGCCATTATAATGCCACGTAAATTCGCTACACAGCTTTCAGCTATTTTTAATGCCTTAGGGTGTACAATAGCATTTATAAGTAGGTAATACGTTCCTAATGCAGTATAATAGCAATAATATAAACCATTATAAAGCCAAGTAATTCACTATAAGGGGCTGTTCATAAATTACGTCATTTCTAATGGGGGGGGGGGTCTGGACATCGGATGATGGTAACATGACGTAGGAGGGGGGGGGGGGGCAGTCATTCCGAAGATCACATCATCAATGTGTAAAAAAAGGAATGAAAGTCGTGTTTCTATAAACTTTTAATGCTATAAAATATTATCTACTAAATAGTTTTTTATTTTACAATTAAGCTTAAAACGCATTTTTTTTAATGTCACTTTATTTGGCAGGGGGAGGGTTGGATGATTTTAGGGGGGGGGGGGATAAAAATCATCAAAATTGATGACGTAATTTATGAACAGCCCCTATACAGCTTTTAGCGGTTTTAGTGCCTTAGGTTCTACAATAGCATAAATAAATGCTTAATGTTGTTGAATAGCATAATTATTCACGTGTAATGCTGTAGGCATAAATAAGGCATTTTTTAAGGGTCACTGAGCTGCTATTGGACTAAGAGCTAGCCACGTCAGATATGGCACAATAATGAGAGCAACAAAACCCGTCTGGTTAGATTGCTATACTATTCTTGCTGCTAGATCCTGGCATCTGGCAGCTTTTAATGGGTGGAGGTCACAGTGACAGACTAGCAAAATGTTTTAATTGGTAAATAGTAATACCAAACTAGGTACAAATTGCCGAAGTTGTCTCAGTTATAAAGGACAGGGCCTATATTTTAAGGGGCTCCCTGGCGCCAACGACCTTAGATCTGATTCCCTTAGTGTTCTAATGATTTATATAATATATATTAATAGATTTATATAATTATATATTAATAAGTGGCAAGATGGCGCTTAACGCACAAACAATCTCTCCGTATTTACTTATTTTTTATTAGTAATTAATTTAGTTTCCGTTGCAACTACTAGTGAAAAGTGATGAGTGCTACATAAATATCAAGTGACATTGTTATCCATTTCTAATATTAAGATATTAGACACTTTTAGTGATTTAAATACGACCGGTTTGAACAGTTTTTTACTTTCAAAGCAGTGCATTTTTAAGCTATTAAATTCAGAACAATACTCATTAAAACCTGCTTGTGGTGGTGGTAAACGAATGACAATTCAGAAACAACTTTTGGTTCAATAATATTGCGAAATAACCTTGAAATAACCTTGAGATTTTTCCAACGCAAATTTGAAACTTTAACTGCCGCCGTAAAAACGACGCTAAGAACAGTAAGAACGCTCCAGTTTTATTACATTTACAGACTGCTAACGCCATCTAGTCTGGACTTTGGGAAACTGACAAAGGATTTTTCGAACAGCGCCATCTATGAAAAACGGTGCAAACTTCTAAAGCTCTAAGAAAGTAAAGAGAAAAATAAGTTTCTTATTTGTGCTCACCAGGTAGCACTACGCGTCCTAAAATGTCCACAAAGGCACCGGAAAGTCTATTTCGCGAACTTTCAGAGTCCGTGAGTGCGCTGATTACTAAAGTTAATGATTTGGAAACCAAAATTAATGACCAAAATATAATAATTACAAACCAATCTCAGCTTATTCAAGATTTGAAAATTGAATATAAATCCGCAGTCTTTGCAAAGGCGGAATGTGGAATGTCCTACGCTACCGTCGCTGCCACACCAGCGCCCTCTATGCCAGTGACAGTAGCATACAGTCCCGTGAAAACAACTGAGCTACAAAGACCCATGCGACAAGCGCGGATCAAAGCGGCTGAAGCTAAAGCCATGAACAATATAACCCGGAGTAAAAAAACACCTCTTGCAGATGCCAATAAAAATAAGGTCAGTGTCCAACCAGGAAGTTCTACTCCAGCACTATTAGAGATATGCCAATAAAAATAAGGTCAGTGTCCAACCAGGAAGTTCTACTCCAGCACTATTAGAGATATCAGATAAAAGTCGTCAAACACCTATGATTATGACCACAAAATGTACCAACGTACAGGATAATATGAGTAGAGAACAGACGTCACCAACACCTGTAACAATCGACTGTGCAACTTCTGAGAGTAATATCAATAGTAATTATAATAACCACCAGGACTCAAACGACACCGACGACGGTTGGCAAAAGCCAAAGAATAAGAGCTACCACAAGAAACAAAGGCAAATTATAGTAGGAACTGGCAGTATGGATGGCGAACTCAAGTCCATTGACCGAACCAAATTCATCCAAGCATGGTCATTTACGCCGGAAACGACTACCGAAAACGTCAGAAACTTCCTAAACAAAATTGAAAAATATAGTAACTATTTTGTTGAAAAACGCGCTATAAGAACGAGCAGATACGCATCGTTTATAATCGGCATACCAGAGAGCATTTTTGAAAAGTTTAACTCGCCAGCCGTATGGCCTCAGCACGTCCGATTCACCGAGTGGTTTCAGGCACGTCCCCGTGGACAGCGGGGAGACCAGCGCGACAACGGCACTTTCAATGGATCCACTCGCTCACCACCAGGCAATGCTACGGCTGTCGCACTCGCCACTCCCGCTGAGCCTAATACCCCCGCCCGTATCTCCGCGCCAGCCGCACTCGGCAACGCAACGTGTTAATCAAGTTAGCAATTTTCCAACTCAGCCGGCAGATTCTAAACGTCAGCAATCTCTACAAGTGATTTACCAAAATGTACGCGGATTAAAAACTAAGTTAGTGAAGTGGAGGCAAAACTTAGCTCTACTCGAACACGACGTAATAGCTGTGACTGAAAGCTTCCTTGATAGTACGGTGGAGGATGCAGAATTAGTAGATCAAGGCTGGAACGTACTTCGGCGTGACCGCGGGACACCGTGCGGAGGCGTGCTGCTTGCTGCCCGCTCGCACATTGCAATGCAAAGGTGTCGTGAATTTGAGACTGCCAGCGGAGAAGACTTATGGGCGACGCTAAATTTTAATGGACTAAATTTGTATGTATGTGTTATTTATATGAAACCTAGTGCAATTGACAATATGTATATGGATTGGTTCTGTAAGGTCGAATCAGTCAGCAGTGTAGTTAAATGTCCAATACTAGTCTTTGGAGACCTAAATTTAAACAGTGCGTCACAAAATATTGTTAACTACTATAATTATTTTCTAAGTTTTTGTTGTATGAAAGAGATGAATGAGGTGATGAATGATAGGGGAGGTATCCTGGATGTCGTCTTAGCTCAGGAGTGCGTAAGACAGGTGAGCGTGGGTCGAGCGGAAATAGACTTGGTGTCTCCAGACGCCTACCATCCTGCATTAGACATCGATGTCACACTTAGCAGTAGTACAGCAGTAAAGTCACGACCGCAGGATCCGAGTAACGTAAATGTAGATCACGATTGGAACTTCAAAAAAGGGGACTACTCACGTTTGTACGATCTACTTAACAATGAACGGTGGCAAAACGTTTTAAACGAAACCGATTGCGTGAGCAGGGCTACGAACCACTTTTATCAAACATTGTATTCCCATTTTAATGCGTGTATCCCGAAAAAAAGACGCCCTAAGGGACGTTGTAGGACTTATCCTGTCTGGTTTACTGGTGATATTATTACTGACTTGCGCCATAAGACGAAGTTGCATCGGCGATGGAAACGTACTGGTGATCAGGAAACGGGCCAGCTTTTTAACACACTACGAAACGATTTAAAAGGGCGCATAGCAGATGCATACAATGTACATGTAAAACAAATTGAAAATAATATTAAAACTAATCCACGCGATTTCTGGCAACACATCTCCAGTTTAAAATCAAAAGGCGGTCTGGTGCAATGTGTATCATACAATGGCGATTCCCACAGCGGCATTGCGGCAGCAAATGCATTTGCTGACTATTTTAGCAGTGTCTTTCTCCCTAATAGTCCAACTCTGAGTGTCGAGAACTGTAGAACTATAACTGATGCGCTTACACCGAATAATAACCTAAACATCCAAATCCGACCAATCACTATAAGACAAGTCTGTGGCGCGCTTAAAAACTTAAAACCTCACAGTGCGGTTGGGCCAGACGGAGTGCCACCATATATCTTACGTGCATGTGATGGTATACTTGCCAAACCACTGTGTCATATTTTTAATCTTTCACTTAGAAAACATATATACCCGTCGCCGTGGAAACACTCTCGAGTCACGCCTATACCGAAGACCGATGACAAAGTCAAAGTTGACGGGTATCGACCAATAGCCGTCCTTAATTCAGCAGCCAAAACCTTTGAGAATATTTTACACAAGGAAATTTATCGTCAAATCGATCCATTTATTTGCGACGCTCAGCACGCATTTAGGTCAGGCCGGTCGGTAAATACAAATTTATTAATACACGTCGACTGCATCAGTAAGTGTCTTGGAAACGGAACACAAGCTGATGTCATCTATCTCGACTTTCGGAAAGCATTTGATACCGTTGACAATGACGTCCTGCTCACTAAACTCTGGAGTATAGGGTTCAACCAAGATTTACTAGCGTTTTTCGCTGACTACTTAAAAGATAGAACACAATTTGTCAAATACGGACCTTATATCTCCTCAAGTTACCATACTCGATCAGGAGTAAGTCAGGGATCGAGCCTTGGACCTCTGTTGTTCTTAATTATGGTGAATGACCTTGTGAGCGACCTCCAGTACGCCAAATGCTTACTGTATGCGGATGACCTCAAGTTAGTGATGGGCATCGAGCACGAGTCAGATTGCTTGAAGCTACAGGAAGATCTAGATCGGGTACATCGTTGGAGCGTAGTGAACAAACTTCACTTCAATAACAGCAAGTGCCAAATTATGACCTTTACACGTCGCCAACTTCCTATTAACTTTAATTACGAGATGGATGGCCAGTCAATAAACCGTGTTGCTTCAATTAAAGACCTTGGAGTGAAGTTTGATCGCGAGCTTACATTCCATGAGCACATCAATAGCCTCGCCAAAGAGTCGTATAGGAGGTTAGGTTTCGTGACGAGAAACGTTAGGGACTTTCACAATTCCGGCGTCATCAAACTCCTGTATACGGCTCTAGTTAGATGCAAACTAGAGGCCAGCGCCTGTGTCTGGAGTCCTAGCGAAGCCAAGTACAAGCTAATGTTGGAGAAGGTCCAAAAAGCATTCCTACGCTTCCTTTACAAGAAGTTGTATGGATACTACCCGTTCATGTACCCAACTAAGTTTCTACTTGGCGTCCTAGGTTTTAACTCCCTGGAGGTTCGGAGAGACTACGAGCGGCTGATTACTGTATGTAAGGTGCTTCGTCATAAAATAAATAGCACGGAACTGCACAATATTCTAAGCTGCCTGGTTGTGCCTCCGAACAAGTCACGTCAACGAGCATATCTGCAGCTGTGGGACGGCACAGGACCGCGCGCGACCGCTGCACGTCGTCACTCACCGCTGTGTGACATGCTCAACTCCCTGAATGGACACTTACGTACAGATCTACAAGTAGACATGTTTCATGATCGCTGGCCTACACTAGCATCCAGATGCCTCTCCTATTGTGAGAGTGAATGTGAATTATGACAGAGTAAATTTATGATTAAGTGTAATTGGTGTAAACCGTTCTTGTGATTAAATAAAAAAAAATAAAAAAAATATATAGCTTATCATATTATCAGTAACGGCTTTAAACAATATAGTATCCTATATTTAATTCAATATTCATTGTCTTCGAGATATTTGACATCAAAGTCGAACCGGTTTAGGCTAAAAAAGTGGTTTTATGGTCATAAATTTTGTTTTAATTAGTTAAAAATTAAAATCTCTCTACAGTTTTTAGAGACATCAAAGAGGAACCCTAATATGTAGATTACGTATATGTAAGATTCTTTACACCATTCGAATATCGATAAAAGTGTTTTTTTAGACCATATTTTACAAATATCATAAAAAAATAACGGCTCATTTATTTCAAGATCCGGCTCTACAGAATGGAGATAAAAGATTCAAAAACCGATAGTCATTTGCCTTATAATTCTATCTATAGTGAATATGTTGGAATATCGACTCAAAACTGGTCAAAAATCGATAAAAAAAAACGTTAGACCAAAAAATATTGTGTATTATTACCATACATCGGGGTTTTCGGTGCGGGAATGTTTGACATTAGCCAAAGAGTAGGCATTAACTTAAAAAACAGAATGTACTCTGGCACGTTTCTACCTAATGAATAATTGATCGAAATAATCATAGGTATATACAATTTATATGTGATAGCTGACTATTATGTATATATATTGTAGGTACATATACCTATGATTTTTTCAAGTATTTTTTTATTATTTCATGTAATGACTGATCATTGTCAACCTCTTCAGTTAATCAAATAGTTCATAAATATCGGACGTCAAGATTAATATTTGACACTTACTATACCGTGTCTTTGTCTTAGGTAGATCTAGTTAATAAATTTCGGATATGCAATTGCATTTTAAAAATACTAAGTATATAATAGTCAATACAAACATGCCTCTAAGAAAAAAAGCTCGTATCATAGTGTGTAAGCTATTCACAGAGAGGTAGTTATTCATTAGGCATAATATGTTATTTTCTCAGACTAACTCTCAACCTATCTGTTTATCTCTACTCTTTCTCAAATCGTCCCCGCACCGAAAACCCCGATGTATGATTATTACGGAAACAAAAACAGTAGGCGACAAACTATGAACTATATTTTATTATACATCGTTTGGCACTACTTTCTCCCAACATAAACTTTTGTATAATTTCTCTTAATATTGTATAGTATTTGTATAGTTTCTCATAATATTGCATCAAACCCAGATCTCTAGGATTTATTTTCTTGATATGGTTTGCATTCTTTGACCTCCACCACCTTAAAGCTGCCAGATGTCCAGATCTAGAAATAAGCATAGTATACCAAACTGACTAGAGGGGTTTGGTTGCTCTCATTATTGTGTCATATCCGACGTGGCTAGCTCTCCGTCTATATAGACCAACGCCATTTTGTAAATAATTTATAACCTAAAAATAAAATCATGCGGACCTATTTATACAAGGAAAATACCTATATAACAATGAAATTACTTAATTTAAGACTGGTCAACCAACACTATTATGTTAATAATGCAAAACTCGTTCTATACGAGGATTACACAATTGTTTTATTTATTTGACGCATATCTTTTTATAATATTTTATAGCAAAACCACAATAAATCAAAGGCGCGTGAAAATTTTCAATGAAACTTATATACACATTTACAGTAAACTACATTGCGCAGTAATATTTGAAGGATATATTAACGTAAAAGAGTCAAAAACTTTTATAAATTTTGTTAGGATGCAAACAAATATGACGTGTCAGTCATTCAGTTTTTTGTACCGTCTTCGTCCATTTTATATTGCGAGACAAAGTAGTTAAATCACAACGTTCATTGTATTATAATAACATTTGTTCCGTCGGTGTTAGAGACGTTTTTGCATTGACGTAAGGTTTATTTTACTACACTCTTATGCTAGTATAATGCTTTTGTATTGCGATTGGCAAGTTAATCGAGAGTACTTATGCTTCTTTAGTAGTTTTTTGGCCATATTAATGCTTCTTTAATGCAGTTGGCAACTTAATAGAGCGTACTAATGATTCTTTAATGCGATTGGCACTTTCCATGACAACGATAATGCTAATAGCGCAGACATATTGCGCCTGTAATGCTATTAAATGACCTGTATAGGATCTCAAGCTGGGTAATTCGTGCCCATTTAAGACCTATATCAGCACTATAAACGTTTATAATGCTACTATAAAACGAACTGAAAATGCTAAAAGCATACAGATATGCTGTAAGACGGCCGTTATACTGCTTTGATGTGTTACTTGGGAAGGCACGATATTTCTAATTTTCTATGGAAGGTCAACCATACATGTTTTTTTTTAATTTGCCGTCTTTATCTGATTATTGACAAAGTAGACGTGTATCAGAGTATATAGACATGGGTACCACATTTCATCAAAATTGGATTAGTGGTTTAGACGTGAAAATGTAACAGATAGATTCACATTCACCTTTGAAATGTAAGTAGGTATCGATATGTTTTGTGATTTTCAGACTTGAAGCTGATTTGACCGGTATTGTAACTTTTTGGCTTGGCACCGACTTCAAACATATCAGTTTGTAACGCATATAAATAATATAATAATTTATTTTATCCTTTTTGAAGTCGGTTTATCTTTTTTTTGTAAAAAGCTTTTATTTTTAAATTTTTAGTGGTTATATAATTATCATAATCGGACAACGGATCTCGCAATAATCGGTGAAGATATATAAGAAAAAGTTCATATTACCTACTCAATGTAAGGAAAGTTCCACATATCATATGTGGTCTTCATCATTAGGTCTACTCCATCAAATTAGTGGTTTTCGAGTGGAAATGCTTGAGTTGCTTAAAAAAACAACCAAATCACCATACATGTGCCTTTAAAAATTGAGGAATTCCCTCAATTCCTCATGGATCCCATCATCAAAACAGAACCAGATTAATGTGAAACTATCTTAGAGGCAGTTCCTTTAAAAAAAAAAGAATTCCTCAAATCGGACCACGGGTGTCGGAGTAATCGCTGAACATCCGACATTAAAAAAAATCATCATCATTATCATCAAAACAACCATCATCATGAGGTCCACATCATCAAATTGGTGGTTTCCGAGAGAAAATCCTTGAGTTGCTTAAGAAAACACCCAAATCACCATACATATGCCGTTAAAAATTGAGCAGTTCCCTCAATTCCTCATAGATCCCATCATCAGAACAGCACCAGATTAATATGGGACCACCTTGGAAGTAGACCCTTTCAAACAAAAAAGAATTATTTAAATCGGACTACGCGTCTCGGAGTAATCGGTGAACATACATAAAAAAAAAGCCCAAACCGAATACAGAACCTCCTCCTTCTATGAAATTGAAGTCGGTTAAAAACAAAAAACTATTCTAAAGACGGCACAGCCATCTTGAGCGCAAACGGCTAACTAACGCTGATTTTTACGGCTGATTTGACCGTACTCAAAGTTTAAGACAAATAAGAAATAACAGAAGTGACAGTAGTATTAAAACGTTTGTACCTATGAGTTCAAAATTTATCGATGTTTTTTTTCTTATATCTACTTGACTTCATTATAGTACATACTTAAAAAGATTACCCACGCAATCCTAACGACAACCTCTTCAGTCACCTGTTATTCGAATCACTTTTCATTCGTGATCGATTTGTGTGGACTTGCAGATAATAACGGGTGATAACAAAAAAATGAGAATTCTTTCAGAGGCGAAAAAAAAAACCTCCTATACCTTTTTTCACTTTTGGATGTTCTTAGGCAATTGACACATAATAGTTATTTACAAAACCATCAATTCACATAAGAATAGGACCCGTGGTCAGCTGTTAGTCAAAGTTTAGACACAATGTCCGAACAAGATCGTTGGACGGCATGTTTTTCCCTTTTGTGCACATATGACCTTGATCCCTTTTACCTAGTGGGTAAAATTTTCAGCTCTCCGATTGTTTAAATACTAAATTACTATATAACTAAAAATATTTTGCATCCAGCCACATTGTGAAAAAAATTTGAGGTATCGGATTTTCACTCGACGTCTAAAATTAATGATTTTCATGTGTGATTTCGAATCGTCCAGCGCCACTGTGATATAAAAATTTTTTTTGCTGATCTATGTATTATAGTAATATTATCTGCTAGCGGCATTCTAGACCTATCTTTTTAAACATCAACAAATGTAGGTACCGTTGGAAAACTTGAAATTTTTCGTGGCAAGTCGTTGGCTGGTGGAATCATCATCATTAAAGATGCAATTCTGTTTGTTCAGTCTTCCCTTGGTCGTTATGTTTGCTAATCTCCCGCTACCATTTCTGTAAACTACAGTCAGGGATGTAAGAATTCTACAAATAGTAGATACGGGTACATTTTCCTTTACTAAAATGACATACACAGTGGTATTTGTCCATGTTTAAGTTTCAAATATAAAAAAGTACAAGGGATTTTCGCATAGTTTCTTGTTTCGACACCATTTTTTACAAATACAAGTACTTGAAAAAATAATATAAACAAAATTAAAGAACCTCTAAGACATCGCCACAACTTCATGAACAAACTATTTTGTTTACGTAAATAGTTTAATTTTTATGTCTAAAGGAAATGAGTATCATTTTTTTGTTATCACCCGTTAGTACATTTATAGGCTTGAAATTAAGCTATAGGTGGATCGAGTTAGTTCGAGGGCCGACCCGCCAGGGGAGGAAGATACGAGTCCCCCTATAGCGCTTTCGGCCGAGATATTACATAGTGCTTTTCACGACTACTGTGAGGAAATAAATCATTTTCTTCACTAGATGAAGTCATTTTCACCGCGTTGATACGATTTTCTAGTTTTTCGGTGAAACAATATCCAATTCAGTATTCCATTCCAGCCTTTTTACTTTTTTTTTTCAGTTTCAAGAAGCGTTTCTCTGTTGTTTGCTTCAAACCGACGCATTACTTAGAGGCGTTTTTGATAGAAAACCACAAACGGCTAAAAAAGTAAAAACGCCTTTAGGGTGAATAAATGGTTTTGACGTTTCTTTTTTTTTTAAACGGGTAGTTGGCCCGATAAACAACCTTATTTTATTTTTGAAACATAAAGTTGTGCCAAAAAAGACCTTTTAATGTTTTTAATGAATGCAATGACATAACTGGACAATTTACTTTCCAACTAATGACATTTCATCGCTACAATAACATTGCTGTAGTGGTGGTTCAGGTGCTACAGCAAATGCTTACTTTCCAGTTTGGATTTTGACCATCTTTTGTCACATTTCCGAACAGTAGCGTGAAAAGGATTGTTTTAGACTCGAACAGATTTTCTCTAAACGTTGCTTCGTTTCTTTCATTAATAATTTTAAACAAAAAAGAACCGACTTCACTTAGCATCCACCTTTCCAACAGCAAATGCTCGAGCTGCTGTAAAAAATACTGAAATCACTATAGGTGTGCCTATAATAGTTAAAGAGTTCCCTCGATTTCTCCAGGATCCCATCATCAGATCCTGACCTGGTTACAATGGGACCAACTGTGAAGTATACTCTTTCGAACAAAAAAATAATTTTCCAAATAGGTCCAGCCGTCTTCGAATAATCGGTGAACATACATATAAAAAAAAAATTGCAAAAACAAAGATCCCGACGAATTGATAACCTCCTCCTTCGAAATCTTGATCGGTTGAAAAGTTACATGCACCACAGAGAATTACAATCATCGTGTTGGAAATTCAAATGACTTGCACACAGATTTCGCGCTATAAACTGAATTTTCCGAGCGAGTGAGGTGAAATGTTTTTTTTATTTGCCGAATCCGCGTCGATAGATGGGGGGAAACCCTTAGTATTCCATTGTCTATGGTCCAATGACTCATAATTCAACAATTTGTTTCAGGATAAAAAGGCCTTAAACCAACACGAAGTTATCCACTCCGGCGCACGACCACTCACCTGTGACCTGTGCCAACAGAGCTTCAAACAGAAGGCGTCCTTATACACGCACAGGAAACGGGTCCACAAGGTCTTCCCCACCAAGAAACAGGTCGAGTTTATGTCCAAAGACCAGTAGGGACCCTGGTCTAAGAACATAAGTCTAAAGCTATATAAAGCACAGATCACCTCAACCACTAGATAGATCATAAGGACAACTCGAGGTCTCCACACATCGGCGCTCCCGTACTAATTTAGTATGAGAGCGCGAGCGCTTATTTCAGTTGAGTTAACGTTTTTGATCATTACTCTTGAACAAAAAAGAATATAGAAGAAATAATTTTAAACAAAAAAGAACCGACTTCACTTAGCATCCACCTTTGCAAAAGCAAATGCCCGAACTACTGTAAAAAAAAACCGGCCAAGTGCGAGTCGGACTCGCGCATTGAGGGTTCCGTACAAACCTGTAGGTATATAGGGGTAGTAACTTTAAAATATTTTTATTTTATGATGTAACTAAAAATTTACGGTTTTCGCAATTTTTCCTTTATCTGTGCTATAAGACGTTGATTCGTACCAAATTTCAAGATTCTGAGTTCACGGGAAGTACCCCGTAGGTTTTGATTCCCTTGCGAGCGAAAATTTGCGGAAATTTGCGGCATAAACGGCTGTATCTTTTGACTGCGTTGGCTTAGAAGTCTGATTTTTTCACAGCTTCAAGGGACAGTAGACCTGAGTATTTAATATAAATTTCAGCTTGATACCTCCACGCGTTCCTGAAAAAAATGGTCTTGACAGACAGACAGACAGACAGACGGACAACAAAGTGATCCTATAAGGGTTCCGTTTTTTCCTTTCGAGGTACGGAACCCTAAAGATACTGAAAAAGGTGTGCGTATAAAAGTTGAAGAGTTCCCTCGATTTCTCCAGGATCCCATCATCAGATCGTGACCTGATGACAATGGGACCAACTGTGAAGACTCTTTCAAACAAAAAAAGAATTTCCCAAATCGGTCCAAAACATACAAAAAAAAACAAAGATTCCGACGAATTGACGAACCTACTCCTTCGAAATCTTGAAGTCGGTTGAAAAGGTGTTAGGGTGCTATTGAGATGTGCTGTTTGAATCGTAGAATTTTCCTCATAAAATTGAGTCAATGTGCGGTGACCTCGTGCTCCTTGTAAAAGCTTCATTATGCGGTGTCTATGTAAGTCTGTGGTCTAAAGACAGTAAATTGTGCAACCACCGATAAACAGTTGTCAGGCGCCCGGACCTAATAATAAGAATAGTACCAGGCATAAGAAGCATAAGTACCAGGTTTCGTTGGTTTTAAAATCGCACTATTTTCCGGGCTAGCTCTCCGGCTATGAATATTACAAATGTTAGTCCTCGGCTTCGCCGTCGAGCTTTTATAACTCGAGTTCACAATGAGGGGTTCTGCGATCGAGTTTTTCACTAGATTGCAGCACCGTGGCGAGAGGTTTTTAACAGCAGCTGTCAAAATTCACTAATAAAAAAAAAGTTTTTTTTTCTTTTAATTAATGGCTTTTACTCCTTATTCTGCCAATGTCAAGGTACGCTTATGATTTCATTAATTTAAGTAAAATAAAAAAAAAGCAACGTTGTTCGGTTAAGGCCTTGTTGATTGTAAAGTGATAGCCTCCTTAAGGTACTGTTACACATGCTCTAAAATAGCATGCTAAAAAGCGTGCTACTGAGTATGCTCAATACGAGCATGCTTATGGGCAGTTTACATTCGCTAGCAATAGGCATGCTAGTTTTAAGTATGCTCCTGAATAAGCATGCTCAAAGCAAACACTCCAATACACATGCCATTTTATAGCGTGCTCTCTGTCAAACAAAGCCACGGACAATCAAACAGCTACGGAGTTAAATAAGTACGGAGCTAAATAAGATCATCCTTTTGCTGGCGATGCAATGCATACAGAAGCTTATATCAGCTCGGCAAAAAAAGAAAAGAAAGATAATGATTTGGGTCCGTGATTGGATATCTAGAAGACAGGACTTTGGAGCTCAAGCACTCATTATTTCTATATAAATTTACAAATTTAAGCATTTTCTCGTCGCCCCAGCGAGACATTTTGCGTGAAATTGTGAACCCACCCGCACATGCGAACGACTGATCGGTACTAGCATGCTCAATAAGCAAACCTGTTCACACGCGCTAAAAGCACGCCCCCCTTCATCCGCGCTGCAGGTAGTATGACCAAAAATCGCACGACCGTTGATTTTTTAGCAAACTCATAATGAGCATGCTCATTATTAGCAATGTTTAGACACAAATTCTACTAAGTAGCAATTGCTCAATAGTAGCATGCTTTCGTGCTAGTAATCAACATGTGTAACAGTAGCTTTACAGTAGCTCTCGCGTTTTGCGACTATTTTTTCATTAGCTGCACACTTGTTCGTTAGGTCACCGCACAATAAGCTATCAATATTACACACTGAACTACGTAAATGAGCAAAAAACAAAAAACTATTCTAAAGACGGCATGGCCATCTTGAAGCTCAAACGGAAATCGAAAAAAAAAAGGATTAGTTAGTTAGTTAGTTTTACTGGGCATTTTCCGCAAGTCGACATCCAGCGTGCCTATTTTGCGTGAAATGGGGATGGCGCTACTCTAACCATCCTAGCTCCTCCACGAACCCCAGCAAAGCCTTTATGTTGCTTACCGCGTCGTGTAAGGTGCTTGGAGGCCCTAGGTGCTTATTTCTGTATACTTCTACCTGTTTGCAGTCTAGCAGAATGTGTTTAGTTGTTTCCTCTGCCTCCATGCATGCACGGCACAGGGGGCTGTCTGTCCTACCTATATTGAAGAGGTGTTTGTTGAGTGTATTATGTCCTGTTATCAACCCTATTATTTTGCGTAGTAGGTGTCTCGGTGTCCTCAGGAGTGTTTTGGTGAGTTTATGGTTACGTCTCGACACAATTTCTTTGGTCTGTTTACAGGTGTCCTTTTGTTCCCAGTATTCCTGATGTTGTTGTTTGTAGTGGTGATCCAGTTGGTTTTGTATGTATGAAAAGGGCAGGGGCATTATTGGCTCGGGTCCGAAAGCCGGTGTGCTCGAGCCCTTCCGGGCCAGTTCATCCGCTGCATCGTTTCCTCTGGAGCTGCTGTGCCCTTTTATCCATTGGAGTGTCACTTTGTTTCCCGCTTCGCATATTTCTGAGAGACTGTGGTGACATTCGTGTATGAGTGCAGAGGTGATTTTTTCCCTGTTCAGTGCTTGTAGTACTGATTTGCTGTCTGACAGTATTAGTATATTTTCATGTTTAACCTTCCGTCTTTTTATGGCATGGCAGGCTTCTATTATTCCTACGCATTCCGATTGAAATACTGTGTTATATTTACCAAGAGGTTTCGAGATGTGCATGTTTAGGTCCTCCGAGAAGACACCACATCCTGTACCTTCGTTAGTTTTTGACCCATCTGTGAAGATTCTTAGGTCTGTTTGGTTGAGTCCTTCTTTTGAGTCTTCTGTTAGCGTTATGTTATAGTTCTTACAGAAGATCATTGTTTTTGGTATTTTGTCAAGAGTCGCTTCCATTAGGGGGAAATTCTTGATCAGGTTGCCGTAGATTTTTGTGTGTGGTGTGATGTGTTTGGACCATAAGTTTAGGTTTTTTAGTCGAATGGCCGTTGCCGCTGCTTCTTTTTGTATATAGATATGAAGCGGTAGCAGTCCTAGCATGATTTCCAGCGCTGCAGAGGGAGTTGTTCTCATGCAGCCGGTCGTCGCCACGCATGCTAGTCTTTGTGTTTTTTGTAATTGATCCTTCGCGGTGCTGAGCTGAGTGCGTGGCCACCATGCTACTGCGCCGTAACTGATCATTGGCATTATAATCATTTTGTAGAGCCATAGTATAATGTTTGGGGCAAGACCCCATTTCTTGCCCACCATTCTTCGGCATTGCCAAAAGGCAATTGTCGCCTTGTTTAATTTGTTGTCTAAGTGTTTTTTGCAGGTCAGCTTTGCGTCCAGGATAATTCCTAGGTATTTTACTTCTTTTGAGAGTGTTAGTCTTGTTCCAAATAGTGTTGGCATTTCATAAGTACCCAGGTTTCGTTTGTGTGTGAAAAGGATTGTATCAGTCTTTTTGGGGTTTACTGATAAATCATTTTCTGCGCACAATCTTTCTACTATTTTCAGTGCTGCTTGTGTGAGTTCGCATATGGTGCTTGTTACTAGGCCGCTGATTAGTATAGCTAAATCATCAGCGTAACCTATTGTTAGAAAGCGATTTTCGTTTAGTTCTGTTAACAGATCGTTTACTACCAGGTTCCATAGTAGTGGCGAGAGTACTGCTCCCTGGGGGCATCCTCCCATGACTTGTGCTTGGTGGTTACGGTTCTCAGTTAATTTTATGATCCTTGTCCTCAGCATGTTCATGATCCACTCGATTATAAGTGGTTCGGCTTTATGCTTTTCTAGTGCTTTTTGAATGCTGTTGAAGTTTGTCTTGTCAAAGGCCCCCTCTATGTCAATAAAGGTGCCTAGACAGGAGTTCTTCCCTTCTAGTGCATTCTCTATGTTGCTTACTACAGCGTGTAGTGCTGAGTCTGTTGATTTACCTTGGCTATATGCATGCTGGTTTGGGTGTATTATTATGTTTTTGAGTGCCGTGTCCTTCAGTTCTCTGTCACAAAGTCTTTCCAGTATTTTTAACATGAAGGATGTGAGGCTGATTGGTCTGAAAGATTTTGGGTCGGAGTAATCGGTTTTCCCGGGTTTTGGTAGGAAAATAACCTTTACTGCTCTCCATTTTTGTGGTACGTATCTGTAGGCAATGCAGCTACATAGAAGGTTGGATAGCTGTTCGATTAGTTTATTGCCACCCCACTTCAGTAGAGCTGGATAAATCCCATCCGTTCCTGGCGATTTAAAATTGTTGAAACTGTTCATCGCCCAGGCGGTTTTGTTGTATTCCGTTATGCGTTCCGCCGTCCTCCAATCGTTTTCGGTTGGATGGTGGTTTTCTATTAGGTGTTCCCATTCTTGTTTGTCAACTACTTTACATCCTGGGAAATGGGTCTCGACCAGCAGGTTTTCAGTTTCAGCTGGAGAGCTGGTGGAGCTGTTGTCTGGCCGTCTCAGGGTGCCTAGTAGTTGTTTCGGTTGATCCGTCAGAATCTTCCTTGTTCTATTTGCTTGTGTATTGTTCGAGATATTATCGCAGAAGTTTCGCCATGAGGCAGATTTCCTGTATCTCATTCGCTTTTTATATTCGGCTTTTGTTGTTTTGTATTCATCCCAGTCTTCTTCGGATTTTGTGTTCATAGCTCTGTTTAGTAATTTCCTCATCTTTTTTCTTATTCGTTCCATTTCCGGTCCCCACCAGCTGTTCGTACACTTTCCTCTAGCTGGCGGTGTCGATAATGGACATGAGTTTTCATAGCTGTCGATTATGTTTTTTGTGAGCGAGTTTATTTGTATTTCAAGTTCGCATGTGTTGTTAGCTCTGTGTGTGTGTGTGCTTTCGTTCAGTTTACCTACCAGAGATTCCTTGTACGCCAGTATGTTTGTGCGTCTTGGATTTCTCCTGGGTGTGGGTGCCTGGGTGTCAGCTGTTATGTCATACCGGATCCACTTGTGGTCGGAGCATGATAGTTCATCCGACACGTGCCAGTTGAGTATGTGCTGAGCCGCCATATCTGTGCTTAAGGTAATGTCAATTATAGTGTTACACCTACGAGTGACGAAAGTTGGTTTAGATCCTGTATTTAGTATATCAAGACAAGTTGTCATTAAGTATTCAACAATATCGTTACCTCTTTTGTTGTTGGTTTCCATTCCCCATAGGTTGTGATGGCCATTGCAATCTGCGGATATGACTAGCTCTAGTCTTTCTCGTTCGCAGTGGCGTATTAGGTTGTTCATTTCTACTGGCGGTGGTTCGTCTTCTGCCGCCATGTAGACGGAAGCAAGAACTATCTCCGGCTGGTTTGAGTTTTGTTTTCTGAGGAGTTTTATGGCACACACGTCTCTGGAACAGAAATCAGTTAGTGGTTGTGCCATTATGTTACGAGATATGTATATGCAGGTTCTAGGTTTGCTGTTCGTATTATAGAATATATTACCTCCGGTGTTACAAAGGCCGTTTATTCGTGTGTTTCTGATCCACGGCTCCTGGATCAGTGCTATTGCAGATGGGTTAACCTCCAGCCATCTACGAAGTTGAGCCGTTGCAGATTCGCTGTGCTGGAGGTTAACCTGGAGGACCTTACACGGGGAAGGAGCCATCGGGTGATGTCCCCTCCGCCCCCATGCCCTTCAGGTCTAGGAGACTAATCCCCTTCGGTAGTCCCTCCTCGTCGTCCGATTCCAGCAGGATGCCTTCCTCGACGTCTGAGCTAGGGTTTAGTTGGTCCGCGTGGTCGGTTTCCATGGCCGCGGGGGGGTCTGCGGTAGCACCTTCCTCTGTGGCCTTCGTGTTTTTCGCGTCCTCTTCCGGCGCGTTCGTGTTCTTTCCCGGTGGAGAATCCCTGAAGTGCCCCCCACCGTGCTGGAAACGGATATAGACCGTTCCACATAAGTAGCTCAGTCGTCTACCCCTTTCCATCACAGCTGGGACTACGTCCTCAGGTATTCCCACCAGGAGTAGCGTGCAGTCCCTTTTCTTTAGAGGAATGGCTCGATGGAGCGTCCATTTCCTCAGTTGGGCCCATGGGTTTTGGTAATTAAAGACCCTGCCGATCTTGGTGAGGTTGTCCTCTAAAGTGGGGATGAGTATGCCGCAGCGCGTGTGTCTGACCATCTCGTCCTCTCTCTTGCCCACGAGATGATCTCCGTTTTCGAGGGTGGCGGATTCGATCCATTTCATCAGCCACTCTTTGGTGCTAGCTGTTTGACACCATAGCTTAAGGTATCCGTCAACCCACGTGGGTTTACCCGAGAACGTCGGGCCCTCAGCTACGGAGTCTACGCTTGTTTCAACGGCGGCCTGGAAAATGGCGTCGCCTATCTTTCTCTCCACCTCTGCTGCGTCTTTCTGCGACAGCCTGCCCGTGCGTTTGTTAGTTATCGCAACCGTCAGGTCTGTCGCCGCCGCCGCGTAGGTAGAGGGTTGTATCTCGTTTCCCTGGGCGTCTTTTCTTGGTTTTTTACAGTCGCCTCGTGGAGATATCGTTTCGTCCAGGCGAGCTCTTTTGGAGGAGCAGCTTGATTCCGCCTGTGTCTGTGGTTTGGAAGTCGTCTCCTGCTTTTCGCTGGCTTCGACTCCCTTTGCGTCTTTTGAGGCTTGGCTCTCTGTCTCTCTTCGCTTTCGCAGCCTCTGTCTTTGCCTCTGTGATAGTTTTTTGCTCTGAGGCATGGTCTTGTCGGTATGGGCAGGCTTCCCTATCGGTTTGCACCTGATCTCCCAGCCGGGATCGATGACTTGCTTTGAGGGTTCAGCTTTTGCCGCCCCACTCTCAGTAGTCTTGTTTTTAGAGCTAGACGGTTCCGTCGTCTCTGGTTTGGTCTCCTTGGCCAGGGTTCCAGTTGGTACCCCAGTTTCCGGATTCCTAGCCAGCTTCAACGGCTCCGTCTTTTCGGTTTTATTTCTGCGTCTAGCCGTCCTTAGTGCTTCAGCTCTTGCCGTCTCATCTAAGGGTGCTTCTGATTTTCTGTTATTTATATTTTTTAAGTTATCTTCCATACAGTTCCCACGAGTAGCTAGGGATTTATAGAGTCGATTTACGCAGAGCCCCGCGTGCGTAAACAAGGCAAAAATACAACGGGTGTCGCCCGGTACCCGAGGCCTATCGTTACCGACTGAGCTCCCTCTCAGCCATGCATCCATCGGCACGATGAGTTACACCTTGGATTAGGGGAGTGGAAAGGAGGAGTGGATGAGTGGGCGGGATATGGGTCATTTAAATCTGTCGCCTCCTCCGGGCCTCCCGCTTGGACATTTCTCTGCTGAACCGAGTTCCTCAGAAATGCGCCCAAGACATGGAGGCGGAGGAGAGCGCCAGTCCAAAGACCCTTCAGGATATAAGGTAGGGAGTGAGTTGACGGGATTGTAGACAGGAAATGAATATTTGGAGCACGGGATGTTTATAGGAATTTTAGGGTTTAGGATAGGATCACCTGACGGGTGGGAGTGCCACATCGCAGAGCACATGGCACCTGGCGTGGCCCACGTCAGAGTGGGGCCTTCATACTTAGCTGCTAGCGGTCCGGGGTAGAATGAAATAGTGCGACGCCCGTTAATGACCACTAGCATTCCCAGGGAGTACGACCCACCCAGCATTTAAGTCCTGGGTGGGTTCCCCTTCGGTCTGCGACGGCAGATCCGAAGAGGACGGGGACGTGTATGACAGGCTTGAGGTGCAGGCCAGTAGTCCAGCGTCGCTTACCTGGGCGTACCTGCTCCCTCCAACTCCCCAAAAAGGATTAAACATGATTGGTGGATTATGACAGCTAGACCTCTCGCCACGGTGCTGCCATCTATACTCTGTATCTTCAGGTATTTAAATAAAAGTAAATAAGATCTACCCTCAAATGGCTCCTTAAGCCAGTTGAGGGTAGATGAAAACATTACACGATCAAATAATATTGGTTAAAGCCAGGTCGTTAAGTGACAGATCCAGGCAGTTTTGTATTTGATCGGTTAACCAATAAAAGTTATAACTACCCGAAAATGTAAAAATTGTTTGTTTACTTTTATTTAAATACCTAAAGACATAAAGTATAGTGAAAAACTCGATCGTGGAAACCATCATTCATTAGAAAAACACATATATTAGCTAAATATCGCTTTTACAACTCCAGTACCTTAACTACTTAATTTTTTGACTATTCATTACGTAGCAATTTTATTATAAGACATAAGCAATCAAAAGTGTAATATTCAGAGCAATGACGCGTAGTTTCAGTGTCTGAGAGGCAACCGGATGGCTCGCGGTATTTAATCTCCCTACGTGTTGTGGAACCAGCCTGTGCAACCCGAACTGAACCACGTTGGAGCAATTTCTAGTATCTGTATGTGATGAAGAACGAGCATGCAAATCGCCATTCACACCGGCTGGTCGTTTATCGATCAGTCAGAGTTGGAAGCCGAAAAAAAGGGGGGGGGGAGGAAAAACAAAGTCCAACGTGGGTCAGTTCGGGTTGCACAGGTTCCACAACACGTAGGTAGCTTAAATACCGCGAGCTATCAGGTTGCCTCGCGGACACTAACTACACGCCATTGTTAACTATAATATTGCTTGTGAAAATTTTATCACAATGACACTATTCTACATTTTATTAATACTTGTTATGACTCTACGCTCATATTTTACATTTTAAATTTAGATATTACTGACTGTAATTAAATTAAATTGATTAAAAAATTATTATATATATTGGATTGTATATTACAATGATATATTCACAAATAAAACAATTTTAGTATAATTTTAGTTTTATTTCTTACATTCAACATATCTTAAGGGTATCTATAAGGTGCTAACAAATTAGTCACTGATATTTTAAGAGATAAGACATTACATTAAAACAATTAACTTTTAACTGTAATTAAGGAACCTTTGTATATCATCGATCAAAAAAAAATTATAATTAATTTTTTAAATAACCACCCCTATAATGTACCTGTCAAGATGTTTAACACTGTCTGTCATGTCAAGTCAAAAGTTTTTTTTCTTAAATGTCATTATGATTCGGGTGTAGAGAGGTCTCATTTAATTATCTTATTAACAGGGTGTTTTAACGTAGGAAATTTGTTTCCTAGTTTTCTCCAAAAAAACATAACAAAACCTATGATGTTTCATACTTAAATACACTCCGAGAACCGAGTACTATCAGCGGTAAAAATATCCGTGACTAATTTGTTAGCACCTTATATATGTATAGTCTTTGCCTAGCTATAGTAAGATTTGGCTTGTTGTGTTGTGAGCGCATATCAAGAAATACTGACTTGCGCAGCAAAAAATCTGAATGTACAGTCACCATCAGATATATCGGAGCGGCCAAGGTGGTCACAAATACGTGAACAAGGCTTCTATTGTCAAGCTATGATATATAATAATGACAGATGACAGATCAAAAAGTGAAGCTCTTAAAATGAGTGAATTCAAACAGTCGTCTCTAGTTGCGCACGGGCAATCGAGAGATGCGGACGTGCCAATGAGCTCCCGTCACCCGCGTGAGAAAGAGACAAACTGTAATTTTCTAACAACGAGAGTGACAAAGATGTAATGGTTGTCAAAATAGATAAACATAACAATTATTCTTAGGTTATGAAATAACTTTTTGGAAGTATTTTTTGTGCGTATTTTGTTTGGGTATAACCCATCCATAGTAAATATCATTGTTGTCAAGGCGATAAAGTGCATATTTTTGAGTACTTTGGCCGCTCCGATATATTTGATAGCGACTGTACATCAAAGCGATGTTTTCATGTGAATTTGAATTACTTTGCTGCTAAAGTCAATATATAGTTCGATTATGGTTATTTTTTTGTTGTAGCTAGCCAAAAGAAATTTCAGAAAAAAAACTTAAGCTATCGCATATTCAAACTCTCTCTCCGACGATTTGATAATATAATCTATCTTCTGTCTCGTAACATGCAAATTCTGCCTCAGTTTAAACACAATAACATCCGCAGTCTCATCCTTTATATCCGGGAATTCTGTCATAATCCTGTCTCTTATTTCACCGAAAGTCTCGTCCGGGACGCCATCTTGAATTTTTTCGCGCTCTTTCTCAAACGTCACATTATTTTGCTGAGCTTCGACGGTCTCTCGAAGATCGTTGGCGAAGGTAACTAGAAATTCTTCTAGGGTTTGTTTAATTTGTTCCATATTATGTTCGGTTAGGTTCTGGTATTGGTTGTTAACGTATTCGGCCATGACGTTTTTGAAGTTTTGTATGTAAGAGACGACGTTGACGGTTTTTTGTAGGTGTTCTATGTTGTCTGTGGTCGGTTGAGTTACTTCTTTTTCTTCTAGTGGAAGGCATGTTGTAGATGCCAGCAGCCCAAGTAATAGTAATGGCCCTGTAACAATTTTGTTTAGTTTTAAGTATACAATAGGCATGATATTTTTTTTTCATGTATGGTATCAATCGATTCGTTTTGTTGTGAGGATCATAAGTTTATATTGGGCCAATTGCGTTGAAGCAATGCAAAAGTTAGAAATGAGACTTAAAGTCCGAGATTTGCATTTGTTTCTCAAAGGAGCGTTCCTAACAAAATGACGTGCAAAAGTGACGTCACGATCACATAGTCGCCCTGTTTATAGTATGGGAAAAATATGAAATTGCTATTTTTTTTTTGTTTTTACAGTGAAATGTTGCGTTTATGTATATGGTTACAATACAATTAATTTTACGATAAAATGTAAGAAATCGAATAGTGTCATTGTTTATTGAATTTCATACTTTTTAAAAATCGTAAAATTTTAGAATTTTGAAGTTTGAAGTCTCGTATCTTAGAACCATTTCAATAGATGTTTTTAAATTTTACTTTATTAGGATATATGTATCGTTTTGCATCCATTCAACTTAATTTTATTACAAAATTCAACATGTGTCATCATCCCTACTTTGTTTAGTTTTATACAATCGCAATAGTCAGATGGATCACCGTCCTGCCTTGTTGCGACGAGGTCTTTCCCCTCTTTGTTGTATAGTGTAGGTCCGCCAGAGCCGGATCTAGGGGGGGGGGGGGGGGGGGCAGACCGGGGCCCATGCCCCGGGCGGCAAGTTCAGGGGGCGGCAAATTCGAACTTCTTGGCAGACGAATACACGTCTCATCATCGCTCATCATCAACGCAACCTGTATGGTAATGTGACGAGAGTTAGGAAAGTGAAACGCTTAACGTGTGGATAATCTCTGTTTAATCTTGGAAAATAGATCGCTTTATATAGGTACACAATCCTTTGTTCTCAGTTTAGGTTAATACACTGATCAAGGCCGAGGTCACAGAAAATAGAAAATGATTTTTATAATATTACGTATTTGGTTGCAGCGTATCATATTACATTAGGAAAATGAACGTTGTTTTTTATTTAATTTTCTATTCGCCTTGGGTGGGCTGTGAGTCAGCTGAGTCAGCTGTTGTTGGGTGATTATGTACCTATTACACGTCCGTCGGTTTTTTTGAGACAGAAAAACAGGTTTAAACTGTTTTTTGTCTTTACATTAATAAGTATAAATTTGTTTCTTAAAAGGTAATTCTGAATATAAAATAAATCTTAGCACTATTAAAAGTGTTATACAAAAAAACATGGCTGCTTACTTCTATTGTTTACATTCTGTTTCTTAATTAATTTATATTTAATAAAAAAAAAATATTTTAATCTTACGGCTAGGGTTTTTTTTTGTTGATGCACTTAAAAATATGATTACACTGAAAATAGATGTCATATACTTCAGAAAAAGTGACCAAACCCTCCGGTGTCCGAGGCCAGATTTGAACTGGCGTCTTCAGCTTTCGCGAAAGCTGAAGACGCCAGTTCAAATCTGGCCTCGGACACCGGAGGGTTTGGTCACTTTTTCTGAAGTATATGACATCTATTTTCAGTTTATATATAGTAGTGTAACTACTTAAAAATTGCAAATCAAAAAATATTGAACAAAATAATTTGATTTGCTTCAAGATTAATATGATTACATTTTTGTCTTAATTAAGTTATAGTTTAGTTACTCTATTGATAAAATTTTGAATAAGGATTAAATATGGTTACTTAATTGTTAACTTATCTCTATGTTAGTTGCTAAACTTATGTATGTTATGTTTGTTTATTGATTTCGGTTCGTATATCGTTATTTTTATTAAATTGTTCTCTTTTTTATTTTATTTGTGTGGTTGTTTTAATTATAGTATGGTTTAGTTCTATTTTTGTCGAGTGTGTATTCTTTTCCTGATACTAATATTTTTACGTTTGGATCCTGATCCTCTATGACGGTAAATGGTCCTTGATATATTGTGTCCAATTTTTTTCTGTCCTCTTTTCTGATTAATACTAAATCTCCAATTTTATAACTTATGGGTTTAGTTTTTAAATCGTAATTAGTTTTTATTAATATTTTAGACTTAATTAAATTATTTCTAGCATCCTCTTGGGACTTCTGTAACCTATACTTAAATTCTATGGGATGAGAATCAAAATTATACATTGGGTCTACTTGGTTCGCAATATTACTGGGTATGCGGCATAGTTTGCCGAATACTAGTTCATATGGTGTGTATTTAGTTGCCGAATGGGCCGTTGTGTTATATGAAAAGGTCCAATATTGTAAAAAGTCAGACCACTGGTGTGTCTGGTTGTCTGTTTGTATCCTCAAAAATGCTCCTAGTGCTTTGTGAGAATTTTCTAAAGATCCTAGGCTTTCATGGTGGTAAGCGGTTGACTGTAATTGTTTTATACCTAATATTTTACAAATCTCTCTCATAGTCGTGTTAATGAATTCGCTTCCTCTATCCGTTCCGATTTCTTTAGGAATTCCATATCGCAGTATGAAGTTGTCAACAAAACTTTTCGCGACTGTGTCGGCTTCTTTATCAGTGAGTGCGTATGCCTCTACGTACTTTGTTAGCTCGCACTGTAAAGTGAGTATGTAGCTGTAACCGTTGGCATCTTTTGTTAGGGGTCCGCATAAGTCTAAAAATACTTTGTCGAACGATGATGCGGCTGTACTAGTTACACATAGTGGTTGTTTTACGTATCTATGGTGTTTTTGCTTTTGGCATTTGTCGCAAGCTTTTACAAATTTCATAATGTCGTTATCCATTCCTGGCCAATAGTAGTAACGCTTAACGTTATTAGTCATTCTGCTTATACCTGCGTGTCCGCTGGTAGGCAATAAGTGAAAGTCATTCAATATGACACGTCTGTCATCTTTATCATTTATTCTCTTGAAACCTTTAATTATACTTAACTTGGGGCCGGTCCCTTTATTATATCTATTTATGCACTGTGCTAGCTCTATTATAATATTTGCGGTGTCGTCGTTATATAGTGTGCATATTTCCGTTATCCGCTGCTCCTTGCAAAACGATCCTAATTCTCTCGCAAGGGAAGCTCGTTCCGTTTGCGATTGAGTAAAAGGTGTGACACACAGTGTCGCTAAGGATGGCGAGTATATTATTATATTATTATGACTGATTAAACAATCTCGTTGTTTCAGTATTTTGTTATAGTTTCTTGTATCATATGTTAGTTCTGGTGTATTGTCTGGTTTTTTAAGAATCTCTACCGCTCGTGGTTGCGCAGGCCGGTCACGGTCAGGGTCTTTATTTTGAGAATGATTCGCGTCATTCTGTTTTTGTTCTTGTTGTTTCATTCGTTTTCGTTGTGCTCTAGTCATCACTGTTATCACTTTCTTTGTCATATTCTTAAGATCTTCGCTGGTAATTTCAATCCTAGATAACGCGTCTGCAGCTACGTTATCTTTTCCTTTTAAATACTCTACAGTGAAGTCGTATTCCTCTAGACACAATCGAAACTTAGTGAGTCGACTCGATGGGTCGTTCATGCCGAATAAATAAATTAGAGGGCGGTGATCGGTGACGATTTTAAATGTACGTCCGTATAGGTATGGTCTAAAATATTTTACTGCCCATACTATGGCTAGTAATTCCTTATCCGTCGTGGGATAGTTTTTCTCTGCTTTATTTAAAGGTCTACTCGCGTACGCAACTGGCAATCCATTTTTATTAGAGAGAATGCTCCCTAGAGCTATACCTGATGCGTCCGTGTGTATCGTAAAGGTGTTGTCTTCCGAGAAATCCGGGTATTGTAGTATTGGTGGTGTACTGATGGCTATTTTTAGTTTTTGAAACGCGTCTTCGCATTGTTTGGTCCAATAGAATTCTACATTTTTCCGTAGTAGGTTATTTAGTGGTTGGGAAATTTCTGCGAAGTTTTTTATGAATTTTCTGTAATAATTAACGAATGCTATAAAACGTCTAACTTCATCCGAGTTTGTGGATACCGGGTAATTTGGTACTGTTGTTATTTTTTTTGGATCGGGTTTTATGCCATTTTGGGTTACTACATGCCCGAGATATAAAATTTCTTTTTGCAAGAAGTTGCATTTTTGCGGGTTTAATTTTAAATTGACCTTCCTTAATCTTTGAAAAACGTCCATCAAGTTCTTATTATGATGTTGTAAATTTCTTCCCATGACGATTATGTCGTCTAGGTAAACTATGCATTTCAGGTAGTTTAATCCCGACATAGCTATAGTCATTGCTCTGCTGAAAGCACTTGCCGAGCTTTTCATTCCCATTGGGAGTCGTTTCATATGGTAGTGCTTGTCAGCAATAAATGATGTGTACTTTCTGCTTTCTGGGTCGAGTTTTATTTGGTAATATCCTTGGTTTAAATCTAAAGTACTAAAATACATGGAACCTCCTAAGGAGTCGAAAATGTCTGTTATGTTGGGTAAGGGAAATTTGTCGTTTTCGATTACTTCGTTTACATTTCGGTAATCTATCACTAGTCTCCATTTCTTTTGTCCGTTTGAGTCTGATTTTTTTGGTACTAAAAGTAACGGAGATGACCATTCTGACTGTGATTCTTCTATGATGTCGTTATCTAACATTTCCTTTATTTGACGATTTATTTCCGACTTTTGTGCCTGTGGCAAACGGTAGGGTTTGGTGTACACTGGTGACGTATTGGGTTTCAAACGTATTTTCTGCTCGTATAGATTGGTTGCGGCTAGTGTGTCGCCTGGCAATTGGAATACGTCGGCGTATTTAGCACATATACTAGCTATGGAGTTACCTTCGTCATCATTCAAGCTGTCTAAGTTTATAAATGAAAATAGCAATTTTACTCTGTCTGCATCTTTCTTAGTTCTTTCGAATGAAAAACACTTGTAGTCGCTTAGTGGTGTTATTTGTGGCGTAAAATTGGTTAGTATTGCGTCTTCTTCGCGGGTATTTAATATTTTAATAGTGATGTTTCCATTTTTGGTGGAAGTTAATGTATTGGCTACGAAGATTCCTTTTCCGATTTCACTAGCTGAGACTACGTAGTCTCCTGGTTTATTCCCTGGTAATTTTATGATAGCTTCGGTTCTTGCTGGTAACTGTATATGGTTAGGATTAACGTTTCGGAGATTATAATGTTCTAAATTTAATGGTTTTGTTACTGTTTTGTTGCGATTGTTTAACGTGATTGTCCCTTTTTCATAGTCTATGATGCACTTGTACTTTATTAAAAAGTCTTGTCCAATTATTCCTTCAACTTGTAATGGTAATTTTTGAAAAACATGAAATTCGTGCGGGAAAGATTGGCTATCACTCTCTAAGCGTAGAGTAATTGTACTGTATGATGTAATTGTTCCTCCTATGCCTTGTATATAGGTCAAGTTTGCGTGCATGCGGCCTTGAGTTCTCTGTGCTCTGCGCGCGTTATTGTGCTTAGGCTGGCGCCGGTGTCGATAAGATATAAGTATGATGTGTTGTTTATTGCAAATTGAACTGAGTTCATGTGGCCATAAGTAAGGATATAATTATTGGTCACGAAAAAATGGTAAGTTGGAGAGCTCTCGTGAGTTTTCTATCGCCGTGTGTAATTGATGGTGTCGGGAAGGCGTCTCTTTGCGTTGTCCGCGGAAATTTGTACTGGTGTAAGTTCGCGGGTTGCGATAATTCGCGGTTTGTATAGGCCTGTATTTGCCTTTGTAGGCATGTACCCGTGGTGGTCGGGTTGGGGCGATTTGCCTGGGGTTTCTACTCTGCGCGTATGTTGCTCGCGGTCTATCTGTATACGGCCTTATGTATTGTTTGTTTGTGTACGTGCTTGTTTGATGTCTGTTTGGGTTGTACTTTCGGAAGTTAAGTACTTGTTCTGTGGCGGGTGTTGATAAGATGGATGTTTCGTGATCTTTTGCGTTTTGTATGGCATCTTTTAGCGAGGTGAATCCGCGTGATGCTATGATAGTGCTCAATTTTTCGTTTCTCAAGCCTTCGGCGAATTTAGTTATTGCCATTTTTTCATTAATTGGCTGTAGGATGCTATAAGCGTCCGGTCTGCCGTTAGCTTGTGTTATTGTTAAGTTAACGAATAGATCTTCTAACTCCTGTCCGTACCGCTCGATAGACCGATTTCCCTGTTTAGAGGAAACTAATTTATTTTGTATCGCGGTAGCCGATTTTACTGGTAAGAGACTGGTTTTCAGGTCCTCAATTAAAGCGTCTACACTGGTGTGTGTACTTGATATCCTGAGTTTCGCGTTTTGGGTAAGACGGGTTTTAACCACGAAATTTATTAGTAATCTCGCGTCCTCAGATTTAATCATAGATGCGTACAGTTCTACTGCGTCTATAAGTTGTTTAGTGACTGATTCGGAACCGTCCATGGCTGGTAGCAATGCTACTGCCGTTTTTAAGCTAAAACTGTCCTGTGTCGTCATTTTGTCCTGGTCGTAAATAGATAATATCTTACTATATACGTCCTCTATTTGCGCGAGGTATTGTTGAATTATATTACTCTGTGCTATGGATATTTCTGACTTATCTAACTTCGAGCTGTATTCCTCAACGCATAACTCGTATTGCTCATACAGTGATTGTGCTAATTTGAGCTTGTTCTGACCAAGAGTTTCCTTACGGCGTTTCTGACCTAGTTTTCGAATGTCTACTTGAAGAGCTGTTAGTTTGTTATATATATCTATTATCTGGGACATAATATATATGCAATGTGCATTGTAATAGTTAAACTAAGAATTGGATTCTTAAAGTTAACACTGAATTTACTTATAATCAAGGAATGTTAGTATTGTACTTGCGATGCATGCTGATTGTAGCGGCGGTCTGATGACGATGTCAGGTGCTGCGGGGCTGATGCTGGTAACAGGTGCGGCTGCTATACGTTCTGTTCTGCTTGGCGTGCTGCTTTGCTGCTGCTGCGCATCATGGTGGCGATGGTCTGGCGCTTCTTTGTGAGGCGTTTGTGTAGCTTCTTCCAAATACCGTGGACAATTATGACGGCTATTATGACGAGTACTGTTGCTGTCAGATACGTGGTGATTCTTGTGCTGTCGATCTGGCTGGCTACGGCACTGTTCGCTGCTCCGTTTTGCGCTATTATTACTTCTTCTTTCTTGTCTTCTTTCGTGCAGCCTCCTCCCATGTTATTTGCTTTCCGGTGTGTTGACTTGGCTTGGGCGCGTGGGGCGGCGGCGTCGAAGTTCTGCTAGGCGCGATTCCGCGGGGTGGAGCTGGACGATTAGGCGGGGTAGGGCAGGCCTAGGCTGCTTCGGGGATTTGAAGGGTCGAGCGGGGCTGGTCCATTGTGAGCTGAGCTGTGCTGTGCAGGTCCGGGCTAGGCTGGTTCATGGAGCTTGCTGGCTGGTATTTAAACCGAGGCTGCCTTGAGCAGCCCGACTGGAAGGGTCGCCATATGGTAATGTGACGAGAGTTAGGAAAGTGAAACGCTTAACGTGTGGATAATCACTGTTTAATCTTGGAAAATAGATCGCTTTATATAGGTACACAATCCTTTGTTCTCAGTTTAGGTTAATACACTGATCAAGGCCGAGGTCACAGAAAATAGAAAATGATTTTTATAATATTCCGTATTTGGTTGCAGCGTATCATATTACATTAGGAAAATGAACGTTGTTTTTTATTTAATTTTCTATTCGCCTTGGGTGGGCTGTGAGTCAGCTGAGTCAGCTGTTGTTGGGTGATTATGTACCTATTACACCTGGACCACTGAGACAGATGTTCATTCGCGGGGCGCGTAGGCGCAGGTCAACAACCACCCTCGCCCGCGGGAAATGAAACGCGCCCTCATTTTAGGGCGCGTGTCGACGATGTCGCCTCTCCGCCGCCGCACGCCTGCGCTGTGTATACGAGTCGCGTAAAGCCCGCCACCGCGCCGCGCCGCCGCCGTACCTCTGCGCTGTGTATACGCGACGCGTAAAGCCCGCCACCGCGCCGCCGCCGCGGGCTTTTGTTTCTCGCATACACAGCTTGCATACATAGAGGGGCGGCGGCGCGGTGGTGGGCTTTTATGCGTCTCGTATACGCAGCGCAGAGGTACGGCGGCGGCGCGATGACGGCGTGGCGGCGGCATTGTGTACATGATACCCGAGCCGCGATTCGAAAAATAAACACACACACTGGACAGACACAGCTCCAACTCAACTCAACGCTATAACGACATTGACATTTGCTATTCGAACAGATTTTCATTCAACATTGGTCTCACATTGGTCACACATTGTACCAATGTTGTACCAATGTGTGACCAATGTGTGACCATTGTGAGACCAATGTGAGACCAATGTTGAATGAAAATCTGTTCGAATGAAATGTCAATGTCGTTATAGCGTTGAGTTGAGTTGGGTTGAGTTAGGTTGGAGCTGTGTCTGTCGAGAGTGTGTGTTTATTTTTCGAATCGCGGCCCCGCAGTAGCAACGCGGCGGCGGCGCGGGGGCGGCATCGTGTACACGGTATATTTGGTAACTCCTTCATCGGTATCTCTCAGGGCCGTGTGTTGCTTCAAACATCTAAATCAAGTATTGGATAAAATCAATAGTTTCGTAAACAATAGCTCCGAAATTTAAAAAAAAAGCGTACCGTTCTAACTTTTGAACCCTGGGCCAAAAAAATATGGAAAATTCATGGATGTCTAAATAAAAGTTCAATTAAAAGTATTAAAACTGTATAGAATAGAAACTCAACCGATTCTCTGAGCCATTTTTAATTTATAGCAAAAGTTGTAATTTCATGGCAAAATATCCTAAAAAACGACTTTATGAATAGGTGTAAATATTGTGACGGGCCCGCAGCTACGGAACCCTACATTAGTCATGGTTCGAGATGCTCTTGGCTGGTGTTTAATAAAATGGTTTTAAGGGAAAGGGAAACCATCGTAGCCGAATAAAACATGTGAATAAAGCCTGTGCTCGAATAATAAATAAATAAATAATAATATAATATGCACTGACACCATAGATAATAGTTATTTATTATACAACGGGGCAAAGTTGATGTTTTCCTCTCGTGCTTTACTGAGACCCGAGCTAGCGTAAGATTCCAAAATTGAGCCACGAGCGTAGCGAGTGGTTCAAAAAATTGAATCTTGAGCGTACGAGGGCCTCAAGGCAAGAGAGGTTGAACAAACTTTGCTGCCGAGTATAACATTTTTCACCACACCACCACAGGAAAAATTTAAGCTCTAAATAATCGAAGTCAAATAAATGCTTTCAAAATTATATGATTCAAAATCATCTCTTTAAAGTCCATGCTGCCAGATAACGTGAAAAAAACTTGCCAAGTGCGAGTTGGACTCGCGCACCGAGGGTTCCGTACAAACCTGTAGGTATATATATAAGTAAAAGTTCAACCATTGCGTTGTCATAGAAGTTTGATTTTGTTACAGCTTAAAGGTATTAGAGACCTGAGTATTTGATATGAATTTCAATTTATACCTCTACGCGTTCATGAGGAAAGGGGTAGTAACTTTAAAATTATTAAAAATATTTTTATTATATGATGTAACTAAAAATTTACGGTTTTCGCAATTTTTCCTATATCTGTGCTATATAAGACGTTGCTTCGTACCAAATTTCAAGATTCTGAGTTCACGGGAAGTACCCTGTAGGTTTTGATTCCCTTGCGAGTTTCGGAAATTTGCGGCATAAACGGCTGTATCTTTTGATTGCGTTGGCTTAGAAGTTTGATTTTTTTCACAGCTCCAAGAGACAGTAAACCTGAGTATCTGATATAAATTTCTGCTTGATACCTCCACGCGTTCCTGAGAAAAAGGGTCTTGACAGACGGACAGACGGGCGGACGGATAACAAAGTGATCCTATAAGGGTTCCGTTTTTTCCTTTCGAGGTACGGAACCCTAAAAACAAGTCAAAACTTGTACCTCATTACTTTCCCCAGCACATGTGGATAAAATGCGTTTTTCCCCATCCGTTTTCAAGGGATAAAGAGCGCGTTTCCGAGGTGGAGTGGTGAAAAGCAACTTTTACTGTTTGTTGCGTAACTTGTATCATTGTGTGCACGTATGCATAGGAAGGCTAACTACACTGAATCCGCGTAAAGGACCGGGCGGCCACAGCCGTCCCTCATCCCTTACCTCATCGAGTGCCCCATTAAATAATGTTTTTAGGGTTCCATACCTCGAAAGGAAAAAACGGAACCCTTATATAATAATAATAATAATTCTTATGCTTCAATATATGGCGAGTTATAAAAGCCACTCACACACCAAATTTTATGAATATAGGGCCGTAAATTTCGGCTACTGACAGAAACAGCACCCCAAAAATTGCACTACTAAAAGTGTCCGAAAACGGAACGGACCAGGCTGAGGGCTGTCCGACCAAAACATATTGAAATAGCATCACTTTAGCTATCAAAAGAGGTTGGTTTCATCCTGCTACTCGACGAGGTAAAAACACCCCAAAATTTGCCCACTAAAAGTGTCCGAAAACGGAACGGACCAGGCTGAGGGCTGTCCAACCAAGTGATTTGTGACCTATTAAACTTTTGCTTTTAGATGAAATAAGGTTCCAAACTGCTCCGCGATGAGATAAGTGATCATACTGTGGCCGCCCGGTCCATAACTACCTACGACGCACGGGGGCGCAGAAAAGGTTTAGATAGAGCGAAATGTTTTCCATATTTGCCGTATAACTAAAAGCTATCCTAATTAAAATATATGACTTAGACGTCCATGTACTATCGGGTTCAGAATTGCATGGCTAATTTATGAATGAATTCATTGATAAATTGACCATGCAATTTTGAACCTGATGGTACATATGTATTCGAAAAAAAATTTAACACAGAAAAAGCAACGCTAGACCGGTCGTTGTGGCGTTCTTTCCGTTAATATATAGGCCTATCAATGACTAATAGTAGGCGTCTGTTGGGCGAAATTATATGACAGTATTGATAGTTAATAATCGGCATTTTTCAGATTTTGCCCCGCCTCGAAAAAGTTCTAGATCCGGCGCTGAGGTCCGCGGATTATCAGTTCCTTTTGCGGTATACAAAATGTAACAAAAATGCTGGTGATATGCTTTTAAGGGCATAATTGGTATCGATTCAAATTATGAAAACCAATTATGCCCTTAAACGTATCACCAGTGAATCTTGAAGCAACTCAAATTATTTTGTTGAATATTTTTGATTTGCAATTTTAAGTAGTTACACTACGATATATAAATTATAAACTGAAAATAGATGTCATATACTTCAGAAAAATTTAACAAGCCCTCCGGTGTCCGAGGCCAGATTTGAACTGGCGTCTTCAGCTTTCGCGGTCACGGCGGAACTTGACAAATTTTCCCGTGTATATGCAATCTCTGAATTTGAAACGGCTAGGCGCCGTTGACCATACTCTAAGGGCATGCGCAGTACGTGCTTGCACCTCCTATCCGAATCACTTACGTGATTCTGGTATAGCGAGAGAGACGTACCTAAGTGATTCGGATAGGAGGTGCAACCACGTACTGCGCATGCCCTTAGAGTATGGTCAACGGCGCCTAGCCGTTTCAAATTCAGAGATTGCATATACACGGGAAAATTTGTCAAGTTCCGCCGTGACCGGGTGGTATAGTGTGGTCAGGGCGTCAGCCGCCAAAGCTGAAGACGCCAGTTCAAATCTGGCCTCGGACACCGGAGGGCTTGGTCACTTTTTCTGAAGTATATGAATATGACATCTATTTTCAGTTTCGTATCACCAGTGTTTTTGTTACACCTGTATAAAGGTATATTATTGCAGGTGACGTATACTATTAACGAATACAATTACCTTTTCCTTTCTCCTTTTTAAATTATATATTACATAAGAGCAAAGAGATTTATCTTGTAACCAGTCTTACCATTTTCTTTTTTTTTCTTGGTTTACTTTTGTTGTTTGTTTTTTTTTGTCTGCATTTGTGTCGCCATTTGTTAGTTATTAATTAGTTATAAGTAAGGTCTCCACCGAAAATCAGCGCCGTGGCTTGCTGCGGCATTATGCTGAAAGGGGGTCCCTTTTATCGTCCATAATGTATTTTCATTCTTTCAATTAACACAACAAGAGGATTGACATCTGAGATATAATATTTTTTTAGTACCTAAGTATGAGCAAATGTATTTTCTCAAACTTGCATTTAATTTTTATGGAGGATAGGCAGGCGTTTGACCACAATCTCATGATGCGGTCTACGGTGAAGTACGCTTACCTGTGAGACATACCTAATTTGTCGTTGCCTAATAATAGGCTCGGATTCGGATGTATCCTGGATCGGACGCAGTTCAAGGGGATTTAATACAACTTTTCAGGCCTAGGCCTGCAATGTAAACTTGACGTCAAAGATGGCGGCGGTAAGTTTTACGAACAGCTGATTTTTATTTTTTTTCTCGTGGCACGGTATCGGATCTGGTAAGTGTTACATTAAAAGCATATTTAAAATCTCATATTTTAATCGTGTTGTACTAAGATGACAATGAAAAGATATTCAAATTTTGATTGACGTTGGCATAAGGGCAGTTACAAGAACGTATATAAAATAAGGCTAGTTGTAGGCAATACTGCATTACTCCCCTTTTCATAAAAAAGGCTTGTTTGTCAATAGCCCGAAAAATCCAAATCGTGCCGGTGGCTTCTTCTTCCGTTCAGACCGGCGCGGTGATGGTGGAGTGGATTTAGATGGTTGGACAAGGGGCGGTAGTGGCGGATCGTTCACACCACCGTGTTGTTGATCCCTGCTAGTGGAAGCCACTGGTGCTGGAGGTGGCATAGAATCGCCTAGATGATCACTGTTGCTACCGCTGGTAGAGGCCACTGGTGCCGGAGCTGGCATGGGACCGTCCGGATGATACCTGCTGGTGCTGCTGGTGGATGCTTCTGGGAGTGGCTGCTCGCCATGGTCGCCGCTCTGTTGGCGCGTGCTAACATGTCGTCTATAATACGTAAAGCTTTTGATCTTTCTCGTTCTCTTCGGGGTTTGTTTTGACTCCGGTCGTACAATAGCAGGCGCATGTTTAAATGTTGGTTGTCTAATTTCGATGGTTGCCTTTGACTCGTGTTCATACCTTGGGCGAAGCTGGTCTGCATGTTTGCGTTTATGTACACCGTTCGGAAGCTGTACTTCATAGGAGTATGGACCGTTGCATTTAATAATTGTTCCAGGGTCGGACCCCTTTCCGATTGGCTTGTTTACCAAAACTTTATCTCCGGGACTGTAAGATGGGGGTACCACTACTTTGTTTGTAGGCCTTAATATCTGTTTCAGGCGTGTCTTTTCCATGTTTTCGCTTACGTTGGGCTTCCACAGATCGAAAGTTGTGCGTATCGGTCTTCCAAACATCATTTCATAAGGTGACCGATCTGTCGAGCGTCGAGGAGTGTTTCGGTATCCCCGAAGGAAACTGTTAAGGCGTTCGTGCAGGTCAATGCTTCTGTCACTGGCTAGCATTCGCTCTTTGAACGTGCGCACTGCGTGTTCTGCCAATCCGTTTGTTTTTGGGTGATATGGGGTTGTTTTTATGTGTGTTACGCCAGAAACTCGGCAAAAATGGTTAAAATCATCTGAAGTAAACTGCGGCCCGTTGTCACTCACGATATATCTGGGTGTTCCAAATGTATCAAAAATGTTCTTTAGCCTCTGTACTGTTGCTTTGCTTGTTGTTATTTTCATTGGCACCACCTCTAGCCATTTCGTATATGCGTCTATAACTATTAGCCACATTTGACCCAAGAATGGCCCAGCGTAGTCTACATGTAACCTGTGCCAAGGTTCTACCAGTATTCCCCACGGACATACTGGAGCTTCGTTTGTATTGCTTCTTGACTGTTGGCATAGACTGCATTGCTTTGAAAACGTCAGTATTTCTTTGTCAATGTTTGGCCAATATACGTGGAGACGTTTCTGTGATTGCGTTGCTGTAATGCCGTTATGACCATCGTGTAACATTTCTAGAATCTGACGTCGTAGTGTTTCTGGGATTACGAGTCTTCCATTCCATAATAGGATTCCGTCTTCGTATGACATCTGGTCTCTTTTTAGGGTTCCGTAGTCAACTAGGAACCCTTATAGTTTCGCCATGTCTGCCCGTCCGTCCGTCCGTCCGTCCGCGGATAATCTCGGTGACCGTTAGCACTAGAAAGCTTAAATTTGGTACTAATATGTATATCAATCACGCCGACAAAGTGGTAAAATAAAAAGTCGAAAAAATTTTTTTATTAGGGTATCTCCCCTATACGTAAAGTGGGGAGTGATTTTTTTTTTAATTTCAACCCTAACGTGTGATATATTGTTGGATAGGTATTTAAAAATGAATAGGGGTTTCCTAAAATCATTTTTCGATAATGTAAATATTTTCGGAAATAATCGCTCCAGAAGTAAAAAAATATGCGTCCCCCCCCCTCTAACTTTTGAACCATAAGTTTTAAAAATATAAAAAAATTCTCAAAAGTAGAACTTTATAAAAATTTTGAACTTGATAGGATGAATAGTTTTTGAAAAAAAATACAAACTAATTTCTGAACTAAGTTTGTAATTTAACCGTATAAGCAGGTGTTTATTGTACCTGTAATTTCTACAAAATGACAATGAAATGACGTGCTTTCAAATAAAGTAATAACGGTTAAAATCGGTTCACGCAATAAAGAATTATCCCATAAAAATCATCTTCCATACTTTAAGCTCGCGCGCAATAGTTTACCTAATTTGCCGATAGATGTCGCTGTACGTGAAACTCTCATATTATATCCTACATTGCGGTGTTATTAACTCTTAAGTGGGGACACTTACTGTGACGGACGGAAAACTACGGAACCCTACACTGAGCGTGGCCCGACACGCTCTTGGCCGGTTTTTCGTAATAGGTGTGTAGTTCGTTTGAAAGACTTTTCTTATCTGGCCAGTGTGTCACGATGTAATTCTTGATTATGTTAAGGGTCTTGTCTTTGAGCGTTTGTTTCTGTAGTTCATGTTTCGTGGCGGGAATGTTTTCGAGTCTCAGATGTAGTAAGTGGGCAAATTGTGGTAGCCCTGTTCGTTCTTCCAGTGTTGTTTCATTGGATGTTACTGGTAGTCTTGATAGTGCGTCGGCCGGTGTGTTTTCTCGTGCTGCTTGATAATGTATAGAGTATTCGTAACTGTTTAAGATCATGGCCCATCTAAGAAGTCGGTTGCTGGCAATTTTGGGTGTTTCTCGATCTTGGCTAAAAATCCTTTCCAGGGGTTTGTGGTCAGTGAGCAAGATAAACTTTCTACCATAGAGGTATTGGTGGAATTTTGTCACTGCATACACGATCCCCAATGCTTCCCTGTCGATGGTTGAGTATCGTTGTTCGACGTTGCAGAGTGTTCTTGAGGCATACGCTACAGGTTTCATTGTCTCGTCGATCTTGTGAAACAGCACCGCACCAACGCCCTTCTCGGATGCGTCACTGCTTACAAATAATAATAATAATAATAAATACTCTTTATTGCACACCTCATACAGTTACAAGCACAAATTTTACAATTAGATAAATTTAGGTAGAGGTAACAACAGGCGGTCTTATCGCTAATGAGCGATTTCTTCCAGACAACCTTACAAATATAGGTTTGTTCTCGTCGTAGTGTACAAGTGTGTCAGATGACGTCAGGATGTTCTTTAGCTCGTTTGTTATTCTTGTGTCTTCTTCGGTCCAGTTCCATATTTCGTTCTTCTTTAGATGTCTGTATAAGGGGGCGCATCTCATGTGAAGGCTATCTATGAAACGGCCATAGTATGTTAACGAACCCAGAAGAGCTCGGAGTTCTGTTGTGTTGGTCGGGAGGGGCATTTTCTTTATGGCGTTGATTCTTTCTTCCGTTGGGTGTAGACCGTTGGCGTCTATTTTGTGTCCTAGGAAGGTGACACTTTTCTGTAACCAAGCACATTTACTTACTTGGCTCTTCACTCCGGCGTCTTGTAGCCGCTGTAGAACTGTTTTAACTCGTGCAAGATGTTCTTCTATGTTACCAGCTGTTATGAGAATGTCGTCAAGGTAACATACAACGCCATCGATGCCGCTGAGGATCTGGTGCATTGTTCGTTGGAAAACGGCCGGTGCAAAAGAAATACCGAATGGTAAGCGTTTATACCGAAAATAGCCCTTAAATATGTGTTGAAATTGTTAGGTATTTCCGCGATTCTGGATGGACCAAGAGTTGTAAGTATGCATCTTTCAGGTCTATCTTCGTAAACAGTTGCCCTCCAGACAACTTTGATGTAATCTCTTCAAATCTCGGAAGTGGATAATCATCGGTTTGGACATGTTGATTGATAGTCACTTTGAAATCTGCACAAATGCGGATGCTTCCGTTTGCCTTAATCGCTATGACAATCGGAGAGACCCATTCGATTGGAGTTGACATTGTATCAACTGGTTCTAAAACTTCTTCTTGGACTAACCGTTGTAGTTCATTTTTGACTTGTTCACGTAAGGCGAGTGGTACTGGGCGAGGTCGGAATGTTTTGGGCTTTACGTCATTTGGTATGTGAATTTTTGCATTATGTCCTTTTATTGTTCCAAGTTTACCATCAAAGAGTGACTTGAATTCTCGAAGAATGTTTTGTACTGCATTGTCATGTTTTGTGTCCGGGAAGGTTGAGGTTACCGCTGTAGGCGTTTTTATATTGCACAATCTGGCTCCAGGGGGCATAGGTAGTTTAAAATGTAGGCACCAATCCAGTCCAAAAAGTGGAATGTCGTTTTGTTGTGTAACGTAGGCTGTCAATACCTTCTCAGTGTTAAAAGCGTTTACGGTTATTTCGCATGTTCCCAATGTTTCAATATGTACGTCCGTGTAAGCAATAAGGTTCTTGCATTTCTTCAGTGTTGGACGTCCTATAGTTTTCCACAAACTTTTTCCAATAACGGAGTGGACTGCTCCTGGATCATACAACATTTCGACACTTCGTGTGTTAAGTTGGGTAGGTATCATGATTTTTGTGGATTTTGGATTGTGTCTCTTTACGGCGAACGTATCAATGCTCGGATCATCGGAATCTTCATCGTCGCTGTTTGTTTGTCTGGTTATTTGTCTAGTAGTGTTCTTCTGTTTTAACTTTAGCCTGCCACTGGTTATGCAGACGCATGAAAAGTGGTTTTCTTTACCGCAGGCGTTGCATTTCTTTCCTTTTGCCGGGCAGTCATCCATGTTTATGTGAAAATCTTTTCCGCAAAACATACATGTTTTTGTTCTAGGCCCGTGTCGTTGGGTGTTACGTTGAGTTTTAGGTCTGATTTTGTTAACTGTTTGTTGTTCTGTACCCACCTGGGGGTTGTTTGTTAATCGTTGGCTCTGTAGTTCTGCTTGTTCAAGTTTGTTTGCTGTGGCTATAACATCGGAGAGTTTAGCTTTGTTTGTTGGGTGTTCTTTGATAAGTTCTTGTTGCCATGTGCTGTTATTAATGCCGATTACTAGTTGGTCTCTTATACGTTCGCCCAGGGTGTTACCAAATTCACAGTAACCAGCTAATGATCTTAGCTCGAGAATGAATTGCGTTATTATTTCTTCCGCTTTTCTATATCTAGTTGCAAAAGCGACTCTTTCTGATAGTACGTACGTTTTTTTACCGTAATATTCGTTAAGTACCTTTTTAGGGTTCCGTAGTCAACTAGGAACCCTTATAGTTTCGCCATGTCTGCCCGTCCGTCCGTCCGTCCGTCCGCGGATAATCTCAGTGACCGTTAGCACTAGAAAGCTGAAATTTGGTACTAATATGTATATCAATCACGCCAACAAAGTGGTAAAATAAAAAGTGGAAATTATTTTTTTATTAGGGTACCTCCCCTATACGTAAAGTGGGGAGTGATTTTTTTTTTCATTTCAACCCTAACGTGTGATATATTATTGGATAGGTATTTAAAAATGAATAGGGGTTTCTTAAAATCATTTTTCGATAATGTAAATATTTTCGGAAATAATCGCTCCAGAAGTAAAAAAATATGCGTCCCCCCCCCTCTAACTTTTGAACCATAAGTTTTAAAAATATGAAAAAAATCTCAAAAGTAGAACTTTATAAAAACTTTCTAGGAAAATTATTTTGAACTTGATAGGATGAATAGTTTTTGAAAAAAAAATACAAAATAATTTCTGAACTAAGTTTGTAATTTAACCGTATAAGCAGGTGTTTATTGTACCTGTAATTTCTACAAAATTACAATGACGTGCTTTCAAATAAAGTAAAAACGGTGAAAATCGGTTCACGCAATAAAGAATTATCCCATAAAAATCATCTTCCATACTTTATGCTCGCGCGCTAGTTTACTTAATTTGCCGATAGATGTCGCTGTACGTGGAACGCTCATATCATATCCTACATGGCGGTGTTATTTTAACTCTTAAGTGGGGACACTTACTGTGACGGACGGAAAACTACGGAACCCTACAGTGAGCGTGGCCCGACACGCTCTTGGCCGGTTTTTTAGGTCATCGTACGACTTACTAGTAACTACTGCTGGTCGATAGTAGTCTACGAGCACCTTAAAAGCTGCAGCACCTATCCTCGAGAGAAGAAGCTGCTTACGTTTTTCCTCAGACTCAGGCACAGGGCGGACACGCCATACTACAAAGCTGTTTTGAGCGCCTATCTGTGCACGGCACGTCTGTACACGCTTCAATGTGTGCGTATATTCTCAGGGCTGTCATTCAATTATTTTTCTAGTTTCCGCTGTCGATGTCGTAACGTCTCACTCACTCTACAGCGAGTTGAAATAGTTGTGTCCTTGTCGGTACTGTTTATGCGAATGCGTAGGTGGACTAAAGGCGTAAAATGACAACGGTTATGTACAATCACGAACCTGGATTGTTGAGCCACTTGCCATTGTTGGTGATTCGTAAAAAAGAATCAAATATGATTAATTTAAGTAGTCCATAGTCCAGGTTGTCCATAGCCATTCAACGTGGTGGCTAGCGTGATGGGAACTTTTGCACCGGGGACAACTCGTGGGGGACTTTTTGAGTAGATTAGTCATAATGTAAGAATTTTGTTTATTGTTTTTTCTGTCTGTTGCTGTTGACAATTTATATTTGAATAAATTATTTTGTAATTTAAGTAAGGTTATATTAAAAATAAATAAGTATCTATTTCACATTACATCTCCGTCTCTATCGTTCTTGCCTATTCGAAAGAGAGTGATGCAAATAGACGATCGAACGAAAGAAGAGGTTAGCGGTTATAGGCCTGGCTACTCCAATAATTGGACGTTTTGACGAGAGCTAACGAACCCCACTGCGGGCCCACCGCGAACATGGAAATTTAGTTACCTCCCTCTCTGTCGCACTTGCTCATAATACGAGCGAACGATATGCAGATAACGAAATTTTGATTTTCAAATCGCGGTAAAGCCCTCTGGTCTACGTTCTATAACCTGACAAGGTCGCGGCTCGCGGCCGAGACGCGCGTGCGAGCTGGCAACAGTGCAGCAGTGGCAACGCCGCACATTTTGTTTCATAATATAATATTTTTGGTAAATAAGTAACATAGATAAAAATAACTGCCAAAATCCTTCATCAATTTCATCAGGGACACGTCTTTTCTACTTTGAACAACAAAAATATGCGTCATATCATGTATTATATCGTCATGGATTCATGTGCTACTTACGATAAAGCATAATAGTTATTTCGACCGAAAAAATACTTATTTCCTTATTGTATGTAATTACTTTCTAAACACCCATTAACAAGACAATACACCTTGTACGGCGACATTTTGCGTTGTTTCTTCGACGCGCTGCCGACCAGCTGACGGCCTACCTACGGCCTACCAAACGGCCGCCGCGGAGTGAGGTAATTCGAATCGGGGCGGGGCGGAGCGTGGCCATTCTGTATGAAATACTGTTATCTCTTCTGTGACTCAGGTTTCGAGTCGAGCCCGTGTAGTTGCAATTCGATTTCGAAACGTTGGATATAATAGTCCCATTCTTCGATTTTGTTATCGAAGGATTCGAATTGAAAACGATCAACGCGATCGGTCATTGCTCCGTCCGTCGTCGCCAAAATGTTACATTAAAAGCATATTTAAAATCTCATATTTTAATCGTGTTGTTCTAAGATGACAATGAAAAGATATTCAAATTTTGATTGACGTTGGCATAAGGGCAGTTACAAGAACGTATATAAAATAAGGCTAGTTGTAGGCAATACTGCAGTAAGTAAAATGGCAACGATTTTGTCATTTCAGTTTTAAAATAATAAAATATTATTTATTTCAGACTCTTAGCCCATACTACATTAAATATAGGTACATATTATTTTAGGATCCCATACAGAACGGTGACCGAGTGGGATTCTATTACTGTTTTCCGTTATTTCTTCTTCTTCTTCATCGTGCCATATCCTAACGGATGTCGGCGATCACCATGCGAAAGTCCTCTCTGTATTTCGCCACTCTACCCAGAGTGGCAGCGTCAGCAATACCAGTCCAAACCCTTATATTATTGCACCATGATGTTCTGGGTCTTCCTCTACCTCTTTTTCCCTCAATTTTGCCTTCGATTATGTTCTTTAATATTGCGTATTTGTCGTTCCTGTAGATATGTCCAAAATATGCTGTTTTCCTTCTTTTAATTGTTAATACGACCTCCTTGCTCTTTTTCATTCTATCTAATACTGTTTCATTTGATATTCTATCTACCCACGATATTCTTAGCATTCTCCTGTATATCCACATTTCAAATGCATTTAATTTGTTGATCAAATAATTATTGAAGGTCCATGCTTCAACTCCATACATCAGAATTGGCAATACAAAACATTGAACTAGTCTCCATCTCAGGTTTAAGTTTATATCTTTATTTATGTATAACTTCTTCATTTTTATAAAGGCACTCCGGGCCATTTCTATTCTTATGCGGATCTCCATTTCTGGGTCCCATTTTTCATTGAGCCAGCATCCTAAGTACTTATATTTCATGACCCTTTCAACTAGTTTACCATTTATATTTAGGGTTTCATAATTTTTTTTTTTACTAATTATCATATATTTAGTCTTAGCCGTGTTAATTTTTAATCCGTATTGTTCAAATTTTGAATTTAGTAATGTTAATAAAATATTTAGCTCATTCATATTATTTGCTATTAATGCTGTGTCGTCTGCGTACCTTAAATTATTTATGATTGTACCATTAACTTTGATTCCGATGTCTACTTCTTCCAAGGCTTCTTGAAATATAAATTCTGAGTATAAATTAAATAGAGCTGGAGACAAAATGCATCCTTGTCTCACTCCTTTTAGTATCTTTAGGTCTTTGGAGTGTTTTTGTCCTACCTTTATGTTAGCTGTTTGGTTCCAATATAAGTTCTTTAATAATCGTTTGTCCTTTTCGTCTATATCAGTACGTTCTAACAGTTGAATTAATTTATCATGTTTGACATTATCGAACGCTTTTTCAAAATCAATAAAGCATACATAGACGTTTTTCTGGTGTTCCATACATTTTTGTATAGACAGTACCTGCATAGACACTAGTGCTTCTCTAGTTCCAAGACCGTTGCGGAAACCAAACTGCGTAGAACTAATGTTACTGTCAATTCTGTTGTAGATTCTTTGGTGTATTATTTTTAGTAAAATTTTAAGTGCATGACTCATTAAGCTAATTAGTCTTAGTCACTATAGCACTTAGCATTGGGTTTTTTGGTAGAGGTAGGAAAGTAGATTTTAGCCAGTCATTAGGGATTATTCATCCAACCATCACCATCACGTTATTGTCATCGAGTAATTTAAGTAATTCGGCAGATACACCATCGGGTCCCACTGCTTTTCCGCTTTATAGACCGTGTATGGCTTTTAAAACTTCTGATTTTATTATTGTATGTTCACCGATTATTCGAAAACGGCTGGACCGATTTGGAAAATTATTTCTTTGTTTGAAAGCTTATACTTTACAGTTGGTCCCATTGTAACCATGTCAGGGTCTGATGATGGGATCCTGGAGAAATCGAGGGAACTCTTGAACTATTATAGGCACACCTATAGTGATTTACAGCAGCTCGAGCATTTGCTGTTGGAAAGGTGGATGCTAAGTGAAGTCGGTTCTTTTTTGTTTAAAATTATATATTTTGATATCAACTAGTGGGAATGGGAATCAACGTGGGCGGAACTGCGGACACAGCTAGTTTCTTTCAACTCCACAGTGATCGAACGGAGTTGCCCTACTAACCTCATTTTCTGAACTGTACATATCGCACGCAAATACAGGGTGTAACTAAAATACTGGTGATCCGTTTAAGGAATTTGGTATCGTATCCTAATTATGAAAAAGTAAGAAAAAAAATTTTTGCCGGAATTTTTTTTGTATGGAGGTTTGGACGGCTGGGACGTGACGTGACATAATAAATAATGCTAAATAATTATATATTTTTTCATCTCTCCTTCTCCTTCTTCTTCTCCTTTATTTTCCTGGGTAGATAGCCGGGTGGAAAATTGCTTTTCCTAGGGTGGAAAGTAATTACCTGTGTTAATTGTGGATTGAGCGTGCCCACCCGGAAGTCCTCCTCTCCGACCATCGAACATTTCTTTATATAAAAATGTGCGTGTAGTATTGTACTTTCCTCACAGTCGAAATGGAAAGCAGAGTGTTTAACTCGGGTGAAATTACCCATTTCACCCTCGAACTATTGGCGCTCTCACTTCGTTCGAGCGCCAGAAATATCTCAGGTGGAATGGGTCATTTTTAACCCTTGGTTAACAATCTACTATTTTGCGTTAAAAAAAATTTCTACTACTTTTTCTCAGTCACAATACTCGCAATATAATTATGACCTTAAACGAATCACTAGTATTTTTGATACATCCTGTATGTTATATTTATTGTAGTGATCCTTAGAAGATTAATAAACGCTCCAATGACTTTGGCCTAGTTTTTAATTCCGTGCTGTTTTGTACTAACATAGGCGCAAGACACGTGGCGGAAATTCAGCTATCATAGACGGAAATTAGTCGGAAAGCGGTAATTTATATGTTAGCTAAATTGTTGTATGATGCACATAGACAACATTCATAGCGAATGTTGTAGTTGTAGCAGATGAAATACGGCTTTTCGTGAACCAAAGCAAGGAAGAATCGCAAAATTGATTTTTATTTATTTTATTTATTTATTGATGTTCAGGACAACAACAGCCTTAAATAAGAGTATTGGCCAATAACAGTTGTCCATAAATTACATTGTAAATAATAACTTATTAATAAGTAATGTAGGTAAGTATTAATTGCTAGGAAACAGTACAAAATTGACGTGTACAAAAAAAGTCAATTAAAATCCTCATCGCAAGTAAGATTAATAGACCATATAAAAAAGATGTTATAACTTTATAAACAAGATATGTTTCCACTAGTACTTTGATCGACTGATTTTTCTCTAGGGTTATGCAAAATTCGTATGGAACCGTGATCGATCTATCGGCTTAACCACAGAACACGTATGTTCCGTTTGTTCAACAATGTGTGTGCGGTGTCTTTGTTATCTCACTATTGCCTATTGTGGTCAGACAAAAAGCATTTAAATCGATGTTGAATCGAATGTTGCGTCACTATACGTATTAGGAAAGACAAGTACCTAAATGGATAATCGTTTGAGCTTCAAAGATGGCGGCATCGTCTTTGGAATAGTTTTTTGTTTTTTGCTCATTTACGTAGTTCAGTGTGTAATATTGATAGCTTATTGTGCGGTGACCTAACGAACAAGTGTGCAGCTAATGAAAAATTAGTCGCAAAACGCGAGTAACCACCCTTTAGTTGAACAAACGGTTATCCGGGGTCCCGGCCACCCACCTGTTTGTAAGGAGGCTATCACCTTACAATCAACAAGGCCTTAACCGAACAACGTTGCTTTTATTTTATTTTACGAGAATGAATAAAATCCTAAGTGTACCTTGACATTGGCAGAATTCACCTCGCTAAAATAGGTGAGGAGTAATAGCCATTAATTAAAAGAAAAAAAAAAGTACCTAAATACCAGACTGTCGATATCCATAAACTACGTGTTTTATCTTGAAACATTATTAAGTACCTATAATGGTCTGAGAGCTGGCCACGTCAGATATGACACAATAATGAGAGCAATTAAACCTGTCTAGTTAGACTGCTTTACCATCCTTATAGGATTTTTTTTTCTTAAAGTTATTGGCATTATTTGACCTCCACCACTTTACAGCTGCCAGATGTCCGGATCTAGAAATAAGCATAGTACAGCAAACTAACTAGAAGGGTTTCGTTGCTCTCATTATTGTGTCATATCTGACGTGGCCAGCTCTCCGTCTATAAGCAAAGACAAGAGAGTAACAGACAGCTGATATCATTATTCGGCGTTATCTACAATTTATTTATACAATTAAGGGCCTGTTTCACAATCTCCAGATAAACTTATCTGCCAGTTCAAATTATTGCTATCCTTTTCTCCAGTCATATTAAAGAAAAGGACAGCAAACATGTATCTGACAGATATGCTTTAACTGGAGATTGTGAAACAGGCCATTAGAGTAGGAACCTAAAACTCGGTGGGTAATTCCTTCATTGAATAATCCAAGGACCTGGAAAATATAAGGACGTAATACCGCGAAATTCAAACTGTGATTATATAATAAGCCGCGGTCACAGGCACACACACTTGTTGCGTTTGAACCAATGACCGACCTTCCACGAGTTGTATATGTGTGCAATGTCGCGCGTAAACACTAGGAAACGGCTTATGATGCACATTTTTGTCTTCACGGGATTAAGTCCCTATACACATAGAATATATATTCTAGGTCCATGTTATAACTATAATCGAACACATTAATATTAAATTAACCTCCATTTATCAGAAGCATTACCTACCTATATGATTCAGATTCATAGGTATGTAGACCTATGAATCTGAATCATACATTCAAATAATTGCGTTAGGTGGGCAGGCTCTTTTTCTAGCATGTACAGGTTGGAGTGCGGGGTGAGGTAGGGCGGCCTGACTTCTCCCAGTCTCTTCAATCTGTACATGAACAGCCTGATGGAGGAGCTCAGTGGTGCCATGGTCGGATGCTCAATTGACGGTAAAATGGTCAATAATATAAGCTATGCGGACGACATGGCGCTTCTCACCCCCTCTGTCAATGCCCTTGACAAACGCCTCTCGCCTGAGGCAGTGGATTTTTCTACTTTTCCATTTTTTCTAAGCATTGTGGTATCGTTAGCAGACGTTCTGCTTAATACAAAATTAATTGTAGTATGGGGTAGCGCATTGTTATCGGTGAATTCTCAATACGACTTGGGACTCCGATGGCCGGTTGAGAAGTGTAAGACTTCTTCGGCAGATGTCGCTAGGCGTCCCCCTAAAAGGCATATGGGATATAGTTAGTGGAGAAATTCGCAGCCATCAGGTGTGTCTCAGTAGCTCAGTTGGTCAGAGCGATGGGCATGTATCCCAGAGTCGCGAGTTCGAGTCTCGCCTGAGGCAGTGGATTTCTCTACTCTTCCATTTTTTCTAAGCATTGTAGTACCAACGGCTTGCTAAATACCATATGATACCATTGTTGACAGGTTCCAAGGTCGTATCCAGCAGCACTGGAATGACCTGCACTGCTCTCCGGGGTAGGTTAGTCTTTAGCATTAGGTAATTTATTAAACTTTAATTTTAATTGTATTTTATTAACATTAGCACTTAAGATGTTTTAGACTTATGTATCATACTAACAAATATGGACTTGCTTCCGAAATAAATTATTTTGAATTTGAATTTGAATAATACCAAAATTATTACATTGGTACTTATTTATTTATCCTAAGTACTATCTTTTATTTAGTAATAACAGTGAATTTATTTAATCGTATGCCACAAAACATGTCAAGAATAAATAGATGTACAAATACCAAAAGGTCGTATCTGATGCCTATGGAAGAAGTTTTTTGGAGATAACTCAAAAATGGCTGAACCGATAATGTACAAAACAATTCTCGTAGAAAGTCTTATGATAAGGCGCATCTCTTCAAATTTTTTCATATTTTTTGAACTTACGGTTCAAAAGTTACAGGGCTTTTCTGACTTTCGAAGCGATTATTTCAGAAAATATTCACTTAATCACATAATAGTCAAAGAAATCTCAATGTTATTTTGAAAGACCTATCGATTGATGTGTCACATATTGATATTTGGTTAATTTTTTTTTAAATTTAGTTACCTGTATGGAGCACCCCCCTAAAAATATATATATTTTTTCAAATTTAGCTGCATACAAAATACACCTTATGTGTAAATTTTATTCAGATACGTCGTATAGTTTCCGAGTAAAATGCCTGTGACATACGGACGGACAGACAGACAGACAGACATGACGAATCCATAAGGGTTCCGTTTTTTGCCATTTGGCTACGGAACCCTAAAAAGGGAGATATGGTACCAGGCGCTCGATTGTGTGCCATCAAATATAGGTTCCGGGACCTATATCGAATTAGTCCTGTGGCAGTCTCTCAGTCAAACTTTGTGAAATGCGCAAAATATGAAGGTCTCCCTTGCATACCCGTGTTAACTTTAAAGGTTTATCTCTTTTGCCCATGATGCACATACATTATAGCTGTGTGTAGCATTTTACCGGACCACATTTCAGTTTTGTTTTCTATGAACGTCACTCATCTTCCTTTTTGTTTATGTCTATATTAGGAGTCGATATTTGGAGCGAGGATACATCATGTGACCTATATACATCCAAGAATATCGAAAACAGATTATGTTATATGGAAAATTCTATTCGACGTGACCCGTTCCAATTGTCCATAAGTGTACTCATGGTTTGACTACTTTGGATAAGCTAAATAGGCGTTTGGTAAATAAAATAATAAAAAAATATTATGAAACGATCTTACACAAATCGACCTAGTCCCACAGTAAGCTCGATAAGGCTTGTGTTGTAGATACTAGATAATAGATAGATATAGATAAATGCTTATAGAAAACATCCATAACTCAGGTACAAATATCTGTGATAAATAAATAATAAATAAATATTATGGGACAATCTTACACAAATCAACCTAGTCCCACAGTAAGCTCAATAAGGCTTGTGTTGTGGATACTAGACCACGATATATATATTAGATATATATAGATAAATGCTTATAGAAAACATCCATAACTCAGGTACAAATATCTGTGATAAGTGATAACACACACAAATAAATGCCCTTACCAGGATTCGAACCCGGGACCTCCTGCTTCATAGCCAGGAACACTACCGACTGGGCTAGGAGGCCGTTAAGTAGGCTACAATGGCGTAGAACACAAACTTATGGCCGGAATTGGACACGAATGTGTCTACGTACAGATCTGTCCTCTATATCTGCCAGACAAATCTGACGGGCAGATCTATTAGCTCCATAAGCAACTAAATGGTAGGTGGGCTATTTTATTTAAAGTTGTACATTTTTTTTCCACTTTTTTTTATTTGTATTTTTTTTTGTGATTTCGACTCAGAACCACGAGCTCTTTCGATCTTGCTAGGACAAAAATGTGTCCTAGTTTATTTCATTCCGTTACCACTTTTTCATACATTTCTTATGTCGGTAACGGAATGGAAGAAACAAAAAACCGGCCAAGAGCGTATCGGGCCACGCTCAGTGTAGGGTTCCGTAGTTTTCCGTCCGTCACAGTAAGTGTTCTCACTTAAGAGTTAAAATAACACCGCCATGTAGGATATGATATGAGCGTTCCACGTACAGCGACATCTATCGGCAAATTAAGTAAACTATTGCGCGCGAGCTTAAAGTATGGAAGATGATTTTTATGGGATAGGTAATTCTTTATTTCGTGAACCGATTTTCACCGTTTTTACTTTATTTGAAAGCACGTCATTTCATTGTGATTTTGTAGAAATTACAGGTACAAGAAACAGCTGCTTATACGGTTAAATTACAAACTTAGTTCAGAATTTATTTTGTAATTATTTTTCAAAAACTATTCAACCTATCCAGTTCAAAATAATTTTCCTATAAAGTTTTTATAAAGTTGTACTTTTGAGATTTAAAAAAAAAAATTAAAAGTTATGGTTCAAAAGTTAAAGGGGGGGACACATTTTTTTAAATTTCTGGAGCGATTATTTCCGAAAATGTTTACATTATCAAAAAATGATTTTAGTAAACCCCTATTCATTTTTAAATACCTATCCAACAATATATCACACGTTAGGGTTGAAATGAAAAAAAAAATCACGCCCCACTTTACGTATAGGGGAGGTACCCTAATAAAACATTTTTTTCCACTTTTTATTTTACCACTTTGTCGGCGTGATTGATACACATATTAGTACCAAATTTCAGCTTTCTAGTGCTAACGGTCACTGAGATTATCCGCGGACGGACGGACGGACGGGCAGACATGGCGAAACTATAAGGGTTCTTAGTTGACTACGGAACCCTAAATATATATGAGAATTTTGAGACAATTTTTGTGTGCTACTAGGGTCGAAAGAGTTCAAGATTCTGAGTCGAAATCACCAAAAATTTTCCAAAAATAAAAAATATGGAATGTACAACTTTAAATAAAATGGCCCATGTACGGAACTACGCATAATTTACTCACACATGTTCCAGAAGATTGAATGAACAGAATCTCCGTGTACACAACACCAACGCAATAGTCCGACTGCGATCGACGGCGGAGGAGCAATGTATGCGAGATGTGATAACGTCAGTTCTACTTCTACGACTTATTGTCCTTTTGCGTAGATAATAGAGGTATACTAAGGTAAGCCGCTCCTACATTTGATCAAAATTCAGTTCTGAATTCGTACATTAAGTGGCAAAAATAGACAGAAATGCTTAAATTTGTATATGGTAGCTGAATTTTTGTATGGAGGCCTTAGACTTTCCGCAACCATAGATAAATTTAAGCATTTCCGTCTGATGTTGTCTATGAATTTCTGAATTTAGTTCAAGTGTGTGCGGTGCTTTTAGTCTGGTTTTCTTTAATTATAAGTTATAGGCGCAACACACAATGCGCTGAATTCAGCTATTATATACAATAATCAAGCCGGTAGTCGGAATTTGTCTACCTTTGGGTAGTTAACCCGACTGGGGAAGTACCTCCACCATACAGAAAACCACAGCCGAATAGCACAAGACCTTACTCATGTGTTGTGTTCCTGCTGGTGAGTATGGTTGCCAAAGAAATAGAAAATAGAAATTGTTTATTCGTAAACACATACAGATAAAAGAAATAAAAGTAAAGAATTATTTTAAACAAATAAGATAATTTTAAACAAAAAAGAACCGACTTCACTTAGCATCCACCTATCCAAAAGCAAATGCTCGAGCTGCTGTAAGTATATTCAAATTACTATAGGTGTGCCTATAATAGTTAAAGAGTTCCCTCGATTTCTCCAGGATCCCATAATCAGATTCTGACCTCGTTACAATGGGACCAACTGTGAAGTATTTACTCTTTCAAACAAAAAAATAATTTTCCAAATCCAGCCGTCTTCGAATAATCGGTGAATAAAAAAAACATAAAAAAAGTAACAAAGATGCCGACGAATTGATAACCTTCTCCTTCGAAACCTTGAAGTCGGTTGAAAACGAGAAAGTGCCACGAAACGGACTCATCTCAGTATGATGAAGAGCTCAAAGAGGACCCAGTGTGTGTGGATTTCAGGCTGAATTCAGCTCAAGTATGTTTAGCGCCGTATGGTTTGACTTTTACTACTTTGGCGTTCTAAATAAGCTCCTAAATCTTTGTTCGAATTTACTTACACATTTTCCATAAGATGTATTAATGAATCTCCGTGTACATAACACCAACGCAATAGTCTGACTGCGATCGACGGCGTAGGAGCAATGTATGCGAGATGTGATAACGTCAATACCTATTGTCATTTTGCATAGATAGGTAAATAGGTATATAGTTAGAATGCCACTTAATGCGCACCGATCAAATAATACTAGGCATACCCAATCAGCCCAAAAAAGTTGCCCCACAATAGTACCGCAAGAACGAATCGGGCGGTACTTTCTCTGACAGTCTTATTACGGTATAAGACTGGCCGGTTACAAATTTTCACGACCCATATTTTCAGTTAATCTTGTTTGAGTTTGTACCTCCTTTAGGTACACTGTTGCCCGAAGACATAGACTAATTAACTCAAGACCCCGCATAGCCTGGCGATCCCCGCTGTCACGCTCTAAGTAATTTCACTCTATAGTAAGAAACTAAATTGGAAGTGACAGTAAACTTAGTACGTCTCCATGGCAACCGTTAATATCTGACTCTCTCTCTCCTCTCTAACGCGCCACGGAACAATCGCGCGTTCCCTGTCCATTACGTGTTCCCCTCCCGCACCCCTTCTTTTTGGCAGCTTAGGTTTCAAAGAAATAACGCGCTAAGCGGAGTATAGGCATATCTTGTATATGCTCGAAGATAATATTATGTCATTTTATATCACTCCCTGACACTTGAGGCCCTGCAGGGCATTTAATTGTGTGTTTACGACGGGGGTTCCTGAGTTATGGATATTTTCTATGTATTTAAGTATTTATATATCTATAGGTTGGTACGCCTTCCGGCTGACTTTTGTGTATGATGGCTCAATTCCGCGCTGGATTCCGCTCCAGTGCATGTTTCGCCTTTTATCTGTAGGCCACCGTTCAAGATTATTAAGTAACTGGCTGTCCCACTGTGATGAAACTAAGTAAATGTAGTCATATGAAGCTTGAGCCACATCTACACAATTGTAATTTTTATTTTGTAATCATCATTTCAGCCGAAAGACGTCCACTGCTGGACAAAAGCCTCCCCCAAGGATCTCCACAACGAACGGTCATTCGCCGCCCTTAACCAGCTTTTTCCCGCGACTCTAACCAGATCGTCGATCCAACTAGTCTGGGGCCTTCCCACACTGCGTCTTCCGGTACCCATTCTGCCCCATCGGCCATCGGTTCTGCGAGCAATGTGGCCCGCCCACTGCCACTTAAGTCTGGCAACTCTCTGTAATAAATAAAATAAATAATGGCAAGGGCCAGATGGCATGGTGTTTTTTTATTCGCTTCTTCTCTGCGGGCCAAAGTAAGGGTCAGATTTGGCCTCCTAGGTCAAACCGGTGGTAGTTTTTTTTCTCTCTGACGTTCATAAGTGCATTGTAATGTGCCTAAATTGAAGAGTAAATATCTTTATCTACACTCACACTGTAAGTCCTCTAAAACGTGTTCAAAAACGGTAGGCAATGGCTAGCATTACCACAACCGATTTTATTATGATAAGCTTTTTATCTGTGGCAGTAACGTAATTTACATGCTCAAATATTGATGTGCTATGAGTTTTGATAACATAATGTAAATCCTGTGCTCCTTCTTGACCAACGGCACGCGCCCGCGCGGCCGCCGACACGCGCCTCCCCGACCGCCGGCACAATCGAGTTGGCCATGGCGGTGCAATGGCGGTCATTCTATGGTTTCCGAGCACTTAATTTAATATATATAATATGAGTGTAGATAAAGCAGTGTATGCAACTGTACGTAATAAGGCCTTAAAACACTCGTGTGATCTTATTATGAAACTCGTATTTTAAGGACCCTTATTACGTAACTCTTACATAAACTACTATTTATCTTTTTTTTTCCTTTTATCTTTTAAACCTACAGAGGTAGCTGCATCTACAGTAATGTGTTTAGGGTTTCATTTTTGCTAGTTCTGTGCTGCATAATACCATCCACTTATCTAAGCGAAATTATCTTATTCCTTAAGAGGCTGACTACACTCGATGACCTTCAATTGACTTAAATAGTTTTTTAACGGTAGGCAATGGCTAGCATTACCACGACCGATTTTACTATGATAAGCTTTTTATCTGTGGCAGTAACGTAATTTTAACTTTACATGCTCAACTATTGATGTGTTATGAGTTTTGATAACATAATGTACACCTGCACGCTCCCGCGCGGCCGCCGACACGCGCCTCCCCGACCGCCGGCACAATCGAGTTGGCCATGGCGGTGCAATGGCGGCCATTCTATGGTTTCCGAATAATGCATTTAGGTTAAATAATATGAGTGTAGATAAAGCAGTGTATGCAACTGTACGTAATTAGGCCTTAAAACACTCGTGTGATCTTATTATGAAACTCGCCTGCGGCTCGTTTCATAAAACCACACTCATGTTTTAAGGACCCTTATTACGTAACAGTTACATAAACTACTATTAGTTGGCATGCTTGACACCTGAAATAGTCATCATCATTTTTACTACTCGCTTTTCGGTGAAGAAAAACATCGTGAGGAAACAGAACCTACTCCCAATAAGGCCTATACTTATAGTTTCCCCTCTTTGAAATTGAAACGACAGATGACAGTCGCTTTCGTAAAAACTAGTGCCAACCATTGAGATTTGGTCGACAAGTAGATCCCAGGCTCAATTGAGTCGTGGCAAAAGCCGGGACAAACGCTATAAGGATGATGATGTACAATTTTTGCACTAAATTTAAACATCTTTGTATGAAGGTAAGGTTAGTTAAGGTTAAGGAATTCCTAATTCCGAAGTCATCAGCAATAATGCAAGACTTCCTCCTGTTAAATGAATAATGGCGTCTGATTGAGCAATGTGGCTCTAATCAGCGCAGGCGCATATTCAGATCCAGGGCCCTGTTTTATAAAGCTACAAGGTAATTTCACAACTGAAGGTTTTGTAATTCCCGGACTAAGTAGTCTAGAAAATTGTTGCGCCCTACCAGGGCCCATATGATCCAAAATGTACCTATTTATACCAACTGTAGGTACAAACTATGATTGCAATAAATGATATGACTATGACTATGACTTTTTGCGTTCCCGGATACCGGGATTTTTTTCTACCGTTCCCGGCAATTTCCGGGTACCCTGGAATGGCGTAATGTGTAATAAATGAAATTGTAAAACAGGATTATATATTTTTCTACGAAATGTGGCTATTGTCAGTAGGAAATTTTCGTTTTCCCACTGAAATCTTACCTTTTTTTTTATTTTTTCGCCGGCTTATGTTAATCAAGCATTTTTTTTCGTTTAATTAGGTATAATTATTTATTTATTTATTTTATTTAAGAGCCAAGAGTGTCCCACTGCTGGGCAAAGGCCCCCCTCTCCTTTGTCCACGTATCCCGGTCTTGTGCAGTCTCCCACCAGTCGGAACGAAAGGCATCAAGTTCGGCTCTCCAACGTTTCCTTGGTCTGCCCTGACGCCGGGTTCTGTCTTGTGGGACCCACTTAGTGGTTGTTTTAGCCCATAAGTCTTTCAGAATACGGCAGACGTGCCCAGCCCCGTCCCATTTTAGGTATAATTATAATTTCCAAAATGTTGAAAACAAACATGCAGTGTTGATAAGTAAATTTATTTATTTTCAAATGTATACAATTTTCATATAAAAAAGGGGGGGGGGAGATAAACAAGAAATTTAGTCGAAAAGCCCACCCCGAGTCATTCCTGGTCCAAAGGTGCCCATCACACTGGCTGCGTTGCCGCGTTGGACCGCGATAGACAGCCTTTGCAACAAGAAGGACCCGGAGCGGGGGTCGAGACCTCTCTCCTGTAGCCGGCGCCCCACTTCCCTTAAAAATATTAGGGCCTCCTTGCACCAGCATCCCGAAGTTTCCACCGCAAGCGGTGCAAATAAATAGTTTGATAAAGCTAAATATTTGTCCCGCTTGCGGAGTGCCGCTAACTCAGCAGCTGCACCTCCAGACCTGACGGTTCGACCAAGGTGAGTGGCGGCGAAAGTGCTGACGCAGGTTGCGTCCCATACCAGGCATTTTCCGTACTTCCACGGCACCAAGGTCAGGCCGTCGGGTCTTTTGCCATCTGAGCGGCTCAGGCCTGGCGGTTCAAGGATGCAGGGGACATTTGCGGAGACGAGTGCCCTCCTAACGATTTCATTGAGGGCGTGGTGGCGTGGGAACCTTCCTGCACAACGTTGACAGCTCAACGCGTGATGACCGTTGCTCTCCACACGTGAGCCGCAGATGCATATGTGAGGTTCGGAAACATCGCAGCCCAGGCGGAGAGCAACTGCCACACGAATTGAATCGTTGTCCAGGAATGTTCCCAGGTGGGGTGAGGGCAGTGCGTGCAGCCAAGCTCCTGACTCCGGCCTTGACACTGCTTTAAGTCTGGCCTTGTCCACGCCCTCAGCGTTCTCTAAAAGTCCGTCGAAGATACGCTTGACCCCTACGTCATCCCATAGCCGTTGGCATTCCGGTTTTTTGGGAACTGTGGCACCGGGGTTCAGTGCCGTCCAGACCGACAAGGCCTCGGATGAGTAGGGTATGGAAGCCTTGGCACCTTCTAGTGAGAAAATATCAGTGACAAGGTCCACAACCCCACTCGCCGAAGCCAGGAAGGCCGGAAGGCTGACGTCCCGTGCTCGACGAATTCCCAGACCACCAGACCTGATGGGGAGAGATGTTAGCTCCCACTGCTCTGGGTTGAGTGCGACATTGAGCAGGCACTCTACTGATTCCTTTAGTGAGTAGTCGAAGGAGTCAACGAGTGCTGGGAAAAGCCAGGTAGGTACGGTGCGTAAAAAATAGGTGATTTTGGGTACCGCAAAGCAGACACGCATTAGGAGAATTGCTACGTGAGCGGAGATGTTTTCTAGTTTTTCCTTTGCGTTAAGGAGGAGCTGTCTCCTTACCTCAAATGCTAGTGGTATGGCAGAGGGGAAAATGGGTGAGCCTAAAAGATTAAAATTTTGTTCAGTTAATACTTTGAGACCGGGGAGTAATTGGTTAAAAACTGGAAACGAAACACGAGAATTTGGACAGCAGGAGAATAGTTCGCATTTGTTTGTGTTTACCTCTAGTCCCAATTCCCGGAGGCGGGGGAGGAGGACGACCAGGTCTTCTTGAACTATATCAGGCTTTCCCCCCAGCGTACCGTCATCCAGGTACCAAATGTTGAGAGGGGACTTGAGGCATGATATAGCAGTTTGTATGGCGAGACTGAAGACTAGGGGCCCAAGTGGATCACCTTGCTGTGCCCCAACTTGGGAGAGTATTTGCGATTCATTGTAAAATAAGTTGGAGGGGGTAGAGTAGACCTGAAATAAAAAAGGGTAAAGAGAGGGGACACGTTTTTTCACTTCAGTAAGCAATACGTCACGTTCTACTGAGATGAAGGCATTTTTTAAATCAAGTTTTATTACGACACAGTCGCCGTTTGACGGATTCAATGAGAATGATCGAGTTGCATGAATAGCAGCTTCGCATCCGAGCTTAATGCCAAATCCCAGTTGGCGAGGTTGCAGATAGGAGGCCATTTCCTCCCTCACGACACTGCATCCTAGTTTAGCGGTCAAGCGGCGAAAAGTGCTGCCGATGGCAATTGGTCTTAGACCTCCGTCCTTTTTCGACAGGGCGCACAGAGACGCTCCATAAAGGAATGGACAAACCTCGGAGTTGAGTTGGCCGCTCAGGAGAAAATTGCATAGCTTGGTCAGGCAATCCAACAGACGAGGACCATTTTCTCCAGCGGAACCGGAGATAAGTTCTTTTAAGTGTGCTGGACGGATCCCGTCCAACCCCGCAGCAGAACTATTGTTAAAAGAGTTGAGGGCTTGTGCTACTTCCGCTGGGGTAACATGACATGCTGATGTGGAGCTATTTGGCTCCTCTGGTAGCACAAGAGGTCGAGAAGGGGCAGGGTGTTTTGATTGTAAGGTGGCAAGGACCTCTGGACTAGGCGATGCTACTCTGTCATCAGACATAAGTACTCGTACCGCTCCTCTTAGATCACCTTCGAAAACTTTCCCTTCTATAATTCTAAGGACTGAGGGGGCCCTCGAAGTTAATGGCTCTGCCTCTACGAATAGTGAATCTACTACTCTATCACATAAAATGTTTTGTTTAACTTTGGTAGTAAGATTACCTGTACCTGTCTTCTCGGGTGATTTTAGAGCGGAGTAGGCGAACGAAAGGAGAGCAGACCAGTTAGTTACGTCATTGTTATTAATACAAGAGATGATGAGATCGCTTAATTTACCTGCAGCCAAGTGACGTGCTCCTTTGGGTATGTGACGCAGCACACGAACCGACTGCTTAAGGTTAGCCAGGTCATCGAGGCCTAAGCCACTATGGTTATTAGCTACTGCTCGCGGCTGCGATGGCAGATCTGAGTGACTAGGAGCGATCGTGTGCGGGACACTTTTGTGCATGCGTCCTATATGTATTTTTAGGCCATGAGATGAGAAAGTGCGACTTGAGTTTGGGCAGTGGGGGCAAGAGACAGAAGAAAGGTCGTGCAAAGTTGACATGGTGAATACTTACAAAGGTAAAAGTATAAAAATATTCCGAGTATCACTATTTACAAACATTAATAAACTAAATTGACACAGAAACACAAAAGTCACACAAGAAAATATAAATATAAACAATAATATGACGTGACGCGTGGTAGAGCGCAGACTTTTGATGGGTGTTGTCACGGAGGTGCTTCTTTTGAGCCAATCACTGACTTGTATAATATTTTTATATTTCAGTGGAGCCAATGGCGAGGCAATTGGTTAACGTGAACGAGGTAACCAAGGCAACATGAAGGCAACTATTGAGTGGCAGTCAAATGGTGTTCTATCGAATCCGTTCTTGTGAAAACAAAGTTAATATGTAACAAGCGGCTACGTGCGATCGAGACACGCCAACACGTGTATAGCTGATTCACAAACTTGACGGTCGAATGCGAGCTAAATAGAGGGGCGTATTGCCCGGGTTCAATTTTAAGCAATTTTTGAAAAATTTGTCCATTTCATTGACATATGTTTGACGTTGTTTTTTTAAATTGATATATATTACATGCAGTTAGAATATTAGTAGAGACACAGTCTCAAACAAGATTTACCGAAAATATGTACTGTTTTGAAAAAATAAGTCCCGCCGAGTTTCTTGCCGGTCATAATACTTCTCGGGTCACAGGTGTAGGGTTAGAACCCGTGGTAGCTTTTTGACATTGGAAATGTCTTTTCGTTCGTTCCAGTATAGGCCCCGATTTCACGAAAAAGTGCGATCCCCTTATACTCGTAACTCGGAAAGTTGTAAAGATATGATATTCAAAAATGGCTCAAAAGACTCATATTTACGAGAGCTGTAAGATGCAAAAAGAATTTTTCGAGAAAATAAAAAAAGAACAAAGTTATGGCCGGAATAGTGAAAAAAAAATCAATTTTTTCCAAATTTTTGATTTTGGCGTTCGATATTTTGGAAACGAAGCATGATATCAAAAAATTGAGAAGAACTCCTCTGGACAATTTAGTCAGCTACAATTTAAGCTTAAAAAAAAGACGATCGGGTTAAGGGTCTGCCCTGTAGCCTAACCTTTATGAAAAAAGTCAGAACGACATTTTTCACATAAATTGTTTTTAACTGACTTCAAGATTTCAAAAGAGGAGGTTCTCAATTCGGCGTGTATGTTTTTTTCATTTTGGTTTTTTTTTATGTTTGTTACTCTATAACTCCGTCATGGGGAATCGAGGGAACTCCTCAAATGTTAATGGCATACATGTAGTGATTTTTATCAAGAAATCAATCATTTTCATTCAAAACAGTGACATTTGATTAAGCGGAACTGCTGATGATGATCAGAAGGGAACTCTTCAACGACGCATAGTTCACGTTTGGCGATTCCTCCTCTTATCGAACACACATCGGTGTTTGTTAAGCAAGTAAGATTGTCAGGACAAATTTTCGTCAAGCTCAAGTTCTGATGATGGGATCCATGAGGAATCGAGGGAACTCCTCAAATCTTAAAGGCAAACACATAGTGATTTTTGTATTTTTATCAACAAATCAAGCATTTTCATTCAAAAGAGTGACATTTGATGAAGTGGAACTGCTGATGATGATCAGAACGGAACTCTTCAACGGCGCATAATTCACGTTTGGCTAATTCTCCTCTACGATGTGTTTGTCAAGCAAGTTAGATTGTCAGGACAAATTTTCGTCAAGCTCAAGTTCTGATGATGGGATACATGAGGAATCGAGGGAACTCCTCAAATCTTAAAGGCATACACAGAGTGATTTTTGTATTTTTATCAACAAATCAAGCATTTTCATTCAAAAGTGTTATGTACTGGGAATTAATATATAGGATCGAAATAACACGGCACGCGAGTATATTCAAGACTGATTTATTTTTCGCAAGTAGGTAGACACGTAAATCCTAACCTACCCTTATTTCATACATGTCATCCTTCCCTCCTAAGAGAAGTGACTTAAGTACCTACTAATAGCATAGCTTATATTTATGTGTTTACAACGTTAGGTAATTAACATTTAGGAAATACCAGTTTCAAGTATTAGCTTGACTACCACTAGTATATCTATATCTATTGACAAACTATTTCTAGTAGGTAAGTATAATCCAAACATGGAATATTATCGTTACTTAAGACCTACACAATAGAATCCTTATTCTAAATTACATGTTAGGTATCTCCGTTTTAAACATGATGAATCTTACAGGCTAATCAGTCGGCAATAGTAAGTTTATACAACAATAATAGCTAAATCAGTATCAGTGATTTGTTTACGGTAAACCAGCACATTAGAAAGAAAGACAACTTGTATTTTTTTATTATTATTACTGGCCTATTCAAACCCATATCTTATCGGTGGACGACGAATGCGCTGAGGTCTTTGAATAGGTATGTTCGGTTCAGACTGGGTAGGCATGCAATTCCCGTTGCTTGCGTAGTTTTGTGACTCAGTGGCGGCCGGGATCGCCTGAGCTAGTGCTGCAGCCATGCTTAGTTCTTCTGTGTCTGAACACTGCATTGGAGTACTACGAATACTACGATCGTTGAGCAACTGGTCGATATGTCTTTTGTGGCTGGCTCCGTCGGTCCCTTGTACGCGGTATGTCAAGGGGCCAAGTCGCTCGATGATCGAACCCGTTGCCCAAGATTGCCTATTATGCTGATAAACTCGATACATAACTTTTTCACCCACCTTCAATTCTCGAGTCGGAGACGAATTCCTATCTATTTGTTTTCGCTGAGCTTCTCGCACCTCTTCTCTCAGGTCTGGTCGCAGCAAGTCGAGCCGACTACGTATGTTGCGCTTTAGTAATAGTTCTGCTACTTACCTGTTGTTGAATGCGGGGTTAAGCGATGATTTAATAGGTATGTTTGCAATGCCTCATGTACATTCGCATTATCCCTTTCCGCCTTTCTTAAACACTTTTTGATTAATCCGACAGTGTTTTCGGCGGCGCCATTGCTACTCGGTTTGTACGGGGAAATGCGAATATGCTTGATGCCTTCTTTTTTTAGGTATGCCTCAAACTTACTACTTGTATAAGGAGGCCCGTTGTCTGACACCAGCTCAAAAGGATTTCCGAAACGAGCAAATATCTCCCGTAATAGGGCAATTGTGTCCTCGGCCCGCGTACCCTTTATTTTGCTCGCTTCAATCCATTTTGAGTAGGCGTCAATCAAAACGAAGTAATACGTGCCAGCCGTCGGCGTCAGGAAGTCCACGTGTACCCGGTACCATCGCTCCTGTGGCCACTCCCATGGGTGCGTAGCTGCCCGTGCTGGTGCTGGGCGTTCTGCCGCGCACACTGCGCACTCGGCTATCATGCGCTCGACGTCTGCGCCCAGGCCGGGCCACCAGACATAGGCGCGCGCCAGTGCTTTCGTACGCACCGCCCCACTGTGAGCCGCGTGCAGCTCGCGCAGCACCCGCGCGCGCAAAGTCTTTGGAACCACCACCCTGTATTCGAACATAATGCAACCCTTTTCGCGACTCAATGCATCACGGACGCGCCAAAACGGTTTGAGGTCTTCATCCCCGCAGTACTCCCAGCTTTTGCCTAAATAATTAAATACCTTACTCAGTACTGGATCCCGACTTGTCTCTTTTGCTACATCATCATGACTTATAGATATACCGTCGTCAATAAAGTTTAAAAATTCGCACGATTCCTTGCTCTTTTGTTCGTCTTTTTTTATTTCAAGCGGAAGGCGCGATAAATGATTTGCTATGCAATTTTGTTCAGATTTGATGCATGCTATTTCATAGTCATACCCACTTAGAATAACGGCCCATCGCTGCAAACGTCCCGCTACCATTTGCGGAATACTTTTGTGCTGGCTGAAAATATGAGCTAATGGCTTACAGTCTGTCACTAAGGTAAACCGCCTTCCAAATAAATAATGGTGAAATTTTTGGATAGCAAAAATTATTGCAAGTCCCTCACGGCATATTTGCGCGTAATTCCGCTCGGGAGGAGTGAGTGCGCGCGAGGCGTGCGCCACCGGCCCTTCGCCCCGCTCACCCCGTTGAATCAGTGCGGCTCCTACTCCATATGGAGATGCGTCACAGTATAACCACAGAGGAGCCTCCGGATTATAATGCAATAAAGTCGGTTTTGCCGCCAACAATTGTTTTACCTTATTGAACGATTCATTGCAGTCCCTAGACCAAATGAACTTGTTATTTTTTTTAATAGCTCATAAAGCGGGTGCAGTACGGTACTTATATTGGGTACGAACTTGGCGTAATAATTGACTAATCCTAAAAATGCCTTTAAACGCGACACGTTGTCTGGCGCTGGGGCTGCCTGAATTGCATCGATTTTGCTCGTCTGTGTACAAAGTCCCTTTGCATCGATGACATAACCTAAGTATGAAACCGATTTTTGAAAAATTTTGCATTTTTTTTCCGCGACCCTTAATCCTGCCTCTGACAGTATTTTAAATACCGCTAACAGACGCTTATAATGATCCTCGTCACTAAAATGTCATCGCAATACACCGCAATAAGGTTCATATTCTTAAACAGGTTATCGAGGACGCGTTGAAATTTACTCATGGCACACTTAATACCGAATGGTAATCTATTATAGCAAAAACTGCCCTTATGCGTGACAATTACACACAGTTCTTTCGATTCTTCAGTCAGCGGTAATTGTTGGTATGCGTGGCTCAAATCTATTTTGCTAAAAAGTTGCCCCCCTTGTAAGTTTGAGAATATTTCATCGATACGGGGTATCGGGTATTTATCGTCCTCCAAAACCGGATTAAGTGTTATTTTAAAATCTCCGCACAGCCTGACCTCACCTGATTGTTTGATGACGGGCACGACGGGCGTCCCCCACTCGCTGGTCTCCACTGGTGAGATGACCCCGTCCGCCTGCAGACGGTCGAGCTCGGCGCCCACGGCGGCGCGCAGCGCGTGCGGCACGGGGCGCGGCTTGCACAGCACGGGCCGCGCGTCGCTAGCCACACTCAGTTGGATGGGTTTACCTGTTCCTTTCGCGAACACCTGTGGGAACTCTCGAGCCAGCCGTTCTTCAATGCCGTCCCGCCCGCCACTGATACTATATACCTCTTCTGGACCGCATTTTATACCTAGCGCCATCAACCACCGACGTCCTATAATGGGCGGGCTGTCATCCGAGTCTACTATGACTAGCTTTAAATTCGATAGTTTTTTATTACCATACAATACGTCACACGAAAGTGTGCCTTTTGGCAAAACTCTTTGCCCCGCATACATTTTCAAATGTGTTTTAGGAGGCAACAAACTAACATTTTTAAATAGCTGATTGCAGAGTTTGCAGTTATAGGAGAACCACAGTCAAGTTGCATGCGTACGTCCACTCCATTTATTCTCACTGTGCAGTACCACGGTTCATCGCCGTCGGTGTCGCCGTCCATTGTGTACAGCGGTACGTCGTATTCGTCATCGCCGTCCTCTGACTCGACGTCGTCGTTGGTCGCGTTCATTGACTCCAGGCACACGTTAACATTATGTGATTTCCGGACTTTACACGCTTTTGCAATATGTCCCTTAAGGCCACACACGTAGCATTCCGTGTTCACGAAGGAACAGCTCCTTGGATGGTGTGTGCCCAAGCACCGGGGGCAGCGCGCGCGCGGCGCCGCCGCCGGCTGCCTGCGGCGCGGGGGTGCGCGCGCGCCGCCGCTGCCGCCAGCGCGCACCGCGTGCACGCTTTCACCTTGCGTCGACATCGTCGCCGACGTCCCGTTCCCAGTGCCGCTACTGGGACCGCTAGCTTTTGAGTCTCGATCCGCCGCCTCCAACGACGTCGCTATTTCCACTGCGCGGCCGAATGTTACCTTGTCCTCCGTTAACAATTTAAAACGTATCGCGTCACTTCTCAGTCCGTATGCCAGTTGATCGCGCAAATTCTCTTCTAAATACGTCGCGCCGGTGAAGTTACATTTTTGAGCAAGTTGCTTAAGTTGTGCCATGTATTCGTTGATCGACTGGTCAGCCGTTTGCTTGCACGCACGAAATGTCATACGCTCTGCCAACTCCGATCGCTTAGGTGACAAATGCTCACGAACTTTTGAAACTATCACGTCGTAGCTCACTTTATCAGGCTCATCCGGATAACACAAATCTATTATTAGGTCCAAAGTCTCGGGACCGACCACCGCTATGAGATACTGCGCACGGACTTCCGGTTTTATGTTGGTTATATCGAACCACGCCGTTAACTGACTAATATACGTTTTCCACTTTCCCGAGCGTAAATTAAACTCTTTAATGTTAAAAGGTAATGTTTTCGACATCCTCGGTAGCCAAATGTTATGTACTGGGAATTAATATATAGGATCGAAATAACACGGCACGCGAGTATATTCAAGACTGATTTATTTTTCGCAAGTAGGTAGACACGTAAATCCTAACCTACCCTTATTTCATACATGTCAAAAAGAGTGATATTTGATGAAGTGGCACTGCTGATGATGATCTCATAAAGTCATTTTTGTATTTAAATCAACAAATCAAGCATTTTCATTGAAAACAGTGACATATTGATGAAGTGGAACTGCGGCTGATGCCATAAACATGTGAAATGTAAAATGAGAAAGGAATTCTTCAACGACGCATAGTTCACGTTTGTCGATTTGTTCTCTTCGCTGTGTTTGTTAAGCAAGTTATTTCATTGTATAGAGAGTGCACCATCTACAATAATCCTTCACCGGCTTCCCCCATGGAAGAAGTCGGTTTTTTTTGCTTAAAATTATTTAGCTATGTGGCTACCATTTCTCGAGTTGACTACGGATTTGTAATGTAATAATTTTCTTGTACTTTGAACATTATTATATCCTGCTTATTAATCTAAAAATGAAATATGTATACTTAGGCGCCACGGCGACAATTATTCAAACTTCGATATGCGTGTGGAAATTTTTCAATTTGTTTGTTCACAGCAGAGTTGGGCACACTTGATTAAAATCGGTGATCGATTACTAATCATCGCTGATTAAATCATAACACAAAACAATCAAGTAATTTCGCCAAAATTAACGCTAATCAACTAACTTGTTCAATGTGATTGACGAATGTATGATTAGAGTGTTCTTTAGCTGATTTATATTATTACTTGAATAAGGCGTTTGTTCTGAATTTCACATATTGAACCAGATACATATGTAGAAATTTTCATTATCCTAAATGAAAATGAAAATGTGAATGAGAATGAGAATGAGAATGAGAAAAGCGCATGTGGAAACCGCAGCTGTGTGATAGCTGCCTTAACTGTAGCCGAAAACCGCAATAAAACCGAAGAGGCCGTTTCAAAGTTAAATGGGAGCATTCATTTGTACACTCATACCAATAACTAACAAAAAAATTGACGATATTTTGGCCACTGGCATTTACGCTTTTATTGCTCAATATTGAATCTGCAATATACAACTTAAGACGTAAGCGTCAACCGCCAAATGATACCTTTAGAAATATTGTCACAAATAGCCATTTATCCTGAATGTATATTATAAAGAGTGTATTGACAATTATAAGGACAAGTGAAATGTGTAATAACTTTTTAAAAGTTTACTATTTTGCGTAAGTATGTTTTGGGCACTTGGTTGGAAGGCCTTTTTAAACGTTTTAGTGTTGACTAAGACACCTGTAACCTTTGCTTTCGGGCGACTTTTCGTCGTTTGCTTCGGACGTTTCTCATCAGATTCGGACAACGTTTACTGTGACCAGTTTCGACGCTTGAGCCAAGTCTTTTTTATTTTTTTTACGGAATCCGCTTCCGTGAAGCTTTGCCGAAGTTTTCTCTTCATGATTGCCCATCACGTCCTCGATGGGATGTACCTAAGGGTAATTTGGCGGATTCATATTCTTAGCAGCATGACGCACGTCGTGGGTTTCCATCCACTCTCTGATGCAGGGGGCACAGTGGCAACTAGCCAAATCGGGCCAAAATAAAGTAGAGCCCCTGTGGCGTCTAATCAGTGACAAAATTCATTTTGTCCACACTACTTTATGTAAAGATTGGCAGTCATCGTGGAAGTAGTGACGAACGCCGTAGATTTCATACTGCATTCGCATATTACCTACCACACATTGTCTTAGATCCAAATTTTTCGGAAAAAATTGACGTTTTGTTCTTATTCAGGTGTTCTCCTTTGCGAATAGTAGAGTACTACAGGCCCGGTAGAACAAAAAATCCAGTTTGAAGGGGTTTTCGTCGCTTAGAATTATGCACTGTTCATTTTTAAGTAAAACTGTGTCATATAAATTTCGAAGACGGTGTTTAACTTTTGCAGCCTATTTTGGAGTTGGTTTGGCTTCCGTTGCTTCCCAGTCGTTGCGATTCTTGGCCCTTTGAACCATTCCTACAGAAGTTCTCTACTTTTTTCCACATATCTTATTGAAGCACTGAGTGAGTTTTTGATTTTTCGATGTATCTTTGAGTCGATATTGCGATTATTCGAGCCAGTTTTTCGACGATTTTTCGACTTGTCATTTAGAGAAGTCTTACCCAAACTTTTTAATGCAATTTAAATCGCAGAAACACACACCCTCACGATTTTAGCGATCTTTCTCATGGACATACCGTTTTCTCGTATGTATTTGTCCAAGAGTATTTTTCGTTGCTCCTGTGTATGGCCTCTCAGTTTATGAAATCAAAAGTGATCCGAAAAAATAATTCTAGTAATTGATTTAACATCATATCATCTATAACATAATAAATAATTTATGTTTTTAAAGCAAATAAAACAAGAATGACGGCTTGTTGCAGTTGTCCTTATATTTGTCAATACAGTCTTTACTCACCTAGGTACCGCCTCTGTTTCGTCAGGGAAAAAAGTGAAGGAGCTAGTAGCTACGCAAAATCTAATCAAAATCTAATCATCTAATCAACTAAATCGATAGTTTAACTAAGCATACTGTCTTACTAATGTAATCACTTCAGCTAGTCATGTGTGAAACTAAAAATCGACATGATTTACTCATGTCGGTGGTCAATCAGATTAGAAAGCTCATGATTGAATTCGTAATCATGTGTTCATATGATTATGAGTAACGTTCTCATTTTTAGGGTTCCGTAGTCAACTAGGAACCCTTATAGTTTCGCCATGTCTGCCCGTCCGTCCGTCCGTCCGTCCGTCCGCGGATAATCTCAGTGACCGTTAGCACTAGAAAGCTGAAATTTGGTACTAATATGTATATCAATCACGCCGACAAAGTGGTAAAATAAAAAGTGGAAAAAAATGTTTTATTGGGGTACCTCCCCTATACGTAAAGTGGGGAGTGATTTTTTTTTTCATTTCAACCCTAACGTGTGGTATATTGTTGGATAGGTATTCTAAGGACTGAGGGGGCCCTCGAAGTTAATGGCTCTGCCTCTACGAATAGTGAATCTACTACTCTATCACATAAAATGTTTTGTTTAACTTTGGTAGTAAGATTACCTGTACCTGTCTTCTCGGGTGATTTTAGAGCGGAGTAGGCGAACGAAAGGAGAGCAGACCAGTTAGTTACGTCATTGTTATTAATACAAGAGATGATGAGATCGCTTAATTTACCTGCAGCCAAGTGACGTGCTCCTTTGGGTATGTGACGCAGCACACGAACCGACTGCTTAAGGTTAGCCAGGTCATCGAGGCCTAAGCCACTATGGTTATTAGCTACTGCTCGCGGCTGCGATGGCAGATCTGAGTGACTAGGAGCGATCGTGTGCGGGACACTTTTGTGCATGCGTCCTATATGTATTTTTAGGCCATGAGATGAGAAAGTGCGACTTGAGTTTGGGCAGTGGGGGCAAGAGACAGAAGAAAGGTCGTGCAAAGTTGACATGGTGAATACTTACAAAGGTAAAAGTATAAAAATATTCCGAGTATCACTATTTACAAACATTAATAAACTAAATTGACACAGAAACACAAAAGTCACACAAGAAAATATAAATATAAACAATAATATGACGTGACGCGTGGTAGAGCGCAGACTTTTGATGGGTGTTGTCACGGAGGTGCTTCTTTTGAGCCAATCACTGACTTGTATAATATTTTTATATTTCAGTGGAGCCAATGGCGAGGCAATTGGTTAACGTGAACGAGGTAACCAAGGCAACATGAAGGCAACTATTGAGTGGCAGTCAAATGGTGTTCTGTCGAATCCGTTCTTGTGAAAACAAAGTTAATATGTAACAAGCGGCTACGTGCGATCGAGACACGCCAACACGTGTATAGCTGATTCACAAACTTGACGGTCGAATGCGAGCTAAATAGAGGGGCGTATTGCCCGGGTTCAATTTTAAGCAATTTTTGAAAAATTTGTCCATTTCATTGACATATGTTTGACGTTGTTTTTTTAAATTGATATATATTACATGCAGTTAGAATATTAGTAGAGACACAGTCTCAAACAAGATTTACCGAAAATATGTACTGTTTTGAAAAAATAAGTCCCGCCGAGTTTCTTGCCGGTCATAATACTTCTCGGGTCACAGGTGTAGGGTTAGAACCCGTGGTAGCTTTTTGACATTGGAAATGTCTTTTCGTTCGTTCCAGTATAGGCCCCGATTTCACGAAAAAGTGCGATCCCCTTATACTCGTAACTCGGAAAGTTGTAAAGATATGATATTCAAAAATGGCTCAAAAGACTCATATTTACGAGAGCTGTAAGATGCAAAAAGAATTTTTCGAGAAAATAAAAAAAGAACAAAGTTATGGCCGGAATAGTGAAAAAAAAATCAATTTTTTCCAAATTTTTGATTTTGGCGTTCGATATTTTGGAAACGAAGCATGATATCAAAAAATTGAGAAGAACTCCTCTGGACAATTTAGTCAGCTACAATTTAAGCTTAAAAAAAAGACGATCGGGTTAAGGGTCTGCCCTGTAGCCTAACCTTTATGAAAAAAGTCAGAACGACATTTTTCACATAAATTGTTTTTAACTGACTTCAAGATTTCAAAAGAGGAGGTTCTCAATTCGGCGTGTATGTTTTTTTCATTTTGGTTTTTTTTTATGTTTGTTACTCTATAACTCCGTCATGGGGAATCGAGGGAACTCCTCAAATGTTAATGGCATACATGTAGTGATTTTTATCAAGAAATCAATCATTTTCATTCAAAACAGTGACATTTGATTAAGCGGAACTGCTGATGATGATCAGAAGGGAACTCTTCAACGACGCATAGTTCACGTTTGGCGATTCCTCCTCTTATCGAACACACATCGGTGTTTGTTAAGCAAGTAAGATTGTCAGGACAAATTTTCGTCAAGCTCAAGTTCTGATGATGGGATCCATGAGGAATCGAGGGAACTCCTCAAATCTTAAAGGCAAACACATAGTGATTTTTGTATTTTTATCAACAAATCAAGCATTTTCATTCAAAAGAGTGACATTTGATGAAGTGGAACTGCTGATGATGATCAGAACGGAACTCTTCAACGGCGCATAATTCACGTTTGGCTAATTCTCCTCTACGATGTGTTTGTCAAGCAAGTTAGATTGTCAGGACAAATTTTCGTCAAGCTCAAGTTCTGATGATGGGATACATGAGGAATCGAGGGAACTCCTCAAATCTTAAAGGCATACACAGAGTGATTTTTGTATTTTTATCAACAAATCAAGCATTTTCATTCAAAAGTGTTATGTACTGGGAATTAATATATAGGATCGAAATAACACGGCACGCGAGTATATTCAAGACTGATTTATTTTTCGCAAGTAGGTAGACACGTAAATCCTAACCTACCCTTATTTCATACATGTCATCCTTCCCTCCTAAGAGAAGTGACTTAAGTACCTACTAATAGCATAGCTTATATTTATGTGTTTACAACGTTAGGTAATTAACATTTAGGAAATACCAGTTTCAAGTATTAGCTTGACTACCACTAGTATATCTATATCTATTGACAAACTATTTCTAGTAGGTAAGTATAATCCAAACATGGAATATTATCGTTACTTAAGACCTACACAATAGAATCCTTATTCTAAATTACATGTTAGGTATCTCCGTTTTAAACATGATGAATCTTACAGGCTAATCAGTCGGCAATAGTAAGTTTATACAACAATAATAGCTAAATCAGTATCAGTGATTTGTTTACGGTAAACCAGCACATTAGAAAGAAAGACAACTTGTATTTTTTTATTATTATTACTGGCCTATTCAAACCCATATCTTATCGGTGGACGACGAATGCGCTGAGGTCTTTGAATAGGTATGTTCGGTTCAGACTGGGTAGGCATGCAATTCCCGTTGCTTGCGTAGTTTTGTGACTCAGTGGCGGCCGGGATCGCCTGAGCTAGTGCTGCAGCCATGCTTAGTTCTTCTGTGTCTGAACACTGCATTGGAGTACTACGAATACTACGATCGTTGAGCAACTGGTCGATATGTCTTTTGTGGCTGGCTCCGTCGGTCCCTTGTACGCGGTATGTCAAGGGGCCAAGTCGCTCGATGATCGAACCCGTTGCCCAAGATTGCCTATTATGCTGATAAACTCGATACATAACTTTTTCACCCACCTTCAATTCTCGAGTCGGAGACGAATTCCTATCTATTTGTTTTCGCTGAGCTTCTCGCACCTCTTCTCTCAGGTCTGGTCGCAGCAAGTCGAGCCGACTACGTATGTTGCGCTTTAGTAATAGTTCTGCTACTTACCTGTTGTTGAATGCGGGGTTAAGCGATGATTTAATAGGTATGTTTGCAATGCCTCATGTACATTCGCATTATCCCTTTCCGCCTTTCTTAAACACTTTTTGATTAATCCGACAGTGTTTTCGGCGGCGCCATTGCTACTCGGTTTGTACGGGGAAATGCGAATATGCTTGATGCCTTCTTTTTTTAGGTATGCCTCAAACTTACTACTTGTATAAGGAGGCCCGTTGTCTGACACCAGCTCAAAAGGATTTCCGAAACGAGCAAATATCTCCCGTAATAGGGCAATTGTGTCCTCGGCCCGCGTACCCTTTATTTTGCTCGCTTCAATCCATTTTGAGTAGGCGTCAATCAAAACGAAGTAATACGTGCCAGCCGTCGGCGTCAGGAAGTCCACGTGTACCCGGTACCATCGCTCCTGTGGCCACTCCCATGGGTGCGTAGCTGCCCGTGCTGGTGCTGGGCGTTCTGCCGCGCACACTGCGCACTCGGCTATCATGCGCTCGACGTCTGCGCCCAGGCCGGGCCACCAGACATAGGCGCGCGCCAGTGCTTTCGTACGCACCGCCCCACTGTGAGCCGCGTGCAGCTCGCGCAGCACCCGCGCGCGCAAAGTCTTTGGAACCACCACCCTGTATTCGAACATAATGCAACCCTTTTCGCGACTCAATGCATCACGGACGCGCCAAAACGGTTTGAGGTCTTCATCCCCGCAGTACTCCCAGCTTTTGCCTAAATAATTAAATACCTTACTCAGTACTGGATCCCGACTTGTCTCTTTTGCTACATCATCATGACTTATAGATATACCGTCGTCAATAAAGTTTAAAAATTCGCACGATTCCTTGCTCTTTTGTTCGTCTTTTTTTATTTCAAGCGGAAGGCGCGATAAATGATTTGCTATGCAATTTTGTTCAGATTTGATGCATGCTATTTCAAAGTCGGTTTTGCCGCCAACAATTGTTTTACCTTATTGAACGATTCATTGCAGTCCCTAGACCAAATGAACTTGTTATTTTTTTTAATAGCTCATAAAGCGGGTGCAGTACGGTACTTATATTGGGTACGAACTTGGCGTAATAATTGACTAATCCTAAAAATGCCTTTAAACGCGACACGTTGTCTGGCGCTGGGGCTGCCTGAATTGCATCGATTTTGCTCGTCTGTGTACAAAGTCCCTTTGCATCGATGACATAACCTAAGTATGAAACCGATTTTTGAAAAATTTTGCATTTTTTTTCCGCGACCCTTAATCCTGCCTCTGACAGTATTTTAAATACCGCTAACAGACGCTTATAATGATCCTCGTCACTAAAATGTCATCGCAATACACCGCAATAAGGTTCATATTCTTAAACAGGTTATCGAGGACGCGTTGAAATTTACTCATGGCACACTTAATACCGAATGGTAATCTATTATAGCAAAAACTGCCCTTATGCGTGACAATTACACACAGTTCTTTCGATTCTTCAGTCAGCGGTAATTGTTGGTATGCGTGGCTCAAATCTATTTTGCTAAAAAGTTGCCCCCCTTGTAAGTTTGAGAATATTTCATCGATACGGGGTATCGGGTATTTATCGTCCTCCAAAACCGGATTAAGTGTTATTTTAAAATCTCCGCACAGCCTGACCTCACCTGATTGTTTGATGACGGGCACGACGGGCGTCCCCCACTCGCTGGTCTCCACTGGTGAGATGACCCCGTCCGCCTGCAGACGGTCGAGCTCGGCGCCCACGGCGGCGCGCAGCGCGTGCGGCACGGGGCGCGGCTTGCACAGCACGGGCCGCGCGTCGCTAGCCACACTCAGTTGGATGGGTTTACCTGTTCCTTTCGCGAACACCTGTGGGAACTCTCGAGCCAGCCGTTCTTCAATGCCGTCCCGCCCGCCACTGATACTATATACCTCTTCTGGACCGCATTTTATACCTAGCGCCATCAACCACCGACGTCCTATAATGGGCGGGCTGTCATCCGAGTCTACTATGACTAGCTTTAAATTCGATAGTTTTTTATTACCATACAATACGTCACACGAAAGTGTGCCTTTTGGCAAAACTCTTTGCCCCGCATACATTTTCAAATGTGTTTTAGGAGGCAACAAACTAACATTTTTAAATAGCTGATTGCAGAGTTTGCAGTTATAGGAGAACCACAGTCAAGTTGCATGCGTACGTCCACTCCATTTATTCTCACTGTGCAGTACCACGGTTCATCGCCGTCGGTGTCGCCGTCCATTGTGTACAGCGGTACGTCGTATTCGTCATCGCCGTCCTCTGACTCGACGTCGTCGTTGGTCGCGTTCATTGACTCCAGGCACACGTTAACATTATGTGATTTCCGGACTTTACACGCTTTTGCAATATGTCCCTTAAGGCCACACACGTAGCATTCCGTGTTCACGAAGGAACAGCTCCTTGGATGGTGTGTGCCCAAGCACCGGGGGCAGCGCGCGCGCGGCGCCGCCGCCGGCTGCCTGCGGCGCGGGGGTGCGCGCGCGCCGCCGCTGCCGCCAGCGCGCACCGCGTGCACGCTTTCACCTTGCGTCGACATCGTCGCCGACGTCCCGTTCCCAGTGCCGCTACTGGGACCGCTAGCTTTTGAGTCTCGATCCGCCGCCTCCAACGACGTCGCTATTTCCACTGCGCGGCCGAATGTTACCTTGTCCTCCGTTAACAATTTAAAACGTATCGCGTCACTTCTCAGTCCGTATGCCAGTTGATCGCGCAAATTCTCTTCTAAATACGTCGCGCCGGTGAAGTTACATTTTTGAGCAAGTTGCTTAAGTTGTGCCACGTATTCGTTGATCGACTGGTCAGCCGTTTGCTTGCACGCACGAAATGTCATACGCTCTGCCAACTCCGATCGCTTAGGTGACAAATGCTCACGAACTTTTGAAACTATCACGTCGTAGCTCACTTTATCAGGCTCATCCGGATAACACAAATCTATTATTAGGTCCAAAGTCTCGGGACCGACCACCGCTATGAGATACTGCGCACGGACTTCCGGTTTTATGTTGGTTATATCGAACCACGCCGTTAACTGACTAATATACGTTTTCCACTTTCCCGAGCGTAAATTAAACTCTTTAATGTTAAAAGGTAATGTTTTCGACATCCTCGGTAGCCAAATGTTATGTACTGGGAATTAATATATAGGATCGAAATAACACGGCACGCGAGTATATTCAAGACTGATTTATTTTTCGCAAGTAGGTAGACACGTAAATCCTAACCTACCCTTATTTCATACATGTCAAAAAGAGTGATATTTGATGAAGTGGCACTGCTGATGATGATCTCATAAAGTCATTTTTGTATTTAAATCAACAAATCAAGCATTTTCATTGAAAACAGTGACATATTGATGAAGTGGAACTGCGGCTGATGCCATAAACATGTGAAATGTAAAATGAGAAAGGAATTCTTCAACGACGCATAGTTCACGTTTGTCGATTTGTTCTCTTCGCTGTGTTTGTTAAGCAAGTTATTTCATTGTATAGAGAGTGCACCATCTACAATAATCCTTCACCGGCTTCCCCCATGGAAGAAGTCGGTTTTTTTTGCTTAAAATTATTTAGCTATGTGGCTACCATTTCTCGAGTTGACTACGGATTTGTAATGTAATAATTTTCTTGTACTTTGAACATTATTATATCCTGCTTATTAATCTAAAAATGAAATATGTATACTTAGGCGCCACGGCGACAATTATTCAAACTTCGATATGCGTGTGGAAATTTTTCAATTTGTTTGTTCACAGCAGAGTTGGGCACACTTGATTAAAATCGGTGATCGATTACTAATCATCGCTGATTAAATCATAACACAAAACAATCAAGTAATTTCGCCAAAATTAACGCTAATCAACTAACTTGTTCAATGTGATTGACGAATGTATGATTAGAGTGTTCTTTAGCTGATTTATATTATTACTTGAATAAGGCGTTTGTTCTGAATTTCACATATTGAACCAGATACATATGTAGAAATTTTCATTATCCTAAATGAAAATGAAAATGTGAATGAGAATGAGAATGAGAATGAGAAAAGCGCATGTGGAAACCGCAGCTGTGTGATAGCTGCCTTAACTGTAGCCGAAAACCGCAATAAAACCGAAGAGGCCGTTTCAAAGTTAAATGGGAGCATTCATTTGTACACTCATACCAATAACTAACAAAAAAATTGACGATATTTTGGCCACTGGCATTTACGCTTTTATTGCTCAATATTGAATCTGCAATATACAACTTAAGACGTAAGCGTCAACCGCCAAATGATACCTTTAGAAATATTGTCACAAATAGCCATTTATCCTGAATGTATATTATAAAGAGTGTATTGACAATTATAAGGACAAGTGAAATGTGTAATAACTTTTTAAAAGTTTACTATTTTGCGTAAGTATGTTTTGGGCACTTGGTTGGAAGGCCTTTTTAAACGTTTTAGTGTTGACTAAGACACCTGTAACCTTTGCTTTCGGGCGACTTTTCGTCGTTTGCTTCGGACGTTTCTCATCAGATTCGGACAACGTTTACTGTGACCAGTTTCGACGCTTGAGCCAAGTCTTTTTTATTTTTTTTACGGAATCCGCTTCCGTGAAGCTTTGCCGAAGTTTTCTCTTCATGATTGCCCATCACGTCCTCGATGGGATGTACCTAAGGGTAATTTGGCGGATTCATATTCTTAGCAGCATGACGCACGTCGTGGGTTTCCATCCACTCTCTGATGCAGGGGGCACAGTGGCAACTAGCCAAATCGGGCCAAAATAAAGTAGAGCCCCTGTGGCGTCTAATCAGTGACAAAATTCATTTTGTCCACACTACTTTATGTAAAGATTGGCAGTCATCGTGGAAGTAGTGACGAACGCCGTAGATTTCATACTGCATTCGCATATTACCTACCACACATTGTCTTAGATCCAAATTTTTCGGAAAAAATTGACGTTTTGTTCTTATTCAGGTGTTCTCCTTTGCGAATAGTAGAGTACTACAGGCCCGGTAGAACAAAAAATCCAGTTTGAAGGGGTTTTCGTCGCTTAGAATTATGCACTGTTCATTTTTAAGTAAAACTGTGTCATATAAATTTCGAAGACGGTGTTTAACTTTTGCAGCCTATTTTGGAGTTGGTTTGGCTTCCGTTGCTTCCCAGTCGTTGCGATTCTTGGCCCTTTGAACCATTCCTACAGAAGTTCTCTACTTTTTTCCACATATCTTATTGAAGCACTGAGTGAGTTTTTGATTTTTCGATGTATCTTTGAGTCGATATTGCGATTATTCGAGCCAGTTTTTCGACGATTTTTCGACTTGTCATTTAGAGAAGTCTTACCCAAACTTTTTAATGCAATTTAAATCGCAGAAACACACACCCTCACGATTTTAGCGATCTTTCTCATGGACATACCGTTTTCTCGTATGTATTTGTCCAAGAGTATTTTTCGTTGCTCCTGTGTATGGCCTCTCAGTTTATGAAATCAAAAGTGATCCGAAAAAATAATTCTAGTAATTGATTTAACATCATATCATCTATAACATAATAAATAATTTATGTTTTTAAAGCAAATAAAACAAGAATGACGGCTTGTTGCAGTTGTCCTTATATTTGTCAATACAGTCTTTACTCACCTAGGTACCGCCTCTGTTTCGTCAGGGAAAAAAGTGAAGGAGCTAGTAGCTACGCAAAATCTAATCAAAATCTAATCATCTAATCAACTAAATCGATAGTTTAACTAAGCATACTGTCTTACTAATGTAATCACTTCAGCTAGTCATGTGTGAAACTAAAAATCGACATGATTTACTCATGTCGGTGGTCAATCAGATTAGAAAGCTCATGATTGAATTCGTAATCATGTGTTCATATGATTATGAGTAACGTTCTCATTTTTAGGGTTCCGTAGTCAACTAGGAACCCTTATAGTTTCGCCATGTCTGCCCGTCCGTCCGTCCGTCCGTCCGTCCGCGGATAATCTCAGTGACCGTTAGCACTAGAAAGCTGAAATTTGGTACTAATATGTATATCAATCACGCCGACAAAGTGGTAAAATAAAAAGTGGAAAAAAATGTTTTATTGGGGTACCTCCCCTATACGTAAAGTGGGGAGTGATTTTTTTTTTCATTTCAACCCTAACGTGTGATATATTGTTGGATAGGTATTTAAAAATGAATAGGGGTTTACTAAAATCATTTTTTGATAATGTAAATATTTTCGGAAATAATCGCTCCAGAAGTAAAAAAAAATGTGTCCCCCCCCCTCTAACTTTTGAACCATAAGTTTTAAAAATATGAAAAAAATCTCAAAAGTAGAACTTTATAAAAACTTTCTAGGAAAATTATTTTGAACTTGATAGGTTTAATAGTTTTTGAAAAAAAATTACAAAATAATTTCTGAACTAAGTTTGTAATTTAACCGTATAAGCAGGTGTTTATTGTACTTGTAATTTCTAAAAAATCACAATGAAATGACGTGCTTTCAAATAAAGTAAAAACGGTGAAAATCGGTTCACGCAATAAAGAATTATCCCATAAAAATCATCTTCCATACTTTAAGCTCGCGCGCAATAGTTTACTTAATTTGCCGATAGATGTCGCTGTAGGTGGAACGCTCATATCATATCCTACATGGCGGTGTTATTTTAACTCTTAAGTGGGGACTCTTTCTGTGACGGACGGAAAACTACGGAACCCTACACTGAGCGTGGCCCGACACGCTCTTGGCCGGTTTTTAACTTTAGTTTCAATCACGTTAATTTTTGCCCAACTCTGGTTCACAGGCGTTATGTCGAGCATACTTATGTTAATCTAAGAATAAAATAATTATCATTCAACGTCGTAGTTTTATTTTATAACATTTTCCTTATCCCGACTTTCTCGTCGCTCAGCGACAATATTTTTTCGACTTCCGTAGATTCATTTCCAATGTGCTCGATAGTCGTGTGAGGCACGAAATCTGTGAAATTTTTCTCTGATGTTCATAAGTGCATTGTAATGTGCCTAAATTGAAGAATAAATATCTTTTATCTGTCATGAAAATTTGTAACCGGCCATTGTTATCACTGACTAATAAAATAAAACTGACCGAGAAAGTGCTGCACGAGTCGTTCTTACAGCACTATTGTGGAGCCATTTTTTTGCGCCGATTGTGTATCCCGTTCTTTCTTGCATATCGGTTAAAAAAATAATTTTTAGGGTTCCGTACCTCGAAAGGAAAAAACGGAACCCTTATAGGATCACTTTGTTGTCCGTCTGTCTGTCTGTCAAGACCATTTTTCTCAGGAACGCGTGAAGGTATCACGCTGAAAATATCAAGTACTCAGGTCTACTGTCCCTTGGAGCTGTGAAAAAATTCTTCTAAGCCAAAAGATACAGCCGTTTATGCCGCAAATTTCCGCAAATTTTCGCTCGCAAGGGAATCAAAACCTACAGGGTACTTCCCGTGAACTCATAATCTTGAAATTTGGTACGAAGCAACGTCTTATAGCACAGATAAAGGAAAAATTGCGAAAACCGTAAATTTTTAGTTACATCATATGTATAATAAAAATATTTTAAAGTTACTATATACCTACAGGTTTGTACGGAACCCTCGGTGCGCGAGTCTGACTCGCACTTGGCGGGTTTTTTTGCAATGAATATTCCCGGGTACCCGGGAGTTATGCTATTTTTCGAGTGACCAAATCCTACTAAGAATAGGTACACATCTATATAGGACAACAAAGTAGTCACCTTGTATGAAAATTTAGCTTTCTCGAAGATAACACCTCATTACCGAAAACCACAGCCAAATAGCACTAGACCCTACTCATAGTGTTGTGTTTCTGCTGGTGAGTAAGGTTGCCAGAGAGCACAAAGAAGCTACGACACGACGGGAGACGTTGTTGTCCCTTTTGCCGTCAACACAGTAAACCTTCATTTATTTTATTTAACGCGCATGTGACACATCCGGAGTTGAGGCGTCCATTGGGACGGCAGCTGCTTACCATCAGGCCGCTTACGGCCTTGTTGTTTCCCACCGTTGTGGTATAAAAAAATACTCGAAGATATGACGCAAGGTGACGTGGTTACTTAATATTGCATACGAGTTTTAATAGTAGTTTATGTAACTGTTACGTAATAATAAGGGTCCTTAAAATACGAGTGTGGTTTTCTCGCCTGCGGCTCGTTTCATAATAAGATCACACAAGTGTTTTAAGGCCTAATTACGTACAGTTGCATACACTGCTTTATCTACACACATATTATAAATCCTAACTGAAGTGTTCGGAAATTAGAATGACCGCCATTGCACCGCCATGACGAACTCGACTGTGCCGGCGGTCGGGCGGGCGCATGCCGGCGATCGGAGAGGAGGGCAGATTTTCATTACGTTACCGTAGGTAATGAATTTTCATACGTTTTTACCACACTGTCACAGATAATACACTGTGTAGCATTACGCTACGTATCGTACGACATCTGTCGACTTTCTTTAGAACTTCTGAACTTCTGTGTCTAAGGCTAGGTCACGGTTGATATATAAAAAAGCGTACATTGTGATTCACGGCATTACAGGTAGATGGCGCTTATATCAGTCCGTATTTTGTAATACGTCTGGCAGTTATAAAATTGAGATAAGACTCGCGCTAATTTTGAATGTGAATTTTGAGGTATTCCAGATTGTCAAAAGAAAAAAGTTGATTTTTGATGGAGTCTGTCAGAGCGCCGTGAGATTTTGAAAGAAAAAGAGATAATCTGGATTTGTTCTGGTCTTTTTTGCCATAATTTGCTTAGCTGCATCGTGATAAAGTGCGATTTATTTCAAACATTGTATGGCAAGTGCTATTGTTGCATTGTTGGAGCAGAAATAAAACCGAAACCCTTGCCGGGCGAAGAGGCCCAATATAAATTATTTAGCAAGTGCTATACCCTGAAACCGCCTGATTCCGGAAGGCCCTTGTGGATGCCGGGCCGGCGGGACAGTCTGCAGCTGCCGCGATTTCCGCGGGTTTCTTCGCCACATCATCGGAGAGTTAGAGTCCGCATCCAGCGGGCTCTCGCAAGTGAGAAAAGGAGTTCAGCGAGCTATTGGGTCCGCCGTATCAAAGCGGACACTGGCCCACGAACTTTTTTTTAATTTAAGCAACAGCTTTTGCATCCTGCTTTCGAGAACATCAAATTATTCATATTTTTGTTAAAAAAACGTTACAAATCGGATTCCTTTTTTGTATCCAGTATTTTTGTGCCATAATAGTTTTTTTTGTTGTTTTGCTAAATTTCCCCAAATTCCAATTGCCTCGTTTGACGGGCGTATAAAGACCTGGCTCTTTAATTTAGGCTACGTTCAGCCAGCGCATCATCTGTCACCATCCATATCACCCGCCTCATTAACCCATTATTTTCCTGCAGCCAAATTAATACTAGCCGAGTCTTTATTTTTACTTACCGGTTTTGCTAACTATTGAATTTGTAATGTCCTTGTTTAGGTACAGTCGTCTTCATTTTTAAGTGAAGTGCTAATATTAAATATTTTTAATTATTGTAATTTAATTACATTCTGGTCACTAGGGAGGTTGTTGAATGTGAAAGTGAAATAGGTACAGTTCTCTTCATTTTTAAGTGAAGTGCTAAATTTAAATATTTTTGTTATTATAATTTAATTGTATTCTGACCACTAGGGAACTTATTGAATGTGAAATACCCTTATTTAGATGCCATTATTGTGATTTTTACGTGAAATGCTAAATTTTAAATAATTGATAATTTTTGCTAATATTAAATATTTTTACTTTGTCGTCAAAATTAAACGTATTAATGCAAGTAAGAAGTGTTTCACTGCAACTGATGTTACGTGACTGGTTGCAATAATGGTGGTAATTAAATTACATACGGTTTCCGAACGTGGAATAGAGGATTTATGATATTGGTGTAGATAATAGTACATTACTTACCAAGAACTGTAAAAGAAAGAAAGCCCGAAATCGCAGGTATTTGTAACCCGAGCCGCAGGCAAGGGTTGTAAATATGCGATAGAGAGCTTTCTTTTTTACTGCCCGTGGTGAGTACACAATTTTACGTCTCCACCTGGCCATAACGCGAGTTTTACCGTACGCGTAGCGTGCGATAAAACTCACATTATGGCCAGGTGTGACGTAAATATATATACAAGTTGTGGAAAAATGATAGTGACCCTTTTGAGGGCATAATTGGCTACTTTCCTAAAAAAATATATTTAGTCCGTTAGTTAGATTATCAAAAAATATTGGACAATTACTTTTTATTTTGTCAATCAAACAAAAATTGGTGAAGATATAGCCCGTTAAAGTTCCGCGTGACGTCACATTTTAGTACAATTTTTAGTATAATGTGACGTCACGCGGAACTTTAACGGGCTATATCTTCACCAATTTTTATTTGATTGACAAAATAAAAAATACGTGTCCAATATTTTTTGATAATCTAACTGACGGACTAAATAGAATTATATTTTTTTTACCCAGGAAAGTACCCAATTGGTATAGTCTTTTAACTACGAGAAAGTAAGAAAAAAAAAATGGTTTTGTATGGAGAGTTTTCCGGCTGGGACGACGTGTCGCATACAATAATTTTTTTTCGTCCAAAAACTTTTAGTCCTACTTTTTCTTACTCGACATACGATTACCAATTATGATATCTACTATGGATGGGTTATACTCAAACAAAATGGGCAGAAAAAATACTTCCAGAGTTATTTCATAACCTAGCTACGATTCTATTATGTTTATATATTTACGTCACCGTACGCGTAGCAGTAAACTCGCATTAAGGCCTGGTGGAGACTTAAAATTGTGTACTCACCACGGGCAGTAAAAATAAAGCCCTCTATCGCATATTTACAACCCTCGCCTACGACTCGGGTCTCAAATACCTGCGATTTCGGGCTTTCTTTATTTTACAGTCCTTGGTAAGTAATGTGCTATTTGACAATCATTACATCTTTGTCACTCTCATTGATAGAAAATTTCAGTTTGTCTCTTTCTCACGCGGGTGACGGGAGCTCATTAGCACGTCCGCATTTCACGCTGGCCGGTGCGCGACTAGCGACAATTGTTTGAAATCACTCATTTTAAGTGCTTCACTTTTGGAGCGTGCATGGTAACGGATCACTATATACTATCAAGCAACCTAATTCTATAGGTATAATTGTCGTAAGCACTATTTTTTTCGAAAGTGACTACCATTTACACTTCCAACCCAGAGGGGAAGCTACGGCTTCCTCACGATGTTATCCTTCACCGAAGCCGAAAAGCGACTAATATCAAATGATATTTCGTACTTAAGTTCCGAATATGTCAGTGGTACGAGCCGGGGTTTGAACCTGAGTCCTCCCGATTAAAAGTCAGACGTCTTAGAGCGCTTTCACATCATCCAATCCGATATCGGATGTCGGATGGCCTAAGGAAAAAAGAAGCTGCTAGAGCTAGAGAGTTCCCTATGGCATTAAGTCCGCCTTTTTGCGTTAGTGCTTTTTTTATTTTATTTATACCACAACGGTGGCAAACAAGCATACGGCCCGCCTGATGGTACGTAAGCAGCTACACACCAGCAGGAACACAACACTATGAGTAGGGTCTAGTGCTATTTGGCTGTGGTTTTCTTTTGTAAAATGAACATTTAGTATTTTAAGAAAATATATAAATCACAAATTTTAAATTTGTCTGCTTCGTGCTTAGAGAATTCAACCCGGAGCAACTATGTCTGTCATTTTCTATACAAAAGTCTGCCGATTTTTGCGGGGGAGGGGAACGTCAAACGTATGGCTATTCGTACGTAACGCACAAATTGCCACGTCAGATAAACGTCAGTCCATACAAGTGTATGACCACCGGTCATATGTTTTCGGCAGAGGGGAACGCCTGTCAATAGCGACTCCGGTTGTTTGAATTCTCTAAGGCTTCGTGACCTCATATAGCCGACATCCGATATCGGATCGGATAATGTGAAAGCGTTCTTACCCAGTCTAGCAGCGCTTCTAAATAAAACATCACAAAATCACGCGCAAATCCGCCCACAACCTCTTCCTTCTACTATTCGATTAAAAACATGTAAAACAATTCCTTTGTCTATAAAGAACTCAATCTGTCCATTAAGTAAACAGGCTACCTACGCATTGGGGCCTTCAAAACGTCGTAACTACATTTGTGTGCTGCCGTATGAAAAGACACCTTACCTTATGATTACCAGCGATTGGCGCTTACGTCACAAGTCACCAATATTTAGGTTTCCGGTTGACAATCTAACGCAGCGCACGTCGCAATGTATGGGAAGAAGACAACATGTCAAGATTATTTCTAAAATCGTGTAATTTTTTTTATACAAGACAAGGTTGATATCGGGGTCGTGTAGCGAGATAACCAGCCATGATACAGAATTTAAAGATGAACCTAATTATCACTAATTTATTAATGCGCGCCTCTACAACGAGATTTCGGCGCGTCTTATTGAGGTCTCTGGTGACCAGAGGGCGGGCCACTATTTTGGCCAACGGATCAGCGTAGATCCAGCGTGGAAATGCGGCCAGCCTTCTGGGCACTCTATCTAGTGATGGGGACCTAGGGCAGATTTTTTAACCGACTTCAAAAAAGTAGGACGTTCTCAATTCGACTCATTTTTTTTTGTTTGTATGTTACTCGATATCTCCGAGAATCGTGAACCGATTTTCAATTTTTTTTTATCTATAAGTTTTTATTTAGATATATTAGGTTTTATAGATATTCTAGTTATATATTTAAAATGTTATTTTCCTATTAAAAAAAATCCTTACAAAAAAATACATGTCTGAGTTACAATGACTATCGTAAGTAAAAGGTTATAGTAATTTGCAAGAGCACATTCATTTTGGGGACTAATCGATTATTATTTATTAATTTAATTTCCTGAGCTGTCAGCTTCCTGGATCAACGTATTAGTATTGCCATACAGAGAGCGAATGCTGCCAGCATTTACGGTACCATGCCGCGGGAGGGATTGGTTATTTTAGTATAAAATTTAAGATTAGTTTTTAATTATATTTATGTTTATTGTTTACTGTTAATGTACCTATTTACGAGTATAATGTACCTATTTTCAGACTTAGAGAATTCAACCAACCGGAGGCGCCATTGACAGGCGTTCCCCCTGCCGATAACATATGACCAGTGGTCATACTCATGTATGGACTGACGTTTATCTGACGTCGCTATTTGTACGTTACGTACGATATAGCCATACATTTGACGTTCCCCTCCCCTCAAAAATTGGCAGACTTTTTTGTATAAAAAAATACAGACATGGCTACTCCGGGTCGAATTCTCTAAGTTTTCAGATGACAACGATGACAAGTAGAAAATTAAATACATACCTACATTTTACATAAAGTATGGCCACCCTAATCAATAAGACGTCTTGCCGTTTTCCAAACCTACAGCGTAGAGGTCTATACTCATTGCAATTTTGACGCAAAAGTCGCCGGCGCTTTTTGTATACGTTGCTGTCTACGATCAAAAACTGCAATGTATTGAAAATCGCAGTTGACTCGTTGCGAGGTCAGTAGACCCCTTAGGTATATTAACCTTTTGACCGCCATACGTCAAAAATTTAACTATCAATTTTGATCTCTGTCATAATTTTCGTAGATTTCATTTACATTGTCACTTTGTCTTATATTATCATAGATATAAAATGGCGCTTGTCATCCCATTTCTCTGTATATTATATATCAGACGATGGCGATCAAAAGTTTACTTAGTTACTTAATATTAATTTGACTTACAAAATGAGAATTGGAAATTACATTAATTTTGTTTTGATCAAATATTACCTTATGTATGACAATGTTCAGAGGCGTATTTGGAAATTTGGCGCCCCGGGCCAGAAAAATTTGCCACCCCTCTGTTACTTAACCAAACAGAATATTAAAATTTTCTTGAGAATCTCTGAACCCTTAGCGTACGGTCAAATGTTGAAAAAACACCCTGCTGACGCCTTTTGCACTTCTGCGTAGCGGGATCGACACCGCGGTACAGCGCTACGCGTTTTGACGCGTAACCTCAGCGGATCGAGAGTGAAACCAGTGCTAACACGGGCGGCGAGGTTCCGCGGTTTTGATTCCGTTGTTGATTCGCTCTCGACCCGCTCTGGTTTCGCGACGTAACGTGCTGCGCTGTACCGTGATATCGATCCACTACGAAGATGTGCAAAACGCGTAATGGGACTGGGTAACGTGTGTATGTGTAAGGTCAAGGTGGTATAAAGGCCAGGCGGCCACAGTATGATCACTTACCTCATCGAGGAGCAGTTTGGGACCTTATTAATCAAAAAGTAAAAGTTTTATAGGTCGGTAAATCACTTGGTCGGACAGCCCTCAGCCTGGTCGCTATTGGTTATGGTTTTTAAATTAATTTTACATGAAAGAGTGTATTTATATAAGCTATCTCGTGGGTTATGTTTTAATTGTATATTTTAGAAGCGAGAAAGAGAATAAGGGTGGGTTGCACCACGCATAACTAACGAACTGATCAACGTTAAATATGGCGACGGAGCTGTCATCCCATAGAAAACTGTCAAACTTTTCATACAAGATTTTTTTAACGATGACGTTGACGTTAACAGACGGTTTGGTGCAACCGGCCCTGAGACTTTATAGTCAAATATCTTATTCCGTACAAAGAGGGTTCCGTACAAACCTGTAGGTATATAGACGTAGTAACTTTTAAATTATTAAAAATATGTTTATTATATTTCACAATTTTTCCTTTATCTGCGCTATAAGACGTTGCGTCGTACCAAATTTCAAGATTCTGAGTTCACGGGAAGTACCCTGTAGGTTTTGATTCCCTTGCGAGTTTCGAAATTTTGCGGCATAAACGGCTGAATCTTTTGATTGCGTTGGCTTAGAAGTTTGATTTTTTACAACTCCAAGGGACAGTAGACTTGAGTATTTGGTATAAATTTCAGCTTAATACCTCTACGCGTTCCTGAGAAAAAGGGTCTTGACAGACGGACGGACAACAAAGTGATCTTATAAGGGTTCAGTTTTTTCCTATTTTGAGGCACGCAACCCTATAAACATTTAGTAACCTTAAACTTATTTTTGAAAACGTACCGAACTGCAGATCAGAAAGTTATTTTTTAACATTTGTTTTTGTTTTATTCAACAGTTATAATAGTTACATGTATGGAATGCACCCCTAAAAATGTTTTTAAAAAACTTTCTAAAATAATTATTGTGCTCCAATATATGGCCGGTTATAAAAGCCAAACTTTATTAATATAAGGCCGTAAATTTCGGCTACAGACGGAAAAAGCACCCCAAACATTGCACCACTAAAAGTGTCTGAAAACGGAACGGACCAGGCTGTGGGCTGTCCGATCAAAAAAATATTTAAAGAGCATCACTTTAGCAATCAAATGATATTGGTTTCATCGTGCTACTCGATGAGGTACAATACCCCAAAAATCGCACCACTAAAAGTGTCCGAAAACGGAATGGACCAGGCCGAGGGCTGTCGGACCAAAAAATATTGAAAGAGCACCACTTTAGCAATCAAATGAGATTGGTTTCAACCTGCTACTCGATGAGGTAAGTATTACACCCAAAAAATTGCACCACTAAAAGTGGCCGAAAACGGAATGGACCCGGCCGAGGGCTGTCCGACCAAAAAATATAGAAAGAGCATCACTTTAGCTATCAAATGAGAGAAGTTTCATCCTGCTATTCGATGAGGTAAAACACCCCGAAAATTGCACCACTAAAAGTGCCCGAAAACGGAATGGACCAGGCCGAGGGCTTTCCGACCAATAAATATTGAAAGAGCATCACTGTAGCTATGAAATGAGGTTATTAGGTTATAACGGCTATTAGACATGGCAATTTGTAGGGCCCAACCTGTTGTGTTGGGAGGTGTAATAGGAGGTTGGGCCCGTAGGGAGCTGAAGGAGGGTGAGGGATAGGCAGGGTACACAACAGGTTGGGCCCTACAAATTGCCATGTCTAATAGCTGTTTTAGTTTCATCCTGCTACTCGATGAGGTATAAACACCCCAAAACTTTCACCCCAAAAATTATCCCCCGTATCGCGTATTCTCAACGATCAGTTTTTACTGACTTGATTAAGTTTACTGACTGAAAACGGAAGGTTAGTTAAATAACCAGGCATGGTTATATTGTCCTCCCTTTTAGGAAAAAATGCAGTTTACTTTATGTGATACATGGTAATGGCAGAGATTTGTTACTAACTAACTGAAGTTCAACATCGAAAAAGGCGCCTAGAACCAAGCACACGGGGCGGCTCGCGCCGCCCCTGGCAGCCTGCCGCCCCGGGCCATGGCCCTCTTGGCCATAGGGTAAATACGACCCTGACAATGTTTGACCAGTTCCAGAGTCAGAAAAAATGGTCCTGTTTCACTCAGAAATCAGGCTCTTGAAGCGTTAAAGCTATAGATGGTACTGACCAAAGAGTAGTATAATTATAACTGACAGTACTGACGGTGACAAGCTGTAAACTTAGTTTACCTCGTTTTTTATAATAAATTGTTTTAAGAGGCCTTATTCCCAAAACGCGCGAATTTCACGAAATGCTTCATTTTCTTCGAAGGCTATGGCGAAAATACTAAGTTTTTTTAAATCAACAATTGATGCACATAATAGTTCATTTCTTTCTCTAGACGGCCATCGGAGCAAATATTACATTTTAACGAGTGAAATATGAAAAAAATTGGTTGTCTTGGAAGGCCTTTCCGGATTTTCCAGTTAGGTGTACCGTTCATTTTCAGATTACGCAAAAAAGGGTAAAAATTCTTATTCAATTTGAATTAAATTCAATTGAGTATATCACGTATGAGACGGCCATGGAAATAAAAATCGAAGATTCATCTTGGATAATCGACAAAATACCTTCTGATTATATGCCAGTTTTTTGATGAAAACACGGTTACATTTCATTTTTTCCACGAAAACCCTATGAATATTTAGGCCTAAAAATATTACCATTGCAAAGTTAAACTATATTTCTATCACGATAAAAAAAAAAACATTACTATAGCAGTAAATTTCAAATTACTATGAATTTTTAAAAATGACACTTAAATCACACTTCACAGGACACTTTTTGTAAGAATCGTATTTTTGGGTACTTAATAATAATAAACATGGTTCAAAATTATTTTTTTGTATTACTAATACTTCAAACTATCTTATAAATAGCATTTTATGCGGCTTTTTTCATTAATAGAGTTTTTCGACCTTTTAGGGAATAAGGAGCCTTAATAATAGAACATAAAAACCGGCCAAGAGCGTGTTGGGCCACGCTCAGTGTAGGGTTCCGTAGTTTTCCGTCCGTCACAGAAAGTGTCCCCACTTAAGAGTTAAAATAACACCGCCATGTAGGATATGATATGAGCGTTCCACCTACAGCGACATCTATCGGCAAATTAAGTAAACTATTGCGCGCGAGCTTAAAGTATGGAAGATGATTTTTATGGGATCATTCTTTATTGCGTGAACCGATTTTCACCGTTTTTACTTTATTTGAAAGCACGATATTTCATTGTGATTTTGTAGAAATTACAAGTACAGTAAACACCTGCTTATACGGTTAAATTACAAACTTAATTCAGAAATTATTTTGTAATTTTTTTCAAAAACTATTAAACCTATCAAGTTCAAAATAATTTTCCTAGAAAGTTTTTATAAAGTTCTACTTTTGAATTTTTTTTCATATTTTTAAAACTTATGGTTCAAAAGTTAGAGGGGGGGGGGACACATTTTTTTTTACTTCTGGAGCGATTATTTCCGAAAATATTTACATTATCAAAAAATGATTTTAGTAAACCCCTATTCATTTTTAAATACCTATCCAACAATATATCACACGTTAGGGTTGAAATGAAAAAAAAAATCACTCCCCACTTTACGTATAGGGGAGGTACCCCAATAAAACATTTTTTTCCACTTTTTATTTTATCACTTTGTCGGCGTGATTGATATACATATTAGTACCAAATTTCAGCTTTCTAGTGTTAACTGAGATTATCCGCGGACGGACGGACGGACGGACGGGCAGACATGGCGAAACTATAAGGGTTCCTAGTTGACTACGGAACCCTAAAAAAGACTGTAAGTACCTATCCTGTTCGTTCAGGTGCTCAAAGATAGATATCTGAACATGTTATGCTCTAAAGTCTTTAAATAGAAACGAGTTCAAATAGTGAACACTTTTGGACGCTGCCCTCATAGGCATATTACACAAAAGACAAGGAAAAAAAGGAAAGGAAAAAAGTTATTTGTTTATGGTACCTACTTTACTATGTATAATGAGATTGCAATGCTATGAGCATGTGTTTTAGGTGAACAACCATTGCCAACCAATGCCTCCGCATTGTAGAGTTTTAAAATGGCGTAAACGCCTGTAAAATAAACTTTCTTTTCTCAAATAAAATCAAGCTATTCCAAGTCGCTTAACACCTTTTAGATGTGAGAGGCTAGTCTATATATAAACTACTGACAAGGCACGCACTAATTGTTTACAGGGAGAGCATTTGTCTCGATTTGTAGGTGACAGTTGAATTAGGGGAGGTAGGGGACATAGGGGACGGGTTTAAAATTGGGTACTTTCCTGGGTAAAAAAAAAATCTATTTAGTCCGTCAGTTACATTATCAAAAAATATTGGACACGTATTTTTTATTTTGTCAATCAAACAAAAATTGGAGAAAATATAGCCCGTTAAAGTTCCGCGTGACGTCACATTATGCTAAAAAGAGTATTGAAATGTATAACTATATATTCAACAATTTTTGTTTGTTTGACGAAATAAAAAATACGTGTCCAATATTTTTTGATAACCTAACTGACGGACTAAATATATTTTTTTAGAAAAGTAACCAATTCATTTGAAACATACCAATGTTCACTCCAGGATATACATGGTAGGCTACAAAATGCATACCCACATTATAAATGAATTCTTACCCAAATTGGGTACCAATGCAATTCTGCCTATCTTAGAGAGCGGTGATTAAAATTAAAATGGAATGACAAACACAGGCAAACTATGGCGATTGGAATTCTATACATCTATACATAACACGTACCACCCCCAAACTGATAAAACTATCACTAACTCTACTAGTTCTAAAGTTCTAATTTGCTCAAAGTGGTATATTTTTTTACTTTCGCTCTATTTAGAAAATGTTGTGATTAATGAGAAAATTTTATTTATATATTAAAAAAAAAATGCTGACGTTAAAATAATTCAATATCACACATCCGCAGCGTAAGCTTTGTCAGGTGGCTACAGACGGCAATGGTAATCCGTTGGTAATTTATTTATTTATACAATTTAATTACACAGCATTGACAGTTATTACACTAAAGCACTGTAAAATTACAATTTAAGGCTAAAGAACAAAATAATTTACAAAATCATAAATAAGACCACAATAAACACCTATGATATGAATATGACACAATATGTCAAAGTTGAGGGCCGAACATACATCTTCTCGCTGAACCTCAGACATTCGTTGCGCACTACCTCCCATCTACTCGCAAACACGTCGCATACAGGAGCTGATGCTAGAAGTGTAGTAATGGTAATGCTGGTCCGTTTAAAGGCATAATTTTTATCGTATTGCGATTAAGAAAGACTAGGATAAAACATTATTGGACGCGACATTTTTTTTGTAAGTGACACGTCACGTTATGGAACCCGACTGGCTGACCCACCTTACAAAATAATTTTTTTTTTCACGTAATTTTTTTTTTTAGTTTTTCATAATCATAGTTTTGTTACACCCTTATAGATCGTTGTTCAGAACCATACATTTATATACAAATAAATCCCAATTCAGCTCACATTACTTACGAACCAATTACACCGTTTATGATAAAACTACTGATTAATTCATGAAGATATTCCACACAAATAGAAACGGCCCATTCTACCCCCGTCTCCCCTATTCATTAACATACAGTTTACCCTGATTCGTATATATAAAGGGTCCAAATGGTGATTCGAACAGAATCGAGTGAGCTGCCGAACAAAATGTTTTTTCAAGTCAATAAGATTGTGCTACTAATGGTATTTAATGTCGTGTTGATGGTTACTGGCGATAGTTTTAAGGTAAGTAGGGTTAGCTAGTCTTCTTCCTCCTAGCGTTTGTCCAGGCTCTATTGAGCCTGAGGTCCGCTCGGCAACCTAATCCCAGGAATTGGCGTAGGCACTAGTTTTTTACGAAAGCGACTGCCATCTGACCTTTCAACCCAGAGGGAATTAGGCCTTGTTGGGATTAGATCCGGTTTACTCACGATGTTTTCCTTCACCAATTTTGCACATGCATTAAAATTGCAGTATAAAACCAAAAGATACTACATATGCTACGAATTGCGTAGCGCACGTACGTAGCATGTCCGCTGCATCTAGAGACGCGCTACACGGCGTAGCACGTTGTATAAAACGAAGCGACAATTTTCCGTTTTGTAGCGAAAACTGTTCGTAGCGACGTAACGCGCGTCAATAATAAATAACAGTGGGAAAAGTTCAGAAATTTAAAATACGATATTACCTAAGAATATTAGAACTTCAACTCAGCGCTAAAGGACTAAGAGCTGGCCACGTCAGATATGACACAATAATGAGAGCAACGAAACCCGTCAGGTTAGATTGCTATACTATCCTTATTGCAAGATTCGGGTATCTGGCAGGTTTTAATGGGTGGAGGTCAGAGTGACAGACTAGCAAAATTTTTGAATTGGAAAATAGTAATACTAAAATGGGAAAAACTGCCGAAGTTGTCTCAGGTATAAAGGACGTGGCCTATATTTTAACATTGGAACAAAAAACATTGCTTTTTATTTCGGTAACAGACACAGTAAGCGACAAACTATTAATTACATTATACGTCGTTTTGGATTACTTTCCCCCATCAGAGAGTTTTGGCAATGATATTATCTAATTATTTATATAATTTCTCATAATGCTGCATCAAAACCAGAACTCTCGGATTTGTATTCTTAAAGTGGTTTGCATTCTTTGACCTCCACCACTTTACAGCTGCCAGATGTCCGGATCTAGAAATAAGCATAGTATAGCAAACTAACGAGAGGGGTATCGTCGCTCTCATTATTGTGTCATATCTGACGTGGCTAGCTCTCCGTCTATAAAGTTACATGCTAACTGTGCTGTCTTAATTCACGTATCAAAAAGACTCAGTATTAGAGTAGTTGTGGAAATTATATTCAATTGTAAGTAGTTTTTTTTTCTTGTGAGTTAACTTTTCATAGTGAAAGGTTTATTATTTTTCACTGTCAAGAAACACAGGACACTATAGGGCTATATAGTAAAAATACCTTTTAGATAATTTACAGATATGTTTTTAAAAGACTGTTTGTTTCTTAATAAATGAATAATAATTAGAATACACACGCTTAGTTAAGCTAACATTTAGTTATAACCAGGGCCCGGAATTAGGTGAGCTAAAATACTAAAGTTCGCGAGAGGACATAATATAGAGTGTTACAACCGGATGAAAATAATATTTTATTTGGATTCCGGGTATTCGATATTCATCCGGGCACTGCAAGTAATAGTCGTAATGATGAAAAATGGTTACATTGCAGCCATAAAGTTAACATTATAACAATAAATCTGAAAATGTGACATATATTTTAAATTAATAAAAACTAACATTAAACATGCTGCACTGTAAACAAAACATATCACGTTCAATATTACGACAAGTCCCCGAATAAACATCGAATACCCGGAATCCAAATAAAATATTATTTTCATCCGGTTGTAACCACTCTATATTATGTCCTCTCGCGAACTTTAGGTATTTTAGCTCACCTAATTCCGGGCCCTGGTTATAAATCAAGTTTGACTTTTATTTATATGATTCTGAATCTTATAATTTAATTTTTTTAATGTTATTTTATTAATTAGTGATTAATTAATCACTTGTTTTTAAATTAAGGATCACTTAGAACCGAAAAGTAATAATATGTTAATACAGGATGAAAATATGGAGCGGGCAGCGCGGAACGGAAGAGCGAGAGTGGTCTTTACCCCCATACGTGGAAAACGAATGTTTCCTGATAACAGGTACTATAGATTATTTTTTAAGCAAGTAAGTAAAAACAATATTCAGGTAAATCTCAATGAACTCTTGCACTATTAATAGTATTTAGACAATAATATGTTTTCGCTTTCGCAAGTATTTTTAGTTCAACCAACTGGAGCGGTCATGTATCTAGACACACGGCATTGTGTCCGCCAAGTTCGAGCAAAAAAAAGCGACACACCGGCCGTGGGTTATAACACGAACCATTTCGGGCCAATTTCGACCACCCTATAACTCAAAACTTATTTTATCTACGCATATGAAATTTCGAGTGTCTGTTGACATCCCCTTAATTGTCTAGAATACAAAATTTCATTATTCTACCTATCGCAAGTTTTAATAGAAAATTATATACTTGACACATTGCAGTCCAAAGGTGTCGATTCATTGCATTGAAAAGGTGTGTGGTGTGTGAAAACTTGCCAAGTAACATCATTAAAAAGTACTGAAAATAATAAATGTTATCAGGAAACTGCTAAAAAAACCGGTGTGCGTTTCTCTGACTATTATAATTTTAGGTATTTCTATGTAACGTGATACTTAGTCAAAATGTACCTTAAAAACTGCTGGAAATCAAGTGTGCATTCCTATAACTATTTATGATTTGAGGTATTTTTATGGAACTTGGTACTTATTCAGATCTCACTTCTTTTATAGGCGAAGCATTCCCATAGTATCGAACTTGGCAGCCTTTCACATTTATGTTTTTGATGGGATGTCATTTTCTATACAAAAAAAGTCTGCCGATATTTGCGCGGGAGGGGAACGTCAAATGTATGGCTATTCGTACGTAACATACAAATAGTACAAGATATCTCTATACTCCGCTCAGCGCGTTATTTCTTTGAAACCTAAGCTGCCAAAAAGTTCCGTGGGGCGTACGAGAGAGTCAGACATTAATGGTTGCCATGGAGACGTACTAAGTTTACTGTCACTTCAAATAATTAGTGTCTCACTGTAGAGTGAAATTACCTGAAGCCTGGCAGCGGGGGTCGCCCGGATATGCGGGGTCTTTGGTTAATTAGTCTATGCGTCAGATAAACGTCAGTCCATACAATAAATATTACCGTTGGTCATATGTTTTCGGCAGAGAGGAACGCCTGTCAATGGCCGCTCCGGTAGATTGAATTCTCTAAGGGCAGGAATCAAACAAAATCGCGACTATTGATTATTTGAGAGAGGTCTTGTACCTAAAGGTTGAACACGCCAAAACCTGGGCATGTAAAAATAGCTATAGTTATTCGAAAAAGGAGTTATTCAAACTTTTTAAACAACAATTTTCTCACAAGGAACTGGGCTATAAAATAACGATATTTTTTTTTTCTTTTATTTATTCGTTGGCAAAATGTCGAGCGTACAACATCAAAAACGTGAACGCATTTTGCACGAACATGTAAAAAACCCCATGTTAAGCTACAGAGATATCGCTAAAAGGCTGAAATATCCACAATCTACGGTTGGTCACGTATTAAAATCGTTCCGTGAACGCTTGACAATAGATAGAAAGCCAGGAAGTGGTGGGTTGCAGGGAGTCAAGAACAAGAAAAAGGAAAGAGTATTTTAAAGATTTTTGCCTCAAATAATACGATTTCATCTCGTGATGTTGCTAAAAAAGTGAAAATGTCTCAGTCCTTTGTCCAAAAAGTGAAACAGAGGGCAGGACTGAGGAGTTATAAAGACCAGGCCGCACCAGATCGAGACTCAAAACAGAACTTATCCGCAAAGATACGGTCGCGACCTTGGACGAAAAAAATTAAAGGACGGAGCATGGCTGTACAACAAACTGTGACGCAAGATGGTGGCTGGTTTGAATGTGTGTGTCCAGACGAGTGTTGCCATGTAATACAAATTTTCCCGATTAAGAATACAGTATCTTTGAATAAAAAAAAATAGATTATTAATATTTATATTTAAATATAATTAATAAGCAGTTAATAAATTTGATGAAATATATTTCTGAAGAGGCGACTAAAAGGTACAATTTAAAAAAATCTAAATAAACTATTTATTAAAATTACACGACTACTGTTGAGTGTGGTGGCCTCTCTTGTCGTCCCCAATACTATTATTTAAGCATACTTTATACCTTTTTTAACTGGAGGCACGGCAGTGCCCTCGCTAAGACGAAGAAAACTAAAAGTGTAATTACGTATTCATTTATTACGTAACACGATTTAAGGAGGGAGGGGAATTGACCATGTCTTACTTCTACTGTAGAGAGGATTATTATTATTTTTTTCTTACGTAGGGGCGGAAGGGTGTCTCTGGCAAAAAAATTCTTACGTAATCAATGAACAACGCCTTATTTTATACTAAACCTTGTTTGGAACGTAACAAATACTTTTTGGAAACTGCATTAAAATCGGTTCAGCCAAGCGCGAGATAATCGCGAACAAACATACAGGTCAAATTGAGAACCTCCTTTTTTTTGAAGTTGGTTAAAAATGCTCCTCGATCGATCAGCACAATCGGTTTGACTTAAGAGCTGACCTCTCATTCTAACTATAGTTCCATCTCATTCTAATCGCTTGACCAGTCGATTACTGAAGCCGCTCAGAGTGCGAGGGAGCGATAGTTAGAATGAGACGAAAGTTTGACAGATCAGTAGTGGTGACATAACTTCGCGCGTTCAATCTACGATTAGATATGGGCTTTTTGTTTTATGATTTTTTTCGAATAATTTTAAGAAATATATAATTATGTTTAATTATTAATTTTATTCAAAAAATAATAAAGAATAATTTGCTCACAAAAGCATACAAGTTATTAACTATTAGGTAACGTTTTAATATTCGTTGAAAACGTGCGTGAAATAAAACGTAAGTATAGTTAGTAGTGTGGACGTCAATGTCGTATTGACAACATATCGCGGCGATTATAGACCCCCTTACGTTCGGGAAGTTTCCCTATTCAATCACCTGGCAACACCGCTACCATGAAGTTAATAGTTTAGGAAATCACTGATTTTTAATGTGATTACGCAATGAATTGTTTACTTAACGGTGAAAAGTTATCCCATCCGTTTTTTTTTTCGACCGGTGGCATTTCTGCAGCATTTGACAACGCACGACGGCATGTTTTTATTATTTTTTAACTGCTCTTGACTGCATAGACGTTTGGACAAGAATGGCGGGGGAGCGGCTCATTATTGCTGTGCGTATGTGTGTGTAGTGCGTAACGACGAGGACACTGGCTCTTTATGGAATCACAAAATTTTGTTAGCCGCACTCTATCTGGGACTTATATAATCTATGGTCGCGACAACTCTATGAAGATTTTCTTATAAAATTTGAATGCGCGGTGATGGACGACGAGACGTATATAAAATTGGATTTTAAACAAATACCTGGTCAAGAGTTTTCTACTAGCAAATCTCGAACAGATACTCCTGGAGATTTTGAATTAAAAAAACAAGGGCAATTTCCAAGGAAGGACTGTACAATATGTGACATCGAGTTCAGGCTTCATATTTTTTTTGTAGCTTCTATTCGCCAAAACACAACTCCTCACCAAATTTTAAGTTGCGGAAACGCTTGGTTTGCGAGATAATAAATAATCAAAGTTCCATATAAAATCCCGATTTTACACCGCCATGACACAATATTTTGTAGAGGAGAGGGGGGAGTGTGATAGTGTTAGGTTCTGGCGCTTCGCCGGCCGCTGCCGCGGCACGCTCGCTTCGCTCGCTCGGCTCGCGCGCTGTAGGGTCGCAGTTCTACCTAACACTCCTCCTCGCTTCGCTCGTCGTCGTACCTACACCCACCTGCCTTAGAGTCTGTCTGAAACTACTTTGGACTAACCTAAAAAAGTTCCTACAAAGTGTCATGTCGTATCCCCCGCCCGCATACCCCGCCAATTCTATTTGCGTTTTGTTTTACGCGTTTTAGTAAAATCGTACCATTTTTGATAATTATTAATCAACAAATTTCCACAAAATAATGCTTATAAATTAAAAGAATCATTGAATAAATATCATGTAACTATTATTGTACACAAATAAGTCGAAAAAACTGTATTTATGTAAAAACTGAACATAAAACAAATCATCACGTTTTAGTTTTTCTCAACACGTTTAACGAAACGCAAAATATTGTGTCATGGTGGTGTAAAATCGGGATTTTATATGGAACTTTGATTATTTTTTATCTCGCAAACCAAGCGTTTCCGCAACTTAAAATTTGGTGAGGAGTTGTCTTTTGGCGAGTAGAAGCTACAAAAAAAATATGAAGCCTGAACTCGATGTCACATATTGTACAGTTGAGCCATTTCCAAAAAAATACCTTCTTTGGCAGGCAATATGTAGCTGTCGTAAAATAAGTCGCTCGTTTATCACCACCGGGACAATAAACGGCGATATTTATCGGAAAGATTGTTTACACAAGCGTTTGCTGCCTTTTATAAGACAGCATGCCTCACCACCGCTGTTTTGGCCAGATCTAGCCAGTAGCCAATACGCAAAATCAGTTATGAAATGGTACAACGCTAACAGGATCATGGTGGTACCCAAAATACGCAATCCGCCAAATAGTCCAGAACTGCGGCCTGTTGAAGAGTACTGGAGTATTATGAAAGAAATTCTAAAAAAGAAAGGCGGAGAAGTAAAATCGGTCCCTGAGCTACAAAAAATATGGACCTTGGCGACAAAAATCTTTTCTAAAGAGAGGGTGCAAAGTCCTTTGAGCCGTGTGCGTAGAAAAGTTCGGTCTATGGCTTACTGTGTCAACATTAATTAAAATTAAAAATGTGATTTTAGAATTCATTAAATTTGTCATTAAATGTGGTATTCATAATGTAGTTTTTTATTTTTAAACTGGTTTAAAAACAAATTTTGCGTGCCCGAGTTTTGGCGTGTTCAACCTTTACGTTACTTGCCTATTTCTACGCGACACGCGACCAATGCTAATTTACTGACATTTACGAAAATGTGACCACAAATGTAATTTTAAACAAAACGCTAGGATAAACTACCTTTAACTAAATCAATCTTGGCAGAGATACATTACTGAGGATGCTGGAGGCAGCCGATGCCCTAAAATACTACTACGAACAGCTGCCGTACTACGACCCGCAGGTCGACGACCAGGATACCAAAGGTACAGCTACAGCTACTGAACTAGGAGCTGGTCACGTCAGATATGACACAATAATTTTAGCAAACCCGTCTAGTAAGATTGCAATACTATCCTTATTGCTAGGTCCGGGCATCTGGCAACTTTTAATGGTATGGGTGGAGGTCAGAGTGACAGACAAAAAGTAATTTCAAAATAGGTAAAAACTGTTGAAATTATCTTATTTATAGAGGACGAGGCCTATATTTTAACATACGAACAAAAAAACTACGAATTATTTCGGAAGCAGAAACGGTAGCCGAAAAACTATGAATTACATTATATGTACGTTGTTTTGAACTACTTTCTTCCATCAGAAAGTTTTGGCAATGATGTAATCTAATTATTAATATAATTTCTCATAATACTTACTGCATCAATATCAGAACTCTAGGATTTGTATTCTTAAAGAGGTTTGCAATATTTGACCTCCATCACTACAGCTGCTAAATGTCCGGATCTATAAATAAGCATAGTATAGCAAACTAACGAGAGGGGTTTTGTCCCTCTCCTTATTGTGTCATATCTGACGTCGCTAGCTCTCCGTCTATACTAAGTGAACACTCTAAGCTTACTTATTTCTCTACTAGCTTTTGCCCGCGGCTTCGCTCGCGTTAAATTCGGGGTAACAAACCATACAAACTTCCACCCCCCATTTTAGGGAAGTGGGGGGTTAGAAAGAGACAAAAAGTAGCCTATGTCACTCTCCATCCCTTCAACTCTCTCCACTTAAAAAATCACGTCAATTCGTCGCCCCGTTTTGCCGTGAAAGACGGACAAACAAACAAACAAACATACACATACACTTTCTCATCTTCTATACATATAATAAAGCTGAAGAGGGTCGAAAGTCTGTACATGGAAGATAATCGAAAAAAAGTTGGCTGGGGATACTTAGAATCGATAACAGAATACGTTCCAACAATTTTTAGAATTTTTGTCTGTTTATCTGTTTATCTGTTTGTCTGTTTATTTGACCGCGCATCACGTGAAAACGGCTGAACGGATTTTGATGAAATTTTGTATAGAGATAGTTTGAGTCCCGGGAAAGGATAATATATAGTTTTAATCCCGAAAATCAACCCTGGTGGGGGTGAAAATGGGGTTGAAAGTTTGTATGGAGAATTTTAAACCGCTGAAACGATTTAGATAGAAATGAGTATGGAGATAATTTGAGTCTCGAGAAACGTCATAGGATAGTTTTGAAACCCTTGTGGGGGTGAAAAGGGGGTTGGAAGTTGGTATGAGATTTTTTTTACCGCTGAACTGATTTAGATGAAAATTGGTATAGAGATAGTATGGGTCTCGAGAAAGGACAAAGGATAGTTTTCAACCCGAAAATCAACCCTAAAGGGGTGAAAAGGGAGTTTTGTATAGGGAAATTTGTATAGGGAATTATTAACAGCAGAATCGATTTAGATAAAATTTGGTATGGAGATAATTTGAGCTCTGGAAAAGGAAATAAAAAAGTTTTATCTCGGAAATTATCCCTTAAGCGGATGCAAAAGGGGTGGAAGTTTACATGGGGAAGAAACATAAAATAACCGCTGTACGTATTTAGATGAAATTTGGTATTGAAATAATTTGTAATGTTTTGGTCAAGGTGTTCATATTTCAAACTCAAATTCAAAAATATTTATTTCGGACAACATGGTCCATTTTGTTAGTATACATTCTAAGTTGTTAGTAAGTAATCATATTAACATACTTAAAATAAAACATAAAACATCTAAAACTTATATTCTAAATTGGACTTTACCAGTTTGATCAACCCGTAGACTATCGGGCAATCAAATCTACCGGCAATCATCCTCAGAATGTTGTTGCTACTGCATATTTATAACATGTTACCCGTCGATGCTTTAAATTTACCTTTACCCGCTCTTAAGAAATATTTGAAAATGTCATGAATGTCAAAGGGTTATTGCAGGTTCGAGGACTATATATGACGGACAAAGTTGCATGGCCCAAACCAAAAAACTACTACAAAATCATCTAACATTTATAGGACACCGTTTAGGTAGGAAAACATATCAAACGTTTTGTGAAGCAGTCAGATTAGGATTTTATTTTTATTTATAATTAAACAATGGGTGCATTATCTGTCTTTCAAGATGTTTTGATATGCCTTCTTGAAGAACTACGCACTATTTTGTATCTTTAAGATCTAATAATGTATTACTGTTTTGAAAAAAATAAGTCCCGTCGAGTTTCTTTTCGGCCATAATACTTCTTGGGCTCAGGTGTAGGGTTAGAACCGGTGGTAGTTTTGGAACGAAGTTCCTTATCGGACGGTTCGTGGATGGGGGGCTAGGCGAAAAAAAGTCACGTGACCGTCACGAAAAAGCGTCACGTCACGAAAACGCGACACCCATACGATTGAGAAACATGTAAAATGGAATGAAATAAAAAATATATAAAATAGAATAAAGTGAAGTGAAGTGAAGTGTAGTGAAAAGTGAAAGTGAGAAGTGACAAAGTGATAAAAGTCGAGAACCTAAAAGTATGTGAAGTGGTAAATGTCGAAAATGTCAAAAATGGCAAAATTTTTAAATTACAAAAGTTTCAAAAACTTCAAAAATTTCCAAAATTTCCAAAATTTCCAAAATTTCCAAAATTTCCAAAATTTCAAAAATTTCCAAAAATTCAAAAAATTCAAAAAGTTCAAAAATTTCATATAATTTAAAATTTCATAAATAAATAAATTTCCACAATTTCAAAACTTTCCAAAATTTCAAAATAATTAAAACCACAAAATTTACGAAAAAGTCAATAATAATATAAAATAAAATAACATAACTTCGTTCCAATCGCGTGTTTCACGACACTCGTGTATTTTATTTTTCTCTGACGTTCATTAGTGCATTGTAATGTGCTTACATTGAAGAATAAATAATATCTTGATCTATACCAATATCATAAATCCTCTATCGGAACTGTATGTAATTACCACCATTATTGCAACCAGTAACGTAACATCAGTGTACTATCTGTGACAGTGTGGTAAAAACGTATGAAAATTACCTACGGTAACGTAATGAATATCCGCCCCCCGACCGCCGGCGCAATAAGGTTGGTCATGGCGGTGTAATGGCGGTCATTCTAATGTTTTCAATGGATATGAGTGTAGGTAAAGCGGTGTATGCTTCTGTACATAATTAGGCCTTATTACGTAACAGTTACATAAACTACTATTTATCTCTTTTTAGGGTTCCGTAGTCAACTAGGAACCCTTATAGTTTCGCCATGTCTGTCCGCGGTCTAGCTCAGTTACCGTTCGCACTAGAAAGCTAAAATTTGGTGAGGTCTGATAAGAAGGTTCAATATAAACTATATTGAATAAAATCGGTTCAGCCGTTTTTGAATTATCAGTCAAAAACGCATATTGAAAGGAAGTGCGGAATAGTAAAATGACGTAAGCGCCGCCGAATATCCCTTAATAAACCACCTTTTGAACGGATGCTTTGTAACAGGGCGGCATCTACGAAACTCTACACTGAGTATCGCCCGACATGCTCTTGGCCGGTTTTTTTTGCATTGTTATCCCGAAAATCACCCCTTAAATATTACTAATTCCAATTCAAGAAAATCCCCAGCCAGGTTATACGTAGCCTATAAAAATTCAACGTCTAAAAGGAGGGGTAGCCACTACACTCGATTGAGATTAATTTGCATGGGTCATGGACCCCCCCCCCCTCCAAGTGCACCACAAATAGAAAAAAAAACATTTCTGCATTTGTGACCCCCCCCCCCCCCTTCCCAATTTCAACCGCGCCTGTTCTTACCTTTCATGCGTAGACTGATTTGACGGGAGGATCGATTTGGATGATATTTGCCGTGGACATGAACGTATAAATACAAAAGTGGTCCTGTATCGTCTGATATACACCTAAGACTCTATGTCGTTTAAATCATGCCAGAAAAAAATTATAAATAAAAGTATTAATTTTTGAGGGTAGTTTCATTTAGTGGTAATTGTTAAATATTTTATTAGGACTACTGTCCTCTAGCGTATCCATCTGTCAACTTTACTTCAAGTTCGGCCTCCAGGGAAGCGGGAGAGAAATTAGGGGTGAATTAGCCGCTTACTGACACAGACCGAATTCCACGCGGGCGGAGCCGCGGGCACAGCTAGTTTATAATATTAGTATATTATGGATGCCTTCCTTAGTAATCATGCCCTCGCGTTATCATTATTATTCCCATCTGATTGTGGGGTCTGCTTTTCTCGTTCTTTCTCTCCACTTCGTGCGATCGGACGTATCGTCTACTGAAACTGGCAGGCCCTCATGTCTTTTGCTATGGTATCTGTCCATCTCGTGTTCAGTTTAACTCTTCTTCGGGACCCAGCAATGGTCAGATCCAGAGCAACATTCCTGATGTAATCAGGAGGTCGTCTTCTGTGCCACACGCGGTATTTTTGGACAATTTTCTGTTTGTTTCAGTGACCAAGAAGGTAATATTTACACCCAAACTGGGGAGGAGTTCTGACGATATGTTCGAGAAACGAGGCTATGAAAACGACTTCACACCACGTTTAGGACGGCAGGCTGACGCAGTCACTACTTCAGATGAAGGGTGAGTATTTTTTTCTTGTATGTTAAGTTCTCATATTACGAGTATTAGTTACATATTAGTATAATGTCCGAGAGGCAACCGGATGGCTCGCGGTATTTAAGCTCCCTACGTGTTTTGGAACCATTCTGTGCACCCCGAATTTTCCCACGTTGGACTTTTTAATCTCCCCCCCCTCATTTTTTTCCGGCTTCCAACTCTGACGGATCGATAACCGAGCAGCCGGTGTGAATGGCAAATTGCATGCTCGTTCTTCATCACATAAAGATACTGGAAATTGACGGGGGGAGAATGAAAAACAAAGTCCAATGTGGTTCAGTTCGAGTTGCATAGGATTGTTCCACAACACGTAGGGAGAAACCAAACAACCCTGCTTCCAAAACATACGGGCACAGAGTTGTAACTACAAAAACCGGCCAAGAGCGTGTCGAGCCACGCTCAGTGTAGGGTTCCGCATTTTTCCGTCCGTCACAGTAAGTGTCCCCACTTAAGAGTTTTTGAAAGCACGTCATTTCATTGTGATTTTGTAGAAATTACAGGTACAATAAACACCTGCTTATACGGTTAAAACAAACTTAGTTCAGAAATTATTTTGTAATTTTTTTTCAAAAACTATTCAACCTATCAAGTTCAAAATAATTTTCCTAGAAAGTTTTTATAAAGTTCTACTTTTGAGATTTTTTTCATATTTTTAAAAGTTATGGTTCAAAAGTTAGAGGGGGGGACACATTTTTTTTTACTTCTGGAGCGATTATTTCCGAAAATATTTAAATTATCAAAAAATTATTTTAGTAAACCCCTATTCATTTTTAAATACCTATCCAACAATATATCATTCGTTAGGGCTAAAATGAAAAAAAAAATCACTCCCCACTTTACGTATAGGGGAGGTACCCTAATAAAACATTTTTTTCCACTTTTTATTTTACCACTTTGTCGGCGTGATTGATATACATATTAGTACCAAATTTCAGCTTTCTAGTGCTAACGGTCACTGAGATTATCCGCGGACGGACGGACGGACGGGCAGACATGGCGAAACTATAAGGGTTCCTAGTTGACTACGGAATCCTAAAAACGACCACTATTTGAACTTCTAAACTAGGGATCCGGACGGCTTCCTCAAAATGTTTTGCCTAATCGAAAAGAGCAATGTACAGTTGATGTCAATAATGTGTTTACACTGTTGTGCCTTACTCTTTGTAATAAGCAGTAATCGGATTGAAGGATGCAACATATTAAGTGAAAATAGTTGTTTTAAACGTTATTGAACCATATTAATGTAATTAAAGTAAACATGTAGTATACAAATTGGCCCACAGTAAGCTCAATAAGGCTTGTGTTATGGGTACTAGACGACGATATATATAATAGATAAATATGGATAAATACTTAAATACATTGAAAACATCCATAACTCAGGAACAAATATCTGTGATAAATACACAAACAAATGCCCCGACCAGAATTCGAACCCGGGACCTCCTGCTTCGTAGTGACCCTTCACTACCGACTAGGCTAAGAGGCCGTTATTAGGCTAGGAGGCCGTTAAAAGATGATGATGAAGGTAAACAGACGCGAGTCCTAAAATCCTAAGGAATATCCATACCTATTAGCATAATTGTTGAGGTAATTCACCCCGTGTTACATTGCACCATACGATCCGATCACTGGTAATAAGGCGCCAAACTGTAACATACGTATCTTTGACGTCGACTTTAGTGTACTTATTGCACACGCGCACCTGGTTTTAGTCTTTACCAATTTTTTACTGCTATCTGTTGAGTGGTATATTCGAAAGATACTGCAGGTAACAGGCGGCAAGATTTGCTTCGGGCCGAACAGCCAATTTAGTTCGAATGTCTGTCCGTCTGGGAGTCGCAGCGCTACACTAAAACCGGTATTAGACATTGCAATTTGTAGGACCCAATCTGTTGTGTACCCTGCCTCTCCCTTCCCGTCCTTCAGCTCCCTAAGGGGCCTAACTCTTATTACACCTCTCAACCTGACAGATTGGGTCCTACAAATTGCAATGTCTAATACCAGTTTAACACAGGCCGCAAGATTTGATTGGGGCCGAAAAGCGAATTTGATTCGCTCCGAACCATGTCTGTTTGTCTGTCCGTCTGGAAGTCGTAGCGCTACACTTAGGTATTAAATAAATATCTATGCTGTACCAAACTATGTTTGGCAACTAGCGTCATTTCTATGTATTATTGGCACACTAATGTTGAACTGTTGTTTAGGTACCGGCAGGATGCACCTATCGACGGTAGATCGAAGTATTTCTCACCGCGCCTGGGTCGCACTGTCGATCTAACACCACGTCTTGGAAGATCGTACAACTATGGTAAGATTAATTTTATTTCAAACTAGCTGACGATTTTTCTTCGCCTTTATAGAGCGTTTCCACGAAGAAAATTTCGGTAACTTCTCATAATTTTGTATGGGGATTGAAACTTTTCATATCTTAAATTAAAATTTCCTACATTTCTTGTGAAAGTTTCTGAATATTTTCGAGAACTTTTTCAACTGTAATCAAACATTCAGCAACTTGCACATACGCTTCGCCGCTCGCCACTCGCCACCCGGACCACAGAATGACGAGGAAAAATCTGTTAGGTCACTAGTAATACCAATCGATAAAGAAGGAATGTTTCACGAGCGTACCACAGGGCGGTCACATAGGACCACTTCTATTTATCATGAACACTCCAGAAGGGTATGCCTCAAGGTAAAAAAACGTTTCATTGGACCACTTCTTTATATTATAAACTTTTTTTTTACAGAACCTTATCCGAGCAAAGTCCGCGTAGCCAGAAGCACCAACGTGACCAAATCGTAGACACCCAGCAAGTGAAACGTAATACTAAATATAATATTGTGAATATGAATACCAGTTAGCATTGTTTTATAGTGTTTTGGACGGAGTACTTAAATGTAACAAGTATAAGGATGATACTAGTCATTGAATAAATGAATGATTAAACAATATTAGTGGTAGTTTTATTTTTCTTTCCGCTTTTCTTCAGTTTTGCAACACCTACTGACTTAGTTTATTTAATGCAATGCAGCAACCTAAAGTTACTGGGGATCAATGTTACTCTGCGTCCGTAGGATACACCTTAGACAACCCTACACGTGACCCCTGGGTGGTGCTAAAAGAGTAACAAACTTGGCAGCTGCACTGTCCCATCTGGACCTCGCAGCACTCACTGGATTTTCTTCATCATCTGCTTTCCCACTTCTACTACCCCAGGGAAGAAATGCCTATATAGCTATATCCAGTGACATGTAGCCATACGATAAGTAAGTACTACCTAAAGGTTGTCTGGGAGAAATCGCTTTTTAGCGTTAAGACCGCCTGTTACCTCTAATCTGACTGACATTTTCTGTACTGGTTTTCTATGTGGTGTTCAATAAAGAATATTTGGTTTTATTTTTTATACCACGACGGTGCAAACAAGTATACGGCCCGCCTGGTGGTAAGCAGCACCATAGCCTATGGACGCCTGCAACTCCAGAGGTGACACATGCGCGTTGCCGAAAGCTTTACAAAAAGGAAGATTCACTGCGTTGACGGCTAAAGGAACATGGGTCCCGCATTGTCAACACACTGGGTCCTCTTTGAGCTCTTTGGCAACCTTACTCACCGGCAGGAACCACAACACTATGAGTAGGGTCTAGTGCTATTTGGCTGTGGTTTTCTGTAAGGTGGAGGTACTTCCCCAGTCGGGCTCTGCTCCAGATTTGAGCGATTTGATTATTATATTGTATTATATTTCTTTAAATTTTGAAGCAACTCAAATTATTTTAACTCGGGCGTAGTCATTTAAAATTCAGAGGTCGCATTCTTCTTCCTCTTAGCGTTTGTCCCAGCTTTTTTTTTTTGCTCTGTTGAGCCTGGGATCCGCTCAGCAACCTAATCCCAGGAATTGGCGTAGGCACTAGTATTTACGAAAGCGACTGCCAGCTGACCTTCCAACCCATAGGGGAAACTAGGCCTTGTTGGGATTAGATCCGGTTTACTCACGATGTTTTCCTTCACCGAAAAGCGACTGGTAAATATCAAATAATATTTCGTACATAAGTTCCGAAAAACTTAGTGGTACGAGCCGGGGTTTGAACCCGAGACCTTCGCATTGAAAGTCTGACGTCTTATCGCCAGGCCACCTGCTCTTCCCAATTCAGAGATTGCATATACCTGAAAAAATTAGACAGGTTCCGCCGTGAACGGGTGGTCTAGTGGTCAGGCCGTCAGCCGCGAAAGCTGAAGACGCCAGTTCAAATCTGGCCTCGGACACTTTTTCTGAAGTATATGACATCTATTTCAACTGAAGAACAAATCAAATTATTTTGATAAATATTTTCTATTGTTTATTTTAAGTAGACACACTAGTATATAAATTATAGACTTGAAAAAGTGACCTAGGCCTCCGGTGCCCAGGGCTGTGATCGAACCAGCGTCTTTTCCATTCGCGGCAGACGCCCTGACCACTAGGCTACCCGGGTTACAGCAGCACCGGTTGAATATTCCCGTGCCGATTTGGCCAATCATCTAAGGTTTCATTATGAGTCGGTTAGGCTTAAGTCACTTTTTCCTTTTTATATGACATCTATACACGGTGCTCGTGAGCATTGCGAGAGATTTTAACCACGAATTCCTGAGGTCATAAGGAGTAATAAATGTTATATGAATTTAGGTCAATTTCGCCAAAACAAATATTTTTGTTTTGCTTTTTTTTCGATTTTTTAAATGCTTTTGAACATAAAAACATAAGTAAAACTGTCGATTAAAATAAATTAGTAAATTTTTTTTCGAAAAATAGTTTACGTAAACTATTCCTAGGCACTTTGCTATCTGTCAATAAGAATGTCTAGACTAGACCCCATAAAGGGTGAAATCGCCATCAAAAAAGCGTTTTGCACTGAGTCAAAATAAAAAATATTTTTACATTTAATTGGTAGTAACTCTGAAACTAGGCGAATTCCAGAAAAGTTTATATAATAATAATAATAATAAACATTATGGGACAATCTTACACAAATCAACCTAGTCCCACAGTAAGCTCAATAAGGCTTGTGTTGAGGGTACTAAGCGACGATATATATAATAGATAGATATAGATAAATACTTAAATACATAGAAAACATCCATAACTCAGGAACAAATATCCGTGATAAACACACAAATAAATGCCCTGACCAGGATTCGAACCCGATCTCCCGATCTCCTGCTTCATAGGCAGAGTCACTACCGACTAGGCTAGGAGGCCGTTATATGACACTAGCTGTGCCCGCGGCTCCGCCCGCGTGGAATTCGGTCTGTGTCAGTAAGCGGCTAATTCACCCCTAATTTCTCTCCCGCTACCCTGAAGGCGGAACTTGAAGTAAAGTTGACAGATGGATACGCTAGAGGACAGTAGTCGTAATAAAATATTTTACAATTACCACTAAATGAAACTACACTCAAAAATGAATACTTTTTTTAACATATAATTTTTTTGGCATGATTTAAACGACATAGAGTAGTAGGTGTATATCGGACGATACAGGACCACTTTTGTATTTATACGTCCACGGCAAATATCATCCCAATCGATCCTCCCGTCAAATCAGTCTAAGCGTGAAAGGTAAGAACAGGCGCGGTTGAAATTGGGGAAGGGATGGCACAAAATGCAGAAATGTTTTTTTTTCTATTTGAGGTGCACTTGGAGGGGGGGGGGGGGGGTCCATGACCCATGCAAATTTAACTCAATCGAGTGTAGTGGCTATTTATGGGCTACGTATATCCTGGCTGGGGATTTTCTTGAATTGGAATTAGTAATCCTTAAGGGTTGATTTCCGGGATTACAATGCAAAAAAAAACCGGCCAAGAGCATGTAGAGTTTCGTAGATGCCGCCCTGTTACAAAACATCCGTTCAAAAGGTCCTTTATTAAGGGATATTTGGCGGCGCTTACGTCATTTTACTATTCGGCACTTCCTTTCACTATGCGTTTTTGACTGATAATTTAAAAACGGCTGAACCGATTTTATTCAATATAGTTTTTATTGAAAGTTCTTATCAGGCCTCACCAAATTTCAGCTTTCTAGTGCGAACGGTAACTGAGCTAGACCGCGGACAGATGGACGGACATGGCGAAACTATAATGGTTCCTAGTTGACTACGGAACCCTAAAAAGAGATAAATAGTAGTTTATGTAACTGTTACTGCTTACTGCGTACACTGCTTTACCTACACATATTAAAAATCCATTGAAACTATTAGAATGACCGCCATTACACCGCCATGACCAACCTCATTGCGCCGGCGGTCGGGGTAGGGGGGGGGGGGGCGTGCCGGCGGTTGGGGGGCAGATTTTCATAACATTACCGTAGGTAATGAATTTTCATACGTTTTTACCGCACTGTCCTGTGACAGTGCGGTAAATACACTGATGTTACGTTAATTACATACGGTTCCGAACGCGCAATAGAGGATTTATGATATTGGTGTAGATTAAGATATTTATTCTTCAATGTAAGCACATTACAATGCACTAATGAACATGAAGAGAAAATAAAATACGTGAGTGTCGTGGAACACTCGATTGGAACGACGTTATGTTATTTAATTTTTGACTTTTTCGTAAATTTTGTAGTTTTCATTTTTTTGTATTTTTTTGTTTTGGGCTTTTTGGAAATTTTCGAAATTTTGGACTACATCACTTTTCACTACACTTCACTTCACTTTATTCTATTTTATATATTTTTTATTTCATTCCATTTTACATGTTTCTCAATCGTATGGGTGTCGCGTTTTCGTGACGTGACGCTTTTTCGTGACGGTCACGTGACTTTTTTTCGCCTAGCCCCCCATCCGCGAACCGTCCGATAAGGAACTTCGTTCCAAAACTACTACCGGTTCTAACCCTACACCTCTGGCCCAAGAAGTATTATGACCGAAAAGAAACTCGACGGGACTTATTTTTTTCAAAACAGTAATACATTATAGATCTTAAAGATACAAAATAATGCGTAGTTCTTCAAAAGACATATCAAAACAGCTTGAGAGACAGATAATGTACCCATTGTTTAATTACCTATTAAAAGAAAAATAAATCCTAATCTGACTGCTTCACAAAACGTTTGATATGTTTTCCTACCTAAACGGTGTCCTATAAATGTCATCTAAATATGTACAGCGGTTATTGGTTGTTTCTTCCCCGTGTAAACTTCCACCCCTTTTGCATCCACTTGAGGGATAATTTCCGAGATAAAACTATTTTATTTCCTTTTCCAGAGCTCAAATTATCTCCACACCCAATTTTATCTAAATCGTTTCTGCGGTTAATAATTCCCTATACAAATTTCCAAATCCCTTTTCACCCCTTTAGGGTTGATTTTCGGGGTGAAAACTATCCTTTGTCCTTTCTCGAGACCCATACTATCTCTATACCAAATTTCATCTTTATCAGTTCAGTGGTAAAAAAAAAATCTTTTCACCCTCACAATAGTTTGAAAACTACCCTATGACGTTTCTCGAGACTCAAATTATCTCCGTACTCATTTCTATCTAAATCGTTTCAGCGGTTAAAAATTCTCCATACAAACTTTCAACCCCATTTTCACCCCCACCAGGGTTGATTTTCGGGATTAAAACTATATATTATCCTTTCCCGGGACTCAAACCATCTCTATACAAAATTTCATCAAAATCCGTTCAGCCGTTTTCACGTGATGCGCGGTCAAATAAACAGACAAACAGATAAACAGACAAACAGACAAAAATTCTAAAAATTGTTGGAACGTGTTCTGTTATCGATTCTAAGTATCCCTAGCCAACTTTTTTTCGATTATCTTCCATGTACAGACTTTCGACCCTCTTCAGCTTTATTATATGTATAGATAGATTTAGTCTCCAATTATGATCAGGAATACGCTGTTAAAATTATTCGGTTTCCTCATGTTACACCGTGTATAAGTATGCATCTATTTCAGTTTATAATATTTCTATCTATAGAAAGAAATTATATATCCTTAGATTTCTATAGCTCAAAGAGGACGCAATCTGTTGACGACGGAGGAACCTCTTGTACCTCTAGCTGTCAACATAGTGAATTCTTTTTTATACTTATTAAAGAGTCAGCGTCGTATGTGACACCTCTGTAGCTTGTTCGCCACCATCGTGGTATAAAAAAACTGGCCAAGTGCGAGTCGGACTCGCGCACTGAGGGTTCCGTACAAACCTGTAGGTTTGATATGAATTTCAATTTAATACCTCTACGCGTTCATGAGGAAAGGGGTAGTAACCTTAAAATTATTTTTATTATATGATGTAAGTATTGTAAGTAACTAAAAATTTACGGTTTTCACAATTTTTCCTTTATCTGTGCTATAAGACGTTGCTTCGTACCTAATTTCAAGATTCTGAGTTCACGGGAAGTACCCTGTAGGTTTTGATTCCCTTGCGAGTTTCGAAAATTTGCGGAAATTTGGGGCATAAACGGCTGTATCTTTTGATTGCGTTGGCTTAGAAGTTTGATTTTGTCACAGCTTTAAGGGACAGTAGACCTGAGTATTCGATAAAATTTCAGCTTGATACCTCCACGCGTTCCTGAGAAAAAGGGTCTTGACAAACGGACGGACAACAAAGTGATCCTAGAAGTTCCGTTTTTTCCTTCTGAGGTACGGAACCCTAAAAATACAAATAAACTTAATAATGAAGGCCGATGTAATAACTAGTCTGCAATGTTATACAATATTGTGTTTATCTACACTCATACTGTAAGTACTCTAAAATGCGTTCAAAAACCGTAGACAATGACAAGCATTACAACAAACGATTTAACTATGATAAGTTTCTTATCTGCGGCAGTAACGTAATTTTAACTTTGCATGCTCAAATATTGTTAAGCAATGAGTTTCAAATTTGGAACATCGAATTTGATAACATAATGTTACCGCCATGGCCAACTCGATTGGTCCCGCGCGAGCCCCAACACAATCGAGTTGGCCACGCCGACACAATCGAGATGGCCACGGCGGTACAATGGCGGCCATTCTATGATTTCCGAATACGGCATTTATAATAAATAATATGAGTGTAGATAAAGCAGTGTATGCAACTGTACGTAATTAGGCCTTAAAACACTCGTGTGATCTTATTATGAAATTCGCCTGCGGCTCATTTCATAAAACCACACTCATGTTTTAAGGACCCTTATTACGTAACAGTTACATAAACTACTATTCTTCAGCCGTAGCAGAAAGCCGACAAACGCTAGGAGGATTATGGGTGATTCACGCTGTAACGTTCCGCGTCTATACGACACTTCCGACATCAGGTGACCTCCGGGTGTCGTCGGCTCGCTGCGTGCCCGGAACCCAACGCTTATACAAGCTCGTGTATGGTAACAGGACGTTGTTGGAAGGCTCGGACTCAGACCCGGAACGGTCCGGACACGGCTCGGTGCTCGGTACCGGCTCGTCGACGACACGGAACGTTACACCGTAAATCATCCTTTATGGTGTCAAGACTGTCAATGGCGTGGCGCTAGTGCCACGGTTAACATTAGGCTTCGTATTATCACATTAAAAAAATAGTAAAAGCTAACTTTCAAGTGTGTGAACATTAAATTGAACGTAAAATAGTGTAAATATGAACCATTAATGTTATCTTCTTAAGTTGTTAAGTATTACAGTGTTTGTGAGAGAAGAACAATTCCATTACTTCAGTGACAGACAAAATATGAACGAATATAAGAACAGTTATATAAACTTAGTGACACATTTAGAATATACACGGTGGGGCCTGTAACTAAAGCAAAAAATTAAAATGTACATTCTTCTCCTCAAACTACGCAACGTTTGTTTGACGACTTTGAAAAAAAACTTGCGGTTTGAATTTTATTACATTTTAAAGTTAATTCGAACACGCAATGTACTATGAAATTGATTATGTCTGTAGAGTGACTAGACTGACAGGCGATGTCAATTAGACGGAGTTTTAAGTACATTGAAAATACTATTTACTTTGTTTGAAAAAATAACAATCTAAAAACTTTATGATTTTAAAAAGTTGCTACACAAAAGTTGTCTAGTTTGAGGACTAGAATCTACGTTTTAATTTTTTGCTTTAGTTACAGGCCCCACCCTATATATTAAAGTGCGTATTTAGTGGCGATACCTATTTCCTATACTTTTATAGCATTTTACAGTAAGTTACTTCGTATAAGTTTCAGTTGAACATTCGAATTTAAACCCAAGCACCGAGTGTAAACAAACCATAAAATTCAATCACAGTGCAGCATACGCATCCAATCAGAAAACACTACCACAGATCTAGACACACGGCAGTGTGTCCGCCAAGTTCGAGCAAAAAAAAGCGACACACCGGCCGTGGGTATTGTTTTGTATATATTACACGAACCACTTCGGGCCAATTTCGACCACCCTATAACTCAAAACATATTTTATCTACGCATTTGAAATTTCGAGTGTCTGTTGACATCCCCTTAATTGTCTAGAATATAAAATTTCATTATTCTACCTATAGCAGTTCTTGAGATATTGACGTCAGAAAATCGCTATTTTTACTATACACTCACTCACTGACTCACTGACTCATCAAAAACCTAGACCACTTCCAATGGTCGTACTGACTTGAGATTTGGCATGGAGATAGGTCTTAAGGTCAAAGTAAAGGGAAAAATCTGAAAACGGCCAAGTGTGAGTCAGTTTTAAAAATAGCGAAGGTGTAACTTTGTTCTACTATGAAGTCATAATACTCATAATGAACTAAGTGGGTCTATCATCCAATGGTCGTACCGACCTGAAATTTGGCTCGAAGGTTTGTCTTTAGGTCGAAATAAAGTAAAAATCTGAAAACGGCCAAGTGTGAGTCAGTTTCGAAAACAACGAATGTGTAATTTTGTTCTACTATAAGTAGGTATGGAGTGGAAATGAGATAAGACTTATTTAAATTTAGATACATACCAATTTAAGACAATACATGTTTGTCTTAAAGACAAGAACAATAAAATTGTTCACCACTCTGTGTATGTCTGTTGCGGGAACCGAACCCACGATTTGCGAAGTACAAAGCAGGTCACTAGGTACACTAGGTGTGCTAAATCAGTCAAACAAAAATGAAAAGACTATTTTTTCTCGCATAGTCTAAATAATTTCTAATTTTACAACTAATAAAATCGCAGATTCAAGAACATGGAAATCATATATACTCTAAGATGGAATTATATATACTACTGCCCATCTCACCCTCCGATACGCCACGGGATGAGATGGGATGGTGCACTTCTAGGGCTACATAATAGGCCACCAATTATAATACCTACTGGTAGGTAGGTATTACCAAGTGTAGCATGACGCTACGTATCGTACGACATCTGTCGACTTTCTTTAGAACTTCTGAACTTCTGTGTCTAAGGGAGGTCTAAGGCTAGGTCACGGTTGATATATAAAAAGCGTACATTGTGATTCACGGCATTACAGTTAGATGGCGCTTATATCAGTCCGCATTTTGTAATACGTCTGGCAGTTATAAAATTTAGATAATACTCGCGCTAATTTTGAATGTGAATTTTTGAGGTATTCCAGATTGTCAAAAAGAAAAAAGTTGATTTTTGATTGAGTGTGTCAGAGCGACGGGAGATTTTTAAAGAAAAACAGATATTCTGGTTTCGGTCTGAGAGTTTTGCTGTAATTTGCTTAGTTGCATCGAGTTGAAGTGCGATCTATTTCTGTAGATCTTTGCGCTCAAACATTATATAGCAAGTGCTAATACATTATTAAATACAAATTTTTAAAAACCAAATACGTCGCCGGACAAAAAGGCAACCAGAGGGACCGCCTGAGCCGGAAGGATTCCGGAAGGCACTTGTGGGTGCCGGACCGGCGAGACGGTCTGCAGCTGCCGCGTTTTCCGCGGGTTTCTCCACCATCGTCGGACAATTAGAGTCCGCATCCAGCGGGCTCTCCAAGTGAGAAAAGGAGTTCAGCGAGCTATTGGGTCCGCCTAAATCAAAGCGGACACTTGCCCACGAACTCTTTTCAATTCAAAAACTACAGCTTTAGCCATCCTGCTTTCGAGAATATCATATTATTTACATTTTTTTAAAAACGTTATAAATCCGATCCCTTTTCTTTGTATCCAGTATTTTTGTGCCATAATAGTTTTTTTGTTGTTTTGCTAAATTCCCCAAATTCCAATTGCCTCATTTGACGGGCGTATAAAGACCTGGCTCTTTAATTTAGGCTACGTTCAGCCAGCGAATCATCTGTCACCATCCATATCACCCGCCTCATTAACCCATTATTTTCCTGCAGCCAAATTATTACCAGCCGAGTCTTTATTTTTACTTACCGGTTTTGCTAACTATTGAATGTGAAATATCCTTATATAGGTACAGTTGTCTTCATTTTTAAGTGAAGTGCTAATTTTAAATATTATTATTATTGTAATTTAATTACATTCTGACCACTAGGGAAGTTATTGAATGTGAAATATCCTTATATAGGTACAGTTGACTTCATTTTTAAGTGAAGTGCTAATTTTAAATATTTTTATTATTGTAATTTAATTACATTCTGACCACTAGGGAAGTTATTGAATGTGAAATATCCTTATATAGATACCGTTATTGTAATTTTTACGTGAAATGCTAAATTTTAAATAATCTGACTACTTTTGCTAATCTTAAATAATTTACTTTGTCTTCGAAATTAAACGTGTTAATGCAATTATAGAAGTGTTTTACTGCAAAATGGCGCCCGATAAGGTAAAGAACTCTGGATTTACTTTTAATAATTGTAATTAAATATTTTTTTTTGGATTTGTGAGACGGTGACCGTAGACCGGTCGCGGTTCTATTAACCTTGATTTTGGTTTGTTTCAGCCTGCTGCCTCCTTACGTCGTCCCATCATTAACCCGAATTTGTCATATTGAAATATTGCTTTTATTTATGTTTAAAAAAAAACGAATTTATCTGTTGACCTTTACTTATGCCTTTTTCTCAATTACCCGTAACATATCCCGAATACCTTATTTCATAGTTTGAGTCCTGTAGTTAGAGCCCGTAGACGTTAGGGAATTCGCAGGTAAGTCAGACATAGAATGTATGATTTGCGTTTTTTGTTTTTTTTTTTTAGAAACTGAACTTGTTTTTTTTGAATTCGAACTCTAACTTAGCATCTAAACTTTGAGTGTTATTTTCTTTCTTTGACTTAAGCGCTTGGTTTAGACCACTGATATACTCGAACTTCGGATTTTAATTTTGAGGCCGATTAACTTTATTTTTTGTTTGAACTTGCAACGCAAGACAACTTTCGACTTTTCGCCATGTCGCACTTAAGTAATGAAGGATCAATTGCTGAGACACCTCATGCGCACTCATCTTTAAACTCGCACGATCCGAGGATTTTAGATCCAATGGCAGACGATGAAGAACAGTTTTTTGATTCTGGACCACGACCCCAGGTGATGCATATGTCCGGACTTCCCCCGCCTTTTCCTTTCAAAGATTATTCACTTACGAAATGGAACTTGAACTTTTCCGGGAACACTTATGTTCGCGAATTTTTCTTTCGAATCGAGGAAGGAGGTATGGCGCGTAACGTCAATCCTTCATATGTTGTCAGACGTTTCCATGAATTGTTGTCAGATAGTGCCTTGAAACATTTTAGGGCAATCAGATATCCGGGTCTTACTTACGCGGAATTAAAGTCTGAATTCGTTAAAACCTTCGACGTAGCCGATTTCGATTTCAAGCTTGAGAGCCAACTTCGCGCTTTATCACAGAAGGACAACCAGTCAGTGGTTGATTTTGTTATTCAGGCGCGCGATCTAAACGCAAAGCTTCGTACACCGGTTTCCGAAGACAACCTGTTTAACATTATTAAATATGGAATGAATCCTAGATATCATCCTTGTCTTGCAACTAACGTGGTTAGGGATATTGATGGTTTGTTAGAAGTCGCGAAAAATTTTGAAGCCTTTCAAGGTTCACGACCAGCACGTTTGGCTATTGCACCGATTAGTGCTCAAGTTGTAGGTCAACCCAGTTCTATGGTGTGTATGAAGTGTGATGCAACTGGTCATAACTATCGTAATTGTCCTAACGTTTCAGGGGCAGTGTGCTTCAAGTGTAAGCGTGTTGGTGCAATCACACGCGATTGTCCTAGTTGTAATTCTGGTCCGTCAAAAAACGAATAAGTGGCGCACTGAGAGGTCCATCGGTGTCTCCCGTTTATATTAATAATTCCCCGGATAATAGACTTTTTATTGATGTTTTAGTTGCTGGCTCTTCGGTAAGAGCTCTTTTGGACTCTGGTGCTCAGGTTTCACTAATTGATATATCCCTCTTATCGGAGCTCGGTATAACATATCACGAGGATATCCGGCCTTATGTTGTCTCCGCCGACAATTCTCCTATTGAAATTCTAGGCGGTTTGGACGTCCCCATTCTTTTTAGTGGCATTCGCGTTCTGCACCCCTGTCTAGTGAGCAGTAATCTTCCTACTGCATTTATTTTAGGAATTGAGTTTTGGAATGCTGTTGGTCTCATTGACATTTTAAAGAAGGCATTCCGTGATGGTTTATCAGGTAAGCTTTACGTCGCTTCACAACATGTTCCTGTCGCAGTCCCACGAGTAGGTGAGGTTCGCTATGTCCACCCTCGTACGGTGCTTGCACCACTGCAGGAATCAAAACTCCAATCTGTTATTGACGAGTTTGAGGAGATTTCTTCTGATAAAGCTGGATTAGGTTGTACTTCGTGGCTTTCGCATAAGATTGAGACTGTTGGTTCGCCCATCCGCCAACGTTACTATCCCTTATCTCCAGTCAAACTCAAGATTCTCAACGAAGAGATCGACAAGATGTTAGAGTCAGGCGTTATTCGTCCCTCACGATCACCCTGGGCTTCCCCAGTTGTGATGGTTACCAAGAAAGATGGTAGTGTCAGGTTTTGCGTGGACAGTAGGAAGTTGAACAGCGTTACCATCAGGGATTCATACCCTCTCCCGCGCGTCCAGGACATCCTTGATAACCTACGAGGTGCCAAATATCTAACTTCGTTGGATTTTAGGAGCGCCTTTTGGCAAATCCCCTTAGCTGATAAGGCCAGTTGTGAGAAGACGGCCTTTATTGTACCCCAAAGGGGCCTCTTTGAGTTCGTTCGTCTCCCTTTTGGTTTAACCAACGCTGCGTCCGAGATGCAGAGGCTTACTGACATGATTGTCAATTTTGAATATACCCCTGAGTCTGAGGATTTTATCTTCGGCTATGTTGATGATTTGATTTTGGTGTCTCGTGATTTTGACAGTCATATGCGGCTTATTCGTAAGGTTCGTGATAGGTTGAAAGAAGCTGGTCTTACGGTTAATTTAGATAAGTGCGAGTTTTGTAAGTCTGAATTGAAGTATCTCGGTTACATCGTCAATGAGCGTGGTCTTCAAACTGATCCGAAGAAATTAGAAGCTATTAGGGATTACCCTACCCCTTCTTCTGCCAAGTCTCTACGTGCTTTCATTGGTATGTGTTCATATTATCGCCGTTTCGTGGATGGTTTTTCTTCGATTATTGCTCCTCTGACGGCACTTATCGGTAAGAGAAAGGGACGTGATCCCATAGATTGGAACGATAGTGCTAGTGAAGCTTTTTCTAAATTGAAGGATGCCTTGATGAGCGCTCCGTTGATGGCTTGCCCGGATTTCTCGAAACCTTTTATCCTTCAATGTGACGCTAGCCAGGTTGGCTTAGGCTCGGTCCTGGCTCAAGAGTTTGACGGCGTTGAACATCCAATTGCTTATTATTCTCGTTTATTCACTAAAGCTGAACGTGGATACCGGACAACCGAACATGAGCTTCTCGCCGTTGTTGATTCCATAAAGCATTTCCGCGGGTATCTCGATGGAATGAGGTTTAAGATCATTACTGACCATATTGCTCTTAAATGGTTGATCACCCTTGATAATCCTACCGGGCGCTTGGCTCGATGGGCAACTTTGATTTCCCAATATAACTTTGAGATTGAACATAAAAAGGGTGTCCTTAATGTTGTTCCTGACGCCTTGTCCCGCGCTCAAGTTGGGCTTATCTCATTCGCGCGTGGCATGGATCCTTCTGGAGATCCTTGGTATGAACGAATTTACCAGGGAGTTTTGGACAATCCTCAAATGTTTACTGCATTTGCTCTTCGGGATGGTGTCTTAATGCGCAGGGTATCTATCCACTTGAGTGCCCGCGAATCAAAAAAAGGTGCTGTGAAGTGCCCAAGATTTACCGCGCGCCAGCGGCACCGTGTCATGTTTTGTTAATAAATCGATTGCTTGACTTTCACTGAACTTTTTGTAATGATTCATTAACGTTTTAAAGCTAAAGAAACGGATAATTTGTTTATATAAATAATTAGATAGGTCATAGTAGTAAAAATTATTTTAAAAAAATCACAAAGTTGACATACAGTTTCGAATGGGGACTTTTGGCAGAAATATATTTATTAAAAAAAATCTAAATCGATAACGTATGTATTTTTTATGTTTATTTGAAACTTCAATAGTTTACGCTTCGATTGATACCAAATAAAGTATATGATCGCGGGGAAATATTTTGCATAAAACTTGTTTCATTTGCAATTTCTAAAATGTCAGTTTCGCAAACCGGTGTGAAGTTAGCGGCCAAAGTTAGCGGCCGATGATAACGTGACCAAATTAAGAAGTCAAGTATTTTCTCGACAAGAATACTGTGGAAAATAAGCCGAACCGATATATATGTATTTGTTATCAATAAAATACAACATAAATATTGATTCTAAAGATAAGAACTCTAAATAGCTAAAAATTCAACATTGGCCGCTAACTTCACAACTTAGCAGCCGAGGCCCGTAACGCAACTATTGCAACTTTTTTCACATTATCTTCGGGGACACTCTTGTTTTGAGTGACAATAGGCCTTTAAATTACTATTGGCCAACAAAAAACATGTCTGCCCGACATTAAACTCTCAAAGTACATTTTTAAGGCGATTTCGTCTACATTTCCCGGAGCCACGGCCTAGGTAACGTAATAATTGCAATTTTTTTTACATTATATTATAGAATACTCTTGCCTTGAATGACAATAGGCCTTTGAATCACCATCGGCCAGCAAACGACATGTCTGCCCGACATTTAAATCTAAACTACATTTTTAAGGCGATTACGTCTACATTTCCCGGTGCCACGGCCTACGTAACGTAATTATAGCGACTTTTTTTACATTATCTTATAGAATACTCTTGTCTTGAGCGACAATAGGCCTTAGAATAACTATCGGCCAGCAAACTACATGTCTGCCCGACATTCAACTCTAAACTATATTTTTATGGCAGTTTTGTCTTCATTTCCCGGTGCCACGGCCTAGATAACGTAATTATTGCAACGTTTTTTACACTATCTTATAGAACACTCTTGCTTTAAGTGACGATAGGCCTTAGAATCACCATCGGCCAGCATACTACATGTTTTCCCGACATTTAACTCTAAACAATATTTTTAAGACAATTTCGTCTACATTTCCCGGTGCCACGGCCTAGGTAACGTAATTATAGCGACTTTTTTTACATTATCTTATAGAATACTCTTGCTTTGAGTGACAATAGGCCTTAGAATAACCATCGGCCAGCAAACTACATGTCTGCCCGACATTCAACTCTAAACTATATTTTTATGGCGGTTTTGTCTACATTTCCCGGTGCCACGGCCTAGATAACGTAATTATTGCAACGGTTTTTACATTATCTTATAGGATACTCTTGCTTTGAGTGACAATACTTCTTAGAATCACCATCGGCCAGCAAACTACATGTTTTCCCGACATTTAACTCTAAACAATATTTTTAAGACGATTTCGTCTACATTTCCCGGTGCCACGGCCTAGGTAACGTAATTATAGCGACTTTTTTTACATTATCTTCTAGAATTCTCTTGCTTTGATTGACAATAGGCCTTAGAATCACCATCGGCCAGCAAACTACATGTTTTCCCGACATTTAACTCTAAACTACATTTTTAAGGCGATTTCGTCTACATTTCCCGGTGCCACGGCCTAGGTAACGTAATTATTGCAACTTTTTTAACATTATTATAGAATACTCTTGCCTTGAGTGACAATATGCCTTAGAATAACCATCGGCCAGCAAACTACATGTCTGCCCGACATTCAACTCTAAACTATATTTTTATGGCGGTTTTGTCTACATTTCCCGGTGCCACGGCCTAGATAACGTAATTATTGCAACGTTTTTTACATTATCTTATAAGATACTCTTGCTTTGAGTGACAGTAGGCCTTAGAATCACCATCGGCCAGCAAACTACATGTTTTCCCGAAATTTAACTCTAAACAATATTTTTAAGACGATTTCGTCTACATTTCCCGGTGCCACGGCCTAGGTAACGTAATTATAGCGACTTTTTTTACATTATCTTATAGAATTCTCTTGCTTTGAGTGACAATAGGCCGTAGAATCACCATCGGCCAGCAAACTACATGTTTTCCCGACATTTAACTCTAAACTACATTTTTAAGGCGATTTCGTCTACATTTCCCGGTGCCACGGCCTAGGTAACGTAATAATAGCGACTTTTTTTACATAACCTTATAGGATACTCTTGCCTTGAGTGACAATAGGCCTTAGAATCACAATCGGCCAGCAAACTACATGTCTTCCCGACATTCAACTCTAAACAACATTTTTAAGATGATTTCGTCTACATTTCCCGGTGCCACGGCCTAGGTAACGTAATTATTGCAATTTTTTTTACATATTCTTATAGAAATCTCATGCCTTGAGTGACAATAGGCCTTAGAATCACCATCAGCCAGCAAACTACATGTTTTCCCGACATTTAACTCTAAACTACATTTTTAAGGCGATTTCGTCTACATTTCCCGGTGCCACGGCCTAGGTAACGTAATTATTGCAACTTTTTTAACATTATCTTATAGAATACTCTTGCCTTGAGTGACAATAGGCCTTGAATTACCATCGGCCAGCAAACTACATGTCTGCCCGACATTAAACTCTAAACTATATTTTTATGGCGGTTTTGTCTACATTTCCCGGTGCCACGGCCTAGATAACGTAATTATTGCAACGTTTTTTACACTATCTTATAGAATACTCTTGTTTTGAGTGACAATAGGCCATAGAATCACCATCGGCCAGCAAACTACATGTTTTCCCGACATTTAACTCTAAACTACATTTTTAAGGCGATTTCGTCTACATTTCCCGGTGCCACGGCCTAGGTAACGTAATTATTGCAACTTTTTTAACATTATCTTATAGAATACTCTTGCGTTGAGTGACAATAGGCCTTTAAATCACCATCGGCCAGCAAAATATAAGTCTGTCCGACAATCAACTTTAAACTACATTTTTATGGCGGTTTTGTCTACATTTCCCGGTGCCACGGCCTAGGTAACGTAATTATTGGAACTATTTTTACATTATCTTATAGAATTATCTTGCATTGAGTGACAAAAGGCCTTAGAATCACAATCGGCCAGCAAACTACATGTTTTCCCGACATTTAACTCTAAACAACATTTTAAAGACGATTTCGTCTACATTTCCCGGTGCCACGGCCTAGGTAACGTAATTATAGCGACTTTTTTATATTATCTTATAGAATACTCTTGCTTTGAGTGACAATAGGCCTCAAAATAACCATCGGCCAGCAAACTACATGTCTGCCCGACATTTAACTCTAAGTCTCTATTTTAAGGCGATTTCGTCTACATTTCCCGGTGCCACGGCCTAGGTAACATAATTATTGCAACTTTTTTTACATTTTCTTATAGAATACTCTTGCCTTGAGTGACAATAGGCCTTAAATTCTCCATCGGCCAGCAAACTACATGTCCGCCCGACATTAAACTCTCAAAGTACATTTTTAAGGCGATTTCGTCTACATTTCCCGGAGCCACGGCCTAGGTAACGTAATTATTGCATTTTTTTTTTCATATTATTATAGAATACTCTTGCCTTGAGTGACAATAGGCCTTTGAATCACCATCGGCCAGCAAACGACATGTCTGCCCGACATTTAACTCTAAACTACATTTTTAAGGTGATTACGTCTACATTTCCCGGTGCCACGGCCTAGGTAACGTAATTATAGCGACTTTTTTTACATTATCTTATAGAATACTCTTGCTTTGAGTGACAATAGGCGTTAGAATCACCATCGGCCAGCAAACTACATGTTTTCCCGACATTTAACTCTAAACAACATTTTTAAGGCGATTTCGTCTACATTTCCCGGTGCCACGGCCTAGGTAACGTAATTATAGCGATTTTTTTTACATAATCTTATAGGACACTCTTGTTTTAAGTGACGATAGGCCTTAGAATCACCATCGGCCAGCATACTACATGTTTTCCCGACATTTAACTCTAAACAATATTTTTAAGACGATTTCGTCTACATTTCCCGGTGCCACGGCCTAGGTAACGCAATTATAGCGACTTTTTTTACATTATCTTATAGGATACTCTTGCCTTGAGTGAAAATAGGCCTTAAAATAACCATCGGCCAGCAAACTACATGTCTGCCCGACATTCAACTCTAAACTATATTTTTATGGCGGTTTTTTTTACATCTTATTATAGAATACTCTTGCCTTGAGTGACAATAGGCCTTTGAATCACCATCGGCCAGCAAACGACATGTCTGCACGACATTTAACTCTAAACTACATTTTAAGGCGATTTCGTCTACATTTCCCGGTGCCACGGCCTAGGTAACGTAATTATTGCAACTTTATTTACATTAACTTATAAAATGCTCTTGCCCTGAGTGACAATAGGCCATAGAATTACCATCGGCCAACAAAAAACATGTCTGCCCGACATTAAATTCTCAAAGTACATTTTTAAGGCGATTTCGTCTACATTTCCCGGAGCCACGGCCTAAGTAACGTAATTATTGCAATTTTTTTTACATCTTATTAGAGAATGCTCTTGCCTTGAGTGACAATAGGCCTTTGAATCACCATCGGCCAGCAAACGACATGTCTGCCCGACATTTAATTCTAAACTACATTTTTATCGCGGTTTTGTCTACATTTCCCGGTACTGAGGCTTAGGTAACGTAATTATTTCAACTTTTTTCACATTATATTATAGAATACTCTTGTTTTGAGTAACAATAGGCCTTAGAATCACCATCGGCCAGCAAACTACATGTCTGCCCGACATTTAACTCTAAACTACATTTTTAAGGCGATTACGTCTTCATTTCCCGGTGCCACGGCCTAGGTAACGTATTTATTGCAACTTTTTTAACATTATCTTATAGAATACTTTTGCCTTGAGTGACAATAGGCCTTTGAATCACCATCGGCCAGCGAAATATAAGTCTGTCCGACAATCAACTTTAAACTACATTTTTATGGCGGTTTTATCTACATTTCCCGGTGCCACGGCCTAGGTAACGTAATTATTGGAACTTTTTTTACATTATCTTATAGAATGCTCTTGCATTGAGTGACAAAAGCCCTAAAATCACCATCAACCAGCAATCTACATGTTTTCCCGACATTTAACTCTAAACAACATTTTTAAGACGATTTCGTCTACATTTCCCGGTGCGACGGCCTAGGTAACGTAATTATAGCGACTTTTTTTACATTTTCTTATAGAATACTCTTGCTTTGAGTGAGAATAGACCTTAGAATCACCATCGGCCAGCAAACTACATGCTTTCCCGACATTAAACTCTAAACTACATTTTTAAGGCGATTTCGTCTACATTTCCCGGTGCCACGGCCTAGGTAACGTAATTATAGCGTTTTTTTTTTACATTATCTTATAGAATTCTCTTGCCTTGAGAGACATTAGGCCTTAGAATCACCATCGGCCAGCAAACTACATGTCTGCCCGACATTCAACTCTAAACAACATTTTTAAGATGATTTCGTCTACATTTCCCGGAGCCACGGCCTAGGTAACGTAATTATTGCAATTTTTTTTACATTTTATTATAGAATAGTCTTGCCTTGAGTGACAATAGGCCTTTGAATCACCATCGGCCAGCAAACGACATGTCTGCCCGACATTTAACTCTAAACTACATTTTAAGGCGATTTCGTCTACATTTCCCGGTGCCACGGCCTAGGTAACGTAATTATTGCAACTTTATTTACATTAACTTATAAAATGCTCTTGCCCTGAGTGACAATAGGCCATAGAATTACCATCGGCCAACAAAAAACATGTCTGCCCGACATTAAATTCTCAAAGTACATTTTTAAGGCGATTTCGTCTACATTTCCCGGAGCCACGGCCTAAGTAACGTAATTATTGCAATTTTTTTTACATCTTATTAGAGAATGCTCTTGCCTTGAGTGACAATAGGCCTTTGAATCACCATCGGCCAGCAAACGACATGTCTGCCCGACATTTAATTCTAAACTACATTTTTATCGCGGTTTTGTCTACATTTCCCGGTACTGAGGCCTAGGTAACGTAATTATTTCAACTTTTTTCACATTGTATTATAGAATACTCTTGTTTTGAGTAACAATAGGCCTTAGAGTCACCATCGGCCAGCAAACTACATGTCTGCCCGACATTTAACTCTCAAAGTACATTTTTAAGGCGATTTCGTCTACATTTCCCGGAGCCACGGCCTAGGTAACGTAATTATTGCAATTTTTTTTACATCTTATTTTAGAATACTCTTGCTTTGAGTGACAATAGGCCTTTGAATCACCATCGGCCAGCAAACGACATGTCTGCCCGACATTTAACTCTAAACTACATTTTAAGGCGATTTCGTCTACATTTCCCGGTGCCACGGCCTAGGTAACGTAATTATTGCAACTTTATTTACATTAACTTATAAAATGCTCTTGTTTTGAGTGACAATAGGCCTTTGAATTACCATCGGCCAACAAAAAACATGTCTGCCCGACATTAAACTCTCAAAGTACATTTTTAAGGCGATTTCGTCTACATTTCCCGGAGCCACGGCCTAGGTAACGTAATTATTGCAATTTTTTTTTACATCTTATTATAGAATGCTCTTGCCTTGAGTGACAATAGGCCTTAGAATCACCATCGGCCAGCAAACTACATGTCTGCCCGACATTCAACTCTAAACAACATTTTTAAGATGATTTCGTCTACATTTCCCGGTGCCACGGCCTAGGTAACGTAATTATTGCAATTTTTTTTACATAATCTTATAAAATTCTATTGCCTTGAGTGATAATATGCCTTAAAATCACCATCGGCTAGCAAACTACATGTCTGCCCGACATTAAACTCTAAACTATATTTTTATGGCGGTTTTGTCTACATTTCCCGGTGCCACGGCCTAGATAACGTAATTATAGCGACTTTTTTTACATTATCTTATAGAATACTCTTGTTTTGAGTGACAGTAGGCCTTAGAATCACCATCGGCCAGCAAACTACATGTTTTCCCGACATTTAACTCTAAACAATATTTTTAAGACGATTTCGTCTACATTTCCCGATGCCACGGCCTAGGTAACATAATTATTGCAACTTTTTTTACATTATCTTATAGAATGCTTTTGCACTGAGTGACAATAGGCCTTAGAATCACCATCGGCCAAAAAACATGTCTGCCCGACATTAAACTCTCAAAGTACATTTTTAAGGCGATTTCGTCTACATTTCCAGGAGCCACGGCCTAGGTAACGTAATTATTGCAATTTTTTTTACATATTATTATAGAATACTCTTGCCTTGAGTGAGAATAGGCCTTTGAATCACCATCGGCCAGCAAACGACATGTCTGCCCGACATTTAACTCTAAACTACATTTTTAAGGCGATTACGTCTACATTTCCCGGTGCCACGGCCTAGGTAACGTAATTATAGCGACTTTTTTTACATTAACTTATAGAATGCTCTTGCCTTGAGTGACAATAGGCGTTAGAATCACCATCGGCCAGCAAACTACATGTCTGCCCGACATTTAACTCTAAACTACATTTTTAAGGCGATTACGTCTACATTGCCCGGTGCCACGGCCGAGGTAACGTAATTATAGCGACTTTTTTACATTATCTTATAGAATACTCTTGTCTTGAGTGATAATAGGCCTTAGAATAACCATCGGCCAGCAAACTACATGTCTGCCCGACATTCAACTCTAAACTATATTTTTATGGCGGTTTTGTCTACATTTCCCGGTGCCACGGCCTAGATAACGTAATTATTGCAACGTTTTTTTAATTATCTTATAAAATACTCTTGCCTTGAGTGACAATAAGCCTTAGAATCACCATCGGCCAGCAAACTACATGTCTGCCCGACATTTAACTCTAAACTACATTTTAAGGCGCTTTCGTCTACATTTCCCGGTGCCACGGCCTAGGTAACGTAAAGATTGCAACTTTTTTTACATTATATTATAGAATGCTCTTGCACTGAGTGACAATAGGCCTTAGAATCACCATCGGCCAAAAAAAATGTCTGCCCGACATTAAACTCTCAAACTACATTTTTAAGGCGATTTCGTCTACATTTCCCGGAGCCACGGCCTAAGTAACGTAATTATTGCAATTTTTTTTACATCTTATTAGAGAATGCTCTTGCCTTGAGTGACAACAGGCCTTTGAATCACCATCGGCCAGCAAACGACATGTCTGCCCGACATTTAATTCTAAACTACATTTTTATCGCGGTTTTGTCTACATTTCCCGGTACTGAGGCTTAGGTAACGTAATTATTTCAACTTTTTTCACATTGTATTATAGAATACTCTTGTCTTGAGTAACAATAGGCCTTAGAGTCACCATCGGCCAGCAAACTACATGTCTGCCCGACATTTAACTCTAAACTACATTTTTAAGGCGATTACGTCTTCATTTCCCGGTGCCACGGCCTAGGTAACGTAATTATTGCAACTTTTTTAACATTATCTTATAGAATACTCTTGCCTTGAGTGACAATAGGCCTTTGAATCACCATCGGCCAGCGAAATATAAGTCTGTCCGACAATCAACTTTAAACTACATTTTTATGGCGGTTTTATCTACATTTCCCGGTGCCACGGCCTAGGTAACGTAATTATTGGAACTTTTTTTACATTATCTTATAGAATGCTCTTGCATTGAGTGACAAAAGCCCTAAAATCACCATCAACCAGCAATCTACATGTTTTCCCGACATTTAACTCTAAACAACATTTTTAAGACGATTTCGTCTACATTTCCCGGTGCGACGGCCTAGGTAACGTAATTATAGCGACTTTTTTTACATTTTCTTATAGAATACTCTTGCTTTGAGTGACAATAGACCTTAGAATCACCATCGGCCAGCAAACTACATGCTTTCCCGACATTAAACTCTAAACTACATTTTTAAGGCGATTTCGTCTACATTTCCCGGTGCCACGGCCTAGGTAACGTAATTATAGCGTTTTTTTTTTACATTATCTTATAGAATTCTCTTGCCTTGAGAGACATTAGGCCTTAGAATCACCATCGGCCAGCAAACTACATGTCTGCCCGACATTCAACTCTAAACAACATTTTTAAGATGATTTCGTCTACATTTCCCGGAGCCACGGCCTAGGTAACGTAATTATTGCAATTTTTTTTACATTTTATTATAGAATAGTCTTGCCTTGAGTGACAATAGGCCTTTGAATCACCATCGGCCAGCAAACGACATGTCTGCCCGACATTTAACTCTAAACTACATTTTAAGGCGATTTCGTCTACATTTCCCGGTGCCACGGCCTAGGTAACGTAATTATTGCAACTTTATTTACATTAACTTATAAAATGCTCTTGCCCTGAGTGACAATAGGCCATAGAATTACCATCGGCCAACAAAAAACATGTCTGCCCGACATTAAATTCTCAAAGTACATTTTTAAGGCGATTTCGTCTACATTTCCCGGAGCCACGGCCTAAGTAACGTAATTATTGCAATTTTTTTTACATCTTATTAGAGAATGCTCTTGCCTTGAGTGACAATAGGCCTTTGAATCACCATCGGTCAGCAAACGACATGTCTGCCCGACATTTAATTCTAAACTACATTTTTATCGCGGTTTTGTCTACATTTCCCGGTACTGAGGCTTAGGTAACGTAATTATTTCAACTTTTTTCACATTGTATTATAGAATACTCTTGTCTTGAGTAACAATAGGCCTTAGAATCACCATCGGCCAGCAAACTACATGTCTGCCCGACATTTAACTCTAAACTACATTTTTAAGGCGATTACGTCTTCATTTCCCGGTGCCACGGCCTAGGTAACGTAATTATTGCAACTTTTTTAACATTATCTTATAGAATACTCTTGCCTTGAGTGACAATAGGCCTTTGAATCACCATCGGCCAGCGAAATATAAGTCTGTCCGACAATCAACTTTAAACTACATTTTTATGGCGGTTTTATCTACATTTCCCGGTGCCACGGCATAGGTAACGTAATTATTGGAACTTTTTTTACATTATCTTTAAGAATGCTCTTGCATTGAGTGACAAAAGCCCTAAAATCACCATCAACCAGCAATCTACATGTTTTCCCGACATTTAACTCTAAACAACATTTTTAAGACGATTTCGTCTACATTTCCCGGTGCGACGGCCTAGGTAACGTAATTATAGCGACTTTTTTTACATTATCTTATAGAATACTCTTGCTTTGAGTGACAATAGATCTTAGAATCACCATCGGCCAGCAAACTACATGCTTTCCCGACATTTAACTCTAAACTACATTTTTAAGGCGATTTCGTCTACATTTCCCGGTGCCACGGCCTAGGTTACGTAATTATAGCGACTTTTTTTACATTATCTTATAGAATACTCTTGCCTTGAGTGACAGTAGGCCTTAGAATCACCATCGGCCAGCAAACTACATGTCTGCCAGACATTCAACTCTAAACAACATTTTTAAGATGATTTCGTCTACATTTCCCGGAGCCACGGCCTAGGTAACGTAATTATTGCAATTTTTTTTACATCTTATTATAGAATACTCTTGCCTTGAGTGACAATAGGCCTTTGAATCACCATCGGCCAGCAAACGACATGTCTGCCCGACATTTAACTCTAAACTACATTTTAAGGCGATTTCGTCTACATTTCCCGGTGCCACGGCCTAGGTAACGTAATTATTGCAACTTTATTTACATTTACTTATAAAATGCTCTTGGTCTGAGTGACAATAGGCCTTAGAATTACCATCGGCCAACAAAAAACATGTCTGCCCGACATTAAATTCTCAAAGTACATTTTTAAGGCGATTTCGTCTACATTTCCCGGAGCCACGGCCTAAGTAACGTAATTATTGCAATTTTTTTTACATCTTATAATAGAATGCTCTTGCCTTGAGTGACAATAGGCCTTTGAATCACCATCGGCCAGCAAACGACATGTCTGCCCGACATTTAATTCTAAACTACATTTTTATCGCGGTTTTGTCTACATTTCCCGGTACTGAGGCTTAGGTAACGTAATTATTTCAACTTTTTTCACATTATATTATAGAATACTCTTGTCTTGAGTAACAATAGGCCTTAGAATCACCATCGGCCAGCAAACTACATGTCTGCCCGACATTTAACTCTAAACTACATTTTTAAGGCGATTACGTCTTCATTTCCCGGTGCCACGGCCTAGGTAACGTAATTATAGCGACTTTTTTTACATTATCTTATAGAATACTCTTGTCTTGAGTGACAATAGGCCTTAGAATAACCATCGGCCAGCAAACTTCATGTCTGCCCGACATTCAACTCTAAACTATATTTTTATGGCGGTTTTGTCTACATTTCCCGGTGCCACGGCCTATATAACGTAATTATTGCAACGTTTTTTACATTATCTTATAGAATACTCTTGTTTTGAGTGACAATAGGCCTTAGAGTCACCATCAGCCAGCAAACTACATGTTTTCCCGACATTTAACTCTAAACAATATTTTTAAGACGATTTCGTCTACATTTCCCGGTGCCACGGCCTAGGTAACGTAAATATAGCGACTTTTTTTACATTATCTTATAGAATACTCTTGCTTTGAGTGACAAAAGGCCTTAGAATCAACATCGGCCAGCAAACTACATGTCTGCCCGACATTCAACTCTAAACAACATTTTTAAGATGATTTCGTCTACATTTCCCGGTGCCACGGCCTAGGTAACGTAATTATTGCAACTTTTTTTACATAATCTTATAAAATTCTATTGCTTGGAGTGATAATATGCCTTAAAATCACCATCGGCTAGCAAACTACATGTCTGCCCGACATTAAACTCTAAACTATATTTTTATGGCGGTTTTGTCTACATTTCCCGGTGCCACGGCCTAGATAACGTAATTATAGCGACTTTTTTTACATTATCTTATAGAATACTCTTGTTTTGAGTGACAGTAGGCCTTATAATCACCATCGGCCAGCAAACTACATGTTTTCCCGACATTTAACTCTAAACAATATTTTTAAGACGATTTCGTCTACATTTCCCGATGCCACGGCCTAGGTAACATAATTATTGCAACTTTTTTTACATTTTCTTATAGAATTCTCTTGCCTTGAGTGACAATAGGCCTTAGAATTACCATCGGCCAACAAAAAACATGTCTGCCCGACATTAAATTCTCAAAGTACATTTTTAAGGCGATTTCGTCTACATTTCCCGGAGCCACGGCCTAAGTAACGTAATTATTGCAATTTTTTTTACATCTTATAATAGAATGCTCTTGCCTTGAGTGACAATAGGCCTTTGAATCACCATCGGCCAGCAAACGACATGTCTGCCCGACATTTAATTCTAAACTACATTTTTATCGCGGTTTTGTCTACATTTCCCGGTACTGAGGCTTAGGTAACGTAATTATTTCAACTTTTTTCACATTATATTATAGAATACTCTTGTCTTGAGTAACAATAGGCCTTAGAATCACCATCGGCCAGCAAACTACATGTCTGCCCGACATTTAACTCTAAACTACATTTTTAAGGCGATTACGTCTTCATTTCCCGGTGCCACGGCCTAGGTAACGTAATTATAGCGACTTTTTTTACATTATCTTATAGAATACTCTTGTCTTGAGTGACAATAGGCCTTAGAATAACCATCGGCCAGCAAACTTCATGTCTGCCCGACATTCAACTCTAAACAATATTTTTATGGCGGTTTTGTCTACATTTCCCGGTGCCACGGCCTATATAACGTAATTATTGCAACGTTTTTTACATTATCTTATAGAATACTCTTGTTTTGAGTGACAATAGGCCTTAGAGTCACCATCAGCCAGCAAACTACATGTTTTCCCGACATTTAACTCTAAACAATATTTTTAAGACGATTTCGTCTACATTTCCCGGTGCCACGGCCTAGGTAACGTAAATATAGCGACTTTTTTTACATTATCTTATAGAATACTCTTGCTTTGAGTGACAAAAGGCCTTAGAATCAACATCGGCCAGCAAACTACATGTCTGCCCGACATTCAACTCTAAACAACATTTTTAAGATGATTTCGTCTACATTTCCCGGTGCCACGGCCTAGGTAACGTAATTATTGCAACTTTTTTTACATAATCTTATAAAATTCTATTGCTTGGAGTGATAATATGCCTTAAAATCACCATCGGCTAGCAAACTACATGTCTGCCCGACATTAAACTCTAAACTATATTTTTATGGCGGTTTTGTCTACATTTCCCGGTGCCACGGCCTAGATAACGTAATTATAGCGACTTTTTTTACATTATCTTATAGAATACTCTTGTTTTGAGTGACAGTAGGCCTTATAATCACCATCGGCCAGCAAACTACATGTTTTCCCGACATTTAACTCTAAACAATATTTTTAAGACGATTTCGTCTACATTTCCCGATGCCACGGCCTAGGTAACATAATTATTGCAACTTTTTTTACATTTTCTTATAGAATTCTCTTGCCTTGAGTGACAATAGGCCTAAGAATCACCATCGGCCAGCAAACTACATGTCCGCCCGACATTTAACTCTAAACTACATTTTAAGGCGCTTTCGTCTACATTTCCCGGTGCCACGGCCTAGGTAACATAATGATTGCAATTTTTTTTACATTATCTTATAGAATGCTTTTGCACTGAGTGACAATAGGCCTTAGAATCACCATCGGCCAAAAAACATGTCTGCCCGACATTAAACTCTCAAAGTACATTTTTAAGGCGATTTCGTCTACATTTCCCGGAGCCACGGCCTAGGTAACGTAATTATTGCAATTTTTTTTACATATTATTATAGAATACTCTTGCCTTGAGTGAGTATAGGCCTTTGAATCACCATCGGCCAGCAAACGACATGTCTGCCCGACATTTAACTCTAAACTACATTTTTAAGGCGATTTCGTCTACATTTCCCGGTGCCACGGCCTAGGTAACGTAATTATAGCGACTTTTTTTACATTAACTTATAGAATGCTCTTGCCTTGAGTGACAATAGGCGTTAGAATCACCATCGGCCAGCAAACTACATGTCTGCCCGACATTTAACTCTAAACTACATTTTTAAGGCGATTACGTCTACATTGCCCGGTGCCACGGCCGAGGTAACGTAATTATAGCGACTTTTTTACATTATCTTATAGAATACTCTTGTCTTGAGTGATAATAGGCCTTAGAATAACCATCGGCCAGCAAACTACATGTCTGCCCGACATTCAACTCTAAACTATATTTTTATGGCGGTTTTGTCTACATTTCCCGGTGCCACGGCCTAGATAACGTAATTATTGCAACGTTTTTTTAATTATCTTATAAAATACTCTTGCCTTGAGTGACAATAGGCCTTAGAATCACCATCGGCCAGCAAACTACATGTCTGCCCGACATTTAACTCTAAACTACATTTTAAGGCGCTTTCGTCTACATTTCCCGGTGCCACGGCCTAGGTAACGTAAAGATTGCAACTTTTTTTACATTATATTATAGAATGCTCTTGCACTGAGTGACAATAGGCCTTAGAATCACCATCGGCCAAAAAAAATGTCTGCCCGACATTAAACTCTCAAAGTACATTTTTAAGGCGATTTCGTCTACATTTCCCGGAGCCACGGCCTAGGTAAGGTAATTATTGCAATTTTTTTTACATTTTATTATAGAATACTCTTGCCTTGAGTGACAATAGGCCTTAGAATAACCATCGGCCAGCAAACTACATGTCTGCCCGACATTCAACTCTAAACTATATTTTTATGGCGGTTTTGTCTACATTTCCCGGTGCCACGGCCTAGATAACGTAATTATTGCAACGTTTTTTTAATTATCTTATAGAATACTCTTGCCTTGAGTGACAATAGGCCTTAGAAACACCATCGGCCAGCAAACTACATGTCTGCCCGACATTTAACTCTAAACTACATTTTAAGGCGCTTTCGTCTACATTTCCCGGTGCCACGGCCTAGGTAACGTAATGATTGCGACTTTTTTTACATTATCTTATAGAATGCTCTTGCACTGAGTGACAATAGGCCTTAGAATCACCACCGGCCAAAAAACATGTCTGCCCGACATTAAACTCTCAAAGTACATTTTTAAGGCGATTTCGTCTACATTTCCCGGAGCCACGGCCTAGGTAACGTAATTATTGCAAATTTTTTTTACATCTTATTATAGAATACTCTTGCTTTGAGTGACAATAGGCCTTTGAATCACCATCGGCCAGCAAACGACATGTCTGCCCGACATTTAACTCTAAACTACATTTTAAGGCGATTTCGTCTACATTTCCCGGTGCCACGGCCTAGGTAACGTAATTATTGCAACTTTATTTACATAAACTTATAAAATGCTCTTGTTTTGAGTGACAATAGGCCTTTGAATTACCATCGGCCAACAAAAAACATGTCTGCCCGACATTAAACTCTCAAAGTACATTTTTAAGGCGATTTCGTCTACATTTCCCGGAGCCACGGCCTAGGTAACGTAATTATTGCAATTTTTTTTACATTTTATTATAGAATAGTCTTGCCTTGAGTGACAATAGGCCTTAGAATCACCATCGGCCAGCAAACTACATGTCTGCCCGACATTCAACTCTAAACAACATTTTTAAGATGATTTCGTCTACATTTCCCGGTGCCACGGCCTAGGTAACGTAATTATTGCAACTTTTTTTACATAATCTTATAAAATTCTATTGCCTTGAGTGATAATATGCCTTAAAGTCACCATCGGCTAGCAAACTACATGTCTGCCCGACATTAAACTCTAAACTATATTTTTATGGCGGTTTTGTCTACATTTCCCGGTGCCACGGCCTAGATAACGTAATTATAGCGACTTTATTTACATTATCTTATAGAATACTCTTGTTTTGAGTGACAGTAGGCCTTAGAATCACCATCGGCCAGCAAACTACATGTTTTCCCGACATTTAACTCTAAACAATATTTTTAAGACGATTTCGTCTACATTTCCCGATGCCACGGCCTAGGTAACATAATTATTGCAACTTTTTTTACAGTTTCTTATAGAATTCTCTTGCCTTGAGTGACAATAGGCCTTAGAATCACCATCGGCCAGCAAACTACATGTCCGCCCGACATTTAACTCTAAACTACATTTTAAGGCGCTTTCGTCTACATTTCCCGGTGCCACGGCCTAGGTAACATAATGATTGCAATTTTTTTTACATTATCTTATAGAATGCTTTTGCACTGAGTGACAATAGGCCTTAGAATCACCATCGGCCAAAAAACATGTCTGCCCGACATTAAACTCTCAAAGTACATTTTTAAGGCGATTTCGTCTACATTTCCCGGAGCCACGGCCTAGGTAACGTAATTATTGCAATTTTTTTTACATATTATTATAGAATACTCTTGCTTTGAGTGAGAATAGGCCTTTGAATCACCATCGGCCAGCAAACGACATGTCTGCCCGACATTTAACTCTAAACTACATTTTTAAGGCGATTACGTCTACATTTCCCGGTGCCACGGCCTAGGTAACGTAATTATAGCGACTTTTTTTACATTAACTTATAGAATGCTCTTGCCTTGAGTGACAATAGGCGTTAGAATCACCATCGGCCAGCAAACTACATGTCTGCCCGACATTTAACTCTAAACTACATTTTTAAGGCGATTACGTCTACATTGCCCGGTGCCACGGCCGAGGTAACGTAATTATAGCGACTTTTTTACATTATCTTATAGAATACTCTTGTCTTGAGTGATAATAGGCCTTAGAATAACCATCGGCCAGCAAACTACATGTCTGCCCGACATTCAACTCTAAACTATATTTTTATGGCGGTTTTGTCTACATTTCCCGGTGCCACGGCCTAGATAACGTAATTATTGCAACGTTTTTTTAATTATCATATAAAATACTCTTGCCTTGAGTGACAATAGGCCTTAGAATCACCATCGGCCAGCAAACTACATGTCTGCCCGACATTTAACTCTAAACTACATTTTAAGGCGCTTTCGTCTACATTTCCCGGTGCCACGGCCTAGGTAACGTAAAGATTGCAACTTTTTTTACATTATATTATAGAATGCTCTTGCACTGAGTGATAATAGGCCTTAGAATCACCATCGGCCAAAAAAAATGTCTGCCCGACATTAAACTCTCAAAGTACATTTTTAAGGCGATTTCGTCTACATTTCCCGGAGCCACGGCCTAGGTAACGTAATTATTGCAATTTTTTTTACATTTTATTATAGAATACTCTTGCCTTGAGTGAAAATAGGCCTTTGAATCACCATCGGCCAGCAAACGACATGTCTGCCCGACATTTAACTCTAAACTACATTTTTAAGGCGATTACGTCTACATTTCCCGGTGCCACGGCCTAGGTAACGTAATTATAGCGACTTTTTTACATTATCTTATAGAATACTTTTGCCTTGAGTGACAATAGGCGTTAGAATCACCATCGGCCAGCAAACTACATGTCTGCCCGACATTTAACTCTAAACTACATTTTTAAGGCGATTACGTCTACATTTCCCGGTGCCACGGCCGAGGTAACGTAATTATAGCGACTTTTTTTACATTATCTTATAGAATACTCTTGTCTTAAGTGACAAAAGGCCTTAGAATAATCATCGGCCAGCAAACTACATGTCTGCCCGACATTCAACTCTAAACTATATTTTTATGGCGGTTTTGTCTACATTTCCCGGTGCCACGGCCTAGATAACGTAATTATTGCAACGTTTTTTTAATTATCTTATAGAATACTCTTGCCTTGAGTGACAATAGGCCTTAGAATCACCATCGGCCAGCAAACTACATGTCTGCCCGACATTTAACTCTAAACTACATTTTAAGGCGCTTTCGTCTACATTTCCCGGTGCCACGGCCTAGGTAACGTAATGATTGCGACTTTTTTTACATTATCTTATAGAATGCTCTTGCACTGAGTGACAATAGGCCTTAGAATCACCACCGGCCAAAAAACATGTCTGCCCGACATTAAACTCTCAAAGTACATTTTTAAGGCGATTTCGTCTACATTTCCCGGAGCCACGGCCTAGGTAACGTAATTATTGCAATTTTTTTTACATCTTATTATAGAATACTCTTGCTTTGAGTGACAATAGGCCTTTGAATCACCATCGGCCAGCAAACGACATGTCTGCCCGACATTTAACTCTAAACTACATTTTAAGGCGATTTCGTCTACATTTCCCGGTGCCACGGCCTAGGTAACGTAATTATTGCAACTTTATTTACATTAACTTATAAAATGCTCTTGTTTTGAGTGACAATAGGCCTTTGAATTACCATCGGCCAACAAAAAACATGTCTGCCCGACATTAAACTCTCAAAGTAAATTTTTAAGGCGATTTCGTCTACATTTCCCGGAGCCACGGCCTAGGTAACGTAATTATTGCAATTTTTTTTACATCTTATTATAGAATGCTCTTGCCTTGAGTGACAATAGGCCTTTGAATCACCATCGGCCAGCAAACGACATGTCTGCCCGACATTTAAATCTAAACTACATTTTTATCGCGGTTTTGTCTACATTTCCCGGTACTGAGGCTTAGGTAACGTAATTATTTAAATTTTTTTCACATTATATTATAGAATACTCTTGTTTTGAGTAACAATAGGCCTTAGAATCACCATCGGCCAGCAAACTACATGTCTGCCCGACATTTAACTCTAAACTACATTTTTAAGGCGATTACGTCTACATTTCCCGGTGCCACGGCCTAGGTAACGTAATTATAGCGACTTTTTTTACATTTACTTATAGAATACTCTTGCCTTGAGTGACTATAGGCCTTAGAATAACCATCGGCCTGCAAACTTCATGTCTGCCCGACATTCAACTCTAAACTATATTTTTATGGCGGTTTTGTCTACATTTCCCGGTGCCACGGCCTATATAACGTAATTATTGCATCGTTTTTTACATTATCTTATAGAATACTCTTGTTTTGAGTGACAATAGGCCTTAGAGTCACCATCAGCCAGCAAACTACATGTTTTCCCGACATTTATCTCTAAACAATATTTTTAAGACGATTTCGTCTACATTTCCCGGTGCCACGGCCTAGGTAACGTAATTATAGCGACTATTTTTACATTATCTTATAGAATTCTCTTGCTTTGAGTGACATAAGGCCTCAGAATCACCATCGGCCAGCAAACTACATGTCTGCCCGACATTCAACTCTAAACAACATTTTTAAGATGATTTCGTCTACATTTCCCGGTGCCACGGCCTAGGTAACGTAATTATTGCAACTTTTTTTACATAATCTTATAAAATTCTATTGCCTTGAGTGACAATAGGCCTTAAAATCGACATCGGCTAGCAAACTACATGTCTGCCCGACATTAAACTCTAAACTATATTTTTATGGCGGTTTTGTCTACATTTCCCGGTGCCACGGCCTAGATAACGTAATTATAGCGACTTTTTTTACATTATCTTATAGAATAGTCTTGTTTTGAGTGACAGTAGGCCTTAGAATCACCATCGGCCAGCAAACTACATGTTTTCCCGACATTTAACTCTAAACAATATTTTTAAGACGATTTCGTCTACATTTCCCGGTGCCACGGCCTAGGTAACATAATTATTGCAACTTTTTTTACATTTTCTTATAGAATTCTCTTGCCTTGAGTGACAATAGGCCTTAGAATCACCATCAGCCAGCAAACTACATGTCCGCCCGACATTTAACTCTAAACTACATTTTAAGGCGCTTTCGTCTACATTTCCCGGTGCCACGGCCTAGGTAACATAATGATTGCAATTTTTTTTACATTATCTTATAGAATGCTTTTGCACTGAGTGACAATAGGCCTTAGAATCAACATCGGCCAAAAAACATGTCTGCCCGACATTAAACTCTCAAAGTACATTTTTAAGGCGATTTCGTCTACATTTCCCGGAGCCACGGCCTAGGTAACGTAATTATTGCAATTTTTTTTACATATTATTATAGAATACTCTTGCCTTGAGTGAGAATAGGCCTTTGAATCACCATCGGCCAGCAAACGACATGTCTGCCCGACATTTAACTCTAAACTACATTTTTAAGGCGATTACGTCTACATTTCCCGGTGCCACGGCCTAGGTAACGTAATTATAGCGACTTTTTTTACATTATCTTATAGAATGCTCTTGCCTTGAGTGACAATAGGCGTTAGAATCACCATCGGCCAGCAAACTACATGTCTGCCCGACATTTAACTCTAAACTACATTTTTAAGGCGATTACGTCTACATTTCCCGGTGCCACAGCCGAGGTAACGTAATTATAGCGACTTTTTTTACATTATCTTATAGAATACTCTTGTCTTGAGTGATAATAGGCCTTAGAATAACCATCGGCCAGCAAACTACATGTCTGCCCGACATTCAACTCTAAACTATATTTTTATGGCGGTTTTGTCTACATTTCCCGGTGCCACGGCCTAGATAACGTAATTATTGCAACGTTTTTTTAATTATCTTATAAAATGCTCTTGCCTTGAGTGACAATAGGCCTTAGAATCACCATCGGCCAGCAAACTACATGTCTGCCCGACATTTAACTCTAACCTACATTTTAAGGCGCTTTCGTCTACATTTCCCGGTGCCACGGCCTAGGTAACGTAATGATTGCAACTTTTTTTACATTATATTATAGAATGCTCTTGCACTGAGTGACAATAGGCCTTAGAGTCACCATCGGCCAAAAAAAATGTCTGCCCGACATTAAACTCTCAAAGTACATTTTTAAGGCGATTTCGTCTACATTTCCCGGAGCCACGGCCTAGGTAACGTAATTATTGCAATTTTTTTTACATCTTGTTATAGAATACTCTTGCCTTGAGTGACAATAGGCCTTTGAATCACCATCGGCCAGCAAACGACATGTCTGCCCGACATTTAACTCTAAACTACATTTTTAAGGCGATTACGTCTACATTTCCCGGTGCCACGGCCTAGGTAACGTAATTATAGCGACTTTTTTACATTATCTTATAGAATACTTTTGCCTTGAGTGACAATAGGCGTTAGAATCACCATCGGCCAGCAAACTACATGTCTGCCCGACATTTAACTCTAAACTACATTTTTAAGGCGATTACGTCTACATTTCCCGGTGCCACGGCGTAGGTAACGTAATGATTGCAACTTTTTTTACATTATCTTATAGAATGCTCTTGCACTGAGTGACAATAGGCCTTAGAATCACCACCGGCCAAAAAACATGTCTGCCCGACATTAAATCTCAAAGTACATTTTTAAGGCGATTTCGTCTACATTTCCCGGAGCCACGGCCTAGGTAACGTAATTATTGCAATTTTTTTTACATCTTATTATAGAATGCTCTTGCACTGAGTGACTGTAGGCCTTAGAATCACCGCCGGCCAAAAACCATGTCTGCCCGACATTAAACTCTCAAAGTACATTTTTAAGGCGATTTCGTCTACATTTCCCGGTGCCACGGCCTAGGTAACGTAATTATTGCAACTTTATTTACATTAACTTATAAAATGCTCTTGTTTTGAGTGACAATAGGCCTTAGAATTACCATCGGCCAACAAAAAACATGTCTGCCCGACATTAAACTCTCAAAGTACATTTTTAAGGCGATTTCGTCTACATTTCCCGGTGCCACGGCCTAGGTAACGTAATGATTGCAACTTTTTTTACATTATCTTATAGAATGCTCTTGCACTGAGTGACAATAGGCCTTAGAATCACCACCGGCCAAAAAACATGTCTGCCCGACATTAAACTCTCAAAGTACATTTTTAAGGCGATTTCGTCTACATTTCCCGGTGCCACGGCCTAGGTAACGTAATTATTGCAACTTTATTTACATTAACTTATAAAATGCTCTTGTTTTGAGTGACAATAGGCCTTAGAATTACCATCGGCCAACAAAAAACATGTCTGCCCGACATTAAACTCTCAAAGTACATTTTTAAGGCGATTTCGTCTACATTTCCCGGAGCCACGGCCTAGGTAACGTAATTATTGCAATTTTTTTTACATCTTGTTATAGAATGCTCTTGTCTTGAGTGATAATAGGCCTTTGAATCACCATCGGCCAGCAAACGACATGTCTGCCCGACATTTAAATCTAAACTACATTTTTATCGCGGTTTTGTCTACATTTCCCGGTACTGAGGCTTAGGTAACGTAATTATTTCAATTTTTTCACATTATATTATAGAATACTCTTGTCTTGAGTAACAATAGGCCTTAGAATCACCATCGGCCAGCAAACTACATGTCTGCCCGACATTTAACTCTAAACTACATTTTTAAGGCGATTACGTCTACATTTCCCGGTGCCACGGCCTAGATAACGTAATTATAGCAACTTTTTTTACATTATCTTATAGAATACTCTTGCCTTGAGTGACTATAGGCCTTAGAATAACCATCGGCCAGCAAACTTCATGTCTGCCCGACATTCAACTCTAAACTATATTTTTATGGCGGTTTTGTCTACATTTCCCGGTGCCACGGCCTATATAACGTAATTATTGCATTGTTTTTTACATTATCTTATAGAATACTCTTGTTTTGAGTGACAATAGGCCTTAGAGTCACCATCAGCCAGCAAACTACATGTTTTCCCGACATTTATCTCTAAACAATATTTTTAAGACGATTTCGTCTACATTTCCCGGTGCCACGGCCTAGGTAACGTAATTATAGCGACTATTTTTACATTATCTTATAGAATTCTCTTGTTTTGAGTGACATAAGGCCTTAGAATCACCATCGGCCAGCAAACTACATGTCTGCCCGACATTCAACTCTAAACAACATTTTTAAGATGATTTCGTCTACATTTCCCGGTGCCACGGCCTAGGTAACGTAATTTTTGAAACTTTTTTTACAAAATCTTATAGAATTCTCTTGCCTTGAGTGACAATAGGCCTTAAAATCACCATCGGCTAGCAAACTACATGTCTGCCCGACATTAAACTCTAAACTATATTTTTATGGCGGTTTTGTCTACATTTCCCGGTGCCACGGCCTAGATAACGTAATTATAGCGACTTTTTTTACATAATCTTATAGAATACTCTTGCCTTGAGTGACAATAGGCCTTAGAATAATCATCGGCCAGCAAACTACATGTCTGCCCGACATTCAACTCTAAACTATATTTTTATGGCGGTTTTGTCTACATTTCCCGGTGCCACGGCCTAGATAACGTAATTATTGCAACGGTTTTTACATTATCTTATAGAATTCTCTTGTTTTTTTAGTGACAATAGGCCTTAGAATCACCATCGGCCAGCAAACTACATGTTTTTCCGACATTTAACTCTAAACAACATTTTTATGGCGATTTCGTCTACATTTCCCGGTGCCACGGCCTAGGTAACGTAATTATAGCAATTTTATTTACATAATCTTATAGGATACTCTTTCTTTAAGTGACGATAGGCCTTAGAATCACCATCGGCCAGCATACTACATGTTTTCCCGACATTTAACTCTAAACAATATTTTAAAGACGATTTCGTCTACATTTACCGGTGCCACGGCCTAGGTAACGCAATTATAGCGACTTTTTTTACATTATCTTAAAGAATACTCTTGCTTTGAGTGACAATAGGCCTTAGAATAACCATCGGCCAGCAAACTACATGTCTGCCCGACATTCAACTCTAAACTATATTTTTATGGAGGTTTTGTCTACATTTCCCGGTGCCACGGCCTAGATAACGTAATTATTGCAACGGTTTTTACATTATCTTATAGAACACTCTTGCTTTGAGTGACAATAGGCCTTAGAATCACCATCGGCCAGCAAACTACATGTTTTCCCGACATTTAACTCTAAACAATATTTTTAAGACGATTTCGTCTACATTTCCCGGTGCCACGGCCTAGGTAACGTAATTATAGCGACTTTTTTTACATTATCTTCTAGAATTCTCTTGTTTTGAGTGACAATAGGCCTTAGAATCACCATCGGCCAGCAAACTACATGTTTTCCTGACATTTAACTCTAAACTACATTTTTAAGGCGATTTCGTCTACATTTCCCGGTGCCACGGCCTAGGTAACGTAATTATAGCGACTTTTTTTACAATATCTTATAGAATACTCTTGCCTTGAGTGACAATAGGCCTTAGAATAACCATCGACCAGCAAACTACATGTCTGCCCGACATTCAACTCTAAACTATATTTTTCTGGCGGTTTTGTCTACATTTCCCGGTGCCACGGCCTAGATAACGTAATTATTGCAACGGTTTTTACATTATCTTATAGGATACTCTTGTTGTAAGTGACAATAGGCCATAGAATCACCATCGCCCAGCAAACTACATGTTTTCCCGACATTTAACTCTAAACAATATTTTTAAGACGATTTCGTCTACATTTCCCGGTGCCACGGCCTAGGTAACGTAATTATAGCGACTTTTTTTACATTTTCTTCTAGAATTCTCTTGTTTTGAGTGACAATAGGCCTTAGAATTACCATCGGCCAGCAAACTACATGTTTTCCCGACATTTAACTCTAAACAATATTTTTGAGACGATTTCGTCTACATTTCCCGGTGCCATGGCCTAGGTAATGTAATTATAGCAACTTTTTTTACATTATCTTATAGAATTTTCTTGTTCTGAGTGACAATAGGCCTTAGAATCACCATCGGCCAGCAAACTACATGTTTTCCCGACATTTAACTCTAAACAACATTTTTAAGGCGATTTCGTCTACATTTCCCGGTGCCACGGCCTAGGTAACGTAATTATAGCGATTTTTTTTACATAATCTTATAGGACACTCTTGTTTTAAGTGACGATAGGCCTTAGAATTACCATCGGCCAGCAAACTACATGTTTTCCCGACATTTAACTCTAAACAATATTTTAAAGACGATTTCGTCTACATTTACCGGTGCCACGGCCTAGGTAACGCAATTATAGCGACTTTTTTTACATTATCTTAAAGAATACTCTTGCTTTGAGTGACAATAGGCCTTAGAATAACCATCGGCCAGCAAACTACATGTCTGCCCGACATTCAACTCTAAACTATATTTTTATGGAGGTTTTGTCTACATTTCCCGGTGCCACGGCCTAGATAACGTAATTATTGCAACGGTTTTTACATTATCTTATAGGATACTCTTGCTTTGAGTGACAATACGCCTTAGAATCACCATCGGCCAGCAAACTACATGTTTTCCCGACATTTAACTCTAAACAATATTTTTAAGACAATTTCGTCTACATTTCCCGGTGCCACGGCCTAGGTAACGTAATTATAGCGACTTTTTTTACATTATCTTCTAGAATTCTCTTGCTTCGAGTGACAATACGCCTTAGAATCACCATCGGCCAGCAAACTACATGTTTTCCCGACATTTAACTCTAAACTACATTTTTAAGGCGATTTCGTCTACATTTCCCGGTGCCACGGCCTAGGTAACGTAATTATTGCAACTTTTTTAACATTATTATAGAATACTCTTGCCTTGAGTGACAATAGGCCTTAGAATAACCATCGGCCAGCAAACTACATGTCTGCCCGACATTCAACTCTAAACTATATTTTTATGGCAGTTTTGTCTACATTTCCCGGTGCCACGGCCTAGATAACGTAATTATTGCAACGTTTTTTACATTATCTTATAAGATACTCTTGCTTTGAGTGACAGTAGGCCTTAGAATCACCATCGGCCAGCAAACTACATGTTTTCCCGACATTTAACTCTAAACAATATTTTTAAGAAGATTTCGTCTACATTTCCCGGTGCCACGGCCTAGGTAACGTAATTATAACGACTTTTTTTACATTATCTTATAGAATTCTCTTGTTTTGAGTGACAATAGGCCGTAGCATCACCATCGGCCAGCAAACTACATGTTTTCCCGACATTTAACTCTAAACTACATTTTTAAGGCGATTTCGTCTACATTTCCCGGTGCCACGGCCTAGGTAACGTAATAATAGCAACTTTTTTTACATAACCTTATAGGATACTCTTGCTTTGAGTGACAATAGGCCTTAGAATCACCATCGGCCAGCAAACTACATGTCTTCCCGACATTCAACTCTAAACAACATTTTTAAGATGATTTCGTCTACATTTCCCGGTGCCACGGCCTAGGTAACGTATTGATTGCAACTTTTTTTACATTATCTTATAGAATGCTCTTGCACTGAGTGACAATAGGCCTTAGAATCACCACCGGCCATAAAACATGTCTGCCCGACATTAAGCTCTCAAAGTACATTTTTAAGGCGATTTCGTCTACATTTCCCGGAGCCACGGCCTAGGTAACGTAATTATTGCAATTTTTTTTACATCTTATTATAGAATTCTCTTGCCTTGAGTGACAGTAGGCCTTTAAATCACCATCGGCCAGCAAACGACATGTCTGCCCGACATTTAACTCTAAACTACATTTTAAGGCGATTTCGTTTACATTTCCCGGTGCTACGGCCTAGGTAACGTAATTATTGCAACTTTATTTACATTAACTTATAAAATGCTCTTGCCCTGAGTTACAGTAGGCTTTAGAATTACCATCGGCCAACAAAAAACATGTCTGCCCGACATTAAACTCTCAAAGTACATTTTTAAGGCGATTTCATCTACATTTCCCGGAGCCACGGCCTAGGTAACGTAATTATTGCAATTTTTTTTACATATTATTATAGAATGCTCTTGCCTTGAGTGACAATAGGCCTTTGAATCACCATCGGCCAGCAAACGACATGTCTGCCCGACATTTAAATCTAAATTACATTTTTATCGAGTTTTTGTCTACATTTCCCGGTACTGAGGCTTAGGTAACGTAATTATTTCAATTTTTTTCACATTTAATTATAGAATACTCTTGTCTTGAGTAACAATAGGCCTTAGAATCACCATCGGCCAGCAAACTACATGTCTGCCCGACATTTAACTCTAAACTACATTTTTAAGGCGATTACGTCTACATTTCCCGGTGCCACGGCCTAGGTAACGTATTTATAGCGCTTTTTTTTACATTATCTTATAGAATACTCTTGCTGTGAGTAAAAATAAGCCTTAGAATAACCATCGGCCAGCAAACTTCATGTCTGCCCGACATTCAACTCTAAACTATATTTTTATGGCGGTTTTGTCTACATTTCCCGGTGCCACGGCCTATATAACGTAATTATTGCAACGTTTTTTACATTATCTTATAGAACACTCTTGTTTTGAGTGACAATAGGCCTTAGAGTCACCATCAGCCAGCAAACTACATGTTTTCCCGACATTTAACTCTAAACAATATTTTTATGACGATTTCGTCTACATTTCCCGGTGCCACGGCCTAGGTAACGTAATTATAGCGACTTTTTTTTACATTATCTTATAGAATACTCTTGTTTTGAGTGACAATAGGCCTTAGAGTCACCATCAGCCAGCAAACTACATGTTTTCCCGACATTTATCTCTAAACAATATTTTTAAGACGATTTCGTCTACATTTCCCGGTGCCACGGCCTAGGTAACGTAATTATAGCGACTATTTTTACATTATCTTATAGAATTCTCTTGCTTTGAGTGACATAAGGCCTTAGAATCACCATCGGCCAGCAAACTACATGTCTGCCCGACATTCAACTCTAAACAACATTTTTAAGATGATTTCGTCTACATTTCCCGGTGCCACGGCCTAGGTAACGTAATTTTTGAAACTTTTTTTACAAAATCTTATAAAATTCTCTTGCCTTGAGTGACAATAGGCCTTAAAATCACCATCGGCTAGCAAACTACATGTCTGCCCGACATTAAACTCTAAACTATATTTTTATGGCGGTTTTGTCTACATTTCCCGGTGCCACGGCCTAGATAACGTAATTATAGCGACTTTTTTTACATAATCTTATAGAATACTCTTGCCTTGAGTGACAATAGGCCTTAGAATAACCATCGGCCAGCAAACTACATGTCTGCCCGACATTCAACTCTAAACTATATTTTTATGGCGGTTTTGTCTACATTTCCCGGTGCCACGGCCTAGATAACGTAATTATTGCAACGGTTTTTACATTATCTTATAGAATTCTCTTGTTTTTTTAGTGACAATAGGCCTTAGAATCACCATCGGCCAGCAAACTACATGTTTTTCCGACATTTAACTCTAAACAACATTTTTATGGCGATTTCGTCTACATTTCCCGGTGCCACGGCCTAGGTAACGTAATTATAGCAATTTTATTTACATAATCTTATAGGATACTCTTTCTTTAAGTGACGATAGGCCTTAGAATCACCATCGGCCAGCATACTACATGTTTTCCCGACATTTAACTCTAAACAATATTTTAAAGACGATTTCGTCTACATTTACCGGTGCCACGGCCTAGGTAACGCAATTATAGCGACTTTTTTTACATTATCTTAAAGAATACTCTTGCTTTGAGTGACAATAGGCCTTAGAATAACCATCGGCCAGCAAACTACATGTCTGCCCGACATTCAACTCTAAACTATATTTTTATGGAGGTTTTGTCTACATTTCCCGGTGCCACGGCCTAGATAACGTAATTATTGCAACGGTTTTTACATTATCTTATAGAACACTCTTGCTTTGAGTGACAATAGGCCTTAGAATCACCATCGGCCAGCAAACTACATGTTTTCCCGACATTTAACTCTAAACAATATTTTTAAGACGATTTCGTCTACATTTCCCGGTGCCACGGCCTAGGTAACGTAATTATAGCGACTTTTTTTACATTATCTTCTAGAATTCTCTTGTTTTGAGTGACAATAGGCCTTAGAATCACCATCGGCCAGCAAACTACATGTTTTCCTGACATTTAACTCTAAACTACATTTTTAAGGCGATTTCGTCTACATTTCCCGGTGCCACGGCCTAGGTAACGTAATTATAGCGACTTTTTTTACAATATCTTATAGAATACTCTTGCCTTGAGTGACAGTAGGCCTTAGAATAACCATCGACCAGCAAACTACATGTCTGCCCGACATTCAACTCTAAACTATATTTTTCTGGCGGTTTTGTCTACATTTCCCGGTGCCACGGCCTAGATAACGTAATTATTGCAACGGTTTTTACATTATCTTATAGGATACTCTTGTTGTAAGTGACAATAGGCCATAGAATCACCATCGCCCAGCAAACTACATGTTTTCCCGACATTTAACTCTAAACAATATTTTTAAGACGATTTCGTCTACATTTCCCGGTGCCACGGCCTAGGTAACGTAATTATAGCGACTTTTTTTACATTTTCTTCTAGAATTCTCTTGTTTTGAGTGACAATAGGCCTTAGAATTACCATCGGCCAGCAAACTACATGTTTTCCCGACATTTAACTCTAAACAATATTTTTGAGACGATTTCGTCTACATTTCCCGGTGCCATGGCCTAGGTAATGTAATTATAGCAACTTTTTTTACATTATCTTATAGAATTTTCTTGTTCTGAGTGACAATAGGCCTTAGAATCACCATCGGCCAGCAAACTACATGTTTTCCCGACATTTAACTCTAAACAACATTTTTAAGGCGATTTCGTCTACATTTCCCGGTGCCACGGCCTAGGTAACGTAATTATAGCGATTTTTTTTACATAATCTTATAGGACACTCTTGTTTTAAGTGACGATAGGACTTAGAATTACCATCGGCCAGCAAACTACATGTTTTCCCGACATTTAACTCTAAACAATATTTTTGAGACGATTTCGTCTACATTTCCCGGTGCCATGGCCTAGGTAATGTAATTATAGCAACTTTTTTTACATTATCTTATAGAATTTTCTTGTTTTGAGTGACAATAGGCCTTAGAATCACCATCGGCCAGCAAACTACATGTCTGCCCGACATTCAACTCTAAACTATATTTTTATGGCGGTTTTGTCTACATTTCCCGGTGCCACGGCCTAGATAACGTAATTATTGCAACGGTTTTTACATTATCTTATAGGATACTCTTGCTTTGAGTGACAATACGCCTTAGAATCACCATCGGCTAGCAAACTACATGTTTTCCCGACATTTAACTCTAAACAATATTTTTAAGACGATTTCGTCTACATTTCCCGGTGCCACGGCCTAGGTAACGTAATTATAGCGACTTTTTTTACATTATCTTCTAGAATTCTCTTGCTTCGAGTGACAATACGCCTTAGAATCACCATCGGCCAGCAAACTACATGTTTTCCCGACATTTAACTCTAAACTACATTTTTAAGGCGATTTCGTCTACATTTCCTGGTGCCACGGCCTAGGTAACGTAATTATTGCAACTTTTTTAACATTATTATAGAATACTCTTGCCTTGAGTGACAATAGGCCTTAGAATAACCATCGGCCAGCAAACTACATGTCTGCCCGACATTCAACTCTAAACTATATTTTTATGGCGGTTTTGTCTACATTTCCCGGTGCCACGGCCTAGATAACGTAATTATTGCAACGATTTTTACATTATCTTATAAGATACTCTTGCTTTGAGTGACAGTAGGCCTTAGAATCACCATCGGCCAGCAAACTACATGTTTTCCCGACATTTAACTCTAAACAATATTTTTAAGAAGATTTCGTCTACATTTCCCGGTGCCACGGCCTAGGTAACGTAATAATAACGACTTTTTTTACATTATCTTATAGAATTCTCTTGTTTTGAGTGACAATAGGCCGTAGCATCACCATCGGCCAGCAAACTACATGTTTTCCCGACATTTAACTCTAAACTACATTTTTAAGGCGATTTCGTCTACATTTCCCGGTGCCACGGCCTAGGTAACGTAATAATAGCAACTTTTTTTACATAACCTTATAGGATACTCTTGGTTTGAGTGACAATAGGCCTTAGAATCACCATCGGCCAGCAAACTACATGTCTTCCCGACATTCAACTCTAAACAACATTTTTAAGATGATTTCGTCTACATTTCCCGGTGCCACGGCCTAGGTAACGTATTGATTGCAACTTTTTTTACATTATCTTATAGAATGCTCTTGCACTGAGTGACAATAGGCCTTAGAATCACCACCGGCCATAAAACATGTCTGCCCGACATTAAGCTCTCAAAGTACATTTTTAAGGCGATTTCGTCTACATTTCCCGGAGCCACGGCCTAGGTAACGTAATTATTGCAATTTTTTTTACATCTTATTATAGAATTCTCTTGCCTTGAGTGACAGTAGGCCTTTAAATCACCATCGGCCAGCAAACGACATGTCTGCCCGACATTTAACTCTAAACTACATTTTAAGGCGATTTCGTTTACATTTCCCGGTGCTACGGCCTAGGTAACGTAATTATTGCAACTTTATTTACATTAACTTATAAAATGCTCTTGCCCTGAGTTACAGTAGGCCTTAGAATTACCATCGGCCAACAAAAAACATGTCTGCCCGACATTAAACTCTCAAAGTACATTTTTAAGGCGATTTCATCTACATTTCCCGGAGCCACGGCCTAGGTAACGTAATTATTGCAATTTTTTTTACATCTTATTATAGAATGCTCTTGCCTTGAGTGACAATAGGCCTTTGAATCACCATCGGCCAGCAAACGACATGTCTGCCCGACATTTAAATCTAAATTACATTTTTATCGAGGTTTTGTCTACATTTCCCGGTACTGAGGCTTAGGTAACGTAATTATTTCAATTTTTTTCACATTAAATTATAGAATACTCTTGTCTTGAGTAACAATAGGCCTTAGAATCACCATCGGCCAGCAAACTACATGTCTGCCCGACATTTAACTCTAAACTACATTTTTAAGGCGATTACGTCTACATTTCCCGGTGCCACGGCCTAGGTAACGTATTTATAGCGCTTTTTTTTACATTATCTTATAGAATACTCTTGCTGTGAGTGAAAATAAGCCTTAGAATAACCATCGGCCAGCAAACTTCATGTCTGCCCGACATTCAACTCTAAACTATATTTTTATGGCGGTTTTGTCTACATTTCCCGGTGCCACGGCCTATATAACGTAATTATTGCAACGTTTTTTACATTATCTTATAGAACACTCTTGTTTTGAGTGACAATAGGCCTTAGAGTCACCATCAGCCAGCAAACTACATGTTTTCCCGACATTTAACTCTAAACAATATTTTTATGACGATTTCGTCTACATTTCCCGGTGCCACGGCCTAGGTAACGTAATTATAGCGACTTTTTTTTACATTATCTTATAGAATACTCTTGTTTTGAGTGACACAATGCCTTAGAATCACCATCGGCCAGCAAACTACATGTCTGCCCGACATTCAACTCTAAACAACATTTTTAAGATGATTTCGTCTACATTTCCCGGTGCCACGGCCTAGGTAACGTAATTATTGCAACGGTTTTTACATTATCTTATAGGACACTCTTGCTTTGAGTGACAATAGGCCTTAGAATCACCATCGGCCAGCAAACTACATGTTTTCCCGACATTTAACTCTAAACAATATTTTTAAGACGATTTCGTCTACATTTCCCGGTGCCACGGCCTAGGTAACGTAATTATAGCGACTTTTTTTACATTATCTTCTAGAATTCTCTTGTTTTGAGTGACAATAGGCCTTAGAATCACCATCGGCCAGCAAACTACATGTTTTCCTGACATTTAACTCTAAACTACATTTTTAAGGCGATTTCGTCTACATTTCCCGGTGCCACGGCCTAGGTAACGTAATTATAGCGACTTTTTTTACAATATCTTATAGAATACTCTTGCCTTGAGTGACAATAGGCCTTAGAATAACCATCGACCAGCAAACTACATGTCTGCCCGACATTCAACTCTAAACTATATTTTTCTGGCGGTTTTGTCTACATTTCCCGGTGCCACGGCCTAGATAACGTAATTATTGCAACGGTTTTTACATTATCTTATAGGATACTCTTGTTGTAAGTGACAATAGGCCATAGAATCACCATCGCCCAGCAAACTACATGTTTTCCCGACATTTAACTCTAAACAATATTTTTAAGACGATTTCGTCTACATTTCCCGGTGCCACGGCCTAGGTAACGTAATTATAGCGACTTTTTTTACATTTTCTTCTAGAATTCTTTTGCTTTGAGTGACAATAGGCCTTAGAATTACCATCGGCCAGCAAACTACATGTTTTCCCGACATTTAACTCTAAACAATATTTTTGAGACGATTTCGTCTACATTTCCCGGTGCCATGGCCTAGGTAATGTAATTACAGCAACTTTTTTTACATTATCTTATAGAATTTTCTTGTTCTGAGTGACAATAGGCCTTAGAATCACCATCGGCCAGCAAACTACATGTTTTCCCGACATTTAACTCTAAACAACATTTTTAAGGCGATTTCGTCTACATTTCCCGGTGCCACGGCCTAGGTAACGTAATTATAGCGACTTTTTTTACATTATCTTATAGAATACTCTTGTTTTGAGTGACAAAAGGCCTTAGAATCACCATCGGCCAGCAAACTACATGTCTGCCCGACATTCAACTCTAAACAACATTTTTAAGATGATTTCGTCTACATTTCCCGGTGCCACGGCCTAGGTAACGTAATTATTGCAACTTTTTTTACATAATCTTATAAAATTCTATTGCCTGGAGTGATAATATGCCTTAAAATCACCATCGGCTAGCAAACTACATGTCTGCCCGACATTAAACTCTAAACTATATTTTTATGGCGGTTTTGTCTACATTTCCCGGTGCCACGGCCTAGATAACGTAATTATAGCGACTTTTTTTACATTATCTTATAGAATACTCTTGTTTTGAGTGACAGTAGTCCTTAGAATCACCATCGGCCAGCAAACTACATGTTTTCCCGACATTTAACTCTAAACAATATTTTTAAGACGATTTCGTCTACATTTCCCGATGCCACGGCCTAGGTAACATAATTATTGCAACTTTTTTTACATTTTCTTATAGAATTCTCTTGCCTTGAGTGACAATAGGCCTAAGAATCACCATCGGCCAGCAAACTACATGTCCGCCCGACATTTAACTCTAAACTACATTTTAAGGCGCTTTCGTCTACATTTCCCGGTGCCACGGCCTAGGTAACATAATGATTGCAATTTTTTTTACATTATCTTATAGAATGCTTTTGCACTGAGTAACAATAGGCCTTAGAATCACCATCGGCCAAAAAACATGTCTGCCCGACATTAAACTCTCAAAGTACATTTTTAAGGCGATTTCGTCTACATTTCCCGGAGCCACGGCCTAGGTAACGTAATTATTGCAATTTTTTTTACATATTATTATAGAATATTCTTGCCTTGAGTGAGAATAGGCCTTTGAATCACCATCGGCCAGCAAACGACATGTCTGCCCGACATTTAACTCTAAACTACATTTTAAGGCGATTTCGTCTACATTTCCCGGTGCCACGGCCTAGGTAACGTAATTATTGCAACTTTATTTACATTAACTTATAAAATGCTCTTGCCCTGAGTGACAATAGGCCATAGAATTACCATCGGCCAACAAAAAACATGTCTGCCCGACATTAAATTCTCAAAGTACATTTTTAAGGCGATTTCGTCTACATTTCCCGGAGCCACGGCCTAAGTAACGTAATTATTGCAATTTTTTTTACATCTTATTAGAGAATGCTCTTGCCTTGAGTGACAATAGGCCTTTGAATCACCATCGGCCAGCAAACGACATGTCTGCCCGACCTTTAATTCTAAACTACATTTTTATCGCGGTTTTGTCTACATTTCCCGGTACTGAGGCTTAGGTAACGTAATTATTTCAACTTTTTTCACATTGTATTATAGAATACTCTTGTCTTGAGTAACAATAGTCCTTAGAATCACCATCGGCCAGCAAACTACATGTCTGCCCGACATTTAACTCTAAACTACATTTTTAAGGCGATTACGTCTTCATTTCCCGGTGCCACGGCCTAGGTAACGTAATTATTGGAACTTTTTTTACATTATCTTATAGAATGCTCTTGCATTGAGTGACAAAAGCCCTAAAATCACCATCAACCAGCAATCTACATGTTTTCCCGACATTTAACTCTAAACAACATTTTTAAGACGATTTCGTCTACATTTCCCGGTGCGACGGCCTAGGTAACGTAATTATAGCGACTTTTTTTACATTATCTTATAGAATACTCTTGCTTTGAGTGACAATAGACCTTAGAATCACCATCGGCCAGCAAACTACATGCTTTCCCGACATTTAACTCTAAACTACATTTTTAAGGCGATTTCGTCTACATTTCCCGGTGCCACGGCCTAGGTAACGTAATTATAGCGACTTTTTTTACATTATCTTATAGAATACTCTTGCCTTGAGTGACAGTAGGCCTTAGAATCACCATCGGCCAGCAAACTACATGTCTGCCAGACATTCAACTCTAAACAACATTTTTAAGGCGATTTCGTCTACATTTCCCGGTGCCACGGCCTAGGTAACGTAATTATTGCAACTTTATTTACATTTACTTATAAAATGCTCTTGGTCTGAGTGACAATAGGCCTTAGAATTACCATCGGCCAACAAAAAACATGTCTGCCCGACATTAAATTCTCAAAGTACATTTTTAAGGCGATTTCGTCTACATTTCCCGGAGCCACGGCCTAAGTAACGTAATTATTGCAATTTTTTTTACATCTTATAATAGAATGCTCTTGCCTTGAGTGACAATAGGCCTTTGAATCACCATCGGCCAGCAAACGACATGTCTGCCCGACATTTAATTCTAAACTACATTTTTATCGCGGTTTTGTCTACATTTCCCGGTACTGAGGCTTAGGTAACGTAATTATTTCAACTTTTTTCACATTATATTATAGAATACTCTTGTCTTGAGTAACAATAGGCCTTTGAATCACCATCGACCAGCAAACTACATGTCTGCCCGACATTTAACTCTAAACTACATTTTTAAGGCGATTACGTCTTCATTTCCCGGTGCCACGGCCTAGGTAACGTAATTATAGCAACTTTTTTTACATTATCTTATAGAATACTCTTGTCTTGAGTGACAATAGGCCTTAGAATAACCATCGGCCAGCAAACTTCATGTCTGCCCGACATTCAACTCTAAACTATATTTTTATGGCGGTTTTGTCTACATTTCCCGGTGCCACGGCCTATATAACGTAATTATTGCAACGTTTTTTACATTATCTTATAGAATACTCTTGTTTTGAGTGACAATAGGCCTTAGAGTCACCATCAGCCAGCAAACTACATGTTTTCCCGACATTTAACTCTAAACAATATTTTTAAGACGATTTCGTCTACATTTCCCGGTGCCACGGCCTAGGTAACGTAATTATAGCGACTTTTTTTACATTATCTTATAGAATACTCTTGCTTTGAGTGACAAAAGGCCTTAGAATCACCATCGGCCAGCAAACTACATGTCTGCCCGACATTCAACTCTAAACAACATTTTTAAGATGATTTCGTCTACATTTCCCGGTGCCACGGCCTAGGTAACGTAATTATTGCAACTTTTTTTACATAATCTTATAAAATTCTATTGCCTTCGGCCTAGGTAACGTAATTATTGCAACTTTATTTACATTAACTTATAAAATGCTCTTGTTTTGAGTGACAATAGGCCTTTGAATTACCATCGGCCAACAAAAAACATGTCTGCCCGACATTAAACTCTCAAAGTACATTTTTAAGGCGATTTCGTCTACATTTCCCGGAGCCACGGCCTAGGTAACGTAATTATTGCAATTTTTTTTTACATCTTATTATAGAATGCTCTTGCCTTGAGTGACAATAGGCCTTAGAATCACCATCGGCCAGCAAACTACATGTCTGCCCGACATTCAACTCTAAACAACATTTTTAAGATGATTTCGTCTACATTTCCCGGTGCCACGGCCTAGGTAACGTAATTATTGCAACTTTTTTTACATAATCTTATAAAATTCTATTGCCTTGAGTGATAATATGCCTTAAAATCACCATCGGCTAGCAAACTACATGTCTGCCCGACATTAAACTCTAAACTATATTTTTATGGCGGTTTTGTCTACATTTCCCGGTGCCACGGCCTAGATAACGTAATTATAGCGACTTTTTTTACATTATCTTATAGAATACTCTTGTTTTGAGTGACAGTAGGCCTTAGAATCACCATCGGACAGCAAACTACATGTTTTCCCGACATTTAACTCTAAACAATATTTTTAAGACGATTTCGTCTACATTTCCCGATGCCACGGCCTAGGTAACATAATTATTGCAACTTTTTTTAAATTATCTTATAGAATGCTTTTGCACTGAGTGACAATAGGCCTTAGAATCACCATCGGCCAAAAAACATGTCTGCCCGACATTAAACTCTCAAAGTACATTTTTAAGGCGATTTCGTCTACATTTCCCGGAGCCACGGCCTAGGTAACGTAATTATTGCAATTTTTTTTACATATTATTATAGAATACTCTTGCCTTGAGTGAGAATAGGCCTTTGAATCACCATCGGCCAGCAAACGACATGTCTGCCCGACATTTAACTCTAAACTACATTTTTAAGGCGATTACGTCTACATTTCCCGGTGCCACGGCCTAGGTAACGTAATTATAGCGACTTTTTTTACATTAACTTATAGAATGCTCTTGCCTTGAGTGACAATAGGCGTTAGAATCACCATCGGCCAGCAAACTACATGTCTGCCCGACATTTAACTCTAAACTACATTTTTAAGGCGATTACGTCTACATTGCCCGGTGCCACGGCCGAGGTAACGTAATTATAGCGACTTTTTTACATTATCTTATAGAATACTCTTGTCTTGAGTGATAATAGGCCTTAGAATAACCATCGGCCAGCAAACTACATGTCTGCCCGACATTCAACTCTAAACTATATTTTTATGGCGGTTTTGTCTACATTTCCCGGTGCCACGGCCTAGATAACGTAATTATTGCAACGTTTTTTTAATTATCTTATAAAATACTCTTGCCTTGAGTGACAATAAGCCTTAGAATCACCATCGGGCAGCAAACTACATGTCTGCCCGACATTTAACTCTAAACTACATTTTAAGGCGCTTTCGTCTACATTTCCCGGTGCCACGGCCTAGGTAACGTAAAGATTGCAATTTTTTTTACATTATATTATAGAATGCTCTTGCACTGAGTGACAATAGGCCTTAGAATCACCATCGGCCAAAAAAAATGTCTGCCCGACATTAAACTCTCAAACTACATTTTTAAGGCGATTTCGTCTACATTTCCCGGAGCCACGGCCTAAGTAACGTAATTATTGCAATTTTTTTTACATCTTATTAGAGAATGCTCTTGCCTTGAGTGACAACAGGCCTTTGAATCACCATCGGCCAGCAAACGACATGTCTGCCCGACATTTAATTCTAAACTACATTTTTATCGCGGTTTTGTCTACATTTCCCGGTACTGAGGCTTAGGTAACGTAATTATTTCAACTTTTTTCACATTGTATTATAGAATACTCTTGTCTTGAGTAACAATAGGCCTTAGAGTCACCATCGGCCAGCAAACTACATGTCTGCCCAACATTTAACTCTAAACTACATTTTTAAGGCGATTACGTCTTCATTTCCCGGTGCCACGGCCTAGGTAACGTAATTATTGCAACTTTTTAACATTATCTTATAGAATACTCTTGCCTTGAGTGACAATAGGCCTTTGAATCACCATCGGCCAGCGAAATATAAGTCTGTCCGACAATCAACTTTAAACTACATTTTTATGGCGGTTTTATCTACATTTCCCGGTGCCACGGCCTAGGTAACGTAATTATTGGAACTTTTTTTACATTATCTTATAGAATGCTCTTGCATTGAGTGACAAAAGCCCTAAAATCACCATCAACCAGCAATCTACATGTTTTCCCGACATTTAACTCTAAACAACATTTTTAAGACGATTTCGTCTACATTTCCCGGTGCGACGGCCTAGGTAACGTAATTATAGCGACTTTTTTTACATTTTCTTATAGAATACTCTTGCTTTGAGTGACAATAGACCTTAGAATCACCATCGGCCAGCAAACTACATGCTTTCCCGACATTAAACTCTAAACTACATTTTTAAGGCGATTTCGTCTACATTTCCCGGTGCTACGGCCTAGGTAACGTAATTATAGCGTTTTTTTTTTACATTATCTTATAGAATTCTCTTGCCTTGAGAGACATTAGGCCTTAGAATCACCATCGGCCAGCAAACTACATGTCTGCCCGACATTCAACTCTAAACAACATTTTTAAGATGATTTCGTCTACATTTCCCGGAGCCACGGCCTAGGTAACGTAATTATTGCAATTTTTTTTACATTTTATTATAGAATAGTCTTGCCTTGAGTGACAATAGGCCTTTAAATCACCATCGGCCAGCAAACGACATGTCTGCCCGACATTTAACTCTAAACTACATTTTAAGGCGATTTCGTCTACATTTCCCGGTGCCACGGCCTAGGTAACGTAATTATTGCAACTTTATTTACATTAACTTATAAAATGCTCTTGCCCTGAGTGACAATAGGCCATAGAATTACCATCGGCCAACAAAAAACATGTCTGCCCGACATTCAACTCTAAACTATATTTTTATGGCGGTTTTGTCTACATTTCCCGGTGCCACGGCCTATATAACGTAATTATTGCAACGTTTTTTACATTATCTTATAGAACACTCTTGTTTTGAGTGACAATAGGCCTTAGAGTCACCATCAGCCAGCAAACTACATGTTTTCCCGACATTTAACTCTAAACAATATTTTTATGACGATTTCGTCTACATTTCCCGGTGCCACGGCCTAGGTAACGTAATTATAGCGACTTTTTTTTACATTATCTTATAGAATACTCTTGTTTTGAGTGACACAATGCCTTAGAATCACCATCGGCCAGCAAACTACATGTCTGCCCGACATTCAACTCTAAACAACATTTTTAAGATGATTTCGTCTACATTTCCCGGTGCCACGGCCTAGGTAACGTAATTATTGCAACGGTTTTTACATTATCTTATAGGACACTCTTGCTTTGAGTGACAATAGGCCTTAGAATCACCATCGGCCAGCAAACTACATGTTTTCCCGACATTTAACTCTAAACAATATTTTTAAGACGATTTCGTCTACATTTCCCGGTGCCACGGCCTAGGTAACGTAATTATAGCGACTTTTTTTACATTATCTTCTAGAATTCTCTTGTTTTGAGTGACAATAGGCCTTAGAATCACCATCGGCCAGCAAACTACATGTTTTCCTGACATTTAACTCTAAACTACATTTTTAAGGCGATTTCGTCTACATTTCCCGGTGCCACGGCCTAGGTAACGTAATTATAGCGACTTTTTTTACAATATCTTATAGAATACTCTTGCCTTGAGTGACAATAGGCCTTAGAATAACCATCGACCAGCAAACTACATGTCTGCCCGACATTCAACTCTAAACTATATTTTTCTGGCGGTTTTGTCTACATTTCCCGGTGCCACGGCCTAGATAACGTAATTATTGCAACGGTTTTTACATTATCTTATAGGATACTCTTGTTGTAAGTGACAATAGGCCATAGAATCACCATCGCCCAGCAAACTACATGTTTTCCCGACATTTAACTCTAAACAATATTTTTAAGACGATTTCGTCTACATTTCCCGGTCCCACGGCCTAGGTAACGTAATTATAGCGACTTTTTTTACATTTTCTTCTAGAATTCTCTTGCTTTGAGTGACAATAGGCCTTAGAATTACCATCGGCCAGCAAACTACATGTTTTCCCGACATTTAACTCTAAACAATATTTTTGAGACGATTTCGTCTACATTTCCCGGTGCCATGGCCTAGGTAATGTAATTACAGCAACTTTTTTTACATTATCTTATAGAATTTTCTTGTTCTGAGTGACAATAGGCCTTAGAATCACCATCGGCCAGCAAACTACATGTTTTCCCGACATTTAACTCTAAACAACATTTTTAAGGCGATTTCGTCTACATTTCCCGGTGCCACGGCCTAGGTAACGTAATTATAGCGACTTTTTTTACATTATCTTATAGAATACTCTTGTTTTGAGTGACAAAAGGCCTTAGAATCACCATCGGCCAGCAAACTACATGTCTGCCCGACATTCAACTCTAAACAACATTTTTAAGATGATTTCGTCTACATTTCCCGGTGCCACGGCCTAGGTAACGTAATTATTGCAACTTTTTTTACATAATCTTATAAAATTCTATTGCCTGGAGTGATAATATGCCTTAAAATCACCATCGGCTAGCAAACTACATGTCTGCCCGACATTAAACTCTAAACTATATTTTTATGGCGGTTTTGTCTACATTTCCCGGTGCCACGGCCTAGATAACGTAATTATAGCGACTTTTTTTACATTATCTTATAGAATACTCTTGTTTTGAGTGACAGTAGTCCTTAGAATCACCATCGGCCAGCAAACTACATGTTTTCCCGACATTTAACTCTAAACAATATTTTTAAGACGATTTCGTCTACATTTCCCGATGCCACGGCCTAGGTAACATAATTATTGCAACTTTTTTTACATTTTCTTATAGAATTCTCTTGCCTTGAGTGACAATAGGCCTAAGAATCACCATCGGCCAGCAAACTACATGTCCGCCCGACATTTAACTCTAAACTACATTTTAAGGCGCTTTCGTCTACATTTCCCGGTGCCACGGCCTAGGTAACATAATGATTGCATATTTTTTTACATTATCTTATAGAATGCTTTTGCACTGAGTAACAATAGGCCTTAGAATCACCATCGGCCAAAAAACATGTCTGCCCGACATTAAACTCTCAAAGTACATTTTTAAGGCGATTTCGTCTACATTTCCCGGAGCCACGGCCTAGGTAACGTAATTATTGCGACTTTTTTTACAATATCTTATAGAATACTCTTGCCTTGAGTGACAATAGGCCTTAGAATAACCATCGACCAGCAAACTACATGTCTGCCCGACATTCAACTCTAAACTATATTTTTCTGGCGGTTTTGTCTACATTTCCCGGTGCCACGGCCTAGATAACGTAATTATTGCAACGGTTTTTACATTATCTTATAGGATACTCTTGTTGTAAGTGACAATAGGCCATAGAATCACCATCGCCCAGCAAACTACATGTTTTCCCGACATTTAACTCTAAACAATATTTTTAAGACGATTTCGTCTACATTTCCCGGTGCCACGGCCTAGGTAACGTAATTATAGCGACTTTTTTTACATTTTCTTCTAGAATTCTCTTGCTTTGAGTGACAATAGGCCTTAGAATTACCATCGGCCAGCAAACTACATGTTTTCCCGACATTTAACTCTAAACAATATTTTTGAGACGATTTCGTCTACATTTCCCGGTGCCATGGCCTAGGTAATGTAATTACAGCAACTTTTTTTACATTATCTTATAGAATTTTCTTGTTCTGAGTGACAATAGGCCTTAGAATCACCATCGGCCAGCAAACTACATGTTTTCCCGACATTTAACTCTAAACAACATTTTTAAGGCGATTTCGTCTACATTTCCCGGTGCCACGGCCTAGGTAACGTAATTATAGCGACTTTTTTTACATTATCTTATAGAATACTCTTGTTTTGAGTGACAAAAGGCCTTAGAATCACCATCGGCCAGCAAACTACATGTCTGCCCGACATTCAACTCTAAACAACATTTTTAAGATGATTTCGTCTACATTTCCCGGTGCCACGGCCTAGGTAACGTAATTATTGCAACTTTTTTTACATAATCTTATAAAATTCTATTGCCTGGAGTGATAATATGCCTTAAAATCACCATCGGCTAGCAAACTACATGTCTGCCCGACATTAAACTCTAAACTATATTTTTATGGCGGTTTTGTCTACATTTCCCGGTGCCACGGCCTAGATAACGTAATTATAGCGACTTTTTTTACATTATCTTATAGAATACTCTTGTTTTGAGTGACAGTAGTCCTTAGAATCACCATCGGCCAGCAAACTACATGTTTTCCCGACATTTAACTCTAAACAATATTTTTAAGACGATTTCGTCTACATTTCCCGATGCCACGGCCTAGGTAACATAATTATTGCAACTTTTTTTACATTTTCTTATAGAATTCTCTTGCCTTGAGTGACAATAGGCCTAAGAATCACCATCGGCCAGCAAACTACATGTCCGCCCGACATTTAACTCTAAACTACATTTTAAGGCGCTTTCGTCTACATTTCCCGGTGCCACGGCCTAGGTAACATAATGATTGCAATTTTTTTTACATTATCTTATAGAATGCTTTTGCACTGAGTAACAATAGGCCTTAGAATCACCATCGGCCAAAAAACATGTCTGCCCGACATTAAACTCTCAAAGTACATTTTTAAGGCGATTTCGTCTACATTTCCCGGAGCCACGGCCTAGGTAACGTAATTATTGCAATTTTTTTTACATATTATTATAAAATATTCTTGCCTTGAGTGAGAATAGGCCTTTGAATCACCATCGGCCAGCAAACGACATGTCTGCCCGACATTTAACTCTAAACTACATTTTAAGGCGATTTCGTCTACATTTCCCGGTGCCACGGCCTAGGTAACGTAATTATTGCAACTTTATTTACATTAACTTATAAAATGCTCTTGCCCTGAGTGACAATAGGCCATAGAATTACCATCGGCCAACAAAAAACATGTCTGCCCGACATTAAATTCTCAAAGTACATTTTTAAGGCGATTTCGTCTACATTTCCCGGAGCCACGGCCTAAGTAACGTAATTATTGCAATTTTTTTTACATCTTATTAGAGAATGCTCTTGCCTTGAGTGACAATAGGCCTTTGAATCACCATCGGCCAGCAAACGACATGTCTGCCCGACCTTTAATTCTAAACTACATTTTTATCGCGGTTTTGTCTACATTTCCCGGTACTGAGGCTTAGGTAACGTAATTATTTCAACTTTTTTCACATTGTATTATAGAATACTCTTGTCTTGAGTAACAATAGTCCTTACAATCACCATCGGCCAGCAAACTACATGTCTGCCCGACATTTAACTCTAAACTACATTTTTAAGGCGATTACGTCTTCATTTCCCGGTGCCACGGCCTAGGTAACGTAATTATTGGAACTTTTTTTACATTATCTTATAGAATGCTCTTGCATTGAGTGACAAAAGCCCTAAAATCACCATCAACCAGCAATCTACATGTTTTCCCGACATTTAACTCTAAACAACATTTTTAAGACGATTTCGTCTACATTTCCCGGTGCGACGGCCTAGGTAACGTAATTATAGCGACTTTTTTTACATTATCTTATAGAATACTCTTGCTTTGAGTGACAATAGACCTTAGAATCACCATCGGCCAGCAAACTACATGCTTTCCCGACATTTAACTCTAAACTACATTTTTAAGGCGATTTCGTCTACATTTCCCGGTGCCACGGCCTAGGTAACGTAATTATAGCGACTTTTTTTACATTATCTTATAGAATACTCTTGCCTTGAGTGACAGTAGGCCTTAGAATCACCATCGGCCAGCAAACTACATGTCTGCCAGACATTCAACTCTAAACAACATTTTTAAGGCGATTTCGTCTACATTTCCCGGTGCCACGGCCTAGGTAACGTAATTATTGCAACTTTATTTACATTTACTTATAAAATGCTCTTGGTCTGAGTGACAATAGGCCTTAGAATTACCATCGGCCAACAAAAAACATGTCTGCCCGACATTAAATTCTCAAAGTACATTTTTAAGGCGATTTCGTCTACATTTCCCGGAGCCACGGCCTAAGTAACGTAATTATTGCAATTTTTTTTACATCTTATAATAGAATGCTCTTGCCTTGAGTGACAATAGGCCTTTGAATCACCATCGGCCAGCAAACGACATGTCTGCCCGACATTTAATTCTAAACTACATTTTTATCGCGGTTTTGTCTACATTTCCCGGTACTGAGGCTTAGGTAACGTAATTATTTCAACTTTTTTCACATTATATTATAGAATACTCTTGTCTTGAGTAACAATAGGCCTTTGAATCACCATCGACCAGCAAACTACATGTCTGCCCGACATTTAACTCTAAACTACATTTTTAAGGCGATTACGTCTTCATTTCCCGGTGCCACGGCCTAGGTAACGTAATTATAGCAACTTTTTTTACATTATCTTATAGAATACTCTTGTCTTGAGTGACAATAGGCCTTAGAATAACCATCGGCCAGCAAACTTCATGTCTGCCCGACATTCAACTCTAAACTATATTTTTATGGCGGTTTTGTCTACATTTCCCGGTGCCACGGCCTATATAACGTAATTATTGCAACGTTTTTTACATTATCTTATAGAATACTCTTGTTTTGAGTGACAATAGGCCTTAGAGTCACCATCAGCCAGCAAACTACATGTTTTCCCGACATTTAACTCTAAACAATATTTTTAAGACGATTTCGTCTACATTTCCCGGTGCCACGGCCTAGGTAACGTAATTATAGCGACTTTTTTTACATTATCTTATAGAATACTCTTGCTTTGAGTGACAAAAGGCCTTAGAATCACCATCGGTGAGCAAACTACATGTCTGCCCGACATTCAACTCTAAACAACATTTTTAAGATGATTTCGTCTACATTTCCCGGTGCCACGGCCTAGGTAACGTAATTATTGCAACTTTTTTTACATAATCTTATAAAATTCTATTGCCTTCGGCCTAGGTAACGTAATTATTGCAACTTTATTTACATTAACTTATAAAATGCTCTTGTTTTGAGTGACAATAGGCCTTTGAATTACCATCGGCCAACAAAAAACATGTCTGCCCGACATTAAACTCTCAAAGTACATTTTTAAGGCGATTTCGTCTACATTTCCCGGAGCCACGGCCTAGGTAACGTAATTATTGCAATTTTTTTTTACATCTTATTATAGAATGCTCTTGCCTTGAGTGACAATAGGCCTTAGAATCACCATCGGCCAGCAAACTACATGTCTGCCCGACATTCAACTCTAAACAACATTTTTAAGATGATTTCGTCTACATTTCCCGGTGCCACGGCCTAGGTAACGTAATTATTGCAACTTTTTTTACATAATCTTATAAAATTCTATTGCCTTGAGTGATAATATGCCTTAAAATCACCATCGGCTAGCAAACTACATGTCTGCCCGACATTAAACTCTAAACTATATTTTTATGGCGGTTTTGTCTACATTTCCCGGTGCCACGGCCTAGATAACGTAATTATAGCGACTTTTTTTACATTATCTTATAGAATACTCTTGTTTTGAGTGACAGTAGGCCTTAGAATCACCATCGGCCAGCAAACTACATGTTTTCCCGACATTTAACTCTAAACAATATTTTTAAGACGATTTCGTCTACATTTCCCGATGCCACGGCCTAGGTAACATAATTATTGCAACTTTTTTTACATTATCTTATAGAATGCTTTTGCACTGAGTGACAATAGGCCTTAGAATCACCATCGGCCAAAAAACATGTCTGCCCGACATTAAACTCTCAAAGTACATTTTTAAGGCGATTTCGTCTACATTTCCCGGAGCCACGGCCTAGGTAACGTAATTATTGCAATTTTTTTTACATATTATTATAGAATACTCTTGCCTTGAGTGAGAATAGGCCTTTGAATCACCATCGGCCAGCAAACGACATGTCTGCCCGACATTTAACTCTAAACTACATTTTTAAGGCGATTACGTCTACATTTCCCGGTGCCACGGCCTAGGTAACGTAATTATAGCGACTTTTTTTACATTAACTTATAGAATGCTCTTGCCTTGAGTGACAATAGGCGTTAGAATCACCATCGGCCAGCAAACTACATGTCTGCCCGACATTTAACTCTAAACTACATTTTTAAGGCGATTACGTCTACATTGCCCGGTGCCACGGCCGAGGTAACGTAATTATAGCGACTTTTTTACATTATCTTATAGAATACTCTTGTCTTGAGTGATAATAGGCCTTAGAATAACCATCGGCCAGCAAACTACATGTCTGCCCGACATTCAACTCTAAACTATATTTTTATGGCGGTTTTGTCTACATTTCCCGGTGCCACGGCCTAGATAACGTAATTATTGCAACGTTTTTTTAATTATCTTATAAAATACTCTTGCCTTGAGTGACAATAAGCCTTAGAATCACCATCGGCCAGCAAACTACATGTCTGCCCGACATTTAACTCTAAACTACATTTTAAGGCGCTTTCGTCTACATTTCCCGGTGCCACGGCCTAGGTAACGTAAAGATTGCAATTTTTTTTACATTATATTATAGAATGCTCTTGCACTGAGTGACAATAGGCCTTAGAATCACCATCGGCCAAAAAAAATGTCTGCCCGACATTAAACTCTCAAACTACATTTTTAAGGCGATTTCGTCTACATTTCCCGGAGCCACGGCCTAAGTAACGTAATTATTGCAATTTTTTTTACATCTTATTAGAGAATGCTCTTGCCTTGAGTGACAACAGGCCTTTGAATCACCATCGGCCAGCAAACGACATGTCTGCCCGACATTTAATTCTAAACTACATTTTTATCGCGGTTTTGTCTACATTTCCCGGTACTGAGGCTTAGGTAACGTAATTATTTCAACTTTTTTCACATTGTATTATAGAATACTCTTGTCTTGAGTAACAATAGGCCTTAGAGTCACCATCGGCCAGCAAACTACATGTCTGCCCGACATTTAACTCTAAACTACATTTTTAAGGCGATTACGTCTTCATTTCCCGGTGCCACGGCCTAGGTAACGTAATTATTGCAACTTTTTAACATTATCTTATAGAATACTCTTGCCTTGAGTGACAATAGGCCTTTAAATCACCATCGGCCAGCGAAATATAAGTCTGTCCGACAATCAACTTTAAACTACATTTTTATGGCGGTTTTATCTACATTTCCCGGTGCCACGGCCTAGGTAACGTAATTATTGGAACTTTTTTTACATTATCTTATAGAATGCTCTTGCATTGAGTGACAAAAGCCCTAAAATCACCATCAACCAGCAATCTACATGTTTTCCCGACATTTAACTCTAAACAACATTTTTAAGACGATTTCGTCTACATTTCCCGGTGCGACGGCCTAGGTAACGTAATTATAGCGACTTTTTTTACATTTTCTTATAGAATACTCTTGCTTTGAGTGACAATAGACCTTAGAATCACCATCGGCCAGCAAACTACATGCTTTCCCGACATTAAACTCTAAACTACATTTTTAAGGCGATTTCGTCTACATTTCCCGGTGCTACGGCCTAGGTAACGTAATTATAGCGTTTTTTTTTTACATTATCTTATAGAATTCTCTTGCCTTGAGAGACATTAGGCCTTAGAATCACCATCGGCCAGCAAACTACATGTCTGCCCGACATTCAACTCTAAACAACATTTTTAAGATGATTTCGTCTACATTTCCCGGAGCCACGGCCTAGGTAACGTAATTATTGCAATTTTTTTTACATTTTATTATAGAATAGTCTTGCCTTGAGTGACAATAGGCCTTTAAATCACCATCGGCCAGCAAACGACATGTCTGCCCGACATTTAACTCTAAACTACATTTTAAGGCGATTTCGTCTACATTTCCCGGTGCCACGGCCTAGGTAACGTAATTATTGCAACTTTATTTACATTAACTTATAAAATGCTCTTGCCCTGAGTGACAATAGGCCATAGAATTACCATCGGCCAACAAAAAACATGTCTGCCCGACATTAAATTCTCAAAGTACATTTTTAAGGCGATTTCGTCTACATTTCCCGGAGCCACGGCCTAAGTAACGTAATTATTGCAATTTTTTTTACATCTTATTAGAGAATGCTCTTGCCTTGAGTGACAATAGGCCTTTGAATCACCATCGGCCAGCAAACGACATGTCTGCCCGACATTTAATTCTAAACTACATTTTTATCGCGGTTTTGTCTACATTTCCCGGTACTGAGGCTTAGGTAACGTAATTATTTCAACTTTTTTCACATTGTATTATAGAATACTCTTGTCTTGAGTAACAATAGGCCTTAGAATCACCATCGGCCAGCAAACTACATGTCTGCCCGACATTTAACTCTAAACTACATTTTTAAGGCGATTACGTCTTCATTTCCCGGTGCCACGGCCTAGGTAACGTAATTATTGCAACTTTTTTAACATTATCTTATAGAATACTCTTGCCTTGAGTGACAATAGGCCTTTGAATCACCATCGGCCAGCGAAATATAAGTCTGTCCGACAATCAACTTTAAACTACATTTTTATGGCGGTTTTATCTACATTTCCCGGTGCCACGGCCTAGGTAACGTAATTATTGGAACTTTTTTTACATTATCTTTAAGAATGCTCTTGCATTGAGTGACAAAAGCCCTAAAATCACCATCAACCAGCAATCTACATGTTTTCCCGACATTTAACTCTAAACAACATTTTTAAGATGATTTCGTCTACATTTCCCGGTGCCACGGCCTAGGTAACGTAATTATTGCAATTTTTTTTACATAATCTTATAAAATTCTATTGCCTTGAGTGATAATATGCCTTAAAATCACCATCGGCTAGCAAACTACATGTCTGCCCGACATTAAACTCTAAACTACATTTTTAAGGCGATTTCGTCTACATTTCCCGGTGCCACGGCCTAGGTAACGTAATTATAGCGACTTTTTTTACATTATCTTATAGAATACTCTTGCCTTGAGTGACAGTAGGCCTTAGAATCACCATCGGCCAGCAAACTACATGTCTGCCAGACATTCAACTCTAAACAACATTTTTAAGATGATTTCGTCTACATTTCCCGGAGCCACGGCCTAGGTAACGTAATTATTGCAATTTTTTTTACATCTTATTATAGAATACTCTTGCCTTGAGTGACAATAGGCCTTTGAATCACCATCGGCCAGCAAACGACATGTCTGCCCGACATTTAACTCTAAACTACATTTTAAGGCGATTTCGTCTACATTTCCCGGTGCCACGGCCTAGGTAACGTAATTATTGCAACTTTATTTACATTTACTTATAAAATGCTCTTGGTCTGAGTGACAATAGGCCTTAGAATTACCATCGGCCAACAAAAAACATGTCTGCCCGACATTAAATTCTCAAAGTACATTTTTAAGGCGATTTCGTCTACATTTCCCGGAGCCACGGCCTAAGTAACGTAATTATTGCAATTTTTTTTACATCTTATAATAGAATGCTCTTGCCTTGAGTGACAATAGGCCTTTGAATCACCATCGGCCAGCAAACGACATGTCTGCCCGACATTTAATTCTAAACTACATTTTTATCGCGGTTTTGTCTACATTTCCCGGTACTGAGGCTTAGGTAACGTAATTATTTCAACTTTTTTCACATTATATTATAGAATACTCTTGTCTTGAGTAAAAATAGGCCTTAGAATCACCATCGGCCAGCAAACTACATGTCTGCCCGACATTTAACTCTAAACTACATTTTTAAGGCGATTACGTCTTCATTTCCCGGTGCCACGGCCTAGGTAACGTAATTATAGCGACTTTTTTTACATTATCTTATAGAATACTCTTGTCTTGAGTGACAAAAGGCCTTAGAATAACCATCGGCCAGCAAACTTCATGTCTGCCCGACATTCAACTCTAAACTATATTTTTATGGCGGTTTTGTCTACATTTCCCGGTGCCACGGCCTATATAACGTAATTATTGCAACGTTTTTTACATTATCTTATAGAATACTCTTGTTTTGAGTGACAATAGGCCTTAGAGTCACCATCAGCCAGCAAACTACATGTTTTCCCGACATTTAACTCTAAACAATATTTTTAAGACGATTTCGTCTACATTTCCCGGTGCCACGGCCTAGGTAACGTAATTATAGCGACTTTTTTTACATTATCTCATAGAATACTCTTGCTTTGAGTGACAAAAGGCCTTAGAATCACCATCGGCCAGCAAACTACATGTCTGCCCGACATTCAACTCTAAACAACATTTTTAAGATGATTTCGTCTACATTTCCCGGTGCCACGGCCTAGGTAACGTAATTATTGCAACTTTTTTTACATAATCTTATAAAATTCTATTGCTTGGAGTGATAATATGCCTTAAAATCACCATCGGCTAGCAAACTACATGTCTGCCCGACATTAAACTCTAAACTATATTTTTATGGCGGTTTTGTCTACATTTCCCGGTGCCACGGCCTAGATAACGTAATTATAGCGACTTTTTTTACATTATCTTATAGAATACTCTTGTTTTGAGTGACAGTAGGCCTTAGAATCACCATCGGCCAGCAAACTACATGTTTTCCCGACATTTAACTCTAAACAATATTTTTAAGACGATTTCGTCTACATTTCCCGATGCCACGGCCTAGGTAACGTAATTATTGCAACTTTTTTAACATTATCTTATAGAATACTCTTGCCTTGAGTGACAATAGGCCTTTGAATCACCATCGGCCAGCGAAATATAAGTCTGTCCGACAATCAACTTTAAACTACATTTTTATGGCGGTTTTATCTACATTTCCCGGTGCCACGGCCTAGGTAACGTAATTATTGGAACTTTTTTTACATTATCTTTAAGAATACTCTTGTCTTGAGTGACAATAGGCCTTAGAATAACCATCGGCCAGCAAACTTCATGTCTGCCCGACATTCAACTCTAAACTATATTTTTATGGCGGTTTTGTCTACATTTCCCGGTGCCACGGCCTATATAACGTAATTATTGCAACGTTTTTTACATTATCTTATAGAATACTCTTGTTTTGAGTGACAATAGGCCTTAGAGTCACCATCAGCCAGCAAACTACATGTTTTCCCGACATTTAACTCTAAACAATATTTTTAAGACGATTTCGTCTACATTTCCCGGTGCCACGGCCTAGGTAACGTAATTATAGCGACTTTTTTTACATTATCTTATAGAATACTCTTGTCTTGAGTGACAATAGGCCTTAGAATAACCATCGGCCAGCAAACTTCATGTCTGCCCGACATTCAACTCTAAACTATATTTTTATGGCGATTACGTCTTCATTTCCCGGTGCCACGGCCTAGGTAACGTAATTATAGCGACTTTTTTTACATTATCTTATAGAATACTCTTGTCTTGAGTGACAATAGGCCTTAGAATAACCATCGGCCAGCAAACTTCATGTCTGCCCGACATTCAACTCTAAACTATATTTTTATGGCGGTTTTGTCTACATTTCCCGGTGCCACGGCCTATATAACGTAATTATTGCAACGTTTTTTACATTATCTTATAGAATACTCTTGTTTTGAGTGACAATAGGCCTTAGAGTCACCATCAGCCAGCAAACTACATGTTTTCCCGACATTTAACTCTAAACAATATTTTTAAGACGATTTCGTCTACATTTCCCGGTGCCACGGCCTAGGTAACGTAATTATAGCGACTTTTTTTACATTATCTCATAGAATACTCTTGCTTTGAGTGACAAAAGGCCTTAGAATCACCATCGGCCAGCAAACTACATGTCTGCCCGACATTCAACTCTAAACAACATTTTTAAGATGATTTCGTCTACATTTCCCGGTGCCACGGCCTAGGCAACGTAATTATTGCAACTTTTTTTACAAAATCTTATAAAATTCTATTGCTTGGAGTGATAATATGCCTTAAAATCACCATCGGCTAGCAAACTACATGTCTGCCCGACATTAAACTCTAAACTATATTTTTATGGCGGTTTTGTCTACATTTCCCGGTGCCACGGCCTAGATAACGTAATTATAGCGACTTTTTTTACATTATCTTATAGAATACTCTTGTTTTGAGTGACAGTAGGCCTTAGAATCACCATCGGCCAGCAAACTACATGTTTTCCCGACATTTAACTCTAAACAATATTTTTAAGACGATTTCGTCTACATTTCCCGATGCCACGGCCTAGGTAACATAATTATTGCAACTTTTTTTACATTTTCTTATAGAATTCTCTTGCCTTGAGTGACAATAGGCCTAAGAATCACCATCGGCCAGCAAACTACATGTCCGCCCGACATTTAACTCTAAACTACATTTTAAGGCGCTTTCGTCTACATTTCCCGGTGCCACGGCCTAGGTAACATAATGATTGCAATTTTTTTTACATTATCTTATAGAATGCTTTTGCACTGAGTGACAATAGGCCTTAGAATCACCATCGGCCAAAAAACATGTCTGCCCGACATTAAACTCTCAAAGTACATTTTTAAGGCGATTTCGTCTACATTTCCCGGAGCCACGGCCTAGGTAACGTAATTATTGCAATTTTTTTTACATATTATTATAGAATACTCTTGCCTTGAGTGAGAATAGGCCTTTGAATCACCATCGGCCAGCAAACGACATGTCTGCCCGACATTTAACTCTAAACTACATTTTAAGGCGATTTCGTCTACATTTCCCGGTGCCACGGCCTAGGTAACGTAATTATTGCAACTTTATTTACATTAACTTATAAAATGCTCTTGCCCTGAGTGACAATAGGCCATAGAATTACCATCGGCCAACAAAAAACATGTCTGCCCGACATTAAATTCTCAAAGTACATTTTTAAGGCGATTTCGTCTACATTTCCCGGAGCCACGGCCTAAGTAACGTAATTATTGCAATTTTTTTTACATCTTATTATAGAATACTCTTGCCTTGAGTGAGAATAGGCCTTTGAATCACCATCGGCCAGCAAACGACATGTCTGCCCGACATTTAACTCTAAACTACATTTTTAAGGCGATTACGTCTACATTTCCCGGTGCCACGGCCTAGGTAACGTAATTATAGCGACTTTTTTTACATTAACTTATAGAATGCTCTTGCCTTGAGTGACAATAGGCGTTAGAATCACCATCGGCCAGCAAACTACATGTCTGCCCGACATTTAACTCTAAACTACATTTTTAAGGCGATTACGTCTACATTGCCCGGTGCCACGGCCGAGGTAACGTAATTATAGCGACTTTTTTACATTATCTTATAGAATACTCTTGTCTTGAGTGATAATAGGCCTTAGAATAACCATCGGCCAGCAAACTACATGTCTGCCCGACATTCAACTCTAAACTATATTTTTATGGCGGTTTTGTCTACATTTCCCGGTGCCACGGCCTAGATAACGTAATTATTGCAACGTTTTTTTAATTATCTTATAAAATACTCTTGCCTTGAGTGACAATAAGCCTTAGAATCACCATCGGCCAGCAAACTACATGTCTGCCCGACATTTAACTCTAAACTACATTTTAAGGCGCTTTCGTCTACATTTCCCGGTGCCACGGCCTAGGTAACGTAAAGATTGCAATTTTTTTTACATTATATTATAGAATGCTCTTGCACTGAGTGACAATAGGCCTTAGAATCACCATCGGCCAAAAAAAATGTCTGCCCGACATTAAACTCTCAAACTACATTTTTAAGGCGATTTCGTCTACATTTCCCGGAGCCACGGCCTAAGTAACGTAATTATTGCAATTTTTTTTACATCTTATTAGAGAATGCTCTTGCCTTGAGTGACAACAGGCCTTTGAATCACCATCGGCCAGCAAACGACATGTCTGCCCGACATTTAATTCTAAACTACATTTTTATCGCGGTTTTGTCTACATTTCCCGGTACTGAGGCTTAGGTAACGTAATTATTTCAACTTTTTTCACATTGTATTATAGAATACTCTTGTCTTGAGTAACAATAGGCCTTAGAGTCACCATCGGCCAGCAAACTACATGTCTGCCCGACATTTAACTCTAAACTACATTTTTAAGGCGATTACGTCTTCATTTCCCGGTGCCACGGCCTAGGTAACGTAATTATTGCAACTTTTTAACATTATCTTATAGAATACTCTTGCCTTGAGTGACAATAGGCCTTTAAATCACCATCGGCCAGCGAAATATAAGTCTGTCCGACAATCAACTTTAAACTACATTTTTATGGCGGTTTTATCTACATTTCCCGGTGCCACGGCCTAGGTAACGTAATTATTGGAACTTTTTTTACATTATCTTATAGAATGCTCTTGCATTGAGTGACAAAAGCCCTAAAATCACCATCAACCAGCAATCTACATGTTTTCCCGACATTTAACTCTAAACAACATTTTTAAGACGATTTCGTCTACATTTCCCGGTGCGACGGCCTAGGTAACGTAATTATAGCGACTTTTTTTACATTTTCTTATAGAATACTCTTGCTTTGAGTGACAATAGACCTTAGAATCACCATCGGCCAGCAAACTACATGCTTTCCCGACATTAAACTCTAAACTACATTTTTAAGGCGATTTCGTCTACATTTCCCGGTGCTACGGCCTAGGTAACGTAATTATAGCGTTTTTTTTTTACATTATCTTATAGAATTCTCTTGCCTTGAGAGACATTAGGCCTTAGAATCACCATCGGCCAGCAAACTACATGTCTGCCCGACATTCAACTCTAAACAACATTTTTAATATGATTTCGTCTACATTTCCCGGAGCCACGGCCTAGGTAACGTAATTATTGCAATTTTTTTTACATTTTATTATAGAATAGTCTTGCCTTGAGTGACAATAGGCCTTTAAATCACCATCGGCCAGCAAACGACATGTCTGCCCGACATTTAACTCTAAACTACATTTTAAGGCGATTTCGTCTACATTTCCCGGTGCCACGGCCTAGGTAACGTAATTATTGCAACTTTATTTACATTAACTTATAAAATGCTCTTGCCCTGAGTGACAATAGGCCATAGAATTACCATCGGCCAACAAAAAACATGTCTGCCCGACATTAAATTCTCAAAGTACATTTTTAAGGCGATTTCGTCTACATTTCCCGGAGCCACGGCCTAAGTAACGTAATTATTGCAATTTTTTTTACATCTTATTAGAGAATGCTCTTGCCTTGAGTGACAATAGGCCTTTGAATCACCATCGGCCAGCAAACGACATGTCTGCCCGACATTTAATTCTAAACTACATTTTTATCGCGGTTTTGTCTACATTTCCCGGTACTGAGGCTTAGGTAACGTAATTATTTCAACTTTTTTCACATTGTATTATAGAATACTCTTGTCTTGAGTAACAATAGGCCTTAGAATCACCATCGGCCAGCAAACTACATGTCTGCCCGACATTTAACTCTAAACTACATTTTTAAGGCGATTACGTCTTCATTTCCCGGTGCCACGGCCTAGGTAACGTAATTATTGCAACTTTTTTAACATTATCTTATAGAATACTCTTGCCTTGAGTGACAATAGGCCTTTGAATCACCATCGGCCAGCGAAATATAAGTCTGTCCGACAATCAACTTTAAACTACATTTTTATGGCGGTTTTATCTACATTTCCCGGTGCCACGGCCTAGGTAACGTAATTATTGGAACTTTTTTTACATTATCTTTAAGAATGCTCTTGCATTGAGTGACAAAAGCCCTAAAATCACCATCAACCAGCAATCTACATGTTTTCCCGACATTTAACTCTAAACAACATTTTTAAGATGATTTCGTCTACATTTCCCGGTGCCACGGCCTAGGTAACGTAATTATTGCAATTTTTTTTACATAATCTTATAAAATTCTATTGCCTTGAGTGATAATATGCCTTAAAATCACCATCGGCTAGCAAACTACATGTCTGCCCGACATTAAACTCTAAACTACATTTTTAAGGCGATTTCGTCTACATTTCCCGGTGCCACGGCCTAGGTAACGTAATTATAGCGACTTTTTTTACATTATCTTATAGAATACTCTTGCCTTGAGTGACAGTAGGCCTTAGAATCACCATCGGCCAGCAAACTACATGTCTGCCAGACATTCAACTCTAAACAACATTTTTAAGATGATTTCGTCTACATTTCCCGGAGCCACGGCCTAGGTAACGTAATTATTGCAATTTTTTTTACATCTTATTATAGAATACTCTTGCCTTGAGTGACAATAGGCCTTTGAATCACCATCGGCCAGCAAACGACATGTCTGCCCGACATTTAACTCTAAACTACATTTTAAGGCGATTTCGTCTACATTTCCCGGTGCCACGGCCTAGGTAACGTAATTATTGCAACTTTATTTACATTTACTTATAAAATGCTCTTGGTCTGAGTGACAATAGGCCTTAGAATTACCATCGGCCAACAAAAAACATGTCTGCCCGACATTAAATTCTCAAAGTACATTTTTAAGGCGATTTCGTCTACATTTCCCGGAGCCACGGCCTAAGTAACGTAATTATTGCAATTTTTTTTACATCTTATAATAGAATGCTCTTGCCTTGAGTGACAATAGGCCTTTGAATCACCATCGGCCAGCAAACGACATGTCTGCCCGACATTTAATTCTAAACTACATTTTTATCGCGGTTTTGTCTACATTTCCCGGTACTGAGGCTTAGGTAACGTAATTATTTCAACTTTTTTCACATTATATTATAGAATACTCTTGTCTTGAGTAAAAATAGGCCTTAGAATCACCATCGGCCAGCAAACTACATGTCTGCCCGACATTTAACTCTAAACTACATTTTTAAGGCGATTACGTCTTCATTTCCCGGTGCCACGGCCTAGGTAACGTAATTATAGCGACTTTTTTTACATTATCTTATAGAATACTCTTGTCTTGAGTGACAATAGGCCTTAGAATAACCATCGGCCAGCAAACTTCATGTCTGCCCGACATTCAACTCTAAACTATATTTTTATGGCGGTTTTGTCTACATTTCCCGGTGCCACGGCCTATATAACGTAATTATTGCAACGTTTTTTACATTATCTTATAGAATACTCTTGTTTTGAGTGACAATAGGCCTTAGAGTCACCATCAGCCAGCAAACTACATGTTTTCCCGACATTTAACTCTAAACAATATTTTTAAGACGATTTCGTCTACATTTCCCGGTGCCACGGCCTAGGTAACGTAATTATAGCGACTTTTTTTACATTATCTCATAGAATACTCTTGCTTTGAGTGACAAAAGGCCTTAGAATCACCATCGGCCAGCAAACTACATGTCTGCCCGACATTCAACTCTAAACAACATTTTTAAGATGATTTCGTCTACATTTCCCGGTGCCACGGCCTAGGTAACGTAATTATTGCAACTTTTTTTACATAATCTTATAAAATTCTATTGCTTGGAGTGATAATATGCCTTAAAATCACCATCGGCTAGCAAACTACATGTCTGCCCGACATTAAACTCTAAACTATATTTTTATGGCGGTTTTGTCTACATTTCCCGGTGCCACGGCCTAGATAACGTAATTATAGCGACTTTTTTTACATTATCTTATAGAATACTCTTGTTTTGAGTGACAGTAGGCCTTAGAATCACCATCGGCCAGCAAACTACATGTTTTCCCGACATTTAACTCTAAACAATATTTTTAAGACGATTTCGTCTACATTTCCCGATGCCACGGCCTAGGTAACGTAATTATTGCAACTTTTTTAACATTATCTTATAGAATACTCTTGCCTTGAGTGACAATAGGCCTTTGAATCACCATCGGCCAGCGAAATATAAGTCTGTCCGACAATCAACTTTAAACTACATTTTTATGGCGGTTTTATCTACATTTCCCGGTGCCACGGCCTAGGTAACGTAATTATTGGAACTTTTTTTACATTATCTTTAAGAATACTCTTGTCTTGAGTGACAATAGGCCTTAGAATAACCATCGGCCAGCAAACTTCATGTCTGCCCGACATTCAACTCTAAACTATATTTTTATGGCGGTTTTGTCTACATTTCCCGGTGCCACGGCCTATATAACGTAATTATTGCAACGTTTTTTACATTATCTTATAGAATACTCTTGTTTTGAGTGACAATAGGCCTTAGAGTCACCATCAGCCAGCAAACTACATGTTTTCCCGACATTTAACTCTAAACAATATTTTTAAGACGATTTCGTCTACATTTCCCGGTGCCACGGCCTAGGTAACGTAATTATAGCGACTTTTTTTACATTATCTTATAGAATACTCTTGTCTTGAGTGACAATAGGCCTTAGAATAACCATCGGCCAGCAAACTTCATGTCTGCCCGACATTCAACTCTAAACTATATTTTTATGGCGATTACGTCTTCATTTCCCGGTGCCACGGCCTAGGTAACGTAATTATAGCGACTTTTTTTACATTATCTTATAGAATACTCTTGTCTTGAGTGACAATAGGCCTTAGAATAACCATCGGCCAGCAAACTTCATGTCTGCCCGACATTCAACTCTAAACTATATTTTTATGGCGGTTTTGTCTACATTTCCCGGTGCCACGGCCTATATAACGTAATTATTGCAACGTTTTTTACATTATCTTATAGAATACTCTTGTTTTGAGTGACAATAGGCCTTAGAGTCACCATCAGCCAGCAAACTACATGTTTTCCCGACATTTAACTCTAAACAATATTTTTAAGACGATTTCGTCTACATTTCCCGGTGCCACGGCCTAGGTAACGTAATTATAGCGACTTTTTTTACATTATCTCATAGAATACTCTTGCTTTGAGTGACAAAAGGCCTTAGAATCACCATCGGCCAGCAAACTACATGTCTGCCCGACATTCAACTCTAAACAACATTTTTAAGATGATTTCGTCTACATTTCCCGGTGCCACGGCCTAGGCAACGTAATTATTGCAACTTTTTTTACAAAATCTTATAAAATTCTATTGCTTGGAGTGATAATATGCCTTAAAATCACCATCGGCTAGCAAACTACATGTCTGCCCGACATTAAACTCTAAACTATATTTTTATGGCGGTTTTGTCTACATTTCCCGGTGCCACGGCCTAGATAACGTAATTATAGCGACTTTTTTTACATTATCTTATAGAATACTCTTGTTTTGAGTGACAGTAGGCCTTAGAATCACCATCGGCCAGCAAACTACATGTTTTCCCGACATTTAACTCTAAACAATATTTTTAAGACGATTTCGTCTACATTTCCCGATGTCACGGCCTAGGTAACATAATTATTGCAACTTTTTTTACATTTTCTTATAGAATTCTCTTGCCTTGAGTGACAATAGGCCTAAGAATCACCATCGGCCAGCAAACTACATGTCCGCCCGACATTTAACTCTAAACTACATTTTAAGGCGCTTTCGTCTACATTTCCCGGTGCCACGGCCTAGGTAACATAATGATTGCAATTTTTTTTACATTATCTTATAGAATGCTTTTGCACTGAGTGACAATAGGCCTTAGAATCACCATCGGCCAAAAAACATGTCTGCCCGACATTAAACTCTCAAAGTACATTTTTAAGGCGATTTCGTCTACATTTCCCGGAGCCACGGCCTAGGTAACGTAATTATTGCAATTTTTTTTACATATTATTATAGAATACTCTTGCCTTGAGTGAGAATAGGCCTTTGAATCACCATCGGCCAGCAAACGACATGTCTGCCCGACATTTAACTCTAAACTACATTTTAAGGCGATTTCGTCTACATTTCCCGGTGCCACGGCCTAGGTAACGTAATTATTGCAACTTTATTTACATTAACTTATAAAATGCTCTTGCCCTGAGTGACAATAGGCCATAGAATTACCATCGGCCAACAAAAAACATGTCTGCCCGACATTAAATTCTCAAAGTACATTTTTAAGGCGATTTCGTCTACATTTCCCGGAGCCACGGCCTAAGTAACGTAATTATTGCAATTTTTTTTACATCTTATTAGAGAATGCTCTTGCCTTGAGTGACAATAGGCCTTTGAATCACCATCGGCCAGCAAACGACATGTCTGCCCGACATTTAATTCTAAACTACATTTTTATCGCGGTTTTGTCTACATTTCCCGGTACTGAGGCTTAGGTAACGTAATTATTTCAACTTTTTTCACATTATATTATAGAATACTCTTGTCTTGAGTAACAATAGGCCTTTGAATCACCATCGACCAGCAAACTACATGTCTGCCCGACATTTAACTCTAAACTACATTTTTAAGGCGATTACGTCTTCATTTCCCGGTGCCACGGCCTAGGTAACGTAATTATAGCGACTTTTTTTACATTATCTTATAGAATACTCTTGTCTTGAGTGATAATAGGCCTTAGAATAACCATCGGCCAGCAAACTTCATGTCTGCCCGACATTCAACTCTAAACTATATTTTTATGGCGGTTTTGTCTACATTTCCCGGTGCCACGGCCTATATAACGTAATTATTGCAACGTTTTTTACATTATCTTATAGAATACTCTTGTTTTGAGTGACAATAGGCCTTAGAGTCACCATCAGCCAGCAAACTACATGTTTTCCCGACATTTAACTCTAAACAATATTTTTAAGACGATTTCGTCTACATTTCCCGGTGCCACGGCCTAGGTAACGTAATTATAGCGACTTTTTTTACATTATCTTATAGAATACTCTTGCTTTGAGTGACAAAATGCCTTAGAATCACCATCGGCCAGCAAACTACATGTCTGCCCGACATTCAACTCTAAACAACATTTTTAAGATGATTTCGTCTACATTTCCCGGTGCCACGGCCTAGGTAACGTAATTATTGCAACGGTTTTTACATTATCTTATAGGACACTCTTGCTTTGAGTGACAATAGGCCTTAGAATCACCATCGGCCAGCAAACTACATGTTTTCCCGACATTTAACTCTAAACAATATTTTTAAGACGATTTCGTCTACATTTCCCGGTGCCACGGCCTAGGTAACGTAATTATAGCGACTTTTTTTACATTATCTTCTAGAATTCTCTTGTTTTGAGTGACAATAGGCCTTAGAATCACCATCGGCCAGCAAACTACATGTTTTCCTGACATTTAACTCTAAACTACATTTTTAAGGCGATTTCGTCTACATTTCCCGGTGCCACGGCCTAGGTAACGTAATTATAGCGACTTTTTTTACAATATCTTATAGAATACTCTTGCCTTGAGTGACAATAGGCCTTAGAATAACCATCGACCAGCAAACTACATGTCTGCCCGACATTCAACTCTAAACTATATTTTTCTGGCGGTTTTGTCTACATTTCCCGGTGCCACGGCCTAGATAACGTAATTATTGCAACGGTTTTTACATTATCTTATAGGATACTCTTGTTGTAAGTGACAATAGGCCATAGAATCACCATCGCCCAGCAAACTACATGTTTTCCCGACATTTAACTCTAAACAATATTTTTAAGACGATTTCGTCTACATTTCCCGGTGCCACGGCCTAGGTAACGTAATTATAGCGACTTTTTTTACATTTTCTTCTAGAATTCTCTTGCTTTGAGTGACAATAGGCCTTAGAATTACCATCGGCCAGCAAACTACATGTTTTCCCGACATTTAACTCTAAACAATATTTTTGAGACGATTTCGTCTACATTTCCCGGTGCCATGGCCTAGGTAATGTAATTACAGCAACTTTTTTTACATTATCTTATAGAATTTTCTTGTTCTGAGTGACAATAGGCCTTAGAATCACCATCGGCCAGCAAACTACATGTTTTCCCGACATTTAACTCTAAACAACATTTTTAAGGCGATTTCGTCTACATTTCCCGGTGCCACGGCCTAGGTAACGTAATTATAGCGACTTTTTTTACATTATCTTATAGAATGCTCTTGTTTTGAGTGACAAAAGGCCTTAGAATCACCATCGGCCAGCAAACTACATGTCTGCCCGACATTCAACTCTAAACAACATTTTTAAGATGATTTCGTCTACATTTCCCGGTGCCACGGCCTAGGTAACGTAATTATTGCAACTTTTTTTACATAATCTTATAAAATTCTATTGCCTGGAGTGATAATATGCCTTAAAATCACCATCGGCTAGCAAACTACATGTCTGCCCGACATTAAACTCTAAACTATATTTTTATGGCGGTTTTGTCTACATTTCCCGGTGCCACGGCCTAGATAACGTAATTATAGCGACTTTTTTTACATTATCTTATAGAATACTCTTGTTTTGAGTGACAGTAGTCCTTAGAATCACCATCGGCCAGCAAACTACATGTTTTCCCGACATTTAACTCTAAACAATATTTTTAAGACGATTTCGTCTACATTTCCCGATGCCACGGCCTAGGTAACATAATTATTGCAACTTTTTTTACATTTTCTTATAGAATTCTCTTGCCTTGAGTGACAATAGGCCTAAGAATCACCATCGGCCAGCAAACTACATGTCCGCCCGACATTTAACTCTAAACTACATTTTAAGGCGCTTTCGTCTACATTTCCCGGTGCCACGGCCTAGGTAACATAATGATTGCAATTTTTTTTACATTATCTTATAGAATGCTTTTGCACTGAGTAAAAATAGGCCTTAGAATCACCATCGGCCAAAAAACATGTCTGCCCGACATTAAACTCTCAAAGTACATTTTTAAGGCGATTTCGTCTACATTTCCCGGAGCCACGGCCTAGGTAACGTAATTATTGCGACTTTTTTTACAATATCTTATAGAATACTCTTGCCTTGAGTGACAATAGGCCTTAGAATAACCATCGACCAGCAAACTACATGTCTGCCCGACATTCAACTCTAAACTATATTTTTCTGGCGGTTTTGTCTACATTTCCCGGTGCCACGGCCTAGATAACGTAATTATTGCAACGGTTTTTACATTATCTTATAGGATACTCTTGTTGTAAGTGACAATAGGCCATAGAATCACCATCGCCCAGCAAACTACATGTTTTCCCGACATTTAACTCTAAACAATATTTTTAAGACGATTTCGTCTACATTTCCCGGTGCCACGGCCTAGGTAACGTAATTATAGCGACTTTTTTTACATTTTCTTCTAGAATTCTCTTGCTTTGAGTGACAATAGGCCTTAGAATTACCATCGGCCAGCAAACTACATGTTTTCCCGACATTTAACTCTAAACAATATTTTTGAGACGATTTCGTCTACATTTCCCGGTGCCATGGCCTAGGTAATGTAATTACAGCAACTTTTTTTACATTATCTTATAGAATTTTCTTGTTCTGAGTGACAATAGGCCTTAGAATCACCATCGGCCAGCAAACTACATGTTTTCCCGACATTTAACTCTAAACAACATTTTTAAGGCGATTTCGTCTACATTTCCCGGTGCCACGGCCTAGGTAACGTAATTATAGCGACTTTTTTTACATTATCTTATAGAATACTCTTGTTTTGAGTGACAAAAGGCCTTAGAATCACCATCGGCCAGCAAACTACATGTCTGCCCGACATTCAACTCTAAACAACATTTTTAAGATGATTTCGTCTACATTTCCCGGTGCCACGGCCTAGGTAACGTAATTATTGCAACTTTTTTTACATAATCTTATAAAATTCTATTGCCTGGAGTGATAATATGCCTTAAAATCACCATCGGCTAGCAAACTACATGTCTGCCCGACATTAAACTCTAAACTATATTTTTATGGCGGTTTTGTCTACATTTCCCGGTGCCACGGCCTAGATAACGTAATTATAGCGACTTTTTTTACATTATCTTATAGAATACTCTTGTTTTGAGTGACAGTAGTCCTTAGAATCACCATCGGCCAGCAAACTACATGTTTTCCCGACATTTAACTCTAAACAATATTTTTAAGACGATTTCGTCTACATTTCCCGATGCCACGGCCTAGGTAACATAATTATTGCAACTTTTTTTACATTTTCTTATAGAATTCTCTTGCCTTGAGTGACAATAGGCCTAAGAATCACCATCGGCCAGCAAACTACATGTCCGCCCGACATTTAACTCTAAACTACATTTTAAGGCGCTTTCGTCTACATTTCCCGGTGCCACGGCCTAGGTAACATAATGATTGCAATTTTTTTTACATTATCTTATAGAATGCTTTTGCACTGAGTAACAATAGGCCTTAGAATCACCATCGGCCAAAAAACATGTCTGCCCGACATTAAACTCTCAAAGTACATTTTTAAGGCGATTTCGTCTACATTTCCCGGAGCCACGGCCTAGGTAACGTAATTATTGCAATTTTTTTTACATATTATTATAGAATATTCTTGCCTTGAGTGAGAATAGGCCTTTGAATCACCATCGGCCAGCAAACGACATGTCTGCCCGACATTTAACTCTAAACTACATTTTAAGGCGATTTCGTCTACATTTCCCGGTGCCACGGCCTAGGTAACGTAATTATTGCAACTTTATTTACATTAACTTATAAAATGCTCTTGCCCTGAGTGACAATAGGCCATAGAATTACCATCGGCCAACAAAAAACATGTCTGCCCGACATTAAATTCTCAAAGTACATTTTTAAGGCGATTTCGTCTACATTTCCCGGAGCCACGGCCTAAGTAACGTAATTATTGCAATTTTTTTTACATCTTATTAGAGAATGCTCTTGCCTTGAGTGACAATAGGCCTTTGAATCACCATCGGCCAGCAAACGACATGTCTGCCCGACCTTTAATTCTAAACTACATTTTTATCGCGGTTTTGTCTACATTTCCCGGTACTGAGGCTTAGGTAACGTAATTATTTCAACTTTTTTCACATTGTATTATAGAATACTCTTGTCTTGAGTAACAATAGTCCTTAGAATCACCATCGGCCAGCAAACTACATGTCTGCCCGACATTTAACTCTAAACTACATTTTTAAGGCGATTACGTCTTCATTTCCCGGTGCCACGGCCTAGGTAACGTAATTATTGGAACTTTTTTTACATTATCTTATAGAATGCTCTTGCATTGAGTGACAAAAGCCCTAAAATCACCATCAACCAGCAATCTACATGTTTTCCCGACATTTAACTCTAAACAACATTTTTAAGACGATTTCGTCTACATTTCCCGGTGCGACGGCCTAGGTAACGTAATTATAGCGACTTTTTTTACATTATCTTATAGAATACTCTTGCTTTGAGTGACAATAGACCTTAGAATCACCATCGGCCAGCAAACTACATGCTTTCCCGACATTTAACTCTAAACTACATTTTTAAGGCGATTTCGTCTACATTTCCCGGTGCCACGGCCTAGGTAACGTAATTATAGCGACTTTTTTTACATTATCTTATAGAATACTCTTGCCTTGAGTGACAGTAGGCCTTAGAATCACCATCGGCCAGCAAACTACATGTCTGCCAGACATTCAACTCTAAACAACATTTTTAAGGCGATTTCGTCTACATTTCCCGGTGCCACGGCCTAGGTAACGTAATTATTGCAACTTTATTTACATTTACTTATAAAATGCTCTTGGTCTGAGTGACAATAGGCCTTAGAATTACCATCGGCCAACAAAAAACATGTCTGCCCGACATTAAATTCTCAAAGTACATTTTTAAGGCGATTTCGTCTACATTTCCCGGAGCCACGGCCTAAGTAACGTAATTATTGCAATTTTTTTTACATCTTATAATAGAATGCTCTTGCCTTGAGTGACAATAGGCCTTTGAATCACCATCGGCCAGCAAACGACATGTCTGCCCGACATTTAATTCTAAACTACATTTTTATCGCGGTTTTGTCTACATTTCCCGGTACTGAGGCTTAGGTAACGTAATTATTTCAACTTTTTTCACATTATATTATAGAATACTCTTGTCTTGAGTAACAATAGGCCTTTGAATCACCATCGACCAGCAAACTACATGTCTGCCCGACATTTAACTCTAAACTACATTTTTAAGGCGATTACGTCTTCATTTCCCGGTGCCACGGCCTAGGTAACGTAATTATAGCAACTTTTTTTACATTATCTTATAGAATACTCTTGTCTTGAGTGACAATAGGCCTTAGAATAACCATCGGCCAGCAAACTTCATGTCTGCCCGACATTCAACTCTAAACTATATTTTTATGGCGGTTTTGTCTACATTTCCCGGTGCCACGGCCTATATAACGTAATTATTGCAACGTTTTTTACATTATCTTATAGAATACTCTTGTTTTGAGTGACAATAGGCCTTAGAGTCACCATCAGCCAGCAAACTACATGTTTTCCCGACATTTAACTCTAAACAATATTTTTAAGACGATTTCGTCTACATTTCCCGGTGCCACGGCCTAGGTAACGTAATTATAGCGACTTTTTTTACATTATCTTATAGAATACTCTTGCTTTGAGTGACAAAAGGCCTTAGAATCACCATCGGCCAGCAAACTACATGTCTGCCCGACATTCAACTCTAAACAACATTTTTAAGATGATTTCGTCTACATTTCCCGGTGCCACGGCCTAGGTAACGTAATTATTGCAACTTTTTTTACATAATCTTATAAAATTCTATTGCCTTCGGCCTAGGTAACGTAATTATTGCAACTTTATTTACATTAACTTATAAAATGCTCTTGTTTTGAGTGACAATAGGCCTTTGAATTACCATCGGCCAACAAAAAACATGTCTGCCCGACATTAAACTCTCAAAGTACATTTTTAAGGCGATTTCGTCTACATTTCCCGGAGCCACGGCCTAGGTAACGTAATTATTGCAATTTTTTTTTACATCTTATTATAGAATGCTCTTGCCTTGAGTGACAATAGGCCTTAGAATCACCATCGGCCAGCAAACTACATGTCTGCCCGACATTCAACTCTAAACAACATTTTTAAGATGATTTCGTCTACATTTCCCGGTGCCACGGCCTAGGTAACGTAATTATTGCAACTTTTTTTACATAATCTTATAAAATTCTATTGCCTTGAGTGATAATATGCCTTAAAATCACCATCGGCTAGCAAACTACATGCCTGCCCGACATTAAACTCTAAACTATATTTTTATGGCGGTTTTGTCTACATTTCCCGGTGCCACGGCCTAGATAACGTAATTATAGCGACTTTTTTTACATTATCTTATAGAATACTCTTGTTTTGAGTGACAGTAGGCCTTAGAATCACCATCGGCCAGCAAACTACATGTTTTCCCGACATTTAACTCTAAACAATATTTTTAAGACGATTTCGTCTACATTTCCCGATGCCACGGCCTAGGTAACATAATTATTGCAATTTTTTTTACATTATCTTATAGAATGCTTTTGCACTGAGTGACAATAGGCCTTAGAATCACCATCGGCCAAAAAACATGTCTGCCCGACATTAAACTCTCAAAGTACATTTTTAAGGCGATTTCGTCTACATTTCCCGGAGCCACGGCCTAGGTAACGTAATTATTGCAATTTTTTTTACATATTATTATAGAATACTCTTGCCTTGAGTGAGAATAGGCCTTTGAATCACCATCGGCCAGCAAACGACATGTCTGCCCGACATTTAACTCTAAACTACATTTTTAAGGCGATTACGTCTACATTTCCCGGTGCCACGGCCTAGGTAACGTAATTATAGCGACTTTTTTTACATTAACTTATAGAATGCTCTTGCCTTGAGTGACAATAGGCGTTAGAATCACCATCGGCCAGCAAACTACATGTCTGCCCGACATTTAACTCTAAACTACATTTTTAAGGCGATTACGTCTACATTGCCCGGTGCCACGGCCGAGGTAACGTAATTATAGCGACTTTTTTACATTATCTTATAGAATACTCTTGTCTTGAGTGATAATAGGCCTTAGAATAACCATCGGCCAGCAAACTACATGTCTGCCCGACATTCAACTCTAAACTATATTTTTATGGCGGTTTTGTCTACATTTCCCGGTGCCACGGCCTAGATAACGTAATTATTGCAACGTTTTTTTAATTATCTTATAAAATACTCTTGCCTTGAGTGACAATAAGCCTTAGAATCACCATCGGCCAGCAAACTACATGTCTGCCCGACATTTAACTCTAAACAATATTTTTAAGACGATTTCGTCTACATTTCCCGATGCCACGGCCTAGGTAACATAATTATTGCAATTTTTTTTACATTATCTTATAGAATGCTTTTGCACTGAGTGACAATAGGCCTTAGAATCACCATCGGCCAAAAAACATGTCTGCCCGACATTAAACTCTCAAAGTACATTTTTAAGGCGATTTCGTCTACATTTCCCGGAGCCACGGCCTAGGTAACGTAATTATTGCAATTTTTTTTACATATTATTATAGAATACTCTTGCCTTGAGTGAGAATAGGCCTTTGAATCACCATCGGCCAGCAAACGACATGTCTGCCCGACATTTAACTCTAAACTACATTTTTAAGGCGATTACGTCTACATTTCCCGGTGCCACGGCCTAGGTAACGTAATTATAGCGACTTTTTTTACATTAACTTATAGAATGCTCTTGCCTTGAGTGACAATAGGCGTTAGAATCACCATCGGCCAGCAAACTACATGTCTGCCCGACATTTAACTCTAAACTACATTTTTAAGGCGATTACGTCTACATTGCCCGGTGCCACGGCCGAGGTAACGTAATTATAGCGACTTTTTTACATTATCTTATAGAATACTCTTGTCTTGAGTGATAATAGGCCTTAGAATAACCATCGGCCAGCAAACTACATGTCTGCCCGACATTCAACTCTAAACTATATTTTTATGGCGGTTTTGTCTACATTTCCCGGTGCCACGGCCTAGATAACGTAATTATTGCAACGTTTTTTTAATTATCTTATAAAATACTCTTGCCTTGAGTGACAATAAGCCTTAGAATCACCATCGGCCAGCAAACTACATGTCTGCCCGACATTTAACTCTAAACTACATTTTAAGGCGCTTTCGTCTACATTTCCCGGTGCCACGGCCTAGGTAACGTAAAGATTGCAATTTTTTTTACATTATATTATAGAATGCTCTTGCACTGAGTGACAATAGGCCTTAGAATCACCATCGGCCAAAAAAAATGTCTGCCCGACATTAAACTCTCAAACTACATTTTTAAGGCGATTTCGTCTACATTTCCCGGAGCCACGGCCTAAGTAACGTAATTATTGCAATTTTTTTTACATCTTATTAGAGAATGCTCTTGCCTTGAGTGACAACAGGCCTTTGAATCACCATCGGCCAGCAAACGACATGTCTGCCCGACATTTAATTCTAAACTACATTTTTATCGCGGTTTTGTCTACATTTCCCGGTACTGAGGCTTAGGTAACGTAATTATTTCAACTTTTTTCACATTGTATTATAGAATACTCTTGTCTTGAGTAACAATAGGCCTTAGAGTCACCATCGGCCAGCAAACTACATGTCTGCCCGACATTTAACTCTAAACTACATTTTTAAGGCGATTACGTCTTCATTTCCCGGTGCCACGGCCTAGGTAACGTAATTATTGCAACTTTTTAACATTATCTTATAGAATACTCTTGCCTTGAGTGACAATAGGCCTTTGAATCACCATCGGCCAGCGAAATATAAGTCTGTCCGACAATCAACTTTAAACTACATTTTTATGGCGGTTTTATCTACATTTCCCGGTGCCACGGCCTAGGTAACGTAATTATTGGAACTTTTTTTACATTATCTTATAGAATGCTCTTGCATTGAGTGACAAAAGCCCTAAAATCACCATCAACCAGCAATCTACATGTTTTCCCGACATTTAACTCTAAACAACATTTTTAAGACGATTTCGTCTACATTTCCCGGTGCGACGGCCTAGGTAACGTAATTATAGCGACTTTTTTTACATTTTCTTATAGAATACTCTTGCTTTGAGTGACAATAGACCTTAGAATCACCATCGGCCAGCAAACTACATGCTTTCCCGACATTAAACTCTAAACTACATTTTTAAGGCGATTTCGTCTACATTTCCCGGTGCTACGGCCTAGGTAACGTAATTATAGCGTTTTTTTTTTACATTATCTTATAGAATTCTCTTGCCTTGAGAGACATTAGGCCTTAGAATCACCATCGGCCAGCAAACTACATGTCTGCCCGACATTCAACTCTAAACAACATTTTTAAGATGATTTCGTCTACATTTCCCGGAGCCACGGCCTAGGTAACGTAATTATTGCAATTTTTTTTACATTTTATTATAGAATAGTCTTGCCTTGAGTGACAATAGGCCTTTAAATCACCATCGGCCAGCAAACGACATGTCTGCCCGACATTTAACTCTAAACTACATTTTAAGGCGATTTCGTCTACATTTCCCGGTGCCACGGCCTAGGTAACGTAATTATTGCAACTTTATTTACATTAACTTATAAAATGCTCTTGCCCTGAGTGACAATAGGCCATAGAATTACCATCGGCCAACAAAAAACATGTCTGCCCGACATTAAATTCTCAAAGTACATTTTTAAGGCGATTTCGTCTACATTTCCCGGAGCCACGGCCTAAGTAACGTAATTATTGCAATTTTTTTTACATCTTATTAGAGAATGCTCTTGCCTTGAGTGACAATAGGCCTTTGAATCACCATCGGCCAGCAAACGACATGTCTGCCCGACATTTATTTCTAAACTACATTTTTATCGCGGTTTTGTCTACATTTCCCGGTACTGAGGCTTAGGTAACGTAATTATTTCAACTTTTTTCACATTGTATTATAGAATACTCTTGTCTTGAGTAACAATAGGCCTTAGAATCACCATCGGCCAGCAAACTACATGTCTGCCCGACATTTAACTCTAAACTACATTTTTAAGGCGATTACGTCTTCATTTCCCGGTGCCACGGCCTAGGTAACGTAATTATTGCAACTTTTTTAACATTATCTTATAGAATACTCTTGCCTTGAGTGACAATAGGCCTTTGAATCACCATCGGCCAGCGAAATATAAGTCTGTCCGACAATCAACTTTAAACTACATTTTTATGGCGGTTTTATCTACATTTCCCGGTGCCACGGCCTAGGTAACGTAATTATTGGAACTTTTTTTACATTATCTTTAAGAATGCTCTTGCATTGAGTGACAAAAGCCCTAAAATCACCATCAACCAGCAATCTACATGTTTTCCCGACATTTAACTCTAAACAACATTTTTAAGATGATTTCGTCTACATTTCCCGGTGCCACGGCCTAGGTAACGTAATTATTGCAATTTTTTTTACATAATCTTATAAAATTCTATTGCCTTGAGTGATAATATGCCTTAAAATCACCATCGGCTAGCAAACTACATGTCTGCCCGACATTAAACTCTAAACTACATTTTTAAGGCGATTTCGTCTACATTTCCCGGTGCCACGGCCTAGGTAACGTAATTATAGCGACTTTTTTTACATTATCTTATAGAATACTCTTGCCTTGAGTGACAGTAGGCCTTAGAATCACCATCGGCCAGCAAACTACATGTCTGCCAGACATTCAACTCTAAACAACATTTTTAAGATGATTTCGTCTACATTTCCCGGAGCCACGGCCTAGGTAACGTAATTATTGCAATTTTTTTTACATCTTATTATAGAATACTCTTGCCTTGAGTGACAATAGGCCTTTGAATCACCATCGGCCAGCAAACGACATGTCTGCCCGACATTTAACTCTAAACTACATTTTAAGGCGATTTCGTCTACATTTCCCGGTGCCACGGCCTAGGTAACGTAATTATTGCAACTTTATTTACATTTACTTATAAAATGCTCTTGGTCTGAGTGACAATAGGCCTTAGAATTACCATCGGCCAACAAAAAACATGTCTGCCCGACATTAAATTCTCAAAGTACATTTTTAAGGCGATTTCGTCTACATTTCCCGGAGCCACGGCCTAAGTAACGTAATTATTGCAATTTTTTTTACATCTTATAATAGAATGCTCTTGCCTTGAGTGACAATAGGCCTTTGAATCACCATCGGCCAGCAAACGACATGTCTGCCCGACATTTAATTCTAAACTACATTTTTATCGCGGTTTTGTCTACATTTCCCGGTACTGAGGCTTAGGTAACGTAATTATTTCAACTTTTTTCACATTATATTATAAAATACTCTTGTCTTGAGTAAAAATAGGCCTTAGAATCACCATCGGCCAGCAAACTACATGTCTGCCCGACATTTAACTCTAAACTACATTTTTAAGGCGATTACGTCTTCATTTCCCGGTGCCACGGCCTAGGTAACGTAATTATAGCGACTTTTTTTACATTATCTTATAGAATACTCTTGTCTTGAGTGACAATAGGCCTTAGAATAACCATCGGCCAGCAAACTTCATGTCTGCCCGACATTCAACTCTAAACTATATTTTTATGGCGGTTTTGTCTACATTTCCCGGTGCCACGGCCTATATAACGTAATTATTGCAACGTTTTTTACATTATCTTATAGAATACTCTTGTTTTGAGTGACAATAGGCCTTAGAGTCACCATCAGCCAGCAAACTACATGTTTTCCCGACATTTAACTCTAAACAATATTTTTAAGACGATTTCGTCTACATTTCCCGGTGCCACGGCCTAGGTAACGTAATTATAGCGACTTTTTTTACATTATCTCATAGAATACTCTTGCTTTGAGTGACAAAAGGCCTTAGAATCACCATCGGCCAGCAAACTACATGTCTGCCCGACATTCAACTCTAAACAACATTTTTAAGATGATTTCGTCTACATTTCCCGGTGCCACGGCCTAGGTAACGTAATTATTGCAACTTTTTTTACATAATCTTATAAAATTCTATTGCTTGGAGTGATAATATGCCTTAAAATCACCATCGGCTAGCAAACTACATGTCTGCCCGACATTAAACTCTAAACTATATTTTTATGGCGGTTTTGTCTACATTTCCCGGTGCCACGGCCTAGATAACGTAATTATAGCGACTTTTTTTACATTATCTTATAGAATACTCTTGTTTTGAGTGACAGTAGGCCTTAGAATCACCATCGGCCAGCAAACTACATGTTTTCCCGACATTTAACTCTAAACAATATTTTTAAGACGATTTCGTCTACATTTCCCGATGCCACGGCCTAGGTAACATAATTATTGCAACTTTTTTTACATTTTCTTATAGAATTCTCTTGCCTTGAGTGACAATAGGCCTAAGAATCACCATCGGCCAGCAAACTACATGTCCGCCCGACATTTAACTCTAAACTACATTTTAAGGCGCTTTCGTCTACATTTCCCGGTGCCACGGCCTAGGTAACATAATGATTGCAATTTTTTTTACATTATCTTATAGAATGCTTTTGCACTGAGTGACAATAGGCCTTAGAATCACCATCGGCCAAAAAACATGTCTGCCCGACATTAAACTCTCAAAGTACATTTTTAAGGCGATTTCGTCTACATTTCCCGGAGCCACGGCCTAGGTAACGTAATTATTGCAATTTTTTTTACATATTATTATAGAATACTCTTGCCTTGAGTGAGAATAGGCCTTTGAATCACCATCGGCCAGCAAACGACATGTCTGCCCGACATTTAACTCTAAACTACATTTTAAGGCGATTTCGTCTACATTTCCCGGTGCCACGGCCTAGGTAACGTAATTATTGCAACTTTATTTACATTAACTTATAAAATGCTCTTGCCCTGAGTGACAATAGGCCATAGAATTACCATCGGCCAACAAAAAACATGTCTGCCCGACATTAAATTCTCAAAGTACATTTTTAAGGCGATTTCGTCTACATTTCCCGGAGCCACGGCCTAAGTAACGTAATTATTGCAATTTTTTTTACATCTTATTAGAGAACGCTCTTGCCTTGAGTGACAATAGGCCTTTGAATCACCATCGGCCAGCAAACGACATGTCTGCCCGACATTTAATTCTAAACTACATTTTTATCGCGGTTTTGTCTACATTTCCCGGTACTGAGGCTTAGGTAACGTAATTATTTCAACTTTTTTCACATTGTATTATAGAATACTCTTGTCTTGAGTAACAATAGGCCTTAGAATCACCATCGGCCAGCAAACTACATGTCTGCCCGACATTTAACTCTAAACTACATTTTTAAGGCGATTACGTCTTCATTTCCCGGTGCCACGGCCTAGGTAACGTAATTATTGCCACTTTTTTAACATTATCTTATAGAATACTCTTGCCTTGAGTGACAATAGGCCTTTGAATCACCATCGGCCAGCGAAATATAAGTCTGTCCGACAATCAACTTTAAACTACATTTTTATGGCGGTTTTATCTACATTTCCCGGTGCCACGGCCTAGGTAACGTAATTATTGGAACTTTTTTTACATTATCTTATAGAATGCTCTTGCATTGAGTGACAAAAGCCCTAAAATCACCATCAACCAGCAATCTACATGTTTTCCCGACATTTAACTCTAAACAACATTTTTAAGACGATTTCGTCTACATTTCCCGGTGCGACGGCCTAGGTAACGTAATTATAGCGACTTTTTTTACATTATCTTATAGAATACTCTTGCTTTGAGTGACAATAGACCTTAGAATCACCATCGGCCAGCAAACTACATGCTTTCCCGACATTTAACTCTAAACTACATTTTTAAGGCGATTTCGTCTACATTTCCCGGTGCCACGGCCTAGGTAACGTAATTATAGCGACTTTTTTTACATTATCTTATAGAATACTCTTGCCTTGAGTGACAGTTGGCCTTAGAATCACCATCGGCCAGCAAACTACATGTCTGCCAGACATTCAACTCTAAACAACATTTTTAAGATGATTTCGTCTACATTTCCCGGAGCCACGGCCTAGGTAACGTAATTATTGCAATTTTTTTTACATCTTATTATAGAATACTCTTGCCTTGAGTGACAATAGGCCTTTGAATCACCATCGGCCAGCAAACGACATGTCTGCCCGACATTTAACTCTAAACTACATTTTAAGGCGATTTCGTCTACATTTCCCGGTGCCACGGCCTAGGTAACGTAATTATTGCAACTTTATTTACATTTACTTATAAAATGCTCTTGGTCTGAGTGACAATAGGCCTTAGAATTACCATCGGCCAACAAAAAACATGTCTGCCCGACATTAAATTCTCAAAGTACATTTTTAAGGCGATTTCGTCTACATTTCCCGGAGCCACGGCCTAAGTAACGTAATTATTGCAATTTTTTTTACATCTTATAATAGAATTCTCTTGCCTTGAGTGACAATAGGCCTTTGAATCACCATCGGCCAGCAAACGACATGTCTGCCCGACATTTAATTCTAAACTACATTTTTATCGCGGTTTTGTCTACATTTCCCGGTACTGAGGCTTAGGTAACGTAATTATTTCAACTTTTTTCACATTATATTATAGAATACTCTTGTCTTGAGTAACAATAGGCCTTTGAATCACCATCGACCAGCAAACTACATGTCTGCCCGACATTTAACTCTAAACTACATTTTTAAGGCGATTACGTCTTCATTTCCCGGTGCCACGGCCTAGGTAACGTAATTATAGCGACTTTTTTTACATTATCTTATAGAATACTCTTGTCTTGAGTGATAATAGGCCTTAGAATAACCATCGGCCAGCAAACTTCATGTCTGCCCGACATTCAACTCTAAACTATATTTTTATGGCGGTTTTGTCTACATTTCCCGGTGCCACGGCCTATATAACGTAATTATTGCAACGTTTTTTACATTATCTTATAGAATACTCTTGTTTTGAGTGACAATAGGCCTTAGAGTCACCATCAGCCAGCAAACTACATGTTTTCCCGACATTTAACTCTAAACAATATTTTTAAGACGATTTCGTCTACATTTCCCGGTGCCACGGCCTAGGTAACGTAATTATAGCGACTTTTTTTACATTATCTTATAGAATACTCTTGCTTTGAGTGACAAAAGGCCTTAGAATCACCATCGGCCAGCAAACTACATGTCTGCCCGACATTCAACTCTAAACAACATTTTTAAGATGATTTCGTCTACATTTCCCGGTGCCACGGCCTAGGTAACGTAATTATTGCAACTTTTTTTACATAATCTTATAAAATTCTATTGCCTTGAGTGATAATATGCCTTAAAATCACCATCGGCTAGCAAACTACATGTCTGCCCGACATTAAACTCTAAACTATATTTTTATGGCGGTTTTGTCTACATTTCCCGGTGCCACGGCCTAGATAACGTAATTATAGCGACTTTTTTTACATTATCTTATAGAATACTCTTGTTTTGAGTGACAGTAGGCCTTAGAATCACCATCGGCCAGCAAACTACATGTTTTCCCGACATTTAACTCTAAACAATATTTTTAAGACGATTTCGTCTACATTTCCCGATGCCACGGCCTAGGTAACATAATTATTGCAACTTTTTTTACATTTTCTTATAGAATTCTCTTGCCTTGAGTGACAATAGGCCTTAGAATCACCATCGGCCAGCAAACTACATGTCCGCCCGACATTTAACTCTAAACTACATTTTAAGGCGCTTTCGTCTACATTTCCCGGTGCCACGGCCTAGGTAACATAATGATTGCAATTTTTTTTACATTATCTTATAGAATGCTTTTGCACTGAGTGACAATAGGCCTTAGAATCACCATCGGCCAAAAAACATGTCTGCCCGACATTAAACTCTCAAAGTACATTTTTAAGGCGATTTCGTCTACATTTCCCGGAGCCACGGCCTAGGTAACGTAATTATTGCAATTTTTTTTACATATTATTATAGAATACTCTTGCTTTGAGTGAGAATAGGCCTTTGAATCACCATCGGCCAGCAAACGACATGTCTGCCCGACATTTAACTCTAAACTACATTTTTAAGGCGATTACGTCTACATTTCCCGGTGCCACGGCCTAGGTAACGTAATTATAGCGACTTTTTTTACATTAACTTATAGAATGCTCTTGCCTTGAGTGACAATAGGCGTTAGAATCACCATCGGCCAGCAAACTACATGTCTGCCCGACATTTAACTCTAAACTACATTTTTAAGGCGATTACGTCTACATTGCCCGGTGCCACGGCCGAGGTAACGTAATTATAGCGACTTTTTTACATTATCTTATAGAATACTCTTGTCTTGAGTGATAATAGGCCTTAGAATAACCATCGGCCAGCAAACTACATGTCTGCCCGACATTCAACTCTAAACTATATTTTTATGGCGGTTTTGTCTACATTTCCCGGTGCCACGGCCTAGATAACGTAATTATTGCAACGTTTTTTTAATTATCTTATAAAATACTCTTGCCTTGAGTGACAATAGGCCTTAGAATCACCATCGGCCAGCAAACTACATGTCTGCCCGACATTTAACTCTAAACTACATTTTAAGGCGCTTTCGTCTACATTTCCCGGTGCCACGGCCTAGGTAACGTAAAGATTGCAACTTTTTTTACATTATATTATAGATTGCTCTTGCACTGAGTGACAATAGGCCTTAGAATCACCATCGGCCAAAAAAAATGTCTGCCCGACATTAAACTCTCAAAGTACATTTTTAAGGCGATTTCGTCTACATTTCCCGGAGCCACGGCCTAGGTAACGTAATTATTGCAATTTTTTTTACATTTTATTATAGAATACTCTTGCCTTGAGTGACAATAAGCCTTTGAATCACCATCGGCCAGCAAACGACATGTCTGCCCGACATTTAACTCTAAACTACATTTTTAAGGCGATTACGTCTACATTTCCCGGTGCCACGGCCTAGGTAACGTAATTATAGCGACTTTTTTACATTATCTTATAGAATACTTTTGCCTTGAGTGACAATAGGCGTTAGAATCACCATCGGCCAGCAAACTACATGTCTGCCCGACATTTAACTCTAAACTACATTTTTAAGGCGATTACGTCTACATTTCCCGGTGCCACGGCCGAGGTAACGTAATTATAGCGACTTTTTTTACATTATCTTATAGAATACTCTTGTCTTAAGTGACAAAAGGCCTTAGAATAATCATCGGCCAGCAAACTACATGTCTGCCCGACATTCAACTCTAAACTATATTTTTATGGCGGTTTTGTCTACATTTCCCGGTGCCACGGCCTAGATAACGTAATTATTGCAACGTTTTTTTAATTATCTTATAGAATACTCTTGCCTTGAGTGACAATAGGCCTTAGAATCACCATCGGCCAGCAAACTACATGTCTGCCCGACATTTAACTCTAAACTACATTTTAAGGCGCTTTCGTCTACATTTCCCGGTGCCACGGCCTAGGTAACGTAATGATTGCGACTTTTTTTACATTATCTTATAGAATACTCTTGCACTGAGTGACAATATGCCTTAGAATCACCACCGGCCAAAAAACATGTCTGCCCGACATTAAACTCTCAAAGTACATTTTTAAGGCGATTTCGTCTACATTTCCCGGAGCCACGGCCTAGGTAACGTAATTATTGCAATTTTTTTTACATCTTATTATAGAATACTCTTGCTTTGAGTGACAATAGGCCTTTGAATCACCATCGGCCTGCAAACGACATGTCTGCCCGACATTTAACTCTAAACTACATTTTAAGGCGATTTCGTCTACATTTCCCGGTGCCACGGCCTAGGTAACGTAATTATTGCAACTTTATTTACATTAACTTATAAAATGCTCTTGTTTTGAGTGACAATAGGCCTTTGAATTACCATCGGCCAACAAAAAACATGTCTGCCCGACATTAAACTCTCAAAGTACATTTTTAAGGCGATTTCGTCTACATTTCCCGGAGCCACGGCCTAGGTAACGTAATTATTGGAATTTTTTTTACATTATCTTATAGAATGCTCTTGCCTTGAGTGACAATAGGCCTTAGAATCACCATCGGCCAGCAAACTACATGTCTGCCCGACATTCAACTCTAAACAACATTTTTAAGATGATTTCGTCTACATTTCCCGGTGCCACGGCCTAGGTAACGTAATTATTGCAACTTTTTTTACATAATCTTATAAAATTCTATTGCCTTGAGTGATAATATGCCTTAAAATCACCATCGGCTAGCAAACTACATGTCTGCCCGACATTAAACTCTAAACTATATTTTTATGGCGGTTTTGTCTACATTTCCCGGTGCCACGGCCTAGATAACGTAATTATAGCGACTTTTTTTACATTATCTTATAGAATACTCTTGTTTTGAGTGACAGTATGCCTTAGAATTACCATCGGCCAGCAAACTACATGTTTTCCCGACTTTTAACTCTAAACAATATTTTTAAGACGATTTCGTCTACATTTCCCGATGCCACGGCCTAGGTAACATAATTATTGCAACTTTTTTTACATTTTCTTATAGAATTCTCTTGCCTTGAGTGACAATAGGCCTTAGAATCACCATCGGCCAGCAAACTACATGTCCGCCCGACTTTTAACTCTAAACTACATTTTAAGGCGCTTTCGTCTACATTTCCCGGTGCCACGGCCTAGGTAACATAATGATTGCAATTTTTTTTACATTATCTTATAGAATGCTTTTGCACTGAGTGACAATAGGCCTTAGAATCACCATCGGCCAAAAAACATGTCTGCCCGACATTAAACTCTCAAAGTACATTTTTAAGGCGATTTCGTCTACATTTCCCGGAGCCACGGCCTAGGTAACGTAATTATTGCAATTTTTTTTACATATTATTATAGAATACTCTTGCCTTGAGTGACAATAGGCCTTTGAATCACCATCGGCCACCAAACGACATGTCTGCCCGACATTTAACTCTAAACTACATTTTTAAGGCGATTACGTCTACATTTCCCGGTGCCACGGCCTAGGTAACGTAATTATAGCGACTTTTTTACATTATCTTATAGAATACTTTTGCCTTGAGTGACAATAGGCGTTAGAATCACCATCGGCCAGCAAACTACATGTCTGCCCGACATTTAACTCTAAACTACATTTTTAAGGCGATTACGTCTACATTTCCCGGTGCCACGGCCGAGGTAACGTAATTATAGCGACTTTTTTTACATTATCTTATAGAATACTCTTGTCTTAAGTGACAAAAGGCCTTAGAATAATCATCGGCCAGCAAACTACATGTCTGCCCGACATTCAACTCTAAACTATATTTTTATGGCGGTTTTGTCTACATTTCCCGGTGCCACGGCCTAGATAACGTAATTATTGCAACGTTTTTTTAATTATCTTATAGAATACTCTTGCCTTGAGTGACAATAGGCCTTAGAATCACCATCGGCCAGCAAACTACATGTCTGCCCGACATTTAACTCTAAACTACATTTTAAGGCGCTTTCGTCTACATTTCCCGGTGCCACGGCCTAGGTAACGTAATGATTGCGACTTTTTTTACATTATCTTATAGAATGCTCTTGCACTGAGTGACAATAGGCCTTAGAATCACCACCGGCCAAAAAACATGTCTGCCCGACATTAAACTCTCAAAGTACATTTTTAAGGCGATTTCGTCTACATTTCCCGGAGCCACGGCCTAGGTAACGTAATTATTGCAATTTTTTTTACATCTTATTATAGAATACTCTTGCTTTGAGTGACAATAGGCCTTTGAATCACCATCGGCCAGCAAACGACATGTCTGCCCGACATTTAACTCTAAACTACATTTTAAGGCGATTTCGTCTACATTTCCCGGTGCCACGGCCTAGGTAACGTAATTATTGCAACTTTATTTACATTAACTTATAAAATGCTCTTGTTTTGAGTGACAATAGGCCTTTGAATTACCATCGGCCAACAAAAAACATGTCTGCCCGACATTAAACTCTCAAAGTACATTTTTAAGGCGATTTCGTCTACATTTCCCGGAGCCACGGCCTAGGTAACGTAATTATTGCAATTTTTTTTACATCTTATTATAGAATGCTCTTGCCTTGAGTGACAATAGGCCTTTGAATCACCATCGGCCAGCAAACGACATGTCTGCCCGACATTTAAATCTAAACTACATTTTTATCGCGGTTTTGTCTACATTTCCCGGTACTGAGGCTTAGGTAACGTAATTATTTAAATTTTTTTCACATTATATTATAGAATACTCTTGTTTTGAGTAACAATAGGCCTTAGAATCACCATCGGCCAGCAAACTACATGTCTGCCCGACATTTAACTCTAAACTACATTTTTAAGGCGATTACGTCTACATTTCCCGGTGCCACGGCCTAGGTAACGTAATTATAGCGACTTTTTTTACATTATCTTATAGAATACTCTTGCCTTGAGTGACTATAGGCCTTAGAATAACCATCGGCCAGCAAACTTCATGTCTGCCCGACATTCAACTCTAAACTATATTTTTATGGCGGTTTTGTCTACATTTCCCGGTGCCACGGCCTATATAACGTAATTATTGCATCGTTTTTTACATTGTCTTATAGAATACTCTTGTTTTGAGTGACAATAGGCCTTAGAGTCACCATCAGCCAGCAAACTACATGTTTTCCCGACATTTATCTCTAAACAATATTTTTAAGACGATTTCGTCTACATTTCCCGGTGCCACGGCCTAGGTAACGTAATTATAGCGACTATTTTTACATTAACTTATAGAATTCTCTTGCTTTGAGTGACATAAGGCCTCAGAATCACCATCGGCCAGCAAACTACATGTCTGCCCGACATTCAACTCTAAACAACATTTTTAAGATGATTTCGTCTACATTTCCCGGTGCCACGGCCTAGGTAACGTAATTATTGCAACTTTTTTTACATAATCTTATGAAATTCTATTGCCTTGAGTGACAATAGGCCTTAAAATCGACATCGGCTAGCAAACTACATGTCTGCCCGACATTAAACTCTAAACTATATTTTTATGGCGGTTTTGTCTACATTTCCCGGAGCCACGGCCTAGATAACGTAATTATAGCGACTTTTTTTACATTATCTTATAGAATAGTCTTGTTTTGAGTGACAGTAGGCCTTAGAATCACCATCGGCCAGCAAACTACATGTTTTCCCGACATTTAACTCTAAACAATATTTTTAAGACGATTTCGTCTACATTTCCCGGTGCCACGGCCTAGGTAACATAATTATTGCAACTTTTTTTACATTTTCTTATAGAATTCTCTTGCCTTGAGTGACAATAGGCCTTAGAATCACCATCAGCCAGCAAACTACATGTCCGCCCGACATTTAACTCTAAACTACATTTTAAGGCGCTTTCGTCTACATTTCCCGGTGCCACGGCCTAGGTAACATAATGATTGCAATTTTTTTTACATTATCTTATAGAATGCTTTTGCACTGAGTGACAATAGGCCTTAGAATCACCATCGGCCAAAAAACATGTCTGCCCGACATTAAACTCTCAAAGTACATTTTTAAGGCGATTTCGTCTACATTTCCCGGAGCCACGGCCTAGGTAACGTAATTATTGCAATTTTTTTTACATATTATTATAGAATACTCTTGCCTTGAGTGAGAATAGGCCTTTGAATCACCATCGGCCAGCAAACGACATGTCTGCCCGACATTTAACTCTAAACTACATTTTTAAGGCGATTACGTCTACATTTCCCGGTGCCACGGCCTAGGTAACGTAATTATAGCGACTTTTTTTACATTATCTTATAGAATGCTCTTGCCTTGAGTGACAATAGGCGTTAGAATCACCATCGGCCAGCAAACTACATGTCTGCCCGACATTTAACTCTAAACTACATTTTTAAGGCGATTACGTCTACATTTCCCGGTGCCACGGCCGAGGTAACGTAATTATAGCAACTTTTTTTACATTATCTTATAGAATACTCTTGTCTTGAGTGATAATAGGCCTTAGAATAACCATCGGCCAGCAAACTACATGTCTGCCCGACATTCAACTCTAAACTATATTTTTATGGCGGTTTTGTCTACATTTCCCGGTGCCACGGCCTAGATAACGTAATTATTGCAACGTTTTTTTAATTATCTTATAAAATACTCTTGCCTTGAGTGACAATAGGCCTTAGAATCACCATCGGCCAGCAAACTACATGTCTGCCCGACATTTAACTCTAAACTACATTTTAAGGCGCTTTCGTCTACATTTCCCGGTGCCACGGCCTAGGTAACGTAATGATTGCAACTTTTTTTACATTATATTATAGAATGCTCTTGCACTGAGTGACAATAGGCCTTAGAATCACCATCGGCCAAAAAAAATGTCTGCCCGACATTAAACTCTCAAAGTACATTTTTAAGGCGATTTCGTCTACATTTCCCGGAGCCACTGCCTAGGTAACGTAATTATTGCAATTTTTTTTACATCTTGTTATAGAATACTCTTGCCTTGAGTGACAATAGGCCTTTGAATCACCATCGGCCAGCAAACGACATGTCTGCCCGACATTTAACTCTAAACTACATTTTTAAGGCGATTACGTCTACATTTCCCGGTGCCACGGCCTAGGTAACGTAATTATAGCGACTTTTTTACATTATCTTATAGAATACTTTTGCCTTGAGTGACAATAGGCGTTAGAATCACCATCGGCCAGCAAACTACATGTCTGCCCGACATTTAACTCTAAACTACATTTTTAAGGCGATTACGTCTACATTTCCCGGTGCCACGGCCGAGGTAACGTAATTATAGCGACTTTTTTTACATTATCTTATAGAATTCTCTTGTCTTGAGTGACAAAAGGCCTTAGAATAATCATCGGCCAGCAAACTACATGTCTGCCCGACATTCAACTCTAAACTATATTTTTATGGCGGTTTTGTCTACATTTCCCGGTGCCACGGCCTAGATAACGTAATTATTGCAACGTTTTTTTAATTATCTTATAGAATACTCTTGCTTTGAGTGACAATAGGCCTTAGAATCACCATCGGCCAGCAAACTACATGTCTGCCCGACATTTAACTCTAAACTACATTTTAAGGCGCTTTCGTCTACATTTCCCGGTGCCACGGCGTAGGTAACGTAATGATTGCAACTTTTTTTACATTATCTTATAGAATGCTCTTGCACTGAGTGACAATAGGCCTTAGAATCACCACCGGCCAAAAAACATGTCTGCCCGACATTAAATCTCAAAGTACATTTTTAAGGCGATTTCGTCTACATTTCCCGGAGCCACGGCCTAGGTAACGTAATTATTGCAATTTTTTTTACATCTTATTATAGAATGCTCTTGCACTGAGTGACTATAGGCCTTAGAATCACCGCCGGCCAAAAACCATGTCTGCCCGACATTAAACTCTCAAAGTACATTTTTAAGGCGATTTCGTCTACATTTCCCGGTGCCACGGCCTAGGTAACGTAATTATTGCAACTTTATTTACATTAACTTATAAAATGCTCTTGTTTTGAGTGACAATAGGCCTTAGAATTACCATCGGCCAACAAAAAACATGTCTGCCCGACATTAAACTCTCAAAGTACATTTTTAAGGCGATTTCGTCTACATTTCCCGGTGCCACGGCCTAGGTAACGTAATGATTGCAACTTTTTTTACATTATCTTATAGAATGCTCTTGCACTGAGTGACAATAGGCCTTAGAATCACCACCGGCCAAAAAACATGTCTGCCCGACATTAAACTCTCAAAGTACATTTTTAAGGCGATTTCGTCTACATTTCCCGGTGCCACGGCCTAGGTAACGTAATTATTGCAACTTTATTTACATTAACTTATAAAATGCTCTTGTTTTGAGTGACAATAGGCCTTAGAATTACCATCGGCCAACAAAAAACATGTCTGCCCGACATTAAACTCTCAAAGTACATTTTTAAGGCGATTTCGTCTACATTTCCCGGAGCCACGGCCTAGGTAACGTAATTATTGCAATTTTTTTTACATCTTGTTATAGAATGCTCTTGTCTTGAGTGATAATAGGCCTTTGAATCACCATCGGCCAGCAAACGACATGTCTGCCCGACATTTAAATCTAAACTACATTTTTATCGCGGTTTTGTCTACATTTCCCGGTACTGAGGCTTAGGTAACGTAATTATTTCAATTTTTTCACATTATATTATAGAATACTCTTGTCTTGAGTAACAATAGGCCTTAGAATCACCATCGGCCAGCAAACTACATGTCTGCCCGACATTTAACTCTAAACTACATTTTTAAGGCGATTACGTCTACATTTCCCGGTGCCACGGCCTAGATAACGTAATTATAGCAACTTTTTTTACATTATCTTATAGAATACTCTTGCCTTGAGTGACTATAGGCCTTAGAATAACCATCGGCCAGCAAACTTCATGTCTGCCCGACATTCAACTCTAAACTATATTTTTATGGCGGTTTTGTCTACATTTCCCGGTGCCACGGCCTATATAACGTAATTATTGCATTGTTTTTTACATTATCTTATAGAATACTCTTGTTTTGAGTGACAATAGGCCTTAGAGTCACCATCAGCCAGCAAACTACATGTTTTCCCGACATTTATCTCTAAACAATATTTTTAAGACGATTTCGTCTACATTTCCCGGTGCCACGGCCTAGGTAACGTAACTATAGCGACTATTTTTACATTATCTTATAGAATTCTCTTGCTTTGAGTGACATAAGGCCTTAGAATCACCATCGGCCAGCAAACTACATGTCTGCCCGACATTCAACTCTAAACAACATTTTTAAGATGATTTCGTCTACATTTCCCGGTGCCACGGCCTAGGTAACGTAATTTTTGAAACTTTTTTTACAAAATCTTATAGAATTCTCTTGCCTTGAGTGACAATAGGCCTTAAAATCACCATCGGCTAGCAAACTACATGTCTGCCCGACATTAAACTCTAAACTATATTTTTATGGCGGTTTTGTCTACATTTCCCGGTGCCACGGCCTAGATAACGTAATTATAGCGACTTTTTTTACATAATCTTATAGAATACTCTTGCCTTGAGTGACAATAGGCCTTAGAATAACCATCGGCCACCAAACTACATGTCTGCCCGACATTCAACTCTAAACTATATTTTTATGGCGGTTTTGTCTACATTTCCCGGTGCCACGGCCTAGATAACGTAATTATTGCAACGGTTTTTACATTATCTTATAGAATTCTCTTGTTTTTTTAGTGACAATAGGCCTTAGAATCACCATCGGCCAGCAAACTACATGTTTTTCCGACATTTAACTCTAAACAACATTTTTATGGCGATTTCGTCTACATTTCCCGGTGCCACGGCCTAGGTAACGTAATTATAGCAATTTTATTTACATAATCTTATAGAATACTCTTTCTTTAAGTGACGATAGGCCTTAGAATCACCATCGGCCAGCATACTACATGTTTTCCCGACATTTAACTCTAAACAATATTTTAAAGACGATTTCGTCTACATTTACCGGTGCCACGGCCTAGGTAACGCAATTATAGCGACTTTTTTTACATTATCTTATAGAATACTCTTGCTTTGAGTGACAATAGGCCTTAGAATAACCATCGGCCAGCAAACTACATGTCTGCCCGACATTCAACTCTAAACTATATTTTTATGGAGGTTTTGTCTACATTTCCCGGTGCCACGGCCTAGATAACGTAATTATTGCAACGGTTTTTACATTATCTTATAGAACACTCTTGCTTTGAGTGACAATAGGCCTTAGAATCACCATCGGCCAGCAAACTACATGTTTTCCCGACATTTAACTCTAAACAATATTTTTAAGACGATTTCGTCTACATTTCCCGGTGCCACGGCCTAGGTAACGTAATTATAGCGACTTTTTTTACATTATCTTCTAGAATTCTCTTGTTTTGAGTGACAATAGGCCTTAGAATCACCATCGGCCAGCAAACTACATGTTTTCCTGACATTTAACTCTAAACTACATTTTTAAGGCGATTTCGTCTACATTTCCCGGTGCCACGGCCTAGGTAACGTAATTATAGCGACTTTTTTTACAATATCTTATAGAATACTCTTGATTTGAGTGACAATAGGCCTTAGAATAACCATCGACCAGCAAACTACATGTCTGCCCGACATTCAACTCTAAACTATATTTTTCTGGCGGTTTTGTCTACATTTCCCGGTGCCACGGCCTAGATAACGTAATTATTGCAACGGTTTTTACATTATCTTATAGGATACTCTTGTTGTAAGTGACAATAGGCCATAGAATCACCATCGCCCAGCAAACTACATGTTTTCCCGACATTTAACTCTAAACAATATTTTTAAGACGATTTCGTCTACATTTCCCGGTGCCACGGCCTAGGTAACGTAATTATAGCGACTTTTTTTACATTTTCTTCTAGAATTCTCTTGTTTTGAGTGACAATAGGCCTTAGAATTACCATCGGCCAGCAAACTACATGTTTTCCCGACATTTAACTCTAAACAATATTTTTGAGACGATTTCGTCTACATTTCCCGGTGCCATGGCCTAGGTAATGTAATTATAGCAACTTTTTTTACATTATCTTATAGAATTTTCTTGTTCTGAGTGACAGTAGTACTTAGAATCACCATCGGCCAGCAAACTACATGTTTTCCCGACATTTAACTCTAAACAACATTTTTAAGGCGATTTCGTCTACATTTCCCGGTGCCACGGCCTAGGTAACGTAATTATAGCGATTTTTTTTACATAATCTTATAGGACACTCTTGTTTTAAGTGACGATAGGCCTTAGAATTACCATCGGCCAGCAAACTACATGTTTTCCCGACATTTAACTCTAAACAATATTTTTGAGACGATTTCGTCTACATTTCCCGGTGCCATGGCCTAGGTAATGTAATTATAGCAACTTTTTTTACATTATCTTATAGAATTTTCTTGTTCTGAGTGACAATAGGCCTTAGAATCACCATCGGCCAGCAAACTACATGTCTGCCCGACATTCAACTCTAAACTATATTTTTATGGCGGTTTTGTCTACATTTCCCGGTGCCACGGCCTAGATAACGTAATTATTGCAACGGTTTTTACATTATCTTATAGGATACTCTTGCTTTGAGTGACAATACGCCTTAGAATCACCATCGGCCAGCAAACTACATGTTTTCCCGACATTTAACTCTAAACAATATTTTTAAGACGATTTCGTCTACATTTCCCGGTGCCACGGCCTAGGTAACGTAATTATAGCGACTTTTTTTACATTATCTTCTAGAATTCTCTTGCTTCAAGTGACAATACGCCTTAGAATCACCATCGGCCAGCAAACTACATGTTTTCCCGACATTTAACTCTAAACTACATTTTTAAGGCGATTTCGTCTACATTTCCCGGTGCCACGGCCTAGGTAACGTAATTATTGCAACTTTTTTAACATTATTATAGAATACTCTTGCCTTGAGTGACAATAGGCCTTAGAATAACCATCGGCCAGCAAACTACATGTCTGCCCGACATTCAACTCTAAACTATATTTTTATGGCGGTTTTGTCTACATTTCCCGGTGCCACGGCCTAGATAACGTAATTATTGCAACGTTTTTTACATTATCTTATAAGATACTCTTGCTTTGAGTGACAGTAGGCCTTAGAATCACCATCGGCCAGCAAACTACATGTTTTCCCGACATTTAACTCTAAACAATATTTTTAAGAAGATTTCGTCTACATTTCCCGGTGCCACGGCCTAGGTAACGTAATTATAACGACTTTTTTTACATTATCTTATAGAATTCTCTTGTTTTGAGTGACAATAGGCCGTAGCATCACCATCGGCCAGCAAACTACATGTTTTCCCGACATTTAACTCTAAACTACATTTTTAAGGCGATTTCGTCTACATTTCCCGGTGCCACGGCCTAGGTAACGTAATAATAGCAACTTTTTTTACATAACCTTATAGGATACTCTTGCTTTGAGTGACAATAGGCCTTAGAATCACCATCGGCCAGCAAACTACATGTCTTCCCGACATTCAACTCTAAACAACATTTTTAAGATGATTTCGTCTACATTTCCCGGTGCCACGGCCTAGGTAACGTATTGATTGCAACTTTTTTTACATTATCTTATAGAATGCTCTTGCACTGAGTGACAATAGGCCTTAGAATCACCACCGGCCATAAAACATGTCTGCCCGACATTAAGCTCTCAAAGTACATTTTTAAGGCGATTTCGTCTACATTTCCCGGAGCCACGGCCTAGGTAACGTAATTATTGCAATTTTTTTTACATCTTATTATAGAATTCTCTTGCCTTGAGTGACAGTAGGCCTTTAAATCACCATCGGCCAGCAAACGACATGTCTGCCCGACATTTAACTCTAAACTACATTTTAAGGCGATTTCGTTTACATTTCCCGGTGCTACGGCCTAGGTAACGTAATTATTGCAACTTTATTTACATTAACTTATAAAATGCTCTTGCCCTGAGTTACAGTAGGCCTTAGAATTACCATCGGCCAACAAAAAACATGTCTGCCCGACATTAAACTCTCAAAGTACATTTTTAAGGCGATTTCATCTACATTTCCCGGAGCCACGGCCTAGGTAACGTAATTATTGCAATTTTTTTTACATCTTATTATAGAATGCTCTTGCCTTGAGTGACAATAGGCCTTTGAATCACCATCGGCCAGCAAACGACATGTCTGCCCGACATTTAAATCTAAATTACATTTTTATCGAGGTTTTGTCTACATTTCCCGGTACTGAGGCTTAGGTAACGTAATTATTTCAATTTTTTTCACATTAAATTATAGAATACTCTTGTCTTGAGTAACAATAGGCCTTAGAATCACCATCGGCCAGCAAACTACATGTCTGCCCGACATTTAACTCTAAACTACATTTTTAAGGCGATTACGTCTACATTTCCCGGTGCCACGGCCTAGGTAACGTATTTATAGCGCTTTTTTTTACATTATCTTATAGAATACTCTTGCTGTGAGTGAAAATAAGCCTTAGAATAACCATCGGCCAGCAAACTTCATGTCTGCCCGACATTCAACTCTAAACTATATTTTTATGGCGGTTTTGTCTACATTTCCCGGTGCCACGGCCTATATAACGTAATTATTGCAACGTTTTTTACATTATCTTATAGAACACTCTTGTTTTGAGTGACAATAAGCCTTAGAGTCACCATCAGCCAGCAAACTACATGTTTTCCCGACATTTAACTCTAAACAATATTTTTATGACGATTTCGTCTACATTTCCCGGTGCCACGGCCTAGGTAACGTAATTATAGCGACTTTTTTTACATTATCTTATAGAATACTCTTGTTTTGAGTGACACAAGGCCTTAGAATCACCATCGGCCAGCAAACTACATGTCTGCCCGACATTCAACTCTAAACAACATTTTTAAGATGATTTCGTCTACATTTCCCGGTGCCACGGCCTAGGTAACGTAATTATTGCAACGGTTTTTACATTATCTTATAGGACACTCTTGCTTTGAGTGACAATAGGCCTTAGAATCACCATCGGCCAGCAAACTACATGTTTTCCCGACATTTAACTCTAAACAATATTTTTAAGACGATTTCGTCTACATTTCCCGGTGCCACGGCCTAGGTAACGTAATTATAGCGACTTTTTTTACATTATCTTCTAGAATTCTCTTGTTTTGAGTGACAATAGGCCTTAGAATCACCATCGGCCAGCAAACTACATGTTTTCCTGACATTTAACTCTAAACTACATTTTTAAGGCGATTTCGTCTACATTTCCCGGTGCCACGGCCTAGGTAACGTAATTATAGCGACTTTTTTTACAATATCTTATAGAATACTCTTGCCTTGAGTGACAATAGGCCTTAGAATAACCATCGACCAGCAAACTACATGTCTGCCCGACATTCAACTCTAAACTATATTTTTCTGGCGGTTTTGTCTACATATCCCGGTGCCACGGCCTAGATAACGTAATTATTGCAACGGTTTTTACATTATCTTATAGGATACTCTTGTTGTAAGTGACAATAGGCCATAGAATCACCATCGCCCAGCAAACTACATGTTTTCCCGACATTTAACTCTAAACAATATTTTTAAGACGATTTCGTCTACATTTCCCGGTGCCACGGCCTAGGTAACGTAATTATAGCGACTTTTTTTACATTTTCTTCTAGAATTCTCTTGCTTTGAGTGACAATAGGCCTTAGAATTACCATCGGCCAGCAAACTACATGTTTTCCCGACATTTAACTCTAAACAATATTTTTGAGACGATTTCGTCTACATTTCCCGGTGCCATGGCCTAGGTAATGTAATTACAGCAACTTTTTTTACATTATCTTATAGAATTTTCTTGTTCTGAGTGACAATAGGCCTTAGAATCACCATCGGCCAGCAAACTACATGTTTTCCCGACATTTAACTCTAAACAACATTTTTAAGGCGATTTCGTCTACATTTCCCGGTGCCACGGCCTAGGTAACGTAATTATAGCGATTTTTTTTACATAATCTTATAGGACACTCTTGTTTTAAGTGACGATAGGCCTTAGAATCACCATCGGCCAGCATACTACATGTTTTCCCGACATTTAACTCTAAACAATATTTTTAAGACGATTTCGTCTACATTTCCCGGTGCCACGGCCTAGGTAACGTAATTATAGCGACTTCTTTTACATTATCTTATAGAATACTCTTGCCTTGAGTGACAATAGGCCTTAGAATAACCATCGGCCAGCAAACTACATGTCTGCCCGACATTCAACTCTAAACTATATTTTTATGGCGGTTTTGTCTACATTTCCCGGTGCCACGGCCTAGATAACGTAATTATTGCAACGGTTTTTACATTATCTTATAGGATACTCTTGCTTTGAGTGACAATACGCCTTAGAATCACCATCGGCCAGCAAACTACATGTTTTCCCGACATTTAACTCTAAACAATATTTTTAAGACGATTTCGTCTACATTTCCCGGTGCCACGGCCTAGGTAACGTAATTATAGCGACTTTTTTTACATTATCTTCTAGAATTCTCTTGCTTCGAGTGACAATACGCCTTAGAATCACCATCGGCCAGCAAACTACATGTTTTTCCGACATTTAACTCTAAACTACATTTTTAAGGCGATTTCGTCTACATTTCCCGGTGCCACGGCCTAGGTAACGTAATTATTGCAACTTTTTTAACATTATTATAGAATACTCTTGCCTTGAGTGACAATAGGCCTTAGAATAACCATCGGCCAGCAAACTACATGTCTGCCCGACATTCAACTCTAAACTATATTTTTATGGCGGTTTTGTCTACATTTCCCGGTGCCACGGCCTAGATAACGTAATTATTGCAACGTTTTTTACATTATCTTATAAGATACTTTTGCTTTGAGTGACAGTAGGCCTATGAATCACCATCGGCCAGCAAACTACATGTCTGCCCGACATTTAACTCTAAACTACATTTTTAAGGCGATTACGTCTACATTTCCCGGTGCCACGGCCTAGGTAACGTAATTATAGCGACTTTTTTTACATTATCTTATAGAATACTCTTGCCTTGAGTGACTATAGGCCTTAGAATAACCATCGGCCAGCAAACTTCATGTCTGCCCGACATTCAACTCTAAACTATATTTTTATGGCGGTTTTGTCTACATTTCCCGGTGCCACGGCCTATATAACGTAATTATTGCATCGTTTTTTACATTATCTTATAGAATACTCTTGTTTTGAGTGACAATAGGCCTTAGAGTCACCATCAGCCAGCAAACTACATGTTTTCCCGACATTAATCTCTAAACAATATTTTTAAGACGATTTCGTCTACATTTCCCGGTGCCACGGCCTAGGTAACGTAATTATAGCGACTATTTTTACATTATCTTATAGAATTCTCTTGCTTTGAGTGACATAAGGCCTCAGAATCACCATCGGCCAGCAAACTACATGTCTGCCCGACATTCAACTCTAAACAACATTTTTAAGATGATTTCGTCTACATTTCCCGGTGCCACGGCCTAGGTAACGTAATTATTGCAACTTTTTTTACATAATCTTATAAAATTCTATTGCCTTGAGTGACAATAGGCCTTAAAATCGACATCGGCTAGCAAACTACATGTCTGCCCGACATTAAACTCTAAACTATATTTTTATGGCGGTTTTGTCTACATTTCCCGGTGCCACGGCCTAGATAACGTAATTATAGCGACTTTTTTTACATTATCTTATAGAATACTTTTGCCTTGAGTGACAATAGGCGTTAGAATCACCATCGGCCAGCAAACTACATGTCTGCCCGACATTTAACTCTAAACTACATTTTTAAGGCGATTACGTCTACATTTCCCGGTGCCACGGCCGAGGTAACGTAATTATAGCGACTTTTTTTACATTATCTTATAGAATACTCTTGTCTTGAGTGACAAAAGGCCTTAGAATAATCATCGGCCAGCAAACTACATGTCTGCCCGACATTCAACTCTAAACTATATTTTTATGGCGGTTTTGTCTACATTTCCCGGTGCCACGGCCTAGATAACGTAATTATTGCAACGTTTTTTTAATTATCTTATAGAATACTCTTGCTTTGAGTGACAATAGGCCTTAGAATCACCATCGGCCAGCAAACTACATGTCTGCCCGACATTTAACTCTAAACTACATTTTAAGGCGCTTTCGTCTACATTTCCCGGTGCCACGGCCTAGGTAACGTAATTATTGCAATTTTTTTTACATCTTATTATAGAATGCTCTTGCACTGAGTGACAATAGGCCTTAGAATCACCGCCGGCCAAAAACCATGTCTGCCCGACATTAAACTCTCAAAGTACATTTTTAAGGCGATTTCGTCTACATTTCCCGGTGCCACGGCCTAGGTAACGTAATTATTGCAACTTTATTTACATTAACTTATAAAATGCTCTTGTTTTGAGTGACAATAGGCCTTAGAATTACCATCGGCCAACAAAAAACATGTCTGCCCGACATTAAACTCTCAAAGTACATTTTTAAGGCGATTTCGTCTACATTTCCCGGTGCCACGGCCTAGGTAACGTAATGATTGCAACTTTTTTTACATTATCTTATAGAATGCTCTTGCACTGAGTGACAATAGGCCTTAGAATCACCACCGGCCAAAAAACATGTCTGCCCGACATTAAACTCTCAAAGTACATTTTTAAGGCGATTTCGTCTACATTTCCCGGTGCCACGGCCTAGGTAACGTAATTATTGCAACTTTATTTACATTAACTTATAAAATGCTCTTGTTTTGAGTGACAATAGGCCTTAGAATTACCATCGGCCAACAAAAAACATGTCTGCCCGACATTAAACTCTCAAAGTACATTTTTAAGGCGATTTCGTCTACATTTCCCGGAGCCACGGCCTAGGTAACGTAATTATTGCAATTTTTTTTACATCTTGTTATAGAATGCTCTTGTCTTGAGTGATAATAGGCCTTTGAATCACCATCGGCCAGCAAACGACATGTCTGCCCGACATTTAAATCTAAACTACATTTTTATCGCGGTTTTGTCTACATTTCCCGGTACTGAGGCTTAGGTAACGTAATTATTTCAATTTTTTCACATTATATTATAGAATACTCTTGTCTTGAGTAACAATAGGCCTTAGAATCACCATCGGCCAGCAAACTACATGTCTGCCCGACATTTAACTCTAAACTACATTTTTAAGGCGATTACGTCTACATTTCCCGGTGCCACGGCCTAGGTAACGTAATTATAGCAACTTTTTTTACATTATCTTATAGAATACTCTTGCCTTGAGTGACTATAGGCCTTAGAATAACCATCGGCCAGCAAACTTCATGTCTGCCCGACATTCAACTCTAAACTATATTTTTATGGCGGTTTTGTCTACATTTCCCGGTGCCACGGCCTATATAACGTAATTATTGCATTGTTTTTTACATTATCTTATAGAATACTCTTGTTTTGAGTGACAATAGGCCTTAGAGTCACCATCAGCCAGCAAACTACATGTTTTCCCGACATTTATCTCTAAACAATATTTTTAAGACGATTTCGTCTACATTTCCCGGTGCCACGGCCTAGGTAACGTAATTATAGCGACTATTTTTACATTATCTTATAGAATTCTCTTGCTTTGAGTGACATAAGGCCTTAGAATCACCATCGGCCAGCAAACTACATGTCTGCCCGACATTCAACTCTAAACAACATTTTTAAGATGATTTCGTCTACATTTCCCGGTGCCACGGCCTAGGTAACGTAATTATAGCGACTATTTTTACATTATCTTATAGAATTCTCTTGCCTTGAGTGACAATAGGCCTTAAAATCACCATCGGCTAGCAAACTACATGTCTGCCCGACATTAAACTCTAAACTATATTTTTATGGCGGTTTTGTCTACATTTCCCGGTGCCACGGCCTAGATAACGTAATTATAGCGACTTTTTTTACATAATCTTATAGAATACTCTTGCCTTGAGTGACAATAGGCCTTAGAATAACCATCAGCCAGCAAACTACATGTCTGCCCGACATTCAACTCTAAACTATATTTTTATGGCGGTTTTGTCTACATTTTCCGGTGCCACGGCCTAGGTAACGTAATTATAGCGACTTTTTTTACATTATCTTATAGAATACTCTTGCCTTGAGTGACTTTAGGCCTTAGAATAACCATCGGCCAGCAAACTTCATGTCTGCCCGACATTCAACTCTAAACTACATTTTTAAGGCGATTTCGTCTACATTTCCCGGTGCCACGGCCTAGGTAACGTAATTATTGCAACTTTTTTAACATTATTATAGAATACTCTTGCCTTGAGTGACAATAGGCCTTAGAATAACCATCGGCCAGCAAACTACATGTCTGCCCGACATTCAACTCTAAACTATATTTTTATGGCGGTTTTGTCTACATTTCCCGGTGCCACGGCCTAGATAACGTAATTACTGCAACGTTTTTTACATTATCTTATAAGATACTTTTGCTTTGAGTGACAGTAGGCCTATGAATCACCATCGGCCAGCAAACTACATGTCTGCCCGACATTTAACTCTAAACTACATTTTTAAGGCGATTACGTCTACATTTCCCGGTGCCACGGCCTAGGTAACGTAATTATAGCGACTTTTTTTACATTATCTTATAGAATACTCTTGCCTTGAGTGACTATAGGCCTTAGAATAACCATCGGCCAGCAAACTTCATGTCTGCCCGACATTCAACTCTAAACTATATTTTTATGGCGGTTTTGTCTACATTTCCCGGTGCCACGGCCTATATAACGTAATTATTGCATCGTTTTTTACACTATCTTATAGAATACTCTTGTTTTGAGTGACAATAGGCCTTAGAGTCACCATCAGCCAGCAAACTACATGTTTTCCCGACATTTATCTCTAAACAATATTTTTAAGACGATTTCGTCTACATTTCCCGGTGCCACGGCCTAGGTAACGTAATTATAGCGACTATTTTTACATTATCTTATAGAATTCTCTTGCTTTGAGTGACATAAAGCCTCAGAATCACCATCGGCCAGCAAACTACATGTCTGCCCGACATTCAACTCTAAACATCATTTTTAAGATGATTTCGTCTACATTTCCCGGTGCCACGGCCTAGGTAACGTAATTATTGCAACTTTTTTTACATAATCTTATAAAATTCTATTGCCTTGAGTGACAATAGGCCTTAAAATCGACATCGGCTAGCAAACTACATGTCTGCCCGACATTAAACTCTAAACTATATTTTTATGGCGGTTTTGTCTACATTTCCCGGTGCCACGGCCTAGATAACGTAATTATAGCGACTTTTTTTACATTATCTTATAGAATACTTTTGCCTTGAGTGACAATAGGCGTTAGAATCACCATCGGCCAGCAAACTACATGTCTGCCCGACATTTAACTCTAAACTACATTTTTAAGGCGATTACGTCTACATTTCCCGGTGCCACGGCCGAGGTAACGTAATTATAGCGACTTTTTTTACATTATCTTATAGAATACTCTTGTCTTGAGTGACAAAAGGCCTTAGAATAATCATCGGCCAGCAAACTACATGTCTGCCCGACATTCAACTCTAAACTATATTTTTATGGCGGTTTTGTCTACATTTCCCGGTGCCACGGCCTAGATAACGTAATTATTGCAACGTTTTTTTAATTATCTTATAGAATACTCTTGCTTTGAGTGACAATAGGCCTTAGAATCACCATCGGCCAGCAAACTACATGTCTGCCCGACATTTAACTCTAAACTACATTTTAAGGCGCTTTCGTCTACATTTCCCGGTGCCACGGCGTAGGTAACGTAATGATTGCAACTTTTTTTACATTATCTTATAGAATGCTCTTGCACTGAGTGACAATAGGCCTTAGAATCACCACCGGCCAAAAAACATGTCTGCCCGACATTAAATCTCAAAGTACATTTTTAAGGCGATTTCGTCTACATTTCCCGGAGCCACGGCCTAGGTAACGTAATTATTGCAATTTTTTTTACATCTTATTATAGAATGCTCTTGCACTGAGTGACAATAGGCCTTAGAATCACCGCCGGCCAAAAACCATGTCTGCCCGACATTAAACTCTCAAAGTACATTTTTAAGGCGATTTCGTCTACATTTCCCGGTGCCACGGCCTAGGTAACGTAATTATTGCAACTTTATTTACATTAACTTATAAAATGCTCTTGTTTTGAGTGACAATAGGCCTTAGAATTACCATCGGCCAACAAAAAACATGTCTGCCCGACATTAAACTCTCAAAGTACATTTTTAAGGCGATTTCGTCTACATTTCCCGGTGCCACGGCCTAGGTAACGTAATGATTGCAACTTTTTTTACATTATCTTATAGAATGCTCTTGCACTGAGTGACAATAGGCCTTAGAATCACCACCGGCCAAAAAACATGTCTGCCCGACATTAAACTCTCAAAGTACATTTTTAAGGCGATTTCGTCTACATTTCCCGGTGCCACGGCCTAGGTAACGTAATTATTGCAACTTTATTTACATTAACTTATAAAATGCTCTTGTTTTGAGTGACAATAGGCCTTAGAATTACCATCGGCCAACAAAAAACATGTCTGCCCGACATTAAACTCTCAAAGTACATTTTTAAGGCGATTTCGTCTACATTTCCCGGAGCCACGGCCTAGGTAACGTAATTATTGCAATTTTTTTTACATCTTGTTATAGAATGCTCTTGTCTTGAGTGATAATAGGCCTTTGAATCACCATCGGCCAGCAAACGACATGTCTGCCCGACATTTAAATCTAAACTACATTTTTATCGCGGTTTTGTCTACATTTCCCGGTACTGAGGCTTAGGTAACGTAATTATTTCAATTTTTTCACATTATATTATAGAATACTCTTGTCTTGAGTAACAATAGGCCTTAGAATCACCATCGGCCAGCAAACTACATGTCTGCCCGACATTTAACTCTAAACTACATTTTTAAGGCGATTACGTCTACATTTCCCGGTGCCACGGCCTAGGTAACGTAATTATAGCAACTTTTTTTACATTATCTTATAGAATACTCTTGCCTTGAGTGACTATAGGCCTTAGAATAACCATCGGCCAGCAAACTTCATGTCTGCCCGACATTCAACTCTAAACTATATTTTTATGGCGGTTTTGTCTACATTTCCCGGTGCCACGGCCTATATAACGTAATTATTGCATTGTTTTTTACATTATCTTATAGAATACTCTTGTTTTGAGTGACAATAGGCCTTAGAGTCACCATCAGCCAGCAAACTACATGTTTTCCCGACATTTATCTCTAAACAATATTTTTAAGACGATTTCGTCTACATTTCCCGGTGCCACGGCCTAGGTAACGTAATTATAGCGACTATTTTTACATTATCTTATAGAATTCTCTTGTTTTGAGTGACATAAGGCCTTAGAATCACCATCGGCCAGCAAACTACATGTCTGCCCGACATTCAACTCTAAACAACATTTTTAAGATGATTTCGTCTACATTTCCCGGTGCCACGGCCTAGGTAACGTAATTTTTGAAACTTTTTTTACATAATCTTATAGAATTCTCTTGCCTTGAGTGACAATAGGCCTTAAAATCACCATCGGCTAGCAAACTACATGTCTGCCCGACATTAAACTCTAAACTATATTTTTATGGCGGTTTTGTCTACATTTCCCGGTGCCACGGCCTAGATAACGTAATTATAGCGACTTTTTTTACATAATCTTATAGAATCCTCTTGCCTTGAGTGACAATAGGTCTTAGAATAACCATCAGCCAGCAAACTACATGTCTGCCCGACATTCAACTCTAAACTATATTTTTATGGCGGTTTTGTCTACATTTCCCGGTGCCACGGCCTAGGTAACGTAATTATAGCGACTTTTTTTACATTATCTTATAGAATACTCTTGCCTTGAGTGACTTTAGGCCTTAGAATAACCATCGGCCAGCAAACTTCATGTCTGCCCGACATTCAACTCTAAACTATATTTTTATGGCGGGTTTGTCTACATTTCCCGGTGCCACGGCCTATATAACGTAATTATTGCATCGTTTTTTACATTATCTTATAGAATACTCTTGTTTTGAGTGACAATAGGCCTTAGAGTCACCATCAGCCAGCAAACTACATGTTTTCCCGACATTTATCTCTAAACAATATTTTTAAGACGATTTCGTCTACATTTCCCGGTGCCACGGCCTAGGTAACGTAATAATAGCGACTATTTTTACATTATCTTATAGGATTCTCTTGCTTTGAGTGACATAAGGCCTCAGAATCACCATCGGCCAGCAAACTACATGTCTGCCCGACATTCAACTCTAAACAACATTTTTAAGATGATTTCGTCTACATTTCCCGGTGCCACGGCCTAGGTAACGTAATTATTGCAACTTTTTTTACATAATCTTATAAAATTCTATTGCCTTGAGTGACAATAGGCCTTAAAATCGACATCGGCTAGCAAACTACATGTCTGCCCGACATTAAACTCTAAACTATATTTTTATGGCGGTTTTGTCTACATTTCCCGGTGCCACGGCCTAGATAACGTAATTATAGCGACTTTTTTTACATTATCTTATAGAATAGTCTTGTTTTGAGTGACAATAGGCCTTAGAATCACCATCGGCCAGCAAACTACATCTTTTCCCGACATTTAACTCTAAACAATATTTTTAAGACGATTTCGTCTACATTTCCCGGTGCCACGGCCTAGGTAACATAATTATTGCAACTTTTTTTACATTTTCTTATAGAATTCTCTTGCCTTGAGTGACAATAGGCCTTAGATTCACAATCGGCCAGCAAACTACATGTCCGCCCGACATTTAACTCTAAACTACATTTTAAGGCGCTTTCGTCTACATTTCCCGGTGCCACGGCCTAGGTAACATAATGATTGCAATTTTTTTTACATTATCTTATAGAATGCTTTTGCACTGAGTGACAATAGGCCTTAGAATCACCATCGGCCAAAAAAAATGTCTGCCCGACATTAAACTCTCAAAGTACATTTTTAAGGCGATTTCGTCTACATTTCCCGGAGCCACGGCCTAGGTAACGTAATTATTGCAATTTTTTTTACATATTATTATAGAATACTCTTGCTTTGAGTGAGAATAGGTCTTTGAATCACCATCGGCCAGCAAACGACATGTCTGCCCGACATTTAACTCTAAACTACATTTTTAAGGCGATTACGTCTACATTTCCCGGTGCCACGGCCTAGGTAACGTAATTATAGCGACTTTTTTTACATTATCTTATAGAATGCTCTTGCCTTGAGTGACAATAGGCGTTAGAATCACCATCGGCCAGCAAACTACATGTCCGCCCGACATTTAACTCTAAACTACATTTTAAGGCGCTTTCGTCTACATTTCCCGGTGCCACGGCCTAGGTAACATAATGATTGCAATTTTTTTTACATTATCTTATAGAATGCTTTTGCACTGAGTGACAATAGGCCTTAGAATCACCATCGGCCAAAAAAAATGTCTGCCCGACATTAAACTCTCAAAGTACATTTTTAAGGCGATTTCGTCTACATTTCCCGGTGCCACGGCCTAGGTAACGTAATTATTGCAACTTTATTTACATTAACTTATAAAATGCTCTTGTTTTGAGTGACAATAGGCCTTAGAATTACCATCGGCCAACAAAAAACATGTCTGCCCGACATTAAACTCTCAAAGTACATTTTTAAGGCGATTTCGTCTACATTTCCCGGTGCCACGGCCTAGGTAACGTAATGATTGCAACTTTTTTTACATTATCTTATAGAATGCTCTTGCACTGAGTGACAATAGGCCTTAGAATCACCACCGGCCAAAAAACATGTCTGCCCGACATTAAACTCTCAAAGTACATTTTTAAGGCGATTTCGTCTACATTTCCCGGTGCCACGGCCTAGGTAACGTAATTATTGCAACTTTATTTACATTAACTTATAAAATGCTCTTGTTTTGAGTGACAGTAGGCCTTAGAATTACCATCGGCCAACAAAAAACATGTCTGCCCGACATTAAACTCTCAAAGTACATTTTTAAGGCGATTTCGTCTACATTTCCCGGAGCCACGGCCTAGGTAACGTAATTATTGCAATTTTTTTTACATCTTGTTATAGAATGCTCTTGTCTTGAGTGATAATAGGCCTTTGAATCACCATCGGCCAGCAAACGACATGTCTGCCCGACATTTAAATCTAAACTACATTTTTATCGCGGTTTTGTCTACATTTCCCGGTACTGAGGCTTAGGTAACGTAATTATTTCAATTTTTTCACATTATATTATAGAATACTCTTGTCTTGAGTAACAATAGGCCTTAGAATCACCATCGGCCAGCAAACTACATGTCTGCCCGACATTTAACTCTAAACTACATTTTTAAGGCGATTACGTCTACATTTCCCGGTGCCACGGCCTAGGTAACGTAATTATAGCAACTTTTTTTACATTATCTTATAGAATACTCTTGCCTTGAGTGACTATAGGCCTTAGAATAACCATCGGCCAGCAAACTTCATGTCTGCCCGACATTCAACTCTAAACTATATTTTTATGGCGGTTTTGTCTACATTTCCCGGTGCCACGGCCTATATAACGTAATTATTGCATTGTTTATTACATTATCTTATAGAATACTCTTGTTTTGAGTGACAATAGGCCTTAGAGTCACCATCAGCCAGCAAACTACATGTTTTCCCGACATTTATCTCTAAACAATATTTTTAAGACGATTTCGTCTACATTTCCCGGTGCCACGGCCTAGGTAACGTAATTATAGCGACTATTTTTACATTATCTTATAGAATTCTCTTGCTTTGAGTGACATAAGGCCTCAGAATCACCATCGGCCAGCAAACTACATGTCTGCCCGACATTCAACTCTAAACAACATTTTTAAGATGATTTCGTCTACATTTCCCGGTGCCACGGCCTAGGTAACGTAATTATTGCAACTTTTTTTACACAATCTTATAAAATTCTATTGCCTTGAGTGACAATAGGCCTTAAAATTGACATCGGCTAGCAAACTACATGTCTGCCCGACATTAAACTCTAAACTATATTTTTATGGCGGTTTTGTCTACATTTCCCGGTGCCACGGCCTAGATAACGTAATTATAGCGACTTTTTTTACATTATCTTATAGAATAGTCTTGTTTTGAGTGACAGTAGGCCTTAGAATCACCATCGGCCAGCAAACTACATGTTTTCCCGACATTTAACTCTAAACAATATTTTTAAGACGATTTCGTCTACATTTCCCGGTGCCACGGCCTAGGTAACATAATTATTGCAACTTTTTTTACATTTTCTTATAGAATTCTCTTGCCTTGAGTGACAATAGGCCTTAGATTCACAATCGGCCAGCAAACTACATGTCCGCCCGACATTTAACTCTAAACTACATTTTAAGGCGCTTTCGTCTACATTTCCCGGTGCCACGGCCTAGGTAACATAATGATTGCAATTTTTTTTACATTATCTTATAGAATGCTTTTGCACTGAGTGACAATAGGCCTTAGAATCACCATCGGCCAAAAAACATGTCTGCCCGACATTAAACTCTCAAAGTACATTTTTAAGGCGATTTCGTCTACATTTCCCGGAGCCACGGCCTAGGTAACGTAATTATTGCAATTTTTTTTACATATTATTATAGAATACTCTTGCCTTGAGTGAGAATAGGCCTTTGAATCACCATCGGCCAGCAAACGACATGTCTGCCCGACATTTAACTCTAAACTACATTTTTAAGGCGATTACGTCTACATTTCCCGGTGCCACGGCCTAGGTAACGTAATTATAGCGACTTTTTTTACATTATCTTATAGAATGCTCTTAACTTGAGTGACAATAGGCGTTAGAATCACCATCGGCCAGCAAACTACATGTCTGCCCTACATTTAACTCTAAACTACATTTTTAAGGCGATTACGTCTACATTTCCCGGTGCCACGGCCGAGGTAACGTAATTATAGCGACTTTTTTTACATTATCTTATAGAATACTCTTGTCTTGAGTGATAATAGGCCTTAGAATAACCATCGGCCAGCAAACTACATGTTTGCCCGACATTCAACTCTAAACTATATTTTTATGGCGGTTTTGTCTACATTTCCCGGTGCCACGGCCTAGATAACGTAATTATTGCAACGTTTTTTTAATTATCTTATAAAATACTCTTGCCTTGAGTGACAATAGGCCTTAGAATCACCATCGGCCAGCAAACTACATGTCTGCCCGACATTTAACTCTAAACTACATTTTAAGGCGCTTTCGTCTACATTTCCCGGTGCCACGGCCTAGGTAACGTAACGATTGCAACTTTTTTTACATTATATTATAGAATGCTCTTGCACTGAGTGACAATAGGCCTTAGAATCACCATCGGCCAAAAAAAATGTCTGCCCGACATTAAACTCTCAAAGTACATTTTTAAGGCGATTTCGTCTACATTTCCCGGAGCCACGGCCTAGGTAACGTAATTATTGCAATTTTTTTTACATCTTATTATAGAATACTCTTGCCTTGAGTGACAATAGGCCTTTGAATCACCATCGGCCAGCAAACGACATGTCTGCCCGACATTTAACTCTAAACTACATTTTTAAGGCGATTACGTCTACATTTCCCGGTGCCACGGCCTAGGTAACGTAATTATAGCGACTTTTTTACATTATCTTATAGAATACTTTTGCCTTGAGTGACAATAGGCGTTAGAATCACCATCGGCCAGCAAACTACATGTCTGCCCGACATTTAACTCTAAACTACATTTTTAAGGCGATTACGTCTACATTTCCCGGTGCCACGGCCGAGGTAACGTAATTATAGCGACTTTTTTTACATTATCTTATAGAATACTCTTGTCTTGAGTGACAAAAGGCCTTAGAATAATCATCGGCCAGCAAACTACATGTCTGCCCGACATTCAACTCTAAACTATATTTTTATGGCGGTTTTGTCTACATTTCCCGGTGCCACGGCCTAGATAACGTAATTATTGCAACGTTTTTTTAATTATCTTATAGAATACTCTTGTTTTGAGTGACAATAGGCCTTAGAATCACCATCGGCCAGCAAACTACATGTCTGCCCGACATTTAACTCTAAACTACATTTTAAGGCGCTTTCGTCTACATTTCCCAGTGCCACGGCGTAGGTAACGTAATGATTGCAACTTTTTTTACATTATCTTATAGAATGCTTTTGCACTGAGTGACAATAGGCCTTAGAATCACCATCGGCCAAAAAAAATGTCTGCCCGACATTAAACTCTCAAAGTACATTTTTAAGGCGATTTCGTCTACATTTCCCGGAGCCACGGCCTAGGTAACGTAATTATTGCAATTTTTTTTACATATTATTATAGAATACTCTTGCTTTGAGTGAGAATAGGTCTTTGAATCACCATCGGCCAGCAAACGACATGTCTGCCCGACATTTAACTCTAAACTACATTTTTAAGGCGATTACGTCTACATTTCCCGGTGCCACGGCCTAGGTAACGTAATTATAGCGACTTTTTTTACATTATCTTATAGAATGCTCTTGCCTTGAGTGACAATAGGCGTTAGAATCACCATCGGCCAGCAAACTACATGTCCGCCCGACATTTAACTCTAAACTACATTTTAAGGCGCTTTCGTCTACATTTCCCGGTGCCACGGCCTAGGTAACATAATGATTGCAATTTTTTTTACATTATCTTATAGAATGCTTTTGCACTGAGTGACAATAGGCCTTAGAATCACCATCGGCCAAAAAAAATGTCTGCCCGACATTAAACTCTCAAAGTACATTTTTAAGGCGATTTCGTCTACATTTCCCGGTGCCACGGCCTAGGTAACGTAATTATTGCAACTTTATTTACATTAACTTATAAAATGCTCTTGTTTTGAGTGACAATAGGCCTTAGAATTACCATCGGCCAACAAAAAACATGTCTGCCCGACATTAAACTCTCAAAGTACATTTTTAAGGCGATTTCGTCTACATTTCCCGGTGCCACGGCCTAGGTAACGTAATGATTGCAACTTTTTTTACATTATCTTATAGAATGCTCTTGCACTGAGTGACAATAGGCCTTAGAATCACCACCGGCCAAAAAACATGTCTGCCCGACATTAAACTCTCAAAGTACATTTTTAAGGCGATTTCGTCTACATTTCCCGGTGCCACGGCCTAGGTAACGTAATTATTGCAACTTTATTTACATTAACTTATAAAATGCTCTTGTTTTGAGTGACAGTAGGCCTTAGAATTACCATCGGCCAACAAAAAACATGTCTGCCCGACATTAAACTCTCAAAGTACATTTTTAAGGCGATTTCGTCTACATTTCCCGGAGCCACGGCCTAGGTAACGTAATTATTGCAATTTTTTTTACATCTTGTTATAGAATGCTCTTGTCTTGAGTGATAATAGGCCTTTGAATCACCATCGGCCAGCAAACGACATGTCTGCCCGACATTTAAATCTAAACTACATTTTTATCGCGGTTTTGTCTACATTTCCCGGTACTGAGGCTTAGGTAACGTAATTATTTCAATTTTTTCACATTATATTATAGAATCCTCTTGTCTTGAGTAACAATAGGCCTTAGAATCACCATCGGCCAGCAAACTACATGTCTGCCCGACATTTAACTCTAAACTACATTTTTAAGGCGATTACGTCTACATTTCCCGGTGCCACGGCCTAGGTAACGTAATTATAGCAACTTTTTTTACATTATCTTATAGAATACTCTTGCCTTGAGTGACTATAGGCCTTAGAATAACCATCGGCCAGCAAACTTCATGTCTGCCCGACATTCAACTCTAAACTATATTTTTATGGCGGTTTTGTCTACATTTCCCGGTGCCACGGCCTATATAACGTAATTATTGCATTGTTTATTACATTATCTTATAGAATACTCTTGTTTTGAGTGACAATAGGCCTTAGAGTCACCATCAGCCAGCAAACTACATGTTTTCCCGACATTTATCTCTAAACAATATTTTTAAGACGATTTCGTCTACATTTCCCGGTGCCACGGCCTAGGTAACGTAATTATAGCGACTATTTTTACATTATCTTATAGAATTCTCTTGCTTTGAGTGACATAAGGCCTCAGAATCACCATCGGCCAGCAAACTACATGTCTGCCCGACATTCAACTCTAAACAACATTTTTAAGATGATTTCGTCTACATTTCCCGGTGCCACGGCCTAGGTAACGTAATTATTGCAACTTTTTTTACACAATCTTATAAAATTCTATTGCCTTGAGTGACAATAGGCCTTAAAATTGACATCGGCTAGCAAACTACATGTCTGCCCGACATTAAACTCTAAACTATATTTTTATGGCGGTTTTGTCTACATTTCCCGGTGCCACGGCCTAGATAACGTAATTATAGCGACTTTTTTTACATTATCTTATAGAATAGTCTTGTTTTGAGTGACAGTAGGCCTTAGAATCACCATCGGCCAGCAAACTACATGTTTTCCCGACATTTAACTCTAAACAATATTTTTAAGACGATTTCGTCTACATTTCCCGGTGCCACGGCCTAGGTAACATAATTATTGCAACTTTTTTTACATTTTCTTATAGAATTCTCTTGCCTTGAGTGACAATAGGCCTTAGATTCACAATCGGCCAGCAAACTACATGTCCGCCCGACATTTAACTCTAAACTACATTTTAAGGCGCTTTCGTCTACATTTCCCGGTGCCACGGCCTAGGTAACATAATGATTGCAATTTTTTTTACATTATCTTATAGAATGCTTTTGCACTGAGTGACAATAGGCCTTAGAATCACCATCGGCCAAAAAACATGTCTGCCCGACATTAAACTCTCAAAGTACATTTTTAAGGCGATTTCGTCTACATTTCCCGGAGCCACGGCCTAGGTAACGTAATTATTGCAATTTTTTTTACATATTATTATAGAATACTCTTGCCTTGAGTGAGAATAGGCCTTTGAATCACCATCGGCCAGCAAACGACATGTCTGCCCGACATTTAACTCTAAACTACATTTTTAAGGCGATTACGTCTACATTTCCCGGTGCCACGGCCTAGGTAACGTAATTATAGCGACTTTTTTTACATTATCTTATAGAATGCTCTTGCCTTGAGTGACAATAGGCGTTAGAATCACCATCGGCCAGCAAACTACATGTCTGCCCTACATTTAACTCTAAACTACATTTTTAAGGCGATTACGTCTACATTTCCCGGTGCCACGGCCGAGGTAACGTAATTATAGCGACTTTTTTTACATTATCTTATAGAATACTCTTGTCTTGAGTGATAATAGGCCTTAGAATAACCATCGGCCAGCAAACTACATGTTTGCCCGACATTCAACTCTAAACTATATTTTTATGGCGGTTTTGTCTACATTTCCCGGTGCCACGGCCTAGATAACGTAATTATTGCAACGTTTTTTTAATTATCTTATAAAATACTCTTGCCTTGAGTGACAATAGGCCTTAGAATCACCATCGGCCAGCAAACTACATGTCTGCCCGACATTTAACTCTAAACTACATTTTAAGGCGCTTTCGTCTACATTTCCCGGTGCCACGGCCTAGGTAACGTAACGATTGCAACTTTTTTTACATTATATTATAGAATGCTCTTGCACTGAGTGACAATAGGCCTTAGAATCACCATCGGCCAAAAAAAATGTCTGCCCGACATTAAACTCTCAAAGTACATTTTTAAGGCGATTTCGTCTACATTTCCCGGAGCCACGGCCTAGGTAACGTAATTATTGCAATTTTTTTTACATCTTATTATAGAATACTCTTGCCTTGAGTGACAATAGGCCTTTGAATCACCATCGGCCAGCAAACGACATGTCTGCCCGACATTTAACTCTAAACTACATTTTTAAGGCGATTACGTCTACATTTCCCGGTGCCACGGCCTAGGTAACGTAATTATAGCGACTTTTTTACATTATCTTATAGAATACTTTTGCCTTGAGTGACAATAGGCGTTAGAATCACCATCGGCCAGCAAACTACATGTCTGCCCGACATTTAACTCTAAACTACATTTTTAAGGCGATTACGTCTACATTTCCCGGTGCCACGGCCGAGGTAACGTAATTATAGCGACTTTTTTTACATTATCTTATAGAATACTCTTGTCTTGAGTGACAAAAGGCCTTAGAATAATCATCGGCCAGCAAACTACATGTCTGCCCGACATTCAACTCTAAACTATATTTTTATGGCGGTTTTGTCTACATTTCCCGGTGCCACGGCCTAGATAACGTAATTATTGCAACGTTTTTTTAATTATCTTATAGAATACTCTTGTTTTGAGTGACAATAGGCCTTAGAATCACCATCGGCCAGCAAACTACATGTCTGCCCGACATTTAACTCTAAACTACATTTTAAGGCGCTTTCGTCTACATTTCCCAGTGCCACGGCGTAGGTAACGTAATGATTGCAACTTTTTTTACATTATCTTATAGAATGCTCTTGCACTGAGTGACAATAGGCCTTAGAATCACCACCGGCCAAAAAACATGTCTGCCCGACATTAAATCTCAAAGTACATTTTTAAGGCGATTTCGTCTACATTTCCCGGAGCCACGGCCTAGGTAACGTAATTATTGCAATTTTTTTTACATCTTATTATAGAATGCTCTTGCACTGAGTGACAATAGGCCTTAGAATCACCGCCGGCCAAAAACCATGTCTGCCCGACATTAAACTCTCAAAGTACATTTTTAAGGCGATTTCGTCTACATTTCCCGGTGCCACGGCCTAGGTAACGTAATTATTGCAATTTTTTTTACATTATATTATAGAATGCTCTTGCACTGAGTGACAATAGGCCTTAGAATCACCATCGGCCAAAAAAAATGTCTGCCCGACATTAAACTCTCAAAGTACATTTTTAAGGCGATTTCGTCTACATTTCCCGGAGCCACGGCCTAGGTAACGTAATTATTGCAATTTTTTTTACATCTTATTATAGAATACTCTTGCCTTGAGTGACAATAGGCCTTTGAATCACCATCGGCCAGCAAACGACATGTCTGCCCGACATTTAACTCTAAACTACATTTTTAAGGCGATTACGTCTACATTTCCCGGTGCCACGGCCTAGGTAACGTAATTATAGCGACTTTTTTACATTATCTTATAGAATACTTTTGCCTTGAGTGACAATAGGCGTTAGAATCACCATCGGCCAGCAAACTACATGTCTGCCCGACATTTAACTCTAAACTACATTTTTAAGGCGATTACGTCTACATTTCCCGGTGCCACGGCCGAGGTAACGTAATTATAGCGACTTTTTTTACATTATCTTATAGAATACTCTTGTCTTGAGTGACAAAAGGCCTTAGAATAATCATCGGCCAGCAAACTACATGTCTGCCCGACATTCAACTCTAAACTATATTTTTATGGCGGTTTTGTCTACATTTCCCGGTGCCACGGCCTAGATAACGTAATTATTGCAACGTTTTTTTAATTATCTTATAGAATACTCTTGTTTTGAGTGACAATAGGCCTTAGAATCACCATCGGCCAGCAAACTACATGTCTGCCCGACATTTAACTCTAAACTACATTTTAAGGCGCTTTCGTCTACATTTCCCAGTGCCACGGCGTAGGTAACGTAATGATTGCAACTTTTTTTACATTATCTTATAGAATGCTCTTGCACTGAGTGACAATAGGCCTTAGAATCACCACCGGCCAAAAAACATGTCTGCCCGACATTAAATCTCAAAGTACATTTTTAAGGCGATTTCGTCTACATTTCCCGGAGCCACGGCCTAGGTAACGTAATTATTGCAATTTTTTTTACATCTTATTATAGAATGCTCTTGCACTGAGTGACAATAGGCCTTAGAATCACCGCCGGCCAAAAACCATGTCTGCCCGACATTAAACTCTCAAAGTACATTTTTAAGGCGATTTCGTCTACATTTCCCGGTGCCACGGCCTAGGTAACGTAATTATTGCAACTTTATTTACATTAACTTATAAAATGCTCTTGTTTTGAGTGACAATAGGCCTTAGAATTACCATCGGCCAACAAAAAACATGTCTGCCCGACATTAAACTCTCAAAGTACATTTTTAAGGCGATTTCGTCTACATTTCCCGGTGCCACGGCCTAGGTAACGTAATGATTGCAACTTTTTTTACATTATCTTATAGAATGCTCTTGCACTGAGTGACAATAGGCCTTAGAATCACCACCGGCCAAAAAACATGTCTGCCCGACATTAAACTCTCAAAGTACATTTTTAAGGCGATTTCGTCTACATTTCCCGGTGCCACGGCCTAGGTAACGTAATTATTGCAACTTTATTTACATTAACTTATAAAATGCTCTTGTTTTGAGTGACAGTAGGCCTTAGAATTACCATCGGCCAACAAAAAACATGTCTGCCCGACATTAAACTCTCAAAGTACATTTTTAAGGCGATTTCGTCTACATTTCCCGGAGCCACGGCCTAGGTAACGTAATTATTGCAATTTTTTTTAAATCTTGTTATAGAATGCTCTTGTCTTGAGTGATAATAGGCCTTTGAATCACCATCGGCCAGCAAACGACATGTCTGCCCGACATTTAAATCTAAACTACATTTTTATCGCGGTTTTGTCTACATTTCCCGGTACTGAGGCTTAGGTAACGTAATTATTTCAATTTTTTCACATTATATTATAGAATACTCTTGTCTTGAGTAACAATAGGCCTTAGAATCACCATCGGCCAGCAAACTACATGTCTGCCCGACATTTAACTCTAAACTACATTTTTAAGGCGATTACGTCTACATTTCCCGGTGCCACGGCCTAGGTAACGTAATTATAGCAACTTTTTTTACATTATCTTATAGAATACTCTTGCCTTGAGTGACTATAGGCCTTAGAATAACCATCAGCCAGCAAACTTCATGTCTGCCCGACATTCAACTCTAAACTATATTTTTATGGCGGTTTTGTCTACATTTCCCGGTGCCACGGCCTATATAACGTAATTATTGCATTGTTTATTACATTATCTTATAGAATACTCTTGTTTTGAGTGACAATAGGCCTTAGAGTCACCATCAGCCAGCAAACTACATGTTTTCCCGACATTTATCTCTAAACAATATTTTTAAGACGATTTCGTCTACATTTCCCGGTGCCACGGCCTAGGTAACGTAATTATAGCGACTATTTTTACATTATCTTATAGAATTCTCTTGCTTTGAGTGACATAAGGCCTTAGAATCACCATCGGCCAGCAAACTACATGTCTGCCCGACATTCAACTCTAAACAACATTTTTAAGATGATTTCGTCTACATTTCCCGGTGCCACGGCCTAGGTAACGTAATTTTTGAAACTTTTTTTACATAATCTTATAGAATTCTCTTGCCTTGAGTGACAATAGGCCTTAAAATCACCATCGGCTAGCAAACTACATGTCTGCCCGACATTAAACTCTAAACTATATTTTTATGGCGGTTTTGTCTACATTTCCCGGTGCCACGGCCTAGATAACGTAATTATAGAGACTTTTTTTACATAATCTTATAGAATACTCTTGCCTTGAGTGACAATAGGCCTTAGAATAACCATCGGCCAGTAAACTACATGTCTGCCCGACATTCAACTCTAAACTATATTTTTATGGCGGTTTTGTCTACATTTCCCGGTGCCACGGCCTAGGTAACGTAATTATAGCGACTTTTTTTACATTATCTTATAGAATACTCTTGCCTTGAGTGACTATAGGCCTTAGAATAACCATCGGCCAGCAAACTTCATGTCTGCCCGACATTCAACTCTAAACTATATTTTTATGGCGGTTTTGTCTACATTTCCCGATGCCACGGCCTATATAACGTAATTATTGCATCGTTTTTTACATTATCTTATAGAATTCTCTTGTTTTGAGTGACAATAGGCCTTAGAGTCACCATCAGCCAGCAAACTACATGTTTTCCCGACATTTATCTCTAAACAATATTTTTAAGACGATTTCGTCTACATTTCCCGGTGCCACGGCCTAGCTAACGTAATTATAGCGACTATTTTTACATTATCTTATAGAATTCTCTTGCTTTGAGTGACGTAAGGCCTCAGAATCACCATCGGCCAGCAAACTACATGTCTGCCCGACATTCAACTCTAAACAACATTTTTAAGATGATTTCGTCTACATTTCCCGGTGCCACGGCCTAGGTAACGTAATTATTGCAACTTTTTTTACATAATCTTATAAAATTCTATTGCCTTGAGTGACAATAGGCCTTAAAATCGACATCGGCTAGCAAACTACATGTCTGCCCGACATTAAACTCTAAACTATATTTTTATGGCGGTTTTGTCTACATTTCCCGGTGCCACGGCCTAGATAACGTAATTATAGCGATTTTTTTTACATTATCTTATAGAATAGTCTTGTTTTCAGTGACAGTAGGCCTTAGAATCACCATCGGCCAGCAAACTACATGTTTTCCCGACATTTAACTCTAAACAATATTTTTAAGACGATTTCGTCTACATTTCCCGGTGCCACGGCCTAGGTAACATAATTATTGCAATTTTTTTTTACATTTTCTTATAGAATTCTCTTGCCTTGAGTGACAATAGGCCTTAGATTCACCATCGGCCAGCAAACTACATGTCCGCCCGACATTTAACTCTAAACTACATTTTAAGGCGCTTTCGTCTACATTTCCCGGTGCCACGGCCTAGGTAACATAATGATTGCAATTTTTTTTACATTATCTTATAGAATGCTTTTGCACTGAGTGACAATAGGCCTTAGAATCACCATCGGCCAAAAAACATGTCTGCCCGACATTAAACTCTCAAAGTACATTTTTAAGGCGATTTCGTCTACATTTCCCGGAGCCACGGCCTAGGTAACGTAATTATTGCAATTTTTTTTACATATTATTATAGAATACTCTTGCCTTGAGTGAGAATAGGCCTTTGAATCACCATCGGCCAGCAAACGACATGTCTGCCCGACATTTAACTCTAAACTACATTTTTAAGGCGATTACGTCTACATTTCCCGGTGCCACGGCCTAGGTAACGTAATTATAGCGACTTTTTTTACATTATCTTATAGAATGCTCTTGCCTTGAGTGACAATAGGCGTTAGAATCACCATCGGCCAGCAAACTACATGTCTGCCCGACATTTAACTCTAAACTACATTTTTAAGGCGATTACGTCTACATTTCCCGGTGCCACGGCCGAGGTAACGTAATTATAGCGACTTTTTTTACATTATCTTATAGAATACTCTTGTCTTGAGTGATAATAGGCCTTAGAATAACCATCGGCCAGCAAACTACATGTCTGCCCGACATTCAACTCTAAACTATATTTTTATGGCGGTTTTGTCTACATTTCCCGGTGCCACGGCCTAGATAACGTAATTATTGCAACGTTTTTTTAATTATCTTATAAAATACTCTTGCCTTGAGTGACAATAGGCCTTAGAATCACCATCGGCCAGCAAACTACATGTCTGCCCGACATTTAACTCTAAACTACATTTTAAGGCGCTTTCGTCTACATTTCCCGGTGCCACGGCCTAGGTAACGTAATGATTGCAACTTTTTTTACATTATATTATAGAATGCTCTTGCACTGAGTGACAATAGGCCTTAGAATCACCATCGGCCAAAAAAAATGTCTGCCCGACATTAAACTCTCAAAGTACATTTTTAAGGCGATTTCGTCTACATTTCCCGGAGCCACGGCCTAGGTAACGTAATTATTGCAATTTTTTTTACATCTTATTATAGAAGACTCTTGCCTTGAGTGACAATGGGCCTTTGAATCACCATCGGCCAGCAAACGACATGTCTGCCCGACATTTAACTCTAAACTACATTTTTAAGGCGATTACGTCTACATTTCCCGGTGCCACGGCCTAGGTAACGTAATTATAGCGACTTTTTTACATTATCTTATAGAATACTTTTGCCTTGAGTGACAATAGGCGTTAGAATCACCATCGGCCAGCAAACTACATGTCTGCCCGACATTTAACTCTAAACTACATTTTTAAGGCGATTACGTCTACATTTCCCGGTGCCACGGCCGAGGTAACGTAATTATAGCGACTTTTTTTACATTATCTTATAGAATTCTCTTGTCTTGAGTGACAAAAGGCCTTAGAATAATCATCGGCCAGCAAACTACATGTCTGCCCGACATTCAACTCTAAACTATATTTTTATGGCGGTTTTGTCTACATTTCCCGGTGCCACGGCCTAGATAACGTAATTATTGCAACGTTTTTTTAATTATCTTATAGAATACTCTTGCTTTGAGTGACAATAGGCCTTAGAATCACCATCGGCCAGCAAACTACATGTCTGCCCGACATTTAACTCTAAACTACATTTTAAGGCGCTTTCGTCTACATTTCCCGGTGCCACGGCGTAGGTAACGTAATGATTGCAACTTTTTTTACATTATCTTATAGAATGCTCTTGCACTGAGTGACAATAGGCCTTAGAATCACCACCGGCCAAAAAACATGTCTGCCCGACATTAAATCTCAAAGTACATTTTTAAGGCGATTTCGTCTACATTTCCCGGAGCCACGGCCTAGGTAACGTAATTATTGCAATTTTTTTTACATCTTATTATAGAATGCTCTTGCACTGAGTGACAATAGGCCTTAGAATCACCGCCGGCCAAAAGCCATGTCTGCCCGACATTAAACTCTCAAAGTACATTTTTAAGGCGATTTCGTCTACATTTCCCGGTGCCACGGCCTAGGTAACGTAATTATTGCAACTTTATTTACATTAACTTATAAAATGCTCTTGTTTTGAGTGACAATAGGCCTTAGAATTACCATCGGCCAACAAAAAACATGTCTGCCCGACATTAAACTCTCAAAGTACATTTTTAAGGCGATTTCGTCTACATTTCCCGGTGCCACGGCCTAGGTAACGTAATGATTGCAACTTTTTTTACATTATCTTATAGAATGCTCTTGCACTGAGTGACAATAGGCCTTAGAATCACCACCGGCCAAAAAACATGTCTGCCCGACATTAAACTCTCAAAGTACATTTTTAAGGCGATTTCGTCTACATTTCCCGGTGCCACGGCCTAGGTAACGTAATTATTGCAACTTTATTTACATTAACTTATAAAATGCTCTTGTTTTGAGTGACAATAGGCCTTAGAATTACCATCGGCCAACAAAAAACATGTCTGCCCGACATTAAACTCTCAAAGTACATTTTTAAGGCGATTTCGTCTACATTTCCCGGAGCCACGGCCTAGGTAACGTAATTATTGCAATTTTTTTTACATCTTGTTATAGAATGCTCTTGTCTTGAGTGATAATAGGCCTTTGAATCACCATCGGCCAGCAAACGACATGTCTGCCCGACATTTAAATCTAAACTACATTTTTATCGCGGTTTTGTCTACATTTCCCGGTACTGAGGCTTAGGTAACGTAATTATTTCAATTTTTTCACATTATATTATAGAATGCTCTTGTCTTGATTAACAATAGGCCTTAGAATCACCATCGGCCAGCAAACTACATGTCTGCCCGACATTTAACTCTAAACTACATTTTTAAGGCGATTACGTCTACATTTCCCGGTGCCACGGCCTAGGTAACGTAATTATAGCAACTTTTTTTACATTATCTTATAGAATACTCTTGCCTTGAGTGACTATAGGCCTTAGAATAACCATCGGCCAGCAAACTTCATGTCTGCCCGACATTCAACTCTAAACTATATTTTTATGGCGGTTTTGTCTACATTTCCCGGTGCCACGGCCTATATAACGTAATTATTGCATTGTTTTTTACATTATCTTATAGAATACTCTTGTTTTGAGTGACAATAGGCCTTAGAGTCACCATCAGCCAGCAAACTACATGTTTTCCCGACATTTATCTCTAAACAATATTTTTAAGACGATTTCGTCTACATTTCCCGGTGCCACGGCCTAGGTAACGTAATTATAGCGACTGTTTTTACATTATCTTATAGAATTCTCTTGCTTTGAGTGACATAAGGCCTTAGAATCACCATCGGCCAGCAAACTACATGTCTGCCCGACATTCAACTCTAAACAACATTTTTAAGATGATTTCGTCTACATTTCCCGGTGCCACGGCCTAGGTAACGTAATTTTTGAAACTTTTTTTACATAATCTTATAGAATTCTCTTGCCTTGAGTGACAATAGGCCTTAAAATCACCATCGGCTAGCAAACTACATGTCTGCCCGACATTAAACTCTAAACTATATTTTTATGGCGGTTTTGTCTACATTTCCCGGTGCCACGGCCTAGATAACGTAATTATAGCGACTTTTTTTACATAATCTTATAGAATACTCTTGCCTTGAGTGACAATAGGCCTTAGAATAACCATCGGCCAGCAAACTACATGTCTGCCCGACATTCAACTCTAAACTATATTTTTATGGCGGTTTTGTCTACATTTCCCGGTGCCACGGCCTAGATAACGTAATTATTGCAACGGTTTTTACATTATCTTATAGAATTCTCTTGTTTTTTTAGTGACAATAGGCCTTAGAATCACCATCGGCCAGCAAACTACATGTTTTTCCGACATTTAACTCTAAACAACATTTTTATGGCGATTTCGTCTACATTTCCCGGTGCCACGGCCTAGGTAACGTAATTATAGCAATTTTATTTACATAATCTTATAGGATACTCTTTCTTTAAGTGACGATAGGCCTTAGAACCACCATCGGCCAGCGTACTACATGTTTTCCCGACATTTAACTCTAAACAATATTTTAAAGACGATTTCGTCTACATTTACCGGTGCCACGGCCTAGGTAACGCAATTATAGCGACTTTTTTTACATTATCTTATAGAATACTCTTGCTTTGAGTGACAATAGGCCTTAGAATAACCATCGGCCAGCAAACTACATGTCTGCCCGACATTCAACTCTAAACTATATTTTTATGGAGGTTTTGTCTACATTTCCCGGTGCCACGGCCTAGATAACGTAATTATTGCAACGGTTTTTACATTATCTTATAGGACACTCTTGCTTTGAGTGACAATAGGCCTTAGAATCACCATCGGCCAGCAAACTACATGTTTTCCCGACATTTAACTCTAAACAATATTTTTAAGACGATTTCGTCTACATTTCCCGGTGCCACGGCCTAGGTAACGTAATTATAGCGACTTTTTTTACATTATCTTCTAGAATTCTCTTGTTTTGAGTGACAATAGGCCTTAGAATCACCATCGGCCAGCAAACTACATGTTTTCCTGACATTTAACTCTAAACTACATTTTTAAGGCGATTTCGTCTACATTTCCCGGTGCCACGGCCTAGGTAACGTAATTATAGCGACTTTTTTTACAATGTCTTATAGAATACTCTTGCCTTGAGTGACAATAGGCCTTAGAATAACCATCGACCAGCAAACTACATGTCTGCCCGACATTCAACTCTAAACTATATTTTTCTGGCGGTTTTGTCTACATTTCCCGGTGCCACGGCCTAGATAACGTAATTATTGCAACGGTTTTTACATTATCTTATAGAATTCTCTTGTTGTAAGTGACAATAGGCCATAGAATCACCATCGCCCAGCAAACTACATGTTTTCCCGACATTTAACTCTAAACAATATTTTTAAGGCGATTTCGTCTACATTTCCCGGTGCCACGGCCTAGGTAACGTAATAATAGCGACTTTTTTTACATTTTCTTCTAGAATTCTCTTGTTTTGAGTGACAATAGGCCTTAGAATTACCATCGGCCAGCAAACTACATGTTTTCCCGACATTTAACTCTAAACAATATTTTTGAGACGATTTCGTCTACATTTCCCGGTGCCATGGCCTAGGTAATGTAATTATAGCAACTTTTTTTACATTATCTTATAGAATTTTCTTGTTCTGAGTGACAATAGGCCTTAGAATCACCATCGGCCAGCAAACTACATGTTTTCCCGACATTTAACTCTAAACAACATTTTTAAGGCGATTTCGTCTACATTTCCCGGTGCCACGGCCTAGGTAACGTAATTATAGCGATTTTTTTTACATAATCTTATAGGACACTCTTGTTTTAAGTGACGATAGGCCTTAGAATCACCATCGGCCAGCATACTACATGTTTTCCCGACATTTAACTCTAAACAATATTTTTAAGACGATTTCGTCTACATTTCCCGGTGCCACGGCCTAGGTAACGTAATTATAGCGACTTTTTTTACATTATCTTATAGAATACTCTTGCCTTGAGTGACAATAGGCCTTAGAATAACCATCGGCCAGCAAACTACATGTCTGCCCGACATTCAACTCTAAACTATATTTTTATGGCGGTTTTGTCTACATTTCCCGGTGCCACGGCCTAGATAACGTAATTATTGCAACGGTTTTTACATTATCTTATAGGATACTCTTGCTTTGAGTGACAATACGCCTTAGAATCACCATCGGCCAGCAAACTACATGTTTTCCCGACATTTAACTCTAAACAATATTTTTAAGACGATTTCGTCTACATTTCCCGGTGCCACGGCCTAGGTAACGTAATTATAGCGACTTTTTTTACATTATCTTCTAGAATTCTCTTGCTTCGAGTGACAATACGCCTTAGAATCACCATCGGCCAGCAAACTACATGTTTTCCCGACATTTAACTCTAAACTACATTTTTAAGGCGATTTCGTCTACATTTCCCGGTGCCACGGCCTAGGTAACGTAATTATTGCAACTTTTTTAACATTATTATAGAATACTCTTGCCTTGAGTGACAATAGGCCTTAGAATAACCATCGGCCAGCAAACTACATGTCTGCCCGACATTCAACTCTAAACTATATTTTTATGGCGGTTTTGTCTACATTTCCCGGTGCCACGGCCTAGATAACGTAATTATTGCAACGTTTTTTACATTATCTTATAAGATACTCTTGCTTTGAGTGACAGTAGGCCTTAGAATCACCATCGGCCAGCAAACTACATGTTTTCCCGACATTTAACTCTAAACAATATTTTTAAGAAGATTTCGTCTACATTTCCCGGTGCCACGGCCTAGGTAACGTAATTATAGCGACTTTTTTTACATTATCTTATAGAATTCTCTTGTTTTGAGTGACAATAGGCCGTAGCATCACCATCGGCCAGCAAACTACATGTTTTCCCGACATTTAACTCTAAACTACATTTTTAAGGCGATTTCGTCTACATTTCCCGGTGCCACGGCCTAGGTAACGTAATAATAGCAACTTTTTTTACATAACCTTATAGGATCCTCTTGCCTTGAGTGACAAAAGGCCTTAGAATCACCATCGGCCAGCAAACTACATGTCTTCCCGACATTCAACTCTAAACAACATTTTTAAGATGATTTCGTCTACATTTCCCGGTGCCACGGCCTAGGTAACGTATTGATTGCAACTTTTTTTACATTATCTTATAGAATGCTCTTGCACTGAGTGACAATAGGCCTTAGAATCACCACCGGCCATAAAACATGTCTGCCCGACATTAAGCTCTCAAAGTACATTTTTAAGGCGATTTCGTCTACATTTCCCGGAGCCACGGCCTAGGTAACGTAATTATTGCAATTTTTTTTACATCTTATTATAGAATTCTCTTGCCTTGAGTGACAATAGGCCTTTAAATCACCATCGGCCAGCAAACGACATGTCTGCCCGACATTTAACTCTAAACTACATTTTAAGGCGATTTCGTTTACATTTCCCGGTGCTACGGCCTAGGTAACGTAATTATTGCAACTTTATTTACATTAACTTATAAAATGCTCTTGCCCTGAGTTACAGTAGGCCTTAGAATTACCATCGGCCAACAAAAAACATGTCTGCCCGACATTAAACTCTCAAAGTACATTTTTAAGGCGATTTCATCTACATTTCCCGGAGCCACGGCCTAGGTAACGTAATTATTGCAATTTTTTTTACATCTTATTATAGAATGCTCTTGCCTTGAGTGACAATAGGCCTTTGAATCACCATCGGCCAGCAAACGACATGTCTGCCCGACATTTAAATCTAAACTACATTTTTATCGAGGTTTTGTCTACATTTCCCGGTACTGAGGCTTAGGTAACGTAATTATTTCAATTTTTTTCACATTAAATTATAGAATACTCTTGTCTTGAGTAACAATAGGCCTTAGAATCACCATCGGCCAGCAAACTACATGTCTGCCCGACATTTAACTCTAAACTACATTTTAAGGCGATTTCGTTTACATTTCCCGGTGCTACGGCCTAGGTAACGTAATTATTGCAACTTTATTTACATTAACTTATAAAATGCTCTTGCCCTGAGTTACAGTAGGCCTTAGAATTACCATCGGCCAACAAAAAACATGTCTGCCCGACATTAAACTCTCAAAGTACATTTTTAAGGCGATTTCATCTACATTTCCCGGAGCCACGGCCTAGGTAACGTAATTATTGCAATTTTTTTTACATCTTATTATAGAATGCTCTTGCCTTGAGTGACAATAGGCCTTTGAATCACCATCGGCCAGCAAACGACATGTCTGCCCGACATTTAAATCTAAACTACATTTTTATCGAGGTTTTGTCTACATTTCCCGGTACTGAGGCTTAGGTAACGTAATTATTTCAATTTTTTTCACATTAAATTATAGAATTCTCTTGTCTTGAGTAACAATAGGCCTTAGAATCACCATCGGCCAGCAAACTTCATGTCTGCCCGACATTCAACTCTAAACTATATTTTTATGGCGGTTTTGTCTACATTTCCCGGTGCCACGGCCTATATAACGTAATTATTGCAACGTTTTTTACATTATCTTATAGAACACTCTTGTTTTGAGTGACAATAGGCCTTAGAGTCACCATCAGCCAGCAAACTACATGTTTTCCCGACATTTAACTCTAAACAATATTTTTATGACGATTTCGTCTACATTTCCCGGTGCCACGGCCTAGGTAACGTAATTATAGCGACTTTTTTTACATTATCTTATAGAATACTCTTGTTTTGAGTGACACAAGGCCTTAGAATCACCATCGGCCAGCAAACTACATGTCTGCCCGACATTCAACTCTAAACAACATTTTTAAGATGATTTCGTCTACATTTCCCGGTGCCACGGCCTAGGTAACGTAATTATTGCAACGGTTTTTACATTATCTTATAGGACACTCTTGCTTTGAGTGACAATAGGCCTTAGAATCACCATCGGCCAGCAAACTACATGTTTTCCCGACATTTAACTCTAAACAATATTTTTAAGACGATTTCGTCTACATTTCCCGGTGCCACGGCCTAGGTAACGTAATTATAGCGACTTTTTTTACATTATCTTCTAGAATTCTCTTGTTTTGAGTGACAATAGGCCTTAGAATCACCATCGGCCAGCAAACTACATGTTTTCCTGACATTTAACTCTAAACTACATTTTTAAGGCGATTTCGTCTACATTTCCCGGTGCCACGGCCTAGGTAACGTAATTATAGCGACTTTTTTTACAATATCTTATAGAATACTCTTGCCTTGAGTGACAATACGCCTTAGAATAACCATCGACCAGCAAACTACATGTCTGCCCGACATTCAACTCTAAACTATATTTTTCTGGCGGTTTTGTCTACATTTCCCGGTGCCACGGCCTAGATAACGTAATTATTGCAACGGTTTTTACATTATCTTATAGGATACTCTTGTTGTAAGTGACAATAGGCCATAGAATCACCATCGCCCAGCAAACTACATGTTTTCCCGACATTTAACTCTAAACAATATTTTTAAGACGATTTCGTCTACATTTCCCGGTGCCACGGCCTAGGTAACGTAATTATAGCGACTTTTTTTACATTTTCTTCTAGAATTCTCTTGCTTTGAGTGACAATAGGCCTTAGTATTACCATCGGCCAGCAAACTACATGTTTTCCCGACATTTAACTCTAAACAATATTTTTGAGACGATTTCGTCTACATTTCCCGGTGCCATGGCCTAGGTAATGTAATTACAGCAACTTTTTTTACATTATCTTATAGAATTTTCTTGTTCTGAGTGACAATAGGCCTTAGAATCACCATCGGCCAGCAAACTACATGTTTTCCCGACATTTAACTCTAAACAACATTTTTAAGGCGATTTCGTCTACATTTCCCGGTGCCACGGCCTAGGTAACGTAATTATAGCGATTTTTTTTACATAATCTTATAAAACACTCTTGTTTTAAGTGACGATAGGCCTTAGAATCACCATCGGCCAGCATACTACATGTTTTCCCGACATTTAACTCTAAACAATATTTTTTAGACGATTTCGTCTACATTTCCCGGTGCCACGGCCTAGGTAACGTAATTATAGCGACTTTTTTTACATTATCTTATAGAATACTCTTGCCTTGAGTGACAATAGGCCTTAGAATAACCATCGGCCAGCAAACTACATGTCTGCCCGACATTCAACTCTAAACTATATTTTTATGGCAGTTTTGTCAACATTTCCCGGTGCCACGGCCTAGATAACGTAATTATTGCAACGGTTTTTACATTATCTTATAGGATACTCTTGCTTTGAGTGACAATACGCCTTAGAATCACCATCGGCCAGCAAACTACATGTTTTCCCGACATTTAACTCTAAACAATATTTTTAAGACGATTTCGTCTACATTTCCCGGTGCCACGGCCTAGGTAACGTAATTATAGCGACTTTTTTTACATTATATTCTAGAATTCTCTTGCTTCGAGTGACAATATGCCTTAGAATCACCATCGGCCAGCAAACTACATGTTTTTCCGACATTTAACTCTAAACTACATTTTTAAGGCGATTTCGTCTACATTTCCCGGTGCCACGGCCTAGGTAACGTAATTATTGCAACTTTTTTAACATTATTATAGAATACTCTTGCCTTGAGTGACAATAGGCCTTAGAATAACCATCGGCCAGCAAACTACATGTCTGCCCGACATTCAACTCTAAACTATATTTTTATGGCGGTTTTGTCTACATTTCCCGGTGCCACGGCCTAGATAACGTAATTATTGCAACGTTTTTTACAATATCTTATAAGATACTCTTGCTTTGAGTGACAGTAGGCCTATGAATCACCATCGGCCAGCAAACTACATGTCTGCCCGACATTTAACTCTAAACTACATTTTAAGGCGCTTTCGTCTACATTTCCCGGTGCCACGGCCTAGGTAACGTAATTATTGCAATTTTTTTTACATCTTATTATAGAATACTCTTGATTTGAGTGACAATAGGCCTTTGAATCACCATCGGCCAGCAAACGACATGTCTGCCCGACATTTAACTCTAAACTACATTTTAAGGCGATTTCGTCTACATTTCCCGGTGCCACGGCCTAGGTAACGTAATTATTGCAACTTTATTTACAATAACTTATATAATGCTCTTGTTCTGAGTGACAATAGGCCTTAGAATTACCATCGGCCAACAAAAAACATGTCTGCCCGACATTAAACTCTCAAAGTACATTTTTAAGGCGATTTCGTCTACATTTCCCGGAGCCACGGCCTAGGTAACGTAATTATTGCAATTTTTTTTACATCTTATTATAGAATGCTCTTGCCTTGAGTGACGATAGGCCTTTGAATCACCATCGGCCAGCAAACGACATGTCTGCCCGACATTTAACTCTAAACTACATTTTAAGGCGATTTCGTCTACATTTCCCGGTGCCACGGCCTAGGTAACGTAATTATTGCAACTTTATTTACAATAACTTATATAATGCTCTTGTTCTGAGTGACAATAGGCCTTAGAATTACCATCGGCCAACAAAAAACATGTCTGCCCGACATTAAACTCTCAAAGTACATTTTTAAGGCGATTTCGTCTACATTTCCCGGAGCCACGGCCTAGGTAACGTAATTATTGCAATTTTTTTTACATCTTGTTATAGAATGCTCTTGTCTTGAGTGATAATAGGCCTTTGAATCACCATCGGCCAGCAAACGACATGTCTGCCCGACATTTAAATCTAAACTACATTTTTATCGCGGTTTTGTCTACATTTCCCGGTACTGAGGCTTAGGTAACGTAATTATTTCAATTTTTTCACATTATATTATAGAATACTCTTGTCTTGAGTAACAATAGGCCTTAGAATCACCATCGGCCAGCAAACTACATGTCTGCCCGACATTTAACTCTAAACTACATTTTTAAGGCGATTACGTCTACATTTCCCGGTGCCACGGCCTAGGTAACGTAATTATAGCAACTTTTTTTACATTATCTTATAGAATACTCTTGCCTTGAGTGACTATAGGCCTTAGAATAACCATCGGCCAGCAAACTTCATGTCTGCCCGACATTCAACTCTAAACTATATTTTTATGGCGGTTTTGTCTACATTTCCCGGTGCCACGGCCTATATAACGTAATTATTGCATTGTTTTTTACATTATCTTATAGAATACTCTTGTTTTGAGTGACAATAGGCCTTAGAGTCACCATCAGCCAGCAAACTACATGTTTTCCCGACATTTATCTCTAAACAATATTTTGAAGACGATTTCGTCTACATTTCCCGGTGCCACGGCCTAGGTAACGTAATTATAGCGACTATTTTTACATTATCTTATAGAATACTCTTGCCTTGAGTGACAATAGGCCTTAGAATCACCATCGGCCAGCAAACTACATGTCTGCCCGACATTCAACTCTAAACAACATTTTTAAGATGATTTCGTCTACATTTCCCGGTGCCACGGCCTAGGTAACGCAATTACAGCGACTTTTTCACATTATCTTATAGAATACTTTTGCTTTGAGTGACAATAGGCCTCAAAATAACCATCGGCCAGCAAACTACATGTCTGCCCGACATTTAACTCTAAACTACATTTTTAAGATGATTTCGTCTACATTTTCCGGTGCCACGGCCTAGGTAACGTAATTATTGCAATTTTTTTTACATTATCTTATAGAATCCTCTTGCCCTGAGTGACAATAGGCCTTAGAATCACCATCGGCCAAAAAACATGTCTGCCCGACATTAAACTCTCAAAGTACATTTTTAAGGCGATTTCGTCTACATTTCCCGGAGCCACGGCCTAGGTAACGTAATTATAGCGACTTTTTTTACATTATCTTATAGAATACTTTTGCTTTGAGTGACAATAGGCGTTAGAATCACCATCGGCCAGCAAACTACATGTCTGCCCGACATTCAACTCTAAACAACATTTTTAAGATGATTTCGTCTACATTTCCCGGTGCCACGGCCTAGGTAACGTAATTATTGCAACTTTATTTACATAATCTTATAGAATTTTCTTGCTTTGAGTGAAGATAGGCCTTAAAATCACCATCGGCTAGCAAACTACATGTCTGCCCGACATTAAACTCTAAACTATATTTTTATGGCGGTTTTGTCTACATTTCCCGGTGCCACGGCCTAGATAACGTAATTATTGCAACGTTTTTTACATTATCTCATAGAATACTCTTGCTCAGAGTGACAATAGGCCTTAGAATTACCATCGGTCAGCAAACTACATGTTTTCCCGACATTTAACTCTAAACAATATTTTTAAGACGATTTCGTCTACATTTCCCGGTGCCACGGCCTAGGTAACGTAATTATAGCGACTTTTTTTACAATATCTTATAGAATTCTCTTGTTTTGAGTGACAATAGGCCTTAGAATCACCAACGGCCAGCAAACTACATGTTTTCCCGACATTTAACTCTAAACAATATTTTTAAGACGATTTCGTCTACATTTCCCGGTGCCACGGCCTAAGTAACGTTGCAAATTTTTTAACACTATCTTATAGAATACTCTTGCCTTGAGTGACAATAGTTCTTTGAATCACCATCGGCCAGCAAAATATAAGTCTGTCCGACAATCAACTTTAAACTACATTTTTATGGCAGTTTTGTCTACATTTCCCGGTGCCACGGCCTAGGTAACGTAATTATTGGAAGTTTTTTTACATTATCTTATAGAATTATCTTGCATTGAGTGACAAAAGGCCTTAAAATCACAATCGGCCAGCAAACTACATGTTTCTCCGACATTTAACTCTAAACAACATTTTAAAGACGATTTCGTCTACATTTCCCGGTGCCACGGCCTAGGTAACGTAATTATAGCGTGTTTATTTACATTATCGTATAGAATACTCTTGCCTTGAGTAACATTAGGCCTTAGAATTACGACCGGCCAGCAAACTACATGTCTGCCCGACATTCAACTCTAAACAACATTTTTAAGACGATTTCGTCTACATTTCCCGGTGCCACGGCCTAGGTAACGTAATTATTGCAACTTTTTTTACATAATCTTATAGAATTATCTTGCCTTGAGTGACAATAGGCCTTAAAATCACAATAGGCTAGCAAACTACATGTCTGCCCGACATTAAACTCTAAACTATATTTTTATGGCGGTTTTGTCTACATTTCCCGGTGCCACGGCCTAGATAACGTAATTATTGCAACGTTTTTTACATTATCTTATAGAATACTCTTGTTTTAAGTGACAATAGGCCTTAGAATCACCATCGGCCAGCAAACTACATGTTTTCCCGACATTTAACTCTAAACAATATTTTTAAGACGATTTCGTCTACCTTTCCCGGTGCCACGGCCTAGGTTACGTAATTATAGCGAGTTTTTTTACATTATCTTATAGAATACTCTTGCTTTGAGTGACAATAGGCCTTAGAATCCCCATCGGCCAGCAAACTACATGCTTTCCCGACATTTAACTCTAAACTACATTTTTAAGGCGATTTCGTCTACATTTCCCGGTGCCACGGCCTAAGTAACGTTGCAAATTTTTTAACACTATCTTATAGAATATTCTTGCCTTGAGTGACAATAGTTCTTTGAATCACCATCGGCCAGCAAAATATAAGTCTGTCCGACAATCAACTTTAAACTACATTTTTATGGCAGTTTTGTCTACATTTCCCGGTGCCACGGCCTAGGTAACGTAATTATTGGAAGTTTTTTTACATTATCTTATAGAATTATCTTGCATTGAGTGACAAAAGGCCTTAAAATCACAATCGGCCAGCAAACTACATGTTTCTCCGACATTTAACTCTAAACAACATTTTAAAGACGATTTCGTCTACATTTCCCGGTGCCACGGCCTAGATAACGTAATTATAGCGACTTTTTTTACATTATCTTATAGAATACTCTTGCCTTGAGTGACAATAGGCCTTAGAATCACCATCGGCCAGCAAACTACATGTCTGCCCGACATTCAACTCTAAACAACATTTTTAAGATGATTTCGTCTACATTTCCCGGTGCCACGGCCTAGGTAACGCAATTACAGCGACTTTTTCACATTATCTTATAGAATACTTTTGCTTTGAGTGACAATAGGCCTCAAAATAACCATCGGCCAGCAAACTACATGTCTGCCCGACATTTAACTCTAAACTACATTTTTAAGATGATTTCGTCTACATTTTCCGGTGCCACGGCCTAGGTAACGTAATTATTGCAAATTTTTTTACATTATCTTATAGAATCCTCTTGCCCTGAGTGACAATAGGCCTTAGAATCACCATCGGCCAAAAAACATGTCTGCCCGACATTCAACTCTCAAAGTACATTTTTAAGGCGATTTCGTCTACATTTCCCGGAGCCACGGCCTAGGTAACGTAATTATAGCGACTTTTTTTACAATATCTTATAGAATACTTTTGCTTTGAGTGACAATAGGCGTTAGAATCACCATCGGCCAGCAAACTACATGTCTGCCCGACATTCAACTCTAAACAACATTTTTAAGATGATTTCGTCTACATTTCCCGGTGCCACGGCCTAGGTAACGTAATTATTGCAACTTTATTTACATAATCTTATAGAATTTTCTTGCTTTGAGTGACGATAGGCCTTAAAATCACCATCGGCTAGCAAACTACATGTCTGCCCGACATTAAACTCTAAACTATATTTTTATGGCGGTTTTGTCTACATTTCCCGGTGCCACGGCCTAGATAACGTAATTATTGCAACGTTTTTTACATTATCTTATAGAATACTCTTGCTCAGAGTGACAATAGGCCTTAGAATCACCATCGGTCAGCAAACTACATGTTTTCCCGACATTTAACTCTAAACAATATTTTTAAGACGATTTCGTCTACATTTTCCGGTGCCACGGCCTAGGTAACGTAATTATAGCGACTTTTTTTACAATATCTTATAGAATTCTCTTGTTTTGAGTGACAATAGGCCTTAGAATCACCAACGGCCAGCAAACTACATGTTTTCCCGACATTTAACTCTAAACAATATTTTTAAGACGATTTCGTCTACATTTCCCGGTGCCACGGCCTAGGTAACGTAATTATAGCGTGTTTATTTACATTATCGTATAGAATACTCTTGCCTTGAGTAACATTAGGCCTTAGAATTACGACCGGCCAGCAAACTACATGTCTGCCCGACATTCAACTCTAAACAACATTTTTAAGACGATTTCGTCTACATTTCCCGGTGCCACGGCCTAGGTAACGTAATTATTGCAACTTTTTTTACATAATCTTATAGAATTATCTTGCCTTGAGTGACAATAGGCCTTAAAATCACAATAGGCTAGCAAACTACATGTCTGCCCGACATTAAACTCTAAACTATATTTTTATGGCGGTTTTGTCTACATTTCCCGGTGCCACGGCCTAGATAACGTAATTATTGCAACGTTTTTTACATTATCTTATAGAATACTCTTGTTTCAAGTGACAATAGGCCTTAGAATCACCATCGGCCAGCAAACTACATGTTTTCCCGACATTTAACTCTAAACAATATTTTTAAGACGATTTCGTCTACCTTTCCCGGTGCCACGGCCTAGGTTACGTAATTATAGCGAGTTTTTTTACATTATCTTATAGAATACTCTTGCTTTGAGTGACAATAGGCCTTAGAATCACCATCGGCCAGCAAACTACATGTCTGCCCGACATTCAACTCTAAACAACATTTTTAAGATGATTTCGTCTACATTTCCCGGTGCCACGGCCTAGGTAACGCAATTACAGCGACTTTTTCACATTATCTTATAGAATACTTTTGCTTTGAGTGACAATAGGCCTCAAAATAACCATCGGCCAGCAAACTACATGTCTGCCCGACATTTAACTCTAAACTACATTTTTAAGATGATTTCGTCTACATTTTCCGGTGCCACGGCCTAGGTAACGTAATTATTGCAATTTTTTTTACATTATCTTATAGAATCCTCTTGCCCTGAGTGACAATAGGCCTTAGAATCACCATCGGCCAAAAAACATGTCTGCCCGACATTAAACTCTCAAAGTACATTTTTAAGGCGATTTCGTCTACATTTCCCGGAGCCACGGCCTAGGTAACGTAATTATAGCGACTTTTTTTACATTATCTTATAGAATACTTTTGCTTTGAGTGACAATAGGCGTTAGAATCACCATCGGCCAGCAAACTACATGTCTGCCCGACATTCAACTCTAAACAACATTTTTAAGATGATTTCGTCTACATTTCCCGGTGCCACGGCCTAGGTAACGTAATTATTGCAACTTTATTTACATAATCTTATAGAATTTTCTTGCTTTGAGTGAAGATAGGCCTTAAAATCACCATCGGCTAGCAAACTACATGTCTGCCCGACATTAAACTCTAAACTATATTTTTATGGCGGTTTTGTCTACATTTCCCGGTGCCACGGCCTAGATAACGTAATTATTGCAACGTTTTTTACATTATCTCATAGAATACTCTTGCTCAGAGTGACAATAGGCCTTAGAATTACCATCGGTCAGCAAACTACATGTTTTCCCGACATTTAACTCTAAACAATATTTTTAAGACGATTTCGTCTACATTTCCCGGTGCCACGGCCTAGGTAACGTAATTATAGCGACTTTTTTTACAATATCTTATAGAATTCTCTTGTTTTGAGTGACAATAGGCCTTAGAATCACCAACGGCCAGCAAACTACATGTTTTCCCGACATTTAACTCTAAACAATATTTTTAAGACGATTTCGTCTACATTTCCCGGTGCCACGGCCTAAGTAACGTTGCAAATTTTTTAACACTATCTTATAGAATACTCTTGCCTTGAGTGACAATAGTTCTTTGAATCACCATCGGCCAGCAAAATATAAGTCTGTCCGACAATCAACTTTAAACTACATTTTTATGGCAGTTTTGTCTACATTTCCCGGTGCCACGGCCTAGGTAACGTAATTATTGGAAGTTTTTTTACATTATCTTATAGAATTATCTTGCATTGAGTGACAAAAGGCCTTCAAATCACAATCGGCCAGCAAACTACATGTTTCTCCGACATTTAACTCTAAACAACATTTTAAAGACGATTTCGTCTACATTTCCCGGTGCCACGGCCTAGGTAACGTAATTATAGCGTGTTTATTTACATTATCGTATAGAATACTCTTGCCTTGAGTAACATTAGGCCTTAGAATTACGACCGGCCAGCAAACTACATGTCTGCCCGACATTCAACTCTAAACAACATTTTTAAGACGATTTCGTCTACATTTCCCGGTGCCACGGCCTAGGTAACGTAATTATTGCAACTTTTTTTACATAATCTTATAGAATTATCTTGCCTTGAGTGACAATAGGCCTTAAAATCACAATAGGCTAGCAAACTACATGTCTGCCCGACATTAAACTCTAAACTATATTTTTATGGCGGTTTTGTCTACATTTCCCGGTGCCACGGCCTAGATAACGTAATTATTGCAACGTTTTTTACATTATCTTATAGAATACTCTTGTTTTAAGTGACAATAGGCCTTAGAATCACCATCGGCCAGCAAACTACATGTTTTCCCGACATTTAACTCTAAACAATATTTTTAAGACGATTTCGTCTACCTTTCCCGGTGCCACGGCCTAGGTTACGTAATTATAGCGAGTTTTTTTACATTATCTTATAGAATACTCTTGCTTTGAGTGACAATAGGCCTTAGAATCACCATCGGCCAGCAAACTACATGCTTTCCCGACATTTAACTCTAAACTACATTTTTAAGGCGATTTCGTCTACATTTCCCGGTGCCACGGCCTAAGTAACGTTGCAAATTTTTTAACACTATCTTATAGAATATTCTTGCCTTGAGTGACAATAGTTCTTTGAATCACCATCGGCCAGCAAAATATAAGTCTGTCCGACAATCAACTTTAAACTACATTTTTATGGCAGTTTTGTCTACATTTCCCGGTGCCACGGCCTAGGTAACGTAATTATTGGAAGTTTTTTTACATTATCTTATAGAATTATCTTGCATTGAGTGACAAAAGGCCTTAAAATCACAATCGGCCAGCAAACTACATGTTTCTCCGACATTTAACTCTAAACAACATTTTAAAGACGATTTCGTCTACATTTCCCGGTGCCACGGCCTAGATAACGTAATTATAGCGACTTTTTTTACATTATCTTATAGAATACTCTTGCCTTGAGTGACAATAGGCCTTAGAATCACCATCGGCCAGCAAACTACATGTCTGCCCGACATTCAACTCTAAACAACATTTTTAAGATGATTTCGTCTACATTTCCCGGTGCCACGGCCTAGGTAACGCAATTACAGCGACTTTTTCACATTATCTTATAGAATACTTTTGCTTTGAGTGACAATAGGCCTCAAAATAACCATCGGCCAGCAAACTACATGTCTGCCCGACATTTAACTCTAAACTACATTTTTAAGATGATTTCGTCTACATTTTCCGGTGCCACGGCCTAGGTAACGTAATTATTGCAATTTTTTTTACATTATCTTATAGAATCCTCTTGCCCTGAGTGACAATAGGCCTTAGAATCACCATCGGCCAAAAAACATGTCTGCCCGACATTAAACTCTCAAAGTACATTTTTAAGGCGATTTCGTCTACATTTCCCGGAGCCACGGCCTAGGTAACGTAATTATAGCGACTTTTTTTACATTATCTTATAGAATACTTTTGCTTTGAGTGACAATAGGCGTTAGAATCACCATCGGCCAGCAAACTACATGTCTGCCCGACATTCAACTCTAAACAACATTTTTAAGATGATTTCGTCTACATTTCCCGGTGCCACGGCCTAGGTAACGTAATTATTGCAACTTTATTTACATAATCTTATAGAATTTTCTTGCTTTGAGTGACGATAGGCCTTAAAATCACCATCGGCTAGCAAACTACATGTCTGCCCGACATTAAACTCTAAACTATATTTTTATGGCGGTTTTGTCTACATTTCCCGGTGCCACGGCCTAGATAACGTAATTATTGCAACGTTTTTTACATTATCTTATAGAATACTCTTGCTCAAAGTGACAATAGGCCTTAGAATCACCATCGGTCAGCAAACTACATGTTTTCCCGACATTTAACTCTAAACAATATTTTTAAGACGATTTCGTCTACATTTTCCGGTGCCACGGCCTAGGTAACGTAATTATAGCGACTTTTTTTACAATATCTTATAGAATTCTCTTGTTTTGAGTGACAATAGGCCTTAGAATCACCAACGGCCAGCAAACTACATGTTTTCCCGACATTTAACTCTAAACAATATTTTTAAGACGATTTCGTCTACATTTCCCGGTGCCACGGCCTAGGTAACGTAATTATAGCGTGTTTATTTACATTATCGTATAGAATACTCTTGCCTTGAGTAACATTAGGCCTTAGAATTACGACCGGCCAGCAAACTACATGTCTGCCCGACATTCAACTCTAAACAACATTTTTAAGACGATTTCGTCTACATTTCCCGGTGCCACGGCCTAGGTAACGTAATTATTGCAACTTTTTTTACATAATCTTATAGAATTATCTTGCCTTGAGTGACAATAGGCCTTAAAATCACAATAGGCTAGCAAACTACATGTCTGCCCGACATTAAACTCTAAACTATATTTTTATGGCGGTTTTGTCTACATTTCCCGGTGCCACGGCCTAGATAACGTAATTATTGCAACGTTTTTTACATTATCTTATAGAATACTCTTGTTTTAAGTGACAATAGGCCTTAGAATCACCATCGGCCAGCAAACTACATGTTTTCCCGACATTTAACTCTAAACAATATTTTTAAGACGATTTCGTCTACCTTTCCCGGTGCCACGGCCTAGGTTACGTAATTATAGCGAGTTTTTTTACATTATCTTATAGAATACTCTTGCTTTGAGTGACAATAGGCCTTAGAATCACCATCGGCCAGCAAACTACATGCTTTCCCGACATTTAACTCTAAACTATATTTTTAAGGCGATTTCGTCTACATTTCCCGGTGCCACGGCCTAAGTAACGTTGCAAATTTTTTAACACTATCTTATAGAATACTCTTGCCTTGAGTGACAATAGTTCTTTGAATCACCATCGGCCAGCAAAATATAAGTCTGTCCGACAATCAACTTTAAACTACATTTTTATGGCAGTTTTGTCTACATTTCCCGGTGCCACGGCCTAGGTAACGTAATTATTGGAAGTTTTTTTACATTATCTTATAGAATTATCTTGCATTGAGTGACAAAAGGCCTTAAAATCACAATCGGCCAGCAAACTACATGTTTCTCCGACATTTAACTCTAAACAACATTTTAAAGACGATTTCGTCTACATTTCCCGGTGCCACGGCCTAGATAACGTAATTATAGCGACTTTTTTTACATTATCTTATAGAATACTCTTGCCTTGAGTGACAATAGGCCTTAGAATCACCATCGGCCAGCAAACTACATGTCTGCCCGACATTCAACTCTAAACAACATTTTTAAGATGATTTCGTCTACATTTCCCGGTGCCACGGCCTAGGTAACGCAATTACAGCGACTTTTTCACATTATCTTATAGAATACTTTTGCTTTGAGTGACAATAGGCCTCAAAATAACCATCGGCCAGCAAACTACATGTCTGCCCGACATTTAACTCTAAACTACATTTTTAAGATGATTTCGTCTACATTTTCCGGTGCCACGGCCTAGGTAACGTAATTATTGCAATTTTTTTTACATTATCTTATAGAATCCTCTTGCCCTGAGTGACAATAGGCCTTAGAATCACCATCGGCCAAAAAACATGTCTGCCCGACATTAAACTCTCAAAGTACATTTTTAAGGCGATTTCGTCTACATTTCCCGGAGCCACGGCCTAGGTAACGTAATTATAGCGACTTTTTTTACATTATCTTATAGAATACTTTTGCTTTGAGTGACAATAGGCGTTAGAATCACCATCGGCCAGCAAACTACATGTCTGCCCGACATTCAACTCTAAACAACATTTTTAAGATGATTTCGTCTACATTTCCCGGTGCCACGGCCTAGGTAACGTAATTATTGCAACTTTATTTACATAATCTTATAGAATTTTCTTGCTTTGAGTGACGATAGGCCTTAAAATCACCATCGGCTAGCAAACTACATGTCTGCCCGACATTAAACTCTAAACTATATTTTTATGGCGGTTTTGTCTACATTTCCCGGTGCCACGGCCTAGATAACGTAATTATTGCAACGTTTTTTACATTATCTTATAGAATACTCTTGCTCAGAGTGACAATAGGCCTTAGAATCACCATCGGTCAGCAAACTACATGTTTTCCCGACATTTAACTCTAAACAATATTTTTAAGACGATTTCGTCTACATTTTCCGGTGCCACGGCCTAGGTAACGTAATTATAGCGACTTTTTTTCCAATATCTTATAGAATTCTCTTGTTTTGAGTGACAATAGGCCTTAGAATCACCAACGGCCAGCAAACTACATGTTTTCCCGACATTTAACTCTAAACAATATTTTTAAGACGATTTCGTCTACATTTCCCGGTGCCACGGCCTAAGTAACGTTGCAAATTTTTTAACACTATCTTATAGAATACTCTTGCCTTGAGTGACAATAGTTCTTTGAATCACCATCGGCCAGCAAAATATAAGTCTGTCCGACAATCAACTTTAAACTACATTTTTATGGCAGTTTTGTCTACATTTCCCGGTGCCACGGCCTAGGTAACGTAATTATTGGAAGTTTTTTTACATTATCTTATAGAATTATCTTGCATTGAGTGACAAAAGGCCTTAAAATCACAATCGGCCAGCAAACTACATGTTTCTCCGACATTTAACTCTAAACAACATTTTAAAGACGATTTCGTCTACATTTCCCGGTGCCACGGCCTAGGTAACGTAATTATAGCGTGTTTATTTACATTATCGTATAGAATACTCTTGCCTTGAGTAACATTAGGCCTTAGAATTACGACCGGCCAGCAAACTACATGTCTGCCCGACATTCAACTCTAAACAACATTTTTAAGACGATTTCGTCTACATTTCCCGGTGCCACGGCCTAGGTAACGTAATTATTGCAACTTTTTTTACATAATCTTATAGAATTATCTTGCCTTGAGTGACAATAGGCCTTAAAATCACAATAGGCTAGCAAACTACATGTCTGCCCGACATTAAACTCTAAACTATATTTTTATGGCGGTTTTGTCTACATTTCCCGGTGCCACGGCCTAGATAACGTAATTATTGCAACGTTTTTTACATTATCTTATAGAATACTCTTGTTTAGAGTGACAATAGGCCTTAGAATCACCATCGGTCAGCAAACTACATGTTTTCCCGACATTTAACTCTAAACAATATTTTTAAGACGTTTTCGTCTACATTTCCTGGTGCCACGGCCTAGGTAACGTAATTATAGCGACTTTTTTTACAATATCTTATAGAATTCTCTTGTTTTGAGTGACAATAGGCCTTAGAATCACCAACGGCCAGCAAACTACATGTTTTCCCGACATTTAACTCTAAACAATATTTTTAAGACGATTTCGTCTACATTTCCCGGTGCCACGGCCTAGGTAACGTAATTATAGCGACTTTTTTTACAATATCTTATAGAATTCTCTTGTTTTGAGTGACAATAGGCCTTAGAATCACCAACGGCCAGCAAACTACATGTTTTCCCGACATTTAACTCTAAACAACATTTTAAAGACGATTTCGTCTACATTTCCCGGTGCCACGGCCTAGGTAACGTAATTATTGGAAGTTTTTTTACATTATCTTATAGAATTATCTTGCATTGAGTGACAAAAGGCCTTAAAATCACAATCGGCCAGCAAACTACATGTTTCTCCGACATTTAACTCTAAACAACATTTTAAAGACGATTTCGTCTACATTTCCCGGTGCCACGGCCTAGGTAACGTAATTATAGCGTGTTTATTTACATTATCGTATAGAATACTCTTGCCTTGAGTAACATTAGGCCTTAGAATTACGACCGGCCAGCAAACTACATGTCTGCCCGACATTCAACTCTAAACAACATTTTTAAGACGATTTCGTCTACATTTCCCGGTGCCACGGCCTAGGTAACGTAATTATTGCAACTTTTTTTACATAATCTTATAGAATTATCTTGCCTTGAGTGACAATAGGCCTTAAAATCACAATAGGCTAGCAAACTACATGTCTGCCCGACATTAAACTCTAAACTATATTTTTATGGCGGTTTTGTCTACATTTCCCGGTGCCACGGCCTAGATAACGTAATTATTGCAACGTTTTTTACATTATCTTATAGAATACTCTTGTTTTAGGTGACAATAGGCCTTAGAATCACCATCGGCCAGCAAACTACATGTTTTCCCGACATTTAACTCTAAACAATATTTTTAAGACGATTTCGTCTACCTTTCCCGGTGCCACGGCCTAGGTTACGTAATTATAGCGAGTTTTTTTACATTATCTTATAGAATACTCTTGCTTTGAGTGACAATAGGCCTTAGAATCACCATCGGCCAGCAAACTACATGCTTTCCCGACATTTAACTCTAAACTACATTTTTAAGGCGATTTCGTCTACATTTCCCGGTGCCACGGCCTAAGTAACGTTGCAAATTTTTTAACACTATCTTATAGAATACTCTTGCCTTGAGTGACAATAGTTCTTTGAATCACCATCGGCCAGCAAAATATAAGTCTGTCCGACAATCAACTTTAAACTACATTTTTATGGCAGTTTTGTCTACATTTCCCGGTGCCACGGCCTAGGTAACGTAATTATTGGAAGTTTTTTTACATTATCTTATAGAATTATCTTGCATTGAGTGACAAAAGGCCTTAAAATCACAATCGGCCAGCAAACTACATGTTTCTCCGACATTTAACTCTAAACAACATTTTAAAGACGATTTCGTCTACATTTCCCGGTGCCACGGCCTAGATAACGTAATTATAGCGACTTTTTTTACATTATCTTATAGAATACTCTTGCCTTGAGTGACAATGGGCCTCAAAATAACCATCGGCCAGCAAACTACATGTCTGCCCGACATTTAACTCTAAACTACATTTTTAAGATGATTTCGTCTACATTTTCCGGTGCCACGGCCTAGGTAACGTAATTATAGCGACTTTTTTTAAATTATCTTATAGAATTCTCTTGCTTTGAGTGACAATAGGCCTCAAAATAACCATCGGCCAGCAAACTACATGTCTGCCCGACATTTAACTCTAAGTCTCTATTTTAAGGCGATTTGGTCTACATTTCCCGAAGCCACGGCCTAGGTAACATAATTATTGCAACTTTTTTTACTTTTCCTTATAGAATACTCCTGCCTTGAGTGACAATAGGCCTTAGAATCACCATCGGCCAGCAAACTACATGTCTGCCCGACATTCAACTCTAAACTATATTTTCATGGCGGTTTTGTCTACATTTCCCGGTGCCACGGCCTAGATAACGTAATTATTGCAACTTTTTTTACATTATCTTATAAAATGCTCTTGCCCTAAGTGACAATAGGCCTTAGAATCACCATCGGCCATAAAACATGTCTGCCCGACATTAAACTCTCAAAGTACATTTTTAAGGCGATTTCGTCTACATTTCCCGGAGCCACGGCCTAGGTAACGTAATTATTGCAATTTTTTTTACATCTTATTATAGAATCCTCTTGCTTTGAGTGACAATAGGCCTTTGAATCACCATCGGCCAGCAAACAACATGTCTGCCCGACATTTAACTCTAAACTACATTTTTAAGGCGATTATGTCTACATTTCCCGGTGCCACGGCCTAGGTAACGTAATTATAGCGACTTTTTTTACATTATCTTATAAAATGCTCTTGCCTTGAGTGATAATTGGCGTTAGAATCACCATCGGCCAGCAAACTACATGTTTTCCCGACATTTAACTCTAAACAATATTTTTAAGACGATTTTGTCTACCTTTCCTGGTGCCACGGCCTAGGTTACGTAATTATAGCGAGTTTTTTTACATTATCTTATAGAATACTCTTGCTCCAAGTGACAATAGGCCTTAGAATCACCATCGGCCAGCAAACTACATGCTTTCCCGACATTTAACTCTAAACTACATTTTTAAGGCGATTTCGTCTACATTTCCCGGTGCCACGGCCTAGGTAACGCAATTACAGCGACTTTTTCACATTATCTTATAGAATACTTTTGCTTTGAGTGACAATAGGCCTCAAAATAACCATCGGCCAGCAAACTACATGTCTGCCCGACATTATACTCTAAACTATATTTTTATGGCGGTTTTGTCTACATTTCCCGGTGCCACGGCCTAGAAAACGTAATTATTGCAACGTTTTTTACACTATCTTATAGAATACTCTTGTTTTGAGAGACAATAGGCCTTAGAATCACCATCGGCCAGCAAACTTCTTGTTTTCCCGACATTTAACTCTAAACTACATTTTTAAGGCGATTATGTCTACATTTCCCGGTGCCACGGCCTAGGTAACGTAATTATAGCGACTTTTTTTACATTATCTTATAAAATGCTCTTGTCTTGAGTGATAATTGGCGTTAGAATCACCATCGGCCAGCAAACTACATGTCTGCCCGACATTTAACTCTAAACTACATTTTGAAGGCGATTACGTCTACATTTCCCGGTGCCACGGCCTAGGTAACGTAATTATAGCGACTTTTTTTACAATAGCTTATAGAATGCTCTTGTTTTGAGTGACTAAAGGCCTTAGAATCACCATCGGGCAACATACTACATATTTTCCCGACATTTAACTCTAAACAATATTTTTAAGACGATTTCGTCTACATTTTCCGGTGCCACGGCCTAGGTAACGTAATTATAGCGATTTTTTTTACATTATCTTATAGAATACTCTTGCCTTGAGTGATAATAGGCCTTAGAATAACCATCGGCTAGCAAACTACATGTCTGCCCGACATTCAACTCTAAACTATATTTTTAGTGCGGTTTTGTCTACATTTCCCGGTGCCACGGCCTAGATAACGTAATTATTGCAACGTTTTTTACATTATCTTATAGAATACTCTTGTTTTGAGTGACAATAGGCCTTAGAATCACCATCGGCCAGCAAACTACATGTTTTCCCGACATTTAACTCTAAACAATATTTTTAAGACGATTTCGTCTACCTTTCCCGGTGCCACGGCCTAGGTTACGTAATTATAGCGAGTTTTTTACATTATCTTATAGAATACTCTTGCTCCAAGTGACAATAGGCCTTAGAATCACCATCGGCCAGCAAACTACATGCTTTCCCGACATTTAACTCTAAACTACATTTTTAAGGCGATTTCGTCTACATTTCCCGGTGCCACGGCCTAGATAACGTAATTATAGCGACTTTTTTTACATTATCTTATAGAATACTCTTGCCTTGAGTGACAATAGGCCTTAGAATCACAATCGGCCAGCAAACTACATGTCTGCCCGACCTTCAACTCTAAACAACATTTTTAAGATGATTTCGTCTACATTTCCCGGTGCCACGGCCTAGGTAACGCAATTACAGCGACTTTTTCACATTATCTTATAGAATACTTTTGCTTTGAGTGACAATAGGCCTCAAAATAACCATCGGCCAGCAAACTACATGTCTGCCCGACATTAAACTCTAAACTATATTTTTATGGCGGTTTTGTCTACATTTCCCGGTGCCACGGCCTAGAAAACGTAATTATTGCAACGTTTTTTACACTATCTTATAGAATACTCTTGTTTTGAGTGACAATAGGCCTTAGAATCACCATCGGCCAGCAAACTTCTTGTTTTCCCGACATTTAACTCTAAACTACATTTTTAAGGCGATTTCGTCTACATTTCCCGGTGCCACGGCCTAAGTAACGTTGCAAATTTTTTAACACTATCTTATAGAATACTCTTGCCTTGAGTGACAACAGTTCTTTGAATCACCATCGGCCAGCAAAATATAAGTCTGTCCGACAATCAACTTTAAACTACATTTTTATGGCAGTTTTGTCTACATTTCCCGGTGCCACGGCCTAGGTTACGTAATTATTGGAAGTTTTTTTACATTATCATATAGAATTATCTTGCATTGAGTGACAAAAGACCTTAAAATCACAATCGGCCAGCAAACTACATGTTTTTCCGACATTTAACTCTAAACAACATTTTAAAGACGATTTCGTCTACATTTCCCGGTGCCACGGCCTAGGTAACGTAATTATAGCGTGTTTATTTACATTATCGTATAGCATACTCTTGCCTTGAGTGACATTAGGCCTTAGAATTACGACCGGCCAGCAAACTACATGTCTGCCCGACATTCAACTCTAAACAACATTTTTAAGATGATTTCGTCTACATTTCCCGGTGCCACGGCCTAGGTAACGTAATTATTGCAACTTTTTTTACATAATCTTATAGAATTATCTTGCCTTGAGTGACAATAGGCCTTAAAATCACCATAGGCTAGCAAACTACATGTCTGCCCGACATTAAACTCTAAACTATATTTTTATGGCGGTTTTGTCTACATTTCCCGGTGCCACGGCCTAGATAACGTAATTATTGCAACGTTTTTTACATTATCTTATAGAATACTCTTGTTTAGAGTGACAATAGGCCTTAAAATCACCATCGGTCAGCAAACTACATGTTTTCCCGACATTTAACTCTAAACAATATTTTTAAGACGTTTTCGTCTACATTTCCCGGTGCCACGGCCTAGGTAACGTAATTATAGCGACTTTTTTTACAATATCTTATAGAATTCTCTTGTTTTGAGTGACAATAGGCCTTAGAATCACCAACGGCCAGCAAACTACATGTTTTCCCGACATTTAACTCTAAACAATATTTTTAAGACGATTTCGTCTACATTTCCCGGTGCCACGGCCTAGGTAACGGAATTATAGCGACTTTTTTTACATTATATTATAGAATACTCTTGCCTTGAGTGAAAATAGGCCTTAGAATCACCATCGGCCAGCAAACTACATGTCTGCCCGACATTCAACTCTAAACAACATTTTTAAGATGATTTCGTCTACATTTCCCGGTGCCACGGCCTAGGTAACGTAATTATAGCGACTTTTTTACATTTTCTTATAAAATACTCTTGCTTTGAGTGACAATAGGCCTCAAAATAACCATCGGCCAGCAAACTACATGTCTGCCCGGCATTAAACTCTTAACTATATTTTTATGGCGATTTTATCTACATTTCCCGGTGCCACGGCCTAGATAACGAAATTATTGCAACGTTTTTTACACTATCTTATAGAATACTCTTGTTTTGAGTGACTATAGGCCTTAGAATCACAATCAGCCAGCAAACTACATGTTTTCCCGACATTTAACTCTAAACTACATTTTTAAGGCGATTTCGTCTACATTTCCCGGTGCCACGGACTAGGTAACGTAATTATTGCAACTTTTTTTACACTTTCTTATAGAATACTCTTGCTTTGAGTGACAATAGGCCTTAGAATCACCATCGGCCAGCAAACTACATGTTTTCCCGACATTTAACTCTAAACAATATTTTTAAGACGATTTCGTCTACCTTTCCCGGTGCCACGGCCTAGGTAACGTAATTATAGCGAGTTTTTTTACATTATCTTATAGAATACTCTTGCTTTGAGTGATAATAGGCCTTAGAATCACCACCGGCCAGCAAACTACATGCTTTCCCGACATTTAACTCTAAACTACATTTTTAAGGCGATTTCGTCTACATTTCCCGGTGCCACGGCCTAGGTAACGTAATTATAGCGACTTTTTTAACATTATCTTATATAATTCTCTTGCTTTGAGTGACTATAGGCCTTTGAATCACCATCGGCCAGCAAAATATAAGTCTGTCCGACAATCAACTTTAAACTACATTTTTATGGCGGTTTTGTCTACATTTCCCGGTGCCACGACCTAGGTAACGTAATTATTGGAACTTTTTTTACATTGTCTTATAGAATTATCTTGCATTGAGTGACAAAATGCCTTAAAATCACAATCGGCCAGCAAACTACATGTTTTCCCGACATTTAACTCTAAACAACATTTTAAAGACGATTTCGTCTACATTTCCCGGTGCCACGGCCTAGGTAACGTAATTATAGCGACTTTTTTACATTATCTTATAGAATACTCTTGCTTTGAGTGACAATAGGCCTCAAAATAACCATCGGCCAGCAAACTACATGTCTGCCCGACATTTAACTCTAAGTCTCTATTTTAAGGCGATTTCGTCTACATTTCCCGGTGCCACGGCCTAGGTAACATAATTATTGCAACTTTTTTTACATTTTCTTATAGAATTCTCTTGCTTAGAGTGACAATAGGCCTTAGAATCACCATCGGCCAGCAAAATACATGTCTGCCCGACATTTAACTCTAAACTACATTTTAAGGCGATTTCGTCTACATTTCCCGGTGCCACGGCCGAGGTAACGTAATTATTGCAACTTTTTTACATTATCTTATAGAATACTTTTGTCCTGAGTGACAATAGGCCTTAGAATCACCATCGGCCAAAAAACATGTCTGCCCGACATTAAACTCTCAAAGTACATTTTTAAGGCGATTTCGTCTACATTTCCCGGAGCCACGGCCTAGGTAACGTAATTATTGCAATTTTTTTTACATTTTATTATAGAATACTCTTGCCTTGAGTGACAATAGGCCTTTGAATCACCATCGGCCAGCAAACAACATGTCTGCCCGACATTTAACTCTAAACTACATTTTTAAGGCGATTATGTCTACATTTCCCGGTGCCACGGCCTAGATAACGTAATTCTTGCAACGCTTTTTACATTTTCTTATAGAATACTTTTGCTTTGAGTGAGAATAGGCCTCAAAATAACCATCGGCCAGCAAACTACATGTCTGACCGACATTAAACTCTAAACTATATTTTTATGGCGGTTTTGTCTACATTTCCCGGTGCCACGGCCTAGATAACGTAATTATTGCAACGTTATTTACACTATCTTATAGAATACTCTTGTTTTGAGTGATAATAGGCCTTAGAATCACCATCGGCCAGCAAACTACATGCTTTCCCGACATTTAACTCTAAACTACATTTTTAAGGCGATTTCGTTTACATTTCCCGGTGCCACGGCCTAGGTAACGTAATTATAGCGACTTTTTTAACATTATCTTATAAAAAACTCTTGCTTTGAGTGACAATAGGCCTTTGAATCACCATCGGCCAGCAAAATATAAGTCTGTCCGACAATCAACTTTAAACTACATTTTTATGGCGGTTTTGTCTACATTTCCCGGTGCCACGGCCTAGGTAACGTAATTATTGGAACTTTTTTTACATTGTCTTATAGAATTATCTTGCATTGAGTGACAATAGGCCTTTGAATCACCATCGGCCAGCAAACAACATGTCTGCCCGACATTTAACTCTAAACTACATTTTTAAGGCGATTATGTCTACATTTCCCGGTGCCACGGCCTAGGTAACGTAATTATAGCGACTTTTTTTACATTATCTTATAGAATACTCTTGCCTTGAGTGATAATTGGCGTTAGAATCAACATCGGCCAGCAAACTACATGTCTGCCCGACATTTAACTCTAAACTACATTTTGAAGGCGATTACGTCTACATTTCCCGGTGCCACGGCCTAGGTAACGTAATTATAGCGACTTTTTTTACATTATCTTATAGAATGCTCTCGTTTTGAGTGACTAAAGGCCTCAGAATCACCATCGGCCAGCAAACTACATGCTTTCCCGACATTTAACTCTAAACTACATTTTTAAGGCGATTTCGTCTACATTTCCCGGTGCCACGGCCTAGGTAACGTAATTATAGCGACTTTTTTTACATTATCTTATAGAATCCTCTTGCCTTGAGTGACAATAGGCCTTAGAATCACCATCGGCCAGCAAACTACATGTCTGCCCGACATTCAACTCTAAACAACATTTTTAAGATGATTTCGTCTACATTTCCCGGTGCCACGGCCTAGGTAACGCAATTACAGCGACTTTTTTACATTATCTTATAGAATACTTTTGTTTGAGTGACAATAGGCCTCAAAATAACCATCGGCCAGCAAACTACATGTCTGACCGACATTAAACTCTAAACTATATTTTTATGGCGGTTTTGTCTACATTTCCCGGTGCAACGGCCTAGATAACGTAATTATTGCAACGTTTTTTACACTATCTTATAGAATACTCTTGTTTTGATTGACAATAGGCCTTAGAATCACCATCGGCCAGCAAACTTCTTGTTTTCCCGACATTTAACTCTAAACTACATTTTTAAGGCGATTTCGTCTACATTTCCCGGTGCCACGGCCTAAGTAACGTAATCATTGCAAATTTTTTAACACTATCTTATAGAATACTCTTGCCTTGAGTGACAATAGTTCTTTGAATCACCATCGGCCAGCAAAATATAAGTCTGTCTGACAATCAACTTTAAACTACATTTTTATGGCGGCTTTGTCTACATTTTCCGGTGCCACGGCCTAGATAACGAAACTATTGCAACGTTTTTTACATTATCTTATAAGATACTCTTGCATTGAGTGACAATAGGCCTTTGAATCACCATCGGCCAGCAAACAACATGTCTGCCCGACATTTAACTCTAAACTACATTTTTAAGGCGATTATGTCTACATTTCCCGTTGCCACGGCCTAGGTAACGTAATTATAGCGTTTTTTTTTACATTATCTTATAGAATACTTTTGCCTTGAGTGACAATAGGTGTTAGAATCACCATCGGCCAGCAAACTACATGTCTGCTCGACATTTAACTCTAAACTACATTTTTAAGGCGATTACGTCTACATTTCCCGGTGCCACGGCCTAGGTAACGTAATTATAGCGACTTTTTTTACATCAACTTATAGAATCCTCTTGTCTTGAGTGACAATAGGCCTAAGAATCACCATTGGCCAGCAAACTACATGTTTTCCCGACATTTAACTCTAAACTACATTTTTAAGGCGATTTCGTCTACATTTCCCAGTGCCACGGCCTAGGTAACGTAATTATTGCAACGTTTTTTACATAATCTTATAGGATACTTTTGCTTTGAGTGACAATAGGCCTTAGAATCACCATCGGCCAGCAAACTACATGTTTTCCCGACATTCAACTCTAAAATATATTTTTACGGCGGTTTTGTCTACATTTTCCGGTGCCACGGCCTAGATAACGTAATTATTGCAACGTTTTTTACATAATCTTATAGGATACTTTTGCTTTGAGTGACAATAGGCCTTAGAATCACCATCGGCCAGCAAACTACATGTTTTCCCGACATTTAACTCTAAACAATATTTTTAAGACGATTTCGTCTACATTTCCCGGTGCCACGGCCTAGGTAACGTAATTATAGCGACTTTTTTTACACTATCTTATAAAATTATCTTGCTTTGAGTGACAATAGGCCTAAGAATCACCATTGGCCAGCAAACTACATGTTTTCCCGACATTTAACTCTAAACTACATTTTTAAGGCGATTTCGTCTACATTTCCCGGTGCCACGGACTAGGTAACGTAATTATTGCAACTTTTTTTACATTTTCTTATAGAATACTCTTGCTTTGAGTGACAGTAGGCCTTAGAATCACCATCGGCCAGCAAACTACATGCTTTCCCGACATTTAAATCTAAACTACATTTTTAAGGCGATTTCGTCTACATTTCCCGGTGCCACGGCCTAGGTAACGTAATTATAGCGACTTTTTTAACATTATCTTATATAATACTCTTGCTTTGAGTGACTATAGGCCTTTGAATCACCATCGGCCAGCAAAATATAAGTCTGTCCGACAATCAACTTTAAACTACATTTTTATGGCGGTTTTGTCTACATTTCCCGGTGCCACGGCCTAGGTAACGTAATTATTGGAACTTTTTTTACATTGTCTTATAGAATTATCTTGCATTGAGTGACAAAACGCCTTAAAATCACAATCGGCCAGCAAACTACATGTTTTCCTGACATTTAACTCTAAACAACATTTTAAAGACGATTTCGTCTACATTTCCCGGTGCCACGGCCTAGGTAACGTATTTATAGCGACTTTTTTACATAATCTTATAGAATACTCTTGCTTTGAGTGACAATAGGCCTCAAAATAACCATCGGCCAGCAAACTACATGTCAGCCCGACATTTAACTCTAAGTCTCTATTTTAAGGCGATTTCGTCTACATTTCCCGGTGCCACGGCCTAGGTAACATAATTATTGCAACTTTTTTTACATTTTCTTATATTATACTCCTGATTCGAGTGACAATAGGCCTTAGAATCACCATCGGCCAGCAAACTACATGTCTGCCCGACATTTAACTCTAAACTACATTTTAAGGTGATTTCTTCTACATTTCCCGGTGCCACGGCCTAGGTAACGTAACTATTGCAACTTTTTTTACATTATCTTATAGAATGCTCTTGCCCTGAGTAACAATAGGCCTTAGAATCACCATCGGCCAAAAAACATGTCTGCCCGACATTAAACTCTCAAAGTACATTTTTAAGGCGATTTCGTCTACATTTCCCGGAGCCACGGCCTAGGTAACGTAATAATTGCAATTTTTTTTACATCTTATTATATTATACTCTTGCCTTGAGTGACAATAGGCCTTTGAATCACCATCGGCCAGCAAACAACATGTCTGCCCGACATTTAACTCTAAACTACATTTTTAAGGCGATTATGTCTACATTTCCCGGTGCCATGGCCTAGGTAACGTAATTATAGCGACTTTTTTTAAATTATCTTATAGAATTCTCTTGCTATGAGTGACTAAAGGCCTTAGAATCACCATCGGCCAGCAAACTACATGTCTGCCCGACATTCAACTCTAAACTATATTTTTATGGCGGTTTTGTCTACATTTCCCGGTGCCACGGCCTAGATAACGTAATTTTAGCGACTTTTTTTAAATTATCTTATAGAATCCTCTTGCTTTGAGTGACTTAAGGCCTTAGAATCACCATCGGCCTGCAAACTACATGTCTGCCCGACATTCAACTCTAAACTATATTTTTATGGCGGTTTTGTCTACATTTCCCGGTGCCACGGCCTAGGTAACGTAATTATAGCGACTTTTTTACATTATCTTATAGAATACTCTTGCTTTGAGTGACAATAGGCCTCAAAATAACCATCGGCCAGCAAACTACATGTCTGCCCGACATTTAACTCTAAGTCTCTATTTTAAGGCGATTTGGTCTACATTTCCCGGTGCCACGGCCTAGGTAACATAATTATTGCAACTTTTTTTACATTTTCTTATAGAATACTCCTGCTTTGAGTGACATTAGGCCTTAGAATCACCATCGGCCAGCAAACTACATGTCTGCCCGACATTCAACTCTAAACTATATTTTTATGGCGGTTTTGTCTACATTTCCCGGTGCCAAGGCCTAGATAACGTAATTATTGCAATGTTTTTTACATAATCTTATAGGATACTTTTGCTTTGAGTGACAATAGGCCTTAGAATCACCATCGGCCAGCAAACTACATGTTTTCCCGACATTTAACTCTAAACAATATTTTTAAGACGATTTCGTCTACATTTCCCGGTGCCACGGCCTAGGTAACGTAATTATAGCGACTTTTTTTACACTATCTTATAAAATTATCTTGCTTTGAGTGACAATAGGCCTAAGAATCACCATTGGCTAGCAAACTACATGTTTTCCCGACATTTAACTCTAAACTACATTTTTAAGGCGATTTCGTCTACATTTCCCGGTGCCACGGCCTAGGTAACGTAATTATTGCAACTTTTTTTAACATTATTAGAGAATACTCTTGCCTTGAGTGACAATAGGCCTTAGAATAACCATCGGCCAGCAAACTACATGTCTGCCCGACATTCAACTCTAAACTATATTTTTACGGCGGTTTTGTCTACATTTTCCGGTGCCACGGCCTAGATAACGAAATTATTGCAACGTTTTTTACATTATCTTATAAGATACTCTTGCATTGAGTGACAATAGGCCTTAGAATCACCATCGGCCAGCAAACTACATGTTTTCCCGACATTTAACTCTAAACAATATTTTTAAGACGATTTCGTCTACATTTCCCGGTGCCACGGCCTAGGTAACGTAATTATTGCAACTTTTTTAACATTTTCTTATAGAATATTTTTGCCTTGAGTGACAATAGGCCTTTGAATCACCATCGGCCAGCAAACTACATGTCTGCCCGATATTAAACTCTAAACTATATTTTTATGGCGGTTTTGTCTACATTTCCCGGTGCCACGGCCTAGATAACGTAATTATTGCAACGTTTTTTACACTATCTTATAGAATACTCTTGTTTTGATTGATAATATGCCTTAGAATCACCATCAGCCAGCAAACTACATGTTTTCCCGACATTTAACTCTAAACTACATTTTTAAGGCGATTTCGTCTACATTTCCCGGTGCCACGGCCTAGGTAACATAATTATTGCAACTTTATTTACCTTTTCTTATAGAATGCTCTTGCCTTGAGTGACAATAAGCCTTAGAATCACCATAGGCCAGCAAACTACATGTCTGCCCGACATTTAACTCTAAACTACATTTTAAGGCGATTTCGTCTACATTTCCCGGTGCCACGGCCTAGGTAACGTAATTATTGCAACTTTTTTTACATTATCTTATAGAATTCTCTTGCCCTGAGTGACAATAGGCCTTAGAATCACCATCGGCCAAAAAACATGTCTGCCCGACATTAAACTCTCAAAGTACATTTTTAAGGCGATTTCGTCTACATTTCCCGGAGCCACGGCCTAGGTAACGTAATTATTTCAATTTTTTTTACATCTTATTATAGAATTCTCTTGTCTTGAGTGACAATAGGCCTTTGAATCACCATCGGCCAGCAAACAACATGTCTGCCCGACATTTAACTCTAAACTACATTTTTAAGGCGATCATGTCTACATTTACCGGTGCCACGGCCTAGGTAACGTAATTATAACGACTTTTTTTACATTATCTTATAGAATACTCTTGGTTTGAGTGATAATAGGCGTTTGAATCACCATCGGCCAGCAAACTACATGTCTGCCCGACATTCAACTCTAAACTATATTTTTATGGCGGTTTTGTCTACATTTCCCGGTGCCACGGCCTAGATAACATAATTATTGCAACGTTTTTTTAATAATCTTATAGAATACTCTTGCTTTGAGTGACTAAAGGCCTTAGAATCACCATCGGCCAGCATACTACATATTTTCCCGACATTTAATTCTAAACAACATTTTAAAGACGATTTCGTCTACATTTCCCGGTGCCACGGCCTAGGTAACGTAATTATAGCGACTTTTTTACATTATCTTTTAGAATACTCTTGCTTTGAGTGACAATAGGCCTCAAAATAACCATCGGCCAGCAAACTACATGTCTGCCCGACATTTAACTCTAAGTCTCTATTTTAAGGCGATTTGGTCTACATTTCCCGAAGCCACGGCCTAGGTAACATAATTATTGCAACTTTTTTTACTTTTTCTTATAGAATCCTCCTGCCTTGAGTGACAATAGGCCTTAGAATCACCATCGGCCAGCAAACTACATGTCTGCCCGACATTCAACTCTAAAATATATTTTCATGGCGGTTTTGTCTACATTTCCCGGTGCCACGGCCTAGATAACGTAATTATTGCAACTTTGTTTACATTATCTTATAAAATGCTCTTGCCCTAAGTGACAATAGGCCTTAGAATCACCATCGGCCATAAAACATGTCTGCCCGACATTAAACTCTCAAAGTACATTTTTAAGGCGATTTCGTCTACATTTCCCGGAGCCACGGCCTAGGTAACGTAATTATTGCAATTTTTTTTACATCTTATTATAGAATCCTCTTGCTTTGAGTGACAATAGGCCTTTGAATCACCATCGGCCAGCAAACAACATGTCTGCCCGACATTTAACTCTAAACTACATTTTTAAGGCGATTATGTCTACATTTTCCGGTGCCACGGCCTAGATAACGAAATTATTGCAACGTTTTTTACATTATCTTATAAGATACTCTTGCATTGAGTGACAATAGGCCTTAGAATCACCATCGGCCAGCAAACTACATGTTTTCCCGACATTTAACTCTAAACAATATTTTTAAGACGATTTCGTCTACATTTCCCGGTGCCACGGCCTAGGTAACGTAATTATTGCAACTTTTTTAACATTATCTTATAGAATATTTTTGCCTTGAGTGACAATAGGCCTTTGAATCACCATCGGCCAGCAAACTACATGTCTGCCCGATATTAAACTCTAAACTATATTTTTATGGCGGTTTTGTCTACATTTCCCGGTGCCACGGCCTAGATAACGTAATTATTGCAACGTTTTTTACACTATCTTATAGAATACTCTTGTTTTGATTGATAATATGCCTTAGAATCACCATCAGCCAGCAAACTACATGTTTTCCCGACATTTAACTCTAAACTACATTTTTAAGGCGATTTCGTCTACATTTCCCGGTGCCACGGCCTAGGTAACATAATTATTGCAACTTTATTTACCTTTTCTTATAGAATGCTCTTGCCTTGAGTGACAATAAGCCTTAGAATCACCATAGGCCAGCAAACTACATGTCTGCCCGACATTTAACTCTAAACTACATTTTAAGGCGATTTCGTCTACATTTCCCGGTGCCACGGCCTAGGTAACGTAATTATTGCAACTTTTTTTACATTATCTTATAGAATTCTCTTGCCCTGAGTGACAATAGGCCTTAGAATCACCATCGGCCAAAAAACATGTCTGCCCGACATTAAACTCTCAAAGTACATTTTTAAGGCGATTTCGTCTACATTTCCCGGAGCCACGGCCTAGGTAACGTAATTATTTCAATTTTTTTTACATCTTATTATAGAATTCTCTTGTCTTGAGTGACAATAGGCCTTTGAATCACCATCGGCCAGCAAACAACATGTCTGCCCGACATTTAACTCTAAACTACATTTTTAAGGCGATCATGTCTACATTTACCGGTGCCACGGCCTAGGTAACGTAATTATAGCGACTTTTTTTACATTATCTTATAGAATACTCTTGGTTTGAGTGATAATAGGCGTTTGAATCACCATCGGCCAGCAAACTACATGTCTGCCCGACATTCAACTCTAAACTATATTTTTATGGCGGTTTTGTCTACATTTCCCGGTGCCACGGCCTAGATAACATAATTATTGCAACGTTTTTTTAATAATCTTATAGAATACTCTTGCTTTGAGTGACTAAAGGCCTTAGAATCACCATCGGCCAGCATACTACATATTTTCCCGACATTTAATTCTAAACAACATTTTAAAGACGATTTCGTCTACATTTCCCGGTGCCACGGCCTAGGTAACGTAATTATAGCGACTTTTTTACATTATCTTTTAGAATACTCTTGTTTTGAGTGACAATAGGCCTCAAAATAACCATCGGCCAGCAAACTACATGTCTGCCCGACATTTAACTCTAAGTCTCTATTTTAAGGCGATTTGGTCTACATTTCCCGAAGCCACGGCCTAGGTAACATAATTATTGCAACTTTTTTTACTTTTTCTTATAGAATACTCCTGCCTTGAGTGACAATAGGCCTTAGAATCACCATCGGCCAGCAAACTACATGTCTGCCCGACATTCAACTCTAAAATATATTTTCATGGCGGTTTTGTCTACATTTCCCGGTGCCACGGCCTAGATAACGTAATTATTGCAACTTTTTTTACATTATCTTATAAAATGCTCTTGCCCTAAGTGACAATAGGCCTTAGAATCACCATCGGCCATAAAACATGTCTGCCCGACATTAAACTCTCAAAGTACATTTTTAAGGCGATTTCGTCTACATTTCCCGGAGCCACGGCCTAGGTAACGTAATTATTGCAATTTTTTTTACATCTTATTATAGAATCCTCTTGCTTTGAGTGACAATAGGCCTTTGAATCACCATCGGCCAGCAAACAACATGTCTGCCCGACATTTAACTCTAAACTACATTTTTAAGGCGATTATGTCTACATTTCCCGGTGCCACGGCCTAGGTAACGTAATTATAGCGACTTTTTTTACATTATCTTATAAAATGCTCTTGCCTTGAGTGATAATTGGCGTTAGAATCACCATCGGCCAGCAAACTACATGTCTGCCCGACATTTAACTCTAAACTACATTTTGAAGGCGATTACGTCTACATTTCCCGGTGCCACGGCCTAGGTAACGTAATTATAGCGACTTTTTTTACATTATCTTATAGAATGCTCTTGTTTTGAGTGACTAAAGGCCTTAGAATCACCATCGGCCAGCATACTACATATTTTCCCGACATTTAACTCTAAACAATATTTTTAAGACGATTTCGTCTACATTTTCCGGTGCCACGGCCTAGGTAACGTAATTATAGCGATTTTGTTTACATTATCTTATAGAATACTCTTGCCTTGAGTGATAATAGGCCTTAGAATAACCATCGGCCAGCAAACTACATGTCTGCCCGACATTCAACTCTAAACTATATTTTTAGTGCGGTTTTGTCTACATTTCCCGGTGCCACGGCCTAGATAACGTAATTATTGCAACGTTTTTTACATTATCTTATAGAATACTCTTGTTTTGAGTGACAATAGGCCTTAGAATCACCATCGGCCAGCAAACTACATGTTTTCCCGACATTTAACTCTAAACAATATTTTTAAGACGATTTCGTCTACCTTTCCCGGTGCCACGGCCTAGGTTACGTAATTATAGCGAGTTTTTTTACATTATCTTATAGAATACTCTTGCTCCAAGTGACAATAGGCCTTAGAATCACCATCGGCCAGCAAACTACATGCTTTCCCGACATTTAACTCTAAACTACATTTTTAAGGCGATTTCGTCTACATTTCCCGGTGCCATGGCCTAGATAACGTAATTATAGCGACTTTTTTTACATTATCTTATAGAATACTCTTGCCTTGAGTGACAATAGGCCTTAGAATCACAATCGGCCAGCAAACTACATGTCTGCCCGACATTCAACTCTAAACAACATTTTTAAGATGATTTCGTCTACATTTCCCGGTGCCACGGCCTAGGTAACGCAATTACAGCGACTTTTTCACATTATCTTATAGAATACTTTTGCTTTGAGTGACAATAGGCCTCAAAATAACCATCGGCCAGCAAACTACATGTCTGCCCGACATTAAACTCTAAACTATATTTTTATGGCGGTTTTGTCTACATTTCCCGGTGCCACGGCCTAGAAAACGTAATTATTGCAACGTTTTTTACACTATCTTATAGAATACTCTTGTTTTGAGTGACAATAGGCCTTAGAATCACCATCGGCCAGCAAACTTCTTGTTTTCCCGACATTTAACTCTAAACTACATTTTTAAGGCGATTTCGTCTACATTTCCCGGTGCCACGGCCTAAGTAACGTTGCAAATTTTTTAACACTATCTTATAGAATACTCTTGCCTTGAGTGACAATAGTTCTTTGAATCACCATCGGCCAGCAAAATATAAGTCTGTCCGACAATCAACTTTAAACTACATTTTTATGGCAGTTTTGTCTACATTTCCCGGTGCCACGGCCTAGGTAACGTAATTATTGGAAGTTTTTTTACATTATCTTATAGAATTATCTTGCATTGAGTGACAAAAGCCCTAAAAATCACAATCGGCCAGCAAACTACATGTTTTTCCGACATTTAACTCTAAACAACATTTTAAAGACGATTTCGTCTACATTTCCCGGTGCCACGGCCTAGGTAACGTAATTATAGCGTGTTTATTTACATTATCGTATAGAATACTCTTGCCTTGAGTGACATTAGGCCTTAGAATTACGACCGGCCAGCAAACTACATGTCTGCCCGACATTCAACTCTAAACAACATTTTTAAGATGATTTCGTCTACATTTCCCGGTGCCACGGCCTAGGTAACGTAATTATTGCAACTTTTTTTACATAATCTTATAGAATTATCTTGCCTTGAGTGATAATAGGCCTTAAAATCACCATAGGCTAGCAAACTACATGTCTGCCCGACATTAAACTCTAAACTATATTTTTATGGCGGTTTTGTCTACATTTCCCGGTGCCACGGCCTAGATAACGTAATTATTGCAACGTTTTTTACATTATCTTATAGAATACTCTTGTTTAGAGTGACAATAGTCCTTAGAATCACCATCGGTCAGCAAACTACATGTTTTCCCGACATTTAACTCTAAACAATATTTTTAAGACGTTTTCGTCTACATTTCCCGGTGCCACGGCCTAGGTAACGTAATTATAGCGACTTTTTTTACAATATCTTATAGAATTCTCTTGCTTTGAGTGACAATAGGCCTTAGAATCACCAACGGCCAGCAAACTACATGTTTTCCCGACATTTAACTCTAAACAATATTTTTAAGACGATTTCGTCTACATTTCCCGGTGCCACGGCCTAGGTAACGGAATTATAGCGACTTTTTTTACATTATATTATAGAATACTCTTGCTTTGAGTAAAAATAGGCCTTAGAATCACCATCGGCCAGCAAACTACATGTCTGCCCGACATTCAACTCTAAACAACATTTTTAAGATGATTTCGTCTACATTTCCCGGTGCCACGGCCTAGGTAACGTAATTATAGCGACTTTTTTACATTTTCTTATAAAATACTCTTGCTTTGAGTGACAATAGGCCTCAAAATAACCATCGGCCAGCAAACTACATGTCTGCCCGGCATTAAACTCTTAACTATATTTTTATGGCGATTTTATCTACATTTCCCGGTGCCACGGACTAGGTAACGTAATTATTGCAACTTTTTTTACATTTTCTTATAGAATACTCTTGTTTTGAGTGACAATAGGCCTTAGAATCACCATCGGCCAGCAAACTACATGTTTTTCCGACATTTAACTCTAAACAATATTTTTAAGACGATTTCGTCTATCTTTCCCGGTGCCACGGCCTAGGTAACGTAATTATAGCGAGTTTTTTTACATTATCTTATAGAATACTCTTGCTTTGAGTGATAATAGGCCTTAGAATCACCATCGGCGAGCAAACTACATGCTTTCCCGACATTTAACTCTAAACTACATTTTTAAGGCGATGTCGTCTACATTTCCCGGTGCCACGGCCTAGGTAACGTAATTATTGCAATTTTTTTTACATCTTATTATAGAATCCTCTTGCTTTGAGTGCCAATAGGCCTTTGAATCACCATCGGCCAGCAAACAACATGTCTGCCCGACATTTAACTCTAAACTACATTTTTAAGGCGATTATGTCTACATTTCCCGGTGCCACGGCCTAGGTAACGTAATTATAGCGACTTTTTTTACATTATCTTATAAAATGCTCTTGCCTTGAGTGATAATTGGCGTTAGAATCACCATCGGCCAGCAAACTACATGTCTGCCCGACATTTAACTCTAAACTACATTTTGAAGGCGATTACGTCTACATTTCCCGGTGCCACGGCCTAGGTAACGTAATTATAGCGACTTTTTTTACATTATCTTATAGAATGCTCTTGTTTTGAGTGACTAAAGGCCTTAGAATCACCATCGGCCAGCATACTACATATTTTCCCGACATTTAACTCTAAACAATATTTTTAAGACGATTTCGTCTACATTTTCCGGTGCCACGGCCTAGGTAACGTAATTATAGCGATTTTGTTTACATTATCTTATAGAATACTCTTGCCTTGAGTGATAATAGGCCTTAGAATAACCATCGGCCAGCAAACTACATGTCTGCCCGACATTCAACTCTAAACTATATTTTTAGTGCGGTTTTGTCTACATTTCCCGGTGCCACGGCCTAGATAACGTAATTATTGCAACGTTTTTTACATTATCTTATAGAATACTCTTGTTTTGAGTGACAATAGGCCTTAGAATCACCATCGGCCAGCAAACTACATGTTTTCCCGACATTTAACTCTAAACAATATTTTTAAGACGATTTCGTCTACCTTTCCCGGTGCCACGGCCTAGGTTACGTAATTATAGCGAGTTTTTTTACATTATCTTATAGAATACTCTTGCTCCAAGTGACAATAGGCCTTAGAATCACCATCGGCCAGCAAACTACATGCTTTCCCGACATTTAACTCTAAACTACATTTTTAAGGCGATTTCGTCTACATTTCCCGGTGCCATGGCCTAGATAACGTAATTATAGCGACTTTTTTTACATTATCTTATAGAATACTCTTGCCTTGAGTGACAATAGGCCTTAGAATCACAATCGGCCAGCAAACTACATGTCTGCCCGACATTCAACTCTAAACAACATTTTTAAGATGATTTCGTCTACATTTCCCGGTGCCACGGCCTAGGTAACGCAATTACAGCGACTTTTTCACATTATCTTATAGAATACTTTTGCTTTGAGTGACAATAGGCCTCAAAATAACCATCGGCCAGCAAACTACATGTCTGCCCGACATTAAACTCTAAACTATATTTTTATGGCGGTTTTGTCTACATTTCCCGGTGCCACGGCCTAGAAAACGTAATTATTGCAACGTTTTTTACACTATCTTATAGAATACTCTTGTTTTGAGTGACAATAGGCCTTAGAATCACCATCGGCCAGCAAACTTCTTGTTTTCCCGACATTTAACTCTAAACTACATTTTTAAGGCGATTTCGTCTACATTTCCCGGTGCCACGGCCTAAGTAACGTTGCAAATTTTTTAACACTATCTTATAGAATACTCTTGCCTTGAGTGACAATAGTTCTTTGAATCACCATCGGCCAGCAAAATATAAGTCTGTCCGACAATCAACTTTAAACTACATTTTTATGGCAGTTTTGTCTACATTTCCCGGTGCCACGGCCTAGGTAACGTAATTATTGGAAGTTTTTTTACATTATCTTATAGAATTATCTTGCATTGAGTGACAAAAGCCCTAAAAATCACAATCGGCCAGCAAACTACATGTTTTTCCGACATTTAACTCTAAACAACATTTTAAAGACGATTTCGTCTACATTTCCCGGTGCCACGGCCTAGGTAACGTAATTATAGCGTGTTTATTTACATTATCGTATAGAATACTCTTGCCTTGAGTGACATTAGGCCTTAGAATTACGACCGGCCAGCAAACTACATGTCTGCCCGACATTCAACTCTAAACAACATTTTTAAGATGATTTCGTCTACATTTCCCGGTGCCACGGCCTAGGTAACGTAATTATTGCAACTTTTTTTACATAATCTTATAGAATTGTCTTGCCTTGAGTGACAATAGGCCTTAAAATCACCATAGGCTAGCAAACTACATGTCTGCCCGACATTCAACTCTAAACAACATTTTTAAGACGTTTTCGTCTACATTTCCCGGTGCCACGGCCTAGGTAACGTAATTATAGCGACTTTTTTTACAATATCTTATAGAATTCTCTTGCTTTGAGTGACAATAGGCCTTAGAATCACCAACGGCCAGCAAACTACATGTTTTCCCGACATTTAACTCTAAACAATATTTTTAAGACGATTTCGTCTACATTTCCCGGTGCCACGGCCTAGGTAACGGAATTATAGCGACTTTTTTTACATTATATTATAGAATACTCTTGCTTTGAGTAAAAATAGGCCTTAGAATCACCATCGGCCAGCAAACTACATGTCTGCCCGACATTCAACTCTAAACAACATTTTTAAGATGATTTCGTCTACATTTCCCGGTGCCACGGCCTAGGTAACGTAATTATAGCGACTTTTTTACATTTTCTTATAAAATACTCTTGCTTTGAGTGACAATAGGCCTCAAAATAACCATCGGCCAGCAAACTACATGTCTGCCCGGCATTAAACTCTTAACTATATTTTTATGGCGATTTTATCTACATTTCCCGGTGCCACGGACTAGGTAACGTAATTATTGCAACTTTTTTTACATTTTCTTATAGAATACTCTTGTTTTGAGTGACAATAGGCCTTAGAATCACCATCGGCCAGCAAACTACATGTTTTTCCGACATTTAACTCTAAACAATATTTTTAAGACGATTTCGTCTATCTTTCCCGGTGCCACGGCCTAGGTAACGTAATTATAGCGAGTTTTTTTACATTATCTTATAGAATACTCTTGCTTTGAGTGATAATAGGCCTTAGAATCACCATCGGCGAGCAAACTACATGCTTTCCCGACATTTAACTCTAAACTACATTTTTAAGGCGATGTCGTCTACATTTCCCGGTGCCACGGCCTAGGTAACGTAATTATAGCGACTTTTTTAAGATTATCTTATATAATTCTCTTGCTTTGAGTGACTATAGGCCTTTGAATCACCATCGGCCAGCAAAATATAAGTCTGTCCGACAATCAACTTTAAACTACATTTTTATGGCGGTTTTGTCTACATTTCCCGGTGCCACGACCTAGGTAACGTAATTATTGGAACTTTTTTTACATTGTCTTATAGAATTATCTTGCATTGAGTGACAAAAGGCCTTAAAATAACAATCGGCCAGCAAACTACATGTTTTCCCGACATTTAACTCTAAACAACATTTTAAAGACGATTTCGTCTACATTTCCCGGTGCCACGGCCTAGGTAACGTAATTATAGCGACTTTTTTACATTATCTTATAGAATACTCTTGCTTTGAGTGACAATAGGCCTCAAAATAACCATCGGCCAGCAAACTACATGTCTGCCCGACATTTAACTCTAAGTCTCTATTTTAAGGCGATTTCGTCTACATTTCCCGGTGCCACGGCCTAGGTAACATAATTATTGCAACTTTTTTTACATTTTCTTATAGAATTCTCTTGTTTAGAGTGACAATAGGCCTTAGAATCACCATCGGCCAGCAAAATACATGTCTGCCCGACATTTAACTCTAAACTACATTTTAAGGCGATTTCGTCTACATTTCCCGGTGCCACGGCCGAGGTAACGTAATTATTGCAATTTTTTTTACATTTTATTATAGAATACTCTTGCCTTGAGTGACAATAGGCCTTTGAATCACCATCGGCCAGCAAACAACATGTCTGCCCGACATTTAACTCTAAACTACATTTTTAAGGCGATTATGTCTACATTTCCCGGTGCCACGGCCTAGATAACGTAATTCTTGCAACGTTTTTTACATTTTCTTATAGAATACTTTTGCTTTGAGTGAGAATAGGCCTCAAAATAACCATCGGCCAGCAAACTACATGTCTGACCGACATTAAAATCTAAACTATATTTTTATGGCGGTTTTGTCTACATTTCCCGGTGCCACGGCCTAGATAACGTAATTATTGCAACGTTTTTAACACTATCTTATAGAATACTTTTGTTTTGAGTGATAATAGCCCTAGAATCACCATCGGCCAGCAAACTACATGCTTTCCCGACATTTAACTCTAAACTACATTTTTAAGGCGATTTCGTTTACATTTCCCGGTGCCACGGCCTAGGTAACGTAATTATAGCGACTTTTTTAACATTATCTTATATAAAACTCTTGCTTTGAGTGACAATAGGCCTTTGAATCACCATCGGCCAGCAAAATATAAGTCTGTCCGACAATCAACTTTAAACTACATTTTTATGGCGGTTTTGTCTACATTTCCCGGTGCCACGGCCTAGGTAACGTAATTATTGGAACTTTTTTTACATTGTCTTATAGAATTATCTTGCATTGAGTGACAATAGGCCTTTGAATCACCATCGGCCAGCAAACAACATGTCTGCCCGACATTTAACTCTAAACTACATTTTTAAGGCGATTATGTCTACATTTCCCGGTGCCACGGCCTAGGTAACGTAATTATAGCGACTTTTTTTACATTATCTTATAGAATACTTTTGCCTTGAGTGATAATTGGCGTTAGAATCAACATCGGCCAGCAAACTACATGTCTGCCCGACATTTAACTCTAAACTACATTTTGAAGGCGATTACGTCTACATTTCCCGGTGCCACGGCCTAGGTAACGTAATTATAGCGACTTTTTTTACATTATCTTATAGAATGCTCTCGTTTTGAGTGACTCAAGGCCTTAGAATCACCATCGGCCAGCAAACTACATGCTTTCCCGACATTTAACTCTAAACTACATTTTTAAGGCGATTTCGTCTACATTTCCCGGTGCCACGGCCTAGGTAACGTAATTATAGCGACTTTTTTTACATTATCTTATAGAATCCTCTTGCCTTGAGTGACAATAGGCCTTAGAATCACCATCGGCCAGCAAACTACATGTCTGCCCGACATTCAACTCTAAACAACATTTTTAAGATGATTTCGTCTACATTTCCCGGTGCCACGGCCTAGGTAACGCAATTACAGCGACTTTTTTACATTATCTTATAGAATACTTTTGTTTGAGTGACAATAGGCCTCAAAATAACCATCGGCCAGCAAACTACATGTCTGACCGACATTAAACTCTAAACTATATTTTTATGGCGGTTTTGTCTACATTTCCCGGTGCAACGGCCTAGATAACGTAATTATTGCAACGTTTTTTACACTATCTTATAGAATACTCTTGTTTTGAGTGACAATAGTTCTTTGAATCACCATCGGCCAGCAAAATATAAGTCTGTCTGACAATCAACTTTAAACTACATTTTTATGGCGGTTTTGTCTACATTTTCCGGTGCCACGGCCTAGATAACGAAACTATTGCAACGTTTTTTACATTATCTTATAAGATACTCTTGCATTGAGTGACAATAGGCCTTTGAATCACCATCGGCCAGCAAACAACATGTCTGCCCGACATTTAACTCTAAACTACATTTTTAAGGCGATTATGTCTACATTTTCCGGTGCCATGGCCTAGGTAACGTAATTATAGCGTTTTTTTTTACATTATCTTATAGAATACTTTTGCCTTGAGTGACAATAGGTGTTAGAATCACCATCGGCTAGCAAACTACATGTCTGCTCGACATTTAACTCTAAACTACATTTTTAAGGCGATTACGTCTACATTTCCCGGTGCCACGGCCTAGGTAACGTAATTATAGCGACTTTTTTTACATCAACTTATAGAATCCTCTTGTCTTGAGTGACAATAGGCCTAAGAATCACCATTGGCCAGCAAACTACATGTTTTCCCGACATTTAACTCTAAACTACATTTTTAAGGCGATTTCGTCTACATTTCCCGGTGCCACGGCCTAGGTAACGTAATTATTGCAACGTTTTTAACATTATTAGAGAAAACTCTTGCCTTGAGTGACGATAGGCCCTAGAATAACCATCGCCCAGCAAACTACATGTCTGCCCGACATTCAACTCTAAACTATATTTTTACGGCGGTTTTGTCTACATTTTCCGGTGCCACGGCCTAGATAACGAAATTATTGCAACGTTTTTTACATTATCTTATATGATACTCTTGCATTGAGTGACAATAGGCCTTTGAATCACCATCGGCCAGCAAACAACATGTCTGCCCGACATTTAACTCTAAACTACATTTTTAAGGCGATTATGTCTACATTTCCCGGTGCCACGGCCTAGGTAACGTAATTATAGCGTTTTTTTTTACATTATCTTATAGAATACTTTTGCCTTGAGTGACAATAGGTGTTAGAATCACCATCGGCCAGCAAACTACATGTCTGCCCGACATTCAACTCTAAACTATATTTGTATGGCGGTTTTGTCTACATTTCCCGGTGCCACGGCCTAGATAACGTAATTCTTGCAACGTTTTTTACATTCTCTTATAGAATACTCTTGCTATGAGTGACAATAGGCCTTAGAATCACCATCGGCCAGCAAACTACAGTTTTCCCGACATTTAACTCTAAACAATATTTTTAAGACGATTTCGTCTACCTTTCCCGGTGCCACGGCCTAGGTAACGTAATTATAGCGAGTTTTTTTACATTATCTTATAGAATACTCTTGCTTTGAGTGATAATAGGCCTTAGAATCACCATCGGCCAGCAAACTACATGCTTTCCCGTCATTTAACTCTAAACTACATTTTTAAGGCGATTTCGTCTACATTTCCCGGTGCCACGGCCTAGGTAACGTAATTATTGGAACTTTTTTTACATTGTCTTATAGCATTATCTTGCATTGAGTGACAAAAGGCCTTAAAATCACAATCTGCCTGCAAACTACAGGTTTTCCCGACATTTAACTCTAAACAACATTTTAAAGACGATTTCGTCTACATTTCCCGGTGCCACGGCCTAGGTAACGTAATTATAGCGACTTTTTTACATTATCTTATAGAATACTCTTGCTTTGAGTGACAATAGGCCTCAAAATAACCATCGGCCAGCAAACTACATGTCTGCCCGACATTTAACTCTAAGTCTCTATTTTAAGGCGATTTCGTCTACATTTCCCGGTGCCACGGCCTAGGTAACATAATTATTGCAACTTTTTTTACATTTTCTTATAGAATACTCTTGCATAGATTGACAATAGGCCTTAGAATCACCATCGGCCAGCAAACTACATGTCTGCCCGACATTTAACTCTAAGTCTCTATTTTAAGGCGATTTCGTCTACATTTCCCGGTGCCACGGCCTAGGTAACGTAATTATTGCAACTTTTTTTACATTATCTTATAGAATGCTCTTGCCCTGAGTGACAATAGGCCTTAGAATCACCATCGGCCAAAAAACATGTCTGCCCGACATTAAACTCTCAAAGTACATTTTTAAGGCGATTTCGTCTACATTTCCCGGAGCCACGGCCTAGGTAACGTTATTATTGCAATTTTTTTTACATTTTATTATAGAATACTCTTGCCTTGAGTGACAAAAGGCCTTTGAATCACCATCGGCCAGCAAACAACATGTCTGCCCGACATTTAACTCTAAACTACATTTTTAAGGCGATTATGTCTACATTTCCCGGTGCCACGGCCTAGGTAACGTAATTATAGCGTTTTTTTTTTACATTATCTTATAGAATGCTCTTACTTTGAGTGACAATAGGTGTTAGAATCACCATCTACCAGCAAACTACATGTCTGCTCGACATTTAACTCTAAACTACATTTTTAAGGCGATTACGTCTACATTTCCCGGTGCCACGGCCTAGGTAACGTAATTATAGCGACTTTTTTTACACCAACTTATAGAATTCTCTTGTTTTGAGTGACAATAGGCCTTAGAATAACCATCGGCCAGCAAACTACATGTCTGCCCGACATTCAACTCTAAACTATATTTGTATGGCGGTTTTGTCTACATTTCCCGGTGCCACGGCCTAGATAACGTAATTATTGCAACGTTTTTTAAATTATCTTATAGAATACTTTTGCTTTGAGTGAAAATGGCCTTACAATCACCATCGGCCAACAAACTACATGTTTTCCCGATATTTAACTCTAAACAATATTTTTAAGACGTTTTCGTCTACATTTTCCGGTGCCACGGCCTAGGTAACGTAAGTATAGCGATTTTTTTAACATTATCTTATAGAATTCTCTTGCCTTGAGAGATAATAGGCCTTAGAATAACCATCGGCCAGCAAACTACATGTCTGCCCGACATTCAACTCTAAACTATATTTTTAGTGCGGTTTTGTCTACATTTCCCGGTGCCGCGGCCTAGATAACGTAATTATTGCAACGTTTTTTACACTATCTTATAGAATACTCTTGTTTTGAGTGACAATATGCCTTAGAATCACCATCGGCCAGCAAACTTCTTGTTTTCCCGACATTTAACTCTAAACTACATTTTTAAGGCGATTTCGTCTACATTTCCCGGTGCCACGGCCTAAGTAACGTAATTATTGCAAATTTTTTAACACTATCTTATAGAATACTCTTGCCTTGAGTGACAATAGTTCTTTGAATCACCATCGGCCAGCAAAATATAAGTCTGTCCGACAATCAACTTTAAACTACATTTTTATGGCGGTTTTGTCTACATTTCCCGGTGCCACGGCCTAGGTAACGTAATTATAGCGACTTTTTTTACATCAACTTATAGAATTCTCTTGTCTTGAGTGACAATAGGATTTAGAATAACCATCGGCCAGCAAACTACATGTCTGCCCGACATTCAACTCTAAACTATATTTGTATGGCGGTTTTGTCTACATTTCCCGGTGCCACGGCCTAGATAACGTAATTCTTGCAACGTTTTTTACATTCTCTTATAGAATACTTTTGTTTTGAGTGACAATAGGCCTTAGAATCACCATCGGCCAGCAAACTACAGTTTTCCCGACATTTAACTCTAAACAATATTTTTAAGACGATTTCGTCTACCTTTCCCGGTGCCACGGCCTAGGTAACGTAATTATTGGAACTTTTTTTACATTGTCTTATAGCATTATCTTGCATTGAGTGACAAAAGGCCTTAAAATCACAATCTGCCTGCAAACTACATGTTTTCCCGACATTTAACTCTAAACAACATTTTAAAGACGATTTCGTCTACATTTCCCGGTGCCACGGCCTAGGTAACGTAATTATAGCGACTTTTTTACATTATCTTATAGAATACTCTTGCTTTGAGTGACAATAGGCCTCAAAATAACCATCGGCCAGCAAACTACATGTCTGCCCGTCATTTAACTCTAAGTCTCTATTTTAAGGCGATTTCGTCTACATTTCCCGGTGCCACGGCCTAGGTAACATAATTATTGCAACTTTTTTTACATTTTCTTATAGAATACTCTTGCATAGAGTGACAATAGGCCTTAGAATCACCATCGGCCAGCAAACTACATGTCTGCCCGACATTTAACTCTAAACTACATTTTAAGGCGATTTCGTCTACATTTCCCGGTGCCATGGCCTAGGTAACGTAATTATTGCAACTTTTTTTACATTATCTTATAGAATGCTCTTGCCCTGAGTGACAATAGGCCTTAGAATCACCATCGGCCAAAAAACATGTCTGCCCGACATTAAACTCTCAAAGTACATTTTTAAGGCGATTTCGTCTACATTTCCCGGAGCCACGGCCTAGGTAACGTTATTATTGCAATTTTTTTTACATTTTATTATAGAATATTCTTGCCTTGAGTGACAAAAGGCCTTTGAATCACCATCGGCCAGCAAACAACATGTCTGCCCGACATTTAACTCTAAACTACATTTTTAAGGCGATTATGTCTACATTTCCCGGTGCCAGGGCCTAGGTAACGTAATTATAGCGTTTTTTTTTTACATTATCTTATAGAATGCTCTTACCTTGAGTGACTATAGGTGTTAGAATCACCATCGGCCAGCAAACTACATGTCTGCTCGACATTTAACTCTAAACTACATTTTTAAGGCGATTACGTCTACATTTCCCGGTGCCACGGCCTAGGTAACGTAATTATAGCGACTTTTTTTACACCAACTTATAGAATTCTCTTGTTTTGAGTGACAATAGGCCTTAGAATAACCATCGGCCAGCAAACTACATGTCTGCCCGACATTCAACTCTAAACTATATTTGTATGGCGGTTTTGTCTACATTTCCCGGTGCCACGGCCTAGATAACGTAATTATTGCAACGTTTTTTAAATTATCTTATAGAATACTATTGCTTTGAGTGACAATGGCCTTAGAATCACCATCGGCCAACAAACTACATGTTTTCCCGATATTTAACTCTAAACAATATTTTTAAGACGTTTTCGTCTACATTTTCCGGTGCCACGGCCTAGGTAACGTAAGTATAGCGACTTTTTTAACATTATCTTATAGAATTCTCTTGCCTTGAGAGATAATAGGCCTTAGAATAACCATCGGCCAGCAAACTACATGTCTGCCCGACATTCAACTCTAAACTATATTTTTAGTGCGGTTTTGTCTACATTTCCCGGTGCCGCGGCCTAGATAACGTAATTATTGCAACGTTTTTTACATTATCTTATATAATACTCTTGTTTTGAGTGACAATAGGCCTTAGAATCACCATCGGCCAGCAAACTACATGTTTTCCCGACATTTAACTCTAAACAATATTTTTAAGACGATTTCGTCTACCTTTCCCGGTGCCACGGCCTAGGTTACGTAATTATAGCGAGTTTTTTTACATTATCTTATAGAATACTCTTGTTTTGAGTGACAATAGGCCTTAGAATCACCATCGGCCAGCAAACTACATGCTTTCCCGACATTTAACTCTAAACTACATTTTTAAGGCGATTTCGTCTACATTTCCCGGTGCCACGGCCTAGGTAACGTAATTATAGCGACTTTTTTTACATTATCTTATAGAATCCTCTTGCCTTGAGTGACAATAGGCCTTAGAATCACCATCGGCCAGCAAACTACATGTCTGACCGACATTAAACTCTAAACTATATTTTTATGGCGGTTTTGTCTACATTTCCCGGTGCAACGGCCTAGATAACGTATTTATTGCAACGTTTTTTACACTATCTTATAGAATACTCTTGTTTTGAGTGACAATATGCCTTAGAATCACCATCGGCCAGCAAACTTCTTGTTTTCCCGACATTTAACTCTAAACTACATTTTTAAGGCGATTTCGTCTACATTTCCCGGTGCCACGGCCTAAGTAACGTAATTATTGCAAATTTTTTAACACTATCTTATAGAATACTCTTGCCTTGAGTGACAATAGTTCTTTGAATCACCATCGGCCAGCAAAATATAAGTCTGTCCGACAATCAACTTTAAACTACATTTTTATGGCGGTTTTGTCTACATTTCCCGGTGCCACGGCCTAGGTAACGTAATTATTGGAAGTTTTTTTACATTTTCTTATAGAATTATCTTGCATTGAGTGACAAAAGGCCTTAGAATCACAATCGGCCAGCAAACTACATGTTTTCCCGACATTTAACTCTAAACAACATTTTAAAGACGATTTCGTCTACATTTCCCGGTGCCACGGCCTAGGTAACGTAATTATAGCGTGTTTATTTACATTATCGTATAGAATACTCTTGCCTTGAGTGACATTAGGCCTTAGAATCACGACCGGCCAGCAAACTACATGTCTGCCCGACATTAAACTCTAAACTATATTTTTATGGCAGTTTTGTCTACATTTCCCGGTGCCACGGCCTAAGTAACGTAATTATTGCAAATTTTTTAACACTATCTTATAGAATGCTCTTGTTTAGAGTGACAATAGGCCTTAGAATCACCATCGGTCAGCAAACTACATGTTTTCCCGACATTTAACTCTAAACAATATTTTTAAGACGATTTCGTCTACATTTCCCGATGCCACGGCCTAGGTAACGTAATTATAGCGACTTTTTTTACAATATCTTATAGAATTCTCTTGTTTTGAGTGACAATAGGCCTTAGAATCACCAACGGCCAGCAAACTACATGTTTTCCCGACATTTAACTCTAAACAATATTTTTAAGACGATTTCGTCTACATTTCCCGGTGCCACGGCCTAGGTAACGTAATTATAGCGACTTTTTTTACATTATCTTATAGAATACTCTTGCCTTGAGTGACAATAGGCCTTAGAATCACAATCGGCCAGCAAACTACATGTCTGCCCGACATTCAACTCTAAACAACATTTTTAAGATGATTTCGTCTACATTTCCCGGTGCCACGGCCTAGGTAACGCAATTACAGCGACTTTTTCACATTATCTTATAGAATACTTTTGCTTTGAGTGACAATAGGCCTCAAAATAACCATCGGCCAGCAAACTACATGTCTGCCCGACATTAAACTCTAAACTATATTTTTATGGCGGTTTTGTCTACATTTCCCGGTGCCACGGCCTAGAAAACGTAATTATTGCAACGTTTTTTACACTATCTTATAGAATACTCTTGTTTTGAGTGACAATAGGCCTTAGAATCACCATCGGCCAGCAAACTTCTTGTTTTCCCGACATTTAACTCTAAACTACATTTTTAAGGCGATTTCGTCTACATTTCCCGGTGCCACGGCCTAAGTAACGTTGCAAATTTTTTAACACTATCTTATAGAATACTCTTGCCTTGAGTGACAATAGTTCTTTGAATCACCATCGGCCAGCAAAATATAAGTCTGTCCGACAATCAACTTTAAACTACATTTTTATGGCAGTTTTGTCTACATTTCCCGGTGCCACGGCCTAGGTAACGTAATTATTGGAAGTTTTGTTGACATTATCTTATAGAATTATCTTGCATTGAGTGACAAAAGCCCTTAAAATCACAATCGGCCAGCAAACTACATGTTTTTCCGACATTTAACTCTAAACAACATTTTAAAGACGATTTCGTCTACATTTCCCGGTGCCACGGCCTAGGTAACGTAATTATAGCGTGTTTATTTACATTATCGTATAGAATACTCTTGCCTTGAGTGACATTAGGCCTTAGAATTACGACCGGCCAGCAAACTACATGTCTGCCCGACATTCAACTCTAAACAACATTTTTAAGATGATTTCGTCTACATTTCCCGGTGCCACGGCCTAGGTAACGTAATTATTGCAACTTTTTTTACATAATCTTATAGAATTATCTTGCCTTGAGTGACAATAGGCATTAAAATCACCATAGGCTAGCAAACTACATGTCTGCCCGACATTAAACTCTAAACTATATTTTTATGGCGGTTTTGTCTACATTTCCCGGTGCCACGGCCTAGATAACGTAATTATTGCAACGTTTTTTACATTATCTTATAGTATACTCTTGTTTAGAGTGACAATAGTCCTTAGAATCACCATCGGTCAGCAAACTACATGTTTTCCCGACATTTAACTCTAAACAATATTTTTAAGACGTTTTCGTCTACATTTCCCGGTGCCACGGCCTAGGTAACGTAATTATAGCGACTTTTTTTACAATATCTTATAGAATTCTCTTGCTTTGAGTGACAATAGGCCTTAGAATCACCAACGGCCAGCAAACTACATGTTTTCCCGACATTTAACTCTAAACAATATTTTTAAGACGATTTCGTCTACATTTCCCGGTGCCACGGCCTAGGTAACGTAATTATAGCGACTTTTTTACATTTTCTTATAAAATACTCTTGCTTTGAGTGACAATAGGCCTCAAAATAACCATCGGCCAGCAAACTACATGTCTGCCCGGCATTAAACTCTTAACTATATTTTTATGGCGATTTTATCTACATTTCCCGGTGCCACGGACTAGGTAACGTAATTATTGCAACTTTTTTTACATTTTCTTATAGAATACTCTTGTTTTGAGTGACAATAGGCCTTAGAATCACCATCGGCCAGCAAACTACATGTTTTTCCGACATTTAACTCTAAACAATATTTTTAAGACGATTTCGTCTATCTTTCCCGGTGCCACGGCCTAGGTAACGTAATTATAGCGAGTTTTTTTACATTATCTTATAGAATACTCTTGCTTTGAGTGATAATAGGCCTTAGAATCACCATCGGCGAGCAAACTACATGCTTTCCCGACATTTAACTCTAAACTACATTTTTAAGGCGATGTCGTCTACATTTCCCGGTGCCACGGCCTAGGTAACGTAATTATAGCGACTTTTTTAAGATAATCTTATATAATTCTCTTGCTTTGAGTGACTATAGGCCTTTGAATCACCATCGGCCAGCAAAATATAAGTCTGTCCGACAATCAACTTTAAACTACATTTTTATGGCGGTTTTGTCTACATTTCCCGGTGCCACGACCTAGGTAACGTAATTATTGGAACTTTTTTTACATTGTCTTATAGAATTATCTTGCATTGAGTGACAATAGGCCTTAAAATCACAATCGGCCAGCAAACTACATGTTTTCCCGACATTTAACTCTAAACAACATTTTAAAGACGATTTCGTCTACATTTCCCGGTGCCACGGCCTAGGTAACGTAATTATAGCGACTTTTTTACATTATCTTATAGAATTCTCTTGCTTTGAGTGACAATAGGCCTCAAAATAACCATCGGCCAGCAAACTACATGTCTGCCCGACATTTAACTCTAAGTCTCTATTTTAAGGCGATTTCGTCTACATTTCCCGGTGCCACGGCCTAGGTAACATAATTATTGCAACTTTTTTTACATTTTCTTATAGAATTCTCTTGTTTAGAGTGACAATAGGCCTTAGAATCACCATCGGCCAGCAAAATACATGTCTGCCCGACATTTAACTCTAAACTACATTTTAAGGCGATTTCGTCTACATTTCCCGGTGCCACGGCCGAGGTAACGTAATTATTGCAATTTTTTTTACATTTTATTATAGAATACTCTTGCCTTGAGTGACAATAGGCCTTTGAATCACCATCGGCCAGCAAACAACATGTCTGCCCGACATTTAACTCTAAACTACATTTTTAAGGCGATTATGTCTACATTTCCCGGTGCCACGGCCTAGATAACGTAATTCTTGCAACGTTTTTTACATTTTCTTATAGAATACTTTTGCTTTGAGTGAGAATAGGCCTCAAAATAACCATCGGCCAGCAAACTACATGTCTGACCGACATTAAACTCTAAACTATATTTTTATGGCGGTTTTGTCTACATTTCCCGGTGCCACGGCCTAGATAACGTAATTATTGCAACGTTTTTAACACTATCTTATAGAATACTTTTGTTTTGAGTGATAATAGGCCTTAGAATCACCATCGGCCAGCAAACTACATGCTTTCCCGACATTTAACTCTAAACTACATTTTTAAGGCGATTTCGTTTACATTTCCCGGTGCCACGGCCTAGGTAACGTAATTATAGCGACTTTTTTAACATTATCTTATATAAAACTCTTGCTTTGAGTGACAATAGGCCTTTGAATCACCATCGGCCAGCAAAGTATAAGTCTGTCCGACAATCAACTTTAAACTACATTTTTATGGCGGTTTTGTCTACATTTCCCGGTGCCACGGCCTAGGTAACGTAATTATTGGAACTTTTTTTACATTGTCTTATAGAATTATCTTGCATTGAGTGACAATAGGCCTTTGAATCACCATCGGCCAGCAAACAACATGTCTGCCCGACATTTAACTCTAAACTACATTTTTAAGGCGATTATGTCTACATTTCCCGGTGCCACGGCCTAGGTAACGTAATTATAGCGACTTTTTTTACATTATCTTATAGAATACTTTTGCCTTGAGTGATAATTGGCGTTAGAATCAACATCGGCCAGCAAACTACATGTCTGCCCGACATTTAACTCTAAACTACATTTTGAAGGCGATTACGTCTACATTTCCCGGTGCCACGGCCTAGGTAACGTAATTATAGCGACTTTTTTTTCATTATCTTATAGAATGCTCTCGTTTTGAGTGACTCAAGGCCTTAGAATCACCATCGGCCAGCAAACTACATGCTTTCCCGACATTTAACTCTAAACTACATTTTTAAGGCGATTTCGTCTACATTTCCCGGTGCCACGGCCTAGGTAACGTAATTATAGCGACTTTTTTTACATTATCTTATAGAATCCTCTTGCCTTGAGTGACAATAGGCCTTAGAATCACCATCGGCCAGCAAACTACATGTCTGCCCGACATTCAACTCTAAACAACATTTTTAAGATGATTTCGTCTACATTTCCCGGTGCCACGGCCTAGGTAACGCAATTACAGCGACTTTTTTACATTATCTTATAGAATACTTTTGTTTGAGTGACAATAGGCCTCAAAATAACCATCGGCCAGCAAACTACATGTCTGACCGACATTAAACTCTAAACTATATTTTTATGGCGGTTTTGTCTACATTTCCCGGTGCAACGGCCTAGATAACGTAATTATTGCAACGTTTTTTACACTATCTTATAGAATACTCTTGTTTTGAGTGACAATAGTTCTTTGAATCACCATCGGCCAGCAAAATATAAGTCTGTCCGACAATCAACTTTAAACTACATTTTTATGGCGGTTTTGTCTACATTTTCCGGTGCCACGGCCTAGATAACGAAACTATTGCAACGTTTTTTACATTTTCTTATAAGATACTCATGCATTGAGTGACAATAGGCCTTTGAATCACCATCGGCCAGCAAACAACATGTCTGCCCGACATTTAACTCTAAACTACATTTTTAAGGCGATTATGTCTACATTTCCCGGTGCCACGGCCTAGGTAACGTAATTATAGCGTTTTTTTTTACATTATCTTATAGAATACTTTTGCCTTGAGTGACAATAGGTGTTAGAATCACCATCGGCTAGCAAACTACATGTCTGCTCGACATTTAACTCTAAACTACATTTTTAAGGCGATTACGTCTACATTTCCCGGTGCCACGGCCTAGGTAACGTAATTATAGCGACTTTTTTTACATCAACTTATAGAATCCTCTTGTCTTGAGTGACAATAGGCCTAAGAATCACCATTGGCCAGCAAACTACATGTTTTCCCGACATTTAACTCTAAACTACATTTTTAAGGCGATTTCGTCTACATTTCCCGGTGCCACGGCCTAGGTAACGTAATTATTGCAACGTTTTTAACATTATTAGAGAATACTCTTGCCTTGAGTGACGATAGGCCTTAGAATAACCATCGCCCAGCAAACTACATGTCTGCCCGACATTCAACTCTAAACTATATTTTTACGGCGGTTTTGTCTACATTTTCCGGTGCCACGGCCTAGATAACGAAATTATTGCAACGTTTTTTACATTATCTTATATGATACTCTTGCATTGAGTGACAATAGGCCTTTGAATCACCATCGGCCAGCAAACAACATGTCTGCCCGACATTTAACTCTAAACTACATTTTTAAGGCGATTATGTCTACATTTCCCGGTGCCACGGCCTAGGTAACGTAATTATAGCGTTTTTTTTTACATTATCTTATAGAATACTTTTGCCTTGAGTGACAATAGGTGTTAGAATCACCATCGGCCAGCAAACTACATGTCTGCTCGACATTTAACTCTAAACTACATTTTTAAGGTGATTACGTCTACATTTCCCGGTGCCACGGCCTAGGTAACGTAATTATAGCGACTTTTTTTACATCAACTTATAGAATCCTCTTGTCTTGAGTGACAATAGGCCTTAGAATAACCATCGGCCAGCAAACTACATGTCTGCCCGACATTCAACTCTAAACTATATTTGTATGGCGGTTTTGTCTACATTTCCCGGTGCCACGGCCTAGATAACGTAATTCTTGCAACGTTTTTTACATTCTCTTATAGAATACTTTTGTTTTGAGTGACAATAGGCCTTAGAATCACCATCGGCCAGCAAACTACAGTTTTCCCGACATTTAACTCTAAACAATATTTTTAAGACGATTTCGTCTACCTTTCCCGGTGCCACGGCCTAGGTAACGTAATTATAGCGAGTTTTTTTACATTATCTTATAGAATACTCTTGCTTTGAGTGATAATAGGCCTTAGAATCACCATCGGCCAGCAAACTACATGCTTTCCCGTCATTTAACTCTAAACTACATTTTTAAGGCGATTTCGTCTACATTTCCCGGTGCCACGGCCTAGGTAACGTAATTATTGGAATTTTTTTTACATTGTCTTATAGCATTATCTTGCATTGAGTGACAAAAGGCCTTAAAATCACAATCTGCCTGCAAACTACATGTTGTCCCGACATTTAACTCTAAACAACATTTTAAAGACGATTTCGTCTACATTTCCCGGTGCCACGGCCTAGGTAACGTAATTATAGCGACTTTTTTACATTATCTTATAGAATACTCTTGCTTTGAGTGACAATAGGCCTCAAAATAACCATCGGCCAGCAAACTACATGTCTGCCCGACATTTAACTCTAAGTCTCTATTTTAAGGCGATTTCGTCTACATTTCCCGGTGCCACGGCCTAGGTAACATAATTATTGCAACTTTTTTTACATTTTCTTATAGAATACTCTTGCATAGAGTGACAATAGGCCTTAGAATCACCATCGGCCAGCAAACTACATGTCTGCCCGACATTTAACTCTAAGTCTCTATTTTAAGGCGATTTCGTCTACATTTCCCGGTGCCACGGCCTAGGTAACGTAATTATTGCAACTTTTTTTACATTATCTTATAGAATGCTCTTGCCCTGAGTGACAATAGGCCTTAGAATTACCATCGGCCAAAAAACATGTCTGCCCGACATTAAACTCTCAAAGTACATTTTTAAGGCGATTTCGTCTACATTTCCCGGAGCCACGGCCTAGGTAACGTTATTATTGCAATTTTTTTTACATTTTATTATAGAATACTCTTGCTTTTAGTGACAAAAGGCCTTTGAATCACCATCGGCCAGCAAACAACATGTCTGCCCGACATTTAACTCTAAACTACATTTTTAAGGCGATTATGTCTACATTTCCCGGTGCCACGGCCTAGGTAACGTAATTATAGCGTTTTTTTTTTACATTATCTTATAGAATGCTCTTACCTTGAGTGACAATAGGTGTTAGAATCACCATCGGCCAGCAAACTACATGTCTGCTCGACATTTAACTCTAAACTACATTTTTAAGGCGATTACGTCTACATTTCCCGGTGCCACGGCCTAGGTAACGTAATTATAGCGACTTTTTTTACACCAACTTATAGAATTCTCTTGTTTTGAGTGACAATAGGCCTTAGAATAACCATCGGCCAGCAAACTACATGTCTGCCCGACATTCAACTCTAAACTATATTTGTATGGCGGTTTTGTCTACATTTCCCGGTGCCACGGCCTAGATAACGTAATTATTGCAACGTTTTTTAAATTATCTTATAGAATACTTTTGCTTTGAGTGACAATGGCCTTAGAATCACCATCGGCCAACAAACTACATGTTTTCCCGATATTTAACTCTAAACAATATTTTTAAGACGTTTTCGTCTACATTTTCCGGTGCCACGGCCTAGGTAACGTAAGTATAGCGATTTTTTTAACATTATCTTATAGAATTCTCTTGCCTTGAGAGATAATAGGCCTTAGAATAACCATCGGCCAGCAAACTACATGTCTGCCCGACATTCAACTCTAAACTATATTTTTAGTGCGGTTTTGTCTACATTTCCCGGTGCCGCGGCCTAGATAACGTAATTATTGCAACGTTTTTTACACTATCTTATAGAATACTCTTGTTTTGAGTGACAATATGCCTTAGAATCACCATCGGCCAGCAAACTTCTTGTTTTCCCGACATTTCACTCTAAACTACATTTTTAAGGCGATTTCGTCTACATTTCCCGGTGCCACGGCCTAAGTAACGTAATTATTGCAAATTTTTTAACACTATCTTATAGAATACTCTTGCCTTGAGTGACAATAGTTCTTTGAATCACCATCGGCCAGCAAAATATAAGTCTGTCCGACAATCAACTTTAAACTACATTTTTATGGCGGTTTTGTCTACATTTCCCGGTGCCACGGCCTAGGTAACGTAATTATAGCGACTTTTTTTACATCAACTTATAGAATTCTCTTGTCTTGAGTGACAATAGGATTTAGAATAACCATCGGCCAGCAAACTACATGTCTGCCCGACATTCAACTCTAAACTATATTTGTATGGCGGTTTTGTCTACATTTCCCGGTGCCACGGCCTAGATAACGTAATTCTTGCAACGTTTTTTACATTCTCTTATAGAATACTTTTGTTTTGAGTGACAATAGGCCTTAGAATCACCATCGGCCAGCAAACTACAGTTTTCCCGACATTTAACTCTAAACAATATTTTTAAGACGATTTCGTCTACCTTTCCCGGTGCCACGGCCTAGGTAACGTAATTATTGGAACTTTTTTTACATTGTCTTATAGCATTATCTTGCATTGAGTGACAAAAGGCCTTAAAATCACAATCTGCCTGCAAACTACATGTTTTCCCGACATTTAACTCTAAACAACATTTTAAAGACGATTTCGTCTACATTTCCCGGTGCCACGGCCTAGGTAACGTAATTATAGCGACTTTTTTACATTATCTTATAGAATACTCTTGCTTTGAGTGACAATAGGCCTCAAAATAACCATCGGCCAGCAAACTACATGTCTGCCCGACATTTAACTCTAAGTCTCTATTTTAAGGCGATTTCGTCTACATTTCCCGGTGCCACGGCCTAGGTAACATAATTATTGCAACTTTTTTTACATTTTCTTATAGAATACTCTTGCATAGAGTGACAATAGGCCTTAGAATCACCATCGGCCAGCAAACTACATGTCTGCCCGACATTTAACTCTAAACTACATTTTAAGGCGATTTCGTCTACATTTCCCGGTGCCATGGCCTAGGTAACGTAATTATTGCAACTTTTTTTACATTATCTTATAGAATGCTCTTGCCCTGAGTGACAATAGGCCTTAGAATCACCATCGGCCAAAAAACATGTCTGCCCGACATTAAACTCTCAAAGTACATTTTTAAGGCGATTTCGTCTACATTTCCCGGAGCCACGGCCTAGGTAACGTTATTATTGCAATTTTTTTTACATTTTATTATAGAATACTCTTGCCTTGAGTGACAAAAGGCCTTTGAATCACCATCGGCCAGCAAACAACATGTCTGCCCGACATTTAACTCTAAACTACATTTTTAAGGCGATTATGTCTACATTTCCCGGTGCCACGGCCTAGGTAACGTAATTATAGCGTTTTTTTTTTACATTATCTTATAGAATGCTCTTACCTTGAGTGACAATAGGTGTTAGAATCACCATCGGCCAGCAAACTACATGTCTGCTCGACATTTAACTCTAAACTACATTTTTAAGGCGATTACGTCTACATTTCCCGGTGCCACGGCCTAGGTAACGTAATTATAGCGACTTTTTTTACACCAACTTATAGAATTCTCTTGTTTTGAGTGACAATAGGCCTTAGAATAACCATCGGCCAGCAAACTACATGTCTGCCCGACATTCAACTCTAAACTATATTTGTATGGCGGTTTTGTCTACATTTCCCGGTGCCACGGCCTAGATAACGTAATTATTGCAACGTTTTTTAAATTATCTTATAGAATACTTTTGCTTTGAGTGACAATGGCCTTAGAATCACCATCGGCCAACAAACTACATGTTTTCCCGATATTTAACTCTAAACAATATTTTTAAGACGTTTTCGTCTACATTTTCCGGTGCCACGGCCTAGGTAACGTAAGTATAGCGATTTTTTTAACATTATCTTATAGAATTCTCTTGCCTTGAGAGATATTAGGCCTTAGAATAACCATCGGCCAGCAAACTACATGTCTGCCCGACATTCAACTCTAAACTATATTTTTAGTGCGGTTTTGTCTACATTTCCCGGTGCCGCGGCCTAGATAACGTAATTATTGCAACGTTTTTTACACTATCTTATAGAATACTCTTGTTTTGAGTGACAATATGCCTTAGAATCACCATCGGCCAGCAAACTTCTTGTTTTCCCGACATTTAACTCTAAACTACATTTTTAAGGCGATTTCGTCTACATTTCCCGGTGCCACGGCCTAAGTAACGTAATTATTGCAAATTTTTTAACACTATCTTATAGAATACTCTTGCCTTGAGTGACAATATTTCTTTGAATCACCATCGGCCAGCAAAATATAAGTCTGTCCGACAATCAACTTTAAACTACATTTTTATGGCGGTTTTGTCTACATTTCCCGGTGCCACGGCCTAGGTAACGTAATTATAGCGACTTTTTTTACATCAACTTATAGAATTCTCTTGTCTTGAGTGACAATAGGATTTAGAATAACCATCGGCCAGCAAACTACATGTCTGCCCGACATTCAACTCTAAACTATATTTGTATGGCGGTTTTGTCTACATTTCCCGGTGCCACGGCCTAGATAACGTAATTCTTGCAACGTTTTTTACATTCTCTTATAGAATACTTTTGTTTTGAGTGACAATAGGCCTTAGAATCACCATCGGCCAGCAAACTACAGTTTTCCCGACATTTAACTCTAAACAATATTTTTAAGACGATTTCGTCTACCTTTCCCGGTGCCACGGCCTAGGTAACGTAATTATTGGAACTTTTGTTACATTGTCTTATAGCATTATCTTGCATTGAGTGACAAAAGGCCTTAAAATCACAATCTGCCTGCAAACTACATGTTTTCCCGACATTTAACTCTAAACAACATTTTAAAGACGATTTCGTCTACATTTCCCGGTGCCACGGCCTAGGTAACGTAATTATAGCGACTTTTTTACATTATCTTATAGAATACTCTTGCTTTGAGTGACAATAGGCCTCAAAATAACCATCGGCCAGCAAACTACATGTCTGACCGACATTAAACTCTAAACTATATTTTTATGGCGGTTTTGTCTACATTTCCCGGTGCCACGGCCTAGATAACGTAATTATTGCAACGTTTTTAACACTATCTTATAGAATACTTTTGTTTTGAGTGATAATAGGCCTTAGAATCACCATCGGCCAGCAAACTACATGCTTTCCCGACATTTAACTCTAAACTACATTTTTAAGGCGATTTCGTTTACATTTCCCGGTGCCACGGCCTAGGTAACGTAATTATAGCGACTTTTTAAACATTATCTTATATAAAACTCTTGCTTTGAGTGACAATTGGCCTTTGAATCACCATCGGCCAGCAAAGTATAAGTCTGTCCGACAATCAACTTTAAACTACATTTTTATGGCGGTTTTGTCTACATTTCCCGGTGCCACGGCCTAGGTAACGTAATTATTGGAACTTTTTTTACATTGTCTTATAGAATTATCTTGCATTGAGTGACAATAGGCCTTTGAATCACCATCGGCCAGCAAACAACATGTCTGCCCGACATTTAACTCTAAACTACATTTTTAAGGCGATTATGTCTACATTTCCCGGTGCCACGGCCTAGGTAACGTAATTATAGCGACTTTTTTTACATTATCTTATAGAATACTTTTGCCTTGAGTGATAATTGGCGTTAGAATCAACATCGGCCAGCAAACTACATGTCTGCCCGACATTTAACTCTAAACTACATTTTGAAGGCGATTACGTCTACATTTCCCGGTGCCACGGCCTAGGTAACGTAATTATAGCGACTTTTTTTTCATTATCTTATAGAATGCTCTCGTTTTGAGTGACTCAATGCCTTAGAATCACCATCGGCCAGCAAACTACATGCTTTCCCGACATTTAACTCTAAACTACATTTTTAAGGCGATTTCGTCTACATTTCCCGGTGCCACGGCCTAGGTAACGTAATTATAGCGACTTTTTTTACATTATCTTATAGAATCCTCTTGCCTTGAGTGACAATAGGCCTTAGAATCACCATCGGCCAGCAAACTACATGTCTGCCCGACATTCAACTCTAAACAACATTTTTAAGATGATTTCGTCTACATTTCCCGGTGCCACGGCCTAGGTAACGCAATTACAGCGACTTTTTTACATTATCTTATAGAATACTTTTGTTTGAGTGACAATAGGCCTCAAAATAACCATCGGCCAGCAAACTACATGTCTGACCGACATTAAACTCTAAACTATATTTTTATGGCGGTTTTGTCTACATTTCCCGGTGCAACGGCCTAGATAACGTAATTATTGCAACGTTTTTTACACTATCTTATAGAATACTCTTGTTTTGAGTGACAATAGTTCTTTGAATCACCATCGGCCAGCAAAATATAAGTCTGTCCGACAATCAACTTTAAACTACATTTTTATGGCGGTTTTGTCTACATTTTCCGGTGCCACGGCCTAGATAACGAAACTATTGCAACGTTTTTTACATTATCTTATAAGATACTCATGCATTGAGTGACAATAGGCCTTTGAATCACCATCGGCCAGCAAACAACATGTCTGCCCGACATTTAACTCTAAACTACATTTTTAAGGCGATTATGTCTACATTTCCCGGTGCCACGGCCTAGGTAACGTAATTATAGCGTTTTTTTTTACATTATCTTATAGAATACTTTTGCCTTGAGTGACAATAGGTGTTAGAATCACCATCGGCTAGCAAACTACATGTCTGCTCGACATTTAACTCTAAACTACATTTTTAAGGCGATTACGTCTACATTTCCCGGTGCCACGGCCTAGGTAACGTAATTATAGCGACTTTTTTTACATCAACTTATAGAATCCTCTTGTCTTGAGTGACAATAGGCCTAAGAATCACCATTGGCCAGCAAACTACATGTTTTCCCGACATTTAACTCTAAACTACATTTTTAAGGCGATTTCGTCTACATTTCCCGGTGCCACGGCCTAGGTAACGTAATTATTGCAACGTTTTTAACATTATTAGAGAATACTCTTGCCTTGAGTGACGATAGGCCTTAGAATAACCATCGCCCAGCAAACTACATGTCTGCCCGACATTCAACTCTAAACTATATTTTTACGGCGGTTTTGTCTACATTTTCCGGTGCCACGGCCTAGATAACGAAATTATTGCAACGTTTTTTACATTATCTTATATGATACTCTTGCATTGAGTGACAATAGGCCTTTGAATCACCATCGGCCAGCAAACAACATGTCTGCCCGACATTTAACTCTAAACTACATTTTTAAGGCGATTATGTCTACATTTCCCGGTGCCACGGCCTAGGTAACGTAATTATAGCGTTTTTTTTTACATTATCTTATAGAATACTTTTGCCTTGAGTGACAATAGGTGTTAGAATCACCATCGGCCAGCAAACTACATGTCTGCTCGACATTTAACTCTAAACTACATTTTTAAGGTGATTACGTCTACATTTCCCGGTGCCACGGCCTAGGTAACGTAATTATAGCGACTTTTTTTACATCAACTTATAGAATCCTCTTGTCTTGAGTGACAATAGGCCTTAGAATAACCATCGGCCAGCAAACTACATGTCTGCCCGACATTCAACTCTAAACTATATTTGTATGGCGGTTTTGTCTACATTTCCCGGTGCCACGGCCTAGATAACGTAATTCTTGCAACGTTTTTTACATTCTCTTATAGAATACTTTTGTTTTGAGTGACAATAGGCCTTAGAATCACCATCGGCCAGCAAACTACAGTTTTCCCGACATTTAACTCTAAACAATATTTTTAAGACGATTTCGTCTACCTTTCCCGGTGCCACGGCCTAGGTAACGTAATTATAGCGAGTTTTTTTACATTATCTTATAGAATACTCTTGCTTTGAGTGATAATAGGCCTTAGAATAACCATCGGCCAGCAAACTACATGCTTTCCCGTCATTTAACTCTAAACTACATTTTTAAGGCGATTTCGTCTACATTTCCCGGTGCCACGGCCTAGGTAACGTAATTATTGGAACTTTTTTTACATTGTCTTATAGCATTATCTTGCATTGAGTGACAAAAGGCCTTAAAATCACAATCTGCCTGCAAACTACATGTTGTCCCGACATTTAACTCTAAACAACATTTTAAAGACGATTTCGTCTACATTTCCCGGTGCCACGGCCTAGGTAACGTAATTATAGCGACTTTTTTACATTATCTTATAGAATACTCTTGCTTTGAGTGACAATAGGCCTCAAAATAACCATCGGCCAGCAAACTACATGTCTGCCCGACATTTAACTCTAAGTCTCTATTTTAAGGCGATTTCGTCTACATTTCCCGGTGCCACGGCCTAGGTAACATAATTATTGCAACTTTTTTTACATTTTCTTATAGAATACTCTTGCATAGAGTGACAATAGGCCTTAGAATCACCATCGGCCAGCAAACTACATGTCTGCCCGACATTTAACTCTAAGTCTCTATTTTAAGGCGATTTCGTCTACATTTCCCGGTGCCACGGCCTAGGTAACGTAATTATTGCAACTTTTTTTACATTATCTTATAGAATGCTCTTGCCCTGAGTGACAATAGGCCTTAGAATTACCATCGGCCAAAAAACATGTCTGCCCGACATTAAACTCTCAAAGTACATTTTTAAGGCGATTTCGTCTACATTTCCCGGAGCCACGGCCTAGGTAACGTTATTATTGCAATTTTTTTTACATTTTATTATAGAATACTCTTGCTTTTAGTGACAAAAGTCCTTTGAATCACCATCGGCCAGCAAACAACATGTCTGCCCGACATTTAACTCTAAACTACATTTTTAAGGCGATTATGTCTACATTTCCCGGTGCCACGGCCTAGGTAACGTAATTATAGCGTTTTTTTTTTACATTATCTTATAGAATGCTCTTACCTTGAGTGACAATAGGTGTTAGAATCACCATCGGCCAGCAAACTACATGTCTGCTCGACATTTAACTCTAAACTACATTTTTAAGGCGATTACGTCTACATTTCCCGGTGCCACGGCCTAGGTAACGTAATTATAGCGACTTTTTTTACACCAACTTATAGAATTCTCTTGTTTTGAGTGACAATAGGCCTTAGAATAACCATCGGCCAGCAAACTACATGTCTGCCCGACATTCAACTCTAAACTATATTTGTATGGCGGTTTTGTCTACATTTCCCGGTGCCACGGCCTAGATAACGTAATTATTGCAACGTTTTTTAAATTATCTTATAGAATACTTTTGCTTTGAGTGACAATGGCCTTAGAATCACCATCGGCCAACAAACTACATGTTTTCCCGATATTTAACTCTAAACAATATTTTTAAGACGTTTTCGTCTACATTTTCCGGTGCCACGGCCTAGGTAACGTAAGTATAGCGATTTTTTTAACATTATCTTATAGAATTCTCTTGCCTTGAGAGATAATAGGCCTTAGAATAACCATCGGCCAGCAAACTACATGTCTGCCCGACATTCAACTCTAAACTATATTTTTAGTGCGGTTTTGTCTACATTTCCCGGTGCCGCGGCCTAGATAACGTAATTATTGCAACGTTTTTTACACTATCTTATAGAATACTCTTGTTTTGAGTGACAATATGCCTTAGAATCACCATCGGCCAGCAAACTTCTTGTTTTCCCGACATTTCACTCTAAACTACATTTTTAAGGCGATTTCGTCTACATTTCCCGGTGCCACGGCCTAAGTAACGTAATTATTGCAAATTTTTTAACACTATCTTATAGAATACTCTTGCCTTGAGTGACAATAGTTCTTTGAATCACCATCGGCCAGCAAAATATAAGTCTGTCCGACAATCAACTTTAAACTACATTTTTATGGCGGTTTTGTCTACATTTCCCGGTGCCACGGCCTAGGTAACGTAATTATAGCGACTTTTTTTACATCAACTTATAGAATTCTCTTGTCTTGAGTGACAATAGGATTTAGAATAACCATCGGCCAGCAAACTACATGTCTGCCCGACATTCAACTCTAAACTATATTTGTATGGCGGTTTTGTCTACATTTCCCGGTGCCACGGCCTAGATAACGTAATTCTTGCAACGTTTTTTACATTCTCTTATAGAATACTTTTGTTTTGAGTGACAATAGGCCTTAGAATCACCATCGGCCAGCAAACTACAGTTTTCCCGACATTTAACTCTAAACAATATTTTTAAGACGATTTCGTCTACCTTTCCCGGTGCCACGGCCTAGGTAACGTAATTATTGGAACTTTTTTTACATTGTCTTATAGCATTATCTTGCATTGAGTGACAAAAGGCCTTAAAATCACAATCTGCCTGCAAACTACATGTTTTCCCGACATTTAACTCTAAACAACATTTTAAAGACGATTTCGTCTACATTTCCCGGTGCCACGGCCTAGGTAACGTAATTATAGCGACTTTTTTACATTATCTTATAGAATACTCTTGCTTTGAGTGACAATAGGCCTCAAAATAACCATCGGCCAGCAAACTACATGTCTGCCCGACATTTAACTCTAAGTCTCTATTTTAAGGCGATTTCGTCTACATTTCCCGGTGCCACGGCCTAGGTAACATAATTATTGCAACTTTTTTTACATTTTCTTATAGAATACTCTTGCATAGAGTGACAATAGGCCTTAGAATCACCATCGGCCAGCAAACTACATGTCTGCCCGACATTTAACTCTAAACTACATTTTAAGGCGATTTCGTCTACATTTCCCGGTGCCATGGCCTAGGTAACGTAATTATTGCAACTTTTTTTACATTATCTTATAGAATGCTCTTGCCCTGAGTGACAATAGGCCTTAGAATCACCATCGGCCAAAAAACATGTCTGCCCGACATTAAACTCTCAAAGTACATTTTTAAGGCGATTTCGTCTACATTTCCCGGAGCCACGGCCTAGGTAACGTTATTATTGCAATTTTTTTTACATTTTATTATAGAATACTCTTGCCTTGAGTGACAAAAGGCCTTTGAATCACCATCGGCCAGCAAACAACATGTCTGCCCGACATTTAACTCTAAACTACATTTTTAAGGATATTATGTCTACATTTCCCGGTGCCACGGCCTAGGTAACGTAATTATAGCGTTTTTTTTTTACATTATCTTATAGAATGCTCTTACCTTGAGTGACAATAGGTGTTAGAATCACCATCGGCCAGCAAACTACATGTCTGCTCGACATTTAACTCTAAACTACATTTTTAAGGCGATTACGTCTACATTTCCCGGTGCCACGGCCTAGGTAACGTAATTATAGCGACTTTTTTTACACCAACTTATAGAATTCTCTTGTTTTGAGTGACAATAGGCCTTAGAATAACCATCGGCCAGCAAACTACATGTCTGCCCGACATTCAACTCTAAACTATATTTGTATGGCGGTTTTGTCTACATTTCCCGGTGCCACGGCCTAGATAACGTAATTATTGCAACGTTTTTTAAATTATCTTATAGAATACTTTTGCTTTGAGTGACAATGGCCTTAGAATCACCATCGGCCAACAAACTACATGTTTTCCCGATATTTAACTCTAAACAATATTTTTAAGACGTTTTCGTCTACATTTTCCGGTGCCACGGCCTAGGTAACGTAAGTATAGCGATTTTTTTAACATTATCTTATAGAATTCTCTTGCCTTGAGAGATATTAGGCCTTAGAATAACCATCGGCCAGCAAACTACATGTCTGCCCGACATTCAACTCTAAACTATATTTTTAGTGCGGTTTTGTCTACATTTCCCGGTGCCGCGGCCTAGATAACGTAATTATTGCAACGTTTTTTACACTATCTTATAGAATACTCTTGTTTTGAGTGACAATATGCCTTAGAATCACCATCGGCCAGCAAACTTCTTGTTTTCCCGACATTTAACTCTAAACTACATTTTTAAGGCGATTTCGTCTACATTTCCCGGTGCCACGGCCTAAGTAACGTAATTATTGCAAATTTTTTAACACTATCTTATAGAATACTCTTGCCTTGAGTGACAATATTTCTTTGAATCACCATCGGCCAGCAAAATATAAGTCTGTCCGACAATCAACTTTAAACTACATTTTTATGGCGGTTTTGTCTACATTTCCCGGTGCCACGGCCTAGGTAACGTAATTATAGCGACTTTTTTTACATCAACTTATAGAATTCTCTTGTCTTGAGTGACAATAGGATTTAGAATAACCATCGGCCAGCAAACTACATGTCTGCCCGACATTCAACTCTAAACTATATTTGTATGGCGGTTTTGTCTACATTTCCCGGTGCCACGGCCTAGATAACGTAATTCTTGCAACGTTTTTTACATTCTCTTATAGAATACTTTTGTTTTGAGTGACAATAGGCCTTAGAATCACCATCGGCCAGCAAACTACAGTTTTCCCGACATTTAACTCTAAACAATATTTTTAAGACGATTTCGTCTACCTTTCCCGGTGCCACGGCCTAGGTAACGTAATTATTGGAACTTTTGTTACATTGTCTTATAGCATTATCTTGCATTGAGTGACAAAAGGCCTTAAAATCACAATCTGCCTGCAAACTACATGTTTTCCCGACATTTAACTCTAAACAACATTTTAAAGACGATTTCGTCTACATTTCCCGGTGCCACGGCCTAGGTAACGTAATTATAGCGACTTTTTTACATTATCTTATAGAATACTCTTGCTTTGAGTGACATAAGGCCTCAAAATAACCATCGGCCAGCAAACTACATGTCTGCCCGACATTTAACTCTAAGTCTCTATTTTAAGGCGATTTCGTCTACATTTCCCGGTGCCACGGCCTAGGTAACATAATTATTGCAACTTTTTTTACATTTTCTTATAGAATACTCTTGCATAGAGTGACAATAGGCCTTAGAATCACCATCGGCCAGCAAACTACATGTCTGCCCGACATTTAACTCTAAACTACATTTTAAGGCGATTTCGTCTACATTTCCCGGTGCCATGGCCTAGGTAACGTAATTATTGCAACTTTTTTTACATTATCTTATAGAATGCTCTGGCCCTGAGTGACAATAGGCCTTAGAATCACCATCGGCCAAAAAACATGTCTGCCCGACATTAAACTCTCAAAGTACATTTTTAAGGCGATTTCGTCTACATTTCCCGGAGCCACGGCCTAGGTAACGTTATTATTGCAATTTTTTTTACATTTTATTATAGAATACTCTTGCCTTGAGTGACAAAAGGCCTTTGAATCACCATCGGCCAGCAAATAACATGTCTGCCCGACATTTAACTCTAAACTACATTTTTAAGGCGATTATGTCTACATTTCCCGGTGCCACGGCCTAGGTAACGTAATTATAGCGTTTTTTTTTTACATTATCTTATAGAATGCTCTTACCTTGAGTGACAATAGGTGTTAGAATCACCATCGGCCAGCAAACTACATGTCTGCTCGACATTTAACTCTAAACTACATTTTTAAGGCGATTACGTCTACATTTCCCGGTGCCACGGCCTAGGTAACGTAATTATAGCGACTTTTTTTACACCAACTTATAGAATTCTCTTGTTTTGAGTGACAATAGGCCTTAGAATAACCATCGGCCAGCAAACTACATGTCTGCCCGACATTCAACTCTAAACTATATTTGTATGGCGGTTTTGTCTACATTTCCCGGTGCCACGGCCTAGATAACGTAATTATTGCAACGTTTTTTAAATTATCTTATAGAATACTATTGCTTTGAGTGACAATGGCCTTAGAATCACCATCGGCCAACAAACTACATGTTTTCCCGATATTTAACTCTAAACAATATTTTTAAGACGATTTCGTCTACCTTTCCCGGTGCCACGGCCTAGGTTACGTAATTATAGCGAGTTTTTTTACATTATCTTATAGAATACTCTTGTTTCGAGTGACAATAGGCCTTAGAATCACCATCGGCCAGCAAACTACATGCTTTCCCGACATTTAACTCTAAACTACATTTTTAAGGCGATTTCGTCTACATTTCCCGGTGCCACGGCCTAGGTAACGTAATTATAGCGTTTTTTTTTTACATTATCTTATAGAATGCTCTTGCCTTGAGTGACAATAGGCCTTAGAATCACCATCGGCCAGCAAACTACATGTCTGACCGACATTAAACTCTAAACTATATTTTTATGGCGGTTTTGTCTACATTTCCCGGTGCAACGGCCTAGATAACGTAAATTTTGCAACGTTTTTTACACTATCTTATAGAATACTCTTGTTTTGAGTGACAATATGCCTTAGAATCACCATCGGCCAGCAAACTTCTTGTTTTCCCGACATTTAACTCTAAACTACATTTTTAAGGCGATTTCGTCTACATTTCCCGGTGCCACGGCCTAAGTAACGTAATTATTGCAAATTTTTTAACACTATCTTATAGAATACTCTTGCCTTGAGTGACAATAGTTCTTTGAATCACCATCGGCCAGCAAAATATAAGTCTGTCCGACAATCAACTTTAAACTACATTTTTATGGCGGTTTTGTCTACATTTCCCGGTGCCACGGCCTAGGTAACGTAATTATTGGAAGTTTTTTTACATTATCTTATAGAATTATCTTGCATTGAGTGACAAAAGGCCTTATAATCACAATCGGCCAGCAAACTACATGTTTTCCCGACATTTAACTCTAAACAACATTTTAAAGACGATTTCGTCTACATTTCCCGGTGCCACGGCCTAGGTAACGTAATTATAGCGTGTTTATTTACATTATCGTATAGAATACTCTTGCCTTGAGTGACATTAGGCCTTAGAATCACGACCGGCCAGCAAACTACATGTCTGCCCGACATTAAACTCTAAACTATATTTTTATGGCAGTTTTGTCTACATTTCCCGGTGCCACGGCCTAAGTAACGTAATTATTGCAAATTTTTTAACACTATCTTATAGAATGCTCTTGTTTAGAGTGACAATAGGCCTTAGAATCACCATCGGTCAGCAAACTACATGTTTTCCCGACATTTAACTCTAAACAATATTTTTAAGACGATTTCGTCTACATTTCCCGATGCCACGGCCTAGGTAACGTAATTATAGCGACTTTTTTTACAATATCTTATAGAATTCTCTTGTTTTGAGTGACAATAGGCCTTAGAATCACCAACGGCCAGCAAACTACATGTTTTCCCGACATTTAACTCTAAACAATATTTTTAAGACGATTTCGTCTACATTTCCCGGTGCCACGGCCTAGGTAACGTAATTATAGCGACTTTTTTTACATTATCTTATAGAATACTCTTGCCTTGAGTGACAATAGGCCTTTGAATCACCATCGGCCAGCAAACTACATGTCTGCCCGACATTCAACTCTAAACAACATTTTTAAGATGATTTCGTCTACATTTCCCGGTGCCACGGCCTAGATAACGTAATAATTGCAACGTTTTTTACACTATCTTATAGAATACTCTTGTTTTGAGTGACTATAGGCCTTAGAATCACAATCAGCCAGCAAACTACATGTTTTCCCGACATTTAACTCTAAACTACATTTTTAAGGCGATTTCGTCTACATTTCCCGGTGCCACGGACTAGGTAACGTAATTCTTGCAACGTTTTTTACATTCTCTTATAGAATACTTTTGTTTTGAGTGACAATAGGCCTTAGAATCACCATCGGCCAGCAAACTACAGTTTTCCCGACATTTAACTCTAAACAATATTTTTAAGACGATTTCGTCTACCTTTCCCGGTGCCACGGCCTAGGTAACGTAATTATAGCGAGTTTTTTTACATTATCTTATAGAATACTCTTGCTTTGAGTGATAGTAGGCCTTAGAATCACCATCGGCCAGCAAACTACATGCTTTCCCGTCATTTAACTCTAAACTACATTTTTAAGGCGATTTCGTCTACATTTCCCGGTGCCACGGCCTAGGTAACGTAATTATTGGAACTTTTTTTACATTGTCTTATAGCCTTATCTTGCATTGAGTGACAAAAGGCCTTAAAATCACAATCTGCTTGCAAACTACATGTTTTCCCGACATTTAACTCTAAACAACATTTTAAAGACGATTTCGTCTACATTTCCCGGTGCCACGGCCTAGGTAACGTAATTATAGCGACTTTTTTACATTATCTTATAGAATACTCTTGCTTTGAGTGACAATAGGCCTCAAAATAACCATCGGCCAGCAAACTACATGTCTGCCCGACATTTAACTCTAAGTCTCTATTTTAAGGCGATTTCGTCTACATTTCCCGGTGCCACGGCCTAGGTAACATAATTATTGCAACTTTTTTTACATTTTCTAATAGAATACTCTTGCATAGAGTGACAATAGGCCTTAGAATCACCATCGGCCAGCAAACTACATGTCTGCCCGACATTTAACTCTAAACTACATTTTAAGGCGATTTCGTCTACATTTCCCGGTGCCATGGCCTAGGTAACGTAATTATTGCAACTTTTTTTACATTATCTTATAGAATGCTCTTGCCCTGAGTGACAATAGGCCTTAGAATCACCATCGGCCAAAAAACATGTCTGCCCGACATTAAACTCTCAAAGTACATTTTTAAGGCGATTTCGTCTACATTTCCCGGAGCCACGGCCTAGGTAACGTTATTATTGCAATTTTTTTTACATTTTATTATAGAATACTCTTGCCTTGAGTGACAAAAGGCCTTTGAATCACCATCGGCCAGCAAACAACATGTCTGCCCGACATTTAACTCTAAACTACATTTTTAAGGCGATTATGTCTACATTTCCCGGTGCCACGGCCTAGGTAACGTAATTATAGCGTTTTTTTTTTACATTATCTTATAGAATGCTCTTGCCTTGAGTGACAATAGGTGTTAGAATCACCATCGGCCAGTAAACTACATGTCTGCTCGACATTTAACTCTAAACTACATTTTTAAGGCGATTACGTCTACATTTCCCGGTGCCACGGCCTAGGTAACGTAATTATAGCGACTTTTTTTACACCAACTTATAGAATTCTCTTGTTTTGAGTGACAATAGGCCTTAGAATAACCATCGGCCAGCAAACTACATGTCTGCCCGACATTCAACTCTAAACTATATTTGTATGGCGGTTTTGTCTACATTTCCCGGTGCCACGGCCTAGATAACGTAATTATTGCAACGTTTTTTAAATTATCTTATAGAATACTTTTGCTTTGAGTGACAATGGCCTTAGAATCACCATCGGCCAACAAACTACATGTTTTCCCGACATTTAACTCTAAACAATATTTTTAAGACGTTTTCGTCTACATTTTCCGGTGCCACGGCCTAGGTAACGTAAGTATAGCGATTTTTTTAACATTATCTTATAGAATCCTCTTGCCTTGAGTGACAATAGGCCTTAGAATCACCATCGGCCAGCAAACTACATGTCTGCCCGACATTCAACTCTAAACAACATTTTTAAGATGATTTCGTCTACATTTCCCGGTGCCACGGCCTAGGTAACGCAATTACAGCGACTTTTTTACATTATCTTATAGATTACTTTTGTTTGAGTGACAATAGGCCTCAAAATAACCATCGGCCAGCAAACTACATGTCTGACCGACATTAAACTCTAAACTATATTTTTATGGCGGTTTTGTCTACATTTCCCGGTGCAACGGCCTAGATAACGTAATTATTGCAACGTTTTTTACACTATCTTACAGAATACTCTTGTTTTGAGTGACAATATGCCTTAGAATCACCATCGGCCAGCAAACTTCTTGTTTTCCCGACATTTAACTCTAAACTACATTTTTAAGGCGATTTCGTCTACATTTCCCGGTGCCACGGCCTAAGTAACGTAATTATTGCAAATTTTTTAACACTATCTTATAGAATGCTCTTGCCTTGAGTGACAATAGTTCTTTGAATCACCATCGGCCAGCAAAATATAAGTCTGTCCGACAATCAACTTTAAACTACATTTTTATGGCGGTTTTGTCTACATTTCCCGGTGCCACGGCCTAGGTAACGTAATTATTGGAAGTTTTTTTACATTATCTTATAGAATTATCTTGCATTGAGTGACAAAAGGCCTTATAATTACAATCGGCCAGCAAACTACATGTTTTCCCGACATTTAACTCTAAACAACATTTTAAAGACGATTTCGTCTACATTTCCCGGTGCCACGGCCTAGGTAACGTAATTATAGCGTGTTTATTTACATTATCGTATAGAATACTCTTGCCTTGAGTGACATTAGGCCTTAGAATCACGACCGGCCAGCAAACTACATGTCTGCCCGACATTAAACTCTAAACTATATTTTTATGGCAGTTTTGTCTACATTTCCCGGTGCCACGGCCTAGATAACGTAATTATTGCAACGTTTTTTACATTATCTTATAGAATACTCTTGTTTAGAGTGACAATAGGTCTTAGAATCACCATCGGTCAGCAAACTACATGTTTTCCCGACATTTAACTCTAAACAATATTTTTAAGACGATTTCGTCTACATTTCCCGATGCCACGGCCTAGGTAACGTAATTATAGCGACTTTTTTTACAATATCTTATAGAATTCTCTTGTTTTGAGTGACAATAGGCCTTAGAATCACCAACGGTCAGCAAACTACATGTTTTCCCGACATTTAACTCTAAACAATATTTTTAAGACGATTTCGTCTACATTTCCCGGTGCCACGGCCTAGGTAACGTAATTATAGCGACTTTTTTTACATTATCTTATAGAATACTCTTGCCTTGAGTGACATTAGGCCTTTGAATCACCATCGGCCAGCAAACTACATGTCTGCCCGACATTCAACTCTAAACAACATTTTTAAGATGATTTCGTCTACATTTCCCGGTGCCACGGCCTAGATAACGTAATTATTGCAACGTTTTTTACACTATCTTATAGAATACTCTTGTTTTGAGTGACTATAGGCCTTAGAATCACAATCAGCCAGCAAACTACATGTTTTCCCGACATTTAACTCTAAACTACATTTTTAAGGCGATTTCGTCTACATTTCCCGGTGCCACGGCCTAGGTAACGTAATTATAGCGACTTTTTTACATTATCTTATAGAATACTCTTGTTTTGAGTGACAATAGGCCTCAAAATAACCATCGGCCAGCAAACTAAATGTCTGCCCGACATTTAACTCTAAGTCTCTATTTTAAGGCGATTTGGTCTACATTTCCCGGTGCCACGGCATAGGTAACATAATTATTGCAACTTTTTTTACATTTTCTTATAGAATACTCCTGCTTTGAGTGACAATAGGCCTTATAATCACCATCGGCCAGCAAACTACATGTCTGCCCGACATTCAACTCTAAACTATATTTTTATGGCGGTTTTGTCTACATTTCCCGGTGCCACGGCCTAGATAACGTAATTATTGCAACGTTTTTTACATTATCTTATAGGATACTTTTGCTTTGAGTGACAATAGGCCTTAGAATCACCATCGGCCAGCAAACTACATGTTTTCCCGACATTTAACTCTAAACAATATTTTTAAGACGATTTCGTCTACATTTCCCGGTGCCACGGCCTAGGTAACGTAATTATAGCGACTTTTTTTACAATATCTTATACAATTCTTTTTTTTTGAGTGACAATAGGCCTTACAATCACCAACGGCCACCAAACTACATGTTTTCCCGACATTTAACTCTAAACAATATTTTTAAGACGATTTCGTCTACATTTCCCGGTGCCACGGCCTAGGTAACGTAATTATAGCGACTTTTTTTACACTATCTTATAGAATGCTCTTGCCTTGAGTGACAATAGGCCTTAGAATCACCATCAGCCAGCAAACTACATGTCTGCCCGACATTCAACTCTAAACAACATTTTTAAGATGATTTCGTCTACATTTGCCGGTGCCACGGCCTAGATAACGTAATTATTGCAACGTTTTTTACACTATCTTATAGAATACTCTTGTTTTGAGTGACTATAGGCCTTAGAATCACAATCAGCCAGCAAACTAAATGTTTTCCCGACATTTAACTCTAAACTACATTTTTAAGGCGAATTCGTCAACATTTCCCGGTGCCACGGACTAGGTAACGTAATTATTGCAATTTTTTTTACATTTTCTTATAGAATCCTCCTGCTTTTAGTGACAATAGGCCTTACAATCACCATCGGCCAGCAAACTACATGTCTGCCCGACATTCAACTCTAAACTATATTTTTATGGCGGTTTTGTCTACATTTCCCGGTGCCACGGCCTAGATAACGTAATTATTGCAACGTTTTTTACATTATCTTATAGAATACTTTTGCTTTGAGTGATAATAGGCCTTAGAATCACCATCGGCCAGCAAACTACATGTTTTCCCGACATTTAACTCTAAACAATATTTTTAAGACGATTTCGTCTACATTTCCCGGTGCCACGGCCTAGGTATCGTAATTATAGCGACTTTTTTTACACTATCTTATAAAATTATCTTGCTTTGAGTGACATTAGGCCTAAGAATCACCATTGGCCAGCAAACTACATGTTTTTCCGACATTTAACTCTAAACTACATTTTTAAGGCGATTTCGTCTACATTTCCCGGTGCCACGGCCTAGGTAACGTAATTATTGCAACTTTTTTAACATTTTTAGAGAATACTCTTGCCTTGAGTGACAAAAGGCCTTAGAATAACCATCGGCCAGCAAACTACATGTCTGCCCGACATTCAACTCTAAACTATATTTTTACGGCGGTTTTGTCTACATTTTCCGGTGCCACGGCCTAGATAACGAAATTATTGCAACGTTTTTTACATTATCTTATAAGATACTCTTGCATTGAGTGACAATAGGCCTTAGAATCACCATCGGCCAGCAAACTACATGTTTTCCCGACATTTAACTCTAAACAATATTTTTAAGACGATTTCGTCTACATTTCCCGGTAACACGGCCTAGGTTACGTAATTATAGCGACCTTTTTTACAATATCTTATAGAATTCTCTTGCTTTGAGTGACAATAGGCCTTAGAATCACCATCGGCCAGCAAACTACATGTTTTCCCGACATTTAACTCTAAACTACATTTTTAAGGAGATTTCGTCTACATTTCCCGGTGCCACGGCCTAGGTAACGTAATTATTGCAAATTATTTAACATTATCTTATAGAATCCTAATGCCTTGAGTGACAATAGGCCTTTGAATCACCATCGGCCAGCAAACAACATGTCTGCCCGACATTTAACTCTAAACTACATTTTTAAGGCGATTATGTCTACATTTCCCGGTGCCACGGCCTAGGTAACGTAATTATAGCGTTTTTTTTTACATTATCTTATAGAATACTTTTGCCTTGAGTGACAATAGGTGTTGGAATCACCATCGGCCAGCAAACTACATGTCTGCTCGACATTTAACTCTAAACTACATTTTTAAGGCGATTACGTCTACATTTCCCGGTGCCACGGCCTAGGTAACGTAATTATAGCGACTTTTTTTACATCAACTTATAGAATCTTCTTGTCTTGAGTGACAATAGGCCTTAGAATAACCATCGGCCAGCAAACTACATGTCTGCCCGACATTCAACTCTAAACTATATTTGTATGGCGGTTTTGTCTACATTTCCCGGTGCCACGGCCTAGATAACGTAATTCTTGCAACGTTTTTTACATTCTCTTATAGAATACTTTTGCTTTGAGTGACAATAGGCCTTAGAATCACCATCGGCCAGCAAACTACATGTTTTCCCGACATTTAACTCTAAACAATATTTTTAAGACGATTTCGTCTACATTTCCCGGTGCCACGGCCTAGGTATCGTAATTATAGCGACTTTTTTTACACTATCTTATAAAATGCTCTTGCCTTGAGTGACAATAGGCCTTAGAATCACCATCAGCCAGCAAACTACATGTCTGCCCGACATTCAACTCTAAACAACATTTTTAAGATGATTTCGTCTACATTTCCCGGTGCCACGGCCTAGATAACGTAATTATTGCAACGTTTTTTACACTATCTTATAGAATACTCTTGTTTTGAGTGACTATAGGCCTTAGAATCACAATCAGCCAGCAAACTAAATGTTTTCCCGACATTTAACTCTAAACTACATTTTTAAGGCGAATTCGTCAACATTTCCCGGTGCCACGGACTAGGTAACGTAATTATTGCAATTTTTTTTACATTTTCTTATAGAATACTCCTGCTTTTAGTGACAATAGGCCTTACAATCACCATCGGCCAGCAAACTACATGTCTGCCCGACATTCAACTCTAAACTATATTTTTATGGCGGTTTTGTCTACATTTCCCGGTGCCACGGCCTAGATAACGTAATTATTGCAACGTTTTTTACATTATCTTATAGAATACTTTTGGTTTGAGTGATAATAGGCCTTAGAATCACCATCGGCCAGCAAACTACATGTTTTCCCGACATTTAACTCTAAACAATATTTTTAAGACGATTTCGTCTACATTTCCCGGTGCCACGGCCTAGGTATCGTAATTATAGCGACTTTTTTTACACTATCTTATAAAATTATCTTGCTTTGAGTGACAATAGGCCTAAGAATCACCATTGGCCAGCAAACTACATGTTTTTCCGACATTTAACTCTAAACTACATTTTTAAGGCGATTTCGTCTACATTTCCCGGTGCCACGGCCTAGGTAACGTAATTATTGCAACTTTTTTAACATTATTAGAGAATACTCTTGCCTTGAGTGACAATAGGCCTTAGAATAACCATCGGCCAGCAAACTACATGTCTGCCCGACATTCAACTCTAAACTATATTTTTACGGCGGTTTTGTCTACATTTTCCGGTGCCACGGCCTAGATAACGAAATTATTGCAACGTTTTTTACATTATCTTATAAGATACTCTTGCATTGAGTGACAATAGGCCTTAGAATCACCATCGGCCAGCAAACTACATGTTTTCCCGACATTTAACTCTAAACAATATTTTTAAGACGATTTCGTCTACATTTCCCGGTAACACGGCCTAGGTTACGTAATTATAGCGACCTTTTTTACAATATCTTATAGAATTCTCTTGCTTTGAGTGACAATAGGCCTTAGAATCACCATCGGCCAGCAAACTACATGTTTTCCCGACATTTAACTCTAAACTACATTTTTAAGGAGATTTCGTCTACATTTCCCGGTGCCACGGCCTAGGTAACGTAATTATTGCAAATTATTTAACATTATCTTATAGAATCCTAATGCCTTGAGTGACAATAGGCCTTTGAATCACCATCGGCCAGCAAACAACATGTCTGCCCGACATTTAACTCTAAACTACATTTTTAAGGCGATTATGTCTACATTTCCCGGTGCCACGGCCTAGGTAACGTAATTATAGCGTTTTTTTTTACATTATCTTATAGAATACTTTTGCCTTGAGTGACAATAGGTGTTGGAATCACCATCGGCCAGCAAACTACATGTCTGCTCGACATTTAACTCTAAACTACATTTTTAAGGCGATTACGTCTACATTTCCCGGTGCCACGGCCTAGGTAACGTAATTATAGCGACTTTTTTTACATCAACTTATAGAATCTTCTTGTCTTGAGTGACAATAGGCCTTAGAATAACCATCGGCCAGCAAACTACATGTCTGCCCGACATTAAACTCTAAACTATATTTTTATGGCGGTTTTGTCTACATTTCCCGGTGCAACGGCCTAGATAACGTAATTATTGCAACGTTTTTTACACTATCTTACAGAATACTCTTGTTTTGAGTGACAATATGCCTTAGAATCACCATCGGCCAGCAAACTTCTTGTTTTCCCGACATTTAACTCTAAACTACATTTTTAAGGCGATTTCGTCTACATTTCCCGGTGCCACGGCCTAAGTAACGTAATTATTGCAAATTTTTTAACACTATCTTATAGAATGCTCTTGCCTTGAGTGACAATAGTTCTTTGAATCACCATCGGCCAGCAAAATATAAGTCTGTCCGACAATCAACTTTAAACTACATTTTTATGGCGGTTTTGTCTACATTTCCCGGTGCCACGGCCTAGGTAACGTAATTATTGGAAGTTTTTTTACATTATCTTATAGAATTATCTTGCATTGAGTGACAAAAGGCCTTATAATTACAATCGGCCAGCAAACTACATGTTTTCCCGACATTTAACTCTAAACAACATTTTAAAGACGATTTCGTCTACATTTCCCGGTGCCACGGCCTAGGTAACGTAATTATAGCGTGTTTATTTACATTATCGTATAGAATACTCTTGCCTTGAGTGACATTAGGCCTTAGAATCACGACCGGCCAGCAAACTACATGTCTGCCCGACATTAAACTCTAAACTATATTTTTATGGCAGTTTTGTCTACATTTCCCGGTGCCATGGCCTAGATAACGTAATTATTGCAACGTTTTTTACATTATCTTATAGAATACTCTTGTTTAGAGTGACAATAGGTCTTAGAATCACCATCGGTCAGCAAACTACATGTTTTCCCGACATTTAACTCTAAACAATATTTTTAAGACGATTTCGTCTACATTTCCCGATGCCACGGCCTAGGTAACGTAATTATAGCGACTTTTTTTACAATATCTTATAGAATTCTCTTGTTTTGAGTGACAATAGGCCTTTGAATCACCAACGGCCAGCAAACTACATGTTTTCCCGACATTTAACTCTAAACAATATTTTTAAGACGATTTCGTCTACATTTCCCGGTGCCACGGCCTAGGTAACGTAATTATAGCGACTTTTTTTACATTATCTTATAGAATACTCTTGCCTTGAGTGACAATAGGCCTTTGAATCACCATCGGCCAGCAAACTACATGTCTGCCCGACATTCAACTCTAAACAACATTTTTAAGATGATTTCGTCTACATTTCCCGGTGCCACGGCCTAGATAACGTAATTATTGCAACGTTTTTTACACTATCTTATAGAATACTCTTGTTTTGAGTGACTATAGGCCTTAGAATCACAATCAGCCAGCAAACTACATGTTTTCCCGACATTTAACTCTAAACTACATTTTTAAGGCGATTTCGTCTACATTTCCCGGTGCCACGGCCTAGGTAACGTAATTATAGCGACTTTTTTACATTATCTTATAGAATACTCTTGTTTTGAGTGACAATAGGCCTCAAAATAACCATCGGCCAGCAAACTAAATGTCTGCCCGACATTTAACTCTAAGTCTCTATTTTAAGGCGATTTGGTCTACATTTCCCGGTGCCACGGCATAGGTAACATAATTATTGCAACTTTTTTTACATTTTCTTATAGAATACTCCTGCTTTGAGTGACAATAGGCCTTATAATCACCATCGGCCAGCAAACTACATGTCTGCCCGACATTCAACTCTAAACTATATTTTTATGGCGGTTTTGTCTACATTTCCCGGTGCCACGGCCTAGATAACGTAATTATTGCAACGTTTTTTACATTATCTTATAGGATACTTTTGCTTTGAGTGACAATAGGCCTTAAAATCACCATCGGCCAGCAAACTACATGTTTTCCCGACATTTAACTCTAAACAATATTTTTAAGACGATTTCGTCTACATTTCCCGGTGCCACGGCCTAGGTAACGTAATTATAGCGACTTTTTTTACAATATCTTATACAATTCTTTTTTTTTGAGTGACAATAGGCCTTACAATCACCAACGGCCACCAAACTACATGTTTTCCCGACATTTAACTCTAAACAATATTTTTAAGACGATTTCGTCTATATTTCCCGGTGCCACGGCCTAGGTAACGTAATTATAGCGACTTTTTTTACACTATCTTATAGAATGCTCTTGCCTTGAGTGACAATAGGCCTTAGAATCACCATCAGCCAGCAAACTACATGTCTGCCCGACATTCAACTCTAAACAACATTTTTAAGATGATTTCGTCTACATTTCCCGGTGCCACGGCCTAGATAACGTAATTATTGCAACGTTTTTTACACTTTCTTATAGAATACTCTTGTTTTGAGTGACTATAGGCCTTAGAATCACAATCAGCCAGCAAACTAAATGTTTTCCCGACATTTAACTCTAAACTACATTTTTAAGGCGAATTCGTCAACATTTCCCGGTGCCACGGACTAGGTAACGTAATTATTGCAACTTTTTTTACATTTTCTTATAGAATGCTCTTGCTTTGAGTGACAGTAGGCCTTAGAATCACCATCAGCCAGCAAACTACATGTCTGCCCGACATTCAACTCTAAACTATATTTTTATGGCGGTTTTGTCTACATTTCCCGGTGCCACGGCCTAGATAACGTAATTATTGCAACGTTTTTTACATTATCTTATAGAATACTTTTGCTTTGAGTGATAATAGGCCTTAGAATCACCATCGGCCAGCAAACTACATGTTTTCCCGACATTTAACTCTAAACAATATTTTTAAGACGATTTCGTCTACATTTCCCGGTGCCACGGCCTAGGTATCGTAATTATAGCGACTTTTTTTACACTATCTTATAAAATGCTCTTGCCTTGAGTGACAATAGGCCTTAGAATCACCATCAGCCAGCAAACTACATGTCTGCCCGACATTCAACTCTAAACAACATTTTTAAGATGATTTCGTCTACATTTCCCGGTGCCACGGCCTAGATAACGTAATTATTGCAACGTTTTTTACACTATCTTATAGAATACTCTTGTTTTGAGTGACTTTAGGCCTTAGAATCACAATCAGCCAGCAAACTAAATGTTTTCCCGACATTTAACTCTAAACTACATTTTTAAGGCGAATTCGTCAACATTTCCCGGTGCCACGGACTAGGTAACGTAATTATTGCAATTTTTTTTACATTTTCTTATAGAATACTCCTGCTTTTAGTGACAATAGGCCTTACAATCACCATCGGCCAGCAAACTACATGTCTGCCCGACATTCAACTCTAAACTATATTTTTATGGCGGTTTTGTCTACATTTCCCGGTGCCACGGCCTAGATAACGTAATTATTGCAACGTTTTTTACATTATCTTATAGAATACTTTTGCTTTGAGTGATAATAGGCCTTAGAATCACCATCGGCCAGCAAACTACATGTTTTCCCGACATTTAACTCTAAACAATATTTTTAAGACGATTTCGTCTACATTTCCCGGTGCCACGGCCTAGGTATCGTAATTATAGCGACTTTTTTTACACTATCTTATAAAATTATCTTGCTTTGAGTGACAATAGGCCTAAGAATCACCATTGGCCAGCAAACTACATGTTTTTCCGACATTTAACTCTAAACTACATTTTTAAGGCGATTTCGTCTACATTTCCCGGTGCCACGGCCTAGGTAACGTAATTATTGCAACTTTTTTAACATTATTAGAGAATACTCTTGCCTTGAGTGACAATAGGCCTTAGAATAACCATCGGCCAGCAAACTACATGTCTGCCCGACATTCAACTCTAAACTATATTTTTACGGCGGTTTTGTCTACATTTTCCGGTGCCACGGCCTAGATAACGAAATTATTGCAACGTTTTTTACATTATCTTATAAGATACTCTTGCATTGAGTGACAATAGGCCTTAGAATCACCATCGGCCAGCAAACTACATGTTTTCCCGACATTTAACTCTAAACAATATTTTTAAGACGATTTCGTCTACATTTCCCGGTAACACGGCCTAGGTTACGTAATTATAGCGACCTTTTTTACAATATCTTATAGAATTCTCTTGCTTTGAGTGACAATAGGCCTTAGAATCACCATCGGCCAGCAAACTACATGTTTTCCCGACATTTAACTCTAAACTACATTTTTAAGGAGATTTCGTCTACATTTCCCGGTGCCACGGCCTAGGTAACGTAATTATTGCAAATTATTTAACATTATCTTATAGAATCCTAATGCCTTGAGTGACAATAGGCCTTTGAATCACCATCGGCCAGCAAACAACATGTCTGCCCGACATTTAACTCTAAACTACATTTTTAAGGCGATTATGTCTACATTTCCCGGTGCCACGGCCTAGGTAACGTAACTATAGCGTTTTTTTTTACATTATCTTATAGAATACTTTTGCCTTGAGTGACAATAGGTGTTGGAATCACCATCGGCCAGCAAACTACATGTCTGCTCGACATTTAACTCTAAACTACATTTTTAAGGCGATTACGTCTACATTTCCCGGTGCCACGGCCTAGGTAACGTAATTATAGCGACTTTTTTTACATCAACTTATAGAATCTTCTTGTCTTGAGTGACAATAGGCCTTAGAATAACCATCGGCCAGCAAACTACATGTCTGCCCGACATTCAACTCTAAACTATATTTGTATGGCGGTTTTGTCTACATTTCCCGGTGCCACGGCCTAGATAACGTAATTCTTGCAACGTTTTTTACATTCTCTTATAGAATACTTTTGCTTTGAGTGACAATAGGCCTTAGAATCACCATCGGCCAGCAAACTACATGTTTTCCCGACATTTAACTCTAAACAATATTTTTAAGACGATTTCGTCTACATTTCCCGGTGCCACGGCCTAGGTATCGTAATTATAGCGACTTTATTTACACTATCTTATAAAATGCTCTTGCCTTGAGTGACAATAGGCCTTAGAATCACCATCAGCCAGCAAACTACATGTCTGCCCGACATTCAACTCTAAACAACATTTTTAAGATGATTTCGTCTACATTTCCCGGTGCCACGGCCTAGATAACGTAATTATTGCAACGTTTTTTACACTATCTTATAGAATACTCTTGTTTTGAGTGACTATAGGCCTTAGAATCACAATCAGCCAGCAAACTAAATGTTTTCCCGACATTTAACTCTAAACTACATTTTTAAGGCGAATTCGTCAACATTTCCCGGTGCCACGGACTAGGTAACGTAATTATTGCAATTTTTTTTACATTTTCTTATAGAATACTCCTGCTTTTAGTGACAATAGGCCTTACAATCACCATCGGCCAGCAAACTACATGTCTGCCCGACATTCAACTCTAAACTATATTTTTATGGCGGTTTTGTCTACATTTCCCGGTGCCACGGCCTAGATAACGTAATTATTGCAACGTTTTTTACATTATCTTATAGAATACTTTTGGTTTGAGTGATAATAGGCCTTAGAATCACCATCGGCCAGCAAACTACATGTTTTCCCGACATTTAACTCTAAACAATATTTTTAAGACGATTTCGTCTACATTTCCCGGTGCCACGGCCTAGGTATCGTAATTATAGCGACTTTTTTTACACTATCTTATAGAATTATCTTGCTTTGAGTGACAATAGGCCTAAGAATCACCATTGGCCAGCAAACTACATGTTTTTCCGACATTTAACTCTAAACTACATTTTTAAGGCGATTTCGTCTACATTTCCCGGTGCCACGGCCTAGGTAACGTAATTATTGCAACTTTTTTAAAATTATTAGAGAATACTCTTGCCTTGAGTGACAATAGGCCTTAGAATAACCATCGGCCAGCAAACTACATGTCTGCCCGACATTCAACTCTAAACTATATTTTTACGGCGGTTTTGTCTACATTTTCCGGTGCCACGGCCTAGATAACGAAATTATTGCAACGTTTTTTACATTATCTTATAAGATACTCTTGCATTGAGTGACAATAGGCCTTAGAATCACCATCGGCCAGCAAACTACATGTTTTCCCGACATTTAACTCTAAACAATATTTTTAAGACGATTTCGTCTACATTTCCCGGTAACACGGCCTAGGTTACGTAATTATAGCGACCTTTTTTACAATATCTTATAGAATTCTCTTGCTTTGAGTGACAATAGGCCTTAGAATCACCATCGGCCAGCAAACTACATGTTTTCCCGACATTTAACTCTAAACTACATTTTTAAGGAGATTTCGTCTACATTTCCCGGTGCCACGGCCTAGGTAACGTAATTATTGCAAATTATTTAACATTATCTTATAGAATCCTAATGCCTTGAGTGACAATAGGCCTTTGAATCACCATCGGCCAGCAAACAACATGTCTGCCCGACATTTAACTCTAAACTACATTTTTAAGGCGATTATGTCTACATTTCCCAGTGCCACGGCCTAGGTAACGTAATTATAGCGTTTTTTTTTACAATATCTTATAGAATACTTTTGCCTTGAGTGACAATAGGTGTTGGAATCACCATCGGCCAGCAAACTACATGTCTGCTCGACATTTAACTCTAAACTACATTTTTAAGGCGATTACGTCTACATTTCCCGGTGCCACGGCCTAGGTAACGTAATTATAGCGACTTTTTTTACATCAACTTATAGAATCTTCTTGTCTTGAGTGACAATAGGCCTTAGAATAACCATCGGCCAGCAAACTACATGTCTGCCCGACATTCAACTCTAAACTATATTTGTATGGCGGTTTTGTCTACATTTCCCGGTGCCACGGCCTAGATAACGTAATTCTTGCAACGTTTTTTACATTCTCTTATAGAATACTTTTGCTTTGAGTGACAATAGGCCTTAGAATCACCATCGGCCAGCAAACTACATGTTTTCCCGACATTTAACTCTAAACAATATTTTTAAGACGATTTCGTCTACCTGTCCCGGTGCCACGGCCTAGGTAACGTAATTATAGCGAGTTTTTTTACATTATCTTATAGAATACTCTTGCTTTGAGTGATAATAGGCCTTAGAATCACCATCGGCTAGCAAACTACATGCTTTCCCGACATTTAACTCTAAACTACATTTTTAAGGCGATTTCGTCTACATTTCCCGGTGCCACGGCCTAGGTAACGTAATTATAGCGACTTTTTTAACATTATCTTATATAATACTCTTGCTTTGAGTGACTATAGGCCTTTGAATCACCATCGGCCAGCAAAATATAAGTCTGTCCGACAATCAACTTTAAACTACATTTTTATGGCGGTTTTGTCTACATTTTCCGGTGCCACGGCCTAGATAACGAAACTATTGCAACGTTTTTTACATTATCTTATAAGATACTCTTGCATTGAGTGACAATAGGCCTTAGAATCACCATCGGCCAGCAAACTACATGTTTTCCCGACATTTAACTCTAAACAATATTTTTAAGACGATTTCGTCTACCTTTCCCGGTGCCACGGCCTAGGTTACGTAATTATAGCGAGTTTTTTTACATTATCTAATAGAATACTCTTGCTTTGAGTGACAATAGGCCTCAAAATAACCATCGGCCAGCAAACTACATGTCTGCCCGACATTTAACTCTAAGTCTCTATTTTAAGGCGATTTCGTCTACATTTCCCGGTGCCACGGCCTAGGTAACATAATTATTGCAACTTTTTTTACATTTTCTTATAGAATACTCTTGCGTAGAGTGACAATAGGCTTTAGAATCACCATCGGCCAAAAAACATGTCTGCCCGACATTAAACTCTCAAAGTACATTTTTAAGGCGATTTCGTCTACATTTCCCGGAGCCACGGCCTAGGTAACGTAATTATTGCAATTTTTTTTACATTTTATCATAGAATACTCTTGCTTTGAGTGACAATAGGCCTTTGAATCACCATCGGCCAGCAAACAACATGTCTGCCCGACATTTAACTCTAAACTACATTTTTAAGGCGATTATGTCTACATTTCCCGGTGCCACGGCCTAGGTAACGTAATTATAGCGTTTTTTTTTTACATTATCTTATAGAATACTCTTGCTTTGAATGACAATATGTGTTAGAATAACCATCGGCCAGCAAACTACATGTCTGCCCGACATTCAACTCTAAACTATATTTGTATGGCGGTTTTGTCTACATTTCCCGGTGCCACGGCCTAGATAACGTAATTATTGCAACGTTTTTTAAATTATCTTATAGAATACTTTTGCTTTGAGTGACAATAGGCCTTAGGATCACCATCGGCCAGCAAACTACATGTTTTCTCGACATTTAACTCTAAACAATATTTTTAAGACGATTTCGTCTACATTTTCCGGTGCCACGGCCTAGGTAACGTAATTATAGCAACTTTTTTTACATTATCTTATAGAATACTCTTGCCTTGAGTGATAATAGGCCTTACAATAACCATCGGCCAGCAAACTACATGTCTGCCCGACATTAAACTCTAAACTATATTTTTATGGCGGTTTTGTCTACATTTCCCGGTGCAACGGCCTAGATAACGTAATTATTGCAACGTTTTTTACACTATCTTATAGAATACTCTTGTTTTGAGTGATAATAGTTCTTTGAATCACCATCGGCCAGCAAAATATAAGTCTGTCCGACAATCAACTTTAAACTACATTTTTATGGCGGTTTTGTCTACATTTTCCGGTGCCACGGCCTAGATAACGAAACTATTGCAACGTTTTTTACATTATCTTATAAGATACTTTTGCATTGAGTGACAATAGGCCTTTGAATCACCATCGGCCAGCAAACAACATGTCTGCCCGACATTTAACTCTAAACTACATTTTTAAGGCGATTATGTCTACATTTCCCGGTGCCACGGCCTAGGTAACGTAATTATAGCGTTTTTTTTTACATTATCTTATAGAATACTTTTGCCTTGAGTGACAATAGGTGTTAGAATCACCATCGGCTAGCAAACTACATGTCTGCTCGACATTTAACTCTAAACTACATTTTTAAGGCGATTACGTCTACATTTCCCGGTGCCACGGCCTAGTTAACGTAATTATAGCGACTTTTTTTACATTAACTTATAGAATCCTCTTGTCTTGAGTGACAATAGGCCTAAGAATCACCATTGGCCAGCAAAATACATGTTTTCCCGACATTTAACTCTAAACTACATTTTTAAGGCGATTTCGTCTACATTTCCCGGTGCCACGGCCTAGGTAACGTAATTATTGCAACGTTTTTAACATTATTAGAGAATACTCTTGCCTTGAGTGACGATAGGCCTTAGAATAACCATCGCCCAGCAAACTACATGTCTGCCCGACATTCAACTCTAAACTATATTTTTACGGCGGTTTTGTCTACATTTTCCGGTGCCACGGCCTAGATAACGAAATTATTGCAACGTTTTTTACATTATCTTATATGATACTCTTGCATTGAGTGACAATAGGCCTTTGAATCACCATCGGCCAGCAAACAACATGTCTGCCCGACATTTAACTCTAAACTACATTTTTAAGGCGATTATGTCTACATTTCCCGGTGCCACGGCCTAGGTAACGTAATTATAGCGTTTTTTTTTACATTATCTTATAGAATACTTTTGCCTTGAGTGACAATAGGTGTTAGAATCACCATCGGCCAGCAAACTACATGTCTGCTCGACATTTAACTCTAAACTACATTTTTAAGGTGATTACGTCTACATTTCCCGGTGCCACGGCCTAGGTAACGTAATTATAGCGACTTTTTTACATCAACTTATAGAATCCTCTTGTCTTGAGTGACAATAGGCCTTAGAATAACCATCGGCCAGCAAACTACATGTCTGCCCGACATTCAACTCTAAACTATATTTGTATGGCGGTTTTGTCTACATTTCCCGGTGCCACGGCCTAGATAACGTAATTCTTGCAACGTTTTTTACATTCTCTTATAGAATACTTTTGTTTTGAGTGACAATAGGCCTTAGAATCACCATCGGCCAGCAAACTACAGTTTTCCCGACATTTAACTCTAAACAATATTTTTAAGACGATTTCGTCTACCTTTCCCGGTGCCACGGCCTAGGTAACGTAATTATAGCGAGTTTTTTTACATTATCTTATAGAATACTCTTGCTTTGAGTGATAATAGGCCTTAGAATCACCATCGGCCAGCAAACTACATGCTTTCCCGTCATTTAACTCTAAACTACATTTTTAAGGCGATTTCGTCTACATTTCCCGGTGCCACGGCCTAGGTAACGTAATTATTGGAACTTTTTTTACATTGTCTTATAGCATTATCTTGCATTGAGTGACAAAAGGCCTTAAAATCACAATCTGCCTGCAAACTACATGTTTTCCCGACATTTAACTCTAAACAACATTTTAAAGACGATTTCGTCTACATTTCCCGGTGCCACGGCCTAGGTAACGTAATTATAGCGACTTTTTTACATTATCTTATAGAATACTCTTGCTTTGAGTGACGATAGGCCTCAAAATAACCATCGGCCAGCAAACTACATGTCTGCCCGACATTTAACTCTAAGTCTCTATTTTAAGGCGATTTCGTCTACATTTCCCGGTGCCACGGCCTAGGTAACATAATTATTGCAACTTTTTTTACATTTTCTTATAGAATACTCTTGCATAGAGTGACAATAGGCCTTAGAATCACCATCGGCCAGCAAACTACATGTCTGCCCGACATTTAACTCTAAGTCTCTATTTTAAGGCGATTTCGTCTACATTTCCCGGTGCCACGGCCTAGTTAACGTAATTATTGCAACTTTTTTTACATTATCTTATAGAATGCTCTTGCCCTGAGTGACAATAGGCCTTAGAATCACCATCGGCCAAAAAACATGTCTGCCCGACATTAAACTCTCAAAGTACATTTTTAAGGCGATTTCGTCTACATTTCCCGGAGCCACGGCCTAGGTAACGTTATTATTGCAATTTTTTTTACATTTTATTATAGAATACTCTTGCCTTGAGTGACAAAAGGCCTTTGAATCACCATCGGCCAGCAAACAACATGTCTGCCCGACATTTAACTCTAAACTACATTTTTAAGGCGATTATGTCTACATTTCCCGGTGCCACGGCCTAGGTAACGTAATTATAGCGTTTTTTTTTTACATTATCTTATAGAATGCTCTTACCTTGAGTGACAATAGGTGTTAGAATCACCATCGGCCAGCAAACTACATGTCTGCGCGACATTTAACTCTAAACTACATTTTTAAGGCGATTACGTCTACATTTCCCGGTGCCACGGCCTAGGTAACTTAATTATAGCGACTTTTTTTACACCAACTTATAGAATTCTCTTGTTTTGAGTGACAATAGGCCTTAGAATAACCATCGGCCAGCAAACTACATGTCTGCCCGACATTCAACTCTAAACTATATTTGTATGGCGGTTTTGTCTACATTTCCCGGTGCCACGGCCTAGATAACGTAATTATTGCAACGTTTTTTAAATTATCTTATAGAATACTTTTGCTTTGAGTGACAATGGCCTTAGAATCACCATCGGCCAACAAACTACATGTTTTCCCGATATATAACTCTAAACAATATTTTTAAGACGTTTTCGTCTACATTTTCCGGTGCCACGGCCTAGGTAACGTAAGTATAGCGATTTTTTTAACATTATCTTATAGAATTCTCTTGCCTTGAGAGATAATAGGCCTTAGAATAACCATCGGCCAGCAAACTACATGTCTGCCCGACATTCAACTCTAAACTATATTTTTAGTGCGGTTTTGTCTACATTTCCCGGTGCCGCGGCCTAGATAACGTAATTATTGCAACGTTTTTTACACTATCTTATAGAATACTCTTGTTTTGAGTGACAATATGCCTTAGAATCACCATCGGCCAGCAAACTTCTTGTTTTCCCGACATTTAACTCTAAACTACATTTTTAAGGCGATTTCGTCTACATTTCCCGGTGCCACGGCCTAAGTAACGTAATTATTGCAAATTTTTTAACACTATCTTATAGAATACTCTTGCTTTGAGTGACAATAGTTCTTTGAATCACCATCGGCCAGCAAAATATAAGTCTGTCCGACAATCAACTTTAAACTACATTTTTATGGCGGTTTTGTCTACATTTCCCGGTGCCACGGCCTAGGTAACGTAATTATAGCGACTTTTTTTACATCAACTTATAGAATTCTCTTGTCTTGAGTGACAATAGGATTTAGAATAACCATCGGCCAGCAAACTACATGTCTGCCCGACATTCAACTCTAAACTATATTTGTATGGCGGTTTTGTCTACATTTCCCGGTGCCACGGCCTAGATAACGTAATTCTTGCAACGTTTTTTACATTCTCTTATAGAATACTTTTGTTTTGAGTGACAATAGGCCTTAGAATCACCATCGGCCAGCAAACTACAGTTTTCCCGACATTTAACTCTAAACAATATTTTTAAGACGATTTCGTCTACCTTTCCCGGTGCCACGGCCTAGGTAACGTAATTATAGCGACTTTTTTACATTATCTTATAGAATACTCTTGCTTTGAGTGACAATAGGCCTCAAAATAACCATCGGCCAGCAAACTACATGTCTGCCCGACATTTAACTCTAAGTCTCTATTTTAAGGCGATTTCGTCTACATTTCCCGGTGCCACGGCCTAGGTAACATAATTATTGCAACTTTTTTTACATTTTCTTATAGAATCCTCTTGCATAGAGTGACAATAGGCCTTAGAATCACCATCGGCCAGCAAACTACATGTCTGCCCGACATTTAACTCTAAACTACATTTTAAGGCGATTTCGTCTACATTTCCCGGTGCCATGGCCTAGGTAACGTAATTATTGCAACTTTTTTTACATTATCTTATAGAATGCTCTTGCCCTGAGTGACAATAGGCCTTAGAATCACCATCGGCCAAAAAACATGTCTGCCCGACATTAAACTCTCAAAGTACATTTTTAAGGCGATTTCGTCTACATTTCCCGGAGCCACGGCCTAGGTAACGTTATTATTGCAATTTTTTTTACATTTTATTATAGAATACTCTTGCCTTGAGTGACAAAAGGCCTTTGAATCACCATCGGCCAGTAAACAACATGTCTGCCCGACATTTAACTCTAAACTACATTTTTAAGGCGATTATGTCTACATTTCCCGGTGCCACGGCCTAGGTAACGTAATTATAGCGTTTTTTTTTACATTATCTTATAGAATGCTCTTACCTTGAGTGACAATAGGTGTTAGAATCACCATCGGCCAGCAAACTACATGTCTGCTCGACATTTAACTCTAAACTACATTTTTAAGGCGATTACGTCTACATTTCCCGGTGCCACGGCCTAGGTAACGTAATTATAGCGACTTTTTTTACACCAACTTATAGAATTCTCTTGTTTTGAGTGACAATAGGCCTTAGAATAACCATCGGCCAGCAAACTACATGTCTGCCCGACATTCAACTCTAAACTATATTTGTATGGCGGTTTTGTCTACATTTCCCGGTGCCACGGCCTAGATAACGTAATTATTGCAACGTTTTTTAAATTATCTTATAGAATACTATTGCTTTGAGTGACAATGGCCTTAGAATCACCATCGGCCAACAAACTACATGTTTTCCCGATATTTAACTCTAAACAATATTTTTAAGACGTTTTCGTCTACATTTTCCGGTGCCACGGCCTAGGTATCGTAAGTATAGCGATTTTTTTAACATTATCTTATAGAATTCTCTTGCCTTGAGAGATAATAGGCCTTAGAATAACCATCGGCCAGCAAACTACATGTCTGCCCGACATTCAACTCTAAACTATATTTTTAGTGCGGTTTTGTCTACATTTCCCGGTGCCGCGGCCTAGATAACGTAATTATTGCAACGTTTTTTACATTATCTTATATAATACTCTTGTTTTGAGTGACAATAGGCCTTAGAATCACCATCGGCCAGCAAACTACATGTTTTCCCGACATTTAACTCTAAACAATATTTTTAAGACGATTTCGTCTACCTTTCCCGGTGCCACGGCCTAGGTTACGTAATTATAGCGAGTTTTTTTACATTATCTTATAGAATACTCCTGTTTTGAGTGACAATAGGCCTTAGAATCACCATCGGCCAGCAAACTACATGCTTTCCCGACATTTAACTCTAAACTACATTTTTAAGGCGATTTCGTCTACATTTCCCGGTGCCACGGCCTAGGTAACGTAATTATAGCGTTTTTTTTTTACATTATCTTATAGAATGCTCTTGCCTTGAGTGACAATAGGCCTTAGAATCACCATCGGCCAGCAAACTACATGTCTGACCGACATTAAACTCTAAACTATATTTTTATGGCGGTTTTGTCTACATTTCCCGGTGCAACGGCCTAGATAACGTAATTATTGCAACGTTTTTTACACTATCTTATAGAATACTCTTGTTTTGAGTGACAATATGCCTTAGAATCACCATCGGCCAGCAAACTTCTTGTTTTCCCGACATTTAACTCTAAACTACATTTTAAAGGCGATTTCGTCTACATTTCCCGGTGCCACGGCCTAAGTAACGTAATTATTGCAAATTTTTTAACACTATCTTATAGAATACTCTTGCCTTGAGTGACAATAGTTCTTTGAATTACCATCGGCCAGCAAAATATAAGTCTGTCCGACAATCAACTTTAAACTACATTTTTATGGCGGTTTTGTCTACATTTCCCGGTGCCACGGCCTAGGTAACGTAATTATTGGAAGTTTTTTTACATTATCTTATAGAATTATCTTGCATTGAGTGACAAAAGGCCTTATAATCACAATCGGCCAGCAAACTACATGTTTTCCCGACATTTAACTCTAAACAACATTTTAAAGACGATTTCGTCTACATTTCCCGGTGCCACGGCCTAGGTAACGTAATTATAGCGTGTTTATTTACATTATCGTATAGAATACTCTTGCCTTGAGTGACATTAGGCCTTAGAATCACGACCGGCCAGCAAACTACATGTCTGCCCGACATTAAACTCTAAACTATATTTTTATGGCAGTTTTGTCTACATTTCCCGGTGCCACGGCCTAAGTAACGTAATTATTGCAAATTTTTTAACACTATCTTATAGAATGCTCTTGTTTAGAGTGACAATAGGCCTTAGAATCACCATCGGTCAGCAAACTACATGTTTTCCCGACATTTAACTCTAAACAATATTTTTAAGACGATTTCGTCTACATTTCCCGATGCCACGGCCTAGGTAACGTAATTATAGCGACTTTTTTTACAATATCTTATAGAATTCTCTTGTTTTGAGTGACAATAGGCCTTAGAATCACCAACGGCCAGCAAACTACATGTTTTCCCGACATTTAACTCTAAACAATATTTTTAAGACGATTTCGTCTACATTTCCCGGTGCCACGGCCTAGGTAACGTAATTATAGCGACTTTTTTTACACTATCTTATAGAATACTCTTGCCTTGAGTGACAATAGGCCTTTGAATCACCATCGGCCAGCAAACTACATGTCTGCCCGACATTCAACTCTAAACAACATTTTTAAGATGATTTCGTCTACATTTCCCGGTGCCACGGCCTAGATAACGTAATTATTGCAACGTTTTTTACACTATCTTATAGAATACTCTTGTATTGAGTGACTATAGGCCTTAGAATCACAATCAGCCAGCAAACTACATGTTTTCCCGACATTTAACTCTAAACTACATTTTTAAGGCGATTTCGTCTACATTTCCCGGTGCCACGGACTAGGTAACGTAATTCTTGCAACGTTTTTTACATTAACTTATAGAATACTTTTGTTTTGAGTGACAATAGGCCTTAGAATCACCATCGGCCAGCAAACTACAGTTTTCCCGACATTTAACTCTAAACAATATTTTTAAGACGATTTCGTCTTCCTTTCCCGGTGCCACGGCCTAGGTAACGTAATTATAGCGAGTTTTTTTACATTATCTTATAGAATACTCTTGCTTTGAGTGATAATAGGCCTTAGAATCACCATCGGCCAGCAAACTACATGCTTTCCCGTCATTTAACTCTAAACTACATTTTTAAGGCGATTTCGTCTACATTTCCCGGTGCCACGGCCTAGGTAACGTAATTATTGGAACTTTTTTTACATTGTCTTATAGCATTATCTTGCATTGAGTGACAAAAGGCCTTAAAATCACAATCTGCTTGCAAACTACATGTTTTCCCGACATTTAACTCTAAACAACATTTTAAAGACGATTTCGTCTACATTTCCCGGTGCCACGGCCTAGGTAACGTAATTATAGCGACTTTTTTACATTATCTTATAGAATACTCTTGCTTTGAGTGACAATAGGCCTTAAAAATAACCATCGGCCAGCAAACTACATGTCTGCCCGACATTTAACTCTAAGTCTCTATTTTAAGGCGATTTCGTCTACATTTCCCGGTGCCACGGCCTAGGTAACATAATTATTGCAACTTTTTTTACATTTTCTTATAGAATACTCTTGCATAGAGTGACAATAGGCCTTAGAATCACCATCGGCCAGCAAACTACATGTCTGCCCGACATTTAACTCTAAACTACATTTTAAGGCGATTTCGTCTACATTTCCCGGTGCCATGGCCTAGGTAACGTAATTATTGCAACTTTTTTTACATTATCTTATAGAATGCTCTTGCCCTGAGTGACAATAGGCCTTAGAATCACCATCGGCCAAAAAACATGTCTGCCCGACATTAAACTCTCAAAGTACATTTTTAAGGCGATTTCGTCTACATTTCACGGAGCCACGGCCTAGGTAACGTTATTATTGCAATTTTTTTTACATTTTATTATAGAATACTCTTGCCTTGAGTGACAAAAGGCCTTTGAATCACCATCGGCCAGCAAACAACATGTCTGCCCGACATTTAACTCTAAACTACATTTTTAAGGCGATTATGTCTACATTTCCCGGTGCCACGGCCTAGGTAACGTAATTATAGCGTTTTTTTTTTACATTATCTTATAGAATGCTCTTGCCTTGAGTGACAATAGGTGTTAGAATCACCATCGGCCAGCAAACTACATGTCTGCTCGACATTTAACTCTAAACTACATTTTTAAGGCGATTACGTCTACATTTCCCGGTGCCACGGCCTAGGTAACGTAATTATAGCGACTTTTTTTACACCAACTTATAGAATTCTCTTGTTTTGAGTGACAATAGGCCTTAGAATAACCATCGGCCAGCAAACTACATGTCTGCCCGACATTCAACTCTAAACTATATTTGTATGGCGGTTTTGTCTACATTTCCTGGTGCCACGGCCTAGATAACGTAATTATTGCAACGTTTTTTAAATTATCTTATAGAATACTTTTGTTTTGAGTGACAATGGCCTTAGAATCACCATCGGCCAACAAACTACATGTTTTCCCGACATTTAACTCTAAACAATATTTTTAAGACGTTTTCGTCTACATTTTCCGGTGCCACGGCCTAGGTAACGTAAGTATAGCGATTTTTTTAACATTATCTTATAGAATTCTCTTGCCTTGAGTGATAATAGGCCTTAGAATAACTATCGGCCAGCAAACTACATGTCTGCCCGACATTCAACTCTAAACTATATTTTTAGTGCGGTTTTGTCTACATTTCCCGGTGCCGCGGCCTAGATAACGTAATTATTGCAACGTTTTTTACATTATCTTATATAATACTCTTGTTTTGAGTGACAATAGGCCTTAGAATCACCATCGGCCAGCAAACTACATGTTTTCCCGACATTTAACTCTAAACAATATTTTTAAGACGATTTCGTCTACCTTTCCCGGTGCCACGGCCTAGGTTACGTAATTATAGCGAGTTTTTTTACATTATCTTATAGAATACTCTTGCTTTGAGTGACAATAGGCCTTAGAATCACCATCGGCCAGCAAACTACATGCTTTCCCGACATTTAACTCTAAACTACATTTTTAAGGCGATTTCGTCTACATTTCCCGGTGCCACGGCCTAGGTAACGTAATTATAGCGACTTTTTTTACATTATCTTATAGAATCCTCTTGCCTTGAGTGACAATAGGCCTTAGAATCACCATCGGCCAGCAAACTACATGTCTGCCCGACATTCAACTCTAAACAACATTTTTAAGATGATTTCGTCTACATTTCCCGGTGCCACGGCCTAGGTAACGCAATTACAGCGACTTTTTTACATTATCTTATAGATTACTTTTGTTTGAGTGACAATAGGCCTCAAAATAACCATCGGCCAGCAAACTACATGTCTGACCGACATTAAACTCTAAACTATATTTTTATGGCGGTTTTGTCTACATTTCCCGGTGCAACGGCCTAGATAACGTAATTATTGCAACGTTTTTTACACTATCTTATAGAATACTCTTGTTTTGAGTGACAATATGCCTTAGAATCACCATCGGCCAGCAAACTTCTTGTTTTCCCGACATTTAACTCTAAACTACATTTTTAAGGCGATTTCGTCTACATTTCCCGGTGCCACGGCCTAAGTAACGTAATTATTGCAAATTTTTTAACACTATCTTATAGAATCCTCTTGCCTTGAGTGACAATAGTTCTTTGAATCACCATCGGCCAGCAAAATATAAGTCTGTCCGACAATCAACTTTAAACTACATTTTTATGGCGGTTTTGTCTACATTTCCCGGTGCCACGGCCTAGGTAACGTAATTATTGGAAGTTTTTTTACATTATCTTATAGAATTCTCTTGTTTTGAGTGACAATAGGCCTTAGAATCACCAACGGCCAGCAAACTACATGTTTTCCCGACATTTAACTCTAAACAATATTTTTAAGACGATTTCGTCTACATTTCCCGGTGCCACGGCCTAGGTAACGTAATTATAGCGACTTTTTTTACATTATCTTATAGAATACTCTTGCCTTGAGTGACAATAGGCCTTTGAATCACCATCGGCCAGCAAACTACATGTCTGCCCGACATTCAACTCTAAACAACATTTTTAAGATGATTTCGTCTACATTTCCCGGTGCCACGGCCTAGATAACGTAATTATTGCAACGTTTTTTACACTATCTTATAGAATTTTCTTGTTTTGAGTGACTATAGGCCTTAGAATCACAATCAGCCAGCAAACTACATGTTTTCCCGACATTTAACTCTAAACTACATTTTTAAGGCGATTTCGTCTACATTTCCCGGTGCCACGGCCTAGGTAACGTAATTATAGCGACTTTTTTACATTATCTTATAGAATACTCTTGTTTTGAGTGACAATAGGCCTCAAAATAACCATCGGCCAGCAAACTAAATGTCTGCCCGACATTTAACTCTAAGTCTCTATTTTAAGGCGATTTGGTCTACATTTCCCGGTGCCACGGCATAGGTAACATAATTATTGCAACTTTTTTTACATTTTCTTATAGAATACTCCTGCTTTGAGTGACAATAGGCCTTACAATCACCATCGGCCAGCAAACTACATGTCTGCCCGACATTCAACTCTAAACTATATTTTTATGGCGGTTTTGTCTACATTTCCCGGTGCCACGGCCTAGATAACGTAATTATTGCAACGTTTTTTACATTATCTTATAGGATACTTTTGCTTTGAGTGACAATAGGCCTTAGAATCACCATCGGCCAGCAAACTACATGTTTTCCCGACATTTAACTCTAAACAATATTTTTAAGACGATTTCGTCTACATTTCCCGGTGCCACGGCCTAGGTAACGTAATTATAGCGACTTTTTTTACAATATCTTATACAATTATTTTTTTTTGAGTGACAATAGGCCTTACAATCACCAACGGCCACCAAACTACATGTTTTCCCGACATTTAACTCTAAACAATATTTTTAAGACGATTTCGTCTACATTTCCCGGTGCCACGGCCTAGGTAACGTAATTATAGCGACTTTTTTTACACTATCTTATAGAATGCTCTTGCCTTGAGTGACAATAGGCCTTAGAATCACCATCAGCCAGCAAACTACATGTCTGCCCGACATTCAACTCTAAACAACATTTTTAAGATGATTTCGTCTACATTTCCCGGTGCCACGGCCTAGATAACGTAATTATTGCAACGTTTTTTACACTATCTTATAGAATACTCTTGTTTTGAGTGACTATAGGCCTTAGAATCACAATCAGCCAGCAAACTAAATGTTTTCCCGACATTTAACTCTAAACTACATTTTTAAGGCGAATTCGTCAACATTTCCCGGTGCCACGGACTAGGTAACGTAATTATTGCAACTTTTTTTACATTTTCTTATAGAATGCTCTTGCTTTGAGTGACAGGAGGCCTTAGAATCACCATCAGCCAGCAAACTACATGTCTGCCCGACATTCAACTCTAAACTATATTTTTATGGCGGTTTTGTCTACATTTCCCGGTGCCACGGTCTAGATAACGTAATTATTGCAATGTTTTTTACATTATCTTATAGAATACTCTTGTATTGAGTGACAATAGGCCTTAGAATCACCATCAGCTAGAAAAATACATGTTTTCCCGACATCTAACTCTAAACAATATTTTTAAGACGATTTCGTCTACATTTCCCGGTGCCACGGCCTAGGTAACGTAATTATAGCGACTTTTTTACATTATCTTATAGAATACTCTTGCTTTGAGTGACAATAGGCCTCAAAATAACCATCGGCCAGCAAACTAAATGTCTGCCCGACATTTAACTCTAAGTCTCTATTTTAAGGCGATTTGGTCTACATTTCCCGGTGCCACGGCATAGGTAACATAATTATTGCAATTTTTTTTACATTTTCTTATAGAATACTTTTGCTTTTAGTGACAATAGGCCTTACAATCACCATCGGCCAGCAAACTACATGTCTGCCCGACATTCAACTCTAAACTATATTTTTATGGCGGTTTTGTCTACATTTCCCGGTGCCACGGCCTAGATAACGTAATTATTGCAACGTTTTTTACATTATCTTATAGAATACTTTTGCTTTGAGTGATAATAGGCCTTAGAATCACCATCGGCCAGCAAACTACATGTTTTCCCGACATTTAACTCTAAACAATATTTTTAAGACGATTTCGTCTACATTTCCCGGTGCCACGGCCTAGGTATCGTAATTATAGCGACTTTTTTTACACTATCTTATAAAATTATCTTGCTTTGAGTGACAATAGGCCTAAGAATCACCATTGGCCAGCAAACTACATGTTTTTCCGACATTTAACTCTAAACTACATTTTTAAGGCGATTTCGTCTACATTTCCCGGTGCCACGGCCTAGGTAACGTAATTATTGCAACTTTTTTAACATTATTAGAGAATACTCTTGCCTTGAGTGACAATAGGCCTTAGACTAACCATCGGCCAGCAAACTACATGTCTGCCCGACATTCAACTCTAAACTATATTTTTACGGCGGTTTTGTCTACATTTTCCGGTGCCACGGCCTAGATAACGAAATTATTGCAACGTTTTTTACATTATCTTATAAGATACTCTTGCATTGAGTGACAATAGGCCTTAGAATCACCATCGGCCAGCAAACTACATGTTTTCCCGACATTTAACTCTAAACAATATTTTTAAGACGATTTCGTCTACATTTCCCGGTAACACGGCCTAGGTTACGTAATTATAGCGACCTTTTTTACAATATCTTATAGAATTCTCTTGCTTTGAGTGACAATAGGCCTTAGAATCACCATCGGCCAGCAAACTACATGTTTTCCCGACATTTAACTCTAAACTACATTTTTAAGGAGATTCCGTCTACATTTCCCGGTGCCACGGCCTAGGTAACGTAATTATTGCAAATTATTTAACATTATCTTATAGAATCCTAATGCCTTGAGTGACAATAGGCCTTTGAATCACCATCGGCCAGCAAACAACATGTCTGCCCGACATTTAACTCTAAACTACATTTTTAAGGCGATTATGTCTACATTTCCCGGTGCCACGGCCTAGGTAACGTAATTATAGCGACTTTTTTTACATCAACTTATAGAATCTACTTGTCTTGAGTGACAATAGGCCTTAGAATAACCATCGGCCAGCAAACTACATGTCTGCCCGACATTCAACTCTAAACTATATTTGTATGGCGGTTTTGTCTACATTTCCCGGTGCCACGGCCTAGATAACGTAATTCTTGCAACGTTTTTTACATTCTCTTATAGAATACTTTTGCTTTGAGTGACAATAGGCCTTAGAATCACCATCGGCCAGCAAACTACATGTTTTCCCGACATTTAACTCTAAACAATATTTTTAAGACGATTTCGTCTACCTGTCCCGGTGCCACGGCCTAGGTAACGTAATTATAGCGAGTTTTTTTACATTATCTTATAGAATACTCTTGCTTTGAGTGATAATAGGCCTTAGAATCACCATCGGCTAGCAAACTACATGCTTTCCCGACATTTAACTCTAAACTACATTTTTAAGGCGATTTCGTCTACATTTCCCGGTGCCACGGCCTAGGTAACGTAATTATAGCGACTTTTTTAACATTATCTTATATAATACTCTTGCTTTGAGTGACTTTAGGCCTTTGAATCACCATCGGCCAGCAAAATATAAGTCTGTCCGACAATCAACTTTAAACTACATTTTTATGGCGGTTTTGTCTACATTTCCCGGTGCCACGGCCTAGGTAACGTAATTATTGGAACTTTTTTTACATTGTCTTATAGAATTATCTTGCATTGAGTGACAAAAGGCCTTAAAATCACAATCTGCCTGCAAACTACATGTTTTCCCGACATTTAACTCTAAACAACATTTTAAAGACGATTTCGTCTACATTTTCCGGTGCGACGGCCTAGGTAACGTAATTATAGCGACTTTTTTACACTATCTAATAGAATCCTCTTGCCTTGAGTGACAATAGGCCTTAGAATCACCATCGGCCAGCAAACTACATGTCTGCCCGACATTCAACTCTAAACAACATTTTTAAGATGATTTCGTCTACATTTCCCGGTGCCACGGCCTAGGTAACGCAATTACAGCGACTTTTTTACATTATCTTATAGATTGCTTTTGTTTGAGTGACAATAGGCCTCAAAATAACCATCGGCCAGCAAACTACATGTCTGACCGACATTAAACTCTAAACTATATTTTTATGGCGGTTTTGTCTACATTTCCCGGTGCAACGGCCTAGATAACGTAATTATTGCAACGTTTTTTACACTATCTTATAGAATACTCTTGTTTTGAGTGACAATATGCCTTAGAATCACCATCGGCCAGCAAACTTCTTGTTTTCCCGACATTTAACTCTAAACTACATTTTTAAGGCGATTTCGTCTACATTTCCCGGTGCCACGGCCTAAGTAACGTAATTATTGCAAATTTTTTAACACTATCTTATAGAATCCTCTTGCCTTGAGTGACAATAGTTCTTTGAATCACCATCGGCCAGCAAAATATAAGTCTGTCCGACAATCAACTTTAAACTACATTTTTATGGCGGTTTTGTCTACATTTCCCGGTGCCACGGCCTAGGTAACGTAATTATTGGAAGTTTTTTTACATTATCTTATAGAATTCTCTTGTTTTGAGTGACAATAGGCCTTAGAATCACCAACGGCCAGCAAACTACATGTTTTCCCGACATTTAACTCTAAACAATATTTTTAAGACGATTTCGTCTACATTTCCCGGTGCCACGGCCTAGGTAACGTAATTATAGCGACTTTTTTTACATTATCTTATAGAATACTCTTGCCTTGAGTGACAATAGGCCTTTGAATCACCATCGGCCAGCAAACTACATGTCTGCCCGACATTCAACTCTAAACAACATTTTTAAGATGATTTCGTCTACATTTCCCGGTGCCACGGCCTAGATAACGTAATTATTGCAACGTTTTTTACACTATCTTATAGAATTTTCTTGTTTTGAGTGACTATAGGCCTTAGAATCACAATCAGCCAGCAAACTACATGTTTTCCCGACATTTAACTCTAAACTACATTTTTAAGGCGATTTCGTCTACATTTCCCGGTGCCACGGCCTAGGTAACGTAATTATAGCGACTTTTTTACATTATCTTATAGAATACTCTTGTTTTGAGTGACAATAGGCCTCAAAATAACCATCGGCCAGCAAACTAAATGTCTGCCCGACATTTAACTCTAAGTCTCTATTTTAAGGCGATTTGGTCTACATTTCCCGGTGCCACGGCATAGGTAACATAATTATTGCAACTTTTTTTACATTTTCTTATAGAATACTCCTGCTTTGAGTGACAATAGGCCTTACAATCACCATCGGCCAGCAAACTACATGTCTGCCCGACATTCAACTCTAAACTATATTTTTATGGCGGTTTTGTCTACATTTCCCGGTGCCACGGCCTAGATAACGTAATTATTGCAACGTTTTTTACATTATCTTATAGGATACTTTTGCTTTGAGTGACAATAGGCCTTAGAATCACCATCGGCCAGCAAACTACATGTTTTCCCGACATTTAACTCTAAACAATATTTTTAAGACGATTTCGTCTACATTTCCCGGTGCCACGGCCTAGGTAACGTAATTATAGCGACTTTTTTTACAATATCTTATACAATTATTTTTTTTTGAGTGACAATAGGCCTTACAATCACCAACGGCCACCAAACTACATGTTTTCCCGACATTTAACTCTAAACAATATTTTTAAGACGATTTCGTCTACATTTCCCGGTGCCACGGCCTAGGTAACGTAATTATAGCGACTTTTTTTACACTATCTTATAGAATGCTCTTGCCTTGAGTGACAATAGGCCTTAGAATCACCATCAGCCAGCAAACTACATGTCTGCCCGACATTCAACTCTAAACAACATTTTTAAGATGATTTCGTCTACATTTCCCGGTGCCACGGCCTAGATAACGTAATTATTGCAACGTTTTTTACACTATCTTATAGAATACTCTTGTTTTGAGTGACTATAGGCCTTAGAATCACAATCAGCCAGCAAACTAAATGTTTTCCCGACATTTAACTCTAAACTACATTTTTAAGGCGAATTCGTCAACATTTCCCGGTGCCACGGACTAGGTAACGTAATTATTGCAACTTTTTTTACATTTTCTTATAGAATGCTCTTGCTTTGAGTGACAGTAGGCCTTAGAATCACCATCAGCCAGCAAACTACATGTCTGCCCGACATTCAACTCTAAACTATATTTTTATGGCGGTTTTGTCTACATTTCCCGGTGCCACGGTCTAGATAACGTAATTATTGCAACGTTTTTTACATTATCTTATAGAATACTCTTGTATTGAGTGACAATAGGCCTTAGAATCACCATCAGCTAGAAAAATACATGTTTTCCCGACATCTAACTCTAAACAATATTTTTAAGACGATTTCGTCTACATTTCCCGGTGCCACGGCCTAGGTAACGTAATTATAGCGACTTTTTTACATTATCTTATAGAATACTCTTGCTTTGAGTGACAATAGGCCTCAAAATAACCATCGGCCAGCAAACTAAATGTCTGCCCGACATTTAACTCTAAGTCTCTATTTTAAGGCGATTTGGTCTACATTTCCCGGTGCCACGGCATAGGTAACATAATTATTGCAATTTTTTTTACATTTTCTTATAGAATACTTTTGCTTTTAGTGACAATAGGCCTTACAATCACCATCGGCCAGCAAACTACATGTCTGCCCGACATTCAACTCTAAACTATATTTTTATGGCGGTTTTGTCTACATTTCCCGGTGCCACGGCCTAGATAACGTAATTATTGCAACGTTTTTTACATTATCTTATAGAATACTTTTGCTTTGAGTGATAATAGGCCTTAGAATCACCATCGGCCAGCAAACTACATGTTTTCCCGACATTTAACTCTAAACAATATTTTTAAGACGATTTCGTCTACATTTCCCGGTGCCACGGCCTAGGTATCGTAATTATAGCGACTTTTTTTACACTATCTTATAAAATTATCTTGCTTTGAGTGACAATAGGCCTAAGAATCACCATTGGCCAGCAAACTACATGTTTTTCCGACATTTAACTCTAAACTACATTTTTAAGGCGATTTCGTCTACATTTCCCGGTGCCACGGCCTAGGTAACGTAATTATTGCAACTTTTTTAACATTATTAGAGAATACTCTTGCCTTGAGTGACAATAGGCCTTAGACTAACCATCGGCCAGCAAACTACATGTCTGCCCGACATTCAACTCTAAACTATATTTTTACGGCGGTTTTGTCTACATTTTCCGGTGCCACGGCCTAGATAACGAAATTATTGCAACGTTTTTTACATTATCTTATAAGATACTCTTGCATTGAGTGACAATAGGCCTTAGAATCACCATCGGCCAGCAAACTACATGTTTTCCCGACATTTAACTCTAAACAATATTTTTAAGACGATTTCGTCTACATTTCCCGGTAACACGGCCTAGGTTACGTAATTATAGCGACCTTTTTTACAATATCTTATAGAATTCTCTTGCTTTGAGTGACAATAGGCCTTAGAATCACCATCGGCCAGCAAACTACATGTTTTCCCGACATTTAACTCTAAACTACATTTTTAAGGAGATTTCGTCTACATTTCCCGGTGCCACGGCCTAGGTAACGTAATTATTGCAAATTATTTAACATTATCTTATAGAATCCTAATGCCTTGAGTGACAATAGGCCTTTGAATCACCATCGGCCAGCAAACAACATGTCTGCCCGACATTTAACTCTAAACTACATTTTTAAGGCGATTATGTCTACATTTCCCGGTGCCACGGCCTAGGTAACGTAATTATAGCGACTTTTTTTACATCAACTTATAGAATCTACTTGTCTTGAGTGACAATAGGCCTTAGAATAACCATCGGCCAGCAAACTACATGTCTGCCCGACATTCAACTCTAAACTATATTTGTATGGCGGTTTTGTCTACATTTCCCGGTGCCACGGCCTAGATAACGTAATTCTTGCAACGTTTTTTACATTCTCTTATAGAATACTTTTGCTTTGAGTGACAATAGGCCTTAGAATCACCATCGGCCAGCAAACTACATGTTTTCCCGACATTTAACTCTAAACAATATTTTTAAGACGATTTCGTCTACCTGTCCCGGTGCCACGGCCTAGGTAACGTAATTATAGCGAGTTTTTTTACATTATCTTATAGAATACTCTTGCTTTGAGTGATAATAGGCCTTAGAATCACCATCGGCTAGCAAACTACATGCTTTCCCGACATTTAACTCTAAACTACATTTTTAAGGCGATTTCGTCTACATTTCCCGGTGCCACGGCCTAGGTAACGTAATTATAGCGACTTTTTTAACATTATCTTATATAATACTCTTGCTTTGAGTGACTTTAGGCCTTTGAATCACCATCGGCCAGCAAAATATAAGTCTGTCCGACAATCAACTTTAAACTACATTTTTATGGCGGTTTTGTCTACATTTCCCGGTGCCACGGCCTAGGTAACGTAATTATTGGAACTTTTTTTACATTGTCTTATAGAATTATCTTGCATTGAGTGACAAAAGGCCTTAAAATCACAATCTGCCTGCAAACTACATGTTTTCCCGACATTTAACTCTAAACAACATTTTAAAGACGATTTCGTCTACATTTTCCGGTGCGACGGCCTAGGTAACGTAATTATAGCGACTTTTTTACACTATCTAATAGAATACTCTTGCTTTGAGTGACAATAGGCCTCAAAATAACCATCGGCCAGCAAACTACATGTCTGCCCGACATTTAACTCTAAGTCTCTATTTTAAGGCGATTTCGTCTACATTTCCCGGTGCCACGGCCTAGGTAACATAATTATTGCAACTTTTTTTACATTTTCTTATAGAATACTCTTGCGTAGAGTGACAATAGGCCTTAGAATCACCATCGGGCAAAAAACATGTCTGCCCGACATTAAACTCTCAAAGTACATTTTTAAGGCGATTTCGTCTACATTTCCCGGAGCCACGGCCTAGGTAACGTAATTATTGCAATTTTTTTTACATTTTATCATAGAATACTCTTGCTTTGAGTGACAATAGGCCTTTGAATCACCATCGGCCAGCAAACAACATGTCTGCCCGACATTTAACTCTAAACTACATTTTTAAGGCGATTATGTCTACATTTCCCGGTGCCACGGCCTAGGTAACGTAATTATAGCGTTTTTTTTTTACTTTATCTTATAGAATACTCTTGCTTTGAGTGACAATATGTGTTAGAATAACCATCGGCCAGCAAACTACATGTCTGCCCGACATTCAACTCTAAACTATATTTGTATGGCGGTTTTGTCTACATTTCCCGGTGCCACGGCCTAGATAACGTAATTATTGCAACGTTTTTTAAATTATCTTATAGAATACTTTTGCTTTGAGTGACAATAGGCCTTAGAATCACCATCGGCCAGCAAACTACATGTTTTCCCGACATTTAACTCTAAACAATATTTTTAAGACGATTTCGTCTACATTTTCCGGTGCCACGGCCTAGGTAACGTAATTATAGCAACTTTTTTTACATTATCTTATAGAATACTCTTGCCTTGAGTGATAATAGGCCTTAGAATAACCATCGGCCAGCAAACTACATGTCTGCCCGACATTAAACTCTAAACTATATTTTTATGGCGGTTTTGTCTACATTTCCCGGTGCAACGGCCTAGATAACGTAATTATTGCAACGTTTTTTACACTATCTTATAGAATACTCTTGTTTTGAGTGACAATAGTTCTTTGAATCACCATCGGCCAGCAAAATATAAGTCTGTCCGACAATCAACTTTAAACTACATTTTTATGGCGGTTTTGTCTACATTTTCCGGTGCCACGGCCTAGATAACGAAACTATTGCAACGTTTTTTACATTATCTTATAAGATACTCTTGCATTGAGTGACAATAGGCCTTTGAATCACCATCGGCCAGCAAACAACATGTCTGCCCGACATTTAACTCTACACTACATTTTTAAGGCGATTATGTCTACATTTCCCGGTGCCACGGCCTAGGTAACGTAATTATAGCGTTTTTTTTTACATTATCTTATAGAATACTTTTGCCTTGAGTGACAATAGGTGTTAGAATCACCATCGGCTAGCAAACTACATGTCTGCTCGACATTTAACTCTAAACTACATTTTTAAGGCGATTACGTCTACATTTCCCGGTGCCACGGCCTAGGTAACGTAATTATAGCGACTTTTTTTACATCAACTTATAGAATCCTCTTGTCTTGAGTGACAATAGGCCTAAGAATCACCATTGGCCAGCAAACTACATGTTTTCCCGACATTTAACTCTAAACTACATTTTTAAGGCGATTTCGTCTACATTTCCCGGTGCCACGGCCTAGGTAACGTAATTATTGCAACGTTTTTAACATTATTAGAGAATACTCTTGCCTTGAGTGACGATAGGCCTTAGAATAACCATCGCCCAGCAAACTACATGTCTGCCCGACATTCAACTCTAAACTATATTTTTACGGCGGTTTTGTCTACATTTTCCGGTGCCACGGCCTAGATAACGAAATTATTGCAACGTTTTTTACATTATCTTATATGATACTCTTGCATTGAGTGACAATAGGCCTTTGAATCACCATCGGCCAGCAAACAACATGTCTGCCCGACATTTAACTCTAAACTACATTTTTAAGGCGATTATGTCTACATTTCCCGGTGCCACGGCCTAGGTAACGTAATTATAGCGTTTTTTTTTACATTATCTTATAGAATACTTTTGCCTTGAGTGACAATAGGTGTTAAAATCACCATCGGCCAGCAAACTACATGTCTGCTCGACATTTAACTCTAAACTACATTTTTAAGGTGATTACGTCTACATTTCCCGGTGCCACGGCCTAGGTAACGTAATTATAGCGACTTTTTTTACATCAACTTATAGAATCCTCTTGTCTTGAGTGACAATAGGCCTTAGAATAACCATCGGCCAGCAAACTACATGTCTGCCCGACATTCAACTCTAAACTATATTTGTATGGCGGTTTTGTCTACATTTCCCGGTGCCACGGCCTAGATAACGTAATTCTTGCAACGTTTTTTACATTCTCTTATAGAATACTTTTGTTTTGAGTGACAATAGGCCTTAGAATCACCATCGGCCAGCAAACTACAGTTTTCCCGACATTTAACTCTAAACAATATTTTAAAGACGATTTCGTCTACCTTTCCCGGTGCCACGGCCTAGGTAACGTAATTATAGCGAGTTTTTTTACATTATCTTATAGAATACTCTTGCTTTGAGTGATAATAGGCCTTAGAATCACCATCGGCCAGCAAACTACATGCTTTCCCGTCATTTAACTCTAAACTACATTTTTAAGGCGATTTCGTCTACATTTCCCGGTGCCACGGCCTAGGTAACGTAATTATTGGAACTTTTTTTACATTGTCTTATAGCATTATCTTGCATTGAGTGACAAAAGGCCTTTAAATCACAATCTGCCTGCAAACTACATGTTTTCCCGACATTTAACTCTAAACAACATTTTAAAGACGATTTCGTCTACATTTCCCGGTGCCACGGCCTAGGTAACGTAATTATAGCGACTTTTTTACATTATCTTATAGAATACTCTTGCTTTGAGTGACAATAGGCCTCAAAATAACCATCGGCCAGCAAACTACATGTCTGCCCGACATTTAACTCTAAGTCTCTATTTTAAGGCGATTTCGTCTACATTTCCCGGTGCCACGGCCTAGGTAACATAATTATTGCAACTTTTTTTACATTTTCTTATAGAATCCTCTTGCATAGAGTGACAATAGGCCTTAGAATCACCATCGGCCAGCAAACTACATGTCTGCCCGACATTTAACTCTAAGTCTCTATTTTAAGGCGATTTCGTCTACATTTCCCGGTGCCACGGCCTAGGTAACGTAATTATTGCAACTTTTTTTACATTATCTTATAGAATGTTCTTGCTCTGAGTGACAATAGGCCTTTGAATCACCATCGGCCAAAAAACATGTCTGCCCGACATTAAACTCTCAAAGTACATTTTTAAGGCGATTTCGTCTACATTTCCCGGAGCCACGGCCTAGGTAACGTTATTATTGCAATTTTTTTTACATTTTATTATAGAATACTCTTGCTTTCTGTGACAAAAGGCCTTTGAATCACCATCGGCCAGCAAACAACATGTCTGCCCGACATTTAACTCTAAACTACATTTTTAAGGCGATTATGTCTACATTTCCCGGTGCCACGGCCTAGGTAACGTAATTATAGCGTTTTTTTTTACATTATCTTATAGAATCCTCTTACCTTGAGTGACAATAGGTATTAGAATCACCATCGGCCAGCAAACTACATGTCTGCTCGACATTTAACTCTAAACTACATTTTTAAGGCGATTACGTCTACATTTCCCGGTGCCACGGCCTAGGTAACGTAATTATAGCGACTTTTTTTACACCAACTTATAGAATTCTCTTGTTTTGAGTGACAATAGGCCTTAGAATAACCATCGGCCAGCAAACTACATGTCTGCCCGACATTCAACTCTAAACTATATTTGTATGGCGGTTTTGTCTACATTTCCCGGTGCCACGGCCTAGATAACGTAATTATTGCAACGTTTTTTAAATTATCTTATAGAATACTTTTGCTTTGAGTGACAATGGCCTTAGAATCACCATCGGCCAACAAACTACATGTTTTCCCGATATTTAACTCTAAACAATATTTTTAAGACGTTTTCGTCTACATTTTCCGGTGCCACGGCCTAGGTAACGTAAGTATAGCGATTTTTTTAACATTATCTTATAGAATTCTCTTGCCTTGAGAGATAATAGGCCTTAGAATAACCATCGGCCAGCAAACTACATGTCTGCCCGACATTCAACTCTAAACTATATTTTTAGTGCGGTTTTGTCTACATTTCCCGGTGCCGCGGCCTAGATAACGTAATTATTGCAACGTTTTTTACACTATCTTATAGAATACTCTTGTTTTGAGTGACAATATGCCTTAGAATCACCATCGGCCAGCAAACTTCTTGTTTTCCCGACATTTAACTCTAAACTACATTTTTAAGGCGATTTCGTCTACATTTCCCGGTGCCACGGCCTAAGTAACGTAATTATTGCAAATTTTTTAACACTATCTTATAGAATACTCTTGCCTTGAGTGACAATAGTTCTTTGAATCACCATCGGCCAGCAAAATATAAGTCTGTCCGACAATCAACTTTAAACTACATTTTTATGGCGGTTTTGTCTACATTTCCCGGTGCCACGGCCTAGGTAACGTAATTATAGCGACTTTTTTTACATCAACTTATAGAATTCTCTTGTCTTGAGTGACAATAGGATTTAGAATAACCATCGGCCAGCAAACTACATGTCTGCCCGACATTCAACTCTAAACTATATTTGTATGGCGGTTTTGTCTACATTTCCCGGTGCCACGGCCTAGATAACGTAATTCTTGCAACGTTTTTTACATTCTCTTATAGAATACTCCTGTTTTGAGTGACAATAGGCCTTAGAATCACCATCGGCCAGCAAACTACAGTTTTCCCGACATTTAACTCTAAACAATATTTTTAAGACGATTTCGTCTACCTTTCCCGGTGCCACGGCCTAGGTAACGTAATTATTGGAACTTTTTTTACATTTTCTTATAGCATTATCTTGCATTGAGTGACAAAAGGCCTTAAAATCACAATCTGCCTGCAAACTACATGTTTTCCCGACATTTAACTCTAAACAACATTTTTAAGGCGATTTCGTCTACATTTCCCGGAGCCACGGCCTAGGTAACGTTATTATTGCAATTTTTTTTACATTTTATTATAGAATACTCTTGCCTTGAGTGACAAAAGGCCTTTGAATCACTATCGGCCAGCAAACAACATGTCTGCCCGACATTTAACTCTAAACTACATTTTTAAGGCGATTATGTCTACATTTCCCGGTGCCACGGCCTAGGTAACGTAATTATAGCGTTTTTTTTTTACATTATCTTATAGAATGCTCTTACCTTGAGTGACAATAGGTGTTAGAATCACCATCGGCCAGCAAACTACATGTCTGCTCGACATTTAACTCTAAACTACATTTTTAAGGAGATTACGTCTACATTTCCCGGTGCCACGGCCTAGGTAACGTAATTATAGCGACTTTTTTTACACCAACTTATAGAATTCTCTTGTTTTGAGTGACAATAGGCCTTAGAATAACCATCGGCCAGCAAACTACATGTCTGCCCGACATTCAACTCTAAACTATATTTGTATGGCGGTTTTGTCTACATTTCCCGGTGCCACGGCCTAGATAACGTAATTATTGCAACGTTTTTTAAATTATCTTATAGAATACTATTGCTTTGAGTGACAATGGCCTTAGAATCACCATCGGCCAACAAACTACATGTTTTCCCGATATTTAACTCTAAACAATATTTTTAAGACGTTTTCGTCTACATTTTCCGGTGCCACGGCCTAGGTAACGTAAGTATAGCGATTTTTTTAACATTATCTTATAGAATTCTCTTGTTTTGAGTGACAATATGCCTTAGAATCACCAACGGCCAGCAAACTTCTTGTTTTCCCGACATTTAACTCTAAACTACATTTTTAAGGCGATTTCGTCTACATTTCCCGGTGCCACGGCCTAAGTAACGTAATTATTGCAAATTTTTTAACACTATCTTATAGAATACTCTTGCCTTGAGTGACAATAGTTCTTTGAATCACCATCGGCCAGCAAAATATAAGTCTGTCCGACAATCAACTTTAAACTACATTTTTATGGCGGTTTTGTCTACATTTCCCGGTGCCACGGCCTAGGTAACGTAATTATTGGAAGTTTTTTTACATTATCTTATAGAATTATCTTGCATTGAGTGACAGAAGGCCTTATAATCACAATCGGCCAGCAAACTACATGTTTTCCCGACATTTAACTCTAAACAACATTTTAAAGACGATTTCGTCTACATTTCCCGGTGCCACGGCCTAGGTAACGTAATTATAGCGTGTTTATTTACATTATCGTATAGAATACTCTTGCCTTGAGTGACATTAGGCCTTAGAATCACGACCGGCCAGCAAACTACATGTCTGCCCGACATTAAACTCTAAACTATATTTTTATGGCAGTTTTGTCTACATTTCCCGGTGCCACGGCCTAAGTAACGTAATTATTGCAAATTTTTTAACACTATCTTATAGAATGCTCTTGTTTAGAGTGACAATAGGCCTTAGAATCACCATCGGTCAGCAAACTACATGTTTTCCCGACATTTAACTCTAAACAATATTTTTAAGACGATTTCGTCTACATTTCCCGATGCCACGGCCTAGGTAACGTAATTATAGCGACTTTTTTTACAATATCTTATAGAATTCTCTTGTTTTGAGTGACAATAGGCCTTAGAATCACCAACGGCCAGCAAACTACATGTTTTCCCGACATTTAACTCTAAACAATATTTTTAAGACGATTTCGTCTACATTTCCCGGTGCCACGGCCTAGGTAACGTAATTATAGCGACTTTTTTTACATTATCTTATAGAATACTCTTGCCTTGAGTGACAATAGGCCTTTGAATCACCATCGGCCAGCAAACTACATGTCTGCCCGACATTCAACTCTAAACAACATTTTTAAGATGATTTCGTCTACATTTCCCGGTGCCACGGCCTAGATAACGTAATTATTGCAACGTTTTTTACACTATCTTATAGAATACTCTTGTTTTGAGTGACTATAGGCCTTAGAATCACAATCAGCCAGCAAACTACATGTTTTCCCGACATTTAACTCTAAACTACATTTTTAAGGCGATTTCGTCTACATTTCCCGGTGCCACGGACTAGGTAACGTAATTCTTGCAACGTTTTTTACATTCTCTTATAGAATACTTTTGTTTTGAGTGACAATAGGCCTTAGAATCACCATCGGCCAGCAAACTACAGTTTTCCCGACATTTAACTCTAAACAATATTTTTAAGACGATTTCGTCTACCTTTCCCGGTGCCACGGCCTAGGTAACGTAATTATAGCGAGTTTTTTTACATTATCTTATAGAATACTCTTGCTTTGAGTGATAATAGGCCTTAGAATCACCATCGGCCAGCAAACTACATGCTTTCCCGTCATTTAACTCTAAACTACATTTTTAAGGCGATTTCGTCTACATTTCCCGGTGCCACGGCCTAGGTAACGTAATTATTGGAACGTTTTTTACATTGTCTTATAGCCTTATCTTGCATTGAGTGACAAAAGGCCTTAAAATCACAATCTGCTTGCAAACTACATGTTTTCCCGACATTTAACTCTAAACAACATTTTAAAGACGATTTCGTCTACATTTCCCGGTGCCACGGCCTAGGTAACGTAATTATAGCGACTTTTTTACATTATCTTATAGAATACTCTTGCTTTGAGTGACAATAGGCCTTAAAAATAACCATCGGCCAGCAAACTACATGTCTGCCCGACATTTAACTCTAAGTCTCTATTTTAAGGCGATTTCGTCTACATTTCCCGGTGCCACGGCCTAGGTAACATAATTATTGCAACTTTTTTTACATTTTCTTATAGAATACTCTTGCATAGAGTGACAATAGGCCTTAGAATCACCATCGGCCAGCAAACTACATGTCTGCCCGACATTTAACTCTAAACTACATTTTAAGGCGATTTCGTCTACATTTCCCGGTGCCATGGCCTAGGTAACGTAATTATTGCAACTTTTTTTACATTATCTTATAGAATGCTCTTGCCCTGAGTGACAATAGGCCTTAGAATCACCATCGGCCAAAAAACATGTCTGCCCGACATTAAACTCCCAAAGTACATTTTTAAGGCGATTTCGTCTACATTTCCCGGAGCCACGGCCTAGGTAACGTTATTATTGCAATTTTTTTTACATTTTATTATAGAATACTCTTGCCTTGAGTGACAAAAGGCCTTTGAATCACCATCGGCCAGCAAACAACATGTCTGCCCGACATTTAACTCTAAACTACATTTTTAAGGCGATTATGTCTACATTTCCCGGTGCCACGGCCTAGGTAACGTAATTATAGCGTTTTTTTTTTACATTATCTTATAGAATGCTCTTGCTTTGAGTGACAATAGGTGTTAGAATCACCATCGGCCAGCAAACTACATGTCTGCTCGACATTTAACTCTAAACTACATTTTTAAGGCGATTACGTCTACATTTCCCGGTGCCACGGCCTAGGTAACGTAATTATAGCGACTTTTTTTACACCAACTTATAGAATTCTCTTGTTTTGAGTGACAATAGGCCTTAGAATAACCATCGGCCAGCAAACTACATGTCTGCCCGACATTCAACTCTAAACTATATTTGTATGGCGGTTTTGTCTACATTTCCCGGTGCCACGGCCTAGATAACGTAATTATTGCAACGTTTTTTAAATTATCTTATAGAATACTTTTGCTTTGAGTGACAATGGCCTTAGAATCACCATCGGCCAACAAACTACATGTTTTCCCGACATTTAACTCTAAACAATATTTTTAAGACGTTTTCGTCTACATTTTCCGGTGCCACGGCCTAGGTAACGTAAGTATAGCGATTTTTTTAACATTATCTTATAGAATTCTCTTGCCTTGAGTGATAATATGCCTTAGAATAACTATCGGCCAGCAAACTACATGTCTGCCCGACATTCAACTCTAAACTATATTTTTAGTGCGGTTTTGTCTACATTTCCCGGTGCCGCGGCCTAGATAACGTAATTATTGCAACGTTTTTTACATTATCTTATATAATACTCTTGTTTTGAGTGACAATAGGCCTTAGAATCACCATCGGCCAGCAAACTACATGTTTTCCCGACATTTAACTCTAAACAATATTTTTAAGACGATTTCGTCTACCTTTCCCGGTGCCACGGCCTAGGTTACGTAATTATAGCGAGTTTTTTTACATTATCTTATAGAATACTCTTGCTTTGAGTGACAATAGGCCTTAGAATCACCATCGGCCAGCAAACTACATGCTTTCCCGACATTTAACTCTAAACTACATTTTTAAGGCGATTTCGTCTACATTTCCCGGTGCCACGGCCTAGGTAACGTAATTATAGCGACTTTTTTTACATTATCTTATAGAATCTTCTTGCCTTGAGTGACAATAGGCCTTAGAATCACCATCGGCCAGCAAACTACATGTCTGCCCGACATTCAACTCTAAACAACATTTTTAAGATGATTTCGTCTACATTTCCCGGTGCCACGGCCTAGGTAACGCAATTACAGCGACTTTTTTACATTATCTTATAGATTACTTTTGTTTGAGTGACAATAGGCCTCAAAATAACCATCGGCCAGCAAACTACATGTCTGACCGACATTAAACTCTAAACTATATTTTTATGGCGGTTTTGTCTACATTTCCCGGTGCAACGGCCTAGATAACGTAATTATTGCAACGTTTTTTACACTATCTTATAGAATACTCTTGTTTTGAGTGACAATATGCCTTAGAATCACCATCGGCCAGCAAACTTCTTGTTTTCCCGACATTTAACTCTAAACTACATTTTTAAGGCGATTTCGTCTACATTTCCCGGTGCCACGGCCTAAGTAACGTAATTATTGCAAATTTTTTAACACTATCTTATAGAATCCTCTTGCCTTGAGTGACAATAGTTCTTTGAATCACCATCGGCCAGCAAAATATAAGTCTGTCCGACAATCAACTTTAAACTACATTTTTATGGCGGTTTTGTCTACATTTCCCGGTGCCACGGCCTAGGTAACGTAATTATAGGAAGTTTTTTTACATTATCTTATAGAATTATCTTGCATTGAGTGACAAAAGGCCTTATAATCACAATCGGCCAGCAAACTACATGTTTTCCCGACATTTAACTCTAAACAACATTTTAAAGACGATTTCGTCTACATTTCCCGGTGCCACGGCCTAGGTAACGTAATTATAGCGTGTTTATTTACATAATCGTATAGAATACTCTTGCCTTGAGTGACATTAGGCCTTAGAATCACGACCGGCCAGCAAACTACATGTCTGCCCGACATTAAACTCTAAACTATATTTTTATGGCAGTTTTGTCTACATTTCCCGGTGCCACGGCCTAGATAACGTAATTATTGCAACGTTTTTTACATTATCTTATAGAATACTCTTGTTTAGAGTGACAATAGGTCTTAGAATCACCATCGGTCAGCAAACTACATGTTTTCCCGACATTTAACTCTAAACAATATTTTTAAGACGATTTCGTCTACATTTCCCGATGCCACGGCCTAGGTAACGTAATTATAGCGACATTTTTTACAATATCTTATAGAATTCTCTTGTTTTGAGTGACAATAGGCCTTAGAATCACCAACGGCCAGCAAACTACATGTTTTCCCGACATTTAACTCTAAACAATATTTTTAAGACGATTTCGTCTACATTTCCCGGTGCCACGGCCTAGGTAACGTAATTATAGCGACTTTTTTTACATTATCTTATAGAATACTCTTGCCTTGAGTGACAATAGGCCTTTGAATCACCATCGGCCAGCAAACTACATGTCTGCCCGACATTCAACTCTAAACAACATTTTTAAGATGATTTCGTCTACATTTCCCGGTGCCACGGCCTAGATAACGTAATTATTGCAACGTTTTTTACACTATCTTATAGAATTTTCTTGTTTTGAGTGACTATAGGCCTTAGAATCACAATCAGCCAGCAAACTACATGTTTTCCCGACATTTAACTCTAAACTACATTTTTAAGGCGATTTCGTCTACATTTCCCGGTGCCACGGCCTAGGTAACGTAATTATAGCGACTTTTTTACATTATCTTATAGAATACTCTTGTTTTGAGTGACAATAGGCCTCAAAATAACCATCGGCCAGCAAACTAAATGTCTGCCCGACATTTAACTCTAAGTCTCTATTTTAAGGCGATTTGGTCTACATTTCCCGGTGCCACGGCATAGGTAAAATAATTATTGCAACTTTTTTTACATTTTCTTATAGAATACTCCTGTTTTGAGTGACAATAGGCCTTACAATCACCATCGGCCAGCAAACTACATGTCTGCCCGACATTCAACTCTAAACTATATTTTTATGGCGGTTTTGTCTACATTTCCCGGTGCCACGGCCTAGATAACGTAATTATTGCAACGTTTTTTACATTCTCTTATAGAATACTCCTGTTTTGAGTGACAATAGGCCTTAGAATCACCATCGGCCAGCAAACTACAGTTTTCCCGACATTTAACTCTAAACAATATTTTTAAGACGATTTCGTCTACCTTTCCCGGTGCCACGGCCTAGGTAACGTAATTATTGGAACTTTTTTTACATTTTCTTATAGCATTATCTTGCATTGAGTGACAAAAGGCCTTAAAATCACAATCTGCCTGCAAACTACATGTTTTCCCGACATTTAACTCTAAACAACATTTTTAAGGCGATTTCGTCTACATTTCCCGGAGCCACGGCCTAGGTAACGTTATTATTGCAATTTTTTTTACATTTTATTATAGAATACTCTTGCCTTGAGTGACAAAAGGCCTTTGAATCACTATCGGCCAGCAAACAACATGTCTGCCCGACATTTAACTCTAAACTACATTTTTAAGGCGATTATGTCTACATTTCCCGGTGCCACGGCCTAGGTAACGTAATTATAGCGTTTTTTTTTTACATTATCTTATAGAATGCTCTTACCTTGAGTGACAATAGGTGTTAGAATCACCATCGGCCAGCAAACTACATGTCTGCTCGACATTTAACTCTAAACTACATTTTTAAGGAGATTACGTCTACATTTCCCGGTGCCACGGCCTAGGTAACGTAATTATAGCGACTTTTTTTACACCAACTTATAGAATTCTCTTGTTTTGAGTGACAATAGGCCTTAGAATAACCATCGGCCAGCAAACTACATGTCTGCCCGACATTCAACTCTAAACTATATTTGTATGGCGGTTTTGTCTACATTTCCCGGTGCCACGGCCTAGATAACGTAATTATTGCAACGTTTTTTAAATTATCTTATAGAATACTATTGCTTTGAGTGACAATGGCCTTAGAATCACCATCGGCCAACAAACTACATGTTTTCCCGATATTTAACTCTAAACAATATTTTTAAGACGTTTTCGTCTACATTTTCCGGTGCCACGGCCTAGGTAACGTAAGTATAGCGATTTTTTTAACATTATCTTATAGAATTCTCTTGTTTTGAGTGACAATATGCCTTAGAATCACCATCGGCCAGCAAACTTCTTGTTTTCCCGACATTTAACTCTAAACTACATTTTTAAGGCGATTTCGTCTACATTTCCCGGTGCCACGGCCTAAGTAACGTAATTATTGCAAATTTTTTAACACTATCTTATAGAATACTCTTGCCTTGAGTGACAATAGTTCTTTGAATCACCATCGGCCAGCAAAATATAAGTCTGTCCGACAATCAACTTTAAACTACATTTTTATGGCGGTTTTGTCTACATTTCCCGGTGCCACGGCCTAGGTAACGTAATTATTGGAAGTTTTTTTACATTATCTTATAGAATTATCTTGCATTGAGTGACAGAAGGCCTTATAATCACAATCGGCCAGCAAACTACATGTTTTCCCGACATTTAACTCTAAACAACATTTTAAAGACGATTTCGTCTACATTTCCCGGTGCCACGGCCTAGGTAACGTAATTATAGCGTGTTTATTTACATTATCGTATAGAATACTCTTGCCTTGAGTGACATTAGGCCTTAGAATCACGACCGGCCAGCAAACTACATGTCTGCCCGACATTAAACTCTAAACTATATTTTTATGGCAGTTTTGTCTACATTTCCCGGTGCCACGGCCTAAGTAACGTAATTATTGCAAATTTTTTAACACTATCTTATAGAATGCTCTTGTTTAGAGTGACAATAGGCCTTAGAATCACCATCGGTCAGCAAACTACATGTTTTCCCGACATTTAACTCTAAACAATATTTTTAAGACGATTTCGTCTACATTTCCCGATGCCACGGCCTAGGTAACGTAATTATAGCGACTTTTTTTACAATATCTTATAGAATTCTCTTGTTTTGAGTGACAATAGGCCTTAGAATCACCAACGGCCAGCAAACTACATGTTTTCCCGACATTTAACTCTAAACAATATTTTTAAGACGATTTCGTCTACATTTCCCGGTGCCACGGCCTAGGTAACGTAATTATAGCGACTTTTTTTACATTATCTTATAGAATACTCTTGCCTTGAGTGACAATAGGCCTTTGAATCACCATCGGCCAGCAAACTACATGTCTGCCCGACATTCAACTCTAAACAACATTTTTAAGATGATTTCGTCTACATTTCCCGGTGCCACGGCCTAGATAACGTAATTATTGCAACGTTTTTTACACTATCTTATAGAATACTCTTGTTTTGAGTGACTATAGGCCTTAGAATCACAATCAGCCAGCAAACTACATGTTTTCCCGACATTTAACTCTAAACTACATTTTTAAGGCGATTTCGTCTACATTTCCCGGTGCCACGGACTAGGTAACGTAATTCTTGCAACGTTTTTTACATTCTCTTATAGAATACTTTTGTTTTGAGTGACAATAGGCCTTAGAATCACCATCGGCCAGCAAACTACAGTTTTCCCGACATTTAACTCTAAACAATATTTTTAAGACGATTTCGTCTACCTTTCCCGGTGCCACGGCCTAGGTAACGTAATTATAGCGAGTTTTTTTACATTATCTTATAGAATACTCTTGCTTTGAGTGATAATAGGCCTTAGAATCACCATCGGCCAGCAAACTACATGCTTTCCCGTCATTTAACTCTAAACTACATTTTTAAGGCGATTTCGTCTACATTTCCCGGTGCCACGGCCTAGGTAACGTAATTATTGGAACGTTTTTTACATTGTCTTATAGCCTTATCTTGCATTGAGTGACAAAAGGCCTTAAAATCACAATCTGCTTGCAAACTACATGTTTTCCCGACATTTAACTCTAAACAACATTTTAAAGACGATTTCGTCTACATTTCCCGGTGCCACGGCCTAGGTAACGTAATTATAGCGACTTTTTTACATTATCTTATAGAATACTCTTGCTTTGAGTGACAATAGGCCTTAAAAATAACCATCGGCCAGCAAACTACATGTCTGCCCGACATTTAACTCTAAGTCTCTATTTTAAGGCGATTTCGTCTACATTTCCCGGTGCCACGGCCTAGGTAACATAATTATTGCAACTTTTTTTACATTTTCTTATAGAATACTCTTGCATAGAGTGACAATAGGCCTTAGAATCACCATCGGCCAGCAAACTACATGTCTGCCCGACATTTAACTCTAAACTACATTTTAAGGCGATTTCGTCTACATTTCCCGGTGCCATGGCCTAGGTAACGTAATTATTGCAACTTTTTTTACATTATCTTATAGAATGCTCTTGCCCTGAGTGACAATAGGCCTTAGAATCACCATCGGCCAAAAAACATGTCTGCCCGACATTAAACTCCCAAAGTACATTTTTAAGGCGATTTCGTCTACATTTCCCGGAGCCACGGCCTAGGTAACGTTATTATTGCAATTTTTTTTACATTTTATTATAGAATACTCTTGCCTTGAGTGACAAAAGGCCTTTGAATCACCATCGGCCAGCAAACAACATGTCTGCCCGACATTTAACTCTAAACTACATTTTTAAGGCGATTATGTCTACATTTCCCGGTGCCACGGCCTAGGTAACGTAATTATAGCGTTTTTTTTTTACATTATCTTATAGAATGCTCTTGCTTTGAGTGACAATAGGTGTTAGAATCACCATCGGCCAGCAAACTACATGTCTGCTCGACATTTAACTCTAAACTACATTTTTAAGGCGATTACGTCTACATTTCCCGGTGCCACGGCCTAGGTAACGTAATTATAGCGACTTTTTTTACACCAACTTATAGAATTCTCTTGTTTTGAGTGACAATAGGCCTTAGAATAACCATCGGCCAGCAAACTACATGTCTGCCCGACATTCAACTCTAAACTATATTTGTATGGCGGTTTTGTCTACATTTCCCGGTGCCACGGCCTAGATAACGTAATTATTGCAACGTTTTTTAAATTATCTTATAGAATACTTTTGCTTTGAGTGACAATGGCCTTAGAATCACCATCGGCCAACAAACTACATGTTTTCCCGACATTTAACTCTAAACAATATTTTTAAGACGTTTTCGTCTACATTTTCCGGTGCCACGGCCTAGGTAACGTAAGTATAGCGATTTTTTTAACATTATCTTATAGAATTCTCTTGCCTTGAGTGATAATATGCCTTAGAATAACTATCGGCCAGCAAACTACATGTCTGCCCGACATTCAACTCTAAACTATATTTTTAGTGCGGTTTTGTCTACATTTCCCGGTGCCGCGGCCTAGATAACGTAATTATTGCAACGTTTTTTACATTATCTTATATAATACTCTTGTTTTGAGTGACAATAGGCCTTAGAATCACCATCGGCCAGCAAACTACATGTTTTCCCGACATTTAACTCTAAACAATATTTTTAAGACGATTTCGTCTACCTTTCCCGGTGCCACGGCCTAGGTTACGTAATTATAGCGAGTTTTTTTACATTATCTTATAGAATACTCTTGCTTTGAGTGACAATAGGCCTTAGAATCACCATCGGCCAGCAAACTACATGCTTTCCCGACATTTAACTCTAAACTACATTTTTAAGGCGATTTCGTCTACATTTCCCGGTGCCACGGCCTAGGTAACGTAATTATAGCGACTTTTTTTACATTATCTTATAGAATCTTCTTGCCTTGAGTGACAATAGGCCTTAGAATCACCATCGGCCAGCAAACTACATGTCTGCCCGACATTCAACTCTAAACAACATTTTTAAGATGATTTCGTCTACATTTCCCGGTGCCACGGCCTAGGTAACGCAATTACAGCGACTTTTTTACATTATCTTATAGATTACTTTTGTTTGAGTGACAATAGGCCTCAAAATAACCATCGGCCAGCAAACTACATGTCTGACCGACATTAAACTCTAAACTATATTTTTATGGCGGTTTTGTCTACATTTCCCGGTGCAACGGCCTAGATAACGTAATTATTGCAACGTTTTTTACACTATCTTATAGAATACTCTTGTTTTGAGTGACAATATGCCTTAGAATCACCATCGGCCAGCAAACTTCTTGTTTTCCCGACATTTAACTCTAAACTACATTTTTAAGGCGATTTCGTCTACATTTCCCGGTGCCACGGCCTAAGTAACGTAATTATTGCAAATTTTTTAACACTATCTTATAGAATCCTCTTGCCTTGAGTGACAATAGTTCTTTGAATCACCATCGGCCAGCAAAATATAAGTCTGTCCGACAATCAACTTTAAACTACATTTTTATGGCGGTTTTGTCTACATTTCCCGGTGCCACGGCCTAGGTAACGTAATTATTGGAAGTTTTTTTACATTATCTTATAGAATTATCTTGCATTGAGTGACAAAAGGCCTTATAATCACAATCGGCCAGCAAACTACATGTTTTCCCGACATTTAACTCTAAACAACATTTTAAAGACGATTTCGTCTACATTTCCCGGTGCCACGGCCTAGGTAACGTAATTATAGCGTGTTTATTTACATAATCGTATAGAATACTCTTGCCTTGAGTGACATTAGGCCTTAGAATCACGACCGGCCAGCAAACTACATGTCTGCCCGACATTAAACTCTAAACTATATTTTTATGGCAGTTTTGTCTACATTTCCCGGTGCCACGGCCTAGATAACGTAATTATTGCAACGTTTTTTACATTATCTTATAGAATACTCTTGTTTAGAGTGACAATAGGTCTTAGAATCACCATCGGTCAGCAAACTACATGTTTTCCCGACATTTAACTCTAAACAATATTTTTAAGACGATTTCGTCTACATTTCCCGATGCCACGGCCTAGGTAACGTAATTATAGCGACATTTTTTACAATATCTTATAGAATTCTCTTGTTTTGAGTGACAATAGGCCTTAGAATCACCAACGGCCAGCAAACTACATGTTTTCCCGACATTTAACTCTAAACAATATTTTTAAGACGATTTCGTCTACATTTCCCGGTGCCACGGCCTAGGTAACGTAATTATAGCGACTTTTTTTACATTATCTTATAGAATACTCTTGCCTTGAGTGACAATAGGCCTTTGAATCACCATCGGCCAGCAAACTACATGTCTGCCCGACATTCAACTCTAAACAACATTTTTAAGATGATTTCGTCTACATTTCCCGGTGCCACGGCCTAGATAACGTAATTATTGCAACGTTTTTTACACTATCTTATAGAATTTTCTTGTTTTGAGTGACTATAGGCCTTAGAATCACAATCAGCCAGCAAACTACATGTTTTCCCGACATTTAACTCTAAACTACATTTTTAAGGCGATTTCGTCTATATTTCCCGGTGCCACGGCCTAGGTAACGTAATTATAGCGACTTTTTTACATTATCTTATAGAATACTCTTGTTTTGAGTGACAATAGGCCTCAAAATAACCATCGGCCAGCAAACTAAATGTCTGCCCGACATTTAACTCTAAGTCTCTATTTTAAGGCGATTTGGTCTACATTTCCCGGTGCCACGGCATAGGTAAAATAATTATTGCAACTTTTTTTACATTTTCTTATAGAATACTCCTGTTTTGAGTGACAATAGGCCTTACAATCACCATCGGCCAGCAAACTACATGTCTGCCCGACATTCAACTCTAAACTATATTTTTATGGCGGTTTTGTCTACATTTCCCGGTGCCACGGCCTAGATAACGTAATTATTGCAACGTTTTTTACATTATCTTATAGGATACTTTTGCTTTGAGTGACAATAGGCCTTAGAATCACCATCGGCCAGCAAACTACATGTTTTCCCGACATTTAACTCTAAACAATATTTTTAAGACGATTTCGTCTACCTTTCCCGGTGCCACGGCCTAGGTAACGTAATTATAGCGAGTTTTTTTACATTATCTTATAGAATGCTCTTGTTTTGAGTGACAATAGGTGTTAGAATCACCATCGGCCAGCAAACTACATGTCTGCTCGACATTTAACTCTAAACTACATTTTTAAGGCGATTACGTCTACATTTCCCGGTGCCACGGCCTAGGTAACGTAATTATAGCGACTTTTTTTACACCAACTTATAGAATTCTCTTGTTTTGAGTGACAATAGGCCTTAGAATAACCATCGGCCAGCAAACTACATGTCTGCCCGACATTCAACTCTAAACTATATTTGTATGGCGGTTTTGTCTACATTTCCCGGTGCCACGGCCTAGATAACGTAATTATTGCAACGTTTTTTAAATTATCTTATAGAATACTTTTGCTTTGAGTGACAATGGCCTTAGAATCACCATCGGCCAACAAACTACATGTTTTCCCGACATTTAACTCTAAACAATATTTTTAAGACGTTTTCGTCTACATTTTCCGGTGCCACGGCCTAGGTAACGTAAGTATAGCGATTTTTTTAACATTATCTTATAGAATTCTCTTGCCTTGAGTGATAATATGCCTTAGAATAACTATCGGCCAGCAAACTACATGTCTGCCCGACATTCAACTCTAAACTATATTTTTAGTGCGGTTTTGTCTACATTTCCCGGTGCCGCGGCCTAGATAACGTAATTATTGCAACGTTTTTTACATTATCTTATATAATACTCTTGTTTTGAGTGACAATAGGCCTTAGAATCACCATCGGCCAGCAAACTACATGTTTTCCCGACATTTAACTCTAAACAATATTTTTAAGACGATTTCGTCTACCTTTCCCGGTGCCACGGCCTAGGTTACGTAAATATAGCGAGTTTTTTTACATTATCTTATAGAATACTCTTGCTTTGAGTGACAATAGGCCTTAGAATCACCATCGGCCAGCAAACTACATGCTTTCCCGACATTTAACTCTAAACTACATTTTTAAGGCGATTTCGTCTACATTTCCCGGTGCCACGGCCTAGGTAACGTAATTATAGCGACTTTTTTTACATTATCTTATAGAATTTTCTTGCCTTGAGTGACAATAGGCCTTAGAATCACCATCGGCCAGCAAACTACATGTCTGCCCGACATTCAACTCTAAACAACATTTTTAAGATGATTTCGTCTACATTTCCCGGTGCCACGGCCTAGGTAACGCAATTACAGCGACTTTTTTACATTATCTTATAGATTACTTTTGTTTGAGTGACAATAGGCCTCAAAATAACCATCGGCCAGCAAACTACATGTCTGACCGACATTAAACTCTAAACTATATTTTTATGGCGGTTTTGTCTACATTTCCCGGTGCAACGGCCTAGATAACGTAATTATTGCAACGTTTTTTACACTATCTTATAGAATACTCTTGTTTTGAGTGACAATATGCCTTAGAATCACCATCGGCCAGCAAACTTCTTGTTTTCCCGACATTTAACTCTAAACTACATTTTTAAGGCGATTTCGTCTACATTTCCCGGTGCCACGGCCTAAGTAACGTAATTATTGCAAATTTTTTAACACTATCTTATAGAATCCTCTTGCCTTGAGTGACAATAGTTCTTTGAATCACCATCGGCCAGCAAAATATAAGTCTGTCCGACAATCAACTTTAAACTACATTTTTATGGCGGTTTTGTCTACATTTCCCGGTGCCACGGCCTAGGTAACGTAATTATTGGAAGTTTTTTTACATTATCTTATAGAATTATCTTGCATTGAGTGACAAAAGGCCTTATAATCACAATCGGCCAGCAAACTACATGTTTTCCCGACATTTAACTCTAAACAACATTTTAAAGACGATTTCGTCTACATTTCCCGGTGCCACGGCCTAGGTAACGTAATTATAGCGTGTTTATTTACATAATCGTATAGAATACTCTTGCCTTGAGTGACATTAGGCCTTAGAATCACGACCGGCCAGCAAACTACATGTCTGCCCGACATTAAACTCTAAACTATATTTTTATGGCAGTTTTGTCTACATTTCCCGGTGCCACGGCCTAGATAACGTAATTATTGCAACGTTTTTTACATTATCTTATAGAATACTCTTGTTTAGAGTGACAATAGGTCTTAGAATCACCATCGGTCAGCAAACTACATGTTTTCCCGACATTTAACTCTAAACAATATTTTTAAGACGATTTCGTCTACATTTCCCGATGCCACGGCCTAGGTAACGTAATTATAGCGACATTTTTTACAATATCTTATAGAATTCTCTTGTTTTGAGTGACAATAGGCCTTAGAATCACCAACGGCCAGCAAACTACATGTTTTCCCGACATTTAACTCTAAACAATATTTTTAAGACGATTTCGTCTACATTTCCCGGTGCCACGGCCTAGGTAACGTAATTATAGCGACTTTTTTTACATTATCTTATAGAATACTCTTGCCTTGAGTGACAATAGGCCTTTGAATCACCATCGGCCAGCAAACTACATGTCTGCCCGACATTCAACTCTAAACAACATTTTTAAGATGATTTCGTCTACATTTCCCGGTGCCACGGCCTAGATAACGTAATTATTGCAACGTTTTTTACACTATCTTATAGAATTTTCTTGTTTTGAGTGACTATAGGCCTTAGAATCACAATCAGCCAGCAAACTACATGTTTTCCCGACATTTAACTCTAAACTACATTTTTAAGGCGATTTCGTCTACATTTCCCGGTGCCACGGCCTAGGTAACGTAATTATAGCGACTTTTTTACATTATCTTATAGAATACTCTTGTTTTGAGTGACAATAGGCCTCAAAATAACCATCGGCCAGCAAACTAAATGTCTGCCCGACATTTAACTCTAAGTCTCTATTTTAAGGCGATTTGGTCTACATTTCCCGGTGCCACGGCATAGGTAAAATAATTATTGCAACTTTTTTTACATTTTCTTATAGAATACTCCTGTTTTGAGTGACAATAGGCCTTACAATCACCATCGGCCAGCAAACTACATGTCTGCCCGACATTCAACTCTAAACTATATTTTTATGGCGGTTTTGTCTACATTTCCCGGTGCCACGGCCTAGATAACGTAATTATTGCAACGTTTTTTACATTATCTTATAGGATCCTTTTGCTTTGAGTGACAATAGGCCTTAGAATCACCATCGGCCAGCAAACTACATGTTTTCCCGACATTTAACTCTAAACAATATTTTTAAGACGATTTCGTCTACATTTCCCGGTGCCACGGCCTAGGTAACGTAATTATAGCGACTTTTTTTACAATATCTTATACAATTCTTTTTTTTTGAGTGACAATAGGCCTTACAATCACCAACGGCCACCAAACTACATGTTTTCCCGACATTTAACTCTAAACAATATTTTTAAGACGATTTCGTCTACATTTCCCGGTGCCACGGCCTAGGTAACGTAATTATAGCGACTTTTTTTACACTATCTTATAGAATGCTCTTGCCTTGAGTGACAATAGGCCTTAGAATCACCATCAGCCAGCAAACTACATGTCTGCCCGACATTCAACTCTAAACAACATTTTTAAGATGATTTCGTCTACATTTCCCGGTGCCACCGCCTAGATAACGTAATTATTGCAACGTTTTTTACACTATCTTATAGAATACTCTTGTTTTGAGTGACTATAGGCCTTAGAATCACAATCAGCCAGCAAACTAAATGTTTTCCCGACATTTAACTCTAAACTACATTTTTAAGGCGAATTCGTCAACATTTCCCGGTGCCACGGACTAGGTAACGTAATTATTGCAACTTTTTTTACATTTTCTTATAGAATGCTCTTGCTTTGAGTGACAGTAGGCCTTAGAATCACCATCAGCCAGCAAACTACATGTCTGCCCGACATTCAACTCTAAACTATATTTTTATGGCGGTTTTGTCTACATTTCCCGGTGCCACGGCCTAGATAACGTAATTATTGCAACGTTTTTTACATTATCTTATAGAATACTCTTGTATTGAGTGACAATAGGCCTTAGAATCACCATCAGCTAGAAAAATACATGTTTTCCCGACATCTAACTCTAAACAATATTTTTAAGACGATTTCGTCTACATTTCCCGGTGCCACGGCCTAGGTAACGTAATTATAGCGACTGTTTTACATTATCTTATAGAATACTCTTGCTTTGAGTGACAATAGGCCTCAAAATAACCATCGGCCAGCAAACTAACTGTCTGCCCGACATTTAACTCTAAGTCTCTATTTTAAGGCGATTTGGTCTACATTTCCCGGTGCCACGGCATAGGTAACATAATTATTGCAATTTTTTTTACATTTTCTTATAGAATACTCCTGCTTTTAGTGACAATAGGCCTTACAATCACCATCGGCCAGCAAACTACATGTCTGCCCGACATTCAACTCTAAACTATATTTTTATGGCGGTTTTGTCTACATTTCCCGGTGCCACGGCCTAGATAACGTAATTATTGCAACGTTTTTTACATTATCTTATAGAATACTTTTGCTTTGAGTGATTATAGGCCTTAGAATCACCATCGGCCAGCAAACTACATGTTTTCCCGACATTTAACTCTAAACAATATTTTTAAGACGATTTCGTCTACATTTCCCGGTGCCACGGCCTAGGTATCGTAATTATAGCGACTTTTTTTACACTATCTTATAAAATTATCTTGCTTTGAGTGACAATAGGCCTAAAAATCACCATTGGCCAGCAAACTACATGTTTTTCCGACATTTAACTCTAAACTACATTTTTAAGGCGATTTCGTCTACATTTCCCGGTGCCACGGCCTAGGTAACGTAATTATTGCAACTTTTTTAACATTATTAGAGAATACTCTTGCCTTGAGTGACAATAGGCCTTAGAATAACCATCGGCCAGCAAACTACATGTCTGCCCGACATTCAACTCTAAACTATATTTTTACGGCGGTTTTGTCTACATTTTCCGGTGCCACGGCCTAGATAACGAAATTATTGCAACGTTTTTTACATTATCTTATAAGATACTCTTGCATTGAGTGACAATAGGCCTTAGAATCACCATCGGCCAGCAAACTACATGTTTTCCCGACATTTAACTCTAAACAATATTTTTAAGACGATTTCGTCTACATTTCCCGGTAACACGGCCTAGGTTACGTAATTATAGCGACCTTTTTTACAATATCTTATAGAATTCTCTTGCTTTGAGTGACAATAGGCCTTAGAATCACCATCGGCCAGCAAACTACATGTTTTCCCGACATTTAACTCTAAACTACATTTTTAAGGAGATTTCGTCTACATTTCCCGGTGCCACGGCCTAGGTAACGTAATTATAGCGTTTTTTTTACATTATCTTATAGAATACTTTTGCCTTGAGTGACAATAGGTGTTGGAATCACCATCGGCCAGCAAACTACATGTCTGCTCGACATTTAACTCTAAACTACATTTTTAAGGCGATTACGTCTACATTTCCCGGTGCCACGGCCTAGGTAACGTAATTATAGCGACTTTTTTTACATCAACTTATAGAATCTTCTTGTCTTGAGTGACAATAGGCCTTAGAATAACCATCGGCCAGCAAACTACATGTCTGCCCGACATTCAACTCTAAACTATATTTGTATGGCGGTTTTGTCTACATTTCCCGGTGCCACGGCCTAGATAACGTAATTCTTGCAACGTTTTTTACATTCTCTTATAGAATACTTTTGCTTTGAGTGACAATAGGCCTTAGAATCACCATCGGCCAGCAAACTACATGTTTTCCCGACATTTAACTCTAAACAATATTTTTAAGACGATTTCGTCTACCTGTCCCGGTGCCACGGCCTAGGTAACGTAATTATAGCGAGTTTTTTTACATTATCTTATAGAATACTCTTGCTTTGAGTGATAATAGGCCTTAGAATCACCATCGGCTAGCAAACTACATGCTTTCCCGACATTTAACTCTAAACTACATTTTTAAGGCGATTTCGTCTACATTTCCCGGTGCCACGGCCTAGGTAACGTAATTATAGCGACTTTTTTAACATTATCTTATATAATACTCTTGCTTTGAGTGAATATAGGCCTTTGAATCACCATCGGCCAGCAAAATATAAGTCTGTCCGACAATCAACTTTAAACTACATTTTTATGGCGGTTTTGTCTACATTTCCCGGTGCCACGGCCTAGGTAACGTAATTATTGGAACTTTTTTTACATTGTCTTATAGAATTATCTTGCATTGAGTGACAAAAGGCCTTAAAATCACAATCTGCCTGCAAACTACATGTTTTCCCGACATTTAACTCTAAACAACATTTTAAAGACGATTTCGTCTACATTTTCCGGTGCGACGGCCTAGGTAACGTAATTATAGCGACTTTTTTACACTATCTAATAGAATACTCTTGCTTTGAGTGACAATAGGCCTCAAAATAACCATCGGCCAGCAAACTACATGTCTGCCCGACATTTAACTCTAAGTCTCTATTTTAAGGCGATTTCGTCTACATTTCCCGGTGCCACGGCCTAGGTAACATAATTATTGCAACTTTTTTTACATTTTCTTATAGAATACTCTTGCGTAGAGTGACAATAGGCCTTAGAATCACCATCGGCCAAAAAACATGTCTGCCCGACATTAAACTCTCAAAGTACATTTTAAGGCGATTTCGTCTACATTTCCCGGAGCCACGGCCTAGGTAACGTAATTATTGCAATTTTTTTTACATTTTATCATAGAATACTCTTGCTTTGAGTGACAATAGGCCTTTGAATCACCATCGGCCAGCAAACAACATGTCTGCCCGACATTTAACTCTAAACTACATTTTTAAGGCGATTATGTCTACATTTCCCGGTGCCACGGCCTAGGTAACGTAATTATAGCGTTTTTTTTTACATTATCTTATAGAATACTCTTGCTTTGAGTGACAATATGTGTTAGAATAACCATCGGCCAGCAAACTACATGTCTGCCCGACATTCAACTCTAAACTATATTTGTATGGCGGTTTTGTCTACATTTCCCGGTGCCACGGCCTAGATAACGTAATTATTGCAACGTTTTTTAAATTATCTTATAGAATACTTTTGCTTTGAGTGACAATAGGCCTTAGAATCACCATCGGCCAGCAAACTACATGTTTTCCCGACATTTAACTCTAAACAATATTTTTAAGACGATTTCGTCTACATTTTCCGGTGCCACGGCCTAGGTAACGTAATTATAGCAACTTTTTTTACATTATCTTATAGAATACTCTTGCCTTGAGTGATAATAGGCCTTAGAATAACCATCGGCCAGCAAACTACATGTCTGCCCGACATTCAACTCTAAACTATATTTTTAGTGCGGTTTTGTCTACATTTCCCGGTGCCACGGCCTAGATAACGTAATAATTGCAACGTTTTTTACACTATCTTATAGAATACTCTTGTTTTGAGTGACTACAGGCCTTAGAATCACAATTAGCCAGCAAACTACATGTTTTCCCGACATTTAACTCTAAACTACATTTTTAAGGCGATTTCGTCTACATTTCCCGGTGCCACGGACTAGGTAACGTATTTATAGCGACTTTTTTACATAATCTTATAGAATACTCTTGCTTTGAGTGACAATAGGCCTCAAAATAACCATCGGCCAGCAAACTACATGTCAGCCCGACATTTAACTCTAAGTCTCTATTTTAAGGCGATTTCGTCTACATTTCCCGGTGCCACGGCCTAGGTAACATAATTATTGCAACTTTTTTTACATTTTCTTATATCATACTCTTGCATTGAGTGACAATAGGCCTTAGAATCACCATCGGCCAGCAAACTACATGTCTGCCCGACATTTAACTCTAAACTACATTTTAAGGCGATTTCGTCTACATTTCCCGGTGCCACGGCCTAGTTAACGTAACTATTGCAACTTTTTTTACATTATCTTATAGAATGCTCTTGCCCTGAGTGACAATAGGCCTTAGAATCACCATCGGCCAAAAAACATGTCTGCCCGACATTAAACTCTCAAAGTACATTTTTAAGGCGATTTCGTCTACATTTCCCGGAGCCACGGCCTAGGTAACGTAATTATTGCAATTTTTTTTACATCTTATTATATTATACTCTTGCCTTGAGTGACAATAGGCCTTTGAATCACCATCGGCCAGCAAACAACATGTCTGCCCGACATTTAACTCTAAACTACATTTTTAAGGCGATTATGTCTACATTTCCCGGTGCCATGGCCTAGGTAACGTAATTATAGCGACTTTTTTTAAATTATCTTATAGAATCCTCTTGCTTTGAGTGACTAAAGGCCTTAGAATCACCATCGGCCAGCAAACTACATGTCTGCCCGACATTCAACTCTAAACTATATTTTTATGGCGGTTTTGTTTACATTTCCCGGTGCCACGGCCTAGGTAACGTAATTATAGCGACTTTTTTACATTATCTTATAGAATACTCTTGCTTTGAGTGACAATAGGCCTCAAAATAACCATCGGCCAGCAAACTACATGTCTGCCCGACATTTAACTCTAAGTCTCCATTTTAAGGCGATTTGGTATACATTTCCCGGTGCCACGGCCTAGGTAACATAATTATTGCAACTTTTTTTACATTTTCTTATAGAATACTCTTGCAATGAGTGACAATAGGCCTTAGAATCACCATCGGCCAGCAAACTACATGTCTGCCCGACATTCAACTCTAAACTATATTTTTATGGCGGTTTTGTCTACATTTCCCGGTGCCACGGCCTAGATAACGTAATTATTGCAACGTTTTTTACATAATCTTATAGGATACTTTTGCTTTGAGTGACAATAGGCCTTAGAATCACCATCGGCCAGCAAACTACATGTTTTCCCGACATTTAACTTTAAACAATATTTTTAAGACGATTTCGTCTACATTTCCCGGTGCCACGGCCTAGGTAACGTAATTATAGCGACTTTTTTTACACTATCTTATAAAGTTATCTTGCTTTGAGTGACAATAGGCCTAAGAATCACCATTGGCCAGCAAACTACATGTTTTCCCGACATTTAACTCTAAACTACATTTTTAAGGCGATTTCGTCTACATTTCCCGGTGCCACGGCCTAGGTAACGTAATTATTGCAACTTTTTTTAACATTATTAGAGAATACTCTTGCCTTGAGTGACAATAGGCCTTAGAATAACCATCGGCCAGCAAACTACATGTCTGCCCGACATTCAACTCTAAACTATATTTTTTTACGGCGGTTTTGTCTACATTTTCCGGTGCCACGGCCTAGATAACGAAATTATTGCAACGTTTTTTACATTATCTTATAAGCTACTCTTGCATTGAGTGACAATAGGCCTTAAAATCACCATCGGCCAGCAAACTACATGTTTTCCCGACATTTAACTCTAAACAATATTTTTAAGACGATTTCGTCTACATTTCCCGGTGCCACGGCCTAGGTAACGTAATTATTGCAACTTTTTTAACATTATCTTATAGAATCTTTTTGCCTTGAGTGACAATAGGCCTTTGAATCACCATCGGCCAGCAAACTACATGTCTGCCCGATATTAAACTCTAAACTATATTTTTATGGCGGTTTTGTCTACATTTCCCGGTGCCACGGCCTAGATAACGTAATTATTGCAACGTTTTTTACACTATCTTATAGAATATTCTTGTTTTGATTGATAATATGCCTTAGAATCACCATCAGCCAGCAAACTACATGTTTTCCCGACATTTAACTCTAAACTACATTTTTAAGGCGATTTCGTCTACATTTCCCGGTGCCACGGCCTAGGTAACGTAATTATTGCAACTTTTTTAACATTATCTTATAAAATGCTATTGCCTTGAGTGACAATAGGCCTTTGAATCACCATCGGCCAGCAAAATATAAGTCTGTCCGACAATCAACTTTAAACTACATTTTTATGGCGGTTTTGTCTACATTTCCCGGTGCCACGGCCTAGGTAACGTAATTATTGGAACTTTTTTTACATTGTCTTATAGAATTATCTTGCATTTAGTGACAAAAGGCCTTAAAATCACAATCGGCCAGCAAACTACATGTTTTCCCGACATTTAACTCTAAACAACATTTTAAAGACGATTTCGTCTACATTTCCCGGTGCCACGGCCTAGGTAACGTAATTATAGCGACTTTTTTACATTATCTTATAGAATACTCTTGCTTTGAGTGACAATAGGCCTCAAAATAACCATCGGCCAGCAAACTACATGTCTGCCCGACATTTAACTCTAAGTCTCTATTTTAAGGCGATTTCGTCTACATTTCCCGGTGCCACGGCCTAGGTAACATAATTATTGCAACTTTATTTACATTTTCTTATAGAATACTCTTGCCTTGAGTGACAATAGGCCTTAGAATCACCATAGGCCAGCAAACTACATGTCTGCCCGACATTTAACTCTAAACTACATTTTAAGGCGATTTCGTCTACATTTCCCAGTGCCACGGCCTAGGTAACGTAATTATAGCGACTTTTTTACATTATCTTATAGAATACTCTTGCTTTGAGTGACAATAGGCCTCAAAATAACCATCGGCCAGCAAACTACATGTCTGCCCGACATTTAACTCTAAGTCTCTATTTTAAGGCGATTTGGTCTACATTTCCCGAAGCCACGGCCTAGGTAACATAATTATTGCAACTTTTTTTACTTTTTCTTATAGAATACTCCTGCCTTGAGTGACAATAGGCCTTAGAATCACCATCGGCCAGCAAACTACATGTCTGCCCGACATTCAACTCTAAACTATATTTTCATGGCGGTTTTGTCTACATTTCCCGGTGCCACGGCCTAGATAACGTAATTATTGCAACTTTTTTTACATTATCTTATAAAATGCTCTTGCCCTAAGTGACAATAGGCCTTAGAATCACCATCGGCCAAAAAACATGTCTGCCCGACATTAAACTCTCAAAGTACATTTTTAAGGCGATTTCGTCTACATTTCCCGGAGCCACGGCCTAGGTAACGTAATTATTGCAATTTTTTTTACATCTTATTATAGAATCCTCTTGCTTTGAGTGACAATAGGCCTTTGAATCACCATCGGCCAGCAAACAACATGTCTGCCCGACATTTAACTCTAAACTACATTTTTAAGGCGATTATGTCTACATTTCCCGGTGCCACGGCCTAGGTAACGTAATTATAGCAACTTTTTTTAAATTATCTTATAAAATGCTCTTGCCTTGAGTGATAATTGGCGTTAGAATCACCATCGGCCAGCAAACTACATGTCTGCCCGACATTTAACTCTAAACTACATTTTGAAGGCGATTACGTCTACATTTCCCGGTGCCACGGCCTAGGTAACGTAATTATAGCGAATTTTTTTACATTATCTTATAGAATGCTCTTGTTTTGAGTGACTAAAGGCCTTAGAATCACCATCGGCCAGCATACTACATATTTTCCCGACATTTAACTCTAAACAATATTTTTAAGACGATTTCGTCTACATTTTCCGGTGCCACGGCCTAGGTAACGTAATTATAGCGATTTTTTTTACATTATCTTATAGAATACTCTTGCCTTGAGTGATAATAGGCCTTAGAATAACCATCGGCCAGCAAACTACATGTCTGCCCGACATTCAACTCTAAACTATATTTTTAGTGCGGTTTTGTCTACATTTCCCGGTGCCACGGCCTAGATAACGTAATTATTGCAACGTTTTTTACATTATCTTATAGAATTCTCTTGATTTGAGTGACAATATGTGTTAGAATAACCATCGGCCAGCAAACTACATGTCTGCCCGACATTCAACTCTAAACTATATTTGTATGGCGGTTTTGTCTACATTTCCCGGTGCCACGGCCTAGATAACGTAATTATTGCAACGTTTTTTAAATTATCTTATAGAATCCTTTTGTTTTGAGTGACAATAGGCCTTAGAATCACCATCGGCCAGCAAACTACATGTTTTCCCGACATTTAACTCTAAACAATATTTTTAAGACGATTTCGTCTACATTTTCCGGTGCCACGGCCTTGGTAACGTAATTATAGCAACTTTTTTTACATTATCTTATAGAATACTCTTGCCTTGAGCGATAATAGGCCTTAGAATAACCATCGGCTAGCAAACTACATGTCTGCCCGACATTAAACTCTAAACTATATTTTTATGGCGGTTTTGTCTACATTTCCCGGTGCAACGGCCTAGATAACGTAATTATTGCAACGTTTTTTACACTATCTTATAGAATACTCTTGTTTTGAGTGACAATAGTTCTTTGAATCACCATCGGCCAGCAAAATATAAGTCTGTCCGACAATCAACTTTAAACTACATTTTTATGGCGGTTTTGTCTACATTTTCCGGTGCCACGGCCTAGATAACGAAACTATTGCAACGTTTTTTACATTATCTTATAAGATACTCTTGCATTGAGTGACAATAGGCCTTTGAATCACCATCGGCCAGCAAACAACATGTCTGCCCGACATTTAACTCTAAACTACATTTTTAAGGCGATTATGTCTACATTTCCCGGTGCCACGGCCTAGGTAACGTAATTATAGCGTTTTTTTTTACATTATCTTATAGAATACTTTTGCCTTGAGTGACAATAGGTGTTAGAATCACCATCGGCTAGCAAACTACATGTCTGCTCGACATTTAACTCTAAACTACATTTTTAAGGCGATTACGTCTACATTTCCCGGTGCCACGGCCTAGGTAACGTAATTATAGCGACTTTTTTTACATCAACTTATAGAATTCTCTTGTCTTGAGTGACAATAGGCCTAAGAATCACCATTGGCCAGCAAACTACATGTTTTCCCGACATTTAACTCTAAACTACATTTTTAAGGCGATTTCGTCTACATTTCCCGGTGCCACGGCCTAGGTAACGTAATTATTGCAACGTTTTTAACATTATTAGAGAATACTCTTGCCTTGAGTGACGATAGGCCTTAGAATAACCATCGCCCAGCAAACTACATGTCTGCCCGACATTCAACTCTAAACTATATTTTTACGGCGGTTTTGTCTACATTTTCCGGTGCCACGGCCTAGATAACGAAATTATTGCAACGTTTTTTACATTATCTTATATGATACTCTTGCATTGAGTGACAATAGGCCTTTGAATCACCATCGGCCAGCAAACAACATGTCTGCCCGACATTTAACTCTAAACTACATTTTTAAGGCGATTATGTCTACATTTCCCGGTGCCACGGCCTAGGTAACGTAATTATAGCGTTTTTTTTTACATTATCTTATAGAATACTTTTGCCTTGAGTGACAATAGGTGTTAGAATCACCATCGGCCAGCAAACTACATGTCTGCTCGACATTTAACTCTAAACTACATTTTTAAGGTGATTACGTCTACATTTCCCGGTGCCACGGCCTAGGTAACGTAATTATAGCGACTTTTTTTACATCAACTTATAGAATCCTCTCGTTTTGAGTGACAATAGGCCTTAGAATAACCATCGGCCAGCAAACTACATGTCTGCCCGACATTCAACTCTAAACTATATTTGTATGGCGGTTTTGTCTACATTTCCCGGTGCCACGGCCTAGATAACGTAATTCTTGCAACGTTTTTTACATATTCTTATAGAATACTTTTGTTTTGAGTGACAATAGGCCTTAGAATCACCATCGGCCAGCAAACTACAGTTTTCCCGACATTTAACTCTAAACAATATTTTTAAGACGATTTCGTCTACCTTTCCCGGTGCCACGGCCTAGGTAACGTAATTATAGCGAGTTTTTTTACATTATCTTATAGAATACTCTTGCTTTGAGTGATAATAGGCCTTAGAATCACCATCGGCCAGCAAACTACATGCTTTCCCGTCATTTAACTCTAAACTACATTTTTAAGGCGATTTCGTCTACATTTCCCGGTGCCACGGCCTAGGTAACGTAATTATTGGAACTTTTTTTACATTGTCTTATAGCATTATCTTGCATTGAGTGACAAAAGGCCTTAAAATCACAATCTGCCTGCAAACTACATGTTTTCCCGACATTTAACTCTAAACAACATTTTAAAGACGATTTCGTCTACATTTCCCGGTGCCACGGCCTAGGTAACGTAATTATAGCGACTTTTTTACATTATCTTATAGAATACTCTTGCTTTGAGTGACAATAGGCCTCAAAATAACCATCGGCCAGCAAACTACATGTCTGCCCGACATTTAACTCTAAGTCTCTATTTTAAGGCGATTTCGTCTACATTTCCCGGTGCCACGGCCTAGGTAACATAATTATTGCAACTTTTTTTACATTTTCTTATAGAATACTCTTGCATAGAGTGACAATAGGCCTTAGAATCACCATCGGCCAGCAAACTACATGTCTGCCCGACATTTAACTCTAAGTCTCTATTTTAAGGCGATTTCGTCTACATTTCCCGGTGCCACGGCCTAGGTAACGTAATTATTGCAACTTTTTTTACATTATCTTATAGAATGCTCTTGCCCTGAGTGACAATAGGCCTTTGAATCACCATCGGCCAAAAAACATGTTTGCCCGACATTAAACTCTCAAAGTACATTTTTAAGGCGATTTCGTCTACATTTCCCGGAGCCACGGCCTAGGTAACGTTATTATTGCAATTTTTTTTACATTTTATTATAGAATACTCTTGCCTTGAGTGACAAAAGGCCTTTGAATCACCATCGGCCAGCAAACAACATGTCTGCCCGACATTTAACTCTAAACTACATTTTTAAGGCGATTATGTCTACATTTCCCGGTGCCACGGCCTAGGTAACGTAATTATAGCGTTTTTTTTTTACATAATCTTATAGAATCCTCTTACCTTGAGTGACAATAGGTGTTAGAATCACCATCGGCCAGCAAACTACATGTCTGCTCGACATTTAACTCTAAACTACATTTTTAAGGCGATTACGTCTACATTTCCCGGTGCCACGGCCTAGGTAACGTAATTATAGCGACTTTTTTTACACCAACTTATAGAATTCTCTTGTTTTGAGTGACAATAGGCCTTAGAATAACCATCGGCCAGCAAACTACATGTCTGCCCGACATTCAACTCTAAACTATATTTGTATGGCGGTTTTGTCTACATTTCCCGGTGCCACGGCCTAGATAACGTAATTATTGCAACGTTTTTTAAATTATCTTATAGAATACTTTTGCTTTGAGTGACAATGGCCTTAGAATCACCATCGGCCAACAAACTACATGTTTTCCCGATATTTAACTCTAAACAATATTTTTAAGACGTTTTCGTCTACATTTTCCGGTGCCACGGCCTAGGTAACGTAAGTATAGCGATTTTTTTAACATTATCTTATAGAATTCTCTTGCCTTGAGAGATAATAGGCCTTAGAATAACCATCGGCCAGCAAACTACATGTCTGCCCGACATTCAACTCTAAACTATATTTTTAGTGCGGTTTTGTCTACATTTCCCGGTGCCGCGGCCTAGATAACGTAATTATTGCAACGTTTTTTACACTATCTTATAGAATACTCTTGTTTTGAGTGACAATATGCCTTAGAATCACCATCGGCCAGCAAACTTCTTGTTTTCCCGACATTTAACTCTAAACTACATTTTTAAGGCGATTTCGTCTACATTTCCCGGTGCCACGGCCTAAGTAACGTAATTATTGCAAATTTTTTAACACTATCTTATAGAATACTCTTGCCTTGAGTGAAAATAGTTCTTTGAATCACCATCGGCCAGCAAAATATAAGTCTGTCCGACAATCAACTTTAAACTACATTTTTATGGCGGTTTTGTCTACATTTCCCGGTGCCACGGCCTAGGTAACGTAATTATAGCGACTTTTTTTACATCAACTTATAGAATTCTCTTGTCTTGAGTGACAATAGGATTTAGAATAACCATCGGCCAGCAAACTACATGTCTGCCCGACATTCAACTCTAAACTATATTTGTATGGCGGTTTTGTCTACATTTCCCGGTGCCACGGCCTAGATAACGTAATTCTTGCAACGTTTTTTACATTCTCTTATAGAATACTTTTGTTTTGAGTGACAATAGGCCTTAGAATCACCATCGGCCAGCAAACTACAGTTTTCCCGACATTTAACTCTAAACAATATTTTTAAGACGATTTCGTCTACCTTTCCCGGTGCCACGGCCTAGGTAACGTAATTATTGGAACTTTTTTTACATTGTCTTATAGCATTATCTTGCATTGAGTGACAAAAGGCCTTAAAATCACAATCTGCCTGCAAACTACATGTTTTCCTGACATTTAACTCTAAACAACATTTTAAAGACGATTTCGTCTACATTTCCCGGTGCCACGGCCTAGGTAACGTAATTATAGCGACTTTTTTACATTATCTTATAGAATACTCTTGCTTTGAGTGACAATAGGCCTCAAAATAACCATCGGCCAGCAAACTACATGTCTGCCCGACATTTAACTCTAAGTCTCTATTTTAAGGCGATTTCGTCTACATTTCCCGGTGCCACGGCCTAGGTAACATAATTATTGCAACTTTTTTTACATTTTCTTATAGAATACTCTTGCATAGAGTGACAATAGGCCTTAGAATCACCATCGGCCAGCAAACTACATGTCTGCCCGACATTTAACTCTAAACTACATTTTAAGGCGATTTCGTCTACATTTCCCGGTGCCATGGCCTAGGTAACGTAATTATTGCAACTTTTTTTACATTATCTTATAGAATGCTCTTGCCCTGAGTGACAATAGGCCTTAGAATCACCATCGGCCAAAAAACATGTCTGCCCGACATTAAACTCTCAAAGTACATTTTTAAGGCGATTTCGTCTACATTTCCCGGAGCCACGGCCTAGGTAACGTTATTATTGCAATTTTTTTTACATTTTATTATAGAATCCTCTTGCCTTGAGTGACAAAAGGCCTTTGAATCACCATCGGCCAGCAAACAACATGTCTGCCCGACATTTAACTCTAAACTACATTTTTAAGGCGATTATGTCTACATTTCCCGGTGCCACGGCCTAGGTAACGTAATTATAGCGTTTTTTTTTTACATTATCTTATAGAATGCTCTTACTTTGAGTGACAATAGGTGTTAGAATCACCATCTGCCAGCAAACTACATGTCTGCTCGACATTTAACTCTAAACTACATTTTTAAGGCGATTACGTCTACATTTCCCGGTGCCACGGCCTAGGTAACGTAATTATAGCGACTTTTTTTACACCAACTTATAGAATTCTCTTGTTTTGAGTGACAATAGGCCTTAGAATAACCATCGGCCAGCAAACTACATGTCTGCCCGACATTCAACTCTAAACTATATTTGTATGGCGGTTTTGTCTACATTTCCCGGTGCCACGGCCTAGATAACGTAATTATTGCAACGTTTTTTAAATTATCTTATAGAATACTATTGCTTTGAGTGACAATGGCCTTAGAATCACCATCGGCCAACAAACTACATGTTTTCCCGATATTTAACTCTAAACAATATTTTTAAGACGTTTTCGTCTACATTTTCCGGTGCCACGGCCTAGGTAACGTAAGTATAGCGATTTTTTTAACATTATCTTATAGAATTCTTTTGCCTTGAGAGATAATAGGCCTTAGAATAACCATCGGCCAGCAAACTACATGTCTGCCCGACATTCAACTCTAAACTATATTTTTAGTGCGGTTTTGTCTACATTTCCAGGTGCCGCGGCCTAGATAACGTAATTATTGCAACGTTTTTTACATTATCTTATATAATACTCTTGTTTTGAGTGACAATAGGCCTTAGAATCACCATCGGCCAGCAAACTACATGTTTTCCCGACATATAACTCTAAACAATATTTTTAAGACGATTTCGTCTACCTTTCCCGGTGCCACGGCCTAGGTTACGTAATTATAGCGAGTTTTTTTACATTATCTTATAAAATACTCTTGTTTTGAGTGACAATAGGCCTTAGAATCACCATCGGCCAGCAAACTACATGCTTTCCCGACATTTAACTCTAAACTACATTTTTAAGGCGATTTCGTCTACATTTCCCGGTGCCACGGCCTAGGTAACGTAATTATAGCGACTTTTTTTACATTATCTTATAGAATCCTCTTGCCTTGAGTGACAATAGGCCTTAGAATCACCATCGGCCAGCAAACTACATGTCTGACCGACATTAAACTCTAAACTATATTTTTATGGCGGTTTTGTCTACATTTCCCGGTGCAACGGCCTAGATAACGTAATTATTGCAACGTTTTTTACACTATCTTATAGAATACTCTTGTTTTGAGTGACAATATGCCTTAGAATCACCATCGGCCAGCAAACTTCTTGTTTTCCCGACATTTAACTCTAAACTACATTTTTAAGGCGATTTCGTCTACATTTCCCGGTGCCACGGCCTAAGTAACGTAATTATTGCAAATTTTTTAACACTATCTTATAGAATACTCTTGCCTTGAGTGACAATAGTTCTTTGAATCACCATCGGCCAGCAAAATATAAGTCTGTCCGACAATCAACTTTAAACTACATTTTTATGGCGGTTTTGTCTACATTTCCCGGTGCCACGGCCTAGGTAACGTAATTATTGGAAGTTTTTTTACATTATCTTATAGAATTATCTTGCATTGAGTGACAAAAGGCCTTATAATCACAATCGGCCAGCAAACTACATGTTTTCCCGACATTTAACTCTAAACAACATTTTAAAGACGATTTCGTCTACATTTCCCGGTGCCACGGCCTAGGTAACGTAATTATAGCGTGTTTATTTACATTATCGTATAGAATACTCTTGCCTTGAGTGACATTAGGCCTTAGAATCACGACCGGCCAGCAAACTACATGTCTGCCCGACATTAAACTCTAAACTATATTTTTATGGCAGTTTTGTCTACATTTCCCGGTGCCACGGCCTAAGTAACGTAATTATTGCAAATTTTTTAACACTATCTTATAGAATGCTCTTGTTTAGAGTGACAATAGGCCTTAGAATCACCATCGGTCAGCAAACTACATGTTTTCCCGACATTTAACTCTAAACAATATTTTTAAGACGATTTCGTCTACATTTCCCGATGCCACGGCCTAGGTAACGTAATTATAGCGACTTTTTTTACAATATCTTATAGAATTCTCTTGTTTTGAGTGACAATAGGCCTTAGAATCACCAACGGCCAGCAAACTACATGTTTTCCCGACATTTAACTCTAAACAATATTTTTAAGACGATTTCGTCTACATTTCCCGGTGCCACGGCCTAGGTAACGTAATTATAGCGACTTTTTTTACATTATCTTATAGAATACTCTTGCCTTGAGTGACAATAGGCCTTTGAATCACCATCGGCCAGCAAACTACATGTCTGCCCGACATTCAACTCTAAACAACATTTTTAAGATGATTTCGTCTACATTTCCCGGTGCCACGGCCTAGATAACGTAATTATTGCAACGTTTTTTACACTATCTTATAGAATACTCTTGTTTTGAGTGACTATAGGCCTTAGAATCACAATCAGCCAGCAAACTACATGTTTTCCCGACATTTAACTCTAAACTACATTTTTAAGGCGATTTCGTCTACATTTCCCGGTGCCACGGACTAGGTAACGTAATTCTTGCAACGTTTTTTACATTCTCTTATAGAATACTTTTGTTTTGAGTGACAATAGGCCTTAGAATCACCATCGGCCAGCAAACTACAGTTTTCCCGACATTTAACTCTAAACAATATTTTTAAGACGATTTCGTCTACCTTTCCCGGTGCCACGGCCTAGGTAACGTAATTATAGCGAGTTTTTTTACATTATCTTATAGAATACTCTTGCTTTGAGTGATAATAGGCCTTAGAATCACCATCGGCCAGCAAACTACATGCTTTCCCGTCATTTAACTCTAAACTACATTTTTAAGGCGATTTCGTCTACATTTCCCGGTGCCACGGCCTAGGTAACGTAATTATTGGAACTTTTTTTACATTGTCTTATAGCCTTATCTTGCATTGAGTGACAAAAGGCCTTAAAATCACAATCTGCTTGCAAACTACATGTTTTCCCGACATTTAACTCTAAACAACATTTTAAAGACGATTTCGTCTACATTTCCCGGTGCCACGGCCTAGGTAACGTAATTATAGCGACTTTTTTACATTATCTTATAGAATACTCTTGCTTTGAGTGACAATAGGCCTTAAAAATAACCATCGGCCAGCAAACTACATGTTTGCCCGACATTTAACTCTAAGTCTCTATTTTAAGGCGATTTCGTCTACATTTCCCGGTGCCACGGCCTAGGTAACATAATTATTGCAACTTTTTTTACATTTTCTTATAGAATACTCTTGCATAGAGTGACAATAGGCCTTAGAATCACCATCGGCCAGCAAACTACATGTCTGCCCGACATTTAACTCTAAACTACATTTTAAGGCGATTTCGTCTACATTTCCCGGTGCCATGGCCTAGGTAACGTAATTATTGCAACTTTTTTTACATTATCTTATAGAATGCTCTTGCCCTGAGTGACAATAGGCCTTAGAATCACCATCGGCCAAAAAACATGTCTGCCCGACATTAAACTCTCAAAGTACATTTTTAAGGCGATTTCGTCTACATTTCCCGGAGCCACGGCCTAGGTAACGTTATTATTGCAATTTTTTTTACATTTTATTATAGAATACTCTCGCCTTGAGTGATAAAAGGCCTTTGAATCACCATCGGCCAGCAAACAACATGTCTGCCCGACATTTAACTCTAAACTACATTTTTAAGGCGATTATGTCTACATTTCCCGGTGCCACGGCCTAGGTAACGTAATTATAGCGTTTTTTTTTTACATTATCTTATAGAATGCTCTTGCCTTGAGTGACAATAGGTGTTAGAATCACCATCGGCCAGCAAACTACATGTCTGCTCGACATTTAACTCTAAACTACATTTTTAAGGCGATTACGTCTACATTTCCCGGTGCCACGGCCTAGGTAACGTAATTATAGCGACTTTTTTTACACCAACTTATAGAATTCTCTTGTTTTGAGTGACAATAGGCCTTAGAATAACCATCGGCCAGCAAACTACATGTCTGCCCGACATTCAACTCTAAACTATATTTGTATGGCGGTTTTGTCTACATTTCCCGGTGCCACGGCCTAGATAACGTAATTATTGCAACGTTTTTTAAATTATCTTATAGAATACTTTTGCTTTGAGTGACAATGGCCTTAGAATCACCATCGGCCAACAAACTACATGTTTTCCCGACATTTAACTCTAAACAATATTTTTAAGACGTTTTCGTCTACATTTTCCGGTGCCACGGCCTAGGTAACGTAAGTATAGCGATTTTTTTAACATTATCTTATAGAATTCTCTTGCCTTGAGTGATAATAGGCCTTAGAATAACTATCGGCCAGCAAACTACATGTCTGCCCGACATTCAACTCTAAACTATATTTTTAGTGCGGTTTTGTCTACATTTCCCGGTGCCGCGGCCTAGATAACGTAATTATTGCAACGTTTTTTACATTATCTTATATAATACTCTTGTTTTGAGTGACAATAGGCCTTAGAATCACCATCGGCCAGCAAACTACATGTTTTCCCGACATTTAACTCTAAACAATATTTTTAAGACGATTTCGTCTACCTTTCCCGGTGCCACGGCCTAGGTTACGTAATTATAGCGAGTTTTTTTACATTATCTTATAGAATACTCTTGCTTTGAGTGACAATAGGCCTTAGAATCACCATCGGCCAGCAAACTACATGCTTTCCCGACATTTAACTCTAAACTACATTTTTAAGGCGATTTCGTCTACATTTCCCGGTGCCACGGCCTAGGTAACGTAATTATAGCGACTTTTTTTACATTATCTTATAGAATCCTCTTGCCTTGAGTGACAATAGGCCTTAGAATCACCATCGGCCAGCAAACTACATGTCTGCCCGACATTCAACTCTAAACAACATTTTTAAGATGATTTCGTCTACATTTCCCGGTGCCACGGCCTAGGTAACGTAATTCCTGCAACTTTTTTAACATTATCTTATAAAATGCTATTGCCTTGAGTGACAATAGGCCTTTGAATCACCATCGGCCAGCAAAATATAAGTCTGTCCGACAATCAACTTTAAACTACATTTTTATGGCGGTTTTGTCTACATTTCCCGGTGCCACGGCCTAGGTAACGTAATTATTGGAACTTTTTTTACATTGTCTTATAGCATTATCTTGCATTGAGTGACAAAAGGCCTTAAAATCACAATCTGCCTGCAAACTACATGTTTTCCTGACATTTAACTCTAAACAACATTTTAAAGACGATTTCGTCTACATTTCCCGGTGCCACGGCCTAGGTAACGTAATTATAGCGACTTTTTTACATTATCTTATAGAATACTCTTGCTTTGAGTGACAATAGGCCTCAAAATAACCATCGGCCAGCAAACTACATGTCTGCCCGACATTTAACTCTAAGTCTCTATTTTAAGGCGATTTCGTCTACATTTCCCGGTGCCACGGCCTAGGTAACGTAATTATTGCAACTTTTTTTACATTATCTTATAGAATGCTCTTGCCCTGAGTGACAATAGGCCTTAGAATCACCATCGGCCAAAAAACATGTCTGCCCGACATTAAACTCTCAAAGTACATTTTTAAGGCGATTTCGTCTACATTTCCCGGAGCCACGGCCTAGGTAACGTTATTATTGCAATTTTTTTTACATTTTATTATAGAATCCTCTTGCCTTGAGTGACAAAAGGCCTTTGAATCACCATCGGCCAGCAAACAACATGTCTGCCCGACATTTAACTCTAAACTACATTTTTAAGGCGATTATGTCTACATTTCCCGGTGCCACGGCCTAGGTAACGTAATTATAGCGTTTTTTTTTTACATTATCTTATAGAATGCTCTTACTTTGAGTGACAATAGGTGTTAGAATCACCATCTGCCAGCAAACTACATGTCTGCTCGACATTTAACTCTAAACTACATTTTTAAGGCGATTACGTCTACATTTCCCGGTGCCACGGCCTAGGTAACGTAATTATAGCGACTTTTTTTACACCAACTTATAGAATTCTCTTGTTTTGAGTGACAATAGGCCTTAGAATAACCATCGGCCAGCAAACTACATGTCTGCCCGACATTCAACTCTAAACTATATTTGTATGGCGGTTTTGTCTACATTTCCCGGTGCCACGGCCTAGATAACGTAATTATTGCAACGTTTTTTAAATTATCTTATAGAATACTATTGCTTTGAGTGACAATGGCCTTAGAATCACCATCGGCCAACAAACTACATGTTTTCCCGATATTTAACTCTAAACAATATTTTTAAGACGTTTTCGTCTACATTTTCCGGTGCCACGGCCTAGGTAACGTAAGTATAGCGATTTTTTTAACATTATCTTATAGAATTCTCTTACCTTGAGAGATAATAGGCCTTAGAATAACCATCGGCCAGCAAACTACATGTCTGCCCGACATTCAACTCTAAACTATATTTTTAGTGCGGTTTTGTCTACATTTCCCGGTGCCGCGGCCTAGATAACGTAATTATTGCAACGTTTTTTACATTATCTTATATAATACTCTTGTTTTGAGTGACAATAGGCCTTAGAATCACCATCGGCCAGCAAACTACATGTTTTCCCGACATTTAACTCTAAACAATATTTTTAAGACGATTTCGTCTACCTTTCCCGGTGCCACGGCCTAGGTTACGTAATTATAGCGAGTTTTTTTACATTATCTTATAGAATACTCTTGTTTTGAGTGACAATAGGCTTTAGAATCACCATCGGCCAGCAAACTACATGCTTTCCCGACATTTAACTCTAAACTACATTTTTAAGGCGATTTCGTCTACATTTCCCGGTGCCACGGCCTAGGTAACGTAATTATAGCGACTTTTTTTACATTATCTTATAGAATCCTCTTGCCTTGAGTGACAATAGGCCTTAGAATCACCATCGGCCAGCAAACTACATGTCTGACCGACATTAAACTCTAAACTATATTTTTATGGCGGTTTTGTCTACATTTCCCGGTGCAACGGCCTAGATAACGTAATTATTGCAACGTTTTTTACACTATCTTATAGAATACTCTTGTTTTGAGTGACAATATGCCTTAGAATCACCATCGGCCAGCAAACTTCTTGTTTTCCCGACATTTAACTCTAAACTACATTTTTAAGGCGATTTCGTCTACATTTCCCGGTGCCACGGCCTAAGTAACGTAATTATTGCAAATTTTTTAACACTATCTTATAGAATACTCTTGCCTTGAGTGACAATAGTTCTTTGAATCACCATCGGCCAGCAAAATATAAGTCTGTCCGACAATCAACTTTAAACTACATTTTTATGGCGGTTTTGTCTACATTTCCCGGTGCCACGGCCTAGGTAACGTAATTATTGGAAGTTTTTTTACATTATCTTATAGAATTATCTTGCATTGAGTGACAAAAGGCCTTATAATCACAATCGGCCAGCAAACTACATGTTTTCCCGACATTTAACTCTAAACAACATTTTAAAGACGATTTCGTCTACATTTCCCGGTGCCACGGCCTAGGTAACGTAATTATAGCGTGTTTATTTACATTATCGTATAGAATACTCTTGCCTTGAGTGACATTAGGCCTTAGAATCACGACCGGCCAGCAAACTACATGTCTGCCCGACATTAAACTCTAAACTATATTTTTATGGCAGTTTTGTCTACATTTCCCGGTGCCACGGCCTAAGTAACGTAATTATTGCAAATTTTTTAACACTATCTTATAGAATGCTCTTGTTTAGAGTGACAATAGGCCTTAGAATCACCATCGGTCAGCAAACTACATGTTTTCCCGACATTTAACTCTAAACAATATTTTTAAGACGATTTCGTCTACATTTCCCGATGCCACGGCCTAGGTAACGTAATTATAGCGACATTTTTTACAATATCTTATAGAATTCTCTTGTTTTGAGTGACAATAGGCCTTAGAATCACCAACGGCCAGCAAACTACATGTTTTCCCGACATTTAACTCTAAACAATATTTTTAAGACGATTTCGTCTACATTTCCCGGTGCCACGGCCTAGGTAACGTAATTATAGCGACTTTTTTTACATTATCTTATAGAATACTCTTGCCTTGAGTGACAATAGGCCTTTGAATCACCATCGGCCAGCAAACTACATGTCTGCCCGACATTCAACTCTAAACAACATTTTTAAGATGATTTCGTCTACATTTCCCGGTGCCACGGCCTAGATAACGTAATTATTGCAACGTTTTTTACACTATCTTATAGAATTTTCTTGTTTTGAGTGACTATAGGCCTTAGAATTACAATCAGCCAGCAAACTACATGTTTTCCCGACATTTAACTCTAAACTACATTTTTAAGGCGATTTCGTCTACATTTCCCGGTGCCACGGCCTAGGTAACGTAATTATAGCGACTTTTTTACATTATCTTATAGAATACTCTTGTTTTGAGTGACAATAGGCCTCAAAATAACCATCGGCCAGCAAACTAAATGTCTGCCCGACATTTAACTCTAAGTCTCTATTTTAAGGCGATTTGGTCTACATTTCCCGGTGCCACGGCATAGGTAAAATAATTATTGCAACTTTTTTTACATTTTCTTATAGAATACTCCTGTTTTGAGTGACAATAGGCCTTACAATCACCATCGGCCAGCAAACTACATGTCTGCCCGACATTCAACTCTAAACTATATTTTTATGGCGGTTTTGTCTACATTTCCCGGTGCCACGGCCTAGATAACGTAATTATTGCAACGTTTTTTACATTATCTTATAGGATACTTTTGCTTTGAGTGACAATAGGCCTTAGAATCACCATCGGCCAGCAAACTACATGTTTTCCCGACATTTAACTCTAAACAATATTTTTAAGACGATTTCGTCTACATTTCCCGGTGCCACGGCCTAGGTAACGTAATTATAGCGACTTTTTTTACAATATCTTATACAATTCTTTTTTTTTGAGTGACAATAGGCCTTACAATCACCAACGGCCACCAAACTACATGTTTTCCCGACATTTAACTCTAAACAATATTTTTAAGACGATTTCGTCTACATTTCCCGGTGCCACGGCCTAGGTAACGTAATTATAGCGACTTTTTTTACACTATCTTATAGAATGCTCTTGCCTTGAGTGACAATAGGCCTTAGAATCACCATCAGCCAGCAAACTACATGTCTGCCCGACATTCAACTCTAAACAACATTTTTAAGATGATTTCGTCTACATTTCCCGGTGCCACGGCCTAGATAACGTAATTATTGCAACGTTTTTTACACTATCTTATAGAATACTCTTGTTTTGAGTGACTATAGGCCTTAGAATCACAATCAGCCAGCAAACTAAATGTTTTCCCGACATTTAACTCTAAACTACATTTTTAAGGCGAATTCGTCAACATTTCCCGGTGCCACGGACTAGGTAACGTAATTATTGCAACTTTTTTTACATTTTCTTATAGAATGCTCTTGCTTTGAGTGACAGTAGGCCTTAGAATCACCATCAGCCAGCAAACTACATGTCTGCCCGACATTCAACTCTAAACTATATTTTTATGGCGGTTTTGTCTACATTTCCCGGTGCCACGGCCTAGATAACGTAATTATTGCAACGTTTTTTACATTATCTTATAGAATACTCTTGTATTGAGTGACAATAGGCCTTAGAATCACCATCAGCTAGAAAAATACATGTTTTCCCGACATCTAACTCTAAACAATATTTTTAAGACGATTTCGTCTACATTTCCCGGTGCCACGGCCTAGGTAACGTAATTATAGCGACTGTTTTACATTATCTTATAGAATACTCTTGCTTTGAGTGACAATAGGCCTCAAAATAACCATCGGCCAGCAAACTAACTGTCTGCCCGACATTTAACTCTAAGTCTCTATTTTAAGGCGATTTGGTCTACATTTCCCGGTGCCACGGCATAGGTAACATAATTATTGCAATTTTTTTTACATTTTCTTATAGAATACTCCTGCTTTTAGTGACAATAGGCCTTACAATCACCATCGGCCAGCAAACTACATGTCTGCCCGACATTCAACTCTAAACTATATTTTTATGGCGGTTTTGTCTACATTTCCCGGTGCCACGGCCTAGATAACGTAATTATTGCAACGTTTTTTACATTATCTTATAGAATACTTTTGCTTTGAGTGATAATAGGCCTTAGAATCACCATCGGCCAGCAAACTACATGTTTTCCCGACATTTAACTCTAAACAATATTTTTAAGACGATTTCGTCTACATTTCCTGGTGCCACGGCCTAGGTATCGTAATTATAGCGACTTTTTTTACACTATCTTATAAAATTATCTTGCTTTGAGTGACAATAGGCCTAAAAATCACCATTGGCCAGCAAACTACATGTTTTTCCGACATTTAACTCTAAACTACATTTTTAAGGCGATTTCGTCTACATTTCCCGGTGCCACGGCCTAGGTAACGTAATTATTGCAACTTTTTTAACATTATTAGAGAAAACTCTTGCCTTGAGTGACAATAGGCCTTAGAATAACCATCGGCCAGCAAACTACATGTCTGCCCGACATTCAACTCTAAACTATATTTTTACGGCGGTTTTGTCTACATTTTCCGGTGCCACGGCCTAGATAACGAAATTATTGCAACGTTTTTTACATTATCTTATAAGATACTCTTGCATTGAGTGACAATAGGCCTTAGAATCACCATCGGCCAGCAAACTACATGTTTTCCCGACATTTAACTCTAAACAATATTTTTAAGACGATTTCGTCTACATTTCCCGGTAACACGGCCTAGGTTACGTAATTATAGCGACCTTTTTTACAATATCTTATAGAATTTTCTTGCTTTGAGTGACAATAGGCCTTAGAATCACCATCGGCCAGCAAACTACATGTTTTCCCGACATTTAACTCTAAACTACATTTTTAAGGAGATTTCGTCTACATTTCCCGGTGCCACGGCCTAGGTAACGTAATTATAGCGTTTTTTTTACATTATCTTATAGAATACTTTTGCCTTGAGTGACAATAGGTGTTGGAATCACCATCGGCCAGCAAACTACATGTCTGCTCGACATTTAACTCTAAACTACATTTTTAAGGCGATTACGTCTACATTTCCCGGTGCCACGGCCTAGGTAACGTAATTATAGCGACTTTTTTACATTATCTTATAGAATACTCTTGTTTTGAGTGACAATAGGCCTCAAAATAACCATCGGCCAGCAAACTAAATGTCTGCCCGACATTTAACTCTAAGTCTCTATTTTAAGGCGATTTGGTCTACATTTCCCGGTGCCACGGCATAGGTAAAATAATTATTGCAACTTTTTTTACATTTTCTTATAGAATACTCCTGTTTTGAGTGACAATAGGCCTTACAATCACCATCGGCCAGCAAACTACATGTCTGCCCGACATTCAACTCTAAACTATATTTTTATGGCGGTTTTGTCTACATTTCCCGGTGCCACGGCCTAGATAACGTAATTATTGCAACGTTTTTTACATTATCTTATAGGATACTTTTGCTTTGAGTGACAATAGGCCTTAGAATCACCATCGGCCAGCAAACTACATGTTTTCCCGACATTTAACTCTAAACAATATTTTTAAGACGATTTCGTCTACATTTCCCGGTGCCACGGCCTAGGTAACGTAATTATAGCGACTTTTTTTACAATATCTTATACAATTCTTTTTTTTTGAGTGACAATAGGCCTTACAATCACCAACGGCCACCAAACTACATGTTTTCCCGACATTTAACTCTAAACAATATTTTTAAGACGATTTCGTCTACATTTCCCGGTGCCACGGCCTAGGTAACGTAATTATAGCGACTTTTTTACATTATCTTATAGAATACTCTTGTTTTGAGTGACAATAGGCCTCAAAATAACCATCGGCCAGCAAACTAAATGTCTGCCCGACATTTAACTCTAAGTCTCTATTTTAAGGCGATTTGGTCTACATTTCCCGGTGCCACGGCATAGGTAAAATAATTATTGCAACTTTTTTTACATTTTCTTATAGAATACTCCTGTTTTGAGTGACAATAGGCCTTACAATCACCATCGGCCAGCAAACTACATGTCTGCCCGACATTCAACTCTAAACTATATTTTTATGGCGGTTTTGTCTACATTTCCCGGTGCCACGGCCTAGATAACGTAATTATTGCAACGTTTTTTACATTATCTTATAGGATACTTTTGCTTTGAGTGACAATAGGCCTTAGAATCACCATCGGCCAGCAAACTACATGTTTTCCCGACATTTAACTCTAAACAATATTTTTAAGACGATTTCGTCTACATTTCCCGGTGCCACGGCCTAGGTAACGTAATTATAGCGACTTTTTTTACAATATCTTATACAATTCTTTTTTTTTGAGTGACAATAGGCCTTACAATCACCAACGGCCACCAAACTACATGTTTTCCCGACATTTAACTCTAAACAATATTTTTAAGACGATTTCGTCTACATTTCCCGGTGCCACGGCCTAGGTAACGTAATTATAGCGACTTTTTTTACACTATCTTATAGAATGCTCTTGCCTTGAGTGACAATAGGCCTTAGAATCACCATCAGCCAGCAAACTACATGTCTGCCCGACATTCAACTCTAAACAACATTTTTAAGATGATTTCGTCTACATTTCCCGGTGCCACGGCCTAGATAACGTAATTATTGCAACGTTTTTTACACTATCTTATAGAATACTCTTGTTTTGAGTGACTATAGGCCTTAGAATCACAATCAGCCAGCAAACTAAATGTTTTCCCGACATTTAACTCTAAACTACATTTTTAAGGCGATTTCGTCTACATTTCCCGGTGCCACGGCCTAGGTAACGTAATTATAGCGACTTTTTTACATTATCTTATAGAATACTCTTGTTTTGAGTGACAATAGGCCTCAAAATAACCATCGGCCAGCAAACTAAATGTCTGCCCGACATTTAACTCTAAGTCTCTATTTTAAGGCGATTTGGTCTACATTTCCCGGTGCCACGGCATAGGTAAAATAATTATTGCAACTTTTTTTACATTTTCTTATAGAATACTCCTGTTTTGAGTGACAATAGGCCTTACAATCACCATCGGCCAGCAAACTACATGTCTGCCCGACATTCAACTCTAAACTATATTTTTATGGCGGTTTTGTCTACATTTCCCGGTGCCACGGCCTAGATAACGTAATTATTGCAACGTTTTTTACATTATCTTATAGGATACTTTTGCTTTGAGTGACAATAGGCCTTAGAATCACCATCGGCCAGCAAACTACATGTTTTCCCGACATTTAACTCTAAACAATATTTTTAAGACGATTTCGTCTACATTTCCCGGTGCCACGGCCTAGGTAACGTAATTATAGCGACTTTTTTTACAATATCTTATACAATTCTTTTTTTTTGAGTGACAATAGGCCTTACAATCACCAACGGCCACCAAACTACATGTTTTCCCGACATTTAACTCTAAACAATATTTTTAAGACGATTTCGTCTACATTTCCCGGTGCCACGGCCTAGGTAACGTAATTATAGCGACTTTTTTTACACTATCTTATAGAATGCTCTTGCCTTGAGTGACAATAGGCCTTAGAATCACCATCAGCCAGCAAACTACATGTCTGCCCGACATTCAACTCTAAACAACATTTTTAAGATGATTTCGTCTACATTTCCCGGTGCCACGGCCTAGATAACGTAATTATTGCAACGTTTTTTACACTATCTTATAGAATACTCTTGTTTTGAGTGACTATAGGCCTTAGAATCACAATCAGCCAGCAAACTAAATGTTTTCCCGACATTTAACTCTAAACTACATTTTTAAGGCGAATTCGTCAACATTTCCCGGTGCCACGGACTAGGTAACGTAATTATTGCAACTTTTTTTACATTTTCTTATAGAATGCTCTTGCTTTGAGTGACAGTAGGCCTTAGAATCACCATCAGCCAGCAAACTACATGTCTGCCCGACATTCAACTCTAAACTATATTTTTATGGCGGTTTTGTCTACATTTCCCGGTGCCACGGCCTAGATAACGTAATTATTGCAACGTTTTTTACATTATCTTATAGAATACTCTTGTATTGAGTGACAATAGGCCTTAGAATCACCATCAGCTAGAAAAATACATGTTTTCCCGACATCTAACTCTAAACAATATTTTTAAGACGATTTCGTCTACATTTCCCGGTGCCACGGCCTAGGTAACGTAATTATAGCGACTGTTTTACATTATCTTATAGAATACTCTTGCTTTGAGTGACAATAGGCCTCAAAATAACCATCGGCCAGCAAACTAACTGTCTGCCCGACATTTAACTCTAAGTCTCTATTTTAAGGCGATTTGGTCTACATTTCCCGGTGCCACGGCATAGGTAACATAATTATTGCAATTTTTTTTACATTTTCTTATAGAATACTCCTGCTTTTAGTGACAATAGGCCTTACAATCACCATCGGCCAGCAAACTACATGTCTGCCCGACATTCAACTCTAAACTATATTTTTATGGCGGTTTTGTCTACATTTCCCGGTGCCACGGCCTAGATAACGTAATTATTGCAACGTTTTTTACATTATCTTATAGAATACTTTTGCTTTGAGTGATAATAGGCCTTAGAATCACCATCGGCCAGCAAACTACATGTTTTCCCGACATTTAACTCTAAACAATATTTTTAAGACGATTTCGTCTACATTTCCTGGTGCCACGGCCTAGGTATCGTAATTATAGCGACTTTTTTTACACTATCTTATAAAATTATCTTGCTTTGAGTGACAATAGGCCTAAAAATCACCATTGGCCAGCAAACTACATGTTTTTCCGACATTTAACTCTAAACTACATTTTTAAGGCGATTTCGTCTACATTTCCCGGTGCCACGGCCTAGGTAACGTAATTATTGCAACTTTTTTAACATTATTAGAGAAAACTCTTGCCTTGAGTGACAATAGGCCTTAGAATAACCATCGGCCAGCAAACTACATGTCTGCCCGACATTCAACTCTAAACTATATTTTTACGGCGGTTTTGTCTACATTTTCCGGTGCCACGGCCTAGATAACGAAATTATTGCAACGTTTTTTACATTATCTTATAAGATACTCTTGCATTGAGTGACAATAGGCCTTAGAATCACCATCGGCCAGCAAACTACATGTTTTCCCGACATTTAACTCTAAACAATATTTTTAAGACGATTTCGTCTACATTTCCCGGTAACACGGCCTAGGTTACGTAATTATAGCGACCTTTTTTACAATATCTTATAGAATTTTCTTGCTTTGAGTGACAATAGGCCTTAGAATCACCATCGGCCAGCAAACTACATGTTTTCCCGACATTTAACTCTAAACTACATTTTTAAGGAGATTTCGTCTACATTTCCCGGTGCCACGGCCTAGGTAACGTAATTATAGCGTTTTTTTTACATTATCTTATAGAATACTTTTGCCTTGAGTGACAATAGGTGTTGGAATCACCATCGGCCAGCAAACTACATGTCTGCTCGACATTTAACTCTAAACTACATTTTTAAGGCGATTACGTCTACATTTCCCGGTGCCACGGCCTAGGTAACGTAATTATAGCGACTTTTTTTACATCAACTTATAGAATCTTCTTGTCTTGAGTGACAATAGGCCTTAGAATAACCATCGGCCAGCAAACTACATGTCTGCCCGACATTCAACTCTAAACTATATTTGTATGGCGGTTTTGTCTACATTTCCCGGTGCCACGGCCTAGATAACGTAATTCTTGCAACGTTTTTTACATTCTCTTATAGAATACTTTTGCTTTGAGTGACAATAGGCCTTAGAATCACCATCGGCCAGCAAACTACATGTTTTCCCGACATTTAACTCTAAACAATATTTTTAAGACGATTTCGTCTACCTGTCCCGGTGCCACGGCCTAGGTAACGTAATTATAGCGACTTTTTTAACATTATCTTATATAATACTCTTGCTTTGAGTGAATATAGGCCTTTGAATCACCATCGGCCAGCAAAATATAAGTCTGTCCGACAATCAACTTTAAACTACATTTTTATGGCGGTTTTGTCTACATTTCCCGGTGCCACGGCCTAGGTAACGTAATTATTGGAACTTTTTTTACATTGTCTTATAGAATTATCTTGCATTGAGTGACAAAAGGCCTTAAAATCACAATCTGCCTGCAAACTACATGTTTTCCCGACATTTAACTCTAAACAACATTTTAAAGACGATTTCGTCTACATTTTCCGGTGCGACGGCCTAGGTAACGTAATTATAGCGACTTTTTTACACTATCTAATAGAATACTCTTGCTTTGAGTGACAATAGGCCTCAAAATAACCATCGGCCAGCAAACTACATGTCTGCCCGACATTTAACTCTAAGTCTCTATTTTAAGGCGATTTCGTCTACATTTCCCGGTGCCACGGCCTAGGTAACATAATTATTGCAACTTTTTTTACATTTTCTTATAGAATACTCTTGCGTAGAGTGACAATAGGCCTTAGAATCACCATCGGCCAAAAAACATGTCTGCCCGACATTAAACTCTCAAAGTACATTTTAAGGCGATTTCGTCTACATTTCCCGGAGCCACGGCCTAGGTAACGTAATTATTGCAATTTTTTTTACATTTTATCATAGAATACTCTTGCTTTGAGTGACAATAGGCCTTTGAATCACCATCGGCCAGCAAACAACATGTCTGCCCGACATTTAACTCTAAACTACATTTTTAAGGCGATTATGTCTACATTTCCCGGTGCCACGGCCTAGGTAACGTAATTATAGCGTTTTTTTTTACATTATCTTATAGAATACTCTTGCTTTGAGTGACAATATGTGTTAGAATAACCATCGGCCAGCAAACTACATGTCTGCCCGACATTCAACTCTAAACTATATTTGTATGGCGGTTTTGTCTACATTTCCCGGTGCCACGGCCTAGATAACGTAATTATTGCAACGTTTTTTAAATTATCTTATAGAATACTTTTGCTTTGAGTGACAATAGGCCTTAGAATCACCATCGGCCAGCAAACTACATGTTTTCCCGACATTTAACTCTAAACAATATTTTTAAGACGATTTCGTCTACATTTTCCGGTGCCACGGCCTAGGTAACGTAATTATAGCAACTTTTTTTACATTATCTTATAGAATACTCTTGCCTTGAGTGATAATAGGCCTTAGAATAACCATCGGCCAGCAAACTACATGTCTGCCCGACATTCAACTCTAAACTATATTTTTAGTGCGGTTTTGTCTACATTTCCCGGTGCCACGGCCTAGATAACGTAATAATTGCAACGTTTTTTACACTATCTTATAGAATACTCTTGTTTTGAGTGACTACAGGCCTTAGAATCACAATTAGCCAGCAAACTACATGTTTTCCCGACATTTAACTCTAAACTACATTTTTAAGGCGATTTCGTCTACATTTCCCGGTGCCACGGACTAGGTAACGTATTTATAGCGACTTTTTTACATAATCTTATAGAATACTCTTGCTTTGAGTGACAATAGGCCTCAAAATAACCATCGGCCAGCAAACTACATGTCAGCCCGACATTTAACTCTAAGTCTCTATTTTAAGGCGATTTCGTCTACATTTCCCGGTGCCACGGCCTAGGTAACATAATTATTGCAACTTTTTTTACATTTTCTTATATTATACTCTTGTTTTGAGTGACAATAGGCCTTAGAATCACCATCGGCCAGCAAACTACATGTCTGCCCGACATTTAACTCTAAACTACATTTTAAGGCGATTTCGTCTACATTTCCCGGTGCCACGGCCTAGTTAACGTAACTATTGCAACTTTTTTTACATTATCTTATAGAATGCTCTTGCCCTGAGTGACAATAGGCCTTAGAATCACCATCGGCCAAAAAACATGTCTGCCCGACATTAAACTCTCAAAGTACATTTTTAAGGCGATTTCGTCTACATTTCCCGGAGCCACGGCCTAGGTAACGTAATTATTGCAATTTTTTTTACATCTTATTATATTATACTCTTGCCTTGAGTAACAATAGGCCTTTGAATCACCATCGGCCAGCAAACAACATGTCTGCCCGACATTTAACTCTAAACTACATTTTTAAGGCGATTATGTCTACATTTCCCGGTGCCATGGCCTAGGTAACGTAATTATAGCGACTTTTTTTAAATTATCTTATAGAATCCTCTTGCTTTGAGTGACTAAAGGCCTTAGAATCACCATCGGCCAGCAAACTACATGTCTGCCCGACATTCAACTCTAAACTATATTTTTATGGCGGTTTTGTTTACATTTCCCGGTGCCACGGCCTAGGTAACGTAATTATAGCGACTTTTTTACATTATCTTATAGAATACTCTTGCTTTGAGTGACAATAGGCCTCAAAATAACCATCGGCCAGCAAACTACATGTCTGCCCGACATTTAACTCTAAGTCTCTATTTTAAGGCGATTTGGTATACATTTCCCGGTGCCACGGCCTAGGTAACATAATTATTGCAACTTTTTTTACATTTTCTTATAGAATACTCTTGCAATGAGTGACAATAGGCCTTAGAATCACCATCGGCCAGCAAACTACATGTCTGCCCGACATTCAACTCTAAACTATATTTTTATGGCGGTTTTGTCTACATTTCCCGGTGCCACGGCCTAGATAACGTAATTATTGCAACGTTTTTTACATAATCTTATAGGATACTTTTGCTTTGAGTGACAATAGGCCTTAGAATCACCATCGGCCAGCAAACTACATGTTTTCCCGACATTTAACTTTAAACAATATTTTTAAGACGATTTCGTCTACATTTCCCGGTGCCACGGCCTAGGTAACGTAATTATAGCGACTTTTTTTACACTATCTTATAAAGTTATCTTGCTTTGAGTGACAATAGGCCTAAGAATCACCATTGGCCAGCAAACTACATGTTTTCCCGACATTTAACTCTAAACTACATTTTTAAGGCGATTTCGTCTACATTTCCCGGTGCCACGGCCTAGGTAACGTAATTATTGCAACTTTTTTTAACATTATTAGAGAATACTCTTGCCTTGAGTGACAATAGGCCTTAGAATAACCATCGGCCAGCAAACTACATGTCTGCCCGACATTCAACTCTAAACTATATTTTTTTACGGCGGTTTTGTCTACATTTTCCGGTGCCACGGCCTAGATAACGAAATTATTGCAACGTTTTTTACATTATCTTATAAGCTACTCTTGCATTGAGTGACAATAGGCCTTAAAATCACCATCGGCCAGCAAACTACATGTTTTCCCGACATTTAACTCTAAACAATATTTTTAAGACGATTTCGTCTACATTTCCCGGTGCCACGGCCTAGGTAACGTAATTATTGCAACTTTTTTAACATTATCTTATAGAATCTTTTTGCCTTGAGTGACAATAGGCCTTTGAATCACCATCGGCCAGCAAACTACATGTCTGCCCGATATTAAACTCTAAACTATATTTTTATGGCGGTTTTGTCTACATTTCCCGGTGCCACGGCCTAGATAACGTAATTATTGCAACGTTTTTTACACTATCTTATAGAATATTCTTGTTTTGATTGATAATATGCCTTAGAATCACCATCAGCCAGCAAACTACATGTTTTCCCGACATTTAACTCTAAACTACATTTTTAAGGCGATTTCGTCTACATTTCCCGGTGCCACGGCCTAGGTAACGTAATTATTGCAACTTTTTTAACATTATCTTATAAAATGCTATTGCCTTGAGTGACAATAGGCCTTTGAATCACCATCGGCCAGCAAAATATAAGTCTGTCCGACAATCAACTTTAAACTACATTTTTATGGCGGTTTTGTCTACATTTCCCGGTGCCACGGCCTAGGTAACGTAATTATTGGAACTTTTTTTACATTGTCTTATAGAATTATCTTGCATTTAGTGACAAAAGGCCTTAAAATCACAATCGGCCAGCAAACTACATGTTTTCCCGACATTTAACTCTAAACAACATTTTAAAGACGATTTCGTCTACATTTCCCGGTGCCACGGCCTAGGTAACGTAATTATAGCGACTTTTTTACATTATCTTATAGAATACTCTTGCTTTGAGTGACAATAGGCCTCAAAATAACCATCGGCCAGCAAACTACATGTCTGCCCGACATTTAACTCTAAGTCTCTATTTTAAGGCGATTTCGTCTACATTTCCCGGTGCCACGGCCTAGGTAACATAATTATTGCAACTTTATTTACATTTTCTTATAGAATACTCTTGCCTTGAGTGACAATAGGCCTTAGAATCACCATAGGCCAGCAAACTACATGTCTGCCCGACATTTAACTCTAAACTACATTTTAAGGCGATTTCGTCTACATTTCCCAGTGCCACGGCCTAGGTAACGTAATTATAGCGACTTTTTTACATTATCTTATAGAATACTCTTGCTTTGAGTGACAATAGGCCTCAAAATAACCATCGGCCAGCAAACTACATGTCTGCCCGACATTTAACTCTAAGTCTCTATTTTAAGGCGATTTGGTCTACATTTCCCGAAGCCACGGCCTAGGTAACATAATTATTGCAACTTTTTTTACTTTTTCTTATAGAATACTCCTGCCTTGAGTGACAATAGGCCTTAGAATCACCATCGGCCAGCAAACTACATGTCTGCCCGACATTCAACTCTAAACTATATTTTCATGGCGGTTTTGTCTACATTTCCCGGTGCCACGGCCTAGATAACGTAATTATTGCAACTTTTTTTACATTATCTTATAAAATGCTCTTGCCCTAAGTGACAATAGGCCTTAGAATCACCATCGGCCAAAAAACATGTCTGCCCGACATTAAACTCTCAAAGTACATTTTTAAGGCGATTTCGTCTACATTTCCCGGAGCCACGGCCTAGGTAACGTAATTATTGCAATTTTTTTTACATTTTATTATAGAATCCTCTTGCTTTGAGTGACAATAGGCCTTTGAATCACCATCGGCCAGCAAACAACATGTCTGCCCGACATTTAACTCTAAACTACATTTTTAAGGCGATTATGTCTACATTTCCCGGTGCCACGGCCTAGGTAACGTAATTATAGCAACTTTTTTTAAATTATCTTATAAAATGCTCTTGCCTTGAGTGATAATTGGCGTTAGAATCACCATCGGCCAGCAAACTACATGTCTGCCCGACATTTAACTCTAAACTACATTTTGAAGGCGATTACGTCTACATTTCCCGGTGCCACGGCCTAGGTAACGTAATTATAGAGAATTTTTTTACATTATCTTATAGAATGCTCTTGTTTTGAGTGACTAAAGGCCTTAGAATCACCATCGGCCAGCATACTACATATTTTCCCGACATTTAACTCTAAACAATATTTTTAAGACGATTTCGTCTACATTTTCCGGTGCCACGGCCTAGGTAACGTAATTATAGCGATTTTTTTTACATTATCTTATAGAATACTCTTGCCTTGAGTGATAATAGGCCTTAGAATAACCATCGGCCAGCAAACTACATGTCTGCCCGACATTCAACTCTAAACTATATTTTTAGTGCGGTTTTGTCTACATTTCCCGGTGCCACGGCCTAGATAACGTAATTATTGCAACGTTTTTTACATTATCTTATAGAATTCTCTTGATTTGAGTGACAATATGTGTTAGAATAACCATCGGCCAGCAAACTACATGTCTGCCCGACATTCAACTCTAAACTATATTTGTATGGCGGTTTTGTCTACATTTCCCGGTGCCACGGCCTAGATAACGTAATTATTGCAACGTTTTTTAAATTATCTTATAGAATCCTTTTGTTTTGAGTGACAATAGGCCTTAGAATCACCATCGGCCAGCAAACTACATGTTTTCCCGACATTTAACTCTAAACAATATTTTTAAGACGATTTCGTCTACATTTTCCGGTGCCACGGCCTAGGTAACGTAATTATAGCAACTTTTTTTACATTATCTTATAGAATACTCTTGCTTTGAGCGATAATAGGCCTTAGAATAACCATCGGCTAGCAAACTACATGTCTGCCCGACATTAAACTCTAAACTATATTTTTATGGCGGTTTTGTCTACATTTCCCGGTGCAACGGCCTAGATAACGTAATTATTGCAACGTTTTTTACACTATCTTATAGAATACTCTTGTTTTGAGTGACAATAGTTCTTTGAATCACCATCGGCCAGCAAAATATAAGTCTGTCCGACAATCAACTTTAAACTACATTTTTATGGCGGTTTTGTCTACATTTTCCGGTGCCACGGCCTAGATAACGAAACTATTGCAACGTTTTTTACATTATCTTATAAGATACTCTTGCATTGAGTGACAATAGGCCTTTGAATCACCATCGGCCAGCAAACAACATGTCTGCCCGACATTTAACTCTAAACTACATTTTTAAGGCGATTATGTCTACATTTCCCGGTGCCACGGCCTAGGTAACGTAATTATAGCGTTTTTTTTTACATTATCTTATAGAATACTTTTGCCTTGAGTGACAATAGGTGTTAGAATCACCATCGGCTAGCAAACTACATGTCTGCTCGACATTTAACTCTAAACTACATTTTTAAGGCGATTACGTCTACATTTCCCGGTGCCACGGCCTAGGTAACGTAATTATAGCGACTTTTTTTACATCAACTTATAGAATTCTCTTGTCTTGAGTGACAATAGGCCTAAGAATCACCATTGGCCAGCAAACTACATGTTTTCCCGACATTTAACTCTAAACTACATTTTTAAGGCGATTTCGTCTACATTTCCCGGTGCCACGGCCTAGGTAACGTAATTATTGCAACGTTTTTAACATTATTAGAGAATACTCTTGCCTTGAGTGACGATAGGCCTTAGAATAACCATCGCCCAGCAAACTACATGTCTGCCCGACATTCAACTCTAAACTATATTTTTACGGCGGTTTTGTCTACATTTTCCGGTGCCACGGCCTAGATAACGAAATTATTGCAACGTTTTTTACATTATCTTATATGATACTCTTGCATTGAGTGACAATAGGCCTTTGAATCACCATCGGCCAGCAAACAACATGTCTGCCCGACATTTAACTCTAAACTACATTTTTAAGGCGATTATGTCTACATTTCCCGGTGCCACGGCCTAGGTAACGTAATTATAGCGTTTTTTTTTACATTATCTTATAGAATACTTTTGCCTTGAGTGACAATAGGTGTTAGAATCACCATCGGCCAGCAAACTACATGTCTGCTCGACATTTAACTCTAAACTACATTTTTAAGGTGATTACGTCTACATTTCCAGGTGCCACGGCCTAGGTAACGTAATTATAGCGACTTTTTTTACATCAACTTATAGAATCCTCTCGTTTTGAGTGACAATAGGCCTTAGAATAACCATCGGCCAGCAAACTACATGTCTGCCCGACATTCAACTCTAAACTATATTTGTATGGCGGTTTTGTCTACATTTCCCGGTGCCACGGCCTAGATAACGTAATTCTTGCAACGTTTTTTACATATTCTTATAGAATACTTTTGCCTTGAGTGACAATAGGTGTTAGAATCACCATCGGCCAGCAAACTACATGTCTGCTCGACATTTAACTCTAAACTACATTTTTAAGGTGATTACGTCTACATTTCCAGGTGCCACGGCCTAGGTAACGTAATTATAGCGACTTTTTTTACATCAACTTATAGAATCCTCTCGTTTTGAGTGACAATAGGCCTTAGAATAACCATCGGCCAGCAAACTACATGTCTGCCCGACATTCAACTCTAAACTATATTTGTATGGCGGTTTTGTCTACATTTCCCGGTGCCACGGCCTAGATAACGTAATTATTGCAACGTTTTTTACATTATCTTATATGATACTCTTGCATTGAGTGACAATAGGCCTTAGAATCACCATCGGCCAGCAAACTACAGTTTTCCCGACATTTAACTCTAAACAATATTTTTAAGACGATTTCGTCTACCTTTCCCGGTGCCACGGCCTAGGTAACGTAATTATAGCGAGTTTTTTTACATTATCTTATAGAATACTCTTGCTTTGAGTGATAATAGGCCTTAGAATCACCATCGGCCAGCAAACTACATGCTTTCCCGTCATTTAACTCTAAACTACATTTTTAAGGCGATTTCGTCTACATTTCCCGGTGCCACGGCCTAGGTAACGTAATTATTGGAACTTTTTTTACATTGTCTTATAGCATTATCTTGCATTGAGTGACAAAAGGCCTTAAAATCACAATCTGCCTGCAAACTACATGTTTTCCCGACATTTAACTCTAAACAACATTTTAAAGACGATTTCGTCTACATTTCCCGGTGCCACGGCCTAGGTAACGTAATTATAGCGACTTTTTTACATTATCTTATAGAATACTCTTGCTTTGAGTGACAATAGGCCTCAAAATAACCATCGGCCAGCAAACTACATGTCTGCCCGACATTTAACTCTAAGTCTCTATTTTAAGGCGATTTCGTCTACATTTCCCGGTGCCACGGCCTAGGTAACATAATTATTGCAACTTTTTTTACATTTTCTTATAGAATACTCTTGCATAGAGTGACAATAGGCCTTAGAATCACCATCGGCCAGCAAACTACATGTCTGCCCGACATTTAACTCTAAGTCTCTATTTTAAGGCGATTTCGTCTACATTTCCCGGTGCCACGGCCTAGGTAACGTAATTATTGCAACTTTTTTTACATTATCTTATAGAATGCTCTTGCCCTGAGTGACAATAGGCCTTTGAATCACCATCGGCCAAAAAACATGTTTGCCCGACATTAAACTCTCAAAGTACATTTTTAAGGCGATTTCGTCTACATTTCCCGGAGCCACGGCCTAGGTAACGTTATTATTGCAATTTTTTTTACATTTTATTATAGAATACTCTTGCCTTGAGTGACAAAAGGCCTTTGAATCACCATCGGCCAGCAAACAACATGTCTGCCCGACATTTAACTCTAAACTACATTTTTAAGGCGATTATGTCTACATTTCCCGGTGCCACGGCCTAGGTAACGTAATTATAGCGTTTTTTTTTTACATAATCTTATATAATCCTCTTACCTTGAGTGACAATAGGTGTTAGAATCACCATCGGCCAGCAAACTACATGTCTGCTCGACATTTAACTCTAAACTACATTTTTAAGGCGATTACGTCTACATTTCCCGGTGCCACGGCCTAGGTAACGTAATTATAGCGACTTTTTTTACACCAACTTATAGAATTCTCTTGTTTTGAGTGACAATAGGCCTTAGAATAACCATCGGCCAGCAAACTACATGTCTGCCCGACATTCAACTCTAAACTATATTTGTATGGCGGTTTTGTCTACATTTCCCGGTGCCACGGCCTAGATAACGTAATTATTGCAACGTTTTTTAAATTATCTTATAGAATACTTTTGCTTTGAGTGACAATGGCCTTAGAATCACCATCGGCCAACAAACTACATGTTTTCCCGATATTTAACTCTAAACAATATTTTTAAGACGTTTTCGTCTACATTTTCCGGTGCCACGGCCTAGGTAACGTAAGTATAGCGATTTTTTTAACATTATCTTATAGAATTCTCTTGCCTTGAGAGATAATAGGCCTTAGAATAACCATCGGCCAGCAAACTACATGTCTGCCCGACATTCAACTCTAAACTATATTTTTAGTGCGGTTTTGTCTACATTTCCCGGTGCCGCGGCCTAGATAACGTAATTATTGCAACGTTTTTTACACTATCTTATAGAATACTCTTGTTTTGAGTGACAATATGCCTTAGAATCACCATCGGCCAACAAACTTCTTGTTTTCCCGACATTTAACTCTAAACTACATTTTTAAGGCGATTTCGTCTACATTTCCCGGTGCCACGGCCTAAGTAACGTAATTATTGCAAATTTTTTAACACTATCTTATAGAATACTCTTGCCTTGAGTGAAAATAGTTCTTTGAATCACCATCGGCCAGCAAAATATAAGTCTGTCCGACAATCAACTTTAAACTACATTTTTATGGCGGTTTTGTCTACATTTCCCGGTGCCACGGCCTAGGTAACGTAATTATAGCGACTTTTTTTACATCAACTTATAGAATTTTCTTGTCTTGAGTGACAATAGGATTTAGAATAACCATCGGCCAGCAAACTACATGTCTGCCCGACATTCAACTCTAAACTATATTTGTATGGCGGTTTTGTCTACATTTCCCGGTGCCACGGCCTAGATAACGTAATTCTTGCAACGTTTTTTACATTCTCTTATAGAATACTTTTGTTTTGAGTGACAATAGGCCTTAGAATCACCATCGGCCAGCAAACTACAGTTTTCCCGACATTTAACTCTAAACAATATTTTTAAGACGATTTCGTCTACCTTTCCCGGTGCCACGGCCTAGGTAACGTAATTATTGGAACTTTTTTTACATTGTCTTATAGCATTATCTTGCATTGAGTGACAAAAGGCCTAAAAATCACAATCTGCCTGCAAACTACATGTTTTCCTGACATTTAACTCTAAACAACATTTTAAAGACGATTTCGTCTACATTTCCCGGTGCCACGGCCTAGGTAACGTAATTATAGCGACTTTTTTACATTATCTTATAGAATACTCTTGCTTTGAGTGACAATAGGCCTCAAAATAACCATCGGCCAGCAAACTACATGTCTGCCCGACATTTAACTCTAAGTCTCTATTTTAAGGCGATTTCGTCTACATTTCCCGGTGCCACGGCCTAGGTAACATAATTATTGCAACTTTTTTTACATTTTCTTATAGAATACTCTTGCATAGAGTGACAATAGGCCTTAGAATCACCATCGGCCAGCAAACTACATGTCTGCCCGACATTTAACTCTAAACTACATTTTAAGGCGATTTCGTCTACATTTCCCGGTGCCATGGCCTAGGTAACGTAATTATTGCAACTTTTTTTACATTATCTTATAGAATGCTCTTGCCCTGAGTGACAATAGGCCTTAGAATCACCATCGGCCAAAAAACATGTCTGCCCGACATTAAACTCTCAAAGTACATTTTTAAGGCGATTTCGTCTACATTTCCCGGAGCCACGGCCTAGGTAACGTTATTATTGCAATTTTTTTTACATTTTATTATAGAATCCTCTTGCCTTGAGTGACAAAAGGCCTTTGAATCACCATCGGCCAGCAAACAACATGTCTGCCCGACATTTAACTCTAAACTACATTTTTAAGGCGATTATGTCTACATTTCCCGGTGCCACGGCCTAGGTAACGTAATTATAGCGTTTTTTTTTTACATTATCTTATAGAATGCTCTTACTTTGAGTGACAATAGGTGTTAGAATCACCATCTGCCAGCAAACTACATGTCTGCTCGACATTTAACTCTAAACTACATTTTTAAGGCGATTACGTCTACATTTCCCGGTGCCACGGCCTAGGTAACGTAATTATAGCGACTTTTTTTACACCAACTTATAGAATTCTCTTGTTTTGAGTGACAATAGGCCTTAGAATAACCATCGGCCAGCAAACTACATGTCTGCCCGACATTCAACTCTAAACTATATTTGTATGGCGGTTTTGTCTACATTTCCCGGTGCCACGGCCTAGATAACGTAATTATTGCAACGTTTTTTAAATTATCTTATAGAATACTATTGCTTTGAGTGACAATGGCCTTAGAATCACCATCGGCCAACAAACTACATGTTTTCCCGATATTTAACTCTAAACAATATTTTTAAGACGTTTTCGTCTACATTTTCCGGTGCCACGGCCTAGGTAACGTAAGTATAGCGATTTTTTTAACATTATCTTATAGAATTCTCTTGCCTTGAGAGATAATAGGCCTTAGAATAACCATCGGCCAGCAAACTACATGTCTGCCCGACATTCAACTCTAAACTATATTTTTAGTGCGGTTTTGTCTACATTTCCCGGTGCCGCGGCCTAGATAACGTAATTATTGCAACGTTTTTTACATTATCTTATATAATACTCTTGTTTTGAGTGACAATAGGCCTTAGAATCACCATCGGCCAGCAAACTACATGTCTGCTCGACATTTAACTCTAAACTACATTTTTAAGGCGATTACGTCTACATTTCCCGGTGCCACGGCCTAGGTAACGTAATTATAGCGACTTTTTTTACATCAACTTATAGAATTCTCTTGTCTTGAGTGACAATAGGCCTAAGAATCACCATTGGCCAGCAAACTACATGTTTTCCCGACATTTAACTCTAAACTACATTTTTAAGGCGATTTCGTCTACATTTCCCGGTGCCACGGCCTAGGTAACGTAATTATTGCAACGTTTTTAACATTATTAGAGAATACTCTTGCCTTGAGTGACGATAGGCCTTAGAATAACCATCGCCCAGCAAACTACATGTCTGCCCGACATTCAACTCTAAACTATATTTTTACGGCGGTTTTGTCTACATTTTCCGGTGCCACGGCCTAGATAACGAAATTATTGCAACGTTTTTTACATTATCTTATATGATACTCTTGCATTGAGTGACAATAGGCCTTTGAATCACCATCGGCCAGCAAACAACATGTCTGCCCGACATATAACTCTAAACTACATTTTTAAGGCGATTATGTCTACATTTCCCGGTGCCACGGCCTAGGTAACGTAATTATAGCGTTTTTTTTTACATTATCTTATAGAATACTTTTGCCTTGAGTGACAATAGGTGTTAGAATCACCATCGGCCAGCAAACTACATGTCTGCTCGACATTTAACTCTAAACTACATTTTTAAGGTGATTACGTCTACATTTCCCGGTGCCACGGCCTAGGTAACGTAATTATAGCGACTTTTTTTACATCAACTTATAGAATCCTCTCGTTTTGAGTGACAATAGGCCTTAGAATAACCATCGGCCAGCAAACTACATGTCTGCCCGACATTCAACTCTAAACTATATTTGTATGGCGGTTTTGTCTACATTTCCCGGTGCCACGGCCTAGATAACGTAATTCTTGCAACGTTTTTTACATATTCTTATAGAATACTTTTGTTTTGAGTGACAATAGGCCTTAGAATCACCATCGGCCAGCAAACTACAGTTTTCCCGACATTTAACTCTAAACAATATTTTTAAGACGATTTCGTCTACCTTTCCCGGTGCCACGGCCTAGGTAACGTAATTATAGCGAGTTTTTTTACATTATCTTATAGAATACTCTTGCTTTGAGTGATAATAGGCCTTAGAATCACCATCGGCCAGCAAACTACATGCTTTCCCGTCATTTAACTCTAAACTACATTTTTAAGGCGATTTCGTCTACATTTCCCGGTGCCACGGCCTAGGTAACGTAATTATTGGAACTTTTTTTACATTGTCTTATAGCATTATCTTGCATTGAGTGACAAAAGGCCTTAAAATCACAATCTGCCTGCAAACTACATGTTTTCCCGACATTTAACTCTAAACAACATTTTAAAGACGATTTCGTCTACATTTCCCGGTGCCACGGCCTAGGTAACGTAATTATAGCGACTTTTTTACATTATCTTATAGAATACTCTTGCTTTGAGTGACAATAGGCCTCAAAATAACCATCGGCCAGCAAACTACATGTCTGCCCGACATTTAACTCTAAGTCTCTATTTTAAGGCGATTTCGTCTACATTTCCCGGTGCCACGGCCTAGGTAACATAATTATTGCAACTTTTTTTACATTTTCTTATAGAATACTCTTGCATAGAGTGACAATAGGCCTTAGAATCACCATCGGCCAGCAAACTACATGTCTGCCCGACATTTAACTCTAAGTCTCTATTTTAAGGCGATTTCGTCTACATTTCCCGGTGCCACGGCCTAGGTAACGTAATTATTGCAACTTTTTTTACATTATCTTATAGAATGCTCTTGCCCTGAGTGACAATAGGCCTTTGAATCACCATCGGCCAAAAAACATGTTTGCCCGACATTAAACTCTCAAAGTACATTTTTAAGGCGATTTCGTCTACATTTCCCGGAGCCACGGCCTAGGTAACGTTATTATTGCAATTTTTTTTACATTTTATTATAGAATACTCTTGCCTTGAGTGACAAAAGGCCTTTGAATCACCATCGGCCAGCAAACAACATGTCTGCCCGACATTTAACTCTAAACTACATTTTTAAGGCGATTATGTCTACATTTCCCGGTGCCACGGCCTAGGTAACGTAATTATAGCGTTTTTTTTTTACATTATCTTATAGAATCCTCTTACCTTGAGTGACAATAGGTGTTAGAATCACCATCGGCCAGCAAACTACATGTCTGCTCGACATTTAACTCTAAACTACATTTTTAAGGCGATTACGTCTACATTTCCCGGTGCCACGACCTAGGTAACGTAATTATAGCGACTTTTTTTACACCAACTTATAGAATTCTCTTGTTTTGAGTGACAATAGGCCTTAGAATAACCATCGGCCAGCAAACTACATGTCTGCCCGACATTCAACTCTAAACTATATTTGTATGGCGGTTTTGTCTACATTTCCCGGTGCCACGGCCTAGATAACGTAATTATTGCAACGTTTTTTAAATTATCTTATAGAATACTTTTGCTTTGAGTGACAATGGCCTTAGAATCACCATCGGCCAACAAACTACATGTTTTCCCGATATTTAACTCTAAACAATATTTTTAAGACGTTTTCGTCTACATTTTCCGGTGCCACGGCCTAGGTAACGTAAGTATAGCGATTTTTTTAACATTATCTTATAGAATTCTCTTGCCTTGAGAGATAATAGGCCTTAGAATAACCATCGGCCAGCAAACTACATGTCTGCCCGACATTCAACTCTAAACTATATTTTTAGTGCGGTTTTGTCTACATTTCCCGGTGCCGCGGCCTAGATAACGTAATTATTGCAACGTTTTTTACACTATCTTATAGAATACTCTTGTTTTGAGTGACAATATGCCTTAGAATCACCATCGGCCAGCAAACTTCTTGTTTTCCCGACATTTAACTCTAAACTACATTTTTAAGGCGATTTCGTCTACATTTCCCGGTGCCACGGCCTAAGTAACGTAATTATTGCAAATTTTTTAACACTATCTTATAGAATACTCTTGCCTTGAGTGAAATTAGTTCTTTGAATCACCATCGGCCAGCAAAATATAAGTCTGTCCGACAATCAACTTTAAACTACATTTTTATGGCGGTTTTGTCTACATTTCCCGGTGCCACGGCCTAGGTAACGTAATTATAGCGACTTTTTTTACATCAACTTATAGAATTCTCTTGTCTTGAGTGACAATAGGATTTAGAATAACCATCGGCCAGCAAACTACATGTCTGCCCGACATTCAACTCTAAACTATATTTGTATGGCGGTTTTGTCTACATTTCCCGGTGCCACGGCCTAGATAACGTAATTCTTGCAACGTTTTTTACATTCTCTTATAGAATACTTTTGTTTTGAGTGACAATAGGCCTTAGAATCACCATCGGCCAGCAAACTACAGTTTTCCCGACATTTAACTCTAAACAATATTTTTAAGACGATTTCGTCTACCTTTCCCGGTGCCACGGCCTAGGTAACGTAATTATTGGAACTTTTTTTACATTGTCTTATAGCATTATCTTGCATTGAGTGACAAAAGGCCTTAAAATCACAATCTGCCTGCAAACTACATGTTTTCCTGACATTTAACTCTAAACAACATTTTAAAGACGATTTCGTCTACATTTCCCGGTGCCACGGCCTAGGTAACGTAATTATAGCGACTTTTTTACATTATCTTATAGAATACTCTTGCTTTGAGTGACAATAGGCCTCAAAATAACCATCGGCCAGCAAACTACATGTCTGCCCGACATTTAACTCTAAGTCTCTATTTTAAGGCGATTTCGTCTACATTTCCCGGTGCCACGGCCTAGGTAACATAATTATTGCAACTTTTTTTACATTTTCTTATAGAATACTCTTGCATAGAGTGACAATAGGCCTTAGAATCACCATCGGCCAGCAAACTACATGTCTGCCCGACATTTAACTCTAAACTACATTTTAAGGCGATTTCGTCTACATTTCCCGGTGCCATGGCCTAGGTAACGTAATTATTGCATTTTTTTTTACATTATCTTATAGAATGCTCTTGCCCTGAGTGACAATAGGCCTTAGAATCACCATAGGCCAAAAAACATGTCTGCCCGACATTAAACTCTCAAAGTACATTTTTAAGGCGATTTCGTCTACATTTCCCGGAGCCACGGCCTAGGTAACGTTATTATTGCAATTTTTTTACATTTTATTATAGAATCCTCTTGCCTTGAGTGACAAAAGGCCTTTGAATCACCATCGGCCAGCAAACAACATGTCTGCCCGACATTTAACTCTAAACTACATTTTTAAGGCGATTATGTCTACATTTCCCGGTGCCACGGCCTAGGTAACGTAATTATAGCGTTTTTTTTTTACATTATCTTATAGAATGCTCTTACTTTGAGTGACAATAGGTGTTAGAATCACCATCTGCCAGCAAACTACATGTCTGCTCGACATTTAACTCTAAACTACATTTTTAAGGCGATTACGTCTACATTTCCCGGTGCCACGGCCTAGGTAACGTAATTATAGCGACTTTTTTTACACCAACTTATAGAATTCTCTTGTTTTGAGTGACAATAGGCCTTAGAATAACCATCGGCCAGCAAACTACATGTCTGCCCGACATTCAACTCTAAACTATATTTGTATGGCGGTTTTGTCTACATTTCCCGGTGCCACGGCCTAGATAACGTAATTATTGCAACGTTTTTTAAATTATCTTATAGAATACTATTGCTTTGAGTGACAATGGCCTTAGAATCACCATCGGCCAACAAACTACATGTTTTCCCGATATTTAACTCTAAACAATATTTTTAAGACGTTTTCGTCTACATTTTCCGGTGCCACGGCCTAGGTAACGTAAGTATAGCGATTTTTTTAACATTATCTTATAGAATTCTCTTGCCTTGAGAGATATTAGGCCTTAGAATAACCATCGGCCAGCAAACTACATGTCTGCCCGACATTCAACTCTAAACTATATTTTTAGTGCGGTTTTGTCTACATTTCCCGGTGCCGCGGCCTAGATAACGTAATTATTGCAACGTTTTTTACATTATCTTATATAATACTCTTGTTTTGAGTGACAATAGGCCTTAGAATCACCATCGGCCAGCAAACTACATGTTTTCCCGACATATAACTCTAAACAATATTTTTAAGACGATTTCGTCTACCTTTCCCGGTGCCACGGCCTAGGTTACGTAATTATAGCGAGTTTTTTTACATTATCTTATAGAATACTCTTGTTTTGAGTGACAATAGGCCTTAGAATCACCATCGGCCAGCAAACTACATGCTTTCCCGACATTTAACTCTAAACTACATTTTTAAGGCGATTTCGTCTACATTTCCCGGTGCCACGGCCTAGGTAACGTAATTATAGCGACTTTTTTTACATTATCTTATAGAATCCTCTTGCCTTGAGTGACAATAGGCCTTAGAATCACCATCGGCCAGCAAACTACATGTCTGACCGACATTAAACTCTAAACTATATTTTTATGGCGGTTTTGTCTACATTTCCCGGTGCAACGGCCTAGATAACGTAATTATTGCAACGTTTTTTACACTATCTTATAGAATACTCTTGTTTTGAGTGACAATATGCCTTAGAATCACCATCGGCCAGCAAACTTCTTGTTTTCCCGACATTTAACTCTAAACTACATTTTTAAGGCGATTTCGTCTACATTTCCCGGTGCCACGGCCTAAGTAACGTAATTATTGCAAATTTTTTAACACTATCTTATAGAATACTCTTGCCTTGAGTGACAATAGTTCTTTGAATCACCATCGGCCAGCAAAATATAAGTCTGTCCGACAATCAACTTTAAACTACATTTTTATGGCGGTTTTGTCTACATTTCCCAGTGCCACGGCCTAGGTAACGTAATTATTGGAAGTTTTTTTACATTATCTTATAGAATTATCTTGCATTGAGTGACAAAAGGCCTTATAATCACAATCGGCCAGCAAACTACATGTTTTCCCGACATTTAACTCTAAACAACATTTTAAAGACGATTTCGTCTACATTTCCCGGTGCCACGGCCTAGGTAACGTAATTATAGCGTGTTTATTTACATTATCGTATAGAATACTCTTGCCTTGAGTGACATTAGGCCTTAGAATCACGACCGGCCAGCAAACTACATGTCTGCCCGACATTAAACTCTAAACTATATTTTTATGGCAGTTTTGTCTACATTTCCCGGTGCCACGGCCTAAGTAACGTAATTATTGCAAATTTTTTAACACTATCTTATAGAATGCTCTTGTTTAGAGTGACAATAGGCCTTAGAATCACCATCGGTCAGCAAACTACATGTTTTCCCGACATTTAACTCTAAACAATATTTTTAAGACGATTTCGTCTACATTTCCCGATGCCACGGCCTAGGTAACGTAATTATAGCGACTTTTTTTACAATATCTTATAGAATTCTCTTGTTTTGAGTGACAATAGGCCTTAGAATCACCAACGGCCAGCAAACTACATGTTTTCCCGACATTTAACTCTAAACAATATTTTTAAGACGATTTCGTCTACATTTCCCGGTGCCACGGCCTAGGTAACGTAATTATAGCGACTTTTTTTACATTATCTTATAGAATACTCTTGCCTTGAGTGACAATAGGCCTTTGAATCACCATCGGCCAGCAAACTACATGTCTGCCCGACATTCAACTCTAAACAACATTTTTAAGATGATTTCGTCTACATTTCCCGGTGCCACGGCCTAGATAACGTAATTATTGCAACGTTTTTTACACTATCTTATAGAATACTCTTGTTTTGAGTGACTATAGGCCTTAGAATCACAATCAGCCAGCAAACTACATGTTTTCCCGACATTTAACTCTAAACTACATTTTTAAGGCGATTTCGTCTACATTTCCCGGTGCCACGGACTAGGTAACGTAATTCTTGCAACGTTTTTTACATTCTCTTATAGAATACTTTTGTTTTGAGTGACAATAGGCCTTAGAATCACCATCGGCCAGCAAACTACAGTTTTCCCGACATTTAACTCTAAACAATATTTTTAAGACGATTTCGTCTACCTTTCCCGGTGCCACGGCCTAGGTAACGTAATTATAGCGAGTTTTTTTACATTATCTTATAGAATACTCTTGCTTTGAGTGATAATAGGCCTTAGAATCACCATCGGCCAGCAAACTACATGCTTTCCCGTCATTTAACTCTAAACTACATTTTTAAGGCGATTTCGTCTACATTTCCCGGTGCCACGGCCTAGGTAACGTAATTATTGGAACTTTTTTTACATTGTCTTATAGCCTTATCTTGCATTGAGTGACAAAAGGCCTTAAAATCACAATCTGCTTGCAAACTACATGTTTTCCCGACATTTAACTCTAAACAACATTTTAAAGACGATTTCGTCTACATTTCCCGGTGCCACGGCCTAGGTAACGTAATTATAGCGACTTTTTTACATTATCTTATAGAATACTCTTGCTTTGAGTGACAATAGGCCTTAAAAATAACCATCGGCCAGCAAACTACATGTTTGCCCGACATTTAACTCTAAGTCTCTATTTTAAGGCGATTTCGTCTACATTTCCCGGTGCCACGGCCTAGGTAACATAATTATTGCAACTTTTTTTACATTTTCTTATAGAATACTCTTGCATAGAGTGACAATAGGCCTTAGAATCACCATCGGCCAGCAAACTACATGTCTGCCCGACATTTAACTCTAAACTACATTTTAAGGCGATTTCGTCTACATTTCCCGGTGCCATGGCCTAGGTAACGTAATTATTGCAACTTTTTTTACATTATCTTATAGAATGCTCTTGCCCTGAGTGACAATAGGCCTTAGAATCACCATCGGCCAAAAAACATGTCTGCCCGACATTAAACTCTCAAAGTACATTTTTAAGGCGATTTCGTCTACATTTCCCGGAGCCACGGCCTAGGTAACGTTATTATTGCAATTTTTTTTACATTTTATTATAGAATACTCTCGCCTTGAGTGACAAAAGGCCTTTGAATCACCATCGGCCAGCAAACAACATGTCTGCCCGACATTTAACTCTAAACTACATTTTTAAGGCGATTATGTCTACATTTCCCGGTGCCACGGCCTAGGTAACGTAATTATAGCGTTTTTTTTTTACATTATCTTATAGAATGCTCTTGCCTTGAGTGACAATAGGTGTTAGAATCACCATCGGCCAGCAAACTACATGTCTGCTCGACATTTAACTCTAAACTACATTTTTAAGGCGATTACGTCTACATTTCCCGGTGCCACGGCCTAGGTAACGTAATTATAGCGACTTTTTTACACCAACTTATAGAATTCTCTTGTTTTGAGTGACAATAGGCCTTAGAATAACCATCGGCCAGCAAACTACATGTCTGCCCGACATTCAACTCTAAACTATATTTGTATGGCGGTTTTGTCTACATTTCCCGGTGCCACGGCCTAGATAACGTAATTATTGCAACGTTTTTTAAATTATCTTATAGAATACTTTTGCTTTGAGTGACAATGGCCTTAGAATCACCATCGGCCAACAAACTACATGTTTTCCCGACATTTAACTCTAAACAATATTTTTAAGACGTTTTCGTCTACATTTTCCGGTGCCACGGCCTAGGTAACGTAAGTATAGCGATTTTTTTAACATTATCTTATAGAATTCTCTTGCCTTGAGTGATAATAGGCCTTAGAATAACTATCGGCCAGCAAACTACATGTCTGCCCGACATTCAACTCTAAACTATATTTTTAGTGCGGTTTTGTCTACATTTCCCGGTGCCGCGGCCTAGATAACGTAATTATTGCAACGTTTTTTACATTATCTTATATAATACTCTTGTTTTGAGTGACAATAGGCCTTAGAATCACCATCGGCCAGCAAACTACATGTTTTCCCGACATTTAACTCTAAACAATATTTTTAAGACGATTTCGTCTACCTTTCCCGGTGCCACGGCCTAGGTTACGTAATTATAGCGAGTTTTTTTACATTATCTTATAGAATACTCTTGCTTTGAGTGACAATAGGCCTTAGAATCACCATCGGCCAGCAAACTACATGCTTTCCCGACATTTAACTCTAAACTACATTTTTAAGGCGATTTCGTCTACATTTCCCGGTGCCACGGCCTAGGTAACGTAATTATAGCGACTTTTTTTACATTATCTTATAGAATCCTCTTGCCTTGAGTGACAATAGGCCTTAGAATCACCATCGGCCAGCAAACTACATGTCTGCCCGACATTCAACTCTAAACAACATTTTTAAGATGATTTCGTCTACATTTCCCGGTGCCACGGCCTAGGTAACGTAATTATTGCAACTTTTTTAACATTATCTTATAAAATGCTATTGCCTTGAGTGACAATAGGCCTTTGAATCACCATCGGCCAGCAAAATATAAGTCTGTCCGACAATCAACTTTAAACTACATTTTTATGGCGGTTTTGTCTACATTTCCCGGTGCCACGGCCTAGGTAACGTAATTATTGGAACTTTTTTTACATTGTCTTATAGCATTATCTTGCATTGAGTGACAAAAGGCCTTAAAATCACAATCTGCCTGCAAACTACATGTTTTCCTGACATTTAACTCTAAACAACATTTTAAAGACGATTTCGTCTACATTTCCCGGTGCCACGGCCTAGGTAACGTAATTATAGCGACTTTTTTACATTATCTTATAGAATACTCTTGCTTTGAGTGACAATAGGCCTCAAAATAACCATCGGCCAGCAAACTACATGTCTGCCCGACATTTAACTCTAAGTCTCTATTTTAAGGCGATTTCGTCTACATTTCCCGGTGCCACGGCCTAGGTAACATAATTATTGCAACTTTTTTTACATTTTCTTATAGAATTCTCTTGCATAGAGTGACAATAGGCCTTAGAATCACCATCGGCCAGCAAACTACATGTCTGCCCGACATTTAACTCTAAACTACATTTTAAGGCGATTTCGTCTACATTTCCCGGTGCCATGGCCTAGGTAACGTAATTATTGCAACTTTTTTTACATTATCTTATAGAATGCTCTTGCCCTGAGTGACAATAGGCCTTAGAATCACCATCGGCCAAAAAACATGTCTGCCCGACATTAAACTCTCAAAGTACATTTTTAAGGCGATTTCGTCTACATTTCCCGGAGCCACGGCCTAGGTAACGTTATTATTGCAATTTTTTTTACATTTTATTATAGAATCCTCTTGCCTTGAGTGACAAAAGGCCTTTGAATCACCATCGGCCAGCAAACAACATGTCTGCCCGACATTTAACTCTAAACTACATTTTTAAGGCGATTATGTCTACATTTCCCGGTGCCACGGCCTAGGTAACGTAATTATAGCGTTTTTTTTTTACATTATCTTATAGAATGCTCTTACTTTGAGTGACAATAGGTGTTAGAATCACCATCTGCCAGCAAACTACATGTCTGCTCGACATTTAACTCTAAACTACATTTTTAAGGCGATTACGTCTACATTTCCCGGTGCCACGGCCTAGGTAACGTAATTATAGCGACTTTTTTTACACCAACTTATAGAATTCTCTTGTTTTGAGTGACAATAGGCCTTAGAATAACCATCGGCCAGCAAACTACATGTCTGCCCGACATTCAACTCTAAACTATATTTGTATGGCGGTTTTGTCTACATTTCCCGGTGCCACGGCCTAGATAACGTAATTATTGCAACGTTTTTTAAATTATCTTATAGAATACTATTGCTTTGAGTGACAATGGCCTTAGAATCACCATCGGCCAACAAACTACATGTTTTCCCGATATTTAACTCTAAACAATATTTTTAAGACGTTTTCGTCTACATTTTCCGGTGCCACGGCCTAGGTAACGTAAGTATAGCGATTTTTTTAACATTATCTTATAGAATTCTCTTGCCTTGAGAGATAATAGGCCTTAGAATAACCATCGGCCAGCAAACTACATGTCTGCCCGACATTCAACTCTAAACTATATTTTTAGTGCGGTTTTGTCTACATTTCCCGGTGCCGCGGCCTAGATAACGTAATTATTGCAACGTTTTTTACATTATCTTATATAATACTCTTGTTTTGAGTGACAATAGGCCTTAGAATCACCATCGGCCAGCAAACTACATGTTTTCCCGACATTTAACTCTAAACAATATTTTTAAGACGATTTCGTCTACCTTTCCCGGTGCCACGGCCTAGGTTACGTAATTATAGCGAGTTTTTTTACATTATCTTATAGAATACTCTTGTTTTGAGTGACAATAGGCCTTAGAATCACCATCGGCCAGCAAACTACATGCTTTCCCGACATTTAACTCTAAACTACATTTTTAAGGCGATTTCGTCTACATTTCCCGGTGCCACGGCCTAGGTAACGTAATTATAGCGACTTTTTTTACATTATCTTATAGAATCCTCTTGCCTTGAGTGACAATAGGCCTTAGAATCACCATCGGCCAGCAAACTACATGTCTGACCGACATTAAACTCTAAACTATATTTTTATGGCGGTTTTGTCTACATTTCCCGGTGCAACGGCCTAGATAACGTAATTATTGCAACGTTTTTTACACTATCTTATAGAATACTCTTGTTTTGAGTGACAATATGCCTTAGAATCACCATCGGCCAGCAAACTTCTTGTTTTCCCGACATTTAACTCTAAACTACATTTTTAAGGCGATTTCGTCTACATTTCCCGGTGCCACGGCCTAAGTAACGTAATTATTGCAAATTTTTTAACACTATCTTATAGAATACTCTTGCCTTGAGTGACAATAGTTCTTTGAATCACCATCGGCCAGCAAAATATAAGTCTGTCCGACAATCAACTTTAAACTACATTTTTATGGCGGTTTTGTCTACATTTCCCGGTGCCACGGCCTAGGTAACGTAATTATTGGAAGTTTTTTTACATTATCTTATAGAATTATCTTGCATTGAGTGACAAAAGGCCTTATAATCACAATCGGCCAGCAAACTACATGTTTTCCCGACATTTAACTCTAAACAACATTTTAAAGACGATTTCGTCTACATTTCCCGGTGCCACGGCCTAGGTAACGTAATTATAGCGTGTTTATTTACATTATCGTATAGAATACTCTTGCCTTGAGTGACATTAGGCCTTAGAATCACGACCGGCCAGCAAACTACATGTCTGCCCGACATTAAACTCTAAACTATATTTTTATGGCAGTTTTGTCTACATTTCCCGGTGCCACGGCCTAAGTAACGTAATTATTGCAAATTTTTTAACACTATCTTATAGAATGCTCTTGTTTAGAGTGACAATAGGCCTTAGAATCACCATCGGTCAGCAAACTACATGTTTTCCCGACATTTAACTCTAAACAATATTTTTAAGACGATTTCGTCTACATTTCCCGATGCCACGGCCTAGGTAACGTAATTATAGCGACTTTTTTTACAATATCTTATAGAATTCTCTTGTTTTGAGTGACAATAGGCCTTAGAATCACCAACGGCCAGCAAACTACATGTTTTCCCGACATTTAACTCTAAACAATATTTTTAAGACGATTTCGTCTACATTTCCCGGTGCCACGGCCTAGGTAACGTAATTATAGCGACTTTTTTTACATTATCTTATAGAATACTCTTGCCTTGAGTGACAATAGGCCTTTGAATCACCATCGGCCAGCAAACTACATGTCTGCCCGACATTCAACTCTAAACAACATTTTTAAGATGATTTCGTCTACATTTCCCGGTGCCACGGCCTAGATAACGTAATTATTGCAACGTTTTTTACACTATCTTATAGAATACTCTTGTTTTGAGTGACTATAGGCCTTAGAATCACAATCAGCCAGCAAACTACATGTTTTCCCGACATTTAACTCTAAACTACATTTTTAAGGCGATTTCGTCTACATTTCCCGGTGCCACGGACTAGGTAACGTAATTCTTGCAACGTTTTTTACATTCTCTTATAGAATACTTTTGTTTTGAGTGACAATAGGCCTTAGAATCACCATCGGCCAGCAAACTACAGTTTTCCCGACATTTAACTCTAAACAATATTTTTAAGACGATTTCGTCTACCTTTCCCGGTGCCACGGCCTAGGTAACGTAATTATAGCGAGTTTTTTTACATTATCTTATAGAATACTCTTGCTTTGAGTGATAATAGGCCTTAGAATCACCATCGGCCAGCAAACTACATGCTTTCCCGTCATTTAACTCTAAACTACATTTTTAAGGCGATTTCGTCTACATTTCCCGGTGCCACGGCCTAGGTAACGTAATTATTGGAACTTTTTTTACATTGTCTTATAGCCTTATCTTGCATTGAGTGACAAAAGGCCTTAAAATCACAATCTGCTTGCAAACTACATGTTTTCCCGACATTTAACTCTAAACAACATTTTAAAGACGATTTTGTCTACATTTCCCGGTGCCACGGCCTAGGTAACGTAATTATAGCGACTTTTTTACATTATCTTATAGAATACTCTTGCTTTGAGTGACAATAGGCCTTAAAAATAACCATCGGCCAGCAAACTACATGTTTGCCCGACATTTAACTCTAAGTCTCTATTTTAAGGCGATTTCGTCTACATTTCCCGGTGCCACGGCCTAGGTAACATAATTATTGCAACTTTTTTTACATTTTCTTATAGAATACTCTTGCATAGAGTGACAATAGGCCTTAGAATCACCATCGGCCAGCAAACTACATGTCTGCCCGACATTTAACTCTAAACTACATTTTAAGGCGATTTCGTCTACATTTCCCGGTGCCATGGCCTAGGTAACGTAATTATTGCAACTTTTTTTACATTATCTTATAGAATGCTCTTGCCCTGAGTGACAATAGGCCTTAGAATCACCATCGGCCAAAAAACATGTCTGCCCGACATTAAACTCTCAAAGTACATTTTTAAGGCGATTTCGTCTACATTTCCCGGAGCCACGGCCTAGGTAACGTTATTATTGCAATTTTTTTTACATTTTATTATAGAATACTCTCGCCTTGAGTGACAAAAGGCCTTTGAATCACCATCGGCCAGCAAACAACATGTCTGCCCGACATTTAACTCTAAACTACATTTTTAAGGCGATTATGTCTACATTTCCCGGTGCCACGGCCTAGGTAACGTAATTATAGCGTTTTTTTTTTACATTATCTTATAGAATGCTCTTGCCTTGAGTGACAATAGGTGTTAGAATCACCATCGGCCAGCAAACTACATGTCTGCTCGACATTTAACTCTAAACTACATTTTTAAGGCGATTACGTCTACATTTCCCGGTGCCACGGCCTAGGTAACGTAATTATAGCGACTTTTTTTACACCAACTTATAGAATTCTCTTGTTTTGAGTGACAATAGGCCTTAGAATAACCATCGGCCAGCAAACTACACGTCTGCCCGACATTCAACTCTAAACTATATTTGTATGGCGGTTTTGTCTACATTTCCCGGTGCCACGGCCTAGATAACGTAATTATTGCAACGTTTTTTAAATTATCTTATAGAATACTTTTGCTTTGAGTGACAATGGCCTTAGAATCACCATCGGCCAACAAACTACATGTTTTCCCGACATTTAACTCTAAACAATATTTTTAAGACGTTTTCGTCTACATTTTCCGGTGCCACGGCCTAGGTAACGTAAGTATAGCGATTTTTTTAACATTATCTTATAGAATTCTCTTGCCTTGAGTGATAATAGGCCTTAGAATAACTATCGGCCAGCAAACTACATGTCTGCCCAACATTCAACACTAAACTATATTTTTAGTGCGGTTTTGTCTACATTTCCCGGTGCCGCGGCCTAGATAACGTAATTATTGCAACGTTTTTTACATTATCTTATATAATACTCTTGTTTTGAGTGACAATAGGCCTTAGAATCACCATCGGCCAGCAAACTACATGTTTTCCCGACATTTAACTCTAAACAATATTTTTAAGACGATTTCGTCTACCTTTCCCGGTGCCACGGCCTAGGTTACGTAATTATAGCGAGTTTTTTTACATTATCTTATAGAATACTCTTGCTTTGAGTGACAATAGGCCTTAGAATCACCATCGGCCAGCAAACTACATGCTTTCCCGACATTTAACTCTAAACTACATTTTTAAGGCGATTTCGTCTACATTTCCCGGTGCCACGGCCTAGGTAACGTAATTATAGCGACTTTTTTTACATTATCTTATAGAATCCTCTTGCCTTGAGTGACAATAGGCCTTAGAATCACCATCGGCCAGCAAACTACATGTCTGCCCGACATTCAACTCTAAACAACATTTTTAAGATGATTTCGTCTACATTTCCCGGTGCCACGGCCTAGGTAACGTAATTATTGCAACTTTTTTAACATTATCTTATAAAATGCTATTGCCTTGAGTGACAATAGGCCTTTGAATCACCATCGGCCAGCAAAATATAAGTCTGTCCGACAATCATTTTTAAACTACATTTTTATGGCGGTTTTGTCTACATTTCCCGGTGCCACGGCCTAGGTAACGTAATTATTGGAACTTTTTTTACATTGTCTTATAGAATTATCTTGCATTGAGTGACAAAAGGCCTTAAAATCACAATCGGCCAGCAAACTACATGTTTTCCCGACATTTAACTCTAAACAACATTTTAAAGACGATTTCGTCTACATTTCCCGGTGCCACGGCCTAGGTAACGTAATTATAGCGACTTTTTTACATTATCTTATAGAATACTCTTGCTTTGAGTGACAATAGGCCTCAAAATAACCATCGGCCAGCAAACTACATGTCTGCCCGACATTTAACTCTAAGTCTCTATTTTAAGGCGATTTCGTCTACATTTCCCGGTGCCACGGCCTAGGTAACATAATTATTGCAACTTTATTTACATTTTCTTATAGAATACTCTTGCCTTGAGTGACAATAGGCCTTAGAATCACCATAGGCCAGCAAACTACATGTCTGCCCGACATTTAACTCTAAACTACATTTTAAGGCGATTTCGTCTACATTTCCCAGTGCCACGGCCTAGGTAACGTAATTATAGCGACTTTTTTACATTATCTTATAGAATACTCTTGCTTTGAGTGACAATAGGCCTCAAAATAACCATCGGCCAGCAAACTACATGTCTGCCCGACATTTAACTCTAAGTCTCTATTTTAAGGCGATTTGGTCTACATTTCCCGAAGCCACGGCCTAGGTAACATAATTATTGCAACTTTTTTTACTTTTTCTTATAGAATTCTCCTGCCTTGAGTGACAATAGGCCTTAGAATCACCATCGGCCAGCAAACTACATGTCTGCCCGACATTCAACTCTAAACTATATTTTCATGGCGGTTTTGTCTACATTTCCCGGTGCCACGGCCTAGATAACGTAATTATTGCAACTTTTTTTACATTATCTTATAAAATGCTCTTGCCCTAAGTGACAATAGGCCTTAGAATCACCATCGGCCAAAAAACATGTCTGCCCGACATTAAACTCTCAAAGTACATTTTTAAGGCGATTTCGTCTACATTTCCCGGAGCCACGGCCTAGGTAACGTAATTATTGCAATTTTTTTTACATCTTATTATAGAATCCTCTTGCTTTGAGTGACAATAGGCCTTTGAATCACCATCGGCCAGCAAACAACATGTCTGCCCGACATTTAACTCTAAACTACATTTTTAAGGCGATTATGTCTACATTTCCCGGTGCCACGGCCTAGGTAACGTAATTATAGCAACTTTTTTTAAATTATCTTATAAAATGCTCTTGCCTTGAGTGATAATTGGCGTTAGAATCACCATCGGCCAGCAAACTACATGTCTGCCCGACATTTAACTCTAAACTACATTTTGAAGGCGATTACGTCTACATTTCCCGGTGCCACGGCCTAGGTAACGTAATTATAGCAAATTTTTTTACATTATCTTATAGAATGCTCTTGTTTTGAGTGACTAAAGGCCTTAGAATCACCATCGGCCAGCATACTACATATTTTCCCGACATTTAACTCTAAACAATATTTTTAAGACGATTTCGTCTACATTTTCCGGTGCCACGGCCTAGGTAACGTAATTATAGCGATTTTTTTTACATTATCTTATAGAATACTCTTGCCTTGAGTGATAATAGGCCTTAGAATAACCATCGGCCAGCAAACTACATGTCTGCCCGACATTCAACTCTAAACTATATTTTTAGTGCGGTTTTGTCTACATTTCCCGGTGCCACGGCCTAGATAACGTAATTATTGCAACGTTTTTTACATTATCTTATAGAATTCTCTTGATTTGAGTGACAATATGTGTTAGAATAACCATCGGCCAGCAAACTACATGTCTGCCCGACATTCAACTCTAAACTATATTTGTATGGCGGTTTTGTCTACATTTCCCGGTGCCACGGCCTAGATAACGTAATTATTGCAACGTTTTTTAAATTATCTTATAGAATCCTTTTGTTTTGAGTGACAATAGGCCTTAGAATCACCATCGGCCAGCAAACTACATGTTTTCCCGACATTTAACTCTAAACAATATTTTTAAGACGATTTCGTCTACATTTTCCGGTGCCACGGCCTAGGTAACGTAATTATAGCAACTTTTTTTACATTATCTTATAGAATACTCTTGCCTTGAGCGATAATAGGCCTTAGAATAACCATCGGCCAGCAAACTACATGTCTGCCCGACATTAAACTCTAAACTATATTTTTATGGCGGTTTTGTCTACATTTCCCGGTGCAACGGCCTAGATAACGTAATTATTGCAACGTTTTTTACACTATCTTATAGAATACTCTTGTTTTGAGTGACAATAGTTCTTTGAATCACCATTGGCCAGCAAAATATAAGTCTGTCCGACAATCAACTTTAAACTACATTTTTATGGCGGTTTTGTCTACATTTTCCGGTGCCACGGCCTAGATAACGAAACTATTGCAACGTTTTTTACATTATCTTATAAGATACTCTTGCATTGAGTGACAATAGGCCTTTGAATCACCATCGGCCAGCAAACAACATGTCTGCCCGACATTTAACTCTAAACTACATTTTTAAGGCGATTATGTCTACATTTCCCGGTGCCACGGCCTAGGTAACGTAATTATAGCGTTTTTTTTTACATTATCTTATAGAATACTTTTGCCTTGAGTGACAATAGGTGTTAGAATCACCATCGGCTAGCAAACTACATGTCTGCTCGACATTTAACTCTAAACTACATTTTTAAGGCGATTACGTCTACATTTCCCGGTGCCACGGCCTAGGTAACGTAATTATAGCGACTTTTTTTACATCAACTTATAGAATTCTCTTGTCTTGAGTGACAATAGGCCTAAGAATCACCATTGGCCAGCAAACTACATGTTTTCCCGACATTTAACTCTAAACTACATTTTTAAGGCGATTTCGTCTACATTTCCCGGTGCCACGGCCTAGGTAACGTAATTATTGCAACGTTTTTAACATTATTAGAGAATACTCTTGCCTTGAGTGACGATAGGCCTTAGAATAACCATCGCCCAGCAAACTACATGTCTGCCCGACATTCAACTCTAAACTATATTTTTACGGCGGTTTTGTCTACATTTTCCGGTGCCACGGCCTAGATAACGAAATTATTGCAACGTTTTTTACATTATCTTATATGATACTCTTGCATTGAGTGACAATAGGCCTTTGAATCACCATCGGCCAGCAAACAACATGTCTGCCCGACATTTAACTCTAAACTACATTTTTAAGGCGATTATGTCTACATTTCCCGGTGCCACGGCCTAGGTAACGTAATTATAGCGTTTTTTTTTACATTATCTTATAGAATACTTTTGCCTTGAGTGACAATAGGTGTTAGAATCACCATCGGCCAGCAAACTACATGTCTGCTCGACATTTAACTCTAAACTACATTTTTAAGGTGATTACGTCTACATTTCCCGGTGCCACGGCCTAGGTAACGTAATTATAGCGACTTTTTTTACATCAACTTATAGAATCCTCTTGTTTTGAGTGACAATAGGCCTTAGAATAACCATCGGCCAGCAAACTACATGTCTGCCCGACATTCAACTCTAAACTATATTTGTATGGCGGTTTTGTCTACATTTCCCGGTGCCACGGCCTAGATAACGTAATTCTTGCAACGTTTTTTACATTCTCTTATAGAATACTTTTGTTTTGAGTGACAATAGGCCTTAGAATCACCATCGGCCAGCAAACTACAGTTTTCCCGACATTTAACTCTAAACAATATTTTTAAGACGATTTCGTCTACCTTTCCCGGTGCCACGGCCTAGGTAACGTAATTATAGCGAGTTTTTTTACATTATCTTATAGAATACTCTTGCTTTGAGTGATAATAGGCCTTAGAATCACCATCGGCCAGCAAACTACATGCTTTCCCGTCATTTAACTCTAAACTACATTTTTAAGGCGATTTCGTCTACATTTCCCGGTGCCACGGCCTAGGTAACGTAATTATTGGAACTTTTTTTACATTGTCTTATAGCATTATCTTGCATTGAGTGACAAAAGGCCTTAAAATCACAATCTGCCTGCAAACTACATGTTTTCCCGACATTTAACTCTAAACAACATTTTAAAGACGATTTCGTCTACATTTCCCGGTGCCACGGCCTAGGTAACGTAATTATAGCGACTTTTTTACATTATCTTATAGAATACTCTTGCTTTGAGTGACAATAGGCCTCAAAATAACCATCGGCCAGCAAACTACATGTCTGCCCGACATTTAACTCTAAGTCTCTATTTTAAGGCGATTTCGTCTACATTTCCCGGTGCCACGGCCTAGGTAACATAATTATTGCAACTTTTTTTACATTTTCTTATAGAATACTCTTGCATAGAGTGACAATAGGCCTTAGAATCACCATCGGCCAGCAAACTACATGTCTGCCCGACATTTAACTCTAAGTCTCTATTTTAAGGCGATTTCGTCTACATTTCCCGGTGCCACGGCCTAGGTAACGTAATTATTGCAACTTTTTTTACATTATCTTATAGAATGCTCTTGCCCTGAGTGACAATAGGCCTTTGAATCACCATCGGCCAAAAAACATGTTTGCCCGACATTAAACTCTCAAAGTACATTTTTAAGGCGATTTCGTCTACATTTCCCGGAGCCACGGCCTAGGTAACGTTATTATTGCAATTTTTTTTACATTTTATTATAGAAAACTCTTGCCTTGAGTGACAAAAGGCCTTTGAATCACCATCGGCCAGCAAACAACATGTCTGCCCGACATTTAACTCTAAACTACATTTTTAAGGCGATTATGTCTACATTTCCCGGTGCCACGGCCTAGGTAACGTAATTATAGCGTTTTTTTTTTACATTATCTTATAGAATCCTCTTACCTTGAGTGACAATAGGTGTTAGAATCACCATCGGCCAGCAAACTACATGTCTGCTCGACATTTAACTCTAAACTACATTTTTAAGGCGATTACGTCTACATTTCCCGGTGCCACGGCCTAGGTAACGTAATTATAGCGACTTTTTTTACACCAACTTATAGAATTCTCTTGTTTTGAGTGACAATAGGCCTTAGAATAACCATCGGCCAGCAAACTACATGTCTGCCCGACATTCAACTCTAAACTATATTTGTATGGCGGTTTTGTCTACATTTCCCGGTGCCACGGCCTAGATAACGTAATTATTGCAACGTTTTTTAAATTATCTTATAGAATACTTTTGCTTTGAGTGACAATGGCCTTAGAATCACCATCGGCCAACAAACTACATGTTTTCCAGATATTTAACTCTAAACAATATTTTTAAGACGTTTTCGTCTACATTTTCCGGTGCCACGGCCTAGGTAACGTAAGTATAGCGATTTTTTTAACAATATCTTATAGAATTCTCTTGCCTTGAGAGATAATAGGCCTTAGAATAACCATCGGCCAGCAAACTACATGTCTGCCCGACATTCAACTCTAAACTATATTTTTAGTGCGGTTTTGTCTACATTTCCCGGTGCCGCGGCCTAGATAACGTAATTATTGCAACGTTTTTTACACTATCTTATAGAATACTCTTGTTTTGAGTGACAATATGCCTTAGAATCACCATCGGCCAGCAAACTTCTTGTTTTCCCGACATTTAACTCTAAACTACATTTTTAAGGCGATTTCGTCTACATTTCCCGGTGCCACGGCCTAAGTAACGTAATTATTGCAAATTTTTTAACACTATCTTATAGAATACTCTTGCCTTGAGTGACAATAGTTCTTTGAATCACCATCGGCCAGCAAAATATAAGTCTGTCCGACAATCAACTTTAAACTACATTTTTATGGCGGTTTTGTCTACATTTCCCGGTGCCACGGCCTAGGTAACGTAATTATAGCGACTTTTTTACATTATCTTATAGAATACTCTTGCTTTGAGTGACAATAGGCCTCAAAATAACCATCGGCCAGCAAACTACATGTCTGCCCGACATTCAACTCTAAACTATATTTGTATGGCGGTTTTGTCTACATTTCCCGGTGCCACGGCCTAGATAACGTAATTCTTGCAACGTTTTTTACATTCTCTTATAGAATACTTTTGTTTTGAGTGACAATAGGCCTTAGAATCACCATCGGCCAGCAAACTACAGTTTTCCCGACATTTAACTCTAAACAATATTTTTAAGACGATTTCGTCTACCTTTCCCGGTGCCACGGCCTAGGTAACGTAATTATTGGAACTTTTTTTACATTGTCTTATAGCATTATCTTGCATTGAGTGACAAAATGCCTTAAAATCACAATCTGCCTGCAAACTACATGTTTTCCTGACATTTAACTCTAAACAACATTTTAAAGACGATTTCGTCTACATTTCCCGGTGCCACGGCCTAGGTAACGTAATTATAGCGACTTTTTTACATTATCTTATAGAATACTCTTGCTTTGAGTGACAATAGGCCTCAAAATAACCATCGGCCAGCAAACTACATGTCTGCCCGACATTTAACTCTAAGTCTCTATTTTAAGGCGATTTCGTCTACATTTCCCGGTGCCACGGCCTAGGTAACATAATAATTGCAACTTTTTTTACATTTTCTTATAGAATACTCTTGCATAGAGTGACAATAGGCCTTAGAATCACCATCGGCCAGCAAACTACATGTCTGCCCGACATTTAACTCTAAACTACATTTTAAGGCGATTTCGTCTACATTTCCCGGTGCCATGGCCTAGGTAACGTAATTATTGCAACTTTTTTTACATTTTCTTATAGAATGCTCTTGCCCTGAGTGACAATAGGCCTTAGAATCACCATCGGCCAAAAAACATGTCTGCCCGACATTAAACTCTCAAAGTACATTTTTAAGGCGATTTCGTCTACATTTCCCGGAGCCACGGCCTAGGTAACGTTATTATTGCAATTTTTTTTACATTTTATTATAGAATACTCTTGCCTTGAGTGACAAAAGGCCTTTGAATCACCATAGGCCAGCAAACAACATGTCTGCCCGACATTTAACTCTAAACTACATTTTTAAGGCGATTATGTCTACATTTCCCGGTGCCACGGCCTAGGTAACGTAATTATAGCGTTTTTTTTTTACATTATCTTATAGAATGCTCTTACCTTGAGTGACAATAGGTGTTAGAATCACCATCGGCCAGCAAACTACATGTCTGCTCGACATTTAACTCTAAACTACATTTTTAAGGCGATTACGTCTACATTTCCCGGTGCCACGGCCTAGGTAACGTAATTATAGCGACTTTTTTTACACCAACTTATAGAATTCTCTTGTTTTGAGTGACAATAGGCCTTAGAATAACCATCGGCCTGCAAACTACATGTCTGCCCGACATTCAACTCTAAACTATATTTGTATGGCGGTTTTGTCTACATTTCCCGGTGCCACGGCCTAGATAACGTAATTATTGCAACGTTTTTTAAATTATCTTATAGAATACTATTGCTTTGAATGACAATGGCCTTAGAATCACCATCGGCCAACAAACTACATGTTTTCCCGATATTTAACTCTAAACAATATTTTTAAGACGTTTTCGTCTACATTTTCCGGTGCCACGGCCTAGGTAACGTAAGTATAGCGATTTTTTTAACATTATCTTATAGAATTCTCTTGCCTTGAGAGATAATAGGCCTTAGAATAACCATCGGCCAGCAAACTACATGTCTGCCCGACATTCAACTCTAAACTATATTTTTAGTGCGGTTTTGTCTACATTTCCCGGTGCCGCGGCCTAGATAACGTAATTATTGCAACGTTTTTTACATTATCTTATATAATACTCTTGTTTTGAGTGACAATAGGCCTTAGAATCACCATCGGCCAGCAAACTACATGTTTTCCCGACATTTAACTCTAAACAATATTTTTAAGACGATTTCGTCTACCTTTCCCGGTGCCACGGCCTAGGTTACGTAATTATAGCGAGTTTTTTTACATTATCTTATAGAATACTCTTGTTTTGAGTGACAATAGGCCTTAGAATCACCATCGGCCAGCAAACTACATGCTTTCCCGACATTTAACTCTAAACTACATTTTTAAGGCGATTTCGTCTACATTTCCCGGTGCCACGGCCTAGGTAACGTAATTATAGCGACTTTTTTTACATTATCTTATAGAATCCTCTTGCCTTGAGTGACAATAGGCCTTAGAATCACCATCGGCCAGCAAACTACATGTCTGACCGACATTAAACTCTAAACTATATTTTTATGGCGGTTTTGTCTACATTTCCCGGTGCAACGGCCTAGATAACGTAATTATTGCAACGTTTTTTACACTATCTTATAGAATACTCTTGTTTTGAGTGACAATATGCCTTAGAATCACCATCGGCCAGCAAACTTCTTGTTTTCCCGACATTTAACTCTAAACTACATTTTTAAGGCGATTTCGTCTACATTTCCCGGTGCCACGGCCTAAGTAACGTAATTATTGCAAATTTTTTAACACTATCTTATAGAATACTCTTGCCTTGAGTGACATAAGTTCTTTGAATCACCATCGGCCAGCAAAATATAAGTCTGTCCGACAATCAACTTTAAACTACATTTTTATGGCGGTTTTGTCTACATTTCCCGGTGCCACGGCCTAGGTAACGTAATTATTGGAAGTTTTTTTACATTATCTTATAGAATTATCTTGCATTGAGTGACAAAAGGCCTTATAATCACAATCGGCCAGCAAACTACATGTTTTCCCGACATTTAACTCTAAACAACATTTTAAAGACGATTTCGTCTACATTTCCCGGTGCCAAGGCCTAGGTAACGTAATTATAGCGTGTTTATTTACATTATCGTATAGAATACTCTTGCCTTGAGTGACATTAGGCCTTAGAATCACGACCGGCCAGCAAACTACATGTCTGCCCGACATTAAACTCTAAACTATATTTTTATGGCAGTTTTGTCTACATTTCCCGGTGCCACGGCCTAAGTAACGTAATTATTGCAAATTTTTTAACACTATCTTATAGAATGCTCTTGTTTAGAGTGACAATAGGCCTTAGAATCACCATCGGTCAGCAAACTACATGTTTTCCCGACATTTAACTCTAAACAATATTTTTAAGACGATTTCGTCTACATTTCCCGATGCCACGGCCTAGGTAACGTAATTATAGCGACTTTTTTTACAATATCTTATAGAATTCTCTTGTTTTGAGTGACAATAGGCCTTAGAATCACCAACGGCCAGCAAACTACATGTTTTCCCGACATTTAACTCTAAACAATATTTTTAAGACGATTTCGTCTACATTTCCCGGTGCCACGGCCTAGGTAACGTAATTATAGCGACTTTTTTTACATTATCTTATAGAATACTCTTGCCTTGAGTGACAATAGGCCTTTGAATCACCATCGGCCAGCAAACTACATGTCTGCCCGACATTCAACTCTAAACAACATTTTTAAGATGATTTCGTCTACATTTCCCGGTGCCACGGCCTAGATAACGTAATTATTGCAACGTTTTTTACACTATCTTATAGAATACTCTTGTTTTGAGTTACTATAGGCCTTAGAATCACAATCAGCCAGCAAACTACATGTTTTCCCGACATTTAACTCTAAACTACATTTTTAAGGCGATTTCGTCTACATTTCCCGGTGCCACGGACTAGGTAACGTAATTCTTGCAACGTTTTTTACATTCTCTTATAGAATACTTTTGTTTTGAGTGACAATAGGCCTTAGAATCACCATCGGCCAGCAAACTACAGTTTTCCCGACATTTAACTCTAAACAATATTTTTAAGACGATTTCGTCTACCTTTCCCGGTGCCACGGCCTAGGTAACGTAATTATAGCGAGTTTTTTTACATTATCTTATAGAATACTCTTGCTTTGAGTGATAATAGGCCTTAGAATCACCATCGGCCAGCAAACTACATGCTTTCCCGTCATTTAACTCTAAACTACATTTTTAAGGCGATTTCGTCTACATTTCCCGGTGCCACGGCCTAGGTAACGTAATTATTGGAACTTTTTTTACATTGTCTTATAGCCTTATCTTGCATTGAGTGACAAAAGGCCTTAAAATCACAATCTGCTTGCAAACTACATGTTTTCCCGACATTTAACTCTAAACAACATTTTAAAGACGATTTCGTCTACATTTCCCGGTGCCACGGCCTAGGTAACGTAATTATAGCGACTTTTTTACATTATCTTATAGAATACTCTTGCTTTGAGTGACAATAGGCCTTAAAAATAACCATCGGCCAGCAAACTACATGTCTGCCCGACATTTAACTCTAAGTCTCTATTTTAAGGCGATTTCGTCTACATTTCCCGGTGCCACGGCCTAGGTAACATAATTATTGCAACTTTTTTTACATTTTCTTATAGAATACTCTTGCATAGAGTGACAATAGGCCTTAGAATCACCATCGGCCAGCAAACTACATGTCTGCCCGACATTTAACTCTAAACTACATTTTAAGGCGATTTCGTCTACATTTCCCGGTGCCATGGCCTAGGTAACGTAATTATTGCAACTTTTTTTACATTATCTTATAGAATGCTCTTGCCCTGAGTGACAATAGGCCTTAGAATCACCATCGGCCAAAAAACATGTCTGCCCGACATTAAACTCTCAAAGTACATTTTTAAGGCGATTTCGTCTACATTTCCCGGAGCCACGGCCTAGGTAACGTTATTATTGCAATTTTTTTTACATTTTATTATAGAATACTCTTGCCTTGAGTGACAAAAGGCCTTTGAATCACCATCGGCCAGCAAACAACATGTCTGCCCGACATTTAACTCTAAACTACATTTTTAAGGCGATTATGTCTACATTTCCCGGTGCCACGGCCTAGGTAACGTAATTATAGCGTTTTTTTTTTACATTATCTTATAGAATGCTCTTGCCTTGAGTGACAATAGGTGTTAGAATCACCATCGGCCAGCAAACTACATGTCTGCTCGACATTTAACTCTAAACTACATTTTTAAGGCGATTACGTCTACATTTCCCGGTGCCACGGCCTAGGTAACGTAATTATAGCGACTTTTTTTACACCAACTTATAGAATTCTCTTGTTTTGAGTGACAATAGGCCTTAGAATAACCATCGGCCAGCAAACTACATGTCTGCCCGACATTCAACTCTAAACTATATTTGTATGGCGGTTTTGTCTACATTTCCCGGTGCCACGGCCTAGATAACGTAATTATTGCAACGTTTTTTAAATTATCTTATAGAATACTTTTGCTTTGAGTGACAATGGCCTTAGAATCACCATCGGCCAACAAACTACATGTTTTCCCGGCATTTAACTCTAAACAATATTTTTAAGACGTTTTCGTCTACATTTTCCGGTGCCACGGCCTAGGTAACGTAAGTATAGCGATTTTTTTAACATTATCTTATAGAATTCTTTTGCCTTGAGTGATAATAGGCCTTAGAATAACTATCGGCCAGCAAACTACATGTCTGCCCGACATTCAACTCTAAACTATATTTTTAGTGCGGTTTTGTCTACATTTCCCGGTGCCGCGGCCTAGATAACGTAATTATTGCAACGTTTTTTACATTATCTTATATAATACTCTTGTTTTGAGTGACAATAGGCCTTAGAATCACCATCGGCCAGCAAACTACATGTTTTCCCGACATTTAACTCTAAACAATATTTTTAAGACGATTTCGTCTACCTTTCCCGGTGCCACGGCCTAGGTTACGTAATTATAGCGAGTTTTTTTACATTATCTTATAGAATACTCTTGCTTTGAGTGACAATAGGCCTTAGAATCACCATCGGCCAGCAAACTACATGCTTTTCCGACATTTAACTCTAAACTACATTTTTAAGGCGATTTCGTCTACATTTCCCGGTGCCACGGCCTAGGTAACGTAATTATAGCGACTTTTTTTACATTATCTTATAGAATCCTCTTGCCTTGAGTGACAATAGGCCTTAGAATCACCATCGGCCAGCAAACTACATGTCTGCCCGACATTCAACTCTAAACAACATTTTTAAGATGATTTCGTCTACATTTCCCGGTGCCACGGCCTAGGTAACGCAATTACAGCGACTTTTTTACATTATCTTATAGATTACTTTTGTTTGAGTGACAATAGGCCTCAAAATAACCATCGGCCAGCAAACTACATGTCTGACCGACATTAAACTCTAAACTATATTTTTATGGCGGTTTTGTCTACATTTCCCGGTGCAACGGCCTAGATAACGTAATTATTGCAACGTTTTTTACACTATCTTATAGAATACTCTTGTTTTGAGTGACAATATGCCTTAGAATCACCATCGGCCAGCAAACTTCTTGTTTTCCCGACATTTAACTCTAAACTACATTTTTAAGGCGATTTCGTCTACATTTCCCGGTGCCACGGCCTAAGTAACGTAATTATTGCAAATTTTTTAACACTATCTTATAGAATCCTCTTGCCTTGAGTGACAATAGTTCTTTTAATCACCATCGGCCAGCAAAATATAAGTCTGTCCGACAATCAACTTTAAACTACATTTTTATGGCGGTTTTGTCTACATTTCCCGGTGCCACGGCCTAGGTAACGTAATTATTGGAAGTTTTTTTACATTATCTTATAGAATTATCTTGCATTGAGTGACAAAAGGCCTTATAATCACAATCGGCCAGCAAACTACATGTTTTCCCGACATTTAACTCTAAACAACATTTTAAAGACGATTTCGTCTACATTTCCCGGTGCCACGGCCTAGGTAACGTAATTATAGCGTGTTTATTTACATTATCGTATAGAATACTCTTGCCTTGAGTGACATTAGGCCTTAGAATCACGACCGGCCAGCAAACTACATGTCTGCCCGACATTAAACTCTAAACTATATTTTTATGGCAGTTTTGTCTACATTTCCCGGTGCCACGGCCTAGATAACGTAATTATTGCAACGTTTTTTACATTATCTTATAGAATACTCTTGTTTAGAGTGACAATAGGTCTTAGAATCACCATCGGTCAGCAAACTACATGTTTTCCCGACATTTAACTCTAAACAATATTTTTAAGACGATTTCGTCTACATTTCCCGATGCCACGGCCTAGGTAACGTAATTATAGCGACTTTTTTTACAATATCTTATAGAATTCTCTTGTTTTGAGTGACAATAGGCCTTAGAATCACCAACGGCCAGCAAACTACATGTTTTCCCGACATTTAACTCTAAACAATATTTTTAAGACGATTTCGTCTACATTTCCCGGTGCCACGGCCTAGGTAACGTAATTATAGCGACTTTTTTTACATTATCTTATAGAATACTCTTGCCTTGAGTGACAATAGGCCTTTGAATCACCATCGGCCAGCAAACTACATGTCTGCCCGACATTCAACTCTAAACAACATTTTTAAGATGATTTCGTCTACATTTCCCGGTGCCACGGCCTAGATAACGTAATTATTGCAACGTTTTTTACACTTTCTTATAGAATTTTCTTGTTTTGAGTGACTATAGGCCTTAGAATAACAATCAGCCAGCAAACTACATGTTTTCCCGACATTTAACTCTAAACTACATTTTTAAGGCGATTTCGTCTACATTTCCCGGCGCCACGGCCTAGGTAACGTAATTATAGCGACTTTTTTACATTATCTTATAGAATACTCTTGTTTTGAGTGACAATAGGCCTCAAAATAACCATCGGCCAGCAAACTAAATGTCTGCCCGACATTTAACTCTAAGTCTCTATTTTAAGGCGATTTGGTCTACATTTCCCGGTGCCACGGCATAGGTAACATAATTATTGCAACTTTTTTTACATTTTCTTATAGAATACTCCTGCTTTGAGTGACAATAGGCCTTACAATCACCATCGGCCAGCAAACTACATGTCTGCCCGACATTCAACTCTAAACTATATTTTTATGGCGGTTTTGTCTACATTTCCCGGTGCCACGGCCTAGATAACGTAATTATAGCGACTTTTTTTACATTATCTTATAGAATACTCTTGCTTTGAGTGACAATAGGCCTTAGAATCACCATCGGCCAGCAAACTACATGTTTTCCCGACATTTAACTCTAAACAATATTTTTAAGACGATTTCGTCTACATTTCCCGGTGCCACGGCCTAGGTAACGTAATTATAGCGACTTTTTTTACAATATCTTATACAATTCTTTTTTTTTGAGTGACAATAGGCCTTACAATCACCAACGGCCACCAAACTACATGTTTTCCCGACATTTAACTCTAAACAATATTTTTAAGACGATTTCGTCTACATTTCCCGGTGCCACGGCCTAGGTAACGTAATTATAGCGACTTTTTTTACACTATCTTATAGAATGCTCTTGCCTTGAGTGACAATAGGCCTTAGAATCACCATCAGCCAGCAAACTACATGTCTGCCCGACATTCAACTCTAAACAACATTTTTAAGATGATTTCGTCTACATTTCCCGGTGCCACGGCCTAGATAACGTAATTATTGCAACGTTTTTTACACTATCTTATAGAATACTCTTGTTTTGAGTGACTATAGGCCTTAGAATCACAATCAGCCAGCAAACTAAATGTTTTCCCGACATTTAACTCTAAACTACATTTTTAAGGCGAATTCGTCAACATTTCCCGGTGCCACGGACTAGGTAACGTAATTATTGCAACTTTTTTTACATTTTCTTATAGAATGCTCTTGCTTTGAGTGACAGTAGGCCTTAGAATCACCATCAGCCAGCAAACTACATGTCTGCCCGACATTCAACTCTAAACTATATTTTTATGGCGGTTTTGTCTACATTTCCCGGTGCCACGGCCTAGATAACGTAATTATTGCAACGTTTTTTACATTATCTTATAGAATACTCTTGTATTGAGTGACAATAGGCCTTAGAATCACCATCAGCTAGAAAAATACATGTTTTCCCGACATCTAACTCTAAACAATATTTTTAAGACGATTTCGTCTACATTTCCCGGTGCCACGGCCTAGGTAACGTAATTATAGCGACTGTTTTACATTATCTTATAGAATACTTTTGCTTTGAGTGACAATAGGCCTCAAAATAACCATCGGCCAGCAAACTAACTGTCTGCCCGACATTTAACTCTAAGTCTCTATTTTAAGGCGATTTGGTCTACATTTCCCGGTGCCACGGCATAGGTAACATAATTATTGCAATTTTTTTTACATTTTCTTATAGAATACTCCTGCTTTTAGTGACAATAGGCCTTACAATCACCATCGGCCAGCAAACTACATGTCTGCCCGACATTCAACTCTAAACTATATTTTTATGGCGGTTTTGTCTACATTTCCCGGTGCCACGGCCTAGATAACGTAATTATTGCAAAGTTTTTTACATTATCTTATAGAATACTTTTGCTTTGAGTGATAATAGGCCTTAGAATCACCATCGGCCAGCAAACTACATGTTTTCCCGACATTTAACTCTAAACAATATTTTTAAGACGATTTCGTCTACATTTCCCGGTGCCACGGCCTAGGTATCGTAATTATAGCGACTTTTTTTACACTATCTTATAAAATTATCTTGCTTTGAGTGACAATAGGCCTAAGAATCACCATTGGCCAGCAAACTACATGTTTTTCCGACATTTAACTCTAAACTACATTTTTAAGGCGATTTCGTCTACATTTCCCGGTGCCACGGCCTAGGTAACGTAATTATTGCAACTTTTTTAACATTATTAGAGAATACTCTTGCCTTGAGTGACAATAGGCCTTAGAATAACCATCGGCCAGCAAACTACATGTCTGCCCGACATTCAACTCTAAACTATATTTTTACGGCGGTTTTGTCTACATTTTCCGGTGCCACGGCCTAGATAACGAAATTATTGCAACGTTTTTTACATTATCTTATAAGATACTCTTGCATTGAGTGACAATAGGCCTTAGAATCACCATCGGCCAGCAAACTACATGTTTTCCCGACATTTAACTCTAAACAATATTTTTAAGACGATTTCGTCTACATTTCCCGGTAACACGGCCTAGGTTACGTAATTATAGCGACCTTTTTTACAATATCTTATAGAATTCTCTTGCTTTGAGTGACAATAGGCCTTAGAATCACCATCGGCCAGCAAACTACATGTTTTCCCGACATTTAACTCTAAACTACATTTTTAAGGAGATTTCGTCTACATTTCCCGGTGCCACGGCCTAGGTAACGTAATTATTGCAAATTATTTAACATTATCTTATAGAATCCTAATGCCTTGAGTGACAATAGGCCTTTGAATCACCATCGGCCAGCAAACAACATGTCTGCCCGACATTTAACTCTAAACTACATTTTTAAGGCGATTATGTCTACATTTCCCGGTGCCACGGCCTAGGTAACGTAATTATAGCGTTTTTTTTTACATTATCTTATAGAATACTTTTGCCTTGAGTGACAATAGGTGTTGGAATCACCATCGGCCAGCAAACTACATGTCTGCTCGACATTTAACTCTAAACTACATTTTTAAGGCGATTACGTCTACATTTCCCGGTGCCACGGCCTAGGTAACGTAATTATAGCGACTTTTTTTACATCAACTTATAGAATCTTCTTGTCTTGAGTGACAATAGGCCTAAGAATAACCATCGGCCAGCAAACTACATGTCTGCCCGACATTCAACTCTAAACTATATTTGTATGGCGGTTTTGTCTACATTTCCCGGTGCCACGGCCTAGATAACGTAATTCTTGCAACGTTTTTTACATTCTCTTATAGAATACTTTTGCTTTGAGTGACAATAGGCCTTAGAATCACCATCGGCCAGCAAACTACATGTTTTCCCGACATTTAACTCTAAACAATATTTTTAAGACGATTTCGTCTACCTGTCCCGGTGCCACGGCCTAGGTAACGTAATTATAGCGAGTTTTTTTACATTATCTTATAGAATACTCTTGCTTTGAGTGATAATAGGCCTTAGAATCACCATCGGCTAGCAAACTACATGCTTTCCCGACATTTAACTCTAAACTACATTTTTAAGGCGATTTCGTCTACATTTCCCGGTGCCACGGCCTAGGTAACGTAATTATAGCGACTTTTTTAACATTATCTTATATAATACTCTTGCTTTGAGTGACTATAGGCCTTTGAATCACCATCGGCCAGCAAAATATAAGTCTGTCCGACAATCAACTTTAAACTACATTTTTATGGCGGTTTTGTCTACATTTCCCGGTGCCACAGCCTAGGTAACGTAATTATTGGAACTTTTTTTACGTTGTCTTATAGAATTATCTTGCATTGAGTGACAAAAGGCCTTAAAATCACAATCTGCCTGCAAACTACATGTTTTCCCGACATTTAACTCTAAACAACATTTTAAAGACGATTTCGTCTACATTTTCCGGTGCGACGGCCTAGGTAACGTAATTATAGCGACTTTTTTACACTATCTAATAGAATACTCTTGCTTTGAGTGACAATAGGCCTCAAAATAACCATCGGCCAGCAAACTACATGTCTGCCCGACATTTAACTCTAAGTCTCTATTTTAAGGCGATTTCGTCTACATTTCCCGGTGCCACGGCCTAGGTAACATAATTATTGCAACTTTTTTTACATTTTCTTATAGAATACTCTTGCGTAGAGTGACAATAGGCCTTAGAATCACCATCGGCCAAAAAACATGTCTGCCCGACATTAAACTCTCAAAGTACATTTTTAAGGCGATTTCGTCTACATTTCCCGGAGCCACGGCCTAGGTAACGTAATTATTGCAATTTTTTTTACATTTTATCATAGAATACTCTTGCTTTGAGTGACAATAGGCCTTTGAATCACCATCGGCCAGCAAACAACATGTCTGCCCGACATTTAACTCTAAACTACATTTTTAAGGCGATTATGTCTACATTTCCCGGTGCCACGGCCTAGGTAACGTAATTATAGCGTTTTTTTTTACATTATCTTATAGAATACTCTTGCTTTGAGTGACAATATGTGTTAGAATAACCATCGGCCAGCAAACTACATGTCTGCCCGACATTCAACTCTAAACTATATTTGTATGGCGGTTTTGTCTACATTTCCCGGTGCCACGGCCTAGATAACGTAATTATTGCAACGTTTTTTAAATTATCTTATAGAATACTTTTGCTTTGAGTGACAATAGGCCTTAGAATCACCATCGGCCAGCAAACTACATGTTTTCCCGACATTTAACTCTAAACAATATTTTTAAGACGATTTCGTCTACATTTTCCGGTGCCACGGCCTAGGTAACGTAATTATAGCAACTTTTTTTACATTATCTTATAGAATACTCTTGCCTTGAGTGATAATAGGCCTTAGAATAACCATCGGCCAGCAAACTACATGTCTGCCCGACATTCAACTCTAAACTATATTTTTAGTGCGGTTTTGTCTACATTTCCCGGTGCCACGGCCTAGATAACGTAATAATTGCAACGTTTTTTACACTATCTTATAGAATACTCTTGTTTTGAGTGACTATAGGCCTTAGAATCACAATCAGCCAGCAAACTACATGTTTTCCCGACATTTAACTCTAAACTACATTTTTAAGGCGATTTCGTCTACATTTCCCGGTGCCACGGACTAGGTAACGTATTTATAGCGACTTTTTTACATAATCTTATAGAATACTCTTGCTTTGAGTGACAATAGGCCTCAAAATAACCATCGGCCAGCAAACTACATGTCAGCCCGACATTTAACTCTAAGTCTCTATTTTAAGGCGATTTCGTCTACATTTCCCGGTGCCACGGCCTAGGTAACATAATTATTGCAACTTTTTTTACATTTTCTTATATTATACTCTTGTTTTGAGTGACAATAGGCCTTAGAATCACCATCGGCCAGCAAACTACATGTCTGCCCGACATTTAACTCTAAACTACATTTTAAGGCGATTTCGTCTACATTTCCCGGTGCCACGGCCTAGGTAACGTAACTATTGCAACTTTTTTTACATTATCTTATAGAATGCTCTTGCCCTGAGTGACAATAGGCCTTAGAATCACCATCGGCCAAAAAACATGTCTGCCCGACATTAAACTCTCAAAGTACATTTTTAAGGCGATTTCGTCTACATTTCCCGGAGCCACGGCCTAGGTAACGTAATTATTGCAATTTTTTTTACATCTTATTATATTATACTCTTGCCTTGAGTGACAATAGGCCTTTGAATCACCATCGGCCAGCAAACAACATGTCTGCCCGACATTTAACTCTAAACTACATTTTTAAGGCGATTATGTCTACATTTCCCGGTGCCATGGCCTAGGTAACGTAATTATAGCGACTTTTTTTAAATTATCTTATAGAATCCTCTTGCTTTGAGTGACTAAAGGCCTTAGAATCACCATCGGCCAGCAAACTACATGTCTGCCCGACATTCAACTCTAAACTATATTTTTATGGCGGTTTTGTTTACATTTCCCGGTGCCACGGCCTAGGTAACGTAATTATAGCGACTTTTTTACATTATCTTATAGAATACTCTTGCTTTGAGTGACAATAGGCCTCAAAATAACCATCGGCCAGCAAACTACATGTCTGCCCGACATTTAACTCTAAGTCTCTATTTTAAGGCGATTTGGTCTACATTTCCCGGTGCCACGGCCTAGGTAACATAATTATTGCAACTTTTTTTACATTTTCTTATAGAATACTCTTGCAATGAGTGACAATAGGCCTTAGAATCACCATCGGCCAGCAAACTACATGTCTGCCCGACATTCAACTCTAAACTATATTTTTATGGCGGTTTTGTCTACATTTCCCGGTGCCACGGCCTAGATAACGTAATTATTGCAACGTTTTTTACATAATCTTATAGGATACTTTTGCTTTGAGTGACAATAGGCCTAAGAATCGCCATCGGCCAGCAAACTACATGTTTTCCCGACATTTAACTTTAAACAATATTTTTAAGACGATTTCGTCTACATTTCCCGGTGCCACGGCCTAGGTAACGTAATTATAGCGACTTTTTTTACACTATCTTATAAAGTTATCTTGCTTTGAGTGACAATAGGCCTAAGAATCACCATTGGCCAGCAAACTACATGTTTTCCCGACATTTAACTCTAAACTACATTTTTAAGGCGATTTCGTCTACATTTCCCGGTGCCACGGCCTAGGTAACGTAATTATTGCAACTTTTTTTAACATTATTAGAGAATACTCTTGCCTTGAGTGACAATAGGCCTTAGAATAACCATCGGCCAGCAAACTACATGTCTGCCCGACATTCAACTCTAAACTATATTTTTACGGCGGTTTTGTCTACATTTTCCGGTGCCACGGCCTAGATAACGAAATTATTGCAACGTTTTTTACATTATCTCATAAGATACTCTTGCATTGAGTGACAATAGGCCTTAAAATCACCATCGGCCAGCAAACTACATGTTTTCCCGACATTTAACTCTAAACAATATTTTTAAGACGATTTCGTCTACATTTCCCGGTGCCACGGCCTAGGTAACGTAATTATTGCAACTTTTTTAACATTATCTTATAGAATCTTTTTGCCTTGAGTGACAATAGGCCTTTGAATCACCATCGGCCAGCAAACTACATGTCTGCCCGATATTAAACTCTAAACTATATTTTTATGGCGGTTTTGTCTACATTTCCCGGTGCCACGGCCTAGATAACGTAATTATTGCAACGTTTTTTACACTATCTTATAGAATATTCTTGTTTTGATTGATAATATGCCTTAGAATCACCATCAGCCAGCAAACTACATGTTTTCCCGACATTTAACTCTAAACTACATTTTTAAGGCGATTTCGTCTACATTTCCCGGTGCCACGGCCTAGGTAACGTAATTATTGCAACTTTTTTAACATTATCTTATAAAATGCTATTGCCTTGAGTGACAATAGGCCTTTGAATCACCATCGGCCAGCAAAATATAAGTCTGTCCGACAATCAACTTTAAACTACATTTTTATGGCGGTTTTGTCTACATTTCCCGGTGCCACGGCCTAGGTAACGTAATTATTGGAACTTTTTTTACATTTTCTTATAGAATTATCTTGCATTGAGTGACAAAAGGCCTTAAAATCACAATCGGCCAGCAAACTACATGTTTTCCCGACATTTAACTCTAAACAACATTTTAAAGACGATTTCGTCTACATTTCCCGGTGCCACGGCCTAGGTAACGTAATTATAGCGACTTTTTTACATTATCTTATAGAATACTCTTCCTTTGAGTGACAATAGGCCTCAAAATAACCATCGGCCAGCAAACTACAAGTCTGCCCGACATTTAACTCTAAGTCTCTATTTTAAGGCGATTTCGTCTACATTTCCCGGTGCCACGGCCTAGGTAACATAATTATTGCAACTTTATTTACATTTTCTTATAGAATACTCTTGCCTTGAGTGACAATAGGCCTTAGAATCACCATAGGCCAGCAAACTACATGTCTGCCCGACATTTAACTCTAAACTACATTTTAAGGCGATTTCGTCTACATTTCCCAGTGCCACGGCCTAGGTAACGTAATTATAGCGACTTTTTTACATTATCTTATAGAATACTCTTGCTTTGAGTGACAATAGGCCTCAAAATAACCATCGGCCAGCAAACTACATGTCTGCCCGACATTTAACTCTAAGTCTCTATTTTAAGGCGATTTGGTCTACATTTCCCGAAGCCACGGCCTAGGTAACATAATTATTGCAACTTTTTTTACTTTTTCTTATAGAATACTCCTGCCTTGAGTGACAATAGGCCTTAGAATCACCATCGGCCAGCAAACTACATGTCTGCCCGACATTCAACTCTAAACTATATTTTCATGGCGGTTTTGTCTACATTTCCCGGTGCCACGGCCTAGATAACGTAATTATTGCAACTTTTTTTACAATATCTTATAAAATGGTCTTGCCCTAAGTGACAATAGGCCTTAGAATCACCATCGGCCAAAAAACATGTCTGCCCGACATTAAAATCTCAAAGTACATTTTTAAGGCGATTTCGTCTACATTTCCCGGAGCCACGGCCTAGGTAACGTAATTATTGCAATTTTTTTTACATCTTATTATAGAATCCTCTTGCTTTGAGTGACAATAGGCCTTTGAATCACCATCGGCCAGCAAACAACATGTCTGCCCGACATTTAACTCTAAACTACATTTTTAAGGCGATTATGTCTACATTTCCCGGTGCCACGGCCTAGGTAACGTAATTATAGCAACTTTTTTTAAATTATCTTATAAAATGCTCTTGCCTTGAGTGATAATTGGCGTTAGAATCACCATCGGCCAGCAAACTACATGTCTGCCCGACATTTAACTCTAAACTACATTTTGAAGGCGATTACGTCTACATTTCCCGGTGCCACGGCCTAGGTAACGTAATTATAGCGAATTTTTTTACATTATCTTATAGAATGCTCTTGTTTTGAGTGACTAAAGGCCTTAGAATCACCATCGGCCAGCATACTACATATTTTCCCGACATTTAACTCTAAACAATATTTTTAAGACGATTTCGTCTACATTTTCCGGTGCCACGGCCTAGGTAACGTAATTATAGCGATTTTTTTTACATTATCTTATAGAATACTCTTGCCTTGAGTGATAATAGGCCTTAGAATAACCATCGGCCAGCAAACTACATGTCTGCCCGACATTCAACTCTAAACTATATTTTTAGTGCGGTTTTGTCTACATTTCCCGGTGCCACGGCCTAGATAACGTAATTATTGCAACGTTTTTTACATTATCTTATAGAATTCTCTTGATTTGAGTGACAATAGGCCTTAGAATCACCATCGGCCAGCAAACTACATGTTTTCCCGACATTTAACTCTAAACAATATTTTTAAGACGATTTCGTCTACCTTTCCCGGTGCCACGGCCTAGGTTACGTAATTATAGCGACCTTTTTTACAATATCTTATAGAATTCTCTTGCTTTGAGTGACAATAGGCCTTAGAATCACCATCGGCCAGCAAACTACATGCTTTCCCGACATTTAACTCTAAACTACATTTTTAAGGCGATTTCGTCTACATTTCCCGGTGCCACGGCCTAGATAACGTAATTATAGTGATTTTTTTTACATTATCTTATAGAATGCTCTTGCCTTGAGTGACAATAGGCCTTAGAATCACCATCGGCCAGCAAACTACATGTCTGCCCGACATTCAACTCTAAACAACATTTTTAAGATGATTTCGTCTACATTTCCCGGTGCCACGGCCTAGGTAACGCAATTACAGCGACTTTTTCACATTATCTTATAGAATACTTTTGCTTTGAGTGACAATAGGCCTCAAAATAACCATCGGCCAGCAAACTACATGTCTGCCCGACATTAAACTCTAAACTATATTTTTATGGCGGTTTTGTCTACATTTCCCGGTGCCACGGCCTAGAAAACGTAATTATTGCAACGTTTTTTACACTATCTTATAGAATACTCTTGTTTTGAGTGACTATAGGCCTTAGAATCACAATCAGCCAGCAAACTACATGTTTTCCCGACATTTAACTCTAAACTACATTTTTAAGGCGATTTCGTCTACATTTCCCGGTGCCACGGACTAGGTAACGTAATTATTGCAACTTTTTTTACATTTTCTTATAAAATACTCTTGCTTTTAGTGACAATAGGCCTCAAAATAACCATCGGCCAGCAAACTACATGTCTGCCCGGCATTAAACTCTTAACTATATTTTTATGGCGATTTTATCTACATTTCCCGGTGCCACGGCCTAGATAACGAAATTATTGCAACGTTTTTTACACTATCTTATAGAATACTCTTGTTATGAGTGACTATAGGCCTTAGAATCACAATTAGCCAGCAAACTACATGTTTTCCCGACATTTAACTCTAAACTACATTTTTAAGGCGATTTCGTCTACATTTCCCGGTGCCACGGACTAGGTAACGTAATTATTGCAACTTTTTTTACATTTTCTTATAGAATACTCTTGCTTTGAGTGACAATAGGCCTTAGAATCACCATCGGCCAGCAAACTACATGTTTTCCCGACATTTAACTCTAAACAATATTTTTAAGACGATTTCGTCTACCTTTCCCGGTGCCACGGCCTAGGTAACGTAATTATAGCGAGTTTTTTTACATTATCTTATAGAATACTCTTGCTTTGAGTGATAATAGGCCTTAGAATCACCATCGGCCAGCAAACTACATGCTTTCCCGACATTTAACTCTAAACTAAATTTTTAAGGCGATTTCGTCTACATTTCCCGGTGCCACGGCCTAGGTAACGTAATTATAGCGACTTTTTTAACATTATCTTATATAATTCTCTTGCTTTGAGTGACTATAGGCCTTTGAATCACCATCGGCCAGCAAAATATAAGTCTGTCCGACAATCAACTTTAAACTACATTTTTATGGCGGTTTTGTCTACATTTCCCGGTGCCACGACCTAGGTAACGTAATTATTGGAACTTTTTTTACATTGTCTTATAGAATTATCTTGCATTGAGTGACAAAAGGCCTTAAAATCACAATCGGCCAGCAAACTACATGTTTTCCCGACATTTAACTCTAAACAACATTTTAAAGACGATTTCGTCTACATTTCCCGGTGCCACGGCCTAGGTAACGTAATTATAGCGACTTTTTTACATTATCTTATAGAATACTCTTGCTTTGAGTGACAATAGGCCTCAAAATAACCATCGGCCAGCAAACTACATGTCTGCCCGACATTTAACTCTAAGTCTCTATTTTAAGGCGATTTGGTCTACATTTCCCGGTGCCACGGCCTAGGTAACATAATTATTGCAACTTTTTTTACATTTTCTTATAGAATACTCTTGCTATGAGTGACAATAGGCCTTAGAATCACCATCGGCCAGCAAACTACATGTCTGCCCGACATTCAACTCTAAACTATATTTTTATGGCGGTTTTGTCTACATTTCCCGGTGCCACGGCCTAGATAACGTAATTATTGCAACGTTTTTTACATAATCTTATAGGATACTTTTGCTTTGAGTGACAATAGGCCTTAGAATCACCATCGGCCAGCAAACTACATGTTTTCCCGACATTTAACTCTAAACAATATTTTTAAGACGATTTCGTCTACATTTCCCGGTGCCACGGCCTAGGTAACGTAATTATAGCGACTTTTTTTACACTATCTTATAAAGTTATCTTGCTTTGAGTGACAATAGGCCTAAGAATCACCATTGGCCAGCAAACTACATGTTTTCCCGACATTTAACTCTAAACTACATTTTTAAGGCGATTTCGTCTACATTTCCCGGTGCCACGGCCTAGGTAACGTAATTATTGCAACTTTTTTTAACATTATTAGAGAATACTCTTGCCCTGAGTGACAATAGGCCTTAGAATAACCATCGGCCAGCAAACTACATGTCTGCCCGACATTCAACTCTAAACTATATTTTTAGTGCGGTTTTGTCTACATTTCCCGGTGCCACGGCCTAGATAACGTAATTATTGCAACGTTTTTTACATTATCTTATAGAATTCTCTTAATTTGAGTGACAATAGGCCTTAGAATCACCATCGGCCAGCAAACTACATGTTTTCCCGACATTTAACTCTAAACAATATTTTTAAGACGATTTCGTCTACCTTTCCCGGTGCCACGGCCTAGGTTACGTAATTATAGCGAGTTTTTTTACATTATCTTATAGAATTCTCTTGCTTTGAGTGACAATAGGCCTTAGAATCACCATCGGCCAGCAAACTACATGCTTTCCCGACATTTAACTCTAAACTACATTTTTAAGGCGATTTCGTCTACATTTCCCGGTGCCACGGCCTAGATAACGTAATTATAGTGACTTTTTTTACATTATCTTATAGAATGCTCTTGCCTTGAGTGACAATAGGCTTTAGAATCACCATCGGCCAGCAAACTACATGTCTGCCCGACATTCAACTCTAAACAACATTTTTAAGATGATTTCGTCTACATTTCCCGGTGCCACGGCCTAGGTAACGCAATTACAGCGACTTTTTCACATTATCTTATAGAATACTTTTGCTTTGAGTGACAATAGGCCTCAAAATAACCATCGGCCAGCAAACTACATGTCTGCCCGACATTAAACTCTAAACTATATTTTTATGGCGGTTTTGTCTACATTTCCCGGTGCCACGGCCTAGAAAACGTAATTATTGCAACGTTTTTTACACTATCTTATAGAATACTCTTGTTTTGAGTGACTATAGGCCTTAGAATCACAATCAGCCAGCAAACTACATGTTTTCCCGACATTTAACTCTAAACTACATTTTTAAGGCGATTTCGTCTACATTTCCCGGTGCCACGGACTAGGTAACGTAATTATTGCAACTTTTTTTACATTTTCTTATAAAATTCTCTTGCTTTTAGTGACAATAGGCCTCAAAATAACCATCGGCCAGCAAACTACATGTCTGCCCGGCATTAAACTCTTAACTATATTTTTATGGCGATTTTATCTACATTTCCCGGTGCCACGGCCTAGATAACGAAATTATTGCAACGTTTTTTACACTATCTTATAGAATACTCTTGTTATGAGTGACTATAGGCCTTAGAATCACAATTAGCCAGCAAACTACATGTTTTCCCGACATTTAACTCTAAACTACATTTTTAAGGCGATTTCGTCTACATTTCCCGGTGCCACGGCCTAGGTAACGTAATTATAGCGACTTTTTTAACATTATCTTATATAATTCTCTTGCTTTGAGTGACTATAGGCCTTTGAATCACCATCGGCCAGCAAAATATAAGTCTGTCCGACAATCAACTTTAAACTACATTTTTATGGCGGTTTTGTCTACATTTCCCGGTGCCACGACCTAGGTAACGTAATTATTGGAACTTTTTTTACATTGTCTTATAGAATTATCTTGCATTGAGTGACAAAAGGCCTTAAAATCACAATCGGCCAGCAAACTACATGTTTTCCCGACATTTAACTCTAAACAACATTTTAAAGACGATTTCGTCTACATTTCCCGGTGCCACGGCCTAGGTAACGTAATTATAGCGACTTTTTTACATTATCTTATAGAATACTCTTGCTTTGAGTGACAATAGGCCTCAAAATAACCATCGGCCAGCAAACTACATGTCTGCCCGACATTTAACTCTAAGTCTCTATTTTAAGGCGATTTGGTCTACATTTCCCGGTGCCACGGCCTAGGTAACATAATTATTGCAACTTTTTTTACATTTTCTTATAGAATACTCTTGCTTTGAGTGACAATAGGCCTTAGAATCACCATCGGCCAGCAAACTACATGTCTGCCCGACATTCAACTCTAAACTATATTTTTATGGCGGTTTTGTCTACATTTCCCGGTGCCACGGCCTAGATAACGTAATTATTGCAACGTTTTTTACATAATCTTATAGGATACTTTTGCTTTGAGTGACAATAGGCCTAAGAATCGCCATCGGCCAGCAAACTACATGTTTTCCCGACATTTAACTTTAAACAATATTTTTAAGACGATTTCGTCTACATTTCCCGGTGCCACGGCCTAGGTAACGTAATTATAGCGACTTTTTTTACACTATCTTATAAAGTTATCTTGCTTTGAGTGACAATAGGCCTAAGAATCACCATTGGCCAGCAAACTACATGTTTTCCCGACATTTAACTCTAAACTACATTTTTAAGGCGATTTCGTCTACATTTCCCGGTGCCACGGCCTAGGTAACGTAATTATTGCAACTTTTTTTAACATTATTAGAGAATACTCTTGCCTTGAGTGACAATAGGCCTTAGAATAACCATCGGCCAGCAAACTACATGTCTGCCCGACATTCAACTCTAAACTATATTTTTACGGCGGTTTTGTCTACATTTTCCGGTGCCACGGCCTAGATAACGAAATTATTGCAACGTTTTTTACATTATCTCATAAGATACTCTTGCATTGAGTGACAATAGGCCTTAAAATCACCATCGGCCAGCAAACTACATGTTTTCCCGACATTTAACTCTAAACAATATTTTTAAGACGATTTCGTCTACATTTCCCGGTGCCACGGCCTAGGTAACGTAATTATTGCAACTTTTTTAACATTATCTTATAGAATCTTTTTGCCTTGAGTGACAATAGGCCTTTGAATCACCATCGGCCAGCAAACTACATGTCTGCCCGATATTAAACTCTAAACTATATTTTTATGGCGGTTTTGTCTACATTTCCCGGTGCCACGGCCTAGATAACGTAATTATTGCAACGTTTTTTACACTATCTTATAGAATATTCTTGTTTTGATTGATAATATGCCTTAGAATCACCATCAGCCAGCAAACTACATGTTTTCCCGACATTTAACTCTAAACTACATTTTTAAGGCGATTTCGTCTACATTTCCCGGTGCCACGGCCTAGGTAACGTAATTATTGCAACTTTTTTAACATTATCTTATAAAATGCTATTGCCTTGAGTGACAATAGGCCTTTGAATCACCATCGGCCAGCAAAATATAAGTCTGTCCGACAATCAACTTTAAACTACATTTTTATGGCGGTTTTGTCTACATTTCCCGGTGCCACGGCCTAGGTAACGTAATTATTGGAACTTTTTTTACATTTTCTTATAGAATTATCTTGCATTGAGTGACAAAAGGCCTTAAAATCACAATCGGCCAGCAAACTACATGTTTTCCCGACATTTAACTCTAAACAACATTTTAAAGACGATTTCGTCTACATTTCCCGGTGCCACGGCCTAGGTAACGTAATTATAGCGACTTTTTTACATTATCTTATAGAATACTCTTCCTTTGAGTGACAATAGGCCTCAAAATAACCATCGGCCAGCAAACTACAAGTCTGCCCGACATTTAACTCTAAGTCTCTATTTTAAGGCGATTTCGTCTACATTTCCCGGTGCCACGGCCTAGGTAACATAATTATTGCAACTTTATTTACATTTTCTTATAGAATACTCTTGCCTTGAGTGACAATAGGCCTTAGAATCACCATAGGCCAGCAAACTACATGTCTGCCCGACATTTAACTCTAAACTACATTTTAAGGCGATTTCGTCTACATTTCCCAGTGCCACGGCCTAGGTAACGTAATTATAGCGACTTTTTTACATTATCTTATAGAATACTCTTGCTTTGAGTGACAATAGGCCTCAAAATAACCATCGGCCAGCAAACTACATGTCTGCCCGACATTTAACTCTAAGTCTCTATTTTAAGGCGATTTGGTCTACATTTCCCGAAGCCACGGCCTAGGTAACATAATTATTGCAACTTTTTTTACTTTTTCTTATAGAATACTCCTGCCTTGAGTGACAATAGGCCTTAGAATCACCATCGGCCAGCAAACTACATGTCTGCCCGACATTCAACTCTAAACTATATTTTCATGGCGGTTTTGTCTACATTTCCCGGTGCCACGGCCTAGATAACGTAATTATTGCAACTTTTTTTACAATATCTTATAAAATGGTCTTGCCCTAAGTGACAATAGGCCTTAGAATCACCATCGGCCAAAAAACATGTCTGCCCGACATTAAAATCTCAAAGTACATTTTTAAGGCGATTTCGTCTACATTTCCCGGAGCCACGGCCTAGGTAACGTAATTATTGCAATTTTTTTTACATCTTATTATAGAATCCTCTTGCTTTGAGTGACAATAGGCCTTTGAATCACCATCGGCCAGCAAACAACATGTCTGCCCGACATTTAACTCTAAACTACATTTTTAAGGCGATTATGTCTACATTTCCCGGTGCCACGGCCTAGGTAACGTAATTATAGCAACTTTTTTTAAATTATCTTATAAAATGCTCTTGCCTTGAGTGATAATTGGCGTTAGAATCACCATCGGCCAGCAAACTACATGTCTGCCCGACATTTAACTCTAAACTACATTTTGAAGGCGATTACGTCTACATTTCCCGGTGCCACGGCCTAGGTAACGTAATTATAGCGAATTTTTTTACATTATCTTATAGAATGCTCTTGTTTTGAGTGACTAAAGGCCTTAGAATCACCATCGGCCAGCATACTACATATTTTCCCGACATTTAACTCTAAACAATATTTTTAAGACGATTTCGTCTACATTTTCCGGTGCCACGGCCTAGGTAACGTAATTATAGCGATTTTTTTTACATTATCTTATAGAATACTCTTGCCTTGAGTGATAATAGGCCTTAGAATAACCATCGGCCAGCAAACTACATGTCTGCCCGACATTCAACTCTAAACTATATTTTTAGTGCGGTTTTGTCTACATTTCCCGGTGCCACGGCCTAGATAACGTAATTATTGCAACGTTTTTTACATTATCTTATAGAATTCTCTTGATTTGAGTGACAATAGGCCTTAGAATCACCATCGGCCAGCAAACTACATGTTTTCCCGACATTTAACTCTAAACAATATTTTTAAGACGATTTCGTCTACCTTTCCCGGTGCCACGGCCTAGGTTACGTAATTATAGCGACCTTTTTTACAATATCTTATAGAATTCTCTTGCTTTGAGTGACAATAGGCCTTAGAATCACCATCGGCCAGCAAACTACATGCTTTCCCGACATTTAACTCTAAACTACATTTTTAAGGCGATTTCGTCTACATTTCCCGGTGCCACGGCCTAGATAACGTAATTATAGTGATTTTTTTTACATTATCTTATAGAATGCTCTTGCCTTGAGTGACAATAGGCCTTAGAATCACCATCGGCCAGCAAACTACATGTCTGCCCGACATTCAACTCTAAACAACATTTTTAAGATGATTTCGTCTACATTTCCCGGTGCCACGGCCTAGGTAACGCAATTACAGCGACTTTTTCACATTATCTTATAGAATACTTTTGCTTTGAGTGACAATAGGCCTCAAAATAACCATCGGCCAGCAAACTACATGTCTGCCCGACATTAAACTCTAAACTATATTTTTATGGCGGTTTTGTCTACATTTCCCGGTGCCACGGCCTAGAAAACGTAATTATTGCAACGTTTTTTACACTATCTTATAGAATACTCTTGTTTTGAGTGACTATAGGCCTTAGAATCACAATCAGCCAGCAAACTACATGTTTTCCCGACATTTAACTCTAAACTACATTTTTAAGGCGATTTCGTCTACATTTCCCGGTGCCACGGACTAGGTAACGTAATTATTGCAACTTTTTTTACATTTTCTTATAAAATACTCTTGCTTTTAGTGACAATAGGCCTCAAAATAACCATCGGCCAGCAAACTACATGTCTGCCCGGCATTAAACTCTTAACTATATTTTTATGGCGATTTTATCTACATTTCCCGGTGCCACGGCCTAGATAACGAAATTATTGCAACGTTTTTTACACTATCTTATAGAATACTCTTGTTATGAGTGACTATAGGCCTTAGAATCACAATTAGCCAGCAAACTACATGTTTTCCCGACATTTAACTCTAAACTACATTTTTAAGGCGATTTCGTCTACATTTCCCGGTGCCACGGACTAGGTAACGTAATTATTGCAACTTTTTTTACATTTTCTTATAGAATACTCTTGCTTTGAGTGACAATAGGCCTTAGAATCACCATCGGCCAGCAAACTACATGTTTTCCCGACATTTAACTCTAAACAATATTTTTAAGACGATTTCGTCTACCTTTCCCGGTGCCACGGCCTAGGTAACGTAATTATAGCGAGTTTTTTTACATTATCTTATAGAATACTCTTGCTTTGAGTGATAATAGGCCTTAGAATCACCATCGGCCAGCAAACTACATGCTTTCCCGACATTTAACTCTAAACTAAATTTTTAAGGCGATTTCGTCTACATTTCCCGGTGCCACGGCCTAGGTAACGTAATTATAGCGACTTTTTTAACATTATCTTATATAATTCTCTTGCTTTGAGTGACTATAGGCCTTTGAATCACCATCGGCCAGCAAAATATAAGTCTGTCCGACAATCAACTTTAAACTACATTTTTATGGCGGTTTTGTCTACATTTCCCGGTGCCACGACCTAGGTAACGTAATTATTGGAACTTTTTTTACATTGTCTTATAGAATTATCTTGCATTGAGTGACAAAAGGCCTTAAAATCACAATCGGCCAGCAAACTACATGTTTTCCCGACATTTAACTCTAAACAACATTTTAAAGACGATTTCGTCTACATTTCCCGGTGCCACGGCCTAGGTAACGTAATTATAGCGACTTTTTTACATTATCTTATAGAATACTCTTGCTTTGAGTGACAATAGGCCTCAAAATAACCATCGGCCAGCAAACTACATGTCTGCCCGACATTTAACTCTAAGTCTCTATTTTAAGGCGATTTGGTCTACATTTCCCGGTGCCACGGCCTAGGTAACATAATTATTGCAACTTTTTTTACATTTTCTTATAGAATACTCTTGCTATGAGTGACAATAGGCCTTAGAATCACCATCGGCCAGCAAACTACATGTCTGCCCGACATTCAACTCTAAACTATATTTTTATGGCGGTTTTGTCTACATTTCCCGGTGCCACGGCCTAGATAACGTAATTATTGCAACGTTTTTTACATAATCTTATAGGATACTTTTGCTTTGAGTGACAATAGGCCTTAGAATCACCATCGGCCAGCAAACTACATGTTTTCCCGACATTTAACTCTAAACAATATTTTTAAGACGATTTCGTCTACATTTCCCGGTGCCACGGCCTAGGTAACGTAATTATAGCGACTTTTTTTACACTATCTTATAAAGTTATCTTGCTTTGAGTGACAATAGGCCTAAGAATCACCATTGGCCAGCAAACTACATGTTTTCCCGACATTTAACTCTAAACTACATTTTTAAGGCGATTTCGTCTACATTTCCCGGTGCCACGGCCTAGGTAACGTAATTATTGCAACTTTTTTTAACATTATTAGAGAATACTCTTGCCCTGAGTGACAATAGGCCTTAGAATAACCATCGGCCAGCAAACTACATGTCTGCCCGACATTCAACTCTAAACTATATTTTTAGTGCGGTTTTGTCTACATTTCCCGGTGCCACGGCCTAGATAACGTAATTATTGCAACGTTTTTTACATTATCTTATAGAATTCTCTTAATTTGAGTGACAATAGGCCTTAGAATCACCATCGGCCAGCAAACTACATGTTTTCCCGACATTTAACTCTAAACAATATTTTTAAGACGATTTCGTCTACCTTTCCCGGTGCCACGGCCTAGGTTACGTAATTATAGCGAGTTTTTTTACATTATCTTATAGAATTCTCTTGCTTTGAGTGACAATAGGCCTTAGAATCACCATCGGCCAGCAAACTACATGCTTTCCCGACATTTAACTCTAAACTACATTTTTAAGGCGATTTCGTCTACATTTCCCGGTGCCACGGCCTAGATAACGTAATTATAGTGACTTTTTTTACATTATCTTATAGAATGCTCTTGCCTTGAGTGACAATAGGCTTTAGAATCACCATCGGCCAGCAAACTACATGTCTGCCCGACATTCAACTCTAAACAACATTTTTAAGATGATTTCGTCTACATTTCCCGGTGCCACGGCCTAGGTAACGCAATTACAGCGACTTTTTCACATTATCTTATAGAATACTTTTGCTTTGAGTGACAATAGGCCTCAAAATAACCATCGGCCAGCAAACTACATGTCTGCCCGACATTAAACTCTAAACTATATTTTTATGGCGGTTTTGTCTACATTTCCCGGTGCCACGGCCTAGAAAACGTAATTATTGCAACGTTTTTTACACTATCTTATAGAATACTCTTGTTTTGAGTGACTATAGGCCTTAGAATCACAATCAGCCAGCAAACTACATGTTTTCCCGACATTTAACTCTAAACTACATTTTTAAGGCGATTTCGTCTACATTTCCCGGTGCCACGGACTAGGTAACGTAATTATTGCAACTTTTTTTACATTTTCTTATAAAATTCTCTTGCTTTTAGTGACAATAGGCCTCAAAATAACCATCGGCCAGCAAACTACATGTCTGCCCGGCATTAAACTCTTAACTATATTTTTATGGCGATTTTATCTACATTTCCCGGTGCCACGGCCTAGATAACGAAATTATTGCAACGTTTTTTACACTATCTTATAGAATACTCTTGTTATGAGTGACTATAGGCCTTAGAATCACAGATAGCCAGCAAACTACATGTTTTCCCGACATTTAACTCTAAACTACATTTTTAAGGCGATTTCGTCTACATTTCCCGGTGCCACGGCCTAGGTAACGTAATTATAGCGACTTTTTTAACATTATCTTATATAATTCTCTTGCTTTGAGTGACTATAGGCCTTTGAATCACCATCGGCCAGCAAAATATAAGTCTGTCCGACAATCAACTTTAAACTACATTTTTATGGCGGTTTTGTCTACATTTCCCGGTGCCACGACCTAGGTAACGTAATTATTGGAACTTTTTTTACATTGTCTTATAGAATTATCTTGCATTGAGTGACAAAAGGCCTTAAAATCACAATCGGCCAGCAAACTACATGTTTTCCCGACATTTAACTCTAAACAACATTTTAAAGACGATTTCGTCTACATTTCCCGGTGCCACGGCCTAGGTAACGTAATTATAGCGACTTTTTTACATTATCTTATAGAATACTCTTGCTTTGAGTGACAATAGGCCTCAAAATAACCATCGGCCAGCAAACTACATGTCTGCCCGACATTTAACTCTAAGTCTCTATTTTAAGGCGATTTGGTCTACATTTCCCGGTGCCACGGCCTAGGTAACATAATTATTGCAACTTTTTTTACATTTTCTTATAGAATACTCTTGCTTTGAGTGACAATAGGCCTTAGAATCACCATCGGCCAGCAAACTACATGTCTGCCCGACATTCAACTCTAAACTATATTTTTATGGCGGTTTTGTCTACATTTCCCGGTGCCACGGCCTAGATAACGTAATTATTGCAACGTTTTTTACATAATCTTATAGGATACTTTTGCTTTGTGTGACAATAGGCCTTAGAATCACCATCGGCCAGCAAACTACATGTTTTCCCGACATTTAACTCTAAACAATATTTTTAAGACGATTTCGTCTACATTTCCCGGTGCCACGGCCTAGGTAACGTAATTATAGCGACTTTTTTTACACTATCTTATAAAGTTATCTTGCTTTGAGTGACAATAGGCCTAAGAATCACCATTGGCCAGCAAACTACATGTTTTCCCGACATTTAACTCTAAACTACATTTTTAAGGCGATTTCGTCTACATTTCCCGGTGTCACGGCCTAGGTAACGTAATTATTGCAACTTTTTTTAACATTATTAGAGAATACTCTTGCCCTGAGTGACAATAGGCCTTAGAATAACCATCGGCCAGCAAACTACATGTCTGCCCGACATTCAACTCTAAACTATATTTTTACGGCGGTTTTGTCTACATTTTCCGGTGCCACGGCCTAGATAACGAAATTATTGCAACGTTTTTTACATTATCTTATAAGATACTCTTGCATTGAGTGACAATAGGCCTTAAAATCACCATCGGCCAGCAAACTACATGTTTTCCCGACATTTAACTCTAAACAATATTTTTAAGACGATTTCGTCTACATTTCCCGGTGCCACGGCCTAGGTAACGTAATTATTGCAACTTTTTTAACATTATCTTATAGAATCTTTTTGCCTTGAGTGACAATAGGCCTTTGAATCACCATCGGCCAGCAAACTACATGTCTGCCCGATATTAAACTCTAAACTATATTTTTATGGCGGTTTTGTCTACATTTCCCGGTGCCACGGCCTAGATAACGTAATTATTGCAACGTTTTTTACACTATCTTATAGAATATTCTTGTTTTGATTGATAATATGCCTTAGAATCACCATCAGCCAGCAAACTACATGTTTTCCCGACATTTAACTCTAAACTACATTTTTAAGGCGATTTCGTCTACATTTCCCGGTGCCACGGCCTAGGTAACGTAATTATTGCAACTTTTTTAACATTATCTTATAAAATGCTATTGCCTTGAGTGACAATAGGCCTTTTAATCACCATCGGCCAGCAAAATATAAGTTTGTCCGACAATCAACTTTAAACTACATTTTTATGGCGGTTTTGTCTACATTTCCCGGTGCCACGGCCTAGGTAACGTAATTATTGGAACTTTTTTTACATTGTCTTATAGAATTATCTTGCATTGAGTGACAAAAGGCCTTAAAATCACAATCGGCCAGCAAACTACATGTTTTCCCGACATTTAACTCTAAACAACATTTTAAAGACGATTTCGTCTACATTTCCCGGTGCCACGGCCTAGGTAACGTAATTAGAGCGACTTTTTTACATTATCTTATAGAATACTCTTGCTTTGAGTGACAATAGGCCTCAAAATAACCATCGGCCAGCAAACTACATGTCTGCCCGACATTTAACTCTAAGTCTCTATTTTAAGGCGATTTCGTCTACATTTCCCGGTGCCACGGCCTAGGTAACATAATTATTGCAACTTTATTTACATTTTCTTATAGAATACTCTTGCCTTGAGTGACAATAGGCCTTAGAATCACCATAGGCCAGCAAACTACATGTCTGCCCGACATTTAACTCTAAACTACATTTGCAGGCGATTTCGTCTACATTTCCCGGTGCCACGGCCTAGGTAACGTAATTATAGCGACTTTTTTACATTATCTTATAGAATACTCTTGCTTTGAGTGACAATAGGCCTCAAAATAACCATCGGCCAGCAAACTACATGTCTGCCCGACATTTAACTCTAAGTCTCTATTTTAAGACGATTTGGTCTACATTTCCCGGTGCCACGGCCTAGATAACGTAATTATTGCAACTTTTTTTACATTATCTTATAAAATGCTCTTGCATTAAGTGACAATAGGCCTTAGAATCACCATCGGCCAAAAAACATGTCTGCCCGACATTAAACTCTCAAAGTACATTTTTAAGGCGATTTCGTCTACATTTCCCGGAGCCACGGCCTAGGTAACGTAATTATTGCAATTTTTTTTACATCTTATTATAGAATCCTCTTGCTTTGAGTGACAATAGGCCTTTGAATCACCATCGGCCAGCAAACAACATGTCTGCCCGACATTTAACTCTAAACTACATTTTTAAGGCGATTATGTCTACATTTCCCGGTGCCACGGCCTAGGTAACGTAATTATAGCAACTTTTTTTACATTATCTTATAAAATGCTCTTACCTTGAGTGATAATTGGCGTTAGAATCACCATCGGCCAGCAAACTACATGTCTGCCCGACATTTAACTCTAAACTACATTTTGAAGGCGATTACGTCTACATTTCCCGGTGCCACGGCCTAGGTAACGTAATTATAGCGAATTTTTTTACATTATCTTATAGAATGCTCTTGTTTTGAGTGACTAAAGGCCTTAGAATCACCATCGGCCAGCATACTACATATTTTCCCGACATTTAACTCTAAACAATATTTTTAAGACGATTTCGTCAACATTTTCCGGTGCCACGGCCTAGGTAACGTAATTATAGCGATTTTTTTACATAATCTTATAGAATACTCTTGCCTTGAGTGATAATAGGCCTTAGAATAACCATCGGCCAGCAAACTACATGTCTGCCCGACATTCAACTCTAAACTATATTTTTAGTGCGGTTTTGTCTACATTTCCCGGTGCCACGGCCTAGATAACGTAATTATTGCAACGTTTTTTACATTATCTTATAGAATGCTCTTGTTTTGAGTGACAATAGGCCTTAAAATCACCATCGGCCAGCAAACTACATGCTTTCCCGACATTTAACTCTAAACTACATTTTTAAGGCGATTTCGTCTACATTTCCCGGTGCCACGGCCTAGATAACGTAATTATAGCGACTTTTTTTACATTATCTTATAGAATGCTCTTGCCTTGAGTGACAATAGGCCTTAGAATCACCATCGGCCAGCAAACTACATGTCTGCCCGACATTCAACTCTAAACAACATTTTTAAGATGATTTCGTCTACATTTCCCGGTGCCACGGCCTAGGTAACGCAATTACAGCGACTTTTTCACATTATCTTATAGAATACTTTTGCTTTGAGTGACAATAGGCCTCAAAATAACCATCGGCCAGCAAACTACATGTCTGCCCGACATTAAACTCTAAACTATATTTTTATGGCGGTTTTGTCTACATTTCCCGGTGCCACGGCCTAGAAAACGTAATTATTGCAACGTTTTTTACACTATCTTATAGAATACTCTTGTTTTGAGTGACAATAGGCCTTAGAATCACCATCGGCCAGCAAACTTCTTGTTTTCCCGACATTTAACTCTAAACTACATTTTTAAGGCGATTTCGTCTACATTTCCCGGTGCCACGGCCTAAGTAACGTTGCAAATTTTTTAACACTATCTTATAGAATACTCTTGCCTTGAGTGACAATAGTTCTTTGAATCACCATCGGCCAGCAAAATATAAGTCTGTCCGACAATCAACTTTAAACTACATTTTTATGGCAGTTTTGTCTACATTTCCCGGTGCCACGGCCTAGGTAACGTAATTATTGGAAGTTTTTTTACATTATCTTATAGAATTATCTTGCATTGAGTGACAATAGGCCTTAGAATCACCATCGGCCAGCAAACTACATGTCTGCCCGACATTCAACTCTAAACAACATTTTTAAGATGATTTCGTCTACATGTCCCGGTGCCACGGCCTAGATAACGTAATTATTGCAACGTTTTTTACACTATCTTATAGAATACTCTTGTTTTGAGTGACTATAGGCCTTAGAATCACAATCAGCCAGCAAACTACATGTTTTCCCGACATTTAACTCTAAACTACATTTTTAAGGCGATTTCGTCTACATTTCCCGGTGCCACGGACTAGGTAAGGTAATTATTGCAACTTTTTTTACATTTTCTTATAGAATACTCTTGCTATGAGTGACAGTAGGCCTTAGAATCACCATCGGCCAGCAAACTACATGTCTGCCCGACATTCAACTCTAAACTATATTTTTATGGCGGTTTTGTCTACATTTCCCGGTGCCACGGCCTAGATAACGTAATTATTGCAACGTTTTTTACATTATCTTATAGAATACTCTTGTATTGAGTGACAATAGGCCTTAGAATTACCATCGCCTAGAAAAATACATGTTTTCCCGACATCTAACTCTAAACAATATTTTTAAGACGATTTCGTCTACATTTCCCGGTGCCACGGCCTAGGTAACGTAATTATAGCGACTTTTTTACATTATCTTATAGAATACTCTTGCTTTGAGTGACAATAGGCCTCAAAATAACCATCGGCCAGCAAACTAAATGTCTGCCCGACATTTAACTCTAAGTCTCTATTTTAAGGCGATTTGGTCTACATTTCCCGGTGCCACGGCATAGGTAACGTAATTCTTGCAACGTTTTTTACATTTTCTTATAGAATACTTTTGCTTTGAGTGACAATAGGCCTTAGAATCACCATCGGCCAGCAAACTACATGTTTTCCCGACATTTAACTTTAAACAATATTTTTAAGACGATTTCGTCTACCTTTCCCGGTGCCACGGCCTAGGTAACGTAATTATAGCGAGTTTTTTTACATTATCTTATAGAATACTCTTGCTTTTAATGATAATAGGCCTTAGAATCACCATCGGCCAGCAAACTACATGCTTTCCCGACATTTAACTCTAAACTACATTTTTAAGGCGATTTCGTCTACATTTCCCGGTGCCACGGCCTAGGTATCGTAACTATAGCGACTTTTTTTACACTATCTTATAAAATTATCTTGCTTTGAGTGACAATAGGCCTAAGAATCACCATTGGCCAGCAAACTACATGTTTTTCCGACATTTAACTCTAAACTACATTTTTAAGGCGATTTCGTCTACATTTCCCGGTGCCACGGCCTAGGTAACGTAATTATTGCAACTTTTTTAACATTATTAGAGAATACTCTTGCCTTGAGTGACAATAGGCCTTAGAATAACCATCGGCCAGCAAACTACATGTCTGCCCGACATTCAACTCTAAACTATATTTTTACGGCGGTTTTGTCTACATTTTCCGGTGCCACGGCCTAGATAACGAAATTATTGCAACGTTTTTTACATTATCTTATAAGATACTCTTGCATTGAGTGACAATAGGCCTTAGAATCACCATCGGCCAGCAAACTACATGTTTTCCCGACATTTAACTCTAAACAATATTTTTAAGACGATTTCGTCTACATTTCCCGGTAACACGGCCTAGGTTACGTAATTATAGCGACCTTTTTTACAATATCTTATAGAATTCTCTTGCTTTGAGTGACAATAGGCCTTAGAATCACCATCGGCCAGCAAACTACATGTTTTCCCGACATTTAACTCTAAACTACATTTTTAAGGAGATTTCGTCTACATTTCCCGGTGCCACGGCCTAAGTAACGTAAATATTGCAAATTATTTAACATTATCTTATAGAATCCTAATGCCTTGAGTGACAATAGGCCTTTGAATCACCATCGGCCAGCAAACAACATGTCTGCCCGACATTTAACTCTAAACTACATTTTTAAGGCGATTATGTCTACATTTCCCGGTGCCACGGCCTAGGTAACGTAATTATAGCGTTTTTTTTTACATTATCTTATAGAATACTTTTGCCTTGAGTGACAATAGGTGTTGGAATCACCATCGGCCAGCAAACTACATGTCTGCTCGACATTTAACTCTAAACTACATTTTTAAGGCGATTACGTCTACATTTCCCGGTGCCACGGCCTAGGTAACGTAATTATAGCGACTTTTTTTACATCAACTTATAGAATCTTCTTGTCTTGAGTGACAATAGGCCTTAGAATAACCATCGGCCAGCAAACTACATGTCTGCCCGACATTCAACTCTAAACTATATTTGTATGGCGGTTTTGTCTACATTTCCCGGTGCCACGGCCTAGATAACGTAATTCTTGCAACGTTTTTTACATTCTCTTATAGAATACTTTTGCTTTGAGTGACAATAGGCCTTAGAATCACCATCGGCCAGCAAACTACATGTTTTCCCGACATTTAACTCTAAACAATATTTTTAAGACGATTTCGTCTACCTGTCCCGGTGCCACGGCCTAGGTAACGTAATTATAGCGAGTTTTTTTACATTATCTTATAGAATACTCTTGTTTTGAGTGATAATAGGCCTTAGAATCACCATCGGCTAGCAAACTACATGCTTTCCCGACATTTAACTCTAAACTACATTTTTAAGGCGATTTCGTCTACATTTCCCGGTGCCACGGCCTAGGTAACGTAATTATAGCGACTTTTTTAACATTATCTTATATAATACTCTTGCTTTGAGTGACTATAGGCCTTTGAATCACCATCGGCCAGCAAAATATAAGTCTGTCCGACAATCAACTTTAAACTACATTTTTATGGCGGTTTTGTCTACATTTCCCGGTGCCACGGCCTAGGTAACGTAATTATTGGAACTTTTTTTACATTATCTTATAGAATTATCTTGCATTGAGTGACAAAAGGCCTTAAAATCACAATCTGCCTGCAAACTACATGTTTTCCCGACATTTAACTCTAAACAACATTTTAAAGACGATTTCGTCTACATTTTCCGGTGCGACGGCCTAGGTAACGTAATTATAGCGACTTTTTTACACTATCTAATAGAATACTCTTGCTTTGAGTGACAATAGGCCTCAAAATAACCATCGGCCAGCAAACTACATGTCTGCCCGACATTTAACTCTAAGTCTCTATTTTAAGGCGATTTCGTCTACATTTCCCGGTGCCACGGCCTAGGTAACATAATTATTGCAACTTTTTTTACATTTGCTTATAGAATACTCTTGCGTAGAGTGACTATAGGCCTTAGAATCACCATCGGCCAAAAAACATGTCTGCCCGACATTAAACTCTCAAAGTACATTTTTAAGGCGATTTCGTCTACATTTCCTGGAGCCACGGCCTAGGTAACGTAATTATTGCAATTTTTTTTACATTTTATCATAGAATACTCTTGCTTTGAGTGACAATAGGCCTTTGAATCACCATCGGCCAGCAAACAACATGTCTGCCCGACATTTAACTCTAAACTACATTTTTAAGGCGATTATGTCTACATTTCCCGGTGCCACGGCCTAGGTAACGTAATTATAGCGTTTTTTTTTTACATTATCTTATAGAATACTCTTGCTTTGAGTGACAATATGTGTTAGAATAACCATCGGCCAGCAAACTACATGTCTGCCCGACATTCAACTCTAAACTATATTTGTATGGCGGTTTTGTCTACATTTCCCGGTGCCACGGCCTAGATAACGTAATTATTGCAACGTTTTTTAAATTATCTTATAGAATACTTTTGCTTTGAGTGACAATAGGCCTTAGAATCACCATCGGCCAGCAAACTACATGTTTTCCCGACATTTAACTCTAAACAATATTTTTAAGACGATTTCGTCTACATTTTCCGGTGCCACGGCCTAGGTAACGTAATTATAGCAACTTTTTTTACATTATCTTATAGAATACTCTTGCCTTGAGTGATAATAGGCCTTAGAATAACCATCGGCCAGCAAACTACATGTCTGCCCGACATTAAACTCTAAACTATATTTTTATGGCGGTTTTGTCTACATTTCCCGGTGCAACGGCCTAGATAACGTAATTATTGCAACGTTTTTTACACTATCTTATAGAATACTCTTGTTTTGAGTGACAATAGTTCTTTGAATCACCATCGGCCAGCAAAATATAAGTCTGTCCGACAATCAACTTTAAACTACATTTTTATGGCGGTTTTGTCTACATTTTCCGGTGCCACGGCCTAGATAACGAAACTATTGCAACGTTTTTTACATTATCTTATAAGATACTCTTGCATTGAGTGACAATAGGCCTTTGAATCACCATCGGCCAGCAAACAACATGTCTGCCCGACATTTAACTCTAAACTACATTTTTAAGGCGATTATGTCTACATTTCCCGGTGCCACGGCCTAGGTAACGTAATTATAGCGTTTTTTTTACATTATCTTATAGAATACTTTTGCCTTGAGTGACAATAGGTGTTAGAATCACCATCGGCTAGCAAACTACATGTCTGCTCGACATTTAACTCTAAACTACATTTTTAAGGCGATTACGTCTACATTTCCCGGTGCCACGGCCTAGGTAACGTAATTATAGCGACTTTTTTTACATCAACTTATAGAATCCTCTTGTTTTGAGTGACAATAGGCCTAAGAATCACCATTGGCCAGCAAACTACATGTTTTCCCGACATTTAACTCTAAACTACATTTTTAAGGCGATTTCGTCTACATTTCCCGGTGCCACGGCCTAGGTAACGTAATTATTGCAACGTTTTTAACATTATTAGAGAATACTCTTGCCTTGAGTGACGATAGGCCTTAGAATAACCATCGCCCAGCAAACTACATGTCTGCCCGACATTCAACTCTAAACTATATTTTTACGGCGGTTTTGTCTACATTTTCCGGTGCCACGGCCTAGATAACGAAATTATTGCAACGTTTTTTACATTATCTTATATGATACTCTTGCATTGAGTGACAATAGGCCTTTGAATCACCATCGGCCAGCAAACAACATGTCTGCCCGACATTTAACTCTAAACTACATTTTTAAGGCGATTATGTCTACATTTCCCGGTGCCACGGCCTAGGTAACGTAATTATAGCGTTTTTTTTTACATTATCTTATAGAATACTTTTGCCTTGAGTGACAATAGGTGTTAGAATCACCATCGGCCAGCAAACTACATGTCTGCTCGACATTTAACTCTAAACTACATTTTTAAGGTGATTACGTCTACATTTCCCGGTGCCACGGCCTAGGTAACGTAATTATAGCGACTTTTTTTACATCAACTTATGAAATCCTCTTGTCTTGAGTGACAATAGGCCTTAGAATAACCATCGGCCAGCAAACTACATGTCTGCCCGACATTCAACTCTAAACTATATTTGTATGGCGGTTTTGTCTACATTTCCCGGTGCCACGGCCTAGATAACGTAATTCTTGCAACGTTTTTTACATTCTCTTATAGAATACTTTTGTTTTGAGTGACAATAGGCCTTAGAATCACCATCGGCCAGCAAACTACAGTTTTCCCGACATTTAACTCTAAACAATATTTTTAAGACGATTTCGTCTACCTTTCCCGGTGCCACGGCCTAGGTAACGTAATTATAGCGAGTTTTTTTACATTATCTTATAGAATACTCTTGCTTTGAGTGATAATAGGCCTTAGAATCACCATCGGCCAGCAAACTACATGCTTTCCCGTCATTTAACTCTAAACTACATTTTTAAGGCGATTTCGTCTACATTTCCCGGTGCCACGGCCTAGGTAACGTAATTTGTGGAACTTTTTTTACATTGTCTTATAGCATTATCTTGCATTGAGTGACAAAAGGCCTTAAAATCACAATCTGCCTGCAAACTACATGTTTTCCCGACATTTAACTCTAAACAACATTTTAAAGACGATTTCGTCTACATTTCCCGGTGCCACGGCCTAGGTAACGTAATTATAGCGACTTTTTTACATTATCTTATAGAATACTCTTGCTTTGAGTGACAATAGGCCTCAAAATAACCATCGGCCAGCAAACTACATGTCTGCCCGACATTTAACTCTAAGTCTCTATTTTAAGGCGATTTCGTCTACATTTCCCGGTGCCACGGCCTAGGTAACATAATTATTGCAACTTTTTTTACATTTTCTTATAGAATACTCTTGCATAGAGTGACAATAGGCCTTAGAATCACCATCGGCCAGCAAACTACATGTCTGCCCGACATTTAACTCTAAGTCTCTATTTTAAGGCGATTTCGTCTACATTTCCCGGTGCCACGGCCTAGGTAACGTAATTATTGCAACTTTTTTTACATTATCTTATAGAATGCTCTTGCCCTGAGTGACAATAGGCCTTTGAATCACCATCGGCCAAAAAACATGTCTGCCCGACATTAAACTCTCAAAGTACATTTTTAAGGCGATTTCGTCTACATTTCCCGGAGCCACGGCCTAGGTAACGTTATTATTGCAATTTTTTTTACATTTTATTATAGAATACTCTTGCCTTGAGTGACAAAAGGCCTTTGAATCACCATCGGCCAGCAAACAACATGTCTGCCCGACATTTAACTCTAAACTACATTTTTAAGGCGATTATGTCTATATTTCCCGGTGCCACGGCCTAGGTAACGTAATTATAGCGTTTTTTTTTTACATTATCTTATAGAATCCTCTTACCTTGAGTGACAATAGGTGTTAGAATCACCATCGGCCAGCAAACTACATGTCTGCTCGACATTTAACTCTAAACTACATTTTTAAGGCGATTACGTCTACATTTCCCGGTGCCACGGCCTAGGTAACGTAATTATAGCGACTTTTTTTACACCAACTTATAGAATTCTCTTGTTTTGAGTGACAATAGTCCTTAGAATAACCATCGGCCAGCAAACTACATGTCTGCCCGACATTCAACTCTAAACTATATTTGTATGGCGGTTTTGTCTACATTTCCCGGTGCCACGGCCTAGATAACGTAATTATTGCAACGTTTTTTAAATTATCTTATAGAATACTTTTGCTTTGAGTGACAATGGCCTTAGAATCACCATCGGCCAACAAACTACATGTTTTCCCGATATTTAACTCTAAACAATATTTTTAAGACGTTTTCGTCTACATTTTCCGGTGCCACGGCCTAGGTAACGTAAGTATAGCGATTTTTTTAACATTATCTTATAGAATTCTCTTACTTTGAGAGATAATAGGCCTTAGAATAACCATCGGCCAGCAAACTACATGTCTGCCCGACATTCAACTCTAAACTATATTTTTAGTGCGGTTTTGTCTACATTTCCCGGTGCCGCGGCCTAGATAACGTAATTATTGCAACGTTTTTTACACTATCTTATAGAATACTCTTGTTTTGAGTGACAATATGCCTTAGAATCACCATCGGCCAGCAAACTTCTTGTTTTCCCGACATTTAACTCTAAACTACATTTTTAAGGCGATTTCGTCTACATTTCCCGGTGCCACGGCCTAAGTAACGTAATTATTGCAAATTTTTTAACACTATCTTATAGAATACTCTTGCCTTGAGTGACGATAGTTCTTTGAATCACCATCGGCCAGCAAAATATAAGTCTGTCCGACAATCAACTTTAAACTACATTTTTATGGCGGTTTTGTCTACATTTCCCGGTGCCACGGCCTAGGTAACGTAATTATAGCGACTTTTTTTACATCAACTTATAGAATTCTCTTGTTTTGAGTGACAATAGGATTTAGAATAACCATCGGCCAGCAAACTACAGTTTTCCCGACATTTAACTCTAAACAATATTTTTAAGACGATTTCGTCTACCTTTCCCGGTGCCACGGCCTAGGTAACGTAATTATTGGAACTTTTTTTACATTGTCTTATAGCATTATCTTGCATTGAATGACAAAAGGCCTTAAAATCACAATCTGCCTGCAAACTACATGTTTTCCCGACATTTAACTCTAAACAACATTTTAAAGACGATTTCGTCTACATTTCCCGGTGCCACGGCCTAGGTAACGTAATTATAGCGACTTTTTTACATTATCTTATAGAATACTCTTGCTTTGAGTGACAATAGGCCTCAAAATAACCATCGGCCAGCAAACTACATGTCTGCCCGACATTTAACTCTAAGTCTCTATTTTAAGGCGATTTCGTCTACATTTCCCGGTGCCACGGCCTAGGTAACATAATTATTGCAACTTTTTTTACATTTTCTTATAGAATACTCTTGCATAGAGTGACAATAGGCCTTAGAATCACCATCGGCCAGCAAACTACATGTCTGCCCGACATTTAACTCTAAACTACATTTTAAGGCGATTTCGTCTACATTTCCCGGTGCCATGGCCTAGGTAACGTAATTATTGCAACTTTTTTTACATTATCTTATAGAATGCTCTTGCCCTGAGTGACAATAGGCCTTAGAATCACCATCGGCCAAAAAACATGTCTGCCCGACATTAAACTCTCAAAGTACATTTTTAAGGCGATTTCGTCTACATTTCCCGGAGCCACGGCCTAGGTAACGTTATTATTGCAATTTTTTTTACATTTTATTATAGAACACTCTTGCCTTGAGTGACAAAAGGCCTTTGAATCACCATCGGCCAGCAAACAACATGTCTGCCCGACATTTAACTCTAAACTACATTTTTAAGGCGATTATGTCTATATTTCCCGGTGCCACGGCCTAGGTAACGTAATTATAGCGTTTTTTTTTTACATTATCTTATAGAATGCTCTTACCTTGAGTGACAATAGGTGTTAGAATCACCATCGGCCAGCAAACTACATGTCTGCTCGACATTTAACTCTAAACTACATTTTTAAGGCGATTACGTCTACATTTCCCGGTGCCACGGCCTAGGTAACGTAATTATAGCGACTTTTTTTACACCAACTTATAGAATTCTCTTGTTTTGAGTGACAATAGGCCTTAGAATAACCATCGGCCAGCAAACTACATGTCTGCCCGACATTCAACTCTAAACTATATTTGTATGGCGGTTTTGTCTACATTTCCCGGTGCCACGGCCTAGATAACGTAATTATTGCAACGTTTTTTAAATTATCTTATAGAATACTATTGCTTTGAGTGACAATGGCCTTAGAATCACCATCGGCCAACAAACTACATGTTTTCCCGATATTTAACTCTAAACAATATTTTTAAGACGTTTTCGTCTACATTTTCCGGTGCCACGGCCTAGGTAACGTAAGTATAGCGATTTTTTTAACATTATCTTATAGAATTCTCTTGCCTTGAGAGATAATAGGCCTTAGAATAACCATCGGCCAGCAAACTACATGTCTGCCCGACATTCAACTCTAAACTATATTTTTAGTGCGGTTTTGTCTACATTTCCCGGTGCCGCGGCCTAGATAACGTAATTATTGCAACGTTTTTTACATTATCTTATATAATACTCTTGTTTTGAGTGACAATAGGCCTTAGAATCACCATCGGCCAGCAAACTACATGTTTTCCCGACATTTAACTCTAAACAATATTTTTAAGACGATTTCGTCTACCTTTCCCGGTGCCACGGCCTAGGTTACGTAATTATAGCGAGTTTTTTTACATAATCTTATAGAATACTCTTGTTTTGAGTGACAATAGGCCTTAGAATCACCATCGGCCAGCAAACTACATGCTTTCCCGACATTTAACTCTAAACTACATTTTTAAGGCGATTTCGTCTACATTTCCCGGTGCCACGGCCTAGGTAACGTAATTATAGCGACTTTTTTTACATTATCTTATAGAATCCTCTTGCCCTGAGTGACAATAGGCCTTAGAATCACCATCGGCTAGCAAACTACATGTCTGACCGACATTAAACTCTAAACTATATTTTTATGGCGGTTTTGTCTACATTTCCCGGTGCAACGGCCTAGATAACGTAATTATTGCAACGTTTTTTACACTATCTTATAGAATACTCTTGTTTTGAGTGACAATATGCCTTAGAATCACCATCGGCCAGCAAACTTCTTGTTTTCCCGACATTTAACTCTAAACTACATTTTTAAGGCGATTTCGTCTACATTTCCCGGTGCCACGGCCTAAGTAACGTAATTATTGCAAATTTTTTAACACTATCTTATAGAATACTCTTGCCTTGAGTGACAATAGCTCTTTGAATCACCATCGGCCAGCAAAATATAAGTCTGTCCGACAATCAACTTTAAACTACATTTTTATGGCGGTTTTGTCTACATTTCCCGGTGCCACGGCCTAGGTAACGTAATTATTGGAAGTTTTTTTACATTATCTTATAGAATTATCTTGCATTGAGTGACAAAAGGCCTTATAATCACAATCGGCCAGCAAACTACATGTTTTCCCGACATTTAACTCTAAACAACATTTTAAAGACGATTTCGTCTACATTTCCCGGTGCCACGGCCTAGGTAACGTAATTATAGCGTGTTTATTTACATTATCGTATAGAATACTCTTGCCTTGAGTGACATTAGGCCTTAGAATCACGACCGGCCAGCAAACTACATGTCTGCCCGACATTAAACTCTAAACTATATTTTTATGGCAGTTTTGTCTACATTTCCCGGTGCCACGGCCTAAGTAACGTAACTATTGCAAATTTTTTAACACTATCTTATAGAATGCTCTTGTTTAGAGTGACAATAGGCCTTAGAATCACCATCGGTCAGCAAACTACATGTTTTCCCGACATTTAACTCTAAACAATATTTTTAAGACGATTTCGTCTACATTTCCCGATGCCACGGCCTAGGTAACGTAATTATAGCGACTTTTTTTACAATATCTTATAGAATTCTCTTGTTTTGAGTGACAATAGGCCTTAGAATCACCAACGGCCAGCAAACTACATGTTTTCCCGACATTTAACTCTAAACAATATTTTTAAGACGATTTCGTCTACATTTCCCGGTGCCACGGCCTAGGTAACGTAATTATAGCGACTTTTTTTACATTATCTTATAGAATACTCTTGCCTTGAGTGACAATAGGCCTTTGAATCACCATCGGCCAGCAAACTACATGTCTGCCCGACATTCAACTCTAAACAACATTTTTAAGATGATTTCGTCTACATTTCCCGGTGCCACGGCCTAGATAACGTAATTATTGCAACGTTTTTTACACTATCTTATAGAATACTCTTGTTTTGAGTGACTTTAGGCCTTAGAATCACAATCAGCCAGCAAACTACATGTTTTCCCGACATTTAACTCTAAACAACATTTTTAAGGCGATTTCGTCTACATTTCCCGGTGCCATGGACTAGGTAACGTAATTCTTGCAACGTTTTTTACATTCTCTTATAGAATACTTTTGTTTTGAGTGAGAATAGGCCTTAGAATCACCATCGGCCAGCAAACTACAGTTTTCCCGACATTTAACTCTAAACAATATTTTTAAGACGATTTCGTCTACCTTTCCCGGTGCCACGGCCTAGGTAACGTAATTATAGCGAGTTTTTTTACATTATCTTATAGAATACTCTTGCTTTGAGTGATAATAGGCCTTAGAATCACCATCGGCCAGCAAACTACATGCTTTCCCGTCATTTAACTCTAAACTACATTTTTAAGGCGATTTCGTCTACATTTCCCGGTGCCACGGCCTAGGTAACGTAATTATTGGAACTTTTTTTACATTGTCTTATAGCCTTATCTTGCATTGAGTGACAAAAGGCCTTAAAATCACAATCTGCTTGCAAACTACATGTTTTCCCGACATTTAACTCTAAACAACATTTTAAAGACGATTTCGTCTACATTTCCCGGTGCCACGGCCTAGGTAACGTAATTATAGCGACTTTTTTACATTATCTTATAGAATACTCTTGCTTTGAGTGACAATAGGCCTTAAAAATAACCATCGGCCAGCAAACTACATGTCTGCCCGACATTTAACTCTAAGTCTCTATTTTAAGGCGATTTCGTCTACATTTCCCGGTGCCACGGCCTAGGTAACATAATTATTGCAACTTTTTTTACATTTTCTTATAGAATACTCTTGCATAGAGTGACAATAGGCCTTAGAATCACCATCGGCCAGCAAACTACATGTCTGCCCGACATTTAACTCTAAACTACATTTTAAGGCGATTTCGTCTACATTTCCCGGTGCCATGGCCTAGGTAACGTAATTATTGCAACTTTTTTTACATTATCTTATAGAATGCTCTTGCCCTGAGTGACAATAGGCCTTAGAATCACCATCGGCCAAAAAACATGTCTGCCCGACATTAAACTCTCAAAGTACATTTTTAAGGCGATTTCGTCTACATTTCCCGGAGCCACGGCCTAGGTAACGTTATTATTGCAATTTTTTTTACATTTTATTATAGAATACTCTTGCCTTGAGTGACAAAAGGCCTTTGAATCACCATCGGCCAGCAAACAACATGTCTGCCCGACATTTAACTCTAAACTACATTTTTAAGGCGATTATGTCTACATTTCCCGGTGCCACGGCCTAGGTAACGTAATTATAGCGTTTTTTTTTTACATTATCTTATAGAATGCTCTTACCTTGAGTGACAATAGGTGTTAGAATCACCATCGGCCAGCAAACTACATGTCTGCTCGACATTTAACTCTAAACTACATTTTTAAGGCGATTACGTCTACATTTCCCGGTGCCACGGCCTAGGTAACGTAATTATAGCGACTTTTTTTACACCAACTTATAGAATTCTCTTGTTTTGAGTGACAATAGGCCTTAGAATAACCATCGGCCAGCAAACTACATGTCTGCCCGACATTCAACTCTAAACTATATTTGTATGGCGGTTTTGTCTACATTTCCCGGTGCCACGGCCTAGATAACGTAATTATTGCAACGTTTTTTAAATTATCTTATAGAATACTATTGTTTTGAGTGACAATGGCCTTAGAATCACCATCGGCCAACAAACTACATGTTTTCCCGATATTTAACTCTAAACAATATTTTTAAGACGTTTTCGTCTACATTTTCCGGTGCCACGGCCTAGGTAACGTAAGTATAGCGATTTTTTTAACATTATCTTATAGAATTCTCTTGCCTTGAGAGATAATAGGCCTTAGAATAACCATCGGCCAGCAAACTACATGTCTGCCCGACATTCAACTCTAAACTATATTTTTAGTGCGGTTTTGTCTACATTTCCCGGTGCCGCGGCCTAGATAACGTAATTATTGCAACGTTTTTTACATTATCTTATATAATACTCTTGTTTTGAGTGACAATAGGCCTTAGAATCACCATCGGCCAGCAAACTACATGTTTTCCCGACATTTAACTCTAAACAATATTTTTAAGACGATTTCGTCTACCTTTCCCGGTGCCACGGCCTAGGTTACGTAATTATAGCGAGTTTTTTTACATAATCTTATAGAATACTCTTGTTTTGAGTGACAATAGGCCTTAGAATCACCATCGGCCAGCAAACTACATGCTTTCCCGACATTTAACTCTAAACTACATTTTTAAGGCGATTTCGTCTACATTTCCCGGTGCCACGGCCTAGGTAACGTAATTATAGCGACTTTTTTTACATTATCTTATAGAATCCTCTTGCCTTGAGTGACAATAGGCCTTAGAATCACCATCGGCTAGCAAACTACATGTCTGACCGACATTAAACTCTAAACTATATTTGTATGGCGGTTTTGTCTACATTTCCCGGTGCCACGGCCTAGATAACGTAATTCTTGCAACGTTTTTTACATTCTCTTATAGAATACTTTTGTTTTGAGTGACAATAGGCCTTAGAATCACCATCGGCCAGCAAACTACAGTTTTCCCGACATTTAACTCTAAACAATATTTTTAAGACGATTTCGTCTACCTTTCCCGGTGCCACGGCCTAGGTAACGTAATTATTGGAACTTTTTTTACATTGTCTTATAGCATTATCTTGCATTGAGTGACAAAAGGCCTTAAAATCACAATCTGCCTGCAAACTACATGTTTTCCCGACATTTAACTCTAAACAACATTTTAAAGACGATTTCGTCTACATTTCCCGGTGCCACGGCCTAGGTAACGTAATTATAGCGACTTTTTTACATTATCTTATAGAATACTCTTGCTTTGAGTGACAATAGGCCTCAAAATAACCATCGGCCAGCAAACTACATGTCTGCCCGACATTTAACTCTAAGTCTCTATTTTAAGGCGATTTCGTCTACATTTCCCGGTGCCACGGCCTAGGTAACATAATTATTGCAACTTTTTTTACATTTTGTTATAGAATACTCTTGCATAGAGTGACAATAGGCCTTAGAATCACCATCGGCCAGCAAACTACATGTCTGCCCGACATTTAACTCTAAACTACATTTTAAGGCGATTTCGTCTACATTTCCCGGTGCCATGGCCTAGGTAACGTAATTATTGCAACTTTTTTTACATTATCTTATAGAATGCTCTTGCCCTGAGTGACAATAGGCCTTAGAATCACCATCGGCCAAAAAACATGTCTGCCCGACATTAAACTCTCAAAGTACATTTTTAAGGCGATTTCGTCTACATTTCCCGGAGCCACGGCCTAGGTAACGTTATTATTGCAATTTTTTTTACATTTTATTATAGAATACTCTTGCCTTGAGTGACAAAAGGCCTTTGAATCACCATCGGCCAGCAAACAACATGTCTGCCCGACATTTAACTCTAAACTACATTTTTAAGGCGATTATGTCTACATTTCCCGGTGCCACGGCCTAGGTAACGTAATTATAGCGTTTTTTTTTTACATTATCTTATAGAATGCTCTTACCTTGAGTGACAATAGGTGTTAGAATCACCATCGGCCAGCAAACTACATGTCTGCTCGACATTTAACTCTAAACTACATTTTTAAGGCGATTACGTCTACATTTCCCGGTGCCACGGCCTAGGTAACGTAATTATAGCGACTTTTTTTACACCAACTTATAGAATTCTCTTGTTTTGAGTGACAATAGGCCTTAGAATAACCATCGGCCAGCAAACTACATGTCTGCCCGACATTCAACTCTAAACTATATTTGTATGGCGGTTTTGTCTACATTTCCCGGTGCCACGGCCTAGATAACGTAATTATTGCAACGTTTTTTAAATTATCTTATAGAATACTATTGCTTTGAGTGACAATGGCCTTAGAATCACCATCGGCCAACAAACTACATGTTTTCCCGATATTTAACTCTAAACAATATTTTTAAGACGTTTTCGTCTACATTTTCCGGTGCCACGGCCTAGGTAACGTAAGTATAGCGATTTTTTTAACATTATCTTATAGAATTCTCTTGCCTTGAGAGATAATAGGCCTTAGAATAACCATCGGCCAGCAAACTACATGTCTGCCCGACATTCAACTCTAAACTATATTTTTAGTGCGGTTTTGTCTACATTTCCCGGTGCCGCGGCCTAGATAACGTAATTATTGCAACGTTTTTTACATTATCTTATATAATACTCTTGTTTTGAGTGACAATAGGCCTTAGAATCACTAGGTAACGTAATTATAGCGACTTTTTTTACATTATCTTATAGAATACTCTTGCCTTGAGTGACAATAGGCCTTTGAATCACCATCGGCCAGCAAACTACATGTCTGCCCGACATTCAACTCTAAACAACATTTTTAAGATGATTTCGTCTACATTTCCCGGTGCCACGGCCTAGATAACGTAATTATTGCAACGTTTTTTACACTATCTTATAGAATACTCTTGTTTTGAGTGACTATAGGCCTTAGAATCACAATCAGCCAGCAAACTACATGTTTTCCCGACATTTAACTCTAAACAACATTTTTAAGGCGATTTCGTCTACATTTCCCGGTGCCACGGACTAGGTAACGTAATTCTTGCAACGTTTTTTACATTCTCTTATAGAATACTTTTGTTTTGAGTGAGAATAGGCCTTAGAATCACCATCGGCCAGCAAACTACAGTTTTCCCGACATTTAACTCTAAACAATATTTTTAAGACGATTTCGTCTACCTTTCCCGGTGCCACGGCCTAGGTAACGTAATTATAGCGAGTTTTTTTACATTATCTTATAGAATACTCTTGCTTTGAGTGATAATAGGCCTTAGAATCACCATCGGCCAGCAAACTACATGCTTTCCCGTCATTTAACTCTAAACTACATTTTTAAGGCGATTTCGTCTACATTTCCCGGTGCCACGGCCTAGGTAACGTAATTATTGGAACTTTTTTTACATTGTCTTATAGCCTTATCTTGCATTGAGTGACAAAAGGCCTTAAAATCACAATCTGCTTGCAAACTACATGTTTTCCCGACATTTAACTCTAAACAACATTTTAAAGACGATTTCGTCTACATTTCCCGGTGCCACGGCCTAGGTAACGTAATTATAGCGACTTTTTTACATTATCTTATAGAATACTCTTGCTTTGAGTGACAATAGGCCTTAAAAATAACCATCGGCCAGCAAACTACATGTCTGCCCGACATTTAACTCTAAGTCTCTTTTAAGGCGATTTCGTCTACATTTCCCGGTGCCACGGCCTAGGTAACATAATTATTGCAACTTTTTTTACATTTTCTTATAGAATACTCTTGCATAGAGTGAAAATAGGCCTTAGAATCACCATCGGCCAGCAAACTACATGTCTGCCCGACATTTAACTCTAAACTACATTTTAAGGCGATTTCGTCTACATTTCCCGGTGCCATGGCCTAGGTAACGTAATTATTGCAACTTTTTTTACATTATCTTATAGAATGCTCTTGCCCTGAGTGACAATAGGCCTTAGAATCACCATCGGCCAAAAAACATGTCTGCCCGACATTAAACTCTCAAAGTACATTTTTAAGGCGATTTCGTCTACATTTCCCGGAGCCACGGCCTAGGTAACGTTATTATTGCAATTTTTTTTACATTTTATTATAGAATACTCTTGCCTTGAGTGACAAAAGGCCTTTGAATCACCATCGGCCAGCAAACAACATGTCTGCCCGACATTTAACTCTAAACTACATTTTTAAGGCGATTATGTCTACATTTCCCGGTGCCACGGCCTAGGTAACGTAATTATAGCGTTTTTTTTTTACATTATCTTATAGAATGCTCTTGCCTTGAGTGACAATAGGTGTTAGAATCACCATCGGCCAGCAAACTACATGTCTGCTCGACATTTAACTCTAAACTACATTTTTAAGGCGATTACGTCTACATTTCCCGGTGCCACGGCCTAGGTAACGTAATTATAGCGACTTTTTTTACACCAACTTATAGAATTCTCTTGTATTGAGTGACAATAGGCCTTAGAATAACCATCGGCCAGCAAACTACATGTCTGCCCGACATTCAACTCTAAACTATATTTGTATGGCGGTTTTGTCTACATTTCCCGGTGCCACGGCCTAGATAACGTAATTATTGCAACGTTTTTTAAATTATCTTATAGAATACTTTTGCTTTGAGTGACAATGGCCTTAGAATCACCATCGGCCAACAAACTACATGTTTTCCCGACATTTAACTCTAAACTACATTTTTAAGGCGATTTCGTCTACATTTCCCGGTGCCACGGCCTAGGTAACGTAATTATAGCGACTTTTTTTACATTATCTTATAGAATCCTCTTGCCTTGAGTGACAATAGGCCTTAGAATCACCATCGGCCAGCAAACTACATGTCTGCCCGACATTCAACTCTAAACAACATTTTTAAGATGATTTCGTCTACATTTCCCGGTGCCACGGCCTAGGTAACGCAATTACAGCGACTTTTTTACATTATCTTATAGATTACTTTTGTTTGAGTGACAATAGGCCTCAAAATAACCATCGGCCAGCAAACTACATGTCTGACCGACATTAAACTCTAAACTATATTTTTATGGCGGTTTTGTCTACATTTCCCGGTGCAACGGCCTAGATAACGTAATTATTGCAACGTTTTTTACACTATCTTATAGAATACTCTTGTTTTGAGTGACAATATGCCTTAGAATCACCATCGGCCAGCAAACTTCTTGTTTTCCCGACATTTAACTCTAAACTACATTTTTAAGGCGATTTCGTCTACATTTCCCGGTGCCACGGCCTAAGTAACGTAATTATTGCAAATTTTTTAACACTATCTTATACAATTCTCTTGCCTTGAGTGACAATAGTTCTTTGAATCACCATCGGCCAGCAAAATATAAGTCTGTCCGACAATCAACTTTAAACTACATTTTTATGGCGGTTTTGTCTACATTTCCCGGTGCCACGGCCTAGGTAACGTAATTATTGGAAGTTTTTTTACATTATCTTATAGAATTATCTTGCATTGAGTGACAAAAGGCCTTATAATCACAATCGGCCAGCAAACTACATGTTTTCCCGACATTTAACTCTAAACAACATTTTAAAGACGATTTCGTCTACATTTCCCGGTGCCACGGCCTAGGTAACGTAATTATAGCGTGTTTATTTACAGTATCGTATAGAATACTCTTGCCTTGAGTGACATTAGGCCTTAGAATCACGACCGGCCAGCAAACTACATGTCTGCCCGACATTAAACTCTAAACTATATTTTTATGGCAGTTTTGTCTACATTTCCCGGTGCCACGGCCTAGATAACGTAATTATTGCAACGTTTTTTACATTATCTTATAGAATACTCTTGTTTAGAGTGACAATAGGTCTTAGAATCACCATCAGTCAGCAAACTACATGTTTTCCCGACATTTAACTCTAAACAATATTTTTAAGACGATTTCGTCTACATTTCCCGATGCCACGGCCTAGGTAACGTAATTATAGCGACTTTTTTTACAATATCTTATAGAATTCTCTTGTTTTGAGTGACAATAGGCCTTAGAATCACCAACGGCCAGCAAACTACATGTTTTCCCGACATTTAACTCTAAACAATATTTTTAAGACGATTTCGTCTACATTTCCCGGTGCCACGGCCTAGGTAACGTAATTATAGCGACTTTTTTTACATTATCTTATAGAATACTCTTGCCTTGAGTGACAATAGGCCTTTGAATCACCATCGGCCAGCAAACTACATGTCTGCCCGACATTCAACTCTAAACAACATTTTTAAGATGATTTCGTCTACATTTCCCGGTGCCACGGCCTAGATAACGTAATTATTGCAACGTTTTTTACACTATCTTATAGAATTTTCTTGTTTTGAGTGACTATAGGCCTTAGAATCACAATCAGCCAGCAAACTACATGTTTTCGCGACATTTAACTCTAAACTACATTTTTAAGGCGATTTCGTCTACATTTCCCGGTGCCACGGCCTAGGTAACGTAATTATAGCGACTTTTTTACATTATCTTATAGAATACTCTTGTTTTGAGTGACAATAGGCCTCAAAATAACCATCGGCCAGCAAACTAAATGTCTGCCCGACATTTAACTCTAAGTCTCTATTTTAAGGCGATTTGGTCTACATTTCCCGGTGCCACGGCATAGGTAACATAATTATTGCAACTTTTTTTACATTTTCTTATAGAATACTCCTGCTTTGAGTGACAATAGGCCTTACAATCACCATCGGCCAGCAAACTACATGTCTGCCCGACATTCAACTCTAAACTATATTTTTATGGCGGTTTTGTCTACATTTCCCGGTGCCACGGCCTAGATAACGTAATTATTGCAACGTTTTTTACATTATCTTATAGGATACTTTTGCTTTGAGTGGCAATAGGCCTTAGAATCACCATCGGCCAGCAAACTACATGTTTTCCCGACATTTAACTCTAAACAATATTTTTAAGACGATTTCGTCTACATTTCCCGGTGCCACGGCCTAGGTAACGTAATTATAGCGACTTTTTTTACAATATCTTATACAATTCTTTTTTTTTGAGTGACAATAGGCCTTACAATCACCAACGGCCACCAAACTACATGTTTTCCCGACATTTAACTCTAAACAATATTTTTAAGACGATTTCGTCTACATTTCCCGGTGCCACGGCCTAGGTAACGTAATTATAGCAACTTTTTTTACACTATCTTATAGAATGCTCTTGCCTTGAGTGACAATAGGCCTTAGAATCACCATCAGCCAGCAAACTACATGTCTGCCCGACATTCAACTCTAAACAACATTTTTAAGATGATTTCGTCTACATTTCCCGGTGCCACGGCCTAGATAACGTAATTATTGCAACGTTTTTTACACTATCTTATAGAATACTCTTGTTTTGAGTGACTATAGGCCTTAGAATCACAATCAGCCAGCAAACTAAATGTTTTCCCGACATTTAACTCTAAACTACATTTTTAAGGCGAATTCGTCAACATTTCCCGGTGCCACGGACTAGGTAACGTAATTATTGCAACTTTTTTTACATTTTCTTATAGAATGCTCTTGCTTTGAGTGACAGTAGGCCTTAGAATCACCATCAGCCAGCAAACTACATGTCTGCCCGACATTCAACTCTAAACTATATTTTTATGGCGGTTTTGTCTACATTTCCCGGTGCCACGGCCTAGATAACGTAATTATTGCAACGTTTTTTACATTATCTTATAGAATACTCTTGTATTGAGTGACAATAGGCCTTAGAATCACCATCAGCTAGAAAAATACATGTTTTCCCGACATCTAACTCTAAACAATATTTTTAAGACGATTTCGTCTACATTTCCCGGTGCCACGGCCTAGGTAACGTAATTATAGCGACTGTTTTACATTATCTTATAGAATACTCTTGCTTTGAGTGACAATAGGCCTCAAAATAACCATCGGCCAGCAAACTAACTGTCTGCCCGACATTTAACTCTAAGTCTCTATTTTAAGGCGATTTGGTCTACATTTCCCGGTGCCACGGCATAGGTAACATAATTATTGCAATTTTTTTTACATTTTCTTATAGAATACTCCTGCTTTTAGTGACAATAGGCCTTACAATCACCATCGGCCAGCAAACTACATGTCTGCCCGACATTCAACTCTAAACTATATTTTTATGGCGGTTTTGTCTACATTTCCCGGTGCCACGGCCTAGATAACGTAATTATTGCTACGTTTTTTACATTATCTTATAGAATACTTTTGCTTTGAGTGATAATAGGCCTTAGAATCACCATCGGCCAGCAAACTACATGTTTTCCCGACATTTAACTCTAAACAATATTTTTAAGACGATTTCGTCTACATTTCCCGGTGCCACGGCCTAGGTATCGTAATTATAGCGACTTTTTTTACACTATCTTATAAAATTATCTTGCTTTGAGTGACAATAGGCCTAAGAATCACCATTGGCCAGCAAACTACATGTTTTTCCGACATTTAACTCTAAACTACATTTTTAAGTCGATTTCGTCTACATTTCCCGGTGCCACGGCCTAGGTAACGTAATTATTGCAACTTTTTTAACATTATTAGAGAATACTCTTGCCTTGAGTGACAATAGGCCTTAGAATAACCATCGGCCAGCAAACTACATGTCTGCCCGACATTCAACTCTAAACTATATTTTTACGGCGGTTTTGTCTCCATTTTCCGGTGCCACGGCCTAGATAACGAAATTATTGCAACGTTTTTTACATTATCTTATAAGATACTCTTGCATTGAGTGACAATAGGCCTTAGAATCACCATCGGCCAGCAAACTACATGTTTTCCCGACATTTAACTCTAAACAATATTTTTAAGACGATTTCGTCTACATTTCCCGGTAACACGGCCTAGGTTACGTAATTATAGCGACCTTTTTTACAATATCTTATAGAATTCTCTTGCTTTGAGTGACAATAGGCCTTAGAATCACCATCGGCCAGCAAACTACATGTTTTCCCGACATTTAACTCTATACTACATTTTTAAGGAGATTTCGTCTACATTTCCCGGTGCCACGGCCTAGGTAACGTAATTATTGCAAATTATTTAACATTATCTTATAGAATCCTAATGCCTTGAGTGACAATAGGCCTTTGAATCACCATCGGCCAGCAAACAACATGTCTGCCCGACATTTAACTCTAAACTACATTTTTAAGGCGATTATGTCTACATTTCCCGGTGCCACGGCCTAGGTAACGTAATTATAGCGTTTTTTTTTACATTATCTTATAGAATACTTTTGCCTTGAGTGACAATAGGTGTTGGAATCACCATCGGCCAGCAAACTACATGTCTGCTCGACATTTAACTCTAAACTACATTTTTAAGGCGATTACGTCTACATTTCCCGGTGCCACGGCCTAGGTAACGTAATTATAGCGACTTTTTTTACATCAACTTATAGAATCTTCTTGTCTTGAGTGACAATAGGCCTTAGAATAACCATCGGCCAGCAAACTACATGTCTGCCCGACATTCAACTCTAAACTATATTTGTATGGCGGTTTTGTCTACATTTCCCGGTGCCACGGCCTAGATAACGTAATTCTTGCAACGTTTTTTACATTCTCTTATAGAATACTTTTGCTTTGAGTGACAATAGGCCTTAGAATCACCATCGGCCAGCAAACTACATGTTTTCCCGACATTTAACTCTAAACAATATTTTTAAGACGATTTCGTCTACCTGTCCCGGTGCCACGGCCTAGGTAACGTAATTATAGCGAGTTTTTTTACATTATCTTATAGAATACTCTTGCTTTGAGTGATAATAGGCCTTAGAATCACCATCGGCTAGCAAACTACATGCTTTCCCGAAATTTAACTCTAAACTACATTTTTAAGGCGATTTCGTCTACATTTCCCGGTGCCACGGCCTAGGTAACGTAATTATAGCGACTTTTTTAACATTATCTTATATAATACTCTTGCTTTGAGTGACTATAGGCCTTTGAATCACCATCGGCCAGCAAAATATAAGTCTGTCCGACAATCAACTTTAAACTACATTTTTATGGCGGTTTTGTCTACATTTCCCGGTGCCACGGCCTAGGTAACGTAATTATTGGAACTTTTTTTACATTGTCTTATAGAATTATCTTGCATTGAGTGACAAAAGGCCTTAAAATCACAATCTGCCTGCAAACTACATGTTTTCCCGACATTTAACTCTAAACAACATTTTAAAGACGATTTCGTCTACATTTTCCGGTGCGACGGCCTAGGTAACGTAATTATAGCGACTTTTTTACACTTTCTAATAGAATACTCTTGCTTTGAGTGACAATAGGCCTCAAAATAACCATCGGCCAGCAAACTACATGTCTGCCCGACATTTAACTCTAAGTCTCTATTTTAAGGCGATTTCGTCTACATTTCCCGGTGCCACGGCCTAGGTAACATAATTATTGCATTTTTTTTTACATTTTCTTATAGAATACTCTTGCGTAGAGTGACAATAGGCCTTAGAATCACCATCGGCCAAAAAACATGTCTGCCCGACATTAAACTCTCAAAGTACATTTTTAAGGCGATTTCGTCTACATTTCCCGGAGCCACGGCCTAGGTAACGTAATTATTGCAATTTTTTTTACATTTTATCATAGAATACTCTTGCTTTGAGTGACAATAGGCCTTTGAATCACCATCGGCCAGCAAACAACATGTCTGCCCGACATTTAACTCTAAACTACATTTTTAAGGCGATTATGTCTACATTTCCCGGTGCCACGGCCTAGGTAACGTAATTATAGCGTTTTTTTTTACATTATCTTATAGAATACTCTTGCTTTGAGTGACAATATGTGTTAGAATAACCATCGGCCAGCAAACTACATGTCTGCCCGACATTCAACTCTAAACTATATTTGTATGGCGGTTTTGTCTACATTTCCCGGTGCCACGGCCTAGATAACGTAACTATTGCAACGTTTTTTAAATTATCTTATAGAATACTTTTGCTTTGAGTGACAATAGGCCTTAGAATCACCATCGGCCAGCAAACTACATGTTTTCCCGACATTTAACTCTAAACAATATTTTTAAGACGATTTCGTCTACATTTTCCGGTGCCACGGCCTAGGTAACGTAATTATAGCAACTTTTTTTACATTATCTTATAGAATCCTCTTGCCTTGAGTGATAATAGGCCTTAGAATAACCATCGGCCAGCAAACTACATGTCTGCCCGACATTCAACTCTAAACTATATTTTTAGTGCGGTTTTGTCTACATTTCCCGGTGCCACGGCCTAGATAACGTAATAATTGCAACGTTTTTTACACTATCTTATAGAATACTCTTGTTTTGAGTGACTATAGGCCTTAGAATCACAATCAGCCAGCAAACTACATGTTTTCCCGACATTTAACTCTAAACTACATTTTTAAGGCGATTTCGTCTACATTTCCCGGTGCCACGGACTAGGTAACGTATTTATAGCGACTTTTTTACATAATCTTATAGAATACTCTTGCTTTGAGTGACAATAGGCCTCAAAATAACCATCGGCCAGCAAACTACATGTCAGCCCGACATTTAACTCTAAGTCTCTATTTTAAGGCGATTTCGTCTACATTTCCCGGTGCCACGGCCTAGGTAACATAATTATTGCAACTTTTTTTACATTTTCTTATATTATACTCTTGTTTTGAGTGACAATAGGCCTTAGAATCACCATCGGCCAGCAAACTACATGTCTGCCCGACATTTAACTCTAAACTACATTTTAAGGCGATTTCGTCTACATTTCCCGGTGCCACGGCCTAGGTAACGTAACTATTGCAACTTTTTTTACATTATCTTATAGAATGCTCTTGCCCTGAGTGACAATAGGCCTTAGAATCACCATCGGCCAAAAAACATGTCTGCCCGACATTAAACTCTCAAAGTACATTTTTAAGGCGATTTCGTCTACATTTCCCGGAGCCACGGCCTAGGTAACGTAATTATTGCAATTTTTTTTACATCTTATTATATTATACTCTTGCCTTGAGTGACAATAGGCCTTTGAATCACCATCGGCCAGCAAACAACATGTCTGCCCGACATTTAACTCTAAACTACATTTTTAAGGCGATTATGTCTACATTTCCCGGTGCCATGGCCTAGGTAACGTAATTATAGCGACTTTTTTTAAATTATCTTATAGAATCCTCTTGCTTTGAGTGACTAAAGGCCTTAGAATCACCATCGGCCAGCAAACTACATGTCTGCCCGACATTCAACTCTAAACTATATTTTTATGGCGGTTTTGTTTACATTTCCCGGTGCCACGGCCTAGGTAACGTAATTATAGCGACTTTTTTACATTATCTTATAGAATACTCTTGCTTTGAGTGACAATAGGCCTCAAAATAACCATCGGCCAGCAAACTACATGTCTGCCCGACATTTAACTCTAAGTCTCTATTTTAAGGCGATTTGGTCTACATTTCCCGGTGCCACGGCCTAGGTAACATAATTATTGCAACTTTTTTTACATTTTCTTATAGAATACTCTTGCAATGAGTGACAATAGGCCTTAGAATCACCATCGGCCAGCAAACTACATGTCTGCCCGACATTCAACTCTAAACTATATTTTTATGGCGGTTTTGTCTACATTTCCCGGTGCCACGGCCTAGATAACGTAATTATTGCAACGTTTTTTACATAATCTTATAGGATACTTTTGCTTTGAGTGACAATAGGCCTTAGAATCACCATCGGCCAGCAAACTACATGTTTTCCCGACATTTAACTTTAAACAATATTTTTAAGACGATTTCGTCTACATTTCCCGGTGCCACGGCCTAGGTAACGTAATTATAGCGACTTTTTTTACACTATCTTATAAAGTTATCTTGCTTTGAGTGACAATAGGCCTAAGAATCACCATTGGCCAGCAAACTACATGTTTTCCCGACATTTAACTCTAAACTACATTTTTAAGGCGATTTCGTCTACATTTCCCGGTGCCACGGCCTAGGTAACGTAATTATTGCAACTTTTTTTAACATTATTAGAGAATACTCTTGCCTTGAGTGACAATAGGCCTTAGAATAACCATCGGCCAGCAAACTACATGTCTGCCCGACATTCAACTCTAAACTATATTTTTACGGCGGTTTTGTCTACATTTTCCGGTGCCACGGCCTAGATAACGAAATTATTGCAACGTTTTTTACATTATCTTATAAGATACTCTTGCATTGAGTGACAATAGGCCTTAAAATCACCATCGGCCAGCAAACTACATGTTTTCCCGACATTTAACTCTAAACAATATTTTTAAGACGATTTCGTCTACATTTCCCGGTGCCACGGCCTAGGTAACGTAATTATTGCAACTTTTTTAACATTATCTTATAGAATCTTTTTGCCTTGAGTGACAATAGGCCTTTGAATCACCATCGGCCAGCAAACTACATGTCTGCCCGATATTAAACTCTAAACTATATTTTTATGGCGGTTTTGTCTACATTTCCCGGTGCCACGGCCTAGATAACGTAATTATTGCAACGTTTTTTACACTATCTTATAGAATATTCTTGTTTTGATTGATAATATGCCTTAGAATCACCATCAGCCAGCAAACTACATGTTTTCCCGACATTTAACTCTAAACTACATTTTTAAGGCGATTTCGTCTACATTTCCCGGTGCCACGGCCTAGGTAACGTAATTATTGCAACTTTTTTAACATTATCTTATAAAATGCTATTGCCTTGAGTGACAATAGGCCTTTGAATCACCATCGGCCAGCAAAATATAAGTCTGTCCGACAATCAACTTTAAACTACATTTTTATGGCGGTTTTGTCTACATTTCCCGGTGCCACGGCCTAGGTAACGTAATTATTGGAACTTTTTTTACATTGTCTTATAGAATTATCTTGCATTGAGTGACAAAAGGCCTTAAAATCACAATCGGCCAGCAAACTACATGTTTTCCCGACATTTAACTCTAAACAACATTTTAAAGACGATTTCGTCTACATTTCCCGGTGCCACGGCCTAGGTAACGTAATTATAGCGACTTTTTTACATTATCTTATAGAATACTCTTGCTTTGAGTGACAATAGGCCTCAAAATAACCATCGGCCAGCAAACTACATGTCTGCCCGACATTTAACTCTAAGTCTCTATTTTAAGGCGATTTCGTCTACATTTCCCGGTGCCACGGCCTAGGTAACATAATTATTGCAACTTTATTTACATTTTCTTATAGAATACTCTTGCCTTGAGTTACAATAGGCCTTAGAATCACCATAGGCCAGCAAACTACATGTCTGCCCGACATTTAACTCTAAACTACATTTTAAGGCGATTTCGTCTACATTTCCCAGTGCCACGGCCTAGGTAACGTAATTATAGCGACTTTTTTACATTATCTTATAGAATACTCTTGCTTTGAGTGACAATAGGCCTCAAAATAACCATCGGCCAGCAAACTACATGTCTGCCCGACATTTAACTCTAAGTCTCTATTTTAAGGCGATTTGGTCTACATTTCCCGAAGCCACGGCCTAGGTAACATAATTATTGCAACTTTTTTTACTTTTTCTTATAGAATACTCCTGCCTTGAGTGACAATAGGCCTTAGAATCACCATCGGCCAGCAAACTACATGTCTGCCCGACATTCAACTCTAAACTATATTTTCATGGCGGTTTTGTCTACATTTCCCGGTGCCACGGCCTAGATAACGTAATTATTGCAACTTTTTTTACATTATCTTATAAAATGCTCTTGCCCTAAGTGACAATAGGCCTTAGAATCACCATCGGCCAAAAAACATGTCTGCCCGACATTAAACTCTCAAAGTACATTTTTAAGGCGATTTCGTCTACATTTCCCGGAGCCACGGCCTAGGTAACGTAATTATTGCAATTTTTTTTACATCTTATTATAGAATCCTCTTGCTTTGAGTGACAATAGGCCTTTGAATCACCATCGGCCAGCAAACTACATGTCTGCCCGACATTCAACTCTAAACTATATTTTCATGGCGGTTTTGTCTACATTTCCCGGTGCCACGGCCTAGATAACGTAATTATTGCAACTTTTTTTACATTATCTTATAAAATGCTCTTGCCCTAAGTGACAATAGGCCTTAGAATCACCATCGGCCAAAAAACATGTCTGCCCGACATTAAACTCTCAAAGTACATTTTTAAGGCGATTTCGTCTACATTTCCCGGAGCCACGGCCTAGGTAACGTAATTATTGCAATTTTTTTTACATCTTATTATAGAATCCTCTTGCTTTGAGTGACAATAGGCCTTTGAATCACCATCGGCCAGCAAACAACATGTCTGCCCGACATTTAACTCTAAACTACATTTTTAAGGCGATTATGTCTACATTTCCCGGTGCCACGGCCTAGGTAACGTAATTATAGCAACTTTTTTTAAATTATCTTATAAAATGCTCTTGCCTTGAGTGATAATTGGCGTTAGAATCACCATCGGCCAGCAAACTACATGTCTGCCCGACATTTAACTCTAAACTACATTTTGAAGGCGATTACGTCTACATTTGCCGGTGGCACGGCCTAGGTAACGTAATTATAGCGAATTTTTTTACATTATCTTATAGAATACTCTTGCTTTGAGTGACAATAGGCCTCAAAATAACCATCGGCCAGCAAACTACATGTCTGCCCGACATTTAACTCTAAGTCTCTATTTTAAGGCGATTTGGTCTACATTTCCCGAAGCCACGGCCTAGGTAACATAATTATTGCAACTTTTTTTACTTTTTCTTATAGAATACTCCTGCCTTGAGTGACAATAGGCCTTAGAATCACCATCGGCCAGCAAACTACATGTCTGCCCGACATTCAACTCTAAACTATATTTTCATGGCGGTTTTGTCTACATTTCCCGGTGCCACGGCCTAGATAACGTAATTATTGCAACTTTTTTTACATTATCTTATAAAATGCTCTTGCCCTAAGTGACAATAGGCCTTAGAATCACCATCGGCCAAAAAACATGTCTGCCCGACATTAAACTCTCAAAGTACATTTTTAAGGCGATTTCGTCTACATTTCCCGGAGCCACGGCCTAGGTAACGTAATTATTGCAATTTTTTTTACATCTTATTATAGAATCCTCTTGCTTTGAGTGACAATAGGCCTTTGAATCACCATCGGCCAGCAAACAACATGTCTGCCCGACATTTAACTCTAAACTACATTTTTAAGGCGATTATGTCTACATTTCCCGGTGCCACGGCCTAGGTAACGTAATTATAGCAACTTTTTTTAAATTATCTTATAAAATGCTCTTGCCTTGAGTGATAATTGGCGTTAGAATCACCATCGGCCAGCAAACTACATGTCTGCCCGACATTTAACTCTAAACTACATTTTGAAGGCGATTACGTCTACATTTGCCGGTGGCACGGCCTAGGTAACGTAATTATAGCGAATTTTTTTACATTATCTTATAGAATGCTCTTGTTTTGAGTAACTAAAGGCCTTAGAATCACCATCGGCCAGCATACTACATATTTTCCCGACATTTAACTCTAAACAATATTTTTAAGACGATTTCGTCTACATTTTCCGGTGCCACGGCCTAGGTAACGTAATTATAGCGATTTTTTTTACATTATCTTATAGAATACTCATGCCTTGAGTGATAATAGGCCTTAGAATAACCATCTGCCAGCAAACTACATGTCTGCCCGACATTCAACTCTAAACTATATTTTTAGTGCGGTTTTGTCTACATTTCCCGGTGCCACGGCCTAGATAACGTAATTATTGCAACGTTTTTTACATTATCTTATAGAATTCTCTTGATTTGAGTGACAATATGTGTTAGAATAACCATCGGCCAGCAAACTACATGTCTGCCCGACATTCAACTCTAAACTATATTTGTATGGCGGTTTTGTCTACATTTCCCGGTGCCACGGCCTAGATAACGTAATTATTGCAACGTTTTTTAAATTATCTTATAGAATACTTTTGCTTTGAGTGACAATAGGCCTTAGAATCACCATCGGCCAGCAAACTACATGTTTTCCCGACATTTAACTCTAAACAATATTTTTAAGACGATTTCGTCTACATTTTCCGGTGCCACGGCCTAGGTAACGTAATTATAGCAACTTTTTTTACATTATCTTATAGAATACTCTTGCCTTGAGTGATAATAGGCCTTAGAATAACCATCGGCCAGCAAACTACATGTCTGCCCGACATTAAACTCTAAACTATATTTTTATGGCGGTTTTGTCTACATTTCCCGGTGCAACGGCCTAGATAACGTAATTATTGCAACGTTTTTTACACTATCTTATAGAATACTCTTGTTTTGAGTGACAATAGTTCTTTGAATCACCATCGGCCAGCAAAATATAAGTCTGTCCGACAATCAACTTTAAACTACATTTTTATGGCGGTTTTGTCTACATTTTCCGGTGCCACGGCCTAGATAACGAAACTATTGCAACGTTTTTTACATTATCTTATAAGATACTCTTGCATTGAGTGACAATAGGCCTTTGAATCACCATCGGCCAGCAAACAACATGTCTGCCCGACATTTAACTCTAAACTACATTTTTAAGGCGATTATGTCTACATTTCCCGGTGCCACGGCCTAGGTAACGTAATTATAGCGTTTTTTTTTACATTATCTTATAGAATACTTTTGCCTTGAGTGACAATAGGTGTTAGAATCACCATCGGCTAGCAAACTACATGTCTGCTCGACATTTAACTCTAAACTACATTTTTAAGGCGATTACGTCTACATTTCCCGGTGCCACGGCCTAGGTAACGTAATTATAGCGACTTTTTTTACATCAACTTATAGAATCCTCTTGTCTTGAGTGACAATAGGCCTAAGAATCACCATTGGCCAGCAAACTACATGTTTTCCCGACATTTAACTCTAAACTACATTTTTAAGGCGATTTCGTCTACATTTCCCGGTGCCACGGCCTAGGTAACGTAATTATTGCAACGTTTTTAACATTATTAGAGAATACTCTTGCCTTGAGTGACGATAGGCCTTAGAATAACCATCGCCCAGCAAACTACATGTCTGCCCGACATTCAACTCTAAACTATATTTTTACGGCGGTTTTGTCTACATTTTCCGGTGCCACGGCCTAGATAACGAAATTATTGCAACGTTTTTTACATTATCTTATATGATACTCTTGCATTGAGTGACACTAGGCCTTTGAATCACCATCGGCCAGCAAACAACATGTCTGCCCGACATTTAACTCTAAACTACATTTTTAAGGCGATTATGTCTACATTTCCCGGTGCCACGGCCTAGGTAACGTAATTATAGCGTTTTTTTTTACATTATCTTATAGAATACTTTTGCCTTGAGTGACAATAGGTGTTAGAATCACCATCGGCCAGCAAACTACATGTCTGCTCGACATTTAACTCTAAACTACATTTTTAAGGTGATTACGTCTACATTTCCCGGTGCCACGGCCTAGGTAACGTAATTATAGCGACTTTTTTTACATCAACTTATAGAATCCTCTTGTCTTGAGTGACAATAGGCCTTAGAATAACCATCGGCCAGCAAACTACATGTCTGCCCGACATTCAACTCTAAACTATATTTGTATGGCGTTTTTGTCTACATTTCCCGGTGCCACGGCCTAGATAACGTAATTCTTGCAACGTTTTTTACATTATCTTATAGAATTCTTTTGCCTTGAGTGACAATAGGTGTTAGAATCACCATCGGCCAGCAAACTACAGTTTTCCCGACATTTAACTCTAAACAATATTTTTAAGACGATTTCGTCTACCTTTCCCGGTGCCACGGCCTAGGTAACGTAATTATAGCGAGTTTTTTTACATTATCTTATAGAATACTCTTGCTTTGAGTGATAATAGGCCTTAGAATCACCATCGGCCAGCAAACTACATGCTTTCCCGTCATTTAACTCTAAACTACATTTTTAAGGCGATTTCGTCTACATTTCCCGGTGCCACGGCCTAGGTAACGTAATTATTGGAACTTTTTTTACATTGTCTTATAGCATTATCTTGCATTGAGTTACAAAAGGCCTTAGAATAACCATCGGCCAGCAAACTACATGTTTTCCCGACATTTAACTCTAAACAACATTTTAAAGACGATTTCGTCTACATTTCCCGGTGCCACGGCCTAGGTAACGTAATTATAGCGACTTTTTTACATTATCTTATAGAATACTCTTGCTTTGAGTGACAATAGGCCTCAAAATAACCATCGGCCAGCAAACTACATGTCTGCCCGACATTTAACTCTAAGTCTCTATTTTAAGGCGATTTCGTCTACATTTCCCGGTGCCACGGCCTAGGTAACATAATTATTGCAACTTTTTTTACATTTTCTTATAGAATACTCTTGCATAGAGTGACAATAGGCCTTAGAATCACCATCGGCCAGCAAACTACATGTCTGCCCGACATTTAACTCTAAGTCTCTATTTTAAGGCGATTTCGTCTACATTTCCCGGTGCCACGGCCTAGGTAACGTAATTATTGCAACTTTTTTTACATTATCTTATAGAATGCTCTTGCCCTGAGTGACAATAGGCCTTTGAATCACCATCGGCCAAAAAACATGTCTGCCCGACATTAAACTCTCAAAGTACATTTTTAAGGCGATTTCGTCTACATTTCCCGGAGCCACGGCCTAGGTAACGTTATTATTGCAATTTTTTTTACATTTTATTATAGAATACTCTTGCCTTGAGTGACAAAAGGCCTTTGAATCACCATCGGCCAGCAAACAACATGTCTGCCCGACATTTAACTCTAAACTACATTTTTAAGGCGATTATGTCTACATTTCCCGGTGCCACGGCCTAGGTAACGTAATTATAGCGTTTTTTTTTTACATTATCTTATAGAATCCTCTTACCTTGAGTGACAATAGGTGTTAGAATCACCATCGGCCAGCAAACTACATGTCTGCTCGACATTTAACTCTAAACTACATTTTTAAGGCGATTACGTCTACATTTCCCGGTGCCACGGCCTAGGTAACGTAATTATAGCGACTTTTCTTACACCAACTTATAGAATTCTCTTGTTTTGAGTGACAATAGGCCTTAGAATAACCATCGGCCAGCAAACTACATGTCTGCCCGACATTCAACTCTAAACTATATTTGTATGGCGGTTTTGTCTACATTTCCCGGTGCCACGGCCTAGATAACGTAATTATTGCAACGTTTTTTAAATTATCTTATAGAATACTTTTGCTTTGAGTGACAATGGCCTTAGAATCACCATCGGCCAACAAACTACATGTTTTCCCGATATTTAACTCTAAACAATATTTTTAAGACGTTTTCGTCTACATTTTCCGGTGCCACGGCCTAGGTAACGTAAGTATAGCGATTTTTTTAACATTATCTTATAGAATTCTCTTGCCTTGAGAGATAATAGGCCTTAGAATAACCATCGGCCAGCAAACTACATGTCTGCCCGACATTCAACTCTAAACTATATTTTTAGTGCGGTTTTGTCTACATTTCCCGGTGCCGCGGCCTAGATAACGTAATTATTGCAACGTTTTTTACACTATCTTATAGAATACTCTTGTTTTGAGTGACAATATGCCTTAGAATCACCATCGGCCAGCAAACTTCTTGTTTTCCCGACATTTAACTCTAAACTACATTTTTAAGGCGATTTCGTCTAAATTTCCCGGTGCCACGGCCTAAGTAACGTAATTATTGCAAATTTTTTAACACTATCTTATAGAATACTCTTGCCTTGAGTGACAATAGTTCTTTGAATCACCATCGGCCAGCAAAATATAAGTCTGTCCGACAATCAACTTTAAACTACATTTTTATGGCGGTTTTGTCTACATTTCCCGGTGCCACGGCCTAGGTAACGTAATTATAGCGACTTTTTTTACATCAACTTATAGAATTCTCTTGTCTTGAGTGAAAATAGGATTTAGAATAACCATCGGCCAGCAAACTACATGTCTGCCCGACATTCAACTCTAAACTATATTTGTATGGCGGTTTTGTCTACATTTCCCGGTGCCACGGCCTAGATAACGTAATTCTTGCAACGTTTTTTACATTCTCTTATAGAATACTTTTGTTTTGAGTGACAGTAGGCCTTAGAATCACCATCGGCCAGCAAACTACAGTTTTCCCGACATTTAACTCTAAACAATATTTTTAAGACGATTTCGTCTACCTTTCCCGGTGCCACGGCCTAGGTAACGTAATTATTGGAACTTTTTTTACATTGTCTTATAGCATTATCTTGCATTGAGTGACAAAAGGCCTTAAAATCACAATCTGCCTGCAAACTACATGTTTTCCCGACATTTAACTCTAAACAACATTTTAAAGACGATTTCGTCTACATTTCCCGGTGCCACGGCCTAGGTAACGTAATTATAGCGACTTTTTTACATTATCTTATAGAATACTCTTGCTTTGAGTGACAATAGGCCTCAAAATAACCATCGGCCAGCAAACTACATGTCTGCCCGACATTTAACTCTAAACTACATTTTAAGGCGATTTCGTCTACATTTCCCGGTGCCATGGCCTAGGTAACGTAATTATTGCAACTTTTTTTACATTATCTTATAGAATGCTCTTGCCCTGAGTGACAATAGGCCTTAGAATCACCATCGGCCAAAAAACATGTCTGCCCGACATTAAACTCTCAAAGTACATTTTTAAGGCGATTTCGTCTACATTTCCCGGAGCCACGGCCTAGGTAACGTTATTATTGCAATTTTTTTTACATTTTATTATAGAATACTCTTGCCTAGAGTGACAAAAGGCCTTTGAATCACCATCGGCCAGCAAACAACATGTCTGCCCGACATTTAACTCTAAACTACATTTTTAAGGCGATTATGTCTACATTTCCCGGTGCCACGGCCTAGGTAACGTAATTATAGCGTTTTTTTTTTACATTATCTTATAGAATGCTCTTACCTTGAGTGACAATAGGTGTTAGAATCACCATCGGCCAGCAAACTACATGTCTGCTCGACATTTAACTCTAAACTACATTTTTAAGGCGATTACGTCTACATTTCCCGGTGCCACGGCCTAGGTAACGTAATTATAGCGACTTTTTTTACACCAACTTATAGAATTCTCTTGTTTTGAGTGACAATAGGCCTTATAATAACCATCGGCCAGCAAACTACATGTCTGCCCGACATTCAACTCTAAACTATATTTGTATGGCGGTTTTGTCTACATTTCCCGGTGCCACGGCCTAGATAACGTAATTATTGCAACGTTTTTTAAATTATCTTATAGAATACTATTGCTTTGAGTGACAATGGCCTTAGAATCACCATCGGCCAACAAACTACATGTTTTCCCGATATTTAACTCTAAACAATATTTTTAAGACGTTTTCGTCTACATTTTCCGGTGCCACGGCCTAGGTAACGTAAGTATAGCGATTTTTTTAACATTATCTTATAGAATTCTCTTGCCTTGAGAGATAATAGGCCTTAGAATAACCATCGGCCAGCAAACTACATGTCTGCCCGACATTCAACTCTAAACTATATTTTTAGTGCGGTTTTGTCTACATTTCCCGGTGCCGCGGCCTAGATAACGTAATTATTGCAACGTTTTTTACATTATCTTATATAATACTCTTGTTTTGAGTGACAATAGGCCTTAGAATCACCATCGGCCAGCAAACTACATGTTTTCCCGACATTTAACTCTAAACAATATTTTTAAGACGATTTCGTCTACCTTTCCCGGTGCCACGGCCTAGGTTACGTAATTATAGCGAGTTTTTTTACATTATCTTATAGAATACTCTTGTTTTGAGTGACAATAGGCCTTAGAATCACCATCGGCCAGCAAACTACATGCTTTCCCGACATTTAACTCTAAACTACATTTTTAAGGCGATTTCGTCTACATTTCCCGGTGCCACGGCCTAGGTAACGTAATTATAGCGACTTTTTTTACATTATCTTATAGAATCCTCTTGCCTTGAGTGACAATAGGCCTTAGAATCACCATCGGCCAGCAAACTTCTTGTTTTCCCGACATTTAACTCTAAACTACATTTTTAAGGCGATTTCGTCTACATTTCCCGGTGCCACGGCCTAAGTAACGTAATGATTGCAAATTTTTTAACACTATCTTATAGAATACTCTTGCCTTGAGTGACAATAGTTCTTTGAATCACCATCGGCCAGCAAAATATAAGTCTGTCCGACAATCAACTTTAAACTACAAATTTATGGCGGTTTTGTCTACATTTCCCGGTGCCACGGCCTAGGTAACGTAATTATTGGAAGTTTTTTTACATTATCTTATAGAATTATCTTGCATTGAGTGACAAAAGGCCTTATAATCACAATCGGCCAGCAAACTACATGTTTTCCCGACATTTAACTCTAAACAACATTTTAAAGACGATTTCGTCTACATTTCCCGGTGCCACGGCCTAGGTAACGTAATTATAGCGTGTTTATTTACATTATCGTATAGAATACTCTTGCCTTGAGTGACATTAGGCCTTAGAATCACGACCGGCCAGCAAACTACATGTCTGCCCGACATTAAACTCTAAACTATATTTTTATGGCAGTTTTGTCTACATTTCCCGGTGCCACGGCCTAAGTAACGTAATTATTGCAAATTTTTTAACACTATCTTATAGAATGCTCTTGTTTAGAGTGACAATAGGCCTTAGAATCACCATCGGTCAGCAAACTACATGTTTTCCCGACATTTAACTCTAAACAATATTTTTAAGACGATTTCGTCTACATTTCCCGATGCCACGGCCTAGGTAACGTAATTATAGCGACTTTTTTTACAATATCTTATAGAATTCTCTTGTTTTGAGTGACAATAGGCCTTAGAATCACCAACGGCCAGCAAACTACATGTTTTCCCGACATTTAACTCTAAACAATATTTTTAAGACGATTTCGTCTACATTTCCCGGTGCCACGGCCTAGGTAACGTAATTATAGCGACTTTTTTTACATTATCTTATAGAATACTCTTGCCTTGAGTGACAATAGGCCTTTGAATCACCATCGGCCAGCAAACTACATGTCTGCCCGACATTCAACTCTAAACAACATTTTTAAGATGATTTCGTCTACATTTCCCGGTGCCACGGCCTAGATAACGTAATTATTGCAACGTTTTTTACACTATCTTATAGAATACTCTTGTTTTGAGTGACTAAAGGCCTTAGAATCACAATCAGCCAGCAAACTACATGTTTTCCCGACATTTAACTCTAAACTACATTTTTAAGGCGATTTCGTCTACATTTCCCGGTGCCACGGACTAGGTAACGTAATTCTTGCAACGTTTTTTACATTCTCTTATAGAATACTTTTGTTTTGAGTGACAATAGGCCTTAGAATCACCATCGGCCAGCAAACTACAGTTTTCCCGACATTTAACTCTAAACAATATTTTTAAGACGATTTCGTCTACCTTTCCCGGTGCCACGGCCTAGGTAACGTAATTATAGCGAGTTTTTTTACATTATCTTATAGAATACTCTTGCTTTGAGTGATAATAGGCCTTAGAATCACCATCGGCCAGCAAACTACATGCTTTCCCAACATTTAACTCTAAACTACATTTTTAAGGCGATTTCGTCTACATTTCCCGGTGCCACGGCCTAGGTAACGTAATTATTGGAACTTTTTTTACATTGTCTTATAGCCTTATCTTGCATTGAGTGACAAAAGGCCTTAAAATCACAATCTGCTTGCAAACTACATGTTTTCCCGACATTTAACTCTAAACAACATTTTAAAGACGATTTCGTCTACATTTCCCGGTGCCACGGCCTAGGTAACGTAATTATAGCGACTTTTTTACATTATCTTATAGAATACTCTTGCTTTGAGTGACAATAGGCCTTAAAAATAACCATCGGCCAGCAAACTACATGTCTGCCCGACATTTAACTCTAAGTCTCTATTTTAAGGCGATTTCGTCTACATTTCCCGGTGCCACGGCCTAGGTAACATAATTATTGCAACTTTTTTTACATTTTCTTATAGAATACTCTTGCATAGAGTGACAATAGGCCTTAGAATCACCATCGGCCAGCAAACTACATGTCTGCCCGACATTTAACTCTAAACTACATTTTAAGGCGATTTCGTCTACATTTCCCGGTGCCATGGCCTAGGTAACGTAATTATTGCATTTTTTTTTACATTATCTTATAGAATGCTCTTGCCCTGAGTGACAATAGGCCTTAGAATCACCATCGGCCAAAAAACATGTCTGCCCGACATTAAACTCTCAAAGTACATTTTTAAGGCGATTTCGTCTACATTTCCCGGAGCCACGGCCTAGGTAACGTTATTATTGCAATTTTTTTTACATTTTATTATAGAATACTCTTGCCTTGAGTGACAAAAGGCCTTTGAATCACCATCGGCCAGCAAACAACATGTCTGCCCGACATTTAACTCTAAACTACATTTTTAAGGCGATTATGTCTACATTTCCCGGTGCCACGGCCTAGGTAACGTAATTATAGCGTTTTTTTTTTACATTATCTTATAGAATGCTCTTGCCTTGAGTGACAATAGGTGTTAGAATCACCATCGGCCAGCAAACTACATGTCTGCTCGACATTTAACTCTAAACTACATTTTTAAGGCGATTACGTCTACATTTCCCGGTGCCACGGCCTAGGTAACGTAATTATAGCGACTTTTTTTACACCAACTTATAGAATTCTCTTGTTTTGAGTGACAATAGGCCTTAGAATAACCATCGGCCAGCAAACTACATGTCTGCCCGACATTCAACTCTAAACTATATTTGTATGGCGGTTTTGTCTACATTTCCCGGTGCCACGGCCTAGATAACGTAATTATTGCAACGTTTTTTAAATTATCTTATAGAATACTTTTGCTTTGAGTGACAATGGCCTTAGAATCACCATCGGCCAACAAACTACATGTTTTCCCGACATTTAACTCTAAACAATATTTTTAAGACGTTTTCGTCTACATTTTCCGGTGCCACGGCCTAGGTAACGTAAGTATAGCGATTTTTTTAACATTATCTTATAGAATTCTCTTGCCTTGAGTGATAATAGGCCTTAGAATAACTATCGGCCAGCAAACTACATGTCTGCCCGACATTCAACTCTAAACTATATTTTTAGTGCGGTTTTGTCTACATTTCCTAGTGCCGCGGCCTAGATAACGTAATTATTGCAACGTTTTTTACATTATCTTATATAATACTCTTGTTTTGAGTGACAATAGGCCTTAGAATCACCATCGGCCAGCAAACTACATGTTTTCCCGACATTTAACTCTAAACAATATTTTTAAGACGATTTCGTCTACCTTTCCCGGTGCCACGGCCTAGGTTACGTAATTATAGCGAGTTTTTTTACATTATCTTATAGAATACTTTTGCTTTGAGTGACAATAGGCCTTAGAATCACCATCGGCCAGCAAACTACATGCTTTCCCGACATTTAACTCTAAACTACATTTTTAAGGCGATTTCGTCTACATTTCCCGGTGCCACGGCCTAGGTAACGTAATTATAGCGACTTTTTTTACATTATCTTATAGAATCCTCTTGCCTTGAGTGACAATAGGCCTTAGAATCACCATCGGCCAGCAAACTACATGTCTGCCCGACATTCAACTCTAAACAACATTTTTAAGATGATTTCGTCTACATTTCCCGGTGCCACGGCCTAGGTAACGCAATTACAGCGACTTTTTTACATTATCTTATAGATTACTTTTGTTTGAGTGACAATAGGCCTCAAAATAACCATCGGCCAGCAAACTACATGTCTGACCGACATTAAACTCTAAACTATATTTTTATGGCGGTTTTGTCTACATTTCCCGGTGCAACGGCCTAGATAACGTAATTATTGCAACGTTTTTTACACTATCTTATAGAATACTCTTGTTTTGAGTGACAATATGCCTTAGAATCACCATCGGCCAGCAAACTTCTTGTTTTCCCGACATTTAACTCTAATCTACATTTTTAAGGCGATTTCGTCTACATTTCCCGGTGCCACGGCCTAAGTAACGTAATTATTGCAAATTTTTTAACACTATCTTATAGAATCCTCTTGCCTTGAGTGACAATAGTTCTTTGAATCACCATCGGCCAGCAAAATATAAGTCTGTCCGACAATCAACTTTAAACTACATTTTTATGGCGGTTTTGTCTACATTTCCCGGTGCCACGGCCTAGGTAACGTAATTATTGGAAGTTTTTTTACAATATCTTATAGAATTATCTTGCATTGAGTGACAAAAGGCCTTATAATCACAATCGGCCAGCAAACTACATGTTTTCCCGACATTTAACTCTAAACAACATTTTAAAGACGATTTCGTCTACATTTCCCGGTGCCACGGCCTAGGTAACGTAATTATAGCGTGTTTATTTACATTATCGTATAGAATACTCTTGCCTTGAGTGACATTAGGCCTTAGAATCACGACCGGCCAGCAAACTACATGTCTGCCCGACATTAAACTCTAAACTATATTTTTATGGCAGTTTTGTCTACATTTCCCGGTGCCACGGCCTAGATAACGTAATTATTGCAACGTTTTTTACATTGTCTTATAGAATACTCTTGTTTAGAGTGACAAAAGGTCTTAGAATCACCATCGGTCAGCAAACTACATGTTTTCCCGACATTTAACTCTAAACAATATTTTTAAGACGATTTCGTCTACATTTCCCGATGCCACGGCCTAGGTAACGTAATTATAGCGACTTTTTTTACAATATCTTATAGAATTCTCTTGTTTTGAGTGACAATAGGCCTTAGAATCACCAACGGCCAGCAAACTACATGTTTTCCCGACATTTAACTCTAAACAATATTTTTAAGACGATTTCGTCTACATTTCCCGGTGCCACGGCCTAGGTAACGTAATTATAGCGACTTTTTTTACATTATCTTATAGAATACTCTTGCCTTGAGTGACAATAGGCCTTTGAATCACCATCGGCCAGCAAACTACATGTCTGCCCGACATTCAACTCTAAACAACATTTTTAAGATGATTTCGTCTACATTTCCCGGTGCCACGGCCTAGATAACGTAATTATTGCAACGTTTTTTACACTATCTTATAGAATTTTCTTGTTTTGAGTGACTATAGGCCTTAGAATCACAATCAGCCAGCAAACTACATGTTTTCCCGACATTTAACTCTAAACTACATTTTTAAGGCGATTTCGTCTACATTTCCCGGTGCCACGGCCTAGGTAACGTAATTATAGCGACTTTTTTACATTATCTTATAGAATACTCTTGTTTTGAGTGACAATAGGCCTCAAAATAACCATCGGCCAGCAAACTAAATGTCTGCCCGACATTTAACTCTAAGTCTCTATTTTAAGGCGATTTGGTCTACATTTCCCGGTGCCACGGCATAGGTAACATAATTATTGCAACTTTTTTTACATTTTCTTATAGAATACTCCTGCTTTGAGTGACAATAGGCCTTACAATCACCATCGGCCAGCAAACTACATGTCTGCCCGACATTCAACTCTAAACTATATTTTTATGGCGGTTTTGTCTACATTTCCCGGTGCCACGGCCTAGATAACGTAATTATTGCAACGTTTTTTACATTATCTTATAGGATACTTTTGCATTGAGTGACAATAGGCCTTAGAATCACCATCGGCCAGCAAACTACATGTTTTGCCGACATTTAACTCTAAACAATATTTTTAAGACGATTTCGTCTACATTTCCCGGTGCCACGGCCTAGGTAACGTAATTATAGCGACTTTTTTTACAATATCTTATACAATTCTTTTTTTTTGAGTGACAATAGGTCTTACAATCACCAACGGCCACCAAACTACATGTTTTCCCGACATTTAACTCTAAACAATATTTTTAAGACGATTTCGTCTACATTTCCCGGTGCCACGGCCTAGGTAACGTATTTATAGCGACTTTTTTTACACTATCTTATAGAATGCTCTTGCCTTGAGTGACAATAGGCCTTAGAATCACCATCAGCCAGCAAACTACATGTCTGCCCGACATTCAACTCTAAACAACATTTTTAAGATGATTTCGTCTACATTTCCCGGTGCCACGGCCTAGATAACGTAATTATTGCAACGTTTTTTACACTATCTTATAGAATACTCTTGTTTTGAGTGACTATAGGCCTTAGAATCACAATCAGCCAGCAAACTAAATGTTTTCCCGACATTTAACTCTAAACTACATTTTTAAGGCGAATTCGTCAACATTTCCCGGTGCCACGGACTAGGTAACGTAATTATTGCAACTTTTTTTACATTTTCTTATAGAATGCTCTTGCTTTGAGTGACAGTAGGCCTTAGAATCACCATCAGCCAGCAAACTACATGTCTGCCCGACATTCAACTCTTAACTATATTTTTATGGCGGTTTTGTCTACATTTCCCGGTGCCACGGCCTAGATAACGTAATTATTGCAACTTTTTTTACATTATCTTATAGAATACTCTTGTATCGAGTGACAATAGGCCTTAGAATCACCATCAGCTAGAAAAATACATGTTTTCCCGACATCTAACTCTAAACAATATTTTTAAGACGATTTCGTCTACATTTCCCGGTGCCACGGCCTAGGTAACGTAATTATAGCGACTGTTTTACATTATCTTATAGAATACTCTTGCTTTGAGTGACAATAGGCCTCAAAATAACCATCGGCCAGCAAACTAACTGTCTGCCCGACATTTAACTCTAAGTCTCTATTTTAAGGCGATTTGGTCTACATTTCCCGGTGCCACGGCATAGGTAACATAATTATTGCAATTTTTTTTACATTTTCTTATAGAATACGCTTTTAGTGACAATAGGCCTTACAATCACCATCGGCCAGCAAACTACATGTCTGCCCGACATTCAACTCTAAACTATATTTTTATGGCGGTTTTGTCTACATTTCCCGGTGCCACGGCCTAGATAACGTAATTATTGCAACGTTTTTTACATTATCTTATAGAATACTTTTGCTTTGAGTGATAATAGGCCTTAGAATCACCATCGGCCAGCAAACTACATGTTTTCCCGACATTTAACTCTAAACAATATTTTTAAGACGATTTCGTCTACATTTCCCGGTGCCACGGCCTAGGTATCGTAATTATAGCGACTTTTTTTACACTATCTTATAAAATTATCTTGCTTTGAGTGACAATAGGCCTAAGAATCACCATTGGCCAGCAAACTACATGTTTTTCCGACATTTAACTCTAAACTACATTTTTAAGGCGATTTCGTCTACATTTCCCGGTGCCACGGCCTAGGTAACGTAATTATTGCAACTTTTTTAACATTATTAGAGAATACTCTTGCCTTGAGTGACAATAGGCCTTAGAATAACCATCGGCCAGCAAACTACATGTCTGCCCGACATTCAACTCTAAACTATATTTTTACGGCGGTTTTGTCTACATTTTCCGGTGCCACGGCCTAGATAACGAAATTATTGCAACGTTTTTTACATTATCTTATAAGATACTCTTGCATTGAGTGACAATAGGCCTTAGAATCACCATCGGCCAGCAAACTACATGTTTTCCCGACATTTAACTCTAAACAATATTTTTAAGACGATTTCGTCTACATTTCCCGGTAACACGGCCTAGGTTACGTAATTATAGCGACCTTTTTTACAATATCTTATAGAATTCTCTTGCTTTGAGTGACAATAGGCCTTATAATCACCATCGGCCAGCAAAATACATGTTTTCCCGACATTTAACTCTAAACTACATTTTTAAGGAGATTTCGTCTACATTTCCCGGTGCCACGGCCTAGGTAACGTAATTATTGCAAATTATTTAACATTATCTTATAGAATCCTAATGCCTTGAGTGACAATAGGCCTTTGAATCACCATCGGCCAGCAAACAACATGTCTGCCCGACATTTAACTCTAAACTACATTTTTAAGGCGATTATGTCTACATTTCCCGGTGCCACGGCCTAGGTAACGTAATTATAGCGTTTTTTTTTACATTATCTTATAGAATACTTTTGCCTTGAGTGACAATAGGTGTTGGAATCACCATCGGCCAGCAAACTACATGTCTGCTCGACATTTAACTCTAAACTACATTTTTAAGGCGATTACGTCTACATTTCCCGGTGCCACGGCCTAGGTAACGTAATTATAGCGTTTTTTTTTACATCAACTTATAGAATCTTCTTGTCTTGAGTGACAATAGGCCTTAGAATAACCATCGGCCAGCAAACTACATGTCTGCCCGACATTCAACTCTAAACTATATTTGTATGGCGGTTTTGTCTACATTTCCCGGTGCCACGGCCTAGATAACGTAATTATTGCAACGTTTTTTACACTATCTTATAGAATATTCTTGTTTTGATTGATAATATGCCTTAGAATCACCATCAGCCAGCAAACTACATGTTTTCCCGACATTTAACTCTAAACTACATTTTTAAGGCGATTTCGTCTACATTTCCCGGTGCCACGGCCTAGGTAACGTAATTATTGCAACTTTTTTAACATTATCTTATAAAATGCTATTGCCTTGAGTGACAATAGGCCTTTTAATCACCATCGGCCAGCAAAATATAAGTCTGTCCGACAATCAACTTTAAACTACATTTTTATGGCGGTTTTGTCTACATTTCCCGGTGCCACGGCCTAGGTAACGTAATTATTGGAACTTTTTTTACATTGTCTTATAGAATTATCTTGCATTGAGTGACAAAAGGCCTTAAAATCACAATCGGCCAGCAAACTACATGTTTTCCCGACATTTAACTCTAAACAACATTTTAAAGACGATTTCGTCTACATTTCCCGGTGCCACGGCCTAGGTAACGTAATTATAGCGACTTTTTTACATTATCTTATAGAATACTCTTGCTTTGAGTGACAATAGGCCTCAAAATAACCATCGGCCAGCAAACTACATGTCTGCCCGACATTTAACTCTAAGTCTCTATTTTAAGGCGATTTCGTCTACATTTCCCGGTGCCACGGCCTAGGTAACATAATTATTGCAACTTTATTTACATTTTCTTATAGAATACTCTTGCCTTGAGTGACAATAGGCCTTAGAATCACCATAGGCCAGCAAACTACATGTCTGCCCGACATTTAACTCTAAACTACATTTTAAGGCGATTTCGTCTACATTTCCCGGTGCCACGGCCTAGGTAACGTAATTATAGCGACTTTTTTACATTATCTTATAGAATACTCTTGCTTTGAGTGACAATAGGCCTCAAAATAACCATCGGCCAGCAAACTACATGTCTGCCCGACATTTAACTCTAAGTCTCTATTTTAAGACGATTTGGTCTACATTTCCCGGTGCCACGGCCTAGATAACGTAATTATTGCAACTTTTTTTACATTATCTTATAAAATGCTCTTGCCCTAAGTGACAATAGGCCTTAGAATCACCATCGGCCAAAAAACATGTCTGCCCGACATTAAACTCTCAAAGTACATTTTTAAGGCGATTTCGTCTACATTTCCCGGAGCCACGGCCTAGGTAACGTAATTATTGCAATTTTTTTTACATCTTATTATAGAATCCTCTTGCTTTGAGTGACAATAGGCCTTTGAATCACCATCGGCCAGCAAACAACATGTCTGCCCGACATTTAACTCTAAACTACATTTTTAAGGCGATTATGTCTACATTTCCCGGTGCCACGGCCTAGGTAACGTAATTATAGCAACTTTTTTTACATTATCTTATAAAATGCTCTTGCCTTGAGTGATAATTGGCGTTAGAATCACCATCGGCCAGCAAACTACATGTCTGCCCGACATTTAACTCTAAACTACATTTTGAAGGCGATTACGTCTACATTTCCCGGTGCCACGGCCTAGGTAACGTAATTATAGCGAATTTTTTTACATTATCTTATAGAATGCTCTTTTTTTGAGTGACTAAAGGCCTTAGAATCACCATCGGCCAGCATACTACATATTTTCCCGACATTTAACTCTAAACAATATTTTTAAGACGATTTCGTCTACATTTTCCGGTGCCACGGCCTAGGTAACGTAATTATAGCGATTTTTTTTACATAATCTTATAGAATACTCTTGCCTTGAGTGATAATAGGCCTTAGAATAACCATCGGCCAGCAAACTACATGTCTGCCCGACATTCAACTCTAAACTATATTTTTAGTGCGGTTTTGTCTACATTTCCCGGTGCCACGGCCTAGATAACGTAATTATTGCAACGTTTTTTACATTATCTTATAGAATACTCTTGTTTTGAGTGACAATTGGCCTTAAAATCACCATCGGCCAGCAAACTACATGTTTTCCCGACATTTAACTCTAAACAATATTTTTAAGACGATTTCGTCTACCTTTCCCGGTGCCACGGCCTAGGTTACGTAATTATAGCGAGTTTTTTTACATTATCTTATAGAATACTCTTGCTTTGAGTGACAATAGGCCTTAGAATCACCATCGGCCAGCAAACTACATTCTTTCCCGACATTTAACTCTAAACTACATTTTTAAGGCGATTTCGTCTACATTTCCCGGTGCCACGGCCTAGATAACGTAATTATAGCGACTTTTTTTACATTATCTTATAGAATGCTCTTGCCTTGAGTGACAATAGGCCTTAGAATCACCATCGGCCAGCAAACTACATGTCTGCCCGACATTCAACTCTAAACAACATTTTTAAGATGATTTCGTCTACATTTCCCGGTGCCACGGCCTAGGTAACGCAATTACAGCGACTTTTTCACATTATCTTATAGAATACTTTTGCTTTGAGTGACAATAGGCCTCAAAATAACCATCGGCCAGCAAACTACATGTCTGCCCGACATTAAACTCTAAACTATATTTTTATGGCGGTTTTGTCTACATTTCCCGGTGCCACGGCCTAGAAAACGTAATTATTGCAACGTTTTTTACACTATCTTATAGAATACTCTTGTTTTGAGTGACAATAGGCCTTAGAATCACCATCGGCCAGCAAACTTCTTGTTTTCCCGACATTTAACTCTAAACTACATTTTTAAGGCGATTTCGTCTACATTTCCCGGTGCCACGGCCTAAGTAACGTTGCAAATTTTTTAACACTATCTTATAGAATACTCTTGCCTTGAGTGACAATAGTTCTTTGAATCACCATCGGCCAGCAAAATATAAGTCTGTCCGACAATCAACTTTAAACTACATTTTTATGGCAGTTTTGTCTACATTTCCCGGTGCCACGGCCTAGGTAACGTAATTATTGGAAGTTTTTTTACATTATCTTATAGAATTATCTTGCATTGAGTGACAATAGGCCTTAGAATCACCATCGGCCAGCAAACTACATGTCTGCCCGACATTCAACTCTAAACAACATTTTTAAGATGATTTCGTCTACATGTCCCGGTGCCACGGCCTAGATAACGTAATTATTGCAACGTTTTTTACACTATCTTATAGAATACTCTTGTTTTGAGTGACTATAGGCCTTAGAATCACAATCAGCCAGCAAACTACATGTTTTCCCGACATTTAACTCTAAACTACATTTTTAAGGCGATTTCGTCTACATTTCCCGGTGCCACGGACTAGGTAAGGTAATTATTGCAACTTTTTTTACATTTTCTTATAGAATACTCTTGCTATGAGTGACAGTAGGCCTTAGAATCACCATCGGCCAGCAAACTACATGTCTGCCCGACATTCAACTCTAAACTATATTTTTATGGCGGTTTTGTCTACATTTCCCGGTGCCACGGCCTAGATAACGTAATTATTGCAACGTTTTTTACATTATCTTATAGAATACTCTTGTATTGAGTGACAATAGGCCTTAGAATTACCATCGCCTAGAAAAATACATGTTTTCCCGACATCTAACTCTAAACAATATTTTTAAGACGATTTCGTCTACATTTCCCGGTGCCACGGCCTAGGTAACGTAATTATAGCGACTTTTTTACATTATCTTATAGAATACTCTTGCTTTGAGTGACAATAGGCCTCAAAATAACCATCGGCCAGCAAACTAAATGTCTGCCCGACATTTAACTCTAAGTCTCTATTTTAAGGCGATTTGGTCTACATTTCCCGGTGCCACGGCATAGGTAACGTAATTCTTGCAACGTTTTTTACATTTTCTTATAGAATACTTTTGCTTTGAGTGACAATAGGCCTTAGAATCACCATCGGCCAGCAAACTACATGTTTTCCCGACATTTAACTTTAAACAATATTTTTAAGACGATTTCGTCTACCTTTCCCGGTGCCACGGCCTAGGTAACGTAATTATAGCGAGTTTTTTTACATTATCTTATAGAATACTCTTGCTTTTAATGATAATAGGCCTTAGAATCACCATCGGCCAGCAAACTACATGCTTTCCCGACATTTAACTCTAAACTACATTTTTAAGGCGATTTCGTCTACATTTCCCGGTGCCACGGCCTAGGTAACGTAATTATAGCGACTTTTTTAACATTATCTTATATAATACTCTTGCTTTGAATGACTATAGGCCTTTGAATCACCATCGGCCAGCAAAATATAAGTCTGTCCGACAATCAACTTTAAACTACATTTTTATGGCGGTTTTGTCTACATTTCCCGGTGCCACGGACTAGGTAACGTAATTATTGCAACTTTTTTTACATTTTCTTATAGAATACTCTTGCTTTGAGTGACAGTAGGCCTTAGAATCACCATCGGCCAGCAAACTACATGTCTGCCCGACATTCAACTCTAAACTATATTTTTATGGCGGTTTTGTCTACATTTCCCGGTGCCACGGCCTAGATAACGTAACTATTGCAACGTTTTTTACATTATCTTATAGAATACTCTTGTATTGAGTGACAATAGGCCTTAGAATCACCATCGGCTAGAAAAATACATGTTTTCCCGACATCTAACTCTAAACAATATTTTTAAGACGATTTCGTCTACATTTCCCGGTGCCACGGCCTAGGTAACGTAATTATAGCGACTTTTTTACATTATCTTATAGAATACTCTTGCTTTGAGTGACAATAGGCCTCAAAATAACCATCGGCTAGCAAACTAAATGTCTGCCCGACATTTAACTCTAAGTCTCTATTTTAAGGCGATTTGGTCTACATTTCCCGGTGCCACGGCATAGGTAACATAATTATTGCAACTTTTTTTATATTTTCTTATAGAATACTCCTGCTTTGAGTGACAATAGGCCTTACAATCACCATCGGCCAGCAAACTACATGTCTGCCCGACATTCAACTCTAAACTATATTTTTATGGCGGTTTTGTCTACATTTCCCGGTGCCACGGCCTAGATAACGTAATTATTGCAACGTTTTTTACATTATCTTATAGGATACTTTTGCTTTGAGTGACAATAGGCCTTAGAATCACCATCGGCCAGCAAACTACATGTTTTCCCGACATTTAACTCTAAACAATATTTTTAAGACGATTTCGTCTACATTTCCCGGTGCCACGGCCTAGGTAACGTAATTATAGCGACTTTTTTTACACTATCTTATAAAATTATCTTGCTTTGAGTGACAATAGGCCTAAGAATAACCATTGGCCAGCAAACTACATGTTTTCCCGACATTTAACTCTAAACTACATTTTTAAGGCGATTACGTCTACATTTCCCGGTGCCACGGCCTAGGTAACGTAATTATTGCAACTTTTTTAACATTATTAGAGAATACTCTTGCCTTGAGTGACAATAGGCCTTAGAATAACCATCGGCCAGCAAACTACATGTCTGCCCGACATTCAACTCTAAACTATATTTTTACGGCGGTTTTGTCTACATTTTCCGGTGCCACGGCCTAGATAACGAAATTATTGCAACGTTTTTTACATTATCTTATAAGATACTCTTGCATTGAGTGACAATAGGCCTTAGAATCACCATCGGCCAGCAAACTACATGTTTTCCCGACATTTAACTCTAAACAATATTTTTAAGACGATTTCGTCTACATTTCCCGGTAACACGGCCTAGGTTACGTAATTATAGCAACCTTTTTTACAATATCTTATAGAATTCTCTTGCTTTGAGTGACAATAGGCCTTAGAATCACCATCGGCCAGCAAACTACATGCTTTCCCGACATTTAACTCTAAACTATATTTTTAAGGAGATTTCGTCTACATTTCCCGGTGCCACGGCCTAGATAACGTAATTATTGCAAATTTTTTAACATTATCTTATAGAATTCTAATGCCTTGAGTGACAATAGGCCTTTGAATCACCATCGGCCAGCAAACAACATGTCTGCCCGACATTTAACTCTAAACTACATTTTTAAGGCGATTATGTCTACATTTCCCGGTGCCACGGCCTAGGTAACGTAATTTTGGCGTTTTTTTTTACATTATCTTATAGAATTCTTTTGCCTTGAGTGACAATAGGTGTTAGAATCACCATCGGCCAGCAAACTACATGTCTGCTCGACATTTAACTCTAAACTACATTTTTAAGGCGATTACGTCTACATTTCCCGGTGCCACGGCCTAGGTAACGTAATTATAGCGACTTTTTTTACATCAACTTATAGAATCTTCTTGTCTTGAGTGACAATAGGCCTTAGAATAACCATCGGCCAGCAAACTACATGTCTGCCCGACATTCAACTCTAAACTATATTTGTATGGCGGTTTTGTCTACATTTCCCGGTGCCACGGCCTAGATAACGTAATTCTTGCAACGTTTTTTACATTCTCTTATAGAATACTTTTGCTTTGAGTGACAATAGGCCTTAGAATCACCATCGGCCAGCAAACTACATGTTTTCCCGACATTTAACTCTAAACAATATTTTTAAGACGATTTCGTCTACCTTTCCCGGTGCCACGGCCTAGGTAACGTAATTATAGCGAGTTTTTTTACATTATCTTATAGAATACTCTTGCTTTGAGTGATAATAGGCCTTAGAATCACCATCGGCCAGCAAACTACATGCTTTCCCGACATTTAACTCTAAACTACATTTTTAAGGCGATTTCGTCTACATTTCCCGGTGCCACGGCCTAGGTAACGTAATTATAGCGACTTTTTTAACATTATCTTATATAATACTCTTGCTTTGAGTGACTAGAGGCCTTTGAATCACCATCGGCCAGCAAACAACATGTCTGCCCGACATTTAACTCTAAACTACATTTTTAAGGCGATTATGTCTACATTTCCCGGTGCCACGGCCTAGGTAACGTAATTTTAGCGTTTTTTTTTACATTATCTTATAGAATACTTTTGCCTTGAGTGACAATAGGTGTTAGAATCACCATCGGCCAGCAAACTACATGTCTGCTCGACATTTAACTCTAAACTACATTTTTAAGGCGATTACGTCTACATTTCCCGGTGCCACGGCCTAGGTAACGTAATTATAGCGACTTTTTTTACATCAACTTATAGAATCTTCTTGTCTTGAGTGACAATAGGCCTTAGAATAACCATCGGCCAGCAAACTACATGTCTGCCCGACATTCAACTCTAAACTATATTTGTATGGCGGTTTTGTCTACATTTCCCGGTGCCACGGCCTAGATAACGTAATTCTTGCAACGTTTTTTACATTCTCTTATAGAATACTTTTGCTTTGAGTGACAATAGGCCTTAGAATCACCATCGGCCAGCAAACTACATGTTTTCCCGACATTTAACTCTAAACAATATTTTTAAGACGATTTCGTCTACCTTTCCCGGTGCCACGGCCTAGGTAACGTAATTATAGCGAGTTTTTTTACATTATCTTATAGAATACTCTTGCTTTGAGTGATAATAGGCCTTAGAATCACCATCGGCCAGCAAACTACATGCTTTCCCGACATTTAACTCTAAACTACATTTTTAAGGCGATTTCGTCTACATTTCCCGGTGCCACGGCCTAGGTAACGTAATTATAGCGACTTTTTTAACATTATCTTATATAATACTCTTGCTTTGAGTGACTTTAGGCCTTTGAATCACCATCGGCCAGCAAAATATAAGTCTGTCCGACAATCAACTTTAAACTACATTTTTATGGCGGTTTTGTCTACATTTCCCGGTGCCACGGACTAGGTAACGTAATTATTGCCACTTTTTTTACATTTTCTTATAGAATACTCTTGCTTAGAGTGACAATAGGCCTTAGAATCACCATCGGCCAGCAAACTACATGTCTGCCCGACATTCAACTCTAAACTATATTTTTATGGCGGTTTTGTCTACATTTCCCGGTGCCACGGCCTAGATAACGTAATTATTGCAACGTTTTTTACATTATCTTATAGAATACTCTTGTATTGAGTGACAATAGGCCTTAGAATCACCATCGGCTAGAAAAATACATGTTTTCCCGACATCTAACTCTAAACAATATTTTTAAGACGATTTCGTCTACATTTCCCGGTGCCACGGCCTAGGTAACGTAATTATAGCGACTTTTTTACATTATCTTATAGAATACTCTTGCTTTGAGTGACAATAGGCCCCAAAATAACCGTCGGCCAGCAAACTAAATGTCTGCCCGACATTAAACTCTAAGTCTCTATTTTAAGGCGATTTGGTCTACATTTCCCGGTGCCACGGCATAGGTAACATAATTATTGCAACTTTTTTTATATTTTCTTATAAAATACTCCTGCTTTGAGTGACAATAGGCCTTACAATCACCATCGGCCAGCAAACTACATGTCTGCCCGACATTCAACTCTAAACTATATTTTTATGGCGGTTTTGTCTACATTTCCCGGTGCCACGGCCTAGATAACGTTATTATTGCAACGTTTTTTACATTATCTTATAGGATACTTTTGCTTTGAGTGACAATAGGCCTTAGAATCACCATCGGCCAGCAAACTACATGTTTTCCCGACATTTAACTCTAAACAATATTTTTAAGACGATTTCGTCTACATTTCCCGGTGCCACGGCCTAGGTAACGTAATTATAGCGACTTTTTTTACACTATCTTATAAAATTATCTTGCTTTGAGTGACAATAGGCCTAAGAATCACCATTGGCCAGCAAACTACATGTTTTCCCGACATTTAACTCTAAACTACATTTTTAAGGCGATTTCGTCTACATTTCCCGGTGCCACGGCCTAGGTAACGTAATTATTGCAACTTTTTTAACATTATTAGAGAATACTCTTGCCTTGAGTGACAATAGGCCTTAGAATAACCATCGGCCAGCAAACTACATGTCTGCCCGACATTCAACTCTAAACTATATTTTTACGGCGGTTTTGTCTACATTTTCCGGTGCCACGGCCTAGATAACGAAATTATTGCAACGTTTTTTACATTATCTTATAAGATACTCTTGCATTGAGTGACAATAGTCCTTAGAATCACCATCGGCCAGCAAACTACATGTTTTCCCGACATTTAACTCTAAACAATATTTTTAAGACGATTTCGTCTACATTTCCCGGTAACACGGCCTAGGTTACGTAATTATAGCGACTTTTTTTACAATATCTTATAGAATTCTCTTGCTTTGAGTGACAATAGGCCTTAGAATCACCATCGGCCAGCAAACTACATGTTTTCCCGACATTTAACTCTAAACTACATTTTTAAGGAGATTTCGTCTACATTTCCCGGTGCCACGGCCTAGGTAACGTCATTATTGCAAATTTTTTAACATTATCTTATAGAATCCTAATGCCTTGAGTGACAATAGGCCTTTGAATCACCATAGGCCAGCAAACTACATGTCTGCTCGACATTTAACTCTAAACTACATTTTTAAGGCGATTACGTCTACATTTCCCGGTGCCACGGCCTAGGTAACGTAATTATAGCGACTTTTTTTACATCAACTTATAGAATCTTCTTGTCTTGAGTGACAATAGGCCTTAGAATAACCATCGGCCAGCAAACTACATGTCTGCCCGACATTCAACTCTAAACTATATTTGTATGGCGGTTTTGTCTACATTTCCCGGTGCCACGGCCTAGATAACGTAATTCTTGCAACGTTTTTTACATTCTCTTATAGAATACTTTTGCTTTGAGTGACAATAGGCCTTAGAATCACCATCGGCCAGCAAACTACATGTTTTCCCGACATTTAACTCTAAACAATATTTTTAAGACGATTTCGTCTACCTTTCCCGGTGCCACGGCCTAGGTAACGGAATTATAGCGAGTTTTTTTACATTATCTTATAGAATATTCTTGCTTTGAGTGATAATAGGCCTTAGAATCACCATCGGCCAGCAAACTACATGCTTTCCCGACATTTAACTCTAAACTACATTTTTAAGGCGATTTCGTCTACATTTCCTGGTGCCACGGCCTAGGTAACGTAATTATAGCGACTTTTTTAACATTATCTTATATAATACTCTTGCTTTGAGTGACTATAGGCCTTTGAATCACCATCGGCCAGCAAAATATAAGTCTGTCCGACAATCAACTTTAAACTACATTTTTATGGCGGTTTTGTCTACATTTCCCGGTGCCACGGCCTAGGTAACGTAATTATTGGAACTTTTTTTACATTGTCTTATAGAATTATCTTGCATTGAGTGACAAAAGGCCTTAAAATCACAATCTGCCTGCAAACTACATGTTTTCCCGACATTTAACTCTAAACAACATTTTAAAGACGATTTCGTCTACATTTCCCGGTGCGACGGCCTAGGTAACGTAATTATAGCGACTTTTTTACATTATCTTATAGAATACTCTTGCTTTGAGTGACAATAGGCCTCAAAATAACCATCGGCCAGCAAACTACATGTCTGCCCGACATTTAACTCTAAGTCTCTATTTTAAGGCGATTTCGTCTACATTTCCCGGTGCCACGGCCTAGGTAACATAATTATTGCAACTTTATTTACATTTTCTTATAGAATACTCTTGCCTTGAGTGACAATAGGCCTTAGAATCACAATAGGCCAGCAAACTACATGTCTGCCCGACATTTAACTCTAAACTACATTTTAAGGCGATTTCGTCTACATTTCCCGGTGCCACGGCCTAGGTAACGTAATTATAGCGACTTTTTTACATTATCTTATAGAATACTCTTGCTTTGAGTGACAATAGGCCTCAAAATAACCATCGGCCAGCAAACTACATGTCTGCCCGACATTTAACTCTAAGTCTCTATTTTAAGACGATTTGGTCTACATTTCCCGGTGCCACGGCCTAGATAACGTAATTATTGCAACTTTTTTTACATTATCTTATAAAATGCTCTTGCCCTAAGTGACAATAGGCCTTAGAATCACCATCGGCCAAAAAACATGTCTGCCCGACATTAAACTCTCAAAGTACATTTTTAAGGCGATTTCGTCTACATTTCCCGGAGCCACGGCCTAGGTAACGTAATTATTGCAATTTTTTTTACATCTTATTATAGAATCCTCTTGCTTTGAGTGACAATAGGCCTTTGAATCACCATCGGCCAGCAAACAACATGTCTGCCCGACATTTAACTCTAAACTACATTTTTAAGGCGATTATGTCTACATTTCCCGGTGCCACGGCCTAGGTAACGTAATTATAGCAACTTTTTTTACATTATCTTATAAAATGCTCTTGCCTTGAGTGATAATTGGCGTTAGAATCACCATCGGCCAGCAAACTACATGTCTGCCCGACATTTAACTCTAAACTACATTTTGAAGGCGATTACGTCTACATTTCCCGGTGCCACGGCCTAGGTAACGTAATTATAGCGAATTTTTTTACATTATCTTATAGAATGCTCTTTTTTTGAGTGACTAAAGGCCTTAGAATCACCATCGGCCAGCATACTACATATTTTCCCGACATTTAACTCTAAACAATATTTTTAAGACGATTTCGTCTACATTTTCCGGTGCCACGGCCTAGGTAACGTAATTATAGCGATTTTTTTTACATAATCTTATAGAATACTCTTGCCTTGAGTGATAATAGGCCTTAGAATAACCATCGGCCAGCAAACTACATGTCTGCCCGACATTCAACTCTAAACTATATTTTTAGTGCGGTTTTGTCTACATTTCCCGGTGCCACGGCCTAGATAACGTAATTATTGCAACGTTTTTTACATTATCTTATAGAATACTCTTGTTTTGAGTGACAATTGGCCTTAAAATCACCATCGGCCAGCAAACTACATGTTTTCCCGACATTTAACTCTAAACAATATTTTTAAGACGATTTCGTCTACCTTTCCCGGTGCCACGGCCTAGGTTACGTAATTATAGCGAGTTTTTTTACATTATCTTATAGAATACTCTTGCTTTGAGTGACAATAGGCCTTAGAATCACCATCGGCCAGCAAACTACATTCTTTCCCGACATTTAACTCTAAACTACATTTTTAAGGCGATTTCGTCTACATTTCCCGGTGCCACGGCCTAGATAACGTAATTATAGCGACTTTTTTTACATTATCTTATAGAATGCTCTTGCCTTGAGTGACAATAGGCCTTAGAATCACCATCGGCCAGCAAACTACATGTCTGCCCGACATTCAACTCTAAACAACATTTTTAAGATGATTTCGTCTACATTTCCCGGTGCCACGGCCTAGGTAACGCAATTACAGCGACTTTTTCACATTATCTTATAGAATACTTTTGCTTTGAGTGACAATAGGCCTCAAAATAACCATCGGCCAGCAAACTACATGTCTGCCCGACATTAAACTCTAAACTATATTTTTATGGCGGTTTTGTCTACATTTCCCGGTGCCACGGCCTAGAAAACGTAATTATTGCAACGTTTTTTACACTATCTTATAGAATACTCTTGTTTTGAGTGACAATAGGCCTTAGAATCACCATCGGCCAGCAAACTTCTTGTTTTCCCGACATTTAACTCTAAACTACATTTTTAAGGCGATTTCGTCTACATTTCCCGGTGCCACGGCCTAAGTAACGTTGCAAATTTTTTAACACTATCTTATAGAATACTCTTGCCTTGAGTGACAATAGTTCTTTGAATCACCATCGGCCAGCAAAATATAAGTCTGTCCGACAATCAACTTTAAACTACATTTTTATGTCAGTTTTGTCTACATTTCCCGGTGCCACGGCCTAGGTAACGTAATTATTGGAAGTTTTTTTACATTATCTTATAGAATTATCTTGCATTGAGTGACAATAGGCCTTAGAATCACCATCGGCCAGCAAACTACATGTCTGCCCGACATTCAACTCTAAACAACATTTTTAAGATGATTTCGTCTACATGTCCCGGTGCCACGGCCTAGATAACGTAATTATTGCAACGTTTTTTACACTATCTTATAGAATACTCTTGTTTTGAGTGACTATAGGCCTTAGAATCACAATCAGCCAGCAAACTACATGTTTTCCCGACATTTAACTCTAAACTACATTTTTAAGGCGATTTCGTCTACATTTCCCGGTGCCACGGACTAGGTAAGGTAATTATTGCAACTTTTTTTACATTTTCTTATAGAATACTCTTGCTATGAGTGACAGTAGGCCTTAGAATCACCATCGGCCAGCAAACTACATGTCTGCCCGACATTCAACTCTAAACTATATTTTTATGGCGGTTTTGTCTACATTTCCCGGTGCCACGGCCTAGATAACGTAATTATTGCAACGTTTTTTACATTATCTTATAGAATACTCTTGTATTGAGTGACAATAGGCCTTAGAATTACCATCGCCTAGAAAAATACATGTTTTCCCGACATCTAACTCTAAACAATATTTTTAAGACGATTTCGTCTACATTTCCCGGTGCCACGGCCTAGGTAACGTAATTATAGCGACTTTTTTACATTATCTTATAGAATACTCTTGCTTTGAGTGACAATAGGCCTCAAAATAACCATCGGCCAGCAAACTAAATGTCTGCCCGACATTTAACTCTAAGTCTCTATTTTAAGGCGATTTGGTCTACATTTCCCGGTGCCACGGCATAGGTAACGTAATTCTTGCAACGTTTTTTACATTTTCTTATAGAATACTTTTGCTTTGAGTGACAATAGGCCTTAGAATCACCATCGGCCAGCAAACTACATGTTTTCCCGACATTTAACTTTAAACAATATTTTTAAGACGATTTCGTCTACCTTTCCCGGTGCCACGGCCTAGGTAACGTAATTATAGCGAGTTTTTTTACATTATCTTATAGAATACTCTTGCTTTTAATGATAATAGGCCTTAGAATCACCATCGGCCAGCAAACTACATGCTTTCCCGACATTTAACTCTAAACTACATTTTTAAGGCGATTTCGTCTACATTTCCCGGTGCCACGGCCTAGGTAACGTAATTATAGCGACTTTTTTAACATTATCTTATATAATACTCTTGCTTTGAATGACTATAGGCCTTTGAATCACCATCGGCCAGCAAAATATAAGTCTGTCCGACAATCAACTTTAAACTACATTTTTATGGCGGTTTTGTCTACATTTCCCGGTGCCACGGACTAGGTAACGTAATTATTGCAACTTTTTTTACATTTTCTTATAGAATACTCTTGCTTTGAGTGACAGTAGGCCTTAGAATCACCATCGGCCAGCAAACTACATGTCTGCCCGACATTCAACTCTAAACTATATTTTTATGGCGGTTTTGTCTACATTTCCCGGTGCCACGGCCTAGATAACGTAACTATTGCAACGTTTTTTACATTATCTTATAGAATACTCTTGTATTGAGTGACAATAGGCCTTAGAATCACCATCGGCTAGAAAAATACATGTTTTCCCGACATCTAACTCTAAACAATATTTTTAAGACGATTTCGTCTACATTTCCCGGTGCCACGGCCTAGGTAACGTAATTATAGCGACTTTTTTACATTATCTTATAGAATACTCTTGCTTTGAGTGACAATAGGCCTCAAAATAACCATCGGCTAGCAAACTAAATGTCTGCCCGACATTTAACTCTAAGTCTCTATTTTAAGGCGATTTGGTCTACATTTCCCGGTGCCACGGCATAGGTAACATAATTATTGCAACTTTTTTTATATTTTCTTATAGAATACTCCTGCTTTGAGTGACAATAGGCCTTACAATCACCATCGGCCAGCAAACTACATGTCTGCCCGACATTCAACTCTAAACTATATTTTTATGGCGGTTTTGTCTACATTTCCCGGTGCCACGGCCTAGATAACGTAATTATTGCAACGTTTTTTACATTATCTTATAGGATACTTTTGCTTTGAGTGACAATAGGCCTTAGAATCACCATCGGCCAGCAAACTACATGTTTTCCCGACATTTAACTCTAAACAATATTTTTAAGACGATTTCGTCTACATTTCCCGGTGCCACGGCCTAGGTAACGTAATTATAGCGACTTTTTTTACACTATCTTATAAAATTATCTTGCTTTGAGTGACAATAGGCCTAAGAATAACCATTGGCCAGCAAACTACATGTTTTCCCGACATTTAACTCTAAACTACATTTTTAAGGCGATTACGTCTACATTTCCCGGTGCCACGGCCTAGGTAACGTAATTATTGCAACTTTTTTAACATTATTAGAGAATACTCTTGCCTTGAGTGACAATAGGCCTTAGAATAACCATCGGCCAGCAAACTACATGTCTGCCCGACATTCAACTCTAAACTATATTTTTACGGCGGTTTTGTCTACATTTTCCGGTGCCACGGCCTAGATAACGAAATTATTGCAACGTTTTTTACATTATCTTATAAGATACTCTTGCATTGAGTGACAATAGGCCTTAGAATCACCATCGGCCAGCAAACTACATGTTTTCCCGACATTTAACTCTAAACAATATTTTTAAGACGATTTCGTCTACATTTCCCGGTAACACGGCCTAGGTTACGTAATTATAGCAACCTTTTTTACAATATCTTATAGAATTCTCTTGCTTTGAGTGACAATAGGCCTTAGAATCACCATCGGCCAGCAAACTACATGCTTTCCCGACATTTAACTCTAAACTATATTTTTAAGGAGATTTCGTCTACATTTCCCGGTGCCACGGCCTAGATAACGTAATTATTGCAAATTTTTTAACATTATCTTATAGAATTCTAATGCCTTGAGTGACAATAGGCCTTTGAATCACCATCGGCCAGCAAACAACATGTCTGCCCGACATTTAACTCTAAACTACATTTTTAAGGCGATTATGTCTACATTTCCCGGTGCCACGGCCTAGGTAACGTAATTTTGGCGTTTTTTTTTACATTATCTTATAGAATTCTTTTGCCTTGAGTGACAATAGGTGTTAGAATCACCATCGGCCAGCAAACTACATGTCTGCTCGACATTTAACTCTAAACTACATTTTTAAGGCGATTACGTCTACATTTCCCGGTGCCACGGCCTAGGTAACGTAATTATAGCGACTTTTTTTACATCAACTTATAGAATCTTCTTGTCTTGAGTGACAATAGGCCTTAGAATAACCATCGGCCAGCAAACTACATGTCTGCCCGACATTCAACTCTAAACTATATTTGTATGGCGGTTTTGTCTACATTTCCCGGTGCCACGGCCTAGATAACGTAATTCTTGCAACGTTTTTTACATTCTCTTATAGAATACTTTTGCTTTGAGTGACAATAGGCCTTAGAATCACCATCGGCCAGCAAACTACATGTTTTCCCGACATTTAACTCTAAACAATATTTTTAAGACGATTTCGTCTACCTTTCCCGGTGCCACGGCCTAGGTAACGTAATTATAGCGAGTTTTTTTACATTATCTTATAGAATACTCTTGCTTTGAGTGATAATAGGCCTTAGAATCACCATCGGCCAGCAAACTACATGCTTTCCCGACATTTAACTCTAAACTACATTTTTAAGGCGATTTCGTCTACATTTCCCGGTGCCACGGCCTAGGTAACGTAATTATAGCGACTTTTTTAACATTATCTTATATAATACTCTTGCTTTGAGTGACTAGAGGCCTTTGAATCACCATCGGCCAGCAAACAACATGTCTGCCCGACATTTAACTCTAAACTACATTTTTAAGGCGATTATGTCTACATTTCCCGGTGCCACGGCCTAGGTAACGTAATTTTAGCGTTTTTTTTTACATTATCTTATAGAATACTTTTGCCTTGAGTGACAATAGGTGTTAGAATCACCATCGGCCAGCAAACTACATGTCTGCTCGACATTTAACTCTAAACTACATTTTTAAGGCGATTACGTCTACATTTCCCGGTGCCACGGCCTAGGTAACGTAATTATAGCGACTTTTTTTACATCAACTTATAGAATCTTCTTGTCTTGAGTGACAATAGGCCTTAGAATAACCATCGGCCAGCAAACTACATGTCTGCCCGACATTCAACTCTAAACTATATTTGTATGGCGGTTTTGTCTACATTTCCCGGTGCCACGGCCTAGATAACGTAATTCTTGCAACGTTTTTTACATTCTCTTATAGAATACTTTTGCTTTGAGTGACAATAGGCCTTAGAATCACCATCGGCCAGCAAACTACATGTTTTCCCGACATTTAACTCTAAACAATATTTTTAAGACGATTTCGTCTACCTTTCCCGGTGCCACGGCCTAGGTAACGTAATTATAGCGAGTTTTTTTACATTATCTTATAGAATACTCTTGCTTTGAGTGATAATAGGCCTTAGAATCACCATCGGCCAGCAAACTACATGCTTTCCCGACATTTAACTCTAAACTACATTTTTAAGGCGATTTCGTCTACATTTCCCGGTGCCACGGCCTAGGTAACGTAATTATAGCGACTTTTTTAACATTATCTTATATAATACTCTTGCTTTGAGTGACTTTAGGCCTTTGAATCACCATCGGCCAGCAAAATATAAGTCTGTCCGACAATCAACTTTAAACTACATTTTTATGGCGGTTTTGTCTACATTTCCCGGTGCCACGGACTAGGTAACGTAATTATTGCCACTTTTTTTACATTTTCTTATAGAATACTCTTGCTTTGAGTGACAATAGGCCTTAGAATCACCATCGGCCAGCAAACTACATGTCTGCCCGACATTCAACTCTAAACTATATTTTTATGGCGGTTTTGTCTACATTTCCCGGTGCCACGGCCTAGATAACGTAATTATTGCAACGTTTTTTACATTATCTTATAGAATACTCTTGTATTGAGTGACAATAGGCCTTAGAATCACCATCGGCTAGAAAAATACATGTTTTCCCGACATCTAACTCTAAACAATATTTTTAAGACGATTTCGTCTACATTTCCCGGTGCCACGGCCTAGGTAACGTAATTATAGCGACTTTTTTACATTATCTTATAGAATACTCTTGCTTTGAGTGACAATAGGCCCCAAAATAACCGTCGGCCAGCAAACTAAATGTCTGCCCGACATTAAACTCTAAGTCTCTATTTTAAGGCGATTTGGTCTACATTTCCCGGTGCCACGGCATAGGTAACATAATTATTGCAACTTTTTTTATATTTTCTTATAAAATACTCCTGCTTTGAGTGACAATAGGCCTTACAATCACCATCGGCCAGCAAACTACATGTCTGCCCGACATTCAACTCTAAACTATATTTTTATGGCGGTTTTGTCTACATTTCCCGGTGCCACGGCCTAGATAACGTTATTATTGCAACGTTTTTTACATTATCTTATAGGATACTTTTGCTTTGAGTGACAATAGGCCTTAGAATCACCATCGGCCAGCAAACTACATGTTTTCCCGACATTTAACTCTAAACAATATTTTTAAGACGATTTCGTCTACATTTCCCGGTGCCACGGCCTAGGTAACGTAATTATAGCGACTTTTTTTACACTATCTTATAAAATTATCTTGCTTTGAGTGACAATATGCCTAAGAATCACCATTGGCCAGCAAACTACATGTTTTCCCGACATTTAACTCTAAACTACATTTTTAAGGCGATTTCGTCTACATTTCCCGGTGCCACGGCCTAGGTAACGTAATTATTGCAACTTTTTTAACATTATTAGAGAATACTCTTGCCTTGAGTGACAATAGGCCTTAGAATAACCATCGGCCAGCAAACTACATGTCTGCCCGACATTCAACTCTAAACTATATTTTTACGGCGGTTTTGTCTACATTTTCCGGTGCCACGGCCTAGATAACGAAATTATTGCAACGTTTTTTACATTATCTTATAAGATACTCTTGCATTGAGTGACAATAGTCCTTAGAATCACCATCGGCCAGCAAACTACATGTTTTCCCGACATTTAACTCTAAACAATATTTTTAAGACGATTTCGTCTACATTTCCCGGTAACACGGCCTAGGTTACGTAATTATAGCGACTTTTTTTACAATATCTTATAGAATTCTCTTGCTTTGAGTGACAATAGGCCTTAGAATCACCATCGGCCAGCAAACTACATGTTTTCCCGACATTTAACTCTAAACTACATTTTTAAGGAGATTTCGTCTACATTTCCCGGTGCCACGGCCTAGGTAACGTCATTATTGCAAATTTTTTAACATTATCTTATAGAATCCTAATGCCTTGAGTGACAATAGGCCTTTGAATCACCATAGGCCAGCAAACTACATGTCTGCTCGACATTTAACTCTAAACTACATTTTTAAGGCGATTACGTCTACATTTCCCGGTGCCACGGCCTAGGTAACGTAATTATAGCGACTTTTTTTACATCAACTTATAGAATCTTCTTGTCTTGAGTGACAATAGGCCTTAGAATAACCATCGGCCAGCAAACTACATGTCTGCCCGACATTCAACTCTAAACTATATTTGTATGGCGGTTTTGTCTACATTTCCCGGTGCCACGGCCTAGATAACGTAATTCTTGCAACGTTTTTTACATTCTCTTATAGAATACTTTTGCTTTGAGTGACAATAGGCCTTAGAATCACCATCGGCCAGCAAACTACATGTTTTCCCGACATTTAACTCTAAACAATATTTTTAAGACGATTTCGTCTACCTTTCCCGGTGCCACGGCCTAGGTAACGGAATTATAGCGAGTTTTTTTACATTATCTTATAGAATATTCTTGCTTTGAGTGATAATAGGCCTTAGAATCACCATCGGCCAGCAAACTACATGCTTTCCCGACATTTAACTCTAAACTACATTTTTAAGGCGATTTCGTCTACATTTCCTGGTGCCACGGCCTAGGTAACGTAATTATAGCGACTTTTTTAACATTATCTTATATAATACTCTTGCTTTGAGTGACTATAGGCCTTTGAATCACCATCGGCCAGCAAAATATAAGTCTGTCCGACAATCAACTTTAAACTACATTTTTATGGCGGTTTTGTCTACATTTCCCGGTGCCACGGCCTAGGTAACGTAATTATTGGAACTTTTTTTACATTGTCTTATAGAATTATCTTGCATTGAGTGACAAAAGGCCTTAAAATCACAATCTGCCTGCAAACTACATGTTTTCCCGACATTTAACTCTAAACAACATTTTAAAGACGATTTCGTCTACATTTCCCGGTGCGACGGCCTAGGTAACGTAATTATAGCGACTTTTTTACATTATCTTATAGAATACTCTTGCTTTGAGTGACAATAGGCCTCAAAATAACCATCGGCCAGCAAACTACATGTCTGCCCGACATTTAACTCTAAGTCTCTATTTTAAGGCGATTTCGTCTACATTTCCCGGTGCCACGGCCTAGGTAACATAATTATTGCAACTTTTTTTACATTTTCTTATAAAATACTCTTGCATAGAGTGACAATAGGCCTTAGAATCACCATCGGCCAGCAAACTACATGTCTGCCCGACATTTAACTCTAAACTACATTTTAAGGCGATTTCGTCTACATTTCCCGGTGCCACGGCCTAGGTAACGTAATTATTGCAACTTTTTTTACATTATCTTATGGAATGCTCTTGCCTTGAGTGACAATAGGCCTTAGAATCACCATCGGCCAAAAAACATGTCTGCCCGACATTAAACTCTCAAAGTTCATTTTTAAGGCGATTTCGTCTACATTTCCCGGAGCCACGGCCTAGGTAACGTAATTATAGCGTTTTTTTTTACATTATCTTATAGAATACTCTTGCTTTGAGTGACAATAGGTGTTAGAATCACCATCGGCCAGCAAACTACATGTCTGCTCGACATTTAACTCTAAACTACATTTTTAAGGCGATTACGTCTACATTTCCCGGTGCCACGGCCTAGGTAACGTAATTATAGCGACTTTTTTTACATCAACTTATAGAATCCTCTTGTCTTGAGTGACAATAGGCCTTAGAATAACCATCGGCCAGCAAACTACATGTCTGCCCGACATTCAACTCTAAACTATATTTGTATGGCGGTTTTGTCTACATTTCCCGGTGCCACGGCCTAGATAACGTAATTATTGCAACATTTTTTAAATTATCTTATAGAATACTTTTGCTTTGAGTGACAATAGGCCTTAGAATCACCATCGGCCAGCAAACTACATGTTTTCCCGACATTTAACTCTAAACAATATTTTTAAGACGATTTCGTCTACATTTTCCGGTGCCACGGCCTAGGTAACGTAATTATAGCAATTTTTTTTACATTATCTTATAGAATACTCTTGCCTTGAGTGATAATAGGCCTTAGAATAACCATCGGCCAGCAAACTACATGTCTGCCCGACATTCAACTCTAAACTATATTTTTAGTGCGGTTTTGTCTACATTTCCCGGTGCCACGGCCTAGATAACGTAATTATTGCAACGTTTTTTACATTTTCTTCTTATAGAATATTCTTGTTTTGAGTGACTATAGGCCTTGGAATCACAATCAGCCAGCAAACTACATGTTTTCCCGACATTTAACTCTAAACTACATTTTTAAGGCGATTTCGTCTACATTTCCCGGTGCCACGGACTAGGTAACGTAATTATTGCAACTTTTTTTACATTTTCTTATAGAATACTCTTGCTTTGAGTGACAATAGGCCTTAGAATCACCATCGGCCAGCAAACTACATGCTTTCCCGACATTTAACTCTAAACTACATTTTTAAGGCGATTTCGTCTACATTTCCCGGTGCCACGGCCTAGGTAACGTAATTATAGCGACTTTTTTAACATAATCTTATATAATACTCTTGCTTTGAGTGACAATAGGCCTTAGAATCACCATCGGCCAGCAAACTACATGTTTTCCCGACATTTAACTCTAAACAATATTTTTAAGACGATTTCGTCTACATTTCCCGGTGCCACGGCCTAGGTAACGTAATTATAGCGACTTTTTTTACACTATCTTATAAAATTATCTTGCTTTGAGTGACAATAGGCCTAAGAATCACCATTGGCCAGCAAACTACATGTTCTCCCGACATTTAACTCTAAACTACATTTTTAAGGCGATTTCGTCTACATTTCCCGGTGCCACGGCCTAGGTAACGTAATTATTGCAACTTTTTTAACATTATTAGAGAATACTCTTGCCTTGAGTGGCAATAGGCCTTAGAATAACCATCGGCCAGCAAACTACATGTCTGCCCGACATTCAACTCTAAACTATATTTTTACGGCGGTTTTGTCTACATTTTCCGGTGCCACGGCCTAGATAACGAAATTATTGCAACGTTTTTTACATTATCTTATAAGATACTCTTGCATTGAGTGACAATAGGCCTTAGAATCACCATCGGCCAGCAAACTACATGTTTTCCCGACATTTAACTCTAAACAATATTTTTAAGACGATTTCGTCTACATTTCCCGGTAACACGGCCTAGGTTACGTAATTATAGCGACCTTTTTTACAATATCTTATAGAATTCTCTTGTTTTGAGTGACAATAGGCCTTAGAATCACCATCGGCCAGCAAACTACATGTTTTCCCGACATTTAACTCTAAACTACATTTTTAAGGAGATTTCGTCTACATTTCCCGGCGCCACGGCCTAGATAACGTAATTATTGCAAATTTTTTAACATTATCTTATAGAATCCTAATGCCTTGAGTGACAGTAGGCCTTTGAATCACCATCGGCCAGCAAACAACATGTCTGCCCGACATTTAACTCTAAACTACATTTTTAAGGCGATTATGTCTACATTTCCCGGTGCCACGGCCTAGGTAACGTAATTTTAGCGTTTTTTTTTACATTATCTTATAGAATACTTTTGCCTTGAGTGACAATAGGTGTTAGAATCACCATCGGCCAGCAAACTACATATCTGCTCGACATTTAACTCTAAACTACATTTTTAAGGCGATTACGTCTACATTTCCCGGTGCCACGGCCTAGGTAACGTAATTATAGCGACTTTTTTTACATCAACTTATAGAATCTTCTTGTCTTGAGTGACGATAGGCCTTAGAATAACCATCGGCCAGCAAACTACATGTTTTCCCGACATTTAACTCTAAACAACATTTTAAAGACGATTTCGTCTACATTTCCCGGTGCCACGGCCTAGGTAACGTAATTATAGCGACTTTTTTACATTATCTTATAGAATACTCTTGCTTTGAGTGACAATAGGCCTCAAAATAACCATCGGCCAGCAAACTACATGTCTGCCCGACATTTAACTCTAAGTCTCTATTTTAAGGCGATTTCGTCTACATTTCCCGGTGCCACGGCCTAGGTAACATAATTATTGCAACTTTATTTACATTTTCTTATAGAATACTCTTGCCTTGAGTGACAATAGGCCTTAGAATTACCATAGGCCAGCAAACTACATGTCTGCCCGACATTTAACTCTAAACTACATTTTAAGGCGATTTCGTCTACATTTCCCGGTGCCACGGCCTAGGTAACGTAATTATAGCGACTTTTTTACATTATCTTATAGAATACTCTTGCTTTGAGTGACAAAAGGCCTCAAAATAACCATCGGCCAGCAAACTACATGTCTGCCCGACATTTAACTCTAAGTCTCTATTTTAAGACGATTTGGTCTACATTTCCCGGTGCCACGGCCTAGATAACGTAATTATTGCAACTTTTTTTACATTATCTTATAAAATGCTCTTGCCCTAAGTGACAATAGGCCTTAGAATCACCATCGGCCAAAAAACATGTCTGCCCGACATTAAACTCTCAAAGTACATTTTTAAGGCGATTTCGTCTACATTTCCCGGAGCCACGGCCTAGGTAACGTAATTATTGCAATTTTTTTTACATCTTATTATAGAATCCTCTTGCTTTGAGTGACAATAGGCCTTTGAATCACCATCGGCCAGCAAACAACATGTCTGCCCGACATTCAACTCTAAACTATATTTTTATGGCGGTTTTGTCTACATTTCCCGGTGCCACGGCCTAGATAACGTAATTATTGCAACGTTTTTTACATTATCTTATAGAATACTCTTGTATTGAGTGACAATAGGCCTTAGAATTACCATCGCCTAGAAAAATACATATTTTCCCGACATCTAACTCTAAACAATATTTTTAAGACGATTTCGTCTACATTTCCCGGTGCCACGGCCTAGGTAACGTAATTATAGCGACTTTTTTACATTATCTTATAGAATACTCTTGCTTTGAGTGACAATAGGCCTCAAAATAACCATCGGCCAGCAAACTAAATGTCTGCCCGACATTTAACTCTAAGTCTCTATTTTAAGGCGATTTGGTCTACATTTCCCGGTGCCACGGCATAGGTAACGTAATTCTTGCAACGTTTTTTACATTTTCTTATAGAATACTTTTGCTTTGAGTGACAATAGGCCTTAGAATCACCATCGGCCAGCAAACTACATGTTTTCCCGACATTTAACTTTAAACAATATTTTTAAGACGATTTCGTCTACCTTTCCCGGTGCCACGGCCTAGGTAACGTAATTATAGCAAGTTTTTTTACATTATCTTATAGAATACTCTTGCTTTTAATGATAATAGGCCTTAGAATCACCATCGGCCAGCAAACTACATGCTTTCCCGACATTTAACTCTAAACTACATTTTTAAGGCGATTTCGTCTACATTTCCCGGTGCCACGGCCTAGGTAACGTAATTATAGCGACTTTTTTAACATTATCTTATATAATACTCTTGCTTTGAATGACTATAGGCCTTTGAATCACCATCGGCCAGCAAAATATAAGTCTGTCCGACAATCAACTTTAAACTACATTTTTATGGCGGTTTTGTCTACATTTCCCGGTGCCACGGACTAGGTAACGTAATTATTGCAACTTTTTTTACATTTTCTTATAGAATACTCTTGCTTTGAGTGACAGTAGGCCTTAGAATCACCATCGGCCAGCAAACTACATGTCTGCCCGACATTCAACTCTAAACTATATTTTTATGGCGGTTTTGTCTACATTTCCCGGTGCCACGGCCTAGATAACGTAACTATTGCAACGTTTTTTACATTATCTTATAGAATACTCTTGTATTGAGTGACAATAGGCCTTAGAATCACCATCGGCTAGAAAAATACATGTTTTCCCGACATCTAACTCTAAACAATATTTTTAAGACGATTTCGTCTACATTTCCCGGTGCCACGGCCTAGGTAACGTAATTATAGCGACTTTTTTACATTATCTTATAGAATACTCTTGCTTTGAGTGACAATAGGCCTCAAAATAACCATCGGCCAGCAAACTAAATGTCTGCCCGACATTTAACTCTAAGTCTCTATTTTAAGGCGATTTGGTCTACATTTCCCGGTGCCACGGCATAGGTAACATAATTATTGCAACTTTTTTTATATTTTCTTATAGAATACTCCTGCTTTGAGTGACAATAGGCCTTACAATCACCATCGGCCAGCAAACTACATGTCTGCCCGACATTCAACTCTAAACTATATTTTTATGGCGGTTTTGTCTACATTTCCCGGTGCCACGGCCTAGATAACGTAATTATTGCAACGTTTTTTACATTATCTTATAGGATACTTTTGCTTTGAGTGACAATAGGCCTTAGAATCACCATCGGCCAGCAAACTACATGTTTTCCCGACATTTAACTCTAAACAATATTTTTAAGACGATTTCGTCTACATTTCCCGGTGCCACGGCCTAGGTAACGTAATTATAGCGACTTTTTTTACACTATCTTATAAAATTATCTTGCTTTGAGTGACAATAGGCCTAAGAATCACCATTGGCCAGCAAACTACATGTTTTCCCGACATTTAACTCTAAACTACATTTTTAAGGCGATTTCGTCTACATTTCCCGGTGCCACGGCCTAGGTAACGTAATTATTGCAACTTTTTTAACATTATTAGAGAATACTCTTGCCTTGAGTGACAATAGGCCTTAGAATAACCATCGGCCAGCAAACTACATGTCTGCCCGACATTCAACTCTAAACTATATTTTTACGGCGGTTTTGTCTACATTTTCCGGTGCCACGGCCTAGATAACGAAATTATTGCAACGTTTTTTACATTATCTTATAAGATACTCTTGCATTGAGTGACAATAGGCCTTAGAATCACCATCGGCCAGCAAACTACATGTTTTCCCGACATTTAACTCTAAACAATATTTTTAAGACGATTTCGTCTACATTTCCCGGTAACACGGCCTAGGTTACGTAATTATAGCGACCTTTTTTACAATATCTTATAGAATTCTCTTGCTTTGAGTGACAATAGGCCTTAGAATCACCATCGGCCAGCAAACTACATGCTTTCCCGACATTTAACTCTAAACTATATTTTTAAGGAGATTTCGTCTACATTTCCCGGTGCCACGGCCTAGATAACGTAATTATTGCAAATTTTTTAACATTATCTTATAGAATCCTAATGCCTTGAGTGACAATAGGCCTTTGAATCACCATCGGCCAGCAAACAACATGTCTGCCCGACATTTAACTCTAAACTACATTTTTAAGGCGATTATGTCTACATTTCCCGGTGCCACGGCCTAGGTAACGTAATTTTGGCGTTTTTTTTTACATTATCTTATAGAATTCTTTTGCCTTGAGTGACAATAGGTGTTAGAATCACCATCGGCCAGCAAACTACATGTCTGCTCGACATTTAACTCTAAACTACATTTTTAAGGCGATTACGTCTACATTTCCCGGTGCCACGGCCTAGGTAACGTAATTATAGCGACTTTTTTTACATCAACTTATATAATCTTCTTGTCTTGAGTGACAATAGGCCTTAGAATAACCATCGGCCAGCAAACTACATGTCTGCCCGACATTCAACTCTAAACTATATTTGTATGGCGGTTTTGTCTACATTTCCCGGTGCCACGGCCTAGATAACGTAATTCTTGCAACGTTTTTTACATTCTCTTATAGAATACTTTTGCTTTGAGTGACAATAGGCCTTAGAATCACCATCGGCCAGCAAACTACATGTTTTCCCGACATTTAACTCTAAACAATATTTTTAAGACGATTTCGTCTACCTTTCCCGGTGCCACGGCCTAGGTAACGTAATTATAGCAAGTTTTTTTACATTATCTTATAGAATTCTCTTGCTTTGAGTGATAATAGGCCTTAGAATCACCATCGGCCAGCAAACTACATGCTTTCCCGACATTTAACTCTAAACTACATTTTTAAGGCGATTTCGTCTACATTTCCCGGTGCCACGGCCTAGGTAACGTAATTATAGCGACTTTTTTAACATTATCTTATATAATACTCTTGTTTTGAGTGACTAGAGGCCTTTGAATCACCATCGGCCAGCAAACAACATGTCTGCCCGACATTTAACTCTAAACTACATTTTTAAGGCGATTATGTCTACATTTCCCGGTGCCACGGCCTAGGTAACGTAATTTTAGCGTTTTTTTTTACATTATCTTATAGAATACTTTTGCCTTGAGTGACAATAGGTGTTAGAATCACCATCGGCCAGCAAACTACATGTCTGCTCGACATTTAACTCTAAACTACATTTTTAAGGCGATTACGTCTACATTTCCCGGTGCCACGGCCTAGGTAACGTAATTATAGCGACTTTTTTTACATCAACTTATAGAATCTTCTTGTCTTGAGTGACAATAGGCCTTAGAATAACCATCGGCCAGCAAACTACATGTCTGCCCGACATTCAACTCTAAACTATATTTGTATGGCGGTTTTGTCTACATTTCCCGGTGCCACGGCCTAGATAACGTAATTCTTGCAACGTTTTTTACATTCTCTTATAGAATACTTTTGCTTTGAGTGACAATAGGCCTTAGAATCACCATCGGCCAGCAAACTACATGTTTTCCCGACATTTAACTCTAAACAATATTTTTAAGACGATTTCGTCTACCTTTCCCGGTGCCACGGCCTAGGTAACGTAATTATAGCGAGTTTTTTTACATTATCTTATAGAATACTCTTGCTTTGAGTGATAATAGGCCTTAGAATCACCATCGGCCAGCAAACTACATGCTTTCCCGACATTTAACTCTAAACTACATTTTTAAGGCGATTTCGTCTACATTTCCCGGTGCCACGGCCTAGGTAACGTAATTATAGCGACTTTTTTAACATTATCTTATATAATACTCTTGCTTTGAGTGACTTTAGGCCTTTGAATCACCATCGGCCAGCAAAATATAAGTCTGTCCGACAATCAACTTTAAACTACATTTTTATGGCGGTTTTGTCTACATTTCCCGGTGCCACGGACTAGGTAACGTAATTATTGCCACTTTTTTTACATTTTCTTATAAAATACTCTTGCTTTGAGTGACAGTAGGCCTTAGAATCACCATCGGCCAGCAAACTACATGTCTGCCCGACATTCAACTCTAAACTATATTTTTATGGCGGTTTTGTCTACATTTCCCGGTGCCACGGCCTAGATAACGTAATTATTGCAACGTTTTTTACATTATCTTATAGAATACTCTTGTATTGAGTGACAATAGGCCTTAGAATCACCATCGGCTAGAAAAATACATGTTTTCCCGACATCTAACTCTAAACAATATTTTTAAGACGATTTCGTCTACATTTCCCGGTGCCACGGCCTAGGTAACGTAATTATAGCGACTTTTTTACATTATCTTATAGAATACTCTTGCTTTGAGTGACAATAGGCCCCAAAATAACCATCGGCCAGCAAACTAAATGTCTGCCCGACATTAAACTCTAAGTCTCTATTTTAAGGCGATTTGGTCTACATTTCCCGGTGCCACGGCATAGGTAACATAATTATTGCAACTTTTTTTATATTTTCTTATAAAATACTCCTGCTTTGAGTGACAATAGGCCTTACAATCACCATCGGCCAGCAAACTACATGTCTGCCCGACATTCAACTCTAAACTATATTTTTATGGCGGTTTTGTCTACATTTCCCGGTGCCACGGCCTAGATAACGTAATTATTGCAACGTTTTTTACATTATCTTATAGGATACTTTTGCTTTGAGGGACAATAGGCCTTAGAATCACCATCGGCCAGCAAACTACATGTTTTCCCGACATTTAACTCTAAACAATATTTTTAAGACGATTTCGTCTACATTTCCCGGTGCCACGGCCTAGGTAACGTAATTATAGCGACTTTTTTTACACTATCTTATAAAATTATCTTGCTTTGAGTGACAATAGGCCTAAGAATCACCATTGGCCAGCAAACTACATGTTTTCCCGACATTTAACTCTAAACTACATTTTTAAGGCGATTTCGTCTACATTTCCCGGTGCCACGGCCTAGGTAACGTAATTATTGCAACTTTTTTAACATTATTAGAGAATACTCTTGCCTTGAGTGACAATAGGCCTTAGAATAACCATCGGCCAGCAAACTACATGTCTGCCCGACATTCAACTCTAAACTATATTTTTACGGCGGTTTTGTCTACATTTTCCGGTGCCACGGCCTAGATAACGAAATTATTGCAACGTTTTTTACATTATCTTATAAGATACTCTTGCATTGAGTGACAATAGTCCTTAGAATCACCATCGGCCAGCAAACTACATGTTTTCCCGACATTTAACTCTAAACAATATTTTTAAGACGATTTCGTCTACATTTCCCGGTAACACGGCCTAGGTTACGTAATTATAGCGACTTTTTTTACAATATCTTATAGAATTCTCTTGCTTTGAGTGACAATAGGCCTTAGAATCACCATCGGCCAGCAAACTACATGTTTTCCCGACATTTAACTCTAAACTACATTTTTAAGGACATTTCGTCTACATTTCCCGGTGCCACGGCCTAGGTAACGTCATTATTGCAAATTTTTTAACATTATCTTATAGAATCCTAATGCCTTGAGTGACAATAGGCCTTTGAATCACCATAGGCCAGCAAACTACATGTCTGCTCGACATTTAACTCTAAACTACATTTTTAAGGCGATTACGTCTACATTTCCCGGTGCCACGGCCTAGGTAACGTAATTATAGCGACTTTTTTTACATCAACTTATAGAATCTTCTTGTCTTGAGTGACAATAGGCCTTAGAATAACCATCGGCCAGCAAACTACATGTCTGCCCGACATTCAACTCTAAACTATATTTGTATGGCGGTTTTGTCTACATTTCCCGGTGCCACGGCCTAGATAACGTAATTCTTGCAACGTTTTTTACATTCTCTTATAGAATACTTTTGCTTTGAGTGACAATAGGCCTTAGAATCACCATCGGCCAGCAAACTACATGTTTTCCCGACATTTAACTCTAAACAATATTTTTAAGACGATTTCGTCTACCTTTCCCGGTGCCACGGCCTAGGTAACGGAATTATAGCGAGTTTTTTTACATTATCTTATAGAATATTCCTGCTTTGAGTGATAATAGGCCTTAGAATCACCATCGGCCAGCAAACTACATGCTTTCCCGACATTTAACTCTAAACTACATTTTTAAGGCGATTTCGTCTACATTTCCTGGTGCCACGGCCTAGGTAACGTAATTATAGCGACTTTTTTAACATTATCTTATATAATACTCTTGCTTTGAGTGACTATAGGCCTTTGAATCACCATCGGCCAGCAAAATATAAGTCTGTCCGACAATCAACTTTAAACTACATTTTTATGGCGGTTTTGTCTACATTTCCCGGTGCCACGGCCTAGGTAACGTAATTATTGGAACTTTTTTTACATTGTCTTATAGAATTATCTTGCATTGAGTGACAAAAGGCCTTAAAATCACAATCTGCCTGCAAACTACATGTTTTCCCGACATTTAACTCTAAACAACATTTTAAAGACGATTTCGTCTACATTTCCCGGTGCGACGGCCTAGGTAACGTAATTATAGCGACTTTTTTACATTATCTTATAGAATACTCTTCCTTTGAGTGACAATAGGCCTCAAAATAACCATCGGCCAGCAAACTACATGTCTGCCCGACATTTAACTCTAAGTCTCTATTTTAAGGCGATTTCGTCTACATTTCCCGGTGCCACGGCCTAGGTAACATAATTATTGCAACTTTTTTTACATTTTCTTATAAAATACTCTTGCATAGAGTGACAATAGGCCTTAGAATCACCATCGGCCAGCAAACTACATGTCTGCCCGACATTTAACTCTAAACTACATTTTAAGGCGATTTCGTCTACATTTCCCGGTGCCACGGCCTAGGTAACGTAATTATTGCAACTTTTTTTACATTATCTTATGGAATGCTCTTGCCTTGAGTGACAATAGGCCTTAGAATCACCATCGGCCAAAAAACATGTCTGCCCGACATTAAACTCTCAAAGTACATTTTTAAGGCGATTTCGTCTACATTTCCCGGAGCCACGGCCTAGGTAACGTAATTATAGCGTTTTTTTTTACATTATCTTATAGAATACTCTTGCTTTGAGTGACAATAGGTGTTAGAATCACCATCGGCCAGCAAACTACATGTCTGCTCGACATTTAACTCTAAACTACATTTTTAAGGCGATTACGTCTACATTTCCCGGTGCCACGGCCTAGGTAACGTAATTATAGCGACTTTTTTTACATCAACTTATAGAATCCTCTTGTCTTGAGTGACAATAGGCCTTAGAATAACCATCGGCCAGCAAACTACATGTCTGCCCGACATTCAACTCTAAACTATATTTGTATGGCGGTTTTGTCTACATTTCCCGGTGCCACGGCCTAGATAACGTAATTATTGCAACATTTTTTAAATTATCTTATAGAATACTTTTGCTTTGAGTGACAATAGGCCTTAGAATCACCATCGGCCAGCAAACTACATGTTTTCCCGACATTTAACTCTAATCAATATTTTTAAGACGATTTCGTCTACATTTTCCGGTGCCACGGCCTAGGTAACGTAATTATAGCAATTTTTTTTACATTATCTTATAGAATACTCTTGCCTTGAGTGATAATAGGCCTTAGAATAACCATCGGCCAGCAAACTACATGTCTGCCCGACATTCAACTCTAAACTATATTTTTAGTGCGGTTTTGTCTACATTTCCCGGTGCCACGGCCTAGATAACGTAATTATTGCAACGTTTTTTACATTTTCTTCTTATAGAATATTCTTGTTTTGAGTGACTATAGGCCTTGGAATCACAATCAGCCAGCAAACTACATGTTTTCCCGACATTTAACTCTAAACTACATTTTTAAGGCGATTTCGTCTACATTTCCCGGTGCCACGGACTAGGTAACGTAATTATTGCAACTTTTTTTACATTTTCTTATAGAATACTATTGCTTTGAGTGACAATAGGCCTTAGAATCACCATCGGCCAGCAAACTACATGCTTTCCCGACATTTAACTCTAAACTACATTTTTAAGGCGATTTCGTCTACATTTCCCGGTGCCACGGCCTAGGTAACGTAATTATAGCGACTTTTTTAACATAATCTTATATAATACTCTTGCTTTGAGTGACAATAGGCCTTAGAATCACCATCGGCCAGCAAACTACATGTTTTCCCGACATTTAACTCTAAACAATATTTTTAAGACGATTTCGTCTACATTTCCCGGTGCCACGGCCTAGGTAACGTAATTATAGCGACTTTTTTTACACTATCTTATAAAATTATCTTGCTTTGAGTGACAATAGGCCTAAGAATCACCATTGGCCAGCAAACTACATGTTTTCCCGACATTTAACTCTAAACTACATTTTTAAGGCGATTTCGTCTACATTTCCCGGTGCCACGGCCTAGGTAACGTAATTATTGCAACTTTTTTAACATTATTAGAGAATACTCTTGCCTTGAGTGGCAATAGGCCTTAGAATAACCATCGGCCAGCAAACTACATGTCTGCCCGACATTCAACTCTAAACTATATTTTTACGGCGGTTTTGTCTACATTTTCCGGTGCCACGGCCTAGATAACGAAATTATTGCAACGTTTTTTACATTATCTTATAAGATACTCTTGCATTGAGTGACAATAGGCCTTAGAATCACCATCGGCCAGCAAACTACATGTTTTCCCGACATTTAACTCTAAACAATATTTTTAAGACGATTTCGTCTACATTTCCCGGTAACACGGCCTAGGTTACGTAATTATAGCGACCTTTTTTACAATATCTTATAGAATTCTCTTGCTTTGAGTGACAATAGGCCTTAGAATCACCATCGGCTAGCAAACTACATGTTTTCCCGACATTTAACTCTAAACTACATTTTTAAGGAGATTTCGTCTACATTTCCCGGTGCCACGGCCTAGATAACGTAATTATTGCAAATTTTTTAACATTATCTTATAGAATCCTAATGCCTTGAGTGACAGTAGGCCTTTGAATCACCATCGGCCAGCAAACAACATGTCTGCCCGACATTTAACTCTAAACTACATTTTTAAGGCGATTATGTCTACATTTCCCGGTGCCACGGCCTAGGTAACGTAATTTTAGCGTTTTTTTTTACATTATCTTATAGAATACTTTTGCCTTGAGTGACAATAGGTGTTAGAATCACCATCTCCAGCAAACTACATGTCTGCTCGACATTTAACTCTAAACTACATTTTTAAGGCGATTACGTCTACATTTCCCGGTGCCACGGCCTAGGTAACGTAATTATAGCGACTTTTTTTACATCAACTTATAGAATCTTCTTGTCTTGAGTGACAATGGGCCTTAGAATAACCATCGGCCAGCAAACTACATGTCTGCCCGACATTCAACTCTAAACTATATTTGTATGGCGGTTTTGTCTACATTTCCCGGTGCCACGGCCTAGATAACGTAATTCTTGCAACGTTTTTTACATTCTCTTATAGAATTATCTTGCATTGAGTGACAAAAGGCCTTAAAATCACAATCGGCCAGCAAACTACATGTTTTCCCGACATTTAACTCTAAACAACATTTTAAAGACGATTTCGTCTACATTTCCCGGTGCCACGGCCTAGGTAACGTAATTATAGCGACTTTTTTACATTATCTTATAGAATACTCTTGCTTTGAGTGACAATAGGCCTCAAAATAACCATCGGCCAGCAAACTACATGTCTGCCCGACATTTAACTCTAAGTCTCTATTTTAAGGCGATTTCGTCTACATTTCCCGGTGCCACGGCCTAGGTAACATAATTATTGCAACTTTATTTACATTTTCTTATAGAATACTCTTGCCTTGAGTGACAATAGGCCTTAGAATCACCATAGGCCAGCAAACTACATGTCTGCCCGACATTTAACTCTAAACTACATTTTAAGGCGATTTCGTCTACATTTCCCGGTGCCACGGCCTAGGTAACGTAATTATAGCGACTTTTTTACATTATCTTATAGAATACTCTTGCTTTGAGTGACAAAAGGCCTCAAAATAACCATCGGCCAGCAAACTACATGTCTGCCCGACATTTAACTCTAAGTCTCTATTTTAAGACGATTTGGTCTACATTTCCCGGTGCCACGGCCTAGATAACGTAATTATTGCAACTTTTTTTACATTATCTTATAAAATGCTCTTGCCCTAAGTGACAATAGGCCTTAGAATCACCATCGGCCAAAAAACATGTCTGCCCGACATTAAACTCTCAAAGTACATTTTTAAGGCGATTTCGTCTACATTTCCCGGAGCCACGGCCTAGGTAACGTAATTATTGCAATTTTTTTTACATCTTATTATAGAATCCTCTTGCTTTGAGTGACAATAGGCCTTTGAATCACCATCGGCCAGCAAACAACATGTCTGCCCGACATTTAACTCTAAACTACATTTTTAAGGCGATTATGTCTACATTTCCCGGTGCCACGGCCTAGGTAACGTAATTATAGCAACTTTTTTTACATTATCTTATAAAATGCTCTTGCCTTGAGTGATAATTGGCGTTAGAATCACCATCGGCCAGCAAACTACATGTCTGCCCGACATTTAACTCTAAACTACATTTTGAAGGCGATTACGTCTACATTTCCCGGTGCCACGGCCTAGGTAACGTAATTATAGCGAATTTTTTTACATTATCTTATAGAATGCTCTTGTTTTGAGTGACTAAAGGCCTTAGAATCACCATCGGCCAGCATACTACATATTTTCCCGACATTTAACTCTAAACAATATTTTTAAGACGATTTCGTCTACATTTTCCGGTGCCACGGCCTAGGTAACGTAATTATAGCGATTTTTTTTACATAATCTTATAGAATACTCTTGCCTTGAGTGATAATAGGCCTTAGAATAACCATCGGCCAGCAAACTACATGTCTGCCCGACATTCAACTCTAAACTATATTTTTGGTGCGGTTTTGTCTACATTTCCCGGTGCCACGGCCTAGATAACGTAATTATTGCAACGTTTTTTACATTATCTTATAGAATACTCTTGTTTTGAGTGACAATTGGCCTTAGAATCACCATCGGCCAGCAAACTACATGTTTTCCCGACATTTAACTCTAAACAATATTTTTAAGACGATTTCGTCTACCTTTCCCGGTGCCACGGCCTAGGTTACGTAATTATAGCGAGTTTTTTTACATTATCTTATAGAATACTCTTGCTTTGAGTGACAATAGGCCTTAGAATCACCATCGGCCAGCAAACTACATGCTTTCCCGACATTTAACTCTAAACTACATTTTTAAGGCGATTTCGTCTACATTTCCCGGTGCCACGGCCTAGATAACGTAATTATAGCGACTTTTTTTACATTATCTTATAGAATGCTCTTGCCTTGAGTGACAATAGGCCTTAGAATCACCATCGGCCAGCAAACTACATGTCTGCCCGACATTCAACTCTAAACAACATTTTTAAGATGATTTCGTCTACATTTCCCGGTGCCACGGCCTAGGTAACGCAATTACAGCGACTTTTTCACATTATCTTATAGAATACTTTTGCTTTGAGTGACAATAGACCTCAAAATAACCATCGGCCAGCAAACTACATGTCTGCCCGACATTAAACTCTAAACTATATTTTTATGGCGGTTTTGTCTACATTTCCCGGTGCCACGGCCTAGAAAACGTAATTATTGCAACGTTTTTTACACTATCTTATAGAATACTCTTGTTTTGAGTGACAATAGGCCTTAGAATCACCATCGGCCAGCAAACTTCTTGTTTTCCCGACATTTAACTCTAAACTACATTTTTAAGGCGATTTCGTCTACATTTCCCGGTGCCACGGCCTAAGTAACGTTGCAAATTTTTTAACACTATCTTATAGAATACTCTTGCCTTGAGTGACAATAGTTCTTTGAATCACCATCGGCCAGCAAAATATAAGTCTGTCCGACAATCAACTTTAAACTACATTTTTATGGCAGTTTTGTCTACATTTCCCGGTGCCACGGCCTAGGTAACGTAATTATTGGAAGTTTTTTTACATTATCTTATAGAATTATCTTGCATTGAGTGACAATAGGCCTTAGAATCACCATCGGCCAGCAAACTACATGTCTGCCCGACATTCAACTCTAAACAACATTTTTAAGATGATTTCGTCTACATGTCCCGGTGCCACGGCCTAGATAACGTAATTATTGCAACGTTTTTTACACTATCTTATAGAATACTCTTGTTTTGAGTGACTATAGGCCTTAGAATCACAATCAGCCAGCAAACTACATGTTTTCCCGACATTTAACTCTAAACTACATTTTTAAGGCGATTTCGTCTACATTTCCCGGTGCCACGGACTAGGTAAGGTAATTATTGCAACTTTTTTTACATTTTCTTATAGAATACTCTTGCTATGAGTGACAGTAGGCCTTAGAATCACCATCGGCCAGCAAACTACATGTCTGCCCGACATTCAACTCTAAACTATATTTTTATGGCGGTTTTGTCTACATTTCCCGGTGCCACGGCCTAGATAACGTAATTATTGCAACGTTTTTTACATTATCTTATAGAATACTCTTGTATTGAGTGACAATAGGCCTTAGAATTACCATCGGCTAGAAAAATACATGTTTTCCCGACATCTAACTCTAAACAATATTTTTAAGACGATTTCGTCTACATTTCCCGGTGCCACGGCCTAGGTAACGTAATTATAGCGACTTTTTTACATTATCTTATAGAATACTCTTGCTTTGAGTGACAATAGGCCTCAAAATAACCATCGGCCAGCAAACTAAATGTCTGCCCGACATTTAACTCTAAGTCTCTATTTTAAGGCGATTTGGTCTACATTTCCCGGTGCCACGGCATAGGTAACGTAATTCTTGCAACGTTTTTTACATTCTCTTATAGAATACTTTTGCTTTGAGTGACAATAGGCCTTAGAATCACCATCGGCCAGCAAACTACATGTTTTCCCGACATTTAACTTTAAACAATATTTTTAAGACGATTTCGTCTACCTTTCCCGGTGCCACGGCCTAGGTAACGTAATTATAGCGAGTTTTTTTACATTATCTTATAGAATACTCTTGCTTTTAATGATAATAGGCCTTAGAATCACCATCGGCCAGCAAACTACATGCTTTCCCGACATTTAACTCTAAACTACATTTTTAAGGCGATTTCGTCTACATTTTCCGGTGCCACGGCCTAGGTAACGTAATTATAGCGACTTTTTTAACATTATCTTATATAATACTCTTGCTTTGAGTGACTATAGGCCTTTGAATCACCATCGGCCAGCAAAATATAAGTCTGTCCGACAATCAACTTTAAACTACATTTTTATGGCGGTTTTGTCTACATTTCCCGGTGCCACGGACTAGGTAACGTAATTATTGCAACTTTTTTTACATTTTCTTATAGAATACTCTTGCTTTGAGTGACAGTAGGCCTTAGAATCACCATCGGCCAGCAAACTACATGTCTGCCCGACATTCAACTCTAAACTATATTTTTATGGCGGTTTTGTCTACATTTCCCGGTGCCACGGCCTAGATAACGTAACTATTGCAACGTTTTTTACATTATCTTATAAAATACTCTTGTATTGAGTGACAATAGGCCTTAGAATCACCATCGGCTAGAAAAATACATGTTTTCCCGACATCTAACTCTAAACAATATTTTTAAGACGATTTCGTCTACATTTCCCGGTGCCACGGCCTAGGTAACGTAATTATAGCGACTTTTTTACATTATCTTATAGAATACTCTTGCTTTGAGTGACAATAGGCCTCAAAATAACCATCGGCCAGCAAACTAAATGTCTGCCCGACATTTAACTCTAAGTCTCTATTTTAAGGCGATTTGGTCTACATTTCCCGGTGCCACGGCATAGATAACATAATTATTGCAACTTTTTTTATATTTTCTTATAGAATACTCCTGCTTTAAGTGACAATAGGCCTTACAATCACCATCGGCCAGCAAACTACATGTCTGCCCGACATTCAACTCTAAACTATATTTTTATGGCGGTTTTGTCTACATTTCCCGGTGCCACGGCCTAGATAACGTAATTATTGCAACGTTTTTTACATTATCTTATAGGATACTTTTGCTTTGAGTGACAATAGGCCTTAGAATCACCATCGGCCAGCAAACTACATGTTTTCCCGACATTTAACTCTAAACAATATTTTTAAGACGATTTCGTCTACATTTCCCGGTGCCACGGCCTAGGTAACGTAATTATAGCGACTTTTTTTACACTATCTTATAAAATTATCTTGCTTTGAGTGACAATAGGCCTAAGAATCACCATTGGCCAGCAAACTACATGTTTTCCCGACATTTAACTCTAAACTACATTTTTAAGGCGATTTCGTCTACATTTCCCGGTGCCACGGCCTAGGTAACGTAATTATTGCAACTTTTTTAACATTATTAGAGAATACTCTTGCCTTGAGTGACAATAGGCCTCTGAATAACCATCGGCCAGCAAACTACATGTCTGCCCGACATTCAACTCTAAACTATATTTTTACGGCGGTTTTGTCTACATTTTCCGGTGCCACGGCCTAGATAACGAAATTATTGCAACGTTTTTTACATTATCTTATAAGATACTCTTGCATTGAGTGACAATAGGCCTTAGAATCACCATCGGCCAGCAAACTACATGTTTTCCCGACATTTAACTCTAAACAATATTTTTAAGACGATTTCGTCTACATTTCCCGGTAACACGGCCTAGGTTACGTAATTATAGCGACCTTTTTTACAATATCTTATAGAATTCTCTTGCTTTGAGTGACAATAGGCCTTAGAATCACCATCGGCCAGCAAACTACATGCTTTCCCGACATTTAACTCTAAACTATATTTTTAAGGAGATTTCGTCTACATTTCCCGGTGCCACGGCCTAGATAACGTAATTATTGCAAATTTTTTAACATTATCTTATAGAATCCTAATGCCTTGAGTGACAATAGGCCTTTGAATCACCATCGGCCAGCAAACAACATGTCTGCCCGACATTTAACTCTAAACTACATTTTTAAGGCGATTATGTCTACATTTCCCGGTGCCACGGCCTAGGTAACGTAATTTTAGCATTTTTTTTTACATTATCTTATAGAATTCTTTTGCCTTGAGTGACATAAGGTGTTAGAATCACCATCGGCCAGCAAACTACATGTCTGCTCGACATTTAACTCTAAACTACATTTTTAAGGCGATTACGTCTACATTTCCCGGTGCCACGGCCTAGGTAACGTAATTATAGCGACTTTTTTTACATCAACTTATAGAATCTTCTTGTCTTGAGTGACAATAGGCCTTAGGTTAACCATCGGCCAGCAAACTACATGTCTGCCCGACATTCAACTCTAAACTATATTTGTATGGCGGTTTTGTCTACATTTCCCGGTGCCACGGCCTAGATAACGTAATTCTTGCAACGTTTTTTACATTCTCTTATAGAATACTTTTGCTTTGAGTGACAATAGGCCTTAGAATCACCATCGGCCAGCAAACTACATGTTTTCCCGACATTTAACTCTAAACAATATTTTTAAGACGATTTCGTCTACCTTTCCCGGTGCCACGGCCTAGGTAACGTAATTATAGCAAGTTTTTTTACATTATCTTATAGAATACTCTTGCTTTGAGTGATAATAGGCCTTAGAATCACCATCGGCCAGCAAACTACATGCTTTCCCGACATTTAACTCTAAACTACATTTTTAAGGTGATTTCGTCTACATTTCCCGGTGCCACGGCCTAGGTAACGTAATTATAGCGACTTTTTTAACATTATCTTATATAATACTCTTGCTTTGAGTGACTATAGGCCTTTGAATCACCATCGGCCAGCAAACAACATGTCTGCCCGACATTTAACTCTAAACTACATTTTTAAGGCGATTATGTCTACATTTCCCGGTGCCACGGCCTAGGTAACGTAATTTTAGCGTTTTTTTTTACATTATCTTATAGAATACTTTTGCCTTGAGTGACAATAGGTGTTAGAATCACCATCGGCCAGCAAACTACATGTCTGCTCGACATTTAACTCTAAACTACATTTTTAAGGCGATTACGTCTACATTTCCCGGTGCCACGGCCTAGGTAACGTAATTATAGCGACTTTTTTTACATCAACTTATAGAATCTTCTTGTCTTGAGTGACAATAGGCCTTAGAATAACCATCGGCCAGCAAACTACATGTCTGCCCGACATACAACTCTAAACTATATTTGTATGGCGGTTTTGTCTACATTTCCCGGTGCCACGGCATAGGTAACGTAATTCTTGCAACGTTTTTTACATTCTCTTATAGAATACTTTTGCTTTGAGTGACAATAGGCCTTAGAATCACCATCGGCCAGCAAACTACATGTTTTCCCGACATTTAACTCTAAACAATATTTTTAAGACGATTTCGTCTACCTTTCCCGGTGCCACGGCCTAGGTAACGTAATTATAGCGAGTTTTTTTACATTATCTTATAGAATACTCTTGCTTTGAGTGATAATAGGCCTTAGAATCACCATCGGCCAGCAAACTACATGCTTTCCCGACATTTAACTCTAAACTACATTTTTAAGGCGATTTCGTCTACATTTCCCGGTGCCACGGCCTAGGTAACGTAATTATAGCGACTTTTTTAACATTATCTTATATAATACTCTTGCTTTGAGTGACTTTAGGCCTTTGAATCACCATCGGCCAGCAAAATATAAGTCTGTCCGACAATCAACTTTAAACTACATTTTTATGGCGGTTTTGTCTACATTTCCCGGTGCCACGGACTAGGTAACGTAATTATTGCAACTTTTTTTACATTTTCTTATAGAATACTCTTGCTTTGAGTGACAGTAGGCCTTAGAATCACCATCGGCCAGCAAACTACATGCTTTCCCGACATTTAACTCTAAACTACATTTTTAAGGCGATTTCGTCTACATTTCCCGGTGCCACGGCCTAGGTAACGTAATTATAGCGACTTTTTTAACATTATCTTATATAATACTCTTGCTTTGAGTGACTATAGGCCTTTGAATCACCATCGGCCAGCAAACAACATGTCTGCCCGACATTTAACTCTAAACTACATTTTTAAGGCGATTATGTCTACATTTCCCGGTGCCACGGCCTAGGTAACGTAATTTTAGCGTTTTTTTTTACATTATCTTATAGAATACTTTTGCCTTGAGTGACAATAGGTGTTAGAATCACCACCGGCCAGCAAACTACATGTCTGCTCGACATTTAACTCTAAACTACATTTTTAAGGCGATTACGTCTACATTTCCCGGTGCCACGGCCTAGGTAACGTAATTATAGCGACTTTTTTTACATCAACTTATAGAATCTTTTTGTCTTGAGTGACAATAGGCCTTAGAATAACCATCGGCCAGCAAACTACATGTCTGCCCGACATTCAACTCTAAACTATATTTGTATGGCGGTTTTGTCTACATTTCCCGGTGCCACGGCCTAGATAACGTAATTCTTGCAACGTTTTTTACATTCTCTTATAGAATACTTTTGCTTTGAGTGACAATAGGCCTTAGAATCACCATCGGCCAGCAAACTACATGTTTTCCCGACATTTAACTCTAAACAATATTTTTAAGACGATTTCGTCTACCTTTCCCGGTGCCACGGCCTAGGTAACGTAATTATAGCGAGTTTTTTTACATTATCTTATAGAATACTCTTGCTTTGAGTGATAATAGGCCTTAGAATCACCATCGGCCAGCAAACTACATGCTTTCCCGACATTTAACTCTAAACTACATTTTTAAGGCGATTTCGTCTACATTTCCCGGTGCCACGGCCTAGGTAACGTAATTATAGCGACTTTTTTAACATTATCTTATATATTACTCTTGCTTTGAGTGACTTTAGGCCTTTGAATCACCATCGGCCAGCAAAATATAAGTCTGTCCGACAATCAACTTTAAACTACATTTTTATGGCGGTTTTGTCTACATTTCCCGGTGCCACGGACTAGGTAACGTAATTATTGCAACTTTTTTTACATTTTCTTATAGAATACTCTTGCTTTGAGTGACAGTAGGCCTTAGAATCACCATCGGCCAGCAAACTACATGTCTGCCCGACATTCAACTCTAAACTATATTTTTATGGCGGTTTTGTCTACATTTCCCGGTGCCACGGCCTAGATAACGTAATTATTGCAACGTTTTTTACAATATCTTATAGAATTCTCTTGTTTTGAGTGACAATAGGCCTTAGAATCACCATCGGCCAGCAAACTACATGCTTTCCCGACATTTAACTCTAAACTATATTTTTAAGGAGATTTCGTCTACATTTCCCGGTGCCACGGCCTAGATAACGTAATTATTGCAAATTTTTTAACATTATCTTATAGAATCCTAATGCCTTGAGTGACAATAGGCCTTTGAATCACCATCGGCCAGCAAACAACATGTCTGCCCGACATTTAACTCTAAACTACATTTTTAAGGCGATTATGGCATTTCCCGGTGCCACGGCCTAGGTAACGTAATTTTAGCGTTTTTTTTTACATTATCTTATAGAATTCTTTTGCCTTGAGTGACAATAGGTGTTAGAATCACCATCGGCCAGCAAACTACATGTCTGCTCGACATTTAACTCTAAACTACATTTTTAAGGCGATTACGTCTACATTTCCCGGTGCCACGGCCTAGGTAACGTAATTATAGCGACTTTTTTTACATCAACTTATAGAATCTTCTTGTCTTGAGTGACAATAGGCCTTAGAATAACCATCGGCCAGCAAACTACATGTCTGCCCGACATTCAACTCTAAACTATATTTGTATGGCGGTTTTGTCTACATTTCCCGGTGCCACGGCCTAGATAACGTAATTCTTGCAACGTTTTTTACATTCTCTTATAGAATACTTTTGCTTTGAGTGACAATAGGCCTTAGAATCACCATCGGCCAGCAAACTACATGTTTTCCCGACATTTAACTCTAAACAATATTTTTAAGACGATTTCGTCTACCTTTCCCGGTGCCACGGCCTAGGTAACGTAATTATAGCAAGTTTTTTTACATTATCTTATAGAATACTCTTGTTTTGAGTGATAATAGGCCTTAGAATCACCATCGGCCAGCAAACTACATGCTTTCCCGACATTTAACTCTAAACTACATTTTTAAGGCGATTTCGTCTACATTTCCCGGTGCCACGGCCTAGGTAACGTAATTATAGCGACTTTTTTAACATTATCTTATATAATACTCTTGTTTTGAGTGACAATAGGCCTTTGAATCACCATCGGCCAGCAAACAACATGTCTGCCCGACATTTAACTCTAAACTACATTTTTAAGGCGATTATGTCTACATTTCCCGGTGCCACGGCCTAGGTAACGTAATTTTAGCGTTTGTTTTTACATTATCTTATAGAATACTTTTGCCTTGAGTGACAATAGGTGTTAGAATCACCATCGGCCAGCAAACTACATGTCTGCTCGACATTTAACTCTAAACTACATTTTTAAGGCGATTACGTCTACATTTCCCGGTGCCACGGCCTAGGTAACGTAATTATAGCGACTTTTTTTACATCAACTTATAGAATCTTCTTGTCTTGAGTGACAATAGGCCTTAGAATAACCATCGGCCAGCAAACTACATGTCTGCCCGACATTCAACTCTAAACTATATTTGTATGGCGGTTTTGTCTACATTTCCCGGTGCCACGGCCTAGATAACGTAATTCTTGCAACTTTTTTTACATTCTCTTATAGAATACTTTTGCTTTGAGTGACAATAGGCCTTAGAATCACCATCGGCCAGCAAACTACATGTTTTCCCGACATTTAACTCTAAACAATATTTTTAAGACGATTTCGTCTACCTTTCCCGGTGCCACGGCCTAGGTAACGTAACTATAGCGAGTTTTTTTACATTATCTTATAGAATACTCTTGCTTTGAGTGATAATAGGCCTTAGAATCACCATCGGCCAGCAAACTACATGCTTTCCCGACATTTAACTCTAAACTACATTTTTAAGGCGATTTCGTCTACATTTCCCGGTGCCACGGCCTAGGTAACGTAATTATAGCGACTTTTTTAACATTATCTTATATAATACTCTTGCTTTGAGTGACTTTAGGCCTTTGAATCACCATCGGCCAGCAAAATATAAGTCTGTCCGACAATCAACTTTAAACTACATTTTTATGGCGGTTTTGTCTACATTTCCCGGTGCCACGGACTAGGTAACGTAATTATTGCAACTTTTTTTACATTTTCTTATAGAATACTCTTGCTTTGAGTGACAGTAGGCCTTAGAATCACGATCGGCCAGCAAACTACATGTCTGCCCGACATTCAACTCTAAACTATATTTTTATGGCGGTTTTGTCTACATTTCCCGGTGCCACGGCCTAGATAACGTAATTATTGCAACGTTTTTTACACTATCTTATAGAATACTCTTGTATTGAGTGACAATAGGCCTTAGAATCACCATCGGCTAGAAAAATACATGTTTTCCCGACATCTAACTCTAAACAATATTTTTAAGACGATTTCGTCTACATTTCCCGGTGCCACGGCCTAGGTAACGTAATTATAGCGACTTTTTTACATTATCTTATAGAATACTCTTGCTTTGAGTGACAATAGGCCCCAAAATAACCATCGGCCAGCAAACTAAATGTCTGCCCGACATTAAACTCTAAGTCTCTATTTTAAGGCGATTTGGTCTACATTTCCCGGTGCCACGGCATAGGTAACATAATTATTGCAACTTTTTTTATATTTTCTTATAAAATACTCCTGCTTTGAGTGACAATAGGCCTTACAATCACCATCGGCCAGCAAACTACATGTCTGCCCGACATTCAACTCTAAACTATATTTTTATGGCGGTTTTGTCTACATTTCCCGGTGCCACGGCCTAGATAACGTAATTATTGCAACGTTTTTTACATTATCTTATAGGATACTTTTGCTTTGAGTGACAATAGGCCTTAGAATCACCATCGGCCAGCAAACTACATGTTTTCCCGACATTTAACTCTAAACAATATTTTTAAGACGATTTCGTCTACATTTCCCGGTGCCACGGCCTAGGTAACGTAATTATAGCGACTTTTTTTACACTATCTTATAAAATTATCTTGCTTTGAGTGACAATAGGCCTAAGAATCACCATTGGCCAGCAAACTACATGTTTTCCCGACATTTAACTCTAAACTACATTTTTAAGGCGATTTCGTCTACATTTCCCGGTGCCACGGCCTAGGTAACGTAATTATTGCAACTTTTTTAACATTATTAGAGAATACTCTTGCTTTGAGTGACAATAGGCCTTAGAATAACCATCGGCCAGCAAACTACATGTCTGCCCGACATTCAACTCTAAACTATATTTTTACTGCGGTTTTGTCTACATTTTCAAGTGCCACGGCCTAGATAACGAAATTATTGCAACGTTTTTTACATTATCTTATAAGATACTCTTGCATTGAGTGACAATAGTCCTTAGAATCACCATCGGCCAGCAAACTACATGTTTTCCCGACATTTAACTCTAAACAATATTTTTAAGACGATTTCGTCTACATTTCCCGGTAACACGGCCTAGGTTACGTAATTATAGCGACCTTTTTTACAATATCTTATAGAATTCTCTTGCTTTGAGTGACAATAGGCCTTAGAATCACCATCGGCCAGCAAACTACATGTTTTCCCGACATTTAACTCTAAACTACATTTTTAAGGAGATTTCGTGTACATTTCCCGGTGCCACGGCCTAGGTAACGTAATTATTGCAAATTTTTTAACATTATCTTATAGAATTCTAATGCCTTGAGTGACAATAGGCCTTTGAATCACCATAGGCCAGCAAACTACATGTCTGCTCGACATTTAACTCTAAACTACATTTTTAAGGCGATTACGTCTACATTTCCCGGTGCCACGGCCTAGGTAACGTAATTATAGCGACTTTTTTTACATCAACTTATAGAATCTTCTTGTCTTGAGTGACAATAGGCCTTAGAATAACCATCGGCCAGCAAACTACATGTCTGCCCGACATTCAACTCTAAACTATATTTGTATGGCGGTTTTGTCTACATTTCCCGGTGCCACGGCCTAGATAACGTAATTCTTGCAACGTTTTTTACATTCTCTTATAGAATACTTTTGCTTTGAGTGACAATAGGCCTTAGAATCACCATCGGCCAGCAAACTACATGTTTTCCTGACATTTAACTCTAAACAATATTTTTAAGACGATTTCGTCTACCTTTCCCGGTGCCACGGCCTAGGTAACGGAATTATAGCGAGTTTTTTTACATTATCTTATAGAATATTCTTGCTTTGAGTGATAATAGGCCTTAGAATCACCATCGGCCAGCAAACTACATGCTTTCCCGACATTTAACTCTAAACTACATTTTTAAGGCGATTTCGTCTACATTTCCTGGTGCCACGGCCTAGGTAACGTAATTATAGCGACTTTTTTAACATTATCTTATATAATACTCTTGCTTTGAGTGACTATAGGCCTTTGAATCACCATCGGCCAGCAAAATATAAGTCTGTCCGACAATCAACTTTAAACTACATTTTTATGGCGGTTTTGTCTACATTTCCCGGTGCCACGGCCTAGGTAACGTAATTATTGGAACTTTTTTTACATTGTCTTATAGAATTATCTTGCATTGAGTGACAAAAGGCCTTAAAATCACAATCTGCCTGCAAACTACATGTTTTCCCGACATTTAACTCTAAACAACATTTTAAAGACGATTTCGTCTACATTTCCCGGTGCGACGGCCTAGGTAACGTAATTATAGCGACTTTTTTACATTATCTTATAGAATACTCTTGCTTTGAGTGACAATAGGCCTCAAAATAACCATCGGCCAGCAAACTACATGTCTGCCCGACATTTAACTCTAAGTCTCTATTTTAAGGCGATTTCGTCTACATTTCCCGGTGCCACGGCCTAGGTAACATAATTATTGCAACTTTTTTTCATTTTCTTATAAAATACTCTTGCATAGAGTGACAATAGGCCTTAGAATCACCATTGGCCAGAAAACTACATGTCTGCCCGACATTTAACTCTAAACTACATTTTAAGGCGATTTCGTCTACATTTCCCGGTGCCACGGCCTAGGTAACGTAATTATTGCAACTTTTTTTACATTATCTTATGGAATGCTCTTGCCTTGAGTGACAATAGGCCTTAGAATCACCATCGGCCAAAAAACATGTCTGCCCGACATTAAACTCTCAAAGTACATTTTTAAGGCGATTTCGTCTACATTTCCCGGAGCCACGGCCTAGGTAACGTAATTATAGCGTTTTTTTTTACATTATCTTATAGAATACTCTTGCTTTGAGTGACAATAGGTGTTAGAATCACCATCGGCCAGCAAACTACATGTCTGCTCGACATTTAACTCTAAACTACATTTTTAAGGCGATTACGTCTACATTTCCCGGTGCCACGGCCTAGGTAACGTAATTATAGCGACTTTTTTTACATCAACTTATAGAATCCTCTTGTCTTGAGTGACAATAGGCCTTAGAATAACCATCGGCCAGCAAACTACATGTCTGCCCGACATTCAACTCTAAACTATATTTGTATGGCGGTTTTGTCTACATTTCCCGGTGCCACGGCCTAGATAACGTAATTATTGCAACATTTTTTAAATTATCTTATAGAATACTTTTGCTTTGAGTGACAATAGGCCTTAGAATCACCATCGGCCAGCAAACTACATGTTTTCCCGACATTTAACTCTAAACAATATTTTTAAGACGATTTCGTCTACATTTTCCGGTGCCACGGCCTAGGTAACGTAATTATAGCAATTTTTTTTACATTATCTTATAGAATACTCTTGCCTTGAGTGATAATAGGCCTTAGAATAACCATCGGCCAGCAAACTACATGTCTGCCCGACATTCAACTCTAAACTATATTTTTAGTGCGGTTTTGTCTACATTTCCCGGTGCCACGGCCTAGATAACGTAATTATTGCAACGTTTTTTACATTTTCTTCTTATAGAATATTCTTGTTTTGAGTGACTATAGGCCTTGGAATCACAATCAGCCAGCAAACTACATGTTTTCCCGACATTTAACTCTAAACTACATTTTTAAGGCGATTTCGTCTACATTTCCCGGTGCCACGGACTAGGTAACGTAATTATTGCAACTTTTTTTACATTTTCTTATAGAATATTCTTGCTTTGAGTGACAATAGGCCTTAGAATCACCATCGGCCAGCAAACTACATGCTTTCCCGACATTTAACTCTAAACTACATTTTTAAGGCGATTTCGTCTACATTTCCCGGTGCCACGGCCTAGGTAACGTAATTATAGCGACTTTTTTAACATTATCTTATATAATACTCTTGCTTTGAGTGACAATAGGCCTTAGAATCACCATCGGCCAGCAAACTACATGTTTTCCCGACATTTAACTCTAAACAATATTTTTAAGACGATTTCGTCTACATTTCCCGGTGCCACGGCCTAGGTAACGTAATTATAGCGACTTTTTTTACACTATCTTATAAAATTATCTTGCTTTGAGTGACAATAGGCCTAAGAATCACCATTGGCCAGCAAACTACATGTTTTCCCGACATTTAACTCTAAACTACATTTTTAAGGCGATTTCGTCTACATTTCCCGGTGCCACGGCCTAGGTAACGTAATTATTGCAACTTTTTTAACATTATTAGAGAATACTCTTGCCTTGAGTGACAATAGGCCTTAGAATAACCATCGGCCAGCAAACTACATGTCTGCCCGACATTCAACTCTAAACTATATTTTTACGGCGGTTTTGTCTACATTTTCCGGTGCCACGGCCTAGATAACGAAATTATTGCAACGTTTTTTACATTATCTTATAAGATACTCTTGCATTGAGTGACAATAGGCCTTAGAATCACCATCGGCCAGCAAACTACATGTTTTCCCGACATTTAACTCTAAACAATATTTTTAAGACGATTTCGTCTACATTTCCCGGTAACACGGCCTAGGTTACGTAATTATAGCGACCTTTTTTACAATATCTTATAGAATTCTCTTGCTTTGAGTGACAATAGGCCTTAGAATCACCATCGGCCAGCAAACTACATGTTTTCCCGACATTTAACTCTAAACAATATTTTTAAGACGATTTCGTCTACATTTCCCGGTGCCACGGCCTAGATAACGTAATTATTGCAAATTTTTTAACATTATCTTATAGAATCCTAATGCCTTGAGTGACAGTAGGCCTTTGAATCACCATCGGCCAGCAAACAACATGTCTGCCCGACATTTAACTCTAAACTACATTTTTAAGGCGATTATGTCTACATTTCCCGGTGCCACGGCCTAGGTAACGTAATTTTAGCGTTTTTTTTTACATTATCTTATAGAATACTTTTGCCTTGAGTGACAATAGGTGTTAGAATCACCATCGGCCAGCAAACTACATGTCTGCTCGACATTTAACTCTAAACTACATTTTTAAGGCGATTACGTCTACATTTCCCGGTGCCACGGCCTAGGTAACGTAATTATAGCGACTTTTTTTACATCAACTTATAGAATCTTCTTGTCTTGAGTGACAATAGGCCTTAGAATAACCATCGGCCAGCAAACTACATGTCTGCCCGACATTCAACTCTAAACTATATTTGTATGGCGGTTTTGTCTACATTTCCCGGTGCCACGGCCTAGATAACGTAATTCTTGCAACGTTTTTTACATTCTCTTATAGAATACTTTTGCTTTGAGTGACAATAGGCCTTAGAATCACCATCGGCCAGCAAACTACATGTTTTCCCGACATTTAACTCTAAACAATATTTTTAAGACGATTTCGTCTACCTTTCCCGGTGCCACGGCCTAGGTAACGTAGTTATAGCGAGTTTTTTTACATTATCTTATAGAATACTCTTGCTTTGAGTGATAATCGGCCTTAGAATCACCATCGGCCAGCAAACTACATGCTTTCCCGACATTTAACTCTAAACTACATTTTTAAGGCGATTTCGTCTACATTTCCCGGTGCCACGGCCTAGGTAACGTAATTATAGCGACTTTTTTAACATTATCTTATATAATACTCTTGCTTTGAGTGACTATAGGCCTTTGAATCACCATCGGCCAGCAAACAACATGTCTGCCCGACATTTAACTCTAAACTACATTTTTAAGGCGATTATGTCTACATTTCCCGGTGCCACGGCCTAGGTAACGTAATTTTAGCGTTTTTTTTTAAATTATCTTATAGAATACTTTTGCCTTGAGTGACAATAGGTGTTAGAATCACCATCGGCCAGCAAACTACATGTCTGCTCGACATTTAACTCTAAACTACATTTTTAAGGCGATTACGTCTACATTTCCCGGTGCCACGGCCTAGGTAACGTAATTATAGCGACTTTTTTTACATCAACTTATAGAATCTTCTTGTCTTGAGTGACAATAGGCCTTAGAATAACCATCGGCCAGCAAAATACATGTCTGCCCGACATTCAACTCTAAACTATATTTGTATGGCGGTTTTGTCTACATTTCCCGGTGCCACGGCCTAGATAACGTAATTCTTGCAACGTTTTTTACATTCTCTTATAGAATACTTTTGCTTTGAGTGACAATAGGCCTTAGAATCACCATCGGCCAGCAAACTACATGTTTTCCCGACATTTAACTCTAAACAATATTTTTAAGACGATTTCGTCTACCTTTCCCGGTGCCACGGCCTAGGTAACGTAATTATAGCGAGTTTTTTTACATTATCTTATAGAATACTCTTGCTTTGAGTAATAATAGGCCTTAGAATCACCATCGGCCAGCAAACTACATGCTTTCCCGACATTTAACTCTAAACTACATTTTTAAGGCGATTTCGTCTACATTTCCCGGTGCCACGGCCTAGGTAACGTAATTATAGCAATTTTTTTTACATTATCTTATAGAATACTCTTGCCTTGAGTGATAATAGGCCTTAGAATAACCATCGGCCAGCAAACTACATGTCTGCCCGACATTCAACTCTAAACTATATTTTTAGTGCGGTTTTGTCTACATTTCCCGGTGCCACGGCCTAGATAACGTAATTATTGCAACGTTTTTTACATTTTCTTCTTATAAAATATTCTTGTTTTGAGTGACTATAGGCCTTGGAATCACAATCAGCCAGCAAACTACATGTTTTCCCGACATTTAACTCTAAACTACATTTTTAAGGCGATTTCGTCTACATTTCCCGGTGCCACGGACTAGGTAACGTAATTATTGCAACTTTTTTTACATTTTCTTATAGAATACTCTTGCTTTGAGTGACAATAGGCCTTAGAATCACCATCGGCCAGCAAACTACATGCTTTCCCGACATTTAACTCTAAACTACATTTTTAAGGCGATTTCGTCTACATTTCCCGGTGCCACGGCCTAGGTAACGTAATTATAGCGACTTTTTTAACATTATCTTATATAATACTCTTGCTTTGAGTGACAATAGGCCTTAGAATCACCATCGGCCAGCAAACTACATGTTTTCCCGACATTTAACTCTAAACAATATTTTTAAGACGATTTCGTCTACATTTCCCGGTGCCACGGCCTAGGTAACGTAATTATAGCGACTTTTTTTACACTATCTTATAAAATTATCTTGCTTTGAGTGACAATAGGCCTAAGAATCACCATTGGCCAGCAAACTACATGTTTTCCCGACATTTAACTCTAAACTACATTTTTAAGGCGATTTCGTCTACATTTCCCGGTGCCACGGCCTAGGTAACGTAATTATTGCAACTTTTTTAACATTATTAGAGAATACTCTTGCCTTGAGTGACAATAGGCCTTAGAATAACCATCGGCCAGCAAACTACATGTCTGCCCGACATTCAACTCTAAACTATATTTTTACGGCGGTTTTGTCTACATTTTCCGGTGCCACGGCCTAGATAACGAAATTATTGCAACGTTTTTTACATTATCTTATAAGATACTCTTGCATTGAGTGACAATAGGCCTTAGAATCACCATCGGCCAGCAAACTACATGTTTTCCCGACATTTAACTCTAAACAATATTTTTAAGACGATTTCGTCTACATTTCCCGGTAACACGGCCTAGGTTACGTAATTATAGCGACCTTTTTTACAATATCTTATAGAATTCTCTTGCTTTGAGTGACAATAGGCCTTAGAATCACCATCGGCCAGCAAACTACATGTTTTCCCGACATTTAACTCTAAACTACATTTTTAAGGAGATTTCGTCTACATTTCCCGGTGCCACGGCCTAGATAACGTAATTATTGCAAATTTTTTAACATTATCTTATAGAATCCTAATGCCTTGAGTGACAGTAGGCCTTTGAATCACCATCGGCCAGCAAACAACATGTCTGCCCGACATTTAACTCTAAACTACATTTTTAAGGCGATTATGTCTACATTTCCCGGTGCCACGGCCTAGGTAACGTAATTTTAGCGTTTTTTTTTACATTATCTTATAGAATACTTTTGCCTTGAGTGACAATAGGTGTTAGAATCACCATCGGCCAGCAAACTACATGTCTGCTCGACATTTAACTCTAAACTACATTTTTAAGGCGATTACGTCTACATTTCCCGGTGCCACGGCCTAGGTAACGTAATTATAGCGACTTTTTTTACATCAACTTATAGAATCTTCTTGTCTTGAGTGACAATAGGCCTTAGAATAACCATCGGCCAGCAAACTACATGTCTGCCCGACATTCAACTCTAAACTATATTTGTATGGCGGTTTTGTCTACATTTCCCGGTGCCACGGCCTAGATAACGTAATTCTTGCAACGTTTTTTACATTCTCTTATAGAATACTTTTGCTTTGAGTGACAATAGGCCTTAGAATCACCATCGGCCAGCAAACTACATGTTTTCCCGACATTTAACTCTAAACAATATTTTTAAGACGATTTCGTCTACCTTTCCCGGTGCCACGGCCTAGGTAACGTAGTTATAGCGAGTTTTTTTACATTATCTTATAGAATACTCTTGCTTTGAGTGATAATCGGCCTTAGAATCACCATCGGCCAGCAAACTACATGCTTTCCCGACATTTAACTCTAAACTACATTTTTAAGGCGATTTCGTCTACATTTCCCGGTGCCACGGCCTAGGTAACGTAATTATAGCGACTTTTTTAACATTATCTTATATAATACTCTTGCTTTGAGTGACTATAGGCCTTTGAATCACCATCGGCCAGCAAACAACATGTCTGCCCGACATTTAACTCTAAACTACATTTTTAAGGCGATTATGTCTACATTTCCCGGTGCCACGGCCTAGGTAACGTAATTTTAGCGTTTTTTTTTACATTATCTTATAGAATACTTTTGCCTTGAGTGACAATAGGTGTTAGAATCACCATCGGCCAGCAAACTACATGTCTGCTCGACATTTAACTCTAAACTACATTTTTAAGGCGATTACGTCTACATTTCCCGGTGCCACGGCCTAGGTAACGTAATTATAGCGACTTTTTTTACATCAACTTATAGAATCTTCTTGTCTTGAGTGACAATAGGCCTTAGAATAACCATCGGCCAGCAAAATACATGTCTGCCCGACATTCAACTCTAAACTATATTTGTATGGCGGTTTTGTCTACATTTCCCGGTGCCACGGCCTAGATAACGTAATTCTTGCAACGTTTTTTACATTCTCTTATAGAATACTTTTGCTTTGAGTGACAATAGGCCTTAGAATCACCATCGGCCAGCAAACTACATGTTTTCCCGACATTTAACTCTAAACAATATTTTTAAGACGATTTCGTCTACCTTTCCCGGTGCCACGGCCTAGGTAACGTAATTATAGCGAGTTTTTTTACATTATCTTATAGAATACTCTTGCTTTGAGTAATAATAGGCCTTAGAATCACCATCGGCCAGCAAACTACATGCTTTCCCGACATTTAACTCTAAACTACATTTTTAAGGCGATTTCGTCTACATTTCCCGGTGCCACGGCCTAGGTAACGTAATTATAGCGACTTTTTTAACATTATCTTATATAATACTCTTGCTTTGAGTGACTTTAGGCCTTTGAATCACCATCGGCCAGCAAAATATAAGTCTGTCCGACAATCAACTTTAAACTACATTTTTATGGCGGTTTTGTCTACATTTCCCGGTGCCACGGACTAGGTAACGTAATTATTGCAACTTTTTTTACATTTTCTTATAGAATACTCTTGCTTTGAGTGACAGTAGGCCTTAAAATCACCATCGGCCAGCAAACTACATGTCTGCCCGACATTCAACTCTAAACTATATTTTTATGGCGGTTTTGTCTACATTTCCCGGTGCCACGGCCTAGATAACGTAATTATTGCAACGTTTTTTACATTATCTTATAGAATACTCTTGTATTGAGTGACAATAGGCCTTAGAATCACCATCGGCTAGAAAAATACATGTTTTCCCGACATCTAACTCTAAACAATATTTTTAAGACGATTTCGTCTACATTTCCCGGTGCCACGGCCTAGGTAACGTAATTATAGCGACTTTTTTACATTATCTTATAGAATACTCTTGCTTTGAGTGACAATAGGCCTCAAAATAACCATCGGCCAGCAAAATAAATGTCTGCCCGACATTAAACTCTAAGTCTCTATTTTAAGGCGATTTGGTCTACATTTCCCGGTGCCACGGCATAGGTAACATAATTATTGCAACTTTTTTTATATTTTCTTATAGAATACTCCTGCTTTGAGTGACAATAGGCCTTACAATCACCATCGGCCAGCAAACTACATGTCTGCCCGACATTCAACTCTAAACTATATTTTTATGGCGGTTTTGTCTACATTTCCCGGTGCCACGGCCTAGATAACGTAATTATTGCAACGTTTTTTACATTATCTTATAGGATACTTTTGCTTTGAGAAACAATATGCCTTGGAATCACCATCGGCCAGCAAACTACATGTTTTCCCGACATTTAACTCTAAACAATATTTTTAAGACGATTTCGTCTATATTTCCCGGTGCCACGGCCTAGGTAACGTAATTATAGCGACTTTTTTTACACTATCTTATAAAATTATCTTGCTTTGAGTGACAATAGGCCTAAGAATCACCATTGGCCAGCAAACTACATGTTTTCCCGACATTTAACTCTAAACTACATTTTTAAGGAGATTTCGTCTACATTTCCCGGTGCCACGGCCTAGGTAACGTAATTATTGCAAATTTTTTAACATTATCTTATAGAATCCTAATGCCTTGAGTGACAATAGGCCTTTGAATCACCATCGGCTAGCAAACTACATGTCTGCTCGACATTTAACTCTAAACTACATTTTTAAGGCGATTACGTCTACATTTCCCGGTGCCACGGCCTAGGTAACGTAATTATAGCGACTTTTTTTACATCAACTTATAGAGTCTTCTTGTCTTGAGTGACAATAGGCCTTAGAATAACCATCGGCCAGCAAACTACATGTCTGCCCGACATTAAACTCTAAACTATATTTGTATGGCGGTTTTGTCTACATTTCCCGTTGCCACGGCCTAGATAACGTAATTCTTGCAACGTTTTTTACATTCTCTTATAGAATACTTTTGCTTTGAGTGACAATAGGCCTTAGAATCACCATCGGCCAGCAAACTACATGTTTTCCCGACATTTAACTCTAAACAATATTTTTAAGACGATTTCGTCTACCTTTCCCGGTGCCATGGCCTAGGTAACGTAATTATAGCGAGTTTTTTTACATTATCTTATAGAATACTCTTGCTTTGAGTGATAATAGGCCTTAGAATCACCATCGGCCAGCAAACTACATGCTTTCCCGACATTTAACTCTAAACTACATTTTTTAGGCGATTTCGTCTACATTTCCCGGTGCCACGGCCTAGATAACGTAATTATTGCAACGTTTTTTACACTATCTTATAGAATATTCTTGTTTTGAGTGACTATAGGCCTTGGAATCACAATCAGCCAGCAAACTACATGTTTTCCCGACATTTAACTCTAAACTACATTTTTAAGGCGATTTCGTCTACATTTCCCGGTGCCACGGACTAGGTAACGTAATTATTGCAACTTTTTTTACATTTTCTTATAGAATACTCTTGCTTTGAGTGACAATAGGCCTTAGAATCACCATCGGCCAGCAAACTACATGCTTTCCCGACATTTAACTCTAAACTACATTTTTAAGGCGATTTCGTCTACATTTCCCGGTGCCACGGCCTAGGTAACGTAATTATAGCGACTTTTTTAACATTATCTTATATAATACTCTTGCTTTGAGTGACTATAGGCCTTTGAATCACCATCGGCCAGCAAAATATAAGTCTGTCCGACAATCAACTTTAAACTACATTTTTATGGCGGTTTTGTCTACATTTCCCGGTGCCACGGCCTAGGTAACGTAATTATTGGAACTTTTTTTACATTGTCTTATAGAATTATCTTGCATTGAGTGACAAAATGCCTTAAAATCACAATCGGCCAGCAAACTACATGTTTTCCCGACATTTAACTCTAAACAACATTTTAAAGACGATTTCGTCTACATTTCCCGGTGCCACGGCCTAGGTAACGTAATTATTGCAACTTTTTTTACATTATCTTATGGAATGCTCTTGCCTTGAGTGACAATAGGCCTTAGAATCACCATCGGCCAAAAAACATGTCTGCCCGACATTAAACTCTCAAAGTACATTTTTAAGGCGATTTCGTCTACATTTCCCGGAGCCACGGCCTAGGTAACGTAATTATAGCGTTTTTTTTTACATTATCTTATAGAATACTCTTGCTTTGAGTGACAATAGGTGTTAGAATCACCATCGGCCAGCAAACTACATGTCTGCTCGACATTTAACTCTAAACTACATTTTTAAGGCGATTACGTCTACATTTCCCGGTGCCACGGCCTAGGTAACGTAATTATAGCGACTTTTTTTACATCAACTTATAGAATCCTCTTGTCTTGAGTGACAATAGGCCTTAGAATAACCATCGGCCAGCAAACTACATGTCTGCCCGACATTCAACTCTAAACTATATTTGTATGGCGGTTTTGTCTACATTTCCCGGTGCCACGGCCTAGATAACGTAATTATTGCAACATTTTTTAAATTATCTTATAGAATACTTTTGCTTTGAGTGACAATAGGCCTTAGAATCACCATCGGCCAGCAAACTACATGTTTTCCCGACATTTAACTCTAAACAATATTTTTAAGACGATTTCGTCTACATTTTCCGGTGCCACGGCCTAGGTAACGTAATTATAGCAATTTTTTTTACATTATCTTATAGAATACTCTTGCCTTGAGTGATAATAGGCCTTAGAATAACCATCGGCCAGCAAACTACATGTCTGCCCGACATTCAACTCTAAACTATATTTTTAGTGCGGTTTTGTCTACATTTCCCGGTGCCACGGCCTAGATAACGTAATTATTGCAACGTTTTTTACATTTTCTTCTTATAGAATATTCTTGTTTTGAGTGACTATAGGCCTTGGAATCACAATCAGCCAGCAAACTACATGTTTTCCCGACATTTAACTCTAAACTACATTTTTAAGGCGATTTCGTCTACATTTCCCGGTGCCACGGACTAGGTAACGTAATTATTGCAACTTTTTTTACATTTTCTTATAGAATATTCTTGCTTTGAGTGACAATAGGCCTTAGAATCACCATCGGCCAGCAAACTACATGCTTTCCCGACATTTAACTCTAAACTACATTTTTAAGGCGATTTCGTCTACATTTCCCGGTGCCACGGCCTAGGTAACGTAATTATAGCGACTTTTTTAACATTATCTTATATAATACTCTTGCTTTGAGTGACAATAGGCCTTAGAATCACCATCGGCCAGCAAACTACATGTTTTCCCGACATTTAACTCTAAACAATATTTTTAAGACGATTTCGTCTACATTTCCCGGTGCCACGGCCTAGGTAACGTAATTATAGCGACTTTTTTTACACTATCTTATAAAATTATCTTGCTTTGAGTGACAATAGGCCTAAGAATCACCATTGGCCAGCAAACTACATGTTTTCCCGACATTTAACTCTAAACTACATTTTTAAGGCGATTTCGTCTACATTTCCCGGTGCCACGGCCTAGGTAACGTAATTATTGCAACTTTTTTAACATTATTAGAGAATACTCTTGCCTTGAGTGACAATAGGCCTTAGAATAACCATCGGCCAGCAAACTACATGTCTGCCCGACATTCAACTCTAAACTATATTTTTACGGCGGTTTTGTCTACATTTTCCGGTGCCACGGCCTAGATAACGAAATTATTGCAACGTTTTTTACATTATCTTATAAGATACTCTTGCATTGAGTGACAATAGGCCTTAGAATCACCATCGGCCAGCAAACTACATGTTTTCCCGACATTTAACTCTAAACAATATTTTTAAGACGATTTCGTCTACATTTCCCGGTAACACGGCCTAGGTTACGTAATTATAGCGACCTTTTTTACAATATCTTATAGAATTCTCTTGCTTTGAGTGACAATAGGCCTTAGAATCACCATCGGCCAGCAAACTACATGTTTTCCCGACATTTAACTCTAAACAATATTTTTAAGACGATTTCGTCTACATTTCCCGGTGCCACGGCCTAGATAACGTAATTATTGCAAATTTTTTAACATTATCTTATAGAATCCTAATGCCTTGAGTGACAGTAGGCCTTTGAATCACCATCGGCCAGCAAACAACATGTCTGCCCGACATTTAACTCTAAACTACATTTTTAAGGCGATTATGTCTACATTTCCCGGTGCCACGGCCTAGGTAACGTAATTTTAGCGTTTTTTTTTACATTATCTTATAGAATACTTTTGCCTTGAGTGACAATAGGTGTTAGAATCACCATCGGCCAGCAAACTACATGTCTGCTCGACATTTAACTCTAAACTACATTTTTAAGGCGATTACGTCTACATTTCCCGGTGCCACGGCCTAGGTAACGTAATTATAGCGACTTTTTTTACATCAACTTATAGAATCTTCTTGTCTTGAGTGACAATAGGCCTTAGAATAACCATCGGCCAGCAAACTACATGTCTGCCCGACATTCAACTCTAAACTATATTTGTATGGCGGTTTTGTCTACATTTCCCGGTGCCACGGCCTAGATAACGTAATTCTTGCAACGTTTTTTACATTCTCTTATAGAATACTTTTGCTTTGAGTGACAATAGGCCTTAGAATCACCATCGGCCAGCAAACTACATGTTTTCCCGACATTTAACTCTAAACAATATTTTTAAGACGATTTCGTCTACCTTTCCCGGTGCCACGGCCTAGGTAACGTAGTTATAGCGAGTTTTTTTACATTATCTTATAGAATACTCTTGCTTTGAGTGATAATCGGCCTTAGAATCACCATCGGCCAGCAAACTACATGCTTTCCCGACATTTAACTCTAAACTACATTTTTAAGGCGATTTCGTCTACATTTCCCGGTGCCACGGCCTAGGTAACGTAATTATAGCGACTTTTTTAACATTATCTTATATAATACTCTTGCTTTGAGTGACTATAGGCCTTTGAATCACCATCGGCCAGCAAACAACATGTCTGCCCGACATTTAACTCTAAACTACATTTTTAAGGCGATTATGTCTACATTTCCCGGTGCCACGGCCTAGGTAACGTAATTTTAGCGTTTTTTTTTAAATTATCTTATAGAATACTTTTGCCTTGAGTGACAATAGGTGTTAGAATCACCATCGGCCAGCAAACTACATGTCTGCTCGACATTTAACTCTAAACTACATTTTTAAGGCGATTACGTCTACATTTCCCGGTGCCACGGCCTAGGTAACGTAATTATAGCGACTTTTTTTACATCAACTTATAGAATCTTCTTGTCTTGAGTGACAATAGGCCTTAGAATAACCATCGGCCAGCAAAATACATGTCTGCCCGACATTCAACTCTAAACTATATTTGTATGGCGGTTTTGTCTACATTTCCCGGTGCCACGGCCTAGATAACGTAATTCTTGCAACGTTTTTTACATTCTCTTATAGAATACTTTTGCTTTGAGTGACAATAGGCCTTAGAATCACCATCGGCCAGCAAACTACATGTTTTCCCGACATTTAACTCTAAACAATATTTTTAAGACGATTTCGTCTACCTTTCCCGGTGCCACGGCCTAGGTAACGTAATTATAGCGAGTTTTTTTACATTATCTTATAGAATACTCTTGCTTTGAGTAATAATAGGCCTTAGAATCACCATCGGCCAGCAAACTACATGCTTTCCCGACATTTAACTCTAAACTACATTTTTAAGGCGATTTCGTCTACATTTCCCGGTGCCACGGCCTAGGTAACGTAATTATAGCAATTTTTTTTACATTATCTTATAGAATACTCTTGCCTTGAGTGATAATAGGCCTTAGAATAACCATCGGCCAGCAAACTACATGTCTGCCCGACATTCAACTCTAAACTATATTTTTAGTGCGGTTTTGTCTACATTTCCCGGTGCCACGGCCTAGATAACGTAATTATTGCAACGTTTTTTACATTTTCTTCTTATAAAATATTCTTGTTTTGAGTGACTATAGGCCTTGGAATCACAATCAGCCAGCAAACTACATGTTTTCCCGACATTTAACTCTAAACTACATTTTTAAGGCGATTTCGTCTACATTTCCCGGTGCCACGGACTAGGTAACGTAATTATTGCAACTTTTTTTACATTTTCTTATAGAATACTCTTGCTTTGAGTGACAATAGGCCTTAGAATCACCATCGGCCAGCAAACTACATGCTTTCCCGACATTTAACTCTAAACTACATTTTTAAGGCGATTTCGTCTACATTTCCCGGTGCCACGGCCTAGGTAACGTAATTATAGCGACTTTTTTAACATTATCTTATATAATACTCTTGCTTTGAGTGACAATAGGCCTTAGAATCACCATCGGCCAGCAAACTACATGTTTTCCCGACATTTAACTCTAAACAATATTTTTAAGACGATTTCGTCTACATTTCCCGGTGCCACGGCCTAGGTAACGTAATTATAGCGACTTTTTTTACACTATCTTATAAAATTATCTTGCTTTGAGTGACAATAGGCCTAAGAATCACCATTGGCCAGCAAACTACATGTTTTCCCGACATTTAACTCTAAACTACATTTTTAAGGCGATTTCGTCTACATTTCCCGGTGCCACGGCCTAGGTAACGTAATTATTGCAACTTTTTTAACATTATTAGAGAATACTCTTGCCTTGAGTGACAATAGGCCTTAGAATAACCATCGGCCAGCAAACTACATGTCTGCCCGACATTCAACTCTAAACTATATTTTTACGGCGGTTTTGTCTACATTTTCCGGTGCCACGGCCTAGATAACGAAATTATTGCAACGTTTTTTACATTATCTTATAAGATACTCTTGCATTGAGTGACAATAGGCCTTAGAATCACCATCGGCCAGCAAACTACATGTTTTCCCGACATTTAACTCTAAACAATATTTTTAAGACGATTTCGTCTACATTTCCCGGTAACACGGCCTAGGTTACGTAATTATAGCGACCTTTTTTACAATATCTTATAGAATTCTCTTGCTTTGAGTGACAATAGGCCTTAGAATCACCATCGGCCAGCAAACTACATGTTTTCCCGACATTTAACTCTAAACTACATTTTTAAGGAGATTTCGTCTACATTTCCCGGTGCCACGGCCTAGATAACGTAATTATTGCAAATTTTTTAACATTATCTTATAGAATCCTAATGCCTTGAGTGACAGTAGGCCTTTGAATCACCATCGGCCAGCAAACAACATGTCTGCCCGACATTTAACTCTAAACTACATTTTTAAGGCGATTATGTCTACATTTCCCGGTGCCACGGCCTAGGTAACGTAATTTTAGCGTTTTTTTTTACATTATCTTATAGAATACTTTTGCCTTGAGTGACAATAGGTGTTAGAATCACCATCGGCCAGCAAACTACATGTCTGCTCGACATTTAACTCTAAACTACATTTTTAAGGCGATTACGTCTACATTTCCCGGTGCCACGGCCTAGGTAACGTAATTATAGCGACTTTTTTTACATCAACTTATAGAATCTTCTTGTCTTGAGTGACAATAGGCCTTAGAATAACCATCGGCCAGCAAACTACATGTCTGCCCGACATTCAACTCTAAACTATATTTGTATGGCGGTTTTGTCTACATTTCCCGGTGCCACGGCCTAGATAACGTAATTCTTGCAACGTTTTTTACATTCTCTTATAGAATACTTTTGCTTTGAGTGACAATAGGCCTTAGAATCACCATCGGCCAGCAAACTACATGTTTTCCCGACATTTAACTCTAAACAATATTTTTAAGACGATTTCGTCTACCTTTCCCGGTGCCACGGCCTAGGTAACGTAGTTATAGCGAGTTTTTTTACATTATCTTATAGAATACTCTTGCTTTGAGTGATAATCGGCCTTAGAATCACCATCGGCCAGCAAACTACATGCTTTCCCGACATTTAACTCTAAACTACATTTTTAAGGCGATTTCGTCTACATTTCCCGGTGCCACGGCCTAGGTAACGTAATTATAGCGACTTTTTTAACATTATCTTATATAATACTCTTGCTTTGAGTGACTATAGGCCTTTGAATCACCATCGGCCAGCAAACAACATGTCTGCCCGACATTTAACTCTAAACTACATTTTTAAGGCGATTATGTCTACATTTCCCGGTGCCACGGCCTAGGTAACGTAATTTTAGCGTTTTTTTTTACATTATCTTATAGAATACTTTTGCCTTGAGTGACAATAGGTGTTAGAATCACCATCGGCCAGCAAACTACATGTCTGCTCGACATTTAACTCTAAACTACATTTTTAAGGCGATTACGTCTACATTTCCCGGTGCCACGGCCTAGGTAACGTAATTATAGCGACTTTTTTTACATCAACTTATAGAATCTTCTTGTCTTGAGTGACAATAGGCCTTAGAATAACCATCGGCCAGCAAAATACATGTCTGCCCGACATTCAACTCTAAACTATATTTGTATGGCGGTTTTGTCTACATTTCCCGGTGCCACGGCCTAGATAACGTAATTCTTGCAACGTTTTTTACATTCTCTTATAGAATACTTTTGCTTTGAGTGACAATAGGCCTTAGAATCACCATCGGCCAGCAAACTACATGTTTTCCCGACATTTAACTCTAAACAATATTTTTAAGACGATTTCGTCTACCTTTCCCGGTGCCACGGCCTAGGTAACGTAATTATAGCGAGTTTTTTTACATTATCTTATAGAATACTCTTGCTTTGAGTAATAATAGGCCTTAGAATCACCATCGGCCAGCAAACTACATGCTTTCCCGACATTTAACTCTAAACTACATTTTTAAGGCGATTTCGTCTACATTTCCCGGTGCCACGGCCTAGGTAACGTAATTATAGCGACTTTTTTAACATTATCTTATATAATACTCTTGCTTTGAGTGACTTTAGGCCTTTGAATCACCATCGGCCAGCAAAATATAAGTCTGTCCGACAATCAACTTTAAACTACATTTTTATGGCGGTTTTGTCTACATTTCCCGGTGCCACGGACTAGGTAACGTAATTATTGCAACTTTTTTTACATTTTCTTATAGAATACTCTTGCTTTGAGTGACAGTAGGCCTTAAAATCACCATCGGCCAGCAAACTACATGTCTGCCCGACATTCAACTCTAAACTATATTTTTATGGCGGTTTTGTCTACATTTCCCGGTGCCACGGCCTAGATAACGTAATTATTGCAACGTTTTTTACATTATCTTATAGAATACTCTTGTATTGAGTGACAATAGGCCTTAGAATCACCATCGGCTAGAAAAATACATGTTTTCCCGACATCTAACTCTAAACAATATTTTTAAGACGATTTCGTCTACATTTCCCGGTGCCACGGCCTAGGTAACGTAATTATAGCGACTTTTTTACATTATCTTATAGAATACTCTTGCTTTGAGTGACAATAGGCCTCAAAATAACCATCGGCCAGCAAAATAAATGTCTGCCCGACATTAAACTCTAAGTCTCTATTTTAAGGCGATTTGGTCTACATTTCCCGGTGCCACGGCATAGGTAACATAATTATTGCAACTTTTTTTATATTTTCTTATAGAATACTCCTGCTTTGAGTGACAATAGGCCTTACAATCACCATCGGCCAGCAAACTACATGTCTGCCCGACATTCAACTCTAAACTATATTTTTATGGCGGTTTTGTCTACATTTCCCGGTGCCACGGCCTAGATAACGTAATTATTGCAACGTTTTTTACATTATCTTATAGGATACTTTTGCTTTGAGAAACAATATGCCTTGGAATCACCATCGGCCAGCAAACTACATGTTTTCCCGACATTTAACTCTAAACAATATTTTTAAGACGATTTCGTCTATATTTCCCGGTGCCACGGCCTAGGTAACGTAATTATAGCGACTTTTTTTACACTATCTTATAAAATTATCTTGCTTTGAGTGACAATAGGCCTAAGAATCACCATTGGCCAGCAAACTACATGTTTTCCCGACATTTAACTCTAAACTACATTTTTAAGGAGATTTCGTCTACATTTCCCGGTGCCACGGCCTAGGTAACGTAATTATTGCAAATTTTTTAACATTATCTTATAGAATCCTAATGCCTTGAGTGACAATAGGCCTTTGAATCACCATCGGCTAGCAAACTACATGTCTGCTCGACATTTAACTCTAAACTACATTTTTAAGGCGATTACGTCTACATTTCCCGGTGCCACGGCCTAGGTAACGTAATTATAGCGACTTTTTTTACATCAACTTATAGAGTCTTCTTGTCTTGAGTGACAATAGGCCTTAGAATAACCATCGGCCAGCAAACTACATGTCTGCCCGACATTAAACTCTAAACTATATTTGTATGGCGGTTTTGTCTACATTTCCCGTTGCCACGGCCTAGATAACGTAATTCTTGCAACGTTTTTTACATTCTCTTATAGAATACTTTTGCTTTGAGTGACAATAGGCCTTAGAATCACCATCGGCCAGCAAACTACATGTTTTCCCGACATTTAACTCTAAACAATATTTTTAAGACGATTTCGTCTACCTTTCCCGGTGCCACGGCCTAGGTAACGTAATTATAGCGAGTTTTTTTACATTATCTTATAGAATACTCTTGCTTTGAGTGATAATAGGCCTTAGAATCACCATCGGCCAGCAAACTACATGCTTTCCCGACATTTAACTCTAAACTACATTTTTTAGGCGATTTCGTCTACATTTCCCGGTGCCACGGCCTAGATAACGTAATTATTGCAACGTTTTTTACACTATCTTATAGAATATTCTTGTTTAGAGTGACTATAGGCCTTGGAATCACAATCAGCCAGCAAACTACATGTTTTCCCGACATTTAACTCTAAACTACATTTTTAAGGCGATTTCGTCTACATTTCCCGGTGCCACGGACTAGGTAACGTAATTATTGCAACTTTTTTTACATTTTCTTATAGAATACTCTTGCTTTGAGTGACAATAGGCCTTAGAATCACCATCGGCCAGCAAACTACATGCTTTCCCGACATTTAACTCTAAACTACATTTTTAAGGCGATTTCGTCTACATTTCCCGGTGCCACGGCCTAGGTAACGTAATTATAGCGACTTTTTTAACATTATCTTATATAATACTCTTGCTTTGAGTGACTATAGGCCTTTGAATCACCATCGGCCAGCAAAATATAAGTCTGTCCGACAATCAACTTTAAACTACATTTTTATGGCGGTTTTGTCTACATTTCCCGGTGCCACGGCCTAGGTAACGTAATTATTGGAACTTTTTTTACATTGTCTTATAGAATTATCTTGCATTGAGTGACAAAACGCCTTAAAATCACAATCGGCCAGCAAACTACATGTTTTCCCGACATTTAACTCTAAACAACATTTTAAAGACGATTTCGTCTACATTTCCCGGTGCGACGGCCTAGGTAACGTAATTATAGCGACTTTTTTACATTATCTTATAGAATACTCTTGCTTTGAGTGACAATAGGCCTCAAAATAACCATCGGCCAGCAAACTACATGTCTGCCCGACATTCAACTCTAAACTATATTTTTATGGCGGTTTTGTCTACATTTCCCGGTGCCACGGCCTAGATAACGTAATTATTGCAACGTTTTTTACATTATCTTATAGGATACTTTTGCTTTGAGTGACAATAGGCCTTAGAATCACCATCGGCCAGCAAACTACATGTTTTCCCGACATTTAACTCTAAACAATATTTTTAAGACGATTTCGTCTACATTTCCCGGTGCCACGGCCTAGGTAACGTAATTATAGCGACTTTTTTTACACTATCTTATAAAATTATCTTGCTTTGAGTGACAATAGGCCTAAAAATCACCATTGGCCAGCAAACTACATGTTTTCCCGACATTTAACTCTAAACTACATTTTTAAGGCGATTTCGTCTACATTTCCCGGTGCCACGGCCTAGGTAACGTAATTATTGCAACTTTTTTAACATTATTAGAGAATACTCTTGCCGTGAGTGACAATAGGCCTTAGAATAACCATCGGCCAGCAAACTATATGTCTGCCCGACATTCAACTCTAAACTATATTTTTACGGCGGTTTTGTCTACATTTTCCGGTGCCACGGCCTAGATAACGAAATTATTGCAACGTTTTTTACATTATCTTATAAGATACTCTTGCACTGAGTGACAATAGGCCTTAGAATCACCATCGGACAGCAAACTACATGTTTTCCCGACATTTAACTCTAAACAATATTTTTAAGACGATTTCGTCTACATTTCCCGGTAACACGGCCTAGGTTACGTAATTATAGCGACCTTTTTTACAATATCTTATAGAATTCTCTTGCTTTGAGTGACAATAGGCCTTAGAATCACCATCGGCCAGCAAACTACATGTTTTCCCGACATTTAACTCTAAACTACATTTTTAAGGAGATTTCGTCTACATTTCCCGGTGCCACGGCCTAGGTAACGTAATTATTGCAAATTTTTTAACATTATCTTATAGAATCCTAATGCCTTGAGTGACAATAGGCCTTTGAATCACCATCGGCCAGCAAACAACATGTCTGCCCGACATTTAACTCTAAACTACATTTTTAAGGCGATTATGTCTACATTTCCCGGTGCCACGGCCTAGGTAACGTAATTATAGCGTTTTTTTTACATTATCTTATAGAATACTTTTGCCTTGAGTGACAATAGGTGTTAGAATCACCATCGGCCAGCAAACTACATGTCTGCTCGACATTTAACTCTAAACTACATTTTTAAGGCGATTACGTCTACATTTCCCGGTGCCACGGCCTAGGTAACGTAATTATAGCGACTTTTTTTACACTATCTTATAAAATTATCTTGCTTTGAGTGACAATAGGCCTAAGAATCACCATTGGCCAGCAAACTACATGTTTTCCCGACATTTAACTCTAAACTACATTTTTAAGGCGATTTCGTCTACATTTCCCGGTGCCACGGCCTAGGTAACGTAATTATTGCAACTTTTTTAACATTATTAGAGAATACTCTTGCCTTGAGTGACAATAGGCCTTAGAATAACCATCGGCCAGCAAACTACATGTCTGCCCGACATTCAACTCTAAACTATATTTTTACGGCGGTTTTGTCTACATTTTCCGGTGCCACGGCCTAGATAACGAAATTATTGCAACGTTTTTTACATTATCTTATAAGATACTCTTGCATTGAGTGACAATAGTCCTTAGAATCACCATCGGCCAGCAAACTACATGTTTTCCCGACATTTAACTCTAAACAATATTTTTAAGACGATTTCGTCTACATTTCCCGGTAACACGGCCTAGGTTACGTAATTATAGCGACCTTTTTTACAATATCTTATAGAATTCTCTTGCTTTGAGTGACAATAGGCCTTAGAATCACCATCGGCCAGCAAACTACATGTTTTCCCGACATTTAACTCTAAACTACATTTTTAAGGAGATTTCGTCTACATTTCCCGGTGCCACGGCCTAGGTAACGTAATTATTGCAAATTTTTTAACATTATCTTATAGAATCCTAATGCCTTGAGTGACAATAGGCCTTTGAATCACCATAGGCCAGCAAACTACATGTCTGCTCGACATTTAACTCTAAACTACATTTTTAAGGCGATTACGTCTACATTTCCCGGTGCCACGGCCTAGGTAACGTAATTATAGCGACTTTTTTTACATCAACTTATAGAATCTTCTTGTCTTGAGTGACAATAGGCCTTAGAATAACCATCGGCCAGCAAACTACATGTCTGCCCGACATTCAACTCTAAACTATATTTGTATGGCGGTTTTGTCTACATTTCCCGGTGCCACGGCCTAGATAACGTAATTCTTGCAACGTTTTTTACATTCTCTTATAGAATACTTTTGCTTTGAGTGACAATAGGCCTTAGAATCACCATCGGCCAGCAAACTACATGTTTTCCAGACATTTAACTCTAAACAATATTTTTAAGACGATTTCGTCTACCTTTCCCGGTGCCACGGCCTAGGTAACGGAATTATAGCGAGTTTTTTTACATTATCTTATAGAATATTCTTGTTTTGAGTGATAATAGGCCTTAGAATCACCATCGGCCAGCAAACTACATGCTTTCCCGACATTTAACTCTAAACTACATTTTTAAGGCGATTTCGTCTACATTGCCTGGTGCCACGGCCTAGGTAACGTAATTATAGCGACTTTTTTAACATTATCTTATATAATACTCTTGCTTTGAGTGACTATAGGCCTTTGAATCACCATCGGCCAGCAAAATATAAGTCTGTCCGACAATCAACTTTAAACTACATTTTTATGGCGGTTTTGTCTACATTTCCCGGTGCCACGGCCTAGGTAACGTAATTATTGGAACTTTTTTTACATTGTCTTATAGAATTATCTTGCATTGAGTGACAAAAGGCCTTAAAATCACAATCTGCCTGCAAACTACATGTTTTCCCGACATTTAACTCTAAACAACATTTTAAAGACGATTTCGTCTACATTTCCCGGTGCGACGGCCTAGGTAACGTAATTATAGCGACTTTTTTACATTATCTTATAGAATACTCTTGCTTTGAGTGACAATAGGCCTCAAAATAACCATCGGCCAGCAAACTACATGTCTGCCCGACATTTAACTCTAAGTCTCTATTTTAAGGCGATTTCGTCTACATTTCCCGGTGCCACGGCCTAGGTAACATAATTATTGCAACTTTTTTTACATTTTCTTATAAAATACTCTTGCATAGAGTGACAATAGGCCTTAGAATCACCATCGGCCAGCAAACTACATGTCTGCCCGACATTTAACTCTAAACTACATTTTAAGGCGATTTCGTCTACATTTCCCGGTGCCACGGCCTAGGTAACGTAATTATTGCAACTTTTTTTACATTATCTTATGGAATGCTCTTGCCTTGAGTGACAATAGGCCTTAGAATCACCATCGGCCAAAAAACATGTCTGCCCGACATTAAACTCTCAAAGTACATTTTTAAGGCGATTTCGTCTACATTTCCCGGAGCCACGGCCTAGGTAACGTAATTATAGCGTTTTTTTTTACATTATCTTATAGAATACTCTTGCTTTGAGTGACAATAGGTGTTAGAATCACCATCGGCCAGCAAACTACATGTCTGCTCGACATTTAACTCTAAACTACATTTTTAAGGCGATTACGTCTACATTTCCCGGTGCCACGGCCTAGGTAACGTAATTATAGCGACTTTTTTTACATCAACTTATAGAATCCTCTTGTCTTGAGTGACAATAGGCCTTAGAATAACCATCGGCCAGCAAACTACATGTCTGCCCGACATTCAACTCTAAACTATATTTGTATGGCGGTTTTGTCTACATTTCCCGGTGCCACGGCCTAGATAACGTAATTATTGCAACATTTTTTAAATTATCTTATAGAATACTTTTGCTTTGAGTGACAATAGGCCTTAGAATCACCATCGGCCAGCAAACTACATGTTTTCCCGACATTTAACTCTAAACAATATTTTTAAGACGATTTCGTCTACATTTTCCGGTGCCACGGCCTAGGTAACGTAATTATAGCAATTTTTTTTACATTATCTTATAGAATACTCTTGCCTTGAGTGATAATAGGCCTTAGAATAACCATCGGCCAGCAAACTACATGTCTGCCCGACATTCAACTCTAAACTATATTTTTAGTGCGGTTTTGTCTACATTTCCCGGTGCCACGGCCTAGATAACGTAATTATTGCAACGTTTTTTACATTTTCTTCTTATAGAATATTCTTGCTTTGAGTGACAATAGGCCTTAGAATCACCATCGGCCAGCAAACTACATGCTTTCCCGACATTTAACTCTAAACTACATTTTTAAGGCGATTTCGTCTACATTTCCCGGTGCCACGGCCTAGGTAACGTAATTATAGCGACTTTTTTAACATTATCTTATATAATACTCTTGCTTTGAGTGACAATAGGCCTTAGAATCACCATCGGCCAGCAAACTACATGTTTTCCCGACATTTAACTCTAAACAATATTTTTAAGACGATTTCGTCTACATTTCCCGGTGCCACGGCCTAGGTAACGTAATTATAGCGACTTTTTTTACACTATCTTATAAAATTATCTTGCTTTGAGTGACAATAGGCCTAAGAATCACCATTGGCCAGCAAACTACATGTTTTCCCGACATTTAACTCTAAACTACATTTTTAAGGCGATTTTTTTTTTTTTTTTTTTTTTTTTTTTATACCACGACGGTGGCAAACAAGCATACGGCCCGCCTGATGGTAAGCAGCTACCGTAACCTATGGACGCCTGTAACTCCAAAGGAGTCACATGCGCGTTGCCGACCCTTTACAATAAGGAGGATTCACTGTGTTGACGACTAAAGGAACAAGAAGTTCCCTCATCGTCAACACACTGGGTCCTCTTTGAGCTCTTTGGCAACCTTACTTACCTGCAGGAACACAACACTATGAGTAGGGTCTAGTGCTATTTGGCTGTGGTTTTCTGTAAGGTGGAGGTACTTCCCCAGTCGGGCTCTGCTCCAGATTTGAGCGATGACATTCGCTGAACGTGCCCTACCACACTTAGCGAGATGCCATTCGCAGTGCCCATACCTCTCTTTTTGGCGTAGTTTAAGGACATACCCAGGTCGATTTCGTCTACATTTCCCGGTGCCACGGCCTAGGTAACGTAATTATTGCAACTTTTTTAACATTATTAGAGAATACTCTTGCCTTGAGTGACAATAGGCCTTAGAATAACCATCGGCCAGCAAACTACATGTCTGCCCGACATTCAACTCTAAACTATATTTTTACGGCGGTTTTGTCTACATTTTCCGGTGCCACGGCCTAGATAACGAAATTATTGCAACGTTTTTTACATTATCTTATAAGATACTCTTGCATTGAGTGACAATAGGCCTTAGAATCACCATCGGCCAGCAAACTACATGTTTTCCCGACATTTAACTCTAAACAATATTTTTAAGACGATTTCGTCTACATTTCCCGGTAACACGGCCTAGGTTACGTAATTATAGCGACCTTTTTTACAATATCTTATAGAATTCTCTTGCTTTGAGTGACAATAGGCCTTAGAATCACCATCGGCCAGCAAACTACATGTTTTCCCGACATTTAACTCTAAACTACATTTTTAAGGAGATTTCGTCTACATTTCCCGGTGCCACGGCCTAGATAACGTAATTATTGCAAATTTTTTAACATTATCTAATAGAATCCTAATGCCTTGAGTGACAGTAGGCCTTTGAATCACCATCGGCCAGCAAACAACATGTCTGCCCGACATTTAACTCTAAACTACATTTTTAAGGCGATTATGTCTACATTTCCCGGTGCCACGGCCTAGGTAACGTAATTTTAGCGTTTTTTTTTACATTATCTTATAGAATACTTTTGCCTTGAGTGACAATAGGTGTTAGAATCACCATCGGCCAGCAAACTACATGTCTGCTCGACATTTAACTCTAAACTACATTTTTAAGGCGATTACGTCTACATTTCCCGGTGCCACGGCCTAGGTAACGTAATTATAGCGACTTTTTTTACATCAACTTATAGAATCTTCTTGTCTTGAGTGACAATAGGCCTTAGAATAACCATCGGCCAGCAAACTACATGTCTGCCCGACATTCAACTCTAAACTATATTTGTATGGCGGTTTTGTCTACATTTCCCGGTGCCACGGCCTAGATAACGTAATTCTTGCAACGTTTTTTACATTCTCTTATAGAATACTTTTGCTTTGAGTGACAATAGGCCTTAGAATCACCATCGGCCAGCAAACTACATGTTTTCCCGACATTTAACTCTAAACAATATTTTTAAGACGATTTCGTCTACCTTTCCCGGTGCCACGGCCTAGGTAACGTAGTTATAGCGAGTTTTTTTACATTATCTTATAGAATACTCTTGCTTTGAGTGATAATCGGCCTTAGAATCACCATCGGCCAGCAAACTACATGCTTTCCCGACATTTAACTCTAAACTACATTTTTAAGGCGATTTCGTCTACATTTCCCGGTGCCACGGCCTAGGTAACGTAATTATAGCGACTTTTTTAACATTATCTTATATAATACTCTTGCTTTGAGTGACTTTAGGCCTTTGAATCACCATCGGCCAGCAAAATATAAGTCTGTCCGACAATCAACTTTAAACTACATTTTTATGGCGGTTTTGTCTACATTTCCCGGTGCCACGGACTAGGTAACGTAATTATTGCAACTTTTTTTACATTTTCTTATAGAATACTCTTGCTTTGAGTGACAGTAGGCCTTAGAATCACCATCGGCCAGTAAACTACATGTCTGCCCGACATTCAACTCTAAACTATATTTTTATGGCGGTTTTGTCTACATTTCCCGGTGCCACGGCCTAGATAACGTAATTATTGCAACGTTTTTTACATTATCTTATAGAATACTCTTGTATTGAGTGACAATAGGCCTTAGAATCACCATCGGCTAGAAAAATACATGTTTTCCCGACATCTAACTCTAAACAATATTTTTAAGACGATTTCGTCTACATTTCCCGGTGCCACGGCCTAGGTAACGTAATTATAGCGACTTTTTTACATTATCTTATAGAATACTCTTGCTTTGAGTGACAATAGGCCTCAAAATAACCATCGGCCAGCAAACTAAATGTCTGCCCGACATTAAACTCTAAGTCTCTATTTTAAGGCGATTTGGTCTACATTTCCCGGTGCCACGGCATAGGTAACATAATTATTGCAACTTTTTTTATATTTTCTTATAGAATCCTCCTGCTTTGAGTGACAATAGGCCTTACAATCACCATCGGCTAGCAAACTACATGTCTGCCCGACATTCAACTCTAAACTATATTTTTATGGCGGTTTTGTCTACATTTCCCGGTGCCACGGCCTAGATAACGTAATTATTGCAACGTTTTTTACATTATCTTATAGGATACTTTTGCTTTGAGAAACAATAGGCCTTGGAATCACCATCGGCCAGCAAACTACATGTTTTCCCGACATTTAACTCTAAACAATATTTTTAAGACGATTTCGTCTACATTTCCCGGTGCCACGGCCTAGGTAACGTAATTATAGCGACTTTTTTTACACTATCTTATAAAATTATCTTGCTTTGAGTGACAATAGGCCTAAGAATCACCATTGGCCAGCAAACTACATGTTTTCCCGACATTTAACTCTAAACTACATTTTTAAGGCGATTTCGTCTACATTTCCCGGTGCCACGGCCTAGGTAACGTAATTATTGCAACTTTTTTAACATTATTAGAGAATACTCTTGCCTTGAGTGACAATAGGCCTTAGAATAACCATCGGCCAGCAAACTACATGTCTGCCCGACATTCAACTCTAAACTATATTTTTACGGCGGTTTTGTCTACATTTTCCGGTGCCACGGCCTAGATAACGAAATTATTGCAACGTTTTTTACATTATCTTATAAGATACTCTTGCATTGAGTGACAATAGTCCTTAGAATCACCATCGGCCAGCAAACTACATGTTTTCCCGACATTTAACTCTAAACAATATTTTTAAGACGATTTCGTCTACATTTCCCGGTAACACGGCCTAGGTTACGTAATTATAGCGACCTTTTTTACAATATCTTATAGAATTCTCTTGCTTTGAGTGACAATAGGCCTTAGAATCACCATCGGCCAGCAAACTACATGTTTTCCCGACATTTAACTCTAAACTACATTTTTAAGGAGATTTCGTCTACATTTCCCGGTGCCACGGCCTAGGTAACGTAATTATTGCAAATTTTTTAACATTATCTTATAGAATCCTAATGCCTTGAGTGACAATAGGCCTTTGAATCACCATCGGCCAGCAAACTACATGTCTGCTCGACATTTAACTCTAAACTACATTTTTAAGGCGATTACGTCTACATTTCCCGGTGCCACGGCCTAGGTAACGTAATTATAGCGACTTTTTTTACATCAACTTATAGAGTCTTCTTGTCTTAAGTGACAATAGGCCTTAGAATAACCATCGGCCAGCAAACTACATGTCTGCCCGACATTAAACTCTAAACTATATTTGTATGGCGGTTTTGTCTACATTTCCCGTTGCCACGGCCTAGATAACGTAATTCTTGCAACGTTTTTTACATTCTCTTATAGAATACTTTTGCTTTGAGTGACAATAGGCCTTAGAATCACCATCGGCCAGCAAACTACATGTTTTCCCGACATTTAACTCTAAACAATATTTTTAAGACGATTTCGTCTACCTTTCCCGGTGCCACGGCCTAGGTAACGTAATTATAGCGAGTTTTTTTACATTATCTTATAGAATACTCTTGCTTTGAGTGATAATAGGCCTTAGAATCACCATCGGCCAGCAAACTACATGCTTTCCCGACATTTAACTCTAAACTACATTTTTAAGGCGATTTCGTCTACATTTCCCGGTGCCACGGCCTAGATAACGTAATTATTGCAACGTTTTTTACACTATCTTATAGAATATTCTTGTTTAGAGTGACTATAGGCCTTGGAATCACAATCAGCCAGCAAACTACATGTTTTCCCGACATTTAACTCTAAACTACATTTTTAAGGCGATTTCGTCTACATTTCCCGGTGCCACGGACTAGGTAACGTAATTATTGCAACTTTTTTTACATTTTCTTATAGAATACTCTTGCTTTGAGTGACAATAGGCCTTAGAATCACCATCGGCCAGCAAACTACATGCTTTCCCGACATTTAACTCTAAACTACATTTTTAAGGCGATTTCGTCTACATTTCCCGGTGCCACGGCCTAGGTAACGTAATTATAGCGACTTTTTTAACATTATCTTATATAATACTCTTGCTTTGAGTGACTATAGGCCTTTGAATCACCATCGGCCAGCAAAATATAAGTCTGTCCGACAATCAACTTTAAACTACATTTTTATGGCGGTTTTGTCTACATTTCCCGGTGCCACGGCCTAGGTAACGTAATTATTGGAACTTTTTTTACATTGTCTTATAGAATTATCTTGCATTGAGTGACAAAACGCCTTAAAATCACAATCGGCCAGCAAACTACATGTTTTCCCGACATTTAACTCTAAACAACATTTTAAAGACGATTTCGTCTACATTTCCCGGTGCGACGGCCTAGGTAACGTAATTATAGCGACTTTTTTACATTATCTTATAGAATACTCTTGCTTTGAGTGACAATAGGCCTCAAAATAACCATCGGCCAGCAAACTACATGTCTGCCCGACATTCAACTCTAAACTATATTTTTATGGCGGTTTTGTCTACATTTCCCGGTGCCACGGCCTAGATAACGTAATTATTGCAACGTTTTTTACATTATCTTATAGGATACTTTTGCTTTGAGTGACAATAGGCCTTAGAATCACCATCGGCCAGCAAACTACATGTTTTCCCGACATTTAACTCTAAACAATATTTTTAAGACGATTTCGTCTACATTTCCCGGTGCCACGGCCTAGGTAACGTAATTATAGCGACTTTTTTTACACTATCTTATAAAATTATCTTGCTTTGAGTGACAATAGGCCTAAAAATCACCATTGGCCAGCAAACTACATGTTTTCCCGACATTTAACTCTAAACTACATTTTTAAGGCGATTTCGTCTACATTTCCCGGTGCCACGGCCTAGGTAACGTAATTATTGCAACTTTTTTAACATTATTAGAGAATACTCTTGCCGTGAGTGACAATAGGCCTTAGAATAACCATCGGCCAGCAAACTATATGTCTGCCCGACATTCAACTCTAAACTATATTTTTACGGCGGTTTTGTCTACATTTTCCGGTGCCACGGCCTAGATAACGAAATTATTGCAACGTTTTTTACATTATCTTATAAGATACTCTTGCATTGAGTGACAATAGGCCTTAGAATCACCATCGGACAGCAAACTACATGTTTTCCCGACATTTAACTCTAAACAATATTTTTAAGACGATTTCGTCTACATTTCCCGGTAACACGGCCTAGGTTACGTAATTATAGCGACCTTTTTTACAATATCTTATAGAATTCTCTTGCTTTGAGTGACAATAGGCCTTAGAATCACCATCGGCCAGCAAACTACATGTTTTCCCGACATTTAACTCTAAACTACATTTTTAAGGAGATTTCGTCTACATTTCCCGGTGCCACGGCCTAGGTAACGTAATTATTGCAAATTTTTTAACATTATCTTATAGAATCCTAATGCCTTGAGTGACAATAGGCCTTTGAATCACCATCGGCCAGCAAACAACATGTCTGCCCGACATTTAACTCTAAACTACATTTTTAAGGCGATTATGTCTACATTTCCCGGTGCCACGGCCTAGGTAACGTAATTATAGCGTTTTTTTTACATTATCTTATAGAATACTTTTGCCTTGAGTGACAATAGGTGTTAGAATCACCATCGGCCAGCAAACTACATGTCTGCTCGACATTTAACTCTAAACTACATTTTTAAGGCGATTACGTCTACATTTCCCGGTGCCACGGCCTAGGTAACGTAATTATAGCGACTTTTTTTACACTATCTTATAAAATTATCTTGCTTTGAGTGACAATAGGCCTAAGAATCACCATTGGCCAGCAAACTACATGTTTTCCCGACATTTAACTCTAAACTACATTTTTAAGGCGATTTCGTCTACATTTCCCGGTGCCACGGCCTAGGTAACGTAATTATTGCAACTTTTTTAACATTATTAGAGAATACTCTTGCCTTGAGTGACAATAGGCCTTAGAATAACCATCGGCCAGCAAACTACATGTCTGCCCGACATTCAACTCTAAACTATATTTTTACGGCGGTTTTGTCTACATTTTCCGGTGCCACGGCCTAGATAACGAAATTATTGCAACGTTTTTTACATTATCTTATAAGATACTCTTGCATTGAGTGACAATAGTCCTTAGAATCACCATCGGCCAGCAAACTACATGTTTTCCCGACATTTAACTCTAAACAATATTTTTAAGACGATTTCGTCTACATTTCCCGGTAACACGGCCTAGGTTACGTAATTATAGCGACCTTTTTTACAATATCTTATAGAATTCTCTTGCTTTGAGTGACAATAGGCCTTAGAATCACCATCGGCCAGCAAACTACATGTTTTCCCGACATTTAACTCTAAACTACATTTTTAAGGAGATTTCGTCTACATTTCCCGGTGCCACGGCCTAGGTAACGTAATAATTGCAAATTTTTTAACATTATCTTATAGAATCCTAATGCCTTGAGTGACAATAGGCCTTTGAATCACCATAGGCCAGCAAACTACATGTCTGCTCGACATTTAACTCTAAACTACATTTTTAAGGCGATTACGTCTACATTTCCCGGTGCCACGGCCTAGGTAACGTAATTATAGCGACTTTTTTTACATCAACTTATAGAATCTTCTTGTCTTGAGTGACAATAGGCCTTAGAATAACCATCGGCCAGCAAACTACATGTCTGCCCGACATTCAACTCTAAACTATATTTGTATGGCGGTTTTGTCTACATTTCCCGGTGCCACGGCCTAGATAACGTAATTCTTGCAACGTTTTTTACATTCTCTTATAGAATACTTTTGCTTTGAGTGACAATAGGCCTTAGAATCACCATCGGCCAGCAAACTACATGTTTTCCCGACATTTAACTCTAAACAATATTTTTAAGACGATTTCGTCTACCTTTCCCGGTGCCACGGCCTAGGTAACGGAATTATAGCGAGTTTTTTTACATTATCTTATAGAATATTCTTGCTTTGAGTGATAATAGGCCTTAGAATCACCATCGGCCAGCAAACTACATGCTTTCCCGACATTTAACTCTAAACTACATTTTTAAGGCGATTTCGTCTACATTGCCTGGTGCCACGGCCTAGGTAACGTAATTATAGCGACTTTTTTAACATTATCTTATATAATACTCTTGCTTTGAGTGACTATAGGCCTTTGAATCACCATCGGCCAGCAAAATATAAGTCTGTCCGACAATCAACTTTAAACTACATTTTTATGGCGGTTTTGTCTACATTTCCCGGTGCCACGGCCTAGGTAACGTAATTATTGGAACTTTTTTTACATTGTCTTATAGAATTATCTTGCATTGAGTGACAAAAGGCCTTAAAATCACAATCTGCCTGCAAACTACATGTTTTCCCGACATTTAACTCTAAACAACATTTTAAAGACGATTTCGTCTACATTTCCCGGTGCGACGGCCTAGGTAACGTAATTATAGCGACTTTTTTACATTATCTTATAGAATACTCTTGCTTTGAGTGACAATAGGCCTCAAAATAACCATCGGCCAGCAAACTACATGTCTGCCCGACATTTAACTCTAAGTCTCTATTTTAAGGCGATTTCGTCTACATTTCCCGGTGCCACGGCCTAGGTAACATAATTATTGCAACTTTTTTTACATTTTCTTATAAAATACTCTTGCATAGAGTGACAATAGGCCTTAGAATCACCATCGGCCAGCAAACTACATGTCTGCCCGACATTTAACTCTAAACTACATTTTAAGGCGATTTCGTCTACATTTCCCGGTGCCACGGCCTAGGTAACGTAATTATTGCAACTTTTTTTACATTATCTTATGGAATGCTCTTGCCTTGAGTGACAATAGGCCTTAGAATCACCATCGGCCAAAAAACATGTCTGCCCGACATTAAACTCTCAAAGTACATTTTTAAGGCGATTTCGTCTACATTTCCCGGAGCCACGGCCTAGGTAACGTAATTATAGCGTTTTTTTTTACATTATCTTATAGAATACTCTTGCTTTGAGTGACAATAGGTGTTAGAATCACCATCGGCCAGCAAACTACATGTCTGCTCGACATTTAACTCTAAACTACATTTTTAAGGCGATTACGTCTACATTTCCCGGTGCCACGGCCTAGGTAACGTAATTATAGCGACTTTTTTTACATCAACTTATAGAATCCTCTTGTCTTGAGTGACAATAGGCCTTAGAATAACCATCGGCCAGCAAACTACATGTCTGCCCGACATTCAACTCTAAACTATATTTGTATGGCGGTTTTGTCTACATTTCCCGGTGCCACGGCCTAGATAACGTAATTATTGCAACATTTTTTAAATTATCTTATAGAATACTTTTGCTTTGAGTGACAATAGGCCTTAGAATCACCATCGGCCAGCAAACTACATGTTTTCCCGACATTTAACTCTAAACAATATTTTTAAGACGATTTCGTCTACATTTTCCGGTGCCACGGCCTAGGTAACGTAATTATAGCAATTTTTTTTACATTATCTTATAGAATACTCTTGCCTTGAGTGATAATAGGCCTTAGAATAACCATCGGCCAGCAAACTACATGTCTGCCCGACATTCAACTCTAAACTATATTTTTAGTGCGGTTTTGTCTACATTTCCCGGTGCCACGGCCTAGATAACGTAATTATTGCAACGTTTTTTACATTTTCTTCTTATAGAATATTCTTGCTTTGAGTGACAATAGGCCTTAGAATCACCATCGGCCAGCAAACTACATGCTTTCCCGACATTTAACTCTAAACTACATTTTTAAGGCGATTTCGTCTACATTTCCCGGTGCCACGGCCTAGGTAACGTAATTATAGCGACTTTTTTAACATTATCTTATATAATACTCTTGCTTTGAGTGACAATAGGCCTTAGAATCACCATCGGCCAGCAAACTACATGTTTTCCCGACATTTAACTCTAAACAATATTTTTAAGACGATTTCGTCTACATTTCCCGGTGCCACGGCCTAGGTAACGTAATTATAGCGACTTTTTTTACACTATCTTATAAAATTATCTTGCTTTGAGTGACAATAGGCCTAAGAATCACCATTGGCCAGCAAACTACATGTTTTCCCGACATTTAACTCTAAACTACATTTTTAAGGCGATTTTTTTTTTTTTTTTTTTTTTTTTTTTATACCACGACGGTGGCAAACAAGCATACGGCCCGCCTGATGGTAAGCAGCTACCGTAACCTATGGACGCCTGTAACTCCAAAGGAGTCACATGCGCGTTGCCGACCCTTTACAATAAGGAGGATTCACTGTGTTGACGACTAAAGGAACAAGAAGTTCCCTCATCGTCAACACACTGGGTCCTCTTTGAGCTCTTTGGCAACCTTACTTACCTGCAGGAACACAACACTATGAGTAGGGTCTAGTGCTATTTGGCTGTGGTTTTCTGTAAGGTGGAGGTACTTCCCCAGTCGGGCTCTGCTCCAGATTTGAGCGATGACATTCGCTGAACGTGCCCTACCACACTTAGCGAGATGCCATTCGCAGTGCCCATACCTCTCTTTTTGGCGTAGTTTAAGGACATACCCAGGTCGATTTCGTCTACATTTCCCGGTGCCACGGCCTAGGTAACGTAATTATTGCAACTTTTTTAACATTATTAGAGAATACTCTTGCCTTGAGTGACAATAGGCCTTAGAATAACCATCGGCCAGCAAACTACATGTCTGCCCGACATTCAACTCTAAACTATATTTTTACGGCGGTTTTGTCTACATTTTCCGGTGCCACGGCCTAGATAACGAAATTATTGCAACGTTTTTTACATTATCTTATAAGATACTCTTGCATTGAGTGACAATAGGCCTTAGAATCACCATCGGCCAGCAAACTACATGTTTTCCCGACATTTAACTCTAAACAATATTGTTAAGACGATTTCGTCTACATTTCCCGGTAACACGGCCTAGGTTACGTAATTATAGCGACCTTTTTTACAATATCTTATAGAATTCTCTTGCTTTGAGTGACAATAGGCCTTAGAATCACCATCGGCCAGCAAACTACATGTTTTCCCGACATTTAACTCTAAACTACATTTTTAAGGAGATTTCGTCTACATTTCCCGGTGCCACGGCCTAGATAACGTAATTATTGCAAATTTTTTAACATTATCTAATAGAATCCTAATGTTTTGAGTGACAGTAGGCCTTTGAATCACCATCGGCCAGCAAACAACATGTCTGCCCGACATTTAACTCTAAACTACATTTTTAAGGCGATTATGTCTACATTTCCCGGTGCCACGGCCTAGGTAACGTAATTTTAGCGTTTTTTTTTACATTATCTTATAGAATACTTTTGCCTTGAGTGACAATAGGTGTTAGAATCACCATCGGCCAGCAAACTACATGTCTGCTCGACATTTAACTCTAAACTACATTTTTAAGGCGATTACGTCTACATTTCCCGGTGCCACGGCCTAGGTAACGTAATTATAGCGACTTTTTTTACATCAACTTATAGAATCTTCTTGTCTTGAGTGACAATAGGCCTTAGAATAACCATCGGCCAGCAAACTACATGTCTGCCCGACATTCAACTCTAAACTATATTTGTATGGCGGTTTTGTCTACATTTCCCGGTGCCACGGCCTAGATAACGTAATTCTTGCAACGTTTTTTACATTCTCTTATAGAATACTTTTGCTTTGAGTGACAATAGGCCTTAGAATCACCATCGGCCAGCAAACTACATGTTTTCCCGACATTTAACTCTAAACAATATTTTTAAGACGATTTCGTCTACCTTTCCCGGTGCCACGGCCTAGGTAACGTAGTTATAGCGAGTTTTTTTACATTATCTTATAGAATACTCTTGCTTTGAGTGATAATCGGCCTTAGAATCACCATCGGCCAGCAAACTACATGCTTTCCCGACATTTAACTCTAAACTACATTTTTAAGGCGATTTCGTCTACATTTCCCGGTGCCACGGCCTAGGTAACGTAATTATAGCGACTTTTTTAACATTATCTTATATAATACTCTTGCTTTGAGTGACTATAGGCCTTTGAATCACCATCGGCCAGCAAACAACATGTCTGCCCGACATTTAACTCTAAACTACATTTTTAAGGCGATTATGTCTACATTTCCCGGTGCCACGGCCTAGGTAACGTAATTTTAGCGTTTTTTTTTACATTATCTTATAGAATACTTTTGCCTTGAGTGACAATAGGTGTTAGAATCACCATCGGCCAGCAAACTACATGTCTGCTCGACATTTAACTCTAAACTACATTTTTAAGGCGATTACGTCTACATTTCCCGGTGCCACGGCCTAGGTAACGTAATTATAGCGCCTTTTTTTACATCAACTTATAGAATTTTCTTGTCTTGAGTGACAATAGGCCTTAGAATAACCATCGGCCAGCAAACTACATGTCTGCCCGACATTCAACTCTAAACTATATTTGTATGGCGGTTTTGTCTACATTTCCCGGTGCCACGGCCTAGATAACGTAATTCTTGCAACGTTTTTTACATTCTCTTATAGAATACTTTTGCTTTGAGTGACAATAGGCCTTAGAATCACCATCGGCCAGCAAACTACATGTTTTCCCGACATTTAACTCTAAACAATATTTTTAAGACGATTTCGTCTACCTTTCCCGGTGCCACGGCCTAGGTAACGTAATTATAGCGAGTTTTTTTACATTATCTTATAGAATACTCTTGCTTTGAGTAATAATAGGCCTTAGAATCACCATCGGCCAGCAAACTACATGCTTTCCCGACATTTAACTCTAAACTACATTTTTAAGGCGATTTCGTCTACATTTCCCGGTGCCACGGCCTAGGTAACGTAATTATAGCGACTTTTTTAACATTATCTTATATAATACTCTTGCTTTGAGTGACTTTAGGCCTTTGAATCACCATCGGCCAGCAAAATATAAGTCTGTCCGACAATCAACTTTAAACTACATTTTTATGGCGGTTTTGTCTACATTTCCCGGTGCCACGGACTAGGTAACGTAATTATTGCAACTTTTTTTACATTTTCTTATAGAATACTCTTGCTTTGAGTGACAGTAGGCCTTAGAATCACCATCGGCCAGCAAACTACATGTCTGCCCGACATTCAACTCTAAACTATATTTTTATGGCGGTTTTGTCTACATTTCCCGGTGCCACGGCCTAGATAACGTAATTATTGCAACGTTTTTTACATTATCTTATAGAATACTCTTGTATTGAGTGACAATAGGCCTTAGAATCACCATCGGCTAGAAAAATACATGTTTTCCCGACATCTAACTCTAAACAATATTTTTAAGACGATTTCGTCTACATTTCCCGGTGCCACGGCCTAGGTAACGTAATTATAGCGACTTTTTTACATTATCTTATAGAATACTCTTGCTTTGAGTGACAATAGGCCTCAAAATAACCATCGGCCAGCAAACTAAATGTCTGCCCGACATTAAACTCTAAGTCTCTATTTTAAGGCGATTTGGTCTACATTTCCCGGTGCCACGGCATAGGTAACATAATTATTGCAACTTTTTTTATATTTTCTTATAGAATCCTCCTGCTTTGAGTGACAATAGGCCTTACAATCACCATCGGCCAGCAAACTACATGTCTGCCCGACATTCAACTCTAAACTATATTTTTATGGCGGTTTTGTCTACATTTCCCGGTGCCACGGCCTAGATAACGTAATTATTGCAACGTTTTTTACATTATCTTATAGGATACTTTTGCTTTGAGAAACAATAGGCCTTGGAATCACCATCGGCCAGCAAACTACATGTTTTCCCGACATTTAACTCTAAACAATATTTTTAAGACGATTTCGTCTACATTTCCCGGTGCCACGGCCTAGGTAACGTAATTATAGCGACTTTTTTTACACTATCTTATAAAATTATCTTGCTTTGAGTGACAATAGGCCTAAGAATCACCATTGGCCAGCAAACTACATGTTTTCCCGACATTTAACTCTAAACTACATTTTTAAGGCGATTTCGTCTACATTTCCCGGTGCCACGGCCTAGGTAACGTAATTATTGCAACTTTTTTAACATTATTAGAGAATACTCTTGCCTTGAGTGACAATAGGCCTTAGAATAACCATCGGCCAGCAAACTACATGTCTGCCCGACATTCAACTCTAAACTATATTTTTACGGCGGTTTTGTCTACATTTTCCGGTGCCACGGCCTAGATAACGAAATTATTGCAACGTTTTTTACATTATCTTATAAGATACTCTTGCATTGAGTGACAATAGTCCTTAGAATCACCATCGGCCAGCAAACTACATGTTTTCCCGACATTTAACTCTAAACAATATTTTTAAGACGATTTCGTCTACATTTCCCGGTAACACGGCCTAGGTTACGTAATTATAGCGACCTTTTTTACAATATCTTATAGAATTCTCTTGCTTTGAGTGACAATAGGCCTTAGAATCACCATCGGCCAGCAAACTACATGTTTTCCCGACATTTAACTCTAAACTACATTTTTAAGGAGATTTCGTCTACATTTCCCGGTGCCACGGCCTAGGTAACGTAATTATTGCAAATTTTTTAACATTATCTTATAGAATCCTAATGCCTTGAGTGACAATAGGCCTTTGAATCACCATCGGCCAGCAAACTACATGTCTGCTCGACATTTAACTCTAAACTACATTTTTAAGGCGATTACGTCTACATTTCCCGGTGCCACGGCCTAGGTAACGTAATTATAGCGACTTTTTTTACATCAACTTATAGAGTCTTCTTGTCTTAAGTGACAATAGGCCTTAGAATAACCATCGGCCAGCAAACTACATGTCTGCCCGACATTAAACTCTAAACTATATTTGTATGGCGGTTTTGTCTACATTTCCCGTTGCCACGGCCTAGATAACGTAATTCTTGCAACGTTTTTTACATTCTCTTATAGAATACTTTTGCTTTGAGTGACAATAGGCCTTAGAATCACCATCGGCCAGCAAACTACATGTTTTCCCGACATTTAACTCTAAACAATATTTTTAAGACGATTTCGTCTACCTTTCCCGGTGCCACGGCCTAGGTAACGTAATTATAGCGAGTTTTTTTACATTATCTTATAGAATACTCTTGCTTTGAGTGATAATAGGCCTTAGAATCACCATCGGCCAGCAAACTACATGCTTTCCCGACATTTAACTCTAAACTACATTTTTAAGGCGATTTCGTCTACATTTCCCGGTGCCACGGCCTAGATAACGTAATTATTGCAACGTTTTTTACACTATCTTATAGAATATTCTTGTTTAGAGTGACTATAGGCCTTGGAATCACAATCAGCCAGCAAACTACATGTTTTCCCGACATTTAACTCTAAACTACATTTTTAAGGCGATTTCGTCTACATTTCCCGGTGCCACGGACTAGGTAACGTAATTATTGCAACTTTTTTTACATTTTCTTATAGAATACTCTTGCTTTGAGTGACAATAGGCCTTAGAATCACCATCGGCCAGCAAACTACATGCTTTCCCGACATTTAACTCTAAACTACATTTTTAAGGCGATTTCGTCTACATTTCCCGGTGCCACGGCCTAGGTAACGTAATTATAGCGACTTTTTTAACATTATCTTATATAATACTCTTGCTTTGAGTGACTATAGGCCTTTGAATCACCATCGGCCAGCAAAATATAAGTCTGTCCGACAATCAACTTTAAACTACATTTTTATGGCGGTTTTGTCTACATTTCCCGGTGCCACGGCCTAGGTAACGTAATTATTGGAACTTTTTTTACATTGTCTTATAGAATTATCTTGCATTGAGTGACAAAACGCCTTAAAATCACAATCGGCCAGCAAACTACATGTTTTCCCGACATTTAACTCTAAACAACATTTTAAAGACGATTTCGTCTACATTTCCCGGTGCGACGGCCTAGGTAACGTAATTATAGCGACTTTTTTACATTATCTTATAGAATACTCTTGCTTTGAGTGACAATAGGCCTCAAAATAACCATCGGCCAGCAAACTACATGTCTGCCCGACATTCAACTCTAAACTATATTTTTATGGCGGTTTTGTCTACATTTCCCGGTGCCACGGCCTAGATAACGTAATTATTGCAACGTTTTTTACATTATCTTATAGGATACTTTTGCTTTGAGTGACAATAGGCCTTAGAATCACCATCGGCCAGCAAACTACATGTTTTCCCGACATTTAACTCTAAACAATATTTTTAAGACGATTTCGTCTACATTTCCCGGTGCCACGGCCTAGGTAACGTAATTATAGCGACTTTTTTTACACTATCTTATAAAATTATCTTGCTTTGAGTGACAATAGGCCTAAAAATCACCATTGGCCAGCAAACTACATGTTTTCCCGACATTTAACTCTAAACTACATTTTTAAGGCGATTTCGTCTACATTTCCCGGTGCCACGGCCTAGGTAACGTAATTATTGCAACTTTTTTAACATTATTAGAGAATACTCTTGCCGTGAGTGACAATAGGCCTTAGAATAACCATCGGCCAGCAAACTATATGTCTGCCCGACATTCAACTCTAAACTATATTTTTACGGCGGTTTTGTCTACATTTTCCGGTGCCACGGCCTAGATAACGAAATTATTGCAACGTTTTTTACATTATCTTATAAGATACTCTTGCATTGAGTGACAATAGGCCTTAGAATCACCATCGGACAGCAAACTACATGTTTTCCCGACATTTAACTCTAAACAATATTTTTAAGACGATTTCGTCTACATTTCCCGGTAACACGGCCTAGGTTACGTAATTATAGCGACCTTTTTTACAATATCTTATAGAATTCTCTTGCTTTGAGTGACAATAGGCCTTAGAATCACCATCGGCCAGCAAACTACATGTTTTCCCGACATTTAACTCTAAACTACATTTTTAAGGAGATTTCGTCTACATTTCCCGGTGCCACGGCCTAGGTAACGTAATTATTGCAAATTTTTTAACATTATCTTATAGAATCCTAATGCCTTGAGTGACAATAGGCCTTTGAATCACCATCGGCCAGCAAACAACATGTCTGCCCGACATTTAACTCTAAACTACATTTTTAAGGCGATTATGTCTACATTTCCCGGTGCCACGGCCTAGGTAACGTAATTATAGCGTTTTTTTTCATTATCTTATAGAATACTTTTGCCTTGAGTGACAATAGGTGTTAGAATCACCATCGGCCAGCAAACTACATGTCTGCTCGACATTTAACTCTAAACTACATTTTTAAGGCGATTACGTCTACATTTCCCGGTGCCACGGCCTAGGTAACGTAATTATAGCGACTTTTTTTACACTATCTTATAAAATTATCTTGCTTTGAGTGACAATAGGCCTAAGAATCACCATTGGCCAGCAAACTACATGTTTTCCCGACATTTAACTCTAAACTACATTTTTAAGGCGATTTCGTCTACATTTCCCGGTGCCACGGCCTAGGTAACGTAATTATTGCAACTTTTTTAACATTATTAGAGAATACTCTTGCCTTGAGTGACAATAGGCCTTAGAATAACCATCGGCCAGCAAACTACATGTCTGCCCGACATTCAACTCTAAACTATATTTTTACGGCGGTTTTGTCTACATTTTCCGGTGCCACGGCCTAGATAACGAAATTATTGCAACGTTTTTTACATTATCTTATAAGATACTCTTGCATTGAGTGACAATAGTCCTTAGAATCACCATCGGCCAGCAAACTACATGTTTTCCCGACATTTAACTCTAAACAATATTTTTAAGACGATTTCGTCTACATTTCCCGGTAACACGGCCTAGGTTACGTAATTATAGCGACCTTTTTTACAATATCTTATAGAATTCTCTTGCTTTGAGTGACAATAGGCCTTAGAATCACCATCGGCCAGCAAACTACATGTTTTCCCGACATTTAACTCTAAACTACATTTTTAAGGAGATTTCGTCTACATTTCCCGGTGCCACGGCCTAGGTAACGTAATTATTGCAAATTTTTTAACATTATCTTATAGAATCCTAATGCCTTGAGTGACAATAGGCCTTTGAATCACCATAGGCCAGCAAACTACATGTCTGCTCGACATTTAACTCTAAACTACATTTTTAAGGCGATTACGTCTACATTTCCCGGTGCCACGGCCTAGGTAACGTAATTATAGCGACTTTTTTTACATCAACTTATAGAATCTTCTTGTCTTGAGTGACAATAGGCCTTAGAATAACCATCGGCCAGCAAACTACATGTCTGCCCGACATTCAACTCTAAACTATATTTGTATGGCGGTTTTGTCTACATTTCCCGGTGCCACGGCCTAGATAACGTAATTCTTGCAACGTTTTTTACATTCTCTTATAGAATACTTTTGCTTTGAGTGACAATAGGCCTTAGAATCACCATCGGCCAGCAAACTACATGTTTTCCCGACATTTAACTCTAAACAATATTTTTAAGACGATTTCGTCTACCTTTCCCGGTGCCACGGCCTAGGTAACGGAATTATAGCGAGTTTTTTTACATTATCTTATAGAATATTCTTGCTTTGAGTGATAATAGGCCTTAGAATCACCATCGGCCAGCAAACTACATGCTTTCCCGACATTTAACTCTAAACTACATTTTTAAGGCGATTTCGTCTACATTGCCTGGTGCCACGGCCTAGGTAACGTAATTATAGCGACTTTTTTAACATTATCTTATATAATACTCTTGCTTTGAGTGACTATAGGCCTTTGAATCACCATCGGCCAGCAAAATATAAGTCTGTCCGACAATCAACTTTAAAATACATTTTTATGGCGGTTTTGTCTACATTTCCCGGTGCCACGGCCTAGGTAACGTAATTATTGGAACTTTTTTTACATTGTCTTATAGAATTTTCTTGCATTGAGTGACAAAAGGCCTTAAAATCACAATCTGCTTGCAAACTACATGTTTTCCCGACATTTAACTCTAAACAACATTTTAAAGACGATTTCGTCTACATTTCCCGGTGCGACGGCCTAGGTAACGTAATTATAGCGACTTTTTTACATTATCTTATAGAATACTCTTGCTTTGAGTGACAATAGGCCTCAAAATACTCATCGGCCAGCAAACTACATGTCTGCCCGACATTTAACTCTAAGTCTCTATTTTAAGGCGATTTCGTCTACATTTCCCGGTGCCACGGCCTAGGTAACATAATTATTGCAACTTTTTTTACATTTTCTTATAAAATACTCTTGCATAGAGTGACAATAGGCCTTAGAATCACCATCGGCCAGCAAACTACATGTCTGCCCGACATTTAACTCTAAACTACATTTTAAGGCGATTTCGTCTACATTTCCCGGTGCCACGGCCTAGGTAACGTAATTATTGCAACTTTTTTTACATTATCTTATGGAATGCTCTTGCCTTGAGTGACAATAGGCCTTAGAATCACCATCGGCCAAAAAACATATCTGCCCGACATTAAACTCTCAAAGTACATTTTTAAGGCGATTTCGTCTACATTTCCCGGAGCCACGGCCTAGGTAACGTAATTATAGCGTTTTTTTTTACATTATCTTATAGAATACTCTTGCTTTGAGTGACAATAGGTGTTAGAATCACCATCGGCCAGCAAACTACATGTCTGCTCGACATTTAACTCTAAACTACATTTTTAAGGCGATTACGTCTACATTTCCCGGTGCCACGGCCTAGGTAACGTAATTATAGCGACTTTTTTTACATCAACTTATAGAATCCTCTTGTCTTGAGTGACAATAGGCCTTAGAATAACCATCGGCCAGCAAACTACATGTCTGCCCGACATTCAACTCTAAACTATATTTGTATGGCGGTTTTGTCTACATTTCCCGGTGCCACGGCCTAGATAACGTAATTATTGCAACATTTTTTAAATTATCTTATAGAATACTTTTGCTTTGAGTGACAATAGGCCTTAGAATCACCATCGGCCAGCAAACTACATGTTTTCCCGACATTTAACTCTAAACAATATTTTTAAGACGATTTCGTCTACATTTTCCGGTGCCACGGCCTAGGTAACGTAATTATAGCAATTTTTTTTACATTATCTTATAGAATACTCTTGCCTTGAGTGATAATAGGCCTTAGAATAACCATCGGCCAGCAAACTACATGTCTGCCCGACATTCAACTCTAAACTATATTTTTAGTGCGGTTTTGTCTACATTTCCCGGTGCCACGGCCTAGATAACGTAATTATTGCAACGTTTTTTACATTTTCTTCTTATAGAATATTCTTGTTTTGAGTGACTATAGGCCTTGGAATCACAATCAGCCAGCAAACTACATGTTTTCCCGACATTTAACTCTAAACTACATTTTTAAGGCGATTTCGTCTACATTTCCCGGTGCCACGGACTAGGTAACGTAATTATTGCAACTTTTTTTACATTTTCTTATAGAATACTCTTGCTTTGAGTGACAATAGGCCTTAGAATCACCATCGGCCAGCAAACTACATGCTTTCCCGACATTTAACTCTAAACTACATTTTTAAGGCGATTTCGTCTACATTTCCCGGTGCCACGGCCTAGGTAACGTAATCATAGCGACTTTTTTAACATTTTCTTATATAATACTCTTGCTTTGAGTGACAATAGGCCTTAGAATCACCATCGGCTAGCAAACTACATGTTTTCCCGACATTTAACTCTAAACAATATTTTTAAGACGATTTCGTCTACATTTCCCGGTGCCACGGCCTAGGTAACGTAATTATAGCGACTTTTTTTACACTATCTTATAAAATTATCTTGCTTTGAGTGACAATAGGCCTAAGAATCACCATTGGCCAGCAAACTACATGTTTTCCCGACATTTAACTCTAAACTACATTTTTAAGGCGATTTCGTCTACATTTCCCGGTGCCACGGCCTAGGTAACGTAATTATTGCAACTTTTTTAACATTATTAGAGAATACTCTTGCCTTGAGTGACAATAGGCCTTAGAATCACCATCGGCTAGCAAACTACATGTTTTCCCGACATTTAACTCTAAACAATATTTTTAAGACGATTTCGTCTACATTTCCCGGTGCCACGGCCTAGGTAACGTAATTATAGCGACTTTTTTTACACTTTCTTATAAAATTTTCTTGCTTTGAGTGACAATAGGCCTAAGAATCACCATTGGCCAGCAAACTACATGTTTTCCCGACATTTAACTCTAAACAACATTTTAAAGACGATTTCGTCTACATTTCCCGGTGCGACGGCCTAGGTAACGTAATTATAGCGACTTTTTTACATTATCTTATAGAATACTCTTGCTTTGAGTGACAATAGGCCTCAAAATACTCATCGGCCAGCAAACTACATGTCTGCCCGACATTTAACTCTAAGTCTCTATTTTAAGGCGATTTCGTCTACATTTCCCGGTGCCACGGCCTAGGTAACATAATTATTGCAACTTTTTTTACATTTTCTTATAAAATACTCTTGCATAGAGTGACAATAGGCCTTAGAATCACCATCGGCCAGCAAACTACATGTCTGCCCGACATTTAACTCTAAACTACATTTTAAGGCGATTTCGTCTACATTTCCCGGTGCCACGGCCTAGGTAACGTAATTATTGCAACTTTTTTTACATTATCTTATGGAATGCTCTTGCCTTGAGTGACAATAGGCCTTAGAATCACCATCGGCCAAAAAACATGTCTGCCCGACATTAAACTCTCAAAGTACATTTTTAAGGCGATTTCGTCTACATTTCCCGGAGCCACGGCCTAGGTAACGTAATTATAGCGTTTTTTTTTACATTATCTTATAGAATACTCTTGCTTTGAGTGACAATAGGTGTTAGAATCACCATCGGCCAGCAAACTACATGTCTGCTCGACATTTAACTCTAAACTACATTTTTAAGGCGATTACGTCTACATTTCCCGGTGCCACGGCCTAGGTAACGTAATTATAGCGACTTTTTTTACATCAACTTATAGAATCCTCTTGTCTTGAGTGACAATAGGCCTTAGAATAACCATCGGCCAGCAAACTACATGTCTGCCCGACATTCAACTCTAAACTATATTTGTATGGCGGTTTTGTCTACATTTCCCGGTGCCACGGCCTAGATAACGTAATTATTGCAACATTTTTTAAATTATCTTATAGAATACTTTTGCTTTGAGTGACAATAGGCCTTAGAATCACCATCGGCCAGCAAACTACATGTTTTCCCGACATTTAACTCTAAACAATATTTTTAAGACGATTTCGTCTACATTTTCCGGTGCCACGGCCTAGGTAACGTAATTATAGCAATTTTTTTTACATTATCTTATAGAATACTCTTGCCTTGAGTGATAATAGGCCTTAGAATAACCATCGGCCAGCAAACTACATGTCTGCCCGACATTCAACTCTAAACTATATTTTTAGTGCGGTTTTGTCTACATTTCCCGGTGCCACGGCCTAGATAACGTAATTATTGCAACGTTTTTTACATTTTCTTCTTATAGAATATTCTTGTTTTGAGTGACTATAGGCCTTGGAATCACAATCAGCCAGCAAACTACATGTTTTCCCGACATTTAACTCTAAACTACATTTTTAAGGCGATTTCGTCTACATTTCCCGGTGCCACGGACTAGGTAACGTAATTATTGCAACTTTTTTTACATTTTCTTATAGAATACTCTTGCTTTGAGTGACAATAGGCCTTAGAATCACCATCGGCCAGCAAACTACATGCTTTCCCGACATTTAACTCTAAACTACATTTTTAAGGCGATTTCGTCTACATTTCCCGGTGCCACGGCCTAGGTAACGTAATTATAGCGACTTTTTTAACATTATCTTATATAATACTCTTGCTTTGAGTGACAATAGGCCTTAGAATCACCATCGGCTAGCAAACTACATGTTTTCCCGACATTTAACTCTAAACAATATTTTTAAGACGATTTCGTCTACATTTCCCGGTGCCACGGCCTAGGTAACGTAATTATAGCGACTTTTTTTACACTATCTTATAAAATTATCTTGCTTTGAGTGACAATAGGCCTAAGAATCACCATTGGCCAGCAAACTACATGTTTTCCCGACATTTAACTCTAAACTACATTTTTAAGGCGATTTCGTCTACATTTCCCGGTGCCACGGCCTAGGTAACGTAATTATTGCAACTTTTTTAACATTATTAGAGAATACTCTTGCCTTGAGTGACAATAGGCCTTAGAATAACCATCGGCCAGCAAACTACATGTCTGCCCGACATTCAACTCTAAACTATATTTTTACGGCGGTTTTGTCTACATTTTCCGGTGCCACGGCCTAGATAACGAAATTATTGCAACGTTTTTTACATTATCTTATAAGATACTCTTGCATTGAGTGACAATAGGCCTTAGAATCACCATCGGCCAGCAAACTACATGTTTTCCCGACATTTAACTCTAAACAATATTTTTAAGACGATTTCGTCTACATTTCCCGGTAACACGGCCTAGGTTACGTAATTATAGCGACCTTTTTTACAATATCTTATAGAATTCTCTTGCTTTGAGTGACAATAGGCCTTAGAATCACCATCGGCCAGCAAACTACATGTTTTCCCGACATTTAACTCTAAACTACATTTTTAAGGAGATTTCGTCTACATTTCCCGGTGCCACGGCCTAGATAACGTAATTATTGCAAATTTTTTAACATTATCTTATAGAATCCTAATGCCTTGAGTGACAGTAGGCCTTTGAATCACCATCGGCCAGCAAACAACATGTCTGCCCGACATTTAACTCTAAACTACATTTTTAAGGCGATTATGTCTACATTTCCCGGTGCCACGGCCTAGGTAACGTAATTTTAGCGTTTTTTTTTACATTATCTTATAGAATACTTTTGCCTTGAGTGACAATAGGTGTTAGAATCACCATCGGCCAGCAAACTACATGTCTGCTCGACATTTAACTCTAAACTACATTTTTAAGGCGATTACGTCTACATTTCCCGGTGCCACGGCCTAGGTAACGTAATTATAGCGACTTTTTTTACATCAACTTATAGAATCTTCTTGTCTTGAGTGACAATAGGCCTTAGAATAACCATCGGCCAGCAAACTACATGTCTGCCCGACATTCAACTCTAAACTATATTTGTATGGCGGTTTTGTCTACATTTCCCGGTGCCACGGCCTAGATAACGTAATTCTTGCAACGTTTTTTACATTCTCTTATAGAATTATCTTGCATTGAGTGACAAAAGGCCTTAAAATCACAATCGGCCAGCAAACTACATGTTTTCCCGACATTTAACTCTAAACAACATTTTAAAGACGATTTCGTCTACATTTCCCGGTGCCACGGCCTAGGTAACGTAATTATAGCGACTTTTTTACATTATCTTATAGAATACTCTTGCTTTGAGTGACAATAGGCCTCAAAATAACCATCGGCCAGCAAACTACATGTCTGCCCGACATTTAACTCTAAGTCTCTATTTTAAGGTGATTTCGTCTACATTTCCCGGTGCCACGGCCTAGGTAACATAATTATTGCAACTTTATTTACATTTTCTTATAGAATACTCTTGCCTTGAGTGACAATAGGCCTTAGAATCACCATAGGCCAGCAAACTACATGTCTGCCCGACATTTAACTCTAAACTACATTTTAAGGCGATTTCGTCTACATTTCCCGGTGCCACGGCCTAGGTAACGTAATTATAGCGACTTTTTTACATTATCTTATAGAATACTCTTGCTTTGAGTGACAATAGGCCTCAAAATAACCATCGGCCAGCAAACTACATGTCTGCCCGACATTTAACTCTAAGTCTCTATTTTAAGACGATTTGGTCTACATTTCCCGGTGCCACGGCCTAGATAACGTAATTATTGCAACTTTTTTTACATTATCTTATAAAATGCTCTTGCCCTAAGTGACAATAGGCCTTAGAATCACCATCGGTTAAAAAACATGTCTGCCCGACATTAAACTCTCAAAGTACATTTTTAAGGCGATTTCGTCTACATTTCCCGGAGCCACGGCCTAGGTAACGTAATTATTGCAATTTTTTTTACATCTTATTATAGAATCCTCTTGCTTTGAGTGACAATAGGCCTTTGAATCACCATCGGCCAGCAAACAACATGTCTGCCCGACATTTAACTCTAAACTACATTTTTAAGGCGATTATGTCTACATTTCCCGGTGCCACGGCCTAGGTAACGTAATTATAGCAACTTTTTTTACATTATCTTATAAAATGCTCTTGCCTAGAGTGATAATTGGCGTTAGAATCACCATCGGCCAGCAAACTACATGTCTGCCCGACATTTAACTCTAAACTACATTTTGAAGGCGATTACGTCTACATTTCCCGGTGCCACGGCCTAGGTAACGTAATTATAGCGAATTTTTTTACATTATCTTATAGAATGCTCTTGTTTTGAGTGACTAAAGGCCTTAGAATCACCATCGGCCAGCATACTACATATTTTCCCGACATTTAACTCTAAACAATATTTTTAAGACGATTTCGTCTACATTTTCCGGTGCCACGGCCTAGGTAACGTAATTATAGCGATTTTTTTTACATAATCTTATAGAATACTCTTGCCTTGAGTGATAATAGGCCTTAGAATAACCATCGGCCAGCAAACTACATGTCTGCCCGACATTCAACTCTAAACTATATTTTTAGTGCGGTTTTGTCTACATTTCCCGGTGCCACGGCCTAGATAACGTAATTATTGCAACGTTTTTTACATTATCTTATAGAATACTCTTGTTTTGAGTGACAATTGGCCTTAGAATCACCATCGGCCAGCAAACTACATGTTTTCCCGACATTTAACTCTAAACAATATTTTTAAGACGATTTCGTCTACCTTTCCCGGTGCCACGGCCTAGGTTACGTAATTATAGCGAGTTTTTTTACTATATCTTATAGAATACTCTTGCTTTGAGTGACAATAGGCCTTAGAATCACCATCGGCCAGCAAACTACATGCTTTCCCGACATTTGACTCTAAACTACATTTTTAAGGCGATTTCGTCTACATTTCCCGGTGCCACGGCCTAGATAACGTAATTATAGCGACTTTTTTTACATTATCTTATAGAATGCTCTTGCCTTGAGTGACAATAGGCCTTAGAATCACCATCGGCCAGCAAACTACATGTCTGCCCGACATTCAACTCTAAACAACATTTTTAAGATGATTTCGTCTACATTTCCCGGTGCCACGGCCTAGGTAACGCAATTACAGCGACTTTTTCACATTATCTTATAGAATACTTTTGCTTTGAGTGACAATAGGCCTCAAAATAACCATCGGCCAGCAAACTACATGTCTGCCCGACATTAAACTCTAAACTATATTTTTATGGCGGTTTTGTCTACATTTCCCGGTGCCACGGCCTAGAAAACGTAATTATTGCAACGTTTTTTACACTATCTTATAGAATACTCTTGTTTTGAGTGACAATAGGCCTTAGAATCACCATCGGCCAGCAAACTTCTTGTTTTCCCGACATTTAACTCTAAACTACATTTTTAAGGCGATTTCGTCTACATTTCCCGGTGCCACGGCCTAAGTAACGTTGCAAATTTTTTAACACTATCTTATAGAATACTCTTGCCTTGAGTGACAATAGTTCTTTGAATCACCATCGGCCAGCAAAATATAAGTCTGTCCGACAATCAACTTTAAACTACATTTTTATGGCAGTTTTGTCTACATTTCCCGGTGCCACGGCCTAGGTAACGTAATTATTGGAAGTTTTTTTACATTATCTTATAGAATTATCTTGCATTGAGTGACAATAGGCCTTAGAATCACCATCGGCCAGCAAACTACATGTCTGCCCGACATTCAACTCTAAACAACATTTTTAAGATGATTTCGTCTACATTTCCCGGTGCCACGGCCTAGGTAACGCAATTACAGCGACTTTTTCACATTATCTTATAGAATACTTTTGCTTTGAGTGACAATAGGCCTCAAAATAACCATCGGCCAGCAAACTACATGTCTGCCCGACATTAAACTCTAAACTATATTTTTATGGCGGTTTTGTCTACATTTCCCGGTGCCACGGCCTAGAAAACGTAATTATTGCAACGTTTTTTACACTATCTTATAGAATACTCTTGTTTTGAGTGACTATAGGCCTTAGAATCACAATCAGCCAGCAAACTACATGTTTTCCCGACATTTAACTCTAAACTACATTTTTAAGGCGATTTCGTCTACATTTCCCGGTGCCACGGACTAGGTAAGGTAATTATTGCAACTTTTTTTACATTTTCTTATAGAATACTCTTGCTATGAGTGACAGTAGGCCTTAGAATCACCATCGGCCAGCAAACTACATGTCTGCCCGACATTCAACTCTAAACTATATTTTTATGGCGGTTTTGTCTACATTTCCCGGTGCCACGGCCTAGATAACGTAATTATTGCAACGTTTTTTACATTATCTTATAGAATACTCTTGTATTGAGTGACAATAGGCCTTAGAATTACCATCGGCTAGAAAAATACATGTTTTCCCGACATCTAACTCTAAACAATATTTTTAAGACGATTTCGTCTACATTTCCCGGTGCCACGGCCTAGGTAACGTAATTATAGCGACTTTTTTACATTATCTTATAGAATACTCTTGCTTTGAGTGACAATAGGCCTCAAAATAACCATCGGCCAGCAAACTAAATGTCTGCCCGACATTTAACTCTAAGTCTCTATTTTAAGGCGATTTGGTCTACATTTCCCGGTGCCACGGCATAGGTAACGTAATTCTTGCAACGTTTTTTACATTCTCTTATAGAATACTTTTGCTTTGAGTGACAATAGGCCTTAGAATCACCATCGGCCAGCAAACTACATGTTTTCCCGACATTTAACTTTAAACAATATTTTTAAGACGATTTCGTCTACCTTTCCCGGTGCCACGGCCTAGGTAACGTAATTATAGCGAGTTTTTTTACATTATCTTATAGAATACTCTTGCTTTTAATGATAATAGGCCTTAGAATCACCATCGGCCAGCAAACTACATGCTTTCCCGACATTTAACTCTAAACTACATTTTTAAGGCGATTTCGTCTACATTTCCCGGTGCCACGGCCTAGGTAACGTAATTATAGCGACTTTTTTAACATTATCTTATATAATACTCTTGCTTTGAGTGACTATAGGCCTTTGAATCACCATCGGCCAGCAAAATATAAGTCTGTCCGACAATCAACTTTAAACTACATTTTTATGGCGGTTTTGTCTACATTTCCCGGTGCCACGGACTAGGTAACGTAATTATTGCAACTTTTTTTACATTTTCTTATAGAATACTCTTGCTTTGAGTGACAGTAGGCCTTAGAATCACCATCGGCCAGCAAACTACATGTCTGCCCGACATTCAACTCTAAACTATATTTTTATGGCGGTTTTGTCTACATTTCCCGGTGCCACGGCCTAGATAACGTAACTATTGCAACGTTTTTTACATTATCTTATAGAATACTCTTGTATTGAGTGACAATAGGCCTTAGAATCACCATCGGCTAGAAAAATACATGTTTTCCCGACATCTAACTCTAAACAATATTTTTAAGACGATTTCGTCTACATTTCCCGGTGCCACGGCCTAGGTAACGTAATTATAGCGACTTTTTTACATTATCTTATAGAATACTCTTGCTTTGAGTGTCAATAGGCCTCAAAATAACCATCGGCCAGCAAACTAAATGTCTGCCCGACATTTAACTCTAAGTCTCTATTTTAAGGCGATTTGGTCTACATTTCCCGGTGCCACGGCATAGGTAACATAATTATTGCAACTTTTTTTATATTTTCTTATAGAATACTCCTGCTTTGAGTGACAATAGGCCTTACAATCACCATCGGCCAGCAAACTACATGTCTGCCCGACATTCAACTCTAAACTATATTTTTATGGCGGTTTTGTCTACATTTCCCGGTGCCACGGCCTAGATAACGTAATTATTGCAACGTTTTTTACATTTTCTTATAGAATACTCTTGCATAGAGTGACAATAGGCCTTAGAATCACCATCGGCCAGCAAACTACATGTTTTCCCGACATTTAACTCTAAACAATATTTTTAAGACGATTTCGTCTACATTTCCCGGTGCCACGGCCTAGGTAACGTAATTATAGCGACTTTTTTTACACTATCTTATAAAATTATCTTGCTTTGAGTGACAATAGGCCTAAGAATCACCATTGGCCAGCAAACTACATGTTTTCCCGACATTTAACTCTAAACTACATTTTTAAGGCGATTTCGTCTACATTTCCCGGTGCCACGGCCTAGGTAACGTAATTATTGCAACTTTTTTAACATTATTAGAGAATACTCTTGCCTTGAGTGACAATAGGCCTTAGAATAACCATCGGCCAGCAAACTACATGTCTGCCCGACATTCAACTCTAAACTATATTTTTACGGCGGTTTTGTCTACATTTTCCGGTGCCACGGCCTAGATAACGAAATTATTGCAACGTTTTTTACATTATCTTATAAGATACTCTTGCATTGAGTGACAATAGTCCTTAGAATCACCATCGGCCAGCAAACTACATGTTTTCCCGACATTTAACTCTAAACAATATTTTTAAGACGATTTCGTCTACATTTCCCGGTAACACGGCCTAGGTTACGTAATTATAGCGACCTTTTTTACAATATCTTATAGAATTCTCTTGCTTTGAGTGACAATAGGCCTTAGAATCACCATCGGCCAGCAAACTACATGCTTTCCCGACATTTAACTCTAAACTATATTTTTAAGGAGATTTCGTCTACATTTCCCGGTGCCACGGCCTAGATAACGTAATTATTGCAAATTTTTTAACATTATCTTATAGAATTCTAATGCCTTGAGTGACAATAGGCCTTTGAATCACCATCGGCCAGCAAACAACATGTCTGCCCGACATTTAACTCTAAACTACATTTTTAAGGCGATTATGTCTACATTTCCCGGTGCCACGGCCTAGGTAACGTAATTTTAGCGTTTTTTTTTACATTATCTTATAGAATTCTTTTGCCTTGAGTGACAATAGGTGTTAGAATCACCATCGGCCAGCAAACTACATGTCTGCTCGACATTTAACTCTAAACTACATTTTTAAGGCGATTACGTCTACATTTTCCGGTGCCACGGCCTAGGTAACGTAATTATAGCGACTTTTTTTACATCAACTTATAGAATCTTCTTGTCTTGAGTGACAATAGGCCTTAGAATAACCATCGGCCAGCAAACTACATGTCTGCCCGACATTCAACTCTAAACTATATTTGTATGGCGGTTTTGTCTACATTTCCCGGTGCCACGGCCTAGATAACGTAATTCTTGCAACGTTTTTTACATTCTCTTATAGAATACTTTTGCTTTGAGTGACAATAGGCCTTAGAATCACCATCGGCCAGCAAACTACATGTTTTCCCGACATTTAACTCTAAACAATATTTTTAAGACGATTTCGTCTACCTTTCCCGGTGCCACGGCCTAGGTAACGTAATTATAGCAAGTTTTTTTACATTATCTTATAGAATACTTTTGCTTTGAGTGATAATAGGCCTTAGAATCACCATCGGCCAGCAAACTACATGCTTTCCCGACATTTAACTCTAAACTACATTTTTAAGGCGATTTCGTCTACATTTCCCGGTGCCACGGCCTAGGTAACGTAATTATAGCGACTTTTTTAACATTATCTTATATAATACTCTTGCTTTGAGTGACTATAGGCCTTTGAATCACCATCGGCCAGCAAACAACATGTCTGCCCGACATTTAACTCTAAACTACATTTTTAAGGCGATTATGTCTACATTTCCCGGTGCCACGGCCTAGGTAACGTAATTTTAGCGTTTTTTTTTACATTATCTTATAGAGTACTTTTGCCTTGAGTGACAATAGGTGTTAGAATCACCATCGGCCAGCAAACTACATGTCTGCTCGACATTTAACTCTAAACTACATTTTTAAGGCGATTACGTCTACATTTCCCGGTGCCACGGCCTAGGTAACGTAATTATAGCGACTTTTTTTACATCAACTTATAGAATCTTCTTGTCTTGAGTGACAATAGGCCTTAGAATAACCATCGGCCAGCAAACTACATGTCTGCCCGACATTCAACTCTAAACTATATTTGTATGGCGGTTTTGTCTACATTTCCCGGTGCCACGGCCTAGATAACGTAATTCTTGCAACGTTTTTTACATTCTCTTATAGAATACTTTTGCTTTGAGTGACAATAGGCCTTAGAATCACCATCGGCCAGCAAACTACATGTTTTCCCGACATTTAACTCTAAACAATATTTTTAAGACGATTTCGTCTACCTTTCCCGGTGCCACGGCCTAGGTAACGTAATTATAGCGAGTTTTTTTACATTATCTTATAGAATACTCTTGCTTTGAGTGATAATAGGCCTTAGAATCACCATCGGCCAGCAAACTACATGCTTTCCCGACATTTAACTCTAAACTACATTTTTAAGGCGATTTCGTCTACATTTCCCGGTGCCACGGCCTAGGTAACGTAATTATAGCGACTTTTTTAACATTATCTTATATAATACTCTTGCTTTGAGTGACTTTAGGCCTTTGAATCACCATCGGCCAGCAAAATATAAGTCTGTCCGACAATCAACTTTAAACTACATTTTTATGGCGGTTTTGTCTACATTTCCCGGTGCCACGGACTAGGTAACGTAATTATTGCAACTTTTTTTACATTTTCTTATAGAATACTCTTGCTTTGAGTGACAGTAGGCCTTAGAATCACCATCGGCCAGCAAACTACATGTCTGCCCGACATTCAACTCTAAACTATATTTTTATGGCGGTTTTGTCTACATTTCCCGGTGCCACGGCCTAGATAACGTAATTATTGCAACGTTTTTTACATTATCTTATAGAATACTCTTGTATTGAGTGACAATAGGCCTTAGAATCACCATCGGCTAGAAAAATACATGTTTTCCCGACATCTAACTCTAAACAATATTTTTAAGACGATTTCGTCTACATTTCCCGGTGCCACGGCCTAGGTAACGTAATTATAGCGACTTTTTTACATTATCTTATAGAATACTCTTGCTTTGAGTGACAATAGGCCCCAAAATAACCATCGGCCAGCAAACTAAATGTCTGCCCGACATTAAACTCTAAGTCTCTATTTTAAGGCGATTTGGTCTACATTTCCCGGTGCCACGGCATAGGTAACATAATTATTGCAACTTTTTTTATATTTTCTTATAAAATACTCCTGCTTTGAGTGACAATAGGCCTTACAATCACCATCGGCCAGCAAACTACATGTCTGCCCGACATTCAACTCTAAACTATATTTTTATGGCGGTTTTGTCTACATTTCCCGGTGCCACGGCCTAGATAACGTAATTATTGCAACGTTTTTTACATTATCTTATAGGATACTTTTGCTTTGAGTGACAATAGGCCTTAGATTCACCATCGGCCAGCAAACTACATGTTTTCCCGACATTTAACTCTAAACAATATTTTTAAGACGATTTCGTCTACATTTCCCGGTGCCACGGCCTAGGTAACGTAATTATAGCGACTTTTTTTACACTATCTTATAAAATTATCTTGCTTTGAGTGACAATAGGCCTAAGAATCACCATTGGCCAGCAAACTACATGTTTTCCCGACATTTAACTCTAAACTACATTTTTAAGGCGATTTCGTCTACATTTCCCGGTGCCACGGCCTACGTAACGTAATTATTGCAACTTTTTTAACATTATTAGAGAATACTCTTGCCTTGAGTGACAATAGGCCTTAGAATAACCATCGGCCAGCAAACTACATGTCTGCCCGACATTCAACTCTAAACTATATTTTTACGGCGGTTTTGTCTACATTTTCCGGTGCCACGGCCTAGATAACGAAATTATTGCAACGTTTTTTACATTATCTTATAAGATACTCTTGCATTGAGTGACAATAGTCCTTAGAATCACCATCGGCCAGCAAACTACATGTTTTCCCGACATTTAACTCTAAACAATATTTTTAAGACGATTTCGTCTACATTTCCCGGTAACACGGCCTAGGTTACGTAATTATAGCGACCTTTTTTACAATATCTTATAGAATTCTCTTGCTTTGAGTGACAATAGGCCTTAGAATCACCATCGGCCAGCAAACTACATGTTTTCCCGACATTTAACTCTAAACTACATTTTTAAGGAGATTTCGTCTACATTTCCCGGTGCCACGGCCTAGGTAACGTAATTATTGCAAATTTTTTAACATTATCTTATAGAATCCTAATGCCTTGAGTGACAATAGGCCTTTGAATCACCATAGGCCAGCAAACTACATGTCTGCTCGACATTTAACTCTAAACTACATTTTTAAGGCGATTACGTCTACATTTCCCGGTGCCACGGCCTAGGTAACGTAATTATAGCGACTTTTTTTACATCAACTTATAGAATCTTCTTGTCTTGAGTGACAATAGGCCTTAGAATAACCATCGGCCAGCAAACTACATGTCTGCCCGACATTCAACTCTAAACTATATTTGTATGGCGGTTTTGTCTACATTTCCCGGTGCCACGGCCTAGATAACGTAATTCTTGCAACGTTTTTTACATTCTCTTATAGAATACTTTTGCTTTGAGTGACAATAGGCCTTAGAATCACCATCGGCCAGCAAACTACATGTTTTCCCGACATTTAACTCTAAACAATATTTTTAAGACGATTTCGTCTACCTTTCCCGGTGCCACGGCCTAGGTAACGGAATTATAGCGAGTTTTTTTACATTATCTTATAGAATATTCTTGTTTTAAGTGATAATAGGCCTTAGAATCACCATCGGCCAGCAAACTACATGCTTTCCCGACATTTAACTCTAAACTACATTTTTAAGGCGATTTCGTCTACATTTCCTGGTGCCACGGCCTAGGTAACGTAATTATAGCGACTTTTTTAACATTATCTTATATAATACTCTTGCTTTGAGTGACTATAGGACTTTGAATCACCATCGGCCAGCAAAATATAAGTCTGTCCGACAATCAACTTTAAACTACATTTTTATGGCGGTTTTGTCTAAATTTCCCGGTGCCACGGCCTAGGTAACGTAATTATTGGAACTTTTTTTACATTGTCTTATAGAATTATCTTGCATTGAGTGACAAAAGGCCTTAAAATCACAATCTGCCTGCAAACTACATGTTTTCCCGACATTTAACTCTAAACAACATTTTAAAGACGATTTCGTCTACATTTCCCGGTGCGACGGCCTAGGTAACGTAATTATAGCGACTTTTTTACATTATCTTATAGAATACTCTTGCTTTGAGTGACAATAGGCCTCAAAATAACCATCGGCCAGCAAACTACATGTCTGCCCGACATTTAACTCTAAGTCTCTATTTTAAGGCGATTTCGTCTACATTTCCCGGTGCCACGGCCTAGGTAACATAATTATTGCAACTTTTTTTACATTTTCTTATAAAATACTCTTGCATAGAGTGACAATAGGCCTTAGAATCACCATCGGCCAGCAAACTACATGTCTGCCCGACATTTAACTCTAAGTCTCTATTTTAAGGCGATTTCGTCTACATTTCCCGGTGCCACGGCCTAGGTAACATAATTATTGCAACTTTTTTTACATTTTCTTATAAAATACTCTTGCATAGAGTGACAATAGGCCTTAGAATCACCATCGGCCAGCAAACTACATGTCTGCCCGACATTTAACTCTAAACTACATTTTAAGGCGATTTCGTCTACATTTCCCGGTGCCACGGCCTAGGTAACGTAATTATTGCAACTTTTTTTACATTATCTTATGGAATGCTCTTGCCTTGAGTGACAATAGGCCTTAGAATCACCATCGGCCAAAAAACATATCTGCCCGACATTAAACTCTCAAAGTACATTTTTAAGGCGATTTCGTCTACATTTCCCGGAGCCACGGCCTAGGTAACGTAATTATAGCGTTTTTTTTTACATTATCTTATAGAATACTCTTGCTTTGAGTGACAATAGGTGTTAGAATCACCATCGGCCAGCAAACTACATGTCTGCTCGACATTTAACTCTAAACTACATTTTTAAGGCGATTACGTCTACATTTCCCGGTGCCACGGCCTAGGTAACGTAATTATAGCGACTTTTTTTACATCAACTTATAGAATCCTCTTGTCTTGAGTGACAATAGGCCTTAGAATAACCATCGGCCAGCAAACTACATGTCTGCCCGACATTCAACTCTAAACTATATTTGTATGGCGGTTTTGTCTACATTTCCCGGTGCCACGGCCTAGATAACGTAATTATTGCAACATTTTTTAAATTATCTTATAGAATACTTTTGCTTTGAGTGACAATAGGCCTTAGAATCACCATCGGCCAGCAAACTACATGTTTTCCCGACATTTAACTCTAAACAATATTTTTAAGACGATTTCGTCTACATTTTCCGGTGCCACGGCCTAGGTAACGTAATTATAGCAATTTTTTTTACATTATCTTATAGAATACTCTTGCCTTGAGTGATAATAGGCCTTAGAATAACCATCGGCCAGCAAACTACATGTCTGCCCGACATTCAACTCTAAACTATATTTTTAGTGCGGTTTTGTCTACATTTCCCGGTGCCACGGCCTAGATAACGTAATTATTGCAACGTTTTTTACATTTTCTTCTTATAGAATATTCTTGTTTTGAGTGACTATAGGCCTTGGAATCACAATCAGCCAGCAAACTACATGTTTTCCCGACATTTAACTCTAAACTACATTTTTAAGGCGATTTCGTCTACATTTCCCGGTGCCACGGACTAGGTAACGTAATTATTGCAACTTTTTTTACATTTTCTTATAGAATACTCTTGCTTTGAGTGACAATAGGCCTTAGAATCACCATCGGCCAGCAAACTACATGCTTTCCCGACATTTAACTCTAAACTACATTTTTAAGGCGATTTCGTCTACATTTCCCGGTGCCACGGCCTAGGTAACGTAATCATAGCGACTTTTTTAACATTTTCTTATATAATACTCTTGCTTTGAGTGACAATAGGCCTTAGAATCACCATCGGCTAGCAAACTACATGTTTTCCCGACATTTAACTCTAAACAATATTTTTAAGACGATTTCGTCTACATTTCCCGGTGCCACGGCCTAGGTAACGTAATTATAGCGACTTTTTTTACACTATCTTATAAAATTATCTTGCTTTGAGTGACAATAGGCCTAAGAATCACCATTGGCCAGCAAACTACATGTTTTCCCGACATTTAACTCTAAACTACATTTTTAAGGCGATTTCGTCTACATTTCCCGGTGCCACGGCCTAGGTAACGTAATTATTGCAACTTTTTTAACATTATTAGAGAATACTCTTGCCTTGAGTGACAATAGGCCTTAGAATCACCATCGGCTAGCAAACTACATGTTTTCCCGACATTTAACTCTAAACAATATTTTTAAGACGATTTCGTCTACATTTCCCGGTGCCACGGCCTAGGTAACGTAATTATAGCGACTTTTTTTACACTATCTTATAAAATTTTCTTGCTTTGAGTGACAATAGGCCTAAGAATCACCATTGGCCAGCAAACTACATGTTTTCCCGACATTTAACTCTAAACAACATTTTAAAGACGATTTCGTCTACATTTCCCGGTGCGACGGCCTAGGTAACGTAATTATAGCGACTTTTTTACATTATCTTATAGAATACTCTTGCTTTGAGTGACAATAGGCCTCAAAATACTCATCGGCCAGCAAACTACATGTCTGCCCGACATTTAACTCTAAGTCTCTATTTTAAGGCGATTTCGTCTACATTTCCCGGTGCCACGGCCTAGGTAACATAATTATTGCAACTTTTTTTACATTTTCTTATAAAATACTCTTGCATAGAGTGACAATAGGCCTTAGAATCACCATCGGCCAGCAAACTACATGTCTGCCCGACATTTAACTCTAAACTACATTTTAAGGCGATTTCGTCTACATTTCCCGGTGCCACGGCCTAGGTAACGTAATTATTGCAACTTTTTTTACATTATCTTATGGAATGCTCTTGCCTTGAGTGACAATAGGCCTTAGAATCACCATCGGCCAAAAAACATGTCTGCCCGACATTAAACTCTCAAAGTACATTTTTAAGGCGATTTCGTCTACATTTCCCGGAGCCACGGCCTAGGTAACGTAATTATAGCGTTTTTTTTTACATTATCTTATAGAATACTCTTGCTTTGAGTGACAATAGGTGTTAGAATCACCATCGGCCAGCAAACTACATGTCTGCTCGACATTTAACTCTAAACTACATTTTTAAGGCGATTACGTCTACATTTCCCGGTGCCACGGCCTAGGTAACGTAATTATAGCGACTTTTTTTACATCAACTTATAGAATCCTCTTGTCTTGAGTGACAATAGGCCTTAGAATAACCATCGGCCAGCAAACTACATGTCTGCCCGACATTCAACTCTAAACTATATTTGTATGGCGGTTTTGTCTACATTTCCCGGTGCCACGGCCTAGATAACGTAATTATTGCAACATTTTTTAAATTATCTTATAGAATACTTTTGCTTTGAGTGACAATAGGCCTTAGAATCACCATCGGCCAGCAAACTACATGTTTTCCCGACATTTAACTCTAAACAATATTTTTAAGACGATTTCGTCTACATTTTCCGGTGCCACGGCCTAGGTAACGTAATTATAGCAATTTTTTTTACATTATCTTATAGAATACTCTTGCCTTGAGTGATAATAGGCCTTAGAATAACCATCGGCCAGCAAACTACATGTCTGCCCGACATTCAACTCTAAACTATATTTTTAGTGCGGTTTTGTCTACATTTCCCGGTGCCACGGCCTAGATAACGTAATTATTGCAACGTTTTTTACATTTTCTTCTTATAGAATATTCTTGTTTTGAGTGACTATAGGCCTTGGAATCACAATCAGCCAGCAAACTACATGTTTTCCCGACATTTAACTCTAAACTACATTTTTAAGGCGATTTCGTCTACATTTCCCGGTGCCACGGACTAGGTAACGTAATTATTGCAACTTTTTTTACATTTTCTTATAGAATACTCTTGCTTTGAGTGACAATAGGCCTTAGAATCACCATCGGCCAGCAAACTACATGCTTTCCCGACATTTAACTCTAAACTACATTTTTAAGGCGATTTCGTCTACATTTCCCGGTGCCACGGCCTAGGTAACGTAATTATAGCGACTTTTTTAACATTATCTTATATAATACTCTTGCTTTGAGTGACAATAGGCCTTAGAATCACCATCGGCTAGCAAACTACATGTTTTCCCGACATTTAACTCTAAACAATATTTTTAAGACGATTTCGTCTACATTTCCCGGTGCCACGGCCTAGGTAACGTAATTATAGCGACTTTTTTTACACTATCTTATAAAATTATCTTGCTTTGAGTGACAATAGGCCTAAGAATCACCATTGGCCAGCAAACTACATGTTTTCCCGACATTTAACTCTAAACTACATTTTTAAGGCGATTTCGTCTACATTTCCCGGTGCCACGGCCTAGGTAACGTAATTATTGCAACTTTTTTAACATTATTAGAGAATACTCTTGCCTTGAGTGACAATAGGCCTTAGAATAACCATCGGCCAGCAAACTACATGTCTGCCCGACATTCAACTCTAAACTATATTTTTACGGCGGTTTTGTCTACATTTTCCGGTGCCACGGCCTAGATAACGAAATTATTGCAACGTTTTTTACATTATCTTATAAGATACTCTTGCATTGAGTGACAATAGGCCTTAGAATCACCATCGGCCAGCAAACTACATGTTTTCCCGACATTTAACTCTAAACAATATTTTTAAGACGATTTCGTCTACATTTCCCGGTAACACGGCCTAGGTTACGTAATTATAGCGACCTTTTTTACAATATCTTATAGAATTCTCTTGCTTTGAGTGACAATAGGCCTTAGAATCACCATCGGCCAGCAAACTACATGTTTTCCCGACATTTAACTCTAAACTACATTTTTAAGGAGATTTCGTCTACATTTCCCGGTGCCACGGCCTAGATAACGTAATTATTGCAAATTTTTTAACATTATCTTATAGAATCCTAATGCCTTGAGTGACAGTAGGCCTTTGAATCACCATCGGCCAGCAAACAACATGTCTGCCCGACATTTAACTCTAAACTACATTTTTAAGGCGATTATGTCTACATTTCCCGGTGCCACGGCCTAGGTAACGTAATTTTAGCGTTTTTTTTTACATTATCTTATAGAATACTTTTGCCTTGAGTGACAATAGGTGTTAGAATCACCATCGGCCAGCAAACTACATGTCTGCTCGACATTTAACTCTAAACTACATTTTTAAGGCGATTACGTCTACATTTCCCGGTGCCACGGCCTAGGTAACGTAATTATAGCGACTTTTTTTACATCAACTTATAGAATCTTCTTGTCTTGAGTGACAATAGGCCTTAGAATAACCATCGGCCAGCAAACTACATGTCTGCCCGACATTCAACTCTAAACTATATTTGTATGGCGGTTTTGTCTACATTTCCCGGTGCCACGGCCTAGATAACGTAATTCTTGCAACGTTTTTTACATTCTCTTATAGAATTATCTTGCATTGAGTGACAAAAGGCCTTAAAATCACAATCGGCCAGCAAACTACATGTTTTCCCGACATTTAACTCTAAACAACATTTTAAAGACGATTTCGTCTACATTTCCCGGTGCCACGGCCTAGGTAACGTAATTATAGCGACTTTTTTACATTATCTTATAGAATACTCTTGCTTTGAGTGACAATAGGCCTCAAAATAACCATCGGCCAGCAAACTACATGTCTGCCCGACATTTAACTCTAAGTCTCTATTTTAAGGTGATTTCGTCTACATTTCCCGGTGCCACGGCCTAGGTAACATAATTATTGCAACTTTATTTACATTTTCTTATAGAATACTCTTGCCTTGAGTGACAATAGGCCTTAGAATCACCATAGGCCAGCAAACTACATGTCTGCCCGACATTTAACTCTAAACTACATTTTAAGGCGATTTCGTCTACATTTCCCGGTGCCACGGCCTAGGTAACGTAATTATAGCGACTTTTTTACATTATCTTATAGAATACTCTTGCTTTGAGTGACAATAGGCCTCAAAATAACCATCGGCCAGCAAACTACATGTCTGCCCGACATTTAACTCTAAGTCTCTATTTTAAGACGATTTGGTCTACATTTCCCGGTGCCACGGCCTAGATAACGTAATTATTGCAACTTTTTTTACATTATCTTATAAAATGCTCTTGCCCTAAGTGACAATAGGCCTTAGAATCACCATCGGCCAAAAAACATGTCTGCCCGACATTAAACTCTCAAAGTACATTTTTAAGGCGATTTCGTCTACATTTCCCGGAGCCACGGCCTAGGTAACGTAATTATTGCAATTTTTTTTACATCTTATTATAGAATCCTCTTGCTTTGAGTGACAATAGGCCTTTGAATCACCATCGGCCAGCAAACAACATGTCTGCCCGACATTTAACTCTAAACTACATTTTTAAGGCGATTATGTCTACATTTCCCGGTGCCACGGCCTAGGTAACGTAATTATAGCAACTTTTTTTACATTATCTTATAAAATGCTCTTGCCTAGAGTGATAATTGGCGTTAGAATCACCATCGGCCAGCAAACTACATGTCTGCCCGACATTTAACTCTAAACTACATTTTGAAGGCGATTACGTCTACATTTCCCGGTGCCACGGCCTAGGTAACGTAATTATAGCGAATTTTTTTACATTATCTTATAGAATGCTCTTGTTTTGAGTGACTAAAGGCCTTAGAATCACCATCGGCCAGCATACTACATATTTTCCCGACATTTAACTCTAAACAATATTTTTAAGACGATTTCGTCTACATTTTCCGGTGCCACGGCCTAGGTAACGTAATTATAGCGATTTTTTTTACATAATCTTATAGAATACTCTTGCCTTGAGTGATAATAGGCCTTAGAATAACCATCGGCCAGCAAACTACATGTCTGCCCGACATTCAACTCTAAACTATATTTTTAGTGCGGTTTTGTCTACATTTCCCGGTGCCACGGCCTAGATAACGTAATTATTGCAACGTTTTTTACATTATCTTATAGAATACTCTTGTTTTGAGTGACAATTGGCCTTAGAATCACCATCGGCCAGCAAACTACATGTTTTCCCGACATTTAACTCTAAACAATATTTTTAAGACGATTTCGTCTACCTTTCCCGGTGCCACGGCCTAGGTTACGTAATTATAGCGAGTTTTTTTACTATATCTTATAGAATACTCTTGCTTTGAGTGACAATAGGCCTTAGAATCACCATCGGCCAGCAAACTACATGCTTTCCCGACATTTGACTCTAAACTACATTTTTAAGGCGATTTCGTCTACATTTCCCGGTGCCACGGCCTAGATAACGTAATTATAGCGACTTTTTTTACATTATCTTATAGAATGCTCTTGCATTGAGTGACAATAGGCCTTAGAATCACCATCGGCCAGCAAACTACATGTCTGCCCGACATTCAACTCTAAACAACATTTTTAAGATGATTTCGTCTACATTTCCCGGTGCCACGGCCTAGGTAACGCAATTACAGCGACTTTTTCACATTATCTTATAGAATACTTTTGCTTTGAGTGACAATAGGCCTCAAAATAACCATCGGCCAGCAAACTACATGTCTGCCCGACATTAAACTCTAAACTATATTTTTATGGCGGTTTTGTCTACATTTCCCGGTGCCACGGCCTAGAAAACGTAATTATTGCAACGTTTTTTACACTATCTTATAGAATACTCTTGTTTTGAGTGACAATAGGCCTTAGAATCACCATCGGCCAGCAAACTTCTTGTTTTCCCGACATTTAACTCTAAACTACATTTTTAAGGCGATTTCGTCTACATTTCCCGGTGCCACGGCCTAAGTAACGTTGCAAATTTTTTAACACTATCTTATAGAATACTCTTGCCTTGAGTGACAATAGTTCTTTGAATCACCATCGGCCAGCAAAATATAAGTCTGTCCGACAATCAACTTTAAACTACATTTTTATGGCAGTTTTGTCTACATTTCCCGGTGCCACGGCCTAGGTAACGTAATTATTGGAAGTTTTTTTACATTATCTTATAGAATTATCTTGCATTGAGTGACAATAGGCCTTAGAATCACCATCGGCCAGCAAACTACATGTCTGCCCGACATTCAACTCTAAACAACATTTTTAAGATGATTTCGTCTACATTTCCCGGTGCCACGGCCTAGGTAACGCAATTACAGCGACTTTTTCACATTATCTTATAGAATACTTTTGCTTTGAGTGACAATAGGCCTCAAAATAACCATCGGCCAGCAAACTACATGTCTGCCCGACATTAAACTCTAAACTATATTTTTATGGCGGTTTTGTCTACATTTCCCGGTGCCACGGCCTAGAAAACGTAATTATTGCAACGTTTTTTACACTATCTTATAGAATACTCTTGTTTTGAGTGACTATAGGCCTTAGAATCACAATCAGCCAGCAAACTACATGTTTTCCCGACATTTAACTCTAAACTACATTTTTAAGGCGATTTCGTCTACATTTCCCGGTGCCACGGACTAGGTAAGGTAATTATTGCAACTTTTTTTACATTTTCTTATAGAATACTCTTGCTATGAGTGACAGTAGGCCTTAGAATCACCATCGGCCAGCAAACTACATGTCTGCCCGACATTCAACTCTAAACTATATTTTTATGGCGGTTTTGTCTACATTTCCCGGTGCCACGGCCTAGATAACGTAATTATTGCAACGTTTTTTACATTATCTTATAGAATACTCTTGTATTGAGTGACAATAGGCCTTAGAATTACCATCGGCTAGAAAAATACATGTTTTCCCGACATCTAACTCTAAACAATATTTTTAAGACGATTTCGTCTACATTTCCCGGTGCCACGGCCTAGGTAACGTAATTATAGCGACTTTTTTACATAATCTTATAGAATACTCTTGCTTTGAGTGACAATAGGCCTCAAAATAACCATCGGCCAGCAAACTAAATGTCTGCCCGACATTTAACTCTAAGTCTCTATTTTAAGGCGATTTGGTCTACATTTCCCGGTGCCACGGCATAGGTAACGTAATTCTTGCAACGTTTTTTACATTCTCTTATAGAATACTTTTGCTTTGAGTGACAATAGGCCTTAGAATCACCATCGGCCAGCAAACTACATGTTTTCCCGACATTTAACTTTAAACAATATTTTTAAGACGATTTCGTCTACCTTTCCCGGTGCCACGGCCTAGGTAACGTAATTATAGCGAGTTTTTTTACATTATCTTATAGAATACTCTTGCTTTTAATGATAATAGGCCTTAGAATCACCATCGGCCAGCAAACTACATGCTTTCCCGACATTTAACTCTAAACTACATTTTTAAGGCGATTTCGTCTACATTTCCCGGTGCCACGGCCTAGGTAACGTAATTATAGCGACTTTTTTAACATTATCTTATATAATACTCTTGCTTTGAGTGACTATAGGCCTTTGAATCACCATCGGCCAGCAAAATATAAGTCTGTCCGACAATCAACTTTAAACTACATTTTTATGGCGGTTTTGTCTACATTTCCCGGTGCCACGGACTAGGTAACGTAATTATTGCAACTTTTTTTACATTTTCTTATAGAATACTCTTGCTTTGAGTGACAGTAGGCCTTAGAATCACCATCGGCCAGCAAACTACATGTCTGCCCGACATTCAACTCTAAACTATATTTTTATGGCGGTTTTGTCTACATTTCCCGGTGCCACGGCCTAGATAACGTAACTATTGCAACGTTTTTTACATTATCTTATAGAATACTCTTGTATTGAGTGACAATAGGCCTTAGAATCACCATCGGCTAGAAAAATACATGTTTTCCCGACATCTAACTCTAAACAATATTTTTAAGACGATTTCGTCTACATTTCCCGGTGCCACGGCCTAGGTAACGTAATTATAGCGACTTTTTTACATTATCTTATAGAATACTCTTGCTTTGAGTGTCAATAGGCCTCAAAATAACCATCGGCCAGCAAACTAAATGTCTGCCCGACATTTAACTCTAAGTCTCTATTTTAAGGCGATTTGGTCTACATTTCCCGGTGCCACGGCATAGGTAACATAATTATTGCAACTTTTTTTATATTTTCTTATAGAATACTCCTGCTTTGAGTGACAATAGGCCTTACAATCACCATCGGCCAGCAAACTACATGTCTGCCCGACATTCAACTCTAAACTATATTTTTATGGCGGTTTTGTCTACATTTCCCGGTGCCACGGCCTAGATAACGTAATTATTGCAACGTTTTTTACATTTTCTTATAGAATACTCTTGCATAGAGTGACAATAGGCCTTAGAATCACCATCGGCCAGCAAACTACATGTTTTCCCGACATTTAACTCTAAACAATATTTTTAAGACGATTTCGTCTACATTTCCCGGTGCCACGGCCTAGGTAACGTAATTATAGCGACTTTTTTTACACTATCTTATAAAATTATCTTGCTTTGAGTGACAATAGGCCTAAGAATCACCATTGGCCAGCAAACTACATGTTTTCCCGACATTTAACTCTAAACTACATTTTTAAGGCGATTTCGTCTACATTTCCCGGTGCCACGGCCTAGGTAACGTAATTATTGCAACTTTTTTAACATTATTAGAGAATACTCTTGCCTTGAGTGACAATAGGCCTTAGAATAACCATCGGCCAGCAAACTACATGTCTGCCCGACATTCAACTCTAAACTATATTTTTACGGCGGTTTTGTCTACATTTTCCGGTGCCACGGCCTAGATAACGAAATTATTGCAACGTTTTTTACATTATCTTATAAGATACTCTTGCATTGAGTGACAATAGTCCTTAGAATCACCATCGGCCAGCAAACTACATGTTTTCCCGACATTTAACTCTAAACAATATTTTTAAGACGATTTCGTCTACATTTCCCGGTAACAGGGCCTAGGTTACGTAATTATAGCGACCTTTTTTACAATATCTTATAGAATTCTCTTGCTTTGAGTGACAATAGGCCTTAGAATCACCATCGGCCAGCAAACTACATGCTTTCCCGACATTTAACTCTAAACTATATTTTTAAGGAGATTTCGTCTACATTTCCCGGTGCCACGGCCTAGATAACGTAATTATTGCAAATTTTTTAACATTATCTTATAGAATTCTAATGCCTTGAGTGACAATAGGCCTTTGAATCACCATCGGCCAGCAAACAACATGTCTGCCCGACATTTAACTCTAAACTACATTTTTAAGGCGATTATGTCTACATTTCCCGGTGCCACGGCCTAGGTAACGTAATTTTAGCGTTTTTTTTTACATTATCTTATAGAATTCTTTTGCCTTGAGTGACAATAGGTGTTAGAATCACCATCGGCCAGCAAACTACATGTCTGCTCGACATTTAACTCTAAACTACATTTTTAAGGCGATTACGTCTACATTTTCCGGTGCCACGGCCTAGGTAACGTAATTATAGCGACTTTTTTTACATCAACTTATAGAATCTTCTTGTCTTGAGTGACAATAGGCCTTAGAATAACCATCGGCCAGCAAACTACATGTCTGCCCGACATTCAACTCTAAACTATATTTGTATGGCGGTTTTGTCTACATTTCCCGGTGCCACGGCCTAGATAACGTAATTCTTGCAACGTTTTTTACATTCTCTTATAGAATACTTTTGCTTTGAGTGACAATAGGCCTTAGAATCACCATCGGCCAGCAAACTACATGTTTTCCCGACATTTAACTCTAAACAATATTTTTAAGACGATTTCGTCTACCTTTCCCGGTGCCACGGCCTAGGTAACGTAATTATAGCGAGTTTTTTTACTATATCTTATAGAATACTCTTGCTTTGAGTGACAATAGGCCTTAGAATCACCATCGGCCAGCAAACTACATGCTTTCCCGACATTTGACTCTAAACTACATTTTTAAGGCGATTTCGTCTACATTTCCCGGTGCCACGGCCTAGATAACGTAATTATAGCGACTTTTTTTACATTATCTTATAGAATGCTCTTGCATTGAGTGACAATAGGCCTTAGAATCACCATCGGCCAGCAAACTACATGCTTTCCCGACATTTAACTCTAAACTATATTTTTAAGGAGATTTCGTCTACATTTCCCGGTGCCACGGCCTAGATAACGTAATTATTGCAAATTTTTTAACATTATCTTATAGAATCCTAATGCCTTGAGTGACAATAGGCCTTTGAATCACCATCGGCCAGCAAACAACATGTCTGCCCGACATTTAACTCTAAACTACATTTTTAAGGCGATTATGTCTACATTTCCCGGTGCCACGGCCTAGGTAACGTAATTTTAGCGTTTTTTTTTACATTATCTTATAGAATTCTTTTGCCTTGAGTGACAATAGGTGTTAGAATCACCATCGGCCAGCAAACTACATGTCTGCTCGACATTTAACTCTAAACTACATTTTTAAGGCGATTACGTCTACATTTTCCGGTGCCACGGCCTAGGTAACGTAATTATAGCGACTTTTTTTACATCAACTTATAGAATCTTCTTGTCTTGAGTGACAATAGGCCTTAGAATAACCATCGGCCAGCAAACTACATGTCTGCCCGACATTCAACTCTAAACTATATTTGTATGGCGGTTTTGTCTACATTTCACGGTGCCACGGCCTAGATAACGTAATTCTTGCAACGTTTTTTACATTCTCTTATAGAATACTTTTGCTTTGAGTGACAATAGGCCTTAGAATCACCATCGGCCAGCACACTACATGTTTTCCCGACATTTAACTCTAAACAATATTTTTAAGACGATTTCGTCTACCTTTCCCGGTGCCACGGCCTAGGTAACGTAATTATAGCAAGTTTTTTTACATTATCTTATAGAATACTCTTGCTTTGAGTGATAATAGGCCTTAGAATCACCATCGGCCAGCAAACTACATGCTTTCCCGACATTTAACTCTAAACTACATTTTTAAGGCGATTTCGTCTACATTTCCCGGTGCCACGGCCTAGGTAACGTAATTATAGCGACTTTTTTAACATTATCTTATATAATACTCTTGCTTTGAGTGACTATAGGCCTTTGAATCACCATCGGCCAGCAAACAACATGTCTGCCCGACATTTAACTCTAAACTACATTTTTAAGGCGATTATGTCTACATTTCCCGGTGCCACGGCCTAGGTTACGTAATTTTAGCGTTTTTTTTTACATTATCTTATAGAATACTTTTGCCTTGAGTGACAATAGGTGTTAGAATCACCATCGGCCAGCAAACTACATGTCTGCTCGACATTTAACTCTAAACTACATTTTTAAGGCGATTACGTCTACATTTCCCGGTGCCACGGCCTAGGTAACGTAATTATAGCGACTTTTTTTACATCAACTTATAGAATCTTCTTGTCTTGAGTGACAATAGGCCTTAGAATAACCATCGGCCAGCAAACTACATGTCTGCCCGACATTCAACTCTAAACTATATTTGTATGGCGGTTTTGTCTACATTTCCCGGTGCCACGGCCTAGATAACGTAATTCTTGCAACGTTTTTTACATTCTCTTATAGAATACTTTTGCTTTGAGTGACAATAGGCCTTAGAATCACCATCGGCCAGCAAACTACATGTTTTCCCGACATTTAACTCTAAACAATATTTTTAAGACGATTTCGTCTACCTTTCCCGGTGCCACGGCCTAGGTAACGTAATTATAGCGAGTTTTTTTACATTATCTTATAGAATACTCTTGCTTTGAGTGATAATAGGCCTTAGAATCACCATCGGCCAGCAAACTACATGCTTTCCCGACATTTAACTCTAAACTACATTTTTAAGGCGATTTCGTCTACATTTCCCGGTGCCACGGCCTAGGTAACGTAATTATAGCGACTTTTTTAACATTATCTTATATAATACTCTTGCTTTGAGTGACTTTAGGCCTTTGAATCACCATCGGCCAGCAAAATATAAGTCTGTCCGACAATCAACTTTAAACTACATTTTTATGGCGGTTTTGTCTACATTTCCCGGTGCCACGGACTAGGTAACGTAATTATTGCAAATTTTTTTACATTTTCTTATAGAATACTCTTGCTTTGAGTGACAGTAGGCCTTAGAATCACCATCGGCCAGCAAACTACATGTCTGCCCGACATTCAACTCTAAACTATATTTTTATGGCGGTTTTGTCTACATTTCCCGGTGCCACGGCCTAGATAACGTAATTATTGCAACGTTTTTTACATTATCTTATAGAATTCTCTTGTATTGAGTGACAATAGGCCTTAGAATCACCATCGGCTAGAAAAATACATGTTTTCCCGACATCTAACTCTAAACAATATTTTTAAGACGATTTCGTCTACATTTCCCGGTGCCACGGCCTAGGTAACGTAATTATAGCGACTTTTTTACATTATCTTATAGAATACTCTTGCTTTGAGTGACAATAGGCCCCAAAATAACCATCGGCCAGCAAACTAAATGTCTGCCCGACATTAAACTCTAAGTCTCTATTTTAAGGCGATTTGGTCTACATTTCCCGGTGCCACGGCATAGGTAACATAATTATTGCAACTTTTTTTATATTTTCTTATAAAATACTCCTGCTTTGAGTGACAATAGGCCTTACAATCACCATCGGCCAGCAAACTACATGTCTGCCCGACATTCAACTCTAAACTATATTTTTATGGCGGTTTTGTCTACATTTCCCGGTGCCACGGCCTAGATAACGTAATTATTGCAACGTTTTTTACATTATCTTATAGGATACTTTTGCTTTGAGTGACAATAGGCCTTAGAATCACCATCGGCCAGCAAACTACATGTTTTCCCGACATTTAACTCTAAACAATATTTTTAAGACGATTTCGTCTACATTTCCCGGTGCCACGGCCTAGGTAACGTAATTATAGCGACTTTTTTTACACTATCTTATAAAATTATCTTGCTTTGAGTGACAATAGGCCTAAGAATCACCATTGGCCAGCAAACTACATGTTTTCCCGACATTTAACTCTAAACTACATTTTTAAGGCGATTTCGTCTACATTTCCCGGTGCCACGGCCTACGTAACGTAATTATTGCAACTTTTTTAACATTATTAGAGAATACTCTTGCCTTGAGTGACAATAGGCCTTAGAATAACCATCGGCCAGCAAACTACATGTCTGCCCGACATTCAACTCTAAACTATATTTTTACGGCGGTTTTGTCTACATTTTCCGGTGCCACGGCCTAGATAACGAAATTATTGCAACGTTTTTTACATTATCTTATAAGATACTCTTGCATTGAGTGACAATAGTCCTTAGAATCACCATCGGCCAGCAAACTACATGTTTTCCCGACATTTAACTCTAAACAATATTTTTAAGACGATTTCGTCTACATTTCCCGGTAACACGGCCTAGGTTACGTAATTATAGCGACCTTTTTTACAATATCTTATAGAATTCTCTTGCTTTGAGTGACAATAGGCCTTAGAATCACCATCGGCCAGCAAACTACATGTTTTCCCGACATTTAACTCTAAACTACATTTTTAAGGAGATTTCGTCTACATTTCCCGGTGCCACGGCCTAGGTAACGTAATTATAGCGACTTTTTTTACATCAACTTATAGAATCTTCTTGTCTTGAGTGACAATAGGCCTTAGAATAACCATCGGCCAGCAAACTACATGTCTGCCCGACATTCAACTCTAAACTATATTTGTATGGCGGTTTTGTCTACATTTCCCGGTGCCACGGCCTAGATAACGTAATTCTTGCAACGTTTTTTACATTCTCTTATAGAATACTTTTGCTTTGAGTGACAATAGGCCTTAGAATCACCATCGGCCAGCAAACTACATGTTTTCCCGACATTTAACTCTAAACAATATTTTTAAGACGATTTCGTCTACCTTTCCCGGTGCCACGGCCTAGGTAACGGAATTATAGCGAGTTTTTTTACATTATCTTATAGAATATTCTTGCTTTGAGTGATAATAGGCCTTAGAATCACCATCGGCCAGCAAACTACATGCTTTCCCGACATTTAACTCTAAACTACATTTTTAAGGCGATTTCGTCTACATTTCCTGGTGCCACGGCCTAGGTAACGTAATTATAGCGACTTTTTTAACATTATCTTATATAATACTCTTGCTTTGAGTGACTATAGGCCTTTGAATCACCATCGGCCAGCAAAATATAAGTCTGTCCGACAATCAACTTTAAACTACATTTTTATGGCGGTTTTGTCTACATTTCCCGGTGCCACGGCCTAGGTAACGTAATTATTGGAACTTTTTTTACATTGTCTTATAGAATTATCTTGCATTGAGTGACAAAAGGCCTTAAAATCACAATCTGCCTGCAAACTACATGTTTTCCCGACATTTAACTCTAAACAACATTTTAAAGACGATTTCGTCTACATTTCCCGGTGCGACGGCCTAGGTAACGTAATTATAGCGACTTTTTTACATTATCTTATAGAATACTCTTGCTTTGAGTGACAATAGGCCTCAAAATAACCATCGGCCAGCAAACTACATGTCTGCCCGACATTTAACTCTAAGTCTCTATTTTAAGGCGATTTCGTCTACATTTCCCGGTGCCACGGCCTAGGTAACATAATTATTGCAACTTTTTTTACATTTTCTTATAAAATACTCTTGCATAGAGTGACAATAGGCCTTAGAATCACCATCGGCCAGCAAACTACATGTCTGCCCGACATTTAACTCTAAACTACATTTTAAGGCGATTTCGTCTACATTTCCCGGTGCCACGGCCTAGGTAACGTAATTATTGCAACTTTTTTTACATTATCTTATGGAATGCTCTTGCCTTGAGTGACAATAGGCCTTAGAATCACCATCGGCCAAAAAACATGTCTTCCCGACATTAAACTCTCAAAGTACATTTTTAAGGCGATTTCGTCTACATTTCCCGGAGCCACGGCCTAGGTAACGTAATTATAGCGTTTTTTTTTACATTATCTTATAGAATACTCTTGCTTTGAGTGACAATAGGTGTTAGAATCACCATCGGCCAGCAAACTACATGTCTGCTCGACATTTAACTCTAAACTACATTTTTAAGGCGATTACGTCTACATTTCCCGGTGCCACGGCCTAGGTAACGTAATTATAGCGACTTTTTTTACATCAACTTATAGAATCCTCTTGTCTTGAGTGACAATAGGCCTTAGAATAACCATCGGCCAGCAAACTACATGTCTGCCCGACATTCAACTCTAAACTATATTTGTATGGCGGTTTTGTCTACATTTCCCGGTGCCACGGCCTAGATAACGTAATTATTGCAACATTTTTTAAATTATCTTATAGAATACTTTTTCTTTGAGTGACAATAGGCCTTAGAATCACCATCGGCCAGCAAACTACATGTTTTCCCGACATTTAACTCTAAACAATATTTTTAAGACGATTTCGTCTACATTTTCCGGTGCCACGGCCTAGGTAACGTAATTATAGCAATTTTTTTTACATTATCTTATAGAATACTCTTGCCTTGAGTGATAATAGGCCTTAGAATAACCATCGGCCAGCAAACTACATGTCTGCCCGACATTCAACTCTAAACTATATTTTTAGTGCGGTTTTGTCTACATTTCCCGGTGCCACGGCCTAGATAACGTAATTATTGCAACGTTTTTTACATTTTCTTCTTATAGAATATTCTTGTTTTGAGTGACTATAGGCCTTGGAATCACAATCAGCCAGCAAACTACATGTTTTCCCGACATTTAACTCTAAACTACATTTTTAAGGCGATTTCATCTACATTTCCCGGTGCCACGGACTAGGTAACGTAATTATTGCAACTTTTTTTACATTTTCTTATAGAATACTCTTGCTTTGAGTGACAATAGGCCTTAGAATCACCATCGGCCAGCAAACTACATGCTTTCCCGACATTTAACTCTAAACTACATTTTTAAGGCGATTTCGTCTACATTTCCCGGTGCCACGGCCTAGGTAACGTAATTATAGCGACTTTTTTAACATTATCTTATATAATACTCTTGCTTTGAGTGACAATAGGCCTTAGAATCACCATCGGCCAGCAAACTACATGTTTTCCCGACATTTAACTCTAAACAATATTTTTAAGACGATTTCGTCTATATTTCCCGGTGCCACGGCCTAGGTAACGTAATTATAGCGACTTTTTTTACACTATCTTATAAAATTATCTTGCTTTGAGTGACAATAGGCCTAAGAATCACCATTGGCCAGCAAACTACATGTTTTCCCGACATTTAACTCTAAACTACATTTTTAAGGCGATTTCGTCTACATTTCCCGGTGCCACGGCCTAGGTAACGTAATTATTGCAACTTTTTTAACATTATTAGAGAATACTCTTGCCTTGAGTGACAATAGGCCTTAGAATAACCATCGGCCAGCAAACTACATGTCTGCCCGACATTCAACTCTAAACTATATTTTTACGGCGGTTTTGTCTACATTTTCCGGTGCCACGGCCTAGATAACGAAATTATTGCAACGTTTTTTACATTATCTTATAAGATACTCTTGCATTGAGTGACAATAGGCCTTAGAATCACCATCGGCCAGCAAACTACATGTTTTCCCGACATTTAACTCTAAACAATATTTTTAAGACGATTTCGTCTACATTTCCCGGTAACACGGCCTAGGTTACGTAATTATAGCGACCTTTTTTACAATATCTTATAGAATTCTCTTGCTTTGAGTGACAATAGGCCTTAGAATCACCATCGGCCAGCAAACTACATGTTTTCCCGACATTTAACTCTAAACTACATTTTTAAGGAGATTTCGTCTACATTTCCCGGTGCCACGGCCTAGATAACGTAATTATTGCAAATTTTTAAACATTATCTTATAGAATCCTAATGCCTTGAGTGACAGTAGGCCTTTGAATCACCATCGGCCAGCAAACAACATGTCTGCCCGACATTTAACTCTAAACTACATTTTTAAGGCGATTATGTCTACATTTCCCGGTGCCACGGCCTAGGTAACGTAATTTTAGCGTTTTTTTTTACATTATCTTATAGAATACTTTTGCCTTGAGTGACAATAGGTGTTAGAATCACCATCGGCCAGCAAACTACATGTCTGCTCGACATTTAACTCTAAACTACATTTTTAAGGCGATTACGTCTACATTTCCCGGTGCCACGGCCTAGGTAACGTAATTATAGCGACTTTTTTTACATCAACTTATAGAATCTTCTTGTCTTGAGTGACAATAGGCCTTAGAATAACCATCGGCCAGCAAACTACATGTCTGCCCGACATTCAACTCTAAACTATATTTGTATGGCGGTTTTGTCTACATTTCCCGGTGCCACGGCCTAGATAACGTAATTCTTGCAACGTTTTTTACATTCTCTTATAGAATACTTTTGCTTTGAGTGACAATAGGCCTTAGAATCACCATCGGCCAGCAAACTACATGTTTTCCCGACATTTAACTCTAAACAATATTTTTAAGACGATTTCGTCTACCTTTCCCGGTGCCACGGCCTAGGTAACGTAATTATAGCGAGTTTTTTTACATTATCTTATAGAATACTCTTGTTTTGAGTGATAATCGGCCTTAGAATCACCATCGGCCAGCAAACTACATGCTTTCCCGACATTTAACTCTAAACTACATTTTTAAGGCGATTTCGTCTACATTTCCCGGTGCCACGGCCTAGGTAACGTAATTATAGCGACTTTTTTAACATTATCTTATATAATACTCTTGCTTTGAGTGACTATAGGCCTTTGAATCACCATCGGCCAGCAAACAACATGTCTGCCCGACATTTAACTCTAAACTACATTTTTAAGGCGATTATGTCTACATTTCCCGGTGCCACGGCCTAGGTAACGTAATTTTAGCGTTTTTTTTTACATTATCTTATAGAATACTTTTGCCTTGAGTGACAATAGGTGTTAGAATCACCATCGGCCAGCAAACTACATGTCTGCTCGACATTTAACTCTAAACTACATTTTTAAGGCGATTACGTCTACATTTCCCGGTGCCACGGCCTAGGTAACGTAATTATAGCGACTTTTTTTACATCAACTTATAGAATCTTCTTGTCTTGAGTGACAATAGGCCTTAGAATAACCATCGGCCAGCAAACTACATGTCTGCCCGACATTAAACTCTAAACTATATTTGTATGGCGGTTTTGTCTACATTTCCCGGTGCCACGGCCTAGATAACGTAATTCTTGCAACGTTTTTTACATTCTCTTATAGAATACTTTTGCTTTGAGTGACAATAGGCCTTAGAATCACCATCGGCCAGCAAACTACATGTTTTCCCGACATTTAACTCTAAACAATATTTTTAAGACGATTTCGTCTACCTTTCCCGGTGCCACGGCCTAGGTAACGTAATTATAGCGAGTTTTTTTACATTATCTTATAGAATACTCTTGCTTTGAGTGATAATAGGCCTTAGAATCACCATCGGCCAGCAAACTACATGCTTTCCCGACATTTAACTCTAAACTACATTTTTAAGGCGATTTCGTCTACATTTCCCGGTGCCACGGCCTAGGTAACGTAATCATAGCGACTTTTTTAACATTATCTTATATAATACTCTTGCTTTGAGTGACTATAGGCCTTTGAATCACCATCGGCCAGCAAAATATAAGTCTGTCCGACAATCAACTTTAAACTACATTTTTATGGCGGTTTTGTCTACATTTCCCGGTGCCACGGCCTAGGTAACGTAATTATTGGAACTTTTTTTACATTGTCTTATAGAATTATCTTGCATTGAGTGACAAAAGGCCTTAAAATCACAATCTGCCTGCAAACTACATGTTTTCCCGACATTTAACTCTAAACAACATTTTAAAGACGATTTCGTCTACATTTCCCGGTGCGACGGCCTAGGTAACGTAATTATAGCGACTTTTTTACATTATCTTATAGAATACTCTTGCTTTGAGTGACAATAGGCCTCAAAATAACCATCGGCCAGCAAACTACATGTCTGCCCGACATTTAACTCTAAGTCTCTATTTTAAGGCGATTTCGTCTACATTTCCCGGTGCCACGGCCTAGGTAACATAATTATTGCAACTTTTTTTACATTTTCTTATAAAATACTCTTGCCTAGAGTGACAATAGGCCTTAGAATCACCATCGGCCAGCAAACTACATGTCTGCCCGACATTTAACTCTAAACTACATTTTAAGGCGATTTCGTCTACATTTCCCGGTGCCACGGCCTAGGTAACGTAATTATTGCAACTTTTTTTACATTATCTTATAGAATGCTCTTGCCTTGAGTGACAATAGGCCTTAGAATCACCATCGGCCAAAAAACATGTCTGCCCGACATTAAACTCTCAAAGTACATTTTTAAGGCGATTTCGTCTACATTTCCCGGAGCCACGGCCTAGGTAACGTAATTATTGCAATTTTTTTTACATTTTATCATAGAATACTCTTGCTTTGAGTGACAATAGGCCTTTGAATCACCATCGGCCAGTAAACAACATGTCTGCCCGACATTTAACTCTAAACTACATTTTTAAGGCGATTATGTCTACATTTCCCGGTGCCACGGCCTAGGTAACGTAATTATAGCGTTTTTTTTACATTATCTTATAGAATACTCTTGCTTTGAGTGACAATAGGTGTTAGAATCACCATCGGCCAGCAAACTACATGTCTGCTCGACATTTAACTGTAAACTACATTTTTAAGGCGATTACGTCTACATTTCCCGGTGCCACGGCCTAGGTAACGTAATTATAGCGACTTTTTTTACATCAACTTATAGAATCCTCTTGTCTTGAGTGACAATAGGCCTTAGAATAACCATCGGCCAGCAAACTACATGTCTGCCCGACATTCAACTCTAAACTATATTTGTATGGCGGTTTTGTCTACATTTCCCGGTGCCACGGCCTAGATAACGTAATTATTGCAACATTTTTTAAATTATCTTATAGAATACTTTTGCTTTGAGTGACAATAGGCCTTAGAATCACCATCGGCCAGCAAACTACATGTTTTCCCGACATTTAACTCTAAACAATATTTTTAAGACGATTTCGTCTACATTTTCCGGTGCCACGGCCTAGGTAACGTAATTATAGCGATTTTTTTTACATTATCTTATAGAATACTCTTGCCTTGAGTGATAATAGGCCTTAGAATAACCATCGGCCAGCAAACTACATGTCTGCCCGACATTCAACTCTAAACTATATTTTTAGTGCGGTTTTGTCTACATTTCCCGGTGCCACGGCCTAGATAACGTAATTCTTGCAACGTTTTTTACACTATCTTATAGAATACTCTTGGTTTGAGTGACTATAGGCCTTGGAATCACAATCAGCCAGCAAACTACATGTTTTCCCGACATTTAACTCTAAACTACATTTTTAAGGCGATTTCGTCTACATTTCCCGGTGCCACGGACTAGGTAACGTAATTATTGCAACTTTTTTTACATTTTCTTATAGAATACTCTTGCTTTGAGTGACAATAGGCCTTAGAATCACCATCGGCCAGCACACTACATGCTTTCCCGACATTTAACTCTAAACAATATTTTTAAGACGATTTCGTCTACATTTCCCGGTGCCACGGCCTAGGTAACGTAATTATAGCGACTTTTTTTACACTATCTTATAAAATTATCTTGCTTTGAGTGACAATAGGCCTAAAAATCACCATTGGCCAGCAAACTACATGTTTTCCCGACATTTAACTCTAAACTACATTTTTAAGGCGATTTCGTCTACATTTCCCGGTGCCACGGCCTAGGTAACGTAATTATTGCAACTTTTTTAACATTATTAGAGAATACTCTTGCCTTGAGTGACAATAGGCCTTAGAATAACCATCGGCCAGCAAACTATATGTCTGCCCGACATTCAACTCTAAACTATATTTTTACGGCGGTTTTGTCTACATTTTCCGGTGCCACGGCCTAGATAACGAAATTATTGCAACGTTTTTTACATTATCTTATAAGATACTCTTGCATTGAGTGACAATAGGCCTTAGAATCACCATCGGACAGCAAACTACATGTTTTCCCGACATTTAACTCTAAACAATATTTTTAAGACGATTTCGTCTACATTTCCCGGTAACACGGCCTAGGTTACGTAATTATAGCGACCTTTTTTACAATATCTTATAGAATTCTCTTGCTTTGAGTGACAATAGGCCTTAGAATCACCATCGGCCAGCAAACTACATGTTTTCCCGACATTTAACTCTAAACTACATTTTTAAGGAGATTTCGTCTACATTTCCCGGTGCCACGGCCTAGGTAACGTAATTATTGCAAATTTTTTAACATTATCTTATAGAATTCTAATGCCTTGAGTGACAATAGGCCTTTGAATCACCATCGGCCAGCAAACAACATGTCTGCCCGACATTTAACTCTAAACTACATTTTTAAGGCGATTATGTCTACATTTCCCGGTGCCACGGCCTAGGTAACGTAATTATAGCGTTTTTTTTTACATTATCTTATAGAATACTTTTGCCTTGAGTGACAATAGGTGTTAGAATCACCATCGGCCAGCAAACTACATGTCTGCTCGACATTTAACTCTAAACTACATTTTTAAGGCGATTACGTCTACATTTCCCGGTGCCACGGCCTAGGTAACGTAATTATAGCGACTTTTTTTACATCAACTTATAGAATCTTCTTGTTTTGAGTGACAATAGGCCTTAGAATAACCATCGGCCAGCAAACTACATGTCTGCCCGACATTAAACTCTAAACTATATTTGTATGGCGGTTTTGTCTACATTTCCCGGTGCCACGGCCTAGATAACGTAATTCTTGCAACGTTTTTTACATTCTCTTATAGAATACTTTTGTTTTGAGTGACAATAGGCCTTAGAATCACCATCGGCCAGCAAACTACATGTTTTCCCGACATTTAACTCTAAACAATATTTTTAAGACGATTTCGTCTACCTTTCCCGGTGCCACGGCCTAGGTAACGTAATTATAGCGAGTTTTTTTACATTATCTTATAGAATACTCTTGCTTTGAGTGATAATAGGCCTTAGAATCACCATCGGCCAGCAAACTACATGCTTTCCCGACATTTAACTCTAAACTACATTTTTAAGGCGATTCCGTCTACATTTCCCGGTGCCACGGCCTAGGTAACGTAATTATAGCGACTTTTTTAACATTATCTTATATAATACTCTTGTTTTGAGTGACTATAGGCCTTTGAATCACCATCGGCCAGCAAAATATAAGTCTGTCCGACAATCAACTTTAAACTACATTTTTATGGCGGTTTTGTCTACATTTCCCGGTGCCACGGCCTAGGTAACGTAATTATTGGAACTTTTTTTACATTGTCTTATAGAATTATCTTGCATTGAGTGACAAAAGGCCTTAAAATCACAATCTGCCTGCAAACTACATGTTTTCCCGACATTTAACTCTAAACAACATTTTAAAGACGATTTCGTCTACATTTCCCGGTGCGACGGCCTAGGTAACGTAATTATAGCGACTTTTTTACAGTATCTTATAGAATACTCTTGCTTTGAGTGACAATAGGCCTCAAAATAACCATCGGCCAGCAAACTACATGTCTGCCCGACATTTAACTCTAAGTCTCTATTTTAAGGCGATTTCGTCTACATTTCCCGGTGCCACGGCCTAGGTAACATAATTATTGCAACTTTTTTTACATTTTCTTATAAAATACTCTTGCATAGAGTGACAATAGGCCTTAGAATCACCATCGGCCAGCAAACTACATGTCTGCCCGACATTTAACTCTAAACTACATTTTAAGGCGATTTCGTCTACATTTCCCGGTGCCACGGCCTAGGTAACGTAATTATTGCAACTTTTTTTAAATTATCTTATAGAATGCTCTTGCCTTGAGTGACAATAGGCCTTAGAATCACCATCGGCCAAAAAACATGTCTGCCCGACATTAAACTCTCAAAGTACATTTTTAAGGCGATTTCGTCTACATTTCCCGGAGCCACGGCCTAGGTAACGTAATTATTGCAATTTTTTTTACATTTTATCATAGAATACTCTTGCTTTGAGTGACAATAGGCCTTTGAATCACCATCGGCCAGTAAACAACATGTCTGCCCGACATTTAACTCTAAACTACATTTTTAAGGCGATTATGTCTACATTTCCCGGTGCCACGGCCTAGGTAACGTAATTATAGCGTTTTTTTTTACATTATCTTATAGAATACTTTTGCTTTGAGTGACAATAGGTGTTAGAATCACCATCGGCCAGCAAACTACATGTCTGCTCGACATTTAACTCTAAACTACATTTTTAAGGCGATTACGTCTACATTTCCCGGTGCCACGGCCTAGGTAACGTAATTATAGCGACTTTTTTTACATCAACTTATAGAATCCTCTTGTCTTGAGTGACAATAGGCCTTAGAATAACCATCGGCCAGCAAACTACATGTCTGCCCGACATTCAACTCTAAACTATATTTGTATGGCGGTTTTGTCTACATTTCCCGGTGCCACGGCCTAGATAACGTAATTATTGCAACATTTTTTAAATTATCTTATAGAATACTTTTGCTTTGAGTGACAATAGGCCTTAGAATCACCATCGGCCAGCAAACTACATGTTTTCCCGACATTTAACTCTAAACAATATTTTTAAGACGATTTCGTCTACATTTTCCGGTGCCACGGCCTAGGTAACGTAATTATAGCGATTTTTTTTACATTATTTTATTGAATACTCTTGCCTTGAGTGATAAAAGGCCTTAGAATAACCATCGGCCAGCAAACTACATGTCTGCCCGACATTCAACTCTAAACTATATTTTTAGTGCGGTTTTGTCTACATTTCCCGGTGCCACGGCCTAGATAACGTAATTATTGCAACGTTTTTTACATTATCTTATAGAATACTCTTGTTTTGAGTGACAATTGGCCTTAGAATCACCATCGGCCAGCAAACTACATGTTTTCCCGACATTTAACTCTAAACAATATTTTTAAGACGATTTCGTCTACCTTTCCCGGTGCCACGGCCTAGGTTACGTAATTATAGCGAGTTTTTTTACTATATCTTATAGAATACTCTTGCTTTGAGTGACAATAGGCCTTAGAATCACCATCGGCCAGCAAACTACATGCTTTCCCGACATTTGACTCTAAACTACATTTTTAAGGCGATTTCGTCTACATTTCCCGGTGCCACGGCCTAGATAACGTAATTATAGCGACTTTTTTTACATTATCTTATAGAATGCTCTTGCCTTGAGTGACAATAGGCCTTAGAATCACCATCGGCCAGCAAACTACATGTCTGCCCGACATTCAACTCTAAACAACATTTTTAAGATGATTTCGTCTACATTTCCCGGTGCCACGGCCTAGGTAACGCAATTACAGCGACTTTTTCACATTATCTTATAGAATACTTTTGCTTTGAGTGACAATAGGCCTCAAAATAACCATCGGCCAGCAAACTACATGTCTGCCCGACATTAAACTCTAAACTATATTTTTATGGCGGTTTTGTCTACATTTCCCGGTGCCACGGCCTAGAAAACGTAATTATTGCAACGTTTTTTACACTATCTTATAGAATACTCTTGTTTTGAGTGACAATAGGCCTTAGAATCACCATCGGCCAGCAAACTTCTTGTTTTCCCGACATTTAACTCTAAACTACATTTTTAAGGCGATTTCGTCTACATTTCCCGGTGCCACGGCCTAAGTAACGTTGCAAATTTTTTAACACTATCTTATAGAATACTCTTGCCTTGAGTGACAATAGTTCTTTGAATCACCATCGGCCAGCAAAATATAAGTCTGTCCGACAATCAACTTTAAACTACATTTTTATGGCAGTTTTGTCTACATTTCCCGGTGCCACGGCCTAGGTAACGTAATTATTGGAAGTTTTTTTACATTATCTTATAGAATTATCTTGCATTGAGTGACAATAGGCCTTAGAATCACCATCGGCCAGCAAACTACATGTCTGCCCGACATTCAACTCTAAACAACATTTTTAAGATGATTTCGTCTACATTTCCCGGTGCCACGGCCTAGGTAACGCAATTACAGCGACTTTTTCACATTATCTTATAGAATACTTTTGCTTTGAGTGACAATAGGCCTCAAAATAACCATCGGCCAGCAAACTACATGTCTGCCCGACATTAAACTCTAAACTATATTTTTATGGCGGTTTTGTCTACATTTCCCGGTGCCACGGCCTAGAAAACGTAATTATTGCAACGTTTTTTACACTATCTTATAGAATACTCTTGTTTTGAGTGACTATAGGCCTTAGAATCACAATCAGCCAGCAAACTACATGTTTTCCCGACATTTAACTCTAAACTACATTTTTAAGGCGATTTCGTCTACATTTCCCGGTGCCACGGACTAGGTAAGGTAATTATTGCAACTTTTTTTACATTTTCTTATAGAATACTCTTGCTATGAGTGACAGTAGGCCTTAGAATCACCATCGGCCAGCAAACTACATGTCTGCCCGACATTCAACTCTAAACTATATTTTTATGGCGTTTTTGTCTACATTTCCCGGTGCCACGGCCTAGATAACGTAATTATTGCAACGTTTTTTACATTATCTTATAGAATACTCTTGTATTGAGTGACAATAGGCCTTAGAATTACCATCGGCTAGAAAAATACATGTTTTCCCGACATCTAACTCTAAACAATATTTTTAAGACGATTTCGTCTACATTTCCCGGTGCCACGGCCTAGGTAACGTAATTATAGCGACTTTTTTACATTATCTTATAGAATACTCTTGCTTTGAGTGACAATAGGCCTCAAAATAACCATCGGCCAGCAAACTAAATGTCTGCCCGACATTTAACTCTAAGTCTCTATTTTAAGGCGATTTGGTCTACATTTCCCGGTGCCACGGCATAGGTAACGTAATTCTTGCAACGTTTTTTACATTCTCTTATAGAATACTTTTGCTTTGAGTGACAATAGGCCTTAGAATCACCATCGGCCAGCAAACTACATGTTTTCCCGACATTTAACTTTAAACAATATTTTTAAGACGATTTCGTCTACCTTTCCCGGTGCCACGGCCTAGGTAACGTAATTATAGCGAGTTTTTTTACATTATCTTATAGAATACTCTTGCTTTTAATGATAATAGGCCTTAGAATCACCATCGGCCAGCAAACTACATGCTTTCCCGACATTTAACTCTAAACTACATTTTTAAGGCGATTTCGTCTACATTTCCCGGTGCCACGGCCTAGGTAACGTAATTATAGCGACTTTTTTAACATTATCTTATATAATACTCTTGCTTTGAGTGACTATAGGCCTTTGAATCACCATCGGCCAGCAAAATATAAGTCTGTCCGACAATCAACTTTAAACTACATTTTTATGGCGGTTTTGTCTACATTTCCCGGTGCCACGGACTAGGTAACGTAATTATTGCAACTTTTTTTACATTTTCTTATAGAATACTCTTGCTTTGAGTGACAGTAGGCCTTAGAATCACCATCGGCCAGCAAACTACATGTCTGCCCGACATTCAACTCTAAACTATATTTTTATGGCGGTTTTGTCTACATTTCCCGGTGCCACGGCCTAGATAACGTAACTATTGCAACGTTTTTTACATTATCTTATAGAATACTCTTGTATTGAGTGACAATAGGCCTTAGAATCACCATCGGCTAGAAAAATACATGTTTTCCCGACATCTAACTCTAAACAATATTTTTAAGACGATTTCGTCTACATTTCCCGGTGCCACGGCCTAGGTAACGTAATTATAGCGACTTTTTTACATTATCTTATAGAATACTCTTGCTTTGAGTGTCAATAGGCCTCAAAATAACCATCGGCCAGCAAACTAAATGTCTGCCCGACATTTAACTCTAAGTCTCTATTTTAAGGCGATTTGGTCTACATTTCCCGGTGCCACGGCATAGGTAACATAATTATTGCAACTTTTTTTATATTTTCTTATAGAATACTCCTGCTTTGAGTGACAATAGGCCTTACAATCACCATCGGCCAGCAAACTACATGTCTGCCCGACATTCAACTCTAAACTATATTTTTATGGCGGTTTTGTCTACATTTCCCGGTGCCACGGCCTAGATAACGTAATTATTGCAACGTTTTTTACATTTTCTTATAGAATACTCTTGCATAGAGTGACAATAGGCCTTAGAATCACCATCGGCCAGCAAACTACATGTTTTCCCGACATTTAACTCTAAACAATATTTTTAAGACGATTTCGTCTACATTTCCCGGTGCCACGGCCTAGGTAACGTAATTATAGCGACTTTTTTTACACTATCTTATAAAATTATCTTGCTTTGAGTGACAATAGGCCTAAGAATCACCATTGGCCAGCAAACTACATGTTTTCCCGACATTTAACTCTAAACTACATTTTTAAGGCGATTTCGTCTACATTTCCCGGTGCCACGGCCTAGGTAACGTAATTATTGCAACTTTTTTAACATTATTAGAGAATACTCTTGCCTTGAGTGACAATAGGCCTTAGAATAACCATCGGCCAGCAAACTACATGTCTGCCCGACATTCAACTCTAAACTATATTTTTACGGCGGTTTTGTCTACATTTTCCGGTGCCACGGCCTAGATAACGAAATTATTGCAACGTTTTTTACATTATCTTATAAGATACTCTTGCATTGAGTGACAATAGTCCTTAGAATCACCATCGGCCAGCAAACTACATGTTTTCCCGACATTTAACTCTAAACAATATTTTTAAGACGATTTCGTCTACATTTCCCGGTAACACGGCCTAGGTTACGTAATTATAGCGACCTTTTTTACAATATCTTATAGAATTCTCTTGCTTTGAGTGACAATAGGCCTTAGAATCACCATCGGCCAGCAAACTACATGCTTTCCCGACATTTAACTCTAAACTATATTTTTAAGGAGATTTCGTCTACATTTCCCGGTGCCACGGCCTAGATAACGTAATTATTGCAAATTTTTTAACATTATCTTATAGAATTCTAATGCCTTGAGTGACAATAGGCCTTTGAATCACCATCGGCCAGCAAACAACATGTCTGCCCGACATTTAACTCTAAACTACATTTTTAAGGCGATTATGTCTACATTTCCCGGTGCCACGGCCTAGGTAACGTAATTTTAGCGTTTTTTTTTACATTATCTTATAGAATTCTTTTGCCTTGAGTGACAATAGGTGTTAGAATCACCATCGGCCAGCAAACTACATGTCTGCTCGACATTTAACTCTAAACTACATTTTTAAGGCGATTACGTCTACATTTTCCGGTGCCACGGCCTAGGTAACGTAATTATAGCGACTTTTTTTACATCAACTTATAGAATCTTCTTGTCTTGAGTGACAATAGGCCTTAGAATAACCATCGGCCAGCAAACTACATGTCTGCCCGACATTCAACTCTAAACTATATTTGTATGGCGGTTTTGTCTACATTTCCCGGTGCCACGGCCTAGATAACGTAATTCTTGCAACGTTTTTTACATTCTCTTATAGAATACTTTTGCTTTGAGTGACAATAGGCCTTAGAATCACCATCGGCCAGCAAACTACATGTTTTCCCGACATTTAACTCTAAACAATATTTTTAAGACGATTTCGTCTACCTTTCCCGGTGCCACGGCCTAGGTAACGTAATTATAGCAAGTTTTTTTACATTATCTTATAGAATACTTTTGCTTTGAGTGATAATAGGCCTTAGAATCACCATCGGCCAGCAAACTACATGCTTTCCCGACATTTAACTCTAAACTACATTTTTAAGGCGATTTCGTCTACATTTCCCGGTGCCACGGCCTAGGTAACGTAATTATAGCGACTTTTTTAACATTATCTTATATAATACTCTTGCTTTGAGTGACTATAGGCCTTTGAATCACCATCGGCCAGCAAACAACATGTCTGCCCGACATTTAACTCTAAACTACATTTTTAAGGCGATTATGTCTACATTTCCCGGTGCCACGGCCTAGGTAACGTAATTTTAGCGTTTTTTTTTACATTATCTTATAGAGTACTTTTGCCTTGAGTGACAATAGGTGTTAGAATCACCATCGGCCAGCAAACTACATGTCTGCTCGACATTTAACTCTAAACTACATTTTTAAGGCGATTACGTCTACATTTCCCGGTGCCACGGCCTAGGTAACGTAATTATAGCGACTTTTTTTACATCAACTTATAGAATCTTCTTGTCTTGAGTGACAATAGGCCTTAGAATAACCATCGGCCAGCAAACTACATGTCTGCCCGACATTCAACTCTAAACTATATTTGTATGGCGGTTTTGTCTACATTTCCCGGTGCCACGGCCTAGATAACGTAATTCTTGCAACGTTTTTTACATTCTCTTATAGAATACTTTTGCTTTGAGTGACAATAGGCCTTAGAATCACCATCGGCCAGCAAACTACATGTTTTCCCGACATTTAACTCTAAACAATATTTTTAAGACGATTTCGTCTACCTTTCCCGGTGCCACGGCCTAGGTAACGTAATTATAGCGAGTTTTTTTACATTATCTTATAGAATACTCTTGCTTTGAGTGATAATAGGCCTTAGAATCACCATCGGCCAGCAAACTACATGCTTTCCCGACATTTAACTCTAAACTACATTTTTAAGGCGATTTCGTCTACATTTCCCGGTGCCACGGCCTAGGTAACGTAATTATAGCGACTTTTTTAACATTATCTTATATAATACTCTTGCTTTGAGTGACTTTAGGCCTTTGAATCACCATCGGCCAGCAAAATATAAGTCTGTCCGACAATCAACTTTAAACTACATTTTTATGGCGGTTTTGTCTACATTTCCCGGTGCCACGGACTAGGTAACGTAATTATTGCAACTTTTTTTACATTTTCTTATAGAATACTCTTGCTTTGAGTGACAGTAGGCCTTAGAATCACCATCGGCCAGCAAACTACATGTCTGCCCGACATTCAACTCTAAACTATATTTTTATGGCGGTTTTGTCTACATTTCCCGGTGCCACGGCCTAGATAACGTAATTATTGCAACGTTTTTTACATTATCTTATAGAATACTCTTGTATTGAGTGACAATAGGCCTTAGAATCACCATCGGCTAGAAAAATACATGTTTTCCCGACATCTAACTCTAAACAATATTTTTAAGACGATTTCGTCTACATTTCCCGGTGCCACGGCCTAGGTAACGTAATTATAGCGACTTTTTTACATTATCTTATAGAATACTCTTGCTTTGAGTGACAATAGGCCCCAAAATAACCATCGGCCAGCAAACTAAATGTCTGCCCGACATTAAACTCTAAGTCTCTATTTTAAGGCGATTTGGTCTACATTTCCCGGTGCCACGGCATAGGTAACATAATTATTGCAACTTTTTTTATATTTTCTTATAAAATACTCCTGCTTTGAGTGACAATAGGCCTTACAATCACCATCGGCCAGCAAACTACATGTCTGCCCGACATTCAACTCTAAACTATATTTTTATGGCGGTTTTGTCTACATTTCCCGGTGCCACGGCCTAGATAACGTAATTATTGCAACGTTTTTTACATTATCTTATAGGATACTTTTGCTTTGAGTGACAATAGGCCTTAGATTCACCATCGGCCAGCAAACTACATGTTTTCCCGACATTTAACTCTAAACAATATTTTTAAGACGATTTCGTCTACATTTCCCGGTGCCACGGCCTAGGTAACGTAATTATAGCGACTTTTTTTACACTATCTTATAAAATTATCTTGCTTTGAGTGACAATAGGCCTAAGAATCACCATTGGCCAGCAAACTACATGTTTTCCCGACATTTAACTCTAAACTACATTTTTAAGGCGATTTCGTCTACATTTCCCGGTGCCACGGCCTACGTAACGTAATTATTGCAACTTTTTTAACATTATTAGAGAATACTCTTGCCTTGAGTGACAATAGGCCTTAGAATAACCATCGGCCAGCAAACTACATGTCTGCCCGACATTCAACTCTAAACTATATTTTTACGGCGGTTTTGTCTACATTTTCCGGTGCCACGGCCTAGATAACGAAATTATTGCAACGTTTTTTACATTATCTTATAAGATACTCTTGCATTGAGTGACAATAGTCCTTAGAATCACCATCGGCCAGCAAACTACATGTTTTCCCGACATTTAACTCTAAACAATATTTTTAAGACGATTTCGTCTACATTTCCCGGTAACACGGCCTAGGTTACGTAATTATAGCGACCTTTTTTACAATATCTTATAGAATTCTCTTGCTTTGAGTGACAATAGGCCTTAGAATCACCATCGGCCAGCAAACTACATGTTTTCCCGACATTTAACTCTAAACTACATTTTTAAGGAGATTTCGTCTACATTTCCCGGTGCCACGGCCTAGGTAACGTAATTATTGCAAATTTTTTAACATTATCTTATAGAATCCTAATGCCTTGAGTGACAATAGGCCTTTGAATCACCATAGGCCAGCAAACTACATGTCTGCTCGACATTTAACTCTAAACTACATTTTTAAGGCGATTACGTCTACATTTCCCGGTGCCACGGCCTAGGTAACGTAATTATAGCGACTTTTTTTACATCAACTTATAGAATCTTCTTGTCTTGAGTGACAATAGGCCTTAGAATAACCATCGGCCAGCAAACTACATGTCTGCCCGACATTCAACTCTAAACTATATTTGTATGGCGGTTTTGTCTACATTTCCCGGTGCCACGGCCTAGATAACGTAATTCTTGCAACGTTTTTTACATTCTCTTATAGAATACTTTTGCTTTGAGTGACAATAGGCCTTAGAATCACCATCGGCCAGCAAACTACATGTTTTCCCGACATTTAACTCTAAACAATATTTTTAAGACGATTTCGTCTACCTTTCCCGGTGCCACGGCCTAGGTAACGGAATTATAGCGAGTTTTTTTACATTATCTTATAGAATATTCTTGTTTTAAGTGATAATAGGCCTTAGAATCACCATCGGCCAGCAAACTACATGCTTTCCCGACATTTAACTCTAAACTACATTTTTAAGGCGATTTCGTCTACATTTCCTGGTGCCACGGCCTAGGTAACGTAATTATAGCGACTTTTTTAACATTATCTTATATAATACTCTTGCTTTGAGTGACTATAGGACTTTGAATCACCATCGGCCAGCAAAATATAAGTCTGTCCGACAATCAACTTTAAACTACATTTTTATGGCGGTTTTGTCTAAATTTCCCGGTGCCACGGCCTAGGTAACGTAATTATTGGAACTTTTTTTACATTGTCTTATAGAATTATCTTGCATTGAGTGACAAAAGGCCTTAAAATCACAATCTGCCTGCAAACTACATGTTTTCCCGACATTTAACTCTAAACAACATTTTAAAGACGATTTCGTCTACATTTCCCGGTGCGACGGCCTAGGTAACGTAATTATAGCGACTTTTTTACATTATCTTATAGAATACTCTTGCTTTGAGTGACAATAGGCCTCAAAATAACCATCGGCCAGCAAACTACATGTCTGCCCGACATTTAACTCTAAGTCTCTATTTTAAGGCGATTTCGTCTACATTTCCCGGTGCCACGGCCTAGGTAACATAATTATTGCAACTTTTTTTACATTTTCTTATAAAATACTCTTGCATAGAGTGACAATAGGCCTTAGAATCACCATCGGCCAGCAAACTACATGTCTGCCCGACATTTAACTCTAAACTACATTTTAAGGCGATTTCGTCTACATTTCCCGGTGCCACGGCCTAGGTAACGTAATTATTGCAACTTTTTTTACATTATCTTATGGAATGCTCTTGCCTTGAGTGACAATAGGCCTTAGAATCACCATCGGCCAAAAAACATGTCTGCCCGACATTAAACTCTCAAAGTACATTTTTAAGGCGATTTCGTCTACATTTCCCGGAGCCACGGCCTAGGTAACGTAATTATAGCGTTTTTTTTTACATTATCTTATAGAATACTCTTGCTTTGAGTGACAATAGGTGTTAGAATCACCATCGGCCAGCAAACTACATGTCTGCTCGACATTTAACTCTAAACTACATTTTTAAGGCGATTACGTCTACATTTCCCGGTGCCACGGCCTAGGTAACGTAATTATAGCGACTTTTTTTACATCAACTTATAGAATCCTCTTGTCTTGAGTGACAATAGGCCTTAGAATAACCATCGGCCAGCAAACTACATGTCTGCCCGACATTCAACTCTAAACTATATTTGTATGGCGGTTTTGTCTACATTTCCCGGTGCCACGGCCTAGATAACGTAATTATTGCAACATTTTTTAAATTATCTTATAGAATACTTTTGCTTTGAGTGACAATAGGCCTTAGAATCACCATCGGCCAGCAAACTACATGTTTTCCCGACATTTAACTCTAAACAATATTTTTAAGACGATTTCGTCTACATTTTCCGGTGCCACGGCCTAGGTAACGTAATTATAGCAATTTTTTTTACATTATCTTATAGAATACTCTTGCCTTGAGTGATAATAGGCCTTAGAATAACCATCGGCCAGCAAACTACATGTCTGCCCGACATTCAACTCTAAACTATATTTTTAGTGCGGTTTTGTCTACATTTCCCGGTGCCACGGCCTAGATAACGTAATTATTGCAACGTTTTTTACATTTTCTTCTTATAGAATATTCTTGTTTTGAGTGACTATAGGCCTTGGAATCACAATCAGCCAGCAAACTACATGTTTTCCCGACATTTAACTCTAAACTACATTTTTAAGGCGATTTCGTCTACATTTCCCGGTGCCACGGACTAGGTAACGTAATTATTGCAACTTTTTTTACATTTTCTTATAGAATACTCTTGCTTTGAGTGACAATAGGCCTTAGAATCACCATCGGCCAGCAAACTACATGCTTTCCCGACATTTAACTCTAAACTACATTTTTAAGGCGATTTCGTCTACATTTCCCGGTGCCACGGCCTAGGTAACGTAATTATAGCGACTTTTTTAACATTATCTTATATAATACTCTTGCTTTGAGTGACAATAGGCCTTAGAATCACCATCGGCCAGCAAACTACATGTTTTCCCGACATTTAACTCTAAACAATATTTTTAAGACGATTTCGTCTATATTTCCCGGTGCCACGGCCTAGGTAACGTAATTATAGCGACTTTTTTTACACTATCTTATAAAATTATCTTGCTTTGAGTGACAATAGGCCTAAGAATCACCATTGGCCAGCAAACTACATGTTTTCCCGACATTTAACTCTAAACTACATTTTTAAGGCGATTTCGTCTACATTTCCCGGTGCCACGGCCTAGGTAACGTAATTATTGCAACTTTTTTAACATTATTAGAGAATACTCTTGCCTTGAGTGACAATAGGCCTTAGAATAACCATCGGCGTGCAAACTACATGTCTGCCCGACATTCAACTCTAAACTATATTTTTACGGCGGTTTTGTCTACATTTTCCGGTGCCACGGCCTAGATAACGAAATTATTGCAACGTTTTTTACATTATCTTATAAGATACTCTTGCATTGAGTGATAATAGGCCTTAGAATCACCATCGGCCAGCAAACTACATGTTTTCCCGACATTTAACTCTAAACAATATTTTTAAGACGATTTCGTCTACATTTCCCGGTAACACGGCCTAGGTTACGTAATTATAGCGACCTTTTTTACAATATCTTATAGAATTCTCTTGCTTTGAGTGACAATAGGCCTTAGAATCACCATCGGCCAGCAAACTACATGTTTTCCCGACATTTAACTCTAAACTACATTTTTAAGGAGATTTCGTCTACATTTCCCGGTGCCACGGCCTAGATAACGTAATTATTGCAAATTTTTTAACATTATCTTATAGAATCCTAATGCCTTGAGTGACAGTAGGCCTTTGAATCACCATCGGCCAGCAAACAACATGTCTGCCCGACATTTAACTCTAAACTACATTTTTAAGGCGATTATGTCTACATTTCCCGGTGCCACGGCCTAGGTAACGTAATTTTAGCGTTTTTTTTTACATTATCTTATAGAATACTTTTGCCTTGAGTGACAATAGGTGTTAGAATCACCATCGGCCAGCAAACTACATGTCTGCTCGACATTTAACTCTAAACTACATTTTTAAGGCGATTACGTCTACATTTCCCGGTGCCACGGCCTAGGTAACGTAATTATAGCGACTTTTTTTACATCAACTTATAGAATCTTCTTGTCTTGAGTGACAATAGGCCTTAGAATAACCATCGGCCAGCAAACTACATGTCTGCCCGACATTAAACTCTAAACTATATTTGTATGGCGGTTTTGTCTACATTTCCCGGTGCCACGGCCTAGATAACGTAATTCTTGCAACGTTTTTTACATTCTCTTATAGAATACTTTTGCTTTGAGTGACAATAGGCCTTAGAATCACCATCGGCCAGCAAACTACATGTTTTCCCGACATTTAACTCTAAACAATATTTTTAAGACGATTTCGTCTACCTTTCCCGGTGCCACGGCCTAGGTAACGTAATTATAGCGAGTTTTTTTACATTATCTTATAGAATACTCTTGTTTTGAGTGATAATCGGCCTTAGAATCACCATCGGCCAGCAAACTACATGCTTTCCCGACATTTAACTCTAAACTACATTTTTAAGGCGATTTCGTCTACATTTCCCGGTGCCACGGCCTAGGTAACGTAATTATAGCGACTTTTTTAACACTATCTTATATAATACTCTTGCTTTGAGTGACTATAGGCCTTTGAATCACCATCGGCCAGCAAACAACATGTCTGCCCGACATTTAACTCTAAACTACATTTTTAAGGCGATTATGTCTACATTTCCCGGTGCCACGGCCTAGGTAACGTAATTTTAGCGTTTTTTTTTACATTATCTTATAGAATACTTTTGCCTTGAGTGACAATAGGTGTTAGAATCACCATCGGCCAGCAAACTACATGTCTGCTCGACATTTAACTCTAAACTACATTTTTAAGGCGATTACGTCTACATTTCCCGGTGCCACGGCCTAGGTAACGTAATTATAGCGACTTTTTTTACATCAACTTATAGAATCTTCTTGTCTTGAGTGACAATAGGCCTTAGAATAACCATCGGCCAGCAAACTACATGTCTGCCCGACATTAAACTCTAAACTATATTTGTATTGCGGTTTTGTCTACATTTCCCGGTGCCACGGCCTAGATAACGTAATTCTTGCAACGTTTTTTACATTCTCTTATAGAATACTTTTGCTTTGAGTGACAATAGGCCTTAGAATCACCATCGGCCAGCAAACTACATGTTTTCCCGACATTTAACTCTAAACAATATTTTTAAGACGATTTCGTCTACCTTTCCCGGTGCCACGGCCTAGGTAACGTAATTATAGCGAGTTTTTTTACATTATCTTATAGAATACTCTTGCTTTGAGTGATAATAGGCCTTAGAATCACCATCGGCCAGCAAACTACATGCTTTCCCGACATTTAACTCTAAACTACATTTTTAAGGCGATTTCGTCTACATTTCCCGGTGCCACGGCCTAGGTAACGTAATCATAGCGACTTTTTTAACATTATCTTATATAATACTCTTGCTTTGAGTGACTATAGGCCTTTGAATCACCATCGGCCAGCAAAATATAAGTCTGTCCGACAATCAACTTTAACCTACATTTTTATGGCGGTTTTGTCTACATTTCCCGGTGCCACGGCCTAGGTAACGTAATTATTGGAACTTTTTTTACATTGTCTTATAGAATTATCTTGCATTGAGTGACAAAAGGCCTTAAAATCACAATCTGCCTGCAAACTACATGTTTTCCCGACATTTAACTCTAAACAACATTTTAAAGACGATTTCGTCTACATTTCCCGGTGCGACGGCCTAGGTAACGTAATTATAGCGACTTTTTTACATTATCTTATAGAATACTCTTGCTTTGAGTGACAATAGGCCTCAAAATAACCATCAGCCAGCAAACTACATGTCTGCCCGACATTTAACTCTAAGTCTCTATTTTAAGGCGATTTCGTCTACATTTCCCGGTGCCACGGCCTAGGTAACATAATTATTGCAACTTTTTTTACATTTTCTTATAAAATACTCTTGCCTAGAGTGACAATAGGCCTTAGAATCACCATCGGCCAGCAAACTACATGTCTGCCCGACATTTAACTCTAAACTACATTTTAAGGCGATTTCGTCTACATTTCCCGGTAACACGGCCTAGGTTACGTAATTATAGCGACCTTTTTTACAATATCTTATAGAATTCTCTTGCTTTGAGTGACAATAGGCCTTAGAATCACCATCGGCCAGCAAACTACATGTTTTCCCGACATTTAACTCTAAACAATATTTTTAAGACGATTTCGTCTACATTTCCCGGTAACACGGCCTAGGTTACGTAATTATAGCGACCTTTTTTACAATATCTTATAGAATTCTCTTGCTTTGAGTGACAATAGGCCTTAGAATCACCATCGGCCAGCAAACTACATGTTTTCCCGACATTTAACTCTAAACTACATTTTTAAGGAGATTTCGTCTACATTTCCCGGTGCCACGGCCTAGGTAACGTAATTATTGCAAATTTTTTAACATTATCTTATAGAATCCTAATGCCTTGAGTGACAATAGGCCTTTGAATCACCATAGGCCAGCAAACTACATGTCTGCTCGACATTTAACTCTAAACTACATTTTTAAGGCGATTACGTCTACATTTCCCGGTGCCACGGCCTAGGTAACGTAATTATAGCGACTTTTTTTACATCAACTTATAGAATCTTCTTGTCTTGAGTGACAATAGGCCTTAGAATAACCATCGGCCAGCAAACTACATGTCTGCCCGACATTCAACTCTAAACTATATTTGTATGGCGGTTTTGTCTACATTTCCCGGTGCCACGGCCTAGATAACGTAATTCTTGCAACGTTTTTTACATTCTCTTATAGAATACTTTTGCTTTGAGTGACAATAGGCCTTAGAATCACCATCGGCCAGCAAACTACATGTTTTCCCGACATTTAACTCTAAACAATATTTTTAAGACGATTTCGTCTACCTTTCCCGGTGCCACGGCCTAGGTAACGGAATTATAGCGAGTTTTTTTACATTATCTTATAGAATATTCTTGCTTTGAGTGATAATAGGCCTTAGAATCACCATCGGCCAGCAAACTACATGCTTTCCCGACATTTAACTCTAAACTACATTTTTAAGGCGATTTCGTCTACATTTCCTGGTGCCACGGCCTAGGTAACGTAATTATAGCGACTTTTTTAACATTATCTTATATAATACTCTTGCTTTGAGTGACTATAGGCCTTTGAATCACCATCGGCCAGCAAAATATAAGTCTGTCCGACAATCAACTTTAAACTACATTTTTATGGCGGTTTTGTCTACATTTCCCGGTGCCACGGCCTAGGTAACGTAATTATTGGAACTTTTTTTACATTGTCTTATAGAATTATCTTGCATTGAGTGACAAAAGGCCTTAAAATCACAATCTGCCTGCAAACTACATGTTTTCCCGACATTTAACTCTAAACAACATTTTAAAGACGATTTCGTCTACATTTCCCGGTGCGACGGCCTAGGTAACGTAATTATAGCGACTTTTTTACATTATCTTATAGAATACTCTTGCTTTGAGTGACAATAGGCCTCAAAATAACCATCGGCCAGCAAACTACATGTCTGCCCGACATTTAACTCTAAGTCTCTATTTTAAGGCGATTTCGTCTACATTTCCCGGTGCCACGGCCTAGGTAACGTAATTATAGCGACTTTTTTTACACTATCTTATAAAATTATCTTGCTTTGAGTGACAATAGGCCTAAGAATCACCATTGGCCAGCAAACTACATGTTTTCCCGACATTTAACTCTAAACTACATTTTTAAGGCGATTTCGTCTACATTTCCCGGTGCCACGGCCTAGGTAACGTAATTATTGCAACTTTTTTAACATTATTAGAGAATACTCTTGCCTTGAGTGACAATAGGCCTTAGAATAACCATCGGCCAGCAAACTACATGTCTGCCCGACATTCAACTCTAAACTATATTTTTACGGCGGTTTTGTCTACATTTTCCGGTGCCACGGCCTAGATAACGAAATTATTGCAACGTTTTTTACATTATCTTATAAGATACTCTTGCATTGAGTGACAATAGGCCTTAGAATCACCATCGGCCAGCAAACTACATGTTTTCCCGACATTTAACTCTAAACAATATTTTTAAGACGATTTCGTCTACATTTCCCGGTAACACGGCCTAGGTTACGTAATTATAGCGACCTTTTTTACAATATCTTATAGAATTCTCTTGCATTGAGTGACAATAGGCCTTAGAATCACCATCGGCCAGCAAACTACATGCTTTCCCGACATTTAACTCTAAACTATATTTTTAAGGAGATTTCGTCTACATTTCCCGGTGCCACGGCCTAGATAACGTAATTATTGCAAATTTTTTAACATTATCTTATAGAATCCTAATGCCTTGAGTGACAATAGGCCTTTGAATCACCATCGGCCAGCAAACAACATGTCTGCCCGACATTTAACTCTAAACTACATTTTTAAGGCGATTATGTCTACATTTCCCGGTGCCACGGCCTAGGTAACGTAATTTTAGCGTTTTTTTTTACATTATCTTATAGAATTCTTTTGCCTTGAGTGACAATAGGTGTTAGAATCACCATCGGCCAGCAAACTACATGTCTGCTCGACATTTAACTCTAAACTACATTTTTAAGGCGATTACGTCTACATTTTCCGGTGCCACGGCCTAGGTAACGTAATTATAGCGACTTTTTTTACATCAACTTATAGAATCTTCTTGTCTTGAGTGACAATAGGCCTTAGAATAACCATCGGCCAGCAAACTACATGTCTGCCCGACATTCAACTCTAAACTATATTTGTATGGCGGTTTTGTCTACATTTCACGGTGCCACGGCCTAGATAACGTAATTCTTGCAACGTTTTTTACATTCTCTTATAGAATACTTTTGCTTTGAGTGACAATAGGCCTTAGAATCACCATCGGCCAGCACACTACATGTTTTCCCGACATTTAACTCTAAACAATATTTTTAAGACGATTTCGTCTACCTTTCCCGGTGCCACGGCCTAGGTAACGTAATTATAGCAAGTTTTTTTACATTATCTTATAGAATACTCTTGCTTTGAGTGATAATAGGCCTTAGAATCACCATCGGCCAGCAAACTACATGCTTTCCCGACATTTAACTCTAAACTACATTTTTAAGGCGATTTCGTCTACATTTCCCGGTGCCACGGCCTAGGTAACGTAATTATAGCGACTTTTTTAACATTATCTTATATAATACTCTTGCTTTGAGTGACTATAGGCCTTTGAATCACCATCGGCCAGCAAACAACATGTCTGCCCGACATTTAACTCTAAACTACATTTTTAAGGCGATTATGTCTACATTTCCCGGTGCCACGGCCTAGGTTACGTAATTTTAGCGTTTTTTTTTACATTATCTTATAGAATACTTTTGCCTTGAGTGACAATAGGTGTTAGAATCACCATCGGCCAGCAAACTACATGTCTGCTCGACATTTAACTCTAAACTACATTTTTAAGGCGATTACGTCTACATTTCCCGGTGCCACGGCCTAGGTAACGTAATTATAGCGACTTTTTTTACATCAACTTATAGAATCTTCTTGTCTTGAGTGACAATAGGCCTTAGAATAACCATCGGCCAGCAAACTACATGTCTGCCCGACATTCAACTCTAAACTATATTTGTATGGCGGTTTTGTCTACATTTCCCGGTGCCACGGCCTAGATAACGTAATTCTTGCAACGTTTTTTACATTCTCTTATAGAATACTTTTGCTTTGAGTGACAATAGGCCTTAGAATCACCATCGGCCAGCAAACTACATGTTTTCCCGACATTTAACTCTAAACAATATTTTTAAGACGATTTCGTCTACCTTTCCCGGTGCCACGGCCTAGGTAACGTAATTATAGCGAGTTTTTTTACATTATCTTATAGAATACTCTTGCTTTGAGTGATAATAGGCCTTAGAATCACCATCGGCCAGCAAACTACATGCTTTCCCGACATTTAACTCTAAACTACATTTTTAAGGCGATTTCGTCTACATTTCCCGGTGCCACGGCCTAGGTAACGTAATTATAGCGACTTTTTTAACATTATCTTATATAATACTCTTGCTTTGAGTGACTTTAGGCCTTTGAATCACCATCGGCCAGCAAAATATAAGTCTGTCCGACAATCAACTTTAAACTACATTTTTATGGCGGTTTTGTCTACATTTCCCGGTGCCACGGACTAGGTAACGTAATTATTGCAAATTTTTTTACATTTTCTTATAGAATACTCTTGCTTTGAGTGACAGTAGGCCTTAGAATCACCATCGGCCAGCAAACTACATGTCTGCCCGACATTCAACTCTAAACTATATTTTTATGGCGGTTTTGTCTACATTTCCCGGTGCCACGGCCTAGATAACGTAATTATTGCAACGTTTTTTACATTATCTTATAGAATTCTCTTGTATTGAGTGACAATAGGCCTTAGAATCACCATCGGCTAGAAAAATACATGTTTTCCCGACATCTAACTCTAAACAATATTTTTAAGACGATTTCGTCTACATTTCCCGGTGCCACGGCCTAGGTAACGTAATTATAGCGACTTTTTTACATTATCTTATAGAATACTCTTGCTTTGAGTGACAATAGGCCCCAAAATAACCATCGGCCAGCAAACTAAATGTCTGCCCGACATTAAACTCTAAGTCTCTATTTTAAGGCGATTTGGTCTACATTTCCCGGTGCCACGGCATAGGTAACATAATTATTGCAACTTTTTTTATATTTTCTTATAAAATACTCCTGCTTTGAGTGACAATAGGCCTTACAATCACCATCGGCCAGCAAACTACATGTCTGCCCGACATTCAACTCTAAACTATATTTTTATGGCGGTTTTGTCTACATTTCCCGGTGCCACGGCCTAGATAACGTAATTATTGCAACGTTTTTTACATTATCTTATAGGATACTTTTGCTTTGAGTGACAATAGGCCTTAGAATCACCATCGGCCAGCAAACTACATGTTTTCCCGACATTTAACTCTAAACAATATTTTTAAGACGATTTCGTCTACATTTCCCGGTGCCACGGCCTAGGTAACGTAATTATAGCGACTTTTTTTACACTATCTTATAAAATTATCTTGCTTTGAGTGACAATAGGCCTAAGAATCACCATTGGCCAGCAAACTACATGTTTTCCCGACATTTAACTCTAAACTACATTTTTAAGGCGATTTCGTCTACATTTCCCGGTGCCACGGCCTACGTAACGTAATTATTGCAACTTTTTTAACATTATTAGAGAATACTCTTGCCTTGAGTGACAATAGGCCTTAGAATAACCATCGGCCAGCAAACTACATGTCTGCCCGACATTCAACTCTAAACTATATTTTTACGGCGGTTTTGTCTACATTTTCCGGTGCCACGGCCTAGATAACGAAATTATTGCAACGTTTTTTACATTATCTTATAAGATACTCTTGCATTGAGTGACAATAGTCCTTAGAATCACCATCGGCCAGCAAACTACATGTTTTCCCGACATTTAACTCTAAACAATATTTTTAAGACGATTTCGTCTACATTTCCCGGTAACACGGCCTAGGTTACGTAATTATAGCGACCTTTTTTACAATATCTTATAGAATTCTCTTGCTTTGAGTGACAATAGGCCTTAGAATCACCATCGGCCAGCAAACTACATGTTTTCCCGACATTTAACTCTAAACTACATTTTTAAGGAGATTTCGTCTACATTTCCCGGTGCCACGGCCTAGGTAACGTAATTATAGCGACTTTTTTTACATCAACTTATAGAATCTTCTTGTCTTGAGTGACAATAGGCCTTAGAATAACCATCGGCCAGCAAACTACATGTCTGCCCGACATTCAACTCTAAACTATATTTGTATGGCGGTTTTGTCTACATTTCCCGGTGCCACGGCCTAGATAACGTAATTCTTGCAACGTTTTTTACATTCTCTTATAGAATACTTTTGCTTTGAGTGACAATAGGCCTTAGAATCACCATCGGCCAGCAAACTACATGTTTTCCCGACATTTAACTCTAAACAATATTTTTAAGACGATTTCGTCTACCTTTCCCGGTGCCACGGCCTAGGTAACGGAATTATAGCGAGTTTTTTTACATTATCTTATAGAATATTCTTGCTTTGAGTGATAATAGGCCTTAGAATCACCATCGGCCAGCAAACTACATGCTTTCCCGACATTTAACTCTAAACTACATTTTTAAGGCGATTTCGTCTACATTTCCTGGTGCCACGGCCTAGGTAACGTAATTATAGCGACTTTTTTAACATTATCTTATATAATACTCTTGCTTTGAGTGACTATAGGCCTTTGAATCACCATCGGCCAGCAAAATATAAGTCTGTCCGACAATCAACTTTAAACTACATTTTTATGGCGGTTTTGTCTACATTTCCCGGTGCCACGGCCTAGGTAACGTAATTATTGGAACTTTTTTTACATTGTCTTATAGAATTATCTTGCATTGAGTGACAAAAGGCCTTAAAATCACAATCTGCCTGCAAACTACATGTTTTCCCGACATTTAACTCTAAACAACATTTTAAAGACGATTTCGTCTACATTTCCCGGTGCGACGGCCTAGGTAACGTAATTATAGCGACTTTTTTACATTATCTTATAGAATACTCTTGCTTTGAGTGACAATAGGCCTCAAAATAACCATCGGCCAGCAAACTACATGTCTGCCCGACATTTAACTCTAAGTCTCTATTTTAAGGCGATTTCGTCTACATTTCCCGGTGCCACGGCCTAGGTAACATAATTATTGCAACTTTTTTTACATTTTCTTATAAAATACTCTTGCATAGAGTGACAATAGGCCTTAGAATCACCATCGGCCAGCAAACTACATGTCTGCCCGACATTTAACTCTAAACTACATTTTAAGGCGATTTCGTCTACATTTCCCGGTGCCACGGCCTAGGTAACGTAATTATTGCAACTTTTTTTACATTATCTTATGGAATGCTCTTGCCTTGAGTGACAATAGGCCTTAGAATCACCATCGGCCAAAAAACATGTCTTCCCGACATTAAACTCTCAAAGTACATTTTTAAGGCGATTTCGTCTACATTTCCCGGAGCCACGGCCTAGGTAACGTAATTATAGCGTTTTTTTTTACATTATCTTATAGAATACTCTTGCTTTGAGTGACAATAGGTGTTAGAATCACCATCGGCCAGCAAACTACATGTCTGCTCGACATTTAACTCTAAACTACATTTTTAAGGCGATTACGTCTACATTTCCCGGTGCCACGGCCTAGGTAACGTAATTATAGCGACTTTTTTTACATCAACTTATAGAATCCTCTTGTCTTGAGTGACAATAGGCCTTAGAATAACCATCGGCCAGCAAACTACATGTCTGCCCGACATTCAACTCTAAACTATATTTGTATGGCGGTTTTGTCTACATTTCCCGGTGCCACGGCCTAGATAACGTAATTATTGCAACATTTTTTAAATTATCTTATAGAATACTTTTTCTTTGAGTGACAATAGGCCTTAGAATCACCATCGGCCAGCAAACTACATGTTTTCCCGACATTTAACTCTAAACAATATTTTTAAGACGATTTCGTCTACATTTTCCGGTGCCACGGCCTAGGTAACGTAATTATAGCAATTTTTTTTACATTATCTTATAGAATACTCTTGCCTTGAGTGATAATAGGCCTTAGAATAACCATCGGCCAGCAAACTACATGTCTGCCCGACATTCAACTCTAAACTATATTTTTAGTGCGGTTTTGTCTACATTTCCCGGTGCCACGGCCTAGATAACGTAATTATTGCAACGTTTTTTACATTTTCTTCTTATAGAATATTCTTGTTTTGAGTGACTATAGGCCTTGGAATCACAATCAGCCAGCAAACTACATGTTTTCCCGACATTTAACTCTAAACTACATTTTTAAGGCGATTTCATCTACATTTCCCGGTGCCACGGACTAGGTAACGTAATTATTGCAACTTTTTTTACATTTTCTTATAGAATACTCTTGCTTTGAGTGACAATAGGCCTTAGAATCACCATCGGCCAGCAAACTACATGCTTTCCCGACATTTAACTCTAAACTACATTTTTAAGGCGATTTCGTCTACATTTCCCGGTGCCACGGCCTAGGTAACGTAATTATAGCGACTTTTTTAACATTATCTTATATAATACTCTTGCTTTGAGTGACAATAGGCCTTAGAATCACCATCGGCCAGCAAACTACATGTTTTCCCGACATTTAACTCTAAACAATATTTTTAAGACGATTTCGTCTATATTTCCCGGTGCCACGGCCTAGGTAACGTAATTATAGCGACTTTTTTTACACTATCTTATAAAATTATCTTGCTTTGAGTGACAATAGGCCTAAGAATCACCATTGGCCAGCAAACTACATGTTTTCCCGACATTTAACTCTAAACTACATTTTTAAGGCGATTTCGTCTACATTTCCCGGTGCCACGGCCTAGGTAACGTAATTATTGCAACTTTTTTAACATTATTAGAGAATACTCTTGCCTTGAGTGACAATAGGCCTTAGAATAACCATCGGCCAGCAAACTACATGTCTGCCCGACATTCAACTCTAAACTATATTTTTACGGCGGTTTTGTCTACATTTTCCGGTGCCACGGCCTAGATAACGAAATTATTGCAACGTTTTTTACATTATCTTATAAGATACTCTTGCATTGAGTGACAATAGGCCTTAGAATCACCATCGGCCAGCAAACTACATGTTTTCCCGACATTTAACTCTAAACAATATTTTTAAGACGATTTCGTCTACATTTCCCGGTAACACGGCCTAGGTTACGTAATTATAGCGACCTTTTTTACAATATCTTATAGAATTCTCTTGCTTTGAGTGACAATAGGCCTTAGAATCACCATCGGCCAGCAAACTACATGTTTTCCCGACATTTAACTCTAAACTACATTTTTAAGGAGATTTCGTCTACATTTCCCGGTGCCACGGCCTAGATAACGTAATTATTGCAAATTTTTAAACATTATCTTATAGAATCCTAATGCCTTGAGTGACAGTAGGCCTTTGAATCACCATCGGCCAGCAAACAACATGTCTGCCCGACATTTAACTCTAAACTACATTTTTAAGGCGATTATGTCTACATTTCCCGGTGCCACGGCCTAGGTAACGTAATTTTAGCGTTTTTTTTTACATTATCTTATAGAATACTTTTGCCTTGAGTGACAATAGGTGTTAGAATCACCATCGGCCAGCAAACTACATGTCTGCTCGACATTTAACTCTAAACTACATTTTTAAGGCGATTACGTCTACATTTCCCGGTGCCACGGCCTAGGTAACGTAATTATAGCGACTTTTTTTACATCAACTTATAGAATCTTCTTGTCTTGAGTGACAATAGGCCTTAGAATAACCATCGGCCAGCAAACTACATGTCTGCCCGACATTCAACTCTAAACTATATTTGTATGGCGGTTTTGTCTACATTTCCCGGTGCCACGGCCTAGATAACGTAATTCTTGCAACGTTTTTTACATTCTCTTATAGAATACTTTTGCTTTGAGTGACAATAGGCCTTAGAATCACCATCGGCCAGCAAACTACATGTTTTCCCGACATTTAACTCTAAACAATATTTTTAAGACGATTTCGTCTACCTTTCCCGGTGCCACGGCCTAGGTAACGTAATTATAGCGAGTTTTTTTACATTATCTTATAGAATACTCTTGTTTTGAGTGATAATCGGCCTTAGAATCACCATCGGCCAGCAAACTACATGCTTTCCCGACATTTAACTCTAAACTACATTTTTAAGGCGATTTCGTCTACATTTCCCGGTGCCACGGCCTAGGTAACGTAATTATAGCGACTTTTTTAACATTATCTTATATAATACTCTTGCTTTGAGTGACTATAGGCCTTTGAATCACCATCGGCCAGCAAACAACATGTCTGCCCGACATTTAACTCTAAACTACATTTTTAAGGCGATTATGTCTACATTTCCCGGTGCCACGGCCTAGGTAACGTAATTTTAGCGTTTTTTTTTACATTATCTTATAGAATACTTTTGCCTTGAGTGACAATAGGTGTTAGAATCACCATCGGCCAGCAAACTACATGTCTGCTCGACATTTAACTCTAAACTACATTTTTAAGGCGATTACGTCTACATTTCCCGGTGCCACGGCCTAGGTAACGTAATTATAGCGACTTTTTTTACATCAACTTATAGAATCTTCTTGTCTTGAGTGACAATAGGCCTTAGAATAACCATCGGCCAGCAAACTACATGTCTGCCCGACATTAAACTCTAAACTATATTTGTATGGCGGTTTTGTCTACATTTCCCGGTGCCACGGCCTAGATAACGTAATTCTTGCAACGTTTTTTACATTCTCTTATAGAATACTTTTGCTTTGAGTGACAATAGGCCTTAGAATCACCATCGGCCAGCAAACTACATGTTTTCCCGACATTTAACTCTAAACAATATTTTTAAGACGATTTCGTCTACCTTTCCCGGTGCCACGGCCTAGGTAACGTAATTATAGCGAGTTTTTTTACATTATCTTATAGAATACTCTTGCTTTGAGTGATAATAGGCCTTAGAATCACCATCGGCCAGCAAACTACATGCTTTCCCGACATTTAACTCTAAACTACATTTTTAAGGCGATTTCGTCTACATTTCCCGGTGCCACGGCCTAGGTAACGTAATCATAGCGACTTTTTTAACATTATCTTATATAATACTCTTGCTTTGAGTGACTATAGGCCTTTGAATCACCATCGGCCAGCAAAATATAAGTCTGTCCGACAATCAACTTTAAACTACATTTTTATGGCGGTTTTGTCTACATTTCCCGGTGCCACGGCCTAGGTAACGTAATTATTGGAACTTTTTTTACACTGTCTTATAGAATTATCTTGCATTGAGTGACAAAAGGCCTTAAAATCACAATCTGCCTGCAAACTACATGTTTTCCCGACATTTAACTCTAAACAACATTTTAAAGACGATTTCGTCTACATTTCCCGGTGCGACGGCCTAGGTAACGTAATTATAGCGACTTTTTTACATTATCTTATAGAATACTCTTGCTTTGAGTGACAATAGGCCTCAAAATAACCATCGGCCAGCAAACTACATGTCTGCCCGACATTTAACTCTAAGTCTCTATTTTAAGGCGATTTCGTCTACATTTCCCGGTGCCACGGCCTAGGTAACATAATTATTGCAACTTTTTTTACATTTTCTTATAAAATACTCTTGCCTAGAGTGACAATAGGCCTTAGAATCACCATCGGCCAGCAAACTACATGTCTGCCCGACATTTAACTCTAAACTACATTTTAAGGCGATTTCGTCTACATTTCCCGGTGCCACGGCCTAGGTAACGTAATTATTGCAACTTTTTTTACATTATCTTATAGAATGCTCTTGCCTTGAGTGACAATAGGCCTTAGAATCACCATCGGCCAAAAAACATGTCTGCCCGACATTAAACTCTCAAAGTACATTTTTAAGGCGATTTCGTCTACATTTCCCGGAGCCACGGCCTAGGTAACGTAATTATTGCAATTTTTTTTACATTTTATCATAGAATACTCTTGCTTTGAGTGACAATAGGCCTTTGAATCACCATCGGCCAGTAAACAACATGTCTGCCCGACATTTAACTCTAAACTACATTTTTAAGGCGATTATGTCTACATTTCCCGGTGCCACGGCCTAGGTAACGTAATTATAGCGTTTTTTTTACATTATCTTATAGAATACTCTTGCTTTGAGTGACAATAGGTGTTAGAATCACCATCGGCCAGCAAACTACATGTCTGCTCGACATTTAACTGTAAACTACATTTTTAAGGCGATTACGTCTACATTTCCCGGTGCCACGGCCTAGGTAACGTAATTATAGCGACTTTTTTTACATCAACTTATAGAATCCTCTTGTCTTGAGTGACAATAGGCCTTAGAATAACCATCGGCCAGCAAACTACATGTCTGCCCGACATTCAACTCTAAACTATATTTGTATGGCGGTTTTGTCTACATTTCCCGGTGCCACGGCCTAGATAACGTAATTATTGCAACATTTTTTAAATTATCTTATAGAATACTTTTGCTTTGAGTGACAATAGGCCTTAGAATCACCATCGGCCAGCAAACTACATGTTTTCCCGACATTTAACTCTAAACAATATTTTTAAGACGATTTCGTCTACATTTTCCGGTGCCACGGCCTAGGTAACGTAATTATAGCGATTTTTTTTACATTATCTTATAGAATACTCTTGCCTTGAGTGATAATAGGCCTTAGAATAACCATCGGCCAGCAAACTACATGTCTGCCCGACATTCAACTCTAAACTATATTTTTAGTGCGGTTTTGTCTACATTTCCCGGTGCCACGGCCTAGATAACGTAATTCTTGCAACGTTTTTTACACTATCTTATAGAATACTCTTGGTTTGAGTGACTATAGGCCTTGGAATCACAATCAGCCAGCAAACTACATGTTTTCCCGACATTTAACTCTAAACTACATTTTTAAGGCGATTTCGTCTACATTTCCCGGTGCCACGGACTAGGTAACGTAATTATTGCAACTTTTTTTACATTTTCTTATAGAATACTCTTGCTTTGAGTGACAATAGGCCTTAGAATCACCATCGGCCAGCAAACTACATGCTTTCCCGACATTTAACTCTAAACAATATTTTTAAGACGATTTCGTCTACATTTCCCGGTGCCACGGCCTAGGTAACGTAATTATAGCGACTTTTTTTACACTATCTTATAAAATTATCTTGCTTTGAGTGACAATAGGCCTAAAAATCACCATTGGCCAGCAAACTACATGTTTTCCCGACATTTAACTCTAAACTACATTTTTAAGGCGATTTCGTCTACATTTCCCGGTGCCACGGCCTAGGTAACGTAATTATTGCAACTTTTTTAACATTATTAGAGAATACTCTTGCCTTGAGTGACAATAGGCCTTAGAATAACCATCGGCCAGCAAACTATATGTCTGCCCGACATTCAACTCTAAACTATATTTTTACGGCGGTTTTGTCTACATTTTCCGGTGCCACGGCCTAGATAACGAAATTATTGCAACGTTTTTTACATTATCTTATAAGATACTCTTGCATTGAGTGACAATAGGCCTTAGAATCACCATCGGACAGCAAACTACATGTTTTCCCGACATTTAACTCTAAACAATATTTTTAAGACGATTTCGTCTACATTTCCCGGTAACACGGCCTAGGTTACGTAATTATAGCGACCTTTTTTACAATATCTTATAGAATTCTCTTGCTTTGAGTGACAATAGGCCTTAGAATCACCATCGGCCAGCAAACTACATGTTTTCCCGACATTTAACTCTAAACTACATTTTTAAGGAGATTTCGTCTACATTTCCCGGTGCCACGGCCTAGGTAACGTAATTATTGCAAATTTTTTAACATTATCTTATAGAATTCTAATGCCTTGAGTGACAATAGGCCTTTGAATCACCATCGGCCAGCAAACAACATGTCTGCCCGACATTTAACTCTAAACTACATTTTTAAGGCGATTATGTCTACATTTCCCGGTGCCACGGCCTAGGTAACGTAATTATAGCGTTTTTTTTTACATTATCTTATAGAATACTTTTGCCTTGAGTGACAATAGGTGTTAGAATCACCATCGGCCAGCAAACTACATGTCTGCTCGACATTTAACTCTAAACTACATTTTTAAGGCGATTACGTCTACATTTCCCGGTGCCACGGCCTAGGTAACGTAATTATAGCGACTTTTTTTACATCAACTTATAGAATCTTCTTGTTTTGAGTGACAATAGGCCTTAGAATAACCATCGGCCAGCAAACTACATGTCTGCCCGACATTAAACTCTAAACTATATTTGTATGGCGGTTTTGTCTACATTTCCCGGTGCCACGGCCTAGATAACGTAATTCTTGCAACGTTTTTTACATTCTCTTATAGAATACTTTTGTTTTGAGTGACAATAGGCCTTAGAATCACCATCGGCCAGCAAACTACATGTTTTCCCGACATTTAACTCTAAACAATATTTTTAAGACGATTTCGTCTACCTTTCCCGGTGCCACGGCCTAGGTAACGTAATTATAGCGAGTTTTTTTACATTATCTTATAGAATACTCTTGCTTTGAGTGATAATAGGCCTTAGAATCACCATCGGCCAGCAAACTACATGCTTTCCCGACATTTAACTCTAAACTACATTTTTAAGGCGATTCCGTCTACATTTCCCGGTGCCACGGCCTAGGTAACGTAATTATAGCGACTTTTTTAACATTATCTTATATAATACTCTTGTTTTGAGTGACTATAGGCCTTTGAATCACCATCGGCCAGCAAAATATAAGTCTGTCCGACAATCAACTTTAAACTACATTTTTATGGCGGTTTTGTCTACATTTCCCGGTGCCACGGCCTAGGTAACGTAATTATTGGAACTTTTTTTACATTGTCTTATAGAATTATCTTGCATTGAGTGACAAAAGGCCTTAAAATCACAATCTGCCTGCAAACTACATGTTTTCCCGACATTTAACTCTAAACAACATTTTAAAGACGATTTCGTCTACATTTCCCGGTGCGACGGCCTAGGTAACGTAATTATAGCGACTTTTTTACAGTATCTTATAGAATACTCTTGCTTTGAGTGACAATAGGCCTCAAAATAACCATCGGCCAGCAAACTACATGTCTGCCCGACATTTAACTCTAAGTCTCTATTTTAAGGCGATTTCGTCTACATTTCCCGGTGCCACGGCCTAGGTAACATAATTATTGCAACTTTTTTTACATTTTCTTATAAAATACTCTTGCATAGAGTGACAATAGGCCTTAGAATCACCATCGGCCAGCAAACTACATGTCTGCCCGACATTTAACTCTAAACTACATTTTAAGGCGATTTCGTCTACATTTCCCGGTGCCACGGCCTAGGTAACGTAATTATTGCAACTTTTTTTAAATTATCTTATAGAATGCTCTTGCCTTGAGTGACAATAGGCCTTAGAATCACCATCGGCCAAAAAACATGTCTGCCCGACATTAAACTCTCAAAGTACATTTTTAAGGCGATTTCGTCTACATTTCCCGGAGCCACGGCCTAGGTAACGTAATTATTGCAATTTTTTTTACATTTTATCATAGAATACTCTTGCTTTGAGTGACAATAGGCCTTTGAATCACCATCGGCCAGTAAACAACATGTCTGCCCGACATTTAACTCTAAACTACATTTTTAAGGCGATTATGTCTACATTTCCCGGTGCCACGGCCTAGGTAACGTAATTATAGCGTTTTTTTTTACATTATCTTATAGAATACTTTTGCTTTGAGTGACAATAGGTGTTAGAATCACCATCGGCCAGCAAACTACATGTCTGCTCGACATTTAACTCTAAACTACATTTTTAAGGCGATTACGTCTACATTTCCCGGTGCCACGGCCTAGGTAACGTAATTATAGCGACTTTTTTTACATCAACTTATAGAATCCTCTTGTCTTGAGTGACAATAGGCCTTAGAATAACCATCGGCCAGCAAACTACATGTCTGCCCGACATTCAACTCTAAACTATATTTGTATGGCGGTTTTGTCTACATTTCCCGGTGCCACGGCCTAGATAACGTAATTATTGCAACATTTTTTAAATTATCTTATAGAATACTTTTGCTTTGAGTGACAATAGGCCTTAGAATCACCATCGGCCAGCAAACTACATGTTTTCCCGACATTTAACTCTAAACAATATTTTTAAGACGATTTCGTCTACATTTTCCGGTGCCACGGCCTAGGTAACGTAATTATAGCGATTTTTTTTACATTATTTTATTGAATACTCTTGCCTTGAGTGATAAAAGGCCTTAGAATAACCATCGGCCAGCAAACTACATGTCTGCCCGACATTCAACTCTAAACTATATTTTTAGTGCGGTTTTGTCTACATTTCCCGGTGCCACGGCCTAGATAACGTAATTCTTGCAACGTTTTTTACACTATCTTATAGAATATTCTTGGTTTGAGTGACTATTGGCCTTGGAATCACAATCAGCCAGCAAAATACATGTTTTCCCGACATTTAACTCTAAACTACATTTTTAAGGCGATTACGTCTACATTTCCCGGTGCCACGGCCTAGGTAACGTAATTATAGCGACTTTTTTTACATCAACTTATAGAATCCTCTTGTCTTGAGTGACAATAGGCCTTAGAATAACCATCGGCCAGCAAACTACATGTCTGCCCGACATTCAACTCTAAACTATATTTTTAGTGCGGTTTTGTCTACATTTCCCGGTGCCACGGCCTAGATAACGTAATTCTTGCAACGTTTTTTACACTATCTTATAGAATATTCTTGGTTTGAGTGACTATTGGCCTTGGAATCACAATCAGCCAGCAAAATACATGTTTTCCCGACATTTAACTCTAAACTACATTTTTAAGGCGATTTCGTCTACATTTTCCGGTGCCACGGCCTAGGTAACGTAATTATAGCGATTTTTTTTACATTATTTTATAGAATACTCTTGCCTTGAGTGATAAAAGGCCTTAGAATAACCATCGGCCAGCAAACTACATGTCTGCCCGACATTCAACTCTAAACTATATTTTTAGTGCGGTTTTGTCTACATTTCCCGGTGCCACGGCCTAGATAACGTAATTCTTGCAACGTTTTTTACACTATCTTATAGAATATTCTTGGTTTGAGTGACTATTGGCCTTGGAATCACAATCAGCCAGCAAAATACATGTTTTCCCGACATTTAACTCTAAACAACATTTTAAAGACGATTTCGTCTACATTTCCCGGTGCCACGGCCTAGGTAACGTATTTATAGCGACTTTTTTACATAATCTTATAGAATACTCTTGGTTTGAGTGACAATAGGCCTCAAAATAACCATCGGCCAGCAAACTACATGTCAGCCCGACATTTAACTCTAAGTCTCTATTTTAAGGCGATTTCGTCTACATTTCCCGGTGCCACGGCCTAGGTAACATAATTATTGCAACTTTTTTTACATTTTCTTATATTATACTCTTGTTTTGAGTGACAATAGGCCATAGAATCACCATCGGCCAGCAAACTACATGTCTGGCCGACATTTAACTCTAAATTACATTTTAAGGCGATTTCGTCTACATTTCCCGGTGCCACGGCCTAGGTAACGTAACTATTGCAACTTTTTTTACATTATCTTATAGAATGCTCTTGCCCTGAGTGACAATAGGCCTTCGAATCACCATCGGCCAAAAAACATGTCTGCCCGACATTAAACTCTCAAAGTACATTTTTAAGGCGATTTCGTCTACATTTCCCGGAGCCACGGCCTAGATAACGTAATTATTGCAATTTTTTTTACATCTTATTATATTATACTCTTGCCTTGAGTGACAATAGGCCTTTGAATCACCATCGGCCAGCAAACAACATGTCTGCCCGACATTTAACTCTAAACTACATTTTTAAGGCGATTATGTCTACATTTCCCGGTGCCATGGCCTAGGTAACGTAATTATAGCGACTTTTTTTAAATTATCTTATAGAATCCTCTTGCTTTGAGTGACTTAAGGCCTTAGAATCACCATCGGCCAGCAAACTACATGTCTGCCCGACATTCAACTCTAAACTATATTTTTATGGCGGTTTTGTCTACATTTCCCGGTGCCACGGCCTAGATAACGTAATTATTGCAACGTTTTTTACATTATCTTATAGGATACTCTTGCTTTGAGTGACAATAGGCCTTAGAATCACCATCGGCTAGCAAACTACATGTTTTCCCGACATTTAACTCTAAACAATATTTTTAAGACGATTTCGTCTACATTTCCCGGTGCCACGGCCTAGGTAACGTAATTATAGCGACTTTTTTACATTATCTTATAGAATACTCTTGCTTTGAGTGACAATAGGCCTCAAAATAACCATCGGCCAGCAAACTACATGTCTGCCCGACATTTAACTCTAAGTCTCTATTTTAAGGCGATTTGGTCTACATTTCCCGGTGCCACGGCCTAGGTAACATAATAATTGCAACTTTTTTTACATTTTCTAATAGAATACTCCTGTTTTGAGTGACAATAGGCCTTAGAATCACCATCGGCCAGCAAACTACATGTCTGCCCGACATTCAACTCTAAACTATATTTTTATGGCGGTTTTGTCTACATTTCCCGGTGCCACGGCCTAGATAACGTAATTATTGCAACGTTTTTTACATAATCTTTTAGGATACTTTTGCTTTGAGTGACAATAGGCCTTAGAATCACCATCGGCCAGCAAACTACATGTTTTCCCGACATTTAACTCTAAACAATATTTTTAAGACGATTTCGTCTACATTTTCCGGTGCCACGGCCTAGGTAACGTAATTATAGCGATTTTTTTTACATTATCTTATAAAATACTCTTGTATTGAGTGATAATAGGCCTTAGAATAACCATCGGCCAGCAAACTACATGTCTGCCCGACATTCAACTCTAAACTATATTTTTACGGCGGTTTTGTCTACATTTTCCGGTGCCACGGCCTAGGTAACATAATTATAGCGCCTTTTTGTACACTATCTTATAAAATATCTTGCTTTGAGTGACAATAGGCCTAAGAATCACCATTGGCCAGCAAACTACATGTTTTCCCGACATTTAACTCTAAACTACATTTTTAAGGCGATTTCGTCTACATTTCCCGGTGCCACGGCCTAGGTAACGTAATTATTGCAACTTTTTTTAACATTATTAGAGAATACTCTTGCCTTGAGTGACAATAGGCCTTAGAATAACCATCGGCCAGCAAACTACATGTCTGCCCGACATTCAACTCTAAACTATATTTTTACGGCGGTTTTGTCTACATTTTCCGGTGCCACGGCCTAGATAACGAAATTATTGCAACGTTTTTTACATTATCTTATAAGATACTCTTGCATTGAGTGACAATAGGCCTTAGAATCACCATCGGCCAGCAAACTACATGTTTTCCCGACATTTAACTCTAAACAATATTTTTAAGACGATTTCGTCTACATTTTCCGGTGCCACGGCCTAGGTAACGTAATTATAGCGATTTTTTTTACATTATCTTATAAAATACTCTTGTATTGAGTGATAATAGGCCTTAGAATAACCATCGGCCAGCAAACTACATGTCTGCCCGACATTCAACTCTAAACTATATTTTTACGGCGGTTTTGTCTACATTTTCCGGTGCCACGGCCTAGATAACGAAATTATTGCAACGTTTTTTACATTATCTTATAAGATACTCTTGCATTGAGTGACAATAGGCCTTAGAATCACCATCGGCCAGCAAACTACATGTTTTCCCGACATTTAACTCTAAACAATATTTTTAAGACGATTTCGTCTACATTTTCCGGTGCCACGGCCTAGGTAACGTAATTATAGCGATTTTTTTTACATTATCTTATATAATACTCTTGCTTTGAGTGACTATAGGCCTTTGAATCACCATCGGCCAGCAAAATATAAGTCTGTCCGACAATCAACTTTAAACTACATTTTTATGGCGGTTTTGTCTACATTTCCCGGTGCCACGGCCTAGGTAACGTAATTATTGGAACTTTTTTTACATTGTCTTATAGAATTATCTTGCATTGAGTGACAAAACGCCTTAAAATCACAATCGGCCAGCAAACTACATGTTTTCCCGACATTTAACTCTAAACAACATTTTAAAGACGATTTCGTCTACATTTCCCGGTGCCACGGCCTAGGTAACGTATTTATAGCGACTTTTTTACATAATCTTATAGAATACTCTTGCTTTGAGTGACAATAGGCCTCAAAATAACCATCGGCCAGCAAACTACATGTCAGCCCGACATTTAACTCTAAGTCTCTATTTTAAGGCGATTTCGTCTACATTTCCCGGTGCCACGGCCTAGGTAACATAATTATTGCAACTTTTTTTACATTTTCTTATATTATACTCTTGTTTTGAGTGACAATAGGCCTTAGAATCACCATCGGCCATCAAACTACATGTCTGCCCGACATTTAACTCTAAACTACATTTTAAGGCGATTTCGTCTACATTTCCCGGTGCCACGGCCTAGGTAACGTAACTATTGCAACTTTTTTTACATTATCTTATAGAATGCTCTTGCCCTGAGTGACAATAGGCCTTAGAATCACCATCAGCCAAAAAACATGTCTGCCCGACATTAAACTCTCAAAGTACATTTTTAAGGCGATTTCGTCTACATTTCCCGGAGCCACGGCCTAGGTAACGTAATTATTGCAATTTTTTTTACATCTTATTATATTATACTCTTGCCTTGAGTGACAATAGGCCTTTGAATCACCATCGGCCAGCAAACAACATGTCTGCCCGACATTTAACTCTAAACTACATTTTTAAGGCGATTATGTCTACATTTCCCGGTGCCATGGCCTAGGTAACGTAATTATAGCGACTTTTTTTAAATTATCTTATAGAATCCTCTTGCTTTGAGTGACTTAAGGCCTTAGAATCACCATGGGCCAGCAAACTACATGTCTGCCCGACATTCAACTCTAAACTATATTTTTATGGCGGTTTTGTCTACATTTCCCGGTGCCACGGCCTAGATAACGTAATTATTGCAACGTTTTTTACATTATCTTATAGGATACTCTTGCTTTGAGTGACAAAAGGCCTTAGAATCACCATCGGCTAGCAAACTACATGTTTTCCCGACATTTAACTCTAAACAATATTTTTAAGACGATTTCGTCTACATTTCCCGGTGCCACGGCCTAGGTAACGTAATTATAGCGACTTTTTTACATTATCTTATAGAATACTCTTGCTTTGAGTGACAATAGGCCTCAAAATAACCATCGGCCAGCAAACTACATGTGTGCCCGACATTTAACTCTAAGTCTCTATTTTAAGGCGATTTGGTCTACATTTCCCGGTGCCACGGCCTAGGTAACGTAATTATTGGAACTTTTTTTACATTGTCTTATAGAATTATCTTGCATTGAGTGACAAAACGCCTTAAAATCACAATCGGCCAGCAAACTACATGTTTTCCCGACATTTAACTCTAAACAACATTTTAAAGACGATTTCGTCTACATTTCCCGGTGCCACGGCCTAGGTAACGTATTTATAGCGACTTTTTTACATAATCTTATAGAATACTCTTGCTTTGAGTGACAATAGGCCTCAAAATAACCATCGGCCAGCAAACTACATGTCAGCCCGACATTTAACTCTAAGTCTCTATTTTAAGGCGATTTCGTCTACATTTCCCGGTGCCACGGCCTAGGTAACATAATTATTGCAACTTTTTTTACATTTTCTTATATTATTCTCTTGTTTTGAGTGACAATAGGCCTTAGAATCACCATCGGCCAGCAAACTACATGTCTGCCCGACATTTAACTCTAAACTACATTTTAAGGCGATTTCGTCTACATTTCCCGGTGCCACGGCCCAGGTAACGTAACTATTGCAACTTTTTTTACATTATCTTATAGAATGCTCTTGCCCTGAGTGACAATAGGCCTTAGAATCACCATCGGCCAAAAAACATGTCTGCCCGACATTAAACTCTCAAAGTACATTTTTAAGGCGATTTCGTCTACATTTCCCGGAGCCACGGCCTAGGTAACGTAATTATTGCAATTTTTTTTACATCTTATTATATTATACTCTTGCCTTGAGTGACAATAGGCCTTTGAATCACCATCGGCCAGCAAACAACATGTCTGCCCGACATTTAACTCTAAACTACATTTTTAAGGCGATTATGTCTACATTTTCCGGTGCCATGGCCTAGGTAACGTAATTATAGCGACTTTTTTTAAATTATCTTATAGAATCCTCTTGCTTTGAGTGACTTAAGGCCTTAGAATCACCATCGGAAAGCAAACTACATGTCTGCCCGACATTCAACTCTAAACTATATTTTTATGGCGGTTTTGTCTACATTTCCCGGTGCCACGGCCTAGGTAACGTAATTATAGCGACTTTTTTACATTATCTTATAGAATACTCTTGCTTTGAGTGACAATAGGCCTCAAAATAACCATCGGCCAGCAAACTACATGTGTGCCCGACATTTAACTCTAAGTCTCTATTTTAAGGCGATTTGGTCTACATTTCCCGGTGCCACGGCCTAGGTAACATAATTATTGCAACTTTTTTTACATTTTCTAATAGAATACTCCTGCTTTGAGTGACAATAGGCCTTAGAATCACCATCGGCCAGCAAACTACATGTCTGCCCGACATTCAACTCTAAACTATATTTTTATGGCGGTTTTGTCTACATTTCCCGGTGCCACGGCCTAGATAACGTAATTATTGCAACGTTTTTTACATAATCTTATAGGATACTTTTGCTTTGAGTGACAATAGGCCTTAGAATCACCATCGGCCAGCAAACTACATGTTTTCCCGACATTTAACTCTAAACAATATTTTTAAGACGATTTCGTCTACATTTCCCGGTGCCACGGCCTAGGTAACGTAATTATAGCGACTTTTTTTACACTATCTTATAAAATTATCTTGCTTTGAGTGACAATAGGCCTAAGAATCACCATTGGCCAGCAAACTACATGTTTTCCCGACATTTAACTCTAAACTACATTTTTAAGGCGATTTCGTCTACATTTCCCGGTGCCACGGCCTAGGTAACGTAATTATTGCAACTTTTTTTAACATTATTAGAGAATACTCTTGCCTTGAGTGACAATAGGCCTTAGAATAACCATCGGCCAGCAAACTACATGTCTGCCCGACATTCAACTCTAAACTATATTTTTACGGCGGTTTTGTCTACATTTTCCGGTGCCACGGCCTAGATAACGAAATTATTGCAACGTTTTTTACATTATCTTATAAGATACTCTTGCATTGAGTGACAATAGGCCTTAGAATCACCATCGGCCAGCAAACTACATGTTTTCCCGACATTTAACTCTAAACAATATTTTTAAGACGATTTCGTCTACATTTCCCGGTGCCACGGCCTAGGTAACGTAATTATTGCAATTTTTTTAACATTATCTTATAGAATCTTTTTGCCTTGAGTGACAATAGGCCTTTGAATCACCATCGGCCAGCAAACTACATATCTGCCCGATATTAAACTCTAAACTATATTTTTATGGCGGTTTTGTCTACATTTCCCGGTGCCACGGCCTAGATAACGTAATTATTGCAACGTTTTTTACACTATCTTATAGAATGCTCTTGTTTTGATTGATAATATGCCTTAGAATCACCATCAGCCAGCAAACTACATGTTTTCCCGACATTTAACTCTAAACTACATTTTTAAGGCGATTTCGTCTACATTTCCCGGTGCCACGGCCTAGGTAACGTAATTATTGCAACTTTTTTAACATTATCTTATAAAATGCTATTGCCTTGAGTGACAATAGGCCTTTGAATCACCATCGGCCAGCAAAATATAAGTCTGTCCGACAATCAACTTTAAACTACATTTTTATGGCGGTTTTGTCTACATTTCCCGGTGCCACGGCCTAGGTAACGTAATTATTGGAACTTTTTTTACATTGTCTTATAGAATTATCTTGCATTGAGTGACAAAAGGCCTTTAAATCACAATCGGCCAGCAAACTACATGTTTTCCCGACATTTAACTCTAAACAACATTTTAAAGACGATTTCGTCTACATTTCCCGGTGCCACGGCCTAGGTAACGTAATTATAGCGACTTTTTTACATTATCTTATAGAATGCTCTTGCTTTGAGTGACAATAGGCCTCAAAATAACCATCGGCCAGCAAACTACATGTCTGCCCGACATTTAACTCTAAGTCTCTATTTTAAGGCGATTTCGTCTACATTTCCCGGTGCCACGGCCTAGGTAACATAATTATTGCAACTTTATTTACATTTTCTTATAGAATACTCTTGCCTTGAGTGACAATAGGCCTCAGAATCACCATAGGCCAGCAAACTACATGTCTGCCCGACATTTAACTCTAAACTACATTTTAAAGCGATTTCGTCTACATTTCCCGGTGCCACGGCCTAGGTAACGTAATTAATGCAATTTTTTTTACATAAACTTATAAAATTCTCTTGCCCTGAGTGACAATAGGCCTTAGAATCACCATCGGCCAAAAAACATGTCTGCCCGACATTAAACTCTCAAAGTACATTTATAAGGCGATTTCGTCTACATTTCCCGGAGCCACGGCCTAGGTAACGTAATTATTTCAATTTTTTTTACATCTTGTTATAGAATTCTCTTGCCTTGAGTGACAATAGGCCTTTGAATCACCATCGGCCAGCAAACAACATGTCTGCCCGACATTTAACTCTAAACTACATTTTTAAGGCGATCATGTCTACATTTCCCGGTGCCACGGCCTAGGTAACGTAATTATAGCGACTTTTTTTAAATTATCTTATAGAATCCTCTTGCTTTGAGTGACTTAAGGCCTTAGAATCACCATCGGCCAGCAAACAACATGTCTGCCCGACATTTAACTCTAAACTACATTTTTAAGGCGATTATGTCTACATTTTCCGGTGCCATGGCCTAGGTAACGTAATTATAGCGACTTTTTTTAAATTATCTTATAGAATCCTCTTGCTTTGAGTGACTTAAGGCCTTAGAATCACCATCGGCCAGCAAACTACATGTCTGCCCGACATTCAACTCTAAACTATATTTTTATGGCGGTTTTGTCTACATTTCCCGGTGCCACGGCCTAGGTAACGTAATTATAGCGACTTTTTTACATTATCTTATAGAATACTCTTGCTTTGAGTGACAATAGGCCTCAAAATAACCATCGGCCAGCAAACTACATGTGTGCCCGACATTTAACTCTAAGTCTCTATTTTAAGGCGATTTGGTCTACATTTCCCGGTGCCACGGCCTAGGTAACATAATTATTGCAACTTTTTTTACATTTTCTAATAGAATACTCCTGCTTTGAGTGACAATAGGCCTTAGAATCACCATCGGCCAGCAAACTACATGTCTGCCCGACATTCAACTCTAAACTATATTTTTATGGCGGTTTTGTCTACATTTCCCGGTGCCACGGCCTAGATAACGTAATTATTGCAACGTTTTTTACATAATCTTATAGGATACTTTTGCTTTGAGTGACAATAGGCCTTAGAATCACCATCGGCCAGCAAACTACATGTTTTCCCGACATTTAACTCTAAACAATATTTTTAAGACGATTTCGTCTACATTTCCCGGTGCCACGGCCTAGGTAACGTAATTATAGCGACTTTTTTTACACTATCTTATAAAATTATCTTGCTTTGAGTGACAATAGGCCTAAGAATCACCATTGGCCAGCAAACTACATGTTTTCCCGACATTTAACTCTAAACTACATTTTTAAGGCGATTTCGTCTACATTTCCCGGTGCCACGGCCTAGGTAACGTAATTATTGCAACTTTTTTTAACATTATTAGAGAATACTCTTGCCTTGAGTGACAATAGGCCTTAGAATAACCATCGGCCAGCAAACTACATGTCTGCCCGACATTCAACTCTAAACTATATTTTTACGGCGGTTTTGTCTACATTTTCCGGTGCCACGGCCTAGATAACGAAATTATTGCAACGTTTTTTACATTATCTTATAAGATACTCTTGCATTGAGTGACAATAGGCCTTAGAATCACCATCGGCCAGCAAACTACATGTTTTCCCGACATTTAACTCTAAACAATATTTTTAAGACGATTTCGTCTACATTTCCCGGTGCCACGGCCTAGGTAACGTAATTATTGCAATTTTTTTAACATTATCTTATAGAATCTTTTTGCCTTGAGTGACAATAGGCCTTTGAATCACCATCGGCCAGCAAACTACATATCTGCCCGATATTAAACTCTAAACTATATTTTTATGGCGGTTTTGTCTACATTTCCCGGTGCCACGGCCTAGATAACGTAATTATTGCAACGTTTTTTACACTATCTTATAGAATGCTCTTGTTTTGATTGATAATATGCCTTAGAATCACCATCAGCCAGCAAACTACATGTTTTCCCGACATTTAACTCTAAACTACATTTTTAAGGCGATTTCGTCTACATTTCCCGGTGCCACGGCCTAGGTAACGTAATTATTGCAACTTTTTTAACATTATCTTATAAAATGCTATTGCCTTGAGTGACAATAGGCCTTTGAATCACCATCGGCCAGCAAAATATAAGTCTGTCCGACAATCAACTTTAAACTACATTTTTATGGCGGTTTTGTCTACATTTCCCGGTGCCACGGCCTAGGTAACGTAATTATTGGAACTTTTTTTACATTGTCTTATAGAATTATCTTGCATTGAGTGACAAAAGGCCTTTAAATCACAATCGGCCAGCAAACTACATGTTTTCCCGACATTTAACTCTAAACAACATTTTAAAGACGATTTCGTCTACATTTCCCGGTGCCACGGCCTAGGTAACGTAATTATAGCGACTTTTTTACATTATCTTATAGAATGCTCTTGCTTTGAGTGACAATAGGCCTCAAAATAACCATCGGCCAGCAAACTACATGTCTGCCCGACATTTAACTCTAAGTCTCTATTTTAAGGCGATTTCGTCTACATTTCCCGGTGCCACGGCCTAGGTAACATAATTATTGCAACTTTATTTACATTTTCTTATAGAATACTCTTGCCTTGAGTGACAATAGGCCTCAGAATCACCATAGGCCAGCAAACTACATGTCTGCCCGACATTTAACTCTAAACTACATTTTAAAGCGATTTCGTCTACATTTCCCGGTGCCACGGCCTAGGTAACGTAATTAATGCAATTTTTTTTACATAAACTTATAAAATTCTCTTGCCCTGAGTGACAATAGGCCTTAGAATCACCATCGGCCAAAAAACATGTCTGCCCGACATTAAACTCTCAAAGTACATTTTTAAGGCGATTTCGTCTACATTTCCCGGAGCCACGGCCTAGGTAACGTAATTATTTCAATTTTTTTTACATCTTGTTATAGAATTCTCTTGCCTTGAGTGACAATAGGCCTTTGAATCACCATCGGCCAGCAAACAACATGTCTGCCCGACATTTAACTCTAAACTACATTTTTAAGGCGATCATGTCTACATTTCCCGGTGCCACGGCCTAGGTAACGTAATTATAGCGACTTTTTTTACATTATCTTATAGAATACTCTTGCTTTGAGTGACAATAGGCGTTTGAATCACCATCGGCCAGCAAACTACATGTCTGCCCGACATTCAACTCTAAACTATATTTTTATGGCGGTTTTGTCTACATTTCCCGGTGCCACGGCCTAGATAACATAATTATTGCAACGTTTTTTTAATAATCTTATAGAATTCTCTTGCTTTGAGTGACTAAAGGCCTTAGAATCACCATCGGCCAGCATACTACATATTTTCCCGACATTTAATTCTAAACAACATTTTAAAGACGATTTCGTCTACATTTCCCGGTGCCACGGCCTAGGTAACGTAATTATAGCGACTTTTTTACATTATCTTATAGAATACTCTTGCTTTGAGTGACAATAGGCCTCAAAATAACCATCGGCCAGCAAACTACATGTCTGCCCGACATTTAACTCTAAGTCTCTATTTTAAGGCGATTTGGTCTACATTTCCCGAAGCCACGGCCTTGGTAACATAATTATTGCAACTTTTTTTACTTTTTCTTATAGAATACTCCTGCCTTGAGTGACAATAGGCCTTAGAATCACCATCGGCCAGCAAACTACATGTCTGCCCGACATTCAACTCTAAACTATATTTTCATGGCGGTTTTGTCTACATTTCCCGGTGCCACGGCCTAGATAACGTAATTATTGCAACTTTTTTTACAGTATCTTATAAAATGCTCTTGCCGTAAGTGACAATAGGCCTTAGAATCACCATCGGCCAAAAAACATGTCTGCCCGACATTAAACTCTCAAAGTACATTTTTAAGGCGATTTCGTCTACATTTCCCGGAGCCACGGCCTAGGTAACGTAATTATTGCATTTTTTTTTACATCTTATTATAGAATCCTCTTGCTTTGAGTGACAATAGGCCTTTGAATCACCATCGGCCAGCAAACAACATGTCTGCCCGACATTTAAATCTAAACTACATTTTTAAGGCGATTATGTCTACATTTCCCGGTGCCACGGCCTAGGTAACGTAATTATAGCGACTTTTTTTACATTATCTTATAAAATGCTCTTGCCTTGAGTGATAATTGGTGTTAGAATCACCATCGGCCAGCAAACTACATGTCTGCCCGACATTTAACTCTAAACTACATTTTGAAGGCGATTACGTCTACATTTCCCGGTGCCACGGCCTAGGTAACGTAATTATAGCGACTTTTTTTACATTATCTTATAGAATGCTCTTGTTTTGTGTGACTAAAGGCCTTAGAATCACCATCGGCCAGCATACTACATATTTTCCCGACATTTAACTCTAAACAATATTTTTAAGACGATTTCGTCTACATTTTCCGGTGCCACGGCCTAGGTAACGTAATTATAGCGATTTTTTTTACATTATCTTATAGAATACTCTTGCCTTGAGTGATAATAGGCCTTAGAATAACCATCGGCCAGCAAACTACATGTCTGCCCGACATTCAACTCTAAACTATATTTTTAGTGCGGTTTTGTCTACATTTCCCGGTGCCACGGCCTAGATAACGTAATTATTGCAACGTTTTTTACATTATTTTATAGAATACTCTTGTTTTGAGTGACAATAGGCCTTAGAATCACCATCGGCCAGCAAACTACATGTTTTCCCGACATTTAACTCTAAACAATATTTTTAAGACGATTTCGTCTACCTTTCCCGGTGCCACGGCCTAGGTTACGTAATTATAGCGAGTTTTTTTACATTATCTTATAGAATACTCTTGCTTTGAGTGACAATAGGCCTTAGAATCACCATCGGCCAGCAAACTACATGTCTGCCCGACATTCAACTCTAAACAACATTTTTAAGATGATTTCGTCTACATTTCTCGGTGCCACGGCCTAGGTAACGCAATTACAGCGACTTTTTCACATTATCTTATAGAATACTTTTGCTTTGAGTGACAATAGGCCTCAAAATAACCATCGGCCAGCAAACTACATGTCTGCCCGACATTAAACTCTAAACTATATTTTTATGGCGGTTTTGTCTACATTTCCCGGTGCCACGGCCTAGAAAACGTAATTATTGCAACGTTTTTTACACTATCTTATAGAATACTCTTGTTTTGAGTGACAATAGGCCTTAGAATCACCATCGGCCAGCAAACTTCTTGTTTTCCCGACATTTAACTCTAAACTACATTTTTAAGGCGATTTCGTCTACATTTCCCGGTGCCACGGCCTAAGTAACGTTGCAAATTTTTTAACACTATCTTATAGAATACTCTTGCCTTGAGTGACAATAGTTCTTTGAATCACCATCGGCCAGCAAAATATAAGTCTGTCCGACAATCAACTTTAAACTACATTTTTATGGCAGTTTTGTCTACATTTCCCGGTGCCACGGCCTAGGTAACGTAATTATTGGAAGTTTTTTTACATTATCTTATAGAATTATCTTGCATTGAGTGACAAAAGGCCTTAAAATCACAATCGGCCAGCAAACTACATGTTTTTCCGACATTTAACTCTAAACAACATTTTAAAGACGATTTCGTCTACATTTCCCGGTGCCACGGCCTAGGTAACGTAATTATAGCGTGTTTATTTACATTATCGTATAGAATACTCTTGCCTTGAGTGACATTAGGCCTAAGAATTACGACCGGCCAGCAAACTACATGTCTGCCCGACATTCAACTCTAAACAACATTTTTAAGATGATTTCGTCTACATTTCCCGGTGCCACGGCCTAGGTAACGTAATTATTGCAACTTTTTTTACATAATCTTATAGAATTATCTTGCCTTGAGTGACAATAGGCCTTAAAATCACCATAGGCTAGCAAACTACATGTCTGCCCGACATTAAACTCTAAACTATATTTTTATGGCGGTTTTGTCTACATTTCCCGGTGCCACGGCCTAGATAACGTAATTATTGCAACGTTTTTTACATTATCTTATAGAATACTCTTGTTTAGAGTGACAATAGGTCTTAGAATCACCATCGGTCAGCAAACTACATGTTTTCCCGACATTTAACTCTAAACAATATTTTTAAGACGTTTTCGTCTACATTTCCCGGTGCCACGGCCTAGGTAACGTAATTATAGCGACTTTTTTTACAATATCTTATAGAATTCTCTTGTTTTGAGTTACAATAGGCCTTAGAATCACCAACGGCCAGCAAACTACATGTTTTCCCGACATTTAACTCTAAAACATATTTTTAAGACGATTTCGTCTACATTTCCCGGTGCCATGGCCTAGGTAACGTAATTATAGCGTTTTTTTTTACATTATCTTATAGAATGCTCTTGTTTTGAGTGATAATAGGCCTTAGAATAACCGTCGGCCAGCAAACTACATGTCTGCCCGACATTAAACTCTAAACTATATTTTTATGGCGGTTTTGTCTACATTTCCCGGTGCAACGGCCTAGATAACGTAATTATTGCAACGTTTTTTACACTTTCTTATAGAATACTCTTGTTAAGAGTGACAATAGGCCTTAGAATCACCATCGGCCAGCAAACTCCATGTTTTCCCGACATTTAACTCTAAACTACATTTTTAAGGCGATTACGTCTACATTTCCCGGTGCCGCGGCCTATGTAACGTAATTATAGCGACTTTTTTTACATTATCTTATAGAATTTTCTTGCATTGAGTGACAAAAGGCCTTAAAATCACCATCAACTAGCAATCTACATGTTTACCCGACATTTAACTCTAAACAACATTTTTAAGACTATTTCGTCTACATTTCCCGGTGCCACGGCCTAGGTAACGTAATTATAGCGACTTTTTTACATTATCTTATAGAATACTCTTGAATTGAGTGACAATAGGCCTTCGAATCACCATCGGCCAGCAAACAACATGTCTGCCCGACATTTTACTCTAAACTACATTTTTAAGGCGATTACGTCTACATTTCCCGGTGCCACGGCCTAGGTAACGTAATTATAGCGACTTTTTTTACATTATCTTATAGAATACTCCTGCCTTGAGTGACAATAGGCGTTAGAATCACCATCGGCCAGCAAACTACATGTCTGCCCGACATTTAACTCTAAACTACATTTTTAAGGCGATTACGTCTACATTTCCCGGTGCGGCGGCCTAGGTAACGTAATTATAGCGACTTTTTTTACATTATCTTATAGAATGCTCTTGTCTTGAGTGACAATAGGCCTTAGAATAACCATCGGCCAGCAAACTACATGTCTGCCCGACATTTAACTCTAAACTACATTTTTAAGGCGATTTCGTCTACATTTCCCGGTGCCACGGCCTAGATAACGTAATTATAGCGTGTTTATTTACATTATTCTATAGAATACTTTTGTCTTGAGTGACAATAGGCCTTAGAATCACCACCGGCCAGCAAACTACATGTCTGCCCGACATTCAACTCTAAACAACATTTTTAAGATGATTTCGTCTACATTTCCCGGTGCCACGGCCTAGGTAACGTAATTATTGCAACTTTATTTACATAATCTTATAGAATTCTCTTGCCTTGAGTGACAATAGGCCTTAAAATCACCATCGGCTAGCAAACTACATGTCTGCCCGACATTTAACTCTAAGTCTCTATTTTAAGGCGATTTGGTCTACATTTCCCGGTGCCACGGCCTAGGTAACATAATAATTGCAACTTTTTTTACATTTTCTAATAGAATACTCCTGCTATGAGTGACAATAGGCCTTAGAATCACCATCGGCCAGCAAACTACATGTCTGCCCGACATTCAACTCTAAACTATATTTTTATGGCGGTTTTGTCTACATTTCCCGGTGCCACGGCCTAGATAACGTAATTATTGCAACGTTTTTTACATAATCTTTTAGGATACTTTTGCTTTGAGTGACAATAGGCCTTAGAATCACCATCGGCCAGCAAACTACATGTTTTCCCGACATTTAACTCTAAACAATATTTTTAAGACGATTTCGTCTACATTTCCCGGTGCCACGGCCTAGGTAACATAATTATAGCGACTTTTTTTACACTATCTTATAAAATATCTTGCTTTGAGTGACAATAAACCTAAGAATCACCATTGGCCAGCAAACTACATGTTTTCCCGACATTTAACTCTAAACTACATTTTTAAGGCGATTTCGTCTACATTTCCCGGTGCCACGGCCTAGGTAACGTAATTATTGCAACTTTTTTTAACATTATTAGAGAATACTCTTGCCTTGAGTGACAATAGGCCTTAGAGTAACCATCGGCCAGCAAACTACATGTCTGCCCGACATTCAACTCTAAACTATATTTTTACGGCGGTTTTGTCTACATTTTCCGGTGCCACGGCCTAGATAACGAAATTATTGCAACGTTTTTTACATTATCTTATAAGATACTCTTGCATTGAGTGACAATAGGCCTTAGAATCACCATCGGCCAGCAAACTACATGTTTTCCCGACATTTAACTCTAAACAATATTTTTAAGACGATTTCGTCTACATTTTCCGGTGCCACGGCCTAGGTAACGTAATTATAGCGATTTTTTTTACATTATCTTATAGAATACTCTTGCCTTGAGTGATAATAGGCCTTAGAATAACCATCGGCCAGCAAACTACATGTCTGCCCGACATTCAACTCTAAACTATATTTTTAGTGCGGTTTTGTCTACATTTCCCGGTGCCACGGCCTAGATAACGTAATTATTGCAACGTTTTATACACTATCTTATAGAATACTCTTGTTTTGAGTGACTATAGGCCTTGGAATCACAATCAGCCAGCAAACTACATGTTTTCCCGACATTTAACTCTAAACTACATTTTTAAGGCGATTTCGTCTACATTTCCCGGTGCCACGGACTAGGTAACGTAATTATTGCAACTTTTTTTACATTTTCTTATAGAATACTCTTGCTTTGAGTGACAATAGGCCTTAGAATCACCATTGGCCAGCAAACTACATGCTTTCCCGACATTTAACTCTAAACTACATTTTTAAGGCGATTTCGTCTACATTTCCCGGTGCCACGGCCTAGGTAACGTAATTATAGCGATTTTTTTAACATTATCTTATATAATACTCTTGCTTTGAGTGACTATAGGCCTTTGAATCACCATCGGCCAGCAAAATATAAGTCTGTCCGACAATCAACTTTAAACTACATTTTTATGGCGGTTTTGTCTACATTTCCCGGTGCCACGGCCTAGGTAACGTAATTATTGGAACTGTTTTTACATTGTCTTATAGAATTATCTTGCATTGAGTGACAAAACGCCTTAAAATCACAATCGGCCAGCAAACTACATGTTTTCCCGACATTTAACTCTAAACAACATTTTAAAGACGATTTCGTCTACATTTCCCGGTGCCACGGCCTAGGTAACGTATTTATAGCGACTTTTTTACATAATCTTATAGAATACTCTTGCTTTGAGTGACAATAGGCCTCAAAATAACCATCGGCCAGCAAACTACATGTCAGCCCGACATTTAACTCTAAGTCTCTATTTTAAGGCGATTTCGTCTACATTTCCCGGTGCCACGGCCTAGGTAACATAATTATTGCAACTTTTTTTACATTTTCTTATATTATACTCTTGTTTTGAGTGACAATATGCCTTAGAATCACCATCGGCCATCAAACTACATGTCTGCCCGACATTTAACTCTAAACTACATTTTAAGGCGATTTCGTCTACATTTCCCGGTGCCACGGCCTAGGTAACGTAACTATTGCAACTTTTTTTACATTATCTTATAGAATGTTCTTGCCGTGAGTGACAATAGGCCTTAGAATCACCATCAGCCAAAAAATATGTCTGCCCGACATTAAACTCTCAAAGTACATTTTTAAGGCGATTTCGTCTACATTTCCCGGAGCCACGGCCTAGGTAACGTAATTATTGCAATTTTTTTTACATCTTATTATATTATACTCTTGCCTTGAGTGACAATAGGCCTTTGAATCACCATCGGCCAGCAAACAACATGTCTGCCCGACATTTAACTCTAAACTACATTTTTAAGGCGATTATGTCTACATTTCCCGGTGCCATGGCCTAGGTAACGTAATTATAGCGACTTTTTTTAAATTATCTTATAGAACCCTCTTGCTTTGAGTGACTTAAGGCCTTAGAATCACCATGGGCCAGCAAACTACATGTCTGCCCGACATTCAACTCTAAACTATATTTTTATGGCGGTTTTGTCTACATTTCCCGGTGCCACGGCCTAGATAACGTAATTATTGCAACGTTTTTTACATTATCTTATAGGATTCTCTTGCTTTGAGTGACAAAAGGCCTTAGAATCACCATCGGCTAGCAAACTACATGTTTTCCCGACATTTACTCTAAACAATATTTTTAAGACGATTTCGTCTACATTTCCCGGTGCCACGGCCTAGGTAACGTAATTATAGCGACTTTTTTACATTATCTTATAGAATACTCTTGCTTTGAGTGACAATAGGCCTCAAAATAACCATCGGCCAGCAAACTACATGTGTGCCCGACATTTAACTCTAAGTCTCTATTTTAAGGCGATTTGGTCTACATTTCCCGGTGCCACGGCCTAGGTAACGTAATTATTGGAACTTTTTTTACATTGTCTTATAGAATTATCTTGCATTGAGTGACAAAACGCCTTAAAATCACAATCGGCCAGCAAACTACATGTTTTCCCGACATTTAACTCTAAACAACATTTTAAAGACGATTTCGTCTACATTTCCCGGTGCCACGGCCTAGGTAACGTATTTATAGCGACTTTTTTACATAATCTTATAGAATACTCTTGCTTTGAGTGACAATAGGCCTCAAAATAACCATCGGCCAGCAAACTACATGTCAGCCCGACATTTAACTCTAAGTCTCTATTTTAAGGCGATTTCGTCTACATTTCCCGGTGCCACGGCCTAGGTAACATAATTATTGCAACTTTTTTTACATTTTCTTATATTATTCTCTTGTTTTGAGTGACAATAGGCCTTAGAATCACCATCGGCCAGCAAACTACATGTCTGCCCGACATTTAACTCTAAACTACATTTTAAGGCGATTTCGTCTACATTTCCCGGTGCCACGGCCTAGGTAACGTAACTATTGCAACTTTTTTTACATTATCTTATAGAATGCTCTTGCCCTGAGTGACAATAGGCCTTAGAATCACCATCGGCCAAAAAACATGTCTGCCCGACATTAAACTCTCAAAGTACATTTTTAAGGCGATTTCGTCTACATTTCCCGGAGCCACGGCCTAGGTAACGTAATTATTGCAATTTTTTTTACATCTTATTATATTATACTCTTGCCTTGAGTGACAATAGGCCTTTGAATCACCATCGGCCAGCAAACAACATGTCTGCCCGACATTTAACTCTAAACTACATTTTTAAGGCGATTATGTCTACATTTCCCGGTGCCATGGCCTAGGTAACGTAATTATAGCGACTTTTTTTAAATTATCTTATAGAATCCTCTTGCTTTGAGTGACTTAAGGCCTTAGAATCACCATCGGCCAGCAAACTACATGTCTGCCCGACATTCAACTCTAAACTATATTTTTATGGCGGTTTTGTCTACATTTCCCGGTGCCACGGCCTAGATAACGTAATTATTGCAACGTTTTTTACATAATCTTATAGGATACTTTTGTTTTGAGTGACAATAGGCCTTAGAATCACCATCGGCCAGCAAACTACATGTTTTCCCGACATTTAACTCTAAACAATATTTTTAAGACGATTTCGTCTACATTTCCCGGTGCCACGGCCTAGGTAACGTAATTATAGCGACTTTTTTTACACTATCTTATAAAATTATCTTGCTTTGAGTGACAATAGGCCTAAGAATCACCATTGGCCAGCAAACTACATGTTTTCCCGACATTTAACTCTAAACTACATTTTTAAGGCGATTTCGTCTACATTTTCCGGTGCCACGGCCTAGGTAACGTAATTATTGCAACTTTTTTTAACATTATTAGAGAATACTCTTGCCTTGAGTGACAATAGGCCTTAGAATAACCATCGGCCAGCAAACTACATGTCTGCCCGACATTCAACTCTAAACTATATTTTTACGGCGGTTTTGTCTACATTTTCCGGTGCCACGGCCTAGATAACGAAATTATTGCAACGTTTTTTACATTATCTTATAAGATCCTCTTGCATTGAGTGACAATAGGCCTTAGAATCACCATCGGCCAGCAAACTACATGTTTTCCCGACATTTAACTCTAAACAATATTTTTAAGACGATTTCGTCTACATTTCCCGGGGCCACGGCCTAGGTAACGTAATTATTGCAATTTTTTTAACATTATCTTATAGAATCTTTTTGCCTTGAGTGACAATAGGCCTTTGAATCACCATCGGCCAGCAAACTACATATCTGCCCGATATTAAACTCTAAACTATATTTTTATGGCGGTTTTGTCTACATTTCCCGGTGCCACGGCCTAGATAACGTAATTATTGCAACGTTTTTTACACTATCTTATAGAATACTCTTGTTTTGATTGATAATATGCCTTAGAATCACCATCAGCCAGCAAACTACATGTTTTCCCGACATTTAACTCTAAACTACATTTTTAAGGCGATTTCGTCTACATTTCCCGGTGCCACGGCCTAGGTAACGTAATTATTGCAACTTTTTTAACATTATCTTATAAAATGCTATTGCCTTGAGTGACAATAGGCCTTTGAATCACCATCGGCCAGCAAAATATAAGTCTGTCCGACAATCAACTTTAAACTACATTTTTATGGCGGTTTTGTCTACATTTCCCGGTGCCACGGCCTAGGTAACGTAATTATTGGAATTTTTTTTACATTGTCTTATAGAATTATCTTGCATTGAGTGACAAAAGGCCTTTAAATCACAATCGGCCAGCAAACTACATGTTTTCCCGACATTTAACTCTAAACAACATTTTAAAGACGATTTCGTCTACTTTTCCCGGTGCCACGGCCTAGGTAACGTAATTATAGCGACTTTTTTACATTATCTTATAGAATGCTCTTGCTTTGAGTGACAATAGGCCTCAAAATAACCATCGGCCAGCAAACTACATGTCTGCCCGACATTTAACTCTAAGTCTCTATTTTAAGGCGATTTCGTCTACATTTCCCGGTGCCACGGCCTAGGTAACATAATTATTGCAACTGTATTTACATTTTCTTATAGAATACTCTTGCCTTGAGTAATTATTGCAACGTTTTTTACACTATCTTATAGAATACTCTTGTTTTGAGTGACAATAGGCCTTAGAATCACCATCGGCCAGCAAACTTCTTGTTTTCCCGACATTTAACTCTAAACTACATTTTTAAGGCGATTTCGTCTACATTTCCCGGTGCCACGGCCTAAGTAACGTTGCAAATTTTTTAACACTATCTTATAGAATACTCTTGCTTTGAGTGACAATAGGCGTTTGAATCACCATCGGCCAGCAAACTACATGTCTGCCCGACATTCAACTCTAAACTATATTTTCATGGCGGTTTTGTCTACATTTCCCGGTGCCACGGCCTAGATAACGTAATTATTGCAACTTTTTTTACAGTATCTTATAAAATGCTCTTGCCGTAAGTGACAATAGGCCTTAGAATCACCATCGGCCAAAAAACATGTCTGCCCGACATTAAACTCTCAAAGTACATTTTTAAGGCGATTTCGTCTACATTTCCCGGAGCCACGGCCTAGGTAACGTAATTATTGCAATTTTTTTTACATCTTATTATAGAATCCTCTTGCTTTGAGTGACAATAGGCCTTTGAATCACCATCGGCCAGCAAACAACATGTCTGCCCGTACATTTAAATCTAAACTACATTTTTAAGGCGATTATGTCTACATTTCCCGGTGCCACGGCCTAGGTAACGTAATTATAGCGACTTTTTTTACATTATCTTATAAAATGCTCTTGCCTTGAGTGATAATTGGCGTTAGAATCACCATCGGCCAGCAAACTACATGTCTGCCCGACATTTAACTCTAAACTACATTTTGAAGGCGATTACGTCTACATTTCCCGGTGCCACGGCCTAGGTAACGTAATTATAGCGACTTTTTTTACACTATCTTATAGAATGCTCTTGTTTTGAGTGATAATAGGCCTTAGAATAACCATCGGCCAGCAAACTACATGTCTGCCCGACATTCAACTCTAAACTATATTTTTAGTGCGGTTTTGTCTACATTTCCCGGTGCCACGGCCTAGATAACGTAATTATTGCAACGTTTTTTACATTATTTAATAGAATACTCTTGTTTTGAGTGACAATAGGCCTTAGAATCACCATCGGCCAGCAAACTACATGTCTGCCCGACATTTAACTCTAAACTACATTTTTAAGGCGATTACGTCTACATTTCCCGGTGCCGCGGCCTAGGTAACGTAATTATAGCGACTTTTTTTACATTATCTTATAGAATGCTCTTGTCTTGAGTGACAATAGGCCTTAGAATAACCATCGGCCAGCAAACTACATGTCTGCCCGACATTTAACTCTAAACTACATTTTTAAGGCGATTTCGTCTACATTTCCCGGTGCCACGGCCTAGATAACGTAATTATAGCGTGTTTATTTACATTATTCTATAGAATACTCTTGTCTTGAGTGACAATAGGCCTTAGAATCACCACCGGCCAGCAAACTACATGTCTGCCCGACATTCAACTCTAAACAACATTTTTAAGATGATTTCGTCTACATTTCCCGGTGCCACGGCCTAGATAACGTAATTATTGCAACTTTATTTACATAATCTTATAGAATTCTCTTGCCTTGAGTGACAATAGGCCTTAAAATCACCATCGGCTAGCAAACTACATGTCTGCCCGACATTTAACTCTAAGTCTCTATTTTAAGGCGATTTGGTCTACATTTCCCGGTGCCACGGCCTAGGTAACATAATAATTGCAACTTTTTTTACATTTTCTAATAGAATACTCCTGCTATGAGTGACAATAGGCCTTAGAATCACCATCGGCCAGCAAACTACATGTCTGCCCGACATTCAACTCTAAACTATATTTTTATGGCGGTTTTGTCTACATTTCCCGGTGCCACGGCCTAGATAACGTAATTATTGCAACGTTTTTTACATAATCTTTTAGGATACTTTTGCTTTGAGTGACAATAGGCCTTAGAATCACCATCGGCCAGCAAACTACATGTTTTCCCGACATTTAACTCTAAACAATATTTTTAAGACGATTTCGTCTACATTTCCCGGTGCCACGGCCTAGGTAACATAATTATAGCGACTTTTTTTACACTATCTTATAAAATATCTTGCTTTGAGTGACAATAAACCTAAGAATCACCATTGGCCAGCAAACTACATGTTTTCCCGACATTTAACTCTAAACTACATTTTTAAGGCGATTTCGTCTACATTTCCCGGTGCCACGGCCTAGGTAACGTAATTATTGCAACTTTTTTTAACATTATTAGAGAATACTCTTGCCTTGAGTGACAATAGGCCTTAGAGTAACCATCGGCCAGCAAACTACATGTCTGCCCGACATTCAACTCTAAACTATATTTTTACGGCGGTTTTGTCTACATTTTCCGGTGCCACGGCCTAGATAACGAAATTATTGCAACGTTTTTTACATTATCTTATAAGATACTCTTGCATTGAGTGACAATAGGCCTTAGAATCACCATCGGCCAGCAAACTACATGTTTTCCCGACATTTAACTCTAAACAATATTTTTAAGACGATTTCGTCTACATTTTCCGGTGCCACGGCCTAGGTAACGTAATTATAGCGATTTTTTTTACATTATCTTATAGAATACTCTTGCCTTGAGTGATAATAGGCCTTAGAATAACCATCGGCCAGCAAACTACATGTCTGCCCGACATTCAACTCTAAACTATATTTTTAGTGCGGTTTTGTCTACATTTCCCGGTGCCACGGCCTAGATAACGTAATTATTGCAACGTTTTATACACTATCTTATAGAATACTCTTGTTTTGAGTGACTATAGGCCTTGGAATCACAATCAGCCAGCAAACTACATGTTTTCCCGACATTTAACTCTAAACTACATTTTTAAGGCGATTTCGTCTACATTTCCCGGTGCCACGGACTAGGTAACGTAATTATTGCAACTTTTTTTACATTTTCTTATAGAATACTCTTGCTTTGAGTGACAATAGGCCTTAGAATCACCATTGGCCAGCAAACTACATGCTTTCCCGACATTTAACTCTAAACTACATTTTTAAGGCGATTTCGTCTACATTTCCCGGTGCCACGGCCTAGGTAACGTAATTATAGCGATTTTTTTAACATTATCTTATATAATACTCTTGCTTTGAGTGACTATAGGCCTTTGAATCACCATCGGCCAGCAAAATATAAGTCTGTCCGACAATCAACTTTAAACTACATTTTTATGGCGGTTTTGTCTACATTTCCCGGTGCCACGGCCTAGGTAACGTAATTATTGGAACTGTTTTTACATTGTCTTATAGAATTATCTTGCATTGAGTGACAAAACGCCTTAAAATCACAATCGGCCAGCAAACTACATGTTTTCCCGACATTTAACTCTAAACAACATTTTAAAGACGATTTCTTCTACATTTCCCGGTGCCACGGCCTAGGTAACGTATTTATAGCGACTTTTTTACATAATCTTATAGAATACTCTTGCTTTGAGTGACAATAGGCCTCAAAATAACCATCGGCCAGCAAACTACATGTCAGCCCGACATTTAACTCTAAGTCTCTATTTTAAGGCGATTTCGTCTACATTTCCCGGTGCCACGGCCTAGGTAACATAATTATTGCAACTTTTTTTACATTTTCTTATATTATACTCTTGTTTTGAGTGACAATAGGCCTTAGAATCACCATCGGCCATCAAACTACATGTCTGCCCGACATTTAACTCTAAACTACATTTTAAGGCGATTTCGTCTACATTTCCCGGTGCCACGGCCTAGGTAACGTAACTATTGCAACTTTTTTTACATTATCTTATAGAATGCTCTTGCCGTGAGTGACAATAGGCCTTAGAATCACCATCAGCCAAAAAATATGTCTGCCCGACATTAAACTCTCAAAGTACATTTTTAAGGCGATTTCGTCTACATTTCCCGGAGCCACGGCCTAGGTAACGTAATTATTGCAATTTTTTTTACATCTTATTATATTATACTCTTGCCTTGAGTGACAATAGGCCTTTGAATCACCATCGGCCAGCAAACAACATGTCTGCCCGACATTTAACTCTAAACTACATTTTTAAGGCGATTATGTCTACATTTCCCGGTGCCATGGCCTAGGTAACGTAATTATAGCGACTTTTTTTAAATTATCTTATAGAACCCTCTTGCTTTGAGTGACTTAAGGCCTTAGAATCACCATGGGCCAGCAAACTACATGTCTGCCCGACATTCAACTCTAAACTATATTTTTATGGCGGTTTTGTCTACATTTCCCGGTGCCACGGCCTAGATAACGTAATTATTGCAACGTTTTTTACATTATCTTATAGGATTCTCTTGCTTTGAGTGACAAAAGGCCTTAGAATCACCATCGGCTAGCAAACTACATGTTTTCCCGACATTTACTCTAAACAATATTTTTAAGACGATTTCGTCTACATTTCCCGGTGCCACGGCCTAGGTAACGTAATTATAGCGACTTTTTTACATTATCTTATAGAATACTCTTGCTTTGAGTGACAATAGGCCTCAAAATAACCATCGGCCAGCAAACTACATGTGTGCCCGACATTTAACTCTAAGTCTCTATTTTAAGGCGATTTGGTCTACATTTCCCGGTGCCACGGCCTAGGTAACGTAATTATTGGAACTTTTTTTACATTGTCTTATAGAATTATCTTGCATTGAGTGACAAAACGCCTTAAAATCACAATCGGCCAGCAAACTACATGTTTTCCCGACATTTAACTCTAAACAACATTTTAAAGACGATTTCGTCTACATTTCCCGGTGCCACGGCCTAGGTAACGTATTTATAGCGACTTTTTTACATAATCTTATAGAATACTCTTGCTTTGAGTGACAATAGGCCTCAAAATAACCATCGGCCAGCAAACTACATGTCAGCCCGACATTTAACTCTAAGTCTCTATTTTAAGGCGATTTCGTCTACATTTCCCGGTGCCACGGCCTAGGTAACATAATTATTGCAACTTTTTTTACATTTTCTTATATTATTCTCTTGTTTTGAGTGACAATAGGCCTTAGAATCACCATCGGCCAGCAAACTACATGTCTGCCCGACATTTAACTCTAAACTACATTTTAAGGCGATTTCGTCTACATTTCCCGGTGCCACGGCCTAGGTAACGTAACTATTGCAACTTTTTTTACATTATCTTATAGAATGCTCTTGCCCTGAGTGACAATAGGCCTTAGAATCACCATCGGCCAAAAAACATGTCTGCCCGACATTAAACTCTCAAAGTACATTTTTAAGGCGATTTCGTCTACATTTCCCGGAGCCACGGCCTAGGTAACGTAATTATTGCAATTTTTTTTACATCTTATTATATTATACTCTTGCCTTGAGTGACAATAGGCCTTTGAATCACCATCGGCCAGCAAACAACATGTCTGCCCGACATTTAACTCTAAACTACATTTTTAAGGCGATTATGTCTACATTTCCCGGTGCCATGGCCTAGGTAACGTAATTATAGCGACTTTTTTTAAATTATCTTATAGAATCCTCTTGCTTTGAGTGACTTAAGGCCTTAGAATCACCATCGGCCAGCAAACTACATGTCTGCCCGACATTCAACTCTAAACTATATTTTTATGGCGGTTTTGTCTACATTTCCCGGTGCCACGGCCTAGATAACGTAATTATTGCAACGTTTTTTACATAATCTTATAGGATACTTTTGTTTTGAGTGACAATAGGCCTTAGAATCACCATCGGCCAGCAAACTACATGTTTTCCCGACATTTAACTCTAAACAATATTTTTAAGACGATTTCGTCTACATTTCCCGGTGCCACGGCCTAGGTAACGTAATTATAGCGACTTTTTTTACACTATCTTATAAAATTATCTTGCTTTGAGTGACAATAGGCCTAAGAATCACCATTGGCCAGCAAACTACATGTTTTCCCGACATTTAACTCTAAACTACATTTTTAAGGCGATTTCGTCTACATTTTCCGGTGCCACGGCCTAGGTAACGTAATTATTGCAACTTTTTTTAACATTATTAGAGAATACTCTTGCCTTGAGTGACAATAGGCCTTAGAATAACCATCGGCCAGCAAACTACATGTCTGCCCGACATTCAACTCTAAACTATATTTTTACGGCGGTTTTGTCTACATTTTCCGGTGCCACGGCCTAGATAACGAAATTATTGCAACGTTTTTTACATTATCTTATAAGATCCTCTTGCATTGAGTGACAATAGGCCTTAGAATCACCATCGGCCAGCAAACTACATGTTTTCCCGACATTTAACTCTAAACAATATTTTTAAGACGATTTCGTCTACATTTCCCGGGGCCACGGCCTAGGTAACGTAATTATTGCAATTTTTTTAACATTATCTTATAGAATCTTTTTGCCTTGAGTGACAATAGGCCTTTGAATCACCATCGGCCAGCAAACTACATATCTGCCCGATATTAAACTCTAAACTATATTTTTATGGCGGTTTTGTCTACATTTCCCGGTGCCACGGCCTAGATAACGTAATTATTGCAACGTTTTTTACACTATCTTATAGAATACTCTTGTTTTGATTGATAATATGCCTTAGAATCACCATCAGCCAGCAAACTACATGTTTTCCCGACATTTAACTCTAAACTACATTTTTAAGGCGATTTCGTCTACATTTCCCGGTGCCACGGCCTAGGTAACGTAATTATTGCAACTTTTTTAACATTATCTTATAAAATGCTATTGCCTTGAGTGACAATAGGCCTTTGAATCACCATCGGCCAGCAAAATATAAGTCTGTCCGACAATCAACTTTAAACTACATTTTTATGGCGGTTTTGTCTACATTTCCCGGTGCCACGGCCTAGGTAACGTAATTATTGGAATTTTTTTTACATTGTCTTATAGAATTATCTTGCATTGAGTGACAAAAGGCCTTTAAATCACAATCGGCCAGCAAACTACATGTTTTCCCGACATTTAACTCTAAACAACATTTTAAAGACGATTTCGTCTACTTTTCCCGGTGCCACGGCCTAGGTAACGTAATTATAGCGACTTTTTTACATTATCTTATAGAATGCTCTTGCTTTGAGTGACAATAGGCCTCAAAATAACCATCGGCCAGCAAACTACATGTCTGCCCGACATTTAACTCTAAGTCTCTATTTTAAGGCGATTTCGTCTACATTTCCCGGTGCCACGGCCTAGGTAACATAATTATTGCAACTGTATTTACATTTTCTTATAGAATACTCTTGCCTTGAGTAACAATAGGCCTCAGAATCACCATAGGCCAGCAAACTACATGTCTGCCCGACATTTAACTCTAAACTACATTTTAAAGCGATTTCGTCTACATTTCCCGGTGCCACGGCCTAGGTAACGTAATTAATGCAACTTTTTTTACATTAACTTATAGAATTATCTTGCCCTGAGTGACAATAGGCCTTAGAATCACCATCGGCCAAAAAACATGTCTGCCCGACATTAAACTCTCAAAGTACATTTTTAAGGCGATTTCGTCTACATTTCCCGGAGCCACGGCCTAGGTAACGTAATTATTTCAATTTTTTTTACATCTTATTATAGAATTCTCTTGCCTTGAGTGACAATAGGCCTTTGAATCACCATCGGCCAGCAAACAACATGTCTGCCCGACATTTAACTCTAAACTACATTTTTAAGGCGATCATGTCTACATTTCCCGGTGCCACGGCCTAGGTAACGTAATTATAGCGACTTTTTTTACATTATCTTATAGAATACTCTTGCTTTGAGTGACAATAGGCGTTTGAATCACCATCGGCCAGCAAACTACATGTCTGCCCGACATTCAACTCTAAACTATATTTTCATGGCGGTTTTGTCTACATTTCCCGGTGCCACGGCCTAGATAACGTAATTATTGCAACTTTTTTTACAGTATCTTATAAAATGCTCTTGCCGTAAGTGACAATAGGCCTTAGAATCACCATCGGCCAAAAAACATGTCTGCCCGACATTAAACTCTCAAAGTACATTTTTAAGGCGATTTCGTCTACATTTCCCGGAGCCACGGCCTAGGTAACGTAATTATTGCAATTTTTTTTACATCTTATTATAGAATCCTCTTGCTTTGAGTGACAATAGGCCTTTGAATCACCATCGGCCAGCAAACAACATGTCTGCCCGTACATTTAAATCTAAACTACATTTTTAAGGCGATTATGTCTACATTTCCCGGTGCCACGGCCTAGGTAACGTAATTATAGCGACTTTTTTTACATTATCTTATAAAATGCTCTTGCCTTGAGTGATAATTGGCGTTAGAATCACCATCGGCCAGCAAACTACATGTCTGCCCGACATTTAACTCTAAACTACATTTTGAAGGCGATTACGTCTACATTTCCCGGTGCCACGGCCTAGGTAACGTAATTATAGCGACTTTTTTTACACTATCTTATAGAATGCTCTTGTTTTGAGTGATAATACGCCTTAGAATAACCATCGGCCAGCAAACTACATGTCTGCCCGACATTCAACTCTAAACTATATTTTTAGTGCGGTTTTGTCTACATTTCCCGGTGCCACGGCCTAGATAACGTAATTATTGCAACGTTTTTTACATTATTTAATAGAATACTCTTGTTTTGAGTGACAATAGGCCTTAGAATCACCATCGGCCAGCAAACTACATGTTTTCCCGACATTTAACTCTAAACAATATTTTTAAGACAATTTCGTCTACCTTTTCCGGTGCCACGGCCTAGGTTACGTAATTATAGCGAGTTTTTTTACATTATCTTATAGAATACTCTTGCTTTGAGTGACAATAGGCCTCAAAATAACCATCGGCCAGCAAACTACATGTCTGCCCGACATTTAACTCTAAGTCTCTATTTTAAGGCGATTTCGTCTACATTTCCCGGTGCCACGGCCTAGGTAACATAATTATTGCAACTGTATTTACATTTTCTTATAGAATACTCTTGCCTTGAGTAACAATAGGCCTCAGAATCACCATAGGCCAGCAAACTACATGTCTGCCCGACATTTAACTCTAAACTACATTTTAAAGCGATTTCGTCTACATTTCCCGGTGCCACGGCCTAGGTAACGTAATTAATGCAACTTTTTTTACATTAACTTATAGAATTATCTTGCCCTGAGTGACAATAGGCCTTAGAATCACCATCGGCCAAAAAACATGTCTGCCCGACATTAAACTCTCAAAGTACATTTTTAAGGCGATTTCGTCTACATTTCCCGGAGCCACGGCCTAGGTAACGTAATTATTTCAATTTTTTTTACATCTTATTATAGAATTCTCTTGCCTTGAGTGACAATAGGCCTTTGAATCACCATCGGCCAGCAAACAACATGTCTGCCCGACATTTAACTCTAAACTACATTTTTAAGGCGATCATGTCTACATTTCCCGGTGCCACGGCCTAGGTAACGTAATTATAGCGACTTTTTTTACATTATCTTATAGAATACTCTTGCTTTGAGTGAAAATAGGCGTTTGAATCACCATCGGCCAGCAAACTACATGTCTGCCCGACATTCAACTCTAAACTATATTTTCATGGCGGTTTTGTCTACATTTCCCGGTGCCACGGCCTAGATAACGTAATTATTGCAACTTTTTTTACAGTATCTTATAAAATGCTCTTGCCGTAAGTGACAATAGGCCTTAGAATCACCATCGGCCAAAAAACATGTCTGCCCGACATTAAACTCTCAAAGTACATTTTTAAGGCGATTTCGTCTACATTTCCCGGAGCCACGGCCTAGGTAACGTAATTATTGCAATTTTTTTTACATCTTATTATAGAATCCTCTTGCTTTGAGTGACAATAGGCCTTTGAATCACCATCGGCCAGCAAACAACATGTCTGCCCGTACATTTAAATCTAAACTACATTTTTAAGGCGATTATGTCTACATTTCCCGGTGCCACGGCCTAGGTAACGTAATTATAGCGACTTTTTTTACATTATCTTATAAAATGCTCTTGCCTTGAGTGATAATTGGCGTTAGAATCACCATCGGCCAGCAAACTACATGTCTGCCCGACATTTAACTCTAAACTACATTTTGAAGGCGATTACGTCTACATTTCCCGGTGCCACGGCCTAGGTAACGTAATTATAGCGACTTTTTTTACACTATCTTATAGAATGCTCTTGTTTTGAGTGATAATAGGCCTTAGAATAACCATCGGCCAGCAAACTACATGTCTGCCCGACATTCAACTCTAAACTATATTTTTAGTGCGGTTTTGTCTACATTTCCCGGTGCCACGGCCTAGATAACGTAATTATTGCAACGTTTTTTACATTATTTAATAGAATACTCTTGTTTTGAGTGACAATAGGCCTTAGAATCACCATCGGCCAGCAAACTACATGTTTTCCCGACATTTAACTCTAAACAATATTTTTAAGACAATTTCGTCTACCTTTTCCGGTGCCACGGCCTAGGTTACGTAATTATAGCGAGTTTTTTTACATTATCTTATAGAATACTCTTGCTTTGAGTGACAATAGGCCTTAGAATCACCATCGGCCAGCAAACTACATGCTTTCCCGACATTTAACTCTAAACTACATTTTTAAGGCGATTTCGTCTACATTTCCCGGTGCCACGGCCTAGATAACGTAATTATAGCGACTTTTTTTACAATATCTTATAAAATGCTCTTGCCTTGAGTGACAATAGGCCTTAGAATCACCATCGGCCAGCAAACTACATGTCTGCCCGACATTCAACTCTAAACAACATTTTTAAGATGATTTCGTCTACATTTCTCGGTGCCACGGCCTAGGTAACGCAATTACAGCGACTTTTTCACATTATCTTATAGAATACTTTTGCTTTGAGTGACAATAGGCCTCAAAATAACCATCGGCCAGCAAACTACATGTCTGCCCGACATTAAACTCTAAACTATATTTTTATGGCGGTTTTGTCTACATTTCCCGGTACCACGGCCTAGAAAACGTAATTATTGCAACGTTTTTTACGATATCTTATAGAATACTCTTGTTTTGAGTGACAATAGGCCTTAGAATCACCATCGGCCAGCAAACTTCTTGTTTTCCCGACATTTAACTCTAAACTACATTTTTATGGCGATTTCGTCTACATTTCCCGGTGCCACGGCCTAGGTAACGTAATTATTGGAATTTTTTTTACATTGTCTTATAGAATTATCTTGCATTGAGTGACAAAAGGCCTTTAAATCACAATCGGCCAGCAAACTACATGTTTTCCCGACATTTAACTCTAAACAACATTTTAAAGACGATTTCGTCTACTTTTCCCGGTGCCACGGCCTAGGTAACGTAATTATAGCGACTTTTTTACATTATCTTATAGAATGCTCTTGCTTTGAGTGACAATAGGCCTCAAAATAACCATCGGCCAGCAAACTACATGTCTGCCCGACATTTAACTCTAAGTCTCTATTTTAAGGCGATTTCGTCTACATTTCCCGGTGCCACGGCCTAGGTAACATAATTATTGCAACTGTATTTACATTTTCTTATAGAATACTCTTGCCTTGAGTAATTATTGCAACGTTTTTTACACTATCTTATAGAATACTCTTGTTTTGAGTGACAATAGGCCTTAGAATCACCATCGGCCAGCAAACTTCTTGTTTTCCCGACATTTAACTCTAAACTACATTTTTAAGGCGATTTCGTCTACATTTCCCGGTGCCACGGCCTAAGTAACGTTGCAAATTTTTTAACACTATCTTATAGAATACTCTTGCTTTGAGTGACAATAGGCGTTTGAATCACCATCGGCCAGCAAACTACATGTCTGCCCGACATTCAACTCTAAACTATATTTTCATGGCGGTTTTGTCTACATTTCCCGGTGCCACGGCCTAGATAACGTAATTATTGCAACTTTTTTTACAGTATCTTATAAAATGCTCTTGCCGTAAGTGACAATAGGCCTTAGAATCACCATCGGCCAAAAAACATGTCTGCCCGACATTAAACTCTCAAAGTACATTTTTAAGGCGATTTCGTCTACATTTCCCGGAGCCACGGCCTAGGTAACGTAATTATTGCAATTTTTTTTACATCTTATTATAGAATCCTCTTGCTTTGAGTGACAATAGGCCTTTGAATCACCATCGGCCAGCAAACAACATGTCTGCCCGTACATTTAAATCTAAACTACATTTTTAAGGCGATTATGTCTACATTTCCCGGTGCCACGGCCTAGGTAACGTAATTATAGCGACTTTTTTTACATTATCTTATAAAATGCTCTTGCCTTGAGTGATAATTGGCGTTAGAATCACCATCGGCCAGCAAACTACATGTCTGCCCGACATTTAACTCTAAACTACATTTTGAAGGCGATTACGTCTACATTTCCCGGTGCCACGGCCTAGGTAACGTAATTATAGCGACTTTTTTTACACTATCTTATAGAATGCTCTTGTTTTGAGTGATAATAGGCCTTAGAATAACCATCGGCCAGCAAACTACATGTCTGCCCGACATTCAACTCTAAACTATATTTTTAGTGCGGTTTTGTCTACATTTCCCGGTGCCACGGCCTAGATAACGTAATTATTGCAACGTTTTTTACATTATTTAATAGAATACTCTTGTTTTGAGTGACAATAGGCCTTAGAATCACCATCGGCCAGCAAACTACATGTCTGCCCGACATTTAACTCTAAACTACATTTTTAAGGCGATTACGTCTACATTTCCCGGTGCCGCGGCCTAGGTAACGTAATTATAGCGACTTTTTTTACATTATCTTATAGAATGCTCTTGTCTTGAGTGACAATAGGCCTTAGAATAACCATCGGCCAGCAAACTACATGTCTGCCCGACATTTAACTCTAAACTACATTTTTAAGGCGATTTCGTCTACATTTCCCGGTGCCACGGCCTAGATAACGTAATTATAGCGTGTTTATTTACATTATTCTATAGAATACTCTTGTCTTGAGTGACAATAGGCCTTAGAATCACCACCGGCCAGCAAACTACATGTCTGCCCGACATTCAACTCTAAACAACATTTTTAAGATGATTTCGTCTACATTTCCCGGTGCCACGGCCTAGGTAACGTAATTATTGCAACTTTATTTACATAATCTTATAGAATTCTCTTGCCTTGAGTGACAATAGGCCTTAAAATCACCATCGGCTAGCAAACTACATGTCTGCCCGACATTTAACTCTAAGTCTCTATTTTAAGGCGATTTGGTCTACATTTCCCGGTGCCACGGCCTAGGTAACATAATAATTGCAACTTTTTTTACATTTTCTAATAGAATACTCCTGCTATGAGTGACAATAGGCCTTAGAATCACCATCGGCCAGCAAACTACATGTCTGCCCGACATTCAACTCTAAACTATATTTTTATGGCGGTTTTGTCTACATTTCCCGGTGCCACGGCCTAGATAACGTAATTATTGCAACGTTTTTTACATAATCTTTTAGGATACTTTTGCTTTGAGTGACAATAGGCCTTAGAATCACCATCGGCCAGCAAACTACATGTTTTCCCGACATTTAACTCTAAACAATATTTTTAAGACGATTTCGTCTACATTTCCCGGTGCCACGGCCTAGGTAACATAATTATAGCGACTTTTTTTACACTATCTTATAAAATATCTTGCTTTGAGTGACAATAAACCTAAGAATCACCATTGGCCAGCAAACTACATGTTTTCCCGACATTTAACTCTAAACTACATTTTTAAGGCGATTTCGTCTACATTTCCCGGTGCCACGGCCTAGGTAACGTAATTATTGCAACTTTTTTTAACATTATTAGAGAATACTCTTGCCTTGAGTGACAATAGGCCTTAGAGTAACCATCGGCCAGCAAACTACATGTCTGCCCGACATTCAACTCTAAACTATATTTTTACGGCGGTTTTGTCTACATTTTCCGGTGCCACGGCCTAGATAACGAAATTATTGCAACGTTTTTTACATTATCTTATAAGATACTCTTGCATTGAGTGACAATAGGCCTTAGAATCACCATCGGCCAGCAAACTACATGTTTTCCCGACATTTAACTCTAAACAATATTTTTAAGACGATTTCGTCTACATTTTCCGGTGCCACGGCCTAGGTAACGTAATTATAGCGATTTTTTTTACATTATCTTATAGAATACTCTTGCCTTGAGTGATAATAGGCCTTAGAATAACCATCGGCCAGCAAACTACATGTCTGCCCGACATTCAACTCTAAACTATATTTTTAGTGCGGTTTTGTCTACATTTCCCGGTGCCACGGCCTAGATAACGTAATTATTGCAACGTTTTATACACTATCTTATAGAATACTCTTGTTTTGAGTGACTATAGGCCTTGGAATCACAATCAGCCAGCAAACTACATGTTTTCCCGACATTTAACTCTAAACTACATTTTTAAGGCGATTTCGTCTACATTTCCCGGTGCCACGGACTAGGTAACGTAATTATTGCAACTTTTTTTACATTTTCTTATAGAATACTCTTGCTTTGAGTGACAATAGGCCTTAGAATCACCATTGGCCAGCAAACTACATGCTTTCCCGACATTTAACTCTAAACTACATTTTTAAGGCGATTTCGTCTACATTTCCCGGTGCCACGGCCTAGGTAACGTAATTATAGCGATTTTTTTAACATTATCTTATATAATACTCTTGCTTTGAGTGACTATAGGCCTTTGAATCACCATCGGCCAGCAAAATATAAGTCTGTCCGACAATCAACTTTAAACTACATTTTTATGGCGGTTTTGTCTACATTTCCCGGTGCCACGGCCTAGGTAACGTAATTATTGGAACTGTTTTTACATTGTCTTATAGAATTATCTTGCATTGAGTGACAAAACGCCTTAAAATCACAATCGGCCAGCAAACTACATGTTTTCCCGACATTTAACTCTAAACAACATTTTAAAGACGATTTCGTCTACATTTCCCGGTGCCACGGCCTAGGTAACGTATTTATAGCGACTTTTTTACATAATCTTATAGAATACTCTTGCTTTGAGTGACAATAGGCCTCAAAATAACCATCGGCCAGCAAACTACATGTCAGCCCGACATTTAACTCTAAGTCTCTATTTTAAGGCGATTTCGTCTACATTTCCCGGTGCCACGGCCTAGGTAACATAATTATTGCAACTTTTTTTACATTTTCTTATATTATACTCTTGTTTTGAGTGACAATAGGCCTTAGAATCACCATCGGCCATCAAACTACATGTCTGCCCGACATTTAACTCTAAACTACATTTTAAGGCGATTTCGTCTACATTTCCCGGTGCCACGGCCTAGGTAACGTAACTATTGCAACTTTTTTTACATTATCTTATAGAATGCTCTTGCCGTGAGTGACAATAGGCCTTAGAATCACCATCAGCCAAAAAATATGTCTGCCCGACATTAAACTCTCAAAGTACATTTTTAAGGCGATTTCGTCTACATTTCCCGGAGCCACGGCCTAGGTAACGTAATTATTGCAATTTTTTTTACATCTTATTATATTATACTCTTGCCTTGAGTGACAATAGGCCTTTGAATCACCATCGGCCAGCAAACAACATGTCTGCCCGACATTTAACTCTAAACTACATTTTTAAGGCGATTATGTCTACATTTCCCGGTGCCATGGCCTAGGTAACGTAATTATAGCGACTTTTTTTAAATTATCTTATAGAACCCTCTTGCTTTGAGTGACTTAAGGCCTTAGAATCACCATGGGCCAGCAAACTACATGTCTGCCCGACATTCAACTCTAAACTATATTTTTATGGCGGTTTTGTCTACATTTCCCGGTGCCACGGCCTAGATAACGTAATTATTGCAACGTTTTTTACATTATCTTATAGGATTCTCTTGCTTTGAGTGACAAAAGGCCTTAGAATCACCATCGGCTAGCAAACTACATGTTTTCCCGACATATACTCTAAACAATATTTTTAAGACGATTTCGTCTACATTTCCCGGTGCCACGGCCTAGGTAACGTAATTATAGCGACTTTTTTACATTATCTTATAGAATACTCTTGCTTTGAGTGACAATAGGCCTCAAAATAACCATCGGCCAGCAAACTACATGTGTGCCCGACATTTAACTCTAAGTCTCTATTTTAAGGCGATTTGGTCTACATTTCCCGGTGCCACGGCCTAGGTAACGTAATTATTGGAACTTTTTTTACATTGTCTTATAGAATTATCTTGCATTGAGTGACAAAACGCCTTAAAATCACAATCGGCCAGCAAACTACATGTTTTCCCGACATTTAACTCTAAACAACATTTTAAAGACGATTTCGTCTACATTTCCCGGTGCCACGGCCTAGGTAACGTATTTATAGCGACTTTTTTACATAATCTTATAGAATACTCTTGCTTTGAGTGACAATAGGCCTCAAAATAACCATCGGCCAGCAAACTACATGTCAGCCCGACATTTAACTCTAAGTCTCTATTTTAAGGCGATTTCGTCTACATTTCCCGGTGCCACGGCCTAGGTAACATAATTATTGCAACTTTTTTTACATTTTCTTATATTATTCTCTTGTTTTGAGTGACAATAGGCCTTAGAATCACCATCGGCCAGCAAACTACATGTCTGCCCGACATTTAACTCTAAACTACATTTTAAGGCGATTTCGTCTACATTTCCCGGTGCCACGGCCTAGGTAACGTAACTATTGCAACTTTTTTTACATTATCTTATAGAATGCTCTTGCCCTGAGTGACAATAGGCCTTAGAATCACCATCGGCCAAAAAACATGTCTGCCCGACATTAAACTCTCAAAGTACATTTTTAAGGCGATTTCGTCTACATTTCCCGGAGCCACGGCCTAGGTAACGTAATTATTGCAATTTTTTTTACATCTTATTATATTATACTCTTGCCTTGAGTGACAATAGGCCTTTGAATCACCATCGGCCAGCAAACAACATGTCTGCCCGACATTTAACTCTAAACTACATTTTTAAGGCGATTATGTCTACATTTCCCGGTGCCATGGCCTAGGTAACGTAATTATAGCGACTTTTTTTAAATTATCTTATAGAATCCTCTTGCTTTGAGTGACTTAAGGCCTTAGAATCACCATCGGCCAGCAAACTACATGTCTGCCCGACATTCAACTCTAAACTATATTTTTATGGCGGTTTTGTCTACATTTCCCGGTGCCACGGCCTAGATAACGTAATTATTGCAACGTTTTTTACATAATCTTATAGGATACTTTTGTTTTGAGTGACAATAGGCCTTAGAATCACCATCGGCCAGCAAACTACATGTTTTCCCGACATTTAACTCTAAACAATATTTTTAAGACGATTTCGTCTACATTTCCCGGTGCCACGGCCTAGGTAACGTAATTATAGCGACTTTTTTTACACTATCTTATAAAATTATCTTGCTTTGAGTGACAATAGGCCTAAGAATCACCATTGGCCAGCAAACTACATGTTTTCCCGACATTTAACTCTAAACTACATTTTTAAGGCGATTTCGTCTACATTTTCCGGTGCCACGGCCTAGGTAACGTAATTATTGCAACTTTTTTTAACATTATTAGAGAATACTCTTGCCTTGAGTGACAATAGGCCTTAGAATAACCATCGGCCAGCAAACTACATGTCTGCCCGACATTCAACTCTAAACTATATTTTTACGGCGGTTTTGTCTACATTTTCCGGTGCCACGGCCTAGATAACGAAATTATTGCAACGTTTTTTACATTATCTTATAAGATCCTCTTGCATTGAGTGACAATAGGCCTTAGAATCACCATCGGCCAGCAAACTACATGTTTTCCCGACATTTAACTCTAAACAATATTTTTAAGACGATTTCGTCTACATTTCCCGGGGCCACGGCCTAGGTAACGTAATTATTGCAATTTTTTTAACATTATCTTATAGAATCTTTTTGCCTTGAGTGACAATAGGCCTTTGAATCACCATCGGCCAGCAAACTACATATCTGCCCGATATTAAACTCTAAACTATATTTTTATGGCGGTTTTGTCTACATTTCCCGGTGCCACGGCCTAGATAACGTAATTATTGCAACGTTTTTTACACTATCTTATAGAATACTCTTGTTTTGATTGATAATATGCCTTAGAATCACCATCAGCCAGCAAACTACATGTTTTCCCGACATTTAACTCTAAACTACATTTTTAAGGCGATTTCGTCTACATTTCCCGGTGCCACGGCCTAGGTAACGTAATTATTGCAACTTTTTTAACATTATCTTATAAAATGCTATTGCCTTGAGTGACAATAGGCCTTTGAATCACCATCGGCCAGCAAAATATAAGTCTGTCCGACAATCAACTTTAAACTACATTTTTATGGCGGTTTTGTCTACATTTCCCGGTGCCACGGCCTAGGTAACGTAATTATTGGAATTTTTTTTACATTGTCTTATAGAATTATCTTGCATTGAGTGACAAAAGGCCTTTAAATCACAATCGGCCAGCAAACTACATGTTTTCCCGACATTTAACTCTAAACAACATTTTAAAGACGATTTCGTCTACATTTCCCGGTGCCACGGCCTAGGTAACGTAATTATAGCGACTTTTTTACATTATCTTATAGAATGCTCTTGCTTTGAGTGACAATAGGCCTCAAAATAACCATCGGCCAGCAAACTACATGTCTGCCCGACATTTAACTCTAAGTCTCTATTTTAAGGCGATTTCGTCTACATTTCCCGGTGCCACGGCCTAGGTAACATAATTATTGCAACTGTATTTACATTTTCTTATAGAATACTCTTGCCTTGAGTAACAATAGGCCTCAGAATCACCATAGGCCAGCAAACTACATGTCTGCCCGACATTTAACTCTAAACTACATTTTAAAGCGATTTCGTCTACATTTCCCGGTGCCACGGCCTAGGTAACGTAATTAATGCAACTTTTTTTACATTAACTTATAGAATTATCTTGCCCTGAGTGACAATAGGCCTTAGAATCACCATCGGCCAAAAAACATGTCTGCCCGACATTAAACTCTCAAAGTACATTTTTAAGGCGATTTCGTCTACATTTCCCGGAGCCACGGCCTAGGTAACGTAATTATTTCAATTTTTTTTACATCTTATTATAGAATTCTCTTGCCTTGAGTGACAATAGGCCTTTGAATCACCATCGGCCAGCAAACAACATGTCTGCCCGACATTTAACTCTAAACTACATTTTTAAGGCGATCATGTCTACATTTCCCGGTGCCACGGCCTAGGTAACGTAATTATAGCGACTTTTTTTACATTATCTTATAGAATACTCTTGCTTTGAGTGACAATAGGCGTTTGAATCACCATCGGCCAGCAAACTACATGTCTGCCCGACATTCAACTCTAAACTATATTTTCATGGCGGTTTTGTCTACATTTCCCGGTGCCACGGCCTAGATAACGTAATTATTGCAACTTTTTTTACAGTATCTTATAAAATGCTCTTGCCGTAAGTGACAATAGGCCTTAGAATCACCATCGGCCAAAAAACATGTCTGCCCGACATTAAACTCTCAAAGTACATTTTTAAGGCGATTTCGTCTACATTTCCCGGAGCCACGGCCTAGGTAACGTAATTATTGCAATTTTTTTTACATCTTATTATAGAATCCTCTTGCTTTGAGTGACAATAGGCCTTTGAATCACCATCGGCCAGCAAACAACATGTCTGCCCGTACATTTAAATCTAAACTACATTTTTAAGGCGATTATGTCTACATTTCCCGGTGCCACGGCCTAGGTAACGTAATTATAGCGACTTTTTTTACATTATCTTATAAAATGCTCTTGCCTTGAGTGATAATTGGCGTTAGAATCACCATCGGCCAGCAAACTACATGTCTGCCCGACATTTAACTCTAAACTACATTTTGAAGGCGATTACGTCTACATTTCCCGGTGCCACGGCCTAGGTAACGTAATTATAGCGACTTTTTTTACACTATCTTATAGAATGCTCTTGTTTTGAGTGATAATAGGCCTTAGAATAACCATCGGCCAGCAAACTACATGTCTGCCCGACATTCAACTCTAAACTATATTTTTAGTGCGGTTTTGTCTACATTTCCCGGTGCCACGGCCTAGATAACGTAATTATTGCAACGTTTTTTACATTATTTAATAGAATACTCTTGTTTTGAGTGACAAAAGGCCTTAGAATCACCATCGGCCAGCAAACTACATGTTTTCCCGACATTTAACTCTAAACAATATTTTTAAGACAATTTCGTCTACCTTTTCCGGTGCCACGGCCTAGGTTACGTAATTATAGCGAGTTTTTTTACATTATCTTATAGAATACTCTTGCTTTGAGTGACAATAGGCCTCAAAATAACCATCGGCCAGCAAACTACATGTCTGCCCGACATTTAACTCTAAGTCTCTATTTTAAGGCGATTTCGTCTACATTTCCCGGTGCCACGGCCTAGGTAACATAATTATTGCAACTGTATTTACATTTTCTTATAGAATACTCTTGCCTTGAGTAACAATAGGCCTCAGAATCACCATAGGCCAGCAAACTACATGTCTGCCCGACATTTAACTCTAAACTACATTTTAAAGCGATTTCGTCTACATTTCCCGGTGCCACGGCCTAGGTAACGTAATTAATGCAACTTTTTTTACATTAACTTATAGAATTATCTTGCCCTGAGTGACAATAGGCCTTAGAATCACCATCGGCCAAAAAACATGTCTGCCCGACATTAAACTCTCAAAGTACATTTTTAAGGCGATTTCGTCTACATTTCCCGGAGCCACGGCCTAGGTAACGTAATTATTTCAATTTTTTTTACATCTTATTATAGAATTCTCTTGCCTTGAGTGACAATAGGCCTTTGAATCACCATCGGCCAGCAAACAACATGTCTGCCCGACATTTAACTCTAAACTACATTTTTAAGGCGATCATGTCTACATTTCCCGGTGCCACGGCCTAGGTAACGTAATTATAGCGACTTTTTTTACATTATCTTATAGAATACTCTTGCTTTGAGTGACAATAGGCGTTTGAATCACCATCGGCCAGCAAACTACATGTCTGCCCGACATTCAACTCTAAACTATATTTTCATGGCGGTTTTGTCTACATTTCCCGGTGCCACGGCCTAGATAACGTAATTATTGCAACTTTTTTTACAGTATCTTATAAAATGCTCTTGCCGTAAGTGACAATAGGCCTTAGAATCACCATCGGCCAAAAAACATGTCTGCCCGACATTAAACTCTCAAAGTACATTTTTAAGGCGATTTCGTCTACATTTCCCGGAGCCACGGCCTAGGTAACGTAATTATTGCAATTTTTTTTACATCTTATTATAGAATCCTCTTGCTTTGAGTGACAATAGGCCTTTGAATCACCATCGGCCAGCAAACAACATGTCTGCCCGTACATTTAAATCTAAACTACATTTTTAAGGCGATTATGTCTACATTTCCCGGTGCCACGGCCTAGGTAACGTAATTATAGCGACTTTTTTTACATTATCTTATAAAATGCTCTTGCCTTGAGTGATAATTGGCGTTAGAATCACCATCGGCCAGCAAACTACATGTCTGCCCGACATTTAACTCTAAACTACATTTTGAAGGCGATTACGTCTACATTTCCCGGTGCCACGGCCTAGGTAACGTAATTATAGCGACTTTTTTTACACTATCTTATAGAATGCTCTTGTTTTGAGTGATAATAGGCCTTAGAATAACCATCGGCCAGCAAACTACATGTCTGCCCGACATTCAACTCTAAACTATATTTTTAGTGCGGTTTTGTCTACATTTCCCGGTGCCACGGCCTAGATAACGTAATTATTGCAACGTTTTTTACATTATTTAATAGAATACTCTTGTTTTGAGTGACAATAGGCCTTAGAATCACCATCGGCCAGCAAACTACATGTTTTCCCGACATTTAACTCTAAACAATATTTTTAAGACAATTTCGTCTACCTTTTCCGGTGCCACGGCCTAGGTTACGTAATTATAGCGAGTTTTTTTACATTATCTTATAGAATACTCTTGCTTTGAGTGACAATAGGCCTTAGAATCACCATCGGCCAGCAAACTACATGCTTTCCCGACATTTAACTCTAAACTACATTTTTAAGGCGATTTCGTCTACATTTCCCGGTGCCACGGCCTAGATAACGTAATTATAGCGACTTTTTTTACAATATCTTATAAAATGCTCTTGCCTTGAGTGACAATAGGCCTTAGAATCACCATCGGCCAGCAAACTACATGTCTGCCCGACATTCAACTCTAAACAACATTTTTAAGATGATTTCGTCTACATTTCTCGGTGCCACGGCCTAGGTAACGCAATTACAGCGACTTTTTCACATTATCTTATAGAATACTTTTGCTTTGAGTGACAATAGGCCTCAAAATAACCATCGGCCAGCAAACTACATGTCTGCCCGACATTAAACTCTAAACTATATTTTTATGGCGGTTTTGTCTACATTTCCCGGTACCACGGCCTAGAAAACGTAATTATTGCAACGTTTTTTACACTATCTTATAGAATACTCTTGTTTTGAGTGACAATAGGCCTTAGAATCACCATCGGCCAGCAAACTTCTTGTTTTCCCGACATTTAACTCTAAACTACATTTTTATGGCGATTTCGTCTACATTTCCCGGTGCCACGGCCTAAGTAACGTTGCAAATTTTTTAACACTATCTTATAGAATACTCTTGCCTTGAGTGACAATAGTTCTTTGAATCACCATCGGCCAGCAAAATATAAGTCTGTCCGACAATCAACTTTAAACTACATTTTTATGGCAGTTTTGTCTACATTTCCCGGTGCCACGGCCTAGGTAACGTAATTATTGGAAGTTTTTTTACATTATCTTATAGAATTATCTTGCATTGAGTGACAAAAGGCCTTAAAATCACAATCGGCCAGCAAACTACATGTTTTTCCGACATTTAACTCTAAACAACATTTTAAAGACGATTTCGTCTACATTTCCCGGTACCACGGCCTAGAAAACGTAATTATTGCAACGTTTTTTACACTATCTTATAGAATACTCTTGTTTTGAGTGACAATAGGCCTTAGAATCACCATCGGCCAGCAAACTTCTTGTTTTCCCGACATTTAACTCTAAACTACATTTTTAAGGCGATTTCGTCTACATTTCCCGGTGCCACGGCCTAAGTAACGTTGCAAATTTTTTAACACTACCTTATAGAATACTCTTGCTTTGAGTGACAATAGGCGTTTGAATCACCATCGGCCAGCAAACTACATGTCTGCCCGACATTCAACTCTAAACTATATTTTCATGGCGGTTTTGTCTACATTTCCCGGTGCCACGGCCTAGATAACGTAATTATTGCAACTTTTTTTACAGTATCTTATAAAATGCTCTTGCCGTAAGTGACAATAGGCCTTAGAATCACCATCGGCCAAAAAACATGTCTGCCCGACATTAAACTCTCAAAGTACATTTTTAAGGCGATTTCGTCTACATTTCCCGGAGCCACGGCCTAGGTAACGTAATTATTGCAATTTTTTTTACATCTTATTATAGAATCCTCTTGCTTTGAGTGACAATAGGCCTTTGAATCACCATCGGCCAGCAAACAACATGTCTGCCCGTACATTTAATTCTAAACTACATTTTTAAGGCGATTATGTCTACATTTCCCGGTGCCACGGCCTAGGTAACGTAATTATAGCGACTTTTTTTACATTATCTTATAAAATGCTCTTGCCTTGAGTGATAATTGGCGTTAGAATCACCATCGGCCAGCAAACTACATGTCTGCCCGACATTTAACTCTAAACTACATTTTGAAGGCGATTACGTCTACATTTCCCGGTGCCACGGCCTAGGTAACGTAATTATAGCGACTTTTTTTACACTATCTTATAGAATGCTCTTGTTTTGAGTGATAATAGGCCTTGGAATAACCATCGGCCAGCAAACTACATGTCTGCCCGACATTCAACTCTAAACTATATTTTTAGTGCGGTTTTGTCTACATTTCCCGGTGCCACGGCCTAGATAACGTAATTATTGCAACGTTTTTTACATTATTTAATAGAATACTCTTGTTTTGAGTGACAATAGGCCTTAGAATCACCATCGGCCAGCAAACTACATGTTTTCCCGACATTTAACTCTAAACAATATTTTTAAGACAATTTCGTCTACCTTTTCCGGTGCCACGGCCTAGGTTACGTAATTATAGCGAGTTTTTTTACATTATCTTATAGAATACTCTTGCTTTGAGTGACAATAGGCCTCAAAATAACCATCGGCCAGCAAACTACATGTCTGCCCGACATTTAACTCTAAGTCTCTATTTTAAGGCGATTTCGTCTACATTTCCCGGTGCCACGGCCTAGGTAACATAATTATTGCAACTGTATTTACATTTTCTTATAGAATACTCTTGCCTTGAGTAACAATAGGCCTCAGAATCACCATAGGCCAGCAAACTACATGTCTGCCCGACATTTAACTCTAAACTACATTTTAAAGCGATTTCGTCTACATTTCCCGGTGCCACGGCCTAGGTAACGTAATTAATGCAACTTTTTTTACATTAACTTATAGAATTATCTTGCCCTGAGTGACAATAGGCCTTAGAATCACCATCGGCCAAAAAACATGTCTGCCCGACATTAAACTCTCAAAGTACATTTTTAAGGCGATTTCGTCTACATTTCCCGGAGCCACGGCCTAGGTAACGTAATTATTTCAATTTTTTTTACATCTTATTATAGAATTCTCTTGCCTTGAGTGACAATAGGCCTTTGAATCACCATCGGCCAGCAAACAACATGTCTGCCCGACATTTAACTCTAAACTACATTTTTAAGGCGATCATGTCTACATTTCCCGGTGCCACGGCCTAGGTAACGTAATTATAGCGACTTTTTTTACATTATCTTATAGAATACTCTTGCTTTGAGTGACAATAGGCGTTTGAATCACCATCGGCCAGCAAACTACATGTCTGCCCGACATTCAACTCTAAACTATATTTTCATGGCGGTTTTGTCTACATTTCCCGGTGCCACGGCCTAGATAACGTAATTATTGCAACTTTTTTTACAGTATCTTATAAAATGCTCTTGCCGTAAGTGACAATAGGCCTTAGAATCACCATCGGCCAAAAAACATGTCTGCCCGACATTAAACTCTCAAAGTACATTTTTAAGGCGATTTCGTCTACATTTCCCGGAGCCACGGCCTAGGTAACGTAATTATTGCAATTTTTTTTACATCTTATTATAGAATCCTCTTGCTTTGAGTGACAATAGGCCTTTGAATCACCATCGGCCAGCAAACAACATGTCTGCCCGTACATTTAAATCTAAACTACATTTTTAAGGCGATTATGTCTACATTTCCCGGTGCCACGGCCTAGGTAACGTAATTATAGCGACTTTTTTTACATTATCTTATAAAATGCTCTTGCCTTGAGTGATAATTGGCGTTAGAATCACCATCGGCCAGCAAACTACATGTCTGCCCGACATTTAACTCTAAACTACATTTTGAAGGCGATTACGTCTACATTTCCCGGTGCCACGGCCTAGGTAACGTAATTATAGCGACTTTTTTTACACTATCTTATAGAATGCTCTTGTTTTGAGTGATAATAGGCCTTAGAATAACCATCGGCCAGCAAACTACATGTCTGCCCGACATTCAACTCTAAACTATATTTTTAGTGCGGTTTTGTCTACATTTCCCGGTGCCACGGCCTAGATAACGTAATTATTGCAACGTTTTTTACATTATTTAATAGAATACTCTTGTTTTGAGTGACAATAGGCCTTAGAATCACCATCGGCCAGCAAACTACATGTTTTCCCGACATTTAACTCTAAACAATATTTTTAAGACAATTTCGTCTACCTTTTCCGGTGCCACGGCCTAGGTTACGTAATTATAGCGAGTTTTTTTACATTATCTTATAGAATACTCTTGCTTTGAGTGACAATAGGCCTTAGAATCACCATCGGCCAGCAAACTACATGCTTTCCCGACATTTAACTCTAAACTACATTTTTAAGGCGATTTCGTCTACATTTCCCGGTGCCACGGCCTAGATAACGTAATTATAGCGACTTTTTTTACAATATCTTATAAAATGCTCTTGCCTTGAGTGACAATAGGCCTTAGAATCACCATCGGCCAGCAAACTACATGTCTGCCCGACATTCAACTCTAAACAACATTTTTAAGATGATTTCGTCTACATTTCTCGGTGCCACGGCCTAGGTAACGCAATTACAGCGACTTTTTCACATTATCTTATAGAATACTTTTGCTTTGAGTGACAATAGGCCTCAAAATAACCATCGGCCAGCAAACTACATGTCTGCCCGACATTAAACTCTAAACTATATTTTTATGGCGGTTTTGTCTACATTTCCCGGTACCACGGCCTAGAAAACGTAATTATTGCAACGTTTTTTACACTATCTTATAGAATACTCTTGTTTTGAGTGACAATAGGCCTTAGAATCACCATCGGCCAGCAAACTTCTTGTTTTCCCGACATTTAACTCTAAACTACATTTTTAAGGCGATTTCGTCTACATTTCCCGGTGCCACGGCCTAAGTAACGTTGCAAATTTTTTAACACTATCTTATAGAATACTCTTGCCTTGAGTGACAATAGTTCTTTGAATCACCATCGGCCAGCAAAATATAAGTCTGTCCGACAATCAACTTTAAACTACATTTTTATGGCAGTTTTGTCTACATTTCCCGGTGCCACGGCCTAGGTAACGTAATTATTGGAAGTTTTTTTACATTATCTTATAGAATTATCTTGCATTGAGTGACAAAAGGCCTTAAAATCACAATCGGCCAGCAAACTACATGTTTTTCCGACATTTAACTCTAAACAACATTTTAAAGACGATTTCGTCTACATTTCCCGGTGCCACGGCCTAGGTAACGTAATTATAGCGTGTTTATTTACATTATCGTATAGAATACTCTTGCCTTGAGTGACATTAGGCCTTAGAATTACGACCGGCCAGCAAACTATATGTCTGCCCGACATTCAACTCTAAACAACATTTTTAAGATGATTTCGTCTACATTTCCCGGTGCCACGGCCTAGGTAACGTAATTATTGCAACTTTTTTTACATAATCTTATAGAATTATCTTGCCTTGAGTGACAATAGGCCTTAAAATCACCATAGGCTAGCAAACTACATGTCTGCCCGACATTAAACTCTAAACTATATTTTTATGGCGGTTTTGTCTACATTTCCCGGTGCCACGGCCTAGATAACGTAATTATTGCAACGTTTTTTACATTATCTTATAGAATACTCTTGTTTAGAGTGACAATAGGTCTTAGAATCACCATCGGTCAGCAAACTACATGTTTTCCCGACATTTAACTCTAAACAATATTTTTAAGACGTTTTCGTCTACATTTCCCGGTGCCACGGCCTAGGTAACGTAATTATAGCGACTTTTTTTACACTATCTTATAGAATACTCTTGTTTTGAGTGACAATAGGCCTTAGAATCACCATCGGCCAGCAAACTTCTTGTTTTCCCGACATTTAACTCTAAACTACATTTTTAAGGCGATTTCGTCTACATTTCCCGGTGCCACGGCCTAAGTAACGTTGCAAATTTTTTAACACTATCTTATAGAATACTCTTGCCTTGAGTGACAATAGTTCTTTGAATCACCATCGGCCAGCAAAATATAAGTCTGTCCGACAATCAACTTTAAACTACATTTTTATGGCAGTTTTGTCTACATTTCCCGGTGCCACGGCCTAGGTAACGTAATTATTGGAAGTTTTTTTACATTATCTTATAGAATTATCTTGCATTGAGTGACAAAAGGCCTTAAAATCACAATCGGCCAGCAAACTACATGTTTTTCCGACATTTAACTCTAAACAACATTTTAAAGACGATTTCGTCTACATTTCCCGGTGCCACGGCCTAGGTAACGTAATTATAGCGTGTTTATTTACATTATCGTATAGAATACTCTTGCCTTGAGTGACATTAGGCCTTAGAATTACGACCGGCCAGCAAACTATATGTCTGCCCGACATTCAACTCTAAACAACATTTTTAAGATGATTTCGTCTACATTTCCCGGTGCCACGGCCTAGGTAACGTAATTATTGCAACTTTTTTTACATAATCTTATAGAATTATCTTGCCTTGAGTGACAATAGGCCTTAAAATCACCATAGGCTAGCAAACTACATGTCTGCCCGACATTAAACTCTAAACTATATTTTTATGGCGGTTTTGTCTACATTTCCCGGTGCCACGGCCTAGATAACGTAATTATTGCAACGTTTTTTACATTATCTTATAGAATACTCTTGTTTAGAGTGACAATAGGTCTTAGAATCACCATCGGTCAGCAAACTACATGTTTTCCCGACATTTAACTCTAAACAATATTTTTAAGACGTTTTCGTCTACATTTCCCGGTGCCACGGCCTAGGTAACGTAATTATAGCGACTTTTTTTACAATATCTTATAGAATTCTCTTGTTTTGAGTGACAATAGGCCTTAGAATCACCAACGGCCAGCAAACTACATGTTTTCCCGACATTTAACTCTAAAACATATTTTTAAGACGATTTCGTCTACATTTCCCGGTGCCATGGCCTAGGTAACGTAATTATAGCGTTTTTTTTTACATTATCTTATAGAATGTTCTTGTTTTGAGTGATAATAGGCCTTAGAATAACCGTCGGCCAGCAAACTACATGTCTGCCCGACATTAAACTCTAAACTATATTTTTATGGCGGTTTTGTCTACATTTCCCGGTGCAACGGCCTAGATAACGTAATTATTGCAACGTTTTTTACACTTTCTTATAGAATACTCTTGTTAAGAGTGACAATAGGCCTTAGAATCACCATCGGCCAGCAAACTCCATGTTTTCCCGACATTTAACTCTAAACTACATTTTTAAGGCGATTACGTCTACATTTCCCGGTGCCGCGGCCTATGTAACGTAATTAAAGCGACTTTTTTACATTATCTTATAGAATTTTCTTGCATTGAGTGACAAAAGGCCTTAAAATCACCATCAACTAGCAATCTACATGTTTACCCGACATTTAACTCTAAACAACATTTTTAAGACTATTTCGTCTACATTTCCCGGTGCCACGGCCTAGGTAACGTAATTATAGCGACTTTTTTACATTATCTTATAGAATACTCTTCAATTGAGTGACAATAGGCCTTCGAATCACCATCGGCCAGCAAACAACATGTCTGCCCGACATTTTACTCTAAACTACATTTTTAAGGCGATTACGTCTACATTTCCCGGTGCCACGGCCTAGGTAACGTAATTATAGCGACTTTTTTTACATTATCTTATAGAATAAACCTGCCTTGAGTGACAATAGGCGTTAGAATCACCATCGGCCAGCAAACTACATGTCTGCCCGACATTTAACTCTAAACTACATTTTTAAGGCGATTACGTCTACATTTCCCGGTGCCGCGGCCTAGGTAACGTAATTATAGCGACTTTTTTTACATTATCTTATAGAATTCTCTTGTCTTGAGTGACAATAGGCCTTAGAATAACCATCGGCCAGCAAACTACATGTCTGCCCGACATTTAACTCTAAACTACATTTTTAAGGCGATTTCGTCTACATTTCCCGGTGCCACGGCCTAGATAACGTAATTATAGCGTGTTTATTTACATTATTCTATAGAATACTCTTGTCTTGAGTGACAATAGGCCTTAGAATCACCACCGGCCAGCAAACTACATGTCTGCCCGACATTCAACTCTAAACAACATTTTTAAGATGATTTCGTCTACATTTCCCGGTGCCACGGCCTAGGTAACGTAATTATTGCAACTTTATTTACATAATCTTATAGAATTCTCTTGCCTTGAGTGACAATAGGCCTTAAAATCACCATCGGCTAGCAAACTACATGTCTGCCCGACATTAAACTCTATACTATATTTTTATGGCGGTTTTGTCTACATTTCCCGGTGCCACGGCCTAGATAACGTAATTATTGCAACGTTTTTTACATTATCTTATAGAATCCTCTTGTATAAAGTGCCAATAGTCCTTACAATCACCATCGGTCAGCAAACTACATGTTTTCCCGACATTTAACTCTAAACAATATTTTTAAGACGATTTCGTCTACATTTCCCGGTGCCACGGCCTAGGTAACGTAATTATTGCAACTTATTTAACATTATCTTTTAGAATACTCTTGCCTTGAGTGACAATAGACCTTAGAATCACCATCGGCCAGCAAACTACATGTCTGCCCGACATTCAACTCTAAACAACATTTTTAAGATGATTTCGTCTACATTTCCCGGTGCCACGGCCTAGGTAACGTAATTATAGCAAATTTTTTTACATTATCTTATAGAGTACTCTTGCCTTGAGTGATAATCGGCGTTAGAATCACCATCGGCCAGCAAACTACATGCTTTCCCGACATTTAACTCTAAACTACATTTTTAAGGCGATTTCGTCTACATTTACCGGTGCCACGGCCTAGGTAACGTAATTATAGCGACTTTTTTTACATTATCTTTTAAAATACTTTTGCCTTGAGTGACAATAGACCTTAGAATCACCATCGGCCAGCAAACTATATGTCTGCCCGACATTCAACTCTAAACAACATTTTTAAGATGATTTCGTCTACATTTCCCGGTGCCACGGCCTAGGTAACGTAATTATAGCGACTTTTTTACATTATCTTATAGAATACTCTTGCTTTGAGTGACAATAGGCCTCAAAATAACCATCGGCCAGCAAACTACATGTCTGCCCGACATTTAACTCTAAGTCTCTATTTTAAGGCGATTTGGTCTACATTTCCCGGTGCCACGGCCTAGGTAACATAATAATTGCAACTTTTTTTACATTTTCTAATAGAATACTCCTGCTTTGAGTGACAATAGGCCTTAGAATCACCATCGGCCAGCAAACTACATGTCTGCCCGACATTAAACTCTAAACTATATTTGTATGGCGGTTTTGTCTACATTTCCCGGTGCCACGGCCTAGATAACGTAATTCTTGCAACGTTTTTTACATTCTCTTATAGAATAATTTTGCTTTGAGTGACAATAGGCCTTAGAATCACCATCGGCCAGCAAACTACATGTTTTCCCGACATTTAACTCTAAACAATATTTTTAAGACGATTTCGTCTACCTTTCCCGGTGCCACGGCCTAGGTAACGTAATTATAGCGAGTTTTTTTACATTATCTTATAGAATACTCTTGCTTTGAGTGACAATAGGCCTCAAAATAACCATCGGCCAGCAAACTACATGTCTGCCCGACATTTAACTCTAAGTCTCTATTTTAAGGCGATTTCGTCTACATTTCCCGGTGCCACGGCCTAGGTAACATAATTATTGCAACTTTTTTTACATTTTCTTATAAAATACTCTTGCATAGAGTGACAATAGGCCTTAGAATCACCATCGGCCAGCAAACTACATGTCTGCCCGACATTTAACTCTAAACTACATTTTAAGGCGATTTCGTCTACATTTCCCGGTGCCACGGCCTAGGTAACGTAATTATTGCAACTTTTTTTACATTATCTTATAGAATGCTCTTGCCTTGAGTGACAATAGGCCTTAGAATCACCATCGGCCAAAAAACATGTCTGCCCGACATTAAACTCTCAAAGTACATTTTTAAGGCGATTTCGTCTACATTTCCCGGAGCCACGGCCTAGGTAACGTAATTATTGCAATTGTTTTTACATTTTATCATAGAATACTCTTGCTTTGAGTGACAATAGGCCTTTGAATCACCATCGGCCAGTAAACAACATGTCTGCCCGACATTTAACTCTAAACTACATTTTTAAGGCGATTATGTCTACATTTCCCGGTGCCACGGCCTAGGTAACGTAATTATAGCGTTTTTTTTTACATTATCTTATAGAATACTCTTGCTTTGAGTGACAATAGGTGTTAGAATCACCATCGGCCAGCAAACTACATGTCTGCTCGACATTTAACTGTAAACTACATTTTTAAGGCGATTACGTCTACATTTCCCGGTGCCACGGCCTAGGTAACGTAATTATAGCGACTTTTTTTACATCAACTTATAGAATCCTCTTGTCTTGAGTGACAATAGGCCTTAGAATAACCATCGGCCAGCAAACTACATGTCTGCCCGACATTCAACTCTAAACTATATTTGTATGGCGGTTTTGTCTACATTTCCCGGTGCCACGGCCTAGATAACGTAATTATTGCAACATTTTTTAAATTATCTTATAGAATACTTTTGCTTCGAGTGACAATAGGCCTTAGAATCACCATCGGCCAGCAAACTACATGTTTTCCCGACATTTAACTCTAAACAATATTTTTAAGACGATTTCGTCTACATTTTCCGGTGCCACGGCCTAGGTAACGTAATTATAGCAATTTTTTTTACATTATCTTATAGAATACTCTTGCCTTGAGTGATAATAGGCCTAAGAATAACCATCGGCCAGCAAACTACATGTCTGCCCGACATTCAACTCTAAACTATATTTTTAGTGCGGTTTTGTCTACATTTCCCGGTGCCACGGCCTAGATAACGTAATTCTTGCAACGTTTTTTACACTATCTTATAGAATACTCTTGGTTTGAGTGACTATAGGCCTTGGAATCACAATCAGCCAGCAAACTACATGTTTTCCCGACATTTAACTCTAAACTACATTTTTAAGGCGATTTCGTCTACATTTCCCGGTGCCACGGACTAGGTAACGTAATTATTGCAACTTTTTTTACATTTTCTTATAGAATACTCTTGCTTTGAGTGACAATAGGCCTTAGAATCACCATCGGCCAGCAAACTACATGCTTTCCCGACATTTAACTCTAAACAATATTTTTAAGACGATTTCGTCTACATTTCCCGGTGCCACGGCCTAGGTAACGTAATTATAGCGACTTTTTTTACACTATCTTATAAAATTATCTTGCTTTGAGTGACAATAGGCCTAAAAATCACCATTGGCCAGCAAACTACATGTTTTCCCGACATTTAACTCTAAACTACATTTTTAAGGCGATTTCGTCTACATTTCCCGGTGCCACGGCCTAGGTAACGTAATTATTGCAACTTTTTTAACATTATTAGAGAATACTCTTGCCTTGAGTGACAATAGGCCTTAGAATAACCATCGGCCAGCAAACTATATGTCTGCCCGACATTCAACTCTAAACTATATTTTTACGGCGGTTTTGTCTACATTTTCCGGTGCCACGGCCTAGATAACGAAATTATTGCAACGTTTTTTACATTATCTTATAAGATACTCTTGCATTGAGTGACAATAGGCCTTAGAATCACCATCGGACAGCAAACTACATGTTTTCCCGACATTTAACTCTAAACAATATTTTTAAGACGATTTCGTCTACATTTCCCGGTAACACGGCCTAGGTTACGTAATTATAGCGAACTTTTTTACAATATCTTATAGAATTCTCTTGCTTTGAGTGACAATAGGCCTTAGAATCACCATCGGCCAGCAAACTACATGTTTTCCCGACATTTAACTCTAAACTACATTTTTAAGGAGATTTCGTCTACATTTCCCGGTGCCACGGCCTAGGTAACGTAATTATTGCAAATTTTTTAACATTATCTTATAGAATCCTAATGCCTTGAGTGACAATAGGCCTTTGAATCACCATCGGCCAGCAAACAACATGTCTGCCCGACATTTAACTCTAAACTACATTTTTAAGGCGATTATGTCTACATTTCCCGGTGCCACGGCCTAGGTAACGTAATTATAGCGTTTTTTTTTACATTATCTTATAGAATACTTTTGCCTTGAGTGACAATAGGTGTTAGAATCACCATCGGCCAGCAAAATACATGTCTGCTCGACATTTAACTCTAAACTACATTTTTAAGGCGATTACGTCTACATTTCCCGGTGCCACGGCCTAGGTAACGTAATTATAGCGACTTTTTTTACATCAACTTATAGAATCTTCTTGTTTTGAGTGACAATAGGCCTTAGAATAACCATCGGCCAGCAAACTACATGTCTGCCCGACATTAAACTCTAAACTATATTTGTATGGCGGTTTTGTCTACATTTCCCGGTGCCACGGCCTAGATAACGTAATTCTTGCAACGTTTTTTACATTCTCTTATAGAATACTTTTGTTTTGAGTGACAATAGGCCTTAGAATCACCATCGGCCAGCAAACTACATGTTTTCCCGACATTTAACTCTAAACAATATTTTTAAGACGATTTCGTCTACCTTTCCCGGTGCCACGGCCTAGGTAACGTAATTATAGCGAGTTTTTTTACATTATCTTATAGAATACTCTTGCTTTGAGTGATAATAGGCCTTAGAATCACCATCGGCCAGCAAACTACATGCTTTCCCGACATTTAACTCTAAACTACATTTTTAAGGCGATTTCGTCTACATTTCCCGGTGCCACGGCCTAGGTAACGTAATTATAGCGACTTTTTTAACATTATCTTATATAATACTCTTGCTTTGAGTGACTATAGGCCTTTGAATCACCATCGGCCAGCAAAATATAAGTCTGTCCGACAATCAACTTTAAACTACATTTTTATGGCGGTTTTGTCTACATTTCCCGGTGCCACGGCCTAGGTAACGTAATTATTGGAACTTTTTTTACATTGTCTTATAGAATTATCTTGCATTGAGTGACAAAAGGCCTTAAAATCACAATCTGCCTTCAAACTACATGTTTTCCCGACATTTAACTCTAAACAACATTTTAAAGACGATTTCGTCTACATTTCCCGGTGCGACGGCCTAGGTAACGTAATTATAGCGACTTTTTTACATTATCTTATAGAATACTCTTGCTTTGAGTGACAATAGGCCTCAAAATAACCATCGGCCAGCAAACTACATGTCTGCCCGACATTTAACTCTAAGTCTCTATTTTAAGGCGATTTCGTCTACATTTCCCGGTGCCACGGCCTAGGTAACATAATTATTACAACTTTTTTTACATTTTCTTATAAAATACTCTTGCATAGAGTGACAATAGGCCTTAGAATCACCATCGGCCAGCAAACTACATGTCTGCCCGACATTTAACTCTAAACTACATTTTAAGGCGATTTCGTCTACATTTCCCGGTGCCACGGCCTAGGTAACGTAATTATTGCAACTTTTTTTACATTATCTTATAGAATGCTCTTGCCTTGAGTGACAATAGGCCTTAGAATCACCATCGGCCAAAAAACATGTCTGCCCGACATTAAACTCTCAAAGTACATTTTTAAGGCGATTTCGTCTACATTTCCCGGAGCCACGGCCTAGGTAACGTAATTATTGCAATTTTTTTTACATTTTATCATAGAATACTCTTGCTTTGAGTGACAATAGGCCTTTGAATCACCATCGGCCAGTAAACAACATGTCTGCCCGACATTTAACTCTAAACTACATTTTTAAGGCGATTATGTCTACATTTCCCGGTGCCACGGCCTAGGTAACGTAATTATAGCGATTTTTTACCATAATCTTATAGAATACTCTTGCTTTGAGTGACAATAGGTGTTAGAATCACCATCGGCCAGCAAACTACATGTCTGCTCGACATTTAACTGTAAACTACATTTTTAAGGCGATTACGTCTACATTTCCCGGTGCCACGGCCTAGGTAACGTAATTATAGCGACTTTTTTTACATCAACTTATAGAATCCTCTTGTCTTGAGTGACAATAGGCCTTAGAATAACCATCGGCCAGCAAACTACATGTCTGCCCGACATTCAACTCTAAACTATATTTGTATGGCGGTTTTGTCTACATTTCCCGGTGCCACGGCCTAGATAACGTAATTATTGCAACATTTTTTAAATTATCTTATAGAATACTTTTGCTTTGAGTGACAATAGGCCTTAGAATCACCATCGGCCAGCAAACTACATGTTTTCCCGACATTTAACTCTAAACAATATTTTTAAGACGATTTCGTCTACATTTTCCGGTGCCACGGCCTAGGTAACGTAATTATAGCAATTTTTTTTACATTATCTTATAGAATACTCTTGCCTTGAGTGATAATAGGCCTTAGAATAACCATCGGCCAGCAAACTACATGTCTGCCCGACATTCAACTCTAAACTATATTTTTAGTGCGGTTTTGTCTACATTTCCCGGTGCCACGGCCTAGATAACGTAATTCTTGCAACGTTTTTTACACTATCTTATAGAATACTCTTGCTTTGAGTGACAATAGGCCTTAGAATCACCATCGGCCAGCAAACTACATGCTTTCCCGACATTTAACTCTAAACTACATTTTTAAGGCGATTTCGTTTACATTTCCCGGTGCCACGGCCTAGGTAACGTAATTATAGCGACTTTTTTAACATTATCTTATATAATACTCTTGCTTTGAGTGACTATAGGCCTTTGAATCACCATCGGCCAGCAAAATATAAGTCTGTCCGACAATCAACTTTAAACTACATTTTTATGGCGGTTTTGTCTACATTTCCCGGTGCCACGGCCTAGGTAACGTAATTATTGGAACTTTTTTTACATTGTCTTATAGAATTATCTTGCATTGAGTGACAAAACGCCTTAAAATCACAATCGGCCAGCAAACTACATGTTTTCCCGACATTTAACTCTAAACAACATTTTAAAGACGATTTCGTCTACATTTCCCGGTGCCACGGCCTAGGTAACGTATTTATAGCGACTTTTTTACATAATCTTATAGAATACTCTTGCTTTGAGTGACAATAGGCCTCAAAATAACCATCGGCCAGCAAACTACATGTCAGCCCGACATTTAACTCTAAGTCTCTATTTTAAGGCGATTTCGTCTACATTTCCCGGTGCCACGGCCTAGGTAACATAATTATTGCAACTTTTTTTACATTTTCTTATATTATACTCTTGTTTTGAGTGACAATAGGCCTTAGAATCACCATCGGCCATCAAACTACATGTCTGCCCGACATTTAACTCTAAACTACATTTTAAGGCGATTTCGTCTACATTTCCCGGTGCCACGGCCTAGGTAACGTAACTATTGCAACTTTTTTTACATTATCTTATAGAATGCTCTTGCCGTGAGTGACAATAGGCCTTAGAATCACCATCAGCCAAAAAATATGTCTGCCCGACATTAAACTCTCAAAGTACATTTTTAAGGCGATTTCGTCTACATTTCCCGGAGCCACGGCCTAGGTAACGTAATTATTGCAATTTTTTTTACATCTTATTATATTATACTCTTGCCTTGAGTGACAATAGGCCTTTGAATCACCATCGACCAGCAAACAACATGTCTGCCCGACATTTAACTCTAAACTACATTTTTAAGGCGATTATGTCTACATTTCCCGGTGCCATGGCCTAGGTAACGTAATTATAGCGACTTTTTTTAAATTATCTTATAGAACCCTCTTGCTTTGAGTGACTTAAGGCCTTAGAATCACCATGGGCCAGCAAACTACATGTCTGCCCGACATTCAACTCTAAACTATATTTTTATGGCGGTTTTGTCTACATTTCCCGGTGCCACGGCCTAGATAACGTAATTATTGCAACGTTTTTTACATTATCTTATAGGATTCTCTTGCTTTGAGTGACAAAAGGCCTTAGAATCACCATCGGCTAGCAAACTACATGTTTTCCCGACATTTACTCTAAACAATATTTTTAAGACGATTTCGTCTACATTTCCCGGTGCCACGGCCTAGGTAACGTAATTATAGCGACTTTTTTACATTATCTTATAGAATACTCTTGCTTTGAGTGACAATAGGCCTCAAAATAACCATCGGCCAGCAAACTACATGTGTGCCCGACATTTAACTCTAAGTCTCTATTTTAAGGCGATTTGGTCTACATTTCCCGGTGCCACGGCCTAGGTAACGTAATTATTGGAACTTTTTTTACATTGTCTTATAGAATTATCTTGCATTGAGTGACAAAACGCCTTAAAATCACAATCGGCCAGCAAACTACATGTTTTCCCGACATTTAACTCTAAACAACATTTTAAAGACGATTTCGTCTACATTTCCCGGTGCCACGGCCTAGGTAACGTATTTATAGCGACTTTTTTACATAATCTTATAGAATACTCTTGCTTTGAGTGACAATAGGCCTCAAAATAACCATCGGCCAGCAAACTACATGTCAGCCCGACATTTAACTCTAAGTCTCTATTTTAAGGCGATTTCGTCTACATTTCCCGGTGCCACGGCCTAGGTAACATAATTATTGCAACTTTTTTTACATTTTCTTATATTATTCTCTTGTTTTGAGTGACAATAGGCCTTAGAATCACCATCGGCCAGCAAACTACATGTCTGCCCGACATTTAACTCTAAACTACATTTTAAGGCGATTTCGTCTACATTTCCCGGTGCCACGGCCTAGGTAACGTAACTATTGCAACTTTTTTTACATTATCTTATAGAATGCTCTTGCCCTGAGTGACAATAGGCCTTAGAATCACCATCGGCCAAAAAACATGTCTGCCCGACATTAAACTCTCAAAGTACATTTTTAAGGCGATTTCGTCTACATTTCCCGGAGCCACGGCCTAGGTAACGTAATTATTGCAATTTTTTTTACATCTTATTATATTATACTCTTGCCTTGAGTGACAATAGGCCTTTGAATCACCATCGGCCAGCAAACAACATGTCTGCCCGACATTTAACTCTAAACTACATTTTTAAGGCGATTATGTCTACATTTCCCGGTGCCATGGCCTAGGTAACGTAATTATAGCGACTTTTTTTAAATTATCTTATAGAATCCTCTTGCTTTGAGTGACTTAAGGCCTTAGAATCACCATCGGCCAGCAAACTACATGTCTGCCCGACATTCAACTCTAAACTATATTTTTATGGCGGTTTTGTCTACATTTCCCGGTGCCACGGCCTAGATAACGTAATTATTGCAACGTTTTTTACATAATCTTATAGGATACTTTTGTTTTGAGTGACAATAGGCCTTAGAATCACCATCGGCCAGCAAACTACATGTTTTCCCGACATTTAACTCTAAACAATATTTTTAAGACGATTTCGTCTACATTTCCCGGTGCCACGGCCTAGGTAACGTAATTATAGCGACTTTTTTTACACTATCTTATAAAATTATCTTGCTTTGAGTGACAATAGGCCTAAGAATCACCATTGGCCAGCAAACTACATGTTTTCCCGACATTTAACTCTAAACTACATTTTTAAGGCGATTTCGTCTACATTTTCCGGTGCCACGGCCTAGGTAACGTAATTATTGCAACTTTTTTTAACATTATTAGAGAATACTCTTGCCTTGAGTGACAATAGGCCTTAGAATAACCATCGGCCAGCAAACTACATGTCTGCCCGACATTCAACTCTAAACTATATTTTTACGGCGGTTTTGTCTACATTTTCCGGTGCCACGGCCTAGATAACGAAATTATTGCAACGTTTTTTACATTATCTTATAAGATACTCTTGCATTGAGTGACAATAGGCCTTAGAATCACCATCGGCCAGCAAACTACATGTTTTCCCGACATTTAACTCTAAACAATATTTTTAAGACGATTTCGTCTACATTTCCCGGGGCCACGGCCTAGGTAACGTAATTATTGCAATTTTTTTAACATTATCTTATAGAATCTTTTTGCCTTGAGTGACAATAGGCCTTTGAATCACCATCGGCCAGCAAACTACATATCTGCCCGATATTAAACTCTAAACTATATTTTTATGGCGGTTTTGTCTACATTTCCCGGTGCCACGGCCTAGATAACGTAATTATTGCAACGTTTTTTACACTTTCTTATAGAATACTCTTGTTTTGATTGATAATATGCCTTAGAATCACCATCAGCCAGCAAACTACATGTTTTCCCGACATTTAACTCTAAACTACATTTTTAAGGCGATTTCGTCTACATTTCCCGGTGCCACGGCCTAGGTAACGTAATTATTGCAACTTTTTTAACATTATCTTATAAAATGCTATTGCCTTGAGTGACAATAGGCCTTTGAATCACCATCGGCCAGCAAAATATAAGTCTGTCCGACAATCAACTTTAAACTACATTTTTATGGCGGTTTTGTCTACATTTCCCGGTGCCACGGCCTAGGTAACGTAATTATTGGAATTTTTTTTACATTGTCTTATAGAATTATCTTGCATTGAGTGACAAAAGGCCTTTAAATCACAATCGGCCAGCAAACTACATGTTTTCCCGACATTTAACTCTAAACAACATTTTAAAGCGATTTCGTCTACATTTCCCGGTGCCACGGCCTAGGTAACGTAATTAATGCAACTTTTTTTACATTAACTTATAGAATTATCTTGCCCTGAGTGACAATAGGCCTTAGAATCACCATCGGCCAAAAAACATGTCTGCCCGACATTAAACTCTCAAAGTACATTTTTAAGGCGATTTCGTCTACATTTCCCGGAGCCACGGCCTAGGTAACGTAATTATTTCAATTTTTTTTACATCTTATTATAGAATTCTCTTGCCTTGAGTGACAATAGGCCTTTGAATCACCATCGGCCAGCAAACAACATGTCTGCCCGACATTTAACTCTAAACTACATTTTTAAGGCGATCATGTCTACATTTCCCGGTGCCACGGCCTAGGTAACGTAATTATAGCGACTTTTTTTAAATTATCTTATAGAACCCTCTTGCTTTGAGTGACTTAAGGCCTTAGAATCACCATGGGCCAGCAAACTACATGTCTGCCCGACATTCAACTCTAAACTATATTTTTAGTGCGGTTTTGTCTACATTTCCCGGTGCCACGGCCTAGATAACGTAATTCTTGCAACGTTTTTTACACTATCTTATAGAATACTCTTGCTTTGAGTGACAATAGGCCTTAGAATCACCATCGGCCAGCAAACTACATGCTTTCCCGACATTTAACTCTAAACTACATTTTTAAGGCGATTTCGTTTACATTTCCCGGTGCCACGGCCTAGGTAACGTAATTATAGCGACTTTTTTAACATTATCTTATATAATACTCTTGCTTTGAGTGACTATAGGCCTTTGAATCACCATCGGCCAGCAAAATATAAGTCTGTCCGACAATCAACTTTAAACTACATTTTTATGGCGGTTTTGTCTACATTTCCCGGTGCCACGGCCTAGGTAACGTAATTATTGGAACTTTTTTTACATTGTCTTATAGAATTATCTTGCATTGAGTGACAAAACGCCTTAAAATCACAATCGGCCAGCAAACTACATGTTTTCCCGACATTTAACTCTAAACAACATTTTAAAGACGATTTCGTCTACATTTCCCGGTGCCACGGCCTAGGTAACGTATTTATAGCGACTTTTTTACATAATCTTATAGAATACTCTTGCTTTGAGTGACAATAGGCCTCAAAATAACCATCGGCCAGCAAACTACATGTCAGCCCGACATTTAACTCTAAGTCTCTATTTTAAGGCGATTTCGTCTACATTTCCCGGTGCCACGGCCTAGGTAACATAATTATTGCAACTTTTTTTACATTTTCTTATATTATACTCTTGTTTTGAGTGACAATAGGCCTTAGAATCACCATCGGCCATCAAACTACATGTCTGCCCGACATTTAACTCTAAACTACATTTTAAGGCGATTTCGTCTACATTTCCCGGTGCCACGGCCTAGGTAACGTAACTATTGCAACTTTTTTTACATTATCTTATAGAATGCTCTTGCCGTGAGTGACAATAGGCCTTAGAATCACCATCAGCCAAAAAATATGTCTGCCCGACATTAAACTCTCAAAGTACATTTTTAAGGCGATTTCGTCTACATTTCCCGGAGCCACGGCCTAGGTAACGTAATTATTGCAATTTTTTTTACATCTTATTATATTATACTCTTGCCTTGAGTGACAATAGGCCTTTGAATCACCATCGACCAGCAAACAACATGTCTGCCCGACATTTAACTCTAAACTACATTTTTAAGGCGATTATGTCTACATTTCCCGGTGCCATGGCCTAGGTAACGTAATTATAGCGACTTTTTTTAAATTATCTTATAGAACCCTCTTGCTTTGAGTGACTTAAGGCCTTAGAATCACCATGGGCCAGCAAACTACATGTCTGCCCGACATTCAACTCTAAACTATATTTTTATGGCGGTTTTGTCTACATTTCCCGGTGCCACGGCCTAGATAACGTAATTATTGCAACGTTTTTTACATTATCTTATAGGATTCTCTTGCTTTGAGTGACAAAAGGCCTTAGAATCACCATCGGCTAGCAAACTACATGTTTTCCCGACATTTACTCTAAACAATATTTTTAAGACGATTTCGTCTACATTTCCCGGTGCCACGGCCTAGGTAACGTAATTATAGCGACTTTTTTACATTATCTTATAGAATACTCTTGCTTTGAGTGACAATAGGCCTCAAAATAACCATCGGCCAGCAAACTACATGTGTGCCCGACATTTAACTCTAAGTCTCTATTTTAAGGCGATTTGGTCTACATTTCCCGGTGCCACGGCCTAGGTAACGTAATTATTGGAACTTTTTTTACATTGTCTTATAGAATTATCTTGCATTGAGTGACAAAACGCCTTAAAATCACAATCGGCCAGCAAACTACATGTTTTCCCGACATTTAACTCTAAACAACATTTTAAAGACGATTTCGTCTACATTTCCCGGTGCCACGGCCTAGGTAACGTATTTATAGCGACTTTTTTACATAATCTTATAGAATACTCTTGCTTTGAGTGACAATAGGCCTCAAAATAACCATCGGCCAGCAAACTACATGTCAGCCCGACATTTAACTCTAAGTCTCTATTTTAAGGCGATTTCGTCTACATTTCCCGGTGCCACGGCCTAGGTAACATAATTATTGCAACTTTTTTTACATTTTCTTATATTATTCTCTTGTTTTGAGTGACAATAGGCCTTAGAATCACCATCGGCCAGCAAACTACATGTCTGCCCGACATTTAACTCTAAACTACATTTTAAGGCGATTTCGTCTACATTTCCCGGTGCCACGGCCTAGGTAACGTAACTATTGCAACTTTTTTTACATTATCTTATAGAATGCTCTTGCCCTGAGTGACAATAGGCCTTAGAATCACCATCGGCCAAAAAACATGTCTGCCCGACATTAAACTCTCAAAGTACATTTTTAAGGCGATTTCGTCTACATTTCCCGGAGCCACGGCCTAGGTAACGTAATTATTGCAATTTTTTTTACATCTTATTATATTATACTCTTGCCTTGAGTGACAATAGGCCTTTGAATCACCATCGGCCAGCAAACAACATGTCTGCCCGACATTTAACTCTAAACTACATTTTTAAGGCGATTATGTCTACATTTCCCGGTGCCATGGCCTAGGTAACGTAATTATAGCGACTTTTTTTAAATTATCTTATAGAATCCTCTTGCTTTGAGTGACTTAAGGCCTTAGAATCACCATCGGCCAGCAAACTACATGTCTGCCCGACATTCAACTCTAAACTATATTTTTATGGCGGTTTTGTCTACATTTCCCGGTGCCACGGCCTAGATAACGTAATTATTGCAACGTTTTTTACATAATCTTATAGGATACTTTTGTTTTGAGTGACAATAGGCCTTAGAATCACCATCGGCCAGCAAACTACATGTTTTCCCGACATTTAACTCTAAACAATATTTTTAAGACGATTTCGTCTACATTTCCCGGTGCCACGGCCTAGGTAACGTAATTATAGCGACTTTTTTTACACTATCTTATAAAATTATCTTGCTTTGAGTGACAATAGGCCTAAGAATCACCATTGGCCAGCAAACTACATGTTTTCCCGACATTTAACTCTAAACTACATTTTTAAGGCGATTTCGTCTACATTTTCCGGTGCCACGGCCTAGGTAACGTAATTATTGCAACTTTTTTTAACATTATTAGAGAATACTCTTGCCTTGAGTGACAATAGGCCTTAGAATAACCATCGGCCAGCAAACTACATGTCTGCCCGACATTCAACTCTAAACTATATTTTTACGGCGGTTTTGTCTACATTTTCCGGTGCCACGGCCTAGATAACGAAATTATTGCAACGTTTTTTACATTATCTTATAAGATACTCTTGCATTGAGTGACAATAGGCCTTAGAATCACCATCGGCCAGCAAACTACATGTTTTCCCGACATTTAACTCTAAACAATATTTTTAAGACGATTTCGTCTACATTTCCCGGGGCCACGGCCTAGGTAACGTAATTATTGCAATTTTTTTAACATTATCTTATAGAATCTTTTTGCCTTGAGTGACAATAGGCCTTTGAATCACCATCGGCCAGCAAACTACATATCTGCCCGATATTAAACTCTAAACTATATTTTTATGGCGGTTTTGTCTACATTTCCCGGTGCCACGGCCTAGATAACGTAATTATTGCAACGTTTTTTACACTTTCTTATAGAATACTCTTGTTTTGATTGATAATATGCCTTAGAATCACCATCAGCCAGCAAACTACATGTTTTCCCGACATTTAACTCTAAACTACATTTTTAAGGCGATTTCGTCTACATTTCCCGGTGCCACGGCCTAGGTAACGTAATTATTGCAACTTTTTTAACATTATCTTATAAAATGCTATTGCCTTGAGTGACAATAGGCCTTTGAATCACCATCGGCCAGCAAAATATAAGTCTGTCCGACAATCAACTTTAAACTACATTTTTATGGCGGTTTTGTCTACATTTCCCGGTGCCACGGCCTAGGTAACGTAATTATTGGAATTTTTTTTACATTGTCTTATAGAATTATCTTGCATTGAGTGACAAAAGGCCTTTAAATCACAATCGGCCAGCAAACTACATGTTTTCCCGACATTTAACTCTAAACAACATTTTAAAGCGATTTCGTCTACATTTCCCGGTGCCACGGCCTAGGTAACGTAATTAATGCAACTTTTTTTACATTAACTTATAGAATTATCTTGCCCTGAGTGACAATAGGCCTTAGAATCACCATCGGCCAAAAAACATGTCTGCCCGACATTAAACTCTCAAAGTACATTTTTAAGGCGATTTCGTCTACATTTCCCGGAGCCACGGCCTAGGTAACGTAATTATTTCAATTTTTTTTACATCTTATTATAGAATTCTCTTGCCTTGAGTGACAATAGGCCTTTGAATCACCATCGGCCAGCAAACAACATGTCTGCCCGACATTTAACTCTAAACTACATTTTTAAGGCGATCATGTCTACATTTCCCGGTGCCACGGCCTAGGTAACGTAATTATAGCGACTTTTTTTACATTATCTTATAGAATACTCTTGCTTTGAGTGACAATAGGCGTTTGAATCACCATCGGCCAGCAAACTACATGTCTGCCCGACATTCAACTCTAAACTATATTTTCATGGCGGTTTTGTCTACATTTCCCGGTGCCACGGTCTAGATAACGTAATTATTGCAACTTTTTTTACAGTATCTTATAAAATGCTCTTGCCGTAAGTGACAATAGGCCTTAGAATCACCATCGGCCAAAAAACATGTCTGCCCGACATTAAACTCTCAAAGTACATTTTTAAGGCGATTTCGTCTACATTTCCCGGAGCCACGGCCTAGGTAACGTAATTATTGCAATTTTTTTTACATCTTATTATAGAATCCTCTTGCTTTGAGTGACAATAGGCCTTTGAATCACCATCGGCCAGCAAACAACATGTCTGCCCGTACATTTAAATCTAAACTACATTTTTAAGGCGATTATGTCTACATTTCCCGGTGCCACGGCCTAGGTAACGTAATTATAGCGACTTTTTTTACATTATCTTATAAAATGCTCTTGCCTTGAGTGATAATTGGCGTTAGAATCACCATCGGCCAGCAAACTACATGTCTGCCCGACATTTAACTCTAAACTACATTTTGAAGGCGATTACGTCTACATTTCCCGGTGCCACGGCCTAGGTAACGTAATTATAGCGACTTTTTTTACACTATCTTATAGAATGCTCTTGTTTTGAGTGATAATAGGCCTTAGAATAACCATCGGCCAGCAAACTACATGTCTGCCCGACATTCAACTCTAAACTATATTTTTAGTGCGGTTTTGTCTACATTTCCCGGTGCCACGGCCTAGATAACGTAATTATTGCAACGTTTTTTACATTATTTAATAGAATACTCTTGTTTTGAGTGACAATAGGCCTTAGAATCACCATCGGCCAGCAAACTACATGTTTTCCCGACATTTAACTCTAAACAATATTTTTAAGACAATTTCGTCTACCTTTTCCGGTGCCACGGCCTAGGTTACGTAATTATAGCGAGTTTTTTTACATTATCTTATAGAATACTCTTGCTTTGAGTGACAATAGGCCTTAGAATCACCATCGGCCAGCAAACTACATGCTTTCCCGACATTTAACTCTAAACTACATTTTTAAGGCGATTTCGTCTACATTTCCCGGTGCCACGGCCTAGATAACGTAATTATAGCGACTTTTTTTACAATATCTTATAAAATCCTTTTGCCTTGAGTGACAATAGGCCTTAGAATCACCATCGGCCAGCAAACTACATGTCTGCCCGACATTCAACTCTAAACAACATTTTTAAGATGATTTCGTCTACATTTCTCGGTGCCACGGCCTAGGTAACGCAATTACAGCGACTTTTTCACATTATCTTATAGAATACTTTTGCTTTGAGTGACAATAGGCCTCAAAATAACCATCGGCCAGCAAACTACATATCTGCCCGACATTAAACTCTAAACTATATTTTTATGGCGGTTTTGTCTACATTTCCCGGTACCACGGCCTAGAAAACGTAATTATTGCAACGTTTTTTACACTATCTTATAGAATACTCTTGTTTTGAGTGACAATAGGCCTTAGAATCACCATCGGCCAGCAAACTTCTTGTTTTCCCGACATTTAACTCTAAACTACATTTTTATGGCGATTTCGTCTACATTTCCCGGTGCCACGGCCTAAGTAACGTTGCAAATTTTTTAACACTATCTTATAGAATACTCTTGCCTTGAGTGACAATAGTTCTTTGAATCACCATCGGCCAGCAAAATATAAGTCTGTCCGACAATCAACTTTAAACTACATTTTTATGGCAGTTTTGTCTACATTTCCCGGTGCCACGGCCTAGGTAACGTAATTATTGGAAGTTTTTTTACATTATCTTATAGAATTATCTTGCATTGAGTGACAAAAGGCCTTAAAATCACAATCGGCCAGCAAACTACATGTTTTTCCGACATTTAACTCTAAACAACATTTTAAAGACGATTTCGTCTACATTTCCCGGTACCACGGCCTAGAAAACGTAATTATTGCAACGTTTTTTACACTATCTTATAGAATACTCTTGTTTTGAGTGACAATAGGCCTTAGAATCACCATCGGCCAGCAAACTTCTTGTTTTCCCGACATTTAACTCTAAACTACATTTTTAAGGCGATTTCGTCTACATTTCCCGGTGCCACGGCCTAAGTAACGTTGCAAATTTTTTAACACTATCTTATAGAATACTCTTGCTTTGAGTGACAATAGGCGTTTGAATCACCATCGGCCAGCAAACTACATGTCTGCCCGACATTCAACTCTAAACTATATTTTCATGGCGGTTTTGTCTACATTTCCCGGTGCCACGGCCTAGATAACGTAATTATTGCAACTTTTTTTACAGTATCTTATAAAATGCTCTTGCCGTAAGTGACAATAGGCCTTAGAATCACCATCGGCCAAAAAACATGTCTGCCCGACATTAAACTCTCAAAGTACATTTTTAAGGCGATTTCGTCTACATTTCCCGGAGCCACGGCCTAGGTAACGTAATTATTGCAATTTTTTTTACATCTTATTATAGAATCCTCTTGCTTTGAGTGACAATAGGCCTTTGAATCACCATCGGCCAGCAAACAACATGTCTGCCCGTACATTTAAATCTAAACTACATTTTTAAGGCGATTATGTCTACATTTCCCGGTGCCACGGCCTAGGTAACGTAATTATAGCGACTTTTTTTACATTATCTTATAAAATGCTCTTGCCTTGAGTGATAATTGGCGTTAGAATCACCATCGGCCAGCAAACTACATGTCTGCCCGACATTTAACTCTAAACTACATTTTGAAGGCGATTACGTCTACATTTCCCGGTGCCACGGCCTAGGTAACGTAATTATAGCGACTTTTTTTACACTTTCTTATAGAATGCTCTTGTTTTGAGTGATAATAGGCCTTAGAATAACCATCGGCCAGCAAACTACATGTCTGCCCGACATTCAACTCTAAACTATATTTTTAGTGCGGTTTTGTCTACATTTCCCGGTGCCACGGCCTAGATAACGTAATTATTGCAACGTTTTTTACATTATTTAATAGAATACTCTTGTTTTGAGTGATAATAGGCCTAAGAATCACCATCGGCCAGCAAACTACATGTTTTCCCGACATTTAACTCTAAACAATATTTTTAAGACAATTTCGTCTACCTTTTCCGGTGCCACGGCCTAGGTTACGTAATTATAGCGAGTTTTTTTACATTATCTTATAGAATACTCTTGCTTTGAGTGACAATAGGCCTCAAAATAACCATCGGCCAGCAAACTACATGTCTGCCCGACATTTAACTCTAAGTCTCTATTTTAAGGCGATTTCGTCTACATTTCCCGGTGCCACGGCCTAGGTAACATAATTATTGCAACTGTATTTACATTTTCTTATAGAATACTCTTGCCTTGAGTAACAATAGGCCTCAGAATCACCATAGGCCAGCAAACTACATGTCTGCCCGACATTTAACTCTAAACTACATTTTAAAGCGATTTCGTCTACATTTCCCGGTGCCACGGCCTAGGTAACGTAATTAATGCAACTTTTTTTACATTAACTTATAGAATTATCTTGCCCTGAGTGACAATAGGCCTTAGAATCACCATCGGCCAAAAAACATGTCTGCCCGACATTAAACTCTCAAAGTACATTTTTAAGGCGATTTCGTCTACATTTCCCGGAGCCACGGCCTAGGTAACGTAATTATTTCAATTTTTTTTACATCTTATTATAGAATTCTCTTGCCTTGAGTGACAATAGGCCTTTGAATCACCATCGGCCAGCAAACAACATGTCTGCCCGACATTTAACTCTAAACTACATTTTTAAGGCGATCATGTCTACATTTCCCGGTGCCACGGCCTAGGTAACGTAATTATAGCGACTTTTTTTACATTATCTTATAGAATACTCTTGCTTTGAGTGACAATAGGCGTTTGAATCACCATCGGCCAGCAAACTACATGTCTGCCCGACATTCAACTCTAAACTATATTTTCATGGCGGTTTTGTCTACATTTCCCGGTGCCACGGCCTAGATAACGTAATTATTGCAACTTTTTTTACAGTATCTTATAAAATGCTCTTGCCGTAAGTGACAATAGGCCTTAGAATCACCATCGGCCAAAAAACATGTCTGCCCGACATTAAACTCTCAAAGTACATTTTTAAGGCGATTTCGTCTACATTTCCCGGAGCCACGGCCTAGGTAACGTAATTATTGCAATTTTTTTTACATCTTATTATAGAATCCTCTTGCTTTGAGTGACAATAGGCCTTTGAATCACCATCGGCCAGCAAACAACATGTCTGCCCATACATTTAAATCTAAACTACATTTTTAAGGCGATTATGTCTACATTTCCCGGTGCCACGGCCTAGGTAACGTAATTATAGCGACTTTTTTTACATTATCTTATAAAATGCTCTTGCCTTGAGTGATAATTGGCGTTAGAATCACCATCGGCCAGCAAACTACATGTCTGCCCGACATTTAACTCTAAACTACATTTTGAAGGCGATTACGTCTACATTTCCCGGTGCCACGGCCTAGGTAACGTAATTATAGCGACTTTTTTTACACTATCTTATAGAATGCTCTTGTTTTGAGTGATAATAGGCCTTAGAATAACCATCGGCCAGCAAACTACATGTCTGCCCGACATTCAACTCTAAACTATATTTTTAGTGCGGTTTTGTCTACATTTCCCGGTGCCACGGCCTAGATAACGTAATTATTGCAACGTTTTTTACATTATTTAATAGAATACTCTTGTTTTGAGTGACAATAGGCCTTAGAATCACCATCGGCCAGCAAACTACATGTTTTCCCGACATTTAACTCTAAACAATATTTTTAAGACAATTTCGTCTACCTTTTCCGGTGCCACGGCCTAGGTTACGTAATTATAGCGAGTTTTTTTACATTATCTTATAGAATACTCTTGCTTTGAGTGACAATAGGCCTTAGAATCACCATCGGCCAGCAAACTACATGCTTTCCCGACATTTAACTCTAAACTACATTTTTAAGGCGATTTCGTCTACATTTCCCGGTGCCACGGCCTAGATAACGTAATTATAGCGACTTTTTTTACAATATCTTATAAAATGCTCTTGCCTTGAGTGACAATAGGCCTTAGAATCACCATCGGCCAGCAAACTACATGTCTGCCCGACATTAAACTCTAAACTATATTTTTATGGCGGTTTTGTCTACATTTCCCGGTACCACGGCCTAGAAAACGTAATTATTGCAACGTTTTTTACACTATCTTATAGAATACTCTTGTTTTGAGTGACAATAGGCCTTAGAATCACCATCGGCCAGCAAACTTCTTGTTTTCCCGACATTTAACTCTAAACTACATTTTTAAGGCGATTTCGTCTACATTTCCCGGTGCCACGGCCTAAGTAACGTTGCAAATTTTTTAACACTATCTTATAGAATACTCTTGCCTTGAGTGACAATAGTTCTTTGAATCACCATCGGCCAGCAAAATATAAGTCTGTCCGACAATCAACTTTAAACTACATTTTTATGGCAGTTTTGTCTACATTTCCCGGTGCCACGGCCTAGGTAACGTAATTATTGGAAGTTTTTTTACATTATCTTATAGAATTATCTTGCATTGAGTGACAAAAGGCCTTAAAATCACAATCGGCCAGCAAACTACATGTTTTTCCGACATTTAACTCTAAACAACATTTTAAAGACGATTTCGTCTACATTTCCCGGTACCACGGCCTAGAAAACGTAATTATTGCAACGTTTTTTACACTATCTTATAGAATACTCTTGTTTTGAGTGACAATAGGCCTTAGAATCACCATCGGCCAGCAAACTTCTTGTTTTCCCGACATTTAACTCTAAACTACATTTTTAAGGCGATTTCGTCTACATTTCCCGGTGCCACGGCCTAAGTAACGTTGCAAATTTTTTAACACTATCTTATAGAATACTCTTGCCTTGAGTGACAATAGTTCTTTGAATCACCATCGGCCAGCAAAATATAAGTCTGTCCGACAATCAACTTTAAACTACATTTTTATGGCAGTTTTGTCTACATTTCCCGGTGCCACGGCCTAGGTAACGTAATTATTGGAAGTTTTTTTACATTATCTTATAGAATTATCTTGCATTGAGTGACAAAAGGCCTTAAAATCACAATCGGCCAGCAAACTACATGTTTTTCCGACATTTAACTCTAAACAACATTTTAAAGACGATTTCGTCTACATTTCCCGGTGCCACGGCCTAGGTAACGTAATTATAGCGTGTTTATTTACATTATCGTATAGAATACTCTTGCCTTGAGTGACATTAGGCCTTAGAATTACGACCGGCCAGCAAACTATATGTCTGCCCGACATTCAACTCTAAACAACATTTTTAAGATGATTTCGTCTACATTTCCCGGTGCCACGGCCTAGGTAACGTAATTATTGCAACTTTTTTTACATAATCTTATAGAATTATCTTGCCTTGAGTGACAATAGGCCTTAAAATCACCATAGGCTAGCAAACTACATGTCTGCCCGACATTAAACTCTAAACTATATTTTTATGGCGGTTTTGTCTACATTTCCCGGTGCCACGGCCTAGATAACGTAATTATTGCAACGTTTTTTACATTATCTTATAGAATACTCTTGTTTAGAGTGACAATAGGTCTTAGAATCACCATCGGTCAGCAAACTACATGTTTTCCCGACATTTAACTCTAAACAATATTTTTAAGACGTTTTCGTCTACATTTCCCGGTGCCACGGCCTAGGTAACGTAATTATAGCGACTTTTTTTACACTATCTTATAGAATACTCTTGTTTTGAGTGACAATAGGCCTTAGAATCACCATCGGCCAGCAAACTTCTTGTTTTCCCGACATTTAACTCTAAACTACATTTTTAAGGCGATTTCGTCTACATTTCCCGGTGCCACGGCCTAAGTAACGTTGCAAATTTTTTAACACTATCTTATAGAATACTCTTGCCTTGAGTGACAATAGTTCTTTGAATCACCATCGGCCAGCAAAATATAAGTCTGTCCGACAATCAACTTTAAACTACATTTTTATGGCAGTTTTGTCTACATTTCCCGGTGCCACGGCCTAGGTAACGTAATTATTGGAAGTTTTTTTACATTATCTTATAGAATTATCTTGCATTGAGTGACAAAAGGCCTTAAAATCACAATCGGCCAGCAAACTACATGTTTTTCCGACATTTAACTCTAAACAACATTTTAAAGACGATTTCGTCTACATTTCCCGGTGCCACGGCCTAGGTAACGTAATTATAGCGTGTTTATTTACATTATCGTATAGAATACTCTTGCCTTGAGTGACATTAGGCCTTAGAATTACGACCGGCCAGCAAACTATATGTCTGCCCGACATTCAACTCTAAACAACATTTTTAAGATGATTTCGTCTACATTTCCCGGTGCCACGGCCTAGGTAACGTAATTATTGCAACTTTTTTTACATAATCTTATAGAATTATCTTGCCTTGAGTGACAATAGGCCTTAAAATCACCATAGGCTAGCAAACTACATGTCTGCCCGACATTAAACTCTAAACTATATTTTTATGGCGGTTTTGTCTACATTTCCCGGTGCCACGGCCTAGATAACGTAATTATTGCAACGTTTTTTACATTATCTTATAGAATACTCTTGTTTAGAGTGACAATAGGTCTTAGAATCACCATCGGTCAGCAAACTACATGTTTTCCCGACATTTAACTCTAAACAATATTTTTAAGACGTTTTCGTCTACATTTCCCGGTGCCACGGCCTAGGTAACGTAATTATAGCGACTTTTTTTACAATATCTTATAGAATTCTCTTGTTTTGAGTGACAATAGGCCTTAGAATCACCAACGGCCAGCAAACTACATGTTTTCCCGACATTTAACTCTAAAACATATTTTTAAGACGATTTCGTCTACATTTCCCGGTGCCATGGCCTAGGTAACGTAATTATAGCGTTTTTTTTTACATTATCTTATAGAATGTTCTTGTTTTGAGTGATAATAGGCCTTAGAATAACCGTCGGCCAGCAAACTACATGTCTGCCCGACATTAAACTCTAAACTATATTTTTATGGCGGTTTTGTCTACATTTCCCGGTGCAACGGCCTAGATAACGTAATTATTGCAACGTTTTTTACACTTTCTTATAGAATACTCTTGTTTAGAGTGACAATAGGCCTTAGAATCACCATCGGCCAGCAAACTCCATGTTTTCCCGACATTTAACTCTAAACTACATTTTTAAGGCGATTACGTCTACATTTCCCGGTGCCGCGGCCTATGTAACGTAATTAAAGCGACTTTTTTACATTATCTTATAGAATTTTCTTGCATTGAGTGACAAAAGGCCTTAAAATCACCATCAACTAGCAATCTACATGTTTACCCGACATTTAACTCTAAACAACATTTTTAAGACTATTTCGTCTACATTTCCCGGTGCCACGGCCTAGGTAACGTAATTATAGCGACTTTTTTACATTATCTTATAGAATACTCTTCAATTGAGTGACAATAGGCCTTCGAATCACCATCGGCCAGCAAACAACATGTCTGCCCGACATTTTACTCTAAACTACATTTTTAAGGCGATTACGTCTACATTTCCCGGTGCCACGGCCTAGGTAACGTAATTATAGCGACTTTTTTTACATTATCTTATAGAATAAACCTGCCTTGAGTGACAATAGGCGTTAGAATCACCATCGGCCAGCAAACTACATGTCTGCCCGACATTTAACTCTAAACTACATTTTTAAGGCGATTACGTCTACATTTCCCGGTGCCGCGGCCTAGGTAACGTAATTATAGCGACTTTTTTTACATTATCTTATAGAATGCTCTTGTCTTGAGTGACAATAGGCCTTAGAATAACCATCGGCCAGCAAACTACATGTCTGCCCGACATTTAACTCTAAACTACATTTTTAAGGCGATTTCGTCTACATTTCCCGGTGCCACGGCCTAGATAACGTAATTATAGCGTGTTTATTTACATTATTCTATAGAATACTCTTGTCTTGAGTGACAATAGGCCTTAGAATCACCACCGGCCAGCAAACTACATGTCTGCCCGACATTCAACTCTAAACAACATTTTTAAGATGATTTCGTCTACATTTCCCGGTGCCACGGCCTAGGTAACGTAATTATTGCAACTTTATTTACATAATCTTATAGAATTCTCTTGCCTTGAGTGACAATAGGCCTTAAAATCACCATCGGCTAGCAAACTACATGTCTGCCCGACATTAAACTCTATACTATATTTTTATGGCGGTTTTGTCTACATTTCCCGGTGCCACGGCCTAGATAACGTAATTATTGCAACGTTTTTTACATTATCTTATAGAATCCTCTTGTATAAAGTGCCAATAGTCCTTAGAATCACCATCGGTCAGCAAACTACATGTTTTCCCGACATTTAACTCTAAACAATATTTTTAAGACGATTTCGTCTACATTTCCCGGTGCCACGGCCTAGGTAACGTAATTATTGCAACTTATTTAACATTATCTTTTAGAATACTCTTGCCTTGAGTGACAATAGACCTTAGAATCACCATCGGCCAGCAAACTACATGTCTGCCCGACATTCAACTCTAAACAACATTTTTAAGATGATTTCGTCTACATTTCCCGGTGCCACGGCCTAGGTAACGTAATTATAGCAAATTTTTTTACATTATCTTATAGAGTACTCTTGCCTTGAGTGATAATCGGCGTTAGAATCACCATCGGCCAGCAAACTACATGCTTTCCCGACATTTAACTCTAAACTACATTTTTAAGGCGATTTCGTCTACATTTACCGGTGCCACGGCCTAGGTAACGTAATTATAGCGACTTTTTTTACATTATCTTTTAAAATACTTTTGCCTTGAGTGACAATAGACCTTAGAATCACCATCGGCCAGCAAACTATATGTCTGCCCGACATTCAACTCTAAACAACATTTTTAAGATGATTTCGTCTACATTTCCCGGTGCCACGGCCTAGGTAACGTAATTATAGCGACTTTTTTACATTATCTTATAGAATACTCTTGCTTTGAGTGACAATAGGCCTCAAAATAACCATCGGCCAGCAAACTACATGTCTGCCCGACATTTAACTCTAAGTCTCTATTTTAAGGCGATTTGGTCTACATTTCCCGGTGCCACGGCCTAGGTAACATAATAATTGCAACTTTTTTTACATTTTCTAATAGAATACTCCTGCTTTGAGTGACAATAGGCCTTAGAATCACCATCGGCCAGCAAACTACATGTCTGCCCGACATTAAACTCTAAACTATATTTGTATGGCGGTTTTGTCTACATTTCCCGGTGCCACGGCCTAGATAACGTAATTCTTGCAACGTTTTTTACATTCTCTTATAGAATAATTTTGCTTTGAGTGACAATAGGCCTTAGAATCACCATCGGCCAGCAAACTACATGTTTTCCCGACATTTAACTCTAAACAATATTTTTAAGACGATTTCGTCTACCTTTCCCGGTGCCACGGCCTAGGTAACGTAATTATAGCGAGTTTTTTTACATTATCTTATAGAATACTCTTGCTTTGAGTGACAATAGGCCTCAAAATAACCATCGGCCAGCAAACTACATGTCTGCCCGACATTTAACTCTAAGTCTCTATTTTAAGGCGATTTCGTCTACATTTCCCGGTGCCACGGCCTAGGTAACATAATTATTGCAACTTTTTTTACATTTTCTTATAAAATACTCTTGCATAGAGTGACAATAGGCCTTAGAATCACCATCGGCCAGCAAACTACATGTCTGCCCGACATTTAACTCTAAACTACATTTTAAGGCGATTTCGTCTACATTTCCCGGTGCCACGGCCTAGGTAACGTAATTATTGCAACTTTTTTTACATTATCTTATAGAATGCTCTTGCCTTGAGTGACAATAGGCCTTAGAATCACCATCGGCCAAAAAACATGTCTGCCCGACATTAAACTCTCAAAGTACATTTTTAAGGCGATTTCGTCTACATTTCCCGGAGCCACGGCCTAGGTAACGTAATTATTGCAATTGTTTTTACATTTTATCATAGAATACTCTTGCTTTGAGTGACAATAGGCCTTTGAATCACCATCGGCCAGTAAACAACATGTCTGCCCGACATTTAACTCTAAACTACATTTTTAAGGCGATTATGTCTACATTTCCCGGTGCCACGGCCTAGTTAACGTAATTATAGCGTTTTTTTTTACATTATCTTATAGAATACTCTTGCTTTGAGTGACAATAGGTGTTAGAATCACCATCGGCCAGCAAACTACATGTCTGCTCGACATTTAACTGTAAACTACATTTTTAAGGCGATTACGTCTACATTTCCCGGTGCCACGGCCTAGGTAACGTAATTATAGCGACTTTTTTTACATCAACTTATAGAATCCTCTTGTCTTGAGTGACAATAGGCCTTAGAATAACCATCGGCCAGCAAACTACATGTCTGCCCGACATTTAACTCTAAACAATATTTTTAAGACGATTTCGTCTACATTTTCCGGTGCCACGGCCTAGGTAACGTAATTATAGCAATTTTTTTTACATTATCTTATAGAATACTCTTGCCTTGAGTGATAATAGGCCTAAGAATAACCATCGGCCAGCAAACTACATGTCTGCCCGACATTCAACTCTAAACTATATTTTTAGTGCGGTTTTGTCTACATTTCCCGGTGCCACGGCCTAGATAACGTAATTCTTGCAACGTTTTTTACACTATCTTATAGAATACTCTTGGTTTGAGTGACTATAGGCCTTGGAATCACAATCAGCCAGCAAACTACATGTTTTCCCGACATTTAACTCTAAACTACATTTTTAAGGCGATTTCGTCTACATTTCCCGGTGCCACGGACTAGGTAACGTAATTATTGCAACTTTTTTTACATTTTCTTATAGAATACTCTTGCTTTGAGTGACAATAGGCCTTAGAATCACCATCGGCCAGCAAACTACATGCTTTCCCGACATTTAACTCTAAACAATATTTTTAAGACGATTTCGTCTACATTTCCCGGTGCCACGGCCTAGGTAACGTAATTATAGCGACTTTTTTTACACTATCTTATAAAATTATCTTGCTTTGAGTGACAATAGGCCTAAAAATCACCATTGGCCAGCAAACTACATGTTTTCCCGACATTTAACTCTAAACTACATTTTTAAGGCGATTTCGTCTACATTTCCCGGTGCCACGGCCTAGGTAACGTAATTATTGCAACTTTTTTAACATTATTAGAGAATACTCTTGCCTTGAGTGACAATAGGCCTTAGAATAACCATCGGCCAGCAAACTATATGTCTGCCCGACATTCAACTCTAAACTATATTTTTACGGCGGTTTTGTCTACATTTTCCGGTGCCACGGCCTAGATAACGAAATTATTGCAACGTTTTTTACATTATCTTATAAGATACTCTTGCATTGAGTGACAATAGGCCTTAGAATCACCATCGGACAGCAAACTACATGTTTTCCCGACATTTAACTCTAAACAATATTTTTAAGACGATTTCGTCTACATTTCCCGGTAACACGGCCTAGGTTACGTAATTATAGCGAACTTTTTTACAATATCTTATAGAATTCTCTTGCTTTGAGTGACAATAGGCCTTAGAATCACCATCGGCCAGCAAACTACATGTTTTCCCGACATTTAACTCTAAACTACATTTTTAAGGAGATTTCGTCTACATTTCCCGGTGCCACGGCCTAGGTAACGTAATTATTGCAAATTTTTTAACATTATCTTATAGAATCCTAATGCCTTGAGTGACAATAGGCCTTTGAATCACCATCGGCCAGCAAACAACATGTCTGCCCGACATTTAACTCTAAACTACATTTTTAAGGCGATTATGTCTACATTTCCCGGTGCCACGGCCTAGGTAACGTAATTATAGCGTTTTTTTTTACATTATCTTATAGAATACTTTTGCCTTGAGTGACAATAGGTGTTAGAATCACCATCGGCCAGCAAAATACATGTCTGCTCGACATTTAACTCTAAACTACATTTTTAAGGCGATTACGTCTACATTTCCCGGTGCCACGGCCTAGGTAACGTAATTATAGCGACTTTTTTTACATCAACTTATAGAATCTTCTTGTTTTGAGTGACAATAGGCCTTAGAATAACCATCGGCCAGCAAACTACATGTCTGCCCGACATTAAACTCTAAACTATATTTGTATGGCGGTTTTGTCTACATTTCCCGGTGCCACGGCCTAGATAACGTAATTCTTGCAACGTTTTTTACATTCTCTTATAGAATACTTTTGTTTTGAGTGACAATAGGCCTTAGAATCACCATCGGCCAGCAAACTACATGTTTTCCCGACATTTAACTCTAAACAATATTTTTAAGACGATTTCGTCTACCTTTCCCGGTGCCACGGCCTAGGTAACGTAATTATAGCGAGTTTTTTTACATTATCTTATAGAATACTCTTGCTTTGAGTGATAATAGGCCTTAGAATCACCATCGGCCAGCAAACTACATGCTTTCCCGACATTTAACTCTAAACTACATTTTTAAGGCGATTTCGTCTACATTTCCCGGTGCCACGGCCTAGGTAACGTAATTATAGCGACTTTTTTAACATTATCTTATATAATACTCTTGCTTTGAGTGACTATAGGCCTTTGAATCACCATCGGCCAGCAAAATATAAGTCTGTCCGACAATCAACTTTAAACTACATTTTTATGGCGGTTTTGTCTACATTTCCCGGTGCCACGGCCTAGGTAACGTAATTATTGGAACTTTTTTTACATTGTCTTATAGAATTATCTTGCATTGAGTGACAAAAGGCCTTAAAATCACAATCTGCCTTCAAACTACATGTTTTCCCGACATTTAACTCTAAACAACATTTTAAAGACGATTTCGTCTACATTTCCCGGTGCGACGGCCTAGGTAACGTAATTATAGCGACTTTTTTACATTATCTTATAGAATACTCTTGCTTTGAGTGACAATAGGCCTCAAAATAACCATCGGCCAGCAAACTACATGTCTGCCCGACATTTAACTCTAAGTCTCTATTTTAAGGCGATTTCGTCTACATTTCCCGGTGCCACGGCCTAGGTAACATAATTATTACAACTTTTTTTACATTTTCTTATAAAATACTCTTGCATAGAGTGACAATAGGCCTTAGAATCACCATCGGCCAGCAAACTACATGTCTGCCCGACATTTAACTCTAAACTACATTTTAAGGCGATTTCGTCTACATTTCCCGGTGCCACGGCCTAGGTAACGTAATTATTGCAACTTTTTTTACATTATCTTATAGAATGCTCTTGCCTTGAGTGACAATAGGCCTTAGAATCACCATCGGCCAAAAAACATGTCTGCCCGACATTAAACTCTCAAAGTACATTTTTAAGGCGATTTCGTCTACATTTCCCGGAGCCACGGCCTAGGTAACGTAATTATTGCAATTTTTTTTACATTTTATCATAGAATACTCTTGCTTTGAGTGACAATAGGCCTTTGAATCACCATCGGCCAGTAAACAACATGTCTGCCCGACATTTAACTCTAAACTACATTTTTAAGGCGATTATGTCTACATTTCCCGGTGCCACGGCCTAGGTAACGTAATTATAGCGATTTTTTACCATAATCTTATAGAATACTCTTGCTTTGAGTGACAATAGGTGTTAGAATCACCATCGGCCAGCAAACTACATGTCTGCTCGACATTTAACTGTAAACTACATTTTTAAGGCGATTACGTCTACATTTCCCGGTGCCACGGCCTAGGTAACGTAATTATAGCGACTTTTTTTACATCAACTTATAGAATCCTCTTGTCTTGAGTGACAATAGGCCTTAGAATAACCATCGGCCAGCAAACTACATGTCTGCCCGACATTCAACTCTAAACTATATTTGTATGGCGGTTTTGTCTACATTTCCCGGTGCCACGGCCTAGATAACGTAATTATTGCAACATTTTTTAAATTATCTTATAGAATACTTTTGCTTTGAGTGACAATAGGCCTTAGAATCACCATCGGCCAGCAAACTACATGTTTTCCCGACATTTAACTCTAAACAATATTTTTAAGACGATTTCGTCTACATTTTCCGGTGCCACGGCCTAGGTAACGTAATTATAGCAATTTTTTTTACATTATCTTATAGAATACTCTTGCCTTGAGTGATAATAGGCCTTAGAATAACCATCGGCCAGCAAACTACATGTCTGCCCGACATTCAACTCTAAACTATATTTTTAGTGCGGTTTTGTCTACATTTCCCGGTGCCACGGCCTAGATAACGTAATTCTTGCAACGTTTTTTACACTATCTTATAGAATACTCTTGCTTTGAGTGACAATAGGCCTTAGAATCACCATCGGCCAGCAAACTACATGCTTTCCCGACATTTAACTCTAAACTACATTTTTAAGGCGATTTCGTTTACATTTCCCGGTGCCACGGCCTAGGTAACGTAATTATAGCGACTTTTTTAACATTATCTTATATAATACTCTTGCTTTGAGTGACTATAGGCCTTTGAATCACCATCGGCCAGCAAAATATAAGTCTGTCCGACAATCAACTTTAAACTACATTTTTATGGCGGTTTTGTCTACATTTCCCGGTGCCACGGCCTAGGTAACGTAATTATTGGAACTTTTTTTACATTGTCTTATAGAATTATCTTGCATTGAGTGACAAAACGCCTTAAAATCACAATCGGCCAGCAAACTACATGTTTTCCCGACATTTAACTCTAAACAACATTTTAAAGACGATTTCGTCTACATTTCCCGGTGCCACGGCCTAGGTAACGTATTTATAGCGACTTTTTTACATAATCTTATAGAATACTCTTGCTTTGAGTGACAATAGGCCTCAAAATAACCATCGGCCAGCAAACTACATGTCAGCCCGACATTTAACTCTAAGTCTCTATTTTAAGGCGATTTCGTCTACATTTCCCGGTGCCACGGCCTAGGTAACATAATTATTGCAACTTTTTTTACATTTTCTTATATTATACTCTTGTTTTGAGTGACAATAGGCCTTAGAATCACCATCGGCCATCAAACTACATGTCTGCCCGACATTTAACTCTAAACTACATTTTAAGGCGATTTCGTCTACATTTCCCGGTGCCACGGCCTAGGTAACGTAACTATTGCAACTTTTTTTACATTATCTTATAGAATGCTCTTGCCGTGAGTGACAATAGGCCTTAGAATCACCATCAGCCAAAAAATATGTCTGCCCGACATTAAACTCTCAAAGTACATTTTTAAGGCGATTTCGTCTACATTTCCCGGAGCCACGGCCTAGGTAACGTAATTATTGCAATTTTTTTTACATCTTATTATATTATACTCTTGCCTTGAGTGACAATAGGCCTTTGAATCACCATCGGCCAGCAAACAACATGTCTGCCCGACATTTAACTCTAAACTACATTTTTAAGGCGATTATGTCTACATTTCCCGGTGCCATGGCCTAGGTAACGTAATTATAGCGACTTTTTTTAAATTATCTTATAGAACCCTCTTGCTTTGAGTGACTTAAGGCCTTAGAATCACCATGGGCCAGCAAACTACATGTCTGCCCGACATTCAACTCTAAACTATATTTTTATGGCGGTTTTGTCTACATTTCCCGGTGCCACGGCCTAGATAACGTAATTATTGCAACGTTTTTTACATTATCTTATAGGATTCTCTTGCTTTGAGTGACAAAAGGCCTTAGAATCACCATCGGCTAGCAAACTACATGTTTTCCCGACATTTACTCTAAACAATATTTTTAAGACGATTTCGTCTACATTTCCCGGTGCCACGGCCTAGGTAACGTAATTATAGCGACTTTTTTACATTATCTTATAGAATACTCTTGCTTTGAGTGACAATAGGCCTCAAAATAACCATCGGCCAGCAAACTACATGTGTGCCCGACATTTAACTCTAAGTCTCTATTTTAAGGCGATTTGGTCTACATTTCCCGGTGCCACGGCCTAGGTAACGTAATTATTGGAACTTTTTTTACATTGTCTTATAGAATTATCTTGCATTGAGTGACAAAACGCCTTAAAATCACAATCGGCCAGCAAACTACATGTTTTCCCGACATTTAACTCTAAACAACATTTTAAAGACGATTTCGTCTACATTTCCCGGTGCCACGGCCTAGGTAACGTATTTATAGCGACTTTTTTACATAATCTTATAGAATACTCTTGCTTTGAGTGACAATAGGCCTCAAAATAACCATCGGCCAGCAAACTACATGTCAGCCCGACATTTAACTCTAAGTCTCTATTTTAAGGCGATTTCGTCTACATTTCCCGGTGCCACGGCCTAGGTAACATAATTATTGCAACTTTTTTTACATTTTCTTATATTATTCTCTTGTTTTGAGTGACAATAGGCCTTAGAATCACCATCGGCCAGCAAACTACATGTCTGCCCGACATTTAACTCTAAACTACATTTTAAGGCGATTTCGTCTACATTTCCCGGTGCCACGGCCTAGGTAACGTAACTATTGCAACTTTTTTTACATTATCTTATAGAATGCTCTTGCCCTGAGTGACAATAGGCCTTAGAATCACCATCGGCCAAAAAACATGTCTGCCCGACATTAAACTCTCAAAGTACATTTTTAAGGCGATTTCGTCTACATTTCCCGGAGCCACGGCCTAGGTAACGTAATTATTGCAATTTTTTTTACATCTTATTATATTATACTCTTGCCTTGAGTGACAATAGGCCTTTGAATCACCATCGGCCAGCAAACAACATGTCTGCCCGACATTTAACTCTAAACTACATTTTTAAGGCGATTATGTCTACATTTCCCGGTGCCATGGCCTAGGTAACGTAATTATAGCGACTTTTTTTAAATTATCTTATAGAATCCTCTTGCTTTGAGTGACTTAAGGCCTTAGAATCACCATCGGCCAGCAAACTACATGTCTGCCCGACATTCAACTCTAAACTATATTTTTATGGCGGTTTTGTCTACATTTCCCGGTGCCACGGCCTAGATAACGTAATTATTGCAACGTTTTTTACATAATCTTATAGGATACTTTTGTTTTGAGTGACAATAGGCCTTAGAATCACCATCGGCCAGCAAACTACATGTTTTCCCGACATTTAACTCTAAACAATATTTTTAAGACGATTTCGTCTACATTTCCCGGTGCCACGGCCTAGGTAACGTAATTATAGCGACTTTTTTTACACTATCTTATAAAATTATCTTGCTTTGAGTGACAATAGGCCTAAGAATCACCATTGGCCAGCAAACTACATGTTTTCCCGACATTTAACTCTAAACTACATTTTTAAGGCGATTTCGTCTACATTTTCCGGTGCCACGGCCTAGGTAACGTAATTATTGCAACTTTTTTTAACATTATTAGAGAATACTCTTGCCTTGAGTGACAATAGGCCTTAGAATAACCATCGGCCAGCAAACTACATGTCTGCCCGACATTCAACTCTAAACTATATTTTTACGGCGGTTTTGTCTACATTTTCCGGTGCCACGGCCTAGATAACGAAATTATTGCAACGTTTTTTACATTATCTTATAAGATACTCTTGCATTGAGTGACAATAGGCCTTAGAATCACCATCGGCCAGCAAACTACATGTTTTCCCGACATTTAACTCTAAACAATATTTTTAAGACGATTTCGTCTACATTTCCCGGGGCCACGGCCTAGGTAACGTAATTATTGCAATTTTTTTAACATTATCTTATAGAATCTTTTTGCCTTGAGTGACAATAGGCCTTTGAATCACCATCGGCCAGCAAACTACATATCTGCCCGATATTAAACTCTAAACTATATTTTTATGGCGGTTTTGTCTACATTTCCCGGTGCCACGGCCTAGATAACGTAATTATTGCAACGTTTTTTACACTATCTTATAGAATACTCTTGTTTTGATTGATAATATGCCTTAGAATCACCATCAGCCAGCAAACTACATGTTTTCCCGACATTTAACTCTAAACTACATTTTTAAGGCGATTTCGTCTACATTTCCCGGTGCCACGGCCTAGGTAACGTAATTATTGCAACTTTTTTAACATTATCTTATAAAATGCTATTGCCTTGAGTGACAATAGGCCTTTGAATCACCATCGGCCAGCAAAATATAAGTCTGTCCGACAATCAACTTTAAACTACATTTTTATGGCGGTTTTGTCTACATTTCCCGGTGCCACGGCCTAGGTAACGTAATTATTGGAATTTTTTTTACATTGTCTTATAGAATTATCTTGCATTGAGTGACAAAAGGCCTTTAAATCACAATCGGCCAGCAAACTACATGTTTTCCCGACATTTAACTCTAAACAACATTTTAAAGCGATTTCGTCTACATTTCCCGGTGCCACGGCCTAGGTAACGTAATTAATGCAACTTTTTTTACATTAACTTATAGAATTATCTTGCCCTGAGTGACAATAGGCCTTAGAATCACCATCGGCCAAAAAACATGTCTGCCCGACATTAAACTCTCAAAGTACATTTTTAAGGCGATTTCGTCTACATTTCCCGGAGCCACGGCCTAGGTAACGTAATTATTTCAATTTTTTTTACATCTTATTATAGAATTCTCTTGCCTTGAGTGACAATAGGCCTTTGAATCACCATCGGCCAGCAAACAACATGTCTGCCCGACATTTAACTCTAAACTACATTTTTAAGGCGATCATGTCTACATTTCCCGGTGCCACGGCCTAGGTAACGTAATTATAGCGACTTTTTTTACATTATCTTATAGAATACTCTTGCTTTGAGTGACAATAGGCGTTTGAATCACCATCGGCCAGCAAACTACATGTCTGCCCGACATTCAACTCTAAACTATATTTTCATGGCGGTTTTGTCTACATTTCCCGGTGCCACGGCCTAGATAACGTAATTATTGCAACTTTTTTTACAGTATCTTATAAAATGCTCTTGCCGTAAGTGACAATAGGCCTTAGAATCACCATCGGCCAAAAAACATGTCTGCCCGACATTAAACTCTCAAAGTACATTTTTAAGGCGATTTCGTCTACATTTCCCGGAGCCACGGCCTAGGTAACGTAATTATTGCAATTTTTTTTACATCTTATTATAGAATCCTCTTGCTTTGAGTGACAATAGGCCTTAGAATCACCATCGGCCAGCAAACAACATGTCTGCCCGTACATTTAAATCTAAACTACATTTTTAAGGCGATTATGTCTACATTTCCCGGTGCCACGGCCTAGGTAACGTAATTATAGCGACTTTTTTTACATTATCTTATAAAATGCTCTTGCCTTGAGTGATAATTGGCGTTAGAATCACCATCGGCCAGCAAACTACATGTCTGCCCGACATTTAACTCTAAACTACATTTTGAAGGCGATTACGTCTACATTTCCCGGTGCCACGGCCTAGGTAACGTAATTATAGCGACTTTTTTTACACTATCTTATAGAATGCTCTTGTTTTGAGTGATAATAGGCCTTAGAATAACCATCGGCCAGCAAACTACATGTCTGCCCGACATTCAACTCTAAACTATATTTTTAGTGCGGTTTTGTCTACATTTCCCGGTGCCACGGCCTAGATAACGTAATTATTGCAACGTTTTTTACATTATTTAATAGAATACTCTTGTTTTGAGTGACAATAGGCCTTAGAATCACCATCGGCCAGCAAACTACATGTTTTCCCGACATTTAACTCTAAACAATATTTTTAAGACAATTTCGTCTACCTTTTCCGGTGCCACGGCCTAGGTTACGTAATTATAGCGAGTTTTTTTACATTATCTTATAGAATACTCTTGCTTTGAGTGACAATAGGCCTTAGAATCACCATCGGCCAGCAAACTACATGCTTTCCCGACATTTAACTCTAAACTACATTTTTAAGGCGATTTCGTCTACATTTCCCGGTGCCACGGCCTAGATAACGTAATTATAGCGACTTTTTTTACAATATCTTATAAAATGCTCTTGCCTTGAGTGACAATAGGCCTTAGAATCACCATCGGCCAGCAAACTACATGTCTGCCCGACATTCAACTCTAAACAACATTTTTAAGATGATTTCGTCTACATTTCTCGGTGCCACGGCCTAGGTAACGCAATTACAGCGACTTTTTCACATTATCTTATAGAATACTTTTGCTTTGAGTGACAATAGGCCTCAAAATAACCATCGGCCAGCAAACTACATGTCTGCCCGACATTAAACTCTAAACTATATTTTTATGGCGGTTTTGTCTACATTTCCCGGTACCACGGCCTAGAAAACGTAATTATTGCAACGTTTTTTACACTATCTTATAGAATACTCTTGTTTTGAGTGACAATAGGCCTTAGAATCACCATCGGCCAGCAAACTTCTTGTTTTCCCGACATTTAACTCTAAACTACATTTTTATGGCGATTTCGTCTACATTTCCCGGTGCCACGGCCTAAGTAACGTTGCAAATTTTTTAACACTATCTTATAGAATACTCTTGCCTTGAGTGACAATAGTTCTTTGAATCACCATCGGCCAGCAAAATATAAGTCTGTCCGACAATCAACTTTAAACTACATTTTTATGGCAGTTTTGTCTACATTTCCCGGTGCCACGGCCTAGGTAACGTAATTATTGGAAGTTTTTTTACATTATCTTATAGAATTATCTTGCATTGAGTGACAAAAGGCCTTAAAATCACAATCGGCCAGCAAACTACATGTTTTTCCGACATTTAACTCTAAACAACATTTTAAAGACGATTTCGTCTACATTTCCCGGTACCACGGCCTAGAAAACGTAATTATTGCAACGTTTTTTACACTATCTTATAGAATACTCTTGTTTTGAGTGACAATAGGCCTTAGAATCACCATCGGCCAGCAAACTTCTTGTTTTCCCGACATTTAACTCTAAACTACATTTTTAAGGCGATTTCGTCTACATTTCCCGGTGCCACGGCCTAAGTAACGTTGCAAATTTTTTAACACTATCTTATAGAATACTCTTGCTTTGAGTGACAATAGGCGTTTGAATCACCATCGGCCAGCAAACTACATGTCTGCCCGACATTCAACTCTAAACTATATTTTCATGGCGGTTTTGTCTACATTTCCCGGTGCCACGGCCTAGATAACGTAATTATTGCAACTTTTTTTACAGTATCTTATAAAATGCTCTTGCCGTAAGTGACAATAGGCCTTAGAATCACCATCGGCCAAAAAACATGTCTGCCCGACATTAAACTCTCAAAGTACATTTTTAAGGCGATTTCGTCTACATTTCCCGGAGCCACGGCCTAGGTAACGTAATTATTGCAATTTTTTTTACATCTTATTATAGAATCCTCTTGCTTTGAGTGACAATAGGCCTTTGAATCACCATCGGCCAGCAAACAACATGTCTGCCCGTACATTTAAATCTAAACTACATTTTTAAGGCGATTATGTCTACATTTCCCGGTGCCACGGCCTAGGTAACGTAATTATAGCGACTTTTTTTACATTATCTTATAAAATGCTCTTGCCTTGAGTGATAATTGGCGTTAGAATCACCATCGGCCAGCAAACTACATGTCTGCCCGACATTTAACTCTAAACTACATTTTGAAGGCGATTACGTCTACATTTCCCGGTGCCACGGCCTAGGTAACGTAATTATAGCGACTTTTTTTACACTATCTTATAGAATGCTTTTGTTTTGAGTGATAATAGGCCTTAGAATAACCATCGGCCAGCAAACTACATGTCTGCCCGACATTCAACTCTAAACTATATTTTTAGTGCGGTTTTGTCTACATTTCCCGGTGCCACGGCCTAGATAACGTAATTATTGCAACGTTTTTTACATTATTTAATAGAATACTCTTGTTTTGAGTGACAATAGGCCTTAGAATCACCATCGGCCAGCAAACTACATGTTTTCCCGACATTTAACTCTAAACAATATTTTTAAGACAATTTCGTCTACCTTTTCCGGTGCCACGGCCTAGGTTACGTAATTATAGCGAGTTTTTTTACATTATCTTATAGAATACTCTTGCTTTGAGTGACAATAGGCCTCAAAATAACCATCGGCCAGCAAACTACATGTCTGCCCGACATTTAACTCTAAGTCTCTATTTTAAGGCGATTTCGTCTACATTTCCCGGTGCCACGGCCTAGGTAACATAATTATTGCAACTGTATTTACATTTTCTTATAGAATACTCTTGCCTTGAGTAACAATAGGCCTCAGAATCACCATAGGCCAGCAAACTACATGTCTGCCCGACATTTAACTCTAAACTACATTTTAAAGCGATTTCGTCTACATTTCCCGGTGCCACGGCCTAGGTAACGTAATTAATGCAACTTTTTTTACATTAACTTATAGAATTATCTTGCCCTGAGTGACAATAGGCCTTAGAATCACCATCGGCCAAAAAACATGTCTGCCCGACATTAAACTCTCAAAGTACATTTTTAAGGCGATTTCGTCTACATTTCCCGGAGCCACGGCCTAGGTAACGTAATTATTTCAATTTTTTTTACATCTTATTATAGAATTCTCTTGCCTTGAGTGACAATAGGCCTTTGAATCACCATCGGCCAGCAAACAACATGTCTGCCCGACATTTAACTCTAAACTACATTTTTAAGGCGATCATGTCTACATTTCCCGGTGCCACGGCCTAGGTAACGTAATTATAGCGACTTTTTTTACATTATCTTATAGAATACTCTTGCTTTGAGTGACAATAGGCCTTTGAATCACCATCGGCCAGCAAACAACATGTCTGCCCGTACATTTAAATCTAAACTACATTTTTAAGGCGATTATGTCTACATTTCCCGGTGCCACGGCCTAGGTAACGTAATTATAGCGACTTTTTTTACATTATCTTATAAAATGCTCTTGCCTTGAGTGATAATTGGCGTTAGAATCACCATCGGCCAGCAAACTACATGTCTGCCCGACATTTAACTCTAAACTACATTTTGAAGGCGATTACGTCTACATTTCCCGGTGCCACGGCCTAGGTAACGTAATTATAGCGACTTTTTTTACACTATCTTATAGAATGCTCTTGTTTTGAGTGATAATAGGCCTTAGAATAACCATCGGCCAGCAAACTACATGTCTGCCCGACATTCAACTCTAAACTATATTTTTAGTGCGGTTTTGTCTACATTTCCCGGTGCCACGGCCTAGATAACGTAATTATTGCAACGTTTTTTACATTATTTAATAGAATACTCTTGTTTCGAGTGACAATAGGCCTTAGAATCACCATCGGCCAGCAAACTACATGTTTTCCCGACATTTAACTCTAAACAATATTTTTAAGACAATTTCGTCTACCTTTTCCGGTGCCACGGCCTAGGTTACGTAATTATAGCGAGTTTTTTTACATTATCTTATAGAATACTCTTGCTTTGAGTGACAATAGGCCTTAGAATCACCATCGGCCAGCAAACTACATGCTTTCCCGACATTTAACTCTAAACTACATTTTTAAGGCGATTTCGTCTACATTTCCCGGTGCCACGGCCTAGATAACGTAATTATAGCGACTTTTTTTACAATATCTTATAAAATGCTCTTGCCTTGAGTGACAATAGGCCTTAGAATCACCATCGGCCAGCAAACTACATGTCTGCCCGACATTCAACTCTAAACAACATTTTTAAGATGATTTCGTCTACATTTCTCGGTGCCACGGCCTAGGTAACGCAATTACAGCGACTTTTTCACATTATCTTATAGAATACTTTTGCTTTGAGTGACAATAGGCCTCAAAATAACCATCGGCCAGCAAACTACATGTCTGCCCGACATTAAACTCTAAACTATATTTTTATGGCGGTTTTGTCTACATTTCCCGGTACCACGGCCTAGAAAACGTAATTATTGCAACGTTTTTTACACTATCTTATAGAATACTCTTGTTTTGAGTGACAATAGGCCTTAGAATCACCATCGGCCAGCAAACTTCTTGTTTTCCCGACATTTAACTCTAAACTACATTTTTAAGGCGATTTCGTCTACATTTCCCGGTGCCACGGCCTAAGTAACGTTGCAAATTTTTTAACACTATCTTATAGAATACTCTTGCCTTGAGTGACAATAGTTCTTTGAATCACCATCGGCCAGCAAAATATAAGTCTGTCCGACAATCAACTTTAAACTACATTTTTATGGCAGTTTTGTCTACATTTCCCGGTGCCACGGCCTAGGTAACGTAATTATTGGAAGTTTTTTTACATTATCTTATAGAATTATCTTGCATTGAGTGACAAAAGGCCTTAAAATCACAATCGGCCAGCAAACTACATGTTTTTCCGACATTTAACTCTAAACAACATTTTAAAGACGATTTCGTCTACATTTCCCGGTACCACGGCCTAGAAAACGTAATTATTGCAACGTTTTTTACACTATCTTATAGAATACTCTTGTTTTGAGTGACAATAGGCCTTAGAATCACCATCGGCCAGCAAACTTCTTGTTTTCCCGACATTTAACTCTAAACTACATTTTTAAGGCGATTTCGTCTACATTTCCCGGTGCCACGGCCTAAGTAACGTTGCAAATTTTTTAACACTATCTTATAGAATACTCTTGCCTTGAGTGACAATAGTTCTTTGAATCACCATCGGCCAGCAAAATATAAGTCTGTCCGACAATCAACTTTAAACTACATTTTTATGGCAGTTTTGTCTACATTTCCCGGTGCCACGGCCTAGGTAACGTAATTATTGGAAGTTTTTTTACATTATCTTATAGAATTATCTTGCATTGAGTGACAAAAGGCCTTAAAATCACAATCGGCCAGCAAACTACATGTTTTTCCGACATTTAACTCTAAACAACATTTTAAAGACGATTTCGTCTACATTTCCCGGTGCCACGGCCTAGGTAACGTAATTATAGCGTGTTTATTTACATTATCGTATAGAATACTCTTGCCTTGAGTGACATTAGGCCTTAGAATTACGACCGGCCAGCAAACTATATGTCTGCCCGACATTCAACTCTAAACAACATTTTTAAGATGATTTCGTCTACATTTCCCGGTGCCACGGCCTAGGTAACGTAATTATTGCAACTTTTTTTACATAATCTTATAGAATTATCTTGCCTTGAGTGACAATAGGCCTTAAAATCACCATAGGCTAGCAAACTACATGTCTGCCCGACATTAAACTCTAAACTATATTTTTATGGCGGTTTTGTCTACATTTCCCGGTGCCACGGCCTAGATAACGTAATTATTGCAACGTTTTTTACATTATCTTATAGAATACTCTTGTTTAGAGTGACAATAGGTCTTAGAATCACCATCGGTCAGCAAACTACATGTTTTCCCGACATTTAACTCTAAACAATATTTTTAAGACGTTTTCGTCTACATTTCCCGGTGCCACGGCCTAGGTAACGTAATTATAGCGACTTTTTTTACACTATCTTATAGAATACTCTTGTTTTGAGTGACAATAGGCCTTAGAATCACCATCGGCCAGCAAACTTCTTGTTTTCCCGACATTTAACTCTAAACTACATTTTTAAGGCGATTTCGTCTACATTTCCCGGTGCCACGGCCTAAGTAACGTTGCAAATTTTTTAACACTATCTTATAGAATACTCTTGCCTTGAGTGACAATAGTTCTTTGAATCACCATCGGCCAGCAAAATATAAGTCTGTCCGACAATCAACTTTAAACTACATTTTTATGGCAGTTTTGTCTACATTTCCCGGTGCCACGGCCTAGGTAACGTAATTATTGGAAGTTTTTTTACATTATCTTATAGAATTATCTTGCATTGAGTGACAAAAGGCCTTAAAATCACAATCGGCCAGCAAACTACATGTTTTTCCGACATTTAACTCTAAACAACATTTTAAAGACGATTTCGTCTACATTTCCCGGTGCCACGGCCTAGGTAACGTAATTATAGCGTGTTTATTTACATTATCGTATAGAATACTCTTGCCTTGAGTGACATTAGGCCTTAGAATTACGACCGGCCAGCAAACTATATGTCTGCCCGACATTCAACTCTAAACAACATTTTTAAGATGATTTCGTCTACATTTCCCGGTGCCACGGCCTAGGTAACGTAATTATTGCAACTTTTTTTACATAATCTTATAGAATTATCTTGCCTTGAGTGACAATAGGCCTTAAAATCACCATAGGCTAGCAAACTACATGTCTGCCCGACATTAAACTCTAAACTATATTTTTATGGCGGTTTTGTCTACATTTCCCGGTGCCACGGCCTAGATAACGTAATTATTGCAACGTTTTTTACATTATCTTATAGAATACTCTTGTTTAGAGTGACAATAGGTCTTAGAATCACCATCGGTCAGCAAACTACATGTTTTCCCGACATTTAACTCTAAACAATATTTTTAAGACGTTTTCGTCTACATTTCCCGGTGCCACGGCCTAGGTAACGTAATTATAGCGACTTTTTTTACAATATCTTATAGAATTCTCTTGTTTTGAGTGACAATAGGCCTTAGAATCACCAACGGCCAGCAAACTACATGTTTTCCCGACATTTAACTCTAAAACATATTTTTAAGACGATTTCGTCTACATTTCCCGGTGCCATGGCCTAGGTAACGTAATTATAGCGTTTTTTTTTACATTATCTTATAGAATGTTCTTGTTTTGAGTGATAATAGGCCTTAGAATAACCGTCGGCCAGCAAACTACATGTCTGCCCGACATTAAACTCTAAACTATATTTTTATGGCGGTTTTGTCTACATTTCCCGGTGCAACGGCCTAGATAACGTAATTATTGCAACGTTTTTTACACTTTCTTATAGAATACTCTTGTTAAGAGTGACAATAGGCCTTAGAATCACCATCGGCCAGCAAACTCCATGTTTTCCCGACATTTAACTCTAAACTACATTTTTAAGGCGATTACGTCTACATTTCCCGGTGCCGCGGCCTATGTAACGTAATTAAAGCGACTTTTTTACATTATCTTATAGAATTTTCTTGCATTGAGTGACAAAAGGCCTTAAAATCACCATCAACTAGCAATCTACATGTTTACCCGACATTTAACTCTAAACAACATTTTTAAGACTATTTCGTCTACATTTCCCGGTGCCACGGCCTAGGTAACGTAATTATAGCGACTTTTTTACATTATCTTATAGAATACTCTTCAATTGAGTGACAATAGGCCTTCGAATCACCATCGGCCAGCAAACAACATGTCTGCCCGACATTTTACTCTAAACTACATTTTTAAGGCGATTACGTCTACATTTCCCGGTGCCACGGCCTAGGTAACGTAATTATAGCGACTTTTTTTACATTATCTTATAGAATAAACCTGCCTTGAGTGACAATAGGCGTTAGAATCACCATCGGCCAGCAAACTACATGTCTGCCCGACATTTAACTCTAAACTACATTTTTAAGGCGATTACGTCTACATTTCCCGGTGCCGCGGCCTAGGTAACGTAATTATAGCGACTTTTTTTACATTATCTTATAGAATGCTCTTGTCTTGAGTGACAATAGGCCTTAGAATAACCATCGGCCAGCAAACTACATGTCTGCCCGACATTTAACTCTAAACTACATTTTTAAGGCGATTTCGTCTACATTTCCCGGTGCCACGGCCTAGATAACGTAATTATAGCGTGTTTATTTACATTATTCTATAGAATACTCTTGTCTTGAGTGACAATAGGCCTTAGAATCACCACCGGCCAGCAAACTACATGTCTGCCCGACATTCAACTCTAAACAACATTTTTAAGATGATTTCGTCTACATTTCCCGGTGCCACGGCCTAGGTAACGTAATTATTGCAACTTTATTTACATAATCTTATAGAATTCTCTTGCCTTGAGTGACAATAGGCCTTAAAATCACCATCGGCTAGCAAACTACATGTCTGCCCGACATTAAACTCTATACTATATTTTTATGGCGGTTTTGTCTACATTTCCCGGTGCCACGGCCTAGATAACGTAATTATTGCAACGTTTTTTACATTATCTTATAGAATCCTCTTGTATAAAGTGCCAATAGTCCTTAGAATCACCATCGGTCAGCAAACTACATGTTTTCCCGACATTTAACTCTAAACAATATTTTTAAGACGATTTCGTCTACATTTCCCGGTGCCACGGCCTAGGTAACGTAATTATTGCAACTTATTTAACATTATCTTTTAGAATATTCTTGCCTTGAGTGACAATAGACCTTAGAATCACCATCGGCCAGCAAACTACATGTCTGCCCGACATTCAACTCTAAACAACATTTTTAAGATGATTTCGTCTACATTTCCCGGTGCCACGGCCTAGGTAACGTAATTATAGCAAATTTTTTTACATTATCTTATAGAGTACTCTTGCCTTGAGTGATAATCGGCGTTAGAATCACCATCGGCCAGCAAACTACATGCTTTCCCGACATTTAACTCTAAACTACATTTTTAAGGCGATTTCGTCTACATTTACCGGTGCCACGGCCTAGGTAACGTAATTATAGCGACTTTTTTTACATTATCTTTTAAAATACTTTTGCCTTGAGTGACAATAGACCTTAGAATCACCATCGGCCAGCAAACTATATGTCTGCCCGACATTCAACTCTAAACAACATTTTTAAGATGATTTCGTCTACATTTCCCGGTGCCACGGCCTAGGTAACGTAATTATAGCGACTTTTTTACATTATCTTATAGAATACTCTTGCTTTGAGTGACAATAGGCCTCAAAATAACCATCGGCCAGCAAACTACATGTCTGCCCGACATTTAACTCTAAGTCTCTATTTTAAGGCGATTTGGTCTACATTTCCCGGTGCCACGGCCTAGGTAACATAATAATTGCAACTTTTTTTACATTTTCTAATAGAATACTCCTGCTTTGAGTGACAATAGGCCTTAGAATCACCATCGGCCAGCAAACTACATGTCTGCCCGACATTAAACTCTAAACTATATTTGTATGGCGGTTTTGTCTACATTTCCCGGTGCCACGGCCTAGATAACGTAATTCTTGCAACGTTTTTTACATTCTCTTATAGAATAATTTTGCTTTGAGTGACAATAGGCCTTAGAATCACCATCGGCCAGCAAACTACATGTTTTCCCGACATTTAACTCTAAACAATATTTTTAAGACGATTTCGTCTACCTTTCCCGGTGCCACGGCCTAGGTAACGTAATTATAGCGAGTTTTTTTACATTATCTTATAGAATACTCTTGCTTTGAGTGACAATAGGCCTCAAAATAACCATCGGCCAGCAAACTACATGTCTGCCCGACATTTAACTCTAAGTCTCTATTTTAAGGCGATTTCGTCTACATTTCCCGGTGCCACGGCCTAGGTAACATAATTATTGCAACTTTTTTTACATTTTCTTATAAAATACTCTTGCATAGAGTGACAATAGGCCTTAGAATCACCATCGGCCAGCAAACTACATGTCTGCCCGACATTTAACTCTAAACTATATTTTAAGGCGATTTCGTCTACATTTCCCGGTGCCACGGCCTAGGTAACGTAATTATTGCAACTTTTTTTACATTATCTTATAGAATGCTCTTGCCTTGAGTGACAATAGGCCTTAGAATCACCATCGGCCAAAAAACATGTCTGCCCGACATTAAACTCTCAAAGTACATTTTTAAGGCGATTTCGTCTACATTTCCCGGAGCCACGGCCTAGGTAACGTAATTATTGCAATTGTTTTTACATTTTATCATAGAATACTCTTGCTTTGAGTGACAATAGGCCTTTGAATCACCATCGGCCAGTAAACAACATGTCTGCCCGACATTTAACTCTAAACTACATTTTTAAGGCGATTATGTCTACATTTCCCGGTGCCACGGCCTAGGTAACGTAATTATAGCGTTTTTTTTTACATTATCTTATAGAATACTCTTGCTTTGAGTGACAATAGGTGTTAGAATCACCATCGGCCAGCAAACTACATGTCTGCTCGACATTTAACTGTAAACTACATTTTTAAGGCGATTACGTCTACATTTCCCGGTGCCACGGCCTAGGTAACGTAATTATAGCGACTTTTTTTACATCAACTTATAGAATCCTCTTGTCTTGAGTGACAATAGGCCTTAGAATAACCATCGGCCAGCAAACTACATGTCTGCCCGACATTCAACTCTAAACTATATTTGTATGGCGGTTTTGTCTACATTTCCCGGTGCCACGGCCTAGATAACGTAATTATTGCAACATTTTTTAAATTATCTTATAGAATACTTTTGCTTCGAGTGACAATAGGCCTTAGAATCACCATCGGCCAGCAAACTACATGTTTTCCCGACATTTAACTCTAAACAATATTTTTAAGACGATTTCGTCTACATTTTCCGGTGCCACGGCCTAGGTAACGTAATTATAGCAATTTTTTTTACATTATCTTATAGAATACTCTTGCCTTGAGTGATAATAGGCCTAAGAATAACCATCGGCCAGCAAACTACATGTCTGCCCGACATTCAACTCTAAACTATATTTTTAGTGCGGTTTTGTCTACATTTCCCGGTGCCACGGCCTAGATAACGTAATTCTTGCAACGTTTTTTACACTATCTTATAGAATACTCTTAGTTTGAGTGACTATAGGCCTTGGAATCACAATCAGCCAGCAAACTACATGTTTTCCCGACATTTAACTCTAAACTACATTTTTAAGGCGATTTCGTCTACATTTCCCGGTGCCACGGACTAGGTAACGTAATTATTGCAACTTTTTTTACATTTTCTTATAGAATCCTCTTGCTTTGAGTGACAATAGGCCTTAGAATCACCATCGGCCAGCAAACTACATGCTTTCCCGACATTTAACTCTAAACAATATTTTTAAGACGATTTCGTCTACATTTCCCGGTGCCACGGCCTAGGTAACGTAATTATAGCGACTTTTTTTACACTATCTTATAAAATTATCTTGCTTTGAGTGACAATAGGCCTAAAAATCACCATTGGCCAGCAAACTACATGTTTTCCCGACATTTAACTCTAAACTACATTTTTAAGGCGATTTCGTCTACATTTCCCGGTGCCACGGCCTAGGTAACGTAATTATTGCAACTTTTTTAACATTATTAGAGAATACTCTTGCCTTGAGTGACAATAGGCCTTAGAATAACCATCGGCCAGCAAACTATATGTCTGCCCGACATTCAACTCTAAACTATATTTTTACGGCGGTTTTGTCTACATTTTCCGGTGCCACGGCCTAGATAACGAAATTATTGCAACGTTTTTTACATTATCTTATAAGATACTCTTGCATTGAGTGACAATAGGCCTTAGAATCACCATCGGACAGCAAACTACATGTTTTCCCGACATTTAACTCTAAACAATATTTTTAAGACGATTTCGTCTACATTTCCCGGTAACACGGCCTAGGTTACGTAATTATAGCGAACTTTTTTACAATATCTTATAGAATTCTCTTGCTTTGAGTGACAATAGGCCTTAGAATCACCATCAGCCAGCAAACTACATGTTTTCCCGACATTTAACTCTAAACTACATTTTTAAGGAGATTTCGTCTACATTTCCCGGTGCCACGGCCTAGGTAACGTAATTATTGCAAATTTTTTAACATTATCTTATAGAATCCTAATGCCTTGAGTGACAATAGGCCTTTGAATCACCATCGGCCAGCAAACAACATGTCTGCCCGACATTTAACTCTAAACTACATTTTTAAGGCGATTATGTCTACATTTCCCGGTGCCACGGCCTAGGTAACGTAATTATAGCGTTTTTTTTTACATTATCTTATAGAATACTTTTGCCTTGAGTGACAATAGGTGTTAGAATCACCATCGGCCAGCAAAATACATGTCTGCTCGACATTTAACTCTAAACTACATTTTTAAGGCGATTACGTCTACATTTCCCGGTGCCACGGCCTAGGTAACGTAATTATAGCGACTTTTTTTACATCAACTTATAGAATCTTCTTGTTTTGAGTGACAATAGGCCTTAGAATAACCATCGGCCAGCAAACTACATGTCTGCCCGACATTAAACTCTAAACTATATTTGTATGGCGGTTTTGTCTACATTTCCCGGTGCCACGGCCTAGATAACGTAATTCTTGCAACGTTTTTTACATTCTCTTATAGAATACTTTTGTTTTGAGTGACAATAGGCCTTAGAATCACCATCGGCCAGCAAACTACATGTTTTCCCGACATTTAACTCTAAACAATATTTTTAAGACGATTTCGTCTACCTTTCCCGGTGCCACGGCCTAGGTAACGTAATTATAGCGAGTTTTTTTACATTATCTTATAGAATACTCTTGCATTGAGTGATAATAGGCCTTAGAATCACCATCGGCCAGCAAACTACATGCTTTCCCGACATTTAACTCTAAACTACATTTTTAAGGCGATTTCGTCTACATTTCCCGGTGCCACGGCCTAGGTAACGTAATTATAGCGACTTTTTTAACATTATCTTATATAATACTCTTGCTTTGAGTGACTATAGGCCTTTGAATCACCATCGGCCAGCAAAATATAAGTCTGTCCGACAATCAACTTTAAACTACATTTTTATGGCGGTTTTGTCTACATTTCCCGGTGCCACGGCCTAGGTAACGTAATTATTGGAACTTTTTTTACATTGTCTTATAGAATTATCTTGCATTGAGTGACAAAAGGCCTTAAAATCACAATCTGCCTTCAAACTACATGTTTTCCCGACATTTAACTCTAAACAACATTTTAAAGACGATTTCGTCTACATTTCCCGGTGCGACGGCCTAGGTAACGTAATTATAGCGACTTTTTTACATTATCTTATAGAATACTCTTGCTTTGAGTGACAATAGGCCTCAAAATAACCATCGGCCAGCAAACTACATGTCTGCCCGACATTTAACTCTAAGTCTCTATTTTAAGGCGATTTCGTCTACATTTCCCGGTGCCACGGCCTAGGTAACATAATTATTACAACTTTTTTTACATTTTCTTATAAAATACTCTTGCATAGAGTGACAATAGGCCTTAGAATCACCATCGGCCAGCAAACTACATGTCTGCCCGACATTTAACTCTAAACTACATTTTAAGGCGATTTCGTCTACATTTCCCGGTGCCACGGCCTAGGTAACGTAATTATTGCAACTTTTTTTACATTATCTTATAGAATGCTCTTGCCTTGAGTGACAATAGGCCTTAGAATCACCATCGGCCAAAAAACATGTCTGCCCGACATTAAACTCTCAAAGTACATTTTTAAGGCGATTTCGTCTACATTTCCCGGAGCCACGGCCTAGGTAACGTAATTATTGCAATTTTTTTTACATTTTATCATAGAATACTCTTGCTTTGAGTGACAATAGGCCTTTGAATCACCATCGGCCAGTAAACAACATGTCTGCCCGACATTTAACTCTAAACTACATTTTTAAGGCGATTATGTCTACATTTCCCGGTGCCACGGCCTAGGTAACGTAATTATAGCGATTTTTTACCATAATCTTATAGAATACTCTTGCTTTGAGTGACAATAGGTGTTAGAATCACCATCGGCCAGCAAACTACATGTCTGCTCGACATTTAACTGTAAACTACATTTTTAAGGCGATTACGTCTACATTTCCCGGTGCCACGGCCTAGGTAACGTAATTATAGCGACTTTTTTTACATCAACTTATAGAATCCTCTTGTCTTGAGTGACAATAGGCCTTAGAATAACCATCGGCCAGCAAACTACATGTCTGCCCGACATTCAACTCTAAACTATATTTGTATGGCGGTTTTGTCTACATTTCCCGGTGCCACGGCCTAGATAACGTAATTATTGCAACATTTTTTAAATTATCTTATAGAATACTTTTGCTTTGAGTGACAATAGGCCTTAGAATCACCATCGGCCAGCAAACTACATGTTTTCCCGACATTTAACTCTAAACAATATTTTTAAGACGATTTCGTCTACATTTTCCGGTGCCACGGCCTAGGTAACGTAATTATAGCAATTTTTTTTACATTATCTTATAGAATACTCTTGCCTTGAGTGATAATAGGCCTTAGAAGAACCATCAGCCAGCAAACTACATGTCTGCCCGACATTCAACTCTAAACTATATTTTTAGTGCGGTTTTGTCTACATTTCCCGGTGCCACGGCCTAGATAACGTAATTCTTGCAACGTTTTTTACACTATCTTATAGAATACTCTTGCTTTGAGTGACAATAGGCCTTAGAATCACCATCGGCCAGCAAACTACATGCTTTCCCGACATTTAACTCTAAACTACATTTTTAAGGCGATTTCGTTTACATTTCCCGGTGCCACGGCCTAGGTAACGTAATTATAGCGACTTTTTTAACATTATCTTATATAATACTCTTGCTTTGAGTGACTATAGGCCTTTGAATCACCATCGGCCAGCAAAATATAAGTCTGTCCGACAATCAACTTTAAACTACATTTTTATGGCGGTTTTGTCTACATTTCCCGGTGCCACGGCCTAGGTAACGTAATTATTGGAACTTTTTTTACATTGTCTTATAGAATTATCTTGCATTGAGTGACAAAACGCCTTAAAATCACAATCGGCCAGCAAACTACATGTTTTCCCGACATTTAACTCTAAACAACATTTTAAAGACGATTTCGTCTACATTTCCCGGTGCCACGGCCTAGGTAACGTATTTATAGCGACTTTTTTACATAATCTTATAGAATACTCTTGCTTTGAGTGACAATAGGCCTCAAAATAACCATCGGCCAGCAAACTACATGTCAGCCCGACATTTAACTCTAAGTCTCTATTTTAAGGCGATTTCGTCTACATTTCCCGGTGCCACGGCCTAGGTAACATAATTATTGCAACTTTTTTTACATTTTCTTATATTATACTCTTGTTTTGAGTGACAATAGGCCTTAGAATCACCATCGGCCATCAAACTACATGTCTGCCCGACATTTAACTCTAAACTACATTTTAAGGCGATTTCGTCTACATTTCCCGGTGCCACGGCCTAGGTAACGTAACTATTGCAACTTTTTTTACATTATCTTATAGAATGCTCTTGCCGTGAGTGACAATAGGCCTTAGAATCACCATCAGCCAAAAAATATGTCTGCCCGACATTAAACTCTCAAAGTACATTTTTAAGGCGATTTCGTCTACATTTCCCGGAGCCACGGCCTAGGTAACGTAATTATTGCAATTTTTTTTACATCTTATTATATTATACTCTTGCCTTGAGTGACAATAGGCCTTTGAATCACCATCGGCCAGCAAACAACATGTCTGCCCGACATTTAACTCTAAACTACATTTTTAAGGCGATTATGTCTACATTTCCCGGTGCCATGGCCTAGGTAACGTAATTATAGCGACTTTTTTTAAATTATCTTATAGAACCCTCTTGCTTTGAGTGACTTAAGGCCTTAGAATCACCATGGGCCAGCAAACTACATGTCTGCCCGACATTCAACTCTAAACTATATTTTTATGGCGGTTTTGTCTACATTTCCCGGTGCCACGGCCTAGATAACGTAATTATTGCAACGTTTTTTACATTATCTTATAGGATTCTCTTGCTTTGAGTGACAAAAGGCCTTAGAATCACCATCGGCTAGCAAACTACATGTTTTCCCGACATTTACTCTAAACAATATTTTTAAGACGATTTCGTCTACATTTCCCGGTGCCACGGCCTAGGTAACGTAATTATAGCGACTTTTTTACATTATCTTATAGAATACTCTTGCTTTGAGTGACAATAGGCCTCAAAATAACCATCGGCCAGCAAACTACATGTGTGCCCGACATTTAACTCTAAGTCTCTATTTTAAGGCGATTTGGTCTACATTTCCCGGTGCCACGGCCTAGGTAACGTAATTATTGGAACTTTTTTTACATTGTCTTATAGAATTATCTTGCATTGAGTGACAAAACGCCTTAAAATCACAATCGGCCAGCAAACTACATGTTTTCCCGACATTTAACTCTAAACAACATTTTAAAGACGATTTCGTCTACATTTCCCGGTGCCACGGCCTAGGTAACGTATTTATAGCGACTTTTTTACATAATCTTATAGAATACTCTTGCTTTGAGTGACAATAGGCCTCAAAATAACCATCGGCCAGCAAACTACATGTCAGCCCGACATTTAACTCTAAGTCTCTATTTTAAGGCGATTTCGTCTACATTTCCCGGTGCCACGGCCTAGGTAACATAATTATTGCAACTTTTTTTACATTTTCTTATATTATTCTCTTGTTTTGAGTGACAATAGGCCTTAGAATCACCATCGGCCAGCAAACTACATGTCTGCCCGACATTTAACTCTAAACTACATTTTAAGGCGATTTCGTCTACATTTCCCGGTGCCACGGCCTAGGTAACGTAACTATTGCAACTTTTTTTACATTATCTTATAGAATGCTCTTGCCCTGAGTGACAATAGGCCTTAGAATCACCATCGGCCAAAAAACATGTCTGCCCGACATTAAACTCTCAAAGTACATTTTTAAGGCGATTTCGTCTACATTTCCCGGAGCCACGGCCTAGGTAACGTAATTATTGCAATTTTTTTTACATCTTATTATATTATACTCTTGCCTTGAGTGACAATAGGCCTTTGAATCACCATCGGCCAGCAAACAACATGTCTGCCCGACATTTAACTCTAAACTACATTTTTAAGGCGATTATGTCTACATTTCCCGGTGCCATGGCCTAGGTAACGTAATTATAGCGACTTTTTTTAAATTATCTTATAGAATCCTCTTGCTTTGAGTGACTTAAGGCCTTAGAATCACCATCGGCCAGCAAACTACATGTCTGCCCGACATTCAACTCTAAACTATATTTTTATGGCGGTTTTGTCTACATTTCCCGGTGCCACGGCCTAGATAACGTAATTATTGCAACGTTTTTTACATAATCTTATAGGATACTTTTGTTTTGAGTGACAATAGGCCTTAGAATCACCATCGGCCAGCAAACTACATGTTTTCCCGACATTTAACTCTAAACAATATTTTTAAGACGATTTCGTCTACATTTCCCGGTGCCACGGCCTAGGTAACGTAATTATAGCGACTTTTTTTACACTATCTTATAAAATTATCTTGCTTTGAGTGACAATAGGCCTAAGAATCACCATTGGCCAGCAAACTACATGTTTTCCCGACATTTAACTCTAAACTACATTTTTAAGGCGATTTCGTCTACATTTTCCGGTGCCACGGCCTAGGTAACGTAATTATTGCAACTTTTTTTAACATTATTAGAGAATACTCTTGCCTTGAGTGACAATAGGCCTTAGAATAACCATCGGCCAGCAAACTACATGTCTGCCCGACATTCAACTCTAAACTATATTTTTACGGCGGTTTTGTCTACATTTTCCGGTGCCACGGCCTAGATAACGAAATTATTGCAACGTTTTTTACATTTTCTTATAAGATACTCTTGCATTGAGTGACAATAGGCCTTAGAATCACCATCGGCCAGCAAACTACATGTTTTCCCGACATTTAACTCTAAACAATATTTTTAAGACGATTTCGTCTACATTTCCCGGGGCCACGGCCTAGGTAACGTAATTATTGCAATTTTTTTAACATTATCTTATAGAATCTTTTTGCCTTGAGTGACAATAGGCCTTTGAATCACCATCGGCCAGCAAACTACATATCTGCCCGATATTAAACTCTAAACTATATTTTTATGGCGGTTTTGTCTACATTTCCCGGTGCCACGGCCTAGATAACGTAATTATTGCAACGTTTTTTACACTATCTTATAGAATACTCTTGTTTTGATTGATAATATGCCTTAGAATCACCATCAGCCAGCAAACTACATGTTTTCCCGACATTTAACTCTAAACTACATTTTTAAGGCGATTTCGTCTACATTTCCCGGTGCCACGGCCTAGGTAACGTAATTATTGCAACTTTTTTAACATTATCTTATAAAATGCTATTGCCTTGAGTGACAATAGGCCTTTGAATCACCATCGGCCAGCAAAATATAAGTCTGTCCGACAATCAACTTTAAACTACATTTTTATGGCGGTTTTGTCTACATTTCCCGGTGCCACGGCCTAGGTAACGTAATTATTGGAATTTTTTTTACATTGTCTTATAGAATTATCTTGCATTGAGTGACAAAAGGCCTTTAAATCACAATCGGCCAGCAAACTACATGTTTTCCCGACATTTAACTCTAAACAACATTTTAAAGACGATTTCGTCTACATTTCCCGGTGCCACGGCCTAGGTAACGTAATTATAGCGACTTTTTTACATTATCTTATAGAATGCTCTTGCTTTGAGTGACAATAGGCCTCAAAATAACCATCGGCCAGCAAACTACATGTCTGCCCGACATTTAACTCTAAGTCTCTATTTTAAGGCGATTTCGTCTACATTTCCCGGTGCCACGGCCTAGGTAACATAATTATTGCAACTGTATTTACATTTTCTTATAGAATTATCTTGCCCTGAGTGACAATAGGCCTTAGAATCACCATCGGCCAAAAAACATGTCTGCCCGACATTAAACTCTCAAAGTACATTTTTAAGGCGATTTCGTCTACATTTCCCGGAGCCACGGCCTAGGTAACGTAATTATTTCAATTTTTTTTACATCTTATTATAGAATTCTCTTGCCTTGAGTGACAATAGGCCTTTGAATCACCATCGGCCAGCAAACAACATGTCTGCCCGACATTTAACTCTAAACTACATTTTTAAGGCGATCATGTCTACATTTCCCGGTGCCACGGCCTAGGTAACGTAATTATAGCGACTTTTTTTACATTATCTTATAGAATACTCTTGCTTTGAGTGACAATAGGCGTTTGAATCACCATCGGCCAGCAAACTACATGTCTGCCCGACATTCAACTCTAAACTATATTTTCATGGCGGTTTTGTCTACATTTCCCGGTGCCACGGCCTAGATAACGTAATTATTGCAACTTTTTTTACAGTATCTTATAAAATGCTCTTGCCGTAAGTGACAATAGGCCTTAGAATCACCATCGGCCAAAAAACATGTCTGCCCGACATTAAACTCTCAAAGTACATTTTTAAGGCGATTTCGTCTACATTTCCCGGAGCCACGGCCTAGGTAACGTAATTATTGCAATTTTTTTTACATCTTATTATAGAATCCTCTTGCTTTGAGTGACAATAGGCCTTTGAATCACCATCGGCCAGCAAACAACATGTCTGCCCGTACATTTAAATCTAAACTACATTTTTAAGGCGATTATGTCTACATTTCCCGGTGCCACGGCCTAGGTAACGTAATTATAGCGACTTTTTTTACATTTACTTATAAAATGCTCTTGCCTTGAGTGATAATTGGCGTTAGAATCACCATCGGCCAGCAAACTACATGTCTGCCCGACATTTAACTCTAAACTACATTTTGAAGGCGATTACGTCTACATTTCCCGGTGCCACGGCCTAGGTAACGTAATTATAGCGACTTTTTTTACACTATCTTATAGAATGCTCTTGTTTTGAGTGATAATAGGCCTTAGAATAACCATCGGCCAGCAAACTACATGTCTGCCCGACATTCAACTCTAAACTATATTTTTAGTGCGGTTTTGTCTACATTTCCCAGTGCCACGGCCTAGATAACGTAATTATTGCAACGTTTTTTACATTATTTAATAGAATACTCTTGTTTTGAGTGACAATAGGCCTTAGAATCACCATCGGCCAGCAAACTACATGTTTTCCCGACATTTAACTCTAAACAATATTTTTAAGACAATTTCGTCTACCTTTTCCGGTGCCACGGCCTAGGTTACGTAATTATAGCGAGTTTTTTTACATTATCTTATAGAATACTCTTGCTTTGAGTGACAATAGGCCTCAAAATAACCATCGGCCAGCAAACTACATGTCTGCCCGACATTTAACTCTAAGTCTCTATTTTAAGGCGATTTCGTCTACATTTCCCGGTGCCACGGCCTAGGTAACATAATTATTGCAACTGTATTTACATTTTCTTATAGAATACTCTTGCCTTGAGTAACAATAGGCCTCAGAATCACCATAGGCCAGCAAACTACATGTCTGCCCGACATTTAACTCTAAACTACATTTTAAAGCGATTTCGTCTACATTTCCCGGTGCCACGGCCTAGGTAACGTAATTAATGCAACTTTTTTTACATTAACTTATAGAATTATCTTGCCCTGAGTGACAATAGGCCTTAGAATCACCATCGGCCAAAAAACATGTCTGCCCGACATTAAACTCTCAAAGTACATTTTTAAGGCGATTTCGTCTACATTTCCCGGAGCCACGGCCTAGGTAACGTAATTATTTCAATTTTTTTTACATCTTATTATAGAATTCTCTTGCCTTGAGTGACAATAGGCCTTTGAATCACCATCGGCCAGCAAACAACATGTCTGCCCGACATTTAACTCTAAACTACATTTTTAAGGCGATCATGTCTACATTTCCCGGTGCCACGGCCTAGGTAACGTAATTATAGCGACTTTTTTTACATTATCTTATAGAATACTCTTGCTTTGAGTGACAATAGGCGTTTGAATCACCATCGGCCAGCAAACTACATGTCTGCCCGACATTCAACTCTAAACTATATTTTCATGGCGGTTTTGTCTACATTTCCCGGTGCCACGGCCTAGATAACGTAATTATTGCAACTTTTTTTACAGTATCTTATAAAATGCTCTTGCCGTAAGTGACAATAGGCCTTAGAATCACCATCGGCCAAAAAACATGTCTGCCCGACATTAAACTCTCAAAGTACATTTTTAAGGCGATTTCGTCTACATTTCCCGGAGCCACGGCCTAGGTAACGTAATTATTGCAATTTTTTTTACATCTTATTATAGAATCCTCTTGCTTTGAGTGACAATAGGCCTTTGAATCACCATCGGCCAGCAAACAACATGTCTGCCCGTACATTTAAATCTAAACTACATTTTTAAGGCGATTATGTCTACATTTCCCGGTGCCACGGCCTAGGTAACGTAATTATAGCGACTTTTTTTACATTATCTTATAAAATGCTCTTGCCTTGAGTGATAATTGGCGTTAGAATCACCATCGGCCAGCAAACTACATGTCTGCCCGACATTTAACTCTAAACTACATTTTGAAGGCGATTACGTCTACATTTCCCGGTGCCACGGCCTAGGTAACGTAATTATAGCGACTTTTTTTACACTATCTTATAGAATGCTCTTGTTTTGAGTGATAATAGGCCTTAGAATAACCATCGGCCAGCAAACTACATGTCTGCCCGACATTCAACTCTAAACTATATTTTTAGTGCGGTTTTGTCTACATTTCCCGGTGCCACGGCCTAGATAACGTAATTATTGCAACGTTTTTTACATTATTTAATAGAATACTCTTGTTTTGAGTGACAATAGGCCTTAGAATCACCATCGGCCAGCAAACTACATGTTTTCCCGACATTTAACTCTAAACAATATTTTTAAGACAATTTCGTCTACCTTTTCCGGTGCCACGGCCTAGGTTACGTAATTATAGCGAGTTTTTTTACATTATCTTATAGAATACTCTTGCTTTGAGTGACAATAGGCCTTAGAATCACCATCGGCCAGCAAACTACATGCTTTCCCGACATTTAACTCTAAACTACATTTTTAAGGCGATTTCGTCTACATTTCCCGGTGCCACGGCCTAGATAACGTAATTATAGCGACTTTTTTTACAATATCTTATAAAATGCTCTTGCCTTGAGTGACAATAGGCCTTAGAATCACCATCGGCCAGCAAACTACATGTCTGCCCGACATTCAACTCTAAACAACATTTTTAAGATGATTTCGTCTACATTTCTCGGTGCCACGGCCTAGGTAACGCAATTACAGCGACTTTTTCACATTATCTTATAGAATACTTTTGCTTTGAGTGACAATAGGCCTCAAAATAACCATCGGCCAGCAAACTACATGTCTGCCCGACATTAAACTCTAAACTATATTTTTATGGCGGTTTTGTCTACATTTCCCGGTACCACGGCCTAGAAAACGTAATTATTGCAACGTTTTTTACACTATCTTATAGAATACTCTTGTTTTGAGTGACAATAGGCCTTAGAATCACCATCGGCCAGCAAACTTCTTGTTTTCCCGACATTTAACTCTAAACTACATTTTTAAGGCGATTTCGTCTACATTTCCCGGTGCCACGGCCTAAGTAACGTTGCAAATTTTTTAACACTATCTTATAGAATACTCTTGCCTTGAGTGACAATAGTTCTTTGAATCACCATCGGCCAGCAAAATATAAGTCTGTCCGACAATCAACTTTAAACTACATTTTTATGGCAGTTTTGTCTACATTTCCCGGTGCCACGGCCTAGGTAACGTAATTATTGGAAGTTTTTTTACATTATCTTATAGAATTATCTTGCATTGAGTGACAAAAGGCCTTAAAATCACAATCGGCCAGCAAACTACATGTTTTTCCGACATTTAACTCTAAACAACATTTTAAAGACGATTTCGTCTACATTTCCCGGTACCACGGCCTAGAAAACGTAATTATTGCAACGTTTTTTACACTATCTTATAGAATACTCTTGTTTTGAGTGACAATAGGCCTTAGAATCACCATCGGCCAGCAAACTTCTTGTTTTCCCGACATTTAACTCTAAACTACATTTTTAAGGCGATTTCGTCTACATTTCCCGGTGCCACGGCCTAAGTAACGTTGCAAATTTTTTAACACTATCTTATAGAATACTCTTGCCTTGAGTGACAATAGTTCTTTGAATCACCATCGGCCAGCAAAATATAAGTCTGTCCGACAATCAACTTTAAACTACATTTTTATGGCAGTTTTGTCTACATTTCCCGGTGCCACGGCCTAGGTAACGTAATTATTGGAAGTTTTTTTACATTATCTTATAGAATTATCTTGCATTGAGTGACAAAAGGCCTTAAAATCACAATCGGCCAGCAAACTACATGTTTTTCCGACATTTAACTCTAAACAACATTTTAAAGACGATTTCGTCTACATTTCCCGGTGCCACGGCCTAGGTAACGTAATTATAGCGTGTTTATTTACATTATCGTATAGAATACTCTTGCCTTGAGTGACATTAGGCCTTAGAATTACGACCGGCCAGCAAACTATATGTCTGCCCGACATTCAACTCTAAACAACATTTTTAAGATGATTTCGTCTACATTTCCCGGTGCCACGGCCTAGGTAACGTAATTATTGCAACTTTTTTTACATAATCTTATAGAATTATCTTGCCTTGAGTGACAATAGGCCTTAAAATCACCATAGGCTAGCAAACTACATGTCTGCCCGACATTAAACTCTAAACTATATTTTTATGGCGGTTTTGTCTACATTTCCCGGTGCCACGGCCTAGATAACGTAATTATTGCAACGTTTTTTACATTATCTTATAGAATTCTCTTGTTTAGAGTGACAATAGGTCTTAGAATCACCATCGGTCAGCAAACTACATGTTTTCCCGACATTTAACTCTAAACAATATTTTTAAGACGTTTTCGTCTACATTTCCCGGTGCCACGGCCTAGGTAACGTAATTATAGCGACTTTTTTTACAATATCTTATAGAATTCTCTTGTTTTGAGTGACAATAGGCCTTAGAATCACCAACGGCCAGCAAACTACATGTTTTCCCGACATTTAACTCTAAAACATATTTTTAAGACGATTTCGTCTACATTTCCCGGTGCCATGGCCTAGGTAACGTAATTATAGCGTTTTTTTTTACATTATCTTATAGAATGTTCTTGTTTTGAGTGATAATAGGCCTTAGAATAACCGTCGGCCAGCAAACTACATGTCTGCCCGACATTAAACTCTAAACTATATTTTTATGGCGGTTTTGTCTACATTTCCCGGTGCAACGGCCTAGATAACGTAATTATTGCAACGTTTTTTACACTTTCTTATAGAATACTCTTGTTAAGAGTGACAATAGGCCTTAGAATCACCATCGGCCAGCAAACTCCATGTTTTCCCGACATTTAACTCTAAACTACATTTTTAAGGCGATTACGTCTACATTTCCCGGTGCCGCGGCCTATGTAACGTAATTAAAGCGACTTTTTTACATTATCTTATAGAATTTTCTTGCATTGAGTGACAAAAGGCCTTAAAATCACCATCAACTAGCAATCTACATGTTTACCCGACATTTAACTCTAAACAACATTTTTAAGACTATTTCGTCTACATTTCCCGGTGCCACGGCCTAGGTAACGTAATTATAGCGACTTTTTTACATTATCTTATAGAATACTCTTCAATTGAGTGACAATAGGCCTTCGAATCACCATCGGCCAGCAAACAACATGTCTGCCCGACATTTTACTCTAAACTACATTTTTAAGGCGATTACGTCTACATTTCCCGGTGCCACGGCCTAGGTAACGTAATTATAGCGACTTTTTTTACATTATCTTATAGAATAAACCTGCCTTGAGTGACAATAGGCGTTAGAATCACCATCGGCCAGCAAACTACATGTCTGCCCGACATTTAACTCTAAACTACATTTTTAAGGCGATTACGTCTACATTTCCCGGTGCCGCGGCCTAGGTAACGTAATTATAGCGACTTTTTTTACATTATCTTATAGAATGCTCTTGTCTTGAGTGACAATAGGCCTTAGAATAACCATCGGCCAGCAAACTACATGTCTGCCCGACATTTAACTCTAAACTACATTTTTAAGGCGATTTCGTCTACATTTCCCGGTGCCACGGCCTAGATAACGTAATTATAGCGTGTTTATTTACATTATTCTATAGAATACTCTTGTCTTGAGTGACAATAGGCCTTAGAATCACCACCGGCCAGCAAACTACATGTCTGCCCGACATTCAACTCTAAACAACATTTTTAAGATGATTTCGTCTACATTTCCCGGTGCCACGGCCTAGGTAACGTAATTATTGCAACTTTATTTACATAATCTTATAGAATTCTCTTGCCTTGAGTGACAATAGGCCTTAAAATCACCATCGGCTAGCAAACTACATGTCTGCCCGACATTAAACTCTATACTATATTTTTATGGCGGTTTTGTCTACATTTCCCGGTGCCACGGCCTAGATAACGTAATTATTGCAACGTTTTTTACATTATCTTATAGAATCCTCTTGTATAAAGTGCCAATAGTCCTTAGAATCACCATCGGTCAGCAAACTACATGTTTTCCCGACATTTAACTCTAAACAATATTTTTAAGACGATTTCGTCTACATTTCCCGGTGCCACGGCCTAGGTAACGTAATTATTGCAACTTATTTAACATTATCTTTTAGAATACTCTTGCTTTGAGTGACAATAGACCTTAGAATCACCATCGGCCAGCAAACTACATGTCTGCCCGACATTCAACTCTAAACAACATTTTTAAGATGATTTCGTCTACATTTCCCGGTGCCACGGCCTAGGTAACGTAATTATAGCAAATTTTTTTACATTATCTTATAGAGTACTCTTGCCTTGAGTGATAATCGGCGTTAGAATCACCATCGGCCAGCAAACTACATGCTTTCCCGACATTTAACTCTAAACTACATTTTTAAGGCGATTTCGTCTACATTTACCGGTGCCACGGCCTAGGTAACGTAATTATAGCGACTTTTTTTACATTATCTTTTAAAATACTTTTGCCTTGAGTGACAATAGACCTTAGAATCACCATCGGCCAGCAAACTATATGTCTGCCCGACATTCAACTCTAAACAACATTTTTAAGATGATTTCGTCTACATTTCCCGGTGCCACGGCCTAGGTAACGTAATTATAGCGACTTTTTTACATTATCTTATAGAATACTCTTGCTTTGAGTGACAATAGGCCTCAAAATAACCATCGGCCAGCAAACTACATGTCTGCCCGACATTTAACTCTAAGTCTCTATTTTAAGGCGATTTGGTCTACATTTCCCGGTGCCACGGCCTAGGTAACATAATAATTGCAACTTTTTTTACATTTTCTAATAGAATACTCCTGCTTTGAGTGACAATAGGCCTTAGAATCACCATCGGCCAGCAAACTACATGTCTGCCCGACATTAAACTCTAAACTATATTTGTATGGCGGTTTTGTCTACATTTCCCGGTGCCACGGCCTAGATAACGTAATTCTTGCAACGTTTTTTACATTCTCTTATAGAATAATTTTGCTTTGAGTGACAATAGGCCTTAGAATCACCATCGGCCAGCAAACTACATGTTTTCCCGACATTTAACTCTAAACAATATTTTTAAGACGATTTCGTCTACCTTTCCCGGTGCCACGGCCTAGGTAACGTAATTATAGCGAGTTTTTTTACATTATCTTATAGAATACTCTTGGTTTGAGTGACAATAGGCCTCAAAATAACCATCGGCCAGCAAACTACATGTCTGCCCGACATTTAACTCTAAGTCTCTATTTTAAGGCGATTTCGTCTACATTTCCCGGTGCCACGGCCTAGGTAACATAATTATTGCAACTTTTTTTACATTTTCTTATAAAATACTCTTGCATAGAGTGACAATAGGCCTTAGAATCACCATCGGCCAGCAAACTACATGTCTGCCCGACATTTAACTCTAAACTACATTTTAAGGCGATTTCGTCTACATTTCCCGGTGCCACGGCCTAGGTAACGTAATTATTGCAACTTTTTTTACATTATCTTATAGAATGCTCTTGCCTTGAGTGACAATAGGCCTTAGAATCACCATCGGCCAAAAAACATGTCTGCCCGACATTAAACTCTCAAAGTACATTTTTAAGGCGATTTCGTCTACATTTCCCGGAGCCACGGCCTAGGTAACGTAATTATTGCAATTGTTTTTACATTTTATCATAGAATACTCTTGCTTTGAGTGACAATAGGCCTTTGAATCACCATCGGCCAGTAAACAACATGTCTGCCCGACATTTAACTCTAAACTACATTTTTAAGGCGATTATGTCTACATTTCCCGGTGCCACGGCCTAGGTAACGTAATTATAGCGTTTTTTTTTACATTATCTTATAGAATACTCTTGCTTTGAGTGACAATAGGTGTTAGAATCACCATCGGCCAGCAAACTACATGTCTGCTCGACATTTAACTGTAAACTACATTTTTAAGTGATTACGTCTACATTTCCCGGTGCCACGGCCTAGGTAACGTAATTATAGCGACTTTTTTTACATCAACTTATAGAATCCTCTTGTCTTGAGTGACAATAGGCCTTAAAATAACCATCGGCCAGCAAACTACATGTCTGCCCGACATTCAACTCTAAACTATATTTGTATGGCGGTTTTGTCTACATTTCCCGGTGCCACGGCCTAGATAACGTAATTATTGCAACATTTTTTAAATTATCTTATAGAATACTTTTGCTTCGAGTGACAATAGGCCTTAGAATCACCATCGGCCAGCAAACTACATGTTTTCCCGACATTTAACTCTAAACAATATTTTTAAGACGATTTCGTCTACATTTTCCGGTGCCACGGCCTAGGTAACGTAATTATAGCAATTTTTTTTACATTATCTTATAGAATCCTCTTGCCTTGAGTGATAATAGGCCTAAGAATAACCATCGGCCAGCAAACTACATGTCTGCCCGACATTCAACTCTAAACTATATTTTTAGTGCGGTTTTGTCTACATTTCCCGGTGCCACGGCCTAGATAACGTAATTCTTGCAACGTTTTTTACACTATCTTATAGAATACTCTTGGTTTGAGTGACTATAGGCCTTGGAATCACAATCAGCCAGCAAACTACATGTTTTCCCGACATTTAACTCTAAACTACATTTTTAAGGCGATTTCGTCTACATTTCCCGGTGCCACGGACTAGGTAACGTAATTATTGCAACTTTTTTTACATTTTCTTATAGAATACTCTTGCTTTGAGTGACAATAGGCCTTAGAATCACCATCGGCCAGCAAACTACATGCTTTCCCGACATTTAACTCTAAACAATATTTTTAAGACGATTTCGTCTACATTTCCCGGTGCCACGGCCTAGGTAACGTAATTATAGCGACTTTTTTTACATTATCTTATAAAATTATCTTGCTTTGAGTGACAATAGGCCTAAAAATCACCATTGGCCAGCAAACTACATGTTTTCCCGACATTTAACTCTAAACTACATTTTTAAGGCGATTTCGTCTACATTTCCCGGTGCCACGGCCTAGGTAACGTAATTATTGCAACTTTTTTAACATTATTAGAGAATACTCTTGCCTTGAGTGACAATAGGCCTTAGAATAACCATCGGCCAGCAAACTATATGTCTGCCCGACATTCAACTCTAAACTATATTTTTACGGCGGTTTTGTCTACATTTTCCGGTGCCACGGCCTAGATAACGAAATTATTGCAACGTTTTTTACATTATCTTATAAGATACTCTTGCATTGAGTGACAATAGGCCTTAGAATCACCATCGGACAGCAAACTACATGTTTTCCCGACATTTAACTCTAAACAATATTTTTAAGACGATTTCGTCTACATTTCCCGGTAACACGGCCTAGGTTACGTAATTATAGCGAACTTTTTTACAATATCTTATAGAATTCTCTTGCTTTGAGTGACAATAGGCCTTAGAATCACCATCGGCCAGCAAACTACATGTTTTCCCGACATTTAACTCTAAACTACATTTTTAAGGAGATTTCGTCTACATTTCCCGGTGCCACGGCCTAGGTAACGTAATTATTGCAAATTTTTTAACATTATCTTATAGAATCCTAATGCCTTGAGTGACAATAGGCCTTTGAATCACCATCGGCCAGCAAACAACATGTCTGCCCGACATTTAACTCTAAACTACATTTTTAAGGCGATTATGTCTACATTTCCCGGTGCCACGGCCTAGGTAACGTAATTATAGCGTTTTTTTTTACATTATCTTATAGAATACTTTTGCCTTGAGTGACAATAGGTGTTAGAATCACCATCGGCCAGCAAAATACATGTCTGCTCGACATTTAACTCTAAACTACATTTTTAAGGCGATTACGTCTACATTTCCCGATGCCACGGCCTAGGTAACGTAATTATAGCGACTTTTTTTACATCAACTTATAGAATCTTCTTGTTTTGAGTGACAATAGGCCTTAGAATAACCATCGGCCAGCAAACTACATGTTTTCCCGACATTTAACTCTAAACAATATTTTTAAGACGATTTCGTCTACCTTTCCCGGTGCCACGGCCTAGGTAACGTAATTATAGCGAGTTTTTTTACATTATCTTATAGAATACTCTTGCTTTGAGTGATAATAGGCCTTAGAATCACCATCGGCCAGCAAACTACATGCTTTCCCGACATTTAACTCTAAACTACATTTTTAAGGCGATTTCGTCTACATTTCCCGGTGCCACGGCCTAGGTAACGTAATTATAGCGACTTTTTTAACATTATCTTATATAATACTCTTGCTTTGAGTGACTATAGGCCTTTGAATCACCATCGGCCAGCAAAATATAAGTCTGTCCGACAATCAACTTTAAACTACATTTTTATGGCGGTTTTGTCTACATTTCCCGGTGCCACGGCCTAGGTAACGTAATTATTGGAACTTTTTTTACATTGTCTTATAGAATTATCTTGCATTGAGTGACAAAAGGCCTTAAAATCACAATCTGCCTTCAAACTACATGTTTTCCCGACATTTAACTCTAAACAACATTTTAAAGACGATTTCGTCTACATTTCCCGGTGCGACGGCCTAGGTAACGTAATTATAGCGACTTTTTTACATTATCTTATAGAATACTCTTGCTTTGAGTGACAATAGGCCTCAAAATAACCATCGGCCAGCAAACTACATGTCTGCCCGACATTTAACTCTAAGTCTCTATTTTAAGGCGATTTCGTCTACATTTCCCGGTGCCACGGCCTAGGTAACATAATTATTACAACTTTTTTTACATTTTCTTATAAAATACTCTTGCATAGAGTGACAATAGGCCTTAGAATCACCATCGGCCAGCAAACTACATGTCTGCCCGACATTTAACTCTAAACTACATTTTAAGGCGATTTCGTCTACATTTCCCGGTGCCACGGCCTAGGTAACGTAATTATTGCATATTTTTTTACATTATCTTATAGAATGCTCTTGCCTTGAGTGACAATAGGCCTTAGAATCACCATCGGCCAAAAAACATGTCTGCCCGACATTAAACTCTCAAAGTACATTTTTAAGGCGATTTCGTCTACATTTCCCGGAGCCACGGCCTAGGTAACGTAATTATTGCAATTTTTTTTACATTTTATCATAGAATACTCTTGCTTTGAGTGACAATAGGCCTTTGAATCACCATCGGCCAGTAAACAACATGTCTGCCCGACATTTAACTCTAAACTACATTTTTAAGGCGATTATGTCTACATTTCCCGGTGCCACGGCCTAGGTAACGTAATTATAGCGATTTTTTACCATAATCTTATAGAATACTCTTGCTTTGAGTGACAATAGGTGTTAGAATCACCATCGGCCAGCAAACTCCATGTCTGCTCGACATTTAACTGTAAACTACATTTTTAAGGCGATTACGTCTACATTTCCCGGTGCCACGGCCTAGGTAACGTAATTATAGCGACTTTTTTTACATCAACTTATAGAATCCTCTTGTCTTGAGTGACAATAGGCCTTAGAATAACCATCGGCCAGCAAACTACATGTCTGCCCGACATTCAACTCTAAACTATATTTGTATGGCGGTTTTGTCTACATTTCCCGGTGCCACGGCCTAGATAACGTAATTATTGCAACATTTTTTAAATTATCTTATAGAATACTTTTGCTTTGAGTGACAATAGGCCTTAGAATCACCATCGGCCAGCAAACTACATGTTTTCCCGACATTTAACTCTAAACAATATTTTTAAGACGATTTCGTCTACATTTTCCGGTGCCACGGCCTAGGTAACGTAATTATAGCAATTTTTTTTACATTATCTTATAGAATACTCTTGCCTTGAGTGATAATAGGCCTTAGAATAACCATCGGCCAGCAAACTACATGTCTGCCCGACATTCAACTCTAAACTATATTTTTAGTGCGGTTTTGTCTACATTTCCCGGTGCCACGGCCTAGATAACGTAATTCTTGCAACGTTTTTTACACTATCTTATAGAATACTCTTGCTTTGAGTGACAATAGGCCTTAGAATCACCATCGGCCAGCAAACTACATGCTTTCCCGACATTTAACTCTAAACTACATTTTTAAGGCGATTTCGTTTACATTTCCCGGTGCCACGGCCTAGGTAACGTAATTATAGCGACTTTTTTAACATTATCTTATATAATACTCTTGCTTTGAGTGACTATAGGCCTTTGAATCACCATCGGCCAGCAAAATATAAGTCTGTCCGACAATCAACTTTAAACTACATTTTTATGGCGGTTTTGTCTACATTTCCCGGTGCCACGGCCTAGGTAACGTAATTATTGGAACTTTTTTTACATTGTCTTATAGAATTATCTTGCATTGAGTGACAAAACGCCTTAAAATCACAATCGGCCAGCAAACTACATGTTTTCCCGACATTTAACTCTAAACAACATTTTAAAGACGATTTCGTCTACATTTCCCGGTGCCACGGCCTAGGTAACGTATTTATAGCGACTTTTTTACATAATCTTATAGAATACTCTTGCTTTGAGTGACAATAGGCCTCAAAATAACCATCGGCCAGCAAACTACATGTCAGCCCGACATTTAACTCTAAGTCTCTATTTTAAGGCGATTTCGTCTACATTTCCCGGTGCCACGGCCTAGGTAACATAATTATTGCAACTTTTTTTACATTTTCTTATATTATACTCTTGTTTTGAGTGACAATAGGCCTTAGAATCACCATCGGCCAGCAAACTACATGTCTGCCCGACATTTAACTCTAAACTACATTTTAAGGCGATTTCGTCTACATTTCCCGGTACCACGGCCTAGGTAACGTAACTATTGCAACTTTTTTTACAATATCTTATAGAATGCTCTTGCCCTGAGTGACAATAGGCCTTCGAATCACCATCGGCCAAAAAACATGTCTGCCCGACATTAAACTCTCAAAGTACATTTTTAAGGCGATTTCGTCTACATTTCCCGGAGCCACGGCCTAGGTAACGTAATTATTGCAATTTTTTTTACATCTTATTATATTATACTCTTGCCTTGAGTGACAATAGGCCTTTGAATCACCATCGGCCAGCAAACAACATGTCTGCCCGACATTTAACTCTAAACTACATTTTAAGGCGATTTCGTCCACATTTCCCGGTGCCACGGCCTAGGTAACGTAACTATTGCAACTTTTTTTACATTATCTTATAGAATGCTCTTACCCTGAGTGACAATAGGCCTTCGAATCACCATCGGCCAAAAAACATGTCTGCCCGACATTAAACTCTCAAAGTACATTTTTAAGGCGATTTCGTCTACATTTCCCGGAGCCACGGCCTAGGTAACGTAATTATTGCAATTTTTTTTACATCTTATTATATTATACTCTTGCTTTGAGTGACTTTAGGCCTTTGAATCACCATCGGCCAGCAAAATATAAGTCTGTCCGACAATCAACTTTAAACTACATTTTTATGGCGGTTTTGTCTACATTTCCCGGTGCCACGGACTAGGTAACGTAATTATTGCAACTTTTTTTACATTTTCTTATAGAATACTCTTGCTTTGAGTGACAGTAGGCCTTAGAATCACCATCGGCCAGCAAACTACATGTCTGCCCGACATTCAACTCTAAACTATATTTTTATGGCGGTTTTGTCTACATTTCCCGGTGCCACGGCCTAAATAACGTAATTATTGCAACGTTTTTTACATTATCTTATAGAATACTCTTGTATTGAGTGACAATAGGCCTTAGAATCACCATCGGCTAGAAAAATACATGTTTTCCCGACATCTAACTCTAAACAATATTTTTAAGACGATTTCGTCTACATTTCCCGGTGCCACGGCCTAGGTAACGTAATTATAGCGACTTTTTTACATTATCTTATAGAATACTCTTGCTTTGAGTGACAATAGGCCTCAAAATAACCATCGGCCAGCAAACTAAATGTCTGCCCGACATTTAACTCTAAGTCTCTATTTTAAGGCGATTTGGTCTACATTTCCCGGTGCCACGGCATAGGTAACATAATTATTGCAACTTTTTTTATATTTTCTTATAGAATACTCCTGCTTTGAGTGACAATAGGCCTTACAATCACCATCGGCCAGCAAACTACATGTCTGCCCGACATTTAACTCTAAACTACATTTTTAAGGCGATTATGTCTACATTTCCCGGTGCCACGGCCTAGGTAACGTAATTATAGCGATTTTTTACCATTATCTTATAGAATACTCTTGCTTTGAGTGACAATAGGTGTTAGAATCACCATCGGCCAGCAAACTACATGTCTGCTCGACATTTAACTGTAAACTACATTTTTAAGGCGATTACGTCTACATTTCCCGGTGCCACGGCCTAGGTAACGTAATTATAGCGACTTTTTTTACATCAACTTATAGAATTCTCTTGTCTTGAGTGACAATAGGCCTTAGAATAACCATCGGCCAGCAAACTACATGTCTGCCCGACATTCAACTCTAAACTATATTTGTATGGCGGTTTTGTCTACATTTCCCGGTGCCACGGCCTAGATAACGTAATTATTGCAACATTTTTTAAATTATCTTATAGAATACTTTTGCTTTGAGTGACAATAGGCCTTAGAATCACCATCGGCCAGCAAACTACATGTTTTCCCGACATTTAACTCTAAACAATATTTTTAAGACGATTTCGTCTACATTTTCCGGTGCCACGGCCTAGGTAACGTAATTATAGCATTTTTTTTTACATTATCTTATAGAATACTCTTGCCTTGAGTGATAATAGGCCTTAGAATAACCATCGGCCAGCAAACTACATGTCTGCCCGACATTCAACTCTAAACTATATTTTTAGTGCGGTTTTGTCTACATTTCCCGGTGCCACGGCCTAGATAACGTAATTCTTGCAACGTTTTTTACACTATCTTATAGAATACTCTTGCTTTGAGTGACAATAGGACTTAGAATCACCATCGGCCAGCAAACTACATGCTTTCCCGACATTTAACTCTAAACTACATTTTTAAGGCGATTTCGTTTACATTTCCCGGTGCCACGGCCTAGGTAACGTAATTATAGCGACTTTTTTAACATTATCTTATATAATACTCTTGCTTTGAGTGACTATAGGCCTTTGAATCACCATCGGCCAGCAAAATATAAGTCTGTCCGACAATCAACTTTAAACTACATTTTTATGGCGGTTTTGTCTACATTTCCCGGTGCCACGGCCTAGGTAACGTAATTATTGGAACTTTTTTTACATTGTCTTATAGAATTATCTTGCATTGAGTGACAAAACGCCTTAAAATCACAATCGGCCAGCAAACTACATGTTTTCCCGACATTTAACTCTAAACAACATTTTAAAGACGATTTCGTCTACATTTCCCGGTGCCACGGCCTAGGTAACGTATTTATAGCGACTTTTTTACATAATCTTATAGAATACTCTTGCTTTGAGTGACAATAGGCCTCAAAATAACCATCGGCCAGCAAACTACATGTCAGCCCGACATTTAACTCTAAGTCTCTATTTTAAGGCGATTTCGTCTACATTTCCCGGTGCCACGGCCTAGGTAACATAATTATTGCAACTTTTTTTACATTTTCTTATATTATACTCTTGTTTTGAGTGACAATAGGCCTTAGAATCACCATCGGCCAGCAAACTACATGTCTGCCCGACATTTAACTCTAAACTACATTTTAAGGCGATTTCGTCTACATTTCCCGGTACCACGGCCTAGGTAACGTAACTATTGCAACTTTTTTTACAATATCTTATAGAATGCTCTTGCCCTGAGTGACAATAGGCCTTCGAATCACCATCGGCCAAAAAACATGTCTGCCCGACATTAAACTCTCAAAGTACATTTTTAAGGCGATTTCGTCTACATTTCCCGGAGCCACGGCCTAGGTAACGTAATTATTGCAATTTTTTTTACATCTTATTATATTATACTCTTGCCTTGAGTGACAATAGGCCTTTGAATCACCATCGGCCAGCAAACAACATGTCTGCCCGACATTTAACTCTAAACTACATTTTAAGGCGATTTCGTCCACATTTCCCGGTGCCACGGCCTAGGTAACGTAACTATTGCAACTTTTTTTACATTATCTTATAGAATGCTCTTACCCTGAGTGACAATAGGCCTTCGAATCACCATCGGCTAAAAAACATGTCTGCCCGACATTAAACTCTCAAAGTACATTTTTAAGGCGATTTCGTCTACATTTCCCGGAGCCACGGCCTAGGTAACGTAATTATTGCAATTTTTTTTACATCTTATTATATTATACTCTTGCTTTGAGTGACTTTAGGCCTTTGAATCACCATCGGCCAGCAAAATATAAGTCTGTCCGACAATCAACTTTAAACTACATTTTTATGGCGGTTTTGTCTACATTTCCCGGTGCCACGGACTAGGTAACGTAATTATTGCAACTTTTTTTACATTTTCTTATAGAATACTCTTGCTTTGAGTGACAGTAGGCCTTAGAATCACCATCGGCCAGCAAACTACATGTCTGCCCGACATTCAACTCTAAACTATATTTTTATGGCGGTTTTGTCTACATTTCCCGGTGCCACGGCCTAGATAACGTAATTATTGCAACGTTTTTTACATTATCTTATAGAATACTCTTGTATTGAGTGACAGTAGGCCTTAGAATCACCATCGGCTAGAAAAATACATGTTTTCCCGACATCTAACTCTAAACAATATTTTTAAGACGATTTCGTCTACATTTCCCGGTGCCACGGCCTAGGTAACGTAATTATAGCGACTTTTTTACATTATCTTATAGAATACTCTTGCTTTGAGTGACAATAGGCCTCAAAATAACCATCGGCCAGCAAACTAAATGTCTGCCCGACATTTAACTCTAAGTCTCTATTTTAAGGCGATTTGGTCTACATTTCCCGGTGCCACGGCATAGGTAACATAATTATTGCAACTTTTTTTATATTTTCTTATAGAATACTCCTGCTTTGAGTGACAATAGGCCTTACAATCACCATCGGCCAGCAAACTACATGTCTGCCCGACATTCAACTCTAAACTATATTTTTATGGCGGTTTTGTCTACATTTCCCGGTGCCACGGCCTAGATAACGTAATTATTGCAACGTTTTTTACATTATCTTATAGGATACTTTTGCTTTGAGTGACAATAGGCCTTAGAATCACCATCGGCCAGCAAACTACATGTTTTCCCGACATTTAACTCTAAACAATATTTTTAAGACGATTTCGTCTACATTTCCCGGTGCCACGGCCTAGGTAACGTAATTATAGCGACTTTTTTTACACTATCTTATAAAATTATCTTGCTTTGAGTGACAAAAGGCCTAAGAATCACCATTGGCCAGCAAACTACATGTTTTCCCGACATTTAACTCTAAACTACATTTTTAAGGCGATTTCGTCTACATTTCCCGGTGCCACGGCCTAGGTAACGTAATTATTGCAACTTTTTTAACATTATTAGAGAACACTCTTGCCTTGAGTGACAATAGGCCTTAGAATAACCATCGGCCAGCAAACTACATGTCTGCCCGACATTCAACTCTAAACTATATTTTTACGGCGGTTTTGTCTACATTTTCCGGTGCCACGGCCTAGATAACGAAATTATTGCAACGTTTTTTACATTATCTTATAAGATACTCTTGCATTGAGTGACAATAGGCCTTAGAATCACCATCGGCCAGCAAACTACATGTTTTCCCGACATTTAACTCTAAACAATATTTTTAAGACGATTTCGTCTACATTTCCCGGTAACACGGCCTAGGTTACGTAATTATAGCGACCTTTTTTACAATATCTTATAGAATTCTCTTGCTTTGAGTGACAAAAGGCCTAAGAATCACCATTGGCCAGCAAACTACATGTTTTCCCGACATTTAACTCTAAACTACATTTTTAAGGCGATTTCGTCTACATTTCCCGGTGCCACGGCCTAGGTAACGTAATTATTGCAACTTTTTTAACATTATTAGAGAACACTCTTGCCTTGAGTGACAATAGGCCTTAGAATAACCATCGGCCAGCAAACTACATGTCTGCCCGACATTCAACTCTAAACTATATTTTTACGGCGGTTTTGTCTACATTTTCCGGTGCCACGGCCTAGAAAACGAAATTATTGCAACGTTTTTTACATTATCTTATAAGATACTCTTGCATTGAGTGACAATAGGCCTTAGAATCACCATCGGCCAGCAAACTACATGTTTTCCCGACATTTAACTCTAAACTACATTTTTAAGGAGATTTCGTCTACATTTCCCGGTGCCACGGCCTAGGTAACGTAATTATTGCAAATTTTTTAACATTATCTTATAGAATTCTAATGCCTTGAGTGACAATAGGCCTTTGAATCACCATCGGCCAGCAAACTACATGTCTGCTCGACATTTAACTCTAAACTACATTTTTAAGGCGATTACGTCTCCATTTCCCGGTGCCACGGCCTAGGTAACGTAATTATAGCGACTTTTTTTACATCAACTTATAGAATTTTCTTGTCTTGAGTGACAATAGGCCTTAGAATAACCATCGGCCAGCAAACTACATGTCTGCCCGACATTCAACTCTAAACTATATTTGTATGGCGGTTTTGTCTACATTTCCCGGTGCCACGGCCTAGATAACGTAATTCTTGCAACGTTTTTTACATTCTCTTATAGAATACATTTGCTTTGAGTGACAATAGGCATTAGAATCACCATCGGCCAGCAAACTACATGTTTTCCCGACATTTAACTCTAAACAATATTTTTAAGACGATTTCGTCTACCTTTCCCGGTGCCACGGCCTAGGTAACGTAATTATAGCGAGTTTTTTTACATTATCTTATAGAATACTCTTGCTTTGAGTGATAATAGGCCTTAGAATCACCATCGGCCAGCAAACTACATGCTTTCCCGACATTTAACTCTAAACTACATTTTTAAGGCGATTTCGTCTACATTTCCCGGTGCCACGGCCTAGGTAACGTAATTATAGCGACTTTTTTAACATTATCTTATATATTACTCTTGCTTCGAGTGACTATAGGCCTTTGAATCACCATCGGCCAGCAAAATATAAGTCTGTCCGACAATCAACATTAAACTACATTTTTATGGCGGTTTTGTCTACATTTCCCGGTGCCACGGCCTAGGTAACGTAATTATTGGAACTTTTTTTATATTGTCTTATAGAATTATCTTGCATTGAGTGACAAAAGGCCTTAAAATCACAATCTGCCTGCAAACTACATGTTTTCCCGACATTTAACTCTAAACAACATTTTAAAGACGATTTCGTCTACATTTCCCGGTGCGACGGCCTAGGTAACGTAATTATAGCGACTTTTTTACATTATCTTATAGAATACTCTTGCTTTGAGTGACAATAGGCCTCAAAATAACCATCGGCCAGCAAACTACATGTCTGCCCGACATTTAACTCTAAGTCTCTATTTTAAGGCGATTTCGTCTACATTTCCCGGTGCCACGGCCTAGGTAACATAATTATTGCAACTTTTTTTACATTTTCTTATAAAATACTCTTGCATAGAGTGACAATATGCCTTAGAATCACCATCGGCCAGCAAACTACATGTCTGCCCGACATTTAACTCTAAACTACATTTTCAGGCGATTTCGTCTACATTTCCCGGTGCCACGGCCTAGGTAACGTAATTATTGCAACTTTTTTTACATTATCTTATAGAATGCTCTTGCCTTGAGTGACAATAGGCCTTAGAATCACCATCGGCCAAAAAACATGTCTGCCCGACATTAAACTCTCAAAGTACATTTTTAAGGCGATTTCGTCTACATTTCCCGGAGCCACGGCCTAGGTAACGTAATAATTGCAATTTTTTTTACATTTTATCATAGAATACTCTTGCTTTGAGTGACAATAGGCCTTTGAATCACCATCGGCCAGCAAACAACATGTCTGCCCGACATTTAACTCTAAACTACATTTTTAAGGCGATTATGTCTACATTTCCCGGTGCCACGGCCTAGGTAACGTAATTATAGCGTTTTTTTTTACATTATCTTATAGAATACTCTTGCTTTGAGTGACAATAGGTGTTAGAATCACCATCGGCCAGCAAACTACATGTCTGCTCGACATTTAACTCTAAACTACATTTTTAAGGCGATTACGTCTACATTTCCCGGTGCCACGGCCTAGGTAACGTAATTATAGCGACTTTTTTTACATCAACTTATAGAATCCTCTTGTCTTGAGTGACAATAGGCCTAAGAATAACCATCGGCCAGCAAACTACATGTCCGCCCGACATTCAACTCTAAACTATATTTGTATGGCGGTTTTGTCTACATTTCCCGGTGCCACGGCCTAGATAACTTAATTATTGCAACATTTTTTAAATTATCTTATAGAATACTTTTGCTTTGAGTGACAATAGGCCTTAGAATCACCATTGGCCAGCAAACTACATGTTTTCCCGACATTTAACTCTAAACAATATTTTTAAGACGATTTCGTCTACATTTTCCGGTGCCACGGCCTAGGTAACGTAATTATAGCAATTTTTTTTACATTATCTTATAGAATACTCTTGCCTTGAGTGATAATAGGCCTTAGAATAACCATCGGCCAGCAAACTACATGTCTGCCCGACATTCAACTCTAAACTATATTTTTAGTGCGGTTTTGTCTACATTTCCCGGTGCCACGGCCTAGATAACGTAATTATTGCAACGTTTTTTACACTACATTATAGAATACTCTTGTTTTGAGTGACTATAGGCCTTGGAATCACAATCAGCCAGCAAACTACATGTTTTCCCGACATTTAACTCTAAACTACATTTTTAAGGCGATTTCGTCTACATTTCCCGGTGCCACGGACTAGGTAACGTAATTATTGCAACTATTTTTACATTTTCTTATAGAATACTCTTGTTTTGAGTGACAATAGGCCTTAGAATCACCATCGGCCAGCAAACTACATGCTTTCCCGACATTTAACTCTAAACTACATTTTTAAGGCGATTTCGTCTACATTTCCCGGTGCCACGGCCTAGGTAACGTAATTATAGCGACTTTTTTAACATTATCTTATATAATACTCTTGCTTTGAGTGACTATAGGCCTTTGAATCACCATCGGCCAGCAAAATATAAGTCTGTCCGACAATCAACTTTAAACTACATTTTTATGGCGGTTTTGTCTACATTTCCCGGTGCCACGGCCTAGGTAACGTAATTATTGGAACTTTTTTTACATTGTCTTATAGAATTATCTTGCATTGAGTGACAAAACGCATTAAAATCACAATCGGCCAGCAAACTACATGTTTTCCCGACATTTAACTCTAAACAACATTTTAAAGACGATTTCGTCTACATTTCCCGGTGCGACGGCCTAGGTAACGTAATTATAGCGACTTTTTTACATTATCTTATAGAATACTCTTGCTTTGAGTGACAATAGGCCTCAAAATAACCATCGGCCAGCAAACTACATGTCAGCCCGACATTTAACTCTAAGTCTCTATTTTAAGGCGATTTCGTCTACATTTCCCGGTGCCACGGCCTAGGTAACATAATTATTGCAACTTTTTTTACATTTTCTTATATTATACTCTTGTTTTGAGTGACAATAGGCCTTAGAATCACCATCGGCCAGCAAACTACATGTCTGCCCGACATTTAACTCTAAACTACATTTTAAGGCGATTTCGTCTACATTTCCCGGTACCACGGCCTAGGTAACGTAACTATTGCAACTTTTTTTACAATATCTTATAGAATGCTCTTGCCCTGAGTGACAATAGGCCTTCGAATCACCATCGGCCAAAAAACATGTCTGCCCGACAATAAACTCTCAAAGTACATTTTTAAGGCGATTTCGTCTACATTTCCCGGAGCCACGGCCTAGGTAACGTAATTATTGCAATTTTTTTTACATCTTATTATATTATACTCTTGCCTTGAGTGACAATAGGCCTTTGAATCACCATCGGCCAGCAAACAACATGTCTGCCCGACATTTAACTCTAAACTACATTTTAAGGCGATTTCGTCCACATTTCCCGGTGCCACGGCCTAGGTAACGTAACTATTGCAACTTTTTTTACATTATCTTATAGAATGCTCTTACCCTGAGTGACAATAGGCCTTCGAATCACCATCGGCCAAAAAACATGTCTGCCCGACATTAAACTCTCAAAGTACATTTTTAAGGCGATTTCGTCTACATTTCCCGGAGCCACGGCCTAGGTAACGTAATTATTGCAATTTTTTTTACATCTTATTATATTATACTCTTGCTTTGAGTGACTTTAGGCCTTTGAATCACCATCGGCCAGCAAAATATAAGTCTGTCCGACAATCAACTTTAAACTACATTTTTATGGCGGTTTTGTCTACATTTCCCGGTGCCACGGACTAGGTAACGTAATTATTGCAACTTTTTTTACATTTTCTTATAGAATACTCTTGCTTTGAGTGACAGTAGGCCTTAGAATCACCATCGGCCAGCAAACTACATGTCTGCCCGACATTCAACTCTAAACTATATTTTTATGGCGGTTTTGTCTACATTTCCCGGTGCCACGGCCTAGATAACGTAATTATTGCAACGTTTTTTACATTATCTTATAGAATACTCTTGTATTGAGTGACAATAGGCCTTAGAATCACCATCGGCTAGAAAAATACATGTTTTCCCGACATCTAACTCTAAACAATATTTTTAAGACGATTTCGTCTACATTTCCCGGTGCCACGGCCTAGGTAACGTAATTATAGCGACTTTTTTACATTTTCTTATAGAATACTCTTGCTTTGAGTGACAATAGGCCTCAAAATAACCATCGGCCAGCAAACTAAATGTCTGCCCGACATTTAACTCTAAGTCTCTATTTTAAGGCGATTTGGTCTACATTTCCCGGTGCCACGGCCTAGATAACGTAATTATTGCAACGTTTTTTACATTATCTTATAGGATACTTTTGCTTTGAGTGACAATAGGCCTTAGAATCACCATCGGCCAGCAAACTACATGTTTTCCCGACATTTAACTCTAAACAATATTTTTAAGACGATTTCGTCTACATTTCCCGGTGCCACGGCCTAGGTAACGTAATTATAGCGACTTTTTTTACACTATCTTATAAAATTATCTTGCTTTGAGTGACAAAAGGCCTAAGAATCACCATTGGCCAGCAAACTACATGTTTTCCCGACATTTAACTCTAAACTACATTTTTAAGGCGATTTCGTCTACATTTCCCGGTGCCACGGCCTAGGTAACGTAATTATTGCAACTTTTTTAACATTATCAGAGAACACTCTTGCCTTGAGTGACAATAGGCCTTAGAATAACCATCGGCCAGCAAACTACATGTCTGCCCGACATTCAACTCTAAACTATATTTTTACGGCGGTTTTGTCTACATTTTCCGGTGCCACGGCCTAGATAACGAAATTATTGCAACGTTTTTTACATTATCTTATAAGATACTCTTGCATTGAGTGACAATAGGCCTTAGAATCACCATCGGCCAGCAAACTACATGTTTTCCCGACATTTAACTCTAAACAATATTTTTAAGACGATTTCGTCTACATTTCCCGGTAACACGGCCTAGGTTACGTAATTATAGCGACCTTTTTTACAATATCTTATAGAATTCTCTTGCTTTGAGTGACAAAAGGCCTAAGAATCACCATTGGCCAGCAAACTACATGTTTTCCCGACATTTAACTCTAAACTACATTTTTAAGGCGATTTCGTCTACATTTCCCGGTGCCACGGCCTAGGTAACGTAATTATTGCAACTTTTTTAACATTATTAGAGAACACTCTTGCCTTGAGTGACAATAGGCCTTAGAATAACAATCGGCCAGCAAACTACATGTCTGCCCGACATTCAACTCTAAACTATATTTTTACGGCGGTTTTGTCTACATTTTCCGGTGCCACGGCCTAGATAACGAAATTATTGCAACGTTTTTTACATTATCTTATAAGATACTCTTGCATTGAGTGACAATAGGCCTTAGAATCACCATCGGCCAGCAAACTACATGTTTTCCCGACATTTAACTCTAAACTACATTTTTAAGGAGATTTCGTCTACATTTCCCGGTGCCACGGCCTAGGTAACGTAATTATTGCAAATTTTTTAACATTATCTTATAGAACTCTAATGCCTTGAGTGACAATAGGCCTTTGAATCACCATCGGCCAGCAAACTACATGTCTGCTCGACATTTAACTCTAAACTACATTTTTAAGGCGATTACGTCTCCATTTCCCGGTGCCACGGCCTAGGTAACGTAATTATAGCGACTTTTTTTACATCAACTTATAGAATCTTTTTGTCTTGAGTGACAATAGGCCTTAGAATAACCATCGGCCAGCAAACTACATGTCTGCCCGACATTCAACTCTAAACTATATTTGTATGGCGGTTTTGTCTACATTTCCCGGTGCCACGGCCTAGATAACGTAATTCTTGCAACGTTTTTTACATTCTCTTATAGAATACATTTGCTTTGAGTGACAATTGGCATTAGAATCACCATCGGCCAGCAAACTACATGTTTTCCCGACATTTAACTCTAAACAATATTTTTAAGACGATTTCGTCTACCTTTCCCGGTGCCACGGCCTAGGTAACGTAATTATAGCGAGTTTTTTTACATTATCTTATAGAATACTCTTGCTTTGAGTGATAATAGGCCTTAGAATCACCATCGGCCAGCAAACTACATGCTTTCCCGACATTTAACTCTAAACTACATTTTTAAGGCGATTTCGTCTACATTTCCCGGTGCCACGGCCTAGGTAACGTAATTATAGCGACTTTTTTAACATTATCTTATATATTCCTCTTGCTTCGAGTGACTATAGGCCTTTGAATCACCATCGGCCAGCAAAATATAAGTCTGTCCGACAATCAACATTAAACTACATTTTTATGGCGGTTTTGTCTACATTTCCCGGTGCCACGGCCTAGGTAACGTAATTATTGGAACTTTTTTTATATTGTCTTATAGAATTATCTTGCATTGAGTGACAAAAGGCCTTAAAATCACAATCTGCCTGCAAACTACATGTTTTCCCGACATTTAACTCTAAACAACATTTTAAAGACGATTTCGTCTACATTTCCCGGTGCGACGGCCTAGGTAACGTAATTATAGCGACTTTTTTACATTATCTTATAGAATACTCTTGCTTTGAGTGACAATAGGCCTCAAAATAACCATCGGCCAGCAAACTACATGTCTGCCCGACATTTAACTCTAAGTCTCTATTTTAAGGCGATTTCGTCTACATTTCCCGGTGCCACGGCCTAGGTAACATAATTATTGCAACTTTTTTTACATTTTCTTATAAAATACTCTTGCATAGAGTGACAATATGCCTTAGAATCACCATCGGCCAGCAAACTACATGTCTGCCCGACATTTAACTCTAAACTACATTTTCAGGCGATTTCGTCTACATTTCCCGGTGCCACGGCCTAGGTAACGTAATTATTGCAACTTTTTTTACATTATCTTATAGAATGCTCTTGCCTTGAGTGACAATAGGCCTTAGAATCACCATCGGCCAAAAAACATGTCTGCCCGACATTAAACTCTCAAAGTACATTTTTAAGGCGATTTCGTCTACATTTCCCGGAGCCACGGCCTAGGTAACGTAATAATTGCAATTTTTTTTACATTTTATCATAGAATACTCTTGCTTTGAGTGACAATAGGCCTTTGAATCACCATCGGCCAGCAAACAACATGTCTGCCCGACATTTAACTCTAAACTACATTTTTAAGGCGATTATGTCTACATTTCCCGGTGCCACGGCCTAGGTAACGTAATTATAGCGTTTTTTTTTACATTATCTTATAGAATACTCTTGCTTTGAGTGACAATAGGTGTTAGAATCACCATCGGCCAGCAAACTACATGTCTGCTCGACATTTAACTCTAAACTACATTTTTAAGGCGATTACGTCTACATTTCCCGGTGCCACGGCCTAGGTAACGTAATTATAGCGACTTTTTTTACATCAACTTATAGAATCCTCTTGTCTTGAGTGACAATAGGCCTAAGAATAACCATCGGCCAGCAAACTACATGTCCGCCCGACATTCAACTCTAAACTATATTTGTATGGCGGTTTTGTCTACATTTCCCGGTGCCACGGCCTAGATAACTTAATTATTGCAACATTTTTTAAATTATCTTATAGAATACTTTTGCTTTGAGTGACAATAGGCCTTAGAATCACCATTGGCCAGCAAACTACATGTTTTCCCGACATTTAACTCTAAACAATATTTTTAAGACGATTTCGTCTACATTTTCCGGTGCCACGGCCTAGGTAACGTAATTATAGCAATTTTTTTTACATTATCTTATAGAATACTCTTGTTTTGAGTGATAATAGGCCTTAGAATAACCATCGGCCAGCAAACTACATGTCTGCCCGACATTCAACTCTAAACTATATTTTTAGTGCGGTTTTGTCTACATTTCCCGGTGCCACGGCCTAGATAACGTAATTATTGCAACGTTTTTTACACTACATTATAGAATACTCTTGTTTTGAGTGACTATAGGCCTTGGAATCACAATCAGCCAGCAAACTACATGTTTTCCCGACATTTAACTCTAAACTACATTTTTAAGGCGATTTCGTCTACATTTCCCGGTGCCACGGACTAGGTAACGTAATTATTGCAACTATTTTTACATTTTCTTATAGAATACTCTTGTTTTGAGTGACAATAGGCCTTAGAATCACCATCGGCCAGCAAACTACATGCTTTCCCGACATTTAACTCTAAACTACATTTTTAAGGCGATTTCGTCTACATTTCCCGGTGCCACGGCCTAGGTAACGTAATTATAGCGACTTTTTTAACATTATCTTATATAATACTCTTGCTTTGAGTGACTATAGGCCTTTGAATCACCATCGGCCAGCAAAATATAAGTCTGTCCGACAATCAACTTTAAACTACATTTTTATGGCGGTTTTGTCTACATTTCCCGGTGCCACGGCCTAGGTAACGTAATTATTGGAACTTTTTTTACATTGTCTTATAGAATTATCTTGCATTGAGTGACAAAACGCCTTAAAATCACAATCGGCCAGCAAACTACATGTTTTCCCGACATTTAACTCTAAACAACATTTTAAAGACGATTTCGTCTACATTTCCCGGTGCGACGGCCTAGGTAACGTAATTATAGCGACTTTTTTACATTATCTTATAGAATACTCTTGCTTTGAGTGACAATAGGCCTCAAAATAACCATCGGCCAGCAAACTACATGTCTGCCCGACATTTAACTCTAAGTCTCTATTTTAAGGCGATTTCGTCTACATTTCCCGGTGCCACGGCCTAGATAACGTAATTATTGCAACGTTTTTTACATTATCTTATAGAATACTCTTGTTTAGAGTGACAATAGGTCTTAGAATCACCATCGGTCAGCAAACTACATGTTTTCCCGACATTTAACTCTAAACAATATTTTTAAGACGTTTTCGTCTACATTTCCCGGTGCCACGGCCTAGGTAACGTAATTATAGCGACTTTTTTTACAATATCTTATAGAATTCTCTTGTTTTGAGTGACAATAGGCCTTAGAATCACCAACGGCCAGCAAACTACATGTTTTCCCGACATTTAACTCTAAAACATATTTTTAAGACGATTTCGTCTACATTTCCCGGTGCCATGGCCTAGGTAACGTAATTATAGCGTTTTTTTTTACATTATCTTATAGAATGTTCTTGTTTTGAGTGATAATAGGCCTTAGAATAACCGTCGGCCAGCAAACTACATGTCTGCCCGACATTAAACTCTAAACTATATTTTTATGGCGGTTTTGTCTACATTTCCCGGTGCAACGGCCTAGATAACGTAATTATTGCAACGTTTTTTACACTTTCTTATAGAATACTCTTGTTAAGAGTGACAATAGGCCTTAGAATCACCATCGGCCAGCAAACTCCATGTTTTCCCGACATTTAACTCTAAACTACATTTTTAAGGCGATTACGTCTACATTTCCCGGTGCCGCGGCCTATGTAACGTAATTATAGCGACTTTTTTTACATTATCTTATAGAATTTTCTTGCATTGAGTGACAAAAGGCCTTAAAATCACCATCAACTAGCAATCTACATGTTTACCCGACATTTAACTCTAAACAACATTTTTAAGACTATTTCGTCTACATTTCCCGGTGCCACGGCCTAGGTAACGTAATTATAGCGACTTTTTTACATTATCTTATAGAATACTCTTGAATTGAGTGACAATAGGCCTTCGAATCACCATCGGCCAGCAAACAACATGTCTGCCCGACATTTTACTCTAAACTACATTTTTAAGGCGATTACGTCTACATTTCCCGGTGCCACGGCCTAGGTAACGTAATTATAGCGACTTTTATTACATTATCTTATAGAATACTCCTGCCTTGAGTGACAATAGGCGTTAGAATCACCATCGGCCAGCAAACTACATGTCTGCCCGACATTTAACTCTAAACTACATTTTTAAGGCGATTACGTCTACATTTCCCGGTGCCGCGGCCTAGGTAACGTAATTATAGCGACTTTTTTTACATTATCTTATAGAATGCTCTTGTCTTGAGTGACAATAGGCCTTAGAATAACCATCGGCCAGCAAACTACATGTCTGCCCGACATTTAACTCTAAACTACATTTTTAAGGCGATTTCGTCTACATTTCCCGGTGCCACGGCCTAGATAACGTAATTATAGCGTGTTTATTTACATTATTCTATAGAATACTCTTGTCTTGAGTGACAATAGGCCTTAGAATCACCACCGGCCAGCAAACTACATGTCTGCCCGACATTCAACTCTAAACAACATTTTTAAGATGATTTCGTCTACATTTCCCGGTGCCACGGCCTAGGTAACGTAATTATTGCAACTTTATTTACATAATCTTATAGAATTCTCTTGCCTTGAGTGACAATAGGCCTTAAAATCACCATCGGCTAGCAAACTACATGTCTGCCCGACATTTAACTCTAAGTCTCTATTTTAAGGCGATTTGGTCTACATTTCCCGGTGCCACGGCCTAGGTAACATAATAATTGCAACTTTTTTTACATTTTCTAATAGAATACTCCTGCTATGAGTGACAATAGGCCTTAGAATCACCATCGGCCAGCAAACTACATGTCTGCCCGACATTCAACTCTAAACTATATTTTTATGGCGGTTTTGTCTACATTTCCCGGTGCCACGGCCTAGATAACGTAATTATTGCAACGTTTTTTACATAATCTTTTAGGATACTTTTGCTTTGAGTGACAATAGGCCTTAGAATCACCATCGGCCAGCAAACTACATGTTTTCCCGACATTTAACTCTAAACAATATTTTTAAGACGATTTCGTCTACATTTCCCGGTGCCACGGCCTAGGTAACATAATTATAGCGACTTTTTTTACACTATCTTATAAAATATCTTGCTTTGAGTGACAATAGGCCTAAGAATCACCATTGGCCAGCAAACTACATGTTTTCCCGACATTTAACTCTAAACTACATTTTTAAGGCGATTTCGTCTACATTTCCCGGTGCCAAGGCCTAGGTAACGTAATTATTGCAACTTTTTTTAATATTATTAGAGAATACTCTTGCCTTGAGTGACAATAGGCCTTAGAGTAACCATCGGCCAGCAAACTACATGTCTGCCCGACATTCAACTCTAAACTATATTTTTACGGCGGTTTTGTCTACATTTTCCGGTGCCACGGCCTAGATAACGAAATTATTGCAACGTTTTTTACATTATCTTATAAGATACTCTTGCATTGAGTGACAATAGGCCTTAGAATCACCATCGGCCAGCAAACTACATGTTTTCCCGACATTTAACTCTAAACAATATTTTTAAGACGATTTCGTCTACATTTTCCGGTGCCACGGCCTAGGTAACGTAATTATAGCGATTTTTTTTACATTATCTTATAGAATACTCTTGCCTTGAGTGATAATAGGCCTTAGAATAACCATCGGCCAGCAAACTACATGTCTGCCCGACATTCAACTCTAAACTATATTTTTAGTGCGGTTTTGTCTACATTTCCCGGTGCCACGGCCTAGATAACGTAATTATTGCAACGTTTTATACACTATCTTATAGAATCCTCTTGTTTTGAGTGACTATAGGCCTTGGAATCACAATCAGCCAGCAAACTACATGTTTTCCCGACATTTAACTCTAAACTACATTTTTAAGGCGATTTCGTCTACATTTCCCGGTGCCACGGACTAGGTAACGTAATTATTGCAACTTTTTTTACATTTTCTTATAGAATACTCTTGCTTTGAGTGACAATAGGCCTTAGAATCACCATCGGCCAGCAAACTACATGCTTTCCCGACATTTAACTCTAAACTACATTTTTAAGGCGATTTCGTCTACATTTCCCGGTGCCACGGCCTAGGTAACGTAATTATAGCGATTTTTTTAACATTATCTTATATAATACTCTTGCTTTGAGTGACTATAGGCCTTTGAATCACCATCGGCCAGCAAAATATAAGTCTGTCCGACAATCAACTTTAAACTACATTTTTATGGCGGTTTTGTCTACATTTCCCGGTGCCACGGCCTAGGTAACGTAATTATTGGAACTTTTTTTACATTGTCTTATAGAATTATCTTGCATTGAGTGACAAAACGCCTTAAAATCACAATCGGCCAGCAAACTACATGTTTTCCCGACATTTAACTCTAAACAACATTTTAAAGACGATTTCGTCTACATTTCCCGGTGCCACGGCCTAGGTAACGTATTTATAGCGACTTTTTTACATAATCTTATAGAATACTCTTGCTTTGAGTGACAATAGGCCTCAAAATAACCATCGGCCAGCAAACTACATGTCAGCCCGACATTTAACTCTAAGTCTCTATTTTAAGGCGATTTCGTCTACATTTCCCGGTGCCACGGCCTAGGTAACATAATTATTGCAACTTTTTTTACATTTTCTTATATTATACTCTTGTTTTGAGTGATAATAGGCCTTAGAATCACCATCGGCCATCAAACTACATGTCTGCCCGACATTTAACTCTAAACTACATTTTAAGGCGATTTCGTCTACATTTCCCGGTGCCACGGCCTAGGTAACGTAACTATTGCATTTTTTTTACATTATCTTATAGAATGCTCTTGCCCTGAGTGACAATAGGCCTTAGAATCACCATCAGCCAAAAAACATGTCTGCCCGACATTAAACTCTCAAAGTACATTTTTAAGGCGATTTCGTCTACATTTCCCGGAGCCACGGCCTAGGTAACGTAATTATTGCAATTTTTTTTACATCTTATTATATTATACTCTTGCCTTGAGTGACAATAGGCCTTTGAATCACCATCGGCCAGCAAACAACATGTCTGCCCGACATTTAACTCTAAACTACATTTTTAAGGCGATTATGTCTACATTTCCCGGTGCCATGGCCTAGGTAACGTAATTATAGCGACTTTTTTTAAATTATCTTATAGAACCCTCTTGCTTTGAGTGACTTAAGGCCTTAGAATCACCATGGGCCAGCAAACTACATGTCTGCCCGACATTCAACTCTAAACTATATTTTTATGGCGGTTTTGTCTACATTTCCCGGTGCCACGGCCTAGATAACGTAATTATTGCAACGTTTTTTACATTATCTTATAGGATACTCTTGCTTTGAGTGACAAAAGGCCTTAGAATCACCATCGGCTAGCAAACTACATGTTTTCCCGACATTTACTCTAAACAATATTTTTAAGACGATTTCGTCTACATTTCCCGGTGCCACGGCCTAGGTAACGTAATTATAGCGACTTTTTTACATTATCTTATAGAATACTCTTGCTTGGAGTGACAAAAGGCCTCAAAATAACCATCGGCCAGCAAACTACATGTGTGCCCGACATTTAACTCTAAGTCTCTATTTTAAGGCGATTTGGTCTACATTTCCCGGTGCCACGGCCTAGGTAACGTAATTATTGGAACTTTTTTTACATTGTCTTATAGAATTATCTTGCATTGAGTGACAAAACGCCTTAAAATCACAATCGGCCAGCAAACTACATGTTTTCCCGACATTTAACTCTAAACAACATTTTAAAGACGATTTCGTCTACATTTCCCGGTGCCACGGCCTAGGTAACGTATTTATAGCGACTTTTTTACATAATCTTATAGAATACTCTTGCTTTGAGTGACAATAGGCCTCAAAATAACCATCGGCCAGCAAACTACATGTCAGCCCGACATTTAACTCTAAGTCTCTATTTTAAGGCGATTTCGTCTACATTTCCCGGTGCCACGGCCTAGGTAACATAATTATTGCAACTTTTTTTACATTTTCTTATATTATTCTCTTGTTTTGAGTGACAATAGGCCTTAGAATCACCATCGGCCAGCAAACTACATGTCTGCCCGACATTTAACTCTAAACTACATTTTAAGGCGATTTCGTCTACATTTCCCGGTGCCACGGCCTAGGTAACGTAACTATTGCAACTTTTTTTACATTATCTTATAGAATGCTCTTGCCCTGAGTGACAATAGGCCTTAGAATCACCATCGGCCAAACAACATGTCTGCCCGACATTAAACTCTCAAAGTACATTTTTAAGGCGATTTCGTCTACATTTCCCGGAGCCACGGCCTAGGTAACGTAATTATTGCAATTTTTTTTACATCTTATTATAATATACTCTTGCCTTGAGTGACAATAGGCCTTTGAATCACCATCGGCCAGCAAACAACATGTCTGCCCGACATTTAACTCTAAACTACATTTTTAAGGCGATTATGTCTACATTTCCCGGTGCCATGGCCTAGGTAACGTAATTATAGCGACTTTTTTTTAATTATCTTATAGAATCCTCTTGCTTTGAGTGACTTAAGGCCTTAGAATCACCATCGGCCAGCAAACTACATGTCTGCCCGACATTCAACTCTAAACTATATTTTTATGGCGGTTTTGTCTACATTTCCCGGTGCCACGGCCTAGATAACGTAATTATTGCAACGTTTTTTACATAATCTTATAGGATACTTTTGCTTTAAGTGACAATAGGCCTTAGAATCACCATCGGCCAGCAAACTACATGTTTTCCCGACATTTAACTCTAAACAATATTTTTAAGACGATTTCGTCTACATTTCCCGGTGCCACGGCCTAGGTAACGTAATTATAGCGACTTTTTTTACACTATCTTATAAAATTATCTTGCTTTGAGTGACAATAGGCCTAAGAATCACCATTGGCCAGTAAACTACATGTTTTCCCGACATTTAACTCTAAACTACATTTTTAAGGCGATTTCGTCTACATTTTCCGGTGCCACGGCCTAGGTAACGTAATTATTGCAACGTTTTTTACATTATCTTATAAGATACTCTTGCATTGAGTGACAATAGGCCTTAGAATCACCATCGGCCAGCAAACTACATGTTTTCCCGACATTTAACTCTAAACAATATTTTTAAGACGATTTCGTCTACATTTCCCGGTGCCACGGCCTAGGTAACGTAATTATTGCAATTTTTTTAACATTATCTTATAAAATCTTTTTGCCTTGAGTGACAATAGGCCTTTGAATCACCATCGGCCAGCAAACTACATATCTGCCCGATATTAAACTCTAAACTATATTTTTATGGCGGTTTTGTCTACATTTCCCGGTGCCACGGCCTAGATAACGTAATTATTGCAATGTTTTTTACACTATCTTATAGAATACTCTTGTTTTGATTGATAATATGCCTTAGAATCACCATCAGCCAGCAAACTACATGTTTTCCCGACATTTAACTCTAAACTACATTTTTAAGGCGATTTCGTCTACATTTCCCGGTGCCACGGCCTAGGTAACGTAATTATTGCAACTTTTTTAACATTATCTTATAAAATGCTATTGCCTTGAGTGACAATAGGCCTTTGAATCACCATCGGCCGGCAAAATATAAGTCTGTCCGACAATCAACTTTAAACTACATTTTTATGGCGGTTTTGTCTACATTTCCCGGTGCCACGGCCTAGGTAACGTATTTATTGGAACTTTTTTTACATTGTCTTATAGAATTATCTTGCATTGAGTGACAAAAGGCCTTAAAATCACAATCGGCCAGCAAACTACATGTTTTCCCGACATTTAACTCTAAACAACATTTTAAAGACGATTTCGTCTACATTTCCCGGTGCCACGGCCTAGGTAACGTAATTATAGCGACTTTTTTACATTATCTTATAGAATACTCTTGCTTTGAGTGACAATAGGCCTCAAAATAACCATCGGCCAGCAAACTACATGTCTGCCCGACATTTAACTCTAAGTCTCTATTTTAAGGCGATTTCGTCTACATTTCCCGGTGCCACGGCCTAGGTAACATAATTATTGCAACTTTATTTACATTTTCTTATAGAATACTCTTGCCTTGAGTGACAATAGGCCTTAGAATCACCATAGGCCAGCAAACTACATGTCTGCCCGACATTTAACTCTAAACTACATTTTAAAGCGATTTCGTCTACATTTCCCGGTGCCACGGCCTAGGTAACGTAATTAATGCAACTTTTTTTACATTAACTTATAGAATTCTCTTGCCCTGAGTGACAATAGGCCTTAGAATCACCATCGGCTAAAAAACATGTCTGCCCGACATTAAACTCTCAAAGTACATTTTTAAGGCGATTTCGTCTACATTTCCCGGAGCCACGGCCTAGGTAACGTAATTATTTCAATTTTTTTTACATCTTATTATAGAATTCTCTTGCCTTGAGTGACAATAGGCCTTTGAATCACCATCGGCCAGCAAACAACATGTCTGCCCGACATTTAACTCTAAACTACATTTTTAAGGCGATCATGTCTACATTTCCCGGTGCCACGGCCTAGGTAACGTAATTATAGCGACTTTTTTTACATTATCTTATAGAATACTCTTGCTTTGAGTGACAATAGGCGTTTGAATCACCATCGGCCAGCAAACTACATGTCTGCCCGACATTCAACTCTAAACTATATTTTCATGGCGGTTTTGTCTACATTTCCCGGTGCCACGGCCTAGATAACGTAATTATTGCAACTTTTTTTACAGTATCTTATAAAATGCTCTTGCCGTAAGTGACAATAGGCCTTAGAATCACCATCGGCCAAAAAACATGTCTGCCCGACATTAAACTCTCAAAGTACATTTTTAAGGCGATTTCGTCTACATTTCCCGGAGCCACGGCCTAGGTAACGTAATTATTGCAATTTTTTTTACATCTTATTATAATATCCTCTTGCTTTGAGTGACAATAGGCCTTTGAATCACCATCGGCCAGCAAACAACATGTCTGCCCGACATTTAAATCTAAACTACATTTTTAAGGCGATTATGTCTACATTTCCCGGTGCCACGGCCTAGGTAACGTAATTATAGCGACTTTTTTTACATTATCTTATAAAATGCTCTTGCCTTGAGTGATAATTGGCGTTAGAATCACCATCGGCCAGCAAACTACATGTCTGCCCGACATTTAACTCTAAACTACATTTTGAAGGCGATTACGTCTACATTTCCCGGTGCCACGGCCTAGGTAACGTAATTATAGCGACTTTTTTTACACTATCTTATAGAATGCTCTTGTTTTGAGTGACAATAGGCCTTAGAATAACCATCGGCCAGCAAACTACATGCCTGCCCGACATTCAACTCTAAACTATATTTTTACGGCGGTTTTGTCTACATTTTCCGGTGCCACGGCCTAGATAACGAAATTATTGCAACGTTTTTTACATTATCTTATAAGATACTCTTGCATTGAGTGACAATAGGCCTTAGAATCACCATCGGCCAGCAAACTACATGTTTTCCCGACATTTAACTCTAAACTACATTTTTAAGGAGATTTCGTCTACATTTCCCGGTGCCACGGCCTAGGTAACGTAATTATTGCAAATTTTTTAACATTATCTTATAGAATCCTAATGCCTTGAGTGACAATAGGCCTTTGAATCACCATCGGCCAGCAAACTACATGTCTGCTCGACATTTAACTCTAAACTACATTTTTAAGGCGATTACGTCTCCATTTCCCGGTGCCACGGCCTAGGTAACGTAATTATAGCGACTTTTTTTACATTAACTTATAGAATCTTCTTGTCTTGAGTGACAATAGGCCTTAGAATAACCATCGGCCAGCAAACTACATGTCTGCCCGACATTCAACTCTAAACTATATTTGTATGGCGGTTTTGTCTACATTTCCCGGTGCCACGGCCTAGATAACGTAATTCTTGCAACGTTTTTTACATTCTCTTATAGAATACATTTGCTTTGAGTGACAATAGGCATTAGAATCACCATCGGCCAGCAAACTACATGTTTTCCCGACATTTAACTCTAAACAATATTTTTAAGACGATTTCGTCTACCTTTCCCGGTGCCACGGCCTAGGTAACGTAATTATAGCGAGTTTTTTTACATTATCTTATAGAATACTCTTGCTTTGAGTGATAATAGGCCTTAGAATCACCATCGGCCAGCAAACTACATGCTTTCCCGACATTTAACTCTAAACTACATTTTTAAGGCGATTTCGTCTACATTTCCCGGTGCCACGGCCTAGGTAACGTAATTATAGCGACTTTTTTAACATTATCTTATATATTACTCTTGCTTCGAGTGACTATAGGCCTTTGAATCACCATCGGCCAGCAAAATATAAGTCTGTCCGACAATCAACATTAAACTACATTTTTATGGCGGTTTTGTCTACATTTCCCGGTGCCACGGCCTAGGTAACGTAATTATTGGAACTTTTTTTATATTGTCTTATAGAATTATCTTGCATTGAGTGACAAAAGGCCTTAAAATCACAATCTGCCTGCAAACTACATGTTTTCCCGACATTTAACTCTAAACAACATTTTAAAGACGATTTCGTCTACATTTCCCGGTGCGACGGCCTAGGTAACGTAATTATAGCGACTTTTTTACATTATCTTATAGAATACTCTTGCTTTGAGTGACAATAGGCCTCAAAATAACCATCGGCCAGCAAACTACATGTCTGCCCGACATTTAACTCTAAGTCTCTATTTTAAGGCGATTTCGTCTACATTTCCCGGTGCCACGGCCTAGGTAACATAATTATTGCAACTTTTTTTACATTTTCTTATAAAATACTCTTGCATAGAGTGACAATATGCCTTAGAATCACCATCGGCCAGCAAACTACATGTCTGCCCGACATTTAACTCTAAACTACATTTTCAGGCGATTTCGTCTACATTTCCCGGTGCCACGGCCTAGGTAACGTAATTATTGCAACTTTTTTTACATTATCTTATAGAATGCTCTTGCCTTGAGTGACAATAGGCCTTAGAATCACCATCGGCCAAAAAACATGTCTGCCCGACATTAAACTCTCAAAGTACATTTTTAAGGCGATTTCGTCTACATTTCCCGGAGCCACGGCCTAGGTAACGTAATAATTGCAATTTTTTTTACATTTTATCATAGAATACTCTTGCTTTGAGTGACAATAGGCCTTTGAATCACCATCGGCCAGCAAACAACATGTCTGCCCGACATTTAACTCTAAACTACATTTTTAAGGCGATTATGTCTACATTTCCCGGTGCCACGGCCTAGGTAACGTAATTATAGCGTTTTTTTTTACATTATCTTATAGAATACTCTTGCTTTGAGTGACAATAGGTGTTAGAATCACCATCGGCCAGCAAACTACATGTCTGCTCGACATTTAACTCTAAACTACATTTTTAAGGCGATTACGTCTACATTTCCCGGTGCCACGGCCTAGGTAACGTAATTATAGCGACTTTTTTTACATCAACTTATAGAATCCTCTTGTCTTGAGTGACAATAGGCCTAAGAATAACCATCGGCCAGCAAACTACATGTCCGCCCGACATTCAACTCTAAACTATATTTGTATGGCGGTTTTGTCTACATTTCCCGGTGCCACGGCCTAGATAACTTAATTATTGCAACATTTTTTAAATTATCTTATAGAATACTTTTGCTTTGAGTGACAATAGGCCTTAGAATCACCATTGGCCAGCAAACTACATGTTTTCCCGACATTTAACTCTAAACAATATTTTTAAGACGATTTCGTCTACATTTTCCGGTGCCACGGCCTAGGTAACGTAATTATAGCAATTTTTTTTACATTATCTTATAGAATACTCTTGCCTTGAGTGATAATAGGCCTTAGAATAACCATCGGCCAGCAAACTACATGTCTGCCCGACATTCAACTCTAAACTATATTTTTAGTGCGGTTTTGTCTACATTTCCCGGTGCCACGGCCTAGATAACGTAATTATTGCAAAGTTTTTTACACTACATTATAGAATACTCTTGTTTTGAGTGATTATAGGCCTTAGAATCACCATCGGCCATCAAACTACATGTCTGCCCGACATTTAACTCTAAACTACATTTTAAGGCGATTTCGTCTACATTTCCCGGTGCCACGGCCTAGGTAACGTAACTATTGCATTTTTTTTACATTATCTTATAGAATGCTCTTGCCCTGAGTGACAATAGGCCTTAGAATCACCATCAGCCAAAAAACATGTCTGCCCGACATTAAACTCTCAAAGTACATTTTTAAGGCGATTTCGTCTACATTTCCCGGAGCCACGGCCTAGGTAACGTAATTATTGCAATTTTTTTTACATCTTATTATATTATACTCTTGCCTTGAGTGACAATAGGCCTTTGAATCACCATCGGCCAGCAAACAACATGTCTGCCCGACATTTAACTCTAAACTACATTTTTAAGGCGATTATGTCTACATTTCCCGGTGCCATGGCCTAGGTAACGTAATTATAGCGACTTTTTTTAAATTATCTTATAGAACCCTCTTGCTTTGAGTGACTTAAGGCCTTAGAATCACCATGGGCCAGCAAACTACATGTCTGCCCGACATTCAACTCTAAACTATATTTTTATGGCGGTTTTGTCTACATTTCCCGGTGCCACGGCCTAGATAACGTAATTATTGCAACGTTTTTTACATTATCTTATAGGATACTCTTGCTTTGAGTGACAAAAGGCCTTAGAATCACCATCGGCTAGCAAACTACATGTTTTCCCGACATTTACTCTAAACAATATTTTTAAGACGATTTCGTCTACATTTCCCGGTGCCACGGCCTAGGTAACGTAATTATAGCGACTTTTTTACATTATCTTATAGAATACTCTTGCTTGGAGTGACAAAAGGCCTCAAAATAACCATCGGCCAGCAAACTACATGTGTGCCCGACATTTAACTCTAAGTCTCTATTTTAAGGCGATTTGGTCTACATTTCCCGGTGCCACGGCCTAGGTAACGTAATTATTGGAACTTTTTTTACATTGTCTTATAGAATTATCTTGCATTGAGTGACAAAACGCCTTAAAATCACAATCGGCCAGCAAACTACATGTTTTCCCGACATTTAACTCTAAACAACATTTTAAAGACGATTTCGTCTACATTTCCCGGTGCCACGGCCTAGGTAACGTATTTATAGCGACTTTTTTACATAATCTTATAGAATACTCTTGCTTTGAGTGACAATAGGCCTCAAAATAACCATCGGCCAGCAAACTACATGTCAGCCCGACATTTAACTCTAAGTCTCTATTTTAAGGCGATTTCGTCTACATTTCCCGGTGCCACGGCCTAGGTAACATAATTATTGCAACTTTTTTTACATTTTCTTATATTATTCTCTTGTTTTGAGTGACAATAGGCCTTAGAATCACCATCGGCCAGCAAACTACATGTCTGCCCGACATTTAACTCTAAACTACATTTTAAGGCGATTTCGTCTACATTTCCCGGTGCCACGGCCTAGGTAACGTAACTATTGCAACTTTTTTTACATTATCTTATAGAATGCTCTTGCCCTGAGTGACAATAGGCCTTAGAATCACCATCGGCCAAACAACATGTCTGCCCGACATTAAACTCTCAAAGTACATTTTTAAGGCGATTTCGTCTACATTTCCCGGAGCCACGGCCTAGGTAACGTAATTATTGCAATTTTTTTTACATCTTATTATAATATACTCTTGCCTTGAGTGACAATAGGCCTTTGAATCACCATCGGCCAGCAAACAACATGTCTGCCCGACATTTAACTCTAAACTACATTTTTAAGGCGATTATGTCTACATTTCCCGGTGCCATGGCCTAGGTAACGTAATTATAGCGACTTTTTTTTAATTATCTTATAGAATCCTCTTGCTTTGAGTGACTTAAGGCCTTAGAATCACCATCGGCCAGCAAACTACATGTCTGCCCGACATTCAACTCTAAACTATATTTTTATGGCGGTTTTGTCTACATTTCCCGGTGCCACGGCCTAGATAACGTAATTATTGCAACGTTTTTTACATAATCTTATAGGATACTTTTGCTTTAAGTGACAATAGGCCTTAGAATCACCATCGGCCAGCAAACTACATGTTTTCCCGACATTTAACTCTAAACAATATTTTTAAGACGATTTCGTCTACATTTCCCGGTGCCACGGCCTAGGTAACGTAATTATAGCGACTTTTTTTACACTATCTTATAAAATTATCTTGCTTTGAGTGACAATAGGCCTAAGAATCACCATTGGCCAGTAAACTACATGTTTTCCCGACATTTAACTCTAAACTACATTTTTAAGGCGATTTCGTCTACATTTTCCGGTGCCACGGCCTAGGTAACGTAATTATTGCAACGTTTTTTACATTATCTTATAAGATACTCTTGCATTGAGTGACAATAGGCCTTAGAATCACCATCGGCCAGCAAACTACATGTTTTCCCGACATTTAACTCTAAACAATATTTTTAAGACGATTTCGTCTACATTTCCCGGTGCCACGGCCTAGGTAACGTAATTATTGCAATTTTTTTAACATTATCTTATAGAATCTTTTTGCCTTGAGTGACAATAGGCCTTTGAATCACCATCGGCCAGCAAACTACATATCTGCCCGATATTAAACTCTAAACTATATTTTTATGGCGGTTTTGTCTACATTTCCCGGTGCCACGGCCTAGATAACGTAATTATTGCAATGTTTTTTACACTATCTTATAGAATACTCTTGTTTTGATTGATAATATGCCTTAGAATCACCATCAGCCAGCAAACTACATGTTTTCCCGACATTTAACTCTAAACTACATTTTTAAGGCGATTTCGTCTACATTTCCCGGTGCCACGGCCTAGGTAACGTAATTATTGCAACTTTTTTAACATTATCTTATAAAATGCTATTGCCTTGAGTGACAATAGGCCTTTGAATCACCATCGGCCGGCAAAATATAAGTCTGTCCGACAATCAACTTTAAACTACATTTTTATGGCGGTTTTGTCTACATTTCCCGGTGCCACGGCCTAGGTAACGTATTTATTGGAACTTTTTTTACATTGTCTTATAGAATTATCTTGCATTGAGTGACAAAAGGCCTTAAAATCACAATCGGCCAGCAAACTACATGTTTTCCCGACATTTAACTCTAAACAACATTTTAAAGACGATTTCGTCTACATTTCCCGGTGCCACGGCCTAGGTAACGTAATTATAGCGACTTTTTTACATTATCTTATAGAATACTCTTGCTTTGAGTGACAATAGGCCTCAAAATAACCATCGGCCAGCAAACTACATGTCTGCCCGACATTTAACTCTAAGTCTCTATTTTAAGGCGATTTCGTCTACATTTCCCGGTGCCACGGCCTAGGTAACATAATTATTGCAACTTTATTTACATTTTCTTATAGAATACTCTTGCCTTGAGTGACAATAGGCCTTAGAATCACCATAGGCCAGCAAACTACATGTCTGCCCGACATTTAACTCTAAACTACATTTTAAAGCGATTTCGTCTACATTTCCCGGTGCCACGGCCTAGGTAACGTAATTAATGCAACTTTTTTTACATTAACTTATAGAATTCTCTTGCCCTGAGTGACAATAGGCCTTAGAATCACCATCGGCTAAAAAACATGTCTGCCCGACATTAAACTCTCAAAGTACATTTTTAAGGCGATTTCGTCTACATTTCCCGGAGCCACGGCCTAGGTAACGTAATTATTTCAATTTTTTTTACATCTTATTATAGAATTCTCTTGCCTTGAGTGACAATAGGCCTTTGAATCACCATCGGCCAGCAAACAACATGTCTGCCCGACATTTAACTCTAAACTACATTTTTAAGGCGATCATGTCTACATTTCCCGGTGCCACGGCCTAGGTAACGTAATTATAGCGACTTTTTTTACATTATCTTATAGAATACTCTTGCTTTGAGTGACAATAGGCGTTTGAATCACCATCGGCCAGCAAACTACATGTCTGCCCGACATTCAACTCTAAACTATATTTTCATGGCGGTTTTGTCTACATTTCCCGGTGCCACGGCCTAGATAACGTAATTATTGCAACTTTTTTTACAGTATCTTATAAAATGCTCTTGCCGTAAGTGACAATAGGCCTTAGAATCACCATCGGCCAAAAAACATGTCTGCCCGACATTAAACTCTCAAAGTACATTTTTAAGGCGATTTCGTCTACATTTCCCGGAGCCACGGCCTAGGTAACGTAATTATTGCAATTTTTTTTACATCTTATTATAATATCCTCTTGCTTTGAGTGACAATAGGCCTTTGAATCACCATCGGCCAGCAAACAACATGTCTGCCCGACATTTAAATCTAAACTACATTTTTAAGGCGATTATGTCTACATTTCCCGGTGCCACGGCCTAGGTAACGTAATTATAGCGACTTTTTTTACATTATCTTATAAAATGCTCTTGCCTTGAGTGATAATTGGCGTTAGAATCACCATCGGCCAGCAAACTACATGTCTGCCCGACATTTAACTCTAAACTACATTTTGAAGGCGATTACGTCTACATTTCCCGGTGCCACGGCCTAGGTAACGTAATTATAGCGACTTTTTTTACACTATCTTATAGAATGCTCTTGTTTTGAGTGACAATAGGCCTTAGAATAACCATCGGCCAGCAAACTACATGCCTGCCCGACATTCAACTCTAAACTATATTTTTACGGCGGTTTTGTCTACATTTTCCGGTGCCACGGCCTAGATAACGAAATTATTGCAACGTTTTTTACATTATCTTATAAGATACTCTTGCATTGAGTGACAATAGGCCTTAGAATCACCATCGGCCAGCAAACTACATGTTTTCCCGACATTTAACTCTAAACTACATTTTTAAGGAGATTTCGTCTACATTTCCCGGTGCCACGGCCTAGGTAACGTAATTATTGCAAATTTTTTAACATTATCTTATAGAATCCTAATGCCTTGAGTGACAATAGGCCTTTGAATCACCATCGGCCAGCAAACTACATGTCTGCTCGACATTTAACTCTAAACTACATTTTTAAGGCGATTACGTCTCCATTTCCCGGTGCCACGGCCTAGGTAACGTAATTATAGCGACTTTTTTTACATTAACTTATAGAATCTTCTTGTCTTGAGTGACAATAGGCCTTAGAATAACCATCGGCCAGCAAACTACATGTCTGCCCGACATTCAACTCTAAACTATATTTGTATGGCGGTTTTGTCTACATTTCCCGGTGCCACGGCCTAGATAACGTAATTCTTGCAACGTTTTTTACATTCTCTTATAGAATACATTTGCTTTGAGTGACAATAGGCATTAGAATCACCATCGGCCAGCAAACTACATGTTTTCCCGACATTTAACTCTAAACAATATTTTTAAGACGATTTCGTCTACCTTTCCCGGTGCCACGGCCTAGGTAACGTAATTATAGCGAGTTTTTTTACATTATCTTATAGAATACTCTTGCTTTGAGTGATAATAGGCCTTAGAATCACCATCGGCCAGCAAACTACATGCTTTCCCGACATTTAACTCTAAACTACATTTTTAAGGCGATTTCGTCTACATTTCCCGGTGCCACGGCCTAGGTAACGTAATTATAGCGACTTTTTTAACATTATCTTATATATTACTCTTGCTTCGAGTGACTATAGGCCTTTGAATCACCATCGGCCAGCAAAATATAAGTCTGTCCGACAATCAACATTAAACTACATTTTTATGGCGGTTTTGTCTACATTTCCCGGTGCCACGGCCTAGGTAACGTAATTATTGGAACTTTTTTTATATTGTCTTATAGAATTATCTTGCATTGAGTGACAAAAGGCCTTAAAATCACAATCTGCCTGCAAACTACATGTTTTCCCGACATTTAACTCTAAACAACATTTTAAAGACGATTTCGTCTACATTTCCCGGTGCGACGGCCTAGGTAACGTAATTATAGCGACTTTTTTACATTATCTTATAGAATACTCTTGCTTTGAGTGACAATAGGCCTCAAAATAACCATCGGCCAGCAAACTACATGTCTGCCCGACATTTAACTCTAAGTCTCTATTTTAAGGCGATTTCGTCTACATTTCCCGGTGCCACGGCCTAGGTAACATAATTATTGCAACTTTTTTTACATTTTCTTATAAAATACTCTTGCATAGAGTGACAATATGCCTTAGAATCACCATCGGCCAGCAAACTACATGTCTGCCCGACATTTAACTCTAAACTACATTTTCAGGCGATTTCGTCTACATTTCCCGGTGCCACGGCCTAGGTAACGTAATTATTGCAACTTTTTTTACATTATCTTATAGAATGCTCTTGCCTTGAGTGACAATAGGCCTTAGAATCACCATCGGCCAAAAAACATGTCTGCCCGACATTAAACTCTCAAAGTACATTTTTAAGGCGATTTCGTCTACATTTCCCGGAGCCACGGCCTAGGTAACGTAATAATTGCAATTTTTTTTACATTTTATCATAGAATACTCTTGCTTTGAGTGACAATAGGCCTTTGAATCACCATCGGCCAGCAAACAACATGTCTGCCCGACATTTAACTCTAAACTACATTTTTAAGGCGATTATGTCTACATTTCCCGGTGCCACGGCCTAGGTAACGTAATTATAGCGTTTTTTTTTACATTATCTTATAGAATACTCTTGCTTTGAGTGACAATAGGTGTTAGAATCACCATCGGCCAGCAAACTACATGTCTGCTCGACATTTAACTCTAAACTACATTTTTAAGGCGATTACGTCTACATTTCCCGGTGCCACGGCCTAGGTAACGTAATTATAGCGACTTTTTTTACATCAACTTATAGAATCCTCTTGTCTTGAGTGACAATAGGCCTAAGAATAACCATCGGCCAGCAAACTACATGTCCGCCCGACATTCAACTCTAAACTATATTTGTATGGCGGTTTTGTCTACATTTCCCGGTGCCACGGCCTAGATAACTTAATTATTGCAACATTTTTTAAATTATCTTATAGAATACTTTTGCTTTGAGTGACAATAGGCCTTAGAATCACCATTGGCCAGCAAACTACATGTTTTCCCGACATTTAACTCTAAACAATATTTTTAAGACGATTTCGTCTACATTTTCCGGTGCCACGGCCTAGGTAACGTAATTATAGCAATTTTTTTTACATTATCTTATAGAATACTCTTGCCTTGAGTGATAATAGGCCTTAGAATAACCATCGGCCAGCAAACTACATGTCTGCCCGACATTCAACTCTAAACTATATTTTTAGTGCGGTTTTGTCTACATTTCCCGGTGCCACGGCCTAGATAACGTAATTATTGCAAAGTTTTTTACACTACATTATAGAATACTCTTGTTTTGAGTGATTATAGGCCTTGGAATCACAATCAGCCAGCAAACTACATGTTTTCCCGACATTTAACTCTAAACTACATTTTTAAGGCGATTTCGTCTACATTTCCCGGTGCCACGGACTAGGTAACGTAATTATTGCAACTATTTTTACATTTTCTTATAGAATACTCTTGTTTTGAGTGACAATAGGCCTTAGAATCACCATCGGCCAGCAAACTACATGCTTTCCCGACATTTAACTCTAAACTACATTTTTAAGGCGATTTCGTCTACATTTCCCGGTGCCACGGCCTAGGTAACGTAATTATAGCGACTTTTTTAACATTATCTTATATAATACTCTTGCTTTGAGTGACTATAGGCCTTTGAATCACCATCGGCCAGCAAAATATAAGTCTGTCCGACAATCAACTTTAAACTACATTTTTATGGCGGTTTTGTCTACATTTCCCGGTGCCACGGCCTAGGTAACGTAATTATTGGAACTTTTTTTACATTGTCTTATAGAATTATCTTGCATTGAGTGACAAAACGCCTTAAAATCACAATCGGCCAGCAAACTACATGTTTTCCCGACATTTAACTCTAAACAACATTTTAAAGACGATTTCGTCTACATTTCCCGGTGCGACGGCCTAGGTAACGTAATTATAGCGACTTTTTTACATTATCTTATAGAATACTCTTGCTTTGAGTGACAATAGGCCTCAAAATAACCATCGGCCAGCAAACTACATGTCTGCCCGACATTTAACTCTAAGTCTCTATTTTAAGGCGATTTCGTCTACATTTCCCGGTGCCACGGCCTAGATAACGTAATTATTGCAACGTTTTTTACATTATCTTATAGAATACTCTTGTTTAGAGTGACAATAGGTCTTAGAATCACCATCGGTCAGCAAACTACATGTTTTCCCGACATTTAACTCTAAACAATATTTTTAAGACGTTTTCGTCTACATTTCCCGGTGCCACGGCCTAGGTAACGTAATTATAGCGACTTTTTTTACAATATCTTATAGAATTCTCTTGTTTTGAGTGACAATAGGCCTTAGAATCACCAACGGCCAGCAAACTACATGTTTTCCCGACATTTAACTCTAAACAATATTTTTAAGACGATTTCGTCTACATTTTCCGGTGCCACGGCCTAGGTAACGTAATTATAGCAATTTTTTTTACATTATCTTATAGAATACTCTTGCCTTGAGTGATAATAGGCCTTAGAATAACCATCGGCCAGCAAACTACATGTCTGCCCGACATTCAACTCTAAACTATATTTTTAGTGCGGTTTTGTCTACATTTCCCGGTGCCACGGCCTAGATAACGTAATTATTGCAAAGTTTTTTACACTACATTATAGAATACTCTTGTTTTGAGTGATTATAGGCCTTGGAATCACAATCAGCCAGCAAACTACATGTTTTCCCGACATTTAACTCTAAACTACATTTTTAAGGCGATTTCGTCTACATTTCCCGGTGCCACGGACTAGGTAACGTAATTATTGCAACTATTTTTACATTTTCTTATAGAATACTCTTGTTTTGAGTGACAATAGGCCTTAGAATCACCATCGGCCAGCAAACTACATGCTTTCCCGACATTTAACTCTAAACTACATTTTTAAGGCGATTTCGTCTACATTTCCCGGTGCCACGGCCTAGGTAACGTAATTATAGCGACTTTTTTAACATTATCTTATATAATACTCTTGCTTTGAGTGACTATAGGCCTTTGAATCACCATCGGCCAGCAAAATATAAGTCTGTCCGACAATCAACTTTAAACTACATTTTTATGGCGGTTTTGTCTACATTTCCCGGTGCCACGGCCTAGGTAACGTAATTATTGGAACTTTTTTTACATTGTCTTATAGAATTATCTTGCATTGAGTGACAAAACGCCTTAAAATCACAATCGGCCAGCAAACTACATGTTTTCCCGACATTTAACTCTAAACAACATTTTAAAGACGATTTCGTCTACATTTCCCGGTGCGACGGCCTAGGTAACGTAATTATAGCGACTTTTTTACATTATCTTATAGAATACTCTTGCTTTGAGTGACAATAGGCCTCAAAATAACCATCGGCCAGCAAACTACATGTCTGCCCGACATTTAACTCTAAGTCTCTATTTTAAGGCGATTTCGTCTACATTTCCCGGTGCCACGGCCTAGATAACGTAATTATTGCAACGTTTTTTACATTATCTTATAGAATACTCTTGTTTAGAGTGACAATAGGTCTTAGAATCACCATCGGTCAGCAAACTACATGTTTTCCCGACATTTAACTCTAAACAATATTTTTAAGACGTTTTCGTCTACATTTCCCGGTGCCACGGCCTAGGTAACGTAATTATAGCGACTTTTTTTACAATATCTTATAGAATTCTCTTGTTTTGAGTGACAATAGGCCTTAGAATCACCAACGGCCAGCAAACTACATGTTTTCCCGACATTTAACTCTAAAACATATTTTTAAGACGATTTCGTCTACATTTCCCGGTGCCATGGCCTAGGTAACGTAATTATAGCGTTTTTTTTTACATTATCTTATAGAATGTTCTTGTTTTGAGTGATAATAGGCCTTAGAATAACCGTCGGCCAGCAAACTACATGTCTGCCCGACATTAAACTCTAAACTATATTTTTATGGCGGTTTTGTCTACATTTCCCGGTGCAACGGCCTAGATAACGTAATTATTGCAACGTTTTTTACACTTTCTTATAGAATACTCTTGTTAAGAGTGACAATAGGCCTTAGAATCACCATCGGCCAGCAAACTCCATGTTTTCCCGACATTTAACTCTAAACTACATTTTTAAGGCGATTACGTCTACATTTCCCGGTGCCGCGGCCTATGTAACGTAATTATAGCGACTTTTTTTACATTATCTTATAGAATTTTCTTGCATTGAGTGACAAAAGGCCTTTAAATCACCATCAACTAGCAATCTACATGTTTACCCGACATTTAACTCTAAACAACATTTTTAAGACTATTTCGTCTACATTTCCCGGTGCCACGGCCTAGGTAACGTAATTATAGCGACTTTTTTACATTATCTTATAGAATACTCTTGAATTGAGTGACAATAGGCCTTCGAATCACCATCGGCCAGCAAACAACATGTCTGCCCGACATTTTACTCTAAACTACATTTTTAAGGCGATTACGTCTACATTTCCCGGTGCCACGGCCTAGGTAACGTAATTATAGCGACTTTTTTTACATTATCTTATAGAATACTCCTGCCTTGAGTGACAATAGGCGTTAGAATCACCATCGGCCAGCAAACTACATGTCTGCCCGACATTTAACTCTAAACTACATTTTTAAGGCGATTACGTCTACATTTCCCGGTGCCGCGGCCTAGGTAACGTAATTATAGCGACTTTTTTTACATTATCTTATAGAATGCTCTTGTCTTGAGTGACAATAGGCCTTAGAATAACCATCGGCCAGCAAACTACATGTCTGCCCGACATTTAACTCTAAACTACATTTTTAAGGCGATTTCGTCTACATTTCCCGGTGCCACGGCCTAGATAACGTAATTATAGCGTGTTTATTTACATTATTCTATAGAATACTCTTGTCTTGAGTGACAATAGGCCTTAGAATCACCACCGGCCAGCAAACTACATGTCTGCCCGACATTCAACTCTAAACAACATTTTTAAGATGATTTCGTCTACATTTCCCGGTGCCACGGCCTAGGTAACGTAATTATTGCAACTTTATTTACATAATCTTATAGAATTCTCTTGCCTTGAGTGACAATAGGCCTTAAAATCACCATCGGCTAGCAAACTACATGTCTGCCCGACATTTAACTCTAAGTCTCTATTTTAAGGCGATTTGGTCTACATTTCCCGGTGCCACGGCCTAGGTAACATAATAATTGCAACTTTTTTTACATTTTCTAATAGAATACTCCTGCTATGAGTGACAATAGGCCTTAGAATCACCATCGGCCAGCAAACTACATGTCTGCCTGACATTCAACTCTAAACTATATTTTTATGGCGGTTTTGTCTACATTTCCCGGTGCCACGGCCTAGATAACGTAATTATTGCAACGTTTTTTACATAATCTTTTAGGATACTTTTGCTTTGAGTGACAATAGGCCTTAGAATCACCATCGGCCAGCAAACTACATGTTTTCCCGACATTTAACTCTAAACAATATTTTTAAGACGATTTCGTCTACATTTCCCGGTGCCACGGCCTAGGTAACATAATTATAGCGACTTTTTTTACACTATCTTATAAAATATCTTGCTTTGAGTGACAATAGGCCTAAGAATCACCATTGGCCAGCAAACTACATGTTTTCCCGACATTTAACTCTAAACTACATTTTTAAGGCGATTTCGTCTACATTTCCCGGTGCCACGGCCTAGGTAACGTAATTATTGCAACTTTTTTTAATATTATTAGAGAATACTCTTGCCTTGAGTGACAATAGGCCTTAGAGTAACCATCGGCCAGCAAACTACATGTCTGCCCGACATTCAACTCTAAACTATATTTTTACGGCGGTTTTGTCTACATTTTCCGGTGCCACGGCCTAGATAACGAAATTATTGCAACGTTTTTTACATTATCTTATAAGATACTCTTGCATTGAGTGACAATAGGCCTTAGAATCACCATCGGCCAGCAAACTACATGTTTTCCCGACATTTAACTCTAAACAATATTTTTAAGACGATTTCGTCTACATTTTCCGGTGCCACGGCCTAGGTAACGTAATTATAGCGATTTTTTTTACATTATCTTATAGAATACTCTTGCCTTGAGTGATAATAGGCCTTAGAATAACCATCGGCCAGCAAACTACATGTCTGCCCGACATTCAACTCTAAACTATATTTTTAGTGCGGTTTTGTCTACATTTCCCGGTGCCACGGCCTAGATAACGTAATTATTGCAACGTTTTATACACTATCTTATAGAATACTCTTGTTTTGAGTGACTATAGGCCTTGGAATCACAATCAGCCAGCAAACTACATGTTTTCCCGACATTTAACTCTAAACTACATTTTTAAGGCGATTTCGTCTACATTTCCCGGTGCCACGGACTAGGTAACGTAATTATTGCAACTTTTTTTACATTTTCTTATAGAATACTCTTGCTTTGAGTGACAATAGGCCTTAGAATCACCATCGGCCAGCAAACTACATGCTTTCCCGACATTTAACTCTAAACTACATTTTTAAGGCGATTTCGTCTACATTTCCCGGTGCCACGGCCTAGGTAACGTAATTATAGCGATTTTTTTAACATTATCTTATATAATACTCTTGCTTTGAGTGACTATAGGCCTTTGAATCACCATCGGCCAGCAAAATATAAGTCTGTCCGACAATCAACTTTAAACTACATTTTTATGGCGGTTTTGTCTACATTTCCCGGTGCCACGGCCTAGGTAACGTAATTATTGGAACTTTTTTTACATTGTCTTATAGAATTATCTTGCATTGAGTGACAAAACGCCTTAAAATCACAATCGGCCAGCAAACTACATGTTTTCCCGACATTTAACTCTAAACAACATTTTAAAGACGATTTCGTCTACATTTCCCGGTGCCACGGCCTAGGTAACGTATTTATAGCGACTTTTTTACATAATCTTATAGAATACTCTTGCTTTGAGTGACAATAGGCCTCAAAATAACCATCGGCCAGCAAACTACATGTCAGCCCGACATTTAACTCTAAGTCTCTATTTTAAGGCGATTTCGTCTACATTTCCCGGTGCCACGGCCTAGGTAACATAATTATTGCAACTTTTTTTACATTTTCTTATATTATACTCTTGTTTTGAGTGATAATAGGCCTTAGAATCACCATCGGCCATCAAACTACATGTCTGCCCGACATTTAACTCTAAACTACATTTTAAGGCGATTTCGTCTACATTTCCCGGTGCCACGGCCTAGGTAACGTAACTATTGCAACTTTTTTTACATTATCTTATAGAATGCTCTTGCCCTGAGTGACAATAGGCCTTAGAATCACCATCAGCCAAAAAACATGTCTGCCCGACATTAAACTCTCAAAGTACATTTTTAAGGCGATTTCGTCTACATTTCCCGGAGCCACGGCCTAGGTAACGTAATTATTGCAATTTTTTTTACATCTTATTATATTATACTCTTGCCTTGAGTGACAATAGGCCTTTGAATCACCATCGGCCAGCAAACAACATGTCTGCCCGACATTTAACTCTAAACTACATTTTTAAGGCGATTATGTCTACATTTCCCGGTGCCATGGCCTAGGTAACGTAATTATAGCGACTTTTTTTAAATTATCTTATAGAACCCTCTTGCTTTGAGTGACTTAAGGCCTTAGAATCACCATGGGCCAGCAAACTACATGTCTGCCCGACATTCAACTCTAAACTATATTTTTATGGCGGTTTTGTCTACATTTCCCGGTGCCACGGCCTAGATAACGTAATTATTGCAACGTTTTTTACATTATCTTATAGGATACTCTTGCTTTGAGTGACAAAAGGCCTTAGAATCACCATCGGCTAGCAAACTACATGTTTTCCCGACATTTACTCTAAACAATATTTTTAAGACGATTTCGTCTACATTTCCCGGTGCCACGGCCTAGGTAACGTAATTATAGCGACTTTTTTACATTATCTTATAGAATACTCTTGCTTTGAGTGACAAAAGGCCTCAAAATAACCATCGGCCAGCAAACTACATGTGTGCCCGACATTTAACTCTAAGTCTCTATTTTAAGGCGATTTGGTCTACATTTCCCGGTGCCACGGCCTAGGTAACGTAATTATTGGAACTTTTTTTACATTGTCTTATAGAATTATCTTGCATTGAGTGACAAAACGCCTTAAAATCACAATCGGCCAGCAAACTACATGTTTTCCCGACATTTAACTCTAAACAACATTTTAAAGACGATTTCGTCTACATTTCCCGGTGCCACGGCCTAGGTAACGTATTTATAGCGACTTTTTTACATAATCTTATAGAATACTCTTGCTTTGAGTGACAATAGGCCTCAAAATAACCATCGGCCAGCAAACTACATGTCAGCCCGACATTTAACTCTAAACTACATTTTTAAGGCGATTATGTCTACATTTCCCGGTGCCATGGCCTAGGTAACGTAATTATAGCGACTTTTTTTTAATTATCTTATAGAATCCTCTTGCTTTGAGTGACTTAAGGCCTTAGAATCACCATCGGCCAGCAAACTACATGTCTGCCCGACATTCAACTCTAAACTATATTTTTATGGCGGTTTTGTCTACATTTCCCGGTGCCACGGCCTAGATAACGTAATTATTGCAACGTTTTTTACATAATCTTATAGGATACTTTTGCTTTGAGTGACAATAGGCCTTAGAATCACCATCGGCCAGCAAACTACATGTTTTCCCGACATTTAACTCTAAACAATATTTTTAAGACGATTTCGTCTACATTTCCCGGTGCCACGGCCTAGGTAACGTAATTATAGCGACTTTTTTTACACTATCTTATAAAATTATCTTGCTTTGAGTGACAATAGGCCTAAGAATCACCATTGGCCAGTAAACTACATGTTTTCCCGACATTTAACTCTAAACTACATTTTTAAGGCGATTTCGTCTACATTTTCCGGTGCCACGGCCTAGGTAACGTAATTATTGCAACGTTTTTTACATTATCTTATAAGATACTCTTGCATTGAGTGACAATAGGCCTTAGAATCACCATCGGCCAGCAAACTACATGTTTTCCCGACATTTAACTCTAAACAATATTTTTAAGACGATTTCGTCTACATTTCCCGGTGCCACGGCCTAGGTAACGTAATTATTGCAATTTTTTTAACATTATCTTATAGAATCTTTTTGCCTTGAGTGACAATAGGCCTTTGAATCACCATCGGCCAGCAAACTACATATCTGCCCGATATTAAACTCTAAACTATATTTTTATGGCGGTTTTGTCTACATTTCCCGGTGCCACGGCCTAGATAACGTAATTATTGCAATGTTTTTTACACTATCTTATAGAATACTCTTGTTTTGATTGATAATATGCCTTAGAATCACCATCAGCCAGCAAACTACATGTTTTCCCGACATTTAACTCTAAACTACATTTTTAAGGCGATTTCGTCTACATTTCCCGGTGCCACGGCCTAGGTAACGTAATTATTGCAACTTTTTTAACATTATCTTATAAAATGCTATTGCCTTGAGTGACAATAGGCCTTTGAATCACCATCGGCCAGCAAAATATAAGTCTGTCCGACAATCAACTTTAAACTACATTTTTATGGCGGTTTTGTCTACATTTCCCGGTGCCACGGCCTAGGTAACGTAATTATTGGAACTTTTTTTACATTGTCTTATAGAATTATCTTGCATTGAGTGACAAAAGGCCTTAAAATCACAAATGGCCAGCAAACTACATGTTTTCCCGACATTTAACTCTAAACAACATTTTAAAGACGATTTCGTCTACATTTCCCGGTGCCACGGCCTAGGTAACGTAATTATAGCGACTTTTTTACATTATCTTATAGAATACTCTTGCTTTGAGTGACAATAGGCCTCAAAATAACCATCGGCCAGCAAACTACATGTCTGCCCGACATTTAACTCTAAGTCTCTATTTTAAGGCGATTTCGTCTACATTTCCCGGTGCCACGGCCTAGGTAACATAATTATTGCAACTTTATTTACATTTTCTTATAGAATACTCTTGCCTTGAGTGACAATAGGCCTTAGAATCACCATAGGCCAGCAAACTACATGTCTGCCCGACATTTAACTCTAAACTACATTTTAAAGCGATTTCGTCTACATTTCCCGGTGCCACGGCCTAGGTAACGTAATTAATGCAACTTTTTTTACATTAACTTATAGAATTCTCTTGCCCTGAGTGACAATAGGCCTTAGAATCACCATCGGCTAAAAAACATGTCTGCCCGACATTAAACTCTCAAAGTACATTTTTAAGGCGATTTCGTCTACATTTCCCGGAGCCACGGCCTAGGTAACGTAATTATTTCAATTTTTTTTACATCTTATTATAGAATTCTCTTGCCTTGAGTGACAATAGGCCTTTGAATCACCATCGGCCAGCAAACAACATGTCTGCCCGACATTTAACTCTAAACTACATTTTTAAGGCGATCATGTCTACATTTCCCGGTGCCACGGCCTAGGTAACGTAATTATAGCGACTTTTTTTACATTATCTTATAGAATACTCTTGCTTTGAGTGACAATAGGCGTTTGAATCACCATCGGCCAGCAAACTACATGTCTGCCCGACATTCAACTCTAAACTATATTTTCATGGCGGTTTTGTCTACATTTCCCGGTGCCACGGCCTAGATAACGTAATTATTGCAACTTTTTTTACAGTATCTTATAAAATGCTCTTGCCGTAAGTGACAATAGGCCTTAGAATCACCATCGGCCAAAAAACATGTCTGCCCGACATTAAACTCTCAAAGTACATTTTTAAGGCGATTTCGTCTACATTTCCCGGAGCCACGGCCTAGGTAACGTAATTATTGCAATTTTTTTTACATCTTATTATAATATCCTCTTGCTTTGAGTGACAATAGGCCTTTGAATCACCATCGGCCAGCAAACAACATGTCTGCCCGACATTTAAATCTAAACTACATTTTTAAGGCGATTATGTCTACATTTCCCGGTGCCACGGCCTAGGTAACGTAATTATAGCGACTTTTTTTACATTATCTTATAAAATGCTCTTGCCTTGAGTGATAATTGGCGTTAGAAGCACCATCGGCCAGCAAACTACATGTCTGCCCGACATTTAACTCTAAACTACATTTTGAAGGCGATTACGTCTACATTTCCCGGTGCCACGGCCTAGGTAACGTAATTATAGCGACTTTTTTTACACTATCTTATAGAATGCTCTTGTTTTGAGTGATAATAGGCCTTAGAATAACCATCGGCCAGCAAACTACATGTCTGCCCGACATTCAACTCTAAACTATATTTTTAGTGCGGTTTTGTCTACATTTCCCGGTGCCACGGCCTAGATAACGTAATTATTGCAACGTTTTTTACATTATTTTATAGAATACTCTTGCTTTGAGTGACAATAGGCCTTAGAATCACCATCGGCCAGCAAACTACATGTTTTCCCGACATTTAACTCTAAACAATATTTTTAAGACGATTTCGTCTACCTTTTCCGGTGCCACGGCCTAGGTTACGTAATTATAGCGAGTTTTTTTACATTATCTTATAGAATACTCTTGCTTTGAGTGACAATAGGCCTTAGAATCACCATCGGCCAGCAAACTACATGCTTTCCCGACATTTAACTCTAAACTACATTTTTAAGGCGATTTCGTCTACATTTCCCGGTGCCACGGCCTAGATAACGTAATTATAGCGACTTTTTTTACAATATCTTATAAAATGCTCTTGCCTTGAGTGACAATAGGCCTTAGAATCACCATCGGCCAGCAAACTACATGTCTGCCCGACATTCAACTCTAAACAACATTTTTAAGATGATTTCGTCTACATTTCTCGGTGCCACGGCCTAGGTAACGCAATTACAGCGACTTTTTCACATTATCTTATAGAATACTTTTGCTTTGAGTGACAATAGGCCTCAAAATAACCATCGGCCAGCAAACTACATGTCTGCCCGACATTAAACTCTAAACTATATTTTTATGGCGGTTTTGTCTACATTTCCCGGTACCACGGCCTAGAAAACGTAATTATTGCAACGTTTTTTACACTATCTTATAGAATACTCTTGTTTTGAGTGACAATAGGCCTTAGAATCACCATCGGCCAGGAAACTTCTTGTTTTCCCGACATTTAACTCTAAACTACATTTTTAAGGCGATTTCGTCTACATTTCCCGGTGCCACGGCCTAAGTAACGTTGCAAATTTTTTAACACTATCTTATAGAATACTCTTGCCTTGAGTGACAATAGTTCTTTGAATCACCATCGGCCAGCAAAATATAAGTCTGTCCGACAATCAACTTTAAACTACATTTTTATGGCAGTTTTGTCTACATTTCCCGGTGCCACGGCCTAGGTAACGTAATTATTGGAAGTTTTTTTACATTATCTTATAGAATTATCTTGCATTGAGTGACAAAAGGCCTTAAAATCACAATCGGCCAGCAAACTACATGTTTTTCCGACATTTAACTCTAAACAACATTTTAAAGACGATTTCGTCTACATTTCCCGCTGCCACGGCCTAGGTAACGTAATTATAGCGTGTTTATTTACATTATCGTATAGAATACTCTTGCCTTGAGTGACATTAGGCCTTAGAATTACGACCGGCCAGCAAACTATATGTCTGCCCGACATTCAACTCTAAACAACATTTTTAAGATGATTTCGTCTACATTTCCCGGTGCCGCGGCCTATGTAACGTAATTATAGCGACTTTTTTTACATTATCTTATAGAATTTTCTTGCATTGAGTGACAAAAGGCCTTTAAATCACCATCAACTAGCAATCTACATGTTTACCCGACATTTAACTCTAAACAACATTTTTAAGACTATTTCGTCTACATTTCCCGGTGCCACGGCCTAGGTAACGTAATTATAGCGACTTTTTTACATTATCTTATAGAATACTCTTGAATTGAGTGACAATAGGCCTTCGAATCACCATCGGCCAGCAAACAACATGTCTGCCCGACATTTTACTCTAAACTACATTTTTAAGGCGATTACGTCTACATTTCCCGGTGCCACGGCCTAGGTAACGTAATTATAGCGACTTTTTTTACATTATCTTATAGAATACTCCTGCCTTGAGTGACAATAGGCGTTAGAATCACCATCGGCCAGCAAACTACATGTCTGCCCGACATTTAACTCTAAACTACATTTTTAAGGCGATTACGTCTACATTTCCCGGTGCCGCGGCCTAGGTAACGTAATTATAGCGACTTTTTTTACATTATCTTATAGAATGCTCTTGTCTTGAGTGACAATAGGCCTTAGAATAACCATCGGCCAGCAAACTACATGTCTGCCCGACATTTAACTCTAAACTACATTTTTAAGGCGATTTCGTCTACATTTCCCGGTGCCACGGCCTAGATAACGTAATTATAGCGTGTTTATTTACATTATTCTATAGAATACTCTTGTCTTGAGTGACAATAGGCCTTAGAATCACCACCGGCCAGCAAACTACATGTCTGCCCGACATTCAACTCTAAACAACATTTTTAAGATGATTTCGTCTACATTTCCCGGTGCCACGGCCTAGGTAACGTAATTATTGCAACTTTATTTACATAATCTTATAGAATTCTCTTGCCTTGAGTGACAATAGGCCTTAAAATCACCATCGGCTAGCAAACTACATGTCTGCCCGACATTTAACTCTAAGTCTCTATTTTAAGGCGATTTGGTCTACATTTCCCGGTGCCACGGCCTAGGTAACATAATAATTGCAACTTTTTTTACATTTTCTAATAGAATACTCCTGCTATGAGTGACAATAGGCCTTAGAATCACCATCGGCCAGCAAACTACATGTCTGCCTGACATTCAACTCTAAACTATATTTTTATGGCGGTTTTGTCTACATTTCCCGGTGCCACGGCCTAGATAACGTAATTATTGCAACGTTTTTTACATAATCTTTTAGGATACTTTTGCTTTGAGTGACAATAGGCCTTAGAATCACCATCGGCCAGCAAACTACATGTTTTCCCGACATTTAACTCTAAACAATATTTTTAAGACGATTTCGTCTACATTTCCCGGTGCCACGGCCTAGGTAACATAATTATAGCGACTTTTTTTACACTATCTTATAAAATATCTTGCTTTGAGTGACAATAGGCCTAAGAATCACCATTGGCCAGCAAACTACATGTTTTCCCGACATTTAACTCTAAACTACATTTTTAAGGCGATTTCGTCTACATTTCCCGGTGCCACGGCCTAGGTAACGTAATTATTGCAACTTTTTTTAATATTATTAGAGAATACTCTTGCCTTGAGTGACAATAGGCCTTAGAGTAACCATCGGCCAGCAAACTACATGTCTGCCCGACATTCAACTCTAAACTATATTTTTACGGCGGTTTTGTCTACATTTTCCGGTGCCACGGCCTAGATAACGAAATTATTGCAACGTTTTTTACATTATCTTATAAGATACTCTTGCATTGAGTGACAATAGGCCTTAGAATCACCATCGGCCAGCAAACTACATGTTTTCCCGACATTTAACTCTAAACAATATTTTTAAGACGATTTCGTCTACATTTTCCGGTGCCACGGCCTAGGTAACGTAATTATAGCGATTTTTTTTACATTATCTTATAGAATACTCTTGCCTTGAGTGATAATAGGCCTTAGAATAACCATCGGCCAGCAAACTACATGTCTGCCCGACATTCAACTCTAAACTATATTTTTAGTGCGGTTTTGTCTACATTTCCCGGTGCCACGGCCTAGATAACGTAATTATTGCAATGTTTTATACACTATCTTATAGAATACTCTTGTTTTGAGTGACTATAGGCCTTGGAATCACAATCAGCCAGCAAACTACATGTTTTCCCGACATTTAACTCTAAACTACATTTTTAAGGCGATTTCGTCTACATTTCCCGGTGCCACGGACTAGGTAACGTAATTATTGCAACTTTTTTTACATTTTCTTATAGAATACTCTTGCTTTGAGTGACAATAGGCCTTAGAATCACCATCGGCCAGCAAACTACATGCTTTCCCGACATTTAACTCTAAACTACATTTTTAAGGCGATTTCGTCTACATTTCCCGGTGCCACGGCCTAGGTAACGTAATTATAGCGATTTTTTTAACATTATCTTATATAATACTCTTGCTTTGAGTGACTATAGGCCTTTGAATCACCATCGGCCAGCAAAATATAAGTCTGTCCGACAATCAACTTTAAACTACATTTTTATGGCGGTTTTGTCTACATTTCCCGGTGCCACGGCCTAGGTAACGTAATTATTGGAACTTTTTTTACATTGTCTTATAGAATTATCTTGCATTGAGTGACAAAACGCCTTAAAATCACAATCGGCCAGCAAACTACATGTTTTCCCGACATTTAACTCTAAACAACATTTTAAAGACGATTTCGTCTACATTTCCCGGTGCCACGGCCTAGGTAACGTATTTATAGCGACTTTTTTACATAATCTTATAGAATACTCTTGCTTTGAGTGACAATAGGCCTCAAAATAACCATCGGCCAGCAAACTACATGTCAGCCCGACATTTAACTCTAAGTCTCTATTTTAAGGCGATTTCGTCTACATTTCCCGGTGCCACGGCCTAGGTAACATAATTATTGCAACTTTTTTTACATTTTCTTATATTATACTCTTGTTTTGAGTGATAATAGGCCTTAGAATCACCATCGGCCATCAAACTACATGTCTGCCCGACATTTAACTCTAAACTACATTTTAAGGCGATTTCGTCTACATTTCCCGGTGCCACGGCCTAGGTAACGTAACTATTGCAACTTTTTTTACATTATCTTATAGAATGCTCTTGCCCTGAGTGACAATAGGCCTTAGAATCACCATCAGCCAAAAAACATGTCTGCCCGACATTAAACTCTCAAAGTACATTTTTAAGGCGATTTCGTCTACATTTCCCGGAGCCACGGCCTAGGTAACGTAATTATTGCAATTTTTTTTACATCTTATTATATTATACTCTTGCCTTGAGTGACAATAGGCCTTTGAATCACCATCGGCCAGCAAACAACATGTCTGCCCGACATTTAACTCTAAACTACATTTTTAAGGCGATTATGTCTACATTTCCCGGTGCCATGGCCTAGGTAACGTAATTATAGCGACTTTTTTTAAATTATCTTATAGAACCCTCTTGCTTTGAGTGACTTAAGGCCTTAGAATCACCATGGGCCAGCAAACTACATGTCTGCCCGACATTCAACTCTAAACTATATTTTTATGGCGGTTTTGTCTACATTTCCCGGTGCCACGGCCTAGATAACGTAATTATTGCAACGTTTTTTACATTATCTTATAGGATACTCTTGCTTTGAGTGACAAAAGGCCTTAGAATCACCATCGGCTAGCAAACTACATGTTTTCCCGACATTTACTCTAAACAATATTTTTAAGACGATTTCGTCTACATTTCCCGGTGCCACGGCCTAGGTAACGTAATTATAGCGACTTTTTTACATTATCTTATAGAATACTCTTGCTTTGAGTGACAAAAGGCCTCAAAATAACCATCGGCCAGCAAACTACATGTGTGCCCGACATTTAACTCTAAGTCTCTATTTTAAGGCGATTTGGTCTACATTTCCCGGTGCCACGGCCTAGGTAACGTAATTATTGGAACTTTTTTTACATTGTCTTATAGAATTATCTTGCATTGAGTGACAAAACGCCTTAAAATCACAATCGGCCAGCAAACTACATGTTTTCCCGACATTTAACTCTAAACAACATTTTAAAGACGATTTCGTCTACATTTCCCGGTGCCACGGCCTAGGTAACGTATTTATAGCGACTTTTTTACATAATCTTATAGAATACTCTTGCTTTGAGTGACAATAGGCCTCAAAATAACCATCGGCCAGCAAACTACATGTCAGCCCGACATTTAACTCTAAACTACATTTTTAAGGCGATTATGTCTACATTTCCCGGTGCCATGGCCTAGGTAACGTAATTATAGCGACTTTTTTTTAATTATCTTATAGAATCCTCTTGCTTTGAGTGACTTAAGGCCTTAGAATCACCATCGGCCAGCAAACTACATGTCTGCCCGACATTCAACTCTAAACTATATTTTTATGGCGGTTTTGTCTACATTTCCCGGTGCCACGGCCTAGATAACGTAATTATTGCAACGTTTTTTACATAATCTTATAGGATACTTTTGCTTTGAGTGACAATAGGCCTTAGAATCACCATCGGCCAGCAAACTACATGTTTTCCCGACATTTAACTCTAAACAATATTTTTAAGACGATTTCGTCTACATTTCCCGGTGCCACGGCCTAGGTAACGTAATTATAGCGACTTTTTTTACACTATCTTATAAAATTATCTTGCTTTGAGTGACAATAGGCCTAAGAATCACCATTGGCCAGTAAACTACATGTTTTCCCGACATTTAACTCTAAACTACATTTTTAAGGCGATTTCGTCTACATTTTCCGGTGCCACGGCCTAGGTAACGTAATTATTGCAACGTTTTTTACATTATCTTATAAGATACTCTTGCATTGAGTGACAATAGGCCTTAGAATCACCATCGGCCAGCAAACTACATGTTTTCCCGACATTTAACTCTAAACAATATTTTTAAGACGATTTCGTCTACATTTCCCGGTGCCACGGCCTAGGTAACGTAATTATTGCAATTTTTTTAACATTATCTTATAGAATCTTTTTGCCTTGAGTGACAATAGGCCTTTGAATCACCATCGGCCAGCAAACTACATATCTGCCCGATATTAAACTCTAAACTATATTTTTATGGCGGTTTTGTCTACATTTCCCGGTGCCACGGCCTAGATAACGTAATTATTGCAATGTTTTTTACACTATCTTATAGAATACTCTTGTTTTGATTGATAATATGCCTTAGAATCACCATCAGCCAGCAAACTACATGTTTTCCCGACATTTAACTCTAAACTACATTTTTAAGGCGATTTCGTCTACATTTCCCGGTGCCACGGCCTAGGTAACGTAATTATTGCAACTTTTTTAACATTATCTTATAAAATGCTATTGCCTTGAGTGACAATAGGCCTTTGAATCACCATCGGCCAGCAAAATATAAGTCTGTCCGACAATCAACTTTAAACTACATTTTTATGGCGGTTTTGTCTACATTTCCCGGTGCCACGGCCTAGGTAACGTAATTATTGGAACTTTTTTTACATTGTCTTATAGAATTATCTTGCATTGAGTGACAAAAGGCCTTAAAATCACAAATGGCCAGCAAACTACATGTTTTCCCGACATTTAACTCTAAACAACATTTTAAAGACGATTTCGTCTACATTTCCCGGTGCCACGGCCTAGGTAACGTAATTATAGCGACTTTTTTACATTATCTTATAGAATACTCTTGCTTTGAGTGACAATAGGCCTCAAAATAACCATCGGCCAGCAAACTACATGTCTGCCCGACATTTAACTCTAAGTCTCTATTTTAAGGCGATTTCGTCTACATTTCCCGGTGCCACGGCCTAGGTAACATAATTATTGCAACTTTATTTACATTTTCTTATAGAATACTCTTGCCTTGAGTGACAATAGGCCTTAGAATCACCATAGGCCAGCAAACTACATGTCTGCCCGACATTTAACTCTAAACTACATTTTAAAGCGATTTCGTCTACATTTCCCGGTGCCACGGCCTAGGTAACGTAATTAATGCAACTTTTTTTACATTAACTTATAGAATTCTCTTGCCCTGAGTGACAATAGGCCTTAGAATCACCATCGGCTAAAAAACATGTCTGCCCGACATTAAACTCTCAAAGTACATTTTTAAGGCGATTTCGTCTACATTTCCCGGAGCCACGGCCTAGGTAACGTAATTATTACAATTTTTTTTACATCTTATTATAGAATTCTCTTGCCTTGAGTGACAATAGGCCTTTGAATCACCATCGGCCAGCAAACAACATGTCTGCCCGACATTTAACTCTAAACTACATTTTTAAGGCGATCATGTCTACATTTCCCGGTGCCACGGCCTAGGTAACGTAATTATAGCGACTTTTTTTACATTATCTTATAGAATACTCTTGCTTTGAGTGACAATAGGCGTTTGAATCACCATCGGCCAGCAAACTACATGTCTGCCCGACATTCAACTCTAAACTATATTTTCATGGCGGTTTTGTCTACATTTCCCGGTGCCACGGCCTAGATAACGTAATTATTGCAACTTTTTTTACAGTATCTTATAAAATGCTCTTGCCGTAAGTGACAATAGGCCTTAGAATCACCATCGGCCAAAAAACATGTCTGCCCGACATTAAACTCTCAAAGTACATTTTTAAGGCGATTTCGTCTACATTTCCCGGAGCCACGGCCTAGGTAACGTAATTATTGCAATTTTTTTTACATCTTATTATAATATCCTCTTGCTTTGAGTGACAATAGGCCTTTGAATCACCATCGGCCAGCAAACAACATGTCTGCCCGACATTTAAATCTAAACTACATTTTTAAGGCGATTATGTCTACATTTCCCGGTGCCACGGCCTAGGTAACGTAATTATAGCGACTTTTTTTACATTATCTTATAAAATGCTCTTGCCTTGAGTGATAATTGGCGTTAGAAGCACCATCGGCCAGCAAACTACATGTCTGCCCGACATTTAACTCTAAACTACATTTTGAAGGCGATTACGTCTACATTTCCCGGTGCCACGGCCTAGGTAACGTAATTATAGCGACTTTTTTTACACTATCTTATAGAATGCTCTTGTTTTGAGTGATAATAGGCCTTAGAATAACCATCGGCCAGCAAACTACATGTCTGCCCGACATTCAACTCTAAACTATATTTTTAGTGCGGTTTTGTCTACATTTCCCGGTGCCACGGCCTAGATAACGTAATTATTGCAACGTTTTTTACATTATTTTATAGAATACTCTTGTTTTGAGTGACAATAGGCCTTAGAATCACCATCGGCCAGCAAACTACATGTTTTCCCGACATTTAACTCTAAACAATATTTTTAAGACGATTTCGTCTACCTTTTCCGGTGCCACGGCCTAGGTTACGTAATTATAGCGAGTTTTTTTACATTATCTTATAGAATACTCTTGCTTTGAGTGACAATAGGCCTTAGAATCACCATCGGCCAGCAAACTACATGCTTTCCCGACATTTAACTCTAAACTACATTTTTAAGGCGATTTCGTCTACATTTCCCGGTGCCACGGCCTAGATAACGTAATTATAGCGACTTTTTTTACAATATCTTATAAAATGCTCTTGCCTTGAGTGACAATAGGCCTTAGAATCACCATCGGCCAGCAAACTACATGTCTGCCCGACATTCAACTCTAAACAACATTTTTAAGATGATTTCGTCTACATTTCTCGGTGCCACGGCCTAGGTAACGCAATTACAGCGACTTTTTCACATTATCTTATAGAATACTTTTGCTTTGAGTGACAATAGGCCTCAAAATAACCATCGGCCAGCAAACTACATGTCTGCCCGACATTAAACTCTAAACTATATTTTTATGGCGGTTTTGTCTACATTTCCCGGTACCACGGCCTAGAAAACGTAATTATTGCAACGTTTTTTACACTATCTTATAGAATACTCTTGTTTTGAGTGACAATAGGCCTTAGAATCACCATCGGCCAGGAAACTTCTTGTTTTCCCGACATTTAACTCTAAACTACATTTTTAAGGCGATTTCGTCTACATTTCCCGGTGCCACGGCCTAAGTAACGTTGCAAATTTTTTAACACTATCTTATAGAATACTCTTGCCTTGAGTGACAATAGTTCTTTGAATCACCATCGGCCAGCAAAATATAAGTCTGTCCGACAATCAACTTTAAACTACATTTTTATGGCAGTTTTGTCTACATTTCCCGGTGCCACGGCCTAGGTAACGTAATTATTGGAAGTTTTTTTACATTATCTTATAGAATTATCTTGCATTGAGTGACAAAAGGCCTTAAAATCACAATCGGCCAGCAAACTACATGTTTTTCCGACATTTAACTCTAAACAACATTTTAAAGACGATTTCGTCTACATTTCCCGCTGCCACGGCCTAGGTAACGTAATTATAGCGTGTTTATTTACATTATCGTATAGAATACTCTTGCCTTGAGTGACATTAGGCCTTAGAATTACGACCGGCCAGCAAACTATATGTCTGCCCGACATTCAACTCTAAACAACATTTTTAAGATGATTTCGTCTACATTTCCCGGTGCCACGGCCTAGGTAACGTAATTATTGCAACTTTTTTTACATAATCTTATAGAATTATCTTGCCTTGAGTGACAATAGGCCTTAAAATCACCATAGGCTAGCAAACTACATGTCTGCCCGACATTAAACTCTAAACTATATTTTTATGGCGGTTTTGTCTACATTTCCCGGTGCCACGGCCTAGATAACGTAATTATTGCAACGTTTTTTACATTATCTTATAGAATACTCTTGTTTAGAGTGACAATAGGTCTTAGAATCACCATCGGTCAGCAAACTACATGTTTTCCCGACATTTAACTCTAAACAATATTTTTAAGACGTTTTCGTCTACATTTCCCGGTGCCACGGCCTAGGTAACGTAATTATAGCGACTTTTTTTACAATATCTTATAGAATTCTCTTGTTTTGAGTGACAATAGGCCTTAGAATCACCAACGGCCAGCAAACTACATGTTTTCCCGACATTTAACTCTAAAACATATTTTTAAGACGATTTCGTCTACATTTCCCGGTGCCATGGCCTAGGTAACGTAATTATAGCGTTTTTTTTTACATTATCTTATAGAATGTTCTTGTTTTGAGTGATAATAGGCCTTAGAATAACCGTCGGCCAGCAAACTACATGTCTGCCCGACATTAAACTCTAAACTATATTTTTATGGCGGTTTTGTCTACATTTCCCGGTGCAACGGCCTAGATAACGTAATTATTGCAACGTTTTTTACACTTTCTTATAGAATACTCTTGTTAAGAGTGACAATAGGCCTTAGAATCACCATCGGCCAGCAAACTCCATGTTTTCCCGACATTTAACTCTAAACTACATTTTTAAGGCGATTACGTCTACATTTCCCGGTGCCGCGGCCTATGTAACGTAATTATAGCGACTTTTTTTACATTATCTTATAGAATTTTCTTGCATTGAGTGACAAAAGGCCTTAAAATCACCATCAACTAGCAATCTACATGTTTACCCGACATTTAACTCTAAACAACATTTTTAAGACTATTTCGTCTACATTTCCCGGTGCCACGGCCTAGGTAACGTAATTATAGTGACTTTTTTACATTATCTTATAGAATACTCTTCAATTGAGTGACAATAGGCCTTCGAATCACCATCGGCCAGCAAACAACATGTCTGCCCGACATTTTACTCTAAACTACATTTTTAAGGCGATTACGTCTACATTTCCCGGTGCCACGGCCTAGGTAACGTAATTATAGCGACTTTTTTTACATTATCTTATAGAATAAACCTGCCTTGAGTGACAATAGGCGTTAGAATCACCATCGGCCAGCAAACTACATGTCTGCCCGACATTTAACTCTAAACTACATTTTTAAGGCGATTACGTCTACATTTCCCGGTGCCGCGGCCTAGGTAACGTAATTATAGCGACTTTTTTTACATTATCTTATAGAATGCTCTTGTCTTGAGTGACAATAGGCCTTAGAATAACCATCGGCCAGCAAACTACATGTCTGCCCGACATTTAACTCTAAACTACATTTTTAAGGCGATTTCGTCTACATTTCCCGGTGCCACGGCCTAGATAACGTAATTATAGCGTGTTTATTTACATTATTCTATAGAATACTCTTGTCTTGAGTGACAATAGGCCTTAGAATCACCACCGGCCAGCAAACTACATGTCTGCCCGACATTCAACTCTAAACAACATTTTTAAGATGATTTCGTCTACATTTCCCGGTGCCACGGCCTAGGTAACGTAATTATTGCAACTTTATTTACATAATCTTATAGAATTCTCTTGCCTTGAGTGACAATAGGCCTTAAAATCACCATCGGCTAGCAAACTACATGTCTGCCCGACATTAAACTCTATACTATATTTTTATGGCGGTTTTGTCTACATTTCCCGGTGCCACGGCCTAGATAACGTAATTATTGCAACGTTTTTTACATTATCTTATAGAATCCTCTTGTATAAAGTGCCAATAGTCCTTAGAATCACCATCGGTCAGCAAACTACATGTTTTCCCGACATTTAACTCTAAACAATATTTTTAAGACGATTTCGTCTACATTTCCCGGTGCCACGGCCTAGGTAACGTAATTATTGCAACTTATTTAACATTATCTTTTAGAATACTCTTGCCTTGAGTGACAATAGACCTTAGAATCACCATCGGCCAGCAAACTACATGTCTGCCCGACATTCAACTCTAAACAACATTTTTAAGATGATTTCGTCTACATTTCCCGGTGCCACGGCCTAGGTAACGTAATTATAGCAAATTTTTTTACATTATCTTATAGAGTACTCTTGCCTTGAGTGATAATCGGCGTTAGAATCACCATCGGCCAGCAAACTACATGCTTTCCCGACATTTAACTCTAAACTACATTTTTAAGGCGATTTCGTCTACATTTACCGGTGCCACGGCCTAGGTAACGTAATTATAGCGAATTTTTTTACATTATCTTTTAGAATACTTTTGCCTTGAGTGATAATAGATCTTAGAATCACCATCGGCCAGCAAACTATATGTCTGCCCGACATTCAACTCTAAACAACATTTTTAAGATGATTTCGTCTACATTTCCCGGTGCCACGGCCTAGGTAACGTAATTATAGCGACTTTTTTACATTATCTTATAGAATACTCTTGCTTTGAGTGACAATAGGCCTCAAAATAACCATCGGCCAGCAAACTACATGTCTGCCCGACATTTAACTCTAAGTCTCTATTTTAAGGCGATTTGGTCTACATTTCCCGGTGCCACGGCCTAGGTAACATAATAATTGCAACTTTTTTTACATTTTCTAATAGAATACTCCTGCTTTGAGTGACAATAGGCCTTAGAATCACCATCGGCCAGCAAACTACATGTCTGCCCGACATTAAACTCTAAACTATATTTGTATGGCGGTTTTGTCTACATTTCCCGGTGCCACGGCCTAGATAACGTAATTCTTGCAACGTTTTTTACATTCTCTTATAGAATAATTTTGCTTTGAGTGACAATAGGCCTTAGAATCACCATCGGCCAGCAAACTACATGTTTTCCCGACATTTAACTCTAAACAATATTTTTAAGACGATTTCGTCTACCTTTCCCGGTGCCACGGCCTAGGTAACGTAATTATAGCGAGTTTTTTTACATTATCTTATAGAATACTCTTGCTTTGAGTGATAATAGGCCTTAGAATCACCATCGGCCAGCAAACTACATGCTTTCCCGACATTTAACTCTAAACTACATTTTTAAGGCGATTTCGTCTACATTTCCCGGTGCCACGGCCTAGGTAACGTAATTATAGCGACTTTTTTAACATTATCTTATATAATACTCTTGCTTTGAGTGACTATAGGCCTTTGAATCACCATCGGCCAGCAAAATATAAGTCTGTCCGACAATCAACTTTAAACTACATTTTTATGGCGGTTTTGTCTACATTTCCCGGTGCCACGGCCTAGGTAACGTAATTATTGGAACTTTTTTTACATTGTCTTATAGAATTATCTTGCATTGAGTGACAAAAGGCCTTAAAATCACAATCTGCCTGCAAACTACATGTTTTCCCGACATTTAACTCTAAACAACATTTTAAAGACGATTTCGTCTACATTTCCCGGTGCGACGGCCTAGGTAACGTAATTATAGCGACTTTTTTACATTATCTTATAGAATACTCTTGCTTTGAGTGACAATAGGCCTCAAAATAACCATCGGCCAGCAAACTACATGTCTGCCCGACATTTAACTCTAAGTCTCTATTTTAAGGCGATTTCGTCTACATTTCCCGGTGCCACGGCCTAGGTAACATAATTATTGCAACTTTTTTTACATTTTCTTATAAAATACTCTTGCATAGAGTGACAATAGGCCTTAGAATCACCATCGGCCAGCAAACTACATGTCTGCCCGACATTTAACTCTAAACTACATTTTAAGGCGATTTCGTCTACATTTCCCGGTGCCACGGCCTAGGTAACGTAATTATTGCAACTTTTTTTACATTATCTTATAGAATGCTCTTGCCTTGAGTGACAATAGGCCTTAGAATCACCATCGGCCAAAAAACATGTCTGCCCGACATTAAACTCTCAAAGTACATTTTTAAGGCGATTTCGTCTACATTTCCCGGAGCCACGGCCTAGGTAACGTAATTATTGCAATTGTTTTTACATTTTATCATAGAATACTCTTGCTTTGAGTGACAATAGGCCTTTGAATCACCATCGGCCAGTAAACAACATGTCTGCCCGACATTTAACTCTAAACTACATTTTTAAGGCGATTATGTCTACATTTCCCGGTGCCACGGCCTAGGTAACGTAATTATAGCGTTTTTTTTTACATTATCTTATAGAATACTCTTGCTTTGAGTGACAATAGGTGTTAGAATCACCATCGGCCAGCAAACTACATGTCTGCTCGACATTTAACAGTAAACTACATTTTTAAGGCGATTACGTCTACATTTCCCGGTGCCACGGCCTAGGTAACGTAATTATAGCGACTTTTTTTACATCAACTTATAGAATCCTCTTGTCTTGAGTGACAATAGGCCTTAGAATAACCATCGGCCAGCAAACTACATGTCTGCCCGACATTCAACTCTAAACTATATTTGTATGGCGGTTTTGTCTACATTTCCCGGTGCCACGGCCTAGATAACGTAATTATTGCAACATTTTTTAAATTATCTTATAGAATACTTTTGCTTTGAGTGACAATAGGCCTTAGAATCACCATCGGCCAGCAAACTACATATTTTCCCGACATTTAACTCTAAACAATATTTTTAAGACGATTTCGTCTACATTTTCCGGTGCCACGGCCTAGGTAACGTAATTATAGCAATTTTTTTTACATTATCTTATAGAATACTCTTGCCTTGAGTGATAATAAGCCTTAGAATAACCATCGGCCAGCAAACTACATGTCTGCCCGACATTCAACTCTAAACTATATTTTTAGTGCGGTTTTGTCTACATTTCCCGGTGCCACGGCCTAGATAACGTAATTCTTGCAACGTTTTTTACACTATCTTATAGAATACTCTTGGTTTGAGTGACTATAGGCCTTGGAATCACAATCAGCCAGCAAACTACATGTTTTCCCGACATTTAACTCTAAACTACATTTTTAAGGCAATTTCGTCTACATTTCCCGGTGCCACGGACTAGGTAACGTAATTATTGCAACTTTTTTTACATTTTCTTATAGAATACTCTTGCTTTGAGTGACAATAGGCCTAAAAATCACCATTGGCCAGCAAACTACATGTTTTCCCGACATTTAACTCTAAACTACATTTTTAAGGCGATTTCGTCTACATTTCCCGGTGCCACGGCCTAGGTAACGTAATTATTGCAACTTTTTTAACATTATTAGAGAATACTCTTGCCTTGAGTGACAATAGGCCTTAGAATAACCATCGGCCAGCAAACTATATGTCTGCCCGACATTAAACTCTAAACTATATTTTTACGGCGGTTTTGTCTACATTTACCGGTGCCACGGCCTAGATAACGAAATTATTGCAACGTTTTTTACATTATCTTATAAGATACTCTTGCATTGAGTGACAATAGGCCTTAGAATCACCATCGGACAGCAAACTACATGTTTTCCCGACATTTAACTCTAAACAATATTTTTAAGACGATTTCGTCTACATTTCCCGGTAACACGGCCTAGGTTACGTAATTATAGCGAACTTTTTTACAATATCTTATAGAATTCTCTTGCTTTGAGTGACAATAGGCCTTAGAATCACCATCGGCCAGCAAACTACATGTTTTCCCGACATTTAACTCTAAACTACATTTTTAAGGAGATTTCGTCTACATTTCCCGGTGCCACGGCCTAGGTAACGTAATTATTGCAAATTTTTTAACATTATCTTATAGAATCCTAATGCCTTGAGTGACAATAGGCCTTTGAATCACCATCGGCCAGCAAACAACATGTCTGCCCGACATTTAACTCTAAACTACATTTTTAAGGCGATTATGTCTACATTTCCCGGTGCCACGGCCTAGGTAACGTAATTATAGCGTTTTTTTTTACATTATCTTATAGAATACTTTTGCCTTGAGTGACAATGGGTGTTAGAATCACCATCGGCCAGCAAACTACATGTCTGCTCGACATTTAACTCTAAACTACATTTTTAAGGCGATTACGTCTACATTTCCCGGTGCCACGGCCTAGGTAACGTAATTATAGCGACTTTTTTTACATCAACTTATAGAATCTTCTTGTTTTGAGTGACAATAGGCCTTAGAATAACCATCGGCCAGCAAACTACATGTCTGCCCGACATTAAACTCTAAACTATATTTGTATGGCGGTTTTGTCTACATTTCCCGGTGCCACGGCCTAGATAACGTAATTCTTGCAACGTTTTTTACATTCTCTTATAGAATACTTTTGTTTTGAGTGACAATAGGCCTTAGAATCACCATCGGCCAGCAAACTACATGTTTTCCCGACATTTAACTCTAAACAATATTTTTAAGACGATTTCGTCTACCTTTCCCGGTGCCACGGCCTAGGTAACGTAATTATAGCGAGTTTTTTTACATTATCTTATAGAATACTCTTGCTTTGAGTGATAATAGGCCTTAGAATCACCATCGGCCAGCAAACTACATGCTTTCCCGACATTTAACTCTAAACTACATTTTTAAGGCGATTTCGTCTACATTTCCCGGTGCCACGGCCTAGGTAACGTAATTATAGCGACTTTTTTAACATTATCTTATATAATACTCTTGCTTTGAGTGACTATAGGCCTTTGAATCACCATCGGCCAGCAAAATATAAGTCTGTCCGACAATCAACTTTAAACTACATTTTTATGGCGGTTTTGTCTACATTTCCCGGTGCCACGGCCTAGGTAACGTAATTATTGGAACTTTTTTTACATTGTCTTATAGAATTATCTTGCATTGAGTGACAAAAGGCCTTAAAATCACAATCTGCCTTCAAACTACATGTTTTCCCGACATTTAACTCTAAACAACATTTTAAAGACGATTTCGTCTACATTTCCCGGTGCGACGGCCTAGGTAACGTAATTATAGCGACTTTTTTACATTATCTTATAGAATACTCTTGCTTTGAGTGACAATAGGCCTCAAAATAACCATCAGCCAGCAAACTACATGTCTGCCCGACATTTAACTCTAAGTCTCTATTTTAAGGCGATTTCGTCTACATTTCCCGGTGCCACGGCCTAGGTAACATAATTATTACAACTTTTTTTACATTTTCTTATAAAATACTCTTGCATAGAGTGACAATAGGCCTTAGAATCACCATCGGCCAGCAAACTACATGTCTGCCCGACATTTAACTCTAAACTACATTTTAAGGCGATTTCGTCTACATTTCCCGGTGCCACGGCCTAGGTAACGTAATTATTGCAACTTTTTTTACATTATCTTATAGAATGCTCTTGCCTTGAGTGACAATAGGCCTTAGAATCACCATCGGCCAAAAAACATGTCTGCCCGACATTAAACTCTCAAAGTACATTTTTAAGGCGATTTCGTCTACATTTCCCGGAGCCACGGCCTAGGTAACGTAATTATTGCAATTTTTTTTACATTTTATCATAGAATACTCTTGCTTTGAGTGACAATAGGCCTTTGAATCACCATCGGCCAGTAAACAACATGTCTGCCCGACATTTAACTCTAAACTACATTTTTAAGGCGATTATGTCTACATTTCCCGGTGCCACGGCCTAGGTAACGTAATTATAGCGATTTTTTACCATTATCTTATAGAATACTCTTGCTTTGAGTGACAATAGGTGTTAGAATCACCATCGGCCAGCAAACTACATGTCTGCTCGACATTTAACTGTAAACTACATTTTTAAGGCGATTACGTCTACATTTCCCGGTGCCACGGCCTAGGTAACGTAATTATAGCGACTTTTTTTACATCAACTTATAGAATCCTCTTGTCTTGAGTGACAATAGGCCTTAGAATAACCATCGGCCAGCAAACTACATGTCTGCCCGACATTCAACTCTAAACTATATTTGTATGGCGGTTTTGTCTACATTTCCCGGTGCCACGGCCTAGATAACGTAATTATTGCAACATTTTTTAAATTATCTTATAGAATACTTTTGCTTTGAGTGACAATAGGCCTTAGAATCACCATCGGCCAGCAAACTACATGTTTTCCCGACATTTAACTCTAAACAATATTTTTAAGACGATTTCGTCTACATTTTCCGGTGCCACGGCCTAGGTAACGTAATTATAGCAATTTTTTTTACATTATCTTATAGAATACTCTTGCCTTGAGTGATAATAGGCCTTAGAATAACCATCGGCCAGCATACTACATGTCTGCCCGACATTCAACTCTAAACTATATTTTTAGTGCGGTTTTGTCTACATTTCCCGGTGCCACGGCCTAGATAACGTAATTCTTGCAACGTTTTTTACACTATCTTATAGAATACTCTTGTTTTGAGTGACAATAGGCCTTAGAATCACCATCGGCCAGCAAACAACATGCTTTCCCGACATTTAACTCTAAACTACATTTTTAAGGCGATTTCGTTTACATTTCCCGGTGCCACGGCCTAGGTAACGTAATTATAGCGACTTTTTTAACATTATCTTATATAATACTCTTGCTTTGAGTGACTATAGGCCTTTGAATCACCATCGGCCAGCAAAATATAAGTCTGTCCGACAATCAACTTTAAACTACATTTTTATGGCGGTTTTGTCTACATTTCCCGGTGCCACGGCCTAGGTAACGTAATTATTGGAACTTTTTTTACATTGTCTTATAGAATTATCTTGCATTGAGTGACAAAACGCCTTAAAATCACAATCGGCCAGCAAACTACATGTTTTCCCGACATTTAACTCTAAACAACATTTTAAAGACGATTTCGTCTACATTTCCCGGTGCCACGGCCTAGGTAACGTATTTATAGCGACTTTTTTACATAATCTTATAGAATACTCTTGCTTTGAGTGACAATAGGCCTCAAAATAACCATCGGCCAGCAAACTACATGTCAGCCCGACATTTAACTCTAAGTCTCTATTTTAAGGCGATTTCGTCTACATTTCCCGGTGCCACGGCCTAGGTAACATAATTATTGCAACTTTTTTTACATTTTCTTATATTATACTCTTGTTTTGAGTGACAATAGGCCTTAGAATCACCATCGGCTAGCAAACTACATGTCTGCCCGACATTTAACTCTAAACTACATTTTAAGGCGATTTCGTCTACATTTCCCGGTACCACGGCCTAGGTAACGTAACTATTGCAACTTTTTTTACAATATCTTATAGAATGCTCTTGCCCTGAGTGACAATAGGCCTTCGAATCACCATCGGCCAAAAAACATGTCTGCCCGACATTAAACTCTCAAAGTACATTTTTAAGGCGATTTCGTCTACATTTCCCGGAGCCACGGCCTAGGTAACGTAATTATTGCAATTTTTTTTACATCTTATTATATTATACTCTTGCCTTGAGTGACAATAGGCCTTTGAATCACCATCGGCCAGCAAACAACATGTCTGCCCGACATTTAACTCTAAACTACATTTTAAGGCGATTTCGTCCACATTTCCCGGTGCCACGGCCTAGGTAACGTAACTATTGCAACTTTTTTTACATTATCTTATAGAATGCTCTTACCCTGAGTGACAATAGGCCTTCGAATCACCATCGGCCAAAAAACATGTCTGCCCGACATTAAACTCTCAAAGTACATTTTTAAGGCGATTTCGTCTACATTTCCCGGAGCCACGGCCTAGGTAACGTAATTATTGCAATTTTTTTTACATCTTATTATATTATACTCTTGCTTTGAGTGACTTTAGGCCTTTGAATCACCATCGGCCAGCAAAATATAAGTCTGTCCGACAATCAACTTTAAACTACATTTTTATGGCGGTTTTGTCTACATTTCCCGGTGCCACGGACTAGGTAACGTAATTATTGCAACTTTTTTTACATTTTCTTATAGAATACTCTTGCTTTGAGTGACAGTAGGCCTTAGAATCACCATCGGCCAGCAAACTACATGTCTGCCCGACATTCAACTCTAAACTATATTTTTATGGCGGTTTTGTCTACATTTCCCGGTGCCACGGCCTAGATAACGTAATTATTGCAACGTTTTTTACATTATCTTATAGAATACTCTTGTATTGAGTGACAATAGGCCTTTGAATCACCATCGGCTAGAAAAATACATGTTTTCCCGACATCTAACTCTAAACAATATTTTTAAGACGATTTCGTCTACATTTCCCGGTGCCACGGCCTAGGTAACGTAATTATAGCGACTTTTTTACATTATCTTATAGAATACTCTTGCTTTGAGTGACAATTGGCCTCAAAATAACCATCGGCCAGCAAACTAAATGTCTGCCCGACATTTAACTCTAAGTCTCTATTTTAAGGCGATTTGGTCTACATTTCCCGGTGCCACGGCATAGGTAACATAATTATTGCAACTTTTTTTATATTTTCTTATAGAATACTCCTGCTTTGAGTGACAATAGGCCTTACAATCACCATCGGCCAGCAAACTACATGTCTGCCCGACATTCAACTCTAAACTATATTTTTATGGCGGTTTTGTCTACATTTCCCGGTGCCACGGCCTAGATAACGTAATTATTGCAACGTTTTTTACATTATCTTATAGGATACTTTTGCTTTGAGTGACAATAGGCCTTAGAATCACCATCGGCCAGCAAACTACATGTTTTCCCAACATTTAACTCTAAACAATATTTTTAAGACGATTTCGTCTACATTTCCCGGTGCCACGGCCTAGGTAACGTAATTATAGCGACTTTTTTTACACTATCTTATAAAATTATCTTGCTTTGAGTGACAATAGGCCTAAGAATCACCATTGGCCAGCAAACTACATGTTTTCCCGACATTTAACTCTAAACTACATTTTTAAGGCGATTTCGTCTACATTTCCCGGTGCCACGGCCTAGGTAACGTAATTATAGCGACTTTTTTACATTATCTTATAGAATACTCTTGCTTTGAGTGACAATAGGCCTCAAAATAACCATCGGCCAGCAAACTACATGTCTGCCCGACATTTAACTCTAAGTCTCTATTTTAAGGCGATTTCGTCTACATTTCCCGGTGCCACGGCCTAGGTAACATAATTATTGCAACTTTTTTTACATTTTCTTATAAAATACTCTTGCATAGAGTGACAATAGGCCTTAGAATCACCATCGGCCAGCAAACTACATGTCTGCCCGACATTTAACTCTAAACTACATTTTAAGGCGATTTCGTCTACATTTCCCGGTGCCACGGCCTAGGTAACGTAATTATTGCAACTTTTTTTACATTATCTTATAGAATGCTCTTGCCTTGAGTGACAATAGGCCTTAGAATCACCATCGGCCAAAAAACATGTCTGCCCGACATTAAACTCTCAAAGTACATTTTTAAGGCGATTTCGTCTACATTTCCCGGAGCCACGGCCTAGGTAACGTAATTATTGCAATTGTTTTTACATTTTATCATAGAATACTCTTGCTTTGAGTGACAATAGGCCTTTGAATCACAATCTGCCTGCAAACTACATGTTTTCCCGACATTTAACTCTAAACAACATTTTAAAGACGATTTCGTCTACATTTCCCGGTGCGACGGCCTAGGTAACGTAATTATAGCGACTTTTTTACATTATCTTATAGAATACTCTTGCTTTGAGTGACAATAGGCCTCAAAATAACCATCGGCCAGCAAACTACATGTCTGCCCGACATTTAACTCTAAGTCTCTATTTTAAGGCGATTTCGTCTACATTTCCCGGTGCCACGGCCTAGGTAACATAATTATTGCAACTTTTTTTACATTTTCTTATAAAATACTCTTGCATAGAGTGACAATAGGCCTTAGAATCACCATCGGCCAGCAAACTACATGTCTGCCCGACATTTAACTCTAAACTACATTTTAAGGCGATTTCGTCTACATTTCCCGGTGCCACGGCCTAGGTAACGTAATTATTGCAACTTTTTTTACATTATCTTATAGAATGCTCTTGCCTTGAGTGACAATAGGCCTTAGAATCACCATCGGCCAAAAAACATGTCTGCCCGACATTAAACTCTCAAAGTACATTTTTAAGGCGATTTCGTCTACATTTCCCGGAGCCACGGCCTAGGTAACGTAATTATTGCAATTGTTTTTACATTTTATCATAGAATACTCTTGCTTTGAGTGACAATAGGCCTTTGAATCACCATCGGCCAGTAAACAACATGTCTGCCCGACATTTAACTCTAAACTACATTTTTAAGGCGATTATGTCTACATTTCCCGGTGCCACGGCCTAGGTAACGTAATTATAGCGTTTTTTTTTACATTATCTTATAGAATACTCTTGCTTTGAGTGACAATAGGTGTTAGAATCACCATCGGCCAGCAAACTACATGTCTGCTCGACATTTAACAGTAAACTACATTTTTAAGGCGATTACGTCTACATTTCCCGGTGCCACGGCCTAGGTAACGTAATTATAGCGACTTTTTTTACATCAACTTATAGAATCCTCTTGTCTTGAGTGACAATAGGCCTTAGAATAACCATCGGCCAGCAAACTACATGTCTGCCCGACATTCAACTCTAAACTATATTTGTATGGCGGTTTTGTCTACATTTCCCGGTGCCACGGCCTAGATAACGTAATTATTGCAACATTTTTTAAATTATCTTATAGAATACTTTTGCTTTGAGTGACAATAGGCCTTAGAATCACCATCGGCCAGCAAACTACATATTTTCCCGACATTTAACTCTAAACAATATTTTTAAGACGATTTCGTCTACATTTTCCGGTGCCACGGCCTAGGTAACGTAATTATAGCAATTTTTTTTACATTATCTTATAGAATACTCTTGCCTTGAGTGATAATAAGCCTTAGAATAACCATCGGCCAGCAAACTACATGTCTGCCCGACATTCAACTCTAAACTATATTTTTAGTGCGGTTTTGTCTACATTTCCCGGTGCCACGGCCTAGATAACGTAATTCTTGCAACGTTTTTTACACTATCTTATAGAATACTCTTGGTTTGAGTGACTATAGGCCTTGGAATCACAATCAGCCAGCAAACTACATGTTTTCCCGACATTTAACTCTAAACTACATTTTTAAGGCAATTTCGTCTACATTTCCCGGTGCCACGGACTAGGTAACGTAATTATTGCAACTTTTTTTACATTTTCTTATAGAATACTCTTGCTTTGAGTGACAATAGGCCTAAAAATCACCATTGGCCAGCAAACTACATGTTTTCCCGACATTTAACTCTAAACTACATTTTTAAGGCGATTTCGTCTACATTTCCCGGTGCCACGGCCTAGGTAACGTAATTATTGCAACTTTTTTAACATTATTAGAGAATACTCTTGCCTTGAGTGACAATAGGCCTTAGAATAACCATCGGCCAGCAAACTATATGTCTGCCCGACATTCAACTCTAAACTATATTTTTACGGCGGTTTTGTCTACATTTACCGGTGCCACGGCCTAGATAACGAAATTATTGCAACGTTTTTTACATTATCTTATAAGATACTCTTGCATTGAGTGACAATAGGCCTTAGAATCACCATCGGACAGCAAACTACATGTTTTCCCGACATTTAACTCTAAACAATATTTTTAAGACGATTTCGTCTACATTTCCCGGTAACACGGCCTAGGTTACGTAATTATAGCGAACTTTTTTACAATATCTTATAGAATTCTCTTGCTTTGAGTGACAATAGGCCTTAGAATCACCATCGGCCAGCAAACTACATGTTTTCCCGACATTTAACTCTAAACTACATTTTTAAGGAGATTTCGTCTACATTTCCCGGTGCCACGGCCTAGGTAACGTAATTATTGCAAATTTTTTAACATTATCTTATAGAATCCTAATGCCTTGAGTGACAATAGGCCTTTGAATCACCATCGGCCAGCAAACTACATGTCTGCTCGACATTTAACTCTAAACTACATTTTTAAGGCGATTACGTCTACATTTCCCGGTGCCACGGCCTAGGTAACGTAATTATAGCGACTTTTTTTACATCAACTTATAGAATCTTCTTGTTTTGAGTGACAATAGGCCTTAGAATAACCATCGGCCAGCAAACTACATGTCTGCCCGACATTAAACTCTAAACTATATTTGTATGGCGGTTTTGTCTACATTTCCCGGTGCCACGGCCTAGATAACGTAATTCTTGCAACGTTTTTTACATTCTCTTATAGAATACTTTTGTTTTGAGTGACAATAGGCCTTAGAATCACCATCGGCCAGCAAACTACATGTTTTCCCGACATTTAACTCTAAACAATATTTTTAAGACGATTTCGTCTACCTTTCCCGGTGCCACGGCCTAGGTAACGTAATTATAGCGAGTTTTTTTACATTATCTTATAGAATACTCTTGCTTTGAGTGATAATAGGCCTTAGAATCACCATCGGCCAGCAAACTACATGCTTTCCCGACATTTAACTCTAAACTACATTTTTAAGGCGATTTCGTCTACATTTCCCGGTGCCACGGCCTAGGTAACGTAATTATAGCGACTTTTTTAACATTATCTTATATAATACTCTTGCTTTGAGTGACTATAGGCCTTTGAATCACCATCGGCCAGCAAAATATAAGTCTGTCCGACAATCAACTTTAAACTACATTTTTATGGCGGTTTTGTCTACATTTCCCGGTGCCACGGCCTAGGTAACGTAATTATTGGAACTTTTTTTACATTGTCTTATAGAATTATCTTGCATTGAGTGACAAAAGGCCTTAAAATCACAATCTGCCTTCAAACTACATGTTTTCCCGACATTTAACTCTAAACAACATTTTAAAGACGATTTCGTCTACATTTCCCGGTGCGACGGCCTAGGTAACGTAATTATAGCGACTTTTTTACATTATCTTATAGAATACTCTTGCTTTGAGTGACAATAGGCCTCAAAATAACCATCAGCCAGCAAACTACATGTCTGCCCGACATTTAACTCTAAGTCTCTATTTTAAGGCGATTTCGTCTACATTTCCCGGTGCCACGGCCTAGGTAACATAATTATTACAACTTTTTTTACATTTTCTTATAAAATACTCTTGCATAGAGTGACAATAGGCCTTAGAATCACCATCGGCCAGCAAACTACATGTCTGCCCGACATTTAACTCTAAACTACATTTTAAGGCGATTTCGTCTACATTTCCCGGTGCCACGGCCTAGGTAACGTAATTATTGCAACTTTTTTTACATTATCTTATAGAATGCTCTTGCCTTGAGTGACAATAGGCCTTAGAATCACCATCGGCCAAAAAACATGTCTGCCCGACATTAAACTCTCAAAGTACATTTTTAAGGCGATTTCGTCTACATTTCCCGGAGCCACGGCCTAGGTAACGTAATTATTGCAATTTTTTTTACATTTTATCATAGAATACTCTTGCTTTGAGTGACAATAGGCCTTTGAATCACCATCGGCCAGTAAACAACATGTCTGCCCGACATTTAACTCTAAACTACATTTTTAAGGCGATTATGTCTACATTTCCCGGTGCCACGGCCTAGGTAACGTAATTATAGCGATTTTTTACCATTATCTTATAGAATACTCTTGCTTTGAGTGACAATAGGTGTTAGAATCACCATCGGCCAGCAAACTACATGTCTGCTCGACATTTAACTGTAAACTACATTTTTAAGGCGATTACGTCTACATTTCCCGGTGCCACGGCCTAGGTAACGTAATTATAGCGACTTTTTTTACATCAACTTATAGAATCCTCTTGTCTTGAGTGACAATAGGCCTTAGAATAACCATCGGCCAGCAAACTACATGTCTGCCCGACATTCAACTCTAAACTATATTTGTATGGCGGTTTTGTCTACATTTCCCGGTGCCACGGCCTAGATAACGTAATTATTGCAACATTTTTTAAATTATCTTATAGAATACTTTTGCTTTGAGTGACAATAGGCCTTAGAATCACCATCGGCCAGCAAACTACATGTTTTCCCGACATTTAACTCTAAACAATATTTTTAAGACGATTTCGTCTACATTTTCCGGTGCCACGGCCTAGGTAACGTAATTATAGCAATTTTTTTTACATTATCTTATAGAATACTCTTGCCTTGAGTGATAATAGGCCTTAGAATAACCATCGGCCAGCAAACTACATGTCTGCCCGACATTCAACTCTAAACTATATTTTTAGTGCGGTTTTGTCTACATTTCCCGGTGCCACGGCCTAGATAACGTAATTCTTGCAACGTTTTTTACACTATCTTATAGAATACTCTTGTTTTGAGTGACAATAGGCCTTAGAATCACCATCGGCCAGCAAACTACATGCTTTCCCGACATTTAACTCTAAACTACATTTTTAAGGCGATTTCGTTTACATTTCCCGGTGCCACGGCCTAGGTAACGTAATTATAGCGACTTTTTTAACATTATCTTATATAATACTCTTGCTTTGAGTGACTATAGGCCTTTGAATCACCATCGGCCAGCAAAATATAAGTCTGTCCGACAATCAACTTTAAACTACATTTTTATGGCGGTTTTGTCTACATTTCCCGGTGCCACGGCCTAGGTAACGTAATTATTGGAACTTTTTTTACATTGTCTTATAGAATTATCTTGCATTGAGTGACAAAACGCCTTAAAATCACAATCGGCCAGCAAACTACATGTTTTCCCGACATTTAACTCTAAACAACATTTTAAAGACGATTTCGTCTACATTTCCCGGTGCCACGGCCTAGGTAACGTATTTATAGCGACTTTTTTACATAATCTTATAGAATACTCTTGCTTTGAGTGACAATAGGCCTCAAAATAACCATCGGCCAGCAAACTACATGTCAGCCCGACATTTAACTCTAAGTCTCTATTTTAAGGCGATTTCGTCTACATTTCCCGGTGCCACGGCCTAGGTAACATAATTATTGCAACTTTTTTTACATTTTCTTATATTATACTCTTGTTTTGAGTGACAATAGGCCTTAGAATCACCATCGGCTAGCAAACTACATGTCTGCCCGACATTTAACTCTAAACTACATTTTAAGGCGATTTCGTCTACATTTCCCGGTACCACGGCCTAGGTAACGTAACTATTGCAACTTTTTTTACAATATCTTATAGAATGCTCTTGCCCTGAGTGACAATAGGCCTTCGAATCACCATCGGCCAAAAAACATGTCTGCCCGACATTAAACTCTCAAAGTACATTTTTAAGGCGATTTCGTCTACATTTCCCGGAGCCACGGCCTAGGTAACGTAATTATTGCAATTTTTTTTACATCTTATTATATTATACTCTTGCCTTGAGTGACAATAGGCCTTTGAATCACCATCGGCCAGCAAACAACATGTCTGCCCGACATTTAACTCTAAACTACATTTTAAGGCGATTTCGTCCACATTTCCCGGTGCCACGGCCTAGGTAACGTAACTATTGCAACTTTTTTTACATTATCTTATAGAATGCTCTTACCCTGAGTGACAATAGGCCTTCGAATCACCATCGGCCAAAAAACATGTCTGCCCGACATTAAACTCTCAAAGTACATTTTTAAGGCGATTTCGTCTACATTTCCCGGAGCCACGGCCTAGGTAACGTAATTATTGCAATTTTTTTTACATCTTATTATATTATACTCTTGCTTTGAGTGACTTTAGGCCTTTGAATCACCATCGGCCAGCAAAATATAAGTCTGTCCGACAATCAACTTTAAACTACATTTTTATGGCGGTTTTGTCTACATTTCCCGGTGCCACGGACTAGGTAACGTAATTATTGCAACTTTTTTTACATTTTCTTATAGAATACTCTTGCTTTGAGTGACAGTAGGCCTTAGAATCACCATCGGCCAGCAAACTACATGTCTGCCCGACATTCAACTCTAAACTATATTTTTATGGCGGTTTTGTCTACATTTCCCGGTGCCACGGCCTAGATAACGTAATTATTGCAACGTTTTTTACATTATCTTATAGAATACTCTTGTATTGAGTGACAATAGGCCTTTGAATCACCATCGGCTAGAAAAATACATGTTTTCCCGACATCTAACTCTAAACAATATTTTTAAGACGATTTCGTCTACATTTCCCGGTGCCACGGCCTAGGTAACGTAATTATAGCGACTTTTTTACATTATCTTATAGAATACTCTTGCTTTGAGTGACAATTGGCCTCAAAATAACCATCGGCCAGCAAACTAAATGTCTGCCCGACATTTAACTCTAAGTCTCTATTTTAAGGCGATTTGGTCTACATTTCCCGGTGCCACGGCATAGGTAACATAATTATTGCAACTTTTTTTATATTTTCTTATAGAATACTCCTGCTTTGAGTGACAATAGGCCTTACAATCACCATCGGCCAGCAAACTACATGTCTGCCCGACATTCAACTCTAAACTATATTTTTATGGCGGTTTTGTCTACATTTCCCGGTGCCACGGCCTAGATAACGTAATTATTGCAACGTTTTTTACATTATCTTATAGGATACTTTTGCTTTGAGTGACAATAGGCCTTAGAATCACCATCGGCCAGCAAACTACATGTTTTCCCGACATTTAACTCTAAACAATATTTTTAAGACGATTTCGTCTACATTTCCCGGTGCCACGGCCTAGGTAACGTAATTATAGCGACTTTTTTTACACTATCTTATAAAATTATCTTGCTTTGAGTGACAATAGGCCTAAGAATCACCATTGGCCAGCAAACTACATGTTTTCCCGACATTTAACTCTAAACTACATTTTTAAGGCGATTTCGTCTACATTTCCCGGTGCCACGGCCTAGGTAACGTAATTATTGCAACTTTTTTAACATTATTAGAGAACACTCTTGCCTTGAGTGACAATAGGCCTTAGAATAACCATCGGCCAGCAAACTACATGTCTGCCCGACATTCAACTCTAAACTATATTTTTACGGCGGTTTTGTCTACATTTTCCGGTGCCACGGCCTAGATAACGAAATTATTGCAACGTTTTTTACATTATCTTATAAGATACTCTTGCATTGAGTGACAATAGGCCTTAGAATCACCATCGGCCAGCAAACTACATGTTTTCCCGACATTTAACTCTAAACAATATTTTTAAGACGATTTCGTCTACATTTCCCGGTAACACGGCCTAGGTTACGTAATTATAGCGACCTTTTTTACAATATCTTATAGAATTCTCTTGCTTTGAGTGACAATAGGCCTTAGAATCACCATCGGCCAGCAAACTACATGTTTTCCCGACATTTAACTCTAAACTACATTTTTAAGGAGATTTCGTCTACATTTCCCGGTGCCACGGCCTAGGTAACGTAATTATTGCAAATTTTTTAACATTATCTTATAGAATCCTAATGCCTTGAGTGACAATAGGCCTTTGAATCACCATCGGCCAGCAAACTACATGTCTGCTCGACATTTAACTCTAAACTACATTTTTAAGGCGATTACGTCTACATTTCCCGGTGCCACGGCCTAGGTAACGTAATTATAGCGACTTTTTTTACATCAACTTATAGAATCTTCTTGTCTTGAGTGACAATAGGCCTTAGAATAACCATCGGCCAGCAAACTACATGTCTGCCCGACATTCAACTCTAAACTATATTTGTATGGCGGTTTTGTCTACATTTCCCGGTGCCACGGCCTAGATAACGTAATTCTTGCAACGTTTTTTACATTCTCTTATAGAATACTTTTGCTTTGAGTGACAATAGGCATTAGAATCACCATCGGCCAGCAAACTACATGTTTTCCCGACATTTAACTCTAAACAATATTTTTAAGACGATTTCGTCTACCTTTCCCGGTGCCACGGCCTAGGTAACGTAATTATAGCGAGTTTTTTTACATTATCTTATAGAATACTCTTGCTTTGAGTGATAATAGGCCTTAGAATCACCATCGGCCAGCAAACTACATGCTTTCCCGACATTTAACTCTAAACTACATTTTTAAGGCGATTTCGTCTACATTTCCCGGTGCCACGGCCTAGGTAACGTAATTATAGCGACTTTTTTAACATTATCTTATATATTACTCTTGCTTCGAGTGACTATAGGCCTTTGAATTACCATCGGCCAGCAAAATATAAGTCTGTCCGACAATCAACATTAAACTACATTTTTATGGCGGTTTTGTCTACATTTCCCGGTGCCACGGCCTAGGTAACGTAATTATTGGAACTTTTTTTATATTGTCTTATAGAATTATCTTGCATTGAGTGACAAAAGGCCTTAAAATCACAATCTGCCTGCAAACTACATGTTTTCCCGACATTTAACTCTAAACAACATTTTAAAGACGATTTCGTCTACATTTCCCGGTGCGACGGCCTAGGTAACGTAATTATAGCGACTTTTTTACATTATCTTATAGAATACTCTTGCTTTGAGTGACAATAGGCCTCAAAATAACCATCGGCCAGCAAACTACATGTCTGCCCGACATTTAACTCTAAGTCTCTATTTTAAGGCGATTTCGTCTACATTTCCCGGTGACACGGCCTAGGTAACATAATTATTGCAACTTTTTTTACATTTTCTTATAAAATACTCTTGCATAGAGTGACAATATGCCTTAGAATCACCATCGGCCAGCAAACTACATGTCTGCCCGACATTTAACTCTAAACTACATTTTAAGGCGATTTCGTCTACATTTCCCGGTGCCACGGCCTAGGTAACGTAATTATTGCAACTTTTTTTACATTATCTTATAGAATGCTCTTGCCTTGAGTGACAATAGGCCTTAGAATCACCATCGGCCAAAAAACATGTCTGCCCGACATTAAACTCTCAAAGTACATTTTTAAGGCGATTTCGTCTACATTTCCCGGAGCCACGGCCTAGGTAACGTAATAATTGCAATTTTTTTTACATTTTATCATAGAATACTCTTGCTTTGAGTGACAATAGGCCTTTGAATCACCATCGGCCAGCAAACAACATGTCTGCCCGACATTTAACTCTAAACTACATTTTTAAGGCGATTATGTCTACATTTCCCGGTGCCACGGCCTAGGTAACATAATTATAGCGTTTTTTTTTACATTATCTTATAGAATACTCTTGCTTTGAGTGACAATAGGTGTTAGAATCACCATCGGCCAGCAAACTACATGTCTGCTCGACATTTAACTCTAAACTACATTTTTAAGGCGATTACGTCTACATTTCCCGGTGCCACGGCCTAGGTAACGTAATTATAGCGACTTTTTTTACATCAACTTATAGAATCCTCTTGTCTTGAGTGACAATAGGCCTAAGAATAACCATCGGCCAGCAAACTACATGTCCGCCCGACATTCAACTCTAAACTATATTTGTATGGCGGTTTTGTCTACATTTCCCGGTGCCACGGCCTAGATAACTTAATTATTGCAACATTTTTTAAATTATCTTATAGAATACTTTTGCTTTGAGTGACAATAGGCCTTAGAATCACCATTGGCCAGCAAACTACATGTTTTCCCGACATTTAACTCTAAACAATATTTTTAAGACGATTTCGTCTACATTTTCCGGTGCCACGGCCTAGGTAACGTAATTATAGCAATTTTTTTTACATTATCTTATAAAATACTCTTGCCTTGAGTGATAATAGGCCTTAGAATAACCATCGGCCAGCAAACTACATGTCTGCCCGACATTCAACTCTAAACTATATTTTTAGTGCGGTTTTGTCTACATTTCCCGGTGCCACGGCCTAGATAACGTAATTATTGCAACGTTTTTTACACTACATTATAGAATACTCTTGTTTTGAGTGACTATAGGCCTTGGAATCACAATCAGCCAGCAAACTACATGTTTTCCCGACATTTAACTCTAAACTACATTTTTAAGGCGATTTCGTCTACATTTCCCGGTGCCACGGACTAGGTAACGTAATTATTGCAACTTTTTTTACATTTTCTTATAGAATACTCTTGTTTTGAGTGACAATAGGCCTTAGAATCACCATCGGCCAGCAAACTACATGCTTTCCCGACATTTAACTCTAAACTACATTTTTAAGGCGATTTCGTCTACATTTCCCGGTGCCACGGCCTAGGTAACGTAATTATAGCGACTTTTTTAACATTATCTTATATAATACTCTTGCTTTGAGTGACTATAGGCCTTTGAATCACCATCGGCCAGCAAAATATAAGTCTGTCCGACAATCAACTTTAAACTACATTTTTATGGCGGTTTTGTCTACATTTCCCGGTGCCACGGCCTAGGTAACGTAATTATTGGAACTTTTTTTACATTGTCTTATAGAATTATCTTGCATTGAGTGACAAAACGCCTTAAAATCACAATCGGCCAGCAAACTACATGTTTTCCCGACATTTAACTCTAAACAACATTTTAAAGACGATTTCGTCTACATTTCCCGGTGCGACGGCCTAGGTAACGTAATTATAGCGACTTTTTTACATTATCTTATAGAATACTCTTGCTTTGAGTGACAATAGGCCTCAAAATAACCATCGGCCAGCAAACTACATGTCTGCCCGACATTTAACTCTAAGTCTCTATTTTAAGGCGATTTCGTCTACATTTCCCGGTGCCACGGCCTAGATAACGTAATTATTGCAACGTTTTTTACATTATCTTATAGAATACTCTTGTTTAGAGTGACAATAGGTCTTAGAATCACCATCGGTCAGCAAACTACATGTTTTCCCGACATTTAACTCTAAACAATATTTTTAAGACGTTTTCGTCTACATTTCCCGGTGCCACGGCCTAGGTAACGTAATTATAGCGACTTTTTTTACAATATCTTATAGAATTCTCTTGTTTTGAGTGACAATAGGCCTTAGAATCACCAACGGCCAACAAACTACATGTTTACCCGACATTTAACTCTAAACAACATTTTTAAGACTATTTCGTCTACATTTCCCGGTGCCACGGCCTAGGTAACGTAATTATAGCGACTTTTTTACATTATCTTATAGAATACTCTTCAATTGAGTGACAATAGGCCTTCGAATCACCATCGGCCAGCAAACAACATGTCTGCCCGACATTTTACTCTAAACTACATTTTTAAGGCGATTACGTCTACATTTCCCGGTGCCACGGCCTAGGTAACGTAATTATAGCGACTTTTTTTACATTATCTTATAGAATAAACCTGCCTTGAGTGACAATAGGCGTTAGAATCACCATCGGCCAGCAAACTACATGTCTGCCCGACATTTAACTCTAAACTACATTTTTAAGGCGATTACGTCTACATTTCCCGGTGCCGCGGCCTAGGTAACGTAATTATAGTGACTTTTTTTACATTATCTTATAGAATGCTCTTGTCTTGAGTGACAATAGGCCTTAGAATAACCATCGGCCAGCAAACTACATGTCTGCCCGACATTTAACTCTAAACTACATTTTTAAGGCGATTTCGTCTACATTTCCCGGTGCCACGGCCTAGATAACGTAATTATAGCGTGTTTATTTACATTATTCTATAGAATACTCTTGTCTTGAGTGACAATAGGCCTTAGAATCACCACCGGCCAGCAAACTGCATGTCTGCCCGACATTCAACTCTAAACAACATTTTTAAGATGATTTCGTCTACATTTCCCGGTGCCACGGCCTAGGTAACGTAATTATTGCAACTTTATTTACATAATCTTATAGAATTCTCTTGCCTTGAGTGACAATAGGCCTTAAAATCACCATCGGCTAGCAAACTACATGTCTGCCCGACATTAAACTCTATACTATATTTTTATGGCGGTTTTGTCTACATTTCCCGGTGCCACGGCCTAGATAACGTAATTATTGCAACGTTTTTTACATTATCTTATAGAATCCTCTTGTATAAAGTGCCAATAGTCCTTAGAATCACCATCGGTCAGCAAACTACATGTTTTCCCGACATTTAACTCTAAACAATATTTTTAAGACGATTTCGTCTACATTTCCCGGTGCCACGGCCTAGGTAACGTAATTATTGCAACTTATTTTACATTATCTTATAGAATACTCTTGCTTTGAGTGACAATAGGCCTCAAAATAACAATAGGCCAGCAAACTACATGTCTGCCCGACATTTAACTCTAAGTCTCTATTTTAAGGCGATTTCGTCTACATTTCCCGGTGCCACGGCCTAGGTAACATAATTATTGCAACTTTTTTTACATTTTCTTATAAAATACTCTTGCATAGAGTGACAATATGCCTTAGAATCACCATCGGCCAGCAAACTACATGTCTGCCCGACATTTAACTCTAAACTACATTTTAAGGCGATTTCGTCTACATTTCCCGGTGCCACGGCCTAGGTAACGTAATTATTGCAACTTTTTTTACATAATCTTATAGAATGCTCTTGCCTTGAGTGACAATAGGCCTTAGAATCACCATCGGCCAAAAAACATGTCTGCCCGACATTAAACTCTCAAAGTACATTTTTAAGGCGATTTCGTCTACATTTCCCGGAGCCACGGCCTAGGTAACGTAATAATTGCAATTTTTTTTACATTTTATCATAGAATACTCTTGCTTTGAGTGACAATAGGCCTTTGAATCACCATCGGCCAGCAAACAACATGTCTGCCCGACATTTAACTCTAAACTACATTTTTAAGGCGATTATGTCTACATTTCCCGGTGCCACGGCCTAGGTAACGTAATTATAGCGTTTTTTTTTACATTATCTTATAGAATACTCTTGCTTTGAGTGACAATAGGTGTTAGAATCACCATCGGCCAGCAAACTACATGTCTGCTCGACATTTAACTCTAAACTACATTTTTAAGGCGATTACGTCTACATTTCCCGGTGCCACGGCCTAGGTAACGTAATTATAGCGACTTTTTTTACATTTTCTTATAGAATACTCTTGTTTTGAGTGACAATAGGCCTTAGAATCACCATCGGCCAGCAAACTACATGCTTTCCCGACATTTAACTCTAAACTACATTTTTAAGGCTATTTCGTCTACATTTCCCGGTGCCACGGCCTAGGTAACGTAATTATAGCGACTTTTTTAACATTATCTTATATAATACTCTTGCTTTGAGTGACTATAGGCCTTTGAATCACCATCGGCCAGCAAAATATAAGTCTGTCCGACAATCAACTTTAAACTACATTTTTATGGCGGTTTTGTCTACATTTCCCGGTGCCACGGCCTAGGTAACGTAATTATTGGAACTTTTTTTACATTGTCTTATAGAATTATCTTGCATTGAGTGACAAAACGCCTTAAAATCACAATCGGCCAGCAAACTACATGTTTTCCCGACATTTAACTCTAAACAACATTTTAAAGACGATTTCGTCTACATTTCCCGGTGCGACGGCCTAGGTAACGTAATTATAGCGACTTTTTTACATTATCTTATAGAATACTCTTGCTTTGAGTGACAATAGGCCTCAAAATAACCATCGGCCAGCAAACTACATGTCTGCCCGACATTTAACTCTAAGTCTCTATTTTATGGCGATTTCGTCTACATTTCCCGGTGCCACGGCATAGGTAACATAATTATTGCAACTTTTTTTATATTTTCTTATAGAAAACTCCTGCTTTGAGTGACAATAGGCCTTACAATCACCATCGGCCAGCAAACTACATGTCTGCCCGACATTCAACTCTAAACTATATTTTTATGGCGGTTTTGTCTACATTTCCCGGTGCCACGGCCTAGATAACGTAATTATTGCAACGTTTTTTACATTATCTTATAGGATACTTTTGCTTTGAGTGACAATAGGCCTTAGAATCACCATCGGAGAGCAAACTACATGTTTTCCCGACATTTAACTCTAAACAATATTTTTAAGACGATTTCGTCTACATTTCCCGGTGCCACGGCCTAGGTAACGTAATTATAGCGACTTTTTTTACACTATCTTATAAAATTATCTTGCTTTGAGTGACAATAGGCCTAAGAATCACCATTGGCCAGCAAACTACATGTTTTCCCGACATTTAACTCTAAACTACATTTTTAAGGCGATTTCGTCTACATTTCCCGGTGCCACGGCCTAGGTAACGTAATTATTGCAACTTTTTTAACATTATTAGAGAATACTCTTGCCTTGAGTGACAATAGGCCTTAGAATAACCATCGGCCAGCAAACTATATGTCTGCCCGACATTCAACTCTAAACTATATTTTTACGGCGGTTTTGTCTACATTTCCCGGTGCCACGGCCTAGATAACGAAATTATTGCAACGTTTTTTACATTATCTTATAAGATACTCTTGCATTGAGTGACAATAGGCCTTAGAATCACCATCGGAGAGCAAACTACATGTTTTCCCGACATTTAACTCTAAACAATATTTTTAAGACGATTTCGTCTACATTTCCCGGTAACACGGCCTAGGTTACGTAATTATAGCGACCTTTTTTACAATATCTTATAGAATTCTCTTGCTTTGAGTGACAATAGGCCTTAGAATCACCATCGGCCAGCAAACTACATGTTTTCCCGACATTTAACTCTAAACTACATTTTTAAGGAGATTTCGTCTACATTTCCCGGTGCCACGGCCTAGGTAACGTAATTATTGCAAATTTTTTAACATTATCTTATAGAATCCTAATGCCTTGAGTGACAATAGGCCTTTGAATCACCATCGGCCAGCAAACAACATGTCTGCCCGACATTTAACTCTAAACTACATTTTTAAGGCGATTATGTCTACATTTCCCGGTGCCACGGCCTAGGTAACGTAATTATAGCGTTTTTTTTTACATTATCTTATAGAATACTTTTGCCTTGAGTGACAATAGGTGTTAGAATCACCATCGGCCAGCAAACTACATGTCTGCTCGACATTTAACTCTAAACTACATTTTTAAGGCGATTACGTCTACATTTCCCGGTGCCACGGCCTAGGTAACGTAATTATAGCGACTTTTTTTACATCAACTTATAGAATCTTCTTGTCTTGAGTGACAATAGGCCTTAGAATAACCATCGGCCAGCAAACTACATGTCTGCCCGACATTAAACTCTAAACTATATTTGTATGGCGGTTTTGTCTACATTTCCCGGTGCCACGGCCTAGATAACGTAATTCTTGCAACGTTTATTACATTCTCTTATAGAATACTTTTGCTTTGAGTGATAATAGGCCTTAGAATCACCATCGGCCAGCAAACTACATGTTTTCCCGACATTTAACTCTAAACAATATTTTTAAGGCGATTTCGTCTACCTTTCCCGGTGCCACGGCCTAGGTAACGTAATTATAGCGAGTTTTTTTACATTATCTTATAGAATACTCTTGCTTTGAGTGATAATAGGCCTTAGAATCACCATCGGCCAGCAAACTACATGCTTTCCCGACATTTAACTCTAAACTACATTTTTAAGGCGATTTCGTCTACATTTCCCGGTGCCACGGCCTAGGTAACGTAATTATAGCGACTTTTTTAACATTATCTTATATAATACTCTTGCTTTGAGTGACTATAGGCCTTTAAATCACCATCGGCCAGCAAAATATAAGTCTGTCCGACAATCAACTTTAAACTACATTTTTATGGCGGTTTTGTCTACATTTCCCGGTGCCACGGCCTAGGTAACGTAATTATTGGAACTTTTTTTACATTGTCTTATAGAATTATTTTGCATTGAGTGACAAAAGGCCTTAAAATCACAATCTGCCTGCAAACTACATGTTTTCCCGACATTTAACTCTAAACAACATTTTAAAGACGATTTCGTCTACATTTCCCGGTGCGACGGCCTAGGTAACGTAATTATAGCGACTTTTTTACAGTATCTTATAGAATACTCTTGCTTTGAGTGACAATAGGCCTCAAAATAACCATCGGCCAGCAAACTACATGTCTGCCCGACATTTAACTCTAAGTCTCTATTTTAAGGCGATTTCGTCTACATTTCCCGGTGCCACGGCCTAGGTAACATAATTATTGCAACTTTTTTTACATTTTCTTATAAAATACTCTTGCATAGAGTGACAATAGGCCTTAGAATCACCATCGGCCAGCAAACTACATGTCTGCCCGACATTTAACTCTAAACTACATTTTAAGGCGATTTCGTCTACATTTCCCGGTGCCACGGCCTAGGTAACGTAATTATTGCAACTTTTTTTAAATTATCTTATAGAATGCTCTTGCCTTGAGTGACAATAGGCCTTAGAATCACCATCGGCCAAAAAACATGTCTGCCCGACATTAAACTCTCAAAGTACATTTTTAAGGCGATTTCGTCTACATTTCCCGGAGCCACGGCCTAGGTAACGTAATTATTGCAATTTTTTTTACATTTTATCATAGAATACTCTTGCTTTGAGTGACAATAGGCCTTTGAATCACCATCGGCCAGTAAACAACATGTCTGCCCGACATTTAACTCTAAACTACATTTTTAAGGCGATTATGTCTACATTTCCCGGTGCCACGGCCTAGGTAACGTAATTATAGCGTTTTTTTTTACATTATCTTATAGAATACTCTTGCTTTGAGTGACAATAGGTGTAAGAATCACCATCGGCCAGCAAACTACATGTCTGCTCGACATTTAACTCTAAACTACATTTTTAAGGCGATTACGTCTACATTTCCCGGTGCCACGGCCTAGGTAACGTAATTATAGCGACTTTTTTTACATCAACTTATAGAATCCTCTTGTCTTGAGTGACAATAGGCCTTAGAATAACCATCGGCCAGCAAACTACATGTCTGCCCGACATTCAACTCTAAACTATATTTGTATGGCGGTTTTGTCTACATTTCCCGGTGCCACGGCCTAGATAACGTAATTATTGCAACATTTTTTAAATTATCTTATAGAATACTTTTGCTTTGAGTGACAATAGGCCTTAGAATCACCATCGGCCAGCAAACTACATGTTTTCCCGACATTTAACTCTAAACAATATTTTTAAGACGATTTCGTCTACATTTTCCGGTGCCACGGCCTAGGTAACGTAATTATAGCGATTTTTTTTACATTATTTAATAGAATACTCTTGCCTTGAGTGATAATAGGCCTTAGAATAACTATCGGCCAGCACACTACATGTCTGCCCGACATTCAACTCTAAACTATATTTTTAGTGCGGTTTTGTCTACATTTCCCGGTGCCACGGCCTAGATAACGTAATTCTTGCAACGTTTTTTACACTATCTTATAGAATATTCTTGGTTTGAGTGACGATAGGCCTTGGAATCACAATCAGTCAGCAAACTACATGTTTTCCCGACATTTAACTCTAAACTACATTTTTAAGGCGATTTCGTCTACATTTCCCGGTGCCACGGACTAGGTAACGTAATAATTGCAACTTTTTTTACATTTTCTTATAGAATACTCTTGCTTTGAGTGACAATAGGCCTTAGAATCACCATCGGCCAGCAAACTACATGCTTTCCCGACATTTAACTCTAAACTACATTTTTAAGGCGATTTCGTCTACATTTCCCGGTGCCACGGCCTAGGTAACGTAATTATAGCGACTTTTTTAACATTATCTTATATAATACTCTTGCTTTGAGTGACTATAGGCCTTTGAATCACCATCGGCCAGCAAAATATAAGTCTGTCCGACAATCAACTTTAAACTACATTTTTATGGCGGTTTTGTCTACATTTCCCGGTGCCACGGCCTAGGTAACGTAATTATTGGAACTTTTTTTACATTGTCTTATAGAATTATCTTGCATTGAGTGACAAAACGTTTTAAAATCACAATCGGCCAGCAAACTACATGTTTTCCCGACATTTAACTCTAAACAACATTTTAAAGACGATTTCGTCTACATTTCCCGGTGCCACGGCCTAGGTAACGTATTTATAGCGCCTTTTTAACATAATCTTATAGAATCCTCTTGCTTTGAGTGACAATAGGCCTCAAAATAACCATCGGCCAGCAAACTACATGTCAGCACGACATTTAACTCTAAGTCTCTATTTTAAGGCGATTTCGTCTACATTTCCCGGTGCCACGGCCTAGGTAACATAATTATTGCAACTTTTTTTACATTTTCTTATATTATACTCTTGTTTTGAGTGACAATAGGCCTTAGAATCACCATCGGCCAGCAAACTACATGTCTGGCCGACATTTAACTCTAAACTACATTTTAAGGCGATTTCGTCTACATTTCCCGGTGCCACGGCCTAGGTAACGTAACTATTGCAACTTTTTTTACATTATCTTATAGAATGCTCTTGCCCTGAGTGACAATAGGCCTTCGAATCACCATCGGCCAAAAAACATGTCTGCCCGACATTAAACTCTCAAAGTACATTTTTAAGGCGATTTCGTCTACATTTCCCGGAGCCACGGCCTAGATAACGTAATTATTGCAATTTTTTTTACATCTTATTATATTATACTCTTGCCTTGAGTGACAATAGGCCTTTGAATCACCATCGGCCAGCAAACAACATGTCTGCCCGACATTTAACTCTAAACTACATTTTTAAGGCGATTATGTCTACAATTCCCGGTGCCATGGCCTAGGTAACGTAATTATAGCGACTTTTTTTAAATTATCTTATAGAATCCTCTTGCTTTGAGTGACTTAAGGCCTTAGAATCACCATCGGCCAGCAAACTACATGTCTGCCCGACATTCAACTCTAAACTATATTTTTATGGCGGTTTTGTCTACATTTCCCGGTGCCACGGCCTAGATAACGTAATTATTGCAACGTTTTTTACATTATCTTATAGGATACTCTTGCTTTGAGTGACAATAGGCCTTAGAATCACCATCGGCCAGCAAACTACATGTTTTCCCGACATTTAACTCTAAACAATATTTTTAAGACGATTTCGTCTACATTTCCCGGTGCCACGGCCTAGGTAACGTAATTATAGCGACTTTTTTTACACTATCTTATAAAATTATCTTGCTTTGAGTGACAATAGGCCTAAGAATCACCATTGGCCAGCAAACTACATGTTTTCCCGACATTTAACTCTAAACTACATTTTTAAGGCGATTTCGTCTACATTTCCCGGTGCCACGGCCTAGGTAACGTAATTATTGCAACTTTTTTAACATTATTAGAGAACACTCTTGCCTTGAGTGACAATAGGCCTTAGAATAACCATCGGCCAGCAAACTACATGTCTGCCCGACATTCAACTCTAAACTATATTTTTACGGCGGTTTTGTCTACATTTTCCGGTGCCACGGCCTAGATAACGAAATTATTGCAACGTTTTTTACATTATCTTATAAGATACTCTTGCATTGAGTGACAATAGGCCTTAGAATCACCATCGGCCAGCAAACTACATGTTTTCCCGACATTTAACTCTAAACAATATTTTTAAGACGATTTCGTCTACATTTCCCGGTAACACGGCCTAGGTTACGTAATTATAGCGACCTTTTTTACAATATCTTATAGAATTCTCTTGCTTTGAGTGACAATAGGCCTTAGAATCACCATCGGCCAGCAAACTACATGTTTTCCCGACATTTAACTCTAAACTACATTTTTAAGGAGATTTCGTCTACATTTCCCGGTGCCACGGCCTAGGTAACGTAATTATTGCAAATTTTTTAACATTATCTTATAGAATCCTAATGCCTTGAGTGACAATAGGCCTTTGAATCACCATCGGCCAGCAAACTACATGTCTGCTCGACATTTAACTCTAAACTACATTTTTAAGGCGATTACGTCTACATTTCCCGGTGCCACGGCCTAGGTAACGTAATTATAGCGACTTTTTTTACATCAACTTATAGAATCTTCTTGTCTTGAGTGACAATAGGCCTTAGAATAACCATCGGCCAGCAAACTACATGTCTGCCCGACATTCAACTCTAAACTATATTTGTATGGCGGTTTTGTCTACATTTCCCGGTGCCACGGCCTAGATAACGTAATTCTTGCAACGTTTTTTACATTCTCTTATAGAATACTTTTGCTTTGAGTGACAATAGGCATTAGAATCACCATCGGCCAGCAAACTACATGTTTTCCCGACATTTAACTCTAAACAATATTTTTAAGACGATTTCGTCTACCTTTCCCGGTGCCACGGCCTAGGTAACGTAATTATAGCGAGTTTTTTTACATTATCTTATAGAATACTCTTGCTTTGAGTGATAATAGGCCTTAGAATCACCATCGGCCAGCAAACTACATGCTTTCCCGACATTTAACTCTAAACTACATTTTTAAGGCGATTTCGTCTACATTTCCCGGTGCCACGGCCTAGGTAACGTAATTATAGCGACTTTTTTAACATTATCTTATATATTACTCTTGCTTCGAGTGACTATAGGCCTTTGAATTACCATCGGCCAGCAAAATATAAGTCTGTCCGACAATCAACATTAAACTACATTTTTATGGCGGTTTTGTCTACATTTCCCGGTGCCACGGCCTAGGTAACGTAATTATTGGAACTTTTTTTATATTGTCTTATAGAATTATCTTGCATTGAGTGACAAAAGGCCTTAAAATCACAATCTGCCTGCAAACTACATGTTTTCCCGACATTTAACTCTAAACAACATTTTAAAGACGATTTCGTCTACATTTCCCGGTGCGACGGCCTAGGTAACGTAATTATAGCGACTTTTTTACATTATCTTATAGAATACTCTTGCTTTGAGTGACAATAGGCCTCAAAATAACCATCGGCCAGCAAACTACATGTCTGCCCGACATTTAACTCTAAGTCTCTATTTTAAGGCGATTTCGTCTACATTTCCCGGTGACACGGCCTAGGTAACATAATTATTGCAACTTTTTTTACATTTTCTTATAAAATACTCTTGCATAGAGTGACAATATGCCTTAGAATCACCATCGGCCAGCAAACTACATGTCTGCCCGACATTTAACTCTAAACTACATTTTAAGGCGATTTCGTCTACATTTCCCGGTGCCACGGCCTAGGTAACGTAATTATTGCAACTTTTTTTACATTATCTTATAGAATGCTCTTGCCTTGAGTGACAATAGGCCTTAGAATCACCATCGGCCAAAAAACATGTCTGCCCGACATTAAACTCTCAAAGTACATTTTTAAGGCGATTTCGTCTACATTTCCCGGAGCCACGGCCTAGGTAACGTAATAATTGCAATTTTTTTTACATTTTATCATAGAATACTCTTGCTTTGAGTGACAATAGGCCTTTGAATCACCATCGGCCAGCAAACAACATGTCTGCCCGACATTTAACTCTAAACTACATTTTTAAGGCGATTATGTCTACATTTCCCGGTGCCACGGCCTAGGTAACGTAATTATAGCGTTTTTTTTTACATTATCTTATAGAATACTCTTGCTTTGAGTGACAATAGGTGTTAGAATCACCATCGGCCAGCAAACTACATGTCTGCTCGACATTTAACTCTAAACTACATTTTTAAGGCGATTACGTCTACATTTCCCGGTGCCACGGCCTAGGTAACGTAATTATAGCGACTTTTTTTACATCAACTTATAGAATCCTCTTGTCTTGAGTGACAATAGGCCTAAGAATAACCATCGGCCAGCAAACTACATGTCCGCCCGACATTCAACTCTAAACTATATTTGTATGGCGGTTTTGTCTACATTTCCCGGTGCCACGGCCTAGATAACTTAATTATTGCAACATTTTTTAAATTATCTTATAGAATACTTTTGCTTTGAGTGACAATAGGCCTTAGAATCACCATTGGCCAGCAAACTACATGTTTTCCCGACATTTAACTCTAAACAATATTTTTAAGACGATTTCGTCTACATTTTCCGGTGCCACGGCCTAGGTAACGTAATTATAGCAATTTTTTTTACATTATCTTATAAAATACTCTTGCCTTGAGTGATAATAGGCCTTAGAATAACCATCGGCCAGCAAACTACATGTCTGCCCGACATTCAACTCTAAACTATATTTTTAGTGCGGTTTTGTCTACATTTCCCGGTGCCACGGCCTAGATAACGTAATTATTGCAACGTTTTTTACACTACATTATAGAATACTCTTGTTTTGAGTGACTATAGGCCTTGGAATCACAATCAGCCAGCAAACTACATGTTTTCCCGACATTTAACTCTAAACTACATTTTTAAGGCGATTTCGTCTACATTTCCCGGTGCCACGGACTAGGTAACGTAATTATTGCAACTTTTTTTACATTTTCTTATAGAATACTCTTGTTTTGAGTGACAATAGGCCTTAGAATCACCATCGGCCAGCAAACTACATGCTTTCCCGACATTTAACTCTAAACTACATTTTTAAGGCGATTTCGTCTACATTTCCCGGTGCCACGGCCTAGGTAACGTAATTATAGCGACTTTTTTAACATTATCTTATATAATACTCTTGCTTTGAGTGACTATAGGCCTTTGAATCACCATCGGCCAGCAAAATATAAGTCTGTCCGACAATCAACTTTAAACTACATTTTTATGGCGGTTTTGTCTACATTTCCCGGTGCCACGGCCTAGGTAACGTAATTATTGGAACTTTTTTTACATTGTCTTATAGAATTATCTTGCATTGAGTGACAAAACGCCTTAAAATCACAATCGGCCAGCAAACTACATGTTTTCCCGACATTTAACTCTAAACAACATTTTAAAGACGATTTCGTCTACATTTCCCGGTGCGACGGCCTAGGTAACGTAATTATAGCGACTTTTTTACATTATCTTATAGAATACTCTTGCTTTGAGTGACAATAGGCCTCAAAATAACCATCGGCCAGCAAACTACATGTCTGCCCGACATTTAACTCTAAGTCTCTATTTTAAGGCGATTTCGTCTACATTTCCCGGTGCCACGGCCTAGATAACGTAATTATTGCAACGTTTTTTACATTATCTTATAGAATACTCTTGTTTAGAGTGACAATAGGTCTTAGAATCACCATCGGTCAGCAAACTACATGTTTTCCCGACATTTAACTCTAAACAATATTTTTAAGACGTTTTCGTCTACATTTCCCGGTGCCACGGCCTAGGTAACGTAATTATAGCGACTTTTTTTACAATATCTTATAGAATTCTCTTGTTTTGAGTGACAATAGGCCTTAGAATCACCAACGGCCAGCAAACTACATGTTTTCCCGACATTTAACTCTAAAACATATTTTTAAGACGATTTCGTCTACATTTCCCGGTGCCATGGCCTAGGTAACGTAATTATAGCGTTTTTTTTTACATTATCTTATAGAATGTTCTTGTTTTGAGTGATAATAGGCCTTAGAATAACCGTCGGCCAGCAAACTACATGTCTGCCCGACATTAAACTCTAAACTATATTTTTATGGCGGTTTTGTCTACATTTCCCGGTGCAACGGCCTAGATAACGTAATTATTGCAACGTTTTTTACACTTTCTTATAGAATACTCTTGTTAAGAGTGACAATAGGCCTTAGAATCACCATCGGCCAGCAAACTCCATGTTTTCCCGACATTTAACTCTAAACTACATTTTTAAGGCGATTACGTCTACATTTCCCGGTGCCGCGGCCTATGTAACGTAATTATAGCGACTTTTTTTACATTATCTTATAGAATTTTCTTGCATTGAGTGACAAAAGGCCTTAAAATCACCATCAACTAGCAATCTACATGTTTACCCGACATTTAACTCTAAACAACATTTTTAAGACTATTTCGTCTACATTTCCCGGTGCCACGGCCTAGGTAACGTAATTATAGCGACTTTTTTACATTATCTTATAGAATACTCTTCAATTGAGTGACAATAGGCCTTCGAATCACCATCGGCCAGCAAACAACATGTCTGCCCGACATTTTACTCTAAACTACATTTTTAAGGCGATTACGTCTACATTTCCCGGTGCCACGGCCTAGGTAACGTAATTATAGCGACTTTTTTTACATTATCTTATAGAATAAACCTGCCTTGAGTGACAATAGGCGTTAGAATCACCATCGGCCAGCAAACTACATGTCTGCCCGACATTTAACTCTAAACTACATTTTTAAGGCGATTACGTCTACATTTCCCGGTGCCGCGGCCTAGGTAACGTAATTATAGTGACTTTTTTTACATTATCTTATAGAATGCTCTTGTCTTGAGTGACAATAGGCCTTAGAATAACCATCGGCCAGCAAACTACATGTCTGCCCGACATTTAACTCTAAACTACATTTTTAAGGCGATTTCGTCTACATTTCCCGGTGCCACGGCCTAGATAACGTAATTATAGCGTGTTTATTTACATTATTCTATAGAATCCTCTTGTCTTGAGTGACAATAGGCCTTAGAATCACCACCGGCCAGCAAACTGCATGTCTGCCCGACATTCAACTCTAAACAACATTTTTAAGATGATTTCGTCTACATTTCCCGGTGCCACGGCCTAGGTAACGTAATTATTGCAACTTTATTTACATAATCTTATAGAATTCTCTTGCCTTGAGTGACAATAGGCCTTAAAATCACCATCGGCTAGCAAACTACATGTCTGCCCGACATTAAACTCTATACTATATTTTTATGGCGGTTTTGTCTACATTTCCCGGTGCCACGGCCTAGATAACGTAATTATTGCAACGTTTTTTACATTATCTTATAGAATCCTCTTGTATAAAGTGCCAATAGTCCTTAGAATCACCATCGGTCAGCAAACTACATGTTTTCCCGACATTTAACTCTAAACAATATTTTTAAGACGATTTCGTCTACATTTCCCGGTGCCACGGCCTAGGTAACGTAATTATTGCAACTTATTTTACATTATCTTATAGAATACTCTTGCTTTGAGTGACAATAGGCCTCAAAATAACCATCGGCCAGCAAACTACATGTCTGCCCGACATTTAACTCTAAGTCTCTATTTTAAGGCGATTTCGTCTACATTTCCCGGTGCCACGGCCTAGGTAACATAATTATTGCAACTTTTTTTACATTTTCTTATAAAATACTCTTGCATAGAGTGACAATATGCCTTAGAATCACCATCGGCCAGCAAACTACATGTCTGCCCGACATTTAACTCTAAACTACATTTTAAGGCGATTTCGTCTACATTTCCCGGTGCCACGGCCTAGGTAACGTAATTATTGCAACTTTTTTTACATAATCTTATAGAATGCTCTTGCCTTGAGTGACAATAGGCCTTAGAATCACCATCGGCCAAAAAACATGTCTGCCCGACATTAAACTCTCAAAGTACATTTTTAAGGCGATTTCGTCTACATTTCCCGGAGCCACGGCCTAGGTAACGTAATAATTGCAATTTTTTTTACATTTTATCATAGAATACTCTTGCTTTGAGTGACAATAGGCCTTTGAATCACCATCGGCCAGCAAACAACATGTCTGCCCGACATTTAACTCTAAACTACATTTTTAAGGCGATTATGTCTACATTTCCCGGTGCCACGGCCTAGGTAACGTAATTATAGCGTTTTTTTTTACATTATCTTATAGAATACTCTTGCTTTGAGTGACAATAGGTGTTAGAATCACCATCGGCCAGCAAACTACATGTCTGCTCGACATTTAACTCTAAACTACATTTTTAAGGCGATTACGTCTACATTTCCCGGTGCCACGGCCTAGGTAACGTAATTATAGCGACTTTTTTTACATCAACTTATAGAATCCTCTTGTCTTGAGTGACAATAGGCCTTAGAATAACCATCGGCCAGCAAACTACATGTCTGCCCGACATTCAACTCTAAACTATATTTTTAGTGCGGTTTTGTCTACATTTCCCGGTGCCACGGCCTAGATAACGTAATTATTGCAACGTTTTTTACACTACATTATAGAATACTCTTGTTTTGAGTGACTATAGGCCTTGGAATCACAATCAGCCAGCAAACTACATGTTTTCCCGACATTTAACTCTAAACTACATTTTTAAGGCGATTTCGTCTACATTTCCCGGTGCCACGGACTAGGTAACGTAATTATTGCAACTTTTTTTACATTTTCTTATAGAATACTCTTGTTTTGAGTGACAATAGGCCTTAGAATCACCATCGGCCAGCAAACTACATGCTTTCCCGACATTTAACTCTAAACTACATTTTTAAGGCTATTTCGTCTACATTTCCCGGTGCCACGGCCTAGGTAACGTAATTATAGCGACTTTTTTAACATTATCTTATATAATACTCTTGCTTTGAGTGACTATAGGCCTTTGAATCACCATCGGCCAGCAAAATATAAGTCTGTCCGACAATCAACTTTAAACTACATTTTTATGGCGGTTTTGTCTACATTTCCCGGTGCCACGGCCTAGGTAACGTAATTATTGGAACTTTTTTTACATTGTCTTATAGAATTATCTTGCATTGAGTGACAAAACGCCTTAAAATCACAATCGGCCAGCAAACTACATGTTTTCCCGACATTTAACTCTAAACAACATTTTAAAGACGATTTCGTCTACATTTCCCGGTGCGACGGCCTAGGTAACGTAATTATAGCGACTTTTTTACATTATCTTATAGAATACTCTTGCTTTGAGTGACAATAGGCCTCAAAATAACCATCGGCCAGCAAACTACATGTCTGCCCGACATTTAACTCTAAGTCTCTATTTTATGGCGATTTCGTCTACATTTCCCGGTGCCACGGCATAGGTAACATAATTATTGCAACTTTTTTTATATTTTCTTATAGAATACTCCTGCTTTGAGTGACAATAGGCCTTACAATCACCATCGGCCAGCAAACTACATGTCTGCCCGACATTCAACTCTAAACTATATTTTTATGGCGGTTTTGTCTACATTTCCCGGTGCCACGGCCTAGATAACGTAATTATTGCAACGTTTTTTACATTATCTTATAGGATACTTTTGCTTTGAGTGACAATAGGCCTTAGAATCACCATCGGAGAGCAAACTACATGTTTTCCCGACATTTAACTCTAAACAATATTTTTAAGACGATTTCGTCTACATTTCCCGGTGCCACGGCCTAGGTAACGTAATTATAGCGACTTTTTTTACACTATCTTATAAAATTATCTTGCTTTGAGTGACAATAGGCCTAAGAATCACCATTGGCCAGCAAACTACATGTTTTCCGGACATTTAACTCTAAACTACATTTTTAAGGCGATTTCGTCTACATTTCCCGGTGCCACGGCCTAGGTAACGTAATTATTGCAACTTTTTTAACATTATTAGAGAATACTCTTGCCTTGAGTGACAATAGGCCTTAGAATAACCATCGGCCAGCAAACTATATGTCTGCCCGACATTCAACTCTAAACTATATTTTTACGGCGGTTTTGTCTACATTTCCCGGTGCCACGGCCTAGATAACGAAATTATTGCAACGTTTTTTACATTATCTTATAAGATACTCTTGCATTGAGTGACAATAGGCCTTAGAATCACCATCGGAGAGCAAACTACATGTTTTCCCGACATTTAACTCTAAACAATATTTTTAAGACGATTTCGTCTACATTTCCCGGTAACACGGCCTAGGTTACGTAATTATAGCGACCTTTTTTACAATATCTTATAGAATTCTCTTGCTTTGAGTGACAATAGGCCTTAGAATCACCATCGGCCAGCAAACTACATGTTTTCCCGACATTTAACTCTAAACTACATTTTTAAGGAGATTTCGTCTACATTTCCCGGTGCCACGGCCTAGGTAACGTAATTATTGCAAATTTTTTAACATTATCTTATAGAATCCTAATGCCTTGAGTGACAATAGGCCTTTGAATCACCATCGGCCAGCAAACAACATGTCTGCCCGACATTTAACTCTAAACTACATTTTTAAGGCGATTATGTCTACATTTCCCGGTGCCACGGCCTAGGTAACGTAATTATAGCGTTTTTTTTTACATTATCTTATAGAATACTTTTGCCTTGAGTGACAATAGGTGTTAGAATCACCATCGGCCAGCAAACTACATGTCTGCTCGACATTTAACTCTAAACTACATTTTTAAGGCGATTACGTCTACATTTCCCGGTGCCACGGCCTAGGTAACGTAATTATAGCGACTTTTTTTACATCAACTTATAGAATCTTCTTGTCTTGAGTGACAATAGGCCTTAGAATAACCATCGGCCAGCAAACTACATGTCTGCCCGACATTAAACTCTAAACTATATTTGTATGGCGGTTTTGTCTACATTTCCCGGTGCCACGGCCTAGATAACGTAATTCTTGCAACGTTTATTACATTCTCTTATAGAATACTTTTGCTTTGAGTGATAATAGGCCTTAGAATCACCATCGGCCAGCAAACTACATGTTTTCCCGACATTTAACTCTAAACAATATTTTTAAGGCGATTTCGTCTACCTTTCCCGGTGCCACGGCCTAGGTAACGTAATTATAGCGAGTTTTTTTACATTATCTTATAGAATACTCTTGCTTTGAGTGATAATAGGCCTTAGAATCACCATCGGCCAGCAAACTACATGCTTTCCCGACATTTAACTCTAAACTACATTTTTAAGGCGATTTCGTCTACATTTCCCGGTGCCACGGCCTAGGTAACGTAATTATAGCGACTTTTTTAACATTATCTTATATAATACTCTTGCTTTGAGTGACTATAGGCCTTTAAATCACCATCGGCCAGCAAAATATAAGTCTGTCCGACAATCAACTTTAAACTACATTTTTATGGCGGTTTTGTCTACATTTCCCGGTGCCACGGCCTAGGTAACGTAATTATTGGAACTTTTTTTACATTGTCTTATAGAATTATTTTGCATTGAGTGACTAAAGGCCTTAAAATCACAATCTGCCTGCAAACTACATGTTTTCCCGACATTTAACTCTAAACAACATTTTAAAGACGATTTCGTCTACATTTCCCGGTGCGACGGCCTAGGTAACGTAATTATAGCGACTTTTTTACAGTATCTTATAGAATACTCTTGCTTTGAGTGACAATAAACCTCAAAATAACCATCGGCCAGCAAACTACATGTCTGCCCGACATTTAACTCTAAGTCTCTATTTTAAGGCGATTTCGTCTACATTTCCCGGTGCCACGGCCTAGGTAACATAATTATTGCAACTTTTTTTACATTTTCTTATAAAATACTCTTGCATAGAGTGACAATAGGCCTTAGAATCACCATCGGCCAGCAAACTACATGTCTGCCCGACATTTAACTCTAAACTACATTTTAAGGCGATTTCGTCTACATTTCCCGGTGCCACGGCCTAGGTAACGTAATTATTGCAACTTTTTTTAAATTATCTTATAGAATGCTCTTGCCTTGAGTGACAATAGGCCTTAGAATCACCATCGGCCAAAAAACATGTCTGCCCGACATTAAACTCTCAAAGTACATTTTTAAGGCGATTTCGTCTACATTTCCCGGAGCCACGGCCTAGGTAACGTAATTATTGCAATTTTTTTTACATTTTATCATAGAATACTCTTGCTTTGAGTGACAATAGGCCTTTGAATCACCATCGGCCAGTAAACAACATGTCTGCCCGACATTTAACTCTAAACTACATTTTTAAGGCGATTATGTCTACATTTCCCGGTGCCACGGCCTAGGTAACGTAATTATAGCGTTTTTTTTTACATTATCTTATAGAATGCTCTTGCTTTGAGTGACAATAGGTGTAAGAATCACCATCGGCCAGCAAACTACATGTCTGCTCGACATTTAACTCTAAACTACATTTTTAAGGCGATTACGTCTACATTTCCCGGTGCCACGGCCTAGGTAACGTAATTATAGCGACTTTTTTTACATCAACTTATAGAATCCTCTTGTCTTGAGTGACAATAGGCCTTAGAATAACCATCGGCCAGCAAACTACATGTCTGCCCGACATTCAACTCTAAACTATATTTGTATGGCGGTTTTGTCTACATTTCCCGGTGCCACGGCCTAGATAACGTAATTATTGCAACATTTTTTAAATTATCTTATAGAATACTTTTGCTTTGAGTGACAATAGGCCTTAGAATCACCATCGGCCAGCAAACTACATGTTTTCCCGACATTTAACTCTAAACAATATTTTTAAGACGATTTCGTCTACATTTTCCGGTGCCACGGCCTAGGTAACGTAATTATAGCGATTTTTTTTACATTATTTAATAGAATACTCTTGCCTTGAGTGATAATAGGCCTTAGAATAACTATCGGCCAGCAAACTACATGTCTGCCCGACATTCAACTCTAAACTATATTTTTAGTGCGGTTTTGTCTACATTTCCCGGTGCCACGGCCTAGATAACGTAATTCTTGCAACGTTTTTTACACTATCTTATAGAATATTCTTGGTTTGAGTGACGATAGGCCTTGGAATCACAATCAGTCAGCAAACTACATGTTTTCCCGACATTTAACTCTAAACTACATTTTTAAGGCGATTTCGTCTACATTTCCCGGTGCCACGGACTAGGTAACGTAATTATTGCAACTTTTTTTACATTTTCTTATAGAATACTCTTGCTTTGAGTGACAATAGGCCTTAGAATCACCATCGGCCAGCAAACTACATGCTTTCCCGACATTTAACTCTAAACTACATTTTTAAGGCGATTTCGTCTACATTTCCCGGTGCCACGGCCTAGGTAACGTAATTATAGCGACTTTTTTAACATTATCTTATATAATACTCTTGCTTTGAGTGACTATAGGCCTTTGAATCACCATCGGCCAGCAAAATATAAGTCTGTCCGACAATCAACTTTAAACTACATTTTTATGGCGGTTTTGTCTACATTTCCCGGTGCCACGGCCTAGGTAACGTAATTATTGGAACTTTTTTTACATTGTCTTATAGAATTATCTTGCATTGAGTGACAAAACGTTTTAAAATCACAATCGGCCAGCAAACTACATGTTTTCCCGACATTTAACTCTAAACAACATTTTAAAGACGATTTCGTCTACATTTCCCGGTGCCACTGCCTAGGTAACGTATTTATAGCGACTTTTTTACATAATCTTATAGAATCCTCTTGCTTTGAGTGACAATAGGCCTCAAAATAACCATCGGCCAGCAAACTACATGTCAGCACGACATTTAACTCTAAGTCTCTATTTTAAGGCGATTTCGTCTACATTTCCCGGTGCCACGGCCTAGGTAACATAATTATTGCAACTTTTTTTACATTTTCTTATATTATACTCTTGTTTTGAGTGACAATAGGCCTTAGAATCACCATCGGCCAGCAAACTACATGTCTGGCCGACATTTAACTCTAAACTACATTTTAAGGCGATTTCGTCTACATTTCCCGGTGCCACGGCCTAGGTAACGTAACTATTGCAACTTTTTTTACATTATCTTATAGAATGCTCTTGCCCTGAGTGACAATAGGCCTTCGAATCACCATCGGCCAAAAAACATGTCTGCCCGACATTAAACTCTCAAAGTACATTTTTAAGGCGATTTCGTCTACATTTCCCGGAGCCACGGCCTAGATAACGTAATTATTGCAATTTTTTTTACATCTTATTATATTATACTCTTGCCTTGAGTGACAATAGGCCTTTGAATCACCATCGGCCAGCAAACAACATGTCTGCCCGACATTTAACTCTAAACTACATTTTTAAGGCGATTATGTCTACAATTCCCGGTGCCATGGCCTAGGTAACGTAATTATAGCGACTTTTTTTAAATTATCTTATAGAATCCTCTTGCTTTGAGTGACTTAAGGCCTTAGAATCACCATCGGCCAGCAAACTACATGTCTGCCCGACATTCAACTCTAAACTATATTTTTATGGCGGTTTTGTCTACATTTCCCGGTGCCACGGCCTAGATAACGTAATTATTGCAACGTTTTTTACATTATCTTATAGGATACTCTTGCTTTGAGTGACAATAGGCCTTAGAATCACCATCGGCTAGCAAACTACATGTTTTCCCGACATTTAACTCTAAACAATATTTTTAAGACGATTTCGTCTACATTTCCCGGTGCCACGGCCTAGGTAACGTAATTATAGCGACTTTTTTACATTATCTTATAGAATACTCTTGCTTTGAGTGACAATAGGCCTCAAAATAACCATCGGCCAGCAAACTACATGTCTGCCCGACATTTAACTCTAAGTCTCTATTTTAAGGCGATTTGGTCTACATTTCCCGGTGCCACGGCCTAGGTAACATAATAATTGCAACTTTTTTTACATTTTCTAATAGAATACTCCTGCTTTGAGTGACAATAGGCCTTAGAATCACCATCAGCCAGCAAACTACATGTCTGCCCGACATTCAACTCTAAACTATATTTTTATGGCGGTTTTGTCTACATTTCCCGGTGCCACGGCCTAGATAACGTAATTATTGCAACGTTTTTTACATAATCTTTTAGGATACTTTTGCTTTGAGTGACAATAGGCCTTAGAATCACCATCGGCCAGCAAACTACATGTTTTCCCGACATTTAACTCTAAACAATATTTTTAAGACGATTTCGTCTACATTTCCCGGTGCCACGGCCTAGGTAACATAATTATAGCGACTTTTTTTACACTATCTTATAAAATATCTTGCTTTGAGTGACAATAGGATTAAGAATCACCATTGGCCAGCAAACTACATGTTTTCCCGACATTTAACTCTAAACTACATTTTTAAGGCGATTTCGTCTACATTTCCCGGTGCCACGGCCTAGGTAACGTAATTATTGCAACTTTTTTTAACATTATTAGAGAATACTCTTGCCTTGAGTGACAATAGGCCTTAGAATAACCATCGGCCAGCAAACTACATGTCTGCCCGACATTCAACTCTAAACTATATTTTTACGGCGGTTTTGTCTTTATTTTCCGGTGCCACGGCCTAGATAACGAAATTATTGCAACGTTTTTTACATTATCTTATAAGATACTCTTGCATTGAGTGACAATAGGCCTTAGAATCACCATCGGCCAGCAAACTACATGTTTTCCCGACATTTAACTCTAAACAATATTTTTAAGACGATTTCGTCTACATTTTCCGGTGCCACGGCCTAGGTAACGTAATTATAGCGATTTTTTTTACATTATCTTATAGAATACTCTTGCCTTGAGTGATATTAGGCCTTAGAATAACCATCGGCCAGCAAACTACATGTCTGCCCGACATTCAACTCTAAACTATATTTTTAGTGCGGTTTTGTCTACATTTCCCGGTGCCACGGCCTAGATAACGTAATTATTGCAACGTTTTTTACACTATCTTATAGAATACTCTTGTTTTGAGTGACTATAGGCCTTGGAATCACAATCAGCCAGCAAACTACATGTTTTCCCGACATTTAACTCTAAACTACATTTTTAAGGCGATTTCGTCTACATTTCCCGGTGCCACGGACTAGGTAACGTAATTATTGCAACTTTTTTTACATTTTATTATAGAATACTCTTGCTTTGAGTGACAATAGGCCTTAGAATCACCATCGGCCAGCAAACTACATGCTTTCCCGACATTTAACTCTAAACTACATTTTTAAGGCGATTTCGTCTACATTTCCCGGTGCCACGGCCTAGGTAACGTAATTATAGCGACTTTTTTAACATTATCTTATATAATACTCTTGCTTTGAGTGACTATAGGCCTTTGAATCACCATCGGCCAGCAAAATATAAGTCTGTCCGACAATCAACTTTAAACTACATTTTTATGGCGGTTTTGTCTACATTTCCCGGTGCCACGGCCTAGGTAACGTAATTATTGGAACTTTTTTTACATTGTCTTATAGAATTATCTTGCATTGAGTGACAAAACGCCTTAAAATCACAATCGGCCAGCAAACTACATGTTTTCCCGACATTTAACTCTAAACAACATTTTAAAGACGATTTCGTCTACATTTCCCGGTGCCACGGCCTAGGTAACGTATTTATAGCGACGTTTTTACATAATCTTATAGAATACTCTTGCTTTGAGTGACAATAGGCCTCAAAATAACCATCGGCCAGCAAACTACATGTCAGCCCGACATTTAACTCTAAGTCTCTATTTTAAGGCGATTTCGTCTACATTTCCCGGTGCCACGGCCTAGGTAACATAATTATTGCAACTTTTTTTACATTTTCTTATATTATACTCTTGTTTTGAGTGACAATAGGCCTTAGAATCACCATCGGCCATCAAACTACATGTCTGCCCGACATTTAACTCTAAACTACATTTTAAGGCGATTTCGTCTACATTTCCCGGTGCCACGGCCTAGGTAACGTAACTATTGCAACTTTTTTTACATTATCTTATAGAATGCTCTTGCCCTGAGTGACAATAGGCCTTAGAATCACCATCAGCCAAAAAACATGTCTGCCCGACATTAAACTCTCAAAGTACATTTTTAAGGCGATTTCGTCTACATTTCCCGGAGCCACGGCCTAGGTAACGTAATTATTGCAATTTTTTTTACATCTTATTATATTATACTCTTGCCTTGAGTGACAATAGGCCTTTGAATCACCATCGGCCAGCAAACAACATGTCTGCCCGACATTTAACTCTAAACTACATTTTTAAGGCGATTATGTCTACATTTCCCGGTGCCATGGCCTAGGTAACGTAATTATAGCGACTTTTTTTAAATTATCTTATAGAATCCTCTTGCTTTGAGTGACTTAAGGCCTTAGAATCACCATGGGCCAGCAAACTACATGTCTGCCCGACATTCAACTCTAAACTATATTTTTATGGCGGTTTTGTCTACATTTCCCGGTGCCACGGCCTAGATAACGTAATTATTGCAACGTTTTTTACATTGTCTTATAGAATTATCTTGCATTGAGTGACAAAACGCCTTAAAATCACAATCGGCCAACAAACTACATGTTTTCCCGACATTTAACTCTAAACAACATTTTAAAGACGATTTCGTCTACATTTCCCGGTGCCACGGCCTAGGTAACGTATTTATAGCGACTTTTTTACATAATCTTATAGAATACTCTTGCTTCAAGTGACAATAGGCCTCAAAATAACCATCGGCCAGCAAACTACATGTCAGCCCGACATTTAACTCTAAGTCTCTATTTTAAGGCGATTTCGTCTACATTTCCCGGTGCCACGGCCTAGGTAACATAATTATTGCAACTTTTTTTACATTTTCTTATATTATTCTCTAGTTTTGAGTGACAATAGGCCTTAGAATCACCATCGGCCAGCAAACTACATGTCTGCCCGACATTTAACTCTAAACTACATTTTAAGGCGATTTCGTCTACATTTCCCGGTGCCACGGCCTAGGTAACGTAACTATTGCAACTTTTTTTACATTATCTTATAGAATGCTCTTGCCCTGAGTGACAATAGGCCTTAGAATCACCATCGGCCAAAAAACATGTCTGCCCGACATTAAACTCTCAAAGTACATTTTTAAGGCGATTTCGTCTACATTTCCCGGAGCCACGGCCTAGGTAACGTAATTATTGCAATTTTTTTTACATCTTATTATATTATACTCTTGCCTTGAGTGACAATAGGCCTTTGAATCACCATCGGCCAGCAAACAACATGTCTGCCCGACATTTAACTCTAAACTACATTTTTAAGGCGATTATGTCTACATTTCCCGGTGCCATGGCCTAGGTAACGTAATTATAGCGACTTTTTTTAAATTATCTTATAGAATCCTCTTGCTTTGAGTGACTTAAGGCCTTAGAATCACCATCGGCCAGCAAACTACATGTCTGCCCGACATTCAACTCTAAACTATATTTTTATGGCGGTTTTGTCTACATTTCCCGGTGCCACGGCCTAGGTAACGTAATTATAGCGACTTTTTTACATTATCTTATAGAATACTCTTGCTTTGAGTGACAATAGGCCTCAAAATAACCATCGGCCAGCAAACTACATGTGTGCCCGACATTTAACTCTAAGTCTCTATTTTAAGGCGATTTGGTCTACATTTCCCGGTGCCACGGCCTAGGTAACATAATTATTGCAACTTTTTTTACATTTTCTAATAGAATACTCCTGCTTTGAGTGACAATAGACCTTAGAATCACCATCGGCCAGCAAACTACATGTTTTCCCGACATTTAACTCTAAACAATATTTTTAAGACGATTTCGTCTACATTTCCCGGTGCCACGGCCTAGGTAACGTAATTATAGCGACTTTTTTTACACTATCTTATAAAATTATCTTGCTTTGAGTGACAATAGGCCTAAGAATCACCATTGGCCAGCAAACTACATGTTTTCCCGACATTTAACTCTAAACTACATTTTTAAGGCGATTTCGTCTACATTTCCCGGTGCCACGGCCTAGGTAACGTAATTATTGCAACTTTTTTTAACATTATTAGAGAATACTCTTGCCTTGAGTGACAATAGGCCTTAGAATAACCATCGGCCAGCAAACTACATGTCTGCCCGACATTCAACTCTAAACTATATTTTTACGGCGGTTTTGTCTACATTTTCCGGTGCCACGGCCTAGATAACGAAATTATTGCAACGTTTTTTACATTATCTTATAAAATACTCTTGCATTGAGTGACAATAGGCCTTGGAATCACCATCGGCCAGCAAACTACATGTTTTCCCGACATTTAACTCTAAACAATATTTTTAAGACGATTTCGTCTACATTTCCCGGTGCCACGGCCTAGGTAACGTAATTATTGCAATTTTTTTAACATTATCTTATAGAATCTTTTTGCTTTGAGTGACAATAGGCCTTTGAATCACCATCAGCCAGCAAACTACATGTCTGCCCGATATTAAACTCTAAACTATATTTTTATGGCGGTTTTGTCTACATTTCCCGGTGCCACGGCCTAGATAACGTAATTATTGCAACGTTTTTTACACTATCTTATAGAATACTCTTGTTTTGATTGATAATATGCCTTAGAATCACCATCAGCCAGCAAACTACATGTTTTCCCGACATTTAACTCTAAAACATATTTTTAAGACGATTTCGTCTACATTTCCCGGTGCCATGGCCTAGGTAACGTAATTATAGCGTTTTTTTTTACATTATCTTATAGAATGTTCTTGTTTTGAGTGATAATAGGCCTTAGAATAACCGTCGGCCAGCAAACTACATGTCTGCCCGACATTAAACTCTAAACTATATTTTTATGGCGGTTTTGTCTACATTTCCCGGTGCAACGGCCTAGATAACGTAATTATTGCAACGTTTTTTACACTTTCTTATAGAATGCTCTTGTTTTGAGTGATAATAGGCCTTAGAATAACCGTTGGCCAGCAAACTACATGTCTGCCCGACATTAAACTCTAAACTATATTTTTATGGCGGTTTTGTCTACATTTCCCGGTGCAACGGCCTAGATAACGTAATTATTGCAACGTTTTTTACACTTTCTTATAGAATACTCTTGTTAAGAGTGACAATAGGCCTTAAAATCACCATCAACTAGCAATCTACATGTTTACCCGACATTTAACTCTAAACAACATTTTAAAGACGATTTCGTCTACATTTCCCGGTGCCACGGCCTAGGTAACGTAATTATAGCGACTTTTTTACATTATCTTATAGAATACTCTTGCTTTGAGTGACAATAGGCCTCAAAATAACCATCGGCCAGCAAACTACATGTCTGCCCGACATTTAACTCTAAGTCTCTATTTTAAGGCGATTTCGTCTACATTTCCCGGTGCCACGGCCTAGGTAACATAATTATTGCAACTTTATTTACATTTTCTTATAGAATACTCTTGCCTTGAGTGACAATAGGTCTTAGAATCACCATAGGCCAGCAAACTACATGTCTGCCCGACATTTAACTCTAAACTACATTTTAAAGCGATTTCGTCTACATTTCCCGGTGCCACGGCCTAGGTAACGTAATTAATGCAACTTTTTTTACATTATCTTATAGAATTCTCTTGCCCTGAGTGACAATAGGCCTTAGAATCACCATCGGCCAAAAAACATGTCTGCCCGACATTAAACTCTCAAAGTACATTTTTAAGGCGATTTCGTCTACATTTCCCGGAGCCACGGCCTAGGTAACGTAATTATTTCAATTTTTTTTACATCTTATTATAGGATTCTCTTGCCTTGAGTGACAATAGGCCTTTGAATCACCATCGGCCAGCAAACAACATGTCTGCCCGACATTTAACTCTAAACTACATTTTTAAGGCGATCATGTCTACATTTCCCGGTGCCACGGCCTAGGTAACGTAATTATAGCGACGTTTTTTACATTATCTTATAGAATACTCTTGCTTTGAGTGACAATAGGCGTTTGAATCACCATCGGCCAGCAAACTACATGTCTGCCCGACATTCAACTCTAAACTATATTTTTATGGCGGTTTTGTCTACATTTCCCGGTGCCACGGCCTAGATAACATAATTATTGCAACGTTTTTTTAATAATCTTATAGAATTCTCTTGCTTTGAGTGACTAAAGGCCTTAGAATCTCCATCGGCCAGCATACTACATATTTTCCCGACATTTAATTCTAAACAACATTTTAAAGACGATTTCGTCTACATTTCCCGGTGCCACGGCCTAGGTAACGTAATTATAGCGACTTTTTTACATTATCTTATAGAATACTCTTGCTTTGAGTGACAATAGGCCTCAAAATAACCATCGGCCAGCAAACTACATGTCTGCCCGACATTTAACTCTAAGTCTCTATTTTAAGGCGATTTGGTCTACATTTCCCGAAGCCACGGCCTAGGTAACATAATTATTGCAACTTTTTTTACTTTTTCTTATAGAATACTCCTGCCTTGAGTGAGAATAGGCCTTAGAATCACCATCGGCCAGCAAACTACATGTCTGCCCGACATTCAACTCTAAACTATATTTTCATGGCGGTTTTGTCTACATTTCCCGGTGCCACGGCCTAGATAACGTAATTATTGCAACTTTTTTTACAGTATCTTATAAAATGCTCTTGTCGTAAGTGACAATAGGCCTTAGAATCACCATCGGCCAAAAAACATGTCTGCCCGACATTAAACTCTCAAAGTACATTTTTAAGGCGATTTCGTCTACATTTCCCGGAGCCACGGCCTAGGTAACGTAATTATTGCAATTTTTTTTACATCTTATTATAGAATCCTCTTGCTTTGAGTGACAATAGGCCTTTGAATCACCATCGGCCATCAAACAACATGTCTGCCCGACATTTAAATCTAAACTACATTTTTAAGGCGATTATGTCTACATTTCCCGGTGCCACGGCCTAGGTAACGTAATTATAGCGATTTTTTTTACATTATCTTATAAAATGCTCTTGCCTTGAGTGATAATTGGCGTTAGAATCACCATCGGCCAGCAAACTACATGTCTGCCCGACATTTAACTCTAAACTACATTTTGAAGGCGATTACGTCTACATTTCCCGGTGCCACGGCCTAGGTAACGTAATTATAGCAACTTTTTTTATATTATCTTATAGAATGCTCTTGTTTTGAGTGACTAAAGACCTTAGAATCACCATCGGCCAGCATACTACATATTTTCCCGACATTTAACTCTAAACAATATTTTTAAGACGATTTCGTCTACATTTTCCGGTGCCACGGCCTAGGTAACGTAATTATAGCGATTTTTTTTACATTATCTTATAGAATACTCTTGCCTTGAGTGATAATAGGCCTTAGAATAACCATCGGCCAGCAAACTACATGTCTGCCCGACATTCAACTCTAAACTATATTTTTAGTGCGGTTTTGTCTACATTTCCCGGTGCCACGGCCTAGATAACGTAATTATTGCAACGTTTTTTACACTACATTATAGAATACTCTTGTTTTGAGTGACTATAGGCCTTGGAATCACAATCAGCCAGCAAACTACATGTTTTCCCGACATTTAACTCTAAACTACATTTTTAAGGCGATTTCGTCTACATTTCCCGGTGCCACGGACTAGGTAACGTAATTATTGCAACTTTTTTTACATTTTCTTATAGAATACTCTTGTTTTGAGTGACAATAGGCCTTAGAATCACCATCGGCCAGCAAACTACATGCTTTCCCGACATTTAACTCTAAACTACATTTTTAAGGCGATTTCGTCTACATTTCCCGGTGCCACGGCCTAGTTAACGTAATTATAGCGACTTTTTTAACATTATCTTATATAATACTCTTGCTTTGAGTGACTATATGCCTTTGAATCACCATCGGCCAGCAAAATATAAGTCTGTCCGACAATCAACTTTAAACTACATTTTTATGGCGGTTTTGTCTACATTTCCCGGTGCCACGGCCTAGGTAACGTAATTATTGGAACTTTTTTTACATTGTCTTATAGAATTATCTTGCATTGAGTGACAAAACGCCTTAAAATCACAATCGGCCAGCAAACTACATGTTTTCCCGACATTTAACTCTAAACAACATTTTAAAGACGATTTCGTCTACATTTCCCGGTGCGACGGCCTAGGTAACGTAATTATAGCGACTTTTTTACATTATCTTATAGAATACTCTTGCTTTGAGTGACAATAGGCCTCAAAATAACCATCGGCCAGCAAACTACATGTCTGCCCGACATTTAACTCTAAGTCTCTATTTTAAGGCGATTTCGTCTACATTTCCCGGTGCCACGGCATAGGTAACATAATTATTGCAACTTTTTTTATATTTTCTTATAGAATACTCCTGCTTTGAGTGACAATAGGCCTTACAATCACCATCGGCCAGCAAACTACATGTCTGCCCGACATTCAACTCTAAACTATATTTTTATGGCGGTTTGGTCTACATTTCCCGGTGCCACGGCCTAGATAACGTAATTATTGCAACGTTTTTTACATTATCTTATAGGATACTTTTGCTTTGAGTGACAATAGGCCTTAGAATCACCATCGGAGAGCAAACTACATGTTTTCCCGACATTTAACTCTAAACAATATTTTTAAGACGATTTCGTCTACATTTCCCGGTAACACGGCCTAGGTTACGTAATTATAGCGACCTTTTTTACAATATCTTATAGAATTCTCTTGCTTTGAGTGACAATAGGCCTTAGAATCACCATCGGCCAGCAAACTACATGTTTTCCCGACATTTAACTCTAAACTACATTTTTAAGGAGATTTCGTCTACATTTCCCGGTGCCACGGCCTAGGTAACGTAATTATAGCGACTTTTTTAACATTATCTTATATAATACTCTTGCTTTGAGTGACTATAGGCCTTTGAATCACCATCGGCCAGCAAAATATAAGTCTGTCCGACAATCAACTTTAAACTACATTTTTATGGCGGTTTTGTCTACATTTCCCGGTGCCACGGCCTAGGTAACGTAATTATTGGAACTTTTTTTACATTGTCTTATAGAATTATCTTGCATTGAGTGACAAAACGCCTTAAAATCACAATCGGCCAGCAAACTACATGTTTTCCCGACATTTAACTCTAAACAACATTTTAAAGACGATTTCGTCTACATTTCCCGGTGCCACGGCCTAGGTAACGTATTTATAGCGACTTTTTTACATAATCTTATAGAATACTCTTGCTTTGAGTGACAATAGGCCTCAAAATAACCATCGGCCAGCAAACTACATGTCAGCCCGACATTTAACTCTAAGTCTCTATTTTAAGGCGATTTCGTCTACATTTCCCGGTGCCACGGCCTAGGTAACATAATTATTGCAACTTTTTTTACATTTTCTTATATTATACTCTTGTTTTGAGTGACAATAGGCCTTAGAATCACCATCGGCCATCAAACTACATGTCTGCCCGACATTTAACTCTAAACTACATTTTAAGGCGATTTCGTCTACATTTCCCGGTGCCACGGCCTAGGTAACGTAACTATTGCAACTTTTTTTACATTATCTTATAGAATGCTCTTGCCCTGAGTGACAATAGGCCTTAGAATCACCATCAGCCAAAAAACATGTCTGCCCGACATTAAACTCTCAAAGTACATTTTTAAGGCGATTTCGTCTACATTTCCCGGAGCCACGGCCTAGGTAACGTAATTATTGCAATTTTTTTTACATCTTATTATATTATACTCTTGCCTTGAGTGACAATAGGCCTTTGAATCACCATCGGCCAGCAAACAACATGTCTGCCCGACATTTAACTCTAAACTACATTTTTAAGGCGATTATGTCTACATTTCCCGGTGCCATGGCCTAGGTAACGTAATTATAGCGACTTTTTTTAAATTATCTTATAGAATCCTCTTGCTTTGAGTGACTTAAGGCCTTAGAATCACCATGGGCCAGCAAACTACATGTCTGCCCGACATTCAACTCTAAACTATATTTTTATGGCGGTTTTGTCTACATTTCCCGGTGCCACGGCCTAGATAACGTAATTATTGCAACGTTTTTTACATTGTCTTATAGAATTATCTTGCATTGAGTGACAAAACGCCTTAAAATCACAATCGGCCAACAAACTACATGTTTTCCCGACATTTAACTCTAAACAACATTTTAAAGACGATTTCGTCTACATTTCCCGGTGCCACGGCCTAGGTAACGTATTTATAGCGACTTTTTTACATAATCTTATAGAATACTCTTGCTTTAAGTGACAATAGGCCTCAAAATAACCATCGGCCAGCAAACTACATGTCTGCCCGACATTTAACTCTAAACTACATTTTAAGGCGATTTCGTCTACATTTCCCGGTGCCACGGCCTAGGTAACGTAACTATTGCAACTTTTTTTACATTATCTTATAGAATGCTCTTGCCCTGAGTGACAATAGGCCTTAGAATCACCATCGGCCAAAAAACATGTCTGCCCGACATTAAACTCTCAAAGTACATTTTTAAGGCGATTTCGTCTACATTTCCCGGAGCCACGGCCTAGGTAACGTAATTATTGCAATTTTTTTTACATCTTATTATATTATTCTCTAGTTTTGAGTGACAATAGGCCTTAGAATCACCATCGGCCAGCAAACTACATGTCTGCCCGACATTTAACTCTAAACTACATTTTAAGGCGATTTCGTCTACATTTCCCGGTGCCACGGCCTAGGTAACGTAACTATTGCAACTTTTTTTACATTATCTTATAGAATGCTCTTGCCCTGAGTGACAATAGGCCTTAGAATCACCATCGGCCAAAAAACATGTCTGCCCGACATTAAACTCTCAAAGTACATTTTTAAGGCGATTTCGTCTACATTTCCCGGAGCCACGGCCTAGGTAACGTAATTATTGCAATTTTTTTTACATCTTATTATATTATACTCTTGCCTTGAGTGACAATAGGCCTTTGAATCACCATCGGCCAGCAAACAACATGTCTGCCCGACATTTAACTCTAAACTACATTTTTAAGGCGATTATGTCTACATTTCCCGGTGCCATGGCCTAGGTAACGTAATTATAGCGACTTTTTTTAAATTATCTTATAGAATCCTCTTGCTTTGAGTGACTTAAGGCCTTAGAATCACCATCGGCCAGCAAACTACATGTCTGCCCGACATTCAACTCTAAACTATATTTTTATGGCGGTTTTGTCTACATTTCCCGGTGCCACGGCCTAGGTAACGTAATTATAGCGACTTTTTTACATTATCTTATAGAATACTCTTGCTTTGAGTGACAATAGGCCTCAAAATAACCATCGGCCAGCAAACTACATGTGTGCCCGACATTTAACTCTAAGTCTCTATTTTAAGGCGATTTGGTCTACATTTCCCGGTGCCACGGCCTAGGTAACATAATTATTGCAACTTTTTTTACATTTTCTAATAGAATACTCCTGCTTTGAGTGACAATAGACCATAGAATCACCATCGGCCAGCAAACTACATGTTTTCCCGACATTTAACTCTAAACAATATTTTTAAGACGATTTCGTCTACATTTCCCGGTGCCACGGCCTAGGTAACGTAATTATAGCGACTTTTTTTACACTATCTTATAAAATTATCTTGCTTTGAGTGACAATAGGCCTAAGAATCACCATTGGCCAGCAAACTACATGTTTTCCCGACATTTAACTCTAAACTACATTTTTAAGGCGATTTCGTCTACATTTCCCGGTGCCACGGCCTAGGTAACGTAATTATTGCAACTTTTTTTAACATTATTAGAGAATACTCTTGCCTTGAGTGACAATAGGCCTTAGAATAACCATCGGCCAGCAAACTACATGTCTGCCCGACATTCAACTCTAAACTATATTTTTACGGCGGTTTTGTCTACATTTTCCGGTGCCACGGCCTAGATAACGAAATTATTGCAACGTTTTTTACATTATCTTATAAGATACTCTTGCATTGAGTGACAATAGGCCTTGGAATCACCATCGGCCAGCAAACTACATGTTTTCCCGACATTTAACTCTAAACAATATTTTTAAGACGATTTCGTCTACATTTCCCGGTGCCACGGCCTAGGTAACGTAATTATTGCAATTTTTTTAACATTATCTTATAGAATCTTTTTGCTTTGAGTGACAATAGGCCTTTGAATCACCATCAGCCAGCAAACTACATGTCTGCCCGATATTAAACTCTAAACTATATTTTTATGGCGGTTTTGTCTACATTTCCCGGTGCCACGGCCTAGATAACGTAATTATTGCAACGTTTTTTACACTATCTTATAGAATACTCTTGTTTTGATTGATAATATGCCTTAGAATCACCATCAGCCAGCAAACTACATGTTTTCCCGACATTTAACTCTAAAACATATTTTTAAGACGATTTCGTCTACATTTCCCGGTGCCATGGCCTAGGTAACGTAATTATAGCGTTTTTTTTTACATTATCTTATAGAATGTTCTTGTTTTGAGTGATAATAGGCCTTAGAATAACCGTCGGCCAGCAAACTACATGTCTGCCCGACATTAAACTCTAAACTATATTTTTATGGCGGTTTTGTCTACATTTCCCGGTGCAACGGCCTAGATAACGTAATTATTGCAACGTTTTTTACACTTTCTTATAGAATGCTCTTGTTTTGAGTGATAATAGGCCTTAGAATAACCGTCGGCCAGCAAACTACATGTCTGCCCGACATTAAACTCTAAACTATATTTTTATGGCGGTTTTGTCTACATTTCCCGGTGCAACGGCCTAGATAACGTAATTATTGCAACGTTTTTTACACTTTCTTATAGAATACTCTTGTTAAGAGTGACAATAGGCCTTAAAATCACCATCAACTAGCAATCTACATGTTTACCCGACATTTAACTCTAAACAACATTTTAAAGACGATTTCGTCTACATTTCCCGGTGCCACGGCCTAGGTAACGTAATTATAGCGACTTTTTTACATTATCTTATAGAATACTCTTGCTTTGAGTGACAATAGGCCTCAAAATAACCATCGGCCAGCAAACTACATGTCTGCCCGACATTTAACTCTAAGTCTCTATTTTAAGGCGATTTCGTCTACATTTCCCGGTGCCACGGCCTAGGTAACGTAATTAATGCAACTTTTTTTACATTATCTTATAGAATTCTCTTGCCCTGAGTGACAATAGGCCTTAGAATCACCATCGGCCAAAAAACATGTCTGCCCGACATTAAACTCTCAAAGTACATTTTTAAGGCGATTTCGTCTACATTTCCCGGAGCCACGGCCTAGGTAACGTAATTATTTCAATTTTTTTTACATCTTATTATAGGATTCTCTTGCCTTGAGTGACAATAGGCCTTTGAATCACCATCGGCCAGCAAACAACATGTCTGCCCGACATTTAACTCTAAACTACATTTTTAAGGCGATCATGTCTACATTTCCCGGTGCCACGGCCTAGGTAACGTAATTATAGCGACGTTTTTTACATTATCTTATAGAATACTCTTGCTTTGAGTGACAATAGGCGTTTGAATCACCATCGGCCAGCAAACAACATGTCTGCCCGACATTCAACTCTAAACTATATTTTTATGGCGGTTTTGTCTACATTTCCCGGTGCCACGGCCTAGATAACATAATTATTGCAACGTTTTTTTAATAATCTTATAGAATTCTCTTGCTTTGAGTGACTAAAGGCCTTAGAATCTCCATCGGCCAGCATACTACATATTTTCCCGACATTTAATTCTAAACAACATTTTAAAGACGATTTCGTCTACATTTCCCGGTGCCACGGCCTAGGTAACGTAATTATAGCGACTTTTTTACATTATCTTATAGAATACTCTTGCTTTGAGTGACAATAGGCCTCAAAATAACCATCGGCCAGCAAACTACATGTCTGCCCGACATTTAACTCTAAGTCTCTATTTTAAGGCGATTTGGTCTACATTTCCCGAAGCCACGGCCTAGGTAACATAATTATTGCAACTTTTTTTACTTTTTCTTATAGAATACTCCTGCCTTGAGTGAGAATAGGCCTTAGAATCACCATCGGCCAGCAAACTACATGTCTGCCCGACATTCAACTCTAAACTATATTTTCATGGCGGTTTTGTCTACATTTCCCGGTGCCACGGCCTAGATAACGTAATTATTGCAACTTTTTTTACAGTATCTTATAAAATGCTCTTGTCGTAAGTGACAATAGGCCTTAGAGTCACCATCGGCCAAAAAACATGTCTGCCCGACATTAAACTCTCAAAGTACATTTTTAAGGCGATTTCGTCTACATTTCCCGGAGCCACGGCCTAGGTAACGTAATTATTGCAATTTTTTTTACATCTTATTATAGAATCCTCTTGCTTTGAGTGACAATAGGCCTTTGAATCACCATCGGCCAGCAAACAACATGTCTGCCCGACATTTAAATCTAAACTACATTTTTAAGGCGATTATGTCTACATTTCCCGGTGCCACGGCCTAGGTAACGTAATTATAGCGATTTTTTTTACATTATCTTATAAAATGCTCTTGCCTTGAGTGATAATTGGCGTTAGAATCACCATCGGCCAGCAAACTACATGTCTGCCCGACATTTAACTCTAAACTACATTTTGAAGGCGATTACGTCTACATTTCCCGGTGCCACGGCCTAGGTAACGTAATTATAGCAACTTTTTTTATATTATCTTATAGAATGCTCTTGTTTTGAGTGACTAAAGACCTTAGAATCACCATCGGCCAGCATACTACATATTTTCCCGACATTTAACTCTAAACAATATTTTTAAGACGATTTCGTCTACATTTTCCGGTGCCACGGCCTAGGTAACGTAATTATAGCGATTTTTTTTACATTATCTTATAGAATACTCTTGCCTTGAGTGATAATAGGCCTTAGAATAACCATCGGCCAGCAAACTACATGTCTGCCCGACATTCAACTCTAAACTATATTTTTAGTGCGGTTTTGTCTACATTTCCCGGTGCCACGGCCTAGATAACGTAATTATTGCAACGTTTTTTACACTACATTATAGAATACTCTTGTTTTGAGTGACTATAGGCCTTGGAATCACAATCAGCCATCAAACTACATGTTTTCCCGACATTTAACTCTAAACTACATTTTTAAGGCGATTTCGTCTACATTTCCCGGTGCCACGGACTAGGTAACGTAATTATTGCAACTTTTTTTACATTTTCTTATAGAATACTCTTGTTTTGAGTGACAATAGGCCTTAGAATCACCATCGGCCAGCAAACTACATGCTTTCCCGACATTTAACTCTAAACTACATTTTTAAGGCGATTTCGTCTACATTTCCCGGTGCCACGGCCTAGTTAACGTAATTATAGCGACTTTTTTAACATTATCTTATATAATACTCTTGCTTTGAGTGACTATATGCCTTTGAATCACCATCGGCCAGCAAAATATAAGTCTGTCCGACAATCAACTTTAAACTACATTTTTATGGCGGTTTTGTCTACATTTCCCGGTGCCACGGCCTAGGTAACGTAATTATTGGAACTTTTTTTACATTGTCTTATAGAATTATCTTGCATTGAGTGACAAAACGCCTTAAAATCACAATCGGCCAGCAAACTACATGTTTTCCCGACATTTAACTCTAAACAACATTTTAAAGACGATTTCGTCTACATTTCCCGGTGCGACGGCCTAGGTAACGTAATTATAGCGACTTTTTTACATTATCTTATAGAATACTCTTGCTTTGAGTGACAATAGGCCTCAAAATAACCATCGGCCAGCAAACTACATGTCTGCCCGACATTTAACTCTAAGTCTCTATTTTAAGGCGATTTCGTCTACATTTCCCGGTGCCACGGCATAGGTAACATAATTATTGCAACTTTTTTTATATTTTCTTATAGAATACTCCTGCTTTGAGTGACAATAGGCCTTACAATCACCATCGGCCAGCAAACTACATGTCTGCCCGACATTCAACTCTAAACTATATTTTTATGGCGGTTTGGTCTACATTTCCCGGTGCCACGGCCTAGATAACGTAATTATTGCAACGTTTTTTACATTATCTTATAGGATACTTTTGCTTTGAGTGACAATAGGCCTTAGAATCACCATCGGAGAGCAAACTACATGTTTTCCCGACATTTAACTCTAAACAATATTTTTAAGACGATTTCGTCTACATTTCCCGGTAACACGGCCTAGGTTACGTAATTATAGCGACCTTTTTTACAATATCTTATAGAATTCTCTTGCTTTGAGTGACAATAGGCCTTAGAATCACCATCGGCCAGCAAACTACATGTTTTCCCGACATTTAACTCTAAACTACATTTTTAAGGAGATTTCGTCTACATTTCCCGGTGCCACGGCCTAGGTAACGTAATTATTGCAAATTTTTTAACATTATCTTATAGAATCCTAATGCCTTGAGTGACAATAGGCCTTTGAATCACCATCGGCCAGCAAACAACATGTCTGCCCGACATTTAACTCTAAACTACATTTTTAAGGCGATTATGTCTACATTTCCCGGTGCCACGGCCTAGGTAACGTAATTATAGCGTTTTTTTTTACATTATCTTATAGAATACTTTTGCCTTGAGTGACAATAGGTGTTAGAATCACCATCGGCCAGCAAACTACATGTCTGCTCGACATTTAACTCTAAACTACATTTTTAAGGCGATTACGTCTACATTTCCCGGTGCCACGGCCTAGGTAACGTAATTATAGCGACTTTTTTTACATCAACTTATAGAATCTTCTTGTCTTGAGTGACAATAGGCCTTAGAATAACCATCGGCCAGCAAACTACATGTCTGCCCGACATTAAACTCTAAACTATATTTGTATGGCGGTTTTGTCTACATTTCCCGGTGCCACGGCCTAGATAACGTAATTCTTGCAACGTTTTTTACATTCTCTTATAGAATACTTTTGCTTTGAGTGATAATAGGCCTTAGAATCACCATCGGCCAGCAAACTACATGTTTTCCCGACATTTAACTCTAAACAATATTTTTAAGACGATTTCGTCTACCTTTCCCGGTGCCATGGCCTAGGTAACGTAATTATAGCGAGTTTTTTTACATTATCTTATAGAATACTCTTGCTTTGAGTGATAATAGGCCTTAGAATCACCATCGGCCAGCAAACTACATGCTTTCCCGACATTTAACTCTAAACTACATTTTTAAGGCGATTTCGTCTACATTTCCCGGTGCCACGGCCTAGGTAACGTAATTATAGCGACTTTTTTAACATTATCTTATATAATACTCTTGCTTTGAGTGACTATAGGCCTTTGAATCACCATCGGCCAGCAAAATATAAGTCTGTCCGACAATCAACTTTAAACTACATTTTTATGGCGGTTTTGTCTACATTTCCCGGTGCCACGGCCTAGGTAACGTAATTATTGGAACTTTTTTTACATTGTCTTATAGAATTATTTTGCATTGAGTGACAAAAGGACTTAAAATCACAATCTGCCTGCAAACTACATGTTTTCCCGACATTTAACTCTAAACAACATTTTAAAGACGATTTCGTCTACATTTCCCGGTGCGACGGCCTAGGTAACGTAATTATAGCGACTTTTTTACAGTATCTTATAGAATACTCTTGCTTTGAGTGACAATAGGCCTCAAAATAACCATCGGCCAGCAAACTACATGTCTGCCCGACATTTAACTCTAAGTCTCTATTTTAAGGCGATTTCGTCTACATTTCCCGGTGCCACGGCCTAGGTAACATAATTATTGCAACTTTTTTTACATTTTCTTATAAAATACTCTTGCATAGAGTGACAATAGGCCTTAGAATCACCATCGGCCAGCAAACTACATGTCTGCCCGACATTTAACTCTAAACTACATTTTAAGGCGATTTCGTCTACATTTCCCGGTGCCACGGCCTAGGTAACGTAATTATTGCAACTTTTTTTAAATTATCTTATAGAATGCTCTTGCCTTGAGTGACAATAGGCCTTAGAATCACCATCGGCCAAAAAACATGTCTGCCCGACATTAAACTCTCAAAGTACATTTTTAAGGCGATTTCGTCTACATTTCCCGGAGCCACGGCCTAGGTAACGTAATTATTGCAATTTTTTTTACATTTTATCATAGAATACTCTTGCTTTGAGTGACAATAGGCCTTTGAATCACCATCGGCCAGTAAACAACATGTCTGCCCGACATTTAACTCTAAACTACATTTTTAAGGCGATTATGTCTACATTTCCCGGTGCCACGGCCTAGGTAACGTAATTATAGCGTTTTTTTTTACATTATCTTATAGAATACTCTTGCTTTGAGTGACAATAGGTGTAATAATCACCATCGGCCAGCAAACTACATGTCTGCTCGACATTTAACTCTAAACTACATTTTTAAGGCGATTACGTCTACATTTCCCGGTGCCACGGCCTAGGTAACGTAATTATAGCGACTTTTTTTACATCAACTTATAGAATCCTCTTGTCTTGAGTGACAATAGGCCTTAGAATAACCATCGGCCAGCAAACTACATGTCTGCCCGACATTCAACTCTAAACTATATTTGTATGGCGGTTTTGTCTACATTTCCCGGTGCCACGGCCTAGATAACGTAATTATTGCAACATTTTTTAAATTATCTTATAGAAAACTTTTGCTTTGAGTGACAATAGGCCTTAGAATCACCATCAGCCAGCAAACTACATGTTTTCCCGACATTTAACTCTAAACAATATTTTTAAGACGATTTCGTCTACATTTTCCGGTGCCACGGCCTAGGTAACGTATATGTAGCGATTTTTTTTACATTATTTTATAGAATACTCTTGCCTTGAGTGATAATAGGCATTAGAATAACTATCGGCCAGCAAACTACATGTCTGCCCGACATTCAACTCTAAACTATATTTTTAGTGCGGTTTTGTCTATATTTCCCGGTGCCACGGCCTAGATAACGTAATTCTTGCAACGTTTTTTACACTATCTTATAAAATATTCTTGGTTTGAGTGACTATAGGCCTTGGAATCACAATCAGCCAGCAAACTACATGTTTTCCCGACATTTAACTCTAAACTACATTTTTAAGGCGATTTCGTCTACATTTCCCGGTGCCACGGACTAGGTAACGTAATTATTGCAACTTTTTTTACATTTTCTTATAGAATACTCTTGCTTTGAGTGACAATAGGCCTTAGAATCACCATCGGCCAGCAAACTACATGCTTTCCCGACATTTAACTCTAAACTACATTTTTAAGGCGATTTCGTCTACATTTCCCGGTGCCACGGCCTAGGTAACGTAATTATAGCGACTTTTTTAACATTATCTTATATAATACTCTTGCTTTAAGTGACTATAGGCCTTTGAATCACCATCGGCCAGCAAAATATAAGTCTGTCCGACAATCAACTTTAAACTACATTTTTATGGCGGTTTTGTCTACATTTCCCGGTGCCACGGCCTAGGTAACGTAATTATTGGAACTTTTTTTACATTGTCTTATAGAATTATCTTGCATTGAGTGACAAAACGTTTTAAAATCACAATCGGCCAGCAAACTACATGTTTTCCCGACATTTAACTCTAAACAACATTTTAAAGACGATTTCGTCTACATTTCCCGGTGCCACGGCCTAGGTAACGTATTTATAGCGACTTTTTTACATAATCTTATAGAATACTCTTGCTTTGAGTGACAATAGGCCTCAAAATAACCATCGGCCAGCAAACTACATGTCAGCACGACATTTAACTCTAAGTCTCTATTTTAAGGCGATTTCGTCTACATTTCCCGGTGCCACGGCCTAGGTAACATAATTATTGCAACTTTTTTTACATTTTCTTATAAAATACTCTTGCATAGAGTGACAATAGGCCTTAGAATCACCATCGGCCAGCAAACTACATGTCTGCCCGACATTTAACTCTAAACTACATTTTAAGGCGATTTCGTCTACATTTCCCGGTGCCACGGCCTAGGTAACGTAATTATTGCAACTTTTTTTAAATTATCTTATAGAATGCTCTTGCCTTGAGTGACAATAGGCCTTCGAATCACCATCGGCTAAAAAACATGTCTGCCCGACATTAAACTCTCAAAGTACATTTTTAAGGCGATTTCGTCTACATTTCCCGGAGCCACGGCCTAGATAACGTAATTATTGCAATTTTTTTTACATCTTATTATATTATACTCTTGCCTTGAGTGACAATAGGCCTTTGAATCACCATCGGCCAGCAAACAACATGTCTGCCCGACATTTAACTCTAAACTACATTTTTAAGGCGATTATGTCTACATTTCCCGGTGCCATGGCCTAGGTAACGTAATTATAGCGACTTTTTTTAAATTATCTTATAGAATCCTCTTGCTTTGAGTGACTTAAGGCCTTAGAATCACCATCGGCCAGCAAACTACATGTCTGCCCGACATTCAACTCTAAACTATATTTTTATGGCGGTTTTGTCTACATTTCCCGGTGCCACGGCCTAGATAACGTAATTATTGCAACGTTTTTTACATTATCTTATAGGATACTCTTGCTTCGAGTGACAATAGGCCTTAGAATCACCATCGGCTAGCAAACTACATGTTTTCCCGACATTTAACTCTAAACAATATTTTTAAGACGATTTCGTCTACATTTCCCGGTGCCACGGCCTAGGTAACGTAATTATAGCGACTTTTTTACATAATCTTATAGAATACTCTTGCTTTGAGTGACAATAGGCCTCAAAATAACCATCGGCCAGCAAACTACATGTCTGCCCGACATTTAACTCTAAGTCTCTATTTTAAGGCGATTTGGTCTACATTTCCCGGTGCCACGGCCTAGGTAACATAATAATTGCAACTTTTTTTACATTTTCTAATAGAATACTCCTGCTTTGAGTGACAATAGGCCTTAGAATCACCATCGGCCAGCAAACTACATGTCTGCCCGACATTCAACTCTAAACTATATTTTTATGGCGGTTTTGTCTACATTTCCCGGTGCCACGGCCTAGATAACGTAATTATTGCAACGTTTTTTACATAATCTTTTAGGATACTTTTGCTTTGAGTGACAATAGGCCTTAGAATCACCATCGGCCAGCAAACTACATGTTTTCCCGACATTTAACTCTAAACAATATTTTTAAGACGATTTCGTCTACATTTCCCGGTGCCACGGCCTAGGTAACATAATTATAGCGACTTTTTTTACACTATCTTATAAAATATCTTGCTTTGAGTGACAATAGGATTAAGAATCACCATTGGCCAGCAAACTACATGTTTTCCCGACATTTAACTCTAAACTACATTTTTAAGGCGATTTCGTCTACATTTCCCGGTGCCACGGCCTAGGTAACGTAATTATTGCAACTTTTTTTAACATTATTAGAGAATACTCTTGCCTTGAGTGACAATAGGCCTTAGAATAACCATCGGCCAGCAAACTACATGTCTGCCCGACATTCAACTCTAAACTATATTTTTACGGCGGTTTTGTCTACATTTTCCGGTGCCACGGCCTAGATAACGAAATTATTGCAACGTTTTTTACATTATCTTATAAGATACTCTTGCATTGAGTGACAATAGGCCTTAGAATCACCATCGGCCAGCAAACTACATGTTTTCCCGACATTTAACTCTAAACAATATTTTTAAGACGATTTCGTCTACATTTTCCGGTGCCACGGCCTAGGTAACGTAATTATAGCGATTTTTTTTACATTATCTTATAGAATACTCTTGCCTTGAGCGATAATAGGCCTTAGAATAACCATCGGCCAGCAAACTACATGTCTGCCCGACATTCAACTCTAAACTATATTTTTAGTGCGGTTTTGTCTACATTTCCCGGTGCCACGGCCTAGATAACGTAATTATTGCAACGTTTTTTACACTATCTTATAGAATACTCTTGTTTTGAGTTTTTTTTTTTTTTTTTTTTTATACCACGACGGTGGCAAACAAGCATACGGCCCGCCTGATGGTAAGCAGCTACCGTAACCTATGGACGCCTGCAACTCCAAAGGAGTCACATGCGCGTTGCCGACCCTTTACAAAAAGGAGGATTCACTGTGTTGACGACTAAAGGAACAAGAATGTCCCTCATCGTCAACACACTGGGTCCTCTTTGAGCTCTTTGGCAACCTTACTCACCAGCAGGAACACAACACTATGAGTAGGGTCTAGTGCTATTTGGCTGTGGTTTTCTGTAAGGTGGAGGTACTTCCCCAGTCGGGCTCTGCTCCAGATTTGAGCGATGACATTCGCTGAACGTGCCCTACCACACTTAGCGAGATGCCATTCGCAGTGCCCATACCTCTCTTTTTGGCGTAGTTTAAGGACATACCCAGGTCCGGACGTAGTTTAAGGACATACCCCGGGTCCGAGGACATACCCCGGGTCCGAGTGACTATAGGCCTTGGAATCACAATCAGCCAGCAAACTACATGTTTTCCCGACATTTAACTCTAAACTACATTTTTAAGGCGATTTCGTCTACATTTCCCGGTGCCACGGACTAGGTAACGTAATTATTGCAACTTTTTTTACATTTTCTTATAGAATACTCTTGCTTTGAGTGACAATAGGCCTTAGAATCACCATCGGCCAGCAAACTACATGCTTTCCCGACATTTAACTCTAAACTACATTTTTAAGGCGATTTCGTCTACATTTCCCGGTGCCACGGCCTAGGTAACGTAATTATAGCGACTTTTTTAACATTATCTTATATAATACTCTTGCTATGAGTGACTATAGGCCTTTGAATCACCATCGGCCAGCAAAATATAAGTCTGTCCGACAATCAACTTTAAACTACATTTTTATGGCGGTTTTGTCTACATTTCCCGGTGCCACGGCCTAGGTAACGTAATTATTGGAACTTTTTTTACATTGTCTTATAGAATTATCTTGCATTGAGTGACAAAACGCCTTAAAATCACAATCGGCCAGCAAACTACATGTTTTCCCGACATTTAACTCTAAACAACATTTTAAAGACGATTTCGTCTACATTTCCCGGTGCCACGGCCTAGGTAACGTATTTATAGCGACTTTTTTACATAATCTTATAGAATACTCTTGCTTTGAGTGACAATAGGCCTCAAAATAACCATCGGCCAGCAAACTACATGTCAGCCCGACATTTAACTCTAAGTCTCTATTTTAAGGCGATTTCGTCTACATTTCCCGGTGCCACGGCCTAGGTAACATAATTATTGCAACTTTTTTTACATTTTCTTATATTATACTCTTGTTTTGAGTGACAATAGGCCTTAGAATCACCATCGGCCATCAAACTACATGTCTGCCCGACATTTAACTCTAAACTACATTTTAAGGCGATTTCGTCTACATTTCCCGGTGCCACGGCCTAGGTAACGTAACTATTGCAACTTTTTTTACATTATCTTATAGAATGCTCTTGCCCTGAGTGACAATAGGCCTTAGAATCACCATCAGCCAAAAAACATGTCTGCCCGACATTAAACTCTCAAAGTACATTTTTAAGGCGATTTCGTCTACATTTCCCGGAGCCACGGCCTAGGTAACGTAATTATTGCAATTTTTTTTACATCTTATTATATTATACTCTTGCCTTGAGTGACAATAGGCCTTTGAATCACCATCGGCCAGCAAACAACATGTCTGCCCGACATTTAACTCTAAACTACATTTTTAAGGCGATTATGTCTACATTTCCCGGTGCCATGGCCTAGGTAACGTAATTATAGCGACTTTTTTTAAATTATCTTATAGAATTCTCTTGCTTTGAGTGACTTAAGGCCTTAGAATCACCATGGGCCAGCAAACTACATGTCTGCCCGACATTCAACTCTAAACTATATTTTTATGGCGGTTTTGTCTACATTTTCCGGTGCCACGGCCTAGATAACGTAATTATTGCAACGTTTTTTACATTGTCTTATAGAATTATCTTGCATTGAGTGACAAAACGCCTTAAAATCACAATCGGCCAGCAAACTACATGTTTTCCCGACATTTAACTCTAAACAACATTTTAAAGACGATTTCGTCTACATTTCCCGGTGCCACGGCCTAGGTAACGTATTTATAGCGACTTTTTTACATAATCTTATAGAATACTCTTGCTTTAAGTGACAATAGGCCTCAAAATAACCATCGGCCAGCAAACTACATGTCAGCCCGACATTTAACTCTAAGTCTCTATTTTAAGGCGATTTCGTCTACATTTCCCGGTGCCACGGCCTAGGTAACATAATTATTGCAACTTTTTTTACATTTTCTTATATTATTCTCTAGTTTTGAGTGACAATAGGACTTAGAATCACCATCGGCCAGCAAACTACATGTCTGCCCGACATTTAACTCTAAACTACATTTTAAGGCGATTTCGTCTACATTTCCCGGTGCCACGGCCTAGGTAACGTAACTATTGCAACTTTTTTTACATTATCTTATAGAATGCTCTTGCCCTGAGTGACAATAGGCCTTAGAATCACCATCGGCCAAAAAACATGTCTGCCCGACATTAAAATCTCAAAGTACATTTTTAAGGCGATTTCGTCTACATTTCCCGGAGCCACGGCCTAGGTAACGTAATTATTGCAATTTTTTTTACATCTTGTTATATTATACTCTTGCCTTGAGTGACAATAGGCCTTTGAATCACCATCGGCCAGCAAACAACATGTCTGCCCGACATTTAACTCTAAACTACATTTTTAAGGCGATTATGTCTACATTTCCCGGTGCCATGGCCTAGGTAACGTAATTATAGCGACTTTTTTTAAATTATCTTATAGAATCCTCTTGCTTTGAGTGACTTAAGGCCTTAGAATCACCATCGGCCAGCAAACTACATGTCTGCCCGACATTCAACTCTAAACTATATTTTTATGGCGGTTTTGTCTACATTTCCCGGTGCCACGGCCTAGGTAACGTAATTATAGCGACTTTTTTACATTATCTTATAGAATACTCTTGCTTTGAGTGACAATAGGCCTCAAAATAACCATCGGCCAGCAAACTACATGTGTGCCCGACATTTAACTCTAAGTCTCTATTTTAAGGCGATTTGGTCTACATTTCCCGGTGCCACGGCCTAGGTAACATAATTATTGCAACTTTTTTTACATTTTCTAATAGAATACTCCTGCTTTGAGTGACAATAGGCCTTAGAATCACCATCGGCCAGCAAACTACATGTTTTCCCGACATTTAACTCTAAACAATATTTTTAAGACGATTTCGTCTACATTTCCCGGTGCCACGGCCTAGGTAACGTAATTATAGCGACTTTTTTTACACTATCTTATAAAATTATCTTGCTTTGAGTGACAATAGGCCTAAGAATCACCATTGGCCAGCAAACTACATGTTTTCCCGACATTTAACTCTAAACTACATTTTTAAGGCGATTTCGTCTACATTTCCCGGTGCCACGGCCTAGGTAACGTAATTATTGCAACTTTTTTTAACATTATTAGAGAATACTCTTGCCTTGAGTGACAATAGGCCTTAGAATAACCATCGGCCAGCAAACTACATGTCTGCCCGACATTCAACTCTAAACTATATTTTTACGGCGGTTTTGTCTACATTTTCCGGTGCCACGGCCTAGATAACGAAATTATTGCAACGTTTTTTACATTATCTTATAAGATACTCTTGCATTGAGTGACAATATGCCTTAGAATCACCATCGGCCAGCAAACTACATGTTTTCCCGACATTTAACTCTAAACAATATTTTTAAGACGATTTCGTCTACATTTCCCGGTGCCACGGCCTAGGTAACGTAATTATTGCAATTTTTTTAACATTATCTTATAGAATCTTTTTGTTTTGAGTGACAATATGCCTTTGAATCACCATCGGCCAGCAAACTACATGTCTGCCCGATATTAAACTCTAAACTATATTTTTATGGCGGTTTTGTCTACATTTCCCGGTGCCACGGCCTAGATAACGTAATTATTGCAACGTTTTTTACACTATCTTATAGAATACTCTTGTTTTGATTGATAATATGCCTTAGAATCACCATCAGCCAGCAAACTACATGTTTTCCCGACATTTAACTCTAAAACATATTTTTAAGACGATTTCGTCTACATTTCCCGGTGCCATGGCCTAGGTAACGTAATTATAGCGTTTTTTTTTACATTATCTTATAAAATGTTCTTGTTTTGAGTGATAATAGGCCTTAGAATAACCGTCGGCCAGCAAACTACATGTCTGCCCGACATTAAACTCTAAACTATATTTTTATGGCGGTTTTGTCTACATTTCCCGGTGCAACGGCCTAGATAACGTAATTATTGCAACGTTTTTTACACTTTCTTATAGAATGCTCTTGTTTTGAGTGATAATAGGCCTTAGAATAACCGTCGGCCAGCAAACTACATGTCTGCCCGACATTAAACTCTAAACTATATTTTTATGGCGGTTTTGTCTACATTTCCCGGTGCAACGGCCTAGATAACGTAATTATTGCAACGTTTTTTACACTTTCTTATAGAATACTCTTGTTAAGAGTGACAATAGGCCTTAAAATCACCATCAACTAGCAATCTACATGTTTACCCGACATTTAACTCTAAACAACATTTTAAAGACGATTTCGTCTACATTTCCCGGTGCCACGGCCTAGGTAACGTAATTATAGCGACTTTTTTACATTATCTTATAGAATACTCTTGCTTTGAGTGACAATAGGCCTCAAAATAACCATCGGCCAGCAAACTACATGTCTGCCCGACATTTAACTCTAAGTCTCTATTTTAAGGCGATTTCGTCTACATTTCCCGGTGCCACGGCCTAGGTAACATAATTATTGCAACTTTATTTACATTTTCTTATAGAATACTCTTGCCTTGAGTGACAATAGGTCTTAGAATCACCATAGGCCAGCAAACTACATGTCTGCCCGACATTTAACTCTAAACTACATTTTAAAGCGATTTCGTCTACATTTCCCGGTGCCACGGCCTAGGTAACATAATTATTGCAACTTTATTTACATTTTCTTATAGAATACTCTTGCCTTGAGTGACAATAGGTCTTAGAATCACCATAGGCCAGCAAACTACATGTCTGCCCGACATTTAACTCTAAACTACATTTTTAAGGCGATCATGTCTACATTTCCCGGTGCCACGGCCTAGGTAACGTAATTATAGCGACTTTTTTTACATTATCTTATAGAATACTCTTGCTTTGAGTGACAATAGGCGTTTGAATCACCATCGGCCAGCAAACTACATGTCTGCCCGACATTCAACTCTAAACTATATTTTTATGGCGGTTTTGTCTACATTTCCCGGTGCCACGGCCTAGATAACATAATTATTGCAACGTTTTTTTAATAATCTTATAGAATTCTCTTGCTTTGAGTGACTAAAGGCCGTAGAATCTCCATCGGCCAGCATACTACATATTTTCCCGACATTTAATTCTAAACAACATTTTAAAGACGATTTCGTCTACATTTCCCGGTGCCACGGCCTAGGTAACGTAATTATAGCGACTTTTTTACATTATCTTATAGAATACTCTTGCTTTGAGTGACAATAGGCCTCAAAATAACCATCGGCCAGCAAACTACATGTCTGCCCGACATTTAACTCTAAGTCTCTATTTTAAGGCGATTTGGTCTACATTTCCCGAAGCCACGGCCTAGGTAACATAATTATTGCAACTTTTTTTACTTTTTCTTATAGAATACTCCTGCCTTGAGTGACAATAGGCCTTAGAATCACCATCGGCCAGCAAACTATATGTCTGCCCGACATTCAACTCTAAACTATATTTTCATGGCGGTTTTGTCTACATTTCCCGGTGCCACGGCCTAGATAACGTAATTATTGCAACTTTTTTTACAGTATCTTATAAAATGCTCTTGCCGTAAGTGACAATAGGCCTTAGAATCACCATCGGCCAAAAAACATGTCTGCCCGACATTAAACTCTCAAAGTACATTTTTAAGGCGATTTCGTCTACATTTCCCGGAGCCACGGCCTAGGTAACGTAATTATTGCAATTTTTTTTACATCTTATTATAGAATCCTCTTGCTTTGAGTGACAATAGGCCTTTGAATCACCATCGGCCAGCAAACAACATGTCTGCCCGACATTTAAATCTAAACTACATTTTTAAGGCGATTATGTCTACATTTCCCGGTGCCACGGCCTAGGTAACGTAATTATAGCGATTTTTTTTACATTATCTTATAAAATGCTCTTGCCTTGAGTGATAATTGGCGTTAGAATCACCATCGGCCAGCAAACTACATGTCTGCCCGACATTTAACTCTAAACTACATTTTGAAGGCGATTACGTCTACATTTCCCGGTGCCACGGCCTAGGTAACGTAATTATAGCAACTTTTTTTATATTATCTTATAGAATGCTCTTGTTTTGAGTGACTAAAGGCCATAGAATCACCATCGGCCAGCATACTACATATTTTCCCGACATTTAACTCTAAACAATATTTTTAAGACGATTTCGTCTACATTTCCCGGTGCCACGGCCTAGGTAACGTAATTATAGCGACTTTTTTTACACTATCTTATAAAATTATCTTGCTTTGAGTGACAATAGGCCTAAGAATCACCATTGGCCAGCAAACTACATGTCTGCCCGACATTTAACTCTAAGTCTCTATTTTAAGGCGATTTGGTCTACATTTCCCGAAGCCACGGCCTAGGTAACATAATTATTGCAACTTTTTTTACTTTTTCTTATAGAATACTCCTGCCTTGAGTGAGAATAGGCCTTAGAATCACCATCGGCCAGCAAACTACATGTCTGCCCGACATTCAACTCTAAACTATATTTTCATGGCGGTTTTGTCTACATTTCCCGGTGCCACGGCCTAGATAACGTAATTATTGCAACTTTTTTTACAGTATCTTATAAAATGCTCTTGTCGTAAGTGACAATAGGCCTTAGAGTCACCATCGGCCAAAAAACATGTCTGCCCGACATTAAACTCTCAAAGTACATTTTTAAGGCGATTTCGTCTACATTTCCCGGAGCCACGGCCTAGGTAACGTAATTATTGCAATTTTTTTTACATCTTATTATAGAATCCTCTTGCTTTGAGTGACAATAGGCCTTTGAATCACCATCGGCCAGCAAACAACATGTCTGCCCGACATTTAAATCTAAACTACATTTTTAAGGCGATTATGTCTACATTTCCCGGTGCCACGGCCTAGGTAACGTAATTATAGCGATTTTTTTTACATTATCTTATAAAATGCTCTTGCCTTGAGTGATAATTGGCGTTAGAATCACCATCGGCCAGCAAACTACATGTCTGCCCGACATTTAACTCTAAACTACATTTTGAAGGCGATTACGTCTACATTTCCCGGTGCCACGGCCTAGGTAACGTAATTATAGCAACTTTTTTTATATTATCTTATAGAATGCTCTTGTTTTGAGTGACTAAAGACCTTAGAATCACCATCGGCCAGCATACTACATATTTTCCCGACATTTAACTCTAAACAATATTTTTAAGACGATTTCGTCTACATTTTCCGGTGCCACGGCCTAGGTAACGTAATTATAGCGATTTTTTTTACATTATCTTATAGAATACTCTTGCCTTGAGTGATAATAGGCCTTAGAATAACCATCGGCCAGCAAACTACATGTCTGCCCGACATTCAACTCTAAACTATATTTTTAGTGCGGTTTTGTCTACATTTCCCGGTGCCACGGCCTAGATAACGTAATTATTGCAACGTTTTTTACACTACATTATAGAATACTCTTGTTTTGAGTGACTATAGGCCTTGGAATCACAATCAGCCATCAAACTACATGTTTTCCCGACATTTAACTCTAAACTACATTTTTAAGGCGATTTCGTCTACATTTCCCGGTGCCACGGACTAGGTAACGTAATTATTGCAACTTTTTTTACATTTTCTTATAGAATCCTCTTGTTTTGAGTGACAATAGGCCTTAGAATCACCATCGGCCAGCAAACTACATGCTTTCCCGACATTTAACTCTAAACTACATTTTTAAGGCGATTTCGTCTACATTTCCCGGTGCCACGGCCTAGTTAACGTAATTATAGCGACTTTTTTAACATTATCTTATATAATACTCTTGCTTTGAGTGACTATATGCCTTTGAATCACCATCGGCCAGCAAAATATAAGTCTGTCCGACAATCAACTTTAAACTACATTTTTATGGCGGTTTTGTCTACATTTCCCGGTGCCACGGCCTAGGTAACGTAATTATTGGAACTTTTTTTACATTGTCTTATAGAATTATCTTGCATTGAGTGACAAAACGCCTTAAAATCACAATCGGCCAGCAAACTACATGTTTTCCCGACATTTAACTCTAAACAACATTTTAAAGACGATTTCGTCTACATTTCCCGGTGCGACGGCCTAGGTAACGTAATTATAGCGACTTTTTTACATTATCTTATAGAATACTCTTGCTTTGAGTGACAATAGGCCTCAAAATAACCATCGGCCAGCAAACTACATGTCTGCCCGACATTTAACTCTAAGTCTCTATTTTAAGGCGATTTCGTCTACATTTCCCGGTGCCACGGCATAGGTAACATAATTATTGCAACTTTTTTTATATTTTCTTATAGAATACTCCTGCTTTGAGTGACAATAGGCCTTACAATCACCATCGGCCAGCAAACTACATGTCTGCCCGACATTCAACTCTAAACTATATTTTTATGGCGGTTTGGTCTACATTTCCCGGTGCCACGGCCTAGATAACGTAATTATTGCAACGTTTTTTACATTATCTTATAGGATACTTTTGCTTTGAGTGACAATAGGCCTTAGAATCACCATCGGAGAGCAAACTACATGTTTTCCCGACATTTAACTCTAAACAATATTTTTAAGACGATTTCGTCTACATTTCCCGGTAACACGGCCTAGGTTACGTAATTATAGCGACCTTTTTTACAATATCTTATAGAATTCTCTTGCTTTGAGTGACAATAGGCCTTAGAATCACCATCGGCCAGCAAACTACATGTTTTCCCGACATTTAACTCTAAACTACATTTTTAAGGAGATTTCGTCTACATTTCCCGGTGCCACGGCCTAGGTAACGTAATTATTGCAAATTTTTTAACATTATCTTATAGAATCCTAATGCCTTGAGTGACAATAGGCCTTTGAATCACCATCGGCCAGCAAACAACATGTCTGCCCGACATTTAACTCTAAACTACATTTTTAAGGCGATTATGTCTACATTTCCCGGTGCCACGGCCTAGGTAACGTAATTATAGCGTTTTTTTTTACATTATCTTATAGAATACTTTTGCCTTGAGTGACAATAGGTGTTAGAATCACCATCGGCCAGCAAACTACATGTCTGCTCGACATTTAACTCTAAACTACATTTTTAAGGCGATTACGTCTACATTTCCCGGTGCCACGGCCTAGGTAACGTAATTATAGCGACTTTTTTTACATCAACTTATAGAATCTTCTTGTCTTGAGTGACAATAGGCCTTAGAATAACCATCGGCCAGCAAACTACATGTCTGCCCGACATTAAACTCTAAACTATATTTGTATGGCGGTTTTGTCTACATTTCCCGGTGCCACGGCCTAGATAACGTAATTCTTGCAACGTTTTTTACATTCTCTTATAGAATACTTTTGCTTTGAGTGATAATAGGCCTTAGAATCACCATCGGCCAGCAAACTACATGTTTTCCCGACATTTAACTCTAAACAATATTTTTAAGACGATTTCGTCTACCTTTCCCGGTGCCATGGCCTAGGTAACGTAATTATAGCGAGTTTTTTTACATTATCTTATAGAATACTCTTGCTTTGAGTGATAATAGGCCTTAGAATCACCATCGGCCAGCAAACTACATGCTTTCCCGACATTTAACTCTAAACTACATTTTTAAGGCGATTTCGTCTACATTTCCCGGTGCCACGGCCTAGGTAACGTAATTATAGCGACTTTTTTAACATTATCTTATATAATACTCTTGCTTTGAGTGACTATAGGCCTTTGAATCACCATCGGCCAGCAAAATATAAGTCTGTCCGACAATCAACTTTAAACTACATTTTTATGGCGGTTTTGTCTACATTTCCCGGTGCCACGGCCTAGGTAACGTAATTATTGGAACTTTTTTTACATTGTCTTATAGAATTATTTTGCATTGAGTGACAAAAGGACTTAAAATCACAATCTGCCTGCAAACTACATGTTTTCCCGACATTTAACTCTAAACAACATTTTAAAGACGATTTCGTCTACATTTCCCGGTGCGACGGCCTAGGTAACGTAATTATAGCGACTTTTTTACAGTATCTTATAGAATACTCTTGCTTTGAGTGACAATAGGCCTCAAAATAACCATCGGCCAGCAAACTACATGTCTGCCCGACATTTAACTCTAAGTCTCTATTTTAAGGCGATTTCGTCTACATTTCCCGGTGCCACGGCCTAGGTAACATAATTATTGCAACTTTTTTTACATTTTCTTATAAAATACTCTTGCATAGAGTGACAATAGGCCTTAGAATCACCATCGGCCAGCAAACTACATGTCTGCCCGACATTTAACTCTAAACTACATTTTAAGGCGATTTCGTCTACATTTCCCGGTGCCACGGCCTAGGTAACGTAATTATTGCAACTTTTTTTAAATTATCTTATAGAATGCTCTTGCCTTGAGTGACAATAGGCCTTAGAATCACCATCGGCCAAAAAACATGTCTGCCCGACATTAAACTCTCAAAGTACATTTTTAAGGCGATTTCGTCTACATTTCCCGGAGCCACGGCCTAGGTAACGTAATTATTGCAATTTTTTTTACATTTTATCATAGAATACTCTTGCTTTGAGTGACAATAGGCCTTTGAATCACCATCGGCCAGTAAACAACATGTCTGCCCGACATTTAACTCTAAACTACATTTTTAAGGCGATTATGTCTACATTTCCCGGTGCCACGGCCTAGGTAACGTAATTATAGCGTTTTTTTTTACATTATCTTATAGAATACTCTTGCTTTGAGTGACAATAGGTGTAATAATCACCATCGGCCAGCAAACTACATGTCTGCTCGACATTTAACTCTAAACTACATTTTTAAGGCGATTACGTCTACATTTCCCGGTGCCACGGCCTAGGTAACGTAATTATAGCGACTTTCTTTACATCAACTTATAGAATCCTCTTGTCTTGAGTGACAATAGGCCTTAGAATAACCATCGGCCAGCAAACTACATGTCTGCCCGACATTCAACTCTAAACTATATTTGTATGGCGGTTTTGTCTACATTTCCCGGTGCCACGGCCTAGATAACGTAATTATTGCAACATTTTTTAAATTATCTTATAGAAAACTTTTGCTTTGAGTGACAATAGGCCTTAGAATCACCATCAGCCAGCAAACTACATGTTTTCCCGACATTTAACTCTAAACAATATTTTTAAGACGATTTCGTCTACATTTTCCGGTGCCACGGCCTAGGTAACGTATATGTAGCGATTTTTTTTACATTATTTTATAGAATACTCTTGCCTTGAGTGATAATAGGCATTAGAATAACCATCGGCCAGCAAACTACATGTCTGCCCGACATTCAACTCTAAACTATATTTTTAGTGCGGTTTTGTCTACATTTCCCGGTGCCACGGCCTAGATAACGTAATTCTTGCAACGTTTTTTACACTATCTTATAAAATATTCTTGGTTTGAGTGACTATAGGCCTTGGAATCACAATCAGCCAGCAAACTACATGTTTTCCCGACATTTAACTCTAAACTACATTTTTAAGGCGATTTCGTCTACATTTCCCGGTGCCACGGACTAGGTAACGTAATTATTGCAACTTTTTTTACATTTTCTTATAGAATACTCTTGCTTTGAGTGACAATAGGCCTTAGAATCACCATCGGCCAGCAAACTACATGCTTTCCCGACATTTAACTCTAAACTACATTTTTAAGGCGATTTCGTCTACATTTCCCGGTGCCACGGCCTAGGTAACGTAATTATAGCGACTTTTTTAACATTATCTTATATAATACTCTTGCTTTAAGTGACTATAGGCCTTTGAATCACCATCGGCCAGCAAAATATAAGTCTGTCCGACAATCAACTTTAAACTACATTTTTATGGCGGTTTTGTCTACATTTCCCGGTGCCACGGCCTAGGTAACGTAATTATTGGAACTTTTTTTACATTGTCTTATAGAATTATCTTGCATTGAGTGACAAAACGTTTTAAAATCACAATCGGCCAGCAAACTACATGTTTTCCCGACATTTAACTCTAAACAACATTTTAAAGACGATTTCGTCTACATTTCCCGGTGCCACGGCCTAGGTAACGTATTTATAGCGACTTTTTTACATAATCTTATAGAATACTCTTGCTTTGAGTGACAATAGGCCTCAAAATAACCATCGGCCAGCAAACTACATGTCAGCACGACATTTAACTCTAAGTCTCTATTTTAAGGCGATTTCGTCTACATTTCCCGGTGCCACGGCCTAGGTAACATAATTATTGCAACTTTTTTTACATTTTCTTATATTATACTCTTGTTTTGAGTGACAATAGGCCTTAGAATCACCATCGGCCAGCAAACTACATGTCTGGCCGACATTTAACTCTAAACTACATTTTAAGGCGATTTCGTCTACATTTCCCGGTGCCACGGCCTAGGTAACGTAACTATTGCAACTTTTTTTACATTATCTTATAGAATGCTCTTGCCCTGAGTGACAATAGGCCTTCGAATCACCATCGGCTAAAAAACATGTCTGCCCGACATTAAACTCTCAAAGTACATTTTTAAGGCGATTTCGTCTACATTTCCCGGAGCCACGGCCTAGATAACGTAATTATTGCAATTTTTTTTACATCTTATTATATTATACTCTTGCCTTGAGTGACAATAGGCCTTTGAATCACCATCGGCCAGCAAACAACATGTCTGCCCGACATTTAACTCTAAACTACATTTTTAAGGCGATTATGTCTACATTTCCCGGTGCCATGGCCTAGGTAACGTAATTATAGCGACTTTTTTTAAATTATCTTATAGAATCCTCTTGCTTTGAGTGACTTAAGGCCTTAGAATCACCATCGGCCAGCAAACTACATGTCTGCCCGACATTCAACTCTAAACTATATTTTTATGGCGGTTTTGTCTACATTTCCCGGTGCCACGGCCTAGATAACGTAATTATTGCAACGTTTTTTACATTATCTTATAGGATACTCTTGCTTCGAGTGACAATAGGCCTTAGAATCACCATCGGCTAGCAAACTACATGTTTTCCCGACATTTAACTCTAAACAATATTTTTAAGACGATTTCGTCTACATTTCCCGGTGCCACGGCCTAGGTAACGTAATTATAGCGACTTTTTTACATAATCTTATAGAATACTCTTGCTTTGAGTGACAATAGGCCTCAAAATAACCATCGGCCAGCAAACTACATGTCTGCCCGACATTTAACTCTAAGTCTCTATTTTAAGGCGATTTGGTCTACATTTCCCGGTGCCACGGCCTAGGTAACATAATAATTGCAACTTTTTTTACATTTTCTAATAGAATACTCCTGCTTTGAGTGACAATAGGCCTTAGAATCACCATCGGCCAGCAAACTACATGTCTGCCCGACATTCAACTCTAAACTATATTTTTATGGCGGTTTTGTCTACATTTCCCGGTGCCACGGCCTAGATAACGTAATTATTGCAACGTTTTTTACATAATCTTTTAGGATACTTTTGCTTTGAGTGACAATAGGCCTTAGAATCACCATCGGCCAGCAAACTACATGTTTTCCCGACATTTAACTCTAAACAATATTTTTAAGACGATTTCGTCTACATTTCCCGGTGCCACGGCCTAGGTAACATAATTATAGCGACTTTTTTTACACTATCTTATAAAATATCTTGCTTTGAGTGACAATAGGATTAAGAATCACCATTGGCCAGCAAACTACATGTTTTCCCGACATTTAACTCTAAACTACATTTTTAAGGCGATTTCGTCTACATTTCCCGGTGCCACGGCCTAGGTAACGTAATTATTGCAACTTTTTTTAACATTATTAGAGAATACTCTTGCCTTGAGTGACAATAGGCCTTAGAATAACCATCGGCCAGCAAACTACATGTCTGCCCGACATTCAACTCTAAACTATATTTTTACGGCGGTTTTGTCTACATTTTCCGGTGCCACGGCCTAGATAACGAAATTATTGCAACGTTTTTTACATTATCTTATAAGATACTCTTGCATTGAGTGACAATAGGCCTTAGAATCACCATCGGCCAGCAAACTACATGTTTTCCCGACATTTAACTCTAAACAATATTTTTAAGACGATTTCGTCTACATTTTCCGGTGCCACGGCCTAGGTAACGTAATTATAGCGATTTTTTTTACATTATCTTATAGAATACTCTTGCCTTGAGTGATAATAGGCCTTAGAATAACCATCGGCCAGCAAACTACATGTCTGCCCGACATTCAACTCTAAACTATATTTTTAGTGCGGTTTTGTCTACATTTCCCGGTGCCACGGCCTAGATAACGTAATTATTGCAACGTTTTTTACACTATCTTATAGAATACTCTTGTTTTGAGTTTTTTTTTTTTTTTTTTTTTATACCACGACGGTGGCAAACAAGCATACGGCCCGCCTGATGGTAAGCAGCTACCGTAACCTATGGACGCCTGCAACTCCAAAGGAGTCACATGCGCGTTGCCGACCCTTTACAAAAAGGAGGATTCACTGTGTTGACGACTAAAGGAACAAGAATGTCCCTCATCGTCAACACACTGGGTCCTCTTTGAGCTCTTTGGCAACCTTACTCACCAGCAGGAACACAACACTATGAGTAGGGTCTAGTGCTATTTGGCTGTGGTTTTCTGTAAGGTGGAGGTACTTCCCCAGTCGGGCTCTGCTCCAGATTTGAGCGATGACATTCGCTGAACGTGCCCTACCACACTTAGCGAGATGCCATTCGCAGTGCCCATACCTCTCTTTTTGGCGTAGTTTAAGGACATACCCAGGTCCGGACGTAGTTTAAGGACATACCCCGGGTCCGAGGACATACCCCGGGTCCGAGTGACTATAGGCCTTGGAATCACAATCAGCCAGCAAACTACATGTTTTCCCGACATTTAACTCTAAACTACATTTTTAAGGCGATTTCGTCTACATTTCCCGGTGCCACGGACTAGGTAACGTAATTATTGCAACTTTTTTTACATTTTCTTATAGAATACTCTTGCTTTGAGTGACAATAGGCCTTAGAATCACCATCGGCCAGCAAACTACATGCTTTCCCGACATTTAACTCTAAACTACATTTTTAAGGCGATTTCGTCTACATTTCCCGGTGCCACGGCCTAGGTAACGTAATTATAGCGACTTTTTTAACATTATCTTATATAATACTCTTGCTATGAGTGACTATAGGCCTTTGAATCACCATCGGCCAGCAAAATATAAGTCTGTCCGACAATCAACTTTAAACTACATTTTTATGGCGGTTTTGTCTACATTTCCCGGTGCCACGGCCTAGGTAACGTAATTATTGGAACTTTTTTTACACTGTCTTATAGAATTATCTTGCATTGAGTGACAAAACGCCTTAAAATCACAATCGGCCAGCAAACTACATGTTTTCCCGACATTTAACTCTAAACAACATTTTAAAGACGATTTCGTCTACATTTCCCGGTGCCACGGCCTAGGTAACGTATTTATAGCGACTTTTTTACATAATCTTATAGAATACTCTTGCTTTGAGTGACAATAGGCCTCAAAATAACCATCGGCCAGCAAACTACATGTCAGCCCGACATTTAACTCTAAGTCTCTATTTTAAGGCGATTTCGTCTACATTTCCCGGTGCCACGGCCTAGGTAACATAATTATTGCAACTTTTTTTACATTTTCTTATATTATACTCTTGTTTTGAGTGACAATAGGCCTTAGAATCACCATCGGCCATCAAACTACATGTCTGCCCGACATTTAACTCTAAACTACATTTTAAGGCGATTTCGTCTACATTTCCCGGTGCCACGGCCTAGGTAACGTAACTATTGCAACTTTTTTTACATTATCTTATAGAATGCTCTTGCCCTGAGTGACAATAGGCCTTAGAATCACCATCAGCCAAAAAACATGTCTGCCCGACATTAAACTCTCAAAGTACATTTTTAAGGCGATTTCGTCTACATTTCCCGGAGCCACGGCCTAGGTAACGTAATTATTGCAATTTTTTTTACATCTTATTATATTATACTCTTGCCTTGAGTGACAATAGGCCTTTGAATCACCATCGGCCAGCAAACAACATGTCTGCCCGACATTTAACTCTAAACTACATTTTTAAGGCGATTATGTCTACATTTCCCGGTGCCATGGCCTAGGTAACGTAATTATAGCGACTTTTTTTAAATTATCTTATAGAATTCTCTTGCTTTGAGTGACTTTAGGCCTTAGAATCACCATGGGCCAGCAAACTACATGTCTGCCCGACATTCAACTCTAAACTATATTTTTATGGCGGTTTTATCTACATTTTCCGGTGCCACGGCCTAGATAACGTAATTATTGCAACGTTTTTTACATTGTCTTATAGAATTATCTTGCATTGAGTGACAAAACGCCTTAAAATCACAATCGGCCAGCAAACTACATGTTTTCCCGACATTTAACTCTAAACAACATTTTAAAGACGATTTCGTCTACATTTCCCGGTGCCACGGCCTAGGTAACGTATTTATAGCGACTTTTTTACATAATCTTATAGAATACTCTTGCTTTAAGTGACAATAGGCCTCAAAATAACCATCGGCCAGCAAACTACATGTCAGCCCGACATTTAACTCTAAGTCTCTATTTTAAGGCGATTTCGTCTACATTTCCCGGTGCCACGGCCTAGGTAACATAATTATTGCAACTTTTTTTACATTTTCTTATATTATTCTCTAGTTTTGAGTGACAATAGGACTTAGAATCACCATCGGCCAGCAAACTACATGTCTGCCCGACATTTAACTCTAAACTACATTTTAAGGCGATTTCGTCTACATTTCCCGGTGCCACGGCCTAGGTAACGTAACTATTGCAACTTTTTTTACATTATCTTATAGAATGCTCTTGCCCTGAGTGACAATAGGCCTTAGAATCACCATCGGCCAAAAAACATGTCTGCCCGACATTAAAATCTCAAAGTACATTTTTAAGGCGATTTCGTCTACATTTCCCGGAGCCACGGCCTAGGTAACGTAATTATTGCAATTTTTTTTACATCTTGTTATATTATACTCTTGCCTTGAGTGACAATAGGCCTTTGAATCACCATCGGCCAGCAAACAACATGTCTGCCCGACATTTAACTCTAAACTACATTTTTAAGGCGATTATGTCTACATTTCCCGGTGCCATGGCCTAGGTAACGTAATTATAGCGACTTTTTTTAAATTATCTTATAGAATCCTCTTGCTTTGAGTGACTTAAGGCCTTAGAATCACCATCGGCCAGCAAACTACATGTCTGCCCGACATTCAACTCTAAACTATATTTTTATGGCGGTTTTGTCTACATTTCCCGGTGCCACGGCCTAGGTAACGTAATTATAGCGACTTTTTTACATTATCTTATAGAATACTCTTGCTTTGAGTGACAATAGGCCTCAAAATAACCATCGGCCAGCAAACTACATGTGTGCCCGACATTTAACTCTAAGTCTCTATTTTAAGGCGATTTGGTCTACATTTCCCGGTGCCACGGCCTAGGTAACATAATTATTGCAACTTTTTTTACATTTTCTAATAGAATACTCCTGCTTTGAGTGACAATAGGCCTTAGAATCACCATCGGCCAGCAAACTACATGTTTTCCCGACATTTAACTCTAAACAATATTTTTAAGACGATTTCGTCTACATTTCCCGGTGCCACGGCCTAGGTAACGTAATTATAGCGACTTTTTTTACACTATCTTATAAAATTATCTTGCTTTGAGTGACAATAGGCCTAAGAATCACCATTGGCCAGCAAACTACATGTTTTCCCGACATTTAACTCTAAACTACATTTTTAAGGCGATTTCGTCTACATTTCCCGGTGCCACGGCCTAGGTAACGTAATTATTGCAACTTTTTTTAACATTATTAGAGAATACTCTTGCCTTGAGTGACAATAGGCCTTAGAATAACCATCGGCCAGCAAACTACATGTCTGCCCGACATTCAACTCTAAACTATATTTTTACGGCGGTTTTGTCTACATTTTCCGGTGCCACGGCCTAGATAACGAAATTATTGCAACGTTTTTTACATTATCTTATAAGATACTCTTGCATTGAGTGACAATATGCCTTAGAATCACCATCGGCCAGCAAACTACATGTTTTCCCGACATTTAACTCTAAACAATATTTTTAAGACGATTTCGTCTACATTTCCCGGTGCCACGGCCTAGGTAACGTAATTATTGCAATTTTTTTAACATTATCTTATAGAATCTTTTTGTTTTGAGTGACAATATGCCTTTGAATCACCATCGGCCAGCAAACTACATGTCTGCCCGATATTAAACTCTAAACTATATTTTTATGGCGGTTTTGTCTACATTTCCCGGTGCCACGGCCTAGATAACGTAATTATTGCAACGTTTTTTACACTTTCTTATAGAATGCTCTTGTTTTGAGTGATAATAGGCCTTAGAATAACCGTCGGCCAGCAAACTACATGTCTGCCCGACATTAAACTCTAAACTATATTTTTATGGCGGTTTTGTCTACATTTCCCGGTGCAACGGCCTAGATAACGTAATTATTGCAACGTTTTTTACACTTTCTTATAGAATACTCTTGTTAAGAGTGACAATAGGCCTTAAAATCACCATCAACTAGCAATCTACATGTTTACCCGACATTTAACTCTAAACAACATTTTAAAGACGATTTCGTCTACATTTCCCGGTGCCACGGCCTAGGTAACGTAATTATAGCGACTTTTTTACATTATCTTATAGAATACTCTTGCTTTGAGTGACAATAGGCCTCAAAATAACCATCGGCCAGCAAACTACATGTCTGCCCGACATTTAACTCTAAGTCTCTATTTTAAGGCGATTTCGTCTACATTTCCCGGTGCCACGGCCTAGGTAACATAATTATTGCAACTTTATTTACATTTTCTTATAGAATACTCTTGCCTTGAGTGACAATAGGTCTTAGAATCACCATAGGCCAGCAAACTACATGTCTGCCCGACATTTAACTCTAAACTACATTTTAAAGCGATTTCGTCTACATTTCCCGGTGCCACGGCCTAGGTAACATAATTATTGCAACTTTATTTACATTTTCTTATAGAATACTCTTGCCTTGAGTGACAATAGGTCTTAGAATCACCATAGGCCAGCAAACTACATGTCTGCCCGACATTTAACTCTAAACTACATTTTTAAGGCGATCATGTCTACATTTCCCGGTGCCACGGCCTAGGTAACGTAATTATAGCGACTTTTTTTACATTATCTTATAGAATACTCTTGCTTTGAGTGACAATAGGCGTTTGAATCACCATCGGCCAGCAAACTACATGTCTGCCCGACATTCAACTCTAAACTATATTTTTATGGCGGTTTTGTCTACATTTCCCGGTGCCACGGCCTAGATAACATAATTATTGCAACGTTTTTTTAATAATCTTATAGAATTCTCTTGCTTTGAGTGACTAAAGGCCTTAGAATCTCCATCGGCCAGCATACTACATATTTTCCCGACATTTAATTCTAAACAACATTTTAAAGACGATTTCGTCTACATTTCCCGGTGCCACGGCCTAGGTAACGTAATTATAGCGACTTTTTTACATTATCTTATAGAATACTCTTGCTTTGAGTGACAATAGGCCTCAAAATAACCATCGGCCAGCAAACTACATGTCTGCCCGACATTTAACTCTAAGTCTCTATTTTAAGGCGATTTGGTCTACATTTCCCGAAGCCACGGCCTAGGTAACATAATTATTGCAACTTTTTTTACTTTTTCTTATAGAATACTCCTGCCTTGAGTGACAATAGGCCTTAGAATCACCATCGGCCAGCAAACTATATGTCTGCCCGACATTCAACTCTAAACTATATTTTCATGGCGGTTTTGTCTACATTTCCCGGTGCCACGGCCTAGATAACGTAATTATTGCAACTTTTTTTACAGTATCTTATAAAATGCTCTTGCCGTAAGTGACAATAGGCCTTAGAATCACCATCGGCCAAAAAACATGTCTGCCCGACATTAAACTCTCAAAGTACATTTTTAAGGCGATTTCGTCTACATTTCCCGGAGCCACGGCCTAGGTAACGTAATTATTGCAATTTTTTTTACATCTTATTATAGAATCCTCTTGCTTTGAGTGATAATAGGCCTTTGAATCACCATCGGCCAGCAAACAACATGTCTGCCCGACATTTAAATCTAAACTACATTTTTAAGGCGATTATGTCTACATTTCCCGGTGCCACGGCCTAGGTAACGTAATTATAGCGATTTTTTTTACATTATCTTATAAAATGCTCTTGCCTTGAGTGATAATTGGCGTTAGAATCACCATCGGCCAGCAAACTACATGTCTGCCCGACATTTAACTCTAAACTACATTTTGAAGGCGATTACGTCTACATTTCCCGGTGCCACGGCCTAGGTAACGTAATTATAGCAACTTTTTTTATATTATCTTATAGAATGCTCTTGTTTTGAGTGACTAAAGGCCATAGAATCACCATCGGCCAGCATACTACATATTTTCCCGACATTTAACTCTAAACAATATTTTTAAGACGATTTCGTCTACATTTCCCGGTGCCACGGCCTAGGTAACGTAATTATAGCGACTTTTTTTACACTATCTTATAAAATTATCTTGCTTTGAGTGACAATAGGCCTAAGAATCACCATTGGCCAGCAAACTACATGTTTTCCCGACATTTAACTCTAAACTACATTTTTAAGGCGATTTCGTCTACATTTCCCGGTGCCACGGCCTAGGTAACGTAATTATTGCAACTTTTTTAACATTATTAGAGAATACTCTTGCCTTGAGTGACAATAGGCCTTAGAATAACCATCGGCCAGCAAACTATATGTCTGCCCGGCATTCAAATCTAAACTATATTTTTACGGCGGTTTTGTCTACATTTTCCGGTGCCACGGCCTAGATAACGAAATTATTGCAACGTTTTTTACATTATCTTATAAAATACTCTTGCATTGAGTGACAATAGGCCTTAGAATCACCATCGGAGAGCAAACTACATGTTTTCCCGACATTTAACTCTAAACAATATTTTTAAGACGATTTCGTCTACATTTCCCGGTAACACGGCCTAGGTTACGTAATTATAGCGACCTTTTTTACAATATCTTATAGAATTCTCTTGCTTTGAGTGACAATAGGCCTTAGAATCACCATCGGCCAGCAAACTACATGTTTTCCCGACATTTAACTCTAAACTACATTTTTAAGGAGATTTCGTCTACATTTCCCGGTGCCACGGCCTAGGTAACGTAATTATTGCAAATTTTTTAACATTATCTTATAGAATCCTAATGCCTTGAGTGACAATAGGCCTTTGAATCACCATCGGCCAGCAAACAACATGTCTGCCCGACATTTAACTCTAAACTACATTTTTAAGGCGATTATGTCTACATTTCCCGGTGCCACGGCCTAGGTAACGTAATTATAGCGTTTTTTTTTACATTATCTTATAGAATACTTTTGCCTTGAGTGACAATAGGTGTTAGAATCACCATCGGCCAGCAAACTACATGTCTGCTCGACATTTAACTCTAAACTACATTTTTAAGGCGATTACGTCTACATTTCCCGGTGCCACGGCCTAGGTAACGTAATTATAGCGACTTTTTTTACATCAACTTATAGAATCTTCTTGTCTTGAGTGACAATAGGCCTTAGAATAACCATCGGCCAGCAAACTACATGTCTGCCCGACATTAAACTCTAAACTATATTTGTATGGCGGTTTTGTCTACATTTCCCGGTGCCACGGCCTAGATAACGTAATTCTTGCAACGTTTTTTACATTCTCTTATAGAATACTTTTGCTTTGAGTGATAATAGGCCTTAGAATCACCATCGGCCAGCAAACTACATGTTTTCCCGACATTTAACTCTAAACAATATTTTTAAGACGATTTCGTCTACCTTTCCCGGTGCCACGGCCTAGGTAACGTAATTATAGCGAGTTTTTTTACATTATCTTATAGAATACTCTTGCTTTGAGTGATAATAGGCCTTAGAATCACCATCGGCCAGCAAACTACATGCTTTCCCGACATTTAACTCTAAACTACATTTTTAAGGCGATTTCGTCTACATTTCCCGGTGCCACGGCCTAGGTAACGTAATTATAGCGACTTTTTTAACATTATCTTATATAATACTCTTGCTTTGAGTGACTATAGGCCTTTGAATCACCATCGGCCAGCAAAATATAAGTCTGTCCGACAATCAACTTTAAACTACATTTTTATGGCGGTTTTGTCTACATTTCCCGGTGCCACGGCCTAGGTAACGTAATTATTGGAACTTTTTTTACATTGTCTTATAGAATTATTTTGCATTGAGTGACAAAAGGACTTAAAATCACAATCTGCCTGCAAACTACATGTTTTCCCGACATTTAACTCTAAACAACATTTTAAAGACGATTTCGTCTACATTTCCCGGTGCGACGGCCTAGGTAACGTAATTATAGCGACTTTTTTACAGTATCTTATAGAATACTCTTGCTTTGAGTGACAATAGGCCTCAAAATAACCATCGGCCAGCAAACTACATGTCTGCCCGACATTTAACTCTAAGTCTCCATTTTAAGGCGATTTCGTCTACATTTCCCGGTGCCACGGCCTAGGTAACATAATTATTGCAACTTTTTTTACATTTTCTTATAAAATACTCTTGCATAAAGTGACAATAGGCCTTAGAATCACCATCGGCCAGCAAACTACATGTCTGCCCGACATTTAACTCTAAACTACATTTTAAGGCGATTTCGTCTACATTTCCCGGTGCCACGGCCTAGGTAACGTAATTATTGCAACTTTTTTTAAATTATCTTATAGAATGCTCTTGCTTTGAGTGACAATAGGCCTTAGAATCACCATCGGCCAAAAAACATGTCTGCCCGACATTAAACTCTCAAAGTACATTTTTAAGGCGATTTCGTCTACATTTCCCGGAGCCACGGCCTAGGTAACGTAATTATTGCAATTTTTTTTACATTTTATCATAGAATACTCTTGCTTTGAGTGACAATAGGCCTTTGAATCACCATCGGCCAGTAAACAACATGTCTGCCCGACATTTAACTCTAAACTACATTTTTAAGGCGATTATGTCTACATTTCCCGGTGCCACGGCCTAGGTAACGTAATTATAGCGTTTTTTTTTACATTATCTTATAGAATACTCTTGCTTTGAGTGACAATAGGTGTAATAATCACCATCGGCCAGCAAACTACATGTCTGCCCGACATTTAACTCTAAACTACATTTTAAGGCGATTTCGTCTACATTTCCCGGTGCCACGGCCTAGGTAACGTAATTATTGCAACTTTTTTTAAATTATCTTATAGAATGCTCTTGCCTTGAGTGACAATAGGCCTTAGAATCACCATCGGCCAAAAAACATGTCTGCCCGACATTAAACTCTCAAAGTACATTTTTAAGGCGATTTCGTCTACATTTCCCGGAGCCACGGCCTAGGTAACGTAATTATTGCAATTTTTTTTACATTTTATCATAGAATACTCTTGCTTTGAGTGACAATAGGCCTTTGAATCACCATCGGCCAGTAAACAACATGTCTGCCCGACATTTAACTCTAAACTACATTTTTAAGGCGATTACGTCTACATTTCCCGGTGCCACGGCCTAGGTAACGTAATTATAGCGACTTTTTTTACATCAACTTATAGAATCCTCTTGTCTTGAGTGACAATAGGCCTTAGAATAACCATCGGCCAGCAAACTACATGTCTGCCCGACATTCAACTCTAAACTATATTTGTATGGCGGTTTTGTCTACATTTCCCGGTGCCACGGCCTAGATAACGTAATTATTGCAACATTTTTTAAATTATCTTATAGAAAACTTTTGCTTTGAGTGACAATAGGCCTTAGAATCACCATCAGCCAGCAAACTACATGTTTTCCCGACATTTAACTCTAAACAATATTTTTAAGACGATTTCGTCTACATTTTCCGGTGCCACGGCCTAGGTAACGTATATATAGCGATTTTTTTTACATTATTTTATAGAATACTCTTGCCTTGAGTGATAATAGGCCTTAGAATAACCATCGGCCAGCAAACTACATGTCTGCCCGACATTCAACTCTAAACTATATTTTTAGTGCGGTTTTGTCTACATTTCCCGGTGCCACGGCCTAGATAACGTAATTCTTGCAACGTTTTTTACACTATCTTATAAAATATTCTTGGTTTGAGTGACTATAGGCCTTGGAATCACAATCAGCCAGCAAACTACATGTTTTCCCGACATTTAACTCTAAACTACATTTTTAAGGCGATTTCGTCTACATTTCCCGGTGCCACGGACTAGGTAACGTAATTATTGCAACTTTTTTTACATTTTCTTATAGAATACTCTTGCTTTGAGTGACAATAGGCCTTAGAATCACCATCGGCCAGCAAACTACATGCTTTCCCGACATTTAACTCTAAACTACATTTTTAAGGCGATTTCGTCTACATTTCCCGGTGCCACGGCCTAGGTAACGTAATTATAGCGACTTTTTTAACATTATCTTATATAATACTCTTGCTTTAAGTGACTATAGGCCTTTGAATCACCATCGGCCAGCAAAATATAAGTCTGTCCGACAATCAACTTTAAACTACATTTTTATGGCGGTTTTGTCTACATTTCCCGGTGCCACGGCCTAGGTAACGTAATTATTGGAACTTTTTTTACATTGTCTTATAGAATTATCTTGCATTGAGTGACAAAACGTTTTAAAATCACAATCGGCCAGCAAACTACATGTTTTCCCGACATTTAACTCTAAACAACATTTTAAAGACGATTTCGTCTACATTTCCCGGTGCCACGGCCTAGGTAACGTATTTATAGCGACTTTTTTACATAATCTTATAGAATACTCTTGCTTTGAGTGACAATAGGCCTCAAAATAACCATCGGCCAGCAAACTACATGTCAGCACGACATTTAACTCTAAGTCTCTATTTTAAGGCGATTTCGTCTACATTTCCCGGTGCCACGGCCTAGGTAACATAATTATTGCAACTTTTTTTACATTTTCTTATATTATACTCTTGTTTTGAGTGACAATAGGCCTTAGAATCACCATCGGCCAGCAAACTACATGTCTGGCCGACATTTAACTCTAAACTACATTTTAAGGCGATTTCGTCTACATTTCCCGGTGCCACGGCCTAGGTAACGTAACTATTGCAACTTTTTTTACATTATCTTATAGAATGCTCTTGCCCTGAGTGACAATAGGCCTTCGAATCACCATCGGCTAAAAAACATGTCTGCCCGACATTAAACTCTCAAAGTACATTTTTAAGGCGATTTCGTCTACATTTCCCGGAGCCACGGCCTAGATAACGTAATTATTGCAATTTTTTTTACATCTTATTATATTATACTCTTTCCTTGAGTGACAATAGGCCTTTGAATCACCATCGGCCAGCAAACAACATGTCTGCCCGACATTTAACTCTAAACTACATTTTTAAGGCGATTATGTCTACATTTCCCGGTGCCATGGCCTAGGTAACGTAATTATAGCGACTTTTTTTAAATTATCTTATAGAATCCTCTTGCTTTGAGTGACTTAAGGCCTTAGAATCACCATCGGCCAGCAAACTACATGTCTGCCCGACATTCAACTCTAAACTATATTTTTATGGCGGTTTTGTCTACATTTCCCGGTGCCACGGCCTAGATAACGTAATTATTGCAACGTTTTTTACATTATCTTATAGGATACTCTTGCTTCGAGTGACAATAGGCCTTAGAATCACCATCGGCTAGCAAACTACATGTTTTCCCGACATTTAACTCTAAACAATATTTTTAAGACGATTTCGTCTACATTTCCCGGTGCCACGGCCTAGGTAACGTAATTATAGCGACTTTTTTACATAATCTTATAGAATACTCTTGCTTTGAGTGACAATAGGCCTCAAAATAACCATCGGCCAGCAAACTACATGTCTGCCCGACATTTAACTCTAAGTCTCTATTTTAAGGCGATTTGGTCTACATTTCCCGGTGCCACGGCCTAGGTAACATAATAATTGCAACTTTTTTTACATTTTCTAATAGAATACTCCTGCTTTGAGTGACAATAGGCCTTAGAATCACCATCGGCCAGCAAACTATATGTCTGCCCGACATTCAACTCTAAACTATATTTTCATGGCGGTTTTGTCTACATTTCCCGGTGCCACGGCCTAGATAACGTAATTATTGCAACTTTTTTTACAGTATCTTATAAAATGCTCTTGCCGTAAGTGACAATAGGCCTTAGAATCACCATCGGCCAAAAAACATGTCTGCCCGACATTAAACTCTCAAAGTACATTTTTAAGGCGATTTCGTCTACATTTCCCGGAGCCACGGCCTAGGTAACGTAATTATTGCAATTTTTTTTACATCTTATTATAGAATCCTCTTGCTTTGAGTGATAATAGGCCTTAGAATAACCATCGGCCAGCAAACTACATGTCTGCCCGACATTCAACTCTAAACTATATTTTTAGTGCGGTTTTGTCTACATTTCCCGGTGCCACGGCCTAGATAACGTAATTATTGCAACGTTTTTTACACTACATTATAGAATACTCTTGTTTTGAGTGACTATAGGCCTTGGAATCACAATCAGCCATCAAACTACATGTTTTCCCGACATTTAACTCTAAACTACATTTTTAAGGCGATTTCGTCTACATTTCCCGGTGCCACGGACTAGGTAACGTAATTATTGCAACTTTTTTTACATTTTCTTATAGAATACTCTTGTTTTGAGTGACAATAGGCCTTAGAATCACCATCGGCCAGCAAACTACATGCTTTCCCGACATTTAACTCTAAACTACATTTTTAAGGCGATTTCGTCTACATTTCCCGGTGCCACGGCCTAGTTAACGTAATTATAGCGACTTTTTTAACATTATCTTATATAATACTCTTGCTTTGAGTGACTATATGCCTTTGAATCACCATCGGCCAGCAAAATATAAGTCTGTCCGACAATCAACTTTAAACTACATTTTTATGGCGGTTTTGTCTACATTTCCCGGTGCCACGGCCTAGGTAACGTAATTATTGGAACTTTTTTTACATTGTCTTATAGAATTATCTTGCATTGAGTGACAAAACGCCTTAAAATCACAATCGGCCAGCAAACTACATGTTTTCCCGACATTTAACTCTAAACAACATTTTAAAGACGATTTCGTCTACATTTCCCGGTGCGACGGCCTAGGTAACGTAATTATAGCGACTTTTTTACATTATCTTATAGAATTCTCTTGCTTTGAGTGACAATAGGCCTCAAAATAACCATCGGCCAGCAAACTACATGTCTGCCCGACATTTAACTCTAAGTCTCTATTTTAAGGCGATTTCGTCTACATTTCCCGGTGCCACGGCATAGGTAACATAATTATTGCAACTTTTTTTATATTTTCTTATAGAATACTCCTGCTTTGAGTGACAATAGGCCTTACAATCACCATCGGCCAGCAAACTACATGTCTGCCCGACATTCAACTCTAAACTATATTTTTATGGCGGTTTGGTCTACATTTCCCGGTGCCACGGCCTAGATAACGTAATTATTGCAACGTTTTTTACATTATCTTATAGGATACTTTTGCTTTGAGTGACAATAGGCCTTAGAATCACCATCGGAGAGCAAACTACATGTTTTCCCGACATTTAACTCTAAACAATATTTTTAAGACGATTTCGTCTACATTTCCCGGTAACACGGCCTAGGTTACGTAATTATAGCGACCTTTTTTACAATATCTTATAGAATTCTCTTGCTTTGAGTGACAATAGGCCTTAGAATCACCATCGGCCAGCAAACTACATGTTTTCCCGACATTTAACTCTAAACTACATTTTTAAGGAGATTTCGTCTACATTTCCCGGTGCCACGGCCTAGGTAACGTAATTATTGCAAATTTTTTAACATTATCTTATAGAATCTTAATGCCTTGAGTGACAATAGGCCTTTGAATCACCATCGGCCAGCAAACAACATGTCTGCCCGACATTTAACTCTAAACTACATTTTTAAGGCGATTATGTCTACATTTCCCGGTGCCACGGCCTAGGTAACGTAATTATAGCGTTTTTTTTTACATTATCTTATAGAATACTTTTGCCTTGAGTGACAATAGGTGTTAGAATCACCATCGGCCAGCAAACTACATGTCTGCTCGACATTTAACTCTAAACTACATTTTTAAGGCGATTACGTCTACATTTCCCGGTGCCACGGCCTAGGTAACGTAATTATAGCGACTTTTTTTACATCAACTTATAGAATCTTCTTGTCTTGAGTGACAATAGGCCTTAGAATAACCATCGGCCAGCAAACTACATGTCTGCCCGACATTAAACTCTAAACTATATTTGTATGGCGGTTTTGTCTACATTTCCCGGTGCCACGGCCTAGATAACGTAATTCTTGCAACGTTTTTTACATTCTCTTATAGAATACTTTTGCTTTGAGTGATAATAGGCCTTAGAATCACCATCGGCCAGCAAACTACATGTTTTCCCGACATTTAACTCTAAACAATATTTTTAAGACGATTTCGTCTACCTTTCCCGGTGCCATGGCCTAGGTAACGTAATTATAGCGAGTTTTTTTACATTATCTTATAGAATACTCTTGCTTTGAGTGATAATAGGCCTTAGAATCACCATCGGCCAGCAAACTACATGCTTTCCCGACATTTAACTCTAAACTACATTTTTAAGGCGATTTCGTCTACATTTCCCGGTGCCACGGCCTAGGTAACGTAATTATAGCGACTTTTTTAACATTATCTTATATAATACTCTTGCTTTGAGTGACTATAGGCCTTTGAATCACCATCGGCCAGCAAAATATAAGTCTGTCCGACAATCAACTTTAAACTACATTTTTATGGCGGTTTTGTCTACATTTCCCGGTGCCACGGCCTAGGTAACGTAATTATTGGAACTTTTTTTACATTGTCTTATAGAATTATTTTGCATTGAGTGACAAAAGGACTTAAAATCACAATCTGCCTGCAAACTACATGTTTTCCCGACATTTAACTCTAAACAACATTTTAAAGACGATTTCGTCTACATTTCCCGGTGCGACGGCCTAGGTAACGTAATTATAGCGACTTTTTTACAGTATCTTATAGAATACTCTTGCTTTGAGTGACAATAGGCCTCAAAATAACCATCGGCCAGCAAACTACATGTCTGCCCGACATTTAACTCTAAGTCTCTATTTTAAGGCGATTTCGTCTACATTTCCCGGTGCCACGGCCTAGGTAACATAATTATTGCAACTTTTTTTACATTTTCTTATAAAATACTCTTGCATAGAGTGACAATAGGCCTTAGAATCACCATCGGCCAGCAAACTACATGTCTGCCCGACATTTAACTCTAAACTACATTTTAAGGCGATTTCGTCTACATTTCCCGGTGCCACGGCCTAGGTAACGTAATTATTGCAACTTTTTTTAAATTATCTTATAGAATGCTCTTGCCTTGAGTGACAATAGGCCTTAGAATCACCATCGGCCAAAAAACATGTCTGCCCGACATTAAACTCTCAAAGTACATTTTTAAGGCGATTTCGTCTACATTTCCCGGAGCCACGGCCTAGGTAACGTAATTATTGCAATTTTTTTTACATTTTATCATAGAATACTCTTGCTTTGAGTGACAATAGGCCTTTGAATCACCATCGGCCAGTAAACAACATGTCTGCCCGACATTTAACTCTAAACTACATTTTTAAGGCGATTATGTCTACATTTCCCGGTGCCACGGCCTAGGTAACGTAATTATAGCGTTTTTTTTTACATTATCTTATAGAATACTCTTGCTTTGAGTGACAATAGGTGTAATAATCACCATCGGCCAGCAAACTACATGTCTGCTCGACATTTAACTCTAAACTACATTTTTAAGGCGATTACGTCTACATTTCCCGGTGCCACGGCCTAGGTAACGTAATTATAGCGACTTTCTTTACATCAACTTATAGAATCCTCTTGTCTTGAGTGACAATAGGCCTTAGAATAACCATCGGCCAGCAAACTACATGTCTGCCCGACATTCAACTCTAAACTATATTTGTATGGCGGTTTTGTCTACATTTCCCGGTGCCACGGCCTAGATAACGTAATTATTGCAACATTTTTTAAATTATCTTATAGAAAACTTTTGCTTTGAGTGACAATAGGCCTTAGAATCACCATCAGCCAGCAAACTACATGTTTTCCCGACATTTAACTCTAAACAATATTTTTAAGACGATTTCGTCTACATTTTCCGGTGCCACGGCCTAGGTAACGTATATGTAGCGATTTTTTTTACATTATTTTATAGAATACTCTTGCCTTGAGTGATAATAGGCATTAGAATAACCATCGGCCAGCAAACTACATGTCTGCCCGACATTCAACTCTAAACTATATTTTTAGTGCGGTTTTGTCTACATTTCCCGGTGCCACGGCCTAGATAACGTAATTCTTGCAACGTTTTTTACACTATCTTATAAAATATTCTTGGTTTGAGTGACTATAGGCCTTGGAATCACAATCAGCCAGCAAACTACATGTTTTCCCGACATTTAACTCTAAACTACATTTTTAAGGCGATTTCGTCTACATTTCCCGGTGCCACGGACTAGGTAACGTAATTATTGCAACTTTTTTTACATTTTCTTATAGAATACTCTTGCTTTGAGTGACAATAGGCCTTAGAATCACCATCGGCCAGCAAACTACATGCTTTCCCGACATTTAACTCTAAACTACATTTTTAAGGCGATTTCGTCTACATTTCCCGGTGCCACGGCCTAGGTAACGTAATTATAGCGACTTTTTTAACATTATCTTATATAATACTCTTGCTTTAAGTGACTATAGGCCTTTGAATCACCATCGGCCAGCAAAATATAAGTCTGTCCGACAATCAACTTTAAACTACATTTTTATGGCGGTTTTGTCTACATTTCCCGGTGCCACGGCCTAGGTAACGTAATTATTGGAACTTTTTTTACATTGTCTTATAGAATTATCTTGCATTGAGTGACAAAACGTTTTAAAATCACAATCGGCCAGCAAACTACATGTTTTCCCGACATTTAACTCTAAACAACATTTTAAAGACGATTTCGTCTACATTTCCCGGTGCCACGGCCTAGGTAACGTATTTATAGCGACTTTTTTACATAATCTTATAGAATACTCTTGCTTTGAGTGACAATAGGCCTCAAAATAACCATCGGCCAGCAAACTACATGTCAGCACGACATTTAACTCTAAGTCTCTATTTTAAGGCGATTTCGTCTACATTTCCCGGTGCCACGGCCTAGGTAACATAATTATTGCAACTTTTTTTACATTTTCTTATATTATACTCTTGTTTTGAGTGACAATAGGCCTTAGAATCACCATCGGCCAGCAAACTACATGTCTGGCCGACATTTAACTCTAAACTACATTTTAAGGCGATTTCGTCTACATTTCCCGGTGCCACGGCCTAGGTAACGTAACTATTGCAACTTTTTTTACATTATCTTATAGAATGCTCTTGCCCTGAGTGACAATAGGCCTTCGAATCACCATCGGCTAAAAAACATGTCTGCCCGACATTAAACTCTCAAAGTACATTTTTAAGGCGATTTCGTCTACATTTCCCGGAGCCACGGCCTAGATAACGTAATTATTGCAATTTTTTTTACATCTTATTATATTATACTCTTGCCTTGAGTGACAATAGGCCTTTGAATCACCATCGGCCAGCAAACAACATGTCTGCCCGACATTTAACTCTAAACTACATTTTTAAGGCGATTATGTCTACATTTCCCGGTGCCATGGCCTAGGTAACGTAATTATAGCGACTTTTTTTAAATTATCTTATAGAATCCTCTTGCTTTGAGTGACTTAAGGCCTTAGAATCACCATCGGCCAGCAAACTACATGTCTGCCCGACATTCAACTCTAAACTATATTTTTATGGCGGTTTTGTCTACATTTCCCGGTGCCACGGCCTAGATAACGTAATTATTGCAACGTTTTTTACATTATCTTATAGGATACTCTTGCTTCGAGTGACAATAGGCCTTAGAATCACCATCGGCTAGCAAACTACATGTTTTCCCGACATTTAACTCTAAACAATATTTTTAAGACGATTTCGTCTACATTTCCCGGTGCCACGGCCTAGGTAACGTAATTATAGCGACTTTTTTACATAATCTTATAGAATACTCTTGCTTTGAGTGACAATAGGCCTCAAAATAACCATCGGCCAGCAAACTACATGTCTGCCCGACATTTAACTCTAAGTCTCTATTTTAAGGCGATTTGGTCTACATTTCCCGGTGCCACGGCCTAGGTAACATAATAATTGCAACTTTTTTTACATTTTCTAATAGAATACTCCTGCTTTGAGTGACAATAGGCCTTAGAATCACCATCGGCCAGCAAACTACATGTCTGCCCGACATTCAACTCTAAACTATATTTTTATGGCGGTTTTGTCTACATTTCCCGGTGCCACGGCCTAGATAACGTAATTATTGCAACGTTTTTTACATAATCTTTTAGGATACTTTTGCTTTGAGTGACAATAGGCCTTAGAATCACCATCGGCCAGCAAACTACATGTTTTCCCGACATTTAACTCTAAACAATATTTTTAAGACGATTTCGTCTACATTTCCCGGTGCCACGGCCTAGGTAACATAATTATAGCGACTTTTTTTACACTATCTTATAAAATATCTTGCTTTGAGTGACAATAGGATTAAGAATCACCATTGGCCAGCAAACTACATGTTTTCCCGACATTTAACTCTAAACTACATTTTTAAGGCGATTTCGTCTACATTTCCCGGTGCCACGGCCTAGGTAACGTAATTATTGCAACTTTTTTTAACATTATTAGAGAATACTCTTGCCTTGAGTGACAATAGGCCTTAGAATAACCATCGGCCAGCAAACTACATGTCTGCCCGACATTCAACTCTAAACTATATTTTTACGGCGGTTTTGTCTACATTTTCCGGTGCCACGGCCTAGATAACGAAATTATTGCAACGTTTTTTACATTATCTTATAAGATACTCTTGCATTGAGTGACAATAGGCCTTAGAATCACCATCGGCCAGCAAACTACATGTTTTCCCGACATTTAACTCTAAACAATATTTTTAAGACGATTTCGTCTACATTTTCCGGTGCCACGGCCTAGGTAACGTAATTATAGCGATTTTTTTTACATTATCTTATAGAATACTCTTGCCTTGAGTGATAATAGGCCTTAGAATAACCATCGGCCAGCAAACTACATGTCTGCCCGACATTCAACTCTAAACTATATTTTTAGTGCGGTTTTGTCTACATTTCCCGGTGCCACGGCCTAGATAACGTAATTATTGCAACGTTTTTTACACTATCTTATAGAATACTCTTGTTTTGAGTTTTTTTTTTTTTTTTTTTTTATACCACGACGGTGGCAAACAAGCATACGGCCCGCCTGATGGTAAGCAGCTACCGTAACCTATGGACGCCTGCAACTCCAAAGGAGTCACATGCGCGTTGCCGACCCTTTACAAAAAGGAGGATTCACTGTGTTGACGACTAAAGGAACAAGAATGTCCCTCATCGTCAACACACTGGGTCCTCTTTGAGCTCTTTGGCAACCTTACTCACCAGCAGGAACACAACACTATGAGTAGGGTCTAGTGCTATTTGGCTGTGGTTTTCTGTAAGGTGGAGGTACTTCCCCAGTCGGGCTCTGCTCCAGATTTGAGCGATGACATTCGCTGAACGTGCCCTACCACACTTAGCGAGATGCCATTCGCAGTGCCCATACCTCTCTTTTTGGCGTAGTTTAAGGACATACCCAGGTCCGGACGTAGTTTAAGGACATACCCCGGGTCCGAGGACATACCCCGGGTCCGAGTGACTATAGGCCTTGGAATCACAATCAGCCAGCAAACTACATGTTTTCCCGACATTTAACTCTAAACTACATTTTTAAGGCGATTTCGTCTACATTTCCCGGTGCCACGGACTAGGTAACGTAATTATTGCAACTTTTTTTACATTTTCTTATAGAATACTCTTGCTTTGAGTGACAATAGGCCTTAGAATCACCATCGGCCAGCAAACTACATGCTTTCCCGACATTTAACTCTAAACTACATTTTTAAGGCGATTTCGTCTACATTTCCCGGTGCCACGGCCTAGGTAACGTAATTATAGCGACTTTTTTAACATTATCTTATATAATACTCTTGCTTTGAGTGACTATAGGCCTTTGAATCACCATCGGCCAGCAAAATATAAGTCTGTCCGACAATCAACTTTAAACTACATTTTTATGGCGGTTTTGTCTACATTTCCCGGTGCCACGGCCTAGGTAACGTAATTATTGGAACTTTTTTTACATTGTCTTATAGAATTATCTTGCATTGAGTGACAAAACGCCTTAAAATCACAATCGGCCAGCAAACTACATGTTTTCCCGACATTTAACTCTAAACAACATTTTAAAGACGATTTCGTCTACATTTCCCGGTGCCACGGCCTAGGTAACGTATTTATAGCGACTTTTTTACATAATCTTATAGAATACTCTTGCTTTGAGTGACAATAGGCCTCAAAATAACCATCGGCCAGCAAACTACATGTCAGCCCGACATTTAACTCTAAGTCTCTATTTTAAGGCGATTTCGTCTACATTTCCCGGTGCCACGGCCTAGGTAACATAATTATTGCAACTTTTTTTACATTTTCTTATATTATACTCTTGTTTTGAGTGACAATAGGCCTTAGAATCACCATCGGCCATCAAACTACATGTCTGCCCGACATTTAACTCTAAACTACATTTTAAGGCGATTTCGTCTACATTTCCCGGTGCCACGGCCTAGGTAACGTAACTATTGCAACTTTTTTTACATTATCTTATAGAATGCTCTTGCCCTGAGTGACAATAGGCCTTAGAATCACCATCAGCCAAAAAACATGTCTGCCCGACATTAAACTCTCAAAGTACATTTTTAAGGCGATTTCGTCTACATTTCCCGGAGCCACGGCCTAGGTAACGTAATTATTGCAATTTTTTTTACATCTTATTATATTATACTCTTGCCTTGAGTGACAATAGGCCTTTGAATCACCATCGGCCAGCAAACAACATGTCTGCCCGACATTTAACTCTAAACTACATTTTTAAGGCGATTATGTCTACATTTCCCGGTGCCATGGCCTAGGTAACGTAATTATAGCGACTTTTTTTAAATTATCTTATAGAATTCTCTTGCTTTGAGTGACTTAAGGCCTTAGAATCACCATGGGCCAGCAAACTACATGTCTGCCCGACATTCAACTCTAAACTATATTTTTATGGCGGTTTTATCTACATTTTCCGGTGCCACGGCCTAGATAACGTAATTATTGCAACGTTTTTTACATTGTCTTATAGAATTATCTTGCATTGAGTGACAAAACGCCTTAAAATCACAATCGGCCAGCAAACTACATGTTTTCCCGACATTTAACTCTAAACAACATTTTAAAGACGATTTCGTCTACATTTCCCGGTGCCACGGCCTAGGTAACGTATTTATAGCGACTTTTTTACATAATCTTATAGAATACTCTTGCTTTAAGTGACAATAGGCCTCAAAATAACCATCGGCCAGCAAACTACATGTCAGCCCGACATTTAACTCTAAGTCTCTATTTTAAGGCGATTTCGTCTACATTTCCCGGTGCCACGGCCTAGGTAACATAATTATTGCAACTTTTTTTACATTTTCTTATATTATTCTCTAGTTTTGAGTGACAATAGGACTTAGAATCACCATCGGCCAGCAAACTACATGTCTGCCCGACATTTAACTCTAAACTACATTTTAAGGCGATTTCGTCTACATTTCCCGGTGCCACGGCCTAGGTAACGTAACTATTGCAACTTTTTTTACATTATCTTATAGAATGCTCTTGCCCTGAGTGACAATAGGCCTTAGAATCACCATCGGCCAAAAAACATGTCTGCCCGACATTAAAATCTCAAAGTACATTTTTAAGGCGATTTCGTCTACATTTCCCGGAGCCACGGCCTAGGTAACGTAATTATTGCAATTTTTTTTACATCTTGTTATATTATACTCTTGCCTTGAGTGACAATAGGCCTTTGAATCACCATCGGCCAGCAAACAACATGTCTGCCCGACATTTAACTCTAAACTACATTTTTAAGGCGATTATGTCTACATTTCCCGGTGCCATGGCCTAGGTAACGTAATTATAGCGACTTTTTTTAAATTATCTTATAGAATCCTCTTGCTTTGAGTGACTTAAGGCCTTAGAATCACCATCGGCCAGCAAACTACATGTCTGCCCGACATTCAACTCTAAACTATATTTTTATGGCGGTTTTGTCTACATTTCCCGGTGCCACGGCCTAGGTAACGTAATTATAGCGACTTTTTTACATTATCTTATAGAATACTCTTGCTTTGAGTGACAATAGGCCTCAAAATAACCATCGGCCAGCAAACTACATGTGTGCCCGACATTTAACTCTAAGTCTCTATTTTAAGGCGATTTGGTCTACATTTCCCGGTGCCACGGCCTAGGTAACATAATTATTGCAACTTTTTTTACATTTTCTAATAGAATACTCCTGCTTTGAGTGACAATAGGCCTTAGAATCACCATCGGCCAGCAAACTACATGTTTTCCCGACATTTAACTCTAAACAATATTTTTAAGACGATTTCGTCTACATTTCCCGGTGCCACGGCCTAGGTAACGTAATTATAGCGACTTTTTTTACACTATCTTATAAAATTATCTTGCTTTGAGTGACAATAGGCCTAAGAATCACCATTGGCCAGCAAACTACATGTTTTCCCGACATTTAACTCTAAACTACATTTTTAAGGCGATTTCGTCTACATTTCCCGGTGCCACGGCCTAGGTAACGTAATTATTGCAACTTTTTTTAACATTATTAGAGAATACTCTTGCCTTGAGTGACAATAGGCCTTAGAATAACCATCGGCCAGCAAACTACATGTCTGCCCGACATTCAACTCTAAACTATATTTTTACGGCGGTTTTGTCTACATTTTCCGGTGCCACGGCCTAGATAACGAAATTATTGCAACGTTTTTTACATTATCTTATAAGATACTCTTGCATTGAGTGACAATATGCCTTAGAATCACCATCGGCCAGCAAACTACATGTTTTCCCGACATTTAACTCTAAACAATATTTTTAAGACGATTTCGTCTACATTTCCCGGTGCCACGGCCTAGGTAACGTAATTATTGCAATTTTTTTAACATTATCTTATAGAATCTTTTTGTTTTGAGTGACAATATGCCTTTGAATCACCATCGGCCAGCAAACTACATGTCTGCCCGATATTAAACTCTAAACTATATTTTTATGGCGGTTTTGTCTACATTTCCCGGTGCCACGGCCTAGATAACGTAATTATTGCAACGTTTTTTACACTATCTTATAGAATACTCTTGTTTTGATTGATAATATGCCTTAGAATCACCATCAGCCAGCAAACTACATGTTTTCCCGACATTTAACTCTAAAACATATTTTTAAGACGATTTCGTCTACATTTCCCGGTGCCATGGCCTAGGTAACGTAATTATAGCGTTTTTTTTTACATTATCTTATAAAATGTTCTTGTTTTGAGTGATAATAGGCCTTAGAATAACCGTCGGCCAGCAAACTACATGTCTGCCCGACATTAAACTCTAAACTATATTTTTATGGCGGTTTTGTCTACATTTCCCGGTGCAACGGCCTAGATAACGTAATTATTGCAACGTTTTTTACACTTTCTTATAGAATGCTCTTGTTTTGAGTGATAATAGGCCTTAGAATAACCGTCGGCCAGCAAACTACATGTCTGCCCGACATTAAACTCTAAACTATATTTTTATGGCGGTTTTGTCTACATTTCCCGGTGCAACGGCCTAGATAACGTAATTATTGCAACGTTTTTTACACTTTCTTATAGAATACTCTTGTTAAGAGTGACAATAGGCCTTAAAATCACCATCAACTAGCAATCTACATGTTTACCCGACATTTAACTCTAAACAACATTTTAAAGACGATTTCGTCTACATTTCCCGGTGCCACGGCCTAGGTAACGTAATTATAGCGACTTTTTTACATTATCTTATAGAATACTCTTGCTTTGAGTGACAATAGGCCTCAAAATAACCATCGGCCAGCAAACTACATGTCTGCCCGACATTTAACTCTAAGTCTCTATTTTAAGGCGATTTCGTCTACATTTCCCGGTGCCACGGCCTAGGTAACATAATTATTGCAACTTTATTTACATTTTCTTATAGAATACTCTTGCCTTGAGTGACAATAGGTCTTAGAATCACCATAGGCCAGCAAACTACATGTCTGCCCGACATTTAACTCTAAACTACATTTTAAAGCGATTTCGTCTACATTTCCCGGTGCCACGGCCTAGGTAACATAATTATTGCAACTTTATTTACATTTTCTTATAGAATACTCTTGCCTTGAGTGACAATAGGTCTTAGAATCACCATAGGCCAGCAAACTACATGTCTGCCCGACATTTAACTCTAAACTACATTTTTAAGGCGATCATGTCTACATTTCCCGGTGCCACGGCCTAGGTAACGTAATTATAGCGACTTTTTTTACATTATCTTATAGAATACTCTTGCTTTGAGTGACAATAGGCGTTTGAATCACCATCGGCCAGCAAACTACATGTCTGCCCGACATTCAACTCTAAACTATATTTTTATGGCGGTTTTGTCTACATTTCCCGGTGCCACGGCCTAGATAACATAATTATTGCAACGTTTTTTTAATAATCTTATAGAATTCTCTTGCTTTGAGTGACTAAAGGCCTTAGAATCTCCATCGGCCAGCATACTACATATTTTCCCGACATTTAATTCTAAACAACATTTTAAAGACGATTTCGTCTACATTTCCCGGTGCCACGGCCTAGGTAACGTAATTATAGCGACTTTTTTACATTATCTTATAGAATACTCTTGCTTTGAGTGACAATAGGCCTCAAAATAACCATCGGCCAGCAAACTACATGTCTGCCCGACATTTAACTCTAAGTCTCTATTTTAAGGCGATTTGGTCTACATTTCCCGAAGCCACGGCCTAGGTAACATAATTATTGCAACTTTTTTTACTTTTTCTTATAGAATACTCCTGCCTTGAGTGACAATAGGCCTTAGAATCACCATCGGCCAGCAAACTATATGTCTGCCCGACATTCAACTCTAAACTATATTTTCATGGCGGTTTTGTCTACATTTCCCGGTGCCACGGCCTAGATAACGTAATTATTGCAACTTTTTTTACAGTATCTTATAAAATGCTCTTGCCGTAAGTGACAATAGGCCTTAGAATCACCATCGGCCAAAAAACATGTCTGCCCGACATTAAACTCTCAAAGTACATTTTTAAGGCGATTTCGTCTACATTTCCCGGAGCCACGGCCTAGGTAACGTAATTATTGCAATTTTTTTTACATCTTATTATAGAATCCTCTTGCTTTGAGTGACAATAGGCCTTTGAATCACCATCGGCCAGCAAACAACATGTCTGCCCGACATTTAAATCTAAACTACATTTTTAAGGCGATTATGTCTACATTTCCCGGTGCCACGGCCTAGGTAACGTAATTATAGCGATTTTTTTTACATTATCTTATAAAATGCTCTTGCCTTGAGTGATAATTGGCGTTAGAATCACCATCGGCCAGCAAACTACATGTCTGCCCGACATTTAACTCTAAACTACATTTTGAAGGCGATTACGTCTACATTTCCCGGTGCCACGGCCTAGGTAACGTAATTATAGCAACTTTTTTTATATTATCTTATAGAATGCTCTTGTTTTGAGTGACTAAAGGCCATAGAATCACCATCGGCCAGCATACTACATATTTTCCCGACATTTAACTCTAAACAATATTTTTAAGACGATTTCGTCTACATTTCCCGGTGCCACGGCCTAGGTAACGTAATTATAGCGACTTTTTTTACACTATCTTATAAAATTATCTTGCTTTGAGTGACAATAGGCCTAAGAATCACCATTGGCCAGCAAACTACATGTTTTCCCGACATTTAACTCTAAACTACATTTTTAAGGCGATTTCGTCTACATTTCCCGGTGCCACGGCCTAGGTAACGTAATTATTGCAACTTTTTTAACATTATTAGAGAATACTCTTGCCTTGAGTGACAATAGGCCTTAGAATAACCATCGGCCAGCAAACTATATGTCTGCCCGGCATTCAAATCTAAACTATATTTTTACGGCGGTTTTGTCTACATTTTCCGGTGCCACGGCCTAGATAACGAAATTATTGCAACGTTTTTTACATTATCTTATAAGATACTCTTGCATTGAGTGACAATAGGCCTTAGAATCACCATCGGAGAGCAAACTACATGTTTTCCCGACATTTAACTCTAAACAATATTTTTAAGACGATTTCGTCTACATTTCCCGGTAACACGGCCTAGGTTACGTAATTATAGCGACCTTTTTTACAATATCTTATAGAATTCTCTTGCTTTGAGTGACAATAGGCCTTAGAATCACCATCGGCCAGCAAACTACATGTTTTCCCGACATTTAACTCTAAACTACATTTTTAAGGAGATTTCGTCTACATTTCCCGGTGCCACGGCCTAGGTAACGTAATTATTGCAAATTTTTTAACATTATCTTATAGAATCCTAATGCCTTGAGTGACAATAGGCCTTTGAATCACCATCGGCCAGCAAACAACATGTCTGCCCGACATTTAACTCTAAACTACATTTTTAAGGCGATTATGTCTACATTTCCCGGTGCCACGGCCTAGGTAACGTAATTATAGCGTTTTTTTTTACATTATCTTATAGAATACTTTTGCCTTGAGTGACAATAGGTGTTAGAATCACCATCGGCCAGCAAACTACATGTCTGCTCGACATTTAACTCTAAACTACATTTTTAAGGCGATTACGTCTACATTTCCCGGTGCCACGGCCTAGGTAACGTAATTATAGCGACTTTTTTTACATCAACTTATAGAATCTTCTTGTCTTGAGTGACAATAGGCCTTAGAATAACCATCGGCCAGCAAACTACATGTCTGCCCGACATTAAACTCTAAACTATATTTGTATGGCGGTTTTGTCTACATTTCCCGGTGCCACGGCCTAGATAACGTAATTCTTGCAACGTTTTTTACATTCTCTTATAGAATACTTTTGCTTTGAGTGATAATAGGCCTTAGAATCACCATCGGCCAGCAAACTACATGTTTTCCCGACATTTAACTCTAAACAATATTTTTAAGACGATTTCGTCTACCTTTCCCGGTGCCACGGCCTAGGTAACGTAATTATAGCGAGTTTTTTTACATTATCTTATAGAATACTCTTGCTTTGAGTGATAATAGGCCTTAGAATCACCATCGGCCAGCAAACTACATGCTTTCCCGACATTTAACTCTAAACTACATTTTTAAGGCGATTTCGTCTACATTTCCCGGTGCCACGGCCTAGGTAACGTAATTATAGCGACTTTTTTAACATTATCTTATATAATACTCTTGCTTTGAGTGACTATAGGCCTTTGAATCACCATCGGCCAGCAAAATATAAGTCTGTCCGACAATCAACTTTAAACTACATTTTTATGGCGGTTTTGTCTACATTTCCCGGTGCCACGGCCTAGGTAACGTAATTATTGGAACTTTTTTTACATTGTCTTATAGAATTATTTTGCATTGAGTGACAAAAGGACTTAAAATCACAATCTGCCTGCAAACTACATGTTTTCCCGACATTTAACTCTAAACAACATTTTAAAGACGATTTCGTCTACATTTCCCGGTGCGACGGCCTAGGTAACGTAATTATAGCGACTTTTTTACAGTATCTTATAGAATACTCTTGCTTTGAGTGACAATAGGCCTCAAAATAACCATCGGCCAGCAAACTACATGTCTGCCCGACATTTAACTCTAAGTCTCTATTTTAAGGCGATTTCGTCTACATTTCCCGGTGCCACGGCCTAGGTAACATAATTATTGCAACTTTTTTTACATTTTCTTATAAAATACTCTTGCATAAAGTGACAATAGGCCTTAGAATCACCATCGGCCAGCAAACTACATGTCTGCCCGACATTTAACTCTAAACTACATTTTAAGGCGATTTCGTCTACATTTCCCGGTGCCACGGCCTAGGTAACGTAATTATTGCAACTTTTTTTAAATTATCTTATAGAATGCTCTTGCTTTGAGTGACAATAGGCCTTAGAATCACCATCGGCCAAAAAACATGTCTGCCCGACATTAAACTCTCAAAGTACATTTTTAAGGCGATTTCGTCTACATTTCCCGGAGCCACGGCCTAGGTAACGTAATTATTGCAATTTTTTTTACATTTTATCATAGAATACTCTTGCTTTGAGTGACAATAGGCCTTTGAATCACCATCGGCCAGTAAACAACATGTCTGCCCGACATTTAACTCTAAACTACATTTTTAAGGCGATTATGTCTACATTTCCCGGTGCCACGGCCTAGGTAACGTAATTATAGCGTTTTTTTTTACATTATCTTATAGAATACTCTTGCTTTGAGTGACAATAGGTGTAATAATCACCATCGGCCAGCAAACTACATGTCTGCCCGACATTTAACTCTAAACTACATTTTAAGGCGATTTCGTCTACATTTCCCGGTGCCACGGCCTAGGTAACGTAATTATTGCAACTTTTTTTAAATTATCTTATAGAATGCTCTTGCCTTGAGTGACAATAGGCCTTAGAATCACCATCGGCCAAAAAACATGTCTGCCCGACATTAAACTCTCAAAGTACATTTTTAAGGCGATTTCGTCTACATTTCCCGGAGCCACGGCCTAGGTAACGTAATTATTGCAATTTTTTTTACATTTTATCATAGAATACTCTTGCTTTGAGTGACAATAGGCCTTTGAATCACCATCGGCCAGTAAACAACATGTCTGCCCGACATTTAACTCTAAACTACATTTTTAAGGCGATTACGTCTACATTTCCCGGTGCCACGGCCTAGGTAACGTAATTATAGCGACTTTTTTTACATCAACTTATAGAATCCTCTTGTCTTGAGTGACAATAGGCCTTAGAATAACCATCGGCCAGCAAACTACATGTCTGCCCGACATTCAACTCTAAACTATATTTGTATGGCGGTTTTGTCTACATTTCCCGGTGCCACGGCCTAGATAACGTAATTATTGCAACATTTTTTAAATTATCTTATAGAAAACTTTTGCTTTGAGTGACAATAGGCCTTAGAATCACCATCAGCCAGCAAACTACATGTTTTCCCGACATTTAACTCTAAACAATATTTTTAAGACGATTTCGTCTACATTTTCCGGTGCCACGGCCTAGGTAACGTATATATAGCGATTTTTTTTACATTATTTTATAGAATACTCTTGCCTTGAGTGATAATAGGCCTTAGAATAACCATCGGCCAGCAAACTACATGTCTGCCCGACATTCAACTCTAAACTATATTTTTAGTGCGGTTTTGTCTACATTTCCCGGTGCCACGGCCTAGATAACGTAATTCTTGCAACGTTTTTTACACTATCTTATAAAATATTCTTGGTTTGAGTGACTATAGGCCTTGGAATCACAATCAGCCAGCAAACTACATGTTTTCCCGACATTTAACTCTAAACTACATTTTTAAGGCGATTTCGTCTACATTTCCCGGTGCCACGGACTAGGTAACGTAATTATTGCAACTTTTTTTACATTTTCTTATAGAATACTCTTGCTTTGAGTGACAATAGGCCTTAGAATCACCATCGGCCAGCAAACTACATGCTTTCCCGACATTTAACTCTAAACTACATTTTTAAGGCGATTTCGTCTACATTTCCCGGTGCCACGGCCTAGGTAACGTAATTATAGCGACTTTTTTAACATTATCTTATATAATACTCTTGCTTTAAGTGACTATAGGCCTTTGAATCACCATCGGCCAGCAAAATATAAGTCTGTCCGACAATCAACTTTAAACTACATTTTTATGGCGGTTTTGTCTACATTTCCCGGTGCCACGGCCTAGGTAACGTAATTATTGGAACTTTTTTTACATTGTCTTATAGAATTATCTTGCATTGAGTGACAAAACGTTTTAAAATCACAATCGGCCAGCAAACTACATGTTTTCCCGACATTTAACTCTAAACAACATTTTAAAGACGATTTCGTCTACATTTCCCGGTGCCACGGCCTAGGTAACGTATTTATAGCGACTTTTTTACATAATCTTATAGAATACTCTTGCTTTGAGTGACAATAGGCCTCAAAATAACCATCGGCCAGCAAACTACATGTCAGCACGACATTTAACTCTAAGTCTCTATTTTAAGGCGATTTCGTCTACATTTCCCGGTGCCACGGCCTAGGTAACATAATTATTGCAACTTTTTTTACATTTTCTTATATTATACTCTTGTTTTGAGTGACAATAGGCCTTAGAATCACCATCGGCCAGCAAACTACATGTCTGGCCGACATTTAACTCTAAACTACATTTTAAGGCGATTTCGTCTACATTTCCCGGTGCCACGGCCTAGGTAACGTAACTATTGCAACTTTTTTTACATTATCTTATAGAATGCTCTTGCCCTGAGTGACAATAGGCCTTCGAATCACCATCGGCTAAAAAACATGTCTGCCCGACATTAAACTCTCAAAGTACATTTTTAAGGCGATTTCGTCTACATTTCCCGGAGCCACGGCCTAGATAACGTAATTATTGCAATTTTTTTTACATCTTATTATATTATACTCTTGCCTTGAGTGACAATAGGCCTTTGAATCACCATCGGCCAGCAAACAACATGTCTGCCCGACATTTAACTCTAAACTACATTTTTAAGGCGATTATGTCTACATTTCCCGGTGCCATGGCCTAGGTAACGTAATTATAGCGACTTTTTTTAAATTATCTTATAGAATCCTCTTGCTTTGAGTGACTTAAGGCCTTAGAATCACCATCGGCCAGCAAACTACATGTCTGCCCGACATTCAACTCTAAACTATATTTTTATGGCGGTTTTGTCTACATTTCCCGGTGCCACGGCCTAGATAACGTAATTATTGCAACGTTTTTTACATTATCTTATAGGATACTCTTGCTTCGAGTGACAATAGGCCTTAGAATCACCATCGGCTAGCAAACTACATGTTTTCCCGACATTTAACTCTAAACAATATTTTTAAGACGATTTCGTCTACATTTCCCGGTGCCACGGCCTAGGTAACGTAATTATAGCGACTTTTTTACATAATCTTATAGAATACTCTTGCTTTGAGTGACAATAGGCCTCAAAATAACCATCGGCCAGCAAACTACATGTCTGCCCGACATTTAACTCTAAGTCTCTATTTTAAGGCGATTTGGTCTACATTTCCCGGTGCCACGGCCTAGGTAACATAATAATTGCAACTTTTTTTACATTTTCTAATAGAATACTCCTGCTTTGAGTGACAATAGGCCTTAGAATCACCATCGGCCAGCAAACTACATGTCTGCCCGACATTCAACTCTAAACTATATTTTTATGGCGGTTTTGTCTACATTTCCCGGTGCCACGGCCTAGATAACGTAATTATTGCAACGTTTTTTACATAATCTTTTAGGATACTTTTGCTTTGAGTGACAATAGGCCTTAGAATCACCATCGGCCAGCAAACTACATGTTTTCCCGACATTTAACTCTAAACAATATTTTTAAGACGATTTCGTCTACATTTCCCGGTGCCACGGCCTAGGTAACATAATTATAGCGACTTTTTTTACACTATCTTATAAAATATCTTGCTTTGAGTGACAATAGGATTAAGAATCACCATTGGCCAGCAAACTACATGTTTTCCCGACATTTAACTCTAAACTACATTTTTAAGGCGATTTCGTCTACATTTCCCGGTGCCACGGCCTAGGTAACGTAATTATTGCAACTTTTTTTAACATTATTAGAGAATACTCTTGCCTTGAGTGACAATAGGCCTTAGAATAACCATCGGCCAGCAAACTACATGTCTGCCCGACATTCAACTCTAAACTATATTTTTACGGCGGTTTTGTCTACATTTTCCGGTGCCACGGCCTAGATAACGAAATTATTGCAACGTTTTTTACATTATCTTATAAGATACTCTTGCATTGAGTGACAATAGGCCTTAGAATCACCATCGGCCAGCAAACTACATGTTTTCCCGACATTTAACTCTAAACAATATTTTTAAGACGATTTCGTCTACATTTTCCGGTGCCACGGCCTAGGTAACGTAATTATAGCGATTTTTTTTACATTATCTTATAGAATACTCTTGCCTTGAGTGATAATAGGCCTTAGAATAACCATCGGCCAGCAAACTACATGTCTGCCCGACATTCAACTCTAAACTATATTTTTAGTGCGGTTTTGTCTACATTTCCCGGTGCCACGGCCTAGATAACGTAATTATTGCAACGTTTTTTACACTATCTTATAGAATACTCTTGTTTTGAGTTTTTTTTTTTTTTTTTTTTTATACCACGACGGTGGCAAACAAGCATACGGCCCGCCTGATGGTAAGCAGCTACCGTAACCTATGGACGCCTGCAACTCCAAAGGAGTCACATGCGCGTTGCCGACCCTTTACAAAAAGGAGGATTCACTGTGTTGACGACTAAAGGAACAAGAATGTCCCTCATCGTCAACACACTGGGTCCTCTTTGAGCTCTTTGGCAACCTTACTCACCAGCAGGAACACAACACTATGAGTAGGGTCTAGTGCTATTTGGCTGTGGTTTTCTGTAAGGTGGAGGTACTTCCCCAGTCGGGCTCTGCTCCAGATTTGAGCGATGAAATTCGCTGAACGTGCCCTACCACACTTAGCGAGATGCCATTCGCAGTGCCCATACCTCTCTTTTTGGCGTAGTTTAAGGACATACCCAGGTCCGGACGTAGTTTAAGGACATACCCCGGGTCCGAGGACATACCCCGGGTCCGAGTGACTATAGGCCTTGGAATCACAATCAGCCAGCAAACTACATGTTTTCCCGACATTTAACTCTAAACTACATTTTTAAGGCGATTTCGTCTACATTTCCCGGTGCCACGGACTAGGTAACGTAATTATTGCAACTTTTTTTACATTTTCTTATAGAATACTCTTGCTTTGAGTGACAATAGGCCTTAGAATCACCATCGGCCAGCAAACTACATGCTTTCCCGACATTTAACTCTAAACTACATTTTTAAGGCGATTTCGTCTACATTTCCCGGTGCCACGGCCTAGGTAACGTAATTATAGCGACTTTTTTAACATTATCTTATATAATACTCTTGCTATGAGTGAATATAGGCCTTTGAATCACCATCGGCCAGCAAAATATAAGTCTGTCCGACAATCAACTTTAAACTACATTTTTATGGCGGTTTTGTCTACATTTCCCGGTGCCACGGCCTAGGTAACGTAATTATTGGAACTTTTTTTACATTGTCTTATAGAATTATCTTGCATTGAGTGACAAAACGCCTTAAAATCACAATCGGCCAGCAAACTACATGTTTTCCCGACATTTAACTCTAAACAACATTTTAAAGACGATTTCGTCTACATTTCCCGGTGCCACGGCCTAGGTAACGTATTTATAGCGACTTTTTTACATAATCTTATAGAATACTCTTGCTTTGAGTGACAATAGGCCTCAAAATAACCATCGGCCAGCAAACTACATGTCAGCCCGACATTTAACTCTAAGTCTCTATTTTAAGGCGATTTCGTCTACATTTCCCGGTGCCACGGCCTAGGTAACATAATTATTGCAACTTTTTTTACATTTTCTTATATTATACTCTTGTTTTGAGTGACAATAGGCCTTAGAATCACCATCGGCCATCAAACTACATGTCTGCCCGACATTTAACTCTAAACTACATTTTAAGGCGATTTCGTCTACATTTCCCGGTGCCACGGCCTAGGTAACGTAACTATTGCAACTTTTTTTACATTATCTTATAGAATGCTCTTGCCCTGAGTGACAATAGGCCTTAGAATCACCATCAGCCAAAAAACATGTCTGCCCGACATTAAACTCTCAAAGTACATTTTTAAGGCGATTTCGTCTACATTTCCCGGAGCCACGGCCTAGGTAACGTAATTATTGCAATTTTTTTTACATCTTATTATATTATACTCTTGCCTTGAGTGACAATAGGCCTTTGAATCACCATCGGCCAGCAAACAACATGTCTGCCCGACATTTAACTCTAAACTACATTTTTAAGGCGATTATGTCTACATTTCCCGGTGCCATGGCCTAGGTAACGTAATTATAGCGACTTTTTTTAAATTATCTTATAGAATTCTCTTGCTTTGAGTGACTTAAGGCCTTAGAATCACCATGGGCCAGCAAACTACATGTCTGCCCGACATTCAACTCTAAACTATATTTTTATGGCGGTTTTGTCTACATTTTCCGGTGCCACGGCCTAGATAACGTAATTATTGCAACGTTTTTTACATTGTCTTATAGAATTATCTTGCATTGAGTGACAAAACGCCTTAAAATCACAATCGGCCAGCAAACTACATGTTTTCCCGACATTTAACTCTAAACAACATTTTAAAGACGATTTCGTCTACATTTCCCGGTGCCACGGCCTAGGTAACGTATTTATAGCGACTTTTTTACATAATCTTATAGAATACTCTTGCTTTAAGTGACAATAGGCCTCAAAATAACCATCGGCCAGCAAACTACATGTCAGCCCGACATTTAACTCTAAGTCTCTATTTTAAGGCGATTTCGTCTACATTTCCCGGTGCCACGGCCTAGGTAACATAATTATTGCAACTTTTTTTACATTTTCTTATATTATTCTCTAGTTTTGAGTGACAATAGGACTTAGAATCACCATCGGCCAGCAAACTACATGTCTGCCCGACATTTAACTCTAAACTACATTTTAAGGCGATTTCGTCTACATTTCCCGGTGCCACGGCCTAGGTAACGTAACTATTGCAACTTTTTTTACATTATCTTATAGAATGCTCTTGCCCTGAGTGACAATAGGCCTTAGAATCACCATCGGCCAAAAAACATGTCTGCCCGACATTAAAATCTCAAAGTACATTTTTAAGGCGATTTCGTCTACATTTCCCGGAGCCACGGCCTAGGTAACGTAATTATTGCAATTTTTTTTACATCTTGTTATATTATACTCTTGCCTTGAGTGACAATAGGCCTTTGAATCACCATCGGCCAGCAAACAACATGTCTGCCCGACATTTAACTCTAAACTACATTTTTAAGGCGATTATGTCTACATTTCCCGGTGCCATGGCCTAGGTAACGTAATTATAGCGACTTTTTTTAAATTATCTTATAGAATCCTCTTGCTTTGAGTGACTTAAGGCCTTAGAATCACCATCGGCCAGCAAACTACATGTCTGCCCGACATTCAACTCTAAACTATATTTTTATGGCGGTTTTGTCTACATTTCCCGGTGCCACGGCCTAGGTAACGTAATTATAGCGACTTTTTTACATTATCTTATAGAATACTCTTGCTTTGAGTGACAATAGGCCTCAAAATAACCATCGGCCAGCAAACTACATGTGTGCCCGACATTTAACTCTAAGTCTCTATTTTAAGGCGATTTGGTCTACATTTCCCGGTGCCACGGCCTAGGTAACATAATTATTGCAACTTTTTTTACATTTTCTAATAGAATACTCCTGCTTTGAGTGACAATAGGCCTTAGAATCACCATCGGCCAGCAAACTACATGTTTTCCCGACATTTAACTCTAAACAATATTTTTAAGACGATTTCGTCTACATTTCCCGGTGCCACGGCCTAGGTAACGTAATTATAGCGACTTTTTTTACACTATCTTATAAAATTATCTTGCTTTGAGTGACAATAGGCCTAAGAATCACCATTGGCCAGCAAACTACATGTTTTCCCGACATTTAACTCTAAACTACATTTTTAAGGCGATTTCGTCTACATTTCCCGGTGCCACGGCCTAGGTAACGTAATTATTGCAACTTTTTTTAACATTATTAGAGAATACTCTTGCCTTGAGTGACAATAGGCCTTAGAATAACCATCGGCCAGCAAACTACATGTCTGCCCGACATTCAACTCTAAACTATATTTTTACGGCGGTTTTGTCTACATTTTCCGGTGCCACGGCCTAGATAACGAAATTATTGCAACGTTTTTTACATTATCTTATAAGATACTCTTGCATTGAGTGACAATATGCCTTAGAATCACCATCGGCCAGCAAACTACATGTTTTCCCGACATTTAACTCTAAACAATATTTTTAAGACGATTTCGTCTACATTTCCCGGTGCCACGGCCTAGGTAACGTAATTATTGCAATTTTTTTAACATTATCTTATAGAATCTTTTTGTTTTGAGTGACAATATGCCTTTGAATCACCATCGGCCAGCAAACTACATGTCTGCCCGATATTAAACTCTAAACTATATTTTTATGGCGGTTTTGTCTACATTTCCCGGTGCCACGGCCTAGATAACGTAATTATTGCAACGTTTTTTACACTATCTTATAGAATACTCTTGTTTTGATTGATAATATGCCTTAGAATCACCATCAGCCAGCAAACTACATGTTTTCCCGACATTTAACTCTAAAACATATTTTTAAGACGATTTCGTCTACATTTCCCGGTGCCATGGCCTAGGTAACGTAATTATAGCGTTTTTTTTTACATTATCTTATAAAATGTTCTTGTTTTGAGTGATAATAGGCCTTAGAATAACCGTCGGCCAGCAAACTACATGTCTGCCCGACATTAAACTCTAAACTATATTTTTATGGCGGTTTTGTCTACATTTCCCGGTGCAACGGCCTAGATAACGTAATTATTGCAACGTTTTTTACACTTTCTTATAGAATGCTCTTGTTTTGAGTGATAATAGGCCTTAGAATAACCGTCGGCCAGCAAACTACATGTCTGCCCGACATTAAACTCTAAACTATATTTTTATGGCGGTTTTGTCTACATTTCCCGGTGCAACGGCCTAGATAACGTAATTATTGCAACGTTTTTTACACTTTCTTATAGAATACTCTTGTTAAGAGTGACAATAGGCCTTAAAATCACCATCAACTAGCAATCTACATGTTTACCCGACATTTAACTCTAAACAACATTTTAAAGACGATTTCGTCTACATTTCCCGGTGCCACGGCCTAGGTAACGTAATTATAGCGACTTTTTTACATTATCTTATAGAATACTCTTGCTTTGAGTGACAATAGGCCTCAAAATAACCATCGGCCAGCAAACTACATGTCTGCCCGACATTTAACTCTAAGTCTCTATTTTAAGGCGATTTCGTCTACATTTCCCGGTGCCACGGCCTAGGTAACATAATTATTGCAACTTTATTTACATTTTCTTATAGAATACTCTTGCCTTGAGTGACAATAGGTCTTAGAATCACCATAGGCCAGCAAACTACATGTCTGCCCGACATTTAACTCTAAACTACATTTTAAAGCGATTTCGTCTACATTTCCCGGTGCCACGGCCTAGGTAACATAATTATTGCAACTTTATTTACATTTTCTTATAGAATACTCTTGCCTTGAGTGACAATAGGTCTTAGAATCACCATAGGCCAGCAAACTACATGTCTGCCCGACATTTAACTCTAAACTACATTTTTAAGGCGATCATGTCTACATTTCCCGGTGCCACGGCCTAGGTAACGTAATTATAGCGACTTTTTTTACATTATCTTATAGAATACTCTTGCTTTGAGTGACAATAGGCGTTTGAATCACCATCGGCCAGCAAACTACATGTCTGCCCGACATTCAACTCTAAACTATATTTTTATGGCGGTTTTGTCTACATTTCCCGGTGCCACGGCCTAGATAACATAATTATTGCAACGTTTTTTTAATAATCTTATAGAATTCTCTTGCTTTGAGTGACTAAAGGCCTTAGAATCTCCATCGGCCAGCATACTACATATTTTCCCGACATTTAATTCTAAACAACATTTTAAAGACGATTTCGTCTACATTTCCCGGTGCCACGGCCTAGGTAACGTAATTATAGCGACTTTTTTACATTATCTTATAGAATACTCTTGCTTTGAGTGACAATAGGCCTCAAAATAACCATCGGCCAGCAAACTACATGTCTGCCCGACATTTAACTCTAAGTCTCTATTTTAAGGCGATTTGGTCTACATTTCCCGAAGCCACGGCCTAGGTAACATAATTATTGCAACTTTTTTTACTTTTTCTTATAGAATACTCCTGCCTTGAGTGACAATAGGCCTTAGAATCACCATCGGCCAGCAAACTATATGTCTGCCCGACATTCAACTCTAAACTATATTTTCATGGCGGTTTTGTCTACATTTCCCGGTGCCACGGCCTAGATAACGTAATTATTGCAACTTTTTTTACAGTATCTTATAAAATGCTCTTGCCCTAAGTGACAATAGGCCTTAGAATCACCATCGGCCAAAAAACATGTCTGCCCGACATTAAACTCTCAAAGTACATTTTTAAGGCGATTTCGTCTACATTTCCCGGAGCCACGGCCTAGGTAACGTAATTATTGCAATTTTTTTTACATCTTATTATAGAATCCTCTTGCTTTGAGTGACAATAGGCCTTTGAATCACCATCGGCCAGCAAACAACATGTCTGCCCGACATTTAAATCTAAACTACATTTTTAAGGCGATTATGTCTACATTTCCCGGTGCCACGGCCTAGGTAACGTAATTATAGCGATTTTTTTTACATTATCTTATAAAATGCTCTTGCCTTGAGTTATAATTGGCGTTAGAATCACCATCGGCCAGCAAACTACATGTCTGCCCGACATTTAACTCTAAACTACATTTTGAAGGCGATTACGTCTACATTTCCCGGTGCCACGGCCTAGGTAACGTAATTATAGCAACTTTTTTTATATTATCTTATAGAATGCTCTTGTTTTGAGTGACTAAAGGCCATAGAATCACCATCGGCCAGCATACTACATATTTTCCCGACATTTAACTCTAAACAATATTTTTAAGACGATTTCGTCTACATTTTCCGGTGCCACGGCCTAGGTAACGTAATTATAGCGATTTTTTTTTACATTATCTTATAGAATACTCTTGCCTTGAGTGATAATAGGCCTTAGAATAACCATCGGCCAGCAAACTACATGTCTGCCCGACATTCAACTCTAAACTATATTTTTAGTGCGGTTTTGTCTACATTTCCCGGTGCCACGGCCTAGATAACGTAATTATTGCAACGTTTTTTACATTACTTTATAGAATACTCTTGTTTTGAGTGACAATAGGCCTTAGAATCACCATCGGCCAGCAAACTACATGTTTTCCCGACATTTAACTCTAAACAATATTTTTAAGACGATTTCGTCTACCTTTCCCGGTGCCACGGCCTAGGTTACGTAATTATAGCGAGTTTTTTTACATTATCTTATAGAATACTCTTGCTTTGAGTGACAATAGGCCTTAGAATCACCATAGGCCAGCAAACTACATGCTTTCCCGACATTTAACTCTAAACTACATTTTTAAGGCGATTTCGTCTACATTTCCCGGTGCCACGGCCTAGATAACGTAATTATAGCGACTTTTTTTACAATATCTTATAGAATACTCTTGCCTTGAGTGACAATAGGCCTTAGAATCACCATCGGCCAGCAAACTACATGTCTGCCCGACATTCAACTCTAAACAACATTTTTAAGATGATTTCGTCTACATTTCTCGGTGCCACGGCCTAGGTAACGCAATTACAGCGACTTTTTCACATTATCTTATAGAATACTTTTGCTTTGAGTGACAATAGGCCTCAAAATAACCATCGGCCAGCAAACTACATGTCTGCCCGACATTAAACTCTAAACTATATTTTTATGGCGGTTTTGTCTACATTTCCCGGTGCCACGGCCTAGAAAACGTAATTATTGCAACGTTTTTTACACTATCTTATAGAATACTCTTGTTTTGAGTGACAATAGGCCTTAGAATCACCATCGGCCAGCAAACTTCTTGTTTTTCCGACATTTAACTCTAAACTACATTTTTAAGGCGATTTCGTCTACATTTCCCGGTGCCACGGCCTAAGTAACGTTGCAAATTTTTTAACACTATCTTATAGAATACTCTTGCCTTGAGTGACAATAGTTCTTTGAATCACCATCGGCCAGCAAAATATAAGTCTGTCCGACAATCAACTTTAAACTACATTTTTATGGCAGTTTTGTCTACATTTCCCGGTGCCACGGCCTAGGTAACGTAATTATTGGAAGTTTTTTTACATTATCTTATAGAATTATCTTGCATTGAGTGACAAAAGGCCTTAAAATCACAATCGGCCAGCAAACTACATGTTTTTCCGACATTTAACTCTAAACAACATTTTAAAGACGATTTCGTCTACATTTCCCGGTGCCACGGCCTAGGTAACGTAATTATAGCGTGTTTATTTACATTATCGTATAGAATACTCTTGCCTTGAGTGACATTAGGCCTTAGAATTACGACCGGCCAGCAAACTACATGTCTGCCCGACATTCAACTCTAAACAACATTTTTAAGATGATTTCGTCTACATTTCCCGGTGCCACGGCCTAGGTAACGTAATTATTGCAACTTTTTTTACATAATCTTATAGAATTATCTTGCTTTGAGTGACAATAGGCCTTAAAATCACCATAGGCTAGCAAACTACATGTCTGCCCGACATTAAACTCTAAACTATATTTTTATGGCGGTTTTGTCTACATTTCCCGGTGCCACGGCCTAGATAACGTAATTATTGCAACGTTTTTTACATTATCTTATAGAATACTCTTGTTTGGAGTGACAATAGGCCTTAGAATCACCATCGGTCAGCAAACTACATGTTTTCCCGACATTTAACTCTAAACAATATTTTTAAGACGTTTTCGTCTACATTTCCCGGTGCCACGGCCTAGGTAACGTAATTATAGCGACTTTTTTTACAATATCTTATAGAATTCTCTTGTTTTGAGTGACAATAGGCCTTAGAATCACCAACGGCCAGCAAACTACATGTTTTCCCGACATTTAACTCTAAACAATATTTTTAAGACGTTTTCGTCTACATTTCCCGGTGCCACGGCCTAGGTAACGTAATTATAGCGACTTTTTTTACAATATCTTATAGAATTCTCTTGTTTTGAGTGATAATAGGCCTTAGAATAACCGTCGGCCAGCAAACTACATGTCTGCCCGACATTAAACTCTAAACTATATTTTTATGCCGGTTTTGTCTACATTTCCCGGTGCAACGGCCTAGATAACGTAATTATTGCAACGTTTTTTACACTTTCTTATAGAATGCTCTTGTTTTGAGTGATAATAGGCCTTAGAATAACCGTCGGCCATTAAACTACATGTCTGCCCGACATTAAACTCTAAACTATATTTTTATGGCGGTTTTGTCTACATTTCCCGGTGCAACGGCCTAGATAACGTAATTATTGCAACGTTTTTACACTTTCTTATAGAATACTCTTGTTAAGAGTGACAATAGGCCTTAAAATCACCATCAACTAGCAATCTACATGTTTACCCGACATTTAACTCTAAACAACATTTTTAAGACTATTTCGTCTACATTTCCCGGTGCCACGGCATAGGTAACGTAATTATAGCGACTTTTTTACATTATCTTATAGAATACTCTTGAATTGAGTGACAATAGGCCTTCGAATCACCATCGGCCAGCAAACAACATGTCTGCCCGACATTTTACTCTAAACTACATTTTTAAGGCGATTACGTCTACATTTCCCGGTGCCACGGCCTAGGTAACGTAATTATAGCGACTTTTTTTACATTATCTTATAGAATACTCCTGCTTTGAGTGACAATAGGCGTTAGAATCACCATCGGCCAGCAAACTACATGTCTGCCCGACATTTAACTCTAAACTTCATTTTTAAGGCGATTACGTCTACATTTCCCGGTGCCGCGGCCTAGGTAACGTAATTATAGCGACTTTTTTTACATTATCTTATAGAATGCTCTTGTCTTGAGTGACAATAGGCCTTAGAATAACCATCGGCCAGCAAACTACATGTCTGCCCGACATTTAACTCTAAACTACATTTTTAAGGCGATTTCGTCTACATTTCCCGGTGCCACGGCCTAGATAACGTAATTATAGCGTGTTTATTTACATTATTCTATAGAATACTCTTGTCTTGAGTGACAATAGGCCTTAGAATCACCACCGGCCAGCAAACTACATGTCTGCCCGACATTCAACTCTAAACAACATTTTTAAGATGATTTCGTCTACATTTCCCGGTGCCACGGCCTAGGTAACGTAATTATTGCAACTTTATTTACATAATCTTATAGAATTCTCTTGCCTTGAGTGACAATAGGCCTTAAAATCACCATCGGCTAGCAAACTACATGTCTGCCCGACATTAAACTCTATACTATATTTTTATGGCGGTTTTGTCTACATTTCCCGGTGCCACGGCCTAGATAACGTAATTATTGCAACGTTTTTTACATTTTCTTATAGAATTCTCTTGTATAAAGTGCCAATAGTCCTTAGAATTACCATCGGTCAGCAAACTACATGTTTTCCCGACATTTAACTCTAAACAATATTTTTAAGACGATTTCGTCTACATTTCCCGGTGCCACGGCCTAGGTAACGTAATTATTGCAACTTATTTAACATTATCTTTCAGAATACTCTTGCCTTGAGTGACAATAGACCTTAGAATCACCATCGGCCAGCAAACTACATGTCTGCCCGACATTCAACTCTAAACAACATTTTTAAGATGATTTCGTCTACATTTCCCGGTGCCACGGCCTAGGTAACGTAATTATAGCAAATTTTTTTACATTATCTTATAGAGTACTCTTGCCTTGAGTGATAATCGGCGTTAAAATTACCATCGGCCAGCAAACTACATGCTTTCCCGACATTTAACTCTAAACTACATTTTTAAGGCGATTTCGTCTACATTTACCGGTGCCACGGCCTAGGTAACGTAATTATAGCGACTTTTTTTACATTATCTTTTAGAACACTTTTGCCTTGAGTGAAAATAGACCTTAGAATCACCATCGGCCAGCAAACTATATGTCTGCCCGACATTCAACTCTAAACAACATTTTTAAGATGATTTCGTCTACATTTCCCGGTGCCACGGCCTAGGTAACGTAATTATAGCGAATTTTTTTACATTATCTTATAGAATACTCTTGCCTTGAGTGACAATCCGCGTTAGAATCACCATCGGCCAGCAAACTACATGTCTGCCCGACATTTAACTCTAAACTACATTTTTAAGGCGATTACGTCTACATTTCCCGGTGCCGCGGCCTAGGTAACGTAATTATAGCGACTTTTTTTTCATTATCTTATAGAATGCTCTTGTCTTGAGTGACAATAGGCCTTAAAATAACCATCGGCCAGCAAACTACATGTCTGCCCGACATTAAACTCTAAACTATATTTTTATGGCGGTTTTGTCTACATTTCCCGGTGCCACGGCCTAGATAACGTAATTATTGCAACGTTTTTTAAGATATCTTATAGAATACTCTTGCTTTGAGTGACAAAAGGCCATAGAATCACCATCGGCCAGGATACTACATGTTTTCCCGACATTTAACTCTAAACTACATTTTTAAGGCGATTTCGTCTACATTTCCCGGTGCCACGGCCTAGGTAACGTAATTATAGCGACTTTTTTTACATTATCTTTTAGAATACTCTTGCCTTGAGTGACAATAGACCTTAGAATCACCATCGGCCAGCAAACTACATGCTTTCCCGACATTTAACTCTAAACTACATTTTTAAGGCGATTTCGTCTACATTTCCCGGTGCCACGGCCTAGGTAACGTAATTATAGCGACTTTTTTTACATTATCTTTTAGAATACTCTTGCCTTGAGTGACAATAGACCTTAGAATCACCATCGGCCAGCAAACTACATGTCTGCCCGACATTCAACTCTAAACAACATTTTTAAGATGATTTCGTCTACATTTCCCGGTGCCACGGCCTAGGTAACGTAATTATAGCGAATTCTTTTACATTATCTTATAGAATACTCTTGCCTTGAGTGACAATCGGCGTTAGAATCACCATCGGCCAGCAAACTACATGTCTGCCCGACATTTAACTCTAAACTACATTTTTAAGGCGATTACGTCTACATTTCCCGGTGCCGCGGCCTAGGTAACGTAATTATAGCGACTTTTTTTTCATTATCTTTTAGAATGCTCTTGTCTTGAGTGACAATAGACCTTAAAATAACCATCGGCCAGCAAACTACATGTCTGCCCGACATTAAACTCTAAACTATATTTTTATGGCGGTTTTGTCTACATTTCCCGGTGCCACGGCCTAGATAACGTAATTATTGCAACGTTTTTTAAGATATCTTATAGAATACTCTTGCTTTGAGTGACAAAAGGCCTTAGAATCACCATCGGCCAGCATACTACATGTTTTTCCGACATTTAACTCTAAACAATATTTTTAAGACGATTTCGTCTACATTTCCCGGTGCCATGGCCTAGGTAACGTAATTATAGCGTTTTTTTTTACATTATCTTATAGAATACTATTGCCTTGAGTGAAAATAGGCCTTAGAATAACCGTCGGCCAGCAAACTACATGTCTGCCCGACATTAAACTCTAAACTATATTTTTATGGCGGTTTTGTCTACATTTCCCGGTGCCACGGCCTAGATAACGTAATTATTGCAACGTTTTTTACACTTTCTTATAGAATACTCTTGTTAAGAGTGACAATAGGCCTTAGAATCACCATCGGCCAGCAAACTCTATGTTTTCCCGACATTTAACTCTAAACTACATTTTTAAGGCGATTACGTCTACATTTCCCGGTGCCGCGGCCTAGGTAACGTAATTATAGCGACTTTTTTTACATTATCTTATAGAACTCTCTTGCATTGAGTGACAAAAGGCCTTAAAATTACCATCAACTAGCAATCTACATGTTTACCCGACATTTAACTCTAAACAACATTTTTAAGATGATTTCGTCTACATTTCCCGGTGCCACGGCCTAGGTAACGTAATTATAGCGACTTTTTTACATTATCTTATAGAATACTCTTGCCTTGAGTGACAATAGGCCTTTGAATCACCATTGGCCAGCAAACAACATGTCTGCCCGACATTTAACTCTAAACTACATTTTTAAGGCGATTACGTCTACATTTCCCGGTGCCACGGCCTAGGTAACGTAATTATAGCGACTTTTTTTACATTTTCTTATAGAATACTCTTGCCTTGAGTGACAATAGGCGTTAGAATCACCATCGGCCAGCAAACTACATGTCTGCCCGACATTTAACTCTAAACTACATTTTTAAGGCGATTACGTCTACATTTCCCGGTGCCGCGGCCTAGGTAACGTAATTATAGCGACTTTTTTTACATTATCTTATAGAATGCTCTTGTCTTGAGTGACAATAGGCCTTAGAATAACCATCGGCCAGCAAACTACATGTCTGCCCGACATTCAACTCTAAACTATATTTTTATGGCGGTTTTGTCTTCATTTCCCGGTGCCACGGCCTAGATAACGTAATTATTGCAACGTTTTTTTAAATTATCTGATAGAATACTCTTGCTTTGAGTGACAAAATGCCTTAGAATCACCATCTGCCAGCATACTACATGTTTTCCCGACATTTAACTCTAAACAATATTTTTAAGACGATTTCGTCTACATTTCCCGATGCCACGGCCTAGGTAACGTAATTATAGCGGTTTTTTTTACATAATCTTATAGAATGCTCTTGCCTTCAGTGATAATAGGCCTTAGAATAACCGTCGGCCAGCAAACTACATGTCTGCCCGACATTAAACTCTAAACTATATTTTTTTGGTGGTTTTGTCTACATTTCCCGGTGCCACGGCCTAGATAACGTAATTATTGCAACGTATTTTACACTACATTATAGAATACTCTTGTTAAGAGTGACAATAGGCCTTAGAATCACCATCGGCCAGCAAACTCCATGTTTTCCCGACATTTAACTCTAAACTACATTTTTAAGGCGATATCGTCTACATTTCCCGGTGCCACGGCCTAGGTAACGTAATTATTGCAACTTATTTAACATTTTCTTATAGAATACTCATGCCTTGAGTGACAATAGGCCTTTAAATCACCATCAGCCAGCAAAATATAAGTCTGTCCGACAATCAACTTTAAACTACATTTTTATGGCGGTTTTGTCTACATTTCCCGTGCCACGGCCTAGGTAACGTAATTATTGAAACTTTTTTTACATTATCTTATAGAATTATCTTGCACTGAGTGACTAAAGGCCTCAAAATCACAATCGGCTAGCAAACTACATGTTTTTCCGACATTTAACTCTAAACAATATTTTTAAGACGATTTCGTCTACATTTCCCGGTGCCACGGCCTAGGTAACGTAATTATAGCGTGTTTATTTACATTATCCTATAGAATACTATTGTCTTGAGTGACAATAGGCCTTAGAATCACCACCGGCCAGCAAACTACATGTCTGCCCGACATTCAACTCTAAACTATATTTTTATGGCGGTTTTGTCTACATTTCCCGGTGCCACGGCCTAGATAACGTAATTATTGCAACGTTTTTTACATTATCTTATAGAATTCTTTTGTTTTGAGTGACAATAGGCCTTAGAATCACCATCGGCCAGCAAACTACATGCTTTCCAGACATTTAACTCTAAACTACATTTTTAAGGCGATTTCGTCTACATTTCCCGGTGCCACGGCCTAGGTAACGTAATTATAGCGTGTTTATTTACATTATCCTATAGAATACTATTGTTTTGAGTGACAATAGGCCTTAGAATCACCACCGGCCAGCAAACTACATGTCTGCCCGACATTCAACTCTAAACTATATTTTTATGGCGGTTTTGTCTACATTTCCCGGTGCCACGGCCTAGATAACGTAATTATTGCAACGTTTTTTACATTATCTTATAGAATACTCTTGCTTTGAGTGACAATAGGCCTTAGAATCACCATCGGCCAGCAAACTACATGCTTTCCCGACATTTAACTCTAAACTACATTTTTAAGGCGATTTCGTCTACATTTCCCGGTGCCACGGCCTAGGTAACGTAATTATAGCAATTTTTTGTACATTATCTTATAGAATACTCTTGCCTTGAGTGACAATAGGCCTTAGAATCACCATCGGCCAGCAAACTACATGTCTGCCCGACATTCAACTCTAAACAACATTTTTAAGATGATTTCGTCTACATTTCCCGGTGCCACGGCCTAGGTAACGTAATTATAGCGACTTTTTTACATTATCTTATAGAATACTCTTTCTTTGAGTGACAATAGGCCTCAAAATAACCATCGGCCAGCAAACTACATGTCTGCCCGACATTAAACTCTAAACTATATTTTTATGGCGGTTTTGTCTACATTTCCCGGTGCCACGGCCTAGATAACGTAATTATTGCAACGTTTTTTACACTATCTTATAGAATTATCTTGTTTAGAGTGAAAATAGGCCTTAGAATCACCATCGGCCATTAAACTACATGTTTTCCCGACATTTAACTCTAAACAACATTTTTAAGGCGATTTCGTCTACATTTCCCGGTGCCACGGCCTAGGTAACGTAGTTATAGCGATTTTTTTTACATAATCTTATATGATACACTAGCTTTCAGTGACAGTAGGCCTTAGAATCACCATTGGCCAGCATACTACATGTTTTCCCGACATTTAACTCTAAACAATATTTTTAAGACGATTTCGTCTACATTTCCCGGTGCCATGGCCTAGGTAACGTAATTATAGCGACTTTTTTTACAATATCTTATAGAATTCTCTTGTTTTAAGTGACAATAGGCCTTAGAATCACCATCGGTCAGCAAACTACATGTTTTCCCGACATTTAACTCTAAACAATATTTTTAAGACGATTTCGTCTACATTTCCCGGTGCCACGGCCTAGGTAACGTAATTATAGCGACTTTTTTTACATTATCTTAAAGAATACTCTTGCCTTGAGTGACAATATGCCTTAGAATTACCATCGGCCAACAAAAAACATGTCTGCCCGACATTAAACTCTCAAAGTACATTTTTAAGGCGATTTCGTCTACATTTCCCGGTGCCACGGCCTAGGTAACGTAAGTATTGCAACTTTTTTAACATTATCTTATAGAATACTCTTGCCTTGAAAGACAATAGGCCTTTGAATCACCATCGGCCAGCGAAATATAAGTCTGTCCAACAATCAACTTTAAACTACATTTTTATGGCGGTTTTGTCTACATTTCCCGGTGCCACGGCCTAGGTTACGTAATTATTGGAATTTTTTTTACATTATCTTATAGAATTCTCTTGCATTGAGTAACAAAAGGCCTTAAAATCACCATCAACCAGCAATCTACATGTTTACCCGACATTTAACTCTAAACTACATTTTGAAGGCGATTACGTCTACATTTCCCGGTGCCACGGCCTAGGTAACGTAATTATAGCGACTTTTTTTACATTATCTTATAGAATGCTCTTGTTTTGAGTGACTTAAGGCCTTAGAATCACCATCGGCCAGCATACTACATATTTTCCCGACATTTAACTCTAAACAATATTTTTAAGACGATTTCGTCTACATTTTCCGGTGCCACGGCCTAGGTAACGTAATTATAGCAATTTTTTTTTCATTATCTTATAAAATACTCTTGCCTTGAGTGATAATAGGCCTTAGAATAACCATCGGCCAGCAAACTACATGTCTGCCCGACATTCAACTCTAAACTATATTTTTAGTGTGGTTTTGTCTACATTTCCCGGTGCCACGGCCTAGATAACGTAATTATTGCAACGTTTTTTACATTATTTTATAGAATACTCTTGTTTTGAGTGACAATAGGCCTTAGAATCACCATCGGCCAACAAAAAACATGTCTGCCCGACATTAAACTCTCAAAGTACATTTTTAAGGCGATTTCGTCTACATTTCCCGGTGCCACGGCCTAGGTAACGTAAGTATTGCAACTTTTTTTACATCTTATTATAGAATCCTCTTGCTTTGAGTGACAATAGGCCTAAGAATCACCATTGGCCAGCAAACTACATGTTTTCCCGACATTTAACTCTAAACTACATTTTTAAGGCGATTTCGTCTACATTTCCCGGTGCCACGGCCTAGGTAACGTAATTATTGCAACTTTTTTTAACATTATTAGAGAATACTCTTGCCTTGAGTGACAATAGGCCTTAGAATAACCATCGGCCAGCAAACTACATGTCTGCCCGACATTCAACTCTAAACTATATTTTTACGGCGGTTTTGTCTACATTTTCCGGTGCCACGGCCTAGATAACGAAATTATTGCAACGTTTTTTACATTATCTTATAAGATACTCTTGCATTGAGTGACAATATGCCTTAGAATCACCATCGGCCAGCAAACTACATGTTTTCCCGACATTTAACTCTAAACAATATTTTTAAGACGATTTCGTCTACATTTCCCGGTGCCACGGCCTAGGTAACGTAATTATTGCAATTTTTTTAACATTATCTTATAGAATCTTTTTGTTTTGAGTGACAATATGCCTTTGAATCACCATCGGCCAGCAAACTACATGTCTGCCCGATATTAAACTCTAAACTATATTTTTATGGCGGTTTTGTCTACATTTCCCGGTGCCACGGCCTAGATAACGTAATTATTGCAACGTTTTTTACACTATCTTATAGAATACTCTTGTTTTGATTGATAATATGCCTTAGAATCACCATCAGCCAGCAAACTACATGTTTTCCCGACATTTAACTCTAAAACATATTTTTAAGACGATTTCGTCTACATTTCCCGGTGCCATGGCCTAGGTAACGTAATTATAGCGTTTTTTTTTACATTATCTTATAAAATGTTCTTGTTTTGAGTGATAATAGGCCTTAGAATAACCGTCGGCCAGCAAACTACATGTCTGCCCGACATTAAACTCTAAACTATATTTTTATGGCGGTTTTGTCTACATTTCCCGGTGCAACGGCCTAGATAACGTAATTATTGCAACGTTTTTTACACTTTCTTATAGAATGCTCTTGTTTTGAGTGATAATAGGCCTTAGAATAACCGTCGGCCAGCAAACTACATGTCTGCCCGACATTAAACTCTAAACTATATTTTTATGGCGGTTTTGTCTACATTTCCCGGTGCAACGGCCTAGATAACGTAATTATTGCAACGTTTTTTACACTTTCTTATAGAATACTCTTGTTAAGAGTGACAATAGGCCTTAAAATCACCATCAACTAGCAATCTACATGTTTACCCGACATTTAACTCTAAACAACATTTTAAAGACGATTTCGTCTACATTTCCCGGTGCCACGGCCTAGGTAACGTAATTATAGCGACTTTTTTACATTATCTTATAGAATACTCTTGCTTTGAGTGACAATAGGCCTCAAAATAACCATCGGCCAGCAAACTACATGTCTGCCCGACATTTAACTCTAAGTCTCTATTTTAAGGCGATTTCGTCTACATTTCCCGGTGCCACGGCCTAGGTAACATAATTATTGCAACTTTATTTACATTTTCTTATAGAATACTCTTGCCTTGAGTGACAATAGGTCTTAGAATCACCATAGGCCAGCAAACTACATGTCTGCCCGACATTTAACTCTAAACTACATTTTAAAGCGATTTCGTCTACATTTCCCGGTGCCACGGCCTAGGTAACATAATTATTGCAACTTTATTTACATTTTCTTATAGAATACTCTTGCCTTGAGTGACAATAGGTCTTAGAATCACCATAGGCCAGCAAACTACATGTCTGCCCGACATTTAACTCTAAACTACATTTTTAAGGCGATCATGTCTACATTTCCCGGTGCCACGGCCTAGGTAACGTAATTATAGCGACTTTTTTTACATTATCTTATAGAATACTCTTGCTTTGAGTGACAATAGGCGTTTGAATCACCATCGGCCAGCAAACTACATGTCTGCCCGACATTCAACTCTAAACTATATTTTTATGGCGGTTTTGTCTACATTTCCCGGTGCCACGGCCTAGATAACATAATTATTGCAACGTTTTTTTAATAATCTTATAGAATTCTCTTGCTTTGAGTGACTAAAGGCCTTAGAATCTCCATCGGCCAGCATACTACATATTTTCCCGACATTTAATTCTAAACAACATTTTAAAGACGATTTCGTCTACATTTCCCGGTGCCACGGCCTAGGTAACGTAATTATAGCGACTTTTTTACATTATCTTATAGAATACTCTTGCTTTGAGTGACAATAGGCCTCAAAATAACCATCGGCCAGCAAACTACATGTCTGCCCGACATTTAACTCTAAGTCTCTATTTTAAGGCGATTTGGTCTACATTTCCCGAAGCCACGGCCTAGGTAACATAATTATTGCAACTTTTTTTACTTTTTCTTATAGAATACTCCTGCCTTGAGTGACAATAGGCCTTAGAATCACCATCGGCCAGCAAACTATATGTCTGCCCGACATTCAACTCTAAACTATATTTTCATGGCGGTTTTGTCTACATTTCCCGGTGCCACGGCCTAGATAACGTAATTATTGCAACTTTTTTTACAGTATCTTATAAAATGCTCTTGCCCTAAGTGACAATAGGCCTTAGAATCACCATCGGCCAAAAAACATGTCTGCCCGACATTAAACTCTCAAAGTACATTTTTAAGGCGATTTCGTCTACATTTCCCGGAGCCACGGCCTAGGTAACGTAATTATTGCAATTTTTTTTACATCTTATTATAGAATCCTCTTGCTTTGAGTGACAATAGGCCTTTGAATCACCATCGGCCAGCAAACAACATGTCTGCCCGACATTTAAATCTAAACTACATTTTTAAGGCGATTATGTCTACATTTCCCGGTGCCACGGCCTAGGTAACGTAATTATAGCGATTTTTTTTACATTATCTTATAAAATGCTCTTGCCTTGAGTTATAATTGGCGTTAGAATCACCATCGGCCAGCAAACTACATGTCTGCCCGACATTTAACTCTAAACTACATTTTGAAGGCGATTACGTCTACATTTCCCGGTGCCACGGCCTAGGTAACGTAATTATAGCAACTTTTTTTATATTATCTTATAGAATGCTCTTGTTTTGAGTGACTAAAGGCCATAGAATCACCATCGGCCAGCATACTACATATTTTCCCGACATTTAACTCTAAACAATATTTTTAAGACGATTTCGTCTACATTTTCCGGTGCCACGGCCTAGGTAACGTAATTATAGCGATTTTTTTTTACATTATCTTATAGAATACTCTTGCCTTGAGTGATAATAGGCCTTAGAATAACCATCGGCCAGCAAACTACATGTCTGCCCGACATTCAACTCTAAACTATATTTTTAGTGCGGTTTTGTCTACATTTCCCGGTGCCACGGCCTAGATAACGTAATTATTGCAACGTTTTTTACATTACTTTATAGAATACTCTTGTTTTGAGTGACAATAGGCCTTAGAATCACCATCGGCCAGCAAACTACATGTTTTCCCGACATTTAACTCTAAACAATATTTTTAAGACGATTTCGTCTACCTTTCCCGGTGCCACGGCCTAGGTTACGTAATTATAGCGAGTTTTTTTACATTATCTTATAGAATACTCTTGCTTTGAGTGACAATAGGCCTTAGAATCACCATAGGCCAGCAAACTACATGCTTTCCCGACATTTAACTCTAAACTACATTTTTAAGGCGATTTCGTCTACATTTCCCGGTGCCACGGCCTAGATAACGTAATTATAGCGACTTTTTTTACAATATCTTATAGAATACTCTTGCCTTGAGTGACAATAGGCCTTAGAATCACCATCGGCCAGCAAACTACATGTCTGCCCGACATTCAACTCTAAACAACATTTTTAAGATGATTTCGTCTACATTTCTCGGTGCCACGGCCTAGGTAACGCAATTACAGCGACTTTTTCACATTATCTTATAGAATACTTTTGCTTTGAGTGACAATAGGCCTCAAAATAACCATCGGCCAGCAAACTACATGTCTGCCCGACATTAAACTCTAAACTATATTTTTATGGCGGTTTTGTCTACATTTCCCGGTGCCACGGCCTAGAAAACGTAATTATTGCAACGTTTTTTACACTATCTTATAGAATACTCTTGTTTTGAGTGACAATAGGCCTTAGAATCACCATCGGCCAGCAAACTTCTTGTTTTTCCGACATTTAACTCTAAACTACATTTTTAAGGCGATTTCGTCTACATTTCCCGGTGCCACGGCCTAAGTAACGTTGCAAATTTTTTAACACTATCTTATAGAATACTCTTGCCTTGAGTGACAATAGTTCTTTGAATCACCATCGGCCAGCAAAATATAAGTCTGTCCGACAATCAACTTTAAACTACATTTTTATGGCAGTTTTGTCTACATTTCCCGGTGCCACGGCCTAGGTAACGTAATTATTGGAAGTTTTTTTACATTATCTTATAGAATTATCTTGCATTGAGTGACAAAAGGCCTTAAAATCACAATCGGCCAGCAAACTACATGTTTTTCCGACATTTAACTCTAAACAACATTTTAAAGACGATTTCGTCTACATTTCCCGGTGCCACGGCCTAGGTAACGTAATTATAGCGTGTTTATTTACATTATCGTATAGAATACTCTTGCCTTGAGTGACATTAGGCCTTAGAATTACGACCGGCCAGCAAACTACATGTCTGCCCGACATTCAACTCTAAACAACATTTTTAAGATGATTTCGTCTACATTTCCCGGTGCCACGGCCTAGGTAACGTAATTATTGCAACTTTTTTTACATAATCTTATAGAATTATCTTGCTTTGAGTGACAATAGGCCTTAAAATCACCATAGGCTAGCAAACTACATGTCTGCCCGACATTAAACTCTAAACTATATTTTTATGGCGGTTTTGTCTACATTTCCCGGTGCCACGGCCTAGATAACGTAATTATTGCAACGTTTTTTACATTATCTTATAGAATACTCTTGTTTGGAGTGACAATAGGCCTTAGAATCACCATCGGTCAGCAAACTACATGTTTTCCCGACATTTAACTCTAAACAATATTTTTAAGACGTTTTCGTCTACATTTCCCGGTGCCACGGCCTAGGTAACGTAATTATAGCGACTTTTTTTACAATATCTTATAGAATTCTCTTGTTTTGAGTGACAATAGGCCTTAGAATCACCAACGGCCAGCAAACTACATGTTTTCCCGACATTTAACTCTAAACAATATTTTTAAGACGTTTTCGTCTACATTTCCCGGTGCCACGGCCTAGGTAACGTAATTATAGCGACTTTTTTTACAATATCTTATAGAATTCTCTTGTTTTGAGTGATAATAGGCCTTAGAATAACCGTCGGCCAGCAAACTACATGTCTGCCCGACATTAAACTCTAAACTATATTTTTATGCCGGTTTTGTCTACATTTCCCGGTGCAACGGCCTAGATAACGTAATTATTGCAACGTTTTTTACACTTTCTTATAGAATGCTCTTGTTTTGAGTGATAATAGGCCTTAGAATAACCGTCGGCCATTAAACTACATGTCTGCCCGACATTAAACTCTAAACTATATTTTTATGGCGGTTTTGTCTACATTTCCCGGTGCAACGGCCTAGATAACGTAATTATTGCAACGTTTTTACACTTTCTTATAGAATACTCTTGTTAAGAGTGACAATAGGCCTTAAAATCACCATCAACTAGCAATCTACATGTTTACCCGACATTTAACTCTAAACAACATTTTTAAGACTATTTCGTCTACATTTCCCGGTGCCACGGCATAGGTAACGTAATTATAGCGACTTTTTTACATTATCTTATAGAATACTCTTGAATTGAGTGACAATAGGCCTTCGAATCACCATCGGCCAGCAAACAACATGTCTGCCCGACATTTTACTCTAAACTACATTTTTAAGGCGATTACGTCTACATTTCCCGGTGCCACGGCCTAGGTAACGTAATTATAGCGACTTTTTTTACATTATCTTATAGAATACTCCTGCCTTGAGTGACAATAGGCGTTAGAATCACCATCGGCCAGCAAACTACATGTCTGCCCGACATTTAACTCTAAACTTCATTTTTAAGGCGATTACGTCTACATTTCCCGGTGCCGCGGCCTAGGTAACGTAATTATAGCGACTTTTTTTACATTATCTTATAGAATGCTCTTGTCTTGAGTGACAATAGGCCTTAGAATAACCATCGGCCAGCAAACTACATGTCTGCCCGACATTTAACTCTAAACTACATTTTTAAGGCGATTTCGTCTACATTTCCCGGTGCCACGGCCTAGATAACGTAATTATAGCGTGTTTATTTACATTATTCTATAGAATACTCTTGTCTTGAGTGACAATAGGCCTTAGAATCACCACCGGCCAGCAAACTACATGTCTGCCCGACATTCAACTCTAAACAACATTTTTAAGATGATTTCGTCTACATTTCCCGGTGCCACGGCCTAGGTAACGTAATTATTGCAACTTTATTTACATAATCTTATAGAATTCTCTTGCCTTGAGTGACAATAGGCCTTAAAATCACCATCGGCTAGCAAACTACATGTCTGCCCGACATTAAACTCTATACTATATTTTTATGGCGGTTTTGTCTACATTTCCCGGTGCCACGGCCTAGATAACGTAATTATTGCAACGTTTTTTACATTTTCTTATAGAATTCTCTTGTATAAAGTGCCAATAGTCCTTAGAATTACCATCGGTCAGCAAACTACATGTTTTCCCGACATTTAACTCTAAACAATATTTTTAAGACGATTTCGTCTACATTTCCCGGTGCCACGGCCTAGGTAACGTAATTATTGCAACTTATTTAACATTATCTTTCAGAATACTCTTGCCTTGAGTGACAATAGACCTTAGAATCACCATCGGCCAGCAAACTACATGTCTGCCCGACATTCAACTCTAAACAACATTTTTAAGATGATTTCGTCTACATTTCCCGGTGCCACGGCCTAGGTAACGTAATTATAGCAAATTTTTTTACATTATCTTATAGAGTACTCTTGCCTTGAGTGATAATCGGCGTTAGAATTACCATCGGCCAGCAAACTACATGCTTTCCCGACATTTAACTCTAAACTACATTTTTAAGGCGATTTCGTCTACATTTACCGGTGCCACGGCCTAGGTAACGTAATTATAGCGACTTTTTTTACATTATCTTTTAGAACACTTTTGCCTTGAGTGAAAATAGACCTTAGAATCACCATCGTCAGCAAACTATATGTCTGCCCGACATTCAACTCTAAACAACATTTTTAAGATGATTTCGTCTACATTTCCCGGTGCCACGGCCTAGGTAACGTAATTATAGCGAATTTTTTTACATTATCTTATAGAATACTCTTGCCTTGAGTGACAATCCGCGTTAGAATCACCATCGGCCAGCAAACTACATGTCTGCCCGACATTTAACTCTAAACTACATTTTTAAGGCGATTACGTCTACATTTCCCGGTGCCGCGGCCTAGGTAACGTAATTATAGCGACTTTTTTTTCATTATCTTATAGAATGCTCTTGTCTTGAGTGACAATAGGCCTTAAAATAACCATCGGCCAGCAAACTACATGTCTGCCCGACATTAAACTCTAAACTATATTTTTATGGCGGTTTTGTCTACATTTCCCGGTGCCACGGCCTAGATAACGTAATTATTGCAACGTTTTTTAAGATATCTTATAGAATACTCTTGCTTTGAGTGACAAAAGGCCATAGAATCACCATCGGCCAGGATACTACATGTTTTCCCGACATTTAACTCTAAACTACATTTTTAAGGCGATTTCGTCTACATTTCCCGGTGCCACGGCCTAGGTAACGTAATTATAGCGACTTTTTTTACATTATCTTTTAGAATACTCTTGCCTTGAGTGACAATAGACCTTAGAATCACCATCGGCCAGCAAACTACATGCTTTCCCGACATTTAACTCTAAACTACATTTTTAAGGCGATTTCGTCTACATTTCCCGGTGCCACGGCCTAGGTAACGTAATTATAGCGACTTTTTTTACATTATCTTTTAAAATACTCTTGCCTTGAGTGACAATAGACCTTAGAATCACCATCGGCCAGCAAACTACATGTCTGCCCGACATTCAACTCTAAACAACATTTTTAAGATGATTTCGTCTACATTTCCCGGTGCCACGGCCTAGGTAACGTAATTATAGCGAATTCTTTTACATTATCTTATAGAATACTCTTGCCTTGAGTGACAATCGGCGTTAGAATCACCATCGGCCAGCAAACTACATGTCTGCCCGACATTTAACTCTAAACTACATTTTTAAGGCGATTACGTCTACATTTCCCGGTGCCGCGGCCTAGGTAACGTAATTATAGCGACTTTTTTTTCATTATCTTTTAGAATGCTCTTGTCTTGAGTGACAATAGACCTTAAAATAACCATCGGCCAGCAAACTACATGTCTGCCCGACATTAAACTCTAAACTATATTTTTATGGCGGTTTTGTCTACATTTCCCGGTGCCACGGCCTAGATAACGTAATTATTGCAACGTTTTTTAAGATATCTTATAGAATACTCTTGCTTTGAGTGACAAAAGGCCTTAGAATCACCATCGGCCAGCATACTACATGTTTTTCCGACATTTAACTCTAAACAATATTTTTAAGACGATTTCGTCTACATTTCCCGGTGCCATGGCCTAGGTAACGTAATTATAGCGTTTTTTTTTACATTATCTTATAGAATACTATTGCCTTGAGTGAAAATAGGCCTTAGAATAACCGTCGGCCAGCAAACTACATGTCTGCCCGACATTAAACTCTAAACTATATTTTTATGGCGGTTTTGTCTACATTTCCCGGTGCCACGGCCTAGATAACGTAATTATTGCAACGTTTTTTACACTTTCTTATAGAATACTCTTGTTAAGAGTGACAATAGGCCTTAGAATCACCATCGGCCAGCAAACTCTATGTTTTCCCGACATTTAACTCTAAACTACATTTTTAAGGCGATTACGTCTACATTTCCCGGTGCCGCGGCCTAGGTAACGTAATTATAGCGACTTTTTTTACATTATCTTATAGAACTCTCTTGCATTGAGTGACAAAAGGCCTTAAAATTACCATCAACTAGCAATCTACATGTTTACCCGACATTTAACTCTAAACAACATTTTTAAGATGATTTCGTCTACATTTCCCGGTGCCACGGCCTAGGTAACGTAATTATAGCGACTTTTTTACATTATCTTATAGAATACTCTTGCCTTGAGTGACAATAGGCCTTTGAATCACCATTGGCCAGCAAACAACATGTCTGCCCGACATTTAACTCTAAACTACATTTTTAAGGCGATTACGTCTACATTTCCCGGTGCCACGGCCTAGGTAACGTAATTATAGCGACTTTTTTTACATTTTCTTATAGAATACTCTTGCCTTGAGTGACAATAGGCGTTAGAATCACCATCGGCCAGCAAACTACATGTCTGCCCGACATTTAACTCTAAACTACATTTTTAAGGCGATTACGTCTACATTTCCCGGTGCCGCGGCCTAGGTAACGTAATTATAGCGACTTTTTTTACATTATCTTATAGAATGCTCTTGTCTTGAGTGACAATAGGCCTTAGAATAACCATCGGCCAGCAAACTACATGTCTGCCCGACATTCAACTCTAAACTATATTTTTATGGCGGTTTTGTCTTCATTTCCCGGTGCCACGGCCTAGATAACGTAATTATTGCAACGTTTTTTTAAATTATCTGATAGAATACTCTTGCTTTGAGTGACAAAATGCCTTAGAATCACCATCTGCCAGCATACTACATGTTTTCCCGACATTTAACTCTAAACAATATTTTTAAGACGATTTCGTCTACATTTCCCGATGCCACGGCCTAGGTAACGTAATTATAGCGGTTTTTTTTACATAATCTTATAGAATGCTCTTGCCTTCAGTGATAATAGGCCTTAGAATAACCGTCGGCCAGCAAACTACATGTCTGCCCGACATTAAACTCTAAACTATATTTTTTTGGTGGTTTTGTCTACATTTCCCGGTGCCACGGCCTAGATAACGTAATTATTGCAACGTATTTTACACTACATTATAGAATACTCTTGTTAAGAGTGACAATAGGCCTTAGAATCACCATCGGCCAGCAAACTCCATGTTTTCCCGACATTTAACTCTAAACTACATTTTTAAGGCGATATCGTCTACATTTCCCGGTGCCACGGCCTAGGTAACGTAATTATTGCAACTTATTTAACATTTTCTTATAGAATACTCATGCCTTGAGTGACAATAGGCCTTTAAATCACCATCAGCCAGCAAAATATAAGTCTGTCCGACAATCAACTTTAAACTACATTTTTATGGCGGTTTTGTCTACATTTCCCGTGCCACGGCCTAGGTAACGTAATTATTGAAACTTTTTTTACATTATCTTATAGAATTATCTTGCACTGAGTGACTAAAGGCCTCAAAATCACAATCGGCTAGCAAACTACATGTTTTTCCGACATTTAACTCTAAACAATATTTTTAAGACGATTTCGTCTACATTTCCCGGTGCCACGGCCTAGGTAACGTAATTATAGCGTGTTTATTTACATTATCCTATAGAATACTATTGTCTTGAGTGACAATAGGCCTTAGAATCACCACCGGCCAGCAAACTACATGTCTGCCCGACATTCAACTCTAAACTATATTTTTATGGCGGTTTTGTCTACATTTCCCGGTGCCACGGCCTAGATAACGTAATTATTGCAACGTTTTTTACATTATCTTATAGAATTCTTTTGTTTTGAGTGACAATAGGCCTTAGAATCACCATCGGCCAGCAAACTACATGCTTTCCAGACATTTAACTCTAAACTACATTTTTAAGGCGATTTCGTCTACATTTCCCGGTGCCACGGCCTAGGTAACGTAATTATAGCGTGTTTATTTACATTATCCTATAGAATACTATTGTTTTGAGTGACAATAGGCCTTAGAATCACCACCGGCCAGCAAACTACATGTCTGCCCGACATTCAACTCTAAACTATATTTTTATGGCGGTTTTGTCTACATTTCCCGGTGCCACGGCCTAGATAACGTAATTATTGCAACGTTTTTTACATTATCTTATAGAATACTCTTGCTTTGAGTGACAATAGGCCTTAGAATCACCATCGGCCAGCAAACTACATGCTTTCCCGACATTTAACTCTAAACTACATTTTTAAGGCGATTTCGTCTACATTTCCCGGTGCCACGGCCTAGGTAACGTAATTATAGCAATTTTTTGTACATTATCTTATAGAATACTCTTGCCTTGAGTGACAATAGGCCTTAGAATCACCATCGGCCAGCAAACTACATGTCTGCCCGACATTCAACTCTAAACAACATTTTTAAGATGATTTCGTCTACATTTCCCGGTGCCACGGCCTAGGTAACGTAATTATAGCGACTTTTTTACATTATCTTATAGAATACTCTTTCTTTGAGTGACAATAGGCCTCAAAATAACCATCGGCCAGCAAACTACATGTCTGCCCGACATTAAACTCTAAACTATATTTTTATGGCGGTTTTGTCTACATTTCCCGGTGCCACGGCCTAGATAACGTAATTATTGCAACGTTTTTTACACTATCTTATAGAATTATCTTGTTTAGAGTAACAATAGGCCTTAGAATCACCATCGGCCAGCAAACTACATGTTTTCCCGACATTTAACTCTAAACAACATTTTTAAGGCGATTTCGTCTACATTTCCCGGTGCCACGGCCTAGGTAACGTAGTTATAGCGATTTTTTTTACATAATCTTATATGATACACTAGCTTTCAGTGACAGTAGGCCTTAGAATCACCATTGGCCAGCATACTACATGTTTTCCCGACATTTAACTCTAAACAATATTTTTAAGACGATTTCGTCTACATTTCCCGGTGCCATGGCCTAGGTAACGTAATTATAGCGACTTTTTTTACAATATCTTATAGAATTCTCTTGTTTTAAGTGACAATAGGCCTTAGAATCACCATCGGTCAGCAAACTACATGTTTTCCCGACATTTAACTCTAAACAATATTTTTAAGACGATTTCGTCTACATTTCCCGGTGCCACGGCCTAGGTAACGTAATTATAGCGACTTTTTTTACATTATCTTAAAGAATACTCTTGCCTTGAGTGACAATATGCCTTAGAATTACCATCGGCCAACAAAAAACATGTCTGCCCGACATTAAACTCTCAAAGTACATTTTTAAGGCGATTTCGTCTACATTTCCCGGTGCCACGGCCTAGGTAACGTAAGTATTGCAACTTTTTTAACATTATCTTATAGAATACTCTTGCCTTGAAAGACAATAGGCCTTTGAATCACCATCGGCCAGCGAAATATAAGTCTGTCCAACAATCAACTTTAAACTACATTTTTATGGCGGTTTTGTCTACATTTCCCGGTGCCACGGCCTAGGTTACGTAATTATTGGAATTTTTTTTACATTATCTTATAGAATTCTCTTGCATTGAGTAACAAAAGGCCTTAAAATCACCATCAACCAGCAATCTACATGTTTACCCGACATTTAACTCTAAACTACATTTTGAAGGCGATTACGTCTACATTTCCCGGTGCCACGGCCTAGGTAACGTAATTATAGCGACTTTTTTTACATTATCTTATAGAATGCTCTTGTTTTGAGTGACTTAAGGCCTTAGAATCACCATCGGCCAGCATACTACATATTTTCCCGACATTTAACTCTAAACAATATTTTTAAGACGATTTCGTCTACATTTTCCGGTGCCACGGCCTAGGTAACGTAATTATAGCAATTTTTTTTTCATTATCTTATAAAATACTCTTGCCTTGAGTGATAATAGGCCTTAGAATAACCATCGGCCAGCAAACTACATGTCTGCCCGACATTCAACTCTAAACTATATTTTTAGTGTGGTTTTGTCTACATTTCCCGGTGCCACGGCCTAGATAACGTAATTATTGCAACGTTTTTTACATTATTTTATAGAATACTCTTGTTTTGAGTGACAATAGGCCTTAGAATCACCATCGGCCAACAAAAAACATGTCTGCCCGACATTAAACTCTCAAAGTACATTTTTAAGGCGATTTCGTCTACATTTCCCGGTGCCACGGCCTAGGTAACGTAAGTATTGCAACTTTTTTAACATTATCTTATAGAATACTCTTGCCTTGAAAGACAATAGGCCTTTGAATCACCATCGGCCAGCGAAATATAAGTCTGTCCAACAATCAACTTTAAACTACATTTTTATGGCGGTTTTGTCTACATTTCCCGGTGCCACGGCCTAGGTTACGTAATTATTGGAATTTTTTTTACATTATCTTATAGAATTCTCTTGCATTGAGTAACAAAAGGCCTTAAAATCACCATCAACCAGCAATCTACATGTTTACCCGACATTTAACTCTAAACTACATTTTGAAGGCGATTACGTCTACATTTCCCGGTGCCACGGCCTAGGTAACGTAATTATAGCGACTTTTTTTACATTATCTTATAGAATGCTCTTGTTTTGAGTGACTTAAGGCCTTAGAATCACCATCGGCCAGCATACTACATATTTTCCCGACATTTAACTCTAAACAATATTTTTAAGACGATTTCGTCTACATTTTCCGGTGCCTCGGCCTAGGTAACGTAATTATAGCAATTTTTTTTTCATTATCTTATAAAATACTCTTGCCTTGAGTGATAATAGGCCTTAGAATAACCATCGGCCAGCAAACTACATGTCTGCCCGACATTCAACTCTAAACTATATTTTTAGTGTGGTTTTGTCTACATTTCCCGGTGCCACGGCCTAGATAACGTAATTATTGCAACGTTTTTTACATTATTTTATAGAATACTCTTGTTTTGAGTGACAATAGGCCTTAGAATCACCATCGGCCAGCAAACTACATGTTTTCCCGACATTTAACTCTAAACAATATTTTTAAGACGATTTCGTCTACCTTTCCCGGTGCCACGGCCTAGGTTACGTAATTATAGCGAGTTTTTTTACATTATCTTATAGAATACTCTTGCTTTGAGTGACAATAGGCCTTAGAATCACCATCGGCCAGCAAACTACATGCTTTCCCGACATTTAACTCTAAACTACATATTTAAGGCGATTTCGTCTACATTTCCCGGTGCCACGGCCTAGGTAACGCAATTACAGCGACTTTTTCACATTATCTTATAGAATACTTTTGCTTTGAGTGACAATAGGCCTCAAAATAACCATCGGCCAGCAAACTACATGTCTGCCCGACATTAAACTCTAAACTATATTTTTATGGCGGTTTTGTCTACATTTCCCGGTGCCACGGCCTAGAAAACGTAATTATTGCAACGTTTTTTACACTATCTTATAGAATACTCTTGTTTTGAGTGACAATAGGCCTTAGAATCACCATCGGCCAGCAAACTTCTTGTTTTCCCGACATTTAACTCTAAACTACATTTTTAAGGCGATTTCGTCTACATTTCCCGGTGCCACGGCCTAAGTAACGTTGCAAATTTTTTAACACTATCTTATAGAATACTCTTGCCTTGAGTGACAATAGTTCTTTGAATCACCATCGGCCAGCAAAATATAAGTCTGTCCGACAATCAACTTTAAACTACATTTTTATGGCAGTTTTGTCTACATTTCCCGGTGCCACGGCCTAGGTAACGTAATTATTGGAAGTTTTTTTACATTATCTTATAGAATTATCTTGCATTGAGTGACAAAAGGCCTTAAAATCACAATCGGCCAGCAAACTACATGTTTTTCCGACATTTAACTCTAAACAACATTTTAAAGACGATTTCGTCTACATTTCCCGGTGCCACGGCCTAGGTAACGTAATTATAGCGTGTTTATTTACATAATCGTATAGAATACTCTTGCCTTGAGTGACATTAGGCCTTAGAATTACGACCGGCCAGCAAACTACATGTCTGCCCGACATTCAACTCTAAACAACATTTTTAAGATGATTTCGTCTACATTTCCCGGTGCCACGGCCTAGGTAACGTAATTATTGCAACTTTTTTTACATAATCTTATAGAATTATCTTGCCTTGAGTGACAATAGGCCTTAAAATCACCATAGGCTAGCAAACTACATGTCTGCCCGACATTAAACTCTAAACTATATTTTTATGGCGGTTTTGTCTACATTTCCCGGTGCCACGGCCTAGATAACGTAATTATTGCAACGTTTTTTACATTATCTTATAGAATACTCTTGTTTAGAGTGACAATAGGCCTAAGAATCACCATCGGTCAGCAAACTATATGTTTTCCCGACATTTAACTCTAAACAATATTTTAAGACGTTTTCGTCTACATTTCCCGGTGCCACGGCCTAGGTAACGTAATTATAGCGACTTTTTTTACAATATCTTATAGAATTCTCTTGTTTTGAGTGACAATAGGCCTTAGAATCACCAACGGCCAGCAAACTACATGTTTTCCCGACATTTAACTCTAAACAATATTTTTAAGACGATTTCGTCTACATTTCCCGGTGCCATGGCCTAGGTAACGTAATTATAGCGTTTTTTTTTACATTATCTTATAGAATGCTCTTGTTTTAAGTGATAATAGGCCTTAGAATAACCGTCGGCCAGCAAACTACATGTCTGCCCGACATTAAACTCTAAACTATATTTTTATGGCGGTTTTGTCTACATTTCCCGGTGCAACGGCCTAGATAACGTAATTATTGCAACGTTTTTTACACTTTCTTATAGAATTATCTTGTTAAGAGTGACAATAGGCCTTAGAATCACCATCGGCCAGCAAACTCCATGTTTTCCCGACATTTAACTCTAAACTACATTTTTAAGGCGATTACGTCTACATTTCCCGGTGCCACGGCCTAGGTAACGTAATTATAGCGACTTTTTTACATTATCTTATAGAATACTCTTGCCTTGAGTGACAATAGGCCTTTGAATCACCATTGGCCAGCAAACAACATGTCTGCCCGACATTTAACTCTAAACTACATTTTTAAGGCGATTACGTCTACATTTCCCGGTGCCACGGCCTAGGTAACGTAATTATAGCGACTTTTTTTACATTATCTTATAGAATACTCTTGCCTTGAGTGACAATAGGCGTTAGAATCACCATCGGCCAGCAAACTACATGTCTGCCCGACATTTAACTCTAAACTACATTTTTAAGGCGATTACGTCTACATTTCCCGGTGCCGCGGCCTAGGTAACGTAATTATAGCGACTTTTTTTACATTATCTTATAGAATGCTCTTGTCTTGAGTGACAATAGGCCTTAGAATAACCATCGGCCAGCAAACTACATGTCTGCCCGACATTCAACTCTAAACTATATTTTTATGGCGGTTTTGTCTTCATTTCCCGGTGCCACGGCCTAGATAACGTAATTATTGCAACGTTTTTTTAAATTATCTGATAGAATACTCTTGCTTTGAGTGACAAAATGCCTTAGAATCACCATCTGCCAGCATACTACATGTTTTCCCGACATTTAACTCTAAACAATATTTTTAAGACGATTTCGTCTACATTTCCCGGTGCCACGGCCTAGGTAACGTAATTATAGCGGTTTTTTTTACATAATCTTATAGAATGCTCTTGCCTTCAGTGATAATAGGCCTTAGAATAACCGTCGGCCAGCAAACTACATGTCTGCCCGACATTAAACTCTAAACTATATTTTTTTGGTGGTTTTGTCTACATTTCCCGGTGCCACGGCCTAGATAACGTAATTATTGCAACGTATTTTACACTATATTATAGAATACTCTTGTTAAGAGTGACAATAGGCCTTAGAATCACCATCGGCCAGCAAACTCCATGTTTTCCCGACATTTAACTCTAAACTACATTTTTAAGGCGATATCGTCTACATTTCCCGGTGCCACGGCCTAGGTAACGTAATTATTGCAACTTATTTAACATTTTCTTATAGAATACTCATGCCTTGAGTGACAATAGGCCTTTAAATCACCATCAGCCAGCAAAATATAAGTCTGTCCGACAATCAACTTTAAACTACATTTTTATGGCGGTTTTGTCTACATTTCCCGTGCCACGGCCTAGGTAACGTAATTATTGAAACTTTTTTTACATTATCTTATAGAATTATCTTGCACTGAGTGACTAAAGGCCTCAAAATCACAATCGGCTAGCAAACTACATGTTTTTCCGACATTTAACTCTAAACAATATTTTTAAGACGATTTCGTCTACATTTCCCGGTGCCACGGCCTAGGTAACGTAATTATAGCGTGTTTATTTACATTATCCTATAGAATACTATTGTCTTGAGTGACAATAGGCCTTAGAATCACCACCGGCCAGCAAACTACATGTCTGCCCGACATTCAACTCTAAACTATATTTTTATGGCGGTTTTGTCTACATTTCCCGGTGCCACGGCCTAGATAACGTAATTATTGCAACGTTTTTTACATTATCTTATAGAATTCTTTTGTTTTGAGTGACAATAGGCCTTAGAATCACCATCGGCCAGCAAACTACATGCTTTCCAGACATTTAACTCTAAACTACATTTTTAAGGCGATTTCGTCTACATTTCCCGGTGCCACGGCCTAGGTAACGTAATTATAGCGTGTTTATTTACATTATCCTATAGAATACTATTGTTTTGAGTGACAATAGGCCTTAGAATCACCACCGGCCAGCAAACTACATGTCTGCCCGACATTCAACTCTAAACTATATTTTTATGGCGGTTTTGTCTACATTTCCCGGTGCCACGGCCTAGATAACGTAATTATTGCAACGTTTTTTACATTATCTTATAGAATACTCTTGCTTTGAGTGACAATAGGCCTTAGAATCACCATCGGCCAGCAAACTACATGCTTTCCCGACATTTAACTCTAAACTACATTTTTAAGGCGATTTCGTCTACATTTCCCGGTGCCACGGCCTAGGTAACGTAATTATAGCAATTTTTTGTACATTATCTTATAGAATACTCTTGCCTTGAGTGACAATAGGCCTTAGAATCACCATCGGCCAGCAAACTACATGTCTGCCCGACATTCAACTCTAAACAACATTTTTAAGATGATTTCGTCTACATTTCCCGGTGCCACGGCCTAGGTAACGTAATTATAGCGACTTTTTTACATTATCTTATAGAATACTCTTTCTTTGAGTGACAATAGGCCTCAAAATAACCATCGGCCAGCAAACTACATGTCTGCCCGACATTAAACTCTAAACTATATTTTTATGGCGGTTTTGTCTACATTTCCCGGTGCCACGGCCTAGATAACGTAATTATTGCAACGTTTTTTACACTATCTTATAGAATTATCTTGTTTAGAGTGACAATAGGCCTTAGAATCACCATCGGCCAGCAAACTACATGTTTTCCCGACATTTAACTCTAAACAACATTTTTAAGGCGATTTCGTCTACATTTCCCGGTGCCACGGCCTAGGTAACGTAGTTATAGCGATTTTTTTTACATAATCTTATATGATACACTAGCTTTCAGTGACAGTAGGCCTTAGAATCACCATTGGCCAGCATACTACATGTTTTCCCGACATTTAACTCTAAACAATATTTTTAAGACGATTTCGTCTACATTTCCCGGTGCCATGGCCTAGGTAACGTAATTATAGCGACTTTTTTTACAATATCTTATAGAATTCTCTTGTTTTAAGTGACAATAGGCCTTAGAATCACCATCGGTCAGCAAACTACATGTTTTCCCGACATTTAACTCTAAACAATATTTTTAAGACGATTTCGTCTACATTTCCCGGTGCCACGGCCTAGGTAACGTAATTATAGCGACTTTTTTTACATTATCTTAAAGAATACTCTTGCCTTGAGTGACAATATGCCTTAGAATTACCATCGGCCAACAAAAAACATGTCTGCCCGACATTAAACTCTCAAAGTACATTTTTAAGGCGATTTCGTCTACATTTCCCGGTGCCACGGCCTAGGTAACGTAAGTATTGCAACTTTTTTAACATTATCTTATAGAATACTCTTGCCTTGAAAGACAATAGGCCTTTGAATCACCATCGGCCAGCGAAATATAAGTCTGTCCAACAATCAACTTTAAACTACATTTTTATGGCGGTTTTGTCTACATTTCCCGGTGCCACGGCCTAGGTTACGTAATTATTGGAATTTTTTTTACATTATCTTATAGAATTCTCTTGCATTGAGTAACAAAAGGCCTTAAAATCACCATCAACCAGCAATCTACATGTTTACCCGACATTTAACTCTAAACTACATTTTGAAGGCGATTACGTCTACATTTCCCGGTGCCACGGCCTAGGTAACGTAATTATAGCGACTTTTTTTACATTATCTTATAGAATGCTCTTGTTTTGAGTGACTTAAGGCCTTAGAATCACCATCGGCCAGCATACTACATATTTTCCCGACATTTAACTCTAAACAATATTTTTAAGACGATTTCGTCTACATTTTCCGGTGCCACGGCCTAGGTAACGTAATTATAGCAATTTTTTTTTCATTATCTTATAAAATACTCTTGCCTTGAGTGATAATAGGCCTTAGAATAACCATCGGCCAGCAAACTACATGTCTGCCCGACATTCAACTCTAAACTATATTTTTAGTGTGGTTTTGTCTACATTTCCCGGTGCCACGGCCTAGATAACGTAATTATTGCAACGTTTTTTACATTATTTTATAGAATACTCTTGTTTTGAGTGACAATAGGCCTTAGAATCACCATCGGCCAGCAAACTACATGTTTTCCCGACATTTAACTCTAAACAATATTTTTAAGACGATTTCGTCTACCTTTCCCGGTGCCACGGCCTAGGTTACGTAATTATAGCGAGTTTTTTTACATTATCTTATAGAATACTCTTGCTTTGAGTGACAATAGGCCTTAGAATCACCATCGGCCAGCAAACTACATGCTTTCCCGACATTTAACTCTAAACTACATTTTTAAGGCGATTTCGTCTACATTTCCCGGTGCCACGGCCTAGATAACGTAATTATAGCGACTTTTTTTACAATATCTTATAGAATACTCTTGCTTTGAGTGACAATAGGCCTTAGAATCACCATCGGCCAGCAAACTACATGTCTGCCCGACATTCAACTCTAAACAACATTTTTAAGATGATTTCGTCTACATTTCTCGGTGCCACGGCCTAGGTAACGCAATTACAGCGACTTTTTCACATTATCTTATAGAATACTTTTGCTTTGAGTGACAATAGGCCTCAAAATAACCATCGGCCAGCAAACTACATGTCTGCCCGACATTAAACTCTAAACTATATTTTTATGGCGGTTTTGTCTACATTTCCCGGTGCCACGGCCTAGAAAACGTAATTATTGCAACGTTTTTTACACTATCTTATAGAATACTCTTGTTTTGAGTGACAATAGGCCTTAGAATCACCATCGGCCAGCAAACTTCTTGTTTTCCCGACATTTAACTCTAAACTACATTTTAAAGGCGATTTCGTCTACATTTCCCGGTGCCACGGCCTAAGTAACGTTGCAAATTTTTTAACACTATCTTATAGAATACTCTTGCCTTGAGTGACAATAGTTCTTTGAATCACCATCGGCCAGCAAAATATAAGTCTGTCCGACAATCAACTTTAAACTACATTTTTATGGCAGTTTTGTCTACATTTCCCGGTGCCACGGCCTAGGTAACGTAATTATTGGAAGTTTTTTTACATTATCTTATAGAATTATCTTGCATTGAGTGACAAAAGGCCTTAAAATCACAATCGGCCAGCAAACTACATGTTTTTCCGACATTTAACTCTAAACAACATTTTAAAGACGATTTCGTCTACATTTCCCGGTGCCACGGCCTAGGTAACGTAATTATAGCGTGTTTATTTACATAATCGTATAGAATACTCTTGCCTTGAGTGACATTAGGCCTTAGAATTACGACCGGCCAGCAAACTACATGTCTGCCCGACATTCAACTCTAAACAACATTTTTAAGATGATTTCGTCTACATTTCCTTGTGCCACGGCCTAGGTAACGTAATTATTGCAACTTTTTTTACATAATCTTATAGAATTATCTTGCCTTGAGTGACAATAGGCCTTAAAATCACCATAGGCTAGCAAACTACATGTCTGCCCGACATTAAACTCTAAACTATATTTTTATGGCGATTTTGTCTACATTTCCCGGTGCCACGGCCTAGATAACGTAATTATTGCAACGTTTTTTACATTATCTTATAGAATACTCTTGTTTAGAGTGACAATAGGCCTAAGAATCACCATCGGTCAGCAAACTATATGTTTTCCCGACATTTAACTCTAAACAATATTTTAAGACGTTTTCGTCTACATTTCCCGGTGCCACGGCCTAGGTAACGTAATTATAGCGACTTTTTTTACAATATCTTATAGAATTCTCTTGTTTTGAGTGACAATAGGCCTTAGAATCACCAACGGCCAGCAAACTACATGTTTTCCCGACATTTAACTCTAAACAATATTTTTAAGACGATTTCGTCTACATTTCCCGGTGCCATGGCCTAGGTAACGTAATTATAGCGTTTTTTTTTACATTATCTTATAGAATGCTCTTGTTTTAAGTGATAATAGGCCTTAGAATAACCGTCGGCCAGCAAACTACATGTCTGCCCGACATTAAACTCTAAACTATATTTTTATGGCGGTTTTGTCTACATTTCCCGGTGCAACGGCCTAGATAACGTAATTATTGCAACGTTTTTTACACTTTCTTATAGAATAATCTTGTTAAGAGTGACAATAGGCCTTAGAATCACCATCGGCCAGCAAACTCCATGTTTTCCCGACATTTAACTCTAAACTACATTTTTAAGGCGATTACGTCTACATTTCCCGGTGCCGCGGCCTATGTAACGTAATTATAGCGACTTTTTTTACATTATCTTATAGAATTTTCTTGCATTGAGTGACAAAAGGCCTTAAAATCACCATCAACTAGCAATCTACATGTTTACCCGACATTTAACTCTAAACAACATTTTTAAGACTATTTCGTCTACATTTCCCGGTGCCACGGCCTAGGTAACGTAATTATAGCGACTTTTTTACATTATCTTATAGAATACTCTTGAATTGAGTGACAATAGGCCTTCGAATCACCATCGGCCAGCAAACAACATGTCTGCCCGACATTTTACTCTAAACTACATTTTTAAGGCGATTACGTCTACATTTCCCGGTGCCACGGCCTAGGTAACGTAATTATAGCGACTTTTTTTACATTATCTTATAGAATACTCCTGCCTTGAGTGACAATAGGCGTTAGAATCACCATCGGCCAGCAAACTACATGTCTGCCCGACATTAAACTCTAAACTACATTTTTAAGGCGATTACGTCTACATTTCCCGGTGCCGCGGCCTAGGTAACGTAATTATAGCGACTTTTTTTACATTATCTTATAGAATGCTCTTGTCTTAAGTGACAATAGGCCTTAGAATAACCATCGGCCAGCAAACTACATGTCTGCCCGACATTTAACTCTAAACTACATTTTTAAGGCGATTTCGTCTACATTTCCCGGTGCCACGGCTTAGATAACGTAATTATAGCGTGTTTATTTACATTATTCTATAGAATACTCTTGTCTTGAGTGACAATAGGCCTTAGAATCACCACCGGCCAGCAAACTACATGTCTGCCCGACATTCAACTCTAAACTATATTTTTACGGCGGTTTTGTCTACATTTTCCGGTGCCACGGCCTAGATAACGAAATTATTGCAACGTTTTTTACATTATCTTATAAGATACTCTTGCATTGAGTGACAATAGGCCTTAGAATCACCATCGGCCAGCAAACTACATGTTTTCCCGACATTTAACTCTAAACAATATTTTTAAGACGATTTCGTCTACATTTTCCGGTGCCACGGCCTAGGTAACGTAATTATAGCGATTTTTTTTACATTATCTTATAGAATACTCTTGCCTTGAGTGATAATAGGCCTTAGAATAACCATCGGCCAGCAAACTACATGTCTGCCCGACATTCAACTCTAAACTATATTTTTAGTGCGGTTTTGTCTACATTTCCCGGTGCCACGGCCTAGATAACGTAATTATTGCAACGTTTTTTAAACTATCTTATAGAATACTCTTGTTTTGAGTGACTATAGGCCTTGGAATCACAATCAGCCAGCAAACTACATGTTTTCCCGACATTTAACTCTAAACTACATTTTTAAGGCGATTTCGTCTACATTTCCCGGTGCCACGGACTAGGTAACGTAATTATTGCAACTTTTTTTACATTTTCTAATAGAATACTCTTGCTTTGAGTGACAATAGGCCTTAGAATCACCATCGGCCAGCAAACTACATGCTTTCCCGACATTTAACTCTAAACTACATTTTTAAGGCGATTTCGTCTACATTTCCCGGTGCCACGGCCTAGGTAACGTAATTATAGCGACTTTTTTAACATTATCTTATATAATACTCTTGCTTTGAGTGACTATAGGCCTTTGAATCACCATCGGCCAGCAAAATATAAGTCTGTCCGACAATCAACTTTAAACTACATTTTTATGGCGGTTTTGTCTACATTTCCCGGTGCCACGGCCTAGGTAACGTAATTATTGGAACTTTTTTTACATTGTCTTATAGAATTATCTTGCATTGAGTGACAAAACGCCTTAAAATCACAATCGGCCAGCAAACTACATGTTTTCCCGACATTTAACTCTAAACAACATTTTAAAAACGATTTCGTCTACATTTCCCGGTGCCACGGCCTAGGTAACGTATTTATAGCGACTTTTTTACATAATCTTATAGAATACTCTTGCTTTGAGTGACAATAGGCCTCAAAATAACCATCGGCCAGCAAACTACATGTCAGCCCGACATTTAACTCTAAGTCTCTATTTTAAGGCGATTTCGTCTACATTTCCCGGTGCCACGGCCTAGGTAACATAATTATTGCAACTTTTTTTACATTTTCTTATATTATACTCTTGTTTTGAGTGACAATAGGCCTTAGAATTACCATCGGCCAGCAAACTACATGTCTGCCCGACATTTAACTCTAAACTACATTTTAAGGCGATTTCGTCTACATTTCCCGGTGCCACGGCCTAGGTAACGTAACTATTGCAACTTTTTTTACATTATCTTATAGAATGCTCTTGCCCTGAGTAAGAATAGGCCTTAGAATCACCATCGGCCAAAAAACATGTCTGCCCGACATTAAACTCTCAAAGTACATTTTTAAGGCGATTTCGTCTACATTTCCCGGAGCCACGGCCTAGGTAACGTAATTATTGCAATTTTTTTTACATCTTATTATATTATACTCTTGCGTTGAGTGACAATAGGCCTTTGAATCACCATCGGCCAGCAAACAACATGTCTGCCCGACATTTAACTCTAAACTACATTTTTAAGGCGATTATGTCTACATTTCCCGGTGCCATGGCCTAGGTAACGTAATTATAGCGACTTTTTTTAAATTATCTTATAGAATCCTCTTGCTTTGAGTGACTTAAGGCCTTAGAATCACCATCGGCCAGCAAACTACATGTCTGCCCGACATTCAACTCTAAACTATATTTTTATGGCGGTTTTGTCTACATTTCCCGGTGCCACGGCCTAGATAACGTAATTATTGCAACGTTTTTTACATTATCTTATAGGATACTCTTGCTTTGAGTGACAAAAGGCCTTAGAATCACCATCGGCTAGCAAACTACATGTTTTCCCGACATTTAACTCTAAACAATATTTTTAAGACGATTTCGTCTACATTTCCCGGTGCCACGGCCTAGGTAACGTAATTATAGCGACTTTTTTACATTATCTTATAGAATACTCTTGCTTTGAGTGACAATAGGCCTCAAAATAACCATCGGCCAGCAAACTACATGTGTGCCCGACATTTAACTCTAAGTCTCTATTTTAAGGCGATTTGGTCTACATTTCCCGGTGCCACGGCCTAGGTAACGTAATTATTGGAACTTTTTTTACATTGTCTTATAGAATTATCTTGCATTGAGTGACAAAACGCCTTAAAATCACAATCGGCCAGCAAACTACATGTTTTCCCGACATTTAACTCTAAACAACATTTTAAAGACGATTTCGTCTACATTTCCCGGTGCCACGGCCTAGGTAACGTATTTATAGCGACTTTTTTACATAATCTTATAGAATACTCTTGCTTTGAGTGACAATAGGCCTCAAAATAACCATAGGCCAGCAAACTACATGTCAGCCCGACATTTAACTCTAAGTCTCTATTTTAAGGCGATTTCGTCTACATTTCCCGGTGCCACGGCCTAGGTAACATAATTATTGCAACTTTTTTTACATTTTCTTATATTATACTCTTGTTTTGAGTGACAATAAGCCTTAGAATCACCATCGGCCAGCAAACTACATGTCTGCCCGACATTTAACTCTAAACTACCTTTTAAGGCGATTTCGTCTACATTTCCCGGTGCCACGGCCTAGGTAACGTAACTATTGCAACTTTTTTTACATTATCTTATAGAATGCTCTTGCCCTGAGTGACAATAGGCCTTTGAATCACCATCGGCCAGCAAACAACATGTCTGCCCGACATTTAACTCTAAACTACATTTTTAAGGCGATTATGTCTACATTTCCCGGTGCCATGGCCTAGGTAACGTAATTATAGCGACTTTTTTTTAATTATCTTATAGAATCGTCTTGCTTTGAGTGACTTAAGGCCTTAGAATCACCATCGGCCAGCAAACTACATGTCTGCCCGACATTCAACTCTAAACTATATTTTTATGGCGGTTTTGTCTACATTTCCCGGTGCCACGGCCTAGATAACGTAATTATTGCAACGTTTTTTACATTATCTTATAGGATACTCTTGCTTTGCGTGACAAAAGGCCTTAGAATCACCATCGGCTAGCAAACTACATGTTTTCCCGACATTTAACTCTAAACAATATTTTTAAGACGATTTCGTCTACATTTCCCGGTGCCACGGCCTAGGTAACGTAATTATAGCGACTTTTTTACATTATCTTATAGAATACTCTTGCTTTGAGTGACAATAGGCCTCAAAATAACCATCGGCCAGCAAACTACATGTGTGCCCGACATTTAACTCTAAGTCTCTATTTTAAGGCGATTTGGTCTACATTTCCCGGTGCCACGGCCTAGGTAACATAATTATTGCAACTTTTTTTACATTTTCTAATAGAATACTCCTGCTTTGAGTGACAATAGGCCTTAGAAACACCATCGGCCAGCAAACTACATGTCTGCCCGACATTCAACTCTAAACTATATTTTTATGGCGGTTTTGTCTACATTTCCCGGTGCCACGGCCTAGATAACGTAATTATTGCAACGTTTTTTACATAATCTTATAGGATACTTTTGCTTTGAGTGACAATAGGCCTTAGAATCACCATCGGCCAGCAAACTACATGTTTTCCCGACATTTAACTCTAAACAATATTTTTAAGACGATTTCGTCTACATTTCCCGGTGCCACGGCCTAGGTAACGTAATTATAGCGACTTTTTTTACACTATCTTATAAAATTATCTTGCTTTGAGTGACAATAGGCCTAAGAATCACCATTGGCCAGCAAACTACATGTTTTCCCGACATTTAACTCTAAACTACATTTTTAAGGCGATTTCGTCTACATTTCCCGGTGCCACGGCCTAGGTAACGTAATTATTGCAACTTTTTTTAACATTATTAGAGAATACTCTTGCCTTGAGTGACAAAAGGCCTTAGAATAACCATCGGCCAGCAAACTACATGTCTGCCCGACATTCAACTCTAAACTATATTTTTACGGCGGTTTTGTCTACATTTTCCGGTGCCACGGCCTAGATAACGAAATTATTGCAACGTTTTTTACATTATCTTATAAGATCCTCTTGCATTGAGTGACAATAGGCCTTAGAATCACCATCGGCCAGCAAACTACATGTTTTCCCGACATTTAACTCTAAACAATATTTTTAAGACGATTTCGTCTACATTTCCCGGTGCCACGGCCTAGGTAACGTAATTATTGCAATTTTTTAACATTATCTTATAGAATCTTTTTGCCTTGAGTGACAAAAGGCCTTTGAATCACCATCGGCCAGCAAACTACATGTCTGCCCGATATTAAACTCTAAACTATATTTTTATGGCGGTTTTGTCTACATTTCCCGGTGCCACGGCCTAGATAACGTAATTATTGCAACGTTTTTTACACTATCTTATAGAATACTCTTGTTTTGATTGATAATATGCCTTAGAATCACCATCAGCCAGCAAACTACATGTTTTCCCGACATTTAACTCTAAACTACATTTTTAAGGCGATTTCGTCTACATTTCCCGGTGCCACGGCCTAGGTAACGTAATTATTGCAACTTTTTTAACATTATCTTATAAAATGCTATTGCCTTGAGTGACAATAGGCCTTTGAATCACCATCGGCCAGCAAAATATAAGTCTGTCCGACAATCAACTTTAAACTACATTTTTATGGCGGTTTTGTCTACATTTCCCGGTGCCACGGCCTAGGTAACGTAATTATTGGAACTTTTTTTACATTATCTTATAGAATTATCTTGCATTGAGTGACAAAAGGCCTTAAAATCACAATCGGCCAGCAAACTACATGTTTTCCCGACATTTAACTCTAAACAACATTTTAAAGACGATTTCGTCTACATTTCCCGGTGCCACGGCCTAGGTAACGTAATTATAGCGACTTTTTTACATTATCTTATAGAATACTCTTGCTTTGAGTGACAATAGGCCTCAAAATAACCATCGGCCAGCAAACTACATGTCTGCCCGACATTTAACTCTAAGTCTCTATTTTAAGGCGATTTGGTCTACATTTCCCGAAGCCACGGCCTAGGTAACATAATTATTGCATTTTTTTTTACTTTTTCTTATAGAATACTCCTGCCTTGAGTGACAATAGGCCTTAGAATCACCATCGGCCAGCAAACTACATGTCTGCCCGACATTCAACTCTAAACTATATTTTCATGGCGGTTTTGTCTACATTTCCCGGTGCCACGGCCTAGATAACGTAATTATTGCAACTTTTTTTACAGTATCTTATAAAATGCTCTTGCCGTAAGTGACAATAAGCCTTAGAATCACCATCGGCAAAAAAACATGTCTGCCCGACATTAAACTCTCAAAGTACATTTTTAAGGCGATTTCGTCTACATTTCCCGGAGCCACGGCCTAGGTAACGTAATTATTGCAATTTTTTTTACATCTTATTATAGAATCCTCTTGCTTTGAGTGACAATAGGCCTTTGAATCACCATCGGCCAGCAAACAACATGTCTGCCCGACATTTAAATCTAAACTACATTTTTAAGGCGATTATGTCTACATTTCCCGGTGCCACGGCCTAGGTAACGTAATTATAGCGACTTTTTTTACATTATCTTATAAAATGCTCTTGCCTTGAGTGATAATTGGCGTTAGAATCACCATCGGCCAGCAAACTACATGTCTGCCCGACATTTAACTCTAAACTACATTTTGAAGGCGATTACGTCTACATTTCCCGGTGCCACGGCCTAGGTAACGTAATTATAGCGACTTTTTTTACATTATCTTATAGAATGCTCTTGTTTTGAGTGACTAAAGGCCTAAGAAACACCATCGGCCAGCATACTACATATTTTCCCGACATTTAACTCTAAACAATATTTTTAAGACGATTTCGTCTACATTTTCCGGTGCCACGGCCTAGGTAACGTAATTATAGCGATTTTTTTTTCATTATCTTATAAAATACTCTTGCCTTGAGTGATAATAGGCCTTAGAATAACCATCGGCCAGCAAACTACATGTCTGCCCGACATTCAACTCTAAACTATATTTTTAGTGCGGTTTTGTCTACATTTCCCGGTGCCACGGCCTAGATAACGTAATTATTGCAACGTTTTTTACATTATTTTATAGAATACTCTTGTTTTGAGTGACAATAGGCCTTAGAATCACCATCGGCCAGCAAACTACATGTTTTCCCGACATTTAACTCTAAACAATATTTTTAAGACGATTTCGTCTACCTTTCCCGGTGCCACGGCCTAGGTTACGTAATTATAGCGAGTTTTTTTACATTATCTTATAGAATACTCTTGCTTTGAGTGACAATAGGCCTTAGAATCACCATCGGCCAGCAAACTACATGCTTTCCCGACATTTAACTCTAAACTACATTTTTAAGGCGATTTCGTCTACATTTCCCGGTGCCACGGCCTAGATAACGTAATTATAGCGACTTTTTTTACAATATCTTATAGAATACTCTTGCTTTGAGTGACAATAGGCCTTAGAATCACCATCGGCCAGCAAACTACATGTCTGCCCGACATTCAACTCTAAACAACATTTTTAAGATGATTTCGTCTACATTTCTCGGTGCCACGGCCTAGGTAACGCAATTACAGCGACTTTTTCACATTATCTTATAGAATACTTTTGCTTTGAGTGACAATAGGCCTCAAAATAACCATCGGCCAGCAAACTACATGTCTGCCCGACATTAAACTCTAAACTATATTTTTATGGCGGTTTTGTCTACATTTCCCGGTGCCACGGCCTAGAAAACGTAATTATTGCAACGTTTTTTACACTATCTTATAGAATACTCTTGTTTTGAGTGACAATAGGCCTAAGAATCACCATCGGCCAGCAAACTTCTTGTTTTCCCGACATTTAACTCTAAACTACATTTTAAAGGCGATTTCGTCTACATTTCCCGGTGCCACGGCCTAAGTAACGTTGCAAATTTTTTAACACTATCTTATAGAATACTCTTGCCTTGAGTGACAATAGTTCTTTGAATCACCATCGGCCAGCAAAATATAAGTCTGTCCGACAATCAACTTTAAACTACATTTTTATGGCAGTTTTGTCTACATTTCCCGGTGCCACGGCCTAGGTAACGTAATTATTGGAAGTTTTTTTACATTATCTTATAGAATTATCTTGCATTGAGTGACAAAAGGCCTTAAAATCACAATCGGCCAGCAAACTACATGTTTTTCCGACATTTAACTCTAAACAACATTTTAAAGACGATTTCGTCTACATTTCCCGGTGCCACGGCCTAGGTAACGTAATTATAGCGTGTTTATTTACATAATCGTATAGAATACTCTTGCCTTGAGTGACATTAGGCCTTAGAATTACGACCGGCCAGCAAACTACATGTCTGCCCGACATTCAACTCTAAACAACATTTTTAAGATGATTTCGTCTACATTTCCCGGTGCCACGGCCTAGGTAACGTAATTATTGCAACTTTTTTTACATAATCTTATAGAATTATCTTGCCTTGAGTGACAATAGGCCTTAAAATCACCATAGGCTAGCAAACTACATGTCTGCCCGACATTAAACTCTAAACTATATTTTTATGGCGGTTTTGTCTACATTTCCCGGTGCCACGGCCTAGATAACGTAATTATTGCAACGTTTTTTACATTATCTTATAGAATACTCTTGTTTAGAGTGACAATAGGCCTAAGAATCACCATCGGTCAGCAAACTATATGTTTTCCCGACATTTAACTCTAAACAATATTTTAAGACGTTTTCGTCTACATTTCCCGGTGCCACGGCCTAGGTAACGTAATTATAGCGACTTTTTTTACAATATCTTATAGAATTCTCTTGTTTTGAGTGACAATAGGCCTTAGAATCACCAACGGCCAGCAAACTACATGTTTTCCCGACATTTAACTCTAAACAATATTTTTAAGACGATTTCGTCTACATTTCCCGGTGCCATGGCCTAGGTAACGTAATTATAGCGTTTTTTTTTACATTATCTTATAGAATGCTCTTGTTTTAAGTGATAATAGGCCTTAGAATAACCGTCGGCCAGCAAACTACATGTCTGCCCGACATTAAACTCTAAACTATATTTTTATGGCGGTTTTGTCTACATTTCCCGGTGCAACGGCCTAGATAACGTAATTATTGCAACGTTTTTTACACTTTCTTATAGAATAATCTTGTTAAGAGTGACAATAGGCCTTAGAATCACCATCGGCCAGCAAACTCCATGTTTTCCCGACATTTAACTCTAAACTACATTTTTAAGGCGATTACGTCTACATTTCCCGGTGCCGCGGCCTATGTAACGTAATTATAGCGACTTTTTTTACATTATCTTATAGAATTTTCTTGCATTGAGTGACAAAAGGCCTTAAAATCACCATCAACTAGCAATCTACATGTTTACCCGACATTTAACTCTAAACAACATTTTTAAGACTATTTCGTCTACATTTCCCGGTGCCACGGCCTAGGTAACGTAATTATAGCGACTTTTTTACATTATCTTATAGAATACTCTTGAATTGAGTGACAATAGGCCTTCGAATCACCATCGGCCAGCAAACAACATGTCTGCCCGACATTTTACTCTAAACTACATTTTTAAGGCGATTACGTCTACATTTCCCGGTGCCACGGCCTAGGTAACGTAATTATAGCGACTTTTTTTACATTATCTTATAGAATACTCCTGCCTTGAGTGACAATAGGCGTTAGAATCACCATCGGCCAGCAAACTACATGTCTGCCCGACATTAAACTCTAAACTACATTTTTAAGGCGATTACGTCTACATTTCCCGGTGCCGCGGCCTAGGTAACGTAATTATAGCGACTTTTTTTACATTATCTTATAGAATGCTCTTGTCTTAAGTGACAATAGGCCTTAGAATAACCATCGGCCAGCAAACTACATGTCTGCCCGACATTTAACTCTAAACTACATTTTTAAGGCGATTTCGTCTACATTTCCCGGTGCCACGGCTTAGATAACGTAATTATAGCGTGTTTATTTACATTATTCTATAGAATACTCTTGTCTTGAGTGACAATAGGCCTTAGAATCACCACCGGCCAGCAAACTACATGTCTGCCCGACATTCAACTCTAAACTATATTTTTACGGCGGTTTTGTCTACATTTTCCGGTGCCACGGCCTAGATAACGAAATTATTGCAACGTTTTTTACATTATCTTATAAGATACTCTTGCATTGAGTGACAATAGGCCTTAGAATCACCATCGGCCAGCAAACTACATGTTTTCCCGACATTTAACTCTAAACAATATTTTTAAGACGATTTCGTCTACATTTTCCGGTGCCACGGCCTAGGTAACGTAATTATAGCGATTTTTTTTACATTATCTTATAGAATACTCTTGCCTTGAGTGATAATAGGCCTTAGAATAACCATCGGCCAGCAAACTACATGTCTGCCCGACATTCAACTCTAAACTATATTTTTAGTGCGGTTTTGTCTACATTTCCCGGTGCCACGGCCTAGATAACGTAATTATTGCAACGTTTTTTACACTATCTTATAGAATACTCTTGTTTTGAGTGACTATAGGCCTTGGAATCACAATCAGCCAGCAAACTACATGTTTTCCCGACATTTAACTCTAAACTACATTTTTAAGGCGATTTCGTCTACATTTCCCGGTGCCACGGACTAGGTAACGTAATTATTGCAACTTTTTTTACATTTTCTTATAGAATACTCTTGCTTTGAGTGACAATAGGCCTTAGAATCACCATCGGCCAGCAAACTACATGCTTTCCCGACATTTAACTCTAAACTACATTTTTAAGGCGATTTCGTCTACATTTCCCGGTGCCACGGCCTAGGTAACGTAATTATAGCGACTTTTTTAACATTATCTTATATAATACTCTTGCTTTGAGTGACTATAGGCCTTTGAATCACCATCGGCCAGCAAAATATAAGTCTGTCCGACAATCAACTTTAAACTACATTTTTATGGCGGTTTTGTCTACATTTCCCGGTGCCACGGCCTAGGTAACGTAATTATTGGAACTTTTTTTACATTGTCTTATAGAATTATCTTGCATTGAGTGACAAAACGCCTTAAAATCACAATCGGCCAGCAAACTACATGTTTTCCCGACATTTAACTCTAAACAACATTTTAAAAACGATTTCGTCTACATTTCCCGGTGCCACGGCCTAGGTAACGTATTTATAGCGACTTTTTTACATAATCTTATAGAATACTCTTGCTTTGAGTGACAATAGGCCTCAAAATAACCATCGGCCAGCAAACTACATGTCAGCCCGACATTTAACTCTAAGTCTCTATTTTAAGGCGATTTCGTCTACATTTCCCGGTGCCACGGCCTAGGTAACATAATTATTGCAACTTTTTTTACATTTTCTTATATTATACTCTTGTTTTGAGTGACAATAGGCCTTAGAATTACCATCGGCCAGCAAACTACATGTCTGCCCGACATTTAACTCTAAACTACATTTTAAGGCGATTTCGTCTACATTTCCCGGTGCCACGGCCTAGGTAACGTAACTATTGCAACTTTTTTTACATTATCTTATAGAATGCTCTTGCCCTGAGTAAGAATAGGCCTTAGAATCACCATCGGCCAAAAAACATGTCTGCCCGACATTAAACTCTCAAAGTACATTTTTAAGGCGATTTCGTCTACATTTCCCGGAGCCACGGCCTAGGTAACGTAATTATTGCAATTTTTTTTACATCTTATTATATTATACTCTTGCGTTGAGTGATAATAGGCCTTTGAATCACCATCGGCCAGCAAACAACATGTCTGCCCGACATTTAACTCTAAACTACATTTTTAAGGCGATTATGTCTACATTTCCCGGTGCCATGGCCTAGGTAACGTAATTATAGCGACTTTTTTTAAATTATCTTATAGAATTCTCTTGCTTTGAGTGACTTAAGGCCTTAGAATCACCATCGGCCAGCAAACTACATGTCTGCCCGACATTCAACTCTAAACTATATTTTTATGGCGGTTTTGTCTACATTTCCCGGTGCCACGGCCTAGATAACGTAATTATTGCAACGTTTTTTACATTATCTTATAGGATACTCTTGCTTTGAGTGACAAAAGGCCTTAGAATCACCATCGGCTAGCAAACTACATGTTTTCCCGACATTTAACTCTAAACAATATTTTTAAGACGATTTCGTCTACATTTCCCGGTGCCACGGCTAGGTAACGTAATTATAGCGACTTTTTTACATTATCTTATAGAATACTCTTGCTTTGAGTGACAATAGGCCTCAAAATAACCATCGGCCAGCAAACTACATGTGTGCCCGACATTTAACTCTAAGTCTCTATTTTAAGGCGATTTGGTCTACATTTCCCGGTGCCACGGCCTAGGTAACGTAATTATTGGAACTTTTTTTACATTGTCTTATAGAATTATCTTGCATTGAGTGACAAAACGCCTTAAAATCACAATCGGCCAGCAAACTACATGTTTTCCCGACATTTAACTCTAAACAACATTTTAAAGACGATTTCGTCTACATTTCCCGGTGCCACGGCCTAGGTAACGTATTTATAGCGACTTTTTTACATAATCTTATAGAATACTCTTGCTTTGAGTGACAATAGGCCTCAAAATAACCATAGGCCAGCAAACTACATGTCAGCCCGACATTTAACTCTAAGTCTCTATTTTAAGGCGATTTCGTCTACATTTCCCGGTGCCACGGCCTAGGTAACATAATTATTGCAACTTTTTTTACATTTTCTTATATTATACTCTTGTTTTGAGTGACAATAAGCCTTAGAATCACCATCGGCCAGCAAACTACATGTCTGCCCGACATTTAACTCTAAACTACCTTTTAAGGCGATTTCGTCTACATTTCCCGGTGCCACGGCCTAGGTAACGTAACTATTGCAACTTTTTTTACATTATCTTATAGAATGCTCTTGCCCTGAGTGACAATAGGCCTTTGAATCACCATCGGCCAGCAAACAACATGTCTGCCCGACATTTAACTCTAAACTACATTTTTAAGGCGATTATGTCTACATTTCCCGGTGCCATGGCCTAGGTAACGTAATTATAGCGACTTTTTTTAATTATCTTATAGAATCGTCTTGCTTTGAGTGACTTAAGGCCTTAGAATCACCATCGGCCAGCAAACTACATGTCTGCCCGACATTCAACTCTAAACTATATTTTTATGGCGGTTTTGTCTACATTTCCCGGTGCCACGGCCTAGATAACGTAATTATTGCAACGTTTTTTACATTATCTTATAGGATACTCTTGCTTTGCGTGACAAAGGCCTTAGAATCACCATCGGCTAGCAAACTACATGTTTTCCCGACATTTAACTCTAAACAATATTTTTAAGACGATTTCGTCTACATTTCCCGGTGCCACGGCCTAGGTAACGTAATTATAGCGACTTTTTTACATTATCTTATAGAATACTCTTGCTTTGAGTGACAATAGGCCTCAAAATAACCATCGGCCAGCAAACTACATGTGTGCCCGACATTTAACTCTAAGTCTCTATTTTAAGGCGATTTGGTCTACATTTCCCGGTGCCACGGCCTAGGTAACATAATTATTGCAACTTTTTTTACATTTTCTAATAGAATACTCCTGCTTTGAGTGACAATAGGCCTTAGAAACACCATCGGCCAGCAAACTACATGT